>OX579678.1:42446124-47446124 GCA_951230905.1 Cheilosia variabilis
GTTGGTGGTCTCAGTATTGTCTCTGGTGAGCACCATGGACGACAATTACGGGCGTCGCTACCAAACTTTTTATGGAACATTGTTTGGTGTCCTTGGCGTCGTGGTCTCTCCGCGGCTTGCTGTTGGATCGGTTTCGTGACTTCGAGCTTCCTCTAGCTCCGATATTCTTCCTGATTTCTCTGATTTCATTCCTAAGAACTTCGATGCTTTTTGACAATTCAGCCATGCTCAAGGTATCACCGTTGGCGATCGATTGTGTATTGCGTACAGATGGGAATTTGTCTATCAAAAATGTTGTCACCGACTTCAGCTAATTTATCAAGGTCATCTTCTCCAGTCGCAATCAACACTGTTCGCATGTTTTCGGGTAATCTGTCAATGAAAAGCGTGCGCATTATTGTTGGGTCGCAGCGTCCTGCAGACAGATGTTTCATGTGGGCATGTATAGCCGTAGGTTTTTTTCCTTCGGTGTCTTCCCCACGGAGCATGCGTCGCAGTTGTGATTCGGGGGTTGGTGCGAAGTTATACAGCAATCGCTCCTTGAGTGCCGCAAATTTGTTGTACAGTAGCGGATTAATTGCTAGGTCCCCAATTGCGCGCAAAGCTTCTCCCTCGAGATTCACTAAAACATGTGCGACGCGTTCTTCGTCATTAGTAATACCCCTAAGTTGAAAAGCCACCTCGACTTGTGTCAACCACAATTGGGGATATAACGCATCAAACTTCGGAAGTTGAATGCGGTCTTGCGTCTGTAGGAATAGTGAAAGTTGGTGGCGAAGCGAGAGCGGCTGTCGGAGCAAGAGCTGGTGTTGATGAAAGATCAATAAGTTTAGAATCCGGCTCAGAACCATGCATAGGTCGAAGGGTACATGAGCGATGTATCTGAGTGGGACGAGTGAGCCTTTTGCGTTAGCGAATTATTACCATGTGTTGCTTTGAGAGCTTGAATTGATTCGTTCGCTAGTCTCAACTCTTCCCTTAGCTGACTAATTACTTCAGCCGTGATCGCAACGTTTTCCGTAGCCATTGTCGGGAATAAAATTTCAATCCTTTCATATTCTTCCTCACTTCCGGGTTCGTCTTCGGTTGCGTAGTTTGGGGCGAGGTTCCTGGTTTCTTTCTTGTAAGCGCTGACTTGATTTTGTTTGGCGTGTCTGTTTTTTAACCGATCACGTCGGGGTCACCAATTATAGCGTTTTGTAAGAGTTGTTAATTACACGACAAGCTATTTACTTAAATCAGATAAAATACAGATAAATTATTTCAATTCATAAAAATATTTTTTGTTACTGCCTTCATTTCCTTTTTTCTTGACCCTTCATTGTGGAATCCATCGGGTAGTTTTAGTATTTGTGGAACTCATCGGGAAGTTTTTGTATTTTGACGTCTATGATATAGGTAGGAATTCTGGTTGCTGAACGCCATAGATGAGTTGTCTGTGATGGGGTCACCGGGGTCGGGTGCACCTCGTCCCCGGACAATTCATCCCCAGCCAAATTTCGCAACTAGCGCCATCTACATCTTAGCTCCGCAACTGACTGCCAATAATCGCATTACTCAGCCTTAGTGGATAGTGTTATCCTCAGACTAGTATTATGTAGAGTGTTGGGTTAAGTTTCTCTAAAGTCTAAATGACACATTTGTGGAATTCGGAATAATCTATAGGGAAAGGAAGGAGGTAGGTACCAAATTTATGTAATGCTAGGAGGATGATATAAGTGTGGGAAATGCTTTATGTTTGTGTACCTGAATGTATTAATAAGATTCAAGACTGTAATTATTTTTTTTTTTGTTTAAATCTGAAGCTGAAACAAAAAGTTTTTTGAGAAAATAAATTGACTTTTAGCTTCAGAGAATTCAGCGACATCTACATCTCACCTCTGCAACTGGGCACTTACCTTCTCAGTACTCACCATTATGGTTTGGGTTGTAGTCTATGCTGTTTAATGTCAAAAATAAGTGCTACCATCTGACAACTCATCCACTGCACCTAGCGACCCATATGCGATGACCTCGTTAGAAGGAATGCTAAACTGAATACTTTATTTCACGCGTAAGTAAATGAGTTTTTGTATTAAATTATTTCGAAATACGTTATTATAAATGTGTGAAAATCAATTGAAATGGGATTCCACTGCAAGTAAAGAAAAATGTTTTTTTGCGGCCTACTCAATACACAAAAGAACCAATAAAATTCGGATTTTATGTTCGATTTGGCAGCAGAAATCTTAAATATCAGATTGAAATCTGAAAAGCCAAATCGAAAACGACATTATAAGCATTTTTGGTAATTTTATAATTAAAATTGTGAGTTACAATTAAATTATAAGTATCGTCCAATGTCTCGTATTTCTATACAATCCTTTTTCATGTTTATTGATTTGAAAATTGAACCGGAACAAAAGTTGGGGAAATAGGGGAAAGATTTAGCTGACGTTCCGAAGACCATAATTTCCCTTGAAAAAGGAATTTGTAAAACTGGGAGATTCTCGATATTTTCGGAATTTCTCTTTATTTAAATTGTCGAGTTTCGGTATTTAACGAAGCTGATGACCAAACCAAATGGATGTGTTTTTCGCACCATCTATGAGATTAATTCAGTCTAAATAAATTCTTGCGTTAAGAACCCATATTGTTCTACAAACATTGGAACGTGCAGCGCAGTCTTCGATTTTCAACATGACATCCACATTTGCAGACTTTTGTGGGCAGACTTTCAGAGATGAATGCCTAACAAACGGATATTGTAGGTATCCGTATCGTATCTGATCGGGTGTGTGAACGTATAAAGATGTTGTTGGTATGGTAAGAAATGGATATCAACGTAATTTTTTGTTGTTGAGACCGTAGACCAATCATACTGAGACGTGAGACCCCCAACTCACAGAGATGAATGCCTAACAAACGGATATTGTAGGTATCCGTATCGTATCTGATCGGGTGTGTGAACGTTTAAAGATGTTGTTGGTATGGTAAGAAATGGATATCAACGTAATTTTTTATTGTTGAGACCGTAGACCAATCATACTGAGACGTGAGACCCCCAACTCACAATCCTCTTTCAATTCGCCATTTTTTTTTTCCTATCGGTGTTATGTCAATTAAGAATCCGCGTGAAATGCGAAAACATAGAAAAAATACAAAAATAAATGCTGCCAATCGCGGCTACCGTGGGGAAATGTGAAAGAGTTCGGGAATACCACATTTTTTCATTACTGAACGCCATTGGTAAGTTATTTTAAATTGTTAAAAGGCGAAAATTTGATTTGTTTGGTTAGTAAAACTATCTAAAGTTGATGTTCTATATACTAGAAACATATTAGGACAAACATGGTTGTGTATTTTCCGCTTTTGAATATCATTAACTTCGATTTCGTGTGTAAATTTTTCTTAAATAATGAAGAAAATTTGCTCAAAATGTTTTCATTTTCCCTCAACCAATCTACATTGTTAATTTTTCATGAACATTTTAAGCAAATGTACACTTATTCCTAAAAAAAAAACATTCCACACGTATATAAGTAATTTCAAATTTAACGGATAAAATTCTATGAATGCTGCAGCAGTTTTGCCCACAGCGGAAGTAGCATATGCAAGGTGCGAGTGTGTTGGTGAGCCGGAATTTTTGAAGCTACGTGACATTAAATACATACATCCAAACTAAACGGTCAGCTTCCCTTCCATGCACCTAACCGATTTTCCCAAATTTTGTATGAAAATCCTCTCTCGCAGGCTCTTTTTTTTCCTGTCTCTGAATACGTGTATTAATGGCCGTAAATGGTTTTTTAGATAGCTAAACTTGTTCCCTATTCATCTTCGGCACCAAAAACTGTTCATCCATTCACATTTCAGTTTTTTTTTTTTTAATTTTGTTTACATGAATTTTTTACGTGGGTAAAGCTGGAATTTCGCCAAACAAAGTACATGGGATTTAATTGCTATTTAATCGCTATGTAATTGCTCTATTCTTCGGGAAGTGGGAGATTTTGTGGCGGACCTAGCTTACCGGTAAAGCTGGAACCGCCACATTGACTTTTGAAGGATTTTTTCTGCGCATACCAATCACCGATTTAATCGCTCAGGGGAAATGTACAAATTTTTCCAATCGGGTAAGCCGTTCGCCCACAATTTCAAATTAACGTTTTTTGTAACGTACATCAGTACATCTCCAGAGTTATGAATCTATCCAAAACATCATTTGAAAGTTTGTAAAACTGTCTAGAAAACTTTGTTGATTGTAATAGGTATATGCAAAAGTGTTAGGTATTGCATAATATTGAAAAAAAAAAATTGTAAAACAACATTAAAACATTCAGCAACAATTTGAATTCCAACCAATAAGTGTCTCTAGCATTCTATGGAGAAATCCAGTATGGTTGGCATTTTGTTCTTATTTTATATTCGCTTTGAACCAAGAGTGCTAATTATATTTGCGTCATTTTTTGGACAGAGCTTGTATGGAACTGACATTTCATTTGATTGACTTACTATACCGGACTGCTATATATCGTAAATCAATGGGGACGTTCAAGTATCTAGTTTAGTAAGTTTGATAGCTGTCTGACTAGATGTATCTCGGCTTTGATTGGCTGAAATCGGTCACATGAGCAGCTGTTTCAGTTGGCGTTTATATAGGGGTAGCCGACAAATTTGGTTAAGGATTTCGTGACTGAGTATACTAAGTTGACAATTCGCATATGTGGCTGACGTAGTAAAAGTGATGTTCCCGACCAATCTAGGCTTTGCGTTCAGGTGGATACGACCCACACAAATCTAGCCGATTTTAGATAACTAGATTTTTAAATGTGCCCAATGGATCCAAACTAGATGGTCAAATGAGAGCATAAACGGTACATTTGCCTACAAGGCTACAAGCTACCTGTCTGGCACAGGAAATCCGAAGTATTTATGCCTATACAAATCAAAGGAGCGCAATGGCTGCCGCACGCATACTTAGAAAAATCGGGAGGCCATTTTGTAGTGGGATTTCGTGCCCATTAGTTACACGGCGTTTACATCACAGTTCAGTTTAAGAGTTTTAAAAGTTTATGAAATTGTTTGACTTTAATGGAACAAAATACTTATAGAACATTTCTTCTTTATTTCGTGGAGAAAAATATATTTTAGTTTAGTTTATATTTAAGTTTCATTCCATATTTTTTTCCGTTTTTACTATTGCCCTCAAATTTAACTATGCATGCAACAGGTTGTTAACCGTCAAATGATATGATAGAAGAAAACAAAAATACAGGGTTTCCGCCGGGAAGGTATACTACTTTGTTTGTTTATAATTTTTGATTAAATGAAAGAGAATGGATCTTATATTGATAAATGTTTTATTTAATGTCGGCAATTATGTATGGAATACAATAGCAGGTAAATGTCCGCCTCTGTTACACATTTCACGCGGTATTTCATTAATTTCATCGCGAATATTTTGTTTGAGTTGCTCAAGCGTTTCTGGTTTGTTTGCATAAACCTTGCTTTTCAGATATCCTGACAAAAAGAAGGCCGGAGCAGTCAAATCAGGCGACCGTGGAGGCGAATGAACATCACCATTTCTTGAAATAACTTGTTGTGGAAAGAGGTCTCGCAGTAATTCCATTGTAATCCTGGCTGTATGCGATGTGGCACTGTCTTGTTGATACCACATGTTAATCAAGCCCAAAGCATGAAATTGTGGCGTTAAAAAGTTTTCAATCATAGCGATATCGCTCCCCATTCACAGTTACCGTTACGCCGTTTTCATTTTCAATGAAGTAAGTTCCAATGATTCCTCCTGACCAAATTGCGTACCAGACTGTAACTTTTAATGGATGCAAATGTGACTGATGAATAATTTTCCATTGCCCAGAACCGACTATTCTGTTTATTCACATATCCATTCAAATGAAAATGTGTTCTCCCAAAAATTTCACGTAACTTTGTCATCGCCACAGTAATCGATGATTGATTTTGATAAAATGTTTTAACGATTAAAACACGTTGGTTTATCGAATATTTTTCCATAATAAATTTGCCACGTGTCTACTTCACGACTGCCAAATATGAACTGTCAAGACTAATGTTTACCAAAATGGAGGCAAAACAAAGTAGTATACCTTCCCGGCGGACACCCTGTATTTGGCTCTCTTCTCTTCTACATCGTACTTCGTACATCGTACGTCTCATGTTCACAAACACAGTGAGTCAAAAATTGTTCTCCATCTCTACATTTGAATGTAAGTAGCTTCAGAGAAGCCACTCTTTTCTTTCACTGCCCTTTTTGCGACTTTTCCAAACCAAATTAAACGTGATCTGTATCCAATGTTTCATTATTTTTTTTATATCTCTAAATGAATATCAAGACGTTGAAGCTTGAATTTTAAAATTTGTTTAAGCTCGCCCGCAGAACAATCTAAAAGAAATCTAATGTGATTTGGTTGTTTTCGGGTTTATTTATAAAAGAAAATGTATGTCTATATTGTAAATACTACGAGTGTAAAACATAAACTCAAATTTATATTTTTTTTCTCCAGCACTCAGCGAGATTGCGACAGTATTCGGTGACATAACAGCGCGTCTCCATGAGCAATATTCCATAGCTTGCTATGTGTCAATTTTCATAGAAAGAAAGAACGATAGTATGCAATAAAATGTAGGGTATGGGCATTTCATAGCTTACTATTTCATTCGTTCAAAAATCAAAGAGCATGTCGTTGCATTCTCGCATTAGATACCTTACTTCATCCATTCGCCACTCAGCCATCGCAGAAAAAAAAATCCAAGTGTCAAAATTCACTGAAATGACAGCCAATAGCATACTATCGAAAGCTGAGCTGAGCAATATATAGAATGCAACTTTTTATAGCATACTATTTGTGGTCTCCATTGGCAATTTTCATAGTAGGTATGATTATATTGCATGCTTTAAAATATTGCTCGTGGAGATACCGGTTAAAGGCCAAGCGATATAAGGCCAAATCTAAAAAGTTGAACGTAGCCTTATGTCACTTTCACAAAGCGTCATAAGACCAATTTGTCTTTATACTTTATGTCACTATTTCCATGGTGTAGGGAAATAGTTTCACCACGAGTGGAAAATAATTTCCCTTTCTTTGCTTAACTAAGTATTTAATGCATGGGGTCACTGCTTTAGAAAGACTACATAAGGCCAAGTACTAAAAGTCATAAGCGTTTTCGGTAATTCGAATTGAAAACTAAGGACGTGGTTAGTGTGTTGGACTACTATGCGAGGGGTCCCAGGCTCGAATCCCGAAAAAAGCCAAATTCCGACTTAAGGTTTTTTTTTTAAACTGCACCTCTTGCGAACGTCTGACAAACATCCGAGAGTAAATATAACTGTCATGAAGCTTCTTAATTAGCCGTTTGGACTCGGCATGAATGAAAAACTCACACAAAACGAATGGTTGTGTAAAGCTAGGCCTAGGGCCCCTACGGACCTGTTGCGGCAACTATTTGTCTATTTTTTTTTTATTTAAAAAATATGCATTTTTTTCAAAAATCCATTGAACATTATATAGATAAAAGCTGAGTTTGCTATGAAGTTAGACGTGACCAAATTACCTTAGAAATTCATTGTTGTTGCAATCGTATGGAGCGTTTTCGAGATATGTCCAAATTTCAATAGTACCGTTATTCGATTCTTCAGCGGCAAACTGAGTATACAGTCATGTTTACCTCACTTATATAAGCTGAAATATCAATTTTGGTTGAAATCGTTAAACCCGTTTTCAAACAAATCAAACTGGTATGAACATTTTATATGGGAAGTACTATTATATTCAGGTTACCGTGCAAAAAAAAAAACGGAGCCGAACTGTAGGCCCACAAACTCCAAAGCTTGAACCAAATCTGGGCAGCCTCAGAAGCATACAGACCGACGGACAGAATTTTGAGACCCACTTATTTCAGTTCCTCGTAATATCAGAGTTGATTAGTTGGAAAATTTTTACGAGTTTTCTTGCTACGTATTAGAGAAAGTTAAAAAAGAGCAGATTAGTGAAGTGGAACACTTTCGAAAATAGAAAATTTCATTACTCTACTTGGTACAGTTTCCGATACAACACGGTTTTAAAGGATTGCAAATTTTGTTTCAAGTGGTTCTAACTTTCTAACGGTTAAACTACAACCGAAAAAAATTCACTACAAACAACTACAAACGAATGTCTATCTGCATTTCAAGTTTTTCATCCTAGGCCAACTTCACATAGGTCTAATAGCATTCAGACCTATGTGAAGTTAGTTATTATAATATTTAATTTGTTTAGTTAATAATATAGCAGATGTTTTCTTTATCTACTGTTTTATATACTAGAAAGACATAAGGACAAACATACTCGTAGTTAATTAAGCAATTGCGTATTTTTCGCTTTTGGATATCATTAACTTCGATTTCATGTGTAAATTTTTCTTAAATAACTGAAGAAAGTTTGCTCAAAATGTTTTTATTATCGTTCAACCAATCTAAATTGTTAATTTTTTTTTAAAGATATTAAGCAAATGCACACTTATTTCAATAAAAAAAATTACTATCCACATTTACCGATAAATTTTAAATTTAACGGATATACATACTTCTATGAACTCTGACAGCAACTTTGCCAACAGCCGAATATGCTAGGTGGAGTTTGTTGGGGAACCGGAATTTTTTAAGTTTCGTGACATTAGTCAATACCAATTTCTATATGTAACAATACTAGCGCACATAGCATTTACCACCCCTTAAATATATAGCTTGTAGGCAAGTCACGGAAAATCGGCCGAAGTTGGTGGCTTTAGTATTTTTTGTCTATGGTTAGTTAAAAACCATTGTTAATACCACACTCCCCGACCGTCAGTTCTACGACTTTCTGGTTGCTTTAGAATATTTTAAAGAAGATACTGCCTGACACAATATCAATCAATCACAAACACATTGAAGATTTTACTCAAGCACCAGAACTTTCGTTAAGTCGAAATCTCTTCTATGCGATGACTGCGGCTTCTGCTGGCATAATGTTACACCGCTGGTTGAGCTTTCAAGTATTTATGGACACTGGTGCCTTATTTAAAACCCCAGCGTAGAGTCTGCTTAACTTTAAGCGCCCTCCAAACTGCCCTCACGCAGGGAAATGCGATTTATACATTTTTTTCGAACTCAAGCAAAGTTGCGTAATTTAAGCGCGAAAATTTGCATTTAGAGCCTGCGTAGAGCTTACGTAAATATGTTTTTGCAGCTAATGCCATTTGGTCATGGTCGAATTTTAAACAAAACCAAAAAACGAAACAAATTCTTTGTTTGTGCATTCATTTCGAATGTTGTGTAAATTTGCACCAAAGGAATTTCGTCTGAAAATAATAAAATATAATTTCAGGTGGTTGGTGGTGGTTTGGTGGTGGTTGGTGGAATCGGACGAGGAATAATTGGAAAAAGGAACACTTATAGATTTATATTTTATAGGTTGATATTTCAGCAGTCCCTCCAAAGAAATTGCGGAATAAGGCTTTTTAATTTTTATCGTGTAAAATGAACAGATTACTCACGAAGCTAATCTGTCAACAAAAGCTGATATCAATTTCAGTTGCAAGAAGTAATAGATTTCAGTGTTTTCGGTAACAGTTTATCGAAACTCTTACCTATTTAGACACAAACCTCGTTTAGTAAAGTTACCGCAGAAATTTGTTTATAAATAACAATTTCCGGAAAGCCACGTAGAGGCGTCGTAAGGGAAACTAATAAATACGGCTGTATGTGTCCAGTTAATGCAATCAATCTTTTTTTTTCTTAACACTTTTTTGTTAATACCAGAAAATATAAATACAGGCTCTGATTCAAGTGACGTCTTCTTTGAGAATAAGAGATTGTAAGATTCATCTGTCGTCTGGTGCGACATCTATACTTCGTCAGCGGCTACGAAATAGTTGGACGAAGTCGCCACATATCGTTACATGTAGCGCCGTCTTTTGAAATATAGAATGATTAAATTATCAAATCCTCAGTCTCAGTCTCCATGTTAAAACATCGAATTATGACAGAAAACACAACATATAAACCTCACTTGCTCTTTTTTGTGTTGATATTTGTGCGATTGGAATATATGCAGCCTTCGACACTTTTCTAAGCGTTTTCCATTCACTGGTTAAATTTTATATGAAAACATTCGAAATGCTCGCCCAGATTGATTTCTAAGCATTTGTACATAAATAATTAACAAAAAATTTGAAAAATTTCACGAAAATGTAAACAAACTCCACTAGTTGTCAAACTCAAACGTACTTGTATTGGCAAATTTGAAGCAAATCTAAGAAAAAATTCGCAAAAGTGCTCTGAAATCTGAAAAAAATTGATTTTTTTTGTACCAAACGAACGTAAAAATTGATCTGAGAGCAAAAACAGTGCTCTGAGAGCGCCCAATCATATATCACATGTAAGTTGAATGTTTTCATAGTTATTGTACTGTTAAATTAAAATGAATGAAGTACAATATTATTTTTGTTTAACACTATATCTTGAACAATATGGATTTTGAAATTTTCTTTTTTCTACTCATTTATTCCACATCTAATTAAACATTCATTGCCAAGCCAAGGCAACGTCGGTCGAGTCAGCTAGTATTTCAACAAAAGTTTACATTTGCAACTTTATTTTCATAATATCGTAGCATAAAGCGCAAAACTTGATTCTAACAATACAACAAATATTTCAATCTGACAGTTTGAAAGTGTGTGTTTGTAAATTCAGGGCACTTCTTTTAAAATATCGCAGACTCTTCTGTCGTATTAAGAACTGACCTAGCTGGAAGTGAACTGTTAGTCCTTTTTTATTATGCTCACGTGATCTATATAGATCATTGATTTCCACGGTTTAGAACAATAGTGCGAGATCCAGCTTTTTTCGTTTTTTCTTATAGAAAGGGCAATTCTGCTATTCAATCGAAAACGCCATAACACCATATAAACGCTAAGTTTGTTAAGTCTTTACTGCCGCTAGTAATTCTTAATCGAACACTAAAAACCAGATTGATTTGTTTTCTAGTTTTTGCGAAAATGTAAAATGCTTGTATTTAACCCTTTACAAAAAACCGTTATAATTTCTTGGCAGCTATTCGAGTTATCGCACTCTCCCCAGTTTTTAGGTCTATGTCCGAAAAAAAGTATAGAAGAGCAACAAACCTAAAAAGTAGGTACAAGTAGGTACGAGATCGATAGGTAATTAAACAGTTTTTGCCCTCTGTGTCTCGGATGTTTAGGTTTGGTAATGTAGTTTTTCATTAGTTTCACTCGGGGATCCACTCATTCTTTAATCCAATGGAACAAGAAAACTGCTTCTGATTGAATCCACAAAACTATTGGGGAAATGCAAAAAAATGGTCTACGGCTGCTCTCAGCTGACTTGTATAAAATATATAAATAACACTTGTGCGAGTGCTTCTTGAGTGGATTCTGACTTCAAATCGAGAAGCGAAATTATCTTCTTAGAATCAAAAAGAGTATTTTTTGTGCCAATGGAACGGTTTCAGAAGTTATATCTTCGATTCCGGACTCTCCCGGACGCTTCTTTTTGCCCAATGGAAAACGGCATAAGTAAAGCTAGGATTAGACTGTATGCCAAGTGGTCATATAATGCCGATTTCTGACAGTTCTCCTGTCAAAATATGGTCATATAATGAAATGGCATATCTCATATGCTCTAATGACCTAAATGCCACATATGAGCAGGCTGATTTTGACAGATAAAAATGCCCAAATAGCATATAGTGTGATCGGACAATAAGCACGAATGCCAGCATAAGTGCCCATATGCACTTTATTGAAATTTCGTTATGGCATTGCTGGCATTTTTGATGAAACAAGAATCACTTTGTTGTCATCGGTGTTTGAGTTCGTGGAATTTTGATTTATTTGATATATGTATATATTTATTTGATATATATAAATAACAAATGCCTTAAATGACCATCAAGGCAAATATGACCATGTTGGTAATTTTGGTCATATAGTCTATAATATACAGTTTTGATAATCCTGACATTATGGTCATTTGACAGCTACACTGGTCATTTGCTTGTTGGCATTCATATGCATAATTGGCATAAAGTCTAATTTTAGCTTAAGTGAAGTAGAGAATTTAAAATAGGTGTGACGCGCAGTTGTAAATGATAATTAGTAATGCGACTTTGATCAAAGTGTGTACCAGATAATATAACAAATTCAACATTATTTTCGGTAAGTATGAATAGTTCGAGCCTCAAGGGCATAATATACCGGGGCTGGCATCTCTGCCAGGAGCTGATGGTCTATAACTATTATACCTAGCTAGTTTAAATATCACAATCTCATTCATTAAATTGCACTTCAGCACAATAAAGGCAGTTTTCTTTTTTAGTTCAGAGCTGAGCTGAGAACTCGAACTGAGCTCGAGCATTTCATGAAACACACTTGAGCACATAGCGGTCATTTGTTGTAAATATATGTATAAATTGAATATTTATTAATTGTTATTTATTAAATTGGTTAATATTCAGTTCCAGAACAACGAGGTTCGTCCGCCATTTCAACTATTTTGTTTATCCTGTTTTTTTATTCTGTCTTCCAGTCAGGAAGTGTGTAATCAGCTTTTCACTCAGGATGCTCAGTCAATTTATTTTGAGCTCATAGAGCGCGCTCTGGTGGTGCTCTGAACTGGTGATGCCAGATCGTGGGCATCTGGCATCACCGGTTTGTGGACATTTTGCCTTTCAAAATGAGCTAAAGGGGCTAAAAAAGGGCATTTTTGTATCTCTCAGAACAAAAAAAGTATTGTATTTTGTTGTTTTTGAGGTGTATCGTGGGCATTTCAGTCCTAAAAGTCTGGTATCACTGCTCTGAACGAAGAAAGAAACAAATTCTGAGCTCTGATGTATCCGAGCTAAAAAAGAAACACGAACTGGTTGTATAACAGTTCAGGTTGTGCTCTGAACTAAAAAAGAAAAACGTCTTATATACAGAAAACGGAATACCGTATATATATATATGGTATCCTTTACCTTTGGTTGGACTTTGTTGATAGTTTTATGTTGGTTGATGGTAGGAATTATAGAATAAACCGATAACCGAGTACGAGGTCGAGTACCGTACCGACCGTATACCACTTAACGGACACAGCAGAACAGCACCCGGCCCCGTAAGCCGTAACCTTTACCCACCGCACAACAAATCCAATGTCGATTGTCGAATCTCGATCTCGAACGTCAAAAACTCAAAAAAGTTAAAATGTAGAGAAGAGAACACAATACACAACACTCAAGAGTCAAGACAGTTCAGTAGAGAATAGAGATTAGAGAAGTGCCTATCTATTATACGTTAGGGTTCCTCCCCTCGTCCTCCTGTCCAAAGCTTATAAATATAAAAAAAAAGATATAAATATACCTACAACTTAATACAAAATAATCCCGCACAACATAATATTTCAATATAAGACCAGGCAAGCGGGCATTGGGCATTGCAGCCACAGCAATACTTTTTGGCCACAGCAACAGCAATAGCAACTACTGTCAATTGCGTGACTGGGTGAAGTATCTTGTAGAATATAACAGTATGACAGTATAGTGGGCAACAAACAAAACCAGCCAGCCAAATATGAGTTTATCCGTTTGAATCCAACCTACAACGAGTCAGTTCATCTCTTGCTCCGGTTGAAGTTTGTTGGTTAGGCGGTCTGTTCGGCGTTGTATTTTAAATATTTTTTAATTCTTAAACGGGATCGCCTGCAGTACAAACACACACATTCGTGAAAAAACCAGTTCCATTTTATTTTCTCAAATACTGTGTCGTAAAATGTCAATATAATAATACACAATTTGCCTAAACCAATTGTTTTTGTTTTTTATATTTGTGAATAAGTTGTATATACATACCTATATACGCATTTGTATTTACTGCAATGAAATTTAAAGAGTAATCGTGTTTAATTTACTATAAAGTTATTTGTTCTTTGACTTCCCACGACCTTTCCGTAACTTAGTCATTCATTTTCTACGTTTCTTCTGATTTGGTTTTTTTTTTTGTGTTTCGTTTGGCGATGTCGACTACGAATGTGTACGTGAACATGTTTGCTTATGCCGATGAGAAGACGGAGAATTTATATATTATATTATAACGAGAAGGGGAAGTAACAAACTCAAGAGAATAAGAAAATCGACACAAAGAGTATGCAGTGCATACATATGCACAACAAACGCAGTATTCAATGAAAAGTGAAATTTGTTAAACTGTAATTCTTGAAGAATTCGTTTGGTGTTATACTTCGCTTTTCTTTACAATAATTAGAAGGTGCAGTTCAAATATTTAGTGTAAAAGGTGTTTATGTTTTTAATAAGTATACCCATATGCGTATACCTACAAAAGTATTGCGATTACTTGAAAGTGTGACAACATCAACGTGTCCTATTTGGAATAATTCTTGTTGATAATACATGTCTTATCAGTGTTTGGCAATAGATTTGTATAAGCGTTGGATACAAAATGACGGGACATCTCCCTCATCTAAAAAAGGATATTTATTTTTTGTAATGGAAATGGAACGTACCTGCATAATATCTTCGTTAAAAAAAGTAAGTATATGTGTACCTATTTCGCATTCGATTGGGATTGTTGATCAAATTAACAGATTTTCTTTCCAGTCCAATCATACTCGCCCAGCTCTAACATATTGTCTCTGCGGTTAGGTACTTACAAGCATAAACTGAGTATTATACTTAGTATTAATACTTAGCTTATGCTTACAAATACGATAATTCTTACTGCATTCACTTTTAATTGTGCAAATGGCAAAGGCTGTATTTTTGGCAAAGAGAACAGATATTAGGAAGAAGTAGGTACGTACTCGTAAATAAACGAATACGGCGAATAGCAACAGCCATGCCATGCCTTGCGTTTTGTGTAGTTTGTACGAACTATAGGCGTTTTTCTTGAACTGAGCTCGAGCATTATGAGCGCTCTCTGAAGCGAGCGTGCTCAGACTCAGATTGTTCTGAGGTATTTATGAAACACACTTGAGCACATAGCTGTGATTTGTTGTAAATATATGTATATATTGAATATTAATTAATTTTTATTTATTAAATTGGTTAATATTTAGTTCCAGAACAACAAGGTTCGTCCGCAATTTCAACTAGGTATTTTGTTTGTAAGTGGCTATTCGCACGACGTTATGGACACGGCTTAGGTCGACGGCTACGTATTTTACGTAACGTAATAAATAAAAATAGTATTTTAAGAAATAAGGCTCGTGCCCGAAAATGAAATACTGGAATTTAGATCCCTTTAGGCGAGCGAAGCGAGCCACATTACCCCTATTTTCCGCGTTTAACCGTTGTCGTCGACCTATGCCGTTTCCCTAACGTCGTGCGAATAGCATCAGCCATTTTGTTTATCCTGTCTTTTTTTGTATGTCAAATGTGACTGCAAGTGTGAAATCAGCTTTTCACTCAGCCTACTCAGTCAATTTATTCTGAGCTCATAGAGCGCGCTCTGATCGTGCTCTGAACGAAAAAAGAAACACAAATTCTGAGCTCTGATGTGTCTGAACTGAAAAAGAAACATGGACTTTTTACCCGACTGGACACAGGGAGGGTTATGTGTTTCGCGCGTATCCTATGTACGTTCCTACGTGACGCCCTGTAGCCTTAACGGCTTGACCGATTTTGTAGAGTGAGGTATCATAATATTCGTATTCTTCCCCGGAGTGTCATAGGCTAAAAAGATACAAATAAAAAAAGTTAATTTAAAAAATCAAAAAACCCGACAGTCTCCGATTGTCAATTAGTTAGGTATAGGTAGGTAGGTACTTTAATGCGTCTTGTCCATTTGTATTCTTTTTTTTTTTTTACAGTCAGTCGGGTTTTTTGGTTTTTTAAGTTAACTTTTTTTTGTAGGTATAACTGTTCAGGTTGTGCTCTGAACTAAAATCGAAAAACGCCTTATGAAGAAGTGGCTATTCGTCCTTGTTTGCTATACTGACTGACGTTTGTCTGGCTTCGGGAATCGGGACACGGTAAGTAATCTACGTATTGTTATGATACTAGAAATAGTGCTGCATTAAAAACGTTACGGTCTGGCGACTGTCAACCTCGGTTCAATCTTGTTAAAGTCGTCAAATAAATCTTGTCGGGTTACCTACTCCAAGATCTGGCTCAAACCATGATTAGAATTGCGCGTAGAAAGTGGACACAAATATTGGTCGATAGGGGTTATTTGTAGTGACATCATTTTGACAACGCGTGGGGCAACTAGCGACTAGATCATCGGATGTTTTAGCTATTGCTTACATATAGAGGAGTCCTCGTTGTCCAATTAGTGATTTATTAAAACAAATTTGTTTGTCAACACGTGTTGAGTTTACTGAGGTTGATGAAACGGTCTCTAGAATGACATGATTATTAGCTCTAATATTCAACTTAACAGTCTGATATTACGAAAATCCACCAACACTTGCGCCAAACCCTGAAACTATTTCTGAATTACAAAATGAAAGTATATTTGATTAATCGTCCGCGCGTTGGCAGTAGCCAACGATCTTGTCATTAATTTGGTTCCCCTAACTTTACTACCATTGTGTCGTCCAACGTTTAGGTATTTTGCACAAAGTTTGAGAACTTTCGGTATATCTCAGAAGCTCACAAACTGTAGTTGAAATAAGCACTAGACGTCATAGTAATTGACATAAATTACATTTGTTCAACCATTTTTCCTTTTTTTTTTTTTTACCAAACCTATGTAAGTTACAGTCACACAGAAAATTTGCTCATTTATAAGAAACTAAGTTGACGATTTATAATGTCGGATATATATCACGTATGCATATATACAAATCACGATGTCAATTGTTCAAAATGAAATTCATTAACATTTGTTTTATTATCTGCAAAATACACAAATTAATCCAAAACGAAACCAAACCAAAAGCAAACATTTCAAATATCCCCTAAATATACAATGGGTTGAGAAGGTATTATAAGATTATAGGTTATAAGATTAGTTCTTCGAAATCTACGAATATTATATCGCACATTTAAGACGTCTTCTACCTCTGGACTCATATCCATCTGTAGACGCTCATTGTGACAAATTGCGTACTTTTTAATTAGGATAGGTAAGGCTAGGTTGATTGGGGTTGAGAGATCGTCACAAAAGTTAATCTTAGTTTTGTTATAGGTACTTAGATTTAGTAATTCTTCAGACGGGGCCACAGTGCCTTTGAAACCCTAGGCCCTTCTAGCTGTAACCATCTTGTGGCTGCTTTATTGAAGGTTTTCTCGAAGACAACTCTTTTAGCAACGGCCATATGTGGTCTTATACCCTTAATCATTTTATTTAGTGGAAGCTCCGCTCCTTCCTTAGCCAGATCGTTGGCCCTTTCGTTACCCTCAATATCAGTATGCCCCGGTACCCAACACAATCTGACACGGTTCTGCAAACATAATGTCTTGAGCATTGTGCGGCAATTCCTGGCTAGTTCAGATTTAGTGGTATATGACTCTAGCGCTTTACGCGCAGCCTGGCTATCAATGTAGATGGCGATATTCTTATTGGATATCGATCTCATCTCAAGTTCCTCCGCCCTGCATTAGTGAGCCGTTGCGCACTATTACCTGCATTTAATTATAAAATTAAACACAGACATGAAGGAAAAATCTGAAATAAGCATCTGCCATTGCATTTGAGACAAAATAAAGCCAAACAGGAAGAAACCCGAGGTGAAAATTTCATTAAAAGACGATAAATTACACGTCCGGATAAGATTTTCACTTGGGATTTACAAGAAGGGTTTAAAAGTGGTGAAAAATGCTGGTTTGAATTCATCAAATCTTCATTTGGAGATATTCTGCAATCAAACAAAACTACGAACGGACATGTATTTTTGCATTGTTTGAAACACATCTCTTAAAAAATGGACAGGAAAATTTCAAAGCTTATTTTCATATTAAAAGTTAAAGTGGATACTTGCAGTCAAATCGGCGATATTTAAAAGAGGAAGTGGTGAATTGTATGGTTACCGGAAGGATCTTAATTGTGCAGAGGCTAATTTTTAAAATATAGGAAACTCATAATGTCATAAAGGGTTTTCCAATAAGAGGTGTTATTTTGGTATTTAAAGAAAAATGCAATTTTTTGAGATAAATGATCGGATGTTTATTTCATAATAAAGAGGAAGGTATGCCGTTAATAATGAAAAACAACGTCAGCCAAATGGCCACCACGAGCACGCATACAGGACCATATCCTTTTCATGAAATTTTCCATAACCAAATCGCAAAGTGGCTGCCCTATGTCCTCGATAGCCTCACGAATTTTATCTTTGAAGTCTTGAATCGACGCTGGGTTGTTGGCGTAGACCTTACCTTTCACGTGGCCCCAAAGAAAGAAGTCGCAAGGTGTTAAATCACAAGATCTCGGTGGCCAATTGTGATCACCTCTTCGAGAGATAACACGGTCCGGAAACTTTTCCCGTAAAAGATCAATGGCTTCGTTGCTTGTGTGGCACGTAGCGCCGTCTTGCTGAAAGTAAACGTCCAGATCAATACCATCCAACTCCGACCATAAAAAAATCATTAATCATCGACGACCAAAAAATGTTTTAGTTTTGCGAACTGTGACTGCAAGATTTTCACCATTTTTGTAGTGAATCGTTCCATTTTTAGTAATGGCGTAGTTTCTACTTGTCAAATGTCAAAGAATAAAAGCTTCAAAAGTGACAGCTACCGAAATAGCGGGTTATTCACAATAACACCTCTTATTGGAAAACCCTTTAGATGTAAGAACTAATATTTAGCACCGTCTTATTAATGGTTCCATTTTATTTAAATGTTAGCCACTAACAGTAAGATTATGAAAATTTGAACGTATTATTGCAGGGGCTTGGGAAACAAATGTAATGCTCATCGGAGATTTTGACGATGCTCATCAATCGCACATCCAAAGATGAAGTTTGGATTATAAAGGCTTGAACTTTCGGTTGCATTTGATTGCAATGTTCTAAATGGAAGTTGTGAAGGCGATGCCCGCGGAGAGTACACATTTATATATACATGGAAGCGGCTGCTAAGTATATTGACTACTGCTTCATTTCTACACTCCAACTCATAGTCCAAAAGACGCGGGGGTAACTTCCGGTTTCGTTTTGGTCTGGACGTAGGTGTGCTATCTCCCAGTGTTAGTTCCATTTCTCTTACTTCGCTCGGTAGTTCTTCTGCGATGTTGTCCCCATTTCTGACTTGGGTGGATGAATTTGGATCTGTAGTTGTAGTAGAAGTTGTAGCTGCTGTTTAAAGATGATCCTGATTATCATCGGTTGTTTGCATGTTCGTACCAGCCTTCGCGTCGACTTGAATTGCTGATGGTTCATACGAACTTATAGTTCGATCAATAGCCTTGTCCTTTTCCACGACTGCTGGACCTACTTTACGTATCTGATCTACATGTAAAGGGTGATTTTTTAAGAGGTTTAGAACTTCTTTTAAAAAAAAAACACAAAAAATTCGAAAAAATGAATGAAATATTTATTTGAATCGATAGTTCGAACCTTGCAATTTAATGTTTAAAGATAATTTCATGCAAATGTTGACCGCGGCTGCGTCTCAGGTAGCCCATCCGCTGAGTCCAATTTTGGCATACTCTTTCACACATATCGGCCGGTATCTCACGAATGAATGCATGGATGTTGGCTTCCAGTGCGTCAATCGAAGCGGGCTTGTCCCTATACACATTATCCTTGGCATACCCCCACAAAAAATAATCTAATGGTGTCAAATCGCACGATCTAGGCGGCCAATTGACCGGCCCGAAACGTGAAATTAACTGTTCACCAAACTCGCCTCGCAATTGCGCCATTGTTTCGCGTGCTGTGTGGCATGTGGCACCGTCTTGTTGAAACCACATATCATGCAAGTCAAGAACTTCCATTTCGGGCAAAAAAAGTTTGTTATCATCGCTCGGTAGCGTTCACCATTGACAGTAACGCTGCGATTCGCATCATCTTTGAAGAAATATGGCCCAATAATGCCGCCGGCCCATAAACCGCACCAAACAGTGGCTTTTTCGGGATGCATTGGTAGCTGTTGCAATGCTTCTGGCTGATCTTCACTCCAAATGCGGCAATTTTGCTTATTTACGTACCCATTCAACCAAAAATGAGCCTCATCGCTGAACACAATTTTTCGATAAAAAAGCGGATCCTCGGCTAGCTTTCCAAGAGCCCATTCACCAAAAATTCGGCGTTGTGGTAGGTCGGCTGGCTTTAGTTCTTGCACCAGCTGTATCTTAAAAGGCTTTACGCCCAAATCCTTCCGCAAAATTTTCCACGTAGTGCTGTAACAAAGGCCTAACTGCTGGGAACGGCGCCGAATCGACATTTCGCGGTCTTCTGTCACACTAGCTGATACGGCCGCAATATTTTCTTCACTACGCACAGTACGTAAACGTGTTGGTGGTTTAATGTCCAACAAAGTAAATTTGGTGCGAAATTTGGTCACAATCTTCCGAATAGACTGCTCAGAAGGTCGAGAATGCCGATCATAAAATGGAAGCAGCGCGCGATGAACATTTCGAACCGAGCACGAATTTTGATAGTAAAATTCAATAATTTGCAAGCGTTGTTCATTTGTAAGACGATCCATGGTTAAATTGCAAACCAAACTGAAGCTGTTTGACAGTGACACAAGGTACTAAACACACGTCAGCTGTCAAAACCAGTGTTGCCAAAACCAAACCAGCTAAAAAATCACCCTTTAAATCTCCATCCTTTTTTTGATGGTTATTTGGCGTTCTGGGTCGTGTACTGTGTTAATTGGCAACATCAGATCAAGGGTGGACTGGATTTGTCGATTGAACAGGTGACCTTCCGGTGTAGTGCACGACTGTAGATGATAAAAGCACTTGATCCATATTCTTTTGAATTCCATTTGGATGACCATTAGTAAATTTCAGTTTGTTTTTAAATGTTTGTATAAATCTTTCGTCTTTCCGATTCGTTGCCGGATTCGGTCGCGAACTTTGGCAATCGCGACAATTCAGAACCAACTGTTCGATACCGTGGCTTAAGTTTTTCCACCAGCAATAGGCTCGAGCCAACGCCTTCACTTTTGACATGCCGAAATGACCTGTATGTAATTCCTTCAGCACGTTCGATCTTAAAGTTTGAGGGAAGTAAGAAACATTTTTAAACACTGCCTGCGATTAGGCGTGGAGAGAAGTACGAGTGGTTTTTATTCCTTAAGCGCGAAAACCAAGTCATACATACTTTAGCGAAAGACTTCAGACCTATTAGTCTGTCGTCATTATTTTCTGCTCAAGACACTTGAAAGGCTTATTGACATTCACATAAGAAGCAGCGGAACTCTATGTAATGCACAGCATGTATACTTAAAAGGTAAATAAGTAGAGACGGCTCTACACGATGTAGTAGGCAAATTAGAGAGCAGCCTTCACCAGAAAGAATTTACACTAGCTGCCTTTTTGGACATTGAGGGGGCCTTTAACTTTGTACTTTTCTTCTCTTGCACTTTATCAATAATGCCTTCACTCTCTTTATGTATTTCGTCGAAACCCTTTTCCGCACTTTCGTGTACGCTAGTGAGCAAGGTTAGGTTTTCCTTCTCTAACAAACGGCTCTGTATTTTCTGATTTGCCACGCCGTATACGAATTGATTCCTCAATGCTTTATCTAAATAATCGCCAAAATTGCACCCCTCTGATAAATGACGCAGTACAATCAAAAACTCAGCAACGTGTAATATGTTGTAATTTTGCTCCAAAATTTCTGTGATTTCTTTGTAAGTCAACTTCTCAGGTGTCCGCGGCAATGCCATATCGCAGAGCTTGTTATATGCAGCGGCACCCATGTAATGTTAAAAGTACTGACTTTTTTTTGTATTGGCTACCTCAAATATTACCAGCTAAGTCTCGAACCGTTTAACCCATCGGCTCCACTTCATTGTTTTTTCGCCAAATGCATCCATATGAAAATTATTTGCCATGCTTATATTGAAACCTTCAGTGGCCTCTAGTCTAAGTCCAAATTTTATATTTAATTCAACTTCCGTCTCGTCGCCAGAATTGTTATGGAAACACACGTTTGTAATGTTAAGACGTCGAACATAGACTGACTGTTTATTTTCCACATACTTATTTGTTATACATGTGTATGAATGGGTTCAGTCACGTATTATATGACAGAGATGTTTTCGGACCACACTAGAATTTGATAGAATTTTTGAAACCACAGATACTCGAAACAGTTTTAAAAAGGCAATTATTTACCCGCAAGGAAAACTTCCATTATCCTATAAATTACAAAGGCATATCTTTTTTGAATACTTTGACTAAATTGTTTGCTGCTCTTACCTGTTGGATAGAGAATAAACAAGTTTTGCAGGAATTTCAAGCAGCGTTTAGAAGAAACTACTAGATCTGTAGATCAAATATTTGCACTGATTAATATTGCAGAAGTTTATAAACAGAAACATTGAAAACTATATTCTTTTTTCGTTGATTTTCGGGCGGCTTTCGATACCCTAGCAGCTAGCACGTGAGACACTGTTTTATAAACTATTCAAAATCGGGATTTCATCTTTAATAATTAATATTTTTTGGATTGACATCTGTCATATATTTTTGGCCGATACGCTTCTTAAATAGCTCACAATTTAAAGTGTTATTTTGGCACTTTTAACTTTTTTTTTATTGTTAACAAAATACAAAATACACTAAGAATCCAAGACCAACAACCTGCATCAAAAATATGGTAAGTCGAATTCCTGTTTGCTTTGTTGTAACTACCGAAGTCTCTACGCTTGACGGCACAAAAAAAATGCAAAGGTCACCTTTAGCAAAGCAGAGCCACAGTACACCAGTACCCGAAACGGCATCCAAAAGGCGAATAATGGAAATCTCGCCGGAACTTGTTGTTGCAAAGAATGTCAATGAAAACCAAAACGCTGTCGGAAACATGTCAACAAATGAGTTAAAACACATGATTGTGTTTTCAATGGCATATATCTTGGATGATCGGTTGAAGAATTTGCCTAGTAGGGCAGACATAGAAGGCATTTCCACAGAATTGCAAGCACTACAAAACAACAACACGACACTACGGAAGCAATTGCAACAAATGGAGGACCGATGCAACACATTAGAACGACAAGTCGAGACGCTATAAAGGGAAGCTATCGAAAATAATATCCTAGTGCATATCCCAATTAAAGAGGGCGTTGATGCGGTTGACAGGGCGACGAGGTTATGCTTGGAGATTCTTAACTCAACCGATTCTTCCTTGATCGCGAATACACGGGCAATGAGACCCAAAAATAACATCGAAAACGTCATCATCTGTCTTTAAAACAAAAGGGACGTTGGACGCATCTTAGACGCATCATCGAAATTTCGTAGCACGGGTGTTTCTATACACAAGGACTACACGGAAGCATCACGGGAAAGAAGGAGGAAATTGTTCAAACTAAGAACGAAATCACACAGAAAAACAAAGTCATTAAAGCGGAAGTGCGCGGACAAAAGCTAATCGTAAGAAACAGGGCTTTTAACTATGTCAACAATAGCTTGCGATGTGAAGGCGAGACCGAATGCGAAATGTCAGCTTTATAGAGGACGAGCGAGCGGAGGGTGTTACTTTGGATACAAACGTGATCTGAAAGACATCATCTGCGAATTCAGAAATTTCAAAGAAATCACGTATCTAAATTTAGTTTTCAATAAAAATACTTTGTTTAATTGCATCATACAAAAACTGTAACCGCTGGGAAAGAGATATCGAAAAACTGCAGGAGATAGTAATATGCTGTGATAACCCGAACCTGATGGTGATTGGCGACACCAATGCAAGGACAGGAAAAGAAGAGGGAATAATAAATAGAGAAGCAGGTACACTGAGGAAGTCAAAAGATATAAAATGTAATGCTCTTGCATTACACTGAATGAACTGTCAGGTTTCTATGTTGGCAGTTTCTAGAATTTTGCGATTCCTTTGGGCTGCAAATACTAAATGAAACTACAGACAGTGATAGCCCACATTTTTAGGAGAGCAAGGAGTATCCGTTATAGACTATTGTTTAATAAGAGGAGATTGGAGCTCTTACGTGACAGATATGGAGGTAAAGCAGGTTCCTTATTCCGACCACCTTCCAATTGTAGTTACCTTTGGGCATAAAGTAACGGAGAACGATGATATTAAAGTGTTGAATCCTCTGACAAAGATGGTTTGGAACAACAGCAAAGCTACATTGTATAGAAGGCTGCTGTAGGAAAAACTGCAAATGTATGAGGAGTCAAACCGAATTAGCACTGAGCAAATAATTAAGGACATATATCCGTATATCAACCAATGTAATATCAAAAAAAACAGTATATAAGGAACACTGGCTCAAAGATTTTCATACAGTTAAAATGCATCGGACTTCTGGAACGAGTCAAAGAAATTAAATGGCCGTAGCTTTATAATAAATTCCAAGTTAACATCCAGTATCTTTCTTTCTCATTTCAAGGCCCTATTGAACCCACCACCTAGCGAGCTCACTGTCGAGTATGCTGCCCAGGATTTAACCGCCCTAATCAATAAGTAATGAGGAAGTATCAAATGCTCTTATGACGTTGAAGGATGGTAAAGCTGCAGGCTCAAATGGGATACCCGCCTAGTTTTATAAATATGGTGTTCATGGATTACAGAGCAAACTTATGGCGACGTTTGACAAAATTTTAGATAGCGGCGATACCCCAAGCCGCTTTAGAAAAGCTATCATTTTCCCTATTTATAAGAAAGGATGTACAACGGATCCAGCCAATTATAGAGGCATTTCCTTTCTGAATGCTTCCTATAATATTTTTACTGCAATTTTACTATGTCGACTAACTGCATAGATAAAAGAGAATAATCTGCTGAAAGAATATCAAGCGGGATTCAGGTTAGAGTATTCTACAGTTGATCATCTGTTCGTTTTGAATGATTAAGTTCGGTCGTGTCATCCAAAACCTGTGTGCGGATACTAAATCAGCTGTATGGAATGGCGCGGAGCTGTCAGCACGGTTCGAGTCCACCTCGGGAGTTATTTGCGTTGTACATCGATGACATAGTAGATATTCTAACTCAACCGAATCCTTACAGCTAATGATAAATAGACTTTACGAGTATTGTAAATTGTGAAACTTGATTGTCAATTTAAACAAGTCAAAAGTCATGATATTTAAAAGAGGGGGAGGGATAGAATGCAGAAACGAAAAATGACACTTTAGCGGTGAACGAATAGAAGTACCTTGGGGTTTACTTTACAATACTGTAGAGAAATTACTGCGTTACTATATAAAAAAATATTTCACCCAACGCCCCAAATTTCATGATAATGCTGGACAGGCTTGGCTTCATTGTTTACCAAAACCCTTAAATTACACGTGCTGACAGTTTTGAATATGGCGGATGCAAGGCTACCGAAGAAAGCGGATCTGCAAATAATACAATCCAAGACAGGATGGTACAGGGAATGGATGCAACTCGCTGAGGGCTATGGGATAGATCTGGATCTAGAGAATAACTGACTTTGCCAACTGTATGAACTCATCTCAATGAGTTCAGGTGGATGAAGTTGAAAGATTATTAAACCTGGAGCAAGCTTCGGAATCACTGCATAGAAAAATCTATAGCCGCCTTAATCATAACCTGCAGGGTTGTAACTACTTCCGAGACGAACGCAGCATTCAAGAAATATAACAAGTTTTCAAGTTGAGGGGATTCTGAAGCTGCTGTGCAGCTTGTGTAACTTACAGGAGAGGGAGGATTCATTTTCTCGGGAAGTGCCCAATCCTAAAAGAAATAAGGAGACATGTATTCGCGAATCATATCCTGTCGACAGAGGAAGTCCTAATACTACTTATGAAGCTAATGTTAAAAAGTTATCTCAATACTGAAATATGGCTTTCAATTATCGGGAAAGAATTTATGAGCATTTTTAAAACGAACTATAGCTTCGTTCGGGTACAAACGTTAAATTATTAAAAATTTGCTAAGAAACTGTGCGAATGCGAGCACGTACTGAGAAAATTTAAAAAAATGAGAGAGAAATCCATTTCCCCTCTTTTCATTTTTTCATAATTTTCTACTCGCCGAATTCCGACTTACTGAAAAATGAAAAATTAAAACTGACAACTAAGTGCCAGCTCAAAAGTTTGACAAGTAAAACTCTATTTATTTTTGTCTTCAACGATGTCGGAGGAAGAAGTAGTAATCGAATATTCTCCTAGAACATATCAGCGCATTCAAAATGTTTAATAGGTATTTAGCTGATAAAAAATTCAATTCCAACTTATTACGTAGATGCTGCATTTTACGATAATGTCAAAATGACATTTCTTAAACTTTTTGTAAGAAAACCGGTCACGTACTTCTCTTGAAATTGAGAGATTTCTCTCTCGATTTTTGATATTTGACATTTTTAATTTTTCTATGCTGAAAGTACACGAACGAACCTTACATTTCTTTTTTTGGTATTCAACTATTTACTTTTTTTTTACTTTTATTTATTAATTGTTGTCAATCACGTAGACGGCAAACTATGTACATACTTTGTTAAGAATGAAGTTTATAAATAAAATCTATCTATCTATCTATCTATCTATCTAAATTACATTAAAAAAAGATTAATGTGTGTGAAAACCTGAAAACTTAAATTGCAAATTCTAAACTTAACCATCAAATTTAAATATCGTGGGCTGGGCCGCACAATTATTCGTAGTGGGCCGCGAGTTTGACATGTTTCATTTAAGGGAAAAAAACGCCGTGATTGGAGGTCCAGTGGAAGATAGCGAGATAACAACAACGACCAGGTGATAAGAAGACGAGAAAAAAACGTCAGACAATGGAGAGGAGATGAAAAATACCGGTGAAATTGTTGTTGTTGAAGAAAAACACGAACAGACAACAGAGATCGTCTATCGAATAGAGTGCGTCGTCCAGTTATTCGTTATCAAAGCAATATTTAGTGGGAAAGATTGTTACATGTGTTGGTTTCCTCAAATAAACGAAAGACACTTGATATTTCTGTTAATACTTTTATTATTGAAGTCCGCCTTCATAGAGCAATTCCTACCGACTGTGTGACAAAAACAATAAGTGCAATCATTCAAGGATACGAATGTGTAGGAGGGGATAGGATGGGTATAAGAGGTTCACAATTGAGTGGACAGGAGAGAGTTGAGTGATGCTCGGTTTGCTTGCCTTACAGTCGGTCATCCTTCTGTAGAAACGACCTCGTTTCTGTTTCTATGTCGTCCATATCCGGATCAAGCTGACAACAGGGTTTCATCTTGTCAGATGCGATAACCGAATGGTAGAAACGTTGCTTCCTCTAGATTCCTGGTACATCTTCAATAACGTACCTGTCTTTTGGCAGAACGGAAGCAATTATAAATGGACCGCGATACTTTGCTTCTAGTTTGCGTGAGTCCCCAGTAGATGGTGGTTCTGACTCGGCCCCTACTAAGTCACCTTTATTGTATTTGGTGGGTGTCCGAAAGCGAAGATCATAACGCTCCTTCCACTTAGCTTTCTCTTGCTCTATTCTTTTAGAAGCAGCCTGACGATTGATGATCATGCCGTTTTGGTGAATTTTTCTTCCATCTTCTTGAAGTGCTAAAACCAATTTGTTTTTAAGAATATCACGCGGTCTGAAATCAAAAAGAAGATCATTTGGGCTCTTCCGTGTGGTCTTGTTAATGGAACTGTTAATTGTCCACTGAATGTTTCGTATGTGCTTGTCCCAGTCGCGTCCGTTTTCGTTTTGTGTCATAGTTGTAATTGTGCATTGTTCTATTTGTTCTTTCTACTTGGCCGTTAGCTCTGGGCGTGCGAACGGCCGTCTATATGCTTAATACAGTTTTCGACGCAATACTTTTGGAACGCATGCGAAGTATAAGCAGTTCCTCTATCCGACACAAGACGTGTTGTCTGATAAGTGTGATATCAGTTAGATATATTAGTACAGATGACGTTTTAGTGTCTTTTACTGCCTTTATCAAGACATATTTAGTGAACGCATCAGTAAGCACGACTAAATACTGGTTACCAAACGAACTGTTTGTAAATGGTCCCAAATGGCCGATATGCACAGTATGAAAAGGAATTGGGTGGGTTTCTGATGAATGGATTTCGCACTCTCGCTTACCGCCAGGCCATTTATTATAACAGCACTCTACACAGCATTTGATATACTTTTTCATATATTGTCGCATTCTCTGGAACCAAAATGTAGTGGCTAATTGTTGCAGAGTTTTTTCTAAGCCGAAATGACCACGATCCACGTTATTATTATTATAAATTCTTTATTACCTATTCTAATTTTAATTACAATTGTGTAGAATTTTCATAGACATGACATTTTAAGTCGTCTGTCGGATTAGGCATTTCAACAAAATGACAAGAAATATGAACAAAAAAATAGTGCAATACTTTTTATACATTTATAATTCAAAACTTATTCTAAAGTTTGTATTATTTAGTGAGAAGAGGATGTACAAAAAAAAAAAAAAAAAAATATAAATAAAAAACAATTAATTAAAAAAACCAAAAAAACCCGACTGACTGTAAAAGAAAAGAATAAAAAAGATGTGAACAAGACGCATTTAAGTACCTATAACTAACTAATTTTTATTTATAGGTACTTAAATGCGTCTTTAAATTTGTTAGCCTATGACACTCCGGGGAAGAATACGAATATTATGACACCTTACTCTTCAAAATCGATCAAGCCGTTTAGGCTATAGGGAGTCCCGTAGGAACGTACATAGGATACGCGCGAAACACATAACCCTCCCTGTATCCAGTCGGGTAAAAAAGGCTGTATTTTAACTAGATCTTAAATATTTTAGAAACTATTGCGATAAGAAAGAGCATGTTTGCTGTACTTATATAAAGTTGGCCAACTATTGGAGCCATTTAAAACGTCATAAGCTTCGTCAATCGAGAGTGAGCTTACATTAAAATATAATCTCCGAATTTCTTGTAGTAGTGGACATATAGCTAAGAAATGGTAAATATCCTCTCTTTCGTTTCTATCGTTGTGGTATGCCTTGACAATTTGCCAGCGCACTCCAGCTGGGACAACCCACATTTTGCCGCCGTTAATATTTCTGTATAATTTGTAAAAGTATTCTGTATTAATTTGTAAAAGTGTAGTCAATGTTGTAACGAAGCAATCGTTACAACAATGCACACCCATGCACACAGCCGCCGTTCACTATACATGTTCTCGCTCTAACAGCAGATTGGCAATAGGCGTTGGTGCACATTTCAAGGCAAAATAGTTTTTGCACTCGTGAATAGAATTCACACCGACTTGGCCTCAAGATTAACATAAGACGCCAGGGGAATGTCAAACAAATTGAGCAAAAATTCAGACCGTTGACCGTACCAATCCCGTGTACCGCTGATTTTGTTCCGCGAAATAGTTAAATACTATTCGCCGTTTTTGGGTGCTAGGAAACTAGCATATTTTGCCGGGACTGTCGCAAGACGGACCTCGAGTGCCAGGACTGTCGCAAGACGGACCTGTAGATTGCCGGGACTGTCGCAAGACGGACCTCGAGTGCCAGGACTGTCGCAAGACGGACCTGTAGATTGCCGGGACTGTCGTAAGACGGACCTCGAGTGCCAGGACTGTCGCAAGACGGACCTGTAGATTGCCGGGACTGTCGCAAGACGGACCTCGAGTGCCAGGACTGTCGCAAGACGGACCTGTAGATTGCCGGGACTGTCGCAAGACGGACCTCGAGTGCCAGGACTGTCGCAAGACGGACCTGTAGATTGCCGGACTGTCGCAAGACGGACCTGCAGACCGACGGGATTGTCGCAAAACTATCCCGTGGACCGCCGGGGCTATCCCATGCCCACCAGAGCCGCCGAAGAAAACCAAGCCGCTGCCCGCACCAGACGACCAGGACCAGTATAGCCGCATCCATCATAAGATTAAATTATTGTTCTATTATATAGTTCGGTTTAAATAAAGATTGTAAGAAATTCCTCAAACCCAGAGTTCGTGTTTCTTTGGGAAGGACCTTGGCGATCCGACGAGCTAACCTCAGCCTTGGACAAAAAGCACATCACATTGGCGCCCGAGCAGGGACTCAACAGGAGGAGACCCAGAACTATTGCAACCGAGAAGAGACAACCAAAGGAGGACCAACAATCGGAATTCAACCCGTGGAACCCCGACAAGGAGGAGCAACAAATCGAAAGAACCGAAACCGAGAAATGAACGAGGGAAACCAGCTAACCGTCCCGGAAGGACAATCCGGAGACATGACCATCGGATGGATCTACCTACTCCGAAAGGCAGAACTGATGGAGGTCATGGAGAAGACAGGGCTAAGGACCGAGGGAACAGTGGAACAGCTGCGATCCCGGATGAGTGCTTACCTTAAAGCCACCCGAACTAGATCGTCGACGCAAAACCTCTGCGAAGAATTAGAGGCAAAAATTTCTACCCGTGAATATGGGGACACGTCTTCGGATGAGGACGAAAAATCCACTCCAACCGAGGGGACCGTAAAGACCCCACAATTCGTAGAAATGCCAGTAGCTAACCCTCACCCCGCCACCGTTCAACCACCGCCTGTGCCTACCACATCGTACGAAAGGTACCCAAGGGACCCGACCACATCATCTTCTAGCCGAGTAACTGAGCCAGCCCCGACCGCCTCAAACCGATTCAGGCCAACCCTGACCTATGAAGCCGAGGTGATGGATACGGTCCGAAAATGGGGGTTGAAATTCGACTCCTCAGGAAATGCCCTCGAATTCATGGAGCGAATCGAAGAATTGACTCGCTGCTATGATATACCAGCCGACTATATGATACGCCCACTACCCGAGATCTTCCGAGGTGCGGCACTGGAGTGGCTGAGAATCAACCGCGATGGCTTCCAGAACTGGGATCAGTTCCGACAAGCGTTCTTGCGCTACTTCCTCCCGGCACGCTATATCCATAAACTCGAGGAAGAGATTATGAGGAAAAAGCAAGGGCCCAGGGAGAGAGCCAAAGATTTTATTCGAGCCACCCAATACCTGATCCGACAACATCCCCGGATGAGCATACAAGATAATATAGACCGGATATATGACAGTATGCGACCCGAATACCGCCTCTACATTAAACGTAGGGAGTTTACCACATTAGACGAACTTATGGAGTTGGCTGAAGAGTTCGAACATGTGAAGAGCGAGGAACGGAGCGTCCGTCCCACTAATCCCGTCACTGCCCCAGCGCCCAGACCACAGGCAACAAATGTCCCGTACAATCGAGATACGCACTGTTGGCGCTGCAAGCAAAGAGGCCATCGGCAACAGAATTGTCAACGACCGTATCGCCTATTTTGCTCCTATTGTGGGGAAGACGGAATACGAACGAGGGATTGTAATTGCCATCAAGACCAAGCCGCCGCAATATCGAATACAAGAAGGACCGACCCGCGATATTTTATCCCGACTACCATTCATGGTCAGACATTTAATTGCCTAGTTGACACCGGAGCATCAAAATCTTTTGTCGGCCCAAAGGTACGACAGACCCTGCGAAGAATGCAGGTACCCGTCCGATATCATGGACAGAGGATCCAACTTGCCAACGGAGACACTATTAACACCAGGGAGCACTATATGGCGCAGCTTCAATTGGCTAACCATACCCTTACCGGCGAACTCACATATGTGAAGACGTTGGCCGAGGATGCGATCTTCGGCATGGACTGGCTAGATAAAGCCAAGATCCAGATAACGCTAGGTGGCCAGAAGTTGACAAACAGAAATTTTCTACGCACAAGTCCAGCTACCAACTCGTGTGCCCTACTTAGGGAAGGACACCTGCCATGGAGCTGCTGGATGCCACCCGACGCGCCCGTCAGAAGGCTGACGAGAACTGTTGCCAGAAGGTCTCAAACATCCAGTGTAACACCGTCAACCCCGCCCATACCGATAAAACCACCCATACTGCCTACACCGACCGCACCGCCTACACCGACCGTACCGCCTACACCGCCGACACCACAAACCAAGCCGACACCATCTACATCGCCGACACGAGCTACACCGTTTACACCATCAACACCGCCAACCCCACCCGTTCCGACCGTACCGCCCGCACCACCGACACCAATTGTACCGCCGACACCACAAACAAAGCCGACACCATCTACACCGCCGACCCCAAGCACACCGTCTACACCATCAACACCGCCGATCCCACCCGTACCGCCCAAACCGCCCAAACCGCCGACACCACCTATACCGCCGACCCCAGCTTCGCCGTCTACAGCATCAACACCGCAAAACGTACTGCCTGCACCACTAATACAGACCATACCGCCGACAGCAACTGTACCACCGAAACCAACCGTACCGCTAACACCGCCGACGGCGCAAACAAAGCCGAAATCACCTACACCGCCGAATCCGGCTGCCCCGCCCGTACCGACAGCACCAACAAAGCCGACATTGTCTACGCCGCTGACATCGTCTACGAAGTCAAAGCCACCAATACCACCACCCGTACCGCCTGCGCCGAACACACCGCCCATACCGTCAGTACCGCCATCATAGTCACCAAAAAAAAAAAAAAAATATATATATATACAATAGAAATAGACGAGAAGGTTCTCGTCTGAGAAAGAAGAAGGGGAATGTAACGAAGCAATCGTTACAACAATGCACACCCATGCACACAGCCGCCGTTCACTATACATGTTCTCGCTCTAACAGCAGATTGGCAATAGGCGTTGGTGCACATTTCAAGGCAAAATAGTTTTTGCACTCGTGAATAGAATTCACACCGACTTGGCCTCAAGATTAACATAAGACGCCAGGGGAATGTCAAACAAATTGAGCAAAAATTCAGACCGTTGACCGTACCAATCCCGTGTACCGCTGATTTTGTTCCGCGAAATAGTTAAATACTATTCGCCGTTTTTGGGTGCTAGGAAACTAGCATATTTTGCCGGGACTGTCGCAAGACGGACCTCGAGTGCCAGGACTGTCGCAAGACGGACCTGTAGATTGCCGGGACTGTCGCAAGACGGACCTCGAGTGCCAGGACTGTCGCAAGACGGACCTGTAGATTGCCGGGACTGTCGTAAGACGGACCTCGAGTGCCAGGACTGTCGCAAGACGGACCTGTAGATTGCCGGGACTGTCGCAAGACGGACCTCGAGTGCCAGGACTGTCGCAAGACGGACCTGTAGATTGCCGGGACTGTCGCAAGACGGACCTCGAGTGCCAGGACTGTCGCAAGACGGACCTGTAGATTGCCGGACTGTCGCAAGACGGACCTGCAGACCGACGGGATTGTCGCAAAACTATCCCGTGGACCGCCGGGGCTATCCCATGCCCACCAGAGCCGCCGAAGAAAACCAAGCCGCTGCCCGCACCAGACGACCAGGACCAGTATAGCCGCATCCATCATAAGATTAAATTATTGTTCTATTATATAGTTCGGTTTAAATAAAGATTGTAAGAAATTCCTCAAACCCAGAGTTCGTGTTTCTTTGGGAAGGACCTTGGCGATCCGACGAGCTAACCTCAGCCTTGGACAAAAAGCACATCACAATGTGTAGCTGTTTGGTTTCGTTACTTTGTTGGTTACATTTGAGTATTTGTATAATTTCAACTAATTTTGGGTCTTGTGTCTGAAGGGATGTTACCCAATCTCTGTTATCAATTTCGATTTTGAAAATGGTGCAAGGTAGTGATTCAAGCTCAACAGGATTCTCGTTTGGTCGCCTGCTCAATGCATCAGCGTGCTGCATTTGTTTGCCTGGGCGATGCAAAATATTAAACTATAACTCAGATATTTTAAGCCACCATCTTGCTATTCTTCGATTTAATTGAGTTTTTGCTTTAATTGCTTCTACTGCTTGACAGTCTGTCACAATTGTGAATGGCTTCCCCAAGATGTACACCCTGAATCGCTCAAGGCTGTCTACTATAGTAAGGAATTCTAGTTCATAACTTGAAGAGCAGCTTTTCGCTGGATTTGTATGTCTACGGAAGTACTGCACTGGTTTTAGCTTATTGTCTTCCTCTTGCATTAAAATACCTGACAGACCTATTGAAGATGCGTCAGTATGAACCTCGTGCCTAGCATTCTGATTGAAAATAGCTAGCAGTATCTCGCTACATAATAAGCATTTTAGTTTTTGGAACGCACTCTCCTCTGAGTTTTCCCATTTAAATGTTGAATCCTTTCGCAAAAGACAATTAAGAGGTTCGGCGATTGTAGCATAGTTCTCTATAAACCTTCGAAAATAGCCACTGAGGCCTAAAAATTGTCGAACCTCGTGCACGTTTCTAGGTGCTTGATAGTCGCAAATGGCACTTGTTTTTGAACCTGGCTTAATTCCATTGCTGCTTACTATATGACCCTGTATTTCGATTTCGGTATAGAAGAACTTGCACTTTTCAATTTTGAATGTCATTCCCGTTTCTGCCACTACTTCCAATAAGCCTCGAGGTTTGTATTCTCAATCTTGAATTGTTTTACTGGGTATTACAATATCATCTAGATAAAGCAATATTGTTTCATCTCCAGTTCGTTGCAAAATTTTATTCATGGTACTTTGAAAAACTGCTGGGGCATTTTTTAACCCAAAACTCATTCTCACAAATTCGTACTAGCCAGAGCATGTATTAAATGCTGTATACTTTCTAGATGCCTCATCGATAGGGATTTGATAGTATCCGGATATAAGATCAAGACAAGAGAAATAACTAAACCCAGACAATTTCGCCAACTGTTCCTCAATATTCGGCATGAGGAATAGTTGGCTTTGTGTTATCGTATTCAAATGCCGATAATAAATACACAGCCTGTACGCATTGTTCTTTTTCTTTACTAGAAGAAGTGGAGAAGAATACTCTGATTCACTTTCCGGAATGATGCCATTGACCAGGAGTTCGTCGACAATTTGTTGTATTCTTGGGCGTTCGGTAAATAAGATTCGGTATGGACGTTTATTAATTCGATCGTTCGACGTTAGTGTAATTTTAAATTCCGAAAGGTTGCACAAGCCTAATTCGGAAATATTTATTGCGAAGCAATGTCTATATTCGTTGACACATTTTAGTAGACTCTGATGGTCAATAGTGGTAATCTCCTTAATGTATTTCAAATCCGAAAGGAGAATTGCATTGTTATTTCGAAGAACAGGTTTAGGTGGAACCCTAAGACTCTGATATTCCTTAAAAATACGTACATTTCGTTGGTCCAAAAAGTCTCTGCCGATTAAAACAGCACATGTGAGCAATGAATCATCTACGACGACCAAATAAATTCGAGCTGTTACGTCACCTACAGTCACCTCAGCTTGAACTCAGCTCGAATGACTCAAATCCACCGCCCCCAAAGCCAATAAGCTTCTGATGCGTAGAAATCGCAGATAACTTCGAAAGAGTAAAATCACTCCGTCTTATAATGCTGCATTCGCTACCGAAGTCAATAAAAGCGAGAAAGGATAAGCCGTCAATAAAAATCTGTTTATAGTATTCGTTTTTAGCTGAAGCTAGAGGTTTATTATTTTTCATATTTGTAAGGATGCATTGTTGTTCGGGTGTCCGCTCCTATTACATGCCGTACACCTTGAGCGACGTGAAGGCTTGGAGCAATTAACGGAAATATGACCTCGCTCCGAACAATTGAAGCATATTCTGTTTTCCGTTCCAGAACTATTTTGGAATACATTGTTACGCACAAAATATGGTTTACGTCTATCGAAAACCATCTGCCATCTGCTCTTTCTTTCTTGCTGTCGTGTCATATTTTCAAAACTTTTAATTTTCAAAAGTAAATCATTGGTAGAAGAAAATGTAAATCCTGAAAACAAAAGGGATAATGATGGGTTTCTAAGTCCTGATATAATGTATTTTGATATTGCTGCATCTGACAAGTTTGCCTTTGTTCTTAAAGCACGCATGGAAAAGAAATAAGTATCGAGATCTTCATAATTTCTTTTGAAACGACATGATAAGCTTGTGTGAATATCTGCTTCGTTTATGACGCACGGAAAACTGTCTTGTAGAGCGACTGAAAATGACGAGAAGTTTTCGAACAATGTTCTTTGACCGTCAAACCATATGCGTAATGCCCCTTTCGGTTTAGTCGAAACTGCAAACCGAACTAATTCATCATTCCAACCATACATGGACTTCAAACCATTGACGCGATCAATAAACTGCGTTGCAGTAAGTCCCGAAAATTGGTCGGATGGGTCAAATGCAGGTAAAATGTCTATTACATTACGCAAGTCGCAGAATGTTGACGACGTTGTAGTAGTGCCTGGTCCCAATAGCTCTTTCGATTTTGCATTTTTGGTCAAGTCCCCGCATTTTTTTTCTAACTCCTCCGATCGTGTTCGGAGTTGTCATCCGAAGTTTCGGTATTCGTAGCATTCGTGGCATCAAGGACACAATCCTGCTGTATATTCTCTATTAGTTTATTCTTCAAAGCATCCTTGTTTCCCCGAATCTGCAGTCCCCTAATTTTTAATTGAGATCGGCTACTGTCATTTTTGTAATTTGTTCGTCTGAGTTTGTCAGTCAACAAGAACCATATCACGAAATAGGGAAGGGGTAAGGAACAAGTACAAAATAAACAGACAAAATAAAAGAGCAAATAAACAATAAATAATTTTTTTTTGTAGTCTTGTTTGTTTTTATTTAAATTTTCATTACCTGTTAACTCTTCAAAAACCCCATAACCTCTCTTGTTGCTTGTAGTTTCGACAACAATTTCACTTTTCCGCGTACGCATTTCTGCCATGATCTGATGTAGATAATCATATACGTTTTTTTTTTGTTATACAAGTTATAACCGTTTGCTATATTCTACAGTTTATTATCTTTTCATATATACCTACGTTTTTTTTTCTTATTCGTTTCTTTTCGTTTCTTTTTTTTATTCGATTTTTCCTTAATGACCTTCAATTTCTTCAACAACCGTAACCATACAACACCAAAATAAATCAACTGAGCGATCCTTTCCTTCGTTAACAATACACAGACAAAATAATCACACCAACAGGATTGAACTCTATAGGCAGCTGCAACACTGCCACAATAAACGGAAAGGAAAAGAGAAAACAAAACAAAATTGCGGTACTTCATCGCGACAAACTTGGGATGTGTATGGATATGGTACGTATGACACCTAAGTGAAGTGAAGCGTGAAATCAATAAAAAAGAAACAAAATAATCCACAACGCACCCCACTTTTAAAGAGATAATTAAGGGACATATTCAATAACTTATTTCACTTTTTGCTTTCCTTACAACTTTGTGGGTTTTCCAGAGGTGTTCTTTTGGTATTAAAAGAAAAATTACATTTTTTGAGATAAATGCTCGGATGTTTATTTCATAATAAAGAGGAAGGTATGCCGTTAATAATGAAAAACAACATCAGCCAAATGGCCACCACGAGCAAGCATACAGGACCATATCCTTTTCATGAAATTATCCATAACCAAATCGCAAAGTGGCTGCCCTATGTCCTCGATAGCCTCACGAATTTTATCTTTGAGGTCTTGAATCGACACTGGGCTGTTGGCGTAGACCTTATCTTTCACCTGGCCCCAAAGGAAGAAGTCGCAAGTCTCGGTGGCCAATTGTGATCACCTCTTCGAGAGATAACACGGTCCGGCAACTTTTCCCGTAAAAGATCAATGGTTTCGTTGCTTGTATGGCACGTAGCGCCGTCTTGTTGAAAGTAAACGTTGTCCAGATCAATACCATCCAACTCCGACCATAAAAAATCATTAATCAAAAAATGCTTTAGTTTTGCGAACTGTGACTGCAAGATTTTCACCATTTTTGTACTGAATTTTAATAATTTCAATGTGTTGTTGAAGCGTGTATCGTTCCATTGTTAGTAATGGCGTAGTTTCTACTTGTCAAATGTCAAAGAATAAAAGCTTCAAAAGTGACAGCTACCGAAATGGCGGGTCATTCAACACCTCTTATTGGAAAACCCTTTATTATGAAATACTATTGTGAATTCAATGAATTATGTTAGCTGTCATATTTGACATTCATGGAATAAAACATTACTTTTTGAAACGGCAACCGACAATATGTTTTCTTTTCCTCTTCTCATTTTTGAGGTTAGACAAAAACACATTAGTAACAAAATACTATAGTAGCATTTTTTGTTTGAAAACAATATTTTTAATAAGTACTTTGTTATTTTATAACAAATGTCTGACTGCTGAAGTCTACCCTAATGCGGTCATATTTCATATTTTTAACAGTCCTACTTAACACTAACACAAATTCCTGAACTATTTTTAATTTCAACAGAGTCCAGAACTATAATTGTTACCATAAACAAATCATACAGAGACCCCAAACTCACAATCCTCTTGCCGCTCGCCCCTCAAATTTTTTTTTTTTTCAAATTCCGCAATTTTGTTTTCCTATCGGTGTGATGTCAATTAGGATCCGTGTGACATGCAAAAGCATACCAGAAAATGCAAAAACCGTGGGGTACCACATTTTTACACTACTGAATGCTATTGGTTAGTTTTTATATATTTTTAAAATGCGAATAATTTCATTTGTTTGGTTAATAAAACTATCTAAATGAGATGTTTTATATATACAAAAAACGTATCACGACAAACATGGTTGTGTATTTTCCGCTTTTAGATATCATTAACTTCGATTTCATTCCTTTTTCTTAAATAACTGAAGAAAGTTTGCTCAAAATGTTTTTATTTTCCCTCAACCAATCTACATTCCTCATTTTTCATAAATATTTTGAGAAAATGTGGACTTATTGCCACAAGTAACGAATAATTTTAAATTTAACGGATATAACTATGAATGCTGACACTGGCAGCCACTTTGCCCGCACTGGAAGTGGCATATGCAAGGTGCGAGTGTGTTGGTGAGCCGAGTTAATTTTTAAAGTTACGTGAGATTTGTCGATACGAACTTCTATGTAACAACACTAGCGCACCTAGCCACCCCGTAAAAAAGTAACGGAAAATCGCCCAAAGTTGGTTGTCTCGGTTTGGTTTGTCTATGATTGTTACTGGGAAATTGCATCTTATACATTTTATGTAAATTTTTTTTACATCTTCGCGCAGCAAAAAGGTCTAAACAATTTTTTCATTTTTTTTTGTTAAAGTTTTCGTTGCGATACATTTTTTGCTCTGATGCATTTCAACGTGCACCATTTTAAACATTTACACTTTAGGTAAAATACATTTTTCCAATTATTTTTTTTTGAAACATTGGTTTATACACGCACCTTCGTGAACTGCGCTCGAATTCGAAGTAGAGTGAATTTTGAATTCGGATGTTCTGAGTTGTTCAGTTTAAGGCTATGTAGTTCTATATACTCGAAAGGGGAACAATTGTCGAGAATAAAAAATCTCGATGAAATTAAATTCGAAAGACAATCATAGCGGGTGTATTCCTTTTTAAATTTTACTTATTTGTATCTTTTTATATTTTTTAGTGTGCAGCTGGAACCAGTAACTAATCGGAGTATCATAACATAAAGCAATATGAGGTACAAAGAATGTGCCCGTAGCAGAGCCCAGATAAGATATGTATTTTTTTGGACAGTTTTTGTTGGTGCACTCAAAGGAAATGTTACCTGTCATAGCACGGAAAATAAAAGTATTACTAATATAAGTGAAGTCAGCAATAATTATAATAAAATAATTAACAAAGATGAAATCGGTTTGGAGCATTTTTCATATGTTTTCCGTTTCAAACACAGTGTCTATAATGTAACTATACCAGAAAATAGCGTGGGGAAAACGTATGCCTTACAAATGCCTGATGAAGATAAAGTTGGTATCAAGGTAATACCTAACTTAGATGTAAAATATCGTATTCTGAGTGGTGATCGTGATAAATTGTTTAAAGCCGAGGAACGGTTAGTGGGTGGCTTTGCTTTTTTAGCTATTCGAACGCGTACAAGTAACGTTATATTAAATCGTGAAAAAACGGACGAATATCGCCTTGCTATAAAAGCATTTGGCACTCAACTGGAATTAAATGGAAAACATTTATATGAAAGCGAAACAGTAGTAATCTTGAGGGTACTTGATCGAAATGACCTAAGCCCGTTATTTTATCCGACTGAATATTCAAAAACGATACCTGAAGATATGTCGCTGCATAAAAGTATTCTTAAAGTTAACGCAGAAGATGCTGATCTTGGAATAAATGGTGAAATATACTACAGCTTCTTACATGACAATGATAACTTTGCTGTTCATCCTACTTCTGGTATTATAACGCTCACAAGGCCTCTAGTTTTTTCGGAAAAAACTGCGCACGAACTAACGATTCTTGCAAATGACAGAGTCTCGGCAGCAAATCATCGCCTCAATCAAGCTAGTAAAGCAAGAGTCATCATCAAGGTCGAGCCGGTAAGTTAACTTGCATTAAATAAATTAAATTAAATTAAATAAAATGTACTGAATTATTAAGATTCTTCCATACTTCCTTATTCAAGGAGGTCCTTAAGGCAAACTATCTGAGCCGCCGGCCTTTTTGATCTAAACTGGTTCGTGTAGTTGATTCTTCATGTGCGTTTTCTGTCTGCCCAATTCGCAGTTGCTTGAGCAAATTTTTGAGTTACCGGGACCTTCAACATTTTTAAGCAAATACAACATATTTTCCTTACTTTGTTTCGGTAAAATAAAATTTAGGAATGGTTGGGAGCTGCTGCTTAAACAAATACAGTGGCCCAAGTGCTTTGGCGAATTTGCTATGTTGTATAGATTGACTTTAAGTCACAAAATAATTTCGCTGTCGAATCTTACCTTTCCCGCAAATTTTATTCGTCATAGTTGGTAGTCTTATGAGTTTGATTATTAAAAAAAAAAATTTTCCAGAAATTATTCTCTTTTCAATTTTTTTTGAACTACTTAACCGTAATTCTATTTATCACATTACTTTCGCTCCGTTCAATCCGGAATCCAATGGAGCGAGAGCTGAGACAATGCTGCGATTGTTTAAGATTTCGTTGACTAACATTTTAGGCGAAGCCTTGTCAAACGAAGAGGCTTTGCAGATATTTCTGTCTACATTTCGATCGAAACCAGACGCCCAAGGAAAGTCACCTGCGGAGAAGCTTCAAGGTCGTTGCTACCGTACTGTTTTGTCGTCTCTATTCCCAGACAGAAACCGAAAAAAGACAGTAGAAGGAGTCGCAAGCAAATTCTCTATAGGAAAAAACGTGTTCTTTCGTCAATACTTACGAAGGGGCATATGGGTAGAATGAGTTGTACTCTGTCGAAACCACATTTGGGTGGTTTCTGAAAGGATTAACTCGGCTTTATCCGATAGGAGTACTCAGGCAAGTGAAACTTACATTGTTACTACTCCTGCTCTTCTTTATTGGAACACCAAGACAGTTTCCTATCGCCACCAGTCATTCAGTTGTCATCACCGGATCCAAACCTTAATTCCACTCCAGAAATAGCTAATAGGAATCCCTGTCAACCTTCTTCAACTGAAACTCCACAAAGCAATGCAGGCACGGGATCCGAGCTTAGGCGGTCTGAGCGTTTGAGAACTAAACAAGTTCGTTTTATCCCCAATAAGTGTGGGGGAATCTGCTGTATATTTGCCAACATCGCTCGACTTTCTACGCTCGTCATCTTGTGAGTTGTTGCCGGTTTTTTGTTCTAAGCTGCCATTCTTTTCTTGGCCTCGTTCTAACACTCACTTAACCTCCCAAGGCAGCTGAAGCAGGTCGCAATTCTTTTAATTAGTAGTTTATTGAATAATGTAAAACAAGTTAAATAAAACTAGATTGATTATTTCGGAGACTGAATTCTTCAGATGCATTCATCTTCCCCGCTCTTTTTCAATTTTTAATTATGTGACAACTGGACAACGGCCAATTCTTCATAAATGAATATTTACCAACAGTGGGCAACTGGTGTTTTTAAACTTTTCAAGAAAGATATTGTCAATTTAGTTTATATATAAAGGGTGATTTTTTAAGAGGTTTAGAACTTTTTTTAAAAAAAAAACACAAAAAATTCGAAAAAATGAATGAAATATTTATTTGAATCGATAGTTTGAACCTTGCAATTTAATGTTTAAAGATAATTTCATGCAAATGTTGACCGCGGCTGCGTCTCAGGTAGCCCATCCGCTGAGTCCAATTTTGGCATACTCTTTCACACATATCGGCCGGTATCTCACGAATGAATGCATGGATGTTGGCTTCCAGTGCGTCAATCGAAGCGGGCTTGTCCCTATACACATTAGCCTTGGCATACCCCCACAAAAAATAATCTAATGGTGTCAAATCGCACGATCTAGGCGGCCAATTGACCGGCCCGAAACGTGAAATTAACTGTTCACCAAACTCGCCTCGCAATTGCGCCATTGTTTCGCGTGCTGTGTGGCATGTGGCACCGTCTTGTTGAAACCACATATCATGCAAGTCAAGAACTTCCATTTCGGGCAAAAAAAAGTTTGTTATCATCGCTCGGTAGCGTTCACCATTGACAGTAACGCTGCGATTCGCATCATCTTTGAAGAAATATGGCCCAATAATGCCGCCGGCCCATAAACCGCACCAAACAGTGGCTTTTTCGGGATGCATTGGTAGCTGTTGCAATGCTTCTGGCTGATCTTCACTCCAAATGCGGCAATTTTGCTTATTTACGTACCCATTCAACCAAAAATGAGCCTCATCGCTGAACACAATTTTTCGATAAAAAAGCGGATCCTCGGCCAGCTTTCCAAGAGCCCATTCACCAAAAATTCGGCGTTGTGGTAGGTCGGCTGGCTTTAGTTCTTGCACCAGCTGTATCTTAAAAGGCTTTACGCCCAAATCCTTCCGCAAAATTTTCCACGTAGTGCTGTAACAAAGGCCTAACTGCTGGGAAGGGCGCCGAATCGACATTTCGCGGTCTTCTGTCACACTAGCTGATACGGCCGCAATATTTTCTTCACTACGCACAGTACGTAAACGTGTTGGTGGTTTAATGTCCAACAAAGTAAATTTGGTGCGAAATTTGGTCACAATCTTCCGAATAGACTGCTCAGAAGGTCGAGAATGCCGATCATAAAATGGAAGCAGCGCGCGATGAACATTTCGAACCGAGCACGAATTTTGATAGTAAAATTCAATAATTTGCAAGCGTTGTTCATTTGTAAGACGATCCCTGGTTAAATTGCAAACCAAACTGAAGCTGTTTGACAGTGACACAAGGTACTAAACACACGTCAGCTGTCAAAACCAGTGTTGCCAAAACCAAACCAGCTAAAAAATCACCCTTTACAATAAACATGTACCTAAATATTAGGAGATCGTTTTGGCTTCGGCCGTTCAAATTACACTTCTTTCAGTTACCCCATATCGTAAAATTAATTTTATATATAAACAGTTAACGGAAGGGATCCATATAGGACAACCGTTTAGTTTTATGTCAATTCGAAGCGGCTGATTTAAAAAAGGTGCCGTGAAATAACGCCGAGCGAAGAAACGCAAATTTCTAAAACATTAAAATTTGCGTTTTATAAATAAAAAAAAATTAATAATTGTTTATTAGGTAGGTATGTAATATGTATTGTAAAAAAAAATGAAATAAAATTAAATTTTTTTACTAAAAAGAAAATTTAACTTATTGTATCTTGTGTATCAGAGTATATTAAATAAAAAATGATTATTTAATTTTTTTCGATTTAAAGATATAATAATTTATAAAATTAATGTAAGAATTATTTTTATTAATTTATTAGAAATTTAATGTTATTTGTTTTTAATGGTAGGTATCTATTTTTTTTTAAGAAATAAATTTAATTTAATTTTTTAAATTTATTTATTTATTTATATATAAATAAAATATATAATTTAAAAAAAAAAAATAGTAAAGTTTGGATTAAGCTTTAAAATACATTTTTTTTAATAATAAATATATTTAAAATGTATGCTTAGCAGTATCAAGTTTTATTAAATTATTTATTTTATTTGAAGTTTTTAGTAAAATATTTATTTAAATATAAAAAATAAATAAGTAGTGATATAATAATTAGTATATTTATTATGTATTTATTTATTTATTATATGTAAACGTCAATGTCAAATAACGCCGAGTTGCAAAATTCGGTTATATTTTGCTTTCACAAAGTGAAATAACGCCGAGTTTTGGAATTCGGCGTTATTTCTCTCGGCGTTCTTTCACGGCACCATTTGAGAATCTGTTTTTGGACAAAGTACAACCCCTTCTCATATTATATTATGTGGGGCGTAACCTGATACCACTCATGTAGTAGTTGGTCTCGAAATCGATCGATTATCGTATCAGATAAATAGTCCAAAATAATCAATTTTCATCGTGTTTCCGTCCATTTCATTTTTTTTTATTTGTATGCTTACAGGTAAATTTATATGCGCCGGACATTTACGTAAAGACTCTGCCAAATATTTTAGAAGGTTCAAATGCAAATATTTACGGAATTATCAGAGTTACAGATAAGGATCAGGGAGTTAATGGTGCTATTAAAAGCGTAGAACTTGTAAGTGGAGATCCTGATGGGCACTTTCGAATAACACAAGCAGAGAAAACTGGAGAGTATTACATTGAAATTCACAAATTGTTGGATAGAGAACAAGCCCAACAGGGCTATAATTTAACTTTACGCGCGGAAGATCGCGGTATTCCTCCGCAGTCCAGCTACAAGACTACTCCAGTATACATCACTGATGCCAACGACAACTCTCCAGTTTTTAATCGACAAATTTATGAGGTGTCTGTACCAGAAACGTCTCCACCAAACACACCTGTAATACGTTTGAAGGTCACCGATCGTGATGAAGGCAAAAATTCGCAAGTGTTTTTGGAAATTGTTGGTGGTAATGAAGGTGGTGAATTTCGTATAAATCCTGACACAGGAATGCTATACACGCAAAAAAATCTAGACGCAGAGACAAAAGCATTTTACACATTAACAGTTTCTGCAATAGATCAGGGAAATGTGGGCATGCGAAAGCAATCTTCAGCTAAAGTAAAAATCAATGTTCAGGATACAAATGACAACGACCCCGTGTTCGACATTAAAAACAACACTATTTGGATAGATGAAAACGAATCTGCTGGAACAACCGTAATAAAAATATCAGCAAGAGATAAGGATTCTGGGGAAAATGCATATATTTCGTATAGCATTGCCAATTTAAATGAGGTTCCTTTCGATATAGATCATTTTTCCGGAATATTAAGAACGTCAAAGCTAATCGACTACGAAACAATGCGAAGAGAATATGTTTTGAGTGTTCGAGCATCGGATTGGGGCTTACCATTTCGTCGGCAGACTGAAGTGGAACTTTTGGTTAAAATAAAGGATGTCAATGACAACCGCCCACAGTTCGAACGCATTGATTGCATTGGCCATATAGCGCGCAAAGTTGCTGTCGGTACAGATATTCTAACACTATCAGCTATTGATTTTGATTCTGGAAATTATATAACGTATCGCATGGTTTCGGGTAATGAAGATAGCTGCTTTAATTTAGACCAAACTTCTGGGGTAATATCCTTGGGGTGTGATTTGACCGATGTGGGTGTTTCTCAACGTGAAATTAATGTGACTGCTACAGACGGAACCCACTTCGCCGACATAATGACTATACAAATACATTTGGTGGATGAAAAACAAAGCTATCGCATAAAGGGGGGTTCAGGTGCTTTTCTTGGTCGTAGTATATCTTCACAAGACAGTGGAAGCTTCGAATGTCGGGATACTGGAATTGCGCGGCGACAAGCTGAAATTTTAGCTGCTGCAGAAAAAAATAATATGCCTGGTCGCGATTATAATCTTCAAGATGATTTTGCAATGATGCCCATCCGTTATGGGGAAAATGTACATGCGCCTGAATTCATTGACTTTCCACAGGAATTAAAGATAAATGAGACGGTTAGTTTGGGTGAAACGGTATCTTGGATAAAAGCGAGAGACAGAGATTTAGGATACAATGGAAGACTGGTTTACGGAATTTCTGGTGGCGACCACGACTCTGTTTTTCGAATCGATCCCGATACGGGAGAACTACAAATTATAGGGTACCTTGACCGAGAGCGACAGGATGAATATGTTTTAAATGTCACAGTTTATGACCTTGGTAAACCCCAGAAATCGTCCTCTAAAATGTTACCTGTAATGGTTCTTGATCAGAATGATAACTCCCCAAAATTTGAAAAATCTTTGGCTAGTTTTCGAGTTACTGAGCATGCTAAAAATGGAACCATAATTTTTCATTTAAAAGCTAACGATGCTGATATTGGGGAGAATGCTAGAGTAACGTATACTCTCATTACGGATACAATAAATTTTCAGGTTGAACCGGAAACAGGAATTCTGTACGTATGTCATCCATTAGATAGAGAACAGAAAGAAGTTTATGAACTTCAAATTCGTGCTTCGGACAATGGTTCACCAACACCCCTGTCTGCTGATGCTATTGTTGTTGTGATAGTGGATGACATTAATGATAATGTACCTGAGTTCACACTATCCGAATATACATTTCGGGTTCGTGAAGACATTCCCAAAGGAACAGTTATAGCCGTAGTATGTGCGACCGATGCAGATATTGGAGCTGGAGGAGAAGTTCTTTACACATTTTGTGATGAGAACTATTCGGATGAACAACTGTTTAAAATTGATAAACACTCTGGTACCATACGCACACAAGGATATTTGGATTTTGAAGAGCGACAATTACATAGTTTATGTGTTCGCGCTATAGACCGTGGGACTCCTGCTTTGTCATCTGAAGCTACCGTAATTATTGAAATAATAGATGTTAATGAAAATCGTCACGCTCCGGAATTTGAAGACTTTGTGCTGGAAGGTAGTGTTATGGAGAACCAACCTGCTGATACACACGTCATGAACATTATAGTTACGGATGCTGATTCCGCCGGTCCTGATTCAAGAGTTACATATTCAATACGGGGCGGAGATGGCTTAGGCATCTTTTCTATAGACAATGAAGGTAAGTTAATAGTTATATTTTTTTTCATATAGTTTTTTTTTTTTTTTAAGCAATATGCTCTTTCAATATTCACCACTACGGGTATTAGTATTATATACTAATAAAATAATGAATAATATCCAACACAAGCTGTGCCCGCAACTTTTTTCTCGTTCTGAAATTTAGGTTTTGCATAGTTTATTTACTTACTCATTGGGTCGGGTGAATAGAAGCTAGCATTTGATTTGAGTAAAAGGTTGCAGGAAAGTAAAAGCTCTTAGCAATTGCTTTAAATCGGTATAAATATAAACCTACTTTGCTAAAGTTAGAAATTTCGAACATAGCATTTACTTCGCCGCTCGTGTACTTGCCTTGAAGTTCCTGTCGAATCTAAACAGTAAATTTAAATTTTGAATTGTCTTTGAGATTCTAACGACTTTAGTGAAAATTGATATGAGTGCAATCTTTAGCTCCAATTGCATCTGGAAAAATGATTTTTGTTTGCCAAATAGCTTGCTGATGTTTCATTTCTTCTTTAGGTACCGGATATTGTATCCACGAATTAGCTTAAAAAACTGTGAATTACCGAGAATTCAACCTAAAAGCCCGGATGTCCTATATACTTAAGGATTGAATGTGTCTTAAAATTTTCATCTAAAAGAAATATGCCAATTAGTCCACAGTCTACGAAACAATTACTGTTTCTTTTTACGAACGTCATGCATACGAGTATTAGTTGGTGTTACAGTGCAAACAAAATGTTACTTAAGTATTTATTGGGCTTCTTCAGATTCGCTCTCAGATGTTGTGTGTCTAATCGCTTGTGTTGATATCTGTGCGATTGGAATATGTGTAACCTTCGACACATTTTTACGCGTTTTGCATTCACTGGTTAAATTTTATATGAAAACATTCAAAATGCTCGCCCAGATTGATTTCTACACATTTATACATAAATAATTAACAAAAAATAGATCAACCCGATGCAATTCGTTTCTTTTCAGTTGAAATTTCACGAAAATGTAAACAAACTGCACTAGTTGTCAAACCCTGAGAAAAAATCCAGATTCGCAAAAGTGCTCTGAAATCTGAAAAAGATTGTTTTTTTTTTGTACCAAACGAACACAAAAATTGCTCTGAGAGCAGAAAAAGTGCTCTGAGAGCGCACAATCGAATACCACATAAGAGAGAATTTTCTTTTCCAAATTTGAGGGGGGAATCGGGTAGGTGCGCGGGAGCTGACGTGACGGTCTATTTAATACTTAGTTTATGGTACGCGTGTTGAGCTTGGCACTGATTCATTATCATGGGTTAACCTAAATCAATGGTATCTTTACCACCATGTTTAACTAAAATGTGAACAAACTGGCCCTCAGTGTAACGTATAAGTTGCCTCTTGTTTTAACCTATACATTTAAAAAAAAAAACATTTCGGTTTAAAAAAAAAAATATATTTATTTAAATTTTTAAGGTTCTCTACGGACTATGGCGCTGTTAGACATTGAATCAAAACCGTCATATTGGCTAACAATCTGTGCTCAGGACCAGGCTGTGGTGACCCTTCATTCATGTGTTGAGGTTTGTTTGATTATTTTATGCGTTTTTACCTAATTGAAAGTGATTATATTTTGCAGGTTTTTGTTCAAGTTAAAAATGAAAATGACAATGTTCCACTCACGGACAGCCCAGTTTATTATCCATCTGTATTAGAAGGAAGCCCGTCTGGCGTGGAGATTTTACAGCTGAACGCCATAGATTGTGATATAGATCCCGATCAGCATATAACTTACAGAATTATTTCTGGCAATCCTGAGGGGTTCTTTACTATGAACAGTACTACAGGCGTAATTTCAACCACTGCGAGAAAATTGGACCGCGAGAACCAACAAGAGCATATAATGGAGGTAATTATAAATTTACAACTTTTTATCATTTTTTAATTTATGTTTTTCATTTTTAGATACTCATAACTGATGGGGGCACCCCACCGTTGTCCTCCACAACAAGAGTAATCGTGTCTGTAGATGATATTAACGATCAAAGCCCTGAATTTGATCAGCGTTTCTATAAAGTGCAAATACCAGCAACAGTTCAAATAGACAAACCACTTTTTCAGGTAACATCAATCAAAAGAAGAAGTCTAATTAATTTATCCTTTAATTGCATTGGTCTGTTTCTGGAAGAAACAAAAAAAAATTTTCAAACACTTCGGATAGGATTACAGTTGTTTCGAACTATGTCCACTAGTTCATCCTCAGATTTATTTGAATAAATCAATTCTAAAAGTTTTTTTTTTCCTCTTGGAAAGACATAACTAATAAACTGTTTTGGCCTATCAAAGAGTGAATCTGGAATCCATTCCAAGTGCAAGCGACTACCACCTGCGCCGTCCTAGTCGATCTTTCCTCTCTCTTCTTTTTTCTTACTTTAAATCGGCCTTACCAATAATCAACTTTAGTGTGGCAGAAAATCGCTAACTAAAGGGTCAAATATTTTAATTTTGAGAAAGTCATAAAAGAAAATCTGAATTTGACCTTGTTGTAGCCAAGAATTTACGTTCTTGAAAATATTAGCCTGTGAACCAGGTTTCATTTGCGTAAATCTGTGTCCGCTACATTGAAATTTTTCCCAAATATGGGAACTAATTGCTCTATTATTGATTTTGATGCTTTTGGGGTAGTGGAAGTTTTTGTGGGGGACCTAGCTTACCGGCAAAGCTGGATTCGTCACATTCACTTTTAAAGATTTTTTTTCGCGCATGCCTGTCACCGATTTAATCACTCTGGGGAAATATATTTTTTTTCAACCGGACAAGCGGTTACTATTAAAACTCATTTGTTTTTCGAGAAAAAAAAATGAAGAACAAAATTAATTACTATTTATTAGGTATCAACTTATAGATTTGTCGCTCTTCTCTAAATGTGTCAGTTGAAAGGTAAAAATTTAATTTTACGAAAAAAAATGGAAACATTAAGCTTTGCCAGGGCCTTGCGACCGCATCATCGCTCGGCCATTTATTGTTCTAGGTTGCTCAGGATGTATTTAGTAATGCGAAATATTCTCAGCTTGAAGGAAATGACTTTTAAAATCCACTTTTTTGTTTAATGTTTGTGACGCTTTTTCAGCCCTTTGCAACCATTAAATCCTTCTGCCAATTTTACCATATATCGTACAACTTCATGGAATGGATTCACTCCACAAAAAATTAGACCGGACAAAATGGCTTATTTTTCTTATTTCTTTTTGCAACGATGATGGCCTAAAGCAACAATTTAATCCTCCAAATTTGGTGGACATAATGCCTCGCTAAATTGGTCACTGGCTCTTAGACTACTAGCATTTGCGAATTCATAGTGTTAATAGAAAATGTGGGCCATATTTTTATGTATATTTTTCTGCAAACTCGGTTTTTATTTTCCCGAATTAATTTTAGTTTAAGTAAAATAAAAGTATTTTGTGCCTTGGGAGCAGTGTACCTACTGCGAGGATTTAATAACAGTATGTTATTTTTTTTTTTTTAATAATCTGTTCATTTTTAAAATAACCTTAAAATGGCCTTGTATTTTCTACCGTAGTAAGATAGTTTATTTTTTATTCTATTCGAGTACAATACGAGGACGTAATAGACAACGATCCATTATCTTAGTTTTTTTATAGGTATATATATTTTTTTTACTTTTTCTATTAGAAAGCAATGGGCTTATTTACAGAAACTCTAAAATTATCAGATAATTTAAAAAAAAGCAGGCAAGGCGAACAAAGGACTTTCGGCCTTACTAATAAACAAGCACTAATTTCGACGATTAGCTGGTTGCCAGCTTTAGCAAAAATGTACAGCATTAGTGAAACGTTCCAATAAACAATTAGACCTCCACATTTCCTAGTGCGACTTTTTTTTAGAGTCTATTACATTTGTTGTCATCTCAGAATTAAAATTTCATTTCATAAAGTTTATTATACAACGAGGATTTTGTTCTAAGAAAAGGAATATATAAATTGCAAATTAATTTGCCTTTGAAAGGCTTTTGAAGCTTATTATAAGCAAATAAACAAAACACAAAGTAGGAAATGTACAAAATATCCACTGATCTGTCAAATATCATATGCAAATCAGTAATGCCCTATCGTTCGATCGGACACAATTTTCGGTACTTCTTATTGTACGCTTTCCTTTGTCCTAATACTTTACGATTGATTCATGAGTGAATTTGAACACAAACGGAACATAGTTTATTAGAATGCTTTGATTTATTCGTAGGCTAATGATGCAAATCAAAGCTTATTCGTAGTCTATAGATCACATTTGAATCATTAGCGAGTTAATATATTGGAAAGAAATCATAGCCTGATAATTAATTTCCGTTTGAATTACAATCTGCCAAGCAACGAAACGGTGCTTGCAAAAGTATATGGAAGTATGAAAATAAATAGAATTTGATCTCTTAAAAAGTGTATAGCTTATATTACTTAATTCGGGAAACTGAAAACCCGACAAATATAAAGCCGTGGGCATTCTTCTACACGATAGCTGTCATGTTTTCTTCTCTATGAATTCGCACTAAGTAATGCAGAATTCTGTATATCTTGAATTCGCACATACTACCTGTTATTCCTCCAGAAATTCCTAAATTTATTATTTCGCATGGATTTTTCTGAATGCTGACAGTTCTTAGATCTATATTATACGCGAAGTCAACCTTTTCGCACCAACATTAGAGATTCTCATTCTCAGGGAAAAACTTATTTTTCAAAGAGGGTTTGGTTGCAGCCAAATATCTACCCAAGCTGCCAAAGGTACTTGATTTGCCCTATGTTCCACAAGCAAATTTCTTCGTGCACACGAAAACGTTTGATCGTTTCGCCTTACAGAATGCCGGCCCAGGTATTCTCTTTGCGACGGCTCTTAAGAAAGGCTTGGAAAGATCCCATACTTATATCAAATTTATTTTTTACTAAGCATGTATTCGTTACTTGCTAACTATTAAAAAAAGGTAAACCAAAAAGGCCAATATTAAAAAAATCAGCATACAACTTTTTTTTTTACTGTTTTTTGCTTTTATTTTAAAGTCAAAAATATTGTTTAAGTGTTGTGCCTGCAATAAAATATGATTATATCTGCGTAGAATATATGAATGAATATATATCACCAGGCAGTTGAATGCAACTTGAAATAGGGAAGAATAAGACCTAGTTTCTATTACCGAGAGCAACTTTAACATAGCATAACATATACAACCACAGCATATGTAATTTAGGGTAGGATAAGACCTATTACAAACTTTCGCGTGGTGGTAGCGGGTGTAAAATGCGCACTTATACACAACTTCCGAAGACATTCATGAATTTTTCTATTATGTTCGTATCCAGTTAAGTCTGAGTTGATAACAAATCATAACAACTTTTAGTTTATAATCAGAAAGCACGATGTCGGACAGTGTTCATTTTACTTTATATAGGAATAACCTATATAACCTAACTTTTCTAGATTTAAAAGTAATCAATTAGCTAAGGACCAGGAATAAATACTGGGATGTCAGCACGTAAATTGATACAATCAGTCGATAGAATCGAGCTCTGGCAGCACCTAATTTGTTTCAATGGATTATCCTCGAGCCAGATTTCTGGGCTCCAATCGCGTAAGGACAAAACGATCGAATGACATCGTCTCGACGATGTATTTACCTCGAGTAACAACCAAAAACGATGATCGTCGGAAAGATTAAACAATCGTCGTTTTCTTGTAGCTTCACGTTACTAATTCAAAATCATTGAATGGTCTGGTTAAGCAAAACAGAAAGTGATCAGATCAAAATAAATATGAACCGAAGTATGTTTACAGACAGATGGCAAGTCATTAATAAATAAACGGAAAATAATGGGACCACGGATTGATGCTTGTGGTACACCCTGCATTAGCTAACTTAGTCAAAAGCGACTTTAAGCAGGCGAAGAAGCGTCACACAACAGTACAAATGGTATCCCATCTCCATGAAGAACAGGCGATATTTCGAACACTGACAAGTTTGCCAGGGATGCCGAAACTACACATGACTCTGTATAGCCCGTCTCTATAAATGCTGTCATATGCGGCCTTAAAAGCGATAAAAATATGGTGAGTTTCGATCTGGACGGCTTGGGTTTTTTACTACACTGATACACACACTCGCAACTTTCAAGTGTCGTATTCGGTCTATTTTGAAAAAATGTGTCGCTGTTTATTACATTCACATGCACATCGCGTAGTTTTCTTTTGATTCGGTTAATCAATTAATTTTGTAATTTACTTATTAATTAATAAAATTATAATAATAATAATAATGTCAATATAAACGGAATAAAGTTTTGCAAAAAAAAAAAAATACATTATGGCGAAAAACGATTACAGAAGCTTGTATGCTACTATCCGCATTGTATTTTGGTCAGGTGGATGGACGTCTTAACATTCATCGTCCAGATTGAATGGGACGTTCTGTCTGAGAGCTGAATTTATGTACTTCACTGTTGAACAGTCTGCACCACTGGTTTTTATATGTCCTAATGAATGAGTTTGTGACTCTACTACGGTTTCATTGTTGTCGTAATAAAGAAAGTGGTAGAGAAAGCCCCTTACTATATTAAAGTTACAGCTTTTGATTCCTTTGTTGGTGCGAACAATGTCAATATTGTCGGCATGCGCTAGTAGCTGAAAAGGCTTCCCCCCGATCTTTTCTCGGGAGTTTGTTCTTTATTCAAGAGTTAATTTAGTCAACTGTTTCTAACTTAATAAAACAAAGCTTATTATAATTTTGCTTAGTAATGCATTTTTTTTTAAAGGTTCTAGCAATTGATAATGATTCCGGAGAAAATGGTAGAGTGACATATACTATTAAATCGGGGAAAGGAAAAACCAAGTTTCGGATTGACTCAGATACAGGTGTTATATTTGCAGCAAAGTCCTTTGAACCAGATTCTGAATACGATTTAGCAATTCGTGCTGAAGACAATGGCGATCCAAAGCGAGTTCATACTACTCGTGTAAATGTGATTGTAGTTCCTGTACCAGCGTCTTCGCAGCATCGTCCTGTGATTAAAACATTAAATCAAGAAGTCGATGTAACAGAAAACGATCGTCCGGGATTTCTTGTAACCCTCGTTCAAGCATCGGATGAAGATAATGATCAGCTTTGGTTTGATATAACAGGTAAGTTTCATATAAAACAGTTTAAATAGTAACATTATTTCTATGCATCAAATTTATTAGATGGCGATGCTCGGAATGAGTTTTATATCGGAAGAGATAATGGAAATATACTGCTAACTAGATCATTGGATTGGGAAGTTCAAACATTATACAATTTAACAATATCTGTAACCGATGGAGCCTATACCGTTACTACACAGCTATTTGTACATGTAATTGATATCAATGATCATAGGCCCGAATTCACAAGTTCTGTTTATAGAATTGATATCTCTGAAAATATAGACGAGGAGTCTGAAATATTGCAACTACATGCGACAGATATGGACGAGGATAAAAAAATATTTTATACCCTGCATGCAGCTCAAAATCCCATTTCATTAGCTCTCTTTCGTATTGATTCAATTACTGGAAATGTTATTGTAACACAGCGTCTGGATAGAGAGCGGATATCCAAACACGTTCTCGTGGCCATAGCAAAAGATCAGGGAACACCTGCAAAGCGCAACTACGCGAAAATTATAATAAAAGTGCATGACCATAACGACCACCATCCTGAATTTACTACAAAAATTGTTCAAGGAAAGGTTTATGAATCAGCTGCTATTGGAACGAAAATTGTTCAACTTTTTGCTATTGATCGCGATCTTGGTGATAATGCAAAAATTGTTTATGCAATTGTTAGTGGTAATGTAGGAAATGTATTTGATATACATCCTATGTTGGGTATTGTCAGTGTGAACAAAGAATTGGATATTAATTCTATGCCCGAATACATGTTGCAAGTAAAAGCCTCTGATCACGGAAAACCACCGCTTTCATCACAAGTTCCGGTACATATTATAATAAGCATGGCAGAAATTGATCCTCCCCGTTTTATTAACGAACACGTGTCAGTGGAAATATATGAAAACCAAGCCATCGGAACTTTTGTTTTGCAAATTGAAGCAAGATCAACATCATCTATAAACTATGAAATTGTCAGCGGCAATACCGATGATGTCTTTCAAATAAATCCAACAACAGGTGTCATAACAACTAAAGACATGGTTGATTACGAAAAAGTGAAGTAAGTACCATTTTAAATATGAGTACTGTATAGAAGACCTCGGTAAAGTAAGCGAATACTTACGTTGAATTAGTGAAATGTTAAAAAAGGCAACAAAAATTGGATATTGGACGTTTATTTTGTTTTGTTTTGTAGCAAAAAATTATTAAAAACTATTGGTAGGGTGAACGGAAGAACCTATCGCTAGCAGGATTCTTTTCAAGATGAAAGTCGAACCAATTAGTTATTGGGAACTATGTTTTCTAACCCTAGAACGTGCGTTCTAAATTGTTCGTTTAATTATTGTTGAAATACCGTTGGTTAACCTTTTTGTGTCAAAAAAATACGCTATATTAAGTAGAACGCCCGTTCAAGGTAAGCCAATATATTTTAATTGTTTCGCGGACGGGTGGTACCATTCCAAATAAACAACTGAAAGTATTTTTTTTTATATTTTATATTATACTAGCTGTACCCGCCCGGCTTCGCCCGTGCAAAATGTGGTTTCAGGACAGTTGATGGAAAAAAAATTTAAGAAATCTGCTGTCGTGTAGGGGACACTATTTTTTAGCGGTTTTGTCTCTATCGGCTAAGATAGTGATATTTGCTGCATTACTTACCCTGGAGCACGCTACATAGAACTGCCCGGCGCTTGAAGCAATTCTTGCTTGAATCAACTCCCGTTTTTCTTAAAGTTTGATCCTGTGACTTATTGATTGTCACGGCAAAACAAACATTAATAGGAAATTGAATCCGTTTAACTGAAATGGATAATTGCTGGGAAATATTCTTGGTATAAACACCGTATCTCCTTTACCACACCCAGTTAAAATTAACGCCTCAATAACGTTTTTCTGCAACGAAATCAGTCTCAATCAGGTTCCATTACAAAGCTTGGGGGGGATTCAAATTGCGAAGCAACATAATGGGAACTCCAACTTTTAATTCAATTTCATGAGCAGGAAGGCCATGGGCTGTTTTAAAAACTCCACCGTATAATTTACTGCCTTATCTTGATTGCAAATAGCATTTACGAACAGGTACGACGTTATATCACCAGGAATTTTCCCTAATATAATATAATTGAGGTAAGCGAGACTTTATCATCTGTGGGTGCTAAAATAGACCTTTTGCATAGCCAAGAGTGTTCTTTTGTACTGAGGTTATTAAACCCAAAAATGTCCTTTTTGCCCATGCCGACAATAAAAAACAACAAAATACACTATTTTAACTTTCTCCATTACGTAATAAACGTAGTAAGAGAAAGATATTGTATTCGTATTTCGAACTCGAGATGTTAATCAATTCTGACATTACGATGATAGAGGAACTCAAAAAAGTGTGTCGCAAAATTTTTCTGTATGTCCCGAGGCCTGCAGCCTAAACGGCTACCCGGAGGGCATACAGTTCGGGCCCGTTTTCTTTTTGCACGGTAACCTCAATATTAATGGTACTTCCCATATAAAATGTTCATACCAGTTTGATTTGTTCGAAAACGGCTCTAACGATTTCAACCAAAATTAATATTAAGGCTTAAGTGGGTGAGGTTAACATAACTGCATACTCCGTTTTCCGCTAAAAATCGAATAACGCTACTTTTTGAAATTTATCAAACTTCCCTCGTACATATCTTGAAAACGGTCCATTTGTTTCGAAGGTAATATGGTCATTTCTAACATAATGGCAAGGCTCAGTTTTTCTCTGAGTAAATTTAAAAAAAAAATTAGTTTTCTTTAGTTTCCTTGAAAACGGCAATAACGAATGTGATCAAAATGCAAACTTAGAGTAAAATTTATGTTTCCAAAATTATTGTATATATCGAAAACGCTAATTTTGAAAACAGTTCATATCTCGAAAACCCAATTTTCGATTTCGATAAAACTTTAAAAACCAAGTAATGCTTACATCCCGAACAATAACTTGTACTCGGTTTTCAACTAAATAGTTAAACAATAGTATTTTTCAAACTAACATTGCCATATTTGGTACTGTTTTGTCTGCCAAATTTTACAAAAACAGCTCAAACGATACGAAATAAGATCCCGTACATAGCTTTTCTCAAACAATTCGAAAAAATCATTTTTATTAATTATTTTTATTTCCCGATCTATGCCATATTTTTGTTATAATCTCCCCCACTTCCGATAAAAATGCAATAAAAGCTACGCAAAACTTCATTTTAGCAAATATTACCCTTTTTTCAACCTTGTTGAATATGCACTTTAAAATAATTGCAACCACTTCCCTTTCTCAAAAATCTTGTAAAGTGTAAGAGCTTATATGTAAAATAGTACGGTAGACGCTTTTAACTCTTTAACCATAACCATATATATTTATGTACTGCCTATCAGATGAATAACCCAAAAGTACATTTTATTTAACACTTCATATTCTTTTCCTATATCTTATTCACCGTTTCTTTTGATTAACGGGAAAGAATCGTTCGTGCACTTTGTTTTTTTTTGTTCTGGGATAAAAAATGTCTTCTTCGTTCTTTTAGCTTTTTTTGAAAGGCAAAATGCCCACAAATGGGTAATTACCCACGATCTGGGATCACTGATAGCTATACCTGTTTGACTTTTCTTTTATGTTTTTTTTTTCTTAGCAAGCCAAACAGCATACTGCCTCTGTCTGTCTCCCTCTCCGCCACAGGAATGAAATAAAGTTAAAAGAGATGTCAAAATATTGCGCGGTTAGTGTGTTTGATTTGAGAATGAAGTGCATATCCACTCACCCAGGTGAAAATCGTAGAAATGTTTCAAATTTTGTCTATTTATTTAAAAACTTTTTAAGTTATCGATTTAATTAATATCCTAAAATGTAACCGCAGATGTCCTCTATATGCTGGTTTTTACTATATTTAAATGCACCCAGTATTTTCGAACGGAATGCGTGACAAAGAAAGAATAAATTACTCTTGTCCAATTTTTTTCCGGAATTTATAGAGATATAGAGTTGAAACAAAGTGTGTAGGCCTAGGTATCCTCTATAGGACTGAAAAAAATGCACCAGAATATATTAAGCAGTTTCTAAGATTTTTGCATTTAAAGACATACAGTCAAATTCAATCTTAGTCGAACAGAACTACACCAATTTTATTTATATGATATGTGTTACTAAAAAAGTTTCGGCACCAACTTTTGTTACCAGAATAAAAGGTCTAAAATATAATCCTTGTAGCTGATTTCATTTTATACGAACAAACAGAACCAGCGAGCTTTTTTTACTTTTTTATTACTTCAAAACACAAGATCAACCTGCAAAATACAGCAAAAGTCAATATTTATTTTATGGCATGGGGCGACATCTACTATTCCCTTAAGGATTTTGTTTTAAATTAGTTGTTTTGTTTGTGGAGCCGTCGACAACATATAGCAATAAAAAATCTTTGCGTGTCCTTTCTAAGCAACTCACTAAAGCGAAACACAAAAAACTTCAACATTATCCGCGATACTAATCAATTTTAGTGTCGAGGCAACATTTTTCGAACTCAATGGGGAAATGTGATACAAAATTGTATACCTACATTATATATTAGCTGTTTTTTATTTTCAGCTATGATCCATATAGATCATCGATTTACATGCACTTACAACAACAGCACATGATTCTGCTTCTTCTCATCGAATCATAATCAGAAAATGATTTCTACTATTTCCGACTAGGTGGCTTGTTTTATTTTCAAATGTTGGTGAGCCTGTAAACGATAGCCACACAATCACGTCGCCAGACTAAAAAATGGAGCATAAAAAAAATCAATTGACTTTTTTCGCATTCGAATAAGCTCTCTGTCCGTATTCCGAATTATTTTGTTTTTTCTCGTTCTATGAAGGTATGTCCTGACCAGCCAAACATTTGATAAACAATTAAATACCTATATGTTCCATATTTATTTCTAAAACATTTACTAAACAAAACAATTTTTATGAAATGTTTTGTTGGGTTGGATCTGGACACCAAAAAAACATTTATGAAATGTTTCACAGTTACTCAATCGTGTTGGGAAATAATTTTTGTTTTACCCTGCAGAAAGTGAGCACTGTTTTTCGATTATTATTTGTTTTTAAATAAAATAAAAATGTCCCGAAAAGCTTTGAATACCTAATGAGAAAGTGATTGATTTAATACGATTATTTGAATTAAATCGCGTGTCGCGTGATTGCCCAGACCAAAATTACAAAAAATAAAACCTGCGGTGGGATTATTACCAGCGAGTAAATAATCCCACCGCATTATTTTCGTCTAGTCCAAAACAGGATAAAGGTGAAACATTTCATAAACATAATGAATAAATTTTAGAAATCTTTTATAAATGTTTATAAAATCTGTCCGATTTGCTTCAGAAACATTTCATAAACATTTCTGAAATGTTTCGGTGGTCTGGACACACCTTAATATGCCAAGATAAACCTAAGCAGTAGCAGCAAAATATTGTTCATGTGTTGCATATTTGAACATAAAATACTAAATTTGTTTCACAAAAATATATTTGAAAAAAAAAATTATGCAAATTTGATTCAAATATGGTAACACCCCCGACATTGCAAGAGAAATGACATGTGCCGTGTGTGACGTCACGTTGAGAATATATTTGCAATATGTGGCAATATGAAGTTTGAAATACCCTCTATTATCTGCTTTGTTTTTGAAAGTAACTGTTTCCATAATTCCAAAATTAAAATTTTCAATGATCCGTTTTGTTTTATTTTCATGATCTGATTCGGATCAGATCACGCTGATAATAAAAAACAGCTATTTAGTGCGAAGGTTAACAATGATTATTTGTAGGCCCCATTTATGCAAGTGAGGAAATTTTCTCTTCAACTTGATGAAAGCAAGAGTGGTTCTTCTATAAACACTTGCACTCAATTCGACCAACCATAATTTCTTAATATTATTTTCAAATCTATTACATTCACCAATCCACCCACACTTCAAGGTGTTTTTTTTGATTGCGCCAAAGGATGTGTAATCTTCTAAAGATACTAGTTGCCCGTGCTACTAGCATGCACGATTCGCAAACCCGAGTACTCGATTTCAGGAATACGCCCGCGTACTAAACACACACCCTGCACACTTCAACAACTCTCCCCGCGGGACTGCCGTTAGGTATTACTTCGCAAGGCTGGTTAGCATTCAAGCTATTCGTGTTGTATCACCTGCTGCCGAGGCTTCTGTTGCTTCTGCTGCTTTCCTTAGCCTTTCTATTCTCCGCAGCTCCTTTTGTAGGTTTGTTATGTAGTCACTTATTGCCGTCCAATTCTCTTCCGACTGCAGCATGTGGTCGATGAGTACCGACGGACTGGGCAGAGTGATACTCCATGCCCTGAAGCGTGTGCAATAAAACATTGCATGCTCCGTATCTTCATCTTCATTTGTGCATTCGGGGCAAGATGGGGAGCTGTCGTGTCCAAATCGGTGGAGATATTTGCAGTAACCACCAGACACCAGACCAGACAGGAACTGCGTAAGATTGTAGTTGCAGTCTCCATGCTTACGACTTATCCAGTTTTGGATTGTCGGTATTAGCTTGTATGTCCATCTGCCTTTCGTTGTATTGTCCCAACGAGCTTGCCACATAACTGCTGACGCTGCCTTTTCCTCGATTTTGATCGTCTTTATACCATTGGCGACGGTTTGGTTCCAGGCTCTTCTGTTATATACTCTCAACATCTCATCTGCAAGGATGTCGATGGGGACCATTCCCGCTATAATAAAGGCGGCCTCGTCTGAGATGGTTCGAAAGCCGCTGATTGTTCGTAGCGCGCAGAGTCTGTATGTTAATGTTAGTCTCCTTTTGGTCTCCTTGGTCCTTAATGCCTGCGCCCAGATTGGGGCCGCATATAATAGAACTGACGTGATGACTCTGGAGAGTAGCAGCCTTTTAGCATATTCAGGTCCTCCGATGTTAGGCAGTATGCGCGAGAGGGCTCCCTGCATTTGCGATGCTTTCCTGGTTAAGTAGTCCAGTAGTAGTTTTGAACTGGAGTTTGTTGTCCAGCATAACCCCAAGATATTTAACCGCTGCTTTAGACCTGATGGCTTGGTTACCAACCTGAAAGTTGGCAAACTCTACAGTTTTTCGACTGGTTATGAGGACAGCTTCTGTTTTATGGTCGGCTAGTTCCAGTCCGGCGACTGCTAGCCAATCCTTTATTCGGACAATTGTTTGTAGCTGATTCAACTGCACGAATCTGCTTAGCAACTGTCACGACGGCAATGTCGTCGGCGAATCCAATTACCGTTACTCCCCCAGGCAACGCTAATCGTAGGACTCCATCGTACATGATGTTCCACAGTAGCGGTCCTAGGACTGATCCCTGTGGAACTCCTGCAGTGACGTTGTAGTATTTTACCTCTTCATCTGTAGGGTATCTCAACTTCCTGTTGTTAAAATAGTTCATCAATATACGCATCAAGTAATACGGTGTATCCATTCTAGCGAGTGATCTTCTAATGAACAACCAGTTCGCAGAGTTAAACGCGTTTTTAACGTCTAACGTTACTAATGCACAGTACTCCTTTGTGCCGTATAGCCATCTTTCTCCTTCGATAGCACATTTTGCGATATCAACTACTGCCCTTATGGCATCAACAGTAGATCGCATTTTTCTGAAACCAAATTGGCGGTCTGAGAGAGCTCCTTTCTCGTCTGCTACTGCGAGTAATCTATTATAGACTATCTTCTCGAGAATTTTTCCCATAGTATCCAATAGGCAAATTGGGTATTATCGCCCGATGGTTCTCCTGGAGGCTTTTTTCCTTTGGTAGCAGGACCAAATGTTGCATTTTCCATTTTTCAGGAAAGGTTCCTTCTTCAAGGCACCTCTGCATTGTCGTAATGAAGAGGTCTGGTCTCTTTTTTATGGCCGCCTTTATTGCCTTATTTGGAATGCCATCGGGTCCGGGCGCCTTGGTGTCGCCTATCTTGCTGAATGCCTTTAGCAGCTCTTCCACAGTAATTAGTGGAATGTCCGCTGGACTGACCTCTCTTACAATATTGCACATATTAGCTGGTATTTGGGGGAAGAGGTGTTTTACTATGGCTCTCAGCATTATTGGACATGTTATTGGAGGAGTCCTATAGCCCATCAATTTGGTCATTACCATACTGTATGCCGAGCCCCATGGGTTAATGTCGGCTTCCTCACAGAGACGTTTGAAACATGTGTTTTTACTCTCCTATTTAAGTTGGTTCTTGCCAGTTTAAAAGTGTCCAGGCATTGTTGGAAGTCTGGTCTCCTTCTTGAGCACTGGACTTTACGTCTGGCTTGTAGAGAGACGAAAAGAGACCCGACAATGGTGGTCTGATTCGATTATCTCTCGAAATATATATATATACGTCGGGCTTGGAGGCATTTTTTCCGAAGTGTCTTAATTTCTTCGTTCCACCAGTAACACGGAGCTGCCTTCCTTTTGCTTGATCTTCTAGGCATGGATGCATCGCACGCTGTCGTGATGGAGGTTGTAAGGCGATGTGCGAGGGTCTCCGCTGTTCCACTTATTATTAAATCTCCGTTCAACATCTCTTCGAATGCATCCTTATCGAAATATCTGTCGTTCCATTTTGGGGCCGTAAGTTTTGGGGGCAGGGATGGTTTCTTTACTTTTATTTCCATTATTACTACTTGGTGGTCACTGTGTGAGTATTCCTCGCTAACCCTCCACTTTATGGTTCTCAGGATGGAGTTGCTCACAAAGGTGATATCAATAATAGAGCCTATTCCAGCCTTCTTATAAGTATTTGCACGACCCTTGTTAGCAATACCTATCGATAAGGGAGCGAATGTTTCCAATAGGGCCTGTCCTATAGTGTTGGTGAGTCTGCTGCCCCATTCTGTGGCCCACGCATTAAAGTCGCCTCCTATAACCACTGGTGCTCTCTGGAGCGCATCAGTCGTCAGATGGTCCAGCATTTGTTGGTACTCGCTGGTCGTCAAGCTGTGTCGGATAAATATAGAAGTGGATAAATATTTAGTGGGTGTCGATAACTACTCCATTTTTATACCCTCCACAGGAAGGTATATTCACTTTGTCATTACATTTGTAACGCCAAGAAGGAGTCACTGGAGGCCTCATAAAGTATATATATTCTGAATTAGGATCACATTCTGAATCGATTTATCCATGTCCGTCTGTCTGTCTGTTGTGTGTCCCAAAGGAATTGACCTAGGCGAATGAAAGTTGGTGAAAGGACTTCTTTTTATCGTCGTCAGTTTGGTATTGACAATGGGCTATGTCGGTCAAGTAGTTCTGGTACATCCCATACAAAATCAATATTAGACCCATGTGTCTCTCTGTCTGCTGAAAATACGATAGCGTCCAAAGGAATCAACCTAGGCGAATCAAGTTTGGTGAAAGGACTTATTTTTATTGTTGTTAGGTCGGTATTAAAAATGGGCTATGTCGGTCAAGTAGTTCTGGTACCTCCCATACAAAACCAATATTAGAAAACACATGTTGAAAGCACGATAGCGTCGAAAAGAATCTACCTATGCAAGTGAAATTTTGTAAGAGGACTTATTTTTATTGTCGTCAAGTTGGTATTAAAAACGGGCTATGTCGGTAGTAGTTCTACAGGGTGTCCGCCGGGAAGGTATACTACTTTGTCTGTTTATAATTTTTGATTAAATGAAAGAGAATGGATCCTATATTGATAAATGTTTTATTTAATGCCGGCAATTATGTATGGAATACAATATCAGGTAAATGTCCGCCTCTGTTAGTCTCACAAATGCGAGCCCTTTTGAGCACATTTTTCATTACATTCTCACACATTTCACGCGGTATTTCATTAATTTCATCACGAATATTTTGTTTGAGTTGCTCAAGCGTTTCTGGTTTGTTTGCATAAACCTTGCTTTTCAGATATCCCCACAAAAAGAAGTCCGGAGCAGTAAAATCAGGCGACCGTGGAGGCCAATCAACATCACAATTTCTTGAAATAACTTGTTGTGGAAAGAGGTCTCGCAGTAATTCCATTTTAATTCTGGCTGTATGCGATGTGGCACCGTCTTGTTGATACCACATGAAGTTGTGACGTTAAAAAGTTTTCAATCATATCACGATATCGCTCCCCATTCACAGTTACCGTTACGCCGTTTTCATTTTCAAAGAAGTAAGGTCCAATGATTCCTCCTGACCAAATTGCACACCAGACTGAAACTTTTAATGGATGCAAAGGTGACTGATGAATAATTTGAGGGTTTTCCATTGCCCAGAACCGACTATTCCGTTTATTCACATATCCATTCAAATGAAAATGTGTTCTCCCAAAAATTTCACGTAACTTTGTCATCGTCACAGTAATCGATGATTGATTTTGATAAAATGTTTTAACGATTAAAACACATTGGTTTATCGAATATTTTTCCATAACAAATTTGCCACGTGTCTACTTCACGACTGCCAAATATGAACTGTCAAAACTAATGTTTACCAAAATGGAGGCAAAACAAAGTAGTATACCTTCCCTGCGGACACCCTGTAGTACCTCCCATACAAAATCAATATTAGGCCCATGTGTCTCTCTGTCTGTTGGTCAATGTAATTACGTACTACCTCACATGCCTAAAACTTTGCATGATTTGTATGCAGTGGATGGTATCAAAGCAAAGATGATAACACTTTTACTTGTTTTCTTTACGATTATCTATACCATTAGCATTCCAGTCCGGGATTTCATATTGGCGAAATTTTGCATATAAAATGACTCATTATGACCTACAAAATATTTAGTGCGAAGATTAAAAATGATTATTGGTGAGGGCTACATATTTGTCTTCTTTGTACAGCCTTATTATAGGTGTTTTTTTTTCTCAAGGAACGAGATCCTTTTTAATATAGATGTTTCAGCCGACACAAGCAAGCAACGGGCTTCAATTTTGTACCTGATGGTTTTTCTTTTTATATTTTACAAACTTTCTGTCAGCGAGAAAAGAAAGTAATCTGAGCCATCGAAAACAATAGCTTTATTGCTTTTTTCCTTCTATTTACAATTCTTTCTATTATTGTTTCCATATTATTTGGGTTTTCTTCCAGTTGTTTTTTCAACATATTTTTAGTTTGTCAATACTGTTTTTTTTGGTATTTATATCTTTTTGGATATTTTTTTGACCTTGGGTACTTCGTTCTTGGTTGCATACTGTTCTACATTTGGCTTACCTTTTCTATGCTTTTCGCATTTTGCCAGTTGAATTTGAGTAACATTAAGCAGCCTATATTGTTTGCTTTTCCTTGCAATTTTGGTATTTTGTTTGTTCCACTTTTTTCTTCAGACAATTTTTAGTTTAGTGATTTTCTGCACACTTAACGCATCTTGGTTTAGACCTGTTGATGTGTATTGATTCGTATGTCATTTGGCAATACTTGCACTGTAGTACTAGATTTAATTTTGTATTTCATGTATTCATACCCTTATTCCAAAGATATGTCTAATTTCTTATTTTTTCTTGATAGCATTTTGCTAAGGTTAAATAAAAGAATATTCTTCATCTACATGAGTTTTAATGTCATTACTATTTATTGAGATTGTATTGCTTTAACTTGATTTTCCTCCAATGACTTTATTAAGCTTTATTACTGCGTTATTTGCAGAGCATTAATTCGAGGAGGTGTGACTGGCTTTTACATTTTATTTTATTTGCTTGGAAAATTAGAAATACTTTGCAATCATTTTTTTTTTGTTGTTATTGAAGGTGAAAATCTCGAAAGACACAATGGGGCTAGAAACCCAGAGTAGTGTGGGACTCTAACCGCACTAAAAACACCTCCTTAATCATGACTAATCAAAGAAAGATCGACAAATGATTTTACTTTCAACGTTCAGTTGCGTTTGAGAAGGTATTACAATTTAAATACGGGTTCTCATATTTTTTAGATTGTAAGTTCGTGAGGCTTAGTTCCTCTTATTCCACGAGTATTATATCGTACATTTAAGACGTCTATTATTTCAGGATTAATATGCATCTGCAGACGGTCATTGTGACGAATTGCGTACTTTTTAATTACTTCCGTTACAAGATCAATCTGCGAATCACGATGCAAGTCATTATTTCTAATATACCACGGGGCATTTACTATTCCCCGAAGGACTTTGTTTTGGAATGTTTGTATTATTTGTACATTTGTTTTCTTTGTGCAACCCCATAATTCGATACCATACGTCCAAACAGGTTTTAGTATCTGATTATAATTAAAATTGTATTCTCAGTGGACATTTCAGAGTTATGTCCTAGCAACCAATACAGTTTTCTATACCTAATATTTAACTCTTCTACTTTCTTTTTCACATGTTCCTTCCATTTCGGTTTAGCATCTAGATTCATACCCAGATACTTAGCTGTGTTAGAATAAGGAACTACTTGGTTATTAATAACCACAGGAGCGTTCTTTATTTTTTTATTTGTAAAATTGATATGAGTGGACTTTGACTCATACTCATTAAGTCTAATTCGCCATCGTAGGGCCCAATCACATATCTCGTTAACAGAATTTTGTAGCTTTTCTGTGGATTTAGTCACGCATCCATCAGTTGATAGAAGAGCAGAGTCATCTGCGAATGTAGCTATCATCACATCGTTTGTATGTGGTATATCACTAGTATACAGTAAGTACAGGGTTGCTCCCAGAACACTTCCCTATGGAGCACCTGTTTGTAATTCTTTGAGTTCAGAATACGCTGAACCATAGCGAACTCTAAAGAATCTATTTGAAATATAAGATTTAAGTATCTCATAGTATTGTCTTGGTAGATCCCTATGAAGTTTATACTCTAAGCCCTTATGCCAGACCTTATCAAAAGCCTGAGCAACGTCTAAAAATAGTATAGAGCAAACTTGCTTTTCTTCTAATGATTTTTCTATAATATTTGTTATACGATGTACTTGATCTATTATCGAGTGTTTATTTCTAAACCTAAACTGATGGGTGGGAATAAGCCTTCTTTGTTCTATTATTCTGTCCAGTCTTTTAAGAAGCAGTTTCTCAAAAAGTTTTGATAATACAGGTAAAAGTGAGATTGGCCTGTATGAGGTGACTTCTGATGGAGGTTCACCTTGTTTAGGTATAACTATAATTTCAGCTATCTTCCAATGATATGCAACATATCTTAGCTTAAAACAAGCATTAATTAAAAGCTTAAGTTTAACCAGTGTTATGAAGGGTAGTTCCTTCAGAATTTGGGCAGTTATAAGATCATAACCTGGCGATTTTCTATTAGAGAGCTTATGAATACATGTGCTGATCTCTTTAAGTGAAACGTAAGTGATTACGTCTTCATCTATCCTATCAAAGAATTCAAGGCGATCGTTTGCCACACTAGGTGGAAAAGGTTTAAAAACATTTGTTAAATGTTCCGAAAATAGTTTGACCTTTTCTTTTGGGTCGCCGATCCATTTCCCATCAAATGTTTTTAACGGGGGATCTTGCGTTTGAGGTCTTTTTAAATATTTGGCAGCCTTCCAAAGGGAGTAGTCTGTGACTTTGTCAGCAGTTAAATAGCAAAGATATTTAGTAAGAGTTCTATTTTTAAGCTCACTGATTCTTTTTTTAAGTTTGTTGTTACTTTGCAATAATGCAAAAAATTAGAGATGGTATGTTGCATATTTCGTGATCGATTAAAACCCTTGGTAATTAACCTGATTGGCCCATATCGGTGCAGTTTTACGTCAGAAAAGTCCATCTTCAAAAAGCCTAAATAAATAAATAAATAATACTCAATATAATGTTTATCATATTTCGTTTCATAGATTCAGACGAGCTATACAGAAAAATGTTTAGCTTAGGCTTCTGACTTCTGAAACACAAACTGTTTTTGAGTTATGACTTTATTGTCAACATGTAATGCTTGCGGTGGAACGAAAATCGAAAGTGAAGATCGACTTGTGTTTCGTTCACTTACTGGTCTTCTTCGTCTTCTGACATTTTACTCTTTTTTCTGAATTTTTTTCAAACATTTAAAAATATATAAACTTTCATATAAACGAAATTACTAATCTTCTAACTATATTTTATTTGTTTCAGGTTATTGAATCTCACTATAAGAGCAACTAATATGGCATCCGTATCATCACAATCGTCAGCTGTTATACATATATTAGACCAGAATGATAATAACCCACGCTTTCTTCAAAATAACTATTGGGGAGAGATATCAGAGTCCGCACCAATTGCGTCTTTAATTTTGTCAAAAGATAACTCTACAGATTTGTTCAGTAATAACCAATCAATTAGATACTCAACACAAGGACACATAAAATCAACTCTTATATTAAAACAAAGGTTTGTTTAATTTCCCACATATCTCTACATTTTTTGCTGTATATCATACTTATTGTTGAGATTATCTTACAATTTTACTTTAAGTACAAAATCGATTAAATGCTATTAGGGATTGCAACTATGCCATGTGAATCACAGTAATTACGTACATTTGTGATATAGATATGTTCTTACTTTTAACTTTCTCGTATACGCGCAGTCACTGAAAGATATTGGATTCGTACAAAAATTTCGAACTCGAGATTTTAATCAATTCAAACATTACAAAGACATAGAGAAAGTGGGTCCCGCAATTCTGTCCGTTGGCGCCTGGGGTCTACAGTCTGAACGCTAGGACAGATCTGTTTCAAACTTCGGATTTGCAGTCCTTTTTTGTACATTAGTCCCATTATTTTCGAATGAAAAAATATATTCCAAAAAAATGACAACACTTAAATTATAGGACTGTATAATTTTTGAAAGCAAGGTGTCCGTTTTTTCATATAATTTGGATCAAATTAGTAAAGCCGCGGTTAAATCCCTTCATGTTAATAATTGCTCTCAATTGCCACTTATCTTTTAACGAGAAGACGAATCACCCACTTATGTGGGTGGCGGGCTATAGGGACATTCCGGGTAATTCCATGGCCGAAGAACATGTAGGAAGTGCGATAAGCCCAACTAATCGCATTTGGTCGAACTACACCACGTGTTAAATCTGGACCATGCTAGATCTCAAGCGCTCTACTAATCTTATAACATTAAAAATATTCATTATAAGCACAATAGTAGGTGTCATTACTGTACACCGCATCATTGGGAGGCATGCTCTCAGGCTTGGCCTCAAACTATTTCTGTAGAAGCTGTGTGAACAAGGAGGAGTGGAGACTTTTATTCACCTCCTACGCAAGATTGCACGTGACCAGCCCTCTCATCCTGCAGAAAACTACATCGCCGGGAATCTTCGACAATCTTGGCGAGCTCGCTAATATAATCATCAAATGCTTCCAACGCTTAATTCTTGGTTCCAGTTGGAACGGAACAAAAACCGTTCTAACGATTTCGATCGAAATACATATTAAAGATAATATAAGTATTCGAAATAAAATCATAGTTTTTCTGAAAAAAATGTTAATAAATTATAAATAAATATAAATGTTATAAATATTCCTCAAAAATTAAAAAAATGCAATGGCCCACTCCAGTGCCGAAGCCAGGATTTTGTTTCCGGGGAGGCCTGCTTCCAAATTTTACGATTCTTTAAAAAAAGAACTATATATATTCCAACTCATTGTTTTTTATTAGCTTTTAAATTGTATGTACTTAAACGAACATACTTAAATTATTTTTTTTACACACATTTTTTCGAAGCAGAAGACGTCTTGATTTATTTTGGCATGAGATCAATCACCTTATCTGGATCCACATTAATATCCGAATGAATAGGTATCATAGCAAGTAAGCTTAATCTTGTATACCCCATAACGCTTCGGAACACTGTTTTAATCATTTTCATAGTTGAAAGTGTTCTTTCAACACTAGTTGACACTAGTTGTGGGCACTGGAAGCGTGGCCAAAACCGAAAGCAAGAAGTTTCAAACTTTTCAAAACTTCGGTAAAAGGATCACTCGACGATATTTCTTCGCACCAACGAATTTACTCAGCTTTCACAGCTGACAACGAAATTGCATTATCAAGGCTCTTGCATAATGTTGTTAGCTTTTCCAATTCGTTCACTCGCTCAACTGCAGCAAAACCTGGGAGAAGAGCTTAAAACGATGGTAGACCATCTACGTTCGTATCCGTAAGATATTGTATTAACGAATCTATGCAAGGAATCAGTATAGATATTCTAAAATAGGCTTCAGTAGAAGAGGTTTCTGGATGGGAATGCGATGTTTGGTTCAATAAAGTTCTTGGAGCTCTTAATTCAACTTGAAATAAGTCCAGTGGCGATTCCTGGGTTAGCTACGTGCTCTGCGGAAGTTAAAAATAAAAATAAAAAAACAAATCGTGGTTTTAAAATTTTATTAATTATACTCGACAAATAAATGATATAAAATAAAAGGTTTAACAATAGCATTTATCGATACATAATTTCGGTCACAAAATTTTCTTTCAAAAATTCCTTTTCGATAGACATAGGAGCCAAATAGCTCAATTTCTCCTGACTTTGAGTGCTTCCAAGGTACGTCTTTATCCTCTTCAATGCAGAAAATGAACGCTCTACAGACGCTGTTGAAGCTGGTACTGAACCTACATGAGTTTTGAAAGCTTGTACACCTGATCAAAGCTGTTGGCGATATTTGTCTCCATCTAGAGCAAGACTCTTGATGATTTTTTTACCTGTACAGCGTCTATGTTTTCATAAAAAACAGACCCTCTGCATTACTTTCATCTCACTTCTCACAAATAAAAAAAAAACAAGAGCGCACTGTCATATTCCAATGCACCGCAAATACAAATATATAATTTACTCACATTTATAATCCACGCAAATATAAAATATAATAAATTAAACAATTTCGCACTGAACTAACGACACAAGTTATTTTTTGCTGCAATTTCCGTAGAAAGAGAAATATACAAAAGAGAACGGAAATGCACCTGCTTGCTTACACATGCACATTACACTCCACTTTCAAGTTTTATCGCATTGGTTTGCGCTAACTCTTCCACTTATTTAAGGGCTTTTGCTTACGAGACGACGACTGGTAGTCAAACACTCTTATATAGATTATATAGATTGTAGGAAATTTAGTAGCGCAAATTTTTACGCTAAAGTGCTACAAGCGGGAGACCTTTTTTACGTGTGTGTACAGGTAGGGAATTCGGTATCGCAAATTTTAACGCTAAATAATATTTCAAGGGAAACTTTTTGTCTGGGAGCATTGCGTTTTGTGTTTGTGTAGGAAAATATGTTTATTAAATATGTAGCTTTGTTATTTAGTACCTATCTCATTGATTACTGCAATTATTAATCTTCATAATTACTTTAGCCTCGTCATTTTTCTTGGTTTAGCGCCGCTAAACTAGCTAAATGAGAGGAATCGCCCCTGAATAAGTCGGTAAGTTGGGATTCGAATTGAAAAGCCTCTTTGAAAACATTTTCTGTGTTTTCTCTGATTTGTTCTTTAAAACTGATAAGGGCAGCGTTAAACTGAATAGTTTTTCGCATACAGTGAGGCTTACCAGGAAATCACTTTTTTGGGCCGCTGCCAAAAGCGTTAATACTTTCGAAGACAATTCACGCACGCTTTCGAAAATAAATTTTGTTAGCTGTAGAATGATACATAGCAAAGCAGAAAAGAAATAAAGTGCTCGACTGACTGACTTTCAAAGTCATTTCAGTAAAACTTATTTTCTATGTCATACTCAAGATTAAATTAAGCTTACAAACCCAACTATTGATATATTAGGAGAATTGCCTTGGATGGGAATGATGCTGAGATTTGACTGCGGTTAAAAGCAGGCTTCGCGGCTATCAAATCTTTAGACATAAATGTAATGAGCGATCATGTGATTAATATTTGTAGCTGTAACGAATTTTGCAAACAGATCTCGTAATTATTTATATAAATCTCAAAAAGGCTTTGAACCAAAATATATACTGTAACATAAGGGGATAAAAGTTTGTTTGAGCGGAAGGGAAGTGGGATTACTTAATCATTGTGTTTGAACTGCGGTATTTACAAAAATATACCATTAGATTTAGATTTAGATTGTTCGGGGCAGGTAGAAGCTAGTTTCCATATCACTGCGGCCACAAGTGGGCCTATGGTTATTTCTACCAGGTAGAGCTCGCTCATTCTGCTGGACTTGGTGATCTTTGAATGGGATGCCAGATATGTTTTCTGCCCCAAGATAAAGTTTACCTAGATGGTGTTGACGTAAATCGATTAGGGAGTTACAGTGACACAGGAAGTGTTCTGTTGATTCTTCGTCCTCGTTGCATAGTCTGCAAGTGTTATCTAGGGTTATTCCCATAGTCATGTTTTTTGACTTGACAATGTTCAATGAGGACATTCTGTGACTGATCCTTTTCTGGTTATTATGTCTGCTATTTGATTGTGCATGTGTCCGTCTGATGTTATTTCATAGCCTTGATGGCTAGCTTTGCTATCGGAGAGAATATAATGTTCTTATTTGATATGGATTCTTTTGTATTATCTCTGAGACACAGTTCTATTGCAAACATTTCCGCTTGAAATACGGAGTTACATTTGTTCACGCTTGTGTAAATGAACGTTTTTGTGTTTTCGATCCATCTGTGCACCATACATGAGAATAGTTAGCGAAAGTGGGTTCATTCCAGTTCCCAGTTCTGACGATTTGGGAATGTAAACTTTAAGTTTTGGCTTAAGTAGAATTTGAGTAAACAGTTATTTGTCAGTGTGATTCCAAGTACATATTTTATCTTTTGTCAGTTCCATAAAGATGACTGGATGGATTAGCTAGGAGTTTTCGGTAATTTAGATAAGAGAATGAAGGCCATGAAGGAATGGCATATAAAAGCTAGTCTTTAATGTTTATAAAGCCTGTCTTGTGTTGCCACCATAATGGAGCAGCATATGTGACAATTGGTCTGGTTATGGCTGCCAATCAGATTTCTGGTCCACAGTGAGATACTAGCTTTGCCTATAGTTTAAGGTGAGGTGAGTTAAACCTTGGCTTTAACATCTTTTGAAAACTCTATTGTTTCACCAAGCCGAGTAGTTTTTTTTGTTGAGTTTTTTCAGATCCCTCCTTTTTTTGAATGCAACTACGATACTCTTTTTGCGCTTGATAGCTAGGCCAACCTTATTGCACCAGTCAGCAACGAAGTTAAGTGCCTGTGACTAGGATCGCAATGTCATCAGAGTAACCATATGGACATAGAATTCCTCATTTCTGAGTATGTTTAGCAGTTCATTTACTACGATGGACCATAACAGGGGGATAGAACACCACCCTGGGGACAACTTTTAACAGCCGACGCTGATTCTGTCTGCTTAATGATTGAGTTTATATTTCTACTATTAAGCATGTGTTTTATCCAGTTACATGTAGTAATATCTACGCCTGTGTTTTTAATGCATCTGTACATTTGGCCATATTCGGTGTTGTCGAAAGCTCCTGCGATGTCAAGGATGAGGGATGAGGGTTTCTCGATTCAGTTGAGTTCCTAAAGAGAATTGCCGATTTTCATGTTTAATAGGCATGTCTGTGTAATCATTTTTGTGAAATATTTATAAAACGTCTTCTTTACTTACTTAGGTGGCACTACAGTCCGGGGTGGACCTGGGCCTCAACCAATACGCCTCTCCAGTTGACGCGATCTTTGGTTAACTGCCTCCAGCTGCGCACTCCAAGTTGGTTGAGGTCCCCTTCCACTTGCGCACGCCACCTAATGCGAGGTCTTTCTCTACTGCGTTGTCCATACGGATTGGAATCGAAGACCCTTCGAGCCGGAGCGTTGGTGTCCATTCGCTTTACACGTCCTAGCCATCTTAGACGACTAATGCGTACTTTTCTGAACAGGTCGATGTCGCTGTAAAGCTCGTAGAGTTCGCTGTCAAATCACCTCCTCCAAAGCCCGTCAACGCAAACGGGACCGAAAATCACTCGAAGAATTTGCGTTCGAAGCGACCAAGGGATATCTTCATCCGCCTGTGATAACGTCCACGCTTCTGCATCATAAAGCGAGACTGGGGTGATGAGGGTCTTATATAGGCCTTAATAATCAATTGCCTTCTTAGGCCGAAGTAACAGCGGTTGGCAAGTGTAATTCTTCGCTCGATTTCTGAGGTGATGTCATTTTCAGAGTTAATAGCGGAGCCGAGGTAGACAAAGTCCCGAACTACCTCAAAGTTATAGCTGTCTATCTTGACGTTCTATCCGATCCGTCGATGTTGTGTGTCGCTTCTTGTTGACAGCTTATGTTGTGTTTTGTCCTCATTGACCAATAAACCCATTTTTGCCACTTTTGTACTGATACTTGCAAACGCGCCAGGAAAGCTCGCTGTGTTCTCCCAATGATGTCGATGTCGTCAGCGTATGCAACTAGTTGCTTGCGAGTTTCGCACAATTTTCTCAAGAATGAGTTGAAAAAGTCACATGATAGCGCATCACCTTGTCTAAATCCTTTTTGGACATCAAAGGTATCGGTCAGATTGTTTCCGACCTTTATGGAGCAGCGAGCGTTCTCCATCGTCATTCTGCACAATCTGACGAGTTTGGCAGGGATGCCAAAACTAGACATGGCTCTATATAACTCGCCCCTATAAATGCTGTCTTATGCGGCCTTAAAATCGATAAAGAGGTGGTGGGTATCGATTTGGACTTCTTGGGTTTTCTCCAGGATCTGCCGTAGTGAATATTTACCGGGCCTGATAGACAGGATCTTGTATGCGATGTTAAGGAGGCTGATGCCTCTATAGTTGGCGCAGTTTAGAGGGTCTCCTTTCTTGTGGATCGGGCAAACAATGCTGAGGCTCCATTCCCATGTGTACCGACTGTAACTCCACTATAAGGTTTCCTTGTTCGTCTCAACAGGTATCTGTTCGGGTCTTGTTGCCATGACACGTTCTATTTACCTTTTGGTTAAACTTCCGAACATTGTTCCTGGAGTAACACCTCTCTATTTTCTCGATCGCACGCTTCTCATGCTCTTTTTTTTTTCTTTCGGAGAAGTCGGTGCTCTTCCCTCCTCTTTTACACGAGCTCACGAACTGCTCTCGTCGATTCTCTGCAGCGCCGCTTCGTAGGCACGTTGTTTAATTGCATGCGCTTGCCGTGTCGCTTGCTTGTACGAAATCGGAGAAATTCCATTAGAGATATCCGTTCCGATACAAATTTCGGAAAAATTCTTCGATGACATATAGCGCACCTTGTCGTATTGCGTGGAACCGCGTTATACCACTTACTTTTGACACGGCACAATTTTTATGCTTCATTTAAATTGTTCCGAAACGGATACTTAGAACGCAATTTGGGTTCCGATCAGATTTGACTTTCGTATCGGATTTTTTTCCGAACGGATACGTCGATAGGGGTGCTTAACGTCGTACTTAGGACAGTGCTGGTATGTTTTGTCGAGGAGCCCGTAGGAACATTCTTCTGCCGCTTACAACAAATCCACATCCAAATAGACGCTGCTTCTGTTCCCTGTAGCAATCAAAGTAGTAGATTTCACAGTTTTTCATCCTTCTCTTGACCGGCCCATCCCACCGCACTTGCTGGATGGTGGTGATGTCTACATTTTAGCGGTTTAGGGCCTCCGCTAATTGTTCGGCTGCACGTGATCTGTTCAGGGTTCGAACATTCCACGTGCAGATCCGAAAGTCATTGTCATTTTTCCGTCTTGCAGGGTCGTCAACAGTAAATCCGTCCTTATCCGAGGCTCTTGGTTGCTTCGTAACCAGAACTTTTTCCGTGGTTGGGTAGTTAACCCCACCCACAACCCCCAACCTGGAGGGCCAGGCCCTTAGCTGGAGCCTTTGGACAAATGGCCGGATATTCCGGAGTCAGTAACACTCTTCGGGGATATGTGAGCTGCCTTTGGCCCATAAAGGGCTCATCCGCCACCATCTCTATTTCTGCACCCTGACTAGTTCTGAAAACTCCTCACTGACCTCAGCTCCAAATATGTCGAAGTAGCTCAAGTAAGGTATCTATAATAATGACTGTTGACAACACCGTTGAATCAATCTTGTGAATTCGTCCTTCCGACAGAGCATTATAGTGTTGTCATTTTCTTCGTGTTCAACACTCGCGCTTATAAGTGTAGCAAGTCATGCCCGGGAGTACAAGACCAGTACCCGGTGGCTACCAAGCGGAGGTAAAATAAACACAAATGATTGTATGAAACATTTGCAACAGCTGGGCATTGCTAAGTTGATGCTAATCAGTGCCTACCCTATTCATACAACACCAATCACCTTTTTATAACACGTCACTGTTAGAATTTTCTGAAAAAAAAAAACTAAGTACGGGATCTTATTAAGAATACATACTTATATTATCTTTAATATGTATTTTGATCAAAATTGTTAGAGCGGTTTTTATAAAATTAATTAAATCATTTTTAAAACATCAATTTTACTCTAAATTTGCATTTTGGTCAAAATCGTTATTATTTCGCAATAATACAGAGAAAAACTGAGTTTGCCATTAAGTTAGAGATGATCATATTACCCTAGAAACTCATTTTTGTTACAATCGTATGGACCGTTTTCGAGATATGTCCAAATTTAAAAAGAACCTTTATTCGATTTTTCAGCGGAAAACCTTTTTTTTTTTTTCTATTGGGAATTCCCTGGAAGTAAAATCTCATCGAAAGACATTGCAAAGCTATTACGCGAGGGATGCTTCTGCAATAGTTATGGACTTTAACTCATCTAAAAAAACTCCCGGAGGACCGACATTCGCCATCCCGAATCAGATTGCACCTAGTCGTACGACTAATCAGCAATTTATTTTTGATTTATTTTATGAATTTAAGGGATAAATCCGCCGTTTGTCGGATTTCTAAACTTGTTTTGTTTGAAAACAATACCTGATTTCTTAGCCCTAGCTAAATCTTATCAAGAGGTTTTATCCGCCTCAATCTCCTGATTACATTGCTATTTATTATGTTTACGTGGTTGATAAGCCTACTTCTGTGCTTCCGAGCAACCGTCCTAATCTCATCTTCAACCATTTCAACATTTAGATCTGTATGCAGATCGGCATTGCGTTTGTACCAAGGCGCGCATTAACTATGTTCCTTAGTACTTTATTTTGGAAAACCTGAATTTTTTGTAAATTTGTTTGGCATGTGCATGCCCAAAACTGGTTTCAAAACTTGCGTGTGGGATGAGTATCTCCCAATAAGCCAATACATTTTTTTTTTTTTTTTGTGTTGGGAATTCGCTGGAAGTAAAAAATCATCGAAAGACATTGCAGAGCTATACGCGAGGGATGCTTCTGCAATAGTGATGGACTTTAACTCATCTAAAAAAACTCCCGGGGGACTGACATTCGCCATCCCGAATAGGATTGCACCAAGTCGTACGACTAATCAGCAATTTATTTTTGAATTATTCAATGAATTTAAAGAGATAAATCCGCCGTTTGTCGGATTTTTAAATTTGTTTTGTTTGAAATCAATACCTAATTTCTTAGCCCTAGCCAAATCTTACAGATCAAGAGGTTTTATCCGTCTCAATCTCCTGATTACATTGTCATTATTTAAAAGTTCTGTTATTTCTGTGTTTACGTGGTTGAGAAGCCGATTTCTATGCCTCCGAGCAACCTTCTTAACCTCATCTTCAACCATTTCAACATTTAGATCTCTATGCAGATCGGCGTTGCGTATGTACCAAGGTGCATTAACTATGTTCCTTAGTACTTTATTTTGGAATACCTGAATTTTTTGTAAGTTTGTTTGGCATGTCCATGCATGTCCATGCCCACAATTGGAGCCCGTAGGTCCATACTGGTTTTAGAACTTGCTTGTATAGCAATAACTTATTGTAGTTGGACAGGGATGAGTATCTCCCAATAAGCCAATAAATTTTACTGTATCGCATGTTCAACTCATCTTTTTTTTCTTAACGTGCGCTTTCCAACGCAGTTTAGCGTCTAGACTCTTGCCTAGATATTTAGCTGTGTTAGAAAATTCTACTACATTCTTGTTAATGTAGACTGGAATGTGTGGTGCGTTTTTATACGTAAAGTTAATATGGACTCACTTAAGGTCATTTAATCTAATCTGCCATTTCTTAGTTCATTCTGAAATATTGTTTATTGCAGTTTGAAGCTTTTTTGTTGCTATTTCGACAGTTGCTCCCACAGCAAGGACAGCAGTGTCATCTGCAAAAGTAGCTGTGGTGGTTTCTTCACTTTTAGGCAGATCACTAGTGAAAAGTAGGTATAGAACTGGACCTAGCATTCTGCCTTGCGGTACACCAGCTTTAATCTCTCTTAATGTTGAGTACTCTGTATCTTGCTTAATTCTGAAGAATCGATCTGATATATAAGACTCCAGAATGGTTGAATACTGCTTCGGCAGTTGCTTTTGTAATTTGTAAATTAGTCCTTTATGCCAGACTTTATCGAAAGCTTGTGCTATATCAAGAAATACTGTAGAACACACATTTTTCTCTTCAAATACTTTTTCGATTTTATCTGTTATTCTATGCACCTGAGCAATGGTAGAGTGCTTATTTCTAAATCCAAATTGGTGAATTGGGACCAGCGATTTTTCATCTATTATTTTTTTGTAGACGTTTTGCCAGCACTATTTCGAATAACTTGGACAACATTGGTAAAATAGATATTGGGCGATATGAGGTAACTTCGTTAGGTGGTTCGCCTGGTTTTGGTATCATTATTACCTCCGCGACTTTCCACATGCTTGGCACATATCTTAATTTAAATGCAGTATTTATAATTTGCGCTGTTTTAAACATTTTCGAGGAAATTGTTTCAAAATTTCTCCTGTAATCAAATCAAACCATGGGGCCTTTTTTGTATTTATGCTTTCTTAAATTTCTTTGGCTGTTACCGACCGAATAGGTCTATCTTCTTCGCACCTGACTTCGAGTTCTTGAAAACCTTTATCTTCATAAGGTTTGAATACGTCTTCAAGATATTCAGCAAAAGTGTTTGCTTTCTCTTGGCTGCTTTTCGCCCAGATACCTTCTCTGGTTTTTACTGAAGGAATGTGAGATATTAGCCTGTTCATTTTCTTTGTTGCTTTCCAGAGCCAGTAGTCGGTACTAGCATCATTTGTAAGACTTGTGAGGTAATTTTTTAAAGACTCATTATTGAATACTCTTACAGATTTTCTGAGATAATAATTTAAGTTGTTCAGTGTGGTCTTGTCGCCCTTGTATGTTGCGTTTCCTGGCTTTACTATTTTCTGTACTAATTTCACATATTTCGCGAGGATAAGTGTTTTGTTTGATCTTTTTTGTTGTTTTGGGAGTTGCAGCCCACGCAGATTTTTGTATACTGAGCGTCAATATTTGGACTGCTTCATCTAGTTGATCTTCTGTTTGAATAGTTGATAATAGTTGAACACTTTCTTCCAACTTCTGTCGGAAGTAGTTTCAATCGGTCAGTCTATTAACTATTTTTGGTCCTTGGTCTTTTATTATTATTTTATCGCCAAGTGTTAAAAGTATAGTGAAATTATTTTACTTGAAGATATATTTTTGGATAGAAAAAAGTCGACATGATCTGGGGTTTTATTACCAATAGGTAGGTTTTCCCGTTGAGTGATATTTGGCGCCATATTCTTTTATTGCTTCATATAGTTCCCTCCCTCTAGTATTAGTTAATCTATTTCCCCAATATTTATTTTTGGCGTTAAAATCCCCTCCCGCGGTTAATCTTTTGTGAAATATGCGCAAAAGACTTTTAAAATCATTTTTCTTTAGTCTATGGCTAGGAGAGCAGTATACTGCTGCAACAGATATTTGCCCACTGCTCGTTTCTATTCTCATGGAAATTCCTTGGATGGCACATGATTGGAATTTTGCTTCTATATTGAAATGAAATAAAATGAAATGAAATATGGTGTTTTATTGTATTCTTCATTAACACTGCAGCCCCACCTCTTGCACAGCTATGAGGATGTGGGGAGTGATATAATTTATATCCTAGCAGTTTAAATTTAGTAATCAATTTAAAGTGCGTCTCTGAAGTGACACATAATATCTATCTGGTGTATTTCAAGAGTCACTTACATCTCGTCCTCGCGACTCTCGATACCATTAGCTTCCATTCAAGAACATTTATTTTATTCATCATGTCTGTCTTTTGGTAACAGCTCTTTTGTTGCTGTTCTGTCTCTCTAACAACGATATTCTATCTAATATCGTTTAATTCGATTTTTCCATGGAACCAATCCTTTGTTTCATGAGGTTTTCCATTCCAGTGTTTGGCTCTACTTTGCGTTTAACCGTTTTATCTGCTGGTATTTGATTATTTATTGATGCTGCCTGAGCATATGCCATTTTTGGGCCCGCTGTGTTTTGTCTCGGAACCTTTCTGATTATCGCTTCGTCTTTAGGCTTTTCTTTCTGTGGGCTCTTTTGTTAGTCCTTTTTGACTTTTTGCTCTTCCTTATTTGAATTTTTTTTTGGTTTCTTTTGCTTTTTGTCCCTTGCAAGTTGGATTTCTTTTGCAACTGAACCTCTGTAGCTAGCAGGATAGTTTTGATTGCAGTTTACACATTTAGGATGCTCATCTTCTTTCTTCCTAAATTCCTTAGTGTGGTGACTTCCTGCACATTTTACACATCTTGGATTTGAGCTGCAGTATCTATGTGTATGCCCATATCTTTGACAATTTTTGCATTGGGGCACTTGTTTCGATTTACGTAGGGTATGAATCTCAACTTGCATCCCAAGTATGTTTTTAATTTCTTTTAACTCTTTCTTTATGCTCTCGGGTGAGCATGAATAGTGCAGTCTTTTCACTACAACCTTCATTGGTCTGGTTTGCCTATTTTCATAAGAAAACCATTGTACCTTTTTCTGATTTAGTATTTTAGTAAGGCTTCTGTATCCCTCTTCTTCAACCATATTGATTTTGAAGTCATTTTTGTTTATTAGCGCTGTACTAGCTTTAATTTTATTTTCCTCCAATACTTTGGCTAAGCTTTTGGGGATGCACTCATTTTGCGTTTTTTATTTTTATTCCCCTTTTGACGATGTCCTTCTGTCTCTTTTCTTAGTTCTTCTTCGTCTGTTGAGAGCTCGACTGATTGTTGACATCTTCTTACAACAATTGCAACTCCTGCTTAAGATTATTTATATCTTTAAGCAGTGTCTCATTCAGTTGCTTAAACCCATCTCTTTCATCACAGGCTTTTAAATATTTAGCCTTCAATGTTTCATTTGTTTCTTCTTTTTTAGATGGGGGTGTTCTCTCTACCCTTATACTTTTCGCAAATGGGTTGTTGCTTAGCAATAAATGGTCCCCCCCCCCATAATCCATGGAACCGACCTCCGAAGAGGGTGGATTTGCCAGAGTAACTGGCCTACCACCTGGGGTACTTATATCGTGCGTTTGAGTTTGACAACTAGTGTGAATATAAATATTTAGAAGTCAATCGGGCTCAAGTTTCGAATGTTTTAATAAGAAATTTAAGCAGTGCTGCACAATTACACATATTCCAATCGCACAAATATCAACAATGAAGAGAGCAAGCGACGTTTTTATGTTCGATCAGACACAAGAAATCTGAAATCTGGGAGCGAATCTGAAGAAGCCCAATCGAATACCACATAAATGATGACCGCATGGCGAAATTGTGGTGCGTTAGGCCAAAGATGAAACAAACTAGATGGTCAACTGAGAGCAGAAACGGTACATTTGACTACAAGCTGCCTGTCCTGCATAGGATTTTCTAAGTATTCGTGCCTGTACAAATCAAAGAAGCGCAAAAATTCACTTTTGGATTATTCATCTGATAGGCAATACATAAATATAAATAACAATGTGACTTTTTATAAGTTAAAGCTATCAGAAGCAGGCAAATAAATCGGGAAATATAAATAATTAGAAAAACTGTTTTTTTTTTTTCGATTTTTTGGAGAAAAACTAAGTGCCGGATCTTATTTCGAATACCGATTTTATCTTTAATATGTATTTTGATTAAAATCGTTAGAGCGGTTTTTGTAAAATTTGGCAGACGGAACAGTACCATTTATTGCAATGTTTAGTTTGAAATATACTATTGCTTAACTAGTTAGCTGAAAACCGAGTACAAGTTATTATTCGGTATGTACCTAAGCATTAGGTACTTGGTTTTTAAAGTTTTATCGAAAACGAATATGGGGATTTCAAGATATGAACAGTTTTTAAAATTAGCGTTTTCAGTGGTTCGAATTTAAAATGAAGGACGCAATAATTTTGAAAACATCAATTTTACTCAAAGGTTGGATTTTGGTCAAAATCGTTACTGACTTTTTTCAAAATTTCATTTCACGATAGTACAGAGAAAAATTAAGTTTTCCATTAAGTTAGAAACGACCATATTAGCTTAGAAATGAATTTTTTTTTGCAATCGTATATACCGTTTTTGCCCATATTTCAAAAGTACCGTTATTCGATTTTTTAGCGGAAAACTGAGTAAGCAATTATGTTAACCTCACCTACTTAAGTTTAAATATCAATTTTGGTTGAAATCGTTAGAGCCGTTTTCGAACAAATCAAACTGGTTTGAAAATTGTATATGGGGAAGTAGCTACCATTAATATTAAGGTTACCGTGCAAAAAAAAAAACGGCCCCGAACTGTAAGCCCCCAAACTCAATCCGAATTTTGAACGAAATCCGGGCAGCCGCTTAGGCTGTAGGCCTCGGGACATACAGATAGACAGACGGACATCATTTTGCGACCCACCTTTTTGAGTTCTTTTATCATCGTAATGTCAGAATTGATTAACATCTCGAGTTCGAAATTTTGTACGAATACCATATCTTTCTCTACTACGTAGAATGCGAATACTAACAATTAACCAAACAGTTCGGACTCTTACGTTCGATTGAATACGCGAAATCCAATTAAATACAACATTATATTGTCTTTTTGTCTGTATTTTTATTAATTTGTTTTCCGATATTAATAGTTTGTTTTTTTTTTTAAATATGAATAGCATTTGTATGTGTACTGTTCCTAAGTATCACCATTTAACACTGTTCAGTGTTATTAAACTACAGAATTTTTAATCATATTTTGATTTTGTACAAATATGGTGCTAAATAAGCGAATTTTAAAATATTCACCAAGCCTAAATGAAATTTATTCAATGTTCATGAATGTTTTTCAAAATTCACTTATGCCCTAGTGGAAGCTTGGGTTTACCTTGCATGTTCTTAACTCATTTTTGGAACAACTCTCAGGGATTTCATTTAAGCAGCTGCTTGAATTCTGCTGTCAAAAATAGAATTCAGCCTCTCTAGTAAGGGAAAGAATTGGGTTCTTGCCTCCTTTATAAAGCCCGCTAACGCAAACGCAGTCATTGATGTACTTTTTAGATTTTGTCGTAGAAGTAGCTGATTATTACGACATTCTGCTTGAGAAATTAATGTTGTATGCAAATAATTGCGAAGCATAACCTACGAACGACAACAAAATTTGAAACTTATAAATACATAATTGTAAAGCGAAAGCTTAATAAATTTAAAGCTATCAAATCCAAGGCAATAATCCGAAATTTAACAGTACTTCCCATGTAACGGTTTCATGAAATGTTTTTTTTTTTTTTATCTTCTATGCCCGCGTTAACAGTTAGTTGTGTGTATAGCTTATTACTAAGTTCATTACTTGTGTGAAATTTGAGATTTAATGTGGTATTCGATTGGGCACTCTTAAGCACTTTTTTTTTGCTCTAGGCCACTCATGTTCGATTGGTACGAAAAAAAATCTTTTTCCGATTGCAGAGCACTTTTGCGAATCTGAATTTTTTGTCAGAGTTGCTCAAGATGTACCAATACAAGTGCGTTTGAGTTTGACAACACGTGGAGTTTGTTTACGTTTTCGGGAAATTTGTCAACTGTATCGGGTGGATCAATTTTTGTATATTATGTACAAATATTAAGAAATCAATCTGGGCGCAAATTTCGAATGTTTTACTAGAAAATAGAAAACGCCTAGAAAATGTCGAAAGTGATATTCCAATCGCACGAATATCAACAAAGAAAAGAGTAAGTGACCTTTTTAATGTTCGAATCTAAAGAATCGCATAGGACTAAAGTTATATTTATAAAATAATAGACTAGCTGACCCGGCGAACTTCGTACCGCCTAAAATTTATTAAATTATTAACATCCCTTTTGATAGTTGAACCTCTCTATTGAACGAATGAAACTCCCTTGGAATTAAATTGAGTTCAATGCGGTTGCGCTCACCACCCCAAAGCAAAGCAAGAACGGAGCTATCGGGTTAACCATACCCATCCACAAAATTGAACTGAAATTGGTTGAGCGGTTTTGGAGATCGACAACAGCACCACCTATCAGATCCAAAACTATCGTATCTGTCAAGCCGCAACCAACCATATAGGTACATCCACAAAATTTCCTTGAAATCAGTTTAGTGGCTTCAGAGATGGACAACAGCGCTACCTATCGGGCTCAAAACTATCATGTCCTTTAAGTTGCAACCAGCCATACACATCCACAAAAGTTTATTTAAATTGGTTGATGGGTTTCGGAGGTCGACAACACAGGTATGTTCACTAAAATGCCTATAACTCGTATAACCAATATACATATAAACACCGTATATACATACAATGCTTGGTATTGACGTCACCTTTTATTTGAAATTTCCAGAAACAAAATCTGTTCACGCATTAAGAGAACATCAATTCAAACACAATGACACTTTTTTTGATGTGATGATGTGTTGATAATTTTCCGAATTTTCATTTTTCCCAAGCCATCCCCAGACATCAAGACAAACAAAATAAAAATAAAATCATTCAAATCCGAATCGCCCGACTATATATAGGTAGATGTGTAGAAAAAACCCAAAATGTACTGAAATTCATGTGTTTTTTCACACAAACTTCACAAAAACCATATATAGACCAATTTCAAAGTTGTGCGAAAGTTTGGTTAAAATCAGTAAATGCGTTAAGGCGTAAAACGGCGACAAACGAACACAATTTTAAGGCTCAATTTATACAAGGTGGCGCAAAAATAACCTTCCGATGTTTTTTGGCTGTAATTTAAAAAAAAAAATGAAAAACTTTGATTCTTTTTATAGATTATTTTTATTTGGTCTTTTAATTTTTTTTACATCAAGTCGAGAATATGATGTCATGTAAATGGCCGCCGCCACAGTTGATTGTCATTGTGTTTACTACACAAATGTCAAAACAGAACTGACATTAGGGGCCAATCGCAAAATTTATAGCATTTTCTGATAGGAGGATTACTTTTGCGCCACCTTGTATATACATATATAGATATATTATTAGGGTTTACATCTCTTCTGAAGACAAATATTGTAGCGGATATAGTAAAAATAAAGTACATACCTATATTTACACAGTTTTAGTCAGTACATGATTTTCCACTTATGGTACTTGAATATTTCAAACGATTGTAATTATTATATTTCAGTCCACTCGTCATAAAAGCTGTTGATTTAGACTCTGGTTTAAATGCTCTTTTGCGATACGATATTGTGGAGAGCTTGCCGAAAAGATATTTTCATATTGATTCAACAACTGGCGCTATTAAAACTGTGATGATATTGGATTATGAAAAAATTCCATTCTTTGATTTCCATGTTAAGGTTAGTATACGTTTTTATAAAGAAACCAATTATCAATTACATCTGGACAAATAGGTAACTGATCTGGGGACTCCTCCACTTTCTTCGGACACAACAACTAGAGTTCAAATAACTGTAACGAATGTCAACGACTGTGCTCCTAATTTTAAGCAAAATGAGTACAATGTTACACTGCTATTACCAACCTATGAAAATGTTGTTGTTGTTCACATTAATGCAACCGACCCAGATGGTTCAGAGATTTCGACTATCAGATATGACATAATAGAGGGTAATGAAGCAAATGTGTTTGCAATGGACTCAGAAACTGGCATTATTACAACAAGGTAAAATATATTTTGTTCTCTAAAAGATTTGTTATATTTTTTGTTTGCAGGGATGTTGAACGAATAGAGTCATTTTACAAACTCCATATCCGAGCTTCTGATGGTGTATTTTCTAAAGTAGCTTATGTCAATATTTATGTTGAAACATCAGAAAACTACGGACTTTACTTTAAGAAGTCTACATATGAAGGTGTTATTAGCGAAAACACAACTAAAGTCACAACAATTTCAACGGTAAATGTTCTTGGATCAAAGTTAAATGAACACATTGAATACAGGATCCTAAATCCAACTACACTTTTTCGTATCGGACTGACGTCTGGAGCAATAGAATCTACAGGCCAAATATTTGACCGTGAAGTTTGCGACAAATACGAACTAATAGTCGAAGCGAAGTCGCAGGAACAACTGGAAGGAAAGCCCCGAATAGCTCATATTGTCGTCAATGTGACCATTCTAGACATAAACGACAACTGTCCCATGTTCGTCAATCTCCCGTACTATGCGGTTGTTTCTGTGGATGATGCAAGAGGTTCATTTGTAACAAAGGTGCACGCGGTGGACTTGGATAATTTTGAAAATGGGGAAGTACGCTACGAAATGAAACGTGGTCATGGCGAACTGTTTAAAGTTGATCGAAAAACTGGTGATGTCACACTTAAGCAATCTCTTGAAGGTCATAATAGAGACTACGAACTTTTAATCGCAGCCTATGATGGAGGTATTACTCCGTGTTCGACGGAAGTCGGAGTGCATGTAAAGGTAAGCAACTAAATGATTATTTTGTAGGAAGTTATCTACTGTGCTTTAAAACAATTTACTGGTTAATATGAAACGTACTCAGTGACATGCTAATCCTCGATCCTTAATCGACAGATTAAGCGTCAAACATTAATACACTTAAGAAAATTCATTATTATTTAAATAATTTATCAACAATCTTCCCTTTGTTATATTATAAGTATATAAATCCTAGCAACGTTCTAGTGTCAATACATGATGCCATTTAGAAAGTTTCGTTTCTAGATAACTTAGTACCAATTTCTTTTAAAGCATACAAAAAGTTATTTTTGACACTTGTACTAAATACCATCTTTGAATGCGCAACTCAAATGGAAACTCAGTACCTACCCATAGACACTTTCAATATTTTAAGATTTCTGAAACCTTTTTTTTAGGAATAAAATAAACTGGGCATCGCCAAGTTGATGCCAATCAGTGTCTACCCTATTCATACAACACCCAACCACCAGATAACATAAGTATTGTAAATAAGATCCCGTACTTAGTGTTCTCAAAAAACAAACTTAGTTGTACTAAAAATATTTCCCAAAAATGAATACCCAAATCTCGAACTGTGCTCACATACGGTATATAATTGGAAAGCGTAATGCACCATTCTAAAAAAATTCAATTGCAATTGCGCAAAACTTATTTTTAGGAAATGTCACCCACTTCAGGCCTTTTGCCATCCAGTGACATACATCATAAAATCCTACTTTTTACGTTTCCATTCCTACACTTTTTCATCACCATAACTGAGAATGCAAACTTCCACAATAACCCTGAATATCTGTGAAAAGATTTTGGTATTCAAAACATATTTTTATATTCTCAGTAGGGTTTATTTTCTCTTAGTTCGATTCTGAACTTTATACCTACCTACCTTATAAAATATAAATAAAAATCCAAATTCTTCCTGAACGAGAACGTTGCGTGCGACCCAGCCGAAATGTTATTAAATTGAAATTCTTTGTGATTTAAAATTAAATGAAGAAAAAAAATCATTTCGTAATGGGTGCAGTGGCTCAGTGGTTAGTGTACCGGACCACTGAGCGAGTGGTCTCGGCTTCGACTAGATATTGTTCCACGGTTGACCACCTTCTTAGGTGTTCAGCCTTGATCCATTCGTGAATTAGCTGTTCTACCATTCCTATGACAATAGAATAGCGAATAGTTCTGGTCCCAACAACTTTTCAGTTGACCGCTGTTTTGCAAGGGTAAACGTTTCGATGCCTGTGTGCTATGTGTCCTCGTACCCAAGTCAGTGTTACTTTATTTTTAGAAAAACACTTATTGAGCTTGAATGTACTTTCCAATGATGTTGTGATGTTTGTTTGTTCCATGCGTCTGATCACCGTTTGGCTGTCCAGTGCTTTAAGGATACTTCTTCCCTCCACCTGACTCTCAAGCAGGTAATCCAACGCAGTGATATTACATCTGAAGTTTTGTCCGCATAAGGTAGTACAGTATAAGGAAGTACTAAAAAAGTAAATCATGCCTACGTCAAGGGAAGTACTTCGCTCCTACATCAAACGAAGTACTAAAGATGCTCTTCTTTGTGACATTTCGAACGCAGACGAACATACCTAATATGCGTTTTGACAGCTTGGAAAAAAAAATAAAAAAAAATCTAAAATGTCTTATTATTTTAAAAGAAGCATAGAAGAAGAATAGAATTATAAAAATGCCTGTTCCTCTTTCGTGCATCTTGTTTGTAGCTGCCTTTTTGCGTACGTAACGCTTTTGATCGGTCCAAACCTACATAAATAATTAATTATATTTTTCAGAAGTACGAATTTTTACCTTTTTCCACTCAAACTCACTCTTGTCTGGTGATATTCTAACAAAGCGCACACACATTCACAAAAACATGTTTCTCTGTAGTAGTGTTTTCGAGAAACTACTGACTTTTGGTTTGCAGGGTATGCATCTTTTGGCTGTATGGCCCAGAAGTTGACAGTTTCGCCAACACATTGTATTGGGGAATCATTCTTCTAATTTAAAGTAATAAGACGTGTTGCTAGGAAACTCTTCTTCGACTCAATTGAAGAAGTTACGGAGAATAGTATTTCAAATTTAATAAAATTTTTGAATTCCACAGGTTAAATTATGGACCCCCCCCCTGTTTACAACCAGGTCAAATGATTTCACCAATTTTCAATGCTCTAGCTGTCATAAATTTCCAGATAAAGTATTTTAAATAATTTTGTTATATGGAAAGAGCCACTCCCCGGTTTTCTATCCTGCTTATTCTTTGCAAAGAGGTTTTTTTAGGCAGTCCACAATGATGTTCTAAATTGTAAAACTAGAAATAGACTGTTTTTTTTTGCACAGAAAAAGCCACGCCCCTTTATCTGATTTTGACCAAACTTCACAGAAACACTTCCGTGAACACATGTCAATACAGAAGAATGCCTGCAAATTTAAGCTCAATCGGTCTGTTGGTTTCAGAGCTTACCTAGAAAGAAACAGAAAGGCATTTACGTTAATATCTATATACAAAGATACCTGAATACTATGGTAACTTACCGCATATGTATTACATCCACAAACAGAACAAGATCCAGTAAGAAGATAGAGCATGCACAATTTGCCATTTTTGAACGAAGATAATCGGTTCCCTTTTATGTTTCAAAAAAAAGAAAAGAAAAAGATCGACAACAGCTCTACCTATGGGGTCCAAAACCATCCTATCTTTCAAGCTGAAAACAACCATACACATCCAGAAAACTTCATTAAAATCGGTTGAGAGGTTGCGGAGATTAGGGTACGATATAGCGACACGTAATATTTGTATGTTACGATAAAAAGATTACGTCATTTCCGTTGCCTCGCCTGATAAAAACTTCCGTAACACATTCACCAGTTTACTCCCCAGCTTCAGCGTGCCCATAGAACTATTCACTTCAAAAATTAAGTTGAAATAATATAAAAAAAAGTGTTTATATCTCGACAACAGCACCACCTATCAGGTCTATACGTCAATGATTTACGCTTTTTCACTGAAGTGCTTTATGGTAAACAACATTTTTCGTTCTATTATCTGGCGCGGAAATGTTCAAAGCGAGAGCTTTGTCGACACGTGGCACGCCGCCCCACATACAATTGACCATGTGGGAAACATGACAATTAAAGATTAAAGAAATCATACAGCGATTGTTCTTGCGATTTATTTATTACAATATCGAAAGCAAGATACACGGGAAATTGAAGACGCTTTAATACGAATGGCAAATCGTTCTTAATTAGCGAAATCTACGGAATGAGAACGTTTTTGCCTTTGAATTTTCCTCTCTCGTTCCGATTCATTGAGGTTGCGCAACAAAACTATATCGAAGCCGACTTGGAATTTCAAATTGTGTTTCGGTAAGCCCGGAACATCTAAAGAATTCATAAAATTCGAAATTAAATCCTTGTTTTTCTCGGCCAAAATTGCTCGTGCACTTACCCAAGTATAGTCAACATAATGATGAGCGTTATTTGGGAAAACATTCGTGATGAGCGTGACATTTCGGAATAAAGAAGTTTTCGATCGAACTCGTCGCCTCGGCAAGTGTTGAAGAAATTTGTTAATGTTGCATTAGCTGCCGTGAAATAGCCACGTTGACCATATTCCAAGTGAACCGCCAAACGGACGACAGTTGAAGCTCGTGGATCGGAAACGGACAAATCCGCCACAGAGCCTCATTGCAGTTCAGGTACCATACTTATCATGAGCCTGAATCTCGAACACCGCCATATTACTGCCTTTAGTCACGTATTTGTACACAAATTAGATTGATTTAATTGAGCAACATACCTCAACATTGATATGAGTCAGTAGTGAACAATTCAATTTCAATTTGCTTCTCTCACATTCATCGTGAATGTTTTTCCATTATCCGCTGGTGATCGACTCCGATTAAACGGATGTTTTGTTAACAGAATTTATGCCATTTGTCTTGAATTACATGTGTCCGTAGATATACATTTTGCATTTTCTTGAATGAAAAAGTCAATTTTTCTTTTGAAGAAAAACCAAGTAAATTAGTTGAAAATTACGTGAGTTATACGTAAACGCACAAAATATCAACTTAGTTTTATATATATAGTACGTCAGCTGTTTTTTATTATCAGCGTGAACTGATCCGGATCAGATTACGAAAATAAAACAATTAAAAAGTTAAATTTTTGAATTGTGGCAACAGTTGCTTTCAAAAACCAAAACAGATAATACGGGGTATTACAAACTTCATGTTGCCACCAGCCATATTGCAAATATTCTGCTCAATGTGACGTCACACAAGGCACATGTCATTCCACTTGCAATGTCCGGGGTGTTACCATATTTGAATCAAATTTGCATAATTTTTCTTTTCAAATATATTTTTGTGAAACAAATTTAGTATTTTATGTTAGAATATGCAACAATATTTTGCTGCTAGCACTTCGGTTTATCAGCGAGTAAAGTTTTTATTTTTGTATTTTTGGTCTCGGGGATCACGCGACACGCGATTTAATTCAAATAATCGTATTAAATGAATCACTTTCTCATTATGTATTCCAAGCTTTTCTGCACATTTTTATTTTATTTAAAAAAATAATAATAATCGAAAAACAGCGCTCACTTTCTGCAGGGAAACTTGTAAAACAAAAATTATTTCCCATTTTTTGGTGTCCAGATTGTTAAGTTGTTCCATTCTGGGGTTGGAACAGTTTGATGTCCTGATGTTGTCGCGTTCTTCTGCGAGTGCAATTGCCGCAGCTGTGAAATTCGGGCTTATTTTGGGTATTCTGCCTGCTGATACAAATCTTTGCACTCCTGTTTGTACTGTTTGGCGGAAGTCTCTCTCACCTACGTGGACGTTGTAAACTATGGAATTTGTTTTCTGTGAAGGCTGTGAAACTAGTCCAGTCAGCGTTGTCGAAGTTGAGTACGGTCCTTTTTTCGGAGAACTAGAATTCACAGTCGCTATTTATTGTGACGGTGATTGACGATTGGTAAACGATTGGTATACACTCCTGTGGCGATTGGTTCTACGCACTGGAGTGACTTGTTGCCGTACTATTTCTACCTCGCCACGACCAAAGATCGTGTACCCCATGCTTTTTTTCAATTACTTTCGTTATGTGATATCACGAAGCTAGTTACGTTAATACCAATGCCTTGAAAAGATTACCAATGAGATAATTTTTTCTTCCATGCCATATACTATTAGATAGCGAACAAAAAGTGCAACTGCAGCCATTGGAAATACCACCTGGGTTCACCTGAGCTCAGGCCAGAGAGGGTTCGAGTTATTTTCAATGATCTCTCCATAATCGCCTGGCCAATAATGGATACAAGACAATTTTGGAAAATTGAAAATCATGGTGGAACTGATATATGAAATTGAATTAAAATGGTTTTGATGAAACCGGAATTTCTTAGAGTCATTATAAGAAGAGTAGATACTGTTAATACCCTAGAGCCTAGATCTTACTCCATCAGCCTCAAATATGATCATGTTTATTGATATTTATATATAATGATACTCTTTTGGAATACATACAGTTTCTTGTTTTATTCAATTTTTATGTATGTATTATGTTTTATTCAATTTTTATGTATGTATTAGCGTAAGGTTTGTAATATTAATTGTCGAATCGCATCATCGCACGGATCGAGCAATGCATGACGGAATTTGTTTTTGTTTCTTATAAAAATTTAACTGAATTTCGTAAACGTACAAGCTTGGTCACGGAAATGACGATTCGAAACCAGTTTTCTATGGCCTCGCCGTATAAACAACATAAATAATTATTTTGTCGTTTTAATCTCCTTAGGTGATTGACAAATCGATGCCAGTATTCAGCAAGCAGTTTTATTCTGTTTCTGTAAGTGAAAATATAGCACTTTATACTCCGCTATCTGTTACTATTCAAGCTGATAGTCCGCTGGGACGCAAACTTATCTACACTATTACAACAGGAAATGAACTGGAAGAGTTTGAGCTTGATTTCAATACAGGTAAGTTTTAATTTAATTATTTGTTATTTTGGATTTTTTGATTACTGGTCTGAAATTACGTGCTGTAACCACAAAAGACAAAGGTACTTGGTTGCTAAACGTTATTAACTCTGTTATGAAATTTTTTCATAACAGTAAAAACCCAATCGCAGACCATTTCTTGCGGAGCAAGAACACAACAACAGTTCCATAAATAATCATCGAAAATAAGCATTTTTCTTAAGCCGGCCAGTTGTCAGAATTACATAGTCATATTCTATATTTCGCATAAAACGCATCTGATATTGTGCAAAACAGTTTTTTTCTAGTAAAACTGTCTATGTTGATGCATTAATATGAAATGTCAGAATTTATCAATCTTTAATTTTCCCGCTTTTTGTGAAATAACTATAGCAATAGACCAAGGTTCACAAGAGATCTTTTATAAATGAAGATATTGCAAATAAATTTTAATTGCACAAAAATAAAGTAAACGCAACCGTATCCGGAGTTGGTTAGTATCCAAGTAACGAACCGAGTGTAGCTACAACGGCATATGTGTTGAGACATATTTTAATTGCAATTTCTCTGTCAATCAAAAACTTTTCAGTTGTGTAATTCAAATGATTGTTAAGGTCCATGATGGTTGTAATAAATGCCTGATCGCCTGCGCATATATTCCAGACCGGAGTTGTTCTCTTCAGCCGTTTTTCTCCAATCTTTCGCTATTCTCACCTCTTTATGAACATGTACATAATAGTCTGTGGTGACTTCAATACACATTTGCTTAGAAATTATTCTAGAGCCTTCCAAATAAAAGATTCCGCTTCCTCTTTAGGACTTCAAATAATTAATGTCAATTATCCAACGTGATTTGCCAAAGATTGTACTCCTAGCCTTCTCGATCTGGCAATTGTGTCGGATCGTTCGTCTGTTATTTTGTTCGACCAACTTTCACTCGATTTAATATCTGATCATGACCTTCTGTTCTGAACATACAATATTAATTTAATCACTGTACCGTTCCATTGACTTTTACATTTAAGGATTTTAAGTCAGTAAATATTGAAAACCTCCAAAACGCCGCATTTTCAGCCCCCTGGGATGGCTGCCGCTCAATTTCCAACCCGGATGCCAAGTTAAACTATTTTCAAGGAGTGGTTACTGCGTTATACAATCAATATATACCTGTCAAAACAGTTAGTATTCGCAATAGCGGTCTGTCCTTGGTTCACAGATAAGGTTGTCAACCCCCTTCAAAGCTCGTAATAAGCTCTACAGCAAATGGAAACACAGTCCCTCTAATTCAAATTGGCTCGCTTACAAAACAATATACGTAATCTTTCGACTCTGGCGATACGAAACTCCAAAAGAAATTACTATTCTTCTAAACTAAATACGTCTCTTCCTCCTAAAAAGCTATGGAGTGATCTGAGACAAATTGGCATTTCTAATGCTAAAAGCAATTTAGACTGTAAAATCGATCCTGATGTGCTAAATAATTGCTTCCTCGTTAATAGAACTGAGGAGATACCTTTCAATTTTAATGAAAATATTAATTCGCCCTTACATTCTGAAAGTGGTTTCGAAATTCAAACGGTTAGTGAAAATTATGTCATAAAATGTGTTGCAGCTATAAAATCAAATGCTATCGGTGAAGATGGGGTACCACTTCGATTTATAAAACTAATTCTACCCTATATCTTATCCCACTTGACCCACATTATTAACCACTGCATTACTACGTCAACTTTTCCCAAATCCTGGAAAATAGCTCGAGTTGTGCCAGTTGCAAAAAAAACTACCCCGATATCAGCTGCTGATTTCAGGCCAATTAGTATTTTGCCGTGCTTGTCAAAGGTCTTTGCTTATAGCAATACAGGTTATTGAACACTTAACTCTTAATAGCCTTTTGTATGGGAGGCAATATGTTTTTAGGTCTAACCACAGCTGTTCCACAGCGATGGTTAACATATTGGAAGGTTTAAGAAAAGAATTCGATAGAATTATTCAACGCTTCTCTGCCTGCTTGATTTCTCAAAGGCTTTTGACAAAGTTAACCACAAAATTCTTTGCTGGAAATTTAAAAATCTTTTTGGTTTTGGCAACAGTGCAGTTTGACTTTTTGAAGGTTTTCTTTCCAATAGATTTCAAAAAGTTGTAATTTGTGATTCCTCTTCGGCCCTTTTACCAGTGAAGCAGGGTGTACCACAAGAATCAATCCTTGGTCCCATTATTTTTTATTTATTTATTAATGACTTGCCATCTGTATGTAAACATACTTCGGTTCATCCTTATGCTGATGATGTGCAACTCTACTTATCCAAGCCATCCAATTATACAGAACAACTTGTATACAACCTAAATGAGGACCTCTCCCGTATTCATTCCTGGTCTGTAGCTAAAGGATTACTCTTAAATGCAGACAAGTCGCAGGTTATTCCTATATCAAGTAAAAAATAGAAATAAACGCTCTGCCTGATGTCGTACTCTCTAATCATAAGATAAAAGTTGTTCAATCTGCTACTAGCCTGGGATTTGTTATCAACTCAAACTTAACAGGATACGACCACATCAACTATGTAATAGGAAGAATTTATGGATGTCTTCGAAAGTTATGTATAAATGCAAATTTTACATCCGCTACCACCAGGCTGGAGACTGGTAATAAGCCCTTAATTACATATGCCGAGGTTGTTTACTGTAACATCGATTCCTTATCCCAGCGCAAGCTTCAAGTTGCATTTAACGACACGGTACGATATATTCAGGGGCTACGCAGATGTGACCATATTTCACAACAGGCACGAAGCCTTTTAGGCCCAACCCTTAAACATTTTATTGACGCCAGAAGTTGTATATTTTTACAATGTATTACATGTATTTATATGAAAAACTTAATTTATCTCGCTCCCCTAGAATCCTTTGTTTAATTCCATTACGTTATCGATATCTTAATTCGTCCCGTTTATTTTTTATTTACGCCATCAAATTATGGAACTCTCTACCCATAAATATTAGAACCATCTCTAATGCCACTCGCTTTAAGAGCGCAGTTTTTCTTTATTTTTCTCGCCTACTCTAATCTCTAATCTTTTGTTTTTTTCTTATTAAAGTTCTACTTCATTTCTCTCTCCTGCCTTCTGTATTCAATTCCTTTTCTATCTATAGTTATATTTTTAAATTAATATGTTACTAATTCTTTTAATTTAAGGCCTACACATTGTTTTATTAAATAATTTCTTATTGCCTCAACTCTATGCACTATAAAAGATATTTATCTTTAAAACTTTTTTTTTTTTTATAAATAAATTGAAATTGAATTGAATAATTTAATTAATTATGTCAATTCTTTAAATTTTTTTTTGTTTTCCATAAACGGAATCTTCATGAAAAGATTATATCTAAAAAATCATATTTAAAATCTTAATATTCGTTATCATTTGTTCTCTTTAAACAAACGATAATAGACACAATAACAATGGGAACAAAAATATCTTATTTTATTTCAACGAATGAATTTTCCAAACTTTACTCCTTTATTTATTTATGTTGATTACCTACATTCGCTATTAAAAATTTTGCAGAATACATGTTTTCGTGGTGAAATAAAACAAAGAATTTAAACTCTCAGAACGCATCCATCAGCTGACAGAAACTCACCAAATATACTAACTCTCCGTCAGTGGATCGCGTATAGGTATATTCATTGTTGATATAGCCGTTCCTACGGCGCAGAAATACATCTTTATTTGCCAATTTGCACATGGAGTACAAAACCGCAGTAATATGTGTTTAATTTCATTAGCACGGCAATAGTTGTCAAATAATTGAGATGTGTACTAGGTTTCCTTGTACAAAATAACTTGAGATAGCGTTCCAAAAAAATGCGTCAAGTCTGTTAAGATCGTACAATGATTTCCCCCTCAGACTTTTAGTGTAGGGTCCAAGATGATCAGTATGAATTGTGAAGAATGGGAGTGGATGCTTATCGATCGGATGAATGTGGTATCTGGGTTCGTCCTTCGACTAAACAGGAAACACAACTGTAAATATATTTGCCAACGATAGTACGCATTTTGGGAAACCAGTATTATTTTTTGGATGTGCTCTATTGTTCGATCTATGTCATCGTGTAAAGTTTTTATTATTCTCCAGCGAACACCACATGGCACGACAAAACGACGTCCTTCTGCCGTTATTTTAAAAAGACGACCAGCCTTCAGAGTATATTCTTTCTCACGAGATTTCCTCTTTGGATTCTTTTGTCTTTGAACTGCAATGTGGCAACCCAATCCGGATCCTGCATTCCAATGATACTGATGTTTATTCCAACTTCGTCCATCTCAACTACCTTTTCTGCTGGGTTGCGGCTTAAAGCGTCTGCGTGCTGCATTTGATTTGCTGGCCGATACTGCAGATCGAAATCGAACTATTGTATTTTGAGCCACCATCGAGCTACTCTGGGCACAATGTCTTTTTTTATTCTGCGTCATTGTCAAGGAGATGTAATCAGGGAAGATAGTAAAGCGTTTGCCAACTAAATAATACCGGAAACGTTGGAGACTTTCTACCACAGCTTAGGCTTCTAACTCCTAACTGTGGTACTTCTTCTCCAACTCTGTGGTCGATATACTATGAAAAGATACCGTTGCTTTTCGCCCCTTGTAACTTCCGGGACTAATAAATACCTTCACTACTAATTTCGTGGCCTAGGTAGGTAACTTTTCTCGTTTTTCTTTTTTAGAGGTTCAGAGTTAGGTTAAACTCTTTTAGACACTTAATACTTTTTCAAGGTTGATCAAAATCGTGTCCAAATAGCACAATATCGTCCATGTATACCAAGATGTTATCTGATGTTACGTGGCTCATTACCAAATCTAGATGAACGTTGCAGGGGCATGCTTGAATTGATTATGACCTTCACAAACTGAGAGTTGATAATATCCACTCATCATATCAAGGACAACAACAAGCTTACCATCAAACCTTAGATTGATTCGAAACATTCAAGTCGATAGGCAACGCACATTGTATAAGTGCAGTTTTTCTTCTTTTTTTTTCACAGACTATAGTATTCGGAATAAGAATCTTTTATGATATCAATTGCAAGTAATTCACTTATTTTATTATTATTTTTTTCCAGCTCAGCTAATTCATTAGTGTCGGTATTCACTAAGGTCCCTTACAAGTTCTTCAATAACCGCACTATTCGTATTTTCATTAATTTCTAAGTCTGTATTGGCAAATTTTTCTGAACGAGCCATTGCACAGGATGATTATCAGAGACTCAACACTTTAAATTTGTTCCATCGAGCCTCATGGTGGAACAAACAGCTCCATGATCTAAAAATCACCAACTTTATCAACCTTGGTGCACCTGCTTTATCAACCCTCCATCATCTCGATTGTAAATCAATCACGTTATCTTGTTTAGTTAGTGATTTAAGCAACACCAGCAGTTCGCCCATAGACTTGGCCATAATAACTGTGTCCATCAATGCCTCCTATCACAGACCAGAAATTCTGAAGTTAAGGATTTGTCATACACCAAACTTACCCCTTCTACCCAAAGCTTCATTGTGTATAGGTACAAACTGCTTGTAGTTTGCATTTGGGACCTTCTTCCTTTTCAACGTACTTCCAAATAAGATTTAAACTGCTAATCAGACTTACTTCAGCCTTTAGACATTACTCAGCTGCTTCGCCAATCTCAGGGACGCATAATTTACTGTGGACCTATCGTCCCAAATGACTGATATTCACCTCGATTACCGTTGTTGTTTCCGACTCAAAAATACACGACTGTTCCAAATCTGTATTACGCTTGTCGTTTTTACACGACAAAGGTCGGATGAAAATGTCATGCCTTTTTGTACTAGTTTTGTAGTCGTCGCACGACTGTGCTTGTAAATATTACCTAAGTTAAAGCGACACGACTAATTCCCTGAAAAACGACCTTTTTTGTCGTTTGCAATTTCGCCTCCGACAGCTAGTCGGTTGGTTCAATAAGGCTGTGTTTGAGTGTTTGTATTCGGTTTTTGTTAAACTGAATTCATTTCTTTTTAAAGGAAGAACGCACACATAAATGCAGGCATTTGTTTTTGGTGGAAAATTTGTCGTTTTCATATCCAAAACAAATGAGAAAAAAAAAATAATGGAAAGAAAATTAAGAATACAAAATAAAAAAAACAATCGGAAGTTCTTGTTTCATTAATGGAGAAGAATGTACATCTTGCGATATGATTCAACAAGGCCTTAAATAAAGTCGATTTTGAACGTTCTTGGAATTTTAATAAAATCGCTACAACTAGGTATAAATAGCTATGGCTATGGCCCTCTGACAAGAGACGGAAAGAGTTGGCAAAAGGTACTAATTTTGACACTGAATTGTGTATTTTATATATGGCACAATTGCCTGATTGTAACATGAATCACCCGTCGACATCGCAGGCAGTTTCCACACCAATCCCATCACAATGAGATGATTTCCCTGAAACGTCAGCCATCGATCTCCTCGCAAACTCGCCAACACCATCCACTTCCTTCTATCATCAAACTGGACATACTCCTGCACAAAAAAAGAAAAAGAATAATTTGCACTCCCCAATTTCTTCTTCGGTCATGGTGTGGTACATATCCATTGACGACATATATGGGCTTCAATGATGTCTATGTTTTGTGCAAAGTAATTGCTTACCGAAGGTGTAGCATGTCCCAAATTGAAAAATTGAAATCATTTAAAGCACCGTGTTGGTATCCTCCTTCCGTAAGAATTCCTAGCCTTGCTAATATCCTCAACACAGACGGCATTGATGACGACCGGAATGCGTCGGGAATGTCGACTTCATCTAAAAAAAAAGTAATTAAACGCTTCCTCACTATCTGAACTGTAAAACATTTCAATGCTCATCTTATAAATCTTTTGAAAACTGAAATCTTTCAAGATATAAAGTCATTTCCACAACCATTTATTTTCAAAATGAAAAATAAACAGTCTTTTTGACATTTTCATACAAGTGCTACCAATCCTTCGAAAATTTTTTACTACATTCTAGTCGTTTACAAATCTGCTACAAATTTGGCGGGTCGTCTGTGTTAGGTAATGAGGATTGAAAAACGACACGACTCAAGAAACGACAAAAGTCGTTTTCGACAAAAGACAACGGTAATCGAGGTGATTGTCTATAGTTTTTTTTTAATTCGTCACTGCCCATCTGCATAACCGAGGCACCGAATCTACTTCCCCTTTCCAGAGGATCACTCCGCTCATTCAGTTCTTTTAACTCTTTTCTAAGCTGAATTTTTATTATGTTATCTTAAAGTGCACTCAAGTTTTCCTTTTCAAAGATTACTACGAATGTATCTCTGTCTTATTTGAGATGCTCTATACTCGTTCTGTAGAACGAGGAAGGGATTTTGATTCTTGGAATTTTAATAAAATTCCAAGAACGTTCAAAATCGTGATTTAAGCAACACCAGCAGTTCGCCCATAGACTTGGCCATAATAACTGTGTCCATCAATGCCTCCTATCACAGACCAGAAATTCTGAAGTTAAGGATTTGTCATACACCAAACTTACCCCTTCTACCCAAAGCTTCATTGTGTATAGGTACAAACTGCTTGTAGTTTGCATTTGGGACCTTCTTCCTTTTCAACGTACTTCCAAATAAGATTTAAACTGCTAATCAGACTTACTTCAGCCTTTAGACATTACTCAGCTGCTTCGCCAATCTCAGGGACGCATAATTTACTGTGGACCTATCGTCCCAAATGACTGATATTCACCTCGATTACCGTTGTCGTTTCCGACTCAAAAATACACGACTGTTCCAAATCTGTATTACGCTTGTCGTTTTTACACGACAAAGGTCGGATGAAAATGTCATGCCTTTTTGTACTAGTTTTGTAGTCGTCGCACGACTGTGCTTGTATTACCTAAGTTAAAGCGACACGACTAATTCCCTGAAAAACGACCTTTTTTGTCGTTTGCAATTTCGCCTCCGACAGCTAGTCGGTTGGTTCAATAAGGCTGTGTTTGAGTGTTTGTATTCGGTTTTTGTTAAACTGAATTCATTTCTTTTTAAAGGAAGAACGCACACATAAATGCAGGCATTTGTTTTTGGTGGAAAATTTGTCGTTTTCATATCCAAAACAAATGAGAAAAAAAAAATAATGGAAAGAAAATTAAGAATACAAAATAAAAAAAACAATCGGAAGTTCTTGTTTCATTAATGGAGAAGAATGTACATCTTGCGATATGATTCAACAAGGCCTTAAATAAAGTCGATTTTGAACGTTCTTGGAATTTTAATAAAATCGCTACAACTAGGTATAAATAGCTATGGCTATGGCCCTCTGACAAGAGACGGAAAGAGTTGGCAAAAGGTACTAATTTTGACACTGAATTGTGTATTTTATATATGGCACAATTGCCTGATTGTAACATGAATCACCCGTCGACATCGCAGGCAGTTTCCACACCAATCCCATCACAATGAGATGATTTCCCTGAAACGTCAGCCATCGATCTCCTCGCAAACTCGCCAACACCATCCACTTCCTTCTATCATCAAACTGGACATACTCCTGCACAAAAAAAGAAAAAGAATAATTTGCACTCCCCAATTTCTTCTTCGGTCATGGTGTGGTACATATCCATTGACGACATATATGGGCTTCAATGATGTCTATGTTTTGTGCAAAGTAATTGCTTACCGAAGGTGTAGCATGTCCCAAATTGAAAAATTGAAATCATTTCCAGCACCGTGTTGGTATCCTCCTTCCGTAAGAATTCCTAGCCTTGCTAATATCCTCAACACAGACGGCATTGATGCCGACCGGAATGCGTCGGGAATGTCGACTTCATCTAAAAAAAAAGTAATTAAACGCTTCCTCACTATCTGAACTGTAAAACATTTCAATGCTCATCTTATAAATCTTTTGAAAACTGAAATCTTTCAAGATATAAAGTCATTTCCACAACCATTTATTTTCAAAATGAAAAATAAACAGTCTTTTTGACATTTTCATACAAGTGCTACCAATCCTTCGAAAAATTTTTACTACATTCTAGTCGTTTACAAATCTGCTACAAATTTGGCGGGTCGTCTGTGTTAGGTAATGAGGATTGAAAAACGACACGACTCAAGAAACGACAAAAGTCGTTTTCGACAAAAGACAACGGTAATCGAGGTGATTGTCTATAGTTTTTTTTTAATTCGTCACTGCCCATCTGCATAACCGAGGCACCGAATCTACTTCCCCTTTCCAGAGGATCACTCCGCTCATTCAGTTCTTTTAACTCTTTTCTAAGCTGAATTTTTATTATGTTATCTTAAAGTGCACTCAAGTTTTCCTTTTCAAAGATTACTACGAATGTATCTCTGTCTTATTTGAGATGCTCTATACTCGTTCTGTAGAACGAGGAAGGGATTTTGTCTTCCTCCTCTGATTCGTTTGTCGGAGCGTAATATTGAATGATGGTGATTTTGCGAATTTTGGAGCTAAACCTCGCCGATACTGGTTACCAGGAAGTTATACTTTTTCTTTCCTCTTTAGTCAGCATAATACCAACGCCATTCAGTCTTAGACCACTGCCTGTCTTCTCTTCCCCAGGGTACAACATCCTAGTCAGTCCTGAGTTTGCACTGTATTCAGCTTTCCGTCTCCACCCAGTTTCACTCAGACCGAGAATACCAGCATTAGAAAGATAATTTTATTCATACATGCCATATATTTGTGAATGTGTTTTCAATTGGCCTTACTAATAATCAATTTTAACCTTCACATTAAATATTTTGCATGTCACAATATGCAATTTTGTATGGAATATTTCGTTATTGTGAGTCCGAAAAATTTAGCCTGGACACTAAAAATGATTATTAGTATCTCGGAATGAGTTTGGAGGCTTTCACTTCTTTGTACCGTAACAACACAGGTGGTACGGATACCCTTCGAAGTACGAACAGAACAAGGACTAGAAAAAACATTTATAAAAAGATTAATAAATATGATGTAAGGTTACTAAACATATAACAACTTTTTGCATTTATCCTCGAATGTTGAATATGCAGACTATTATCGCAACTACATGCGATTTTTTATTTAACTGGGATACATGAGAACACTGCCACATGGCATGTCATCAGCACCTTTCTTCTCAATAAAAGCCAAAGGCAATTAGCAAATGATGAATGAAAAAAACTATCCTAACTATGTCATGTCTGTTGGGGACTCCATAGCTGACGCTAGAGAATATAAAAGACAACTAGTTAGTCAACAGACTACCAGAAAAGAAGGTTAAATAAACTGGCAACGTCAAATTAAATAAATATTAAATATTCTATGGTGTCTATTTTTCGGCCTTGCTCAGTCTAAGTTGCAGTATGGTTAACGTGACTAGACGTCCCGCTTTTAGAGTGTGTGTCCCGCTGTCCCCCAGACTTCAGTGGGGACAACGAAATGTCCCGCTTTGGGCCAACACACAGATGATTAAAAATAAATATCCAATAACATGCATTGGAACGGGTAGCAATGATGGCACTCCAAAACACGATGACGTCATTGTGTAATGGAATGTTCTCAGTTGTGACTTCGCTCTCTTTGTTGTATGTACCAGTTTTCACTCACTTTAACTCACCTTGACAATTACAGTCCACAGTTACGGTGCGTTCACATGAGCCGTTTGTGTGATTTCTCTGTGTCCCTCACTCTAACTTTTCTAAAGCTACTATAGTTATTACAGCTACATTTTAATTTGCAATAATATTTTCTCTAACACCAATACATGCACACTAAACAAAATATGTGAAAATAATGTGGGTCGAACGAAACTTTCTCGTTCATCAAAAGTTTGGTTGGTTGTTTTCTTATTTTATTCTAAAGATCTGATGAACCGATAAAAGAACCGGTGAATATGATATAAGAAAAATTCACTTTTGGGTTATTCATCTGATAGGCAATACATAAAAATAAATAACAATGTGACTTTTTATAAGTTGAAGCTATCAGAAGCAGGCAAATATATCGGGAAATATAAATAATTAAAAAAACAGATTTTTTCGATTTTTTGGAGAAAAACTAAGTGCCGGATCCTATTTCGAATACCGATTTTATCTTTAATATGTATTTTGATAAAAATCGTTAGAGTGGTTTTGTAAAATTTGGCAGACGAAACAGTACCAAATATTGCAATGTTTAGTTTGAAAAATATTATTAACTAGTTAACTGAAAACCGAGTACAAGTTATTATTCGGGATGTACCTAAGCATTACTTGGTTTTTAAAGTTTTATCGAAAACGAATATGGGGTTTTAAAGATATGAACAGTTTTTAAAATTAGCGTTTTCAGTGGTTTGAATTGAAAATGAAGGACGGAATAATTTTGAAAACATCAATTTGACTCAAAGTTTGGATTTTGGTCAAAATCGTTACAGACTTTTCGTAAAATTTCATTTCACGATAGTACAGAGAAAAACTATGTTTGCCGTTAGAAACGACCATATAGCTTAGAAATGAATTTTTTTTTGAATTTTTTGAGTTCCTCTAGCATATTAATGTCAGAATTGATTAACAATGTGCGTCGGCTTGTTTGGGCTTAGGATTGGGTAGCCCGCATTTAGCAGGAGGGACTTTACTCAAAAATGCTCTTAGAATAGACAGCTGAGGAGCCACAATTGTATCGAAATTTTTTGCGTATGGGTTCCAAACAATTCAATAAGCATCTTAAAAAGAAGATACGAGTAAGTAATTAAAAAGGATCATAAACTTTTTTGAATCCTTTTGTCTACAAATTTCATTAGTTATGGTCATTTTCTAGATCCTTTCCCTTTTTGGATTGCCTTCTTCGTCTAAGTTTTCGAAATAATTCTTTAAATGCAAATGGCGTTACTAATAATCAAACACTAATGTCGACGATTATCTGGCTGGCAACTTTAGTAAAAATGTACAGCATAAGTGAAACGGTACCAATAAACAATTAGACCTCCACATTTGCTACTGCGACAACTTTCTTAGAATCTATTTCATTTTTTGTCATCGCAGAATTCAAATTTCATAATTTGTTTTCGTGAAAAACAAGGTCAATGGTATATTTCACAACGAGGATTTTACTCTAACAAAATAATAGATATATAAATTGCAAATTAACTTGCCCAACAGATATCTTTCAAATGCCTTTTAAAGCTAATTATAAGCAAAAAAACAAAGCACAAAATAGAAAAATGCACAAAATATCAGCTGATCTGCCAAATATCATATACAAATCAGTAATGCCCTATTGTTCGATCGGATACAATTTTCGGTAGGCTTTTTATAGTACGCTTTCCTTTGTTTTCTAATATGTCACGATTGATTTCTGAGCCAATTTATGTCGTAATAAGATCTCTTTCAAATTATTCAATAAATTATTGAAAAACTTTCTGACACATTCTTTGATTTTAAGACTTGGAAAATCTCTGAAATGGACCAACTACAATCCCAAATAAAACGGATTATACCATTCCTTTCGAGGACTTTAACATAAAATATAAAGCAATAATCCCAGAACGTTCCGAATGGGAGAGTGCTGTTCGCTATAGGTATAGAAAATAACTATGCACTTGAAGTTTATGCAGATTGATCCAAAAGGCGGAAGGTACGGGAGCGGGAGTCTATTCTCTATCACCTGAAATTAGTATTGCTTTACGTGTTACGTCTTCCAGACAATTGTAGCTGAAATGAATGCTATTCGCGGAGCAGCCTGCAGACTTGCCTTATTTGCAAAGCGGACGAACTAGCCACACAACGAAGCGGCCTTCACCCAACCAACAACCGTGAACCGTACGCTCCTATGCAATCTATTAAATACTCCTTATTAAAAGAGGCAATAAGGGTCGCAAACAATAGGTGGAGCAGTAGAAATACCTGCGCCACATCCAAGCAAATCTGTCCAAAACTAGATTCTAAAAGGACTCTGAGACTTCTCTCTATAAGAAGAAACTGAATCAGCTACGTAGTGAGAGCATTAACAGGACATTGTTTGATAGGTTGGCACGCTCGCAGATTGAGAACATCCTACAATGATTTTTGCAGAAGCTGCATGGATGAGGAGGAAGAAGAAACCGTTCTTCCTCTTCTTTATACCTTCCCAGCTCTCGCAAATTTGCGCAAAACAAACTTTGGAGAATACTTCTTCGAGGACCTCAGTGACTTGTCCCGCATAGACACACGCTGCATCAGTAAATGCATTACAAAGACCAAATGTCTGTAATGATCGTCATATATTTTCAGCGTTGGCAGTTGGTTCCATTGGCTACAGCCTGCACCACCCGCACCTTTTAGACGGGCTGTTTGTAGATTATAATCGAGGGGTAGACTGCTTCGGCTACTCTTCGTTTTTATCCAAAACATCTCGTCACTCAGTCAGACTCACCTTCTGACCAAATTGAGACACCTCCGAATATGCGTAGTAAACAGACCAATTGATCCAATCACTACTACTACGCTTTGCATTATCCGCCCTTTCCGATAAGTTGCCAGAGGGTACAGGCGAGGGTCTAACCTATACGGTTACCCCCCGCCTATCTGAAGGCACACTGTCGACCGGTCACCCCCTCCTCGAACAACCTTATTAATCATCAAGTTAGGTACACAACGAAAGGGCTAATCTACCAATCACCGATTTTGACGCAACTGGTTTACGTCATATTGACGAGATTACGACAAGGCACATTGTTTCGGTCACCCGTCGTATATCCGAATACATATCGTCCAATAGCTATCCCCAGTCTTCTCTCTTAAATGAGTTGTCCGAGGATCACAGGCGATGGGTGGGCTGTCTCGGCACCCTTCACATATCCAACGATAAACCGACCCGATTCACTCGACGGGACGTAGGGGGATTGAAGCCGAAGACAAAAAGCATGTAGACAGCAATAATGCGCCCACTAGCATGTCCGGTCTATATAATACTCTGGCCTTCTCGTCCGAGGCCTAATACCAAAAAGTTTGAAATTTGTCAAGCTGTACAATTTGTATTTATAGACGACGAGTCAATGAAAAATAGAGAAATATTAACATCGAATTTTATAGCCACAAATAATTGCATTTTAAAAATAGCTGACTTTTAAATCACACAACACCACAGATACAAAAAAAAGAGGAGTACCTAATATCATTTTATGTTCCATTGGAGACACAAATTTGAAATCTGAAAATGCCGGTGGAAAACGACATTATATACATTACTAGCTGATCCGGCGAACTTCGTTCCGCCCGAATTCGGTAATGTAATGAAAATAATAATTCCGATGTAATTCGGCCAATTCAAGTTCTTTATTCAAAAGCTAAACTGAAGTATAACAATATCGATGTCTTTCAATCAAACCGCATGATTGAAGTGTTGACCAACATTCCGCTTTTTCATTGAATTGCTTTCTGGTACATTTTTCATTCGATTCTCGGGCGCGTACACGTACAAAGCGAGATGTTTGCCGCCACGTGAGCAAGCCACATACAATTGACCATATGAGAAACATGGGAATTACAAATTTAAAATTGAGTCTTTGCGACTTATTAATTGCCATAGCAAAAGCGAGACGCGACTGAAATAACATTTTTGTCTAGTTATCATAAAAAAATACACAATCACTTTTTAGCAAAGAATGGTTTCAAGGTACTGTATTACAAGCAATAATCCGGGATACTACACACATTTTGTGTAGTTCGCCTCTATTTAACTTTACATTGTTGTATTATTAATCGGCAGACGTAATATCGGCGATTTTACAAGCACACTTATTTTATGTGGATTTAACAATATTGCAATAATAATAAATTTTAGGAAATGATGAAAGACCTGGTCAACTTTGAGTTATTGACATAATAAATTCGTCATATTTATCTTCCGGTGCTGGCAATGGTGCTGGCGTTTGCATATATGCAACTTCTCCCTCCTTAAGGGTGAAATTCTCCTAAATTTTATTATTTAATTTAATTCTAGACTAATTTGTTGTATACAAAGGCATGACGATATTGAAAAGATGATTATAATTATTACAATACAAGCTACATTTATTTTATAGGATACGTTTTTTTAAATTCTAATTCTTTTATTTGCTTGATAATTTTCAATGTCTTTTAAGATAAGTTTGTCAAACTTTATTGCTTCAGTAAAATTTCATTTTTCTTTATAATTTGGTTTTCTTTGTTTTTCTATATGTCCTAAATTAGAATATTTTTGATCGAAGAAATACAAGGTGTAATTAATAAAGTTGATTAGATAGTTGCCTGTGAGATTTATATCTCTATCGTCACATTTTTGGTTTATGTTTTTATTTTCATTTTTGATGAATAGGGTTTCGTCATCTAAAGATTACATTTCGGTTTGATCATTTCTGATTAATTTACAATTTTGTTTTATTACACAATTCTTACTTTCAATTAATTCATTTAGACTTTTGTTTTGTTCATATTTGTATGTTTTATTTCTATATTCTATAATGAATTTTTTTTCGGCATTAATCTATAAAAAGTTGGTATTAGGAACTGGAGTTAAAAGCTTAAGGGGTATAGTTACATAGTTTTTTTGGAATTTTAATGGCGAACATCAACAAGTTTTCTTTGTATTTGTTTTAATTTAGAGAAATCTATTTTATATGCTTCGATTACATCATTTGTCAGAATATTGGGATGTAAAATGTTACTTCTCGCTGATACAACATTTTCTTGGATATGTTCTATTTTTGACTCGATATATTTTAGCTTAAATAGTTGGTCAAAGTAAATTTGCTTCATTACTAAATCTCTTTCTACCCTCTGTGTAGTGTTAACCTGTTTTAAAATTGTTTCCCTATCATTACTAATCAATGGTATCTTTAATAATGTTAAAGGTGTTTGTTAAAATTTGCATTAATTTTAATTTGATTGTTGGATGCTTTGCATTATGACTGTTCTTTGCTACTACCTAATATCTAGATGATCTTTTATAGTCTGTCTGTCGTCGTTGTCCATGGTTCCGAATAACCATTTTTGTGTCGTACCTATTACGTTAATTAGACCTCGTCTTTGTCTATGTTGTAAGGGTACTAAAGTTCTAATCCTTTGAACGATATTTTAAATTTCTTCGTAGTGGAGCTAGGTTACTAGAAATGTTTTTTACTAACGCTATTATTTCAGCTGGGTTTATTATGTGTAGTATAATGTCTGTCTCGTTTGTAATGTTTATGTCAGTCAATTGAAGTTTTACGTATTCGTTCTGTTCGTTTATCGTCGGTATGTAAAGGAGGTGTTGGCAATAAATCTGAGTAGTCAGCGTCAGAAGTAAAGGGTGATTTTTTAGCTGGTTTGGTTTTGGCAACACTGGTTTTGACAGCTGACGTGTGTTTAGTACCTTGTGTCACTGTCAAACAGCTTCAGTTTGGTTTGCAATTTAACCATGGATCGTCTTACAAATGAACAACGCTTGCAAATTATTGAATTTTACTATCAAAATTCGTGCTCGGTTCGAAATGTTCATCGCGCGCTGCTTCCATTTTATGATCGGCATTCTCGACCTTCTGAGCAGTCTATTCGGAAGATTGTGACCAAATTTCGCACCAAATTTACTTTGTTGGACATTAAACCACCAACACGTTTACGTACTGTGCGTAGTGAAGAAAATATTGCGGCCGTATCAGCTAGTGTGACAGAAGACCGCGAAATGTCGATTCGGCGCCGTTCCCAGCAGTTAGGCCTTTGTTACAGCACTACGTGGAAAATTTTGCGGAAGGATTTGGGCGTAAAGCCTTTTAAGATACAGCTGGTGCAAGAACTAAAGCCAGCCGACCTACCACAACGCCGAATTTTTGGTGAATGGGCTCTTGGAAAGCTGGCCGAGGATCCGCTTTTTTATCGAAAAATTGTGTTCAGCGATGAGGCTCATTTTTGGTTGAATGGGTACGTAAATAAGCAAAATTGCCGCATTTGGAGTGAAGATCAGCCAGAAGCATTGCAACAGCTACCAATGCATCCCGAAAAAGCCACTGTTTGGTGCGGTTTATGGGCCGGCGGCATTATTGGGCCATATTTCTTCAAAGATGATGCGAATCGCAGCGTTACTGTCAATGGTGAACGCTACCGAGCGATGATAACAAACTTTTTTTTGCCCGAAATGGAAGTTCTTGACTTGCATGATATGTGGTTTCAACAAGACGGTGCCACATGCCACACAGCACGCGAAACAATGGCGCAATTGCGAGGCGAGTTTGGAGAACAGTTAATTTCACGTTTCGGGCCGGTCAATTGGCCGCCTAGATCGTGCGATTTGACACCATTAGATTATTTTTTGTGGGGGTATGCCAAGGCTAATGTGTATAGGGACAAGCCCGCTTCGATTGACGCACTGGAAGCCAACATCCATGCATTCATTCGTGAGATACCGGCCGATATGTGTGAAAGAGTATGCCAAAATTGGACTCAGCGGATGGGCTACCTGAGACGCAGCCGCGGTCAACATTTGCATGAAATTATCTTTAAACATTAAATTGCAAGGTTCAAACTATCGATTCAAATAAATATTTCATTCATTTTTTCGAATTTTTTGTGTTTTTTTTTTTAAAAAAGTTCTAAACCTCTTAAAAAATCACCCTTTACTATCCATACTATTACCTGTAAATTTTAACGGTCGCTTAATATTTGTGGAATGGATACCTTTCAAATTAGCTTTTTTATATTTTGGGTCGTGCTTGTGCCTAACTGCCCTGTATTTTTTAATAAAACCTGTTGACCTTTGTTCTTTATAATCTTCTCTAATCTTATTTAAATTTCTTAATTTTCTTTCTTTTGTTTTGGCGAATTCTTTCTAAATCAATCTTGTGAGTGTGTGCATCAAAAGGATTGCATTTAATGGTAGAGTGGAATTTATGATTATAATTTCTTACAGCTTTTTGTGAAATTCTTTTTACTGAATATTTATTTTTATTGAACGAAATAATTCTAAGTTTCTCTGTTATAGTATTATGGAATCGCTCAATGTCTGCATTGCCAGTGTGACTATTTGACTCTCTTAGATGCAGAGAGATTCCCTCTTCTTCTAAGAATTCTTTTATCTGAATATCTTTGAATTCGTTGCGACTATTTTCTTTAGTTTCCCTAATTTTGTGAAATGGTCTTCTAATTGGTCAATTATAGTAGTGTGGCTTCTGTCTGTTAAATGATATGCTGAACCAAATTTAGAGAATTTATCTATTATAGTAAGAAAACTTATTCTTCGGATAACATATGTATCAATATGGGTTATCGGATTAATATTTGTAGGTTTTTCAGTTTTATTAAACTTGGCTTTTATGGGGTTGCTTGGCAAATGTCGCATTGATTGATGACAATGTGGATAAATTCCATTAGATTTGAATAATATACAGTAAAAACTCTTTTAACCGGAACTCCAATAACCGGCAACCTCTAATATCCGGAATTTTTTTAAGAAAATATTTGTGAAATTTACACTCTACTATCCGGAGAAACCTCTAATATCCGCAATGCTGTGTGCTGATGATTTTACACAAGCATGTAAATGTTCAAGCATGTTGCGATTTGCACAAGAATGCGTGTCTGAAAAGGAAAACAAATTTGCCGTCTGCGTTTTAGTCTGAAAAATAAGTTTACCGTTTGTCGTCTAGACTAAAAGGCAGACTTATAGTTTTGTTTTCCTTCACCAAATCTCTTAACCTCTAATATCCGGAAAAATCGATTATCCGGAACACTGTCGGTCCCAAGCATTCCGGATAAAAGAGTTTTTACTGTATTTTATATTTTATTTGATTACATGTTTCCTGTAAGTAATGATTAAAGGAAACACTCAGTCTTTGTAACAAATTATAGTTCGCTTTAATTTTATTTTTACATTTCCATATGTAATTATTTCTCTATGAGAAACGTATGTGCACACTTTGCACTTACCAATGACCCTCTTCATTCACCAAAAAAGAATAAAAACTAAACTACTTAGGCACATAGGGGAAATCTTATCAACAACATGGGAGCTTTCTTCTTTAATTTTGTTGTTGTTATTAAGAAAGTCGAATCGAGCGTTGTCTCCTGCAGTTATTGTTGCGAATGCTGCTCTTGCTAGTTTCAGTACATGTTAACAGATTTGGTTTTTTTGTTATATGTTGCTGTCATATGTTTGTTATATGTTGACTGTCTTTGGTCTTTGATTTGCATACTATGGTTTGATTTTATACGTTCCCATAACTTGTATTCCAGAGTGCTGCCTTTTTTTTTACGTGGTACAGGGATATCTGTTTAACGAGTTCTACCTCTGTTTCGATGTCTTGCGACCTAAATGAACACTTGACAAATTTAACTGAGTTATCATTTGAATACATTTCTCCTATTTTTTCTTGAAGAATCTATATTTATGTAAAAGGTGGGCCAAAAGAAGTCATCCGATGTTTTTCTAAATGAAACACTTCGATTCTGTTTTTTGATTATGTTTATTTGAACCTTTAGAATTTTATTGGTCAAGTCGAGAAGATGATGTCGGCCAAATGGGCGCTGTCACAATTGATTTCCATACGGGCTCGTTTTATGGCATTTTTCATCACTTCGGCGAGAAATTCGGGCGACAGATTCTCGCACTCGTGTCGAATGTTGTCCTTGAGGGCTTCTAGGGTCTCGGGCTTGTCTGGAACGGTTAAATCGGGCATCTAGCGGACCAGTGCAAATCGCCAAAACGAGAGATGAGGCGACCCGGGAACACCGCCTTCAGAATATCGGTTATGGCTCGCGCAGTGTGTGCCGTAGCTCCGTCCTATTGGAACCACATGTCCTCCAGTCCTAATTCGTCCAATTGCGGCAGAAAATAACTCGGTTTACATGGCCCTATAGCGCGCACCGCCCACTGTTGTCGTATGACCAGCGGCGTTCTCGAAAAAAAAATGGCCCGATGACTCCTCCAGCGTGAACAGCGCACCATGCAGTAACTTTGAGCGGGTGTAATGGCTCCTCGTGCATTACTCGTGGATTTTCGGCGCTCCGGGGCCGGCCACTCTTGGCAACGTCTCGTGTGGTTCTATACTCTTCAAGGTTAGCGGCCAAACGGCGCAGTGTTTGCGCAGTCGGTGTCGGACGGCCGTGGAATCGGCGACGGAATTCGCGCTTCGCCAACACTACAGACGAATTGTTACGCAAAAAATAGACACGATTATTCCGCGTTCTTGGGTAGTGTATCGCTCTATGGCATGTTCACTTGTATTATAAATCTGTCTAGTCCACAAATATCAAAACAGATTTGACATTGGCGGCCATTTGCAAAAATAAGAGCATCTTCCAATAGGGTGATCTCTTTTGGCCCACCTTGTAAATGAATGTTTGTCTGTATGTCCTTTATAGAATCGTAAACTATGCATTTGATCATGTGATGATCTTTATCAAAGTTGTTGTGCATGAGCCCACGTATTTTTCTGAGTTGGTACGACCAATTTTCGACAGATATTGCCGTGATAGTTCATGCTGATTTGAATTGAAACGAAAACAGCGAACGAATGATGACTGTTTGAGTTGTGGGTGACATAAAAGAATTTATGTAAATTGTGAAATTCATGTCCGGCTCACATTGAACAGACAATATTGTCGTTTTTCGAATAGTTTTGTGCATTTCATTGTGAGTTAAATTAAATTAAATCTATATATGAAAATCAATTGCGGTGCGTTAGTCGTGTAAGAACTGAAGAGCGAATCGACGGATTTGAATGATTTTTTTTATATTTTGTTTGGCTTGAATCAGGGATGGTTTAGGAAAAATGAGAATTCGGAAAGTTCTCAACAGGTGGCGCTGTAGGCATATTACGTGTTTCATCTATCCCCATCTATATATATACCTATACAAAATGTGTCAGATTGTGTTTGATTTGATGTTCTCTTAATGCGTGAACCGTTTTTTTTTTTTTTTTTTTTGGAAACTTCAAATGAAAGGTGACGTCAATACCAAGGTTTGTATGTATATATGGTCATTGTATGTGTATTGGCTACACGAGTTATAGGCATTTTAGTGAACATACGTGGGTTGTCGACCTCAGAAAGCCCTCAACCACTTTAAATTAAATTTTGTGGATATGTATGGTTGGTTGCACCTTAAAAGATAGGATAGTTTTGGTGACAGGTGGCGCTGTAGTTAATCTCCGAAACCACTAAACTGATTTCATGAAATTTTGTGGATGTATATGGTTGGTTGCGGCTTGAAAGATACGATAGTTTTGGACCTGACTCAGATTGTCGATCTCCAAAACCGCTCAACCAATTTCAGTGAAATTTTGTGGATGGGTATGGTTAACCTGATAGTTCCGTTCGTGCTCTGCTTTGGGGTGGTGGGCGCAAATCGCAAGCATTTAAGAATATGTGATGTGGCATATGTGGGCGTACGCCGTACACTCCAGGATACTAACCACTAAAAAACCGTGTTCACAAGTCGCAACTACTGATATTTATTTTTCTATAGCACCTATATCGAAAGTGAAGTGAACAAAATTTATCCGAACGGTGATATTTACTTCCCGGGCTTCTTCAAGCGACCAACATGACATCAGCGCACGATTTTTCAAAGAAAAGCAAAAAGCGATCATGGCCTTCATCGTTAACCACAATGTTTTTGGACAATCAAGTTTCTGGATGTACTCGGTCGAATGGCAGAAGCGGGGATTGCCGATTGCCCACATTCTTCTTTGGTTGATTAGGAAAATCTGACCGGACCAACTCAACAGGAAATCTATGAAGTCGTTTCTATGCATTGAAGTCAATTTAAATCCAAGGGAGTTTCATGCGTTCAAAAGAGAGGTTCAACTTTCAAAAGGGCTGTTAATAACTTAATCAATTTTAGGCGGTAGGAAGTTCGCCGGGTCAGCTAGTATTATATATCCGTTACTTCTGAAAATATGCCTACTTTTCCTTTTTTTTTTTTTTATAAATCTCCTTAATATGTCTCCTAATCTGTCAAAATCATGTTGTGCTATATATAAATTAAAAACTTTGTTTGTTTTTCTTTATTAAAAATATTTATTCGTCAAAATACTCTGCTCTATGTGATGTTCCGCTTAGCACTCACTACCCTGGTTATCGTTGATGTCCCCTTTATAGTCGCCTGCTCTGGGATTGTTCGCCAGATGTTGTTCGATGGCTCCCACGAACGGTCGTTACTATACCAGATGTTGCTTCGAGTTGGTCTGGTAGGGGTTGGATGATGCAGGTTGTTCGATCGTTCGCTGTTCCCAAAATAGTGTGGGAATTCGATTCAATACCCCGCATTCCTTAGTTTGGCGTCACTTTGATGGAGATATAGCTCAGCGGGGGAACTAGGGTGTTAACTCTCCCTTTCCTTTAAGAAGCGCGCCCCGCGGCTTCGTATTGCCGTACAAGCATTTGTATTCCTTCGATTCTCTGTTCGAGGAGTTGTTCTGGGGTTAGTTTAGGAGTTCTTCGTCTGTACAAAATAACTATAAATGTTGTTACGAGGACAGTGAATGAGACTAGCCCAAGAGTAGATATGATAGGGCTTTTATTTGCTTCTATCTGTAAGGACTGTAGTAGATTTATGTTTTCAAACTTTAGTTGCTCATCAAGTGATTCCAGATATTGGCCAATTTCATATTTGTCTATTGTGAAGGTCTTTAGGTAATTCAGGATCAGGCGAGTAGGATTCTCGTATAGTCTTCCATCGATGGTAGTATTGCTTTCAAAATTAACAAGGTAGACGCCCTTTAATGATTTATTCTCCACGGTATGTTCGCCTGATATGAGAATGGTTCCGTGTTTAATTACTTCGAGATCCAGGTTCTTCTCCTTAATTTTATTACATACTGTTTTCTTATTGTTTAATAGCTCTGATAGACATGTTTGGTTTTTACTAGTTTTGCAGAATGTGTACTTTAATTCATGCTTACAATTTTGAACATTAAAGAATTTTTCATTACATTTGGCGATTTCTTTACTTAGAATTAATTTCCCATCTTCTTGGCTTATGGCCCTACTTTCATATAATTTACAATTTTTGTGATATCTTAAATTTAGACATATCGATTAGGTCACTTATAATAAAAGTTTTAATAGGCTCACTTTTTATAATTTTGTTTATATCATCCATATTTAAGATAGCTGGATTTAAAATGTTTAACCTAGCTAGAGTGAGTGTGTTTATCAAATTTTGAAGTTCAAAGATGATTAACTTGCATTTTTCGGAAATAAGTTCACTTTTAAAAGCATGTTTTACAGATTTGATTGCTTCGAATAGTTTGGAATTTGTTACAAATTGCCTATTGTTGTTCATTACAAGATCATTGATTTTATTCTCTACAGTAAGCTCATCATCATGGTCTGGGGTACCAGCTATCCATTTCCAGATAGTTCCTATTGTTTCAATTGCTCGTCTAGAGCGAGAAACCATAAGTTGGTCTAAAAGTATTTGTATAATATTGAAATTGTTGTCATGTGTGTTATATTGCAGTGAGTCGGCATAGATTTCCTTGTCATGAGGCTGTTTCAATGACTCTTTGGTTGTGTCAAGAAAATCTTGAAAATAAGACAGGTTTGTTATGTGGAAGATGCTTGCAGTATTTTCGTATAGGAGTGCACATAATTGTCTCGAGTATAGTCGATGATTTCTGCGCGAGTTGTTAGCATGAATGTTATCAGAAGGGTGATGGTGTCCATTGTCTGAAATTAAGATTTCAGATTATCTTTGTGGACCGTCTTACCATTTCTAAGTTTGACTTTGTTCCCTAAATCTTCGGATACCTTCCGACGTTTATACTTGGGTTGCAGTTTGCCCCAGTGGGCATCTGTAGTCTTTTGATACACTGTTTCATCGGGTATGACTTCTTTAGACTTTCTTTTTTTATTAAGGACTTCAAGCATTTTATCTTGGGCCATTGCTAGTTTTAAGGGAACATCAGAATGATTAATTCTGTTGAACAGAACTTCTACGGGTTTCTTCTCGATGGAAGAATGAATAGTTTTATTATATTCTTTAGCTGCTCTAATGAATATTTCAGCTGGATCTAGCAATTTATACTCTTCTTTAACGCATCTGGCTATCTCCTGAAGGGTACTATGAGCTCGTTCCACTTGACCGTTGGTCGTACTGTGGTTAGCTGGTGTATAGTATACAGAGATCTTCGATCTTCCCATTAGTGCTATGAAGGGAGCGGAGGTAAATGTGGGATCTTGGTCGCATACTAAGTTTTTGCAATCGGGAAATGCTTGCAGTAGTTCGAGAACTTTATTTTGCATTTCCTGACGATTGTCTAGAATTTTTATAATTAGGAATTTAGAATATGCGTCGATGCATGTGAGCATCTTTATTTTTTCTGCAAACATTACATCAATATGAACGCACTCTCCCTCTTTTACAGGAATTGGTGCCTCACCAATTGGTTGTTTAATAGGGTGCCTATCGTATTTATTTACGTTGCATATCTCGCAGTTCCTCGCGAATTGCTGGAATTCGTCTGACATTCTAGGCCAATAATACTTATCAATAATTTGTTTGAGGTTTTCTCTGAAGTTTCTGTGGGCACGAGTGTGCGTTTGTGCCACTATTGATACCTGATCATCTTTATTAGAAATATCAAGGGCAAAATATTTTGTCTGTATGAACTTATTCTTGAAGCGTTCTTTCAAGATGTTTTTAATTTCATAGATGGTTTCGGGTGTAGCAAACAAGGCTACTAAACCATCTTTTATAAATTCCTTGAATATAGGTATCAAGTCGGAAGGTTCATTATATGTGATGATGTGTCTTTCTTTTGTAGGGAAAGGTTTAAGATGCTCGTGAATAGTTTCTATTCCTTTCTCTATTATTATCTGTTGGTTAAATTGGTTTAAGGGTCTATCAGTCAATTCAATTTGATACTCATCACTACTTTCGGCAGAGTGTTGAGTGACTTCAGAAGAGCTATCCGAAATCTGGTTTAAATTTTGTCTGGATAGGGCGTCAGCCGCTATGTTTGTAGTACCAGGTTTATAGACCATTTTCGGAGCATGTTCTTCAATAATAGCATGCCAGCGTTTCATTTTAGCATTAGGATTTCTAGGTGAAACCGCAAATGTTAAAGGTTGGTGATCCGTATGGATCTCTAAATTTGTTACTCCATACAAATAATTCCGTAGATTCTTTAGAGCAAAAACTATGGCGTAGAGTTCTTTCTCGTTTGCCGCATAATTTCTCTCAGCTTTGCCTAATGTTTTGGATATAAAAGTGATGGGTTTTCCGTCTTGCGATAAGACCGCTCCGATTGCGTCGTCAGAAGCATCGGTAGTGAGGACAAATTTTTTTGAAAAGTCGGGCTGGGTAAATTCGGTCTCAGTTATTAGCTGGTCTTTGAGTGTATTAAATGCTTGCACCGCCTCCACGTCTAATTTTATATTTGTCCTTTTTGCCATGTTGGTAGACACTTGCCCACTCTCGCTTTGGAGATATTTAGTTAATGGCTTTGCTATACTTGCGTAGTTTCTTATGAATTTGCGGTAGTAACCAATCATACCTAAGAAACTTCTGAGTTGACGTAGAGTCGTTGGTTCCGGGTATTCTTTGATTGTTGCTACCTTGTTCGGGTTCGTTTTGATAACGTTGTGTCCCACGACATAACCCAAGAAGTCTACCTTTTCCTGGTATAACATCGACTTCTCAATTGAAATTTTCATATTCCCGTTTTTAAGCACTTGGATTATTGTGTCCAAATGTTTTGTATGTTCTTGAATATTAAGCGAATATACAATTCGTCTATATAGACATGACATATTTTGCCAATATATGGCCGGAGAATGTCGTCCATTGCTCTTTGAAAGATCGAAGGGGCATTCTTCAATCCAAAGGGCAATCGTACGAATTCGTACTTGCCATTATTGACAGAAAAGCTAGTTTTTTCTATATCGGATTCCTTCATCTTTATCTGGTGGAACCCTGATTCTAAATCTAACGTGGAAAAATATTTAGCTTTACCAAGATTGGATAAAATTACATTGGTATCCGGTATTGGATACTTGTCTCAAATTGTATTTTCGTTCAATTTCTTGTAGTCGATGACTAACCTGTTGTTAGGCGAGCCATCTTTGCTTGTACCTTTTTTCGGTACAACCCATACAGGACTATTGTATGGAGATTTGGAAGGTCTAATTATACCTTCTCTTAATAACATTTGAGCTTCCCTGTTCACAAATTTATTTGCGGATAAAGGGTAAGGATATTGTTTACTCCAGATCGGTTTATCGTTATTGGTGCGAATTTCTGCCAAAACGTCCGTCCGAAACGGGAGAGTAGTGTCGATGTTTTGGTGGATACTTTGAATTTTTTCCAACATCGATTTTTCTAAATCAGAAGAGTTGTTTTCTTTTATGTGAAGCAACTTATTTGAGTCATCGAAATAAATTGTTTCGGTTTTATTGTTATGACCAAGGGTTCTTGTCTCGAAATTGATTTTAGCCTTCACTCGATTTAGCAGGTTGGATCCTATTAATCCATCATATTCTAAATTATTTATAATGTAGAAACGAGTTACCGTTCCAAAAATAAGGACTTCATGACAGGAATCAATTATGATGTCACCATTAACTGTACGTGCGCGTTTCTTGATTGGGAGAATGATCTCGTTGCTGAGAATACCGGGTTGGCAGTAATTACTACTAGCTCCGGTGTCGATGAGAATTCTCATTTGTTTGCCATTTATTACTCTTCGTATATGGGGCAATCCCACACTTCCTAAAAAATGATCCTTGTCTTCGTTGAGGTTGTTAATACGCTCGGTCTTTGCCGGAGGCGGCTGTATGGAATGCTGAGTACTTAGCCCTCGCTCTCTTTTGGATCCAGGAGTAGTATTATTATTAAACGTGTTATAATTTGGCTTTAGCCAACGTGGATTTGGTTGACTGTTCTAATTGCCATTATTCGGGTTATTCTGATGAATTTGCTTGAAGCGTTGCAATTCATGTTGTGTAATTGGCCTATTGGCCGAACTACCGAGAACCATGGGTTCGAATCTTTGGGGCAGTTGGCGGTAATCGCCCTGCTGTCTCTGCTGAGGTATTTGCTGTTGGAATTCATTATATATGTTTTTTGGGAATCTAAGAGTGTTAGTACTCTGATTTGCCTTAGTATCCCTTCTATGAGAGGAGAACTGGAGAGCAAAGCTAGAGCGCACATTATTGCTCTCTAATTCTTGTGCCTTTGCCAGAGCATTTGGCAGGTCTTGTGGATTTAAAGAGAATAGAATATTGGACAGTTGTCCATTCAACCCGGTGATGAACACTCGTAGAGCGTTTCTTCTATTTATATTATTTAACTCGTTTGTAATGGGGGTGTTTGATCCATGGGTCATTATTGTTTTGTTAGTCAGAAGAGTGAGCTTCTGGTTAACTTGATTATAAAAATCAATTAACGATGATGATCCCTGCCGCAATATGCTCAATTCCTGTTCTATTATATGAGCGGGCCGCTTATCGGCGTATGCGAAATCTAATCTGGCGATAATTGCCTCGAAATTGAGGACAGTACCATGATTCGTGAGTACATCATTAGCATTCATTGTGATCTTGTTTCTGAATACAGTCAGGGCTGCGAAATATTTAGAGCTGCCGATGGTGTATAGGACCATTGAATTCTGTGCAGCTTCACGACAACTGACGTACGCTTTTTGTTCACCATTGAATTCGGGAAGGGATTTTATCACGTCTAATGTTTCAGTGCAAGTAATCGATGGATCTATTGCCTGTATTATATGAGCGGGCCGCTTATCGGCGTATGCGAAATCTAATCTGGCGATAATTGCCTCGAAATTGAGGACAGTACCATGATTCGTGAGTACATCATTAGCATTCATTGTGAGCTTGTTTCTGAATACAGTCAGGGCTGCGAAATATTTAGAGCTGCCGATGGTGTATAGGACCATTGAATTCTGTGCAGCTTCACGCCAACTGACGTACGCTTTTTGTTCACCATTGAATTCGGGAAGGGATTTTATCACGTCTAATGTTTCAGTGCAAGTAATCGATGGATCTATTGCCTGTATTTTATACTCCGTAATAGAGCTAGTAATTCCCATTGATGATATGAGATTCTGTAACTTATTAGTTTCATTTTGGTGTTTATTCTCTAGTTCTTGGAATGACCTTTGAATTGCCTCGTTATTGAGTGCTAAAGCTTTTGCTAAAATTTCGTCAACTGATTGTTGAGTAAGTGTATTACCAAAAGCCATTTTTAATTCGTGTTCAGATTCTGAATCTGAATCTGATTCTATAGGGTTTGATCTCAAACAAGTTTTGTATGGCTTAAAATATCTATTTTTAGTTTTTCTAAACCTATCCATAAAACATTAACTTCTCAAAAATACTTAAAAAATATTTCTTACAATTATTTTCTCCTTATTTTTTGGATACTTCTTCTGGTTCTGTACTGCAAAGCTGGATACTCCGTCTGTGGATCTTCTGCTTTTCTTTTGGATGCGCTCTTTCCTCTGTCTTGCGGAGTACTTTGGCTGTTAGTTTGGCGATGCACTGAGTTTAAGTTTACTTTATTTTTTCAACATTTAATAAAACTTGAGCATCCCGGTTGAGCCCCCAATTAAAAACTTTGTTTGTTTTTCTTTATTAAAAATATTTACTCGTCAAAATACTCTGCTCTATGTGATGTTCCGCTTAGCACTCACTACCCTGGTTATCGTTGATGTCCCCTTTATAGTCGCCTGCTCTGGGATCGTTCGCCAGATGTTGTTCGATGGCTCCCACGAACGGTCGTTACTATACCAGATGTTGCTTCGAGTTGGTCTGGTAGGGGTTGGATGATGCAGGTTGTTCGATCGTTCGCTGTTCCCAAAATAGTGTGGGAATTCGATTCAATACCCTGCATTCCTTAGTTTGGCGTCACTTTGATGGAGATATAGCTCAGCGGGGGAACTAGGGTGTTAACTTATATATACTATGCAGGATCTCGATTTCCTTTATTTTGTTATTTGAGTTATCTGAGTTTTGTACAAGGTGGCGCAAAAGTAATCCTCCTATCAGAAAATGCTATAAATTTTGCAATTGGCCCCCAATGTCACTTCTGTTTTGACATTTGTTAATAAACAATATTACGCTACACTGCTCCAGAACGCTCAAGCTCAAGCCATCCTTAATCACCACCAAGAGGAAGATGATTTTTCATCAAAAATAATCATGAGTGATGAGGCCCATTTCCATCTTAGCGGGTACGTAAATAAGCAAAATTTACGCTTCTGGGGCACTGAAAATCCGCGTGTAACCCACGAAGAGCCATTACACCCGCTCAAAGTCACTGTATGGTGTGCTGTTTTCGCTGGAGGAGTCATCGGACCTTTTTTCTTCGAAGACGTCGCGGGCCAAACGGTTACTGTGAATGGTGAGCGCTACAGAGCAATGATCAACGAGTTCTTTTTGCCGCAACTTTATGAATTGGGATTGGAAAACATGTGGTTCCAACAGGACGGTGCAACGGCACACACTGCACGTGCCACAACCGATATGCTGAAGGATGCATTTCCCGGGCGCCTAATCTCCCGTTTTGGCAATTTGCACTGGCCAGCAAGATCGCCTGATTTGACCGCTCCAGACTTCTTTTTGTGGGGCTTTTTGAAGTCGCGGGTTTATGTCAACAAGCCTCAGACTCTTGCAGCTCTTAAAGACAATATCCGTCAAGAATGTGAGGACCTATCGCCGGAAGTTTTGGCCAAAGTGATGGAAAATGCCATAAAAAGGACTCAAATGACAATCAACTGTGGCGGCGGCCATTTACATGACATCATATTCTCGACTTGATGTAAAAAAAAATTAAAAGACCAAATAAAAATAATCCACAAGAAGAATCAAAGTTTTTCATTTTTTTTTTAAATTACAGCCAAAAAACATCGGAAGGTTATTTTTGCGCCACCTTGTACTTATAAACGATATCTTCGACAATTGGGATGTGATCCATTAGTTCTTCCTCAGCCGAACGTACTGCTTCATTCGTATCGTCTTCTATATTAAATACAAATTCTTATATTGAATCATTTTGGTTACCTTTGAGCGAACATTTTTCTGTTAGCGTGGGATTCGCTCCCTCCTTAGATTAACCTCTATTCTGCTAAGAAAATCAGCTACCCTGTTTTTTTTTACCTTTAAGGTACTCTATTTCATATTGATATTCTCCTAGTTTTAGAAGCCACCGTATAGGCGACAGATCTTTTCCTCTATATTTAGCATGAAGATATTTAATTGGCTGGTGATCTGTAAAGATATTAAATTTATTACCGTAAATGTAAGGTCTAAAGTAATTTATTGAGCACATTGGAATTCCTTGTTCGTTGCGGAGTAATGTCATGATTTCATTAATTTCAATTGATTTCATGCTTATTGAGAGTACGCGATGCGTAGCATATAGGGTGTCCTTCTTGCGAGATTACTGCTCCAATCGCATAATTGTCAGAGTAAATTGCTTTTGCAAATTGGGGTATCTTGATATTGGATGACTAGTTATTAGTCCATTTAATTTTTCAAATGCATTTTTCTTTAAGTATTTAGTAACAGGTTGTGCTACCTTAGCATAATCTCGTATGAATTTTCTATAACATCCGGTTATTCCAAAGAAGCACTTGTCTTGTTTTTGGGATTTTGGAAGTTCTAATTTTTCAATACGAGCCATCTTGTGAGGATAACCCTTAGAATTCGGTCTCTGGCTTCATAAAATTACACTTATCTACCTGTATCTTAAGTTTTTTTTAGATTCTAATATTTTAAAAATGTTTCTTATGGACGTGCTCTTTCAATGATGTGCTAAAGATGAGGATGTCTTCCAAATACACTACACACGTCTTATTTATATGATCTCTAAGAATATCATTCACCAGTCTTTGGAATGTCGCAGGGGCATTGAACCGAAATTTGACGTCAATAGTAAGTTCGTTCAACTTTCGATAGTCGATTACGATACTGTGTTTGATTGGCAATTCATAAAGATTTGGGGCTAAAACGTGTAAAATACATATATATACGCGATATATGTACGAAACTGTGTATGCCAATTTTCTTAAAAATGTTCACGCATCTACCCGTAAAAATGTTTGTCACGACACTAGGAGCACCCAATCATGTCAAAAGGAGTTTGATCGAAAATTAATTAAATCAGAATGCCCTGATCACCATTAAATCCGGCTCGAAGTACCAAAACTAATGTGGTATAAATGAACTGTATGTGAATGATAAAGTGTTGTGTGTATGATTAATTAATATGAATGTGATTAAGTATGAATTAAATTGTTTTATAAATGTGTTGTGTATAATGTGTACAATGTGATAATGAAAATTGTGTTCTCTTGCGTTTATTGTGTACGAAAGAAAAGAAAGATTCTGTCTTCTTACAAGCTAATGAAGCGATAACGAATATGACGATAAAGTAATATACAACTAGAGAGCAATTAAAATAGAGAGTACCTACTGACAGTTAAAGTATAATTGCAAATTATTATAAAATAAAAGTAGGGGTAATAGTTTGGATGTTCGGCACTTAGTGCATATAGTTCTGAACTAGTCCTATGTCACTTAACTCATATAATAAATAAAAATAGCTACTTATTAATTGTACTAAAAACCAGAGACAATACTGAGACCACCAACTTCGGCCGATTTCCCGATACTTGCCTACAAGCTATATTTTTACGGATTGATCACGATTTGGTGCGCTAGTATTGTTACATAGAAATTCGTATGTCTTTTAACTTCAAAAATTCCGGCTCACCAACACACTCTTAAAAAATATGAACCACTTCCGCTGTGGGTAAAGTTGTTGGCAGAATTCATAGAATTATATCCGTTAAATTCGAAATTATTCGTTACGTGTGGATGGAATTATTTTTTAGGAATAAGTGTACATTTGCTTAAAATATTTATGAAACATTAACAATGTAGATTAGTTGAGGAAAAATAAAAACATTTTGAGCGAATTTTCTCCATTATTTAAGAAAAATTTACACACGAAATCGAAGTTAATGATATCCAAAAGCGGAAAATACACAACCATGTTTGTCCTAATATGTTTCTAGTATATAGAACATCTCCTTTAGATAGTTTTATTAACCAAACAAATCAAATTATTCGCATTACAATTCGCATATTTACAATTTATAATAACTAACCAATAGCATTCAGTAATGGAAAAATATTGTATTCCCGAACTCTTTCACATTTCCCGCCGGTTGCCGAGGTTGGCAGCATTTATTTTTGTATTTATTGTATATTTTTGCATGTCACGCGGGTTCTTAATTTACATAACACCGATAGGAATGTGTTTGCAAATAGTTAGCCCTAACATGTAGATACGCGACAATTATTAATACGGCTGTGACTGTTTAGATAAATATTTCCGTCTTGTAAGTTTATTATAGTATTTAACTTTCTATGTAAATATGTCCATACCAATTATGAACTGATATCCTCTATTACAAAGTCGTTTGACTTTCCATCTAATAAGGATGTTGATACCTTGAATTCTTCTGGTACCGGTGTATGTATTTCATTCGAAATTGTGTCCCTACCAGTCACTGTAGTTAAGGTTATTGGTTCATTCGAATTTTTTTTTAAATTCAGTCCAATCTATCATCTACTAGCTTAGCGTTGAGCCTGTGTCTATTAAGGCTATAAATGGTTTTGAATGGATGGTTTGTGGTAATTCGTCCGAGGCTAGTTCATAAAAAATGCGTGACTTTGAGGCATTACCATTCTTTGCTCAGTTGTCTCCTGTTGATGGCTATTTTGGCCCGGAGATGATCCGAAGTGCCCTGAATTTTGGTTTTGATCCTATTTATTTGTCTACTTATGTTATTTCCTTGGATATTATCAACTTCCATGTTTTCTGCTGGTGGATTTGGCATATCGTTCTGCCTATATTAACTCATTTTATCATTTTCTTCGTATATCCTATCTAACAATGTGCCTTGTGCTATTTCTTTCGCGGTATTCACTAATATCACTCCGATATTACTTAAGTCTATATAATTATATTCTTTATATATATATAATTCGTCTGTTTTGTATTTAATACTTTGCAAATCAACTGTTAATTCACTCACCATGTTAACCTTTAGATTTGTAATTTTCTTGGTTTGTATCTAAGCATTGATTGTGATTCCAATTGCCTGTCTCTGGTATCTTAGTTCTTAGTTTCGCCTTGAATCTTTTCGTGGAAAACAGCTCTCACTAGAATCTTCTTTAGTTCTGGATCTTCTACTTGACATAGGTAGTATTCTACACAGCTGAAGAAGGAATTTATGGTAACATCTCCTTGTCCGGTAAATTTAATTTTGGTGGGGGCAATACCCTTATATATTTGGCTTAATACAAGCTAAGACTTAAAACTATGACACTTAAAACTAAGACATGGAAAACCTTAAAACTAAGACTTAAAGATAGGGAGAATGGTGGAGGAGATGGAGTTTGAGGTGGGCAGAGCTGCGGTTGAAATCGAAAACAGAAAGTTTAGAATTAACCTTTTGCAGCATACGGGAGATTGGTTCATTGGAGCCATATAAGGTATGATGGGTAGGTAGGTAAAAGAGACGAGCGCAACGTAAATTACGGGGGTTTGTGTTAAAGAAAATAGAGTTATAGAGAGACGCACAATCAACGGAGCCAGAGAGAAGACGATAAATGAAAAGAATGTCTGCAGCGTCTCTGCGTTCCTCAAGGGTTTTCAGGTTAATGAGATTGAGCCGGTCTATGTATGGTGGCAAAATAAAAGGATCGTCCCAAGGCAGACCTCGAAGAGCAAATCGGAGAAAGCGGCGTTGGACATTCTCAATTCTATGCTTATGAACTTGATGAAAGGGAGAGCACGCTTGACTAGCGTACTCAAGGAGGGGGGCGAACAAAGGTGATGTAGAGGGATCTGGTCACGTACGGGTTCTAGAATTCTTTAGACCATCGCTTAACAAAGCCGAGTGATGAGTTGGGCTTTAAGATTATATCCTCAACATGCGAACGAAAATTTAGCTCCCTGTCGTACAATATGCCAATGTCACGCAGAGATTGAACTAGCGAAATTGGTTGACCGTGGAGAAGGTAGAGTCGGCGAGGGGACATGTTGCGCTTTCGCGATAGGGTAATGGATTGGCATTTGGTGATGTTAAGCTCTAAGCTATTTTTAAGGCACCAGGTCGAAAACGATCAAGGTCTTGTTGAAGGAGACAGGAGTCTTGAGGTGAAGAGATGATTTTGAAGAATTTAGTATCATCTGCGTAGAGAGAGAGACGAGTGTTTAATGACCTTCTCAAGATCATTTACCGTAAGGATAAAGAGAAGGGGACCTAAATGGCTTCCTTGAGGGACACCAGATATTGCTAAGAAGGAGGACGAAAGTACGGACCTAAAGCGAACGCTATAATAGCGGTTAGCAAGGTAGGAAGATATCCATTTTATCAATATAGGTTCAAAGCCAGGGGCTGACAGTTTGAAGAGGATTAGTTGATGCGATATCTAATAAAATATTGACATGTATCGGATATCTTTCAGAATCCTTTCCTTCTCCTCTCGATTTCCTCGTTGTTGGAGTTGTACATAACATATGCTGTTCGTACTTGTTCTAACTGTTGGGTTCAGAGCTCCAATTCAGCAAATAGTTGATTTTGATTTTTGAGTTCTCACTGGGTTACGTGTTTTTTAATTAAGATGTTTTAAACGAATTGTTTTAGAACACTTATTTTTCATTAATTTCACACGACGTAAATTCGTTTCACTGGACTCTTTTTATAAAAATCCTACCGACTGCGCCACTGAAATAATCTTTTTGCCTAGTTATCATAAAAAAAAAATCACAATCACTTATTAGCAAAGAATAGTTTATTCAAGGTACTGTATTACAAGTAATAATCCGGTATACTACACACATTTTGTGTAGTTCGCCTCTATTTAATACTTTACATTGTTGCATTATTAATCGACAGACGTAATGTCAGCGGATTGACAAACACACTTATTTTATGTGGGTTCAACAATATTGCAATAATAATAAATTCTAGGAAATGCTGATATACCTGGACAACTTTGAGTTACTGACCGGAGAAAGGTGTCATATTTATCGTCCGGTGCTGCCAATGGTGCTGGCGTTTGCATGTAACTCGTGTGCTAAATTTGAGACGCTTAAATACGAAAAACTTAGAAAGTAAACGGAATCCGCGGAATGAGAACATCTTCGCCTTTGAGTTTTTCCGTCAAAATCGTCGCTTGAATAACAATTGAGTTGAGATTCCTCTCAATCAAACGCGTTCCGTTATTAAGTTTCGGTGCATTGAGGTTGCGTATCACAAAACCAATTATACCGGAACGAAATCAAATGCAGTTGGTTTACCTCACTCTTCTAAATGCAAATTGCCGATAGATATGTTACCGCACGCAATAGCAAGTCCTTCTAATTCAATTGGAATGACGAAACGAAAAGGACTCCTGTCATATTGAGCAATGGCCAGTTGATAAACCACGCCACCGTTTTTTTTTTTTTTTTTTCGAATCATCAACAAGTGTCAAAGTCGATGTGCATCTGTTTTCGAACAAATGTAGAAACTAAAAACAGCATAAATGCTGTTCTGCTGACACAAAATTGTTCACTCGGCACATTAAAACTCCCAGCACGTTGCGGAATCGCGTGAATTCATTCATTGGCAACAAAATGAAATTATAAAAGAAAATTAAAAAAGTTTCGGGTAATTATGCAATATCAAAGTCGAAAAATAAAATTGTATATTCACTGGCTATTGAAAAACGTTTACTCCGATCAAGTATCAATTATTATGTCCTGCAATCCAAATACGAAAAAACGTATACCCGACCATCAGCCACCCGAACTTATTGAAAATTTTAGTGGAAAGTGGTAAAAAATTACCTCAAAAGAACCGCATGCTGCCAATCTTTCTGAGGCGGCCATTTGAATGATATTGTATTTCACACTTAATGGCAACGTCCAAACTTTATAATGAAATAAAACTTTTATCCACAATGTATAGCTGTGTGTGTTTTATTATTTATTATTTGCCATTCTGACACTCAGCAGTTTTCCTACATAGTGGATTCTCTCCCTTTCTGTCTGAGTTGCGATCCCCGGCTTTTTTCGTGCGAAAAAGGGGGAAAGAATCAAAATTATGGGAATATCAGGAATCTGACAAAAAAACATTCAAGCTGTCAATTTTTGGTGAAATTTTAATCAAAACATCTTCATTTCACCATGATTATCAACGCACTAAATGTCCATTGAAATAGGGGCGTTTCTATATGGTTCCACTTTTGCTTGCTTCGTAGCGTTTTAGGCTACTGCCACTTAATTTGCCCAATTGACTGTTTAATAGTGATTTTTATGACGTTTAAAAAAATGCTTTACTTGTGTTTTTGTATAATTGTTCAAAGATCACATCAGGCCCACCAAAGCGAAAAATCATATACCTTTTTACTAGCTACCCTGGGTCTATTGACGAATTTATATAAAATAGCGGATATTATTAAATTATTTACCCACTTTTACTGATTGAACTACCAAATGATTTAGACAGTTGACTTCGGAATTGAGATCAATAAACGGTACCTAGACAGGGAACAAGACAGTAGATAAACTGACCAAATGCGGCTTTATATTTATCAAGCTATTAGCTTACCCTGTAATCACTGGATTTCAATAAAAGACTTAAGCTTTGAGGTTGCAACCCTCCCTCCCAGTGGTATGCACTCCAGTAGTCTACATGGGAGCTTGGGATTTTGAGTGTTCTCATTGCCGAATGAGCAAACATACCTTTTGCTTTATTGGGGAGGCACCAACTATGTCGTCTATCGTCTATATTTTAAACTCCTCACCAAAAAGCTCAAGGTACCCTCCAGCGAGCGAAAAGATGTACCGTGTGCACATCCTAAGTTGATGTCGTTGACAATGTTTGGCAATATCCGGGACAAGTTTTCTATCAATCTGTACACCAAAGTAATGTCTGCCGCTTTAAGTTTATTCCTAAGCGATAACAAGCATTGTCAGCCATCTTGTAAAGCTCTTGTTATCCCTCCGACCTGCGACACATAGGTATATTGAATAGGCGTTCTCAAAAACCTTTTTTTATACCCTCCACATTAAGGTATATTCACTTTGTCATTACATTTGTAACGCCAAGAAGGAGTCACCGGAGACCTCATAAAGTAAGGCTATGTCGGTCAAGTAGTTCTGGTACCTCCCATACAAAATCAATATTAGACCCATGTGTCTCTCTGTCTGTTGTTCAATGTAATTACGTACTACCTCACATGCCTAAAATTTTCAATGACTTGTATGCAGTGGAGGGTATCAGGCCAGGCCGATGATAACACATGTACTTGTTTTCATTGTACAACTTCCGATATAGTCTTTAAAACCTCCCAATATATCAAAAATTTATGATGACATATGCTTGAGCAAATTGTTTTAACCCTTCTGATGATTGGTTAATCTATAGTTGTTATTCGCCTTTATACATTTTCAGGTATTGTTAACATATTTTCTTAAATCATTTTTTAATAGTTCTAAGTACAATATTGTTAGTGCTACTAAGACGTATATTGTATTTAATTATTACATGCAGCACCCGACAATCAGACTGGCCCGTGTAAGTATCTACATATTTTTGTATGGTAAATTTTTGTCAAATAAGTTTTTGCTTATTGTTTACTAGCTGACCCGTGCTCGCCTTGCGTCGCTCGTCTTCAGCAAACAAACACAGTTATATCTCCTCCATTAAAGATTGCACTTTTAGTGATAACTCGAACTTCAAATTTAAGAAATGAAATGCGATCTTTCGTTCTATATATTTTGCATGTGTTTGTTGTGTTTTAGTTTATACATTTCATCTCAGCAGAAATTTAATTATTCCGGTTGTTCAGACACCAAGGATCTTGAGTGGACTACTCTTAACATTAGATAAAGATAGATATTTTTTTTGCTTAACATTTATATTTTCGAAGAGTTTACATTAAAGCTGCTTTTTTAGTTCAGAGCACAACCTGAACTGTTACATCAGAGCTCAGAATTTGTGTTTCTTTTTTCGTTCAGAGCACCATCAGAGCGCAATCTATGAGCTCAATATAAATTGACTGAGCATACTGAGTGAACAACTGACTACTCACTTCCAGTCACATTTGACAGAAAAAAAAACAGGATAAACAAAATAGTTGAAATGGCGGACGAACTTTGTCGTTCTGGAACTGAATATTAACCAATTTAATAAATAACAATTAATAAATATTCAATTTATACGTATATTTACAACAAATGACAGCTATTTTCTGAAGTGTGTTTCATAAATACCTCAGAACAATCTGAGCACGCTCGCTTCAGAGCGCGCTCATAATGCTCGAGCTCCGTTCAGAGCTCAGCTCTGAACTAAAAAAGAAAAACGCCTAATATTTGCAGTCTATTTATTATCCGGAATATGAAGATTGAAGATATTGCATGTGCGAAAACACTTTCCCGAAGGCCCACCCCAATTACTTTAAACGATTGCCGTAAACGGTTTTATGTATGTTGAACGAAGCAAAGTCCAAATAAAATGTAAAATTATGGAATTCATAGTTTACAAAAGGGAATTTGGTTTTTTTTTTGCTGCGTAATTAAAGAAATAAATATAGCCTTTTAAAACTTTTGACTTGTCTAAACTATATTTTGCAAGTCGACCTGAAAGATCTATTGTGTTTATGGTCAGAATCTTAGTTAGGTTAGTAATGATTCTACTTTCGTAGTGTAGCTTATGATATTTTCAGCAGATGATTTCTTTTGGTACTCTTTGGTACTTATTATTTTCCTGAAAACATATTTCACGTATGATCAGCAGTTTCGTCTTTCTCAAGATATAGTCGGCATTCCGATGATATCGCATACCGTGGTGAGCTGTTACTGTTAGGTAGCCTACTAGATTTTGGATGTTATAGAAAGGATGCATAGATTTACCTATTATCTTTTTGGCATTGTTTCTGAAAGCCTCTTTGGCCTATTTGAGACCTCACAATACGAAATGCACTTGTTGTATTTTCGATAAACAAATGATTTTAGGATTGTACAAAAAGATACTTGGCCCTAGCGAGGTATCTGTCGGAACGGAAAATTATACGATTTTATACAATTCGGAGGATTTTTGTTACGAGGTTGTTCGGAGAATTGCTCCGATACAAATGTCACGCACTCTAGCGTTGCAGTGCGATCAAGTTTGTTTTTAAGTGACATTTTTGACGGTTTCATAAGAATTGTTTCCCATATCATCCAACAACAATCATTAATTTATTTAAGATTTGCAGTGAAGTGTTAATAAATGTATTTTTTATTTCAATTTGTGCTTCCAGTGCAAAATCAAGCGAACAAACTAGCAAACACATAGGACATAGCTTGAATGTCACGACCAAGTGACAGATTTTAATTACCGTGTGATCGCTAGTCAATCGATGTTGGGACTGAGTGATCAACATTATGACACAGATTAACAGACTCCCACGCGTGACAGAGCACTATTTCCTGAATTGTCACGCGTCTCCCGATTGATACATTTTTTCCTTGTTTTTGTTGTTGCTTATGCGAATGACCATTCTTTCGAATATTTAAAAGTAGTGAGCAAACCTGTGTTTTTATTGTCTAGGGTTGTTGGAAAGACAATTACCTTATTATTATTATTTAGAACGGTATTAAAACTCACCTATGTGAAGTTGGCCCGCACTTTTTCTAGAATGAAAAACGTGAAGTGCAGTTCGATAGACATTCGTTTGTAGTTGTTTGTAGTGATTTTTTTTTTTCGTTTGTAGTTTAACCGTTAGAAAGTTAGAACCATTTGAAAAAAATTTCAGCCAACATTTCAACATTTATCAATATAATTTCCATTCTCTTTCATTTCATCAAAAACTACAAACAACCAAAGTAGTATACCTTCCCGGCGGACACCCTGTATTAGATAGAGCATACATGCTTTCTAACAACTAACTAGTTTTTACCCGACTGGACACAGGGAGGGTTATGTGTTTCGCGCGTATCCTATGTACGTTCCTACGGGACTCCCTGTAGCCTAAACGCCTTGACCGATTTGAAGAGTGAGGTGTCATAATATTCGTATTCTTCCCCGGAGTGTCATAGGCTAAAAAATTTAAAAATAAAAAAAGGTTAATTAAAAAAACCAAAAAACCCGACTGACTGTAAAAAAAAGAATTAAAAAGATGTGAGCAAGACGCATTTAAGTACCTATAACTAACTATTTGGCAGTCGTAGGGTACTCAATGACACTGTGTAGGTATATAGTCTCCGATTGTCAATTAGTTAGGTACAGGTACTTAAATGCGTCTTTTTCACATCTTTTTAATTCTTTTTTTTTTTTACAGTCAGTCGGGTTTTTTTGGTTTTTTTAATTATTTTTTTTTTGTCGTTTTAGTTGTCCAGCATCTGAAATATCCGTCCCCTTGAATCGGGTTGCGCGGATGAATTTAACCATTTTCTTATATTTTGAATGAATCATTATCTATTAATAAAAGATCACTTTTTTTCCATTAGAAGCATCTAATACAAAGCATTAGAAAAAAATTTATTTCATTTATCAAAATCTTCTTCTTTGTGATAAAATCACATCATTTGAATTGGATTAGATAGCCAGGAGTACAGACTTTGCAAAAATGCTTTTGTTGCTATAAATTGTTTATAAGTGGTCGTTTTTTATGTTTTTCTTGAGAATAAAAAAATTTCTTGGACAAAATCGGACTTTATTGATTGGTTGCTAATCGGCAAATAGTGACTCATATCGATGGACACGGATGAATGCCTTGTGGAAATGTGTTTACCGTTGTTTTGTTGTTGTTGGGAAATCGATATATATAAAGGGTGATTTTTTAGCTGGTTTGGTTTTGGCAACACTAGTTTTGACAGCTGACGTGTGTTTAGTACCTTGTGTCACTGTCAAACAGCTTCAGTTTGGTTTGCAATTTAACCATGGATCGTCTTACAAATGAACAACGCTTGCAAATTATTGAATTTTACTATCAAAATTCGTGCTCGGTTCGAAATGTTCTTTTTCGCTTTTTTATCGAAAAATTGTGTTCAGCGATGAGGCTCATTTTTGGTTGAATGGGTACGTAAATAAGCAAAATTGCCGCATTTGGAGTGAAGATCAGCCAGAAGCATTGCAACAGCTACCAATGCATCCCGAAAAAGCCACTGTTTGGTGCGGTTTATGGGCCGGCGGCATTATTGGGCCATATTTCTTCAAAGATGATGCGAATCGCAGCGTTACTGTCAATGGTGAACGCTACCGAGCGATGATAACAAACTTTTTTTTGCCCGAAATGGAAGTTCTTGACTTGCATGATATGTGGTTTCAACAAGACGGTGCCACATGCCACACAGCACGCGAAACAATGGCGCAATTGCGAGGCGAGTTTGGTGAACAGTTAATTTCACGTTTCGGGCCGGTCAATTGGCCGCCTAGATCGTGCGATTTGACACCATTAGATTATTTTTTGTGGGGGTATGCCAAGGCTAATGTGTATAGGGACAAGCCCGCTTCGATTGACGCACTGGAAGCCAACATCCATGCATTCATTCGTGAGATACCGGCCGATATGTGTGAAAGAGTATGCCAAAATTGGACTCAGCGGATGGGCTACCTGAGACGCAGCCGCGGTCAACATTTGCATGAAATTATCTTTAAACATTAAATTGCAAGGTTCAAACTATCGATTCAAATAAATATTTCATTCATTTTTTCGAATTTTTTGTGTTTTTTCGTTAAAAAAAGTTCTAAACCTCTTAAAAAATCACCCTTTATAATGGATGCAACCGTAAAAGAATGCATTTTTTGACTTTAATTGCGTTTTATTAAGTAACGCTTGAGTGAATTCAGAAATTTTAAATGCAGTTGTTTAAGTTGGGATATGCTTTATGCATCAGTGATTTCAAATAATTTCTGTCTATTGGAAATTCGGAGTTATAGGTGCATATATCTCCGAAATAAGACATTTTTGACAAAAAATAATTTCACTACAAACAACTACAAACGATTTCGAATGCAACTCGAATAGACTAGTTGTCATTTCCAAAGCTCAGAAGTGCGGGCTGAAATTTTTTTCAAATGGTTCTAACTTTCAAACGAATGTCTATCGAACTGCATTTCACGTTTTTCATTCTAGAAAAAGTGCGGACCAACTTCACATAGGTTTAAAACTCGTCTTCGACAAAAACAGCTATGCAAACTGTTGGGTGCAATTTATTTAATTTATTTGAACTCGAAGATATGGACTGGGGCAAGCACTTGTAATGCAATTTAAGTTGGACTTTATAGGTACTGCTAGTACGCGGAAGTTAGTCGCAAGTGCCCATAATTTCCAAATCTGGTCGCCAGTAATGAGAATGCTATAATTTCATGACCCTTCAATAAGGGTCACAGTCTGTGCACAGATTTTGTTATTACCGGTTTTCCGCGACGAGTTTTAATTTAAGCCTGGTGCGTTGTTCGGGTGAAGTGACATTTTTACATATCGCCCAAGAGTGCTGTGAAGTCAAATGTGAAATATTTTGATTAAACTTAAAATTTTCGCACTTCGATTTTATTTAAAACAGCTGCAGAAAACAAATTACGAACTTCAGGTTTTATTTTTACATGGCCATTTTTATAGTATGTATCTAATCTGGTAAATAATGTCTTACTTGTAACATAATTAGGTCAGCCAGCGTTCACATTCAAGCTGTCAACAGTGCTACAACATCTGTATTTGCCGAAATTTTCCTCTACACTTTCCTAATATTTGAGGATTCAAAGGACTATTCTCATAATGCCCACTGCCCAGTGCCCACTGCGAACAAATAATTTTTTGGTGCATAAACAGCAAATTGTTATTTTTAGCATTTCGGTCTGATCGCCAATTATAACAAACGGGTTTACTCTTGTATTTATTTCTACAAGGTGGAGCAAAAATAACCTTCCGATGTTTTTTGGCTGTAATTTAAAAAGAAAATTAAAAACTTTGATTCTTCTTGTGGATTATTTTTATTTGGTCTTTTAATTTTTTTTACATCAAGTCGAGAATATGATGTCATGTAAATGGCCGCCGCCACAGTTGATTGTCATTTGAGCCCTTTTTATGGCATTTTCCATCAATTTGGCCAAAACTTCCGGCGATAGGTCCTCACATTCTTGACGGATATTGTCTTTAAGAGCTGCAAGAGTCTGAGGCTTGTTGACATAAACCTGCGACTTCAAAAAGCCCCACAAAAATAAGTCTGGAGCGGTCAAATCAGGCGATCTTGCTGGCCAGTGCAAATCGCCAAAACGGGAGATGCATCCTTCAGCATATCGGTTGTGGCACGTGCAGTGTGTGCCGTTGCACCGTCCTGTTGGAACCACATGTTTTCCAATCCCAATTCATCAAGTTGCGGCAAAAAGAATTCGTTGATCATTGCTCTGTAGCGCTCACCATTCACAGTAACCGTTTGGCCCGCGACGTCTTCGAAAAAAAAGGTCCGATGACTCCTCCAGCGAAAACAGCACACCATACATACTCCGAGGTCTGCCACGAATGGCAGCATCTCGTGTTGTGCCAGTCTCTTCGAGGCGAGCGGCTAAACGTCGCAGTGTTTCACCAGTAGGCGTTGGACGGCTAGGAAATCTGCGACGAACTTCACGTTGTGCCAAAGTCACCGACCGATTATTGCTCAAATAAATAGTTACCAATATTCCGCGTTCTGGAGCAGTGTAGCGTAACATTGTTTATTAACGTGTATTTCGCATGTGTTTACTACACAAATGTCAAAGCAGAACTGACATTAGGGGCCAATCGCAAAATTTATAGCATTTTCTGATAGGAGGATTACTTTTGCGCCACCTTGTATAAAACATTTTAAGACCTATAGCTTGCATTCGAATGTACATTAGGTTCGGGTAATGTGTAGTACCCATCTTGTTTTCTGAAATATTTCCGAAATAGAAACTTATTTTGCTAAAGCTTAATTTTTCATAAACAAAAAAATATTTGCAAAAGTGTAAGAGTCGGAAAATTGGTCATTTTAAAAAGTGTCGGGTAATATTGACCTATATCTATGCGGGTATTATGGAGTAATACTCCGCACTTCTAGAAATAAATAAATAAAGACAAGGATCCATTTTAATAACTTTAATTTTAATAATAAATAATGAACATTAACTTCAATTATGCAAACAAAAATTAATATTAACATCACAATGAAACCTCTCAAAAAAGGCGGTTAATGAGGAGTACCTACTACAACACTTCATTCACTCCTGCGTATTTCACATTTGCCGAAATGGTAGTGTTTTCAAGAAAAAACAATTTTAAGTAAATACTAAGCAGAACTGTGAAATTTGACTTAAATACCAAAATAGCACTATATGTGTACCTACGTAATGTCTCGGAATAATAAAACAGCCAATGGAATGCAACTTAAATTCATTACATTTTACTCGATTTATTCATGGTCAAAATAATTAGCGACCTCACTACAAAACGACAAAAATTGTATTGCGCAAAAACGAAAGCTTAAGAGAAGAATATAGGACCGGAATTGGTTCTCTGCATAAATTAACTTACGTGTAGTAACAGGTATATTCTCCTACTCATGGCGGAAAACGAGATATGGCGGTGGTCCACATTACCCGCCTACTCCACATTACCCGAACTTACTCTAATGCCAAAATTTACGAATATTAAAATAGTCCTTGCTTCGCCATTCGCTGCAAATGAATAGTTCTTTATTGTCGATGTATGGAGTTATTTAGAAGGTGCAAATGATTAAAAATAAAAAGTGGCGTATTATTATACTTTAAACGAAATCCCCATCTTTTTGATTCTGATGATCACCTAGGCCATCAACTTTATGTATACCTATACTTTATCGTACTTCATTCAATAAAAAAAAAATATATTAGAAGTGTGAGAAACGTACCTAGTATTAAGGCATAATCTGAAACTCAAATTGTTCCAAATTGTCAAGTTTATAATTAATCATGATTGTATAAAAAACCATAAGATATAATTGACGTTTGTCAGTAAAGTCTCCACACTAGATATGAAACCAATGTCAGTGCGTTGTTCTTTATTTTATCCGTTTTTTTTTGTTGGTTTGCACAGTTTGGCTTTGTACATTTTTTCCACACGGTTTTATGCAAAACATTTGGTAAATTTGGTTCATTCGAGCCATATAACCCTATTTTCCAGTGCCAGTTTTGTGTTTTTTATATCTGCAAGACAGAAAAAAACTATTTTTATGAATAAAGTTTTATAATTTTTTTCTGAAATAGCTAATAAAGGCAGTTCTTGTGAGTCTTGTGTGTAAATCGGATTCTCACGCTCCAAAACACTTCAGCATCATGTGCATGTAGAATAATTGAGAATAAGTAAGTAAGCCTTATTGTCCATTTTTTTTATTATACATTTGCCACTAAATTGTTTGCCTCATCTGCCAAAATAACGCCACAAAAGTGTTAAAACTACTCAAAAACTCTTTCGATACTTTTTCGAATTTTCGATTTGATTTTAAAACTTTTTCTTCGACGTTGAAAGCCAAACGGACAAAAAATCTCGTCATTGGTCGCTTAGCCATTATGGAAGATGGTTTAAGGGACAGCAAACACATCAGTGATAGGCTGACAATGTTGGTGGATGGAGACGATGAGGATTTTTCGAGGAAACTTTAAGTTTACCTTGACTACAGAGCCTAACTCCTTGATTGTTTGGAGAAGCTTGTGGAGTCCACTTCTGCAAACAAGCAAACTCCAGGCAGCTCAAATCCGCATGGTATTCGCCTTCTCGAAATATCTCTTCCTTTCCTTTTTCAGGACAATACGAAAAATGGATTTATTTAAAAGCAAATTTAAATCCATGATTCACAACAATACTAGCGAAATTCAAAAACTCCATTATTTAAAATCCGGTTTAACAAACATGCTGATAGCTTGTTGCAGATCCTGGAAGTGGAAGAAGGAACTACGAAAAGGCACGGTCACTTTTATGTTCACGGTACGATAATAAACGGTTTTTAGTGAATACTCACCTGGAAATGATTATTTATCAGTCTTCAATTACAACCAAGAACTCGTTTAGCCTTAAAAGGATGCTGGGTACATCCACTGAGTAGGTACATTCGCTTAAAAATCTTGATGTGCCTATAGAACATTGGGATTTAATAATGATGCATATAGGGTAAGTTCGGGCATTATGGTACACCTAACGTCAATCTGAAATAGCTTTACTACGAACAACATTTTATAATTCAATAATTTTATTAAATTAGAGAAAAAATAAATTAAATAAAAATAATAATTCAAGTCCTTTAACAAAAAATAAATTAATTTAAAAAGAGTTTACAAAAAAGCATATTGCGCTACCTTTTTTTTTATTATTTAAACGCCCACATCCATCGCAGGTGTTCTTAGATGCAGTACATAAATCGTGGGACCACTGCCCACAAAGGACACACTGCATCCACTCGTCCCTTTGGGTTTTACTGATTTTGCGGATATTTGGCATTTCTGATATAATTATAAATAACTTACATTTAAAATACTATTTTTACAATGGATAATTATACAATATGCATAACATATAATAACAATATGCACTACAGAACGCCAAAAAACGGGAAGAGACGATGAGACTAGGTATGACACAGCAGCAGCGCCATATTACACAAACACCACTTACTCACAACACATTAAAAAAAAAACTAGATTCGCTTTTCGTTTCAAATATTTCCCGTTACACAACACGCAACTAACACTGTATTCTGCATTCCACTCTACACAGTACACCTGCATACCGAGAAAAACGAATCCAAACACAGAGCAAAATTATAAAAAACACAAGCACAATGTAAATTTGTTTTGTATAATATTTTTTGTTCAGCGAAGCTCGTCGTATCGACTAACAATCTTTACTGGGAACTTGTTCGGCAGAGACTGAAGTTTTTGTATTGTTTTTATTTTAATTACAGTTTTGGTAGTATGATAATTGCGAGGTGCGCCATAATGCCCGAACTTAACCTATTATATTGTTGTTGCACAAAATACCATCTTATACACAGCAATTATGGAAGAACGACGCGGAGCAAAAAATGAGTTTCCGGAAAAGAGGTTCCTGGTTATTGACCAGGATAAACCCAAATCGGGTAAAAGTTTCGCCGGAGGTTCTAGTCAACGACAGTCTACACCTCAGACCATAATAACCCCACACAACAAATATCTACTAATCCACCTACGTTCCAACAATCTGGTACATTTATTCCTTCAACAAGCCCAAGTCCTCAAATGTCTCACCCTCGCCGTACAACTTTTTTAAAAAACTGATTCCACGGCGATATATAAATGGCATAAACACAATACAAAACAAAAAAGTAGAAAAGTGACGGCAAGTAGGGGCATACCTAACCAAATTACTCACCTCAAATAGATAGTCATAAACATATCTACCATTTTGTCAACATTGGGTACATTCAAGAATCTCGTTATCTTAAGTCGACTAGATGGTCTGGATGAGATGTAACCTGAACGCAAAAACTAGATTGGTCGGGAACGTCACTTTATCTACGTCAGCCACATATGAGAACTATCAACTAAGTACTCAGTCACGAAGTTCTCGACTAGATTCGTCAACTGAAACATCTGCTCTCATGACCGATTTCCCCCAATCAGAGCTGAGTTTCATCTAGTGAGAGAGCTGTCTTACTTACATACTTTAACGTCCCCATTGTTTGTTGTTATGGCTATCTCTGTTACAGTAATTGCATCTTAAGCAGAGTACAAGAAGAACATTATGACAATTGCAGAGGCGATATCAGATCAATTCCAGAGATCCACTGATCCAGTTTGTAGCGCTGGCATTTGACACCAGACAAAATCAGCTGTCATTTGAAGTGTCGTAATATTAGTTGAAGGTTTGCCATTTACGATAATGGATCGCTTAATAATCGAACAACGCGTTCAAATTGTTATATGGTTCCAACAAGACACACAACACCACCAATTATGGCTTTATTGCGTGAGAAGTTTCCTTGGCCACCAAGATCATTATGACGTTGACATGAAATTACTGTGCGTTATTCTTTATTTTATCCCTTTTTACCCGACTGGACAAATGAGGGTTATGGGTTTCGTGCGTATCCTATGTACGTTCTTACGGGACGCCCTGTAGCCTAAACGGCTTGATCGATTTTGAGGAGTGAGGTATCATAATATTCGTATTCTTCCCCGGAGTGTCAGATAGAAATAAAAAGAGTTAATTTAATAAACCAAAAAACCCGACTGACTATAAAAAAAGAAATTAAAATATATGAACAAGACGCATTTAAGTTCCTATAAGTAACATTCAGGTTACATCTCATCCAGACCAATCTAGTCGACTTAAGATAACTAGATTCTTGAATGTGCCCAGTCAGCTTCCATGCACCTACCCGATTTTCCCCGCAAATTTCGAAAGTTCATAAACTTTATAAACTCTTACGTCGTTTTCGATTTGTCAAAAAGATACATTTTTTTTGATCGAGAATGCTTTTCACCCTTTTTTTTATGTCAGGAACATTTGAGAAATCAAATGTGTACAAATAAATTCGAATGGATTTCTAGTGCAAGTGAAAGGAAATATTTTTTGCGGCCAACTCAATACACAAGATCAAATAAAATTCGGATTTTATGTTCGATTTGGCAGCAGAAATCTGAAAAGCCAAATCAAAAACGACATAAGATCAATTGTTATTTGCTATTTTATCAGCGCTGGTGGCTGATATATTTTTTAAAGGGAAAGACACCCAAGTAGAACGCGTACATCCTTACTTGAAAGAATGCGTATACAAGTTAACACCGGCAACCACTCGCACGCGCAGCGCAAATGCTGACCTAGCGTCTGGGGCAAAAAACAAATTTCCAGGGAAATTCACATTGGAAAATAGAATGCAAGCTATGGGAAATTGATATCGTAATAAATTAATAAAAATGCAAGGTTTGATAATTTAACTTGAACATGTCTTCTTTATCTTTAAGTCAGTCTTATTTGATTCATCAAATAATAAAGGACAGGGCAATCTGCTTTGAAATAATTAGATACAGTCTGTTACAAAATTAAGAGGAAGTTTTCATAATGTACGCCGTACAGGTGGGTAGGTCTTCATTTCTGAAAGCTTACTACTAAAATTACTAACTTTTCTTATTAACGTTTTTTATCTCTCTTCCAACGTTATTCTGCACACTTCTTTTTAAATAGAGACTCGTTCCAAAATACTTCATAAGGCCATGGAATACTAATTCATAATGTCACCTATTGGAAATTTCGAAATAACAGAAATATAAAACATGTCTTATAAAGGGTGATTTTTTAGCTGGTTTGGTTTTGGCAACACTGGTTTTGACAGCTGACGTGTGTTTAGTACCTTGTGTCACTGTCAAACAGCTTCAGTTTGGTTTGCAATTTAACCATGGATCGTCTTACAAATGAACAACGCTTGCAAATTATTGAATTTTACTATCAAAATTCGTGCTCGGTTCGAAATGTTCATCGCGCGCTGCTTCCATTTTATGATCGGCATTCTCGACCTTCTGTGCAGTCTATTCGGAAGATTGTGACCAAATTTCGCACCAAATTTACTTTGTTGGACATTAAACCACCAACGCGTTTACGTACTGTGCGTAGTGAAGAAAATATTGCGGCCGTATCAGCTAGTGTGACAGAAGACCGCGAAATGTCGATTCGGCGCCGTTCCCAGCAGTTAGGCCTTTGTTACAGCACTACGTGGAAAATTTTGCGGAAGGATTTGGGCGTAAAGCCTTTTAAGATACAGCTGGTGCAAGAACTAAAGCCAGCCGACCTACCACAACGCCGAATTTTTGGTGAATGGGCTCTTGGAAAGCTGGCCGAGGATCCGCTTTTTTATCGAAAAATTGTGTTCAGCGATGAGGCTCATTTTTGGTTGAATGGGTACGTAAATAAGCAAAATTGCCGCATTTGGAGTGAAGATCAGCCAGAAGCAAACAGCTACCAATGCATCCCGAAAAAGCCACTGTTTGGTGCGGTTTATGGGCCGGCGGCATTATTGGGCCATATTTCTTCAAAGATGATGCGAATCGCAGCGTTACTGTCAATGGTGAACGCTACCGAGCGATGATAACAAACTTTTTTTTGCCCGAAATGGAAGTTCTTGACTTGCATGACATGTGGTTTCAACAAGACGGTGCCACATGCCACACAGCACGCGAAACAATGGCGCAATTGCGAGGCGAGTTTGGTGAACAGTTAATTTCACGTTTCGGGCCGGTCAATTGGCCGCCTAGATCGTGCGATTTGACACCATTAGATTATTTTTTGTGGGGGTATGCCAAGGCTAATGTGTATAGGGACAAGCCCGCTTCGATTGACGCACTGGAAGCCAACATCCATGCATTCATTCGTGAGATACCGGCCGATATGTGTGAAAGAGTATGCCAAAATTGGACTCAGCGGATGGGCTACCTGAGACGCAGCCGCGGTCAACATTTGCATGAAATTATCTTTAAACATTAAATTGCAAGGTTCAAACTATCGATTCAAATAAATATTTCATTCATTTTTTCGAATTTTTTGTGTTTTTTTTTTAAAAAAAGTTCTAAACCTCTTAAAAAATCACCCTTTATCTTCTACATCCGAGTGCTATCCTGTATTGGTGTTGTAAAAAACTATCATATTGACGCTATCCATCGCTATCGGATAAAAATTGTTTTAGGAGATATTATTTTGAAGTGAATTTTTTGAAAGTCCGTAAAAATGTAATAAAAGTGATTTTATTAGAAAAGTTGAACAGAATAGCGTTTTTTCTTTTCGAATCCCAGCTCGGGTGTAGCAGTATGTTCTACGTATTTTAATTTGAATTTAATTTGAATAACTCGATAGAAGTTTAAAAAAATAATACGATATAAGAATTAATACCCAGTAGGAGTGTGTGCATATACGAATTTAATAAAAAGAAATAAACACGAATTCCAAAAGAATACCAAAATAATTAAACTAAACAAAATTGCCTACCTAGTTTGTGCGACAGTGTGTCATAAATATTAAAACAAAAGAAGGATTAGTATCTTGAGTAATCCTATCTTGCTGGTGTTTTAATTGTTGGTATCTTAAATATGTACCTACCGAATTTTATTCTGAATAGCATATATTATACCGGCTGTAATAACGTAATAGCGTTTGCTTCGTTGTCGTTTTTAAGGTAGGTATATCCCCATGCGAACATTTGCATTCCAACTTTTTTTAAATGAACTGACCCTAAAACAATACTGTGCAACTTATAAACGTTGTCAGTCAATTCTCTACGAACACATAAGTAGGTATTTCTTTTTTGAATATATCATTATGATTATGTAGGTATAAAAACTGCAAAACAGATAACTAATACATAATATACCTATTTATACGAGGATTAAATACAATCCGATGAAAGATCATATACTGAGACGACCAACTCGCAATCCTCTTAACGCTGACTCCCTCAATTTTTTTTTCAAATTCGCCATTTTGTATTCCAATCGGTGTTATGTCAATTAAGAATCTATGTGACATGCAAAAAAATACAAAAAATACAAAAATAAATGCTGCCAACCGCGGCAACCGTGGGGAAATGTGAAAGGGTTCGGGAATACCACATTTTTACATTACTGAATGCCATTGGTTAGTTATTAGATATACACATATTGTTAAAAGGCGAATAATTCGATTTTGTTGGTCAATAAAACTATCGACAGGAGATATCTTACATATAAGAAACATATTAGGACAAACGTGGTTATATATTTACCTCTTTTCGATATCATTAAGATCGATTTCATGTGTAAATTTTTCTTAGATAACTGACAATTTTCCATAAATACTCGTATATAAATAATTTCAAATTTAACGGATAAAATTCTATGAACGCTGTCAGCAAATTTGCCCACAGCGGAATTGGCATAATGCAATTTTTGAAGTTACGTGACATTAGTCAATGCGTATTTTCATGTAACAATACTAGCGCACTAAGCATTTGCCATCCCATAAAAATATAGCTTGTGGGCAGGTAACGAGAAATCGGACGAAGTTGGTGGTCTCAGTATTGGGTCTGGTTTCGGAGACCACGGCATACAAAAAAAAAAAAAAAACAAATTACATTGATTTTTTTATATAAACACATAAATTAAAGACAATGCTTAATTATTATTTATTGTGATTTTATATTATCTTATTCCTTTTCTTCCTATTTTGTATAGGTACAATAACGGTTGCAGATGAGTTAGACTATGAACGTACGCAAAACTATGATTTAGTTATTCGAGCTACGGACAGCATATCGGGTGTATCTGCGGAAGTTCCAGTGTCAATAATGTTGTTAGATATTAACGACTGCCCACCGGAGATAGAACAAGATATTTATAATATAAGTGTTTCGGAGGGATCACCGTTTGGTACATCTCTTTTAAAAATAAATGCTCGCGATAACGATACCGGAACTAACAGAGAAATCACTTTCGCAATTGAGTCAAGTAATCAAAACAATAATTCTGATTATTTCCATTTGGATCCTTTGGAGGGCATATTATATTTAAAAAAAAGCCTTGATCATGAAACACAAAATGTTCATCACTTCACAGTCAGTGCCACCGATAGAGGGTCTCCACCTCTGACATCTACTGCCCATATTTGGGTTTATGGTAAGTAGACTACAAATTATTAAACTATAATAACATTGAGCGAGAAATACTTTTGTAATTTAATTTCTTTCGAAATCTACCCCTAAAGCTCCTTTTAAAGCACAGGTTGATTAAATAATATTGAAGATCACAAAAAAAATACACAAGTAGTTGGCAGAACATGTCCGTGCAGGTACCTAGTCTTGCTTTTCACAACCTTATGTTTGTGTGAGTTTTTTTTTGCACAAACAAAAATAAAAACATAAATACTATAATCTTACAATCTGAGAATTATGATCTATCTGTCTTATTTTTTTGTGCTCTCATTGAATGACAAACAAACATTTGAGTGCCTCTACACTTTTTTTTTTATAGTAAATACATTGTATTTTGTTATTTATTTTTTTTTTTCTGGGCTCTAATCGCGTAAGCACAAAACGATCGAACGACATCGACTCGACGATGCTTCTCCTTTGTATAACAACCAAAAAACGATAATCGTTGAAACGATTGGACGATCATCGCTTAATGTTGCCTCACGTTACTAATTCAACTGCCAAATCGTCGAAACGATTCGATTGAACGATGGCTATTTTGCAATCGGCGGCAAGAACAAACAATTTGTGAATAGATTTATTACAATAAATGTAAAAAAAGTAAATGTTGATTATGGTTTTTTTTAGATAGCATAACTTGTTCTCTATCCATCTTCGGTACCAAAAACTGTTCATCCATTCACATTACAGTTTTTTTTAAATTTTATTTGTATGAATTCTATTTTGACAGCAAAATTCATGCAGACGCATAAATGAAATCCGTGGGGGTTGTTCCAAAAATGAGTTAACAACATGCAAGTTCGAAGCTTCCCCTAGGGCATAAGTGAATCTTGGAAAATGTTCATGAACATTGAATAAATTTCTATTAGGCTTGGTGAATGTTTCCAAATTCGTTTATTTAACACCATATTTGTACAAAATCAAAATATGATTGGAAATTCTGTCGTTTAATAACACTGCGAACTTACGAACGGTAAAAATGCAAATGCTTTTCATGTTAAAAAAAAAAAAGTATTAATAGCGGAAATCAAAAAAAGTGATTAAACTCCTAACAAAAAGGCAATTACACTCTGTGCTTTTGGAATACAAAAAGTTTTCAAAACATTTTTAACTGTTCCGAGTATTTCACATAAAAATAAGGCTTGCTTTTTAAACTTTTTAACTGAATTATTAATTTTTCGAGTATGGAAACAATTTTGTATATTAAATTATTTCGAAATGAGTTATTAAAAATGTGTAAAAACCAATTGGAATGGATTTCCAGTGCAAGTGAAAAAAAATATTTTTGCGTCCAACTCAATACACACAAGAACCAATAAGATTCGAATTTTATGTTCGATTTGGCGGCAGATATCTGAAATTTCAGTTAAAAATCTTAAAATTCAAATCGAAAAAGACATTAAATTCAACTGTGATGTGAACGCCGTGTAACTAATGGGCACAAAATATGCCGAACACAGTCGCCCCCACTTGAAATCCCACCAGAAAATGGCCGCCGATGCAGCAGATTGTATTAGTATGCGTGCGTCAGCAATGGCGCTCCTTTGATTTGTACAGTCACGACTACTTCTGCAATCTTATGTAGGACGGGCAGCTTGTAGGCAATGTACCGTTTCTGCTCTCAGTTGGCTGTCTAGTTTGGTTAGTCTATGGTTATAACTCGATAACCGCTTTGCCAATTTTCCTGATAATTATTTGTTTTGTTCGTATTGCTGCATTTCAGGTTTAGACAGAAAGAGAATTCCTGAAAAATGGTTTATTCGCATTTTTTGGGCATAACGAAATTATGCCGGGTCCAGCTAGTTTATTATGTAAGACAAGCTGACCCAGCGAACTTCGTTCAAATTTAAACTCATTTAATAAAATAAAATTATAAATAATTTCTGTTGTATTGGAAGTGACACTCTCCGTTTTTCTATCGAGTCTATTTCTTTTTTCAAAGTGCGGTTCCCCATTCAAACTTGTATCCCCTATTTTATCCGCTTAAAGTTTTGTTTTTTACGACAAGAAAGTAGCCTATGTCTTTCATTGGGCAAATTTGAATTCATCGAGTCCAAATCTTGAAAATCGAACGATCCGTTCTCGAGTTATGAGTGCAAACACGGACGTAATTTTTTTTATCTATATATAGATAAGAGAATACAAATGTTTGGTCCATTTTGAACTTAATTTAAACTAAAGGGTTTTCCAATAAGAGGTGTTATTGTGAATGACCCGCTATTTCGGTAGCTGTCACTTTTGAAGCTTTTATTCTTTGACATTTGACAAGTAGAAACTACGCCATTACTAAAAATGGAACGATACACGCTTCAACAACGCATTCAAATTATTAAAATTCACTACAAAAATGGTGAAAATCTTGCAGTCACACTTCGCAACAACAGTTTCGGTGAATGGATTGCGCTATCGAGAGATGATTAATGATTTTTTATGGTCGGAGTTGGATGGTATTGATCTGGACAACGTTTACTTTCAACAAGACGGCGCTACGTGCCCATAAGCAATGAAGCCATTGATCTTTTACGGCAAAAGTTTCCGGACCGTGTTATCTCTCGAAGAGGTGTTCACAATTGGCAACCGAGATCTTGTGATTTAACACCTTGCGACTTCTTCCTTTGGGGCCACGTGAAAGATAAGGTCTACGCCAACATGATAAAATTCGTGAGGCTATCGAGGACATAGGGCAGCCACTTTGCGATTTGGTTATGGAAAATTTCATGAAAAGGATATGGTCCTGTATGCGTGCTAGTGGTGGCCATTTGGCTGATGTTGTTTTTCATTATTAACGGCATACCTTCCTGTTTATTATGAAATAAACATCCGATCATTTATCTCAAAAAATGGCATTTTTCTTTGAATACCAAAATAACACCTCTTATTGGAAACCCCTTTACTTAAAAAAATGTTGTTGGGACCTTTTGAAGTGAATACTTCTATAGGCATGCTGGAACTGGGGACTGTTAAATGTGTTGCAAAACTTGTTCTGGCGATGCACGTGCACATGTGACGTATTCTTTTTTTTCTTATCTAGCAAACCTGTGTTGTGAAAATAGAGTTTAGTTGAATAGCATTTTGTTTTGTTCTTTGAGGGTTGGGAAATCTTGAAGACACTTCCCTTATTCACCGTTTATGTTCAATGACAAAAGGCTTTTTATGAGTCGAATATTTTATTTTTTAAATGTCTCTGTTCTAACCATTTATTTTAAATTCCACATGAGGTGTAGGAACATTTTTTATTTGATTATTTTGTTAAAGGTATCTAAAAATAAAATCTCCTAAGCGCAGAAGCACATTTACATCGTTGTCAATCCCAGTCATATTAAAACTTGCTGCAACTTATAGTTTTGTTGTGGAGGAAATCTACCGAAAAGGTGTACAACGATTGTTTTGGGCTAAGTTGCTGCCCAAAGCGAATTACGTCCTCGCTTTGTTAAAACAAAGGAGAAGGAAAAGAATACGACCGTTTACAAAAAGTTATAAAAAATGATTTTATTTGTTACTCTAATCACAATGGGTCCACAAGGACCTAAGTGGGGTACTGCAGGGCTACTCTGCAGCATCCACCCATCAACCTAACCTAACCTAACTCTAATATGAGTTCATAAGAATTAATGGTTTAGGTTGGTTGATGGACGAGCAGCGAATTAATCGAGATTAGGTTGCACGAAAGCCTTCATAGTGGGATCGTAGAAACTTACCATAGCCTCAAGAATACTACCCCAACATAGCAAAAGAAATTACAAAAATTATAAAGAATTGTAGGAGATGTCTAGAAACGAAATACGAACGTAGGCCGATTAAACTAAAGGCCAAACCAAATTCTTCATATGGATATGTATTATTTTATGAAACAACCCTTCCTAACTATGATAAACAAGTTAACCAAGAAAGCTTACGCGTATCACCTACCCAATAGAAACTGGACCAAGAAAATCGAAATACTAGAGGAACATTTTTCTAAATTTAGTAAACCAACCAAACTCATAGCTGACAACGAATTCAAGGCTGAGAATTTGAAAGAATACTTAAATGAACAACAGGTAGAATTACATTTAACAAAACCCAACACACATACAGGCAATAGCGATGTAGAGAGGTTCCACTCAACACTTCAGGAAAAATTAGTTGCAAGTGATATGGCTTAGACACAACATATTGGAAAAGTATTTACACACAGCATTGCATCGCTGCACAATGAAACTACCTTTCTCCTTTGTGACTATATGACAAGTGATGCTTTATTATTTTCAATCTACAAAATAACTTAATACTATCTATATCTACGTACCTATGTTTTGCTGCTGTCATTCAAATTGGTGCGCCCGTGTTGGGTTGCCGTCATTGCCGACTCGCCGTTTGCATTGCTTACATTTTAATTCATGTTGGTTCAATGCCTCGCGCCCGTGCTGGCTGTTGGTTTGCCGGCTTGCCGTTTGCTTTGCTTGCAGGTTCCAGGTCATTGATTCTGCGTGTTAACTCCTCCCCCTGTTAAGTTCGGGACTCCTCGTTCCGACCTCTTACTTGCATGATTATGGAATCAATTTGGTTTGATGTGACGGTATTTTGCCTTTTGCAGCTGAGGAGAATAAGGATTAGTGTGCAAACAATTACTGTCATTGCCAATATGGATATGATGCAAGTATGGAAGTGATAATTTCTCTTCATGTTCGATGTGTGCTACTGAAAGGGCCTTATTGGGATGTGGTACGATATAAGCGGCTTTTTTCTTTACCTGGTATACGTTGTCGTTCACCTTTATCGAATCCAAAAATGTCAGTAGGTACGTTCCCTGTACTTCCAACTAAACCTGGTCGGTAACTTTTGTTTTCGGTACATCGTTCAGGATTATTACTCCATCTTCAATCTGTTGCACGAGAGGCAAATGGTGTGAATTTTGAGAGGCGCAAAGGGCAGTATTATTATTAAGCAACTGCATGATATATTCCGAGGTTGTAGGTTGGCAAATGTTGACTTCTGGCGTATAGACACATTCCTTTAAAGGTTGTACGTAGTTTTTGCATTTTGCAGCTTGGTACCGGATAAATTTCGATAAAATCGCAAACATTTTCAATTACAGGAATTTGTAATACATAGTTAATGACATCTGAATTTTGGAGTATTTTAATTTTAGCAGCGGAAAGTAAGTTACTTATGCTAATCGGAAGATACTGAGAATCAATTAAGTGACTTATTTCTATATTATCTAATATTAATGGGTTTATTATATTATTTCTGCCTAACACGATTGATAACGCTATATTATTCAAATGACTAATTACAAGATTATTTCTTACAGATAGATATTCCAAAAGTAGTAATTCTGATTCTGAAGATTTTGTAATGACGGTTTGTTGTGAAACTATGACGTTGATCTGATCTGTTAGTTCGTTTATTCTATCCTGTATTTGCGAATTAATTTTTGTCTGTCTGTTACTAAATATTTTCGATTAGCGTATTTTGTTTCGTAAGTAGAAGTTCGAAATCGTTGTGGTCAGGGGCTCCGGCTATAAATTTTAGTGCGCTCCCAATTCTTTGTTAAGTTGCCTGCTGCAAACGTACGTGCAAATTCGTATCGCTTGTGGTTTGTTTCCAGTTCTTGTGCTGTTGCAAGAGCTGTCGACAGATCTACTGGACGAGAAGAAAATAATATGTCGCACAGGGGTTTTCGTAGACCGGAAATGAAAATACGTAAAGCATTCTCCCTGGTAAATATCGTAAAGTTCAACGCGACGCCTGAGTAGACCTACTCTCACGCGCGTTTGACAACTTTAGAATTTTGAATTGTTCGATTTGATGTCATGGGGTGTGCCGTTCTTAGTTGGAGTCGCACAGAACCACAAATGTTTATCACATACAAGTTTTAAAAAGCAATATGATGTTTTTTTAAAGGCAAATTACTTAATTTAGTGTGTGAAAATGACGAATGCCTTTTTTTGTGGAGCTAATACTTATTTCTTTAAATTTTCTTGGATAAAAAAAAACATTAATAATTGGTCTTGTATCTTTGTTAAGGTTGTTCTTTGCATTACTGTTATGAATGTTTTTTTTTATCTATTTTGGAGAATCATTATTTATTTCTTAGACAAAAATTACAGCTACAAGAAAAAAGAGAGTAGACTTGAATTTGAATTCTGCTCTCTATTTGTGTAGATTAGTTTAAACCAAACCGAACTTTTAATTTTTCATACTCTACTCTCTCAACGCGGCTTCGCTTCAAAGCAGCATTTCGTTTTCCAAAATTGTTGCTCGGGCGCTTTGGCATTTCAAATCGTAAAGTTTCGATAAAGCGTGTCAAAGCACGCCGACGCACGCACGCGTTCAACGCGACATTGTGAATTCGGCATAAAGTTGCGTTAGCAGATTCAGTTATTTTGTTTCTTATGCCGAATTCACAATGTCGCGTTGAACGAGTGCGTGCGTCAGCGCGCTTTGACACGCTTTATCGAAACTTTACGATTTTAAATGCCAAAGCGCGCGAGCAACAATTTTTTAAAACGAAATGCTGCTTTGAAGCGAATGCGCGTTGAGAAAGTAGAGTATGACAGATTAAAAGTTCGGTTTGGTTTAAACTAATGTACACAAATAGAGAGCAGAATTCAAATTTCAATTCTACTCCCTTTTTTCTTATAGCTGAAATTTTAGTGCACAAATTGGAAGAGGATTCGCCGAAAATCAGAATATAACAGTATAACAAAGCAAAGAACAACCTTAATGTGGATACAAGGCCAAAGATAAATATTTTTTTCACAAAAAAATCTAAAAAGAAGTAGTTGCTCCATATAAAAATAGAATACGTCATTTTTACACACTACATTAATTAATTGGCGCTAAAAAACAGATAGGTAGCTCTTAAAAATAAAGATTTGTGGATCTATGCCACTCCAACAAAGATCGGCACACCCTATGACTATGACATCAAATCGAACAAGTGCAAGTGAAACCTAGAATAAAATGCGAACACATCTGCAAACTGTCAAACAAAAAAGCTGCGAGTGAGTCAATAATAGTTTTGGTGTTGTGGTAAATTTAAAATTTGTGTATTTACAGATAAAAAGAAATTAATAATAACTGCAAATATGGATAAGGGCGATTTACTAGATTTTTCGATGTTCGCACTTGGATATATTGGGTACGAAGCATGGAAAGCCACTAGGAGAAGGGCGGAAAACCAGCAATGGGTCCGAGAGCTCAATTTGACTCGCGATGTCGATGGTTTTTTTGCACTTAACTATGAGGCTATGCAGTCAAGGGATCCGGAACAGTTTTTTAAAATCACCCGCATGAAGCCGGAAACATTTCAGCTTTTGCGCACACTCATCGAACCATCGCTGGAAAAAACATCTTGGCGAAAGCCCATCGCACCAAGTTGTCGACTATTCCTAGTTCTGATGTAATTTTTTTTATTTACATAAGAATAGTTGTATGTTCATTCGATTTTGTTCTAGGTAATTATCGCAAGGAGTTCCAAAGCAAGTTCTCGCTTGGATTTTTCGCATGGGTCTATCCACAGTTTCGTATATTATTTACGAGACATGTGACGTCTTGTGGAACGTTATAATGCCGCTTTATTTATCTCCACCTTCAGAGGAAAATTGGAAAAACATCGCCCATGATTTTGAAAATTTGTGGAATTTGCCCAACTGTGTTTCTGCAATAGATATGAAGCACATAAATATACGTTGCCCACCAAGAGCTGGTTCAGAGTTCTACAACTATAAAGGCCATCACTCAATCGTTCTCCTTGCTGCATGTGACGCCAATTATATTTTCACTGCAGTTGACATCGGTGCATATGGCAGTCAAAGCGATGGTGGAGTATTCGCTGAATCGTCGTTCGGAAAAAAATTTTTGCGTGGTGGGCTAAATTTACCATCACCTAAGCAACTTCCGAACTCAAATATCGTTTTCAATCACTTCTTAGTAGGTGATGCAGCATTTCCGCTAAAAACGTGTTTGATGCGACCTTACCCAGGGAGACTTTTATTTCCCGACAAGTTTAATTTCAATAAGCGCTTGTCGCGTGCTCGTCGTGTTATTGAAAATGCTTTTGGTATTTTAGTTGCGAGATGGCGAATTTTGCAAACCACTTTAAACATGCTGCCTGAAAATGCTGATCGTACAGTAAAAGCTTCTGTTGTTTTACATAATTTCATAAAGCTAAACGACGCAGCTTATTGTATTGTGAGAACGACGAAATAGTTAATCGAGGCTTGTGGAGAAACGAAGCCGAACCTCTTTCACGAGCTAGGGCAATTGGTTCGAACTTTCCTTCGAGGGTAGCGTTCCAAATGAGGGATCAATTAAAAGACTATTTATTTACTAATAATACATACATATTTAATTAGTTTTTTTTGTGTGTTTTTTTTTTTATTTGTTTTGAATAAAATATAATATTTCTTCGTTCACGTCTGTTAACATTTTCGCCTGAAGACGAATTTTGCTCTCCTCCGGCAATATCTGTAAAGTTATTAGGTAGTTATTTTCCAGCTATACACATTTCAAAATGGGTTCGAAGTATAGATACCTTCATCTTCTTAGAGAGCATGTTCATGAACAGGTCATTTTCATCCAGTTCCGGAGCAGAAGTGTTGAAACGTTCCCAAAGAATTCGTTAATAGGAAAGTCAGCTGGTCGGGGTCTTTTGTTCGGTCTATTCGGCAATGTTGGCGTAACGGGATCATCGGTATCATCAGGAACATCTTGAGTTGTGGGAAAAACATCTTGTCCACTTGTCTCATCAAAAAACAGTTCGTGATTTCCAAATTGACTGAAAATATACGGATGTTATTAGTGTATGGAAGGTTATTCGTTCATTGTGGTAATAACTAAAAATATGTGATGGGTACGGTTTCCGAATACTTTATACATTTTTAGGGGGTGCAAAATCTTTAACACATCAAAATGCTCTTGGTTATCAGTTTCAGATTTAAATAAAAATAAAAAAACGAACTATTTTCAAATGTTTTACTTAAAAAAAACATTAAATGGATGGATTCAGTTGTGAAACTTTGTATAACACTTCATATGCATGTGATAACTGTGGCTGCAGCTGTTTTTTTTTTTAGTAAAACATATGTATATGGTAGTTTTTTTTCTTTATTTTGAATTTTGGGGACATTAGGAAAAAATGTAATGTCCCACCTACATATACATATTGATACACTGCGCTAACTCGCCAAGCGCCCTGTTCGATCAGATACGAATAATTAGCAACTTAACCCAATACGCCTGTCTCACTTGACGAGCTGCATTGTGCAGAGCTACTCTAAACTGTTATACCTTTGAGCAGGAGGGATTTCCCTGCTCAACAAGCTAGATCGAGTTGATGGGTAGATTACATTTAGGATAACAACTCGGCCATCCTGCAATACACTGTCCTCAGTGTAGTTTTTCTATAAGCATCAACACATTCGGAATATGGTTCAACTAAATCCGATACCATATACCAACTCATATAATTCATCATAACAAATCTCCACGAAGTCCTCTTAATTCACTTAGCACACAGCACACAGCACACAGCATTAGAACCAATTCGCCATTTCATTCAGAAATAGTTAGTATACGATTGAACACAAAGATTTCTTCACACAGCATACCGGTTAGATCCTGTTCACAAAATTCGCTCATTTTGTAGAACTCAGTACCACAAAGCTTACCAACTTGTCACACAGAAACGTTACACTCAGCTTGCCTTTTCCATCTAACACCCAGCGCGGCAATAACACGAAGCTTAATTCACGTAGCTCAACACACAGGAATCGTTTCACTCAGCTCGCTAATTCCACTCATTTATGTCAAATTGTCACTCAGATATCTCACTGACTAAAAACCTGAACGAGAAACAGCTGTTCCAAAAAGTAATAAATAATTGATAACTCAAAACAGCTTGTGCTATTTGCCATTCGGCTGCAATTTATTTCGTTTTTTTTTTTTTTCAAATGTAGGGACATAAACAAAATTAAGAAACTAAAGTCATTATCCATTTTCAAGATAAGCATAAAAATGAAATAAAAACCAAATAAAAATTAATAAACATAAATAATTTCAGCAGATGTCGGTAGTCTGGTGTGTATTATATATATTCAGGATAAATTTCATCATCGTTCTCTGTCTCCTCCAATTCTTCCCAGTCGATGTCGCTAATTTTTGCGAAAGGTTTCATTCTGTCTGCAGCATGTACGGAGGAATATGGCCGTTGCGAAACTTGGAAAGCTGGTGTGTCCCCTATCACATACCGGTCATTTTGAAGGACTCCCTTTACTTCAAAGGGACCCTTGTATCTCGGCAGAAGTTTTTTCGATTGACCGGTAGCAGCATGCTCGGCTCGTAAGAGCACTAAATCGCCCTCTTTATATTTTTGTTGTTTTTGATGTGTCCGGTTAAATTTCTCGGCCTGTTGACTTTGTTGTTGTTGGGTGAGTCGGCTTGCACCATCGCGAAGCTCAGCTAATGGAATATTGTCCTCTTCATCGCTCGAAACTTCATGAAGTGCAATATTTAGTTGGTTGCTTAAAGTGATTTTCGGTTTGAATCCGAATAATAGTTCTTGTGGTGTCTGACCAGTTATTTTGTGTTTTAATGCATTGAGTCCAGATTGTATTGATGGGAGATGGTCTTCCCAATCTCTTCCGTCTTGCCGAACCGTCATTGTAGCTAATGAGACTTTGACTGTCCTAAAGTAACGTTCGATCTGTCCATTAGCTCTCGGTGTCCTAACTGCATTCAAGATATGTCTTATACCATTTTCCGAACAATATACTTTAAATGCCTTTGACGTAAATGCGGTCCCGCGATCGCTCACAATTCTTGTTGGTATTCCGAAAAACTGAGAGAGCTCAATCAAAGTTTTTATTACAGCTTTAGAATTTGTTGTCTTTACTGCTCGTAAGATAAGGAATTTCGTGAAGCTGTCGATTATACCCAGCACATATAAATTTCCTTTTGTACTTTTCACGTATGGGCCTAGATGGTCAATGTGCAGTGTGTAAAATGGTATTGGTGTTTTGGGAATAGGATGAAGTTGATATCGCGTTTCGTCTTTTCCTCGTTTATTGTATAGGCAAGCAATACAACTATTTAAATATTTCCCAACGATGCTTGTCATTTTCGGAAACCAATAAGTGCGTCGAATATGCTCTATCGTACGATCAAGACCACCGTGCCCAATGTCATCAATTTCAATCTTTGATTTTGTGCTTTGTTTTAACTTCGAAGTACTATTGTCCAGTCATAAATTGTTCTCGTTTCGTGTTACCGTAAGAACTCCACTTTTCCTAGTGATGCAAACTTCATCAGAATCCAAAAAGTTCCGACCTAAAATCATTGGATAGTCCTGTAGTTTATCTTCAACGACCAAGATATCAATTTTTAGAGCTACCTCTCCTAACGTCACGGTTTTGGAGATTTTTCCTATGGCCTTATTGAATGCCATACCGAAGCCCTGTAGCTTTGCGCTGCAAGACTCCATTTCCCAGCCAAACTTTTGTACTTCCAACTGCTTGATAGTAGTGCAATCACTCCCTAGGTCAACGAAGGCACTCACGGAGTGTCCATCGAAATTTATGTTTTTTATTAACCCGCCTTCATCTCCAATACGTACTAAACGACGCATTTTTCCAGCTGGCTTTTCAGTTTCCTGCTCGTGCCTAAACGAGCGGTGTCGTTTTTTGCAGTCACGAGAGAAGTGTCCTGGTGTTTGGCAGTTGTAACACACTGCCTCTCTTCCTTTATTTTTCTCATTGCGTGCCGCTCTACACTCGTTAGCACGATGTCCGGGTGATTGACAATTATAGCAGATCGGTACGTTTTGATATTTGGGTTGGAGAGGTTGTTGCTGATATCTTTTGCACGTTGATATACATTCGTTAGCGGAATTTCCCGGCGACCGACTGTTATAGTAAGTCTGTTTGTTATTTTCGCGGTTTGCAGACTTACATTCGTTAGCCACATGCCCTGGTGATCTACAAATGTAACAAGTTCGGGGGTATACATTTTTTGAATGAGAGGAAGCCTGTATTTTATGTGGATTATCGTAAGGTTTTGAAACGGCTCGGGAATTATTTTTAGAAATTTGGTTGTTTTCAAACCGTTGACGAGTTTCTGCCTGTATTTGTATATCTTTTAATGATTTTATTGTAGTCAAGAGTTCGGGTATGTTATTGCAATTGGCGGTTATTAAGTTGGCCATCAGTGTGGTGTCCCTTAGTCCAGAGATTACGTATCTTTACGTATTTATTTCCCGACAAGTTTAATTTCAATAAGCGCTTGTCGCGTGCTCGTCGTGTTATTGAAAATGCTTTTGGTATTTTAGTTGCGAGATGGCGAATTTTGCAAACCACTTTAAACATGCTGCCTGAAAATGCTGATCGTACAGTAAAAGCTTCTGTTGTTTTACATAATTTCATAAAGCTAAACGACGCAGCTTATTGTATTGTGAGAACGACGAAATAGTTAATCGAGGCTTGTGGAGAAACGAAGCCGAACCTCTTTCACGAGCTAGGGCAATTGGTTCGAACTTTCCTTCGAGGGTAGCGTTCCAAATGAGGGATCAATTAAAAGACTATTTATTTACTAATAATACATACATATTTAATTAGTTTTTTTTGTGTGTTTTTTTTTTTATTTGTTTTGAATAAAATATAATATTTCTTCGTTCACGTCTGTTAACATTTTCGCCTGAAGACGAATTTTGCTCTCCTCCGGCAATATCTGTAAAGTTATTAGGTAGTTATTTTCCAGCTATACACATTTCAAAATGGGTTCGAAGTATAGATACCTTCATCTTCTTAGAGAGCATGTTCATGAACAGGTCATTTTCATCCAGTTCCGGAGCAGAAGTGTTGAAACGTTCCCAAAGAATTCGTTAATAGGAAAGTCAGCTGGTCGGGGTCTTTTGTTCGGTCTATTCGGCAATGTTGGCGTAACGGGATCATCGGTATCATCAGGAACATCTTGAGTTGTGGGAAAAACATCTTGTCCACTTGTCTCATCAAAAAACAGTTCGTGATTTCCAAATTGACTGAAAATATACGGATGTTATTAGTGTATGGAAGGTTATTCGTTCATTGTGGTAATAACTAAAAATATGTGATGGGTACGGTTTCCGAATACTTTATACATTTTTAGGGGGTGCAAAATCTTTAACACATCAAAATGCTCTTGGTTATCAGTTTCAGATTTAAATAAAAATAAAAAAACGAACTATTTTCAAATGTTTTACTTAAAAAAAACATTAAATGGATGGATTCAGTTGTGAAACTTTGTATAACACTTCATATGCATGTGATAACTGTGGCTGCAGCTGTTTTTTTTTTTAGTAAAACATATGTATATGGTAGTTTTTTTTCTTTATTTTGAATTTTGGGGACATTAGGAAAAAATGTAATGTCCCACCTACATATACATATTGATACACTGCGCTAACTCGCCAAGCGCCCTGTTCGATCAGATACGAATAATTAGCAACTTAACCCAATACGCCTGTCTCACTTGACGAGCTGCATTGTGCAGAGCTACTCTAAACTGTTATACCTTTGAGCAGGAGGGATTTCCCTGCTCAACAAGCTAGATCGAGTTGATGGGTAGATTACATTTAGGATAACAACTCGGCCATCCTGCAATACACTGTCCTCAGTGTAGTTTTTCTATAAGCATCAACACATTCGGAATATGGTTCAACTAAATCCGATACCATATACCAACTCATATAATTCATCATAACAAATCTCCACGAAGTCCTCTTAATTCACTTAGCACACAGCACACAGCACACAGCATTAGAACCAATTCGCCATTTCATTCAGAAATAGTTAGTATACGATTGAACACAAAGATTTCTTCACACAGCATACCGGTTAGATCCTGTTCACAAAATTCGCTCATTTTGTAGAACTCAGTACCACAAAGCTTACCAACTTGTCACACAGAAACGTTTCACTCAGCTTGCCTTTTCCATCTAACACCCAGCGCGGCAATAACACGAAGCTTAATTCACGTAGCTCAACACACAGGAATCGTTTCACTCAGCTCGCTAATTCCACTCATTTATGTCAAATTGTCACTCAGATATCTCACTGACTAAAAACCTGAACGAGAAACAGCTGTTCCAAAAAGTAATAAATAATTGATAACTCAAAACAGCTTGTGCTATTTGCCATTCGGCTGCAATTTATTTCGTTTTTTTTTTTTTTCAAATGTAGGGACATAAACAAAATTAAGAAACTAAAGTCATTATCCATTTTCAAGATAAGCATAAAAATGAAATAAAAACCAAATAAAAATTAATAAACATAAATAATTTCAGCAGATGTCGGTAGTCTGGTGTGTATTATATATATTCAGGATAAATTTCATCATCGTTCTCTGTCTCCTCCAATTCTTCCCAGTCGATGTCGCTAATTTTTGCGAAAGGTTTCATTCTGTCTGCAGCATGTACGGAGGAATATGGCCGTTGCGAAACTTGGAAAGCTGGTGTGTCCCCTATCACATACCGGTCATTTTGAAGGACTCCCTTTACTTCAAAGGGACCCTTGTATCTCGGCAGAAGTTTTTTCGATTGACCGGTAGCAGCATGCTCGGCTCGTAAGAGCACTAAATCGCCCTCTTTATATTTTTGTTGTTTTTGATGTGTCCGGTTAAATTTCTCGGCCTGTTGACTTTGTTGTTGTTGGGTGAGTCGGCTTGCACCATCGCGAAGCTCAGCTAATGGAATATTGTCCTCTTCATCGCTCGAAACTTCATGAAGTGCAATATTTAGTTGGTTGCTTAAAGTGATTTTCGGTTTGAATCCGAATAATAGTTCTTGTGGTGTCTGACCAGTTATTTTGTGTTTTAATGCATTGAGTCCAGATTGTATTGATGGGAGATGGTCTTCCCAATCTCTTCCGTCTTGCCGAACCGTCATTGTAGCTAATGAGACTTTGACTGTCCTAAAGTAACGTTCGATCTGTCCATTAGCTCTCGGTGTCCTAACTGCATTCAAGATATGTCTTATACCATTTTCCGAACAATATACTTTAAATGCCTTTGATGTAAATGCGGTCCCGCGATCGCTCACAATTCTTGTTGGTATTCCGAAAAACTGAGAGAGCTCAATCAAAGTTTTTATTACAGCTTTAGAATTTGTTGTCTTTACTGCTCGTAAGATAAGGAATTTCGTGAAGCTGTCGATTATACCCAGCACATATAAATTTCCTTTTGTACTTTTCACGTATGGGCCTAGATGGTCAATGTGCAGTGTGTAAAATGGTATTGGTGTTTTGGGAATAGGATGAAGTTGATATCGCGTTTCGTCTTTTCCTCGTTTATTGTATAGGCAAGCAATACAACTATTTAAATATTTCCCAACGATGCTTGTCATTTTCGGAAACCAATAAGTGCGTCGAATATGCTCTATCGTACGATCAAGACCACCGTGCCCAATGTCATCAATTTCAATCTTTGATTTTGTGCTTTGTTTTAACTTCGAAGTACTATTGTCCAGTCATAAATTGTTCTCGTTTCGTGTTACCGTAAGAACTCCACTTTTCCTAGTGATGCAAACTTCATCAGAATCCAAAAAGTTCCGACCTAAAATCATTGGATAGTCCTGTAGTTTATCTTCAACGACCAAGATATCAATTTTTAGAGCTACCTCTCCTAACGTCACGGTTTTGGAGATTTTTCCTATGGCCTTATTGAATGCCATACCGAAGCCCTGTAGCTTTGCGCTGCAAGACTCCATTTCCCAGCCAAACTTTTGTACTTCCAACTGCTTGATAGTAGTGCAATCACTCCCTAGGTCAACGAAGGCACTCACGGAGTGTCCATCGAAATTTATGTTTTTTATTAACCCGCCTTCATCTCCAATACGTACTAAACGACGCATTTTTCCAGCTGGCTTTTCAGTTTCCTGCTCGTGCCTAAACGAGCGGTGTCGTTTTTTGCAGTCACGAGAGAAGTGTCCTGGTGTTTGGCAGTTGTAACACACTGCCTCTCTTCCTTTATTTTTCTCATTGCGTGCCGCTCTACACTCGTTAGCACGATGTCCGGGTGATTGACAATTATAGCAGATCGGTACGTTTTGATATTTGGGTTGGAGAGGTTGTTGCTGATATCTTTTGCACGTTGATATACATTCGTTAGCGGAATTTCCCGGCGACCGACTGTTATAGTAAGTCTGTTTGTTATTTTCGCGGTTTGCAGACTTACATTCGTTAGCCACATGCCCTGGTGATCTACAAATGTAACAAGTTCGGGGGTATACATTTTTTGAATGAGAGGAAGCCTGTATTTTATGTGGATTATCGTAAGGTTTTGAAACGGCTCGGGAATTATTTTTAGAAATTTGGTTGTTTTCAAACCGTTGACGAGTTTCTGCCTGTATTTGTATATCTTTTAATGATTTTATTGTAGTCAAGAGTTCGGGTATGTTATTGCAATTGGCGGTTATTAAGTTGGCCATCAGTGTGGTGTCCCTTAGTCCAGAGATTACGTATCTTTACGTATTTATTTCCCGACAAGTTTAATTTCAATAAGCGCTTGTCGCGTGCTCGTCGTGTTATTGAAAATGCTTTTGGTATTTTAGTTGCGAGATGGCGAATTTTGCAAACCACTTTAAACATGCTGCCTGAAAATGCTGATCGTACAGTAAAAGCTTCTGTTGTTTTACATAATTTCATAAAGCTAAACGACGCAGCTTATTGTATTGTGAGAACGACGAAATAGTTAATCGAGGCTTGTGGAGAAACGAAGCCGAACCTCTTTCACGAGCTAGGGCAATTGGTTCGAACTTTCCTTCGAGGGTAGCGTTCCAAATGAGGGATCAATTAAAAGACTATTTATTTACTAATAATACATACATATTTAATTAGTTTTTTTTGTGTGTTTTTTTTTTTATTTGTTTTGAATAAAATATAATATTTCTTCGTTCACGTCTGTTAACATTTTCGCCTGAAGACGAATTTTGCTCTCCTCCGGCAATATCTGTAAAGTTATTAGGTAGTTATTTTCCAGCTATACACATTTCAAAATGGGTTCGAAGTATAGATACCTTCATCTTCTTAGAGAGCATGTTCATGAACAGGTCATTTTCATCCAGTTCCGGAGCAGAAGTGTTGAAACGTTCCCAAAGAATTCGTTAATAGGAAAGTCAGCTGGTCGGGGTCTTTTGTTCGGTCTATTCGGCAATGTTGGCGTAACGGGATCATCGGTATCATCAGGAACATCTTGAGTTGTGGGAAAAACATCTTGTCCACTTGTCTCATCAAAAAACAGTTCGTGATTTCCAAATTGACTGAAAATATACGGATGTTATTAGTGTATGGAAGGTTATTCGTTCATTGTGGTAATAACTAAAAATATGTGATGGGTACGGTTTCCGAATACTTTATACATTTTTAGGGGGTGCAAAATCTTTAACACATCAAAATGCTCTTGGTTATCAGTTTCAGATTTAAATAAAAATAAAAAAACGAACTATTTTCAAATGTTTTACTTAAAAAAAACATTAAATGGATGGATTCAGTTGTGAAACTTTGTATAACACTTCATATGCATGTGATAACTGTGGCTGCAGCTGTTTTTTTTTTTAGTAAAACATATGTATATGGTAGTTTTTTTTCTTTATTTTGAATTTTGGGGACATTAGGAAAAAATGTAATGTCCCACCTACATATACATATTGATACACTGCGCTAACTCGCCAAGCGCCCTGTTCGATCAGATACGAATAATTAGCAACTTAACCCAATACGCCTGTCTCACTTGACGAGCTGCATTGTGCAGAGCTACTCTAAACTGTTATACCTTTGAGCAGGAGGGATTTCCCTGCTCAACAAGCTAGATCGAGTTGATGGGTAGATTACATTTAGGATAACAACTCGGCCATCCTGCAATACACTGTCCTCAGTGTAGTTTTTCTATAAGCATCAACACATTCGGAATATGGTTCAACTAAATCCGATACCATATACCAACTCATATAATTCATCATAACAAATCTCCACGAAGTCCTCTTAATTCACTTAGCACACAGCACACAGCACACAGCATTAGAACCAATTCGCCATTTCATTCAGAAATAGTTAGTATACGATTGAACACAAAGATTTCTTCACACAGCATACCGGTTAGATCCTGTTCACAAAACTCGCTCATTTTGTAGAACTCAGTACCACAAAGCTTACCAACTTGTCACACAGAAACGTTTCACTCAGCTTGCCTTTTCCATCTAACACCCAGCGCGGCAATAACACGAAGCTTAATTCACGTAGCTCAACACACAGGAATCGTTTCACTCAGCTCGCTAATTCCACTCATTTATGTCAAATTGTCACTCAGATATCTCACTGACTAAAAACCTGAACGAGAAACAGCTGTTCCAAAAAGTAATAAATAATTGATAACTCAAAACAGCTTGTGCTATTTGCCATTCGGCTGCAATTTATTTCGTTTTTTTTTTTTTTCAAATGTAGGGACATAAACAAAATTAAGAAACTAAAGTCATTATCCATTTTCAAGATAAGCATAAAAATGAAATAAAAACCAAATAAAAATTAATAAACATAAATAATTTCAGCAGATGTCGGTAGTCTGGTGTGTATTATATATATTCAGGATCAATTTCATCATCGTTCTCTGTCTCCTCCAATTCTTCCCAGTCGATGTCGCTAATTTTTGCGAAAGGTTTCATTCTGTCTGCAGCATGTACGGAGGAATATGGCCGTTGCGAAACTTGGAAAGCTGGTGTGTCCCCTATCACATACCGGTCATTTTGAAGGACTCCCTTTACTTCAAAGGGACCCTTGTATCTCGGCAGAAGTTTTTTCGATTGACCGGTAGCAGCATGCTCGGCTCGTAAGAGCACTAAATCGCCCTCTTTATATTTTTGTTGTTTTTGATGTGTCCGGTTAAATTTCTCGGCCTGTTGACTTTGTTGTTGTTGGGTGAGTCGGCTTGCACCATCGCGAAGCTCAGCTAATGGAATATTGTCCTCTTCATCGCTCGAAACTTCATGAAGTGCAATATTTAGTTGGTTGCTTAAAGTGATTTTCGGTTTGAATCCGAATAATAGTTCTTGTGGTGTCTGACCAGTTATTTTGTGTTTTAATGCATTGAGTCCAGATTGTATTGATGGGAGATGGTCTTCCCAATCTCTTCCGTCTTGCCGAACCGTCATTGTAGCTAATGAGACTTTGACTGTCCTAAAGTAACGTTCGATCTGTCCATTAGCTCTCGGTGTCCTAACTGCATTCAAGATATGTCTTATACCATTTTCCGAACAATATACTTTAAATGCCTTTGATGTAAATGCGGTCCCGCGATCGCTCACAATTCTTGTTGGTATTCCGAAAAACTGAGAGAGCTCAATCAAAGTTTTTATTACAGCTTTAGAATTTGTTGTCTTTACTGCTCGTAAGATAAGGAATTTCGTGAAGCTGTCGATTATACCCAGCACATATAAATTTCCTTTTGTACTTTTCACGTATGGGCCTAGATGGTCAATGTGCAGTGTGTAAAATGGTATTGGTGTTTTGGGAATAGGATGAAGTTGATATCGCGTTTCGTCTTTTCCTCGTTTATTGTATAGGCAAGCAATACAACTATTTAAATATTTCCCAACGATGCTTGTCATTTTCGGAAACCAATAAGTGCGTCGAATATGCTCTATCGTACGATCAAGACCACCGTGCCCAATGTCATCAATTTCAATCTTTGATTTTGTGCTTTGTTTTAACTTCGAAGTACTATTGTCCAGTCATAAATTGTTCTCGTTTCGTGTTACCGTAAGAACTCCACTTTTCCTAGTGATGCAAACTTCATCAGAATCCAAAAAGTTCCGACCTAAAATCATTGGATAGTCCTGTAGTTTATCTTCAACGACCAAGATATCAATTTTTAGAGCTACCTCTCCTAACGTCACGGTTTTGGAGATTTTTCCTATGGCCTTATTGAATGCCATACCGAAGCCCTGTAGCTTTGCGCTGCAAGACTCCATTTCCCAGCCAAACTTTTGTACTTCCAACTGCTTGATAGTAGTGCAATCACTCCCTAGGTCAACGAAGGCACTCACGGAGTGTCCATCGAAATTTATGTTTTTTATTAACCCGCCTTCATCTCCAATACGTACTAAACGACGCATTTTTCCAGCTGGCTTTTCAGTTTCCTGCTCGTGCCTAAACGAGCGGTGTCGTTTTTTGCAGTCACGAGAGAAGTGTCCTGGTGTTTGGCAGTTGTAACACACTGCCTCTCTTCCTTTATTTTTCTCATTGCGTACCGCTCTACACTCGTTAGCACGATGTCCGGGTGATTGACAATTATAGCAGATCGGTACGTTTTGATATTTGGGTTGGAGAGGTTGTTGCTGATATCTTTTGCACGTTGATATACATTCGTTAGCGGAATTTCCCGGCGACCGACTGTTATAGTAAGTCTGTTTGTTATTTTCGCGGTGTGCAGACTTACATTCGTTAGCCACATGCCCTGGTGATCTACAAATGTAACAAGTTCGGGGGTATACATTTTTTGAATGAGAGGAAGCCTGTATTTTATGTGGATTATCGTAAGGTTTTGAAACGGCTCGGGAATTATTTTTAGAAATTTGGTTGTTTTCAAACCGTTGACGAGTTTCTGCCTGTATTTGTATATCTTTTAATGATTTTATTGTAGTCAAGAGTTCGGGTATGTTATTGCAATTGGCGGTTATTAAGTTGGCCATCAGTGTGGTGTCCCTTAGTCCAGAGATTACGTATCTTATTATGGCACTATTATCCAATTTACCTCTTTTTCCCATGGCTGCGATATCATAAACATAACTGTCGTAACTCTCGGTCTCCCCGATTTGTCGTGATAATAATTTTATATGGATGTCAGCAGCATTTTCATCTGCAGAGAAGTCTCGTAAAATCATATCTTTAAATTGATTCCATGTACTAATTTCGCTTCTGTTTCCAGCAAACCAATTCGTCGCAGCATCTCCCAACCTCAATGACGCGTAAAATAAGGTATTTCGATCGTCCCACTCATACAGATGACGAATGTTCTCGATCGTCTCAACCCATTGGGACGCACTAAGTGAAGAACTATTCGACGGATTGAATAAAGGAATTATTTTCGTAACTTCCTCTGCTCCAAGTCTTAAAGAAATTTGATTTGAGGAAGGAATAACTGAAGTATTTTGTGAAGATTGGCTTTGTGCTTGACGACATATAGCCAATTCTTTTTCAAGCACCATGTTATTTCGCTTTAGCTTTTCCAATTCTAATCGTAGTTTTAATATGTCGGCCTCACCTGGTTCGCTTTCAATCAGACGCTTTGGTATTTTTTTTGTTCGTCCTGCCATTATTAATAAACTTTTTTTTTTTTCGTAAGCACGCAATTAACCCTTATTTTTTTGGATTACACTTTTTTCTGACTAATAACTCCACAAGGTTCTCGAAGAAAAAAAAACCTAGTGCAAAAAAAACAATCCTATCACCTTGTTTATGTAAACCGAAAGATATCTTTGCGATAGAAACTATTATACTCCTTTTAAAAGAGTAGGGTGCGAAAGAGACAACAATATCCAACACCAAATCCTTTCGTTTTCAGCTTACTACTACAATGTTAGGTGTGTGGTGTGTGTTTAGATATGATTTGCCATATGTAACCTGTTTCTTCAGTCTGGTATTCGTCTCTTTCTTATTCCAACTATATCCTTTCAATCATATCAATTGGAAGTAAAATACATTTTCTTACCAAGCTGCAGAGTCTATGTTCTCTTTATTTTTTTTTTTGTATCATGAGTTTTCACACTGTAAAATCGTATTTAAGCTTATTTTTTAACAATATGCTAATGGATTAACTATCCCACTTCTGAAATTGATACACTGCGCTAACTCGCCAAGCGCCCTGTTCGATCAGATACGAATAATTAGCAACTTAACCCAATACGCCTGTCTCACTTGACGAGCTGCATTGTGCAGACCTACTCTAAACTGTTATACCTTTGAGCAGGAGGGATTTCCCTGCTCAACAAGCTAGATCGAGTTGATGGGTAGATTACATTTAGGATAACAATATGGTTACCATATTTCCGCAACGAGTCAGGTATTATATATTTTGTGCACTGTAAATGTTCTGATTGATTTCTTACCCTCTTGTTTTTAAAGATACGTTTAACAACTCCATCAACGGGTAAAGCTCCCAAGGTGCCAAATTCCTAGCAGCACTACCAGAAGGTTGCTCTAGCTTCTTTTTTTCACGCACAAACCGATCTCGTAAGCTTTTCCACCTTTGTTTGCATTCCTCAGCTAAAAAAAAAGATGGATATTAAAAAAATGATAAATTATTTTAAAGCAAAGCTATTTACCTGGCCTGTTAAGCTGTCTGCCAATTTTCACCCGTGTTATACAAGAAATCGTGTTGTTTAACCAGGGCGATCAAATTTTCCTCAAAATGCTCCATATTTTCTCGATTTCCTTTTAAATTTTAAATATAACTGTCAAACGCGCGTGATAGTAGAGAGTAGGTCTACTCAGGCTTCGCGTTGAACTTTACGATATTTACGATCTAAAAACGCTTCAACGCCGGAAGTTGTATTTTGTGTGGCAGCATATGAACGCTTTGTTTCTACATAAACTGTCAACGCACGTGCACGTCAACGCGACATTGTGAATTCGGCATTAGAATACCCATGGCAATGTAATAATTTTCGGATCCTTCGTTATAATAGCCCATTGCAAAATGCGCGGCTGTACGCCAGGAAGGATATGAGGCGGAGTCGCCTTCGAATTCGGGTAGCGATTTTATTAAATCGAGGCCACCAGTGCGATTTAAAACACCGGGTCGGATAGATACAGGCTCGTACAACACTAGGTGGTTGCAACTGACCTATCGCTGATGTCAGATCATTTATTTGTTCCGCGAATTGTCTTTGCGATAATTCAACGGTAGCGCGAACAAGATCTTTAATCTGTTGTTCTGTAACACTCATTTTGGAATACCTTTACACTATTATTTATAATTGCCACTTTTTATTTCAGGTAATAATCAACTGATCAACTAAATTTCACTTATTATGTTTTTCTTTTACTCACAAAAGTTTTATTCCTATTGCTATTTCGCGCTGAATAATCCAATTGGGCTGAGTCTTCTTGTTCGTTTGTTGACCGTCCTTGTTGGGTCTCTCGACTTTTCCTTGTATGGGGATTTGTAGAGTTAGTTTTTAACGTTCTTAAACGTCCTTATTGGATTCTTTGATTTCTCCTTTTATGAGGATTTGTAAAGTTTAGCGCCAGTTATGTTAATTGAGAAACCGTGGTAATGAAACTACCTTTCTCCTTTGTGACTATATGACAAGTGATTCTTTATTATTTTCAATCTACAAAATAACTTAATACTATCTATATCTATGTACCTATGTTTTGCTGCTGTCATTCAAAATCAATGCCTCGCGCCCGTGCTGGGTGTTGGTTTGCCGGCTTGCCGTTTGCTTTGCTTGCAGGTTCCAGGTCATTGATTCTGTGTGTTAACTTGCATAATGCATATGCTACTGTATCGAAAGAAAAAGGAAACGGCTGAAACTATTCCGATCGAAATAAAACTATATTAATTTTTTGTTGGGAAAAAGAGCTTTGCTCATAAAAAACCCAAATTTATTTTATCCGGCACACTATCCGTAGCACAGCTGGCTTGCTTGCGAGTTGATACAAGAATGATTTTAAGTCGTACGCGCAGTAGTACGAATACCTAAGTGTTACAATATTATATTTGTGTAAAGGGAATATTTATATGCAATGTATGTTGGATGTATTTATAGGAAATACACTCGTAGGCATCGCATACGATACAGTGCCACCGAAAACCCTCGTTTTCCTCTAGGTTCTCCGCAGTAGGCTTTGTCGTTGTTCCACTTGCTCCTGGCCCTCTGGACCAGCTGTGTCGACTGGCAGGATAAACATCTTCTGTACTGGTCTAACAAACTGTCCGGTTTCGGTTTGTATGATTACAGATCTGAATAAACCATCCTTGCTCTTAATAAGCTGGCACACTCTTCCCATTGACCACTGTGCTGGCGCAAAACTTTCGCTTTTAATCAATACTAGCTGTACAACTTGCAAACTTTCCCTTTCTCTTCTCCACTTCGTCCACTCTTGTAATGTTACACGATACTCTTCTCACCACCTCTTCCAGAAATGCTGTAACATCGCTTGCCTTTCTTTCCACAACCTTATTCCTTTAGATTTTTTCTACTCTTTCCCAAGTTTTAAAGCGAGTGCGACTCATTGGCATTACTGCCAACAGTGACCGTGAGAGTTCAGTCAAATGACATGGACTGTATATCCATAGGTCGCTGGTTCAAATTCGGCTCGAAGGACCACAAAATGTATCGAAGGAGTAGAAAGAATCTAAGTAAGTGAGAAACAAGTTTTGGTTAACTTTATTATTATTTTTTTAACTTTGCTGCTTCCTCTTATGTAATAGAGGCACTATCTATGCTGGCTGTCTTTCGGCGATTGCTCGCTTTCTACTCTAGTCATTCGTTATGACGCTTGCGCTTGCTGGCTGTAGTTTCGACCCTCATGACGACGGCTGGCTTATTTATGTCCCCAAAAGGGCATAAAACGCTGTTCTGCTGCTGTCCCCCAGGGCATCGTGGACATGCACCCTAGTAACACTGGCTTGCACTATGCCCCTACTTCAGATAATTCTCGTAGAGACCTCTTGTCTGGGCGAACTCTCTCCTGGTTCGTAAGTTCAACTCTTTAAACTGCTCGCAGTTGCAGAGCTGATGCTCTCCGTTGCACACTTAGCACTTGTGACGATGCGGTGCAGTGTTGACGCTGGCCTTTTGAACTGGCTTTGCTGGCGGATTCGTCACTGTAGCTGGTTCCTTTGCTGGCTGACTGGCAATGCTCTTTCGTTGACTGGCACGTCCGCATTCGAATCGGTTGAAGCTTCTGTCAGCACAATTTGCTTGTAAGCTACTCACTGATCCCATCGAACAGAACCTCTGGCTGTCCGGTAGATGACTGCTTGACTGGCTGTCGGTGTCTCGGACTGGCGCTGGAGCTCCCACTACTTTCCAGTTTCACTGTCCAGCCGCTCGTGCAACATGTGCACAACGAACTTATCCCAATGCTCAGTGGGCAATCCTTGGGCTCGCAGCTGGCGTAATGTATTGTGGGTGACATTGGACATCTGTTGCAAGTCATCCGACCTTGGATTTCCTTGCAGAGCTGGCAAATATATAAACTGGCGCAATAGTTCACGACAGGTAGAATATTTCCTGTCGTACAGCTGGTTGAGACGCTCCCAAGCCGCGTAATAGTTCTCGTCCGTTAACTGCCACTCTCCCATGGTACGTGCTGCTTTGCCGACCAATGATTTTCTCAAAAAGGAAAATTTGAACGCTGGCGACACGCTGTCCCTGTCGTGAATGGCTGCCACGAAGCGGTCCCGGAAACCTTGCCATTTGGTAAGGGACCCGTCGAACTCAACCCAGGAGTTCTTAATATCCTGGAGCTGTACTGTCATCTGCACTTACACTGCTATCGGCTGTGGTTGAATCGCTGGCATCACTATCGGTACTTGCTTTAGCTGTTCGGCAGTCTCCTGGCGCTGCAACATGCCCAAACGACGTCGGAACGCTGCCTTGGTGTCATATTAGAGGGACTCTGCCTTCACCATGGCCTTCTTCATTTTTACTTGCTCTTTGCTGGCAATCGTGTCGAGCAGCTCGGTATGTACATATGGCCAGCAGCTGCATCAGAAGAGATGCATGTATGTATAGTGACGAATTTCATGGAAAGTCTTAGCATATGGATGCCGAGCCAGCAAGTGACAGTTTCAATCGCCGGGTATGCCGGCAGCCTGGAAAAGGCGTTGGCCATCCTCGGATATATATTTCGTTTCATGAATACTTTAAGAGCGAAGCGACGAAAGATAATACGGCGAAGAAGTGAATCTACATAAGTTGCACTGCAAGTATGCGAAAGGGTACCTGCCATTCAGTATTTAATTCGAAAGTCACAAGAAGATAGTTATAAGAAAGATGTTTCTGCAATTCGAAGCAATGGACAGCTACCCGAAGCCAGCAAATTCGAATCTCTTAGACCAGTGTTCGATAGGGATGGTATCCTACGTGTCGGTGGGCGCCTTCACAGAGCAAGTGGAAAGTTTAAATTGCGCCATCTAGCAATAATACCCAATGGGTCGCGGTTGGCATGGCTAGTAATTGATAATGCACATCGAATGACAAAGCAAGGAGGTGTGCCAATGATGAGGCAGTACATACGCCAGCGATTTTGCATTCCGAAGCTAAGAAATAAGCTGAGAAAATTGTTACAAAAAAATGTGACTTGTGTAAGATACAATTATCGTTTTCAAAAGCAACTGATGTCAGAACTGCCAGCTGATAGGGTGCAAGTGAGAAAGCCGGTCCTGCATACTGATGTTGATTATTCAGGACCATTCACGCTTAAAGTATTGGATAGAGAAGGAAGGAAAATATGAAGCAGCAGTCAAATCGATGATATATCATTTGAAAAGAATATTTGGACAGCGTGTGCTAGAGTATGAGCAGTTTTCAACACTACTCATAGAGATAGAGGGCATACTAAATTCACGCCCACTTCATCCATTTCCTGATTGGTGAACCCATAGTGTTACCGATACAAATTGCGATAGTGGAGCAGTAAAAAACGAAAGGGATAATGTTGTGGAAAGAAAGGCAAGCTATGTTACAGCATTTCTGGAAGAGATGGCGAGAAGAGTATCGTGTAACATTACAAGAGAGGACGAAGTGGAGAAGAGAAAGGGAAAGTTTGCAAGTTGTACAGCTAGTATTGATTAAAAGCGAAAGTTTTGCGCCAGCACAGTGGTCAATGGGAAGAGTGTGCCAGCTTATTAAGAGCAAGGATGGTTTAGTCAGATCTGTAATCATACAAACCGAAACCGGACAGTTTGCTAGACCAGTACAGAAGGTGTGTATCCTGCCAGTCGACACATCTGGTCCAGAGGGCCAGGAGCAAGCGGAACAACGACAAAGCCTACTGCCGAGAACCTAGAGGAAAACGATCGTTTTCGGCGGCACTGTATCGTATGCGATGCCTACGAGTTTATTTCCTACAAATACATCCAACATACATTACATATACATATACATATTCCCTTTACACCCATATAATATTGTAACACTTAGGTTATTCGTACTACTGCGCGTACGACTTAAAATCATTCTTGTATCAGCTCGCAAGCAAGCCAGCTGTGCTACGGATAGCGTGCCAGATAAAATAAACTTGGGTTTTTTATGAGCAAAGCTCTTTTTCCCAACCAAAATTTAATATAGTTTTATTTCGATCGGAATCCTTTCAGCCGTTTACATTTTCCTTCGATACAACATTGGAATTCAAGATTGATGTCACAAATATCCAGTGATTATCCTTGTGACTATTTAATTGTCATAGCGAAAGCGAGACGCACGGGAAATTAAAGACGCTTAAATACGAATAGCAATTCGTTCTGAATAAGCGGAATGAGAATGTTTGCCTTTGAATTTAACCTAAAAATCGTCGCTTGCATGACATTTGATTTGAGATTTTCACAAAGTTTTAACTGAGCCGACTTTCAATTTCAAATTGTGTAGCAAATTATAAGCACAAAACATGCAAAGAATTCAAAAATTAAATATTTCAAATATTTATTTTTGTATTTTTGTTTTCAAAGTGCAGTTCTCCATACAAACTTCCATCCCCAATCTCATTACCTTAAACTTTTGTTGTAGTATTATGTACTATGTCTTACGAATCCACCTAGCCAAAAATCGTAAAAATCGAAATACCCGTTTCCGAGTTATGAGTGCACATACGGACGTCAGTCTCTGTCATATATAGCTATACACGTCCGGTTTTGCCCGTGCCTTTCGTATTAAGTCCCACCCACATTTCGCAAAGTGCTTTATTTGGATGTCCATAATGTCCATTAATAATTTGAATTACCTATACAACTTTAGAAATAGCTTTTGATTTTTTTTTTGAATGGGAGGTGTCACAATCAGTTTTCGTATTCCCCTGATCTTTTGCAAAGTTCCACCTATCGGGTCCAAAAGTATCCTATCTTTCAATCTTGAACCAACCATACACATCCATAAAATTTCGTTGAAATCGGCTGTGTTGTTTCGGAAATCGACAACAGCGCCACCTATCGGGTCCATAATTAGCCTATCTTTTAAGTTACAACTTTAAAATTGAAATCGGTTAAGTGGTTTCGGAGATCTACAACAGTTCCACCTATCGTATCCAAAAGTATCCATTTTTTTTAATTCTGCCTAAATACAGCAATACGAACAAAACAAAAAAAGAATCATGAAAATGGGCTCAGCGGTTATCGAGTTATAACGTCACAGAGTTTCACCCAGGAAGAATTATTATATTATTGAATTCAACTGAAAAACGAAATGTGAGCCTACATCGCCACCTGTTGAGAATTTTCACTTTTCTTTTTTCCTAAACCTTTCCGTTACGATCGAACCCGCAGAAGGAAGTATCCAATTTTGTCCAGTCGTTTTCCAGTTTAAAGCATCCCAACACACCACGATCCATTTTTATATACATATCGTCGGCTTACAAGCAAAACTGAACAACTGCCAACAATTTTATTTAGATGGCAGTATAATAGAAAAACAAGTAGAAAATTCTGCCAAAACTACCTATCTGATATTTTTTCCTAAAAATATGCAACGCATTTAAAATTGTTGATTGCCTTCACGCACAAGAAATCCAGGAAACAAAAAACTTGTTTTGCGTTTTCCCACGATCTATGTTTTTGCAGTTAGTCAGTTGTGCTATGCTACTCTAACTCTTTTTTACTCTTATCTCAATATCACCGAGTTCTTTACTCAAACTCAATTTATGCAGGAATTGAATGCAAACGAAGAATTGGAATTGGAATAAACTAATTAATCTTCACATACGTAAGGCAATATGGCAGACCTGAACTAGAAATATTCTTCCCAGCGTAACCGATGGCAAAAATGATAAATTCGCAAAGAAGTGGCGAGAAATTCCTTTAAATGTGTTTAATTTGTATTGGCATTTGGACATTGAGAGCTGTTCAACATTTTTTTTTAGGAATTTATGTGGAAAAGTAGCCTGAAAGTTGCCAATCTTCTAAAAAGAACGAAAACAGAGAATTTTTGAAAAATCGTTGCCGGTTTTTGTTTTTGTAATTTTTAAAATTAATTTAAAGTTGCCAATCTATTAATATTTTGAATTGAATTAAATGTTCTGAAAAAAAAAATGTTGCAACCGAAACACCGCCCATAACTCGAGAATGGATCGTCGGATTTGAGTTATCTTTTCTTTCTTGTGCTTGTCCACTCCCCAGAAAGGGCAAAAATTGGAAAATCTAAAAAGGAAATTTAAAAATTCGTAAAAAAAATAATTTTCCATACATTTTGTACGAGGAATTTTTTTTTTAATTTTAATCGCAATATACAGTGAGATCGTAGATAGTAGAAATATATATTTCTTTTCTCAGCATTTTCGAAACATATATTTTCCGTTAGATCTATCTATGTGTAGAACAAAGCTTGCAGTAAATGCACTTTATTTATGTAGAACAAGTTCCCTCTAACTATTGAATATCGACTCCCTCAGTCAGGCGATTAGGGGCGTATTTATACCTTGCCGCCAGGTCGGTCGTGTAACATATGTTTCAAATATCAGCTTCAGGAAACTTAGACTAATTTTTGCTATTAATTTCTATTAATCTCTAATGATTTTAAGTCAATCAATTCCAAAAATTGTAAAAAAAATGCTTCTAGAACAGAACTTCTTACAATTTATGTCAGGCACTCTTGACCAGTCATCCAGAAGTTATTGAAGGCCCGTTAAGTTAACGAACGACCAACTATTCGTCTACCGCTGTATAGAACCAAGACTAGTAAATTTTGATATCCTTGGCACGATTGTAAGGTTGTTCAGAATGGCGATGAAGAACACTCTGTGCTCTACTTATGTATGTAGGTAATAATCTCAATATCAAACGTTATTTGTTATTTAACTTTTTCAACCTTTTACTTGAACAAATTGTAAGAAATACACAACCAGGACCTTCTCACACGTCTGTACAATTTTGAATTGAATTCGAAGATGAAATTGGGTTTATCGTCCAAACTCTGCCCATTTTACCTACAATTTATTTGTCAATCTTTAAAAATTATTCCAGCTTCAACTTCCAGTTAGTGGAATGTTATTTTTAATTTTTTGTACCACTTTACCTAAAAGATATTATTTTAGGCATTATTTTATTGAAAAAGTCATCTTTTTTTTCAAGTTAGGCATTTTTTCGTTAAAAGTGGTTGGCAAGCCAGCTCAGACATCTTAAGATAATGAGAATTTGCCTTTACGTGCTACTATGTGAGAAAGTGTGTGTGCCGTGCCATGTTAAAGTAAATTAGCCGCAGACATACACTTGCACATAGAAACCTGACAGTTCATTCAGTTTTTTTCTTTTATCACGCATCCCGCCATTAAGAAGTTTTGTGAAGTTTGTTACTTCACAAACATTCACAGATAGGCAATTTAAGAGAGAATTTTATTTTTAAAATTTGATTGGCGAATCGGGTAGGTGCGCGGGAGTTGACGGTCAATTTAAGAAGCTTATGGTTTATATCTATGCAATCTATTAAACGCACGTTTCTGTTAATTCAACATTGATATTATAACTGTGACAGTTCTTGAAATTCATTGAAATATTTTTTTTCTTCTTTGATTCAGCTAGCTACAGATAATGTATTGTTTCATTATGCAATACGAGCATTTTTGTATGAAAATTAAAAAAAAATACACACGTTATTGTTCAAGTTTTCTGTGCAACTGTTGCTTTTTTTTTCCAGGAGTCCCTTGTTAGTATTGCATTTGCCGTCGTGCGTGTGTTACCCATCCCATTATTAAATAATATTATTGATTGCCTGTTATTTATTTGAGCTATTTTTTATAAAAAAAATATTTTTTGTTTTATTTATTTCTAGTTATTGACATAAACGACAATGCTCCAAAATTCGAAGAACCATCTTACACTTGTGCACTTTCTGTTCATGCTAGACGTGGACAATTCGTAACTGTTGTAAGAGCAAGTGATCCTGACTATATAGACCACTCTAATCTTGTGTACAAAATTGCTCAAGGAAATGAAATGCAAACGTATGAAATTGATTCGTCGACTGGGCTTATTACATTAATTAATATGAACAACTTTGCGGAGAGCGCAGTGGCAACTTTAAATATATCTGTGACTGATGGAATCTACACCAGTTTTACTCGGGTTAAAGTAAATATATTGCCCGGTAATTTAAACAGCCCTGTGTTTGAGCAATCTGTCTATGAAGTTGAACTTAGTGAGAATCAATTGCCTGGCCGCCATGTAACAACGGTAACAATTTTTGTTTTTCTATATTCAAGTGCTAAATATACTTAAGTAAAATTACTATTAAATTATACTGTTTTTACTACTTGATAAAAGATAACTTGTCACTCTAGAACTTATTATTACAACCCTTTTTACAATTCACCAACCAACTTCCTCAATTGCAGTGAGTTAAATATATTCAACAGTCCATAATGTAAAGTGCATGTTAATTTAGTGTGAGCCCTACAAAAATATTACCTTTCTTTTTGGAGTGCCTCACTGCTAAATCATGAGAGCCGCATCATACCACTGCCTCCATTTCTGTGGTTGCGGGTCGTCCTTCGACTTCATTGCCAGAGATTCACAGAATCCCCATGCGTTTATACCTATTTATTTGGTCTTTCGAAATAGGTTCGATCGAGGAATGAAAAATTGTTATGGAAAATTTAGTAGGTAGGTACTTAAGATTGTAAAGCAATACAGGAACCTTGGAGTTATTATAAAACCTCGGCTATCTGCTAAAAGATCGCCTGAACAAAAATACACAATATCGGAAAAGGAAACTATTTAAATGCCGCAGTTACTTAAAATCATCATTAACATACAGACAGCAAATAATAAATTTACCGTTTTAAACGTATATCAACTATCGAAAGTAATTATTAATACATATTATAATTAAAATTTATGTTTCATTATCTTTGCACAAATTTTGAAATTTCTTCTCAGTATTATGTTAGACTTAAGTAAATAGTTCTAGTCTGGAGAGTAATTAAAATTAAAATAAAATTAGTTACTCTAATGTAGATACTTATTTTATTCTTAATTTATTTATGTTTATGTACAAGTGTGGTGATAATTCTTCTCTGACCAGCCACTATGCACAAGCATTACGAAATTCCTATAGTCTTATCAGCCATTTTTCTGATTATCGAACCCAGCATATTAGGTCGTATGAATGAAAGCTTGCCTTGAGTAAAAGGCTTTTAGCAAAGTAAAAGGTTTTTAGCAAAGTAAAAGCCCTTAGCAACTCCTTGAATCGGTATGAATAAAAACCTACTTGCATTGCAATTCCTGTCAAGCTTGGCCAATCAATTTTAATTTTTGAATAAGTCTAACGACTTTTATGGAAAATTGGACAAAAGTAATAAAATTTAAAAAATAAAATCCAGCAATATAACTGCAATCATTTATTATTTATTATTATTATTTATTAACTACTTAAACATAAATGTTCAGGTTAATCTTAAAAACTAACAGCACTAGCTCTAAGGCTTACGGCTGGGATCAAACATTTTGTATCTTTATATGAGATGTTTTAAATAAAAATGTAAGCGAGTTTTTTGTCTAACTGTGTGTGCAGGAATGTGCGCTCAAGAGCACTCACCTCTGCCATCCTCGAGCGCTCCCCCATATAAAGAGTCAAATGGCAAGTTTAAATATATTTGTCTAATTTGAGGTCTTGCAATACTTTGTATACCTTTTTTATATTATCCGCAGACGGAATTGAAAGTAGGTTAGTAAAAGAATTATTGTATAATTTCTCAAAAAGTTGTTTAATTTTGCAGCATTCGGAAGTAAGGTGTTGTTCGTCTGGCAGATGTGACAGGTAGCGGGCGGTTCGTTCTTTAATAAGTGGCTGTTAGTTATCCAGGTATGTCCAAGTCTTAAACGTAGGAAGCATCTGTTCATTGTAGGTGTCGTATTTGTGGGATAGCATGGCGGGATCCCATCTGGATTAATTGAGGCATAATGTATATATAGGTAGTCCAGTTTTCTTTTTCTTTATGACGCCAGTATAAGTTTATGATTTTATCTAGGTCTTTTTTGAGAGGACGATGTACACTTATATTTGTGTTGGGACATATGGAAATGGATTTCGCTTCTCGTTCTGCTGGTTCATTGCCTCTAATCCCACAATGTCCTGGGATCCAGATCAATTTTAATTTTGCTCCTTGTGAAATCAAGTTATCTCGAATTTTGTTGATGTAGGGTGTTCAATTTTTGACATTTTTTATAGCAGTTAGAGTGGAAAAACTATCAGTAAAGATGACGGTTTGTCTTTTCGTTGTTACCGCTAAGTTTGTTGCTTCGAGTATAGCTAAAGCTTCTGTAGAGAAGATGGAGAAGTGTGATGGGAGTTTCACAGCAGAAAAAAGTTGATCGTTTATGTCAACAATTGTGAAACCGGTTCCTTCATTGCTTTTGGAACCGTCAGTGTAAAGGATGTTCCAGAGGTTTTTTGGATACCTGCTCAAAATGTCCAGGGATAGTTGGGTGTATTTTTCCTTGGGTGTTGTATCTTTGGGATATTTTGATAAACTGATGTTTATGGATTCTTGTGGAAGTCCCCAAGGCGGATGTTTTTCCACAGGTATGCGTTTTACATTAGGGTCGATACCGATAACTTCCCCTAGGATAGAGCGAGGTATAGTGTTGACGGTTTTTTAGGAATCTTCTTACGTCTTAAAATGTTGCCTGCATCTTTATGGATTGGAGAGCAGTAGGATTCGCCAATTCTAGGAAGAATTCGGGATGTCAAAAATTCAGCTCTATTTTCAATTGGGTAATATCCGCCTTTAGTCATCATATTTTTGATTGGAGTAGTACGAAGCGCATTTAGGCTTAATTAATTTAATTAAGGTGTTAGTATGAATGTAACTGTTTTGTGACGATAGATATTTTATAACGTTTAGTCTAGTAGCTAGTTTCTTTTAGATAGATATATGGTTTTTACAAGATAGTGCTGAGGATATAAACTCATCGATATGAAGAAGCGAATCTATGGTACTGCGGCCGTGTTTAAAGGCGACCTGGTTCAGATTGATGAGATTCTGTCTTTCGATAAACCAAAGCAGCCTTTTGGAAACAATTTTATCTAGAAGCTTACTTGTGCATGAAAGCAGCGAAATCGGTCTGTACCCATTGGTATCATATGGCTGTTTATTAGGTTTTGGAATTGGAATGTTTATCGCTGTTTTCCAAGATTGCGGTATTACGCCTTGGTCGAAAATATTGTTGAATAAAACAATAATACGTTTTTTTACTTGAAGTGGGGCTCCAACTGCAACTGGAAACATGGTTTCTATTTGTCAAATAGCTTGTTGATATTTCAGTTCTTCTTCAGGTGTCGGGAATTGTATCCAATCATTGGCTTGTTGGAAATATTTGTTGACACCCTAGCGAATCAGTTAAAGGACAACATGTAACCCAAAAGCCCGAATCTCCTATATGCATTGGGAATAATTGTGTCTAAATATTTTCATGTAAGAAAATATTAGCCAAATACTCTTAGTACACAGTCCACGCTTCCTTGACACGAAACAAATGCTGCTTCTTTCGCAACAAAATTTAACTATTTATAAACAAAACATCGATAATTCACAATGCTTAATTGCGCGTTAGCCATATTGTTAAGGGTAGGTACTTCCCCTGAAACGGTTTTACGCAAGTTTGATTTTTTTCAAAACGTCTACAACGATTTCAACCAAAATTGATAGGTAGCGTTAACAGTGCTGTTACCCAGTTTTTCGCAAAAAAAAAAAAAAACAAATAATTGTAATTTTGAAAATCGAACGGTCCAAAAGGTTTTTTTTTTGTAAATTTTTCCTAATAAATGTAATATGGTCATTTATAAACCTCTAACTTGATAGAAAACTCATTTTTTTTCTAAATTTTCGTATAATGGATTTTTAAAAAAGGCACTTTAAAGTTTTTTTTTATAGTTTACTTGAAAATGCGCATAACGATTTCGACCAAAATACTAACTTGGAGTAAGATTGATATTCTCAAAACTATTCCAGCATTTATTTTCCATTCGAATAACCAAAAACCGTACATTTAAAAACTGCTCATATCTTCTCGAACCCCATTTTGTATGTTGAGAAAACTTAAAACTCAGTTTTCACGTAAATAGTTAAACAGTAGCATTGTTCCAACTGAACATTGAATTATTTGTTACTGTCGGCATGATTTTACCAAAACCGCTATAACGATTTTCATCGAAATACATTCATCGATGCTTTGATACCCTCCACTGCATACAAGTCATTGAAAATTGTAGGCATGTTAGGTAGTGCGTAATTACATTGAACAACAGACAGAGAGACACATGGGCCTAAAATTGATTTTTTATGGGAGGTACCAGAACTACTTGACCGACATAGCCCATTTTTAATACCAACTCGACGACGATAAAAATAAGACCTCTCACCAAATATCATTCGCCTATGTCAATTCCTTTGGGCGCTATCGTGCTTTCAACAGACGAATAGACAGACAAACAGACCGACAGACAGACAGACTGACGGACATGGCTAAATCGATTCAGAATGTGATTCTGATTCAGAATATATATACTTTATGAGGTCTCCGGTGACTCCTTCTCGGCGTTACATTAATGTAATGACAAAGTGAGTATACTTTTCTGTGGAGGCTATAAAAAAGTGCACTTTTGCAGATGAGGTTGTTGCTAAAATCCGGGGAAAAATATTTGAGGAACTATTACAACAAACCATAACTTTTTTCTAGCGAAATTAGCTTTTTTTGAAAGACTTATTTTGTAAACGAAAGCAGTCTAAAGATATTGAGTTATGTTCGGTAAAAAGGGCTATGAGATATTAAGGTCTCACACGGCACTAGGCACTATGACCCTTGAAAAACATTTAATCTCTTTACAGAAACCAAGTATAGCCATTTGTAGCTTGTGTGGGTTATCACCTCTAGATATTGGAAAAAGTGCCTATCCAGAAACTTCTTTAGGTTGCGAGATATTGCTTCGCATTCACATATTATGTGCTTGGTATTTTCATCAGCTTGCAGATTGTCGCAGAATCTGCCAGTCTAAGTCTTTTTGCATGTTTTTTTAGACAGGATTCCTATAGCTATATTCTGAGTTGTTCTCTACCAAGTTTTAGAATTTCCATAGATATATTGGTGTCGAATTTCGGCCAAAGTTATGTTTGACCACCTCAGATTGGCCTTAATTTTTGTTTGATTTTTAATTTTCCCTTTGAGTATACATAGAGGTGGTTTCATATTAACTCCCTCTTCTGTGCCTAGTTTCCCTCCTTTCTTCCCAACCTCATCATAACGCTATTTCGAAAGTGATGTTAAAAGGCTATAGGACTTCCGATTGAAAGACACTGCTTGTATCCGGTATTCGTTGAGCCAGAACCTTCCCCTGTTTTTGAACTTTTTGAACAATTTGACTTAAACTAGGTAACAAATGATGGTGAATAATTAATATATTAACATTTAAATTTGTTGGCTAAGTCTAACGGTATACAATGTTTGTTTTCTTAAATCTATTTAACATAAATTGTAGCTGTTTTCTCGGATTCATACTCGTAGTATGCATCGTTGTCTGGGATGACCTCAGATTGTTCAAGTCCGGGTGTTGGTGTTCTTTTGGTGTTCGGTATGGTTGGCCATCTTGGTATTATCCTCGATGGTGGGTTGTCCCGGTCTATTCGCTGTCCGTGTCTCTTGGAAACAGGTACCGATGCTCTGGGATGTGTGGCTGATCCGCATTCCTTCGGACTAGTGGGTTTGGATGGCTGGAGATATGCCCGAGTAGTTTCTGGAAAAGTGTGACCATTATAAAGGGTTTTCCAATAAGAGGTGTTATTTTGGTACTCAAAGAAAAATGCCATTTTTTGAGATAAATGATCGGATGTCTATATCATAATAAAGAGGAATGTATGCCGTTAATAATGAAAAACAACATCAGCCAAATGGCCACCACGAGCACGCATACAGGACCATATCCTTTTCATGAAATTTTCCATAACCAAAATCGCAAAGTGGCTGCCCTATGTCCTCGATAGCCTCACGAATTTTATCTTTGAGGTCTTTAACCGACGCTGGGCTGTTGGCGTAGACCTTATCTTTCACGTGGCCCCATAAAAAATCATTAATCATCGACGACCAAAAAATGCTTTAGTTTTGCGAACTGTGACTGCAAGATTTTCACCATTTTTGTAGTCAATTTTAATAATTTCAATGCGTTGTTGAAGTGTGTATCGTTCCATTTTTAGTAATGGCGTAGTTTCTACTTGTCAAATGTCAAAGAATAAAAGCTTCAAAAGTGACAGCTACCGAAATAGCGGGTCATTCACATTAATACCTCTTATTGGAAAACCCTTTACATTCTTTTCATGCCGTATGACTTTGGCATCTTCGGAGAGTCGTGTTGTTCTGATGTTTTTCTTCTGGATTGGATCGTAGTGGAGTCCTGTGCATATCCTCAAGAGTTTCCTTTCAAAAACTCCCAGCTTCCTCATATATGTCTTGAAAACGGTATACCAAATGAGGAAGCCATAGGTTACTACCGGTCTTCTTAGTTGTTTATATAGCAGCAGTTCTGTTCTTCTACTTAGTCCATTTTGCTTCCTCATCAGCGGGTGAACTCGGTGAAATGCAAGTGATGCCTTCCTGAGAACAGCGTTCAGGTGTGGGTGAATCTAAGTCGCTCGTTGATGTTGACTTTATGTTATTTGTGGTTGAGAGTGAAAATCCGCCAGGCAGTTTTGTTTTTATGGTGCGGCAGTTGGTGGCTGACCTAACTCTGGGTCAGTTCAGTTCAGTTCAGTATGCCCCATCTTAAGTAGTACTGGAATAGATTCCTAATGTGGGCTCCTATTCTTCGTGCTACTATGGCTGGGGACATCGAGCTGCTGTATGTGATGGAGTCATCGGCGAATAGTAGCGTTCTCGACCTGAGGTTGGTCGGATGTAAATATGTTGAAAAGCAGTGGTCCTATAGCTTCTATCCTTGGGCGGTACCAGCTCTAAAGCTTTTCAATTGTGATTAGCGTCTTCTATCTGCACAAAAAAGGACCTGGAGTGAAAGACATAGGAGCGATATTGGGTTACGTTGCTACGATCGCCTTTCTTGGGTTTGGCTATTATCTTAGTGGTCTTCCGCTAACAATTGTTGATGCAGTTATTCATCACTATAGCCAGCAGGATTATGATGGACTGTGGCAACTTCTTTAGGTTGAAATTTGATGTCATGTCCGGACCGGTAGATTTCTTAGAGTGACTTTCATGAAATATTTCAGCAATTTCTTCAGGGCTCTAATCGCGTAAGGACAAAACGATCGAACAGCATCGTCTCATCTACTTCGCGTAACAAAAAAAAAAAAAACGATAATTGTCGAAACGATTGGACGATCATCGTTTAATGTTGCTTCACTTTACTAATTCAACTCCTCAATCAGGGCAGTGGCTTATGAGAAATGAATCCCCTTCAGCATTAATAAAATCCTCCGATCTTCTCAAGGGGCAAATGTGTGATATTGGATTTTCCTTAACTTCAAGAAGTTGCTGATGGATTTAAAACCTTTTCATGTGATGGTATTAATGACTGTCTTTGTGGTGTTGATTCCCTTGGCGTATCTGCTGATTTCGTCGATTTTTCCGGAGAAGCATATGATTGGCGGCATTCCTGTTTTTTTTTTTGGTGGAGCTGCATTCTGAGTTGCTGGTGTGGTCGGTGGGTTGGTTGGCAGTTTTCTTGCATTAGGTTAGGTTAGGTTGGGTTGAGTGGGGTTGTGAGATCGTCACAAAAGACCAGGCACCAAGGCGTACACACAATTCCCAGGCAACCATTACGGTTAAAAACGTAAACCAAATCGCATGGCTTTGAGTACGGCAGAATCTCTGCCTGGAACACACTGCATGTGTCCGGAAGTCTCAAAGCCATATGTAGGAGGTATGAAGTGTCAAAATCAAGAGTACCAAAACTTTCATCCGCTTTTTCCGCGATTTCGGAGAAAGATTCCTTTGAGATAGTACTGTGTCTTATCCTATTGTTTTTAAAAAGCCCTGCATTAGTGAGCCGTAACGCACTATTACCTGCATTTGATTGTATTTGTAAGTCCAGTGGTAAAAGATGCATGATCGCTTCGAAAATTTCTTAATATTAAAATAAACGCCATTAAGAACACACCAGTCATTTCCATTTGTAACGCTAAGACATTTGACACACAGTTTATTGATTGTACATTTTCAGATTATCTGCGTACAAAAGACATTTTGAGCTTGATACGAAAGAGGTTAAGAAAAAAAGCAAAAATAGAAGAGGACCAATATGACTTCCTTGGGGAACACCTGAACGGATCCAATTTTAGCAAACTGTTTGCGATTACTCAAATAATTGCCAATCCATTTTAAAATACTAGAATGAATTCCAAAAGGTTCAAGTTTATTTAAAAGAACATTGTGCTGAACACGATCAAAGGCTTTTGGAAAATCAGTATATACGCAATGTACTTGAAGAAGTTTTTCAATATTTTCAAGACAGTACTTGGTAAACATAACCGAGCTTGTAGCGGTTGATCTACCACTTACAAACCCGTGCTGAAGTTCAGAAATATAGTTGCGAACAACTGAGTACAACCTTTTTTAACAGCTGCCTCGAATACTTTAGGAAACAGTTGCAGCTTTGCTATAGGTCTATAATTCTCGATACTTCTCTTTTAACCCGATTTGAAAACAGTTAAGAAACTCGCCGTAGATAAGGATAAATTAAATATAATCCTTAGTGTATCAACTAGGCTAAATTTGCAATTTTAAAATAACAATGGTGGATAGTTATCGTGTGCTACACTGACACTCGAATCTAGTAATGACAATTCAGAGAGGATTTCATAATTTGTTAAAGCAATAAAACCAAGGTCAGTTAAATTGCTCACTAACAAAATTCGACTGGAAAATTTTGCAAACATGTTACAAACACCATTTACTACTAGAAATTCCGTTTAGTGACATACAAGAGGTATTCCTAAAGATTTCCTTTTAGTATGAGGAAACGACGAAAGCTTTAGAATCACGTTTTGTGTTAGTTTCAATGGTTGTAACATATAGTAGACGAACTTCTTTAAAAAATCGTATTCTTTTTTCAAACGCAAAAATTCATGACGTAGAGATGGATCGTTTTTACTTTTCATTTACAATACATTTTTCATCGTGAGAAAACAACTAACTTATATGAGGCAAATTGAAATCACCTAACACTGCAGCAAACGAAGAGTCACTAAATTTTTAACAATTTCAATAATATGAGCTTTGTAAATTGCAATACCTGCGTAAGGTGGAATGTACGAAACAAAGAAGTTTATATGAAATAGATTGTCGTTTTCAATATAGAAATCAACACACACACACAGATTTGTTCAATCAAACCTGTTGAATCAGGTAATGCAATTTTTTCGGTTTTAAAACACGAACGAACATCAAACAATGCTCCGCCACCCCTTTCAAACCAAATTTGAATGGGATATTGACCCTTCCGGTAAACATTGAAGTCAGCGGTGAATAATTCAGTAGAGGCGACAGCGTACGACCGTTCATCGGTGTTAAGAAAAAAATTGTACTCAGTCCTCCAACATTTTGGTAGTAGAGAGAGAGAGAACATAATTTAACAAGCGTTTCGGCGATAGCTTTGCTTCACGTAATTTCAATAATCGTTTTTTGTCCAGACGATATCGTTTTGACGATTGAACATTTGCTTCACGTAACTCAAACTTCGAAACGCTATCGCCCAGACCATACAATTTGAACGATACCTAATGGGGTATCGTTTTGTATGTTTTGCTAACCAGCTAAAGATTTTGTTAAATGCTACCGAATATTTAAATAACTACATTCTATTCCTTATTGCATTAAATTATTAATTAGATACTTATTAACACCCAACTGTAATTTTAATATATCACAAAATTGTTGTTTTTGCAAGTTTTTGTGCTGCCCACAACATTTGTATCCACTACAACGTTGATAGTGATACAGCAATCGAAGAATACAAAGATTTGGCAAGCGCAAATTTAAACGACTCGTAAGCTATACAAAGTGGAAATTATCAGATGAGACAGTTGGTTTCAAACATAAGGGATGAAATAAAAAACTCATTTTTAGTTTAATTATTCATTTAAAAAAAAAATAATTAAGAGTTTATTAAAAACACTCAAAACATAAATTATTCAATGTACATAATTATGTACAAAAACAAAAACAATCCACTATAAAATGGAAAATTAATAAATCAAATTCGAAGGAACATATTATTACGTATGATATCACGTTCATCATTTCTTTCCAGCGAGATCATTCCTTTTCTCAAGCAAACGGATAACGTTTGCATGAAAAAGCACTTCGTTCCGATTTCGCTCCCTCAAATAAAGTGTCGTATAACACCAAATGAAAATAAATTGATGAAATTAGGTACCTTCCTCCACACGTGTACGCTTTTTGTAGGCACTCCATCTGCATTAAGAGCTGCCGTCAAATCAGCCCCTGCTTTCCTTGGTGGCTATTTGGCTTATAACATTTGGCCAAGTCCGGATGCTCACCCTTAAAAGCAATTAAAATTGCCATTTGCTTTGGCGTAGCTGACCTATCAATCATAAATTTTTGGATATTATTTTATTTTTACTAACATTTTGAAATTTTCTAATTTACCGGCACCAAACACACACATAATTGTTGCTAAAATGTCATTTATGACATGATATTTACGAAACATATTCGAGTATGGACTGACAAGTCGTGCACGGCTTGAATGATGACAAATGAAGCCATTTCACTTTGGTTACAACTTCTAACTCAATACCATTATTATTATACCCTCCACAGGAAGGTATATTCACTTCGTCATTACCTACAATTGTAACGCCAAGAAGGAGTCACCGGAGACCTCATAAAGTATATATATTCTGAATCAGGATCACATTCTGAATCGATTTAGCCATGTCCGTCTGTCTGTCTGTCTGTCTGTCTGTTGAAAGCAGAATAGCGCCAAAAGGAATTGACATAGGCGAATGAAAGTTGGTGAAAGGACTTATTTCTATCGTCGTCAGGTTGGTATTGAAAATGGGCTATGTCGGTCAAGTAGTTCTGGTACCTTCCATACAAAATCAATATTAGACCCATGTGTCTCTCTGTCTGTTGAAAATACGATAGCGTCCAAAGGAATCAACCTTGGCGAATCAAGTTTGGTGGAAGGACTTATTTTTATTGTCGTTAGGTTGGTATTAAAAATGGGCTATGTCGGTCAAGTAGGTCTGGTACCTCCCATACAAAACCAATATTAGAAAACACATGTTGAAAGCACGATAGCGTCGAAAAGAAGCTACCTAGGCAAGTGAAATTGAAAGTGACGACTTACTTTTATTGTCGTCAAGTTGGTATTAAAAATGGGCTATGTCGGTCAAGTAGTTCTGGTACCTCCCATACAAAATCAATATTAGACCCATGCGTCTCTCTGTCTGTTGAAAACACGATAGCGTCCAAAGGAATCGACCTATAGGCGAATGAAGTTTGGTGAAAGGACTTCTTCTTATCTCCGTTAGGTTGGTATTAAAAATGGGCTATTTCGGTCAAGTAGTTCTGATACCTCCCATACAAAACCAATATTAGAAAACACATGTTGAAAGTACGATAGCGTCGAAAAGAATCTACCTAGGTTAGTGAAATGTTGTGAGAGGACTTATTTTCACTTTCGTCAAGTTGGTATTAAAAATGGGCTATTTCGCTAAAGTAGTTCTGGTACCTCCCATACAAAATCAATATTAGGTGTCTCTTATGTGTCTCTCTGTCTGTTGTTCAATGTAATAACGTACTACCTCACATGCCTAAAACTTTGCATGACTTGTATGCAGTGGAGGGTATCAAAGCATCGGCCAGGCCGATGATAACACTTTTACTTGTTAGAACTTATGTTTGTTCCAATAATTGCAGCATTTTTCCTGAAGGTGTCTCTAGTTTTGGTAGTGGCATCGATAGAGGGGGCACCAACAGTATTCGCAGCAACAGCAAACGCAGCAGCAGCGGTGGTTCTGGCAGTGGATGAAGCAGCATCAGATGTAGCAGCAGCTAAGGCAATAGCATCAGTTTCGTTGACGGTAGATATGCATGAGTCCGAGTTGGAATGCATGACCGAATCAACAGATTTTGAAATACTAGGCCTTGCTTCAACTTTGGTGGCATTAGAAGCACTTCGGAGGGTGTAAGGGCTATTGTTCTTAAGTTGGGTCGTAGAAATGCTGAGTTGCGAGTTTGACGCGTTGGATAGATGTTTGAGAGCGTGTGACGATTGAAAATGTCGAATTTTGTGTTAATAAATTCATTACGATATATTTAAGATTTAAGAATATTAAGGAGATAAATCAAAAGTAGAATAGCTATGTAGGTACGCTTGTCTCTTTTGAGAGCATGTTACATAGCCTAGAAGTCTCATCTGTACCAGCAATAGTTTCGCAAAACATTTTCCATGAAGTCCTTTTGGATTTCCGAACTAAGTATTTGAATTGCCCTTTGTCTTTTTTGTACTCATTCCATATGTTGTCGTCTGTGACTGCCCTATTATAAAGATTCCTTACTTCTTTTCTTTTAAGACCTATTTCCCTGCTCCACCATTTAGGCTGGGCTTTTTCTGGTGCCTTGTATTCCGGGCAAGCTCAAAGCTGTTGTTAGTGTCTTCTTAACTTGCTCTACCGCTCTGTCCAAATTTTTGGGAGTAGCACGGGGGAGTAGGCTGGATGTCAAGACATTAGTTAAAAATGTCCGGCTAGACAGAAATTATTTGAAATGACTGTTGGCCAACACTTTTTCTAGAATGTAAAACGATAGACATTCGTTTGAAGTTGTTTGTAGTGAAATTTTTTTCGTTTGTAGTTTAACCGTTAGAAAGTTAGAACCATTTGAAAAAAATTTAAACTAGCTAGTTGCGTTCGAAATCGTTTGTAGTGAAATTATTTTTTCTCGAAAATGCCTTTTTTCGGAGACATAAGGACATTTAGACAGAAATTATTTGAAATGACTTGCGCATAAAGCATATCCTTACTTAAATAACTGCATTTAAAATTTCTGAATCCATTCAAGCGTTACTTAATAAAACGCAATTAAAATAAAAAAATGCATATCCTTAGAGTTGCATCCATTATATCGATTTCCCAACAACAACAAAACAACGGTAAACACATTTTCGCAAATATTTCATCCGTGTCCATCGATATCAGTCACTACTTGCCGATTAGCAAATAAACCAATCAAAAATGATCGATTTTGTCCAAGAAACTTGTCTATTCCTTTGAGTGACATTAAAAAACTACCACTTTTAACAATTTATAGCAACAAAAACATAATTTTTGCAAACTCCATACTCCTGGCTATCTAATCCAATTCAAATGATGCGATTTTATCACAAAGAAAAAGATTTTGATGCAACTTCAGCAAACGGTAGTTCGTCATATAAACTCATATCAATATTTCGGTTATTAAGTAACTCAAAATAGTGAAATCTATTTTTTTAATGCTTACTATTAGATCTTCTAATGGAAAGAAAAAGTGATCTTTTATCAATAGATATTTATTCAAAATATAAGAAAATTGTTGAAATCATCCGCGCAATCCGATTTAAGGGGATGGTTATTCAAAACTAGTTAGTTGTTAGAAAGCATGTATGCTCTATCTAATAGAACCGCAAAATAGCAAAATTATTCCAACCAAAGAGAATTTATATGCAGTTTAAGCAGGCCAAGTGATGAAATTTTCTATTTTCAACAGTTTTCCACCTAACCAATCTAATAAAACACAAATTACATATATCCGTCAGCCTAACGGTTTATGATTTATATGAAATTTAAGCGAAATTGCGGCTTAATTTTTTTTTGTGAAGTTAGCCCGCACTTTTTCTAGAATGAAAAACTGGGCTTGCAGTTCGATAGGCATTCGTTTGTAGTTTTTTGTAGTGAACTTTTTTTCGTTTGTAGTTTAACCGTTGGAATGTGTGTTGAACCATTTGAAAAACAAATTTGAAATCCCCCGCGTTATCTCCGAAACCGTATAAAGCAGAGTGATACAATAGGCCTTTTTTATTATGCTCAAATGATCTATATAGATCATGGATTTCCATGGTTTACAACAACAGTTGGATCACGTACTATGTAAGCCGTGGAAATCAATGATCTATATATTTAGATCATGTGGGTAAAATAAAAAACGGCTTATAGCTGTTTTTTATTATCAGCGTGATCTGATTCGGATCAGATCACGAAAATAAAACACAACGGATCATTGAAAAGTTTAATTTTGGAATTGTGGCAACAGTTGCTTTCAAAAGCAAAACAGATAATACAGGTTATTTCAAACTTCATATTGCCACCAGCCATCTTGCAAATATTCTTCTCAACGTGACGTCACAGAAGGCACATGTCATTTCATTTGCAAAGTCGGGGGTGTTACCATATTTGAATCAAATTTGCATAATTTTACTTTTCAAATATATTTTTTGTGAAACAAATTTAGTATTTGTTTCTGAAGCAAATCGGACAGATTTTATAAACATTTATAAAAGATTTCTGAAATTTATTTATTAACCCCCGTATTAATAAACACTGCGTAAAAGTTATCAACTCGTTACTCAGCAGTTACGTCAAATTTTTGTATGCTATCTGACGTCTACTAGCTAACTTACATTTTGCATATTTACAACTTTATCCTGTTTTGGACTAGAAGAAAATAATGTGATGGGATTATAAGCAACGAGTAAAGTTTTTATTTTTGTAATTTTGGTCTTGGCAATCACGCGACTCGCGATTTAATTCAAATAATCATATTAAATGAATCACTTTCTCATTAGGTATTCAAAGCTTTTCTGGGCATTTTTATTTTATTTAAAAAGAAATAATAATTGAAAAAAGCGCTCACTTTCTGCAGGGATACTTGTAAAACAAAAATTATTTCCCATCACGATTGGGTAAGGGTAAAACATTTCATAAATGTTTTTTTGGTGTCCAGATCCAAACCAGCAAAACATTTTTAAACATTCCATAAAAATTGTTTTGTTTAAGAACTGTTTTAGAAATATTTATGGAACATGTAGGTATTTCATAGTTTATCAAATGTTTGGCTGGTCTGGACATACCTTTATAGAACGAGAAAAAACAACATTACTCGGAATACGGACAGGGAGTTTATTATCGAATGCGAAATAAATCAATTGATATTTTTGTGTTCCATTTTTTAGTTTGGGAACGTGATTGTGTGGCTATCGTTTACAGGCACACCAACATTTAAAAATAAAGCAAGCCACCTAGTCGGAATTAGTAGAAATAATTTTCAGATCATGATTCGTGATCTCGATGAGAAGCAGGATCATGTGCTGTTGTTGTAAATGCATGTAAATCGATGATCTAATGGATCATAACTGGTAATAAAAAACAGCTAATAAAATAAAAGATACAATACAATAAAGATATGCATTTTTTGATTTTAATTGCGTGTTATTAAGTAACGCTTGAGTGGATTCAGCAATTTTAAATGTAGTTATTTAAGTAAGGATATGCTTTATGCACCAGTGATTTCAAATAATTTCTGTCTATTGGAAATTCGGAGTTATATGTTCAAACACAAATGTCGTTATATCTCCGAAATAAGACATTTTTGAAAAAAAAAAATCTACACTACAATCAACTAGAAACGATTTCGAATGCAACTGGCTAGTTTTCATTTCAAAAGCTCAGAAGTGAGAGGGGGATTTTTTTTCAAATGGTTCTAACTTTCTAACGGTTAGAAAAATTTCACTACAAACGAATGTCTATCGAACATTTCACGTTTTTCATTGTAGAAAAAGTGCGGGCCAACTTCACAAGGCCCCCGATCGTTAACCACAGCAACGTTGTGTTCCGCAACATCGTCTGACCTTCCTCTCTTGTTGTTCAAACTACTTCAAACGGGTCCCCTATGCGCCCGCCTTCCTCCCGTAACTGCGCATTTTCCCTGTAATTATTTTGCTTTTGGTTAAGCAATGGGTAGCTTATATCGCAACCACCATACTTGGCTACTTTCAGTACAAAGATATTAGAACAAATAATTTTCACTTGCAAATATAGCTTTGGAAAATCGATCGACTTATTTACGGCGCAGGGATATAAGTCCCCGAAACAAGTGCCGAATTGATTTTTCGGGACGTATGTCCCACTTTAGTGGCCCCATCTGGCCAGTTTATCCGCTGCCTCGTGCTCTTCCGCACCAAATTTTGGCGGCTCCCATTTTGGTATCTTATATCTTCTGGTGAACGGGATGAGTTCAGTCTTGTTGGGGGGTTGACCGATAGACTGTTGTTCTCCGTCCGCTTCGATAGTTCTGATAGCGAAGATTCCATAACTTCACTAATGTTGGGAAGATATTTTCCAGAACATCTATCTCATCTGCGTACGCGACCACCTTGATGCCCTTGACAAGTGTTTAAGTAGTTTGGTTTATTGAGATATGCCATAGAAGAGGAGATAAATGTCCTCCTAATGGAGTTCCTCGTTCCTCCTTAAGACTGCTGTTAAGCATATCTTTAATTCAGTTAGTCTTCTTTGAGGTTTAAGGACTTCTCAATGGTTCTAACGACCTTATGTAGTGCTGTTTCCACAAATCTGCCTTTTGTAAGGGGTCTTTCATTAGCGACTTGACAACTTCAAACTTTCTGTGTGAAGGCACCCTTAAACCGATTACCGAACTGTCAAAGTCAAAGTTCATTAAAATCAACAATTTCATCATGTCGAAGTACACGAAGGAACAACGTTTACAAATAATTAAAATTACTACCGAAATTCCGAGTCATTGGTCGCAACTTTAAGACCGTTGACGCCAATTTTCAATTTTCTTCAGCGATGAGGCGCATTTTTGGTGAAACAGCTTCGTCAATAAGCAAGCCACACAGCGGGTGCATTAATCGAGTTATTGAAGTCTCAGTTCGGAGAACGTGTTATCTCGAGAAACGGATTCGTCAATTGGCCGCCGAGATCGTGTGATTTAACGCCTATAAGCTTTTTTTTATGGGGCTACATTAAATCATTGCCCGGCATTGACAGCCGGCGACGTTAGAGGAGCTCAGACTCAGAGCCAATATTGAAAATTGAGAGCGGTCGCGTCATCGAAAATTGGCTACATAAGTTCCCGTGGTGGACATATGAACGAAATCGAATTCCATTCATAAATGTTTTGATAGTGATTCAAGCCAATACATTTTTTTTAAGACATCTCAAGTAGTTTGCATTTTATCGTTTTTTGTAGCAGACTTGTAGGATTGAACGATTTTAGAGCCCATGTTTTTTTTATCTTTGCAGATGCAATTCATAATGCTTAACACTTCCTCATCCCAAAGTTAGGGGGGATTGATAATAGGATTGGAAAACTGATTTTCTTTCTGTGTGCAACCCTCAAACTGGATGTTAGAAGCAATTCCAAGGTTTCCTGGTTGTTGTTTTCAAACTGTTGTCATCGTTGTAGATGTAACTCATAGTGGACGGGGTTGTAGCTAGAATTTTCCGCAGCTCGCCGCCCTCTGTGGTAACACTGGATGAGTCTACCTATGTGTTAGTAAACACGTTTAGTGTTTCTTTGACCATAGTCGTGTTTGACAGGTTGCATGTTGGATCAGGTCAAAGAATTTTTTGCAGTCAGTCTTTATGGGGTTTCTAATGGGAAGTTCTTTGGTTGCTCTAAATTCAATAGTGAATGTTATCGTTAAATGATCGGAAAAGGAGCGTTCAGGGGAGACCATCCAGTCCTTGACCTTAAAGCTACCGATTGGAAGTGTAATTGAGAATCGACTCACCTCTTTATTGTGATTGGTGTACGTTAGCGTCCATACCTAAAACCAAGTTTAGTTTGATGGTGCTTGCGTGCTGTACCAGTTCCTTTAATGATGGGGTTGTGGGTCATCGACTTCGTATGGCAAGTATGAGGATGAGCTGAGGCTCAACTTTCTCGTCCAATTTAGGTAGACATATTTACACACATCCTAAAACATTCCAACAAAACTGAAGCAGAAGAAATAATATCACAAGCGCGTAATTATTTGATTATAATTTATATATTATAATTGCATTTAGTTTCACTTTTTGGTTACGATACGACCACGACCAAATGACATTTGCTTCAAAAACATATTTACTTAAGCTCTACGCAGGCTCTAAACGCAAATTTTCGGGTTTAAACTACGCAGCCCGAAAGTAAGGTTGCTTTATAGTTCAAAAAATCACATTTTCCTGCGTAATTTGCATCACTCTGAGCTTTCCGACACTGTCCATCATATTGGAAGGGGGAACATAATGCTCACCAGTCCAAATTTAACGACTCCTGCTGCAAATTGGAAGTACATATTCATTTTATTAGTTTTACAGCCATAATAACAATATTTACATAATCTTAAGAAAATAGGAATAATCATGTTTACACTTTTTCTAGGTATCGGCTATTGACAAAGATATAGGCGAATTTGGCACATTTACATATGATATTATGTCGGATGCTCTTAAGGAATATTTTGCTATTGATAAAGCTAGAGGAGTTATCGAAGCAAAAGTATCCCTTGATCGTGAAGCTCGTTCGTTTTATGATATTTCAGTAATTGCAACCGATATCGGAGGCCGTTCAGGTTTCGCTACCGTTAAAGTAAAAATCGTAGATGAGAATGACAATCCGCCCATATTTGAACTAAAGGAATACCATGCAATGATAAAGGCCAACTCACAGACGTTTATTCCATTTCTAAAGGTAAAAGTCGATTTTTTTTTTAAATATGCAATATATTGAATTTTTTTTTTACGTGGTAGGTAAAGGCACTGGATAGAGATGAAAACCAAAACAGTACTATAAAATATTTTATGTACGAGCCTGAGAATGAGAACATAAAAAGTTTATTCGAGGTCAATGAAAGTAATGGTTCAATCTACCTTACAACATCAGCTTTTCAATATGTTAATCAAATATTCGAATTTTTTGTTCGAGCTAGCGATGGTGGCATACCTTCGTTGCATAATGATGTTTCTGTTTCTGTACTTATTGTAAACGATAGCATGAAATTGCCAGCATTTGAGCAAACGGACCGTAAACTGTTTATATCTGAACTATCTACACCCGGCACTTTAATAACTAAAGTACACTTGGTTGGTAACCATACTGCCAAATATAGAATCATTTCTAATTATAATGAAGATAAACAATTTTCAATTAATCAACTGGGTGAACTTACTTTATCAAAAACACTCGATCGAGAACGGAAAGATGTCCACGTACTTGGTATTTTAGCTGAAATAGGAAGCGGTCCGTCCTATACAGCAATTACCAAAGTAGTTTTTCATGTTCAAGATGAAAATGATAACGCACCAATTTTTGAAAGCAATCCTTATAATATTGTGCTTGCTGAAAACGTCGAAAAGGGGACTGCTATTATAAGGGTTGTCGCAGACGATTTTGACCACGGATCAAATGGAGAAATCCGTTATTTCCTCGCTGATGATATTGGTGATATTGCAAATGATTTTGATATCGATGTGTACACGGGATGGCTAACAACGCTTGTAGAGATGGATCGGGAGAAGCGAAACGAGTATCGATTTCAGGTAGTCGCCGCTGATCATGGGCAACCCAAACATATGGGAAAAACAACGGTTATAGTTAAATTAAAGGATTACAATGACAACCCTATTACATTTAAGTCAAATAATTATACATCATCAGTAAGTGAAGACGCTCTTCCAGGTACCGTTCTTTTACAGTTATCAGTTACTGATAAAGATGCAGAAGCTAATACAGCAGTGGAATACTACATCACAAGCGGAGACCCACTTTCACAATTTCATATAAGACAATCTGGTGATCTTTTTATTGCAAAACCATTAGACAGGGAGAAAATCCCATCATATGTAATACATATTGTAGCAACTGATGGCAAATTTACAACGTCTACAATGGTCACAATTATAATTAAAGATGTCAACGATAACCCTCCTTATTGCGAAAAATATCGTTATAAAGAAATAATCAATGAAAGAATATCACCCGGAACATTTGTTTTAGAAATCAAAGCTTCCGATGCTGATGAAGAAGTACCTTCAAAGCTAAGGTTTTACCTTACTGGCAACGAGTCAGACGATTTTGTATTAGAAAAAGACACAGGTGTACTAAAATCTACTCGTCATATAGATAGGGAAACTGTTTCTCATTATTATTTGACCGCTCACGTGCAGGATTCTGACCAATTATCATGGGAATGCATATCGAAAATAGAATTAGTAATTGCTGATATTAACGACAACCCACCAGAGTTTAGTATGGAGGCATACACATTAATACTTCCTGAGGATGCTGAAATCGGAACGCTGGCAACTAAAGTACATGCAACAGATAAAGATGCTGGTATTAATCGGAAAATTCGATATTCTTTCCTCGAATCTGGTAATGGAACATTTAAAATCTCAGAAGATTCCGGCATCATAACACTTGTAAAGGTATTAGATAGAGAATCTATTGCTGCGTATAAACTAAAGGTGATAGCTACTGACCAGGGTACACCCAAGCTTTCCAGCATAACTACACTTACTATCAATGTTCAGGATATAAATGATAATCCACCAGAATTTACAATGCGGCACTATTTTGCAAATGTTGTTGAAAACGATTGTATTGGACATGAGGTAATTAAAGTGTTGGCAACTTCTCGCGATACAGGAGTTAATGCTGAGATATATTATTCTATTATTGGAGGAAATGAACAGAAAAAATTCGCTATTAATCGCAATACAGGTAGTGTTACTATCAGCGGAGAGCTTGACTATGAGAAAACAAAACATTTTCTCTTAACGATTCAGGCAGTTGATGGAGGGACACCTCCACTAAGTAATTTAGCCTCTATTAATATTACTGTAGCTGATATAAACGACAATAATCCTCAGTTTTTACAAAACTCTTACAATGCAAGAATAAGGGAAGACGCTTTAATAGGAGATAAGATTCTTCAAGTAAGTGCATTTGATGTCGATTCTTATCAAAACGGTCGGCTAAGCTATAACATTGAAAGAGGAGACCGTTTTAATCAATTTGTGATCGATAGCAATACAGGTTATTTATCCGTAGCAGGTGGCCTGGATAGAGAATCTATTTCCAGCTATGTGCTTGAAATTCGAACACGGGACAATGGATACCCAGAACTATTCAGCTATGTTCACGTTAATATTGAAGTATCTGATGCCAACGATAATCCTCCTTTGTTTACTAAATCAAACTATACAGTAATTGTACAAGAAGATAAACAGTTGGGATATGTTTTGATTAAATTCGATATCTTAGATGCTGACACAACACCGAATTCTGCTCCGTATACTTTTGATTTTCGTAGCGGTAATGATGGTGGAGCGTTTCGCTTAGAACAGGATGGAACCCTGAGAACCGCAACTCGATTTAATCACAAAGTTCGCAGTACTTACAATATGCTCATAAGGGTTTTTGATAATGGAACACCACCTTTATATTCTGATGCTTGGGTATTTGTTAAAGTCATCGAAGAAAGCCAATATCCGCCCGTGATTACACCTATTGAGATATTAATAAATTCATTCCTAGACGAGTTTCCAGGCGGCGCAATCGGAAGAATATACGCAACAGATCAAGATCAGTACGATTGTTTAACATACAGTTTAGTTCCGACCGCTGGTGTTATATTATCTCCTCACACCCTTTTCAATATTTCTAAAGAACAGGGCTTTTTAAATGCATTACCAAATCTAGATGTTGGTGATTACAGAGTTAATGTCACTGTATCAGACGGAAAATTTACAGCATTTGCAATCGTAAAAGTAACTGTCGATTTAATTAATAAGCAAATGTTAGAGAATGCCATTATTTTACGATTTACTAACATCACACCTGAAGATTTTATTCTTAGTCACCGTAAGGGGTTTATTAGATCGATTCGGGCTGCTATGCGCACTAGACAGAAAGACGTTATTATTATTTCAGTGCAGCCATTCAATGAGGACTTAAATTTAGTGGGCCATCATACACGTATGATAAGGCATACAGGTTCAAAAGCCTTGGAAGTGAGTAAGCTCGATGTGGTATTTACTGTTATAAAGCAACAAGCTAACCCAAATGCAGATGGGTATTTTTCTACTAAAGAAATAATGGATACGGTATCTGATAACATCGGTAAAATTGAGGAAGCCACAAGTTTAATTATCGATGAAGTAGTTAAAACAAAATGCAACCAGGAAAAGTGTTTACATGGATTATGCAAAGATAAAATAGTTTTGCACAAAAAAAAAATCGTTACTATAGCAACGGATGTAACCAGTTTTGTATCAGCAGAATACGAGCATGTCAATGAATGTAAATGTCAACAGGGTTATGGTGGTGAAAAATGTGATGAAGCAGTCAACTCATGTGCATCAAAACCTTGCCCCCTTTATAAGCTTTGTTTACCTGAAGGAGAATCTGAAGGGTATCGATGTGTTTGCCCTCATGGATATGCTGGTCCAACCTGTGAGCGTGATATTAATAACTGTCATGACTATCCTTGCTATTACCCTGTTAGTCCTGTGTCATTCAGCGGTAAAAGTTATGCACATTATAAAATCGACAGAATGGTAGGAAAAAAAACGTTAGAAGACCAGTTGATATTTACATTAAGAGTACGGACGCTACAACAAACAGGAAATTTAATGTATGCTTCAGGGAAAGTAGACTACAATATTTTGGAAATTTCAAATGGTGTAGTTCAATATAGATTTGATTTAGGCTCAGGAGAAGGCCTTTTAAGTGTATCAAGTATCTATGTGTCCGATGGAGAGTGGCATGAAATTAAATTAGAACGTGAGCGAAACAGTGCAAAACTGGTTGTCGATGGAAAGCATGTTGCACAAGGCAGCGCTCCCGGAGTTAACGGAATTTTGAATTTACAATCGAATGATATATTCATGGGTGCTGAAGTACGCCCACATCCGACGGTATTGGGATTCGAAGATATTCAGCGAGGATTTGTAGGTTGCATGGATGATATTAGATTAGCAAGAGAGTCGGTTCCACTGCACATGACTGGAAGTAGTACAGTTGCTGTACTAAAACGATTTGCTAATGTTGAGTTTACATGTAACAGCGCTTCAGTGCTTGTTTCTCTTGGAATTTGCGGCACTCAACCTTGTTTTAATGGTGGAATCTGCAGAAATATTGGTGTTAACAATTTTGAGTGTCAGTGTCATTCAAGATTTACGGGCCCGTTTTGTAAAGACGATTTAAATCCATGTGCGTCTTCACCATGCTTGTTTGGTGGAAAGTGCCGTACAGAAGGTGCTGGGAACTACTCATGTTCTTGTCCGCCACGTATGACTGGTAAGCGGTGCGAGTTTGGGCGCTTTTGTTCTCCAAACCCATGTAAAAATGGAGGAGTTTGTGAGGAAGGAGACAACGTGGCTCATTGTATGTGCAGAGGTTATATAGGAGCAACGTGTGACATTGATGTCGATGAGTGTGAAAATCAACCATGTGGCAATGGAGCCACATGCATCAATGAGGCGGGTAGTTTTCGATGCATATGTCCTCCTGATTTAACTGGTGCCAGTTGTGGAGATCCACTATATTCTAATTCCATTACAACTCAACTTCGAAATTTGCCACTGGAGGATATGATAGGCATTGTATGCGCTATATTTGGCGTCGTGCTTGTAATTATCGCTGGCTTCTGTTATTTCCTTTGTAATCGAAAATCACTTCATCAGGAATCAGTTAACGTTAATAACGACCCACGAAAAGAAATAACGTTAAATGCAGTAATGCCGAAAGAAGAGTACAAGCGCAGTTCAAAATTGAGCAACTTAGAAGTGCAGCAACGACCACAAAGTTACACAGCAACCTCCAATGATGCTCAATTTCCTGTGAATACGATGTTTGTAAATAATTTGGATATTCTTAGAAGTTATGGATCTGCGGGAGATGAACTTGAAAATGTACCACCAGAATATCAAAAGCTAAATTGCACAAATCAACACATTAATATTAATGGGACCACTTCTAGCGATACAGAATCAATCCATAAGCAAACTTGGTCAGATCAAATGCAACTTAAAACATTTACTGACAATAAGCTCAATAATGGTAAGTAGAATAATTTTTTTTTTTCACACCAGTAATCGACAAATAATAAATAAACATATTTTAGAACGGATTAATGATCATTATAAAAACCACACTACACGCTTAGCATCCCTTAAGCCAACGCCTTTGAATAGTAAATTACTGCATGTCAATCTTCCAAACATCCATAATTCACAAATTACTTTCGACGATTCACCAAATAATCATGGCCAATATCATTGGGATTGCTCTGATTGGGCTAGAAGGAGTCAAAATCCATTACCTGACATCACTGAAGTTCCTGGCGTTGAAGTGCCCGACTCATCGAGCTTTCATAGTAATGAAAGTAATGAATCACATACAAAAAATATTCTTATACCACTAAGTAAGTATATCTTTACTTTATACAATCTTTTCTTTCTATATATTTAAAAATAAGTTGTATTGTGTTAGAAATTGATGTAATGCGTCAACTGATTTTGTTTTTGTAAATTGCTCATGAAAGGTGACGTCAATACCAAGTTTTTTTTATGCATATATGGGAATTGGTTTCATAGCTATAGGTATTTTAGTGAACATACTGTACATTTGTGCGTAAGTATATGGCGTCTAATTGTTTTGTCGATCTCCGAAACCACTCAACCGATTTCAACGAAATTTTGTGGATGTGCATGGTTGGATAGAATAGTTTTGAACCCAATAGGTGGAGCTGATGTCGAGATCCATTTTTTGAATTCTTTCAACATATTGAAACTATATACTATATTTTACTATAAAATTGTAATCTGGCAACGGAAGTGCATTCTCTCGAATTATTTTTCTTAAAATAAAAAAAAATCAGTACTCCTCAAATTTAAAATATCGCTAAAAACAATCTATTTCTACAACCATACCATATATTTTCAAATTTAATCGAATCCATTGCATGCTTAATCTATAAATTTAGAACCTTTTAGGGTTTTTTTTTTCGTATGCTGAATATGCCATCTGTAATACGTTGTAAGAGAAAGATATTCCGCGATACTAATAATCATTTTTAGTGTCCAGGCTACAAACGACGCCGAAGTTCTTGCCGCTCTTTTGACATTTCTCTTCAGTAAGGTTTGCCATTTCATGATGGAAAGATATACGAGCCAATAACGAGTCGAAATTATTAAATTTACTACCGATTCGGAGTCAGTGGCCTCAACGTTAAGAGCGCTACGTCCAATTTATGGTCGTCATAATCGTCCTAGCACATCAACAATTGAGCGTCTAGTGGAAAAATTTGAATCCACAGGCACAGTACAAAAAGTTCCCGTGCCAGTGAGACAAAGGAGTGCCCGTAGTGTCGAGACTATTGCTGCCGCTGAGGCTTCAGTTGAAGAAAGCCCAAATGTGTCTCTCACACGTCGTTCTCAAGCGTTGGGCATCTCTGTGACGTCGTTGTGGCGAATTTTGCGAAAAGATCTTGGCCTACATCCTTACAAGATTAAATTGACGCAAGAACTGAAGCCGCTTGACCACCAGAAGCGTCGTATGTTCGTGAATTGGGCTGAGCAACAACTTGAAAATGATTCGGATTTTCATCGAAAAATCATCTTCAGCGATGAGGCTCATTTCTGGCTGAATGGCTTCGTCAATAAACAAAATATGCGGTATTGGTCAGGCAGCAATCCACATGTACTCCATGAGTCATCATTGCATCCCGAAAAAATTACGGTTTGGTGTGGTTTATGGGCCGGCGGCGTCATTGTACTTCTTCCGTGATGATCAAGACCGGCACGTTACTGTGAATGGGAATCGCTACCGTTCAATGATAACCGAATATTTTTGGCCCCAATTGGATAACATGGACTTGGAGGACATGTGGTTCCAACAGGACGGCGCCACAAGCCACACAGCGAATGTCACAATCAATTTATTGGAAACCAAGTTTGAAGAACGTCATTTCCTGTGGGGCTACGTCAAGTCTATGGTCTATGCCAACAAGCCAGCGACGATTGATGAACTTCGTACGAATATCGAACGTGAATTTCATTGATATCCGAAACCGTTTTTGTTTTATTTAAAAAAAAACTTTTCTAGCACTCTTATTGAAAAACCCTTTACAACATATTAAGTGTGCAGGTTAAAAATGATTATTAATAAGGCCCATTGTATTCGTACAATATTTCGAACTCGAGGTGTTAATCAATTCTGACATTACAATGAAGTACTCAAAAACGTGGGTCGCGAAATTCTGTCCGTCTGTCTGTGTGTCGGTCTAACCGGACTTGGTTAAACCTTCGGATTTGGACTTTGTGGACTTTAAGTTCGGGGCCGTTTTTTTTGCACGTTAACCTAAATAAAAGTGGTACTTCCCAATTATTGATATTTTCAAAATTATTGCGTCCTTAATTCTCAATTTGAATTACGGAAAATGGTAATTTTAGAAACTGCACATGTCTCGAAAACCCCATTTTCGATTTGAATAAAACTTTAAAATCCAAGTAATACTTACATCCCGAACAATATTTTAATCTCAGTTTTCAGCTAAATAGTTAAACATTAGTATTTCTCAAACTAAGTATTGGAAAATTTGTTACTGTTTTGTCTGCATAATTTTACAAAAGCCGCAATTACAATTTTGATCAAAATATATATAATATGTACATATTGAGGATAATAAAATAATTCTAATTAAGATCCCGTAGGTACTTAGTTTTTCTAAAAAAAATGATTCAATAAAATTACTAGGGGAGACTGGGTACGGTTGAAACAATTTTTCTTCTATCGCCCATAGGATAAGCATTAATAAGACTAGCCATAATGCGAAATGCAAGTTCAATATTTCTTCTATTAATGCACATTGGTTTTTTGAGTTCATAGTGTACTTTTTAAGCAAATCATCAATTTTTATGAGAAAAGTCAATTTGTTTCAACTGTCCCCATACCAGGGGCGGTTGAAACAAAGAGTGGGGTCCAATGAAACACGTTCAAATAAAAAAAATCTTACGTTCGAACGTATTTAATTAATTTTTTATTTCACACTTAAACAATATTTTTTTTATTCAAGGTTTTATATTAATTAATTAAAAAGAGATGAACAAAAAATAAATAACAGAAAATGAATAAAAACTAAAAACTTTCTTCATTAAATTAAGATAAAGGAACTTGTTTCAGTCTTGAAAATAAAAAAGTAAATAAAAATTAGTTCTCACAGTAATCTGAGTCGCAGTTGTGATAGACATAAGTGTTGCCACGTTCGGTGCACTCTTCGTGGGCCCACATTTTGCATGTGATGCACTGCACCCACTTTTCCCTTGATCTGCTCTCAAAATACGGATCCAAACAAATGAGGCAATAGTACTCCTCGTCTTCTGAGCTTGAAGATTCTTGTGGGGTCTTATTTTTTCTAGTGTTCTTTTTGTATTTCTTCTTCTTCTCCGGGGTGTCAGTGTAGATCGTGGACTTTCTTTTTTTTCGACCTCTATTCGATTTTCTTGCCAGAGCCTTGGGTAGAGGTCGGACAATTTCCGGGGAAAACACATTAGCACCACTTGAAAGTAGTGCTTGTGTACTGTCCATTTATGTTGCGTCTTCCTGGTGGAGTTTCTTCCTGCTGGATCTCTGCTTGAGGTGGAAGTGACAAAGGTTCTTCAGCAGCTTGGGTAGGAGGCAGGCTATGTGGCATTAGAACCTCAGCTCATGTAAACACATTGTTTCAACCGTCCCCATAAAAAATGTTTCAACTGTCCCCAGCCACTTTTCTAACAAAAAAAAGTTACAAAACAACATAAACAATACGGAAACGTTTCTGCATATCACTTTATTATATTCTACATTCTTTTCTGCACACAATAAAAAAACACTCAACACTCTCATTTGAATAGTACTCACACAACAAAGAAAAAGAAAAAAAACAAAAAACTTACTTTAGCTTCTCAAAAAAATGAAGAGCTTTCAGTCCGCAGCCAAGCAGCACGACGATAGAAGCAAGGCTGAATATCGTAAATGCACTGATTTCTGCCTCATTTTCTCTCAATACTCATACACATTGCGCGAACAGCTTCTGAGATATTTGTGTTGTTTCAACCGTCCTGTGTTTCAACCGAACCCAGTCTACCCTACTCTATATTTTTGTAAAACTCGATACTGTAGGTATTGACAACAAAAATGAAATTAAAACTACGAAATTGTTTTTAACTTATATTTCTTCTTTTTTTCAACCGCATTCAAATTTGAAAAAAATGTATGCAAATGTCTGACAACCATGTGAACTTTAAATTTAGTCTAACAATATTTGGAGAAAAGTCATTATTAGACCACGATCTGTCAAAAAAATTGTCTTGTATCATTGTCATAACATTACCAGACGTTTAGGACATTTGGAGACTTATTTGCTAATGTAATGATGTGCAGTTCTTATACCTAACATCTGACTATTTTGTTATTGTCAGACAGACATTTTTGAAATTTTAACGCACAAAACGAAGTTTTGGTGCAAAATGAGTGAGTTAAAAAGACATATCGAATACGTGGACGAAGAAGACGACCCAACAACGAAAATGATATAGGAAATGACGATGGTTAATCGTACTTGTAGAGAAAAGGATCCAGAAATGTTTATGATCTTTTTTTAATTACATTTTGTGTCATTTGTATTATTCTAAAGTTCTGCTTACGGCGGACCACCTTATTCTTCATCCAAACACGCCATGTGACGCGGACGCGACGTTTGTGTCGCAATACATTTCGATTATTTTTTTCTATTAGTATTATTTATTGGCACGCAAACCATCTGAGAAGGCAATTGCCACAGTTTGGGACAAAGCCTGGCAACCGTGTGAAAAGACAATTTAGAATTGCAAGCAGAACTTAAGTATTAAAAACACTGTCAGCTCGGACAACAAGAGAAACTTTCTACAAGTTGTTTTCCGTTATACTAGTAACAAAGTATATGTGTCATGTTAAGGTAAATTGGTCGCACGCATACACTTGCACATAGCAACACTGACAGTTCATTCTGTTCATATAGATCATCGATTTACATGCAATTACAACAACAGCACATGATCCTGCTTCTCATCGAGATCACGAATCATGATCTGATTCTAAAAAATGGAACACAAAAAAATCAATTGATTTATTTCGCATTCAAATAAACTCCCTGTCCGTATTCCGAGTTATGTTGTTTTTTCTCGTTCTATAAAGGTATGTCCAGACCAGCCAAGCATTTGATAAACTATGAAATACCTACATGTTCCATAAATATTTCTAAAACAGTTCTTAAACAAAACAATTTTTATGGAATGTTTAAAAATGTTTTGCTGGTTTGGATCTGGACACCAAAAAAACATTTATGAAATGTTTTACAGTTACCCAATCATGATGGGAAATAATTTTTGTTTTACAAGTATCCTTGCAGAAAGTGAGCGTTGTTTTTCGATTATTATTTCTTTTTAAATAAAATAAAAATGCCCAGAAAAGCTTTGAATCTTCTAGTCCAAAACAGGATAAAGTTGAAACATTTCATAAACCTTTACCCCCGTATTAATAAACAAATATGCAAAATATAAGTTAGATAGTAGGCGTCAGATAGCATACAAATTTTGACGTAACTGCTGAGTATCGAGTTGATTACTTTTACGCAGTGTTTGTTAATATGGGGGCTAATAAATAAATTTCAGAAATCTTTTATAAATGTTTATAAAATCTGTCCGATTTGCTTCAGAAACATTTCATAAACATTTCTGAAATGTTTCGGTGGTCTGGATACACCTTAATATGCCAAGATAAACTCAAGCGGCAGCAGCAAAATATTGTTCATGTGTTGCATATTTGAACATAAAATACTAAATTTGTTTCACAAAAATATATTTGAAAAGAAAAATTATGCAAATTTGATTCAAATATGGTAACACCCCCGAGATTGCAAGTGAAATGACATGTGCCTTGTGTGATGTCACGTTGAGAAGAATATTTGCAAGATGGCTGGTGGCAATATGAAGTTTGAAATACCCTGTATAATCTGTTTTGCTTTTGAAAGCAACTGTTGCCACAATTCCAAAATTAAACTTTTCAATGATCTGTTTTATTTTCGTGATCTGATCCGAATCAGATCACGCTGATAATAAAAAACAGCTATTGAAATGATTGGCCGTTATCGGGACGTTGGGTATGCTGTGGTGAATTAAGTACTGACTTAAAAACCCAATTATTATATTAGGCCTTTTTATTTTACCTATGTGATCTATAGAACGGGATGTTTACATTGTCGTTGTAATCAATGGAAATCGATTATCTATGTGGATCAATTGCAAAAATAATAAAAATCGCTTATTAATAAAAAATCCCTATCTGATTATTAGGTTAGGTTTGATCGGCTTCCAGCTTCCAGTAGTAGGTCCATTGTGATACCGTTGGATCAAGAATCCTTAATCCCGTTTTAAGAAGATCGTTAGTGTCGCTGAAGAAAAAGTTTTCTTCTCTGAGTGGAAGCGGGTCAGTAACAGCGAAGGTGAAGGATGGTCTCCTTCTCCTCCTCATCTCTACAGCTTCTACATAAATCTACAAAAATCTTTTGAGGGTACACCGAGTCTATTTGCGTTTACATTCTGTTAAAAGAGATCAAATTCTTCGAGCGTTTCAGATGCAGCATTGTCCAAATCTCTTTTGTCGCTACGCACGTTATACCACTAACCCGGCATCCAATAGAGGTGTATGCTAAATTGCTCCGCTATCTTCGAAAGAGACGTTCGGCAGTCTAGAGCTACCTTCGAATTGTTTTCTTGAGCCAAGAACGAACCTCTTTTATCGCCATTCGTTCCGCCTGGAATACGCTAAAGTGATTCGGAAGACGAAAGGAGAGACTAGTTTTAGTTCAAAGTTAGTTTAAATGACTTTTATCTCAAATTGATATAAATAACAATGTTTAAAAAACCTAAGCCTATTTTGTTGGTAATCGGAATACCCTCTTTAAGAAATATCGAAGGAACTTCTCAACAGATTCATAAGTTCTATAACCCCATACTTGAGCTCCGTACAGTAGTATTGATGCAGCAGAAGAACGAAATAACATTTGTTTCGCACTATGTGTTGCATAATTGTTTTTAATGCAGCGTTCCCATATCCATGAAATAGCTCGTTTAGCCTCTGCTAACTTTTCTGTACATTTAGGTTTTCTGATAATAGCACTCCAAGATATTTGAATTTGCGTACGATCTCCACATCTTCACCATTTGACTTCCATTTTTCCAGATTAGAGTACCGGCCACGTCCATCTCTACATACCATTATCTTGGATTTCTGCAGATTGTTAGATTCCAACTTCTACAGTACACGTCAAGCCTGTTAATCATGAGTTGAGGACTTCCACAGAATCACGCAAGAAGACGATGTCATCCGTATACATCAAAGCTGAAATTATTACTCCGTTATAATTGATCCCACCTTGTACAGCATCAGTTATATGATTGATATACACTATACAGAATGAAGAGTATTACGCTGAGTATACACCCCTGCTTAGCTCCCATTGAGGTCCCTAATTCTTCAGAGATTAAATCTCCATCCCACACAAGTGCAACATTACTTTCATAAAATGCTTTCAAAAAACCAATGATATTGTTTGATACTCCAATTCTGAACAATTTATAAAAGAGTGCTTCTCGCGATATCGTGTCGAATGCTGCATGAAAATCGACAAAAAAAGGCATACCTACAGTTTCCTGTGTTTATATTTATTTGTGGCAGCGATGTTGATAAGTGCAAATATTTGGTCGATCGTGGAATAACCCTTTCTAAAGCCAGCTTGAAATTCTGTAAGAATGTTCTTTTCTTCTACCCATTTACTGAGTCTTTTGTATATTAAAGCCGAGAACAATTTGGCTGAAGTGTTTAGAAACGAAATACGATTTTTGTAGTCACCTTTTTTGTGTAACGGGAAAATTATAGACTTCTTAAACATATTAGCTGTTTTTTATTTTTAAGATATGATCCATATAGATCATCGATTTACATGCACTTACAACAACAGCACATGATCCTGCTTCTCTTCGAGATCACGAATCATGATCTGAAAATTATTTCTACTATTTCCGACTAGGTGGCTTGTTTTATTTTTAAATGTTTGTGTGTCTGTAAACGATAGCCACACAATCACGTTGCCAGACTAAAAAATGGAACACAAAAAATCAATTGATTTCTTTCGCATTCGAATAAAGTCCCTGTCCGTATTCCGAGTTATTTTGTTTTGTCCAGGCCAGCCAAACATTTGATAAACAATTAAATACCTACATGTTCCATATTATTTCTAAAACACTTATTAAACAAAACAATTTTTATGAAATGTTTAGAAATGTTTTGCTGGTTTGTTCCTGGACACCAAAAAAACGTTTATTAAATGTTTCACAGTTACCCAATCGTGATGGGAAATAATTTTTGTTTTACAAGTATCCCTGCAGAAAGTGAGCGCTGTTATAAAAATGTCCAGAAAAGCTAAAAACCTAATGAGAAAGTGATTCATTTAATCGATTATTTGAATTAAATCGCGTGTCGCGTGATTGCCCAGACTAAAATTACAAAAATAAAAACTCGCTTCTAATAATCCCACCACATTATTTTCTTCTAGTCCAAAACAGGATAAAGTTGAAACATTTCACAAACATTTACACCCGTATTAATAAACAAATAAGTATACAAAAATTTGACGTAGCTGCTGAGTACCGAGTTGATAACTTTTACGCAATGTTTATTGATACGGGGGCTAGTAAATAAATTTCAGAAATCTTTTATAAATGTTTATAAAATCTGTCCGATTTGCTTCAGACACGTTTCATATGCAACACATGAACAATAGTTTGCTGCTAACGCTTGAATTTATCTTGGCATATTAAGGTGTGTCCAGACCACCGAAATATTTCAGAAATGTTTATGAAAGCGGACACATTTTATAAACATTTATAAAAGGTTTCTGAAATTTATTTGTTAAATGCTTATGAAAGGTTTCAATTCTATCCTTTTTTGGACTAGAAGAAAATAATGCAGTAGGATAGCAGCGACTAAAGTTTTTATTTTTGTAATTTTAGTCTCGGGAATCACGCGACACTCGATTTAATTCATATAATCGTATTAAATCAATCACTTTCTCATTAGGTATTCAAAACTTTTCGGTACATTTTTATTTTATTTAAAAACAAATAATAATCGAAAAACAGCGCTCACTTTCTGCACGATTGGGTAACTGTGAAACATTACATAAATGTTTTTTTGGTGTCCAGATCCAAACCAGCAAAACATTTCATAAAAATTGTTCTGTTTGATAAGTGTTTTAGGAATAAATATGGAACATGTATGTATTTAATTGTTTATCAAATGTTTGGCTGGTCTGGACATACCTTTATAGAACGAGAAAAAAAAAAATAACTCGGAATACGGACAGGGAGTTCATTCGCATGAATCAATTCATTTTTTGTGTTCCATTTTTTAGTCTGGCAACGTGATTGTGTGGCTATCGTTTACAGGCACACCAACATTTAAAAATAAAACAAGCCACCTAGTCGGAGATAGTAGAAATAATTTTCAGATGATTCGTGATCTCGATGAGTAGCAGGATCATGTGCTGTTGTTGTAAGTGCATGTAAAACGATGATCTATATGGATCATATAAAAAACAGCTGATATTAGTTTCATTCTACTCATTTCATAAAAAAATATTAAAAAAGTGTACGGAAACTTTGGATGTTCACGTATTAATAAAGGGTGATTTTTTAGCTGGTTTGGTTTTGGCAACACTGGTTTTGACAGCTGACGTGTGTTTAGTACCTTGTGTCACTGTCAAACAGCTTCAGTTTGGTTTGCAATTTAACCATGGATCGTCTTACAAATGAACAACGCTTGCAAATTATTGAATTTTACTATCAAAATTCGTGCTCGGTTCGAAATGTTCATCGCCCGCTGCTTCCATTTTATGATCGGCATTCTCGACCTTCTGAGCAGTCTATTCGGAAGATTGTGACCAAATTTCGCACCAAATTTACTTTGTTGGACATTAAACCACCAACACGTTTACGTACTGTGCGTAGTGAAGAAAATATTGCGGCCGTATCAGCTAGTGTGACAGAAGACCGCGAAATGTCGATTCGGCGCCGTTCCCAGCAGTTAGGCCTTTGTTACAGCACTACGTGGAAAATTTTGCGGAAGGATTTGGGCGTAAAGCCTTTTAAGATACAGCTGGTGCAAGAACTAAAGCCAGCCGACCTACCACAACGCCGAATTTTTGGTGAATGGGCTCTTGGAAAGCTGGCCGAGGATCCGCTTTTTTATCGAAAAATTGTGTTCAGCGATGAGGCTCATTTTTGGTTGAATGGGTACGTAAATAAGCAAAATTGCCGCATTTGGAGTGAAGATCAGCCAGAAGCATTGCAACAGCTACCAATGCATCCCGAAAAAGCCACTGTTTGGTGCGGTTTATGGGCCGGCGGCATTATTGGGCCATATTTCTTCAAAGATGATGCGAATCGCAGCGTTATTGTCAATGGTGAACGCTACCGAGCGATGATAACAAACTTTTTTTTGCCCGAAATGGAAGTTCTTGACTTGCATGATATGTGGTTTCAACAAGACGGTGCCACATGCCACACAGCACGCGAAACAATGGCGCAATTGCGAGGCGAGTTTGGTGAACAGTTAATTTCACGTTTCGGGCCGGTCAATTGGCCGCCTAGATCGTGCGATTTGACACCATTAGATTATTTTTTGTGGGGGTATGCCAAGGCTAATGTGTATAGGGACAAGCCCGCTTCGATTGACGCACTGGAAGCCAACATCCATGCATTCATTCGTGAGATACCGGCCGATATGTGTGAAAGAGTATGCCAAAATTGGACTCAGCGGATGGGCTACCTGAGACGCAGCCGCGGTCAACATTTGCATGAAATTATCTTTAAACATTAAATTGCAAGGTTCAAACTATCGATTCAAATAAATATTTCATTCATTTTTTCGAATTTTTTGTGTTTTTTTTTTAAAAAAAGTTCTAAACCTCTTAAAAAATCACCCTTTATAATGATATATCAATGTTCTTGACATAATTAAAAAAAATCCACAAAATTTTATTTATTTTTTAACCCTGATATGTTATAGCTTAATATTTTTATTTTCTTATTTACTAACGACCATATTATTCACTCGCTTTAAGCCGGGTTAAGGGTTAGACCCGGTTTTAAGTGAGTTTAATCCAAAAATTAAACCCAAGTCCATAATATTCAGTCGTTTAACCCGAGCATAAACCCAGTTTTTTAAACTTTAAAATCCTTCTTTTCCAGCGGGCATTAAAATGTTTTTCAGTGAATAATATAGACATAGGTTTAAATTGTAGGGTTTAAAAAATGCGGATTAATGATCAGGTGTAAAATTAACTTAAATCTGAGTTAGACCCGGAGTGAATAATATGGCCGTAAGAGATTCTCTATTTCACTCTGGTAGACTGGAACACATCATGCATCGTGTGATGGCGCCTTAGAGCATTTGGCCTCACCCAAAGAATTTCTATTCGACGGCTGCATTAGTTGAGATTTGGCATCACTAACAGAAATGACATTCGTTTACGTAATTTGTAAATGTAGTTTCATTCATAAATATTTATTAGTTAATTGGAATGTCTCCGAAAAGTGATTTATGTCTTTACGTATGCGTATTGTTGACCATTTGAGCTTGAACGCAAAACGTCCCAAGCAGCCTCCATAGATTTAATTTTTAAAATAAATGTTGCACTTTTTGGATCTCGACAATGGACTCCGTAAGCTGCCTCAATAACTTGGCCCGTCGTGACATCTATTAATATAGCGCAGGTGGATTTCGCCTTTTCACCCATGTCGGTTTGGCTATCAACAGGTAGGTGTATTACAAGGTTTGTCTCCGTATTTGTTTGCAGAACTTTTTCCAACTGTTCCTCAAGTTGTCTGTTTCGTTTTTCTAGGTAATTGACTTCTTGAAAAATTTGATCATGACGCATATTCAGATCCGATATCCTGTTATATAGCTGCTGCAGTTCTGATTTCGAAGCAAGTTATTCGACGAGCTTCTTGTTATTTTCAATCAGAATCTCTTAAACCTGAAGCAGTTTCCATAGCGAGTTTTGTTTTCGTTTTATTCAAGCTAGGGTGGCGTTTTTCGTTTCCTGGTTGTTCTGGGGAAGCATCAGATATTCCTCTTTTGCCCATTTACAGGTTAGCTCTTTGGATGCACTTAATTTTTAGCTTAACAGAGACTTAGGAGCTAGGATTTACTCAGTATTTATTTTCTTTTGAAAGGGTTTGTTTTTATTTAATTTTCAAAATGTTTTATTTTCATTAATTTGCACTCTATCGCACTCTTTTTTTTATCTTTGTATTAGGATCTCAAATTTTTACTTCCGCTTTGACAGATGACAATTGTCCCTCAAGGAAAGAATATAATATTGAGTCTATCAGGAAAAAACCTCCACCCACCCTTTCGTCAGTGAACCCACTTTGCCATCCGGACCTCACCCCTCCCAGAATGACCTGGATGGGATAGTTACCTTTAAGTTCTTGTCAAAGCTTTTCTTGGGAGTAGTGTAGTCCGTGTTTTCTGAAGCGAATTCGTAGTTATTCGAAGGCTCTATGTTTTAGATCGTAACTACCTTTTCTTTTGCTTTCTTAAGTAGCTCATGTAGCGTTTGCGCTTTTTTATACCCTCCACAGGAAGGTATATTCACTTTGTCATTTCATTTGTAACGCCAAGAAGGAGTCACCGGAGACCTCATAAAGTATATATATCAGGATCACATTCCAAATCGATTTAGCCATATCCGTCTGTCTGTTGAAAGTACGATAGCGCCCAAAGGAATTGACATATGCGAATTACACTTATATTTGTGTTGGGACATATGGAAATGGATTTCGCTTCTCGATCTGCTGATTCATTGCCTCTAATCCCACAATGTCCTGGGATCCAGATCAATTTTAATTTTGCTCCTTGTGAAATCAAGTTATCTCGAATTTTGTTGATGTAGGGTGTTCGATTTTTAACATTTTTTATAGCTGTGAGAGTGGAAAGACTATCAGTAAAGATGACGGTTTGTCTTTTCGTTGTTACCGCTAAGTTTGTTGCTTCGAGTATAGCTAAAGCTATCTGTAGAGAAGATGGAGAAGTGTGATGGGAGTTTCACAGCAGAAAAAAGTTGATCGTTTATGTCAACAATAGCGAAACCGGTTCCTTCATTGCTTTTGGAACCGTCGGTATAAAGGATGTTCCAGAGGTTTTTTGGATACCTGCTCAAAATGTCCAGGGATAGTTGGGTGTATTTTTCCTTGGGTGTTGTATCTTTGGGATATTTTGATAAACTGATGTTTATGGCTTCTTCTGGAAGTCCCCAAGGCGGATGTTTTTCCACAGGTATGCTTTTTACATTAGGGTCGATACCGATAACTTCCCCGTAGGATAGAGCGAGGTATAGTGACGAACAACACCATCTCCATCAAACACCTTACTTCCGAATGCTGCAAAATTAACCAACTTTTTGAGAAATTATACAAAAATTCTTTTACTAACCTACTTTCAATTCCGTCTGCGGATAATATAAAAAAGGTATACAAAGTATTGCAAGACCTTAAATTAGACAAATGTATTTAAACTTGCCATTTGACTATTTATATGGGGGAGCGCTCCAGGATGGCAGAGGTGAGTGCTCTTGAGCGCACATTCCTGCCACCACGTACGCTCCCCCCCACACACACAGTCAGACAAAAAACTCACTTACATTTTTATTTAAACATGACATATAAAGATACATCATTTTTAATCCCAGCCGTAAGCCTTGGAGCTAGTGCTGTTAGTTTTTTTAAGATTAACCTGTTTAAGTAGTTAATAAATAATAATAATAATAATAATTCTCTTTCTTGATATATTTCTATTACTGTTTTCGTTAGTTTCAAAAGCCAACTAATTCCAGAGATATTTTAAGTTGAATACTTGCTAAAATCAAAATAACTCTATTCCAGTACTAAATTAAAATATTTGCTTATGTAAAAATCAAAATATGAGCATGGAATACGCTTAAGAAGCGTTTTCTTAGAATATCTCAAAACTAGTAAAAGTGGAATACGTTGTTTTTGATTCTGATAAACATCCTGTTCAATGTAATTACGTACTACCTCACATGCCTCAAATTTTGCATGACTTGTATGCAGTGGAGGCTATCAAAGCATCGGTCAGGCCGATGATAACACTTTTACTTGTTTCTATTTTAATTTTTGTCTTTGATATACGGTGCCTGTGTGACATTGTTCAACACTGTTCAATTAAACTTCAGACTTTTGAATCATATTGATTTTGCATAGATGTGGTGCCAAGCCTGATAGAAAATCTGGTAAATTGAGTATTTCGGAATATTTTTAAAATTTCATATAATATGCTCTAGCGGCTAAATTTGCATGTTGTTTACTCATTTCTGGAACAACCCAACAGAATTTACATCAGAGAGCTGCTTGAACGCTGATGCCAAAAATATTGCTTATAGGCATTTTTTATTTTTTATTAAATATAATTTGAGTGATGGAAATCTATATTTGGACCTTTACAATTTTCTCTGTTAAGTGGAAAAGATAATATCCGTCAAGTGGTTGCAGCCAGTGTTGATACACATTTGTGCCCGTTTTATCGCATTTCCATGACTTTTCGCAAGATTTCCGGTGATAACTGTTCGCATTTTTGTCGAATATTCTCTTTAAGGGATGCGATTCTCTGAGGTTTGTTGGCATAAACCCGCGACTTGAAGCCCCAAAGAAATAAGACTGCGAAGGTTAAATCGGGCGATCTTGCTGGCCAGGACAATTCGCCAAAACGGTATATTACGCGACCAGGAAACGCTTCCTTTACAATAGCCATTGTGGCTCCTGCTGTGTGCGGTTGCACCGTCTTATTGAAACCACATGTTCACCAAGTCCCGCTGCCGATGGGGTCCTCAAAAAAATACGGCGCAATCTCTCCTCCCGCGTGAACGATGCACCACAAAGTGGCTTTGAATGGATGTAATGGCTCTAATCATTTATTTTTCTTCATCATTGTTATACATTGAGTAAAATATACTTAACCGCCTTCGTACGAATCAATTTTCACGACGACATGTCAAAAAAATAATGCGACGACAATAAAAGCCAAGTGAGCTGTGGAGATATTTTAGAATCGCCACTTACATATCAGTTTTTAAGCAGCTTTTCACGTGGAAAGTGCATTTTGTCATTTCGCAGTGGAAAATGTGTATGGGAAAATTAACTGCAAACTAGGCTCAAGCCGAAAAAAACTATGGCAATTAAATTGTTTTCCTAATATTTTGTGGAAAAAAAGATACGCGTTCGTCGATTTGTTTTGAAAATAGGAATGGAATCAAGACATCAAATGTAACAATGTAACCATGTTTGACAAACCTAACGCACTTTTAATAAAGTTTAGAAGTTGTTTTGTTCTTATGTTCTGTTACCTTCAATTTGGCCTTGTTTTTCAGCCAGGTTTTGATACAGCATTTTGAAGTGCTGATGGATTATTCACAGCATGCCAGTCTTTTTCTGGCTAGTACGTTTGCTTCGTAGCTCTGGTTGGCTGCCTAAAAAGGCACCATGTTTTGCGATATCACATAACCAAAATATATGTAGCCGACTCTTCAGAGTGCCGCCTATGTCATGAAGAAGATGAAACAACTGTGCATATCTTATGTGAATGCCCAGCCCTTTGTGGTATTAGAATGAATTTCTACTTCAGAGAAATAATAAGTCCAGTAGAAGTAAAGATATCCATTGCTGAAAGTATAATCATAATACTGGTTTTTATTATCAGCTATGGATCATAGATCATCGATTTACATGCATTTACAACAACAGCACATGATCCTGCTTCTCATCGAGATCACGAATCATGATCTGAAAATTATTTCTACTATTTCCGACTAGGTGGCTTGTTTTATTTTTAAATGTTGGTTTGCCTGTAAACGATAGCCACACAATCACGTTGCCAGACTGAAAAAATCAATTGATTTATTTCGCATTCGAATAAACTCCCTGTCCGTATTCCGAGTTATGTTGTCTTTAAAGTACTTACTGTGTTACAATTGTATGCATGACTAATGGCCGCAAATCGGAGAGCAATGATTGTATGGTTGATTTAAAAAAAAAAAAAATTGAACTAAATGTCTCAGAGCAAATCCAAATCTAAAAGAATCCAAAAAATAAGAAGATATATTTATTTTCTCTGGCAGGAAAGCTGCGCTCCTAGCAATCAAAAGCTAAGATATAACATCAGAACTATACTCTGTCCAACAAAAATTGTCAGTACAGGGAATATAGGATGTTTGTCTCTCAGTCTGGTAGTAGGTATTGGGACGGTTGAGACTGGGAATTCCGTGCTAGAGTGAGAGGGAAGATATGGCCATGGAGTGATAGTGTTGTCTTTGTCGCTCGTATGTTAATTAGATATGTAGTGTGTTTGATGTGTCGCCACCGCCTTTGATGTGTCGCCGCCGGCGCGCGCCGCCGCCTGTGGTTGTTAGTTGTTGTTATCAGTTTCGTGTGTGGGTGGGGTGAGTGTGTTGAATTGTTTGTAGATGACGTAATTATTGGTATTCGTCGTGGTCGTGGTCGTCGTCGTCGTCATCGTGTAGGGTGTGTGTGTTGTGATGCTGAAAATTAAAAAAAGCGAGATGCGTGGCTGTGGTTTGACTTGGTACGATGAGTTTGGGAGTCGGATGTCGTAGCTTAGCGCTATAGCGTATGCTGTGAGATGTAGGTTCAAGTGTTTAAATATATTGATGGTTGATGGGGTTGTGCGCGCGATGATGAAAATTAAAAAAAGAGTGAGATGTGTGGCTGTGGTTTGAACTTGGTACCTACGATGAGTTTGGGAGTCGGCGGATGTCGTAGCTTAGCGCGCTATAACGTATGCTGTGAGATGTAGGTTCAAGTGTTAAAATATATTGCTGGTTGGGTGTGTGGGGGCGCCGCCGCCGAGCGACGGTTATCGTGGCTGTTGATTTGTATGGTGGATCGTTGCCATGCGACGGTTATCGTGGCTGTTGATTTGTATGGTGGATCGTTGCCATGCGACGGTTATCGTGAGTCGTTGCCGTGGTCATGGGTTGCTTGGGACGGTTATCGTGGCTGTTGATTTTGGATGGTGGTTCGTAGCCATGGTCGTTGTGTATGTTAATTAGATGTGGTTTTGATATGGTTTATTTGATCGAAGGGAAATGTTATTAATTTATCATCTTTAATGTATAAGTAGGAATATTAAGATGGGGTTGTTATAATTGGTAATCTTATTCATTGTATAAAAGAAGATAAGTAAATGAGGAGAGGTCATACATTAAGTAATGTTGTATGAGAATAGAACACAGGAAGTTCATGTGAAAATATCAGGCGATAGTTCGGTTCATCGATCAAAGAGACATTTTAAGGGGCACTTAGTAAGGTTCAGATTGACAACGAACCATTTGGATTCTTAGTTATAGATAAGGACAGTTCTATAAAAATGGGGCGTTACAAAAACTCATTCAAGGAAACTGCAATTTTATAAATGATTTATATCCTCTCTTTTGAAATCAGCATATATATATGTTGGATCACACGAACATCGAAAACATCAACAACAAGCATTCCAATGTACATATTTAAATTATATTCTATCAATTTTATCTTATCATTGATATTGAAAGAAGACTCACTTCATCAAATTAAAATTCAAACCATAATTCAAACTTAGCGCCAAAAAACCAATGTTCGCCATCTTTTTAATTATGTATCATGTACTAAAACTATGTAATAACCATATTGTACTAAAACATTTTCCACAAAGAATTCGATTCGGAAATAAAAATCACTTTTGGTTGTAACCTTCACGCTGACTGGAGCTTTTTATTTTTTTCTCCGAGTATTTTCCGTTGTGGCTCGCTTCGCTTGCGCAAACTGCCAATTTCGGGTATCTTGTTTAGCCAGGCCATTCGTTTTGTTGAGGCCGAATCAAGTCTCGTACTTTGCTTAATTTCCAATCCGCGGGAATTTTCCTACACAAAAAAAAAAAAAGTAAATTTTTCCAAGGAGCGATCGGAAAACCCTTCGATCGTACATTTTGGCGACCGTGACAGGACTTTTGACAAAAATCTCAATCGTTCATTCTTCATAAAAACATTTCTTCGCTAAAAAAGTGATGTAAAACTCTTAAAAGTAGACAATTTATATAAAGATTTAGCTGTGTCGGTAACGGCAATCTATTCGGTAACGGTAACGGTTCGCGTTGGTGCAAGTGTTAAGGTTCCAGTTACACATGAGGATCACCTTCAAGGACCAATACTAGACGCAAGGAAGAAACCCTAGTATCATCATCATCAGAAGGAAGCATTCATCTCGAGCCAGAGGAAAAACTAACATCGATTCATTCCGAACGTCAGAGAGGAAACAAAGGGAAATAAGTATAAAAATCCTCCCTACCAGGTATGTGGTCATATAGTTTCTTTATTCGAACGTGCGCAGAAAATTAAAATCGCTCAACGTTAGATATTTACCATAATCGAAATCTGGAAAAATCAGCGCAATTGCTTATTGGCAATCTATAAACGCACGTTCGATATAAAGGGAGTAATATTGCATGCAATGTAGTTAGCATCTTAATCTTATTGATTTGTGAAACAACATGTACTCTACATTATAAACGATCATCGATTTGCATATCAACTTAACATAATCGCCAAGCGCATAAGCGAGTCGCTAATCATACCATCCACACGAGCGAATTAGAATCCACTATCAGAACATATTATCGTCATTCTCACTTCACATCCATATTCGTCGGTTCTCATTAAAAGTGTGCTCAAAAGCTTTCGCTCATCCACCTACGCAATAATTCAATCATTACGCCTACACACTTGCACTTATTGTTCGTTCGCTTTCAATCGCATTCGCTTTTCGTACAGCAACAGCATCGCTCAACTCGACAATACATAGGTTCCACATTTGCAAAATAAAATCATTCGTCGGTGCACTTTCTTTTGAATTTGTGCAATTGCTTTCGTCCATACTTCGTCTTCACTCACATCAAGTTCATAATCCAATTTATGATTACTGTTCTTGGTTTTTGCTGATCTTCAAAACTGTTGTTGCTGATATATACTGTTGTTGCTGCTGCTGTTTTTGCTACGTAAATATTCGCTTTAATCCATCATCGTCGTCGTTTTAATCACCACCATCCAGTAAACAGGAAATTCCTCAAAGGGAATATTTCAAACAATTATTTTTGAACACTCACATTCAACTTTCGGCTAGTTTCGACATAGTGTGAAAGGCATTATATTTAGTCACTATGTCTCTCGATAGTTTAAAATCTTCTCGCGCTTCAACCAAAGGAAGTATAACTCGAATAAAGAATATTATTGAAACCAAAACACTGTCGCTTACGGAGTTGGAATGCCGCTTGGGAATTGTCGAGTCCTATTTTAGGCAGGCATTGGCCTTTCAAACTCAAATTGAGGGATTGGACCCTACGGACAGTGGTCGTAGTGAACTAGAAGAAGTTTACGTTTCAACAAAATCCAATATCCTTGCACAAATGGGCAGTGGAAGAAGGGACAGTGCTCTTGAATCAACCATATCAATTCCTCAGTCTGTTAACCACTTACCATTTGCCAAATTACCACGATTCAGTGGCAAGTACTCAGAGTACAAAAATTTCATAAATACATTTAAGAAGCGTGTTCATAACGATTCCACTCTCTCAAAAATTGAGAAGTTCAATCATCTGCTGAATTGTTTAACAGACCAGGCGCTGGGAACTGTTAAAACATTTCAAATAACCGAAGAAAATTACGAAAAGGCACTGGATAGGTTAAAGGAACGTTACGATAACGATTGCCTTATTTTCTTAGAGTATATATCGCAATTGTTCGAACTACCAAAAGTTCAAAAAGCTTCTGCTACTCATCTAAGAAATCTGGTCGATAACGTTTCGGCACTATTCAATTCGCTGCAATCCATAGGATCTGAATCAGAAATATGCAATGCAATCATAATCCATATTGCAATGTCAAAGGCGGATTCTGAATCACAAGCCAAGTGGGATGAACAGCTACAGTACAAGAAACTGCCAACATGGAACGAGTGTTCAAACGTTTTAAGCCGACGTTGTCAGTATTTAGAGGCTCGGGAAAGCAAAACCATGCGCTTTGATACGGAAAAGAAATCAATTACTAAATCCAAATCAGTTCAACATGAGCATTGTCCAAAGACCTTTCTCACGATAACTCAAAAATGTTGTTCGTTTTGCAAAGACAGCTCGCATATCATAACTGGTTGCTCAGTCTTTAACCAGCTTACTACTCATGACCGATTTACCAACATAAAGAAGCTCGGGTTGTGTATAAATTGTCTACGAAAAGGACACAATGTTGCCAAATGTTCTTCAACATATAAATGTAGGATTTGCAAACAATCGCATCACACACTGCTCCATCGATCAAACCAATCGGTAAGCGTCACGTCTTCAGAGGACCCATCATTTCCTTCTTCGCCATCGACTTCTTCAGCGGTTGTTAACTCCGCAGTGGAAAAAGACTTAACTCAGGTCATATTAGCAACAGCCATTGTACTGGTAAGGGATGCTTCAGGAGGCTTCCAGTTAGGAAGAATTTTATTAGATTCAGGTTCACAGGTCAACATGATAAAAGAAAGTTTCGCGAAAACACTAAGTCTTCCAACCCAAAGAAAAAATGTGGACATTCAAGGAATTGGCATGATAGAAACAAAAATTGGTTTCACAACTCAAACTACGATAAGGTCCCGATACTCACTATTTGAATTAACATTAGAATTTTTGGTTTCACCATCTATTACTGGTTATCAACCCGATCCATCACTGAACGTTGACCATTGGAACCTCCCTAGAAATTTAGAGCTCGCAGATGAGCAATTCAATCGATCTGCGCCTATTGACATGCTATTAGGAGCGGAAACATTCTTCGATTTGATGCTGGTAGGTCAAATCAAACTTGGATCTGAGCTGCCATTACTTCAAAATTCTCGCTTAGGTTGGATTGTGTCGGGGAAGTGTACCTTATCGAAATCCAATCAACACCGAACCTGTTGCATTAGTTCCAATGATAGTCGTCTGGAAGAATTCGTTCAACGGTTCTGGGAACTGGAAGCAGTTTCTGGGAAAAAGTCGAAATGGTCGGAAGAACAAACAGAATGCGAGAAACATTTCAAAGAATCTGTGGAAGAAGTACTTAGCGGAAGAATAATGCTTAAGCTACCATTCAAACAAGATCCTCATGTTCTAGGCGAGTCTTACGATATTGCTTTTCGTCGGTTCCTGTCGTTAGAACGCAGGCTAGCCAAGGATTCGGCACTAAAATCTTCGTATGTCGAATTCCTTAAAGAGTATGAAACACTAGGTCATATGTCGTCAGTGAAGAACCCAGACCTAAGTCAGCCACATTATTACTTGCCTCACCAATGTGTGCTAAGGCCAAATAGCACGTCAACAAAATTGCGAGTAGTGTTTGACGCATCGTGTCGTACATCATCAAACATTTCACTCAACGGTATTTTGATGGTTGGTCCCACCATTCAGGAAGATCTTTTCATAGTTTTACTGCGTTTCCGACTACACAGATTCGCATTAACGGCCGACATTGTTAAAATGTATCGGCAAGTTTTGATACATCCCGAACATCGTAGATTTCAGTATATCCTGTGGAGGGAATCCGAAAAAACCCCTATCAAAACCTATGCACTGAATACCGTCACGTATGGTACTTCGTCAGCGCCGTTTATGGCAATCAGGTGTCTCCAATACTTAGGAGATAAACACGAGTCTCAGTACAGTCTGGGGGCTCAAGTACTTCGCACAGACTTTTATGTGGACGACTTGATTACCGGAGCGGATGATCTCGATACTCTGAAGCAGAAACAAACCGAAGTCATCAGCATTCTAAAATCTGCAGGGTTCGAACTGTCTAAGTGGCATAGCAACCACTTCTTATTTGCGTCGGAGTATATTGGAAAAAATCTACATATCAACGAGTCCAACGTCACAAGCACGTTAGGGATAACTTGGAATTCACTTGATGACAATTTTTACTTCTCATATAACCCCACTAAAAAATACACATCGTTTACAAAACGAAAAATTCTATCGATAGCGTCGTCTCTTTTCGATCCATTGGGTCTTCTTTGTCCCATTATTGTCAAAGCAAAAATAATTTTGCAAAAGTTATGGATGGATAAAGTCGACTGGGATGTGGCAATCCCCCAATCAATCGACACAGAATGGCGGCAATTCATGAGCGACTTGTACTCCGTTCAAAAGCTGCCAGCGCCGAGATACGTACTTGCTCCGTCCAAAAAAGATGTGCAAATACACGGATTTTGCGATGCATCTGTAAATGCGTACGGATGTTGCATTTATCTGAGAACAGTCAGCGTCGACGATTCCATTTCAGTAAAATTGTTGGTAGCGAAGTCAAGAGTTTCGCCATCTAAAAACAAACAAATCCCTCGCCTTGAACTTTGCGCAGCTCATCTGCTGGCCAAACTTTGGGTCAAAATTCAGCTCATCTTCAAGGATTCATATTCCGAGGCATTTTTTTGGACAGACTCTTCGGTGGTTTTACATTGGATATCAACCCATACTTCCAAGTTAAGTACCTTCGTCGGGAACCGAATAGCGGAGATCCAGGAGACGACAGCTGGCATCCAATGGAGACACGTCCCTACCGAATGTAATCCAGCCGACATATGCTCCCGCGGATGCACCGTGGAAGAACTTAGTGAGTCGATCTGGTCAACCGGACCTTCGTTTCTGCTGAATTCCCCCGAAAAATGGCCTTCAAATCCGAAAATCTTACTTTCGTCGGAGACTTTATTGTTGGAAAAGAAAAAGGCCGCTTTGCTTAGCAGTCAAATCATTAGGAACGATCTACTCAACACAATCAACAATTGCAGCTCGTATACGAAAATTTTACACATTTTTGTTTACATTTTGAGATTTGCTAATCGATGCAAAGGCCGAAAGATCATAAATACGCTTGTTTGCAGCACCGAAGAACTCGAGGCGGCATTTAATACAATATTGTGGATTGAGCAAAGTCATCACTTTGTCGAGGAAATCAACTCCATCAGAAAGGAAAGGGATGTCAAAGGTACTCTGAGGTATCTTAGTCCGTTCATGGATACATCGAAAGAATATCCCGTACTGCGAGTGGGAGGACTGCTTTATTGGGCAAAGAATCGAACTTTGCCATATGTTTTGCTCGTCACGTGCATATCAAGAATTACCATGCCGGACCAAAGGCTCTCGTTGCTCTACTTCGGCAGAAAGTTTGGATTGTCAATGCCAGGCATCTTGCTCGCAAGATAGTCAACAAATGCGTACATTGCGTTCGCTACAAGCCCAAGCTCTTACAGCAGGTAATGGGCAACCTTCCTCCAGAAAGGATCATCGCTGGTCGACCGTTTCTTCGTTGTGGCGTCGATTTTTGCGGACCGATATTTACGTACCACAGGGTTCGTGGAAAAGTCCCGTACAAAACGTACATATCAGTATTTGTATGTTTTACGTCCAAGGCCGTACACCTGGAAGCGGTATCCGATCTGTCAGCAGATGCTTTTGTCGCTGCGTTAAAGCGCATGATAAGTCGTCGCGGATTACCGCAGGATATTTTCTGCGATAATGGAACTAACTTTGTTGGAGCAAACTCAAAACTTAATGAGCTGCATAGCATGTTGTTTCGCAAAACCTCTCAAGATTCCATTGTAAATTTTTGTAGCAACGAACACATTAACTTTAACTTTATTCCTCCTAGGGCTCCGCATTTTGGTGGAATCTGGGAAGCCGCCGTGAAGGTGGCTAAAGGACATCTACTTCGGACTCTTCACAACACGAAGCTTTCATTCGAAGAACTTACCACAGCACTATGTGAAATAGAAGCCGTCATGAACTCCAGGCCCATTACCCCATTGACGAACGACCCTAATGACTATGAGGCTCTAACCCCTGGTCATCTTCTTATTGGTTCAGCACTCAGGGCGATTCCCGAACCTGCAGATGAAGCTCCCAATACCTGTGCTCTACAATACTGGCGTCGCATCCACAATGTGAAGACACACTTCTGGAGACGTTGGACGCAGGAGTATTTACAAGAACTTCAGCAGCGTACGAAGTGGTCGTCACAGCATCCAAATCTGGCAGCCGATTCGATGGTTGTCGTTCACGAGGACAATGCGGCCCCTCAAAGATGGTTACTCGGGAGAGTTCAAAGAACAATCCCTGGTAAAGATGGAAGAATTAGAGTGGCAGAGATTCGCACACCAAAAGGAATCATCAAGCGACCGATCCATAAGCTCGCCATATTGCCTTGTTGAAACCGAGTGCTTTCAAAGGGGGCGGAATGTTGGATCACACGAACATCGAAAACATCAACAACAAGCATTCCAATGTACATATTTAAATTATATTCTATCAATTTTATCTTATCATTGATATTGAAAGAAGACTCACTTCATCAAATTAAAATTCAAACCATAATTCAAACTTAGCGCCAAAAAACCAATGTTCGCCATCTTTTTAATTATGTATCATGTACTAAAACTATGTAATAACCATATTGTACTAAAACATTTTCCACAAAGAATTCGATTCGGAAATAAAAATCACTTTTGGTTGTAACCTTCACGCTGACTGGAGCTTTTTATTTTTTTCTCCGAGTATTTTCCGTTGTGGCTCGCTTCGCTTGCGCAAACTGCCAATTTCGGGTATCTTGTTTAGCCAGGCCATTCGTTTTGTTGAGGCCGAATCAAGTCTCGTACTTTGCTTAATTTCCAATCCGCGGGAATTTTCCTACACAAAAAAAAAAAAGTAAATTTTTCCAAGGAGCGATCGGAAAACCCTTCGATCGTACAATATATATATATATAAGGCCAGCGCTTGTTTAAAACCAGTTTATATTAAACTGACTTTTGTTTGAAACCAACCTGTTCAGAACAGATCTGTATAAAACTACCCTGTTTCCTAATTTAAACTAACATTTCCAGATATTATTAATGGCTACTACTGAAAATTTGCTTAAAAATCTAATAGCAATAAAAAAAGCTCTGAAGAAGAAATACAACCAAATCAAGACTGATAGAATTATAAAAGAAACCGAAATTGAAGATACTTTTAAACTAATTTCGGGTCCCTTACAAGAGATTGCGAAAAATACCAAAACAAACAAAACTCAAAGTGTTGAAGACATTAAGAAACCATTGAAACGAAGAAAGTTACAATTTAAATCACCCTTAGATATAGAAAAGGTGTCACCATTACAGTATTCAGATCTGCATGAAGAAGAAGAAGAAGAGGAAGAAGAAGAAGAAGAAGAAGAAGAAGCAGAAGCAGAAGAAGATGTTTCATTTAGAACACCTACTAATTCACAAATCTATAATCAAAGCACACCACTCAGTCTCTCATCACCATCAGATTCGAATCGTGATAAGACCTATGGGCCATATTTCGATGTGGGGACAAACTCTACGAAGATGGGAAGATCAAAATTCCAAATTAATGCCCAAAAAGATTTTGTAATTGATGATGAAGTCTTCCCTGCAACAGATGGGCTTTATGAGTTAATTATGCGAAAAACCCCTAGAAAAGCACGCTTTACCCTTGAAGACTTACAGCAATATCGTCCCAAGTAAAGGGTAATCGCGGTCAAAAGTATAAGACAATTATTAAACCTTTAATTCAAGATATGCTTAAAGAGCCACAACAAAAAATTGGTAAATCATATGATATGACATATTCTGAGAATCTCATCGATTACGTACATTGGGATGATCCTAATGAGCTCGTTGATAGACTTAGACTTTTAATCGCATCTCAAACTGCTGGCAATAATAATCATCAGAATGAAATAAACTCAATTGTTGAAGAGCTGCGTGAATCAAATATCATATATTAATCACATAGTTGAACCCTTAAAGGAAATCGTGAAAAATGTCAAAAGTGCTCATACTCAAAATGATACTGCTGCTGCTGCAGATGTTGCTTACAATAATATAGATATGAAAATAAAGAATCAACAACTACTACGACGACGTTTACAATAACCAGAAGAAGAAAAAAATCCATTTCTAATGCAAGTTTTGACTTCTCATCTCCAGAATCAAATCATACAACGAACAATGATAATTCATTTAGGACACCCTACGACAATAGCCTTGATCAAAGCACTCCAATTAATCGATCATCCCCATCAGATTCGAATCGTGACAAAATCCACATTTCGACGTGGAATCAAATTCAACGAAATTAGGTAGATCAAGTTTTGTAATTAACGAACACAAGAATTTCGTCATTGATGATGAAATCTTCCATGGAACGAATGGCCTTTATGAATTAATATTTCGAAAAAATCCTAGAAAAGATCGATATACCAATGAAGACTTGGATCAATATCTAAAGATATTACAAAAAACAAAAACACACTTGAAAAACTATGATAGTAACTTACAAGTTAAAGGCAACAGAGGTTATAAGTATAAACATATAATCCAACCTTTACTTCAACACCTAACGCCGAGAGTCATAAAGAAAATTGGAAAAGCATACAATAGTAATTCATCTGATGTGAGTTATTCGAATAAACCCATCGAATATGTGTATTGGGATAGCCCCAATGAACTCGTCAATAGATTAAGGCTTTTAATTGCATCTCAAAGAGCCGGCAATAATAATCTTCAAAATGAGGTTAACTCAATTGTAGAAGAATTAGGTGAATCAAATATCATACACTAATAATCAATTCAATCCATTAAAAGCAAGCAAATCAGTATGGTCCCACACCTGAACCGATCGGATAGGAACCGACCGGATAGGAACCGACCGGAATTGACCTCAACACTTGGTTCAGGAATTGGCCTATATAAAATCAATTAGCGAGGAGTTACTTTGTGATGAAAATGTTGAAGTGATGAATATCGAAGAAGTTGGCTGTCCTAATTTCAACGAATTGAAGCGACTCTATCCTTGTGAAATAAAATGTTCGCTCCATAGCAAATGCTGTGCCCTACAAAATGTATACCTGTTGGACAAATTCTTATCTGCAAATTAAATAAAAAAAAAAAAAAAAAAACAAATTTCTTCTTTTTCTTTATTTACGTCTTTTATAACCATATGGAAGGGAACTATTGTCTTCGAGAAATCTACGTTTTTCCGACCTGAGTTTGTATGTTTTTGTTTCGGCAATTGTTATGACCTCGTGCTCTCGTGTCCGGCGAATATTATTTGATAAAATTTGGATATCATCGGCATTCGCAGCATTAAGTACAGCTTCTTTGATTGTCTCAAAATTTACCTTTTTCGATGCTGAATAATTCAAATTGATTCCTTTTACTTTACACACGATTTTTTCAGTGCCATCTTTTGTACTAAAGACTTTGTAGGAATAATTTTTGGGGCCTCCACTTACGAATTCAGTAATATAACTTCTAGGCCCATAGCATTGTAATTCGTCAGTCATATCCCCTATAAATTCACCAGTCTGTGGATCAGGTTCACCTTCACCACTTACATAGATTACGGAATCGGTGTCGTAGTACAAAACTCTACCTCCTAATATTTCCAGGTAACTATACAATTTCAGACGAGCTTGTGTGGTAGTATAAGCTGCAATACACACATTAACAGTTGATAAGGTCTCCGCTTCTTCTTCTTTATACAACCAGCTTACTATAACATTTTCCTCATTTATAGGTAGAATGTGACAGACTTCAATAGTTGGATTTGTAATCATTTGGAATAATTCTGATGGACTATTAATTATACATGTTTTCTGCTGATTTTCTCTTTGTCCAAATTTACCCCAAAATGAATTAAGTATGAGCTTAACAAAAGATCTCTTCCCAGGGTTATCACAAATTTGTTCAAAATCGAGTTTAACATCTTCATTAGCCAAAAAGTCAGCTACATATTTCTTTTTCTCTTCCATTGTAGCGCATTTATCTGGCCAGCCTGATGCTTCTTGTTTCATTTTAATGAATTTATTCATCATTTGACTGAAAAGGCCATCTGATTTTTCCATTTTATTATATTGAACCATAGAATATTCCCATATTTCGAAAATATCTACTATCTTATACCCTTTCTCCATTGCTTTTAAGACCTCATCAATAATCCAGGTTCCGTGTATAGCTCTTTCATCATCTGTGGCGGGGGTTTTAGGCCCGCGAGGCAACTCCACCTGGCAACGCCGGCCATGTCAAATACTGACAGTTGACCAGTCGATAGAAGCCGCCTGCACCAGCCAATCAGCGTTCTCCACGTCGACGCCGACCCGAAAAACATCGAGAAGAAAAGCCGACGAATCATTCTCAGCAGAGAACCGCGTGGGGATTGAGACGTTACGTGGAGGAGAACGCTGATTGGCTGGTGCAGGCGGCTTCTATCGACTGGTCAACTGTCAGTATTTGACATGGCCGGCGTTGCCAGGTGGAGTTGCCTCGCGGGCCTAAAACCCCCGCCACAGATGATGAAAGAGCTATACACGGAACCTGGATTATTGATGAGGTCTTAAAAGCAATGGAGAAAGGGTATAAGATAGTAGATATTTTCGAAATATGGGAATATTCTATGGTTCAATATAATAAAATGGAAAAATCAGATGGCCTTTTCAGTCAAATGATGAATAAATTCATTAAAATGAAACAAGAAGCATCAGGCTGGCCAGATAAATGCGCTACAATGGAAGAGAAAAAGAAATATGTAGCTGACTTTTTGGCTAATGAAGATGTTAAACTCGATTTTGAACAAATTTGTGATAACCCTGGGAAGAGATCTTTTGCTAAGCTCATACTTAATTCATTTTGGGGTAAATTTGGACAAAGAGAAAATCAGCAGAAAACATGTATAATTAATAGTCCATCAGAATTATTCCAAATGATTACAAATCCAACTATTGAAGTCTGTCACATTCTACCTATAAATGAGGAAAATGTTATAGTAAGCTGGTTGTAAAGGGTGATTTTTTAAGAGGTTTAGAACTTTTTTAAAAAAAAAAACACAAAAAATTCGAAAAAATGAATGAAATATTTATTTGAATCGATAGTTTGAACCTTGCAATTTAATGTTTAAAGATAATTTCATGCAAATGTTGACCGCGGCTGCGTCTCAGGTAGCCCATCCGCTGAGTCCAATTTTGGCATACTCTTTCACACATATCGGCCGGTATCTCACGAATGAATGCATGGATGTTGGCTTCCAGTGCGTCAATCGAAGCGGGCTTGTCCCTATACACATTAGCCTTGGCATACCCCCACAAAAAATAATCTAATGGTGTCAAATCGCACGATCTAGGCGGCCAATTGACCGGCCCGAAACGTGAAATTAACTGTTCACCAAACTCGCCTCGCAATTGCGCCATTGTTTCGCGTGCTGTGTGGCATGTGGCACCGTCTTGTTGAAACCACATATCATGCAAGTCAAGAACTTCCATTTCGGGCAAAAAAAAGTTTGTTATCATCCCTCGGTAGCGTTCACCATTGACAGTAACGCTGCGATTCGCATCATCTTTGAAGAAATATGGCCCAATAATGCCGCCGGCCCATAAACCGCACCAAACAGTGGCTTTTTCGGGATGCATTGGTAGCTGTTGCAATGCTTCTGGCTGATCTTCACTCCAAATGCGGCAATTTTGCTTATTTACGTACCCATTCAACCAAAAATGAGCCTCATCGCTGAACACAATTTTTCGATAAAAAAGCGGATCCTCGGCCAGCTTTCCAAGAGCCCATTCACCAAAAATTCGGCGTTGTGGTAGGTCGGCTGGCTTTAGTTCTTGCACCAGCTGTATCTTAAAAGGCTTTACGCCCAAATCCTTCCGCAAAATTTTCCACGTAGTGCTGTAACAAAGGCCTAACTGCTGGGAACGGCGCCGAATCGACATTTCGCGGTCTTCTGTCACACTAGCTGATACGGCCGCAATATTTTCTTCACTACGCACAGTACGTAAACGTGTTGGTGGTTTAATGTCCAACAAAGTAAATTTGGTGCGAAATTTGGTCACAATCTTCCGAATAGCCTGCTCAGAAGGTCGAGAATGCCGATCATAAAATGGAAGCAGCGCGCGATGAACATTTCGAACCGAGCACGAATTTTGATAGTAAAATTCAATAATTTGCAAGCGTTGTTCATTTGTAAGACGATCCATGGTTAAATTGCAAACCAAACTGAAGCTGTTTGACAGTGACACAAGGTACTAAACACACGTCAGCTCTCAAAACCAGTGTTGCCAAAACCAAACCAGCTAAAAAATCACCCTTTATAAAGAAGAAGAAGCGGAGACCTTATCAACTGTTAATGTGTGTATTGCAGCTTATACTACCACACAAGCTCGTCTGAAATTGTATAGTTACCTGGAAATATTAGGAGGTAGAGTTTTGTACTACGACACCGATTCCGTAATCTATGTAAGTCGTGAAGGTGAACCTGATCCACAGACTGGTGAATTTATATGGGATATGACTGACGAATTACAATGCTATGGGCCTGGAAGTTATATTACTGAATTCGTAAGTGGAGGCCCCAAAAATTATTCCTACAAAGTCTTTAGTACAAAAGATGGCACTGAAAAAATCGTGTGTAAAGTAAAAGGAATCAATTTGAATTATTCAGCATCGAAAAAGGTAAATTTTGAGACAATCAAAGAAGCTGTACTTAATGCTGCGAATGCCGAGGATATCCAAATTTTATCAAATAATATTCGCCGGACACGAGAGCACGAGGTCATAACAATTGCCGAAACAAAAACATACAAACTCAGGTCGGAAAAACGTAGATTTCTCGAAGACAATAGTTCCCTTCCATATGGTTATAAAAGACGTAAATAAAGAAAAAGAAGAAATTTGTTTTTTTTTTTTTTTTTTTATTTAATTTGCAGATAAGAATTTGTCCAACAGGTATACATTTTGTAGGGCACAGCATTTGCTATGGAGCGAACATTTTATTTCACAAGGATAGAGTCGCTTCAATTCGTTGAAATTAGGACAGCCAACTTCTTCGATATTCATCACTTCAACATTTTCATCACAAAGTAACTCCTCGCTAATTGATTTTATATAGGCCAATTCCTGAACCAAGTGTTGAGGTCAATTCCGGTCGGTTCCTATCCGGTCGGTTCCTATCCGATCGGTTCAGGTGTGGGACCATACTGATTTGCTTGCTTTTAATGGATTGAATTGATTATTAGTGTATGATATTTGATTCACCTAATTCTTCTACAATTGAGTTAACCTCATTTTGAAGATTATTATTGCCGGCTCTTTGAGATGCAATTAAAAGCCTTAATCTATTGACGAGTTCATTGGGGCTATCCCAATACACATATTCGATGGGTTTATTCGAATAACTCACATCAGATGAATTACTATTGTATGCTTTTCCAATTTTCTTTATGACTCTCGGCGTTAGGTGTTGAAGTAAAGGTTGGATTATATGTTTATACTTATAACCTCTGTTGCCTTTAACTTGTAAGTTACTATCATAGTTTTTCAAGTGTGTTTTTGTTTTTTGTAATATCTTTAGATATTGATCCAAGTCTTCATTGGTATATCGATCTTTTCTAGGATTTTTTCGAAATATTAATTCATAAAGGCCATTCGTTCCATGGAAGATTTCATCATCAATGACGAAATTCTTGTGTTCGTTAATTACAAAACTTGATCTACCTAATTTCGTTGAATTTGATTCCACGTCGAAATGTGGATTTTGTCACTATTCGAATCTGATGGGGATGATCGATTAATTGGAGTGCTTTGATCAAGGCTATTGTCGTAGGGTGTCCTAAATGAATTATCATTGTTCGTTGTATGATTTGATTCTGGAGATGAGAAGTCAAAACTTGCATTAGAAATGGATTTTTTTCTTCTTCTGGTTATTGTAAACGTCGTCGTAGTAGTTGTTGATTCTTTATTTTCATATCTATATTATTGTAAGCAACATCTGCAGCAGCAGCAGTATCATTTTGAGTATGAGCACTTTTGACATTTTTCACGATTTCTTTTAAGGGTTCAACTATGTGATTAATATATGATATTTGATTCACGCAGCTCTTCAACAATTGAGTTTATTTCATTCTGATGATTATTATTGCCAGCAGTTTGAGATGCGATTAAAAGTCTAAGTCTATCAACGAGCTCATTAGGATCATCCCAATGTACGTAATCGATGAGATTCTCAGAATATGTCATATCATATGATTTACCAATTTTTTGTTGTGGCTCTTTAAGCATATCTTGAATTAAAGGTTTAATAATTGTCTTATACTTTTGACCGCGATTACCCTTTACTTGGGAATTGCTATCATGGTTTTTCATATGTGCTCTAGATTTTTGTAGTATTTGACGATATTGCTGTAAGTCTTCAAGGGTAAAGCGTGCTTTTCTAGGGGTTTTTCGCATAATTAACTCATAAAGCCCATCTGTTGCAGGGAAGACTTCATCATCAATTACAAAATCTTTTTGGGCATTAATTTGGAATTTTGATCTTCCCATCTTCGTAGAGTTTGTCCCCACATCGAAATATGGCCCATAGGTCTTATCACGATTCGAATCTGATGGTGATGAGAGACTGAGTGGTGTGCTTTGATTATAGATTTGTGAATTAGTAGGTGTTCTAAATGAAACATCTTCTTCTGCTTCTGCTTCTTCTTCTTCTTCTTCTTCTTCTTCCTCTTCTTCTTCTTCTTCATGCAGATCTGAATACTGTAATGGTGACACCTTTTCTATATCTAAGGGTGATTTAAATTGTAACTTTCTTCGTTTCAATGGTTTCTTAATGTCTTCAACACTTTGAGTTTTGTTTGTTTTGGTATTTTTCGCAATCTCTTGTAAGGGACCCGAAATTAGTTTAAAAGTATCTTCAATTTCGGTTTCTTTTATAATTCTATCAGTCTTGATTTGGTTGTATTTCTTCTTCAGAGCTTTTTTTATTGCTATTAGATTTTTAAGCAAATTTTCAGTAGTAGCCATTAATAATATCTGGAAATGTTAGTTTAAATTAGGAAACAGGGTAGTTTTATACAGATCTGTTCTGAACAGGTTGGTTTCAAACAAAAGTCAGTTTAATATAAACTGGTTTTAAACAAGCGCTGGCCTTATATATATATATATATATATATATATATGCTGATTTCAAAAGAGAGGATATAAATCATTTATAAAATTGCAGTTTCCTTGAATGAGTTTTTGTAACGCCCCATTTTTATAGAACTGTCCTTATCTATAACTAAGAATCCAAATGGTTCGTTGTCAATCTGAACCTTACTAAGTGCCCCTTAAAATGTCTCTTTGATCGATGAACCGAACTATCGCCTGATATTTTCACATGAACTTCCTGTGTTCTATTCTCATACAACATTACTTAATGTATGACCTCTCCTCATTTACTTATCTTCTTTTATACAATGAATAAGATTACCAATTATAACAACCCCATCTTAATATTCCTACTTATACATTAAAGATGATAAATTAATAACATTTCCCTTCGATCAAATAAACCATATCAAAACCACATCTAATTAACATACACAACGACCATGGCTACGAACCACCATCCAAAATCAACAGCCACGATAACCGTCCCAAGCAACCCATGACCACGGCAACGACTCACGATAACCGTCGCATGGCAACGATCCACCATACAAATCAACAGCCACGATAACCGTCGCATGGCAACGATCCACCATACAAATCAACAGCCACGATAACCGTCGCTCGGCGGCGGCGCCCCCACACACCCAACCAGCAATATATTTTAACACTTGAACCTACATCTCACAGCATACGTTATAGCGCGCTAAGCTACGACATCCGCCGACTCCCAAACTCATCGTACCAAGTTCAAACCACAGCCACACATCTCACTCTTTTTTTAATTTTCATCATCGCGCGCACAACCCCATCAACCATCAATATATTTAAACACTTGAACCTACATCTCACAGCATACGCTATAGCGCTAAGCTACGACATCCGACTCCCAAACTCATCGTACCAAGTTCAAACCACAGCCACGCATCTCGCTTTTTTTAATTTTCAGCATCACAACACACACACCCTACACGATGACGACGACGACGACCACGACCACGACGAATACCAATAATTACGTCATCTACAAACAATTCAACACACTCACCCCACCCACACACGAAGCTGATAACAACAACTAACAACCACAGGCGGCGGCGCGCGCCGGCGGCGACACATCAAAGGCGGCGGCGACACATCAAACACACTACATATCTAATTACCATACGAGCGACAAAGACAACACTATCACTCCATGGCCATATCTTCCCTCTCACTCTAGCACGGAATTCCCAGTCTCAACCGTCCCAATACCTACTTCTGGTTGCAATGACTTACATAAATCGGTCCCTCTTTAAAGCTCTCACAGGGTTACCGTAGTTTGTATGATAATTCGCCATAACTCAGAGAGCAATAATATTAGGGTTACCATCTTCCAATTTAAAATAAAAATATTGCTGAGCGAAATAAATTCCGTTTCCGGTAAGATAGACATAGATAACTAGATTAAATTTTTGTCAAAAATGCAAATGCAAATGCAAAAATGCACCCGGCAGTGCAGATCTTCGCGGAAACAGTAGCAAATTCAGGATCATAAAATCAAGGCATTATCATTACTGGGGACGAGTGACTGGATGTGGTAAAACCCAACGACCGACAATAAACAGTATAGGTTTACCTGCTTCGTCATTTTGATATTTCAGTGTGAAAAAATATTTGATGAAAAAATAGACAAAACATGCCAAAAATATGCTGTACAAAGATACATCCCAAAAAAAATATCCCAAAAAAAACATGATTTTGCATGAATCCGGTTGCCCTAGTAATCGCTATTAATTTATCGCAATATCACTATAACGCACTTATGATCACTTGTTGCGTTAATGAAATGAATGCATTAAAACACCTCACGTATAAAGCTTATTTTTAAAAGACATCATTCAAAAAAATGGTTTTAACTGAATATTATTGGATCCTTCAGAAATACAAATAAATTAAAACCGAATGGCAACACCCCACATAATAATTCGTTCACAAAAGCAACAAAACCGAAAGTTTCTTGACAAAATCTATAGAATAACCCTTAATGATATGCTTTCATTGTATACATTCTGATGTGCTTCAGTCACACACACAGTTTATTTTGGTTTATGATAAATTGATAATTGATAATAGCTAGCGTGTGGCAGACTGGTTGTGGTGGGCTGCATTCGAATTTTAGGAAAATGACAACAATTCCTTGGTGTGTCAGTGGTTTGGTTCTTATTTCATTGGCAATTCTTGTGTTTGAGTGCCGTGAGAGTATCTACAGGCACCATTGGCAGAAAAGCTCCTCCATAAGGCATGCATTGACAATTTTTGTTGGACAGAGTATAGTATGAAACTACTCATATCGCTTACCAGCACAAACAGAATACATCTAATTTGGGTCCCAGGACACAGCGGTTGAGCGGACACAAAGGCAATGACATAGCAAGCATACTTACATTTTTTTAATTTCCGACTTGCCGCTGCGATAAGAGGCACGTCGACCTGAGAAGATCTATTGTACCATAGCACCAGAAAATTTGGTTTAGGCATTATAGTTTCTACTTTCCTAATTATTAGCTGTTTTTTATTATCAGCGTGATTCGGATCAGATCACGAAAATAAAACAAAACGGATCATTGAAAAGTTTAATTTTGGAATTGTGGTAACAGTTGCTTTCAAAAACAAAACAGATAATACAGGGTATTTCAAGCTTCATATTGCCACCAGCCATATTGCAAATATTCTTCTCAACGTGACGTCACACACTTGCAAAGTCGGTGGTGTTACCATATTTGAATCAAATTTGCATAATTTTACTTTTCAAATATATTTTCGTGAAACAAATTTAGTATTTTATGTTCAAATATGTAACACATGAACAATATTTGCTGCTACCGCTTGAGTTTATCTTGGCATATTAAGGTGTGTCCAGACCACCGACACATTTCAGAAATGGTTGTGAAATGTGTCTGAAGCAAATCGGACAGATTTTATAAACATTTCTAAAAGATTTCTAAAATTATTTTACTAACCCTACGGGGGTTAATAATAATAAACACTGCGTTAAAGTTATCAACTCGTTACTCAGCAGTTACGTAAAATTTTTGTATACTTATTTGATTATTAATACGGGGGTAAATGTTTGTGAAATGTTTCAACTTTATCCTGTTTTGGACGAGAAGAAAATAATGTGGTGGGATAATTATCACGCGACACGCGATTTAATTCAAATAATTGTATTAAATGAATCACTTTCTCATTAGGACATTTTTATTTTATTTAAAAACAAATAATAATCGAAAAACAGCGCTCACTTTCTGCAGGGTCTTGTAAAACAAAAATTATTTCCCATCATGATTGGGTAACTGTGAAACATTTCATAAATGTTTTTTTGGTGTCCAGATCCAAACCAGCAAAACATTTTTAAACATTCCATAAAAATTGTTTTGTTTAATAAGTGTTTTAGAAATATTTAAAGAACATGTAGGTATTTCATAGTTTATCAAATGTTTGGCTGGTCTGGACATACCATTATAGAACTTTAATTGACCAAGGGGCAAACATCCAATCATCTATGTACTGAACATTTTTGAGACACAGCCACCTTATGAACTAACAGCCTATTATGAATCTGATTTTCTCTGATTCTAATCTTAGATTTCAGACTTTGTATGTCCAATCGAACATAAAAACCTGGAAGTCAATTTCAATTGATTTTTACACATTTATAATAACGCATTTCGAAATAATTTAATATAAAAAATCGTTTCCATGCGCGAAAAATTAATAAATCAGTTAAAAAAGCAATCCTTCCAACGACAAACAATTCGTAACCGCCAGCTGTGTGTCATACACATTGGTATTAGTGAAAGTATGTGTAAATCTAAAAACTTGAGATTTCTCACAAATGCGTCAGATCAAAAAAAAATATTAATTTTTTTTGCAAATCGAACATGAAAAGGAATCTCGATCAAAGAAGAAATCGATTTTTTTCCAAAAAAATAAAAAAGAAGATCTTTTTGCCAAATCGGAAACATTAGTCATCCGAAATTTGCGCCCCAAATTGATTTCTAAACATTTATCTATTTATAATAAAAAACAAAGATGGATACGTCGATCGAGAACTGATCTTCCGATTTGGTGTATCTTTTTTTTGTGCTGTTTGTCTCCGCTCAAGAAAACTGCATACGACGAGAAAATTCGAAACTTGGTAAACTTGATTTTTCATACATTTTGGATGGCAAATTTTGAGATCGTATTTGTCAAAAATTCTGTCTGATATTAGCTGTCCGTATTCCGAGTTATTTTTTTCTATAAAAGTATGTCCAGACCAGCCAAACACTTGATAAACAATTAAATACCTACATGTTTCATAAATATTTCTACAAAATTTAATTAACAAAACAATTTTTATGAAATGTCTTGCTGGTTTAGATCAGTACACCAAAGAAACATTTATAAAGTGTTTAACAGTTTCGCAATCGTGATGGGAAATAATTTTTGTTTTACACTTTCCCTGCAGAAAGTGAGCGCTTTTTTCGATTGTTATTATTTTTTAAATAAAATTTCCAGAAAAACTTGGAATATTTAATGAGAAAGTGATTCATTTAACACGATTATTTGAATTAAATCGCGTGTCCCGTGATTCCCAAGGCCAAAATTACAAAAATAAAAACTTTACGCGCTCCTACTAATCCTACCACATTATTTTTTCATAAGCATTTAATAAATAAATTTCAGAAATCTTTTATAAACGTTTTTAAAATGTGTCCGACTTGGTTTAGAAACATTTCTGTAATGTTTATGCCAAGATAAACGGCAGTGCTACCAGCAAACTTTTGTTCATGTGTTGCATATTGAACATAAAATACTAAATTTGTTTCGAAAATAATATGGAACAGACAAATTAATGCAAATTTAATTCAAATTCTAACACCTCCGAAAATACAAGTGACATTTCATGTGCCTTGTGTGATGTGACGTTGAACAGAATATTTGCAATATGGCTGGTGGCAATATGAAATTTGTAATACCCTGTCTAATCTGTTTTGTTTTTGAAAGCAACTTTGCCACAATTCAAAAATTAAACGTTTCAATGATCCGTCTTGTTTTATTTTCATGATCTGATCGGGATCAGATCACGAAAAAACGGTTATTGATGTTTTACGGAAACCATTTTTTGTGTTAATTTGAAATTAAATTTTTCGGTAGTTTGTGAAACGTTAATTATAATAAATTTGCAGGACTCAATCGCGTAATTTATGAAACGATAGTCGTCGAAACGATTGAACAAAACGCCATCGTTTTTAGTTTGCTTCATATAACATCATCGTCGCATCGTTCAATCGAATCGTTATCGTTCTCGTTTTGAGCAGTTTCAATAAGACTGTAAACAAACTTTGCGACTTAAAAATCAAAAAATGTATGGAAATTGTTTTTTTTTTTTTGTGATCTGTTTATTTATTTTCGTCGTCATTGATGGATATGAAATTGGAAACTTAATGCAAAAATGGATAGTTAGCAAGGAATATGGCCTCAACAAGTATCAAGATGCAAGAACAGCTACATGGTAGTGTGAAAAAGCATGATTCGCCCAAGAAGGAAATGTGTGGAATGTTTTATGAAAGCTCACATTAAACGGGTACACAAGAGTGTTTTAAGAAGTGTGATTGCTAAGGATCTAGTTGTAACAGTGAACTCAATGAATGCTATTTTATGATTGTAGTACTGCATGCAATGGAATTATCTTGATATTTAAAAAAAGAAATAAAACCACCCTATTTTGCAAAGAATGCGTTCTTTTACAACTTCGATAAAAGCAAGTCCTCTCCAAAGAGAAGATAAGTTGGTGTCTTCCGTAAAATATTTTTTCACTTTTCTAAAACCTAACTTAAACTGGAAAGAAATACACCAAAAAACCATGAAACGATTGCAAAATAGCCATCGTTCAATCGAATCGTTTCGACGATAGTATTTGGCAGTTGAATTAGTAACGTGAAGCAACATTAAACGACGATCGTCCAATCTTTTCAACGAAGTTGCTACACGAAGTAGAAGCATCGCCAAGACGATGTAATGTAATGATATAATTTGGGCCCACTAAGTAGCTGGTGGAGTCGAGATATAGATACAGACATCTACGATTTATCATTTTATCTAAATTCTCCGAATTCTACCGCCCACATCCCATTTGAACTTTTTTTGAACTTGTTGATACTTTGTTTTCTACAGTAAATATGAAGGTTTATATCGACCAAATCAAAACATATCAATTAATGTTTACATTTACACGCTTAGTTTGGTAATTTCGGATCCCATAGCGTAAAACTTGTTTCTATCAAAAAAAAAAAACCGTTTCAAGGCTATTCTTTTCAAATATTCCGGACTCTTCTGTCGTTTTAAGAATTGACATCCAATGTGTACTTTTTTTCTTCAATGATAAATAGAAAACATAAAGTACTTCTATATTCGCTCGTTTGATAGAAAGAGCAGTTATTTTCTTCAATCCAAAATGCCATAACAGATTTCTTCTTCTTACTTCTTAAGCCGGCACGAGACTTATAACGTGTAGTGTGTTGTGGAGTGGTGTGTCGTGCCATGTGCTGTGCTCACTTATCTAGTATGGTGTGTTTTTTTTTTTAATTGAATTCAATGTTGCTTGTTTTGCTCTTTTGACGTTGTGAATTTCCTAGTTCATGTGAAAGGCAGTTTCAGATACCTAATATGTTTGTTTCGGTTCATGCGTCATGGAACGGTGAGGCGCTATCGAAACGATTTTGACAGAACCTCCCACACTGCAACTTAACTCACGAGAAAAGTATGTTTCTACGCATATGAAATTATGAAATCGATTGGAATGATAGCGAGACACCACTTCACAATACACCACACGGAACATGTCTGGTTCCGGCTTTAGTCTAATGCAAACCTTATGTAATATGCAGGCTTTAGTCTAATACAAACCTTATATTATATGCATACAATTTTACAAACTCCATAGAAAAACAGCCGCACTGTGGTCCAAAAAGGCAAATCTCATGGCAAAAATACTAAATTCGACGTTTTATTTTACAAAAAAATTCTCACCAGTAACCGCGGAAAATTGACAACGATAGTTGACCCTAACTTATGGAGTATTTCAATTGTTTTGTTAGTTAAAACAGCTGAGAGCTTGAAATTAAAAATAGTTTTGTTATTGTTTTGATCGTTAAAAAATTAACGACGTTTATTTGAATAAATTCCTCCTGAGTTTCTTCGAATTACTTAAATTATTGTAACTCATTATTGTTCTTATTCTTAAAGTATATGTAAACATGGATTAACTTGCCAAAAGTTGAAAAATTTGGAATTTCGTCATTACACGCTAGAAAAAGATGTATGGAGTTCGTTCTACAACTAGCTTATGGACTATACCAAGATGATAAGAGCATCTACAAGAAAGAAGCAAAAAAAGAAGAAAAGCGGATGTACAAAAGAAATTTATGGAGCAACTCGGGTTAATTATTGGTACGCCAAAACAAGGATTTGGTAATACAAATGATGGAAACACTTCAAGAAGATTTTTCGAAAATCCAGAAGTAACGTCAGCTTAGGAACTTATAAAGAACTGCAAGTTATTTGAATTGCACTATCATCTAAGGAACCTATCAATGTAGATAAAGTCCACGAGTATACCAAAACCACTTCGGATCTTAAAGCCAAATACAGCTACAAACTTCTGACACCAACACTTCACAAAATTATTCAATATGCTAGCTATATCATCAAATCCACTTGTTTCATCTTTGAGACACGTTAGATCCCAAAAAGAGCTGAAAAAAAGTTATTGCCTAGAACTAATAAGCCGTAATTGGAAAAAAGATGTATTATGTATTCTATTCTATTTTATAAACATATATTTTGTGTTCTATTTGATCTTATATTATAATTTAAATTATATCACTCAAACAGTTTATAGGATATACATGATGCGCCACAAAATGAAAAAAATACTGTTCGTTAATTTTATGCATCCATTGTTGTAAAAAAAAATATTTTGGATCAATTTTGAACAATTAACGTTTTCCTTTATTTCCTTTCTCTGTTAATTCCTTTTTCAACGAAAATCTTACTTCAGCCTAAGATTTAGAAACACCTAGTGAAGCAATTTTCTTAGAAATCACTAATTTTATAGGCTTGGAAATTTAATTTAAGAAAAAAAAAGTCGACATCATGCGTTCAAAAGTTATGATTTTTGCAACCAAAAAAGTCATTTTGAACCACAGTGAGCCGTATAATCTATTTTAGCAGACTCTAATAGAAATTCTGATAGTATCAGGTTATGAACTTTTTTTTTCATTTGTATGTGATTTTTATTATCATCGAAATAAGGAAATATTGTGTCAATATAAGTTAAATCATATTTACTAATTTGTTTACAGACCTTGGTCCTGTGGATCCTATTCGTGATATAGAAACCCTGAATGAAGACATCGAATCTGAATACGTGGAAGAAAGTGATTGCGAAAGCAGCGAAAAACATCTTTCAATGGCTTTCGAAACCGACATTCCAATGTCAGGCTTAAACCCTTTGGATAGTGGAAGCGAAGAATACAGATTTAACACAGGTTTGTTTGTTATTTAGTCAGTCATTCACTGCATCACTTAATCGTTTTGTATATTTTTTGCCGCGCAGTGCCTTTAATTGTAAATAATAGTAATAAGTGTAAGTGGATTTTACTATCATAAGATAAGCTAAGAAATATATTGATAGCCCTTATTCACAATTGTAAGAAGCGAACAGTGTGTAAAATAAAAGACGTTTCCACACAGGCATCACATAGACAGCTGAAACTTTAATAAATTGTTGGAACTCTCGTTAAACGATTGTGAATAGCCAAATGTTTTAAAGAAATAAACAATTTTGATTATAATTTTAATTTAAGGTGATGCCTACCATAGACATCCTAATAGCTACTTGCCTCCATATAATATACAAAGCGAAACTGATGGAGAAGCCACATTTCCCAGCACCAAATTGCTGAATAAATTTGGAAAACCTTTTCTAGACAGAAATGACTCTGATGAAGAAGTTTCGGGATATGGATTTCCTAATCGGAGAAGCCGTCGGGATATCAATGATTTGAATTTGATAGTTAACAACTGCGGTAAATATGCTTTTACAGAATTACTATCCGGTAATACATTTAATATTTTGCTAATGCTAGTGGACAGACGTTAAATGAAATAAATATAAATAAATCTTTATTGCGTAACTGCTTATCTTAGTTCAGGTCATAGTGAGGAAACTGAGAATTTGTCGCATTATAGTACTATTGTTACAGTTATTCGCTTAGCTTTGTGTTCTTCTTTGTAAGTTCTTTCTCTACCTTTACTGGCCCGATGTTGGTTTGCATTTCTGTAATTTAATAATTTCGATTATTAATTACACAAATTTGTTACTTAATCCTGTAATTAAAGAAACACCGTTTATGTATGAGTATTTGTGGCCTTTGTTGCGCATATATCCTATAGCTTGCAACAGTTTTTTGGGAAGTTTTTTCACTCGTAAAAGTTCAGATTCCATTTGCATTTTTTTGCGAATGAAATCGAGTAGAAAGTCGCATATGACGAAAATCGTCTGAACAACATTATTTTTTCAACATCTTAGCAACTATAATAGTAGAGAATTCGCTCAACGAAATGCAATAGAACCACAAATTTGCAAAATGTGAATTTTTCCTAGGCGGGAAATAGTCAAATATCAGTAGAACAAAGTGCAAATTTATATTTAAGAGCATGTTTGTATTGCAGAAATAAACAAAGTTTGTTTATTTTCTTTTCCACATTTATTTTAATGCTATAAAAATATAAAAATTCACAAAGTATAAACAAAATCAACGATTGTAAATAGTATAAACAAATTTGAACGATTTTACAACCATCTGTGGGCTATGTTTTTAATGGAGGGAAATGTTTAGTTCTCTCTTTGTGGCTCTCTTGTCTCTTCTGCCCAACTTTTGCGTAGGGTACGAAGTTTGACTAATGTATTCGAATGCATTATCGTTAGGGAACCGATCTAATATAATCACCTAGACTTAGATGACGCATTGCAATAGGAACTGTTGTCATATGAAAAAACAAATGAAAAAATTAGGGAGCTTTTACAACTGAGAGAAAGCGTAACCAAAGCATTTTCCTACAGTACAGAGCATATTGCATTGAACAGGAACGAGACAGATCACTATTTAATTTTATAGCTGTACAGCTGTCTTCATTTCATTATTCGTAATTTTTGACCAAAATCGTTAGAGCGGCTTTGTAAAATTATGCAGACAAAACATTAACAAATATTGCAATGGTTTGTTTGAAAAATACTATTGCTGAATTATTTAGCTGAGAATTAGATATTGTTCGGCATGTATGCATTACTTGGTTTTTAAAGTTTTAATCAAATCGAATATGTTTTTTTCGACATATGAGCAGTTTCTAAAATTAGCGATTGCGGTGATTCGAGTTGAAAAGTTGAGTATAACTTGGAAATGACCATATCTATTACCTAAGGAACGAATTTTTTTTACGATCGCATGGACCGTTTTCGATATATGTATGTCCAAATTTCAAAAGTTATTTTATTATTATTTTTTAGCGAAAAACTGAGTATCTCATGCTAACCTTACCTACTTCAGCCCATTAATATTGAGGTAACCGTGCAAAAAATAAACGGCCTCGAACTGTAGGCCAACAAATTCCAAATCCGAAGTTTGAACTAAATTCGACGGCTGTTTTTTGATTTCCTCTATTATCGTAATGCTTGAATTGATAAACATCTCGAGTTCGAAATTTTGTACAAATATAATATCTTTCTCGAGAAAGTTAAAAAATGAAGAAGAAAGAAAGCCACTATAGTTAGACTGCAGTCGTAAAAAAATTGACCGGAATGTAAATATACAATAAATTAACCACTCATGTACTTCAGTAATGATGAGTTAGTCAAATACCCAGTTTTACAGTAAAAGTTTGAACTTTGGTTAAGTTAAACTCACAATCAAGTCAAATGCTTTTGACACACATATGGTCTCGATACCATTGTATCGAGATGAACCACATATCTGTCAGGGTAGATCACGGCAATACCAGGTGAGCAATGTAGTTTGAAGAGCAATGTGGTTTGAAGAGCCACTATCATGAAGAGGAGAATAGTTTTACTTAAACTACCTTTCATTTTCATAGAAAATGCTGTAAAACTCTTACCATGATGTCTAAACTCGGTGTGTGTCAGGGTTTTTTATCTGCCGGAGCATGGCAACTGTCAAACTATATACTACGTTGCATAATATTGACGATGCCATAGTATTGATACCATGCCCATGGTATTACTACTAATATCATGGTTAAAATTAAATCCCCTCTGTCGTGGCGCCAGCAAGAGGAAGAGCGATGCAATATTGACAAATTATCTTATTCGCGAGCAAAAAAATAAATACATTACTTTACGTTAAATAGCAACTCTAAATTTCAAATCCAAAGCTAAGTGAACAACATATTTAATAACTCGGTGTTTGCAGTTTTACGGCGTCTGCTGCTTCGGTTCGGTGTTTCTGTTTGTTTTTTTCGTTTGTTTTTCTTTCATTTTAGTTCTTAAGTTGAATTGCAAGGGAACTGTTAGACTTACTCAAGTTCAAAACAGATTTATTTTTATAATTTCAATGACCATTTTATTGCTCCGTGATAGAATGTACATAAATGATCTTGAATTTGACAAACATTAAACATATTTCCCCACCTGTCGAATTCTTTCATGTTCCCTTAACTTCTTTTACTTTCCTTTCTTTATTCTTTCGTCTGCTTTACAACTGTTCTTTTTACCTTTTCATTTTTGTTTCATCATTCTAGTTCTGTAGGTAATTTGTTTTCGTCAATTCGGATACATATACACATGTTCATTCAGTAGTCGTTTAAATTAATTAGGGGAAAATATATATAAAATACAACTTTAAAAATACCTTCATGTTTTAATAAACATACATACAGGGTTTTCTTTCTTGACATGGAACAACCTTTTGAAACCACCGAACATGCCCAAATATACAGATGCATCCAAAGCATAGACAGGCGGAGATAGTACTTCATGTAACTGAATAAACCACATGCTTAGAAAGAAAAGAAGTAGATATAAACGCTAAGGCATTGACAGAATTAGTGTCACGTCTTCGAAAGGTTGCCCCCAGGAATCATAGAAATTGATTTTCCATTTTAGAACTTAAGTTTTGTCAGAATGTTTGAAACAAAATTGTTTTTTTCCTTATGTTTTTTCTTTAACAGCACTTGTATAGCGAGAGTTTAAAGAAGAAAATAAAGATACCATATTCTTCTATTTATTCTGCATGGTAACAATGTGTATTTTCTGCGCCATATACCCATCGTTGTTGGCAGCTATATCATTGTATATGAACATTATATATTACCATTGTATATAGAGACTATAGTACTATCATCAACACGAAAATGTTCTTGGCCGGACACCCCGTCGGATTGCGTTGCTGTCGTGCTTACTTTCTTGTAAAGGGAAAAACCCTTTGAAAAACAATAAGAGGTGTTATTTTGGTATTCAAAGAAAAATGCCATTTTTTGAGATAAATGATCGGATGTTTATTTCATAATAAAGAGGAAGGTATGCCGTTAATAATGAAAAACAACATCAGCCAAATGGCACGCATACAGGACCATATCCTTTTCATGTAATTTTCCATAACCAAATCGCAAAGTGGTAGGCGCAGTGGCTTAGTGGTTAGTGTGTTGGACTACTAAGCGAGGGGTCCCAGGTTCGAATCCCGAAAAAACCCAAATTGCAACTAATGTTTTTTTCCGCTGCGCCACCTCTCGCGAACGTCTGACAAACATCCGAGAGTATAACTGTCGTGAAGGAGCTTCTCAATTAGCCGTTTGGACCCGGCATAAAATTGTAGATCCCTTCCATTCGTCCCAAAAATGAAAAACGCACACAAACGAATGGTTGTGAGAAGCTAGGCCTTGGGTCTCTACAGACCTGTTGCGCCAACTATTTATTTATTTTATAAATCGCAAAGTGGCTGCCCTATGACGTGGGTAAAGCTGGAACCGCCACATTCGAATTTTGCCAAACAAATTACATGGGATTTAATTGCTTTTTAATCGCTAATTAATTGCTCTATTCTTGATTTTTCCGCTCTTCGGGAAGTGGGAGATTTTGTGGCGGTAAAGCTTACCGGTAAAGCTGGAACCGCCACATTGACTTTTGAAGGATTTTTTTTGCGCATACCAATCACCGATTTAATCGCTCTGGGGAAATGTAAAAATTTTTCCAGCCGGGTAAGCCGTTCGCCCACAATTTCAAATTTGCGTTTTTTGTAACGGTCAGTTCGCTATAAAACTCTTTTGGTTTTGAAGGAAAATCAAACAGATTATTAAAAAATTCATAAAAAATAAGCCTTTCGAATTTTAATATGCTACATATCTTAAAAGAAGCGTATTATTATAGGCTACTATCAGTTTAAATCAAATATTTTGTCGCTCTTCCCTAAATGGCCAAAAACGGTAGGATAGATCCATCATAAACAAACACTTTGAAAAATTAAAAAAAATATATTCCGTTACAATTTAACAAAGTCATATACACCAAAAGAAGCGTCTATTCATTACCTATCAGCTCATAGAATAAAATAATTTGTCGCTCTTCTCTAAATGTTGCAAAAACTAAAAAGTTTATTTTAAGACCAAAAAAGTAAGCTAAAAATACAAAAATAAAAATGTTCAATACTAAAAATCCATATATCCCGTTCGAATCCTACTATGTGACATAGCTCATTAGAAGCGTGTATTCATTAGCTATCAAACCAATTCATAAAATAATTTGTCGCTCTTCTCTAAATGTGTCAAAGGCTAACAAGTTCATTTTGCCAAAATAACCCAAATATTCCCCTAGTACAAAAAAAAAATTGGAAAATTTGGAAAAATCCATATATCCCGTTCGAATCCTACTATGTGACATGGCTCATTAGAAGCGTGTATTCATTAGCTATCAGCCCAATTCATAAAATAATTTGTCGCTCTTCTCTAAATGTGTCAAAGGCTAACAACTTCATTTTGCTAAAAAAAACCCAAATATTCCCCTAGTACAAAAAAAAAAAAAAATTGGAAAATTTGGAAAAATCCATATATCCCGTTCGAATCCTACTATGTGACATGGCTCATTAGAAGCGTGTATTCATTAGCTATCAGCCCAATTCATAAAATAATTTGTCGCTCTTCTCTAAATGTGTCAAAGGCTAACAAGTTCATTTTGCCAAAAAACCCTAATATTTCCCTAGTACAAAAAAAAAATTGGAAAATTTGGAAAAATCCATATATCCCGTTCGAATCCTACTATGTGACATAGCTCATTAGAAGCGTGTATTCATTAGCTATCAAACCAATTCATAAAATAATTTGTCGCTCTTCTCTAAATGTGTCAAAGGCTAACAAGTTCATTTTGCCAAAAAAACCCAAATATTCCCCTAGTACAAAAAAAAAATTGGAAAATTTGGAAAAATCCATATATCCAGTTCGAATCCTACTATGTGACATAGCTCATTAGAAGCGTGTATTCATTAGCTATCAGCCCAATTCATAAAATAATTTGTCGCTCTTCTCTAAATGTGTCAAAGGCTAACAAGTTAATTTTGCCAAAAAAACCCAAATATTCCCCTAGTACAAAAAAAAAATTGGAAAATTTGGAAAAATCCATATATCCAGTTCGAATCCTACTATGTGACATAGCTCACTAGAAGCGTGTATTCATTAGCTATTAACCCAATTCATAAAATAATTTGTCGCTCTTCTCTAAATGTGTCAAAAGCTAACAAGTTCATTTTGACAAAAAAAAAGAAGCAAATATACCCGAAGTACAAAATTTGGTAGCCCACAAAGTATGTATCAGATTTGGAGTGTTGTAAATCCTGCCTGACAATTTTTATAAATCCTGAAAGTATGCAATACCTCTACGATCAAATATCGCTAGCCCTGAACGTACGCATTGATTTTAACTTCGAAATTTCCATACATATACTGGCTGATTAAAAATGGATCGTGTACAAGTCAACCCCACTTAGCGCCATCTACCAAAAATCGCATTACTCAGCCTTAGTGGATAGTGCTACCGAGTATTGTTTTGAGTATTAAGGTTTCTCTAAAGTCTAACAGCCGAATTTATTACATTCCCTTACATCGCGTAACGATTTACGCAGCCTTTACGTGGCTTACCTGACATTTTTATTTATAAACATTTTTTCGCTGTAACCTTACCAAACGTGATTTGTGTTAAGTAAGGTAAAATTTCGATAAACTATTACAGGAAACACTGAAATCCATTACACAAAAAAAGTCAAATTATCTGCCACAATTCCAAAATGCTTTCGAATGGACTTTTGCAATGTCAACCTGCAATAGGGTAGCTGCGACAACGTCAATGTCAAATAAGAAGAACAAAAAGCCAAGTGACAGCTAAAAAACTTATACATGTGGAATTTGGAATAATATATGAGGGAAGAAAGGATGTAGGTACCAATTTTATGTAATGTTAGGTAGAAGGTATAAGGGTTGGAGATGCCTTATGTTTGTGGTACCTGAATGGAGTTATAAGATTTCAATGCTGTAAATATTTAATTAATTTAAATCTGAAGCTAAAACAAAAAGGTTTTTGAGAAAATAAATTGACTTTTAGCTTTAGAAAATTTGAGAAAATAAAAGTAAAAAAATTGCGTTTGTTTTTAACTTTAGAGAACTTGAGGAAATAAAAGACAAAAATTCGCAAAAATATTCATCCGTTCATGGGTGTCCGTATACATAAGTGAATTTAACCTGGCTTGGTAGCAACTACTCCATTTGTCAAACTGGTTTTATAATATGCTAACACTTATTTTCCACTTTAATGTGACATTCGTTTGGGCGTCTATAGATTCGCTCTAAAATTTCAGATTTCGTGTGGCAAATCGAACACAAAAAGTAATCTGATTTTTTGTTGGTGTTAGTGGGGTATCTGTCAAATTGTGCTTACATTTTTTTTTTTTTTATTTTCTTTGTAGGCGAAATGTCAAATCAGAAGTAGGTGTATTGGTAAATTGAAGCAACTCTGGGAAAAAACCCGGATTCGCAAAAGTGCTCTGAAATCCTAAAAAGATTGCTTTTTTTTGCACCAAACGAATATAAAAAGTGATCTGAGATCAAAAAAGTGCTCTGAGAGATCCCAATCGAATACCACATAAATACTATAGAATAGACTACAACCTGAACGATGAAGGTAAGTAGTGAGAAAATATGTGTCCAGTTGCAGATTTGCGATATAGATGCCGCTAGGTGCGAAACTTGGCTGGGGATGAAAATTCATTGAAAATGTATCAAATTACATTTTTCAGCTGCAGGCAGCTCTTTATTGACATTTAAACATTATTTTTTAAATAAAATCCTTCGAAAATTTCTTATCGCTTTGCAAACAGTTGTTGCCATCCGTTTCGCAATCTGCAACTGGACACATATTTTCTCACTACTTACCTTCATCGTTCAGGTTGTAGTCTATTCTATAGTATTTATGTGGTATTCGATTGGGACCTCTCAGAGCACTTTTTTGATCTCAGATCACTTTTTATATTCGTTTGGTGCAAAAAAAAAGCAATCTTTTTAAGATTTCAGAGCACTTTTGCGAATCCGGGTTTTTTCCCAGAGTTGCTTCAATTTACCAATACACCTACTTCTGATTTGACATTTCGCCTACAAAGAAAAAAAAAAAAAAAAAAATGTAAGCACAATTTGACAGATACCCCACTAACACCAACAAAAAATCAGATTACTTTTTGTGTTCGATTTGCCACACGAAATCTGAAATTTTAGAGCAAATCTATAGACGCCCAAACGAATGTCACATTAAAGTGGAAAATAAGTGTTAGCATATTATAAAACCAGTTTGACAAATGGAGTAGTTGCTACCAAGCCAGGTTAAATTCACTTATGTATACGGACACCCATGAACGGATGAATATTTTTGCGAATTTTTGTTTTTTATTCCCTCAAGTTCTCTAAAGTTAAAAACAAACGCAATTTTTTTACTTTTATTTTCTCAAATTTTCTAAAGCTAAAAGTCAATTTATTTTCTCAAAAACCTTTTTGTTTTAGCTTCAGATTTAAATTAATTAAATATTTACAGCTTTGAAATCTTATAACTCCATTCAGGTACCACAAACATAAGGCATCTCCAACTCTTATATCTTCTACCTAACATTACATAAAATTGGTACCTACATCCTTTCTTCCCTCATATATTATTCCAAATTCCACATGTATAAGTTTTTTAGCTGTCACTTGGCTTTTTGTTCTTCTTATTTGACATTGACGTTGTCGCAGCTACCCTATTGCAGGTTGACATTGCAAAAGTCCATTCGAAAGCATTTTGGAATTGTGGCAGATAATTTGACTTTTTTTGTGTAATGGATTTCAGTGTTTCCTGTAATAGTTTATCGAAATTTTACCTTACTTAACACAAATCACGTTTGGTAAGGTTACAGCGAAAAAATGTTTATAAATAAAAATGTCAGGTAAGCCACGTAAAGGCTGCGTAAATCGTTACGCGATGTAAGGGAATGTAATAAATTCGGCTGTTAGACTTTAGAGAAACCTTAATACTCAAAACAATACTCGGTAGCACTATCCACTAAGGCTGAGTAATGCGATTTTTGGTAGATGGCGCTAAGTGGGGTTGACTTGTACACGATCCATTTTTAATCAGCCAGTATATGTATGGAAATTTCGAAGTTAAAATCAATGCGTACGTTCAGGGCTAGCGATATTTGATCGTAGGGGTATTGCATACTTTCAGGATTTATAAAAATTGTCAGGCAGGATTTACAACACTCCAAATCTGATGCATACTTTGTGGGCTACCAAATTTTGTACTAGGGGTATATTTGCTTCTTTTTTTTTGTCAAAATGAACTTGTTAGCTTTTGACACATTTAGAGAAGAGCGACAAATTATTTTATGAATTGGGTTAATAGCTAATGAATACACGCTTCTAGTGAGCTATGTCACATAGTAGGATTCGAACTGGATATATGGATTTTTCCAAATTTTCCAATTTTTTTTTTTGTACTAGGGGAATATTTGGGTTTTTTTGGCAAAATGAACTTGTTAGCCTTTGACACATTTAGAGAAGAGCGACAAATTATTTTATGAATTGGGCTGATAGCTAATGAATACACGCTTCTAATGAGCTATGTCACATAGTAGGATTCGAACTGGATATATGGATTTTGCCAAATTTTCCAATTTTTTTTTGTACTAGGGAAATATTTGGGTTTTTTGGCAAAATGAACTTGTTAGCCTTTGACACATTTAGAGAAGAGCGACAAATTATTTTATGAATTGGGCTGATAGCTAATGAATACACGCTTCTAATGAGCCATGTCACATAGTAGGATTCGAACGGGATATATGGATTTTTCCAAATTTTCCAATTTTTTTTTTTGTACTAGGGGAATATTTGGGTTTTTTTTGGCAAAATGAACTTGTTAGCCTTTGACACATTTAGAGAAGAGCGACAAATTATTTTATGAATTGGGCTGATAGCTAATGAATACACGCTTCTAATGAGCTATGTAACATTGTAGGATTCGAACGGGATATATGGATTTTTCCAAATTTTCCAATTTATTTTTTTGTACTAGGGGAATATTTGGGTTTTTTTGGCAAAATGAACTTGTTAGCCTTTGACACATTTAGAGAAGAGCGACAAATTATTTTATGAATTGGGCTGATAGCTAATGAATACACGCTTCTAATGAGCTATGTCACATAGTAGGATTCGAACTGGATATATGGATTTTTCCAAATTTTCCAATTTTTTTTTTGTACTAAGGGAATATTTGGGTTTTTTTGGCAAAATGAAGTTGTTAGCCTTTGACACATTTAGAGAAGAGCGACAAATTATTTTATGAATTGGGCTGATAGCTAATGAATACACGCTTCTAATGAGCCATGTCACATAGTAGGATTCGAACGGGATATATGGATTTTTAAAAATTTTCCAATTTTTTTTTTGTACTAGGGGAATATTTGGGTTATTTTGGCAAAATGAACTTGTTAGCCTTTGACACATTTAGAGAAGAGCGACAAATTATTTTATGAATTGGTTTGATAGCTAATGAATACACGCTTCTAATGAGCTATGTCACATAGTAGGATTCGAACGGGATATATGGATTTTTAGTATTGAACATTTTTATTTTTGTATTTTTAGCTTACTTTTTTGGTCTTAAAATAAACTTTTTAGTTTTTGCAACATTTAGAGAAGAGCGACAAATTATTTTATTCTATGAGCTGATAGGTAATGAATAGACGCTTCTTTTGGTGTATATGACTTTGTTAAATTGTAACGGAATATATTTTTTTTAATTTTTCAAAGTGTTTGTTTATGATGGATCTATCCTACCGTTTTTGGCCCATTTAGGGAAGAGCGACAAAATATTTGATTTAAACTGATAGTAGCCTATAATTATACGCTTCTTTTAAGATATGTAGCATATTAAAATTCGAAAGGGTTATTTTTTTATGAATTTTTTAATAATCTGTTTGATTTTCCTTCAAAACCAAAAGAGTTTTATAGCGAACTGACCGTTACAAAAAACGCAAATTTGAAATTGTGGGCGAACGGCTTACCCGGCTGGAAAAATTTTTACATTTCCCCAGAGCGATTAAATCGGTGATTGGTATGCGCAAAAAAAATCCTTCAAAGGTCAATGTGGCGGTTCCAGCTTAACCGGTAAGCTAGGTCCGCCACAAAATCTCCCACTTCCCGAAGAGCGGAAAAATCAAGAATAGAGCAATTAATTAGCGATTAAATAGCAATTAAATCCCATGTACATTGTTTGGCAAAATTCGAATGTGGATGGTTCCAGCTTTACCCACGTTGCCCTATGTCCTCGATAGCCTCACGAATTTTATCTTTGAGGTCTTGAATCGACGATGGGCTGTTGGCGTAGACCTTATCTTTCACGTGGCCCCAAAGGAAGAAATCACAAGATCTCGGTGGCCAATTGTGATCACCTCTTCGAGAGATAACACGGTCCGGAAACTTTTCCCGTAAAAGATCAATGGTTTCGTTGCTTGTGTGGCACGTAGCGCCGTCTTGTTGAAAGTAAACGTTGTACAGATCAGTAGCTGTTTTTTATTATCAGCTATGATCCATATAGATCATCGATTTACATGCATTTACAACAACAGCACATCATACTGCTTCTCATCGAGATCACGAATCATGATCTGAAAATTATTTCTACTATTTCCGACTAGGTGGCTTGTTTTATTTTTAAATGTTGGTTTGCCTGTAAACGATAGCCACACAATCACGTTGCCAGACTAAAAAATGGAACACAAAAAATCAATTGATTTTTTTCGCATTCGAATATACTCCTCTCCTTATTCCGAGTTATTTTGTTTTTTCTCGTTCTATAAAGGTATGTCCAGACCAGCCAAACATTCGATAAACAATTAAATACCTACATGTTCCATATTTATTTCTGAAACACTTATTAAACAAAACATTTTTTATGAAATGTTTAGAAATATTTTGCTGGTTTGGATCTGGACACCATAAAAAAATTTATGAAATGTTTCACAGTTAACCAATCGTGATGGGAAATAATTTTTGTTTTACAAGTATCCCTGCAGAAAGTGAGCGCTGTTTTTCGATTATTATTTGTTTTTAAATAAAATAAAAATGTCCAGAAAAGCTTTGAGTACCTAATGAGAAAGTGATTCATTTAATATGATTATTTGAATTAAATCGCGTGACGCGTGATTGCCCTGACCAAAATTACAAAAATAACAACTTTACTCGTTGCTAATAATCCCTCCACATTATTTTCTTCTAGTACAAAACAGGATAAAGTTGCAACATCTCATAAACATTTACCCCCGCATTAATAAACAAATATGCAAATGTAAGATAGCTAGTAAACGTCAGTCAGCATACAAAATTTTTACGTAACTGCTGAGTAACGAGTTGATAACTTTAACGCTGTGTTTATTAATACGGGGGTTAATAAATTAATTTCAGAAATCTTTTATAAATGTTAATAAAATCTGTCCGATTTGCTTCAGAAGCATTTCATAAACATTTCTGAAATGTTTCGGTGGTCTGGACACACCTTAATATGCCAAGATATAGTTCAAGCGTTAGCAGCAAAATATTGTTCATGTGTTGCATATTTGAACATAAAATACTAAATTTGTTTCACAAAAATATATTAGAAAAGAAAAATTATGCAAATTTGATTCAACATGGTACACCCCCGACTTTTCAAGTGAAATGACATGTGCCTTGTGTGACGTCACGTTGAAAAGAATATGGCTGGTGGCAACATGAACTTTGAAATACCCTGTATTATCTGTTTTGTTTTTGAAAGCAACTGTTGCCACAATTCAAAAATGAAACTTTTCTATGATCCGTTCTGTTTTATTTTCGTGCGTTGTTGAAGCGTGTATCGTTTCATTTTTAGTTATGGTGTTTAGTTATGGTGTTTCGGTGGTCTGGACACACCTTAATATGCCAAGATATAGTTCAAGCGTTAGCAGCAAAATATTGTTCATGTGTTGCATATTTGAACATAAAATACTAAATTTGTTTCACAAAAATATATTAGAAAAGAAAAATTATGCAAATTTGATTCAACATGGTACACCCCCGACTTTTCAAGTGAAATGACATGTGCCTTGTGTGACGTCACGTTGAAAAGAATATGGCTGGTGGCAACATGAAGTTTGAAATACCCTGTATTATCTGTTTTGTTTTTGAAAGCAACTGTTGCCACAATTCAAAAATTAAACTTTTCTATGATCCGTTCTGTTTTATTTTCGTGCGTTGTTGAAGCGTGTATCGTTTCATTTTTAGTTATGGTGTAGTAACTACTTGTCAAATGTCAAAGAATAAAAGCTTAAAAAGTGACAGCTACCGAAATAGCGGGTCATTCACAATAACACCGCTTATTGGAAAACCCTTTAGAACCCAAATAGAGAGGAATAATCACACTTGTGATTAGTGGTGGCTGGTAGGTAAGCAAATAAAGGGATGAAAACATCATTTGGGTTTCTTTTCTCTGTTACTCGCACAATGAGGTTTCGTTCTTTCAAGCATGAGTAGTTTCTTTGAAAAATAAATCATTGACAAATTTCTGATTTGGAATTTCGATCGTATGAAAGGCAAATCTGGATATTTGCGCTTATGAAAGAAAACGATTTTGTTCGCGTTCCTTTTTATGCTGAGATGACGGTTGATCTTTTATTTTAGATTTGAAAATTCATTCTTGTAGATATTTGAATGCAAATGGAATTTATTTCAAGTTAATCTTTTTGTCGTATTTCTGTTTGTTATAAATTCATGACCAAAAATTTAATGATATTATCAATTTGAAATAATAGCTGTTTTTTATTATCAGCTATGATCCATATAGATCATCGATTTACATGCACTTACAACAACAGCACATGATCCTGCTTCTCATCGAGATCACGAATCATGATCTGAAAATGTATTCCACTATTTCCGGCTGCGTTGTTTCTTTTATTCTTGAATGTTGGTGTGCCTGTAACACAATCAATGTACACACAACCGCATTGCCAGACTAAAAAATGGAACACTAAATGATTTTTTTTCGCATTCGAATAAAGTCCCTGTCCGTATTCCGAGTTATTTTGTTTTTTCTCTTTTTATAAAGGTATGTCCAGACCAGCCAATCATTTGATAAACAATTAAATTCCATTCATGTTCCATATTTATTTGTAAAACACTTATTAAACAAAACAATTCTTATAAAATGCTTAGAAATGTTTTGCTGGTTTGGATCTGGAAACCAGAAAAACGTTTATGAAATGTTTCACAGTTACCCAATCGTGATAGGAAATCATTTTTGTTTTAAAGTATCCCTGCAGAAAGTGAGCGCTGTTTTTCGATTATTATTTGTTTTTAAATAAAATAAAAATGTCCAGAAAAGCTTTGAATACCTAATGAGAAAGTGATTCACTTCATACGATTATTTGAATTAAATCGCGTGTCGCGTGATTGCCAAGACCAAAAATACAAAAATAAAAACTTTACTCGCTGCTAATAATCCCACCACATTATTTTCTTCTCGTCCAAAACAGGATAAAGGTGAAACATTTAACAAACATTTACCCCCGTATAAACAAATATGCAAAATGTAAGTTAGCTAGTAGACGTCAGATAGCATAAAAAAATTTGACGTAACTGCTGAGTAACAAGTTGATAACTTTTACGCAGTGCTTATTAATACGGGTTTAATAAATAAATTTCAGAAATCTTTTATAAATGTTTATAAAATCTGTCCGATTTGCTTCAGAAACATTTCATAAACATTTCTGAAATATTTTATATGCCAAGATAAACTCAAGCGTTAGCACCAAAATATTGTACATGTGGTTCATATTTGAACATAAAATACTAAATTTGTTTCACAAAAAATATATTTGAAAAGAAAAGTTATGCAAATTTGATTCAAATATGGTAACACCCCCGACTTTGCAAGTGAAATGACATGTGCCTTCTGTGACGTCACGCTGAGAAGAATATTTGCAAGATGGCTGGTAGCAATATGAAGTTTGAAATACCCTGTATTATCTGTTTTGCTTTTGAAAGCAACTGTTGCCACAATTCCAAAATTAAACTTTTCAATGATCCGTTGTGTTTTATTTTCATGATCTGATCCGAATCAGATTACGCTGATAATAAAAAACAGCTAATATCTAAAGGGTGATTTTTTAAGAGGTTTAGAACTTTTTTTAAAGAAAAAACACAAAAAATTCGAAAAAATGAATGAAATATTTATTTGAATCGATAGTTTGAACCTTGCAATTTAATGTTTAAAGATAATTTCATGCAAATGTTGACCGCGGCTGCGTCTCAGGTGGCCCATCCGCTGAGTCCAATTTTGGCATACTCTTTCACACATATCGGCCGGTATCTCACGAATGAATGCATGGATGTTGGCTTCCAGTGCGTCAATCGAAGCGGGCTTGTCCCTATACACATTAGCCTTGGCATACCCCCACAAAAAATAATCTAATGGTGTCAAATCGCACGATCTAGGCGTCCAATTGACCGGCCCGAAACGTGAAATTAACTGTTCACCAAACTCGCCTCGCAATTGCGCCATTGTTTCGCGTGCTGTGTGGCATGTGGCACCGTCTTGTTGAAACCACATATCATGCAAGTCAAGAACTTCCATTTCGGGCAAAAAAAAGTTTGTTATCATCGCTCGGTAGCGTTCACCATTGACAGTAACGCTGCGATTCGCATCATCTTTGAAGAAATATGGCCCAATAATGCCGCCGGCCCATAAACCGCACCAAACAGTGGCTTTTTCGGGATGCATTGGTAGCTGTTGCAATGCTTCTGGCTGATCTTCACTCCAAATGCGGCAATTTTGCTTATTTACGTACCCATTCAACCAAAAATGAGCCTCATCGCTGAACACAATTTTTCGATAAAAAAGCGGATCCTCGGCCAGCTTTCCAAGAGCCCATTCACCAAAAATTCGGCGTTGTGGTAGGTCGGCTGGCTTTAGTTCTTGCACCAGCTGTATCTTAAAAGGCTTTACGAACAAATCCTTCCGCAAAATTTTCCACGTAGTGCTGTAACAAAGGCCTAACTGCTGGGAACGGCGCCGAATCGACATTTCGCGGTCTTCTGTCACACTAGCTGATACGGCCGCAATATTTTCTTCACTACGCACAGTACGTAAACGTGTTGGTGGTTTAATGTCCAACAAAGTAAATTTGGTGCGAAATTTGGTCACAATCTTCCGAATAGACTGCTCAGAAGGTCGAGAATGCCGATCATAAAATGGAAGCAGCGCGCGATGAACATTTCGAACCGAGCACGAATTTTGATAGTAAAATTCAATAATTTGCAAGCGTTGTTCATTTGTAAGACGATCCATGGTTAAATTGCAAACCAAACTGAAGCTGTTTGACAGTGACACAAGGTACTAAACACACGTCAGCTGTCAAAACCAGTGTTGCCAAAACCAAACCAGCTAAAAAATCACCCTTTACAATTAATCTTTCATCGGATTGTTTTTTATCCTCATATACCTACACTGAAAATAAAATACCTGGTAATATTGACAAAATTCGATTATTAAATTTCAACAAAATTAGTTTTGTTGAACTGAGAAAAAATTAAGTTTTATCAATTTGAACGATATTTTGTCAAACGGATAAAACATTTACTACAAAACTACTTTGTCAGATCAACAAAACAGAATTTTAAATTTGATAAATCGATATTGTATCAATTGAAGAATTGAATCAACAAATTGAAATTATGGAACTGAGATAATATGACAAAATGACAAACAATTTTGATGGTATTAAAAACTTCTTTTTTTTTTAAAATTAACAAAAATATAATTGATAAATTTTCTTCGCAAAATCAACAGCATTTTGGTAAATTTAACAAAAACAGTTCATACGCGCAATATACGATAAACAATAAAATTCGGTACTTATATTAGGTAGAAATACTATTTAAAACACCAGCAAAATAAGATCACTCAGCATACTAATCCTTTTTGTTTTTTTTTTGGAATATTTCTGACATCTTGTCGCACAAAGTAGGCAGGCAATTTTTTTTAATAATTATTTTGGTATTCTTTTTGAATTCGTTTTTATTTTTTTTTTCATTAAATTCATGTATGCACAATTGCACATACTTGGGTAATAATTATTCTTCTATCGTATTATTTTCTCTTAATTCTATCGAGTTATTCAAATTAAACTCAAACTTGCAGAAAATAGGTATGTTAGGCAATATTATTGAATAGGTCAGTAATTCCCAGTTTTTCTCAGTTATACGGGAACAGTATAAATGAAATCTGGTTTTTATGCACTCCAAATATTACCGACTTATTGGATTATTCCAAAAAAAGACAGACTGTGGTAATGTGGAAAAACCTAAATATGGTCCTCATTGTTATCAATAATACGAAGAAAAATTACGGATAGGGTTGTAAATAAAGTAAAGAATGGTGTTTTTGCCCAAATTAAAAAGAGAAACCAACACAATAGCCTAGTTTATTACCCAAAACTGCAAAAAATTAAATAAAGCTAACCATCTTCTACCTGCATTCAAAATTATTCTTTTGCTTCTGCCAAAAGTAAAAAAAAAGGAAGGAATTTATAAATGAACTACCTGTTTTCACAATTCTTTCGAAAACCTTATCTCATTCAAATTCAATAAAATTAATTTGGGTTGGTCGGTGACACTTATTCGGCGAATTGTCCGGTTTTTTGGAATCATTATTTGAATTCAGTAAATGAAGTATTTTGGAACGAGTCTTTATTTAAATAAAGAAGTGTGAAAAATAACGTGGTAGAGAGGTTAAAAAGTTAATATCAACTTAAAAACTTTCAGAAATGAACATAAGGTTTTTTTTTTAAATACCTACAAGATCCGACCACCATAACCAATCAAATAAACCGAGTAAATCAGGATAATCAATCATTTGTCCATGGAAGAAATAAATCTAATTGTCAATTCATCTGTGCTTTGAGCACTTCTTCGTCTAAGGTTACTTCTCGAGTCTTGTTGCCATGACACATTCTTTTTGTCTTTTGGTAAAACTTCCAAACATTGTTTCCCGAGTAAAACCTCTCTAAGTAGTCGATCTACCGCTTCTTATGCTCTTTGCTTTTCTTCGGTAGAAGCCGGTGTTCTTTCCTCCTCTTTTCCTTGTAGAGCTCACGAGCTGTTCTCGTCCTTCTGTGGAGCGCCGCTTCGTAATCGTGTTGTTTTACTGCATGCGCTTTCCGCTCTTCATCGCACCAGGGGTTTCCCACGGTGCAGCTTTTCTGATGGCTTCTTGGCATCGATGCACTTGATGCTGGCTGTACAGGACTTCTCGAGAGGTTGAGGTATACGCGATCGGCAAAGGTTCTGACGCTTTGTTGTGTTTGTAGCGGTTGAATCTGCTTGCTGTACTTCCTCGTTGTTGTGGTGTTTCTGTGGTGTCTGGGATATCAACATTCGTACCTTGGCTAAGAGGTTTTGTGGTATTTACTTTGTCAATTGTGCTTATATTACCTGCGTGTGGTAGCCAACGGGGACTGGTCTTGTCCTTCCGCGCATGACTTGCTCAACGTATAAGCGAGAGTGTTGAACACAAAGTAAATAGCAACGCTATAATGCTCTGTCTGAATGACTGGCTGAACGAGTCTCACACGAGTTGCATGAGCCCATCACAAAGAGGACATACAGCGAATGAAATTGCTTGAGCTTATCTGGCATATTTCGAGCAAAGGTCAGTAAGGATTGCAAACAAAAAAGTCCAAGTGCATGAAAAGCGGTTACCCATAATAAATGACCATACAAGCATGAAATTTAAGGAATAAAAAGTCATTATTATTTGTGATAAGATGAGTATCCAGTCACCTCTTACCTAAAATAAATACACGGATCTTATTTAAGGTTTTGTTGACTATGAACGAGATTCGATACGCTAGCTTTATCGTTCTGTGTTTTCATGATTCGCAGTTTATGTAAACAGTAAACAGTAAACTGACGATTTGCATCGATATTTGCATTGAATTGAATCTAAACGTAGGAGCCATTTGCTTTGATCAGGGTCTATCCAATAAATTAAAAATTGACATAAGTAGCCAAAAATCGAAAGATAAAAACTTTTATTTTAATTAATGAAATGAACTTCTATATGGCTATATACGAGTGGTATATCACTACTCCTTGTATATAAGATTCGAAATAATTTACTTCAATATGGTCACTTCTGATGGAGAAGTAAGTTGGAAGATCATTGAGTACTTGTTTACTGCAGAACTTAAACTACATATTATATAAACTGTCAGCTTCGTAAAAAAGAGGGATTGCCCACAATCCGAATTTGACCTTGGATGTAGCCCAGGTTAAATTCATGGATTGTGTGAAACGCATAAGTACTTGAAAAAACCCAGCCTACATTTCCGGTTGCAGTTGGATGACAGGTAGCTGAGGTGGGTTCTCATTTCTTTATCGAGGGTGGTGGCTGGTGCAAATAATTTGATTTCTAGTTCCAGATTGGGAATGTTCGCTATATTTTTACAGGCATAACAGCAAATAATAAAGTGGTTCAATTTTCTAATTTCTTGGTATAATGTGAAACTAGTTAAATCAGTTCTAAACACCGCAAATTCATTAATCAAAAAAGTATTTCATAGAAAATATTTAAAACAAACATACAAAATAATTGAAGGTCAATGAATGCTTAATTTTCGCAACCTATTTTTCATTTCACATACCCATTTTTAACTTTCTCGAATACGTAGTAAGAGAAAGATATTTCATTGGTACACAATCGCGAACTCGATTTGTCAATTCAATACGATGATAAAGTAACTCAAAAAGGCAGGTCGCGAAACTCTGTCCCTCTGTTCGTATGCTGATTCCTAAATTTTGATTTGGTTTGGGGGTCTACAGACCAGGACGGTTTTATTTTTCACACGGTAGGTTAGGTTAGGTTAAGTACGTGGGTTGGCGTCGTGTGCTCCGTGTCACACTCTGGTCAATATTGATCCATTGTGATGCCCATTGGGGAAAAGGTTGTCCCTTACCCATAATAACCCTGTCTAAAAAATTCATCATGTGATACCGAAGAGTGTTGTGCCCCTTTATAATTCCTACGAGGGTGGAAAGAGATTTTCTATCCTTTCGCATGAGACTCTTGGTTCTGGCTTCATTGAAGGTTGGCCATAGCATCCTTGTGGTATGACATGTTTCTAGTGCAGTCCATATAGCGTTCGCCTCTCTTGTGGCCTTTCTTCCTGCTTCAAGCTTGAGTGTGCAAAGCGGGATTTTCACAGAGGGATCAGCTTGTCCTGATACAGCTGCCGAACCTAGTCTAGCTAATGTACTGTAAGTCGAAAAATATATTTCCAGACACTGGATTACTTCTTTTGTGATTGTAGTCTTAACAGCAAACAGTTTAGTGTACTTTGAAAATCCATCAACAACTAGAAATATATGTTTCTTATAATTTCGTACGGATGATGGTAATGGACCATAATGGTCAACGTGAATGGTGTCAAAAGGTTTATCACCTTTTGGAATGCTATGCAAAATTGCCTCCTTTTTACCATAAGGTGGAGAGAAATGTACACACTTTAAGCAGTTACTAATATAGTTTTTTATCTTAGCTGTCATGCAAGGGAACCAATATGTTTTCCTCAGAAAATGATAACACTTATCAACTCCAACATGACATAATGCGTCATGATGTGTTTGTATAACACTTCTCTCCATTTGAGATGGAACATAAAAATAAACCTTTTTATCGATTTTACGATATACCAACCCGTTAACAAGTTCGTAGGCAGGACTTTCTCTTTCTTCCAACATTTTGACTAGTTTCTTCACTATAGGATCTGTTTGCTGTGATGCAGCAAGAACATACTCAAAGGAGTCAGGCTCAACGATCAAAATATTATGACACCTGCTCAGAGCGTCGACATGTCTCATCCTCTGACCATCTCTATGTTCAATAACATAGTCGTAATCTTGGAGCTCTAAAGCCCACCGTGAGATTCGCGGATTTATTAATTTTTTATTTAGAGTAAGGGTCAGTGACTTACAATCCGTTATTATTTTAAATCGGATACCAGTAAGGTAAATTCGAAATCTTCTTAGGGCGGATATAATTGCCAAAGTCTCCAGTTCATAAGAGTGGTACCTTGATTCTTGAGCAGTAGCGCGTTTTGAATAAAAGAAAATCGGATGAAATTGTTTATCGTCTTGTCGCTGTACCAAGACTGCACCAAATCCTAAACTGCTTGCATCACAGTGCAATTCTGTTTCAGCATTTGGACTGTAAATACTAAGCAGTGGCGCATTTAACAACTTTTGCTTCAACGACTCAAATACTACTAGCTCGTTTTCACCAAACCTAAATTTGGCATCTTTCTTCAGAAGATCATACAACGGTTTAGAAAAGGTTGAGAAGTCCTTTATAAATTCCCTAAAATATGATGCTAAGCCCAAAAATGAGTGCAAGCTCTTTATATTTGTTGGTATAGGAAATTCAGCCACGGCCTTTAAGCCATTCAAATTCGGTCCTATACCATTAGCGGAAACTTCATACCCTAAGTAAGTGATCTTATCAAACATAGGTTAGGTTAGGTAAATGAATGGGCAGAGCAGGGAGAACCCTGCGCTACCCCACTTAGGTCCTTGTGGACCCTTTGTGATGCCCTTGTTGGGGTCGACCGTTGGTGTTGCATCGGTGCTCTTTATCCCTCCTCCTTGTGGTTAATAGACGCTGTCTAGTCATCCCGATGTCCTCAAAAACCTGTAAAGATCAGACAGTGAGACATCAGAAAGTTCTTGTAAGTCATGGAAGTAATAGCTTCCAAGTGTTCTGTTCCTCCTCGTCTCCGCAGCCTCTACATATATCGTCATCTTTGAGATTTATTTTCATTGCGTGGTTTCTTAGGAAGTTATGACCAGTTAGAGCCCCTACTAACTTAGATAGCGATGACCTGTCAAACTGTAATAGATTGTTGGTCCGGCTTCTGTTATATTTTGGCCAAAGCTTCCGTGATATTTCACAGGTAGTGAGTTCTTTCCACCTGTTGTTGGTTTTCATTCGAATTTTGTTTTCCACTCGCTCTCTGAGATTGCAAAGTGGTGGCTTGATCGATTGAAGTGCTCTATCAAGATCCATTGCGGACCCCTTTCTCGCCAGCTCATCCGCCCTCTCATTACCGGTTTTGTCTCTGTGTCCAGGGACCCAGCAGAGATTCGTGATATGCTGCGAGCAAAGAACCTTGAGCTCTTCGCGGCAGCGGTGAACTAGTTTCGATTTTATTTCATTAGCAGAGACTGCCTTTATAGCCGCCTGACTGTCAATGAAGATGGTAATATCGCTGCGGGGTATTGCCAATATTGACGCCTTACGGGCCGCTTCAGCGATAGCCAGAACCTCCGCCTGGAAGACACTACTGCTATCAGGTAGTCTGATGGAGCAATGTATATTTAATTCTTCAGAGAATATGCCGGCACCGGTTCCACAGTCCATCTTTGAACCATCTGTGTAGATGGATATTGATTTCCTTTTTGTGGGTTCATTGGTGTTCCATTCTTCCCTACTCGGAAAGGAGCAGGTGAATGGTCTATCAAAGTCTAGATGGGGAGCCATATAGTCAGAAGCGACAATGTTCCCCACGTATTTACCTAATATCTGTGCATGCCCAAAATTGTAAGGGTTCCAAGTTTTTGTTTGGCTGATCCTTAGGGCACTTTTAGCAGCAGATTCTTCCATGTATAGGTCTAGAGGTGTCAGATTAAGAATAGCCTCTAGTCCAGCTGTAGGCGTGGTTCTTAATGCGCTGGTTGTCCCTATACATGCTATTCTTTGTATTTTAGTCATTGACTTAAGATTGGTTGCTTTGCTGGCGGCTTGCCACCAGACTACACTGTCGTATGTCAGTATTGGTCGCACTATCGCAGTATACATCCTGAGGATAATTTTGGGGTTTGGTCCCCAACTCCTGCCAAAGATGCGGTTGCATGCGTAGAAAGCATTCGCTGCCTTCTTGATCCTTTCATTGACATTCGGTTTCCAATTAAGTTTCCTATCAAGGATGATTACCAAATATCTCGCATTATCCGTTACCCTTAGGGGTACTCCATCCAGAGTTGGTGGCTCGAACTGCGGAATTATTCTTTTGTTCGTGAACAGGGCAAGTTCGGTTTTCTGCGGATTGACCCCAAGGCCGCATTGTTTTGTCCACGTACTTAACACCCTAAGTGAGTTTCCTAACAAATCGCTTATGGTAGGTAAAAACTTTCCCTTAGTAAGTATAACTACATCATCTGCATACGCAGTTACTTTGACTCAGATGTTGTTAAATTTCATAAGTATTTCATTGATGACAAGGACCCAGAGTAAGGGGGAGATGACACCTCCTTGTGGAGTGCCTCTCGAAGCAGTTACTCGGAGGTCAGTGTCACCTAATTTCGCGTTGATATACCTTTCCCTGAGCAAGCTCAAGATCACATTAGTGAGAGATTGATCAACATTCGAGTTCTGAAGTGCTCTCTTCACTGCGCAAATTTTGACATTATTGAAGGCTCCTTCAATGTCAAGGAACGCAGCTAATGTATATTCTTTGTCATTTAATGACTCAATAGTACTAACGACCTCATGCAGTGCAGTTTCCACCCCTTTGCCTTTAGTATAAGCATGTTGAGCAGCGGATATTACATTGTCATCCAGCCGATTACGTATAAAGACGTTATTAGTTTTTCAAAGGTTTTAAGAATAAACGATGTCAGACTTATAGGCCTGAAGTCTTTGGCAGTAGTGTGGCTGGATTTTCCTGCCTTCGGAATGAAGACAACCTTGACTTCTCGCCAGGCTCTGGGAATATAGCCGCTCTCTAGACTGCGAATAAAAATTCTTTTAAGGACCGGTATAATCGTGGTCTTGGCTTTCTGGAGCATGATTGGAAAAATCCCGTCGCATCCAGGGGATTTGAACGGGGAGAATGAATCAATTGCCCAGATTAGTTTTTCCTCAGTTATGAGTTCTACTGGAATTGTCGTTGTTACGGTATTATCTCTTGACTGGTATGTCTGGTTTGTGGTTCAACCCGGAAAATGAGTCTGTAGTAACAGACTGAGAGTCTCTTCGCTAGATTGTGTCCAAGTTCCGTTATGGTCTTTGAGATAACCTGGGACCGCAGATTCTCTACAAAGGATTTTCCTGAGCCTGGCTGATTCTGTGGTTGATTCAATATCACCACAAAACGAACGCCATGTTGCGCGTTTAGCACTGGTTATGGCCCTTTTGAATTTCCTCTGACCGACTTTGTATGCGTCCCAGTCAGTCTGGGAATTTGTGGCCTTGGCCGCGTTAAAAAGAGCTCTGGTTCTCCTTCTGATATCGACGAGATCCCTCGTCCACCATGGTGGGGATTTCCTATTCTTTATTGTCCGTAAGGGACAGGCTTTTTCGTATGCCTTCCTCAGAATCTCGTTCAACATTTTTGATGTTGTCTCGATATTTTCTGGCGTGTCTGTGTTTTGCCGTTTCAATTTCCGGTCATATATCTCTACCTCTGATAAGAAAGTTTCCCAGTTGGTCGATCTAGGGTTCCTGTATTTACCTAATGTGGGAATTTTCTCGTCAATGCGGAATTTTATAATTCTATGGTCTGAGAAGGATGGTTCTGTTGAGACTTTCCAATCCCGCACAGCCAGGGTTTGAGAATTACTAAGGAGAGTGATATCTAAAACCTCACGTCTGTTCCTTACTATAAATGTTGGTTCATTTCCTACATTGGCAATAAGTAAGTTGTTTTTGATAATAAATTCTAAGAGGGACTCACCTCGAACATTGATGTCAGAACTACCCCAAAGTGTATGATGGGAGTTGGCATCACAGCCCAAAATGACGTCCCATTTCCCCCGTTCTGCCGCTCTTATAAGGGATTCGGTTATATCGGAAGGTGGGCTAATGGCCTCATATGGCATGTATATTGCCGCCAGTACCAGTGCAGTTTTCCCTTCCCTGTCCCATTTCACCACTGTTTGGTCGGTATCGCTGAGGCTAGGTAGGAGAAAAAGTTTAATCTGTTTTCTGGCGACAATGCACGTTCTAGACTTACCAATGCCTGGTGCACTGCTATAGATCAGCAAGTCTTTGGTGTTCAGCCCTCTTATATTCCCCCGGAAGGTCCAGGGTTCCTGTATTAGGGCGATGTCTATTTTCTTGGTCTCCATAAGGAGGACAAGATTGGCGCTAGCCGCCTTACTGTGATGAAGATTTATTTGTACTATCTTCATCACGAGCAGCCTCTTCCCCTTCTTCTTTTTTGGTGTTTGCTGCTATTAGCCTAAGCTTACAGCGTGTTATGCCAATGCGGACTTTAAAATCGCGTTTGCGGAGCAGTGGCAACGATTTGTGGCTGAGGAGTATAGTGACGTCCATGCCATTGTCTTTGTACTTACCCGTTTCCATGACTTTCCACTCCCTGCTCTGAAGTTCCGGGTTAAGGAACTGCAGGTAGCGTTCAATCCTTTCCGCGGGTATGTACTGTCCTCGAAATAGAATTCGGCCTTTTGGTCTTGTGATATTAAGGATCTCCTTCCTGTCCACCACACGCAAGTCGGCATTATGCCAAGGAGCATCGGTGTTACGGACGAAGTTCCTTAACCAAGCCAGCGTTTCATCATCGTCGCATTCCATAACCTTGAACCCTTTGAAGGTGGTTATCTGTCCCAACAGTGGAAGCTTGCCATCTGCTTTCACGATTGCGTCATTGACACCATCGAGAATGCGTTGTTCAAACAGTTCCCAGTCGATAACTGCGACACGGAGAGTCCAAAGCTGAACTGACAACCGGTTTTCCAGGATTTGACCTTCCCAAGGCGGAAGGCAGTCGGCATTCCTCCCTTGGTCCAGTCAACTTCCCTTTTCCCAGTGGGTTCCGCTCCCTAACTAGCTGGCTGCTGCGCCATGCATCTTCGGTCGACTTCAAAGTTTCCCGAGCCCTAGCTAACTGAGCTGTTTCCCTATCCGTAAAGGAACTGGGGTCACGGCTTCTAAACCTATTGAGCAGTCGGCGTGCATTTTTACGTCTTTTGGGGTTGTATGCTACAGCGTTGGACAGTTTGTTGCTTTCCGCCGAATTTGCTGCAATGACAGCCGGGACTTCGGTTTGGTCCAAACATCCAGCGTCTTTTGGCTCCTTCGGTTGCCCGACAACAGTAACTGCACTGTCCAGGGTCGAGTTTGCCTCTCCCGGTAAAACTTTCTTGTCCTCTTTGTCGGCTTCTAATTTTGCGGGGTCAGTCGCAACCGACCCGTGCCCCGATAGGCTAAGGCATATCACAGGCACTGGTGGTCCGGTAGTCCCCAGAGTGGTACTAGCACAGGGCCCGTCACACTCTAAAGACTGACTCTCCAAAAAGTTAAGAGCATTTTGAAGCCTTCGTTTGTCGTTGTCCTCTAGGTGGTGCTTCTTCTGCAGCTTTTTTATTGTCATTTTGCAGTTGATGGCCTTTTTCCTAATCGACATTGAAGACGATGTGGAGAGTTTGGATGAGCTGGCGATTGAATGATTGTCCTCGTCCTCGAGAAACAGTTTCTCGAGCCTGAGGTCAACCGTTCCCTCGCTTCCCCCAACCGAAATAGCCTTGTTCGTTGACGGTTCTTGAAGTAAGAAATTTTCTTCCTCCTCCGTCATGGTCGTCTGAGAATCGGTATTATTGAAGTTCTTGGTGCCCGATTCATTTACACCAGTCCCTTTGTTTGTTTTTGTAAGTTTTTCTATTTTGTTCCCACGAGTAAGGAGGAAGAGGAGGTCGTTCTGTACTCACCCCCTGTATACAGAAAAGGGGAATTGAATTGAAACTAGAGGTCCCCAGGTATCTAGAGTTCACCGCTAAAAGACACATAACATTGTGCCATACATCCCATGGGCGCGGTTGTTCACCCGGGATTATGGGTTTTATCGAGTTATTCCCCTCTAGATCCGTTATATTTCGTTTAAAGCAGTGGCACCTCGTGCAGGGTGTGGTTTTTCACCACGTATAACGATCTTGGGCAGTCCCTTAATGAACAACCCCTGGTTTCTTTACCGGAAAACCTCACCACCTTATCAAACATAAAAAGACACTTATCATACCGTAATTGCAAATTGTGCTTCATAACAACATCCATAACCGCTCCTAAAATTTGATAATGTTCATCCTTGGATTCCGTTGCAACAAGCAAATCATCAATGTAAACAAGTAATTTTCCTGAACTTATAAGATCTTTGAATAGCATATTTATGTACCGCTGAAAAACAGACGGCGCATTTTTAAGCCCGAAGGGCATGCGTAGACATTCAAATTGTCCTAAGGGTGTTATAAAGGAAGTAAATTTGACAGAACTGTCAGCCATCTAAACGTGGTGAAATCCACTTTTTAAGTCAAAGAGCGAAAAATACTTCTTGCCACGTAATCTGTCCAAATGATCTTCAATTAGGGGAATAGGAAAATTGTCTTTTACTGTCACTTTGTTTAGCTGACGAAAATCTATGCAAACACGCAATTCGCCTGTCTTTTTCTTTGCTAAGACAATTGGCGAGGCAAAAGGTGAATTGCTTTCACGAATAATATTGTTCTTTAATAAATCGTCTAAAATTGTTTGTAGCTCCAACTTATGAGCGCAAGGCAATCGTCGAGGCACGCAATTGAAAACACTGTTCTCATTCGTCAAAACTATTTCCATTTCAAAATCGTCTGAAAATTGGTCATTTGTGGAAAAACTTCGTGTAATCAAACTCTAACTAATTCTTTGTCACCATAATTTAAGCTTTCATTAATTTTAAGACAAACCGATTTGTCGCAATTATCTGATGTATCGATACTTAAAATTTCTTTTACAAAGCGAGTCGTTTATATCATTCTTTTCAATTATATCTATTTTTTCTTCTTCTACAGAAAGTTTTATATTACTTTTTTTTAAAAAGTCTCGTCCTAGCACTATCGCACTGCATTGTATCATTTTTTACAACAAATAAACATAAATTGACATAACTATTATTAACCATAACATTACAAAATACATTTCCTAACATATTGGATCTCTTTTATTGGATTATTCAACTCGGCTAATCTTTTTTGAAGTGAAATAATTTCTTCTTTCTGTTTAACCATTTCACGCAACTTCTCTAGCCTCTGAGAAATAATAATTTCCTCCTCTTCCAAATCTGCGGCATTTTCATCGCTATCAATGCCACCAAGAACATCAAGCGGGAAAAACTCTTCCAATTGACCATCATCAAGTAGAGCTATCCCCTCACCCAGACGTACCTTCAACGTAGCTTTAATTCCATTCGTGGACAAACCGATCTCCGCCAGTTTGTTTTTCAATTTGGGTACAGTTGCACTTTGCAAAAAACTAGCAGCACGAGTACTCGCATCCATTGCAACAATAATTATTAGGCCAAATCAAATTTGAACAAAATAAACCGCAAATTGAATTATTACAACGTAAACAAAATTTCTGGCCTAGTAGGTACTCTAATCACACTTCTGAATATTTGTAACGTAGTTTTCCAAATTAATAACGTTTAATAAAAAAAAACATATACCGACTCAAACACGTCTTGTTTTAACGATATCTTTATTCAGACTGCCAGGCTTTCTTTCGCCGAATACAAGCAGATCAAGCTTATGATCAAGCAGATCATAATATATAAAGAATAGAGCTTACGGTTTACAATTAACAAAGTCGATAGTTTACATAAAAACTGTGGTTCACTCGTTCGACATTACAACTATGCATTGTTAGGCATAGTTGTAATGTCGATTGTATTGTTCTGCATGTAAATATAAAAGCATATAATTGATTATGTAAACGAACATTGGCAAATAAGAGCACAGGGTGGCCAAGAGACATTTTAATGAATTGAAAGTTGTTATACATAATGAAAAGCACATTTAATATTAGAAATGTCTTACACTAATTCTTTAGCTTTCTAGTTGCCCGGAATGCCTTCATGTCCCGGAACCCAGCAGAGCAATACCTTATGCTGAGTGCCATATCCTCCCTCCTGGGATAGGCGCTCGAGAAAGGTCTTGTGAACTCTAAGTATGGCGTAATGCAGTCTGTGTTTGGTACAAAGCCAAAATATTTATATATCGATATATATATCGAAGAGTGACCCGTTGCATTCAGTTTACAGTTTACTGATTGGCTTGTTCTCAAGGCACTAATTACGGCTGAAAATTGTATAAAGATGTCTAGCGGCAGCAGATTGAGGATAATCTCAAGACCTGCGGTAGGAGTTGTCCTCATCGCACTTGTGGTGCCAATACAAGCTAATCTTTGTACTTTCGTAATGGCCTTTAGTTAGCTGGCTTTGTAGGTTGCCGGCCACCATACGAGACAGCCATAGGTCAGTATAGGTCTTACTATAGCCGTGTACATCCACAGTTTGATTTTATGGGATGGTCCCCAGGTTTTCCCAAAAATTCTGCTGCAGGAGTAGAAGGCTACTGTGGCTTTTTTGATTTTCTCGTGTGTGTTCAAATCGAGGGAATTTTAGTTTACTGAAAAGGAAAAAATAAGGAGAGAGTGCTAAAACACTGACTGAGAGTTAGTGTATTTTCGTTGTTTTATTTCATCACGAAAACATGTATTCTACGAAATATATAATAGTGAATGTAATTAACTTAAATAAATAAAGGAATAAAGTGTGGAAAATTCATTCTTTGAAATAAAATAAGATATTTTTGTTCCTATAATTTGTCTGTTTTCGTTTGTTGTTTTTTGCAAAAAATTATTTCGCCTGGAATGTCCACAGGAAAACGGCAAATAATTTAAATAATTTTTTTGCTACAAAGAAAAGAACTGAAAAGTTTTTGGTAAACATTTTATGAATTTTATTTTCATTCATAAAATGTTTACCATTATTTATGTGAAAAGTAAAATAAAGTTGTAAAATGACGACTGCACATTTATTATTGTTTCTTCCCACAATTTATTCTAGAAAACTGAGGTAATTTCTTTAACCTGATTTTTTGCTTATAATTTTTCTTACACGTTTTTATGAGAATTTCTAAAAATGTTCTGCTGAGGGCTCTAGACTTACTTCCGACAAATGCAGGTGATATCGGTGTAAAGGAGATAACCTTGGAGGGAGGGACTATAGCAATAAAATGCGGTAACCAAGAAACCAAGAGTTGGCTATGTGAGACTGTAGGGAAGATGACCGACCCATGGGATTGAATCAACCTTAAAATAGACAGGCTTCACATACTAAGGGATGTGGAAAGGTTGATAATCTTCGATCCCGGTCAACCCGTGAGCACTTGGAGGTATTCTCCTCAATGTTGTTTGCAAATTTTTGTTGACCGCTTCTGATGAAATACGATCGCGCCTTATTTCACTACACTCAGATCTTTTACCACAAATAACTTGCAAAACCTGGTCCATAACCTTATAGTTCTCAGAATTGGGCCCAAACAAATTAATGAATTTATCAAACAAATTTGAAGGAGCAAATTCACTTGGAGAATTGTTAGCCCAGTTAACAATGTTTTGCAAACTCGATCGTAAAATTTCTTTATAGTCCATTAAAGCATTTGTTAGACCCGCCAGCACTCTTTCTGTGGAAGGCAAATAATCTTTTCCTCTATTAAGGTGGCATAATTCGCCAGAAAACCCTGCAAAGTCTTAGAGTACGTTACCTCTTTCCAAGCATCAGATTCAAAATGTTGAAGTCTCCAAAGTGCATCTAATGTGTCCTTAGATGCCTTTCTAATAATATTTCTACCTCCCGTACAAGTATTGACTTCACCAAAAGCAAGCAACGAATCTGCTGAAGGGTTAATCAGAAAGTTTTCGCTATATTTGCTTGTCATTTGGATACCGTCAGCTTCATTAAATGTCTCGCCAAATGATTCATAGAAATCTTACTGAACTAGATGGCGCTGCGGGTGACAAGAGGAAAACCAACAACAGTAGAGGGAAAAGTAAGGTTACACAAACGATTCTTCAAAGCGACGCTGTGTGTTTTTCTTTCAGCACATAATAACATTTTTGTTGTAATTATTTTTATCTGAACTTGCATTTCTCGCAAGCTGCTTCTTAGTATTTTGTTCATCTAGGCGCGTTTAACTATTCTAATAAATAAGGCTGTGAGTGTATAAAGTTATGCACTCTCTAAAATGCTTCTAAACGCAAAAACATTATTTATAAAAATTGTTCAACGTTATAAAGAGCTTGTATAACCTAAACGCGTTTGGAGGCTGTTTAGTGCCAGTATGCATAGAGGTGAAAGTATGTGAAATACCTACTTCATATTATTGAGCAAAATCTATCACATTTTATTTTAAATAAAATCAAAAATAGATTGGTATCGCGGTATCTATTTTAAATTGTCAAGGTTTTTATCTGCAAATATCAGATACTTTAATTTGTATTTTAATCTACATCACATTACCGTTTTAGAAGTCCCTATTCTGCGAACGTTTTCTTTTTCCATTTTAATTTTTGCAAACGGAAAATACATTTTTTTTGTATTTGAATTTATATATTTCACAAGCTGCTAAAGCCCGTAAGACACTACATTTTTTCCTCATTTTTACAATAGCCGTGTTTTTTTGAGCATCGATCTCAGCAAAGCAAAGTAGGATTTTCATCAATGCAATACGCTCTACTTGACACTTCGAGACTCAGTTGTAGTTGTTGTAATCGCGTGCTGAAAATCCTACTTTACTTTGCTTTGCTGAGATCGAAGCTCAAAAAAACACGCCTAATGTTGAAAGGTCAGCGGTGTGTAAAAGAGACTAAAAGTGTATTACGAAAGGGGTAGCAATTGTTTGCAAAGCAACCGCAAATTTTCAATAAAATTTATTTAATAATCTTGAAATGTCAAATTAAAGATGCCAGCAGCTGAAAAATGTGATTTTAATACATTTTCAATGCTTTTGTTTTTACGTGTCTACATTAATAAAGTTGGTGTGTACGCACTCACCCCTATCGGGAATTTTCGTTCTAATTTTTCGTACTGCTCTATTTTCATTTTAAAAGCAGAAAAAATGCCAAAAAAATTAGTGTCATACGGGCTTAAGTTCTTTTTATCTCTCTTTTTAGTACCTTTTCTAACGCGGGCCTTGTATGGCTAATATACACAGAAAATGATTTATAAATACGATTTTTTGGGAGGGTGTATAAAGGCTGTATGAATACTTATACACTGCATAACTATATATGTGTTTAGGGGCGTTTAGCAAATTCTAATAAAAAAAGGCTGTATCCAACATTCATAAAAAATTACTTAAAGAAATATTCCTTTTGTCTATATCCTATAAATTGAGCATTTATTGCTTTTCAATTATTTCGTATGTTTGTTTTAAGAAGTTTCTATGAAATGCTTTTTCTGATTAATGAATTTGCCGTGTTTAGAACTTTAGAACTGATTTTTATTGCATGGTGTCTAGCTACATAATTCGTTTCACTTGATACCAGGAAAAAAAACGAGTGTGCTTTAGACCACACGACTGAAGTAAAACTTCATTAGCTCCATCCATAATTCTATATGATTGTAATTTGTATGTACTCGCAAACGAAATACTGACTGAGATATTATTTACACTGGCTATGAGAGGAAGAGAAAAAGAAAATGTGTTCGCGCACTGCTCTCTCTTGCTCCTACAGTGTGATACAGACAATAGGCCACAGTTGCCACTTGCAAAAAAAAAAACTCAAATTATTTTTTTTAATTTTTAAAATAATTGCTTCTTTAAAAAAAAAATACTTTTATAAAACACTAGCTGTACCCACCCGGCTTCGCCCGTGTAAAATGTGGTTTCAGAACAGTTAATGGAAACAAAATTAAGAAATTTGCTGTCTTGTTGGGGACAAATTTTTTTGGCTGTTTTGTTTCTATCGACTAAGATAGTGATATTTGCTGCATTACTAACCCTGGAGCACTTTACATATTACTGCCCGTGCTTGAAGCAATTCTTGCTTAAATCAACTCCCGCATTTCTTAAAGTTTGATCCTGTGACTTATGGATTGTCATTTCAAAACAAACATTAATAGGCAATCGAATCGGTTTAAACTGAAATGAATAATTACTGTGAATTATTTGTATTCTTGGTATAAACACCGCATCTCCTTTACCACACCCAGTTAAAATTAAAGCCTCATGTCAAGCATTATGTTGCTTATGTTATGGGAACTCCAACTTTTAATACCATTTTATGAGCATTGAGGCCATGGGCTGTGAAAAACGCTATTTAAAAACTCTACTCTATAAAAAACGAAATGGGTAATTACCCACGATCTGGTATCACTGAAAGCTTTACCTATCTGATATTTCTTTCATAGAATTTTTTTTTTTTGTAAGCAATACCTTATGCTGAGTGCCATATCCTCCCTCCTGGGATAGGCGCTCGAGAAAGGTCTTGTGAACTCTAAGTATGGCGTAATGCAGTCTGTGTTTGGTACAAAGCCAAAATATTTATATATCGATATATATATCGAAGAGTGACCCGTTGCATTCAGTTTACAGTTTACTGATTGGCTTGTTCTCAAGGCACTAATTACGGCTGAAAATTGTATAAAGATGTCTAGCGGCAGCAGATTGAGGATAATCTCAAGACCTGCGGTAGGAGTTGTCCTCATCGCACTTGTGGTGCCAATACAAGCTAATCTTTGTACTTTCGTAATGGCCTTTAGTTAGCTGGCTTTGTAGGTTGCCGGCCACCATACGAGACAGCCATAGGTCAGTATAGGTCTTACTATAGCCGTGTACATCCACAGTTTGATTTTATGGGATGGTCCCCAGGTTTTCCCAAAAATTCTGCTGCAGGAGTAGAAGGCTACTGTGGCTTTTTTGATTTTCTCGTGTGTGTTCAAATCGAGGGAATTTTAGTTTACTGAAAAGGAAAAAATAAGGAGAGAGTGCTAAAACACTGACTGAGAGTTAGTGTATTTTCGTTGTTTTATTTCATCACGAAAACATGTATTCTACGAAATATATAATAGCGAATGTAATTAACTTAAATAAATAAAGGAATAAAGTGTGGAAAATTCATTCTTTGAAATAAAATAAGATATTTTTGTTCCTATAATTTGTCTGTTTTCGTTTGTTGTTTTTTGCAAAAAATTATTTCGCCTGGAATGTCCACAGGAAAACGGCAAATAATTTAAATAATTTTTTTGCTACAAAGAAAAGAACTGAAAAGTTTTTGGTAAACATTTTATGAATTTTATTTTCATTCATAAAATGTTTACCATTATTTATGTGAAAAGTAAAATAAAGTTGTAAAATGACGACTGCACATTTATTATTGTTTCTTCCCACAATTTATTCTAGAAAACTGAGGTAATTTCTTTAACCTGATTTTTTGCTTATAATTTTTCATACACGTTTTTATGAGAATTTCTAAAAATGTTCTGCTGAGGGCTCTAGACTTACTTCCGACAAATGCAGGTGATATCGGTGTAAAGGAGATAACCTTGGAGGGAGGGACTATAGCAATAAAATGCGGTAACCAAGAAACCAAGAGTTGGCTATGTGAGACTGTAGGGAAGATGACCGACCCATGGGATTGAATCAACCTTAAAATAGACAGGCTTCACATACTAAGGGATGTGGAAAGGTTGATAATCTTCGATCCCGGTCAACCCGTGAGCACTTGGAGGTATTCTCCTCAATGTTGTTTGCAAATTTTTGTTGACCGCTTCTGATGAAATACGATCGCGCCTTATTTCACTACACTCAGATCTTTTACCACAAATAACTTGCAAAACCTGGTCCATAACCTTATAGTTCTCAGAATTGGGCCCAAACAAATTAATGAATTTATCAAACAAATTTGAAGGAGCAAATTCACTTGGAGAATTGTTAGCCCAGTTAACAATGTTTTGCAAACTCGATCGTAAAATTTCTTTATAGTCCATTAAAGCATTTGTTAGACCCGCCAGCACTCTTTCTGTGGAAGGCAAATAATCTTTTCCTCTATTAAGGTGGCATAATTCGCCAGAAAACCCTGCAAAGTCTTAGAGTACGTTACCTCTTTCCAAGCATCAGATTCAAAATGTTGAAGTCTCCAAAGTGCATCTAATGTGTCCTTAGATGCCTTTCTAATAATATTTCTACCTCCCGTACAAGTATTGACTTCACCAAAAGCAAGCAACGAATCTGCTGAAGGGTTAATCAGAAAGTTTTCGCTATATTTGCTTGTCATTTGGATACCGTCAGCTTCATTAAATGTCTCGCCAAATGATTCATAGAAATCTTACTGAACTAGATGGCGCTGCGGGTGACAAGAGGAAAACCAACAACAGTAGAGGGAAAAGTAAGGTTACACAAACGATTCTTCAAAGCGACGCTGTGTGTTTTTCTTTCAGCACATAATAACATTTTTGTTGTAATTATTTTTATCTGAACTTGCATTTCTCGCAAGCTGCTTCTTAGTATTTTGTTCATCTAGGCGCGTTTAACTATTCTAATAAATAAGGCTGTGAGTGTATAAAGTTATGCACTCTCTAAAATGCTTCTAAACGCAAAAACATTATTTATAAAAATTGTTCAACGTTATAAAGAGCTTGTATAACCTAAACGCGTTTGGAGGCTGTTTAGTGCCAGTATGCATAGAGGTGAAAGTATGTGAAATACCTACTTCATATTATTGAGCAAAATCTATCACATTTTATTTTAAATAAAATCAAAAATAGATTGGTATCGCGGTATCTATTTTAAATTGTCAAGGTTTTTATCTGCAAATATCAGATACTTTAATTTGTATTTTAATCTACATCACATTACCGTTTTAGAAGTCCCTATTCTGCGAACGTTTTCTTTTTCCATTTTAATTTTTGCAAACGGAAAATACATTTTTTTTGTATTTGAATTTATATATTTCACAAGCTGCTAAAGCCCGTAAGACACTACATTTTTTCCTCATTTTTACAATAGCCGTGTTTTTTTGAGCATCGATCTCAGCAAAGCAAAGTAGGATTTTCATCAATGCAATACGCTCTACTTGACACTTCGAGACTCAGTTGTAGTTGTTGTAATCGCGTGCTGAAAATCCTACTTTACTTTGCTTTGCTGAGATCGAAGCTCAAAAAAACACGCCTAATGTTGAAAGGTCAGCGGTGTGTAAAAGAGACTAAAAGTGTATTACGAAAGGGGTAGCAATTGTTTGCAAAGCAACCGCAAATTTTCAATAAAATTTATTTAATAATCTTGAAATGTCAAATTAAAGATGCCAGCAGCTGAAAAATGTGATTTTAATACATTTTCAATGCTTTTGTTTTTACGTGTCTACATTAATAAAGTTGGTGTGTACGCACTCACCCCTATCGGGAATTTTCGTTCTAATTTTTCGTACTGCTCTATTTTCATTTTAAAAGCAGAAAAAATGCCAAAAAAATTAGTGTCATACGGGCTTAAGTTCTTTTTATCTCTCTTTTTAGTACCTTTTCTAACGCGGGCCTTGTATGGCTAATATACACAGAAAATGATTTATAAATACGATTTTTTGGGAGGGTGTATAAAGGCTGTATGAATACTTATACACTGCATAACTATATATGTGTTTAGGGGCGTTTAGCAAATTCTAATAAAAAAAGGCTGTATCCAACATTCATAAAAAATTACTTAAAGAAATATTCCTTTTGTCTATATCCTATAAATTGAGCATTTATTGCTTTTCAATTATTTCGTATGTTTGTTTTAAGAAGTTTCTATGAAATGCTTTTTCTGATTAATGAATTTGCCGTGTTTAGAACTTTAGAACTGATTTTTATTGCATGGTGTCTAGCTACATAATTCGTTTCACTTGATACCAGGAAAAAAAACGAGTGTGCTTTAGACCACACGACTGAAGTAAAACTTCATTAGCTCCATCCATAATTCTATATGATTGTAATTTGTATGTACTCGCAAACGAAATACTGACTGAGATATTATTTACACTGGCTATGAGAGGAAGAGAAAAAGAAAATGTGTTCGCGCACTGCTCTCTCTTGCTCCTACAGTGTGATACAGACAATAGGCCACAGTTGCCACTTGCAAAAAAAAAACTCAAATTATTTTTTTTAATTTTTAAAATAATTGCTTCTTTAAAAAAAAAATACTTTTATAAAACACTAGCTGTACCCACCCGGCTTCGCCCGTGTAAAATGTGGTTTCAGAACAGTTAATGGAAACAAAATTAAGAAATTTGCTGTCTTGTTGGGGACAAATTTTTTTGGCTGTTTTGTTTCTATCGACTAAGATAGTGATATTTGCTGCATTACTAACCCTGGAGCACTTTACATATTACTGCCCGTGCTTGAAGCAATTCTTGCTTAAATCAACTCCCGCATTTCTTAAAGTTTGATCCTGTGACTTATGGATTGTCATTTCAAAACAAACATTAATAGGCAATCGAATCGGTTTAAACTGAAATGAATAATTACTGTGAATTATTTGTATTCTTGGTATAAACACCGCATCTCCTTTACCACACCCAGTTAAAATTAAAGCCTCATGTCAAGCATTATGTTGCTTATGTTATGGGAACTCCAACTTTTAATACCATTTTATGAGCATTGAGGCCATGGGCTGTGAAAAACGCTATTTAAAAACTCTACTCTATAAAAAACGAAATGGGTAATTACCCACGATCTGGTATCACTGAAAGCTTTACCTATCTGATATTTCTTTCATAGAATTTTTTTTTTTTGTAAGCAAAACAGTGGTAAACATATTTTTCCTACATATTTGACATTTCTTTTATGGGTTTTTTTTGCCTATTTATTTAAAAACTTTTTAAGTTATTGAATTCATGGATATCCTAAAATGTAACCGCAGATGTCCTCTATAAGCTGGTGTTTACTATATTTAAATGCTCCCAGTATTTTCGAACGGAAAGCGTGACAAAGAAAAAAGCGAAACCAAACGATAAAATAAATTACTCTTGTCAATTTTTTTCCGGAATTTGTAAAGATATAGAGTTGAAACAAAGTGGATATTGTAGGCCTATTTATCCTCTATAGGACTGAGAAAAATGCATCAGAATATATTCAGCAGTTTCTAAGATTTTTGCATTTAAAGACATGCAGTCAAATTCAATCTAAGTCGAACGGAACTATACCAATTTTATTTATATGATAAGACTTTTCAATTCAATAAGGAACGTAATAGGAACTTTATCAGTCTTTAAACAAATAAAAATTTCAACAATGTTCTGCACAAAATTACCAGCTGCTAGAAGGTGGGATCATCTACCATTTTCAATCCTTTTTTCTTATAACAAACCTTAATGTCTGTTTTATGTCTGTATATAAAAAATATGAATTAACCTATCCATATCTCAATGTAGTTATAAACAGAAACAGAAAATTTCGAAGTTTACCATCAATCAAAAGAAGAAAATGAGTGCATTCGGTAATTTTTTGAATAATGAATAAAACAGGTTTATATGGTTGGTGATGACGAATATGTAAATAATGCAATGCGTTCACTCAGAAACAGTAAGGTGTGATTTAAATAAGTTGATATCGAGTTCGCATTCTTGGTACATCTGCTCAAAAAGTTACCATAACCATGTAAAAATTACCAAATTACCGAAACTCAAAAAGCAAAAAAAAAATTACCAAATTTGGATAAGAAAAATACCAAAGTGGGAACTGTGCAATAGGCGTGCACTGTGTCTATACATACGAAAAATAACTGGCTATGAAAGAAAGTGCGAAAGAAAATGTGTGCGGTGCGTGGTGAGGTGAGGTGCGACTCTCTTGCTCCTACAGTGTGATACAGACATTAGGCCTGCACTGCAGTGATACCAGACTTTAGAGGCAGGTTATCCCACAGTAATACCCAAAATATCCCACCCCAAAATATAAAAAATCCTACATTTATCCCACGAAATATTTAATTAAAAAAAACATGTATTTTATTAAATTCTGTCATTTTTATTAGTAACAATTACAAGTTAAAGTATTTAAGCTAACAAAAATAAATACATATTAAGATACGCTTGTATATAATACAAAAATAGAAATGTAGGTACCTACATCTTCTACATTTTTAAGACATTAAAAAAGAAACATAAAATTGCATTCAGCATTAAAATGAAAATAATATTCAACATAAAATAAATATCTTATGAATTATTTTAAAATGACTGGAAAGAAAGAAACTTTATCTCGGTTTCAAGTTTCATTATTCTTGATTTTTCATACAAAAATGACACAGAAATTTGATTTGAGAATGAGTAAGGCTTTTTTACATACATTCCAATGTTTACAAAATAAAAAAATATATATTTTTTTTAAAAATACTCTAAATTCATTTACAGATAATTATGTTTTTTAGGGAAATAAAAAAAAGAAAATGAAAGCATTTATATATTTTGAATGACTTCTTTCTAAACATGAAAATATTTAATTTGATCGTAGGTTGACTATTTTTTTTATTCTTAATGAATGAGCAATTAGGAACAAAATTTGACCAATAAGTAAAATCCCTTTCTTTTTGTACTATGAGGTTTGAAAAATCCCTTTGTCCCTTTTAACGTATTATAAGTGAGAAAATCCCGCAAAAAGGGATAAATCCCCCGATCTGGTATCACTGCTGCACTGTGGGCTGTGTCTTAGATATACGAATACGAATCGTAGCTGGCTATGTGAGAAAGAGAGGAAGAAAATGTGTGCTCACACCTCTCTCTCTGCCCCTTCAGTAATATACGAAACGAAACATAACTCTCTCTCTTTCTATCTTCACTAACTTATATCTCCCTCTCAACTCATGTTCGCAATTTCCGTAACGCTTTCGTGACGCATTCACCAGCTTACCACCGAAGTCAAGCGTGCCTAAAGTAGTTATACTTCAAAAGTTATACTTCAACAAGAAAATCGAACAACTATTTATATAAAAATGTAGCGAAAAATTTCATCTTGGGACTAGGAAAAACAGCATAAATCATTTTTAGCCACTTTTCAGGAGCGAAGGTTTACAGTTTGAACTCAGATATGCCTTCCCATATCTTATGCGTTTTTTCCTGATCCAACACTGCAACCTTAAAAGATTTTTGAATGAAAAAAATATGACGTATAGAACAGGGTACGGTGCATCCGATCGTAACATTAACTCAATTTGGACATAAACCGACTTATGCTGTTCTTCCTTGTTGCCTATATACAATGCGTAAATAGAGACTATATTAAGGTATACAGAATAAATGGTATGCTATTCCGAGTTGAAATTTTATTTCGTTCTCCGCATCATTACGTCATGTGTATCGTAAAATTTGACATTTTGCTTTATTTACATTACTATGCATGAAAGTTAATCGCCAAATAATGTTGTTGGACTCTTGATAAATAAAATAAAGAATAATTATGAAGTTATGTGTACCAACTGAATATGACTGACTGTTGGTAAAAATGTGCATTTATTTATATATGTTTATATGAGTAATACTTCTTCTTCCTTAAGGCGAAATTATGATCATAACTAAGGGAAGCAGAAATCTGCAGCTACTGGCTGATACAATAAAGAATATCAACATTGTTCGACAAAAAACAATAATGAACGCGTATTTATATTTAATGTATAGTTTTATTCCATTTTCTTTTTCTTGAATTAAAATTTTCCAACATATCTTTGTTTAATACACGAATTTTGAAACACATTTTGCAGCGAAAAAACAGTTTTTTTATTTCACAGTCTAGTTCAATCTTTTCGGCCATAATAAGTAAAGTTTTAATGTAATTCGGACCCACCTTCAATGACGTTGAATTATAGTCGTAAAAAAATATTATCAAGTTGCTTGAGAGTATCTATGAATTTTGCAATCTGTTCTTGCAATCCTCCCTCTGTTACTTGATCGGTCCATGTCAAAGATCCAGACAGTTGATTCTCGCAATACGTTTCCAACAAATTCGGAATCTTGTTTTTAATGCGGCAGAGAATGTAAGCTGCTAGGTATTCTAATGCGTCATACTCCAACTCAGTCATATTCCTGTCAACTGTCGATTCTCCGATTTCAGCTACTTCGTTATGTTGGTTTCAGAGTTTAACTCAGAGGTAGATATTCAATGCATCTTCTTCTTCATCTTCATTCGCATCCATTTTTAGTTGTTGACTAATATCAGACTCAACATTTGCAGACTGTGTAACAATGCTTTCATATCGTCCTAATATGTAACTTCGGGGACGATATTTAAATTGTAACGCCGTGGGGTGATCATAAAGTCCTCCTTTCGCCCGCATCACACCGAAGTAATTTTCCAAAGGATCTTGATTCAGGCGGTATGCCAGCAAATATTTGACCTGTACTCTTGTTGTATAGGCAGGGCCGTCTTTAACCTATTGGAGGCCCTGGGCATATTAGGATAATGGGGCCCCTATGACTTTGACAAAACACTATTTTGTTAGAATAGACAAAGAAAATAGATAAACAAGGTTAAATATTTATTTTTATTAACAATCACATGAAACGAATAGATAAATGTAATATAGTCCACAAAAGTAACTGATTTTTCTTTAAAATGTGTATGTGCTTAGTATACCATTATATATTTTAGTTTATCTAAGCATGCTGAAGTTGGAAAGGCTAACTTTTGGGCGAGAGTAGAATAGCTTCGCGCATGTAAAAGCTAGTAAGTTGGTATTGTAGTCAGTTATATTTAGGTTCGATTTCTTCGAATTATATAAGTTTGGTAATAAATATTGATTATCGTTTGGTGATCTGACAGGAACTAGGGACTTTGTATTTGCCCCTATCGATCCCGGGGCCCTGGGCACTTGCCCAAAGTGTCCAATGGGAAAGAGGGGTCTGTGTATAGGTCCGCATCCGTAGGGCACTGATCACGGAAAAAATTTTAGGATCAAATCAAGAAAAATAAGCGCAGAATCACGAAAAGTTTGTCTAGTTTTAGAGCTTAGCTAAGGATTTACTAAGTCACGACTTTTTATTCGCAATTCTAGAAATTGCGCGAGGTGAAGATATTGACCCTCAAAAGTCGTGAATAAACACTTTCCATCATAGACAAACCATACTGAGACCCCCAACTCACAATCCTCTTGCCGCTGGCCCCCTCAGTTTTTTTTTCAAATTCGCCATTTTGTTTTCCTATCGGTGTTATGTCAAAAAAGAATCCGTGTGACATGCAAAAACATACAAAAAATGCAAAAATAAATGCTGCCAACCTCGGCAACCGTGGGGAAATGTGAAAGAGTTCGGGAGTACCACATTTTTTCATTACTGAATGCCATTGGTTAGTTATTATAAATTGTTTAAAGGCGAATAATTTGATTTGTTTGGTTAGTAAAACTATCTAAAGTTGATGTTCTATATACTAGAAACATATTAGGACAAACATGGTTGTGTATTTTCCGCTTTTGGATATCATTAACTTCGATTTTGTGTGTAAATTTTTCTTAAATAATGAAGAAAAAACTCAAAATGTTTTCATTTTCCCTCAACCAATCTACATTGTCAATTTTTCATGAACATTTTAAGCAAATGTGCACTTATTCCTAAAAAAAAATATTATCCACACGTAACGAACAATTTCAAATTTAACGGATAAAACTCTATGAACTCTGCCAGCAACTTTGCCCACAGCGGAAGTGTCTCATATCTGCTGGGAGTGTGTTGGTGAGCCGGAATTTTTGAAGTTTCGTGACATTTGTCAATACGATTTTCTATGTAACAATATTAGCGCACCAGATGTGTACACTCCATAAAAAATATAGCTTGTAGGCTAAGTAACGGGAAATCGGCCGGAGTTGGTGGTCTCAGTATTGTCTCTGCTTTTCATTGTCAATAATGCGATCAAACGAGAAAAACATATTGCCCTAACCGATCGCAAATTGACACAAATAGTTATCAATTTGATATAACATGGATTGTAAATTGCAAAAACAATTCGTAAATTAACACTTTTCTGTGGTAAATTACAATTTCCTCCCTTAGCAAATTACAACCATTTAGTCTTGAATTGCAACTCAATAGTGTTGATTTGCGAACTAACGAGGGTAGATTTACTACTTCAGAAGTTGCAATTTACAAATTTTCAATAGTAAATTGCAACTTATTTTTATCATTTTGCAATTCATATTTTGCAATTTACGATTCTCGAGTGGTGATTTGAGGCATCACCGTATTAAATTGAAAATGTTTTATCGTGAAATTAGAAAACTTTATTCTTAATTTTTACAACTTATATCTTGTAATTTACAAATATTCGAATCCATAATATTTATAGTCGTATTCCTCCTGATATCCAAGAAAATCATGTGGCGCCATATCGTCCGGAGACAACGGGATTTGTCTGGGATGGTTTTTTGGTCTATGCTGAAATTTAAAATGCAAACAAAATATTTAGATGAACTTGACATTGATACGAACCTTTACAATTCTTCTCGATTACATATTTTAGAATCCATTCCATTTATACTTCCTTCCTAAATGCGAGATGTACATTCTGAAAAAAATACAGATTTATATGCATAGGTACTTCAGCATTTTTTGAATTATTCAATAGGTACTTACACAATATATTCCAGAATGCTTTATAATTAGTAGTACACTTACTATCCATACGAATTAGTTAAACAATCCGACTGCTTCAAGCAAAGATTGAATACCGACTGCCTGTCTCTGATGAATGAAGATTTGGCTTTATGATAGCAGCTGTCTATACCACATACATAGATTCATCCATAAAAAAAAGGATTTAAAAGGATTTAGGTACATGGACTATGGGCTGTGCATAACAAAATCCCACACATCAGGTAGTTGATTTCATGGAAATTACAAAAATGTGTTAAATTATTACAAGATTTTATTGATTCATCATTCAGTGTTGGTAAATCACCAAATATTTTTCGCAATTTGAGATTGTGAAGTGGTGTTTGAGAAATTGACCTATTAGAGTGGTAAATTGCGCCAAGCAATCTCGCAAATCAATACAAATAAAAGAATCTCGAATTGATACATCTTATCGTAAATTGCAACAAACAGAATTTGGTATTCTCCGCCGTTTTCAATGTGCGAGAAATACATAATTCGTAAATTGCAACTCAAAATTTTGCAATTGGTGATTTTCAATTCTTTCCGTGTGTTGGTGAGTATTCCTTGCTGAAATGGTATTAGTTATTTATGGTTTCCAATTCGCATTGTTCTTATAGTAGAATCTATTCTGTTCAAAATGTGCTCCTGAGTTTCAACCTCTAAACCAATTGCTGCCTCTCTTAGATCCGAGTCAATCCTTGGAGACCTTGTGTAGAAAAGATCAAACCAATCATTAACCTGTCAGAAATGAAAATGCGTTAAGATGGGATACGTAACTAAGAATTAAAAATATCTTTCCAATATCTAGATTTTCTAGATGCACATGAATGTATTTTTTGTGTTGAATGTGTCTTTTCTACCGCACTTAAAAAGCCACACTTTCTGCAATTTTTTGTCCTTTGGAAATCGAAAGAATTTTGTTTGTTCGCAGTCGTTTTCTAGTCTCTTTCTTATTTCTATATTCTACTAGCTGACCCGGCAAACGTTGTTTTGCCATAGTTATAAATTATTTCTAGTGAATATTTTGGTTGTTAAATAAAAAATAACGAATGTATATTAGAAGTATGTTTGAATGTTTGAACGATCCATAAAAGTGATCGAATGTCATCGATAAAATAGAACGATTAAACGATTTAACCGAAAATGGGTTTGTCGTTTATGCTGCCGGCAATGACGGTGAGGTGCGCATTGTCATTCGATGATCAACCATGAAACGTTCGCGAATCTTGTGTTCTATTGAGAAGGAAAATGTCGCATTGCTATATCGTTGCGGAGTACTTTGGAAATATCGCTGCAATCAACCATTTCATGGCGTATCTCGTCGGGTCGTTTGGACATTCAGATCGTTTGCCGCTGTATTGTGAACTATTTCTGTTACCCCGATGTCATTTGAATTGAATCTGCTAATGGACTTCAGGAACAGGTTTGAATCTGGATCCGTACCGATGAGCAAGCCGTTCAATGGTTCTGGCGATGTCTCAATTTATGGTAGTTGCACTTTTCCTGGTGCGCAAAACATGCCAGCTGCCTCATGTTTGAATTTTAGCGCATGGCAATGGCGACACTCTTTGACCATAACACCAATAAGAACTTTCGGATGAGCGGAATATTCAATATCTGGCTCATAATCGAGTGCGAGACGAAGGAACGAAGCGGATGTAAATGCTCGATGTATTTTTTTCATCTGTTCTTTCTGCTCTACTATTTCCCACGTTTGTTGTTCTATTCGACGGCCCAAATGGGCACCCTTGCGTCATGCTGGCATTGTTAATTGTAACACACACAGAAATAGACCAAATTATTGTTGAACTGTACTGTATTTATTATATTTATTCTTTTATTATTTTACCAACCTTTCACAATCACAAAACACGTATATACTTATTGTAAATTAAAATAAATCGTGATTCGACACTTCTCGCCAATTACTTTTGCGATTAAAAAATAAGGAGTGTAAGTTCGATGAGCACAAAAAGACTAAAAGCGGTCCAGCCGTGTGTGTAAGTGTAAGCCCACAAAACATCGTGACACGTGATTTTTATATATTAGATAAGTTATACTTCTTTTGGCGCGTTTGGGTTGGTTGGTTTAAGTCGCTGTATTCCCGTCTTCTGACGAGGGAAAAACACAAGTACGCATTAACCGCCGTTTTGTACCATAACTAACGGAACCAGAAGATAAAATGGGGAAGAAGGAAGTTAAGGGCGCTCAAAACCAGCCTGTGGAGTTGAGAAATTTGATGATTTTGTTCAAATGGATACTTTGGATGGCCGAAAGGTCATCATAAAAGGGATGACCTAGTACACCGAGTCTGGTTTTTGCTAGTGCCGGACATTCACAGAGAAGATGAATCACTGTTTCACTCTTGTTTGTGTCAGCGCAGCTACGGCAGTGGGTGCTATGAGGGATACCAAACTTGGCCGCGTGAGTTCCTAAGGGCCAATGGCCCGTACTAATTGCCGTTAGTCGGGCGACATCTACACGCGTTCTAGTTAAAAGGTTGTTAGTTCTGGCGCGTTTGGATGAGAGTAAATTTTGTGAGCTGCGCGAGTTACGACAGCCACTTGCCCTACCAACACCCCGCCAGCCTACTAGCTCATCATTATCATCAACTCTCCAGGTCAACGCTCTTTCGTTTTACTTTATTTTATTTTATTTCATTCTATTCCAAGAATTACAACTTTGCATTCTCAAATCCCAATTATTGTCAATTTAACATTTTTAACTTTCCAAGAAATATAATTCATTATCGATTTTGTAGTTTGTATGAAAAAGCCAGAATAAAGCTGTCAGTCAACGAGTGAACTTGTGTCTTTTTTTGTTTATCTCCCGAGGCCCCCGTCCTCGTAATTGGCGCAGTCGCGTAGTCCGGTGACTTTTCCATTAAACACGATAATTTAAAGTATCCTAATCCGGCGGTTTATAGGAAATACGAACAATTAAAGTGTCATTTTTGTGTTGTGATCCCACGTATCGAAGGAATATCGATAATAGTGCAAGTCAATATCGAAGGAACATCGGTATATAGTGACATAAAAAGAAAAGGAAAAGAAGGATTTTAATCCCCAAATCACCGAGGACCATCAAATCACCGAAGACCAACATCTACTCAACAACATCTACTTAACAATATCTACCTGTTCAACTATAATACACAGCTTTAAAAAAAATAAAACCCTTAAGCACAGTATGATTCTATTGGGATACATGTAAGTTTAGTATATTGATATATTTTCCTATCTCTCGTTCTTTATCCCACTCCATATGCATAGAAAGTTAAAATCATTTTTCCCTTATAAAATACCCTTACGGACACTAAGTCTTAGTTCTATCACAGAAAAATCAGAAGAGGAAGAATCTAGCGAAGGTTTAGTGTTCTCAAGAATATTAAGTAGAAGCTCACCATTGATTAAAGCGGAATTTGATACAATGTCGAACCCAATTATACCAAATGTAAATGTAAACGCAAACGCGAATGCAAATATAAACGCAGGTCCCAGTCCAATGAGAATACCCCTTAACGATATATTTAACTCGCTTCGAATTCCTGACGTAATAAAGGATTTACCCAAATTCGATGGCAACCCTAGATTACTTCACGAATTCATCAATAAAGTAGAAGAAATATTAGGTTTAGTTTCTAATGCAAACGGTACACTCTTGCGTGCAATTCGCAACAAAATTGAAGGAAAGGCAAATGAAGTCCTAAACATGTACGGGACTCCATTAGTCTGGAATGAAATAAAAAATAATCTTATATTACACTACTCCGACAAAAGAACAGAAACAACGTTAATTAGAGACCTACATAATCTAAGGCAAAATAATAAAACCATAGAAGAATTTTACAGTAGAATAGTTGAAATTCAAGCGACAATTTTGAATAATATTTTAATTCATGAAGAAAACCGAAACGTCATTTCAGCGAAACAAAATCTGTACGCCGAAATGTGCCTGAATGTATTCTTAACAGGATTAAATGAACCAATCGGTTCAAGTATAAGAGCAATGAGACCAGACTGCCTCGCTACTGCATTGTCCTTTTGCATAAAAGAACAAAACATCTTTTATACTGAAGCAACAAGCAATAGAATTCAACAGTACAACCGAAGATACCAACAACCTAAGCAATATTTACAGACAATACCCCATTACCAAGCAAGACCACAAAACTATAATAACAATAGGTATCAAAACCAACAGCCTCAACCAATTCCACGTCCCTATTATACTAACCCACAGAACAGACCTCATAAACTAAATACATATACCCAAAACCCAAATAATTTTAGGAGTCAAAACAATAACCTTAATCAAAAGCACAACTTGCTATGCAAGCAGGACATTGACAGATACAGAGTTAAATTACTCCACAATCGAAAATGAGCTTTTGGCCATAGTATGGGCCACCAAATATTTCCGACCATACCTCTATGGACACAAATTTCAGATTTTAACCGACCACCGACCTCTCACTTGGCTAATGAGCTTGAAAGAACCCAATTCCAAGCTCGTTAGATGGCGACTCAGATTAGAAGAATTTGATTACACTATAACTTACAAAAAAGGAAAACTAAACACCAACGCCGACGCACTTAGCCGTATAAAAATCCATAACCCAACCATATCAAAACAAGAAGACATAAACATTAACGATACAACAACCACAGTACAAGGAACGTCTGGAACTACAATACACTCCGCAGAAGAAAACCTCGACGATGGCATTCCGATATCAGAAAGGCCATTAAACGAGTTCAACCTACAACTTATCATCCGAAAATCAGAAAGACAGCCAGGCATGACTTTAACAGTACCTTCAAAAACAAACAACGACGACAAATACAAAATACTGAATTTAACGAACAAACAATAATTGACATTTTTAAGAAATTCATACCCCCAAACAAAATTGTCTGCAATCTTTTCAGACGACGAGACCTTTCGAATAATACAATCTGTTTATTCAAAATATTTCTCCAATAACAAACTTTTCCGACTCGTAATATGCACGGAAATACTAACAGACGTAATACCAAACGACAAACAAGACGAACTAATAAACGAGTACCACGAAAACAATAATCACAGAGGTGTTAATGAAACCCTACTGCATCTCAAAAGAACTTACTATTTCCCCTACATGAAGACAAAAATAGCACAGACTATAAACAATTGTCACACATGCCAAACGCTTAAGTATGATAGAAATCCTCCAAAATTAAGATTTGAAAAACCAGAAACCCCTACTAAACCACTCGATATAATTCATATAGACATATACTCTATTAACCACAAAAACATATTAACGCTCATTGATAAATTTTTGAAATTCGCTTCAGCCTATACACTTCCCTCACGTACAAGTATTTCAATGCTAAAATGCATAAAACACTATATAAGCCTACACGGCATTCCTACGAAATTAATTTGCGACCAAGGTGCAGAATTCACGAGCAATATATTCAAAGATTTTTGCAAACAATATAACATAGATTTACACATCACTTCCTTCCAACAAACCTCTAGCAACTCACCAGTAGAGCGTCTTCACTCAACCCTTACCGAAATCTATAGAATCATTATGTTAAAAAGAAAAGAAAAAAACTTAGACTTAGAACACGAGGAAATCCTTAATGAAACCTTAATAACATACAATAACGCAATCCACTCTTCAACTAAACTAACGCCCTACGAAGTCTTTTACGGTAGAACATATGAGTTTAACATTGAAACACAATTTAACAACGAACATGACTATTTAAGAAAACTTAACGAATACCAAGCTATACTTTACCCAAATATTAAAGAAAGACTAGAATATATAAGAAATACTAATATCGATAAACTCAATGAAACAAGGGATGAACCCGAAATATTAGACACTTATGATTTAGTTTATAGGAAAGAATCTCGGAGAAACAAACTAACACCCCGATTTTCAAAGCATAAAGTTAAAATAAACAAAAAAGTAACAGTCCAAGCAGCGGACGATAAAAAAATACATAAATGTAGGCTAAGAAGAAAAAAAAAAAGGTAAAAAAAAGGTAAAAAAAAGGAATATATATCCCATTTCAGAAGCATTTTAACCATTGCAGCAGCGCAAAAAATGGAAACCAAAGTACTGACTAACGGACAGACAATACTTCCTCTTAAACTAGGCAACGCAAAGACAATTATTACATTTAACAATCTCGTACACATCATTGACTTGGACATATACAAAGACAATATCATAAACATTTCTAAAGCAATATAACAATTGACAAATTTTACAACTTAAAAGACTCTATCGAAATAACAAGACAAAAATTAGAGGAAGTCAAAATCAAACTTGACTCATTGACTCCAAAAACAAGAAATAGAAGAGGCCTAATAAACGGTTTAGGATCAGCAGTTAAATTTATCACGGGTAATATGGACGCAGACGATGCAAAAAATCTTAATAATCAAATTGAAGAATTATACCGTAAAGAATCTAAATCCCAAAACAAATTACAGAACGAAATTATAATTAACGTAAAATTGACCCAAAGGCTCAAAAACATACCTAATCATATTAATGACCAACAGAGCAAAATTGAAAATTTCTTCCAAAAATTCCAAGACCAAAATAGTAATAGACTCCATGTAAACGAAGAACTTCTTCTTAGAACACAATACCTAAGCCAGATAAATTATAATATTGACCTCCTGAATAACCATATTACTAACATTGCCGAATTAATAGTAATGGAAAAACTTAACATTATACCGAAATTCATTTTAAGACAAGAAGAACTTAATGAAATCCAAAAATTTTTTAAAGAACAATCAATCGAAACCATCTATGAGATGCTCGAACTATTTACAAGCATATTACAATAATACAAAAATCATACTTAATGTCCGTATACCTATACTATCCACCCAACAATACTCCTTATTTCACATTATCCCAATGCCTATTAACATTTCTAAAGAAATTGATACTCCACCTTACATCCTATTTAACCCTAAAAGTATCTATCTATCTATCTAAACGAACCATGCCCCAAAGTAGAAGGTATCTTTTACTGCAAAGAATCTATCCATCAAGAAGAAACAAAAAAATCACCATGCTTAGGAAAACTGATCACTAACCAACCAACCCATTGTAACCTAAATGAGATCGGACCGATTACATCAATCTTGCAACCAGAACCAAATTACATACTTCTTATAAATGCACCGGAAACAAGCGTAAATTCAACATGCGGATATAACCCACACAAATTATTTGGCACGGTGTTAATACATTACGAAAACTGCGACATCTTCATCAACGGAGTAATCTACAGAAATAACCCGAACATATTTTGGGAAGACATTAATCTTTTACCCACAATACAACACGAAGTCAGTCCAAACCAAACCAGAGAGAAGTTAAACCTCCAAAAATTGAACGCATACAATTACATCAATGCGAACTCAATCGAAACCCTACGAACGGAAACTAAACAAATAGATAACTACTCATTTGGCACTATCATAATCATTGGAGTTTTACTCATATCATTTGCAATCTATACTTTCAGAAGATTTTCATCCTACAGCATACAGTACGAGTTCGCTCCAGCCCAACCTACGTTGCCTTATCTTTGGCCATCGCTTCACACTAAGGGGGGGAGGAGTTACGACAGCCACTTGCCCTACCAACACCCCGGCAGCCTACTAGCTCATCATTATCATCAACTCTCCAGGTCAACGCTCTTTCGTTTTACTTTATTTTATTTTATTTCATTCTCAAATCCCAATTATTGTCAATTTAACATTTTTACCTTTCCAAGAAATCGAATATTGTAACTCATTTTATAGATTGTATTCTCAAATTCCAATTATTGTCAATTTAACATTTTTAACTTTCCAAGAAATATAATTCATTATCGATTTTGTAGTTTGTATGAAATGAAAAGCCAGAATAAAGCTGTCAGTCAACGAGTAAACTTGTGTCTTTTTTTTTTTATCTCCCGAGGCCCCGTCCTCGTAATTCGTGCGCAGTGATAAAATAATAATTGTATACATCACTTCTGCGATCGATGTACAAACAATAATAATGGCCGAAATTTTCCCGGAAACTGTGTAGAAGTGAGATACAGCTCATTGCAGGAGAGACAAGAGAACGCTCCCATCTCTACTCCGTGCTGTTTACGGGGTGAGAAGTGACACCAATAGCCCTGGCGGGAATAGTTGATCAGCTATCGACCGGGGTTAAAAAATATAAAATGCTATTAAAAAGTAGGGGTTAGTGGTAGGAGTGTGAAAATTAAGGACTGAATGTATTTTTAAATGCCACACCAAAAAAAAAAAAATAACCAACAAAAAATGTGTCCAAAAAATTAAAAAAAAATTGTTTTGGGGAGAGCCACCCTTAACACTTAGGGGTATAAAAATAGTTATAAACCTATTCTCAGTCCTACTGAATATACATATAAAATTTCATCAAAATCGGTCGAACCTTTTCGGAGGAGTATAAACACTAAAACTGTGACACTATATTAGATATACCTTGAGACTATAGTACAAGGTGGCGCAAAAATAACCTTCCGATGTTTTTTGGCTGTAATTTAAAAAAAAAATGAAAAACTTTGATTCTTCTTGTGGATTATTTTTATTTGGTCTTTTAATTTTTTTTACATCAATTCGAGAATATGATGTCATGTAAATGGCCACCGCCACAGTTGATTGTCATTTAAGCCCTTTTTATGGCATTTTCCATCACTTTGGCCAAAACTTCCGGCGATAGGTCCTCACATTCTTGACGGATATTGTCTTTAAGAGCTGCAAGAGTCTGAGGCTTGTTGACATAAACCCGCGACTTCAAAAAGCCCCACAAAAAGAAGTCTGGAGCGGTCAAATCAGGCGATCTTGCTGGCCAGTGCAAATCGCCAAAACGGGAGATTAGGCGCCCGGGAAATGCATCCTTCAGCATATCGGTTGTGGCACGTGCAGTGTGTGCCGTTGCGCCGTCCTGTTGGAACCACATGTTTTCCAATCCCAATTCATCAAGTTGCGGCAAAAAGAACTCGTTGATCATTGCTCTGTAGCGCTCACCATTCGCAGTAACCGTTTGGCCCGCGACGTCTTCGAAGAAAAAAGGTCCGATGACTCCTCCAGCGAAAACAGCACACCATACAGTGACTTTGAGCGGGTGTAATGGCTCTTCGTGGGTTACACGCGGATTTTCAGTGCCCCAGAAGCGTAAATTTTGCTTATTTACGTACCCGCTAAGATGGAAATGGGCCTCATCACTCATGATTATTTTTGATGAAAAATCATCTTCCTCTTGGTGGTGATTAAGGATGGCTTGAGCTTGAGCGTTCTGGAGCAGTGTAGCGTAACATTGTTTATTAACGTGTATTTCGCATGTGTTTACTACACAAATGTCAAAACAGAACTGACATTAGGGGCCAATCCCAAAATTTATGGCATTTTCTGATAGGAGGACTACTTTTGCGCCACCTTGTAATATTATCAACACGAACATTTTCTTGGGCGTTGAAGTCGTCGGATTCGGATGGTGTTGTTTGGGTTTATTTTCTTTGTTACTAGCACAATTAGGTTATATCCTTTCATGCATGAGTGGTTTCTTTGAAAAAGAAATGATAAGAAATTTCTGATTTGGAATATCGATCGTTTGAAAAGCAAATCTGGATATTTGCGCATATGAAAGAAAACGATTGTGTTCGCGTTCCTTTTTATGATGAGATCTTTTATTTTAGATTTGAAAATTCATTCTTGTAGATTTTTTTTTTTTAATTTAATTATTTTGGTATTCTTTTTGAGTTTTTTTTAATCTGTTATTCATTAAATTCGTATATGCACACACTCCTACTGGGTAATAATTCTTCTTTCGTACTATTTTCTTTTTAAATTCTATCGAGTTATTCAAATTAAACACAATTTAAAATACGCATAACATAACATACTCTTGCAGAAAATAGGTAGATAGGCAATATTTTATATTTTATTGAATAGGTAAGTATGTATTGCCAGTTTTTGGCAGTTATACGGGAACAGTATAAATGAAATCAGGTTTTTATGCACTCCAAATATTACCGACTTATTGGATTATTCGAAAAAAAAAAAGACAGACTGGCTTGGTAATGTGGAAAAACCTAAATAAGGTCCTCATTGTTATCAATAATACGAAGAAAAATAAATTAAGGATAGGGTTGTAAATAAAATAAAGAATGGTGTTTTTGCCCAAATTAAAAAGAGAAAACAACACAATAGTCTATTTTATTACCCAAAACTGCAAAAAATTAAATAAAACTAACCATCATCTACCTGTATTCAAAATTATTCTTTTGCTTCTGCCAAATGTAAAAAAGAGTAATGAATTTATTAATGAACTACCTGTTTTCAAAATTGTTACGAAAACCTTATCCCATTCTATTCAATAAAATGAACTTGGGTTTTTCTAGATTTTGTTAAAATGTAAATTTATGGAGATAAGTTGACAATTTTTCGATTTTAAGATTTATGGCCCAATATAAAAATGCACTAATATATACAAAACATATAATATGCGGTTGGCCGGTGACACTTATTCGGCGAATTGTCCGGTTTCTTGGAATCGTTATTTGAATTCAGTAATTGGACCTTAGTGGCTTGGATAGCGTCAATAAGATATAAGATATTTCAATATAAGACATGTTTTAGATTTCTGTTATTTCGAAAATTCCAAAATATGAAGTACATATTTGGAACGAGTCTCTATTTAAAAAGAAGTGTGTAAAATAACGTGGGAAGAGAGATAAAAAACGCTATTAAAAAAAAGTTTGTAATTTTAGTAGTAAACTTTCAGAAATGAAGACCTACCCACCCGTGCGGCATACATTATGAAAACTTCATCTTAATTTTTTAACAGACTGTATCTAATTATTTCAAAAAAAGTTCCATACGTCTTATTAATAATTTAAAGCATACATTTCGCACATGACGTTTTTTTTTCAAACAAGCTCCGATCACCATAACCAATTAAATATACCGAGCAAATCAGGATAATCAATCATTTGTCCATAGAAGAAAGAAATCCAATTCTCAATTCATCTGTGATTTGGGCAGAATTGAAGAATCTCGTAAATCGTAAATGCAGAAATTCTTCCAAAGAAAAAGAAATACGCAAAGTAGGTACCTGCCCATCTCATTCATTCGACAAACCTGACAAATTATGAAATCGAACCAAAAAGGGAAAGATAAAATAGATTACAAAACCCACCCTTCATCAACACTCTGAAATCGGAAAGGGAAACAAATGTATACGCATTCATTCAAGTAAGGATGTCGCGTTTCGGCTTTCCCTTTAAAAAATATATCAGCCACCAGCGCTGACACCGATGCAACCGCCACCATCGAGGTTTCTGCGCCTACTAGGGTTGCTTAAACATCGATGGTAAAAAACTATCGATAGTATTCCTTCAAATTTATTCGCACCTAAAGTCTTTGTTATTACATCTAAAAATCAAAGCAGCAGTCCCTATTAACTAGAAATGTTATCAACTGAAAGCGATAGCTTTTCAAATACACACACGTTTATGCGGATGGAGATATTTTTTCGGAGATTTTAAACTTTCCTTGGCGAACAAGCTGATGTATCAAACAGCTTTGTGGTTGGTTTATGTGGTTTTCGATTGGGCTTCTTCAGATTCGCTCTCAGATTTCAGATTTCGTGTGTCTAATGTCGTTTTCGATTTGGCTTTTGAGATTTCTGCTGCTAAATCGAACATAAAATCCGAATTTTATTGGTTCTTGTGTGTATTCGTTGGCCGAAAAAAAAAATATTTTTTTTCACTTGCACTGGAAATCCATTTCAATTGATTTTTACACATTTATAACAACGCATTTCGAAATAATTTAATATAAAGAATCGTTTCCATACTCGAAAATTAATAATTCAGTAAAAAAAGCAACCCTTCCAACGATAAACAATTCGTAACCGCCAGCTGTGTGTCATACACATTGGTATAGTGAAAGTATGTCTGAAATCTGAGAAAAAATCGAGATTTCTCTAAAGAGTCAGATCAAAAAAAGATTGTTTTTTTTGCCAAATCGAACATGAAAAGCAATCTCAATCAAAAAAAAATAATTATTTTTTCTCAAAAAAATGTATATTTTTGCCAAATCGAAAACGACATAAGTCTAATTGAACATAAAAACGTCACTTGCTCTTTATTGTGTTGATATTTGGGCGATTGGAATATGTGTAGCCTTCGACACTTTTCTAAGCGTTTTCCATTCACTGGTTAAATTTTATATGAAAACATTCAAAATGCTCGCCCAGATTGATTTCTAAACATTTGTAGAATTAATAGCAATTTGGGTTTTTGTTTTGTTTTTTTAAACTAACATTTTTATCTTTTTATCCTATGACACTCCGGGGAAGAATACGAATATTATGATACCTCGCTCTTCAAAATGGGTCAAGCCGTTTAGGCTACAGGGCGCCCCGTAGGAACGTACATAGGATACGCGCGAAACACATAACCCTCCCTGTGTCCAGTCGGGTAAAAATAGATGCAATTCGTTTCTTTTCAGTCGAATAATTTCACGAAAACGTAAACAGACTCCACTAGTAGTTGTCGAACTCAAACGTACTTGAATTGGTAAATCTGAAGCAAATCTGGAAAAAAATCTGGATTCACAAAAGTGCTCTGAAATCTGAAAAAGAATACTTTTTTTGCGGAGGACGAAACTCTGAGAGCGAATTAAAACACTTGGTTCTTACTTTTAAAATTAAACAATATTTATTTGGAACTATGTCCTTTATTATTGAAATACTTTTTACTAATTCTAAAAGGAGCTTAAGGCTACTATGTAGTTACAATAAGACTATCGATAAATTCATCATACAGTCGTATTTATATACTTTTCTTATCTATCTACAAGGAGACCCAAGCGTACAATCGTCTTGCTTGATAATGAAGAAGAGATAATATTCCAACATTGTATACAAACGATATTATCTCTTTTACATATGTTATCATTGTAGCGTTGTGTGCAAGACTGTACTAGAGACTAAAGATATCATTGAATACAAATAATGTTATCTTTTTTCTCAATATGTTTTGCTATGGATACTTAACTCCCCCCCTTGTTAAACGAAATCGTCCCGATTTTTCGACGCTATTTTTAACATCTCTCTTTCATAAGTTTTGTTATATGCGTCAATCTTTTTTTGTTTTTGACGATCTGTTATACATTGTATAGTTTTTATCATTACGTACGTAAATGCTAAAATAACAATCAGTGTTACAATTGTGTATATAGTTGATAATATCGGTTTTTCTTCAAAAGGAATAATTAGTTTTTTTAAAGTATCTATGTTATCGAATTTGTATATTGTATCTTCTTTAATTATTTGGTCGATGTAAGACTCTGAATTATGATTTCTTAATATAACTTCTTTAATTTGCTTATGCATGTTTTTGTATATTTTATCATCTAGATTTATAGTATTTTCATAAGTAACTAAGTTTATACCATTAATTGTTTGATTATTTAGCTTATGCTTACCGCTTAATAACATAACACCGGATTATCATTGGTCGTCCTAATGCTTGCTTCTATAGTATCTGTAAAGGGTAACGGTCCTATGCTGTTATTAATCTTCATCAGTCTATCTATGTCTGCTTTATAAATATTATTTTCCCCAATTATGTAATTAATTTTCTGAATAGATTCGACACTGCTTATGGTAGTTAGAGTCATATTACTGAAATTTATTTCCGCGTTTAGAACTTTAAGTCCTTCATATCCTAATATCATATCAAAAGACTGAATATCCTCTAATTCAAAAAATGTTATATTTTTCTTTAATATCCTAACTACTTTCTTTGTATCTACCATAGAATAACCATGCATTGTTTTTATTTTTATAGGTTTAATTTTAATTTTTTCGCTAGAATCGCATTTTCTATTAATGTAATTATGGGTTGCACCAGTATCAATAAGAATTTTATAAATTTTCTTAGAAATAGTACTAGTTAAATTTAAGCAGGGCAACCCGTCTACTAGTTTAAATGATCTATTCTTATGTTATTATTTACCATACATTCCGTTTCATCTGCTTCTGCATATGTACTGCTGACATCGTCTCTGCGTTGTTGTCGGGAGTTATTTACTCTCTGCTGCTTGAAGTTCTGCTGATAAGATCGTTGCGGTCTGTTGTGTGTGTTGAAACTCCCGCTGTGTTCACGTTTCGCTGGTGGATTATATACATCGGGTTTGTATTGATTCCAATTTTGTCGCTGTGCATGTACAATTTGTCTCGAGTTTATCTCCATCGGCTGTGGTCCGTCATTTCTCTTGGAAGGGTTTAGGCGTGGTCCTTGATTGTGTTGCTGCATATTATCGTATTGCTTCTGGGGTTGATAATTCGTTGTTTGGCTCGAATAGTTTGGTCTTCTTTCGTTTCTGTGTTCATGTGGCATATTTTTGTGGTGCTTATCTTGAGTGAGATGTAAATGCCTGTGCACATTATCATGTTCTATTCTGCGAGCAATTGCGAATGCGTGTTCTAGATCATTTATTGTAGCTGAATATAATGATCCTCTTGTAAAGTTGTCACTCATACCATCAATGAATATACGAACTGCGTCGTCGTTAGCATTTTTAATTAGTCTGTCGATTATATTCGGCGGATCACCTGACATAGTGATTTTTGATATTATTAAATTGAGATTTTTATTTATCTCGTCGTGGTATTCAGACAGTGTGCTTCTTTTTTGCGTGATGGCTTTCATCATGTCTTGTAGCACGTATAGAGGTTCTTGATTAGAGTACGTATAATCTAATCTGTTACGTATCGCCTCAAAATTAAAAATTGTGTTATAATTAGTTAACACATTCGCGGCTGCTCCCTGTATTTTACTTTTCACTATAGTCAATGCTGCTGCGTACTTACTGTGTGTTTTGAGGTTTTTAATGCTGTCCATTAATCTGGATGCTTCTTCGCGCCACGACCGATAATTTGATTGATCGCCGTTGAAAATAGGTAGGCTTTTAAATGCGTCTAACTGTATTTCACTACCATCTGTATATGTGGTTCTTATTTCCTCTAGCACAGGTATGTTTGGTACTATGCCTAATCCAGATTTTACTTCATTTAGTTTTGTTTCTAAATTAGTGTTTATTTGATTTTGGTTAGTTATTATTGCTGCTAACCTTGCATTCTCTGTGCGTGTGTGCTCTAGGGTTTGTGTTACTGTGTTGCACCTGGTTTCTAAAGCTTCTAATCTTGCCATTAATACTGCGAGTTGTTCCATTTTGAACTCGTGTCTGTTGTCGTCGAATTTGTGTGTTTTTTTTTTTTTTTTTCCACATATACACTTTCACTGAATTGCTTTGCTGCTTCGTACGAAGGAGCTATATTTGTACCTGCTATGCTAGGTAATTCTTGTAACCGGTAACGCGAGTGTTCTGTTTATACTAGATTTCACTACTTGTTCCCGAGGTCCGCTCGATTGAAGTTAAAAAGTATATTTAACCTCCTGGCAGGATCGCCAATTAAAACACTTGGTTCTTACTTTTAAAATTAAACAATATTTATTTGGAACTATGTCCTTTATTATTGAAATACTTTTTACTAATTCTAAAAGGAGCTTAAGGCTACTATGTAGTTACAATAAGACTATCGATAAATTCATCATACAGTCGTATTTATATACTTTTCTTATCTATCTACAAGGAGACCCAAGCGTACAATCGTCTTGCTTGATAATGAAGAAGAGATAATATTCCAACATTGTATACAAACGATATTATCTCTTTTACATATGTTATCATTGTAGCGTTGTGTGCAAGACTGTACTAGAGACTAAAGATATCATTGAATACAAATAATGTTATCTTTTTTCTCAATATGTTTTGCTATGGATACTTAACTAGCGCCCAATCGAAAACCACATTAGTAGGTATCTTTTTACGATTCGTTCTGTAGTGCGTGCCACGTTTCATTGCTTTCGTTTAGAGAGATAAAAAGACACATAGATTATTATAATTATTTATCATCTCTTCTTTTACTGGTGAAGAATTTATCTGTTTTTGTCAGTGCTTCGGAAAAAATCTTTTGATTGTCAGTTTTTATTCCGTTGACTTTGAGTTTTAACTTTTGAGAATTTTTGTTTTTCTTGGTTTAAACAAATAATACCTAAATATGTAAATATGTATACATACATTCTCGAAGTGATAGTACAATAATGTTTATATACAATGGCCATACACACCGAATGCAACAAAACTTTTTTATGGCGCAACATACCAAATGAAACGAAACATAACAGAAACACATGTTTCGTTGCCGATCTGACCTGTAGTTTTTTGCAAGATTACCGTATTTTATTTGCTTCTGTATTTATTCTTGTATGCGCAGTGGCTTAGTGGTTAGTGTGTTGGACTACTAAGCGAGGGGTCGCAGGTTCAAATCCCGAAAAATCCCAAATTCCAACTTATGGGTTTTTTCCGCTGCGCCACCTCTCGCGAACGTCTGACAAACATCCGAGAGTATAACTGTGATGAAGGAGCTTCTCAATTAGCCGTTTGGACCCGGCATAAAATTGTAGATCCCTTCCATTCGTCCCAAAAATGAAAAACTCACACAAACGAATGGTTGTGAGAAGCTAGGCCTATGGTCCCTACAGACCTGTTGCGCCAACTATTTATTTATTTATTCTTTGCGTAAATTTGTAGAAATGTGGCCGTCGATGCAGAAATCTTGTTTTCCCAATTGAGAGCTGTATCTGCAATTATAAAGATAAGGAGCATGTCGATAAAATTCGATTTTCTTTCTATTCCAATGCACTCCAAACGAATCAAGAAAACAAATCGTTTTATTTTGTTTTGCTGTTTGGTGTGCGTTAATTTAAAAAAAATCGTGTTTTTAACTTCCCAATCAAAAACTTTTTGTTTTATCCGGCGTGTTTTTAGCCTAACGGTACTTTCCATATAATAGTTTTAAAGACGTGCGACCCAGTCGTGCACATTAATTTAAGTTTAGGGTATTCTAATTAACGTCATAATCCTATCTACAACTATATGCAACAATCTTAAATGTAAAGTAAGAAAAGTAAGCATTATATAAATACTAATATGTATATATTTATTACAGGTTCCACTGAAAATACGTCCCTATTGGGAGGCTATCACCCCCGGGAGTGTGAGTCAAATAGTGACCTCTCTACGCATATATGTGAAATTGAAGATTCTGAATTAGATGACCCGGCTCCACAGAATAGCAGAGCAAGGAATAATAAGGCATCCAACAGATGTTCCACTAAAAAATCAGTAAACTGGTCAAGTAGCGTCCATCAAACCGATGTTTGACAAAAAATGCATTATATAGTAATATTTTTGGTGCAACATAGTTTTTACTTAACTTCGAATAGATAACAATAATTATAAGTCATGCAGCTTTTTGTCAATATATTTTATGTAGAAATTAAGTTCATTTTGTAGAAACGCATAAATACCGTTATATGCGGTGTAAGATATGAAGTTATTTCATATTTTAACAAAACAATTGTTTTATTTTAATGAAGGGATCATTAAGGTTCCATTTCAAGTCATGGTCATAAATTAAAACCATTATTGATAAAATATGAATGAGTAATCCTTTTAATTTGTTGTTTTCCAACGGTATCATCAGACTATTTTTTAATAAGAGTTTATCAAGAAAAGACTTGAATAAAATGTGCTTTTGATATGAGCCGTTACATCTTTTATAAAATAAGAGTAAGACTAATTGAACACAATCACAATCACGTTCATCTCTACATAAATCTAGCGATTTTGAGGAAGAGGAGTGGTTGTTTAAGTCCATCCATAAGAATTTAGTCTTAAACTTATTTATGGCAAGAATTCGGATTTAAACAAATGTTGCTCCGAACGGATATAAGAATATTTTCTGCTGCAGTTTTAAATGTTTAAAATTAATTTACACGCTCGGAATGCAACGACATCCATCGAAAAAAAAAACCATACACAATTTGTTATGACATGACTACCAAAACTTCGAATCTAAAGCCGTCATATTAATGTCCAAATAAAGCCTAATACGTTGTTTTGTTGAATTTCACGTACCTTCTCCATGAACCTGAAATATCCTCCAAATAACGACTGATGAACTACGAATGTACTTACCTAAACCATTATTATTTCATGTGATAAGGTGGTCTTATAACGCGTATTCGGCTGTATAGGGCAACCATAGCTTTCTTGACACACTCGTTAACGTTTCTAATCCACAATCAATTCTAAACCAACGTATCTAGCGTTATTTGAGAGACTAAGAGAGATCCTCTTAGGTAAGGTGGCTAGAAGCTTGAAGTATTGTATTTTCTTTTAAAAGAACTCAAAAGCTCAGTATGGATCAGGTAAACGTTAACACCGCTGTATAGGAAAAACAAAATGGTCATTTTGAAAAATTCGACAAAGATTATTAAAAAAAAATTAACATTATTTGAGCAAACATTAAACATTTTCGTTTAACGATTATATTACTATGAATTTCAGTTATTCTGAGGATTTATTAATATCTCATTACTCCACGTAGAAAATGTATTTAGTATGTAAGTTAATTAAATATAAATTTTAATATTATAAAAAAAAATATTTTTATGAGGAGAACCCTCTTTATTCAATCAAACCAAACATAGAACTGAACTTAGAAAATAACATTCAAAAACTTATCACCTAATTTCCCTCAGGGATACGTGATGGAATGCGGCATTCTACTCAGGTATCGGACGCTGGCTCAGCACAGCAGCGTAAGTGCATGTTGTCTATTGTTGCAGCATACCAGTGGATCATGTTGGCTATCGGATATCCGCAGTCCGTGGGAACGATGTTGTCTATAGTTGCAGCATAACAGTGGAGCATGTTGGCTATCGGATGTCCGCCATCCGTGGGAACGATGTTGTACTTTCTACGATGTCAGCTTGGAGGGTGTTAACTTGTATTCATAATATCCTTCCTGGTTAGTCATATCCCGATTTAGCCTTGGTCTTGCGTGAATTTACACATCTCAGTTATTTTATGAAGTTTCTTGTTTTTTTTTAAAGTAAAGCCCATTAGACTCGAGATTCAGCTCCAATCCACATTCCTAATCAAAAGCTGCACATGGTACGTAGGGCTACTTTTTTGGTCAGAATATTGGCAGGCGTTTTCATTGCCATAAAAATGATGTCCTGTTGGCTCTAGTGTGTTGTATTTGATGCAATTTAAACGCGTTCAATGAACATCTGCACCATCGTTTCATTGTTTATTAAAATATTTAAGAATATCAATATATACTATAATAATTTTATTGAATATTGCAGCTTGCCCATGACATCACTATTTTAAATACATCACAGTCAGCGATGTTGTTTACTTCGTTAACTTCAATTGACCTCGAAATACTCATCAACAACTTCGCAATGCCATCTATACGCCACTTTTCATTATAGCAGCTTCTGTCCATAAACAAATTCGGTTTTCGATTTGGCATTTCAGATTTTGATTCAAGATTTCAGATTTCTGCTGCCTAATCGAACATAAAATACAAATTTTTTTGGTTCTTGTGTGTATTGAATGGCCGCAACCATCACTTTTTGTTCACTTGCACTGATAATCCATTGTAATTGATTTTTACACATTAATATCAACGCAAATGAATAATTCAGCTAAAAAAGTTAATTTAAAAACGCAAAAAAACCTGACAGACTGTAAAAAAAGAATTAAAAATATATGAACAAGACTCATTTAAGTGCCTATTCCTAACTAATCTAACAAGTCTAACAAATATATGTACCTATGAGCATTGAGTACCCTCCGACTGCCGAATAGGTAGTTATAGGCTTTTTTTTTGTTTTTTAAATTAACTTTTTTTATTTTTATCTTTTTAGCCTATGGCACTCCGGGGAAGAATTCTAATATTATGATACCTCACTCTTCAAAATCGGCCAAGCCGTTTAGGATACAGGGCGTCCTGTAGGAACGTACATAGGATACGCGCGAAAAACATAATAAATAATAATAATGTGTCCAGTCGGGTAAAAACGACATCCTTCCAACAATCTAGGTTTCTGACACATAGCAGAGAACAATTTTTTTTTTTTTTGCTAATCAAAATTGAAAATTAATCTCCGAAAGCACTCGTACGTCTCGAATCTTCGGGATTTCACCCGCAGATTTTAAATACTTAATGCTGTGTCTATCTTTCTTAAAGATTATCGTTTTTCACTTTTCTAGATTGACGAGTTTGGGCTCAGCTTGTCTTACCCATTCTATCGACTGGAAAAATATTTGAATGGCCGATGAACTACAAAATTTAATAGGAAAGTCCTAGCGATTGGGCCAAATGAAAATGTTATTGCGTGTATTATGAATTAAAGAAAATTGTCGATCGCGAAGTTCCTTGTTCCGAGAAAAAATGTGATGCCAAAGCGGACCGTTGGATTGCAGTTGTCCTAAGTATATCAGTAGCTGAGCTTATCAATGTTTCATCAATGAAAGCATATGGCCAACGTCCTAATTCAAAGGTTCATAGAAGGATAACAAACGTGATAAAATTAACGAAACGGATAGTGGCCACCTGAATATCTTCAAAATAATTTAATAATTCGAACGCCTAAATTGAGAAGCTTTCTTAGGCCATATTAGTCAGACGTTTGACACGTAGCGAAGTAAGAAAAAAGTCTCATGATATTATATGTGTTTTTTTTTGGCTAAGATAAATGGACATTCTGTCGAACGGTCATCATGCTATTGAAAATATTGAATATGGCATCGGAATCTGGCACCCTTACTTACCTTCTCTTAACTGACCTAAAAGTGTTGGTATCTTCATATGACACAGCGGAAGAAGAAATGATCAGGGACTCGTTTAGAATTAGCTTATTGGATGAAATGTTAAGGGAATTTAAATCTCCAAAACTAGAGCTTTTAGTTAAACCACTCAAAAGCAAGTCAAAGCAGTTAAATAATACAAACAAGGAAACTAACTTATTGCCACAATGTGCAGCGGATGTAAAAAAAGAACAGGTTCAACAACGACACTGTGCCATCTTCATCGCGAGACCACTAGAAGCAGAAGTCGCCGGAAAGAAAATGCTGCAAATGTGAGTACACACATCATTAAGGGTGTCCAGCAGAAGGGTGAATATGCGAACATGGTAAGCTTAATCAAGTGTCAATGTGCAATGCAAATTTGTAAAACTTAGAAAACAAGAAAAATGTTTGCAACCAACCTATGATTGGGACCAAGTTTTACTTCGGTTACCACATCACTAGTTTTGCAACAAATTATTTATTTAAATTATTAAACCGAATCTCTATGGCTACTTGTTTAATGTATTTACTTTTATTAATTTAACATTATTAACAGTGGCGTAGCGCGGGTTGGAGCCTCCCGGGGCAGACCCAATTTATGCAGCCCCTATTAATTTTTTTACAGACTAAAAAAAAATCTTTGTCTACGGTTTCAGCCATCAAGCAGCTGTTCCGGAACGAAATTCCGGTGGTCTCCAAATAAACAGCGGAAAATAATTTGTGGAGAGTTCCATTACCAAATCTGTGGGCACAATCAATAACCGCTTAAGTCGATTTAAGACAAAAGTCAGTTTTGTGCTCCATCATAATCTGCATGTTCTATTCTGTTATAGAAAAAAAAATCCTGGATTTTTAACTTTATTTTTCACTCGTCAGTTTTTTCCGGACTTGAAAAGAAGTTTCAAAGTGCCTTTCTCGAAAATGGGATTTTTGGACATAAGCGGTTTTGGCTTGTGGCCACAGAAATATCAGTGTTACCAGCACTGTCTATTTATATCTGATTTGGCTACTCGAATTTTTCACTGGCTCCTTATAATATTGTCATTTGAGATTTTTCCTATTGTACGCTATTCACTTTAAAGTTTGGTGATTTTTAAGCCACATAGGAATTTATTAAATGCATACTTCTCTTGCGAACGTACTCTTTTCGCATAACTAAAAGTTTCTAAACAATTATGTCGTTTTTGATTAGGCTTTCGAACTCGAGATGTTAATCAATTCTGGCATTACGATGATAAGCGAACTCAAAGAAGTGGGTCGCAAAATTCTGTCCGTCTGTCTGTCCCGAGGCCCACAGCCTAAGCGGCTGAACGGATTTTGATTGATTGATTGATTTTGATTTTATTTAGCAGAACTCTGCTATTTAACTTCAAAGTTTACAATTTTTAACTTAACTTAAGGCATATCAGTATATAATAATAATAGTATCAAACTCTAATTTAAATTTAATTATGTGGATAATTGGTTTTAACAAATACAATCACTTTACGCTTAAATATGAGAAAATTCCTTTCATTTTTTATATCTCTTTGTAGTGAGTTAAATAGGCGACAACCTTTATAAACTATGCTATTTTGGGTAATATTATCAACATAGTGCGGTAGTCTAAAATCTGCACGGTTTCTTAATTGATAAGGTTGAGAATCTCCTACGTATCTCAGGTACTTCTGCAGATATTTAGGTAGCATCCCATTTTTAATTTTAAATACAAAACACAATACATTTACAAGAATTCTTTGTTTTACATTTAACCACAGAAGCATATCTAACATTAATTTAATAGAAGTAAAACGATTGCACTTAATAATAATTCTCATAGCTCTATTCTGTAAGCGTTGTAACTTAAGCAACGAGGCATCACTACACAGATACAATATAGACGAGCAGTACTCAAAATGTGGTTTAATCATAATACATATTATATATATTTATTGCACACAATACCGCCATTTTGTTTCTTATTCTTTGAAAAAAACCAATCTTTTTAGCTACTTTCTTAATGATATATTCTAAATGCAAGTTGAACGATAATTTATAATCAATAATTACACCCAGATATTTAATTTGTTGAACCTGTTCTAGCGTTTCATTTTCATGTACACATCGTTTTAGAGACATACATTTACATTTATTAACATTTAGCTTAAGTTTGTTAGATCTCAACCATATGCTCATTTTTAATAAGTCCTCCTGCATCATTCGTGTACATTCATCAGCATTACTTCCAGAGATAAATAGCAGAGCGTCGTCGGCGAATAGGGCTATCTTGGAATACTTCAGTTCGGCTTCAATGTCGTTTATGTATATGATGAAAAGCAGTGCGCCGAGCAAGGGTTGTTTCGACACTACTGGACATCATTCCATTAACACTCGTTTTCTGGGATCGACCATTTAGAAAGGATCGAAACCAATTCGATTCCTGTCCTCTAACACCATATCCCAGCAGTTTCTTTAGAAGAATTTCTCGGTCGATGGTCTCAAATGCCCTTCTAAAGTCCAAGAATACAGCAATCACACAGTTACCTGCTGCTAACTCCTCTTTCCAACTCACTAGTATGTTGTTTAGTGCGGACTCGCATGAGTGTTTCTTGCGGAACCCTGATTGATTTTCAAGGAACAATTCATTAGTTTCAAAGTATTCTTCAAGTTGCATCTGCACGATTTTTTCCAATACTTTTTCGTAGACTGGCAGTGAGTTGACTGGGCGGTAGTCTTCACACTTGTTTGTTCCTTTGACTTTGCTAACCGGAGTGACAACCGATTCTTTCCAAGTGACTGGGAAAGTACCTTCACTCATTGACAGATTGATCAACCGTTCCATGTTAGGCCCTATTACGGATATGGCGTCCAGTAACATTTTAGCGCTCATAAAGTTAAAATCTCTTTTTTGGTTAATCAGACCTATTACTCTTTTTATGTCCTCTATACTAACAGTTTTAAATTTGAAAGTCGTGCTTACATTGATGGGTCTATGACGAAACGGGGTTGGTGGTATCGATTTATTAATATCCGAGACACTTTTGACAAAATACTTATTGAATTCTTCGGCGATCGTGGTAGCATCTTTAACACAGTTGTTATTAAAGTAAATGTCTTCGATTGGTGGTTTTGTTTCCTTCAAAACAGATGATTTTATTACGTTCCACATTGATTTTTGGTCGTGTGCTCTTGCTATACGCTGCTTAATGCTGCTGTTCTTTGCTCTGATAATCGCTGCCCTATATTGGTTACGTGATACTCTATATCTGTCCCAGGTAGTTTCACAACCTGATATAAGAAACTCGTTATATCTACTTATTTTCTCACGTTTCATCTGTAGTAGGTTATCACTGTACCATATGTTTGCATCATTTTTTCCAGTTTTAATGATAATCATTGAGTTTGTAATTCTCAGCAGCTCGTTTTGCAGTACTCTACCGATTAAATTTGGATCTTCACTTCTAACAAAAACATCGCTGTTTCTTAACTGGTGAAGGAATATCGATCTGTTATATTTCAACCTTTTTATCTTGATTTCTTCATATCTTTCTTTGATTTTCTTTCCAAAATTGTGCTCGATTACAATCGTTTCATGATCGCTTATATTAAGTTCAGTGTTAGCTTTGGCAACAGTATATCTGGAATTAGTTACTACATAGTCGATTAGTGTTTGGGTTGTGCTTGTTATTCTTGTAGGCTCTGAGACAACTTGCGTACATAGATTTTCGACTTCAATTGCGTATTTCATTTCTCTGGTATAGGCGTTCGATTCATCGAACCAATCAATATTTATATCACCCGCTAGTATAAATTGCATATTGGACGACAGAACTAGTTCCTCTAACCAGCCTTTAAACACGTCACAAAAAACTCGAAGAGATGAACTGGGTGAACGATATACCCCAGCCAGGAGAATTGACTTGTTGTTGTTAGTAATTTTTACCACAAGCAGATAAATATGCGTAGGTAATGCAATATTTTGTATTTCTGTGACTTCGAAATTATTTCTGACATAAATGCAAAGACCACCAGTGTGTCTTGACTCGCTATTGCATCGAATGGGTGTCTGAAACTCCTCTATTAGAATCTCATCATTCTCAATATCAGGTGTTATATGAGTCTCTGAAAATATTAAAAAATCAAGTTTTTTGCCTATGAAGATTTGTTCTGCTTCTACCAAGTTGCCAGTCAGGCCTTGTATATTGCAATATACACCTGTCAATACATTTGATTGCTAAACCGTAAATCTGTTTTTTTCGGACTGTAGCAACTTCTTGTAAACCGAGCAGTTTACATCTCGGCTGTCGTGGTTAATTTCCAGGTTAAGTGCGTATTTATCGTTGTAGCGTATACAATTAATGCATTTCAATTCTGTCGAATCACATCCTCTGGTGTCATGCTCACCACTACATTTTGCACATTTGACTGTATTTTTGCATACATTTTGGTTATGATAATAACCACAGCATTTGTAGCACCGGAACACATCGAAATGCTCAAATACCCTACACTTCTCCCATCCTATATTAATTCTCCGATTTTCTAGTACATATTTGTGGTCCTGATCGTCTAGTTCAATGATTGCGTAGTATGCCTCTCTATTTTTGTTCTTAAACTCTCGTACACATTTTACCGCTCCAACAATCTTATTTTGTTTCTTTACTGCCTCTTCTAAATCTTCCTTACTCCATTTTTCACTAATGTCCGTTATCATTATTCTTGGGCGTTTCTTGCTAAAAATGTTGACATCATATTTCTCCCCTAGTTTCTGTTTTACCTCCGTTTCTATTTTTTGCACGGTTTCTTCACCTCTACAGTTGATTGTTATTGCGCCTTCTCTTCTATCAGACATGTTATCAACATTAAGAGAAAGGGACGCAGGGTTTATTTTTTCTTTTATTTCCTTCTTTGTTTTTGCATTTTCTTGTTTATTTTTAGGTTTGATGTATATTGCTTGCTTCAGCTGATCGGCATAATTCAATTTCCCCTCGTTTTTTTTTGATATATTCATTTCTTTCATATATATCATTTTTTATTTCCTTCATGTTATTTACGACTATTTCATTGTCTACTGTCATCTTCTTTACGCTATCAATAAGTTTTCCGCTTTGTGCTTTAAACGACTCAGAGAATTCACTCATTTTTTGCACTTCTTTTACACTTCTTTCGCATGTTTCTTGCGCTTTCAGAATAGATTCCAGTCGCTTGTTGTACCTCTCTTCGATCGCTATCAACAAGACCTTTATTTCCGTTTCATTTCTTTTGAGTGATTCCTCGAATTCTATCTTGTATTCTCTTAAATATGCTCCATTCTTTTTTACCAGTTCCTGCATGTCTTTCAATACCACATCAACATTATGTATATATGTCATGCAGTCATCACACATATACCTCACAAAATCAGTTGCATCAAGAACATTACTGCTGTATGTGTCCAATCCGCTACATTTTACAGTGTTGTGAAACACCTTACCACACACTCCCCCGCAACGCACACCATTCTCTCCACGTATTGCAGCCTTGCATCTATCACAATCCCGCATTTTGGCGAGAAACCTCCAATAAACTCAGTGCAGAATCAAACTCGGCACCTCAATGTCCAGATTCACCAAAGATTCGACACCAGTGTTGTTGAATTGTTTAATCCGAAACTTCACTTGTTTTACTACACTCTTTCACAACCGGTTTGAATCGCTCTAATCGTTCAAACTTCGGATTTAAAGTTTGGGGGCTTACAGTTCGGGGTCGTTTTTTTTTGCATGGTAACCTCAATATTAATGGTACCTCCCATACAAAAATGTCATACCAGTTTGATTTGTTCGAAAACGGCTCTAACGATTTCAACAAAAATTGATATTTAAGCTTAAGTAGGTGAGGTAAACATAACTGCATACTCAGTTTTCCGCTAAAAAAATCGAGTAACGATACTATTGAAATTTGGACATATCTCGAAAAATTCATATCTTTTTTGAAAAATATAGTTTTCCCTAGTTTACCTCAAAACGGCATGATTTTGACCAAAATGCAAACTTAGAGTAAAATTGATGTTTTCAAAATTATTGCGTCCTTAATTTTCAATTCGAATCACTGGAATCGCTCACTTTAAAAAACTGGTCATATCTCGAAAACCCCATTTTCGATTTCGATAAAACCCTAAAAACCAAGTAATGCTTACATCCCGAACAATACTTGTACTCGGTTTTCAGCTAAATACATATGCAATAGTATTTTTCAAACTAAACATTGCAATATTTGGTACTGTTTTGTCTGCGAAATTTAAAAAAGAAGCTCGATCTGTGTTCACATTTCTACGATATATTTTTGAAAAAATTACCATGGCGCCCACAATGAAAGTATAACAAAAGCTACGCAAAACTTCTTTTTAGCTAATATTTAACAGTATTGAATATGCACCTTAAAAATGAATCCAACAATTTGATAAACGAGAAAGTTACGTTCGACCCAGTCGTGCACTTTATTTTCTTATTAGGTACCTGGGTAATTAATTTTCAATAATAAAGAGCACGACAAACGAGACAAGACTGCAACTTCTATTGTCAACTAGAATGCTTGTTATCTTTGTAAACTTCACTTCGTTTGAGCAAAATAAAATACAATTGGTCTGTGCCTATACTTTTGTAGTAAGAATGGAAAAGACTGTCAAAATGGCAGTGGTGGCGATAAATTCTCTCACAGAGAGAGACACCTACGAAAAAGTTAGGGAACGCTTTTGTAGTAGGTAATCTATGAAAATGACAGATACATAATTTAAAAATTCAAAGAAGTTCAGCGAAAAGTCATTAAAATATAGTATAAACTCGAAGAATTTGCTAAATTACAAACAAAATTAGTTGATTCATCTACTCAGCGCTAAACGTGATTCGCAATTAATCGAACTTCTTCTTCATGAATCCGAGTATATGGAAGAGTTTGTACTGATTGAACTACAAGAAGAGGAAAAAACGACACGGTATTAAAATTTACGTGGAGGAGATTGTCCTATCTTACACATTACAGCGAGGAAGAATTTCATCGCCACTTTCTAAATGAATCTAAGGAGAACATTCAATGTTATTTTTCCGCCTGTCGATATCATTTTAATACGCAAGAAATCAAAACAAATGCACTCATATGTCAAATAGGACATAAAATTTCAAATCAGCTGTTAATTGTAACGTGACTGACAGCCTTTTCAATTTTTTTGTTTTTCCGCCTGTCGATATCATTTTAATACGCAAGAAATCAAAACAAATGCACTCATATGTCAAATAGGACATAAAATTTCAAATCAGCTGTTAATTGTAACGTGACTGGCCGCATTCAAGAATCTAGTCATCTTAAGTCGACTAGATTGGTCTGGATAAGATGTAACCTGAACGCAAAAACTAGATTGGTCGGGAACGTCACGTTTTCTACGTCAGCCACATATGAGAACTGTCAACTTAGTACTCAGTCACGAATTTCTCGACTAGATTCGTCGGCTACCCCTCCATAAACGTCAACTGAAACATCTGCTCTCACGACCGATTTCCCCCAATCAGAGCCGAGTTTCATCTAGTGAGAGAGCTGTCAGACTTACTAAACTAGATACTTGAACGTCCCCACTGACAGCCTTTTCAATTTTTGCACCAAGAAATTTGTTGAGTAAGAATTCGTAAGATTCTCAGTGGAGGGGTAATATCTTGCTCTCTCAATGACGCTCTCTTTTACGTGTTTGCACCTATAACTCCGAATTTCTAGAAGATAGAAATTATTTGAAATCACTGATGCATAAAGCATATCCCAACTTAAATAACTGCATTTAAAATTTCTGAATTCACTCAAGTGTTACTTAATAAAACGCAATTAAAGTCAAAAAAATGCATTATTTTAGGGTTGCATCCATTATATCGCTTTCCCAAGAACAACAAAACAACGGTAAACACATTTTCGCAAAGCATTCATCCGTGTCCATCGTGTCACTATTCGCCGATTAGCAACGACAACCAATCAATAAAGTACTCTTTAAAATTTGTTATCTGTGAATACATGTGAAGCAGTTGGGTGTTGTGTAAAAAGGGTAAGCACTGATTGACATCAACTTGGCGATGCCCAGCTGTTGCAACCGTTTCATACACATCAATTGTGCTTATTTTACCTCCGCGTGGTAGCCACCGTGTAGTGGTCTTGTCCTTTCGGGCAGGACTTGCTAAACTTATAAGCGAGAGTGTTGAACACGAAGCTCTGTCGGAATGATTGACTGAACAAGTCTCAAAGGTCTTACATGATCCCATTAGAAAGAGAGCATACAACGTACGAATTCACAATATTAAATCAACGGTGTTGTCAGCAGTCAGTATGCCAGATACCTTACTTGAACTACTTCGATATATTTGGATCTAGGGAGGAGTTTTTCAGCACTGGTCAGGGAGGGTTCTGAAATATAGATGGTGGCGGATGAACCCTTTATGGGCCAACGGAGACCCTCTAAAATGCGCCAATTATAGGGGCATCAGCCTCCATAACATCGTATACAACATCCTGTCTACCGTACTGTGTGAACGCCTGAAACCATCTGGTCACCGAACTGATTGGACCCTATCAGTGCGGTTTTAGGCCCGGCAAGGCGACAACCGACCAAATATTCGCACTACGGCAGATCCTGGGGAAAACCCACGAAGTCCAAATCGATGCCCACCACCTGTTTATCGATTTAAGGGCCGCATATGACAGCATTTATAGAGACGAGTTATATAGAGCCATGTCTAGTTTTGGAATCCCTGTCAAACTATAGTCAGATTGTGCAGAATGACGATGGAGAACGCTCGCTGCTTCATGAAGGTCGGAAACAATCTCACTGAGACCGTTGATATTAAAAAAGGATTTAGACAAGGTAATGCACTGCTTTGTGATTTTTTTCAACATCATTCTTGGGAAAATTGTGCGAAGCTCGCAAGCTAACACCAGGGGCACTATTTTCCAAAACTCCTTGCAACTATCGACATCGACATCATTGGCAGAACACAGCGACCTGTCATTGGTGCGTTTGCTAGAATCAGTACAGAAGTGGCAAAAATGGTGAATGCGGGCAAAACAAAATATATGCTGTCAACAAAAAGGGACACACAACATCGACGAATCGGACAGAACGTCACAATAGACAGCTATAACCTTGAAGTTATTCGGAACTTTGTCTACCTCGGCTCCGCTATTAACTCTGAAAATAATATTGCCAACCGCTGTTATTTCGGCCTTAGAAGGAAATTGATTAATAAGGACTTGTCGAGAAACACTAAGGAGACTCTATATAAGATCCTCATCATCCCTGTCCTGCTTTATGATGCAGAAGTATGGACGCTATCAAAGGCGGATGAAGAACTCCTTGGTTGCTTCGAACGCAAAATTCTTCGAACTCTACGAATTCGTCGGGGCAGAAAAGTACGAATCAGTCGTCTAAGATGGGTAGGACATGTAGAGCGAATGGAAGTCTTCGATTCCAACCCGGAGGGACAACGCGACTGAAATGACAAGTGTCAGCCGGATTAAAAAAAATGGGTATATTACTTTACAACATGTACCGGGATACTACACACAGTTTGTGTAGTTCACCGCTATTTATTGGTTTACCTTATTCGCATTCTTAATCGGTAGACATAGTGTCAGCGATCTTACAATTTTGATTGGACTAAATAAAATTCTAGGAAATGAGGAAATAACTGGTCAATTCGAAGTAATTGACCGGATAAACGTGTCGTATTGATCTCCAAGCACTGGCAAAGGTGCTGGCACTTGCACATTTATGTGACTTCTCCCTCCTTAAGAGTGAAATCCTCCTGAATTTTATTATTTAAGTTGATTCTTATCCTTTTTGGTTGTATACAAAGACATGACAATATTAGCTGTTTTTTATGATCAGCGTGATCTGATCCGAATCAGATCACGAAAATAAAATAAAACAGATCATTGAAAAGTTTAATTTTGGAATTGTGGCAACAGTTGCTTTCAAAAGCAAAACAGATAATACAGGGTATTTCAAACCTCATATTGCCACCAGCCATATTGCAAATATTTCACTTGCAAAGTGGGGGTGTTACCATATTTGAATCAAATTTGCATAATTCTTCTTTTCAAATATATTTTTGTGAAACAAATTTAGTATTTTATGTTCAAATATGTAACACATGAGCAATATTTTGTAATTTTGGTCTTGGCAATCACGCGACACGCGATTTAATTCAACTAATCGTATTAAATGAATCACTTTCTCATTAGGTATTAAAAGCTTTTCTGGCGCTCACTTTCTGCAGGGAATCTTGTAAAACAAAAATTATTTTCGATTTGGTAACTGTGAAACAATTCATAAACGTTTTTTTGGTGTCCAGATCCAAACCAGCAAAACATTTCTAAACATTTCATAAAAATTGTTTTGTTTAATAAGTGTTTTAGAAATAAATATGGAACATGTAGGTATTTAATTGTTTATCAAATGTTTGGCTGGTCTGGACATACCTTTATAAAACGAGAAAAAACAAAATAACTCGGAAAACGGACAGGGACTTTATTCGAATGCGAAAAAAATCAATTAATATTTTGTGTTCCATTTTTTAGTCAGGCAGCGCGATTGTGTGGCTATCGTTTACAGGCACACCAACATTTAAAAATAAAACAAACCACCTAGTCCGCAATAGTAGAAATAATTTTCAGATCATGATTCGTGATCTCGATGAGAAGCAGGATCATGTGCTGTTGTTGTAAGTGCATGTAAATCGATGATCTATATGGATCATAGCTGATAATAAAAAACAGCTATTGACAACATAATACAAATTATTACAATGCAAGTCACACTTATTTTATAGGATACATCTTTCTGAAATTATATTTATTTTCTTTTTCCTTAATATTTTCAATGTTCTTTAAGATAATTAAGTTAAATTTTATTGTTTCAGTAAAATTTAATTTTTCTTTATAATTTGGATAATAGAATCTTTGTTTTTGTATATTCTTTACATTGGAATATTTCTATTCTATTTCTTCGTTTGTGAGAATGCTGGGGTGTAGGATGTTATTTCTAGCTGATACTATATTATCTTGTATGTGCTCTATTTTAGACTCGATATACAAGGTGGGCCAAAAGAGATCACCATATTGGAAGATGCTCTTATTTTTGCAAATGGCCGCCAATGTCAAATCTGTTTTGACATTTGTGGACTAGACAGATGTAGAATACAAGTGAACAAGCCATGGAACGATACACTCCCCAAGAATGCGGAATAATCGTGTCTATTTTTTTGCGTAACAATTCGTCTGTAGTGTTGGCGCAGCGCGAATTCTGTCGCCGATTCCACGGCCGTCCGACACCGACTGCGCAAACACTGCGCCGTTTGGCCACCAACCTTGAAGAGTATGGAACCACACGAGACGTTGCCAAGAGTGGCCGGCCCCGGAGCGCCCGTTGTGCCAAGAATATCGCCGCTGTTGACGAGGATGTCGAGCTGTCGCCGAAAATATCGACCAGACGCCGTGCCTCGCAATTAGCCATCAGCCGGTCGTCCCTAAGGCGAATTTTGGTCAAAGACTTGCGCATGTTCCCGTACAAAGTCCAGCCCGTGCATCAGCTGCTGCAATGAGCGATGAGGCTCATTTCCACTTCAGCGGGTACGTGAACAAGCAAAACTATCGCTTCTGGGCACCGAAAATCCACGAGTAATGCACGAGGAGCCATTACACCCGCTCAAAGTTACTGCATGGTGCGCTGTTCACGCTCGAGGAGTCATCGGACCATTTTTTTTTCGAGAACGCCGCTGGTCAAACGACAACAGTGGACGGTGCGCGCTATAGGGCCATGTTAACCGAGTTTTTCTGCCGCAATTGGACGAATTAGAACTGGAGGACATGTGGTTCCAACAGGACGGATCTACGGCACACGCTGTGCGAGCCATAACCGATATTCTGAAGGCGGCGTTCCCGGGTCGCCTCATCTCTCGTTTTGGCGATTTGCACTGGCCGGCAAGTCGCCCGATTTAACCATTCCAGACTTTTTTTGTGGGTTTTTTTGAAGTCCCGTGTTTACGTGAACAAGCCCGAGACCCTAGAAGCCCTCAAGGACAACATTCGACACGAGTGCGAGAATCTGTCGCTTGAAGTTCTCGCCGAAGTGATCAAAAATGCCATAAAACGAGCCCGTATGGCAATCAATTGTGACGGCGCCCATTTGGTCGATATCATCTTCTCGAATTGACCAATACAATTCTAAAGGTTCAAATAAACATAATCAAGAAACAGAATCGAAGTTTTTCATTTAGAAAAAAAATGAGAGCCAAACAACATCGGATGACTTCTTTTGTATTGTTAAAATATTGGTTAATTTTAATTTGATTATTAACTGCGGCAATTGCAATATGGTTGTTCTTTGCTACTATATCTAGGTGGTCTTCTATAGTCTGTCTGTCTTTCTCGTCCATGGTTCCGAATAACCATTTTTGTGTCGTACCTACTACGTTAATTAGACCTCGTCGTTGTCTGTTTTTTAAGGGTACTAAAGTCCTAATCTTATGTATGATGTTTGAAATTTGTTCATTCAACATTTGTCTTATTTGTTCGAGGTGTAGTGGGGCTAGATTACTAGAAATATTTTTAACTAATGCTATTATTTCAGCTGGGTTATTATATGTAGTATAATATCTGTCTCGTTTGTAATGATTACGTCAGTCAGTTGAAGTTTTACGTATCCGTTCTGTTCGCTTATCATTTGTATGTCAAAGAGGTGTTAGCCATTAATCTGAGTAGTCAGAGAAGTACTATCCATGTTATTATCTGTAAATTTTAACGGTCGCTTCATATTTGAAGGATGTATATTTTTCAAATGAGCTTTCTTATATTTTGGCTCATGCTTGTGCCTAACTGCCCTATAGTTTTTAATAAAACCTGTTGACCTCTGCTCTTCATAGTATTCTCTAGTCTCATTTAATTTTCTAAGTTTTCATTCTTTTGCTTTCTCTATGTTCTGGCGAGTTCTTTCTACATCAATCTTATAAGTATGTGCGTCAGAAGGATTGCATTTAATAGTAGAGTGGAATCTATGATTATAATTTCTTACAACTTTCTGCATAATTATTTTTACTGAATATTTATTTTTATTATATGATATAATTCTACATTTTTCTGCTATTGTGGTGTGGAAACGTTCAATTATTGCATTGCCGGTGTGACTATTTGGCTTGGTTAAGTGAAGAGATATTCCCTCTTCTTCTAAGAATTCCTTTATCTGAAAAGCTTTGAATTCATTATCTGCGACTGTTTTATTTGGTTTCCCTAATTTTTGGAAATGGTCTTGATTATGAATGAAACTCTACGAACTGCAGCACGTTATAATTATTTATTCAAATCAATCAAAATCAACACAAAATAACACTGAATGGTTCGCTGGCTGTTAGCTGGGTGGCGGCTGGGATCGAAGTGCCCAATAATTCTAAGCTGCATCGCCAACAAACCGAATCAGCAAAGAAAGAGGAATAGGAAAAAAATGTTTAACGGCATTGCTCTCAGTAGCAAGCACAGTTGGCACAAACCAAATTCGACATTCGATTTGATGATACCAACGGCACTTGCATTAGAAAGCAGGAATGCGAAAACATATAAGAATATGACTTCAACCATAGGGTATGCTACATACATTTGGTAATTAAAGTTAAAGTTAAGGAAAATATTTATTCTAACAAATTGCGTTATTAAAAAGGTCTTCTAATTGATCAATTAACTATCTGTTAGAGAATTTAGCTATTATCGTTAGAAAACTTATTTCTCGGATTACATAAGTATCAAGATGAAATATCTGATTATCTGTAGGTTTTTCAGGTTTTAGACTTAACGTCCTCGTTAACCTCTATTCTGCTAAGAAAATCTGCTACCCTCACATTATTGATAAGAACTCCGTAGCAGAGTAATTGATTTCATGCTTATCGAGAGTGTCCTTCTTGCGAGATTACTGCTCCAATTGCATAATTGGATGCATCAGTTCTCAAGGTAAATTGCTTTTGAAAATTGGGTTAATATTAGATGACTACTTATTAGTCCATTTAATTTTTCAAATGCTTCTAAGTAGTTTGGATCATTTGTATTTATTTTGGAATTTTTCTTTATGTATTTCGTATTTATGTATAGCATAATCTCGGATGAACTTTCTATAATATCCTAAGATGCTTTTCGGTTATTTCTAAAAAGCTTTTAATTTCTTTTTGGGATTTTGGAAGTTCTAATTTTTCAATACAAACTATTTTGTCAGGATTAGGTTTCAACCCGTCTTTTGTGAGGATATGCCCCAAGAATTCGGTCTCACGTTTCATAAAATTACATTTTTCGATTCTAATATTTTAAAAATGTCTGTTATAGATTTAACGTGCTATTTTAATGTTGTGCTGAATTTATATGATCTCTAAGAATATCATTCATCATTCTTTAAACCGAATGGCATTCTTATGAGTTCATATAATCCGAGGGTAACAAAAGATGTCTTTTTGCGATTTTCTTCTTTGATCAAGATCTGATGATAGCCTTTGGCGAGATCTACTGTTGTGAAATATTGTGACTTCGTAAGTTTGTCTAGTATTGAGTCCATATTCGGCAACGGGAATTTGTCGTCGAAAGTTATTTCGTTCACCTTTCGATAGTCGATAACGATACGAAATTTCTTTTTCCCCGAGGTGTCCATTTTCTTTGGTACAACTATTAGCGGACTCGAGTATTTAGAACTATTCTTCTGAATAATTCCCTGAGATTCCATATCTTTGATTTGACGTTTTACATCTTCGTCATGCATAGGGGGATCTGTATAATTTAGTATTCACCTGTTGATCAGTTGTTGTCACAATTTCATGTTCAATTTCTGGGGTACTTGATAGTATGTCACCTTCTTTTAAGAACAAACTACCAAATCTGTTTAGCAGATTCTCTACTTCATGGCGTTCTTCTTTGTTAAGATGGTCTAATTTTATACGGTCGGTACTAGCATCAGAACATATTTGATTTAATACATATGGGGTGTTAGTGAACTTTAAACACTGTTTAAAGTTTCCTTCTTCAAAATTTATTTAAGTCCATACCTATAATGAACTTATATCCTCTATTGAAGTCTTTTGACTTTCCGTTGGCGTTGGCGAACGCCTTAAATTCTTCTGGCACCGGTGTATGTATTTCATATAAAATTGTATCCCTACCTGTAACCGTAGTAAATTGTATTGGTTTAATGCTGAGGGTTGAGTCTGTATCTATTAAGGCTATAAATGTCTTTGAATAGATGGTTATTTTAATTTGGGGTAATATTTCGTCCGAGGCTAGTTCATAAAAAACGATTCCTCCCTTCCTTTATTTTCTATTATTTCGGACGGCGTTTCTACTCTTTCACTGGAGGTTCCAATGTTAACTCAGACCTACCCTGTTCATGGCAGTTTTGGCCCGGAGCTCTAGAGCTATTGGAATCTTGACCATTATTTATCTGTTCCCTGCTTCTGTTTGCTTGAACTATGTTATCTACCTCCATGGGATTACCCTGTGGTCCCTGGTTTTGATGGTAATGACCTTAATTTCTAGGATTTCCTTGTCCTACATTCTGTTTATACTGTCCTGAATTATTCCTATTGTGTCCTGGTCTATCGTTCTGTCGATATTAGCCTGTATAGTTTCTGTTATTCGTGTTTCGATAGTTGCCTGACCTATTCTGGAAATGAGTTTCTTCTCTGAAATTGTCCTTTGGTTTATGAGTCTTTCGGAACTCTGACCTAATACAGGAATCCTCATACCTACGTTTTCTGATTATAGCAATGATTTTACCTAAGTCGTTTTCCTCATAATATCCTATCTAGCGAAGTTCCCTGTGTCATTTCCTTTGCAGTATTTACAAGGATGACTCCTACATTACTTAAATCTATAAAATGTTGACCTTTATAATAGACGTCTGTTTTATATTTAATGTTTTATAATTGCTAAATCGCTCACCATATTGACTCTTAAGTTAGTGATCGGGTTTATACCGAAGCCTTAGCGTCTCCTTGATGGTTGTCCAATTGTCGGATCACTGCATTCTTCGCTTCACCTTGAATTTTTTCGTGGAAAACAGCTCTCACTATGATCTTCTTAAGTTCTGCGTCTTCTACTTGATCGAGGTAATATTCAACACAGCTGAAGAAAGAATATATATGGTAATATCGCCTTGTCCGGTAAATATTGACATGTATCGGATATCTTTTAGAATCCGTTCCCTCTCCTCTCAGTTTCCTCGTTGTTGGAGTTGTACGTACTATGATGTACGCACTTGCTCTAGTTGTTGAGTTCTGAGCTCCAATTTTTCTGTTGCTATCGTGAATTTGGTGTTTTTTCATATACTTTTGCTTTTGCACTTTACTTCTGATTTTAGTTTGCTATTCTTTGTTGATTTTGTTGTATGTATCTATTGCACTTCACTTGCGATTTTTTTCGAGTTCTCACTGGGTAACATGTTTATTAATTGAAGATGTTTAAACGACTTGTTTAGGTACCTTGTTCGAACCACATTACTCTTATTTCATAAGAATCCTACCGACTGCGCCACTGAAATAACCCGTGTCAAGCCGAATCAAAAAAAAAAAAAAAACGCAAATTCAATTTGTAACAACAGAAGTTTTATTGGAAGATTATTTGGGTATATTACTTTTCAACATGTACCGGGATACTACACACAGTTTGCGTAGTTCACCTCTATTTATTGGTTTAACTTATTCGCATTCTTAATCTGTAGACATAATATCACCGATTTTACATTTTTCTGCGAATATTACAATTTTTATTGGACTAAATAAAATTCTAAGAAATGAGGAAATAACTCGTCAATTCCAAGTAATTGACCGGATAAAAGTGTCGTATTGATCTCCTAGCACTGTGAGTGAAAAAAAAATATATAATTTTCATCAGAGCGTCCGCTGGTGTGCTGTTGTTGGGTTCTGGGTATGGAACTCCTCCCCCCTTGGAATAGAGCGATGACCAGAGAAGACGGGGCTCAGGTCTTGGTTCTTCTATGGGATGAGCGTTCTGAGATTCTTCTGTAGCTCTTTCGACATTGCCAGTATCTTGGGTTGATGATATTTCCTTCTTGACGATAGGGCTATGTTGGTGAAAATGGTTGTTATTTTTTGAGTTTTCTTCCATTATGTTTATTTTGCCCAAATTTTGAAATCCGATCTCTTGAAGTTTTGCCATCGTTAATGTTTCTGTCTGGTTGTTGAATGTCTGATAATTATCTGTTTCTGTTAAATCACATTCTGCGTCTTCTTTTTTTTTTTTTTACTTCTGACTCGTCAAGGCGATTAAGAGGCACTTCGACCTAAAAAATCGTTTGTGCCGAGATTGCCAGAAAATAAATTTAGGCTAGCAGAGTTCAGAGGACTTCTTCAGTTCTTCAGGACTTAGTAGTTCACGGAAGAAGAATTTCCTTCTGTTACTGGATAGACCTGGACATTCGCACATGATGTGCTCAGCTGTTTCGTCTTCCTCGAGACATAGGCGGCACTCCGGGGAGTTGACTATGTTCATTTTGTTTAGGTGGTATCGCAAATCGTGGTGACCAGTTAGGTAGCCTACAAGGTTTTTGATATAGTGCCTTCTTAGGTTAAGCATTTTGTTGGCACGTTTTTTGAATGGCAGGATTGTCCTTTTGGCCTGTCTAAGGCCTGGGATTTCTTCCCACTGTTTGATACCCATGTTGTGTTTCCAGCTTTTTATATTGGAGTTTATTGCTGATTTATACCCTCGTGTCCGGGAACCCACCGTATATTGGTTTTGTTTCTGGAGCCAAGAGTTTGGAGGGCATTGAAGCAGTGCATGTCTGATTTTGAGACAATCACCTCGATTACCGTTGTCGTTTGTCGAAAAGGACTTTTGTCGTTTCTTGAGTCGTTTCGTTTTTCAATCCTCACTACCTAACACAGACGAGACGACGTCGTAAAATCTTTTCGAAGGATTGGTAGCACTTGTATGAAAATGTCAAAAAGACTGTTTATTTTTCATTTTGAAAATAAATGGTTGTGGAAATGACTTTATATCTTGAAAGATTTCAGTTTTCAAAAGATTTATAAGATGAGCATTGAAATGTTTTACAGGTTAGATAGCGAGGAAGGGTTTAATTACTTTTTTTCTAGATGAAGTCGACATTCCCGACGCATTCCGGTCGTCATCAGTGCCGTCTGTGTTGAGGATATAAGCAAGGCTAAGAATTCTTACGGAAGGAGAATACTAACACGGTGCTGGAAATGATTTCAATTTGGGACATGCTACACCTTCGGTAAGCAATTACTTTGCACAAAACATAGACATCATTGAAGCCCATATATGTCGTCAATAGATATGTGCCACACCATGACCGAAGAAGAAATTGCGGAGTGCAAATTATTCTTTTTTTTTTTTTGTGCAGGAGTATGTCCAGTTTGATGGTACAAGGAAGTGGATGGTGTTGGCGAGTTTGCGAGGAGATCGATGGCTGACGTTTCAGGGAAATCATCCCATTGGATGGGATTGGTGTGGAAACTGCCTGCGATGTCGACTGGTGATTCATGTTACAATCAGGCAATTGTGCCATATATATAAAATACACAATTCAGTGTCAAATGAGTACCTTTTGCCAACTCTATCCGTCTCTTGTCAGCGATTTTATTAAAATTCCAAGAACGTTCAAAATCGACTTTATTTAAGCCTTGTTGAATCAAATCGCCAGATTTACATTCTTCTCCATTAATCAAACAAGAACTTCCGATTGTTCTTTTTATTTTGTATTCTTAATTTTCTTTCCATTATTTTTTTTTTTCTCATTTGTTTTGGAAATGAAAACGACAAATTTTTCACCAAAAACAAATGTCTGCATTTATGTGTGTAACAGCCTTATTGAACCACTACCTGTCGGAGGCGAAATTGCAAACGACAAAAAAGGTCGTTTTTCAGGGAATTAGTCGTGTCGCTTAGGTAATATTTACAAGTGCAGTCGTGCGACGACTACAAAACTAGTACAAAAAGGCATGACATTTTCATCCGACCTTTGTCGTGTAAAAACGACAAGCGTAATACAGATTTGGAACAGTCGTGTATTTTTGAGTCGTAAAAGACAACGGTAATCGAAGTGAATGATTGGTGAGCTTAGCATTTGTAGATGTTAGCACCTTTTATACCTAACGAATTGATGAGGCTTGCGCATTCCTTAAAGGCATGGAGCTCTGCCAGAAATACACTGGGGCTTTTCCCATAGGAATTGATACGTTACGGTTTGGCCCATGCATACCAGCTCCCACACCCGTGTCCATTTTGGAACCATCCGTATACCACTTTTTATGCCGGTTTGGCAGTTAGGTGGGTCGTTGCTAAACCATACTTCTCTTTTAGTGATCTTCTTGGAGAATTTTCTGTTGAAGCATAATGTCTACTCTCTATTTTATTTCCTACAGCACGGAGCAATATCCTGCTTTGTGGTGTATTATCAATGGGACTCATTATAACAAGAATTTCCTCAACATTTTTTTATAAATCCGAAAAGCAACCTTGGATTCCCATCGAGTTTTGGGAAATCTTTAATATTTAAAGAATTATTTAATGAAGGGGACTTAAAGGAAGATCACAGCATCCTTGTCTGTTTAATATGGGTTTTTGCAATTACGATAATCCGTCGTAATGTTAGAATGTTTATTTGCTTCAAATCAATCACTTTATAATTTCATACATTTTTGCTTCCAATGTTTCATACCAGGTAAGATTCTATTTTCACACACAAGATTGGTAACAGATAGCACAATAATACGATAATCCGTCGTATAGTCTTATATAAGACTGTTTATGGTCACGTCAATCACTTTTTAACTTTAAGTATTTATTCCGACGTTAGATTTTTCACACGATTTGACAATTAAATAACACAATAACACGATAATCCGTCGTATTTGTAGCTTATTTTTTATAAGTTGCTTCATAGAGCTAAGTTCTTCTTTTTCGACTGCGGCAGTTATGGTAGTCAACTCGACCGGAGTGAAAAAAAAAAAAAAAATTTATAATTTTCTTCAGAGCTTCCGCCTCTGAGCTTTATTGAAATTGAACTAACTACTGAACAAATTTGACATAGATACATATATATTATTTTAAATGTTGGCGCTGCACTTATTCGCAGTGTGAGAACGGATATTTTTACGACTGAAAAATATGAAATGCAATGCGAATATGTTATTACAGAAAGAGAAATATAGCGTAATATTATATTAAAAGAATGTGAACAGAAATAAAGGGTGATTTTTTAGCTGGTTTGGTTTTGGCAACACTGGTTTTGACAGCTGACGTGTGTTTAGTACCTTGTGTCACTGTCAAACAGCTTCAGTTTGGTTTGCAATTTAACCATGAATCATCTTACAAATGAACAACGCTTGCAAATTATTGAATTTTACTATCAAAATTCGTGCTCGGTTCGAAATGTTCATCGCGCGCTGCTTCCATTTTATGATCGGCATTCTCGACCTTCTGAGCAGTCTATTCGGAAGATTGTGACCAAATTTCGCACCAAATTTACTTTGTTGGACATTAAACCACCAACACGTTTACGTACTGTGCGTAGTGAAGAAAATATTGCGGCCGTATCAGCTAGTGTGACAGAAGACCGCGAAATGTCGATTCGGCGCCGTTCCCAGCAGTTAGGCCTTTGTTACAGCACTACGTGGAAAATTTTGCGGAAGGATTTGGGCGTAAAGCCTTTTAAGATACAGCTGGTGCAAGAACTAAAGCCAGCCGACCTACCACAACGCCGAATTTTTGGTGAATGGGCTCTTGGAAAGCTGGCCGAGGATCCGCTTTTTTATCGAAAAATTGTGTTCAGCGATGAGGCTCATTTTTGGTTGAATGGGTACGTAAATAAGCAAAATTGCCGCATTTGGAGTGAAGATCAGCCAGAAGCATTGCAACAGCTACCAATGCATCCCGAAAAAGCCACTGTTTGGTGCGGTTTATGGGCATCATCAAAGATGATGCGAATCGCAGCGTTACTGTCAATGGTGAACGCTACCGAGCGATGATAACAAACTTTTTTTTGCCCGAAATGGAAGTTTTTGACTTGCATGATATGTGGTTTCAACAAGACGGTGCCACATGCCACACAGCACGCGAAACAATGGCGCAATTGCGAGGCGAGTTTGGTGAACAGTTAATTTCACGTTTCGGGCCGGTCAATTGGCCGCCTAGATCGTGCGATTTGACACCATTAGATTATTTTTTGTGGGGGTATGCCAAGGCTAATGTGTATAGGGACAAGCCCGCTTCGATTGACGCACTGGAAGCCAACATCCATGCATTCATTCGTGAGATACCGGCCGATATGTGTGAAAGAGTATGCCAAAATTGGACTCAGCGGATGGGCTACCTGAGACGCAGCCGCGGTCAACATTTGCATGAAATTATCTTTAAACATTAAATTGCAAGGTTCAAACTATCGATTCAAATAAATATTTCATTCATTTTTTCGAATTTTTTGTGTTTTTTTTTTAAAAAAAGTTCTAAACCTCTTAAAAAATCACCCTTTATGATCAAATTATTCTAAGTGTGCTGGTGTCAGCTTTGACAACCAATTTTGACGAAAAAATGCCACAAAAAATGCCTTTTTCAATAAAATAATGCCTAAAATGATTTTTTTAGGTAAACTGGAACAATAAATCAAAAAAAATTAAACACAAAAAAAAAAACTTAAATTATAAATCACAGAATTTAATTCTTAATAGGAACAAAATTCATAAGTAGGTAGAAAGTATTGAACAAAACAAACCTAGTTTTAGTCCATCAGATTGTCTTGGTCCTTGAAATCATACATTCAAAAAATAAAAAGTCCTATGTACCTACCTATGTGGAATCAAAAAAAATTATAAAAATACTTAAAATAAAAAAAAAATTCCTTATTAAAAAAAACAAGCCTTAAAGGCATGAAAAAGCCTTAGTGGTTGGCTCACTGGCTGATGTGGTGTTGTTGGGTTGTGGCTCTTATAACTTAAGAGAATTTGCCTACAAGATGTTTTCCGTGTTCCTATGTGGCAAATAATGTGTGCCATGTAAAGTAGATTAGCCGCACGCATACACTCGCACATAGGAACCTGACAGATGCCTGACAGTTCATTGGAAAAAATTCAAATAATTGCTCGTTATCGGGACGTGTTAAGAAAACGGTGGGTATGGCGTGGTGAATTTAGTACCAAATTATATTAAAACGCATAGGTATACATTATTAGGATTTCTTTCATTTTACCTAGATAATCTATAAAGTACGGGCTTATTATATACGGACTGCTAGTGAAATGTCACTTCCATACAATCTTTGTCCAGAAAATGACACCAACATATCTATGCGGAAAATAAATGAAACAAAATGACAACCATCTTGGATTTCTCCATAGAATGCTAGAGCCACCTATTGGGCGTGAGTGGATTTGCGAAGTGAAACGGTTGAAATTCAAATTGTTGTGGCATTGTTTACAATAGATGTCATCTCGAAATTGTGCTAGTTTAAATAATTAATAATAGATGGAACCAACAAAATTTGAAAAAAAAATCTTTTTTCATTGTCCCATGAATTCCACAATTTTCGTATATTTATTGCGAATTAGTTTTTTATGTTGTTTTTCATTATTAATTTTAGAAATATGATGTAATAACACTTGCGTATATTTCAATCACATTTCTGATCAATAAATACTTATGATTGTCACGAATATCACTTTCAAGTATATGAGAATTTAATTCATCATATAAATAGTTTACATCTATATTTCTTAAAGTACTTATAATTATCAGGCTATAAATCTTACTGCACTCTAATTTATTTTGTAATTCATACAAAGACACAATTTTTTTGTAGCAATTTGCTTCGAAAAGTTTGGAGCAAATTCTTTTATTATCAGCTGATTCGGTGTCAATGTACTGGTCATTAAAACAACGTATCGCCTCAAGCCAATCCTTGTTGAATCCATTTTTTTTTCGCAATCTAAATAAAACAAAATGAGTTTTCTGCCTCATGCATTTTGATTGAAAATCTTACCTATGGAAACAGATTTGTCCCTTTTCTGAGAAACTTGAATCATATTGCAAATTGCAATCAATTATACAACACTTAATTTTAAATCTTTATTCAATTAATCGCAATAACACAGTCTTATGCAAAACTATCTGCAACGAAATGGAAACGTCAGATGCAAGTTTCCAATTTATTCCGCTCCGAACCACGAGAGCTAGCGCTTATGTTGTAACCAACGCGAAGTTGTCTTCTAGCAGTCCATCTATAATAAGTCAATGAGTACGGGATATTTACATTTTTGTTGTAAGCAATGGAAATCGATAAACTATATGAATCATTGACAAAAATAATAAAAAAAAAAGCCCTAATTAATATAAAAAATATCTGATTACTAATGATTACGAATTGTATGAATTAAAATAAAACTGTAAGCAGCAAACCTTAAATGCGTGAGACATATCCGGGTACAAATCAGTAAACATGTTTATTTTCAATTTGCTTAAATACATTTTGAGTTTCATTCTTTCCCGTACATTTTAAAGAAAATAAATTTTCGTTGATTGTGTCTTAATAGACACTTTTTTTATTATAAATGAACATTATTCATATTCTCGGCTGACGCAATTGATTTCAAATGTTATTTCATTAATAATGTCAATTGTTCCAAATTTTCTAATAAATTTAATTTTTTTTTAATAAACGGAGTCTTCATGAAAAGATTATAACTAAAAACTCATATTTCAAAACTTGATATTCGTAATATTCTCTTTAAATTCTTTGCCGTTTTTCTGTGGAGATTCACAGTGAAATAATTTTTCGCCAAAAACAGAAAACGAAAACAGACACAATAATTATAGGAACAAAAATATCTTATTTTATTTCACACATTATTCCTTTGTTTATTTATGTTGATTACATCGCTATTATACATTTTGTAGAATATCTACATGTTTTCGTGGTGAAATAAAACAACGAATTTAAACTCTGATAACGCATCCATCAGCTGACCGAAACTCACCAAATACACTAACTCTCAGTCAGTGAGCTACTCTCTCTTTATTTTTCACACGAAGCGTGTTCATTTTCGCTTTTCACTAAACTCAAATTCCCTTAGTTTTTTTTTATGGAAAAAACATACTTTTTAAAAGTAAAATTTGTATTGTTCGGAGAGAAAATCATATTAAACTAATCTTCAGTATAAAAATCGGAGTTTGCTAACATTAATAATGATTATTTTTTGGTAATAGAAATTTTTGCTTAAGGCAAATATCTTTTTTATGTACATTTAGTGCGTTGATAATCATAGTGAAATGTAGTTTGAAAGTTTTTCTGCCAGATTACCGATAGTCCAACAATTGTGACATTTTTTTCCTTTTACGCGGGAAAGTTTTTCTAAAATTTAGATTCCCACAAAAATGTAGAGATACTATGCAGGAACACTGCTGAGTGTCAGTATTTTATTACACCTCCCGCCTTTTAGAATTTCTTTTTTTTGCTGCTTCACACGCATTTACAGATAGGAAATTTAAGAGAGAATTTTCTTTTCAAAATTTGCGGGGGGAATCGGGTATGTGCGCGGGACCTGACTGTCTATTTTTTAATAGGTACATACTTAGTTTATGGCCACTATGGTGGTGGAAATACAAATAATTGTAAAGCATCCGATCAGTGATTTCATAATGCTTTTTGAGAAGTTTCACTTCTATCACGTGTACCTGTACATTGCTGCACGCGACTTAGATGAATTAAAACAAAACCTTTATTTTTACAGATAATGAATTTTATTTTTCGGAGATTATCACCTATTTTTCAGAGGGTACAAATAAAACTCAACTTAAAAGTATCGATTTGTTATGTACCGTCGTCGCCCCGAAAATGTATAGTATGAAAGAATTTATGCAATTCCGTATTTCCGTTAAATTGATGTTGGAATCGGATTGCATTTTTAGGTTGACGGTCGCATCAACATGTTATGCAATTCCGTACTTTTGTTTTAATGATTCAATGTCCGAATTGGGTTGCATTTCAAGGGTGATGTGCCCAACATTTGTGTCAACATTTACGGGGAAAATGTTGGCATTTTTCTTTTTACTGAACATCTTCGTTGCGGATGTAACTCCTCCTTCCCTAAATTTAGGATTCTCCTGAATCTTATTGATTATACTTTAACTTTAGTACGTTTTTTGCATTAAATCAACACAATTATGCTTTGTTATTATAATAAGGATAGTAAAGCTACCAATGCCATAGTTAGCTTATGTGTGGTACTTTATGTTTCCCTCTATCGCCCGCAATTTTCAACCAATTTAGTTGATTTTTTTTTAAATGTCGGTATTTATCTATTAATAAGCCAAAAAAAATTGAAAACATAAAAAAGATACCACCTCACTTCTATCAGTTTCACAACAAAAAGCTATTGTTTTACATCTCACAATTCGGTTAGATTGCTTCTGGAAATTTTAAATACAGCAAAAAAGCTCAGAGCTTTCTTCGTTACACTTTCTTCTTAGATAAGCGTGTGTTTTCGACGAGTTTCTACCTTATATAAAAATAAGTTGCATTGTGTTTGAAATTGATGTTCTCTGCGTGAACTGATTTTGATTCTGGAAATTTGTCATGAAAGATGACGACAATGCCAAGGTTTTTATGTAGGTATATACGGTATTTGTATGTGTATTGGTTATTTCATTGAACATACCATACCTTCGACACCCTCAACCGATTTAAATTAAATTTTGTGGATGAATATGGTTGGTTGCAGCTTAAAGGATAGGATAGTTTTTTACCCGATGGCGCTGTTGTGGATCTCGGAAACCACTCAAGCAATTTCAATGAAATTTTGTGGATCGGTATGTTTGGTTCCACCTGTGGAGACATGATAGGTTTGGACCCGATAGGTGCGGCTGTTATTAAGGTACATACATTTCTCAATTCCTTTAACATAAATTTTGAAGTTAAAACTTCTATGGGCACGCTGGACCCGGGGAGTGAACTGGTTAATGTGTTACGAAATTTCTGATATCATAAAATTGGAATTGAACCTGAGAATTTAAGACTTATAGGGTGGGTCTTACACAGACACTAGACTACTGAATCAATTGATTATAAAGGGTTTTCCAATAAGAGGTGTTATTTTGGTATTCAAAGAAAAATGCCATTTTTTGAGATAAATGATCGGATGTTTATTTCATAATAACGAGGAAGGTATGCCGTTAATAATGAAAAACAACATCAGCCAAATGGCACGCATACAGGACCATATCCTTTTCATGAAATTTTCCATAACCAAATCGCAAAGTGGCTGCCCTATGTCCTCGATAGCCTCACGAATTTTATCTTTGAGGTCTTGAATCGACGCTGGGCTGTTGGCGTAGACCTTATCTTTCACGTGGCCCCGAAGGAAGAAGTCGCAAGGTGTTAAATTACAAGATCTCGGTGGCCAATTGTGATCACCTCTTCGAGAGATAACACGGTCCGGAAACTTTTCCCGTAAAAGATCAATGCTTTCGTTGCTTGTGTGGCACGTAGCGCCGTCTTGTTGAAAGTAAACGTTGTCCAGATCAATACCATCCAACTCCGACCATAAAAAATCATTAATCAAAAAACGCTTTAGTTTTGCGAACTGTGACTGCAAGATTTTCACCATTTTTGTAGTGAATTTTAATAATTTCAATGCGTTGTTGAAGCGTGTATCGTTCCATTTTTAGTAATGGCGTAGTTTCTACTTGTCAAATGTCAAAGAATAAAAGCTTCAAAAGTGACAGCTACCGAAATAGCGGGTCATTCACAATAACACCTCTTATTAGAAAACCCTTTATTAAATCTAATAGTTATAACCCCACATGAAAGTAAAATGCAAACAAAAACTCTAAAAAGAGAAAACGGTGGATTGGATTGCGTTATGAAAACTTAATCGAAATACACTTCTACTCCGCTGTATTAAAATTGGTATATTTATTAAATATAAAAATACAATCCAATTTTAACACAACTCAATTGAACGTACATTTATCCACATATAGCGAGAGAAATTGCACTAGGTCGTTCGAGGTCGTTTTTTTTGCTAGTTAACCTAAATATTAATAGTTCTTCCCATAAAATGTTCATACCAGTTTGATTTGTTCGTAAACGGCTTTAACGATTTCAATTTAAATTGCTATTTGAGCTCAAATAGGTGAGGTTAACATGACTGCATACTCAGTTTTTCCCCAAAAATTGAACAACGGTACCTTTGAAATTTGGACATATCTCAAAAACGGTCCATACGATTATAACAAAAAAAGGTAATATGGTCATTTTTAACTTAATAGCAAACTCAGTTTTTCTCTATATTAGGTTCAATAGATTTTTCAAAAATACAATCTTCTTTAGATTACCAGAAAATGGCGTGCATACTTATGTTTTCAAACTTATTGCGTCTTTAATTTTCAATTCGAATCACTGAAGACGCTGATTTCTTTTTAATTCAAATTTATCAAGTGATCACAAAGATGAAAATGGTTATGTTTTTAAATAATTATAAAATGACATTTATCGAAGCATCTCGGCTCACCGAAGCAAAATGTGGAGGTAGTTGTAAATAATTAAAATTTTAACGCCTAGCAGGCTAGTTTCTTTAATATTTGTTTCTTGTCTCAATACAATTTCTTCAAAAGCAAGCAAAAGTAGTTAATGAATATTCATGATTTGGGATTACAAATGTTTGTTTAGATTCATATACGTTATTAAAAAATAAATTGTTGTCCACATTTATAGTACAATTATTAAATGTCATTAAATAGTTTATTTTCTTTTAGTAAACAAATTCTTTCATCACAAGTACTATTTCTTGTTTTTTTTTTAATCTATTATATAAAAATAAGTCGGGTTTTCCTTCCTGACGCTACAACTCCAGAACGCACGAACCGATTGCCACGGTTTTGCATTCGTTGGAAAGGTATCGGGCTCCGTTAGGTTTATAGCAAACAAAATTCAGGAAAAATTTCAACAGAAAAGCAGGAAAACAGGGAAAATCATTTTTCACATACAGCGCCATTTCTGATACATATGTACTACAAACCAATATGGTTTTGCATGGTGGTGGAGTAGATGGCGCCAGTGCGTGGTGTTTGAGTATCCCTCACGAAAATAAGTACGTTTCATTTTAAGTAGATGGCGCCGGTGCGTGATACATTGTTTGACAGCTACTCATTGTACTCTGCTCAGTTAATTTCATGTGACATTTATTATGCGCACGTTCTTTCAAACGCTAACTTAAAACCGGTATTGTGTTCACTGTGAAATTGAGGTTAAAGTTCTTCGTTTCCTAACAGTTCAATTGGAAACCATCAAATCAATCACGCGTATTGTGTAAATTTTTATTCAATTTCAACAGCAGGCATTTGTCCTTAAGGTGGTAAGTTGAACTGTGAAAATAATGTGGATCGTGCATTTGAGGTTAAATTCACCAGTCTGTCCATAGTCCAAAATGCCTAGAGGACGACGTGCGAACAACGGCCGCCGCACAAGACATGCAAGCCAGCAACAAGTGTATTCACAGAACTTAAGCAAAGAAAGACAAAATATAATAAGAGAAAATGCCCGATTGAGACAACGCGTGAGCACACGAAGATCATTGGCATCATACAATCGCTTGGCATTCCAATATGATCCCACTGCGAACTACAGTGATGATGACAATTAAGATATTGGACCAATGACGACTGTATGCCGATATTGCAATGCGTTAAAGTTCAAAAGAGAAACGGCTGGATTGTGCTGCGCAAGTGGAAAAGTCAAACTGGATCCATTACTTACACCACCACAGCCACTGAAACCATTGTTCGATGGAACTGATCCCGATTCCAACCATTTTCTTCAACGCATCCTTGAATACAATAACTGCTTTCGCATGACTTCCTTTGGAGCTAATATCATTTGAGAAGGCGGCTTCATGCCGACTTGCAAGGTAAAAGGTACAACACATACAACCAATCACTCACACCAATCAATCACACCAACACAATCAATTGCAACACATAATAACTACACATACACCACACACTACACCATCACACGATCAGAAGTCACACCGTATTCTTCAACAAATGATTGTTTGCAATTACAGATACAAGGACAAATATATCATTTGCATGGTTCAATGGTGCCAACACCAGATGAACCGCATCAATTTCTGCAAATATATTTCATTTCGTCGATGGTGGATCAGCTGAATGTGTTGTGTTAACGTCAGACCAAAAAACAAAAAATGTGGTTTACCAAAGAGCACTTCAATGATATAACGCTTCGATTCAGTATTTACTTTGGATTCACTTTCATTTTTTACTTAGAGAAGTTCAACTAAATTACATTTCATTTTTGTAATCGAAATGAATTCATTACTGTTGTGAAATGAAATAAAATTTTTACTTTTCAAATATAAAAAAAAAAAAAAAATGTTTCTTCATCTTTTAATCCTCAAACGAAATGTTAAAAAAAAACGAAGCCATCTGGTGGCGAAACGGAGTTCGCCGGGTTTGCTAGTTTTTTATAATAATTATCATATTGTCATCTATTGAGACAATTTCCTCTTTAGTATTATTTATTATATTAAACTTTTTCAAAATACGTTTTTTTCTTAGTTTAAGTTCCTTAACAGATTTATTTGCTTCAAATTTGTATGTTGTATTATTAATCTCTACAGTATATTTAGAGACTGTTTCTATTTCTGTATTGATCCTATTTGATATAGGAATAACAAGTTTTTTATAAACTTGTACTATCTCTGAGGGTACCTTAACTGCAAAAAGGTATTAGTTGTCCGACTTATACTTAGCTATACCTACTTTTGTATTAAGGAGTTTTCTGCAATCAATTTTGTGCTTCATTATTTCTTCGTTTATAAGAATATTTGGTTGTAGAATACCCGTTCTAGCTGAAGCTGTATTTTGCTGTATGTGTTCTACTTTTTCCTTCAAAATATTAATTTTAATTTGTTGGTTCATATTTTTCATGAGATTGCGTCTTGTGAGTCTGTTATTAATAGGTGGTTTTCTATGTTCTGCATGTCTTTTGTTTTAATGTTATTCTCATTTAACCCGTTTAGAGCTTATTTTCTGAATTTAGGTTGTTATTTATGCCTTACGCTAATATAGTTTTTTATGAACACTGCTTTACGAGTTTCATGGTAGTCCTCGCTACTTCTATTGAGCTTTCTAATTACTTTAAGTTTTTTCCTTTCTGTTATCTCTCTAACTGCGTTTATATCTACATTTCTGTTTTGAAATTCTCGTGGTGTAGTATTAAAAGTGGAATGGTATGAATTATTATAGTATTCAACGGCCTTACACATCTGTTCTTTAATAGGAATTTTATCTTCCAGGTTCAATGCCCTTATTGGTTCTGTTAGTGTTCCGTTTAATCTTTCTGCATCTGCGTTGCCGGTATGATTATTTAGTTTTACAAAATGAATTTTTATTTCCTCTTCTCTACAATTTTTTTAATATTAGCTATTGAATTCATTATCACATACTAGTTTTTTTTTCATTTTTCCTTTTATTGAGATAAGTAGCCTTAATTTTTCAATGATAGTCCTGTGGTTTCTATCTTCGAGGGGAAAACTAAGAGCGAGTTTAGAAAACTTGTCTATGAAATTAATGAACGAATGCTTACACATTGGCGTGTACAATTTCTTTAATATCGGATGCAATTTCTGGGAATTCGAACTTTTTTTTGATTAGGTTCCTATCATATTTCGCTTACTACTTTGTGTATGAGAATTTTAAGGTTTGAGTAATACACTTTACTTTTCATTCCCTCATTATCCGCTACCATCCCTGAGTGACCTGATTCTACTTTATGAAATAAATATATCTGTTTTAAAGCGACCTTTAAATATTTTGCAAAATGACTACATTTTAAAAGAGTTCAATTAATTTTCGTTTTGCAACATTTTATAACAAATCGTTGAGTTTAAAGTAAATAGCTATTTTGCTTTTACTGATATTATGTATCTTCGGGCTATTTTCTATAAAAAATCTAATATTAGTGTAATATGGTCGTAAAGATCTTCCCATTGGGAATGTACAGTTAATATTTTCATGGATTAATTGCAGTTGATTTGGTCTTGAACATTAGGACTTCTATTAAAAATGTAAGATGTCCTTAATATACTCGATTTTAGTATCGTACTCTTCTAACTGTACTAACCATCTTTGAAGACTTGGATTAATACGCTGACCTGTGTTTTTGGCTTGTGACCATTTTATGGATTGGTGATCAGTACATAAATCCAATTCTTTGCGAAACAGGTATATGGTCGATAATACTGGTCACCCCATACAATGGCAAGAAGCTATTTTTCTATTGTTGCATAGTTCTTCTCATGATCGTTAAGAGTACGAGAGGTATTACAAATAGGCCATCTTGTGTAAGAACAGCTCATAATGAAAAGTTGCTTGCAATTTAAAAAATTGGGTAGTCAGTTATTTTGGATTTTAGTTTTTCAAATTTGGGTCATTGATATTTATTTTTGAGTTTATCTTCAGGTATTTTATAATGGGGAAGGCTATTTTTGCATAGCCCTTGATGAATATTCTGTAATACCCCGTTATACAAAGAAATGATTTTATTTGCTTTTGTGTTGTAGGTAATTTTAATTTCTGAATAATTTCGATTTTTTTTGGGACTAGGAGTTAAAATATGGCTGTTTCTCTTCGGGGGAAATGACACATATCAATTTGAATTTTAAGTTCAGCATTTCTTAACGTTTGAAATATTTGTTAGGTTACTAAAAAGCTCTTGCAATGATGTATTGAACACAAGAATGTCATGCAGGTACACCACACAAAATTTGTTTATGTACTCTCTCAAAATTGAGTTCATCAAGCTCTCAATCATAAAGGGGTATTTTTTAGCCCGAATGGCATTCTAACATATTTCTCTTATCCTCAGGTTTAACTAAAATTTGGTGGAAACCCTAAGCTCCAAGTTTAGACTCGAAATATATTGTGATTTTTCCAATTTATCTAATATGTTTCAATATTAGGAATTGGAAATTTGTCACTTATACGTCATTTAGTCTCCTGTAATCAACTACGATTCTCCATTTTGTTTGCCCTGAGCTATTAGTCGGAGAGCCAGTGACCATTTTTGCGAGTCATTTTCTCTAGTAAAATTTTGGGATTAAATCGTTGCTTTAGTTCAAGAAATTTGAACTCTGCCAAGGACGTGGGGGTTATACCTCGCGAAGTTGCAAAAAAAAATTAAAAAAATAAGTCATTTTCTCCCGTCTGATTTTTTGTAGTATGGATGTCATTGAAACTGTATGATCGCAAAGTTTTGGCAGAGCGACACAAACATGCACAAAATAGTGGATTTTTAAAGTCATTTTCTCCAAGCTGAAAATTTGTCACATTAATAAATGCATATTGAGGAACCTAAAATAATAAATGGCAGAACGATATTGCGGTCGCAAGACCCTGGCAGAGCAAAATCAATATAACCTCCGCCTACGCATCTTCCTATGATAAGTTCTAACAAAAATAACTGTATCGTCCAAAATATGCGTTCGATTTGAACGATCAAAGTCTCTATAGAAAGCGCATAATTAGATCTTAAGCCTCTAAAAAATTCAAAATTATTATAAAGTGACATGTCAGTTAAGGACTATTCACATGAACGCGAATTGCGAATGGGTAAATTGCAAACAAATTAATTTAAGTGTATTATTTATGAAGTCCAAATTGCTATTTGTTCCACCAAAAAAGCATTATCTTATATAAAAAAAAAATTTGTCTCAATTGCTTTAAATAGCGAACAATTAAAGCAATTTCCCCGCTTATAAAAAATGCTTGCCGAGAACTTTCACACTTTATTCACAATCGACATATACACAGTCGCGATCCACAAACCCACGAAGGTGGACATTTGTCCATAAACTACGAATATTCGCTTGTTCGCAGTTCGCAATTCGCTCTCATGTGAATGTGAATAGCACTTTAAGAAACGCATGTCAAAACATTTAAGCCTTTGTTTCTTAAAGTGTTTGCATATATGAGAACAGCTCGTATATAAGAAACAATTTTTTTGGATTTCATAGGTTCCTTATATCCGTCGTTGACTTAGTTCATTTACCACTATATTGGAAAGAAGAGGGGAGATCACATCACTTTGTGCCATTACTGACTAACCGAACCGAGGCCTTGTCTACGACGTTATTTACCACTCCTTCGATGTCAAGAAATGATACCAAGGTATATCTTATCGTCCTGGCGAATGTTTCTGTTTGGAAGTATGGTTCGCTAATGTAAAACCTAATTTTCGCCTGATTTGTCCAATGGAAGCTAGCGAATTTAGTCATAGTCAGTTGCTCTAAAATCTAAAAACCACGAAAACTTAAAGGAGACGAAAGATTGCCATAAATACGTACGCATTTTTTAGTCCCAAAATGAGTAAAAATAAAATTCATTTTAAACGGATTTGGAAAAATAGGAAAGAATTCACGTGGGTAAAGCTGGAACCGCCACATTCGAATTTTGCCAAACAAAGTACATGGGATTTAATTGCTATTTAATCGCTAATTAATTGCTCTATTCTTGATTTTTCCGCTCTTCGGGAAGTGGGAGATTTTGTGGCGGACCTAGCTTACCGGTAAAGCTGGAACCGCCACATTGACTTTTGAAGGATTTTTTTTGCGCATACCAATCACCGATTTAATCGCTCTGGGGAAATGTAAAAATTTTTCCAGCCGGGTAAGCCGTTCGCCCACAATTTCAAATTTGCGTTTTTTGTAACGGTCAGTTCGCTATAAAACTCTTTTAAATTTGAAGGAAAATCAAAAAGATTATTAAAAAATTCATAAAAAAATAACCCTTTCGAATATTAATATGCTACATATCTTAAAAGAAGCGTATAATTATCAGGGATGTTACGGAGGTGGTTTTACCGGAGTCGGAGTCGGAGTCGGAAGCATCATACCGACCTCCGCGGAGTCGGAGTTGAATCGGAGTCGGAGGCGGAGGTCGCACGCAGACACAAATTAATTATTAAAATATAAAATTTGAAAAATCAATTTTTATTAGAAAATTAACAAAAAAAAATACAAAACAAAATTGTATTGTCACTTAATAAAATTACAGACTAATAGTCAAACTTCAAAATGGGTAAATTATATTTTATAAACAACAACTTAGCTGCTTTGTCGCCATCCAATCTGTTCCGTAGTGGGCTATAAATCAAACCTGCTCCACTGAATAGTTGTTCGCTCGGAACGGACCCTGGTGGAGCTGACAAAAATTGTCGCATAATTGGCTTCAAAACATGGAACTTTGTATTTACTTTCCACCACACCAAAGGATCTTCTGTCCACTTGAACGCACGCACTCTTAACTTCAATGCAAATCTCGCCTACTCATTTAAAGTAAATAAAAGAGTGAAAAGACAGCCGTATTGTATTGTAAGTGTAACATGTCGCAACTCGATAGTTCTTTGTCGTTCATGTTTATCGGTCGTCACCGATTCCGAACGAAAAACCTCCGATGTGATTATATCGGAACCGAAGGCGGATTCGGAGGTGTAATTTAAACCGGAGGTTCCGACATATCGGATTCGGAGTCGAAGCTCCGTATCAACCCTAATAATTATAGGCTACTATCAGTTTAAATCAAATATTTTGTCGCTCTTCCTTAAATGGGCCAAAAACGGTAGGATAGATCCATCATAAACAAACACTTTGAAAAATTAAAAAAAATATATTCCGTTACAATTTAACAAAGTCATGTACACCAAAAGAAGCGTCTATTCATTACCTATCAGCCCATAGAATAAAATAATTTGTCGCTCTTCTCTAAATGTTGCAAAAACTAAAAAGTTTATTTTAAGACCAAAAAAGTAAGCTAAAAATACAAAAATAAAAATGTTCAATACTAAAAATCCATATATCCCGTTCGAATCCTACTATATGACATAGCTCATTAGAAGCGTGTATTCATTAGCTATCAGCCCAATTCATAAAATAATTTGTCGCTCTTCTCTAAATGTGTCAAAGGCTAACAAGTTCATTTTGCCAAAAAAACCCAAATATTCCCCTAGTACAAAAAAAAAATTGGAAAATTTGGAAAAATCCATATATCCCGTTCGAATCCTACTATGTGACATAGCTCATTAGAAGCGTGTATTCATTAGCTATCAGCCCAATTCATAAAATAATTTGTCGCTCTTCTCTAAATGTGTCAAAGGCTAACAAGTTCATTTTGCCAAAAAAACCCAAATATTCCCCTAGTACAAAAAAAAAATTGGTAAATTTGGAAAAATCCATATATCCCGTTCGAATCCTACTATGTGACATAGCTCATTAGAAGCGTGTATTCATTAGCTATCAGCCCAATTCATAAAATAATTTGTCGCTCTTCTCTAAATGTGTCAAAGGCTAACAAGTTCATTTTGCCAAAAAAACCCAAATATTCCCCTAGTACAAAAAAAAAATTGGAAAATTTGGAAAAATCCATATATCCCGTTCGAATCCTACTATGTGACATAGCTCATTAGAAGCGTGTATTCATTAGCTATCAGCCCAATTCATAAAATAATTTGTCGCTCTTCTCTAAATGTGTCAAAGGCTAACAAGTTCATTTTGCCAAAAAAAACCCAAATATTCCCCTAGTACAAAAAAAAAATTGGAAAATTTGGAAAAATCCATATATCCCGTTCGAATCCTACTATGTGACATAGCTCATTAGAAGCGTGTATTCATTAGCTATCAGCCCAATTCATAAAATAATTTGTCGCTCTTCTCTAAATGTGTCAAAGGCTAACAAGTTCATTTTGCCAAAAAAAACCCAAATATTCCCCTAGTACAAAAAAAAAATTGGAAAATTTGGAAAAATCCATATATCCCGTTCGAATCCTACTATGTGACATAGCTCATTAGAAGCGTGTATTCATTAGCTATCAGCCCAATTCATAAAATAATTTGTCGCTCTTCTCTAAATGTGTCAAAGGCTAACAAGTTCATTTTGCCAAAAAAACCCAAATATTCCCCTAGTACAAAAAAAAAATTGGAAAATTTGGAAAAATCCATATATCCCGTTCGAATCCTACTATGTGACATAGCTCATTAGAAGCGTGTATTCATTAGCTATTAACCCAATTCATAAAATAATTTGTCGCTCTTCTCTAAATGTGTCAAAGGCTAACAAGTTCATTTTGCCAAAAAAACCCAAATATTCCCCTAGTACAAAAAAAAAATTGGAAAATTTGGAAAAATCCATATATCCCGTTCGAATCCTACTATGTGACATAGCTCATTAGAAGCGTGAATTCATTAGCTATTAACCCAATTCATAAAATAATTTGTCGCTCTTCTCTAAATGTGTCAAAGGCTAACAAGTTCATTTTGCCAAAAAAACCCAAATATTCCCCTAGTACAAAAAAAAAATTGGAAAATTTGGAAAAATCCATATATCCCGTTCGAATCCTACTATGTGACATAGCTCATTAGAAGCGTGTATTCATTCGCTATCAGCCCAATTCATAAAATAATTTGTCGCTCTTCTCTAAATGTGTCAAAGGCTAACAAGTTCATTTTGCCAAAAAAACCCAAATATTCCCCTAGTACAAAAAAAAAATTGGAAAATTTGGAAAAATCCATATATCCCGTTCGAATCCCACTATGTCACATAGCTCATTAGAAGCGTGTATTCATTAGCTATCAACCCAATTCATAAAATAATTTGTCGCTCTTCTCTAAATGTGTCAAAGGCTAACAAGTTCATTTTGCCAAAAAAACCCAAATATTCCCCTAGTACAAAAAAAAAATTGGAAAATTTGGAAAAATCCATATATCCCGTTCGAATCCTACTATGTGACATAGCTCATTAGAAGCGTGTATTCATTAGCTATCAGCCCAATTCATAAAATAATTTGTCGCTCTTCTCTAAATGTGTCAAAGGCTAACAAGTTCATTTTGCCAAAAAAACCCAAATATTCCCCTAGTACAAAAAAAAAATTGGAAAATTTGGAAAAATCCATATATCCCGTTCGAATCCTACTATGTGACATAGCTCATTAGAAGCGTGTATTCATTAGCTATCAGCCCAATTCATAAAATAATTTGTCGCTCTTCTCTAAATGTGTCAAAGGCTAACAAGTTCATTTTGCCAAAAAAACCCAAATATTCCCCTAGTACAAAAAAAAAATTGGAAAATTTGGAAAAATCCATATATCCCGTTCGAATCCTACTATGTGACATAGCTCATTAGAAGCGTGTATTCATTAGCTATTAATCCAATTCATAAAATAATTTGTCGCTCTTCTCTAAATGTGTCAAAGGCTAACAAGTTCATTTTGCCAAAAAAACCCAAATATTCCCCTAGTACAAAAAAAAAATTGGAAAATTTGGAAAAATCCATATATCCCGTTTGAATCCTACTATGCCACATAGCTCATTAGAAGCGTGTATTCATTAGCTATCAATCCAATTCATAAAATAATTTGTCGCTCTTCTCTAAATGTGTCAAAGGCTAACAAGTTCATTTTGCCAAAAAAACCCAAATATTCCCCTAGTACAAAAAAAAAATTGGAAAATTTGGAAAAATCCATATATCCCGTTCGAATCCTACTATGTGACATAGCTCTTTAGAAGCGTGTATTCATTAGCTATTAACCCAATTCATAAAATAATTTGTCGCTCTTCTCTAAATGTGTCAAAGGCTAACAAGTTCATTTTGACAAAAAAAAAAAAGCAAATATACCCCTAGTACAAAATTTGGTAGCCCACAAAGTATGCATCAGATTTGGAGTGTTGTAAATCCTGCCTGACAATTTTTATAAATCCTGAAAGTATGCAATACCCCTACGATCAAATATCGCTAGCCCTGAACGTACGCATTGATTTTAACTTCGAAATTTCCATACATATACTGGCTGATTAAAAATGGATCGTGTACAAGTCAACCCCACTTAGCGCCATCTACCAAAAATCGCATTACTCAGCCTTAGTGGATAGTGCTACCGAGTATTGTTTTGATCATTAAGGTTTATCTAAAGTCTAACAGCCGAATTTATTACATTCCCTTACATCACGTAACGATTTACGCAGCCTTTACGTGGCTTACCTGACATTTTTATTTAAAAACATTTTTTCGCTGTAACCTTACCAAACGTGATTTGTGTTAAGTAAGGTAAAATTTCGATAAACTATTACAGGAAACACTGAAATCCATTACACAAAAAAAGTCAAATTATCTGCCACAATTCCAAAATGCTTTCGAATGGACTTTTGCAATGTCAACCTGCAATAGGGTAGCTGCGACAACGTCAATGTCAAATAAGAAGAACAAAAAGCCAAGTGACAGCTAAAAAACTTATACATGTGGAATTTGGAATAATATATGAGGGAAGAAAGGATGTAGGTACCAATTTTATGTAATGTTAGGTAGAAGATATAAGGGTTGGAGATGCCTTATGTTTGTGGTACCTGAATGGAGTTATAAGATTTCAAAACTGTAAATATTTAATTAATTTAAATCTGAAGCTAAAACAAAAAGGTTTTTGAGAAAATAAATTGACTTTTAGCTTTAGAAAATTTGAGAAAATAAAAGTAAAAAAATTGCGTTTGTTTTTAACTTTAGAGAACTTGAGGGAATAAAAGACAAAAATTCGCAAAAATATTCATCCGTTCATGGGTGTCCGTATACATAAGTGAATTTAACCTGGCTTGGTAGCAACTACTCCATTTGTCAAACTGGTTTTATAATATGCTAGCACTTATTTTCCACTTTAATGTGACATTCGTTTGGGCGTCTATAGATTCGCTCTAAAATTTCAGATTTCGTGTGGCAAATCGAACACAAAAAGTAATCTGATTTTTTGTTGGTGTTAGTGGGGTATCTGTCAAATTGTGCGTACATTTTTTTTTTCTTTTTATTTTCTTTGTAGGCGAAATGTCAAATCAGAAGTAGGTGTATTGGTAAATTGAAGCAACTCTGGGAAAAAACCCGGATTCGCAAAAGTGCTCTGAAATCTTAAAAAGATTGCTTTTTTTTGCACCAAACGAATATAAAAAGTGATCTGAGATCAAAAAAGTGCTCTGAGAGATCCCAATCGAATACCACATAAATACTACAGAATAGACTACAACCTGAACGATGAAGGTAAGTAGTGAGAAAATATGTGTCCAGTTGCAGATTTGCGATATAGATGCCGCTAGGTGCGAAACTTGGCTGGGGATGAAAATTCATTGAAAATGTATCAAATTACATTTTTCAGCTGCAGGCAGCTCTTTATTGACATTTAAACATTATTTTTTAAATAAAATCCTTCGAAAATTTCTTATCGCTTTGCAAACAGTTGTTGCCATCCGTTTCGCAACACAATTTTTGTCTCTTTTACATATAATCATATAAGCCTTTAACATTTTCTGAACATTTTCTCCTACAGGTTTAAATATTGCAACGATCTATATTGAAAAAATAATAAAAGAAAATGAAATAAATCTTGTTGAAAAATCAGCTGCTTGTAAAAGAAATTGTAAAATTGTATTGCGAAACGGATGGCAACAACTGTTTGCAAAGCGATAAGAAATTTTCGAAGGATTTTATTTAAAAAATAATGTTTAAATGTCAATAAAGAGCTGCCTGCAGCTGAAAAATGTAATTTGATACATTTTCAATGAATTTTCATCCCCTGCCAAGTTTCGCACCTAGCGGCATCTATATCGCAAATCTGCAACTGGACACATATTTTCTCACTACTTACCTTCATCGTTCAGGTTGTAGTCTATTCTGTAGTATTTATGTGGTATTCGATTGGGATCTCTCAGAGCACTTTTTTGATCTCAGATCACTTTTTATATTCGTTTGGTGCAAAAAAAAGCAATCTTTTTAAGATTTCAGAGCACTTTTGCGAATCCGGGTTTTTTCCCAGAGTTGCTTCAATTTACCAATACACCTACTTCTGATTTGACATTTCGCCTACAAAGAAAATAAAAAGAAAAAAAAAATGTACGCACAATTTGACAGATACCCCACTAACACCAACAAAAAATCAGATTACTTTTTGTGTTCGATTTGCCACACGAAATCTGAAATTTTAGAGCGAATCTATAGACGCCCAAACGAATGTCACATTAAAGTGGAAAATAAGTGCTAGCATATTATAAAACCAGTTTGACAAATGGAGTAGTTGCTACCAAGCCAGGTTAAATTCACTTATGTATACGGACACCCATGAACGGATGAATATTTTTGCGAATTTTTGTCTTTTATTCCCTCAAGTTCTCTAAAGTTAAAAACAAACGCAATTTTTTTACTTTTATTTTCTCAAATTTTCTAAAGCTAAAAGTCAATTTATTTTCTCAAAAACCTTTTTGTTTTAGCTTCAGATTTAAATTAATTAAATATTTACAGCTTTGAAATCTTATAACTCCATTCAGGTACCACAAACATAAGGCATCTCCAACCCTTATATCTTCTACCTAACATTACATAAAATTGGTACCTACATCCTTTCTTCCCTCATATATTATTCCAAATTCCACATGTATAAGTTTTTTAGCTGTCACTTGGCTTTTTGTTCTTCTTATTTGACATTGACGTTGTCGCAGCTACCCTATTGCAGGTTGACATTGCAAAAGTCCATTCGAAAGCATTTTGGAATTGTGGCAGATAATTTGACTTTTTTTGTGTAATGGATTTCAGTGTTTCCTGTAATAGTTTATCGAAATTTTACCTTACTTAACACAAATCACGTTTGGTAAGGTTACAGCGAAAAAATGTTTTTAAATAAAAATGTCAGGTAAGCCACGTAAAGGCTGCGTAAATCGTTACGTGATGTAAGGGAATGTAATAAATTCGGCTGTTAGACTTTAGATAAACCTTAATACTCAAAACAATACTCGGTAGCACTATCCACTAAGGCTGAGTAATGCGATTTTTGGTAGATGGCGCTAAGTGGGGTTGACTTGTACACGATCCATTTTTAATCAGCCAGTATATGTATGGAAATTTCGAAGTTAAAATCAATGCGTACGTTCAGGGCTAGCGATATTTGATCGTAGGGGTATTGCATACTTTCAGGATTTATAAAAATTGTCAGGCAGGATTTACAACACTCCAAATCTGATGCATACTTTGTGGGCTACCAAATTTTGTACTAGGGGTATATTTGCTTTTTTTTTTTTGTCAAAATGAACTTGTTAGCCTTTGACACATTTAGAGAAGAGCGACAAATTATTTTATGAATTGGGTTAATAGCTAATGAATACACGCTTCTAATGAGCTATGTCACATAGTAGGATTCGAACGGGATATATGGATTTTTCCAAATTTTCCAATTTTTTTTTTGTACTAGGGGAATATTTGGGTTTTTTTGGCAAAATGAACTTGTTAGCCTTTGACACATTTAGAGAAGAGCGACAAATTATTTTATGAATTGGATTGATAGCTAATGAATACACGCTTCTAATGAGCTATGTGGCATAGTAGGATTCAAACGGGATATATGGATTTTTCCAAATTTTCCAATTTTTTTTTTGTACTAGGGGAATATTTGGGTTTTTTTGGCAAAATGAACTTGTTAGCCTTTGACACATTTAGAGAAGAGCGACAAATTATTTTATGAATTGGATTAATAGCTAATGAATACACGCTTCTAATGAGCTATGTCACATAGTAGGATTCGAACGGGATATATGGATTTTTCCAAATTTTCCAATTTTTTTTTTGTACTAGGGGAATATTTGGGTTTTTTTGGCAAAATGAACTTGTTAGCCTTTGACACATTTAGAGAAGAGCGACAAATTATTTTATGAATTGGGCTGATAGCTAATGAATACACGCTTCTAATGAGCTATGTCACATAGTAGGATTCGAACGGGATATATGGATTTTTCCAAATTTTCCAATTTTTTTTTTGTACTAGGGGAATATTTGGGTTTTTTTGGCAAAATGAACTTGTTAGCCTTTGACACATTTAGAGAAGAGCGACAAATTATTTTATGAATTGGGCTGATAGCTAATGAATACACGCTTCTAATGAGCTATGTCACATAGTAGGATTCGAACGGGATATATGGATTTTTCCAAATTTTCCAATTTTTTTTTTTGTACTAGGGGAATATTTGGGTTTTTTTGGCAAAATGAACTTGTTAGCCTTTGACACATTTAGAGAAGAGCGACAAATTATTTTATGAATTGGGTTGATAGCTAATGAATACACGCTTCTAATGAGCTATGTGACATAGTGGGATTCGAACGGGATATATGGATTTTTCCAAATTTTCCAATTTTTTTTTTGTACTAGGGGAATATTTGGGTTTTTTTGGCAAAATGAACTTGTTAGCCTTTGACACATTTAGAGAAGAGCGACAAATTATTTTATGAATTGGGCTGATAGCGAATGAATACACGCTTCTAATGAGCTATGTCACATAGTAGGATTCGATCGGGATATATGGATTTTTCCAAATTTTCCAATTTTTTTTTTGTACTAGGGGAATATTTGGGTTTTTTTGGCAAAATGAACTTGTTAGCCTTTGACACATTTAGAGAAGAGCGACAAATTATTTTATGAATTGGGCTGATAGCTAATGAATACACGCTTCTAATGAGCTATGTCACATAGTAGGATTCGAACGGGATATATGGATTTTTCCAAATTTTCCAATTTTTTTTTTGTACTAGGGGAATATTTGGGTTTTTTTGGCAAAATGAACTTGTTAGCCTTTGACACATTTAGAGAAGAGCGACAAATTATTTTATGAATTGGGCTGATAGCTAATGAATACACGCTTCTAATGAGCTATGTCACATAGTAGGATTCGAACGGGATATATGGATTTTTCCAAATTTTCCAATTTTTTTTTTGTACTAGGGGAATATTTGGGTTTTTTTGGCAAAATGAACTTGTTAGTCTTTGACACATTTAGAGAAGAGCGACAAATTATTTTATGAATTGGGCTGATAGCTAATGAATACACGCTTCTAATGAGCTATGTCACATAGTAGGATTCGAACTGGATATATGGATTTTTCCAAATTTTCCAATTTTTTTTTTGTACTAGGGGAATATTTGGGTTTTTTTGGCAAAATGAACTTGTTAGCCTTTGACACATTTAGAGAAGAGAGACAAATTATTTTATGAATTGGGCTGATAGCTAATGAATACACGCTTCTAATGAGCTATGTCACATAGTAGGATTCGAACGGGATATATGGATTTTTAGTATTGAACATTTTTATTTTTGTATTTTTAGCTTACTTTTTTGGTCTTAAAATAAACTTTTTAGTTTTTGCAACATTTAGAGAAGAGCGACAAATTATTTTATTCTATGGGCTGATAGGTAATGAATAGACGCTTCTTTTGGTGTATATGACTTTGTTAAATTGTAACGGAATATATTTTTTTTAATTTTTCAAAGTGTTTGTTTATGATGGATCTATCCTACCGTTTTTGGCCCATTTAAGGAAGAGCGACAAAATATTTGATTTAAACTGATAGTAGCCTATAATTATACGCTTCTTTTAAGATATGTAGCATATTAATATTCGAAAGGGTTATTTTTTTATGAATTTTTTAATAATCTTTTTGATTTTCCTTCAAATTTAAAAGAGTTTTATAGCGAACTGACCGTTACAAAAAACGCAAATTTGAAATTGTGGGCGAACGGCTTACCCGGCTGGAAAAATTTTTACATTTCCCCAGAGCGATTAAATCGGTGATTGGTATGCGCAAAAAAAATCCTTCAAAAGTCAATGTGGCGGTTCCAGCTTTACCGGTAAGCTACGTGGGTAAAGCTGGAACCGCCACATTCGAATTTTGCCAAACAAAGTACATGGGATTTAATTGCTATTTAATCGCTAATTAATTGCTCTATTCTTGATTTTTCCGCTCTTCGGGAAGTGGGAGATTTTGTGGCGGACCTAGCTTACCGGTAAAGCTGGAACCGCCACATTGACTTTTGAAGGATTTTTTTTGCGCATACCAATCACCGATTTAATCGCTCTGGGGAAATGTAAAAATTTTTCCAGCCGGGTAAGCCGTTCGCCCACAATTTCAAATTTGCGTTTTTTGTAACGGTCAGTTCGCTATAAAACTCTTTTAAATTTGAAGGAAAATCAAAAAGATTATTAAAAAATTCATAAAAAAATAACCCTTTCGAATATTAATATGCTACATATCTTAAAAGAAGCGTATAATTATAGGCTACTATCAGTTTAAATCAAATATTTTGTCGCTCTTCCTTAAATGGGCCAAAAACGGTAGGATAGATCCATCATAAACAAACACTTTGAAAAATTAAAAAAAATATATTCCGTTACAATTTAACAAAGTCATATACACCAAAAGAAGCGTCTATTCATTACCTATCAGCCCATAGAATAAAATAATTTGTCGCTCTTCTCTAAATGTTGCAAAAACTAAAAAGTTTATTTTAAGACCAAAAAAGTAAGCTAAAAATACAAAAATAAAAATGTTCAATACTAAAAATCCATATATCCCGTTCGAATCCTACTATGTGACATAGCTCATTAGAAGCGTGTATTCATTAGCTATTAACCCAATTCATAAAATAATTTGTCGCTCTTCTCTAAATGTGTCAAAGGCTAACAAGTTCATTTTGCCAAAAAAACCCAAATATTCCCCTAGTACAAAAAAAAAATTGGAAAATTTGGAAAAATCCATATATCCCGTTCGAATCCTACTATGTGACATAGCTCATTAGAAGCGTGTATTCATTAGCTATCAGCCCAATTCATAAAATAATTTGTCGCTCTTCTCTAAATGTGTCAAAGGCTAACAAGTTCATTTTGCCAAAAAAACCCAAATATTCCCCTAGTACAAAAAAAAAATTGGAAAATTTGGAAAAATCCATATATCCCGTTCGAATCCTACTATGTGACATAGCTCATTAGAAGCGTGTATTCATTAGCTATCAGCCCAATTCATAAAATAATTTGTCGCTCTTCTCTAAATGTGTCAAAGGCTAACAAGTTCATTTTGCCAAAAAAACCCAAATATTCCCCTAGTACAAAAAAAAAATTGGAAAATTTGGAAAAATCCATATATCCCGTTCGAATCCTACTATGTGACATAGCTCATTAGAAGCGTGTATTCATTAGCTATCAGCCCAATTCATAAAATAATTTGTCGCTCTTCTCTAAATGTGTCAAAGGCTAACAAGTTCATTTTGCCAAAAAAACCCAAATATTCCCCTAGTACAAAAAAAAAATTGGAAAATTTGGAAAAATCCATATATCCCGTTCGAATCCTACTATGTGACATAGCTCATTAGAAGCGTGTATTCATTAGCTATCAGCCCAATTCATAAAATAATTTGTCGCTCTTCTCTAAATGTGTCAAAGGCTAACAAGTTCATTTTGCCAAAAAAACCCAAATATTCCCCTAGTACAAAAAAAAAATTGGAAAATTTGGAAAAATCCATATATCCCGTTCGAATCCTACTATGTGACATAGCTCATTAGAAGCGTGTATTCATTAGCTATTAACCCAATTCATAAAATAATTTGTCGCTCTTCTCTAAATGTGTCAAAGGCTAACAAGTTCATTTTGCCAAAAAAACCCAAATATTCCCCTAGTACAAAAAAAAAATTGGAAAATTTGGAAAAATCCATATATCCCGTTCGAATCCTACTATGTGACATAGCTCATTAGAAGCGTGTATTCATTAGCTATCAGCCCAATTCATAAAATAATTTGTCGCTCTTCTCTAAATGTGTCAAAGGCTAACAAGTTCATTTTGCCAAAAAAACCCAAATATTCCCCTAGTACAAAAAAAAAATTGGAAAATTTGGAAAAATCCATATATCCCGTTCGAATCCTACTATGTGACATAGCTCATTAGAAGCGTGTATTCATTAGCTATCAGCCCAATTCATAAAATAATTTGTCGCTCTTCTCTAAATGTGTCAAAGGCTAACAAGTTCATTTTGCCAAAAAAACCCAAATATTCCCCTAGTCAAAAAAAAAATTGGAAAATTTGGAAAAATCCATATATCCCGTTCGAATCCTACTATGTGACATAGCTCATTAGAAGCGTGTATTCATTAGCTATTAACCCAATTCATAAAATAATTTGTCGCTCTTCTCTAAATGTGTCAAAGGCTAACAAGTTCATTTTGCCAAAAAAACCCAAATATTCCCCTAGTACAAAAAAAAAATTGGAAAATTTGGAAAAATCCATATATCCCGTTCGAATCCTACTATGTGACATAGCTCATTAGAAGCGTGTATTCATTAGCTATCAGCCCAATTCATAAAATAATTTGTCGCTCTTCTCTAAATGTTTCAAAGGCTAACAAGTTCATTTTGCCAAAAAAACCCAAATATTCCCCTAGTACAAAAAAAAAATTGGAAAATTTGGAAAAATCCATATATCCCGTTCGAATCCTACTATGTGACATAGCTCATTAGAAGCGTGTATTCATTAGCTATCAGCCCAATTCATAAAATAATTTGTCGCTCTTCTCTAAATGTGTCAAAGGCTAACAAGTTCATTTTGCCAAAAAAACCCAAATATTCCCCTAGTACAAAAAAAAAATTGGAAAATTTGGAAAAATCCATATATCCCGTTCGAATCCTACTATGTGACATAGCTCATTAGAAGCGTGTATTCATTAGCTATTAACCCAATTCATAAAATAATTTGTCGCTCTTCTCTAAATGTGTCAAAGGCTAACAAGTTCATTTTGCCAAAAAAACCCAAATATTCCCCTAGTACAAAAAAAAAATTGGAAAATTTGGAAAAATCCATATATCCCGTTCGAATCCTACTATGTGACATAGCTCATTAGAAGCGTGTATTCATTAGCTATCAGCCCAATTCATAAAATAATTTGTCGCTCTTCTCTAAATGTGTCAAAGGCTAACAAGTTCATTTTGCCAAAAAAACCCAAATATTCCCCTAGTACAAAAAAAAAATTGGAAAATTTGGAAAAATCCATATATCCCGTTCGAATCCTACTATGTGACATAGCTCATTAGAAGCGTGTATTCATTAGCTATCAGCCCAATTCATAAAATAATTTGTCGCTCTTCTCTAAATGTGTCAAAGGCTAACAAGTTCATTTTGCCAAAAAAACCCAAATATTCCCCTAGTCAAAAAAAAAATTGGAAAATTTGGAAAAATCCATATATCCCGTTCGAATCCTACTATGTGACATAGCTCATTAGAAGCGTGTATTCATTAGCTATTAACCCAATTCATAAAATAATTTGTCGCTCTTCTCTAAATGTGTCAAAGGCTAACAAGTTCATTTTGCCAAAAAAACCCAAATATTCCCCTAGTCAAAAAAAAAATTGGAAAATTTGGAAAAATCCATATATCCCGTTCGAATCCTACTATGTGACATAGCTCATTAGAAGCGTGTATTCATTAGCTATCAGCCCAATTCATAAAATAATTTGTCGCTCTTCTCTAAATGTGTCAAAGGCTAACAAGTTCATTTTGCCAAAAAAACCCAAATATTCCCCTAGTACAAAAAAAAAATTGGAAAATTTGGAAAAATCCATATATCCCGTTCGAATCCTACTATGTGACATAGCTCATTAGAAGCGTGTATTCATTAGCTATCAGCCCAATTCATAAAATAATTTGTCGCTCTTCTCTAAATGTGTCAAAGGCTAACAAGTTCATTTTGCCAAAAAAACCCAAATATTCCCCTAGTCAAAAAAAAAATTGGAAAATTTGGAAAAATCCATATATCCCGTTCGAATCCTACTATGTGACATAGCTCATTAGAAGCGTGTATTCATTAGCTATTAACCCAATTCATAAAATAATTTGTCGCTCTTCTCTAAATGTGTCAAAGGCTAACAAGTTCATTTTGACAAAAAAAAAAAAGCAAATATACCCCTAGTACAAAATTTGGTAGCCCACAAAGTATGCATCAGATTTGGAGTGTTGTAAATCCTGCCTGACAATTTTTATAAATCCTGAAAGTATGCAATACCCCTACGATTAAATATCGCTAGCCCTGAACGTACGCATTGATTTTAACTTCGAAATTTCCATACATATACTGGCTGATTAAAAATGGATCGTGTACAAGTCAACCCCACTTAGCGCCATCTACCAAAAATTGCATTACTCAGCCTTAGTGGATAGTGCTACCGAGTATTGTTTTGAGTATTAAGGTTTCTCTGTCTAAAGTCTAACAGCCGAATTTATTACATTCCCTTACATCGCGTAACGATTTACGCAGCCTTTACGTGGCTTACCTGACATTTTTATTTATAAACATTTTTTCGCTGTAACCTTACCAAACGTGATTTGTGTTAAGTAAGGTAAAATTTCGATAAACTATTACAGGAAACACTGAAATCCATTACACAAAAAAAGTCAAATTATCTGCCACAATTCCAAAATGCTTTCGAATGGACTTTTGCAATGTCAACCTGCAATAGGGTAGCTGCGACAACGTCAATATCAAATAAGAAGAACAAAAAGCCAAGTGACAGCTAAAAAACTTATACATGTGGAATTTGGAATAATATATAAGGGAAGAAAGGATGTAGGTACCAATTTTATGTAATGTTAGGTACAAGATATAAGGGTTGGAGATGCTTTATGTTTGTGGTACCTGAATGGAGTTATAAGATTTCAAGGCTGTAAATATTTAATTAATTTAAATCTGAAGCTAAAACAAAAAGGTTTTTGAGAAAATAAATTGACAGCTTTAGAAAATTTTAGAAAATAAAAGTAAAAAAATTGCGTTTGTTTTTAACTTTAGAGAACTTGAGGGAATAAAAGACAAAAATTCGCAAAAATATTCATCCGTTCATGGGTGTCCGTATACATAAGTGAATTTAACCTGGCTTGGTAGCAACTACTCCATTTGTCAAACTGGTTTTATAGTATGCTAACACTTATTTTCCACTTTAATGTGACATTCGTTTGGGCGTCTATAGATTCGCTCTAAAATTTCAGATTTCGTGTGGCAAATCGAACACAAAAAGTAATCTGATTTTTTGTTGGTGTTAGTGGGGTATCTGTCAAATTGTGCGTACATTTTTTTTTTCTTTTTATTTTCTTTGTAGGCGAAATGTCAAATCAGAAGTAGGTGTATTGGTAAATTGAAGCAACTCTGGGAAAAAACCCGGATTCGCAAAAGTGCTCTGAAATCTTAAAAAGATTGCTTTTTTTTGCACCAAACGAATATAAAAAGTGATCTGAGATCAAAAAAGTGCTCTGAGAGATCCCAATCGAATACCACATAAATACTACAGAATAGACTACAACCTGAACGATGAAGGTAAGTAGTGAGAAAATATGTGTCCAGTTGCAGATTTGCGATATAGATGCCGCTAGGTGCGAAACTTGGCTGGGGATGAAAATTCATTGAAAATGTATCAAATTACATTTTTCAGCTGCAGGCAGCTCTTTATTGACATTTAAACATTATTTTTTAAATAAAATCCTTCGAAAATTTCTTATCGCTTTGCAAACAGTTGTTGCCATCCGTTTCGCAACACAATTTTTGTCTCTTTTACATATAATCATATAAGCCTTTAACATTTTCTGAACATTTTCTCCTACAGGTTTAAATATTGCAACGATCTATATTGAAAAAATAATAAAAGAAAATGAAATAAATCTTGTTGAAAAATCAGCTGCTTGTAAAAGAAATTGTAAAATTGTATTGCGAAACGGATGGCAACAACTGTTTGCAAAGCGATAAGAAATTTTCGAAGGATTTTATTTAAAAAATAATGTTTAAATGTCAATAAAGAGCTGCCTGCAGCTGAAAAATGTAATTTGATACATTTTCAATGAATTTTCATCCCCTGCCAAGTTTCGCACCTAGCGGCATCTATATCGCAAATCTGCAACTGGACACATATTTTCTCACTACTTACCTTCATCGTTCAGGTTGTAGTCTATTCTGTAGTATTTATGTGGTATTCGATTGGGATCTCTCAGAGCACTTTTTTGATCTCAGATCACTTTTTATATTCGTTTGGTGCAAAAAAAAGCAATCCTTTTAAGATTTCAGAGCACTTTTGCGAATCCGGGTTTTTTCCCAGAGTTGCTTCAATTTACCAATACACCTACTTCTGATTTGACATTTCGCCTACAAAGAAAATAAAAAGAAAAAAAAAATGTACGCACAATTTGACAGATACCCCACTAACACCAACAAAAAATCAGATTACTTTTTGTGTTCGATTTGCCACACGAAATCTGAAATTTTAGAGCGAATCTATAGACGCCCAAACGAATGTCACATTAAAGTGGAAAATAAGTGCTAGCATATTATAAAACCAGTTTGACAAATGGAGTAGTTGCTACCAAGCCAGGTTAAATTCACTTATGTATACGGACACCCATGAACGGATGAATATTTTTGCGAATTTTTGTCTTTTATTCCCTCAAGTTCTCTAAAGTTAAAAACAAACGCAATTTTTTTACTTTTATTTTCTAAAATTTTCTAAAGCTGTCAATTTATTTTCTCAAAAACCTTTTTGTTTTAGCTTCAGATTTAAATTAATTAAATATTTACAGCCTTGAAATCTTATAACTCCATTCAGGTACCACAAACATAAAGCATCTCCAACCCTTATATCTTGTACCTAACATTACATAAAATTGGTACCTACATCCTTTCTTCCCTTATATATTATTCCAAATTCCACATGTATAAGTTTTTTAGCTGTCACTTGGCTTTTTGTTCTTCTTATTTGATATTGACGTTGTCGCAGCTACCCTATTGCAGGTTGACATTGCAAAAGTCCATTCGAAAGCATTTTGGAATTGTGGCAGATAATTTGACTTTTTTTGTGTAATGGATTTCAGTGTTTCCTGTAATAGTTTATCGAAATTTTACCTTACTTAACACAAATCACGTTTGGTAAGGTTACAGCGAAAAAATGTTTATAAATAAAAATGTCAGGTAAGCCACGTAAAGGCTGCGTAAATCGTTACGCGATGTAAGGGAATGTAATAAATTCGGCTGTTAGACTTTAGACAGAGAAACCTTAATACTCAAAACAATACTCGGTAGCACTATCCACTAAGGCTGAGTAATGCAATTTTTGGTAGATGGCGCTAAGTGGGGTTGACTTGTACACGATCCATTTTTAATCAGCCAGTATATGTATGGAAATTTCGAAGTTAAAATCAATGCGTACGTTCAGGGCTAGCGATATTTAATCGTAGGGGTATTGCATACTTTCAGGATTTATAAAAATTGTCAGGCAGTATTTACAACACTCCAAATCTGATGCATACTTTGTGGGCTACCAAATTTTGTACTAGGGGTATATTTGCTTTTTTTTTTTTGTCAAAATGAACTTGTTAGCCTTTGACACATTTAGAGAAGAGCGACAAATTATTTTATGAATTGGGTTAATAGCTAATGAATACACGCTTCTAATGAGCTATGTCACATAGTAGGATTCGAACGGGATATATGGATTTTTCCAAATTTTCCAATTTTTTTTTTGACTAGGGGAATATTTGGGTTTTTTTGGCAAAATGAACTTGTTAGCCTTTGACACATTTAGAGAAGAGCGACAAATTATTTTATGAATTGGGCTGATAGCTAATGAATACACGCTTCTAATGAGCTATGTCACATAGTAGGATTCGAACGGGATATATGGATTTTTCCAAATTTTCCAATTTTTTTTTTGTACTAGGGGAATATTTGGGTTTTTTTGGCAAAATGAACTTGTTAGCCTTTGACACATTTAGAGAAGAGCGACAAATTATTTTATGAATTGGGCTGATAGCTAATGAATACACGCTTCTAATGAGCTATGTCACATAGTAGGATTCGAACGGGATATATGGATTTTTCCAAATTTTCCAATTTTTTTTTTGACTAGGGGAATATTTGGGTTTTTTTGGCAAAATGAACTTGTTAGCCTTTGACACATTTAGAGAAGAGCGACAAATTATTTTATGAATTGGGTTAATAGCTAATGAATACACGCTTCTAATGAGCTATGTCACATAGTAGGATTCGAACGGGATATATGGATTTTTCCAAATTTTCCAATTTTTTTTTTGTACTAGGGGAATATTTGGGTTTTTTTGGCAAAATGAACTTGTTAGCCTTTGACACATTTAGAGAAGAGCGACAAATTATTTTATGAATTGGGCTGATAGCTAATGAATACACGCTTCTAATGAGCTATGTCACATAGTAGGATTCGAACGGGATATATGGATTTTTCCAAATTTTCCAATTTTTTTTTTGTACTAGGGGAATATTTGGGTTTTTTTGGCAAAATGAACTTGTTAGCCTTTGACACATTTAGAGAAGAGCGACAAATTATTTTATGAATTGGGTTAATAGCTAATGAATACACGCTTCTAATGAGCTATGTCACATAGTAGGATTCGAACGGGATATATGGATTTTTCCAAATTTTCCAATTTTTTTTTTGACTAGGGGAATATTTGGGTTTTTTTGGCAAAATGAACTTGTTAGCCTTTGACACATTTAGAGAAGAGCGACAAATTATTTTATGAATTGGGCTGATAGCTAATGAATACACGCTTCTAATGAGCTATGTCACATAGTAGGATTCGAACGGGATATATGGATTTTTCCAAATTTTCCAATTTTTTTTTTGTACTAGGGGAATATTTGGGTTTTTTTGGCAAAATGAACTTGTTAGCCTTTGACACATTTAGAGAAGAGCGACAAATTATTTTATGAATTGGGTTAATAGCTAATGAATACACGCTTCTAATGAGCTATGTCACATAGTAGGATTCGAACGGGATATATGGATTTTTAGTATTGAACATTTTTATTTTTGTATTTTTAGCTTACTTTTTTGGTCTTAAAATAAACTTTTTAGTTTTTGCAACATTTAGAGAAGAGCGACAAATTATTTTATTCTATGGGCTGATAGGTAATGAATAGACGCTTCTTTTGGTGTATATGACTTTGTTAAATTGTAACGGAATATATTTTTTTTAATTTTTCAAAGTGTTTGTTTATGATGGATCTATCCTACCGTTTTTGGCCCATTTAAGGAAGAGCGACAAAATATTTGATTTAAACTGATAGTAGCCTATAATTATACGCTTCTTTTAAGATATGTAGCATATTAATATTCGAAAGGGTTATTTTTTTATGAATTTTTTAATAATCTTTTTGATTTTCCTTCAAATTTAAAAGAGTTTTATAGCGAACTGACCGTTACAAAAAACGCAAATTTGAAATTGTGGGCGAACGGCTTACCCGGCTGGAAAAATTTTTACATTTCCCCAGAGCGATTAAATCGGTGATTGGTATGCGCAAAAAAAATCCTTCAAAAGTCAATGTGGCGGTTCCAGCTTTACCGGTAAGCTAGGTCCGCCACAAAATCTCCCACTTCCCGAAGAGCGGAAAAATCAAGAATAGAGCAATTAATTAGCGATTAAATAGCAATTAAATCCCATGTACTTTGTTTGGCAAAATTCGAATGTGGCGGTTCCAGCTTTACCCACGTGTATAATTACAGTCATAAAGCCAAAATATGTGGAAAGGATTTGAATAAGAAATTTCATTAACCAAAATATAAAGTCGTATTTCTATCATAAAAATTGTTTACATCATAACTCGAAATGGAACCCAAAATACATCCCTTACTAACAATATATTTTGTTTCTGTTTAACAGATGAACAAGGCTACGCGCCGCCCGATAGTAAGTATCGGAACTAAGCGCCGAAATGAGAATAGTTGAGACTCTTACCAGACTGTAAATATGTGGGTCCACAAATATTTATTTATGCCTTTTTAATTATATAATAATATTGTCCCAATAAATTAATTAACAACACTATGCATATTATACATATAAATGAGAACATTCAATAGAATTAAAAAAGCAATTCGAAATAATGTCATTAATTACTCTTTTTTATACTTTTTTACATTAATATACATGGATGTACATATTCATAGTGTTAAAGTTTTTATTAATATGACTGATATTTTGTACAGGCAATTTTAATCTTTAATTACTTTCGTACATACAAACATCCAGCAATAAGAAACATTAGAACATAATAATATATCTAAGTACGTTTTATAAATAATATGTATTTAATATTACTTTAATGCTACCGTTGAATGTACAAACACATAAGATCTCATCCCCATGGTGCATATGAAAATACATATGAAAATACTGAGATCAATAATCTCAAAAGAAATTTTGATTCATTTCAAACGGTTAATACGTATTTTTTAAAAATTATAGGCCGCAATAAAGAAACAATGTTGTATTCTTTATAATAGTAATAAATGTTTTGTATCTTAAGACCGCCATATTGTATAATGTTACTAATGCAATGGGCATTTATTTGAATCTGCTGGTGTGTGACATTATTGCGATAATATCTATATAAGCAACTGCATAATAAATAAATAAATAAAAAAATGTAAATAATGTACTGGTTACGAACCTCCTATTACAATGGAAATTATTTATTTATAACATCTCCCATTTTTTTGGAAACGTTGAATCCTTGTATTTCTAAAACAGAACATTATTTAGTATAATAACCGATATACGACGTTATTTTATGATTGCAAAGATATTACAGGAATCCTCAACAGGTGACGACGTATACGAAATTATTATGCTCTTCGCGCTGTTATGTTATGACGATCAGATAAGAGATCTCGGACACAATATGGAATTTAGCCGCTGATATTGATCTTATTCATTAAAGACTTGACAGCCAAATTTGTCCCGAATAAAATCTATCTTCTCTCGGGCGCTCCACATTTTACTGGCTGTGGCTGTGGCTGCAAATACATGTAATGCCTGTGAAATGCCATACCATGCTATCAATACTATGGAATCGTCAATAACAAGCTAGGTGACACACTGTGCAACGTACTATAGTTTAACAGTTGCCATGCTCCGGCAGACAAAAAAATAACAGTGAAACACACATAGAATATGTAGATACCATGGTATGAATTCTATTAAAATGACAGATAATGAAATGATCGATACCACACTCAAACCACATTGCTCACCTGGTATTACCGTGGTATACCCTGACAGGCATGTGGTTCATCTCGATACCATGGTATCGAAACTATATGTGTGTCACAGGCATAAAAATGGAAAAAGGATATCCGCATGACCATCTTTGTCAAATGTCAATTAAAGAAGAAATATTTCTTTTGGAATCGAACATGACCGTAGTATCGAATGGTTGCCTAGGTTACAAGCAACAACCTTAAGACAAATAAATAGCAAATAATAATCTTAGCACAAAACTTAATACTTTTGGTTTCTGTTACCCCTTAACAAATTTACAAAATTAGTTGACGTTTTGAAACACAAATACATCCATGCATACTATGGATGTATTCAACGGACTCCATAAGAGGCTCTAATATGGTTTTTCAGTAGGCAAAACAGATTTTTCGTCACACAAGAAACATAATTGCATTTGTGAGCTACTTCAACAGCAGCGCGATTCTAAAGCTACAAACGAAAAAACAGATCCAAACACTTTACCTTTAAAATCATTCAATTTCATTTCAACTTCGCTAAACAAAGTCTAGAAGTTTAATTGCTATTTTATTGCTCTATTCATGATTTTGTTGCTCTTCGGGAAGTGGGAGATTTCGTGGCGGACCTAGCTTAACGGTAAAGCTGGATCCGCAGCATTGACTTTTGAAGGATTTTTTTTGCGCATATAAGAATGTTTCCAAGCGGGCAAGCCGTTCGCCCACAATTTAAATCCAGTTCGCTATAAAACTCTTTTGTTTTTCAAGGAAAAGCAAATAAATTAAGAAAATCATTAAATAATTAAAAAATCACTAAAAAAATTAGCCCATTCTTATCTATATCTTAAAAGAAGCGTATATTTGTATGCTACTATCCGTTTAAATTAAACACTTTGTCTCTCTTCTCTAAATAGGCCAAAAACTGTAAGGAACAAAGAAAAGCCTTGAACAACTTCACACCCACAAAGTATGCATCAGATTTAGAATGATGAAAATCGTTGTCTACCAATTTGTATAAATTCTGAAAGTATGCAATACACTTATCTCATTGTATGAAATATGGTTAACGACAATAATTTGTGTTGGTGCTTTGTTTTTGGAAACCATTTTGCGAAATAGAGTAGGAGCTACAAAGGCAGGTTATATTCACTTATGAATACGTACACACATGAATGGATCTTTGGATCTTTGGCGAAATTAATCTCTTTATTCTCTAGAGTTAAAACTATAAGTTTTTTGAGAAAATAAATTGACTTTTAGCTTCGGAGAATTTGAGAAAATAAAAGTAAAAAATTCGCGCAAAAATTTAAAAAAAATTAAATATTTACAGTCCTGAAATCTTCTATCTTCTACCTAACATTACATAAAATTGGTACCTACCTCCTTTCTTCCCTCATATATTATTATTCCAAATTCCACATGTATAAGTTTTTTAGCTGTCACTTATTTGACATTGACGTTGTCGCAGCTACCCTATTGCAGGTTGATATTGCAAAAGTCCATTCAAAAGCATTTTGGAATTGTGCCAGATAATTTGACTGATTTTGTGTAATGGATTTCAGTGTTTCCTGTAATAGTTTATCGAAATTTTACCTTATTAAACACAAACCACGTTTGGTAAGGTTACAGCGAAAAAATGTTTGTAGATACAAATTTCAGGTAAGCCACGTAAAGGCTGCGTAAATCTTTACGCGATGTAAGGGAATGTAATAAATTCGGCTGTTAGACTATAGAGAAACTTTAATACTCAAAATAATACTCGTTTGAATGTAACACTATCCACTAAGGCTGAGTAATGCGATTATTGGCAGTCAGTTGCGGAGTTAAGATGTAGATGTCGCTCGGTGGGGTTTAAAGATAAAAGAGTTTGCTTTGAATATCAAAACTCGATTTACTTTTTTCCAATATTTGTTCTTTATTAATTTACTGCGTAACAACAATTGAAGAAGTTAAAAGAAAAACAGATGCAGAAAAGCAGTTGCAAAAGTTTTTGAATTAGAGAAGACCAGCTGTCTATGACAGATAGAAATATCAAAAAGTTTCTTACTAAGCAGCAATAAAATGTGTAGTTTAATACTTCTCTTAGTGACTTGCAGATGGCGTAGTCAATTATTTGGAATTCAATGAAATTAGGTTGCCACAGCTATTCCCTCCTTAATAATTTTGTCGTGAATGAAGATAGTTTGGGCTGCCGTCTTCGAAAACATTTTTCTTGTTGCTGTATTTTTTTAGTTCAGGCTGCTTGACATCTTTCTTTAGCAAGAATGCAGGTTTAAGCCTTTCAATTGAAATGTTCTGACCTTTTATGTTGATAGAAAAAAATCGGTCATCTATTCTTTCGATAACTTCGTAAGGACCTGTATACGGTGGCTCCAATGGCTTTTTTACATTATCTGATCTCAAAAATACGTGGCTGCATGAGTGAAGATCCTTGTGGACGAATGAACTCTTGTTGATGTGATGTGATGCAGGAGTTGGACGTATTAATCGAATGTGTTCACGAAATTTTACCAAGAAATTAGTTGGGTCACTCGGTGTGTCGACATCAGTGAAGAACTCTCCGGCCAGACGAAGATTTACGCCGTATAACATTTCAGCCGCAGACGCCCCCAAGTCTTCTTTAATACACGTTCTTAATCCAAGCATAGCTGTGGGCAGAAGTTCCGTCCAAGCTGTTTGTAGACTACACATTAAGGCTGTTTTCAGGGAGCGATGCCAACGCTCAATCATTCCGTTCGAGGCCGGGTGGTATGGCGAAGTTCGAATCCTCTGGGCTCCAACGAGGCGTGCTAGCGCTTTGAATAGCGCAGACTCGAACTGAGCTCCCTGGTCGGTGGTTATCGTCTTCGGTGCACCAAATCTGGCTATCCATGAGGAATAGAAGCTTGTGGCCACGGTATCAGCTGTCATGTCCTTAACAGGCACGATTTCCGGCCAACGTGTGAAACGATCAATCATCGTTAGATACTATTTGTGTTCTTTGTGTTCTGGAAGAACAATTAAGTCGATGTGTACATGGTCAAATCGTTGATCCACTTCTTCAAATGATTTTGGTGAAAGATGAATGTGTCGCTGAACCTTAGCACGTTGACAACTTGGGCAACGAACCCATTCCGTGACGTTTTTCTTCATTGAGGGCCATATGTATTTCTGACGGATCTGTTTTAAAGTAGACCTTGTTCCAGGATGTGAAAGTGAGTGAACTGAATCGAAAATGTTGCGTCGAAGAGATGCTGGAACGTATGGCCGAATCTGTGATGTTGATTTTTGAAGTTTTAAAGACGTCGAATTGTTTTTCAGCTCTTTTAGTTCTGAGTCTGCTGCCTGACAGTCTTGAATTTCCTCCAATGTGACGAATATTGGCATGTCTATTGCACTTATCCTAGATAAAGCATCTGCAACTGAATTATCAGATCCGGATACATGCAGTATTTGTGTCGTAAATTCAGATATATAGTTTAGATACCGCAGCTGGCGTGGTGATGCTTTCTTCGGCTTCTGGTGAAAAGCAAATGTAAGCGGCCTGTGATCCGTCTTAATCACAAAATTTCTGCCCTCTAGTGTATGTCTAAAATGCTTGATCGACAAATAAATTGCCAATAACTCTCTGTCGTACGTGCTATAATTTGGTTGAGCTGGTTTTAATTTCGCCGAAAAGAATGCGATCGGTTTCCAGTCACCCTGAGTCAGCTGATCTAAATGTGATCCAACTGAAACATCGGAGGCATCCGTTGTTAAACAAAGTGGAGCATTGGGGGCTAAAAATGTTAAAAGCGTTAGCTTAATGATGCTTGACTTACATGCCGCGAATGCGTTTTCTAAATCGGAAGTCCAAATTATTTTTCGCTGTCCCTCTTTTTCGATTCCTTTAATATGCTGTTTAATGGTGCTGCATTTGAAATAATACATTTCCGGTAAAAGTTTAGGAGTCCTATGAAACGTCGTAAGTCCATAATGGTGGATGGTTTCGGATAGTTCGATATCACATCTACTCGTTCCTGTGGTGGTTTCATTCCTTGCGACGATATATTATATCCCAAAAAGATCAACTCGCTTACACCGAACTCACGTTTTGAAGCGTTGATAGATAACCCAGCCTCCTTCAGTTTCGATAACACTATTTGTAGATGGATGCGATGCTCGTTTTCGTTCTCGGAATAGATTAAAATGTCATCGAGGTAGCAAAACACGAAATCTAAGTGGCGAAAAATTGAGTCCATGTAACGCTGGAAAGTTTGAGTGGCGTTTTTCAAACCAAATGGCATAACCACAAACTCAAACAAGCCCATTGGAGTACTTACTGCGGTCTTAACAATGTCATCATCATGCATTGGAATATTGTAGTAAGCTTTGTTGATGTCGATCTTCGAAAATAATTTTTTGTTGTTGATGTTGTTCCCCAATTCCATCTAGGTGTGGTACAGGATATCGATCTGGGCATGTGTTAGCGTTCAATTTACGATAATCACCGCAAGCTCTCCAATCGCCTGTTTTCTTTTTGACAAGATGAATTGGACTAGACCAAGGGCTGCTTGACGGTCGAACTATGCCTTGCCAACTTCCAAAGAAGTGCTTCAAATTCGTCTTTTATTGCTCTTAATTTGTCACCACTGTAGCATGTTGACATTCAGTTACGATTCGATGGCAAACATGTGCTAATGTCGGCAACTGGTACGAGTTTGGTCTTGTTATGTCAATATACTTGCTGATTAAACTATATAATTTGGAAGACGAACTGATCGTCGAAACGCTTTGTTGATCTGCTGGTTCTAATCCGCCTTGTGATTTCAATGATGTTAGAGGATCTAATAATTGTTTCTCTTTTAAGTCAATGATGAGACCAAATTCCGTTAAAAAATCAGCGCCGAGTATTGGTGACTTCACACTGGCAATGATGAAGTTCCATGTAAATGACCGACGAAGACCAAAATCCACTTTCAATCGCTTGAAGCCAAATGTCGAAATGATGGTGTCGTTGGCTGCGAATAGCTGAACTTTATCTGGAAGAATATTTTTACTAGTGATAAGAAATGCTTTAGGAATAACTGAAACGGCAGATCCTGAGTCGATTAAAAATTTGAGATTGCTGTTGCGGTCGCGTATATGAAGTCTCAACTCGGGGATGCTGGTGCCTTCTGTGCTGCCGCCAACTCCATGAATTGACGGCAGCTTGTCTAGTTTTCCGGTTGACTGGATGTTGATGTTCTATTGAATTCGCATGGCTGTTCACATCTCCTGGCAGCCAAACCAAATCTTATGTGAAAACGACAAACTTTCTGTGCATTACGCGATTGACTCCCTAGCTGATCTCGGCTTCTGCCCCTGCTACTGCTGCAAGAAGTCGGTCGTTTGTGGCGAGGTTTACAGAAATTTCGCTTAGCTTCCCAATGACTTGGTGCCACGAAGTTTCCAAAGCCAGTACTCTTGCTTCGAGTGTATGTAATTGTGACGTTCTAGCTGCATCATTATGAATTGACCTGCTCTGAGCTGTTGTTGTTGCCATGACGTAGGCTGAAGAAGGAGAGTTGTCAAGAATGCGATCTGCAATTTCCGCCAAGTCATTCAAGCATTCAGTTTTGCAAGCAGAAAGAATGCACCTGACACTGTTAGGCATTCGTTGCATCCACAAAGTTGACATGACGTCTTCCGAAACATTTGTACCTGCTAAGTCACGCATCTCACGCAGAAGTTGGCTAGGTCTTTTGTTAGATAACTCTAATCCAGTCAAGAGCTTCACCAGTTGTTTTTCTTTTGATTCGGCAAATCGAGAAATAAGTATCTTTTTCAATTGTGTGTATTTACCTGATTCCGGAGGGTTCTTAGCAACATCAGAGAATTGTCGCAGTGTGTCTGGATCCAGTGCTGTTATCACCGTGTAGAATTTGGACAAATCAGACGTTATCCTGTTGACGTGCAGTAAACCATCAATCTGAGTAACCCACAAATTGTGGTAGCCTGACTACACTGACTGTGTCGACTGCCACGCTATTATTACTAAAAACGTCTTTGGTTTGGTTTATGATTGGTAAACTTAGGATGTCTTCCAATCCGACAAGAATGTTATTTTTGTTCTGCGATGATTCGCCATTATCCACATCGTCTTGCTTTGGTGAATCATTTTCTCATTTTCTTCAGAGATATGTACTTGCAAACAGGAAAATGTTCACTAGCGGTGCGGGGTCACCAATTGTAGGTTTAAAGATAAAAGAGTTTGCTGAAGTTTGAATATCAAAACTCGATTTACTTTTTTCCAATATTTGTTCTTTATTAATTTACTGCGTAACAACAAGTGAAGAAGTTAAAAGAAAAACAGATGCAGAAAAGCAGTGGCAAAAGTTTTTGAATGAGAGAAGACCAGCTGTCTATGACAGATAGAAATATCGAAAAAGTTTCTTACTAAGCAGCAACAAAATGTGTAGGTTAATACTTCTCTTAGTGACTTGCAGATGGCGTAGTCAATTATTTGGAATTCAATTAAATTAGGTTGCCACACTTGTATGGTGTTGACTTGTACACGACCCATTTTTAATCAGCCTGTACTATATGTATGGAAATTTCTAAGTTAAAATCAATGCATACGTTCAGGGTTAACGAAATTTGATAGTAGGGGCATTGCATACTTTCAGGATGTATAAACATTGGCAGGTATATGTATTTGCTTCTTTTTTTTTTGGCAAAATGAACTTGTTAGCTTTTGACACATTTAGAGAAGAGCGACAAATTATTTTATGGATTGGGTTGATAGCTAATGAATACACGCTTCTAATGAGCTATGTGACATAGTAGGATTCGGACGGGATTGAATTTGGAATAAACTTTTTAGTTTTTGCAACATTTAGAGAAGAATGATAAATTATTTTATTATATGAGCTGATAGGTAATGAATAGACGCTTCTTTTGGTCTATATGGCTTTGTTAAATTGTAACGGAATATTTTTTTTTTAATTTTTCAAAGTGTTTGCTTACGATGGATCTTTCCTACCGTTTTTGGCCCATTTAGAGAAGAGCGACAAAATATTTGATATAAACTGATAGTAGCCTACAAATATACGCTTCTTTGAAGATATGTAGCTTAGTAAAATTCGAAAGGGTTATTTTTTTTATTAATTTTTTAATAATCTATTTGCTTTTCCTTGAAAATCAAAAGAGTTTTATAGCGAACTGACCGTTACAAAAAACGCAAATTGTGGGCGAACGGCTTACCCGATTTTAGATTTCCCCAGAGCGATTAAATCGGTGATTGGTATGAGCAAAAAAAATCCTTCAAAAGTCAATGTGGCGGTTCCAGCTTTACCCGTAATCTAGGTCCGCCACAAAATCTCCCACTTCCCGAAGAGCGAAAAAATCAAGAATAGAGCAATTAAATAGCAATTAAATCCCATGTACTTTGTTAGGCGAAATTCCAATGTGGCGGTTCCAGCTTTACCCACGTGACATATACGCTTCATTTAAGTGGTAAAAAATAGCAGTAGTTAGAAAACTGTGCCGGTGGGGCCAAGTTGAAAAACCACATTTTTCAAAAATGTCTCTTCCGACGGAATTGTGGAATCCGTAAGCGAGCTTATACATACATATATATAATTTTGTTGAATGTTCTCAGTGACGCGTGTCAAATAGCCTCATCGCTGAAGATGATTTTTCGATGAAAATCCGAATCATGTTCAAGTTGTTGCTCAGCCCAATTCACGCTTTTGGTGGTCAAGCGGCATCAGTTCTTGCGTCAATTTAATCTTGTAAGGATGTAGGCCAAGATCTTTTCGCAAAATTCGCCACAACGACGTCAGAGAGATGCCCAACGCTTGAGAACGACGTGTGAGAGACACATTTGGGCTTTCTTCAACTGAAGCCTCAGCGGCAGCAATATTCTCGACACTACGGGCACTTCTTTGTCTCACTGGCACGGGAACATTTTGTAGTAAATTTTAATCTTTCCATCGTCAATGGCAAACCTTACTGAAGAGAAATGGCAAGAAATTCGGCGTTTGCTGTCCCTGTCGCTCTACTTTTGTAGCGTCCCTGTTGAAAAACCCTTTATAAGGAATAGTTTCTCTTGAGGACTTGAGACAATTTCCAGGATTTATAAATAAAAAGGAATTGCTTCTCTTGAGGACTTGAGACAATTTCCAGGAATTTAATGTACATAGGAATAGTTTCTCTTGAGGACTTGAGACAATTTCCAGGAATTATAAATATAAAAAGGAATTATATATAAATAGGAATAGCTCTCTTGGGGACTTGGGATTTTTTCCAGGAATCAAATAGTAAATAAGGAATAGTTCTCTTGGGGACTTGAGACACTTTCCAGGGATTAAATAATAAATAAAGGAATAGTTTCTCTTGAGGACTTGAGACACTTTCCAGGAATCATATATAAATAGGAATAGCTCTCTTGTGGACTTGAGGCAATTTCCAGGAATATAGGAATAGTTTTTTCCTGTGAACTAGATTCTACAGAATGATCTCACTCGGAGAAGTCGGCAATGAAATCAACAGAGGAAATTAATAATATTGAGAAAAAACACTGTTATTTTCTGAGGGGGAAGGCACAACCATTTTAGGACTGAAATGGTTGATTGAGGAGGACAAATTTTCTTTTGTGGTAAAAAACCCTAGTTTCAATGGACTAATGACAAGGAGGAAAATATTCATTCAGGAATTATGAGGGCTTGTAGGAACAAGTGCACCACTTTTGGATCTTTAGTGACAACGGAACAGATTTCGTGGGCACATATAAAGAACTAAATAAAGCTTTAGGATATTTTACAGATGCTGGATCATTTAAATAAGAAGGGTACAGACTGGAACTTCATGGATCTATGAAGTTTCACCTGAAAAGGAATGTTGGGCAGAGGATACTTCCGTATAAGGATTTTCGAGCTCAAATCGAAGCGATACTAAATTCGCGACCTCTTTACCTATTGAGTGACGACCCGGCGGATATGCAGGAGCTATCGCCGGGACATTTTTTGGTAGGAGAACCATTCATTTTACCTCTATCTTTAAGATAAGACGATAGACCAGATACAGTATTAACTAAGTTCTTGAAGGAAAGGCAGCGCATGGTGTAACACTTTTGGGAGCGATTTCAAACGGAGTATCTAGCCACTTTGCAGGAGCGAAAGGAATGGCGAAAGGAAAAGGAGAATCTGAAGGTTGGACAATTGGTGATCCTCAAAAGCGAGAATTTCCCACCAACCAGTTGGGCTATGGCCAGGATCTGTGAGCTTCTCCCAGGCCAGGACTGCTTGGTGAGACACGTCATCTTTCAAACGGCTACCAACAAACTGAAGCGTCCAGTCCAGAAGTTGTGCATCGTGCCTGTGGAGACTAGCTGAATATTATTTATGTATTATATTATATTGTAGCTATGTGTAGATAAAAACATTGTTTTTAGCCGGAACTGTTACGAATGGCAGCACCGGCCATTCGAGTGCTTTGCAAATTGTATTGTAAAAGAGAGTCTTGCTTCAACTGCGAAGCAGGCGAGACGTTGTCGTCTCGACGGAAACCAGAGGTTAATAAATGTGTGGTTTTTTATATAATTTTCCCCACAGAAAAAAGCCGTAATGCATAATTCCTTACTTAAAAGTGTATTTATGTAGTATGCTAATTAAACAACTTTGGGGCAAATGCCCTATACAACTCTTGTAGAATACATGTTTGCGGCAAAAAAAAAGGCAGAATTCATTGCTAAAAGTGTGTTTATCTAGTATGATGATTAAACAACTTTGGAGGCAAATGCACAATACAACTCTTTTAGAATACATGTTTGCGGCATAAAAAATGCAGAATTCCTTACTTAAAAGTTTATTTATCTAGTAGCCAATAAAACAACTTTGGAGGCAAATGCACAATACAACTCTTCTAGAATACATGTTTGCGGCATTTAAAATGCGCAATTCTTTACTTAAAGGTGTATTTATCTTGTATGCCAATAAAACAACTTTGAAGGCAAATGCACAATACAACTCTTGTAGAATACATGTTTACGGCATAAAAAATGCAGAATTCCTTACTTAAAAGTGAATTTATCTAGTATGCTGATTAAACAACTTTGGAGGCAAATGCACAATACAGCTCTTGTAGAATAATTAATGTTTGCGGCATAAAAAATGAAGAATTCCTTACTTAAAAGTGTATTTATCTAGTATGCTAATTAAACAACTTTGGAGGCAAGAATACATGTTTGCGGCATAAAAAATGCAGAATTCCTTACTTAAAAGTGTATTTATCTAGTATGCTAATTAAACAAACTTGGAGGCAAATGCACAATACAACTCTTCTGGAATACATGTTTGCGGCATTTAAAATGCGCAATTCTTCACTTAAAGGTGTATTTATCTAGTATGCCAATAAAACAACTTTGGAGGCAAATGCACAATACAACTCCTGTAGAATACATGGTTGCGGCATAAAAAATGCAGAATTCCTTACTTAAAAGTGTATTTATCTAGTATGCTAATTAAACAACTTTGGAGGCAAATGCACAATACAGCCTTGTAGAATACATGTTTGCGGCATAAAAAATGCAGAATTCTTTATTTAAAAGTTTATTTATCTAGTAACCAATAAAACAACTTTGGAGGCAAATGCACAATACATCTCTTCTAGAATACATGTTGGCGGCATAAAAAATGCAGAATTCCTTACTTAAAAGTGTATTTATCTAGTATGCTAATAAAACAACTTTGGAGGCAAATGCACAATAGAACTCTTGTAGAATACATGTTTGCGGCAAATGCACATAACAACTCTTGCAGAATACATGTTTGCGGCATAAAGAATGCAGAATTCCTTACTTAAAAGTGTATTTATCTATTATGCTAATTAAACAACTTTGGGGCAAATGCACATAACAACTCTTGTAGAATACATGTTTGCGGCATAAAGAATGCAGAATTCCTTACTTAAAAGTGTATTTATGTAGTATGCTAATTCAACAACTTTGGGGCAAATGCACTGTACAACTCTTGTAGAATACATGTTTGCGGTATAAAAAATGCAAAATTCCTTACTTAAAAGTGTTATCTAGTATGCTAATTAAACAACTTGGAGGCAAATGCACAATACAACTCTCTTAGAATATATGTTGGCGGCATAAAAAATGCAGAATTCCTTACTTAAAAGTGTATTTATCTAGTAAACAATGTATTCTACAAGAGTTATTTTGTGCATTTGCCTCCAAAGTTGTTGTTTTGTGCATTTGCCTCCAAAGTTGTTTTTTGGCATACTAGATAAATACACTTTTAAGTAAGGAATTCTGCATTTTTTATGCCGCAAACATGTATTCTACAAGAGTTGTATTGTGAGTTGTTTTATTGGCATACTAGATAAATACACCTTTAACTGAAGAATTGCGCATTTTAAATGCCGCAAACATGTATTCCAGAGAAGTTGTATTGTGCATTTGCCTCCAAGGTTGTTTAATTAGCATACTAGATAAATACACTTTTAAGTAAGGAATTCTGCATTTTTTATGCCGCAAACATGTATTCTACAAGAGTTGTTTTGTGCATTTGCCTCCAAAGTTGTTTTATTGGCATACTAGATAAATACACTTTTAAGTAAGGAATTCTGCATTTTTTATGCCGTAAACATGTATTCCAGAAGAGTTGTATTGTGCATCTGCCTCCAAAGTTGTTTAATCAGCATACTAGATAAATACACTCTTAAGTAAGGAATTCTGCATTTTTTATGCCGCAAACATGTATTCTACAAGAGTTGTATTGTGCATTTGCCTCCAAAGTTAAGCATACTAGATAAATACACTTTTAAGTAAGGAATTCTGCATTTTTTATGCCGCAAACATGTATTCTTGCCTCCAAAGTTGTTTAATTAGCATACTATATAAATACACTTTTAAGTAAGGAATTCTGCATTTTTTATGCCGCAGACATTTATTCTACAAGAGCTGTATTGTGCATTTGCCTCCAAAGTTGTTTAATCATCATACTAGATAAATACACTTTTAAGTAAAGAATTCTGCATTTTTTATGCCGCAAACATTTATTCTACAAGAGCTGTATTGTGCATTTGCCTCCAAAGTTGTTTAATCAGCATACTATATAAATACACTTTTAAGTAAGGAATTCTGCATTTTTTATGCCGCAGACATTTATTCTACAAGAGCTGTATTGTGCATTTGCCTCCAAAGTTGTTTAATTAGCATACTAGATAAATACACTCTTAAGTAAGGAATTCTGCATTTTTTATGCCGCAAACATGTATTCTACAAGAGTTGTATTGTGCATTTGCCTCCAAAGTTAAGCATACTAGATAAATACACTTTTAAGTAAGGAATTCTGCATTTTTTATGCCGCAAACATGTATTCTTGCCTCCAAAGTTGTTTAATTAGCATACTATATAAATACACTTTTAAGTAAGGAATTCTGCATTTTTTATGCCGCAGACATTTATTCTACAAGAGCTGTATTGTGCATTTGCCTCCAAAGTTGTTTAATCATCATACTAGATAAATACACTCTTAAGTAAGGAATTCTGCATTTTTTATGCCGTAAACATGTATTCTACAAGAGTTGTATTGTGCATTTGCCTCCAAGGTTGTTTAATTAGCATACTAGATAAATACACTTTTAAGTAAGGAGTTCTGCATTTTTTTATGCCGCAAACATGTATTCTACAAGAGTTGTTATGTGCATTTGCCTCCAAAGTTGTTTAATCATCATACTAGATAAATACACTCTTAAGTAAGGAATTCTGCATTTTTTATGCCGTAAACATGTATTCTACAAGAGTTGTATAGTGCATTTGCCTCCAAGGTTGTTTAATTAGCATACTAGATAAATACACTTTTAAGTAAGGAGTTCTGCATTTTTTATGCCGTAAACATGTATTCTACAAGAGTTGTATTGTGCATCTGCCTCCAAAGTTGTTTAATCAGCATACTAGATAAATACACTCTTAAGTAAGGAATTCTGCATTTTTTATGCCGCAAACATTTATTCTACAAGAGCTGTATTGTGCATTTGCCTCCAAAGTTGTTTTATTGGCATACTAGATAAATACACTTTTAAGTAAGGAATTCTGCATTTTTTATGTCGTAAACATGAATTCCAGAAGAGTTGTATTGTGCATTTGCCTCCAAAGTTCAGCATACTAGATAAATACACTTTTAAGTAAGGAATTCTGCATTTTTTATGCCGCAAACATGTATTCTTGCCTCCAAGGTAGTTTAATTAGCATACTAGATAAATACACTTTTAAGTAAGGAATTCTGCATTTTTTATGCCGCAAACATGTATTCTACAAGAGTTGTATTGTGCATTTGCCTCCAAAGTTGTTTTATTGGCATACTAGATAAATACACCTTTAAGTGAAGAATTGCGCATTTTAAATGCCGCAAACATGTATTCCAGAAGAGTTGTATTGTGCATTTGCCTCAAAGGTTATTTAATTAGCATACTAGATAAATACACTTTTAAGTAACGAATTCTGCATTTTTTATGCCGCAAACATGTATTCTACAAGAGTTGTTTTGTGCATTTGCCTCCAAAGTTGTTTTATTGGCATACTAAATAAATACACTTTTAAGTAAGGAATTCTGCATTTTTTATGGCGTAAACATGTATTCCAGAAGAGTTGTATTGTGCATTTGCCTCCAAAGTTGTTTAATCAGCATACTAGATAAATACACTTTTAAGTAAGGAATTCTGCATTTTTTATGCCGCAAACATGTATTCTTGCCTCCAAAGTTGATTAATTAGCATACTAGATAAATACACTTTTAAGTAAGGAATTCTGCATTTTTTATGCCGCAAACATGTAATCTTCAAGAGCTGTAATGTGCATTTGCCTCCAAAGTTGTTTAATCATCATACTAGATAAATACACTTTTAAGTAAGGAATTATGCATTTTTTATGCCGTAAACATGTATTCCAGAAGAGTTGTATTGTGCATTTGCCTCCAAAGTTCAGCATACTAGATAAATACACTTTTAAGTAAGGAATTCTGCATTTTTTATGCCGCAAACATGTATTCTTGCCTCCAAAGTTGTTTAATTAGCATACTAGATAAATACACTTTTAAGTAAGGAATTCTGCATTTTTTATGCCGCAAACATGTATTCTACAAGAGTTGTATTGTGAGTTGTTTTATTGGCATACTAGATAAATACACCTTTAACTGAAGAATTGCGCATTTTAAATGCCGCAAACATGTATTCCAGAGAAGTTGTATTGTGCATTTGCCTCCAAGGTTGTTTAATTAGCATACTAGATAAATACACTTTTAAGTAAGGAATTCTGCATTTTTTATGCCGCAAACATGTATTCTACAAGAGTTGTTTTGTGCATTTGCCTCCAAAGTTGTTTTATTGGCATACTAGATAAATACACTTTTAAGTAAGGAATTCTGCATTTTTTATGCCGTAAACATGTATTCCAGAAGAGTTGTATTGTGCATCTGCCTCCAAAGTTGTTTAATCAGCATACTAGATAAATACACTCTTAAGTAAGGAATTCTGCATTTTTTATGCCGCAAACATGTATTCTACAAGAGTTGTATTGTGCATTTGCCTCCAAAGTTAAGCATACTAGATAAATACACTTTTAAGTAAGGAATTCTGCATTTTTTATGCCGCAAACATGTATTCTTGCCTCCAAAGTTGTTTAATTAGCATACTATATAAATACACTTTTAAGTAAGGAATTCTGCATTTTTTATGCCGCAGACATTTATTCTACAAGAGCTGTATTGTGCATTTGCCTCCAAAGTTGTTTAATCATCATACTAGATAAATACACTCTTAAGTAAGGAATTCTGCATTTTTTATGCCGTAAACATGTATTCTACAAGAGTTGTATTGTGCATTTGCCTCCAAGGTTGTTTAATTAGCATACTAGATAAATACACTTTTAAGTAAGGAGTTCTGCATTTTTTTATGCCGCAAACATGTATTCTACAAGAGTTGTTATGTGCATTTGCCTCCAAAGTTGTTTAATCATCATACTAGATAAATACACTCTTAAGTAAGGAATTCTGCATTTTTTATGCCGTAAACATGTATTCTACAAGAGTTGTATAGTGCATTTGCCTCCAAGGTTGTTTAATTAGCATACTAGATAAATACACTTTTAAGTAAGGAGTTCTGCATTTTTTATGCCGTAAACATGTATTCTACAAGAGTTGTATTGTGCATCTGCCTCCAAAGTTGTTTAATCAGCATACTAGATAAATACACTCTTAAGTAAGGAATTCTGCATTTTTTATGCCGCAAACATTTATTCTACAAGAGCTGTATTGTGCATTTGCCTCCAAAGTTGTTTTATTGGCATACTAGATAAATACACTTTTAAGTAAGGAATTCTGCATTTTTTATGTCGTAAACATGAATTCCAGAAGAGTTGTATTGTGCATTTGCCTCTAAAGTTCAGCATACTAGATAAATACACTTTTAAGTAAGGAATTCTGCATTTTTTATGCCGCAAACATGTATTCTTGCCTCCAAAGTAGTTTAATTAGCATACTAGATAAATACACTTTTAAGTAAGGAATTCTGCATTTTTTATGCCGCAAACATGTATTCTACAAGAGTTGTATTGTGCATTTGCCTCCAAAGTTGTTTTATTGGCATACTAGATAAATACACCTTTAAGTGAAGAATTGCGCATTTTAAATGCCGCAAACATGTATTCCAGAAGAGTTGTATTGTGCATTTGCCTCAAAGGTTATTTAATTAGCATACTAGATAAATACACTTTTAAGTAACGAATTCTGCATTTTTTATGCCGCAAACATGTATTCTACAAGAGTTGTTTTGTGCATTTGCCTCCAAAGTTGTTTTATTGGCATACTAAATAAATACACTTTTAAGTAAGGAATTCTGCATTTTTTATGGCGTAAACATGTATTCCAGAAGAGTTGTATTGTGCATTTGCCTCCAAAGTTGTTTAATCAGCATACTAGATAAATACACTTTTAAGTAAGGAATTCTGCATTTTTTATGCCGCAAACATGTATTCTTGCCTCCAAAGTTGATTAATTAGCATACTAGATAAATACACTTTTAAGTAAGGAATTCTGCATTTTTTATGCCGCAAACATGTAATCTTCAAGAGCTGTAATGTGCATTTGCCTCCAAAGTTGTTTAATCATCATACTAGATAAATACACTTTTAAGTAAGGAATTATGCATTTTTTATGCCGTAAACATGTATTCCAGAAGAGTTGTATTGTGCATTTGCCTCCAAAGTTCAGCATACTAGATAAATACACTTTTAAGTAAGGAATTCTGCATTTTTTATGCCGCAAACATGTATTCTTGCCTCCAAAGTTGTTTAATTAGCATACTAGATAAATACACTTTTAAGTAAGGAATTCTGCATTTTTTATGCCGCAAACATGTATTCTACAAGAGTTGTATTGTGAGTTGTTTTATTGGCATACTAGATAAATACACCTTTAACTGAAGAATTGCGCATTTTAAATGCCGCAAACATGTATTCCAGAGAAGTTGTATTGTGCATTTGCCTCCAAGGTTGTTTAATTAGCATACTAGATAAATACACTTTTAAGTAAGGAATTCTGCATTTTTTATGCCGCAAACATGTATTCTACAAGAGTTGTTTTGTGCATTTGCCTCCAAAGTTGTTTTATTGGCATACTAGATAAATACACTTTTAAGTAAGGAATTCTGCATTTTTTATGCCGTAAACATGTATTCCAGAAGAGTTGTATTGTGCATCTGCCTCCAAAGTTGTTTAATCAGCATACTAGATAAATACACTCTTAAGTAAGGAATTCTGCATTTTTTATGCCGCAAACATTTATTCTACAAGAGCTGTATTGTGCATTTGCCTCCAAAGTTGTTTAATCATCATACTAGATAAATACACTTTTAAGTAAGGAATTTTGCATTTTTTATGCCGCAAACATTTATTCTACAAGATCTGTATTGTGCATTTGCCTCCAAAGTTGTTTAATCAGCATACTAGATAAATACACTCTTAAGTAAGGAATTCTGCATTTTTTATGCCGCAAACATTTATTCTACAAGAGCTGTATTGTGCATTTGCCTCCAAAGTTGTTTAATCATCATACTAGATAAATACACTTTTAAGTGAGGAATTCTGCATTTTTTATGTCGTAAACATGAATTCCAGAAGAGTTGTATTGTGCATTTGCCTCCAAAGTTCAGCATACTAGATAAATACACTTTTAAGTAAGGAATTATGCATTTTTTATGCCGCAAACATGTATTCTTGCCTCCAAAGTTGTTTAATTAGCATACTAGATAAATACACTTTTAAGTAAGGAATTCTGCATTTTTTATGCCGCAAACATGTATTCTACAAGAGTTGTATTGTGCATTTGCCTCCAAAGTTGTTTTATTGGCATACTAGATAAATACACTTTTAAGTAACGAATTCTGCATTTTTTATGCCGCAAACATGTATTCTACAAGAGTTGTTTTGTGCATTTGCCTCCAAAGTTGTTTTATTGGCATACTAAATAAATACACTTTTAAGTAAGGAATTCTGCATTTTTTATGGCGTAAACATGTATTCCAGAAGAGTTGTATTGTGCATTTGCCTCCAAAGTTGTTTAATCAGCATACTAGATAAATACACTTTTAAGTAAGGAATTCTGCATTTTTTATGCCGCAAACATGTATTCCAGAAGAGTTGTATTGTGCATTTGCCTCCAAGGTTATTTAATTAGCATACTAGATAAATACACTTTTAAGTAACGAATTCTGCATTGTTTATGCCGCAAACATGTATTCTACAAGAGTTGTTTTGTGCATTTGCCTCCAAAGTTGTTTTATTGGCATACTAAATAAATACACTTTTAAGTAAGGAATTCTGCATTTTTTATGGCGTAAACATGTATTCCAGAAGAGTTGTATTGTGCATTTGCCTCCAAAGTTGTTTAATCAGCATACTAGATAAATACACTTTTAAGTAAGGAATTCTGCATTTTTTATGCCGCAAACATGTATTCTTGCCTCCAAAGTTGTTTAATTAGCATACTAGATAAATACACTTTTAAGTAAGGAATTCTGCATTTTTTATGCCGCAAACATGTAATCTTCAAGAGCTGTAATGTGCATTTGCCTCCAAAGTTGTTTAATCATCATACTAGATAAATACACTTTTAAGTAAGGAATTCTGCATTTTTTATGCCGTAAACATGTATTCCAGAAGAGTTGTATTGTGCATTTGCCTCCAAAGTTGTTTAATCAGCATACTAGATAAATACACTTTTAAGTGAGGAATTCTGCATTTTTTATGCCGCAAACATGTATTCTTACCTCCAAAGTTGTTTAATTAGCATACTAGATAAATACACTTTTAAGTAAGGAATTCTGCATTTTTTATGCCGCATTTTTAAGTATTGTGCATTTGCCTCCAAAGTTGTTTTATTGGCATACTAGATAAATACACCTTTAAGTGAAGAATTGCGCATTTTAAATGCCGCAAACATGTATTCCAGAAGAGTTGTATTGTGCATTTGCCTCCAAGGTTGTTTAATTAGCATACTAGATAAATACACTTTTAAGTAAGGAATTCTGCATTTTTTATGCCGCAAACATGTATTCTACAAGAGTTGTTTTGTCCTTTTGCCTCCAAAGTTGTTTTATTGGCATACTAGATAAATACACTTTTAAGTAAGGAATTCTGCATTTTTTATGCCGTAAACATTTATTCTACAAGATCTGTATTGTGCATTTGCCTCCAAAGTTGTTTAATCAGCATACTAGATAAATACACTTTTAAGTAAGGAATTCTGCATTTTTTATGCCGCAAACATGTATTCTACAAGAGTTGTATTGTGCATTTGCCTCCAAGGTTGTTTAATTAGCATACTAGATAAATACACTTTTAAGTAAGGAGTTCTGCATTTTTTATGCCGTAAACATGTATTCTACAAGAGTTGTATTGTGCATCTGCCTCCAAAGTTGTTTAATCAGCATACTAGATAAATACACTTTTAAGTAAGGAATTCTGCATTTTTTATGCCGCAAACATTTATTCTACAAGAGCTGTATTGTGCATTTGCCTCCAAAGTTGTTTAATCATCATACTAGATAAATACACTTTTAAGTGAGGAATTCTGCATTTTTTATGTCGTAAACATGAATTCCAGAAGAGTTGTATTGTGCATTTGCCTCCAAAGTTCAGCATACTAGATAAATACACTTTTAAGTAAGGAATTCTGCATTTTTTATGCCGCAAACATGTATTCTTGCCTCCAAAGTAGTTTAATTAGCATACTAGATAAATACACTTTTAAGTAAGGAATTCTGCATTTTTTATGCCGCAAACATGTATTCTACAAGAGTTGTATTGTGCATTTGCCTCCAAAGTTGTTTTATTGGCATACTAGATAAATACACTTTTAAGTAAGGAATTCTGCATTTTTTATGTCGTAAACATGAATTCCAGAAGAGTTGTATTGTGCATTTGCCTCCAAAGTTCAGCATACTAGATAAATACACTTTTAAGTAAGGAATTCTGCATTTTTTATGCCGCAAACATGTATTCTACAAGAGTTGTTTTGTCCTTTTGCCTCCAAAGTTGTTTTATTGGCATACTAGATAAATACACTTTTAAGTAAGGAATTCTGCATTTTTTATGCCGTAAACATTTATTCTACAAGATCTGTATTGTGCATTTGCCTCCAAAGTTGTTTAATCAGCATACTAGATAAATACACTTTTAAGTAAGGAATTCTGCATTTTTTATGCCGCAAACATGTATTCTACAAGAGTTGTATTGTGCATTTGCCTCCAAGGTTGTTTAATTAGCATACTAGATAAATACACTTTTAAGTAAGGAGTTCTGCATTTTTTATGCCGTAAACATGTATTCTACAAGAGTTGTATTGTGCATCTGCCTCCAAAGTTGTTTAATCAGCATACTAGATAAATACACTTTTAAGTAAGGAATTCTGCATTTTTTATGCCGCAAACATTTATTCTACAAGAGCTGTATTGTGCATTTGCCTCCAAAGTTGTTTAATCATCATACTAGATAAATACACTTTTAAGTGAGGAATTCTGCATTTTTTATGTCGTAAACATGAATTCCAGAAGAGTTGTATTGTGCATTTGCCTCCAAAGTTCAGCATACTAGATAAATACACTTTTAAGTAAGGAATTCTGCATTTTTTATGCCGCAAACATGTATTCTTGCCTCCAAAGTAGTTTAATTAGCATACTAGATAAATACACTTTTAAGTAAGGAATTCTGCATTTTTTATGCCGCAAACATGTATTCTACAAGAGTTGTATTGTGCATTTGCCTCCAAAGTTGTTTTATTGGCATACTAGATAAATACACTTTTAAGTAAGGAATTCTGCATTTTTTATGTCGTAAACATGAATTCCAGAAGAGTTGTATTGTGCATTTGCCTCCAAAGTTCAGCATACTAGATAAATACACTTTTAAGTAAGGAATTCTGCATTTTTTATGCCGCAAACATGTATTCTTGCCTCCAAAGTTGTTTAATTAGCATACTAGATAAATACACTTTTAAGTAAGGAATTCTGCATTTTTTATGGCGTAAACATGTATTCCAGAAGAGTTGTATTGTGCATTTGCCTCCAAAGTTGTTTAATCAGCATACTAGATAAATACACTTTTAAGTAAGGAATTCTGCATTTTTTATGCCGCAAACATGTATTCCAGAAGAGTTGTATTGTGCATTTGCCTCCAAGGTTATTTAATTAGCATACTAGATAAATACACTTTTAAGTAACGAATTCTGCATTTTTTATGCCGCAAACATGTATTCTACAAGAGTTGTTTTGTGCATTTGCCTCCAAAGTTGTTTTATTGGCATACTAAATAAATACACTTTTAAGTAAGGAATTCTGCATTTTTTATGGCGTAAACATGTATTCCAGAAGAGTTGTATTGTGCATTTGCCTCCAAAGTTCAGCATACTAGATAAATACACTTTTAAGTAAGGAATTCTGCATTTTTTATGCCGCAAACATGTATTCTTGCCTCCAAAGTAGTTTAATTAGCATACTAGATAAATACACTTTTAAGTAAGGAATTCTGCATTTTTTATGCCGCAAACATGTATTCTACAAGAGTTGTATTGTGCATTTGCCTCCAAAGTTGTTTAATCATCATACTAGATAAATACACTTTTAAGTAAGGAATTATGCATTTTTTATGCCGTAAACATGTATTCCAGAAGAGTTGTATTGTGCATTTGCCTCCAAAGTTGTTTAATCAGCATACTAGATAAATACACTTTTAAGTGAGGAATTCTGCATTTGTTATGCCGCAAACATGTATTCTTACCTCCAAAGTTGTTTAATTAGCATACTAGATAAATACACTTTTAAGTAAGGAATTCTGCATTTTTTATGCCGCATTTTTAAGTATTGTGCATTTGCCTCCAAAGTTGTTTTATTGGCATACTAGATAAATACACCTTTAAGTGAAGAATTGCGCATTTTAAATGCCGCAAACATGTATTCTATAAGAGAATTTGCCTCTAAAGTTGTTTAATTAGCATTTGCCTCTAAAGTTGCTTAATTAGCATACTAGATAAATACACTCTTAAGTAACGAATTCTGCATTTTTTATGCCGCAAACATGTATTCTACAAGAGTTGTTTTGTGCATTTGCCTCCAAAGTTGTTTTATTGGCATACTAAATAAATACACTTTTAAGTAAGGAATTCTGCATTTTTTATGGCGTAAACATGTATTCCAGAAGAGTTGTATTGTGCATTTGCCTCCAAAGTTGTTTAATCAGCATACTAGATAAATACACTTTTAAGTAAGGAATTCTGCATTTTTTATGCCGCAAACATGTATTCTTGCCTCCAAAGTTGTTTAATTAGCATACTAGATAAATACACTTTTAAGTAAGGAATTCTGCATTTTTTATACCGCAAACATGTAATCTTCAAGAGCTGTAATGTGCATTTGCCTCCAAAGTTGTTTAATCATCATACTAGATAAATACACTTTTAAGTAAGGAATTATGCATTTTTTATGCCGTAAACATGTATTCCAGAAGAGTTGTATTGTGCATTTGCCTCCAAAGTTGTTTAATCAGCATACTAGATAAATACACTTTTAAGTGAGGAATTCTGCATTTGTTATGCCGCAAACATGTATTCTTACCTCCAAAGTTGTTTAATTAGCATACTAGATAAATACACTTTTAAGTAAGGAATTCTGCATTTTTTATGCCGCATTTTTAAGTATTGTGCATTTGCCTCCAAAGTTGTTTTATTGGCATACTAGATAAATACACCTTTAAGTGAAGAATTGCGCATTTTAAATGCCGCAAACATGTATTCTATAAGAGAATTTGCCTCTAAAGTTGTTTAATTAGCATTTGCCTCTAAAGTTGCTTAATTAGCATACTAGATAAATACACTCTTAAGTAAGGAATTCTGCATTTCTTATGCCGCAAACATGTATTCCAGAAGAGTTGTATTGTGCATTTGCCTCCAAAGTTGTTTAATCATCATACTAGATAAATACACTTTTAAGTAAGGAATTATGCATTTTTTATGCCGTAAACATGTATTCCAGAAGAGTTGTATTGTGCATTTGCCTCCAAAGTTGTTTAATCAGCATACTAGATAAATACACTTTTAAGTGAGGAATTCTGCATTTGTTATGCCGCAAACATGTATTCTTACCTCCAAAGTTGTTTAATTAGCATACTAGATAAATACACTTTTAAGTAAGGAATTCTGCATTTTTTATGCCGCATTTTTAAGTATTGTGCATTTGCCTCCAAAGTTGTTTTATTGGCATACTAGATAAATACACCTTTAAGTGAAGAATTGCGCATTTTAAATGCCGCAAACATGTATTCTATAAGAGAATTTGCCTCTAAAGTTGTTTAATTAGCATTTGCCTCTAAAGTTGCTTAATTAGCATACTAGATAAATACACTCTTAAGTAAGGAATTCTGCATTTCTTATGCCGCAAACATGTATTCCAGAAGAGTTGTATTGTGCATTTGCCTCCAAGGTTGTTTAATTAGCATTCTAGATAAATACACTTTTAAGTAAGGAATTCTGCATTTTTTATGCCGCAAACATTTATTCTACAAGAGTTGTATTGTGCATTTGCCTCCAAAGTTGTTTAATTAGCATACTAGACAAATACACTCTGCATTTTTTATGCCGCAAACATGTATTCTACAAGAGTTGTTTTGTGCATTTGCCTCCAAAGTTGTTTTATTGGCATACTAGATAAATACACTTTTAAGTAAGGAATTCTGCATTTTTTATGTCGTAAACATGTATTCCAGAAGAGTTGTATTGTGCATTTGCCTCCAAAGTTCAGCATACTAGATAAATACACTTTTAAGTAAGGAATTCTGCATTTTTTATGCCGCAAACATGTATTCTTGCCTCCAAAGTTGTTTAATTAGCATACTAGATAAATACACTTTTAAGTAAGGAATTCTGCATTTTTTATGCCGCAAACATGTATTCTACAAGAGTTGTATTGTGAGTTGTTTTATTGGCATACTAGATAAATACACCTTTAACTGAAGAATTGCGCATTTTAAATGCCGCAAACATGTATTCCAGAGAAGTTGTATTGTGCATTTGCCTCCAAGGTTGTTTAATTAGCATACTAGATAAATACACTTTTAAGTAAGGAATTCTGCATTTTTTATGCCGCAAACATGTATTCTACAAGAGTTGTTTTGACACTTTTAAGTAAGGAATTCTGCATTTTTTATGCCGCAAACATTTATTCTACAAGATCTGTATTGTGCATTTGCCTCCAAAGTTGTTTAATCAGCATACTAGATAAATACACTCTTAAGTAAGGAATTCTGCATTTTTTATGCCGCAAACATTTATTCTACAAGAGCTGTATTGTGCATTTGCCTCCAAAGTTGTTTAATCATCATACTAGATAAATACACTTTTAAGTGAGGAATTCTGCATTTTTTATGTCGTAAACATGAATTCCAGAAGAGTTGTATTGTGCATTTGCCTCCAAAGTTCAGCATACTAGATAAATACACTTTTAAGTAAGGAATTCTGCATTTTTTATGCCGCAAACATGTATTCTTGCCTCCAAGGTTGTTTAATTAGCATACTAGATAAATACACTTTTAAGTAAGGAGTTCTGCATTTTTTATGCCGTAAACATGTATTCTACAAGAGTTGTATTGTGCATCTGCCTCCAAAGTTGTTTAATCAGCATACTAGATAAATACACTTTTAAGTAAGGAATTCTGCATTTTTTATGCCGCAAACATTTATTCTACAAGAGCTGTATTGTGCATTTGCCTCCAAAGTTGTTTAATCATCATACTAGATAAATACACTTTTAAGTGAGGAATTCTGCATTTTTTATGTCGTAAACATGAATTCCAGAAGAGTTGTATTGTGCATTTGCCTCCAAAGTTCAGCATACTAGATAAATACACTTTTAAGTAAGGAATTCTGCATTTTTTATGCCGCAAACATGTATTCTTGCCTCCAAAGTAGTTTAATTAGCATACTAGATAAATACACTTTTAAGTAAGGAATTCTGCATTTTTTATGCCGCAAACATGTATTCTACAAGAGTTGTATTGTGCATTTGCCTCCAAAGTTGTTTTATTGGCATACTAGATAAATACACTTTTAAGTAAGGAATTCTGCATTTTTTATGTCGTAAACATGAATTCCAGAAGAGTTGTATTGTGCATTTGCCTCCAAAGTTCAGCATACTAGATAAATACACTTTTAAGTAAGGAATTCTGCATTTTTTATGCCGCAAACATGTATTCTACAAGAGTTGTTTTGTCCTTTTGCCTCCAAAGTTGTTTTATTGGCATACTAGATAAATACACTTTTAAGTAAGGAATTCTGCATTTTTTATGCCGTAAACATTTATTCTACAAGATCTGTATTGTGCATTTGCCTCCAAAGTTGTTTAATCAGCATACTAGATAAATACACTTTTAAGTAAGGAATTCTGCATTTTTTATGCCGCAAACATGTATTCTACAAGAGTTGTATTGTGCATTTGCCTCCAAGGTTGTTTAATTAGCATACTAGATAAATACACTTTTAAGTAAGGAGTTCTGCATTTTTTATGCCGTAAACATGTATTCTACAAGAGTTGTATTGTGCATCTGCCTCCAAAGTTGTTTAATCAGCATACTAGATAAATACACTTTTAAGTAAGGAATTCTGCATTTTTTATGCCGCAAACATTTATTCTACAAGAGCTGTATTGTGCATTTGCCTCCAAAGTTGTTTAATCATCATACTAGATAAATACACTTTTAAGTGAGGAATTCTGCATTTTTTATGTCGTAAACATGAATTCCAGAAGAGTTGTATTGTGCATTTGCCTCCAAAGTTCAGCATACTAGATAAATACACTTTTAAGTAAGGAATTCTGCATTTTTTATGCCGCAAACATGTATTCTTGCCTCCAAAGTAGTTTAATTAGCATACTAGATAAATACACTTTTAAGTAAGGAATTCTGCATTTTTTATGCCGCAAACATGTATTCTACAAGAGTTGTATTGTGCATTTGCCTCCAAAGTTGTTTTATTGGCATACTAGATAAATACACTTTTAAGTAAGGAATTCTGCATTTTTTATGTCGTAAACATGAATTCCAGAAGAGTTGTATTGTGCATTTGCCTCCAAAGTTCAGCATACTAGATAAATACACTTTTAAGTAAGGAATTCTGCATTTTTTATGCCGCAAACATGTATTCTTGCCTCCAAAGTTGTTTAATTAGCATACTAGATAAATACACTTTTAAGTAAGGAATTCTGCATTTTTTATGGCGTAAACATGTATTCCAGAAGAGTTGTATTGTGCATTTGCCTCCAAAGTTGTTTAATCAGCATACTAGATAAATACACTTTTAAGTAAGGAATTCTGCATTTTTTATGCCGCAAACATGTATTCCAGAAGAGTTGTATTGTGCATTTGCCTCCAAGGTTATTTAATTAGCATACTAGATAAATACACTTTTAAGTAACGAATTCTGCATTTTTTATGCCGCAAACATGTATTCTACAAGAGTTGTTTTGTGCATTTGCCTCCAAAGTTGTTTTATTGGCATACTAAATAAATACACTTTTAAGTAAGGAATTCTGCATTTTTTATGGCGTAAACATGTATTCCAGAAGAGTTGTATTGTGCATTTGCCTCCAAAGTTCAGCATACTAGATAAATACACTTTTAAGTAAGGAATTCTGCATTTTTTATGCCGCAAACATGTATTCTTGCCTCCAAAGTAGTTTAATTAGCATACTAGATAAATACACTTTTAAGTAAGGAATTCTGCATTTTTTATGCCGCAAACATGTATTCTACAAGAGTTGTATTGTGCATTTGCCTCCAAAGTTGTTTAATCATCATACTAGATAAATACACTTTTAAGTAAGGAATTATGCATTTTTTATGCCGTAAACATGTATTCCAGAAGAGTTGTATTGTGCATTTGCCTCCAAAGTTGTTTAATCAGCATACTAGATAAATACACTTTTAAGTGAGGAATTCTGCATTTGTTATGCCGCAAACATGTATTCTTACCTCCAAAGTTGTTTAATTAGCATACTAGATAAATACACTTTTAAGTAAGGAATTCTGCATTTTTTATGCCGCATTTTTAAGTATTGTGCATTTGCCTCCAAAGTTGTTTTATTGGCATACTAGATAAATACACCTTTAAGTGAAGAATTGCGCATTTTAAATGCCGCAAACATGTATTCTATAAGAGAATTTGCCTCTAAAGTTGTTTAATTAGCATTTGCCTCTAAAGTTGCTTAATTAGCATACTAGATAAATACACTCTTAAGTAACGAATTCTGCATTTTTTATGCCGCAAACATGTATTCTACAAGAGTTGTTTTGTGCATTTGCCTCCAAAGTTGTTTTATTGGCATACTAAATAAATACACTTTTAAGTAAGGAATTCTGCATTTTTTATGGCGTAAACATGTATTCCAGAAGAGTTGTATTGTGCATTTGCCTCCAAAGTTGTTTAATCAGCATACTAGATAAATACACTTTTAAGTAAGGAATTCTGCATTTTTTATGCCGCAAACATGTATTCTTGCCTCCAAAGTTGTTTAATTAGCATACTAGATAAATACACTTTTAAGTAAGGAATTCTGCATTTTTTATGCCGCAAACATGTAATCTTCAAGAGCTGTAATGTGCATTTGCCTCCAAAGTTGTTTAATCATCATACTAGATAAATACACTTTTAAGTAAGGAATTATGCATTTTTTATGCCGTAAACATGTATTCCAGAAGAGTTGTATTGTGCATTTGCCTCCAAAGTTGTTTAATCAGCATACTAGATAAATACACTTTTAAGTGAGGAATTCTGCATTTGTTATGCCGCAAACATGTATTCTTACCTCCAAAGTTGTTTAATTAGCATACTAGATAAATACACTTTTAAGTAAGGAATTCTGCATTTTTTATGCCGCATTTTTAAGTATTGTGCATTTGCCTCCAAAGTTGTTTTATTGGCATACTAGATAAATACACCTTTAAGTGAAGAATTGCGCATTTTAAATGCCGCAAACATGTATTCTATAAGAGAATTTGCCTCTAAAGTTGTTTAATTAGCATTTGCCTCTAAAGTTGCTTAATTAGCATACTAGATAAATACACTCTTAAGTAAGGAATTCTGCATTTCTTATGCCGCAAACATGTATTCCAGAAGAGTTGTATTGTGCATTTGCCTCCAAAGTTGTTTAATCATCATACTAGATAAATACACTTTTAAGTAAGGAATTATGCATTTTTTATGCCGTAAACATGTATTCCAGAAGAGTTGTATTGTGCATTTGCCTCCAAAGTTGTTTAATCAGCATACTAGATAAATACACTTTTAAGTGAGGAATTCTGCATTTGTTATGCCGCAAACATGTATTCTTACCTCCAAAGTTGTTTAATTAGCATACTAGATAAATACACTTTTAAGTAAGGAATTCTGCATTTTTTATGCCGCATTTTTAAGTATTGTGCATTTGCCTCCAAAGTTGTTTTATTGGCATACTAGATAAATACACCTTTAAGTGAAGAATTGCGCATTTTAAATGCCGCAAACATGTATTCTATAAGAGAATTTGCCTCTAAAGTTGTTTAATTAGCATTTGCCTCTAAAGTTGCTTAATTAGCATACTAGATAAATACACTCTTAAGTAAGGAATTCTGCATTTCTTATGCCGCAAACATGTATTCCAGAAGAGTTGTATTGTGCATTTGCCTCCAAGGTTGTTTAATTAGCATTCTAGATAAATACACTTTTAAGTAAGGAATTCTGCATTTTTTATGCCGCAAACATTTATTCTACAAGAGTTGTATTGTGCATTTGCCTCCAAAGTTGTTTAATTAGCATACTAGACAAATACACTCTGCATTTTTTATGCCGCAAACATGTATTCTACAAGAGTTGTTTTGTGCATTTGCCTCCAAAGTTGTTTTATTGGCATACTAGATAAATACACTTTTAAGTAAGGAATTCTGCATTTTTTATGTCGTAAACATGTATTCCAGAAGAGTTGTATTGTGCATTTGCCTCCAAAGTTCAGCATACTAGATAAATACACTTTTAAGTAAGGAATTCTGCATTTTTTATGCCGCAAACATGTATTCTTGCCTCCAAAGTTGTTTAATTAGCATACTAGATAAATACACTTTTAAGTAAGGAATTCTGCATTTTTTATGCCGCAAACATGTAATCTTCAAGAGCTGTAATGTGCATTTGCCTCCAAAGTTGTTTAATCATCATACTAGATAAATACACTTTTAAGTAAGGAATTATGCATTTTTTATGCCGTAAACATGTATTCCAGAAGAGTTGTATTGTGCATTTGCCTCCAAAGTTGTTTAATCAGCATACTAGATAAATACACTTTTAAGTGAGGAATTCTGCATTTGTTATGCCGCAAACATGTATTCTTACCTCCAAAGTTGTTTAATTAGCATACTAGATAAATACACTTTTAAGTAAGGAATTCTGCATTTTTTATGCCGCATTTTTAAGTATTGTGCATTTGCCTCCAAAGTTGTTTTATTGGCATACTAGATAAATACACCTTTAAGTGAAGAATTGCGCATTTTAAATGCCGCAAACATGTATTCTATAAGAGAATTTGCCTCTAAAGTTGTTTAATTAGCATTTGCCTCTAAAGTTGCTTAATTAGCATACTAGATAAATACACTCTTAAGTAAGGAATTCTGCATTTCTTATGCCGCAAACATGTATTCCAGAAGAGTTGTATTGTGCATTTGCCTCCAAAGTTGTTTAATCATCATACTAGATAAATACACTTTTAAGTAAGGAATTATGCATTTTTTATGCCGTAAACATGTATTCCAGAAGAGTTGTATTGTGCATTTGCCTCCAAAGTTGTTTAATCAGCATACTAGATAAATACACTTTTAAGTGAGGAATTCTGCATTTGTTATGCCGCAAACATGTATTCTTACCTCCAAAGTTGTTTAATTAGCATACTAGATAAATACACTTTTAAGTAAGGAATTCTGCATTTTTTATGCCGCATTTTTAAGTATTGTGCATTTGCCTCCAAAGTTGTTTTATTGGCATACTAGATAAATACACCTTTAAGTGAAGAATTGCGCATTTTAAATGCCGCAAACATGTATTCTATAAGAGAATTTGCCTCTAAAGTTGTTTAATTAGCATTTGCCTCTAAAGTTGCTTAATTAGCATACTAGATAAATACACTCTTAAGTAAGGAATTCTGCATTTCTTATGCCGCAAACATGTATTCCAGAAGAGTTGTATTGTGCATTTGCCTCCAAGGTTGTTTAATTAGCATTCTAGATAAATACACTTTTAAGTAAGGAATTCTGCATTTTTTATGCCGCAAACATTTATTCTACAAGAGTTGTATTGTGCATTTGCCTCCAAAGTTGTTTAATTAGCATACTAGACAAATACACTCTGCATTTTTTATGCCGCAAACATGTATTCTACAAGAGTTGTTTTGTGCATTTGCCTCCAAAGTTGTTTTATTGGCATACTAGATAAATACACTTTTAAGTAAGGAATTCTGCATTTTTTATGTCGTAAACATGTATTCCAGAAGAGTTGTATTGTGCATTTGCCTCCAAAGTTCAGCATACTAGATAAATACACTTTTAAGTAAGGAATTCTGCATTTTTTATGCCGCAAACATGTATTCTTGCCTCCAAAGTTGTTTAATTAGCATACTAGATAAATACACTTTTAAGTAAGGAATTCTGCATTTTTTATGCCGCAAACATGTATTCTACAAGAGTTGTATTGTGAGTTGTTTTATTGGCATACTAGATAAATACACCTTTAACTGAAGAATTGCGCATTTTAAATGCCGCAAACATGTATTCCAGAGAAGTTGTATTGTGCATTTGCCTCCAAGGTTGTTTAATTAGCATACTAGATAAATACACTTTTAAGTAAGGAATTCTGCATTTTTTATGCCGCAAACATGTATTCTACAAGAGTTGTTTTGACACTTTTAAGTAAGGAATTCTGCATTTTTTATGCCGCAAACATTTATTCTACAAGATCTGTATTGTGCATTTGCCTCCAAAGTTGTTTAATCAGCATACTAGATAAATACACTCTTAAGTAAGGAATTCTGCATTTTTTATGCCGCAAACATTTATTCTACAAGAGCTGTATTGTGCATTTGCCTCCAAAGTTGTTTAATCATCATACTAGATAAATACACTTTTAAGTGAGGAATTCTGCATTTTTTATGTCGTAAACATGAATTCCAGAAGAGTTGTATTGTGCATTTGCCTCCAAAGTTCAGCATACTAGATAAATACACTTTTAAGTAAGGAATTCTGCATTTTTTATGCCGCAAACATGTATTCTTGCCTCCAAGGTTGTTTAATTAGCATACTAGATAAATACACTTTTAAGTAAGGAGTTCTGCATTTTTTATGCCGTAAACATGTATTCTACAAGAGTTGTATTGTGCATCTGCCTCCAAAGTTGTTTAATCAGCATACTAGATAAATACACTTTTAAGTAAGGAATTCTGCATTTTTTATGCCGCAAACATTTATTCTACAAGAGCTGTATTGTGCATTTGCCTCCAAAGTTGTTTAATCATCATACTAGATAAATACACTTTTAAGTGAGGAATTCTGCATTTTTTATGTCGTAAACATGAATTCCAGAAGAGTTGTATTGTGCATTTGCCTCCAAAGTTCAGCATACTAGATAAATACACTTTTAAGTAAGGAATTCTGCATTTTTTATGCCGCAAACATGTATTCTTGCCTCCAAAGTAGTTTAATTAGCATACTAGATAAATACACTTTTAAGTAAGGAATTCTGCATTTTTTATGCCGCAAACATGTATTCTACAAGAGTTGTATTGTGCATTTGCCTCCAAAGTTGTTTTATTGGCATACTAGATAAATACACTTTTAAGTAAGGAATTCTGCATTTTTTATGTCGTAAACATGAATTCCAGAAGAGTTGTATTGTGCATTTGCCTCCAAAGTTCAGCATACTAGATAAATACACTTTTAAGTAAGGAATTCTGCATTTTTTATGCCGCAAACATGTATTCTACAAGAGTTGTTTTGTCCTTTTGCCTCCAAAGTTGTTTTATTGGCATACTAGATAAATACACTTTTAAGTAAGGAATTCTGCATTTTTTATGCCGTAAACATTTATTCTACAAGATCTGTATTGTGCATTTGCCTCCAAAGTTGTTTAATCAGCATACTAGATAAATACACTTTTAAGTAAGGAATTCTGCATTTTTTATGCCGCAAACATGTATTCTACAAGAGTTGTATTGTGCATTTGCCTCCAAGGTTGTTTAATTAGCATACTAGATAAATACACTTTTAAGTAAGGAGTTCTGCATTTTTTATGCCGTAAACATGTATTCTACAAGAGTTGTATTGTGCATCTGCCTCCAAAGTTGTTTAATCAGCATACTAGATAAATACACTTTTAAGTAAGGAATTCTGCATTTTTTATGCCGCAAACATTTATTCTACAAGAGCTGTATTGTGCATTTGCCTCCAAAGTTGTTTAATCATCATACTAGATAAATACACTTTTAAGTGAGGAATTCTGCATTTTTTATGTCGTAAACATGAATTCCAGAAGAGTTGTATTGTGCATTTGCCTCCAAAGTTCAGCATACTAGATAAATACACTTTTAAGTAAGGAATTCTGCATTTTTTATGCCGCAAACATGTATTCTTGCCTCCAAAGTAGTTTAATTAGCATACTAGATAAATACACTTTTAAGTAAGGAATTCTGCATTTTTTATGCCGCAAACATGTATTCTACAAGAGTTGTATTGTGCATTTGCCTCCAAAGTTGTTTTATTGGCATACTAGATAAATACACTTTTAAGTAAGGAATTCTGCATTTTTTATGTCGTAAACATGAATTCCAGAAGAGTTGTATTGTGCATTTGCCTCCAAAGTTCAGCATACTAGATAAATACACTTTTAAGTAAGGAATTCTGCATTTTTTATGCCGCAAACATGTATTCTTGCCTCCAAAGTTGTTTAATTAGCATACTAGATAAATACACTTTTAAGTAAGGAATTCTGCATTTTTTATGGCGTAAACATGTATTCCAGAAGAGTTGTATTGTGCATTTGCCTCCAAAGTTGTTTAATCAGCATACTAGATAAATACACTTTTAAGTAAGGAATTCTGCATTTTTTATGCCGCAAACATGTATTCCAGAAGAGTTGTATTGTGCATTTGCCTCCAAGGTTATTTAATTAGCATACTAGATAAATACACTTTTAAGTAACGAATTCTGCATTTTTTATGCCGCAAACATGTATTCTACAAGAGTTGTTTTGTGCATTTGCCTCCAAAGTTGTTTTATTGGCATACTAAATAAATACACTTTTAAGTAAGGAATTCTGCATTTTTTATGGCGTAAACATGTATTCCAGAAGAGTTGTATTGTGCATTTGCCTCCAAAGTTCAGCATACTAGATAAATACACTTTTAAGTAAGGAATTCTGCATTTTTTATGCCGCAAACATGTATTCTTGCCTCCAAAGTAGTTTAATTAGCATACTAGATAAATACACTTTTAAGTAAGGAATTCTGCATTTTTTATGCCGCAAACATGTATTCTACAAGAGTTGTATTGTGCATTTGCCTCCAAAGTTGTTTAATCATCATACTAGATAAATACACTTTTAAGTAAGGAATTATGCATTTTTTATGCCGTAAACATGTATTCCAGAAGAGTTGTATTGTGCATTTGCCTCCAAAGTTGTTTAATCAGCATACTAGATAAATACACTTTTAAGTGAGGAATTCTGCATTTGTTATGCCGCAAACATGTATTCTTACCTCCAAAGTTGTTTAATTAGCATACTAGATAAATACACTTTTAAGTAAGGAATTCTGCATTTTTTATGCCGCATTTTTAAGTATTGTGCATTTGCCTCCAAAGTTGTTTTATTGGCATACTAGATAAATACACCTTTAAGTGAAGAATTGCGCATTTTAAATGCCGCAAACATGTATTCTATAAGAGAATTTGCCTCTAAAGTTGTTTAATTAGCATTTGCCTCTAAAGTTGCTTAATTAGCATACTAGATAAATACACTCTTAAGTAACGAATTCTGCATTTTTTATGCCGCAAACATGTATTCTACAAGAGTTGTTTTGTGCATTTGCCTCCAAAGTTGTTTTATTGGCATACTAAATAAATACACTTTTAAGTAAGGAATTCTGCATTTTTTATGGCGTAAACATGTATTCCAGAAGAGTTGTATTGTGCATTTGCCTCCAAAGTTGTTTAATCAGCATACTAGATAAATACACTTTTAAGTAAGGAATTCTGCATTTTTTATGCCGCAAACATGTATTCTTGCCTCCAAAGTTGTTTAATTAGCATACTAGATAAATACACTTTTAAGTAAGGAATTCTGCATTTTTTATGCCGCAAACATGTAATCTTCAAGAGCTGTAATGTGCATTTGCCTCCAAAGTTGTTTAATCATCATACTAGATAAATACACTTTTAAGTAAGGAATTATGCATTTTTTATGCCGTAAACATGTATTCCAGAAGAGTTGTATTGTGCATTTGCCTCCAAAGTTGTTTAATCAGCATACTAGATAAATACACTTTTAAGTGAGGAATTCTGCATTTGTTATGCCGCAAACATGTATTCTTACCTCCAAAGTTGTTTAATTAGCATACTAGATAAATACACTTTTAAGTAAGGAATTCTGCATTTTTTATGCCGCATTTTTAAGTATTGTGCATTTGCCTCCAAAGTTGTTTTATTGGCATACTAGATAAATACACCTTTAAGTGAAGAATTGCGCATTTTAAATGCCGCAAACATGTATTCTATAAGAGAATTTGCCTCTAAAGTTGTTTAATTAGCATTTGCCTCTAAAGTTGCTTAATTAGCATACTAGATAAATACACTCTTAAGTAAGGAATTCTGCATTTCTTATGCCGCAAACATGTATTCCAGAAGAGTTGTATTGTGCATTTGCCTCCAAAGTTGTTTAATCATCATACTAGATAAATACACTTTTAAGTAAGGAATTATGCATTTTTTATGCCGTAAACATGTATTCCAGAAGAGTTGTATTGTGCATTTGCCTCCAAAGTTGTTTAATCAGCATACTAGATAAATACACTTTTAAGTGAGGAATTCTGCATTTGTTATGCCGCAAACATGTATTCTTACCTCCAAAGTTGTTTAATTAGCATACTAGATAAATACACTTTTAAGTAAGGAATTCTGCATTTTTTATGCCGCATTTTTAAGTATTGTGCATTTGCCTCCAAAGTTGTTTTATTGGCATACTAGATAAATACACCTTTAAGTGAAGAATTGCGCATTTTAAATGCCGCAAACATGTATTCTATAAGAGAATTTGCCTCTAAAGTTGTTTAATTAGCATTTGCCTCTAAAGTTGCTTAATTAGCATACTAGATAAATACACTCTTAAGTAAGGAATTCTGCATTTCTTATGCCGCAAACATGTATTCCAGAAGAGTTGTATTGTGCATTTGCCTCCAAGGTTGTTTAATTAGCATTCTAGATAAATACACTTTTAAGTAAGGAATTCTGCATTTTTTATGCCGCAAACATTTATTCTACAAGAGTTGTATTGTGCATTTGCCTCCAAAGTTGTTTAATTAGCATACTAGACAAATACACTCTGCATTTTTTATGCCGCAAACATGTATTCTACAAGAGTTGTTTTGTGCATTTGCCTCCAAAGTTGTTTTATTGGCATACTAGATAAATACACTTTTAAGTAAGGAATTCTGCATTTTTTATGTCGTAAACATGTATTCCAGAAGAGTTGTATTGTGCATTTGCCTCCAAAGTTCAGCATACTAGATAAATACACTTTTAAGTAAGGAATTCTGCATTTTTTATGCCGCAAACATGTATTCTTGCCTCCAAAGTTGTTTAATTAGCATACTAGATAAATACACTTTTAAGTAAGGAATTCTGCATTTTTTATGCCGCAAACATGTATTCTACAAGAGTTGTATTGTGAGTTGTTTTATTGGCATACTAGATAAATACACCTTTAACTGAAGAATTGCGCATTTTAAATGCCGCAAACATGTATTCCAGAGAAGTTGTATTGTGCATTTGCCTCCAAGGTTGTTTAATTAGCATACTAGATAAATACACTTTTAAGTAAGGAATTCTGCATTTTTTATGCCGCAAACATGTATTCTACAAGAGTTGTTTTGACACTTTTAAGTAAGGAATTCTGCATTTTTTATGCCGCAAACATTTATTCTACAAGATCTGTATTGTGCATTTGCCTCCAAAGTTGTTTAATCAGCATACTAGATAAATACACTCTTAAGTAAGGAATTCTGCATTTTTTATGCCGCAAACATTTATTCTACAAGAGCTGTATTGTGCATTTGCCTCCAAAGTTGTTTAATCATCATACTAGATAAATACACTTTTAAGTGAGGAATTCTGCATTTTTTATGTCGTAAACATGAATTCCAGAAGAGTTGTATTGTGCATTTGCCTCCAAAGTTCAGCATACTAGATAAATACACTTTTAAGTAAGGAATTCTGCATTTTTTATGCCGCAAACATGTATTCTTGCCTCCAAAGTTGTTTAATTAGCATACTAGATAAATACACTTTTAAGTAAGGAATTCTGCATTTTTTATGGCGTAAACATGTATTCCAGAAGAGTTGTATTGTGCATTTGCCTCCAAAGTTGTTTAATCAGCATACTAGATAAATACACTTTTAAGTAAGGAATTCTGCATTTTTTATGCCGCAAACATGTATTCCAGAAGAGTTGTATTGTGCATTTGCCTCCAAGGTTATTTAATTAGCATACTAGATAAATACACTTTTAAGTAACGAATTCTGCATTTTTTATGCCGCAAACATGTATTCTACAAGAGTTGTTTTGTGCATTTGCCTCCAAAGTTGTTTTATTGGCATACTAAATAAATACACTTTTAAGTAAGGAATTCTGCATTTTTTATGGCGTAAACATGTATTCCAGAAGAGTTGTATTGTGCATTTGCCTCCAAAGTTCAGCATACCAGATAAATACACTTTTAAGTAAGGAATTCTGCATTTTTTATGCCGCAAACATGTATTCTTGCCTCCAAAGTAGTTTAATTAGCATACTAGATAAATACACTTTTAAGTAAGGAATTCTGCATTTTTTATGCCGCAAACATGTATTCTACAAGAGTTGTATTGTGCATTTGCCTCCAAAGTTGTTTTATTGGCATACTAGATAAATACACCTTTAAGTGAAGAATTGCGCATTTTAAATGCCGCAAACATGTATTCCAGAAGAGTTGTATTGTGCATTTGCCTCAAAGGTTATTTAATTAGCATACTAGATAAATACACTTTTAAGTAACGAATTCTGCATTTTTTATGCCGCAAACATGTATTCTACAAGAGTTGTTTTGTGCATTTGCCTCCAAAGTTGTTTTATTGGCATACTAAATAAATACACTTTTAAGTAAGGAATTCTGCATTTTTTATGGCGTAAACATGTATTCCAGAAGAGTTGTATTGTGCATTTGCCTCCAAAGTTGTTTAATCAGCATACTAGATAAATACACTTTTAAGTAAGGAATTCTGCATTTTTTATGCCGCAAACATGTATTCTTGCCTCCAAAGTTGTTTAATTAGCATACTAGATAAATACACTTTTAAGTAAGGAATTCTGCATTTTTTATGCCGCAAACATGTAATCTTCAAGAGCTGTAATGTGCATTTGCCTCCAAAGTTGTTTAATCATCATACTAGATAAATACACTTTTAAGTAAGGAATTATGCATTTTTTATGCCGTAAACATGTATTCCAGAAGAGTTGTATTGTGCATTTGCCTCCAAAGTTGTTTAATCAGCATACTAGATAAATACACTTTTAAGTGAGGAATTCTGCATTTGTTATGCCGCAAACATGTATTCTTACCTCCAAAGTTGTTTAATTAGCATACTAGATAAATACACTTTTAAGTAAGGAATTCTGCATTTTTTATGCCGCATTTTTAAGTATTGTGCATTTGCCTCCAAAGTTGTTTTATTGGCATACTAGATAAATACACCTTTAAGTGAAGAATTGCGCATTTTAAATGCCGCAAACATGTATTCTATAAGAGAATTTGCCTCTAAAGTTGTTTAATTAGCATTTGCCTCTAAAGTTGCTTAATTAGCATACTAGATAAATACACTCTTAAGTAAGGAATTCTGCATTTCTTATGCCGCAAACATGTATTCCAGAAGAGTTGTATTGTGCATTTGCCTCCAAGGTTGTTTAATTAGCATTCTAGATAAATACACTTTTAAGTAAGGAATTCTGCATTTTTTATGCCGCAAACATTTATTCTACAAGAGTTGTATTGTGCATTTGCCTCCAAAGTTGTTTAATTAGCATACTAGACAAATACACTCTGCATTTTTTATGCCGCAAACATGTATTCTACAAGAGTTGTTTTGTGCATTTGCCTCCAAAGTTGTTTTATTGGCATACTAGATAAATACACTTTTAAGTAAGGAATTCTGCATTTTTTATGTCGTAAACATGTATTCCAGAAGAGTTGTATTGTGCATTTGCCTCCAAAGTTCAGCATACTAGATAAATACACTTTTAAGTAAGGAATTCTGCATTTTTTATGCCGCAAACATGTATTCTTGCCTCCAAAGTTGTTTAATTAGCATACTAGATAAATACACTTTTAAGTAAGGAATTCTGCATTTTTTATGCCGCAAACATGTATTCTACAAGAGTTGTATTGTGAGTTGTTTTATTGGCATACTAGATAAATACACCTTTAACTGAAGAATTGCGCATTTTAAATGCCGCAAACATGTATTCCAGAGAAGTTGTATTGTGCATTTGCCTCCAAGGTTGTTTAATTAGCATACTAGATAAATACACTTTTAAGTAAGGAATTCTGCATTTTTTATGCCGCAAACATGTATTCTACAAGAGTTGTTTTGTGCATTTGCCTCCAAAGTTGTTTTATTGGCATACTAGATAAATACACTTTTAAGTAAGGAATTCTGCATTTTTTATGCCGTAAACATGTATTCCAGAAGAGTTGTATTGTGCATCTGCCTCCAAAGTTGTTTAATCAGCATACTAGATAAATACACTCTTAAGTAAGGAATTCTGCATTTTTTATGCCGCAAACATTTATTCTACAAGAGCTGTATTGTGCATTTGCCTCCAAAGTTGTTTAATCATCATACTAGATAAATACACTTTTAAGTAAGGAATTCTGCATTTTTTATGCCGCAAACATTTATTCTACAAGATCTGTATTGTGCATTTGCCTCCAAAGTTGTTTAATCAGCATACTAGATAAATACACTCTTAAGTAAGGAATTCTGCATTTTTTATGCCGCAAACATTTATTCTACAAGAGCTGTATTGTGCATTTGCCTCCAAAGTTGTTTAATCATCATACTAGATAAATACACTTTTAAGTGAGGAATTCTGTATTTTTTATGTCGTAAACATGAATTCCAGAAGAGTTGTATTGTGCATTTGCCTCCAAAGTTCAGCATACTAGATAAATACACTTTTAAGTAAGGAATTCTGCATTTTTTATGCCGCAAACATGTATTCTTGCCTCCAAAGTTGTTTAATTAGCATACTAGATAAATACACTTTTAAGTAAGGAATTCTGCATTTTTTATGCCGCAAACATGTATTCTACAAGAGTTGTATTGTGCATTTGCCTCCAAAGTTGTTTTATTGGCATACTAGATAAATACACTTTTAAGTAACGAATTCTGCATTTTTTATGCCGCAAACATGTATTCTACAAGAGTTGTTTTGTGCATTTGCCTCCAAAGTTGTTTTATTGGCATACTAAATAAATACACTTTTAAGTAAGGAATTCTGCATTTTTTATGGCGTAAACATGTATTCCAGAAGAGTTGTATTGTGCATTTGCCTCCAAAGTTGTTTAATCAGCATACTAGATAAATACACTTTTAAGTAAGGAATTCTGCATTTTTTATGCCGCAAACATGTATTCCAGAAGAGTTGTATTGTGCATTTGCCTCCAAGGTTATTTAATTAGCATACTAGATAAATACACTTTTAAGTAACGAATTCTGCATTTTTTATGCCGCAAACATGTATTCTACAAGAGTTGTTTTGTGCATTTGCCTCCAAAGTTGTTTTATTGGCATACTAAATAAATACACTTTTAAGTAAGGAATTCTGCATTTTTTATGGCGTAAACATGTATTCCAGAAGAGTTGTATTGTGCATTTGCCTCCAAAGTTGTTTAATCAGCATACTAGATAAATACACTTTTAAGTAAGGAATTCTGCATTTTTTATGCCGCAAACATGTATTCTTGCCTCCAAAGTTGTTTAATTAGCATACTAGATAAATACACTTTTAAGTAAGGAATTCTGCATTTTTTATGCCGCAAACATGTAATCTTCAAGAGCTGTAATGTGCATTTGCCTCCAAAGTTGTTTAATCATCATACTAGATAAATACACTTTTAAGTAAGGAATTCTGCATTTTTTATGCCGTAAACATGTATTCCAGAAGAGTTGTATTGTGCATTTGCCTCCAAAGTTGTTTAATCAGCATACTAGATAAATACACTTTTAAGTGAGGAATTCTGCATTTTTTATGCCGCAAACATGTATTCTTACCTCCAAAGTTGTTTAATTAGCATACTAGATAAATACACTTTTAAGTAAGGAATTCTGCATTTTTTATGCCGCATTTTTAAGTATTGTGCATTTGCCTCCAAAGTTGTTTTATTGGCATACTAGATAAATACACCTTTAAGTGAAGAATTGCGCATTTTAAATGCCGCAAACATGTATTCCAGAAGAGTTGTATTGTGCATTTGCCTCCAAGGTTGTTTAATTAGCATACTAGATAAATACACTTTTAAGTAAGGAATTCTGCATTTTTTATGCCGCAAACATGTATTCTACAAGAGTTGTTTTGTCCTTTTGCCTCCAAAGTTGTTTTATTGGCATACTAGATAAATACACTTTTAAGTAAGGAATTCTGCATTTTTTATGCCGTAAACATTTATTCTACAAGATCTGTATTGTGCATTTGCCTCCAAAGTTGTTTAATCAGCATACTAGATAAATACACTTTTAAGTAAGGAATTCTGCATTTTTTATGCCGCAAACATGTATTCTACAAGAGTTGTATTGTGCATTTGCCTCCAAAGTTGTTTTATTGGCATACTAGATAAATACACCTTTAACTGAAGAATTGCGCATTTTAAATGCCGCAAACATGTATTCCAGAAGAGTTGTATTGTGCATTTGCCTCCAAAGTTGAGCATACTAGATAAATACACTTTTAAGTAAGGAATTCTGCATTTTTTATGCCGCAAACATGTATTCTTGCCTCCAAAGTTGTTTAATTAGCATACTAGATAAATACACTTTTAAGTAAGGAATTCTGCATTTTTTATGCCGCAAACATGTATTCTACAAGAGTTGTATTGTGCATTTGCCTCCAAAGTTGTTTTATTGGCATACTAGATAAATACACCTTTAAGTGAAGAATTGCGGGTTTTAAATGCCGCAAACATGTATTCCAGAAGAGTTGTATTGTGCATTTGCCTCCAAGGTTATTTAATTAGCATACTAGATAAATACACTTTTAAGTAACGAATTCTGCATTTTTTATGCCGCAAACATGTATTCTACAAGAGTTGTTTTGTGCATTTGCCTCCAAAGTTGTTTTATTGGCATACTAAATAAATACACTTTTAAGTAAGGAATTCTGCATTTTTTATGGCGTAAACATGTATTCCAGAAGAGTTGTATTGTGCATTTGCCTCCAAAGTTGTTTAATCAGCATACTAGATAAATACACTTTTAAGTAAGGAATTCTGCATTTTTTATGCCGCAAACATGTATTCTTGCCTCCAAAGTTGTTTAATTAGCATACTAGATAAATACACTTTTAAGTAAGGAATTCTGCATTTTTTATGCCGCAAACATGTAATCTTCAAGAGCTGTAATGTGCATTTGCCTCCAAAGTTGTTTAATCATCATACTAGATAAATACACCTTTAAGTGAAGAATTGCGCATTTTAAATGCCGCAAACATGTATTCCAGAAGAGTTGTATTGTGCATTTGCCTCCAAGGTTGTTTAATTAGCATACTAGATAAATACACTTTTAAGTAAGGAATTCTGCATTTTTTATGCCGCAAACATGTATTCTACAAGAGTTGTTTTGTCCTTTTGCCTCCAAAGTTGTTTTATTGGCATACTAGATAAATACACTTTTAAGTAAGGAATTCTGCATTTTTTATGCCGTAAACATTTATTCTACAAGATCTGTATTGTGCATTTGCCTCCAAAGTTGTTTAATCAGCATACTAGATAAATACACTTTTAAGTAAGGAATTCTGCATTTTTTATGCCGCAAACATGTATTCTACAAGAGTTGTATTGTGCATTTGCCTCCAAAGTTGTTTTATTGGCATACTAGATAAATACACTTTTAAGTAAGGAATTCTGCATTTTTTATGCCGTAAACATTTATTCTACAAGATCTGTATTGTGCATTTGCCTCCAAAGTTGTTTAATCAGCATACTAGATAAATACACTTTTAAGTAAGGAATTCTGCATTTTTTATGCCGTAAACATTTATTCTACAAGATCTGTATTGTGCATTTGCCTCCAAAGTTGTTTAATCAGCATACTAGATAAATACACTTTTAAGTAAGGAATTCTGCATTTTTTATGCCGCAAACATGTATTCTACAAGAGTTGTATTGTGCATTTGCCTCCAAAGTTGTTTTATTGGCATACTAGATAAATACACTTTTAAGTAAGGAATTCTGCATTTTTTATGCCGCAAACATGTATTCTACAAGAGTTGTATTGTGCATTTGCCTCCAAGGTTGTTTAATTAGCATACTAGATAAATACACTTTTAAGTAAGGAATTCTGCATTTTTTATGCCGCAAACATGTATTCTACAAGAGTTGTATTGTGCATTTGCCTCCAAAGTTGTTTTATTGGCATACTAGATAAATACACCTTTAAGTAAAGAATTGCGGGTTTTAAATGCCGCAAACATGTATTCCAGAAGAGTTGTATTGTGCATTTGCCTCCAAGGTTATTAATTAGCATACTAGATAAATACACTTTTAAGTAACGAATTCTGCATTTTTTATGCCGCAAACATGTATTCTACAAGAGTTGTTTTGTGCATTTGCCTCCAATGTTGTTTAATCATCATACTAGATAAATACACTTTTAAGTAAGGAATTCTGCATTTTTTATGCCGCAAACATTTATTCTACAAGAGTTGTATTGTGCATTTGCCTCCAAAGTTGTTTAATCAGCATACTAGATAAATACACTCTTAAGTAAGGAATTCTGCATTTTTTATGCCGCAAACATTTATTCTTCAAGAGCTGTATTGTGCATTTGCCTCCAAAGTTGTTTTATTGGCATACTAGATAAATACACTTTTAAGTAAGGAATTCTGCATTTTTTATGTCGTAAACATGAATTCCAGAAGAGTTGTATTGTGCATTTGCCTCCAAAGTTCAGCATACTAGATAAATACACTTTTAAGTAAGGAATTCTGCATTTTTTATGCCGCAAACATGTATTCTTGCCTCCAAAGTTGTTTAATTAGCATACTAGATAAATACACTTTTAAGTAAGGAATTCTGCATTTTTTATGCCGCAAACATGTATTCTACAAGAGTTGTATTGTGCATTTGCCTCCAAAGTTGTTTTATTGGCATACTAGATAAATACACCTTTAAGTGAAGAATTGCGGGTTTTAAATGCCGCAAACATGTATTCCAGAAGAGTTGTATTGTGCATTTGCCTCCAAGGTTATTTAATTAGCATACTAGATAAATACACTTTTAAGTAACGAATTCTGCATTTTTTATGCCGCAAACATGTATTCTACAAGAGTTGTTTTGTGCATTTGCCTCCAAAGTTGTTTTATTGGCATACTAAATAAATACACTTTTAAGTAAGGAATTCTGCATTTTTTATGGCGTAAACATGTATTCCAGAAGAGTTGTATTGTGCATTTGCCTCCAAAGTTGTTTAATCAGCATACTAGATAAATACACTTTTAAGTAAGGAATTCTGCATTTTTTATGCCGCAAACATGTATTCTTGCCTCCAAAGTTGTTTAATTAGCATACTAGATAAATACACTTTTAAGTAAGGAATTCTGCATTTTTTATGCCGCAAACATGTAATCTTCAAGAGCTGTAATGTGCATTTGCCTCCAAAGTTGTTTAATCATCATACTAGATAAATACACTTTTAAGTAAGGAATTCTGCATTTTTTATGCCGTAAACATGTATTCCAGAAGAGTTTATTGTGCATTTGCCTCCAAAGTTGTGTAATCAGCATACTAGATAAATACACTTTTAAGTGAGGAATTCTGCATTTTTTATGCCGCAAACATGTATTCTTACCTCCAAAGTTGTTTAATTAGCATACTAGATAAATACACTTTTAAGTAAGGAATTCTGCATTTTTTATGCCGCATTTTTAAGTATTGTGCATTTGCCTCCAAAGTTGTTTTATTGGCATACTAGATAAATACACCTTTAAGTGAAGAATTGCGCATTTTAAATGCCGCAAACATGTATTCCAGAAGAGTTGTATTGTGCATTTGCCTCCAAGGTTGTTTAATTAGCATACTAGATAAATACACTTTTAAGTAAGGAATTCTGCATTTTTTATGCCGCAAACATGTATTCTACAAGAGTTGTTTTGTCCTTTTGCCTCCAAAGTTGTTTTATTGGCATACTAGATAAATACACTTTTAAGTAAGGAATTCTGCATTTTTTATGCCGTAAACATTTATTCTACAAGATCTGTATTGTGCATTTGCCTCCAAAGTTGTTTAATCAGCATACTAGATAAATACACTTTTAAGTAAGGAATTCTGCATTTTTTATGCCGCAAACATGTATTCTACAAGAGTTGTATTGTGCATTTGCCTCCAAAGTTGTTTTATTGGCATACTAGATAAATACACTTTTAAGTAAGGAATTCTGCATTTTTTATGCCGTAAACATTTATTCTACAAGATCTGTATTGTGCATTTGCCTCCAAAGTTGTTTAATCAGCATACTAGATAAATACACTTTTAAGTAAGGAATTCTGCATTTTTTATGCCGCAAACATTTATTCTACAAGATCTGTATTGTGCATTTGCCTCCAAAGTTGTTTAATCATCATACTAGATAGATACACTTTTAAGTAAGGAATTCTGCATTTTTTATGCCGTAAACATGTATTCCAGTAGAGTTGTATTGTGCATTTGCCTCCAAAGTTGTTTAATCAGCATACTAGATAAATACACTTTTAAGTAAGGAATTCTGCATTTTTTATGCCGCAAACATGTATTCTACAAGAGTTGTATTGTGCATTTGCCTCCAAAGTTGTTTAATCAGCATACTAGATAAATACACTCTTAAGTAAGGAATTCTGCATTTTTTATGCCGTAAACATGTATTCTACAAGAGTTGTATTGTGCATTTGCCTCCAAGGTTGTTTAATTAGCATACTAGATAAATACACTTTTAAGTAAGGAATTCTGCATATTTTATGCCGCAAACATGTATTCTTGCCTCCAAAGTTGTTTAATTAGCATACTAGATAAATACACTTTTAAGTAAGGAATTCTGCATTTTTTATGCCGCAAACATTTATTCTACAAGAGTTGTATTGTGCATTTGCCTCCAAAGTTGTTTAATCAGCATACTAGATAAATACACTCTTAAGTAAGGAATTCTGCATTTTTTATGCCGCAAACATTTATTCTTCAAGAGCTGTATTGTGCATTTGCCTCCAAAGTTGTTTTATTGGCATACTAGATAAATACACTTTTAAGTAAGGAATTCTGCATTTTTTATGTCGTAAACATGAATTCCAGAAGAGTTGTATTGTGCATTTGCCTCCAAAGTTCAGCATACTAGATAAATACACTTTTAAGTAAGGAATTCTGCATTTTTTATGCCGCAAACATGTATTCTTGCCTCCAAAGTTGTTTAATTAGCATACTAGATAAATACACTTTTAAGTAAGGAATTCTGCATTTTTTATGCCGCAAACATTTATTCTACAAGAGTTGTATTGTGCATTTGCCTCCAAAGTTGTTTAATCAGCATACTAGATAAATACACTCTTAAGTAAGGAATTCTGCATTTTTTATGCCGCAAACATTTATTCTTCAAGAGCTGTATTGTGCATTTGCCTCCAAAGTTGTTTTATTGGCATACTAGATAAATACACTTTTAAGTAAGGAATTCTGCATTTTTTATGCCGCAAACATTTATTCTACAAGAGTTGTATTGTGCATTTGCCTCCAAAGTTGTTTAATCAGCATACTAGATAAATACACCTTTAAGTGAAGAATTGCGCATTTTAAATGCCGCAAACATGTATTCCAGAAGAGTTGTATTGTGCATTTGCCTCCAAGGTTGTTTAATTAGCATACTAGATAAATACACTTTTAAGTAAGGAATTCTGCATTTTTTATGCCGCAAACATTTATTCTTCAAGAGCTGTATTGTGCATTTGCCTCCAAAGTTGTTTAATCATCATACTAGATAAATACACTCTTAAGTAAGGAATTCTGCATTTTTTATGCCGTAAACATGTATTCCAGAAGAGTTGTATTGTGCATTTGCCTCCAAAGTTGTTTAATTAGCATACTAGATAAATACACTTTTAAGTAAGGAATTCTGCATTTTTTATGCCGTAAACATGTATTCCAGAAGAGTTGTATTGTGCATTTGCCTCCAAAGTTGTTTAATCAGCATACTAGATAAATACACTTTTAAGTGAGGAATTCTGCATTTTTTATGCCGCAAACATGTATTCTTACCTCCAAAGTTGTTTAATTAGCATACTAGATAAATACACTTTTAAGTAAGGAATTCTGCATTTTTTATGCCGCATTTTTAAGTATTGTGCATTTGCCTCCAAAGTTGTTTTATTGGCATACTAGATAAATACACCTTTAAGTGAAGAATTGCGCATTTTAAATGCCGCAAACATGTATTCTATAAGAGAATTTGCCTCTAAAGTTGTTTAATTAGCATTTGCCTCTAAAGTTGCTTAACATACTAGATAAATACACTCTTAAGTAAGGAATTCTGCATTTTTTATGCCGCAAACATTTATTCTACAAGAGTTGTATTGTGCATTTGCCTCCAAAGTTGTTTAATTAGCATACTAGATAAATACACTTTTAAGTAAGGAACTCTGCATTTTCTATGTCGTAAACATGTATTCCAGAAGAGTTGTATTGTGCATTTGCCTCCAAAGTTCAGCATACTAGATAAATACACTTTTAAGTAAGGAATTCTGCATTTTTTATGCCGCAAACATGTATTCTTGCCTCCAAAGTTGTTTAATTAGCATACTAGATAAATACACTTTTAAGTAAGGAATTCTGCATTTTTTATGCCGCAAACATGTATTCTACAAGAGTTGTATTGTGCATTTGCCTCCAAAGTTGTTTAATCAGCATACTAGATAAATACACCTTTAACTGAAGAATTGCGCATTTTAAATGCCGCAAACATGTATTCCAGAAGAGTTGTATTGTGCATTTGCCTCCAAGGTTGTTTAATTAGCATACTAGATAAATACACTTTTAAGTAAGGAATTCTGCATTTTTTATGCCGCAAACATGTATTCTACAAGAGTTGTTTTGTGCATTTGCCTCCAAAGTTGTTTTATTGGCATACTAGATAAATACACTTTTAAGTAAGGAATTCTGCATTTTTTATGCCGTAAACATGTATTCCAGAAGAGTTGTATTGTGCATCTGCCTCCAAAGTTGTTTAATCAGCATACTAGATAAATACACTCTTAAGTAAGGAATTCTGCATTTTTTATGCCGCAAACATTTATTCTACAATAGCTGTATTGTGCATTTGCCTCCAAAGTTGTTTAATCATCATACTAGATAAATACACTTTTAAGTAAGGAATTCTGCATTTTTTATGCCGCAAACATTTATTCTACAAGATCTGTATTGTGCATTTGCCTCCAAAGTTGTTTAATCAGCATACTAGATAAATACACTCTTAAGTAAGGAATTCTGCATTTTTTATGCCGTAAACATGTATTCCAGTAGAGTTGTATTGTGCATTTGCCTCCAAAGTTGTTTAATCAGCATACTAGATAAATACACTTTTAAGTAAGGAATTCTGCATTTTTTATGCCGCAAACATGTATTCTACAAGAGTTGTATTGTGCATTTGCCTCCAAAGTTGTTTAATCAGCATACTAGATAAATACACTCTTAAGTAAGGAATTCTGCATTTTTTATGCCGTAAACATGTATTCTACAAGAGTTGTATTGTGCATTTGCCTCCAAGGTTGTTTAATTAGCATACTAGATAAATACACTTTTAAGTAAGGAATTCTGCATATTTTATGCCGCAAACATGTATTCTTGCCTCCAAAGTTGTTTAATTAGCATACTAGATAAATACACTTTTAAGTAAGGAATTCTGCATTTTTTATGCCGCAAACATTTATTCTACAAGAGTTGTATTGTGCATTTGCCTCCAAAGTTGTTTAATCAGCATACTAGATAAATACACTCTTAAGTAAGGAATTCTGCATTTTTTATGCCGCAAACATTTATTCTTCAAGAGCTGTATTGTGCATTTGCCTCCAAAGTTGTTTTATTGGCATACTAGATAAATACACTTTTAAGTAAGGAATTCTGCATTTTTTATGTCGTAAACATGAATTCCAGAAGAGTTGTATTGTGCATTTGCCTCCAAAGTTCAGCATACTAGATAAATACACTTTTAAGTAAGGAATTCTGCATTTTTTATGCCGCAAACATGTATTCTTGCCTCCAAAGTTGTTTAATTAGCATACTAGATAAATACACTTTTAAGTAAGGAATTCTGCATTTTTTATGCCGCAAACATTTATTCTACAAGAGTTGTATTGTGCATTTGCCTCCAAAGTTGTTTAATCAGCATACTAGATAAATACACTCTTAAGTAAGGAATTCTGCATTTTTTATGCCGCAAACATTTATTCTTCAAGAGCTGTATTGTGCATTTGCCTCCAAAGTTGTTTTATTGGCATACTAGATAAATACACTTTTAAGTAAGGAATTCTGCATTTTTTATGCCGCAAACATTTATTCTACAAGAGTTGTATTGTGCATTTGCCTCCAAAGTTGTTTAATCAGCATACTAGATAAATACACCTTTAAGTGAAGAATTGCGCATTTTAAATGCCGCAAACATGTATTCCAGAAGAGTTGTATTGTGCATTTGCCTCCAAGGTTGTTTAATTAGCATACTAGATAAATACACTTTTAAGTAAGGAATTCTGCATTTTTTATGCCGCAAACATTTATTCTTCAAGAGCTGTATTGTGCATTTGCCTCCAAAGTTGTTTAATCATCATACTAGATAAATACACTCTTAAGTAAGGAATTCTGCATTTTTTATGCCGTAAACATGTATTCCAGAAGAGTTGTATTGTGCATTTGCCTCCAAAGTTGTTTAATTAGCATACTAGATAAATACACTTTTAAGTAAGGAATTCTGCATTTTTTATGCCGTAAACATGTATTCCAGTAGAGTTGTATTGTGCATTTGCCTCCAAAGTTGTTTAATCAGCATACTAGATAAATACACTTTTAAGTAAGGAATTCTGCATTTTTTATGCCGCAAACATGTATTCTACAAGAGTTGTATTGTGCATTTGCCTCCAAAGTTGTTTAATCAGCATCCTAGATAAATACACTCTTAAGTAAGGAATTCTGCATTTTTTATGCCGTAAACATGTATTCTACAAGAGTTGTATTGTGCATTTGCCTCCAAGGTTGTTTAATTAGCATACTAGATAAATGCACTTTTAAGTAAGGAATTCTGCATTTTTTATGCCGCAAACATGTATTCTTGCCTCCAAAGTTGTTTAATTAGCATACTAGATAAATACACTTTTAAGTAAGGAATTCTGCATTTTTTATGCCGCAAACATGTATTCTACAAGAGTTGTATTGTGCATTTGCCTCCAAAGTTGTTTAATCAGCATACTAGATAAATACACTCTTAAGTAAGGAATTCTGCATTTTTTATGCCGTAAACATGTATTCCAGAAGAGTTGTATTGTGCATTTGCCTCCAAAGTTGTTTAATCAGCATACTAGATAAATACACTCTTAAGTAAGGAATTCTGCATTTTTTATGCCGCAAACATTTATTCTACAAGAGCTGTATTGTGCATTTGCCTCCAAAGTTGTTTAATCAGCATACTAGATAAATACACTCTTAAGTAAGGAATTCTGCATTTTTTATGCCGTAAACATGTATTCCAGAAGAGTTGTATTGTGCATTTGCCTCCATAGTTGTTTAATCAGCATACTAGATAAATACACTCTTAAGTAAGGAATTCTGCATTTTTTATGCCGTAAACATGTATTCCAGAAGAGTTGTATTGTGCATTTGCCTCCAAAGTTGTTTTATTGGCATACTAGATAAATACACCTTTAAGTGAAGAATTGCGGGTTTTAAATGCCGCAAACATGTATTCCAGAAGAGTTGTATTGTGCATTTGCCTCCAAGGTTATTTAATTAGCATACTAGATAAATGCATTTGCCTCCAAAGTTGTTTAATCAGCATACTAGATAAATACACTCTTAAGTAAGGAATTCTGCATTTTTTATGCCGCAAACATTTATTCTACAAGAGCTGTATTGTGCATTTGCCTCCAAAGTTGTTTAATCAGCATACTAGATAAATACACTTTTAAGCAAGGAATTCTGCATTTTTTATGCCGCAAACATGTATTCTACAAGAGTTGTATTGTGCATTTGCCTCCAAGGTTATTTAATCAGCATACTAGATAAATACACTCTTAAGTAAGGAATTCTGCATTTTTTATGCCGTAAACATGTATTCCAGAAGAGTTGTATTGTGCATTTGCCTCCATAGTTGTTTAATCAGCATACTAGATAAATACACTCTTAAGTAAGGAATTCTGCATTTTTTATGCCGTAAACATGTATTCCAGAAGAGTTGTATTGTGCATTTGCCTCCAAAGTTGTTTTATTGGCATACTAGATAAATACACCTTTAAGTGAAGAATTGCGGGTTTTAAATGCCGCAAACATGTATTCTACAAGAGTTGTATTGTGCATTTGCCTCCAAAGTTGTTTAATCAGCATACTAGATAAATACACTCTTAAGTAAGGAATTCTGCATTTTTTATGCCGCAAACATTTATTCTACAAGAGTTGTATTGTGCATTTGCCTCCAAAGTTGTTTAATCAGCATACTAGATAAATACACCTTTAAGTGAAGAATTGCGCATTTTAAATGCTGCAAACATGTATTCCAGAAGAGTTGTATTGTGCATTTGCCTCCAAGGTTGTTTAATTAGCATACTAGATAAATACACTTTTAAGTAAGGAATTCTGCATTTTTTATGCCGCAAACATTTATTCTACAAGAGCTGTATTGTGCATTTGCCTCCAAAGTTGTTTAATCAGCATACTAGATAAATACACTTTTAAGCAAGGAATTCTGCATTTTTTATGCCGCAAACATGTATTCTACAAGAGTTGTATTGTGCATTTGCCTCCAAGGTTATTTAATCAGCATACTAGATAAATACACTCTTAAGTAAGGAATTCTGCATTTTTTATGCCGTAAACATGTATTCCAGAAGAGTTGTATTGTGCATTTGCCTCCAAAGTTGTTTAATTAGCATACTAGATAAATACACTTTTAAGTAAGGAATTCTGCATTTTTTATGCCGCAAACATGTATTCTACAAGAGTTGTATTGTGCATTTGCCTCCAAGGTTGTTTAATTAGCATACTAGATAAATGCACTTTTAAGTAAGGAATTCTGCATTTTTTATGCCGCAAACATGTATTCTAGAAGAGTTGTATTGTGCATTTGCCTCCAAAGTTGTTTAATCAGCATACTAGATAAATACACTTTTAAGCAAGGAATTCTGCATTTTTTATGCCGCAAACATGTATTCTACAAGAGTTGTATTGTGCATTTGTCTCCAAGGTTCTTCAATTAGCATACTAGATAAATACACTTTTAAGTAAGGAATTCTGCATTTTTTATGCCGTAAACATGTATTCCAGAAGAGTTGTATTGTGCATTTGCCTCCAAAGTTGTTTAATTAGCATACTAGATAAATACACTTTTAAGTAAGGAATTCTGCATTTTTTATGCCGCAAACATGTATTCTACAAGAGTTGTATTGTGCATTTGCCTCCAAGGTTGTTTAATTAGCATACTAGATAAATGCACTTTTAAGTAAGGAATTCTGCATTTTTTATGCCGCAAACATGTATTCTAGAAGAGTTGTATTGTGCATTTGCCTCCAAGGTTGTTTACTTAGCATACTAGATAAATACACTTTTAAGTAAGGAATTCTGCATTTTTTATGCCGCAAACATTTATTCTTCAAGAGCTGTATTGTGCATTTGCCTCCAAAGTTGTTTAATCATCATACTAGATAAATACACTCTTAAGTAAGGAATTCTGCATTTTTTATGCCGTAAACATGTATTCCAGAAGAGTTGTATTGTGCATTTGCCTCCAAAGTTGTTTAATTAGCATACTAGATAAATACACTTTTAAGTAAGGAATTCTGCATTTTTTATGCCGTAAACATGTATTCCAGTAGAGTTGTATTGTGCATTTGCCTCCAAAGTTGTTTAATCAGCATACTAGATAAATACACTTTTAAGTAAGGAATTCTGCATTTTTTATGCCGCAAACATGTATTCTACAAGAGTTGTATTGTGCATTTGCCTCCAAAGTTGTTTAATCAGCATCCTAGATAAATACACTCTTAAGTAAGGAATTCTGCATTTTTTATGCCGTAAACATGTATTCTACAAGAGTTGTATTGTGCATTTGCCTCCAAGGTTGTTTAATTAGCATACTAGATAAATACACTTTTAAGTAAGGAATTCTGCATTTTTTATGCCGCAAACATGTATTCTTGCCTCCAAAGTTGTTTAATTAGCATACTAGATAAATACACTTTTAAGTAAGGAATTCTGCATTTTTTATGCCGCAAACATGTATTCTACAAGAGTTGTATTGTGCATTTGCCTCCAAAGTTGTTTAATCAGCATACTAGATAAATACACTCTTAAGTAAGGAATTCTGCATTTTTTATGCCGTAAACATGTATTCCAGAAGAGTTGTATTGTGCATTTGCCTCCAAAGTTGTTTAATCAGCATACTAGATAAATACACTCTTAAGTAAGGAATTCTGCATTTTTTATGCCGCAAACATTTATTCTACAAGAGCTGTATTGTGCATTTGCCTCCAAAGTTGTTTAATCAGCATACTAGATAAATACACTCTTAAGTAAGGAATTCTGCATTTTTTATGCCGTAAACATGTATTCCAGAAGAGTTGTATTGTGCATTTGCCTCCATAGTTGTTTAATCAGCATACTAGATAAATACACTCTTAAGTAAGGAATTCTGCATTTTTTATGCCGTAAACATGTATTCCAGAAGAGTTGTATTGTGCATTTGCCTCCAAAGTTGTTTTATTGGCATACTAGATAAATACACCTTTAAGTGAAGAATTGCGGGTTTTAAATGCCGCAAACATGTATTCCAGAAGAGTTGTATTGTGCATTTGCCTCCAAGGTTATTTAATTAGCATACTAGATAAATGCACTCTTAAGTAAGGAATTCTGCATTTTTTATGCCGCAAACATTTATTCTTCAAGAGCTGTATTGTGCATTTGCCTCCAAAGTTGTTTAATCATCATACTAGATAAATACACTTTTAAGTAAGGAATTCTGCATTTTTTATGCCGCAAACATGTATTCTACAAGAGTTGTATTGTGCATTTGCCTCCAAGGTTGTTTAATTAGCATACTAGATAAATGCACTTTTAAGTAAGGAATTCTGCATTTTTTATGCCGCAAACATGTATTCTAGAAGAGTTGTATTGTGCATTTGCCTCCAAAGTTGTTTAATCAGCATACTAGATAAATACACTTTTAAGCAAGGAATTCTGCATTTTTTATGCCGCAAACATGTATTCTACAAGAGTTGTATTGTGCATTTGCCTCCAAGGTTCTTCAATTAGCATACTAGATAAATACACTTTTAAGTAAGGAATTCTGCATTTTTTATGCCGCAAACATGTATTCCAGAAGAGTTGTATTGTGCATTTGCCTCCAAAGTTGTTTTATTGGCATACTAGATAAATACACCTTTAAGTGAAGAATTGCGGGTTTTAAATGCCGCAAACATGTATTCCAGAAGAGTTGTATTGTGCATTTGCCTCCATAGTTGTTTAATCAGCATACTAGATAAATACACTCTTAAGTAAGGAATTCTGCATTTTTTATGCCGCAAACATTTATTCTTCAAGAGCTGTATTGTGCATTTGCCTCCATAGTTGTTTAATCAGCATACTAGATAAATACACTCTTAAGTAAGGAATTCTGCATTTTTTATGCCGTAAACATGTATTCCAGAAGAGTTGTATTGTGCATTTGCCTCCAAAGTTGTTTTATTGGCATACTAGATAAATACACCTTTAAGTGAAGAATTGCGGGTTTTAAATGCCGCAAACATGTATTCCAGAAGAGTTGTATTGTGCATTTGCCTCCATAGTTGTTTAATCAGCATACTAGATAAATACACTCTTAAGTAAGGAATTCTGCATTTTTTATGCCGCAAACATTTATTCTTCAAGAGCTGTATTGTGCATTTGCCTCCAAAGTTGTTTTATTGGCATACTAGATAAATACACTTTTAAGTAAGGAATTCTGCATTTTTTATGTCGTAAACATGAATTCCAGAAGAGTTGTATTGTGCATTTGCCTCCAAAGTTCAGCATACTAGATAAATACACTTTTAAGTAAGGAATTCTGCATTTTTTATGCCGCAAACATGTATTCTTGCCTCCAAAGTTGTTTAATTAGCATACTAGATAAATACACTTTTAAGTAAGGAATTCTGCATTTTTTATGCCGCAAACATTTATTCTACAAGAGTTGTATTGTGCATTTGCCTCCAAAGTTGTTTAATCAGCATACTAGATAAATACACTCTTAAGTAAGGAATTCTGCATTTTTTATGCCGCAAACATTTATTCTTCAAGAGCTGTATTGTGCATTTGCCTCCAAAGTTGTTTTATTGGCATACTAGATAAATACACTTTTAAGTAAGGAATTCTGCATTTTTTATGCCGCAAACATTTATTCTACAAGAGTTGTATTGTGCATTTGCCTCCAAAGTTGTTTAATCAGCATACTAGATAAATACACCTTTAAGTGAAGAATTGCGCATTTTAAATGCCGCAAACATGTATTCCAGAAGAGTTGTATTGTGCATTTGCCTCCAAGGTTGTTTAATTAGCATACTAGATAAATACACTTTTAAGCAAGGAATTCTGCATTTTGTATGCCGCAAACATGTATTCTACAAGAGTTGTATTGTGCATTTGCCTCCAAGGTTCTTCAATTAGCATACTAGATAAATACACTTTTAAGTAAGGAATTCTGCATTTTTTATGCCGCAAACATGTATTCTACAAGAGTTGTATTGTGCATTTGCCTCCAAAGTTGTTTAATCAGCATACTAGATAAATACACTCTTAAGTAAGGAATTCTGCATTTTTTATGCCGTAAACATGTATTCCAGAAGAGTTGTATTGTGCATTTGCCTCCATAGTTGTTTAATCAGCATACTAGATAAATACACTTTTAAGTAAGGAATTCTGCATTTTTTATGCCGCAAACATGTATTCTACAAGAGTTGTATTGTGCATTTGCCTCCAAGGTTGTTTAATTAGCATACTAGATAAATACACTTTTAAGTAAGGAATTCTGCATTTTTTATGCCGCAAACATGTATTCTATAAGAGAATTTGCCTCTAAAGTTGTTTAATTAGCATTTGCCTCTAAAGTTGCTTAATTAGCATTTGCCTCTAAAGTTGCTTAATTAGCATACTAGATAAATACACTCTTAAGTAAGGAATTCTGCATTTCTTATGCCGCAAACATGTATTCCAGAAGAGTTGGTATTGTGCATTTGCCTCCAAGGTTGTTTAATCAGCATACTAGATAAATACACTTTTAAGTAAGGAATTCTGCATTTTTTATGCCGCAAACATGTATTCTTGCCTCCAAAGTTGTTTAATTAGCATACTAGATAAATACACTTTTAAGTAAGGAATTCTGCATTTTTTATGCCGCAAACATGTATTCTACAAGAGTTGTATTGTGCATTTGCCTCCAAAGTTGTTTTATTGGCATACTAGATAAATACACCTTTAAGTGAAGAATTGCGGGTTTTAAATGCCGCAAACATGTATTCCAGAAGAGTTGTATTGTGCATTTGCCTCCAAGGTTATTTAATTGGCATACTAGATAAATACACTTTTAAGTAACGAATTCTGCATTTTTTATGCCGCAAACATGTATTCTACAAGAGTTGTTTTGTGCATTTGCCTCCAAAGTTGTTTAATCATCATACTAGATAAATACACTTTTAAGTAAGGAATTCTGCATTTTTTATGCCGCAAACATTTATTCTACAAGAGCTGTATTGTGCATTTGCCTCCAAAGTTGTTTAATCATCATACTAGATAAATACACTTTTAAGTAAGGAATTCTGCATTTTTTATGCCGCAAACATTTATTCTACAAGAGCTGTATTGTGCATTTGCCTCCAAAGTTGTTTAATCAGCATACTAGATAAATACACTCTTAAGTAAGGAATTCTGCATTTTTTATGCCGTAAACATGTATTCCAGAAGAGTTGTATTGTGCATTTGCCTCCAAAGTTGTTTTATTGGCATACTAGATAAATACTCTTTTAAGTTAGGAATTCTGCAATTTTTATGCCGCAAACATGTATTCCAGAAGAGTTGTATTGTGCATTTGCCTCCAAAGTTGTTTAATCAGCATACTAGATAAATACACTTTTAAGTAAGGAATTCTTATGCCGCAAACATGTATTCCAGAAGAATTGTATTGTGCATTTGCCTCCAAGGTTGTTTAATTAGCATACTAGATAAATACACTTTTAAGTAAGGAATTCTGCATTTTTTATGCCGCAAACATGTATTCCAGAAGAGTTGTATTGTGCATTTGCCTCCAAGGTTGTTTAATTAGCATACTAGATAAATACACTTTTAAGTAAGGTATTCTGCATTTTTTATGCCGTAAACATGTATTCTACAAGAGTTGTATTGTGCATTTGCCTCCAAAGTTGTTTAATCAGCATACTAGATAAATACACTTTTAAGCAAGGAATTCTGCATTTTTTATGCCGCAAACATGTATTCTACAAGAGTTGTATTGTGCATTTGCCTCCAAGGTTCTTCAATTAGCATACTAGATAAATACACTTTTAAGTAAGGAATTCTGCATTTTTTATGCCGCAAACATTTATTCTTCAAGAGCTGTATTGTGCATTTGCCTCCAAAGTTGTTTAATCATCATACTAGATAAATACACTTTTAAGTAAGGAATTCTGCATTTTTTATTCCGCAAACATGTATTCTTACCTCTAAAGTTGTTTAATTAGCATACTAGATAAATACACTTTTAAGTAAGGAATTCTGCATTTTTTATGCCGCAAACATGTATTCTACAAGAGTTGTATTGTGCATTTGCCTCCAAGGTTCTTCAATTAGCATACTAGATAAATACACTTTTAAGTAAGGAATTCTGCATTTTTTATGCCGTAAACATGTATTCTAGAAGAGTTGTATTGTGCATTTGCCTCCAAAGTTGTTTAATCAGCATACTAGATAAATACACTTTTAAGCAAGGAATTCTGCATTTTTTATGCCGCAAACATGTATTCTACAAGAGTTGTATTGTGCATTTGCCTCCAAGGTTCTTCAATTAGCATACTAGATAAATACACTTTTAAGTAAGGAATTCTGCATTTTTTATGCCGCAAACATGTATTCTACAAGAGTTGTATTGTGCATTTGCCTCCAAAGTTGTTTAATCAGCATACTAGATAAATACACTCTTAAGTAAGGAATTCTGCATTTTTTATGCCGTAAACATGTATTCCAGAAGAGTTGTATTGTGCATTTGCCTCCATAGTTGTTTAATCAGCATACTAGATAAATACACTTTTAAGTAAGGAATTCTGCATTTTTTATGCCGCAAACATGTATTCTACAAGAGTTGTATTGTGCATTTGCCTCCAAGGTTGTTTAATTAGCATACTAGATAAATACACTTTTAAGTAAGGAATTCTGCATTTTTTATGCCGCAAACATGTATTCTATAAGAGAATTTGCCTCTAAAGTTGTTTAATTAGCATTTGCCTCTAAAGTTGCTTAATTAGCATTTGCCTCTAAAGTTGCTTAATTAGCATACTAGATAAATACACTCTTAAGTAAGGAATTCTGCATTTCTTATGCCGCAAACATGTATTCCAGAAGAGTTGGTATTGTGCATTTGCCTCCAAGGTTGTTTAATCAGCATACTAGATAAATACACTTTTAAGTAAGGAATTCTGCATTTTTTATGCCGCAAACATGTATTCTTGCCTCCAAAGTTGTTTAATTAGCATACTAGATAAATACACTTTTAAGTAAGGAATTCTGCATTTTTTATGCCGCAAACATGTATTCTACAAGAGTTGTATTGTGCATTTGCCTCCAAAGTTGTTTTATTGGCATACTAGATAAATACACCTTTAAGTGAAGAATTGCGGGTTTTAAATGCCGCAAACATGTATTCCAGAAGAGTTGTATTGTGCATTTGCCTCCAAGGTTATTTAATTGGCATACTAGATAAATACACTTTTAAGTAACGAATTCTGCATTTTTTATGCCGCAAACATGTATTCTACAAGAGTTGTTTTGTGCATTTGCCTCCAAAGTTGTAAAAAATGCAGAATTCCTTACTTAAAAGTGTATTTATCTAGTATGCTAATTAAACAACTTTGGAGGCAAATCCACAATACAACTCTTCTAGAATACATGTTGGCGGCATAAAAAATGCAGAATTCCTTACTTAAAAGTTTATTTATCTAGTATTCTAATTAAACAACTTTGGAGGCAAATGCACAATACAACTCTTGTAGAATACATGTTTGCGGCATAAAAAATGCAGCATTCCTTACTTAAAAGTTTATTTATCTAGTATGCTAATTAAACAACTTTAGAGGCAAATCCACAGTACAACTCTTCTAGAATACATGTTGGCGGCATAAAAAATGCAGAATTCCTTACTTAAAAGTTTATTTATCTAGTATTCTAATTAAACAACTTTAGAGGCAAATGCACAATACAACTCTTGTAGAATACATGTTTGCGGCATAAAAAATGCAGAATTCCTTACTTAAAAGTGTATTTATCTAGTATGCTAATTAAACAACTTTTGAGGCAAATCCACAATACAACTCTTCTAGAATACATGTTGGCGGCATAAAAAATGCAGAATTCCTTACTTAAAAGTGTATTTATCTAGTATGCTAATTAAACAACTTTGGAGGCAAATCCACAATACAACTCTTCTAGAATACATGTTGGCGGCATAAAAAATGCAGAATTCCTTACTTAAAAGTGTATTTATCTAGTATGCTAATTAAACAACTTTGGAGGCAAATCCACAATACAACTCTTCTAGAATACATGTTGGCGGCATAAAAAATGCAGAATTCCTTACTTAAAAGTTTATTTATCTAGTATGCTAATTAAACAACTTTGGAGGCAAATCCACAATACAACTCTTCTAGAATACATGTTGGCGGCATAAAAAAATGCAGAATTCCTTACTTAAAAGTGTATTTATCTAGTATGCTAATTAAACAACTTTAGATGTAAATGCACAATACAACTCTTCTAGAATAATTGTTTGCAGCATAAAAAATGCATAATTCCTTACTTAAAAGTGTATTTATCTAGTATGCTAATTAAACAACTTTTGAGGCAAATGCACAATACAACTCTTGTAGAATACATGTTTGCGACATAAAAAATGCAGAATTCCTTACTTAAAAGTGTATTTATCTAGTATGCTAATTAAACAACTTTGGAGGCAAATCCACAATACAACTCTTCTAGAATACATGTTGGCGGCATAAAAAAATGCAGAATTCCTTACTTAAAAGTTTATTTATCTAGTATGCTAATTAAACAACTTTGGAGGCAAATCCACAATACAACTCTTCTAGAATACATGTTGGCGGCATAAAAAATGCATAATTCCTTACTTAAAAGTTTATTTATCTAGTATTCTAATTAAACAACTTTGGAGGCAAATGCACAATACAACTCTTCTAGAATCCATGTTTGCGGCATAAAAAATGCAGAATTCCTTACTTAAAAGTGTATTTATCTAGTATGCTAATTAAACAACTTTAGAGGTAAATGCACAATACAACTCTTCTAGAATACATGTTTGCGGCATAAAAAATGCATAATTCATTACTTAAAAGTGTAGTTATCTAGTATGCTAATTAAACAACTTTGGAGGCAAATGCACAATACAACTATTCTAGAATACATGTTTGCGGCATTTAAAATGCGCAATTCTTCACTATGCCAATGTGTTAGTTTTTTACTTTTGAAAAATGTGTTTTTTCAACTTGGCCCCACTGGCACAGTTTTCTAACTGCTGCTATGTTTTACCACTCCTATGTCTCCTCTTTCTAATGATGTGTCAAATGTTTCTGTAGGTTATACCATCTCTGAGGTATAGGCATTTCACAGACGCCTTTTCTATGTTTTTTTTTTTTTTTAATTTTTGAAAAATGTGGTTTTTCAACTTGGACCCACTGGCACAGTTTTCGAACTACTGCTATGTTTTATCAATCAGATGAAGCGCCTATGTCTCCTCTTTCTAATGATGTGTCAAATGTTGCTGTAGATTATACCATCTCTGAGATATAGGCATTTCACCGACGGCTTTTTTTTTTTTTTAATTTTTGAAAAATGTGATTTTTCAACTTGGACCCACTGGCACAGTTTTCTAACTACTGCTATGTTTTACCACTCAGATGAAGCGCCTATGTCTCCTCTTCCTAATGATGTGTCAAATGTTGCTATAGGTTATACCATCTCTGAGATATAGGCATTTCACCGACGCCTTTTCTGTGTTTTTTTTTTTAATTTTTGAAAAATGTGGTTTTTCAACTTGGACCCACTGGCACAGTTTTCTAACTACTGCTATGTTTTACCACTCAAACGAAGCACCTATGTCTCCTCTTTCTAATGATGTGTCAAATGTTGCTGTAGGTTATACCATCTCTGAGATATAGGCATTTCACCGACAGCCGTGTTTTTTTTTTTTTCACTGGCACAGTTTTCTAACTACTGCTATGTTTTGCAACTCAGATGAAGCACCTATGTTTCCTCTTTCTAATGAGATATAGGCATTTTACCGACCTATGTGTTTTTTTTTTAATTTTTGAAAAATGTGGGGATCTTGCTGCTTTCTTTCCTCAACAAAAAAAAGATATGTGTCTCCTGAAGGGGAGGGTAGCCGCGTCGATTCTACCATAGTGGAGGTAGTCATACGCTGATTGCCATCTTGAAAACTCTTTCGCCATTTCTTGGGGATGGTGATATGAAACCGGAGTGTGTATGTGCGTTTAATTCTTTAGAGCGGCAGGAGAAAGTGGGTGATTCTTTCCCGCCCTACTTACTGTTCGGTTAAGACTGGCCAGGTGCTATGCCACCATAAAGGGTTCCCGCCCTCTTTTAGCAATGGATTATCCACCGTTGCTCCTCGACTATCCGCGCCCTAAAGATATTTATGGGATAGTCCCTATATTGAATGCGCTCATATGTGAGCTACGTGTTGTATTGTTTACCTGTATGCATGTTTACGACCTGGGTCTCACCTGCAGAACCATCTTATCGTTCCTATCAGACTACACTACTGAATATGTAAGCATTTGTAAATTCGGAGACTGTACAAACATTTCATTTTATTCAAGTTTAAATTATGCTTATCTTATAGCTATGAAGATAACTATGCAACCTCTGACATCTATCCACTAAACAGCTATACCACTTTCGCGAATTCATACATTGAATCAACATCCGAATTCAAATCGATGTTCTACCAACCTTTGGCTTAATCATTTATGTTAGAGACAAACCTAACTTTTTATGAAACGTTTTAAAATACAATATGTAGCTTCCAATTATTGGCAAGGAGATATAATAAAAAAAACTTTAACCTTCGATAAATTAAATTCCTCTCCACGCATTATTTATCACCTGATCAAAACTCTCGGAATATTAAAAAAATACAGTTTTTAATTCTGATCTACGTTCGGACTGCGAGGCTTACTCGTACTATTCCTTATAAATATGTATCTCGAAAACGGTCCATACGATTGTAACAAAAATTAATTTCAAAGGTAATATGGTCATTTCTAACTTAATGGGAAACTCAGTTTTTCTCTGTATTTTTCCCTAGTTTACCTCAACACGGCATGACTTTGACCAAAACGCAATCTTAGAGTAAAATTTATGTTTTCAAAATTATTGCGTCCTTAATTTTCAATTCGAATCACTGGAAACGCTCACTTTAAAAACAGCTCATATCTCGAAAACCCCATTTTCGATTTCGATAAAACCCTAAAAACCAAGTAATGCTTACATCCCGAAAAAAAGATTTTTCTTTAACTGATGACTTTGAATTTCAGTCAGACTCGCACTAAACGAGAAAGTTTCGTGCGACCCAGTCGTGCACTTTATTTTATTTTCCTCCCAGTAGAAAAAAAAGCGCGCGTTTTTGAACATTTTCCAAACCTTTTTTTATTGTTTTCAGAATTTTGAAAAAAGAATTGTTACAGCAACCCGTCGATAACACATGCCATTCTCGTTTACGGATGTGAGATTTGGGCAGACGCGAATTGGCAGTATAAGTACAGAAATCAGATGGCAGCTATTCAGAGCTCGGAGCTTTACGTGCGGTGTCGGAACCGGCTGTCCTTATTGTCACACGAGTGACCACAGTAGACCTCATCTGTACGTACGGCGAGCGATCGGCGATAACTACCTATCAAAATCACAACACACCGTACATGAAAAGCAGATTAGTTGACACGGCGCTACATAGGGTAGTATCGGTAGTGGAAGAACCACTACAACACAAAGAGTACACACTGAGTGCGTTCCTAGACATCGAGGGAGCCTTCAATTACATCGAAGCTGACGCAATTTTAAGCAGCTTGCGTGAAGCCCACCTAAATAAAAGCCTATGTGTCTGGTAGAATCAAGTCACAGCTAAGGGACGTGAGTACTGAACGAAAGGTCAGTAGGGAAACACCTCAAGGTGGAGTCCTCTTACCGCTCATACGGCTCCTCGTAGTTGATGAACTGCTGAAAATACTGGAAAAGGAAGGTTTCATTGTGAGCGCATACGCAGACGATGTCGTTATTCTGGTTCCAGGTAAATTCACTGCAGTCCTCACCGAAAGACTAAGTTACGCAGTCCTGCTAGTCAATAATTGGGTTATGGACCGTGGACTTGGAGTGAGCCAATCGAAAACGGAAGTTCTGCTGTTTACGAGAAGGACGTTCCCCGCCTTAAATCCCCCAATGATGGGCGGGGTGGATCTGGAAATTTCAAAGACAGCGAGATATCTGGGCGTAATTCTAGATTCCAAGCTCAGCTGGAAGGAAACCATAGAGGATCGCATCCGAAAAACCTTAGTTTGCACAACATGCCTGCAAAAGAGCATTCGGCAACACATGGGGATTCAGGCGACACGTGGTGCACTGGCTATACACAACTGTAGTTGCAGCCCATTCTAACATATGGTACAACAGTGTGGTGGAAGGCTATTGAGAAGAAATACCATCTTTCAAACCTAACCAAAGTACTTGTTGAACAATATTTCAACAGAACTAAGTGTTCGCAAAAAACAAACTTTTGTTTCCAACATTATACAGGCTTTTTTTAAATACCCCTTGGACAAATCTGGATGCCGGGTCATTTATTGCACCTTTTCAAACTGTAACACTTTTGACTTTTAGATGATTCCCTGGGACAAAAAAAAAACTAACATATGTATATTACTATGTTTATGAAATATTCATGAACTATTAATTTATAAAATTTATTTATTTACATTCTGAGAAGAAAAAAAACTTCTTAAATCGACCTTCTCCGCAAGCACATTTGATGTAGAATGATTATTTTCCAATTTGACATTAACTTTCGGAAAAGGTAGTACCAATTTTGTACCAAGAAAACAAAAAAAAGTTGGCAGTACTAGAGCTGTTCGAATTTCGCTTTCATAACTTACTTATAGAATTACAGAGTTGCGATTTTGCGAATTCGAACAGTTTCACTTTAGAATCGAGTTTCATAGTAGTGCCCCTGTAATTCGATTCGAAAGTAAAAACTGTTCGAAAGTTGTTTCCGATTCTAATTTCAAATGTTACTCCGTATAACTTTCGAATCGATAGGAAATGTTGTAAAGAAACCTTTGCTATCGATTCGAAAGTTATACGGAGTAACATTTGAAATTAGAATCGGAAACAACTTTCGAACAGTTTTTACTTTCGAATCGAATTACAGGGGCACTACTATGAAACTCGATTCTAAAGTGAAACTGTTCGAATTCGCAAAATCGCAACTCTGTAATTCTATAAGTAAGTTATGAAAGCGAAATTCGAACAGCTCTAGTACTGCCAACTTTTTTTTGTTTTCTTGGTACAAAATTGGTACTACCTTTTCCGAAAGTTAATGTCAAATTGGAAAATAATCATTCTACATCAAATGTGCTTGCGGAGAAGGTCGATTTAAGAAGTTTTTTTTCTTCTCAGAATGTAAATAAATAAATTTTATAAATTAATAGTTCATGAATATTTCATAAACATAGTAATATACATATGTTAGTTTTTTTTTTGTCCCAGGGAATCATCTAAAAGTCAAAAGTGTTACAGTTTGAAAAGGTGCAATAAATGACCCGGCATCCAGATTTGTCCAAGGGGTATTTAAAAAAAGCCTGTATAATGTTGGAAACAAAAGTTTGTTTTTTGCGAACACTTAGTTCTGTTGAAATATTGTTCAACAAGTACTTTGGTTAGGTTTGAAAGATGGTATTTCTTCTCAATAGCCTTCCACCACACTGTTGTACCATATGTTAGAATGGGCTGCAACTACAGTTGTGTATAGCCAGTGCACCACGTGTCGCCTGAATCCCCATGTGTTGCCGAATGCTCTTTTGCAGGCATGTTGTGCAAACTAAGGTTTTTCGGATGCGATCCTCTATGGTTTCCTTCCAGCTGAGCTTGGAATCTAGAATTACGCCCAGATATCTCGCTGTCTTTGAAATTTCCAGATCCACCCCGCCCATCATTGGGGGATTTAAGGCGGGGAACGTCCTTCTCGTAAACAGCAGAACTTCCGTTTTCGATTGGCTCACTCCAAGTCCACGGTCCATAACCCAATTATTGACTAGCAGGACTGCGTAACTTAGTCTTTCGGTGAGGACTGCAGTGAATTTACCTGGAACCAGAATAACGACATCGTCTGCGTATGCGCTCACAATGAAACCTTCCTTTTCCAGTATTTTCAGCAGTTCATCAACTACGAGGAGCCGTATGAGCGGTAAGAGGACTCCACCTTGAGGTGTTTCCCTACTGACCTTTCGTTCAGTACTCACGTCCCTTAGCTGTGACTTGATTCTACCAGACACATAGGCTTTTATTTAGGTGGGCTTCACGCAAGCTGCTTAAAATTGCGTCAGCTTCGATGTAATTGAAGGCTCCCTCGATGTCTAGGAACGCACTCAGTGTGTACTCTTTGTGTTGTAGTGGTTCTTCCACTACCGATACTACCCTATGTAGCGCCGTGTCAACTAATCTGCTTTTCATGTACGGTGTGTTGTGATTTTGATAGGTAGTTATCGCCGATCGCTCGCCGTACGTACAGATGAGGTCTACTGTGGTCACTCGTGTGACAATAAGGACAGCCGGTTCCGACACCGCACGTAAAGCTCCGAGCTCTGAATAGCTGCCATCTGATTTCTGTACTTATACTGCCAATTCGCGTCTGCCCAAATCTCACATCCGTAAACGAGAATGGCATGTGTTATCGACGGGTTGCTGTAACAATTCTTTTTTCAAAATTCTGAAAACAATAAAAAAAGGTTTGGAAAATGTTCAAAAACGCGCGCTTTTTTTTCTACTGGGAGGAAAATAAAATAAAGTGCACGACTGGGTCGCACGAAACTTTCTCGTTTAGTGCGAGTCTGACTGAAATTCAAAGTCATCAGTTAAAGAAAAATCTTTTTTTCGGGATGTAAGCATTACTTGGTTTTTAGGGTTTTATCGAAATCGAAAATGGGGTTTTCGAGATATGAGCTGTTTTTAAAGTGAGCGTTTCCAGTGATTCGAATTGAAAATTAAGGACGCAATAATTTTGAAAACATAAATTTTACTCTAAGATTGCGTTTTGGTCAAAGTCATGCCGTGTTGAGGTAAACTAGGGAAAAATACAGAGAAAAACTGAGTTTCCCATTAAGTTAGAAATGACCATATTACCTTTGAAATTAATTTTTGTTACAATCGTATGGACCGTTTTCGAGATACATATTTATAAGGAATAGTACGAGTAAGCCTCGCAGTCCGAACGTAGATCAGAATTAAAAACTGTATTTTTTTAATATTCCGAGAGTTTTGATCAGGTGATAAATAATGCGTGGAGAGGAATTTAATTTATCGAAGGTTAAAGTTTTTTTTATTATATCTCCTTGCCAATAATTGGAAGCTACATATTGTATTTTAAAACGTTTCATAAAAAGTTAGGTTTGTCTCTAACATAAATGATTAAGCCAAAGGTTGGTAGAACATCGATTTGAATTCGGATGTTGATTCAATGTATGAATTCGCGAAAGTGGTATAGCTGTTTAGTGGATAGATGTCAGAGGTTGCATAGTTATCTTCATAGCTATAAGATAAGCATAATTTAAACTTGAATAAAATGAAATGTTTGTACAGTCTCCGAATTTACAAATGCTTACATATTCAGTAGTGTAGTCTGATAGGAACGATAAGATGGTTCTGCAGGTGAGACCCAGGTCGTAAACATGCATACAGGTAAACAATACAACACGTAGCTCACATATGAGCGCATTCAATATAGGGACTATCCCATAAATATCTTTAGGGCGCGGATAGTCGAGGAGCAACGGTGGATAATCCATTGCTAAAAGAGGGCGGGAACCCTTTATGGTGGCATAGCACCTGGCCAGTCTTAACCGAACAGTAAGTAGGGCGGGAAAGAATCACCCACTTTCTCCTGCCGCTCTAAAGAATTAAACGCACATACACACTCCGGTTTCATATCACCATCCCCAAGAAATGGCGAAAGAGTTTTCAAGATGGCAATCAGCGTATGACTACCTCCACTATGGTAGAATCGACGCGGCTACCCTCCCCTTCAGGAGACACATATCTTTTTTTTGTTGAGGAAAGAAAGCAGCAAGATCCCCACATTTTTCAAAAATTAAAAAAAAAACACATAGGTCGGTAAAATGCCTATATCTCATTAGAAAGAGGAAACATAGGTGCTTCATCTGAGTTGCAAAACATAGCAGTAGTTAGAAAACTGTGCCAGTGAAAAAAAAAAAAACACGGCTGTCGGTGAAATGCCTATATCTCAGAGATGGTATAACCTACAGCAACATTTGACACATCATTAGAAAGAGGAGACATAGGTGCTTCGTTTGAGTGGTAAAACATAGCAGTAGTTAGAAAACTGTGCCAGTGGGTCCAAGTTGAAAAACCACATTTTTCAAAAATTAAAAAAAAAAACACAGAAAAGGCGTCGGTGAAATGCCTATATCTCAGAGATGGTATAACCTATAGCAACATTTGACACATCATTAGGAAGAGGAGACATAGGCGCTTCATCTGAGTGGTAAAACATAGCAGTAGTTAGAAAACTGTGCCAGTGGGTCCAAGTTGAAAAATCACATTTTTCAAAAATTAAAAAAAAAAAAAAGCCGTCGGTGAAATGCCTATATCTCAGAGATGGTATAATCTACAGCAACATTTGACACATCATTAGAAAGAGGAGACATAGGCGCTTCATCTGATTGATAAAACATAGCAGTAGTTCGAAAACTGTGCCAGTGGGTCCAAGTTGAAAAACCACATTTTTCAAAAATTAAAAAAAAAAAAAAACATAGAAAAGGCGTCTGTGAAATGCCTATACCTCAGAGATGGTATAACCTACAGAAACATTTGACACATCATTAGAAAGAGGAGACATAGGAGTGGTAAAACATAGCAGCAGTTAGAAAACTGTGCCAGTGGGGCCAAGTTGAAAAAACACATTTTTCAAAAGTAAAAAACTAACACATTGGCATAGTGAAGAATTGCGCATTTTAAATGCCGCAAACATGTATTCTAGAATAGTTGTATTGTGCATTTGCCTCCAAAGTTGTTTAATTAGCATACTAGATAACTACACTTTTAAGTAATGAATTATGCATTTTTTATGCCGCAAACATGTATTCTAGAAGAGTTGTATTGTGCATTTACCTCTAAAGTTGTTTAATTAGCATACTAGATAAATACACTTTTAAGTAAGGAATTCTGCATTTTTTATGCCGCAAACATGGATTCTAGAAGAGTTGTATTGTGCATTTGCCTCCAAAGTTGTTTAATTAGAATACTAGATAAATAAACTTTTAAGTAAGGAATTATGCATTTTTTATGCCGCCAACATGTATTCTAGAAGAGTTGTATTGTGGATTTGCCTCCAAAGTTGTTTAATTAGCATACTAGATAAATAAACTTTTAAGTAAGGAATTCTGCATTTTTTTATGCCGCCAACATGTATTCTAGAAGAGTTGTATTGTGGATTTGCCTCCAAAGTTGTTTAATTAGCATACTAGATAAATACACTTTTAAGTAAGGAATTCTGCATTTTTTATGTCGCAAACATGTATTCTACAAGAGTTGTATTGTGCATTTGCCTCAAAAGTTGTTTAATTAGCATACTAGATAAATACACTTTTAAGTAAGGAATTATGCATTTTTTATGCTGCAAACAATTATTCTAGAAGAGTTGTATTGTGCATTTACATCTAAAGTTGTTTAATTAGCATACTAGATAAATACACTTTTAAGTAAGGAATTCTGCATTTTTTTATGCCGCCAACATGTATTCTAGAAGAGTTGTATTGTGGATTTGCCTCCAAAGTTGTTTAATTAGCATACTAGATAAATAAACTTTTAAGTAAGGAATTCTGCATTTTTTATGCCGCCAACATGTATTCTAGAAGAGTTGTATTGTGGATTTGCCTCCAAAGTTGTTTAATTAGCATACTAGATAAATACACTTTTAAGTAAGGAATTCTGCATTTTTTATGCCGCCAACATGTATTCTAGAAGAGTTGTATTGTGGATTTGCCTCCAAAGTTGTTTAATTAGCATACTAGATAAATACACTTTTAAGTAAGGAATTCTGCATTTTTTATGCCGCCAACATGTATTCTAGAAGAGTTGTATTGTGGATTTGCCTCAAAAGTTGTTTAATTAGCATACTAGATAAATACACTTTTAAGTAAGGAATTCTGCATTTTTTATGCCGCAAACATGTATTCTACAAGAGTTGTATTGTGCATTTGCCTCTAAAGTTGTTTAATTAGAATACTAGATAAATAAACTTTTAAGTAAGGAATTCTGCATTTTTTATGCCGCCAACATGTATTCTAGAAGAGTTGTATTGTGGATTTGCCTCTAAAGTTGTTTAATTAGCATATTGAGAAGAAATACCATCTTTCAAACCTAACCAAAGTACTTGTTGAACAATATTTCAACAGAACTAAGTGTTCGCAAAAAACAAACTTTTGTTTCCAACATTATACAGGCTTTTTTTAAATACCCCTTGGACAAATCTGGATGCCGGGTCATTTATTGCACCTTTTCAAACTGTAACACTTTTGACTTTTAGATGATTCCCTGGGACAAAAAAAAAACTAACATATGTATATTACTATGTTTATGAAATATTCATGAACTATTAATTTATAAAATTTATTTATTTACATTCTGAGAAGAAAAAAAACTTCTTAAATCGACCTTCTCCGCAAGCACATTTGATGTAGAATGATTATTTTCCAATTTGACATTAACTTTCGGAAAAGGTAGTACCAATTTTGTACCAAGAAAACAAAAAAAAGTTGGCAGTACTAGAGCTGTTCGAATTTCGCTTTCATAACTTACTTATAGAATTACAGAGTTGCGATTTTGCGAATTCGAACAGTTTCACTTTAGAATCGAGTTTCATAGTAGTGCCCCTGTAATTCGATTCGAAAGTAAAAACTGTTCGAAAGTTGTTTCCGATTCTAATTTCAAATGTTACTCCGTATAACTTTCGAATCGATAGGAAATGTTGTAAAGAAACCTTTGCAACTTTCGAATAAATGTTCCGAGACTCGAGCTGGTTTTTGTCAAAACTGACATTTTAAATTCAACAAATAGTCAAATAATCGTTTTTGATTATTTAAATTTATTCGTTGATAATTGAATTTCACTATGGATTCACAGATTCAGTTGCATTGTGGCTTGATGAAGAAATTTATGTTGAAGAGTGAATTCAAAGAATGATATAAATAATAATTATTGTATTTAATTTCGCCATCAGTTGTTTTTTTTTTCGTTTTTATTTCCTGATTCAAAATCCTTTGTTACCATTCTATTTACAGAATCTTCCCGCATTGGTGGACCAGCTGCGTTCAAGTCCATTGCTAAACGCTTCCACGGATTATTTGAAGCTCTCCGTGCGTCCGCAGTTTTTTAATAGCCCTTTCATAAATCCGGATGGGAACACATAAATCAATTATATTTTCAAATTGATTTTGTTTTGTATTGATATTTTTATGTTCGTGATTTCCGTTTAAAACAAAATAAAGTTTTTTTTTTTTTTTATAATGAACACGCGCTAAAGAGGTTGTGACTACTCTTATGGTGTAGTTTGAAGTACACAGCGCGGGCGTTAAGGAAATTGGGATGGAGAAGATAGGAGATTCCGATGCACATTGGTCTTAAATGTCTGCAAATTGCACTGAGGGGGAAAGACCGAGCTGGGCAAGGCATTCCACATTCGTGTTGTACGGCTTATGAAAGAATCTCTATATTTCATAGTACGACCGAAAGTAGGCTGAAGGGTAAACTGATGGGCATTCCTGGCTTGGCGAGTATTGCGGTTGAATTGTTGGAGGGGTGGAATGCAGCTGGCGATTTCACTTGAGCACTGTTTATGGAAATAGCGATAAAACAATGAAAGACATGTTACATTTCTGCGATGTTCGAGCGAATTTATAGAATTCGCTATATTTGTGTCTCCAATGAGTTTTAAAGCACGATTCTGTATCCTATCCAGCAGGTGCAGTGAGGTCTTAGGCGCACCAGACCAGATATGAGAGTTATACTCAAGTTTGGGACGAAAGAACGCCTTGTATATGGCAGCGAGATCAGACCGTTTGAGGAAACCTAGACATTTCGCAGCGTTCTTGGCGACTTCGTGTATGTGGTCGATCCAACGAAGTTTGTCATGGACACACATACCGAGAATAGAAAGTCTTTCGGTTTCGGCGATGCAAGTGCCATTCATGGATAATGGCTGAAGATTCTGGTTTCGCTTTAATGACAGCAGACAGCATTGTGTTTTGGAAGCATTAAATTCCACTCTATTGGCTAAACCCCATTTTATAATGCTGTCGAGATCGGAATTTAATGAGCTTAACATACGTTTCCGTTCCAGTTCTACGGCCGAAGAGCAGGGACGTGAGTCTTGGAATGAATATGATATCATCATATCAATATTTATTATGTTTTCTTCAATTAATTTATAACATTTTATCAAAAAATATTATTTATGTATTTTTTTTAAATAAATAGTTGCATGTTAGCTTTCAACAAAAATTTTCCGGATGCTAATTAGATATCAAATAAAATTTCCGAAATTCGTATGTATTTAGCAACGGAAATAGAGTTGTGAAGTACGACATTTCCGATTTTCGAGCAAATGCATCTAGATAAATGAAACTAGGATTTCAATTTTCGATTTTCGAATAACAGAGTACATATTTTCCGAATTCAAACGATTTAACTTTATAATCGAATTATAGAGTAAGGCCCCAGACTACATGACCTCCACCCTCGTTTTTGGAAGAAAATTCAATACTAGAGTTCTCTGCAGAAACGAATGGGAGAACAAAGAAGTTACTGTTGAAAAGGAGCTAGCCCACTACACCGACGGCTCTAAGATGAATATCGGTACTGGCGCGGGTATCTTCAGCGAAGCACTGGACATGCGAGAATCATTCCGAATCAACGATGATTGCATTGTCTTTCAAGCGGAAATAGCCGCTATTACCCAAGCGGCGAAAGACCTAAGAAGATGGCACATTGTCGGTAAACAAATCACTATTTACTCTGACAGCCAAGCGGCCATAAAAGCCATGGAGTCGTGGTCGTGGTGAAGTCAAGGGCAGTAAGGCACTGCAAGAAATATCTGGAGCCGAAACCTACCTACATACCTACCTACCATGTCTACGACAAAAAGACGGGGAGTGGAGTGGAAACGGCAACGGAAGAGGCTAGAGAGCTCACAAAACAGACATGGCAAGAGGGCTGGAGCTCGGAAAGCAGAGGACGATGGACAGCAAGGCTGATCAAGAACGTGACTGAGTGGAATGACCGGAAACACGGAAAGTTTAACTATAACGTCACTCCACAAGATCGGCAAAAAAACTGACTGTCAGTACAGGGATTCCCAAAAAGACGATGTGCAACATACCTGCAGCAGATGGGAATCCGTAAGGAGAGCTCCGAATATAGCCGAAAAGATGCTGGCCACCGAGCAGACCTGGAACCAAATTTAAGAGAACGAAGGGTCGGGAGGAATTTTAGTCTAGGTATACCCTTCCCTACTTGTGGGAACAATATGAACAAAAACTTAAAAAAAAAAAAAATTAACGTATACAAAAAAAGGAATTATTCCAGGAAGGGAGGGTACAGACTCCACAAAACCGGCGATGGACCTGGGAGAGGATTCTTATGAATCTGAACCACAGTCTTCCATCTCCGGCCTGGAGAGGGAACTTGAGGAGGTGTTGCTAGCTAGTGACAATGAGGATGCAGATTGCACACTCACTGACGCTAACGTAGCTGGAAGTGAGGTGGCTAGTACTCTCACTTCCGTAGATAGGATATGCGATGGGACGGCTGGTACGCCCACCAAAATAGAACAGGGCAAAGGTGAGTTGGCTGGTACACTCACCTTAGTAAATAGGGATAGCAATGAGGTGGCTGGTACTCTCATTGATATCCCTAAGGGCAAAAAACCGACGAAGGGGACGGGAGGCGCAGTAGGCAAGTACTCTGCAGCTTCCGGATCCCCCGCAGTCGGAAAATCAGGGACGAACAAAAATGCACACCGGCTGAACAAGCTTCTGATGCGCAATGCCCGACGCAAAGTAGAGAGTGCGAAGCGCAAAGTAGAGCAGTTCAGGGGGTGTGACGTCAGTTCGCTTAGCGCCTGGGATAGGCAGCAGCTTGAACGGGCCAAGGAAACCGTGGCCGCCGAAGCTGCCAAAAAAATCGACAGCCGCAGCGGTCCAAGTTAGGGAAAAAGTAAAGGCGTCCACTAGTGGACTAGCACCGGCCACATCAAATCAGGGTAAGAAGGATGTGGAGGGGTCAGTGTCTGGGGGGGGTCAAGGAGTCCCTGCTAAGCAAAAGGGGCAGATCCGACGATGTCGTTGAGCCGAGTGCGGCAAAAAGGTTAAGGCTGGTACTTCGCCCGTGGTGCACCCGGTTTATGACGCGAAGGATGAGCTCCTCGTCGCCATAGTGAATGAGCAGGAGCCGAGCGGACGCCTGACCATGGAACAGTGGTTAACTGTCGAGGAGAAGTTCCAGGACGCTCTGTGGAAGAAATTGTCTTCCACGGAGGGTGGTGACCTTCTTTTTGACGGCGCTGGATGGGATGGCGGTCGCAAGGTTGTAGCTTGTGGAAACAGGGAGTCCGTTGGCTTACTCAGGGAGTTTGTGCTGGGGGTTGGCGAGGTGTGGAGCGGGGCTCAACTCAAGTGCGTGACTGTGGCGGAGCTGGCAAAGTACTCTCCGCCCAAAGCCTGGGTATGGGTTCCGTTGCCATACACGTATCCCGACAAACTACTCGCCCTTCTCCACATCCAGAATAGGGAACTTTAGGCCGACTCATGGAAGGTGATCAAAACTGGGCCTAGAAGGCAATTTGGTCAGCACTTCCTGCTGAGCCTTAACAAGGAATCGCTCCCACCCCTTGAAAAGACCAAGGGGATGGTGCGATATAGCATGGGGAAGGTTATGATCAAGATCGTGACCAAGGGAGCGGAGGTGGAAGAACCCGAAAATGATGGAGACGATGCAAATAAACCTGCATCACAGTAAGGCTGCGACGGCGTGCTTGATCAACTATATAATCAAGCATGACGTTTCAGCCGTACTGATACAAGAGCCCTGGATCAACAAAAATAATAATAATCCAGGGGCTCTCCATAAGGGATTACACGCTTTACTTCAAAGCTAACGAAGGTAAACTTAGGACTTGCATCCTACTAAAAAACAATATAAGGGCATTTCTTTTGAATAATTTCAGTGACGGAGATCTAACCGCAATTTCCTGCGAAAAACAGGGAAGCAAACCGGTGTGCCTGATATCGGCCTATCTTCCGTATGAGTCGATGACGGTGCCTTCCGACAACTTAAGGCAGCTGATGGCCAGGGACAAATGGCTCTTCGTCCTAGGATGCGATGCTAATGCGCATCACACGCAGTGGGGTAGCAGCGATACTAACACAAGGGGTGAGTGTCTTTTTGATTTTATCTTATCGACCAAACTCACTATATGTAACAAGGGAAACGCCCCAACTTTTGTGGTACGGAACAGACAGGAGGTGTTAGACATCACTCTCGCATCCTATACTGATTCCCTCACAATCGAGAAATGGTGGGTACTAGAAGAGGCATCCCTATCGGATCATAGGTGGATTCGCTTTCAGATAGCTTTCCGCGGGTCGACAACGAATACTTATCGGAACCCCAGGAATGCCGACTGGAATAGGTACGAGTTCATAATTAGACATCAGCTAGGAAATTAAGTACCATATCTTGACACTTCATTAGATTTAGACAAGGCAGTCGATAACTTAGGCAAAATTATGAGGGTGGCTTACGAACAAGTTTGCCCGCTCAAGAAACCAACCAAGAGGTCCCAGCCTCAGTGGTGGAACAAGGAGTTAGACTCCAAAAGAAGGCAGGTTAGACATTTCTACAATAGGGCCAAAGTTGTAGGGGACGACATCACATGGGATCTGTACATAGAAAGCAAGAAACAGTTTAAATACTTGATCAGGCAATCTAAGAGAAAATCTTGGAAGCTTTTCTGCGAGGCGATAGCAGATACTAGAGAACTTTCAGACTCCGCGGCCAAGGATGCGGCCGTCCCTAGCTTTATCAAGAAATCGGACGGTTCGTGGGCCGAAAGCAGCGAGGAGGTTCATTCCATTTTCCAGGAAATAGCGCATTCTGCCGGTTATGCTTCAAAGGGCGCCAGGTACAGTCACAAATATTATCGGAAATATTTTAATACACTGCCTGCGATTAGGCTATGTACCTAGGGCATGGAGAGAAGTACGAGTGGTTTTTATACCTAAAACGGGTAAACCAAGTCATATTTCAGCGAAAGACTTCAGACCTATTAGTCTATCGTCATTTCTCCTCAAGACACTTGAAAGGCTTATTGACATTCATATAAGAAGCAAGTATTGCGACGGAACTCTATGTAATGCTCAGCATGCATACTTAAAAGGTAAATCGGTGGAGACGGCTCTACACGAAGTAGTAGGTAAAATAGAGAGCAGCCTCCACCAGAAAGAATTTGCACTAGCTGCCTTTTTGGACATTGAGGGAGCCTTTAATAATGTCAGGAGAGATGCAATCAAAAATGCTTTGGTAAAGATCAATGTCGAACAGCGCATTACCAATTGGCTATGCGAAATGCTCTCGACGAGAAATATCAATTCCACACTCGGAAATAGTTCAATAAGAAAATATGTTACTAGAGGCACTCCCCAAGGCAGAGTTATCTCCCCCCTTCTCTGGGTGCTGGTCATAGATGACATACTCAAAGAACTAAATAAGGCAGGATTCAGCGTCACTGCTTACGCGGACGTAGTCATCATTGTTCAAGGAAAATTCCTCAATACGTTAAGTGAACTTATGGAAGCAGCCCTCAACAGTCTCAGAATATGGGCCGAAGGGTGTGGACTACGAGTCAACCCGGAGAAAACCGAACTCGTACTATTTAGTACAAAATACAAGATACCGCCATTCAAGCTACCCAGACTTGCTGGGGTGGAACTTTCCCTCTCGGAGAGCGCAAAATATCTTGGTACGGTATTAGACAGGAAACTAAACTGGAAACTTAACGTTCAGGAAAGAGTCCAAAAGGCTCAAAACGCTCTCTTCATCTGTAAGAGGACAGCAGGAAAGAAATGGGGTATTAGGCCATCAATGTTGTATTGGCTATACATAATGGTAGTAAGGCCCATAGTTACATATGGGGCTCTTGTTTGGTGGAAAGCCGCGAACAAGAAGTATGTACGGGATATGTTGACCAGGGTACAAAAAACAGCCTGCATTGCCGTTACGGGTGCTTTACGTACCACACCAACGGCTGCACTGGAAGCATTCTGGCATCTTTTACCACTGGACCTACAAATACAATTTAATGCAGGTAATAGTGCGCTACGGCTCACTAACGCAGGGCTCTTTAAAAACAATAGGATAGGACACAGCACAATCCTAAAGGAATCTTTCTCCGAAATCCCGGAAACAGCGGACGAAAGTCTTGGTACACTTGATTTCGACACTCCATGCAATGTGTCGTACCCGGACAGACAAGACTGGGATAGGAAGCTAGTCTCGAAGGAAGATGAGACCTCAGTATATACTGACGGCTCTAAAACCAGTGAGGGTACGGGGTCAGGTATATACTCCAGCGAGTTGGACCTGCGACTCCCGGACACATGCAGTGTGTTCCAGGCAGAGATTCTGGCTGTACTCAAAGGTGCGGAGGAACTTGAGATGAGATCGATATCCAACAAGAATATCGCCATCTACATTGATAGCCAGGCTGCGCTCAAAGCGCTAGAATCACATACCACCAAATCTGAACTAGTCAGGAATTGCCGCACAATGCTTAAGGCATTATGTTTGCAGAACCGTGTCAGATTGTGTTGGGTGCCTGGGCATTGCGATATCGAGGGTAACGAGAAAGCCGACGTTCTGGCTAAGGAAGGAGCGGAGCTCCCACTAAACACAATGATTATGGGTATCAGACCACCTATGGCCGTTGCCAAAGGGCTATCTTCGAGAAAACCTCCAATAAAGCAGCCACAAGATGGTCACAGTTAGAAGGGCATAGGGTCTTAAAGGCACTCTGGCCCGTATTAAATAGGAAAAAATCTGAAAAACTACTAAATCTCAGTAGAACAAAGCTAAGATTAACGGTAGGAATACTCTCTGGACACTGCCTTCTAAGGAAGCATGCCATGAGACTAGGCTTATCTAACACGGATATATGCAGGTACTGTGAGGACCTACAAGCCACGGAAGATGTCTCCCACCTTCTGTGCGAGTGTCAAGCAATTGCACGGTGTAGAAGGAAGCACCTAGGCAGGTACTTCTTTGACAGCTTAGAGGAGGTTGGTTCGTCCAACAATATCGGGACAATAATTAAATTCTGTAGGGAAATTGACTGCTTGGGCGATTTGGTTTAGGTTTTTTACCGTAATTGGTTCCCTGGGGATGGCGATGGGCCCGTCTTGGTGCCAGGTATTTTGTGATGATCTCACAACCCCGCTCAACCTAACCTAACCTAACCTAACGATACCCTTCCAAAAAGCTTAGTCAGACACACGGGGATGGTCAACGTTCAAAAGACCTTCTTATTCACACCCAACAGGAAAAAAAAAACTTAATTTTAAGAATTCATCTGTACTGTACGTGTGTGTACATAATGTGAAGTTTAATAAATATAATAATAATAATTGTTATAATTGAGTTAACTTTATTTCTTCTATGCATGACGCATTATACAATGTATTTGAATGCTTGTTAGTAATGACTAATTTAAATGTTATCACCGAACAAATGATTTATATTTACAGCGTTGGAACTAAGGGCGTATGTAAAACTCGTAAAAATAAATAAGTGTTATTATAATTCATGATTTAAAAAGTCTACCGTAAAAAACATTACTTATCAAGGACACTACATACTAATTTTTATTTCAAATATTTACAAAAATAAATGTTTCTTAGTTACTATGTATGCGAAATAATTTTATATGCATTATAATTTATAAAATATTTATCACTACGATTCTTTACCCCAACTTGTACACATTATTCTTATAATACTTTTATAAGGGTAGAACATTTTTTTTATAAAGAATTAGTTGATAAAAAAAAATATTTCATGCTTTTTATTCAAGAATGTGCTACAACATTTTCACGAAAGTTTTTTATTTTTTGAACAAAATATCCTTCTAAACTTTCCGCACATTTATAAAATGCTGATTCTTTAGGGTTGTAATAACGGCAGTTATCGAATATCTTCGTCATGTCACCAATAAACTCCGACAATTTAGTATACACTTGAGCTAGTATTTTTTGTTCAATCTTTTTTAAATCTAGAAAAGAGGAGAACAAAAAATGTATTTAATTAAGAGCTGAAATTTCAAAATTACCCATTGGCTCTTTTATAACATTGTAATAGTCGGGCGCCTCCTCTGGGTCTACTGGTTCCATAAACGGCCATGCGTTTTTGTGATTCTGTAAATAAAATACTAGTTTATCATTATCATAATACTAACTTGAAACCCGGCTAAGTATATAGATATAACTATAAAAAATATAATTTTTGATTTTGTTATACTCAGGTTACATGCTGGCGCCCTACTCTGTATGTCGTTCCAAAAGTAAAATTTTTCGAAAACGGATTTTTTCTCCTCTGTATTTCGAAAATGGAATGAAATGGACTTATGTCTACGCTGACCATCCGTCCCTTATTTAAAAGGACAGTCCTTTCTTTTTTACCCCTGTCCTATATTTTTTTCTTCTTAATAAAGGACGGATTTTGTCCTCTATTTTTGAACCTGTCTTTAAAACACTGAAGAAAAATTGTTTGCATTTAGGGTAACTTAAAAGATTATGTGGAAGTATACGTATTATACGTATTATATTATATTATATTATATAAAAAAATACCACTGTAAATTACTTGAATATGTAGACTATTACAAGTCGTTGAGTTACAGTAAAATAATTTGGTTGGCTTAAATACCATAACTAGAATCAATAATAAAAATGTTTGGCCCACTTTAGGCATCGTTTTTTGAACAAACTAAGTGTCCAACAGTTTTATTAAATTTTGTTACTGATCCATCTGCTGAAGCTTGGTTATTTTTGGCCATTGTCAGGCAACAATGTTTCACGTTGCTGTTACACATATTGCGTCGCAAAATCTTTCAATGCCGAAAGTATTAATGGTTATCAAGGAACTGCTTTTGTGTTTTTTTAAAAGCTTTTAAAATTAATTACTTACTACCTATCTTTCACACTTATATGTGAATTTATCCAATGAAGAAAAACTGTTCATATTTCTTTTGATGTTATCTTAATGTTATTTTTATATTAATATTTTACATTATAAACAAAAAAAGGTTGGAAGCAAAATAATTATTAGGCCTGTTTTTTGAGCTTCGATCCCAGAAAAGCAAATTAAAATAGGATTTTCAGCACTCAATTACAACAGCTATGGCCCCTGGACTGCAAAACATTATTTTTCGAAAACATATTACATTGGCGGTCCAGTATTACGAATGATATAATGTCCAGGAGTATTCATTAAATCGAAAAAATTCGTAATATCGAGCACATTTTACTTGTTCGAAACGTTAAATAAAATGTACAAATATTGTTTCTATTTTTTTTTCGTTTTACTTCATTAATTCATAAAGTTAAAAAAAGCATTGTGAGTGCAAATACATAGCAGTCATGCACAATAATAAAAAGTTATGCACAGTAGCTAACAGTTTTACAAAAGGCCCATACACATACATAATACATTCACAATCCAGAGAATTGCTTTACACCTTTCTACATATATGTATGTACAGTACATATGTACATATTTCTTTACTGAAGATAATGTATAACAGAAACATTCGTTATATCGAATGTCAACCCTTTTTTTCATACGTTATATAGAGACAATGAAATTGAAAAAAGTGTACGTTATATTGATCATTCGTTATATCGGCATTCGTTATACTGGACCACCACTGTACAATAAGGTAAACTTTCTTAATTTTTTAACAATTTTAAATTGTTCCCTGAATTGGGTTCTAGTAAGCAGAACTAAATAGTTCGACGAATAGAAAAGCAAAACTGACTGCTGCCAAAGAAGCAGGGCCTTGATTCTGCAAGTTGGTGTTTGTTAACTAATGCGTTTCACATTACCAAGGGGAAGTTGATAAAAGACAAATCCGGTGAGAGTTGCTAAATTTATAAGCGCAAATGTTGAATATGTGCATAGCAGCACTACAATGCTCTATCTGAACGAGTCTCAGATATCTTATATGAACCACAAGATTGAATCAACAAAGATTAGTGAAAATTGTTCAGTAATAGTCAGAGTGCTGTAACAGATATGGTGGTGTAAGGCAACCAAACCGAGTACCACTCAACTCTCTCCTGTCCACTCAATAGTGAACCTCTTATACACATCCTATCCCCTCCTACACATTCGTATCCTTGAATGATTGCACTTATTGTTTTTGTCACACAGTCGGTTGGAATTGCTCTATGAAGGCGGACTTCAATAATAAAAGTATTAACAGAAATACCAAGTGTCTTTCATTTATTTGAGGAAACCAACAGTGGCGAATATAACCACTAAATGAGCTGAGATGAGTGAGATTTACTACGGTGATTGCTACAGAGAACAGAAGCAGCGTCTATTTGGTCATGCGGATTCGTTGTAAGCAAAAAGTCTTGAGCGAGGACAATCGGACAGCACAGTCTACACGACACGAAGTCTGAAAACGAACATATGCCAATTGACTTTGCTGTGGGACGTTATAAAGGGTGTTTTTTTAGAGGTATAGAACTTCGAATTGAAATAAAACACAAAAAAATCGTTTTAATGTCCATCAATTTGGCTTTATTGGAAGGATAATTTTATGTCATTAATGTTTAAACATGATTTCGGGCATGTGGCCGCCGCGGCTGCTTCGAATAAAGCCAAGTCTAGAGGTCCAATTTTCAACCACTTTTTCGAGCATTTGGGGCTGTATGTCGGCAATAACGCCACGAATGTTGGCTTCCAAGTCCCCTAACGTTTCTGGTTTGTTGGCGTAGGCGAGCGACTTCACATAACCCCAAAGAAAATAATCCAAATTGACAGGTCCATTCCGCGAAATTATGCGCTCATCGAATGTTTCCTTCAATAAATCGATTGTGACGTGCGCTGTGTGGCATGTAGCGCCGTCTTGTTGGAACCACATCTCATCCACATTCATGCCATCCAATTCGGGAACAAAATAGTCGGTTATCATGGCTCTATACCGGTCTCCATTAACAGTAACTGACTCTCCAGCATCATTTCGGAAGAAGTATGGCCCAATGACTCTACCAGCCCCTAGAGCACACCTTGTGGATGTAATGGCGTATTAAGGGCTCATGTGGATTCTCTTCACTCCAAATGCGGCAATTTTGCTTGTTGACGTAGCCATTCAACCAAAAATGAGCCTCATCACTGAACAAAATTTTGCGATGAAAATCAGCATCGATATCAATCTCATTTTCGGCCCATACACCAAAATCACGACGCCTTGCATGGTCTCGCGGCTTTAATTCTTCCACAAGCTGGATCTTGTAAGGTTGTAAGCTAAGATCTTTGCGCAAAATCTTCCATAAAGTTGATGGACAAAGCTCCAATTGCTGTGCACGGTGGCGAATCGATTCATCCGGGTCCTCTTCAACACTTTGCTCTACAGCGGAAATTGTTTCTTCGGTGCGCACTGTTCGACGTCTCTGCGGATGTGTATTATCACATAGAGTAAACGTGGTGCGAAAACGATCCATGGTTAACCGAATTAATTGCTCTGATGGACGATTATGTCGACCATAAAATGAACGGAGTTTGCGGCAAACTTCGCGAGCTGAACCATTATTTTCGAAATAAATTTGCACGATTTGCAAGCGTTGTTCATTTGTCAACTTGTTCATGATGAAATGGCAAACCAAACTAAAAATAAATCACTTGGCAGCTGACAAAATGGCCGGCAGTTAAAATAGTGCTGCCAACTTAAAGTTCTAACTATAGCTAGCATACAGTTGCCGCACCTCCATATTCACAAAGGAACATGTTGCGATCGTGGGAAGACAATTCGCCAGTATTCTACAGAGTGCGTCATCTTTTATGTCAGTAAAGCTAGTATTAGACGATTTGTTGAATCAGCATACGTATGCTTTGATATTTTTGAGGTTTCGATAAATTGCTGAGCTAGTTAGTTCGCAGTTTATTATTGAGGACGAAGATACAAATAATAAGAATCCAATGCATCCTGATGATTCGGAGGAGTCCGATTGAGGCAAAAAAAAAACAAAGAAGAAGATACAAGCAAATAAGAGCTCGTATAAAATATGTATTCGCCGGGGGTCAGGAAGCAACGCGGCAATAAAATTCTTCCTAATGGTGAAACGCTTTTGCGCATCATTGTGTCTTGATTCATAATGTGCGGTGTCACCAAGGCAAGTAGATGGTCGAATTGCTCAGGTGTCATGCGCACAAACGTTCGATACAAATCCGCCTCTTCTTCGCACAATTCGCGGTACAATTTTGCACAAAATCATTCTTCTTCTAAGATCTCAGATCAAAATCTGAAATGCCTAATCGAAACAGCTGCATATATAGCATAGGCTATACATGCACATTTCACCAGAATCCCAGAAAATCGATAAATAGAACACGCACATATGCTAAAATCGCGATCTGTAAATTTTTCAGCATATAATCATACGGGTTTTCAAATTTTTCAGCATATCGAATTCAACATATCGTGTAATAGGGCTTCATATGTGCTGAAAAAATATGATAGCAAACTGTTTGTTAGCATATGCTGTCAACAAACAATTTGCTGCTTTGGGACAAATTCAACTTATCGTGTAAAAGGGCATCAACACCAGACAGACCATGACGGACGGACGGCCATCTATCCCAATCGCTTTTATGTTATGAACTTAAATAGGTTCATTAAATGTTCGTTCGACAAATCCCAATGTTTGGTTTATATGCATATATGGAATTCAATTTTTCGATCTTGGGAAGATTACATTTTTTTTTTTAAATAATTGTGTCCATGTCTTTCTTTAATGTGTTAATTGCCAAGTATACACTTAAATTTTGTAATTAAATACCTAACATAAAAGTATTTTGAACTTATTTCCGAGTAGCAATCTAATCTAGAAGACTATTTTCTTACTATTTCTTACCTTATATGTGCTGAGGATAATGCAGGCAAATCTCATTATTGAACCGAGCACTTATTGCAAAAAATGATGTACTGAAAGTGTCATGTCATGTACTTTTTTGGTTACATTTTGTGCAAAATTATGAATTTAGTCACACAACTGTCACACTGTTTTGGTATAGGTCCAATTGTAAGTGATTTATTCTTCTTTAATTTTGTTACAAGGTTCAGAGCCTTAAATAATTTCTGTCAGAAGGTTCAGAGGCTCAAATGTATGTTTTCAGTAAATTTGGCGGCGAAAATCATTTTTTTCATAAGTTTCAGCGTTAAAATACATTTTCAGGGGGTCCTGCAACAAAATAAGGGAACTTCGCCGCCTCGGGCCGGATACCTAGCTGTTTTCCATTTTTAGTACAGGGTGTCCGCCGGGAAGGTATACTACTTTGTTTGTTTATAATTTTTAATTAAATTAAAGAGAATGGATCTTATATTGATAAATGTTTTATTAAATGTCGGCAATTATGTATGGAATACAATAGGTAAATGTCCGCCTCTGTTAGTCTCCCAAATGCGAGCCCTTTTGAGCACATTTTTCATTACATTCTCACACATTTCACGCGGTATTTCATTAATTTCATCACGAATATTTTGTGTCAGTTGCTCAAGCGTTTCTGGTTTGTTTGCATAAACCTTGCAAAAAGAAGTCCGGAGCAGTCAAATCAGGCGACCATGGAGGCCAATCAAAATCACCATTTCTTGAAATAACTTGTTGTGGAAAGAGGTCTCGCAGTAATTCCATTGTAATCCTGGCTGTATGCGATGTGGCACCGTCTTGTTGATACCACATGTTAATCAAGCCCAAAGCATGAAGTTGTGGCGTTTAAAAGTTTTCAATCATATCACGATATCGCTCCCCATTCACAGTTACCGTTACGCCGTTTTCATTTTCAAAGAAGTAAGGTTCAATGATTCCTCCTGACCAAATTGCAAACCAGATTGTAACTTTAAATGGATGCAAAGGATGCTTGGGCCTATCACCTACTCCTCTTTCTTCGAAATCATTCACTACACAATAAATAGTGCGTTTTGTTTGCACGTTGTTTCTCCCAAAAATTTCACGTAACTTTGTCATCGTCACAGTAATCGATGATTGATTTTGACTAAATGTTTTAAAGACTAAAGCACGTTGGTAGGTATATCGAATATTTATCCATAATAAATTGGCCACGTGACTACTTCACGACTGCCAAATATGAACTGTCAAGACTAATGTTTACCAAAATGGCGGCAAAACAAAAAATACCTTCCCGGCGGACACCCTTGTCCATTTTTTGGGTTTTTTTTTTTTTTTAATTATTTAAAAAATGTTAGGAAGTTATAAAGGGTGATTTTTTAGCTGGTTTGGTTTTGGCAACACTGGTTTTGACAGCTGACGTGTGTTTAGTACCTTGTGTCACTGTCAAACAGCTTCAGTTTGGTTTGCAATTTAACCATGGATCGTCTTACAAATGAACAACGCTTGCAAATTATTGAATTTTACTATCAAAATTCGTGCTCGGTTCGAAATGTTCATCGCGCGCTGCTTCCATTTTATGATCGGCATTCTCGACCTTCTGAGCAGTCTATTCGGAAGATTGTGACCAAATTTCGCACCAAATTTACTTTGTTGGACATTAAACCACCAACACGTTTACGTACTGTGCGTAGTGAAGAAAATATTGCGGCCGTATCAGCTAGTGTGACAGAAGACCGCGAAATGTCGATTCGGCGCCGTTCCCAGCAGTTAGGCCTTTGTTACAGCACTATGTGGAAAATTTTGCGGAAGGATTTGGGCGTAAAGCCTTTTAAGATACAGCTGGTGCAAGAACTAAAGCCAGCCGACCTACCACAACGCCGAATTTTTGGTGAATGGGCTCTTGGAAAGCTGGCCGAGGATCCGCTTTTTTATCGAAAAATTGTGTTCAGCGATGAGGCTCATTTTTGGTTGAATGGGTACGTAAATAAGCAAAATTACCGCATTTGGAGTGAAGATCAGCCAGAAGCATTGCAACAGCTACCAATGCATCCCGAAAAAGCCACTGTTTGGTGCGGTTTATGGGCCGGCGGCATTATTGGGCCATATTTCTTCAAAGATGATGCGAATCGCAGCGTTACTGTCAATGGTGAACGCTACCGAGCGATGATAACAAACTTTTTTTGCCCGAAATGGAAGTTCTTGACTTGCATGATATGTGGTTTCAACAAGACGGTGCCACATGCCACACAGCACGCGAAACAATGGCGCAATTGCGAAGCGAGTTTGGTGAACAGTTAATTTCACGTTTCGGGCCGGTCAATTGGCCGCCTAGATCGTGCGATTTGACACCATTAGATTATTTTTTGTGGGGGTATGCCAAGGATAATGTGTATAGGGACAAGCCCGCTTCGATTGACGCACTGGAAGCCAACATCCATGCATTCATTCGTGAGATACCGGCCGATATGTGTGAAAGAGTATGCCAAAATTGGACTCAGCGGATGGGCTACCTGAGACGCAGCCGCGGTCAACATTTGCATGAAATTATCTTTAAACATTAAATTGCAAGGTTCGAACTATCGATTCAAATAAATATTTCATTCATTTTTTCGAATTTTTTGTGTTTTTTTTTTAAAAAAAGTTCTAAACCTCTTAAAAAATCACCCTTTATTATAGAATACAGAGAATCGACATTGGAAAGAAAACTTAAAAAAAATATTTGAGATAAAACCTAGCCATAGGAATGGCAATAATTTCATATGAAACCAAATTATTGTCCCCAGTAAAATTTATTTGTGACCTAGGCCAATGTTGCTTTCCGCTGGCTAATTGTACTTTTACTACCATAGATAAATCATACTGAGATCCCAACCAAACTCGCAATCTTCTTTCTGCTGGCCTCCTCAAATTTTTTTCGAATTCCGCCATTTTGTTTTCCTATCGGTGCTATGTCAATTAGAATCCGTGTGGCATGCAAAATCATACAAAAAAAAAATTCCGCCAACCTCCCCCAAGGTTATAGAGTTATAGAGTTGGGGAGTACCACATTTGAACATTAATGAATGCTATTGGTTAGTAATCAATAACATGTTTTTAAAAGACGAATCATTTTATTTGTCTGGTTAATAAAACTATCTAAAGGAGATATTCTATAAACTAGAAACATATTAGGACAAACATGGTTGTGTATTTTCCACTTTTGAATATCATTAACTTCGATTACATTTGTAAATTTTTCTTATAACTAAAGAAAACTTGCTTAAAATGTTTTTATTCTCCCTTAACGTTAATTTACATTGTTAATTTTTTTACAAATATTTTAAGCAAAAGTACATTTATTCCTAAGAAAAATTACTATTCACACACGTAACAAATAATTTAAAATTTAATGGATAAAATTCTATGAACGCTGTCAGGTGCGAGGGTGTTGGAGAGCCGGAATTTTTTAAGTTACGTGAAATTTGTCAATACGAATTTCTATGTAACAATACTAGCGCACTTAGCATTTGCCACCTCCTTAAAATATAGCTCGTAGGCAAGTAACGGAAAATCGGCCGAAGTTACATTTCAACATGAAATGCTCAGCTATAAGAACGAGTATTAGAATCTTTTTTTGTATTTTTATTTTTATTTTATCGAGAAATTCAGATCATAACAGCAAAAATACGTATATATGTATATATTGGTTCTCGAAATTAGCGCGTCCGGGTAGACATAGATACACTAAATTTTTGACTATGATGATATGATAATAGGAAATATTACCAGAAAATTAACAAAATCCCATATATGGGCGCGGCTATCACTTTTCCAAGCATTATGTGGAAACCAGCGAAAGAATTAAGTACTGTATCCTGGTGAGGCACGGAGTTCAAGAATATAAATTCCCGGATCTGTATGCCCCAGACCTTGCAGAAGTACCAATAGGATCGGGTGCGGGAAGTTTTGTTATAGCATCTGCATTCCTGCCGCATGATTCTCCAGAACCTCCTCCGACAAGAGAGTTAGAGTCTTTGATGAACGCATGCAGAAACAGGAACGACGATCTAATAATTGGTTGTGATGCCAATGCACATAATACAGTGTGGGGCAGCACCAACGATAACTACAGAGGAGAAGCGCTATCACGCTATCGAATTTGTATCATGCAAGGATCTAGCTATCTTAAACAGGGGAAAAAAGTGATTGATGTAATGGATCAGGCTGTTGAAGATGCGTACCAAGCGGCTTGCACTCCTACTAAAGAAAGCGGTGAGGAGCCCCTTCAATCACGCCATCAGAAGGGGAGCTAAATGTTACTCTGCGATGACGTAAAAGGGAGTGATGGAGGGACTTTTGCTCTAGTATGAGTACATCTCAGGTCAGTAGACTTCAAAAGATTGTTTCCAGAGATCCAGTTTCATAGACGTCATCGCAGATATCATGAGGAATGCACTCAAAGTGGTTGAACGGTGGTTTCTGGAACAAGGGCTTTCTAGTACCTAATGCGCAGAAAACAGATCAATAGTCTTTACTAGGAAAAGGAAAAATCTGGAATTTCAGCCCTTAACACATTTCGGATAGGAACTAACAAGGTTTTAGTATCTGGAAGTCTAAGAAGTTCTAAGGAAGATACTTGGAACTACCATGTTGAGGAAAAGGTCGGGAAGGAAAAAAGGGTACTACATCCGTGCAAACTTCATAACTTCATGACATGACGAGTCAGGTGGAATTAAGAAACATCCTTATAGCACTTGACAATCAGGCGGTGATCAAACGCATGGAACAGACATACATCACAACATCATTTCCAATGGAATGTGTACTAAAGCTCAATAAGTGCTCATCTAAAAATGAAGTAACACTGACTTGGGTACGAGGGCACATAGGGATCGACGGCAATGAAAAGGCTACCTTGCAAAACAGGGGTCAACTGGAAAGTAGCTGGGACCGGAATGGTAGAAAAGCTGATTCACAAATGGATCGCGGCAGAACACCTGAGAAGATGGTCAACCGTGGAACAATGTAGACAGGCTAAAATGACAATAAAGTGGCAGACCAGCACCACTCCAAGAAGGGTTCTAAGCATGAGTCGAGGAACACTAAAATGGGTGGTGGCGCTAACTACAGGACATGGTAGCTACGGGTATCATTTAAGGAAGAGGACGATACTTGTAAACTATGCCTGGAGGAATCTGAGACTGCGGCACATATACTGTGTCAATGCCCGGCATTGGCTGGCAGAATGAGGATCTTGGGACATCATTGGGTCAAAACCTATTGGATGACACAGATCTCACATAAACAGATGCTAGGGTTAACACTAGGAATCGAACCCAGGGAAGAACTCTGGAGAAATCCAGAGAGTCTCTTTGGGTAAGATTTATGGTGGTAGAGAGACGAAAAGAAACCCGGCAATGGTTGATTCGAATATCTCTCGAAATCTACATATCTATATCACTTTTCCAATACCTACTACTTTGGCTAAATGACAAGCAAACTTTGCAACCTGCTTTCAAAAGACATACTTCCGGAGTATAAGGTACAAAAATGTACCTACAAAATAATAACCCATCTACAATCATTTTAGAGGCGGTGCCGTTTCCCTTTTCCGAAAGTTACGTTAAAATAATAATAGTTATAATAAGACAACTGTAATACGTGCAGACAAAATAAGTCCAGTGATACTCTTTAGTAAAGTTGCTATTCGACACACTAGAAAATTACAAACAAGTGGAATCTCATCCGCTAGAACGGATCCAACACAAAGCGATAAGCAACTCGACTCTTAAGATTTGGTCAGACGAGTTTCTAAGGATTTCCCCGCTTAAAGGTTCTACGAATAAAAAATTTGATTTAGACAGCCTTACCTGCATTTGCTTTATGAGTTTCTTAAGTTCGTCATATTCATTATTTGTAAGGCTTTTCATGTTTGCCATATTAACTGCATTGTTACGTTGACAGTCTGGACATATATACTCATCAATGAATTCAGCTTCACTTTGAACAATGCCAACGCAACGACCATGGAACCAGTCCTGGCATTTATCACAACATATATAAAACTGCGATTCATCGTACGGCTGCTTACATGAACAATAGAGTTCTTGGGTGTCTCTTGCACGACGACATTCTTCGCATATGAATTCGGACAACTTTTTCGAAGCTTCTTCAGTAATTTCTACGCATTCTCCATGAAACCAATTGCTGCATAGGTCACATCCAACGTAAAATCTACAACAACAAAAAAATATATAAAATATTTGATTGACATTTATTTTTAAGGCCATGAATACACGACTTCTCAAAACCAATATACCTCTTAAACTTATGTGACGATTTTTATGAAAAATAATAATAAATACGCAATAAAAATGTTTTTAACTCTTTAAAGAAAGGAAATAAAATCGAATGCAAAAACATGAGATAAGTGTACGGCAGCTTATCCGGCGAAAATTATGAATGGATAATGGATCATTGTTAAGTATACAAGCATTTTTTTACGTTAAGCGGTATTTCATTTAAATAAAACATTTAAAAAGGAAAAGAGTATTAAAAAAAAGCAAAAACTTATAATACAGTATTGTAGCAGTTTAGAAAGGCAGAAATCTTTTCCATCATATTACTTTTAGAGCTTTGTTAAAAAAAAACTTTCAAACTACAAGGTGGCGCAAAAGTAATCCTCCTATCAGAAAATGCTATAAATTTTGCGATTGGCCCCTAATGTCAGTTCTGTTTTGACATTTGTGTAGTAAACACATGCGAAATACACGTTAATAAACAATGTTACGCCACACTGCTCCAGAACGCGGAATATTGGTGACTATTTATTTGAGCAATAATCGGTCGGTGACTTTGGTTCTTTAATGTTCGCTTTTGTTCGTTTATTCTTTTTATTTTTTTTTTCTATCAAAAACAAAAAAAAAATCCGTTTACTGCTTTCCATTACTTAGTAAGAGAAGGATATTGTATTCGTACATAATTTCAAGCTAGAGCTGTTAATCAATTCTGACATTGTGATGATGGTGGGTCGCAAAATGCTGTCTGTCTGTATGTCCCGAGGTCTATAGCCTAAACGGCTGACAGGATTTTGTTCAAATTTCGGATTTGGAGTTTGGGGGCTTACAGCTCGGGGCCGTTTTTTTTTTATAGTAACCTCAATATTAATGGTACTTCCCATATAAAATTTGTATACCAGTTTGATTTGTTCGAAAACGGCTTTAACGATTTCAACCAAAATTGATATTTAAGCTTAAATAGGTGAGGTTAACATAACAGCATACTTAGTTTTCAGCTAAAAAATCGAATAACGGTACTTTTGAAATTTGGACATATCTCGAAAACGGTCCATACGATTGATACAAAAATTAATTTCGAAGGTAATATGGTCATTTCTAACTTAATGCCAAGCTCAGTTTTTCTCTGTATTTGAAAAAAAGTAATTTTTTGAAAAATTTTGTTTCCTTTAGTTTACTAGAAAGCGGTGATAAAGATTTTCACCAAAATGCAAACTTAGAGTAAAATTGATGTTTCCAAAATTATTGCGTCCTTAATTTTCAATTCGAATCACCGAAAACGCTTTTTTTTAAAAACTGCTCATATCTCGAAAACCCCATTTTCGATTTCGATAAAACTTTAAAAACCAAGTAATGCTTACATCCCAAACAAAAACTTGTACTAGGTTTTCAGCTACACAGTAAAGCAATAGTATTTTCCAAACTTAACATTGCAATATTTGGTTCTATTTTGTCTATCAAAGTTTACAAAAATCGCTCTAACGATTTTGACCGAAACACTTAGTTTTTCTCAGAAAATTCGAACAAATCAATTTCTTAAATATTTCTCAAAAATGACTACCCAAATTCCGATCTGTATTCACATATTTTTGGTATAATTTTGAAACAATAACAATGGCCCCAACTTTCAATGAAAATCCAATAACAGCTACGTAAAACTTAAAACTTCTTTTTAGCAAATATTATCAACTAATTTTGTCCAACCATATTGAAAATGCACAATAAAAATATTTCCAACAACTTGTAGCTTACACAATCAGCAACTCCCACTTCATTTACATTAAAAGTTTTGATGAACGAGAAAGTTACGTTCGACCCAGTCGTGTACTTTATTTAATATTTTAATCTTTCACTTTAAGTATTTTTTTCATAGCATTATTTGCTATGGGAGGTTCTATCTCCCTAATAAAATTTCAAACTTGATTTGATTATTTTCGGCAAAAAATAAATAAATTGTTGCAAATTATTTTAAGGAATGGATCCTAATGATAAATTTAGTTTTTAATCACTCTATTTAATTTACAAAAACTAGAAGACTAAATCAGTGTGATTTTCCAGTGTTCAATTAAGAATTTATAGGGGCATTAAATAATAGAAGCAAATTAAGTGTCTAATTTCAGCGTACATTTTTTTAATTGTTTTTTTTTTTTTTTTTCTTCAAAATATGTACATATCTACAAGGTGGCGCAAAAATAACCTTCCGATGTTTTTTGGCTGTAATTTAAAAAAAAAATGAAAAACTTTGATCTTCTTATGGATTATTTTTATTTGGTCTTTTAATTTTTTTTTACATCAAGTCGAGAATATGATGTCATGTAAATGGCCGCCGCCACAGTTTATTGTCATTTGAGCCCTTTTTATGGCATTTTCCATCACTTTGGCCAGAACTTCCGGCGATAGGTCCTCACATTCTTGACGGATATTGTCTTTAAGAGCTGCAAGAGTCTGAGGCTTGTTGACATAAACCCGCGACTTCAAAAAGCCCCACAAAAAGAAGTCTGGAGCGGCCAAATCAGGCGATCTTGCTGGCCAGTGCAAATCGCCAAAACGGGAGATTAGGCGCCCGGGAAATGCATCCTTCAGCATATCGGTTGTGGCACGTGCAGTGTGTGCCGTTGCACCGTCCTGTTGGAACCACATGTTTTCCAATCCCAATTCATCAAGTTGCGGCAAAAAGAACTCGTTGATCATTGCTCTGTAGCGCTCACCATTCACAGTAACCGTTTGGCCGATGTCGACGGCGCTTCCATGACATCTTCGGCTACAGCAGCAATATTCTCTGCAGAACGGCTACTCCGGGGTCTGCCACGCCTGGCAGCATCTCGTGTTGTGCCAGTCTCTACGAGGCGAGCGGCTAAACGTCGTAGTGTTTCACCAGTAGGCGTTGGATGGCTAGGAAATCTGCGACGAAATTCACGTTGTGCCAAAGTCACCGACCGATTATTGCTCAAATAAATAGTCACCAATATTCCGCGTTCTGGAGCAGTGTGGCGTAACATTGTTTATTAACGAGTATTTCGCATGTGTTTACTACACAAATGTCAAAACAGAACTGACATTAGGGGCCAATCGCAAAATGTATAGCATTTTCTGATAGGAGGATTACTTTTGCGCCACCTTGTAGTTTGAAAGTTTTTTTTTAACAAAGCTCTAAAAGTAATATGATGGAAAAGATTTCTGCCTTTCTAAACTGCTACAATACTGTATTATAAGTTTTTGCTTTTTTTTAATACTCTTTTCCTTTTTAAATGTTTTATTTAAATGAAATGCCGCTTAACGTAAAAAATGCTTGTATACTTAACAATGATCCATTATCCATTCATAATTTTCGCCGGATAAGCTGCCGTACACTTATCTCATGTTTTTGCATTCGATTTTATTTCCTTTCTTTAAAGAGTTAAAAACATTTTTATTGCGTATTTATTATTATTTTTCATAAAAATTGTCACATAAGTTTAAGAGGTATATTGGTTTTGAGAAGTCGTGTATTCATGGCCTTAAAAATAAATGTCAATCAAATATTTTATATATTTTTTTGTTGTTGGAGATTTTACGTTGGATGTGACCTATGCAGCAATTGGTTTCATGGAGAATGCGTAGAAATTACTGAAGAAGCTTCGAAAAAGTTGTCCGAATTCATATGCGAAGAATGTCGTCGTGCAAGAGACACCCAAGAACTCTAGAGTTTAAATAAAACATTTAAAAAGAACTCTAGAGTTCTTGGGTGTCTCTTGCACGACGACATTCTTCGCATATGAATTCGGACAACTTTTTCGAAGCTTCTTCAGTAATTTCTACGCATTCTCCATGAAACCAATTGCTGCATAGGTCACATCCAACGTAAAATCTACAACAACAAAAAAATATATAAAATATTTGATTGACATTTATTTTTAAGGCCATGAATACACGACTTCTCAAAACCAATATACCTCTTAAACTTATGTGACGATTTTTATGAAAAATAATAATAAATACGCAATAAAAATGTTTTTAACTCTTTAAAGAAAGGAAATAAAATCGAATGCAAAAACATGAGATAAGTGTACGGCAGCTTATCCGGCGAAAATTATGAATGGATAATGGATCATTGTTAAGTATACAAGCATTTTTTTACGTTAAGCGGTATTTCATTTAAATAAAACATTTAAAAAGGAAAAGAGTATTAAAAAAAAGCAAAAACTTATAATACAGTATTGTAGCAGTTTAGAAAGGCAGAAATCTTTTCCATCATATTACTTTTAGAGCTTTGTTAAAAAAAAACTTTCAAACTACAAGGTGGCGCAAAAGTAATCCTCCTATCAGAAAATGCTATAAATTTTGCGATTGGCCCCTAATGTCAGTTCTGTTTTGACATTTGTGTAGTAAACACATGCGAAATACTCGTTAATAAACAATGTTACGCCACACTGCTCCAGAACGCGGAATATTGGTGACTATTTATTTGAGCAATAATCGGTCGGTGACTTTGGCACAACGTGAATTTCGTCGCAGATTTCCTAGCCATCCAACGCCTACTGGTGAAACACTACGACGTTTAGCCGCTCGCCTCGTAGAGACTGGCACAACACGAGATGCTGCCAGGCGTGACAGACCCCGGAGTAGCCGTTCTGCAGAGAATATTGCTGCTGTAGCCGAAGATGTCATGGAAGCGCCGTCGACATCGGCCAAACGGTTACTGTGAATGGTGAGCGCTACAGAGCAATGATCAACGAGTTCTTTTTGCCGCAACTTGATGAATTGGGATTGGAAAACATGTGGTTCCAACAGGACGGTGCAACGGCACACACTGCACGTGCCACAACCGATATGCTGAAGGATGCATTTCCCGGGCGCCTAATCTCCCGTTTTGGCGATTTGCACTGGCCAGCAAGATCGCCTGATTTGACCGCTCCAGACTTCTTTTTGTGGGGCTTTTTGAAGTCGCGGGTTTATGTCAACAAGCCTCAGACTCTTGCAGCTCTTAAAGACAATATCCGTCAAGAATGTGAGGACCTATCGCCGGAAGTTCTGGCCAAAGTGATGGAAAATGCCATAAAAAGGGCTCAAATGACAATAAACTGTGGCGGCGGCCATTTACATGACATCATATTCTCGACTTGATGTAAAAAAAAATTAAAAGACCAAATAAAAATAATCCATAAGAAGATCAAAGTTTTTAATTTTTTTTTTAAATTACAGCCAAAAAACATCGGAAGGTTATTTTTGCGCCACCTTGTAGATACATATTTTGAAGAAAAAAAAAAAAAAAACAATTAAAAAAATGTACGCTGAAATTAGACACTTAATTTGCTTCTATTATTTAATGCCCCTATAAATTCTTAATTGAACACTGGAAAATCACACTGATTTAGTCTTCTAGTTTTTGTAAATTAAATAGAGTGATTAAAAACTAAATTTATCATTAGGATCCATTCCTTAAAATAATTTGCAACAATTTATTTATTTTTTGCCGAAAATAATCAAATCAAGTTTGAAATTTTATTAGGGAGATAGAACCTCCCATAGCAAATAATGCTATGAAAAAAATACTTAAAGTGAAAGATTAAAATATTAAATAAAGTACACGACTGGGTCGAACGTAACTTTCTCGTTCATCAAAACTTTTAATGTAAAGGAAGTGGGAGTTGCTGATTGTGTAAGCTACAAGTTGTTGGAAATATTTTTATTGTGCATTTTCAATATGGTTGGACAAAATTAGTTGATAATATTTGCTAAAAAGAAGTTTTAAGTTTTACGTAGCTGTTATTGGATTTTCATTGAAAGTTGGGGCCATTGTTATTGTTTCAAAATTATACCAAAAATATGTGAATACAGATCGGAATTTGGGTAGTCATTTTTGAGAAATATTTAAGAAATTGATTTGTTCGAATTTTCTGAGAAAAACTAAGTGTTTCGGTCAAAATCGTTAGAGCGATTTTTGTAAACTTTGATAGACAAAATAGAACCAAATATTGCAATGTTAAGTTTGGAAAATACTATTGCTTTACTGTGTAGCTGAAAACCTAGTACAAGTTTTTGTTTGGGATGTAAGCATTACTTGGTTTTTAAAGTTTTATCGAAATCGAAAAGGGGTTTTCGAGATATGAGCAGTTTTTAAAAAAAAGCGTTTTCGGTGATTCGAATTGAAAATTAAGGACGCAATAATTTTGGAAACATCAATTTTACTCTAAGTTTGCATTTTGGTGAAAATCTTTATCACCGCTTTCTAGTAAACTAAAGGAAACAAAATTTTTCAAAAAATTACTTTTTTTCAAATACAGAGAAAAACTGAGCTTGGCATTAAGTTAGAAATGACCATACAGTGAACATTGGAAAACGTGAACTAATTAAAACTGAGGGTGTTCATGTTTTCGAGATTGTTCATGTTTTGGAATGTAACATTTTATGATTCTGCTCTTAAAATAAAACACATTTTCTTCCATTTTATCTTCTTTTTGCTTGTATAAGTATAGATTCATGAATATTTTTTACATATTTACACATACTGGTACGGCTCATTAACAAAATTTATTGGATTTTTTTTACATTTGAACGTTTTAAAAATACATAAAAGGTTTATTTAACAAAAAAAATCTGTAATTTTTTTCTGTTGTATTTTTCCCAACATTTGAACAACTGCATTTTCTCTTAGGCGTATAAGTAAGTTTTTAAACACAAAATAAGACGTTGATGCAAGCAAAAAACAGCAACCAAATGAGGGATGATAGCTATGTAATACGCACACGCACGTGTGGCACCAAATACATACATACTACGCATTGTCAATATTATGGGATTCCCCGAATTAAATAATTCAGTGCATTTTTATGTAGAAATGTTGAAAAAATTTCTGTTCACGTTTTAAAGCTTTTAGATTTGTTCACGTTTTAGAGCAGTCAATGTAAAAAATACAGTGTTCACGTTTTGGGGTAGTTCACGTTTTGGGGGGTTCACGTTTTCCAATGTTCACTGTATTACCTTCGAAATTAATTTTTGTATCAATCGTATGGACCGTTTTCGAGATATGTCCAAATTTCAAAAGTACCGTTATTCGATTTTTTAGCTGAAAACTAAGTATGCTGTTATGTTAACCTCACCTATTTAAGCTTAAATATCAATTTTGGTTGAAATCGTTAGAGCTGTTTTCGAACAAATCAAACTGGTATACAAATTTTATATGGGAAGTACCATTAATATTGAGGTTACTATAAAAAAAAAACGACCCCGAGCTGTAAGCCCCCAAACTCCAAATCCGAAGTTTGAACAAAATCCTGTCAGCCGTGTATAGACCTCGGGACATACAGACAGACAGCATTTTGCGACCCACCATCATCACAATGTCAGAATTGATTAACAGCTCTAGCTTGAAATTATGTACGAATACAATATCTTTCTCTTACTAAGTAATGGAAAGCAGTAAACGGATTTTTTTTTTTGTTTTTGATAGAAAAAAAAAATAAAAAGAATAAACGAACAAGCGAACATTAAAGAACCAAACATTTTTCGTTTATGAAAACAAACAATTAGAAAGAGAACTCGGTGATTGTTACGGACTATAAATCAGTCGTAGCAAAAGGATAAAATAAAAATAAAGTTCAAGTGATTGTTGCAGACTAAACATCAATCGCAGCATACATAAAATAAAGAAAGAAGTGTCTGTTAGAAGTGGTATACGAAAAAAACAAAATTTCGCGGCAAGTACTCCACGATTCCAAAAGGAATTTACCAGCAGAAGCGGAGGAAACCGTAATGGCAGCTGACCCAAATACCATATTGGCTACGATGGCGCAAATTCTCGCTAGACTAGAGGCCAATACTCAACAAACTGATAGCCGAGCCCTAGTCCCAATGAAAGAGATTTCATACATAAAGGAATTCTCAGGAATAATAAGAATAAGAATATGAACTGACACAGTTCATAAATGTGGTGGGCAACCACATTAATCTAACACCGGAGGATAGAAGACTCGCTACATGGACCGCGATAGCACAATGCAAGGTGACTGGAAGAGCAAAGGAGCTTCTGCTGACTAATGCAACAACAACGTGGGATGAAGCGAAGAAGCTGCTAGGATTGACCTTTAGATCGATAATCGACCAGGGAGAAATTACAAGAAAAATTAATAATTTAATTTCAATTTTAGATTTGAATAATAATAATGGATACCGATAACATAGCTCATCTTAACTCAGAACAATACCAGAATGTTACGAATTAGGGGGAAACGATGAAGTGAAGCTCGACCATTTAAAAACTTTTGAGAAACAGGAAATTCAAGATCTGTTGCAAAAATATAAAAGCCTCTTATACAAAGATGGAGATCAACTTACAAATTCCAAAACCATAGTGCACAAAATAACATTAACCAAAGATCAACAAATAAACGCCAGACTGTACCGTCTCCCTCAAAAACATTAAATAGCCACTACCAAATATCGGGAATATTCTTGAAAAGTTAGGAAGGTCACAGTATTTCTCTTCCCTTGATTTAACAAAGGGATATCATCAAATAAAGGTACATCCTGAAGATATACATAAGACCGAATTTGTTACGCCAAATGGTCTTTCTGAATATACCAGAATGCCTTTCGGGCTGAAAAATGCCCCAGCGAGGTTTCAACGTCTAATGAACGATATTCTCAGAGAGAGCATAGGACAAATTTGTACAGTATATTTTGACGATATAGTAATCTTTTACACTTTCTTAGGAGAGATAATATCATCATTAAATAAAATATTCCAAGGATAAGCAGATCATAATCTAAAAATAAAACTAAATAAATGCTCTTTTCTTAAGAACAATACGGAATACATAGGTCATATCTCATATAATCACTCCGGAAGGAATGAAACCGAACCCAAACAAAGTTATTTAAAAAAAAAAAAAAGTTTCAAATTAAATTTAAATTACAGATGTTTCCTTAATAATAAGTTTCTCGCACTTTTAAGATAACTAAAGTTCGCGCAGTGTTAGAAATTGAATAATTATAGTAATCTGATTTATACACAACATATTAGAAAACAAATTACACACAGCATTGCATCTCTGCACAATCTTCCCAACTCTATTTATTGTTATTGAGAGAAACTCAAATCTTATGCGATTTAGATGATGTGTATGTGATTGTGGTTGCCGACGTCAACTAGGTATGTCCTAGTTAGCACGAGAATCTGAACCTTCAACTCGAATCTTCAGTCTGCACAAAACAGGTCTTCGATATGTGTTGTTTGACGTCCGGACTTCTGCCACCCTTGTAACTCCGTCTTCACCAGGAAAGGTTTTCTCTACATTGCCCAAAGGCCATTTATGGGTGTGTTATTTTCGACTAAAACTCTAGCTCGACGGGGCACAAATTTTCGGCGGTCATTAATTTTTCGGTTTCCAAAGTATAGCTAAGTAAAACACACACAGCGACACATTTTTGATGAACATTTTATTTCATTATAAAGTTTGGATTTGGCCATTAAGTGTGAAATATAATATCATTTAAATGGCCGCCTCGTTTTGAGGTAATTTTAATCACTTTTTCGTACGTAAATGGCAAACATTCAACAAATATCATGACACTTCAAATGATAGCTGAGATTGACAGGTGTCATCTGCCAGCGCTACCAACTTGAAACCGCGAAATGAGTGACCCTGCATTTGTTAAAACATCCTGGTCTTTTGACCTCACTTCTATTGCCAGGGATGAGTGAATTGTTTGGTGTTAGTTTTTTTTTTTTATGTTCCCATGCCCAGTTGGCGTTGGGTCCAAAGACACCAGCTCCAACTCCGGAATCCATTTTTGATCCGTCGGTGCACCATACCAGGCTTTTTGGGTCAAGTGTCGGAACATCATTGGTCCAAATAGCGCGTTCAAGTATTTCTACCTCATATAATTACCCAAAACTATACTCCCTAACCATAGTGTCAGGAACGGAGCAGAACATGTCCAAGTTTGGGATTAGGTTAACAATTTTCAGATGACCCACATGGTCAACCGATTTAAACCTATATTCTAGCTGCAGTTTAGTGGCGCATCTAGCTGCCGTCTTCATAACAAAGTACTGCAAGGGTGAGAGCCCAAACATGTTCTCAAGTGCTGTTGTTGGGCAAGTGCGCATTGCCCCTGTGATGCCGAGACAGGCAATGCTTTGAAGCTTCTGAAGCTTGTTTGCCGTGGTTCGTTCAAGTACTTTCGGCCACCAAACGATTGCCGCGTACGAGATAATGGGTCTTACCATCATGGTATATAACCAGTGTATTATACTGGGATTAATACCCCAAGTTCTGCCGTACAGACACCTACAGGCCCACATGGCTCTAGAGGCACGTTCTGTGGCGGACTTGATGTGTAGGTTCCAGTTTAGTTTCTTATCAAGGATGATTCCGAGATATTTAACTTCGTTGGAGTAGTTTAATGTAGTTCCGTTCAGGATAAGGGGTCCTAAATTTAACAGTCTCCTTCTGGTGAAAGGAACTAGAATAGTTTTGCTATGATTGATAGATAAGCCTTCCGTAGAACACCATTCTGAAACATGTAAAGGGTGATTTTTTAGCTGGTTTGGTTTTGGCAACACTGGTTTTGACAGCTGACGTGTGTTTAGTACCTTGTGTCACTGTCAAACAGCTTCAGTTTGGTTTGCAATTTAACCATGGATCGTCTTACAAATGAACAACGCTTGCAAATTATTGAATTTTACTATCAAAATTCGTGCTCGGTTCGAAATGTTCATCGCGCGAGTTATGTTAGAGATAACAGACAGGCAACACACATGCCAACCACATGACGACGGAATACCCCCGCTCTCAACAAACGTCCCAAGTATCCTTCTGAGAAGAGAAGATTAAGAAAAACCAAACGGACACTCCAGGTCCTCTTCCAACCCAAACAAACAATAAATGACTCAGGCAGATAACACTCGTTATTTATGAGTAGGTGCCATAAAAAAAGGGATCGATCTTGCATAGTATATAAGAACACTTTGGTTCCATTTTCAAGCAGACTCAATTAACACGTAGACGAATACTACACGTTATTTAGCTCATAAGCGATTTTTAATAATAAAAGTATATTATTTTTAAAATACAAGACTTAGTAATTTATTTGGCGCAGTCGGTAGGATATTTCTCAGATCTATACCCGCATATTATAGTGAGAGAAAATATCCACTGATCAAGTTAAATTTTAATTAACTTGCAACCTAAAAAAAAAAAAAAAAAATTTAAATCAGTGAAAGTGTTAAAGTGTTCAGGAGTGAATAATTAGTAACCCAATACACGAAATCCATAGAGGAAATTGACGCACCGGATCGTAACAGTTTAAGGAAATAAAAACCTTCGAACAACTCGACCAATCACCGATTTTACCCGTTCTCAAAACAGAGAAACAGAAAGCCAACGGAAATGGCGCATCCAGCAGCAGCAGCGGTAGCAGACCAGACTATTACTCTAGGAAGACTAGAGAAAGTCCCCATATACTCCGGAAAACCCGAGGAAGACGTAATTGCATTCATAGAGTACATCGATTATGTTTACGAACACATAACGGAAGGAAACAGAACGATAGCGACCCTCATCATTCGGAACCGAATCCAAGGAAATGCAATAAACACGCTTCGAAGGATACTACAGCCCACATGGCCATTAATAAAAGCAGCTCTAATTCAAGATTTTGGTGTACATGAGACGTACGAACAGATCCTGCAAGATTTGCATGCCATCCAAACCAGAGACGTTCACCAATTGTATAGGCAGACAGAAGACATCCTCCTGAAACTCAACAAAAAAAGTATATTAGAAGTAAGTCCTATATATGACCCTACCATTAATGAAAGCTTAGTTATGAATAAATTTATAAATAATTTAAACGCTAACCAAGCATCCATTATAATTGCTCAACAAATTAAAAACATAAGAGAAGCTTATGAAATAATAACTAAATATAAGAACCTTAGTGAAAAATTGAGAGAAACCCTTCCTAACCCTAAATCAAATACTCCAAATCAATCCCAGAGGCAATATCATAATAATAATTACAATCAAAGACCTCAGTATATGCAAAATAATCATCAATTTCATCAAAGAAGTAACATAGACATGAATAGTAATCAGATCAAGACAAATAATAATAATATACTTAGAAATAATTACCAATATAGACCACCTTATAATCATCATAGGCAGAATAACTATAATAATCATAGAACTAGTCATTCAAGACAAGAGCCCATGGACGTTAATAATGTAGACGTAGAACAGCACGAGGTAAATTTTACTTTGATAGGGAAAACGAAGCACTTCCCATAATAATTGCAACCATTAACAATAAAAAACTAAAAATTCTAATAGACACAGGTTCGACTACAAGTATACTAGATGAATCTGAATTATTAGAAATACCACGAAATCCTGTACGGATTCCAACTCAAATAAAAGTCGCTAATAATGCAACTAGTACTATTAAAGAAGAAATCATAACCAAAGTGCCTGTTGAATTCAACGAACATGAAGCAACAATGACATGGAAGTTGATGAAAATAAAAAATAAAAAATTCGATGGAATAATAGGTCAAAACCTACTAAAGCCCATCAAAGCAAATATAAACCTAGGAGAAGGATTTGTAGAAATAAATAATAGAAAAACTTATTTCGAAAATTATAGGAATAAAAATAAATGTCCGTATGAATTCGAAGAAATCCATACACTTAATTATTGTAACTCAACTGAAATGAATCAATTAATTAGTGGGGATTTGAATTTAGAAGAGAAAAACATTTTAAATAAATTTATTGAAAAAAATAAACACGTATTTTTTAAAGAAGGAGATAAATTAACATCTACCACTCAAACCATGCACAATATTAGGACCGAACATGATAGTCCAATATTTAGCAAAATCTATCGTTATCCTAAAATACACGAGCAAGAGATCGAAAAACAAGTTAAGGATTTATTAGTTCAGGGCATTATTAAGAAAAGTACCTCACCCTATAATGCACCTATTTGGGTAGTCCCAAAGAAAGAAGACAATTCTGGAAAACAGAAGTGGCGTATGGTGATCGACTATCGCAAATTGAACGAGAAAACAGTCGAGTTCAAACACCCTATACCTAATATCGATGAAATATTGGACAAACTCGGAAGAGCCCAATATTTTTCGACGTTAGATCTTGCGAAAGGATTCCATCAGATTAAGATGGATCCGTCAGATATTGAGAAAACTGCTTTCTCAACTCCATATGGACATTACGAATGGTTACGTATGCCATTTGGATTAAAAAACGCCCCAGCCACCTTCCAAAGAATGATGAACGAAGTTTTAGACGAACTGATTAATAAAATCTGTGTAATTTACTTAGACGATATTCTAATCTTCAGTACTTCTCTCGAAGAACACATGATTAATTTGAATTTGGTATTCCAGAGATTAAAGAAATATAACCTAAAAATACAAATCGATAAATGCAATTTTCTTAAAAGAGAAACCAAATTTTTAGGTCATATTATTACTGACAAGGGTATTAAACCTAATTCTGACAAAACTATAGTAATCGAAAGAATACCACTGCCTACTACACAAAAAGAAATTAAATCTTTTCTGGGTATAACAGGGTATTACAGAAAATTTATAAAAGACTATGCAAAAATTGCCCAACCTATAACTAAATATCTTAAAAAAGATACGAAAATTGATAAATTTGATATAAGCTATGTAAAAGCACATCAGGAGCTCAAAAATGCACTTCAAACAGAACCTGTACTTGCATATCCTGATTTTAATGAAATATTCGTGTTAACGACAGATGCATCCAACTATGCAATTGGTGCAGTATTATCTCAAAAAGGTCATCCAATAACGTACATTAGTAGAACACTCAATGAACATGAGAGAAACTACAGTACGACCGAGAAAGAATTACTTGCAATTGTTTGGTCAGTAAGACATCTGCGACCTTACTTATATGGTAGACGTTTTGAGTTAAAAACGGATCACCAACCGTTAAAATGGCTTCAAACCAAAAACCTCGGCAAAGATATTTCACCTCGACTCCAGAGATGGGTACTTCAGCTAGGTGAATATGACATGAGAATCGAGTATCTCAAAGGAACAAGCAATACAGTTGCAGACTTTCTCAGTAGAGGAATCACGAATAACGAAGAAATAAACGCTTTAGACTCTACGATCCATTCCCAAAACGAAGAAGCAAATGACCACTTTCCGATAAAAGATACTTGTGTGAATATATATAATCAGCAAATAATCCTGACGTTAGGTTTTCAAACGAAAGTTAAAATGTTAAACAAAAAACGAAGAATATTCTTAGGTATTGATTCTTTAAAACAGAAAAATATAGAAGAGAAATTAATACCTCTAATAGAGAACAAAATAACGGGAATATATGTTAACCCTGTAGTAAATGAAAGTAATTTTAATATACTACAACAAAAATTAATTACACTATATGGAAATAGGATAAAATTTATAAAATGCATGTCCTACGCAAAAGACATGAACTCAGAGGAAGAAGCTGTCCAACAGATTAAATTATATCATCAGAAAGAAACTGGACATTCTGGTATAGAAGAGGTATACAGAGGTTTGAAAACTAAAATCTATTTCAAAAATCTGAGAGAACTAACTAACGATGTGATAAATTCATGCAACATTTGCAAACAAAGCAAATACGATAGGCACCCCATTAAAAAGAAATTCTGCTTATCAGATACACCTAAAGACATTAACGAAATAGTTCATTTAGATATCTACTGTATAGCTAAGACAAAATATTTAACTAGCGTAGATAAATTTTCTAAACTAACCACTACCACATATGTACCCAATGTTTCACACGAAACTTTAGAAGAGACAATTCTACAACTAATAGCTACGCATGGTAAGCCCAAACGATATGTTATGGATAACGAATTCAATTTCCCCAGAATAGTAAAAATGTTAGAAGAATTAGGTATAGAAATTCATTTTTCTAAACCCAATAGTCATACAGGGAATTCTGATATAGAGGTATTTCATAGAACACTTGCTGAAAAAGTACGTGCTATTTTAAACGGAAAAACTACACCCAACATACATGAAATTCGCATGGCTGTACACACACATTATTATAATAACTCGGTTCACTCAACAACAAAACTTACCCCATATGAAATTCAGAAGGTTAATTTTTCTAAAGAAAAAATATACCAACACGTTCATACAAACAAACTAAAAATGATCAATAAAAGGAACGAGAACCGTGAAAATTACGAAGAACAGAGATACCAAGGCTTTGTCAAAAACTCTAGAACAGAACGACATAAAACCAAACCACGATATAAATTTAATAGATTAGAAGAACAACACCATAGCAACATACAGAAAGACAGAAAATCTAAATTTAAAAATAGCGACAATATAATCAAGGCAAACCCCAGTAACAGATACACTCAAACTAGAAAACAAACCACTGGAAACCATCCTTCAACTTCAAAAATACAAATAGTAGATAACACACTACCTAGCTCAGAATAAAAGATAAAAGAGTTCATCAGTCGAATAGTGAACGCCAACCGAGCAAGTCAAGAAATGAAGGTTGTAATTATTTTTTTTATCACTAGTTTAGTTGCATAGTAAGTACAAGTAGAAGAAGTTCATAATAGTAATGGCTATGCCATGATAAAGTTAGACAAAATACAAATAGTGAATAAATTTAACTCAATAATACACATCATAAACTTAACTGAGATAAATTCTATATATAATACACTAGCTGAACAATGGATTTCGATAAAGAAATCAATGCCACCATCTAGTTACAATCAATCCAAATCGTTCACATTAATCCAAAAAGAATTAAAACTAGTCAAAAGTGAATTAAAAAGTATTAAAGGATACCAGAATAAAAGATCAAGAAGAGGACTTTTTAACCTTGGCGGACGAGTTTTTAAATTTATGTTTGGAACCATGGACGATGAAGATCAAAAAGAATTGGAAGAACAATTAGAAACAATTAAAGAAAAAAGTCATAACCTGATAACTAATAACAACAAACAGATAAAAATCAATAACCAGTTCCAAGAAGATATAAATATTTTAAAAAGTTTAATAATGGACGTCAATGTAGAGTTAGGCCCCAAAGCAAAATTAAATTTAATTGAGCAAAGAATAAATATCCTAGAATACCTGAGAAGATTAGACTCATTAAAGGAACTTATTGAAAAAATCCAACATATAATACTAGCTAGTAGATTACAAATAATGCTAGAAAGTCTATTAACTTCAGAAGAAATCGATGAGTTTGATGTTGATCTGTATAAGCTGAAGAAAATTAAATTATCCGTTGGAGAATTTCATGAAAATTTATTGATATTTGTAATCCAAATTCCTGACAAAATGTTAACATTTGATAAATATTTCCTTACTTCAATACCTAATAAAGACAATGAAGAATTAGATATTGAAAGTGAATTTTTTATTAGAGTAAATGGAAGTAACTATCACCCTTATTGCGGTTGTCAATTAACAACCGATTGATAGTTGGTAAAATGTATCAATCAATTGATACTTTTGTATTGTGTAACTCAGTTGATAAAGGTTGTGATCATTGTGACTGAAATTGACTGTTGTGAATAAAATACGCTCTTTGACATTTGCTATCGACAATTATTAGTTTGCTGTGGATATTTTTTGTTTAAATTAGAACAGAATTAAATAAAATTCGGTCGTCTTTATTTGTTTTGTTTTCCTTTAAGCTTGTAATTTGTCCCTCTTGATTTCTTTTATTTCGTTTTTTTTTGTTTCATATTTTTTCTTTGAATAATATTCAATATTCTTCATGCTTTTTCTTATATTTTGTTGCTAACTATCTTAGCCCTGTGAAAAATTGTTCAAATCAGTTAAATTAACTAAAAACTTTACATAAAAACCGTACATTTTATTGCAGTCCTGTACAATTTAATTGTATCAATCAGTTTTTTCCAGTTGAAAGAAATTGATACGAAATGACAGAAAAGTCAATGACAATTGACACTCGCAATACCGATTTTTGTATTCACAATCAAAAATTAATAGAAATTGACAATGAATCAACCAATTGACAATCACAATACCGATTTAAGAAATTGGTTGATAAATACCAAATACCAATTGATAATTGACAATTGCAATAGGGGCCTATGTCTATACAGAAAATAAAGAAATAAGACATCTAAAAGCACTTGTAAACTGTCTCAATAAAATAATAAATTGTACCAAGAAAATAAATAAAAATAAAAATGTTATAATAGAATTAATGAAAGGAGCAGTACTTTCAATAAATAGTGATGTTAAAATAAATAATAATTGTGACGAAAGAAAATCGATTGTAATCATAAGAAATGCTTTGATCACTTTTGAAAACTGTACACTAGAAATTAATAATCAAACGTTTTCAAACAAATATGCAATTGTAAATCAACCCATCCCTATAGATGTAGAATATCCATATGACATAACAAGTGTAAAATTAAAACAAATCGATTTAAACATAAGTAATATAAATAGAAATAGAAGAAAAATTCCATTCACACAAAAACATAAACTTTAGCATGCATGGAATAACTTTAATTATAATTATAATAATGTTAATTTTTTTTTATATATTTGTTTCGGGAGAAACAAAAGACAAAGGAGGGAGGAGTTATGTTAGAGATAACAGACAGGCAACACACATGCCAACCACATGACGACGGAATACCCCCGCTCTCAACAAACGTCCCAAGTATCCTTCTGAGAAGAGAAGATTAAGAAAAACCAAACGGACACTCCAGGTCCTCTTCCAACCCAAACAAACAATAAATGACTCAGGCAGATAACACTCGTTATTTATGAGTAGGTGCCATAAAAAAAGGGATCGATACTTCATATCGATCTTGCATAGTATATAAGAACACTTTGGTTCCATTTTCAAGCAGACTCAATTAACACGTAGACGAATACTACACGTTATTTAGCTCATAAGCGATTTTTAATAATAAAAGTATATTATTTTTAAAATACAAGACTTAGTAATTTATTTCGCGCTGCTTCCATTTTATGATCGGCATTCTCGACCTTCTGAGCAGTCTATTCGGAAGATTGTGACCAAATTTCGCACCAAATTTACTTTGTTGGACATTAAACCACCAACACGTTTACGTACTGTGCGTAGTGAAGAAAATATTGCGGCCGTATCAGCTAGTGTGACAGAAGACCGCGAAATGTCGATTCGGCGCCGTTCCCAGCAGTTAGGCCTTTGTTACAGCACTACGTGGAAAATTTTGCGGAAGGATTTGGGCGTAAAGCCTTTTAAGATACAGCTGGTGCAAGAACTAAAGCCAGCCGACCTACCACAACGCCGAATTTTTGGTGAATGGGCTCTTGGAAAGCTGGCCGAGGATCCGCTTTTTTATCGAAAAATTGTGTTCAGCGATGAGGCTCATTTTTGGTTGAATGGGTACGTAAATAAGCAAAATTGCCGCATTTGGAGTGAAGATCAGCCAGAAGCATTGCAACAGCTACCAATGCATCCCGAAAAAGCCACTGTTTGGTGCGGTTTATGGGCCGGCGGCATTATTGGGCCATATTTCTTCAAAGATGATGCGAATCGCAGCGTTACTGTCAATGGTGAACGCTACCGAGCGATGATAACAAACTTTTTTTTGCCCGAAATGGAAGTTCTTGACTTGCATGATATGTGGTTTCAACAAGACGGTGCCACATGCCACACAGCACGCGAAACAATGGCGCAATTGCGAGGCGAGTTTGGTGAACAGTTAATTTCACGTTTCGGGCCGGTCAATTGGCCGCCTAGATCGTGCGATTTGACACCATTAGATTATTTTTTGTGGGGGTATGCCAAGGCTAATGTGTATAGGGACAAGCCCGCTTCGATTGACGCACTTGGAAGCCAACATCCATGCATTCATTCGTGAGATACCCGCCGATATGTGTGAAAGAGTATGCCAAAATTGGACTCAGCGGATGGGCTACCTGAGACGCAGCCGCGGTCAACATTTGCATGAAATTATCTTTAAACATTAAATTGCAAGGTTCAAACTATCGATTCAAATAAATATTTCATTCATTTTTTCGAATTTTGTGTTTTTTTTTTTAAAAAAAAGTTCTAAACCTCTTAAAAAATCACCCTTTAGTAGAGCATTCCTCATTGGTGTTAATTAGTCCGATTGGATCATCTTGGCTGTCTCGGCCTCGGCAAATACGGTGAACAAAACTTCGTCCGATGGATTTCGGTCTACAGCCATTACTGCTTCTATCGCTTTCTTAAAACAACCGATGAGTCGCTCCCAACTACCGCCAAAATTTGGAGCGTTCGCTGGTATGAACTTCCACTCTGTCGAACAATTTTGTTTGCGCCTCTGGCTGGCAACCCGAAAACTGGTACCGTTGTCTGACATAAGGACCTTTATATGTCTTCTTCTTGCCATCATCCTCCTAATAGCCATAATACATGAGTCGTTGTCTAACGAATATGAAACTTCAACATGTATTGCCGGGGATGTCAAGCAAATAAACAAAACTCCATATCGTGGTTCCAGGTTTCTTCCTCGTTTGGTGTAAATTGGGCCGAAATGATCGATACCTGTAGTCGTAAATGGTTTCTGATGTGTAAGAAAATCGGGCAAGACGCCCATTAGCGGTTGAACTGGTTTAGATTTGCTCTTCTTGCACCAAAAGCAGGTGCGAATGATTTGCTTTACTCGGAGGGGCATTTTTGTCATCCAGAACATTTGCTTCAATTGATTAATTACGACTTGCATTCCGACGTGGTTAGCTTCTTTATGTAGATTTATTACTAGCAATCGTGTAAGGAGGTGTGATCCGTCGAGTACCACTGGCATTCTAGCTTGTATTGGTAGATCCTTAGCTCGTCCGTCAGTTGGATTGGCACGCTGCGTGTACACAAATCCACCACATTGAAATTCGTAGACACCCAACGCCATTCCTCAGCACTGGTTGAATCAAAAGCATAATGAGAAGATATGTGAGGATGCAAAAAAAATCGCGAGTGATAATCGCTTAGTAATAAAAAATGTGAATGAAATCCAACAAGATTGAGTGAAGGAACTGAAGAATAATGAGTCAAACGTAAATAATAAGTTAATCGATAAGCTAAACATTGAAAAGATATTGGAAAATGTATAAACGACAAATAGTGACAAGGAACAAATGTTACGAGAATTAAAGAAAGTTCAAGCATGTGAAAATAAACCATCTTATGCTAATTCTTTAAAATCAACCCAACCAGTAGTAGTGAGACCTAAGAATATACAGAACAATAACAAAACTAAAGAAGATATTAAAGAGAGTGTTAACCCTGCTGAGTTATCAGTAAAAGTAAAGAGTCTTATTAAGAAAAGAGACGGTATTGTTGTTATTAACTGCGAGGACAATGAGTAAAGAAGTGTGATGGAAAAGGAATTAAAAGAAAAGTTGGGTATAAATTATGAAGTTAAAACACCTGAACCATAAAACCCACATTTGATACTGTGCGGAATTAATGCGGAGTGGGAAATCGTACCATTAGAAAAGGCCATACCAAATCAAAACAAAATTGAATATGTTAGATGTGTAAAGTTCTTTAGCGTGGTATCCAGATACCGGGCGCCCTCTGGATTAAATAGCCTTGTCGGCATAATGCGGGGCTCTGTGCAGATCGAACTTCCTTTCCCTAGCTACTCGTGGGATCAAAATTTCAAACCTAAAAAAAAACCACAAAAACCAAAAAAACAACTTCGGCAGGCAGCGGCGCCATCCCCATGCAACGCGTTGAAGAGCATCTGCAGGAACTCTGCTTAAACGATGCTGCCAGTGATTGCTCGTTGCTTTCAGACGAAAGCACTGTTGAATCTACTGCTGCTTTATGCAGTTTTCCGCGTCCCCCTACACACACACCGGCAGATCTTAGAGACAGGTCACTTGGTCGCGAGACCAAGGCAGCTTTGCGCATATTTGCCCGTCTTCATTCGAAGGCGGAAAAAATATGGACCGAGCCGGAGAGAGATTCCTTACTCATGGGCAACGCCCTGGGTATTGGAACACGCGAATAGGGACCCCACCCCCTCTACTTCAAAGGTCTCCATCCGGAAAAAACCTTCTGCCCCACCGCTGGGCATAAAGAGACCGATCGTAAGAGAAAGCCAGACTCGGAAGACTCGCCCCCTAGCTAACAGCTCATCGAGCGTTACAGAGGGTAGGACCGCGGTAGCGACTGGATCTGTACCCAAAAGGCGCAGATCCCTTGATGAGGTGTCCAAAGCATCGAAGAGGAGCTCCACCGTGGGTTCCAAATCCTTCTCGGACGCGGTCAAGGACAACCTGATAGTCGCGGTAGTGGACCTATCGGATGAGGAAGGTAAGCTCACTTACGAAAAGTGGGGACTCATAGAGAACAGAGTGATGAACTGTTTCTGTGAGTATATGTCCAGTAACCAGCAACCCATCATCTTTAAGGACGCTGGATGGCATCAGGGATTCGTCAAACTGATCGCCTGTGAGGATCAACGTTCGGTCGACTTCATCTGGGCAGCCATCGGTAGCCTCGGTGAAGTCTGGCCTGGGGCCGAGCTCGAGGTGGTGGACCGGAATTCCATACCACACCGACCAAGAGCTAGGGTCTGGGTTCCTCTCGAACCACGCGATCCCGCCAAAGTTCTTGCCCTTATGGGCTTCCAAAACCCGGGCCTTCCTGTCAAAGACTGGAAGGTCGTTGAAAATCCCCGTGGCTCCGAGGAGGAGTACAAGAAGACAGGTCGCTCGATGGTCATCTCTATGTCCGCTGAGTCTATCCCGATTCTCAGGGATAGAAACTTCCTCATCAACTTCGGCCTGAAGGAAAGTTAAAGCTCTTCAGGAGAGATGACCTCCGCAACGCTGCAGCCAACGTGCCCAGCTCCTCCGCATCATCCTCGGCTGACACCGACTCGCCATTAGAGGATCTGAATGCTACCATCGTGGAGAAATCTGTATCGGATAGCAATGCCGCTAATTCTGATACAGATTAATCTACACCACTCCAAATTGGCAACCGCCAACCTAATGGTCCGCCTCATCGAGGACGGACTCGACGTTGCCCTGATACAGGAACCGTGGCTTTCCAAGGACCGCGTAACTGGGCTCAGGGCTCCCGGCTATACCCTCTACTACTTACTTACTTACTTAGGTGGCGCTACAGTCCGGCGTCAACCAAAACGCCTCTCCAGTTAGCGCGATCTTTGGCTAACTGCCTCCAGTTGCGCACTCCAAGTTGGTTGAGGTCCCCTTCCACTTGCGCGCGCCACCTAAGGCGAGGTCTTCCTCTACTGCGTTGTCCCTCCGGGTTGGAGTCGAATACTCTTCGGGCCGGAGCGCTGGTGTCCATTCGCTCTACATGTCCTAGCCATCTTAGTCGACTGATGCGCACTTTTCTGACCAGGTCGATGTCGCTGTACAGCTCGTAGAGTTCGCTGTTAAATCTCCTCCTCCAAAGCCCGTCAACGCAAACGGGACCGAAAATCAGTCGAAGAATTTTTCGTTCAAAACGACCAAGGAGATCTTCATCCGCCTTTGATAGTGTCCATGATTCTGCGCCATAGAGTAGGACTGGGATGATGAGGGTCTTATATAAAGGGTGATTTTTTAAGAGGTTTAGAACTTTTTTTAAAAAAAAAAACACAAAAAATTCGAAAAAATGAATGAAATATTTATTTGAATCGATAGTTTGAACCTTGCAATTTAATGTTTAAAGATAATTTCATGCAAATGTTGACCGCGGCTGCGTCTCAGGTAGCCCATCCGCTGAGTCCAATTTTGGCATACTCTTTCACACATATCGGCCGGTATCTCACGAATGAATGCATGGATGTTGGCTTCCAGTGCGTCAATCGAAGCGGGATTGTCCCTATACACATTAGCCTTGGCATACCCCCACAAAAAATAATCTAATGGTGTCAAATCGCACGATCTAGGCGGCCAATTGACCGGCCCGAAACGTGAAATTAACTGTTCACCAAACTCGCCTCGCAATTGCGCCATTGTTTCGCGTGCTGTGTGGCATGTGGCACCGTCTTGTTGAAACCACATATCATGCAAGTCAAGAACTTCCATTTCGGGCAAAAAAAAGTTTGTTATCATCGCTCGGTAGCGTTCACCATTGACAGTAACGCTGCGATTCGCATCATATTTGATGAAATATGGCCCAATAATGCCGCCGGCCCATAAACCGCACCAAACAGTGGCTTTTTCGGGATGCATTGGTAGCTGTTGCAATGCTTCTGGCTGATCTTCACTCCAAATGCGGCAATTTTGCTTATTTACGTACCCATTCAACCAAAAATGAGCCTCATCGCTGAACACAATTTTTCGATAAAAAAGCGGATCCTCGGCCAGCTTTCCAAGAGCCCATTCACCAAAAATTCGGCGTTGTGGTAGGTCGGCTGGCTTTAGTTCTTGCACCAGCTGTATCTTAAAAGGCTTTACGCCCAAATCCTTCCGCAAAATTTTCCACGTAGTGCTGTAACAAAGGCCTAACTGCTGGGAACGGCGCCGAATCGACATTTCGCGGTCTTCTGTCACACTAGCTGATACGGCCGCAATATTTTCTTCACTACGCACAGTACGTAAACGTGTTGGTGGTTTAATGTCCAACAAAGTAAATTTGGTGCGAAATTTGGTCACAATCTTCCGAATAGACTGCTCAGAAGGTCGAGAATGCCGATCATAAAATGGAAGCAGCGCGCGATGAACATTTCGAACCGAGCACGAATTTTGATAGTAAAATTCAATAATTTGCAAGCGTTGTTCATTTGTAAGACGATCCATGGTTAAATTGCAAACCAAACTGAAGCTGTTTGACAGTGACACAAGGTACTAAACACACGTCAGCTGTCAAAACCAGTGTTGCCAAAACCAAACCAGCTAAAAAATCACCCTTTAGAATCTCCTTAATGGTTCTTGACAAGGCCTTACTTCTCAATTGCCTTCTAAGGCCATAGAAACAGCGGTTGGCAAGTGTAATTCTTCGCTTGATTTCTGATGTGATGTCGTTGTCAGAATTTATAGCGGAGCCGAGGTAGACAAAGTCCCTAACTACCTCAAAATTATAGCTGTCTGTCGTGACGCTCTGACCGATTCGTCGATGTTGTGTGTCCCTTCTTGTTGACAGCATATATTTTGTTTTGCCCTCATTCACCACTAAACCCATTTTTGCCGCTTCTGTACTGATACTTGCAAACGCACCAGTGACAGCTCGCTGTGTTCTGCCAATGATGTCGATGTCGTCAGCGTATGCAAGTAGTTGCACAGACTTCTGGAAGATTGTGCCTCTGGTGTTGGCTTGTGAGTTTCGCACAATCTTCTCAAGAATGATGTTGAAGAAGTCACACGACAGCGCGTCACCTTGTCTAAATCCTTTTTTGACATCAAAGGTCTCGGTGAGATTGTTTCCGACCTTTATGGAGCAGCGAGCGTTCTCCATTGTCATTCTGCACAATCGGACGAGTTTGGCAGGGATGTCAAAACTAGACATGGCTCTATATAGCTCGTCTCTATAGATGCTGTCGTATGCGGCCTTAAAATCGATGAAAAGATGGTGAGTATCGATCTGAACTTCTTGGGTTTTCTCCAGGATCGGTTGTGGACTTACCGGGCCTAAAACCGCACTGGTAGGGACCAATCAGATCGTTGACAAAAGGTTTCAGGCGTTCACACATTATGGCAGACAGGATCTTGTATGCGATGTTAAGAAGACTAATACCTCTATAGTTGGCGCAGTTTAGAGGGTCTCCTTTCTTGTGGATCGGGCAAACGATACTGAGGTTCCATTCATCAGGCATACTTTCCTCCGACCAAATCTTGGAAATGAGCTGGTGTATGCTCTCTGCCAAGTCATCTCCCGCTGCTTTAAAAAGCTCGGCAGACAAGCCATCTGGACCAGCAGCCTTGTTGGTCTTAAGCTTGGATATTGCTATCCTCACTTCGTTTTGGTCGGGTGGACGGAAGTCTTGGCTTTCATCGTCTAAGTTGAATGGTTCGTTCTGCCTGACAGCGGAATTTGGGTCGTCCTCGCCGTTTAACAGTTTGCAGAAATGGTTTTTCCATATCCTCAGTACCGACTGTGACTCTACCACAAGGTTTCCTTGTTCGTCTCTACAGGTCTCTGTTCGGGTCTTGTTGCGATGACACGTTCTTTTTACCCTTTGGTAAAACTTCCGAACATTGTTCCTGGAGTAGCACCTCTCTATTTCCTCGATCGCGCGCTTCTCATGCTCTTTCTTTTTCTTCCGGAGAAGCCGATGTTCTTCCCTCCTCTTTTGCTCGTAGAGCTCACGAGCTGCTCTCGTCATACCCTCTACTACGCGGAAGGTAAAACAATAATTGCAAAAAAAATGTTGCTAAAACAATGTTAAAACTTACTTTCATCTCCCAGCATAGCACAGGCGATCTTGCTGCAGCGCAGCTAACTCCGAACGACAGCAATCCGGTTTGGCTGGCGTCTGGATACCTTCCATACGAGATAGCCAACCCGCCATCTGCTGAGCTACAACGGATGGTCAAGGAAGCGGAGGACAAAAAGACCGGAGTTGTGATAGGGTGTGACACAAATGCACACCATGATCTATGGGGCAGTACCGACACAAACCCTCGAGGTGAGTCTTTATTTGGGTATCTAGTAGAAACTAACCTAGTAATCTTGCCTGTTTTTAACAACCTTCATTGTTAAAAACAGGCAAGAGGTAATAGATGTTACTTTAGCCTCTCTTAATATTTCCTTGGCTATTTCAAAGTGGACAGTATCGGACAATCCATCTTTCTCGGACCACCGGTACATTTACTTCACTCTACACTGTAGCTTCATCCCCAAAAAATATTTTTACCGCAACCGAAGGAAAACAAACTGGGTCAAACACAATACAATCCTGTCTGCGAATCTAGCTAGCCACAGACCCTCGCCACCTAGCGATCAGGCCGAACTAGATTTGCTAAACAACGTACTCACATCAGCCCTGGATAAGGCTTTCACGGGCTCCTGTCCTCCCACCATAGTGAGAGATGGCAGGAAACCCCCCGTGGTGGTGCAAGAGCAGGAATGCCTTTAACAGAGCCAAAACAAAGAAGCTAGACACGGAATGGGAAGCTTACAAAGACAGCTTACGACTCTTTAAAAAGGAAGTCCGTAAGGCACAACGTAGCTCCTGGCGCAATTTCTGTGAGAACATCTACAACACGAACGAGGGCTCCAGATTGCGAAAAGTCCTTTCTAAGTCCACCCCTGTACCCTGCGTACTAAAAGACCTAAATGGCCAATGGGCAGAATAAGAAGAACAATCGTTGAATCTGCTCATGGATGACCATTTCCCTGGCTGCACGCCTGTCACTGTTAATCCTGACTTCCGTAGGGATGCCCCTTTGGGTACCCTTCCAAATGCAATCACCATTTGCGAGGAAAAGCTGAAGTGGGCCGTCAACAGCTTTGAACCGCAAAAGTCTCCAGGACATAGAGACTCGTTCGATTATTCAAGCCTTAAACAAGCTAAATATTGGCGAACAAATATGCTGCCTAATCGGCCATATTCTCACCCGCAGAAGGGTGACAGCCACGTTTGGCAGCAGCGCTCTCGAAAAACTTGTGCACCGTGGTACCCCCTAAGCGGGAGTGCTATCTCCACTACTGTGGAATCTAGTTCTCAACGAATTATTGATTTCTATGGAGCTTTCCGGATGCAAAGTCGTGGCCTACGCGGATGACGTCGCCTTACCCACTTCAGGAAAGTATCCACAGACTCATTCCGATATTCTGCAACTTGCGCTCCGTAAACTAGTCGCCTGGACCAAAATCTGCGGTCTAAGCGTCAATCCGACAAAAACGGAGCTAGTTCTATTCACTAGAAGGGTGAATTAGGGGTGGGGGGGGGGATATTGTTATATATATTGACAGTCAGGCTGCCATCAGATCCTTAGTATCCAGCGAAATAAGATCTAAAACGGTGGAAGATTGCCGCGTATCTCTTAACGAGATAGCTGGACAGTACAACCTTACCCTTTGCTGGGTTCCGGGACACTGTGATATCCCAGGGAACTGTGCAGCTGACGAACTTGCTAGATTAGGCTCCTCTGGCATTGATAGTGTTAGCCTGCACAACGTGCAGGCACCGCTGTCTTACGCTAAACAAATTATCAATGCGAACGCAACTGGGACAGCAAGTCATAGATGGAAACATCTAAGATATTTTGATGTTGCCAGACTCACTTGGCCGACACTGGATACTAAAAGATCCAAAGAGCTTCTGCGTCTCAGTAGACATGGTATTTCACTGGTCGCTAACGTCATCACCGGTCATTGTGTTCTGGGCAGACACGCGCAAAGACTTGGACTGCCACATAGTGACTTTTGCAGAAGCTGTAGGGATGAGGAAGAGGACGAATCCGTCTCCCACCTCATCTGTAGCTGCCCTGCTCTATCCAACCTAAGGATGGCGCACTTAGGAAACTACTTCCTCAATGATCTTAGTGATCTATGCAATATCAGCGCTGCCAACATTCTTGGCTTTATCAATGGTAGTAAATGGTTCACAATGAGTAACTAGTAAAGGAACCCCTAAACACCAGTGGTATGCACAATGGGCCGATCAACGGCCTTAGTGTTTCTCTCACCGAGAGCCACTTCAACATAACATAACATAGCGTGGTGAAGACTAACTATAAAAGCTTCAAGGCAATAATTGAAGTTAAAAGCAGTGATCATAAAACTGTGTTAGAGAGAAAAAAAGTGAACATTGGATACATGCAGCGCATTTGATTATGTTTCAGTTAAACGTTGCTGTAAGTGTTGGGGTTTCAATCACAACGCGAAAAACTGCGCGAAAAAAATTGTTTGCTGTGATAAATTAAATACCAAGTGCAATAATTGTGATAAAGCTAATAAGAACCTAGACTTACAACTCGATGTTAACCATGACTGTAGAAGCAATATTTGTGAAGTGTTTAAAAAAAGCGTTGAATTGGAATTTAGATTAGGTTAGATTACTAGCCATTAATACCACCAAAGCCAAAAATAATTTACTTAAATATCCGTGGCTTATTAAACAATATCGATGAGATTCGAATCTTATATAAGTGAATAAGTGAATAAACTCACGTAATAAAAGATATTAATGACAGCGAAATAATAATTAACAACTATATTCCCCATAAGACGTAATAGCCAATCTAGTCATACAGGTGGTGTCATAATTTACTTAAAAACGTGTATCCAAGTATTAGATGTGAAAGAATACTCTAAAGATAAAGTTTTGTGGAGCCTCAGATGTTGTTTATGTAACAGTGTTCATTTATCGATCTCCCAGCTCATCCGCTAGACTTTTTTGTGTTGAATTCTCGTCAATACTTGAGGTTTGAAGTTTGTGACTTAGGTAAAGACTTAGTTGTTGTGGGTGACATTAATATAAATTGGATATCCTTAACTGACACATATAGAAAGGAAATGTCAAAGCTAATCACTGATAACTTATGTTCTCAAATTGTTAGTGAACCTACACGAATTACTAAAAGTACGAGAACGTTATTGGACTACGTGGTGACAAACAACATGCACATTAGGGCAAGAATTGATAAAGACTTAAAAATAAGTGATCATGAATCAATTATTATAGAACTTTAGTAAAGAAAAGTCAAAGAGTAATGTGCCCCAAAGTAAAATTACGATTCTAAAATATATTAAAGACATTTTTAAAAGTGAAATGCAAAATAGCCAAATACCATCATTATTTATTTGTTGTTTTGACTGTTCAGTGGATAAATTTGTGTGTGAGCTGCAAAGAATATATCAGAGTTCATGGTGCTCCAAAACAAAAACTATAACTTTTAACGTTTAGTAATTATTTACTTGTCTTTAAAAAGCCAGAATGTAATAATCGTGCTAAAGAAATTTTAACTAACAGTGAAGAAGATTGGAATAATTATGCCCTGGCCAGAAATAAATGTAAGCAAGAAATAGTAAAATCTAAACGTAAATTTATTATAGGAAAAGTGGATAATGCAACGAATCAAAAGGAAATATGGTTTTTAAAAAAGTTCGTTTTACGTAAAGAAGACACAGTAATAAATAATGTGGAATTTGATGGCATAAATGTTAGTGACAGTTCTTTAATCATTAGTAAATTCAATGAGTTTAAATTAGCGAAGTGCGTCGTTGGTATAGTTAAAAAACAAGAGATTTCACTTTTCTTTCTCCAAAAATATATATGCAATCAATTATAAATAAATCCTTCCAAGAAGGGACTTTTCCCAATTCTTGGAAAGAATCAATCATTAACCCAATTGCTAAGATTCATAATACCACAAAGTGCGATGAATTTCGACCAATAAATGCCCTTCCGTTATATGAAAAAATAGTGTACAAACAGCTGGAGGACTATTTTGAAAGCAATAGCCTTATTATCGAATCCCAATCCGGTTTCAGAATGTGAATGTGCAATAAACTTAGTGTGACAAATTGGAAAGAATGTACAGGCAATGGTTACAGTGTTTTTCTTGATCTCAAGAGAGCATTTAAGACAATTGATAGACAATTACTTATTGAAAAACTCTCTAATTACGGCATTAAAAGTCGCGAGTTAACGCGTGAAGCTAAATGGAAAAATGCCTGATCCAAAAGAAGTACTGCTAGGTGTTCCTCAAGGCTCGTTGCTGGGAGCACTATTGTTCATTAAAATATATATAAATGACATGATCAAGGTAGTAAGGGATTGTCATCTTGTACTATTTGCGGACGATGCACTGTTGTATGCTTAGGGAGCAGACGTCGAAGGGTGTCACCGAAAAATTAACCAGGACTTGAACAAGGTTTTCTACTGGCTGTGTCAAAACAAGCTTATGATAAATACTAAGAAAACAAAGTGTATGATTGTTAATTAAAAATGTAAATATCGGTCCCAATCTTTATATTGAAAATTAAGTTATTGAAAGGGTTGAAGAAATAAAATACCTAGGGATAATAATTGATAAAATTTAAAATCCACATAAATTATCTATGCAATAAAATTTCTAAAAAGATAGGTTTAATGAGAAGAATTATGAAGCCACACTACGAGTATTGTCCAACAATCTAATTTCAAGACTTAAATTATTACAAAATAAGGCTATGAAAATGATTTTAATGTGTATATAGTTCAATTAATATTATGTTAAATGCCTTAATGTGGATATCTGTAAAACAGTGGATTGTTGTAAATATGTTAATGTTTGTCTATAAAATTAAGAATAAGTTAATGCCATAGAATTTGACTAAATATATCCAAGATGTTAATTATAAACAGCCATATCCCCTAAGGAATGCGGGAGATTTCCGTTTGCCAAAGTACTTAACGGTAGGTGCAGAGAATTCCCTAGTATATAAGGGTTTTAAACTATTTAATAACTTACCAATGAACATTAAAAATATACGAGTTTTAAAAAAACTGGTTACGAGTTGGAGGTCGTGGCTGTGGTAAAAAGCCTCGACAGATTCCGGATATACCTTTTGGGAAAGACCACGAATGATACCACGAGTCGCAAGCTGGTGGCTTAAACTTCAGGAGTTTCAGTTTACTACAGTTCGTCGTCAGCGAGTAGCGGAATAACGAGAAGTGGAGCAACCATCTATCAACGTTTTAAACATCTGCATTGACGATGGCGATTGGTTAGCGACCATGCAGTGGCAAGATGAAAATCTACGCAATATTATTGAACAAAAGCAATTGCATAAAGAATATCATCTGGAAGGAAAACGACTATACAGATGCAAAGGCGATCGGCGGAAGTGGGTTGTGCCGAAAGGAGTACGGTGGCGAGTTTTACGAATGTGCCACGACGAGGCTGCACACATGGGCTATGAAAAAACCATATAGAGGCTGAGACGGACATAATGGTTCCCTAAGAGGAGAAGCTTTGTCAAGTGCTTCGTTAAAGGATGTGTGGAATGCGCTTATACCAAGAAGGGTGGAACGGCGGAAGGAGAGTTTCAATGTCTGGAGAGGGTACCTATACCTTTTCATATGGATCACCATGTACCATTCGTAGCTGGACGGGTAAGAACGAAATACTTGTTGGCACTTGTAGACAACTTTACCAAATATACGATCTTAAAAGTTGTAAGGACCACAAACATAAAGGGAGTGATAGCAGTGCTCAATCAAGTCGGCGAATACTTTGGGATGCCGCAGCGCTTTATCGCAGACAGAGGTATAGCATTCCCGGCAAGTGATTTCTCAAAATACTGTCGCACACACGGAATTCAGTATATCATGACGGCCGTTAGGACACCACGAGCTAACGGACAGGTAGAGAGGGCCAACCGCACGGTACTAGCAGCGCTGAAGTGCACTCATTCAGCGGGCAAAAACTGGGCACAAGAATTGAGAAGCATTCAATAGAGCTTAAGCACTGGAGCGAGCTGGACACTGGAATCAAGATGAAATGGTTCGTAAGCGGTGCATCGCTCTGTAACATATTGCAATGAACCAGCAGAAGTAGAAAGAACGTGTTGACAAGACCCAAGAGAATCCAAACACCTACGAGGTAGATGACTTGGTTCTGATTGAACGTGAGCCTATAGGTACACGTGAGTCCAGAAAACTTGATGCAATTTACAGGGGCCCATACATAGTGACGAAAGTGCTGCTAAACGACCGATACGTCCTAAAGGATATTCCGGGACAACAGCGTTCTCAAAAACCATTTGAGTCTGTCGAAAGCGCAACCAAAATGAAGAGATGGTGCGAGTTTTAAGATGAAGATGATGACGATGACCTATACTACAGCGAAGCAGATGTTTCCGACCATGATGGGAGTGTTGACGCGGTAATTTCCGACCAAGTGATGGCAGGAAGTTTCGAGGACGAGCCTTAAATCAGGATGGACGAGCTGTAACGCCTTGTTCACCAGACCCAGTCTCAGTCGGCGCCTTGTATTTAATTTTGCATCCACACATGTCGACTGTCGATGTCCTTGAATTTGTCTAAGCAAAAGTACATGGTTGGCGAACGTATTAACGGATAGGCAGAACACGACTTGATTGCCGCACGACATCGGAAGATGATCCATATAAGAGGCTGTATATAAGAGACAGTCATACGAAAGAACGGGGGTCAGTCAGCTACCAGCGAGCGAAAACCAACAAACTATTTGTGTAAGAAGAAAGTGAAGAAATAAACGAATTAATGTTAGAAAGGTTGTGTTGTTTCTTTGTTTTTTTTTTCCTTTGGTTGATTCTTTTTTTCTTTTTATGTGACAGGGGTTGGTATCAGCTGCTTGTGCTGTATGTTTGGTTATTTGCGAAGTCGTTTTAGCCAGAAATGGACATTTTTCCCGTTGTAGTCGGTTGGCCTCAGCCATACTACATTTAGTTTCGATCGTGAGAACGTCTTTCATTTGAATGTACTTTGGGCATGTTTTTTCAGATGCAGATGTAAATAAATTGTTAGTCCAATATAATATATATTTTGTCATGGTTGGGAAGAATTCAAGTAGAAGAGATATACAACTGCCGAATCCAAACGAATAAATTGCAAAGCTCTCTTAGCACAGTAGCAATACTTTTGGATGTTTGTCAAATGTTCACAGAGTTACGCAGTGCTAAAAATCCATAAGTTGGAATTTGTGTCTTATAATACTCCTAAACTCACTGTTTTGCCCCTATGAATCAAAAATGTTTTGTCTGATCCGGTGTGATTTCTTCCCAACATACATACATAATTTATAATAATTTATAATTTTTAATTTAAAAAGAAAAAACTTTTATTAGTCGGATTTAGTATTAGACTTACTTCGTATCATCATATGGTTTTCTACATATGCAATATAATTTCTCACGCTTCTTTGTTATTCCGGGAAACTTTGAACATTTTTTCACTTTACTTCCGAAGAGCATCTTGCTGGTTGTATACACCTCATGATTGTTATTATGAGGTGAGTGCCTATTAAAATATGTTTATTAGTTTCATATAATTTAATTGGAATATTTCAAATACTTCTCAATGGCGCTATCAGCTTTGCAATAGCTTGAGATATTTAGATCACTTGTATCTCGATCTAGTACTTCGATTGACAGTTCCCTCTGAATTTCAAAATGTAATGTTCTTTCCAGAATTGCTCTCTTCTTCAATATATCTTTTTTTAATAGCTCTTTTTGTCTATGTAAGCGCTAGAAGACAGTAAAGAAAGGTTTAAATAACATTAAATATTTTAATGTGAAACAGAATTCTACAAAAATGAATAACGTCGCCAAAATATGTGATTCTGTATCTTAAAGCTAATCGCAAGAATTATAAAACGGATTCGGGTGCAGTTTTCACGGATATGGTCTGCATTTCTCGGTAAAGCATAGTATCCTGCTTGCGCGAAATTTCAACGTCTCTAGCCTCCACTTCGTTTCTCCACACCAAAGATAAATGTCAGCTAAATTATCAATATTGATATAGATGGGACAAAATGACAGATATCAATAAACGCAATTTTCATTTTACACATAATCGAAATACATCGGAATTAGAATACCTCCAAAACAATGGATACAAAAAAAAAGTATTATCAATCCTGCAGCAGCTTAAATAATTTCTGTAGTGGCAAGTAGAAGACGTTCCTTCGTGTCGGGTAAATCTATATTTGCAGTGGAATTTTTCCGCAATTTTCATATTACCGATCGTTCCTCCACGATTTAATGTACCAGACATTTATTTCGCTTTTATACATAAAATTATTTGGTTCAATTGCGAACATATATAAAATTACCACACCTTAACCAGTGGATGTGTGCAGGCGCTCAAGACCATTCGCAAACAACAGACAACGAGAATTGATCGAATTCGTGGAATTTTCCACTAGGCGGAGAAATTGCGTTTTGCTAATCGTTGGACTTTGACACTTGTTATCCACAGTAAGTAATGTTGCGATTTGGGGTGCGCATTGACAATGGCTGAGTTAAATCCATGCACATCCCAAGCCAACATATTGCGCCGTTTAACCACGGCAATTTTAGCTGAGGGATTCGCTGGTGACTACGCAGACAATGATGACGAGTAAAAGGCGCATGAGCGGTTCGGGAACGGTCTGGAGGATTTGTACAACCCAGCGGTGCAAAAATTAAGATAGCTCCCAAGTCTAAGCCATTGATCCAGGAGGATTCGGTAGAACTGTGATCTGCTGCCATGAATCTTAAATTGGATCCGGTTACAATACCGAAATTTGATGGCTCACTTCGCAACTGGATGTGGTTCAAGGATGCAATACAAACGCTCATCGACAAACCTGGAGTTCCCGAGTACTACAAGTTGCAGAACTTGCGCGAGTTATTGATTTGCGATTCACTTGAAAAGCTTGTTGGCAATCTATACACTGGCGGCTATCAGGCTAATTGGGATGTGTTAATGAGACGTACGACAACGAAACATATTTGGCTGAATTACAAGTCTCTTGCTTTGTTGGCATCAGTTGCTGTCGAAACTGGCGCTGGACTCTTGAATGTTGTGCATGTAATGCTTCGCGCATTGCATGTAATGGCATTTTCAGTCGATCAATGTAATGAGCAATTGGCTCATTACAGCGGATGCACCATGGTTGGTGAAGTCCAAGTTGGAAGGGACTTCGCCTGGTAATTGCGAATTTTGCGAGAGCAGTATTCATCGCGTCAGTAATTTTCCGACATTGGTGGCCCTATCTGTGACTGAAAGGTTCAACAAACATGCAACCAAGGTGGTAATTGGCGACTTCCATTGGTCACATAAAGGACGGCTATGGCTCTACACATCATTGTCGAATCATTTGCAACCCGGACAGACAGGTCAGTTTTAGGAAATACTGCTTTTTTAATCAATTGGCTGTTTGCAGGAAACTCTGAGCAATTCAAGTAAATAGAAGGTGTGGGTTCAGCCAAAACACGCGTGTCCTTGCTGCACTCAATTTGGCGTCGTGCAAGAATACAAGAATACATGGCTGTAGGACATGTATTGTGTAAATTTCGCGTTGTTTTCAATGCTTCTGCGAAGACATCAAATAATGGAGTTTGCTTAAATGACACACAATTGAGTGGACCGCTCATACAAGAGTTGCTCACTACTATCATTTTCCGCTTTCGACGCTTTGCAGTGGCTCTCTCGGCAGATGTAGAGAAAATGTTTCGGCAAGTCATAACCAACGAACGTCATCAACGCTGACAGCAACGACTTTTGGCGGAGACTATTGGCAGTACTAGGCATGCGTTTCGAAAGTAAAGCTAAATAAAACACACAACAGCAATGCATTTTCGATGAAAATTTTATTTCATTGGACGCCATTAAGTGTGAAATATAATATCATTTAAATGGCCGCTTCGGGAAGATTCGCCGCATGCGATTCTTTTGAGGTAATTTTTACCACTTTTTCGCACATTTCGGGCGGTATCTCGGCCAAAACGTCAAATTACGCGACCAGGAAACTTCTCACGCAATAAAGCCATAATTGGTCGTGTTGTGTGGCTTTTTGCACCATCTTGTTGGAACCACATATCCGACTGTGCGATTCGCAGGATTTCAGCGGATTATTTAGTTGGTCACCCACCACCTACGGAGGCAGAAATAGAGGCGATGCCAGTAGAATCTAGACCTATTAAGGCTTATATTCCTCCGCGAGGGTAGGCACCTTGACGTGGGCGCCTTATTATAAGTGCGCTGGTGCGGAGGCTTAACGTTGCAAAGACTCAGTGGACTATGCTGTCGGAGGCGGTAGTCGTCTGAAGGGTCACCCATGACAGACAGGCTGCTAGAGGAGCAACTAACTAAGTACTACCCAAGAGGAGTAAACTTCAATAATAAATCTCTAATCCAAGGCGGAACAGCATACGCCGAGGGATGCGTGGCTATAAGAGAGCTTAGTCGTTAGTATGCGAGCTCCGAATACCTGGTGACCTTCGGTTTTATCACTAGCCTTCCCGTGTCGTACCGGGCTCCGGCATGGTTGATGTTTCTTTCCCGGATTCTCGTGGGAACAACATTTCAAATTCAAATTTAAATAATTTACAGACTGATGCCTCTGTAACCGCATCAACCTCTGACGTTGCTGGTGTGCAACCAGAGGAACAAAAAATTCGGGTAGCCCCGACGGTCAATACTCCTTGTGCCATAGAGCCAAAAGTGACCCCTACCTCTCGGTCTGCTGCTGGGCAACCGAACCCCTTGCAAATAGATGACGATGTCATGAGGGCTCCATCTATTAGTCAGGGAATCATCAACATCCGATTCCGACACATCCACTATAGTTGACTCCTGTAGTGTAGTATCCGAGAAGTCGGGTTGCTCTTCTATTGGGAAGAGTCTGGCTGGACTACAGGTTCAACAAAGTGGTTTCGTAAAGCTGAGTGGCTTCGAAAAAAGATGCTTTAGAAATGCACTTCGGCGTGGCGTAGACAGATAAAATGCTCTCATCTTAGCCAAAGCCGCTCTCAAAGACAGGTCGATCTCTAAACGAGCTATGTCGGAGGACAATACTCCCCCGGCATCGACTGCCAAGAAGGTTAAGAAAGGTCCCATACCTGAGGTCCCCACCTTTAGCCAGGTGGCAAACCTAGTTAGGTTGGGTATCATTCCGACCGACTTGTCAAGTAAACCCCTTTCTTCTGAGCAAATGGCTCTTGTGCAAGAGGCGGTCATTGACACTAGTGGCGTGTGGCCCAAGTTCTCCGGATCAGTTCCAAAGTCGGGGTGGGTAATGTTTATTTGCACAGATGGTGCTACCGCGGGATGGATGCGCTCTAACTTTGAGAGTATCAGAGCTAAATGTGGACTGAACCTGATGTTGGTGGAAGAGGATTCTTTTCCTAAACCTCACATCGTCCGTGGTTTCTTTCCGCACAGCCTGGAACTCTCTAACGAAAAAGTGCTTGCCACCCTGACGGCCCAAAACGCCGATTTGAAGGCTAACACCTGGAGAGTCGTCAAAAGGGTGAAGGATGGAGCATTCCTTCATCTTGCACTGGCAAGAAATTGGCAGTGGTAGTGCTGATGGGCACGCCACCCCTAGTGGTTCTGGACGCAGCTCCGAGACACTGAGCGGTGCTTCGTCAATCCGTCCCAAACTCCAGCCAAAGGGCAAGATGGTCCGAAAAACCGTGGGTATGGCTGGTTGCTCGCAGAGTAACGCAGCCTCTGGGCGCGTCACTTTTAAAAAGAGCGAGTCTGACAGGCTTAGGAAAGCAGGCCATCCTGATCAGACTGCTTGCCGAAGAGGTAAGGGCCCTAAAAAAAGCCCAACTACTCAGGCAAGCTACATCCTCCAAAGAGGACCAATGAACACCTTCAAGGTGTTACAGGCGAACCTCCACCATGCGAAGGGCGCGTCCGCTACCAAAAGGTTCGCCGAGGAAAAGATAACCCTTGGTCTCATCCAAGAACCATGGGTTATCAGCGGACAAATAAAGGGTCTTGGTAATAAAGCAGGTGAGCTTATTTACAAACGGGACGAGCCAGTGCCACGTGCGGCCTGCTTAATCGACAAAAATATCAACTTTCTTCCAATTCCAGAATTCATCACAAAAGATTTGGCGACCCTCCTAATAGAAGTACCAACGGAACGAGGCACACATAACATCGTCTGTGCTTCAGCGTACTTCCCTGGCGACGACACCAATATTCCGCCCATCGAAGTTGAGAACCTGATCCGCTACTGCATGAGGAACAACTTGCACTACATCATCGGGTGCGATGCTAATGCACACAATACGGTTTGGGGCAGCAGCGATAATAATAAAAGAGGTGAGTGTCTTTTAGATTTTCTAGTTGGTAGTAACGTTGATATCTTAAACAAAGGTTCTAAGACTACCTTTATAAATGCGATACGCGAGGAGGTACTTGACCTCACTCTTGCCAGTCCATTTATGTCAAATTACGTAGTAAACTGGCATGTGTCTGACGAAGCCTCTTTATCGGACCACCAACATATTAGGTTTGATATACCCGGTCAGTCTGCACTTGCACAAGATAGATACGATCCCAAGTCGACGGACTGGAATAAGTATCGAGAACTTGTCATTTCAAAAGCGAATATGTTTGTCTCTCAAATTGAATCCATATGGGACATTGATGAGGCTGCTCACCAACTCAACAACGTGTTGATAACCTCCTATCATGATAGTTGTGTCAGCAAAACCAGTTTGAGTAAACGTAAGGTTCCCTGGTGGAATGACCAACTAACCAAACTCAGAAGGAAGGTTAGAAAACTCTTCAATCGAGCAAAAGTCAACAAAATGTGGGACGAATATAGATCCGCTCTCACAGATTACAACTTAGAGTTGAGAAGATCTAAAAGGGCCTCCTGGAGAAAATGCTGTGAAGACATATCTGATATGCCAGTAGCAGCTCGTATCCACAAGGCTTTGAGAAAAGATCAGTCTAACTGTGTAGGCCTACTTAAGAAAACAGATGGAACCTACACGAAGGACCGTACGGAAACAATCAAAACCTTACTTCAGGTTTATTTTCCGGGTTCGACCTTCCGTGAAACACACGAATACTCATACGACACTGATCCCAGGATCTCTGTTTCCAGACGAGTAAATAGTCTATCTGGCAAGATTTTTAGTCCAGATAAGGTTAGATGGGCAGTTGGCTCTTTCAAACCTTTCAAAGCACCTGGTGGGGACGGCATATTCCCAGCCCTTTTTCAGAGGGTTATTGACGTCATACTGCCAGCAATTACAACCTTATTTAGAGCTAGTTACAATTGGGGTTACATTCCTTACACTTGGAGACAGGTGAACGTAATTTTCATCCCCAAAAATGGCAACAGGCCAAGCGAACTACCTAAATCATATAGACCTATCAGTCTAACATCTTTTGTTCTTAAAACCATGGAAAGACTAATTGATGTTCATATCAGAGGTCAGATATTAATATCTAACCCTCTCCACTCAAGTCAGTTTGCGTACAGAAAAGGCAAGTCCACTGAGGGTGCTCTTCACCATCTCGTCAAAAAGATAGAAGAAGCCCTTCACCGCAAGGATATTTCCCTAGGCGCATTCTTAGATGTTGAGGGTGCGACAATACCGGATACGACTCGATTGCTAGGGCAATCAGTTGTAAAGGTATCGAAGACTCGACTAACCGTTGGATCCGAGCCATGCTAGAAAGTCGAGTAATAACATTCTTGTCAGGAGGAGTGGCTGTGTCGGTGACAGCAGTCAAAGGCTGCCCCCAAGGGGGTGTGCTCTCCCCATTGCTGTGGTCACTCGTCATAGACAGCCTACTAGTAAAGCTACATAATTTAGGTTATGACGCCATCGGATATGCCGATGATTTGGCAATTATCATTAGTGGAAAGCATTGTGCTACCATTAATAGTAGAATGAGGAATGCTCTACTACATGTTTCAGAATGGTGTTCTACGGAAGGCTTATCTATCAATCCTAGCAAAACTACTCTAGTTCCTTTCACCAGAAGGAGACTGTTCAATTTAGGACCCCTTATCCTGAACGGAACTACATTAAACTACTCCAACGAAGTTAAATATCTCGGAATCATCCTTGATAAGAAACTTAACTGGAACCTACACATCAAGTCCGACACAGAACGTGCCTCCAGAGCCATGTGGGCCTGTAGGTGTCTGTACGGCAGAACTTGGGGTCTTAATCCTAGTATGATACACTGGTTATATACCATGATGGTAAGACCCATTATCTCGTACGCGGCAATCGTCTGGTGGCCGAAAGTACTTGAACGAACCACGGCAAACAAGCTTCAGAAGCTTCAAAGGATTGCCTGTCTCGGCATCACAGGTGCAATGCGCACTTCCCCAACAACAGCACTTGAGGCAATTATTGGGCTCTCACCCTTGCAGTACTTTATTATGAAGACGGCAGCTAGATGCGCCACTAAACTGCAGCTAGAATAAAGGTTTAAATCAGTTGACCATGTGGGACAGCTGAAAATTCTTAACCTAATCCCAAACTTGGACATGTTCTGCTCCGTTCCTAACCCTATGGTTAGGGAGTATAGTTTTGGGAAATTATATGAGGTAGAAATACTTGAACGCGCTATTTGGACCAATGGTGTTCCGACACTTGACCCAAAAAGCCTGGTATGGTACACCGACGGGTCAAAAATGGATTCCGGAGTTGGAGCTGGTGTCTTTGGACCCAACACCAAAGTCTCGATACCCATGGGAATGTGTCCCACGGTTTTTCAAGCGGAAATCCATGCGATCGAAATTTGTGCTGATCTAATATCCAAAAAAGGTATGAAAGGCGCAATCATTCAAATCTTCTCAGACAGTCAGGCAGCTTTACAAGCTTTGGCGTCCAATACAATGGACTCCAAAACAGTTAAATGCTGTCACGTTGCTCTGCAAGCCCTAGCCAAACACAACAAGGTTAGGCTTGGCTGGGTGCCGGGCCATCAAGGTATTGCAGGCAACGAATATGCAGACAAACTAGCTAGGGCTGGTTCCGAATCTCTTCTCTGTGGACCAGAACCCTACTGCACAGTCAATTGGACTACTGCGCTAAGGCAAATTAACGATTGGGAAAACCAGCTTCGTCTTGAACACTGGGAACATGTCCCTGGTCTAAGACAATCCAAACGATTAATTAAGCCCTACTCCTATAAGGAAATTCTTAGACTCAGTAAGGATAATTTAAGAAAGCTAGTGGGCTTCCTCACCGGTCATTGTGGCCTTAGATACCACCTCAACAAAATGAATGAAGATTTTGTCTGGAGGATGTCGAATCCTCCGAACACATCTTCTGTGACTGCCCGGCCTTTCATTGGTTACGAAAACGTGTCTTTAATAGAGAGACTCTTACACCAGCAGATATAGCTCACTCTGCTACTAAGGACTTATTGACCTTCATCAGGGAGGTCGAACGTCTCTTAGATTAAACCTCTCCCCATTGATACAATAGATCTTTCAGGTCGCAGTGTCTGCCAACTGGGCATGGGAACTTCAAAAAAAATAAAAAAAGGCTTATATTGCGCGTACTTCCCCAAAGCCTATCATACAAACGAGATATCGGTGTGGCGACAAAGTCATCGTCATCGATTTAGTCAATCGTTTCTCTTCTATTAGCCAACTTATACGAATAACTGTGTATGTGCTTTGTGGCAATTCAACTCTACGACAATATTGGAGTGTGTTGAAGTGGCTATGGCTTTAAAATGGCATCTTCGTGCAGAGCATGACATGTACTTTTGCAATGAACTTCAAAAGCTAACCGATTCTCGGCAGGTTGCAGTAACTAGCAAATTGGTATCGTTGGCACCATATATGGATTCAGAGGGCATACTGCGAGTCGTCGGTAGATTACGAAATTCTTTACTATGAACTATTGTGACTCATCGCACGAGAAATCTATTTCAATTACTCCCACCCGCAGACCACCCTCACGGTATGTAGCACTGCCAAATACAAGTTAACATGCAAAACAAATGACCTGCAACCTAAGCGAAGCGGACGGCGAGTCGGCAACTCAACAACCAGCACGGGCGCATGGCATTGAACCAACACTGCAGCGACATAAATATGGTTAACATACAGAGCCAATAACCTGCAACCTAAGCAAAGCGGACGGCGATTCGGCAACCCACCACCCAGAACGGGCGCACGGCATTGAACCAACACCAAATATTGCAGCAGCATTGAAATAAGTATTAAGTTATTTTTAAGATTGGGAAACGATAGAGACACTTGACATTTGTTTGGACTGTCAAGTAATATGTGAAAATAAGAGCTTAACGAAAAAAGACAAAAAGTGAAATAAAGCCTGTATATAAAATATTTATTTTTAATAAGGATTGATTATCAAGAACCTCTGCTTTGCGAATAAATAAATACTCTGAGTAAGTGAAAACAATTGCCAAATAATACGCCCGAAAGCAATAATTCTAGCCTCAACAAATGAGTAAGAGGGGATTGGCAGGAACTTCGCCAGATAAATTCGACACTGAAAAAATAGGCTCTATCTACTACCACGAAATGCCCAGGTTCAATGATAATATTGGTTTTGATAGGGAGTTATTGAAAGAAATCCTTCGAGAAAATAACACCGAACTTGTCAAAGAACTTCAACAACTTCAACATCTTTTCACAGAAATAATATCATTAAACACGAGACATGATGAAATTTCAGCCAAGTTCTGCAGTTGGAAGAAAAGAACAAACCATTAGAGAGCCAAATCGATAAATCAAAAATACAGAAAAAAATCTAATCGTACGACTGTCGGTTGAAAACAATGTTGACATGACAGAAAAGGCCAAATCTGTATGCTCAGGTGTGCTTAACCTCAATACAAGCAATGGAATTGAAGTACACAACAGAGATCTTAAAAAAGCCACAATTGTTGTTCAAATGAAATCCCGAGAAAATGCTACGAGTGTTCTACGAAACTCCGTCAAACTCAAGGAAACAGGTATTTCCATCAACAAAGATTTGCCATTCCTTGTACGCCAAAGAAGGTCAAAATTAATAGAACTAATCAAGCCATTTCGAATTGAACATCCAAAGAAGAAAATTTTGAGAGACGTTAGATTACACGTTGAAGATAAAATATTCACGTGGGATACGTCAGGAGGTTTAAAGTGCGGAAATTTAGATGGAATTCAAGTTTTGTACCAAACAGTAGAAATTTATCAACAGATGTAAAAAATACTATGAGAGATCTTATGAATTGAAACGTAAACAATGTGTAAACTGTCAAACGAGAGTATGTCTTCCGGTACACGGGTGGTAAGAGTTAAAGATTAGCCGCTATGCATGAAGTAACCGGGGATTCTGGGCCAATTTTCTGAGAACCTGCCGTCTACTAGATCCAAGAAAATAATATTGCTGGGATTAAAAATAAATTATATTTTTCAGAATTTTTTAACTATTTAAAAGAATGTCTTTTTTTTTTTGTTTGAAACACATTTGTTAAATTTAGAAGAAATTAAATTTGAGAACATATTTATATGAACTAGGAGCTTAAATGGATACCCGCTGTAAAAACAAATATACAGGGTGTCCGCCGGGAAGGTATACTACTTTGTTTTGGCGCCATTTTGCTAAACATTAGTCTTGACAGTTCATATTTGGCAGTCGTGAAGTAGACACGTGGCAAATTTATTATGGAAACATATTCGATAAACCAACGTGTTTTAATCGTTAAAACATTTTATCAAAATCAATCATCGATTACTGTGACGATGACAAAGTTACGTGAAATTTTTGGGAATTACATTTTCATTTGAATGGATATGTAAATAAACAGAATAGTCGGTTCTGGGCAATGGAAAACCCTCAAATTATTCATCAGTCACCTTTGCATCCATTAAAAGTTACAGTCTGGTGTGCAATTTGTTCAGGAGGAATCATTGGACCTTACTTCTTTGAAAATGAAAACGGCGTAACGGTAACTGTGAATGGGGAGCGATATCGTGATATGATTGAATACTTTAAAACGCCACAACTTCATGCTTTGGGCTTGATTACTCAAATTTGGATTAAACGCAAATAATTTTTACGTAATTCGCGTTTATTTCAACTGCAGCCAGTGGCAACGCGATTTTGATGTTCTGAGTGACTGATTCTCATTGGTGATTTTAACGGCAGAATAGGACTTTCACAGACGAACTTAATTTTGGGAAAAAATTCTACACTTTTGAACACACATCGCCAATCGAAAGATGAGTCATCTGACACCAATGGATGTAAAATACTCCAACTTGCGGATGCTTTTGACTGTCCAGTTTTGAACGGAAGTTGCGATGGTGATTTACGTGATGAACACACATTTATTAGAGGCACTTCATGTTGTGGAATAGATTACCGCTTTTGTACTAGAGCTTGTCACGATATACTTACATACTTCCGAAAAGGAAATAGGATATACTCTGAACATGTTCCACTGGAAATTGAAATTGAAGTGGTTCAAAATCGGAGTATGGCCAGAACAGCTGAACCTACTGCCGTACCCAAACTATGTTGGAATAAAAATAAGTCTAATATTTATCAAACAAATTAAAATAACGAACTTGTCAATCTTTACACAGTCGAGTCAACTCCGAGCAGTGACCAGCTAACAGCAAAATTGGCCGGAGAAATGTCAAACGGTGGTCCACGCCATCATGTACCGCAGTCAACGGTCGCGAATTTAATCAAGCCTGGATTCGTACCAGCAATGTGTGCAATGTATGTAACGAGGGAGAAAGAGACAGCTATTAGTCTCTAAATGTTCCCTTGCTGTGCTGCAGATGGAGAGTCGTCTTTGAGTCGCTGAGGCGAAAGGTTGTCTACAACGAGACTGTACTTTTAATTTAATCATTTATTCTTTTAAAACAAATATGGAATTATTCTTATGTTCTTTTTTTTGATACATAAATAAAGATCGAGTTAAATATTACTTTACATTTGGGGGCTCAACCGGGATGAGCTTAAGACTGAGCTGTGTCGAATTTAAAAAAAAAAAAGGTGTTTAATTCCCGTGTCGGTGTATTGCGTATTTCGTTTCGGGTGCTTGAAATCGTAAAAGGACAAAGGTGTGGTTCGTGTCGGTGTATTGCGCATTTGATACGGTGGTTTCCATTGTGCATCACGAATCAAAAAGGTGTTTGACTTGCGTTGGTGGATCGCGAATGAATTTTCGTTAATATTTAAATTCCTTGTATGCTGGTAGTACAAGCGAGATGGCATCATTTATCAATGCAGTGGATAAGATGAGAGTCGATCAACTCAAAAAGGAATTGGTGAGACGGAATGAAAGCGGTGAAGGAACGAAAGCAATCCTCAAATTTCGGCTGATGACATTACTCGATAGCGAGTACAAGCTAAAAGGAGACGTTTCCGCTTTAGAAGAGGACGATAGTTGCGCTGTGGCTGCTGATGAGGAAGGAGAAGACGATGACAATAACAATTTGACAAAATACGGCAGCTGTGTAAGTGGTGTTAGCGAAAAAGAGGTACAAGTAGACAAAATCGATAGTGAAGAGCGCAAACCGTGTTTCCCGAAACAGATATCCTCTCGCTTCATCTCATTTCGCGATGCTGAAGAAGCAATTGACAGATACAGTGGTGATGGTTCGATTCCAATTAGAATTTGGTTGGAACAACTAGAAGAATTAAATCGTGTGTTTAAATATTCCGAAGAAGAAATGTTGGTGTACGCAAAAAAAACTAGTCGTTGGCGCGGCAAAACAATTTGTGCAGCTTTTGCGAGGTATTCGGTCGTGGTCGGAATTCAAAGTGGAAGTGATCAAAGAGTTTGACATTCAAGTGAATAGCCGCGATATACATGACAGGTTACGAAAACGCAAATTCCGTCCGGGTGAAAATTGGCGCGAATACTTTTATGAAATGGAATCTTGGGCAGAACAAATAAACCTTGACAAAGAATCGGTAATCGGATATATCGTAAAAGGAGTGAACGATTCGAGTGCGGAAAAAATAATTCTCTATGGTGCGGTTAATTACAATGAACTCAAAATTAAATTCGCAGAATATGATCGCTTAGTAAAGTTGAGACCTGTGTTAAAACTTAAACAGAATAGTGACAAAAGTGAAAGTAACAAAGGAAAGGTTAAATGTGTCTATTAGAATCAAAAGCAATGTATTCCACTTTTACTACTTTTGAGATAATCGTAAAAAACGTTTCTTAAGCCGTTGCCCTCAGAATAATAAAAACTTTTTAATTTTTACATCTTAGCATAGGTTTTTAGACTTTACTAAACGCAATTTATTGTGAAACCTCAAAAGGTCTTTGAAATATTTACCAATGCATTTTGGAATAGAGTTGTTCTGAAAATTAATATTTTGGAATACATGCGTTTTGATTTCTCTTCGGAATAGATCGATTCATGAAAATGAAAAATTTTTTTCTTTAAGCAGTTTTTTTATGTTTTTATTTTTTCAAGTTATTGTTTCACACAAACTCATAAATAAAAATAAAAAACTATAATAAAAAAAAGAAAACAAATTCATATAGATATTATTATTTTATAGAAGGTAAAGAATAATAACAACAAACATTATTTAAACCAATAAAAAGAAACAAAAGTACATAAACCAAATTTTAAATCTAGTAAATTATAATGATTAAAAATAAACGAAACAAGTGAAAGGAGTTTAAGTAAAAGTATTAAACGAATTTAAAAAGAAATCAGATAAACAAAACTTGAAAAAAAAAACAGTATAAATTATTGCAATCAAGAAAATTAAATTCTTATCGCAACCTCTCTTTCGTGAAACTCACAGATAGGATCGTCAATGTTATCATCTACTTCCTCGAATGATGGATTAATATCTAAAACTTCTTTATAAAATTTAAGAGACGGTAAGGATTTCCAATCACGTCCATAATGTTTAGTCAGTAAATTATTGACATCGTTCAACTTCGCATCCTTTAGTTTTACTCCTAATGGTAGTCTTTTTTGGAGCCATGGACGAAATTTGTTTACCTTTTTTTGTGTTTGGCCTTAATTCTCCAATATCCGACTTATAAAAAGTCTCACCTTGCACACCAATCACTCCGTTCTTACCTCTTCAAAATAAATATTTTTGAGGCGTTGAACTTAAAATGCCAAGCAGAAGGAGGTTTTGTATATTTTAAGACTTCGGCCTTAAAATCTAGAACGGGACATTCATCAGTTCCCAAGCTTATAACTTATATTATAAGCTTATCCCGTGTTCTTCGTAAATTGATAAATATTCATCGACAGCCACAATCGTTTCCCTTACCTTAACTTTTTTCTCAATTTGGGCAAACACTCTATCAGGTGGTATGTAGGAGTGTCCAGGAACTGGGAAAATCAATTCCACTGTATTCACATGAGGTGGTGCTTTTTTTGCTAGCCAATACTCACACATACCAATCATAATGGAGTTTTTATTTTGCCCTCCACATCCATCGGCAACTAGGCGAATCGTTCTAACGCCTTGAACGCTTGTTTTACAAAGCTGGTGAAACACTGCAGATGCTATTTCGTTAGAGCCTTTGGGCCTGTTATTTTCAGTCCAATAATATAAAAACACATTTTCCTTACTAAGGGATGAATGAGAAGTACCAATGACAAGGCCAAAAAGATGCAAATAAATCTGACGACTATAGTACGCTGCTTGATCAGATACTTTAGGGAGTGTCATATTTTTTTGGCAATCGAAAGACATTGTCAACAAATCATTCCTTTCCTCTTTTAGTAGATCAAAAAATGCTTTCCCCCTTAACTTATGAATCCTCAATTGAGACATAAGATGAACCTTGTTTCCGTCTAATCGTTCAATTCTCAACAATTCCTTTAGTCGAAGGCATGTTGAGCAAACATCTGATGAAGGGGCTTTAAATCCAAGATTGAAGCTTGTTGTGAAAACCATACGAAAATAACTGGATTTAACTTGATTGCACTGATGACTTTGATTATAAACCTTCCACATTCTATTAATAGAAAGCTCTGCAGGTAGATATTGTCGTTTTGCGATCCGGCCTCGGCAGTAATGTACTTCAACAGTTTTATATTGCTTGATAAAATTAACAATTAAACGCTTTGAATCTGCAAGCTTACTACTTTTCCGATCACCACCGCGATGTTCCGATGGAACTGCACCTGTTTTAAAATGGTTATCGCATATGTTTCGCACACGAGCTGCTGTAACTCCGATTATTTTTGAAAATGTTTTTTGGCAAACTTTAAAAATGCGTTTGCACAGAGTTCGAACAGTGTAGGTAACAGAAAACTGTTTCCTTGGACCATTCTTCAAATTCCGGTCGGTGCGTTCAGGCTTCTTAATTTGGCAATAACTTAAGATAAATGCATCCTGGGCAAGTTTCACAGATTTGCGGATTTTCCCGCCATTTTTGGAATACATTAGTTTTGATTCTTAAAGTAAAAAAAAAATAATTTTGTATTGGAATAGACTTATTTTGGTTTTAACTAGGAATAGATTCGTTTTGCTTCAAAATGATATGAGGAATACATCGGTTTTGATTCTAACCCACGAATTCAAATCAAAATATCTCTGGAATTAGTTGGTTTTGAAAACAAACGAAAACATCAATAGATAGATTTCAACTCGATTTTTTCAAAAAGTGGAATACATCGTTTTTGATTTTGATAAACACAAATGTTACAAATGCGGTCTTCTTGGTCACATCGCCAACAAAAGTCCAGATGCCGTAAGAGGTCCTAAATGTTTTAAGTGTGGACAGTTCGGACACATCTCAACGGGTTGCCCCCCAGCGGCTGGGAGAAATCATTCTCTTTCCCAATTTTCATATGCAAGTGACATGACATTGGTGGTAAAAATTGACGGATTTGAGATCGACGCGTTAGTAGAGCAGTCAAGCCAATTTAATAAGAAGTGACATTTTCTACATGTTAGGCAAATGTGAAGTCGAGGGTACTCTTAAAACATTCTCCGGGTTAGGTAATCGGGAAGTGAAACCACATGGCAACGTTATCAAACACGTGGATATTAGAGGTGTGGTGTTTGAAACGTCGTTTTATATAATACCAAAAGATAGTATGCCATCAAAGCTTATACTCGGACAGGATATGTTAAACAACACTGACTACGTCATTAAGAGAGGTGAAATAACTATAAAGCATTTGTCAAACGACAGTCCAACTATTCCCAAAGATGTTGAAAGCAGTGAGAGTGAAACTTTAACAATTGAAGTAGCCGCAGGCAGAGACGAAATTGATGCACCACTAAACTACAAAGTGTTCTCTACGATCGATTTCAAAAATGGATTCTTCCATGTACCCTTGGACGAAGGAAGTAGAAAGTTTACGGCTTTTTCCACCGTGGATGGTCACTTTGAGTTTACTAAAACTCCTTTCGGTTTGTGTACTTCGCAATCTAGCTTCTGTCGCTTCATTAACGATATCTTTTCTGACCTGATGAAAGAGGGTATCGTTGTGGTTTATGTAGATGACATAATAATACCAGCAGAGGACAACGAAGAAGGAATAAATCGTCTTGATATTGTGTTAAACCATGCAAGCTCTTATGGACTGCAAATTAATTGGCACAAGAGCCAATTTCTCCAGAAGAAGGTGGAATACTTGGGTCATGTTGTCGGGGACTCAAAGATTTATCCATCACCAGCGAAAGTAAAAGCTGTGCGCAAGTTTCCTGAACCGCAGAATGTAAAACAATTGCAAGGGTTTCTAGGCTTGGTTGGATACTTTCGGAAGTTTATTGACGGTTTCGCAGGAAAGGCATCTCCTCTGACAGCGCTACTAAAAAAGGATGCTCCGTTTGAATTTGGACCGCTACAAAGACAAGCTGTTGATAGTCTTAAGATGAGTTTGATCCAGGAACCAGTATTGGAGATTTATGATCCTGAGGCGACGACGGAATTGCACACGGATGCCAGCAAAATCGGATTGGGAGCTATTTTGCTCCAAAAACGCCTAAATCAATCCAAGTTTCATCCTGTATATTTTTGGAGTAAATCAACATCGGATGCAGAAAAGAGATACCACTCATATGAGCTTGAGGTCTTAGCGATAGTTAAAGCTCTACAGAAGTTAAGACCATACTTACTTGGTATAAAGTTCTCGATTTTTACAGACTGTTCAGCTTTTCAACGAACCGTGAGTAAAGCCGATATCCCAGACCGGGTAAAGAGGTGGACTTTGTTTATGGAGGAGTTTGAATATAGTTTAGAATTTCGGGCAAGCGATAGAATGAAACATGTCGACGTTCTTATTCGGAACCCTGTGTTGGTAGTGGAGGACACTGTAACGGCTTTGGTGAAGCAGGCTCAGGAGAAGGATGAACGTGTTAAAGCAATCGAAATGATATTGGTCGACCAGGCGTATGAAGACTATGTTCTGCAAAATGGCGTTTTAATGAAGGTTGTGGATGACAGAAATCTGCTGGTGGTGCCATCAACCATGGAGAAGGATCTTGTTCGTCGAGCACATGAAAAAGGACATTTTGGTGTGAAGAAAACGGAAGAGACACTTAGGAGGGACTTTTACATCCCTAAGCTGGTTGGAAAAATTGAGAACTGCATAAGTTCCTGCATTCAGTGCATTTTAAAGAGACGAAAGTACGGGAAGCCTGAGGGAGAGCTGCATCCTATATCGAAAGAATCTCAACCATTGGATACCTTTCACGTCGACCACGTTGGAACTATGACCGGTACAGGAAAAGGATATCAACACATTTTTGTGGTTGTTGACGGATTCTCCAAATTTTCATGGTTGTATCCTGTTAGATCCACAGGGGTTCGCGAAGTTCTGAACAAATTGGAGATGCTGGCAACGACTTTTGGATACCCGAAACGGATAGTGTCGGACCGTGGCGCTGCTTTCACGTCAACGGACTTCAAGAATTTCTGTGCTAAAAACAATATTGATCATGTGGAAGTAACAACTGGAGTAGCAACCAAGTGCTCATTTCGGTCTTAGGGAAGTTATCAATCGAACATCGGGAAAGTGGTTTAGATATGTTCCCCGAGTTCAACGTTGCATAAACTACACGTTTCACAGCAGTGTAAATACAACAACGCACGAAGTTTTGACTGGTGTACATATGCGGAATGGCGACGACGGTGTTATTCTGGAAGTTCTTCAGAGTGAGCTCACCAAACAGTTCACAGACAATCGTTCCGGGGATCGACAAAGAGTGCGAGACTGTATAGAACGGGCGCAGGAACAAAAAAGTCACAGTATGACAAACATCGTAAGGATGCTCATCAATATTCTGTTGGTGACGCAGTAGCAGTAAGGCGTACGCAGTTTGGGAGTCATTTAAAGCTCCGCCATCGGTTTTTTGGCCCGTATAAGATTATCAAAACAATGGGCAACGAACGTTACGAGGTAGAAAAAATAGGAGTCAGTGAGGGACCGTACCACACTTGTTCTTCAGCAGATAATATGAAGCCGTGGCAGCTTGATTCATCGGGGTCCGATGAGCCGTAGGATTGGCCGTGTAACGAGGGAGAAAGAGACAGCTATTGGTCTCTAAATGTTCCCTTGCTGTGCTGCAGATGGAGAGTCGTCTTTGAGTCGCTGAGGCGAAAGGTTGTCTACAACGAGACTGTACTTTTAATTTAATCATTTATTCTTTTAAAACAAATATGGAATTATTCTTATGTTCTTTTTTTTGATACATAAATAAAGATCGAGTTAAATATTACTTTACATGTAAAGGGTGATTTTTTAAGAGGTTTAGAACTTTTTTAAAAAAAAAAACACAAAAAATTCGAAAAAATTAATGAAATATTTATTTGAATCGATAGTTTGAACCTTGCAATTTAATGTTTAAAGATAATTTCATGCAAATGTTGACCGCGGCTGCGTCCCAGGTAGCCCATCCGCTGAGTCCAATTTTGGCATACTCTTTCACACATATCGGCCGGTATCTCACGAATGAATGCATGGATGTTGGCTTCCAGTGCGTCAATCGAAGCGGGCTTGTCCCTATACACATTAGCCTTGGCATACCCCCACAAAAAATAATCTAATGGTGTCAAATCGCACGATCTAGGCGGCCAATTGACCGGCCCGAAACGTGAAATTAACTGTTCACCAAACTCGCCTCGCAATTGCGCCATTGTTTCGCGTGCTGTGTGGCATGTGGCACCGTCTTGTTGAAACCACATATCATGCAAGTCAAGAACTTCCATTTCGGGCAAAAAAAAGTTTGTTATCATCGCTCGGTAGCGTTCACCATTGACAGTAACGCTGCGATTCGCATCATCTTTGAAGAAATATGGCCCAATAATGCCGCCGGCCCATAAACCGCACCAAACAGTGGCTTTTTCGGGATGCATTGGTAGCTGTTTGCTTCTGGCTGATCTTCACTCCAAATGCGGCAATTTTGCTTATTTACGTAACCATTCAACCAAAAATGAGCCTCATCGCTGAACACAATTTTTCGATAAAAAAGCGGATCCTCGGCCAGCTTTCCAAGAGCCCATTCACCAAAAATTCGTCGTTGTGGTAGGTCGGCTGGCTTTAGTTCTTGCACCAGCTGTATCTTAAAAGGCTTTACGCCCAAATCCTCCCGCAAAATTTTCCACGTAGTGCTGTAACAAAGGCCTAACTGCTGGGAACGGCGCCGAATCGACATTTCGCGGTCTTCTGTCACACTAGCTGATACGGCCGCAATATTTTCTTCACTACGCACAGTACGTAAACGTGTTGGTGGTTTAATGTCCAACAAAGTAAATTTGGTGCGAAATTTGGTCACAATCTTCCGAATAGACTGCTCAGAAGGTCGAGAATGCCGATCATAAAATGGAAGCAGCGCGCGATGAACATTTCGAACCGAGCACGAATTTTGATAGTAAAATTCAATAATTTGCAAGCGTTGTTCATTTGTAAGACGATCCATGGTTAAATTGCAAACCAAACTGAAGCTGTTTGACAGTGACACAAGGTACTAAACACACGTCAGCTGTCAAAACCAGTGTTGCCAAAACCAAACCAGCTAAAAAATCACCCTTTATAAACCGCCTTGTGGGGCGCTGCAACTGAGATGAAATGCTATTGATTCTGTTGATTCGCCAATAGTTGTTGTGTGTATTTACTGTACCAAGTCGGCTTGAAGAATTTTGTTCGCCCCTTTGAACTGCGTGAAATTGTGGCTGTAAAGATGACTGCATGGGCCCCCGCGACCAACGAAGCGTGCAAAAACGTTGATGAATGCTCTTGCTGATAAATCCACCGCCAGCTCGACTTGGACAGCATTGGTTGCCATGTAGACGAAGATGACCATATATGTTTTCTTCGCATGTGTACGCTGTGCGAATGTTGACAGATACCAGATGATCAAAAGGGTGGAGATGCAACAACCCGCGCCGTCGGTAATGGTGCCATTTGTTGTTGAGCCATTCGCTTCTACTTCATAAATTTCCATTTTCTTTGGTTTTGCGAGATTTTGATTGAGGGTGACGCTCCACAAATGTTAGAAGTTAGCCAATAAGTACTACCGCCACTGCTGCATAACAGCGGCGCGAACCATTATGTTCTCGTTATATATAATCTGTGTAAGTTATTTTAATAGAAAAATCCGGTTGTAATAAAACTACACTTCTCTTTCGTGACTCGATAACAAGTTAAGTTTTAAAGCCTTTTTTTTTGAAATATACTTGAAAAACGTACTTAGTAATACAATACAAGTTTGGATTAACATGTTTTGTATTAATTAACATGATTTTTTAAAATAAGATTACATACTTGATAATAGTTTGAATAAAAATTAAACATCCTCTTCTCTGATTCGCTTTCTGTACTCAAGAGCGGTTTTAGTATACATATAAAGAACACTCCATCCACGTTCAGCATTCAGAATACGCTTCAGCTCATCTGCTCCAAGTGTTCTTACTCCAAAGTGCAGTCTTGAAAATTCGCTGAGTATGGGACACACAGCAATAAGATGATTATGTCCACCCTTTCATTTCGGTTGCAGATATCAAAAATTATGGCAAGCTCAGGTATATGGGGCACGTAGTTTAACTCCATCAATCCGCCTCTTATCATGAAAAGGTTCTAAAAAGTATGTATTTTCCTATCTTATCGTGCTATAATAGTAAAGGGTGATTTTTTAGCTGGTTTGGTTTTGGCAACACTGGTTTTGACAGCTGACGTGTGTTTAGTACCTTGTGTCACTGTCAAACAGCTTCAGTTTGGTTTGCAATTTAACCATGGATCGTCTTACAAATGAACAACGCTTGCAAATTATTGAATTTTACTATCAAAATTCGTGCTCGGTTCGAAATGTTCATCGCGCGCTGCTTCCATTTTATGATCGGCATTCTCGACCTTCTGAGCAGTCTATTCGGAAGATTGTGACCAAATTTCGCACCAAATTTACTTTGTTGGACATTAAACCACCAACACCTTTACGTACTGTGCGTAGTGAAGAAAATATTGCGGCCGTATCAGCTAGTGTGACAGAAGACCGCGAAATGTCGATTCGGCGCCGTTCCCAGCAGTTAGGCCTTTGTTAAAGCACTACGTGGAAAATTTTGCGGCAGGATTTGGGCGTAAAGCCTTTTAAGATACAGCTGGTGCAAGAACTAAAGCCAGCCGACCTACCACAACGCCGAATTTTTGGTGAATGGGCTCTTGGAAAGCTGGCCGAGGATCCGCTTTTTTATCGAAAAATTGTGTTCAGCGATGAGGCTCATTTTTGGTTGAATGGGTACGTAAATAAGCAAAATTGCCGCATTTGGAGTGAAGATCAGCCAGAAGCATTGCAACAGCTACCAATGCATCCCGAAAAAGCCACTGTTTGGTGCTGTTTATGGGTCGGCGGCATTATTGGGCCATATTTCTTCAAAGATGATGCGAATCGCAGCGTTACTGTCAATGGTGAACGCTACCGAGCGATGATAACAAACTTTTTTTTTGCCCGAAATGGAAGTTCTTGACTTGCATGATATGTGGTTTCAACAAGACGGTGCCACGCGAAACAATGGCGCAATTGCGAGGCGAGTTTGGTGAACAGTTAATTTCACGTTTCGGGCCGGTCAATTGGCCGCCTAGATCGTGCGATTTGACACCATTAGATTATTTTTTGTGGGGGTATGCCAAGGCTAATGTGTATAGGGACAAGCCCGCTTCGATTGACGCACTGGAAGCCAACATCCATGCATTCATTCGTGAGATACCGGCCGATATGTGTGAAAGAGTATGCCAAAATTGGACTCAGCGGATGGGCTACCTGAGACGCAGCCGCGGTCAACATTTGCATGAAATTATCTTTAAACATTAAATTGCAAGGTTCAAACTATCGATTCAAATAAATATTTCATTCATTTTTTCGAATTTTTTGTGTTTTTTTTTTAAAAAAAAGTTCTAAACCTCTTAAAAAATCACCCTTTAGATTGTGCTGAGGAGACTGTTCTTCACTTACATAGCTACATAGCTTACATTAGCGTATGAAGATTGTGTGCTTGGGGACCTGTAGAAATCCGGTTTTTTATTTGGTTCAAGACTTTGACTGCTTTACAGAAGTCCGCAGAAGATCGCTCGAACGCTGTGCTTTTTGATTGGCATGTGCTTTTAAATTCTTTGTTCGCTTCAGCATAAAGCCAATTAAAAACAAGGGGGTTATGTTTTCGAAGTAGTTTAAGGAAAGCAAACGAATGGGTTCTTGCTTTCATGCAGTCTTTATGGAACTCTTTTTGTTTGCTGCTTCCGTTTATCCTCAAAAATTGTTGATTTGGTGCAGCTTTCCTGATAATGGCTATTAGCTGGTCACTGCTCGGAGTTGACTCGACTGTGTAAAGATTGACAAGTTCGTTATTTTAATTTGTTTTATAAATAAATAAATAAATAAATAAATAGTTGGCACAACAGATCTGTAGGGACCCTAGGCCTAGGCCTAGCTTCTCACAACCATTCGTTTGTGTGAGTTTCTCATTTTTGGGACGATTGGAAGGGATCTACAATTTTATGCCGGGTCCAAACGGCTAATTGAGAAGCTCCTTCATGACAGTTATACTCTCTGATGTTTGTCAGATGTTCGCGAGAGGTTTGATAAATGCATATTAGACTTATTTTTATTCCAACATAGTTTGGGTGCGGGAGCAAGTTCAGCTGTTCTGGCCATACTCCGATTTTGAACCACTTCAAACTCAATTTCCAGTGGCACATGTTCAGAGTATATCCTATTTCCTTTCGGAAGTTTGTAAGTATATATATTTATATATGGACAGTCAAAAGCATCCGCAAGTTCGAGTATTTTACATCCATTGGTGTCAGATGACTTATCTTTCGATTGGCGATGTGTGTTCAAACGTGTAGAATTTGTTCCCAAAATAAAGTTCGTCTGTGAAAGTCCTATTCTGCCGTTAAAATCACCAATGAGAATCAGTCACTCAGAACATCAAAATCGCGTTGCCACTGGCTGCAGTTGAAATAAACGCGAATTACGTAAAAATTATTTGCGTTTAATCCAAATTTGAGTAATCAAGCCCAAAGCATGAAGTTGTGGCGTTTTAAAGTATTCAATCATATCACGATATCGCTATCCATTCACAGTTACCGTTACGCCGTTTTCATTTTCAAAGAAGTAAGGTCCAATGATTCCTCCTGAACAAATTGCACACCAGACTGTAACTTTTAATGGATGCAAAGGTGACTGATGAATAATTTGAGGGTTTTCCATTGCCAAGAAACGAACTATTCTGTTTATTTACATATCCATTCAAATGAAAATGTAATTCCCAAAAATTTCACGTAACTTTGTCATCGTCACAGTAATCGATGATTGATTTTGATAAAATGTTTTAACGATTAAAACACGTTGGTTTATCGAATATGTTTCCATAATAAATTTGCCACGTGTCTACTTCACGACTGCCAAATATGAACTGTCAAGACTAATGTTTAGCAAAATGGCGCCAAAACAAAGTAGTATACCTTCCCGGCGGACACCCTGTATATTTGTTTTTACAGCGGGTATCCATTTAAGCTCCTAGTTCATATAAATATGTTCTCAAATTTAATTTCTTCTAAATTTAACAAATGTGTTTCAAACAAAAAAAAAAAAGACATTCTTTTAAATAGTTAAAAAATTCTGAAAAATATAATTTATTTTTAATCCCAGCAATATTATTTTCTTGGATCGAGTAGACGGCAGGTTCTCAGAAAATTGGCCCAGAATCCCCGGTTACTTCATGCATAGCGGCTAATCTTGTAACTCTTACTACCCGTGTACCGGAAGACATACTCTCGTTTGACAGTTTACACATTGTTTACGTTCCAATTCATAAGATCTCTCATAGTATTTTATACATCTGTTGATAAATTTCTACTGTTTGGTACAAAACTTGAATTCCATCTAAATTTCCGCACTTTAAACCTCCTGACGTATCCCACGTGAATATTTTATCTTCAACGTGTAATCTAACGTCTCTCAAAATTTTCTTCTTTGGATGTTCAATTCGAAATGGCTTGATGAGTGCTATTAATTTTGACCTTCTTTGGCGTACAAGGAATGGCAAATCTTTGTTGATGGAAATACCTGTTTCCTTGAGTTTGACGGAGTTTCGTAGAACACTCGTAGCATTTTCTCGGACCCTACTTGCCAACTTCCGTTCAGAAATACTAGGAAGACAAATTGGCTCAAATATAGGGATACTCTGAAACAATCAATTAACTCAGAGCTTTTAAGTCCCCCCTGTAACGCCAACGAGCTTGATCTGAAAGTCAAGAATCTTACGTTGGCTTTAAACAATGCGATGTCATCCTCTTGTCCTCTTATTATACCAAGGGGAAAGAAGAAGCCACATTGGTAGACTTCGGACTTGGGACTGAGAAAGTCAAATTGCAGAAAACTTTTCAATCGTGCTAAAGACACAAGAAAAGCGACTGACTGGGATTCCTACAAGGAAGCCCTAAAAATTTATAAGAAAGAACTAAGAAAAGCCAAGCGAATATCTTGGAGACTCTTCTGTGGTAAGATAGAAGATACCTACGAAGCATCAAGGCTAATAAAGATACTTTCGACTAACCCAACAATGACAAGTTGTCTGAAACGGACAGATGGCTCTTGGACGACTTCTAGCGAAGAATCGCTTAATCTGCTGCTCGACACCCACTTCCCAGGCAGCTCAAAGGGTGTTGCCCATACAGATAAAATTTGCAATCTACCAACTAACAAGGTCTGATCACTAGAGACAAAGTGCTTTGGGCGCTACATAGCTTCAAACCATACAAATCCCCGGGACCAGACGGCATAATACCAGCCGAGCTACAAAACACCTCGGATATCATCCTGCCAATGCTGATGATAATCCTAAGAAGCTGTTTATATCTGGTATACATCCCATTGTTATCGAGGGAAGTTAAAGTAGATTTCATACCCAAAGCAGGTAAATGCTCTCACGTGAGTCCGAAAGATCTCAGACCTATTAGTCTTTCATTTACGCAAAAGCATTGACAAAAGACTTCTGTCAACGGCGCAACACGCTTTACTCTAAGGGTAAATTAGTAGAAACGGCCCTACACACGCTAACGCGCTCCATAGAAGATTCGCTTCGTCATAAGGAGTATACAATGGTTGCATTCCTAGACATAGAAGGCGCTTTCAACAACGTCGACTCATCTGCGATCGCTGGTGCTCTGACAGCTCTGAACGTGGATGCCTCACTTGGCGAGCTGATCAATTTGATGTTCAATAGCCGAATTATCTAGAAGATCTGTCAGTAGAGGAACCCCACAAGGTGGCGTCCTATCTCCCCTTCTCCGGAACTTGGTGGTGAATGAACTGCTGATATGCCTGGAAGCGGGAGGTTACAATGTGATTGCCTATGCGGATGACGTTGCCATTGCTGTCAGGAAAGTACCTAAACACTTTAAAAGAACTCCTACAACACGCTCTTAATAAGCTTGAATGGGCAAACAAATGTGGGCTGGGAGTAAACCCTCACAAAACTGAACTTGTCCTCTTCTCTAGGAAATACAAGATCCCACACATTGACCCTCCATTTATAAATGGCTCTAGTTTGAAATTCTCAAACGAAGCTAAATACTTGGGACTCATTTTTGATAGGAAGTTAACATGGAAACCTAACATCCAAGAAAGAATTAAAAAGGCCACTGTGGCACTTTTCTCTTGCAAAAAAGCCATAGGAAACAAGTGGGGTTTACAGCCTCGTATCACTTACTGGCTATACATCTCTGTCATAAGACCGATACTTACGTACGGTGTTGTTGTCTGGTGGACTGCTTTGGACAAAGCGATTTATCGCGATAAGTTAAGCAAAGTCCAAAGAACAGCTTGCTTGTGCATCGGCGGGGCTCTTCGTACTACCCCTTCCGCTGCCCTCGACATCGTGCTTCATCTGACACCAATTGACATCTTCAGCAGGCAAATGGCAGCTTCTGCAGCCGTTCGCATCAAAGCTACCTCACAATGGACCAGGAAAACAACTGGCCATGCCGCTATTTTGAACAACTTTAAAAACATCCCAGGAAACATCGATTACACTACACCGGAACCACAATTTGATAATAACTTCCAGGTCCCCATCCCCACTAGATCATTCTGGGAGGAGAGAGCTTTCCTGGATGATGAATCGATCCATTTCTTCACAGATGGTTCGAAAACTGTGGACGGTGTTGGTGGCGGTGTCTACTCCGGCAGACTAAATCTTAGTCTCTCCTTCCGTCTTCCTGATCACTGTAGCGTTTTTCAGGCGGAAATAATGGCGATTAAAGAAGTCTTATCCTGGCTGAAAGAAAACGTGATATCTGCTAAAGATATCCGCATCTTCTCGGATAGTCAAGTGGCTATAAAGTGCCTGGAATCAGTCTCTACAAATTCAATAACAGCCCAAGACTGTCGTTGGTCTCACAGAGAGATGGCGAAGCAGTTCAATATTCACCTCTGTTGGGTGCCGGGGCATAGGGACATCCCAGGTAACTGTAAGGCTGATGAACTCGACAAACACGGAACAACACTACCTATGCTTCCAGATAAGGACTCCTTAGGTATCCCAATCGCTACTTGCAAACTCACAATAAAACTGGATGATATCGAAAGAGCAAATCTTAGATGGACAACCGGCTCGACATGTCTAGCGACAAAACAGATCTGGCGAAAGCTGGGTCTAAAACGTTCTAGGCATCTGATCTCCCTCGATAGGAAGCATATCAGTGCTACAATAGGTGTCATGACAGGACACTGTCTCATAGGCAGGCATGCAAAAAGGCTTGGCGTATTATGTAATGATTTTTGCAGAAGCTGTCTTGACGAGGAAGAGGAAGAAATTATTCTTCATCTCCTCTGCACTTGTCCGGCGCTCTCACAAAGACGAAAACTCCATTTGGGAGAGTTCTACTATAATGATCTAAACGATCTAAAAGACACGGCCATTCGCTGTCTCTTGCGCTTCATTACAAGCTCCAACTGGTTCAACGAGTAGGAAGAATTAAGCAGATAGATTCATGTGGTATCACAAGGGACCTTATAATGGTCTAAGCGTGTCAGCTAGCCGACAGCCACTTCAACCTAACCTAACCTATGCCGCCAGTTGAACTAGAAAACAGGTGGTTAGAATTTTGGAATACTATTATTTATTTAGAAAAATTTAGAATCGATAGGTGGTTGGGTTCCAAATATACAAATTCACGGATTTTCAGAGACGGAGAAATCAACAAGAGAAATATAACAAAGAGATAACAGCATTGAATGCTGGGAAGCATTTACCAGAGAGGAGTTTGATAGAAAGTTTGAGCCCAATTTTTGACGCAAACGGATTGCTCCGAGTTGGTGGAAGTTAAGGGAGATCGGAGATTGATTATGAGATGAAACATCCAGCAATCATCGCAAACGGATCAAGGTTAGCAGAATTGTTAATGAACTATGCTCACAGGGAGACGGAACATGGAGGAATCCAAGTTATGATGCAATTTATTAGGCAAAGGTACTGGATACCAAAACTAAGGAGTCGATTACGGAGTCATATTCATAAATGTGTTGTGTGTGTGCGTTCAAATGCGCGAATGGAGGGACAGCTGATGGCGGAATTACCATCAGAAAGAGTCCAGGTTGGGAAACCATTCTTAGCCACAGGAGTGGATTATGCTGGCCCTTTTGAATTAAAAGTGGTCGGTGGAGTAGGAAGGAGAAATAGGAGAAAATGTTGTGTTGCAATATTTGTCTGTCTTAGGACTAGGGCAGTACATATTGAAATCGTAGGAGATTGATCTTCAATAGCTTTCATAGCTGGTTGGAGCATTCAAAGAATTAAATAAAATGAAAGTATTTTCAGATAAAGGAGTATTGGAGAATCTTCATCAAAAAGGTACTGACTGGCACTTTATGACACCAGCAGCACCTCGTCAAGGAGGGATTTACGAAGCCGCTGTCAAGTCAATGAAGTTTCATTTGAAGCGGATTGTGGGGCAAAGGATATTGCCTTACGAGGAGTTCGGAACATTACTTACTCAAATAGAAGCCATTCTCAATTCGAGACTTCTTCATCCTATGAGTGATGATCCAATGGATACGCCGGGACACTTTCTGGTGGGTGAACCATTAATTTTACCTCTTCTTTACAGATTAGAAGAAAGACCGGAGAAGGCGGGAGCTAAACTATTTAAGGAGAGACAGCAGATGGTCAACCATTTCTGGAACCGATGGCAGTCAGAATACTTGACTACTCTGCAGGAGCGGAAAAAATGGAGAAAGGAGAAGGAGAACCTAAAAGTCGGACAGTTGGTGGTCCTCAGGGGCGAGAACTTTCCACCAACCAGTTGAGCGATGGGCAGGATATGTAAACTTCTACCAAGTAGGGATGGGCTTGCCAGAAACGTCATCGCGCAGACTGCAACCAACCAATTGAAGCGGCCTGTGCAGAAAATTTGTATTTTGCCCATAGAATCGTAATAATTAAAAACAATGTTTTTAGCCGGGACTGTTACGTATGGCAAAACTGACCATACGTGTTATATTGTAAAAATGACATGTAGAGTTAGTGCTTGATCGGTCACTGGCCGAGAGAGACGTATATATCCTCCGAGGAAGTGGAGAAAAATAAATGTGGGTTTTTTCATATATTTTTCCCACGATAAAATTCGTACCGTCTTTTCTTTAATCGGAGTAATTATACAACGTGTTTTCTAATATGAGAGGTACCAAACTACTTGACCGATATAGCCCATTTTTAATACCAACCTAACGACGATAAGAAGAAGTCCTTTCACCAAACTTCATTCGCCTAGGTTGATTCCTTTGGACGCTATCGTATTTTCAACAGACAGAGAGACACGTGGGTCTAATATTGATTTTGTATGGGAGGTACCAGAACTAAAGGGTGATTTTTTAGCTGGTTTGGTTTTGGCAACACTGGTTTTGACAGCTGACGTGTGTTTAGTACCTTGTGTCACTGTCAAACAGTTTCAGTTTGGTTTGCAATTTAACCATGGATCGTCTTACAAATGAACAACGCTTGCAAATTATTGAATTTTACTATCAAAATTCGTGCTCGGAAAGCTGGCCGAGGATCCGCTTTTTTATCGAAAAATTGTGTTCAGCGATGAGGCTCATTTTTGGTTGAATGGGTACGTAAATAAGCAAAATTGCCGCATTTGGAGTGAAGATCAGCCAGAAGCATTGCAACAGCTACCAATGCATCCCGAAAAAGCCACTGTTTGGTGCGGTTTATGGGCCGGCGGCATTATTGGGCCATATTTCTTCAAAGATGATGCGAATCGCAGCGGTACTGTCAATGGTGAACGCTACCGAGCGATGATAACAAACTTTTTTTTGCCCGAAATGGAAGTTCTTGACTTGCATGATATGTGGTTTCAACAAGACGGTGCCACATGCCACACAGCACGCGAAACAATGGCGCAATTGCGAGGCGAGTTTGGTGAACAGTTAATTTCACGTTTCGGGCCGGTCAATTGGCCGCCTAGATCGTGCGATTTGACACCATTAGATTATTTTTTGTGGGGGTATGCCAAGGCTAATGTGTATAGGGACAAGCCCGCTTCGATTGACGCACTGGAAGCCAACATCCATGCATTCATTCGTGAGATACCGGCCGATATGTGTGAAAGAGTATGCCAAAATTGGACTCAGCGGATGGGCTACCTGGGACGCAGCCGCGGTCAACATTTGCATGAAATTATCTTTAAACATTAAATTGCAAGGTTCAAACTATCGATTCAAATAAATATTTCATTCATTTTTTCGAATTTTTTGTGTTTTTTTTTTAAAAAAAGTTCTAAACCTCTTAAAAAATCACCCTTTACTTGACCGACATAGCCAATTTTCAATACCAAACTGACGACGATAAAAATGAGACAGACAGATAGACATGGCCTAATCGATTCAGAATGTGATCCTGATTCAGAATATATATACTTTATGAGGTCTCCGGTGACTCCTTCTTGGCGTTACAAATGTAATGACAAAGTGAATATACCTTCCTGTGGAGCAGGAAACAGTCACGCGTTGTGGATGCATTTATTTCTCAACAATTACTCGTGGGTTTCCTGAACCGGAAATGCGACAATTTTGACATTGTTATCTTTTTTTCCGTTGGCACCACTGTACTATTAAATGGACGGACATAGGCTACTTTTTGTCGCGAAAACGAAACTTTTAGGGGATGCAAATTTGTATGGGGAACAGCACTTAAAACAGAATAGAGAAACGGGGAGTACAAATAGAACACAAACTATTTTATGTTTTTAAAATTATGTTATTGATTAGTTTTCGGCGGTTCCCAGTCTCATTCGATCACGCCGCCAGTGAGAAGGCCAAACCTTTCACGTCGCAGTCGTAATGTACAAAGTATGGTGTTCATGAAAACGAAAATCCAGTGGAAGGCGTTAAATAGTCGAACGAACATGTCGCAACTTGGAGCAAGTTTATCACAGGAACAACGTGCGGTCGGTCGTCCAAATTGGAGATCGAGATAGACAACAACGCAATCGGAATCAGCAGAACAACACACATGCTGTTTTAAGTATCTACATTTGTAAGAAAACAGATGGCGCTGCACATCGACTTTGATATTTGTTGATGATTCGAAAAACGGCCAGGTGGTGTGGTTGATACAATTGCAATAGCGCATTCAGTGAGCTGTCATTTTCGTTTTGTCATTCCAATTAAATTGGACGGACTTGCTATTGCGTGACGTCAGATAGATATCTAGATATCGAAAAATTGTATTGTGAAGAGTGAGGTTAACCAACTGCATTTGATTTCGTTCCGGAACAATTGGATTTGGGTAATTTGCCACATAATTTGAAATTGAAAGTCGGCTCAGTTATAATTTTGTTCCGCAACCTCAATGCACAGAAGCTTTGTAACGGAACGCGTTGATTGTGGAGAATTTCTATAAAAATTAAGGCGACGATTTTGAAGGGAAAATTAAAAGGCGAGGATGTTCTCATTCCGCGGATTCTGCTTATTCCGTACGATTTGAATATGGTATTTAACTTCTTAGATTTTCTGTGCGTCTCGCTTTCGCTATGACAATTAATAAGTCGCAAGGACTTCGCTGCTTCTTAGTTGCATCAGCCTTAGATTCCCATGCTTCTCACATGGTCAATTGTATGCGGCTTGCTCGGCGAATATTGGTGCCCGAGAATAGAACGAAAAAAGTACCATAAAGCAATTCAATGAAAAACCGGAATATTGGCGGACACGTCAATCACTGCGTATTGATTAAAACACATCGCCATTGTTATTCTTCAGTTTAACTTTTGAATAAAGAACTTCAATTGACGTTATTACGTGAAGCAGCATATTCATGCTCGAAATATTTACTTTCATAACATAAACGGCCGGAACGAAGTTCGCTGGGTCATTTGCAGCTAGTGCACATCAAAACTATTATAAGGAGATATAAACAAATTTAATTTTCCTATGGGAGATGGGTTTTAGTGGGTGCAATATAGTTTTAAGTAGTTAGCGATAGCTTACAATATTGCGTTTCTACCACGCAATAAATAAGTGTTGTTAAACACATTAGAAAGAAAAGCTTAACGTGTGTATGTATTAATGAACTTACAGTAAGCAGTACTGCTACCTTTTTCCTGTCCGCCTCATGTTTCCCTTTATTTCCACTTAGAGGTAAACTGTCTTCAACATTCGTATTTTCTGAATTATCTGTGTTCACAGCGGTTACCCCGGAAGATGTGCACAATTCCTTTAATTCCCCCTTGAAATCAACTTCTTCATTAAAGTTATACCGTTTTTGTGTTAAAGTTGGCATCTCAGTTGACGAAATTAAATGTATATTCGGATTGGAAACTAAACTCGTTGTTGGATCTGATTTCATTTGCCGTTCCTGATATTTTTGCAAGTTTATCAGTTTTTCTTCTATTTCTGGGTTTAGGTTTTCTTGTTTAAGAGCGTTTTTAATAGCTGCAAAGAAATTATTAAATAAACATTAAGTAACAGTAATAATATTGACCAACAACATTTTAAATTAATTTTCAACAAGATATTCAATGAATAACATTTCAATTATATGTCTGCAACACTTTCAACTTAAAGGTATATATACAAAAGTGTTTATACCTTTAATCCGCTCTTTACCAGAACATAGGCGACAGGACAAATAATTTAAACACCAGATTCAATATAGTGTAATTTTCTCACTCTTCTATCGATACATTCAAAGTTGCTACAGTTAAAAAACAATTTCAAAAACCGGGTTCTAAATGCCTCTTCATAGAAGAGCAAACGAAGGAATTGATAATACGCCAAAAAACACATTTGACGCATTTACAAACGGTAAATTGAACACTAACCACTTAGCCACTGCGCGGGTACATACGACAAATCAAATGCATCACGTGAATGGTCTATTAAAATCCCCCATACGTTAATACGGCTATGAGTTGTTCCGCTTCCACTGACAGTGCTGGTCTTTCATGAGCCATGTATGCTGTTATCATCAGGAGCCCTACTATGAAACTCGATTCTACTATTGATTCTATTCGAAAGATATTTGCGATTCTACTTTCAAATGGTATTCTCTATGAAAGTAGAATCGAATGCCGGTAATGCAACAAATTTGCGATTTTCGAACGATTCTCGCAATATGTTTGACATAACCCAAACGAGTCTCGCATTATCTTTGGCATTTCCCAAAAAATTGATCGTGAAACAATTAATTAATAATAAATAAACATGGACAGTGTCGCAATTAGGTTGGAGTCTGAAGGAAATCCGGAACAAATTCAACAAGTTGAACGAAGGCGGATTAGAGATAAATCTAACATAATGGAGCTTGGCGAGAAAAGGTTTTTCTATTCAGTATTTATTTAAAGGCATTTTTAATCCAAAAATAAAATAAGCTAAAATAACTTTATTCAGCTTTGTTAAAAACTACCGCATTTCGAAAGATGCCTTTATGTACTTGCTGAACAATATTTCAACAGAACTAAGTGTTCGCAAAAAAAACAAACTTTTATTCCCAACGTTATAAAGGCTGTTTTTAAATACCCCTTGGACAAATCTGGATGCCGGGTCATATATTGCACCTTTTCAAATTGTGACACTTTTGTGTTTGGACTTTTAGTTGATTCCCTGTGACAAAAAAAAAACAAACATTATACATATTACTATGTTTATAAAATATTCATGAATTTTTAAGCTATAAAATTAATTTACTTACATTCTGAGAAAAAAAAACTCCTTAAATCGACCTTTTCCGCAAGCACATTTGATGTTGAATGACTATTTGCTAATTCCAACGAATTTGACATTAACTTTCGGAAAAGGTAGTATCAATTTTGTACCAAGAAAACAAAAAAAAAGTTGGCAGTACTAGAGCTGTTCGAATTTCGCTTTCATAACTTAACTTATAGAATTACAGAGTTGCGATTTTGCGAATTCGAACAGTTTCACTTTAGAATCGAGTTTCATAGTAGGGCTCCAGGTACGTTGTTTGGTTCGCACACTCCAATTTACCCACTGTTAAATCATGAGTTAAGATTGGGTCATAAAAAACCTTTATGCCCAAAATACATGCCCAAAACACCGCACAGCAAGATTAGAATACACATTTTTATATGGATATAGGCACACGTAAATTCTGCACACACCGCAGCACTGCAACATGTCTCTATTTCTAAACTTGCTGCAAAATTCCAGCGTACCACAGCACGAAAGAAAATAAATTGAAATTTCAAGTATTTGGCATTATCGGCATTTTTGACATTTCACATTTAACATTTGATCGTTTTTGTTTTTGCTTTAGTTGTAAACACATCAGCGCTTGGTCGGCGAATGACAGTAGTCATATTAGCATCGCATGTCAAACAGTTTTCTGCACATCTGTTTTACTTGCAGCACTGCATTCTGAAATCAAATTTTGTCATTTCAACTCTTTAGTTCAGGAACGGGTTTTCTTCCTCATCAGATTCTTAGATAATAATTTTAATTTGTTTTTGAGAAAAGAAAACTACAAAAATATTGGGTACATGTCTCCACCATTAAGGGTCTACACAACAGCACATTATAAAGGGTTTTTCAATAAGAGCGCTACAAAATAAAACAAAAACGGTTTTGGATATCAATGAAATTCTTTATTCCTGTGAAAGTACGTTCAATGCCATTATGTATGAAACTCGATTTCTTTTGCATGGCCACCACGGGCACGCTTGCAGAAGTCCAGACCCTGAACCCAATTTTTGACGGTTTTCAAGCATAAATCGGTCGATACTGCTGCAATTTCACGTTCGATATTCGTACTTAGTTCATCAATCGTCGCTGGTTTGTTGACATAGACCATAGACTTGATGTAGCCCCACAGGAAATAGTCTAACGGCGTCAAATCGCAAGACCGAGGCGGCCAAGCGACTGGACCATTCCGTGAGATAACACGTTCTCCAAACTTGGTTTCCAATAAATTGATTGCGACATTCGCTGTGTGGCTTGTGGCGCCGTCCTGTTGGAGCCACATGTCCTCCAAGTTCATATCATCCAATTGGGGCCAAAAATATTCGGTTATCATTGAACGGTAGCGATTCACATTCACAGTAACGTGCCGGTCTTGATCATCACGGAAGAAGTACGGCCCAATGACGCCGCCGGCCCATAAACCACACCAAACCGTAATTTTTTCGGGATGCAATGAATGCAACGAATCATTTTCAAGTTGTTGCTCAGCCCAATTCACGAACATACGACGCTTCTGGTGGTCAAGCGGCTTCAGTTCTTGCGCCGATTTAATCTTGTAAGGATGTAGGCCAAGATCTTTTCGCAAAATTCGCCACAACGACGTCACAGAGATGCCCAACGCTTGAGAACGACGTGTGAGAGACACATTTGGGCTTTCTTCAACTGCAGCCTCAGCGGCAGCAATATTCTTGACACTACGGGCACTTCTTTGTCTCACTGGCACGGGAACATTTTGTACTGTGCCTATGGATTCAAATTTTTCCACTAGACGCTCAATTGTTGATCTGCTAGGACGATTATGAAGACCATAAATTGGAGGTAGCGCTCTTAACGTTGAGGCCACTGACTCCGAACTTCGGTAGTAAATTTTAATAATTTAGACTCGTTGTTAACTCGTATATCATTCCATCATGAAATGGCAAACCTTACTGAAGAGAAATGTCAAAAGAGCGGCAAGAAATTCGGCGTCGTTTGCTGTCCCTGTCGCTCTACTTTTGTAGCGTCCCTGTTGAAAAACCCTTTACAACCTATTCTTCAAAACCGCAATGACATCAATTATGGTAAACCAAAAGTCATGTTATATAGAAAATCAGATTTTCGCTTCAACTACGCAGGTGCTGCGTAACGACTTTAAAGTCGCTTATGATAGCGTACATAGAGACAAGCTATACTAAACCATATCAGGTGTCTACATTCTAAACTCGTTCGTCTGAGCAGGATGACGAAGGATAAATTTTGCTGTTCCGTCAACATCGGTAAGAATATTACCGTGCCCTTCGATACAAATATTTGTCAAAAGTCCATTATATTGCTTCAATATGCTGGCGATTGACATTATCGGAAGATCGAAGCAGATGCCAGTCGCGCATTTGCAAGTATTGAAACGAAGGCGGCGAAGATGGGTGTGCCTGCAAATGAAAACAAGACGAAGTATAAGCTATCAACGAGAAAAGACTCTGAGCAGAAGCATGGACTCTGTTAAAAGCAGATGTCTGGGATGTTTCGAGAGGGGCGATATTCGGTACAGTTTGTATCGGTAAAGTGTGAAGAAGAAAATTCAACGATGAACTTTATGGGCTATAGAGCGCCACTAACCTGGTCAAAAGTTGAGGGTACAACGGCTGAGATGGCTGGGGCAAGCACCAGTCCGACGAGTCTTTGAGTCTACCTCTGAGGGACATCGTAGCAGGGGCACTTGGTGTGCGTAACTGGAGGCATCCAGCTAGGGACCGAGATGAATGGGCTTGTTTGTTGAGTGCGTGGTTCACCCCGAACTGTAAGTGTCAATAAAAGTAAAGTAAGAATGTAAAGAAGTTGTCGAATTAGAGAATATGTGGTGGTGCTAACATGCTGATGGCTAAATTGTTCACGACAAAACCACTGAAAAATGTTTGTTTTATTGATGAAATTTGGGAGGAAAGATAGGCTAAGCGAGGGTTTCCGGGTTCGAATCACGGAAAAATACGAATTACATCTTAATGTTTTACACTGCCCCACCTATAGCGAACGTCTAACAATTATCCAAGAGTATAATTGGCATGAAAGAGCTTTTCAATTCGACGTTTCGACTGGGCATAAAATTGGGCCAAAAATGAAAAACCCACACAAAGCGAATGTGCGAGGCTAGCTCTAGGGTCCTTACGGAATTGTTGCCAACGCGGCACCAGCTGGTATAATAGGGTAACATCCCAACAATTATCTTTCCGAGTAAAGAAAGCTTAAACGGTTAGAAGGATGTTATAAAGGGTTTTCCAATAAGGTGTTATTGTGAATGACCCGCTATTTCGGTAGCTGTCACTTTTGAAGCTTTTATTCTTTGACATTTGCAAGTAGAAAAATGGAACGATACACGCTTCAACAACGCATTGAAATTATTAAAATTCACTACAAAAATGGTGAAAATCTTGCAGTCACAGTTCGCAAAACTAAAGCATTTTTTGGTCGTCGTGAAGCACCTTGTCGGACCGCAATACAGAAATTGGTGGAAAAATTCGAGCTGTTGGGACAAGTTAGTGATGTGAAGAAGAAAACCCGTGCACGTCGCTCAAGAACAACTGAGAATATTGCTGCTGTAGCCCAAAGTGTTGAAGAGAACCCAGTTTGTCCATTCCTCGCTGTTCTTTGGAATTGGGCATTCCACAAACGTCATTACACCGTATTTTGCATAAAGACTTGGGTCTTAAGGCTTATAAAGTTCAGTTAACACAAGAACTCAAGCCGGCCGATCATCAACAACGTCGTGTCTCTGCTGATTGGGTCCTTGAAATGCATGAAAATGATCCGGAATTCCATCGAAAAATCATCTTGACTGATGAGGCCCATTTCCACCTCGGTGGCTACGTCAACAAGCAAAATTGTCGCATCTGGAGCTCGAAAAACCTAAGAGTTATTGTTGAGAAGCCTCTCCATCCCCAACGTGTGACTGTTTGGTGCGGTTTATGGTCCGGCGGGGTCATTGGACCTTACTTTTTCGAAAATGAGGTTGGATAAACAGTTACGGTTAATGGATTGCGCTATCGAGAGATGATTAATGATTTTTTATGGTCGGAGTTGGATGGTATTGATCTGGACAACGTTTACTTTCAACAAGACGGCGCTACCTGCCAAACAAGCAACGAAACCATTGATCTTTTACGGGAAAAGTCTCCGGAGCGTGTTATCTCTCGAAGAGGAGATCACAATTGGCCACCGAGATCTTGTGATTTAACACCTTGCGACTTCTTCCTTTGGAGCCACGTGAAAGATAAGGTCTACGCCAACAGCCCAGCGTCGATTCAAGACCTCAAAGATAAAATTCGTGAGGCTATCGAGACAAAGGGCAGTCACTTTGCGATTTGGTTATGGAAAATTTCATGAAAAGGATATGGTCCTGTATGCGTGCTCGTGGTGGCCATTTGGCTGATGTTGCTTTTCATTATTAACGGCATACCTTCCTCTTTATTATGAAATAAATGAATACCAAAATAACACCTCTTATGGGAAAACCCTTTATATACTATATACATTGTGACTGGATATTACAGCGCAAGCTCGGAGAATACTTTCAAGCAATAAAAGTCTTAAAGTAAACAAGCAGACGGTTAGTATAAATGTGCCAATGTCTCAGAAATGTATATATTAAAATCCCTTATAAATTACCGGGATTACTACTTTTCCTAAACACAAAACAAAAGGTTTTTTCTGCAAAATATTACAAAAATCTCGAATATAAAGTTATTTAAAAGGTATTTGAGGTAACCTAACAAAGTAATTTTAATGACAAGGACCAATTCTTTATTAAAGAATAGTTACCTATGCAGTCATATAATACATTATTTATATAATTATATAAAATAGAAGCAAACAGTAATATCTTACTTTGTTGTATGTAGTCAGGAGTAATGACAAATGATTTGTTTTTATATTTCTTGACATCTTTCGGGTGTGCTTTATTTTGTTCGTTTTGATTTGTATAAATTTCTTTTTCATTTTTATTTTTGCTTTCCATGGTCATAAGAGCGAAGACTTCATTTGAATCACTCTCAGTTCGATCATCCTAAGAAGAGAAAATAGATAAAAAAAAAGAAACACTTTAAACACCATGATGATTAAAATAATTGAACAAACTAGTTTTTGTGAACATCCGAAATATTTATTTTTTATTTTTTAATGCACATTTTACATGGTTGATGATTGTGGGAGTCGATATTTCAATGACAACACATTTAGTTTAACGACTGTAGTTTTTGAACAATAACAACAGACCAATCTAGTTGAATATATCTTGCCTAAAATAAAAAGTAAGGCTTATTACAGTATGCGATGCCTACGAGTCTATTTCCTATAAATACATCCAACATACATTCAATATACATATTCCCTTTACACCCATATAATATTGTAACACTTAGGTTATTCGTACTACTGCGCGTACGACTTAAAATCATTCTTGTATCAACTCGCAAGCAAGCCAGCAGTGCCATAGGCAGTGTGCCAGATAAAACAAATTTGGGTTTTTTATGAGCAAAGCTCTTTTTTCCAACAAAAAGTTAATATAGTTTCATTTCGATCGGAATAGTTTCAGCCGTTTCCTTTTTCCTTCGATACATTTTGGTCCATGTAGAGCCGGATAGTACCAGCGGCCAGTGAAAAAGTGCATAGTGTAAAATAGTAACATTTGTGAAAAGTGAAACAAAATAATTTAAATGTGGACGAAATATTCTTCGTCGATGACGAAGTAGCTCAATATGGGTATTTATACATAGTGCAAGTGGACGAAGAATAAGGGTGGTTTTTGGCAAGCGGACGAGCACAGTGTTTTTCCTCTTTTATGACGGGAGTGTGTATGGAATTTATTTTTTTCTTGTAGAGTAGGTAGGAAAGAGTTGTTTTGTTTTTGCCGGCATAGGTATGTGCAAGTGGAGAGTGTACAGTGTAGTTGTCATGATTCGTATTCGAACATAGCCAGCAACAGATAGTGCGAAGTAATACTCGCGGATGTGTAAGCAAGGCTTATATTTTCTGTGTTTTGTTTTTGTACAAACACAAGGGCAAGTTGTACAGTATGGCATGCGCATGTCGAAGTAGGTAGGAAGATAGAGCTTAAAGCGGAAAGTCCGAATATTCACAAGAGATGAAATTCGATGAACAATGATAATAAGTGCAAGTGAGAAAGTGTGTCTGCAGACAGATAGTGTACTAGTATAGACAGTTGAGCAAGTAGATAGAGCAGTGCAAGTAGATAGTGGTGAATTAAAAAACAAATTCATGAGTTATGTTCAGATAGGTAGTGTGCCAGTACAGCAAGAAGAGAGAGTAGAGCAAGTAGTGTTTGTTTGTGTTTATGTTCGTTTGCCATGGATACCCAAATCATAATACAATTTTTTATCAAAAAGCATTTGATTAAGAGCCAGCATAATAAAGTAATAATAACATTTCCTACAGCAGTGCCAGTGCGACATTTTACTAATTATTAGTTCTGCCGTTCTTGGTGTTATTTTTCTTTTTCTGTTTTTTCTTTCTCGTTTTCGTTTTTCCTTTTTCTTGATATTTCTTACTTGCTGTAAGAATGGAGAAGACCATATAAAGGCAGAGTCCCTCTACTATGACACCAACGCAGCGTTCCGACGTCGTTTGGATATGTTGCAGCGCCAGGAGACTGCCAAACAGCTAAAGCAAGTACCGATAGTGATGCCAGCGATTCAACCACAGCCGATAGTAGTGCAAGTGCAGATGCCAGTACAGATCCAGGATATTAAGAACTCCTGGGGTGAGTTCGACGGGTCCCTTACCAAATGGCAAGGTTTCCGGGACCGCTTCGTGGCAGCAATCCACGACAGCGATAGCGTGTCGCCAGCTTTCAAATTTTCCTTTTTTGAGAAAATCATTGGTCGGTAAAGCAGCACGTACCACGCTTGAATTCCTGGACAAGCAAGCTTCAGCAAGCAGTCATCTACCGGACAGCCAGAGGTTCTGTTCGATGGAATCCGTAAGTAGCTTACAAGTAAATCGTGCTGACAGAAGCTTCAACCGATTCGAATGCGGACGTGCCAGTCAACGAAAGAGCATTGCCAGTCAGCCAGCAAAAGTACCAGCTAGAGTGCCGAATCCGCCAGCAAAGCCAGTTCAAAAGGCCAGCGTCAACACTGCACCGCATCGTCACAAGTGCTAAGTATGCAACGGAGAGCATCAGCTCTACAACTGCGAGCAGTTTAAAGAACTTACGAACCAGGAGAGTTTGCCCAGACAAGAGGTCTCTACGAGAATTGTCTGAGTGCAAGCCAGTGTTACCAGGGTGCATGTCCACGATGCCCTGGGGGACAGCAGCTAACCGCGTTTTATGCCCTTCTCGGGACATAAATAAGCCAGCCGTCGTCATGGGCGTCAAAACTACAGCCAGAAAGCGCAATTGTCATAACGAATGACTAGAGTAGAAAGCGAGCAAGCGCTCGGACAGCCAGCATAGATAGTTCCTCTATTACATAAGAGGAAGCAGCAAAGTTATAAAAAAAAAAAAACATTTTAATAATAAAGTTAACCAAAACTTGTTTCTCACTTACTTATGTCGTTTTCGATTTGGCTTTTTAGATTTTGATCTGAGATTTCAGATTTCTGCTGCCAAATCGAACATAAAATCCGAATTTTATTGATTCTTGTGTGGATTGAGATGGCCGCAAAAAATATTTGTTTTCACTTGCACTGGAAATCCGTTTGAATTGATTCGTACACATTTATTATAACTCATTTCGAAATAATTTAATATAAAAAATCGTTTCCATTCTCGAAAAATTAATAATTCAGTTAAAAAAGCAATCCTTTCAACGATAAACAATTCGTAGCCGAAAGCTGTGTGTCATACACATTGGTTTAGTGAAAGTATGTGTGAAATCTGAGAAAAAATCGAGATTTCTCTAAAGAGTGTCAGATCAAAAAAAGATTGATTTTTTTGACAAATCGAACATGAAAAGCAATCTCAATCAAAAAAAAAAATCGATTTTTTCTCACAAAAAATAGATTTTTTTGCCAAATCGAAAACGACATTAGATTCTTTCTACTCCTTCCCAAGTTTTAAAGCGAGTGCAACAGCGGCAATACTGCCAACAGTGACCGTGAGAGTTCGGTCACATGACATTCTATCTGGGCCAGTGCGAGAGCACAACCAAATCTTATGTTGAATGATATTATTCAATCGCTTCACATTGAAGTATCGTCCACAGCAAGAAGAGTTATCGGAATTATGGGAATCCCATTCGATCACGAAAGCAAGCGATAGTCCGAATAGTGCCCTGGTTTGCGTACAACGCATACATAGAGGATGAATTTTGGATTCTGTCAAAAGAATCGAATTGGACAGTTTTTACACCGCAAGTGAATCTACAGCCGATAGTTGCTAGTCGCGACAGACAATTTGCTGATACAGCGTATTGGAGGAGAGATCAATTTGATATCTTGTTGGGAGTCAAATTCTTTGCGAAGATGTTGGCCAACTCGATTCCTCGAAACATACAAGGTGTTGTCTTGATAGAGACTGCCTTTGGGACAGTGGTCTTTGGTGACCATACGTTGAATACGGACGCTGAGACAGGAAGCTTTTTATCAATTGCAAAATGCATTGAGATGGACAGCATGGACAGTATGGTGCGACGACTCTGGGAATTGGATCAGGTCGGTTCGCATCCAGCCAGTACGAAAGAGGAGCAAGAAGTCGAAGACAACTTCGTCCAAACAGCCGAGCGAGATGAGCAAGGTCGTTTTACTGTCATAATTCCAATGAAACCAGTCACGAAAGAGATAGGGAGTTCAAGGGATATAGCATTGATACGATTTATGTATTTGGAAAGGAAGTTAGGTAGGGAGCCAGCATTAAGGGAGAAGTACATATGTTGACTTCATGCGAGAGTATGAGGGTCTTGGGCATATGACGAAAGCGATTGGCCAGCAAAGAGCAAGCGAGCTAGTAAAGGGTGATTTTTTAAGAGGTTTAGAACTTTTTTTAAAAAAAAAAAAACAAAAAATTCGAAAAAATGAATGAAATATTTATTTGAATCGATAGTTTGAACCTTGCAATTTAATGTTTAAAGATAATTTCATGCAAATGTTGACCGCGGCTGCGTCTCAGGTAGCCCATCCGCTGAGTCCAATTTTGGCATACTCTTTCACACATATCGGCCGGTATCTCACGAATGAATGCATGGATGTTGGCTTCCAGTGCGTCAATCGAAGCGGGCTTGTCCCTATACATATTAGCCTTGGCATACCCCCACAAAAAATAATCTAATGGTGTCAAATCGCACGATCTAGGCGGCCAATTGACCGGCCCGAAACGTGAAATTAACTGTTCACCAAACTCGCCTCGCAATTGCGCCATTGTTTCGCGTGCTGTGTGGCATGTGGCACCGTCTTGTTGAAACCACATATCATGCAAGTCAAGAACTTCCATTTCGGACAAAAAAAAGTTTGTTATCATCGCTCGGTAGCGTTCACCATTGACAGTAACGCTGCGATTCGCATCATCTTTGAAGAAATATGGCCCAATAATGCCGCCGGCCCATAAACCGCACCAAACAGTGGCTTTTTCGGGATGCATTGGTAGCTGTTGCAATGCTTCTGGCTGATCTTCACTCCAAATGCGGCAATTTTGCTTATTTACGTACCCATTCAACCAAAAATGAGCCTCATCGCTGAACACAATTTTTCGATAAAAAAGCGGATCCTCGGCCAGCTTTCCAAGAGCCCATTCACCAAAAATTCGGCGTTGTGGTAGGTCGGCTGGCTTTAGTTCTTGCACCAGCTGTATCTTAAAAGGCTTTACGCCCAAATCCTTCCGCAAAATTTTCCACGTAGTGCTGTAACAAAGGCCTAACTGCTGGGAACGGCGCCGAATCGACATTTCGCGGTCTTCTGTCACACTAGCTGATACGGCCGCAATATTTTCTTCACTACGCACAGTACGTAAACGTGTTGGTGGTTTAATGTCCAACAAAGTAAATTTGGTGCGAAATTTGGTCACAATCTTCCGAATAGACTGCTCAGAAGGTCGAGAATGCCGATCATAAAATGGAAGCAGCGCGCGATGAACATTTCGAACCGACCACGAATTTTGATAGTAAAATTCAATAATTTGCAAGCGTTGTTCATTTGTAAGACGATCCATGGTTAAATTGCAAACCAAACTGAAGCTGTTTGACAGTGACACAAGGTACTAAACACACGTCAGCTGTCAAAACCAGTGTTGCCAAAACCAAACCAGCTAAAAAATCACCCTTTATATTATGTTCCGCATCATTGCGTAACAAAGAACTTCAGAGTTGTGTTCGATTTTAATTGTCGATAGAGGAATTTCACTTAATGAAGTGCAACGGCTTGGAGAGAAGCTTCAGCAACTTACTGGAGATAGTGATGCGTTTATGAAGGCAAAGGATAGCGCTCAGTGTTGACATGAAGATGATGTTCAGACAAGTGCAAGTAGCAAGATGACAATGGGACTTACAAAGAATATCCTGGCGTGAGTAACCAAAGGAAGAGCTGCACCTACATAAAATACAGTGCGAGCGGTTATACAGTGTGCAAGGGATGCTAGTGAATCATGTCCAAATGAAGCGAAAGTAATCGAAGGTGACCTATACATGCATGATTGTGTATCATGTAATGATAGTGAACAGCCAGCATGTTTAGTAGCGAATGAAATCAACAGGGTATTAAGGACAGCAGGTTTTGAACTACGAAAGTGAACTATGGTTTTTGATAGTAGGGAGCAAGCGACAGTTTTAGGTTTACAGTGGCTAGTTGATGCCGATCAATTCACTTTCGTAGTGAATACACAAGAGATAGCCGAAGAGATTACAAAGCGAAAGATATTGAGTTGTGTAGCTCAACTAAACAAATGGGTACCTATATTTCGCCAGCGAAAGTCTTGGGAAACATTTTAATTCATTTAATAGGGGGGCCTCGGTATGATACGTTCGCCATCCGAGGTTTTAGGGTCATAGCGGCATTCCGTGACGTGAAAGCCCTATCGCGGACCAACCAACTTCATCTCAATGCCCACCTGCGACTTGCTGAGAGAGAAAACTACATCTGCTCTGCGTTTCAGACAGATGTTTTCCCGTGTAGCAGCTCGTCTAAAGAGGGGTTTTTCTTCGTACAGGAGATCCTAAGGCAAGTTACGACGCGATGAGGCCTGTGTGGCTGAGGGGCTTAAACGACCGACACACAAAACGAACGTAGACGACAAGACTACACCTGCACCGTCGACAGTGAGTACGAAGAGAGTAGGCAGGATGAAACAATATCGCCGCCCACGAGAACAGCCAGCAAAAAAGCCAGGCTTGCCGTGTCTGTTAAGACTAGTCTCCAGGCGTCGGTCATTGACTTAAATAAGCCAGATCGGAAACTTGACGGTGACCAATGAAGGTTCATTGAGATGCGCATTCTGGATGGTGTTAACGATTCCATCGGTAATAAAGTGGAAAAATCCCCCCATTTTGAGCAGCTCACGACCTTCAAAGACTTCAAACTACTGTCATGCGACGACGAGTTCACGCTAAACTGGCTGAAGGAATTCGTGGCGAACACACAGGCTCCATGGGCTAATGCAGACTTGCGACTTATCGTTAAGAAGGACCTGCTTGAGTTCACCAGACCGAAAGGTATCATCTCGATGCCCGGCCCTCATATCCCCAGAGAGAGGATAGAGAGAAATCTTCGACACCTTAACCTGAAACTCTGCAGTGAGAACTGGGAAGTGCTTGAAGTAGGCGAACATTCCGAAGCAGGCACTAAGGTTGTGGTCTTCCTAAACCATAAATCCATGCCATTGCTGAGGAAGTTTAACAACAAAGTCCGCACAGGAATCACCCGGTGCAAGGTTCGACCCTATACGGAAAGAACTGAAAAAGCGAGGAAGGTGGTGAACAAGGTAAGACAATTATGAATATAATCCAAATCAACCCACACCATAGCATAGCAGCTAGTTCTAACCTCGTTTATCTCTTAGGTGAAAGAAACATAGTCATAACCTTGGTTCAAGAGCCATGGGTATCCCGTGGCAAAATATGTTGGCTAAGTCATAAGGGCTTAGCAACCTACCACTCTGAACCGCAAAACGCGGACAGTAAGAATAGAAAGTGTATTGTAGCTAGGAAAAATCTTAACTTATTACTTCTATCTAACTACACCAACTAAGACCAGACCGTGGTACGGCTTGAACGGAGGGGACTTCCCCCACTGATCTTACCAACTGTCTACATGCCGTATGAAGCAGAAGGACCACCTGCTCCCCTAACCCACGCTTTAATCCATAAAGTGAAACAAGAAGGATGGGACATGCTGCTGGGCTGCGATGCCAATGCACATCATACACGGTGGGGCAGTGGAGATATTAACACTCGAGGTGAGTCGCTCTTTCAATTTATTATAGAAAACAACCTTTTGGTAGCCAATAGAGGTTTAGAACCAACATTTGTAGCGAGAAATAGGCAGGAGATGAATCCTTCTCGGATCATAAGCTGATCGAATGAAGGGGAACCGCCCCAGCCATATAGGAATCCCAAAGAGGCGGACTGGAACCTTTTCAGCACTGAAGTTGAAAAGAAAAACCTTCTTGCAAGAGTAACATTAACTGCCCGGAGGACATTGATATGAAAGCCGAGAGAGTCGTTAGTTTTTTCAACGGCGTTTTTGATAAAGTCTGTCCAGTGTATACAAATCCAGGCAGAGGAATTTCAAAAATGAAATCCAGAAATCGAAAGCCAATCGTGGCAGAAGCTCTGTACCGAGCTACAAGGCACAACCGAAACCGCAAGACTAAGGAAAATCCTAACCAAAGAACCAAAAACTCTGGGATCTCTCAAGGACCCTGAGGGAAACTGGACTGATTCCTGTTCAGGATCCCTTAAGATATTGTTGGACACGCACTTTCCCGGCTGCACAAAAAAATGATACACCCAGAGTACAACGCAAATGAATCCTCCTGTGGATCTGATTACAGAGGAAAGAATAGAATGGGCTATCCGATCTTTTTCCCCCCTTCAAGTCCCCAGGACCCGACGGAATTTTTCCTCTCATGTTGCAGAAAGCTACCGACTCAATCACTCCAGTTATACATTGAGACTAAAGGAGTTATACATTGGCAGTCTCACTCAAGGGTACAAAAGCGGGCAAAGCAAGTCATGTCAACGAAAAAGACTTCAGGCCAATAAGCACATTCGCAGTAATCTACGCCCGGATGATCTATCTCAAGCCCAGCATGCTTACACAAAAGGGAAAAGCGTAGAGACTGCGCTGCACTGCGTTGTAAGAGTAATAGAAAAATCATTAGGGATAAAAGAGTACACCTTAGCGGCATTCCTAGACATTGAGGAAGCTTTCAAGAATGTAAAAACGGACGCCATATGCAGAACGCTAGGTAAACTCAACATTGACACCACTCAGGGCAAGACACCTAGTAGCAGAACTTGGGGGTTCCAAACTTGAAGCCTATACCTCAAGAGGAACACCTGAAGGAGGGGTTATGTCCCCACTGCTTTGGGTCATTGTCTTAAACGAGGCACTTATGCAACTTGGGCATACCGGCGTGAGGTGTACTGCCTACGCTGACGACGTTGTGTTAATGGCAACCGGCAAATTCCTGCCAACATTGGCCGATCAATTAAATAGAGCCCTCGGTTACGTGTGCTACTACAAGGAAACTATGGCCATCATTTTGTGAACGGAGAGGATCATGCGATATAACCGGAAATGTCTCTCTATGCTAGTAGGTATCATAACGGGACACAATACCCTGCGATACCACATGAAAAAGGCTGCGGCGACGAGGAAGGACACAACCCACCTCCTATGTCACTGTTCGAGTCTCCAATACTCCAGGAACAAATTCCTTGGAAAATTCTTCTTCCTGAACGAGCTATCCAGCACACCAACGGACAAAATAATGAATTTCATCAAATCTTCAAGATGGTTTGTATGCAATGACGCAGTAAGTAATTAACCCTCTTATTATTATAAAGGCGTAAAGAATAGGTTACTACGGCTAAGGGATAAATCCTTTCCCCCGACGGGTATCAAAATGGGGCAATTCTGACCTGCGTTTGGCACGGTATTACTCCACGCCAGCCCACTAACTTAACCTAACCTAGGTCATAAGAACTAGAACACAAGAAAATGAAAATAACAAAAGCAAACGCAGCATAATTACATGGCGTAACAGCGAATGCATGAATAAATGTCAGTAGGGCATTATTATGATTAGTTAGCAATAAGGTGGTATTTAAAACGAATGATTTAAAGAAAATATATCTATTCGATCACAAGAGTCAATAAGGCATTGTTATTCCTTCCCCCACCTGTGGTAAGGTAATTAGCAAGACAACAACAAGTCTCAACAGACGAAGAGATTAAACATTGGCGATCCTGCCAGGATTCTGTGCTCCACTCATGTTGCGCCTGTGGATGAGATCCATGAACACATCCTTGAATTCTGTCCATTGTGAGTATTGACCGTTGAATGTGAGTAATGTTATTGTTGGAAGTTTAACATCACCAACACATTCCTTCTGTGTATCTCTGATTACCTCTATGTATTCTTGGAGCCGGATCGACGCCATGAGGTATTCGTCCTTTACCTTAAGCTAATAATTTCTGGTAAGGCCAACCTTGGTGCATCACTGCCCACTCTTCAAAACACGCAGTTGGGATGGATAGTTGCGGGAAGGGCCCAAGTCAACAAATTACATCCTCGGTCAAGGCAACTATGCAACATCGCAACCAAACACGGAACATATACCATAGAAAAGCAAATAGAACCTTTTTGGGAACTTGAAGCTCACACGGAGGAAAGGAATCCAAAAACAAAGGAAGAAGTGGAATGTGAAACCCATTTCTGTAACGGATTCCGCAGGAACAGGGACGGTCGCTTTATAGTTCAAATCCCATTCAAACGAGATCCAAATGACATAGGTCACTCAGATGCCCTCTGGCAATACTGCCGTTTATGGCTCTAGAGCGGAAATATCTAGCTAAACAACTGGAGTTACAAAACCTATACCAAGAATTCATGCGGGATTATGAAGACAGCGGACATATGAAAGAACTTAACAGATGGGAAGTACCAGAACATATGTAGCTATTTCATTCCACATCATGGCGTTCTGAGGGTTGTTTGATGCCTCAGCAAAAACAACAAGTGGAACGTCACTAAATATCAAATATCCAACTCCACGTTTGCCGATAGCAGCATGGTAGCCTATGGTGCATGCTGCTACCTACGATCTACGAATGATAAAGGACAACATCAAGTGTCTCTACTATGTGCTAAATCAAGAGTAGCACCTCTAAAAACCACTAACCCTAGCAAAATTGGAACTATGTGTAGCAGAACTAGTGACAGAGCTGGTAAACCGCCTGATGGGTGTACTAACTATAAAAATAGACAAGATATGTTACTACACTGATAGCACCACTGTACTCGCAGGGATCACTTCCCCGTCCAACACTTGGAAGACATTTATAGCCAATCGATTCGCACGCATTCAATCACTATCACAACGCGAACAATGACATCACATCTCGGGGAAGGACAACCCAGCCGATCTGATTTCAAGAGGGCTTCCCGCTGCACAGCTACTGGACTCATATATATGGTTTAAAGGACCATTATCAATTATCTTAACAACACTGGCCGATGAATAAGGTATATCTGGAAACCGATGTACCAGGTAGAAGAGCCGTTAAGTCCGCGCTTACTGCAACATGGAAAGGACGCACATATTCGAGCTAGCATCTCCTATACATAAGCTTGTGTCAATACAACGCGTTCAACGGATTTTTGCGTATTGTTCAACATTTATAAACAACATGCGAGTAGCACATGCACTAAGAGTAGAGGAAGAACGTCTAACTCAAGGCGAACTAAGGCTGCGACACATGACAGTAATTAGGAACACGCAACTCATGGCTTTTCCAAAAGAATATACGCAGTTGGAAGGTCAGGCACTTGGAAGAACAAGTCAGCTATTATCACTACAACCATTTTAAGATTAAAATGGCATAATGCGTGTCGGCGGTCGATTAAAGCAATCAAACGTGACGGTAGACAGCAAACACCCAATGCTCCTTTCAAAACAAAGCAAACTAACGCAACTGGTATCGGAAGGACAAAAAGAACATGAATGTAGGACCATCAGCGTTAGTAGCCGTATCACGGCAACAATATTGGATTCTGAACGTTAAAAGGATGGCCACCGAAGGGCTTTCTTACACACTGGATTTGACTTCGCTGGTCCCGTCCAAATACATTCAAGAATACGGGGACGAGCTCCGAGTAAAGGGTACGTAGCATTATTCATATGTTTTACAACAAAGGCAGTACAGTTGGAGGCAGTATGCGACCTAACAACCGAGGCATTTCTAAACGACTTAAAGAGATTTATCGCACGACAAGGATATTTTTCCTCAATTTCCTGCGATAGCGCCACTAACTTCGTAGGTGCTCAAACGGTTTTCGAAAATCTGGGTATAATAGCAGGACGTCCTCTGCTGCTAATATGTTCTTGATTCTATTAATAGAACCTGTTGCTTCAGCATCGAGTTCGATTTATATATTTTTTGACTGATCTGCATATTAAATTCCCATTTTCTACCCTTATGTATTGAGGTTTCGCTAGGGACGCATAGTCTTTAATAAATCGGCGGTAATAGCAAGAATTTATTATATCTTGTACATTCTAGGGGCATGTTTTGATGCCCTCGCTGGACACTAAAAATTCTAAAAACTCAACATCTTGTTTGAAAAATTTAGATTTCTCTATTGAAATACGCATTTTAGCGTTGTAAAGCTTGGAAAATATTCTGCCAATGGCCCTCAAATGTTCACTTTCGGTTTTTGAAAAGATTATTACGTCATCAATGTAGACACTTCCCAATATCGGATGTTAGTACATCGTCTACAGCGCGTTGAAATATGCTTGGACCATGTTTTACCCCAAATGGCCTAGACAATATCACTGAGATTTCAGGAATCGGATATCTGTCCGCTAGTGTACGTTCATTAAGCTTTCGATAATCGAAAACTAGTCTAAATTGTTGGTTACCGTCCTCATCTGTTGACTAATACCGTCGTCTAACAATCGTTCTACTACTTCATTGACAAATTTAACTGCAGCCATATTATAAGGTATTGGCCTAGAATAAATTGGTTCTGCATCAATAGTTCTTATGGATGCTTTAATATTTCTATTGAATGGCGTGTGACTTAATAATTTTCTAGAATTCACTTTTGATATTGCTAGTGACAAATTATATATCTATTTCTATATTATTTGTATGTAAAAAATAAATGGCAATGCCAAATTAAAATCTACTTCTTCATCTTCACTATAAACTTCTGATTTTACGCGCAGGTCCCTTTGTATCAGATATCTTACTCTCCTTGCAACAACAAATCAAAGAAACAACAAACGAACACCGCAGCGCCGTAAATGGGAAGGAAAATGACTTGAGCAGAAAAAGGGACCCCCACATCAAATATTTTTAGAAAAAAAAGAAACAGCAATAAAAACAATGGCAAAAAAGATAAAGTGGAGAAAAGCTCTCGATCAATTTAATTTGATCAAAAATGCGAAAATATTGATATTGCTATTGCACATCTAGGGAAGTTTCAACTCCTTTTAGACGGACTATAATAGCTGTTTTTTATTATCAGCTATGATCCATATAGATCATCGATTTACCTGCACTTACAACAACAGCACATGATCCTGCTTCTCATCGAGATCACGAATCATGATCTGAAAATTATTTCTTCTATTTCCGCCTAGGTGGCTTGTTTTATTTTTAAATGTTGGTGTGCCTGTAAACGATAGCCACACAATCACGTTACCAGACTAAAAAATGGAACACAAATAAATCAATTGTTTTTTTCGCATTCGAATAAACTCCCTGTGCGTATTCCGAGCTATTTTGTTTTTTTCTAGTTCTATAAAGGAATGTCCAGACCAGCCAAACATTTGATAAGCAATTAAATACCTACATGTTCCATATTTATTTCTAAAACACTTATTAAACAAAACAATTTTTATGAAATGTTTAGAAATGTTTTGCTGGTTTGGATCTGGACACCAAAAAAACGTTTATGAAATGTTTCACAGTTACCCAATCGTGATGGGAAATAATTTTTGTTTTAGAAGTATCCCTGCAGAAAGTGAGCTCTGCTATAAAAATGTCCAGAAAAGTTTTAAATATCGCATGAGAAAGTGATTCATTTAATACGATTATTTAAACGCGTGTCGCGTGATTGCCAAGACCAAAATTACAAAAATAAAAACTTTACTCGCTGCTTTTAGTCCCACCATATTATTTTCTTCTAGTCCAAAACAGGAAAGTTGAAAGTTGAAACATTTCACAAACATTTACCCCCGTATTAATAAACAAATAAGTATACAAAAATTTGACGTAACTGCTGACTTACGGGTTGATAACTTTTACGCAGTGTTTATTAATACGTTAGTAAATAAATTTCAGAAATCTTTTATAAATGTTTATAAAATCTGTGCGATTTGCTTCAGACACATTTCATATTATAAGTATTGGCTTTATTCCGTTTCTTTTATAATAAGTACTATTTAAAAAAAGTGTACGGAAAAGTGTACCGAAAAAGACCTCGGAGATAATCATCCCTATCGAAGTACTCGTTTGCAACGGAATTTATATTCGAGATATCCGTTTCAACACAACTTTTGTAAATATTATTTGAGATATATATACCGCACCTTGTCGCATTGCGTGGAAGGAACCCCGTTATACCACTTTCTTTTGACAGCTACACGGAAAATTTTTTCCGAAGATCTCCGACAACAAAATACTGCGGAAATATGTTAACGTGAAATGAACGCATTTATTTACAAGTATATATGCTAAATTTTTTTGTTTCGAAACGGATACTTCGATAGGGGTGAATGACTCTATATGCTGAATTAAATTAAAACAATCGCTTACTTTTAGGGGTACGTAAATTGCATTCCTTTATGGGGTAAATTATTCGCTCTATCGAAAACAGGATCTAATTAGATGACTTATTTTCGAAAGTGTTACTATGGTAACATTGCGGCGACAAATTGAATGTCAGAAAAATGCTTTCAGTTAACTAATAGGCTTTGTATGGAGAACTCTTAACTACCAGCCTTATTGGCGACATATACGCATAATTTTTTGTTTGTGCACATCACCTTTCGAATGATATAAGTTTTATTCTCCTCATTTCATAATAAATACTTCAAAAGTGTATGGAAACTTTTCACGTATTCACGTATTATTAATATAATGATGTTTTGCATATTATTTGGATTTGGGTGGGAAGGGGCTACTTTAATTGCTGCAGTACAGCTTGAGATGATGTCTTTTCACTGTAGCGGTGTCTGACTAATAAAAGTACATCCATACCATAGGTATTGCTTTTTTGCTGTTCGTGATATTGGTGGGAAATTTTGGGTGTCTGAAAGCTCTGGGAAAGTCATAAAGATATTGGTTTGCTTTCAACTCTTGGCTTTAGCAAGCGCAGATGGCAAATCTTGACATGTTACGCCAAGGCTTATTTAGACCGGATATAAAAACACGTAAGGCATCGGCGCGATATTTCGCTGCCAATGAGTCTTTTACTACTTGATCCCCTAAGTATTCCATCGTTATTTTGCTATATATCAGCGTTAAGTTTTTTTCTATTTGATCGTAAAAGTCTGAAATACTGATACGACCTTGACATAGGTTGGAGATTTGGTTTTTAAAAACTTGCAACGGACGTTTATCGCAATACATATGACCCAAACGTGCAGTTATGGCATCGAATTGTATTAAAAGAATATGACAACACTAAATCAGCCGATCCTATAATTTTATTACGGATTGACTGGCATGCGAATTTCCAATTCGCTATAAGGGGGCTTGCTGTTGTTGGGTACCCCTGCTTTAAAGACTTGATCAGAGATCATCTTAAGGTCGCATTAGTGGATGAACGTGGATGATGTCCACAGAAGAGAAATCCATAACCGAGCATAGAGGTCAAGCTTTTCGATAATGGTGCAAAGCTACTTATTGAACAACCATGTAACTCTTCCCATTGACGTTTATTCAAAGGTGCGCAGTTGTTAACATAAGTATAGAACACTTTTCTTTTTTTTTACAATAATTTTTTTATTAACTAATAAGTATTTAAAATAATACCTACTATTATTTTATTTAAATAAACACCAGATAGGAATTAACAAAAATTTATCGAATGAAAGTCCAAAGCTCCCTGTATCGATAATTCCAATTCACAGCCAAAGTAACTTGATAATGAAACTTACCCTTCAGGGTGTTCATCTCGAGTTACAGCACCGTGGGCAGGCAAAATACAATATAAAGGGTGATTTTTTAAGAGGTTTAGAACTTTTTTAAAAAAAAAAACACAAAAAATTCGAAAAAATGAATGAAATATTTATTTGAATCGATAGTTTGAACCTTGCAATTTAATGTTTAAAGATAATTTCATGCAAATGTTGACCGCGGCTGCGTCTCAGGTAGCCCATCCGCTGAGTCCAATTTTGGCATACTCTTTCACACATATCGGCCGGTATCTCACGAATGAATGCATGGATGTTGGCTTCCAGTACGTCAATCGAAGCGGGCTTGTCCCTATACACATTAGCCTTGGCATACCCCCACAAAAAATAATCTAATGGTGTCAAATCGCACGATCTAGGCGGCCAATTGACCGGCCCGAAACGTGAAATTAACTGTTCACCAAACTCGCCTCGCAATTGCGCCATTGTTTCGCGTGCTGTGTGGCATGTGGCACCGTCTTGTTGAAACCACATATCATGCAAGTCAAGAACTTCCATTTCGGGCAAAAAAAAGTTTGTTATCATCGCTCGGTAGCGTTCACCATTGACAGTAACGCTGCGATTCGCATCATCTTTGAAGAAATATGGCCCAATAATGCCGCCGGCCCATAAACCGCACCAAACAGTGGCTTTTTCGGGATGCATTGGTAGCTGTTGCAATGCTTCTGGCTGATCTTCACTCCAAATGCGGCAATTTTGCTTATTTACGTACCCATTCAACCAAAAATGAGCCTCATCGCTGAACACAATTTTTCGATAAAAAAGCGGATCCTCGGCCAGCTTTCCAAGAGCCCATTCACCAAAAATTCGGCGTTGTGGTAGGTCGGCTGGCTTTAGTTCTTGCACCATCTGTATCTTAAAAGGCTTTACGCCCAAATCCTTCCGCAAAATTTTCCACATAGTGCTGTAACAAAGGCCTAACTGCTGGGAACGGCGCCGAATCGACATTTCGCGGTCTTCTGTCACACTAGCTGATACGGCCGCAATATTTTCTTCACTACGCACAGTACGTAAACGTGTTGGTGGTTTAATGTCCAACAAAGTAAATTTGGTGCGAAATTTGGTCACAATCTTCCGAATAGACTGCTCAGAAGGTCGAGAATGCCGATCATAAAATGGAAGCAGCGCGCGATGAACATTTCGAACCGAGCACGAATTTTGATAGTAAAATTCAATAATTTGCAAGCGTTGTTCATTTGTAAGACGATCCATGGTTAAATTGCAAACCAAACTGAAGCTGTTTGACAGTGACACAAGGTACTAAACACACGTCAGCTGTCAAAACCAGTGTTGCCAAAACCAAACCAGCTAAAAAATCACCCTTTATAATACACACAAAAAATACAAAATGGTATTTTATAGAATTATTTATTCTCATTCTGGTCCTCTAGTGTATAAATATGGAATTGACTAGAGGTCGGTTGCACAGACAAAAGAAATTGCACGACTGGGTCGAACGAAACTTTCTCGTGTTCCAAGTTTGGTTGGTTTTTTTCTCATGTTATTAAGTAGCTAGGTAAAAATCTGAGGACCGATGGTAAATAAAAGAAAGGTTCATATTGAATAATGTTTGGGTTATTTGTGTGATTGGCAGTACAGATGAAATAGCAATGTGAGTTTTTATAAATTGAAGCTGTCAGTAACAGGCAACTGTCCCAAGTTCTGGTTGTCGATGGACGTGTGGGGGTGCAAATGAATTGGGAGTTTCTGATTGTGTAAGACTGCAAATATTTAAAGGTGCATATTGAACAACTTTTTCTGACAGAAGAAGAACCACTAATATCGGTGTAGCTGCTATAAGTGAAGTGAAGCCAGAGACAAAGGAAACAATGACATATTTTTATAATAGTAGAGATTTATTAATCTATACATACAACGAGTGATTATAATGTTTGATGTCATTCATTATATCGATCGAATTTGCTATACTTTTTTTAAAAAAAGTCATTAAAAAAGTGTTTATTTGTCGTTTTTATTTAATGTTAAATTGAATAGATGATGGTCCTGCCATCTAAATAACAGGTGGGCCAAAAGAAGTCATCCGATGTTGTTTGACTCTCATTTTTTTCTAAATGAAAAACTTCGATTCTGTTTTTTGATTATGTTTATTTGAACCTTAAGAATTTGATTGGTCATGTCGAGAACATGATATCGGCCAAATAGGCGCCGTCACAATTGATTGCCATACGGGCTCGTTTTATGGCATTTTTCATCACTTCGGCGAGAACTTCGGGCGACAGATTCTCGCACTCGTGTCCAATGTTGTCCTTGAGGGCTTCTAGGGTCTCGGGCTTGTTCACGTAAACTCGGGACTTCAAAAAACCCTAAAAAAAAAGTCTGGAACGGTTAAATCGGGCGATCTTGCGGGCCAGTGCAAATCGCCAAAACGAGAGATGAGGCGACCCGGGAACGCCGCCTTCAGAATATCGGTTGTGGCTCGCGCAGTGTGTGCCGTAGCTTCGTCCTGTTGGAACCACATGTCCTAATTCGTCCTAGAACGGCGGCGTTCTCGAAAAAAATGGCCCAGCGAAATGGAACAGCGCACCATGCAGAAACTTTGAGCGGGTGTAATGGTTCCTCGTGCATTACTCGTGGATTTTCGGTGCCCCAAAAACGATAGTTTTGCTTCATCACGTACCCGCTCATTATGGTCGAAAAATCTTCCACTTCGTCCTCGAGATTGAGGATGGCTTGGGCGTAGGTTACACGCGTTTGGCGGTCGACAGGCAGCAGCTGATGCACGGACTGGACTTTGTACGGGAACATGCGCAAGTCTTTGACCAAAATTCGCTTTAGGGACGACCGGCTGATGGCTAATTGCGAGGCACGGCGTCTGGTCGACGTTTCCGGCGACAGCTCAACATCCTCGTCAACAGCGGCGATATTCTCGGCACAACGGGCGCTCCGGGGCCGGCCACTCTTGGCAACGTCTCGTGTGGTCCCATACTCTTCAAGGTTGGTGGCCAAACGGCGCAGTGTTTGCGCAGTCGGTGTCGGACGGCCATGGAATCGGCGACGGAATTTGCGCTGCGCCAACACTACAGACGAATTGTTACGCAAAAAAAAAGTCACGATTATTCCGTGTTCTTGGGGAGTGTATCGCTCCATGGCTTGTTCACTTGTATTCTACATCTGTCGAGTCCACAAATGTCAAAACAGATTTGACATTGGCGGCCATTTGCAAAAATAAGAGCATCTTCCAATAGGGTGATCTCTTTTGGCCCACCTTGTACTTCCATGGTTTTTATACCAATTTATTTCTATGTTCGTTATATCGGAAAGCAAATCGTTGGCACCATTCGTTAGAGATACTAATGTAAATCTAAAAAGTTTTCGTTATATCGGATATTCGTTGGCCGTTTTCATGTATTAACGGCTTGCGTGAAAACTACTGCAAAGATTTCGATGAAACTATTTTTGAAATGTCCTTAAAGATCCTGAGAAGGACATGTTTGTGTTTTATTGGATTGGTTAGGTGGAAAACTGTTATAAATAGAAAATTTCATCACTTGGCCTTGTAGGGTTTCGGAGATAACGAGGGTTTTAGGTCGACTGCTTAAACTGCGTATAAATTCTCTTTCTTCGGAATAATTTTGCTATTTTCGGTTCTATTAGATAGAGCATATATGCTTTCTAACAACTAACTAGTTTTTGTCGTTTATAGCATTTGAAATATCCGTCCCCTTAAATCGGGTTGCGAGGACGATTTCAACCATTTTCTTATATTTTGAATGAATAATTATCTATTAATAAAAGAGCACTTTTTTTCTTCTTAAGTTTGCTTAAGTTGCATCAAAATATTCTTCTTTGTGATAAAATCACATCATTTGAATCGGATTAGATAGCCAGGAGTACAGACTTTGCAAATATGATGCTTTTGTTACTATAAATTCTTTATAAGTGGTCGTTTTTTAATGTTATTCAAGGGAATAGAAAAATTTCTTGAAAAAAAAATCGGGCTTTATTGATTGGTTGTTGTTGCTAATCGGCAAATAGTGACTCATATCGATGGACACGGATGAATGCTTTTGCGGAAATGTGTTAACCGTTGTTTTGTTGTTGTTGGGAAATCGATATAATGGATGCAACCGTAAAAGAATGAATATTTTGACTTAAATTGCATTTTATTAAGTAAGCTTGAGTGAATTCAGAAATTTTAAATGCAGTTACTTAAGTTGGGATATGCTTTATCAGTGATTTCAAATAATTTCTGGCTATTGGAAATTCTGAGTTATAGGTACAAACACAAATGTCCTTATATCTCCGAAATAAGAAATTTTTTGCGAAAAGATAAATTTACTACAAACAACAAAAAACGATTTCGAATGCAACTGACTAGTTCTCATTTCAGAAGCTCAGAAGTGCGGGCTGACATTTTTTTTCAAATGGTTCTAACGTTCTAACAATTAAATTCCAAACGAAAAAAAATTCACTACAAACAACTACAAACGAATGTCTATCGAAAGGTCTCGAAACGTATCACGTTTTTCATTCTAGAAAAAGTGCGGGCGAACTTCACATAGGTCTTTTAATCGCTATTACTCCAACAATTCTTAATCAATGCAAACAAAACAGAATATTTAACAGAGCTAACACTTCCATAATTATTTTAAGCCATCAATCAGCTTTCTGTGTCATCTAGAAGCTTATCTAATCACGCTCAACCAATCTTATCAAATGAATTTTAAAAACAAAAGAACAGATTTTCGGGGTGCTTATTTTTGCATTTTTCCTTTTTATAATAGCTGACCCGGCGATATTCGTACCGCCTAAAATTTATTAAATTATTAACATCCCTTTTAATAGTTGAACCTCTCTATTGAACGAATGATACGCCCTTGGAATTAAATTGAGTTCAATGCATAGAAACGACTTCATAGACTTCCGGGTCGGCTTCTTGATAGTTTTTTCCGCGCTAATGATTGAATCGATTGTCCAAAAACATTGCGCTTAACGGAAGCCCATTATCGCTTCTAGCTTTTCTTTGAAAGATCGTGCGCTGATGTCATGTTGGTCGCTCGAAGGAGCCCGGGAATTAAGTATCACCGTTCGGATAATTTGTTTTCAATTCACTTTCGATATAGGTGCTATAGAACAATAAATATCAGTAGTTGCGACTTGTGAGCACGGTGTTTCAGTGGTTAGTATCCTGGACTACTTGAGTGTACGGCCTACGCCCACATATGCCACATCTCATATTCTTAAATGCTTGCGATTTGCGCCCACCACCCCAAAGCAGAGCAAGAACGGAACCATCGGGTTAACCATACCCATCCACAAAATTTTACTGAAATTGGTTGAGGGTTTTTGGAGATCGACAATCTCAGTCAGGTCCAAAACTATCGTATCTTTCAAGCCGCAACCAACCATATACATCCACAAAATTTCCTTGAAATCAGTTTAGTGGCTTCAGAGATAGACAGCAGCGCCACCTATCGGGTCCAAAACTATCTTGTCGTTTAATCTGCAACCAACCAAACCATACCACAAAGTTTCGTAGATTGACTACAGCGCCACCTGTCGGGTGGCCACCAAAACTATCCTATCTTTTAAGCTGCAACCAACCATACATTTCCACAAAATTTAATTTAAAGTGGTTTAGGGCTTTCTGAGGTCGGCTTTTTGTCTGTCTAGCAACAAAGGCATTCGATCTTGAAGCAGTATCTGATCTTTCTACAGACACCTTTCTGGCCGCGTTCGACAGAATGAGCTCTAGGCGAGGATTAGTAAGCCATCTTTACAGCGACAACGCGACAAACTTTATAGGAGCATGCGCAAGGCTGAAGAAATAATATATCAGTGAAAACATAGAGCTCGCCGATGCCATAGTAAATCAAGGAGTCACATGGCACTTCATACCACTGTGGGAGGCCGGAGTTAAATCCGTAAAACTTCATTTAAAAAAAGACAATCGGAAACACTCATCTTATGTACGAAGAATTTGCAACGATACTGGCCAAAATCGAAGCATGTCTCAATTCCAGGCCTTTATGCCCAATGAGCGGTACGGCGGATGACTTAGAGTCATTAACACCAGCCCATTTCCTTATTGGGTCCAACATGTTCTGCAGGGAAACAGACAATCTATTAAACACACACGAAAACAGACTGAATCGATGGGAGTACCTCAATAAATTACAGCAACAGTTCTGGAAAAAATGGTCATCTGAATACATAACCAGGCTACAACAACGACCCAAATGGACACAGAGCACAAGCATCATTATGCAGGGAGATTTGGTACTTATTCGAGAAGACAATATTGACCCAGCAAACTGGTGCATGGGAAGAGTTCAAGAAACACATCCTGGAACCGATGGACATGTTCGAGTCGCTACTATCAAAACATCTACCGGGTGCCTAACCCGACCAATAAATAAACTGTCCAAGTTAGCAACCGAGGAACCACACCCTGTAAGGACTAACCAGAGTAGTGATATAACTGAGAAGAACACAGGAATAAAACACGGGGAACAACGACTTAGGTACGTATAAGAGTCTACTATACGGATTACACAATATGGTACACAACATAGAGCTGGGGTGTAGAGGTCCAAACTTACAATCAGAATGCCTCAATATTCTCACACTGTTGAAGGCCCACGTGACGAATATCGAGGAAAGAAATAAAATTCTGTACGCGAGAGGCGGAAGAATCAAGCGATCACCACTAGACATTATTGGCAAATTATCTAATCAATTATTTGGAGTGTTAGACCAGGATTATGCCCATGAAATTGAGAAACAGATTGGCAAGGTCAACCAAGACAACGAATAAAATCGAATCATGTTAATAAATCAAACCTCAATTGTGGAAACCACAATCAACATCTTAAAAAACACAGAACATCAAACAATGAGCCAATTTAAGTTATTACAAGAGAAGGTTACCAACATCACTACAGCCATGCAGAGTACCCTAGATACGATCCAACAGACGCAACTTATGAATGTTCTAGGGCTTACCACTCACATGTATGTTACCAACATTGAACAAATACAAGATTCTCTGTTGGATGTAGTGCTTGACACGCAACGTGGAACAAACCATCACCTGATCATAACTCCAGAACAACTACGGAAGCATCTGATAGATATTGGTCAACATATCCCTGCAACCATGATGCTGCCAGCTAGTGAACGTCCGGAGCAGCTACTTCAAATATATAAGCTTAGGACCGTTAATGGGAGAATAACTACAAACTACATCATCTTCGAATGCAAAATACCAATACTAGACTCTGAAAAATATCAAGTATTTAGAGTAATACCAATTCCAACACCATATCAAAACCAATTCACATTCATCGCACCCGCAGCGGAATATATAATAACCAATTTAGCACAAGAAAAATATTACCGAATGCAGGAAAGGGAATTCGACAAATGTATGCACATAGAAGAATGATTTCATTACTGTTCCAAACGCCACCCTCTGTACAACCTACAATCCAGCACTTCCCAGTGCGGAATTAGGCTACCAAATCACAACAAGGACCTAGACGGAATATGTGAGATCATACATACCAAGCCTAGGTAAGTCTGGATACCGCTGAAAAATCATAATAGCTAGTTGTATGTAATGGACACTGAAACAACCTTTAATCTTGTATGCAAGGAACGTGTATTTACTATCACCTTAATCAATGACGGGATTCTCACATTAGGGGAGGTTGTCAACTAAACCTCGATACGATGGTAATAACAGCTCAGGAACTATACACGACCATGCTAAACGAATCCTTCATACCACAACTTAATTTGAGCACTATTATACCCAAGGTCGCCAAGGAATCATCCGTTTATCAATCAAGTGCCATACGATTATTCCACTATCCAGATGAGCAAGTCAAAAATTTGGAGCGATCCATACGAATACTAAAGGAGACCGAAGATTCAAAACCCAATCAGTCCAGTAACACACACCACGCCTTGCACTATTCTAGCTCCATAGTAATAATCATGGGACTTATTATTGCCTACCTAACAAGAGGCCTTTTTTATTATGCTCAAATAATCTATATAGATCATGGATTTCCATGGTTTACAACAACAGTTGGATCACGTACTGTTGTTGTAAACCGTGGAAATCAATGATCTATATAGATCATGTGGGTAAAATAAAAAACGCCTAAGATACCGCAAAAATGGTAAACAGCTTCAACTTCCCATACCAGCTCCAAGAATCAAGCTAGATAACGGCTGTTCAGCAGATAGGGGGGAAAATGTGTAAACACTGAATAAATAAACGTCACCACGGGAAATGGTTTGGTTGTTTTGGTTGCTTATTTAGCTATGCATTGTTGCGTTATGCAGATATGCGTGGTAAGCAACAATGATATTTAGCTATCATTGGTACCATAAGCATACTTAAGTTAACATAAGCATTTTTTGTACCGTATACGTAAGCTAACATAAGCAGTTTGTATTATTGACCATTATTGATACCATAAGCAATTTAATTGTATAAATAGAGTTAATCATGAAGAAATAAAGTACAATAAGTTCGTCCACCAAACAACTTGTTTTATATTACCTGACTAGTATCCCCCCAACCAGTGGTAAGGTGCTTGTCAGGAACCAAAAAACATGTATGTTCACTTAAATGCCTACAACTCATATAACCAAAACCCATACAAAGACCGTATATACATACAAACCTTGGTATCACCTTTCATTTGAAGTTTCCAGAAACAAAATCGGTTTACGCATTAAGAGAACATCAATTCAAAAACAATCTGACATATTTTGATATAGGGTTTTCCAATAAGAGGTGTTATGTTGGTATTCAAAGAAAAATGTAATTTTTTGAGATAAATGATCGGATGTTTATTTTATAATAAAGAGGAAGGTATGCCGTTAATAATGAAAAACAACATCAGCCAAATGGCCACCACGAGCACGCATACAGGACCATATCCTTTTCATGATATTTTCCATAACCAAATCGCAAAGTGGCTGCCCTATGTCCTCGATAGCCTCACGAATTTTATCTTTGAGGTCTTGAATCGACGCTGGGCTGTTGGCGTAGACCTTATCTTTCACGTGGCCCCAAAGGAAGAAGTCGCAAGGTGTTAAATCACAAGATCTCGGTGGCCAATTGTGATCACCTCTTCGAGAGAGATTTTTATAACGTACACTTTTTTTCAATTTCATTGGTGTCTCTATATAATATAAAGTATGAAAAAAAGAGTTGACATTCGATGTAACGAATGTTTCTGTTATATTTACATATCTTTAGGAAAGAAGTATGTACATATACACATAAATATGTAGCCAGGCGTACAGCAGCTCTCTGGATATTGTGAATGCATGTATGTATGTGTATGGGCCTGTTGTAAAACTGTTAGCTACTACGTATAACATTTTGTTATTGTGCATTACTGCTATGAATTTGCACTCACAATGTTTTTTTTTAACTTTATGAATAAATGAAATAAAACGAATGAATAGAAACATTTTATTTAACGTTTCGTACAATTAAAATGTGCTCGATATTACGAATTTTTCGATTTAACGAATACACCTGGACATTAATACTGGACAACCACTGTAATTATATCAGGAATCTCAATCGATCTATCTCGATCCCATCCTCCGTCCCAGCACACTCGCTCTCCATCGCCATCCATGTTGGCCCGTGGCCGGGCCGCCAGTGGTTGATTTGATATTGGAATGCAAATATTGTAATTTGTATGTATGAGGTAGTATATACACACATTCATATTCATACATAATCTACATCTACCCAACTGAACAAAAAAAAAAATAACTCCGTAAAACCTTAAACGCATGAGCACTTGAGCAGACCAAATGCATTCGAATTCAGTTCCGATTCCGAGTATTTACATGAAAAAAAAAAACCTCCCGCTCTCTCAAAAAATACGAATATACCGTGAAAGAAAACTAAAAAAGAAATCACCACTGAGATCGATTTGAAAATCTTGGTCAATTAACAAATTGATAAAAAAAGAATTTCGCAGAGGATTTGTTAAATTGCTCAGCTGATATAGCAACAAAATTCAAAATCCGTTCTTCTTACAAAAAATTTACTTTGTTTTATATTATTAGGGATTAACAATTGAAAAAGTTGAATTTTACTACATTAAATTTCAACTACGCAGTTGTGTATTATGATTCAGGGAAATACTTTTCTTTCAATCCTCATGCCCGTACAAACGACGCCACGAAAGAGAATTGACGGCCGAAGTCAGAGGTTACAGTCAGAGGGAATCTAAGAGAGAATTTTCAAAATTTGCGGGGAAATCGGGTAGGATCGCTGTTATGTTATTTCAAAACATAGGTTTTGTTGTCAGTTGTCATTTTTGCACAGAAAATTCAAGGTAGCCTTGATATAATCCTAATACATATTATAAATGCGAAAGTAAGATTATTTTAACGGACGCAAAACCTATTTTTATGAATTTTTGTATTGATGGGACCTCTGAGAATGACATAGGCTACTTTTTGTCGCGAAAACAAAACTTGAAGGGGATGAAGCAGGGGATCCAAGTTTAAATGACGAACCAATTATTTCTCAAGTTAGGGATAATAAAATTCATCATGGGCATCTATATTTGCTAAGAAATAAATATATTTCCTGCGTATTTTACCAATGAATTTAGATGTGTAGGGCTAATTGGTTGGCTTGAAAGATAGGATAGTTAGCGACCCGATAAGTGGCGCTGTTGTTGATATAAATATTTTAATTGAGTTACTCGGAAGTACTAATTCTACGCAGACGAAGTACCGGGTACCAGCTAGTTATGAACATATATACTTAGACTTCAGTGGAATCCAAATGAGCAGTTTACCCCAAAAAAAAAGAGAAGAAAAACTGTCAGTAAAACAATCAAAATAAATAGGTAGGCTAACTTATAATATCCCTCTCAATCTCATTTACATTACATTCCACTTACATTGCATACCCTATCTCACTTAATCCAATGCGGCACATTTGTACTTCTACTCATACTCATTATACTCCAGTTCAATTCCAAAAAAAGAGAGCAAAAAAAACAACACAAAGCACAAAAGGTTTAATGTTATCATCGGCTTGGCCGATGCTTTGATACCATCCACTGCATACAAGTCATGCAAAATTGTAGGCATGTGAGGTAGTACGTAATAACATTGAACAGACAGAGAGACACAGGGGCCCAATATTGATTTTGTATAGGAGGTATCAGAACTACTTGACCGACATAGCCCATTTTCAATACCAACCTGAGGACGATAAAAATAAGTCCTTTCACCAAATTTCATTCGCCTATGTCAATTCCTTTGGGCGCTATCGTGCTTTCAACAGACAGACGGACATGACTAAATCGATTCAGAATGTGATAATGATTCAGAATATACATACTTTATGAGGTCTCCGGTGACTCCTTCTTGGTGTTACAAATGTAATGACAAAGTGAATATACCTTCCTGTGGAGGGTATAAAAAAGAAAGAAAAAGTACACAGCACGACAGCACAAAAGATACAGAGAGAGAACCAGATTTCGGCGCACACACAAAAAATGTCTCCACTGAACGCTGGGAAGCTATCTAGCTTCAATCGAACATTTTCCTTTTTTGAATTGTATAAAATGTTCATGCTTATTATTCAGCTTCAGAATAACGAAAGATGATTTATATCTTAAAATCTTTGTACATAATTGAACTTTATATTAAAAATCCTATTTCATTTGGATGAGTCATTCCAAAGCTAGGAGCTAGAAGGCATTCGAGAATTACAACTTTTCTTAGATTTCTCCGCTTCCGGACAGTAATTTTTTTATACTATTCCGGGCAAACACCTTACAGCCGGAAAAAAAGTTACAGTTTTAATATACGTAGTAAGGATACTGATGTATGTATTATCCTTAATATGTATTTATCAAAATCGTTAGAGCGGTTTTTGTAAAAGTATGCAGACAAAACAACAACAAATTTTGCAACATTTAGTTTGAAAAATACTATTGCTTAACTATTTAGCTGAAAACTGAGTATAGATATTATTCGGAATGTAAGCATTACTTGGTTTTTGAAGTTATCTAGATTGAAAACGGGGCTTTCGAGATAAGAGCCGTTTCTAAAATTAGAGTTTTCGGACGCAATAATTTTGTGAGAATCAATTTTACTCTAAGCATGCATTTTGGTCAAAATCGTTAGTGCCACTTTCAGGCAAACTAAGAACACAAAATTAAAAAAAAAAATATTTTTTTCCAAAAATCCATTGAACGATAATCTATGTAATTTTAACACTTAGTTGCTAGTTTTGAAGATCTATCGTTTCGAGGATAATCATTTGAAAAGTTACGGAATGAGTGCCCAGTTCATTTTCCACATACGTGATGAAAGCTAACGATAGCGAAACAAATTCGGGCAAAATATAACTTATTATAGACATCAAAGCTCACCATATTACCTTAGAAATTAAATTTTGTTACAATCGTATGGACCGTTTTCGAGATATTTCCAATTTTTAAAAGTACCGCTATTCGATTTTCCAGCGGAAAACTGAGTATGCAGTCAGGTTAACCTCACCTACTTAAGCTTAAATACCAATTTTGGTTGAAATCGTTACAGCCGTTTTCGAACAAATGAAACTGGTATGAACATTTTATATGGGAAGTACCATTAGAATTGAGGTTACCGCGCAAAAAAAAACGGCCTGAACTGTAAGCCCCCAAACTCCAAATCCGAAGTTTGAACGCAGCCGCTGTAAGCCTCAAGAGCATACGGACAGACGGACCGAATTTGGAGGCCCTCTTTTTTGAGCTCGAAATTTTGTACGAATATAATATCTTTCTTTTACTACGTAATCGAGAAAGTTAAAAACACGAATGCTAATATTTGAAACTGCTGAGTTGAAAACTACATGCTAACCCATTTTCTCAGCGATGCTCAGCTGATAAATTGGAAATAACTTATTCTGGTAGGCCAACACCACCTTTTCCAAGTTTAAGGTGGCTTGAAGCTCAAATTTATCCCAGCTTATGACATTCCAAGGAGAACTAAGGCTCGCATTTGGTTGCCCATTATGAAGATAGAAAGGGGTAGGCTTCTCCAGTGTTTCAAACTCCAAAACCCGGCGGTTAGCCCTGACTGGTAAGTAGGGCTAACAGATTTTGCTCGCAGCTTGACGGGACAAATGTTAACTACGTACATTATTCTTAATTTGCATTAGTTTTGTTTTGTGCATTTGAGGTGCAACCCGGGAGAAAAGCTGTCGGGGCAGGGAAATTATGTCTTAAATCCGGAACGTCTGGCAACGCTACTGGTCAGTCATTAAGGCGGAGGAAACCTACAAAAACACCATGTCCACACAAAAACAGCGAGTGCCTCGCTGCTGTTGAGAAAGTAGATCATAAATTAACGTTTGGCATAAGGAATGCCAAGTTTCAAGTCCTGCGGACGATCGAAACCGAAAAGCCGTTCTACGCATGCAGCAAAACCGTTCGAAAAAAGATATCTACTTTTTTTACTATTAATTTTTCAAAAATCGCAATCGCATATGCAATGTTGTTCACAAAATATAAAATATTTGTTTTATATTTCCTTAGAAAAGACAAATGCGTACAATATTTTTAATGTCAAATAATGTACTTGGAAAAAAAAATTCAGACTCGCCCAGGCGATGAAGAGGCACGTCGACCTAGAACAACTATTGTCAGAAAATAGCTTTTAGCCAAACAGTTGTTCTACTTTCCTAATGTAGTTGATGATTACAATTTTTTCGGAATTGTTCTGACAGGATTGCCCTTTTGGGCAGTTCGAGGCCTGGGCACAAAGTTTTATTACCAGCAAAAGGTTTTAGTCCTACAAAAGTGGTTTCTAAACCCACTATATGCTAGTGTTGTTTCTGGAGCCGAGAGTTTTGAAGGCGTTGAAACAGTATATAGCTGATTTTGAGACAATGATTGATGAGCTAAGGGCATTTATAGGATGTCTGTGCCTTTAATTCCTGAAGAGTTGATAAGGTTTGCGCATACCTTGATGGCATAGAGCTCTGCTCTGCACTGCGGCTGTTCCCAATAGGTTCCCATATAAGTGCTTACTACTGCTACGGAGTTTAGATAATTACAAATAAAGGGTGATTTTTTAAGAGGTTTAGAACTTTTTTTAAAAAAAAAACACAAAAAATTCGAAAAAATGAATGAAATATTTATTTGAATCGATAGTTTGAACCTTGCAATTTAATGTTTAAAGATAATTTCATGCAAATGTTGACCGCGGCTGCGTCTCAGGTAGCCCATCCGCTGAGTCCAATTTTGGCATACTCTTTCACACATATCGGCCGGTATCTCACGAATGAATGCATGGATGTTGGCTTCCAGTGCGTCAATCGAAGCGGGCTTGTCCCTATACACATTAGCCTTGACATACCCCCACAAAAAATAATCTAATGGTGTCAAATCGCACGATCTAGGCGGCCAATTGACCGGCCCGAAACGTGAAATTAACTGTTCACCAAACTCGCCTCGCAATTGCGCCATTGTTTCGCGTGCTGTGTGGCATGTGGCACCGTCTTGTTGAAACCACATATCATGCAAGTCAAGAACTTCCATTTCGGGCAAAAAAAAGTTTGTTATCATCGCTCGGTAGCGTTCACCATTGACAGTAACGCTGCGATTCGCATCATCTTTGAAGAAATATGGCCCAATAATGCCGCCGGCCCATAAACCGCACCAAACAGTGGCTTTTTCGGGATGCATTGGTAGCTGTTGCAATGCTTCTGGCTGATCTTCACTCCAAATGCGGCAATTTTGCTTATTTACGTACCCATTCAACCAAAAATGAGCCTCATCGCTGAACACAATTTTTCGATAAAAAAGCGGATCCTCGGCCAGCTTTCCAAGAGCCCATTCACCAAAAATTCGTCGTTGTGGTAGGTCGGCTGGCTTTAGTTCTTGCACCAGCTGTATCTTAAAAGGCTTTACGCCCAAATCCTCCCGCAAAATTTTCCACGTAGTGCTGTAACAAAGGCCTAACTGCTGGGAACGGCGCCGAATCGACATTTCGCGGTCTTCTGTCACACTAGCTGATACGGCCGCAATATTTTCTTCACTACGCACAGTACGTAAACGTGTTGGTGGTTTAATGTCCAACAAAGTAAATTTGGTGCGAAATTTGGTCACAATCTTCCGAATAGACTGCTCAGAAGGTCGAGAATGCCGATCATAAAATGGAAGCAGCGCGCGATGAACATTTCGAACCGAGCACGAATTTTGATAGTAAAATTCAATAATTTGCAAGCGTTGTTCATTTGTAAGACGATCCATGGTTAAATTGCAAACCAAACTGAAGCTGTTTGACAGTGACACAAGGTACTAAACACACGTCAGCTGTCAAAACCAGTGTTGCCAAAACCAAACCAGCTAAAAAATCACCCTTTATAAACAGCAAGATGATAAAAGAGTTATAAATGACAACACATTCATTTGGCTTAAAAAAAATGGAAAATAAAATAATAATCAATTAAATCATTATAGAAACTTTTCAACACAAACTATGTTATTTGACATACAAAATGAAAGGAATGGAATAAAAAACTTTAAGAAGCAGCTTGTATTGTTTTATTTTTCGGTGCTACACCAGATAATTTGGCAGGTTATAGGTCCATTTGTGAAGTCAAAGATGTCCTTCATCAGGTCGAGACTTAACAAAAGGTATAAACAAAATGTTTAATATAACTCACAACTAATTTTACCAAGTGTAATCTCAGAGAGAGAGAGAGGAACATAAGATCCGCATGAACCAAAAATAGGTGGATTAACTACCTGCGAAATATCCCGGAAGTTATGGCCAGAATATAATACAAGTCGGACTAATAAGCTGATGCGGTTTGATAGAACATCGTTATGCAAACTGGTAGGGGCCCTAACGGGTCACAATTTCCTAAGAAACCATACAATGAATTCAAGCTCAAGGATGACGAAATATGCAGGGGATGCTGAGATGAGGAGGTACACGAGGCCACACCTCACTCACTTCCTCTGTCAATGCGCAAGTCTTCGTCACTTGAGGAAGAGAACAGTTGGAAGTTACTACTTCCATGACGTACAGAAACTTTCTAATGACTCATTATCCAATCTTTACAGGTTTATAAACGCATAAGGATGGCTTGACAAGGTCGAGTAACGAAGAGGGAATAAGCTCATCGCGATCTCTTTACAACTGTAAGCACCCTTTATCTGTTTAGTCAAACTTAAAAGTGCGCCTTCGGTTGATTTGCCTTTCTGATAGGCGTACTGATGGGGGTGTAGAGGTATGCTACGAGTTAAACAATCTCTAATGTGAACGTCGATTATTCTTTCCATCGTTTTCAGGAAAAACGATGTTAAACTTATAGGACGGTATGATTTAGGTAAATCACTAGGCTTGTTCCCTGGTTTGGGGATAAATACCACATTTACCTCCCTCCAAGTCTGTGGCATGTAGCCCCAGTTGAAGCTAAACCTAAATAAGAGGACGTGGGTAAAATTAAGTTCAAACTTTTCTTTATCTCTTATTAGGAACTTTCATGAAAAAAATGATGAATTCAAGCTTTGGTTGCGTGGTTGCCATTCTATAAGCAACGTCTTCTGTTGGCCTTGCCTGTTTTTCTTCAAATTATCTGATCATTTTAGATTTACTGTAATAAGCACATTACTTCCCAATAGAAAAATTAAAAAAAACAAAAAATAAATCTACACTCAGAAAAATATCGCAAGCTAAATTCTAGTCCGATCTTAGGCTTATTCTTAATGTTATTCATTCTTACGTGCTCAATCTAAAAATAAACCGAATGATTCTTAAAACAATAACAAAAATCTAAAATCAAGCTTTTTGTTGTTAAATCAATCAAACCTATTCAATATTAAAATCTAAATCACATCACCTGAATAATTTGTCTTGCACACAAAAACAGGATCGAGCAAGAATTATACCCTCGAATCAAGCTAAAACAATCTTAAACAATTAATGTGCATACCAATTAGATCTAAACGATCAGGATATACCAATTTATATTCTGCAATCATGAAAAACTTGCATGATGGTAAAAAAAACTTCATTCATTCCGATTGATATCTCGTACAGTTTACGTGTTTCCGTAGTTAAGTGTTCTTTGAAAAAACAAAACAAATTGTAATAACTGTGATAACTAAAATGGTAGAATTAATAATATTAATTTAATATAAATACAATTGTAATTAAAAATATGTCTGATTTTAATAGTCCACCCTTACATTAGTATCCATTAAATAGTGGACGGACATATTTTAGATCTAAGTCCATTTAAGCATTTTTGTTTCAATAAATAAATATGATTTTTAAACAAGTAAAAGTGTTATCATCGGCCTGGCCGATGCTTTATACCCTCGACTGCATACAAGTCATGCAAAGTTTTAGGCATGTGAGGTAGTACGTAATTACATTGAACTTATATTGATTTTGTATACCAACTTGACGACAGTAAAAATAAGTCCTCTCACAAAATTTCACTTTCCTAGGTAGATTCTTTTCGACGCTATCGTACTTTCAACATGTGTTTGCTAATATTGGTTTTGTATGGGAGGGTCAACAAATCTGCTACAAATGAAGGAGATGGACATCGGTGATCACTCGGACCTGATGAACCTTCTCTCGGAGATTAAAGAACTTGATGTGATCTGCGCGATCACATACCGCCTCCCAAAAACACTATGTTTTAACAGAAGATTCTCCACGGAGATCACTAATAGAGAGGCGTGGGCTAGCGGTAGCTCACCAAAAAAAGCATAAAGTGGTATACGGATGGTTCCAAAATGGGGTCGGAGCCGGCATATTTGGACCAAACCAAATTATTTCAATACCAATGGGAAAAAGCCCAAGCGTATTTCAAGCAGAGCTCCATGCCATTAAAGAATGCGCAAGCCTCATTTACAAATCAGGTATAAAAGGCGCAAACATCCACGGATAGTCAAGCAGCTATAAATGCCCTTAGCTCACCCACTATTGACTCCAAATCAGTCTTACACTGCTTCAATACCCTCCAAACACTCTGCACCAGAAACAATACCAAAATAAGGTGGGTTCCTGGCCACGAAGGAATTGAAGGAAACGAAAGGGCCGACGAACTGGCCAGAAGAGGTTCGGAAACACCTTTTACAGGACCTGAACCTCACTGTGCAGTCTCTAAATCAGCGGCGAACCTCGCCATAAAAAGCTGGGAACACAACAAGTGTATTTCACATTGGGAAGGCAGAAAAAAGTAATTAAACCTTTCAGAAATAATGCCAAAAAGATTATAAATCTACGTAGGCATGATGTCAAAAATCTAGTTGGCTACCATGGTTTGCGATATCACCTAAATAAAATACATGTAGCCGACTCGACTTCTCGGAGTGCCGCCTATGTCTTGAAGAAGACGAAACAACTGAGCATATTTTATGTGAATGCCCAGCCCTTTGTGGTATTAGAAGGGACTTCCTTCTCAGGGAAATTATAAGCCCAGAAGAAGTAAAGACATCCTGTGCTGAAATCATCATCAGCTACATTAGGAAAGTAGAAACTCTAATAGCCTAAACAAACCTTTTCTGATCCTATGGCACAATAGATCTACTCAGGTCGAAGTGCCTCTTTTATCGCGTTGGCGAGTCAGAAATATTTAAAAAAAAAAAAAAAAAGGTCCAGAACTACTTGACCAACATAGCCCATTTTTAATACCAACCTAACGACAATAAAAATAAGTCCTTTCACCAAACTTGATTCGCCTAGGTTGATTCCTTTGGACGCTATCGTATTTTCAGCAGACAGAGAGACACATGGGTCTAATATTGATTTTGTATGGGAGGTACCAGAACTACTTGACCGACATAGCCCATTTTCAATACCAAACTGACGACGATAAAAATGAGTCCACCAACTTTCATTCACCTATGTCAATTCCTTTGGGCGCTATCGTGCTTTCAACAGACAGACAAACAGACATGTCTAAATCGATTCAGAATGTGATCCTGATTCAGAATATATATACTTTATGAGGTCTCCGGTGACGCCTTATTTGCGTTAAGAATGTAATGACAAAAGTCCTTTTTTATTATGCTCACATGATCTATATAGATCATTGATTTCCATGGTTTACAACAAAAGTTGGATCTCGTACTGATTTCCATGGTTTACAACAAAAGTTGGATCTCGTACTATTGTTGTAAGCCGTGGAAATCAATGATCTATATAGATCATGTGAGCATAATAAAAAAGGCCTAAAGTTAATATACATTCCTGTGGAGGGTATAAAAAACTGAAATGTGAATGGATGAACAGTTTTTGGTGCCGAAGATGGATAGAGAACAAGTTACGCTATCTAAAAAAAACCATAATCAACATTTACTTCTTTTACATTTATTGTTATAAATCGATTTACAAATTGTTTGTTATTGAAATAGCTCCACCCGGCGGCATTAATACACGTATTCACAGACAGGAAAAAAGGGCGCGCGAAAGAGGGCTGTCATTCAAAATTTGCGGGGAAAATCGGGTAGCACGGGAAGTTGGCTGTCTAGTTTGGTTAGCTATGGTTAATATGATGTATGTGTACACTGTACACACACGAAGTTGTTACAGCATATATATATATATACAGACGCAACATGCACCTTTTAATATATGCTTGCGGGGTTAATTATATGACATTGCTTATCAATCGAAAAGTGTCTACGCAGGGTGTCATAGAAAAAATCTTGAATGATTTAACAATAAACAATGAATATCTTAAAAGAGTCGATATATGTGATTTAGAAATTTCATCACATAATTAAATTTTTATCTTTTAATTAGTGTTCCCCAAAAGTATTTATTTCTTTTCTAAGCATTGTTATTGAAAATTGCTTGCCGTTAAATAAACTTTTTAAACGGATTGTGTTAAATAAACTGCGTAAATAAAATTGAAAACAGTTAACGAAGTGTAAAAAAAAAATTATTTTTGTGTTGAAATAAAAAAGGCTAGTCTAATTTCGATTATCATTATATTAAAACGTGAACATCAAAAGTGTCCGTACACTTTTTAAGTATTTATTATGAAATGAGGAGAATGAAACATATATCATTCGAAAGGAACTGTGCCATAGATGTGCACCTGCATTACTATTTTCATGACATTATGTTCGTTAAGGTATTTTAGCATCCCCAAGTGTGAACATTTGGTATTGGTACTAGTATTTTTATTTCCCAACCAACTTACAAACACATGAAAACTAATTTGACAGCGTAGAAAGTGTGCATCATATTGATGAACAAATTTGTAAATTGGACGTACACATTCATCGCATTGATGAAATTAAAGGGAAATTTCGGTTCATCATATTGATGAATTTTTCATAATATTGATGAACAAAGTTCATAAATGATGAATACATTTTATATTCACCACATTGATGAAATCCGTTTCATCATATCAATGGACTAAAATTGATGCATTTTTCATCATATTGATGATCTTTTTAATGAATATGATGTACCTTTTTGGTTCACTGCATCTATACTGTTGGATCAAAGATGAACTGTGTAACCGGTGCCGGGGAATAAATTACATATTGCTCAATCAGACTACCTGAAAGCAGGTGTGTCCTCCAAGCGGAGGTTCTGGCAATCGCAGAAGCGGCCGGTATGGCTTCAACATTGGCAATACCTCGTAGTGATTTTACCATCTTCATTGACAGGCGGCTATAAAAGCAGTTTCCGCGAAGAGCTTTGCTTGCAGCACACCACTCATCTATGCTTGTTCCCTGGACACAGAGACAAAACCGTCAATGAGAGTGCGGATGAACTGGCGAGAAATGGCTCAGTAGCGGTTTGTGATCGAGCACTTAAGTTTATTATGCCACTACCTTGCAATCTCAGAGAGCGAGTGGAGAACAAAATTCGAATGAAAACCAACAACAGGTGGAAAGAACCCACGACCTATGACATATCACGAAATCTTAGGACAGAATATAACAGAGGCCGGGCCATTAAACTTCTACAGTTTGAAAGGTCATCGCTATCGAATTTAGTTATTTCCAAATGTGCGTTAACATGTCAAAACCTCCCGACCTTACCCTAAATATAAATAATGTATGCTTCAGAATCATTTGGTTTTATTTTAAAATTTGCATTGACATTTGTTATTGACTCGTAAAGTTTATGTATTGAAACACACCGGCTAGCTGGACTCCTCGTAAAAATAATACATGTAACCTATAAACGTCCAAAAGTTGGTAATTGGTACATGGGTAGCCCGTGTTTTTGAATTAAAGCTGTCGAATTATGTATTTTAAAATAAGGGAAATTTTATTTCTGCTAATAATTCTGACATAAAGGGTTTTTCAATAAGAGCGCTACAAAAGTTTTTTAAAATAAAATAGTTTTTTTTAAATAAAACAAAAACGGTTTCGGATATCAATGAAATTCGTTATTCCTGTGAAAGTACGTTCGATGCCATTATGTATGGAACTCGATTTCTTTTGCATGGCCACCACGGGCACGCTTGCAGAAGTCCAGACGCTGAACCCAATTTTCGACGGTTTTCAAGCAAAAATCGGCCGATACTGCTGCAATTTCACGTTCGATATTCGTACGAAGTTCATCAATCGTCGCTGGCTTGTTGGCATAGACCATAGACTTGACGTAGCCCCACAGGAAATAGTCTAACGGCATCAAATCGCACGACCGAGGCGGCCAAGCGACTGGACCATTTCGTGAGATAACACGTTCTCCAAACTTGGTTTCCAATAAATTGATTGTGACATTCGCTGTGTGGCTTGTGGCGCCGTCCTGTTGGAACCACATGTCAAGTTCAAGTTGTTGCTCAGCCCAATTAACGAACATACGACGCTTATGGTGGTCAAGCGGCTTCAGTTCTTGCGTCAATTTAATCTTGTAAGGATGTAGGCCAAGATCTTTTCGCAAAATTCGCCACAACGACGCCACAGAGATGCCCAACGCTTGAGAACGACGTGTGAGAGACACATTTGGGCTTTCTTCAACTGAAGCCTTAGCGGCAGCAATATTCTCGACACTGCGGGCACTTCTTTGTCTCACTGGCACGGGAACATTTTGTACTGTGCCTGTGGATTCAAATTTTTCCACTAGACGCTCAATTCTTGATCTGCTAGGACGATTATGACGACCATAAATTGGACGTAGCGCTCTTAACGTTGAGGCCACTAACTCCGAATTTCGGTAGTAAATTTTAATAATTGCGACTCGTTGTTGGCTCGTATATCTTTCCATCATGAAATGGCAAACCTTACTTCGTCGTTTGCTGTCCCTGTCGCTCTACTTTTGTAGCGTCCCTGTTGAAAAACCCTTTATACTGCTCAGCTACTGCAAGTGATACAAACGTTTTACGTACGCACGAAAGATTCCCTGGAAATGCAGATCATAGGAGGTAAAACCACATAAATTGCTTTTCACTTTGGTAGACGCATTTTGGAGACTTACTTTTATACTATGTAGAGATAGAAGATATAGCTAGTGTTTAGTTAACTTAAGTGTTCTTTCTCAAAACTGAGTACCACAGTTCATTTACTGAAACCTTAATTTACTGAAACTTTAATTTAGTTTGTGTGACACTTTAAATTAATAATACTGAGGGCGTAAGAGCAAATGATGTAACCCAAATTTTCAGTCGAGATCAAATAACGAAAAAAAATATCACCTTTCAATCATTTTGGTTTGGTATAGTATTTCTTTAAGCAAAAGATAAAAATTTGAGTTACACTAACTTTGGTTTTACAGCCTCAATTTTATGTATAAATAATCGTAACGTAACGTACCTTTTTATAATATCAGTGGTTGAAATTATTCCAGGAAACCTTTGAAGAAATTTTATGAAGAGGTAAGATTTATTATAATTCTCAAGCAGTTTAAGAAAAATAGATTTTAATAAAAAAATTATTCAACAAATTTTAAAATTTATTTAAAATATTTATTGATTAGATGATGATTACGATGGATAAGCCTTTGTGTTACAATTATTTGGTATAAATTTTGATTTATGAGATTCGTTGAATAATTTGTTTTAATATTCAACCAATTTTAGAACTGCTCTGTGGAATCTCTTCTCAAAAAAAAACTTCAAATGGGTTTCCTTGGTTATATTATATAAACAACTTAAATGTTTTAAGTATATTTGCAACAGACAAAGCATGACGTTAAAAAATGAGCGCTTTTTGTCAACACAAAGGCCAATTGCAAATAATCATCAAACTAATATTAAATGTTACTAAGTTAATATTTCATTTTGCGTAAGAGCACAAAATGTTATAGTTCGTCCAGAGGCAAATAAGTAAAAATATTTATTTAGTTATTTATTTATTCTAAACACGTTTATGCAAATAAATATGTGAATTCATATTTACACGTAGATACGTAGAATTTAATTAGCACATAATATAAATTCATTAATTTATTGCAAATCATACTTAAATATGTAACGAAATTAAACAAATGCATACCTAAATAAAATAATCTTCTTTCGCATCTTGACGTTTTATAACATACAAAAACGTGTTGAGCGCATTATGAGCTCATATTAAAAAAAAAGGTGCTACCATGCAAAATAAGCAATAACTACAATACTAGTTTGTTGCAAAAAGCGCTTTACATTAAATGATTTTAGAAGGTAATAAGAATTAGTTCTAACTATTCCTAACAATATAACTTAAGAACAGCTTAAAACGGTACCCAATTATATCAGATTTTGTTAATTTAGTATTTACTGTACAGCTTTACAATTGTTGGTTTCAGTAGGTAGTTTTAATTTCTTTTATAGGTAGGTAATTGACAATTTCGTGCTCATTTCTCTATATAGTTCAGAGTTAAGCACGATTAAGTTTTTTTTGCTTTCCACGGCATTAGTTCAAACCAATGAGCGACTAGGTCACATTAACTTGGCCCTGTAATACAAAGGTCTATAAATAAAACCGAATTTTGTAATAGTTTACTTAGCAGGTTATATCCAAAAAATAATCAATTAAGTAATATCGAAGTTAAATCCTTTTTGAGAGTTAGAAACGAACTTTATTGAAACTGTCTGCCATAACCTCTCTAGTAAAAAAGTGATACATATATATGTAGTTGTAATATTTAAGCAAATGTCAATTATTTTTCGTATTTAGATGGTGTTGATTGGTTAGTTTTTTTTAATTACGAGTATCTAGATGAATCGTTTAATTTATTTATTGAAACCATTCCAGTGGCAGTTGATATGATTTCACCCAAAGTGAGTGTTCATTAGGGACATAACCTATTTGGTTCAATAATAATAACATTATTCAAATAATAGAATACTAGCAGTTCAGAAGGAGAAACAATGATCGGAACTTTTGATAGTTTTCTGAGGCTAATTAATTTAATGTTTTAAATAAATTCCCTCCATAGTTGTCTCGCCTGTGCGTCTATTGTGTAGCTAGAAAATAATCTACCTAGAACACTTAGACCATTCATTGGTAAGGATTGAATTGAGGGTGTTTTCCTGTCGTCTACATGGCGACGAAGGTGAAAGACAACCTGCTTCACTAACCTACGTCTTGGTTCATAAAGCGGAATAGGGAAGATAGGACCTACTGATGGGAACACAATACTCTGCGGTACCACACGAGGTAAATATAACTGACGGAAACAAAAACTTTGCAGAGGCTGTGGTGATGATAGAACACACTGCCTAGTGCTCCTACTTTCCATGAACCCATTCCTTAGGAGATTCTTCTTTGAAATCATAACAGAATAAAGAATTCAGCTTCCGACGTGTAGTATGACTGGCAAACGATGCGAATAAACTCCTGCATGCGCGAACCCCAAAAAACGGAAACGCGGACCAAGCGTCTGATGCAATTAGGCATTAGGCATGGAATCGTTCCCAAGATAGCAATTAGGAAATATGGTGAATAAATATGTATCAGCGATTTAATATTTGTTATTTACCACATGGGTACTTATGAACAAAAGAAAAGATTCCGATACGAAAGTCAAATCTGATCGGAACCCAAATTGCGTTCGAAGTATCCGTTTCGGAACAAAATAAATAAATCATATAAACGCGTTCAAGAAAAGAAAAATGAGTACATCCCCAAAAAACGCATCCTCAAAAGAAAGCTGCAAAAGCAAAGCTTTTAATGGTATTCATAAAGGGTGATTTTTTAGCTGGTTTGGTTTTGGCAACACTGGTTATGACAGCTGACGTGTGTTTAGTACCTTGTGTCACTGTCAAACAGCTTCAGTTTGGTTTGCAATTTAACCATGGATCGTCTTACAAATGAACAACGCTTGCAAATTATTGAATTTTACTATCAAAATTCGTGCTCGGTTCGAAATGTTCATCGCGCGCTGCTTCCATTTTATGATCGGCATTCTCGACCTTCTGAGCAGTCTATTCGGAAGATTGTGACCAAATTTCGCACCAAATTTACTTTGTTGGACATTAAACCACCAACACGTTTACGTACTGTGCGTAGTGAAGAAAATATTGCGGCCGTATCAGCTAGTGTGACAGAAGACCGCGAAATGTCGATTCGGCGCCGTTCCCAGCAGTTAGGCCTTTGTTACAGCACTACGTGGAAAATTTTGCGGAAGGATTTGGGCGTAAAGCCTTTTAAGATACAGCTGGTGCAAGAACTAAAGCCAGCCGACCTACCACAACGCCGAATTTTTGGTGAATGGGCTCTTGGAAAGCTGGCCGAGGATCCGCTTTTTTATCGAAAAATTGTGTTCAGCGATGAGGCTCATTTTTGGTTGAATGGGTACGTAAATAAGCAAAATTGCCGCATTTGGAGTGAAGATCAGCCAGAAGCATTGCAACAGCTACCAATGCATCCCGAAAAAGCCACTGTTTGGTGCGGTTTATGGGCCGGCGGCATTATTGGGCCATATTTCTTCAAAGATGATGCGAATCGCAGCGTTACTGTCAATGGTGAACGCTACCGAGCGATGATAACAAACTTTTTTTTGCCCGAAATGGAAGTTCTTGACTTGCATGATATGTGGTTTCAACAAGACGGTGCCACATGCCACACAGCACGCGAAACAATGGCGCAATTGCGAGGCGAGTTTGGTGAACAGTTAATTTCACGTTTCGGGCCGGTCAATTGGCCGCCTAGATCGTGCGATTTGACACCATTAGATTATTTTTTGTGGGGGTATGCCAAGGCTAATGTGTATAGGGACAAGCCCGCTTCGATTGACGCACTGGAAGCCAACATCCATGCATTCATTCGTGAGATACCGGCCGATATGTGTGAAAGAGTATGCCAAAATTGGACTCAGCGGATGGGCTACCTGAGACGCAGCCGCGGTCAACATTTGCATGAAATTATCTTTAAACATTAAATTGCAAGGTTCAAACTATCGATTCAAATAAATATTTCATTCATTTTTTCGAATTTTTTGTGTTTTTTTTTAAAAAAAAGTTCTAAACCTCTTAAAAAATCACCCTTTATAATAAGCAATGTAGACCCATTAGGGTTTTAGTAAAAAAAACTGCATTTCTCATGCTCACCCGAAAGCATAAAAAACGAGTTAATCCATAGAGGTTTCGAAATACTGGTAGCTGTAAATATGCTAAACGTAAATCCAAATTAGTGCCTCAATGCAAAAATTGTCAAATGTACGGGCACACACATAAATACTGCAGCTCAAACCTAAGATGTGTTAAGTGTGCAGAAAGTCACCACACCAACGAATGTGTAAAGACAAAGCACGAGCATCTTAAGCTTAAGCTAAATATATAGGATGTTTAATTGCAAAAGAAATGCAATTTGCTAAAGATAAACAAACAAAAAAAAAACACATAAAAACTCCAATAAAGAAGCACAAAAGGCCAAAAATGACTCAAAAAAGAGGCCATAAAAAGAACAATCGAAAGATCGAGTGAATCATCAAAAGGAATGCAATACAAAAGACGGCGGGCCCAAAAATAACATATGCTCAGGCAGCATCCAAAACAGCAGAAATAACAGCAGAGAAAGCCGTAAAACACAGAGTCGAGCCACACACTGCAATGAAACAAGTCCTGAATAGGATTGGCTCCATTGAAAACAACAATAAAACGATACTAGATAGAATCTCATTGCTAAAGAGACCGAACAGCAATAAAAGAGCTGTACCAAAAAGACAAACATGATTAATACAATCAAAATTCTAGAATGGAATGCTAACAGTTTCGAGAATGGAAAGGAAGAGGTACAAGTGACTCTCGACATAAACCGTCTACCTGGTTGTCTTATTCAGAGATACACTTCAAATTAAATACAGACCTTAAAATGAAGGAATATGAGTTATATCACTCCCCACATCCACATAACTGAGCAAAAGGTATAGCTCTTATGGCTATAGGTCTGTCGCCCAAGGTCGTAACGCACAAATTAAGAAAGGTCATAACGCCCAAAAGATGTCACATGACCCAAAATATCGTGGCATTATTCGTCAAAAGACCCAAATGGATGTCATATCGCCCAAAAATACTTTAAATTCGAGAAAATCTAAATCTTGAAAATGTCTAAGACCCAATAGAAAAAAATATGAATGGACTTATTATGAATGAAGTTGATCATAACGTCAAAAATGGGAAAGGTATTAGAAAGAAGCAAATTATATTAGAGTGCGGTCGTGAGTGCAACGAAATGGAAGGTGAAAATGTTGTGTTTGTAAGTGGGAAAAGAGTGAAATCTAACTTAATTTATTTAACAAGTGAAAAACAATTATATAAAACAAGTAAAAGTGTTATCATCGGCCTGGCCGATGCTTTGATACCCTCCACTGCATACAAGTCATGCAAAATTGTGGGCATGTGAGGTAGTACGTAATAGTTATTTTATTTTTTTAACAAGGAAATGAAATATGAACTACATATGTTTTGATTCTAACCCAAGTATTCAACTTAAAATATCCCTGGAATTAAAATGCATCATCAACTCGACTTTTTCAAAAATTGGAATATGTCGCTTTTGATTCTCATAAACAGGTATAGGTACAGTACACAAATAATAAAAATCAGCTTTTGAGTAATCTAATTAAAATTCTACCTGTTGTTATATGTTAGTGGTAAAATTATAGCTTTCTAGGAAATTTTTTAGGTTTTCTTAAATTTTTTTTATTATTTATTGACTATTATAACCTGGGAACGGATTTTGTTGACCTTGCCTATTTTTGGCTTTTTTTATTATATTTTTTATATTGCCATTTTTTTGCCATATTTATGAAGTTTATGTGCACTTTCGTCTTAACTATAAAATTTAAAAAATAAAATCGCCTTAACACCACTGAAGTTTGCACCAATTATTAATCTCGCCAACAGAGTACTCTGATGCGAATAGAATGTCGCATTTTTGTTTACGTGTTACCATGGAAACCAACCTTTTGGGACAAATTTTTTGGATATGTTTCTCACAAACTGCAACTGCGTTAGTGTATGAGCTTTCACTGTGTTTGCACTAATGCGCACTGCGCTGTAAAAAATATCTATATCTACATTCTACTAGTGTTTTGTGTAGTATTTGCAATTTCCAGTATTTTATTTCTCCGGTGTTTGTCGCAGTTGTATATATACGTCTGACCAAAACCGTTAGATATCTGTAAGGCACTTCCTCTTCCGAATAAGAACTTTCTCAGTTATTTCCCGAATTTTGTTTGTGAGTAAAGGTACAGTGCTTTTATAATGCTTTAAAAATGTCTCCTTTTTGTTTTAGTTTTGCATTTTTTTGATTTTTTAGGTCAACAAAAACTGTTCCCTGATTATAACCCTTCCGTAATTTTTTTTAAGTTTTCTTAAAATTTTATGACCCCTACCTACTGGTAATATTTTATATTGCCCAAAATTCTGGAAAGTACTAAGTGTAAAATTGACCTGAAATGGTTTTTAATTTTTTGCGATAAGGCCGAATTTATAAAAAAAAAAAAAAGTGATAAAAAACATTGGTTGTCTAATAACATATGCATTGTCTCTGGAGATGTTTTCATTGAAAATATGAGAGAGACTAAGCTAATAAAATTAAAGAGATAATTTATTGTAATATTTTATTGGTGAAATACAGCTGCACACAATCGATAATGTGCTTAAAAATTGGACCGATCGTGTAGGCTCCTGCATGGCCAGCCGAAGCAGCCATTTGAATGAAATTATTTTCCATTATTAACCGGAAGGATTGTACTTTCAATTAAAAAAAGTAATTTGAGAAAATATCCAGTAGTTTTTTTTATAGCATTTTCAAAAAAAAAAAAGTTTTTTGGCGGACCCTGTAGTTGATTCCACAACTTAATAAAACATATATTCTTTAACAAATGTTGAACAAATGAATTTGAAGTAACTGAATATTCAAATGAGAAAACTGCCTTTTCCGTGGAAAACGAGAAATTTGAGATTATTTGTGGGCTAAGGAATGCCGCTTCCATCTTTCAAAAAACTTTGGATGACAATGATCAAGCAATTCATCGGTTAAAGTGTTGCTATGTTTATATCGAAGAAATCAGTGTTCAAGACCCTAGAGATTTCGCCAATATGAAAATACAGTTAGACAAAGGTTGAAAGGTTCAGACGATTTATGATTGACCTGCCCCAGACCTCCGCAAATTTTTCGGTACGTGAGGATATTATCGCCGCTTCATTAAGGACTACGCAAACGATAGATATATAAATAATTTTTTTTCATATATTACAAAGTATAATTCAATTTTTTTAAATAAATATAGTTATAGTTAGTTATTAGTTTTATTTTTTTGAGTGGAATAGATTAGGGACGATGGATTATAAACCGAATATGCCAATGGACGTAGTGCTTGCAATTATTTTAAGGTGCATGTTTAATGTGGTCGAAAAAAAGAAGAAGTTAAGTTGGTAGTAGTTACAAATATTGCGATATTTAGTTTGAGAAATTCTATTGGAGATATGTAACGGATATCCGGTAAGTATGCGTTATCCAGCATATATGGGACTTTTCTGATATCCGGCACATTTCCGGATAGTCATTGTAACTGCAAAAAATTAAGAAAGAGAAAAAAAGAAACATCCAAAAATGTAGTTAAAATGTTTTAGAATTTTTTTCAAAATAAACGAGTGGTTTACTAATAACAGTAAAGCAAGCCCTTTTAGTACTGTAACTAAGGGCAAATGATGGTAAACAAAAACAAGTTTTTTCTGCATGCATGTCCGGGTCGCAGTTGCACTTCTTTGGCAGATATCCGGTATCCAGTTAAATAACTATCCGTTACATCTCTATACTATTGCTTAATTATTCAGCAGGTAAAAAGTCAGTAAGGTATTGTATAATGTACTGGATTCAAAAATTACTCACTTTTAATGTTTTATCTAAAAACCCCGTTTTCGATTTATGAGCAGTTTCTTTTTTTTTAAATGGAGCGTTTTCGGTGATTCAGTTTGAAAATTTTGGAGGCAATAATTTTGAAAATATCAATTTCAAACGTGCACAAAAAAAAAAACAACTGAACAGTAGGCTCACTCCAAATCGAAAGTTTGAACTAAATCGGGCCTAACGGCAGGCATATCTCGAAAACGTTCCATGCGACTGTAACAAAACTAGCATCGCTTCTCAGATGTTTACCTACCTACTTAACAAAACAAAACAAAACCAACCGAACTCTTGATGAACGAGAAAGTTTCGTTTTACTTTTTAATCTCATATTGCTATGATTTTAATAGCATTTCAATCTAAGTTCATTTTTAGCATTGACTTTATTCACTAGCCCCTAGTTCCAAGAGTTGAGCTTTTTTATTTAAATTTTTTTCGGAGGTTAAAAAACTGGCAAAGCCCCTGACATCCTACTTGGAGGAAAGATAGAAGAGTGTCTCAAAAACCTTTTAACCCATTCATTTTGACAAAAATAAAGTTAAAAAATCACTCATTTCGACAGAAGTGGTTCTGTCATTCATATCCCAACCACAAATTATTTGATTTGACTACGAATCTCTCGGATAACGCTATCGGACACTTATCTTGTTAAGGACGCTAAATAAAATTGAACGCTCAACAAGATCGAAGAACGCTATCCAGCAAAATATGGTACTATTTTTCTTATATGGTACTTTCTATTATATCTTACCTATATATAAATAGGAAAAGGGAAATAGTTAAGAGCCACTTTTACTGTATTAAACACAACATATTAGCTTGAGTTTTTTTTTTTGGAAAGGATGTGAAGAGATGCAGCGCTGTAATTTGTTTTTCAATATCTTGTGTAAAAGCCAGGTCAGCAAACTCTAGTGGTACTAAATTCATTAAGAAATGATGAAGGTTCGTTTTAGACCAATATCTTTAAATAGATGAGAGATTTGCTTTTGAGTTTGCATTAGCAGTTACAAACCGAAAGTGCTTGGACGTGTGTGGGGGTGCAAATGAAGTGTGAGTTTCTGATTGTGTAAGGAAGTGATTGCAATTATTTTAAGGTGCATGTTCATCAAAGTTTGAAAAAGGGTAATATTTGCTAAAATGAAGTATTGCATTTTTATCGGAAGTGGGAGATTATAACAAAAATTTACCATAGATATGTGAAAATAGATCTGGAAACATAAATTATTAAAAAAACTGAGAAAAACTGAGTACGGGATCTTATCTCGAATACTGATTTTTTTTCCTTTAATATGTATTTTGATGAAAATCGTTAGAGCTGTTTTTGTAAAATTTGGAAAACAATACAGTACCAAATATTGCAATGTTTAGTTTGAAAAATACTATAGCTTAACTATTTAGTTGAAAAGTACAAGTTCTTGTTCGTGATTTAAGCATTACTTGGTTTCTAAAGTTGTATCGAAATCAAAAATGGGATTTTCGAGATATGAAAAGTTTTTAAATTTAGCGTTTTCGGTTATTCAAATTGAAAATTAAGGGCGCAAACATTTTTAAAACATCAATTTTACTCTAAGTTTACATTTTATTCAAAATCGTTACTGCCGTTTTAAGGTAAACGGAAGAAAACTAAATTTTTAAAAAATTACTTTTTTGCAAAAATCGAATGGAAATACAAAAATTTAAATCCGCCATCAAAAGCGATTCGCCGCGCAGTTGGGAATAACCTCCCAGAACTTACTTGGAACTACCATGGATAGGGTTCAGCGTTAAGCATATATAGGACTAAGATGTGCAATGATCTTGGGAATCTTACAGGTAGACTTATTTACTAAGAAACAGCGGCCCTAACGACATTACGTTTGCATCGAGATGTGAAATGGTACAATCGTGGTACCATCTATGGACATAGGAAGATCCTGGAACTTGTCGAAAACGAGATTAGCTGAAGGTGCCTATGGATGTTCAGTAAGTACAGGGTCATTCTTTTCGTGGTTTCAAGTTGGTAGTGCTGGCATTTGACACCTGTCAAACTCAGCTGTCATTTGAAGTGTCATAATATAAGTTGAATGTTTGCCATTTACGATAATGGATCGCTAAAAAATCTAACAACGCGTTAAAATTATTAAAATTGCTACAAAAGTGGTGATTCAAACGTAGCCACTTTTCGCGCATTACGCGATGATTATGGTTGTCATAATCGACCGACTACGCAAGCAATCGCAAAAATTGTGAAGAGTGGAAGCGTTACTGATGTCTTAAGGCCTGCATCATCGTTATGCACTCTCAGTCGAAAATATTGCTGCTGCAAGTGTTGCTGATAATCCGAATTTATCGATTGATAACTGATTGAATGACAACCGATTTTTTTTGGCCGGCGGTTGAAGAAAATGACTTGGACGATATGTGGTTCCAACAGACGGCGCAACAAGCCACACAACACGACCATTTATGGATTTATTGCGTGAGAAGATTCCTGGTCGCGTAATTTGACGTTTTGGCGACGTCAATTGCCCACCAAGATCATGCGGTTTGACACCGTTAGATTGTTTTCTGTAGGGATACGCAAAAGACCGTGCTTACGCGAATAATCCCCGAACTCTAGACTTTACTATATAACTTTACTCAAGTTATGGCCGAGATACCGCCCGAAAAGTGCGAAAAAGTGGTTAAAAATTACCTCAAAAGAATCGCATGCTGCGAATCTTCCCGAGGCGACCATTTGAATGATATTGTATTTCAGACTTAATTAATGGAAGAGTCCAAACTTTAACATGAAATAAAATGTTCATCAAATATGTATCCCTGTGTGTGTTTTATTAAGCTTTACTTTCGAAGAGGAAATATTAATGACCATTTACTTATAATCATTTTACTGAAGAAGCTCTTATTCCTGGTGATGTTGTACAGAACCAGCCGTCTTTGCAAATGCCAAGGCGATCTGATTACATGACAAGCAGGGGCCCTACTCTGTATCTCGTTCCGAAAGTAAATTTTTTTTGAAAACAAACCTTTTCTACTCTGTATTTCGAAAGTGGAATGAAATGTACTTATGTCGCATTAAGAATTCCGAAATTATTACAGGGTAACTACTAAAACGCCGAAGGGCTTCCCCTATCTCGAATGGGACGAAATAGAGAGTAGGTAGTGCCCCAGGTTATGATTGTCAGCAACTGGGGTAATTAATGGGTTATGGCAGCACTGGTGACAGTACTTTAGGGTCACTGAACGTACCTGTTCAACTGTAACGATTGACAAGGCATCTGTTTAGTTGTTTAAATCTCCACACCCACATTTTTGCGCCGAAAATCGTTTCTACTCCTGGCGCGGGTATTATAATACGATTATTATAATACACTGAACTTAAGCTCATTATGAAACACATTTCTGTTTCTTTGCAATTTACATATTAACTAATCAGTATTTGTAAATGAATAACATAAGATGTTGAAATAATTATATCGAACCAAAATCCAAAATTCCCTGTATCGATAATTCCAATTCACTTCACAGTCAAAGTAACTTGGTGGCAGTGGCGTCTCGTTAGGGTGTGCATTGCGCATTTGTCCATTGAGTTAATAAATATGGAATAGACTACAGAAATCAGTTGCACAGTGACAACAACTGACAAATAATATGAATTCGAATTAGAAATTGCAACTGCTTTAATTGAAAAGCAAATATTAATTTTCGTTCGGATTGGTGTAGAATTCGAAAAATGTTATCGAAAGACAACAAGGCTCACAAAAAATAAGCCTCATATGAGCTTTTTACTTGTGAGCCCTTCCTCCCAACGGCAGAGTAGGTGTGTTAAGCTTTATTAAAGATTTATATACCGAATGTGGTACGTCTTTTATTCATTCCTAAAATTCTCCAATTATGCAAGTACAATCGCAACCAACACCAATTGTTTACGCTGTAGTTCCAACTCCTACAGTAATTCTGTTTTTGACTGCAATTTTGCTAATACATATATACTATGACGAAGAATATCATACCGTCGAAATCGGTAAAACTAATTTTAAACGCCATCTTTTTGAGGCGTTGGAACTTATTGCTAAGTAGAAATACTGCTTTTTCTAATATCACCTACAGCGTTATCAGATTAAGCTGAATCATTATGTCTGTTTTGAAACACTGCAATTGTTTTACTATTTCGCCTACTTTGACTGTTTGTCTCCGTTCACTCCTTCCAGCTGTTTCCTTACAAGCTGTTTTCCCGAAAAATTCATGATGTCACGCATACATTCTCATTTCAATACTAGTATAAGTGAGTTCGTGAATTCACCCGGAAGATGGCAGAAAATTGGTGAATTCATCAACGAAATTCATAAAAATTTCAAATATCCTGGAAAACTGGTTTGGGCATGTTCACTAGGAAAATTTGAATTTTGACGGTTGACAGTTAATTTGCTTGCAGTGAATATAATATAATATTTTAAATATATAAATAATATATTTTTATTAACAGAGTATTAAATTAATTAATTAAAATGAATTGCAATTTACTAATCAATTTGCAAATAAATTGGTAAATTCAACATTTTAGTCACGTACTAATCTATCAAGGCTATCTACTATAATTCGGCATGATTGTTTATTATATTGTTTTTCATATATTATTTCAAAACCTTAATACTTTTAGTACCTACTGCACGTAGAATTAAATTATTATTATTTTTTTTGATTTAAAAAACAAGGATAGATAATTGCCATACCAGTAAATATCGCTATTTATCCGATAGATAGCACATAATTCTTTCGTAATGTTTCTTTTCAAATTTCTTATAATTTGAACCCTAGTACACCAACCACTCTTTTAAATATATAAATTCATCCGTGTATAAAATTAATAATTTCAATAATTTCACATATAAAAAAGTTGTTCCTTCAGGTCGGATTAAAACAATGGGGTTATTCTGGAGGTAACCGAAAAATCGTATATCTGACGAACAGACCTATCTAAAAGAGAATGTCTCACCATGTGGTGAATACAAAATTATGGTGTTTTGTGACATGCATGCGTAGACGATACAGCAAACGCCAACTTTTTCAATTCGGGAATTGAATTCCAAGTTTCCATTAATTTGGAATTGACATTTTTCGTCGTATTGCCTTGCAGCCTTTCTAGCTCGATTGATTCCATCGCTTATGAAATGCGCTGACCCCGGAGAACGGCTAAAAGAGAATTTTAAAAATTCCAGAATTTGGTAATAAGATCGAATGAGAGGCAAAAAAGAAAAAACTTAACTCGGTGTAGACAGCTGATGCTGTCGCTCAAATGTGCAATCGGATTTCTCGATTAGTGACGTGCCAATAATATTTCGTCGCGTGCCATGGGTTCACCATCGCTGGCGCACTATTGCCCTGGTACTCAATTAATCGTAAGAGTATGCAATTATTTTGTGCTAGCGCGTAAAGTTTTGCGCGTAGGCTTCAAACGATAAATCTGAGCAATTAGGAAATTTGAGCATAAGCCCAAAAAAAACCAACTGCGACAACTTGAGGGGGCAAGCGGCGACACTTCTGAGGTCGTATCAGGCTATCCAGACGGCCACTTATCTCTTATCGAAACGTTCCTACTTTATACAAAAAAAAAAAAATGGTTGGTCTTAGACCAATCCTAGAGAATTGTGTGGCCGAAGAACTTCCCCACTTGGCTGTACTTCAATATTTTGTCAGAGAAGATAGGGCAATAGCTACTTATACTCTATTGATACAATAGATCGTTCAGGTCGCAGTGTCAGCTAACTGGGCAGTGGACTTTAATATAAAGGGTTTTTCAATAAGAGCGCTACAAAAATATCAATGAAATTCTTTATTCCTGTGAAAGTACGTTCGATGCCATTATGTATGGAACTCGATTTCTTTTGCATGGCCACCACGGGCACGCTTGCAGAAGTCCAGACGCTGAACCCAATTTTCGACGGTTGTCAAGCATAAATCGGCCGATATCGCTGCAATTTCACGTTCGATATTCATACGAAGTTCATCAATCGTCGCTGGCTTGTTGGCATAGACCATAGACTTGACGTAGCCCCACAGGAAATAGTCTAACGGCGTCAAATCGCACGACCGAGGCGGCCAAGCGACTGGACCATTTCGTGAGATAACACGTTCTCCAAACTTGGTTTCCAATAAATTGATTCTGACATTCGCTGTGTGGCTTGTGGCGCCGTCCTGTTGGAACCACATGTCAAGTTCAAGTTGTTGCTCAGCCCAATTCACGAACATACGACGCTTCTGGTGGTCAAGCGACTTCAGTTCTTGCGTCAATTTAATCTTGTAAGGATGTAGGCCAAGATCTTTTCGCAAAATTCGCCACAACGACGTCACAGAGATGCCCAACGCTTGAGAACGGCGTGTGAGAGACACATTTGGGCTTTCTTCAACTGAAGCCTCAGCGGCAGCAATATTCTCGACACTACGGGCACTTCTTTGTCTCACTGGCACGGGAACATTTAGTACTGTGGCCGTGGATTCAAATTTTTCCACTAGACGCTCAATTGTTGATCTGCTAGGACGATTATGACGACCATAAATTGGACGTAGCGCTCTTAACGTTGAGGCCACTGACTCCGAATTTCGGTAGTAAATTTTAATAAGTAATTTCGACTCGTTGGCTCGTATATCTTTCCATCATGAAATGGCAAACCTTACTGAAGAGAAATGTCAAAAGAGCTCTACTTTTGTAGCGTCCTTGTTGAAAAACCCTTTACTTATACACTAAAATGAATTCTGGATGCAATCAGCAAATCAAACTCTTAAAAGGATTGTAATACATTACGTATTTCTTAGCTAATATGGCCAAATTTGTATATAAAAATATTTGTTCCTGGATCAATCCTTCCCGTATTCCAGAAGGGTAGACCTTACTTCCAATATCTTCTTAAAGAGCTGCCGGGATAAACAGGAAAACAATGTTTCACTATCTCACCCCCCTATTGAAATTTTTTATTTTTTTTTTTATTGAAAAATTACTTTTACCTATTATAGTTGATCGTTGGTTTTTGATTTTAATTGAGTCCTATAGACGATCATTGATTGTCGTTTCCTTTTCTTGTGACATAATAAAATTGTGAAATATAAAATTATATACGTCCGTAAGGTTTCACATTATAACCAATTTATAGTTCTATGTATGCCTGTCACTCGTGGACAGCCACCTTATTGACCTACCTATTAAGTATTGATTGTTGAAATACTCATCGTGGAGTAGTATGGATACGTTGTATGCAATATGAAAATAATAAAATTGTTACTGGAGATGAATCTTGGGTTTATTGTTCAAATTTTAAAATGACTTATGTGAATAATAACGAAAAAATTAAGGGCCGACCCTCGAGTGTGAGTAACAACAAAAGCATTACTGATATCAAATAGTTTTTTTCAACTAGCTGCACCCGGCATAACTCAGTTTTGTCCACAACAGTTAGCCAACAACGCCACCTATCGTAAAATTCGAATAAATCGATTTTCGGGAATTTTTCTTTCTGCCCGAACCTGAAATACTGCAATACGAACAAAACAAAAATAGAATCATGAAAATCGGCCCAGCTGTTGTTGAGTTATAACATCATCGAATTTCACCCCGGTGGCCTAGTGTTAATCGCTAAATTGGACCAAGTAGTAGCCATTTAGCCATACTGTTCGAACGCATATCGTCCGGATTAATATGTATCGTCCATTTGTTTCGGAAAAAAAGATACCGTTTAATCGGTAATTATGATTTTTGAATGAACCGCGAGCTGCGGACGACAAACAGTGCATTGTGGGTGTAAATGAGTTCCATGTTTCGCATTTGGAGCAACAAGCCCTGGCTCAATGCATACTGAAATTAAATTCAATATAGACCTTATTGTAATAGTTGAATTTTGATTGCTGCTAGTCTCGATCCGATTGGCAATCGGACGTTGAGGTTGTATTTTCGTGAGTGACTGGTTATATGCCAAAAATAAATATGTTGCACATAAAAATAGCTTGTAAAAACTAAGTGAAAATACATAATTTTAAATTATTATATTAATACGTGAACACCTTAAGGTTCCGTACACTTGTTTAGTACTAATCCGCGGATTGTTGCGTCGGAGAAGATGTTCACTTTTTAACGTATTTATCCGAGGAACGCAATCACGAGAATCCCGCTTAATTACGTTGTCGACGCAATAAGGAAAACCCAGCTTTATTGCCTTGAAAATGCAATAAAGCTTGCACTCAATCACGAAACGTTGTTTATTTTTGTGCACTGTAAACATAATTATATCATGTCAATTTGACAATTTATTTGACAATTGTCTTTGATTTTACTAGAGCTGTGAGCACACAAACATTTTCAATGCTTTTGTTGTATGTGGGTATTTAACCGGAAATTTAACGACAAGCTTTACTTGAAGCAAATAACCGGGTAACGCATTTAAGCGGGAAAAGTGCTGTACATTTCTTATGGAATGCTTTATTTGCTCAGTTTCTGGATGAATAAACGATTATATGTTTTCGTTTAGCCTTGTTAAATAAAGTGATTTTTGACTAATACAAAACGCTTTAATCAATTAAATAAAACCAAAACATACAGAATACATACAGATCATTGTGTTCACCTCAATTAAGAATTAAGGACAAGCTGTAGTCCCACACCATCTGCTACGGACGAAAATCAAGGCCCAAAATTATTTAAAAGATAAAAGACATTACGCAAAATTTTATATGTCTTATTTGATTGTAATAACAAATTAGAAGAACTAAATACAAAAAATTGGTAAATTGCTAATTTCCGATTTATATAAGCTCTTTTTTATGTACATTCAGTGTCTTAATAATCATGGTGAAATGTTGATACCAATTTGATGAAATTTCAGCAAAAAATTTATAGTTTGAATGTTTTTTGCAGCTTTTTACTTGTTCCCATGGAAGCCTTATCGGACATCGAAGTTCCCACAAAGAGGAAGAAATCCCATCATATAAGAAAACTGGTGACAGCCAATAGCCAATGACAGTTTCTCTCATGCTCTCAATATTTCCACCAATGCAAGTGCCGCCTCTCTCGCTGTGAGAACCGTGAACGGATGCAACTGACAGAAAAGCAGAAAGTAAACCTACTTTATCCGTCGCATCCGGCACGTGCGCTGCTTATGGGTCAGCTTCCATAAGGTGCTGTGTATTCTATCAAACTGTCAGTCGAATACGTTGCCGCAACGGATGCGACGGATTCTATGGGTTTGGGGGCCTTCACTCTACGACTATGATTTTCTAAATAATAAGTAAACCAGTCATATCAATATAGAACATTAAAGCTAAGTCTTCGCATACTTTTACAAAAAAAAGGATGTGCCCTCAGCTGTTGCATCGATTATGCAAACGATGTACATAATAAGTAAATGAGATGAGTTTTAATTCAGAGATAAAATTTAGTGACGTATTTGCTGTAGCTAAGGAAATGACTGTTCGTTTGGTTTTAATTTAGTGACCCTGCGGAAAGTGAGAATTCAAAAGAGCCGTGATAATTACGAAGGGGGTCCAGGGGCATATTTCCGACGGTCTACTTTGTTCCTTTTTTGGACCACTTATCGATGCAGCTGAAAAAAAGATTTCTTGAGCATCGTGAACTGCTTTCAAAAATACAAAATATTCTGCCGGAAAAGTGTTCTGAGCTGAAAACAGAAGACATATTAATTGTCAATGCTTTTGCAAAAGTATGGCCAAATGGCATCAAGAGCTCTACTAACGATTTTGTAGCCGAGATGACGACGTGGCGTAGTTAATAATTTATTTCTTGCGGTTATCTCTTGCTATTTAAAACGTAAAATTCATTATTGTTGCAGGTATTGTTAAAATAAAGGGTCTTTCATTAGCGACTTGACAACTATAAACTTTCAGTGTGAACGCAACCTTAAGCCGATTACTTAACTGTCAATGTCAAAATATTCAGTAAAATCAACATTTTCATTATTGTGAAGTACGCGAAGGAACAACATTTACAAATAATTAAAATCTACTACCGAAATTCCGAATCGGTGGTCGCAGCTTTAAAAGCGTTAACGCCGATTTTTGGCCGTAACGAATGAAGCGCACCCTCATCTGCTTCATAAAACAGCACTTCATTCGCAAAAAGTCACTGTTTGGTGGGGTTTTCATGCCGGTGGCGTCATTGGGCGGCTTTTTTTTTCGTCGATGAAAATGACTGTCACGCTCACGTTATGGTAAATGGTATTCGCTACAGAGACATGTTGGAACATTATTACTTCTTAAAAAATTGCATGAATTGAACATCAGTGATATGTGGTTCCAACAAGACGGTGCCACAACCCACACAGCGGGTGCAACAATCGAGTTATTCAAGTCTCAGTTCGGTTAACGTGTTATCTCGAGAAACGGACGCTTCTATTGGCCGCCGAGATCGTGTGATTTAACGCCTCTAGGCTACATTAAATCATTGGTCTATGCCAACAAGCCGGGGACGTTAGAGGAGCGCTCAGAACCAATACTGAACGCAAAATAGCGGCCGTATCGGTCGAAATGTGCCGCCGAGTCATCAGAAATTGCGTACAACTGCGTACATTCCAGTGGTGGACATATGAACGAAGTCGAATCCCATTCATAAATGTTTTGATAGTAATTCAAGCCAATCATTTATATCTCAAGTAATTTGCATTTTATTTAAAAAATAAGTTTCAAGTCCTTAATGAAAGACCCCTTATATCAAAGGATAATCGGCCGAAAACGTTTATTGACGCTCACAACTATTGTGATTCCACACTGTATCAATCAGTAAACCATTGCAGATCGGTACAACCCTTTCCGTTTCTCTTACCTCAAGTGAACGGTCTTTTTCTTGTCTTCGCAGATTAAAAACATGGCTGAATTCCAAAACGCAGTACTTCTGCATTACTGCTTAATCAAGCGTTCCAAAATGCAAACAGACTATTATGATGCAATGCATACTTTTCTAAAACGCATTGTGAATGCATCAGCTGCGCAAACAAAAGCAAACAGAGCATCGTGAATGACTATGATGCAAATGACATTTGACATTTCAGTTTATACCGCCAAAATAAAATGGATACATCGCCATCGCTGGAGTCGTAAGTAAAATAATATATTTTGTAATATTTTGCATATTTTTCTTTTATTTGCAGTACTAAAAAGTGGACCAATGAGTCCATTAAACTATTGGTCAGCACACGCATACAATTTGAGCCCGAATTTCGAAGCAATCGAAGGAAGAAAAAGGTGCTGTGGCGAGTGGTGTTGGAGGAGATAAGAAAAATCAAACCAGATTTCGGATTTTCTATAACTATAATTATAATAATATATAATTCTATAACTTTTAAATAATTTCTACACTTCGGTATATTTCGTTTTATTTGTTTAATTGAAGAAAGCAAAGACATTCTCCGAGTAAACTGCTTCCTTCTTAAATAAAGAATGTGCTTAAACGTGTTGGCATTGTACGAACCAACATTGTTTATTAAGCTGTTAAAAACTATGGTTGTTACTAATTGTTTGGACATTATTGGTGTTTGAGAAATTTTACGATAGTTCGCATCAAAGTCGTTCCAAAACATCAAAAATTGCAAAGCATAACAAATGCAAAGCAGCGCAAAAGCATTTATAACCTGGCACCACAAAAGCAGTGTGCATTCACAATGCGCATTTGTTTGACGTTTTGGAATTCAGCCCATATCTGCGCAATAAGACTTATAGGAGCTATTAAAAGGATTGATGCTACTTAATATATATAGAGATATTGAGGTGGCTCACGAAGAGGTCATTGATATAATGGCCAAAGTACCAAGACGGATGGATATATGTTTATAATACTATCTATTAATAATTAACAATATATTTTTTGTATACATATGGGTACAATATAGTAAGTAAGACATTTATGAAAATTAAAATTTTTTTTTTCAAAGATCACCCCTCCCCCGCCCAAATTTTTTTTTTGCGTTCGCCCCTGGTAACTCCAGATAGAAAAAATATATTTTAAACAAACTGTAACCTATTTATAAGATACCCGACCTCAATAAGTAAAATAATAACTCGGCTATTTTGTGTCAAAATGAAAACTTTTATTAAAAAATAATACTGAGCAAACCAATATATAACATTTTATAAGCTACTTACATGCTGGATTTGTTGGGCTTGTTGCACAGGCACTAACGGAGGAGGTTGGGAATGTGAATTTTGAATGACAGTATTAGTTGGTTGAACAGCGAGATAGATTTTCGTAGGTCCAAGAACACCTTGCTTGCCACTCGACTCTTGAGCTAAAAAAAAGGTTTATTGGATTAAAAACTAAGATATATACATATTTTATGTAAAACTTAAAGTCTAGTAGTTGCTCTGTTATACCATTTTCATCTTTCTGATCACTTGATCAATTCGGATTAATAAATATTACGTGTGTATGTTATGTTGTATCTAACTTTATTCAAGAAAGTTGTTGAATGTCAAGGGTTGTTGGTCAATTAAACGAACATTGTGACTATCGCTTTTGGAGGAAAAAAAAATGACGCATATAGAAATCTTTGCATGTACATTTATGTGATTTTATGACAAAACAATTTTTCGTATGTACAGTGTACGGTCGAGACTCGAGAAAATTTCCTCCACAAGATCAATAATGTCTTAAAAAAAAAAAACAGACGGCTCTTGGACGACGTCTAGCGAAGATTCGCTTAGCCTGCTACTCGACACTCACTTTACATGGTAGCTCCCAAGATATCATTAATACTGATATCAACAGATCACCTGCACAATTAGGTAACTATTCTAGTCTGATCACCATTAAAAAACTTCTTTGGGCGCTGCACAGCTTCAAACCATATAAATCCGCAGGACCTGATGGCCTTATACCTGCAGAACAACAGCAGACTTCTGATATTATCCTGTCTATGCTTTAAGTGTTGCGTTGATCTTGCCCACATTCCCCCAAGTATGGAGAGAAGTTAAGGCGGTTTCCATACCCAAAGCTGGTAAATGCTCCCACGTACAACCAAAAGGTTTCAGACCCATTAGTCTATCTTCATTCCTTCTCAAAACACTAGAACGACTGACTGATATCCAATTACGTGAAAGAATTGATACGCAACATCTGTGTACAGCGCAGCATGCATACTGAAAGGAAAATTAGGAGAAATGGCGCTACATACGCTTGTGCGCAAAATTGAATATTCGATGTATCATAAAGAATACACATTGGGGGTTTTTTAGATAAAGAGGACATACATATTTTGCATCTCTAACGAAGCAGTTGGAAATCCAACAGAGTAAGGAACGCTACGGTCGGTCGCTCTTTTCTCCTGCAAAAAAAGCTATTGGTAATGAATGTAGTTTGCAACCGCAAAAACGCAATGGCTCTACATTTCGATTATCAGACCGACGCTTACGTATTGGGTGGTGGTCTGGCGGATTGCATTAGACAAATCTACTAACTTAAAATATATAAGCAAAGTTCAACGATCAGCTTTTCTGTGCATAAGTGGAGCTCTTCGCAAGACTCCCTCTGCGGCACTAGACACTGGACAGCCGCTAGTGCAGCTGTTCGTCTAAAACAATATCACAGTGGTCTAGCAGAGAAATTGCCCATGCCTCCATTTTGAGTAACGACGAATTCGAACAATGACCACTCCCAAGTTAAGCTTTGGAAGGTCATTCCAGGTCATTCTGGGAGGGCGAAGTTTCTAAGGAGGACAAGACGGTTACACCTTTACACTGACGGATCGAAAACTGACGAAAGAGCCGCGCTTTGTCTGACAGACTCAATATCAGTCACTTCTTCCGTCTTCCAAATCACTGTAGCGTATTCCAGGCTAAAAAGATATCCGCATTTTTAATTCACCTCTATTGAGTGCCGGAGCATTCCAGGGAATTGTATGGCCGATGAACTCGCCAAACGTGGAACAAATACATCTACTTCACTAGGTAAAATATAGACAGGTATACCAATCGCTACATGCTAACTTAAATTGAAGCAAGATGCCTTAGAGAAAGTAAGGCGGGCAGGTGGTATCACGAGCCTAGCGAAAAAACAAATTTGGCTAATGCTAAATCTGAAACGCTCCAAGAATTTTATCTCTCTAAACACAGTGCACATCAGCGCCGTAATAGGTGTTATCACAGGGCACTGCCTGATAGGGAAACACGCAAACAGGCTCGGTGTACCCTCAAACGATTTCTGTAAAAGCTGGTAGAGTTGAGGTAGACGAGGAGACTATCCTCAACCTTCTCAGTACCTACCCCTGTGGCTTTCTAATTCGCATCATGAGAAGCTCCAGTTAGTATTGCGAGAGAGAATTTAGGATTCTTGATCCAACGGTATCACAATGCACCTACACCTGGTCTAAGTGGGCTGGCTTTCTTAGCTGGCAGCCGATCTAACCTAACCTATGTGAGGCGTATAAGAAAAAAGAGAATGTAATTGTGACCACACACCAACATGAACATCCACAAAATTTCATTAAAATTTGTTGAGTGGTTCGGAAATCGACAGCACAAAACAAAACAAAAATCGGTTCACGGTTTTTAAATATCATCATTATATTAATACGCGACCATCCAGTTTCAGTACACATTTTTTTGTATTTATTATGAAATGAGTAGAATGATACTTATATCATTCGAAAGATACTGTGCCATATATGTGCACAAACAAAAAGTTGTGGGTAAAAGGGTGGCGAAATTAATGCTGGTAAAACAATTCCCAATACAAAATTCTTATCAGTTAAGTTAGAACCTATTTTCAAAGGAATAAAATATGCATTCCCCTAAAAGTAAGCAACAGTACGTATAATTCAAATTCAGGGGCATATATCACGTGGGTAAAGCTGGAACCGCCACATTCGAATTTTGCTAAACAAAGTACATGGGATTTAATTGCTATTTAATCGCTAATTAATTGCTCTATTCTAGATTTTTCCGCTCTTCGGGAAGTGGGAGATTTTGTGGCGGACCTAGCTTACCGGTAAAGCTGGAACCACCACATTGACTTTTGAAGGATTTTTTTTGCGCATACCAATCACCGATTTAATCGCTCTGGGGAAATGTAAAAATTTTTCCAGCCGGGTAAGCCGTTCGGCCACAATTTCAAATTTGCGTTTTTTGTAACGGTCAGTTCGCTATAAAACTCTTTTGGTTTTGAAGGAAAATCAAATATATTATTAAAAAATTCATAAAAAAATAACCCTTTCGAATTTTAATATGCTACATATCTTAAAAGAAGCGTATAATTATAGGCTACTATCAGTTTAAATCAAATATTTTGTCGCTCTTCCCTAAATGGGCCAAAAACGGTAGGATAGATCCATCATAAGCAAACACTTTGAAAAATTAAAAAAAATATATTCCGTTACAATTTAACAAAGTCATATACACCAAAAGAAGCGTCTATTCATTACCTATCAGCTCATAGAATAAAATAATTTGTCGCTCTTCTCTAAATGTTGCAAAAACTAAAAAGTTTATTTTAAGACCAAAAAAGTAAGCTAAAAATACAAAAATAAAAATGTTCAATACTAAAAATCCATATATCCCGTTCGAATCCTACTATGTGACATAGCTCATTAGAAGCGTGTATTCATTAGCTATCAACCCAATTCATAAAATAATTTGTCGCTCTTCTCTAAATGTGTCAAAGGCTAACAAGTTCATTTTGCCAAAAAAATCCAAATATTCCCCTAGTACAAAAAAAAAATTGGAAAATTTGGAAAAATCCATATATCCCGTTCGAATCCTACTATGTGACATAGCTCATTAGAAGCGTGTATTCATTAGCTATCAGCCCAATTCATAAAATAATTTGTCGCTCTTCTCTAAATGTGTCAAAGGCTAACAAGTTCATTTTGCCAAAAAAACCCAAATATTCCCCTAGTACAAAAAAAAAATTGGAAAATTTGGAAAATCCATATATCCCGTTCGAATCCTACTATGTGACATAGCTCATTAGAAGCGTGTATTCATTAGCTATCAGCCCAATTCATAAAATAATTTGTCGCTCTTCTCTAAACGTGTCAAAGGCTAACAAGTTCATTTTGACAAAAAAAAACCCAAATATTCCCCTAGTACAAAAAAAAAATTGGAAAATTTGGAAAAATCCATATATCCAGTTCGAATCCTACTATGTGACATAGCTCATTAGAAGCGTGTATTCATTAGCTATTAGCCCAATTCATAAAATAATTTGTCGCTCTTCTCTAAATGTGTCAAAGGCTAACAATTTCATTTTGCCAAAAAAACCCAAATATTCCCCTAGCACAAAAAAAAAATTGGAAAATTTGGAAAAATCCATATATCCCGTTCGAATCCTACTATGTGACATAGCTCATTAGAAGCGTGTATTCATTAGCTATCAGCCCAATTCATAAAATAATTTGTCGCTCTTCTCTAAATGTGTCAAAGGCTAACAAGTTCATTTTGCCAAAAAAACCCAATTATTCCCCTAGTACAAAAAAAAAATTGGAAAATTTGGAAAAATCCATATATCCAGTTCGAATCCTACTATTTGACATAGCTCATTAGAAGCGTGTATTCATTAGCTATTAACCCAATTCATAAAATAATTTGTCGCTCTTCTCTAAATGTGTCAAAAGCTAACAAGTTCATTTTGACAAAAAAAAAAGAAGCAAATATACCCCTAGTACAAAATTTGGTAGCCCACAAAGTATGCATCAGATTTGGAGTGTTGTAAATCCTGCCTGACAATTTTTATAAATCCTGAAAGTATGCAATACCCCTACGATCAAATATCGCTAGCCCTGAACGTACGCATTGATTTTAACTTCGAAATTTCCATACATATACTGGCTGATTAAAAATGGATCGTGTACAAGTCAACCCCACTTAGCGCCATCTACCAAAAATCGCATTACTCAGCCTTAGTGGATAGTGCTACCGAGTATTGTTTTGAGTATTAAGGTTTCTCTAAAGTCTAACAGCCGAATTTATTACATTCCCTTACATCGCGTAACGATTTACGCAGCCTTTACGTGGCTTACCTGACATTTTTATTTATAAACATTTTTTCGCTGTAACCTTACCAAACGTGATTTGTGTTAAGTAAGGTAAAATTTCGATAAACTATTACAGGAAACACTGAAATCCATTACACAAAAAAAGTCAAATTATCTGCCACAATTCCAAAATGCTTTCGAATGGACTTTTGCAATGTCAACCTGCAATAGGGTAGCTGCGACAACGTCAATGTCAAATAAGAAGAACAAAAAGCCAAGTGACAGCTAAAAAACTTATACATGTGGAATTTGGAATAATATATGAGGGAAGAAAGGATGTAGGTACCAATTTTATGTAATGTTAGGTAGAAGATATAAGAGTTGGAGATGCCTTATGTTTGTGGTACCTGAATGGAGTTATAAGATTTCAAAGCTGTAAATATTTAATTAATTTAAATCTGAAGCTAAAACAAAAAGGTTTTTGAGAAAATAAATTGACTTTTAGCTTTAGAAAATTTGAGAAAATAAAAGTAAAAAAATTGCGTTTGTTTTTAACTTTAGAGAACTTGAGGGAATAAAAGACAAAAATTCGCAAAAATATTCATCCGTTCATGGGTGTCCGTATACATAAGTGAATTTAACCTGGCTTGGTAGCAACTACTCCATTTGTCAAACTGGTTTTATAATATGCTAGCACTTATTTTCCACTTTAATGTGACATTCGTTTGGGCGTCTATAGATTCGCTCTAAAATTTCAGATTTCGTGTGGCAAATCGAACACAAAAAGTAATCTGATTTTTTGTTGGTGTTAGTGGGGTATCTGTCAAATTGTGCGTACATTTTTTTTTTCTTTTTATTTTCTTTGTAGGCGAAATGTCAAATCAGAAGTAGGTGTATTGGTAAATTGAAGCAACTCTGGGAAAAAACCCGGATTCGCAAAAGTGCTCTGAAATCTTAAAAAGATTGCTTTTTTTTGCACCAAACGAATATAAAAAGTGATCTGAGATCAAAAAAGTGCTCTGAGAGATCCCAATCGAATACCACATAAATACTACAGAATAGACTACAACCTGAACGATGAAGGTAAGTAGTGAGAAAATATGTGTCCAGTTGCAGATTTGCGATATAGATGCCGCTAGGTGCGAAACTTGGCTGGGGATGAAAATTCATTGAAAATGTATCAAATTACATTTTTCAGCTGCAGGCAGCTCTTTATTGACATTTAAACATTATTTTTTAAATAAAATCCTTCGAAAATTTCTTATCGCTTTGCAAACAGTTGTTGCCATCCGTTTCGCAACACAATTTTTGTCTCTTTTACATATAATCATATAAGCCTTTAACATTTTCTGAACATTTTCTCCTACAGGTTTAAATATTGCAACGATCTATATTGAAAAAATAATAAAAGAAAATGAAATAAATCTTGTTGAAAAATCAGCTGCTTGTAAAAGAAATTGTAAAATTGTATTGCGAAACGGATGGCAACAACTGTTTGCAAAGCGATAAGAAATTTTCGAAGGATTTTATTTAAAAAATAATGTTTAAATGTCAATAAAGAGCTGCCTGCAGCTGAAAAATGTAATTTGATACATTTTCAATGAATTTTCATCCCCAGCCAAGTTTCGCACCTAGCGGCATCTATATCGCAAATCTGCAACTGGACACATATTTTCTCACTACTTACCTTCATCGTTCAGGTTGTAGTCTATTCTATAGTATTTATGTGGTATTCGATTGGGATCTCTCATAGCACTTTTTTGATCTCAGATCACTTTTTATATTCGTTTGGTGAAAAAAAAGCAATCTTTTTAGGATTTCAGAGCACTTTTGCGAATCCGGGTTTTTTCCCAGAGTTGCTTCAATTTACCAATACACCTACTTCTGATTTGACATTTCGCCTACAAAGAAAATAAAAAAAAAAAAATGTAAGCACAATTTGACAGATACCCCACTAACACCAACAAAAAATCAGATTACTTTTTGTGTTCGATTTGCAACACGAAATCTGAAATTTTAGAGCGAATCTATAGACGCCCAAACGAATGTCACATTAAAGTGGAAAATAAGTGTTAGCATATTATAAAACCAGTTTGACAAATGGAGTAGTTGCTACCAAGCCAGGTTAAATTCACTTATGTATACGGACACCCATGAACGGATGAATATTTTTGCGAATTTTTGTCTTTTATTCCCTCAAGTTCTCTAAAGTTAAAAACAAACGCAATTTTTTTACTTTTATTTTCTCAAATTTTCTAAAGCTGAAAGTCAATTTATTTTCTCAAAAACCTTTTTGTTTTAGCTTCAGATTTAAATTAATTAAATATTTACAGCATTGAAATCTTATAACTCCATTCAGGTACCACAAACATAAGGCATCTCCAACCCTTATATCTTCTACCTAACATTACATAAAATTGGTACCTACATCCTTTCTTCCCTCATATATTATTCCAAATTCCACATGTATAAGTTTTTTAGCTGTCACTTGGCTTTTTGTTCTTCTTATTTGACATTGAGTTGTCGCAGCTACCCTATTGCAGGTTGACATTGCAAAAGTCCATTCGAAAGCATTTTGGAATTGTGGCAGATAATTTGACTTTTTTTGTGTAATGGATTTCAGTGTTTCCTGTAATAGTTTATCGAAATTTTACCTTACTTAACACAAATCACGTTTGGTAAGGTTACAGCGAAAAAATGTTTATAAATAAAAATGTCAGGTAAGCCACGTAAAGGCTGCGTAAATCGTTACGCGATGTAAGGGAATGTAATAAATTCGGCTGTTAGACTTTAGAGAAACCTTAATACTCAAAACAATACTCGGTAGCACTATCCACTAAGGCTGAGTAATGCGATTTTTGGTAGATGGCGCTAAGTGGGGTTGACTTGTACACGATCCATTTTTAATCAGCCAGTATATGTATGGAAATTTCGAAGTTAAAATCAATGCGTACGTTCAGGGCTAGCGATATTTGATCGTAGGGGTATTGCATACTTTCAGGATTTATAAAAATTGTCAGGCAGGATTTACAACACTCCAAATCTGATGCATACTTTGTGGGCTACCAAATTTTGTACTAGGGGTATATTTGCTTCTTTTTTTTTTCTCAAAATGAACTTGTTAGCTTTTGACACATTTAGAGAAGAGCGACAAATTATTTTATGAATTGGGCTGATAGCTAATGAATACACGCTTCTAATGAGCTATGTCACATAGTAGGATTCGAACTGGATATATGGATTTTTCCAAATTTTCCAATTTTTTTTTTGTACTAGGGGTATATATGACCTTTTTTGGAAAAATGGACTTGTTAGCTTCTGACACATTTAGAGAAGAGCGATAAATTATTTTATGAATTGGGTTGATAGCTAATGAACACACGCTTCTAATGAGCTATGTCACATAGTAGGATTCGAACGGGATATATGGATTTTTAGTATTGAACATTTTTTTTTGTATTTTTAGCTTACTTTTTTGGTCTTAAAATAAACTTTTTAGTTTTTGCAACATTTAGAGAAGAGCGACAAATTATTTTATTCTATGAGCTGATAGGTAATGAATAGACGCTTCTTTTGGTGTATATGACTTTGTTAAATTGTAACGGAATATATTTTTTTTAATTTTTCAAAGTGTTTGTTTATGATGGATCTATCCTACCGTTTTGGCCCATTTAGGGAAGAGCGACAAAATATTTGATTTAAACTGATGGTAGCCTATAATTATACGCTTCTTTTAAGATATGTAGCATATTAAAATTCGAAAGGGTTATTTTTTTATGAATTTTTTAATAATCTATTTGATTTTCCTTCAAAACCAAAAGAGTTTTATAGCGAACTGACCGTTACAAAAAACGCAAATTTGAATTTGTAGGCGAACGGCTTACCCGACTGGAAAAAATTTTACATTTCCCCAGAGCGATTAAATCGGTGATTGGTATGCGCAAAAAAAAATCCTTCAAAAGTCAATGTGGCGGTTCCAGCTTTACCGGTAAGCTAGGTCCGCCACAAAATCTCCCACTTCCCGAAGATCGGAAAAATCAAGAATAGAGCAATTAATTAGCGATTAAATAGCAATTAAATCCCATGTACTTTGTTTGGCAAAATTCGAATGTGGCGGTTCCAGCTTTACCCACGTCATATATCTGCGAGGTGTTGACACCCACTTTTGATGTTACTATGGAAAACATTTCTTGACAAATGTTTTGCTCTTAATTTGTTATTAAATTTTATTAAAATGTAAATCAAGAGTAAATCTTATTTTTAAAGAGACGTATTTTGTCGATATCTAGATGTCGCTTTTTCGTTTATAAACATAATAACATAAATATCGAGAATTATGGTACGTTCTTAAGTATTAATGCTTAAAGAAGGTAGGGTCGATTTTCGATCACAAGCGAAACTGGTGTTGATTAAAAGAAATAATCTCTATATATTTCCAGAAAAAGAGAGAAAAAACAAGTAAAAGGGTTATCATCGGCCTGGCCGATGCTTTGATACCCTCCACTGCATACACGCAGAGAGACACATGGACCTAATATTAATTTTGTATGTAAGAACTCCCTGACCGACATAGCCCATTTTTAATACCGACTTGACGGCAATAAAAATAAGTCCTCTCACAAAATTTCACTTGCTTATGTAGATTCTTTTCGACGCTATCGTGTTTTCAACATGTGTTTTCTAATATTGGTTTTGTATGGGAGGTACCAGAACTACTTGCCCGACATAGCCCATTTTCAATACCAACCTGAGGACGATAAAAAGAAGTCTTTCACCAAATTTCATTCGCATATGTCAATTTCTTTGGGCGCTATCGTGCTATCAACAGACAGACAGACAGACAGACAGACAGACGGACGGACATGGCTAAATCGATTCAGAATGTGATCCTGATTCAGAATATATTTATATACTTTATGAGGTCTCCGGTGAGTCCTTCTTGGCGTTACAAATGTAATGACAAAGTGAATATACCTTCCTGTGATGCATATGCATTGAATATGCATTGAACTCATTGTCATTTTAAAACCTGGTTCCTAAACGCATGTTCTGTAGGTCACAACATGTAGAAATATGGAAAAATTATTTACTGTAAGTTCGCTGGAAAACCTACAAACTGGGGCACGCACAGATTCTAGATTTATACGTGGGAAATGATGTCAATTCTGACTACACGTCTCCCCATCTAGACTTTGATAAACTATTCTCTTGCTATTTTCCCAGCAGGGGGGAATGGAACACAAACGAACCCACAAAAAAGGAAATCAAAGTCCTTCTATACAATCAATCAATATCCATCACAGTTGTGTCTTTCAGACGAAGGTTCGGGCAATCGTCGAAGCTGCCCACATTGTGTCAATGTTGGCAACGAAGACACATCACTTAATTTTCTCTGGCAATGCCCAAGTCTCTGTCACTTGAGGAATGGAACAATTGGGAGTTACTACTTACACGACATATAGGAACTTTCTACTCATGACAGGTTCATAAATACATCAGGATGGCTGGACAAGTCATCGATTAACCACGAGAAGGAACAAATTTCATCGATATCAACAACAAAAATCTAACGTCAGAGGGAGTAGCCTTGGTGATGCTATAAGCTATGCTGTCGGGAGTGTATTCTCCTGGTAGGGCCACCCAAGGCAGCCAGGTTATAGTTGAAGGGTAAAACCGACGGCAAACACAAATCCAAGAGCGTCTGACCTATAGTAGGCGGCTTCCTGGTCTGCGTCTGATCCTAGAAGGACGGCAGTGTTAAAACCTGGTAGAAGGTATAAAATACAACAACGAAAAGATGCAATGGAACAAACACATGGAATTATTACCCCAGGTGGCAGACCAGTTATACTGGAAAATCCACCCTCTACGGAGGTCGGTCCCTCGGATTCTGGGGAGGACCAACTATTGCTTCTAAAAGACCCTTTCAGAGCGAAAAATACTATGCTAAGATCACCACCGATAGCGTCAAGGGCAAGTTCAACAATATTGCCTATAGATCCCTCTGAAAAAAGAAAAAAAGATATATCGATCTCCACCTAGATCGCATGTCAACGGAAAAAGAAGTCCTCCGGTTAATCAGGACTCAGTGAAAACGAAATGCTTCGTAAAAGAGAACAACGAATTACGAGCTAAACTTAATGAAATGGAGCGACTCTTCTATGAGCTTAAGAAGGAAGTAGATTCTCTGCGAAAAGAAAACGAGGATCTTAAAAACCTTCGTGTACCGAAAGATCTCGAGACAACGCCGAACTGTCCAGCAACGGCATATTTCACGGACGAAGAAGAACTTGCCCGCGAAACCGATCCGGCCGTTAAGGGACGACCTAGCAAAAAGCGTAAGGCTGTAACCTCACCCGAAGTTTTGCAGGAAAAATATAAGGCCGCTGTAACAAACCAGACAAAAACTAAAGCGAAACCTCGCCCTCCACCCGCAATAAATGTCGTCGGGATAGAGGACTACGGAAAACTTCGTAACCTTCTTAAAAATACGCTGAAGACGAAGTATGATATAATCTCACGGCGAAATAACGTGTGAAAAATTAACGTAGAGGATCCTGATTCTTACCGAGCACTGTCTCTTAAATTAAATACAGAGAATATCCAATGGTTTACTTATGAAAATAAGTACGAAAAACCGATGCGAGTCATCGTTAGGGGACTCCACCCGACATGCAGTAAAGAAGATATTATGGAAGACGTGCAAACACAAGGCCTAAAAATTATTGACGCCGTGAATATTATCAAGAAGGAAAAGCAATGCACGGAAGGAGAAGACAAAGATCTCGTAATCAAACGCGGCCTTCCACTGTTTATGCTGACCTTTGATAGGAGCGAGAATGTGGAGGATATCTTCAAAATCAAGACAATCCTAAACATAAAGGTCAAAATCGAGCCAATGCGTAAGGGAAGGAGAACGGTACCCCAGTGCAAACGTTGCCAAGGTTTTAACCACACAAAGGCATACTGCCAGAAAGAACCACGGTGCGTTAAATGTGCCGGTAAACATCTCTCGGAAGAGTGCGACAAAAACAAGCAGGTCCCAGCGGTCTGCGCAAATTGTACGAAAAACCACCCAGCAAATTATAGAGGTTGCGAGGTCGCGAAAGAACTACAAAAAAGACGCGACACTCTCAAGAAACCGGTACACCCAGACCCAAGCTTAAAATATCGTAAAATCGATAATCCGAAAACCGCTAGGGCAGTCAAAAGGACGAAACCGATACAGGAAAATAAAGAAATTGCACAAGAGAACGTGACCGGACCAAGTACAAAGAAAAATCCGGCGTTGGCTGATGCGAGATCATACGCACAAGTCGCGATACATGGAAACCAGTCAAGATCAGATACAACAGATCCGTCAATTATTAACTATTATATTAGAAAAACTTGAGCAGCAAAGCAAGATTAATCAAGTTTTATTTGACAAATTGAGCAAGCCCGAGTTCAAACCTCGGCAGCCTAATAACAAAACATAAATATGATAGAGTTTCTTAAAATACTGACATGGAACGCAAACGGCCTCCTAAACAAAATTAATGAACTAGAAATATTTCTACGGAAAAACAATATTGATATATGCTTGATATCGGAAACCCACTTAAAAAAGGGACATGGACCCAAAATAAAAGGTTACAGAGATTATCACGCGCATCATCCCTCGGAAAATGCCAGAGGCGGATCCTCTCTTTACATTAAAGATTGTATTAAGCACTCAACAGAAATAAAAATAGAACTCGATTCTATGCAAATAAGTTCAGTCTCCGTTGAAGTAAACCATTTAGACTATCTTATCAGATCTTGCTACTTCCCCCCGGGATATAGACTGATAGACGACGACCTTGACCACCTCTTTGACTCATCTGGGTCTAATTTTATTATCGGTGGGGACTTTAATGCGAAACACACTTTTTGGGGTTCAAGATGCAACTCAACGAAAGGCAGACTACTGTACAAAGCCAGTATGAAGCGTGGTGTGGACTTTTATTCGACGGGAAAGCCAACATATTGGCCAACTGACAAAAATAAAATCCCTGACCTCGTCGACTTCTTTATTGCAAAAGGGCTAAACAAAACTCTGACGGAAGTCGAAGAATGCTACGATCTATGCTCAGACCACTCAGCAGTCACCCTGAAAATGGGTGGTAGTGTAGCAACGAATGTAGGACCGCCCAGATTAAGTAGTAACAAAACCAACTGGGACGTTTTCCGAAAAGACTGTAAAGAAAATGTTGCTTTAAATGTGCCACTAAAGACACCGCTAGAAATAGAAGATGAAGTTGACAACCTCGTGGAAGCCATTCAGAGTGCAGCGTGGAAAAACACTCCCTTCCGGAAGACAGCTACACGGAACAATAAAGTCAAGTACACGCCTGAAATAGAAGACCTCATACGAGAAAAGAGGAGAGCGCGTAAGAGATGGCAACAATCCCGCGCACCCCCTGATAAAACTTATCTGAACCATCTTTGCAACAAACTTAAAAATGAGCTACAGGATCTAAGAAATCTCGAAACTTCTACTTACCTAGAGGGCTTGACTGCTGAAAAGAGCTCAAACTACTCACTTTGGAAAGCCTTGAAGTCCATAAGGAAACCAAAAATGCACTCGCCACCAATAAGAAAAGCTAACGGAGAATGGGCGAAAGGAGACAAAGAAAAAGCGGATTTGTTTGCCGAGCATCTAGAAGAAACATTCAGGCCGTTCGATGGACAACCTTTACACGAAGAACCGAATGCTAATACGGGATCCGACAACTATAAAGTAAAAGCCGTATCTCTGTCCGAGCTTCGAATGACACTAAGAAAGTTGAAAAATAACAAAGCTCCAGGATACGATCTAATAACTGGAGAAGTTCTAAAGGAACTACCGAAAAGAGCACTAGATAAGCTGCTGTACATTATAAATGCTTCTCTGAGACTCTCATACGTTCCAAGACAATGGAAAGTAGCCGAAGTCATTATGGTTCCGAAACCAGGGAAGAATACAAATGATAAGAAATCATATAGACCTATTTCGCTACTGCCGATAATATCTAAGGTTTATGAGAAACTTCTGCTAAAACGATTACAACCAGTAATCGAAGAAGAAAGACGCTTGATACCAGATCATCAATTCGGCTTCCGGGTTCAGCATTCCACAATCGATCAGGTGTATCGAATAACAAATGAAATTGAAAAAGCTCTAGAATGCAAAAAGATTTGCTCTAGCGCTTTTCTTGACGTATCGCAAGCCTTCGACAAGGTATGGCACGAAGGCCTCATGTATAAGCTAAGGACAATCCTACCGGAAAAATTATACAAAATATTGAAATCCTACCTTGAGAACAGACTCTTTCGTGTTAGACATGAGACTGAATTCTCGGAATTCAAAGAAATCCACGCCGGTGTTCCTCAAGGAAGCGTTCTCGGCCCAATCTTATTCCTGCTCTATACAAGAGATATACCACAGGATGAAGGGACCATCGTAGCAACGTTCGCAGACGATACGGCTATCCTCGCAATCGATGAGTCAGTCGAATCATCAACTGGAAAACTCCAACGGGCTCTTAATAAAGTATGCGAGTGGACAAAGACCTGGCGAATTGCCCTTAACGAGACCAAGTCGACGCATGTCAATTTCACGTACAAAAGGATAAACAACTTACCTGTTTTCATTAACTCGGTACAAATACCATATGCAAACGAGGCGAAATATCTAGGAATGACCCTAGACGCTAAACTTAAGTGGAAGCCACACGTAAAGAAAAAGCGCGACGAGCTCGCAATCAGAGTTAGAGAAATGTATTGGCTACTCGGAAGATATTCAAAGCTAAGCGTATACAACAAACTGCTCCTGTATAAACAAGTGCTAAAACCTTCTTGGACATACGGTATACAACTTTGGGGTTGTACCAAACCAAGCAATATGGCTATAATACAAACATTCCAAAACAAAACGCTAAGAGCAATCGTGAATGCTCCATGGTATATAAGGAATAGTGATATTCACAGAGATCTAGGAATTGCTACCGTGAGTAACGAAGTAACAAACTTTGCTCGCAAACTTCGTTCTGGTATTCATGGTCACTGCAATAATGAAATAATCCGTACTCTGGACGTGACAAACCTTGAGCGCCGACTGCAAAGAACAAGACCGTTCGACCTAGCGCCATAAGGAAAAACCGCATGTAATGACGGTATTAGTAGGTGCGTTCGCTGGAAAGCTACCTACCAAACGCGAATAACACTACAGAAGCGTAAACTACTTGTTAAGGTAACTTAGTCGTAGTCATCACTTAAATGAAAAAATGAGAGGAACAAAAAAAAAAAAAAAACGGCTTACCCCTTCAATGGGCCCTCATGGATCTAAGTGCGGGGTTCGCTCTGCTGTACTCACTCATCAACCTAACCTTACCTCACAAATATCTCCGGTTCTGTTGAGGCACTACAGTTCAGTGCAGTTACAGCCTTTCCCGTAATAAGCATTTAAAAATATATATTAAAGCGAGAAGCGGATCAGAACATTTTTCTTTCCGATATATATATTTTTTTTAAAACTAATTTAAAATTGTGCGTTTCATGAACAATATCTTTTTGCTGGCTTAAGGGTAGTGATGCGATTACATGAGAACACCACCGTTCTGACTTATGCCTCTCACTACCAACTCCTACTGTCACCTCCACGTTGCCTAGTATATCGACTGAATGTTAGGTAACCAACACCTTCGGAAGAACGAGAGAGGGGGAGGGGTGTCGGTAGCGGAACAGTGATTGGAAAAGAGTTTGTGGCGAATGAACCTACCCGAAGTGGGTTACTGGCAGCGGAATATTCGGCCTGCTGTCCTTGGGTCCAAAAGGGCCGGTTGAGTTTTGTGCCGTCCGGATAAATTCACGACCATGGAAAACAATAATAGTTATGAGAGAGACGCAACCAGGCTCGGATATTGGAACTCCTTCGAAAGAAAAATCACGTCGATTACATTGAGCGAATGGACAATAACGCTCCAGCTATGAGGGTCTTCAAGTCCACCCACTGGTTCGAGACACCAAGGACGACCGAACACTTTTTTTAAAGACCAAGCTATCGGGGATGCCAGAGCGCTTGGTCTAGATACCAGGAATAATTCGGCCCATTATCTGGCGTTTAGGGGTTTCTTTGCTGGATACTAGGAATCTGTTGACAGCCTAGCCATATATCACTATGCGATACTGTATTAATAGACAGCCACTCTATGGCTTGACGAATAGCTTGGCTTGGTAGTGTCTTCAGTGTCAGTGTTTCGGGAGGGAGAAGGAGAGGTCCAGATTCTGTTCTTCTGAGAAGGCAGCGAAACCGACTCCCGCTGGTGTTTTGGAACCAACCATGAATACTGCCAGTGCTGCTTCACATAGAACATGTATTTAGTTAGTCCCATTGGGGTCTGTCCGGTATTTCAATTGCGAAGCCTTTTTCGAAGTTGATTTTCGTAGATAATCAGTAGTAGAAGGTAAGAGGCTTGACTGTAGGAGGATGCTGGTATGTCCAATTGATTGTCCTCTCCAGTGCTTGTCCCTCATTGCTGCGGTAGCGGCGTATACTTTGCTGACGATGTCAGGAGATAGAAGGTTAAGCATTGGTTCTAGAGCGGCGGTAGGAGATGTCCTCAATGCGCCCGTAATTCTTATGCATTCCAACCGTTGAGTCTTTCGTAGGGCCTCCTGTCGAAGGCCGGCCACCACACGGCTATGCCGTATAAAATAATCGGTCAAATTAGCGCGGTGTAAAACCAATCAATTACTTTGGATTGGAGACCCCATATCAAGCCGACAGCCATTCTACAGGAGTAAAGAGATTTCCTAAAGCTTTCGGCAATGTTTCTCTCCATAAAGGCTTGCTTTCTAGTATCAGGCCCAAATATTTGGCACTTTTAAAAAACCAGAGTGGATTGCCGTTAAGATTGGGGGAGTGGCTTAACCCTTCTGGTGAATAAAACCAGCTCCGTTTTTGTCGGATTGACGCTTAGACCGCAGTTTTTGGTCCAGAAGATTAGTGGCTGATTGAGCGACATTTTTGTTCGCCAGCTATTTTAAGGCGATCGAGTCTCTATGTTATGTTATTATTATGTCTAGGAAGACAGCCATTGCATATTCGTGGAATGAAAGTTACCTTTCAATTGATCTGACAATTGAGTGAAGTGCAGTCTCCGTGGACTTTTTGATAGGCATGTTGAGAGCTTGAGATTAGCGCTTGGTCAACAGTGTCTTTGATATAAAGTTCGATAAAAAAAACATCAATTATGAAGAGAATAATTGAAAAACTCAGGGAGACTGGATCAATTAGTGATCTTAAACACTCTGGGTTTCCTGTCACAAGTCGATCGACAGAAAACGTCGAAGCAGTTCGCGAGAGTATTGCCGACAGTCCAGGAACATCAGTCAGGCAGTAAGGTGTTCGTTAGCGTATTTATTATGAAATCAGTAAAAACTTATATCAATCGAAAGGTACTATGCCATAAATGTGCCCAAACAAAATATCGTGGGTATCTATCGCCTAAAGACTGGTAAAATGAAGTTAAAAATGTTCCATATAGAAGCTTATTAGTTAAATGAAAGCATTTTGGTGACATACAATTTGTCGCCGTAATATTACCATACCAATGTATTCAAATATAAATCATCTTATTTTAGAACCTATTTTCGATGGAACACTTCATTTACCAAAAACCTAGCTACCCTTAAAGGTATGCAATTTTTCAGGTGCATATAAATATCTGAGAGCTGTTGACCAACCACTTTCGTTTCAATGATGTTACTATGAACATTTTCGGTATAAATTGTTTGCTCAAAATTTTCATACTACTAAAATCTAACACATGAATAAAACATATTTTTAAATTCTTCATTCTTTTTCTATATTTAGATGTAGCTCTTTAATTTACACAAAAAAAAATTATTGAATATTGCGGTACGTTTGTTAGTATAAATACTTATAAAAGATTTTCGGTCGATTTCCGAATGCTAGAGCTATCATGAATTTTCTACACCGATTTTCCTTTCGTAAGAAAATATTGCCTCGCTATATTAATAACGTTGTAATTTCATTACATACTTAATTGTAAATAAGTTTACCTTATTATGTAGTTTTTAAGAATCCATACCTAAGCGCTTGCAAGGCCAAAAATTAAGCGAAAACATGTTCTCATGCTTTAAAATTATTAATTTCAGTAGAATGGATCAATAAAACTTTGATTATGACAAAACAATAAAAAACGCAAAAACATGTACAAAAAAACGTGTACAGTACATGCACCCCGCATGCATAGGGCAGATAAATGGTAGTTTTCGATTCTAAGAATTGGGAATTCATTATCAATGTGATATTTACATTATTAAAATTTGAAGATTTTTATGTTCTCTAAATACATATGCGGAGGCGGCCTAGATAAATTGACGAGATAATATTTTTAATTCAGTTTTACATCCATTGAGATGATTTTAAAGTCCCTAGAAAAATAAAAGTAAAATTAAATATTATAAATCCCCAATATTTCTTCAGCGCGTGAGTTTTTGCCACTACAACTTATTGATATTGGTGGTAAAACTGATTTTTGTTTCAATATTTTGCATTTGGATACGAAGAAATGCAATCAAATTCACATAATATTTTTTGCATTATCATTTTCATGATATTATGTTCGTTTAGGTATTTTAGCGTCCTCATGAAAGAGAGAAGGCTATTTGTTTACGTTTTATATTTGTATATTGATGTCAGAATTATTATTTCAGACTTTTACCTATTTGTGTGAACAAACTTACAAATATGTACATGAAAACAAATTTGACAACATAAATTGGAGGGGAATTTCGGTTCATCATATTGACGATTTTTTCATAATATTGATGAACAAGGTTGATGATGATGAATTTTTCGTCATATTGCTGAACTTTTTCATGATTCAGTGTATCACATTCACAGCACTATTCAAATAACAAGCAAAGAACATAGACCAAAAAAACTAAAACAACGAACAACCAACAAATACTTTTAGTCTAAGATGCTATAAACCAAAGTCTTGCAGTTAATGTTAGCAGCTTTAGTGAGTAGTCAATGTCAAAATCTTGCAGAAATAATGCACATCGCGCTACCCTCAATGGTACATCCCATTTCCTAGTGGTTGACGCGAATGCATTGCCGTCCGTTATAACCTCCACGTTTTGTCTAGTTCGTAGGAATGGTATTTTTGCTCTGCAATCCGTAGTTTTATGAATTATATATTGGACCTTATTGCGAAGATCAACTATCAACCGATTGACTATTGATAGAATTTATCAATTCAAATAAAAATCGGTATTGCGAAAATGAATTGATAAAATATTGTGCTATTGTGAATGCCTTCAAAATAATTCTATTATGGGAATGGGAATGTGCGTCTGACTGATGTTTTTTTTTTTTTTGAGGAACGTACAAAAAATTCAGAAAATCAATAAAATTAAAAACAAAATATAAAATGACTTCAACTTAACTATATTTTGATTGAGATGAGAAGTTGGATGATCCTGCTATCCTGATAAAATTTATCACTTATTTAATTCGAAATTCACATTTTTTAGTTATTTCTTTAGGTATCGCGAACTCATCAACTGCAAATTTACGATTGAAAGAAAAATTGACAGCTGACAAGAAAATCGATGCAAATTTTTCATTCACAATCGATTTTTTTTTTAAATTACAATGTAACAACAATATTGACAGTTGACAGTCACAATACCATTAAATAAAATTGATTGATAAATTTCAATAATTAATTGATAGTTGATCTTCGCAATAAGGGTGACTGTCTTCACTATTCTTCTGTAACATTACAGAAGCATCAGTGTGGACTTCGGTATACACCTTGTACTTAAACAACTGAAGGACTGGATCGTTTGCTAATTCTTGTTTCAAATTTTGAAAAGCGGACATTTGTTCAATGCCAAACACAAACGAAACGTTTTTTCAGAAGGTCTGATAAGGGCTTGGGTTTCGAAGCGAAGTTAGGTATGAACTTGCGAAAGTAAGTAAGCCAAGAAGCCAATCCTATAAAGCTTTGGATCTGCTTCACATTTTTATTTGGAGTTGGATAATTTACAACTGCCCTAAACTTCTCTGTTCCCGGACAAATAAACCCTATTTCAATCGTGTGTCCTAATTAATCAATTTTTTTCCTCAAAGAAATTACTTTAATATAATATCTTAAAAAAACGGCTAGAATAATACTCATGCCGAATGGGCACAACCTAAATTGATATTGGCCGCTATCCACGACAAAACTATTATACTTTCGAGAGTCCTTCGCAATCGGAACATGAAAAAATGCAGAGGATAAGTCCAATGTCGGAAAGAACCTTGCGTCTTGTAGCTGATCTAGCTGCTCTTCAACCAAAGAGAGGGGAAAAGGACCTCTTATGATTTTTTCATTTATGAGTCGGTAATCGATGCATAGCCTCTTCGACCCATCCTTTTTGTTGACGAGAACGGCTGGGCTTGCGAACTTGGAATTACTCTTTTCTATAATTCCGTCTTTTAACCAAGATTCAATTTGGGCCTCAATTTCTAATTTATGTTGGTATGGTAGCCTGCGTGGTGTGTCGAATATGGGTGTTTCATCTTGTAACGCAATTGTCATTTGGATTGCGTTAAATATGAAGGAAAACTTCCAACAAATAGCTGTCCACAAAAAAAAGGATGAGAAAGTAAAATGCATCAACTGTCATGGAAATCACCCAGCAAATTATAGAGGCTGTCCGGTAGCAAAAGAATTTGAAGAAAAGAAAAAGAGAGGTAATGCTAAACTCCAACAGAGCTCTCTCAAAAATAGAAACAAGCTACAGGTAAATGTTGTGTAGACAAAATACCAATTGCGGCTAAAACAAATACGCCAGTTGTAAAAACCAAATCGTATTCCGAAATTGTGAAAAATACACGTAAAGAAGAAGATCTGTCAGTGAAGGAAATGCTTTCTACTATTATTCAAAGATTGGATAATCAAGATAAAGTAATTAAGCTACTGAGCGAATAAGTTTCCAAGGGAACTAATCAAAAAAATAATCATGATTAGAAATGTGAAAGTCGCAACCTGGAATGCAAACGGTTTACATTTGGAAAAATCGATGGAAAGAATGCATATCAGAGAATGCCTAACAAACGACACTCCCTCTACACCCCTACGAAGTAACAACACAAATCAAAACGGTCTTAAAATAGTCTTAGATTGAAGTTCAAGGGAACATGTCTCCATAAATCCCAGTAAGGCTATTATAGTACCCTTTACTAAGAGAACAAATTTGAACTTGCATCAAATCTCCATCAACGATAAAATTGTTGAGTACTCCGACGAAGTCAAATATCTCGGAGTGATTCTAGATAAAAGACTAAATTTCGAACTCCCATATAAACAACAAAATCAAAAAAGCAACCAGTGGGTTCTTGGCTTGTCGTTGCATGTATGGTAAAACATGGGGAAATCTCCCCAAAGATCACTTATTGGATCTATACAATGATGATTAGACCCATCTTTACTTGCGCTTCCATAGTATGATGGCTCAACAAATCTGCTTCTTTCAGAGATTACAGAATAAAAATATTATATATAAATATATAAAAATAAAAATTAAGAAAGAGAAAATCGTGGCAGCCGAGAGTGTGACATGTTCATCAGTCACATTGAATAGACGTGTTTTTCGTGATCGGTCCAGCTAAATCTGCGAAATAGCACATTACTACGTAGTACAAACGTTTTTCTCTCGGAAAAGTCGAATACTCAAAGCTCTGATTAAAATTTGTTAAAATACCCCGGTCCATACAGTGTTCGCCTATAGTTGTGCATCTACTTTTCTTTGCGACAAAAAGTTATTCTTGCGAAAATAATGTCATCCTCATCATCATCTTCGAGTATAATAACACGAAACAAAACTCAGAAGGACGCTCTCTCTTCTCGTACTGGCCCTCTCTCACCATCTATCGAAGGCAACAACAAAGGAATGATCTCTATTAAAGACCTACAATCCCAGTTGGCTAAACAGTCTGCATCATTACAACGCAGCTTCACTGAGGAAATTGACAAAATGCGATCTGAATTCGTCAACAAAATTGATGAAATTAAAGAAAGTTGGGCTCATCGCTTCGAGAGTTTAAACAACGCGATTTCAAACATAGCATCTCGAGTTGATAGAGTTCTACGGCTCATATGCATAGTGCTGAGATCCTCGCTCTTCGCAAACAAGTGAACATCTTGGAGAGAAAAGAAATCGCCTGCGATGCTGTGCTCTTTGGAGTTCCCGTACTGCCTGAGGAAAATCTTCAGCAAATATTCACTCAGCTCTGTAACACCATAAAATGCACTCCGCCTCAAATGGTTGATGTTTTTCGTGCCAGAAGGCGAAACAACACTAACAACAACACTTCATTGGCTGCCCCACCATCGATTGTCGTAAAATTCAGATCCACACGTGAAAGAAATGCTATTCTTCCAACAAATAGCTGTCCACAAAAAAAAGGATGAGAAAGTAAAATGCATCAACTGTCATGGAAATCACCCAGCAAATTATAGAGGCTGTCCGGTAGCAAAAGAATTTGAAGAAAAGAAAAAGAGAGGTAATGCTAAACTCCAACAGAGCTCTCTCAAAAATAGAAACAAGCTACAGGTAAATGTTGTGTAGACAAAATACCAATTGCGGCTAAAACAAATACGCCAGTTGTAAAAACCAAATCGTATTCCGAAATTGTGAAAAATACACGTAAAGAAGAAGATCTGTCAGTGAAGGAAATGCTTTCTACTATTATTCAAAGATTGGATAATCAAGATAAAGTAATTAAGCTACTGAGCGAATAAGTTTCCAAGGGAACTAATCAAAAAAATAATCATGATTAGAAATGTGAAAGTCGCAACCTGGAATGCAAACGGTTTACACCAACACATCTCTGAATTTCAGGTATTTCTATGCAATGAAGACATTGATGTCTGCCTGATTTCTGAAACCCACTTTAAACAGGGAACACGGATTACAATCCCTGGGTACCTATGTTACACTCTCTCCATCCATCTGACAGTGTCAGGGGAGGAAGTGCTGTAATAGTAAAAAGTATTTTAAAACCTTATGAAATGCCAAAAATAGAAAGACCAAATATGCAAGCATTATGACTAAAAGCAAGCAAGTCAGCATAGCTGCTATATACTACCCACCAAGGCATTCGCCTACAGAGGAAGATCTTAATGACCTTTTTCGATCTCTAGGCAATAACTTTATCCTTGGAAGTGATTTCAATGCAAAACAAACCTACTGGGGGTCAAAATCAGTAACGACAAAAGGCAGGAAGCTTTATAAAGCAAGGCGAAATTTCAGATGCGTGGCTAAAGCAACAGAAAAGCTGCAAAATGCAGTTAATGAGATATGTGTTTGGGCGCAACGATGGCGAATTAAACTTAACGAGTCAACTAATAATGTGGGTTGCAGGGAGACATTGACCAGGGCTTGCCATCGGTTTGAAATCACCCTCGTCTGGGTTCCCGGTCATAGGAACATAGACGGGAATGAAAAAGCCGATGAACTTGCCAGATGTGGCTCTGCTCTGTGCGTGTCGCAGGCGGAGGAAGTATTCCCTCCGCTGGGATACATTAAGAGAGAAATCTTCCTGTACTTCTCCTCAAGGGCGGAGACGAGATGGGTGTTTGGCCCTTAGGAACTCACGCGGCCAAGCTTGGCATCCCTCATAATACCCACTGCCGTAGCTGCACTGACACAAACAAGAGTGAAACAGTGTTTCATCTTCTCTGTGAGTGTCCGGCACTAGCAAAAACCAGACTCAGTGCACTAGGTCATCCCTTTTATGATGACCTTTCGGCTATCATTTTAATAAAATCATCAAATTTCTCAACTCCACAGGCTGGTTTTGAGCTCCCTTAACTTCCTTCCCCCCCTTTTTATCTTCTGGTTCCGTTAGTTTGTGGTCTCAAAACGGCGCTCAATGCGTTACTTGTGTTTTTCCCTCGTCAGTAGACGGGAATACAGCCACTTAAACCAACCAACCAACCAACTAATAAAACTAATAAAAAAATAACGAATCTTTCCGTGGTTATTAATAACCAAATAGTTCCTAATTCAAACACAGCTAAGTACCTGGGTATGAATCTAGATGCTAAACTCAAATGGAAGGAACATGTGGAAAAGCAAGTAGAAGAGCTATTTATTAGATATAAAGGGTTTTTCAACAGGGACGCTACAAAAGTAGAGCGACAGGGACAGCAAACGACGCCGAATTTCTTGCCGCTCTTTTAACATTTCAGTAAGGTTTGCCATTTCATGATGGAGATATACGAGCCAACGAGTCGAAATTATTAAAATTTACTACCGAAATTCGGAGTCAGTGGCCTCAACGTTAAGAGCGCTACGTCCAATTTATGGTCGTCATAATCGTCCTAGCAGATCAACAAATGAGCGTCTAGTGGAAAAATTTGAATCCACAGGCACAGTACAAAATGTTCCCGTGCCAGTGAGACAAAGAAGTGCCCGTAGTGTCGAGAATATTGCTGCCGCTGAGGCTTCAGTTGAAGAAAGCCCAAATGTGTTTCTCACACGTCGTTCCCAAGCGTTGGGCATCTCTGTGACGTCGTTGTGGCGAATTTTGCGAAAAGATCTTGGCCTACATCCTTACAAGATTAAATTGACGCAAGAACTGAAGTCGCTTGACCACCAGAAGCGTCGTATGTTCGTGAATTGGGCTGAGCAACAACTTGAAAATGATTCGGATTTTCATCGAAAAATCATCTTCAGCGATGAGGCTCATTTCTGGCTGAATGGCTTCGTCAATAAACAAAATATGCGGTATTGGTCAGGCAGCAATCCACACGTACTCCATGAGTCATCATTGCATCCCGAAAAAATTACGGTTTTGTGTGGTTTATGGGCCGGCGGCGTCATTGGGCCGTACTTCTTCCGTGATGATCAAGACCGGCACGTTACTGTGAATGGGAATCGCTACCGCTACGATTATTTTTGGCCCCAATTGGATGATATGGACTTGGAGGACATGTGGTTCCAACAGGACCAAAACTTTTGTAGCGCTCTTATTGAAAAACCCTTTAGAAAACTTTATTGGTTGCTAAGATATAATTCGGAAATGTTCATTGAGAATAAAATTTTATTATATATCCAGATACTGAAGCCTGTTTGGACATATGGTATCCAATTATGGGGTTGTACAAAGAAAACAAATGTAAAAATAATACAAACATTCCAAAACAAAGTCCTTCGGGGAATAGTAAATGCCCCAAGGTATATTAGAAATATGTAATGACTTGCATCGTGATTTGCAGATTGATCTTGTAACGGAAGTAATTAAAAGTTGGGTGTAATGGGGCTTACACTATGACCACACCTTCTGGCGCGGGTGCTAAACTTCACTGGAGCAATTTCCATTATCTCATTATTACAGAAAGAAACTTTCCTGATCACCATATCGTACTCATATCCGACCAGCTTAATTCTTTCTCTGTCTAAAGTAACGAGTGTTTTGTTCATTATTATGAGCCACAACTGTGACATAACACCTACTTGGTGTGCATCTACTGACAAGTTTGGTTGTATTGCTATTTCCCAGTGTTGATGGAACTATTCTGGTACTAGGGATAGAGACAATCCAAGGACTAAGATGGTTTTCTATTCCTAGATCCGTAAGGGACTCTGGGATTGCTTCTAAATGTACATTGTTACTCCTACCAACGAGCGTCAAACTTGCATGGGATTGCTAGTCAAATATGACGGAACAATCACACGTGACCGGGAGGAAACTTTGATTACCCTACTTCAAGTTCACTTCCCTGAGTCTAGAATCATAAACGAAGCTTATGAGCGCATTACCGAGGATTCACCCTCAAGAAGCCTTGGAAGAAATAACAGTTAATCAGGCAAGCTTTCAATCCGGATAGGGTTAAATGGGATGTCAACTCATGTAAACCATACAAGGCACCAGGTATGGACGGTATTTTTCCAGTACTCATCAAAAAAGGACTAGACTTAATTTTTGCCTTATTTAGGTTCAGTTTTAAATGGGGTTATATACCACGGGCTTGGAGGGAGGAAATCGATGGAAAGAATGCATATCAGAGAATGCCTAACAAACGACACTCCCTCTACACCCCTACGAAGTAACAACACAAATCAAAACGGTCTTAAAATAGTCTTAGATTGAAGTTCAAGGGAACATGTCTCCATAAATCCCAGTAAGGCTATTATAGTTCCCTTTACTAAGAGAACAAATTTGAACTTGCATCAAATCTCCATCAACGATAAAATTGTTGAGTACTCCGACGAAGTCAAATATCTCGGAGTGATTCTAGATAAAAGACTAAATTTCGAACTCCCATATAAACAACAAAATCAAAAAAGCAACCAGTGCGTTCTTGGCTTGTCGTTGCATGTATGGTAAAACATGGGGAAATCTCCCCAAAGATCACTTATTGGATCTATACAATGATGATTAGACCCATCTTTACTTGCGCTTCCATAGTATGATGGCTCAACAAATCTGCTTCTTTCAGAGATTACAGAATAAAAATATTATATATAAATATATAAAAATAAAAATTAAGAAAGAGAAAATCGTGGCAGCCGAGAGTGTGACATGTTCATCAGTCACATTGAATAGACGTGTTTTTCGTGATCGGTCCAGCTAAATCTGCGAAATAGCACATTACTACGTAGTACAAACGTTTTTCTCTCGGAAAAGTCGAATACTCAAAGCTCTGATTAAAATTTGTTAAAATACCCCGGTCCATACAGTGTTCGCCTATAGTTGTGCATCTACTTTTCTTTGCGACAAAAAGTTATTCTTGCGAAAATAATGTCATCCTCATCATCATCTTCGAGTATAATAACACGAAACAAAACTCAGAAGGACGCTCTCTCTTCTCGTACTGGCCCTCTCTCACCATCTATCGAAGGCAACAACAAAGGAATGATCTCTATTAAAGACCTACAATCCCAGTTGGCTAAACAGTCTGCATCATTACAACGCAGCTTCACTGAGGAAATTGACAAAATGCGATCTGAATTCGTCAACAAAATTGATGAAATTAAAGAAAGTTGGGCTCATCGCTTCGAGAGTTTAAACAACGCGATTTCAAACATAGCATCTCGAGTTGATAGAGTTCTACGGCTCATATGCATAGTGCTGAGATCCTCGCTCTTCGCAAACAAGTGAACATCTTGGAGAGAAAAGAAATCGCCTGCGATGCTGTGCTCTTTGGAGTTCCCGTACTGCCTGAGGAAAATCTTCAGCAAATATTCACTCAGCTCTGTAACACCATAAAATGCACTCCGCCTCAAATGGTTGATGTTTTTCGTGCCTGAAGGCGAAACAACACTAACAACAACACTTCATTGGCTGCCCCACCATCGATTGTCGTAAAATTCAGATCCACACGTGAAAGAAATGCTATTCTTCCAACAAATAGCTGTCCACAAAAAAAAGGATGAGAAAGTAAAATGCATCAACTGTCATGGAAATCACCCAGCAAATTATAGAGGCTGTCCGGTAGCAAAAGAATTTGAAGAAAAGAAAAAGAGAGGTAATGCTAAACTCCAACAGAGCTCTCTCAAAAATAGAAACAAGCTACAGGTAAATGTTGTGTAGACAAAATACCAATTGCGGCTAAAACAAATACGCCAGTTGTAAAAACCAAATCGTATTCCGAAATTGTGAAAAATACACGTAAAGAAGAAGATCTGTCAGTGAAGGAAATGCTTTCTACTATTATTCAAAGATTGGATAATCAAGATAAAGTAATTAAGCTACTGAGCGAATAAGTTTCCAAGGGAACTAATCAAAAAAATAATCATGATTAGAAATGTGAAAGTCGCAACCTGGAATGCAAACGGTTTACACCAACACATCTCTGAATTTCAGGTATTTCTATGCAATGAAGACATTGATGTCTGCCTGATTTCTGAAACCCACTTTAAACAGGGAACACGGATTACAATCCCTGGGTACCTATGTTACACTCTCTCCATCCATCTGACAGTGTCAGGGGAGGAAGTGCTGTAATAGTAAAAAGTATTTTAAAACCTTATGAAATGCCAAAAATAGAAAGACCAAATATGCAAGCATTATGACTAAAAGCAAGCAAGTCAGCATAGCTGCTATATACTACCCACCAAGGCATTCGCCTACAGAGGAAGATCTTAATGACCTTTTTCGATCTCTAGGCAATAACTTTATCCTTGGAAGTGATTTCAATGCAAAACAAACCTACTGGGGGTCAAAATCAGTAACGACAAAAGGCAGGAAGCTTTATAAAGCAAGGCGAAATTTCAGATGCGTGGCTAAAGCAACAGAAAAGCTGCAAAATGCAGTTAATGAGATATGTGTTTGGGCGCAACGATGGCGAATTAAACTTAACGAGTCAACTAATAATGTGGGTTGCAGGGAGACATTGACCAGGGCTTGCCATCGGTTTGAAATCACCCTCGTCTGGGTTCCCGGTCATATAGGAACATAGACGGGAATGAAAAAGCCGATGAACTTGCCAGATGTGGCTCTGCTCTGTGCGTGTCGCAGGCGGAGGAAGTATTCCCTCCGCTGGGATACATTAAGAGAGAAATCTTCCTGTACTTCTCCTCAAGGGCGGAGACGAGATGGGTGTTTGGCCCTTAGGAACTCACGCGGCCAAGCTTGGCATCCCTCATAATACCCACTGCCGTAGCTGCACTGACACAAACAAGAGTGAAACAGTGTTTCATCTTCTCTGTGAGTGTCCGGCACTAGCAAAAACCAGACTCAGTGCACTAGGTCATCCCTTTTATGATGACCTTTCGGCTATCATTTTAATAAAATCATCAAATTTCTCAACTCCACAGGCTGGTTTTGAGCTCCCTTAACTTCCTTCCCCCCCTTTTTATCTTCTGGTTCCGTTAGTTTGTGGTCTCAAAACGGCGCTCAATGCGTTACTTGTGTTTTTCCCTCGTCAGTAGACGGGAATACAGCCACTTAAACCAACCAACCAACCAACTAATAAAACTAATAAAAAAATAACGAATCTTTCCGTGGTTATTAATAACCAAATAGTTCCTAATTCAAACACAGCTAAGTACCTGGGTATGAATCTAGATGCTAAACTCAAATGGAAGGAACATGTGGAAAAGCAAGTAGAAGAGCTATTTATTAGATATAAAGGGTTTTTCAACAGGGACGCTACAAAAGTAGAGCGACAGGGACAGCAAACGACGCCGAATTTCTTGCCGCTCTTTTAACATTTCAGTAAGGTTTGCCATTTCATGATGGAGATATACGAGCCAACGAGTCGAAATTATTAAAATTTACTACCGAAATTCGGAGTCAGTGGCCTCAACGTTAAGAGCGCTACGTCCAATTTATGGTCGTCATAATCGTCCTAGCAGATCAACAAATGAGCGTCTAGTGGAAAAATTTGAATCCACAGGCACAGTACAAAATGTTCCCGTGCCAGTGAGACAAAGAAGTGCCCGTAGTGTCGAGAATATTGCTGCCGCTGAGGCTTCAGTTGAAGAAAGCCCAAATGTGTTTCTCACACGTCGTTCCCAAGCGTTGGGCATCTCTGTGACGTCGTTGTGGCGAATTTTGCGAAAAGATCTTGGCCTACATCCTTACAAGATTAAATTGACGCAAGAACTGAAGTCGCTTGACCACCAGAAGCGTCGTATGTTCGTGAATTGGGCTGAGCAACAACTTGAAAATGATTCGGATTTTCATCGAAAAATCATCTTCAGCGATGAGGCTCATTTCTGGCTGAATGGCTTCGTCAATAAACAAAATATGCGGTATTGGTCAGGCAGCAATCCACACGTACTCCATGAGTCATCATTGCATCCCGAAAAAATTACGGTTTTGTGTGGTTTATGGGCCGGCGGCGTCATTGGGCCGTACTTCTTCCGTGATGATCAAGACCGGCACGTTACTGTGAATGGGAATCGCTACCGCTACGATTATTTTTGGCCCCAATTGGATGATATGGACTTGGAGGACATGTGGTTCCAACAGGACCAAAACTTTTGTAGCGCTCTTATTGAAAAACCCTTTAGAAAACTTTATTGGTTGCTAAGATATAATTCGGAAATGTTCATTGAGAATAAAATTTTATTATATATCCAGATACTGAAGCCTGTTTGGACATATGGTATCCAATTATGGGGTTGTACAAAGAAAACAAATGTAAAAATAATACAAACATTCCAAAACAAAGTCCTTCGGGGAATAGTAAATGCCCCAAGGTATATTAGAAATATGTAATGACTTGCATCGTGATTTGCAGATTGATCTTGTAACGGAAGTAATTAAAAGTTGGGTGTAATGGGGCTTACACTATGACCACACCTTCTGGCGCGGGTGCTAAACTTCACTGGAGCAATTTCCATTATCTCATTATTACAGAAAGAAACTTTCCTGATCACCATATCGTACTCATATCCGACCAGCTTAATTCTTTCTCTGTCTAAAGTAACGAGTGTTTTGTTCATTATTATGAGCCACAACTGTGACATAACACCTACTTGGTGTGCATCTACTGACAAGTTTGGTTGTATTGCTATTTCCCAGTGTTGATGGAACTATTCTGGTACTAGGGATAGAGACAATCCAAGGACTAAGATGGTTTTCTATTCCTAGATCCGTAAGGGACTCTGGGATTGCTTCTAAATGTACATTGTTACTCCTACCAACGAGCGTCAAACTTGCATGGGATTGCTAGTCAAATATGACGGAACAATCACACGTGACCGGGAGGAAACTTTGATTACCCTACTTCAAGTTCACTTCCCTGAGTCTAGAATCATAAACGAAGCTTATGAGCGCATTACCGAGGATTCACCCTCAAGAAGCCTTGGAAGAAATAACAGTTAATCAGGCAAGCTTTCAATCCGGATAGGGTTAAATGGGATGTCAACTCATGTAAACCATACAAGGCACCAGGTATGGACGGTATTTTTCCAGTACTCATCAAAAAAGGACTAGACTTAATTTTTGCCTTATTTAGGTTCAGTTTTAAATGGGGTTATATACCACGGGCTTGGAGGGAGGAAATCGATGGAAAGAATGCATATCAGAGAATGCCTAACAAACGACACTCCCTCTACACCCCTACGAAGTAACAACACAAATCAAAACGGTCTTAAAATAGTCTTAGATTGAAGTTCAAGGGAACATGTCTCCATAAATCCCAGTAAGGCTATTATAGTTCCCTTTACTAAGAGAACAAATTTGAACTTGCATCAAATCTCCATCAACGATAAAATTGTTGAGTACTCCGACGAAGTCAAATATCTCGGAGTGATTCTAGATAAAAGACTAAATTTCGAACTCCCATATAAACAACAAAATCAAAAAAGCAACCAGTGCGTTCTTGGCTTGTCGTTGCATGTATGGTAAAACATGGGGAAATCTCCCCAAAGATCACTTATTGGATCTATACAATGATGATTAGACCCATCTTTACTTGCGCTTCCATAGTATGATGGCTCAACAAATCTGCTTCTTTCAGAGATTACAGAATAAAAATATTATATATAAATATATAAAAATAAAAATTAAGAAAGAGAAAATCGTGGCAGCCGAGAGTGTGACATGTTCATCAGTCACATTGAATAGACGTGTTTTTCGTGATCGGTCCAGCTAAATCTGCGAAATAGCACATTACTACGTAGTACAAACGTTTTTCTCTCGGAAAAGTCGAATACTCAAAGCTCTGATTAAAATTTGTTAAAATACCCCGGTCCATACAGTGTTCGCCTATAGTTGTGCATCTACTTTTCTTTGCGACAAAAAGTTATTCTTGCGAAAATAATGTCATCCTCATCATCATCTTCGAGTATAATAACACGAAACAAAACTCAGAAGGACGCTCTCTCTTCTCGTACTGGCCCTCTCTCACCATCTATCGAAGGCAACAACAAAGGAATGATCTCTATTAAAGACCTACAATCCCAGTTGGCTAAACAGTCTGCATCATTACAACGCAGCTTCACTGAGGAAATTGACAAAATGCGATCTGAATTCGTCAACAAAATTGATGAAATTAAAGAAAGTTGGGCTCATCGCTTCGAGAGTTTAAACAACGCGATTTCAAACATAGCATCTCGAGTTGATAGAGTTCTACGGCTCATATGCATAGTGCTGAGATCCTCGCTCTTCGCAAACAAGTGAACATCTTGGAGAGAAAAGAAAAATTATAAGCAAATCGATTGATATAGACACTGAGTTTTTGATTGTTGAGGTCCATGATGGTTGCACAAAATGCTTGATTGCTTGTGCCTATGTCAGCCGTTTTTCTCTGTTCTTTCTCAATTCTCGCCTCTTAATGAACACATAATAATTTGTGGTGATTTCAATGCAGATTTGTTCAAAAACGACTCTCGTGCCTTCCAAATTAAAGATTCTGCTTCTTCCTTAGGACTCCAAATAATTAATGTCAATTATCCTACGCGTTTTGCTAAAAATTCTATTCCTAGCCTCCTTGATCTGACAATTGTATCCGACCCATCGTCGGTTATCCTCTTCGACCAGCTCTCAATTGATCTTATATCGGACCATGACCTTCTGTTTTGTACATATAATATTAATTTCAATCACTTTCCTGCTCCTTTGACATTTTCATTTAAGGATTATAAGTCAGTAAATATGGAAGACCTAAGAAACGCCGCATTTCTGGCACCTTGGGATGGTTGTCGCTCATTTCCTAATCCTGATGCCAAGCTAAACTATGTATTTTCAAAATGTAGTTAATGAGTTATATGACAAATTTGTCCCTGGTTTACAACGACCATCAAAGCTCGTAATAAGCTTTACAGCAAATGGAAACATAGTCCATGTAATTCCAATTGGCTCGCTTACAAAAGCAATGCGAAACCATTCGACAGTTGTGTTACGAAACTCCAAGAGGTATTACTACTCCTCTAAACTCAATACTAAACTTCCACCCAAAAAACTTTGGAGTAATCTGCGACAAATTGGTGTTTCCAGTGCAAAAAGCAGTTTAAAATGTGAAATTGACCCTGATGTGTTAAATAACTTCTTTCTCGATAACAATACTGAAAACATCAATTTCAATCTCTCTAATAATCCTAATCCGGCTTTGCAGTTAGAACGAGGTTTTGAAATTGAATCTGTTAACGAAAATGATGTCATAAACTGTGTTGCAGCTATTAAATCAAATGCTATCGGCGAAGATGGAATACCAATACGATTTATAAAACTCATTTTACCCTATAGGTATTGTTTCTCACTTGACCCATATTATCAACCACTGCATTACCACGTCAACTTTCCCAGAATCTTGGAAAATAGCTCGAGTTGTACCTGTTGCAAAAAAGAACAACCCTACATCTGCTGCTGATTTTAGACCCATCAGTATTTTACCGTGCTTGTCAAAAGCCTTTGGGAAACTCATAGCAAGACAAGTTATTGAACACTTATCTCTTAATAGCCTTCTTTATGGTGGGCAATCGGGTTTTAGGTCTAACCACAGTTGTTCTACTGTGATGGTTAATATATTAGAAGACATAAGAAAAGAGTTTGATAACGGATATGTAACGCTTCTTTGTCTGCTTGATTTCTCAAAGGCTTTTGACAAGGTTAACCATATAATTCTTTGCTGGAAATTGCAACATCTCTTTGGTTTTGGTAACAGCGCAGTTAAACTTTTTGAGAACTTTCTTTCAAATAGATTTCAGAAAGTTATAACTTCCGATTCTTCTTCCGCTCTTCTGCCAGTAAAGCAGGGTGTTCCACAAGGATCAATACTTGGTCCCATTATCTTTTGTATGTTTATAAATGACCTGCCATCTGTCTGTAGAAATACTTCGGTCCATCTCTATTCTGATGATGTTCAGCTTTACTTGGCCAGGCCATTTAATAATACAGCTGAACTTGTACGCAACCTAAATGAAGATCTCTCCAGTATTTATTTGTGGTCTGTAACTAATGGTTTACTTCTAAATCCAGACAAGTCGCAAGTTATACCCATATCTAAAAAAAAACTACCCATCCAAACTTTACCTGATGTCGTGCTTTCTGTTTTCAAATTAAAGGTTGTTAATACTGTTACTAGCCTGGGATTTGTTATCGACTCTAACTTATCAGGATACGACCATACAAACTATGTAATAAGAAGGATTTATGGATGCCTTAGGAAACTGTGGCTAAGTGCAGATTTTACTCCTATGGCCACTAGAACCATCAGAACCATCTCCAATGCCAATCGTTTTAAAAACGCAGTCTTTCTACATTTTTCTAACCTATCCTAATGTCTTTATTTTAACTTCCCTCCTAACTTGAACTGTCATCTCATCTATTCTATCTGCTTATATTTAGTCTATTTTCTTATTCTCTCCTTTCTTCTTTTTCTTCTCCTTTATCTTATCATATTGTAAACTTAATTGTAATTGTAAGATTAACATATTGTATTATTGAAATATTGTATTATTGAAATATTGTATTATTGAAATTATTTTCTAATTGTCTTAACTCTATGTACTATAAAAGATACTTATCTTAATGTACCTTAATATTGTATAATAATAAATTGAATTGAATTGAATTGAATTGAATGCAAGTGATACTGCAGCCTCTAAAAAACAATATCTTTCACCCTTTTTCACATCCAAGTTTGTTAAGGCAAAAAAAGTCATCCAATGACTGCAATTTCCTACGGTAACCCGATTTAAAGAGCTAAAGTCTTGAAGAGTAACTGGAAAGGCTGAACAAATAAACGGATTTGAAGTAATTCGCAAACTGCATGCAGTTTGGGACACCAATGCGTTTTAACTTGTAATTAATAAAGGTCCAAAAATGTTTACTATTTTCTTTGACTTTAGCATTTGACAAGAGATCATTAATATGTCAACCTTAAATGGAGGAAGACATATGGAACTTGTTGCTTGCATCTAATTTTATGCCAGCAGTTGCACTAGTGTTGTTTCCAATTATCGAATTTCCCATTTTTTCAGTTTTGAAGTAGCTGTTTTCCTTAATTCAGAATTTGCAAAAACAGCATCAGTGGAGAGCGATGTTAGATGTTGGCCCAGGATATTATGTGAGTCATTGAGGGACAACTGTTTTGCAGCAGTTCTTTTCGGAGCACTCGAAGCAATATCTAGCGACGGCGAACCAGGAGTGGGTGCATTGACCCTAGATAACGATTGGGAGCGACTAACTATATTTAATTTCTTAATTCGATGTGGAATGCGCTAAGAGTTTTTTTTAAAGCGATATGCAATAAATCAATTTTGAAATTTATTGAATCCGGGCCAAGCAAAGGTTGATTACACTTAGTACATATATCTAGATCCATTTAGAGCAACGAACTTTATACATAACTAGCTAGCTAGATTAAATTATTATCATCAATTTTGATAGTTGAACCTCTCTATTGAACGAATGAAACTCCCTTGTAATTCAATTTAGTTCAATGCGCTTGCGCTCACCACCCAAAGCAGAGCAAGAACGGAGCTATCGGGTTAACCATACCCATCCACAAAATTTCACTGAAATTGGTTGAGCGGTTTTGGAGATCGGCAACAGCACCAAAACTATCGTATCTGTCAAGCCGCAACCAACCATATAGGTACATCCACAAAATTTACCTGAAATCAGTTTAGTGGCTTCAGAGATGGACAACAGCGCCACCTATCGGGTTCAAAACTATCTTGTCCTTAAATTTCATTGAAGATCGACAGCAGCGCCACCCAACGGGTACAAAACTATACTATCTTCCTAGGTGGAACATAACATACCCATCCACAAAATTCCATTGAAATCAGATGAATGGTTTCGGAGATTGACTACATATTGACTGCGTCACCTTTTATTTGAAATTTCCAGAAACAAAATCTGTTCACGCATTAAGAGAACATCAATTCAAACACAATGCGACTTTTTTTGATGTAGAAGGAGATAGATGACAAACAAATGTGCCTACAGCGCCACCTGTTGAGAATTTTCCGAATTTGCGTTCTTCCCAAACCATCGCTGATTCAAGACAAACAAAATAAAATAAAATCATTCAAATCCGAATTACCCGACTATATGTAGATGGTAATGACAAAACCCAAAATGTACTGAAATTCATGTGTTTTTCACACACGCACAACATACACATACGTTTTCCGATTTCAACCAAACTTCACAAAATATATAGACCAATTCCAAAGATGTGTGAAAGTTTGGTTAAAATCGGCTAATTTTAAGGCTCAATTTTTATATATATAGATAGCAAATTAAAGTATATAATAGCAAATTAGCAAAATAGAAATGGTGAGAAAAACAAAAGCACTAGCTACGACTTCTGTGATGACACTGACTTCGACGACTTTCCATTGAAGTTAAGGCCGACACAACTAGTTTTCTCGAATACCCGAAAGAAATAAGACATTGTCAAGATAAAACGAAAAGCGTAAAGATGGCAACAAACTTGTGATACACACAAAATATAAAGCATATTTAAATAAATTATGTAAATAGCTAACAAAGTTAATTTAAGGGTTTTAAAATCCTTACAGCTGAAAAAGAATCATTCTGGAAGGCTATACAAAAACAACTAAGATTCCATGTATTGGTAATAAAGCTACAGGGAGAAAGCGATTGTTTTTGCCGCCCATTAAGAGGAACATTTTTAACCGATCGATGGTCAAGCGATTAACGAAAATATTTGTACTTCCAACACAACGCCTGAGTATAATGTGGTTAGAAACGCTACGCTCACCGAGCTCGGACAGGAAATAAAGAAATGTAAGCCTAAAAAGTTCCGGGCTATTTACTGATGGCTGGGGAACTCATATAAAAATGGTACTTTGCAAAACATTATTGAAACTTCTTCATACTACAAACGGCGCGAACCATTATGGTTCTAAAACTTGCCAAATTAAAAATGTTTGAAGGACTACATTCAACGATCGATCGAGTGCATCGGATAACTGACGTTATAGAAATTACGTATTGTCAATTTTTAATTCGTTTTTTACTTTCAGTCGTTTTTTTTCTTGTTTTTTTTTTAATTAACTTTTTAATTTCAATTAAAAAACAAGAACAACCCGGCCTTCTTAAACATAAAAATAAATTTTAAATTACCTTTTAACAGTTGTTGTTTCACTTGCTGCTGCACTAACGCAAGTTGTTGTTGCGTAAAGTCATTCCCAACCAATCCTTGCAAAACTATTCTAGGACCATGTTCAGTCTGTATAACCTGGGCTGTAACACATTTTATTACTGTTCCAGGCGGTTGACCTTGTAAAAGACTCTGCTCGATTGTACTTGAAGTGGTGTGTGTCTGGGTTTCTTCCTGCGCTGAAAATTGGTGACCCTGTTCGCTCGTCGTCAGTTTTTGATCTTTGGGTGTTTGGTCGCTAATATGCGACTTTTGTTGATGCACAAGCTTTTGAATTGTTTTTGGCGCACTCTGGATTTCTCTTGGGGTCTCAGAAAAGTTAGTATTTGTAACAATATGAGCACTACCGTCGCTTTGAGTTTTGATGTGGGCAACAATTTGGGCCTGGTTGTTTCCTAGAGGTTTTATAATAACTTGTTGACCATTAACGGTGGCTACTTGCAGTTTACCTTGCGCCAACTGTTGGGCCAAAGCTGAATTTTGTACAACTAATTGCTGTTGAGTTGGCTGTGCAATGCATTCGGTAGTTGGAGCTTGTTGTTGTAATTGCTGATTTAGAGCTTGTGTTTGACTCTGCGTTTTCAATTTTGGAACAGTGGATCTTGATGATTCAACTTGAGGTTGTGAATGAATCATCATTTGTTGCTGAGGTTGAGCTGGCTGTATTATTTGCTGCTGTAAAACTTGCACTTGGGATGACTGAGGTACTGATCGTTGAGTAACTATTGTTTGGCCAGGACTTAGAATAATTCTTTGCCCACCAACCATTATTTGTTGTTGAACGTTGCTTGTGTTCACAATCTGTTGAATTACTTTTTGAGCCGGTTGAGGATTTAATATAATTTGATGTTGTGTTTGGGGAACTGCATTTTGAGTAGGCGTTTGCTGTGTGGTTTGTTGCGAGGGTGAAGAAATCAAAACCTTTTGGCCTTGAGCATTCTGTCCAACTAAAAGCTTTTGCCCTGGTTGAACAATCAATTGCTGAAGGTTTGATGGCTTAGTGCAAGGCGTGGCATGAATAACTGGTCCTCCAGTTGGCAATATTTTTTGCACAGTTTGAGAAGCGAGAGCTTGTTGAGCATTTCGAACTGTTGGAGCCATTGAATTTGCAGTAATCTTTATAATGTACAATATATCAGTAAAAAGTATAATAAATAAATAATAATTTAAATATACCTTTTGTGGAACTTCTCTATTTACAATTTGCTTCAGGCTTATGCCACTACCGACTGGTTTTGCCACTTGTTTAAGAGTATTTGACTGCTTTGCAGCAGTTGAAGGAGTAGATGAATTTTGAACTGATTTATTAGCAACTGCTGCCGGGCCTTTTAACGAAGCATTTTTATTTACACCTACTAGTAAACACAAAATTAGTCGAAATTAGTTTTATCTTTAAAATGTACCTTGCGTTGTAGTCAAAACATGTAGTTTCCCATCTGGCATTTGTATTAATTGTTGGCCAGGGCTTAAGCCACGGACACTGACTTTACCATCAGGACCACGAATTATTTGAACCTTATGCTGCATTGGTTGAGTGGATTGAACAGCTTCAGTTGTAGCAGTAGTGGTCTTGTTAGGTATGTTGTTTGATGCACCCTTTACAGATTGTGATGACGTTGACACTGTCTGATGAATTATTCGTGTTGTGCCATCTGGATTCTTCACAATAACCCGTCGGTTTGGTGTTGTCGCTGCAGTTGCCTTTACTGAAAATTAAATTCAAAGATAATTTCTCCGATTCAAAATTATGTACAAAAAAAACGAATATTACCAATTGGTTGCTTAGCATCTGCTGACTTTTTTTGTTGGTGTGCCGCTCTTTGTAGTTTAAGCTGTTGCTCCATTTTTTCCTTAATTTCTTCATTTGACAACTTTGGGGCTAAAGTCTTTGATGTAATTGTAGCTAGTATTCCAGAAGAACTAGATGTACTACCACTTTCAATTTGCTTAATTTGAGTGTGTCTACCATTAACAGAGGTGCGCGATTTTTCTTGTTTTTCTCCGAACAATTTTATTTCCCAGAGTTCTAACTTATCCTCTTCGACCCATTCTTCTGATACCTGCGGTTCAGTTTGCTGCGGAGATTCTGCTCGTTTTCTCTTCCTGAGTCCAGATCGTATTGAAGTTACCTCTACAAAGAAAATGTTAAAATTTTGAAGTGCATAGACAAAATTTGTTCTTACCTCTAATTGTTTTGGGTAATTCTAATGGTATAACTACTTTCCTTCTCAAATATTGGGTTTTTTCATTGAATTTTCCAAAATGTTTTAACTTTAAAAGTTCTTGAGTGACAATTTCTGTCTCTGTTGTAATTTGATACTTGCCATCGACAGACGGAGGTTTTGCAATCATGTCATCCCATCTAAGACAGCAAAATAAGATTCTCAATTGAAGAGCGATTGCTGCAATAGTAGGGCTGTTAGTGGTGCGATAAAGCCAACACGTTTTAAATAGCGGTCTAGAACAGGGATAGGGCCAAACTGATGTATTGGTTTTAGCTAAATGGTGAAAACCATTTACTTGCACTTTTCCACCAGTTCTGGCCAACCTTACTAGTTCGTATCTTGGTAGAACCATAAGACTTTTATGTAAACTATTTGTGTAGAAATTTGAAATTACAGGATATTTTGAAGTGACATTTCTAACGGACGGTTGGAGTTCCTTCCCATCATTTAAATCTCGGACAAGATATATTTTACCACGTGTTGAATTGGCGGAATAAACACGCTCTGTGCCATTTGGACCGTATTCTGGTTCTACCTTAATGTTATCTTCGCGTTTAATAATCCTAGGAGGATGTAAAGGAAAACGTCTGTTTTGTTTTACCAATATTGCATTCTGTTCCGTTGCCTGATTATGGCTCATTTCTTTTTGATTATTTTTACTGCGTAATTTGTGCTTTCTTTTTTTAGTAAACGAGATTTCATTATCCATCACGTTTAAAACTGCATCTGTACTTTCAACTTCAACGTTACTGCAGACGTCTAAATTGTCAACATAATTCTCCAAATCAGGTGCCAATATTTCGCTTTTTTCATTAGAACTACATTCTAGAACCGTTTTAGATACATCCTCTTGTTCGGCTTTTATTGGTGTCTCTTGTTTTAAACTGAGTTGGCAGAAATATGACGAAAACATATTATCTTGAAAAGCAATAGCATTTTCCAAAGCAGTGTATAGGTCTTCCTTTAAATCAATTGGAAAATCTTCGTACTGCTTGTCGTCCAAATCGTCTAACATTACATTTGGTTCTTTTTTGCCCTCCATAAGCTTTTGCTCTAATATGGAAGGTTTTTTTACAGCACCTAGAATAGCGGCCACAGTCTCTTTTGAACCGTTTCCGGCAGTATGTGCTTTTCTTAATAAAAGCAGCAACTCCTTTTTCGCTCTTGCTTTTTGTAAGCACAATGGTGAGTAACAAGTATTCTGCGTTATTTGAGAAACTGCATTTGAATTCGTGTTACAATCTCTTGTATAACAACGATACTGTTTCGCAAATTTGTTTAATTGGCTAAACTGAAGTCGAACCGACTGAATTTTTTTCGCTAATGTATTAACTAACTCAAGATTAACCGAATTTGACTGCGAACTTTGCTTTTGTTCTACTAAGCGAAGAATTTGTTTTTCCAACACTGACTGTTTGATATTTACGTTTGTTATATCAGATACGGTGTTTAGCTTCAATGTTGGTGAACTACTCTCTTCTACTTTACCCGTTTTCGACATATTTTGCTCCTCAGCTTCTTTTAAAAGTAATCTTTTAGATAATAAATCGTCTAATTTACATTTTCTTCCTATCTTAGGAAAAAGTAATCTACCAGTAGCAGTAAGCGATTTTGATACATCAATTACATCGCTGTTTTCGGTTCTGTTAAACTCAATAATTTCGATGTGCTTGAAATCATCTATGTACCCATAATCTAATCCTTGTTTTGATAACCGTTCGCATTGCTTTAAGAAGTTATAGGTTCGAGGATCAACGGTGATTATTTTATGGTCTCCCTTATGGAGTATGTGGATGTTTATTTTACTAGCACAAATTCTTTTATGAGAGCGACGATTCCGTTGTCGTTGTCGGTAATACGACATCCATATCCAACCCCATTGACCATGGATACGATATTCTTCGCCTTTTTGTTTCCAAACTTGATGTTTCAGTCCAAGTGAATACTTAACATAGTTAAAGGCTAGTCTATTTCTTTCTTCTTCGTCATCACGCTCCCTTTTTTCTCTCTTTTCAATTTTCTTTCGCTCTTCTCTTTCCGCTGATGTAGTACGATGAAATCGTATGTGGCCTAACTGCTCATGCCATACATTTGCAAATATAACTGATTTAAAACAGGACTGCAATAGTAAGAGAACATAAGAAAAATCTGATGGCTTAGATGAGTTTGCAACTGCAGATATCCACATTTTCCGTACGGAAATCCAATTAGTGTTCATGAATGAAGCAGCAATGCTTTGCTCAAAGTTGATTAAAGTTTGTCGGATAGTATTAATAACATTTATTGCTGTACCATTAGAATTACCAATCCATTTAAACTCAGATGCGGTTGTCAATGAAAACTTATGAGAAAGATGCCTTCGTTTATCACGTTCCTCATTCCTTTGAGGTTTATTTAAAGCAATAGGATTAACCGCGTATTGATTTACATAACTTTTAAATCCATTTTCCATTCCTAATTTGAAATATAGTGTGCCGTTATTTATTTGATTTAGTTTTTGTCTAGTAACTCTTAGTTCTTGGTTAGCTTCTTCGTCTCTTTCGATATTTTCACCCTCACTATTCATAGTTTTATTTAAAATTTGATTTATTTTATCATTCTCGAAATCAATATAAGATTTCTTGTTAATTTTGCTTTCATTCGTCAATTTCTCTGTGATATTCATTTGTCTATTAATCTCTTCTCTTTTGTCAGACAGTTCCTTGCATAAATTTAACTCCAAGTCATTGGGATCAAGCACAGACAACAAGAGTTCTAATTGTGTTGTCGTACTATAATACCACGTCTCGGTTCCATTTTGATCTTCAACAAATATACGGCGTGCAACAAACCAATATTTTCTTCCATGTCTGTCAAGTCCTAATATTTCATGTCGAATAAGAACTCCTTGCTTTTCCTGAGGTAAAATGCAATCAACCGCACCAACTACCTTGTGTGATTGACACAAATTACACTGCCAATCTTCTGTTGGTACATCAACTAATGGTGGATCAACACATTCTAAATGAAAAACAGCTGGACATGTTTCACAGCACAATAGGTCTCCGAGTCGATGACAAACTCGGCAATGATCATCATAATGTATTGGACCTTCTTGAAGCATCACATCACGTACAGCAGTTGTATTTAATAACTGGTCAGTAAGGAATTGAAGTACGGTTAATCTATCTTCTACCCCAGAATATGGGTATTCTCTCGATTGCAAAATATCATAAACACTTCGATCAAAAATGGGATCACTTTCGACGTAGCTGCGAAGAATCTCCGGCCACGTTATGTTGTCAATTAGGAATAGACTTATATTTACACTGTCTTTTTGATCTAAAGGTCCGAAGTGGGTAACCTGTATATCCTCCTCGCGAAGAATAGCTTTTAGCAACATAATATGTATTTCGATAAATAGTGCGCTTTGTTCTTCACAGATTAATGATGCACAAAAATCTTCTATACGAAATGGTGAGAGACGAACAAGATGTCTAAACCTTCTTAACACTTCATATATTGTAACCGCAAGAAGACTTAATTTGTTTGAAATAAGCAAGTCGTCCGAAGATTTTGGAATTACTAATGCTTCTAAATCGCGGTCCTGCAGCCATATCGGATCGGGACTGGGTGGCCGCTTACTCAAACCACTTTGACTAAAACTGCATTCCGAAAAATCACTTTCGCTATCATTATCTCCACCTATACTTTCCTCCTCCGTAGGCGACATAAGTAACGGATCATCATCGCCATCGCTTTTATCTGTTGAATCTCCAAAGTCAGACCCATAGTGATATTCAGATTCATAACCTAATAAACGAAAAAATAAAAATAAAAATACATTTGTATGTATGTTTCAATATAATTAAGCTGTTTGTTGTATTGCCTCAATGAAAAGTTATTGTTAAATAATGCCAATTAAAAACAATCCAATGAAAAATTATCACCTCAGCCATCCACATTTATATCCTTTCGAATATTTGAAAACTGTCATTCACATCCACAATTAGGGGAATTGTAAATATTTTTTTTAAAAAATCGATAACATCATAAACTGTTGATCATGAATTCGAAAACGAAAAAAAGTTAACTTAAAATAAATCGAATTTGCATTCAAATATCTACAAAAAACAATTTTAAAATCTGAACAGATAGCAGAATATATTTGCTTTTCATAGGTCGCAATTCAAATCACAATTTTCTTATCGTTTTTTTTTTACACAGAAACTACGTAGGTACTCATACTTGAAAGGAGGAAACGTCATTATGGAAATAACGCAGAAACACATCCACCGCACCAACTATTTCGGTTCATTAGTGAAATTTATGGCCTCATATTTTCTCTCTATTTTGCTTCCCAAAAAAGATAAAACGCCATTCAGCTGATGTATCACTAAGAACATTTTCAAAAGTGTCTTGTCAACGATAGTACTATAGTTTGTACGTATATACAATCCATTCTAAATTTCCTCATTGAGACAAAAATACAGACACAAAAAAAAACAACTCCGACGATGGTACAAAACACAGTTGTCAAGTGAAGATCCAAAATTAGTCTTCCAAATCAAATTGCGTACGACAATTACGTGGTATTTGATGGGGCTTCTCTGACCACTTTTTTTTCTCTAGATAATATTTTATATATACTAGGTGGGCCAAAAGAAGTCATCCGATGTTGTTTGGCTCTCATTTTTTTTTTTTCTAAATGAAAAACTTCGATTCTGTTTTTTGATTATGTTTATTTGAGCCTTTCGAATTTTATTGGTCAAGTCGAGATGATGATATCAGCCAAATAGACGCCGTCACAATTGATTGCCATACGGGCTCGTTTTATGGCATTTTTCATCACTTCGGCGAGAACTTCGGGCGACGGATTCTCGCACTCGTGTCGGATGTTGTCCTTTAGGGCTTCTACGGTCTCGGGCTTGTTCACGTAAACACGGGACTTCAAAAAACACCACAAAAAAATGTCTGGAACGGGTAAATCGGGCGATCATGCGGGCCAGTGCAAATCGCCAAAACGAGAGATGAGGCCCGGGAACGCCGCCTTCAGAATATCGGTTTTGGCTCGCACAGTGTGTGCGGTAGCTCCATCCTGTTGGAACCACATGTCATCCAGTCCTAATTCGTCCAATTGCGGCAAAAAAAACTCGGTTACCATGGCCCTATAGTGCGCACCGTCCACTGTTGTCATTTGACCAGCGGCGTTCTCGAACAAAAATGTCCCGATGACTCCTCCAGCGTGAACAGCGCACCATGCAGTAACTTTGAGCGGGTGTAATGGCTCCTCGGGCATTACTCGCGGATTTTCGGTGCCCCAAAAGCGATAGTTTTGCTTGATCACGTACCCGCTCATTATGGTCGAAAAATCGTCCACTTCGTCCTCGAGATTGAGGATGGCTTGGGCGTAGGTTACACGCGTTTGGCGGTCGACCGGCAGCAGCTGATGCACGGACTGGACTTTGTACGGGAACATGCGCAAGTCTTTGACCAAAATTCGCCTTAGGGACGACCGGCTGATGGCTAATTGCGAGGCACGGCGTCTGGTCGACGTTTCCGGCGACAGTTCGACATCCTCGTCAACACCGGCGATATTCTCGGCACAACGGGCGCTCCGGGGCCGGCTACTCTTGGCAACGTCTCGTGTGGACCCATACTCTTCAAGGTTGGTGGCCAAACGGCGCAGTGTTTGCGCATTCGGTGTCGGACGGCCATGGAATCGGCGACGGAATTCGCGCTGCGCCAACACTTCAGACGAATTGTTACGCAGAAAAATTGACATGATTATTGCGCGTTCTTGGGGAGTGTATCGCTCCATGGCATTCACTTGTATTCTACATCTGTCTAGTCCACAAATGTCAAAACAGATTTGACATTGGCGGCCATTTGCAAAAATAAGAGCATCTTCCAATAGGTGATCTCTTTTGGCCCACCTTGTATAATATAAATATTTTTTTTTTATGTTTGATTAGTACAAAAAAAACATCCTTTTTCGATTTCAGACCTTCAGATTTACCAATACAAGTGCGTTTGAGTTTACCAACTGGTTGTTTGCTTACGTTTTCGTGGAATTCTTCTATTTTGTAAATTATTTTTGTACAAATGTTTAAAAATCAATCGGGGCACAAATTTCGAATGATTTAATATAAAATTCAACGAGTGGGTGAAAAACGCGTAGAAGTGTCGAGGACTACTCATATTTCAATTGCACGATTATCAACAAAAAAGGGAGCAAGTGGCGTTTTTCGACGACGTATAAAGGGTTTTCCAACAGGGACGCTACAAAAGTGCGACAGGGACAGCAAACGACGCCGAATTTCTTGGCGCTCTTTTGACATTTCTCTTCAGAAGGGTTTGCCATTTCATGATGGAAAGATATACGAGCCAATAACGAGTCGAAATTATTAAAATTTACTACCGAAATTCGGAGTCAGTGGCCTCAACGTTAAGAGCGCTACGTCCAATTTATGGTCGTCATAATCGTCCTAGCAGATCAACAATTGAGCGTTTAGTGGAAAAATTCGAATCCACAGGCACAGTACAAAATGTTCCCATGCCATTGAGACAAAGAAGTGCCCGTAGTGTCGAGAATATTGCTGCCGCTGAGGCTTCCGTTGAACAAAGCCCAAATGTGTTTCTCACACGTCGCTCTCAAGCGTTGGGCATCTCTGTGACGTCGTTGTGGCGAATTTTGCAAAAAGATCTTGGCCTACATCCTTACAAGATTAAATTGACGCAAGAACTGAAGCCGCTTGACCACCAGAAGCGTCGTATGTTCGTGAATTGGGCTGAGCAACAACTTGAAAATGATTCGGATTTTCATCGAAAAATCATCTTCAGCGATGAGGCTCATTTCTGGCTGAATGGCTTCGTCAATAAACAAAATATGCGGTATTGGTCAGGCAGCAATCCACACGTACTCCATGAGTCACCATTGCATCCCGAAAAATTACGGTTTGGTGTGGTTTATGGGCCGGCGGCGTCATTGGGCCGTACTTCTTCCGTGATGATTCACTCAACCTGCTATTACATTCATAAAGCTTTGTCCAATCCAAAAAAAGCTTAAAATGCTCTTTAGTCAATACTTCCCCGAGTATTCTAATCATTTATCTTTCTGCTCCTTCCAGAGGCTGAGCTAGAAGAAATTAAAGACAGATCTTATTTAATCAACAAGAAACTAAGAATGATTTCCCGATTGCCAGCTATGTGGGTGGGTGGGTGGGTTGAGTATATCGTAGATCGTACCCATGGAAAGCATTATAGTTGGATACACATACACATACCCACAGCCACAGTGAAGTTCGGTTTCTTCTTCACAAAACTACAAAAAAGAAATATTTTCGAACCATGACATCAAACAGTCGTTCAACTTGCAGACACACCAATTATTCATTTTGCAGACCTTTTGATTTGACACATCACACAAGCCACAAAGACCATTGCAGTTTGCAGAAGATAGAAGTCAATAAAATGCAGGTCTCTGGGCTACATATTTTTAAGGTTTGAGCGCTTAAAGCAAACAAAATTCTGGCAACCCTGAGCGTAAGTATCATTTGCGCGAGCGACCTCATGCTGTTTGGTGTTTACTTCGTACTTCCTTTTCGTTCTGCAAAACGCAGACACTGTTTGCAATGAAGATGGAGACATTAACTATACGGTAGAGTTTTTAAATTCCCTTAAACCATCGGGTATTCCATACCATAGACTAACGCTTCGGAAGGGCACACCCGTAATGCTCCTTCGGAACTTAAAACCACCAAAACTATTTAATGGCACTAGACTGCAAATCAAAGCTTTGCATACAAATTTAATCGATGCTATTATATTGACGGGGATTGCGCAAGGGGAAAAAGTATTCGTGCCGCGCATTCCTCTGATACCTAAAGACCTCCCCTTTAACTTTAAAAGATTACAATTTCCCCTTTAAGTGTGCTTCGCCATGACGATCAATAAGTCTCAGGGCCAATCATTGAAAGACGCTGGTATAGATTTAAGGGAAGATTGCTTTACGCACGGTCACTTTTACGTAGCTTGCACTCGCGTAAGTTCACCTTCAAGTCTGGTAATATTACTGCCGCCCGATAAAAAAACAAGAAATCCTTTAAAAAAAATATTTCAGTAACAATTTTTCTAAAAAAAATTACATTTTAACAGAGTCCCGCGCGGACGAAGTCGCGGGTAACTGCTAGTCAATCGTATGGATGAAAGGAAGCAATAAATAGAGCGTCGCTTACTGCAGTTGCATTGAATTCGATACCAATGTGCAGTTGGTCAAACATTAATTCTTCGGAGAGTTGCTGCTCTATCTTGCTCCTACAGTGTGATACAGACAATAGGCCACAGTTACCACTTGCAAAAAAAAACTATTAAATTATTAAAGTACTCATACTTGAAAGGAGGAAACGTCATTATGGAAATAACGCAGAAACACATCCACCGCACCAACTATTTCGGTTCATTAGTGAAATTTATGGCCTCATATTTTCTCTCTATTTTGCTTCCCAAAAAAGATAAAACGCCATTCAGCTGATGTATCACTAAGAACATTTTCAAAAGTGTCTTGTCAACGATAGTACTATAGTTTGTACGTATATACAATCCATTCTAAATTTCCTCATTGAGACAAAAATACAGACACAAAAAAAAAACAACTCCGACGATGGTACAAAACACAGTTGTCAAGTGAAGATCCAAAATTAGTCTTCCAAATCAAATTGCGTACGACAATTACGTGGTATTTGATGGGGCTTCTCTGACCACTTTTTTTTCTCTAGATAATATTTTATATATACTAGGTGGGCCAAAAGAAGTCATCCGATGTTGTTTGGCTCTCATTTTTTTTTTTTCTAAATGAAAAACTTCGATTCTGTTTTTTGATTATGTTTATTTGAGCCTTTCGAATTTTATTGGTCAAGTCGAGATGATGATATCAGCCAAATAGACGCCGTCACAATTGATTGCCATACGGGCTCGTTTTATGGCATTTTTCATCACTTCGGCGAGAACTTCGGGCGACGGATTCTCGCACTCGTGTCGGATGTTGTCCTTTAGGGCTTCTACGGTCTCGGGCTTGTTCACGTAAACACGGGACTTCAAAAAACACCACAAAAAAATGTCTGGAACGGGTAAATCGGGCGATCATGCGGGCCAGTGCAAATCGCCAAAACGAGAGATGAGGCCCGGGAACGCCGCCTTCAGAATATCGGTTTTGGCTCGCACAGTGTGTGCGGTAGCTCCATCCTGTTGGAACCACATGTCATCCAGTCCTAATTCGTCCAATTGCGGCAAAAAAAACTCGGTTACCATGGCCCTATAGTGCGCACCGTCCACTGTTGTCATTTGACCAGCGGCGTTCTCGAACAAAAATGTCCCGATGACTCCTCCAGCGTGAACAGCGCACCATGCAGTAACTTTGAGCGGGTGTAATGGCTCCTCGGGCATTACTCGCGGATTTTCGGTGCCCCAAAAGCGATAGTTTTGCTTGATCACGTACCCGCTCATTATGGTCGAAAAATCGTCCACTTCGTCCTCGAGATTGAGGATGGCTTGGGCGTAGGTTACACGCGTTTGGCGGTCGACCGGCAGCAGCTGATGCACGGACTGGACTTTGTACGGGAACATGCGCAAGTCTTTGACCAAAATTCGCCTTAGGGACGACCGGCTGATGGCTAATTGCGAGGCACGGCGTCTGGTCGACGTTTCCGGCGACAGTTCGACATCCTCGTCAACACCGGCGATATTCTCGGCACAACGGGCGCTCCGGGGCCGGCTACTCTTGGCAACGTCTCGTGTGGACCCATACTCTTCAAGGTTGGTGGCCAAACGGCGCAGTGTTTGCGCATTCGGTGTCGGACGGCCATGGAATCGGCGACGGAATTCGCGCTGCGCCAACACTTCAGACGAATTGTTACGCAGAAAAATTGACATGATTATTGCGCGTTCTTGGGGAGTGTATCGCTCCATGGCATTCACTTGTATTCTACATCTGTCTAGTCCACAAATGTCAAAACAGATTTGACATTGGCGGCCATTTGCAAAAATAAGAGCATCTTCCAATAGGTGATCTCTTTTGGCCCACCTTGTATAATATAAATATTTTTTTTTTATGTTTGATTAGTACAAAAAAAACATCCTTTTTCGATTTCAGACCTTCAGATTTACCAATACAAGTGCGTTTGAGTTTACCAACTGGTTGTTTGCTTACGTTTTCGTGGAATTCTTCTATTTTGTAAATTATTTTTGTACAAATGTTTAAAAATCAATCGGGGCACAAATTTCGAATGATTTAATATAAAATTCAACGAGTGGGTGAAAAACGCGTAGAAGTGTCGAGGACTACTCATATTTCAATTGCACGATTATCAACAAAAAAGGGAGCAAGTGGCGTTTTTCGACGACGTATAAAGGGTTTTCCAACAGGGACGCTACAAAAGTGCGACAGGGACAGCAAACGACGCCGAATTTCTTGGCGCTCTTTTGACATTTCTCTTCAGAAGGGTTTGCCATTTCATGATGGAAAGATATACGAGCCAATAACGAGTCGAAATTATTAAAATTTACTACCGAAATTCGGAGTCAGTGGCCTCAACGTTAAGAGCGCTACGTCCAATTTATGGTCGTCATAATCGTCCTAGCAGATCAACAATTGAGCGTTTAGTGGAAAAATTCGAATCCACAGGCACAGTACAAAATGTTCCCATGCCATTGAGACAAAGAAGTGCCCGTAGTGTCGAGAATATTGCTGCCGCTGAGGCTTCCGTTGAACAAAGCCCAAATGTGTTTCTCACACGTCGCTCTCAAGCGTTGGGCATCTCTGTGACGTCGTTGTGGCGAATTTTGCAAAAAGATCTTGGCCTACATCCTTACAAGATTAAATTGACGCAAGAACTGAAGCCGCTTGACCACCAGAAGCGTCGTATGTTCGTGAATTGGGCTGAGCAACAACTTGAAAATGATTCGGATTTTCATCGAAAAATCATCTTCAGCGATGAGGCTCATTTCTGGCTGAATGGCTTCGTCAATAAACAAAATATGCGGTATTGGTCAGGCAGCAATCCACACGTACTCCATGAGTCACCATTGCATCCCGAAAAATTACGGTTTGGTGTGGTTTATGGGCCGGCGGCGTCATTGGGCCGTACTTCTTCCGTGATGATTCACTCAACCTGCTATTACATTCATAAAGCTTTGTCCAATCCAAAAAAAGCTTAAAATGCTCTTTAGTCAATACTTCCCCGAGTATTCTAATCATTTATCTTTCTGCTCCTTCCAGAGGCTGAGCTAGAAGAAATTAAAGACAGATCTTATTTAATCAACAAGAAACTAAGAATGATTTCCCGATTGCCAGCTATGTGGGTGGGTGGGTGGGTTGAGTATATCGTAGATCGTACCCATGGAAAGCATTATAGTTGGATACACATACACATACCCACAGCCACAGTGAAGTTCGGTTTCTTCTTCACAAAACTACAAAAAAGAAATATTTTCGAACCATGACATCAAACAGTCGTTCAACTTGCAGACACACCAATTATTCATTTTGCAGACCTTTTGATTTGACACATCACACAAGCCACAAAGACCATTGCAGTTTGCAGAAGATAGAAGTCAATAAAATGCAGGTCTCTGGGCTACATATTTTTAAGGTTTGAGCGCTTAAAGCAAACAAAATTCTGGCAACCCTGAGCGTAAGTATCATTTGCGCGAGCGACCTCATGCTGTTTGGTGTTTACTTCGTACTTCCTTTTCGTTCTGCAAAACGCAGACACTGTTTGCAATGAAGATGGAGACATTAACTATACGGTAGAGTTTTTAAATTCCCTTAAACCATCGGGTATTCCATACCATAGACTAACGCTTCGGAAGGGCACACCCGTAATGCTCCTTCGGAACTTAAAACCACCAAAACTATTTAATGGCACTAGACTGCAAATCAAAGCTTTGCATACAAATTTAATCGATGCTATTATATTGACGGGGATTGCGCAAGGGGAAAAAGTATTCGTGCCGCGCATTCCTCTGATACCTAAAGACCTCCCCTTTAACTTTAAAAGATTACAATTTCCCCTTTAAGTGTGCTTCGCCATGACGATCAATAAGTCTCAGGGCCAATCATTGAAAGACGCTGGTATAGATTTAAGGGAAGATTGCTTTACGCACGGTCACTTTTACGTAGCTTGCACTCGCGTAAGTTCACCTTCAAGTCTGGTAATATTACTGCCGCCCGATAAAAAAACAAGAAATCCTTTAAAAAAAATATTTCAGTAACAATTTTTCTAAAAAAAATTACATTTTAACAGAGTCCCGCGCGGACGAAGTCGCGGGTAACTGCTAGTCAATCGTATGGATGAAAGGAAGCAATAAATAGAGCGTCGCTTACTGCAGTTGCATTGAATTCGATACCAATGTGCAGTTGGTCAAACATTAATTCTTCGGAGAGTTGCTGCTCTATCTTGCTCCTACAGTGTGATACAGACAATAGGCCACAGTTACCACTTGCAAAAAAAAACTATTAAATTATTCAAATTATCAAATTATTTTTTTTAATTTTTAAAATAATAGCTTGTTTTATTGATAAAACATAAGACTTTTCAATTCAATAAGGAACGTAGTACAACAGTCTTTAAACAATTAAACAATGTCAACAACGTCCTACACAAAATTACCAGCTGCTAGAAGGCATGGGATCATCTACCATTTTCAATCCTTTTTTTCTTATAACAAACCTTCATGTCTGTATATAAATAATATGATTAATTAACCTATCCATATCTCCATGTAGTTATAAACAGAAACAGAAAATATTTCGAAGTTTACCATCTGTCAAAAGAAGAAAATGAGTGCATTCGGTAATTTTTTTGAATAATGAATAAAACAGGTTTATATGGATGGTGATGACGCATATGCAAATAATGCAATGCGTTCACTCAGAAACACTAAGGTAGCCTTTAAATGAGTTGATATCGAGTTCGCATTCTTGGTACATCTGCTCAAAAAGTTACCATAACCAGATAAAAACTACCGATTAATTTTAAATTAAATTTGGATAAAAAAAATACCAAAGTGGCAACCGTGCAATAGGCGTGCACTTTGCCTTAACTGGCTATGAAAGAATGAGAGAAAGAAAATGGGCGCTGTGCGACTCTCTTGCTCCTACAGTGTGATACAGACAATAGGCCTGCACTGCAGTGATACCAGACTTTAGAGGCAGGTTACCCCACGGTTATACCCAAAATATCCCTTTTATGCCACGCCAAAATATAAAAAATCCTACCTTTATCCCACGAAATATTAAATTAAAAAAAAACATGTATTTTATTAAATTCTGTCTTTTTTATTAGTAACAAATACAAGTTACATTATACATTAACTATGCAAGCTAACAAAAATAAATATATATTAAGATACGTTTGTACAAGGTGGCGCAAAAATAACCTTCCGATGTTTTTGGCTGTAATTTAAAAAAAAAAAAATGAAAAACTTTGATTCTTCTTGTGGATTATTTTTATTTGGTCTTTTAATTTTTTTTACATCAAGTCGAGAATATGAAGTCATGTAAATGGCCGCCGCCACAGTTGATTGTCATTTGAGCCCTTTTTATGGCATTTTCCATCACTTTGGCCAAAACTTCCGGCAATAGGTCCTCATATTCTTGACGGATATTGTCTTTAAGAGCTGCAAGGGTCTGAGGCTTGTTCACATAAACCCTCGACTTCAAAAAGCCCCGCAAAAAGAAGTCTGGAGCGGTCAAATCAGGCGATCTTGCTGGCCAGTGCAAATCGCCAAAACGGGAGATTAGGCGCCCGGGAAATGCATCCTTCAGCATATCGGTTGTGGCACGTGCAGTGTGTGCCGTTGCACCGTCCTATTGGAACCACATGTTTTCCAATACCAATTCATCAAGTTGCGGCAAAAAGAACTCGTTGATCATTGCTCTGTAGCGCTCACCATTCACAGTAACCGTTTGGCCCGCGACGTCTTCAAAGAAAAAAGGTCCGATGACTCCTCCAGCGAAAACAGCACACCATACATACTCCGGGGTCTGCCACGCCTGGCAGCATCTCGTGTTGTGCCAGTCTCTTCGAGGCTGAACGTCGCAGTGTTTCACCAGTAGGCGTTGGACGGCTAGGAAATCTGCGACGAAATTCACGTTGTGCCAAAGTCACCGACCGATTATTGCTCAAATAAATAGTCACCAATATTCCGCGTTCTGGAGCAGTGTAGCGTAACATTGTTTATTAACGTGTATTTCGCATGTGTTTACTACACAAATGTCAAAACAGAACTGACATTAGGGGCCAATCGCAAAATTTATAGCATTTTCTGATAGGAGGATTACTTTTGCGCCACCTTGTATATAATACAAAAATAGAAATATAGGTACATCTTATACATTTTTAAAACGTTACAAAAAGAAACATAAAATTGCATTCGGCATTAAAATGAAAATAATATTCAACATAAAATAAATATCTTATGAATATTTGAAAATGACTGGTATGCAAGAAACTTTATCTCGGTTTAAAGTTTCATTATTCTTGATTTTTCATACAAAAATGACAGAAATTTGATTTGAGAATGAGGTAAGGCTTTTTTACATACATTTTAATGTTTACAAAATTAATAAATCTATTATTTTAAAAAATGCTCGTGAATTCATAACAGATATGTCATTTTATGAAACAGTTTAGGGAAATAAAAAAGAAAATGAAAGCATTAAGATATTTTGAATGACTTTTTTCTAAACATGAAAATATTTAATTCGATCGTAGGTTGACTAATTTTTAATTCTCAATGAAATGAGCAATTAGGAACGAAATTTGACCAAAAAGTAAAATCCCTTTCTCTTTGTACTATGAGGTCTGAAATCTCCCTTTGTCCTTTTAACTTATTATAGTTGAGAAAATCCCGCAAAAAGGGATAAATTCCCCGATCTGGTATCACTGCTGCACTGTGAACTGTGTCTTAGATATACGAATACGAAACGTAACTGGCTATGAGAGAAAGAGAGGAAGAAAATGTGTACTCACACCTCTCTCTCTTGCCCCTACAGTAATATACGATACGAAACGAAACGAAACGTAACTCTCTCTCTTTCTATCTTCACTAACTTATATCTCCCTCTGAACTCCCGTTCGCAATTTCCGTTTGAGTTTTTTTTTTAGAAAATAGCTATAATATTTCAACCGTATGGTAACGCTGGTATTAAGTGGACTGTCATCTTTTGCAAGTCGCCCCTATTTCACCCGCAGATTTTTTTCAATATTACCCCCACCATCTGTGAATACGTGGAAAACTGTATATGGAAAAAAAAATAGAGTGCACCACTGGGTCGAGCGAAACTTTCTCGTTCATCAAAAGTTTGGTTAGTTGTTGTCTTATTTTATTAGGTAGGTATAGGTAAAAATCTGAGAAACAATGCTAGTAATAGAAACAGTGCATAGTTATAAGAAAAGGAATAGTGTTAAATAAAATTCACTTTTGGGTAATTCATCTGATATGGCAGTACACATCAAATAATAACAATGTGAGTTTTTAAAAGTTGAAGCTCTTAGTAAAAGGGAATTGTCGCAAGTTCTGGTTAGAGAGTTATAGGCGCCTACTGTACTATTTTATAAGCTCCTACACTTAACAAGATTTTTGAGTACGAGTACAAGCGTAGTAGGAGTTTCTGTTTTCTGATCTGAAAGGGTATGTTTTTATTTTTGACTGGAATATAGTAACCAGTAACGCTGGTTTAATGTGTCTATGATTGTAAGTAGGGTTCGTGTTAGACCGATATCTTTACATAGATATGTAAGAATTCAGAGATTTGTTTTTGAATTTAAATTAGCAGTTATAAACCGAAAATCTTAATGGACGTGTGTGGTGTGCAAAAGAAGTGGGAGTTTCTAATTGTGTAAGCTTCAAGTGGTTGGCATTATTTTAAGGTGAAACTCAATGTATATTTGCTAAAAAGAAATTTGTAATGCGGTGTAATTGCATTTTTATTAGAAGTCGAATATTGAGATTATTACAAAAATATACCGTAGATATGTGAATACAAATCGGAATTTGTGCATGAAATTTTTAAGAAATAATTATTAATCTGATTTATTCGAATTTTTTGAGAAAAACTAAGTACGGAATCGTATTAGGAATACTTAAGGATCTTTAATATGTATTTTGATCAAAATCGTTAGAGAGGTTTTTGTAAAATTTGGCAGACATAACATTACCAAATATTGCAAAGTTTAGTTTAAAAAATACTATTGCTTAACTATTTAGCTGAAAACAGAGTACAAGTTATGGTTCGGGATGTAAGCATTACTTGCATTTAAAAGTTTTATCGAAATTGAAAATGGGATTTTCGAGATATGAGCAGTTATTAAAATTGGCGTTTTCGGTGATTCGAATTGAAAATTAAAATTAAAATGATTGCGCATTTTGAAAACATCAATTTTACTCTTAGTTTGCATTTTATTCAAAATTGTTACTGCCGTTTAACAGGCAAACTAAAAATAACAAAATTTGTAAAATTTTCAAAAATCCATTTTCAAAGGTACCGTTAGTCTATTTTTCAGCGGAAAACTGAATATGTAAATATATGTAGTCATGTTAACCTACTTATGCTTAAATATCAATTTTGGTTGAAATCGTTAGAGCTGTTTTCGAACAAATCGAACTGGTATGATAATTTTATATGGGAAGTACCATTATTGAGGTTACCGTTGAAAAAAAAAGGCCCCGAACTGTAAGCCCCCAAAGTCAAATCCAAAGTTCGAACGAAATCCGGACACCCGTTGAGATTTTGCGACCCACTTTTTGAGTTCCTCTATCATCGATGTAATTGATTAACATCTCGAGTTCGCAATTTTGTACGAATTCTCTTAATAATTAATCGAGAAAGTTAAAAAATGGCGAACGTCGTGTAATGGCGGCGACATGGTGTATTTATTTGAATTGAAAATTCAAAACAAATAGTTTGAATTGAAAATTCACAAACAAATGGGATTATTATTATGCAGAAAGATAGCGTTTTAATGAATTTATTACTTTAGTGTTTAATTAATGAAGAAAAATTTATCTGTTCCCACCTGCTTCCCGAAAAACAGAAAGCTATCCTTGAATTCATCTTACTGCGATAGTATACTAAAGGGTGATTTTTTAAGAGGTTTAGAACTTTTTTAAAAAAAAAAAACACAAAAAATTCGAAAAAATGAATGAAATATTTATTTGAATCGATAGTTTGAACCTTGCAATTTAATGTTTAAAGATAATTTCATGCAAATGTTGACCGCGGCTGCGTCTCAGGTAGCCCATCCGCTGAGTCCAATTTTGGCATACTCTTTCACACATATCGGCCGGTATCTCACGAATGAATGCATGGATGTTGGCTTCCAGTGCGTCAATCGAAGCGGGCTTGTCCCTATACACATTAGCCTTGGCATACCCCCACAAAAAATAATCTAATGGTGTCAAATCGCACGATCTAGGCGGCCAATTGACCGGCCCGAAACGTGAAATTAACTGTTCACCAAACTCGCCTCGCAATTGCGCCATTGTTTCGCGTGCTGTGTGGCATGTGGCACCGTCTTGTTGAAACCACATATCATGCAAGTCAAGAACTTCCATTTCGGGCAAAAAAAAGTTTGTTATCATCGCTCGGTAGCGTTCACCATTGACAGTAACGCTGCGATTCGCATCATCTTTGAAGAAATATGGCCCAATAATGCCGCCGGCCCATAAACCGCACCAAACAGTGGCTTTTTCGGGATGCATTGGTAGCTGTTGCAATGCTTCTGGCTGATCTTCACTCCAAATGCGGCAATTTTGCTTATTTACGTACCCATTCAACCAAAAATGAGCCTCATCGCTGAACACAATTTTTCGATAAAAAAGCGGATCCTCGGCCAGCTTTCCAAGAGCCCATTCACCAAAAATTCGGCGTTATGGTAGGTCGGCTGGCTTTAGTTCTTGCACCAGCTGTATCTTAAAAGGCTTTACGCCCAAATCCTTCCGCAAAATTTTCCACGTAGTGCTGTAACAAAGGCCTAACTGCTGGGAACGGCGCCGAATCGACATTTCGCGGTCTTCTGTCACACTAGCTGATACGGCCGCAATATTTTCTTCACTACGCACAGTACGTAAACGTGTTGGTGGTTTAATGTCCAACAAAGTAAATTTGGTGCGAAATTTGGTCACAATCTTCCGAATAGACTGCTCAGAAGGTCGAGAATGCCGATCATAAAATGGAAGCAGCGCGCGATGAACATTTCGAACCGAGCACGAATTTTGATAGTAAAATTCAATAATTTGCAAGCGTTGTTCATTTGTAAGACGATCCATGGTTAAATTGCAAACCAAACTGAAGCTGTTTGACAGTGACACAAGGTACTAAACACACGTCAGCTGTCAAAACCAGTGTTGCCAAAACCAAACCAGCTAAAAAATCACCCTTTATGAACTACATGGATTTTTCCCAGACAAGAAAACGTCCAAGTCTGAGAATGCTCCTGGAGTCTCTAAAAGAGGAAGACATGACGGTACAATTTCCAATTTGCAAGCCAAGAAACCGAAATTCTCGGATCAATCATCGACCTTGTCAATCCAAATCGAAGACTTACTGATAGCCAATGGAAATTGTTAGAACAAACAATTCTCGATGGTGTCAATGACGCAATTGTGAAGGCGGATGGTAAGCTTCCATTTTTTGGACAGATAATCAACCTTCAAGGGGTTCAAGGTCATAGAATGTGACGACAATGATTGTACGCTAAATGCAGATCCTTAACCCGGAACTTCAAAGCAGGGAGTGGAAAGTCCGGAAAACGGGTGAGCATGGACTACACTGCTTAGCCACAAATAGTTGCCTCTGCTCCGTAATCGAGAGCTTAAAGTCCGCGTAGTCATAACGCGCCTTAAACTCAGGCTGATAGCAGCAAACCTGAAGGAGGTAAGGCGGCCAGCGCCAATCTTGTTCCTCTTATGGAAACCAAAAAAGTATATATCGCCCTAATACAAGAACCATGGACATACCGGGTAATATTAGAGGCTGAACGACTTGCAGTGTACCAGATAATGGTAAGCCTAGAACATGTATTGTCGCCAGAAAACAGATCAAACTTTTTCTCCTACCTAGCCTCAGCGATACCGACCAAACAGTTGTCAAATGGGGCAGGGGGAAAAACGTACTGATATTTGCGACAATAAACGTGCTACATGAGGCAATGCCTACCGACTTTCTAATTGGAGCAACAAAACGTGGGAAATGGGACGCCATTCCAAGCTGTTTTGCAAACTCTCATAATAAACTTTGAGAGTAGTTCCAACATCAATGTCCGAGGAGAATTATAGAATTTAGTATTAAAAACAACTTGCTTATAGCCAATGTACCTATAGGTAACCTTTGTAATAAGGAACAGACGTGAGGTTCTAGACATTACACTTTTTAGTGACTCACAAATTCTTGCTGTGCGGGATTGGAAAGTTTCGACAGAACCATCCATCTCAGACTTTAGAATTATAGAATTCCAGATTAAGGAGAAAATTTCCTCATTCCAGGTTATGTCAAAGACACTAATGGAGCGTCAGTCTTTTCATTCTCTCCGTTCAATCATGGCTCCCGGAAGCTGAGTCCATCATTAGGTACACAGTTCCTTAAAAGAATTTTTAATCGCATCTAGATTGTGGCTATATTCCCAAAGACTGAAAAAAAGTCAAGGTTGTCTTCATTCCGAAAGCATAAATCCAGCCACACCACTGCCAACGACTTCAGGTCTATTCTGACATATTTTATTCTTAAAACCTTTGAAAAATTAAAAAACGTTTTTATACGTAGATGAAAATGTGATATCCACTGCTCAACATGCTTATACAAAAGACAAAGGGGTGGAAACCGCATTGCATAAGGTCTTTAGCACTATAGAGAAATCAATAAAAATGACGAAGCATATACACTAATGTGATCGTAAGCTTGTTCAGTGAAAGTAACATCAACGCGAAATAAGGTGAGGCACTCCACAAGGATGAGTCATCTCCCTTACTCTGGGGATCCATGTCATTAACGAAATACTAATGAAATTCAACAATATGTACTTACTAAAAGAAAGTTTTACCGGCCAAAGGCGACCTGTTAGGTTAATCGTTAGAAGACTGAGCTTGTCTTGTTCACGAGACAAAGAATAATACAACAATTCCAGCCACCAACTCTGTAGGGAATGCCCCTAAGGGAGCCAGATAATGCGAGATATTTGGGAATTAATCTTAATATAAAATTTATTTGGACGCCGAATGTCAATGAAAGAGTAAAAAAGCAGCAAATGCTTTCTACGCATACAACCGCATCTCTAGCAGGAATTGGTGACCAAACCCCAAATGTATGCTCTGCGACCAATACTCACGTTTGTCAGTTTAGTCTGGTGGCATGCCGCCAGCAAAGCGACCAATCCTAAGTCAATAACTAAAATACAAAGAATAGAATGTACAGGGAAAAGCAGCGCTATGAGAACCACACCCACAGCTGGACTAGAGGCGATTCTCAGAGAAAGAGTCTGCCAAAAGTGCCTAAAGGATCAGCCAAACTAACTAACTAACTTTGGACATGCGCAGATCTTAGGTAAATATACGTAGGGAACTATAATATGTTCCACCATCTACGCTTTGACAGACCATTTACCTGGTCCTTTCCAAATAGGGAAGAATGGAACACAAATGAACACATGAAAAGAAATAAATATCCATCTACACTGATGGATTAAAGATGGCCTGTGGAACAGGTGCCGGTATATTCTCGGAGTAGTGTCTTCCAAGTGGAGGTTCTGGCAATCGCGAAAGCGGCCCGTAGGTCGTCAATATTAGCAATATCTCGTAGCGATATTACCATCTTCATTTGCAGTCAGGCGGCTATAAAAGCAGTTTCTGACAATGAAATAAATTCCTAACTAGTCCACCGCTGCCGCGAAGAGCTCAAAGTTCCTTGCTTGCAGCACACCACGCATCTCTACTGGCTCACTGGACACAGAGACAAAACCGTTAATGAGAGGGCGGATGAACTGATGAGAAATGGGTCCGTAACGGATCGTGATCGCGTACTTCAGTTTACTATGCCACTACCTTGCAATCTCAGAGAGCGAGTGTACAACAAAATTCTTACCAAAACCCACAAAAGGTGGAATGAACTCACGACCTGTGAAATATCACGGTAGTTTTGGCTAGAATATAACAGGAGCTGGACTAACAAACTTCTACAGTTCGATAGGTCATCGCTATCTAAGTTAGTAGGGGCTCTAACTGGTCATAACTTTCAAAGAAGCCACACAATGGGCCTTACCAATTCACAGTGGCTATATTTTCCATACAAATTTCGCACAATTGCGTAAATTTAAAGTCGAGACTAAAATTTATTATTAGTACGGCGCAATGAAACTAAATCTCAAAGAGACATATATGTAGGGGTTGCGAAGACGAAGAGCTCCACGAGGACACACCTCACTTCCTTTGACATTGCCCGAGTCTCTGTTCACACTTGAGGAACAGAAAACTTGGAAGCTATTACTTCCATGACTGTCATACTTGAACTTTCCGATGTCTCACTGTCTAATCTTTGCAGATTTCTGAGGACATCGAGATGGTAAGATAGCGTCTGGTAACTCAAAAGAAGAGGAGATTAAGTCCACCAATGCAACACCAACGGTTGACCCCAAATAAGGGCATCACAATGGGTCCACGAGGTCCCTAAGTAAGGGACTGGTGGGCTTACCCTAATATTCCTACCCGTTTACCTAACCTAACCGTGCTATGTTTTGCCTTTATAATTTTAATTTGAAACTTGTTTTTAAGAAATGGATTATAGATAATGGTAGATATGATTATTTTTACAGTACAAAAAAAAATAATTCGAGATTGCTACGGTCAAATTTTAAAATAAGACAAAATATATAAAACAGAGTATGCCATTTTATAGAGAAAATTAAGATAAATACTAAAGACAGCTGATCAGGTTTTCCAGAGACATGACCGAAAATATAAACTTAAACAGACGTAAAGAAACGATTTAATTTTAAGTTTAGTAACTTCATTTTGCTAAACCAAATTTTCCGGTGTGAAAAATTATTTGTGGATATGGAAATCCCTATGCTCTACCAGCTGCCAGTCTGGCGATTTTCGTTTTGTAAAATTTGTAAAATTGTTCATCACATTTTTCACCAATGTATTATCACAAATCGTTTGTTCCGTGAAGCGAACTGTGTTCCATTCACTGAATTATAGTTAATGGAAAGTAAAAAAGAAGACTTATACCTTAATAAAGGTGCAATCAAGTAAAGTTATTAGGTGCATCCGAAAAAAATAGATTTTTCGTAGAATGGCTGGAAATCATTATATTAATACGTGAACATCCAAAGTTTCGGTACACTTTTTAAGTATTTATAATGAAATGAGTAGAATGAAAGCTATATCATTCGAAAGGTACTGTGCCGTAGATGTGCACAAACAGAAAATTGTGGGTATAAGTCGCTGAAGGCTGGTAAAATTAAGTTATAAAATCACCATACAAAACAGGTTATTTAAAGGATTTTGGTGACATTCAATTTGTCGTAATAGTAACGTATTCAAATATAAATCATCTTAGATTAGAACCTGTTTCCGATGGAGCAGCTCATTTTCGTATTTTTTCAATATCTAGATGTCGCTATAAAAAAAAACATAAATAACGAAAATAATTGTGGTAGGAGTTTTAGTATAACATACTTATAAAAGGTATGGTCGATTTTCGACCACAAGCGATACTAGTACATACATATTAAAAGACATACATACTTACATCTGTGGGATTGTGAAGGAAACGCACAAAATACAAGTAAATGATGATAATTTTTGCTTATCACACCCGACAAGAACGGTCTTCAGTGAAATGATTATACATATTTTCTCAAAACAGATAGTACATATTCAAAGAAATATTGTTTGTAGCAGTCTACAAGTGACCAAAAACTTCAACCGTGGCTACTGACAAAATGTACTCTAGTAATTGTTTGTGAGCTAAACGGCGAGACCTAATACATGCACCAACAATGCTGTTTTTCACGTCTTGTTGCAATCTTTTGACGACTGCTTCACTTAAGAAATATATTGGGATTTTAAATTTGATGAAAGTAACTTTTTTCATTAACTTGTTACATTTAATGCAAAAACACACACTTTCGCATCCGTCTCTGAAATTCTTGATGATTTACGACTAAGTGGTTTATATCTCTGAGTTTTTAACGCACACTACAACCTAACATAATGTCGATACAATCGAGCTCTGGCAGCACCTATTCAGTCGATACAATCGAGCTCTGGCAGCACCTATTTTGTCTCAATCGAGGATCATCCATGGAGGATCATCGATTGCGACGAGCTCTGGCAGCACCTATTTTGTCTCAATCGAGGATCATCCATGGAGGATCATCGATTGCGACAAATTAGGTGCTGCCAGAGCTCGATTGTATCGACTGAACTCGATTGTATCGAGTTACGTGTTGCCACCCCAGCAGGATTTTGGGTTACCCAAAATATGAATTGAAATAATAAAATAAAATCAAAGCAGACGAACCTTAGTGTGAACATGCAATTACAATTCTCATTTGACAGTGAACTCTGAAAATTCAACGAATTCAGCTAAAAATAATAATATTTATTTTGATTTAACGAACAGAGACTGAACTTTTTAATTGAATTAAAATATTTTTTTATGTATGTAATACATAATGTCGTTTTTGATTTTTTTAAAAAAATATATCAATTATTTTTTTGAACGAGATTGCTTTTCATGATCGATTTGCCAAAAAAATCAATCTTTTTTTTGATTTGACTCTCTTTAGAGAAATCTCGGTTTTTTCTCAGATTTAAACATACTTTCCCTAATACCAATGTGTATGAATGACACACAGCTGGCGGTTACAAATTGTTAATCGTTGGAAGGAGAGAAACGCTTTTTTATATTAAATTATTTCGAAATGCGTTATTATAAATGTGTGAAAATCAATTGAAATGGACTTCCAGTGCAAGTGAAAAAAGAATTTGTTTTTTTGTCGGAGGTTGTTACTCTCCGTTGGAGCACTCAGACACAGCTACTAGTCCATTGTACTGCCAAACAGATACCTTACTTTTGTGTATTTAGTTTTCCCATCTTTCGAAGAAAGATGGGAAAGTTGGCAAAAGCTTGGTGGCCAGAAAGGACGCCCACAAGCAGTCTGCAGTCGATTCTCCTAAGGGATAGAAGGAAAGACGCGGACCTTTTACAGATGTACGGACGCAGTCGTTTAGTCTGTATGCACCCAGCACAGTCACGCCAGCGACACTCGTGTTCACGAGACGTGACGTGGTAGTTTTGTCGCAGTAGGATTTCTGGTGTCATTGCGTCAGACGGCATATCCATAAGACATGGGTCAAAAGATAATTCTCGCACAAGTTCTTCAAAATTCCAATGCGCGTGGTAACAAAAGCCACCTCCCTTTAACCGAGAGATGGTTTTCAGCGTACACCCCCATGATAAAAATATCAAGAGGGGGAAGGTTCATCATAGCATCTAGAGCAGAGCCAGGGAAGGCCCCTGTGCATCCAAGACAAACCGTTCTTTGAAGTTTGGCAAAAGAGGCAGTTACACGTTTCCGCGAAATACTGTCTTATCATAGATATACATAGAGATACGCCATATGTCTTGCCAAAAGCGAATTTGCACTGCCAGAAAGTTGACAGCGCTTTATCGGTTATCGGACCAAAGAAAAAATTCGAATTTAATGTTCGATTTGGTAGCAGAAATCTGAAAAGCCAAATCGAAAACTAAAATTTTTGTGAAATATATTTAATTTTTACTGAAAAAATGTTTTTTGTCAATTTTTCGGGTTTTAGCAGGTTTTGACATTAAAAAAAGATTTATTAAGTAGATACTTTTTTATACAAAAAAAAACATACTGCTGAACTTAGCATGATTTCAAATATTGAATGGGTCACACTGAGTGCGGGTGACGAAGGACGATGGGGATGAATATTGGGGAGATTTTGAGGGTGTATAAGTATATGTGTAGTTTGGAGATGGATGAATTTATTTGATGAAATCAATACAACACGTGCACAGCGAGATTTCTTGCTAGTTTTTTTTTTTTTTGATTCTCAACGATGAAGGAATTTTGGAAGAAGAATTAGGAATGATGAATATGAATATGGTGTGATGGCGTTTTTATGATTTGTGTAATTGTGCATATCGTATTTGTGTGTGTTATTGTAATTACACAGTGTTCGATGAGCCTTTTTTTTTCGTTAGATGCAATGCACACCTTGCACAGTGCTCACCCTGACGAGACGCCACAGAAACCTATATATATAAAACTAAGTTGATACTTTGTGCGATTGAAACCATTTGTAGAAATCTGCATGACTCCATTCTCGGAAATGGTTTGGCCTCAGACGAATCTCTTTTGTTCGCCGTGAATAAATAATAATAGAGACAATTTTCTCAACACTTACATCTTCAATCTCTGAATTTATTTCTTTTAAATAATTACATTATTACAGCAAAATAAACCTATTTTGCAATTTTACTGCAATAACCGATCGATGAATGACATTACGGACATAATGCCGTTTCAGTTTCGACGGAGTGGAAAATTATAATACTAGTCTCGCTTGTGGTTGAAAATCGACTTACCTTTTATAGTATATATATTTATTAGGGTGGTCCTTATTCCTAAGAAAAAAAGTTTGTTTCTTTAATTCCGCGGGGCACATGTAATTTGATTATATACCATAAGAAAGTATTTCAGTATGTTTTTCGAATTTTTTAAATGACATTTAGAGGTCGCTACCAAGGTTTGAATTTTAAATGAAAACTCAAAATCTGTATTTGTTAGATTCTTTTATTTTTATAGCGAGGACATAAAAAATATTACAAAATTATTGTTGTTGTTATGAATTAAGATATTATATAGATATTTGAATCATTTATTTTTAAGAAAGAAGGGTTGGCTTGTTAGTATTAGGGTACTTTCCTATACTCTTTTACCAACAAAAGCAAATATTGCTTTTGTTCTTCATTGGTTGTAATTAATTTATTGAATTCTTCCATTAAAGCAAAACTGCGCTCAGCTATGTCGTTCACTATTCTCAATGAATGAACGATATTTTTGGCAGCTACATAATCAGTGTCTTCGTTCCAAGTTTGGACATCTTTTTTCAAAAAAATGTTCTCTTCTAAATTTTTTTTGTGAATATGTGTGATATCAAGGTTTATTCTTTTTAAGCAATCTGCTGTGCCTTCAGTGCTTCTACCATTTTTTTCTTCTCTTGAACTGAAAGTTCGTCATCGAAAAAGGCAAGCGAAACTAGCTCTTCCGACAAATACCACAAATGATTTCGAATCTTTTTCAGCAACAGTAGCTATATTTTTTTTAAATCTTTCAAAGTCTTTAAGATCTTTCAGTAATTGTAAGTCGTTTCTTGGTGCTGACCATCCGGTAGAGACTTGAAACCAATATTTAACATAAATCATCACTGTGAAAATGCATATTTCTATAACAGCCTTTTCGTCCTTCTTCGCAAGCTTAAACTGATGATTAAATAAAGAAATTTTTTAAACAGTACAAGGCTCTTGCCATCCATCTAGCTCGATGTAGACCAGCAGGTCACCTAAATAAAACGCCTTTTTCAAGAACATCTCCTAAGAAAATGATAGTGAGATTCAACAGTTCTCTGTAGTCATCTCAAGGTTGATGTACTTGTAGTTGCTTTTTGGCGAAAGAAATCCTGTCTGCGGCCACTTCTGCAAGAATATTTGCCTCAGCATCATCTTTAATTGTTTTGAAGTCGCTTTGGTCATTAGTGTTCCAATTGTTCTTAAAACTTTTAAATAATTCTATATCAGGACCACTAGATGGGGCACGCGATTGATCCACTACAGCTGACAACATCATTTCCATTATGTGGTGACGACAAGCAAACCAAAGCATATTTTTATCCATTTTTCGCTCCAAAACAACGCATACTCCACTTCTTAAGCCGGTATTTACAGCAGTAGTGTCAAAACACAAACATTTTACATTATCGCTCAAAATCCATGAATTTATAGCTTCGTAGACAGCTAACGCACATGCTTCGCTCGTTGCACGTTCCAATTTTGGAACTGCGAGTAGTTGATCGACTCCATGTCCTGATACGAAAATTGGCAGCCGATCTACAGTTTCGTGTCCAGCAATATCTTCTATAAGTCTACCGCCCCAATGGATTGTAAATGACGAATTAGGTTTAAACTCGCTTTTGAGAGACTCTGCAACAGCTCTGCCGACGAGTAGAAGATCTATTTACATTAAATTCTGATGGATCAGATCCTGCACTTTTCAAAGTAGATGTCACGAGCATAGTTGCTTGTCTGTCACTCAATTTAGAGACATCAAGACTGGAAGCTAATAGCCTGTTAATAATGTCTTTTCGAGCTCGTTTCTGAGGTGGTTGCATTTCGGACAATTCTGATATGCATTCGGAGTCAGATGAAGTTGCTTCTTTACTGGTGGGGGTAGACGACGGAAGAAATGATAATGGAGAAAAAGAACACTTTTCTGTTAAAGCCAAGATATATTTGTTTTCACGCTCGCGCAATTTTTCAAGGCGTTCTCCGTTCTCTTTTATTTTCTTACATTTGTTTAAACTTTTTCTGTCCACTGAACCAATTAAAAATTGGCTTCGATTTTGTCGCACTGCTAATAAAAACTGTTTGTCTTCTTCTAAAGTCATAATATTTAAAGCATCACGATGAGCAATATCAAATAAATCTTCCAAATTTTTGTTGCCAGTTTTGTTCTTTTTTCTTTAATGCTTCTGAACGTTTTCTTTATTTTTTTTTTGGATTCTGCCATTCATTGAATAGTTTTTCGATTTCACTGGTGACATTTTTTTTTAATTGAATTGGTATATACTAGCTTTTTCCCACAAATTTATAACTTCGCAAGCCGTCAAAGTCGCAGATTCACGTATGCTTTTCTTTTCTTCACCGATAGATGGCAACGTTGATTGGCTTAATTCGGATAATAATTGACCGATAAGCCAAACTTTACTCTGATTTCTAGTAGCAAGAACTGAAGCCGCTTGACCACCAGAAGCGTCGTATGTTCGTGAATTGGGCTGAGCAACAACTTCAAAATGATTCGGATTTTCATCGAAAAATCATCTTCAGCGATGAGGCTGATTTCTGGCTGAATGGCTTCGTCAATAAACAAAATATGCGGTATTGGTCAGGCAGCAATCCACACGTTCTCCATGAGTCATCATTGCATCCCGAAAAAATTACGGTTTGGTGTGGTTTATGGGCGGGCGGCGTCATTGGGCCGTACTTCTTCCGTGATGATCAAGACCGGCACGTTACTGTGAATGGGAATCGCTACCGTTCAATGATAACCGAATATTTTTGGCCCCAATTGGATGATTTGGACTTGGAGGACATGTGGCTCCAACAGGACGGCGCCACAAGCCATACAGCGAATGTCACAATCAATTTATTGGAAACCAAGTTTGGAGAACGTGTTATCTCACGAAATGGTCCAGTCGCTTGGCCGCCTCGGTCGTGCGATTTGACGCCGTTAGACTATTTCCTGTGGGGCTACGTCAAGTCTATGGTCTATGCCAACAAGCCAGCGACGATTGATGAACTTCGTACGAATATCGAACGTGAAATTGCAGCAGTATCGGCCGATTTATGCTTGAAAACCGTCGAATATTAGGTTCAGCGTCGACTTCTGCAAGCGTGCCCGTGGTGGCCATGCAAAAGAAATCGAGTTCCATACTTCCATAATGGCATCGAACGTACTTTCACAGGAATAAAGAATTTCATTGAAAAACTTTTGTAGCGCTCTTATTGAAAAACCCTTTATATAGGTATAATACTAAAACGTACCACAATTTTCGATATTCGTGTTGTTATTTTTACAAACGAAAAAGCAACATCGAGTCATATGTCACTATGAAAATTTGAAAAATTTAAACGAAAATAGTCGCAGATAGATATAGATATGACCCTGAATTTAAATTATACAATTATTGCTTAATTTTGGGTGAACGTAATTTGCATTCCTTTTTGGGTAAATGAGGCTCTCCGTCGAAAACAGGTTCTATTCCAAGATGATTTATATATAAATACGTTATTATGGCGTCAAATTGAATGTCACCAAAATGCTTCAATAAACTGATAAGCGTTTTAAATGGGGAATTCTTAACTTAACTTCTTAACGCGATTTCTTTGTGCACATATATGACACAGTACCTTTCCAGAGTTTGATTCTCCGCTTGTTAAGCTCAGATAAAACTGTCGGTTATGTTTAAACCTGCACTTGAGCACACAACTTGATCTTGATCTACAGTTTAAAGTTGAATTGTGGCTAAAGGGAGTTCAAACCTGCACTGTAATTTTAAGATATAAGAAAGAGAATTTATATGCAATTTAAGCAGTCGACCTAAAACCCTCGTTATCTCAAAAACGGTACAAAAATTTCTTGGACAAAATCGGGCTTTATTGATTGGTTGTTGTTGCTAATCGGCAAATAGTGACTCATATCGATGGACACGGATGAATGTTTTGCGGAAATGTGTTTACCGTTGTTTTGTTGTTGTTGGGAAATCGATATAATGGATGCAACCGTAAAAGAATGAAATTTGTTTGCGTTTTATTAAGTAACGCTTAAGTGAATTCAGAAAATTTAAATGCAGTTATATAAGATAAGCATATCCCGCTTTATGCATCAGTGATTTAAGTAATTTCTGTCTATAGGAAATTCGGAGTTATAGGTGCAAACACAAACGTTGTACATCTACGAAATAAGACGTTTTTGAGAAAAAATAATTTCACTACAAACAACTAAAAACGAATGTCTATCGAACTGCATTTCACGTTCATTCTTTACTTTGCTTTGCTCAAAAAAACACGACTAATATAACAAGCTGACCCGGCGAACTTCGTACCGCCTAAAATCGATTATTTTCTCAATCAACCAAACCAACCAAAGGAGAATGTGGGCACTCGGCAATCCTCGCTTCTGCCAGGATACATCCAGAGTACATCCAGAAACGCGATTGTCCATTCTGTCATTCGAGCGAGTACAACCAGAAACGCGAGTGTCCAAAAACATTGAAACGATGAAGCCCATGATCGTTTTGAGCTTTTGTTTGAAAAATGTTCGTTTGTTTTTCAGTTCACTTTCGATATAGGTGCTACAAACCATTAAATATCAGCAGTTGCGACTTGTGAACGCGGTGGCTAAGTGATTAGTATGCTGGACTTGAGCGAGTGGTCAATTTGTAGAAATGATAGTATACGAATAACGAACACAATGTAATTCTACTTCTTTCTACCAATCGATATGCGCCGTACGGCCTACGCACACATAGACCACATGCCACATCACATATTAGTTAATACTTGCGATTTGCGCCCACCACCCCAAAGCAGAGCAAGAACGGAACTATCGGTTCAACTATACATATCCACAAAATTTCATTGAAATTGGTTGAGTGGTTTTGGAGATCGACAACAGCGCTACCTACTGGGTCCAAAACTATCCTATCTTCCCAGCTGTAACCAAACATGTCTACCCATCCACAAAATGTTATTGAAATCCGTTGGTTTCGGAGGTTAACAACAGCACCACCGATCAGCTCCAAAACTATTCTATCTTTCAAGCCGCAACCAACCACACACATCTACAAAATTTCATTGAAATCGGTTGAGCGGTTTCGGGAGTGCTTGATCGCCAACAACCAGTTCACAAATGTCTGCTGAACCAGAAGTTGGAGCTGGTATGCGTCTTCATTTTCTGGCAAGAATGCACAAGCCCGATGGGAAGTTTGGCCTTAATCCGAATTGTGCAGTGTAGAATCCAGTGCCATTGTTAGAAGTTCGTCAGCCAATATTTGCGCGCATTGGTCTAGGCGTTTTCAAAAAATCACTGAAATTTACTTTTCAATAAGTATTTTGTCCGCGATTAAACTTTTTATATTTAATTGTTACCTTAAATCAACATTATAAGAACGATGAAACCGTTGAAGCGATGCACATAATCAAAAACAAACCAGCACTGTTGACAAACGTATAAAACATTAATTCTCGATTTTCTCATTTTAATTTTTGAAATAATACCGCACATACGTATGTTGCTAATTAATTTTGACACAGAAAAGTAAAAATAAATATCAGGACCTTCAATTTCATTAAAAAAAAAAAATCTGTTAACATGGCTCTGTAACGCCCACCGTTGACCGAAACGTTGTTCCCAGCCACATTTTCGAAGAAAATGGTCCAATGATGAGTCTGACACTCTCGGCTACAGCAGCCACATTATTGTCTGTGCGCACCGTACGACGACGGGGACCATCAGTGTTGTCCACTAGCATACTAGTCTCACGAACTTTTGTATTGTATTGAAAATTAAATTAAATTCCAGCTAGTAATGTAGAGGGTGTCCCATAATTCATGCAAAATGTAATTTTGATAAGAAGCTTGCATTTTTAATTGATTCATAGAGTATACAGATGGGGGTTATGTATGGAACAGCAAGTACGTACTCTTTTATTGAAAATTTCTATGACCGTTTCGCATAAATGTGGCTGAATTTCATTAATATACCTCCCAATTTCCTCTTTCAAGGCGTTGGTGGTCGTGGGCTTATTTGCAGAGACCTTTGACATCAAAAAACCCCAAGTCCAATGGCGTTAAATCGCAAGATACTTTTGGGTTATTTATCTGATATGGCGGTGTAGATCAAAATAACAATGTGAGTTTTTAAAAGTTGAAGATATCAGTAAGAGGCAATTGTCGCAAGTTCTGGTTAGAGAGTTATAAGCATCTACTGTACTATTTTAAAAGCTCATGCACTTTACAAGGTTTTTGAACACAATGACAAGGGTAGTAGGGTTTGTTTTATTTTTGACTGGAATAGGCTAGTGTTTATGATTGGAAGTAGGGTTCGTGTTAGACCGATATCTTTATATAGATATGTATGTAAGAATACAGAGATTTGTTTTTGAATTTGCATTAAATATCCCGATGGACGTGTGTGGAGGTGCTATTAAAGTGAAAGTTTCAGATTGTGTAAGCTCCAAGTGGTTGGAATTATTTTAAGGTGCATATGGTTGAAAAAAAAGAAGTGGGTAATATTTGCTAAAAAGAAGTTTTCCGTTTTTATTGGAAGTGGATCATTCAGATTGTGACAAAAATAGACTGTAGATATGTGAACACAGATCGGGATTTGGGATATAATTACTTTTGAGATATAATTTAAAAACTGATTTATTTATATTTTTAAGTGCATTTTCAATATGGTTGAAAAAAAGAATTATGTAATTATTAATTATGTATGTTTAAATGTATTAGTCCCCCATTAGGGTCACGGTTTTGGCAACAGAGTCTGCAAAGTAACAACTCGCTCAACGCTAGCTAAGAAAAAAAAAAAATTTGCTACACAATAATTCAAAACAAAAACGGCAAGCCGGCTGCAAAGGGCGATAGGCTAGCTGCAAATTTTGTCTGTATAGACTGAAACCGAGAGTGTTTGTGATATCCTTTTTTCTACGAATTACGTACAATCGCAAATTCTCAAGTCAAAGCACAAATCAAAATAATCACCTCGATTACCGTTGCCGTTTGTCGAAAAAGACTTTTGTCGTTTCTTGAGTCGTGTCGTTTTTCATTCCTCATTACCTAACACAGACGACCCGCCAAATTTGTAGCAGATTTTAAAACGACTAGAATGTAGTAAAATCATTTCGAGGGATTGGTGGCACTTGTATGAAAATGTCAAAAAGACTGTTTATTTTTCATTTTGAAAATAAATGGTTGTGGAAATGACTTTATATCTTGAAAGATTTGATGAAGATGAAGTCGACATTCCCGACGCATTCCGGTCGTCATCAGTGGCGTCTGTGTTGAGGATATAAGCAAGTTTAGGAATTCTTACGGAAGGAGGATTACCAACACGGTGAAGGAAATGATTTCAATTTGGGACTTGCTCAACCAACGGTAAGCAAATACTTTGCACAAACCATAGACGTCATTGAAGCGCATTTATGTCGTCAATGGATATGTGCCACACCATGACCGAAGAAGAAATTGGGGAGTCCTCTTTTTTTTAGTGCAGGAGTACGTCCAGTTTGATGGTACAAGGAAGTGGATGGTGTTGGCGAGTTTGCGAGGAGATCGATGGCTGACGTTTCAGGGAAATCATCCCATTGATGGGATTGGTGTGGAAAAAATCGACTTTATTTAAGCCTTTGTTGAATCCTTTCGCCAGATGAACATTCTTCTCCATTAATGAAACAAGAACTTCCGATTATTTTTTTATTTGTTATTTTTAATTATCTTCCCATTTTTTTTTTTGTTGTTCTCATTTGTTTTGAAAATGAAAATGAAAACGACCAATTTTCCAGCAAAAACAAATGCCTGCATTTATGTGTGCGTTCTTCTGTTAAAAAGAAATGAATTATGTTTAAAAAAAACCGAATACAAACGATCAAACATAGCCTTATTGAACCAACCGACTACCTGTCGGAGGCGAAATTGCAAACGACAAAAATGGTCGTTTTTTCAGGGAATTAGTCGTTTCGCTTTAACTTAGGTAATAAAAGTACAGTCGTGCGACGACTACAAAACTAGAACAAAAAGGCATTTGACATTTTCATCCGACCTTTGTCGTGTAGAAACGACAAGCGTAATACAGATTTGGAAGAGTCGTGTATTTTTGAGTCGGTAACGACAACGGTGATCGAGGTGAATATGTATCCTAAATCCATTTTTAAACACTTTTTTCATTGGATTAGGTTTTCGGCTCATCATATAAAATCAGTTTGTGCAGTAGATATTGCATTGTTTGTTGGGCTGAGAAGAGTTTTTTATATAGTTAAACTTAGAACCTATATAAAACGCCCACCGAACCTACCCTAGGACGACACACGTATGAATAGTTGTCCTTTTACAAAGTTCTTCCCGAAGGGGTTGCAAAATCTCTCTTACCGTTTATAGGGGACCTTTTTTCGATTTGTAATTGTTGATAGAAATATAAAATTTATTCAACCGTAGTTTTTTCGGCCTTTGTGAGTAAATGGAAGTGTGACTGCTAGTATTCTGTACTACAAAGGGGGATACCTAATTACTGCACACAATAAAAATATTAATGATATGTGGGTGACTTACATACTTTTTTGGAACGAAAAACGATATGTCATGGAATGTGTAACATATCCACCATAAACTTTATTCATATGGTAATTATTGCAGTCTTAGAACGTTAAGCACTTTAATTATCTGTCAATCTCGTTAACAAATTGTACTTAATATAATATAAATAGGTAAATATTTTTCTCTCTTATCTTGACCACTAAGTACGGCAGATAAACAAGAAAAGCAGAGATTCTAGCCCCAGGTATATTAAATTTGTAATAAAAAGCTATAAGAATTCCATAAGAACGAAAAGACAGTTACATCACAAAAATTTACGTTTAATGTAGTCAGTTCCATTTATCACTCTTACCTATTATGTAATAAGATATATACGGTTGGTTTTGGAGTTAAGTGTCAAGCGGTAAGGAACAGAATGGAAAGTGTATGTCAGTACTTAACATAGGCGTCCTTACTAACGACCAAACACTAATATCAATGATTATCTGGTTGCCAGATTTAATAAAAATGAACAGCATTAGTGAAACGGCGTCAATAAACAACAACAAAAACCTCCACATTTTCTAGTCCGACACCTTTTTTAGAATCTATTACATTTATTGTCATCGCAGAATTCAATTTTCATAATTTGTTTTCGTGAAAAAAAGGTCAATGGTTTATTTCACGAGGATTTTATTCTAAAAAAAGGAATACATAAATTGCAAATGAATTTGCCGAACAGATATTTTTCAAAGGCTTTTTGAAGCCTATTATAAGCAAAAAAGAAAACACAAAATAGGAAATGCACAAAGTATCCGCTGATCTGTCAAATATCATATGCAAATCAGTAATGCCCTATCATTCAATCGGACACAATAAACGCAACACAGTTTGTTTGAATACCTTGATTTATTCGTAGGCTGATGTTGCAATCAAAACTTATTGGTGGTCTAAGGATTACAATCCGATATATATATATAGCCTGATAATTCATTTAATTACAATTCGCCAAGCAACGAAACAGTGCTTGCAAAAGTATATGGACGGGTGAAAATAAATACAATTTTATCTTTTAAAAATTTTATAGCATATATAAAGACGTTGATATTCTTCTACACGAAAGCTGTCATGTTTTCTCCTCTGTGAATTTTTAAATAAAACAAAAACGGTTTTGGATATCAATGAAATTCTTTATTCCTGTGAAAGTACTTTCGATGCCATTATGTATGGAACTCGATTTCTTTTGCATGGCCACGGGCACGCTTGCAGAAGTCCAGACCCTGAACCCAATTTTCGACGGTTTTCAAGCATAAATCGACCGATACTGCTGCAATTTCACGTTCGATATTCGTACGAAGTTCATCAATCGTCGCTGGCTTGTTGGCATAGACCATAGACTTGACGTAGCCCCACAGGAAATAGTCTAACGGCGTCAAATCGCACGACCGAGGCAGCCAAGCGACTGGACCATTTCGTGAGATAACACGTTCTCCAAACTTGGTTTACAATAAATTGATTGTGACATTCGCTGTGTGGCGCCGTCCTGTTGGAACCACATGTCCTCCAAGTCCATATCATCCAATTGGGGCAAAAAACATTCGGTTATCATTGAACGGTAGCGATTCCCATTCACAGTAACGTGCCGGTCTTGATCATCAAGGAAGAAGTACGGCCCAATGACGCCGCCGGCCCATAAACCACACCAAACCGTAATATTTTGTTTATTGACGAAGCCATTCAGCCAGAAATGAGCCCCATCGCTGAAGATGATTTTTCGCTGAAAATCCGAATCATTTTCAAGTTGTTGTTCAGCCCAATTCACGAACATACGACGCTTCTGGTGGTCAAGCGGCTTCAGTTCTTGTGTCAATTTAATCTTGTAAGGATGTAGGCCAAGATATTTTCGCCACAACGACGTCACAGAGATGCCCAACGCTTGAGAGCGACGTGTGAGAGACACATTTGGGCTTTCTTCAACTGAAGCTTTGTCTCACTGGCACGGGAACATTTTGTACTGTGCCTGTGGATTCAAATTTTTCCACTAGACGCTCAATTGTTGATCTGCTAGAACGATTATGACGACCATAAATTGGAGGTAGCGCTCTTAACGTTGAGGCCACTGACTCCGAACTTCGGTAGTAAATTTTAATAATTTCGACTCGTATATCTTTCCATCATGAAATGGCAAACCTTACTGAAGAGAAATGTCAAAAGAGCGGCAAGAAATCCGGCGTCGTTTGCTGTCTCTGTCGCTCTACTTTTGTAGCGTCCCTGTTGAAAAACCTTTTACATACATACATCTAGAACAGGTGGTGAGGTTTTCCGTTAAAGAAACCAGGGGTGAAAAACCACACCCTGCACGAGGTGCCACTGCTTTAAATGAAATATAAGTGATCTAGAGGGGAATAACTAGATAAAACCCATAGTCCCGGGTGAACAACCGCGCCCATGGGATGTATGGCACAATGTTGTCTTTTAGCGGTGAACTCTAGATACCTGCGGACCTCTAGTTTCAATTCAATTCCCCTTTTCTGTATACAGGGGGTGAGTACAGAATGACCTCCACTCGTGGGAGCAAAATAGACAAACTAACAAAAACAAACAAAGGGACTGGTGTAAAAGAATCGGGCACCAAGAACTTCGATAATACCGATTCTCAGACGAACATGACGGAGGAGGAAGAAAACTTCTTACTTCAAGAACCGTCAACGAACAAGGCTATTTCGGTTGGGGGAAGCGAGGGAACGGTTGACCTCAGGCTCGAGAAACTGTTTCCCGAGGACGAGGACAATCATTCAATCGCCAGCTCATCCAAACTCTCCACATCGTCTTCAATGTCGATTAGGACAACGACAAACGAAGGCTTCAAAATGCTCTTGACTTCTTGGAGAGTCAGTCTTTGGAGTGTGACGGGCCCTGTGCCATTACCACTCTGGGGGCTGGGTCTCCTGGAGCTTCGAGCAAGGGAGCTCTTATGCGACCACCAGTGCCTGTGATATGCCTTAGCCTATCGGGGCACGGGTCCGTTGCATCTGACCCCGCAAAATTAGAAGCCGACAGAGAGGACAAGAACGTTTCACCGGGAGAGGCAGACTCGGACCTCGACAGTGCAGTTACTCTTGTCGGGAAGCCGGAGGAGAAAAAAGACGCTGGATGTTTGGACCAAACCGAAGGCCCGGCTGCCATTGCGGCAAATTCGGCGGAAAGCAACAAGCTGTCCAACGTAGCAGGTTACAACCCCAAAATGCGTAAAAATGCACGCCGACTGCTCAATAGGCTTAGGAGCCGTGACCCCAGTTCATTTACGGATAGGGAAACAGCTCAGCAAGCTAGGGCTCGGGAAACTCTGAAGTCGACCGAAGGTGCATGGCGCAGCAGCCAGCTAGTTAGGGAGCAGCACCCACTGGGAAAAGGGAAGTTGACTGGACCAAGGGAGGAATGCCGACTGCCTTCCGCTTTGGGAAGGTCAAATCCTGCCTGCTGATAGGATAGGGCTTAGTAAACATAGGGCGCATGCCTCTGGAGGAGCTGGTATGAGAGTCGCAGCGAGGACGAAATGCCGCTTGCCTTTCACCTCGACTGCGGCTGAGCTCGGGCCACCTAGAGCTGTCGCAGATAAAGATACGTCTAAATCTGAGAACGCTCCTGGAGTCTCCAAAAGATGTAGGCATGACGACACAATCTCCCCGGTTGTATGTAGGCAGGCTAAGAAACCGAAGTTCGCAGATAAGGTGAAGGAAAGTCTCCGTGTCGCAATTATCGACCTTGGAAATCCAAATCGGAAACTTAACAGTAGCCAATGGGAACTGTTGGAACAACGAATTCTCGACGGTATCAATGACGCAATCGTGAAGGCAGATAGCAGTCTTCCACTGTTTGGAGAGATAACCACCTTGGCATAATGCCGGCTTGCGTGTGGTGGACAGGAAGGAGATCCTTGATATCACAAGACCAAAAGGCCGAATTCTACTTCGAGGACCATACATACCCGCGGAAAGGATTGAACGCTACCTGCAGTTCCTTAATCCGGAACTTCAGAGCAGGGAGTGGAAAGTCCTCGAAACGGGTGAGTACAAAGACAATGGTATGGACGTCACTATACTCCTTAGGCACAAATCGTTGCCGCTGCTCCGTAAGCGTGACTTTAAAGTCCGTATTGGCATAACACGCTGTAACCTCAGGCTAATAGCAGCAAACACCAAGGAAGAAAGAGAGGAAGAGGCTGCTCGTGATGAAGATAGTACAAATAAATCTTCGTCACAGTAAGGCGGCTAGCACCAATCTTGTTCTCCTTATGGATACCAAGAATATAGACATATACAGGAACCCTGAACTTTCCGGGAAAATATAAGAGGGCTGAACACCAAAGACTTGCTTATCTACAGCAGTGCACCAGACAATGGTAAGTCTAGAACATGCATTGTCGGCAGAAAACAGATTAAACTTTTTCTCCTACCTAGCCTCAGCGATACCGACCAAACAGTGGTCAAATGGGACAGGGAAGGGAAAACCGCACTGATACTGGCGGCAATATATATGCCATACGAAGCCATTAGCCCACCTTCCGGTATAACCGAATCCATTATTAGAGCGGCAGAACGGGAGAAATGGGACGTCATTTTAGGCTGTGATGCCAACTCCCATCATACACGTTGGGATTGTTCTGACATCAATGTCCGAGGTGAGTCCCTTTTAGAATTTATTATCAAAAACAACTTACTTATTGCCAATGTAGGCAATGAACCAACATTTATAGTAAGGAACAGACGTGAGGTTTTAGATATTACTCTCCTTAGTAATTCAAAAACCCTTGCTGTGCGGGATTGGAAAGTTTCAACAGAACCATCCTTCTCAGACCATAGAATTATAGAATTTTACATTGACGAGAAAATTCCCACAATAGGTAAATACAGGAATCCTAGATCGACCAACTTCGAAACTTTCTTATCAGAAGTAGGGAAATATAACTGAAAATTGAAACGGCAAAATACAGACACACCAGAAGAAATCGAGGCAACATCAAAAATGTTAAACGAATTTCTGAGCAAGGCATACGAAAAAGCCTGTCCCTTACGGACAATAAAGAATAGGAAATCTCCACCATGGTGGACGAGGGATCCCGTCGATATCAGGAGAACCAGAGCTCTTTTTAATTTGGCTAAGGCCACAAATTCCCAGACTGACTGGGACGCATTTAAAGTCGGCCAGAGGAAATTCAAAAGGTCCATAGCCAGTGCTAAACGCGCAACATGGCCTACGTTTTGTAGTGATATTGAATCAAGCACAGAATCAGCCAGACTCTGGAAAATCCTATGCAGAGAATCTGCGGTCCCAGGTTATCTCAAAGACCATAACGGAACTTGGACACAATCTAGCGAAGAGACTCTCAGTCTGATACTACAGACGCATTTTCCGGTTTGTACCACAAACCAGACGTACCAGTCAAGAGATAATACCGTAATAACGACAATTCCAGTAGAACTCGTAACTGAGGAAAAACTAATCTGGCCAATTGATTCATTCTCCCCGTTCAAATCCCCTGGATGCGACGGGATTTTTCCAATCATGCTCCAGAAAGCCGAGACGACCATTATACCGGTCCTTAAAAGGATTTTTATTCGCAGTCTAGAGAGCGGTTATATTCCCAGAGCCTGGCGAGAAGTCAAGGATGTCTTCATTCCGAAGGCAGGAAAATCCAGCCACACTAATGCCAAAGACTTCAGGCCGATAAGTCTGACATCGTTCATTCTTAAAACCTTTGAAAAATTAATAAACGTCTTTATACGTAATCGGCTAGATGACAATGTGATATCCACGGCTCAACATGCTTATACTAAAGGCAAAGGGGTGGAAACTGCATTGCATGAGGTCGTTAGCACTATTGAGAAGTCATTAAATGACAAAGAATATACATTAGCTGCGTTCCTAGACATTGAAGGAGCCTTCAATAATGTCAAAATTTGCGCAGTGAATAGAGCACTTCAGAACTCGAATGTTGATCAAATTCTCACTAATGTGATCTTGAGCTTGCTCAGTGAAAGGAATATCAACGCGAAATTAGGTGACACTGACCTCCAATGGGAGTCAAAGTAACTGCATATGCAGATGATGTTATACTTACTAAGGAAAATTTTTTACCGACCATAAGCGACCTGTTAGAAAACTCACTTAGGGTGTTAAGGACGTGGACAAAACAATGCGTCCTTGGGGTCAATCCGCAGAAAACCGAACTTGTCTTGGTCACTAATAAAAGAATAATACCGCAGTTCGAGCCACCAACTCTGGATGGAGTACCCCTACCCCTTGGGAATCATCCTTGATAGGAAACTTAATTAGAAGCCGAATGTCAATGAAAGGATCAAGAAAGCAGCGAATGCTTTCTACGCATGCAACCGCATCTTTGGCAGGAGTTGGGGACCAAACCCCAAAATTATCCTCTGGATGTATACTGCGATCGTGCTACCAATACTGACATATGGCAGTGTAGTCTGGTGGCAAGGCGCCAGCAAAGCTACCAATCTTAAGTCAATGACTAAAATACAAAGAATAGCATGTATAGGGACAACCAGCGCAATAAGAACCACACCTACAGCTTGACTAGAGGCTATTCTTAATCTGACACCTCTAGACCTATACATGGAAGAATCAGCTGCTAAAAGTGCCTTAAGGACCAGCCAAACTAAAACTTGGAACCCTTGCAATTTTGGGCATGCACAGATATTAGCTAAGTAGGTAGGGAACGTTGTCGCTTCTGACTATACGTCTCCCCATCTGGACTTTGCCAGACCATTCACCTGCTCCTTTCCGAGTAGAGAAGAATGGAACACCAATGAACCCACAGAAAGGAAATCAATATCCATCTACACAGATGGTTCAAAGATGGACTGTGGAACCGGTGCCGGCATATTCTCTGAGGAATTAAATATACATTGCTCCATCAGACTACCTGATAGCAGTAGTGTCTTCCAGGCGGAGGTTCTGGCTATCGCTGATGCGGCCCGTAAGGCGTCAATATTGACAATACCATCTTCATTGACAGTCAGGCGGCTATAAAAACAGTCTCTGCTAATGAAATAAAACTAGTTCACCGCTGCCGCGAAGAGCTCAAGGTTCTTTGCTCGCAGCATATCACGAATCTCGGCTGGGTCCCTGGACACTGAGACAAAACCGGTAATGAGAGGGCGGATGAGCTGGCGAGAAACGTGTCCGCAATGGATCTTGATAGAGCACTTCAATCGATCAACCCACCACTTTGCAATCTCAGAGAGCGGGTGGAAAACAAAATTCGAATGAAAACCAACAACAGGTGGAAAGAACTCACTACCTGTGAAATGCCACGGAAGCTTTGGCCAGAATATAACAGAAGCCGGACCAACAAGCTATTACAGTTTGAAAGGTTTTTGTAAAATTTGGCAGACATAACAGTACCAAATATTGCAATGTTTAGTTTGAAAAATACTATTGTTCGGGATGTCAGCATTACTTGGTTTTTTAAGTTTTATCGAAATCGAAAATGAGGTTTTCGAGATATGAGCTGTTCTTAAAATAAGCGTTTTCGGTGATTCGAATTGAGAATTTAGGACGCAATAATTTTGAAAACAGTTTTACTCTAAGCTTGCATTTTGGTCAAGTACGTTATTACCGTTTTGAGGTAAACTAAAGAAAACTAAATTTAAAAAAAATTATACTTTTTTCAAAAATCCATTGTACGATAATATAGACAAAAACTAGGTTTGCTACTAAGCATGTTACCTTAGAAATGAATCTTTGTTACAATCGTATGGACCGTTTTCGAGATATGTCCAAATTTCAAAAGTACAGTTATTATATTTTTTAGCAGAAAACTCAGTATGCAGTAATGTTAACCTCACCTACAAACAAATCATACTGGTATGAAAATTGTATATGGGAAGTATTATTAATATTGAGGTTACCATGCAGAAAAAAAAAACGGCCCCGAACTGTAAGCCCCCAAACTACAAATCCGAAGGTTGAACAAAGTCCGGGCAGCCGTTTAGGCTGTAGGCCGTGGGACATACGGACAGACAGACAGACACACGGACAGAATTTTGCGACCCAGTTTCTGAGTTCCTCTATTATCGTAATGTCAGAATTGATTAACATTTCGAGTTCGAAACTTTTTCTTATTTCGTAATCGAGAAAGTTAAAAAATTATCATCAATTCCACCCACGCTCATATCAATGTCTCTTCCATTCTCATCGTTTATCTGAAAGTTATTCCCTTGACTTTATCAAACAGCTATAATATTATTTATCAACGTTTATCTCATTGTTGCTCCCTTGACTTTAGCAAACAGCTATAATATCAATATGTAGATATCTATTAGAAACCCAAACAAAACGAAATAAACAAATTTTTGTCATTCCATTTTCAAACAGTTCCAGCGAGCGAAAATCTGCAAACTACTCCCTGCAGTTTACAGAAAAAAAAAACGGCGTTTTTTCATGTGTGCGTGAGATCTGAAACAAAATTAAAAATGCAGTAAAATAGTAAACTTTTCAAAATTCCAGCATTGAGAAAATATACAAATATGCAAAGAGCCTTCTCTTTTTAACAGAGAAAACAAGTTCCTTGTTTCTCGACAAATATTGTTTACTTTTAGTCATATTAATCTGCAGCTTTAAGATGGTAAACCAAAAAATCAAAATTGTGCTTCAATGATTACTTAAATATTTTGTTCCTTGGTAACAAAATGAATAAAAAAAAAGAAAAAAGTTCCATGAAATTTGTATTTCAATATATCAATATATTTACTGTCTATTAAAAACTGTTTCTTCGATAAATTATCTCTTAAGCCATGCAAGCCCTATCGGGCGGAGAAACGTATGCCTTCAGTCACTTAGCATTAAGGACGCAATAATTTTGACATCAGTTTAACTTTAAGTATGCATTTTCGTCAAAATCGTTATTGCCGCTTTCAGGTGAACTAAAAAAAAACAATTTTTTTTCAAAAATCCACTGTACGATAATATAGAGATAAACTGAGTTTGCTGTTAAGTTATAAATAACTATAGTACCTTAGGAATGAATTTGTGTTACAATCGTATGGATCGTTTTCGAAATATGTATGTGCAAATTTCAAAAGTACCGTTATTCAATTTTTTTTATTCAAAAACTGAGTATCATGTTCACCTGACCTAAAAGGCTAAACCGCTCATTCTAGTAACACTTTGTGTGTGAATTTCACTAGCTGTATTAAGCGATGGGCACTTTTCAAGAATTTTTGGATACAATCAAAGACAAACATTTTACACGGTTATATTAAATACAAAACTCGACTCTCGACTCGTCCTTGTTGGTTACCTTTAAGTCCCACCTAGAATAAAACAAATTCAACAAAAGTCAAGTTTTGCTCGCCGTTGTTGCTGAATTTTGCTTTTAGGGACAAGTTCTAAGCTGTCGTCAATTTGAACTAACATCCCGGTTCAGCCGTTTTTAGGACTCCCACGCCTGGCCTTACAATGACCAGAATCTGACAGGGAAATATCCACAGGAGTCGAACGGCTGACAACTTACTGACCACATTACAGATTGATGTCGTCATCATGAGCGAACAGTACGTAGACAAAGAGACAAACTGGATAGTGGATACGTTAGGAACCGCCCCAATTTGGATACCAGACAAAAGGATATTCTCCCGGAATAGCCAAGGTACACAAAGAGGTTTTGCGTGGGTCAAGACCGATGGACTCACGGTTATAAGCATCTATCTCAGCTCAAACGACATGACCGATGATTTCAGATAAAAACTGGATGACCTGGATGTCTTCCTTAATGAAGCGACAGGCGAGATCCTGGTTGCTAGCGACTTCAACGCCAGAGGACAAGAGTGGGGAATGCCAACTACAGACTCTCGAGGAAGGCAAATACTTGAGACAAGGACTAAACGTCGTAAATGTAGGAAACACCCCGGCCTTCAGGAGGCCAGAGCAAAGAAGATAATCAATACTTTGTCTTTGATTTAGAATCAAACCAACGCACTCCTATCTGGAACTGTAGACTAGCACCGAGATGGAACATCAACAGGTTAGACGAAGAGCTCTTCAAATCCGTCATTCAAGAAGGAGAAAGTGCAGTGCTCCAATTACAAGGACGCTCGGAAGAAAAAGCAACTGATACGACTCCTATGTAATGCCCAGAAAAAGCTGCAACAACAGAACCAGAAATCCAGTGTACTGGTGGTCAGACGAGATAGCTGAGCTCCGCATGAGATGTCTACAACTTAGGCGCATAGTCACCAGGGGAAGGAGAAGACACATAGAGGAAGCTATAGCGGAGTTATGAACCAAAAGATCCGAGCTCAAGAGGGCCATCAATTTGAGTAAAAAACGGAAGTGGGAAGATCGCCGAGAAAACATAGAGGAAGCTCTAGCGGAGTTATGAACCAAAAGATCCAAGCTCAAGAGGGCCATCAATTTGAGTAAAAAACGGAAGTGGGAAGATCTCCGCCGAGACATAAACAGCGACCCCTTGAACTAGGCTACAAGGTAGTAATGCTGAAACTGAGAGCCCAATCGACACCGCCTACTATAAACGAAGGTTAGATGGAGAGCATTGTAAACACTTTTTTTCCAACTCATCCGGTCAGGCCTCCCGACGAAAACATAGAGGAATCTCTAGCGGAGTTATGAACCAAAAGATCCGAGCTCAAGAGGGCCATCAATTTGAGTAAAAAACGGAAGTGGGAAGATCTCCGCCGAGAAAACATAGAGGAAGCTCTAGGGGAGTTATGAACCAAAGGATCCGAGCTCAAGAGGGCCATCAATTTCAGTAAAAAACGGAAGTGGGAAGATCTCCGCCGAGACATAAACAGCGACCCCTTGGACTAGGCTACAAGGTAGTAATGCTGAAACTGAGGGCCCAATCGGCACCGCCTACTATAAACGAAGGTTAGATGGAGAGCATTGTAAACACTTTTTTTCCAACTCATCCGGTCAGGCCTCCCGACGACAGGAAACTCCAGGCTTTAGACTAGCTGTGTAGACAATGCAAAACAGAAGAGCACCCGGCCCAGACGGAATTCCAGCGGTAGCAATAAAAGTGACTGCCCAAAAATGCCCTAACCTGCTGCTCAATATGTACAACAGTTGTCTTGAAGAAGGAGCCTTTCCAAAGAACTGGAAAAAAAGAAGACTGGTTCTGATCAGCAAAGGAAAAGGAGACCCAGACTCCCCATCTGCGTACAGGCCCTTATGTATGCTGGACACTGCGGGGAAGCTCATGGAAAAGTTGCTGAAATCACGACTCACAGATGCAGTACAAAGAGCAGGAGACTTGGGTTCAGGAAAGGGCGCTCTACGGTCGGTGCTATTGAAGAAGTGTTGAACGCTGTCCAAACCGCCCAACAGGGAATCCACCGCTCTAAGAAGATCGTTTTGCTGGCAACCCTGGATGCAAGAAATGCATTTAATTCAGCTAGGTGGAGCGATATATTAAATGTGTTAGAAAATATAAATATGGTGAAGGATTACCTCAGGGATCGGGAGCTGATCTACGAAACCAGAGAGAGACTCTGAAAACGCGCAAACAAAGTTGAACCAAGTCATGCGACGAACAATCCTCTGGATGGATGAGCACGGTCTCAGTTTAACAGATAAAACTGAGATAATCCTTTGGACGAAGAAGAGAATCCCCACGCAAATCGACTTCCAAATTGGCTCTGAAGTCATTAAGAGCAAGGATGCGGTGAGGTATCTGGGATTGAGGCTCGACATAAAACTAACTTTCTGGGAACAGATAAAGTTCGCAGCGGAACGAGCCTCTAGAGTTACAACAACACTCAGCAGATTAATGTCGAACACAGGTGGTCCAACAAGCGAGCGCAGGTTATTAATGTTAATGCATGCAATTCTCCTATATGGAAGTGAGATTTGGGCACACGCGCTTCGACAAAAAAAACTACCGAAAATAGAAAAAGACGTGGAGCTCTACGCGTGGCTAGATCCTGCCGAACGGTGTCGGAACTAGCCGTCCTCGTAGTCGCGGGAGTGGCTCCCATAGACCTCCTAACGGCACAAGGGAAGTACGACCATGACAACAAGGCGGAAAGCAGAGGAAGGTGGACAGCGAGGCTGATAAGAAACGTGGCTGAATGGAACGACCGGAAGCACAGTGAGGTCAACTACTTCGTCACCCAGTTCCTCACCGGACACGGAAATTTCAACGCCTTTCTCCATAAAATTGGCAAAATGGATAGCCCAGCCTGCCAGTACGGCGACTCTGCAACAGAGATGGGAAACACAGCGCACAGTCCTGGAAAGCAGCATTGGTGCCTTCAACCCAGAAAACAAACAAAATGTACCAGTTTGTAGAAGATATTCTCAGAAGAAAGAAAAGAGAAGAAGAACAATACCGGGAAAGCACGTATGATAATACCGAAAGGGCGTATGATTACAGGCCCCTTGAAGTAATGCGAAGAGCGGTTCCAGGGGCCCTACTATGAAACTCGATTCTACTATTGATTCTATTCGAAAGATATTTGCGATTCTACTTTCAAATGGTATTCTCTATGATAGTAGAATCGAGTGCCGGTAATGCCAAACTATTTGCCAAAAAATTATCGAACGATTCTCGCATTATGTTTGACATAACCCAAACGAGTCGCATTATAATTGACATATTCCAAAAAAATTATCGTGAAATAATTAAATAATAATAAATAAACATGGACTGTGTCGCAATTATGTTGGAGTCTGAAGGAAATCCGGAACAAATTCAACAAGTTGAACGAAGGCGGATTAGAGATAAATCTAACATAATGGAGCTTGGCAAGAAAAAGTTTTTCTATTCAGTATTTATTTAAAGGCATCTTTAATCCAAAAATAAAATAAAATAAAATAAAATAACTTTATTCAGCTTTGTTTAAAACTACCGCCTTTCGAAAGATTTCGAATATTTCAACAGAACTAAGTGTTCGCAAAAAACAAACTTTTGTTCCCAACATTATAAAGGCTGTTTTTAAATACCCCTTGGACAAATCTGGATGCCGGGTCATATATTGCACCTTTTCAAACTGTGACACTTTTGTGTTTGGACTTTTAGATGATTCCCTGGGACAAAAAAAAAAAACAAACATACATATTACTATGTTTGTGAAATATTCATGAATTATTAATTTATAAAATTTATTTACTTACATCCTGAGAAAAAAAACTTCTTAAATCAACCTTCTCCGCAAGCACATTTGATGTAGAATGATTATTGGCGAATTCGAACGAATTTGACATTAACTTTCGGAAAAGGTAGTACGAATTTTGTACCAAAAAAAAAAAAAAATGTTGGCAGTACTAGAGCTGTTCGAATTTCGATTTTATAACTTACTTATAGAATTACAGAGTTGCGATTTTGCGAATTCGAACAGTTTCATTTTAGAATCGAGTTTCATAGTAGGGCCCCAGGGGTGCGTGTCAGAAACCAAGGGTTGGGAGGAGTTTTAGTCCCGTAAGCATGCGGAGAGAGCCGAACACACGGGGATGGTCAACGCAAACAGGCGTCCTTATGGTGCGTAAAGCATTTCTCCTCCCCCCAACAGAAAAAAATAAAAAGCTTTTGTGAGGCTTAATTCTATGGATATTGGATACGTTTTTTTTTCGAATTCTAGAATTCTAGAATTCTAGAATCCTACCCATAGAATCCGCCGCATCCGTTGCGGCAACGTATTCGAATGACAGATTGATAGAATACACAGCTCCTTATGGAGGCTGACCCATAAGCAGCGCACGTGCTGTATGCGACGGATAGAGTAGAAATTTCATCAAACTGGTATCTACATTTCACCATAATTAAAAAGTCACTGAATACATAAAAATGAACTTATGTAAATCGCATTTTAGGAAGATTTTCTAGTACAAAAAAGTATAATATGATTAACAAACTGCAATTTGTATATCAAAGGTATTTTAATGTGATTTTATATCCGTAAAATATAAATTTTGCTTTCAAAAGTAAGATTTTTCACAAAAAAGTACCTAATAATTATTGAAGAGGGAGTTTGAATACGGTAAATAGGGAAAAATTATTGCGTTTCGTGGAAATACGAGGACCGAGTACTTAAAACACTGTCTGTCTCCGTATGCGACGGATTCCATAGATTGGGCCCTTACGACAATCCTCACAAAAAAATTGATAAGAATTGAAAGATAAAGCAGGGAAAATTGTGAAAAAGTAAAAACGCTTGTGATTTATAATACTTTGGTTGTAGCACATAATAACGTAGCAATATATTGACTACTGCCCTAATAAATAAGCACCACACTTCAGGCATTCAGGAAAACTCATATACGTGAAAATAAAAAGTAGCAAGCCACAGTTCCCAAATTAATTAAATGAGTAATTATTACTAATTAAGTTACAACAAACAACATGGAACTCGCCCCCATCTGATTGGACTTGACAGCTCCTACTTTTTATTCACTGACAGACTTTGATGTTTAGTAAATTAGTTCCTAGTAATCCAAAAAAAAAACTTAATTTTAGCTAATAGTACGAAATTGAATTTAAATCAAACTTTGTACTTTTTTCAACTTTTGTTATGTAGTTGAGGCTTAAGCACAAACGAAAATTCAAAATCCGCCATTTGTACGGTTAAAAGGATGCTTAAAAATCTTATATAAATATTTAAGAACCACTTTCACCGCCTTAAAGACAACATACATATTCGCCAAATTTTGATTTGGCAGAGATGCAATGCTGTGTGTAATTTGTTTTCCAATATGTTGTGTTTAAGCCAACTATGTATAATGGTAGAATTTATACCACTGGGCAAACTCTAGTAATTAAAAAAAACAATCAAGTCATATTAGGCCTTTTTTATAATGCTTACATGATCTATATAGATCATTGATTTCCATAAACAAAATTTGGATCTCGTACTATTGTTGTAAACTATACTATTGTTGTAAAAAAGGCCTTTTGACTCAAAACTTTCGAAGTGGTTCTTCGTCCGTTGTGGCTACGTAATATATGTAAGTTTTCATTAAAAATAGTACGTAAATATTAACAATTTACGGTATGATGTTTAAAAATTAAATGAAACGTCAGTCAGTACAAAACTCATATTCGTTAAGCGACTTCGAAAAAAACTATACAATCGTAGTATTAGATATATCACTCCGTTTTCGATTGAATAAAAAATAATCTGCCACAATAAATACTACGCCAACAAAAATTCAAAAAAATATAATCGAGGGCGCCTACATTTATGTGGTATTCGATTGCTTTCAGTTTGACAACTATTGGAGTTTGTTTACAATGCATTGGGTGGATACATTTAATCAATAATCAATCTGGGCGCAAATTTCAAATGATTAAACATAAAATTTAACCAGTGAATGAAAAGCATGTAGATATGTGTCGAAGGCTATCTAAACATTTTCCAATTGCACAAATAAAAAAGTTAATTGGAAAAATCCAAAAAGCCGACTGACTGTAAAAAAGAATTAAAAAGATGTGAACAAGTCACATTCAAGTATAACTAATTGGCAATCGGAGACTACATAATATCAACAAAAATATACGTATCCTCAGACTGCCGAATAGTTTCTAAAATGTGTCTTGTTCAAATCTTTTTATTAGTTCTTCTTTACAGTCGGGTTTTGATCTTTTAATTAATTTTTCTCTTTTTAGACTGTGACGCTCCGGGCAAGAATACGAATCTAAAGGCACCTTACTCTTTGAAATCGGTCAAACCGTTTAGGCTCACGTTTAGGTCACGTCGAAACATCCACATACGCGCGAAATACATTACCCTCCTTGTTTGTCTAGTCGGGTAAAAATAGAGCAAATCGGTGTTTTATGTTCGATTGAGAAATGGGCAACCGAAATCTTTGAGCTGGGAACCCGAATCGAATATCACATTACGAAGAGTACATTCGGTACGCTGTACGTATTCTTACAGCTGCAGATGTCAACTATAGAGATACTCTTGGAAATAAAGTTAAATCGCAAATGTTCCTTGTATTACAGAATGGAGAACTTAAAAAGTATTTTTGTATTACATTACATTATTATTTAAGTTCACAAAAATAAATATGAAATACCTTTCCGAGAAGAAAATGATGTACTGGATACTGGATTATATCCAGACCGCCTTCCACGACCTCTAGTCGGCCTCGACTTAACAGGGCGGTTTAAACTCCTTCGACTTCCATCACTTTCCGGTGGCGTTGAAGCTCTGGATGCCGAAGGAGTGCTGAATTGTGATTCGGTTCCCTTTGTTAAATATTTTGGCTTTTTTAATAGTTGATAACTGAATTTGCTTCCACGTTCATTTGGCGTTTTTGGAGGTCTTCCTCTTTTACGGGCGCCTCTGCCAGACATTTTCAAAATTTATTCGGGCTTAAGATGTTTAAGTTTTCCGCAGATGGTATTAAAAGTAGCTGGACATAATTTGTATTTTGCCCAAACCTTAAAAAAATATAGGTAATGGTTAGTTAATAAAAGAAACGTAAATAATGCTGGTAAATAATGTTATGAACGTGCACGAAAAACCACTCGGATTTTGGCAACTAACCTCCACAGTACTCACACTAATTTATTTAATATTTATAGGTATTTATTACAATATCGCGGTTAGCCACTGTACAAAACTGGAAACACTTCAATTTCTTTATTTTAAATTTAGTTCGAAATGTTTTTTTTATTTTTATTTTATAAATGGATATAGAGAAATGGCCCGCCGATCAATCTACAAGTCAAATACAAGCTACTTTGCAATTCGCCAACAAATATTCCGCCATTTTTGTTCTCACTATTGAAATAAGATAGTTATTTACGCATTATTTTTATTAAATCCACGTCTCTATACGAATTAATAATATTTCGTTAAACCAAAGAGCTACTTTAATTTATATTGGATTTTCCACAAATTTAATATCTTTTAAAACTGCTGCACTCCACATAATAGAAGATGAACTGAAAAACTAACAACCAATCACAAAAGGCGTTCTATTTGTTTCGTTCAGTATGCGCCACCTGAATGTCAAAATATGCTCACAACACGGAATGGAGTCAATCTTAGGACTAAGCACTGACATACCCATCCATACTATTGTTTACAAAAAATTTCAACAAAAATGTAGACATCCAGTCAAATTAATAAAACACTTTTCAAACGAGTACTACTCTAATCCATCCATTTCACGGAAAAAAAAACATATAAAAACACTAGTTTTGAACGCTTGTTATGCGTATATAATAAAGCGCGGCTGGTTCTTGTTGCATATTGCATGTAAGTAACAAAGATAATAGAATACAGAGATACATAACTATCCAGTGGAAAGGTGGCTGCCAACAAGTTTTTTTCCCGAAAAATTCATGAAGTCACGCACATAATACTCTTTTTTTCTAAGATATGTGAGTTCATGAATTGGACTTTAAAGCAAGAATTCGCTATTCCGAAATATGTATTTCACTATTTTTTTTATTTTTATCGAAGCCTTAACAAAAACCAAACAAATTCAATACGAAACACAAATCAATTGAACAGCGATGCCCATAAATGCAAAAGAATTGGTGGCTATAATGTAATAGGTAGATATATAACTTTCCAGTGGAAGTGACGCACCCTGGGCCCTGGCTCATGTCTATTCTTGAACATGGGAGTTCATGAATTAGACTTTAATGCAAGAAATCGGTATTCGGAATTCGTATAACTGATTGTTGAATTAGTTTAATTTACTGACACTAATCACTACTCTCATTTCACATGTTTTAAATCAGAAATCGATTTTTTTCTAAAGTGATTGCAAGGAATTTTTTTCGCCGGAACTTCTGTTTATATCCGTTTCACGTATATATATTTATGGGTAGAACATCAGTGACACTTTAGGAGTCTGATTTGTGATCTCATTCGGTGGTCAACCGTGGAACAATGTAGACAGACTAAAATGGCAATGGTGACCTGCTCCACTCAAGTAAATGTTCTAAGGATGAGTCGAGGAACATTGAAATGGTTGGTGGCTTTGTCTACAGGACATGGTAATTTCGAGTATCACTTACGGAAGATGGGCTTAGAGAGGACGATACTTGTAAACTATGCCTGGAGGAATCTCAGGCATCGGTACATATACTTTGTCAATGTCCGGCATTGGCTGGCAGAAGAATACTTTTAAACTATGAAAATCATTGGGTCGAAACCCATTGGATGAAACAGATCTCACATAAACAGATTATAAGCTAGCGTTAACACTAGGAATCGAGCCTTAACAAAAACCAAACAAGTTAAATATGAAACACAAAACAATAGAACAGCGCGATGCCCATAAAAATAAAGTGCATTAGATTGAATTTAGTGGTAGCAGATTTTTTTCTTTGCGAAAAGTGCACTAAATCTGCTGCTATTGCAACAATGTGGCACCGCTGAATAGAATTACAGAGTACACTTGTATATTTCTCCAGTGGAAAACAGAGACAACCCAGCAAAAATTTTATTCAGCAAAAATTAAGAATCACTTTATATTCAGTAAAAATGAAGAACATACATTCATTTAACATTCATTTATGTGAACCAGAGACAATACTGAGACCACCAACTCCGGCCGATTTCCCGTTACTTAGCCTACAAGCTATATTTTTATGGAGTGTTCACGTTTGGTGCGCTAGTATTCTTACATAGAAAATCGTATTGACAAATGTCACGAAACTTCAAAAATTCCGGCTCACCAACACACTCCCAGGAGGTATGAGGTACTTCCGCTTTGGGCAAAGTTGCTGCCAGCGTTCATAGAATTTTATCCGTTTAATTTGAAATTGTTCGTTACGTGCAGATAATATTTTTTTTTAGGAATAAGTGCACATTTGCTTAAAATATTCATGAAAAATTAACAATGTAGATTAGTTGAGGAAATATAAAAACATTTTGAGCAAATTTTCTTCATTATTTAAGAAAAATTTACACACGAAATCGAAGTTAATGATATCCAAAAGCGGAAAATACGCAATCATGTTTGTCCTAATATGATTCTAGTATATAGAACATCAACTTTAGATTGTTTTACTAACCAAACAAATCAAATTATTTGCCTTTTAACAATTTATAATAACTAACCAATGGCATTCAGGAATACAAAAACGTGGAATTCCCGAACTCTTTCACATTTCTCCACTGTTGCCGCGGTTGGCAGCATTTATTTTTGTAGTTTTTGTGTGTTTTTGCATGTCACACTGATTCTTTTTTGACATAACACCGATAGGAATACAAAATGGCGACTTTGAAAAAAAATTGAGGGGCCCAGCGGCAAGAGGATTGTGAGTTGGGGGTCTCAGTATGGTTTGTCTATGATGTGAACCAATTTGAATTTTCATTCACATAAATGAACTCATAATCTAAATGTAAATGAATAAAATTGACTGTGCACAGAGCAATCGTAAAGAAAAAGATCGGGGGTTATTTTTGTGCAAGAGAAAACTTGTTTTTGAGCAATTGGATAGCGATTGGAAAAAAACAAACGGCATCCTCGAGCGGCGCGAGGCTACCTTCATCGCGCAACAACAACCCAATCATCAGCCGATGACAAACGGCATCCTCGAGCGGAGCGAGGCTACCTTCATCGCGCAACAACAACCCAATCATCAGCCGATGACAAACGGCATCCTCGAGCGGCGCGAGGCGACCTTCATCGCAGCAACAACAACAACGTACACGAACCAACAGGCAATGCATTGCAACAGCCCAACGAGCAAGGGATAATCGTCCAACCGAGTAGCGGTGGTTGCGACCGACAACCAGTGCACGGCAGCAGCAACCCATTCGGCGACAGCAAGGCGACGATTACAAAATACCACTGTCGAAGAACCGGTAGTGGCGAACTTGGGCAGTGACTGAGCAGACATACAGTCCATCATTTTCAAAATAAATAATAATTAATTCGTTTTATTTTTCTTGTTTTCTTTCACCTACATCGTGAACATTTCGGCCCTTCGAGTCGGATTGAGCCCGTGCCATCAAAAAGCCATTGCGGCAAGTGTTCATAGTTTCGTTGTAAATAAAAAATAAAACATTCGTGAGCTATTTGTGCAGTGCTAACGTGTATAACACACAAACGATTGTAAAACCATGCGTGCGGCAGTAAATAAAAAAAACAAATTTGATTTTGATTGTGCAAAACCACCCTTGTGCAACGACTAAATTGCAGTGTGCAAAAGCCGAATCCCTCTCGGCAAGCTCAATTCTGTGCACGATTACTGCGATTTGCGAGGGGTCGACCCGAATTGTAGTCGCTCATGTAAAGACTTACGGGCCAGAGCAACGGGGTAGCGAAATCAACCAGATCAGATCAGAGCGCGCAGGTACGTGTTCCGTTCGTCGCTCTTGCGAATTGTGAGGTATGTGAGCGAGCCCGAGTTCATGACCGCCGGTGAACCCATTTTGAGTGGAAAATTGTCAGGAGCAGAGAGCGCTTACAACAGGCTGCTGGAGCAACATTTGCAACTAGTTGCAGCGTCAGTGGGGGTGTCGAGGTGTCGAGGACGCCTTTTACGACGCCACGGCGAGACTACGTGCGCTTATAGCGGAGATAGGTCGACAACAGTACGCAGCCAATGCAACTGTTGACGCTTCCACATCGAGAGCAAGCGTGATCCAGGTGCAGCAGGAGCGCCCGAGTAGACTTGTGACGTTCAGGGGTGACTTCACAAAATGGCGCGAGTTCCGTGATATGCTCATCACGGAAGTGCATAGCAACGAGCACATGGCGAACGTCACAAAGTTAAAAGAGCTGAAACAAGCGTTAGAAGAAGCTCCCGCCAGACTCATTAACCGCTGGCAAGTTACCGAGGCAAATTACACTGAGGCCTGGACCAGGCTCAACGAGGTCTACGAAAATCCCCAGAGCATCGTGGATGCGCATCTAAACGCCTTACACGCCATCCTGAGCATTGGCAGAGGTGCAACCACATCACAGGACATCCGCGACCTCATCAATGAGACCAACGCCCACCTCACATCATTGGGTCCTCTCGGGGTAGACCCCATGATCGTCAGCATGCTGAGAGCACGATTGGATTCCGAAACCAACCAAGCATGGTAAATGGCGAGAGAAGACGTACGCAAGATCGCCACTCTCGCCGAGTTCTTCGTATTTCTGGAGAAGCGAGCCTTGGACTCAACATTCCTCGACCGCGCCGAGCATCCCATCAGGGAAGCGCAGAGGAAGTCCAGGACCAACAGCAGCGCAGCCGGAGGGAACAGAGCAACACCCATCCAACTATGTCCCATGTGCAGGACAGAGCAACCGGTGCCAAGACTTTCTGGCACTTACCGTCCAGGCAAGAGCGGACAAAGTGCGTCAGTGGAAGTTATGCGCCAATTGCCTAAAAGGCGGACACGTCGCACTCAACTGCCAAGCGGGCAGCTGTCGCAGGTGCAACAGAAAACAGCAGCAGTTGCTAAGGAGCGCGAGCAACTCGCCATTCGCCAGGAGCAGACGGGTCCAACAGACGCGTAGCAATCAACCCGTACCAATGGCAACTCAGAGGAGCATCGAGGAGGCGGGTGGCACTGAGCTGGAGCATTGCTGGCCACAGCACGAATTGACGTCAGCAGCGGAAGCGGACGAACACTAGAAGCACGAGCGCTTCTTGACAGCGGGAGCCAATTAAATTTGGTAACGGAGCAATTCATCCGGAAGATGGACATCACGACTCAAAACCAGACATTCGGGTATCAGGTATCTGCGCAAGTGCCAATGTGCGGCTATCCGGGATCGTTCATCTGTACATCCGTTCCCAGGTGAAACCGACATTCACATTACAAATCAGATGTTACACGATGGAGCAAATCATATCTGATTTGCCTGACAGCGATCTTATGCCAGACGAGATGGCAGACCTCAACGAGTTGAGCTTAGCAGGGTGTCCGGCATTGACATTCTGCTAAGAGTCCAGGTCTGGGCCGAAATCATCCAGAGCAGGATGATAAGATTCGATTCCGGACTGGCAGCGCAAGACTCACACCTCGTATGGATCGGCTTCGGGCGATCACAACCATCAGCTCGTTCATTAAGGGTGATGGTTGTAGCCGAAGAACCAACGAACAAGGAGCTCAGTGATCTACTACGGAGATTCTGGGAGATCCGTGAAGGAGAAGGAGTAATGTCGATGTCTGCGAATGTCCAGTGGACGGAGGATAACTTCCAGAACACACACAGCCGGGATCCGACGGGAAGGTATGTGGTGAGCATACCCGTAAGTCCACTGATTCACAGTCTGGGCAGTACGAGAGCAGCGGCCCTACAGCGATTCTTCCAGCTGGAGAAAAGACTGCAAGCAAATGCCGAGCTAAGAGCAAGTTACGTGCAGTTCATGCGTGAGTACCGGCAGTTGGGCCACATGACTCCGGTCACGCCAGAGCACACAAGGACCCGACTCTTGTAATCCTGACCGAGGATTGCGTTAAAAAAAAAATAACTTTTTTTTTATTCTTGTCTTTATTTAATATGTATTAACCGAGAGGAAACGTCTAAACACGTTGACCGCTTAACTTAAACTCAAACTTCCATGAGATTTTCCAAGACAATTTTCCTAACAACTTAACCAGCAAAATGTGTGAATAAGTAGACGGATATTCAGGTTACCGTCTGCTACGTGAGAGAATTTGCTGACTCTCACTAAATGTGTGGGAACACAGAATGGCTAACCGGATATCTAGTATGTTTGGGAGGGAATGTGTCGTATACATAACTTCTCCCCTCTTTAGATTGAAATTCTCCTGAATTTTGTTATTTACTTTAATAGATTTTTGCTTTTTAGAAAATAAAAAAAGGATCAATATTGAATATGATAATAATTAGGCTCATATTCATTATAATACGGAATAAATTCCGTAGGACACATTTTAATGATATTGCAATTCTTCTATTTTATTAATATTACTTTCATTTTCTAGCATAATATCATCTAATGTTATTTTGTCGCTAAAATTCTTAAAATTTTCATTTCTTGGGTAGTAAAATCTTTCTTGGAAAATCTCTTTGAAGTTTGAAAAATAATTATCTAATAATGATCGTCGTCTAGTATCAAGATTTCAGTATTATTATTTTTTATAAGTTTACAATCATGTTAAATAATACAATGTTTGCTTAAACTTAATTCATTTAATGATCTTAGTTCTTTATATTGGTATGTCAAATTATTGTTTTTGAACACAATCTCGTTTGGGGGATTGACTTATTATATATGGACTGCTAGTAAACAACTTCGCGTTGGTTCCAACATAAGCGCTATTGAATAAATATGGAATAAATTGGAAACTCAAATCAGACGTTTACATTTCGTTGCAGTTAAAGATTTAAAATTAAAAAATGAAGCGTCGGTCTTTAGAGGAGTTGAAACCAAGTTTTAAACATCCTGAAAAAGATGAACAAATTTCATAGACACTTGCCATTGTGTGGATTAATTCGTAATACATGGGGAGCCCATAAAGTAATTTACGATGAGAATGGGAAGGCAATAAAGTGGGAGTATATTGAAAATTTTGTCAATTTTTAACATAAACTTGGGCTTCACTTTGCAAACAATTTAAATGACAAACATATTAACTGGCATTCTAAAATCATGAATGTCAGTCTTGCTGCCCAGACTTTGAGTGAAAGCACCGCAAATTCTCGGCTTTTCCTCTTGAATAGTGGAGAAACTGAGTTTGTGGGATGTGAAGCAACAATTCTGTTCATTAGAACAATAAACAATATTTTTGATTGCTTAAGCACAAAGTCAAAGTTTGGGTGCAACTTTAAAAAAGGGGTAAATAAAGAGAACAAAGAACAAATTGTTTGTTTCTTTGATAACGCAATAAAATATCTTAGCGGCTTAACAATAAATAACCGACAAATCGTAAAAAGCAGAAATAAAGTGGGTTTTATGGGCTTTATTATTTGCATGCGGAATTAAAAAATAACTTTTTTAAAATTCTCATGTACTTGAATGTGATATTCTTGACAATCATAAGTATTTATTGATCAGAAATGTTATTGAAATATACGCTTAAGTGTTATTACATCATATTTTTAAAATTAATAATGAAAAACAACATAAAAAACTAATTCGCAATAAATATACGAAAATTGTGCAATTTATGGGACAATGAAAAACGATTTTTTATTCAAATTTTGTTGGTTCCATCTATTATAAATTATTTACACTAGCACAATTTCGAGATGACATCTATTGTAAACAATGCCGCAACAATTTGAATTTCAGCCGTTTCAATTGGCAAATACACTCACGCCCAATAGGTGGTTTTAGCATTCTATGGAGAAATCCAAGATGGTTGTCACGTCTCACTTATTTTTCGCATAGAACCACGAGCGCTAGTTATGTTGGCGTCATTTTCTTGGCAGAGATTGTATGGAAGTGACATTTCACTAGCAGTCCATATATAATAAGTCAATGGTTCGGGTAATCTATTTCTTTATTATTTTTGTTTGGTACTGGAACGATAATTCTTAGTTGTATTTTTTCTATTTCTTTTGGAATCTTAATGGCAAATATTAACACATTTTCCTCGAATTTAGTTATGCCTAATTTTATATATTTCATTTTATTTATATCTATGTTATATTTCTCTATTTCTTCGTCGGAAAGTATGTTCGGATGTAATATCCCATATCTGGCTGAAGCTAGATTAATTTTTTAATTATTTGAACTTTAAACAACTGGTCATAAAATAAATTCTGATTTATTGTCTTATTTGCTACATTGTTCTATCTTTTTCTATTATATCCTTTATTTGTTAAAAGGATTTACTAACATTATCGTTAATTAAAATTTGCTGGTTAAATTGTGGTTATTTATTTCTATATTTCTTAAATGATTTTCAATATTTTCTCTATCTTCTTCATCCATGTGCGAAAAAGCCATTTTGATGCACTACCTACGATTTCTCTAGGAAGAATGGTTTTTACTTTACTTTTCAGATGTGTTAGTGCTAGTTTAAGTAGTTTCTCGATGTTTCTTGTAATGGCGTTTAGTACGTCTATTATTTCTTGTGGTTTAATTAAATGAATTATAATGTCTGTTTTGGTAACTATGTCGGCTTCGTTAATTTTAATTTCGGTGAAACCAGTCTGTTCCTTTATTTCTTCAATGCTTAGTAGTCCGTTAGTTGTATTGCCAGTAGTATTAATAATGTCATCATGAATAGCCGAAAATTTTGGTTGCCGTTTAATATTAATTTTATGTATGTTGGCAAGCTTACTTTTCCTAAATCTAGGCTGATGTTTATGCCTAACTGCTTTGTAATTTTTTATAAATCCAGAAGATCTTGTTTCATTATAAATTTCCCTCTTTTTATTTGCCTTTTCAATGAACTTCTTTTTTTCGCTTTGTAAGTTATTCCTAACTCTATCAAAATCTATTTTGTGAAAATGTACTAGGCTTGGCCTGTTTTTACTGTTGAGCGAACTCTTTCATTAGCTGTTTTTTATTATCAGCTATGATCCATTTATATGCACTTACAACAACAGCACATGATCTTGCTTCTCATCGAGATCACGAATCATGATCTGAAAATTATTTCTACTATTTCCGACTAGGTGACTTGTTTTATTTTTAAATGTTGGTGTGCCTGTAAACGATAGCCACACAATCACGTTGCCAGACTAAAAAATGGAACACAAAAAATCAATTGATTTTTTTCGCATTCGAATAAAGTCCCTGTCCGTATTCCGAGTTATTTTGTTTTTTCTCGTTCTATAAAGGTATGTCCAGACCAGCCAAATATTTTAAAACACTTAATAAACAAAACAATTTTTATAAAAAGTTTTAAAAACGTTTTGCTGGTTTGGATCTGGACACCAAAAAAACATTTATGAAATGTTTCACAGTTAGCCAATCGTGATGGGAAATAATTTTTGTCTTACAAGTATCCCTGCAGAAAGTGAGCGCTGTTTTTCGATTATTGTTTGTTTTTAAATAAAATAAAAATGACCAGAAAAGCTTTGAATACGTAATGAGAAAGTGATTCATTTAATACGATTATTTGAATTAAATCGCGTGATTGCCAAGACTAAAATTACAAAAATAAAAACTTTACTCGCTGCTAATAATCCCACCACATTATTTTCTTCCAGTCCAAAACAGGATAAAGTTGAAACATTTACCCCCGTATTGATAAACAAATAAGTATACAAAAATTTGACGTAACTGCTGAGTAACGAGTTGAAAACTTTTACGCAGTGTTTATTAATCCGGGGTTAGTAAATAAATTTCAGAAATCTTTTATAAATGTTTATAAAATCTGTCCGATTTGCTTCAGACACATTTCATAACCATTTCTGAAATGTTTCGGTGGTCTGGACACACCTTAATATGCCAAGATAAACTCAAGCGTAGCAGTAAATATTGTTCATGTGTTGCATATTTGAACATAAATTACTAAATCTGTTTCACAAAAATATATTTGAAAAGAAAAATTATGCAAATTTGATTCAAATATGGTAACACCCCCGACTTTGCAAGTAAAATGACATGTGCCTTGTGTGATTCGGATCAGATCACGCAGATAATAAAAAACAGCTATTGTAATTTCGAATTGCTTGCTGGACTACCGTTTGACTGATACATTTGTTGTATTTAATTTCAAAATTCTACACTTTTCTAGTAGGGTGTTATGAAACCTTTCTATTCTTGCGTTTCCGGTGTGTGTATTCGGTTTTGTAAAATGAATATTAACATTTTGAAGAAATTCCTTTATGTTTATTGAGTTGAATTCGTTAATATATATTGTTTTTCATGCTGTTAAACATCTTTTACATGGTAAAATGAGATTTGCTTCACGGTTTCTGTTTCTGATCTAATATCTTGTGCCCTATAAGAACATTTTATAAAGGTTATTTTATTATCATTTGAGAATAGCTCTATTAATTATTCCTGAACTACATTATACAGATGGTCATTTAAATCGGAGTATATTCCCGTCACCCCCTTTTTTATAAATCTTTTAAGTATTTCTTCTTAATTTTCAAAATCGTATTCTGCCATATAAATTATACGTTTACCGTGTATTATTTCTACCTCTTCGGTTTTATGATTAGTTAAGATTATTTGAGTTTTATATTTATTTACTATTTCTTCTTTTATAGGAATGTGGTTCAGTAATTCTTCTTCAGCTGAGTGCATTGTAGCCATTGTTAATGCATCATGATCTTCGTTTTCGTCATCGTCTGGGCTTTCTTCTTCCGTATTAAATAATATTGGTAAATCTGAGTCATAATGGTCTATATTATCTAGGGATTTATTGGTGTTAGTGACTTTTGTAATATTCTCTCCCTCGTTAAAATTAACGTCTTGGTTATTCGGAATTCGACTTAAAAAGTCGGCTACCCTATTTTCCTTTCCCTTTATATAATCAATTTCAAAATTATATTCACCTAATTTAAGGAGCCAGCGTTGGTGCCGTGGTATATTAAGAATGTAAATATTTTATCGGCTGATGGTCTGTGAGTATCCTAAATTTATTACCGTACAAATATGGGCGGAAATAGTTTACTGCCCACATGATTGCTAGAAACTCCTTATCGGTAGCTGAATAGTTGCGTTCGTGGTTGTTGAGTGTCCTTGACGCAAAACAAATTGGGTGTCCTTCCTGTGAAAGGATTGCACCTAATGCGTTGTTTGACGCATCTGTTGTTAATTGAAATTGTTTTCCGAAATCTGGAAATCTTAGTATTGGGTGGCTAGTAATCAACGTTTTCAACTTTTCGAACGCTTCTAACTATAGTGGGTCATTGATATTAATTTTAACATTCTTCTTAAGATACTACTTTTGCGTAGTCCCTTATGAATTTTCTGTAAAATCCCGTTAACCCTAAGAAGCTTTTTATTTGTTTCTGTGTTTTCGGCAATTCTACCTGTTCGATCACTTCTATCTTATTTGGGTTGGGTTTAAGTCCGTCTCTAGTCAGTTCATGTCCTAAAAAGTCTATCTCTTTGTTAAAAAGTTACATTTATCTATTTGTATTTTTAAAAATTTTGATTCTAGTACTTGAAGAATGTCTATAATTGCTTGGACACGTTCATGGAGGGTCGTACTAAATATTAAGATGTCGTCTAAATATATAACACATGATTTAAAGGGTGATTTTTTAGCTGGTTTGGTTTTGGCAACACTGGTTTTGACAGCTGACGTGTGTTTAGTACCTTGTGTCACTGTCAAACAGCTTCAGTTTGGTTTGCAATTTAACCATGGATCGTCTTACAAATGAACAACGCTTGCAAATTATTGAATTTTACTATCAAAATTCGTGCTCGGTTCGAAATGTTCATCGCGCGCTGCTTCCATTTTATGATCGGCATTCTCGACCTTCTGAGCAGTCTATTCGGAAGATTGTGACCAAATTTCGCACCAAATTTACTTTGTTGGACATTAAACCACCAACACGTTTACGTACTGTGCGTAGTGAAGAAAATATTGCGGCCGTATCAGCTAGTGTGACAGAAGACCGCGAAATGTCGATTCGGCGCCGTTCCCAGCAGTTAGGCCTTTGTTACAGCACTACGTGGAAAATTTTGCGGAAGGATTTGGGCGTAAAGCCTTTTAAGATACAGCTGGTGCAAGAACTAAAGCCAGCCGACCTACCACAACGCCGAATTTTTGGTGAATGGGCTCTTGGAAAGCTGGCCGAGGATCCGCTTTTTTATCGAAAAATTGTGTTCAGCGATGAGGCTCATTTTTGGTTGAATGGGTACGTAAATAAGCAAAATTGCCGCATTTGGAGTGAAGATCAGCCAGAAGCATTGCAACAGCTACCAATGCATCCCGAAAAAGCCACTGTTTGGTGCGGTTTATGGGCCGGCGGCATTATTGGGCCATATTTCATCAAATATGATGCGAATCGCAGCGTTACTGTCAATGGTGAACGCTACCGAGCGATGATAACAAACTTTTTTTTGCCCGAAATGGAAGTTCTTGACTTGCATGATATGTGGTTTCAACAAGACGGTGCCACATGCCACACAGCACGCGAAACAATGGCGCAATTGCGAGGCGAGTTTGGTGAACAGTTAATTTCACGTTTCGGGCCGGTCAATTGGCCGCCTAGATCGTGCGATTTGACACCATTAGATTATTTTTTGTGGGGGTATGCCAAGGCTAATGTGTATAGGGACAATCCCGCTTCGATTGACGCACTGGAAGCCAACATCCATGCATTCATTCGTGAGATACCGGCCGATATGTGTGAAAGAGTATGCCAAAATTGGACTCAGCGGATGGGCTACCTGAGACGCAGCCGCGGTCAACATTTGCATGAAATTATCTTTAAACATTAAATTGCAAGGTTCAAACTATCGATTCAAATAAATATTTCATTCATTTTTTCGAATTTTTTGTGTTTTTTTTTTTAAAAAAAGTTCTAAACCTCTTAAAAAATCACCCTTTATTAATGTAATCCCTGAAAATGTCGTTCATGAGTCTTTGGAATGTCGCTGGGGCATTCTTTAGACCGAACGAGATTCTCACGAACTCTTATAACCCATGTGGTGGTACGAACGCTGTTTTTTTTCGGTCCTCTTCTTTAACTAATATTTGATGATAGCCCTTTGCAAGATCTATCGTTGTAATATATTGAGACCTTCCCAGCTTGTCTAATATAGAATCTATATTAGGATGTGGGAACTTATCATCAATAGTAACTTCATTTAGTTTCCGATAGTCAATGACTAACCGGTACTTTTGAGTTCCGGAATTGTCATTTTTGTTCGGGATTACTATTAATGGACTACAATACTTTGAATTGCTTTTTCTTATGATACCTTGTGCCTCCATTTCAGCTATTTGCTTCCTAACTTCATCCTCATGTTTCGGAGGATACCTATAAAGTTTGGAATTTATTTGTTGGTCCGTTGTCGTTTTGATTTCGTGTTCTATTTCGGGGGTGCTGGTCAGTCTATCCCCTTCTTTGAAGAATAGTTTATTAAATCTTTTGATTAGTTTATTTATGGCTTCATACTCTTCTTTATTTAAATGGTCTAGTCTGAATAGCGGTAAAATGTTGTTGTTAACCTTTTCTAGTGTATATATCTCGTTATATGTACAAGGTGGCGCAAAAACAACCTTCCGATGTTTTTTGGCTGTAATTTAAAAAAAATTAAAAACTTTGATTCTTCTTGTGGATTATTTTTATTTGGTCTTTTAATTGTTTTTACATCAAGTCGAGAATATGATGTCATGTAAATGGCCGCCGCCACAGTTGATTGTCATTTGAGTCCTTTTTATGGCATTTTCCATCACTTTGGCCAAAACTTCCGGCGATAGGTCCTCACATTCTTGACGGATATTGTCTCTAAGAGCTGCAAGAGTCTGAGGCTTGTTGACATAAACCCGCGACTTCAAAAAGCCCCACAAAAAGAAGTCTGGAGCGGTCAAATCAGGCGTTCTTGCTGGCCAGTGCAAATCGCCAAAACGGGAGATTAGGCGCCCGGGAAATGCATCCTTCAGCATATCGGTTGTGGCACGTGCAGTGTATGCCGTTGCACCGTCCTGTTGGAACCACATGTTTTCCAATCCCAATTCATCAAGTTGCGGCAAAAAGAACTCGTTGATCATTGCTCTGTAGCGCTCACCATTCACAGTAACCGTTTGGCCCGCGACGTCTTCGAAGAAAAAAGGTCCGATGACTCCTCCAGCGAAAACAGCACACCATACAGTGACTTTGAGCGGGTGTAATGGCTCTTCGTGGGTTACACGCGGATTTTCAGTGCCCCAGAAGCGTAAATTTTGCTTATTTACGTACCCGCTAAGATGGAAATGGGACTCATCACTCATGATTATTTTTGATGAAAAATCATCTTCCTCTTGGTGGTGATTAAGGATGGCTTGAGCTTGAGCGTTCTGGAGCAGTGTAGCGTAACATTGTTTATTAACGTGTATTTCGCATGTGTTTACTACACAAATGTCAAAACAGAACTGACATTAGGGGCCAATCTCAAAATTTATAGCATTTTCTGATAGGAGGATTACTTTTGCGCCACCTTGTATATGGGTTTCCTACTAATTGTATTTTCCGATCGTTTAGACTTATGGTTTTAGATTCTAAATCTATAAGAGTGTTTAGTCTATTTAGAATATCTATTTCAAGTATGAACTGGTACCTTCTATTCTGTAAGTTTATTACCTTCCATCTAACGAGGGCTCCTTTAGGAAAATTTAGCTCTTCGGGTGCCGGGGAATGTGCTTCTAATATAATTTCATCTTTACCATTAACTGTGGTAAAGGGAATTGGATTAATTTTAACGGTTTTAAATTCTTTAATTTTTTCGTCCAAAATGCTAAAAGATGACCCTGTGTCTATTAGTACTAGATACTTTACTTTACTAATGGTTATTATTATGGTTGGTAAGTCTTCCGAGGCTAGTTGCAAAAAAACTCGGCGTTATTTTCATAGTTATTTCTTTCTATATTTCCTATATCCATTGGTTCTGGGTTTTGTTGCTGGCGAAATTGTTCCGAATTTATATTTCTACCTGAATTATTACTAAACTGTCTATACTGTCCGGAGTATCGATTATTATACTGAGCAGGATTTTGATAATTATTGTTATTTCTTGGATTACTATTATAATTGTTGCTCATAGTCTGTTCCTGGCGATTTTGGCCCGAATATGTAGCAAAATTTCTATAATTGTTATTAACATTCTGTTCATAGCGATTTTGGCTCGAATGTGTAGAGAAATTTCTAGGGTTGTTATTAGTATTTTGTTCTTGGCGATTTTGGCCCGAATATCTAACTACATTTCTAGAATGCCCTACATTTATTGTTCCCACTTTTATATTTCGTTCTTCTTTATCCTCCCTTATGCAAGTATCTTCATACCTTCTTTTTAACATTATTTCAAAATGTTTATCTATTTCCTTCTCCTCATAATTTTTTTCTTATAATGTTCCCTGGCATATTTCTTTTAACATATTTATTAATAGAGAATTTACATTACTTAGATCTACAGCGTTATCGCCTCTATAAAAATTTATAATCTCATCACTTTTGAATTTAATTCTTTGAACTTCCAACAATAATTCACTTACAGTATTAATCTTGATGTTATGGATCTTCCTGTATATGTCTGCTGGCTCCACGTCCGGCCGGTACCTCAGTTTCAGTTGTTTCTTGACTATTATTTCCTTGGCTTCTCCTTGTATTTTTTCGTTGTAAATCGTTCTTATAATGAATTTCTTTGTTTCTTCACCTGTGAAATCCTTTAAATAGTATTCCACGTTCTTTAGAAAACTATCGTTTTCCAAACGTGCTGCTTCTCGGGCCTGGAGTTGGTGGACAGCATTGGTTAATTGTTCCAGTTGCTGCTCCCTCAGTCGCAATTGTTGTTGGAGTTCGACGTTAGCAGCTTTCATGTTGATTTCCTCTAGGTTTTGTCTCTGTTCGTCGAATTTCGCTTGTCTTCTTGTAATCATTAACACTCACTTACACTCACAGGTATTCAGTGTTCACTTTTATTTATTTTTCTCGTAATCTTGATCGATTTTAATTCGAGATCATAAACTTTTCACGATATTTTTCTTGGTTCGTATCACTAGATAGCCTTTATAAGAGTTATCCTACCGACTGCGCCACTCTTGTAATCCTGACCGAGGATTGTGTTAAAAAAAAAAGATATCTTTTTTTTTTGCGTTGAAAAAAAAAACCTATTTTTTTTGCGTTGAAAAAAAAAACCTATTTTTTTTTTATTCTTGTCTTTATTTATTATGTATCAACCGAGAGGAAACGTCTAAACACGTTGACCGCTTAACTTAAACTCAAACTTCCATGAGATTTTCCAAGACAATTCTCATAACAACTTAATCAGCAAAATGTGTGAATAAGTAGACGGATATTCAGGTAACCGTCTGCTACGTGAGGGAATTTGCTGACTCTCACTAAATGTGTGGGAACACAGAATGGTTTAGTTTGTTTCACCGTGTAGGTAATTAAAAGTATCAGCTAACCTGATATCTATGTATATAACCGGATATATATGTTTGGGAGGGAATGTGTCGTATACATAACTCCCGTGTACCACATTCCTCACCACTGCGTCACACGGAAGTACCGCGTGGTTTTCTACATGTCCTGTAAGAGCGACAGTGGAATCTGCTTAACGACGCACAGTTTCCTGGTGCGAAACTCAAAAAGGATCTGGCTGACATAAACACACGCTTCGGGTGCTTCAAGATGTCAGTGACGGCGGACGTCAATAAAATGTTCCGCCAAGTAAGAGTAGATCCAGAGCAATGGGACCTTCAAAGAATCTTCTGGAGGGGGCATCTAAGCGAGCAGCTGCAGGAATACTGGCTGACTGTTGTGACGTACGGGATGACATCTAGTGGCTTTATCGCTGTGAGAGCGATGCAGCAGTGTGCCCGTGACCACAAGTTGGAGTACCCTCGAGCATATGAAGCCATAATCCGCAACTTCTATGTGGATGACATGCTCACCAGGAGCAGAGAACGAAGAGCAAGCTACCTCACTGGGCAGAGAAATCATTGCATCTCTCAAGGCGGGCGGCTTTGAGCTGGACAAATTTACGTCTTCGAGTGAGCGGGTGCGGTCAGAGCTATGCGACAGGAAGGACAGTCAGACCGAGGTCAACCTTTCCAAGGAGCATGAGGCATCTATACTGGGACTTGGCTGGTACGCAGTCACTGACGAGATCCTCTTCAAGGTGGATCATGAGCAGAGCAATAGCAAATTAACCACGCGAGCCGTAGTTAGTGCCGCGGCGAAACTATACGACCCGAATGAATATCTCGCTCCAGTCATCATCCAAATCAAGCTCCTGATCCAGGACTTGTGGCGGTCTGAAGTTCAATGGGATGAGAACATACCATCCGACCTTATGCCCATATGGAACAGCTTCCAGGAGCAAATAAGACACCTAACGTCAGTGCAAGTGCCGAGATGGATATGATCTGAGAGCAATGCAACGATGCAACTAAACGGATTTTCAGACGCATCCAGCAGAGCGCGGCGTACGCTCTATCTATCTGCGATCAACATCGTCCGGTGCAGCAACAAGGTGCGTCATAGTCGCGGCAATGACGAGGGTATCGCCACTCAAAACAATCACCATTCCGAGGCTAGAGCTGTGCGGCGCACATTTATTGTGCAAACTCCATGAAATCGGCGGCCGTCGCAAATGCGAGAATTGCAAGAAGACGTGAGCTGTGCATAGACAACATAAGTCTTCTGGAGTGTAAATAAGAACTTCAAGGCATACTGCGGACTGCATGCATCAAACAATACTACCCGCGAAGAGTAAACTAACCGAGCTTCTATTGAGGGAAGCGCATTTCCGAACGCTGCATGGTGGGGTACAACTCTGCATGCGACGTGTATTAAAAATCATCGATTGCGAGATGCAGGGAGCGCTTCTGTCAGAGACAACAAGTGGCAAAGCAGCTGATGGGAAATCTCTCGGAGGAGCGTGTACGGCCAGCCAGAGCTTTCAAACATAGCGGCGTGGACTATGCTGGTCCAGTACAGATCAAGACTAGGGCAGGGAGATCTAGGATCATCGAGAAGGGCTACATCGCGGTTTTTGTATGTATGGTGACGCGCGCAATACACTTGGAGCTTGTCACCAACCAGACCACAGACGCCTTCCTGGCAGCATTCCAGAGGTTCACTGGATGACGCGGCGCTTGCTCGGTGCTGTGGAGCGATAATGCCACAACCTTCGTCTGCGCTGAAAAAGTGTTAAAGGCATGGGCAGAGCAATGGAGAGCAATTCTTCCAGTCGAGCATGGGCACTGAATGGAAATTCATCGCGCCAGGTGCACCACACACAGGGGGTATTTGGGAAGCTGGCGTGAAGTCGATGAAGCCCCATCTACGCAGAATCTTGGACAGTCATATGCATCGTGGGTGGCAGATCTTAGAGGTGTAGCTCGTAATTGCCTTTTTTACGTGCCCAGGAGCGAATTGTGCCAATTCTTATGTGGATAATATGATCCGAGACATTGTGGTATTGTATACACCGCACGATAGTGTTCGCACGCTAGCGCTACAGAAAACAGAACTATCACTTCAAGATGTACTTGATATTGCGGGTGCATATGAAACCACGCAACAAACTTTTTCCGCAATTGCTGATAAAAATAATATAGTCGAAGTTAATCAGCTGCCAGCGAAAAATGGTTACGGTACCGTCCGGTCGCTCTCTCAGTCACAATCGCTTCGTAAATCGTGCCCAGGCTGTTTTGTCAACCACAGTAGGAACGAGTGCCGGCATTACAAAACAGTTTGTCGTCAGTTAAGTAGCGTCGGAGGAGATGATGTAATGCAACCTTTAGAGTGTTATAATTATAAATGTAAACATTCTGGTACGACTGTATTTTACTTAACCATATTTTCTATACTACTGTACCAGCTGTCAATTGAATTCCTTTAGAAATAAAGTTTGTAAAGTGATTGAAGCCAGCTGCGTTTACTTCACAAATCTTCACGTTAGAAGCACTGGCTACTACTCTTGTGCTCATAGAAGCTTGCCACAATTCAAGGCCACTAAGTGCCTTGACAGATGGCCCGGACGACTTGAGTGCTCTTACGCCGGGGCACTTCCTCATCGGCGAGCAAATGGTGCAGCCACTCACGCCAAACTTCAGCGAGGTACCAGAGAATCGGCTAAAGCTATGGAGCACGATTTCTCAGATGCAGCAGCTCTTCTGGAATGTTCAAAAAACATAAGAGCACCAGCGATAACGCATCGCGCAACAACAACCCAATCATCAGCCGATGACAAACGGCATCCTCGTGCGGAGCGAGGCTACCTTCATCGCGCAACAACAACCCAATCATCAGCCGATGACAAACGGCATCCTCGATCGGCGCGAGGCTACCTTCATCGCAGCAACAACAACAACGTACACGAACCAACAGGAAATGCACTGCAACATTGCAACAGCCCAACGAGCAAGGGATAATCGTCCAACCGAGTAGCGGTGGTTGCGACCGACAACCAGTGCACGTCAGCAGCAGTGCTGCCCGCCAAGAGATCGAAAATGTAGTACGGGGCTTTTAAAATGTAGTACAATGTAGTACAATTTGAAAAAAAAAAAACAAATAAAAACTCGAATAATTACTTTATAATGATTTTTTTTAAGTAAATAAACATGAATACATAACTAAACAATTAAGGAAAAAATAAATACATATAATAACACAGTTCGAAAAATAATCACAGAAACTAAAACTTATATTACATATTACTAAGTGGGTACATAGTACCTACCAAAGATAATGGAATACAGAGATATATATCTTTCCAGTGGAAAGGCGGCTGCCTACAAGCTGTTTTCCCGAAAAATTCATGAAGTCACTCATACATTCTCATTTATATACTAGTATAAGTGAGTTCGTGAATTCACCCGGAAGATGGCGGAAAATTGGTGAATTCACCACCGAAATTCATAAAATTTTCAAATATCCTGGAAAACTGGTTTGGGTATGTTCACTAGGAAAATTTGAATTTTGACGGTTGACCGTTAATTTGCATGCAGTGAATATAAATTAATATGTTTCTACCACTTTGACACTGCCTTTTATCAAAAATGGGTGATATAGTTACGAATAAAAATTCAAATTACATTTTTTTTAGGTAACACAGTAATGAAAAAAGCTTTCTTGTAAAATCGAACGCAAGCAGGCTGTATAAATTAAAATTATTTACAATTTACCAATCAATTTGCAAATAAATAACAAAATCCAACGTTTTAGTCAAGGCTATCTACTATAAATCGGCATGAAATGTTTTTATTGTTTATTATATATTATTTGAAAACCTTAATTCTTTTTTTTCTTCATTTTAGCCTACTGCATGTGGAATTAAATTATAACTTTTTTTTTTATTTAAAAAACAAGAATAGATAATTGCCATACAAGTAAATATCGCAATTTTTCAGATAGATAGCACATAATGCTTTCGAAATGTTTCTTTTCAAAGTTCTTATAATTTGAACCTAGTACACCAACCACTCTTTTAAATATATAAATTCATCCGCGTATAAAATTAAATAGTCAATTAATAATTTTACGTATAAAATAAGTTGTTCCTTCCAGTCGGAATAATACAATGGGGTAATTCTGGAGGTAACCGAAAAATCGTATATCTAACGAACAGACCTATCTAAAAGAGAGTGTCACCATATGGTGAATACAAAATTATGCTGTTTTATGACATTCGGCCGGCCGTTCTGAATTTTGATTGGTGGTCTGTCATTAGCAACTTTTTTTGTAGCTCACACGTATTCACAGACGGGGGTTGAAATTACAAAAACAACAATGTAAACAAATGGGTTTTGGGGGGATAAACGTACGAAAGATATCCATCTCTTTTATTCATTAATCTCTGGTACTTACCTACAATAAGAAAGAAAAATAAGAACTATATTACATTTAAAAATTATTTTGGATGATGGTTGGTATTGTGATAGAAAAAAGTCTTGCATAAGTTAATAAGGATTCAGACGGATTATATACATTTCCCTGATCCCTGACTAATTCCTTGGACTGCAGTGTTGCATCGACCGTATCTTTATTCAAACTATTTCTTGTGTCATTTTTAATTAAATTTAAACTAGAAAAATAACGTTCTGCAGTGGCACTGCTATGTGGGAGAACGTACAATGTTAACATATAGTTACATATTTTTCCAAATGCAGGCTTTGTTCAACATTTTTAGCGCTTTTTAATATTGAAATGTAGTTTAATAATTTTTTGTATTATTATTTTTGAAGCGTGAGAAATTGTAGTTAAAGTACGCAATTAATAATTGTACGTACTCACTTTTTTGACCAACAAAATGTAGTAGGTACAAACAATTGTAGCAAGGGGGCCGCGCTGGTCAGCAGTGACCCATTCGGCGACGATTACAAAATCCCACCGTCTGAGGAGCGTTAGTGGCGAATTTGTGCAGTGATTGAGCAGACAATGTCACAATGACCAGAGCGGTCGCTACTTATCATACAGTCCATCATTTTCAAAATAAATAATAATTAATTCGTTTATTCGTAATAAACAGAACATAATTTTTCCAGCAACAAAATTTAGCGACAGAACCTAAACAAGTCTACATTGATTGTTGCTGGCAGCAACAGAAATGATAATTTATAGTGGGGGAGTTTTTTTTTGTTTGAATTTTTCTGCATCTGCCATCTGGCTGTTTGTTTCGCATCGTACTATTGTGATGACGACGTATGAATGACGAAAAATGGAAAAAAAAAAGTTTTTAGTAGACAAAGAAAAGAGTTTAATAGATTTCGGGAGAAAGAGCTCAACTCTGAATTAAAAAATAAAAACGCCTATAGAATGAAACTTAGCGCAATTATTGTGCTTCCACCTCAGACAAACCAAAGCAGGGCACTCACCGTAATGGAATACAGAGATCAAAGATAATGGAATACAGAGATAATATATCTTTCCAGTGAAAAGGCTGCTGCCAACAAGCTGTTTTCCCGAAAAATTCATGATGTCACGCATGAATACTCATTTCTATTCTAGCATAAGTGAGTTCGTGAATTCACCCGGAAGATGGCGGAAAATTGGTGAATTCACCACTGAAATTCATAAAATTTTCAAATATCCTTCAAAACTGGTTTGGGCATGTTCACTAGGAAAATTTGAATTTTGACGGTTGACGGTTAATTTGCTTGCAGTGGATATATAATTAATATGTTTCTAACACTTTGACACTGCCTTTTATCAAGCATGGTTAATATAGTTACAAATAACAATTCAAATGCCATTTTTATTAACAGAGTAATGAAAAAAGTTTTCTTGTTAAACTGAACACAAGCAGGCTGTATAAATTAAAATTATTTACAATTTACAAATCAATTTGCATATTAATTGCAAAATCCAACATTTTAGTCACGTACTAATCTATCAAGGCTATCTACTACATATAATTCGGCATGAAGTGTTTTTTTTTCTGTTTATTTTGTACTATTTCAAAACCTTAATAGTTTTTTTTTTCTAAATTTTAATACTGCACGTAGAATTAAATTATAACTTTTTTTGATTTAAAAAACAAGAATATATAATTGCCATACAAGTAAATACCGCAATTTATCCGATAGATAGCACATAATGCTTTCGTAATGTTTCTTTTCAAAGTCCTTATAATTTCAACCCTAGTACACCAACCACTCTTTTAAATACATAAATTCATCCGCGTATAAAATTAAATATTCAGTTAATAATTTCACATATAAAAAAATGTCTTCCTTCCATTCGGATTAATACAATGGGATCATTCGAGAGGTAACCCAAAAATCGTATATCTAACGAACATACCTATCTAAAAGAGATGTGTCACCATATGTGAATACAAAATTATGCTGTTTTATGACATTGGGCCGGCCGTTCTGAATTCTGATTGGTGGTCTGTCATTAGTAGATTTTTTTGTATCTCACACGTATTCACAGACAGGGATTGTAATTACAAAAACAACAATGTAAACAAATGGGTTTTGGGGGGATAGACGTACGACAGATATCCATCTCTTTTATTCCTTCATCTCTGACAGAGATATATAACTTTCCAGAGGAAAGGCGGCTGTCTACATAAAAGATAACGGAATACAGAGATATAAACCTTTCCAGTGGAAAAACGGCTGCCTACAAGCTGTTTTCCCGAAAAATCACGCAAATATGCTCATTTCTTTTCTAGTTATGTGAATTCATGAATTGGACTTTAATGCAAGAATTCGGTGTTTTCTAATGTGAATTGCACTATTTTTTTCAATTTAATCAAAACCTCCACAAAAACCAAACAAATTCAATACGAAACACAAAACAATTAAACACCGCGATACCCATTAAAGCAAGATTATTGGCGACCGGCCATTAGCAACATGCTTTTTGTAGAACACACGTATTCACAGACGGGGGTTGAAATTAAAAAAACAACCATGTAAACAAATGGGTTTTGGGGGGATAGACGTTCGAAAGATATCCATCTCTGACCGTAGCCAACTTCAGGAAGAAATATACAACTGCGGCCAACTTCGAAGTGTCTGACTTCCGGCATCGGAAGAAGAGAACATTCGGCATTTTGGTCAGAAGTAGGACTACATATTATTATAACCACGCCATTTTTTGTAAAACATTAAAAATAATAAATCTTAACATTAAAGCTTCAGAACTGGGATACAAAATACAAAAATGTCACTAAGATCAGTGACAACCCAGGAGATGGCAAATTTATTGGCCGATGCTGGAACATTGGTTCCAGAAAGTGCTTTTATTACGCAACTGCGGCCATTATATGACCATCTCATCCAGAAGCCCGCCGCTGGGACGTTGAAAATGATTCCGTCTGTTTTTAATACTGCTACCGCCGTCGCCCATTCCGCATCCACTGCTGCTGATTCTAATACTGCTTTTGTCGCCGCCATTTCCGCATGAACCGCTGCATTGTTTGCTGCTGTTTTTAATACTGCTGCCGCCGCCACTCCCGCATCCACCTCTACATTTGTTGCAGCCACCTGTAAACATAGAGAAAATTAATGTTATTAGCTATATATGTTTGTAAGCAAAGCAAAATAAAAATAAAAAGGAAAATAACAAATTTGTTTTACTCAAAATATGCGCCGCCGCAAGCTCGTTCGAAGTCGTTTGACGTTTGTCAAAGGTGTAGATGACAGATCACAATAGCCTTATTCTGAGGAAGGGATGGTTAGTTATTCACCAGTAGATGGGGCAGAGGTAGATAGGAGTGTGGTAATAGCGGTTCGAAAACACGACTGGTGCAAGGCGAATCTTTGAAAAACGTACCTATGCTTTTGAAATGATATCTGTTAAAAGAGGGGGACAATTAAAAATCTAATAGTGCATCACAAGAAAAAAAAACGAATACGGGATGGGAGAATGGGGAAGGATGCAAATAACTGCCCTCGACTGATGGTTCGATTTTTGGTTAAACCATTATTCTGCTACACCATCGGTCCGTAGAGGTCATCAATGACACCGAAGTTGCGTTTTAAAAAACCATCGGTCCGTAGAGGTCATCAATGACCCCGAAGTTGCGTTTTAAAAAGCCCAGCCAACCGATACAGCGTGAGTGACAAACCCCATGTGATTAAGTTACCTAAATCAAAAAAACGAATTACGATACTAACAAAAAAATTAAAAGTGACGATAAAGTGAAGAAATAGTGCTGGACGGGATACAAAAAGAAAAAAAAAAACACAATAAAACATTATCCCGGCAAAAAAAGAAAGATAGGAAAGTGCAGTGAGTTGCTGGTGCTAATTACATGTGGCATAAGTGCATACGGGAACCACTATAGAAAAGGGGGGGTGAGTGAATTGGTTATATTTTTTTTTTGTTGATAGGGAAGATTTTACTTGTTAAATTTTTTAAAATAGGATACTTCGCGTGGCGGTCCCAAAACCTATATTCCGGAGGGAAACCCCGTCCGATCTCCCCAGTATTGTCTTGACCGCGTGACCTTCAATCCCACCAAAAGTAAACCCCAAAAAAGCATCTGAGGCGAGACTTCAAATATAGTTTCCAGTACCAGTGCATTCGGTAGTGCAGGTGTGAAGGTCAGCCGAGACCATAGAGAAGCATTGAAGAAATAGCGAGATCGCGGTGACCACCAACAAATACGTCACCAGCTAAATATCACCAAAGGCGATTTGTAGAGAATACCGGAGAGTATAACGAGTTTTGTTAGCTAAACATTATATTTAAAAAGGAATATAGTGATGATAGTTACGGTTTTTGTACGGATTAGGTATTAAGTTAGTTTTTAAGTTTCGTTTATAGCCCATGTCTTTTTTTGTGGCGTGAGTTTAAAGTTTTTGTTTTTATTTTTGCTAAGATTTAATTGTGATAAGCATCGTTTGTCCCCCACCCACGTCTTTGTCTCGCGCACCCTCTTTAAAAAAAAAAAAATTAAAAAGCAAAATTCCGCGGTAAAAGTAAGGGGCGGATTTTGATGCCCCCAATGGTTTTGTTTGTTTTGTTGGTTAAAAGGGGCCAAACTGTCCTTACTTTTCGTTTGGTTTGTTAGTTTTTAAGTTTCTTTTTTTTGTACCCAAGTGGAACCTACCCTATAAAATATATTAAAGTCTCCAATGAGCCACGGCCAAATGAAAGTTTTTTTTTATTTTTGTGCGTAAAATTGGTTGCACTCTCTAGAAGGTGAGCATGGAGTGCTAAAGTACATCTTCAGGGGTGTAAAGGGGAGGCGAATTCGACACAGATGACGTGAGCCGGCAGCAGCATCTCTAACAAAGGGGAGATTCAAACATCGGCCCACGAATTTCCAGGAGGGGTGGGATGGTGAAGGTAAAGTAAGTACCTGTTTTTCCGGCATGTTTTATGTGTTGTAGTTGGTTAGGTCGAGCGGTGGGGAGCAAAAACCACACCATTCCGGCGAGCTGATCCGTGCTGAGCAAGCATGCCAAGCTCTTCGCTCTCGACACTCCTGTCCCTTTCGATTTCCGTTCCTCTCCTGAATCCTTATCCACTTCCGGTTCCAAGGCCACTTCTGAATCCAAACTACCTTCAATATCCTTTTACTAACCGCATTACACATTATTGTTGCTGTCCCTACTGCTGTCACGTCTGTACATGTCGCTACTAACCCCAATCCATTGGAACATGAATTGATAGTGCTTAGGAAACAAAAGGAACTGCTGTTACTAGGAAGTCGAGTTGCTACAAAGCCAACTCCAACAGAGTGTACCTATTGAATTATCGGTCGTTGACTCGATGATGAATAAATTTACTGGTGACGATTCGTATGAAATTATACGATGGCTTATGCACCTGGGTGATGGTTTCGAATTGTTGAAATGCAACGACAGTTATGAAGAACTGGAAAGGATTCTGAGTGAACAGTTTGGTCGTTCACACACATTGCTACAAGTCTATGAAGAGTCAGCGAGGGAAGCCATCAAAACACAAGCCCGGTTGACTGAGGAGGAAGTCGAGTTAGTCAGGGCCGTAAGCGCTATACAGATGGTGAGTGTTGCCTTTTTATATGATGAATTTGCTAAATTAGTAACTCTTCTTCTTCTTGATTCTGGTAGCCCGAGGGGTTTATTTAATCGATCAGCTGTCCCAATTAAAATTGATAAGATGTTAGGACCAACAAATTACTGCGGTGTTGGAAACAAACGACTAGATATGTAAGATGAAGTCTTATGCGAGGTGAAATTGAGGAAACTTGTGTTGAGTGTACATTTGTAGTTTTACCAGACTCTGATCTTTCGGTATACGAACTGATTGTTCGTAATCTCTTGTGTTATGTAAAATTAGAACTAAGGAACTAAAATATTCAAAAACAAAATTTTTTAGTATTAAAGCAAACGTGAAGAATTTTGATTTAAAAGTAATTGAATCCAGTGCTTTTGATTTGTTTCTGATGGGGGAGGTACTGACGTGGGTGATGAGTTGATTCAATTGGGAAAAGATACATTTACAGCGGGAATTGCTGATGTGGTAGGCTCGTTGGTGGCTGTTGAAGAAGAATATTTAATACAGATTCATGCGGTTGAGATGAACTTCGGAAGTGAGCTTGGTTGTTATAACTTGTGTATTGATGTGTCTTAGCTAGAGGAGCGAGCTGCCACTGTTTCGCAAACTAATGATGAACAGGACATTGCGGGCCGCAAAGGCTTTACTAAGCTGAAATAGTGGAAGTGGCAGTGATCGTTGATGAGCTGTTAGCGAAGGGGATAATTAGGTGCAGTAACTCACCGTATGTCTCAGCCGTAGTGTTGGTTAGAAAGAAAAATGGTGTTCTTTGTATAGACTACAGGTTGCTTAGTAAGAAAATTGATGACTGTTTAGAATACTTAGAAGGAAAGAAATATTTTACTACTTTAGACCTGAGGAACGGTTTCCATCAGGTGCAAATGCATGAAGATTCGACTAAACTTCATTTGTAACGTCCTTAGGTCAGTATGAGTATAAAAAAATGCCGTTTGGAATGAAAATTGCTTCTACTTTCTTTCAACAATTTTTCCGATATCCTTCGGGATTTGGTGGGCTCGGGCAAGATTGCGGTTTTTTTATAGATGATGTAACCATTGCCACTGCAGATTTTGACGATCATACAATAATATTAACTGAAGTCCTCAGCCGTCTGTATAAAACTGGGTTGGAACTTAGAATGAACGAGTGTAAGTTTTGATATTATGAGATAAATTTCTTAGGATATAAAGTTAGTGCAGATGGAATACGACCTAATGATACACATAACTAAGCGATAAACAACTTCCCGCAGCCTCAACACTTCAAGCAATTGCACCAGTGTCTTGGTTTATTTTCCTATTTTAGGAAATTTGTTCCGTCATTCTCTTCTGTCGCGAAACCTTTTACCTACCTTCTGAATAAATCTTCCGTATTTAGCTTTGATGCTTCTTATGAGCGCATTTAAGAAACTCAAAAGGTTGCTGATTTCAGCTCCAGTTCTTGGCCATATATAGTCCACAAAGAGAAACTGAATTGCATACGTATGCGAGTAGATTAGGGTTTGGTGCTGTGCTTATGCAAAAACAAGACGATGGAAGATTCCATCCTGTAGCGTATTTTTCTAAAACACCTTCTGTAAGTGAATCGAGATTGCATAGTTTGGAGCTAGAAATATTAGCAATCGTGTATGCACTTGAGAGATTTAAGACCCAATTGAAAGGGATTTTGTTTACAATAAATACTGATTGTAATGCTCTGGCACAAGCAATGGGAAAGAAACAGGGGCCAGTTTCATAGATCATACATTACATACAATGTATGATTTACAATCTTCTGATGTATTATTTATGTTTCATAGAAATGTTGTATGATCACCAGTCATACATTAATGTATGTGAGGTGAATCGACTGCAACAACAAAGTTTATTCCCAACAAAAAAAAAATATTTTTAACTGTTTCCTTTTGCTTATTTATATATAAGATACCATGATATTGGCACCCGTTGCCAAATCAATGAAGTGTTAACAATATTTGTTGCAATGGTGTTAAATCTTCAGTGGAATTTGTTAAATGTGCAATAAATTAACCCAAACGCTCCAACAAAAATTGAACACACGTCGGGAGCATAATAAATTTCTCCACGAAATAAGGACCATTTAAGTTAAAATTTAATCTTTCTAAAAATGTTCTAACAACTCTTATACGATATTCCACAACACCAAAAAGTAAATCTTCTTCACCAAAAATTACATCCATTTTTAGATAACTTTAATGCGAATGAAAACTCTTTAATATGAAATGTCAAAATAATAAAACAGAATCTATGAAACAGAAAATTGTATGTGATGTATCAAAATAATTTTACTGTATGTTGTATGTGATGTATTATCTATGAAACAGGCCCCAGGTGAATCAACGAATTGCTAGGTGGGTGTTTAGTTTCGAGAATTATAAATATAAGGTGAAACATCGCATTGGAATTTCGATGGGTCATATAGATGCCCTTTGCAGGTGTCATTTAATAATTATAAAAATTGCTCAATATCGAGATGATGTCAAAAGAAAACTTAGAGAAAAACTTAAAATGGGTATTGTACAGAACTTTGAACGTAGTTAGTTGGATTAGTTTTTAGACGAAACAAGCGCGCAAATCATCTTCAGCTTTATGTACCTACTGAAATGGAGAATAATATTATTAGGTTTATTCATGACATTCACATGGGAATCGACAAAACAGTTGATAAACTTAGGAGGAATTACGGGTTTCCGAAGTTAAGGAAGAAAGCCAATAATTATCAGAAACTGCGTCAAATGTATAATTTACTCTCCCGCGGCCCATGGTAATCAGCATAATCTATATAATATACCTAAATAGCCCATACCCTTTGATACGATTCATATAGACCACTTCGGCCCATTACCTTCAGTACAATCAATTAGAAAACATGTGTTGGTTGTAGTAGACAGTTTTACGAAACATGTCAAACTATATGCGGTGAAAGCCACTAGTACTAAGGATGTTACTAATGAAATGAGGTTTGTGCATCATTGCAAAAATACTTTGACAACTTCAGTCGACCAAGACGGATAGTGAGTGATAGGGTAACCAGCTTTACTTCTAAAGAGTTTAAAGAGAAGGCTTATGGACAGGTGGAAAGGGTGAACCGCATGTTGAAAGCAATGCTAGCTAAACTGACGGAACCGGTTAGTCATTCTGACTGGGTGGGCAAACTTGTTGATGTAGAATATGCAATAAATAGTTCAGTTCATTCGACATTCGAAGGTCGCCTACTGAGTTACTGTTTGGAGTTGGCCAAAGAGGTAGGATAGTTGACGGATTAACGGAGTACCTTGATGATAGATTTGTGTCAGGGAATCGTGTTCGCTCGGAGGCTCTTAAAAATATTGAAAAGTTACAAGAATACAATCTTAGTTACTTCCTAAAACACTATGCACCGGCTAAAACCAAGGAAATCGGAGATTTTGTAGTTGTAAAAAATGTTGACAGAACAGTGGGGGCAAATAAGATATTTATAGCCAAATACAAGGGTCCTTACGTTATCAAAAAGAAGTTACTTAAAGATAGATATTTAATAAAGGACATTGAAAATGTTCAAGTGAAACAGATTCCTTATGGAGGGGTGTTTGAATCAAATCGCTTGCGCATGTGGTTAACTCCGGCTGATACGTCGGACGCTGGTCGTGTCGACCCTCAATGCAACACTGACCCTCCGGGGTTGGACTTAATTTTATTTATCCAATCGGGTCGATTGGAATGTCAGGAAGGCCAAGCTGTAAACATAGTGCAATTATTGTGCTTCCACCTCAGACGAACCAAAGCAGGGCTCTCACCGTAGCCAACTTCAGAAAGAAAAATAAAACTACGGCCAACTTCGGTGTCTCTAACTTCATCTTGAGAGGATGCCGGAAGTCATGTCTAACTCCCAAGAACCATTTGTTTATATTAGCTGTTTCTTATTACCAGCGTGATCTCATCTGGATCAGATCACGAAAATAAAACAAAACGGATCATTGAAAAGTTTAATTTTGGAATTGTGGCAGCAGTTGCTTTCAAAATCAAAACAGATAATACAGGGTATTTCAAACTTCATATTGCCACCAGCCATATTGCAAATATTCTTCTCAACGTGACATGTCCTTTCACTTGCAAAGTCGGGGGTGTTACCATATTTGAATCAAATTTGCATAATTCTTCTTTTCAAATATATTTTTGTCAAACAAATTTAGTATTTTATGTTCAAATATGCAACACATGAACAATATTTTGCTGCTACCGCTTGAGTTTATCTTGGCATATTAAGGCGTGTCCAGACCACCGAAACATTTCAGAAATGTTTATGAAATATTTCTGAAGCAAATCGGACAAATTCTATAAACATTTATGAAATGTTTCAACTTCTTCCTGTTTTGGACTATAAGAGCAAAGTTTTTATTTTTGTAATTTTTGGTATTCAAAGCTTTTCTGTACATTTTTATTTTATTTAAAAGCAAATAATAATCGAAAAAACAGCGCTCACTTTCTGCAGGGATGCTTGTAAAACAAAAATTATTTCCCATCACGATTGGGTAACTGTGAAACATTTCATAACTGTTTTTTTGGTGTCCAGATCCAAACCAGCAAAACATTTTTAAACATTTCATAAAAATTGTTTTGTTTAATAAATGTTTTAGAAATAAATATGGAACATGTAGGTATTTAATTGTTTATCAATTATGTTTGGCTGGTCTGGACTAGTTTTATAGAACGAGAAAAAATAAAATAGCTCGGAATACGGACAGGGAGTTTATTCGAATGCGAAGAAAATAAATTGATTTCTTGTGTTGCTTTTTTTAGCCTGGCAACGTGATTGTGTGGCTATCGTTTACAGACACACCAACATTTTAAATAAAACAGCCACCTAGTAGGAAATAATTTTCAGATCATGATGCGTGATCTCGATGAGAAGCAGGATCATGTGCTGTTGTTGTAGGTGCATGTAAATAATACCTATATTATACAGCTATTGTTGTGTATGAAATTTTAAATGGAATACCACATTTTTACATTACTGAATGCCATTGGTTAGTTATTATATATTTTTCAAAGGCGAATAATTTGACTTGTTTGGTTAATGAAACTATCTACAGGATATGTTTAACATATAAAAAACATATTAGGACCAACATGGTTGTATCGATTTCATGTACCTATTAGTTTTTCTTAAATAACTGATTTGGTCAAAAGGTTTTTATTTTCTGCATTCTGAATTGAAAATTTTTCATAAATATTCAAAGGAATAAGTGTACATTTACTTATTCCTAAAAAAAAATACCATCCACACGCATATAAATAATTTAATTTGAACGGATAAAATTCTATGGATGCTGTCAGCTTTGCCCACAGCGGTAGTGGCATATGCAAGGTGCGAGTGAGTTGGTGAACCGCAATTTTTGAAGTTACGTGACATTTGTCAAAACGAATTACTATGTAACAATACTAGCGCACTTAGCATTTGCCACCCCATAAAAATATAGCTTGTAGGCAAGTAACGGGAAATCGACCGAAGTTGATGGTCTCAGTATAGTCTCCCTTCTCTATACAACTTTGAATAATTTTTATGTATAAGGTTTTTGCGTTTATAGGCAATTTAAAGGGTGCTTAACTTTATATACTCCCTATTATACGTTTATAAATACGGCTGTGTATAGAAAACGAAATAAAACGTGTGAAAACCAACAATTAACAAAGCAATTTGGATTCTTACGTTCGATTGAATACGCGAGATCTGAAATCAAATTACAGAATTCACTTAAATACCACATTATATTGACTTTTAGTTAGGAGTTTAATCACTTTTTTTTTGCTTTCCGATATTTAATTTTTTTTTAAATATGAATAGCATTTGCATTTTTACTGTTCCTAAGTAACATTATTCAACACTGTCCAATGCTATTAAACTACGAAATATCATATATAGATTTGTACAAATATGGTGATAAATAAATGAATTTGAAAACATCCCCCAAGCCTAATAGAAATTTATTAAATGTTCATGAATATTTTCTAGAATTCAATTATGCCCTATTGGAAGCTTGGGCTTAACTTTTTAACTTTGTTAACTCATTTTTGGAACAGCCCCAACGGATTTCATTTATGCGCCTGCATGAATTTTTCTGTCAAAATAGAAATCATTCAAATAAAATAAAAAAAAAACTGAAATGTGAACGGATGAACAGTTTTTGGTGCCAAAGAGAACAAGTTATGCCATCTAAAATAACCATACTCAACATTTCTTTTTTTACGTTTATTGTTATAAATCTATTTACAAATTGTTTGTTATTGAATTAGTGCCACCCGGCGGCCATTAATACACGTATTCACAGATAGGAAAACAAATAAGAGCGCACGAGAGAGGGCTGTCATTCAAAATTTTCGGGGAAAATCGGGTAGCTGCTCGGAACACGGAAGCTGACTGTCTAGTTTGGTTAGTCTATGTCATAAACTAAGTATTAAATAGACCAGCTACCGCGCAAATTTTGAAATGAAAATTCTGTCTTAAATTTCCTATCTGTGAATGCGTGTGAAGCAGCAAAAAAAAGAAATTCTTAATGGCGGGAGTTGTAATAAAATACTGACACTCAGCAGTGTTCCTGCATTGAATTGGGAATTTCAATTTTGGAAAAACTTTCCTGCGTAAATGGAAAAAATGTGAGAATTGTTGGACTATCAATAATCTGGCAGAAAAACATTCAAACTATATTTCACTACGAATGTCAACGCACTAAACGTACATAAAAAAGAGATTTGCCTTAAGCAAAATACTTTTATACTGAAGATTAATTTAATATGATTTTCTCTCGGAACAATACAAATTTTACTTTTAAAAGTATGTTTTTTACATAAGAAAAACTTAGGGAATTTGAGTTTAGTGAAAAGGGAAAAATTAACACGCTTCGTGTGAAAAATATAGAGAGAGTGCTAAGAACACGGACTGAGAGTTAGTGTATTTGGTGAGTTGCTGTCAGCTGATGGATGCGTTCTAGAGTTTAAATTCGTTGTTTTATTTCACCACGAAAATATGTAGATAATTAACAAAATGAATAAGAGCGAATGTAACCAACATTAATAAACAATGGAATAATGTGTGAAATAAAAGACAACCATTGGCTTGAAAAGACAGCCGTTACCACCACCAATAATGATCTCTGGTGTAGACAGATTTGGTGAGCTAAAAAGTATTATTGAGCAAAAATCTAAGAAAACGTGCAAGCTCACGTCATATAACAACAACAATTGGAAAATAATTGTTGATGACAGTGACACCTATAGATATATCACTGATGAGCTATCAAAAATGAAGTTGCAATGGCACACATCATATGAAAATAAGGCTACTAGACCAATTAGAGTAGTCGTCAGAGGTCTTCACTTCTCGTGTGATGAACATTATATTGTCGAAGACTTGACTAATAAAATATTTAAAATTATAGAAGCCAAAAACTTAATTAAAAAAGAAAAAACATCAGGGGAAAAAACTACAAGAAATAGAAAATTACCCCTTTTTATGCTCTCCTTTCACAATCATGAAGATATTGAAAAGGTATACGCTATTAAATCAATAATGAATATTGTAGTCAAGATTGAACCTCTTCGAAGAAAATCCAACTCTTTAACTCAATGCAAACGATGCGAAGCTTTCGGGCATACGCAAAGCTATTGCAAAAGAGATTTTGCGTGCGTTAAATGTGAAGGAAAACATCCAACAAATAGTTGTCCACAAAAAAAAGATGAGAAAGTAAAATGCATCAACTGTCATGGAAACCACCCAGCTAATTATAGAGGCTGCCCGGCAGCAAAAGAATATCAAGAAAAGAAAAAGAGAGGTACTGCCAAACACCAACAGAACCCTCTTAAAAATACAAACAAGAAACAGGTAAATGTCGAAAACAGCAAAGTCGCGACAAAAACAAACACACCAGTTGTGAATAACAAATCATATTCCCAAATTGTGAAAAATACACGTAAAGAAGAAGAAACATCAGTGAAGGAAATGCTTTCTACTATTATTCAAAGATTGGATAATCAAGGTAAGGCTACTGAGCAAAGAAGTTTCCAAAGGAAAAAATCAACAAAATAACAATGATTGGAAACCTAAAAGTCGCAACCTGGAATGCAAATGGTTTACACCAACACATCTCTGAATTTCAGGTATTTCTACGCTATGAAGACATTAACGTCTGTCTGATTTCTGAAACCCACTTTAAACAGGGAACAACAATTAGAATTCCTGGGTACCTCTATTACCACTCTCCCCATCCTTCTGACAGTGCCAGGGGAGGTAGTGCTGTAATAGCAAAAAGTATTTTAAAACCCTATGAAATGCCCAAAATAGGAAAACAAACAATGCAAGTAGCGATAATAAACATTGCGACTAAAAGCAAGCAATTTAACATAGCTGCGACTGGATCGCCTACTTATTGGCCATCCGACCCAGCAAAAATACCAGACCTTATTGACTTCTTCATAACGAAAGGAATCAATAGAAAAGAAGTAAGAGTTGAAAACAGTGATGATTTGTCGTCGGATCATACACCTGTAATCCTAACGGTCAATGGCATGTCAGTAGAGCAGATAAGCAATGAAAGACTTACCAGCAAAAGAACAAACTGGTGCAATTTAAAAAAAATACTCGAAGGTTTTATAAACCTTAGAGCTCCACTGGCCACAACAAGGCATATTGACATCGAAGTGGAACAATTCATTGCCGATATACAACAGGCGACAGAAGATAGTACACCAACTATTCAGCAACGTAAACAAGCATCGGTAAAATACCCCACAGAAATTAGGGAACTAATATTAGAAAAGAGAAGACCCCGGAGAAAATGACAAATGACAAGATATCCCGGCGATAAAACTATATTCAATAGACTTAACAATAAACTTAAAAAATAGGGAGTTTAAAAATAGAACTCTTACTAAATATCTTTGCAATTTAACTGCTGACAAAGTCACAGACTACTCCCTTTGGAAGGCTGCCAAATATTTAAAAAGACCTCAACCGCAAGATCCCCCGTTAAAAACATCTGATGGGAAATGGATCGGCGACCCAAAAACAAAGGTCAAACTATTTTCGGAACATTTAACAAATGTTTTTAAACCTTTTCCACCTAGTGTGGCAAACGAACTCCTTGAATTCTTCGATAGGATAGATGAAGACGTAATCACTTACGTTTCACTTAAGAGATCAGCACATTCATAAGCTCTCTAATAGAAAATCGCCAGGTTATGATCTTATAACTGCCCAAATTCTGAAGGAACTACCCTTCATAGCATTGGTTAAACTTAAGCTTTTAATTAATGCTTGTTTTAAGCTAAGATATGTTCCATATCATTGGAAGATAGCAGAAATTATAGTTATATCTAAACAAGGTAAACCTCCATCAGAAGTCACCTCATACAGGCCAATCTTACTTTTACCTGTATTATCAAAACTTTTTGAGAAACTGCTTCTTAAAAGACTAGACAGAATAATAGAACAAAGAAGGCTTATTCCCACCCACCAGTTTGGGTTTAGAAATAAACACTCGACAATAGATCAAGTACATCGTATAACAAATATTATAGAAAAATCATTAGAAGAAAAGCAAGTTTGCTTTACACTATTTTTAGACGTTGCTCAGGCTTTTGATAAGGTCTGGAATAAGGGCTTAGAGTATAAACTTCATAGGGATCTACCAAGACAATACTATGAGATACTTAAATCTTATATTTCAAATAGATTCTTTAGAGTTCGCTATGGTTCAGCGTATTCTGAACTCAAAGAATTACAAGCAGGAGTTCCACGGGGAAGTGTTCTGGGACCAACCCTGTACTTACTGTATACTAGTGATATACCACATACAAAGGATGTGATGATAGCTACATTCGCAGATGACACTGCTCTTCTATCAACTGATGGATTCGTGACTAAATCCACAGAAAAGCTACAAAATTCTGTTAACGAGATATGTGATTGGGCCCAACGATGGCGAATTAGACTTAATGAGTCAAAGTCCAATCATATCAAAGTCCACTCATATCAATTTTACAAATAAAAAAATAACGAATGCTCCTGTGGTTATTAATAACCAAGTAGTTCCTTATTCTAACACAGCTAAGTATCTGGGTATGACTCTAGATGCTAAACTGAAATGGAAGGAACATGTGAAAAAGAAAGTAGAAGAGTTAAATATTAGGTATAGAAAACTGTATTGGTTGCTAGGACATAACTCTGAAATGTCCACTGAGAATAAAATTTTAATATATAATCAGATACTAAAAGCTGTTTGGACGTTAGAAATAATGACTTGCATCGTGATTCGCAGATTGATCTTGTAACGGAAGTAATTAAAAAGTACGCAATTCGTCACAATGACCGTCTGCAGATGCATATTAATCCTGAAATAATAGACGTCTTAAATGTACGATAGGTACACGTATTAGGATTTCTTTCATTTTACTTAGGTAATCTTTATAGTACGGGATGTTTACATTTTTGTTGTAAACAATGGAAGTCGGTAAACTATATGAATCATTGACAAAAATAAAAAAACGCTTATTTGTATAAAAAATATCTGATTACTAATGTTTATGAATCGTATAAATTAAAAGAAAATTGTAAGCAGCAAAACTTAAATGCGTGAGACATATCAGGGTACAAATCAGTAAACATGTTTATTTCCAGTTATAATAAAAAAAACGCTTATTAATATAAAAAATATCTGATTACTAATGCTTATGAATCGTATAAATTAAAAGAAAATTGTAAGCAGCAAGACTTAAATGCGTGAGACATATCAGGGTACAAATCAGTAAACATGTTTATTTCCAGTTTTGCTTAGTTACATTCGAGTTTCGTTCTTTCCCGTATATTTTAAAGAAAATGAATTTTCGTTGATTGTGTCTATTAGACTTTTTCTTTTTATTATAAATGAACATTATTCATAATCTCGCCTGACGCAATTGATTTCAAATGTAATTTCAATAATTATGTCAATTGCTCCAAATTTTCTAATACATTTTATTTGTTTTTTTTTTTTTTATATAAACTGAATCTTCATGGAAAGATTCTAACTAAAAACTCATATTATTTCAAATCTTAATATTCGAAATTAATTCTTCTCTTTAAATTCTTTGCCGTTTTTCTGTGGACATTCACGGTGAAATAATTTTTCGCTAAAAACAGTAAACGAAAACTCAATAATTGTAGGGACAAAAAATCTTATTTTATTTAACACATTATTACTTTGTGTATTTATGTTGATAACATTCGCTATTATACATTTTGTAGAATATCTACATGTTTTCGTCGTGAAATAAAACAACGAATTTAAACTCTAGAACGCATCCATCAGCTGACAGCAACTCACCAAATACACTAACTCTCAGTCAGTGTTCTTAGCACTCTCTCTCTTTATTTTTCACACGAAGCGTGTTCATTTTCCCTTTTCACTATACTCAAATTCCCTCTATTTTTTTAACCTACTTTTAAAAGTAAAATTTGTATTATTCGGAGAGAAAATCATATTAAATTAGTCTTCAGTATAAAAATCGCAATTTTATAACATTATTATTATTTTTTGTTAATAGAAATTGTTGCTTAAGCAAATCTCCTTTTTATGTAAATTTAGTGCGTGTTAATATTTATGGTGAAATGTAGTTTGAATGTTTTTCGGCCAGATTATTGATAGTTTAACAAGTTTGACATTTTTTACCTTTTACGCAATGAAAGTTTTTCAAAAATTTGAAACGTAGAGATACCACCATGTAGGAACACCGCCATTTAGAATTTCTTTTTTTCTGCTTCACACGTATTCACAGATAGAAAATTTAAGAGAGAATTTTCTTTTCAAAATTTGCCGTGGGAATCGGGTAGTTGCGCGGGAGCTGACGGTCTATTTAATACTTAGTTTATGTCAGCTCTTACAACTTAAGAGAATTTGCCTACAAGCTGTTTTCCGTGTTGCTATGTGGCAAAGTTTCCGTTAAAGTAGATTAGCTGCACGCATACACTCGCACATAGGAACCTGACAGATGGCTGACAGGTCATTCTGTGGTAACATTGGAAAAAATTCAAATAATTCAAATAATTGCCCGTTATCGGGACGTGTTAAGAAAACGGTTGGTATGGCGTGGTAAATTTATTACCAAATTATATTAAAACGCATAGGTATCGCATTCGGATTTCTTTCATTTTACCTAGTCAATCAATATAATACCGGATGTTTACGTTTTTGTTGTAAACAATGGAAATCAATGAACTGTATGAATTAAAAGAAAATTTAAGCCAGCAAACTTAGATGCGTGAGACATATCAGGGTGCAAATCAGTAAACATGTTTATTTCCAGTTTTGCTTATATAAATTAACACCGGCAAACCACCTCCACGCGCAGCGGAAATGCTGATCAAGCGTCTAGGGCAGCGAAACGAATTTCCATGGAAATTCAATCGAAAAATCGAAAACTGCAAGCTATGGGATTGTTATTGCGAGCTTTGGTTATTAAGTATAAATTGTAATAAGTTAGTCGTAATCGGTTTGTTGAAGAATAAAGGTCAGAGCAATCTGCTCTGAATATTTTTTTATAATAATTCGTGCGTAGATCTCATTAACTGGCGCCCAACGTGGGGCTGCGCTCTGTAACACTGTACAAATTTACTGTTAACATAAAATCTCGAGTGAACTCAGGCAATAACCAAGCCTAAAACCAGTGAAAGTGTTTGCAAATAAAGAGTGGACAACCAAGCCACCAACATAACAGTGAAATAAATAAAAAGTGGACAATCAAGCCACTAATATAACGGTGAAACAAATAAAGAGTGGACAACCAAACCGCCCAGTGAAGTAGCCAAAAGAGTGGATAACCAAACCACCACGAGAACAGTGTAGTGATAGGGAAAACGAAGGCCCCCGAGTAGTTCTACTAACCAAAAGGAACAAAAAGGAGTCAGTAAACACTGACAGCCGCCCCAACCAGCAGAAAGCAGCCCAGAACCCACAAAATAAATACGTTAAGAAGTGATGCTACAAAAATTGATTATAACATTACTGCAAGCCAATAATAAATAAGAACAAAATAGTTGCATAAGTCTTACAATTGTGAAATACTATTCAGAAAGTTCATTACAAATTTAACTATCCCTTTCTTAATTATTGCTCTGAAAGAAAGCACGTTGATTAAAACATCTCTTATCATTACTTTAACGAACGATTTAATTGATTCTCTCATTTAATAAATAAAAATATTTCGAAAGATGTCAAATCCTAACAACCTAATACGACCAGCTCGTCTGGAAGTTCCTGCAGATAATGTTGCAGCTCCTCCACTTCAGGCTACCATTCCTCCCCCTGCTCCTAATGCAATTAACGATGACATGATTCAGATAATCTCACAACTAGTAACTCAAACCCTTCAAATACAGGGATGGCAACTTTTCAATTCTATCATGAACCCTGCGTCCGACATAAATGATGATATAGATCAGGCAATAAATCTAGCCAACGATAGGAATTTGTCCGAAATGGAAAAAATACCCGACGTAGTGAAAAGCTTAAGAGAATTCTCTGGCGAAGCACATGAATTTAACTCATGGAAAAAGAGTGTCGATAGGATACTCAAAATCTATGGACATCTGAAAGGTACCCGCAAGTATAACGGGATCCTATCGGTCATCAGAAACAAAATTACGGGCTACGCAGACACGTAGCCCTAGAATCCTACAATACCCCATTAAACTGGGATAAGATATCAACATGTCTTACCCTCCACTATGCAGATAAGAGGGACTTGGGAACCCTCGAGTACCAAATGACAACCTTGGTACAAGGTAGTAGTACGATTCCCGAGTTCTATCAGGCCGTCTACCACCACTTGTCGTTTATCTTAAATAAGTTAGGATCAATGGATATGAGTCAGGAGTCCATGAACAACATGACTCAGTGTTACCGGGACAAAGCTCTCGATACCTTCGTCAGAGGGTTGAGAGGCGACTTGCCTAGGTTACTCAGCATCCGTGAGCCTGCTGACCTCCCCCAGGCTTTGCACCTATGCCTAAAATTACAAAGCGTTGATTTTCGAGCCCAGCATGCAAACAATTCGCAAGCTATCACCCGAAAAACATTTCAACAAACACCGCCTCCAGCTCCCCCTAGAAGAAACAATCTTGTACATTCAGGACCAGCACCAATTGCCGCACCCAGACGCGAATTTCATCCCCAGCTACTCCATAGCCCACGTAATGCGCAACCACCACAGTTTTATAGGGAACCTCAGTATCTACAGCAAAGACCACCAGCAAATCAACGTCCGCTTCCTCCGAAGCCAATGGACGTCGACCATTCCGTCAGATCCCAAAATGTGAATTACCAGAACAGACCCCGTAACCAACAGTTAGTTCCACAGAAACGCCAATATTCACAACAGACCCACACAAAATGCAAAGAGTTTTCCACACTGAAGGACCCGATCCGGACGAGAAGACATCGGAGGAATACGAAAACGAGATAGAACAAGAAGACCAAAACTATGACCAGACATTAACGAATTACATTGACTCACAAGATCACCTTGACTTTGATCAACCTGAAGAACTGGACGACATTTATTTTTTAGATTAGCATCCTCTTCACTTCCCTATTTCAAACATATTTCTAGAAGTGGAGAGACCTTAAAATTCCTTATCGACACCGGGTCAAACAAGAATTACGTCCAACCACGTCATATTAAGAAACCCTCATTGAATGATAAACCCTTCTACGCTCATTCCGTTGGAGGAAGCATAAAAATAACACACCATGCACTTATCCAACTTTTCGGTCCTCAAACAGACAAAATGAAATTTTTTATTCTCCCCAGTCTTATTTCATTTGATGGGATCATAGGACATGACACCCTGAAACAATTAAACGCAATCATCCATACGAGCAAAAATCACATGTCTATCCACCCCGGTTTCACCCATCCAAGAATTTCAATCCCACTCAAACAACATCAATCACAATCTATCAACAACATAAACATTAGAACGGACCACATGACTAAAGACCAACATTCTAAACTTATTAAAATTATTCATAAATGCCCCAATCTCTTTTCGGAACCAAATGAAAAACTAGCATACACCACCATGGTTAAAGGAGAAATTCGAACTACAACCCGAGACCCCGTGTACATATTCGAAATCATATCCTTATCCCATGGCACTCAAAAATGAAGTCGAAAAAGAAATACGAAAATTATTAGAAAATGAAATCATAAGACTATCAAGATCCCCTTATAATTCTCCTGTTTGGGTTGTCCCCAAAAAAATGGATGCTTCAGGAGAAAAAAAATTCCGAATGGTAATTGACTACCGCAAGCTGAACGCTGTAACTATTGCCGACAAGTATCCAATTCCTGAAATATCCGAAATCCTGGCAAATCTTAGTAAAAACCAAAGGTTTTCCATAGTGGACCTAAGAAGTGGCTTTCATCAGATCCCACTTAAAGAATCTGATATAGAAAAAACTGGCTTCTCGGTAAACAACGGCAAGTTCGAGTTTACTCGCCTGCCATTCGGACTTAAGAACGCTCCTTCCATTTTCCAGAGAACCCTGGATGACATCCTAAGAGATCTTATTGGAAAATGTTGCTACGTCTACATCGATGACATTGTCATCTTCGGAAAGGACGAAACCGAACATTTTTTTGAATCTGGAAAAAGTATTTCACACATTAGAAAACGCAAACATGAAAATTCAACTAGACAAGTGCGAATTATTTTAAAAGGAAGTTGAATTTTTAGGATTTATCATTGGCAGATCTGGAATAAAAACTAAACCGAAAAAAGTACAGGCTATATTTGATCGACCTATCCCCGAAAACCTAAAAGAACTTCGATCCTTTCTCGGAATGTCAGGGATTCCTTTCGCCGCTTTATAAGGGATTATTCCAAATTGGCGAAACCTCTGACATCCCTTCTAAGAGGGGAAGACGGACACGTGTCCAAAAATATGTCAAAGAAAAAACTAATTCAGTTAGATCAAGAAGTCATCGAAGCATTCAATAAACTAAAAAACTCCCTTATTTCTGAAGAAGTAATTCTTCAATATCCAGACTTTGACAAAAGCTTTCAACTTACAACCGACGCTTCTGACTACGCCATTGGCGCAGTTCTTTCTCAAAATGATAAGCCAATCACATTTCTTTCCAGAACCTTAAGCAAAACAGAAGAAGGTTACGCCACAAATAAAAAAAAAATGCTGGCGATTATTTGGTCCCTCAATTCTTTAAGGAATTTCCTTACCTATGCCTTGAGCAACAAAAATACAAACTCCAAAATGAAACGGTGGAAAGCCATATTGGAGGAGTATAACTATGAACTTAAATACAAACCAGGCAAGGAAAATATGGTTGCTGACTCCCTTTCAAGGCCTCCCCTAATAACCGGAATTCATTCAATGACACCAACCGAACATAGTGCCGATAGCTCATCGCAAAACCTCATACCATCCGTAGTGACCCCCATAAACGTTTTCCGAAACCAACTTTTACTCAAAATAGGAGATGAAAATAGTTAACAGACTCAAAATCCTTTCGACAACTACACAAGACATACTTTGATACGACAAGACTATTCAGACAACGACATCATTGACATTTTCAAAAGACATCTCAATCCAAATAATATTAACGGTCTTCTGACAGACGAAATGACGATGGGACGAGTATAAGAAATTTACCCTTTACACTTCAGAGACTATCGTATCCGATTCACCCAGAAAATTGTTGAGGACGTACCCAACGAAATAGAGCAGGAAGAAAAAATTCTAAGGATACATCGCAGAGCCCATCGCAACGCCGAAGAAAACCGAGCCCAATTGCTAGAAAACTTCTATTTCCCTAAAATGTCATCAAAAATTAAAAACCTGGTAAAACGTTGCATAACCTGTAAACAAAGTAAATACGACAGGCACCCTAATAAGCCACATCTGAAACCTACACCCATCCCTAATTATCCGGGACACACCATTCATATCGACATATTTTCCACCGAAAAACAACTTGTCCTAACAGCCGTCGATAAATTTACAAAATTCGCTCAAACCAGAATTATCCCAATAGCTCAATCGAAGATATTAAACGACCACTACGAGATATTATATTCTTCTTTTGCGTTCCTGAAGTTGTCGTAATAAAGGGTGATTTTTTAGCTGGTTTGGTTTTGGCAACACTGGTTTTGACAGCTGACGTGTGTTTAGTACCTTGTGTCACTGTCAAACAGCTTCAGTTTGGTTTGCAATTTAACCATGGATCGTCTTACAAATGAACAACGCTTGCAAATTATTGAATTTTACTATCAAAATTCGTGCTCGGTTCGAAATGTTCATCGCGCGCTGCTTCCATTTTATGATCGGCATTCTCGACCTTCTGAGCAGTCTATTCGGAAGATTGTGACCAAATTTCGCACCAAATTTACTTTGTTGGACATTAAACCACCAACACGTTTACGTACTGTGCGTAGTGAAGAAAATATTGCGGCCGTATCAGCTAGTGTGACAGAAGACCGCGAAATGTCGATTCGGCGCCGTTCCCAGCAGTTAGGCCTTTGTTACAGCACTACGTGGAAAATTTTGCGGAAGGATTTGGGCGTAAAGCCTTTTAAGATACAGCTGGTGCAAGAACTAAAGCCAGCCGACCTACCACAACGCCGAATTTTTGGTGAATGGGCTCTTGGAAAGCTGGCCGAGGATCCGCTTTTTTATCGAAAAATTGTGTTCAGCGATGAGGCTCACTTTTGGTTGAATGGGTACGTAAATAAGCAAAATTGCCGCATTTGGAGTGAAGATCAGCCAGAAGCATTGCAACAGCTACCAATGCATCCCGAAAAAGCCACTGTTTGGTGCGGTTTAAGGGCCGGCGGCATTATTGGGCCATATTTCTTCAAAGATGATGCGAATCGCAGCGTTACTGTCAATGGTGAACGCTACCGAGCGATGATAACAAACTTTTTTTTGCCCGAAATGGAAGTTCTTGACTTGCATGATATGTGGTTTCAACAAGACGGTGCCACATGCCACACAGCACGCGAAACAATGGCGCAATTGCGAGGCGAGTTTGGTGAACAGTTAATTTCACGTTTCGGGCCGGTCAATTGGCCGCCTAGATCGTGCGATTTGACACCATTAGATTATTTTTTGTGGGGGTATGCCAAGGCTAATGTGTATAGGGACAAGCCCGCTTCGATTGACGCACTGGAAGCCAACATCCATGCATTCATTCGTGAGATACCGGCCGATATGTGTGAAAGAGTATGCCAAAATTGGACTCAGCGGATGGGCTACCTGAGACGCAGCCGCGGTCAACATTTGCATGAAATTATCTTTAAACATTAAATTGCAAGGTTCAAACTATCGATTCAAATAAATATTTCATTCATTTTTTCGAATTTTTTGTGTTTTTTTTTTAAAAAAAGTTCTAAGCCTCTTAAAAAATCACCCTTTAGATAACGAGAAGGCGCTAAATTCAGCCTCAATAACTTCAATGCTGGAAGACGACCTCCAAGTAAAGATTTTTAAAACACCTCCATATAAAAGTGAAGTGAACGGTCAAGTTGAACGCTTTCATCCCACATTGTCAGAAATCATGAGGTGTCTGAAATCAGACGGACCTGCACGGTCTTTTGAAGAACTCTTGGAACGAGCCGTGAACGAATACAACTTCACCATCCATTCAACGACAGGTAAGAAACCAATAAAACTATTTTACGGACGAATTCCCAGACTAAATCCCGAACAATTTGAAAAGACACGGTTGACTAATATTGAAGAACTTAGAATCAAGCAAGAGAAGGATACTAAATACCATAACAAAAAAAGGAAACCGATTAAGGACTATCAAGTAGGACAAACTATTTATGTTAAAAACAATAAACGTCTAGGTTCGAAACTAACAGGCAGATACCGACCAGAAATAGTTAAGGAAAACAAAAACTCTACCGTCATAACCGAATACGGCAAAGTAGTACATAAAAGTAACGTCAGAAATTAAATTTTATTAAATTTTACAGATGTGCATTTTGCACTTGCCAGGCAACCATGCAAATATTGGACTTCTCAAACGCACAAATAGTAACCTTTCACGTTGGACAGACAAAGATACAAGAAGATAGATGTTATCAACTTAGACCAATACGACCAATTCATATCTGCAATAACTCCTATCCTTAAACTTGAATCAACCCAAAACCATACCTTTCATTCACACTTTGATATCACACGAGCTGCAACAAATTAAAAATCTTTTGCATAACTTGAAACCGCGAATAACAAAACGTTCTCTAAATTTTATTGGTAGCACATGGAAATGGATTGCTGGCAACCCAGAACATGATGATTTTGTCACCATCAAAGAAAAAGTCACAGAAGTACTTAAAAATAATAACAAGCAGGTTGTCATAAATCAATTATACAATGATTAATGAAAATGATAAATGAATAATATCACTAAGGTACAAAACGAAATACAGAAATTATTAAAAGAAAACAATAAAGTAAGCTTCGAGGTAATAGCAAATGTACAATACAAAATTAAACTTGTAAAAGAAGAAATAGAAAATGTTAATTATGCCATTCATTGGGCTAAATTAGGCATGATCAATTCATTTATTTTATCAAAAAAAGAAATAGAACTTGCTACAAATATTTTAAATAAGCAACAATTACCATATAATACAATAGAAGAAGCTTTAGATTTCTCAGAAGTAAAAGTCATAAGCAATAGCTCAACAATACTCTATATTATAAACATTCCGCTAACAACAAATGAAACCTATGAAAGTCTTGTAATTAAACCAGTAAAGAAAAGTAATATTGTAACAGAAATTTTATTTGAAGTAATTCTTAGGAGTAATGAAGAGATGTACGGAACTGCAAAAAATGTAAAAGTTATAACTCTTTATCAATTTGTAATTCAAAAGACATTGTCAACATTAGAAACGATACATGTATTCCCAGCTTGCTCAACAGTCTCCCAGCCATCTGCAACACCGTCAATAGCCAGCATATACCAACCATAGCCGAGATATCAACAGGCAATATATTGCTAAATCAATTTACCGGAACCGTACAAGTAGAAAACATTACCCACAGCCTCAACGGAACATTTCTAATAAAATTCCACAACACCACTATTAATATCAATGGTCAATCATTTATTTCCCAAGAAGTGTCGATGGTCAAAGCATTACCGGCAATACTCCAAGACAAACGAATTTTCATGGAAATTCAATCGAAAAATCGAAAACTGCAAGCTATGGGATTGTTATTGCGAGCTTTGGTTATTAAGTATAAATTGTAATAAGTTAGTCGTAATCGGTTTGTTGAAGAATAAAGGTCAGAGCAATCTGCTCTGAATATTTTTTTATAATAATTCGTGTGTAGATCTCATTAACTTATACATTTTGAGTTTCGTTCCTTCCCGTACATTTTAAAGAAAATACATTTTCGTTGATTGTGTCTATTAGATTTTTTCTTTTTGTTATAAATGAATATTATTCATATTCTCGGCTGACGCAATTGATTTTAAATGTGAATTCATTAATTATCTATGTCAATTGTTTCAAATTTCTAATAAAAAACAAAAACAGCAAACGAAAACAGACACAATAATTATAGGAACAAAAATATCTTATTTTATTTCACACATTATTCCTTTGTTTATTTATGTTGGTTACATTCACTATTATACATTTTATAGAATATCTACATAATTTCGTGGTGAAATAAAACAATGAATTTAAACTCTCAGAACGCATCCATCAGCTGACATCACCAAATAAACTAATATTGTTTTCGATTTGGCAAAAAGATCAATTTTTTTGAGAAAAAATCAATCTTTTTTTTTAATTGAGATTGCTTTTCATGTTCGATTTGCCAACAAAATCAATCTTTTTTTTGATCTGTAGAGAAATCTAGATTTTTTCTCAGATTTCACACATATTTTGACTAATCCAATGTGTATGACACACAGCTGGCGGTTGCGAATTGTTTATTGTTGGAAGGATTGCTTTTTCCATTTTCGAGTATGGAAACGATTCTTTATATTAAATTATTTCGAAATGTGTTGTTATAAATGTGTAAAAATCAATTGAAATCGATTTACAGTGCAAGTGAAAAAAAAAAAATGTTTGCGGGCAACTCAATACAAACAAGAACCAATACAATTCGGATTTCATGTTCGATTTGGCAGCAGAAATCTGAAATCTCAGATCAAAATCTGAAAAGCCAAATCGAAAACGACATAACTCTCAGTCAGTGTTCTTAGCACTCTCTCTTTATTTGTCACACGAAAAAAGAGATTTTTCCCTTTTCACTAAACTCAAATTCCCTCGATTTTTTTTATGAAAAAAAACCAAAAACCAAAAAAGTAAAATTTGTATTGTTCGGAGTGAAAATCATATTAAATTAATCTTCAGTATAAATATCGCAATTTGCTAATATTATAATGATTATTTTTTGGTAATAGATATTGTTGCTTAAGTCAAATTTCCTTTTTATGTACATTTAGTGCGTTGATATTCATGGTGAAATGTAGTTTGAACAACAATTTCGACATTTGTTTCCTTTTACACATGGAAAGTTTTTCAGAAATTTTAATTCCCACTAAAAGGTAGAGATATCACGATGCAGGAACACTGCTGAGTGTCAGTATTTTATTACACCTCCCGCCATTTTCTTTTTTTGCTGCTTCACACGTATTCACAGATAGGAAATTTAAGAGAGAATTTTCTTTTCTAAATTTGAGGGGGAATCGGGTAGGTGCGCGGGAGCTGACGGTCTATTTAATACTTAGTTTATGGTTTATGTACATGCCTTGAATGGAAAATGAAGCAAACGCAGAGGAATACCAAAAAAATCACAGAATTCAAGAATTGCATTTTTTTTTAATATTTAGCCGCTAAGTCGGGATTCTCACGATGAGTACTTTGTAGCAGAGATGTATTAATTAAAAGAGATAGATATCTTTTGTATGTCTATCCGCCCAAAGCCCATTTGTTTACATTGTTCTTTTTGTACTTTCAATCCCTGTCTGTGAATACTTCGTAGCAGAGATGTATTAATTAAAAGAGATAGATATCTTTTGTATGACTATCCGCCCAAAGCCCATTTGTTTACATTGTTGTTTTTGTACTTTCAATCCCTGTCTGTGAATACTGAGAATACAGGAGAGCTACAAAAAAATATGTTGCTTTGCTAATGGCCGGCCCCCGGCCACCAATCATCTTGCTTTCATGGGAATCGCGCTGCTTGTTTTGTATTTCGTTTTGAATTTAAACTCGCATATAAATACTGAAGAAAAATAAGTATGCGTCCGTGACTTCATAGATTTTAGCTAGTCATTGGGCAAATTCAAGAATGTAGTTATCTTAAGTCGACTAGATTGGTCTGCATAAGATGTAACATGAAAGCAATAAATAACTAGATTGGTCGGGAAAGGCACTTTCTCTAAGTCAGACACATATGCGAACTGTCAACTTAGTACTCAGTCACGAAATTTCTTGACTAGATTCGTCGGCTACCACTCCATAAACGTCAACTGAAACAGCTGCTCATATGACCGATTTCCGCCAATCAAAACCGAGATGAGATACATTTAGGTCCGTTTTATTCACTATTGTTCAACTTCCCAATAACTCCGAGGTTGACAAACTTCGGAGTTGATTCGAAAGAGAGAGTTGAGCGGCAAGTTGAAAATTGCTTTTATTCACTACTTTAATTCTCAACTCCTCTGTTGAAATTCAAAAGTTGGCTGACTTGCTGTTTCAGAAATATCCCTGGGATATTTGTGGCAGATGACACAAAATATGTCAGTTTCAACTTTGGATTTGAATTTTGTGCGTTATTCAGTTGAAATTTAAAAAAAATGTCAGAAATTAATGTCGTTTTCCATTGGTTTCACTCGGGGATCCACTCATTCTGAAATCCAATGGAACAACAAAACTGCTTCTGAAAGAATCCACAAAAGTATTGGTGAAATGCCAAAAAATAATCTACGGCTGCTGTCAGCTGACTTGTATAAAATACACAAATTACACTTGTGTGAGTGCTTCTTGAGTGGATTCTGACTTCAAATCGAGAAGCGAAATTCTCTTCTCAGAATCACCAGAAGAGTATTTTTTGTGCCAATGGAACGGTTTCAGGAGTGATTTTTTCGATTCCGGACTCTCCCGGACGCTTTTTTTTGCCGAATGGAAAACGACATAAGAAAGACGATAAGATAAAAATTCAAAAAAAAAATGCCGAAAATTGTATATACGCCAGAGGAGGAAGATTGGTTGGTAACTAATGTGATGGTATACCGAACCATAATCGAGAACAAAAAAACCGATGGCGCCACAAATCGCGACAAGGAACGGGCATGGGATAAAATTGCAAAGGCATTCAATGTTGCGCCCACCGGCCGGGTGAGTTTTCGTATACATATTTGTATTTTTGACTCTCTTATAATAACCCAGTGAATATCGTTTTCGTTCGGAACGTTTTTTGTCTGCTATATTCAATTATCCGTTCTTTTTGCAGGAAAGAAACGTAAAGTCTTTGCCCGAAAAGTATCAAAAAAGTAAGCAGACTCTTAAAGATCGCGCGTATTATTTTGTGAAGGACGCAAAACAGACTGGTGGTGGTCCGCCTAAAAAAGAACTTCCCGCGTTAAGCGAACCCAAGCAACACTTGGCTGAATAATGCCTTCAACCGTTGGTCTTGCTGCAACTTCCGGTGATAGTGATTATGCAATTGCCAACGAATTGACACTGCAAAGCACTAGCCGAAAGTTAGCAGCAACTGGTGTGGTGTTTGGGGAAATCTGCGCCGATGATGGCTCATACCATTTGGGTGATATCGACGTTGAGAATTCTTCTTTTCACGAGGTGAAAATTATAAATCTGGATGCACTGATAACTGCTGATACACAAGTCGACCAAATAGAGATCGCTACAGATACGGAGAAACAATCTGGAGAGATGTTATCTGACGAAGGTGCATTTGTGGATCATACATGGGAGAGGGCTAATCCAATGAAATTGCGAAAGCCAACAAACTTTTTGCTTCACAACCGCCGACGCAAAACGGATTCCAAAGAAAAAAGTAAAAGGCTCTCAATATCTGATGGAAAGCATCTGCACTTATGAAAAAAGCATAAGATTGAAATCGAAATCCCGGAGATGGAGAGAGAGCGGTGCAAATTTGAGCGTGAACGGGCTGAGTTGGATCGGGATCGAGCTGTAATTCACTCCGGACTGTCAGCCAGGTCTAAGAGCGGTTGAAAATATGTCCGCACCAATCGAGAGCGGACGTTTCCAGTGATTGCTGATGTTTCGTGTAAAGGCGTAGCCGACGGAACATTTGTGGCGGCTAACATGTTATCGAATCCGTGCATTTCCGGTGGTGGTTGTGCCTCATTTTCATCAATGGCTATGTTGTGGAGAACGGCACAAGCGATAATAATTAATTGCACAGTCTCCACCCTACACTTCAAGCCGGTGGCCAACACTGGAAATCGCCTTTTCCAAATGCCATACGAACGTTCAACGCAATTGCGAGTTCAAATCTGCGATTCGTTATAAAAGTTTTCTACCGAGTTCGTGACATTTAGGAAAGGCGTCGCAAAAAAGTTCGCATTCGTGTATCCAGAATCACCAATCAGATTAAAGTGCTTGAATTCGCCCCTTTCGAATCGTTGTTTCAAGCTCAATAGATTGAAAATGCGCTGATCATGTGTGGAACCCTTTTGAGGAATACATAATAATTAAGATCTGATCTATTTGAAATTTATATTGTTGATATAAACAATACCTTCCAATGAGCGACAATATCGTTTATCTTCAAATTCGCAGCAGAAACCGTTTGAACGTTTATGAAAACCAGCCTTACGATTTCTGAAATCAGGTCCACCAGGTGATTGAATGCGAATATGCATACAATCAATTGCGCCAATTGTCCGCAGCAGTTCCGTCTGCGTTTAAGGCATACGAATAAATTGCTGCGCAAGATTGGCAATTGCTTTCGATACTCGTTTTAACATATGGTGCACGGTTCCAATGCTCACCCCAATAAAATTGGCAACCGCCAATTGAATTGAACCGAGTGCATAGTAACGTAATACTATTAACAATTGGGTTATTGGTCGTAATTCACGCGATCTATAAAACAAGAAAACCACGGAACTCAATCCAATACATACAAGGAATTCGAAAAAATTCGAAAATTTATAATACCTTCTCTCATCGCAAGGCAATGAATTCGCTATAAGCTGCAGCACCATCAATGTTGTTCGCTTTGAGAGACGAAAACGATAAATCAAGTCACGGTCGTCCCATTTTTCAGCTTCAACATGTTGTAACATCTTGTATTGACGTCTCTCATGGACCAAAATCTCCTCCTCTCCATCATCTTCGCTGCTTGAATCAGACGATTGCCAATCTTCCCAATAATAATTGCCGCGAAACATAACATCAATTTCACAATTTATTTTGATTGTATGTCTTCAAAAGCAAACACTCGAAAATCGAAACGAAAAAAATATATAAAATTTGACCTAAAACCAGAAGTTGACTGCCAACTTCTACTATTTCGGGGAGTTGAGCGAATCCAAAGTTGGCAAACTTTCGGTTTTCTCAACTCCGGAATATCTAAAGTTGAGCGAATCAACTTTGAGTGAATAAAAGCAAATTCTCAAGTTGAAAATAAAAATCCCCAAATTGTGTTCAGCTTCGAGTGAATAAAACCGACTTACTAAACTAGATACGTGAACATCCCCATTGAAAAACAAAAACAATTCTTGCATTCTTGTATTCTTTTTGGCTGTCTTTTTCTATTTTACTGCGTTTGTTTTATGTGGTATTCTATTGTTCACTCTTAAAGCGGCATAAAACTTCAGCATTCAAATTCTATTTGATGTTGCATATACATATATCACGCATGATGCTTCAATTATTCATTTTTAAGTAGATTTTGAGGTGAAAGCACTGGCGGTTGTTTGTGAAATCGGTAAAGAAAAATATGAATGATACAGACGATTGCTGCATCGCTGTGGGACTAGCACTAGCTTCACAAAAAAAAAAGGATTTCGTTCGTAAAGTTGATGAAACATTAGCTGTTGTTTATTATCAGCGTGATCTGATCCGGATCAGACGATAAAAAGAAGTCCTTTCACCAAATTTCATTCGCCTATGTCAATTCCTTTGGGCGCTATCGTGCTTTCAGACAGACAGACGGAATGTGATCCTGATTCAGAATATATATACTTTATGAGGTCTCCGATGACTCCTTCTTGGCGTTACAAATGTAATGACAAAGTGAATATACCTTCCTGTGGAGGGTATAAAAAGAAAACGATTTCAAGAATATGAACATTTATTTCACTTATTATGCCTAGTACGCAGTTCACGTGAAATGCAATTTTTCATACAAATTTTTCACTGCGAAATGTCAAAATGAACTTTCCACATGAAAATTTCACTAGGCAGTACGCAGTTCGAGTGAAAAATTGCGCTTCAAAAACTGAGCTGCAGATGACGGTAGGAAAATCTCTCCACAGCGATTTCACTTGGTTTTTATTGTCCGTTGCATTCAATTTAAGATATTTCGGCGGGAAAAAATAACAGCCAGGCCACAATCTGTTTCAATTTTATTTTAATTTTCTATTTCTATCCTATTTTCAAAGTTATATTTTGTTTTAATCGATTCGCAATAGATTCGGAAAATGCAGAGGAGATTTTAGAAGAGTTTCGCCATGATCCCGATGATTTTGTAGTATTCGAGAACGCAAAAAAGAAAAAGTTTTCATCTTCCGACAAGATAAAGCTTGCGGGAGTTACGTCATTTAATGATTATGTACCGGCCTGAGGCAGCGGTATCACAACATCCGCACTAAGTGGTGACAAACAATGGTGACAAACAATTTCAGGGTCACAACCGTAGCAGTACCCATATAAAACGCCACACAAAAAATGCATGAACAACAGCAGCATCGCAACAGCAGAGAATGGTGACAAACAACTTCAGGGTCACAACCATAGCATGTTGCGGCTCCCTGGAAAGAGTCATTAACTTACACAAAATCCTGAAAAAAAAAAAAAAAAATAAAAAAAAAAACAATTAAATAATCTTTTACCTTCTACCCAGTCACTGGCATCTGCTCGTAGTCGTAGCTGACGTGTGTTTTGTTGTTTTGGTATATATTGACATTTAAAGTTCGAATTCGAACGCACATAGAGCTTTAGATGGGTCCCTAAAACTATGCTACTTACATTCTGTAGGACAAGAAATTTTAAGGCGTTACGATTTCTATCGGTAATGTAGCGATGTTCGTTGAGAGAGGTTTGAATTGAAATTCTCTGAGGGTTCTCTTTGGGAGTTGAGGAAAAAGGAAAGGAAGGCAATAAATTCAATAATATAAGAAAGGTTAACAAAGGATCGGATGATTAGGAACTATAATCAAAGGAGAGGGTGCGATTACGACCCACGAACAAAGCACTGTCGAGCACTTGCCTCCGACAACTAAGTACAGACGGTCGCCAAATTAAGATCGCGAAAACTGCAGTACAGTGATTGATATAAAAGACATTTTTTATAACAAAAAATAAAATAAAGAAAAGAAAGGCATAGGCAAAGTAATTATACTTTATATTAGAAGAGAATTCGTAATTGGTGAGTGAGAGTTTTGTTTTATGTAGTGTATATAAAAAGAAAAGAAATGTAATGGTTTTAGGTTTGTGCCCCTACACGAATTGGGAAAATTGACAAATTTGGCGTATTGGCGGTCATAGCTACGTCGTGGCCGCCAACCGTTTTAAAATCCGGTCGGAGTGACGTCACCAATCCAAAATAGCCAACGACATAGTTAGTGCTAGAGGTGAAACAGAGGTGACCCTAACTAAATGACCTCTTATTAGCCCTAGCCTTAGAATCAGCGCGAATAATGCTGAGCTAACGCGTAATTGGTTTAATTCGGCGTCATAAAACGACCTACACTCGTGTTTTTGGCATCCATACGAGAAGAAAAGCAGAAATTACCCCAGAAAGTTACCACATATACTGCCTGCGTATACAGTGGGACAAAAAAAAAAAAAGAAGGAAATGTTGTCAAAGTATAAGACACCAGCCAACAGTCGGGTCTAAAAACAAAACAACACCCGAGGATCGTCCAAAGTTTTTTGGGCACATTTAAATTTTTTTTGGCGTGATATTTCTTATTTAATTTATTTCCATTATTTATTATTATTATTTTCTTATATATTTTTTTTTCTTTTTGTCCACTTATTTATTTAACATAGATTGATTGTCATTAACGTAATTCCTTAGTTTTTTTTTTGTTTGTTTAGCGCATACACTCATGTTTCGCTAGTGTGGTAAGTTTCCCTTATATTTTTTTTTTGGTTGCCTTCGTAGTCATATTTGACCAAACGAAGTCACAGTCCTCTAAAACGAGCTCATTTTAGGATCACGGGTAGAATCACATAAATAGTACACTGGGAATAAAAGTACAGGTACCAGTTTTCTTTTGGGAGATTTACCTTTTTGTTATTATTAATTTTTTTAAATTATAGTAATACCACTTTAGTAATGTTAAAAGACATTTGTATAACAGCATTTCTAAATATTTAAGGTAAAATTTGTTTAATAAAAGCTGTACATCATGCCAAGTTGATTAAACCAAGTTTTTTTTGGTGTTGATTTTGCTTGAATGAGCATGATGGTCTTCTAGTAGGATTTTCAGGGGGCGCATAGGGTCTGCTACGGTTCTCTCGGCGATCATGGTCTAGTCAACGGCAGCTAAATAAACTTTGGGGAAGTTTAAAATTCGGCCGAAAACTTCCAGGAAGGGTGGGAATTGGCCCTAGATGCAACAACATCAGCATCCCCTTCAGTATGGTGGACGTCCGTCCGCTGTCAAAAAAAAAGTAAGTTTTTTTTTGTTTTGGCATGTTCAATGTTTTGTGGTAGATCTTGTTATGTGTGTAGGACAAGAACCACCCCATCCGGCGAGCAGAGCCGTGCGACGCAAGCATGCCATGCTCCTCACACATAACACTCCATCCCTTTTCCATTTCCGTTTCCTGCCTTAAATCCCTGTCACTTCCTGGACCCCTCCATCTATTCGCTTCCAACGCCATCTATATTTCCCTAACCTAGATCTATTACAAGCAGTACCCATATAAAACGCCACACAACAAGAAGTTTACCTGCAGGTACAGCGTGAGAGCTGTACCAGATAATGGAATACAGAGATGGATATCTTTCCAGTGGAAAGGCGGCTGCCTACAAGCTGTTTTCCCGAAAAATTCATGAAGTCACGCATACATTCTCATATCTATACTAGTATAAGTGAGTTCGTGAATTACCGAAATTCATAAAATTTTCAAATATCCTGGTTTGGGCATGTTCACTAGGAAAATTTGAATGTTGACGGTTAACAGTTAATTTGCTTGCAGTGAATATATAATTAATATGTTTCTAACACTTTGACACTGCCTTTTATCAAAAATGGTTAATATAGTCGCGAATAACAATTCAAATTCCATTTTTATTAACAGAGTAATGAAAAAAGTTTTCTTGTTAAATTGAACACAAGCAGCCTGTATAAAATAAAATTATTTGCATATAATTTGCAAAATCCAGTATTTTAGTCACGTACTAATCTATCAAGGCTAACTACTATAATTCGGCATGAAAAGTTTTTATTGTTTATTATATATTATTTCAAAACATTTAAACACTTTTTCTACAGTTTAGTACTGCACGTAGAATTATATTAGAACCAGCTGTACGACAGGAAATACTCCACCTGTCGTGAACTATTGCGACAGTTTATTATATTTCGTGCTGATAGAGGCTTCAACCGATTCGAATGCCAGTCAGCCAGCAAAGGAACCAGCTAGAGTGCCGAATCCGCCAGCAAAGCCAGTTCAAAAGGCCAGCGTCAACACTGCACCGCATCGTCACAAGTGCTAAGTGTGCAACTGCTAGCAGGAGAGAGAATTGTCTGAAGTAGGGGCATAGTGCAAGCAGTGTTACTAGGGTGCATGTCCACGATGCCCTGGGGGACAGCAGCAGAACAGCGTTTTATGCCCTTTTGGGGACATAAATAAGCCAGCCGTCGTCATGAGAGTCGAAACTACAGCCAGAAAGCGCAAGTGTCATAACGAATGACTAGAGTAGAAAGCGAGCAACTGCCGAAAGACAGCCAGCATAGATGCCAACAGTGACCGTGAGAGTTCAGTCAAATGACATTCTCTCTGGGTCAGTGCGTGTCATTCGAGAGCACGACCAAATCTTATGTTGAATGATATTATTCAATCGCTTCACATTGAAGTATCGTCTACAGCAAGGGGAGTTATCGAAATCAATTGCAATCCCATTCGATCACGAAAGCAAGCGATAGTCCGAATAGTGCCCTGGTTTGCGTACAACGCATACATAGAGGATGAATTTTGGATTCTGTCAAAAGAATCGAATTGGACAGTTTATATACAATTTGCTGATCCAGCGTATTGGAGGAGAGCTCGATTTGATATTTTGTTGGGAGTCAAATTTTTTGCGAAGATGTTGGCCAACTCGATTCCTCGAAACATACAAGGTGTTGTCTTGATAGAGACTGCCTTTGGGACAGTGGTCTTTGGTGACCATCCGTTGAATACGGACGCTGAGACAGGAAACCTTTTATAAATTGCAAAATGCATTAAGATGGACAGCATGGACAGTATGGTGCGACGACTCTGGGAAATGGATCAGGTCGGTTCGCATCCAGCCAGTACGAAAGAGAAGCAAGAAGTCGAAGACAACTTCGTCCGAACAGCCGAGCAGATGAGCAAGGTCGTTTTATTGTCACAATTCCAATGAAAACAGTCACGAAAGAGATAGCGAGTTCAAGGAAGATAGCATTGATACGTTATGTGTTTGGAAAGGAAGTTAGGTAGGGAGCCAGCATTAAGGGAGAAGTATATATGTTGACTTCATGCGAGAATATGAGTGTCTTGGGCATATGAGGAAAGTGATTGGCCAGCAAAGACCAAGCGAGCTAGTACATTATGTTCCGCATCATTGCGTAACAAAGAAGTTAAACAAAGGGTTGTGTTCGATTTCAGTTGTCGGACTGATAAAGGGATATCACTCAACGAAGTCCAACAGCTTAGTTGAAAGTTACAGCGAGATAGCATCGGATAGCGTTCAGTGCTGACATCAAGATGATGTTCAGACAAGTGCGAGTAGCAAGACGACAATAGGACTTACAAAGAATATCCTGGCGTGAGTCACCAAAGGAAGAACTGCAGTGCGAGCGGTTATACAGTGGGCAAGGGATGCAAGTGAATTCTTTCCAAATGCAGCGAAAGCAATCGAAAGCGGCCTATACATGGATGATTGTGCATCAGGTAGTGATAGTGAACAGCCAGCATGTTTTAGTAGCGAATGAAGTCGACAGGATATTAAGTACATCAGGTTTTGAACTACGAAAGTGGAAGCCGGAAAGTAAATGGCTAGCGAGCAACTTTAGTTTGGACAGTGCAAAAACTATGGTTTTTGATAGTAGGGAGCAAGCGACAGTTTTAGGTTTACAGTGGCTAGTTGATTCCGATCAATTCGTAGTGAATACACAAGCAAGAAATTACAAAGCGAAAGATATTGAGTTGTGTAGCTCAACTAAACAAATGGGTACCTATAAAGCGCCAGTGACAGTATTGGGGAAAAGTTAAATTCAAGATAGATGGCGATTGGGTCTCTAATGGGACTAGGAGGTGCCAGTATAAATCAGGGCTAGATGGAAAGTGCTGTGGTGGACTACAGGTGGAAAGGGGAAAATCCAAATTCATGGTTTTTCGGATGCTTCGATGACAGTATATGTTGCAGTAATATATGTGCGAGTAGAGCAAGTGAATGGACAGATAATGAGCAAGTTGGTTGCAGCGATAACAAGACACAGTGACTATACCAAGTTTGGAACTTGCAGCGGCTGAGTTCCTGAACCGTCTGCTGGTTGATCGTACATGTCGGTACGAAAGGCTATCCAGCGGACTTATTCAGTCGAGGAGTAATGCCAGCAGAGTTGATAAAAAGCCAGTTAGTCCGATAGTAAACAAAGTGCCAGCAGCTGCATCAGAAGAGATGCATGTATGTATAGTGACGAATTTCATGGAAAGTCTTAGCATATGGATGCCGAGCCAGCAAGTGACAGTTTCAATCGCCGGGTATGCCGGCAGCCTGGAAAAGGCGTTGGCCATCCTCGGTTATATATTTCGTTTCATGAATACTTTAAGAGCGAAGCGACGAAAGATAATACGGCGAAGGAGTGAATCTAGATCCGTTGCACTGCAAGTATGCGAAAGGGTACCTGCCATTCAGTATTTAATTCGAAAGTCACAAGAAGATAGTTATAATAAAGATGTTTCTGCAATTCGAACAGCTACCCGAAGCCACTAAATTCGAATCTCTTAGACCCGTGTTCGATAGGGACGGTATCCTACGTGTCGGTGGGCGCCTTCACAGAGCAAGTGGAAAGTATAAATTTCGCCATCTAGCAATAATACCCAATGGGTCGCGGTTGGCATGGCTAGTAATTGATAATGCAGATCGAATGTCAAAGCCAGGAGGTGTGCCAATGATGAGGCAGTACATACGCCAGCGATTTTGGATTCCGAAGCTAAGAAATGAGCTGAGGAACTTCTTACATAAATGTGACTTGTGTAAGATACAATTATGTCAGAGCTGCCAGCTGATAGGGTGCAAGTGAGAAAGCCGGTCCTGCATAATGATGTTGATTTTCCATGACCATTGACGCTTAGAGTATTGGATAGAGAAGGAAGGCAGGATATCAGGAAAAATCTTGGATGCCAATTTTTTGTATGGTGCCAGCAGCCCCTCATCACGCTGGCAAATATGAAGCAGCAGTCAAATCGATTAAATATCATTTGAAAAGAATAGTTGGACAGCGTGTGCTAGAGTATCAGCAGTTTTCAACACTACTCATAGAGATAGAGGGCATACTAAATTCACGGCCATTTCATCCATTGAGCGATGATCCCGCCGACATGCAAGCGTTAACGCCAGCGCATTTCCTGATTGGTGAACCCATAGTGTTACCAATACCAATTGCGATAGTGGAGCAGTCAAATACGAAAGGGATAAGGTTGTGGAAAGAAAGGCAAGCAATGTTACAGCATTTCTGGAAGAGATGGCGAGAAGAGTATCTTGCAACACTACAAGAGAGGAAGAAGTGGAGAAGAGAAAGGGAAAGTTTGTAAGTTGGACAGCTAGTATTGATTAAAAGCGAACATTTTGCGCCAGCACAGTGGTCAATGGGAAGAGTGTGCCAGCTTATTAAGTGCAAGAATGATTCAGTCAGATCTGTAATCATACAAACCGAAACCGGACAGTTTGCTAGACCAGTACAGAAGGTGTGTATCCTGCCAGTCGACACAGCTGGTCCAAAGGTATTCGTACTACTGCGCGTACGACTTAAAATCAGTCTTGTATCAACTCGGAAGCAAGCCAGCAGCGCGAAAGATAGTGTGCCAGATAAAATCAATATGGGTTTTTTATGAGCAAAGCTCTTTTTCCAAACCAAAATTTAATATAGTTTTATTTTGATCGGAATAGTTTCAGCCGTTTCCAAGTTCCTTCGATACAAATATACATAATTTTTTTTGGTACATTTACTTCAACATTTAGAAAATAATTCATTTACGGTAAAGTTTTTTAATATTATTTAATTACTAAATTTATTAATCGATACATTATATATTATTCGAATTGTATAGTCTTTTAAATTTTTTTTTTGCAAGTACATACATATTTATTTTTTTTATAACATAGCTATGTATTTATTTTATTAAAACAGAGTTTTCAAATTTCAAAATCAAATGATTTTTTTTATTTATGTTAATATAAATTAAAAAATTAAGTTTATTGTTATTTTAGAATAAATATTTATTCCAATAATAGGTCTGAACACCGTAATGTTCCACTGACTACTGAGTATCCTGGTTGTCGTTGATTTTCCTTTTATAGTGGTGTTGATCGTTCGCCAAATGGTGTTCGATGCCTCCCACGATCTTTCGTTACTATACCAGATGTGGCTGGAGTTAATCTGGTAGGGGTTGGATGATGCACGATGTTGTATCGGTTAACGATCGCTCGACAGATATCCCTTTGTTCCCAAAATAGTTTGGGAATTCGATTTCAACCCTCTGTTCGAGGAGTTGTTCTGGGGTTAGCTTAGAAGTTCTTCGTCTGTACAGAATAACTATAGGTTACGCGGACAGTGAATGGGACTAAACCAAGAGTAGATATAATAGGGCGTTTTAGTTGCTTCTATCTATAAGGACTGTAGATTTATGTTGTCAAACTTAAGTTGCTCATCCAGTGACTCCAGATATCGGCCAATTTCATATTTGTTAATTGTGAAGGTCTTAAGGTAATTCTGGATCAGGCATGTAGGATTCTCATACAATCTTCCATCGAACGTAGTATTGTTTTCAAAATTTAGAAGGTAGACGCCCTTTAAGAATTTATTCTCCATGGTATGTTGGCCTGATATGAGAATGGTTCCGTCTTTAATTATTTCGAGATCCAGATTCTTCTCCTTAATTTTATTACATATTGTTTTGTTATTGTTTAATAGTTCTGATAGACATGTTTGGTTTCTATTTGTTTTACAGAATGTGTACTTTAATTCATGTTGACAGTTTTGGATATTAAAAAATTGTTCATTACATTTGGCGATTTCTTTACGTAGAATTAATTTTCCATCTTACTGGCTTATGGCCTTACTTTCATATAATTTACAATTTTTGTGAATGATGGGGTACTTAATGTAAATTATAATTATTACATTTTTTTGTAAGATCTTAAATTTAGGCATATCGATTAGGTCACTTATAGTAAAAGTTTTAATATGCTCATTTTTTACAATTTTGTTAATATCATCCATATTTAAGATTTAAAATGTTCATCTTAGCTAGAGTAAGCGTGTTTATCAAATTTTGAAGTTCAAAGATAACTTGCATTTTTCGGAAATAAGTTCAATTTTAAAAGCATGTTTTACTGATTTGATGATGATTTGTTACAAATTGCTTGTTGTTGTTTATTACAAGATCATTAATTTTATTCTCTACCGTAAGCTCATCATGATGGTCTGGGGTACCAGCTATCCATTTCCAGATAGTTCCTTTTGTTTCAATTGCTCGTCTAGAGCGAGAAACCATAAGATGGTCTAAAAGCATTTGTATAATATCGAAATTGTTGTCATGTGTGTTATATGGCAGTGAGTCGGCGTAGATTTCCTTGTCATGAGGCTGTTTCAATGACAGTCGCGGTTCCTGGTTGGGCATTGGGTTACCTACGTGCTCTGAGAAGTTACAAAAAATATCGTGGTTTTTCAATTTTATTAATTATACTCCACAAATCACTGATATAAAATAAAAGGTTTAACAATAGCATTTATCGATACATAAATTCGGTTCGTCGGTCAACGGTCACAAAAATGTCGGTGACTTCATTATAAAATTCGTCACTTTCTTTCAGATCTTTCAAAAATTCCTTTTCGATAGACATGAGAGCAAAATAGCTCAATCTCTCCTGAATTTGAGTGCTTCCACGGTACGTCTTTATCCTCTTCAAAGCAGAAAAGGAGCGCTCTACAGACGCCGTTGAAGCTGGTACTGTACATTAATTTTGAAAGCTTCTACACCTGCTCAAAGCTGTTGGCGATATTTGTCTCCATCCAGAGCAAGACTTCAAATGGAGCTGTCGTTTTTGACGATCCTGATGATGTTGGCTGTACATCGTCTATGTTTTCATAAAAAAACAGACCCTTTGCATTACTTTCATCTCACTTCTCACAAATGAAAAAACAAAACAAGAGCGCACTGTCATATTCAAAGCACCACAAATACAAATATGTATATAATTTACATTTATGATCCACGCATATATAAAATATAATAAATTAAAGAATTTCGCACTGAATTTTTGGGATTCAATAAGACTGTTTATTCCACAGACAAACCATACTGAGACCCCCAACTCACAATCCTCTTGCCGCTGGGCCCCTCAATTTTTTTCAAATTCGCCATTTTGTATTCCTATCGGTGTTATGTCAAAAAAGAATCAGTGTGACTGTGACATGCAAAAACACACAAAAACTACAAAAATAAATGCTGCCAACCGCGGCAACCGTGGGGAAATGTGAAAGAGTTCAGGAATTGGTTAGTTATTATAAATTGTTAAAAGGCGAATAATTTGATTTGGTTGGTTAGTAAAATTATCTAGAATATATATTTTATATACTAGAACATATTAGGACAAACATGGTTGTGTATTTTCCGCTTTTGGATATCATTAACTTCGATTTCGTGTGTGAATTTTTCTTTAATAACTGAAGAAAACTTGCTCAAAATGTTTTTATTTTCATGCAACCATTCTGCATTGACAATTTTTCATAAATATTTTAAGCAAATGTACAATTATTCCTAAAAAAAATACTATCCACACGTATATAAATAATTTCAAATTTAATGGACAACATTTTATGAACGCTGTTAGCAGCTTTGTCCACAGCGGAAGTGGCATATGCAAGGTGCGAGCGTGTTGGTGAGCCGGAATTTTTGAAGTTACGTGACATTTGTCAATACGAATTTCTATGTAACAATACTAACGCACTTAGCGTTTGCCACCTCATGAAAATATAGCTTGTAGGCAAGTAACGGGAAATCGGCCGAAGTTGGTGTTGGTGGTCTCAGTATTGTCTCTGGTTTATTCAATCAAATAACGACACAAGTAGGCATACGCATACTTATTCTTACTGCAATTTCCCAATTTCCCTAGAAGGAGAAACATACAAAAGAGAACGCACAATATGTACCTGCTTGCTTACCCTTACCTTACACATCCACTTTCAAGTTCTATCGCATTTGTTTTCGCTAACTCTTTCATTTATCTAACTGGGATTTGCTTACCAGACGACGACAGGTAGTCAAACACTCTTTCTGATTGTAGATTGTAGGAAATTTAGTAGCGCAAATTTTTACGCTAAATTGCTACAAGCGGGAGACTTTTTTTACGTGTGTGCAGGTAGTGAATTCGGTATCGGAAATTTTAACGCTAAAGAATATTTCAAGGGAAACTTTTTGTATGGGAGTATTGCGTTTTGTGTTTGTGTAGGAAATATGATTTTTAAGTACAATGTAGTTTTGTTGTTTAGTATGTCATTGATTACTGCAATTATTAATCTTCATAATTACTTTAACCTTGTCATTTGTTGTATTTATTTTCTTGGTTTAGCGCCGCTAAACTAGCTAACTGAGGGGAATCGCCCCTGTTCAATGACTCCTTGGTTTTGTCAAGAAAATCTTGAAAATAAGACAGGTTTGTTATGTGGAAGATGCTTGCAGTATTTTCGTATAGGAGTGCGTCACCAGCTTCGATTAGCACATAATTGTCTCGAGTGTAGTCGATGATTTCTGCGCGTGTTGTTAGAATGAATAATATCAGAAGGGTGATGGTGTCCATTGTCTGAAGTTAGGATTTCCGATTATCTTTGTGGGCCGTCTTACCATTTTTAAGTTTGACTTTGTTCCCTTAATCTTCGGATACCTTCCGACGTTAATACTTGGGCTGCAATTTGCCCCCGTGGGCACCTGAAGTCTTTTGGTATACTGTTTCATCGGGTATGACTTCTTTAGACTTTCGTTTTTTATTAAGGACTTCAAGCATTTTGTCTTGGGCCAATGCCAGTTTTAATGGAACATCGGAATGATTAATTCTGTTGAACAGAACTTCTACGGGTTTCTTCTCGGTGCAAGAATGAATAGTTTTGTTATATTCCTTAGCTGCATCTAATAATTTATACTCGTCTTTAACGCATCTTGCTATATCCTGAAGGGTACTATGAGCTCGTTCCACTTGCTTGCAGTAGTTCGAGAACTTTATTCTGCATTTCTTGACGATTGTCTAGAATTTTTATAATTAGAATTTAGAATATGCGTCGATGCATGTGAGCATCTTTATTTTTTCTGCAAACATTACATCAATATGAACGCACTCTCCCTCTTTTACAGGAATTGGTGCCTCACCAATTGGTTGTTTAACAGGATGCCTGTCATATTTATTTACGTTGCATATCTCGCAGTTCCTCGCGAATTCGCTGGAATTCGTCTGACATCCCAGGCCAATAATATTTATTAATAACTTGTTTAACATTTTCTCTGAAGTTTCTGTGGACACGACTGTGCGTTTGTGCCACTATTGATACCTGACATCTTTATTAGAAATATCATGAGCAAAATATTTTGCCTGTATGAATTTATTCTTGAAGTGCTCTTTCAAAATGCTTTTAATTTAATATATTGTTTCAGTTGTAGCAAACAAGGCTACTAAACCTTCTTTTATAAATTGCTTGAATATAGGTATCAAGTCGGAAGGTTCATTATATGTGATGATGTGTCTAACTTTTGTAGGGAAAGGTTTAAGATGTTCGTGAATAGTTTCTATTCCTTTCTCTATTAGTATCTGTTGGTTAAATTGGTTTAGAGGTCTATTAATCAATTCAATTTGATACTCATCACTACTTTCGGCAGAGTGCTGAGTGGCTTCAGAAGAGCTGTCCGAAATCTGGTTTAAATTTTATCTGGATAGGGCGTCGGCCACTATAGGCCTTTTTTATTATGCTCAAATGATCTATATAGATCATGGATTTCCATGGTTTACAACAACAGTTGGATCACGTACTGTTGTTGTAAACCATGTAAATCAATGATCTATATGGATAATGTGGGTAAAATAAAAAATGCCATATGTTTGTAGTACCAGGTTTATAGACCATTTTCGGTGCATGTTCTTCGATAAGAGCATGTCAACGTTTCATTTTACCATTAGGGTTTCTGGGTGAAACCGCAAATGTTAAGGGTTGGTGATCCGTATGGATCTCTAAATTTGTCACTCCATACAAATAATTCCGTAAATTCTTTAAAGCAAAAACTATGGCGTAGAGTTCTTCCTCGTTTGCCGCAAAATTTCTCATTTTCAGTTTTGCCTAATGTTTTTGATATAAAGGTTTTCCGTCTTGCGATAAGACCGCTCCGATTGCGTTGTCAGAAGTGAGGACAAATTTTTTCGAAAAGTCGGGCTGGGTAAGTTCAGTCTCAGTTATTAGGTGGTCTTTGAGCTTATTAAATGCTTGCACCGCATCCGCATCTAATTTTACATTTGTCTTTTTTGTCATGTGGGTAGACACTTGCCCACCCTCGCTTTGGAGGTATTTAGTTAATGGCTTAGCTATACTTTTTATAAATTTGCGGTCGTAACCAATCATACCTAAGAAACTTCTGAGTTGACGTAGAGTCGATGGTTCGGGGTATTCTTTGATTGTTGCTACCTTTTTCGGGTTCGTTTTGATAACGTTATGTCCCACGACATAACCCAAGAAGTCTACCTTTTCTTGACAAATTCTCTCAATTAAAATTTTCGAATGCTGAGTACTTAGCCCTCGCTCTCTTTTGGATCCAGGCGTAGTATTATTATTATACGTGTTATAATTTGGCTTTGGCCAACGTGTATTATTATTATTTGGCTGATTGTTGTTATAATTGTTATTATTTGGGTTATTCTGATGAATTTGCTTGAAACGTTGCAGCAGAGCTGCAAAATATTTGGAGCTACGGATGGTGTATAGGACCATTGAGTTCTGTGCAGCTTCACGCCAACTGACGTATGCTTTTTGTTCACCATTGAATTCGGGAAGGGATTTTATCACGTCTAATGTTTCTGAGCAAGTAATTGATGGATCTATTGTTTGTGTTTTATACTCCGTAATAGAGCTAATAATTCCAATTGATGATATGAGCTTCTGTAATTTATTAATTTCATTTTGGTGTTTATTCTCTTGGTCTTGGAATGCCCTTTGAATTGACTCGTTATTGAGTGCTAAAGCTTTGTTATAATTTCGTCAACTGATTGTTGAGTTAGAGTACTACCAAAAGCCATTTTTTTTTCTTCTTCAGATTCTGAATCTCATTCTTTTAAAAATGTTTTATATGGCTTAAAATATCTACTTTTAGTTTTTTTTTTAAACATAAAACACTAACTTCTCACTCTTACAATTTTACAAATTCTTAGAAAAATATTTCTTACAATTATTTTCTCCTTATTTGTGGATACTTCTTCTAGTTTTAGTTTTCAAAGCTGGATACTCCGTCCTGTGGATCTGATGAATCGTCTGCTTTTCTGTTGTATTTGCTCTTTCCTCTGTCTTGCGGAGTACTTTGGCTGTTATTTTTTGGTGATGCACTGAGTTTAAGTTTACTTTATTTTTTCAAGTTGTAATTAAACTTGAGCATCCCGGTTGAGCCCCCAATTAAAAAATTTAGTGTTTTTTATTTTTTTATAATAAATATTTATTCCAATAATAGGTCTGAGTACTCTGGTTGTCGTTGATTTCCCTTTTATAGTGGTGTTGATCGTTCGCCAGATGTTGTTCGATGCCTCCCACGATCGTTCGTTACTATACCATATGTTGCTGGAGTTGATCTGGTAGGTGTTGGATGATGCACGTTGTTGTATCGGTTATATCCCTTTTTTCCCAAAATCGTTTTGGAATTCGTTTCAACCCCCTGCATTCCTTGGTTTAGCGTTACTTTGGGGTAGCTCAGCGGGGGAACTTGAGTGTTAACTTATATATTGTAGATATATTTCTTTCTTTTTAAGCATTCATTTTTATTGAAATAGTATGTGTTTTTTTTTCAATTTTATTTTTATACTAGCTGAACGGATTTTGGTAGTGTAAGTGATCGAGTTAAGAAAATAATCATGAGCTGCATAATGTACTGTAGGAAGATGAAAAAAACATAATGGTGGGAAAGTCAAGTATTAATCTATTTTCTTTTATTCGTAGTAAGGTTTTAACCGATTGTTATGGATCACAATTTCTTTTCTACCAACTTTGATAGCTGTCGGGTCCTTTTATACTTGTTACTGTATGAGGCCATCTCCATATGGGTGATAATTTTCCTTTTCGGTTTTCGCTTTTGACAAGTACTTTATCCCCTACGTGCAATGAATGAGGTCTTATTGTTTTGTCAAAATAGGTTTTTGACCTGTGTTTTCTAGACTCTGACTGTTCTAATTGACCTACGATATCTAAATATACCTTATCAAAAGGTTTTTCGGCGGTATCAGTGATTATCATTGGCATTCCTATCAAAGGTGTGAAAGCAGGTAATTTAAAAATACAGATAAGCATGTTGATATTGGTAATTTTGTTTTGCTTCGTGCATATGATTGCCCACTGTGCCACTGTTTGTTTAAACTGAAAGCCGAGCAACGCCATTTACTCACACAAAAGGAGAGGGGGTATTGGCAATCACGCTGGATGTGACAGGCACGTACACGGCATGGTTCATTTGAGAAGTGATAGTTGTGCAGTGCGGTGCTTAAACGTAGTCTAATACAGAAAATATATAAAAGATCTTAAGAAGGAACAAGCAGTGACCAGAGAGGATTTGGAATAGGGTGAAGATATCACTGAATTGCCTAGCAATCTCTAAATCTAGATTATTGTAGCATTGAATTAATTACGCGAGAGTAGATGAGTGTAGTGATAGAATAGCCAGCTGAGCAGTTCCGGGGTTGTTTGTTAAACTCGCATGAATTCACGTTCATAAACATCATGCGTGGCAGTATGTGTGGGATGGTGTTCTCCTTCATATTTGCCTCTTTATAAGATGTGTCAGGCATAACGCGGTGCAAACTCCGGCTGCTAGCGGCGAAAGAAAAGGGAGAGCAACCGTCTACCCGTGATGAAGATAGCGCAAATAAATCTTCATCACAGTAAGGCGGCCAGCGCCAACCTCGTTCTCCTTATGGAAACGAAATCCATAGATGTCGCCCTGGTTCAAGAACCCTGGATTCTCCGGGGAAAGATAAGCGGGCTGAGCTCCAAAGATTTGGTTATATACCACAACACACCAGAAAATGGTAAGTCACGAACATGTATTGTCGCCAGAAAACAGCTTAAACTTTTTCTTCTACCTAGTCTCAGCGGCTCGGACCAAACAGCAGTCAAATGGGACAGGGCAGGAAAAGGCGCGCTGGTACTGGCGACAATCTACATGCCACACGAAACAGACAATCCACCCCCAGAGCTATCCTGCACACTCGTCAAAACAGCAGAAAGGGAGGGATGGGATCTGATTGCTGGCTGTGATGCTAACTCCCACCATACGCTCTGGGGAAGTACGGACATAAATGTACGAGGTGAGTCTCTATTAGAATTTATAATTAGCAACAATCTCTTAGTAGCTAACATTGGCAATGAGCCGACCTTCGTAACTAGGAATAGACGTGAGGTGTTAGACTTAACACTCTACAGTAACTCACAAACTCTAACTGTGAAGGAATGGAGAGTCTCCCTTGAGCCATCCTTCTCAGATCACAGAATCATAGAATTTCTAGTAGACGAACAGTTAGTAGGCAGAGGAAAATTCAGAAATCCAAAACTCACCAACTGGGACACTTTTGTCTCAGAGGCCGTGAGGAATGGTCAGAATCTTAAAAACCAAGAAATGAGATCACCAGACGAAATTGATGCATTCACAGATAATTTGAATAAAATCCTAAGCAATGCATTCGAGGTAGCCTGTCCTCTACGGACAATCAGGAAAAGGAATACTCAATCGTGGTGGTCCAAAGACCTCCTTGAAATCAGAAGGAAAGTTAGATCTCTGTTCAATTTGGCCAAACGCACTAACTTACAGACAGACTGGGATCTATACAAAGCCGGTCAACGTAAATTCAAAAGTGCTGTCACAAGTGCTAAACGCACAGCCTGGCATAAGTTCTGCAATGAAATAGAAAGTACTAGGGAATCAGCTAGACTTAGGAAGATCCTATCCAAAGAACCTGCGGTTCCAGGATATCTTAAAGACAACAGTGGTAACTGGACGCAGTCCTCTGAAGAGACTCTAAGTCTGCTTTTACAGACGCACTTTCCGGGTTGCATCCCAGCAACAACAGTCCAGTCTATTTCAAGCATAGCAACTACCGCTGCAACAATTCCAGGGGGTATAGTAACCGAGGAAAAAACTAAATGGGCGATCGATACGTTTGCACCGTTTAAATCACCGGGGGTTGACGGAATCTTTCCAATCATGCTCCAGAAAGCCAGGTCAATCGTTATACCAGCCCTGATGAGACTCTTCACACGCTGCCTGGAATGCGGTCACATTCCCAAGGTATGGCGAGAAGTAAGGGTCGTCTTTATGCCGAAGGCAGGCAAGTCCAGCCACACGGCTGCGAAGGACTTTAGGCCTATAAGCCTAACATCCTTTATCCTGAAAACCTTCGAAAAGCTGTTAAATGTTTTTATCCGCAGTCGGATCGACAATGTGATATCAACGGCACAACATGCTTACATTAAAGGTAAAGGAGTTGAGACCGCGTTACATGAGGTCACCGGCACCATAGAAAAGTCCTTAAAGGACAAAGAATATACACTAGCCGCGTTCCTAGACATAGAGGGAGCATTTAACAATGTCAAAACGTGCGCAGTAAAGAGAGCGCTACTCAATTCCAACGTTGACCAACCACTTATCAACGTGATTGAAAGCCTACTTAATGAAAGGAAAATTAATGCAAAACTAGGCGACACTGACCTTAGAGTGACAGCCTCTAGAGGTACACCACAAGGAGGAGTCATATCCCCCTTACTCTGGGTCCTTGTCATAAATGAAATACTAGTGAAACTCGAAAATAAAGGGGTCAAGGTAACCGCTTATGCGGACGATGTATTTAGTAATACTTGCTACAGGCAAATTTCTACCTACCATAAGCGAACTGCTAGAAAACGCATTACGAACACTCAATATGTGGGCAAAACAATGCGGTCTTGGAGTCAATCCACAGAAGACTGAATTAGTCTTGTTCTGCAACAAAAGAGTGATTCCGAACTTCGATCCTCCAAATATTGAAGGCATACCCCTCAGGGTCGCCGGGAGTACTAAATATCTGGGTACAATCTTAGATAGGAAGCTTAACTGGAAAATGAACGTCAATGAAAGAGTAAAGAAAGCTGCAAACGCTTTCTACGCATGTAATCGAATCTTCGGCAAAAGGTGGGGACCAAACCCTAAAATAATTTTGTGGATGTATACGGCTATTGTGCGTCCAATACTCACGTATGGAAGCTTAGTTTGGTGGCAAGCCACAAACAAAGCATCAAATCTCAAAATAATGACCAAAATACAAAGACTAGCGTGTATTAGCACAACCAGTGCAATAAGGACAACACCTACGGCTGGAATGGAGGCAATCCTCAACCTGATACCGTTAGATCTTTATATGCAAGAATCTGCAGCCAAAAGTGCCCTTAGGATCAGCCAATCCAAAAGCTGGAAACCCTATAAAATGGGACACGCACAGATTCTGAACAAATACATGGGAGATGCTGTCACTTCTGACTACTTGTCTCCCTACCTTGACTTCGATAAACCATTCTCTTGCTATTTCCCCAGCAGAGAAGAATGGAACACAGATGAACCCACAAAAAGGAAATCGATATCCATCTATACAGATGGTTCTAAGATGGACTGTGGAACAGGTGCTGGAATTTTCTCTGAAGAATTGAACATACATCATTCGATCAGATTACCTGACCATAGTAGTGTGTTTCAAGCGGAGGTTCTGGCTATCGGCGAAGCTGCCCATATGGTATCAATGTTGGAAATACCAAGGGATGATATTACCATATTCATTGACAGCCAGGCGGCTATAAAAGCAGTGTCTGCTATTGAAATTAAATCAAAACTAGTTCGCCGCTGCCGTGAAGAGCTTAAGGTTCTCTGCTCGCAGCACATTACGCGCTTATGCTGGGTTCCTGGACACAGGGATAAAACCGGCAATGAGAGAGCTGACGAACTGGCTAGGAATGGATCCGCTATGGATCAAGATCGTGCGATCAAATTTATCAGGCCACCACTCTGCAATCTCAGAGAGAGGGTGGAAGATAAGATCCGAATGAAAGCCAACAACAGGTGGAAAGAATTAACTACCTGCGAAATATCAAGGAAGCTATGGCCGGAATACAATCCAAGTCGGACTAGCAAACTCATGCAGTTTGACAGAACGTCGATGTATAAACTGGTAGGGGCCCTAACAGGTCACAACTTCCTAAGAAACCACACAATGAAACTGAAACTCAAGAATGACGACATATGTAGGGGGTGTGAAGACGAAGAGGTACACGAGGATACACCTCACTTCCTCTGTCAATGCCCCAGTCTTTGTCACTTGAGATATAGAACACTTGGTAGATACTACTTCCAAGACGTATATGAACTTTCAAATGTCTCTTTATCTGATCTTTGCAGGTTCATAAACTTATCAGGATGGCTGGACAAAGTCGAGTAACGTGAGGGAGAAACTTCATGGCCAACGACATCGGCTAACCCCTCAACAAGGGCATCACAATGGGTCCACAAGGACCTAAGTGGGATACTGCAGGGCTACTCTGCAGCATCCACCCATCAACCTTACCTAACCTAAGATGTGTCAGCGATGGTGTACTCCTGCACATTTCTCTTAAGGTAGCATCTCTGGATGCATTCCTTCGCAATGCGTGTGCGATGGTGTTCTTCTCCGCATTTGCTTCTTCGAAGATGTTTCTGTGATGGTGTACTCCAGAACTCTTCTCTTCTCCTAGCGTCTCTGAAGACAATCTTTAGCAGTGCGTGTGCGATGGTGTTCTCCTCCGCATTTGCTGGTTAAGAATGTGTCTGTGATGGTGTTCTCCAGCTCATTCCTTTACGATTGAAGTTGAGTTATGGTGTTCTCTCTCACTTCAACGTATTCTTCAACAACCCTCTTTGTTAGGGATGGTGTGCTCCTTCAGAGAAGGATTTATCTCAGTTTGGTGGTTAGCCAAGGGATAATTTCCCGCTGAGCTAATAATCAGAGATCGCTTCATCGTATTTTCCATACGGCACCGGAAGATAAGGGCTCAGCTGGGGTAATAAAAGTAGCAGTATTTATTAGGGCTAGGTATATAGAAGATAGTGTCCTGAATTTCTATTTGGTTGGAATGGTAATTCATGTGTTTTTTTTGTATATCTTTTACTTACAGGTATACTAGACTACTGCAGTTCGATCATGTACCACGACACGCTGATGAAATTGCTTACGAAGGATGCGTCGGTTTATGACGATCCTTTTTTGTTCTTATATTAATAAATATGTGCTCCGTTTTGGATGAATTTATTTGAGTGTTTATTTCCTTCCTTTCAGGTGTTGCTTTCATGATTCAGAATCGTTTGGTGTGGTTTGATTGCTTTGAATAGCCGTATGTGGCGGCTCCGGAGCTGTATGCGCCCTTTGTGATCGCGTTACAGCATTACATGATGCTGTAATTATGGTGCACCTCGGCTTGTACCTCAATTATAAAAGGGTCTGCAGTTGCTTGCACAATTGACCTAGATGCATCCGAATTCGCGCAAATCCTGCACTCTACAGGTTTTCCAATTTTTCGTCCCGCTTTCTCCCACAACTCTCCATCTGCTGTCTCCATCCGGACCTGCTTTCTTAGGAATAACTAAGAGGGGTGAGTTCCACGGGCTTTTGCTGGGTTGAACAAAGTCATTTTCCAATATTTCCTTTATTTGTTCGTTGATTATTTGCCTTTTTGTCTCGGGCAGTCTGTACATTCTCTGGTTTATCGGTGCCTGATCCTGAACTAGTGGTATCGTATGGGTAATTGCGTCGGTGTACGTTAGATAATCGCCTTGAAGATGGAATATGTCATTATATTCACTACGTAGACTGAAAATCGTTTGTTTTTCATTAAGGCTAAGACTTTTTCCTGCCTTGAGTTATTTTTTGAGGTTTTCTAACCGCAGATTATGCCGTGAGTGGTCCGGAATTTCGTTATCCGGTAGGAAGTATTTCATTTTGGAGTTTTGGGAGTTTCCTTGGTTCTCGGATTCCCATTTAGCCTTTTGTCTACATTTGATGATATCATGACCAGGTCGGCCACAAATATTAATTTTTTGAAATATTTTCTGGCGAGCTGTGGGTCGCCTGGTTGGAAGAGGTATTTTCGTAGACTCTTACAGGATTTCGATGGTTAAAGTCCTTTTTTCTATTATTGGAAAACCTGCAGTTAGTTGGTCTGTTAGCTCGTCGGCATTCTCTAATGTCGTGGTTATCTATCCTACAATTTGTGCAGAAAGGTGTGTTTTTTCTGCTTAGAGAATCACTGTAAGTATGCCCAGTCTTTCCACAGAAACTGCAAATAACGCAGTGATTGAATCTATCACATTGTGAATAATTTGAATTGATTTTATTATGGGTCATGGGATTGCTGTGTATTTGAATCAAACGGTGAACAAAGTTCTTCATGTAGCTTGAGGATTTAACTGCCATAAGCTCGGATTCGAGAAACTATTGTTTGAGGTTGGATTGGTAGGGATTTGAAATTGAGGAATTGAATGCACAATTTGTTTTGTTGGAAGGACAGTTTGTTGCAACCGTTCCATATCTAATGCTCGTTGCACTAGTTTGTCTAAAGGTTCATCCCCTACCATTAATAGATATTGGCAAAGATACGGATTAGAGACCCCTGATTTCAAGGCATTTTTGGCAAAATCTTCCAACTGTGTTTTCACAGCTGGAGTTGCCACAGAGCAGCGGACCTTAAGCCTCCTTGCAAAGCTGCAGCTTCCGCTTTATCCTAGCAGTAAAAGCGATGAGAGCTTCCAAGGGGTACTGTATCATAGTAATTAGTTTATTTACCACTTCTTGGTACGGGTCTCTTGGCAAATATGTGCGGTTGAGAAGCTTTTCGGCATCCCCAAAGGATATTATTGGGTTAGATGCGACTAACAAATACGCAGCTCCTCGCAGTCTTGTTGTAAAAATCTGAACAAACGCTTGGTGTTCTTCCTCAGGTAGGCATTCAAGTACCTTACAGCAACCTACAAACGTCTGTAGTTCGGTACTTAATGAAGAACTTTGTTCACCCGAAAATATTGGCACTAACTGAGCAGTAAGCTTTGCAATTTTACAATAATCCACCGAAATTTTAGTTTCTGAGCTTAGTGATTGAATGGATAATTCCTGTTCAGATTCAGGAATTGAAACGTTCAACCAGTTGAGAATAATTTCACTCCCCGGTAAATCCCTTTCTCTATCACTTTCGCTACCTTTTATCTCACTTTCCGTATATAGGCCAACCTTATGCGTTATCTTATTGTCTATAGAGAGAGGGTGCGATTGACTTTGAAAATCCAACAGTTCCCTTTTAAAGTGTGCAGTTGATTTTTCCAGTTGGCTCATTTTATTGAGTCTCTGCTCACGGGTTTTTTCTAGTTCCCTGTTTAAATTGTCACTCTGCAGAGCTGTTGTTTTCAGTGTGCCGCGCTCTCTCTAATAATAATTCTAAATAATTACTTAGACTTATTTGTTTGTAGCACTTTCCCGGATCGTTGTCTTCTTGGGGATAAAACTGTTTGGTGTGGTTGCGTTCGTTGTCCTCTCGAAGTTCCTGGTTGGTCTTCTTGGTTCTCTTCTTCAGTAGCGTAGTTCATTTACCTTCTAATATACCCTCAAAATCAGACTCAGTTCCGAGTTTAAGGGTAAAGTAGTCTTGCCCAGTCCTACCGGCTGCGCCAAATGTTACTGTTCCCGAATGGGAGACTTGCACTTGTTTCGATTGCGTAGAGGGGATTTTAAATGAAATGTTTATTTGCTTCGTACAGTACTTGATTATTCTAAGTTAAACTTGTTACTGTTCCGGATGGAAGGCCTGCACTTACTTCGACTTATTTGTTTTCTTTACTTGTATTTATATTGGTATAAAAAGAATAGGAAATCGCTTAACAGCACAAAATTTTTCACGTTTCGTTTTGGGTGAAATTTTTTTACACACACTTTTGCAAAGGTTTCTTTTGTACGGATCTCAAAACATCAATTTTTATTGTACTTGTCGGTAGCGCGTCTCGAAGCGAACTCCCTATTCAAAATTGTCTGCTCTGCCTTCGAACATGTGTCTGGCATTTGGCATTATCTTATTAAGAAGATATGCGACACCCTTGGGAACGCTGGCACTGGACTGGTCACATATATAATTTGATAGGATAGGTTATTAAGAAATATGAGTTTAGCGCATGAAACCAATTGGTATAGACACGATATAAGATTATTGTAATATTTCGTTTGAATTTAAGATAGGATAGGTTACTAAGAAATATGAGTTATGCGCATGCAACACACCCGAAGTAAACCCCACCTGTCACCCAATCATCTATTCGCCATAGCACACCGCTTACGAGGCGCATTCCGATTGCCTATCCTTGCCAGCAACTCAAGTCCCATACTACATATCATTATGTTGATACGGGACACCGTCTGACCTCTCGCCACCGTTGATGGCCTATATATTGGGCAGGGATGTTACGGAGGTGGTTTTACCGGAGTCGGAGTCGGAGTCGGAAGCCTCATACCGACCTCCGCGGAGTCGGAGTTGAATCGGAGTCGGAGGCGGAGGTCGCACGCAGACACAAATTAATTATTAAAATATAAAATTTGAAAAATCAATTTTTATTAGAAAATTAACAAAAAAATGACGCACGCACTCTTAACTTCAATGCAAATCTCGCCTACTCATTTAAAGTAAATAAAAGAGTGAAAAGACAGCCGTATTGTATTGTAAGTGTAACATGTCGCAACTCGATAATTCTTTGTCGTTCATGTTTATCGGTCGTCACCGATTCCGAACGAAAAACCTCCGATGTGATTATATCGGAACCGAAGCCGGATTCGGAGGTGTAATTTAAACCGGAGGTTCCGACAAATCGGATTCGGAGTCGAAGCTCCGTATCAACCCTGATATTGGGGATAAATACGGCATCGACGACGATTTGCGTTCATTAATGTAAAAAAACTGCATTATCTTCGCATGACGGCAGTTGCCTTCTTCGTTCATATAAGCAAAATGAGTCGAATTGCGATCAAGCCTGCATTGAATTTCATTTTGTTGCCGAGTCGCAGGAAAATGACAGGAAAAAAATGTAAATAAAAGAAATGAAAATTTAATAGATTTAGCAGTGTTTCTGTTCATAATTGCATTGAATATATATTCTTGCATGGCATTCTTGCATATTCTGAACTTGCAATTATGAACACGCCCCTATATAAAATATCCAATTTATTTTTTCAATTTAACAAATGCACACTTGTATATGTTGCAAATGCATACATGCATTTTATATTTATAATTATGTGAATGCTTGCATGCTTGTGCAAGTATGCATTTTACGTACGAATTATAGATTATAAATTATGCTAAAAAACTAAAAAATCTTTTCTCCCAGGACATAAAAAAAACTTTTACCTAACCGGTGTTAAAATATTTTATTGCAATGTGACTTCGAAATTAAAAGCATTAAAATCAACAAAAAAATATATTTTCTTTAAAATCTGCAAAAAAAAGGTTGAAGTTACAAATTTTTTTTTAACAAAAGTGAAAAGAACCGTGTTAGTTCATTTTTCTCTGATTAATATTATGAGATGGGGTCAACGATGGAGTCAAAAGTCTGACTGGAAGACGTTTTATACGAGCCCAGGTCTATAAGATTGTTTCAGGACTAAGGCAGGGTTTTGAAATAGAGACAGTAGCGGATGAGTCCTTTACGGACCATCGCCAGGTCTCATATCGTCGAAGCGGGTTACTGCTATCGGAAATTTTCGGAGCCTCATCCTAGAGTTCTAATTAAGGACCTGGCCCTCCAGGTTGGGGGTTGTGCGTGGGGCTAATAACCCCATCAAGAAGAAAGATCTAATGTTGAAGCGGCATCTAAACGATTAAAGGAGAACGACCTTCGGATCTGCACGTGGAGTGTTCTAACTTTGAACAGGCCACGTGCATCCGAACAGTTAGCGGAGGCCCTAAACTGCTATAAAGCAGACATAACTGCCATCCAGAAAGTACATTCCGAACGCCACAATAACGGAGGACCACCATGAGGATGTATGATGTCGGAAGACTGCAAACGCAAGAAACCTAAACGATTAAAGGAGAACGACCTTCGGATCTGCACGTGGAGTGTTCTAACTTTGAACAGGCCACGTGCATCCGAACAGTTAGCGGAGGCCCTAAACTGCTATAAAGCAGACATAACTGCCATCCAGAAAGTACATTCCGAACGCCACAAAAACGGAGGACCACCATGAGGAAGTATGATGTCGGAAGACTGCAAACGCAAGAAACCGCCAGACCAATGCCGCCAGCATCAAGTGAAAACTTTCCATCAATAAAACCAGCACAGAAGCCTGTAGATATAAGGATGGAAGCCTCGTAGTAGCGTCACAGTCAGTGCTGACGATATGGAAGGACCACTTCTGCGGACTGCTTAACGGCGAAGAAGACCAGAATCCCGCTGGCAAGCTAGAATGAACCATTCGATGATGGCCAGCAATCCCGTCCACCTAACCTAAATGTAGTGAGGATAGCAGTATCTAAGCTTAAAAATGAAAGGCTGATGGCCTTTCCGCCGAGCTATTCAAAACAGCTGGAGAGGAGCTGGTAAAGTGCATATACAAACTTATCTCGAAGATCTGGGCAGATGAAAGTACGCCTGATGAATGGAACCTCAGAATTGTTTGCCATTGCGCCAACCATAGAGGAAATAGTCTTCTAAATATCGTGTACAAGATCTTATCTTTCGTAATATGTGAACGCCTGAAAGCTTTCGTCAACAACCTAATTGGCCCCTATAAGAGCAGGTTCGCCCGGAAAATCCACTCTCGACCAAATATTCACACTGCGGCAGATCGATATTCACCACCTATTAATCGAGTCCGCGTACGATAGCATTTATAGAGACGAGTTATACAAAGCCATGTCTGGTTTTGGCATTCCCACAAAACAGGATGACGATGGAGAACCCTCGCTGCTCCGTCAAGGTTGGTACTTACCTCACAGAAGTTTTCGATGTCAAAAAAGGATTCCGACAAGGTGATGCGCTATCATGCGACTTCTTCAACATAATACCTGAAAAAATTGTAAGAAAGGCACAATTCAACTGCAGAGGAACAATTAATTTCTAGTCTGTGCAATTGGTAGCATACGCTGTCGACATAGACATTAGCTGTTTTTTATTATCAGCTATGATCCATATAGATCGTCGTTTTACATGCACTTACAACAACAGCACATGATCCTGCTTCTCATCGAGATCACGAATCATGATCTGAAAATTATTTCTACTATTTCCGTGGCTTGTTTTATTTTGAAACGTTGGTGTCCACACAATCACGTTGCCAGACTAAAAATGGAACACAAAAAATCAATTGATTTTTTTCGCATTCGAATAAAGTCCCTGTCCGTATTCCGAGTTATTTTGTTTTTTCTTGTTCATTATAGAACGAGAAAAAACAAAATAACTCGTGGCTCTGTGGCTATCGTTTACAGGCACAGGGAGTTTATTCGAATGCGAAGAAAATTTAGTCTGGCAACGTGATTATGTGGCTATCGTTACAGGCACACCAACGTTTCAAAATAAAACAAGCCACGGAAATAGTAGAAATAATTTTCAGATCATGATTCGTGATCTCGACGAGAAGCAGGATCATGTGCTGTTGTTGTAAGTGCATGTAAATCGACGATCTATATGGATCATAGCTGATAATAAAAAACAGCTTTTGTCTACCTCGGATCCGCATCTCGTTAGAAATCAAACGAAGGATAGCTTTTGCCGACCGCTGCTCCTTGTGTTAAGAAGGCAATGGAGTAGTAAGGCCCTCTTCCGAAACACCAAGCTAACCCTCTACAAGACCCTAATCATTCCGTCCTGCTGTACGGCGCTGAGGCATGGACTTTATTGCAAGAGGATGAGGATATTCTTGGTCGTTTCACGCGTAAAATTATATGTAAAATATTCGGCCCTGTTTGCGTTGATGGTAGGCGCAGTGGCTTAGTGGTTAGTGTGTTGGACTACTAAGCGAGGGGTCCCAGGTTCGAATCCCGAAAAAAAAAAAACAAATTCTAACTTATGGTTTTTTCCGCTGCGCCACCTCTCGCGAACAACTGACAAACATCCGAGAGTATAACTGTCAAGAAGGAGCTTCTCAATTAGCCGTTTGGAGTTAAAAAGCTGCGCATTGGGCGCCTAAGAAGTCTAGGACAACAACGCTCCGGCCCGCAGAGTCTTCCACTCCACCAAGAGGGACGACGCAGTCAAAGAAGATCTCGCTTTAGGTGGCGCGCACAAGAAGAACACAACCTCAATCCACTTAGAGTGCGCAACTGGAGGCAGCTATCTAAGGACCGCGATAGTTAGAAAGGCATGTTGATTGAGGCCCTGATTCGCCCCGAACTGTAGTAATATTATGAGATGTATTTCTGCTAAATATGGACAAATAAACATTATATTAAGGTATTTGGCATTGTACCAAAATTATAACAGTGATTTCGTTTGATACCAGCAATTTCATTAACTTGAAAAACTTAGAAACTTAAACTGAAGTGTGATGTGAACGCTGTGTAACTAATGGGAACCCCCACGTGAATCCCACCAGAAATGGTTTGTATCATTTTTGGTCCGAACCAGTTGTTGTTCAGAACCAGTCTCCGCTCATTTCTGAGAACATAAGAGAAAAGTATCACACTTGCTTTTTGTATTCATATTTTTTTTTCAAATCGATTGACTAAATTAAACTTAATCATCTAAGATAACAAATTATGAATTTTAGGTATATACAAAATCATATTCATTATTAAGAGAAATGTAAATGTTTAAGTATATCACGTATCCTGAAAATAATAAAATTTTAGACTTTGTATGCGCAACTATTTCAAAATAGAATTTACTCCTCGTGAGCTTCTGATCCCCCCTCTGTTTTTTCGAAAAGATCCTGTAAATTTGCAATTATTCCAATATCAGTAAGTTTCATACATCTTTCCCGAGATCGCGAATCTTTTCGGTGAACTAAGTTTCCAATAGCAAAGAGTGTACCTGCTTGTATATATATATATAAATAAAACAAGCCACGGAAATAGTAGAAATAATTTTCAGATCATGATTCGTGATCTCGACGAGAAGCAGGATCATGTGCTGTTGTTGTAAGTGCATGTAAATCGACGATCTATATGGATCATAGCTGATAATAAAAAACAGCTTTTGTCTACCTCGGATCCGCATCTCGTTAGAAATCAAACGAAGGATAGCTTTTGCCGACCGCTGCTCCTTGTGTTAAGAAGGCAATGGAGTAGTAAGGCCCTCTTCCGAAACACCAAGCTAACCCTCTACAAGACCCTAATCATTCCGTCCTGCTGTACGGCGCTGAGGCATGGACTTTATTGCAAGAGGATGAGGATATTCTTGGTCGTTTCACGCGTAAAATTATATGTAAAATATTCGGCCCTGTTTGCGTTGATGGTAGGCGCAGTGGCTTAGTGGTTAGTGTGTTGGACTACTAAGCGAGGGGTCCCAGGTTCGAATCCCGAAAAAAAAAAAAAAAATTCTAACTTATGGTTTTTTCCGCTGCGCCACCTCTCGCGAACAACTGACAAACATCCGAGAGTATAACTGTCAAGAAGGAGCTTCTCAATTAGCCGTTTGGAGTTAAAAAGCTGCGCATTGGGCGCCTAAGAAGTCTAGGACAACAACGCTCCGGCCCGCAGAGTCTTCCACTCCACCAAGAGGGACGACGCAGTCAAAGAAGATCTCGCTTTAGGTGGCGCGCACAAGAAGAACACAACCTCAATCCACTTAGAGTGCGCAACTGGAGGCAGCTATCTAAGGACCGCGATAGTTAGAAAGGCATGTTGATTGAGGCCCTGATTCGCCCCGAACTGTAGTAATATTATGAGATGTATTTCTGCTAAATATGGACAAATAAACATTATATTAAGGTATTTGGCATTGTACCAAAATTATAACAGGGATTTCGTTTGATACCAGCAATTTCATTAACTTGAAAAACTTAGAAACTTAAACTGAAGTGTGATGTGAACGCTGTGTAACTAATGGGAACCCCCACGTGAATCCCACCAGAAATGGTTTGTATCATTTTTGGTCCGAACCAGTTGTTGTTCAGAACCAGTCTCCGCTCATTTCTGAGAACATAAGAGAAAAGTATCACACTTGCTTTTTGTATTCATATTTTTTTTTCAAATCGATTGACTAAATTAAACTTAATCATCTAAGATAACAAATTATGAATTTTAGGTATATACAAAATCATATTCATTATTAAGAGAAATGTAAATGTTTAAGTATATCACGTATCCTGAAAATAATAAAATTTTAGACTTTGTATGCGCAACTATTTCAAAATAGAATTTACTCCTCGTGAGCTTCTGATCCCCCCTCTGTTTTTTCGAAAAGATCCTGTAAATTTGCAATTATTCCAATATCAGTAAGTTTCATACATCTTTCCCGAGATCGCGAATCTTTTCGGTGAACTAAGTTTCCAATAGCAAAGAGTGTACCTGCTTGTAGTTTTGAATCTTTGTGACTCTGCAAAAGATTATGTATTTTGAATAGAGAAATTTATTAAACAATGAAATCTTACCATAAAACTACTCAAACGCATCAACAATTTATCATCTTCAATAATGTAATCCTTTACCTGTGCGCAAGCCGCAATATTACCGACTATACATAAGGCTTGTTCTTTAACTTCCGACGAATGTTGGGAATCGAGAACCATATTAAGTGCTTGCATTACTTTGACAGAATGTTCAGACATAATATCGTCAATATGTAAAGATTTGCTGAGTAAATTCCTTAACAATCCAAGCGTTTTCATTATAACTCTCATATCGGAATCGTTAAGAAGATCTAATATTCTATCGGTCCCAAGAGAATTAATAATTTTTGTTTTTACATGTTGTTCAGCTTGAAAAGCCATGTTCATTAATGCCCAACTTCCGTTTAGCCTTAATGCTGGATCGGAATTTTCGGTCAGTAGACACAACATTTCTACAACTCCTGAATCAAGCATCGGTTCTTTCGCAGGAGAAAACTCAAGTAAAAGATTGCAAATCGTTGACGTTACAACTGTCAGCAATTCGTTGGATGGTTGTCCAGACAATAGGGCCATAAGCGGTTTCCATACTGAATGATCCTAAGCATAGAGTTTACGAAAAAATTCAGGAAACGTAGTATTATATATATATAGTATTATAACATTATGTATACATATATACCTGAAATGTTGTCCTTAATTGCTGAACAGAACGCGACAACGAATGTAAGCATCTCACTGCAGCTAAACGTACCTAGTAAATCATAAAGTTATTAAATGGTTAGCTATTTTGCCTGTACGAATTTACCTGTGCGCTAGAGTCACCAAGTCCCTCAAGAACCCTTTCCATTAAACCTTTAGTCTCAATGATTTTTTTCCTAATGTCTTCATCGTTGGCACCAAGCGATGCAAAACATCTAAATGCCGCTTGTCTTAATAAAGCTAATTGACTTTGAAGTAGCTCTGATAACGATTTTATTAAATGATTACAAATCGCAGCAAGTCGTTGTAGTTGAGAATCAATCTACTCGTATACTTACGATTGTGCTTAAACCGATTAAGAAATATGTAATGTATTTTATTTACCTCAGCTAAATATGCCAATGTTTCTGCAGCAGACGCTCTTGTATACTGATCGAAGTCATCAGTACAGAGTCTGGCTAAGCAAGGAAGCGCCTTGTAGACTATTCTATTATCAGTTGAAGGAAGAGTTCCAGAGCGATGTATATACGTTAAACACCTAGCAGCTGTAAGTTGAATTTCCGAATTTCGAGTTCTTGATAATAGTGCCGAAAGAATATCGGGCAATGATTTTCCTTCATAGCTGAAAGGGAAATATATTTTATAAATTTAGGCCGGACTGAACGGAGCTTAACAGATTGTTTTTAATAATGTGCCTTGTAGCTGCTTAAGCATGTCTTGCGAACACTTTCGACAAGAATGGTAAAAATGCATTTACCAATTTTTTGGACTAATAGGTATTGGATATATGTGTATTGGCTTTTTTCGATAAAATGTGGTAAGTTCTCGTATGTTATTGAATTATGTAAGTAAAGTAGCTTAAGATATCCTGTACCATTTGACTTAACAGAGAGAATTGTTTCAACTATGTCTTCATCCTATAAATCACAGAAATTAAATTCAAATTCACTATCACCACCATCTTAGGGCCCATTCATAAATCCAAGCTTTGCTAAGCAAACGCACTGCACAGCAGAAAAAGCTGCGCAGATGGAAGTTGCAGTTTACTGCGTAGCATGCGCTTGCAAAGCAGATATCATTTGCTTATGAAAGAACAACTACGTAACCGTTGTGCGACTAAAGTCGTAATTTGGCCCTGCCACAACTTTTTGCTATTTTCCAGTTTTTAATTTTCTCGATTACATAGTAAGTAAGTACTTGTATTAGTACAAACTTTCGAGATGTTAATCAATTCTGACATTACGATGATAGAGGAACTCAAAAAAGTAACGAAATTCTGTCCATCTGTCCGTATGCTCCTGGGGCTACAGTCTAAACGGCTGTCCTAATTTGGTTTAAACTTCGGATTTATTGTTTATGGGCCTACAGTTCGGGGACGTTTTTTTTTTTGCACGGTTAATGGTAGTTCCCATAAAAAATGTTCATACCAGTTTCATTTGTTCGAAAACGGCTGCAACGATTTCAAACAAAATTGATATTTGAAGCTATGTAATTGAAGTTAACATAACTATACATACTGTTTTTCGCAAAAAAAAAATAAACAGCGGTACTTTTGAAATTTGGATATGTCTCGAAAACGGTCCATACGATTGTAGCAAAAGTGCATTTCTAAGATAATATGGTAATTTCTAACTTAATAGCAAACTCAGTTTTTCTCTTTATTATCGTACAATAGATTTTTGAAAAAAAAATGCATTTGTTAAAAATCTAGTTTCTTAGTTTACCTCAACATGGCAATAACGATTTAGACCAAAATTCCTACTTAGACTAAAATTGATGGTTAAACACTATTGCGTTTTTAATTTTCAATTCGAATCACCGAAAACACTTATTTTAGAAACTGCTCATATTTCCTTAGCATCATTTTCGACTTGGATAAAACTTTGAAAGTCAAGTAATGCTTATATACCGAACAATATCTAATGATCAGTTTTCAGCTAAATAGCAATTTCCAAACATTGCAATATTTGTTACTGTTTTGTCTGCATAATTTAACAAAAAAACTCTAACTATTTTGATGAAAATACATATTAAAGATAATATAAGTATGCTTAGTTTTTCTCAAAAAAATTTTATAAATCAGCTTTTTTAATTATTTCTCAAACATACTTCCCAAATCCCAAACTGTGTTCAAATATCTACGGTATATTTTCGTAATAATGTAAATGTCCGACTTTCAATAAAAATGTAATAACAGCTCCGCAAAACTAATTTTTAGCAAATACATATAACCCAGTTAATCTTTTTTGTAACATTATTGAATATGCACCTTAAAATAATTTGAGCCTCTTGGAGCTTACATAATCAGAACTCCCTACTCTTTAAGGAGTAAACAAGAAGTTTTTTGGGGAGAACTGGGGAGTACAGAACAAAAATTAAGAACTTATTTTTTTGTAACGCCAATTCACTATAGGAAGTTACGGATTCAAGCAAAACGTCCAAATGATAAATTTTTATTATAAAAATGTGCAAACTTTGCGCATTACTGCCATATCAAATGAATAACCCAAAAGTGAACTTTGTTTGTCAGATTCACTTTTATGAACCACTTCTCAGATTTAATTTAACAAAAAAAAAAACCAATAAAACTTTTGATGAACGAGGAAGATTCGTTCGACTCAGTCGTGCACTTTATTTTAGTTGGAAAAGGCAGTTAGCAAAATGTTATTACCGAATAAATATGTTTTACTAAAAATAATTTGTTTTTTTTTTAGAAATAAACTGGAGATTTTGGGACGTTCCCTTCGAGAAGGTCCATTCGAAGTTATTACTGAGGAGCATTTTTCCAACTTTATAAATTCCAAAACATCTTTAAGAATCTATAAATGAATTAAAGTCATTCATGGCCCGTTGTCCTCGCTTATTTTGCGTTTCCATTTTGGGTCTCATTTGCTTTCTATATGCTTTTTACAGGTCTTCACAAATGAAACAGCTGATAACAAAATTATCATATGAAAAAATTCTGACAATTGTTTTAATTTTTCCATAGATCGTGAATTGAATTAAGCTTGAACATGTAGAAACACTTTCCTATAACAATAAATATGCCGACGCTCCAATATAAGAACACCTAGACATTCTAGCGATGTAACATTTTGTGATGAGGAATATCAGATATTTCATTAATAGATTCGGCTTGATAAATAAAGCTAAGGCTAACGCCCTTGTCATTAAAATTGAACAACAATTTATAGTGATACAGTTTCGATAATTTTTCTTCATTATCTACCAGATGACATTAAGTGATAGACCCAGTATCCTAGAATCATAAGCCCAACATTTTGGAAAATCTTTTGACGCTACTAGGAGTGCTCGATTAAAAGGAACTTAAAAGTGATAAGCGATCTGAATTCCAAGAAAACTATTGCGTAGTTAAAACAAAATCTTGACATAAGATACTGCCAACATTTCCTTTAAGATGAATCAATGGTTTTAGTTGCCAAAGTTAAAAACGCGCATTAACTGACTAAATGTTTGAGACAGTTCTAGCACTTGGGTTCCTGATTAATAGATTCTGCACTACAAACAATTGAATTACTGCCGATATTATCGGAAAACTACTAAAAGGCTGTGGAATTATAAAAACTACATTCAATTAATTAAATTACTTTTCAGATAATATATAGGAATGAAAATTAATTGATATGCGAACAATAACTTCTGCATCCGCTCGTAACCCAAATCTCTGGTAACTTAAAGCTCTGGCATTTTGCAAACACAGAGTTGATGAAAAGAACAGAACCACCACTAACGTCATTTCATCGTGGGACGAGATGTCGAGATTCAAATGTAACAAATAATAAAAGTATATTTTGAAATTCTAACAATGTATACACCTACACAATTGTCTCTGAACTGGACACGCTACTAAAATTTTAGGATCCAAAGGCTACAAGCAGCGTACAGACTGTCATATAATACATAATTGGACCATAAATAAATAAATAGTTGGCGCAGCTTCTAGCTTCTCGCACCATACAGTAAGAACTTACAATTTTTTTTGTTGCTCTTCAATGTGCATATTCAAGAATCTAGTTATCTTAAGTCGACTAGATTGGTCTGGATAAGATGTAACCTGAACGCAAAAACTAGATTGGTCGGGAAAGTCACGATTTCTACGTCAGCCACATATGGGAAGTGTCAACTTAGTACTCAGTCATGAATGAACGCATAGTGCTGTCAGCAATTGTTTGCTTGTATAGCCCGCAGGGTTGATTGGACTGGTTTTAGTACTGAGAGATTATTTCCAAATGCGCCGCGGGTTATTTTTTTTTTTCCATTTGACCAAAGAGAAAGCACTTTTTAACTTCATTTTACTGTTTTATTGAAACCGATATGTAAGGACAAATGTATTTAGTAAGACAGTTCGGCAATTGGTTTAAGCGTGCGTGACTCAGGTGGCGCACGCAAGTGGAAGAGGACCTTAACCAAAGGTTAGGTAACGAAAGACCCTTTATGTATGTTTAATAAACATCTTAGTGTTTTTGCAATGGCTGATTGGGCAATATGAGCTCAGCATTTTTTTGATCGAAATCGAAATATACCGAAATATCCGAGAGTCCCAGTCCCAAGACTGCTTTGAACGAATGGCACTACTTCCGAACGTATTTATGTCAATAGGAAAGGATATCATTCAATAAGCGCTTCCATTTAAATTGTTTGATTTACTTAAATTTGACTCAAATTTTCTCACACAAATCAAAAAACAAACCGTTCTTTGAAGTATCCAGCTCATAATTCCGTTTAAGAGATGCAAGTCCGCATGGACAATATTCGAAGAGAATATTATCGCATCGGAGATTTTGACAGGTAAATGCATGCATGCATTTTTGAGAATTGGGGTCCAGGTCGAAAAACGTTGAAGGAGACAGGAGTCTTGAGGTGAAGAGATGATTTTGAAGAGTTTAGTATCATCTGCGTAGAGAGAGACGAGCGTTTAATGAACTTCTTAACATCATTAACCGTTAGGATGAAGAGAAGGGGACCTAAATAGCTGCCTTGTGGGACACCAGATGTTGCTAAGAAGGAGGACGAAAGCACGGACCCAAAGCGAACACTATAATACCGGTTTTCAAGGTAGGAAGAAGATATCCATTTTATCGATATAGGTTCAAAGCCAAGGGCAGACAGTTTGAAGAAAATTAATTGATGCGATATCTCACTGAAGTCAGTTGCAATAACGTCGAGTTCCACACACGTGGAACTTGGTGTAAATGTTCTTTAGACAGGTAAGGTCGGTAGGGAGACCTTCCTGCTGGATTGAAACGTAGCACACTAAGTCAGATTTGTCATGAAGATATGCAAAAAAAAAGAGACGAGTAGAGTATTCTCAGAAGTCTTATTTTCTCTAAGCCTAGAGAGCGCATATCGATATTCTGTGGAATCGAGGGTTTGCTGGGTTAGTTTAACAAGGGGTGGCAAAAGGGGATAGATTTGGTGATGGTTGTAGGGGAAGGAATAGACGAAGTAGATGAAAAGGGTTTGACTGAGGTATTGGACAAGTCATTAGATGTGGGATTTATGAAATGGGAACTAATGAAATTAGCACCTATTGTTATGTCAAAATTCGGGAAAGAATTATTATTATTTTCCGTACACTTGCATATGCTTATCTTATCAAGGTTGAGAGTATTACCCTCAGAACTTAGGAATAACCATTCATACTTTGTGGGGAGGACTAATTTAAGTTTGCGATTACTTACTTAGTTAAGGTGGCGCTACAGTCCGGGGCGGACCTAGGCCTCAACCAACAAGCGTGTCCAGCCAGCACGTCTCCAGTTTCGCACACTAAGTTGGTTAAGGTCCCCTTACACTTAGCCGTACCTCGGGAGTGGATTCGAAGATTTTCCAGTCCAGAGTTTTCGTTTCCATTCGTTCTACATGACACAGACCTTTACTCTTCTGACTAGGTCGATGTCGCTGAGTAGCCCGTACAGTTCGTCGTTGTATCTCCTCCTCCATTCACCGACGGGACCAAAAATTACTCAAAGAATTTTTCTCTCAAAACAACCAAGAGTACCTTCATCCGCTTTTGAAAGGGTCCATGCCTCTGCGCCTAGAGCAGGACTGGGATGATTAGGGTCTTATAAAGGGTCACTTTAGTTGTTCAAGAGAGAGCTTTGGTACTCAATTGGCTTCTTAGCTCAAAGAAACAGCGATTGAGAAGAGTTATTATCCGTTTAAAATCAGCGCTGGTGTCATTGTCTGAGTTCATAGCGGAGCCTAGGTAGTCAAAATCCCTAACCACCTCAAAGTTTTATCTGTCTATAGTGACGTTCTGTCCGAGACGTCAGTGTTGGGTGTCCTTTTTAGTTGACAGCATATACTTTGTCTTGCCCTCATTTACCGCCAAACCCATCTTCGCCACATCAGTCTCAATACTCACAAACGCGCCATTTACATCACGCGACAAGATCTGCGGCAGTGTGAATATTTGGTCGAAGGTGGACTTCCCTGGCCTGAAGCCACACTGATATGGACCAATCAGGTTGTTTACGAAAGGCTTTAGGCGTTCACACAACACGGCTGATAGGATTTTGTAGGCAATGTTAAGAAGACTTATACCTCTGTAATTGGCGCAGTTCAGAGGGCCTCCTTTCTTAAGGATCAGGCAAACAATGCTGAGGTTCGAGTCATCCGACATACTTTCCTCCGACCATATGTTCAAGATGAGTTGGTTCATGCTCCTAACCAAGACATCGCCTGCCGCTCTGATCAGTTTGGCAGCTAGGCCATCTGCTCCAGCGTCTTTGTTTGTTTGACTTTGGATCTCAATTGTCCAGGTTGAATTGTTCTGACAGCGGGAGTTAGTTCGCCATCACCGTTAAACAGCCTGCAGAAGTAGTTCTTCCATATCCTCAGCATTGATTGCGATTCTACTACTGTTCCCTTGTTAGTCTTTGCAGGCTTCGGTTCAGGCTTTGTACCTCATTTCTGCAGTAACATCTCTCTATTTCCTCGATCGCGCCCTTTTCATGATCTTTCTTTTCACTTCTCAGAAGCCGGTGTTCGTCTCTTCTCTACTGTGCGTAGAGCTCTCGGGCAGCTCCGCCTTGTATGCATATTGTTTCGCCGGCACTCGTCGTCGAACGAGGGGTTTCGTTGCGGTGGTCGGGTGAAACCCAGCACATCAGAGGCGGCGTCTCTGATAGCTTGTTAGCAATGTTGCCATTGGCATTGTCAGGACTTCTCTGAATTCGTTTGCAAAGCTGAACTCTTTCATTCTTGTATAGGTTTCTGGTCACACTGAGATCTCCGATGAGATTGGTAAGCAAGGCTCAGAGGATACCTTTCTGCACCCGAAACTGCGTTGATGTGCTGGTTTTAAGTGACATTACTGTCTGCGACGCTTGTGAAGAGGGCGACGATACCTCCAAATCCTGTAAGCTCCTCATCGCTGAAGTGCATTCTCAGCTTCCTTGAGACAAGAAAATTAGAGTAAAATGGGTGATACTGGATTTGCATTTGGATTCTGGTAGTATTTACAATGGACCCGTTGCCTCTGAGTTCTCCAGTGGAGTTTTTCTTGACCCGACACAAAAAAACTCATCTTATGTCAAGTTTCCCACCTAAGCGGCATCTACATCTCCACTGAACACTAACCTTCTCACTTCTCGCCTTTATCGTTCGAGTTGTAGTCTATCGTATTTAATATATATATAAAATAAGTGTTTCCTATTATCTATTGACAATACAATTTTTTTTTTGAAGGGGTGGTGGTTTTTGGCTAAATGATTTTGGAAACCATTTTGCGAAAGGCAAGTTATATTCGCTTACAGTCGTACACCCATAAATGGATGAATATTTTTTTTGTATTTGTATTTAATTCTCACAAATTCTCTAAAGCTAAAACAAAAAGTCTTTTTATTTGGGAAAATTTGAGAAAATATAAATAAAAAATTTGAGCGAGTTTATCTGATGCTACAAATCAATTTATTTTCCTAAAAAACTTTTGTTTTAGCTCCAGATTTCAGATTTAAATTAACAAAATATCAATATAGCCTTGAAATCCTTGGAAGCATTTAACTCCATTCAGGTACAACAAACACAAAGCATTTCCCACCCTTATTATCTTTCACTCCAAATTTCACAAATGATTTATAGAAACTTTAACCAATAATGCGACGGTAACACTATTCACTAAAGGTGAGTGTTGCGAATATTGGCTGTCAATTACAGTGACGTGCCGTGGTGCTTTTAGAGGGTGTTCAATATATTTTCTACCTTAGTAAGATAGTGTATTTTTTGTTCTATTAAACTAAAGGGTCCGTCCAATAACTTCTTTTTTTTGAAAATGCTAAAAAAAAAACTACTGAATAATTTCTCAAATTTCTTTTTTTATTTGAAAGTACAATCCTTCCGGTTAATAATGGAAAATAATTTCATTCAAATGGCTGCCTCGGCTGGCCATGCAGTAGCCTACACGAAGATGCCGATTTTGCCAAAAAAATCATCTTTTCAGATGAAGCTCATTTTCATCTTGGCGGGTATGTAAACAAGCAAAATTGTCGCATTTGGGGCACAGAAAACCCGCACGCATACATTGAAAAGCCGATATACCCAAAACGAGTCACTGTTTGGTGCGGAATTTGGTCCAGAGGCATAATTGGGCCATTTTTCTTCGAAAATGAGCAAGGAGTGGCCGTTACAGTCAATGGCGATCGTTATCGGGCCATGTTTAACGAATTTTTGTTCACAAAAATTGAAGAGGAGGATATTGGCAACATTTGGTTTCAACAGGGCGGCGCTACGTGCCACAAAACCGAATCTACACTCGATGTTTTGCGCCCTGTTTTTGGAGATCGCATTATAAGCCGCAGAGCTGATGTCGTTTGGCCACCTCGGAGCTGCGATTTGACACCGTTGGACTATTATTTGTGGGGTGCCGTAAAAGATAAGTGTTACGCCGACAAGCCAGAGACAATTGACGCTTTAAAGGACAATATTTGTGAAGCCATTGGTGAAATACAGCTGCACACAATCGATAATGTGCTTAAAAATTGGACCGATCGTGTAGGCTACTACATGGCCAGCCGAGGCAGCCATTTGAATGAAATTATTTTCCATTATTAACCGGAAGGATTGTACTTTCAAATAAAAAAAGAAATTTGAGAAAATATTCAGTAGTTTTTTTTAAAGCATTTTCAAAAAAAATTAAGTTATTTGGCGGACCCTTTACGAGGACGTGATAGACAACGAACCCATTACAAAGTCTTTTTATAGGTAGATTTATTTTTTGCTGTTATTTTTTACTTTTTCTATTGGGAACAATGTGCTTATGTACAGCAACTCTAAAATGATCAGTTAATTTGAAAAAACAGGCAAGGCCAATAGAAGACTTTGCTTATAAAGGGATTTTCAACAGGTACGCTACAAAAGTAGAGCGACAGGGACAGCAAACGACGCCGAATTTCTTGCCGCTCTTTTGACATTTCTTTTCAGTAAGGTTTGCCATTTCATGATGGAAAGATATACGAGCCAACAACGAGTCGAAATTATTAAAATTTACTACCGAAATTCGGAGTCAGTGGCCTTAACGTTAAGAGCGCTACGTTCAATTTATGGTCGTAATAATCGTCCTAGCAGATCAACAATTGAGCGTCTAGTGGACAAATTTGAGTCCACAGGCACAGTACAAAATGTTCCCGTGCCAGTGAGACAAAGTGCCCGTAGTGTCGAGAATATTGCTGCCGCTGAGGCTTCAGTTGAAGAAAGCCCAAATGTGTCTCTCACACGTCGTTCTCAAGCGTTGGGCATCTCTGTGACGTCGTTGTGGCGAATTTTGCGAAAAGATCTTGGCCTTCATCCTTACAAGATTAAATTGACGCAAGAACTGAAGCCGCTTGACCACCAGAAGCGTCGTATGTTCGTGAATTGGGCTGAACAACAACTTGAAAATGATTCGGATTTTCATCGAAAAATCATCTTCAGCGATGAGGCTCATTTCTGGCTGAATGGCTTCGTCAATAAACAAAATATGCGGTATTGGTCAGGCAGCAATCCACACGTACTCCATGAGTCATCATTGCATCCCGAAAAAATTACGGTTTGGTGTGGTTTATGGGCCGGCGGCGTCATTGGGCCGTACTTCTTCCGTGATGATCAAGACCGGCACGTTACTGTGAATGGGAATCGCTACCGTTCAATGATAACCGAATATTTTTGGCCCCAATTGGATGATATGGACTTGGAGGACATGTGGTTCCAACAGGACGGCGCCACAAGCCACACAGCGAATGTCACAATCCATTTATTGTAAACCAAGTTTGGAGAACGTGTTATCTCACGAAATGGTCGAGTCGCTTGGCCGCCTCAGTCGTGCGATTTGACGCCGTTAGACTATTTCCTGTGGGGCTACGTCAAGTCTATGGTCTATGCCAACAAGCCAGCGACGATTGATGAACTTCGTACGAATATCGAACGTGAAATTGCAGCAGTATCGGCCGATTTATGCTTGAAAACCGTCGAAAATTGGGTTCAGCGTCTGGACTTCTGCAAGCGTGCCCGTGGTGGCCATGCAAAAGAAATCGAGTTCCATACATAATGGCATCGTACTTTCACAGGAATAAAGAATTTCATTGATATCCAAAACCGTTTTTGTTTTATTTAAAAAAAACTTTTGTAGCGCTCTTATTGAAAAACCCTTTAGAATGGCAACCACACAACCTAAGCTTTGATTCATCCATTTTTTTGGGCCTAATAAAATATTAAATTAAATTTGAAAAAGGTGGTGTTGACCTACCATAAACAAATTATTTCCAATTTATCAGGTGAACACAGCTGTGAAAATGGTTTCGCAAGTAGCTTTTCAATAAAAGCATATTGATATTTTTTGTCAGTTGTTGTCAATGTGCAACCGACCTCTGTAGTCTATTCCAGCTTGTGCTTTAAGGTTCTGCAAATAATAGCGCAACACCGGAGAACGAAGCACTAAGATGGGAATGGGACTCTGGCTCTTGTAAGTTGTAGTTGCATGTTGTATTTTGCATGATCTTGTGTTGTGCTTATTCTTGTTCCTGCTCATAGTAGGCACTAGGCAGGCAGCAGGAGGCACACCGCACAAGTATAACAACTCTATGTTTGCTAGGGCGGAACGAAAACGAAAATGAAACTGCAAATGCGAAGCGAATTGCAAAGAGGTGCGCTTGATGTAGAAGAACACCAAGCCAGGGGGAAGATTCCGTATAACAATAATCATCGGGACGATATCGTTTTTGCAACTTTGATGACCATAGGAAGTTATATTCTGACGGAATTTGTTTCACTATCGTCAGCTTTCATTACATTTGTGGAAAATGAACTGGATTAAGGTCTGAAACTCGTAATTTTTGCACTTAGTTGCTACTTTTGGAGGTCTACTGTTTCGACGATAATCTTCGTAATGAAAAATTACGGAATAAGTGCCCAGGTAGATTTATGAGGGAAGAGGGTATTTTATTTTTTATTTTGTCTTATTTTTTGTATGTTACTTTGCCTGTCCACGGTGCTCTCAACCGAGATGAACACCCCGATGGGTGAGTTTCATTACCACCAAGTCACTTTGAATGTGAATTGGAATTATTGATACAGGGAGATTTGGATTTTGGTTCGGTACAATTCTTTCAACGTCTTATGTTGATTTCAACTATTCATTTACAAATACTGATTAGCTAATACATAAATGACCGCAAAGAAACAGAAATGTGTTTCATAATGAACTTAAGTTTAGTGCAATATAATAAGAGATTTGGAAAGGGTGTGCAGATAACACCTGCGCACCTTTGAGTAGATAGCGTTAAGGGGAGCCAAGTGACTTAGGATGAGTTGTAACCGACCCGGTTGCGCATCATGTTTATCAAAGCGAATAATATACATACAATAACGTATTTAGAACACGATTAATGACAAACAATTGCTTTTGTTCGGATCTTGGTCTGCACATTTTTTGTGAATAATGCAAAGATGTGGTTGCATCAACAAATAAACGAATAAAGTGCATCAACAAATGAACGAATAAAAGCCTTGTACTTAAATCGTCAACGGCTACAAACGCAACATCCTCTAAACTGCACCCACTATGGAGGCATCAGTCTCCTTTACATCGCATACAAGGTCCTGTCTGCCATACTGTGTGAACGCCTGAAACCATACGTCAAAAAATTGACCGGACCCTATCATTGCGGTTTTAGGCCCGGTAAGTCCACAATCACCCAAATACTCACACTTTGGCAGATCCTGAAGAAAACCCTCGAAGTCCAAATCGATGCCCACCACCTGTTTATCGATTTTAGGGCCGCATATGACAGCATTTATAGAGACAAGTTATATAGAGCCATGTCTAGTTTTGGCATCCCTGCCAAAATAGTCAGATTGTGCAGAATGACGATGGAGAACGCTCGCTGCTCCATAAAGGTCTCACCGAGACCTTTGATTTCAAAAATGATTTGGACAAGGTGATGCGCTTTCATGTGAATTTTTCAACATCATTCTTGAGAAAATTGTGCGAGACACGCAAGCCAACAGCAGGGGTATAATTTTCCAAAAGTATGTGCAACTACTTGCCTGCGCTGGTCGGCTTTGAAGGAGGAGAAAAGTACGCACCAGTAGTCTAAGATGGGTGAGACATGTAGAGCGAATGGAAACCAACGTTTCGGCGCGAAATTTTAAAACAAAACCAAATTTGCATCCGGAAGGTGGGCAATATAATCGTACCAAACATCAAAGATCCTTTCGCCAGACCTCGAAAATATCTCTCAACCTCTTGAAAGGTTTTCAAATTACTTTGAGCTATTGAGATATTCAAATAAGATCACTTTATATTTTTCTACATTTATCAATCTTGGTCGGAGAGAAAACTTTATATCACTTTTAGACATTCTCGATAGTTATAGCTATATGATAAGCATTAGAAGTATTTGCAACCTCAAAGAGAGAGCGAGCTTTCTTGGGCCAAGGAAACTATAGAGAAAGACGCTCTTACGAGGCCTGAGCCTAAAAGACCATCAAAACGCTATAGTGATGACCAGCAGATCAGGCTCAAGAAGCACACCATACGCAAAACGGCCGAGGGACTATGTCGCTAAGACAGACCCCAAAGCATACCAGCTCAGCGAAAAAGGTGACTAAGACGGAACAGTGGGGGACCGACAATAAACCGGGCCCGAGTGGACTTCAAAGGATACCTATCGCTGAGAGGCTTAGAAATAAGGAGCTAGTCTCGAAAAGGTTGAGGACGCCAGATGATGCCCCAAACATTCCGAAGAAGGCAAAACATGACGAAACGAAGTCCCTGTAAAGGCAAGGGGTAGAAAAGCCATCCGGAGAGACGGTTACAACGCGAGGAGATCGTCACTGTTCTAAAGGGTGATTTTTTAAGAGGTTTAGAACTTTTTTTAAAAAAAAAACACAAAAAATTCGAAAAAATGAATGAAATATTTATTTGAATCGATAGTTTGAACCTTGCAATTTAATGTTTAAAGATAATTTCATGCAAATGTTGACCGCGGCTGCGTCCCAGGTAGCCCATCCGCTGAGTCCAATTTTGGCATACTCTTTCACACATATCGGCCGGTATCTCACGAATGAATGCATGGATGTTGGCTTCCAGTGCGTCAATCGAAGCGGGCTTGTCCCTATACACATTAGCCTTGGCATACCCCCACAAAAAATAATCTAATGGTGTCAAATCGCACGATCTAGGCGGCCAATTGACCGGCCCGAAACGTGAAATTAACTGTTCACCAAACTCGCCTCGCAATTGCGCCATTGTTTCGCGTGCTGTGTGGCATGTGGCACCGTCTTGTTGAAACCACATATCATGCAAGTCAAGAACTTCCATTTCGGGCAAAAAAAAGTAGCGTTCACCATTGACAGTAACGCTGCGATTCGCATCATCTTTGAAGAAATATGGCCCAATAATGCCGCCGGCCCATAAACCGCACCAAACAGTGGCTTTTTCGGGATGCATTGGTAGCTGTTGCAATGCTTCTGGCTGATCTTCACTCCAAATGCGGCAATTTTGCTTATTTACGTACCCATTCAACCAAAAATGAGCCTCATCGCTGAACACAATTTTTCGATAAAAAAGCGGATCCTCGGCCAGCTTTCCAAGAGCCCATTCACCAAAAATTCGGCGTTGTGGTAGGTCGGCTGGCTTTAGTTCTTGCACCAGCTTTATCTTAAAAGGCTTTACGCCCAAATCCTTCCGCAAAATTTTCCACGTAGTGCTGTAACAAAGGCCTAACTGCTGGGAACGGCGCCGAATCGACATTTCGCGGTCTTCTGTCACACTAGCTGATACGGCCGCAATATTTTCTTCACTACGCACAGTACGTAAACGTGTTGGTGGTTTAATGTCCAACAAAGTAAATTTGGTGCGAAATTTGGTCACAATCTTCCGAATAGACTGCTCAGAAGGTCGAGAATGCCGATCATAAAATGGAAGCAGCGCGCGATGAACATTTCGAACCGAGCACGAATTTTGATAGTAAAATTCAATAATTTGCAAGCGTTGTTCATTTGTAAGACGATCCATGGTTAAATTGCAAACCAAACTGAAGCTGTTTGACAGTGACACAAGGTACTAAACACACGTCAGCTGTCAAAACCAGTGTTGCCAAAACCAAACCAGCTAAAAAATCACCCTTTACAAGCGCAAAACCCCCAGATCCCGATGAGGGATTGAGAAATTGTATCCGATGAGGAGCCGAAGAATTGTGCAAGAGGGTACATCATAATATTTGAAATGGTTTCTCAGGGTAAAAAGCAGTTCAGAAATCCTAAAAGGAAGAACTGGGAGAAATTCGGTAAAAAAAAAAACTCACATCTGTTGAAGAAGTCGACCATGCAATTGAATCTTTAACAGATGTGCTCCACAGATCATTCGAAAAATCTTGTCTGAAAAGTGGATCGTGTGGGAAAAAGCGCATATGGCTCCTCGTAGTTGACGAACTATTAAAAATACTGGAACAAGAAGGCTTAATTGTGATCGCATACGAACATACGCAGACGATGTCGTAATTCTGTTCACAGGTAAATTCACTCCAGTTCTCAGCGAACGATTCATTTACGCACACTTAGTAGTAGTCAATAACTGGGTTACGGGCCGTGGACTTGGGGTGAACCCATCGAAGACGGAAATTCAGCTGTTCACGAGAAGGTGATAGTCTTAATGGCCGACAGAAAATGTTGGGAGTGGAGGTATAACCAAAACGTAGATATACACAATAACAATAGAAATTAAGACATCCGGCAGGGTTGTTTTTCAGCCGGGACTGTGGACGGGCGTTTGAAAGCGGTAATTATGAGTTCAGGCAGGGTAAAAATAACGCGTGTAAACTATATATAAGTGAACCGTGGGCTCATCGGCAGCTTATGGAAAACTTTAAAAATAATACGCATGTACAAGCGCATTCATTCACTCTCAAAGAAGACAAAACGGTCAACCTCATTCTAAGAGGATTGAGCTCCGGGTTTAAGCCAGAAGCGGTGTTCATTGAACTGAATTTATATGTTCCTAATCTGGGGAGTTTCCGGGCAAGCTGGCTAGAGACATTATAAACGTTAATTAGCTCTTTAACTCCAAGATATCGTGGGAAAAACCAAGGGGAAATGTGGGGGCACTCCAATGTAGGAGATGCCAAAACTTCGACCATCTGCCCAAAAACTGTGCCAACTAGTCTAGCTAGTCTCTTTAGACAAGAAACGACCCCTCAACAACTAACACCATCGATGCACCACTGCGATAATTTCACACTGTCTCAACCATTAGACCCGGCACCCTCCTCACAGAGGATAGGCTCATCCAATAACAATTTCTTAACCCAGTTTTTGGAATTATCCAAGGAACTTTTTAGCATGGAAGTACCCACACTTCTTAAAGAGATTGAAGATTTTTTGGGCTTCAAAAACTCTAAGGCAATGTTTTAATCAGTAAATAATGTCGCTTAACCTCTCAACACACAACATTTCGTCCTTAATCAACCATAGCAGACGTTTTGATCTTCTTAGATCCCTTATTGCTAACGATACACCAATCGCCTTTGCTCAAGAAACTAGGCTTAAATCCAAGCACAATCCGACATTAGATTCAGTCCACCCGTTAAGGGACTTGAGAGATGATAGAGGTCCAGGGGTGGCGCTCCTCATCAAAAATAACATTCCCTCTATTTTCGCTGCAATAAAATTTAAATTTGCTAGATCCACTAAAAATATACTTCTAGGATCCATATATATACCGGGTAATTGCCCCCCTCGCCTCTGAACAAGAGCAAACACCTGTCTAACTCTTTCGACAGCTGCATTATTGGCGGCGACCTAAATGCGAAATACCACAGCTGGGACGATTCCTCAATAAATCAGAATGGTAGGTCCTGTAATAACTGATTAGCCTCGGTGTCACCCTCATTTATAAATCTTAATGCAGACACCCCCCCTCCCCAGCAGTCTTTCTTATCTTGACCACTTCATAATCTCTCCTGAATTGATAAATCAAATAAACCCCAACTACGTTATAGGTAATGCAATGAACAAAACTAGAAGATTAATTAACCCAGGTGGCAGTCCAGCTTTACTGGAAAATCCACCCTCTTCGGAGGTCGGCTCTACGGATTCTGGGGAGAGCCGCTTATTGCAATCCATTGACCCTTTTATTAAATGTTCAAGGGTATCTCGATCTCCTCCATCAAGATCGAATAACCCCAAAAAAACAAGTCCGCCGGGAGCGCCAGCGCGTGAAAAACGGGACTCAGTTAAAGAAACAAGTTTGGAGGAAGAAAATAAAACACTCCGAATCAAGCTTAAGGAAATGGACCTACTTTATCAAGACCTTAAGAAAGAGATAGATCTGCTCAAAGAAGAAAATAAGGTTTTAAGGAACAATCATTTGCAGAGAGAACGCGAATGTACTCCATCACGCTTAGCAAGTCGGGAATACTACACCGACGAAGAAGAGCTAGCACGCGAAACGAAGCAGGTCCCCAAGAAAAGACCTAGTAAGAAAGGGAGAGCCGGTTCTTCGCCCGAAGTCGAGCCCCTAAAAGAACAAAGGCGTAAAGAACCGCAAGAAAAACAACTTCAAGCGCAGATTCGCGCACCGCCTCCAATAAACGTCGTTGGGGTACCGGAATATAACAAGTTGCATAGCCTCCTTAAAGGAATGATAACATCGAAATTTAAGGTTATATCTTTAAGGAATAATGCGTGGAAAATTAACGTCAATAACCACGATGATTACCGGGCAGTGTCTTAAAAGCTAAATGCCGAGAAGATCCAGTGGTAAACTTTCGAAATAAAGTCAGAAAGGCCACATCGTGTTGTAGCAAGGGGACTCCACCCCTCATGCACCAAAGAAGAGGTTATAAACGACCGCCAAGCCAAAGGGTTTAAAATTGTTGATGCCGTTAACGGAAGTCGATAAGGATGTCCTGGTAAGGCGTGGACTTCCGCTCTTTATGCTTACATTCGATAGGTCAGATAGTATCGAAGATATCTACCGAATTAAAGCAATAATAAATATCGTGGTAAAAATCGAACCCATGTGTAGAAATGTAAGAATAATTCCACAGTGCAAACGTTGCCAAGGATTTAATCATACACAAATGTATTGCCGAAAAGAACCACGATGTGTGAAATGCGGCGGAAATCACCTGTCCCAAGACTGCGGAGTAAAGAAACAATCCTCCGCTTCCTGTGCTTATTGCAAGTGAAAACACCCGGCAAATTATAGAGGTTGTGAAGTAGCTAAGGAATTGAAAAAACGGAGAGATGCGCTCCTTAAGCCCAAAAATGATAAATCAAAACCGCTAATTAAGACAATGCGTAAGACCGCTAAGGAGATAGTAGGCAATCTAAAACCTCCGGTTCCTGAGCGTAGAAATATGAAAGAAAGAGAGACAGCAGAAAAGCCCTCGACCTCTGTTGTCAAAAGAAACCCTAATCAAAAATTACCATCAGGAAAGCCACCGAAAAGTGGCCCTCGGACAGCCAGAGTGCAGACCTACGATCAGGCAGCGGCATTTGAAGAACCAAAAAACGTTGAAACTTCGCCAGACCCTGCTTCTCATGTTTTCTCAGTTATTCTCGAGAAACTTGAAGAACAAAGCAAAATAAATAAAATTATTCTCGATCGGTTGGCTAAGCTCGAAAATAATTCAAGCAAAACGCGTACCTCAAATATAATATGAATGAAAAACTTTTGCAAAAACTCGACGAATTGGAAGTACTCATGCGCGAAAAGGATATTGACGTTTGCTAGATTTCTGAAACCCACGTAAAACAGCGATCACTTTTAAAAATAAAAGGCTATAATGATATCCACGCTTGTCACCCATCGGGAAACGCGAGAGGTGGATCATCATTGTTTATTAAAGACTGCATTGAACAATACGAAGACCTGAAGATAGAGCTTGAAACTATGCAACTGTGCACGATTCGAGTAAAAAATAGTCAGCGTACTCTTAGAATTTCATCTATCTACTGTCCACCAAGCTTAACTCGCTCAAACCAAATTTCATTATTGGCGGCGATTTTAATGCGAAACACACGTTCTAGGGTTCTAGATACATCTCGCGAAAAGGTAGAATGCTCTATGGGGCAGGTATGGAGTACAGTTGTGATTTCCACTCGACGGGCAAACCGACCTACTGGCCAACTGATACTTCAATTTACCCGATCTGATGGATTTTTTCCTCGTTAAAGGAATATCTACCAACCACATTAAAGTTGAAGAGAGCTTTGATCTGTCATCTGATCATTCACCGGTTATTTTAACATTGAGCGTAAAACTAGTCAATAGCCAGCGAGATTAACTGGTAAAACAACTAACTGGGAAGACTTTAGGAACGAAATTGAAGAGAATGTTGAACTGAGCGTTCCACTTACGACACCTTATGAACTTGAGGTTGAAGTTGATCGCTTCGTTGAGGTCGTTCAGCTCGCCCCCTGGAATAATACGCCTAACCCAATGAAAACGCCGGCCAAATACGGTCTACGATATCCTCCCGAAATAAAACAATTGGTCAACGAAAAAAGGAAGGCGCGTAAAAAATGGGAACAGAGTCGCGCTCCGCAACATAAAGCACACTTGAATTATTTGTGCAATTTGTTGAAGACACCTATTAAGGATTTTAAAAAACGTGCGATAGGTTCTTACCTTGAAAGTTTAACAGCGAAAATTCCAATTATTCACTTTGGAAAGCTGTAAAAGGCACCAAAAGGCCCAAAATCCTCGCGCCGCCACTAAAAATAAATCAAAATGAATGGGCAAGGGAAGATAAAGAAAAAGCACACGTTTTTGCCGCCCATCTGGAAGAAACCTTTAAACCGTACGATGGTCGGGCGGCTCACGACGGTACCGGTAGTGGGACGGAATTACTATCTGACGATTTTACACTCACAAATGCAACGCTAAGGGAACTAAAATGTGAAATCGAATCTCTTAAGCCTAAGAAAGCTCCTGGCTATGATTTGATCACCGGAGAAGTTCTCAAAGTTCTACGTAGAAAAGCATTAATTAAGCTTCTATATATCATAAATGCTGCGCTCAGATTAAAACACGTGCCGAGCCAATGGAAAGTTACGGAAGTCATTATGGTTTTAAAACCAGGAAAACCGCCAAATGAAGTAAAATCTTATAGACCAATTTCGCTTCTTCCAGTCATATCCAAAGTTTTCGAGAGGATATTACTAATGCGTCTACAACCGGTTATAGAAGATAATAATCTTATCCCTGACCACCAATTTGGGTTCAGAACCAAGCATTCGACGATTGACCAAGTGCATAGAATTACTGACGTAATCGAGAAATCATTTAAAGAAAAAAAGATATGCTCAAGCGTATTCCTTGACGTCTCACAAGCCTTTGATTAGGTGTGGCACGACGGCTTAAAAAACGACAAGTTCTCCCCGTACTCTTCCGTGTTAGACATGGAAACGAATACTCGGAGCTTAAAGAAATTTCGGCCGGAGTACCGCAAGGAAGCGTCCTTGGGTCGCTTCTCTATCTGTTATATACTCGCGATATACCAAGAGAAGATGGCACTACCCTTGCTACGTTCGCCGACGACACCGCTATCCTTGCAGTAGGTAATACAATCGAAGAAACGACTGCAAAGCTACAAACCGCACTGAATAAAGTAAATGAATGGACGAGGGACTGGCGGATCGCCCTCAACGAAACTAAATCTGTTCACGTGAATTTCACATATAAGAAAACTAATGACTTGCCAACGAGGCCAAATACCTGGGAATGACACTCGATGCAAAGCTTAAATGGAATTCGCACGTGAAAATGAAACGTAAAGAACTCGATATCAAGTATAGAGAAATGTACTGGTTACTCGGAAAACATTCCCAGCTCAGTACCGAGAACAAACTGCTTTTATACAAGCAAGTCCTAAAGCCGGTGTGGACTTATGGTCTACAACTTTGGGGTTGTACTAAAAAAACAACTGCCAAGCACCATGGTATACTAGAAACGACAATATCCACAGGGATCTCGGAATTCCTTCAATCGAAGCTGAAATTAGAAGCTTCGCGCGAAAGCAGAGAAACCGACTAATCGGTCATATCAACAATACAGTCCGATAAATTTTGGATGAGAGTAATTTATTGCGCCGACTACAAAGAACGGAACCTTTCGATTTGGCAAGATACGGATTAACGCGTCTTAATTCCGGAACATGCAGGATCTTTCAGTGGAAAGTAACCTGTCAAAAGTTATTTTTATTTCGTGATAAAAAAATTGCTTGATAAATTGTATCTAACAATCTATCGAAGGGTGGTGTTTTTAGTCAGTAAAAATCTGACACTACTATGAGCACGCGCTTGCTATTCTCATAGTGTCTTTGGAAGATTTTCACCTACCCTCGGCAAAAAAAAAAAAAAATTATGGATCCGTCAACACACTTTCCACAAACCGTAATGTTGATATGAGAAAATACAAATGCCTACCCGAAAACATAAAAATCCTTTTCAGGACGAAAAGCAAATGGCAAAGGCAGCTTAAAAACATATTTCACAATACTTATAATAATCGACATTCGTGGGAGTACAGAACTCTAGAAAATAAAATCTCACTCCTAAAAAAAATTATTCCGGACAGGGTTAGGATTTGGATCAACAAACAATTTGAAGAAAAACTTTCTCGTATCAGACCCAGTCTCCATGCTTTCAGAGAAGCACACAGATTTACGCGGAAAAACAGCAACTTTTCCTGTTCTAAATTATTAGTGCATGGCCAACTTTTCATGGGGGAGCAGACTATAGTCGAACAGTTTTACGGAGGTATACAAAGAAAAAATCCCTTCGGAGGACCCCGCCCTCACAAAACAGGTCTCGGTCTGTCAAGAACACTGTTCTTGACCAACTATTCAACTTCTCTCCAACCGACCCTGCAACCGGTGTTTCAGCACAAGTTGTTTACCTCCTTCTCTGAAATACAAGAAATATCAAAAGGCCTGAGTGGGAAGAAGTCCTCCGGGCCCGACGAATTATCGAACTTCATTCTTAAAAAAATACCCAATACCGCGATAAAATTCTTGGTTATCATTCTAAAGTCGAAGAGAATATCGAGTTCCTTTCCGACCTACAACTTGGGTTTCGCAAGGGACACTCCACCATACACGCACTTCTAAAAGTCCACAAAGCCATAACAAACACCCTCAAAGATAAAAAGTGTACTACTGCTTGCTCTCTTGATGTAGAAAAGGCATTTGACAGCGTTTGAAGGGACGGTCTGATCTTCAAACTTTCACATTTTGAATACCAAAGAAACCTGATCAACCTTATAATAAGCTTCCTCTCCGAGAGAGAATTCTTCGTACAAATTCAAAACTTCAAGGCAGATAGAACTGAATCCAAAAGTGGCGTACCCCAAGGCTCTATATTGGGCCCGAGACTATATAATCTGTTCATGCACGACTTTCCCCATACGCTTTCGAACAAAACACTATCCTTTCCCAGGCCATCTTGTACGCAGACGATACTTTTGCCTACGCAAGCGCTGATTACCCGTTAGACGGCCTTAGGTATCTTAAGAGGCATATCCAAATCATATCGGAGTTTTATGGAAACTGGGGCATTAAAATCAATGAGCAAAAATCGGAATGTATTTGCTTTAGAAACACTAGCGGTAAAGGCAGAGAGGGAGTAGTCCACGAAAGTCAGATTATATTCAGGAATTAACTTATTCAAATTGAACAGCAAATGAAACATTAATCAAAGCAAGGAAAATCACTTCTAAACTAATACCTTTGCTGAAAAGTACTCACTAAATAAAAAGGTCAAGATTCTTTTTTTCAAAACCATGATCAGACCAATACTCTGTTACGGATTTCCTGGTTTTCCATCTCTCCGACGACAGTCATAAAGTTGGAAGTTTTCGAGAGGAGAATCCTACGACTCAGTGTCAACCAATATTACGAATCGCGAAATAAGAAATTCTCCAACACTATTCCGTTTTCGAAGTACTCAACGTCTCTTCTGCTTAAATCGCTGGAAAAAATGAATTTTAATGAAAATGATACTATTAAACTTATTCACACCTCACAGCAAAACGTGAGATTGAATTATTCGCCATACTTATCCCCCTTTATTCTTCTAAATGAAGACATAAATATCGCCTCCGATGGGCCCCCAATCACATTTTACCAGAAGGCTACACTGGGCCAAAATCGCGGATAGTCGCACTCATCACTAAGCCTTACTAATTTCTCAATTAAATAATTTAAAAAAATATGTACTTAAAACCTCGCAAAATTGGTTGGTTAATGTTATCTTTATCTATAGTACAAAATCAGCTGTGCCTGTGATACTCAACATGTATATACGTCATTTTATAAAAGCTCTCTCATGATCTCAACGTCATTAAAAGTAATCGCTCAATTAATTTCACTACACATATAAAAGAAAAGAAAACAAACCATTCGGTCTAGAAATTGTATACATGTATGTGGGCTTTGTTTAGAAGCCGCTACTGTTATTCGGCAGAAGTCGGCGAATTAAGAAAGATACTCAAGTTGTACTAAAGGTCGAGAGCTAACAGCTTGAGCTTAATGCTTTTTTTTTCACAAGAGAGATCGAGAGTACTTCCCGAACAACGAAGAAGGCCTGTACTCTGTACATACCTTTAATTATTAACTGAATATTATCATAGTAGTATTGTTGAATTAAATTAAGTCATAATTCGAAACTCGGAGGTGGTTTTTATTCGACGAAATCCTACAAAATTGGTGTCAGAAGTGGGATCCCGCTATTGGAATATAAGAAATCCGCTAAGTGACCCCGTTACCAGACACCTCCCGCCGAAACCCGCTATCGGAACCAACGAACCACATCTCCATACATCAAAAAAAAAAAAAAAAACAGGAAAATGGCTAATGGCGATAAGTATTAACTGGAAAGACTGTGAGTAGAGATGAAATTACTACTAACGCAATAGAGTAGATCAAAATTAACAAAAAAAAAAAAAAACGAAAAATCGTGCTTTTATTAAAGTAAAGCTAACAATTAAAGCGCTTGATTTCGCAACATCCTTATCGCCTCAGCAACATTTCGCAATCGCGACAAGCTAGCAACATTACGATCTTAGATTAAGCTTCAAGCTTTTTTTTTTCTCTCTGTCACTGGCTGTCATATTGACTTTTCAATTTAGACGTCAAATTCCACATTTTTGTTGACCGCTTCAGGAATAAATATTACTCGATGTATAGAAGGTTAAATCCAATGGATAATAATCGCGAGCCAGCAAATAGTACAGCCATTGGCGATAAGCCAAGAGATGTCGCACGGGAAATAAGACAAATGGAGATGATGGAGTCAGGATTTTCAACAAGGGCTTCATGGTTCGAGAACAGAAAGAATACTTTGCAGAAAGGCTGGAGAGAGGTTGAACTGCAGGAGGAAAATGTGCTTAATAGATTGGAGAATAATGCGGAAAAAGGGGGTAGTGTTCTGAGTAGGGCGGCGGTAAACGAGAATGCGACAAAAAGCAGGGCAGGCAGTGCGACGGCAGTAGGAGTTTCGGCAACAGGGGTGTTTGAACCGCTTACCGGAAAGACAGTTGCGGATGTCACAAGGGAACTGGAGTTGAGGGAAAGTTTGGTTAAGGCTAGGGAGGATAATTTAAAGAAGGAGTTGGAAATAACTCATTTAAGGAGCGAGCTAGATGCTTTGGGTAGAAGAGATAGGTGTGCTGTGTCGTTCCAGGATGCTCTGAACATAGTTCCAGAGTTTAGCGGCAATGGGTCATATGACGTTAGGAACTGGACGGAGGATGTTGAGGCAGCTGCCACTGCTCTAAATTGGTCGGGTTTAGAAAAACTTATTTTTGCTAAACGCCTGCTAGTCGGTTCTGCCAAACTAGCCCTTAGATCAAACCCCAATCTATACTCATTCGAAAGTTTGAAAGAGTTTTTAATCGACGAATTTGGAAATGAAGTTGCGTCAGTGGATATCCACCGAATGCTTAATAAGAGAAAACAGGAGAAGGGTGAAACCCCTTTTGATTATTTACTAAAGATGAGGGAACTGGGTGCATTAGGACGCCTTGATGATAGTTCAATCATTCAATACACCATAAACGGCATTGATGACACAACCACAAACAAAGTTATTTTATACGGGGCAAGTTCGATGAGAGAATTCAGGGAGAAACTGGCCTTATACTCCAAATTCAAGGAAGATTTAAATTCATCGCGAACTAAAGATAGCCCCAAAATTCTATCGAAAGATGTGCCATCTGGGAATGGGTCTCAACAACCTCAACCCAGGTGCTATAATTGCGGTAAAAGAGGACACAAAAGTCCCAACTGTCCTAGTGGCGTTAAATGTTTTCGATGTAATGAATTCGGGCACAAGTCGTCCGCATGTAGCAACCCAAGGTCAACGAACTGTGCAAAAACAGAAGAGGGGAGCGCAAGAAAACTGATCAAAGTCAATGGCCAGGATGTTTTCGCTTTGATTGACTCGGGAAGCGATCTGACAATTATTCGATGCGAAGAGTACGTAAGATTAGGTACACCACAGCTGAAGGCGAATAGGATGGAGGTGCAGGGCCTATCGGAAACGCGTGTCGAAGCTTTAGGATCGTTCGAGGCTGCAATAGAGATCGACGGTTGCATTTTTTACACATCTATTTTTGTAATGTCTGGTGACGTTTTGAAGGTACCTCTAATTGTGGGCCGAGACATTCTCAATGGTACAAACATCAAGCTCTCTACAAGTGGTGTGGCCACTATAACCAAAATCGGTGGGGGGCCTTCATGTTTTCTGAGCACAGTCGATATCGACGTTGATTCGAAGGTGAATGTAGGTGTTCCCGCCTACGAAAATGTTATAAATGATTTAGTAGAGACCTACGAACCGCAAGGCGGGAAGTCGACTAACATAAAGATGAGTATTGTCCTCAGAGATGAACGTCCTATTTGGCAAAACCCAAGGAGACTGGCACCTTTGGAGAAACGGATTGTAGATACCCAGGTTAGCGATTGGATGAAAAGCGGAATAATCAGGCAAAGTTCCTCGGAATTTGCGAGTCCAATAGTTCTTGCCAATAAAAAGGATGGAACGAAGAGACTTTGCGTAGACTACCGTCGGTTAAACAAAGTCATAGTTCGCGATAGGTATCCGTTGCCGTTAATCGAAGACCAAGTAGATGCCTTAAGTAAATCAAAGGTTTTCTCTACGCTCGATTTGGAGAATGGATTTTTCCATGTGGACGTTGAAGAAGAAAGTCGCAAGTATACTGCGTTCGTGACTCCCAGCGGCCAATATGAGTTTAACAAGGTTCCTTTTGGCCTCTGTACATCGCCTGCAGTTTTCCAGAAATATATAAACCAAGTTTTTAAGACTCTGTTAGCGGAAGGCATTGTTTTGCTGTATATGGACGACGTTATTGTTCTGGCAAAATCAAACGACGAGGCAATTGATAACTTAAGAAAAGTTTTGGAAGTATCCTCTGTCTTTGGCCTCCGTATAAAATGGAAGAAATGTCAATTCCTTTGCGAAAGGATTGAATATTTGGGATACGATATTGGGTTGGGGTTCATAAAACCTTCCCAAAATAAGACCATAGCTGTTGGAAAGTTTCCACAACCAAGCTGTATCAAAAAATTGCAAGCATTTCTGGGTCTTACTGGATATTTTAGGAAATTTATCCCAAATTATTCCTTGATCGCCAGACCACTGACAGCCCTTTTAAAGAAAGATGTGTTGTTTCAATTTGGTGCCGCCGAGAAAGTTGCATTTCGAAAACTAAAGGAAAACTTAATTAACCAGCCAGTCTTAAAGCTCTATGATCAGGAAGCCGAGACTGAAGTGCACACTGATGCCAGTAAATTGGGTTACGGAGCCGTGCTTCTGCAAAGGGGAGAAGATTCCAAGTTTCATCCAGTTTACTATTATAGTAAAAAGACTTCTTGCGCAGAACAAAAATACTGCAGTTATGAGCTAGAAGTTTTGGCCATAGTCAGAGCTCTAAAGAAATTCAGAGTTTATCTTCTTGGTTTGCCGTTTAAAATTGTGACGGACTGCTCAGCGTTCAAAGGGACAATGGAGCGAAAGGAAATATCGGCCAGAGTAGCAGGTTGGGCATTAACTCTGCAAGAGTTCGATTACATTCTTGAACATCGACCAGGTGCTAATATGAAACACGCAGACGCCCTGAGTCGGAATCCAATTGCGATGATCATAGATTCCGAATTCTTAGTGAGGGTTAGAAACGCGCAAGATAAGGATGAATTTTTACGAGCAGTCAAGAGGATTCTAGAAAGCGGACCATATGAGGAATTCTTTCTGGAGCAGGGTATTCTTTACAAATCCAACGATGAGGGAAACAAATTACTTTGTGTACCAAAAGGAATGCAGGATGAAGTTATAAAGTCTGTACACCAAGAAGGGCATTTTGGGGAGCGAAAAATGGAAGAAGTTATACGGCGCGACTATTTTATCCCTAAACTAAAGCAAAAGATTGAGGCGTGCAGGAGGAACTGTATCCCATGTATTGTAAGCGAACGAAAGTGCGGAAAGCAAGAAGGATTCTTGAACCCGATACACAAAGAGGAGGAGCCTTTGCATACCTACCATATTGACCACCTTGGTCCTCTTTCAACAACAGGAAAGCATTATGCTTTTATCTTTTGTGTGGTAGATGCTTTCACCAAATACGTTTGGCTTTATCCAGTCAAATCCACCGGAACTGCGGAGGTAATTGCCAAATTGGAGTTGCAGAAAAGTTATTTTGGAAATCCTTATCGGATAGTTTCTGACAGAGGAGTCGCTTTTACATCAGGTGCCTTTAAAGACTTCTGCGAAAAGGAAAGGATCCAGCACTCTCTGATCACTACAGGCGTTCCTAGGGGTAATGGTCAGGTGGAAAGGGTCAACCGAATAGTCATCCCCGCACTGGCGAAGTTATGTGTAGATGACCCAAGCAAGTGGTATAGATTTACAAGCAAACTTCAAGAATGCCTTAATTCAACCTGGAGCAGGAGTATAAAGCGCACTCCGTTCGAATTGCTATTCGGTGTTAAGATGCGTCGTAGCGAAAACATTGAGCTTGCAGATATAATCAATGAACAGATACGGGTGGCGTTTGAAGAAGATAGGAATATTGCACGTGAAAGTGCAAAAGAAGCGATTAAGGCTATTCAGGAAGAGAACCGTAGAACCTACAATAAAAATAGAAAACCAGCAGTTAGATATAGAACTAATGACTTAGTAGCTATAAGAAAAACACAATTCGGTACTAATCAAAAAATTTGTTCTAAATTCCTAGGTCCATACGCTGTCACAAAGGTTTCTCCTAATGACCGATACCAGGTGAGAAAGGTAGGGAATCATGAAGGCCCACGGACGACAACAACAAGTGCTGACAACATGAAGCAATGGGGTGATTCTCAAGCACTGACAACCGAAGATGAAGACGAAGATGAAGATGATGAATGCGATAACGCCAGGATAGCTGAGGAGGTTAACGAGGATGCCTAAGTTATCAGATTGAGATGTTTGCAAGAAGCTATATTAAAGACTTTCTACGACGCAAGATGATGATCACGATGAATTCCCAAAGACGAAATCCAAGAAATGAAGACGGTTTCCCGAGGTCGAGAAACAACCAAGATGGCCGATTTGTGGGCTTTGTTTAGAAGCCGCTACTGTTATTCGGCAGAAGTCGGCGAATTAAGAAAGATACTCAAGTTGTACTAAAGGTCGAGAGCTAACAGCTTGAGCTTAATGCTTTTTTTTTCACAAGAGAGATCGAGAGTACTTCCCGAACAACGAAGAAGGCCTGTACTCTGTACATACCTTTAATTATTAACTGAATATTATCATAGTAGTATTGTTGAATTAAATTAAGTCATAATTCGAAACTCGGAGGTGGTTTTTATTCGACGAAATCCTACATGTATGTTTTCATAATCTCATACTAAACCAGTAAATGTTCTGGAGCGTGAGATTCCTAAGCGTTTGCCTCTCTCTTTCGTTTACTACCATACATTTTGTATATTCACTATCTTTTAAATTGTATATTTTGTTCCATGTAGTGTTAGTGACCATTCGCGTCAAAAGCACCTTTAATATAACTCCATGAGCGGGAGTTTTCCGTTTTTCACACACCGATCCATGTTGGCAATATAAAAGCTTTTTAAACTATAAGAGAGAGCCATGCATTATAGCCTCCTATTGTATATATTCTACTATTGCAATAAGTACATTCGTACTTACAGGTTCCATCCATGTTAATAATGATTATAAGTCTCAATAAATGAATCTGAATCTGAATCTGAACATAGCTTTAGGGCTGGTCTATTCACAGCTGGTTAAATCCTTCGTAAGGTTACCATAGATTTAGGCCAACCCATGATTACAAATCAGTGATAATCAAGGAGTGTTCGTTGACCGTTTTTTGAGTTCGGTCACCAAACCATAGCTTTGCGTTCCATTTTTCCAGTTTATTTGTCAATTTAGTGATTAGCCGAATCTTTGGTTGGTTTGTTTGTTTTCTGGGTACTTGTGTTTTTAGTAAGTGATTTATTGTCTGAAGGTGAGTTGCAGACTACAGATGTAATTTTTTAATGATTTTAGTTCTTTTCGTTGCTTAAGTACTTTGATACTTTTTAAAGATAAGGTTTCCTCCTTCTCAGATGTCTGTAAGTGATACCGGTAAATTTTCTCATTTATTGCAACTAATAAACCAGTTAGATGTCATTATTATTTGTTTTTTTGCTGATGATATTTCTTTAATTGTTAATAAATTATTATGAGTTTTATTATAAATGCCTATACAATTTAAAAAAAATATTAAATTGTCAAACTACAGTCAACTCTCGATTATCCGGCATTCTATTAACCGGCAACTCTATTAACCGGGACATTTTTTTCAAAAATTTATTAATTTAGAAATCGATTTTCCGGGATTCACTCTATTATCCGTGATCATTTTTTATAAATACTACGTATTTTTTCTATCCACATGTGTAGAAACGTATCTGTAGGTGTTGTCTTTCTTATTATGTTTTTTAGTTTGTTGACTGTTTCAAAGTACAAAATCTTATTACAAATAAATGGAAAAATATTGTAAAAAGTTGGTTTATTCGTTGATAATATAATTTTCGATTATCCGGGAATTTCGATTTTCCGGTACGAGCTCGGTCCCGAGCACCCCGGTTAATCGAGAGTTGACTGTATTTTTATTATAATTTATTACGACATAAACAAAATATATTAAGGCGCGAACAGTGAGAGAGCACAGCTGCGGGGTCTTTCGTCTTTAATGATTTGAAGATATTATAATGCTTTAAAATTAAATTAAGAAGATTTGATGAAGCTGTGCATGTTTTAAACATTATCGAAGATTTTATAACTGAAGATTTGTCTACATTTGTCTACCATTGTGTCTAGATTATGATTTTTGCTTATGATTTTTTTTAGTGTTCCACGTTATTTAGAAGTTCACCATACAAATTTTGTACTTAGGGCTAACATTTCATAGACTTTTGCTACTGATTAAAAAAAGGACTTACCTAGTTACGCAGACATTGTCCGAAACACAACGATTTGTAAAACACATGCATGCCAAGCACCTAAGAGCTGGTATTTGTAAAACATCATATTGGGAGCTTATCATACGTGCTAAAAACGGAATCGCACCAGCTTGACAGAGCAATATTTGTTCGTTATATGTATTGCATAATGGAACCAAGATACTTGTTACAGACACTTGAATTTGCATTGAACTGTTTGCATTTGCTAGGCCTAGGACGAATCACATTTACATGAAACTTACAAAGTGCAAAAAATGTAGTATTTACCCATAAGATACGATAGAGTTGCAATATTACTATATAGCAAGCCAACTGGTGCAAATGGAAATTGATATACAGATCGCAATGCTGATAAACAGTGTTCTATAATTCTTTGGTCAGCATTTGGTACTAAAACTTGGGCGATTAGGATTCTGACTATGCTATAATCTGTTATTAATGTTTGCACTTGCTCCGCAGAACCTTTTGCCAAGGAGCCTACAAAATGGAAACTTATAATATTATTTTTTAATACAAATGTGAATCAGTTATACCCATAACAATAAGCGCGTCTAATCGAATAATAGGGTCTTCATCCGGGTTACATATTTTCTCGATCAATTTCGGTACGATTCCTTGGGAAATCACATAAGCTTTTTGACGATTACTACCAATCACAGCATCTTTTATATGGGATAGAGCTTCCTCACATTGCAGCCTATCACTTCCGCTTAGTTGGTCCACATAGGACTTACACTCAGCTTCCTGAAACGTATATACAAAATAATTTTTTTGTAAAACAAATTAAAAGCATTCTTTTGTATAAAAATGGCAACGTATTTTTGCTAAATCTTCATTATTTTTATGTCTACCAACCAATAAAAAAACGGCAAGCATTGTTAACAAGGATAAAAGTAATAACAAAAATAACTATAAAATAAAACTGCCAGAATATATGGAAATGTCAAACATATTAGCGGCAACCACAGATCAATTAGGAATAGACAGTAAGCTCAAGAACTTTTGCCAGAGATAATTAATTAAAAGAGATGGATACTTTCGTACGTCTATCCCCGCCCACAAAACCCATTTGTTTATTGTTTTTGTACTTTCAAGTTTCAAACCTGTCATCCCACAGAAAAAAAAAACTGGATAAGCAAAATAGTTGAAGTGGCGGACGAACCTTCTTGTTCTGGAACTGAAACTTAACCAATTCAATAAATAACAATTAATAAATATTCAATTTATACATATATTTACAACAAATGACAGCTATGTGCTCAAGTGTGTTTTATAAATACCTCAGAATAATCTGAGCACGCTCGCTTCAGAGCGCGGTCATAATGCTCGAGCTCAGTTCAGAGCTCAGCTCTGAACTAAAAAAGAAAAACGCCTATTATAGCCATCATTCCTTTTGCATTTATGGGCATCGCGATGTTCAATTGTTTTGTGTTTTCTATTGAACTTGTTTAGTTTTTGGTGAGGCTTCGATTAAAACAAAATAAAAAGTGAAATACACATTTCGGAATAGCGAATTCTTGCTTTAAAATCCAATTCATGAACTCACATATCCTAGAAAAGAAATGAGCATATGTGACTTCAAGAATTTTCGGGAAAACAGCTTCTAGGCAGCCGCCTTTCCACTGAAAGTTATATATATCTCTTAAGCTAAGATTAGACTGTATGCCCATTATGCATATGAATGCCAACAGGCAAATGACCAGATAAGCTGTCAAATGACCAAAATGTCAGGATTATCAAAACTGTAGATTAGACTATATGACCAAAATTACCAATATGGTCATATTTGCCTTGATGGTCATTTAAGGCATTTGTTATTTATATATCATATAAATATATATATCAGATAAATCAAAATTCTACGAACTCAAACACCGATGACAACAAAATAAATCTTGTTCCATCAAAAATGCCAGCAATGCCTTAACGAAATTTCAATAAAGTGCATATGGGCATATAGTACTTTATGATGGCATTCGTGCTTACCGTCCGATTACACTATATGCTATTTAGGCATTTTTATCTGTCAAAATCAGCCTGGTCATATGTGGCATTTAGGTCATTAGAGCATATGAGATATGCCCATTACATTGTATGACCATATTTTGACAGGAGCACTGTCAGAAATTGGCATTTTATGACCACTTGGCATACAGTCTAATCTTAGCTTTAGGTCAAAGATAATGGAATACAGATTTTTATATCTTCATAAATTTTCCAATATCCAGGAAAACTGGTTTGGGCATGTTCACTAGGAAAATTTTAATTTTGACGCTCGACAGTTAACTTGATTGCAGTGAATCGGCCTTACTAACAACCAAATTTAGACTCGACTTTAGGGCAATAGTCGAAATTAAAATAAATTGTGTACCAATAATCAAGTTATCTTCGACTTAAAGATAATGGAGACTGTAACTTTCGATCCGGAGAAAGTCCAGTTTAAACCATTATTAAAGATTAAACGTCAGTCTTTGTAATATATAAATATGAAATAAATATGAAATGGACAGCAAATAAAGAGAAGCCGCAGCTTAAATTGGACGCAGGCAATGCGAGAAGTATTGCCTAGTTGACTGTGTCAAACCATTGGCTGATATCCTAAATAGCAAAATTAACAATGCTGCAATGATACCGTCAAAAAACCAAGCAACCATCTTTTATATTTCACTCAAAATACGACCAACTGCCAATTTCAGCACATAATGCTTACGTAATGTTTCTTTTCAAAGTTCTTATAATTTTAACCCTAGTACACCAAACTCTTTTAAATATATAAATTCATCCGCGTATAAAATTAAATAGTCAGTTAATAAGTTCACATATAAAATAAGTTGTTCGTTTCAGTCGGATTAATACAATGGGGTCATTCTGGAGGTAATATGGTGAATACACAATTATGCTGTTTTATGACATTCGGCTGGCCATTCTGAATTTTGATTGGTGTTCTGTCATAAGTAGACTTTTTTTTGTAGTTCACATGATGATATTCACAGGCAGGGATTGAAATTACAAAAACGACAATGTAAACATATGGGTTTTGGGGGAATAGACGTCCGAATGATATCCATCTCTTTAATTCATTCATCTCTGGCTTAGGTGCTTGGCATGGAATTGTTTTTCGGGAAAACAGCTTGTAGTTAGCCGCCTTTCCACTGGAAAGTTATATATCTCTGAATTCCATTATCTTTGCTCTGAACTAAAGAAGAAAAACGCCTAAAGCAAACGCCAAAGTTAATTTAATACAGAGTTATATAACTTTCCAGTGGAAATGCGGCTGCCTACTAGCTGTTTTCCGAAAAATTCATGAAGCATGCACATAATGCTCCTTTTTTTTTAGGATACGTGAGTTAGTAGGCGTTTTTCTTTTTTAGTTCAGAGCACAACCTGAACTGTTATACAAAAAGTTCGTGTTTCTTTGGGCGTTTTTCTTTCTTAGTTCAGAGCTGAGCTCGAGCATTATGAGCGCGCACTGAAGCGAGCATGCTCAGATTGTTCTGAGGTATTTTTGAAACACACTTGAGCACATAGCTGTCAATTGTTGAATTAAAAAAGAAAAACGACTTTTGTATTTGTTTGAATATTGTTTGTAAACAATTGTTTTTCAGCCGATTCACTGACGGGGGAGTCACCGCATCTCATCCTCGGACAACTCATCCCGGGTCGGGTGCACCTCATCCCCGGCCAACTCATCCCCAGCCAAATTTCGCAACTAGCGTCATCTACATCTTAACTCCGCAACTGACTGCCAATAATCGCATTACTCAGCCTTAGTGGATAGTGTTACCCTCAGACTAGTATTATGTTGAGTGATATGTTAAGTTTCTCTAAAGTCTAAATAGACACATTAGCGGAATTCGGAATAATCTGGGGAAAGGAAGGAGGTAGGCACCAAATTTATGTAATGCTAGGAGGAAGATATAGGGGTGGGAAATGCTTTATGTTTGTTGTACCTGAATGTATTTATGAGATTCAAGACTGTAAATATTAAATTTTGTTTAAATCTGAAGCTGAAACAATAAGATTTTTGAGAAAATAAATTGACTTTAATTAAATTTGAGCTAAAAGTCAATTTATTTCCTCAAAAAACTTTTTGTTTTAACTCTAGAGAATAAAAAGACAAATTTCGCATAACATATTCATCTATTCATCTTTGTACAACCTGCCTTTGTAGCTCTATTTCACAAAATGGTTTCCAAAAACAAAAGCACCACCAACTTCGAGCACAAATTGTCTTGTAATATGGTAGCACTTATTTTTGACTTTAAACAGCATATACTACAACCCAAACCATAAGGGTGAGTACTGAGAAGGTAAGTGTCCAGTTGCAGAGGTGAGATGTAGATGTCGCTAGGTGCAGGGGATGAGTTGTCCGGGGATGAGATGCGGTGACCCCGACCCTTCGGGTAGGGGACAGAATATACCCGAGGTAGGCATGCCTGTCGTAAGAGGCGACTAAAATTCCATAAAAGCGGAGACGAAAACTTCGTAAAAAACAATGCGGCAAAAAGTAAAACAAATGACCCGGTCCTCCTGGTAGGGGGTTTGTGTGTAGAGCCTACTGAGCTACCTAGTAAAACTGATTCAGTTAAAAAAAAAAAAAAATGATGGCAATGAACAAAACAAGAGATATAAATACCCCAGGTGGCAGACCAGGTAAACTGGAAAATCCACCCTCCTCGGAGGTCGGTCACATGGATTCTGGGGGGGACCAATTATTGCTTCCTCAACAAAGCTCCAAAAGGAGTTCACTCACGCCGAGAACTCCACCAAAAATGGTCGCGCCAAAACAACATACGTCCAAAGATAGCGCTATAATTGTAAACATTCCGAACATTCAAAAAGTAAAATGTGGAAATGAAACCAATATAGCTGAAAGTGAACGTAAAACAGATTCACAAGCGAAATTAAATGCAAGCAGCTACTATACTGAATTTCAAGGTGAACTTAAAGCAAGGAAAAATCTTGAAGAAATTGTCTTAAGCTTGCAAAAGCAGATAAAAGAACTTGAAAAAAAGGTTAGCCTTTTGAACAATACTGCCCAACCATTCCAATCAGTTCAGCAAGATAAACAAAAGGAATACCTCACTGATGAAGAGGAGCTTGCACTAGAGACAGAAAGACATCTGAATAAAAGCAAAAGATGTAAAAGACTAGCGAAGAAACGAAAGGCAGACGAAAGTCCTGAAACATCTGCCAGAATCTTTGACAATGTGGCTACGCCAAAATTTGCAAGCTAAGACGAGAGATAAAAGGACTGAAAAGACAACCATTGGCTTGAAAAGACAGCCGTTACCACCACCAATAATGATCTCTGGTGTAGATAGATTTGGTGAGCTAAAAAGTATTATTGAGCAAAAATCTAAGAAAGCGTGCAAGCTCACGTCATATAACAACAACAATTGGAAAATAAATGTTGATGACAGTGACACTTATAGATATATCACTGATGAGCTAACAAAAATGAAGTTGCAATGGCACACATATGAAAATAAGGCTACTAGACCAATTAGAGTAGTCGTCAGAGGTCTTCCCTTCTCGTGTGATGAATATGATATTGTCGAAGACTTGACTAATCAAATATTTAAAATTATAGAAGCCAAAAACTTAATTAAAAAAGAAGAAACATCAGATAATGAAGGAAAAAAAACTACAAGAAATAGAAAATTACCCCTTTTTATGCTCTCCTTTCACAATCATGAAGATATTGAAAAGGTATACGCTATTAAATCAATAATGAATATTGTAGTCAAGATTGAACCTCTTCGAAGAAAATCCAACTCTCTTTAGCTCAATGCAAACGATGCCAAACTTTCGGGCACACGCAAAGCTATTGCAAAAGAGATTTTGCGTGCGTTAAATGTGAAGGAAAACATCCAACAAATAGTTGTCCACAAAAAAAAGATGAGAAAGTAAAATGCATCAACTGTCATGGAAACCACCCAGCTAATTATAGAGGCTGTTCGGCAGCAAAAGAATATCAAGAAAAGAAAAAGAGAGGTACTGCCAAATACCAACAGAACCCTCTTAAAAATACAAACAAGCAACAGGTAAATAACGAAAACAGCAAAGTCGACAAAATACCAATTGCGACAAAAACAAACACACCAGTTGTGAATAACAAATCATATTTCCAAATTGTGAAAAATACACGTAAAGAAGAAGAAATATCAGTAAAGGAAATGCTTTCTACTATTATTCAAAGATTGGATAATCAAGATAAAGTTATTAAGCTACTGAGCAAAGAAGTTTCCAAAGGAAAAAATCAACAAAATAACAATGATTGAAAACCTAAAAGTCGCAACCTGGAATGCAAATGGTTGACACCAACACATCTCTGAATTTCAGGTATTTCTACGCAATGAAGAAATTGACGTCTGCCTGATTTCTGAAACCCACTTTAAACAGGGAACAACAATTAGAATTCCTGGATACCTCTGTTACCACTCTCCCCATCCTTCTGACAGTGCCAGGGGAGGTAGTGCTGTAATTGTAAAAAGTATTTTAAAACCCTATGAAATACCCAAAATAGGAAAACAAACCATGCAAGTAGCGATAATAAACATTGCGATTAAAAGCAAGCGGTTTAACATAGCTGCGACTGGATCGCCTACTTATTGGCCATCCGACCCAGCAAAAATACCAGACCTTATTGACTTCTTCATAACGAAAGGAATCAATAGAAAAGAAGTAAGAGTTGAAAACAGTGATGATTTGTCGTCGGATCATACACCTGTAATCCTAACGGTCAATGGCATGTCAGTAGAGCAGTTAAGCAATGAAAGACTTACCAGCAAAAGAACAAACTGGTGTAATTTTAAAAAAATACTCGAAGGTTTTATAAACCTTAGAGCTCCACTGGCCACAACAAGGCATATTGACATCGAAGTGGAACAATTCATTGCCGATATACAACAGGCGGCAGAAGATAGTACACCAACTATTCAGCAACGTAAACAAGCATCGGTAAAATACCCCACAGAAATTAGGGAACTAATATTAGAAAAGAGAAGAGCCCGGAGAAAATGGCAAATGACAAGATATCCCGGCGATAAAACTATATTCAATAGACTTAACAATAAACTTAAAAAAGTATCAGTGAGTTTAAAAAAAAACTCTTACTAAATATCTTTGCAATTTAACTGCTGACAAAGTCACAGACTACTAGCTTTGGAAAGCTGCCAAATATTTAAAAAGACCTCAAACGCAAGATCCCCCGTTAAGAACATCTGATGGGAAATGGATCGGCGACCCAAAAGAAAAGGTCAAACTATTTTCGGAACATTTAACAAATGTTTTTAAACCTTTTCCACCTAGTGTGGCAAACGAACTCCTTGAATTCTTCGATAGGATAGATGAAGACGTAATCACTTACGTTTCACTTAAGAGATCAGCACATTCATAAGCTCTCTAATAGAAAATCGCCAGGTTATGATCTTATAACTGCCCAAATTCTGAAGGAACTACCCTTCATAGCATTGGTTAAACTTAAGCTTTTAATTAATGCTTGTTTTAAGCTAAGATATGTTCCATATCATTGGAAGATAGCAGAAATTATAGTTATATCTAAACAAGGTAAACCTCCATCAGAAGTCACCTCATACAGGCCAATCTTACTTTTACCTGTATTATCAAAACTTTTTGAGAAACTGCTTCTTAAAAGACTAGACAGAATAATAGAACAAAGAAGGCTTATTCCCACCCACCAGTTTGGGTTTAGAAATAAACACTCGACAATAGATCAAGTACATCGTATAACAAATATTATAGAAAAATCATTAGAAGAAAAGCAAGTTTGCTCTACACTATTTTTAGACGTTGCTCAGGCTTTTGATAAGGTCTGGAATAAGGGCTTAGAGTATAAACTTCATAGGGATCTACCAAGACAATACTATGAGATACTTAAATCTATTATTTTTAAAAAAGATTCTTTAGAGTTCGCTATGGTTCAGCGTATTCTGAACTCAAAGAATTACAAGCAGGAGTTCCACAGGGAAGTGTTCTGGGACCAACCCTGTACTTACTGTATACTAGTGATATACCACATACAAAGGATGTGATGATAGCTACATTCGCAGATGACACTGCTCTTCTATCAACTGATGGATTCGTGACTAAATCCACAGAAAAGCTACAAAATTCTGTTAACGAGATATGTGATTGGGCCCAACGATGGCGAATTAGACTTAATGAGTCAAAGTCCACTCATATCAATTTTACAAATAAAAAAATAACGAATGCTCCTGTGGTTATTAATAACCAAGTAGTTCCTTATTCTAACACAGCTAAGTATCTGGGTATGAATCTAGATGCTAAACTGAAATGGAAGGAACATGTGAAAAAGAAAGTAGAAGAGTTAAATATTAGGTATAAAAAACTGTGTTGGTTGCTAGGACATCACTCTGAAATGTCCACTGAGAATAAAATTTTAATTATAATCAGATACTAAAACCTGTTTGGACGTATGGTATCCAATTATGGGGTTGCACAAAGAAAACAAATGTACAAAAAATACAAACATTCCAAAACAAAGTCCTTCGGGGAATAGTAAATGCCCCGTGGTATATTAGAAATAATGACTTGCATCGTGATTTGCAGATTGATCTTGTAACGGAAGTAATTAAAAAGTACGCAATTCGTCACAATGACCGTCTGCAGATGCATATTAATCCTGAAATAATAGACGTCTTAAATGTACGATATAATACTCGTAGATTAAGAAGAACTAAGCTGCACGAACTTATAATCTAAAAAATATGAGAACCCGTATTTAAATTGTAATACCTTCTCAGACGCAACTGAACGTTGAAAGTAAAATCATTCGTCGATCTTTCTTTGATTGGTCATGATTAAGGAGGTGTTTTTAGTGCGGCTAGAGTCCCACACTACTCTGGGTTTCTAGCTCCATTGTGTCTTTCGAGATTTTCACCTTCAAATAACAAAAAAAAAAAAAAGTACGCACCCTGTTGAATTGATTTAAAACTTCTTTGTAGTATTTCCTTTGTTTTATAAAATTTTATTTAAACTTTAATTCACTTTACTTAAAGATATATAACACAACATAAAATAAAATTAAACAAATATAAACAGAAAACACTCAAAAAATTTGTTTATAAAAACACTTTCGTTTAGAAGTAAACTCCTCAAGAACACTTTTACACCGCAGATCCTCCTTTTATACTTCTTGCGTTTCGCATTAAAGCGTCTATTTGAAAAGCGAATAGCAGGTATGCTTGAAAGCAATAAAAAAAAGGACAAGGATCATAAATATTTGTAGATCCTTTTACAAGCTGCATGAACGGAAGAATACAAAAATAACTAAGAGATAAACTATTCTAGATCCTTTTACAAGTATCATAAAAAATACTGAAAGTATAAGTTAATAATTCAACGCGACGTTTAATTAAAAAAAAGTTATTTTATGAGGAACTACCTCTTTATTGCCATCAAAACTTGGAACTAAATTCACATCGATACTGGCACATTTATTTATTAATTATTTTTGCCTATTAAGCTACTTGCATCATTCAAATGTATTCAGGTCAATTTCCTGGAAATTTGTCTGGAGTGTGTAAATTGCAGTGCAATCGAGATTCTTGGAATTCGACTGTGGGAGCTCGTGTATTGACTATTGCAGTGCAGTTGAGATTCTTGGAATTCGACTGTGGGAACTCGTGTGTTAACTTATACAAAAAGATAACAAACTATTCTAGAACCTTTTACAAGCTTCATAAAAATTACTGAGAGTATAGAAAAGGATAATAAACTATTCTAGTTCCTTTTTTCGCACACATAAGCAAATAGATAAGACAAAAGGTGATTAGTGAAAAATATAAAACATATTTAGATCCTTTCAGAACGATCTTTTTGTTCGGAGTTACGCTACTTATTATATAGATAAATCTTACATTTCGTTGACAAATGCATTATTCTGAGCACTTCCGTCCGGTACAACAACTTCGGTGGCAGATGGTGTTGTAACATCTTCTTCTTTGACGACGTCCAGCAGGGCAAGTTTCACGGTTGGTCTTTCCAAAATTCCGTTGCTAGTCTTTACGGAAGCACTCCGTACCTGACCATCCTTAGATGTTCGCACTGCTATCACTACTCTTTTTGGGTATACATTTTTACGTTAAGCCCTTGTCTATGATAATTACAATGTCACCAACTTGTAACGGCTTCACTGGTTTATGCCATTTAGACCGCAGTGTTAAGTCTGGTATGTATTCAGCAATGAATCGTTTAGAACACTTGTTTGCGAACTTCTCCCTACGTTGGTAGCTGTACCTGAGGGTTTTTGCACTGTCGTCATAGTGACCAATAGATTCCATGTTCCCATATGTTCATATTTTCCGCAGCTATTAGGCAACTTCGCATTAACGGATCAGAAGGATTTGCTGTCGGTAAAGAATTATATAGGGCTGTTTTGAATGACCTTACCCAGCGTTCCCAAGCTCCTCCCATGTGAGGTGATGCTGGCGGGTTGAAGTTTCACTTCAATGTTGAACTGACGAAGCGTTGTGCGATGACGTTGGTATCTATATTTTTCAGCTCTTCTCGGAGTAGTCCCTCAGTTCCAACGAAGTTAGTACCTCTGTCACAAAATATCTCTCTTATACAACCACGTTAGATAAAATCTTGAAAACATAGTATAAAAGAATCTGAATCCATTTTATGAGCCACCTCGATATGGACTGCTCTGACAGTTAAACACGTAAAAAGTATACCCCATCTTTTTTCCGTTCGCCTGCCAACCATTACTCCGAAAACAGATCTAATAGTCTTCACTAGGAAGAGAAAAAATCTGGAATTTCGGCCCTTAACACTTTTCGGATCGGAACTAACAATGACTAAGAAGGTTAAGTATCTTGGAGTCTATCTAGATACTGGACTTACTTGGAATTACCATGTTGAGGAGAAGGTCCGGAAGGCAAAAAGGGTACTACATCAGTGCAAACGTGTATGTGGACAGAGGTGGGGACTCTCGCCTTGGTCAGCATGCTGGATGTATACGATGATAACTAGACCCATTATCACGTACGCCTCGGTTGTATGGTGGGCGAAAGCCTCACAGAAAACTGTGAGGAAGCACCTGGATAGGGTTCAACGTTTAGCATGTATGGGAATTACAGGTGCAATACGTACTTACGTACCCCAACATGCGCATTGGAAGTCGTCATGGGGATATTACCGCTAGACTTATTTATTAAGAAAACAGCGGCCCAAACGGCACTTCGCACTTCGAGATGCGAAATGGCACAATCGTGGTACGAGCTATGGACATAGGAAGATCCTGGAACTTGTCAGAGACGAGATTAGGGAGCTAAACATGCCTATGGATCGAATAACAAGCTGTTCTGATGTAGAAATTCGTTGTGTGATTGCTTGACAATCAGATGAGTTATGTAGTGATTCCTCGATAATATTACCGGCCTTTTTGTTTCTTCATCTAGGTGAGTAGCAGCATCAATCCTCTAACTCGCAGAATCCCTTTATTGTCTAGGTATGGCGATAGACGGTAAATTTGGCTTTCTCGATTGACAGTTGGTTGAAGGTTGTCTACTGCGTTCTCAGCTTGTTTTTGAAGAAAAACAATTTCATCGCCGTATAATTCTGCTTGTGTCATTCGGAGTAATAACTTTTCGGATTCATCTAGCTCTTCCTGATTTAAAATGCCTCTCCGTTGTTTTTGGCTATGGATTCTAGCTTTTATGGGCGAACCTCAGGACACGTGCTACACTGTTCAACAATCTTTTCCATTTTGAAAATCGAGTGACGTCTATAATTGCTTCTTCATGATGATGTAATGTAATTGTTTCCACAGCAGTTTCTATGTTTGTGGTATCATCCTCAGGCCAGTCTATCTCGTCAAGGTAGAGACAATTTAGTCCACTGTACCAACGGTCTTTGATATCAAGTTTTGGAGGTTTAACCCATTTCGTGGCATCATCCGCAACATTAAATTAAGATGGAATGTATCGCCAGTTCTTCACATTGGAAATGTCTTGAATCTCTGCTGACCGGAAAGCGACGAACTTATTGTACTTGCGAGGATTAGTTCTTATCCAGCTCAGTACGACCTTAGAATCACACCAGTAAGTTATTTTGCCTAAATCTAGTGTTAGCTGCTCCTGAATTTGTTTCGCGAACCTGCATCCCATTATGGCAGCGTCTTGCTCCAAACGTGGTATCGAGCGTAGCTTAATTGGTGCAACTTTCGGTTTTGCGCCTACTAATGAGCATTCGATGTTGGTATCCTTCTCAAGGCGTATGTATGCTACGGCAGCACATGCTTGTTCAATTGCATCCACGAAAACGTGCAGTTGTATGTCAACATTAGTCCTGTTCATGACATTTTTTACCTGGCGACCTCCGGATTAGCTAGCCCTATCTGTGTAATGCGGATCTCTGCACAGACGGACCTCAATTCTCCGCTACTCGTGGGTACATATGCACAAAATGAATGAAAAAACTTAAAAAAAAAACAAAAAAAAATGAGACCGGTTCTCATTCAAAACCGGGCAGAAGTACGGCGACTTCGCTGACTACTGGTTCAGCTCCTGCGGCAGTGAGCGGTGGAAAAATCGTGACTATTCATGATTCATCCACTGTGAACGGCTGTAGTGGGCACAAAAAAGAAGGTGCACATCCTAGCAGTGGTGGGATTGTGCACATACATAACCCTACCACTGCTAAAAGGTTGCAAGATCACTCAACCGTCTCCCAGTGGGACAGGGCGGCATCGCACTCCCTCAAAAAGGGCGTACAGTAAGCGCCGCTATACTAGACCTTACACTAGGCAGCCATAGCATGAGTAGATTTGTTAGGGACTGGAGAGTATAAAGTGAGCCATCTATGTCTGATCATAGAATCATTACCTTCGATCTAGACAACAATTGTATCACAAGTAACCCAATCAGAAACCCAAGACAAATTGGGACCTCTTTGAATCAGCTCTTGAAAACAATCTCGAGCAGGTAAATACCAGGAGAGCCCCAGCTTATCATTTAGAACTGGAACACACAGTGGAGGGCATAACATCAGCCATCACAGATGCGTTCGAAACTAGCTGCCCAATAAGCAGAAGTGCAGAGAAGAATAAGGTTCCATGGTGGAGCAACAATCTGTCAAGACTTCGGTCGAAAACGCGTAAACTGTTTAATACAGCGAAACGTACTGGAGACTGGCAGAGCTACAGTATGGCACTGACTTCTTACAACAAAGAAATAAGGAAAGCAAAACGAGAAAGCTTTAGACAATTCTGTGAGACAATCATGGATACTCCTGTTGCTGCCAGAGTGCACAAAGCACTAGCAAAAACAGAAGGAACATCAATGTCTCTCAGAAAACCGGATGGCAGCTATACACAAAATGAGAAACAGAGGGCAAGACTTCTATTAGAAACTCATTTTCCTGGCAGTCATCCGACTACGGACAACAGGAGCATGACCAATAATCGAAGACCCCAAAGAGAGGATTGGAAAACAGCGACCGAAATCTTCTCCAGGGGGCGATTAGAATGGGCAATCTGTTCCTTTCAGCCTTTTAAATCACCAGGGGTGGATGGAATTACGCCAGCCCTACTACAAAAAGGACAACGTAAATTGCTTCCACATCTGGCAAACATTTTTAAAAGCAGCCTGGCACTGGGCTATATACCAAACCAGTGGAGACGGGCAAAGGTAGTGTTCATTCCGAAAGTGGGAAAAAAGGACCCAAGTTTACCGACCTATAGACCAATCAGCCTTACTTCGTTTCTTCTCAAAACGATGGAAAAGGCCGTGGATAACTACCTACGAGAAGATGTACTTAGTATATCGCCTCTTCATTATCGCCAGCACGCCTACAGAGCGGGCAGATCTACGGAGACTGCTTTGTACCAGCTGACCGAAATTATTGAAAGCGCTCTTGAATCAAAAGAGATAGTACTGTGTGCTTTCTTGGACATCGAGGGAGCATTCGATAACACATCGCATGATGCAATTATACGAGCTCTAGGTAGAAAAGGAGTAAATAGCACAGTATCGAAGTGGATGTATGAACTTCTGAGCACTAGATCAGCAGAAACTCACACATCAGAAGGAATTATCAAGGTTAACACAGCAAGAGGCTGTCCGCAAGGGGGAGTTCTATCTCCCCTAATGTGGAGTCTTGTAGTGGACGAGCTACTTGAGAAATTGTCAAACCACGGCATAATCTGTCAAGCATATGCTGACGACATAGTTATTATCGCCAGGGGTAAATTTGAGGGAACCTTATGTGATATCATACAAGGGGGACTCGAAATAACTCGGGATTGGTGCGCGACGGCTGGGCTTAGCCTAAATCCGTCAAAAACAACAATAATACCATTCACGAGAAAAAGAAAACTCGAACGGCTGAGACCGATAAGGTTGTCGGGTACCACACTGGCATCAGTCAACGAAGTTAAATATCTGGGACTAACCCTAGACAGCAAACTCCTCTGGAAAAAACATACAGATGAGATAAACAGGAAGGCAACGCGGGCTCTAATGATTTGCCGGAGCCTAGCGGGCAAATCCTGGGGATGTAGCCCGACCATCCTTAGATGGATGTATATTGCCATTGTGAGACCAATGATCACATATGGAGCGATTGCATGGGTAAGAAGAACCAGTCTATCCACTACAAGGAAGACACTCAATAAAGTGCAAAGACTGGCATGCCTATCTAAATATTACAGGGGCCATGAGAACTTGTCCAACTGCAGCTATGGAAGTGCTATTGGAACTGACCCCCTTGCACCTCGTGGTTGAGGAATGTGCAAGTAAAACGATTCTAAGAATAGCCAAAGAAGGAATAGGACGAGGAAAGTGCATTACACTAAAACAGTTTGATGCACTAGTCAAAAAACACCCATTACTGGCCCTTCCTAGAGACGATACCATCAAAAAATTTGATTTCCAAAAGAACTTTGTTACAAAGCTCAGTAACAAGAAGAACTGGAGCAACGAATCCACAATTCACAAACTGAGCAATAACACAACAAAGTGGTACACAGATGGGTCAAGAACTGATGAGGGAACTGGAGTGGGAGTATGCGGGCCTAGAACCAAATATTCTGAACCAATGGGCAAAAGTACCAGCATCTTTCAGGCCGAAATCTATGCCATAGATAGATGCGTCCAAATCAACCTCGACAGAAACATAACCAACTGTGATATAGCTATAATGTCAGACAGTCAGGCTGCAATTATGGCACTCAACTCCTACATCATCCAATCCAAACTTGTATGGGAATGCCTACAAAAATTAAATGAATTGGGTAGGAGAAACAAAATAACCCTCTGCTGGGTACCTGGCCACATGGGAATAGAGGGTAATAAAATGGCCGACTCCCTAGCAAGAAAGGGAGCATCTGAAGCTTTCATAGGTCCTGAACCAACCTGCGGAATAGGGGATCACACCCTCAAAGAAGAATTTAGGAAACTAGAGAAAGAAAACAGGGCAAGAACTTGGCACAACACTCAAGGCATGAGGCAGGCTAAAAAACTTCTGGGACAATACAACCGGAAAAGATTCCAAGCTTGCATCGGCATGAGTAAAAATAACCTCCGTATCCTAACGGGCTTTCTAACGGGGCATTGTAGACTCAAGGAACACCTTAGGAAACTGGGTATATCTGAAGAAGGTCTCTGCCGATTTTGCGATGAGTCCAGTGAAATCCCAGAACACGTGCTGGGATCGTGTGGGGCATTGACCCACAAAAGACTGAAATACTTGGGCAAGTACCAACTATCTGATGAGGAAATACGGTCACTGGAGCCAGCTCTCATCCTAAGATTCTTAAAGGAAACTGGACTAGAGAGAGTGCTATAGGACGGATTTCTTCCGCCAAGGAGAAACGAGAGTACAAGAACCTCTAAAATGATTCCGAAAGGAATTATAATGGGAGGGGAACTCATATGAGGGCATATACCTCACTAAGGCGTTAGCAGGGGGTACAATAGACCAAAAGGTCGCAGTACAACAACCCCTCTCAAAAATAAAAAAAAAAAAAAAGCGCCGCTATGCTGTCAATATCCTAAAGGTCTTCGGAGAAACTTTGAAGGCCGATAGGACCGCTGAGCTTATTAGCAAAGCGGAATGGGCAGAATCTTTCCTAAAGGAGGACGCACTGACGACTAGCAAGGACTTTACGTCCAAGCGCCAGAGATCGTTGGAGGGGACCGCGCCGGCTCCCAAAAGACCTAAGGTGCATAGCACCGTCGCCCCCAATAGGTCATCCAACGTCACATCTCAAAAGTCGTTAAGTAACGTCCTTGCTATAAGCAAACTGGGAGAAGTTTGGCCGGGTTGCAAGGGAGGATATCCCAAGCAGACCTAGAACTCGCACCTGGATCCCAGCCGAGAGATTCTCGAGATAATGAGACTGAGCAATCCGTCACTCCCGACTCACAACTGGAAGGTTGTTAAGCTGGAAGAGAAAAGAGGTCTCTACAGATGCGATCTTATAGTCATAAACAAAGAGTCGCTTGCTCCCTTGTCGCTGACCAAAGGTGTGATTAGATTTGGTTTCGAATATCAAATTGTCAAACCACGGCATAATCTGTCAAGCATATGCTGACGACATAGTTATTATCGCCAGGGGTAAATTTGAGGGAACCTTATGTGATATCATACAAGGGGGACTCGAAATAACTCGGGATTGGTGCGCGACGGCTGGGCTTAGCCTAAATCCGTCAAAAACAACAATAATACCATTCACGAGAAAAAGAAAACTCGAACGGCTGAGACCGATAAGGTTGTCGGGTACCACACTGGCATCAGTCAACGAAGTTAAATATCTGGGACTAACCCTAGACAGCAAACTCCTCTGGAAAAAACATACAGATGAGATAAACAGGAAGGCAACGCGGGCTCTAATGATTTGCCGGAGCCTAGCGGGCAAATCCTGGGGATGTAGCCCGACCATCCTTAGATGGATGTATATTGCCATTGTGAGACCAATGATCACATATGGAGCGATTGCATGGGTAAGAAGAACCAGTCTATCCACTACAAGGAAGACACTCAATAAAGTGCAAAGACTGGCATGCCTATCTAAATATTACAGGGGCCATGAGAACTTGTCCAACTGCAGCTATGGAAGTGCTATTGGAACTGACCCCCTTGCACCTCGTGGTTGAGGAATGTGCAAGTAAAACGATTCTAAGAATAGCCAAAGAAGGAATAGGACGAGGAAAGTGCATTACACTAAAACAGTTTGATGCACTAGTCAAAAAACACCCATTACTGGCCCTTCCTAGAGACGATACCATCAAAAAATTTGATTTCCAAAAGAACTTTGTTACAAAGCTCAGTAACAAGAAGAACTGGAGCAACGAATCCACAATTCACAAACTGAGCAATAACACAACAAAGTGGTACACAGATGGGTCAAGAACTGATGAGGGAACTGGAGTGGGAGTATGCGGGCCTAGAACCAAATATTCTGAACCAATGGGCAAAAGTACCAGCATCTTTCAGGCCGAAATCTATGCCATAGATAGATGCGTCCAAATCAACCTCGACAGAAACATAACCAACTGTGATATAGCTATAATGTCAGACAGTCAGGCTGCAATTATGGCACTCAACTCCTACATCATCCAATCCAAACTTGTATGGGAATGCCTACAAAAATTAAATGAATTGGGTAGGAGAAACAAAATAACCCTCTGCTGGGTACCTGGCCACATGGGAATAGAGGGTAATAAAATGGCCGACTCCCTAGCAAGAAAGGGAGCATCTGAAGCTTTCATAGGTCCTGAACCAACCTGCGGAATAGGGGATCACACCCTCAAAGAAGAATTTAGGAAACTAGAGAAAGAAAACAGGGCAAGAACTTGGCACAACACTCAAGGCATGAGGCAGGCTAAAAAACTTCTGGGACAATACAACCGGAAAAGATTCCAAGCTTGCATCGGCATGAGTAAAAATAACCTCCGTATCCTAACGGGCTTTCTAACGGGGCATTGTAGACTCAAGGAACACCTTAGGAAACTGGGTATATCTGAAGAAGGTCTCTGCCGATTTTGCGATGAGTCCAGTGAAATCCCAGAACACGTGCTGGGATCGTGTGGGGCATTGACCCACAAAAGACTGAAATACTTGGGCAAGTACCAACTATCTGATGAGGAAATACGGTCACTGGAGCTCTCATCCTAAGATTCTTAAAGGAAACTGGACTAGAGAGAGTGCTATAGGACGGATTTCTTCCGCCAAGGAGAAACGAGAGTACAAGAACCTCTAAAATGATTCCGAAAGGAATTATAATGGGAGGGGAACTCATATGAGGGCATATACCTCACTAAGGCGTTAGCAGGGGGTACAATAGACCAAAAGGTCGCAGTACAACAACCCCTCTCAAAAATAAAAAAAAAAAAAAAGCGCCGCTATGCTGTCAATATCCTAAAGGTCTTCGGAGAAACTTTGAAGGCCGATAGGACCGCTGAGCTTATTAGCAAAGCGGAATGGGCAGAATCTTTCCTAAAGGAGGACGCACTGACGACTAGCAAGGACTTTACGTCCAAGCGCCAGAGATCGTTGGAGGGGACCGCGCCGGCTCCCAAAAGACCTAAGGTGCATAGCACCGTCGCCCCCAATAGGTCATCCAACGTCACATCTCAAAAGTCGTTAAGTAACGTCCTTGCTATAAGCAAACTGGGAGAAGTTTGGCCGGGTTGCAAGGGAGGATATCCCAAGCAGACCTAGAACTCGCACCTGGATCCCAGCCGAGAGATTCTCGAGATAATGAGACTGAGCAATCCGTCACTCCCGACTCACAACTGGAAGGTTGTTAAGCTGGAAGAGAAAAGAGGTCTCTACAGATGCGATCTTATAGTCATAAACAAAGAGTCGCTTGCTCCCTTGTCGCTGACCAAAGGTGTGATTAGATTTGGTTTCGAATCTATCACCCTAAAAGTCTATAAAAAAGACGAGCTAGATTCAGGCCAAATGCCTCCTTTTCCCACAAGTTCAGAACCTGAGACCTTAGACCCTGGAGCATCGGTTTCTTTCCCATCGCTAGATGACGATGCCTCCAGCACAATTACTCCTACCATGGATCACACCATGTCGGACATGGATATGGAGGACTTCAATAAGATTCTTCTCAGCGGGGATGAACTTCTTGGTTCATCTTCGGAAGCGGAGGAACTTAACAACACCGTGGTGGAGGTTCATCCGCCTGATTGTATCAAGAATGCTGCAATTAGTGCAGATTAATCTCCATCACTCGATAGAGGCTTCGGCCGCCCTTATCCTCCGCCTCTCAAAGGGTGGAGAAGACATAATCTTGATTCAGGAGCCATGGTTTGACAACAGCGTGGTTCGTGGACTCGAGACTCATGGATACGAAAAGCTGTATGTTACTGATAAAGGAAGACCCAGATCATGTATACTAGCGAAACGTAGCCTTATATTACTTTTAATCCCTATTTTCAGCGATCCAGATGTAACTGTAGCTAGACTAGTGACTGCGAAAGGCACGTACTGGATAGCATCGGCATATCTGGCCCATGACTACACGGGCCCTCTCCCTGGGGACAAACTAAAGAGAGTGATGGCGGAGGGACAAAGGACTAAAACCAAGCTCATAATCGGGTGTGACGCAAATGCTCACCACTCGGTATGGGGAAGCACAGATATAAATGATAGAGGTGAGTCACTTTTTGATTACATTTTAAGTACAAACCTTATAATAAGTAATGTAGGAAACGAGCCTACTTTCATAACAAAAAACCGACAGGAAGTTTTAGATATCACTCTTGTCTCCGATACTGTTAGTCAGTTGATTACCAATTGGAAAGTATCAACTGAGCATTCCTTTTCAGATCATCGGTATATTCAATTTAACGTAGCCGATGACCCTCCTTGCCAACTTCCGTTCAGAAATACTAGGAAGACAAATTGGCTCAAATACAGGGATACTCTGAAACAATCAATTAACTCAGACCTTTTCAGTCCGCCCTGTAACGCCAACGAGCTTGATCTGAAAGTCAAGAATTTTACGTTGGCTTTAAACAAAGCGATGTCCTCCTCCTGTCCTCTTATTATACCAAGGGGAAAGAAAAAGCCACCTTGGTGGACTTCGAACTTGGGACTGAGGAAGTCAAATTGCAGAAAACTTTTCAATCGTGCTAAAGACACAAGAAAAGCGACTGACTGGAATTTCTACAAGGAAGCCCTAAAAATGTACAAGAAAGAACTAAGAAAAGCCAAACGAGCATCTTGGAGGCTCTTCTGTGGTAAGATAGAAGAAACCTCCGCAGCATCAAGGCTAAAAAAGATACTCTCGACCAACCCAACAATGCCAAGTTGTCTGAAAAAGACAGATGGCTCTTGGACGACTTCTAGCGAAGAATCGCTTAATATGCTGCTCGACACCCACTTCCCAGGCAGCTCAAATGGTGTTGCCCATACAGATCGATACAGATCAAATTTGCAATCTACCAACCTACAAGGTCTGATCACTAAAGACAAAGTGCTTTGGGCGCTACATAGCTTCAAACCATACAAATCCCCGGGACCAGATGGCATAATACCAGCCGAGCTCCAAAACACCTCGGATATCATCCTGCCAGTGCTGATGATAATCCTAAGAAGTTGTTTAGATCTGGTATACATCCCATTTTTATGGAGAGAAGTTAAAGTGGTTTTCATACCCAAAGCAGGAAAATGCTCTCACGTGAGTCTAAAAGATCTCAGAACTATTAGTCTTTCATCATTCCTCCTAAAAACTTTAGAACGACTGATTGAAATCCACTTGCGCATAAGCATTGACAAAAGACTTCTGTCAACGGCGCAACACGCTTACTCTAAGGGTAAATCAGTAGAAACGGCCCTACACACGCTAACGTGAAGATTCGCTTCGTCATAAGGAGTATACAATGGTTGCATTCCTAGACATAGAAGGCGCTTTCAACAACGTCGACTCATCTGCGATCGCTGGTGCTCTGACAGCTCTGAACGTGGATGCCTCACTTGGCGAGCTGATCAATTTGATGCTCAATAGCCGAATCATCAACTCAAGTCTGGGTGAGAAATCCACAGAAGATCTGTCAGTAGAGGAACCCCACAAGGTGGCGTCCTATCTCCCCTTCTCTGGAACTTGGTGGTGAATGAACTGCTGATATGCCTGGAAGCGGGAGGTTACAATGTGATTGCATATGCGGATGACGTTGCCATTGCTGTGTCAGGAAAGTACCTAAACACTTTAAAAGAACTCCTACAACACGCTCTTAATAAGCTAATAAAATGGGCAAATAAATGTGGGCTGGGAGTAAACCCTCACAAAACTGAACTTGGCAGCTTCTGCAGCCATTCCGGCGGAGATGGCGGAGCAGTTCAATATTCACCTCTGTTGGGTGCCGGGGCATAGGGACATCCCAGGTAACTGTAAGGCTGATGAACTCGCCAAACACGGAACAACACTACCTATGCTTCCAGATAAGGACTCTTTAGGTATCCCAATCGCTACCTGCAAACTCAAAATAAAGCTGGATGCTATCGAAAGAGCAAATCTTAGATGGACAACTGGCTCGACATGTCTAGCGACAAAACAGATCTGGCCAAAGCTGGATCTAAAACGTTCTAGGCATCTGATCTCCCTCGATAGGAAGCATATCAGTGCTACAATAGGTGTCATCACAGGACACTGTCTCATAGGCAGGCATGCAAAAAGACTTGGCGTATTATGTAATGATTTTTGCAGAAGCTGTCTGGACGAGGAAGAGGAAGAAACTATTCTTCATCTCCTCTGCACTTGCCCGGCGCTCTCACAAAGACGAAAACTCCATTTGGGAGAGTTCTACTATAATGATCTTAACGATCTGAAAGACACGGCCATTCGCTGTCTCTTGCGCTTCATTAGAAGCTCCAACTGGTTCAACGAGTAGGAAGAATTTAGTAGATAGATTCATGTGGTATCACAAGGGACCGTATAATGGTCTAAGTGTGTCGGCTAGCCGACAGCCACTTCAACCTAACCTAACCTATGACATTTTTTAAATAACAACGCGGGATTCTGAGGCTCTCTAATTGTGGTAACATTTTTAGCCAATTCAGCCATTTTCCGAAATGATCATCCGTAACCGGTTCGTCCCAATCCAACTGGCTTCTCCAAATGTCTTGCAATAACATCTTTAGGTAAACCAAGTAGTACGGGAAATTAATCCCAAAAGATCATAAGTCAACATCAAGATTTTTAAAATTTCGCGCTTAGTAGGCCTTTTCTCAGAATATGTGTACTAAGGCTTTTTCCGAATATGTTTCCAGGTTCATGTTCATGTTTACATTGATTAAATCAGCTGATGATTCTGGATTTAAGACTTGCATGACTTTGGCTGAATTTGACTTCCAACTGCGGATTTCAAAACCGGCTTTGCTGTGGATAAGTTTCACTTCGTTAGCTAATTATATCGCCTCTTCTTCATTATCAACACTATCCAACAAGTCATCAACATAATGATTGTCTATCACTTATCACTTAACTGCCCGTGGATACTGTTCTTTAAATTGAACCGCATTTTGGTTCTTAACATATTGTGCTGAGCTTGGTGAACACGTCGCGCCGAATGTCATTACACGCATGACAAATGTATCAGGTTCCCTGATTTCGTCGCCATCCCTCCGTAAGAATCTCAAGACATGCTGATCACGTTCGGCAATGTTTACCTGGTGAAACATTTCTTTTATATCAGCAAATATGGCTACCTTTCTTTCTCGACTTCGTATGATAACTCCAAGCAATGATGAGTTTAAGTCGATTCCTTTCATTAATAATGTATTTAATGATATAACATTAACTGTTGATGCTGCAACTCCTTCTTTGATTCGAAGTGGGATAGTTACCTTCCAATTCCATTCTTTTTATCGTAACCTCTCCCCAATTCACTTTACGTACGTAATCGATAATACCCCCCTGTCCATTATTTCATCCAAAAAAGATCTTGGAGTTATCTTTGACGTAAAACTTAGCTTTTGCAAGCACATTGAGTCTTTGGTTGCCAAAGGTAATCAGATGTTAGATTTCGTATTGCGGAATTCGAAAGACTTTAAAGATCCACATACTCTTAAATGTTTATTTTTTGCATTTGTCCGATCTCATCTTTAGTACTGCAGTATAATATGGAATCCGTTTTATGAAGTTCATTCTAAAGGGTGATTTTTTAAGAGGTTTAGAACTTTTTTTAAAAAAAAAACACAAAAAATTCGAAAAAATGAATGAAATATTTATTTGAATCGATAGTTTGAACCTTGCAATTTAATGTTTAAAGATAATTTCATGCAAATGTTGACCGCGGCTGCGTCTCAGGTAGCCCATCCGCTGAGTCCAATTTTGGCATACTCTTTCACACATATCGGCCGGTATCTCACGAATGAATGCATGGATGTTGGCTTCCAGTGCGTCAATCGAAGCGGGCTTGTCCCTATACACATTAGCCTTGGCATACCCCCACAAAAAATAATCTAATGGTGTCAAATCGCACGATCTAGGTGGCCAATTGACCGGCCCGAAACGTGAAATTAACTGTTCACCAAACTCGCCTCGCAATTGCGCCATTGTTTCGCGTGCTGTGTGGCATGTGGCACCGTCTTGTTGAAACCACATATCATGCAAGTCAAGAACTTCCATTTCGGGCAAAAAAAAGTTTGTTATCATCGCTCGGTAGCGTTCACCATTGACAGTAACGCTGCGATTCGCATCATCTTTGAAGAAATATGGCCCAATAATGCCGCCGGCCCATAAACCTCACCAAACAGTGGCTTTTTCGGGATGCATTGGTAGCTGTTGCAATGCTTCTGGCTGATCTTCACTCCAAATGCGGCAATTTTGCTTATTTACGTACCCATTCAACCAAAAATGAGCCTCATCGCTGAACACAATTTTTCGATAAAAAAGCGGATCCTCGGCCAGCTTTCCAAGAGCCCATTCACCAAAAATTCGGCGTTGTGGTAGGTCGGCTGGCTTTAGTTCTTGCACCAGCTGTATCTTAAAAGGCTTTACGCCCAAATCCTTCCGCAAAATTTTCCACGTAGTGCTGTAACAAAGGCCTAACTGCTGGGAACGGCGCCGAATCGACATTTCGCGGTCTTCACTGCTTCCCATCGTTGATATAGCTTCATGTCCAGAAACTTACTACAGATTGTAATTTCTTTACAGTTTCCTTGGCATATTTTGCAGCTTTTCTTATTCGAATACATATTCGTGGAGCTAGACGGCTGGCTTTCACTGCTTTGACCGTGAATATTCAATATTTCCCTCTTTCCTTTAGACGGGTGTTGAGGGGTTTTTGATATCGTTTAGCCAGTCTCCAAATGTGATCATGTTATTGGTGTTATTTGCTTGACGTTAATAATTTGCCCAGTCCATTTTCATCGTCGCCGGTAGCTTATCTACAAGCTCTCTTATTGACATCGGATTGCATAGATGTTCTTTCATATCAGCTTGTTGCAAAGTTGCACATAGATTTTTTACTGTGAAGTTTGGTAGTTCTTTAGCAATGGCATGCCGTATTGCCATATGATTTCCAGACAGCTGTGAAACTGTATTGAGGGCTTCCATCTCATACGCAGGAATTCTTTGTGGAACTCGTGGGCGGTTTGGTAGGTCATTTGATGCCTTTTTTATTTGTCTTAGCTCCAATTTAATAGCTTGTAAGTTAGTCGCCAAAACTTCTTCGAGCTCTTCGTTATTCATTTGTTCCTTTTACGCTTTCCTTTTCCGGAGAATATCAACTGTTGCTACAATCTTAACGTATTTCTCGCTGAATGTGAAGAACACGAAGAACCACTTCTGGATACTTGCTGCGATTGTGTTGTATGAAGGGACAATCCTGTTACCAATGTTTGGCTCGGCTGCATCACACCATCAGGGACTTGATAAGTCGGTGTAGTATGAATCAATGGTCCTGTTGCTAAAACTTGGTTCGGTTGATGTTCCTCATCAACGCTATGTTTCTCTGAAACCGAAGGTCGTATTTCACACCATTTGCACTTCCAATCCTCAATATCAGCTACTTCTTCACTAACGTTTGCACACTCAAAATGTATCCACTTTTTGCAGCTAGTACATTCCACCATCTGACTGTCCGCGTATACCCGCATGCATATGGGACATTTGTTTTGACTCCCATGTACTGGAGGTGTACTAAACATATTGACTGATAATTATGGCGTTACTTAAGGATGAATTAATCACATAATTGTTTGAGAATGAATTACTCGTATAATTTCTTTGAGAATGAATTGTTCTTATAATTTTATGTAGTATTTCGTTTTTTTTATAAAATTTTATTTAAACTTTAATTCATTTTTACTTGAAGATACATAACACAACATAAAATAAAACTAAACAAATATGGACAGAAAACATTCAAAAAATTAATTTATAAAAACACTTTCGTTTAGAAGTAAACTCCTCAAGAACACTTTTCCAACTCCCTGGCGTTCACCGCAGATCCTCCTTTTATAAAGGGTTTTCCAATAAGAGGTGTTATTGTAAATGACCCGCTATTTCGGTAGCTGTCACTTTTGAAGCTTTTATTCTTTGACATTTAACAAGTACAAACTACGCCATTACTAAAAATGGAACGATACACGCTTCAACAACGCATTGAAATTATTAAAATTCACTACAAAAATGGTGAAAATCTTGCAGTCACAGTTCGCAAAACTAAAGCATTTTTTGGTCGTTGATGATTAACGATTTTTTATGGTCGGAGTTGGATGGTATTGATCTGGACAACGTTTACTTTCAACAAGACGCGCTACGTGCCACACAAGCAACGAAACCATTGATCTTTTACGGGAAAAGTTTCCGGACCGTGTTATCTCTCGAAGAGGTGATCCCAATTGGCCACCGAGATTTTGTGATTTAACACCTTGCGACTTCTTCCTTTGGGACCATGTGAAAGATAAGGTCTACGCCAACAGCCCAGCGTCGATTCAAGACCTCAAAGATAAAATTCGTGAGGCTATAGTGGACATAGGGCAGCCACTTTGCGATTTGGTTATGGAAAATTTCATGAAAAGGATATGGTCCTGTATGCGTGCTCGTGGTGGCCATTTGGCTAATGTTGTTTTTCATTATTAACGGCATACCTTCCTCTTTATTATGAAATAAACATCCGATCATTTATCTCAAAAAATGGCATTTTTCTTTGAATACCAAAATAACACCTCTTATTGGAAAACCCTTTACTTCTCGCGTTTCGCATTAAAGCATCTATTTGTAAAGCGAAAAGCAGGTATGCTTGAAAGCAATAAAAAAAAAGGACAAGGATCATAAACACTTGTAGATCCTTTTACAAGCTGCATGAACGGAAGAATACAAAAATAACTAAGGGATAAACTTTTCTAGATCCTTTTTTCGGACACATAAGCAAATAGATAAGACAAAAGGTGATTAGTGAGAAACATAAAATATATTTAGATCCTTTCAGAATGATCTTTTTGTTCGGAGTTACGTTACTTATTATAGATAAATCTTACATTTCGTTGACAAATGCATTTTCTGAACACCCTTATCGTTTGAGTTGTAGTCTATGCTATTTAATGTTGGGAATAAGTGTTACCATACTATAAGACAATTTGTGTTCGAAGTTGGTTCTGCTTAATTGTTTTTGGAAACCATTTTGGGAAATAGAGGAGGAGCTGCAAAGGCCAGTTATGTTCACTTATGAATACGTATACACATGAATGGATAAATATCTTTGCGAAATTTGTCTTTTTACCCGACTGGACACAGGGAGGGTTATACGTTTTTATTCTCTAGAGTATATAAGTTTTTTGAGAAAATAAATTGACTTAGCTTCAGAGAATTTGAGAAAATAAAAGTAAAAAATTCGCGAAAAAAACTGTTAGTTTTAGCTTCAGATTTAAATAAATTAAATATTACAGTTATAATCCACGATTATTTAAGAATAAATTCGTTGTGGATGCGTATTTTATTTTTAGATTTGTCGCGTAACATTTATTTTCACTTGTTTTCTTCACGAAAGCCAAAATTAAAGATGGCTGGTTATACATTAGTATGCCACATGTAGCAAAAACAAACGTCAAAAAAATTAACAACCTGAACTTGGTTGTTTTTCATTATAAGTTAAATTAACAATTCCACATTTAGGTGGCGCTATAAAGTAGTTTACAACATGGCCAACCTGACACTTGGTCGACCTCGAGCAATAAGGAATTTAATTATCTTACACTACGTTACATTATCTTACATGAACTAAGAATTGCCTGGTTCCTGGAAGTCTACCTGGCCCTACTTTTATACTTTAAAAGCCACTTACGCATTCGGTTAGCCTCAACAACCCCGTCATAAGGAAGCTGAGTCAGCTGACAATTATCAATGTCTCGCAGAACATATCTATCAATACCAATCACTTTATGTACAATATACGGCCCTCTGTACATAGGCAGGAACTTCTTATTTGCTCCAATTGTAGTATCTATATTTCGCATGACGACAAGGTCACCAACATGATAATTCTTGACATCCCTGCTGTGCCTAAGAAAATAACTCTGATTATACTCCACTGACTTATCTATTTCCTTCACAACGTTTGCACAAATATGAGATAGATTGCGACTACCACCCAGATTCATCTTCTCCTCCAAATATTCCGTGAGCTCATCCACTTTTTCACCCCTCTGTTCCACACCAAATAACAACATACTAGGAGAAATTCTGGTGGTACTATGAATAGAATTATTAATCGCATATTCTACCTGCAATAACTTACTAGACCAATCGGCATGATTTAATGGTTCACTCAACTTCCCAAGCATGGTCTTGATTACTCTAATGACTCTTTCTACTTGACCGCCTGGGGAGTAGCAGTAGCCACCTTGACATGCCCAATATTTCGCTTCAATAAGAAGTCTTCGAGTTCAAGAGATGTAAAACATGTACCCCTATCCGAAATAATTCTTCTAGGTCTACTACAATAACTAAAGTACTTTTTTAGAGCGGCAGTAACCTCTTTCGTGCTAGTAGATTTCGTTGGATATAGTTCAACGTACTTCGTAAAGGCGTCTATTACAACCAGAATATGCTTTCACTTCGAGCTTATAGAACAGTGTCGAGCGGTATCGGTTTCTTGGCTATACTATAGAGGTTCCTCTCTGTAGCCCGAACCGGCGTGGCATACATGACAATTCATTATAAACGTTTCAATTTTCCGATGCATTACGCCGCAATTTTCTCATAACATATGTCAATTGCTTGATGTCCGAGTTTTTCATGTACCACTCGTATTACATTGTCTTCCATATCGTTAGGTACATATAGGGCCTTACGTCCATTCCGCCTTATTCTAACAACAAGTCCATCAGTCAAGTCAAATCCCTTCAATTCCTCAACTTCTAAGCGCTTTATAATTTCATCTCGCTCCTGAGCAATCTGGATTTGAAAATCTACATCAGCATGGATGAAACTTGGCATCTACTTAAAGCATCCACGTGACCCATTGAAGAACCACTGCGGTTTTGTATTTTATAATTGTAATTTTCGAGCTCTAGGGCCCATCTCGCAATCCTAGCATTAACATGTTTCTTTTCTAATGTCATTGTCAGTGAGTTGCAATCAGTCACGAACTTAAAAGGTATCCCTTCCAAATAGACACGAAATCGTCTCAGAGCATAAATAATAGCGAATGTTTCTAGCTCGAAACTAACCACCGTAAACTTGGCAGAGCACATATGTCAAAAATCGATTTTAAATAGCCCTGAATATGTGCTATTTATGTGCTAATTTTGTGTTAAGTTTTTGATTTTTGTGCTCTGCCAAGTTAACGTCAAGCCAGCATCGGCCGAAAAATACAAAAATTAATATCCCATATTAAAGCCTGATTTATGTGTTTTTCTTGTGTTAAGTTTCCAGCTTTGTAACTCAAGCCGTTCAGTTAGAAATCGCATTAGAAATCTCTATTCTAATAAGTTCATAGAAAACTGTTAACGCAAATCCTAAAAACGGATGAAAATCGAATCGAAAATTGCAGCTGATATTTTAGCAGAGCTGTTAAAGGTCTTTTACCGACAGAGCCAAACCTAAAACTTCGATTAGAGGCTAAATTAGGATAGCGCAAAAATCAATGACTTAGCAAATCAAAAGCACATAAATCAGACATATGTATGTGCTTACCTGATTAATTGCGGGTGGAAGGGGTGGGAAATGAAAGAAATCCACAAAAAATTACCGTAATGAATTTCTGGTGGATGTACGCACGTGTTAGTAAATCAGAAAACGAATTCATTAGTGGAAACAAAAAGTAGGTGTACTGGCGGCAACTCAAATTTAACACTTTTTATTCTTAACAGGAATGCCAGTGCCATGTTAAGTTTTTTAAGCGAAATATTTTAATAAATTATGTGAATTGAAATACATTCCCCAATGGTTTATATTGTATTCTTTTTGCAGGAATAATGAAAATGGATGTGTATTATCGTTTTAATGTTATGGCTGACGATCGTAGGTACCAGGCAAACAGCTTAAGGACAAGTATATAGAATTAGCTGGGGAAGCACCGTCTCGGGGTAAATGTTTGGGTCATTTTTTAACAATGACTACTGTAGCATTTATAGGAATATTCTAATAAATGTTTAAGTAGAAGTATAAAAAAAAAACAGAAAATAAAATTATTCATCAGGATAGCGCCACCTGCGCTAATTTAAATTTTATTAATTTTTAAAAATTCTTTATAATTTCATTTTATATTTTAAATGATTTTAGCAAAATTAATAATGAGTGGTCCCGCCTTTGTTCACAATGACTTCGTATATTTTCAGGGAAATGGTTGACCAAGCGTGCTTAATGCCTTCGATTAACTCCGTTTGTGTATTGTATTGTTTTCCGGACTCATACACTTTTCTAGCTAACCACCCCCACACGTTCTCGATGATATTGAGATCAGGCGAGTATGGTGGCCACTCAAGGACATCAACTTTTTGGCTTTGAATCCACGATTTTACACTTCGGGCAGTGTGAATCGGCTCATTATCGTGCTGGAAATGCTATTCCAGATTTCTCTCTTAGTATGGCTCTTGTGTCCGCTTGGGAAACCACTTGATTATTACCGCCCTTGAAGTTTTTCTCCAACCCAAGGTAGAATTTAGCATCTCCAAAAATGATTTCAAAATGTGCTGTTAAGTATTTCAGCAGTTCAAGTGCGTGCTGCTCGTCGGTAGCGGCAACTAGCCCATCATCTATATAGATTGCCAAGATGATCTTTTGGTTGCCTTGGTGACTGGTGAAAACACAGGAATCAGCCTTGTTGACTTTAAAACCGTACAGCTTCAGAAAATTAGAAAATTTCTGATTCCAGCAACAAGATGCTTGCTTCAACCCATAAAGACTCTTTTGAAGGCAGCACACCCTGCTAGATCCGTCTTGGTAACCCACTGGTTGTCGCATGTAGATTTCAGAATCCAATTCACCGTACAAAAATGCTGTTTTAACGTTAAACTGCTTCAGAACCAGCTTTTCTGATGCAGCAATGGAAAGAATTGTTCTTATGGAGTCAAACTTCACTGTTGGGCTAAAAGTTTCCTGATAATCGATTCCATACCTCTGTGAGAATCCCCGAGCTACTAGTCTAGCTTTAAATTTGTCGATCTTCCATATTTTACGCGAAAAACCCATCCATTATCTATTGCCGACTTATCTCCAGGAAGATCCAAGAGAAAGAGTCCAAGTTTTGTTGTCCATTAAAGATTTAATTTCTGCATCCATAGCTCTTCGCCATTGCAGAGCGTGTTTAGATTAAATCGCATCCTCGTAAGAGTCTGGCTCACACACTATGGCAGAAAAAACTTCAGTTTTGGCGGTGGACGAATCGAGCTTCTATTCCGAAGACCATAGCTCCGAACAACTTCCGTATTTTCTGTTTCATCAGGAAAAACATCCACATATTCAAACGGCACAGCTGTATCAAAATAATTGTCGCCATCGCTATCTTCTATACAGTCATCCTCTTTTTGTTGTTCTTCGACGAGTCTCTCATCAATCTCCCTGGTTTCAGAAATGTCTTCATCATTTGGTGTTGACGTTTCAGAAGGCTCCAAGGCTACTAACAAATTGTCGTATTCAGCTTCCCCTGATTCGTTGCAAGAACCCTTTTCTTTAAAAATTACATCGCGGCCGACTTCCACTGAGTTTCTATCCTCAATCGACACACGATATCCATTCGTATTCTCGCAGTAGCCTACGAAATAACTGATTTCTTGTCCCACTTACGTCTTTTCTGTTTGGGAATGTGCACTAAAGCTTCTGAGCCAAAAACCCTCAGATGATCGTTTCTTGGTTTCGCCTTCCACCATAGTTCAAAAGGAGTTTTGTCTTTAATTGAGCTCTTACCCGTCCTGATCACAGCTTCTGCCCACAATTTCATATCCAAGCTCTTTGCATGAAGCATTCTTCGCGCTGCCTCGACAATTGTCTGCATCTCCCATTTTGTTCCCGAATATATGGTACAGACAGCTGATGTCTTATATTGTTTCTTTCCAATATTTCGGTAACATCCTTGTTGGCATATTCAGTGCCGTTGTCCGTTCAAATACATCCTATGTCACAACCAGTCTCCATCTTTGTAGTTTTTATCGACCAAATTGTCCTTGACTTGAGATTTATGTTGCCCACAATCGCATTTTTCATGGGTCCACATAAATCCGAGTGGATTAATTCTCCTGGATGTACCATTTTCGTTTCGCTATGTCCAAAAGTAGCACGATGGTGTTTGATGAAAACACACGCGTCAAAGAAAAAATTAGATTTAGTGTCCTTCGCAGTAATTTTCATTTCCTTCAAATTCTGTAACACCTGTGTAAGCGGAATTATTTTGACTCGCCAATTTTAATAGAACATACCCAGTTCTTAAGTAGTTGGTAACTCTATAGCACTGTTTTGGCAGCTCGGGCATACGAGTAGTGTGTTCGAGATTGTTTATATCAATATCGGCGCGCGGCCACGTAAGACGTATGTCCGAGTTCGCTCGTAAAGGAAGCTAGGTATTGTTGATAATACCAGTTTATACCTGAGAAATGTTTTGGTGCCCCATTCGCTCATGCCACACTTTTAGACTTTCAGTACTAGCAACATTCCCCGCAGCCATTTCAGCAGACACGTTTCTGACTTCGACCTTGAACTGCATCTCGAAAATCTTCCTATGTCTTACTCCCACTGCAACTACAGTATCTCCTTCCAAAAATTGACAAGCTGTATTTGTTGATTTCAACACCAAGCCTTTATCCTTGATACCTTCCTGACCTCCATCATCAGTTTTACCATTTGTGTTTCGGGACGGACAATCCTTTTTAAAATGACCTGGCTTGTGACACAAAAAACATTTAAAGACCTTTTTCTTCCTACTTTCTCCTTCTGAACTACGTTACCTATTTTTTGCAACAAAAGCAGCCACATCCTTACCATCCCCTTGTTGAGCTTCTAAACGAGACTCCTCCGTCATTAACCTGGCTGTTAAATTTGACAGAGTCTTTTTATCGTCACATGTCGACGCGCTGAAAAAAAAGTGTTTTTCAACAGGGACACTACAAAAGTAGAGCGACAGGGACAGCAAACGACGCCGAATTTCTTACTGATCTTTTAACATTTCTCTTCAGTAAGGTTTGCAATTTCATGATGGAAAGATATACGAGCCAATAAAGTCGAAATTATTAAAATTTACTACCGAAATTCGGAGTCAGTGGCCTCAACGTTAAGAGCGCTACGTCCAATCATCCTAGCAGATCAAGAATTGAGCGTCTAGTGGAAAAATTTGAATCCACAGGCACAGTACAAAATGTTCCCGTGCCAGTGAGATAAAGAAGTACCCGTAGTGTCGAGAATATTGCTGCCGCTGAGGCTTCAGTTGAAGAAAGCCCAAATGTGTCTCTCACACGTCGTTCTCAAGCGTTGGGCATCTCTGTGACGTCGTTGTGGTGAACTTTGCGAAAAGATCTTGGCCTACATCCTTACAAGATTAAATTGACGCAAGAACTGAAGCCGCTTGACCACCAGAAGCGTCGTATGTTCGTGAATTGGGCTGAGCAACAACTTGAAAATGATTCGGATTTTCATCGAAAAATCATCTTCAGCGATGAGGCTCATTTCTGGCTGAATGGCTTCGTCAATAAACAAAATATGCGATATTGGTCAGGCTGCAATCAACACGTACTCCATGAGTCATCATTGCATCCCGAAAAAATTACGGTTTGGTGTGGTTTATGGGCCGGCGGCGTCATTGGGCCGTACTTCTTCCGTGATGATCAAGACCGGCACGTAACTGTGAATCGCTACCGTTCAATTATAACCAATTGGATGATATGGACTTGGAGGACATGTGGTTCCAACAGGACGGCGCCACAAGCCACACAGCGAATATCACAATCAATTTATTGTAAACCAAGTTTGGACGTGTTATCTCACGAAATGGTCCAGTGGCTTGGCCGCCTCGGTCGTGCGATTTGACGCCGTTAGACTATTTCCTGTGGGGCTACGTCAAGTCTATGGTCTATGCCAACAAGGCAGCGACGATTGATGAACTTCGTACGAATATCGAACGTGAAATTGCAGCAGTATCGGCCGATTTATGCTTGAAAACCTTCGAAAATTGGGTTCAGCGTCTGGACTTCTGCAAGCGTGCCGGTGGTGGCCATGCAAAAGAAATCGAGTTCCATACATAATGGCATCGACCGTACTTTCACAGGAATAAAGAATTTCATTGATATCCAATCAATCAACCGTTTTTGTTTTATTTAAAAAAACTTTTGTAGCGCTCTTATTGAAAAACCCTTTACCTGTCTAGTAGCGTCATCAATATTTTTGTAACAATCATCGATTCTGACACGGCCTCTCCAGCCTCCTTCAGCCGCTGAACCAACTCCTCAACTCTCGATATGTGAGGTGCCATGCTATCTGATGAATTTAGACTCAAACCGTAGAATTGTTGTTGCAATAAATGCAAGCTGGTGGAAGATTTTTGCTCATACACTGAGTGTAACTTATCCCACATCATCTTGGAACTTGAACAATGCATTATATGCATCATTGGCTGTTGGCCGACCGCAGTTGCAATTATTTTCTGCCCTTGACTATCAAGATTATTCCAACCCTTCAATTCCACCTTGAATCTTGCTTCCGCTTCTGTTTCTGACCCAGTGTTAGTAACTAGTGTGTAATTTACCTTTTCGTGGGAATTTCGGTGGTAAGAAACCGTCTCGTGGAAAAAAGGGAAAAAAAATAAGATTTCGGTAAGATTTGGTGGGAAATTTGGTCAACTTCCAAAAAAGAAAAAATGTCCATCAAACTTCAACCTAATATCATATTTCTTCTACCTTATTCTGTGTTCACAAGCAAGCCTATCTAAATGACTTGTTACGAAATAAATACAAATTACAAAACACGTAGGAGGCTAAGAGTATCACATTTTTGGTTTCTCTTTCATACACCTTTTGAATTTCTCCATCTAACTTCCACCGGTATTTTCATTGCTTATGTTTTCAACTGAGTTGCTGTTTTTATTCATTATAGAAAAGTTTCTTTTTATAGAGATTATTTGCGCTATACACAAACAATATGACATTATAATGAATTATAGTTGTTTTTTTTTTCATGGATTGTACCAATGTAATTTTTTATGTGTGTACCTATATCTAGTAATGAAATGACTGTTTTACTTATTCATTTAATTAAATTCCTTAATATAGAATATTTTGTTGCCCTCTTTTTTTTTTGTTATTAAAAATATTGAAAATAATCTGTTTTTTCTTAAACCAAGTGGGAAATTTATGGGAATTTTGACTAGGTCCAAAAGGGAAAAATGAGAACAAAATTAGCTTCCCGTGGGAAAAACCATCTCAATGACATACCGACATTGTTCTGACCCTATTTTTCGGAGAATGGGCTTCGCCATACTTCCAGATACTTCTTCCAAAATTTCTCCGGCGTTGAGCAATACTTTTATTTGAAATTTCCATATTGCCCATCCTTCGCAGCATTGCAATTAGTTACACGTACCAAATCGTTTTCCATTTTTATTATTCAATTTAATTAATCTCTTTTACCTGATTATGAGTTGCATGGGCCCATAACCTGTTGATATAAAATTAGGCAACGCAGTGAATTAAAAGGAATTAACAAAAGTGCTTTACGATTCTACGTCGTTAGGAACAAGAGTGATTTATTAATTCAAATATGACAGATAGTAAACTGAAAGAGTTCAGTGCTTAAAGTGTGTTCACAAAAATAAATCTAAGGAAGTGTTTACATTCAATAAATAATTTCTAACACCTTCCAACGATAAACAATTTGTAGCCGGCAGCTGTGTGTCATAACGTTGGTATTAGTGAAAGTATGTGTAAATATGAGAAAAAATCTATATTTCTCAAATTTTCCCGAGCCAAATCGAAAACGACATAAGAGTTTATAAAGTTTATGAACTTTATAAAATGAACGAACACGTTTTTTTTTTACTTTTGTTAAAAGAGATTTTGTAACTTAAAGCTTTTTTTGTACATTTTAAAGAAAACACTTTTTTTTTTTTGATTTTAATGCTTTAAGTTTCGAGAACATTTTTTTTATGTCTCGGCGAAATTTTTTTTTAGTTTTAGCATAATTTATAATCTGTAATTAGTAGGTACTTAAAATTAATACTTGCACATTAATATATGCAAGTACATAGGTATGCATTTGTTAAATTAAAAAGAATTAATTCTATATTTTTATTATTTATAATATTGCTGTCAAATTTGTATGCGCTTGGTTTTTTCTTGTAAAGGCCATAATACAAAAATCCTCGCAGATCGCCGTATATTTATGTGAAATACTCGGAACGGAAGAATGAAATGATGGAAGGATGTGGACGGGACCTTAGGTAGGAAGCGGAAATAGAAAGGGATGGAGTGTTAGATGTGAGGAGCATGGCTTTCGTAGCACGGCTCAACTCGCCGGATGGGGTGGTTCTTGTCCTGCACACATAGCGAGACCTACCACAAAACATTGAACATGCCATAAAAAACTTACTTTTTGAAAGCAGACGGTCGTCCACCATACTGAGAGGGCTGCTGATGTTGTTGCAGCCTGGCCATTTCCCTCCCATCCTGGAAGTTTGCGGCCAAGTATTTAAACTTCCCCAAAATTTGTTTAGTTGCCGTTGACTAGACCATGCTCGCCGAGGGAACCGTAGCAGACCTTATGCACCCCCTGAAAATCCGACTAGAAAGCCATCATGCTCATTCGAGCGAAGTCAACAAAAAAAAGCTTGGTTTAATCAACTTGGCGTGATGTACAGCTTTTATTAAAAAAAATGTACCTTAAATATTTAAGAACTGCTGTTATATAAATGTATTTTAACATAACGAAAGAAGTATTACTATAGTTTATAAAAATAATAATAACAAAAGGTAAATTTCCTAAAAGAAAACTGGTACCTGTACTTTTATTCCCAGTGTACTATTTATATGACTCTACCCGTGATCCTAAAATGAGCTCGTTTTAGAGGACTGTGACTTCGTTTGGTCAAATATGACTACGAAGGCAACAAAAAAACAAATAAGGGAAACTTACCACACTAACGAAATATGAGTGTATGCGCTAAACAAAAAAACTAAGGAACTATGGTAATGACAATCAATCGATATTAAATAAATAAGTGGACAAAAAAAATATAAAAAAAATAATTTCTAATAAATAATGAAAATAAATTAAATAAGAAAAGATTTAAATATGCCCAAAAAAAACTTTGGACGATCCTCGGGTGTTGTTCTGTTTTTAGACCCGACTGTTGGCTGGTGTCTTATACCTTGACATTTCCTTTTTTTTTTGTACCCAATGTATACGCAGGCCGTATATGTGGTAAATTCCCGGGGTAATTTCCGCTTTTCTTCTCGTATGGATGCAAAAACAAAAAGACTAGGTCGTTTTATGACGCCGGATTAATCCATTTACGAGTTAGCTCAGCATTCTTCGCGCTGATTCTAGGGCTAGGGCTTATAAGAGGTCATTTAGTTTAGGTCACCTCTGCTTTACCTCTAGCGCTGACAATGTCGTTGGCTATTTGGGTTTGGTGACGTCCCTCCGACTGGATTTTAAAACGATTGGCGACCACGATGACCACGATGAGCTATGACCGCCAATCCGCCGAATTTGTCAATTTTCCCAATTCGTGTAGGGTCCCAAACCTGAACCATTATATTTCTTTTCTTTTGACATACACTACATAAAACAAAACTCTCACTCACCAATTACTAATTCTCTTATAGACATGTATAGGTATAATTATTTGCCTATGCACTGCCTTTTTTTTCTTTTCTTTTTTTTATTAAAAAGTTATTTTATTATTATTTATTTTTATTTCAACCACTATACTGCACTTTTCGCGATCTTAATTTGGCGACCGTCTGTACCTAGTTGTCGGAGGCAATTGGTCAACAGTGCTTTGTTCGTGGGTCATATTCGCACCCTCTCCCTTGATTATAGTTCTTAATCATCCGATTATTTGTTACATCTCTCTTATATTATTGAATCTATTGCCTTCCTTTCCATTTTCCTCAACTCCCAAAGAGAACCCTCTGAGAATTTCAATTCGAACCTCTCTCAACGAACATCGCAACATTACCGATAGAAAACGTAACGCGATATAATTTCTTGTCCTACAGAATGTAAGTAGCATAGTTTTAGGGACCCATCTAAAGCTCTATGTGCGTTCGAATTCGAACTTTAAATGTCAATATACAACAAAACAACAAAATATACGTCAGCTACAACTACGAGCAAATGCCAGTGACTGGATAGAAGGTAAAAGATTATTTTAATGTTTTTATTTTTATTTTTTTATTTTTTTTAAGACACTGGGTAAGTTAATAACTCTTTCCAGGTAGCCGCAACAAAGCTCCGAATCTGTGGGTCACCTGTGTACCATCAGAGGCGGAGAAACGGGTACATGGAATACTGCTTCAACGTGGTGAAGAAACCCACGATATGAACCGGGCATCATTCAAGGATGGAACATGGAAGTGTATGGCACAAAATGTTCCCACATGGATGATGGTGGTTGAAAACAATTGGCCATTTCGGTGTTAACACGGGGGTAAAACAATTGCTTGGAACCGAGGAATTGATCTATTTTATTTTTTCCAGGTAATATCAGACGCTTGCCTGAAGATACCCAACCAGAACTGTTTTCAGACTTAGGATAACTCAGACGTCATTGATAGAGGATTTCTAAACTCGTTTGTGACAAGCATTCGCTTGCACTCAGGTATGTGTAGTTAAGTTAACTAATTAGGCATAGTGCAGATAAATACATAGATAGTCAGATAAACTCTAAACATAGGATAATAAATAGATTTATCATAAGTCAAATAAGTAATTCACGACAAGGAAATTACGAAATTAGCCCTATACATAACACATAAATAAATAGCATGTAGAAAATAATTAACCGATAAACGTGATAAATAACAGAACAATTACTTAATAGATAAATAAATAAATAAATATATATAAACAGTATAAACATAAATAATATATTGACTAGATATATGAATAAATAGATATGAACATCAGAATAAGCATAGATACAGATAACTAGATAAGTAGATAATTAACACACCAAAGTAATCAAATATGTAAGTAAATAAATAACCTGAATAACAACTAGAACCAGGTAAATAGGGGGATACGCAAATAGATAAACAAATAAATAACAAATAAATAAGTAATAAATAGATAGATAAATAAATAAATATATAGGTACTATCTATATAATTAAACTAAATAACATTTATGGACTACCTTAATGATAATTAACGGGTTTATACAAAATATATATACATGCGTTATGCAGGCTACGACTAAATCAATTTCCAATTGATTTTACGATTCTGCACTTAATATATTTCGGGCAGAGTTTAGCACTGAGGTATTTCGAGCTATCGCTTAGAGCAAAGTTTCTCCGGAATACCTCTTGCCCAGGTAGAAATCGCATTTTGCGGGTCCGTACATTATATGTATTTGCGCTTTTTTCATTTGCTCTACATATATTCTCTCTAATTTTCTCGCGCACGCACTGAAGTCGTTCTTGCCTGGGGAGGGTCAACAGTTCGCCATCCTCCACCGCGTTCAACTTACGGGCTATCTCGTAGCAACTAGCGTGTGTTATCATGTTTGTACCAAAAAGGGCGTAGTATGGTGAAACGCCAGTTGACGAGTGGATGGAACTTCTCAACGCCCCAGCGATGTCACTGAGATGAATATCCCAGTCGCGTTGGTCATCTTTTACGTAGGAACGGATAGATGCCAAAAGCGTTCTATTCACCCTCTCTGAGGCGTTCGATTGGGGTTCGATAGTAAGCCGCCCTCATGTGTCGTTTTGTTTTCCGTTATCGGAATGAATTACCTGTGGGACACCGAACATATTGAATATATCGTCTTAGAGGAATTTGAGGAACACGAATTTTGACAGATGATCCAATACAACAAACACATATGAATTTCCACACTTAGATCTTGGGTACGGACCTAAAAAGTCTACATACAGTTTTTGAAACGGACGGTCGGAACAGTAGTTACGTGGACGAGATATTTGATTTGAAGACTTACACTGTGTGGGATTGTGTGCTTGGGCAATTATATCGTCTGTTAGACCAGATGGAATCCACAGACGCCACGTGTGTTCTATCATTCCCTCATTTCCCGCCGGTAGTAATGCACGTTTATAGACAAAATTGTCTACTATTTTAAGGTCAGGCAGATTTTCTTGGTTGTCTAGAATGGAAGTTACCAGACTTTTGTATTCCTCGGATTGGAATTCTTCCAAATCTAAATCAACCAACGGTGCAATATCGTCCATTTCCATGCTGTCCACGTAAACCCGAGAAAGGGTGTCCGGCACTACATTGAGCGAACCTTTTCGGTGTTCTATGTCGAAGGTGAAGACCTGTAGTTTGAGGCTCCACCTGGCTAATCGTCCGTTGAGGTCCTAGAGGCCCATCAACCATCGAAGGCTAGAGTGAGCTGTAATCACCGTGAAGTCCATGCCTTCGACATAGGGTCTAAATTTTTGCACCGCCATGACTGCAGCTAAACACTTTCTCGGTTAAACTATAATTTTTTTGACTTGCATTCAATTTTTGAGAGAAATACGAAATCGGACTTTCTTCGTCTGAGTCGTTTTTTTGAAACAGTAGAGCTCCTATGCCAGACTCTGATGCATCGCACTGAATATAAAAGCGCCTTGAAAAACCTGGGTGTGTTAAAACGGGGGCTGTTGTTAAGGCTTTCTTTAAACTTTCGAATGCCAGAAGTGCCTCATCAGTCATTTTAAATTTCTCTCTCTTCTTTAGCGTGTCCGTGCTGGGGGCAGGGAGACCGGAGAAATCTCGAACCACCCTGCAAGACCAAGCAGCCTACGAACTTGCTTCGGAGTTTTTGGTGTTGGAAACTCAGCGAACCAACGATAAACCCCAAATATCTCAATTCCTTGAAACAGAATCTGGATTTGTTCACGTTGATGGTTAGATTCGCTTCACGAGCCACTTCGTCAAGCAGGGCAATATACATTTGGAAGTCTGGAGCTACGACAAGCAAGTCATCTAAATAAACAAAGACGCGGTCATTTAAGCGTGCGGGGATAGCCTTGTCCATAAGTCTGCACATCCTTTGGGCTGCATTACACAACCCAAAGGGCATGATTGTGAATTGGTACAAGGGTCTCCCCGGCACAGTAAATGCGGTTTTCTACCTACTCTGCCTCTCCAGCGGTATCTGCCAAAAGGCGTCTTTGAGGTCGATACTGCTGATGTAGTATGTATCTTGCAACCGACTGAGCAGTCCGTCGATGTGTGGGAGAGGGTATGCATCCTTTTTGGTCAACGCGTTGACTTTTCGAGAATCCAGACAAAGACGGTTCTTGCCTGGTTTACGGATCAACACCACTGGTGAACACCAGGGACTTTCGCTCTCCTCCACAACTCCGAGTCTTATCATCCGGTCAACCTCCTCATACAACAGGGCTTGTATCGCCGGAGAAACAGGGTAGTGACGTTGCTTCACCGGTGCCGCATCCGCAGTATCGATGACATGCTCTTCCAGCTCCGTTTTCCCGAGCCCATGCTGAGTGTAGAAGAGAAATCTCCGCGTCACTGTCTCCAACTCGGACTGCTGTTCTGAATTGAGTTGGTGTGTGGGATCATCGGTTGTATTCAAAATAGATAAAGAGCTTATTATATTTGGGGCTAGATGGAAAGCCTTCCAGAAATCTATTCCCAAATACAACTCTTGGTCTAATGTGGGTACGAAATAAAATGTAATTTCTTCTTTTCTATTTTGGTAGGCAACTGGAGCTTTAACTCTACCTACTATCGATTGATTTTTCCCATCTGCAGTTTTTACGCCAGACTCAAATGACTGAATCCATAATCCCGCGGCTTCCACAAACTGAAAGCAATTCTTGCCCAAAATAATGCTGGCCCCACTGTCAAGCAAACCTAGCACATCCTTCTCAGCAATTTTTATTTTTGCATAAGGTCTCGGGTCATTGCCTATATTTATTATTGATGCCAATATGCGTTTTCTAGTCTCTTTTCTAATTTTGTATCTGTGCGTTGTTTTCAGGATTCGGTTGGAAATGGTTTTGCCTTCATTAAATATCCTACTGCGTGCTGCATAGTAATTTTTTATCCTAACATGCAATGTTTTAATTTTAAATTTGTTATCAATTTGATCTATTCTATCTAACTCTAGTTCCTTATTTCTAACTTACTTACTTAAGGTGGCGCTACAGTCCGGGGTGGACCTGGGCCTCAACCAACAAGCGTCTCCAGCCAGCGCGATCTTTAGCTAGCTGTCTCCAGTTTCGCACGCTAAGTTGGTTAAGGTCCCCTTCCACTTGCGTGCGCCACCTGAGTCGCGGTCTTCCTCTACTGCGCCTTCCCTCGGGTGTGGATTCGAAGATCTTCCGGGCCGGAGCATTCGTGTCCATACGCTCTACATAACCCAGCCACCTCAGTCGTTGGACCTTCACTCTTCTGCTTATGTCGATGTCGCTGTACAGCCCGTACAGTTCGTCGTTGAATCTCCTCCTCCATTCACCGTCAATGCAGACGTGACCAAAAATCACACGAAGAATTTTCCTCTCGAAACAACCTAGAGTTACCTCGTCCGCTTTTGATAGAGCCCATGCCTATGCGCCATATAGCATGACTGGGACGATTAGGGTCTTATAAAGGGTCACCTTAGTTGTTAGAGAGAGGGCTTTACTACTTAATTGCCTTCTTAGCCCAAAGAAACAGCGATTGGCAAGAGTTATTCTACGTTTAACCTCAGCGCTGGTGTCATTGTCTGAGTTCATAGCGGAGCCTAAGTAGACAAAGTCCTTAACCACCTCAAAGTTATATCTGTCTATTGTGACGTTCTGTCCGAGCCGTCGGTGTTGGGTGTCCTTTTTAATTGACAGCATATACTTCATCTTGCCCTCATTAATAGCCAAACCCATCTTCGCCCCCTCAGTCTCAATACTCACAAACGCGCCATTTACATCACGCTCGTTCTGCCAATTATGTCTTATTTCTAACTAATACTTTAATTTTGCAATCTTCAGCTGTCGGAGTCTGATCAATTGCTTGTTGATCAATTCCCGACTCTACATCTGTATTTATTACTGTTCGGGGTATTGGGTCAATCAAAGTCCGATTTCGAGCTTCGAAATTGACGTGTCAAAGCATCGCGTAACATTGGCCAATCTGGTTAGTAGTTCATGCGCTGAAACTGCCAATACCACTCATACGCGGTTCCTGAGAGTACAAGGTGGAAGTCTCTTAATATTTCTGCCCATGTTCAGTCGTACTGGTTTTTGAGTGTTTCGAGGCGGAAAATAAAATCTTCTACGGTAAGAGTTTCCGGCTTTCCTTCGAATTTAATGCCCCATTTGTCAATTTTGATTGGCCAACGAGGATTGGGTTGTGAACCACTTTCTTGAAAATGAATTGGAGAATTGTGGTACCAATTCGCGTTTTGCCATCTTGGTCGGTTTTGCCTGTTATGGTTACGGTTGTTGTTCTGCTGGTGATATCCCACATTTTGTGATTGACCATTGTTGATATGGTTACTACCTGTTGTAGTCACTACAGGGACAAATGGTCTGGAAGAGGGATCTAGCTGAGACTGCAAGTTGGAAGTTAGTGGCTGATGGGGAGTATTGATCTGCTCTGGAATAGGTCTCTGAACTGGAGGATCAACAGGTGCATTTGGACGAATCACCGCCTTTATATCTTTCATGAACTCCAGCATGCTGTTTTTCATTTCCTCTCTGAGGACATTCGCTATCGTACTTTGATAAGATGCGAATGCATTAACCACTGCTAGATTGAGGTATGCTTTGATATCGATGGCTGCTTGGGGTAATGGCTCTGGCTCTTTCTCGCCGCTACTGTTGCTACTAACTGGTAAGCTTTTATTATTATTTTGCTCATTTAGCTCAATTTGTTCTACCATAGTCCTAACGCTATCTTTTTGTGCTTCTTGTGATGCTGCACCTAATTCTGAGAGACTGCTATATGACGGTGCCTTAATTGATTCATTTGAGCTTCGTGGGCTACTAGTTCGGGTTGAAGCTATTGGTGGCGGGGGGTACGGGTAAAGTGGCTCTGAAGTGCTTTGAGGGGGTTGCTTCCCGGGAGGTGTACGTCCTATCGGCATTGTATTAGTGATGGAAGTTTGATTGATTTGAGAGCTTATTGATCGAGTGATTCTTCTGTTGATTTCGTAGATATACTCTTCGGGGGTATTTTGGCTCTGCACTTTCTTTTCAGAAGGATTCATATTATAGAGGATCGGATGATGTAGAGGTAATAAATGAATAAAATCGAACAACTGCGTATATGCGCTATAATAGTATTTCTGTAAACTTTTTTTTTGTAATGTGCAGACAGCAAACAAAAACGCGAACAAAAATAATTGTTTTGATATATAATATAAGTGATGTAATTTGTATGTTGAATATAATGTAGGTATATTTGAAACGCTTATATAGATAGGAGATAGTAAATATGAAAATAAATACGTAATGAACTATATAATGAGTGAGTGTTGTTTTGTATTTGATAGGGCAATTTTTTGCTTCGATAATTAATGTTGTAACGAAATAAATGTGTTTTCGCCTAATTTTATGAAATTTCGTGTTAGTTTCTTTGTGTTTTGTGTAACTTAAATCATTGCGAGGTGTTTCGGGTCTACTTTCTTCGGCGAAATCGGTTTGACATGCATCATGGTCCAATTCTCGGGCAACTATTTGAATGATAGACTGCGGACGGACTGTTTGATGGATCCCTCAGTACGGCGGAATGGGCAAACATAAAACAAAATATAACAGGGACACACTTCGTTGCGTTCAGATTGTTTCCGAAATTCCAGTTCACCCTATGGGCTTAGGTTAGGTTAGGGAAATATAGAGGGCGTTTGGAGCGGAAGAATGAAATGATGGAAGGATGTGGACGGGACCTTAGGAAGGAAGCGGAAATAGAAAGGGATGGAGTGTTAAATGTGAGGAGCATGGCATGCTTGCGTACCACGGCTCTACTCGCCGGATAGGGTGGTTCTTGTCCTGCACACATAACGAGACCTACTACAAAACATTGAACATGCCATAAAAAAACTTACTTTTTGAAAGCAGACGGACGTCCACCATACTGAGAGGGCTGCTGATGTTGTTGCAGCCTGGCCATTTCCCTCCCATCCTGGAAGTTTGCGGCCAAGTATTTAAACTCCCCCAAAATTTGTTTAGTTGCCGTTGACTAGACCATGCTCGCCGAAGGAACCGTAGCAGACCTTATGCACCCCCTGAAAATCCGACTAGAAAGCCATCATGCTCATTCGAGCGAAGTCAACAAAAAAAAGCTTGGTTTAATCAACTTGGCGTGATGTACCTACAGCTTTTATTAAAAAAAATGTACCTTAAATATTTAAGAACTGCTGTTATATAAATGTATTTTAACATAACTAAAGAAGTATTACTATAGTTTATAAAAATAATAATAACAAAAAGTAAATTTCCTAAAACTTTTATTAAATTTACCTGTACTTTTATTATGACTCTACCCGTGATCCTAAAATGAGCTCGTTTTAGAGGACTGTGACTTCGTTTGGTCAAATATGACTACGAAAGCAACAAAAAAACAAATAAGGGAAACTTACCACACCAACGAAATATGAGTGTATGCACTAAACAAAAAAACTAAGGAACTATGTTAATGACAATCAATCGATATTAAATAAATAAGTGGACAAAAAAAAAATATAAAAAAAATAATTAATAAAAAATAATGCAAATAAATTAAATAAGAATTATCACGCCAAAAAGAACAAAAAAAGATTTAAATATGCCCAAAAAAACTTTGGACGATCCTCGGGTGTTTTTTTGTTTTTAGACCCGACTGTTGGCTGGTGTCTTATACCTTGACAACATTTCCTTTTTTTTTTTTGTACCCACTGTATACGCAGGCCGTTTATGTGGTAAATTCCTGGGGTAATTTCCGCTTTTCTTCTCCTATGGATGCAAAAACAAAAAGACTAGGTCGTTTTATGACGACGGATTAATCCATTTACGAGTTAGCTCAGCATTCTTCGCGCTGATTATAGGGCTAGGGCTTATAAGAGGTCATTTAGTTTAGGTCACCTCTGTTTTACCTCTAGCGCTGACAATGTCGTTGGCTATTTGGGTTTGGTGACGTCCCTCCGACTGGATTTTAAAACGGTTGGCGACCACGATGACCACGATGAGCTATGACCGCCAATCCGCCGAATTTGTCAATTTTCCCAATTCGTGTAGGGTCACAAACCTGAACCATTATATTTCTTTTCTTTTTACATACACTACATAAAACAAAACTCTCACTCACCAATTACTAATTCTCTTATAGACATGTATAGGTATAATTATTTGCCTATGCACTGCCTTTTTTTTCTTTTCTTTTTTTTATTAAAAAGTTATTTTATTATTATTTATTTTTATTTCAACCACTATACTGCACTTTTCGCGATCTTAATTTGGCGACCGTCTGTACCTAGTTGTCGGAGGCAATTGGTCAACAGTGCTTTGTTCGTGGGTCATATTCGCACCCTCTCCCTTGATTATAGTTCTTAATCATCCGATTATTTGTTACATCTCTCTTATATTATTGAATCTATTGCCTTCCTTTCCATTTTCCTCAACTCCCAAAGAGAACCCTCTGAGAATTTCAATTCGAACCTCTCTCAACGAACATCGCAACATTACCGATAGAAAACGTAACGCGATATAATTTCTTGTCCTACAGAATGTAAGTAGCATAGTTTTAGGGACCCATCTAAAGCTCTATGTGCGTTCGAATTCGAACTTTAAATGTCAATATACAACAAAACAACAAAATATACGTCAGCTACAACTATGTACGAGCAAATGCCAGTGACTGGATAGAAGGTAAAAGATTATTTATGACCAGGCTGATTTTGACAGATAAAAATTTCCAAATAGCATAAGTGTAATCGGACAATAAGCACGAATGCCAGCATAAAGCACTATATGCCTATATGCTCCTACCAACGAGCGTCGAACTTGCCGAGTTGTAGGGGCTGAGTAAGGTCAATGATTCTCGAGATTTTCTCCAGATGAGTCCTGAAACCAAGGGACGCTACACTCCGCCTGGTTGCATAAGTGTAACTTGCCGGTCCCAGGTCCGGGTAAAGAAGCAGGGAAGAGGAGTAAACCTCTCAAATAAATCCCTAATCCAAGGCTGAACAGCATACGCCGAAGGATGCATGGCTAAGAGGGTGCTTAGTCGCAAGTTTGCGAACTTCGGATACCAGGCGACCTCCGATTGCCAGATAGCCTTCCTGTGGTTAGACGGGTAGACCACGGGCGACCGATTATATCCCGCTTACTCGTGGGTTCAAAGTAGATACCAAAACAAAATAAACAGTAGAGAATGATGCCTCTACAAATGCATCATCAACTAGGGATGTTAACTGCGAACACCCTGTCAGCAATGACGTGACATCTGCCAATCGGATGAATTTCCGGACGACATAGACAAAGCCAAAACCACTGACAAAACAGTTCAAAGTGAATCGGTATTTGACAAATTTACACCCTCTGAAAATCGTCGGTTCAGACAGGCGCTAAAAAAAGGGTGTAATAAAATACAAGCGAGAGAACTCGCCAAATCAACAGATGGTTTCAAGGGTCCCGAGGTGAAGCGCACGCGATCCGAGGATAATACCCCTCCCCAGTCCGAAGCGAAGCGAGCTCGAGCTGGTAATACAACCGTTGACAGAGCCTCATATAGCAATATAATGAGCTTTGTCAGACTGGGTGTCGTGCCAGCGGACCTCGATCGTAATCCTCTCAGTAATGAGCATATGGTTCAGATACAGGAGAGCATTATGGACATCACGATTGAACTATGTGACGAGGACATAAAACCATCCTTCCGCGGTTCAACATTTAAAGCCGGATGGCTCTTGCTAACATGTGCAGATGCCACCACCGCAAATTGGCTAAAAACAAACTTTGCAAAGCTAAAGGAGAAATGTGGACTGGAGGTGATGCTCGTGGAGGAGGAACATTTTCCGAAACCACATGTCATCAGGGGTTTCTTTCCACAAAGCTCCGGAGTAGCAAGCGAAACAATCCTAGCTATGCTAGACGGCCAAAATAGAGGGCTAAACACAAGAACGTGGAGAGCCCTGCGAAGATCTAATGAAAGAGCTATCGCTCACATGGTCTTTGCCGTAAACGACAGCACCATGAAACAGCTGGTCGAACTCAAAGGAATGGTCTCCTACCGTTTCGGGCAGTCGCGACTTATCCTTAAGAGTTCTGACAAAACGACAAATCAGGGCAAGAAAAACGTTCACTGCAAGGCCGAGCGCGTGCGGGAAAAAAGAACATCCAGTAACCAGTACCAGCGCCGCCGCAATGAAAGCCGCAAGTACCGAAAATACCGCAGTGGTATCAGCACCAAAAAATCCAGCTGAAAAAAGGGATACAAGTGACTGCAAAACCACGAGCAGAAATCGTTTTAGGCCTAAACTGTCTCATGAGGACAGGGAAGGCAATAGACGAAAGATGCCGATGAAGTATCCGAGAAGTAGGCAAGACGGCCACTCTCAACAGGGTCTCGTAAGACGAAGAGGCGATAACAAGCCAAACAGAATACGGGACCCTGAGCGCACCAGAAGACGATGATTACTCTCCTAAGTGTGCTGCAGGCATACCTGCACCGAGCTATGGGTGCCTCGGACACCTATAACCAACGATGTGCCGAAGGGAACATCGCTCTCGGATTAATCCAGGAGCCATGGGCAACAGATGGCTTAAATAACAAAACCAGAAAACTTATCCCGAGGAAATTTTAGACCTAGGGCCGCTCTATTTGTCGCGAAAGATATAACATTTTCTCCCATTCCAGGCTTCAACACCAGGGACCTGGTGGCGATCCTCATAGAACGTCACAACGGCCGAGAGCTGCAAAAAATCGTGTGCGCATCGGCGTATTTTGCTGGAGATGATGAGAATATACAGGAACTCGATCTGTACTGCCAATCCCAGCAACTTCAACTTATCATCCGCTGCGACGTAAATGCTCATCATCCAGTTTGGGGTAGCCGAGATACAAATAAAAGAGGTAAGTCTTTGTTAGAATACCTTTGTAGTAACAATTTAGTTATTTTAAATAAGGGAAATAAACTAACTTTTGGAAACTCAATGAGAGAGGAAGTCTTAGACCTGACTCTTTCAACTCCTTACGTACAAAACATCGTTGAAGGCTGGCGCGTGTCCGATGAGGCATCTCTGTCAGATCACATGCACATAAAATTCAGACTTAGATGCAACACCGAACAGGCGCCGGTTCGATACGATAACAAACTTACAAATTGGAGAACCTATCGCGAAAACCTAGCGATCAAATCTGACATGCTTCCAGCACCGCCACTACAAACAAATGATGCTGACGATGCACTTAGCCAGTTAAATGACACTATTCTCTCATCTTTTGCAAATAGCTGCAAGGTAAAACGCACTGTGGTAAAGAGGTGTGTACCATGGTGGAATTCAAACCTTGAAAATATTCGAAAGAGAGAGAGGAAGCTTTTTAATAAAACCAAACGCACCGGTGAGTGGTATCAGTATCGAGCCCTCCTTACCAAATACAACCTAGAGTTGAGAAGATCCAAAAGAGTTTCCTGGCGGAGCTACTGTGAAAAGCTTGAAGAGCTTCCTGCAGTGGCTCGCCTACAAAAAGCACTCTCGAAAGATCAATCAAACTGAAATTCCACTAAAATCATAGATGAAGCCTACGAGCACAATGTCGAGGATTCACCCCCAAGAAGCCTTGGAAGAAAAAACAGTTTATCCGGAATATCCGGTTATATACCACGAGCTTGGAGGGAGGTAAACGTGGTATTTATCCCCAAACCAGGCAAACCTAGCGAACTACCTAAATCATATCGTCCCATAAGCTTAACCTCGTTTTTCCTGAAAACGATGGAAAGAATAATTGACATATATATCAGAGAATGTCTAACAAACGGCACACCTCTACACCCCTATTAATATGCCTACCAAAAAGGCAAATCCACTGAAGGTGCTTTGTTAAACTTAACATCACAAATAAAACATGCATACCGAAATAAAGAGGTTGCACTTTGCGCCTTCCTTGACAGAGGGTGCTTTTGATAACACCGGATATGAATCCATATCAAACGCTCTACTTCAAATAAATGTAGATCATCCATCTATCAAATGGATTAAAGCGATGCTTGAAAGTCGGAAAATAACCGCATCATCAGGAAAGACCTCAGCATCAGTAACAGCTGTAAAGGGCTGCCGCAGGTAGGGGTACTTTCGCCCCTACTGTGGTCTTTGCTAATCGATAATCTGCTACAAATTTTAAGCAATTCATCATCATTAGGGGAAAAGTGGCAAACGAAGTGACAACACAAATGCAAAACGCCCTTAAGATAGTCTTAGATTGGTGTTCTAAGGAAGATCTTTCCATAAATCCCAGTAAGGCTATCATAGTTCCCTTTACTAAGAGAAGAAATTTGAACTTACGTCAAATCTCCATCAACGATAAAACTATTGAGTACTCCGACGAAGTCAAATATCTCGGAGTGATCCTAGATAAAAGACTAAATTGGAACTCCCAGCAACCAGTACGTCCTGGGCTTGTCGTTGCATGTATGGTAAAATATGGGGAATCTCCCCAAAAATCACTCATTGGATCTGTACAATGTTGCTTAGACCCATCATTACTTACGCTTCCATAGTATGGTGGAACAAAGTCACACAGAAAACCGCCATTGTAAAGCTCAACAAGATACAACGTCTAGCATGTCTAGGCATTTCCGGAGCTATGCGGACATGTCCTACAGCTTCCATAGAAGCCCTAATGGGGCTAACACCACTCCACATTTACATCAAAAAAGTGGCAATACGCAGCTCAACAAATCTGCTACAATTGAAGGAGATGGACATCGGTGATCACTCGGACCTGATGAACCTTCTCTCGGAGATTAAAGAATTTGACGTGATCTGCGCGATCACAGACCGCCTCCCAAAAACACTATGTTTTAACAGAAGATTCTAAACGGAGGTCACCAAACTGCCAAAAAGGCATAAAGTGGTATACGGAGGGTTCCAAAATGGACTCAGGGGTCGGAGCCGTCATATTTGGACCAAACCAAAATATTTCAATACCAATGGGAAAAGTCCAAGCATATTTCAAGCAGAGCTCCATGCCATTAAAGAATGCGCAAGCCTCATTTACAAATCAGGTATAAAAGGCGCAAACATCCACATATTCACGGATAGTCAAGCAGCTATAAATGCCCTTAGCTCACCCACCAGCCAAATCAGCCTTACACTGCTTCAATACCCTCCAAACACTCTGCACCAGAAACAATACCAAAATATGGTGGGTTCCTGGCCACGAAGGAATTGAAGGAAACGAAAGGGCCGACGAACTGGCCAGAAGAGGTTCGGAAATACCTTTTACAGGTGCTGAACCTTACAGTGCAAAAATCAGCGGCGAGCCTCGCCATAAAAAGCTGGGAACACAACAAGTGTATTTCACATTAGGAAAGCATCCCAGGCCTAAGACAGGCCAAAAAAGTAATCAAACCTTTCAGAAATAATGCAAAAAAGATTCTAAATCTACGTAGGCATACAGGAAATAGTCTAACGGCGTCAAATCGCACGACCGAGGCGGCCAAGCGACTGGACCAGAACGTGTTATCTCACGAAACTTGGTTTCCAATAAATTGATTGTGACATTCGCTGTGTGGCTTGTGGCGTCCTGTTGGAACCACATGTCCTCCAAGTCCATATCATCCAATTGGGGCCAAAAATATTCGGTTATCATTGAACGGTAGCGATTCCCATTCACAGTAACGTGCCGGTCTTGACGGCCGAATGACGCCGCCGGCCCATAAACCACACCAAACCGTAATTTTTTCGGGATGCAATGATGACTCATGGAGTACGTGTGGATTGCTGCCTGACCAATACCGCATATTTTGTTTATTGACGAAGCCATTCAGCCAGAAATGGGCCTCATCGCTGAAGATGATTTTTCGATGAAAATCCGAATCATTTTCAAGTTGTTGCTCAGCCCAATTCACGAACATACGACGCTTCTGGTGGTCAAGCGGCTTCAGTTCTTGCGTCAATTTAATCTTGTAAGGATGTAGGCCAAGATCTTTTCGCAAAATTCGCCACAACGACGTCCCAGAGATGCCCAACACTTGAGAACGACGTGAACTCAACTGAAGCCTCAGCGGCAGCAATATTCTCGACACTACGGGCACTTCTTTGTCTCACTGGCACGGGAACATTTTGTACTGTGCCTGTGGATTCAAATTTTTCCACTAGACGCTCAATTGTTGATCTGCTAGGACGATTATGACGACCATAAATTGGACGTAGCGCTCTTAACGTTGAAACCACTGACTCCGAATTTCGGTAGTAAATTTTAATAATTTCGACTCGTTTTTGGCTCGTATATCTTTATATCATGAAATGGCAAACCTTACTGAAGAGAAATGTGAAAATAGCGGCAAGAAATTCGGCGTCGCTCTATTTTTGTACCGTCCCTGTTGAAAAACCCTTTATATATTTGTTTGATATATATAAATAACAAATGCCTTAAATGACCATCAAGGCAAATATGACCACATTGGTAATTTTGGTCATATAGTCTAATATACAGTTTTGATAATCCTGACATTTGGTCATTTGACAGCTAATCTGATTATTTGCTTGTTGGCATTCATATGAATAATTGGCATATAGTCTAATCTTAGCTTAAGTACCGAAACCTAATATATTTCTGTAATACAGAGTTATATATAACTTTGCAGTGAATAGGGGGCTGCCTAAATGTTGTTTTCCCAAAAAATTCATGAAGTCATGTTCATGAAATGGACTTTCTAAAGCAAGTTTCGCTATTCCGAAATGTGTATTTCACTATTTTTTTTATTTTAATTGAAGCCTTTACAAGAACCCAACAAGTACAATACGAAACCCAAAACATTGAACAGCTTAATGCCCCTAAAAGCAAAAGGAATGGTGGCCGGCCATTAGCAACATGATTTTTCTAAGTCGCAACGCACGGTTGCCACTTCGGTAATTGTTTACCAAATTTGGTAATTTTTGTTTTGCTTTTTGAGTTTTGGTAATTTGGTAATTTTTACTGGTTTTGGTACCTTTTTGAGTAGTAGCACCAAAAATACGAACTCGATATCAATTCATTTAAATGCTGCCTTAATGTTTCTGAGCGAAAGCATTGCATTTGCATATGCGTCAGCTCCATCCATGTAAACCTATTTTGTTCAAAAAATTGCTGAATGCACTCATTTTCTACTTTTGGCAGAATGATGGTGAGCAGAGACAATACAATAGTATGGTTTGTCTATGATGGAGGGCTTCGATATTTTTTGTTATAAGAAAAAAGGCTCGGAAATGGTAGACGATCCCATGCCTTCTAGCATAGACACACCATACTGAGACCCCCAACTCACAATCCTCTTGCCGCTGGCCCCCTCAGTTTTTTTTTCAAATTCGCCATTTTGTTTTCGGCGCTATGTCAAAGAAGATTCCGTGTGACATGCAAAAACATACAAAAAATGCAAAAATAAATGCTGCCAACCTCGGCAGTCGTGGGGAAATGTGAAAGAGTTCGGGAATCCCACATTTTTTCATTACTGAACGTCATTGGTTAGTTATTTTAAATTGTTAAAAGGCGAATAATTTGATTTGTTTGGTTAGTAAAACTATCTAAAGTTGATGTTCTATATACTAGAAACATATTACGACAAACATGGCTGTGTATTTTCCGCTTTTGGATATCATTAACTTCGATTTCGTGTGTAAATTTTTCTTAAATAATGAAGAAAATTTGCTCAAAATGTTTTCATTTTCTCTCAACCAATCTACATTGTTAATTTTTCATGAAAATTTTAAGCAAATGTGCACTTATTCCTAAAAAAAATAAATATTATCCACACGTAACGAACAATTTCAAATTAAACGGATAAAATTCTATGAACTCTGCCAGCAACTTTGCCCACAGCGCAAGTGTCTCATATCTCCTTTGAGTGTGTTGGTGAGCAGAATTTTTTGAAGTTTCGTGACATTTTTCAATACGATTTTCTTTGTAAGAATACTAGCGCACCAAACGTGAACACTCCATAAAAATATAGCTTGAAGGCTAAGTAATGGTCTCAGTATTGTCTCTGCCTTCTAGCATGTGGTAATTTTGTGCACAACGTTGTTGACGTTGTTTAATTGATTAGATTGACAATGTTCCTACTACGTTCCTTACTGAGTTTAATGTTTTAAAGTGCATTTACACCATCACGCACACTTATTTTTGCATGAGATGGGACAGAGAAATCCGTTTATCTACAGTCAATGCTAATAAGGCGTGAGAGTGAGATCACTTATCTAGCAGTTGATTTTATCTTGCTATAATATTATTATGGAGATTTGACAGGTCAGATGTAAACAAAGAAATTTATTTTCATCGAATAACTACAAATTCAAAAATGGATCTCGTAAAGGCCACTATATTAATAGATATCATCATCGATAGTAGCGATGATGAAGTGGAAAAGAAATGTGCAAAAAGAAAAACGAAGAGGAAGTATTGGGTGCATCCTTACCTAAGGAACAGAATGCTTGATGGGGCATTTGTATCAATTTTTGGATCAATATGCGAAACAAATGATCCGCAACTTTTCCTCAAGTATTTGAGAATGACTGCTTCCCAATTTGAAGAGTTGCTTCTCAAAATTGGACCATTTATAACGAAGCAAAATATTATACGAGAAGCGATCTCGGCTAAAATCCGACTTTTAATAGCCATTAGGTGAGAGTAGAATCATGTTTTTCAAATAACTTTTTGTAATTTGATGATTCGTTTTTCAAACGTTAACTTTAACAAATCTAAACTATATTTTAACAGTCATATTATTATGTATATTAAAATAGATATTTGGCTACTGGCGAATCACAGGCAAGCTTAGCATTAAGCTATAAGTGTTCGTCGTCTGTCGTGCACAATATTTTAGTGGAAGCAACATCAACCATAGCGAAAGTGTTAAAAAAAGAAGTTTTTCCAAAAATCACAGTTGCCAAATTTTTGGAAATTGCTCAGGGCTTTGAGCTGCGGTGGAATTTTCCGAACTGCATTGGCGCTATTGATGGGAAACATGTCATGGTAACATCGCCGTACAACTCAGGGTCAGAGTTCTTCAATTACAAAAAGTTTTTCTCTATTGTGTTGATGGCTATATGCGACCACGATTATAATTTCGTTATGTGCGATATAGGAGCTGCAGGACGTCAAAGCGATGGAGGCATATTTCAAAACAGCGAGTTCGGAAAACTGTTTTATCAAAACAAACTTCCGTAAGTAACTATTTTCCGAAGTTTTAAATTTCATTAACTCCAGCAAACAAAACTTACAGTATTCCGAAACCCAGAGATGTGGCTCCAGATTTGTTGAAAGAGCCATACGTTTTTGTAGCAGACGATGCATTCTCCATGAACGAGAATATGATGAAACCCTACAGCAAACGAGGCTTGACGAAAGAAGAACGAATCTTCAATTATCGTCTAAGCAGGGCTAGACGTGTAATTGAAAATTCGTTCGGCATTTTAAGCGCCAAATGGAGGATCTATCGCGTACCAATTAATGCAAGTCTTGCGTTAGTTGAAGATATAGTTGGTTCCACAGTTTGCTTACACAATTGGTTACGTAATCATCCGGGGAACAGGTATATCAACATGGGATCAATAGACCAAGATGTGCAAGGACACTTAACGGACGGAAGCTGGAGAGAGCAGTCTAATAATTTGCGTGCTTTCCATGACAGTGTGAATGGAAATTCTTCCACAAAAGCCAAGCACACACGACAAAAATTAACCAACTACTTTAATGGTAGCGGTGCTGTGGATTGGCAAGATTCCAAAATTTAAAATACTTACTTCTTTTACTTCTTTTATTAATAAATATTATTTAATTATAACAATAAACAATATGTAGGAACTAAGTTGTTTGTACTACTAAATCACATTAAATTCATTAAATATAAATAAACAAAAAACAGGTATTTCATTTCATTTGTCGTAGGTAATTAAAAATAAATAATAGTCTTACAATCCGCTAATTCCTGTGTGAAATTCGTCCATCATTGCATTTACTACTGTAAAGAGACGCATATGCATTTCTCTTTGCAAATGCCGCGGTAGTTCCTCCATTTGGTCAAGTATCATTTCGCATGTTAGGGCGGCAAAACTCTTTTTGGGTAGTGGCAACTGCTCATTCTGCTTTGACTTCATGTCCTCCAACAAAATGATTGCTTTCTGTCGCAACTCATTTGTCGTTGTTTGACAAGATTCTCCTAAAAAAGAAAAAAACCGAGTGAAATATAAATTTTAATAGTTAGCTGTATCTTATACTTGAGCTTTGGGAAGCACCTGCAAGATCAGACGATGGTAAAACTTCAGGTTGCACTTTCTCGAAATACGATTTTGTTCTAAAAGAATATTTCGTGTACTAAGCACTAAGGTATAATCAATAACATTATTACTACAGCCCACGACAGATATAAGAAACTCTTATATCCGAGTTGTTCTTATAATATGCGAACACTTATATAAAAAACGGAATGACACGGTGTGAGTGTTTCTTATATCATTCGAAGACTGTATCCTATTTATTACTTGCGAGGCTTATTAGTGTCGTCCAAAAATGATAGAAGCCTTGAGTACTTGTACTGCTTAGCGTAGTTTCCCGATCCACTAGGCAGTATTTTCTTCGACCTCATGTAGGAACTTTTTAGCCGATCCCATCGAGTTCGCACAACACTAGCCTGTTTAATTTTGAGATCTGAAAGGTAATAATATTAATACCAAGTACATTGTTTATTAATTGTATACCCACTTAGCTGGCTTACGATTTCTTCCCATAGTCTCATCCGTATAACACGATTTTTAAAATCGCTGTGGTGAATGCTCCATAAAGCCGGCTTCTCTCGAACTGCCTCAATAAGATTTTCTGAAAAAAATGCAATATATAAGTAAAAGGACTTATTCACTCTATTAACGACATACCTACTGCTTCTTCGGGGAACTGTTTCTCGTTTTCATATTCTGATGTAGTGGGTTTTGTGGGCGGATTATCTAGATAAACACATAAAATAGACGTAAAAACACAATTCCAATTCGTAGTTTGTTATTCAGAACGATGTTGGGACTTACCTACAATTGAGCTGTTGTATTCACTATATTCTTCTAAGTACTCGACATTTGGACACCAGTTTTCATCTGAAAATTTAATTTGCAATATATTATGCACTAGTAAATAAAGAAAATGTTATCTACCATCAATTGTGTTTTCCATCTTGAATAAAACGCCGATGTGAAGCAGAGAAATGTCAAACGTGAATTATGGCAGGGAAAAACATATGATAGCAGCGCCCACTTTGTTTTATAGGAAAGCGAAATTTTGAAAGCCATCGCTATAAAAATATCAACATGCATAGCTTTCCCATAATTCCTAACACGTAAACAAGATGGCCGACCAAAAAACGTGTCACGTTTTTTTGCGTGTTAGGTAATGCCGTCCCTTTCAGTCACACAGCTATTTAGTATTTAGCATCCCTTTAATCTTCCGTGATAGGAATGTGTGACCGTGTAAATGCGGCATTATAAATGTTTGTTTTTAAACAAGCAATTTTAAAAATCAAATAAAATATTTTGAGTTTAGAAAGGTATGCTGTTGATCAGCAAAAGTATTATTTATTTTAATTTATAAAGTAGCCGTTAAAGACTACTTAAAGACTGACTAAGTTCCTACAAAGCTAATGTACCAAATCGAATACTTTAAAAGACTTATGTGTTTTTTTGTGGTTTAAAAATGTGTGCTGTAATAAATAAGAATAAAATGCTAGGAACTCTACGCTCTTCTTTTAGTTTCTCCGAATACTAAGCAAATGGACGTTTTTACACTGTCATGCCGTTTTTTTATATTATGTTCATATATCAGAGCAAAAAAGTCTTAAGCTAAGATTAGACTGTATGCCAAGTGGTCATAAAATGCCAATTTCTGACAGTGCTCCTGTCAAAATATGGTCATACAATGTAATGGGCATATCTCATATGCTCTAATGACCTAAATGCCACATATGACCAGGCTGATTTTGACAGATAAAAATGCCTAAATAGCATATAGTGTAATCGGACAGTAAGCACGAATGCCATCATAAAGTACTATATGCCCATATGCACTTTATTGAAATTTCGTTAAGGCATTGCTGGCATTTTTGATGGAACAAGATTTATTTTGTTGTCATCGGTGTTTGAGTTCGTAGAATTTTGATTTATCTGATATATATATTTATATGATATATATAAATAACAAATTATAGGGGGACTATGCTCCCTCGGGTATCTCTCGGGTCCGCCTACGTGAACATGTGTTTGTGCCACGTAGTATTCCTCGGCGTCACCGTCTTCCATCCACCAACCGCAGCTTTGTTTGACTCTCTGTCTCGCTTATGCTGTCCGAAGACCGCAGTAAACGTTGAACAGGCAGACGAACAAAGGAAACAAAACAAGAGCGAAGCAGACGTAACAACAAGCGTGCAAGGCGAACGCAAATCTTATAGAGAGTAAAAAAAGAGCACGACTTGTGTTGTTATAATCAATTAATATTTCCTTTATTCAATTAACGAAGGAATTTAAGAGGAAAATGATTATGATACAATTTTAAAGAAATATGGCAACTCTGACTGAGGTTGTTTAATCTCCTTGTCTTCACCTATGCAGTCCGTGAACCGCAGTAAATGAGAAACGCGGAGAAGAAAAAAACGCAGCAGAAAAAGAAACGCAAGCTAGACTCGTATGTGGTACTTTTCCTGATGACGGTAGCGTAACCTTCGATCGAGGCGAAATACCAAATGCGAATCACCGATTTGTAAATTTGCTCCGGCTTTTATATTGATCCGTGAGAGCTTTTGAGTGAGCTTTTACATTTGTTGACGTTTTCGCTAGAAGAGCTTATGTCAATCAGTGGTGCCAAATTACAATTATTTTGATTAGGAACATTGGTTTTAGAAATTAAAATTATGGTTTAACAAAAGAAATAATTTTAACAATATAAAATGATGATGAAATGTGGTGGTGAGAAATAAGTAATAAGTTTAACAATATAATATAATATAATATGATGATGAAATGTGGTGGTGTTACAGTCTCCCCCTCTGGCGCTGAGATCGTCTCGATGATGCGGCAGATCGGGTAGTAGTCTTCGCTGGTCGCCCTCGTCGGCGAAGAGGAATGATTGGTTCTTCATCTGGAGTGGCACCGGGTTTGTACTTCGTGATTGCAGAAACATGATATGTGCCCAATGGAACGGTAGGGTCATCTTTGGAGGCCACCTGGTAGGCCGTTGAACCAACTTGGTTGATGATAACATAAGGACCGTCTCTTCGTGGCATAAACTTTGCGGTTTGGTTTTTGGAGGATTTGCTAAGAAAGTGGGAGGTTATTAGAACTTGATCACCCACTTTAAGAGGAGGGTGTGGTCGTCTCTTTTTGTCAGCGTATGTCTTGTTGTAATCTTGCATTTTCTCGGTTGTTTCTTTGGCGTTCTTCAATACGTCGGATAGTTTCAATAGCGTAGGCGTGATTTGCGGAATGAAATTTTCTGATAAAGCAATGGTTCGTAGGTCGTGAGTGATGTCATCGATAGTACGTAGTTCACGTCCAAACGTCAGATATGATGCAGTGTAGCCAGTACTTTGGCATTTTGCTGTGTTGATAGCGAAACGTATTGATGGAAGATCGTCTGCCCAGGTAGTATGGTTACGACCTACAAGTATGGCGAGTTGTGTCTTCATATCTCGGTTTTTTCTTTCGACTGGGTTGGATTCGGGGTGGTAAACAGGTGTTAGCGTTTGCTGGATTCCTAGGCAATGTGCAAGCTGTTGCATAATTGCAGAAATGAACTGCGGCCCGTTGTCAGTATGCAAACGTCGTGGAATTCCGTAACGCAGGAATACTTCGTTGAGTAATGTCACTGCGCACTTTTCAGCTGTGGCCTCGATTAATGGGAAAACCTCTATCCATCGACTTGCAAGATCTTCGGCGATAAGGATCCACTGATATCCGTCTTGCGTGGGAGGTAAAGGACCGAATAAATCGACTGAAAGAACTTCGAAGCGTTGATTACTGGACACAGTCTGCAGGAGTCCGGTCGGTTTCATGTTGCTTGGCTTGTATCTGAGGCAAGCAAGACAATTGGCGATATGTTTTGTGATGTCGTTTCTCATGCCAGGCCAATAATACCTTGAAGCAATTTTGGCAATGGTGCGCTCGACACCGTGATGGCCTGCGGTAGCGGCATCGTGATAATTGTAGAGAATAGATGTTCTCTCCTCCGATGGTATGACGAGTTGTGCGTTATCGGAGTCTGATTCGGATGAATACCTGTTGTAAATGACATGTATTTTTAATGGTGAAACAAAGAAACCAAAAGTAATAATAGACCAAGACGTTCACAACGTTATAATGATTTTATTGGAATGCTCGAGAAGTCTATTAAAATTAATTGTACACTAGTTAAGTACACTAAATCCAATTATGTATAATGCCTTTTTTATGTTTTACAATATATATAATGTTTTTGTTTATACATGTTTATAGTTTCGTTAATAAATGTCAAAATAGATATGTTTATGTTTTAGTATTTGTCATCGATGTCACTCTATTATGGATGGGTGTGGGCATTGTCTAATAGGAATGTGCGTTTAGTTACTTCGCAACATTCTCCCCGCCCGTGAACGTAGTTCGCAAAACTTCCTTCATTAGTTATTGTGATGAAGCCTCAACGCTGATGAGATTCGTCCACCTCACTAACGACCCCGTCAATTTTGACTACTTTGCCGACCTTCGTCACTTCCACAAAATACATGTAAAGAGAGAGACAATTAATATTCTGACATAAAAATAACAAGCTTTCCACGTAAGAGAGACAAAGACAAACATAATCACGAAGTACCACAAAAAATATAAACATTGATGCGAATGTGCAACGTGCATCTCCCTTGCACTGATTGTCTCGTACTCCACTCCAAATCCAGTTCCGTCTCCGTGTGTATTTTTTGCGATGAATGGCGATCGTTCGGTGCCGGCGAATATTTATTTTGTTAAGTTATTGTTAAGTGTTGTAAAAATATGTATAGTGTTTGTGTTTATTGTTGTTGAGGAACAATAGTGTTTATATGTCGTTGCTGAGACATCAATTTAATGTGCGATTACCATACTGATGATGACGATGAAACGATGGCGATGAGAACGACGAGTTGCTGTACAACAGGTAAGTAACAACATTGTGTAAATAAATTGCATGTATTTGATTAGATTTGAATTCGATTTATTTCTTGTAGTTTCGTTGCATGTACATATGTATTATTATTAGAATTAATATTAGTGTGGGGATGTGTGTTCGCGCAAAAAACTTAATTCATAACTTGACATATGAGTTGAGTGCATTTTGTTTTTGCATTTGTGTAGTTAGAGTGGTTAGGGTTGCGATTGGTTCGATAACTATCGATAACCGATAACAACGTAGTTGTGTTCGATATTATATTTTTCTTTTTTGTATTCGATATTTGCGTAGATGAATGCGTTTTATGTTATAATTAAAGGAAATGTTTGGTTATGGCGTGTTTTTGATACGACGCGTTTTTTTTTTTTTGTAAAATGTCTTGATTATGAAATGGCATTCGTGGTACAGTGCATTTCGGAATTTGTTTGTTTGTGAACGTTTTGATTGTGATGTTTTGAAATTGCATGTTTGACCCAGTACAAATTTCGGAATTTGTTTCGTCAACGTTTTTGTTTTGTTTGAATGTGGACTGTATAATATATGTTTAGGTTGCTGTTTCTTCGTTATTTGTTAATTATGTTTATACATTTTTTTTTTTTTTTTTTTTTAGCTAAAGATAAGATTTTAAGTTTCATAATAGTGTATGATCCTCGTTGTTTTTGTTTGTTGGCAGGTAGCATATCTTCGCGATCGGTCGTTTAAGAAATCCTGTTTTTGTTTTAACTGTTACGACCCGAGTTAGTCCGTCTGTTCCGGGATGCGTTTCCTGTATTCTCGCTAAACTCCAATGAGATGGTGGAAGACGTTCATCTTTGATTAGAACCAAGTCTCCGATTTTCGGTTCTTCTTCTATTTTTAACCATTTCGGGCGTTGTTGAAGTCGCGATAAATATTCGGTGTTCCATTTATGCCAAAACGTGTCCAGAAATGATTGCAATCGTTTCCAACGATCGAGGTATCCAATTTTTCGCAGTGTGTTGTCCCCTTGTGGTACGGTGTGAAATGGCTCACCAATCAGAAAATGTGCTGGCGTGATGACTTCCAGGTCATCGACGTTGTCGGACAGAGGGCATAAGGGCCTTGAATTCAGACACGCTTCTATTTGGGTCAGAAGCGTGGTGAGTTCCTCATAGGTAAGCCTCTCATTGCCGACAACCCTTTTCAAATGGTACTTGACCGACTTCACCCCGGCTTCCCATAAGCCTCCAAAATGAGGGGAAGCGGGAGGAATGAAATGCCATTCGGTACCCAAATTCGCCAATTTGCCAGCGACCTCTTTCCAATCGTGCTGAGCATCTCGTAATAGTTTTCGTAGTTCTGTGTTGGCTCCCACAAAATTGGTCCCGCAATCACTGTAGACCTGAGTACATACTCCTCGTCGTGCCGTAAAACGCCGAAAAGCTGCCAAAAATGCCTGCGTTGTCAGGTCAGAAACCACCTCGATATGAATCGCCTTCGTCGCCAAACAGATAAATAAAGCGAAATATCCCTTAAAGTATCTACCACCACGACCTTTCCATGATTTTAATTCGATCGGCCCCGCGTAGTCGACTCCAGTATGGCTAAAAGGTCTTGCCATTCGCACCCTGGCAGCTGGTAAACTCCCCATGAGTTGTTCCATCTCCTTAGCCTTTTGTCGGAAGCAATCCTTGCATCTGTGGATGTGATACTTAACGGCTCTTTTTATTTGTCCAATCCAGTATGTCCGTCTTATGTAGGCAACCATTTGCTGGATTCCACCATGAAGCGTTTTGCTATGAGCATCGCGCACTACAAGGCTGGTGAAGTGGTGATTAGATTTTAATAGTATCGGATGTTGCTCATCATAGTCGAGATGCGAGTTTTGCAACCGGCCTCCCACACGCAGTACTCCATGAGCATCGATGAATGCGCTTAATGGACGTAAATGCTTTGGGATTCCACCAGAATTCTCAAGCTCCATCAACTCTGATGAAAACATCTCTCTCTGTGCTGCTTTGACTGCGAGCACAGTTGCTGCCTTTAACTCTTGCGGGCTCAGTGGCTGGGACTTTCTCTCATTTTTGATGGCTTTGCAGTTGTTGACGAATCGCAAGCAGGTTGCTAAGACCCTTATCACCTTTGCAAGCTGTGAAAAATGGTGAATCACTTCGCTGACACAATCGTACTCCTTGTTTTGAACGCAATGTACCCTGACTGTTCGTCTTTCCTCCTCTGTGTCGATGCTGATAGGTTGTTCAGGAACTTCAAACTCCCATCGGCCTTGCAAAAATCGAGGTCCTTGCCACCAAAATACCAGGGACTCTAGAGCTCCAGGAAAAACACCTCGTGATGCCAAATCAGCAGGATTATGATGCGTGGGTACATGTCTCCATGCATTGATGTCGGTAAGACGCTGTATTTCGGAAACACGATTAGCCACAAAGGTGTCCCATTTAGAGGCTGGTGAGCGAATCCAGGCCAATGCAATCATGGAGTCTGTCCAAGCATAAGTTTTTTGGACACCCAAGGTTTCTCCGACGTATCGAAGTAACGTGGCCAAAACCACTGCTCCGCAAAGCTCGAGACGCGGAAGGGACACTCTTCTTTTACATGGAGCCACTTTGGTTTTTGATGTGAGCAGATGAACGTGGATGTTGTCGTCATCATCCAAAACTCGAATGTATACCGCTGCCCCAAAAGCCTTCATCGAAGCGTCGCAGAATCCATGTATTTCCACCGCTTTATTGCTCCGTGTCGTGTTGATCCACCTTGGAATTTTGATGCGTTCGATCATAGGGAGTTCTCGGCGAAAGGCTTCCCATTGAGTTTTCAACTGTAGTGGAATTGGATCATCCCAATCCGAACCCAGGCTCCACAGTTGTTGCATCATAATTTTGGCAGTGATGATGCACGGAGAAATCCAGCCAAGTGGATCAAACAATTTGGCGATAGCAGACAACATGGACCTCTTTGTTACTTCCTTTGCATCCGGTTGGAAATTCTGGAAAGAAAATGAGTCACTTATTGGGAACCACTTAATGCCCAACGTTTTGACATGGTTCAGTGCTCCAAATGGAATTTCAAAATCGATTTCCCGATCTCGCTCTGGAATATCGTCCACTAACTCCTTTTCGTTGCTTGTCCACTTCCGCAGATGAAATCCTGCAGAGGCTAACAATTGCCGAGCTTCGTTTCGCTTTTGCCTAGCGTCTTCTATGTTATCGGCTCCACTTATTATGTCGTCAACGTACATGTCCTCACGAACCACTTTTGCTCCTAAGGGAAAATTTTGATTTTCGTCCTCCGCCAATCTCTGTAGGATACGTATCGCTAAATAGGGTGCACTCGCAGTACCAAAAGTGACCGTTTTTAGCTTGTAGGCCTTCAGTGGTGTGGCTTGATTCTCCCTCCAGAGGATCAATTGATAGTAGCTATCACGTGGGCTTACCAAAATTTGACGATACATTTTTTCAATGTCTGCCGTAAACGTCACTCGATGAGTCCTCCATCGTAGAATTAAGTTAACAATGTTTGTTTGCAGCTTCGGACCCACCAGCAAACGATCGTTTAAAGACGTACCATCCGATGTCTTAGCCGCTGCATCAAATACGACCCTCAATTTCGTCGTGGAACTAGCCTCCTTAAACACAGCATGGTGTGGCAGGAAGTAATGGTACGGAGTCTTAAGTGTTGCATCGTACACCTGATCTACCTCCTCCATGTGCTGGAATGTAATATATTCCCGAATACAAGTGCTGTAATCTTCATGTAGTTTCGGATCCGACGCAAACCTCTTCTCCAAATGTGCAAATCGACGAACGGCGCATTCCCTACTGGACCCCATCGCTGGATGATATACCTCCTTAAATGGCAGCATGACTTCATAACGTCCGCTGGACAAACGTTTGGTATTTTTATCGAAGTGTTCTTCACAAACGACGTCTTCTTCAGGATCCTTGGTTTGGAACGGCTGCTCTTCCATTTCCCAAAATGTTTGCAACTGGGAACTCAGATCCGTAAACTGCACAAAACTACGCAAATGTTGGGGATTCTCGGCTGGAACCTTGCCAAAGATTATCCATCCAAGCTTTGTTTTTTGCGCTATCGGTGCTAAACTGTCTTCACAGCGCATGATGTCTGGAAGAAGTATTTCGGCGAAAACGTCACTTCCAAACAATAAATCGATTGGCGCAGGAACATAAAAATCGGGATCCGCTAGATGTAAATCGGAAAGATGTTGCCATTTGTCAGGTATCATCCGTTGGGTCGGAAGAAGCCCAGTCAGTGACTTGAAAACAAACGCCCTAACGGCGCTCTCAAATGCCGAATGTTGCGACGCAAACATTATGTGAACATAATTTTGTGCTGTGCCACTGCTGACCATCCCCAACCCAGATACCTCGACAAATGCACGATGCCTCTTCAACTTCAACAACTGTGCCGCAGATTCGGAAATAAAAGTCGCTTCTGATCCAGGATCGATCAAAGCCCGCAAATTATGGAAGCTTCCTTCAGCCGATCTCACTCTTACCATCGCTGTTGCCAAAAGCACCTTGGACCGTTGCGAGAGAGAGTAAAAAGTGTTAATTTGCCTGCTCGTCGAAGGCTGTGGTTCCTCCGATGGTTGAAATGCAGGTGCGTTTGGATTAACGGCCACCTGATATGACTGCGCATTACTCGATCTGGGCTGTTGAGAATGCGGTGTGGTCACTGCCTGAAAATTGCTGTAGCCGTTGTTGTTGTTGGAAGAATTATTCTGGTAATTGTTACCTGGCTGCATATCATGGACATGCAGAAGGGAATGATGACGCTGTTGGCAAAAATAACAACACTTCGGGCTAGGGCATTCTCGCATAATGTGGTTATAACCGAGACAATTATCACAGACCTTGATATTCCTAACTGTCTGTTTTCGCTGTATGGGGTTCAAATTTAAAAAACGTTGACATTTCCTCAGCGCATGCTGACCTTGATGACACAGCTTGCAGGAAATCGTCTCCCGAGAAGTTGCCTTTGCCAAAAGAACTCTTGGTGTCTCTGCGTACGACCGGTTCCTCGTGTTGACAGCTGTATCGTTCCTTACCCAAGGCCTGGAACTCCCCTTCAGGTCCTGCTGATCGACCACCTCAAGAGTGCGGAAGCGTGTTTCCAAAAATCCGGTGAACTGTTTGTACGTTGGCAGCTCCTTAAGGTTCTCCAACTTCTCTTCCCACAGCTGCTGAGTAGAAGTTGGCAATTTATGCAGTAGGACGTATATCAAAATTGCATCCCAGTATTCTACTCGCAAGCCGAGGTTCGCCAACCCATGAACACACTCCTGAGATGTGTCCAACAGCTCCTTCAGTCCGTTCGCTGATTCCTTAGATAACGGTGACTGTCCGAAAAACAACTTCAGCTGGGCATTGACCAAAACGCGTTTGTGGTCGTAACGCAAAGTAAGCAACTCCCATGCTTTTGCATAATTGCCCGCATCACAAGGTAGATGTTGTAGCAGTCGCTCAGCCTCACCCTTCAAGCACGACTTGAGATAATGCATCTTATCAACATCACTCAACGAAGCGTTGTTGTGTACCATGGATTGAAACAGACCTTGGAATGACCTCCATGTTGTGTACGAGCCGCTGAACTTAGGAATATCGATTTCTCGAAGCCTAATTTTGTTGCTGGATGCCGCTGATTCACCTGACGCCACACTTGCAGTCGGCGTTGGCTGGGCGAATTTTTCCAATGCTTCCAGCAAGTCGCTGCGATACTCCAGGTAAATTTCCTGAATTTGCTCATACACAATCATTAATTCCTCCAATTTCAGATCTTCCTCAAGCCTTCCGCCGCCGACGATTGACTCGTGATATTGCCTGGAGACTCGCATATTCTCCTCTAGCATGTCAAGGCGACTAGTGACATAGGATTGTTGCTTACGCTTCTTTGTGGAGTTTTTAAAGCTAGTGAAGCAATTTACCAGCGTGGTTAAAACGCCTTTTTGCAACATACCACAATTAAAATTACCCTTTTCCATTATATTAACACGTAGATTTATTAAAAGTTATAGATATATTATGTATATTTTAAGTTGAAGTAGAAGCAAAACTTACTTGCTTTTGATGATGCTCGTATGCTTCTGTGTGCTGTAGGCGTCACAGTTGAATTTGTCCTCAATCCTTCAGATTCTGGATAAAGCTGGTTGTCCTATCTGGCGATTTTTTTTTTTCGTTACACGACGCGTAGAATACGATTTACACACACCAAATGTCAATAAATTTAAGATTTATATTAGATAAAGTTTGTTAAAATTAGATGTAAGTTTTACGTGTCAAGAAATGAATTGCACTTTGTATTGCACTTTCTAACCACACTTTTTTTGTCAAATTGTCTATTTTAAAGAATTAATTGTCCAAGTTCAATATTTGTAAGTTACAATTAACAATTAACATTAAATTAGACGCGAAAAGGACCAAAATGTAAATGACATGTATTTTTAATGGTGAAACAAAGAAACCAAAAGTAATAATAGACCAAGACGTTCACAACGTTATAATGATTTTATTGGAATGCTCGAGAAGTCTATTAAAATTAATTGTACACTAGTTAAGTACACTAAATCCAATTATGTATAATGCCTTTTTTATGTTTTACAATATATATAATGTTTTTGTTTATACATGTTTATAGTTTCGTTAATAAATGTCAAAATAGATATGTTTATGTTTTAGTATTTGTCATCGATGTCACTCTATTATGGATGGGTGTGGGCATTGTCTAATAGGAATGTGCGTTTAGTTACTTCGCAACACCTGTAGAGTATCCCGTCGTTAAGGAGATATCCACGGGATGTCCATCGAGTAACGTTTTCATCGTTGTTTTCAAAGGACTTGATGATTGATTGCAACTGTTCATCTTGTAGCTGTGCGTCTCTGATTTCCTTTGGATTTCTTGAGGGCATATCGATATAAAAGTTGCAGAGTTCACATGTGGCATCTGAGTGTTCTTTGTTTTCGCATGGAGGTCTTGACAACATGTCTGCCACAATGTTCGTTCTTCCCGGTGTGTAGTCAACTTTAAAATTATAAGGCTGGAGTTGCAGTGCCCATCGAGCAAGTCTACCGGTTGGAGACTTTAGGCTCATAAGCCATTTCAACGGCTGATGGTCCGTCAATAAAGTTATTTCACCTCCTTCTATGTATCCTCGAAACTTGTTTACGGCCCATACGATAGCGAGGGCTTCTCTTTCCGTGGTGGAGTAATTTCGCTCAGCTGATGAGAGAAGTCTCGAGGCGTATTCGATAGGATGCTCATCCGATTTCTCCCCCTGGACTAGTACTGCACCGATGGCGTAGTTGCTGGCGTCCGTCTTTAAAATGAAGGGTTTATCATCGCAAGCTTGTTTGAGGATGGGGGCACTTGTGAGTAGGGTTTTTAAATTGTCGAAGGAGGATTGTTCTTCACTGCCCCACTTCCACAAGGCATTCTTCTTTGTTAGGTTACTTAGAGGCTTTGATATTTTTGCGAAGTTTGCTATGAATCGACGATACCAAGAGCAGGTTTGTAAAAATGAGAGAACTTGCTTTACATTCTTTGGCTCTTGTCGGTTTCGTATAGCAGAGACTTTGTCGGGGTCGACTTCAATACCGTGATTGGTAAGGATATGTCCCAGGTATTTAACAACTGAACTACAGAAGTTGGATTTTGGTCTGTTTACTTTTAGTTTGAAAAGTTTAAGGCGTTCAAAAACTAGCTGCAGATCTTGTAGATGCTTATTAAAGTTACTGGAACATACGATTATGTCATCTATATAGATCAAGATTAATAAATCTTTCAAAGGATTACGGAATCTGTCCATTAATCTTTGGAACGTGGCCGGGGCGTTTCGTAGCCCGAAAGGCATGCGGTTAAAGCGAAACATTCCAAATGGTGTGATGAATGCCGTTTTATCACGATCTTCTTCATCTATTTCAATTTGGTAGTATCCGGACTGCAAGTCTAGTGTACTTTTAAATGATGTAGTTGAGGTTGAATGCAACAGGTCGTCTATCCTTGGTAACGGGTATCGGTCAGGAATTGTGATGCCATTCAACTGCCTATAATCAATGCAGACGCGAATGCCTCCATCTTTCTTAGGGACTAAGACCACTGGTGCAGCCCATGGAGATTCGCACTCTTCGATTATGCCATGTTCTAGCATTTTGTCTAGTTCGGCTTTGAGCTGTTCCCTTCTAGTTGGAGATAATCTGTAAGGTGTTACAGCTAACGGGGTATTGTTGCCTGTGTTAATTTTGTGCACGGCGAATGGGGTAGGTTCGTGTAGTTGATCAAACACGATTTCTTGGTCTGTCAATAACTCATTTAATTTTCTTCGTTCGTCTAAGTTTAGCTCAACCGCCTCATCACACCGGAGCTCAACGTCTATGGCATTGATTTCCATAAAGTATGAATCGGGGTCGACATCCTCCTGCGAGCGTACTAGATTCGGGAACAGGTTTTCCTTTTTGCGTTTCCGCTCGGGAGTTACATCGGTAGTTCTCAGAGCATCCTCAAATATGTTTTGTATGCCATTTGGAGAATAATCATTCTTTTGCATGTGTGGAACGTCTCTTTTCCTTGTGGGTGGAGCCTGTTTGGAATGTATAACTCGCGGAGTCAGAGGAACTTGTAGTACGGGTTCCAATGGCTCGAACCAAGCTAAGAAAGCAGAGGTACGTTTAGACGGTTTAGGTGGAGATATGGTGTTTTGTGCGACCACTTCTGGTGTGCGGGCGAGCGGTGATATGGGCTTAAAGTTGTCCGCCGCAAAAAGGTCTTTTAGCACATGATCTGGTGTTGACTTTCTTTGAACTTTTGTGTGTACTGTGTCATAAAAATCGAACACTTTTTCGGTTTGGTCTCCGAAGTACCATATTCTTTGGCCCAGGTCCAAAATAATACCATTCTGTTCTAGGAAATCTATTCCTATTAGAGTCCTGTTGTCTGTTGCCTTAGGTAAAGCGATAAATCGTATTGGACGTAATCGAGTTCCAATTACAATATTTGTATCAGCGATATATATTTCTTGTGCGGAGGACTCTCCGTCTGCAAGAGTAACGTTGGCATCGGCTGCGGTGAACTTTGTACCGTTCCGGAGTAGATGCAAAAAAAGTTCTCTTCCAGCGACGCTTGTTCGTGCTGCAGTATCGATGTACGCTAGTCCAACTTCTCCATGAGACATGATGGAAATTGTAGGGAGATCGGTACCCAATGTGGTTTTTATGCAGTTGAAAGAAACCGTAGCTGGTCCTTTCGGCAGGTCTTTACACGTGGGACAGTTGGATCTTACGAATCCCGGTGCTTTGCACTTATAGCAGTGAAGCTTTGACTCGGGTTTTGCCGGCGCAGATGATTTTTTCTGGAGGTCATCACTTTCCTTCCTTCTGCATTCACTGATAGTGTGACCCGTGAATTTGCAGTAATTACATCTTTTTGGTCTAGTATCTGATGACGTTGAAGTGGATGCATGATCAGCTTGCTTTTCTGAAAGCGAAAGTTCGACTGCCCTTGCCTTAGTTAACAGGTCTTGAAAGGTAGTGACGCTTTCTCGTGGTACTCCATCACGGATTGAAAGATGAAGCAACCCATAAACAAGGTCGATCATCATTGGTTCTTTTGGCGCTGGCTCGGGTAGCTTTGCCAATAAAGCCCGTTTTTTACAGATGAAATCATCGGTGGGCTCCTTAGGTTTCTGCTTCTTTGAATAGATATCCATATATATGCGATATGCCGGTGTTACTGGTGCGTACGCGTTACGTAGCATCGTGATGACCTGGCTCCATGTTTTCGCCTCTTTCTGAACGCCTTGCCACCAATTGACGGCATTGTCAGTGAGTAGAAGCGGAAAACCTTTAATAGCGTCTTCGTCATCTATCCGTTCGATATCTTTGTATACATTTATGGTAGCAATGAACCCTTCAACGGCCTCAGCATCTCGTTCGCCGTTAAATCTAGCTGTGCAGCTACTGAAACTGCCCTTCTTAGGCTGGTTTTGAACTGCCGCGAGGAATTGTTTGAATTGGTCTTCGGAAAAATGTGCCATTGTGTTTTTTGCTGCTGATTTTGCTGCAATGCGAGAACTTCTACGCAGTACGTTGTCTTCGTCAAAAGCGAGGTGAGAAGATGTGTGCGGGGAATGGCCCTCTCGTTGGGCGTCAGTTATAGGGGGACTATGCTCCCTCGGGTATCTCTCGGGTCCGCCTACGTGAACATGTGTTTGTGCCACGTAGTATTCCTCGGCGTCACCGTCTTCCATCCACCAACCGCAGCTTTGTTTGACTCTCTGTCTCGCTTATGCTGTCCGAAGACCGCAGTAAACGTTGAACAGGCAGACGAACAAAGGAAACAAAACAAGAGCGAAGCAGACGTAACAACAAGCGTGCAAGGCGAACGCAAATCTTATAGAGAGTAAAAAAAGAGCACGACTTGTGTTGTTATAATCAATTAATATTTCCTTTATTCAATTAACGAAGGAATTTAAGAGGAAAATGATTATGATACAATTTTAAAGAAATATGGCAACTCTGACTGAGGTTGTTTAATCTCCTTGTCTTCACCTATGCAGTCCGTGAACCGCAGTAAATGAGAAACGCGGAGAAGAAAAAAACGCAGCAGAAAAAGAAACGCAAGCTAGACTCGTATGTGGTACTTTTCCTGATGACGGTAGCGTAACCTTCGATCGAGGCGAAATACCAAATGCGAATCACCGATTTGTAAATTTGCTCCGGCTTTTATATTGATCCGTGAGAGCTTTTGAGTGAGCTTTTACATTTGTTGACGTTTTCGCTAGAAGAGCTTATGTCAATCAGTGGTGCCAAATTACAATTATTTTGATTAGGAACATTGGTTTTAGAAATTAAAATTATGGTTTAACAAAAGAAATAATTTTAACAATATAAAATGATGATGAAATGTGGTGGTGAGAAATAAGTAATAAGTTTAACAATATAATATAATATAATATGATGATGAAATGTGGTGGTGTTACAAAATGCCTTAAATGACCATCAAGGCAAATATGACCATATTGGTAATTTTGGTCATATAGTTTAATCTACAGTTTTGATAATCCTGACATTTTGGTCATTTGACAGCTTATCTGGTCATTTGCCTGTTGGCATTCATATGCATAATGGGCATACAGTCTAATCTTAGCTTTAGGATAGTAGATAGATAGATGGATTTTCACATTGGCTCAAGACTATATAATATGTATGCTATTTTTTCTCTTTGTGTTTTATCAACGTCTCCAGATTTTTGGTAAAGTTTATCTTGGTTTGGTAACTTTTTTTCCAATTTTGGTAGCATATTTTTTTTGCAAGTGGAAACCGTGGTCGCAAGTATTCACAGCAGGGTTTGAAATTACAAAAACAACAATGTAAGCAAATGGGTTTTGGGGGGAATGACGTACGAAAGATATTCATCTCTTTTAATCACTCGTCTCTGCCACACATTCTGACTGAACACTTCCTTTTGCGATCCCAATTCGAATCATTCCCTGTGCACAATGTGGAATGATATACAAGTAGTGAACAGTGAAGTGACCTAGTGATAGTGACTAGTCTTATATGTCACTCAACCATCAAAATATTTTCGTCAAACAATAATTTGTGCAAGTTAAAGAATGTACCTAGTGCAAGCAGAGAATTGTGCTGAAAATTCTAGTGGAACAAGCAACATCAAGTTGTGATATTTTAAAATTAAAAAATATTTACGTAAAAAAGAACAAAAAGTAAACACGTTAAAGAAAGAGTCAAGAAGAGAGGGTGTTATAGAGAAATCGAAGAACACTAAAAAAATAACTAAAATTGTTTTGACGGCTTTGTATTTTCAAGCAAGAAAAAAAACTGCGTTTCTTTTTTAATAATCGTCGCAATTTTTAACTCAACACAAAATTTTTGCCGATCTCTCTGTTTATACACATAATCACCCACACTCAGATCCTGCATAAAAATAAAAAGAAGAAAACCAAAAATAAGCTGTCATATTCGTGATATTTTCTACCATCCTCGCTCGCACTGTGGATTCATCGATATTTGCTTTTCTTCCTCCTCAAGTTAAAGCTGTGATAGCACCAATTGAACAAACAAAACAAGAAAAATTACAAGTCAAGTTGGTTGTAAGTGGTAGATATAGAGCAGTTGGTTCTCACAAGCATTGAGCTTGGCGGGACAAGTTAACACTAAGAATTTATAATTTTGTGTACGTAGGGCAACAAATCAACGACAGCCATATCATGAGCCTCCTGGGGAGACCAGATATAGATTCTGGAGAGCTCTTCGTTAATTTTAATCAAAACATCACGTAAGTACGAAAAAGGAATAGGTAGTTTAATAGCATTTAAAATAAGTCATCACGGATAATAGAGGGTGACCCCGATTCTGTCGCGAGGCCGTTGACCATACTGTAAATTTGATTGCTATACAACAAAGGAATTCAAGGATGTTTGATAGATATTAAGCATGTCGCCAGATTTATTATTAAAAAAATATGATCTCACTAAAATAGGTCGAAGATTCTTCCAAATGAGCTTTGTATTAGCTGTAATAATTTTGTCTAGTTCGATGGACACTTTGGCTTGATTTCCTAAAGTCGTGAGACCAGCATTTGCAGGCAATGTGTGAAAGGAGATTACAAAGTTCGAGGGCGATTACATAATGCAAGATCCTGACAAGTAAAAGCACTAAAACTCTTATGTCGTTTTCCATTGGGACCACCAAAAATCGTTTTCAGATCTCAGATTTAACGCGGCTCATGGAACATGCAACGAAATTGATCTGCTTTTGTGAATGGATTAGTGCCTTATTTGAAAGCATTGTCAGCTGTTCAAATTGCATTGGTTTTTTAAAAAATACCTGTTGTAGATACAAATGGAGTAGCTTCGGTGATTCGTAGTCTTCAGATGATGAGGAAGACGATGAAGATAATAATTCCTCAAAAGTTATATCCATTGCTGTTTATGTTTAACTTTATTTTACTTTTCACGAAACCTTGCGCATTTGTTTTGAAAGCAAACTTCTTAGCTGTGCCAAGTATATTGGTATTTTTGGTAGTATGTGTAAATCTGAAAAAATATCGAGATCTGGAAAAAGTGATCCGAATCGAAAAAAAGATTGATTTGTTTGCCCAATGGAACATGAAAAGTGATTTAGGTAAAAAAAAAAGATTGATTTTTTGTCCCAATGGATAACGACATTACTTTAACGTCTGCCAGAAGCTAAGTAGGCTAGGGTGTATATCTACAATGGTGCAGGGAAATAACTTAATTATTTCCCTCCTTCAATTTTAGAATTTCCTAATCTGAAAAAGGAAATCAAAATGGAATTACATATTAATAGGATTTTATTATAATTTTATTAACATTATGAATAACAAGAAAGTAAATTCGCGTGATTTGTCGCACATGTATGCAACCCCCCTGCTTGCGGTCACTGTTTGGCCACTCAAACCTTCAAACTATAGCCCCAGGCACGGGGGCAGCATGCCCAATTATTATTACTACAATTTTTTTTTACGATATAAGATATATAAGATAATAGAAATCTTTAATTTTTTATGTCTGATGATATTGCGCCTTACTATCTACAAACTAATAAATTTAAAAATTTAAGGAAGCTCACAATAGAACCTATAGCAACATAATGTCCGAATCTTGTTATTAACGAAAAATTATCAACTGTAATTAATGCTTTCAATTTGCATTTTGTTACCATTATGTCATTATGGAACGTTATTTTTGTTTGTACTAAATATATATCTTTCATGTGCTCAGTTCCCTGGCGGTGGCTACAAAAGCAGGATACAGCCTCTACAGTTTCGGAAGCATCGATTCAACCTTGGACAAAATCTACAGCTGCCAAACGGAAGAAATTTTTCTAATCGAACGTCTATTTGAAAGTTCCTTAGTTGCCATTGTCTCATTAAAAGCTCCGCGAAAACTTAAGGTTTGTAGTTCCAATGTTAAATGAACGACGCAAATAACGACCTGTTTGGCGTGACTTTTAGGTATGCCATTTCAAGAAACAAAGCGAAATCTGCAACTACTCATATTCGAATACCATTCTGGCGGTCAAACTCAACCGTGAACGTCTCGTAGTCTGTCTCGAAGAAAGTCTCTACATCCACAACATTCAGGACATGAAGGTAGTGCATACAATTCGCGATACACCATCGAACACAACCGGGCTGTGTGCACTGTCGTCTTCGTCTGATCACTGCTATCTCGCCTATCCGGGCAGCGTGATCTCTGGCGAAGTGCAGATATTTGACGCTATCAATTTGCATGCAAAAACTATGATTCCTGCTCATGATACTCCACTGGCCGCAATTGCATTTAGCCCGTCGGGCACTGAACTTGCAACGGCCAGTGAACGTGGTACTGTGATTCGTGTGTTCTCCTCGCTGGATGGTAGCAAACTATTCGAATTGCGTCGTGGTCTAAAACGATGTGTATCCATCGCATCACTCACATTCAGCACCTGCTCCGAGTACTTAGTATCTAGCTCAAACACCGAGACTGTCCATATATTCCGCTTGGATCGAAGCGCGGCCGAGAACGAGAGCAAGCAGTCCAGCGACGACTGGATGGGGTAAATATGGAAACTCTAGATAACTATGTACTTTTCTTGGTTTTCTCCTTCCTTCCGAAGATCCCGTTTTCAATAATTATATTAAGTTATTCGTTTTTCAGATTTTTAAGCAAAACCGTCACCAGCTACTTGCCAACACAAGTGACAAACGTCTTCAGCCAGGGGCGGGCTTTTGCCTCAGTCACCTTGCCCGAGGCAGGGGTTAGGAGAATTTGTGCAATAGCCACAATTCAAAAGCAACTAAGGTATGTTTATTAATGTGATATGACTTTTCCCTAGTCTCTGATAAACTCCAACTTCAAATAGACTCATGGTGGCCTCACAGGACGGATACTTGTACGTTTATTCCATACCATCGATAGAGGGTAGCGAATGCCAATTAATTAAGAAACATGACCTCAGAAGCGTTGAGAGTTTCGCCGTTGATGTAAAAGGTGATACCAAGTAGTACCATTTCGAACACAATCTCAAATTGTTTTGTATGTATTCAGTTGATAACCAACCAATTGCGGACGGAGGGAAGGCGACCACTAACCCGCCGACTTCCGGTCCAAGTTACGCGTCAGCTGTGAAGGGCGCAGGAGACGGTGAAAGTGCATAGACCTCGTTTATCACATCCACTACGATTAATCTAGCGGATTTCTTCAACTCGCTATAATTTGTTTTTCTTTTTATAATTTTGTTTCTGTCAATCGTGCATGTAAAACAAAAACAACTTTTTAAATTCTCCGTTTTTAGTTAAAGTTGGCTTGTAGAAAATATATTTTAAAAAAAATCTAAATACATATTTACATAAACTTTCTGTCTGATTTTCTTCTGTATGCACTATTTAGCTGTTCATTTGCAAAGTCTTTAATTTGTATCAATCAAACACTGGAACAGAGGAAAATGCAATGAAACGATCCATATCGGGTGCAGAAAATCGTTTTTGAGATTTTATTTTACACACTATTATCTACACCATATTCGGTACTTATACACATGAATATGTATATATTTTTTTAAATCCCATTTATTTAAAATTGAATAAAATTGTACTTCAATTATAGATTGTATAATAATAAAACTAATTGGTGTTTACATACATTATAGGTATTATATTCACTGTAAAAAAGAAAACATTTACTTTTTGCTTTGAAGAAACAAAAGTAGAAATCAAAGTTATAGTACCTAGGTTAGGTTAGGTTAGGTTGAAGTGGCTGTCGGCTAGCCGACACACTTAGACCATTATACGGTCCCTTGTGATACCACATGAATCTATCTTCTAAATTCTTCCTACTCGTTGAACCAGTTGGAGCTTCTAATGAAGCGCAAGAGACAGCGAATGGCCGTGTCTTTTAGATCGTTAAGATCATTATAGTAGAACTCTCCCAAATGGAGTTTCCTTCTTTGTGAGAGCGCCGGACAAGTGCAGAGGAGATGAAGAATAGTTTCCTCTTCTTCCTCGTCGAGACAGCTTCTGCAAAAATCATTACATATTACGCCAAGTCTTTTTGCATGCCTGCCTATGAGACAGTGTCCTGTGATGACACCTATTGTAGCACTGATGTGCTTCCTATCGAGGGAGATCAGATGCCTAGAACGTTTTAGATCCAGCTTTGGCCAGATCTGTTTTGTCGCTAGACATGTCGAGCCGGTTGTCCATCTAAGATTTGCTCTTTCGATAGCATCCAGCTTTATTTTTAGTTTGCAGGTAGCGATTGGGATACCTAAAGAGTCCTTGTCTGGAAGCAAAGGTAGTGTTGTTCCGTGTTTGGCGAGTTCATCAGCCTTACAGTTACCTGGGATGTCCCTATGCCCCGGCACCCAACAGAGGTGAATATTAAACTGCTCCGCCATCTCTCTGAGAGACGAACGACAGTCTTGGGCTGTTATTGAATTTGTAGAAACTGATTCCAGGCACTTTATAGCCGCCTGGCTGTCCGAGAAGATACGGATATCTTTAGCAGATATCACGTTCTCTTTCAGCCAGGATAAGACTTCTTTAATCGCCATTATTTCCGCCTGAAAAACGCTACAGTGATCAGGTAGACGGAAGGAGAGACTAAGATCTAGTCTGTCGGAGAAGACACCGCCACCAACACCGTCCACAGTTTTCGAACCATCTGTGAAGAAGTGGATCGATTCATCATCCAGGAAAGCTTTCTCCTCCCAGAATGATCTAGAAGGGATGGAGACCTGGAAGTTATTATCAAATTGTAGTTCCGGTGTAGTGTAATCGATGTTTCCTGGGATGTTTTTAAAATTGTTCAAAATAGCGGCATGGCCAGTTGTTTTCCTGGTCCATTGTGAGGTAGCTTTAAGGCGAACGGCTGCAGAAGCTGCCATTTGTCTGCTGAAGATGTCAATTGGTGTCAGATGAAGCAGGATGTCGAGGGCAGCGGAAGGGGTAGTACGAAGAGCCCCGCCGATGCACAAGCAAGCTGTTCTTTGGACTTTGCTTAACTTATCGCGATAAGTCGCTTTATCCAAAGCAGTCCACCAGACAACAACACCGTACGTGAGTATCGGTCTTATGACAGAGATGTATAGCCAGTAAGTGATACGAGGCTGTAAACCCCACTTGTTTCCTATGGCTTTTTTGCAAGAGAAAAGTGCCACAGTGGCCTTTTTAATTCTTTCTTGGATGTTAGGTTTCCATGTTAACTTCCTATCAAAAATGAGACCCAAGTATTTAGCTTCGTTTGTGAATTTCAAACTAGTGCCATTTATAGATGGAGGGTCAATGTGTGGAATCTTGTATTTCCTAGAGAAGAGGACAAGTTCAGTTTTGTGAGGGTTTACTCCCAGCCCACATTTATTTGCCCATTTTGTTAGCTTATTAAGAGCGTGTTGTAGGAGTTCTTTTAAAGTATTTAGGTACTTTCCTGACACAGCAATGGCAACGTCATCCGCATAGGCAATCACATTGTAACCTCCCGCTTCCAGGCATATCAGCAGTTCATTCACCACTAAGTTCCAAAGAAGGGGAGATAGGACGCCACCTTGTGGGGTTCCTCTACTGACAGATCTTCTGATAGATTTCTCACCCAGACTTGAGTTGATAATTCGGCTATTGAGCATCAAATTGATCAGCTCGCCAAGTGAGGCATCCACGTTCAGAGCTGTCAGAGCACCAGCGATCGCAGATGAGTCGACGTTGTTGAAAGCGCCTTCTATGTCTAGGAATGCAACCATTGTATACTCCTTATGACGAAGCGAATCTTCTATGGAACGCGTTAGCGTGTGTAGGGCCGTTTCTACTGATTTACCCTTAGAGTAAGCGTGTTGCGCCGTTGACAGAAGTCTTTTGTCAATGCTTATGCGTAAATGGATTTCAATCAGTCGTTCTAAAGTTTTTAGGAGGAATGATGAAAGACTAATAGGTCTGAGATCTTTTGGACTCACGTGAGAGCATTTTCCTGCTTTGGGTATGAAAACCACTTTAACTTCTCTCCATAACAATGGGATGTATACCAGATCTAAACAACTTCTTAGGATTATCATCAGCACTGGCAGGATGATATCCGAGGTGTTTTGTAGCTCGGCTGGTATTATGCCATCTGGTCCCGGGGATTTGTATGGTTTGAAGCTATGTAGCGCCCAAAGCACTTTGTCTTTAGTGATCAGACCTTGTAGGTTGGTAGATTGTAAAGTTGATCTGTTTCGATCTGTATGGGCAATACCATTTGAGCTGCCTGGGAAGTGGGTATCGAGCAGCAGATTAAGCGATTCTTCGCTAGAAGTCGTCCAAGAGCCATCTGTCTTTTTCAGACAACTTGGCATTATTGGGTTGGTCGAGAGTATCTTTCTTAGCCTTGATGCTTCGGAGGTTTCTTCTATCTTACCACAGAAGAGTCTCCAAGATGCTCGTTTGGCTTTTCTTAGTTCTTTTTTGTACATTTTTAGGGCTTCCTTGTAGAAATCCCAGTCAGTCGCTTTTCTTGTGTCTTTAGCACGATTGAAAAGTTTTCTGCACTTTGACTTCCTCAGGCCCAAGTCCGAAGTCCACCAAAGTGGCTTCTTCTTTCCCCTTGGTATAATAAGAGGACAGGCGGAGGACATCGCATTGTTTAAAGCCAACGTAAGATTCTTGACTTTCAGATCAAGCTCGTTGGCGTTACAGGGGGGACTGAAAAGCTCTGAGTTAATTGATTGTTTCAGAGTGTCCCTGTATTTGAGCCAATTTGTCTTCCTAGTATTCCTGAACGGAAGTTGGCAAGGAGGGTCATCGGCTACGTTGAATTGAATATACCGATGATCTGAAAAGGAATGCTCGGTTGATACCTTCCAATTGGTAATCAACTGACTGATAGTATCGGAGACAAGAGTTATATCTAAAACTTCCTGTCGGTTTTTTGTTATAAAGGTAGGTTCGTTTCCTACATTACTTATTATGAGGTTTGTACTTAAAATGTAATCAAAAAGTGACTCACCTCTATCATTAATGTCCGTGCTTCCCCATACCGAGTGGTGAGCATTTGCATCACACCCGATTATGAGGTTGGTTTTGGTCCTTTGCCCCTCAGCGATCACTCTCTCTAGTTTGACCCCAGGGAGAGGGCCCGTGTAGTCATGGGCCAGATATGCCGATGCTATCCAGTACGTGCCTTTCGCAGTCACTAGTCTAGCTACAGTTACGTCTTGATCGCTGAAAATAGGGAGTAAAAGTAATTTAAGGCTACGTTTTGCTAGTATACATGATCTGGGTCTACCTTTATCAGTAACATACAGCTTTTCGTATCCAGGAGTCTCGAGTCCACGAACCACGCTGTTGTCAAACCATGGCTCCTGAATCAAGACTATGTCTTCTCCACCCTTTGAGAGGCGGAGGATAAGTGCGGCCGAAGCCTCTATCGAGTGATGGAGATTAATCTGCACTAATTGCAGCATTCTTGCTACAATCAGGCGGATGAACCTCCACCACGGTGTTGTTTAGATCCTCCGCTTCCGAAGATGAACCCAGAAGTTCATCCTCGCTGAGAAGGATCTTATTGAAGTCCTCCATGTCCATGTCCGACAAGGTGTGGTCAATGGTGGGAGTGATTGTGCTGGAGGCATCGTCATCTAGCGATGGGAAGGAAACCGATGCTCCAGGGTCTGGGGTCTCAGGTTCTGAACCTGTGGGGAAAGGAGGCATTTGGCCTGAATCCAGCTCGTCTTTTTTATAGACTTTTAGGGTGATAGATTCGAAACCAAATCTAATCACCCCTTTGGTCAGCGACAAGGGAGCGAGCGACTCTTTGTTGATCACTATAAGAGCGCACCTGTAGAGACCTCTTTTTTCTTCCAACTTGACAACCTTCCAGTTGTGAGTCGGGAGTGACGGATTGCTCAGTCTCATGACTTCGAGGATCTCTTCGCTAGAGGAGGGTTCGGCTGGGATCCAGGTGCGAGTTCTAGGTCGGCTTGGGATATCCTCCCTTGCAACGACGTCGAGTTTCGCACCCGGCCAAACTTCTCCCAGTTTGCTTATAGCAAACTTGTACAGATCACTAGATCTTTGATCGTCGCAGGCGATAAGCTTCACATGGCCCTGATGCCATCCACCATCGCAAGTGATAGGAGGTGGTCCCGGGTTGTCCCTCATGACGCTCAAGAAGCTGCCTGAAAGCTTCGTCTTGACCACCTGCCACCGTTCAGGGGAGATCGTGCCGTCATCGTCGCTACGATCGATCACAGCGATCACAATTTTATCCTTAAGGACGTCACTAAACGACTTTTGAGATGTGACGTTGGATGACCTATTGGGGGCGACGGTGCTATGCACCTTAGGTCTTTTGGGAGCCGGGGCGGTCCCCTCCAACGATCTCTGGCGCTTGGACGTGAAGTCCTTGCTAGTCGCTAGTGCGTCCTCCTTAAGAAAGTCTTCTGCCCATTTCGCTTTGCTAATAAGCTCAGCGGTCCTATCAGCCTTCAAAGTTTCTCCGAAGACCTTTAGGACATTGACAGCATAGCGGCGCTTACTATACGCTCTTTTTGACGGAGTGCGATGCCGCCCTGTCCCACTGGGAGACGGTTGAGCGATCTTGCAACCTTTAGTACTGGTAGCAGTGGTAGGATTATGTATGTGCACAATCCCACCACTGCTAGGATGTGCACCTTCTTTTTTGTGCCCGCTACAGCTGCTCACAGTGGAAGAATCATGAATGGTCACGATTTTTCCACCGCTCACTGCCGCAGGAGCTGAACCAGTAGTCAGCGAAGTCGCCGTACTACTGCCCGGTTTTGAAGGAGAACCGGTCTCATTCTTTTTTGTTTTTTTTAAATTTTTTTCTTTGTTTTTGTGCATATGTACCCACGAGTAGCGGAGAATTGAGGTCCGTCTGTGCAGAGATCCGCATTACACAGATAGGGCTAGCTAATCCGGAGGTCGCCAGGTATCCGGATACTCCGTATTCGGCTCGAGCTATTTTTGAAACTGGGCCCTCAGCCAGGTTGATAATCGGCACGGGTCGTATGACACCTTTATCCAGCCCAGGCGGAAATGGATGGGATAAGAGAGGAAATGTTGGAAGGAGCGGGATAAGAAAGGAAGGAAGGGGAGGGGAGGGGAGAGCACCCTTTGGTTTCATGGTTCATCTGGAGAGACTCTCGAGAATCTTTACCATTACTCAGCCCCCACAACTCGTCAAGTTTGGCGCTCGGTGATGGGGGTATAGTACCTACCTAACTTAACAAAAATTATGAAAATATAATTTCAAATTTTGTGGCAACTTCCTGGGCTTTTCGGATCGAGAATATATTTTTTGTACAAATATATAATAAAAATCTTAAATGACTGTAGTTTGAAAATATACAATAATGTACTCCTAAATTGAAGAAATACTTGTTGTTTTACTTGACTTGCTGAAAACTGCGAATAAAAAGGCGATTGTTCTATTTTCATTACGTTTGCGTTTACTCAGCTTTTCGGTAGGTATCGCAAGTTCTTATGGCGATTTCGATTGAAGAAAAGAATTGCCCTTTCTATGAAAAGAGCAAATCTGGAAGTGCTCTTTCTATGTTTTTCTGCGTTTCATTAAAAACAAAAGTCAATTTTTAATACGACAAAAGTGTCTGGGATATTTTTAAAGAGTTGCCTCACCGAGCGCCAAACTTGACGAGTTGTGGGGGCTGAGTAATGGTAAAGATTCTCGAGAGTCTCTCCAGATGAACCATGAAACCAAAGGGTGCTCTCCCCTCCCCTCCCCTTCCTTCCTTTCTTATCCCGCTCCTTCCAACATTTCCTCTCTTATCCCATCCATTTCCGCCTGGGCTGGATAAAGGTGTCATACGACCCGTGCCGATTATCAACCTGGCTGAGGGCCCAGTTTCAAAAATAGCTCGAGCCGAATACGGAGTATCCGGATACCTGGCGACCTCCGGATTAGCTAGCCCTATCTGTGTAATGCGGATCTCTGCACAGACGGACCTCAATTCTCCGCTACTCGTGGGTACATATGCACAAAAACAAAGAAAAAAATTTAAAAAAAACAAAAAAGAATGAGACCGGTTCTCCTTCAAAACCGGGCAGTAGTACGGCGACTTCGCTGACTACTGGTTCAGCTCCTGCGGCAGTGAGCGGTGGAAAAATCGTGACCATTCATGATTCTTCCACTGTGAGCAGCTGTAGCGGGCACAAAAAAGAAGGTGCACATCCTAGCAGTGGTGGGATTGTGCACATACATAATCCTACCACTGCTACCAGTACTAAAGGTTGCAAGATCGCTCAACCGTCTCCCAGTGGGACAGGGCGGCATCGCACTCCGTCAAAAAGAGCGTATAGTAAGCGCCGCTATGCTGTCAATGTCCTAAAGGTCTTCGGAGAAACTTTGAAGGCTGATAGGACCGCTGAGCTTATTAGCAAAGCGAAATGGGCAGAAGACTTTCTTAAGGAGGACGCACTAGCGACTAGCAAGGACTTCACGTCCAAGCGCCAGAGATCGTTGGAGGGGACCGCCCCGGCTCCCAAAAGACCTAAGGTGCATAGCACCGTCGCCCCCAATAGGTCATCCAACGTCACATCTCAAAAGTCGTTTAGTGACGTCCTTAAGGATAAAATTGTGATCGCTGTGATCGATCGTAGCGACGATGACGGCACGATCTCCCCTGAACGGTGGCAGGTGGTCAAGACGAAGCTTTCAGGCAGCTTCTTGAGCGTCATGAGGGACAACCCGGGACCACCTCCTATCACTTGCGATGGTGGATGGCATCAGGGCCATGTGAAGCTTATCGCCTGCGACGATCAAAGATCTAGTGATCTGTACAAGTTTGCTATAAGCAAACTGGGAGAAGTTTGGCCGGGTGCGAAACTCGACGTCGTTGCAAGGGAGGATATCCCAAGCCGACCTAGAACTCGCACCTGGATCCCAGCCGAACCCTCCTCTAGCGAAGAGATCCTCGAAGTCATGAGACTGAGCAATCCGTCACTCCCGACTCACAACTGGAAGGTTGTCAAGTTGGAAGAAAAAAGAGGTCTCTACAGGTGCGCTCTTATAGTGATCAACAAAGAGTCGCTCGCTCCCTTGTCGCTGACCAAAGGGGTGATTAGATTTGGTTTCGAATCTATCACCCTAAAAGTCTATAAAAAAGACGAGCTGGATTCAGGCCAAATGCCTCCTTTCCCCACAGGTTCAGAACCTGAGACCCCAGACCCTGGAGCATCGGTTTCCTTCCCATCGCTAGATGACGATGCCTCCAGCACAATCACTCCCACCATTGACCACACCTTGTCGGACATGGACATGGAGGACTTCAATAAGATCCTTCTCAGCGAGGATGAACTTCTGGGTTCATCTTCGGAAGCGGAGGATCTAAACAACACCGTGGTGGAGGTTCATCCGCCTGATTGTAGCAAGAATGCTGCAATTAGTGCAGATTAATCTCCATCACTCGATAGAGGCTTCGGCCGCACTTATCCTCCGCCTCTCAAAGGGTGGAGAAGACATAGTCTTGATTCAGGAGCCATGGTTTGACAACAGCGTGGTTCGTGGACTCGAGACTCCTGGATACGAAAAGCTGTATGTTACTGATAAAGGTAGACCCAGATCATGTATACTAGCAAAACGTAGCCTTAAATTACTTTTACTCCCTATTTTCAGCGATCAAGACGTAACTGTAGCTAGACTAGTGACTGCGAAAGGCACGTACTGGATAGCATCGGCATATCTGGCCCATGACTACACGGGCCCTCTCCCTGGGGTCAAACTAGAGAGAGTGATCGCTGAGGGGCAAAGGACCAAAACCAACCTCATAATCGGGTGTGATGCAAATGCTCACCACTCGGTATGGGGAAGCACGGACATTAATGATAGAGGTGAGTCACTTTTTGATTACATTTTAAGTACAAACCTCATAATAAGTAATGTAGGAAACGAACCTACCTTTATAACAAAAAACCGACAGGAAGTTTTAGATATAACTCTTGTCTCCGATACTATCAGTCAGTTGATTACCAATTGGAAGGTATCAACCGAGCATTCCTTTTCAGATCATCGGTATATTCAATTCAACGTAGCCGATGACCCTCCTTGCCAACTTCCGTTCAGGAATACTAGGAAGACAAATTGGCTCAAATACAGGGACACTCTGAAACAATCAATTAACTCAGAGCTTTTCAGTCCCCCCTGTAACGCCAACGAGCTTGATCTGAAAGTCAAGAATCTTACGTTGGCTTTAAACAATGCGATGTCCTCCGCCTGTCCTCTTATTATACCAAGGGGAAAGAAGAAGCCACTTTGGTGGACTTCGGACTTGGGCCTGAGGAAGTCAAAGTGCAGAAAACTTTTCAATCGTGCTAAAGACACAAGAAAAGCGACTGACTGGGATTTCTACAAGGAAGCCCTAAAAATGTACAAAAAAGAACTAAGAAAAGCCAAACGAGCATCTTGGAGACTCTTCTGTGGTAAGATAGAAGAAACCCCCGAAGCATCAAGGCTAAGAAAGATACTCTCGACCAACCCAATAATGCCAAGTTGTCTGAAAAAGACAGATGGCTCTTGGACGACTTCTAGCGAAGAATCGCTTAATCTGCTGCTCGATACCCACTTCCCAGGCAGCTCAAATGGTATTGCCCATACAGATCGAAACAGATCAACTTTACAATCTACCAACCTACAAGGTCTGATCACTAAAGACAAAGTGCTTTGGGCGCTACATAGCTTCAAACCATACAAATCCCCGGGACCAGATGGCATAATACCAGCCGAGCTACAAAACACCTCGGATATCATCCTGCCAGTGCTGATGATAATCCTAAGAAGTTGTTTAGATCTGGTATACATCCCATTGTTATGGAGAGAAGTTAAAGTGGTTTTCATACCCAAAGCAGGAAAATGCTCTCACGTGAGTCCAAAAGATCTCAGACCTATTAGTCTTTCATCATTCCTCCTAAAAACTTTAGAACGACTGATTGAAATCCATTTACGCATAAGCATTGACAAAAGACTTCTGTCAACGGCGCAACACGCTTACTCTAAGGGTAAATCAGTAGAAACGGCCCTACACACGCTAACGCGTTCCATAGAAGATTCGCTTCGTCATAAGGAGTATACAATGGTTGCATTCCTAGACATAGAAGGCGCTTTCAACAACGTCGACTCATCTGCGATCGCTGGTGCTCTGACAGCTCTGAACGTGGATGCCTCACTTGGCGAGCTGATCAATTTGATGCTCAATAGCCGAATTATCAACTCAAGTCTGGGTGAGAAATCTATCAGAAGATCTGTCAGTAGAGGAACCCCACAAGGTGGCGTCCTATCTCCCCTTCTTTGGAACTTAGTGGTGAATGAACTGCTGATATGCCTGGAAGCGGGAGGTTACAATGTGATTGCCTATGCGGATGACGTTGCCATTGCTGTGTCAGGAAAGTACCTAAATACTTTAAAAGAACTCCTACAACACGCTCTTAATAAGCTAACAAAATGGGCAAATAAATGTGGGCTGGGAGTAAACCCTCACAAAACTGAACTTGTCCTCTTCTCTAGGAAATACAAGATTCCACACATTGACCCTCCATCTATAAATGGCACTAGTTTGAAATTCACAAACGAAGCTAAATACTTGGGTCTCATTTTTGATAGGAAGTTAACATGGAAACCTAACATCCAAGAAAGAATTAAAAAGGCCACTGTGGCACTTTTCTCTTGCAAAAAAGCCATAGGAAACAAGTGGGGTTTACAGCCTCGTATCACTTACTGGCTATACATCTCTGTCATAAGACCGATACTCACGTACGGTGTTGTTGTCTGGTGGACTGCTTTGGATAAAGCGACTTATCGCGATAAGTTAAGCAAAGTCCAAAGAACAGCTTGCTTGTGCATCGGCGGGGCTCTTCGTACTACCCCTTCCGCTGCCCTCGACATCCTGCTTCATCTGACACCAATTGACATCTTCAGCAGACAAATGGCAGCTTCTGCAGCCGTTCGCCTTAAAGCTACCTCACAATGGACCAGGAAAACAACTGGCCATGCCGCTATTTTGAACAATTTTAAAAACATCCCAGGAAACATCGATTACACTACACCGGAACTACAATTTGATAATAACTTCCAGGTCTCCATCCCTTCTAGATCATTCTGGGAGGAGAAAGCTTTCCTGGATGATGAATCGATCCACTTCTTCACAGATGGTTCGAAAACTGTGGACGGTGTTGGTGGCGGTGTCTTCTCCGACAGACTAGATCTTAGTCTCTCCTTCCGTCTACCTGATCACTGTAGCGTTTTTCAGGCGGAAATAATGGCGATTAAAGAAGTCTTATCCTGGCTGAAAGAGAACGTGATATCTGCTAAAGATATCCGTATCTTCTCGGACAGCCAGGCGGCTATAAAGTGCCTGGAATCAGTTTCTACAAATTCAATAACAGCCCAAGACTGTCGTTCGTCTCTCAGAGAGATGGCGGAGCAGTTTAATATTCACCTCTGTTGGGTGCCGGGGCATAGGGACATCCCAGGTAACTGTAAGGCTGATGAACTCGCCAAACACGGAACAACACTACCTTTGCTTCCAGACAAGGACTCTTTAGGTATCCCAATCGCTACCTGCAAACTAAAAATAAAGCTGGATGCTATCGAAAGAGCAAATCTTAGATGGACAACCGGCTCGACATGTCTAGCGACAAAACAGATCTGGCCAAAGCTGGATCTAAAACGTTCTAGGCATCTGATCTCCCTCGATAGGAAGCACATCAGTGCTACAATAGGTGTCATCACAGGACACTGTCTCATAGGCAGGCATGCAAAAAGACTTGGCGTAATATGTAATGATTTTTGCAGAAGCTGTCTCGACGAGGAAGAAGAGGAAACTATTCTTCATCTCCTCTGCACTTGTCCGGCGCTCTCACAAAGAAGGAAACTCCATTTGGGAGAGTTCTACTATAATGATCTTAACGATCTAAAAGACACGGCCATTCGCTGTCTCTTGCGCTTCATTAGAAGCTCCAACTGGTTCAACGAGTAGGAAGAATTTAGAAGATAGATTCATGTGGTATCACAAGGGACCGTATAATGGTCTAAGTGTGTCGGCTAGCCGACAGCCACTTCAACCTAACCTAACCTACCTAGCTAAAGGGTGCGCGGGACAAAGACGTGGGTTGGGGACAAACGATGCTTATCACAATTAAATCTTTGCAAAAATCAAAAAAAAAAACTTTAAACTCACGCCACAAAAAAAAGCATGGGTTATAAAGGAAACTTAAAAACTACTTAATACCTAATCCGTACAAAAATCGTAACAACTATCATCACTATATTCCTTTTTAAATATAATGTTTAGCTAACAAAACTCGTTCTACTACTCCGGTATTCTCTACAAATCGCCTTAGGTTATATTTAGGTGGTGACGTATTTGTTGGTGGTCACCGCGAACTCGCTATTTCGTCAATGCTTCTCTATGGTCTCGGCCAGAGACAATACTGAGACCACCAACTCCGGCCGATTTCCCGTTACTTAGCCTACAAGCTATATTTTTATGGAGTTTTCACGTTTCGTGCGCTAGTATTCTTACATAGAAAATCGTATTGACCAATGTCACGAAACTTCAAAAATTCTGCTCACCAACACACTCCCAGGAGATATGAGACACTTCCGCTGTGGGCAAAGTTGCTGGCAGAGTTCATAGAATTTTATCCGTTTAATTTGAAATTGTTCGTTACGTTTGGATAATATTTGTTTTAGGAATAAGCGCACATTTGCTAAAAATGTTCATGAAAAATTAACAATTTAATGAAAACATTTTGAGCAAATTTTCTTCATTATTTAAGAAAAATTTACACACGAAATCGAAGTTAATGTTATCCAAAAGCGGAAAATACACAACCATGTTTGTCCTAATATACTAGAAAGTATATAGAACATCAACTTTAGATAGTTTTACTAACCAAACAAATCAAATTATTCACCTTTTAACAATTTATAATAACTAACCAATGGCGTTCAGTAATGAAAAAATGTGGTATTCCCGAACTCTTTCACATTTCCCCACGGCTGCCGAGGTTGGCAGCATTTATTTTTGCATTTTTTGTATGTTTTTGCATGTCACACGGATTCTTTTTTGACATAACCCCGATAGGAAAACAAAATGGCGAATTTGAAAAAAAACTGAGGGGGCCAGCGGCAAGAGGATTGTGAGTTGGGGGTCTCAGTATGGTTTGTCTATGGTCTCGGCTGACCTTCACACCGGCACTACCGAAGGCACTGGCGGCCATGCCGGAATATAGGTTTTGTGACCGCCACGCGAAGTATCCTATTTTCAAAAATGTTGCAAGTGAAATTCTTCCCTATCAACAAAAAAAAATATAACTAGTTCACTCACCCACTTTTCTATAGTGGTTCCCGTATGCACTTATGACGCCTGTAATTAGCACCAGAAACTCACTGCACTTTCTTATCTTTCCTTTTTTCGCCGGGATAATGTTTTATTGTGTTTTTATTCTTTTTTCTTTTTGTATCCCGTCCAGCACTATTTTTTAATTTTTTTTCGTTAGTTTCGTATTTCGTTTTTTTGATTTAGGTAACATAATCACTTGGGGTTTGTCTTTCACACTGTATCGGTTGGCTGGACTTTTTAAAACACCACCGATGGTGTAGCGGAATAATGGTTTAACCAAAAATCGAACAAGCCGTTTAGGCTACAGGGAGTCCCGTAGGAAAAGCATAGGTACGTTTTTCAAAGTTTCGCCTTGAATCAATCGTGTTTTCGAACCAATATTACCACACTCCTATCTACCTCCGCCCCATCTACTGGTGAATAACTAACCACCCCATCCTCAGACAGTGTTTGTTTCTTTAGTGCATTTTTTCTTAAGACTTATTTTTAGTTTGCTTAGTTGAAAAAATGAGTAGTAAGTATTCGTTCAATTTTCTTACTAAACATAAAATCATTATAACGTAATTATTTGTGTAATAGTTGGTAGAAAAATTATGGGTTTTTTTTTTCCTCCCAGTACAAATTTGGTGGGATGTTTTTTTAAATTTAGTGGGTTTTTTTCAATTTCATCTGGAATCACTGTTCGAACAGCTTGCGGCGGCGCATATTTTGAGTAAAACAAATTTGTTATTTTCCTTTTTTTTTTATTTTGCTTGGCTTACAAACAAAAATAGCTAATAACATTAATTTGTTCTATGTTTACAGGTGGCTGCAACAATCCCTTTTTTTATTTTTCAACTAGCCACTTTCTGTAGTCCCGTACCCAATGTCCTTTTTTTATTGCAGTAATTAGATTTATTTTGATTTCTTGACCAATTTCTGTTCATTTTTCGCTTCCAGATGGGCCAATCCAATTCGTTAGTTAATGGTGCTTGGCAAAATCCATTTTTAAATTTTCTTTTAATATCTTTAATTAATACTTACGCAATATTTCAGAACTTGCGTCTGAGCCCATAACCTATTATATATATTTTAATTTTACTAATAATAAAAACTAAAACTACTTGATCAATAAATCTCAGGTAACATTCGTATTTCTACTGTAACACCTTCCCCCATAGATTATTCCGAATTCTTCTAATGTACCTAACACTCAACATAATACTCGTTTGAGGGTAACACTATCCACTAAAGATGAGTGATGCGATTATTGGATTTTAGTTGTTCAGTTGAGATGTAGATGACGCTAGTTGCAAAATTTGGCTGGGCTCTCATCGCGTAACTTTTTAAACGATCATCGTCCAAACGATTGTATTAAACGTCGTCAAAAATTTGCTTCGTGTATCATCACAATCGCATCGTTCGGTCGTGTCGTTCATCGTTTTTCTTTAAAACAGTTTGAACATGACTGTAAACAAACTCTGACACCTAAAAAAATTAAAAATGTATGGAAATTGTTTTTTTTTTTTTTTTTGAATCTGTTTATTTTTCTTCGTTGCCATTGATTGACATGGAATTGGGCATTTAATGCAAAAATAGAAACTAAATGCTAGGTAGTAGAATCTTTATTGCTAAGGGGCGAATTCTAAAAAAAATCAATAAATGCAATTTAATAATTGCATTTTTTTCTGATTGCATTTAATATGTATGAAATTATGGAACAAATAAATGAAATTCATTTCATATCCTAAAAAACTGCAATTACCATTTTTTTTTTTTTTGCAAAGAGTGCATTCTTTTACAATTTGGATGAGAGTGAGTCGCCTCCAAAGAGAGCATACTTATGTGTCTTTCTTTAATTATTTTTTTATACTTCTCTCAGACCTAACTAAAACTGAAAAAATGCACCAAAAACGATGAAACGATTGTAAAATAGCAATCGTTCAATCGCAATCGTTCCATCGCAATCGTTCAATCGTCTGTATTTGACAGTTCAATGAGTTATACGAAGCATTAGTGAATCGTCCAAAACGACGTCGTCCAGACGATTCAACCATTTTAGTGATACACGAAGCAATACAATCGTCGAAACAACGTCGTTAGACGATCGTCGTCTTACGCGATGAGAGCCCTGGTGATGAGGTGCACCCGACCCGTCAGAAACAATACTATGATGCGTGACGTTCCCGACCAATCTAGTTTTTGCGTTCAGGTTACATCTCATTCAGACCAATCTAGTCGACTTAAGATGACTAGATTCTTGAATGCGGCCACTTACAACAGTATGATTTTTTGTCTCTGATAAATACTTTTTGTATCTCTATTGTCAATTGTGAATTGTAATGTCGAACTGTCACTGTGTGGCTGATTTGTCAAAAGAAAAAGTTTTCTGTTTTGTTTCACTTCTTCTTTGAGTCATCTAGTGAGAGTGATTCACCTATTTCTGAAATCAATAGTTAAGAAAACAGTTTTTCAACATTCTCAATAAATTAAATATTTTATATTTATTTATCTGTTTTTGAATTAGTTTAGTGAGAACTATTCAAACTGGGGAACGAAATGTCTGTCTCGGCAATGGAAAGTATCCTTTTCAGAAAAGCAAATATCTAAAGTTTGTGTTTATTTAAGCATTTTGATTCTATAATTAGCTTAAAACTATCCAAACAAATTTCCTTAACTCCAAAAACTTCTTCAGAACATATGTTCAACCTAAAATTTGCCGTCAAGGATTTAGAACGACAGTCAAAACGATGCGAAAAGGAGGAGAAGGTCGAGAAAGCAAAGGCGAAGAAAGCCATCCAAAAGGGCAACATGGATGTGGCCCGCATACATGCCGAGAATGCTATTCGTCAAAAGAATCAAGCTGTGAACTATCTAAGAATGAGTGCTCGAGTTGATGCGGTTGCCAGTCGAGTGCAATCGGCCCTAACAACGAGAAAGGTAACCACTTCCATGGCTGGCGTTGTCAAGGCCATGGATGCTGCAATGAAGGGAATGAATTTGGAAAAGATTTCGAATCTCATGGATAAATTCGAAACGCAATTTGAAGATCTAGATGTACAGAGCTCTGTGATGGAAAATACAATGTCTGATACGACAACGACATCTGTTCCACAGGGTGATGTTGATAGCCTACTGCAACAGGTTGCCGATGAGGCTGGGTGAGTCACCTTTTTGAATTAACCTGTAGCTACCGATTATACCGCTCAGTCGAGTTTTAATTCTAACAGATCAAATGAATTCTTGATAGTACTGTTATGTTTTCATTTGTTTCGTTAGTGTCCTATCACTGCATTTACGGGATACATTTTAGACAAATTGATACCAAAATTCATAACCTTACCATATCTTGGTGAGTTAAAATTTTGATGTTAAGTTGAACATAAATTACACATTCTGTACTTTAGACAAAGTATTGTCAGGTATTTGATTGCGTGGACAAAAGCATTTTTGCGTAAAATACACCAGTTTTTCGGAATGCCAATCGGTATGTTATAATTTAATAATAAATTATTGCTGGAAATTAACATGCAAAGGAACAAGAAAACTGCTTCTGCTTCTTTAAAAGGTATATTATTTGAAATTGTGTAGTGATTCTTAAGTGGATTCAGAGTTAAAATTGATTAAAGATCCGCTCAGAATCATTTTGTTGCATCCAGAATAAAATCGTTTCAATACAGACTCTTGCTTTTGTCCAATGGAAAGCAATAGTATCAACACAAAGTGAAGAAGCTTGTGAAGTTTAACAACAGGAAGCACTGGTTGATTTACTTTTTTAATTCTTTGGGTGTTCGTGGTGAAGTGTCAAACTCAGGGACGGCTTTCTGTAAAGCAAAACCTTTAAACGGTTTTGTGTGCACGAAGAAATTTGCTTGTTAACATAGGGCAAATCATTCGTGCGCACGAAAACGTTTGGTCGTTTCGCCTTACAGAATGCCGACCCTCTTTTGCCTTTCTGACAGCATTGCATTGCCATATTCTGGTAATCTCTTGCGATGCGACCTTTTCATCGTATTCTTATTTCATTTTTAAAATGTGTTAGATATCGTAGCTTTGCTGCAAAAAAGTGGTCCGAGTCAATGTTGGTCAGACATCGCAAATACTGCAAGCGTGCCTAGTATCGATTACAAAATAAATTCTCGAGTTTGTTGATCGAGAGGCGGCCATGACCCTTTTGGAAGGTATTATATAGATCAGTTTCCTTAACCGTACAAATGGAAATCATACGCATCACGCTTTAATGACTGATAGATAAGGCCGTTTTTATTACGCCCAGATGATCTACAATATAGATCTATATAAGTAGATCATGCGGGCATAATAATGAAAAAAAAACTATAGCTGTATATATCAATAGCAAATATTATGCGAAGCTAAATCTGTAATATTTCGAGAAACTCGAATAATGTATGGTTATTTTTTCAAACAATGCCAAACTTTAATCCTTTTTTTAGCTTGGAACTAAACATGGAATTACCTAGCGGACCTCAAGGCTCAACAATTGGCGCATCTACTCAAGTTTCGCAGGAACAAGATGAACTTACTCAGCGCCTAGCTCGCCTTCGACAGGCTGAATAATAGAACTGGCGTCTCATAACATTTACCGTTTATACATGTATATTTGCATAGTCCCCAAAGAAATGGGATGAACATTCTTTTCTTAATTTTGTTTTGATATTTGCTACATGCTTAAAGGTAGGATTAACATTTTAAATAAAATCTGAACACCAAAACATATATTACTCTGTCGTTTTTTTTGTAGTTGCAGATTCTGTATGTGATCCTGGCGGTGCTGGTGTTTGTTTTTTCATTCGTTTTTGCTTGTTGGGTCCTCGGACACGGGGTTCTGTAGAATTGCTTGATTTAGGTTTTGGTCCCCGTTTAAGTTCGGTTTTACGGGTCCGGTGTGGAACAACCATTGGAACATGCCTCCAGCTATCGTTGTAATGATCCAAACGCTTTTTTAATATTTCTACATCTCGCGTGCGCCTTTTCCATATTTTCTTTGTATTTGTTATTCTAAATTTCAAACATTTTTAATAAAGAAAAAGTAAATGAGCAGTATTTACCGAAGTACCAAACGTTCGTTTTCTGTTTGAGTATCCTGACATTTACGATAAAGCCGCTCCACTAGTACCTTATATTTTTGAAGGTCTGCTAGTATTAACATGTCCTTTATTGCAAACTTTTGTTTTTATGTTAATTTATTTTAAAAGAACAATGGTACTGCAAATCTAAAATAATAAAAAAAAAAATTGTCAGCAATAGAAACTGTCAGCCAAGAACTGTATAAAACAGACAGCAAAAAAATGATTTCGAAATGGAGTAATAAAATACTGACACTCAGCAGTGTTCCTACATCGTGGTAACTCTACCTTTTTGTGGGAACTTCAATTTTAGAAAAACTTTAAATGCGTAAAAGGAAAACAATTTCAAAATTGTTGAACTTTGTAAAAATATAGCGTCGAAATCTAGGAAGATACAATGTCTTGCTTAATTAATTTTTCAGATAAATAATGAAACAAATATATGCAATAAACAATGCTTTTCTTAAAATGTACATAATTTAAGTTCGAGGCAAACCCATGCCAGAATTTCTGTGAATAGAACAAATACATTGGGTAGGACTAATTAATCGGAATAATATATGTTTAACTTAGCCAGGATATAATTATAATAATCTGGCAGAAAAACATTCAAGCTACATTTCACCGTGAATATTAACGCACTAAATGTAAATACATAAAAAGGAGATTTTTCTATTACCAAAAAAATAATCATTATAATGTTAGCATAGCAAATTGCGATTTATATACTGAAGATTAATTTAATATGATTTTCTCTCCGAACAATACAAATTTTACATTTAAAAATATGTTTTTTTTTTTATGAAAAAAGTCGAGGGAATTTGATTTTAGTGAAAAGAGAAAATTTAACACGCTTCGTGTGACAAATAAAGAGAGAGTGCGAGAACACTGACTGAGAGTTAGTGTATTTGGTGAGTTTCTGTCACCTGATGGATGCGTTCTGAGAGTTTAAATTCGTTGTTTTATTTCACCACGAAAACACGTAGATATTCGACAAAATGTATAGTAGCGAACGTAATCAACATAAGTAAACAAAGGAATAATGTGTGAAATAAAATAAGATATTTTTGTTCCTATAATAATTATTATGTCTGTTCGTTTGCTGTTTTTGCCAAAAAATTATTTCACCGTGAATGTCCACAGAAAAACGGCAAAGAATTTAAAGAGAAGAATTGATTACGAATATTAAGATTTGAAAGGATATACGTTTTTAGTTATAATCTTTATATGAAGATTCCGTCTATAAAAAAAAAATATTAAATTTATTAGAAAATTTGGAAGAATTGACATAATTAATGAAATTACATTTGAAATCAATTGCGTCAGCCGAGAATATGAATAATGTTCATTTATAATAAAAATAAAAAGTCTTATATTTCATTTACACGGTCACACATTCCTAACACGGAAAATTAAAGGGATGCTTAATACTAAAAAGCCACTGAAAGGGACAGCATTACCTAACACGCAAAAAAATGTGACACGTTTTTTGGTCGGCCATCTTGTTTACGTGTTAGGAATTATGGGAAAGCTATGCATGTTGATATTTTTATAGCGATGGCTTTCAAAATTTCGCTTTCCTATAAAACAAAGTGGGCGCTGCTATCATATGTTTTTCCCTGTCATAATTTACGTTTGACATTTCTCTGCTTCACATCGGCGTTTTATTCATGATGGAAAATACAATTGATGGTAGGTAACATTTTCTTTATTTACTTTTACTTTAGTTGCTAGTGCATATATGTATTGTCGAGTACTTAGAAGAATACAGTGAATACAACAGCTCAATTGCAGGTAAGTCCCAACATCATTCTGAATAGCAAACTAAGAATTGAAATTGTGTTTTTACGTCTATTTTATGTGTTTATCTAGATGATCCGCCAACAAAACCCACTACATCATATGAAAACGGGAAACAGTTCCCCGAAGAAGCAGTAGGTATGTCGTTAATAGAGTGAATAAGTCCTTTTACTTATATATTGCATTTTTTTCAGAAAATCTTATTGAGGCAGTTCGAGAGAAGCCGGCTTTATGGAGCATTCACCACAGCGATTTTAAAAATCGTGTTATACGGATGAGACTATGGGAAGAAATTGTACGCCAAGTGGCTAAGTGGGTATACAATTGATAAACAATTTAATTGGTATAAATATTTTTACCTTTCAGATCTCAAAATTAAACAGGCTAGCGTTGTGCGAACTCGATGGGATCGGCTAAAAAGTTCCTACATGCGGTCGAAGAAAATACTACCTAGTGGATCGGAAAACTACGCTAAGCAGTACAAGTACTCAAGGCTTCTATCATTTTTGGACGACACTAATAAGCCTCGCAAGTAATATATAGGATACAGTCTTCGAATGATATAAGAAACACTCACACCGTGTCATTCCGTTTTTTATATAAGTGTTCGCATATTATAAGAACAACTCGGATATAAGAGTTTCTTATATCTGTCGTGGGCTGTAGTAATAATGCTATTGATTATACCTTAGTGCTTAGTACACACAATTTTCGTTTATAACATATTTCGAGAAAGTGCAACCTGAAGTTTTACCATCATCTGGTGTTGCAGGTGCTTCCCAAAGCTCAAGTATAAGATACAGCTAACTATTAAAATTTATATTTCAATCGGTTTTTTTCTTTTTTAGGAGAATCTTGTCAAACAACGACAAATGAGTTGCGACAGAAGCAATCATTTTGTTGGAGGACATGAAGTCAAAGCAGAATGAGCAGTTGCTACTACCCAAATGCATATGCGTCTCTTTACAGTTGTAAATGCAATGATGGATGAATTTCACACAGGAATGAGCGGATTGTAAGAGTATTATTTTTTCACTTACCTACGAAATATGAGATTAAGTACCTGTTTTTAGTTTTTTTTTTGTTTTTAATGAATTTAATGTGACTTAGTAGTACAAAAAACTTAGTTCCTACATATTGTTTATTGTTATAATTAAATAATATTTATTAATAAAAGAAGTAAAAGAAGTACGTATTTTAAATTTTGGAATCTTACCAATCCACAGCACCGCTACCATTAAAGTAGTTGGTTAATTTTTGTCGTGTGTTCTTGGCTTTTGTGGAAGAATTTCCATTCGCTCTGTCATGGAAAGCCCGCGAATTATTATACTGCTCTCTCCAGCTCCCGTCCGTTAAGTGTCCTTGCACATCTTGGTCTATTGATCCCATGTTGATATACCTGTTCCCCGGATGATTACGTAACCAATTGTGTAAGCAAACTGTGGAACCAACTATATCTTCAACTAACGCAAGACTTGCATTAATTGGTACGCGACTTTGATTTTTGGAAAAACTTCATTTTTTAACACTTTTGCTATGGTTGATGTTGTTTCCACTAAAATATTGTGAACGACAGACGCCGAACACTTATAGCTCAATGCTAAGCTGTGACTCGCCAGTAGCCAAATATCTATTTTAATATACATAATAATATGACTGTTAAAATATAGTTTAGATTTGTTAAAGTAACGTGTGAAAAACGAATCATCAAACTACAGAAAGTTATTTGAAAAACATGATTCTACTCTCACCTAATAGCTATTTATTAAAAGTCGGATTTTAGCCGAGATCGCTTCTCGTATAATATTTTGCTTCGTTATAAATGGTCCAATTTTGAGAAGCAACTCTTCAAATTGGGAAGGAAGTGTGTGTCTTCTGTTTGTGATGGCACGTAGCTGGACATTGATCGCTAGAACCGTTTTTCAGTGTTTGCAGATCTGCTCAGTGACATCCGTCACACTCCTGTTTTCCCAGTAATTTTTTTTTTTGAGGAAAAGTTGCGGATCAATTGTTTCGCATGTTGATCCAAAAATTGTTACAAATGCCCCATCAAGCATTCTGTTCCTTAGGTAAGGATGCACCCAATACTTCCTCTTCATTTTTCTTTTTGCACATTTCTTTTTCACTTCATCATCGCTACTATCGATGATGATATCTATTAATATAGTGGCCTTTACGAGATCCATTTTTGAATTTGTATTTAATCGTTGAATCGATGAAAATAAATTTCTTTGTTTACATCTGATCTGTCAAATCTCTATAATAATAAAGGGTGATTTTTTAAGAGGTTTAGAACTTTTTTTAAAAAAAAAACACAAAAAATTCGAAAAAATGAATGAAATATTTATTTGAATCGATAGTTTGAACCTTGCAATTTATTGTTTAAAGATAATTTCATGCAAATGTTGACCGCGGCTGCGTCTCAGGTAGCCCATCCGCTGAGTCCAATTTTGGCATACTCTTTCACACATATCGGCCGGTATCTCACGAATGAATGCATGGATGTTGGCTTCCAGTGCGTCAATCGAATCGGGCTTGTCCCTATACACATTAGCCTTGGCATACCCCCACAAAAAATAATCTAATGGTGTCAAATCGCACGATCTAGGCGGCCAATTGACCGGCCCGAAACGTGAAATTAACTGTTCACCAAACTCGCCTCGCAATTGCGCCATTGTTTCGCGTGCTGTGTGGCATGTGGCACCGTCTTGTTGAAACCACATATCATGCAAGTCAAGAACTTCCATTTCGGGCAAAAAAAAGTTTGTTATCATCGCTCGGTAGCGTTCACCATTGACAGTAACGCTGCGATTCGCATCATCTTTGAAGAAATATGGCCCAATAATGCCGCCGGCCCATAAACCGCACCAAACAGTGGCTTTTTCGGGATGCATTGGTAGCTGTTGCAATGCTTCTGGCTGATCTTCACTCCAAATGCGGCAATTTTGCTTATTTACGTACCCATTCAACCAAAAATGAGCCTCATCGCTGAACACAATTTTTCGATAAAAAAGCGGATCCTCGGCCAGCTTTCCAAGAGCCCATTCACCAAAAATTCGGCGTTGTGGTAGGTCGGCTGGCTTTAGTTCTTGCACCAGCTGTATCTTAAAAGGCTTTACGCCCAAATCCTTCCGCAAAATTTTCCACGTAGTGCTGTAACAAAGGCCTAACTGCTGGGAACGGCGCCGAATCGACATTTCGCGGTCTTCTGTCACACTAGCTGATACGGCCGCAATATTTCCTTCACTACGCACAGTACGTAAACGTGTTGGTGGTTTAATGTCCAACAAAGTAAATTTGGTGCGAAATTTGGTCACAATCTTCCGAATAGACTGCTCAGAAGGTCGAGAATGCCGATCATAAAATGGAAGCAGCGCGCGATGAACATTTCGAACCGAGCACGAATTTTGATAGTAAAATTCAATAATTTGCAAGCGTTGTTCATTTGTAAGACGATCCATGGTTAAATTGCAAACCAAACTGAAGCTGTTTGACAGTGACACAAGGTACTAAACACACGTCAGCTGTCAAAACCAGTGTTGCCAAAACCAAACCAGCTAAAAAATCACCCTTTATTATAGCCAGATAAATTCAACTGCTAGATAAGTGATCTCACTCTTACACCTTATTAGCATTGACTGTAGATAAACGGATTTCTCTGTCCCATCTCATGCAAAAATGCGCGTGCGTGATGGTGTAAATGCACTATAATAGACATAATAAACGAAAATCTATTTTCTTTAAAATGGACGGGAAAGAAAGAAACTCAAAATGTATTTAAGCAAAATTGGAAATAAACATGTTTACTGATTTGTACCCTGATATGTCTCACCCATTTAAGTTTTGCTGCTTACAATTTATTTGCTTTTAATATATACGATTCATAATCATTAGTAATCAGATATTTTTTATATTAATAAGCCTTTTTTTTTTATTTTTGTCAATGATTCATATAGTTTATCGATTTCGATTTTTATCTAGGTAAAATTAAAGAAATCGTAAAACGTATACCTACCTAACCTATGCGTTTTAATATAGTTTGGTACTAAATTCACCACACCATACCCACCGTTTTCTTAACACGTCCCGATAACGGGCAGTTATTTGAATTTATTTCAATATTACCACAAAAAGAACTGTCAGGCATCTGCCAGGTTCCTATGTGCGAGTGTATGCGTGCGGCTAATCTACTTTAACATGGCACACATATTTTGCCACATAGCAACACGGAAAACAGCTTGTAGGCAAATTCTATTAAGTTGTAAGAGCTGACGGTCTATTTAATACTTATGTCGTTTTCCATTGGTTTCCACTCATTCTGAAATCCAATGGAACAACAAAACTGCTTCTGAAAGAATTCACAAAAGTATTGGTGAAATGCCAAAAAATAATCTACGGCTGCTGTCAGCTGACTTGTATAAAATAATAAATTACACCTGTGTGAGTGCTTCTTGAGTGGATTCTGACTTCAAATCGAGAAGCGAAATTCTCTTCTCAGAATCACCAGAAGAGTATTTTTTGTGCCAATGGAACGGTTTCAGGAGTGATTTTTTCGATTCCAGACGGTTCTTTTTGCCCAATGGAAAACGACATTAGTTTATGCCATAAACTACCTACTAAATAGACTGACGGCTCCAGCCAAAAAAGAGAAATTGCATACGAGCTGAATTAGACCTTGGATGTAGCCCAGTTTGAATTCATGTTTTGTGCCTATGTTTATCATACTTGAAAAAAAACCAGCCTACACTCTTCCGGTATAAACCGGATGTCGGTAGCCTGAGGTGGGCTTTCATTTCGTTATCGAGTGTTGCGGCTGTGTTGGGCAAATAACAATTGTTCTTATGTCGTTTTCGATTTGGCTTTTCAGATTTCTGCTGCCAAATCGAACATAAAATCCGAATTTTATTGATTCTTGTGTGTATTGAGTTGGCTGCAAAAAATATTTGTTTTCACTTGCACTGGAAATCCAGTTGAATTGATTTGTACACATTTATAATAACTCATTTCAAAATAATTTAATAGAAAAAAATCGTTTCCATTCTCGAAAAATTAATAATTCAGTTAAAAAGGCAATCCTTCCAACGATAAACAATTTGTAACCGCCAGCTGTGTGTCATATGTGTAAATATGAGAAAAAAATCTGTTCCTGAGATAAAAAAGGGTGATTTTTTTTTACGCTGGGAGGTGGTAATCTTCCAAAGACGAAACCGAGCCCGTACTCAGTAACAGTGTGGTGATTTCTACCCACTAACCCCTTCTCCCGTCTTCCCGTTTTCCCTGCGATACAACCTTCTTGGTATTTCATTGTCGCAGGGCGGGGATTAGCCAGCTTTCCAGTTATTGCACCTAGTAGTTAAACCAATCAGCAATTTGTCTTTCATATTTTAAAATTCATATTCTAAGTATTTGTCCATAGAGGATTTAATACTGTTTTTGTTTTATTTTCCGAGCTATGTAGCTAGTTCAAAAGGTTTTATTCTTTTTAACCTCCTAGTCATATTGCTAGTATTTAATAGTTCCTTCATTTCTGAGCTGACGTGATTGAGAAGCCTAAGTTTATGTCTATTAGCTACTTTTTTGACTTCATCTTCAATCATTTCTATTTCTAGATCTCCATGCAGATCAGCGTTTGAATTTGCTGTAAATTTGTTTTGCATGTGCATGCCCACAGCTGGAGCCCGTAGGTCCATACTGGTTTTAGAATTTGCTTATAAAGCAGTAATTTATTGTAATTTGACAAACAAGAGTATTTCCCTATAAGCCAATACATGTTACTGTAGCGCATATTTAGATCTTCTCTTTTTTTCTTTACATGTGCTTTCCAGCGCAGTTTTGCGTCTAGTGTCATGCCTAGATATTTGGCTGTGTTTGCGTAATCTACTTCTTTATCATTTATGAATACTTATATGTGCTGAACATTTTTATTTGTAAAATTTATATGGACCGATTTTAGGTCATTTAGTTTAATTTGCCAATTTTTTGTCCATTTTGTTATATTGTTCACTGCCTTCTGTAGTTTTTTTGTCGCTACTTCTACAGTTTCTCCCACAGCAAGTACAGCAGTATCATCTGCAAATGTTGCCACAGTTGTTTCATCACTGTTCGGCAAGTCGCTAGTAAATAAGAGACATAATATAGGACCTAACACACTTCCTTGTGGTACACCAGCTTCTATTTCTCTTAATGTGGAGTAGTCATTTCCTTGTTTAATTCTAAAGAATCTCTCTAATATATAGGACTCTAAAATTTCTGAAAATTGTTTTGGCAGATGCTTTTGCAATTTATAGATCAGTCCTTTGTGCCATACTTTGTCGAAAGCTTGTGCTATATCGAGAAATATAGTAGAGCATATCTTTTTTTCTTCAAATGCTTTTTCGATTTTATCTGTTATTCTATGCACCTGATCGATCGTGGAGTGTTCATTTCTAAAACCAAATTGATGGTTTGGGATTAGCGATTTTTCACATGCTAGGTACATACCTTATTTTATGATTTGTGCTAGTTTCCTTAAGCCCTTTTTTGGGAATTGTTTTAGGATTTCCCCAGATATTAAATCAAATCCCGGGGCTTTTTTAGTACTGATGCCCTTTTTTATTTCATTGGCAATTTCTTTAGCCCTTACCGGTTGAATGTGTCTTTCCAGTCTTTATCTTCATATGGTTGAAAGACGCCTTCAAGATATTCAGCAAATAAATAAGCTTTTTCTTGGTTGTTTTTTGCCCAGTTACCTGCACTGTTTTTAACTGGTGGGATGTGAGCAATTGGCCTTTTCATTTTCTTTGTTGCCTTCCAGAGTGAGTACTCGGTACTAGCATCATTTGTAAGATTGGTAAGGTATTTTTTAAGAGACTCATTTTTAAATTCTCTTATCGATCTTTTAAGCTGATTGTTTAGATTATTCAGTATTGTCTTGTATTTGTGAATCTAGATCCCCAATACTTGTTTTTGGCATTAAAATCTCCCCCTGCAATAAATCTATTGCTAAATATTCGGAAGAGGCCTAAAAAGTCAATTTTCTTTAGATTGTAACTGGGAGAACAGTAAATTGATGCAACTGATATAGTTTGTCCACTTTTCGTTCGAATGTTAATAGAAATTCCTTGCATGTGGGGAGTGATATAATTCGTACCCTTGCAGTTTAAAGTTTGTATTGAATTTTAAGTGCGTCTCAGAGACAAGACATATATCTATTTGGTTCATGTCGAGGACTACTTGAATTTCATCCTTACGGTTCTCGATACCATTAGCATTCCATTCCAGGATTTTTAAACTATCCATCATGTTCTTCTTTTTTGTGCAGCCTTGTTATTGCTGCTTTTTTTCTCAAGGAGCGAGATTCTTTCTAATATAGCTTTATTGCTTTTATGCATGCTTTCTATTCCACTTAGGATTTTTTCCATGAACGTTTCCATATTATTATTTAATTTAGTGTTAGTTGTAGTTATCGTTTTTGCGACATTATCTACTTTTTTCGATGCAGCCTGTGCATATGTCAATACTGTTCCCGCTCCTGTTTTTGGTACTAACATCTTTTTGATATTTTTATAGGCTATGGGTACTTCTTTTGGCGCTCGCAACTGCAAGTCCTTTATGTCTTTTGGTGCGTCCTTTTTGATATTTGGCATAGCTTGTTTATGCTTTTTGTCTTTTGCTAATTGAATCTGTTTTGCAACTAAGCATTCTTTATACAATCTTTAGTATGGTGGTTTCCTGCACACTTTACGCATCTTGGATTAGAGCTGCAGTATTTATTCGTATGTCGATACTTTTGACAATTCTTGCACTGTGGTACAAGTTTTGATTTCCTTACGGCATGAATTTCTACCTTCATTCCAAGGATGTCTTTAATATCGTATATCCTTTTGATATTTTCGTCGTGCTCAAAAGTTAGCATAAACATTGGAAGCGGTACTTTGCTTTTTGATTTTAGCATATTGACAGCTTCTAGTATCTTTAGGTTTTTCCTTCTTAGATCTGTAACTACACTCTCTTACAACCTTAATTGGCCTAGTTTGTTTATTCTCATAAGAGTACCATTGCACCTTTTTTTGGTTAAGTATTTTGGTAAGTCTCCTATAAGAATCTTCTTCATCTACATTTATTTTAATGTCATTGCCATTTATTAGCATTGTATTGGTTTTAATTTTATTTTCCTCCAATGACTTAACTAAGCTTTCATACTTTGTAATTTCCAGAGCAATAATTGGAGGAGGTTTGACTGGCTTTTGAATTTTATTTTATTTTTGGAACATAATTCGTAGCTTGATAGCTTTCTTTCGGAGATGAGATCTGTTGGGATGTGCTCATTTTCCGTTTTTTATTTTTGTTCCCGTTTTTGGGTTTTCTTTCCGTCTCTTTCAGTAGTTCTTTCTCATCAGTTGAGAACTCAACTACTTTAATTATTACTTTTTCTTTGTTTTGGCTGTTGATCTGATTTTTCAACGTTTGCAACTCCTGCTTTAAACTATTAATTTCTTGGATTAATGTCTCGTTTAGTTGCTTAAACCCATCTCTTTCCTTGCAGACTTCTGAATATTTAGCATTCAGAGTTTGGTTTTCATCCATTTTACATGATGATGGGGGTGATCTCTCAACCCTCTTACTTTTTCCAAAAGGGTTCTCGGTAAGCAATAAATGGCCCCCCCAGAATCCATGGGACCGACCTCCGAAGTTTTAATTTTAACTTTTGTGAAAAGTTTAAACGGTTTGGATTATAGTCGCCTTTTACGACAGGCATGCCTACCTTGGGTGCACAGCCGCTCCTAACATGGAGAACAGACGCTGACCAGGGAGCCGCCCAATATGGGTCAGACGCTTCGGGGTTAGTGTAACTAGGGTCCTCGAGGTCGTTGCTCCCGTTACCTCTCTTTCTTTAGAGAAGTACCCTCGCGGGTGATAAAGTTTATGAACTTTATAAAATGAACTAACACGGTTTTTTTACTTTTGTTAAAAGAGATTTTGTAACTTAAAACATTTTTTGTATATTTAAAGAAAACACACTTTTTGTTGATTTTAATGCTTTAAGTTTCGAGATAATATTGAAACAAAATGTTTTAACACCGTTTAGGGAAAACATTTTTTTTAATTTTAACATAATTTGTAATATGTAATTAGTAGGTACGTAAAATTAATACTTGCACATTAATATATTGAAGAAATATTAATTGGGAAGATGCAAAGCGAAATTGAAAAGACGAACCATCTGCCACGAGTTATAAATCCAGAAGGAAGTTTTATTCTGACGTTTAAATAGTTCTGTTCGAATAGTGCATAGTTCAGTTCTCTTTAACATAATTAAATTACCCTAGGGGTTTGTTCAAAAGTTAATTTACTTATTTATTCTACTTAAATACTTTTAACATATATGCGAGTACATATGCATTTGTTAAATTAAAAAAAATAATTCCATATTTTTATTGTTTGCTGTCAAATTTGTATGCGCTTGGTTTTTCTTGTAAAGGCCATAATACAAAAATCCTCGTAGATCACCCTATATTTATGTTAAATACTTCCCCATTTTGTATTCCTATCGGAGTTATGTCAAAAAAGAATCAGTGTGACATGCAAAAACACACAAAAACTATAAAAATAAATGCTGCCAACCGCGGCAACCATGCGGAAATGTAAAAGAGTTCAGGAAATTCACATTTTTATATTACTGAATGCCATTCGTTACTTGTTATAAATTGTTAAAAGGCGAATAATTTGATTTGGTTGGTTAATAAAATTATCTAAAATATATGTTTTATATACTAGAACATATTAGGACAAACATGGTTGTGTATTTACCTCTTTTCGATATCATTAAGATCGATTTATTTTGTGAATTTTTCTTTAATAACTGAAGAAAACTTGCTCAAAATGTTTTTATTTTCATGCAACCATTCTGCATTGACAATTTTTCATAAATATTTTAAGCAATTATACACTTTTTCCTAAAAAAAATACTATCCACACATATATTTATAAATAATTTTGTTCGATAACTCAGATTGGAAAGGGAACGAAAACTGATAAGGTTACGCACGATTAATTTTACTCTTTATTTAGTTTATACATTATATGAGTGGACTGTATCCTCTGGTCCGACTGCGCTGTCGGAATGCTCTCGTCGCTCTGGGATAGATTGCGCCGTGGTTGACTGCCTAGTCCGCTTGCTCGATGTAGACGAGTGGATGGCTGCTACCATGCGCTGGTTTTCGGTCGCAACCACCGTTGCTCTTATGTTGACGAGTGGATGGCTGCTACCATGCGCTGGTTTTCGGTCGCAACCACCGTTGCTCAGCTTGTGCATGATTTTCCTTCGTTGCAGCTGCTGTTGATGTGATGAGTGGCAGCTACTGGCTGCGCTAATTGTCGGTCGCAAGCACCGCTACTCGGACGTTGGCATTTCTCGTCGTTGTTGCTATTGGAATGAGTGGTAGCGGGAGCCTGTGCTGGTTGTCGGTCGCAACCACCGCTAGGCCGACAATGATGTTGTTGTTGTTGTTGTGGGGCGACCGTCTATGTTGTCGTAGACATTCCCCCCCCCCCAATTGAAGGGTGTTCTTCAATTGGTATGCTCTATGCTCTCTTCGTCCCTTGGAAGGACGCAGAGTTTCTGCACCGGTCGCGCTAACGTTGTATGCTCTGTTCGTACGTCGGCACTGCGCACGAGCCCATCTGATCCGAGATGAGTAGCTATGATTCGCCCCAGTGGCCATACTGTGGGCGGCGTATTCTCCTGCTTGATCAGGACCAGGTCGCCAACCTTTATGTTATCGCGCCGTTGGCACCATTTAAATCGCTGCTGCAATGTGTTGAGGTACTCGGCGTGCCATCTCTTCCAAAAATGTTGTTGCATCTGGTTGATAATGTTCCACAACTTGAGTCGGTTCTGTGGAACTTGGCTGACGTCTGCCGTAAGTGGCTGTAGAATTTGCTCTCCTATCAGAAAATGACCAGGCGTAAGCGCGCACAAGTCGTCTGGGTCATCTGACAGCGCGCTGATTGGTCTCGAGTTGAGACATGCTTCGATGAGCACCAGGGTGGTAGCCAACGTCTCGAAGGTGAATATCTGCTTGCCCATTGTTCTACGCAGATGATGTTTGAGTGATTTCACCCCGGCCTCCCAGATGCCACCCTGATGCGGGGCCCCTGGTGTGATGAACTTCCACTCTGTGCCCATGCTGTTAATTTGCTCGGTTGGGAGCCTATGGCCCCAATCCTTCGCGCCTCTGCGAAGGCCGCGATCTGCTCCCACGAATGTGGTGGCATTGTCGCTCCATAAGACTGAACAACTGCCACGTCGCCCGGTAAACCTTTGGAATGCGGCTAGAAAAGCCTGGGTTGTCTGGTTGCTCACAAGCTCGAGGTGAATCGCCCTTGTCACCATGCACACAAACACTGCAATGTATCCCTTCTCGATAATGTTGCAGCGGCCTGCTCTGGCCTTAATTTGCACTGGACCGGCGTAGTCGACTCCACTGTGCCGAAATGCTCTTGCCGGCTGCACTCGGTCGCGTGGAAGGCTGCCCATTTGCTGCTCTGCTACGGCCCTCTTCTGCCGGAAGCAAGCTATGCATCGTCCGATATGATTTTTTAGCGCACGTCGCAGTGTTGGGATCCAGAACTTCTGACGAATATACTGCATACACAACTGCACTCCGCCGTGTTTCGTGACGATATGTGCCTCCCGGAGAATCAGAGCGCTCAGTTTGCTCTTAGCCGGTAGAATTATGGGGTGCATGCTGTCGTATGGAAGCAATGCATCCTTGAGTCGGCCACCGACTCTCAATATCCCATCAGAGTCTATGAGGGGGTTGAGGGTGAGTATGCTGCTGGTACTGTCCAGTTGCTCCTTTCTGGCGATCTGATTTCGCTCTCGAATGTAATGCGCTTGCTGGGTGACCCTGACCCAGTAGTACAGCGCCTGCTCTCGCTCTGTAGTTGTCACTAGTGGGACACGTGTTGTAGGCTGGGCTTGCTCATGTTGTCTTCCCCTCTTGCTGTTTTGGACGAACCTTATCGCAAAGGCCGTTATCCTCAGCGTGCTCTGTAGCGTTGCCTTGCGTTCCAGAAGGTCAACACCGTTGATGCTCAAGCTCGATGCTCTTGGTAGTGTCAGCTTCCCGACGGTCAATGCTCTTGCTTCTAGGTTTGCTCGCTCTTGTTGTTTGATGCTCAATTGAATCGGCACTTGTGGCCAATCTCGCTCTGGTTTCATGAGCCACTGTGGGCCATGCCACCATAGGTTCGATCCAGTCAGCTGCTCGGCCTTGACTCCTCTTGAGCCTAGGTCTGCTGGATTATCTCCGGACGCGACGTGTCTCCAGGGTTGATTTCCGGAAAGCTCTTGGATTGATTTCACTCGGTTGGCCACAAACGTTTTCAACTCGAATGGTAACTTCGTAATCCAGAATAGTACCACCGTGGAGTCGCTCCAAAAGGTTCTCGGTGTATCTTGAAATGAACCGGCTTCGACCACCTGTTTCATTAGTTTGCACAAAAGGTTCGCTGCGCATAGCTCAAGCCTCGGGATCGTGACTGTCTTCAGTGGGGCAACTCTTGTTTTCGATGCCACAAGAATGCACTTCGTATTGCCCTCGCTGGACGTTGAACGCAGGTAGACCACCGCTGCGTATGCTCGCTCGGATGCGTCGGAGAACCCGTGTAGCTCCAGTTTGCTCGTGCTCTCGCTGCCCAACCATCTCGGAACTCGAACTGAAGCGAGATGTTTGAGTTGCTGATGGAAATTTTCCCATTTCGATATCTGCTCTGTGGGTATCTGCTCGTCCCAATGCACTCCGGATCGCCACAAGTCCTGTATTATGATCTTTGCACTTATGATCACTGGCGCTAGGTAGCCATTTGGATCATACAGCCTTGCGACTGCGCTTACGACTGCACGCTTCGTAGCCCTGATTTCAGCTTCGTCGACTTGCACCTTGAACCGTATCTCGTCTGTTGAAGAATTCCATACCAGGCCGAGTATCGAGGTCCCGGTCTCTTCTGGGAGGATGTGCTCTGCGCTGTGGTTCCTTGTGTCGACAAAGGCTGAACGCACCTTCTTGCTCGTTGAAGTGAACTTGTCCAGTTCAAAACCGCCCTTGCCTAGGGATGTCACTATGGCTCTGGTTAGATCTACTGCTTCTTGTTCTGAATCCGCTCCGGTTAGCATATCATCCATATAGAAGTTCTTGGTTATGGCTTCGTATGCTTGTGGATATGCTTGCTCATTATCTGATGCGCATTGGATCATGGCCCTAACCGCGTTGAAACTGCTTGACGCCATGCCGTAGGTGACGGCGGTTAGCCAATATTCGCGCAGCTCTTGCTCGGGGTCCTCTCTCCAGAAAATTCGTTGGAGGTCCCATTGCTCTGGATCGACGCGCACTTGTCGAAACATCTTTCGCACGTCGGCACTGACTGCGACCTTGTAACTGCGGAAGCGGGTGATGATTGTTGCCAAATCATCTTGGAGGGTTGCTCCGTGAAACTGCACGTCGTTGAGTGATATGCCATTGTCACTCTTGCACGATGCGTCGAAGACGACCCGAAATTTCTTCGAGACGCAATGATGAGGTATGTGGTATGCACCTCTGTCTGCTCGCGGTGGTCTGGTGGCTATCACCATGTGACCTAGTTGAATGTACTCGCGCATGAAGTCAACGTATTTCCCCTTTAGCTCGCTATCTGCTCTCAATCTTTTCTCTAGTTGGAGGAAACGTTTCATGGCGACTGCTCTGGAGCTGCCTAAGCTCTGCGCGTTTGGATTAATGGGAATGGTGACGACGTATCGCCCGGACGGGTCGCGCCAATGTGTGCTCCTGAAGTTCTCTTCGACCCATTCGTCGTCCGCCGACCTTGCCTTTGGTTCGCACAGTTCCTCCATCTCCCAAAATCTTCTTAACAGCCCGTCAAGTTGTGTGTCTGGCGATTCTGTTGCTATGAAAGCATTTCGAAACGCTTGCCCTTGATTCGGTTGCAGCTGGCCAAACAATATCCAACCGAAACTCGTGTCTTGCGCCGTCAGTCCAGAATTGTATTTCTTGATGTTGCCTCTTATGACCTCTGCCCATACTTGTGCTCCAAGTAAAATCTCTATCCTGGCTGGTTTGTTGAAATCCTTGTCGGCCAGTTTCAGCTCGCTCATAGCCGCGTGGTGCACCTGCGGCAAGTCTCTGGCAGGGAGGTATGAAGTTATCTTTGCAATCACGAACAGCTGACAGCTCATTGTGAAAGTTGGCTCAATACATGATGATAGACTGACGTATACGGTTCCTGTTAGCCGCACGCCGGCGTTGGAACCGATTCCTCGCACTTGGAAATCGCACTTGCTCTTTTTGAGGCCGATTCTTTGCACGCATCTCTCTGTAATGAGATTTATTTGGCTCCCGCAATCTAGGAGTGCTCTCGCCTCAATTTGTTGACCTGCTCCGCTCTTCACCTTGATGCACGCCGTGGCCAATAGCGCACCATCAGGTTCCGCACTGCTCTGCTCGTTGTCGTCGGAATTAAGCCGTATCCTAGAGTTGCCTGCTCCCTGCAACTGGATGCTCTGGTCCTTATTCCGGTCTGCACGTGGTGTATGAATTGATTGCTATGCTGGTTCCTGGCTCCCTCTTGCTGCTCGGGAGCTGGATGGTTGGTTCCGCTGCTCTATATGGGCCACCGCGGGTAGGCTTCTTCCCGGCGGGTGCTGCTCTGGACAAAGCACGCTATTATGCTTCCTGTTGCATCTTCGGCACGCTCCTGATTGACATCCTTGTGCCAGATGCCCGCTCCTGAGGCAGTTGGTGCATAGCTTCCAACTGCGCGCTCTATCGATTCTGCTCTGCACTGATAGCGCTAGGAAATCCCCGCATCGATACAGGGGATGCTGCGCCTTGCACAAGGGACACTTTAGTGATGCCCCGCCTCGCCTTGCGCCGGTTGGCGAGCTGATGGTGCTCCTCTCTTTTGGCTGTGCGGCGGTTGTTGCCCTTTCAACGCCTCTCTCGTAGTGGTCGTAGAATGCTGAGTCCAGCGCACTTGCTCTTCTCTCGAGGAACTGGAGAAACTCTTTCAGGGTTGCGATTTGACACACGTCCTCCCTGACCATCTGCCAAGCATGGTTTGTTTCTGTGTCCAGCCTTGCTCTGAGCATGTTTACCACTATTGGGTCCCATGACGTTGTGTCGAGACCAAGCACGCGTAATGAACTTAAATGCACGTTCGCTTCGTTGACCAGGTCCCGTATCTCCCTAGCTTTACTGGAGTCCTTCCCGATGCTTGGAATTGCGTGCAGGGCGTTTAGATGGGCGTCTACGATATTCTGTTTGTTGTCGTAAACCTCATTAAGCTTTGCCCACGCCTCCGCGTAGTTTGCTTCGGTAACCTGCCATCTGCTGATCAGCCGGGCCGGCGCTCCTTCCAATGATTGCTTCAGCTCGCGCATCTTGGTGACCTGGGCCATCGCACTGTTGTTATGCACTTCCGTGATGAACTGGTCACGGAACTCGCGCCATTTTGTGTAGTCACCCTTGAATGTTGGTATCTTGGTCGGACGCTCTTGTCGAACCTGTATTGCGCTCGTTTGAGGGGCGACTGCACCACCAGTTTCTTCGCTGGGCGCGCTCCTTGGCTCGAGCTCGGATATGCGCGCTTGCAACTTAGCGGTTGCAGCGTAGTGCGCTTGCTCTACTGATGCCACATAACTGTTATGTGCTTCGAGTTCCTCTGTGCTAGTGGCTCTCTCCACCAGCTTCATATGCTCTACCATCATTTTCTCGAAAGCAGCGTCCGCTGCATTTAGCTTGACCCTGAGAAACGCCTGGTCTGATTGGGCGAAGCTGTCCTCTGTGACGGACTTCGCTATTCGGAGAATCGCGGCGCGAAAAACATCACGCCTTGCTAGATCTCCCATTGTACCTTCCTGCTAAATCGCTCGTTGTTCTTGCAGAAAGGTTCGTTAATGTTGCACTTGTTGGTTTTTAAACACTCAGAAATGTTTGTGTTTTAGTTGCGCTCGCACCGTAAGACCATACGTGGTTCACAGCTGTTCAGGTCGACCCTTCGGAAACGCTGTGTCCATGCACGGAATTGAGCTTGAAATGTCTGCACTCTTGGATGCCTAAAATGGCTGCACTGCACTGATTTTTATAAAGTCTTCTTAGGACTAAACTGCACTGTTTATTGTTTTTGTTGCACTTGAAGTTATTGTACTGCGATTTTTATTGCACCGCACTTGTTGCTCTTTGTTTTTGTTGCACGGCACTTATTTTTTGTTTTTCCTATTTGTTTCACGAAATTCACTGCTCGGTTTGCTCAAAAATTACTGCACGATTTGCACTGACTGGCTCTTTTATTTGGCTCGATTGACCAAATGTTCGATAACTCAGATTGGAAAGGGAACGAAAACTGATAAGGTTACGCACGATTAATTTTACTCTTTATTTAGTTTATACATTATATGAGTGGACTGTATCCTCTGGTCCGACTGCGCTGTCGGAATGCTCTCGTCGCTCTGGGATAGATTGCGCCGTGGTTGACTGCCTAGTCCGCTTGCTCGATGTAGACGAGTGGATGGCTGCTACCATGCGCTGGTTTTCGGTCGCAACCACCGTTGCTCTTATGTTGACGAGTGGATGGCTGCTACCATGCGCTGGTTTTCGGTCGCAACCACCGTTGCTCAGCTTGTGCATGATTTTCCTTCGTTGCAGCTGCTGTTGATGTGATGAGTGGCAGCTACTGGCTGCGCTAATTGTCGGTCGCAAGCACCGCTACTCGGACGTTGGCATTTCTCGTCGTTGTTGCTATTGGAATGAGTGGTAGCGGGAGCCTGTGCTGGTTGTCGGTCGCAACCACCGCTAGGCCGACAATGATGTTGTTGTTGTTGTTGTGGGGCGACCGTCTATGTTGTCGTAGACAAATTTCAAATTTAATGGACAACATTTTATGAACGCTGTCAGCAGCTTTGCCCACAGCGGAAGTTACGTGACATTTGTCAATACGAATTTCTATGTAACAATACTAACGCACTTAGCGTTTGCCACCCCATGAAAATATAGCTTGTAGGCAAGTAACGGGAAATCGGCCGAAGTTGGTGGTCTCAGTATTGTCTCTGCTCAGAACAATAAAAAAAATGATTTGATCACTTTTTGTATCCCAAAAGCACAAAGAGTGCACTTGTTTTTGTGAATTAATAATTTATATTGTCTTTTTGTTAGGAGTTTAATCATTTTTTGTTTGCTTCCCGATATTAATACTTTTTTTTAAATATGAATAGCAAATGCATTTTTACTGTTCCTTAAGGTAAGATTAGACTGTATGCCAAGTGGTCATAAAATGTCAATTTCTGGCAGTTTCCTGTCAAAATATGGTCATACAATGTAATGGGCATATCTCATATGCTCTAATAACCTAAATGCCACATTTGACCAGGCTGATTTTGACAGATAAAAATGCCCAAATAGCATATAGTGTAATCGGACAATAAGCACGACTGCTTTATTGAAATTTCGTTATGGCATTGTTGGCATTTTTGATGGAACAAGAATTATTTTGTTGTCATCGGTGTTTGAGTTCGTGATATTTTGATTTATTTGGCAAATATGACCATATTGGCAATTTTGGTCATATAGTCTGATATAAAGTTTTGATAATCGTGACATTTATGGTCATTTGACAGCTAATCTGGTCATTTGCCTGTTGGCATTCATATACATAATTGGCATACAGTCTAATCTTGGCTTAAAAGACATTATTCAACATTGTTCAGTGTTATTAGACGACAGAATTTCCAATCATATTTTAATTTTGTACAATAGAAATTTATTCAATGTTCACCAAAATTTTCTAAAATTCACTAATGCCCTAGTGGAAGCTTGAGTTTAATTTGCATGTTGCTAATTCATTTTTGGAACAACCCCCACGGATTTCATTTATGAAGAGAATCCATATTCGGCACCAAAAACTGTTCATCCATTGGGGACGTTCAAGTATCTAGTTTAGTAAGTCTGACAGCTCTCTCACTAGATGTATCTCGGTTTTGATTGGGGGAAATCGGTCATGAGAGCAGCTGCTTCAGTCGACGTTTATGGAGGGGTAGCCGACGAATCTAGTCAAGAAATTCATGACTGAGTACTAAGTTGATAGTTCTCATATGTGGCTGACGTAGAAAAAGTGGCGTTCCCAAACAATCTAGTTTTTGCGTTCATGTTACATCTCATCCAGACCAATCTAGTCGACTTAAGATAACTAAATTCTTGAATGTGGCCATTCACATCCCAAGTTATGCTACCTAAAAAACCATAATCAACATTTATTGTTATAAATCTATTTACAAATTGTTTGTTATTGAAAGACTGCCACCCGGCGACCATTTATATACGTATTCACAGTTCACACTTCACAGACAGGAAAAACAAGAGAGCGCGAGAAAGGGCTGTCATTCGAAATTTGCGGGGAAAATCGGGCAGGTGCATGGAAGCTGACTGTCTATTTTGGTTAGTCTATGGGGACGTTCAAGTATCTAGTTTAGTAAGTCTGACAGCTCTCTCACTAGATGAAACTCGGCTCTGATTGGGGGAAATCGGTGGTGAGAGCAGATGTTTCAGTTGACGTTTATGGAGGGGTAGCCGACGAATCTAGTCGAGAAATTCGTGACTGAGTACTAAGTTGACAGTTCTCATATGTGGCTGACGTAGAAAACGTGACGTTCCCGACCAATCTAGTTTTTGCGTTCAGGTTACATCTTATCCAGACCAATCTAGTCGACTTAAGATGACTAGATTCTTGAATGCGGCCTATGCTAATGTCGTTTTCCATTTTGCTAAAAGAAGCGTCCGGGTCCGGGAGAGTCCGGAATCGAGAAAATCAGCCGTAGATTATTTTTTGGCATTTCACCAATACTTTTGTGGATACTTTCAGAAGCAGTTTTGTTGTTCCATTGGATTTCAGAATGAGCGGATCCTCGAGTGAAACCAATGGAAAACGACATAACCAAACTAGACTGAGAGCAGAAACGGTACATGTGCCTACAAGCTGGCTGTCCTACATAAAGCCTGGTACGCAGCTGTTCCGGTGTGAAATTTGGTTTCCAAATGGACAGCGAAACGCCTACAAAAAAGCAGCGGTAAATAATTCGTGGAGAATTCCATCAGCTGATACACAAATAGCAGTGTTACCACCACTGGTTATTTATATCTGATATGGCCACTCGAACTTTTCACTGGCTCCTTAAAATTTTCATTTGAGATTTGTCCTATTTAACGCTATTCACTTTAAATTTTGTCGGTTTTTAGGCTCATTAGGAAATTATTAAATGCATACTTCTCTTGCGAACGTACTCTTTTCGCATAACTAAAAGTTTCTAAGCAATTACCTATGTCGTTTTCGATTTGGCTTTTCAAATTTTGATCTGAGATTTCGGATTTCTGCTGGCAAATCGAACATTAAATCCAAATTTTATTGGTTTTTGTTTGTATTGAGTTGGCCGCAAACATTTTTTTCACTTGCACTGGAAGTCCATTTCAATTGATTTTCACACACTTATACAAACCCATTTCGAAATAATTTAATATAAAAACTCCATAGGCGTTTCTTTTTTTTATCATTTTTAATATTGAAAAATGGAAACTAGAAAAGTCTCTCAATTATGAGTATGTGTTGTTTTTTTCGTCTTTAAAAACAATATAATCAGAATAAGTTAGAAAGAATTGCAAAAAAATGCGCACATTTGATCTTTATATTTAAGTTTGTCTTTTTTTAAAAATTAGCTCCATACCTCTTATAGAAGCTGGTAACACTGCAGTACAAATGTCGAATTTTCGCAAGCAAATAATGTACCGGACAATAAACGTGTGCGAAAAGAGAGTGGAGAATTATACCAAGCAATCTACTACAACTACCCACTTTTCCGGCATCATTTCGCAGCAGCTGCGTACTGCAAAACGAAAAGGACAGCGAAATTTTTCGTTCATGTTTTCGTTGTGTCATTTTTGTATGGGATTTTTTGTTCCGGAACAGCTGCGTACCAGCCTTAAGATTGAATAAGAATTTTTGCCTGTACAAATCAAAGTAGCGCCATTGCTGCCGCACGCATACTTATACAATATGCTGCTGGGAGCTGGGACTTCATCCTTCATGTCCATCGGGCGACCATACTTATGTGGTATTCGATTGGGCCAGAGATGAATGAATAAAAGAGATGGATATCTTTTGTACGTCTATCCCCCCAAAACCCATTTGTTTACCTTGTTGTTTTTGTTATTTCATTCCCTGTCTGTGAATACATGTGAGCTACGAAAAAAGTTACTAATGACAGACCACCAACCAAAATTCAGAACGGCCGGCCGAATGTCATAAAACAGCATAATTTTGTATTCACCATATGGTGACACTCTCTTTTAGATAGGTCGGTTCGTTAGATATACGATTTTTCGGTTACCTCCAGAATCACCCCATTGAATTAATCCGACTGGAAGGAACAACTTATTTTATATGTGAAATTATTACCTAACTGACTATTTAATTTTATACGCGGATGATTTTATATATTTAAAAGAGTAGTTGGTGTATTAGGTTTCAAATTATAATAACTTTTTAAAGAAACATTACGAAAGCATTATGTGCTATCTATCGGATAAATTGCGATATTTACTTGTATGGCAATTATCTATTCTTGTTTTTTAAATCAATAAAAGTTATAACATAATTCAACGTGCAGTATTAAAATGAAGAAAAAAAGTGTTAAATGTTTTGAAACAATATATTATAAACAATAAAAACTTTTCATGCCGAGTTATAGTAGATAGCCTTGATAGATTAGTACGTGACTAAAATGTTGGATTTTGCAAATTATATGCAAATTGATTGGTAAATTGTAAATAATTTTAATTTATACAGCCTGCTAGTGTTCAATTTAACAAGAAAACTTTTTTCATTACTCTGTTAATAAAAATGGAATTTGAATTGTTATTCGTAACTATATTAACAATTTTTGATAAAAAGCAGTGTCAAAGTGTTAGAAATATATTAATTATATATTCACTGCAAGCAAATTAACTGTCAACCGTCAAAATTCAAATTTTCCTAGTGAACATGCCCAAACCAGTTTTCCAGGATATTTGAAAATTTTATGAATTTCGGTGGTGAATTCACCAACTTTCCGCCATCTTCCGGGTGAATTCACGAACTCACTTATTCTAGTATATAAATGAGAATGTATGCGTGACTTCATGAATTTTTCGGGAAAACAGCTTGTAGGCAGCCGTCTTTCCACTGGAAAGATATCCATCTCTGTATTCTATTATCTTTGGATTGGGCGCTCTCAGAGCCTTTTTTTTGCTCTCAGGTCAGAGCTGTTCGTTTGGTACAAAAAAAGCAATCTTTTTCAGATTTCGGAGCACTTTTGCGAATCTGGATTTTTGCTCAGATTTGCATGTTTACATTTGCGTGAAATTTCAACTGCAAAGAAGCGAATTGCATCGGGTTGATCTATTTTTTGTTAATTATTTATGTACAAATGTTTAACCAGAGAATGAATAACGCATAATAAAGTGTCGAAGGCTACACATATTGCAATTGCACAAATATCAACACAAAAACGAACAACTGACGTTTTTATGTTCGATTAGACACACGAAATCTGAAATCTGAGAGCGAATCTGAAGATGCCCAATCGAAAACCACATTATGGTGGGATTTGGGATATCAAGTGCGGAAGACTGTGTTCGGCATATTTTGTGCCCATTAGTTCACATCACAGCTGAATTTAATGTCGGTTTCGATTTGGCTTTTCAGATTTTGATCTGATTTTTGCTGCCAAATTGAACATCAAATCCAAATTTTATTGGTTCTTGAGTGTATTGAGTTGGCCGCAAAAATATTTTCTTTCACTTGCACTGGAAATTAATTTCAATTGATTTTTACACATTTATAATAACTCATTTTGAAATAAATAATAAAAAAAATCGTGTCCATACTCGAAAAACGAATAATTCAGTTCGATTGAATCGTTTTTGGTGCAATTCTTCAGTTTTAATTAGGTCTATAAAAATATTTAAAGTAAGACACACACTTATGTTTTCCTTGGAGGAGACTCACTCTTATCGTAGCTGTAAAAAAATGCATTCTTTGAAAAAAATTGGTGATTACACATTTTTTTAATATCAAATAAATTTTATTTATTTATTTTATAACAGTAATGCAAATAGAAAAAGATGCATTCATAAAATTGCATTAATTGAAAATGTGATGCTTTATGATACTTGATTTCCTTACCCATCTGTCCTACGAAATCAATTGGACTTATGGTCGGTTCCTGCACACTGTTGGGTATTGTTTAGTATCTATGTAGACTTTCACTAAACATTTCACTTCCTTGTTGGTTGAATCTGTCTTTATCAGACTACTAGCTGTGTTCGACTTCCTTGATAACGTGTTTACTTTAATCTTGATACCAGTAGAGGCCTTCTTCAAAACTACCTACCATTTTTGCATAAAATGGCCAATTCCACAGCAATAAAAATTAAAAACAAATTTCATGTATTTCGGATTTTTTAGTTGTCAAGTTTGCTTACAGTCATGTTCAATCTGTTGAAAACGAGAACGATGAACGATTCGATTGAACGATGCGACGATGATGTTTTACGGAACAAACTAAAAACGATGTCGTTTTGTTCAATCGTTTCGACGATAATCTTTTCATAAATTACGCGATTAGAGCCCAGGTCTGTAGGGACCCTAGGCCTAGCAGGCATGCAAAAAGACTTGGCGTATTATGTAATGATTTTTGCAGAAGCTGTCTTGACGAGGAAGAGGAAGAAACTATTCTTCATCTCCTCTGCACTTGTCCGGCGCTCTCACAAAGACGAAAACTCCATTTGGGAGAGTTCTACTATAATGATCTTAACGATCTAAAAGACACGGCCATTCGCTGTCTCTTGCGCTTCATTAGAAGCTCCAACTGGTTCAACGAGTAGGAAGAATTTAGCAGATAGATTCATGTGGTATCACAAGGGACCGTATAATGGTCTAAGTGAGTCGGCTAGCCGACAGCCACTTCAACCTAACCTAACCTAACCTAGGCCTAGCTTCTCACAACCATTCGTTTCGTGTGAGTTTTTATTTTTTGGGACGAATGGAAGGGATCTAAAATTTTATGACGGTTCCAAACGGCTAATTGAGAAGCTTCTTCATGACAGTTATACTCTCGGATGTTTGTCAGACGTTCGGGCTTTTTCGGTATTCGAACCTCGGACCCCTCGCTTAGTAGTCCAACACACTAACCACTAAGCCACCGCGCCTACCAATCATTTCAACGATAAACAATTCGTAACCGGCAGCTGTGTGAAAGTATGTGTGAAATCTGAGAAAAAATCGAGATTTCTCAAAAGAGTGTCAGATCAAAAAAAAGATAATTTTTTTGGCAAGTCGAACATGAAAAGCAATCTCGATTATTTATTAAATTGGTTAACCTTCAGTTCCAGAACAACAAGGTTCGTCCGCCATTTCAACTATTATGTTTATCCTATTTTTTTTTCTGTCACTCAATTTATTCTGAGCTCATAGAGCGCGCTCTTATCGTGCTCTGAACGAAAAAAGAAACACAGGGTCTGTTCCTTTACTTTTAAATCTTACGAATTTTTACTAATTCTTACGAATTTTTACTCAATGCCGTTCCTTAACTCGAAAAATTCGTAAAAGAGAGCGTCATCGAGAGAGCAAGAAATTACCGCTCCACTGAGAATATTACGAATTTTTACTCAATAAATTTCTCGGTGTAACAATTGAAAAAGCTGTCAATTAACAGCTGATTCCAAATTTGTTATCCTATTTGACATTTGTTTTGATTTCTTGTATATTAAAATGGTATCAACAGGCGGAAAAATAAAATTGAATGTTCTCCTTAGATTCTTTTGGTGGCGACGAGATTCTTCCTCGCTGTTAGGAGTAAGAAAGGACAATCTTCTCCACGTAATTTTGAATGCTGTGTCGCTTTTTCCTCTTCTCGAATGTTTGTAGGTTAATCAATATACTCCGATTCATGAATTCGATTAATTCCGAATCACTTTTTTCGCTAGGTAGATGAATCAACTAATGTTGTTCGTAAATTAGCAAATTCTTTGAGCTTATCAGATATTCTAACGACTTTTCGTACCACTTTTTTGAATTTTTGAATTATATATCTGTCGTTTTTCATAGATTACTACAAAAGCGTTCCCTAACGAAAGTGTCTTTCTCTGTGAGAGAATTTATCCCCACCACTGCCATTTTGACAGTCTTTTCCATTCTTACAACAAAAGTAAAGGAACAGACCTACAAATTCTAAACTCTGATGTATCTGAGCTAAAAAAGAAACTCGAACTTTTTGTATAACAGTTCAGGTTGTGCTCTGAACTAAAAAAGAAAAACGCCTAATATATTTATTTATTTAGACCTTAGAGAAACTTAACGTAGCACTCACCATTATGCCGCATTTACACGATCACACATTCCTAGCACGGAAGTTAAAGGGATACAAAATACAAATTGACAGTTTTCAAATGATTGTATAGCGAACACCATTCGCCGGAACTTGTGTTTGTTTCTGTTTTACCTATCTATAATTATGGGTAGAGCATCCAAGACACTTAAGGCGTCCGATTTGTGATCTCATTCTTACGCCTTTATTAGCATTGATTGCGGACAAACGGTTCTATCTGTCCCGTCTCTTGCAAAAATATGCTTGCGTGATGGTGTAAATGCACTATAATACTCGTCGGAGGGTAACACTATCCACTTAAGGTGAGTGATGTGATTATTGGATTTTAGTTGTGGAGCTGATATGTAGGTGGCGCTAGTTGCGAAATTTGGCTGGGGATGAGATGTCTGGGGATGAGATGCGATGACCCCCTCCACTAGATGCCAAAAACCCATACGCACTTGTATTAGTAAATCTGAACCAACTATGAGAAACAATCTAGATTCGCAAAAGTGCTCTGAAATCGGAAAGAAATTGCAGTTTTTTCGCACCAGTCATAAAAAGTTACCTTGAGCAAAACAAGTGCTCTGAGAGTGCCCAATCATAAATGTATTTGATGTGTGATTTTGAAAACATCGACAGTTTTTTAATGAAACTATCGATACTATCGAAACTGCCAACTATCGATGTTTAAGCAGCACTAAGTGACCGCAATGACCAATGGCATTAAACGCAATATAAAACACAGCTACCAAATACCAAAACCAACGGTAACAGCAAAGTCATCATTATATAAACGTACGATGGAATGATGTGGCAATTAGTGTTTATAGTGTTAATCGCTGAACGGGTTCGAAGTACTTTATAGTTTTGTTGGCAAGTGTGTAAAAATTGTTTATATAATGTGTATTTGTTTCTAAATTTTAATAGATCGTACTTTTTGTGGAGACAGAATGAGTAGTCGTGTAGCTCCCGTTGGTAAAAAAAATACGAAACAACAGACCCGTTCGAGCCGAGCTGGTCTTCAATTTCCCGTTGGACGCATACAACGATATCTCCGCAATGGTAATTATGCTGATCGCATTGGTACCGGTGGTGCTATTTATTTAGCTGCAGTATTGGAATATTTGGTAGCAGAATTGCTCGAACTGGGCGGAAATGCTGCCCGAGACAATAACAAATCAAGGATTATTCCACGTCATTTGCAATTGGCTATAAGGAACGATGATGAACTAAATAGATTACTTGCTGGCGTTACTATTGTACAAGGAGGTGTGTTGCCAAATATCCAGTCGGTGCTCTTACCAAAGAATACCACTACGCATCATCCTAATGTACCACCGTCACAGATAATATAGTTGTTAAGTTTTCGATATACCGTCCTTATTAGGACGACAAATTTCTCGTTATTGAGCTTTTTTAATTGATTTTCATTAGTCAGGTAAGAAAACTAAATTATGGGAAAGTAATGAAATCGCTGCCTATTTTTTTGTAAATACTGTCACAAACAGCAGAACATCATTATAGCTCTCCTTTTTATAAATGAAAATTTGAGTTGAAAAATAATACCTTATTCAAAGAAATATGTATTTCAAAATTAAGCAACGAAAAGCGGGTTTATCAAAACAAAAAGCCACATATTATTGTTTCCCCAAAAGGTTTGGGCATACTACATAACAGATTCAACTCGTTCTTTTAAGGAATTAAATAACTGATCCAAGTGCCCCTTGGGTCAGTTGTGACTTAAAATCGATAAAAAAAGCTCTTCTCAGAATCATTAGAAGAGTATTTTTCGGTGGAATTCATTAGAAAACTATACATAGGTACCTAGCGCTATTTTATGGTCGGGCTATTCGTTATTGCACTTACTCGTTGGTAAAGTGATATCAGACTACAAATGTGGTAACATTGTGTTAAAAACGATGTATGTAGATTTTAAATAAACAAGCAAGCAAGAAACCATAAAATATCGTAATTAAAGCGGAAATGATTTTATTTTTATTGCACCGACACATATCCCATAATTAAATTAAAGACACGCAAATGTATTTCATCACGTTTCTCTTCCAATAGAAAGCTAAGCATTTTTATATCCCTCAGAAAAAACCAAAGGCCAATAAAAAGAGAAGAATTTTTTTTGTTCTTTATATGTAGTAGGTATCTATAATTATTATTTATGAGGTAGGTATGTATAAATATTTTCGTGGGAATATTGTGAGGTTTTTTTAAGCACGGTATGGGCAAAAAAAGTATTTTTGATATGTTGTCGGCAAGTGAGTCCGAAAAGTCTGGTACCACTGATCAGAGATGAATCAATTTAAAGAGATGGATATCTTTCGTACGTCTATCACCCCAAAACTAATTGGTTTTCATTGTTGTTTCTCTAATTTCAATCCCTGCCCCTGGGTGTGAATACATTGTGAGCTACAAGAAAGCCTATCTGTTACTAATAGCCGGCCACGCTTGCATTTATGGGCACATCACTTTCAATTGCTTTGTGTTTCATATGGAATTAGTACGGTTTGTATTTTACTAGGGTATGTGATTTCATAAACTGTGCCCATGTTCTGTAACTCATGCGATATCTTTTCGCATCAAAAACTTAGGAACAAAAAATTCCGCTGTTTATCGCATCTGGAAAGTATTGGAGTTCTCTAACTCTATGCGAAAAGTATTCTGTAGTAACTTTTAATTTCATGGGAATTTCTGATAGATTTCCCAAAGCTGTCAAAATACTGCAAAACAAAACAATAAAAATTGAAAATTATTTCACAGGGATTTTCAGTAACGCTGTTTTTCAAAATGTTTAGCTATTCACTAATTTTGGGTGAAGAATACGATAGGCGTAACATGTTACGGATTCAAAGGCATGTACTAAGAGATAGCACAAACCCTTTTGAAATGCCGGAAGCAAGATTTCGGGATCTGTATCGTTTTTCCCGTGGTTCAGCTCTGATACTTATTAGGCGTTTTTCTTTTTTTGAACGGAGCTCGAGCTTTATGAGCGCGCTCTGAAGCGAGCGTAGACAAACCATACTGAGACCCCCAACTCATAATCCTGGACCCCTAATTTTTTTTTTCAAATTCGCCATTTTGAATCAGCGTGTCATGCAAAAACACACAAAAACTATAAAAATAAATGCTGCCAACCGCGGCAACCATGGGGAAATGTGAAAGAGTTCGGGAATTCCCCATATAAAATATTACTGAATGCCATTCGTTAGTTATTATAAATTGTTAAAAGGCGAATAATTTGATTTGGTTGGTTAGTAAAATTATCTAAAATATATGTTTTATATACTAGAACATATTAGGACAAACATGGTTGTGTATTTACCTCTTTTCGATATCATTAAGATCGATTTATTGTGTGACTTTTTCTTTAATAACTGAAGAAAATTTGTTGAAAATGTTTTTATTTTCATGTAACCATTCTGCATTGTAAATTTTTCCAAAAATTTTAAAAGAAAAGGTGCACTTATTCCTAAAAAAAATACTATCCACACGTATATAAATAATTTCAATTTTAACGGACAAAATTAATTTTATGAACGCTGTCAGCAGCGTTGTCCACAGCGGAAGTGGCATATGCAAGGTGCGAGCGTGTTGGTGAGCCGGAATTTTTGAAGTTACGTGACATTTGTCAATACAAATTTCAATGTAACAATACGAACGCACTTAGCGTTTGCCACCCCATGAAAATATAGCTTGTAGGCAAGTAACGGGAAATCGGCCGAAGGTGGTGGTCTCAGTATTGTCTCTTGTTTTGAGGCATTTATGAAACACACTTGAGCACATAGCTGTCATTTGTTATAAATATATGTATAAATTGAATATTTATTAATTGTTATTTATTAAATTGGTTAACATTCAGTTCCAGAGCAACAAGGTTCGTCCGCCATTTCACTATTTTGTTTATCCTGTGTTTTTTTTTCTGTCAAATGTGACTGGAAGTGTGTAATCAGCTTTTCGCTCAGGATGCTCAGGCAATTTATTCTGAGCTCATAGGTTGTGCTCTGAACTAAAAAAGAAAAACGCCTATTGACGAGCTAAGTCCACATTTGTGCAAAGGGCAAAGGAATACATTTATTCCAATCCCGATTCGGGTCTGTGCTGCATTACATTTTTTTTTGCAACTGGGTCCTTTCAGAGAGATGTGGGCTTTTTTTTCTGCGGCTATTAGTAGGACTATGGTTTCTCGAGTGGTTTCGGAAGTGGCTGATGTTTTGAAAAACAAAATGATGTCCAAATACATCAAGTTTCCAACCCGTCAGGAATACAATGAGATAAACCAAATGCTAGTACATGGCTTACATCTTTTTTTATCAATTAATTGTTCACGAAATTCAATTAGATTTAATGAAATGACTGGATTCCCAGGGATTATTGGAGCAGTAGATTGTACCCACGTTTGGATTAAGAAACCTAAGCAAGACGTAGAAAATTGCTACTTTAAACCGTAAGGGTTGCCATCCAAAGAATGTACAATTGGTAATTGAAATGTGACATTTCTGATAAATTAACAAAGAAAATTATGGTCATACCCACATTTCAGATATGTGATTAAAATCTAAAGATTTTAGGAGGATTTGCAAGGTTTGGTGGAGCTGCTCATGATGCATACGTGTGGGAAGCATCACAAATAAACACACTATTAGAACAGCGCTATGCAATGAATTTTTTGTTTTAATACTTTATCACCGCAAGCTTTGAGTTTCGTGATAAAATTCGACAGTTGAAGTGAATATTTTATCGCTCTTGAAGTTACGGAACCTGAATATAACAAAAATTTCATATCGAAATGTTCCATGTGATATCGTTTTCGATTCACACAGTTACAGAACGCGTCATGTGATATTATGGCATTTTGTTTCAATTCATAATTTCATAAAAAGAAAAACGCCTTTTGAGAATACCAATTTTTCTGCTGTGCGAAAATTTGCTCGTATACGAATTATGCTATGCGGAACTTGAGAATAGGAGTCCTGGTTTGTTACGATTGACGTCCACTTTCCAATCTAAATTTATGTATCTTTCTTAATTCTCTTATCTCTGCTACCAATCGACTGCAACTTCAAGAAATGGAGGTTGTTTTGTTTTCGGGCGTGCAGTTTTTTAAATTTAAACAGGACCCCAATTCTCGTATACGTTTAACTGGCAAAATCTCGGAGATGATGCGAAAAACTTAAATTTGCAATTGACGAATGGAGGCTCGCCCCTGGCACATTTGACATTTTATAACAGAAAAATAATATCTTAAAAGTGAGTGCGAAAAGTGTTGATATACAAGAAAATACAAAGTTATTTATTTTTGTAGAAAATGCAGAAAACAATCGAAGCTCAGCATTGTGGTGTTCCTCAATGCAATTCATATCGTAAAGAGGGAATTACTGTTCAATAATGTTCTGGAAACTTCGCCTTTATTCCTTTGTATAATAAAAGAACGTCTTGTACTAAGGATCTAAAGAGGTTTATTAAATGTAAGAAAGAAATTAGAAATAGCAAACACTTGGTCATAGTCTGTTCCATATTTTTGAGAAAATCCTTGAGCAACCAGACGTGCCTTAAAGCAATGTAAATTTCCGTCAGAATTTGTTTTCAATTTAAAAACCCATTTACATCCGATTGCTTGGTAGCTTACATAAATCCCATGTTCGGTTTTTCTTAATCCAATCTTCCTTTTGAACACTTGCCACAGCTTCTGCTAATGTCTTTGGTTCAATTAATTCAGATGCAACTGCATTAATTTCTTCTATTAATCGTAGGCCTCGTGATCCTTTGTTTGCACGCTGAGACACGCGCACTGGCTCTTGTGGGTTAGCTGAACTTTCATCATCTTCACTTTGTTGTGGTGAAGTACCTTCCAGCGACTCATAATCATAATAATGCTCCATTCAGGAGCATCATCATTCATTTGTTTTCGGGCTTCTAATTGAATTTAAAGGTATTCATGCCTATTTCGAAATTCAGTGCTGTTCTGAATATTATTGGTATCCTTCTCATGATCAACATTTTCAGTAAATCTAACATCACGGCTTACCATCATCTTCTTTCGTAGAAAATCATAGCACCTGTAAGCTCATCATATCCCATAAAAATCATTGGATCTACGTTTCTCCTTTAGAATATGTACAAAACATTTAACACCAAAGATAGCAAGATGCTTCGTACCTGGTTTACAGCCGGTCCACAGCTCATACGGAGTTCTTTTGACCGCTTGTGTTAGTAAACGATAAAAGATAATTCGCCGTCTTTACAGCCTCAGCCCAAAAAACTTTTGAAAGTTTTGCTTTAAGAAGTATACATCTCGCCATTTCAATGAGCGTTCTTTTTTTTTCTTTCAGCCACGGCATTTTGTTGAGGTGTATATGGAGCCGAATATTGAATTTGAATTCCGTTTGATCGCAAAAATGTAGTAATCCTTTCCCCAGTATACTCTCCTCCTCGATCCGATCGAATTACTTTCGGCTTTCTGGCAAAAATATTCCTTACCAATTCTATATACTCCTTTATTTTGCTTTCAACTTCTGATTTTTGCTTTAACGGGTAAATAATTGTGTACCGTGAAAAATCGTCAATGAACGTAAGCCGTCCGCCTAATGAAGGTGTCTGCATTGGACCCCACACATCCGAATGTACCAAATCAGGAACTGTAGTTGATTTAGTTGATGATTGCTTTGGTAATTTGATACGCGACAATTTACCTTGAGCGCATGTCTGGCATATATCTTTAGTGCCACAGTCTTCAATTATCAAATCATCAACCAAACCACTAGAAAACATAAGCTTAATTGCATCTGGGTCCCGATTGCCAAACACGTTATGCCAATGATGTATGCACTTAGGTTTATGCCCATTGATTGCATATACTGTGTTAGGTTGGCACAATCGGAACAAACCTGATTTTAGTTCCGCAACTCCAATTATTCGATTTTTTAAATTTTTTTTCACATGCATCTGGAATGAAATTAACTATAAAGCCCTTTTCTAACAATTTCTTAACCGATAAAAGGTTTCCCTCAATAGCTGGGGCGTAAAGGACATCTGTTACTGTTGCAGAAGAAACTTCTCCTTTTTCATTGATGAACTTGATCTTGCATGTGCCTTTACCTTTCACTTCCACTCTTGCACCATTTGCATTCCTTACGGTCAAGTGAATCAAAATATTGCTCGTTACATGCAATATGACAAGTAGCTCCTGAGTCAATGACCTATCCGAATGGATTTCCACCAGAAAACATAAACAAAAAATCTTCATTTTGATTCACATCATTTAGCTTTTCAACTTTTGAAAATCCCTCTTTTTTTAAACTATTAACATTGTCCTGTTTTTCTTTCCAGATTTTATATGACGGGCAATTTTGTTTGACATGACCGGATTTCTTGCAAAAGAAACATTCTATCCCCTTCTTTACTATTTTGAGTACTGCTTCCCCGCATTCGCCATCACCATGAAGAACATCTGATTCTTTTCGGCGATGATACTCGTTCAATAGCTTGGACTGCACCAAACTTAATGTCAAATCCTGTTCTGGCCTTGTTTCCAATGCAGTTACTAGTGTGTCATAGCTTCGAGGTAAGCTACTTAACATCATTCCGACGATCCAGCTTTGCTTTGGTTCTTCACCAAGATCGGTCAGTTTTTGGAATAGATTTGTTAAAGCTGCAATGTGTGTTTCCATATTTCCAGTATCATCCAATTTTGTACAACAAATACGTCGAATCAAAGAAACTTTATTGCTCAACGTATCCTTTTCATGGTGAAGTTTCAATGCTTTCCATGCTTCCTTTGCTGTTTTCGAATTCCTTATGTGACATAACTGGCTATCAGCTACCAACAGACCTATCCAACCACGAGCCTGATCACCACGTTCCTGCCAATGGATTATTTCCTTTTCTTTGGAATTATTTGGAGCGAGTTGTGGCTTGGATTCACGTAATACACTCCACAACTTTTCTTTCATGAGTAACAACTCCATTCGATATTTCCACACGAAATAATTTTCTCCATTCGGTTTTGCAATGCTTCTTGTTTTTGTCGTCATTGTGCCTGGGCCCATAACCTGTTCAATAATGTTCTGGAAACTTCGCCTTTATTCCTTTGTATAATAAAAGTACGTCTTGTACTAAGGATCTCAATTTATTTTAATTTATTTATTTTATTTATTAAAAGTAAGAAAGAAATTAGAAATATAAATAATATTTCTCAGTACAAATGACTACTAAATTCTATATAATAAGAACAAGTAGAAGTAGGTCTATAGTGAATGTGAACATAATTTAACAATTACATTGTACAATCTTCCAAAAGAAGTTAACTCTAAAGTTCTTTTGATTAAATGGGGTCTTGTGCTAAGGATGGGGAAACAATGTCACAAATGTTTTTCCATTTGCAGTCTTCACTTTAGAGATAAAGAAATTTTGCGACCGAATACACGGAATGGTTTTCAGTATAGAGCCAAATTTATGATAGGAGCCTTTCCCAGCCTAAAACTTCCGAATTCAGCAATTCCTTCTAAAGCTAAGATTAGACTGTATGCCAAGTGGTCATAAAATGGCATATCGCATGTGGTCTAATGACCTAAATGCCACATATGACCAGGCTGATCTTGACAGATAAAAATGCCCAAATAGCATATAGTGTAATCGGACAGTAAGCACGAATGCCAGCATAAAGTAATATATGCCCATATGCACTTTATTGAAATTTCGTTATGGCATTGCTGGCATTTTTGATGGAACAAGAACTATTATGTTGTCATCGGTGTTTGAGTTCGTGGAACTTTGATTTATTTGATATATATATTTATTTGATATAAAGAAATAATAAATGCCTTAAATGACCATAAAGGCATATTATGACCATATTGGTAATTTTGTGCATATAGTCAAATATACAGTTTTGATAGTCCTGACATTTTGGTCATTTGACAGCTAATCTGGTCATTTGCCTGTTGGCATTCATATGCATAATTGGCATACAGTCTTAAGAACCCAGGTATTATACGTTAAAGGCAGTTACTAAATTGATGATGCAGCTACCGCCTAGTAACTTCAACTACGGGTGGAGGTTGGGAGAGGCCAACCTTATGTATCCAGCCAGCTTTCACTATTTCTTCGCCTTCCCGGATAGACCTTTTAACACCACTGAAATAGTTAATTATTTCACAGAGCGATATTGTGACAGCCTTTGAAACTTCTAAGCTGGCTGGATCCATCATCATCAAAGCAAGCAAATCTGTAAAAATCATAATTAGCACACTTTTTATAAGATAATACCTTCAGAATGACCCCATTGTATTAATCCGACTGGAAGGAAGAACTTCTTTTAAATGTGAAATTATTAACTGACTATTTAGTTTTATACGCGGATGAATTTATATATTTAAAAGAGTGCTTGGTGTACTAGGGTTCAAATTATAAGAATTTTGAAAAGAAACATTACGAAAGCATTTTGTGCTATCTATCTATCGGATAAATTGCGATATTTACTTGTATGGCAATTATCTATTCTTGTTTTTTAAATCAAAAAAAAAGTTATAATATAATTCTACGTGCAGTACTAAAATGTAGAAAAAAAAGTATTAATGTTTTGAAATAATATATTATAAACAATAAAAACTTTTAATGTCGAATTATAGTAGATAGCCTTGATAGATTAGTACGTGACTAAAATGTTGGTTTTTGCAATTTATATGCAAATGGATTGGTAAACTGTAATTAATTTTAATTTATACAGCCTGCTTGTGTTCAATTTAACAAGAAAACATTTTTCATTACTCTGTTAATAAAAATGTAATTTGAACTCTTATTCGTAACTATATTAACCAGTTTTGATAAAAGACAGTGTCAAAGTGCTAGAAACATATTAATTATTATTTTCACTGCAAGCAAATTAACTGTGAACCGTTGAAATTAAAATTTTCCTAGTGAACATGCCCAAACCAGTTTTGCAGGATATTTGAAAATTTTATGAATTTCGGTGGTAAATTCACCAATTTTCCGCCATTTTCCGGTTGAATTCTCGAACTCACTTATACTAGTATAGAAATGAGAATGCATGCGTAACTTCATGAATTTTTCGGGAAAACAGCTTGGACAGCTGGAAAGATATATATCGCATTCCATTATCTTTGCTATATTTCTCTACATATTCCTTTTTTATCCACCAGGGGCCTGTTTCGTAGATCAGGCACAAAGACGGTCCCATCGCCATCCCCAGGGAACCATTACGGTCAAAAACCTAAACCAAATCCCCCAAGCAGTCAATTTCCCTACAGAATTTAATTATTGTCCCGATATTCTTGGAGGAACCAACCTCTTCTAAGCTGTCAAAGAAGTACCTGCCTAGGTGCTTCCTTCTACTCCGTGCAATTGCTTGACACTCGCCCAGAAGGTGGGAGACATCTTCCGTGACTTGTAGGTCCTCACAGTACCTACAACCTGCATATATCCGTATTAGCTAAGCCTAGTCTCATGGCATGCTTCCTTAGAACGCAGTGTCCAGAGAGAGTTCCTACCGTTAATCTTAACTTTGTTCTACTGAGATTTAGTAGTTCTTCAGATTTTTTCCTATTTAAGACGGGCCAGAGTGCCTTTGAGACCCTGTGCCCATCTTGTGGCTGCTTTATTGGAGGTTTTCTCGAAGATAACCCTTTTAGCAGCAGCCATAGGTGGTCTGATACCTTAATCATTGCGTTTAGTGGGAGCACCGTTCCTTCCTTAGCCAAAACGTCGGCTTTCTCGTTACCCTCAATATCGCAATGCGCAGGTACCCAACACAATCTGACATGGTTCTGCAAACATAATGCCTTAAGCATTGTGCGGCAATTCCTGACTAGTTCAGATTTTGTGGTATGTGATTCTACCGCTTTGAGCACAGCCTGGCTATCAATGTAGATGGCGATATTCTTATTGGATATCGATCTCATCTCAAGTTCCTCCGCAGCTTTGAGTACGGCCAGAATCTCTGCCTGGAACACACTGCATATGTCCGGGAGTCTCAGGGCCATATGTAGGTCCAACTCGCTGGACCAACTCCTGTCTAATACCGTACCAAGATATTTTGCGCTCTCCGAGAGGGAAAGCTCCACTCAAGCAAGTCTGGGCAGCTTGAAGGGCGGTATCTTTTATTTTTTACTAAATAGTACGAGTTCGGTTTTCTCCGGGTTGACTCGTAGTCCACACCCTTCGGCTCATATTCTGAGCCTGTTAATGTAACAGCGCGCTATTCCCTAGAAAATGGGCTTCCACTAGTGATACCAGAACCTCCTCGCTGCTTTCGGCCCACGAACCGTCCGATTTCTTGATGAAGCTAGGGACAGCCGCGTCCTTGGCCAGCATTTTGGGCAGTCTGGAAGATTCGCTAGTGTCTGCGATCGCCTCGCAGAAAAGCTTCCAAGTTTTTGTCTTAGATTGCCTGATTAAGTATTTAAACTGTTTCTTGCTTTCTATATACAGATCCCATGTAATGTCGCCCCCACAACTTTGTCCCTATTGTAGAAATGTCTAGCTTGCCTTCTTTTGGAGTTTAACTCATTGTTCCACTGTTGTGGTTGGGACATCTTGGTTGGTTTCTTGAGCGGGCAAACTTGTTCGTAAGCCATGTTCATTATCTTGCCTAAGTTATCAACTGACTTGACTAAGTCTAATGAAGTGTCAAGACATGGTACTTCATTTCCTAGCCGATGCCTTATTATGGATTCGTACCAATTCCAGTCTGCATTCCTGGAGTTCCTATAAGTATTTGTAGCCTTGCTGTGGAAGCCTATCTGAAAGCGAATCCACTTATGATCCGATAGGGATGCCTCTTCTATTACCCATCATTTCTCTATTGTGAGGGAATCAGTATAGTATGCGAGAGTGATATCTAACACCTCCTGCCTATTCCGTACCACAAAAGTTAGGGTGTTGCCCTTGTTGCATATGGTGAGTTTAGTCGATAAGATAAAATTAAAAAGACACTCACCTCTTGCGTTAATGTCGCTGTTTCCCCATTGCGTATGATGCGCATTAGCATCGCATCCTAGGACGAAGAGCCACTTGTCCCTGGTCAACAGCGGCCTTAGGTTATCGGGAGGCACCGTCGTCGACTCATAAGGAAAATAAGCCGATATCAGGCACACCGGCTTGCTTCCCTCTTTCTCGCAAGAAATTGCGGTGAGATCTCCGTTATTCAAAAGAAATGCCCTTATATTGTTTTTTAGAAGGATGCAAGTCCTAATTTTACCTTCGTTAGCTTTGAAGTAAGGCGTGTAATCCCTTATGGAGAGCCCCTGGATGCGATTGTTTTTGTTTTGTTGATCCAGGGCTCTTGTATCCGCCACCGTCACGCATTTGAGTTGAGCCCCACTCCACACCTCGCCAATCCCCAGCACAAACTCTCTAAGGAAGCCAACGGATTCCCTGTTCCCACAAGCAACAGCCTTGCGACCGCCATCCCATCCAGCACCGTTAAAGAGAAGGTCACCACACCTCAAGAAATTGTCTTCCACAGAGCGTCCTGGAACCTCTCCTCAAGCGTCCGCTCGGCTCCTGGGCTCCTGCTCGTTAACTATGGCGACAAGGAGCTCGTCCTTCGCGTCATAAACCGGGTGCACCCCGGGCGAAGTACCAGCCTTCACCTTTTTAGCTGCACTCGGCTCGACAACATCGTCGGATCTGCCCCTCTTGCTTAGCAGGGACTCCCTGACTCCCCCCGGCACGGACTCCTCCACATCCTTCTTACCCTGAATTGTTGTGGCAGGTTCTACTCCACTAGTGGACGCCTGCTTAACTTTGCGCTTCGCACTCTCGACTTTGCGTCGGGCATTGCGCATCAGGAGCTTGTTCAGCTGGTGTGCATTTTTGTTCGTCCCTGATTGTGCAACTGCGGGGGATCCGGAAGCAGCAGAGTGTTTGCCCACTGCGCCTCCCGTCCCTTTTTCCCTTAGGGATATCAGAGATATGAGAGTACCAGCCACCTCATTGCTTTCCCTATTTACTAAGGTGTGTGTACCAGCCAGCTCACCTTTGCCTTGTTTCATTTTGGTGGGAGTACCATCCGTCCCATCGCCTACCCTATCTACGAAAGGGAGAGTACCAGCCACCTCACTTCCCGCTGCGTTAGTGTCAATGAGTGTGCAATCCGTATCTTTGACACTGTCGCTAGCCAGCAATACCTCCTCAAGTTCCCTCTCCAGGCCGGAGATGGAAGACTGTGGTTCAGATTCGTAAGAATCCTCTCCCAGTTCCATCGCCGGCTTTATGGAGTCCGTTCCCTCCATTCCTGGAGTAATAATTCTCTTTTTTATGTTTTTTAATTTATGTTTAAAGTTTTTGTTCATTATGGTCCCACGAGTAACGCCGGAAAAAACAAGGTCGACCCAGGCAGCGCCGCCATACCTGGGCAGGGCTAAATACAGCAGACCCTCGCCATGGCGTCTGAGGGAGCTCGTACGCGACTGGTTTTACCCCCAGGCTTTCATCCTTGGGTACGGTTTGCTATCTGCTCACTCCACCACTGGAATTAGGTTGGATTTAAGGTGTACTCCTACCTCAAACACAATGGATTACGACAAACGATTGAGACGTTAGCGTTAATCCTTGGCTGACGCTAACCATATGACCGGTTAGCCATTTACAGGCGCCCACGTGAAGGACTAGAGAACGAGGATATGTGCCCAAGTATACATACAAAGCCTTATTTATTAGAATTTCCTAAACGCGCCTAAACACCTGTATAGTTATGCAGTGTATAAGTATTTATACAGCCTTTAACACCCTTCCACAAATTATTAATTATAAAACATTTTTCCATGCATACTAGTTATAAAGGGCTTGTGTCAAAAAAGTTACTGAAAAGCAGAAATCTATTACATTTATCTGTCCGAAAAGATAAAAAAAAAACTAAGCAGCTTGTGAGAAATGCAAAATTCAAATACAAATAGGAAAAGGAATTAAAAAATTTAAAAGTAAAAATATCATCATTTGATTTGGGACTCCTAAGAAACGGTAGTCTTATGCAAATTAAAACAATTTGAAATATCTCATTTCTGCACATATTTCATATCGAGGACACTTGTATAATCTTGAAAATTGAAAATAAAAATGTCGATACAATCTATCCAATTTATTTTTGATTTCATTTAAAATTAAATGTGACAGATTTTTAAAGTCAAAATTACATTTCGATACTATTCCACCTCTATACAAGCTCTAAACCATAGACAAACCATACTGAGACCCCCAACTCACAATCCTCTTGCCGCTGGCCCCCACAGTTTTTTTTCAAATTCGCCATTTTGTTTTCCTATCGGTGTCATGTCAAAAAAGAATCCGTGTGACATGCAAAAAATACAAAAATAAATGCTGCCAACCTCGGCAACCGTGGGGAAATGTGAAAGAGTTCGGGAATTCCAGATTTTTATATTACTGAATGCCATTGGTTAGTTATTATAAATTGTTAAAAGGCGAATAATTTGATTTGGTTAGTTAGTAAAATTATCTAAAATATATGTTTTATTTGCTAAAACATATTTGGACAAAGTTGTGTATTTACCTCTTTTCGATAACATTAAGATCGATTTATTGTGTGAATTTTTCTTTAATAACTGAAGAAAAGTTGCTTAAAATGTTTTTATTTTCATGCAACCATTCTGCATTGAGAATTTTTCATAAATATTTTAAGCAAATGTACACTTATTCCTAAAAAAAAAAATACTATCCACTCGTATATAAATAATTTCAAATTTAACGGATGTTGCAACGCAACATGAACCAAATCACCACCCATCAGGCATTACATTACACCCGCATCTCATTTTCCGCCGCATACAAAAGCCGACGGCAAAACACAAATTATATCACAAACAATTGCCAAAATTGGGAGATCATGAAACAGATCATTACCCAACGCGCTTGAAGAATCACATCGTGGGGGAGTTCTCGCAGTGAAAGTGCATACAAAAAAAATGCGATGTTTTGTCATTTGGGATCCGCCCACTGAGCTGCACTCTCAGCACTTGCAATCGATGTACATGTATGCATGTAGTGGTACAGATGTCTCAAGCTGGACTGCTGGAGCTAGGCGAAACATCGCGCAGAGCAGGAGGTGGTGGCAAAGCTGTGAATTTGGCTAATGCTTCATAACAAATGAGAAAAAAAAAAATCCGTATGTTCGATGGGTCAATGATCTAAGAAAATGGACAAACGGAAAACAGCTGGTGGCAGAGGTTTCATTTAAACGAAGAAGAAGCGATGGTTTTATTTCCAATTTGAAAGCCAATAACTTGAGTTAAGCAACGCTTAAGTACAGGTGTGTGGCATTTTATATAATACTTTTTACAATTAAATCATTGATCTTCATTGATCTAAATATAATATAATCGTGTGTGGTGTGTTCTGAGGGTGATTTCAATTTAATTTAAATCGTGGTTTCATCATGAGCAAGGTCAAGATTTCTAATTTAATAGAGGTGATCCAAACCATTTCACAAGAAATAAGTGCTGATTACAAAGCATACGTAGGCTTAGGAGAATCAAAGAAATCTGTGCACATGAATGAGGCGCGTTTAGTGAATTTGGAGGCGTCGTTTGAGGAAGCTAGGGTTATTCATCAAAAAATTGTTGGTGCCCCTAGTGAAGAGGCAAAGGTGAAATATATGGAAGACTTAACGTTCCATAATTTAAAGGAGCTTTTCTTCAAATATTCGTGTGAACTGAAGGAACAGCTAACAACCTCCGATAGTCACACTAGTCTCAACAGTTCAGTTGTGGGCTCAAAGACGCCGTCGGTGGAATTAAAGCTTCCTCCTATGAAAATTCCTATCTTCGATGGTTCACTACAAATGTGGCCAGAATTCAAGGGATTGTTCGAAGGCATGGTGAACAAAAATTCGTCGATATCCGATGCACACAAGTTGCAATATTTAAAGGGCAATTTAACCGGTGAAGCGGCGCGCGTATGCTAAGAAATACCGAATCCAATTTTGAATCTGCATGGGCGCTACTAGTTAAGGCGCTACTAGTTAAGTTCGACGTATGTCGACTATCCGACATACAGCGTGTTGGAAGGTTTCATTTTAATGAGATCAAGAACCTTGGAGGTGATTGGACAATCTCCATCAGGTTACAATCAACCTAAATCCAAGAAAGTTACGTCAAGCTCAATCCGTGCACACAACTCCACTATCCAGAAGTGCTCAATGTGTCAGGGCGCACATTCCATTCAGAATTGCTTAAAGTTCAAGGCACTAAACACGAGGAAAAGACAGGAGATTGTGAAGAAAAGGAAATTATGTTTCAACTGTTTGTCAAGTGCGCATTTTACACAGAATTGCACAAGCACATTTAAGTGTTCTACATGCCGCCAAAAGCATCATTCGTTACTGCACGTAAACGAGCCAGCTAACGCAATGCATGCTACTGATTTCGTGTCACCAGGAGCAAAATAGATATTTACTTGGCAGCGATGTCTATCCATCGATTCTCCTTGAAGGCATAATAAAGGGAGAACCAGGGACTCCTATGGCTCAAAGGACAGAATTTGGATGGGTACTCTCTGGAGGCATATCTGCTAACAACACGTCAAATACGACTATAACATCTCTTCATATAACGACCGAAGATCAAACATTGGACCGTTTGCTGCTCAACTTTTGGGAGCTTGAGGAAGTGGCCAGGAAGAAGTTGCTGACCCCAGAAGAAGAGGCATGTGAAACGCACTTCTGCAGAACGCACCAGCGTCAAATGGATGGCAAGTATGTGGTGCAACTTCCATTTAAGGAAGGAACACGGTCCGTAATAGGTCGGTCGGAGAGATCAGCGCTAGTAAGGTTAATGCAACTGGAAAGAAAATTCCAATCAAATCCGTCGTTTTATGAGGACTACAAAAGGGTTGTCAACGAATACCACTATTACGTTCCCCATCACGCAGTGATGAAGGCGGCGAGTTCAACTACAAAGCTGCGAATCGTTTTTGACGCGTCCTGCAAATCGTCTGATGGCACGTCACTTAATGACCATCTCTTCGTAGGCCCAAGGTTGCAGGATGACATTTTTGACCATATCGCTCGATTTAGGAAACACAAAACCGCGTTTGTAGCTGACATTAACAAAATGTACAGGCTAATTTGGGTTCCACCAGCAGATTCATCATACCAACTTATTTTGTGGAGAGACCAAGAGGGAGACGCAATAAAAACATACCGTCTTAATACGGTCACTTTCGGCACCGCTTCCGCACCATATTTAGCCGTGCGTACGCTGCAACAGCTTGCGGCCGATGAGCGAGAGGACTACCCGATTGCAACGGAAATTGCTCTCAGAAACTTTTACGTTGACGATGTAATTCATGGGGCGGACTCAGAAGCAGAAGCCATAGAGATGCAGCGGCAACTTAGAAGTATGTTGAATCGAGGAGGTTTTCCACTACGAAAATGGGCAAGCAACTCTGAGAAGTTTTTGGCATCCATACCAGAGGAGGATAGAGAGGTTCAGGTACCACTCTCATTCGACGAGGGCAATTCGATTAAAACTCTAGGGATCCAGTGGCATCCCGCGAAGGATATCTTAACCTTTAAAATCTCACTTGAGGACTCAAGGAAGACTACAAAGCGAACAATCCTATCAGACATTGCGCGTCTGTACGACCCAATGGGTTGGATTTCGCCTTGCATCATTTTAGGCAAGATATTAATGCAAGAGATTTGGAAGAAGAACCAAACATGGGATTCTGAACTCCCACCATCAATTGTTTCTGCGTGGCATTCCTTAAAAACCGAGTTTAATGCTCTCAACGCTATTGAGATTCCACCCTGGATAAATTTCACCAAGGATTCACAAATCGAAATCCACGGGTTCTGCGATGCGTCAGAAAAGGCGTATGCGGCAGCAGTATACCTAAGAGTTACCTCAGGAAACACGACGGTAACCAATTTAATCGTGTCGAAAACTAGGGTTGCGCCGCTCAAAAATAAATCGTTGGCAAGGTTGGAGCTCTGTGGGGCTCAACTCCTAGCACACTTATTGGTGCATACAGTAAGGACAATGGAACTCCAATCTGCAAAAATATTTGCTTGGTGCGACTCTCAAATTGCACTTGCGTGGATAAAGACGGCACCTCACATCCGAACAACGTTCGTTGCCAACAGAGTGGCAGAAATTCAGGAGCTTATAGATCCAAGGCGCTGGAACTACGTCCCGTCAAAGGACAACCCGGCAGACATCGCGTCCAGAGGACTTTTTCCAAAAGATCTTCTCAAAGATCATCAATGGTGGCATGGACCTGAATTCCTTCAGGCGTTTGATGAGCAACTCCAGCCGCCATACGAAATTGCAAAGACGGATCTCGAAACCAAGGCATCGGAAGGTTCAAGGACCAAAATTGATTTCATCGCATCTGGGTACCCCATAACAAACATTTTTCAGCTCTGCGTGCACTTCACCGCCTTCGAAGCCAATACACTATTTAACCGATTTTCCTCTTTAAAGCGTTTGCTTAGAGCCACAGCTTATTGGCTTCGTTTTTTCATCAACTTGCGATTTAAGACAAGAAAGGTGTCAACTCGGCTATCTGGAGCTCTTTCAGAGAACGAAATCTACACAGCTAATATACGATTGATCACCATCATACAGCGAGAAGTGTTTGCTGAAGAAATTCAAAGGATAATCGAAGGTCAAACGGTCTCAAAAGGTAGCAAATTGGCAAGACTTTCGCCAATCATCGACGAGAAAGGCATACTGCGAGTCGGGGGTCGATTGGAAAACGCAGACTTGCCTTATTCACAGCGGCATCCAATCATACTGCCTTCACAGAACTTCCTTACGTCGCTCATAGTTCACGATGTGGACATGAAGACGCTGCATGGCGGACAACAATTGATGATGGCTACACTACGATCTGAATATTGGATTCTGCAACTCAAATCGAACGTCAAAAAATGTATCCATAACTGTTTAAAATGCTACAGGTACAAGGCAAGGGAAATGCAACAACAAATGGGCAATTTGCCAGCGCTACGGGTCAACCAGGCGCGACCATTTCAAACGTCGGGCGTAGACTATGCAGGTCCTGTTCAATTAAAGGCCTGGAAGGCTAGATGTAGCAAAATTACGAAGGCTTATATAGCAATTTTCGTTTGCTTCTGTACGAAAGCCGTACACCTCGAGCTTGTCAGTGACTACACAACCTCCGCATTTCTTGCAGCTTTCAAACGCTTCACTGCACGCCGTGGAATCTGCAAGAATATCTACAGCGATTGCGGAACCAACTTTAAGGGGGCTGCAAACATCCTAGAATCAGAGAAATCGCACATAGTTAGGCATTGGACAGATGATATCGCGACACAGATGCAATCCAACGGCACAACATGGCACTTCAATCCTCCTGCTGCTCCGCATTTTGGCGGACTGTGGGAAGCAGGCGTTAAGTCCATGAAGTACCATCTGAAGCGGGTTATTGGTCATTACACACTCACATTTGAAGAGTATGCAACGGTATTAGCACAAGTTGAAGCCTGCTTAAATTCACGTCCACTTTGTCCGGTAACCGAAGACCCAGAGGATCTATCGATTTTGACACCAGGACATTTCCTGATTGGGGCACCACGAAACACCGTACCTGAAAGGGACCTAACTCAATTAAAATCAAACTACTTGGACAGATGGCAGCTGATGCAGAAAATTCAACAAGATATATGGAGAAAATGGAGAAAATGGAGATCCGAATACTTGGTTCGTCTGCAGCAACGTCCAAAATGGCTTACACCAAGTGCTGAACTCAAAGTAGGAGATCTAGTACTCTTACCTGATGACCAAACACCTCCCACTCTGTGGCGACTTGGCAGAATTACAGCGACGCATCCTGGAACAGATGAAAGGGTTCGTGTGGTCACAGTCAAGACTGCAGCCACATCATTAACGCGTCCTATAGCTAAGCTTTGTCGTTTACCAATGCTCAGCGACTAAAACTTCATGTTACGCACGCCCACACACACACACACATTAACAAAATATCTCATATCACAACTAACTAACCAATTAATTTATAATGAATTTAATAAATACAATCTAATTAACCTATACCTATAAATCAATATTGCCACACACCATTCACCACACCTACTTTTCTCGTTTTCATGTAACACCCGCACACTTCGAGGAGCTTACGGCATCACCAACTGAAGTCATCTTGCAACATACAGCTGTAATCGAAGAGCAAGGTCAACTATGGAAAACAGACAAGAAGCAGATAACCTCCGACCTCCGTCAACCCCTTTTTCTGTGGCCCGGCAGGATGTTGCAACGCAACATGAACCAAATCACCACCCATCAGGCATTACATTACACCCGCATCTCATTTTCCGCCGCATACAAAAGCCGACGGCAAAACACAAATTATATCACAAACAATTGCCAAAATTGGGAGATCATGAAACAGATCATTACCCAACGCACTTGAAGAATCACATCGTGGGGGAGTTCTCGCAGTGAAAGTGCATACAAAAAAAATGCGATGTTTTGTCATTTGGGATCCGCCCACTGAGCTGCACTCTCAGCACTTGCAATCGATGTACATGTATGCATGTAGTGGTACAGATGTCTCAAGCTGGACTGCTGGAGCTAGGCGAAACATCGCGCAGAGCAGGAGGTGGTGGCAAAGCTGTGAATTTGGCTAATGCTTCATAACAAATGAGAAAAAAAAATCCGTATGTTCGATGGGTCAATGATCTAAGAAAATGGACAAACAGTAAACAGCTGGTGGCAGAGGTTTCATTTAAACGAAGAAGAAGCGATGGTTTTATTCCCAATTTGAAAGCCAATAACTTGAGTCGGCAATAAAGAATTTTTAAAACTAAAATATTATATCGGAGTTTTTTTTCTATTGCATTTTGGCATACGTACATATACACGTACCAGTTGAGTCAGTACATACGGCGCGCGTTAAGGTTTGCTTTGTTTTCTGCAACGTTATTTTGGTTGTACGGCGGCAAAGTTAAAGTCCTTTTTTTCGGCACTTTTTATTTGCGAGTGTCCTTGCGACACAACGGACAACATTTTATGAACGCTGTCAGCAGTTTTGCCCAAAGCGGAAGTGGCATATGCAAGGTGCGAGTGTGGTGGTGAGACGGAATTTTTGAAGTTCCGTGACATTTGTCAATACGAATTTCTATGTAACAATACTAACGCACTTAACGTTTGCCACCCCATGAAAATATAGCTTGTAGGCAAGTAACGGGAAATCGGCCGAAGTTGGTGGTCTCAGTATTGTCTCTGCTCTAAACAACGTCCAAGCTCGTTTAGCTTATACAAGCTATAATAAATAAATATGGTTTATGCTTTTAGAGGCATTTTAGAGGGGGCATAACTTTATACACTCTTTATAATACGTTTATAAATAAGGATGACAATGTATGATTTAGACACGTCTATGTATTATTTTACATAGAAATTCGTATTGACAAATGTCACGTAACTCCAAAAATTCCGGCTCATCAATTCACTCGCACTTTGCATATGCCACATCCGCTTTGGGCAAAGTTGCTGCCAGCGTTCATAGAATTTTATCCGTTTAATTTGAAATTGTTTGTTACGTGTGAAATAAATTTTTTTTGGGAATAAGTGTACATTTGCTTCAAGTATTCATCAAAAATTAACAATGTAGATTGGTTGAGGGAAAATAAAAACATTTTGAAAAAATTTTCTTCATTATTTAAGAAAAATTTACACACGAAATCGAAGTTAACAAAAGCGGAAAATACAAAACCATGTTTGTCCTAATATGTTTCTAGTATATAAAACATATATTTAGGATAGTTTTACTAACCAAACAAGTTAAATTATCCGCTTTTAACAATTTATAAAAACTAACCAATGGCATTCAGTAAAGTAAAAATGTGGTATTCCCGAACTCTTTCACATTACCCCGCGGCTGGCATTATTTATTTTTGTATTTTTTGTATGTTTTTGCATGTCACACGGATTCTTAATTGACATTACACCGATAGGAATACCAAATAGCGAATTTGAAAAAAAAAATTGAGGGGTCCAGCGGCAAGAGGATTGCGAGTTGGGGGTCTCAGGTCTCAGCTCTCAGTATGATTTGTCTCTGCCAGAGACAATACTGAGACCACCAACTCCGGCCGATTTCCCGTTACTTAGCCTACAAGCTATATTTTTTATGGAGTGTACACATCTGGTGCGCTAGTATTGTTACATAGAAAATCGTATTGACAAATGTCACGAAACTTCTAAAATTCCGGCTCACCAATACACTCCCAGCAGATATGAGACACTTCCGCTGTGGGCAAAGTTGCTGGCAGAGTTCATAGAGTTTTATCCGTTAAATTTGAAATTGTTCGTTACGTGTGGATAATATTTTTTTTTGGGAATAAGTGCACATTTGCTTAAAATGTTCATGAAAAATTAACAATGTAGATTGGTTGAGGGAAAATGAAAACATTTTGAGCAAATTTTCTTCATTATTTAAGAAAAATTTACACACAAAATCGAAGTTAATGATATCCAAAAGCGGAAAATATACAACCATGTTTGTCCTAATATGTTTCTAGTATATAGAACAACAACTTTAGATAGTTTTACTAACCAAACAAATCAAATTATTCGCCTTTTAACAATTAATAATAACTAACCAATGGCATTCAGTTATGTAAAAATGTTGAATTCCCGAATTCTGTCACATTTCCGCACGGTTGCCGCGGTTGGCAGCATTTATTTTTGTAGTTTTTGTGTGTTTTTGCATGTCACACTGATTCTTTTTTGACATAACACCGATAGGAATACAAAATGGCGAATTTGAAAAAAAATTGAGGGGCCCAGCGGCAAGAGGATTGTGAGTTGGGGGTCTCAGTATGGTTTGTCTATGGTCTCTGCTTCCAACGATGAACGATTCGTAACCGCCGGCTGTGTGTCATACATATTGGTATTAGAGAAAGTATATTATGTAAATCTGAGAAAAAAATCGAGATTTCTCAAAAGTGAATCTGATACAAAAAAAAAGTTCATTTTTGGCAAATCGATCAAGAAAAAAAAATGCATTTTGCATATCTTTTGTATCTTTTGCCAAATTGAAAACGACATTAAATACCTAAAACCACTGTTTCATAGTAGTGCCTAGCTCATCCACAGAACGATCTTAATTATATCTAATATCTATATTGTATTACGATTTACGAGCGTAAAACAACAACTAAAAATGATAACCGACATTTATGAGATTATTGAATTCATTTGAAATATAGGATAGAGTAAGTTTAGTGAAATAAAAATGAAATCAAAAGAAATGTAACCTTATCAAAATTATTATCTATTTAAGTTGCAACAGAACTATGTGGTGTCAAAAATGTTAGCGTTGAAGCTCATTGATATTTTTCAATCTTTTGTTACTATTTCGGACAATGTAAAATGCTGTTCTATTTCATCTGAAAGTGTTGGCTGCGTTGAATTTTTTTCCAGTGGATCATATCAACGTCGGATGGGAATTGATGCCTTTGCAATTATGTCCCAAACCATTTTCCCCACAGCGGTTAGGTACCTTAAATTCGGATGTAATAGTACATAATTAATGCATTCTTACATAGAATTCCCCAACTCGGATGTAAAAAGGGATGAAATTGAAAGAGTTTCTTACCAATACTGGAGTACCTGGAATCATTGGATTAGTAGATTGTACCGATATGTGAATGGGAAAGTATACCATTCCAATAATGAGCTGCCTGTAAGTATAACTGAGATAATAAGTTATTATTTATAATCAGTTGTATCTTATCATCTGTTATCTGTTAACAGATTAGTGATTTTAAGTTGAGAATTTTGTACATTAATCTAAGATACGCAGGGTCAACACATGATTCCTTAATTTGGCGGACAAGTCCAATAGTGTCACTACTTTGGACAATACAACAAAGCTTTCCTCATACATGGCTTTTTGGTAATAAGCACAAATTAAAAATTAGTGGCCCTAACATTATATTGATTTTATGGGACAGTGGATTTGCAGTCGACAGCAGCCTAATCGTTTCATATCGGTCTCCTACCACAAGCGCTGAGAAATTGTTGAATAAAGCACATTCCTAAATAAGGAGCAGAGTTTAAATATGTTTTGGCGTATAAAAAGCGAGATTCAAGTGCGTTTGTATAGAGAAACAGTGGAGGATTAAAATTATAATGTTGCTATTTTTTACTTTTAAACAGATGCCCAGCAAAAGATGCATTTAGCTTGCGTTATTCGCACCTACGAGCGCTCCAGAATATATTCGTGCGCCACTATTCACATCACAACTTCCTCATAAAAAAAATGCCGGTAGAAGATATCGATGTTGTTGGTGAAGAAATTGTTGTTTCAAATGCAGATGCTTTTGAAAATGGTAATCGACTTTCATTAACTGATATCATTTCTAAAAATTCTGTGTAATATGTAGTATATGTAAATAAAATGAATTTATTTGAATGTTAACGTGCTTCAACTTTGTTTGTAAACAAAATTACGGTTGCATTTTCGACAGGTGAACGTCCTTTTCCCTGATATTTTCAAGTATCCTATTTGTATTTTATTTTTCCAACAGATTTATTGAAATTATAAGCATACTGGGAGCAGAGTTTCAAATGATAATTCATAACGGATAGTTTAAAATATCGTCTACCTTCATGAAGATTACAAATACTATACCTACTAACTATTAAAGTCTAATGGCAATCTTCGTGGGATGAAAGAGAGATGCTGTCACATAAATTTTGTATTTATTCGTCTGAACCTGGAAGGTAATATCTGAGTGGAATATATTATGTTTATTCTTTTGGAAAAAAACAAACAATATTGAATAAATTCACATTTTATTAAAAAAAATAAAAGAGTACATTTAATTAACATATAACTATGGATACAAAATTTACTGACAACTACGGACTACATCATACTTATCTCTCTCACGAATGAGTTAGCATCTTGTGCAGGCAACTAAGTGTCCTATTGATAATTAATTAGCAAATCGTAATATTTTTCAAACTTACCAAATGGTTCGTTAGCACACAATTCCTTTCTCTACCTCTTGTAGGCGCGACTCCATTTATAAATGCCCTTCTCTGAGAATATCTACTGCTTCGTAATGGCTGAAGAACAGGGATTTCTCGTAGCGGCTGCAGGCTTTGGTTGCTGGTTGGTGGCGGCTCGTTGAAGTCAGGAACAGAGAGACCCAATGTAGGTGCAGAATTTTCATCAGGCGAAAGGAAATCATCTGCATATTCATCTTCTTCTTCTTCATCCGTGTAGAGAATATCATTAACTTCTGGCTGTAGTTGTGGTGTTTCCAGCGTGTCTATCTGTAGAATTAAACAAATAATTACACTCCCTGTTCTCAAATCTGCCTTATATATCAGCTCCGCCATCTATCGGGAACTTTCTACTTTATTCCTGTTCGTCCTGAACAAACTCGCTGGTTCTAGAATTAGCTCACTTAACTCTCCACTTATTTGACTGATTCGAGTCTCCAATTCGAAGTGGAACTTGTTTGGTGACTAATAGGTTGTTTACACGTACACATTTTAATTCCACGCTTTATTCCACACCACAATATTATGAAAATTGTCAACGGAGACCAAAAATAGCATGCTATAAAAAATGTCATTCTATATATTGCTCAGCTCATAGCATGCTATGGGCTGTCATTTCTGTAAATTTTGACACTTGGATTTTTTTTCTGCGATGGCTGAGTGTCCAATGGACGAAGTATTAAGGCCTCTAATACATGAATGCAGCGACATTTGCAAGAATGAAATAGTAAACTATGAAATGCTCACCCTACATTTTATTGCATACTATTTGTCGACGAAACCCGTCGCCTTGTATTTCAGCAGATCTAACTTTAATAAAAAACACTTTTCGTTGATTATTTCAAAGTTTATTCTTGCTTTTTTCCTTTTGTCTTCTGGCGCTGGCGGTGGCGATGATTCGGGCTTGGCCGGCGTAATGATTTTGATTCTACTTCACAGCTGTAAAAAGGGCAAAATGGCTGTGTTCCTACACCATTTGGGGCGCGTTTGTCGTTCAGGTTGCAAGTGTGAATTTCTGCCAAGGTGTGTCCGTTTGAAAACCCGAATCAACGCCCCGAACTACCAACGACAATTTTATAACAACCCACCCCCCGTGAAGCGCCCTGGTCTCACCGAAGCCTCACCAAACATCTAGTACTGCCAGTTTCACTGACGGTCTCCGGACAACTCCCGATGCAGTCTTGATCTCGGCTGAGCGAACTTGATTGTCTTGACCGGGAAACACCCTGATAACCCTTCCTCGTTTCCATTGGTACCGTTATCGCTTCTAATACGTACTGGAACCCCTCTCCTGTTGAAGAAGTTACGGAGGCATAATATGAAGGCGTCAGTTGATAGGTCTGTTACTACCTCAAGATGCACGGCTCTTATCGTCATGCATGTGAAGAGTGCGATCCATCGTTTCTCCCTATGACGTCCATTCGTTATCAAGACTGGCCCAAAATAGTCCAACCCGGTGTACACAAATGGCGTGAGGCGATCTTCGGGAAGCTGTCCCATCAGCGGCGGCAACGGCAGGGCAGAACGTATTCGGCAAAATTGGCAGTAATTTTTTGTTAGCCGTACTATGGTTCGAAGGCGGTCAACCCGTGAGCAAAGATGCCATCCTTGCCAGACTTTGTCATCAAAATTCCTGTGTGAAGGACACTTCGAAATGGAGGGTTACTCATGTGGGAAGATATGATGACAAAAAAATTGGTGGAACTAAGCTGACGATCTGGTGCCCGAGGGAGGAAGCGAGGCTGGTTAGACAAGCAGGAGATAGACTCTTTTGCGGGTTGGACATAGCATTCGTGAAGTTCCAAGGATCATCGGAAAAGACTCAACCTGGAAAGCCACCCGGTAGGGCGACGAAGTGATAGACACCATGGAGATGGGATCAACACAAGTCGGGCGGGAGGTGGGCCCGTACCGGGAAAAGCTAAGGGTGATTCAACTGAACTTTCATCACAGCAAAGCAGCATCGGCAATGATGACTAAATGTTTTGATGAGGATTCGTTTGATATAGCCCTGATACAGGAGCCTTGGATCTTTAGAGGAAATATTAGAGGACTCCCAAATAGCATGGCTGAGTTGCATTAGGCGCAAACTAACGGAAGAATTAGGTCCTGTATCTTGGTGAGGCACGGAGTTCAAGCATATAAATTGCCGGATCTGTGTGCCCCAGACCTTGCAACAGTACGAGTAGGATCAGGTGCCGGAAGTTTTGGCATAGCATCTGCATACCTGCCGTATGATTCTCCAGAACCTCCTCCGACAAGAGAGTTAGAGTCTTAGGTGAATGCATGCAGGAACAGGAACGAGGATTGTGATGCCAATGCACATCATACAGTGTGGGGAAGCACCAACGATAATTACAGAGGAGAAGCCTTATTCGAATTTGTATCATGCAAGGATCTAGATATCTTAACAGGGGAACAGAGCCAACCTTCGTGGATGTGAGACGAATGGAAGTGATCGATGTTACCCTGTGCAGTAGCCAGATAATTGAAAGAATATCAAATTGGAGGGTAATGGATCAGGCTACATTGTCGGATCACAGATCCATTTCATTTGATGTTCGCTATGGATCTAAAAGGAAAAAAGATCGGAAATACATCAGAGTTCCGAAGAACACAGATAGGATAAAATACCTTGAAGTGTTGGGGGAAAAACTGAATGTAATGACATTCGGAATACCGAAAACACTTGGCATGTAGAATCACAGCTGAAGCATCTGCAATCAGCTGTTGAAGTTGCGCACCGAGTGGCTTGTACACCTACTTTAGTGGAAAAACAAGATCCTGCGCCTTGGTGGTGCCGGGAACTTGAAAAGCTTAAAAAAGGCTGCGAGGAAGGCCTTCAATCACGCCATGAGGAGGGGAGAACCCGAAGAATGGAATGAATATAAGGCGAAAAAGAAAGAGCTTCTGCGACGACGTAAAAGGGAGTCATGGAGGGACTTTTGCTCGAGTATGAGGAGTACATCTGAAGTCAGTAGACTACAAAAGATTGTCTCGAGAGATCCAGTTTCCAAGATCGGATCACACAAATGAGGTCCTAATGGAGGTACACTTTCCAGGAAGCTATAAGTCAGATCAGCCCTGGGCTCCAAGGAAACAAGGAGCGAACAGGATGGATAGGACGGAAGCAGAAGGGATCGTGACACCAAAAGCGGTCAAGGGTGCGATAGCAACATTCTCACCCTTCAAAACTGCGGGGCCGGATGGTATATTTCCAGGTCTAATGCAATGGGGTATAGACGTAATTGCACCAAGGCTCAGGAATATATACGTTGCATGCCTAGCAATAGGCTATATCCCGATAACATGGAGGGAAGCAAATGTGGTCTTCCTTCCAAAACCGGGGAAAAAGGACTACACCGAGGCAAAGTCATTCAGACCAGTCAGCCTAACATTCTTCCTGTTAAAAATAATGGAAAGGGTGATGGTGGACTATATGGAGAGTACTGCGCTTAAGATGTATCCTTTAAATAGTAGACAGCATGCATACAGGGTAGGCATGTCTACAGAAACAGCGCTACATCAAGTAGTATGCGTTGCGGAGGAAGAGCTAAATACCGGGGGCATTGCGATATAATATATAATGGACATTGCAGGTGCCTTCGATAAGATATGCTTTGAAAGTCTGAATCAAGCCTTGGAAAAACGTAGGGTTAACCCACTGGTGGTAAGATGGGTGGACAATATGTTGAATACAAGGGCGATTAATATTCAGACGGGAACCTCAAAACTCAGAGGAAGGGTTAACAGAGGTTGCCCACAAGGAGGTGTTCTCTCACCTACACTGTGGAATATCACTGTGGACTCTCTTCTCGACAGACTCGAGGCGACGGGCACTCACACAGTGGGATATGCCGACGACATAACAATAATGGCCAGAGGCACATTCATGGACGTCACCGCAGATATCATGAGGAACGCACTCAGAGTGGTTGAGCGGTGGTGTCTGGAACAAGGGCTCTCCATTAATGCGGCGAAAACAGATCTAATAGTCTTCACTAGGAAGAGGAAAAATCTGGAATTTCGGCCCTTAACACTTTTCGGATCGGAACTAACAATGACTAAGAAGGTTAAGTATCTGGGAGTCTATCTAGATACTGGACTTACTTGGAATTACCATGTTGAGGAGAAGGTCCGGAAGGCAAAAAGGGTACTACATCAGTGCAAACGTGTATGTGGACAGAGGTGGGGACTCTCGCCTAGGTCAGCATACTGGATGTATACGATGATAACTAGACCCATTATCACGTACGCCTCGGTTGTATGGTGGGCGAAAGCCTCTCAGAAAACTGTGAGTAAGCATCTGGATAGGGTTCAACGTTTAGCATGTATGGGAATTACAGGTGCAATACGTACAACCCCAACATGCGCATTGGAAGTCATCATGGGGATATTACCGCTAGACTTATTTATTAAGAAAACTGCGGCCCAAACGGCACTTCGCTTGTATCGAGATGCGAAATGGCACAATCGTGGTACGATCTAAGGACATAGGAAGATCCTGGAACTTGACAGAGACGAGATTAGGGAGCTAAACATGCCTATGGATCGAATAACAAGGGTGCGTATTATGGAAAGAAATCACAAAACTCGTATTGAGAACAGATTACTTCCAGAAAAAAGAAATGGTGAAATAGTGATCTTCACGGATGGATCCATGATGGATGGCGGAGCGGGGGCCGGTATCTATTCAGAAGAGCTGGAACTTGCCCGTCACATTAGCCTCGGGAAATACACTTCAGTATACCAGGCTGAGATGATTGCTTTGCTTTATGCGTTGGACTACTTGCTTGAGTGTCAGGTGGAAGGAAGAAATATCCTTATAGCACTGGACAATCAGGCGGTGATCAGATGCATGGAACAAACAAACATCACAACATCACTGGCACTGGAATGCGTACTTAAACTCATCTAAAAATGAAGTAACACTGACTTGGGTACAAGGACACATAGGGATCGAAGGCAATGAAAAGGCGGACACCCTTGCTAAACAGGGGTCAACTGAAAAGTGGCTGGGACCAGAACCATTCTCTTCAATTGGCAGAGAAATGGTAGAACAGCTTATCCACAAATGGATCACGGCAGAACACCTGAGAAGGTGGTCAACCGTGGAACAATGTAGACAAGCTAAAATGACAATAAAGTGGCCGACCTGCTCCACTCAAAGAAGGGTTCTAAGCATGAGTCGAGGAACATTGAAATGGGTGGTGGCTTTGTCTACAGGACATGGTAATTTCAGGTATCACTTAAGGAAAATGGGCCTTATAGAGGATGATACTTGTAGATTATGCCTGGAGGAATCTGAGACAGCGTCACATATACTGTGTCAATGCCCGGCATTGGCTGGCAGAAGAATGAGGATCTTGGGACATCAATGGGTCGAGACCCAGTCGATGAAACGGATCTCTCATAAACAGATGCTAGCGTTAACACTAGGAATCGAGTCCAGAGAAGAACTGTGGAGAAATCCAGAGAGTCTCTCTGAGTAAGATTTACAGTGGTAGAGAGACGAAAAGAGACCCGACAATGGTGGTCTGATTCGATTATCTCTCGAAATATATATATATATATATATATATGGTTCGAAGGCTCGGTACCCAAAACATTTGTCGGAATTTATTGGCTATCATTCATCATTCTGGTGATGGAGGCGACGGTGAAAATGATCCACAATTAACTTTGTTAGCCTGTGGGTTTTTGGCAGTATGATGGGACGTCTGGCTGCGAATGGTATAGTTGTGGCGGCATCTATTCATCCATAAACGCGCAAGAGACCGAAGTCGTCCAGGTAAGGAGTGAGTTTGTAGATGCTGCTATTTTTTTCGACTTGTTGTTGGCAAATGAGCTGGGCGATTTCATCGGCGAAGATTTCGGATTTGGCCTCCGAACAGAGCACTAGTTCAGCATCATTGAGCTCGGTGGCTGAAAGCTCTCCCCTCCCTCTGCACTTCCGTTGGCATGCCTTAATGAACCTTATGACCCAATATGTTGAATACCTTGAAAAGTCGATAGCAGGGGTACTCACCAGGCCGGCATGTAATAGATATTTGGGTCGGATTTCCTCTTCACAGACGTAGGTCGTGTCATCATCCATAGCGACAGGCCAAGCATCCTCAGGCAATTGAAGAAAGACTGGTCCGGATAACCACTTGATGTCCACTTTGTATCTGTCCGGGAAGCTCGCTCTAGTCGCATCATCAGCTGGATTAAGTTTGTTTGGCACCCAACTCCATTCGTGACACTGGCTGCTCTCAGGAACTTCCACTATACGGAATGCGACGAATGACTTGTGGCGACGAGGGTCTGATCGGAACCAACTTAACACTGTCCTCGAGTCACTCCAAAAAACCCGACTCTCCAGCGACACCGACAACCTATGATGCTCGCATATCATGTTGCATAGGCGTATACCCAATACAGTGGCTGAAAGCTCTAGGCGTGGGATGAACATGAGCTTCCTTGGAGCTGTCTTCGTCTTGCCACATACGAAGGACACATTTACCATTCCACCTCCTTCCACACGTAGATACACAAGAATGTGAAGAACTGTGCGGTGCGGTGACAAAATGTAAGGACTGTAGCATCTGAGAACCTTGCAGCTGGCTAGCGTTGGCAGCTCCAATTTCCACAGCGTCCATTTTTGAAATACCTCAGCAGGGATTTCATAATCCCAGGCAATACCTTGAATCCATATTGTTCGAAGTAGCAACTTGATGTGGATAATGAAGTTAGCGATCATCCCGACAGGATCAAATATGCACATCGCCACACTCAGGAACTCACGCTTGGTTGGGCATCTTTCCCTGATGATTATGTCTCCACTCACTTTGGCGAACTTGAATGTAAAAATGTCTTCAGTTGGCACCGAGCACATCCGCAAAACTTTCTCCACCGCTGCTTCTATGTTGATGTCGACCTCCTGCTTCTGCTCGGCCTCTTCGTCCATGCCGGATATATCTCTCAACACACTTTCCGAATTTGAGGTGATATTTCTCGAACCCACCGTTTTTGCGCTTCTTCTTCGCTGTCAAAGCTGCCGACGTAGTCACACGATGGTGGTCAACTATTGCTTTAACGGCTCTCGGGTTCTCCTTTATGAATCTCATGCCGTTGAGGTTCTTGACGAAATTAGCCGAACATGGCGAACAACTGGCACTAAACGTCATAGACTGCATGTCGTAAACATCGATTGACTGATCCCTTCGGTCCCTCCACAGAAAGCGTTGCGAGTCTTTGTCCTCTCGTCGGATTGAAATTCGGAGAAACATATCATATAACATATTGATGTCCCCACTGTCTGCTACAGGTCGCATCCGGAAGTTGAAGAGGATAGCCACCAATGGCTTGAGATCGTCAGGGCCCTTGAGTAGAAAATCATTTAATGACGTGTCACTCACCCTGGCCGCCGCGTCGAAGACCAGTCGAACCTATCCTGGTTTGTCCGGATTCTGGACTCCGAAATGAGGAAGATACCAAGTCCTCGAAGTACTTGTACCTGCTTCTGTGGCTGTCAACTTCCTAGCGTAACCGCTTTCGATGTACCTTTTTATTGTTTCGTGCTAGGCTGCACCAAACCCTGAATTTCTTGCCATTTTTGATTCCAGGCACCGTAGTCTCTGCTTCGCCATTTCGAAGCTTAATGGCACTGCAAACTCGTCATCCCTCTACAATAGTCCTGTCTCATAGTGAACACCAACTATTTTTCTTGTTTGGGAAAGTATCTGCAGCGCTCTCTTTTCATCGGCTGAAAATAATGGATGTTTTATTGGCCTTTGGATGCCAAATTATCCAAGTCAATGAACTCATTCACAATCTGGAACAGCCGTGCTTGATCATTATCTCCAACTGCTTTGCTGTGAAGAGCGAATTCACCATTGGGGTCTCTAACCCTTTCCCCAATCGACCTGCCTTAAACGACCCATCCAACTTTCGTTTCTGTAACAAGTGGACTTGTTTTGGCGCTCCCAGATGCGAATGATAATATTAAAAAACGTTTGCTGTAAACATAGGTATTTTTTATATTTTATAAAAAATGTCTGATAAACGAGAACATGTTTTGTATGTTAAATTTTTTGCGGATCCGGATATTTCTTGCGGTTATTTTGCTGACAAAAATTATGTATTTCGTTTTCAGTATAACTGTCATGAAGGAGCTTCTCAATTAGCCGTTTGGACCCGGCATAAAATTGTAGATCCCTTCCATTCGTCCCAAAAATGAAAAACTCACACAAACGAATGGTTGTGAGAAGCTAGGCTTAGGGTCCCTACAGGCCTGTTGCGCCAACTATTTATTTATTTATTATTTGGTTTTCAGACAACAACGAAGTTAACTCCACATCAGGATCAGAGACATACACATCGGAATCGGGTGCGGGTGGTAGCAAAAAAGGTGAGATTTATAAAAACGCGAGAGGAAAAAATATCGCAAGCAAAAATTCAACTATGCTTGGATTTCGACTGCTTCAAAGGTTGGTTGCCAAAGTGTAAGGACGATTTATTTAAGTGCTAATAAGTGCTAATTAGTGCTACTTTTATAGACTTAACGAACTTTTTTGAATAAAAAATTAAAATTAAATAAAACAAATACTAATTTGAACACTTTTCTTTTAATCTTTCCAAATATTATGTAGGCAAGCAGATTTGTAGGGGAAATTTTACGTCGGTAGAGAATTTTTGGACCCGTGGTAGGTTTTTTTTTTATGTTACACTATACGTGAACCAGAGATGGATATCTTTCGTACGTCTTTCCCCCCAAAACCCATTTATTTACATTGTTGTTTTTGTAATTCCAGCCCCCGTCTGTGAATACGTGTGACTTAAAAAAAAAGCAGGCTGCTAATGACCTGCCACCAATCCTTTTGCTTTTATGGGCATTGGCATCTCGCTGTTCAATTGTTTTATGTTTCGTATTGAACTTGTTTAGTTCTTGTTAAGGCGTCGATTAAAATAAAAAAAATAGATAAATACACATTTCCGAATATCGAAATCTTACTTTAAAGCCAGTTCATGAACTCACATATGATACAAAAGAAATGTGCATATCATTCATGAATTTTTGGGAAAACAGCTTGTAGGCAGCCGCCTTTCCACTGAATCCACTTGCGATCGATTTTCATTCTTTTACCTGTTGAAAATTTGTTAACCGGAAACATTTACTACCTGTGACCAGGTACATAATCTTCCCAACAGTAAATCATAAAATTAAAGGGTGGATAAAAAACTACGGCTGGAATTTTTTGAGATCAAACAATGAACTACCTGAAAAGCGTATAAAAAGATGCGCTTCTAGGATGAAAGTCTTCGAAAGAAAGCAGAAAATTAATAAAATGTTTAAATTTTATGGTTTTAAAACATTTATTTATTATGTTTTCCTACATTAATAACTAGTATGCCCGCCATTTTTCGATATGACCTCTATAAGACGGTTTGGAATAGAATCATTTAGTATTTTTTAAATAATTAAGAGAGATTTGGGCCCAGGCATCACGAATAGCTTCGATTAAAGTATCATTGTCTTCAAATTGCCTGGCGCCTTCATACAATTTACGAGATAATCATGCCCAAACATTTTCGATTATGTTTAATTCAAACTTCTAACAACCCTGGAAGTGTGAATAGGGGCATTGTCTTGTTGGAATATCCAAGGCAGGGGTCCGAAAATCTTTTTCACTTTTGGAAATTACCGTTCCAGCAAACATTTGTACAGGGTGTCCACCGGGAAGGTATACTTCTTTGTTTTGCCGCCATTTTGGTAAACATTAGTCTTGACAGTTCATATTTGGCAGTCGTGAAGTAGAAACGTGGAAAATTTATTATGGAAAAATATTAGATAAACCAACGTGTTTTAATCGTTAAAACATTTTATCAAAATCAATCATCGATTACTGTGACGATGAGAAAGTTACGTGAAATTTTTGGGAGAAACAACGTGCCAACAAAACGCACTATTTATCGTGTAGTGAATGATGTAAAAAATGGAAAACCCTCATATTATTCATCAGTCACATTTGCATCCATTAAAAGTTACAGTCTGGTGTGCAATTTGGTCAGGAGGAATCATTGGACTTTAGGTTAGATTAGGTTAGAGTGGCAGGCCGCCTCAAGTGTAGCCTCACTTAGGCCAAAGTAGGCCCATTGTGATACCACAGGATCGGTGCTCTCATAAACTACCCGTTGAACCAGCCGGAGCTAAGAATGAAGCGTTGGAGGCAGTTGTTTCCTATGTTCTCGAGTTCGCTGAGATTGTCGAAGAAGTATTCTCCGAGGTATAGTTTTCTACGGAATGACAGTGCTGGACACGTGCAGAGAAGGTGAAGAATAGTCTCCTCCTCCTCCCTGTCCATACAGCTTCTACAGAAATCGTTTGAGGGGAGACCCAGCCTGAGAGCATGTCTCCCTATGATGCAGTGTCCCGTGATGACACCTACTAAAGTGTTTACCATGGGTCTTTTCAGTGCAGTAAGATTTTTTGAGCGCTTGAGATCCAGCTGAGGCCAGATCTGTTTCGAGGTGTGGCACGTTGTACAATTAGACCACCTGCGATTCGTAGCGCTTATCGGGTTTTGTTAAATTAGGAGCTTGCATGTAGCAAGAGGTATGTGGAGATTCTCCTTTTCCGGTAGAGTCGACATAGTAGTGCCTAGTCTGGCGAGTTCGTCGGCCATACAATTCCCTGGAATATCTCTATGACCCGGCACCCATATAAGGTGAATTTTGAATTGTTTCGCCATCATCAGTTGTGGAATTGAAGACGACAGAATTCAGGGATTTAATCGCGGCTTGACTGTCGGTAAAGATGGTGATATCCTTTACAGATATCACATTATACCGAAGCCACGACAAGGCCTCTTTGATCGCCATGATTTCCGCCTGGAATACACTACAGCGATTAGGAAGGCTGAATGAGATTTTCCAATCTAGTTCATAAGAAAAAACACTCCCCCCAACTCCTGTTTCAGTTTTGGACCCGTCTGTATAGAAGCAGACTGACTCCTTACGAGGCACTACATCATTCTCCCAGTCACTCTTGGAGGGTACGTAGGTTTCGAAATTCTTAGCGAATTGAAACTGAGGGTGTAATCAGTTTCTTTTGGAATGTATTCTAATGTATCTAAAATAGACGAGTGACCAGTTTGCCGACTGGTCCACAAACGAATTGCTTTTATCCGAGTGGCTGCGTTTGCTGCCACTTGTTTGCAATAGATGTCTAGCGGTAGCAAGTGGAACATTACGTCCATGGCCGCTGTTGGAGTGGTCCTAAGGGCTCCACTAATGAATACGCATGCCGTTCTTTGAACACGGCTAAGGTGATTGTAGAAGATGGCCTTCTCGAGAGCAGTCCACCATACGAGAACGCCATATGTAAGTATAGGTCTGATAACGGATACATATATCCAATGTGTAATACGAGGCTGAAGCCCCCAACTGCTTCCAATGCCTTTTTTTACAGCAGTACAGAGCCGTGGTGGCTTCCTGAACTGTACGCAGAATATTGGGTTTCCAGCTCAGTTTTCTGTCTAAAACGAGGCCCAAGTAACTAGCCGTGTTAGTGCGCACCAGAAGGGTGCCATTAAGTTTTGGGCGTACATGTGGGAATTTTGTATTTCCTTGTAAAGAGGACTAGCTCAGTTTTCTGAGGATTGACCGCCAGACCACATTTATTGGTCCATTTAGAGAGCTTAGAGAGGGGATTCTGCAAGAGATCTCTAAGTGTATTGAGGTGATTACCTGAGACAGCGATAGCAACGTCATCTGCATAGGCAATTACCCTGCATCCTTCCCCTTCCAGTATTAGAAGTAGACTTTACTTCTTTGAAAATGAAAACGGAGTAACGGTAACTGTGAATGGGGACATCGCATACAGCCAGGATTACAATGGAATTACTGCGAGACCTCTTTCCACAACAAGTTATTTCAAGAAATGGTGATGTTGATTGGCCTCCACGGTCGCTTGATTTGACTGCTACGGGCCTATTTTTGTGGGGATATCTGAAAAGCAAGGTTTATGCAAGTAAACCAGAAACGCTTGAGCAACTCAAACAAAATATTCGTGATGAAATTAATAAAATACCGCGTGAAATGTGTGAGAGTGTAATGAAAAATGTGCTCAAAAGGGCTCGCATTTGTGAGACTAACAGAGGCGGACAATTACCTGATATTGTATTCCATACATAATTGGCGACATTAAATAAAACATTTATCAATATAAGATCCATTTTCTTTCATTTAATCAAAAATTATAAACAAACAAAGTAGTATACCTTCCCGGCGGACACCCTGTAGTTGTTTCCGTTCATTGTTGTGGAAAAAAACTCCAACTCCATTGTGCCATATTGAGTAATAGCTCCCCACACTATTACACCTGATGTACGGCTGTGATGTCTTGCCAAAATAAGCTCCTCCTTTCTTAGATGCTCCTTGTGTACTTGCCTCAAAACAGTTTTCTTTTTAAGTTTTCCTCTCTGTATAGTACCACTTTTTCTTATTATACTTCGGACCGTTGCTATGCTGGCATACTTCACTCTTGGCCCTTATTTTAGTCGCTGGTAGAGTACAATTTGAGGCAAGCCGTAGAATTGACCGCTTTTCTCGCAATGTTGTTGCTTCTACCGTGCATCCTTTATGATTTTTCCCATAGTGTTGTGGATTCGCAAGATAACTGTTTACAACAGTCTTACTAATTAAGCATCCTTGCTTGAGAGTCCTAACTCCTTGAAAGCATCTATTTTTTCACTTTCTGTCGCTGTCATAGTCTTTCCGGAACGCATTTTTTCTTTGAACTAAATAAAAACAGTTCTTTTCAACGCTTTTTAAATATTCTTAACAAAACTTTGAAAAAATCGTTGATGTGCACTCCTGCAACGAAATATTCGCAATGGCCTCATCCTAGTGGCGCATCTTTTTATACGCTTTTCAGGTAGTTCATTGTTTGACCTTGCAAAAATTCCAGCCGTAGTTTTTTATTTACCCTTTAATTTTATGACTTATGTTTCATTTACACGATCACACATTCCTAACACGGAAGATTAAAGGGATGCTAAATACTAAATAGCCGTGTGACTGAAAGGGACGGCTTTACCTAACACGCAAAAAAACGTGACACGTTTTTTGGTCGGCCATCTTGTTTACGTGTTAGGAATTATGGGAAAGCTATGCATGTTGATATTTTTATAGCTTTCCTATAAAACAACATGGCTTCCGGAAGTGATGAACAGACAATTATCTATTTATTTTGTATAACTGATTGATGTATTGTTGGTTTAATTTACTGAAACTAATAACCACTCTTATTTCACATGTTTTAAATCAGGAATAGAAATGTTTTCAAGTGATTGTAGATATGCTGTTCGCCGGAACTTGCGTTTGTTTCCGTTTTACGTATCTATAATTATGGGTAGAACATCCATGACACTTTAGGCGTCTGATTTGTGATCTCATTCTTAGGCCTTTATTAGCATTGACTGCGGACAAACGGATCTCTCCGTCCCGTCTCGTGCAAAAATGCGTGTGCGTGATGATGTAAATGCAACATTACTGTTGGGAAAATATGTACCTGTTCACAGGTAGTAAAAGTTTACGGGTAACAAATTTTCATTGGGTATAAAGAGTGAAAATCGATTGCAAAATGTATGGCCACATCCTAGTGATCGCCAGTGTATCTCTGTGTTGCATCATTGCATACATAGACCACCAATCAAAATTCAGAACGGAATGTCATAATTTTGTATTCACCATATGGTGACACTCTCTTTTAGTTAAGTCTGTTCGTTAGATATACGATTTTTCGGTTACCTCCAGAATGACTAGAAGGAACAACTTATTTTATATGTGAAATTATATATTTAAAAGAGTAGTTGGGTGTACTAATGTTCAAATTATAATAACTTAAGAAAAAAAACTTTACGAAAGCATTATGTGCTATCTATCGGATAAATTGCGATATTTACTTATATGGCAATTATCTATTCTTGTTTTTTAAATCAAAAAAAAATTATAATTTAATTCTACGTGCAGTACTGAAATGTAGGAAAAAAAGTATTAAGGTTTTGAAATAATATATTATAAACAATAAAAACTTTTAATGCCGAATTATAGTAGATAGGCTTGATAGATTAGTACATGACTAAAATGTTGGATTTTGCAAATTGATTGGTAAATTGTAAATCATTTTAATTTATACAGCCTGCTTGTGTTCAATTTCATTACTGTGTTAATAAAAATGGAATTTTAATTGATGATTTTCAGCACGCGATTACAACAAATACAACTCAGTCTCGAAGTGTCAAGTTGTTGTAATTACGTCACGAAAATCCTACTTTACTTTGCTTTGCTGAGATCGAAGCTAAAAAAACACGACTTATATTAACCATACTTTTTCCTGTTGTGACCATTTTTGTTAATATTCGGTTTGTGTTTTCATTGGCTCCAGTGACGTTTATTCAAAGGTGCGCAGGTGTTCTCTGCACAGCCTAACCAAATTCATTATTATAATGCACTGAGCTTAAGTTCATTATGAAACTCATTTCTGTTTCTTTGCAATAAATTATGTATTAACTAACCAGTATTTGTAAATTAATACTTCAAATCAACATGTTGAAATAATTGTATCGAACCAAAATCCAAATCTCCCTGTATCAATAATTCCAATTCACAGTCAAAGTGACTTGGTTGTAATGAAACTCACCCATCGGGGTGTTCATCTCGCTTTAGAGCACCGTGGACAGGCAAAATAGCATACAAAAAACAAGACAAAATAAAAAATAAAAAACCCTTTTTGCCTCATAAATCTACCTGGCTTGGTGTTCTCCTGCATCAAGCGCACTTCTTTCCATTTTGCTTCGCACTTCTTGTGTTTCATTTTCGTTTTTGTTCCACCATGAAAAACATAGAGTTGTTGTACTTGTGCGGTGTGCCTACAAGCAAAACACAAGATCATGCAAGGTACAACATACAACTAAAGGGTGATTTTTTAAGAGGTTTAGAACTTTTTTTAAAAAAAAAACACAAAAAATTCGAAAAAATTAATGAAATATTTATTTGAATCGATAGTTTGAACCTTGCAATTTAATGTTTAAAGATAATTTCATGCAAATGTTGACCGCGGCTGCGTCTCAGGTAGCCCATCCGCTGAGTCCAATTTTGGCATACTCTTTCACACATATCGGCCGGTATCTCACGAATGAATGCATGGATGTTGGCTTCCAGTGCGTCAATCGAAGCGGGCTTGTCCCTATACACATTAGCCTTGGCATACCCCCACAAAAAATAATCTAATGGTGTCAAATCGCACGATCTAGGCGGCCAATTGACCGGCCCGAAACGTGAAATTAACTGTTCACCAAACTCGCCTCGCAATTGCGCCATTGTTTCGCGTGCTGTGTGGCATGTGGCACCGTCTTGTTGAAACCACATATCATGCAAGTCAAGAACTTCCATTTCGGGCAAAAAAAAGTTTGTTATCATCGCTCGGTAGCGTTCACCATTGACAGTAACGCTGCGATTCGCATCATCTTTGAAGAAATATGGCCCAATAATGCCGCCGGCCCATAAACCGCACCAAACAGTGGCTTTTTCGGGATGCATTGGTAGCTGTTGCAATGCTTCTGGCTGATCTTCACTCCAAATGCGGCAATTTTGCTTATTTACGTACCCATTGAACCAAAAATGAGCCTCATCGCTGAACACAATTTTTCGATAAAAAAGCGGATCCTCGGCCAGCTTTCCAAGAGCCCATTCACCAAAAATTCGGCGTTGTGGTAGGTCGGCTGGCTTTAGTTCTTGCACCAGCTGTATCTTAAAAGGCTTTACGCCCAAATCCTTCCGCAAAATTTTCCACGTAGTGCTGTAACAAAGGCCTAACTGCTGGGAACGGCGCCGAATCGACATTTCGCGGTCTTCTGTCACACTAGCTGATACGGCCGCAATATTTTCTTCACTACGCACAGTACGTAAACGTGTTGGTGGTTTAATGTCCAACAAAGTAAATTTGGTGCGAAATTTGGTCACAATCTTCCGAATAGACTGCTCAGAAGGTCGAGAATGCCGATCATAAAATGGAAGCAGCGCGCGATGAACATTTCGAACCGAGCACGAATTTTGATAGTAAAATTCAATAATTTGCAAGCGTTGTTCATTTGTAAGACGATCCATGCTTAAATTGCAAACCAAACTGAAGCTGTTTGACAGTGACACAAGGTACTAAACACACGTCAGCTGTCAAAACCAGTGTTGCCAAAACCAAACCAGCTAAAAAATCACCCTTTATAACTAGACTATAACAGCCAGAGCCGGAGTCCAGTTCAAATCATAGTGCTTCGTTCTCCTGTGGTGCGCTATGCTTTGCAGAACCTGGAATTTTATATAATTATTCATTCCCATTCTGGTCCGCTGAGTGTATAAATATGGAATAGAATATAGAGGTCGGTTGCAACAACTGAAAAAAAATATGAATACTGGAAATTGCAACTGCTTTAATTGAAAAGCTACTTGCGAAACCATTTTCACAGCTGTTAAGCTGATAAATTGGAAATATGTAATTTATTATGTTAGGCCAACACTAGCTTCTCCAAATTTCAATGTATCTTTATTAGGAACTTTCATGAACAAAATTTTGAATTCAAGCTTTGGTTGCGTGGTTGCCATTCTATAAGCAAAGTTTTCTGTTGGCCTTACCTTCTTTTTTTAAATTATCTGATCGTTTTAGAATTGCTGTAAATAAGCACATTGTTTCCCAATAGAAAAAGCAAAAAATAAATATAAGTTTACCTACAAAAAAACTTAGTTAGGATATCGTTGTCTATCACGTCCTCGTATAGGGTCCTGGAATAGGACAGAAAATACACTATCTTACTACGGTGGAAAATATAGTGAACACCCTACTGAAAGCACCACGGCACGTCACTGATTGGCTCGATGGCTTATTTCACTTGGTGTATATTTTGTGACATTTTGGTCATTTGACAGCTAATCTGGTCATTTGCCTGTTGGCATTCATAGTCATAATTGGCATACAGTCTAATCTTAGCTTTAGAAACATATTAATTATATATTCTATATATTCAATGCAAGCAAATTAACTGTCAACCGGCAAAATTCTAATTTTCCTAGTGAACCAGCCCAAACCAGTTTTCAGGATATTTGAAAATTTTATGGATTTCGGTGGTGAATTCAACAATTTTCCGCTATCTTCCGGGTGAAATCAGGAACTCACTTATTCTAGTATAGAAATGAGAATGAATGCGTGACTTCATAAATTTTTCGGGAAAATAGCTTGTAGGCAGCCGCCTTTCCACTGGAAAGATATATATCTCTGTATTCCATTATCTTTGCTAAAAAGTGATCTAACTCTGTTCGTTATTAGCTGTGACTCTGAATAATTTATTTACCTTAATGTTTGGATAAATATTAAAGTAAAATAAGTAAAAGCAAGTGCTTGAAGAATGGGATCTCCACAGAAAAGTGTGGATAGATTACTTGAATCGCCATATACAAAACATTTGCAACAATATCCCTCCCAATCCGAGGAATTTGTTCCCAATGAATTTGGTGGCAAGAATTCGATGCCATCGTCAACTCCTTTTAAGCAGCAACATCAAGGCATTGTGGGTCAACGGCGACGCGGAAATAATCGTTACTTTAACAGGAATAGGGGTGATACCAATTGTGGAAACAACCTAAAAGGAGGTAGAGTATATCGCAATTGTCAAAATAATTTTCAAAATAACTACAACTCGCAACAAACACAGAGGCATAGCAATATTGGGAATCGCCAGCAGCCATATCATGGGCAACCAATTGTAAGTGCGCTTTTAATGAACTTTTATTTACATTATTTGTTATGAATTCTATCGTTCTCTGGAGTATTAATATGACTATTGCGTTCGATAAATTTTTTTTATTACGTCGTGGATCATTTTTTAGGCATTACGCTACGAATATTACCAGTCAAGCAAGTCAGCCAGTACAAACTCAAGGGACGGCCGTAAAGTGTTTTATTTTGTTTGATTACCTTTATTCTCCATAATATCTATAATCTCCCCCACGCCCTCTGTTTTCGTCGTTTTCGGGAATCATACTCCTTGTTTTGAGTTTGTTGCACCTGAAAATATAAAACCGTCAGGTTTTGTCTATACATTTTATCGCTTTCTCAAAAATTGTATATATTGCAGAGCGTAAGGATATCTGTCTTTATTTCAATTCATCTTTTCTATTGCCCTTTTTGAAGATAGGAATCACATTTCCTCGTTTCAACAATTCATTAAAGGTGCCCGAGAAGATGCTTAAATTTAACAGGAGAGCCAAAATATCAACTAAATTGAACGCTATTCTTTTGATGGCGGAACTCAAATTCCATCGTTACCACAATTTGAGTTTTTTAAAGAATTGATCAGTTTTCATAATTCTATGCTCGAGATAGGATTAATAACGAAGCTGGTACTATAAAATGCGCGATCAAAGAGTTTAGACGCTAAACAATCCTCACAAGAAATTAAAAAATTCACAAAATAAAGATTTCTGGGACACTGAGGCGAAGTATTCGGTAAACTCATTTGCAACAACTACAGGATCTATCACGATAACGTTATCTTTTTCCAGTGTAAAGGATACATTATGGTTTTTAGTTTTTCGACTGATTATGCAGTTTAGGTTAGGTAAGGTTAGGTTACACATCTCAAAGAGGTCTTCTAAGTCTTCGAAAAAGTGTCTTCCAAGAATTCTGTATCTGATGTGGCAGAGTGCATCATTGGCAAAGAAAGTATGGAGTGTCGTCATGCACATCCTCATCACCGCATCCTCTGCACAGGTCATCCGTATTGATTCCCATTTTCCTTGTGTGATATTTCAACAGGTTGTGTCCTGTAATAATGCGTACAAGAGAGGATAATGATTGTTTGCTCATTTGTAGAATGCTTTCTGTATTCTGGGTGTTATAGATTGGCCACATTCGCGACAGCGACTTACAAGCTTAGATTTTATTTCAACGGCAGAGATTTGCCGCTTGGCTGTCAATGAAGAAAGCGATATCTGCATGAGGTATCGCCATCATTGAAACTTGTTTTGTAGTTGTTGTCACTGCCAGAACCTCAGCCTGGAACACGCTGCTTCAGTTACACGAAGTCTAACTGAACTGGATAAAACAAGTATTTCAAAGTAGAGTCCCGCTCCAACGCCCATTTTGGAACCTTCTGTGTATTGTTGATTCATTTGACATTCCTCTCTACTACGGAGGTAAAAGTGACAAATGGCTTAGTCGAAGGGCGCTGTTTGCAGCAGATTTCTGTACGAATACGTCAAGGGGTTTAAGATTTAATATAGCCTCAAGTTCCGCTGTGGGGTTGGTTCTTGCTCCCGTAGTACCAATACAAGCCATTCTTTGGATCTTAGTCATAGTTTTTTTTTTAGATAGCGCCTACCAACAAACAAGATTACCATAAGTTAGTCGCTTGCACGAGGATTGGTTAAACGTACCGAAACGACTCGCAGCCGGACTACTTCAACCTGCAACTTTCGTCATTTTTACCAATTCCAACCAAAGAAATACCTCAATGCCTCGTTTTTTCCTCAGAAACACAATCAGGAGGTCCGGAGAATACACAATCAATTGTCATGACATATAACCACTGACAATGGCGGCGGACTTGCGTTCATCGTGCACGATAGCATGGGTCCGGGGACCCATCACGTAACCCGCAACCTCGGATGGCATGGCTGAGGAAGCTGACCATCAGGATACTTGCCTTCTTTAAAACACATTTTCAACAGTGATGCCAATCTCATCCTAGGCGATATCAATGCTCACCACGAAGCATGGGACCAGAACATCGCCAGAGATCATCGTGGTACACACATAGCAGATCTGATAGACGGCTCGAATTTCGGTATCCTCAAGACGCAACTCCCACCAGACTCACGGTCAACTGCCAAAGCTCCCCCGACATCAGTCTCGCATGCTTGCCAGCATATACATGGAAAAGTATCCAACTAAACCCCGACCACTTACCAATCACCATTAAAATTAACAGTGACTGTGAATTCCTCATCTAAGGAAAAGGAACCTTCCTCAACATCAATAAAGCTAATTGGAACAGTTTCACAGCCTTCACAGAAAACAAATTCAATAGTTTACAACAACCAACAAACGCCCACGCAGGTGAGAGAGAATTTCACAAAACAATACAGCAGTGCACCGATTCTTACCAGCAGGCAGGAAATACGCCCGAATTTTTCAACAGCTGCAATTGTACTCGCAGAAGAACGTGACAACTTCAGGAGATCAGACCCTTCCAACCCCAGAATTCAACAACTCAAGAACAACATCGAGCGCCTTGTTGACAAATTCAAAAGAGAAAAATGCTCCTAACACCTCCAAACTGCAGCCATGGTACGGGCATAAAAAACTGTGGTCCACCTTAAAAACCAACCAACAACAACATGGCCATATATTTCAACGAAGGCACCGAGAATAATCCGAGAAAGCGCGCAAAGCTGTTCAACGAAAACCCAACATTCTACAACCGAGACAAGAGAGCAACTCAACGTAAACTTCACTACCTTCAAACAGTTGAAAACAGCGACAACTATAGCCCAGATCCAGTGTCATTACTGCTTTCAAGTTGCAAAACCATCCAAAGCACTCGGAACCGGAGATTCTGGTATTCACCCTTATTCTGCGTGGCGTTTATATTAAACTACAAACGAATCATCCCAGTTTTCTCTCAAAAGTTTTTCCATTTAATAGGCTTAAGTTAATTTTCGTTATTTCTTGGAAGTGATATTCGAAAAATTTGTTATTAAAGACTAGCAGCTACTAGCAGGTCTGCTTAGAATTAATACTTCGAGTAACTCAATTCAAATATTTATATCAACAACAGCGCCACGCCCCCAACTTCATCACCTTAAAGTGTTGTTCTCGCAACAAAAAGTAGCCAGCGTCATTCTCAGAGGTCTCATCTACTCCTATACCAACATTTATAAATATTGGTTTTGCGGTCGTTAAAAGGTAAAAATCTTACTTTCGCGTTTATAATATTAGGTTTATATCAAGGCTACCTTAATTTTTCCGTGCAAAAAATGACAACTGACAACAAAACTATGTTTTGAAATAACAAAGTGATGCCAAATTTGTATAGTTATTTTGCGATCACCCTACATAGAAGGAGAATGATGTATCGAAAGAAAGAGGAAACGGCTGAAACTATTCCGATCGAAATAAAACTATAATAATTTTTTGTTGGGAAAAAGAGCTTTGCTCATAAAAAACCCAAATTTATTTTATCTGGCACACTATCCGTAGCACAGCTAGCTTGCTTGCGGGTTGATACAAGAATGATTTTAAGTCGTACGCGCAGTAGTACGAATACCTAAGTGATACAATATTATATGTGTGTAAAGGGAATATGTATATGTAATGTATGTTGGATGTATTTATAGGAAATACACTCGTAGGCATCGCATACGATACAGTGCCGCCGAAAATGCTCGTTTTCCTCTAGGTTCTCCGCAGTAGGCGCTGTCCAACTATTCTTTTCAAATGATATATCATCGATTTGACTGCTGCTTCATATTTTCCTTCCTTCTCTATCCAATACTTTAAGCGTGAATGGTCCTGAATAATGAACATCAATATGCAGGACCGGCTTTCTCACTTGCACCCTATCAGCTGGCAGTTCTGACATCAGTTGCTTTTGAAAACGATAATTGTATCTTACACAAGTCACATATTTATGTAAGAAGTTTCTCAGCTTATTTCTTAGCTTCGGAATGCAAAATCCCTGGCGTATGTACTGCCTCATCATTGGCACACCTCCTTGCTTTGTCATTCTATCTGCATTATCAATTACTAGCCATGCCAACCGCAACCCATTGGGTATTATTGCTAGATGGCGCAATTTAAACTTTCCACTTGCTCTGTGAAGGCGCCCACCGACACGTAGGATACCATCCCTATCGAACACGGGTCTAAGAGATTCGAATTTGCTGGCTTCGGGTAGCTGTCCATTGTTTCGAATTGCAGAAACACCTTTCTTATAACTATCTTCTTGTGACTTTCGAATTAAATTCTGAATGGCAGGTACCCTTTCGCATACTTGCAGTGCAACTTATGTAGATTCACTTTTTCGCCGTATTATCTTTCGTCGCTTCGCTCTTAAAGTATTCATGAAACGAAATATATATCCGAGGATGGCCAACGCCTTTTCCAGGCTGCCGGCATACCCGGCGATTGAAACTGTCACTTGCTGGCTCGGCATCCATATGCTAAGACTTTCCATGAAATTCGTCACTATACATACATGCATCTCTTCTGATGCAGCTGCTGGCACTTTGTTTACTATCGGATTCACTTGCCATTTACTTTCCGCTGAAGTCAGTCATGCTGGCCCGTGCAATCATAACTCGCTTTTTATCAACTCTGCTGGCATTACTCCTCGACTGAATAAGTCCGCTGGATAACCTTTCGTACCGACATGCACGATCAACCAGCAGACGGCTCAGCAACTCAGCCGCTGCAAGTTCCAAACTTGGTATTGTCACTGCGTCTTGTTATCGCTGCAATCAACTTGCTCATTATCTGTCCATTCACTTGCTCTACTCACACATATACTGTCATCGAAGCATCCGAAAAACCATGAATTTGGATTTTCCCCTTTCCACCTGTATCTCTTTCCACAGCACCTTCCATCTAGCCCTGATTTCTACTGGCACCTCCTAGTCCCATTAGAGACCCAATCGTCATCTATCTTGAATTAAATTTTTCCCCAATACTGTCACTGGCGCTATATAGGTACCCATTTGTTTAATTAAGCTACACAACTCAATATCTTTCGCTTTGTAATCTCTTCGGCTATCTCTTGTGAATTCACTATGAAAGTTAATTGATTGGCATCAACTAGCCACTGTAAACCTAAAACTGTCGCTTGTTCCCTAGTATCAAAAACCATAGTTCAAACTAAACTTGCTCGCTAGCCATTTACTTTCCGACTTCCACTTTCGTAGTTCAAAACATGCTATCCTTAATATCCTGTCGACTTCATTCGCTACTAAAACATGCTGGCTGTTCACTATCACTACCTGACACAATCATCCATGTATAGGCCACTTTCGATTGCTTTCGCTGCATTTGGAAAGAATTCACTTGCATCCCTTGCACACTGTATAACCGCTCGCACTGCAGTTCTTCCTTTGGTGACTCACGCCAGGATATTCTTTGTAAGTCCCACTGTCGTCTTGCTGCTCGCACTTGTCTGAACATCATCTTGACGCATCACTATCTCTGGTAAATCTCGCTGTAACTTTCCACCAAGCTGTTGGACTTCGTTGAGTTATATCCCTTTATCAGTCCGAAAACTGAAATCGAACACAACCCTTTGTTTAACTTCTTTGTTACACAATGGGTAGTATGAATAAAACGTAGCAAATGCTTTTACTCAAGAGAAATGTCAAAATCGAAGCATTTGCTACATTTCGTATGAATAAAAACCAATTTGAGTTAGTTCCAACTTTTGACATGTTCGAAAAGCGGCGGCACAGGCCTTTTACTCAGCTCGGTATGAATAAAACTTATCAGACAAAGCAAATGCTATGCAAATTCTGAGTCTGCTATTTAGTTGACTCAGACCTTTTGCTAAATATTTTGTACGCACCTTTTTTACATAAAACAATCTAAAGCAATGTGAATTTTGGATGTTTGTTTTATAAATAGGTAATTTTGGTTTTGTTCGTGCAGGAAAACCAAACAAAAGATGGATGCGATACGTTTTCACATTATACCTGTTTTACCTCTTGTTGTTAACGCTCGGGCTGATAAAAAACAGCATAAACAAAGAAGAATTGGCGACGACAAATATAAATAACTTTTAACAATTGTTTCGTTTGGCTACTACTTTTTGAAATGATAATTTTGAGATGCGTGGTGGTGCGCTTTCAAATATCCAGAAAATTAAATCTTTCCTAAGGTATTTAGGAGATTCGGGTTTTCAGGTAAACATTTCAAAATTTATGCCTTAACAAGTGAAAAATTTATGTGTTTAGGTTGGTGTTGGAGAAGATCTTGGTGTTCATCAGTCAACCGTTTCGTTAACTAATTGGTATGTGTACCAAAAAATAGTTCAACAAGCCGATGATTGGATACATTTTCCGACAACTGAAGAAGAAATCAAACATCACCAAGCGATTTGGCAAATAACATATTTGTTTCCAGGTATAATTGGAGCTATAGATTGCTTTTAATCATTTTCCCACAAAAATTTGAAAATAAATTCAAAATAAACAAACCACCGGACAGTTGTCACTTGTCAAGTTTGACAGAAATTGCAAGGCAAAGACATGTACAGCGAAGTAAATGCTATGTTCGAATTTTCGAACTTACTTTAGCAAACTAGGTTTTTATTCATACCGATTCAAAGCATTTGCTAAGGGCTTTTACTTTGCTGAAACCTTTTACTCAAAGCAAATGCTAGTTTTTATTCATACGACCCAATGATGCGGAACATAATATACTAGCTCGCTTGCTCTTTGCTGGCCAATCCCTTTCGTCATATGCCCAAGACCCTCATACTCTCGCATGAAGTCAACATATGTACTTCTCCCTTAATGCTGGCTCCCTACCTAACTTCCTTTCCAAATACATAAATCGTATCAATGCTATCTTCCTTGAAGTCCCTATCTCTTTCGTGACTGGTTTCATTGGAATTGTGATAATAAAACGACCTTGCTCATCTCGCTCTGCTGTTCGGACGAAGTTGTCTTCGACTTCTTGCTCCTTTTTCGTACTGGCTGGATGCGAACCGACCTGATCCATTTCCCAGAGTCGTCGCACAATACTGTCCATGCTGTCCATCTCAATGCATTTTGCAATTGATAAAAGGTTTCCTGTCTCAGCGTCCGTATTCAACGGATGGTCACCAAAGACCACTGTCCCAAAGGCACCCTCTATCAAGACAACACCTTGTATGTTTCGAGGAATCGAGTTGGCCAACATCTTCGCAAAGAATTTGACTCCCAACAAGATATCAAATCGAGCTCTCCTCCAATACGCTGGATCAGCAAATTGTCTGTCGCGACTAGCAACTATCGGTTGTAGATTCACTTGCGGTGTATAAACTGTCCAATTCGATTCTTTTGACAGAATCCAAAATTCATCCTCTATGTATGAGTTGTACGCAAACCAGGGCACTATTCGGACTATCGCTTGCTTTCGTGATCGAATGGGATTGCCATTGATTCCGATAACTCCCCTTGCTGTAAACGCTACTTCAATGTGAAGCGATTGAATAATATCATTCAACATAAGATTTGGTTGTGCTCTCGAATGACACGCACTGATCCAGAGAGAATTTTATTTGACTGAACTCTCACGGTCACTGTTGGCAGTAGTGCCGCTGTCGCACTCGCTTTAAAACTTGGGAAGGAGTAGAAAGAATTTTGCTGCTTCCTCTTATGTAATAGAGGCACTATCTATCCTGGCTGTCTTTCGGCGCTTGCTCGCTTTCTACTCTAGTCATTCGTTATGACACTAGCGCTTTCTGGCTGTAGTTTTGACCCTCATGACGACGGCTGGCTTATTTATGTCCCGAGAAGGGCATAAAACGCTGTTATGCTGCTGTCCCCCAGGGCATCGTGGACATGCACTCTGGTAACACTGGCTTGCACTATGCCCCTACTTCAGACAATTCTCGTAGAGACCTCTTGTCTGGGCAAACTCTCTCCTGTTTCGTAAGTTCAACTCTTTAAACCGCTCGCAGTTGTAGAGCTGATGCTCTCCGTTGCACACTTAGCACTTGTGACGATGCGGTGCAGTGTTGACGCTGGCCTTTTGAACTGGCTTTGCTGGCGGATTCGGCACTCTAACTGGTTCCTTTGCTGGCTGACTGGCAATGCTCTTTCGTTGACTGGCACGTCCGCATTCGAATCGGTTGAAGCCTCTATCAGCACGATTTGCTTGTAAGCTACTCACGGATTCCATCGAACAGAACCTCTGGCTGTCCGGTAGATGACTGCTTGCTGAAGCTTACTTGTCCAGGAATTCAAGCATCTGCTTGGCTGTCGGTGTCTCGGACTGGCGCTGGAGCTCCCACTGCTTTCCAGTTTCACTGTCCAGCCGCTCGTGCAACATGTGCACCACGAACATATCCCAATGCTCAGTGGGCAATCCTTGGGCTCGCAGCTGGCGTAATGTCTCGTGGGTGACATTGGATTTCCTTGCAGAGCTGGCAAATATATAAACTGGCTCAATAGTTCACGACAGGTGGAGTATTTCCTGTCGTACAGCTGGTTGAGACGCTCCCAAGCCGCGTGGTAGTTCTCGTCCGTTAGCTGCCACTGTCCATGGCAAAGGAACATAAACACGAACATACACTACTTGCTCTACTCTCTCTTCTTGCTTAGCTATATGTACTGGCACACTACCTATCTGAACATAACTCATGAATTTGTTTTTAAATTCACCACTATCTACTTGCACTGTTCTGTCTACTTGCTCAACTGTCTATACTATACTAGCACTCTATCCGTCTGCATACACACTTTCCCACTTGCACTTATTATCATTGTTCATCGAATTTCATCTCTTGTGATTTCCGCTGTAAGCACTATCTTCCTACCCACTTCGACATGCGCATGCCATACTGTATAACTTGCCCTTGTGTTTGTACAAAAACAAAACACAGAAAATGCCTTGCTTACACATCCACGAGTATTACTTCGTGTGTATCACTATCTGTTGCTGGCTACGTTGTGCATGTTCGAACACGAATCATGACAACTACACTGTACACTGTACCCCCTACAGGCTCGGGGTTAGAATAGGCCTGAGGTAAGGCATGCCTGTCGTAAGAGGCGAGTAAAATCGCCGATGGAGATGGAGGTTAACTGCGAATAGCCAATAAGCAGTCCTCAACCAGAGGGGCGGAGAAGGAGGGCGTGGCTGAAAAGGTCTCTGCTAACAGAAGAGAACGTTGATAATCTCTTCCAAGTAGGATCAAGGATGCTGCGGTCACCAGTACCGCAAAGAAGCACGGAACGACGCGAGTCACCAGCAATAAAAATGGTAACGGGCGAACCAACCGGCCAGCAATCTGATTTCCACAAGCTAGGTGAGCAAATAACAGGGCTGGTGGAAATGCTGGAAGATGGTAAAAGACGCTCGATCCACCAACCGATGAGAGACTCTATTGAAAGTATCAGGGCTCTCTACGAGCTCTCGGCGATTCAACTGTACGACGAGAAAGCAAAGGAAGTGATTCGTCGGAACAATTCATCGCAAACTTCGCCATGGCTAAAGGCAGCAATAGAGCCCAAGAAGAGAAAGGGTGCAGACGACGAACCCCCGGAGCCCAAACGGAAGCATCAATACCTACCAAATGGTACTGGAGAAAACGAACTACCAGAACCAAAGCGGAGAGAAGTTAATGCTGAAACAAATTTTACGAACGAGAGACAGCCGAATGAGAAACGTAAACAAAAACATGCACGTGACCGTAAGCAAATAACCAAGGAGAAAGACGACAAAACCGGCGCTGAGGCTCCAATAACCAGGGACAAACAAAAGAAAAATGCATCAGGCATTAACAAGGAACATGCGGAAGGAGAGGTAGAATGGCAAAATGCTACCAAAAGGCGGGTTGCCAAAAATAAGCACCTAGAGGCTAAAAAAGCTAGACCATACGCTATGGTCATCAAAGCGACGGGAACCCTCATACGCGGAAATCCTGCGCAAGGTAAAGGCAGACCCAAAATTGGAAACAGTGGGATAGGCGGTTTCAAGAATTAGGAGGACACAAACGGGAGACATCCTTATACAACTCAAGGAGACGGGTATTAAGACCTCGGAGTTCAAAGGAGTCTTGAGTGAAACACTAGTGATCAAGCGAATGTAAGGTCACTTACACACCATACTATCCTAGAGATCAAAGATATCGATGAGGTCACTGCCGTGGACGACATAGCCGATGCCATCAAATCCCAGTTTGCCGTGACAGTTTCATCGGCAGACGTTTTGTCCCTGCGGAAGGCTTATGGAGGAACCCAAACAGCAACAATCAGACTCCCCGCAGAAGACTCAGGAAAACTTTTAAATTCTGGAAAAGTTAAAATCGGCTGGGTTAACTGTCGAATACGCGAACGGACCCTACTCAAGAAATGTTTCAAGTGTCTCTGCAAGAGAGACCATCCAGATGACGCGAAACATGTAGCTGGCAGTAACAAATGCGCAGTTTTTCGGAGAGCTATCACTAGCAAAAGACCATGAAGATACTACAGATAAACCTTAATCACTGTAGAATAGCCCAGGACATCCTAGCACAAACGGCCAAGGATGAAAGGGCGGACGTTATCATGATTAGTGAACCCTATAAATGTCCCGACGAGAACAATAACTGCTTGACGACCAACGAGTACCAGCAAATGCTGGATAATATAACTTCGGACGCTATCCAGAGATTCCCAGTGGTTATTGGTGGTGACTTTAATGCGTGGGCCACGGAATGGGGCAGCTCTACTGGAAACATTCGCTCCCCTATCGATAAGTATCGCCAACAAGGGCCGGGCAAATACGTACAGGAAGACTGGGATAGCCTCTATCATCGACATTACCCTTGTGAGTAGTTCTATTCTGAGAACCATAAAGTGGAGAGTTAGTGAGGAATACTCACACAGTGACCACCAAACGATAATACTGGAAATAAAAAGTAGGAAACCAGTTGTCCTCCCAAAACTTACGGGTCCATAATGGAACGACGTAACTTTGGATATAGAAACATTCGAAGAGATGCTGAACGACACCCTAACCCGAAGTGGAACAGCGGAGACCCTCGCACATCACCTCACAAACACCATCACCAACGCTTGCGACGCATCCATGCCTAGAAGAACAAACAGCAGGAAGGCACCAACATGTTACTGGTGGAACGAGGAAATAAAGGTACTTCGGGCAAGGTGCCTACAAGCTCGACGCAAGATCCAGCGTTCAAGAAGAAGACCAGACTTCCAACAATGCCTGGACACTTTTAGACTCGCAAGGCGCAGTCTAAATAGAGCCATCAAGGAGAGCAAAACCAATTGTTTTAAACGTCTCTGCGAAGAGACTGAAATTAACCCATGGGGATCGGCATACAGAATGGTAATGACCAAACTGAAGGGCTACAGAACCCCTCCAATAACATGTCCAAGAATACTGAAATCCATAGTGGAGCTTCTTTTCCCGCGAATACCAGCTACTATGTGCACCATCGTGAGAGAAGTCAGGGCAGTGGACATTCCACCAATTACTCAGGATGAGCATGCATCAAGATAGGCGACAAGAAGGCCCCAGGACCCGACGGCATCCCGAACAAGGCAATAAAAGTGGCTATAAAAAGGAGACCAGACCTGTTCATGACGACTATAGTGCCTCGAAGAAGGAACGTTTCCCGAAAAGTGGAAAATGCTGCATTTGGTCCTGCTACCAAAAGGGAAGAAGCCTCCAGGAGAATCATCTTCTTAGCGCCCAATATGCCTATTGGACACCATGGGAAAGATCCTCGAGAAGATAATCTACAATAGATTACTCACAGTGGCGGAGAGAAAGAAGCCCTCTCAGACTAGGGTTGATACGGAGCTTCGACTCCGAATCCGATATGTCGGAACCTCCGGTTTAAATTACACCTCCGAATCCGGCTTCGGTTCCGATATAATCACATCGGAGGTTTTTCGTTCGGAATCTGTGACGACCGATAAACATGAACGACAAAGAATTATCGAGTTGCGACATGTTACACTTACAATACAATACGGCTGTCTTTTCACTCTTTTATTTACTTTAAATGAGTAGGCGAGATTTGCATTGAAGTTAAGAGTGCGTGCGTCAGACGTGTGAGTTAGTTAATGATTAGTTGATTTAGTAAACAGATAATTTGCCGTTCTAATAAAAATTGATTTTTCAAATTTTATATTTTAATAATTAATTTGTGGCTGCGTGCGACCTCCGCCTCCGACTCCGATTCAACTCCGACTCCGCGGAGGTCGGTATGAGGCTTCCGACTCCGACTCCGACTCCGGTAAAACCACCTCCGTAACATCCCTGTCTCAGACTACCAATTTGGCTTCAGGAAAATGCGATCCACTGTTGATGCCATAAGAGCAGTAGTTGACATTGCAAAAGGCGCCATCGAAGGGGAAAGATGGCTCCACGGGACAAAGGAGTACTGTGCGATAGTAACGTTGGACATTAGAAACGCTTTTAACTCGGCGAACTGGTCTTTCATTAGAAGATCCCTCGCCAGAATGGATACACCGTACTACTTGCTACGTATATTGACAAGTTACCTCAACAACAGGAAGTTGAGATATAACACGGATGAAGGTGAAAAATACTACAACGTCACTGCCGGAGTTCCACAGGGATCGGTCTTAGGGCCCTTATTGTGGAACATTATTTATGACGGAGTACTACGATTGGCTCTCCCTGAGGGAGTGACGGTAATTGGATTCGCCGATGACATTGCCGTTGTGACAGTAGGCAAACAGATTCATACTGTTGAATCCACTACAAACGTAGCAATTGCCCGGATAAAGGATTGGCTGACAACAGCCAGCCTAGAACTAGCAGATAATAAAACAGAAGCTGTCCCAATAACAAGCCGAAAAACTGTGGAGTTCGCCAACTTCCAGGTTGGTAACCAGAGTTGTTACATCAGTCTTACTGTATGCAGCTCCAGTCTGGGCGCAGGCACTGAGGACAAAGGAGACCAAAAGGAAACTATTATCGAAATACAGACTCTCCGCGCTACGAACAATTAATAGCTGGAATGGTTCCTGTCGATATTCTTGCTGATGAAATGTTGAGGATATATACAGGGTCCGCCAAATAACTTTTTTTTTTGAAAATGCTATAAAAAAAAACTACTGAATATTTTCTCAAATTTCTTTTTTATTTGAAAGTACAATCCTTCCGGTTAATAATGGAAAATATTTTCATTCAAATGGCTGCCTCGGCTGGCCATGCAGTAGCCTACACGATCGGTCCAATTTTTAAGCACATTATCGATTGTGTGCAGCTGTATTTCACCAATGGCTTCACGAATATTGTCCTTTAAAGCGTCAATTGTCTCTGGCTTGTCGGCGTAACACTTATCTTTTACGGCACCCCACAAATAATAGTCCAACGGTGTCAAATCGCAGCTCCGAGGTGGCCAAACGACATCAGCTCTGCGGCTGATAATGCGATCTTCAAAAACAGGGCGCAAAACATTGAGTGTAGCTTCGGCTGTGTGGCGCGAAGCGCCGTCCTGTTGAAACCAAATGCTGCCAATATGCTCCTCTTCAATTTTTGTGAACAAAAATTCGGTCAACATGGCCCGATAACGATCGCCATTGACTGTAACGGCCACTCCTTGCTCATTTTCGAAGAAAAATGGCCCAATTATGCCTCTGGACCAAATTCCGCACCAAACAGCAATTTTCTCGGGTGTACGCACTGTTTTTGTCTTTTCACGCTTTGGTTTATCGATGAGGATGCCAGTTTCTTTCACTTTTTCACAAGATAACGAACATACGGAGCTGACGGTGCTTCTCTTCTTCCAAATTCCGTAAGCAATTTTCGCACACATTCTGCAACATTACCATGATTTTCAAAGTAATGTCGCAATATTTCCCAGCGTTGTTCAAGCGTATACACAACCATATTCGTTCAGCGGAAGGATAAAACTAATTATCTGTCAAATCAGACATGAGCTATGTGTTACCATTCGCGAAATAAGCACTAGTTGAAAAAAAAAAGTTAGATGGCGGACCCTTTATAAGAATCTCTTCATACAGCATTTGGAGGGTTATTGAACCGCCGTCGATATCAATTGTCACTACACTTTCCTCTACAGACTGCTTGCTGGCTGACGCCGTTACACTTTTAGGTGTTGTATTTGTACTTCATTAGTTATCTGCTTCGACAAGCCCACTGCTTTTTGTTGATGCTTTTTAATGAGACAGCTACTGCAATGGGTTCAGGTGTATTTAAATCGATACAACGATTTACGAGCTAAGCACTTGATAACAAATTTAAGTTAGTGTTGGTAGTGTTCATATAGTCAAAACCGGATTGCAGAATAGCAAAGGAATCTGTTTTGTAGGGATCAGAACGATCAATATTTTCCTTGCAACATAGGTACTCAAGAGCTTTCATAAAATACAAAAACCCGCACCCCACGACACTATGCTCTTCATTCTTTAAAGCATTTGTCCAATTGTTATATAAATCTAGTCCTCTGTGAAGTTGCATATTCTTTGTCTTAAGGTTTTTAAAGTTCTGTAGTCTGAAATCAGCAGCATTCCGTACTAAAAAGGGCTGTATATCACTTACATAAAGGGTTTTCCAATAAGAGGTGTTATTGTGAATGACTCGCTATTTCGGTAGCTGTCACTTTTGAAGCTTTTATTCTTTGACATTTGACAAGTAGAAACTACGCCATTACTAGAAATGGAACGATACACGCTTCAACAACGCATTGAAATTATTAAAATTCACTACAAAAATGGTGAATATCTTGCAGTCACAGTTCGCAAAACTAAAGCATTTCTTTAAAGAGATGATTAATGATTTTTTATGGTCGGAGTTGGATGGTATTGATTTGGACAACGTTTAAATTCAACAAGACGACCGGCGCTACGTGCCACACAAGCAACGAAACCATTGATCTTTTACGGGAAAAGTTTCCGGACCGTGTTATCTCTCGAAGAGGTAATCACAATTGGCTACCGAGATCTTGTGATTTAACACCTTGCGACTTCTTCCTTTGGGGCCACGTGAAAGATAAGGTCTACGCCAACAGCCCAGCGTCGATTCAAGACCTCAAAGATAAAATTCGTGAGGCTATCGAGGACATAGAGCACCCACTTTGCGATTTGGTTATGGAAAATTTCATGAAAAGGGTATGGTCCTGTATGCGTGCTCGTGGTGGCCATTGGGCTGATTATTAAATTCCGATCTGCGTACGATAGAAACTTTGTACTCCCTTCGGTCTCCAAATATCAGAAGGTGAATAAAAAACAGCTTAACTTAAGCGATGTTGGATTGAACTCTCAATCGACGGTTTTTCACGCGAAATCAATATTTTGCTCCATCACGCACTCCAATTAAAAAAACAAAAACAACTGTCTTCGGTGTTTACGATGCTTGGGCGTCTATTTGTCAAACGTCATACAAGTGAAGAAGCTGTCAACGTTGAAAACATCGCAAAGTTGAATGACATTGCCAGCCCTCAAGGACAGACTTGCCTGCAGTTTTTCTTTTAGTAATTCTCAAACTTTTTTTTCTTTTCTTAATATTTTTGAATATTATATAATATTTTTTTCCTTTTTAACCTTTGTATTCTCATTGTGTATATTTTATCTTTATCTCTTTCTTTTATTTGAATTTAAATTAAATCGTGTAATTTTTCATACATCTCCATCTGATTTTTATCCTTGCTGCTTTTCTTTCTTCTTATGCCTTTTCCATTATTTCTCCTATCAAAAGTATGCAATCTAATATTGTCCGTGGAAGTTTCATCGGCGGAAGTAATAACGAAATTCTTCGTACAATGATAAACGTTTTGGGTAATCAAGGGACTGGTCTTCGGATATGTCACATTAATGCACAAAGTTTGCATCCAAAACTTGATGAGTTTAGGGATCTGTTTGAATGTTCTTTGGTTGATGTTGTCTGCGTCACAGAATCGTGGTTTACTGACGGGATTGGAAATGAAACATATAAAGTGAACGGTTTCAGACTTTTCCGCGGTGATAGGATGGGAAGAGTGGGTGGTGGTGAAAGAGGGCTTGAGATGCTACCTGAAATGTTAATCCACAGCCGGATGTGCAATTGACTATGTTTTTGTGGAGCTCAAGTCAAAAGATGGTGATCTTCTTATTGGTTCTGTCTACAGACCTAATAAGTATATCGACTTTACCCCAATTTTAAATCTATTGGGATCGATATCAATATGTTATCCTAAGATCTTAGTTGGTGGTGACTTAAACAGCAACCTCCTGGCTGAGAGAACTGTTATTGACAGAATGTCGTCACTTCATTTGTTCCAGGTCAACATAACAAATCCTACTCATTTCAGTACTGAATCAAGTACTCTTATGGATGTTTTTTTTGTTAGTGATCGTAATGATATTCTTTTATACGATCAGCTGTCTGCTCCAATGTTTTCTAAACATGATCTTTTATTTTTAACCTTTGACTTTTTGGTAAGTTGTTCTGTTTCGAACTCCGAATTTAGAAATTTCAATTGCATTGACTATCATCGGCTGGAACTTGACACTCGTAATATTGCATGGGATCGTGTTTTCACTATGTTTTCCCCTAGTGACCAAATCGAATTCATCAACTGTAATATTCGAGCCCTTTTTAATAATCATGTTCCATTAAGAGTAAAACGTATAAATAATAATGAATGTTCCTGGTTTACTGCTGAAATTCGCCTGTTTATCGACCAGCGCAATCGGGCTTACAATGAGTGGAAGCGTTATAGGTTGAATGTTCAGTTACAAGATTATCGCTCCTTACGTAACCAGTTGGTCAAAAAAATAAGAGCTGCCAAAAGAATATTTTTTGAAAATAAACTAAATCCTCTAATGAAGAGACGACAGCTTTGGAAAAATTTGCGAGAAATCGGGATTGGAACTAGCAAAAACATTCAATCTTGATTTATACCTTCTGAATAAGAGTTTTGTTACGCTTCCTTTTCCTGCTCCAGATGTCGCTTCTTCAAATCAGTCTCTCTCGTGGTCCCACTTCGTTAGTTGGTGCTTTTGAGTTCGCTTGTGTTAATAACACAGAAATTGTTGCTTGCTTGTTATCCATTAAATCGAATGCTGTTTCGAGGAAATACATCCCAAGTTTGTCAAAATAATTCTCCCAGTCATTCTCCCTTCTCTAGCGCATGTCTTTAATTTTGTCATTACCACTGGTGTCTACCCAAAACAATGGAAAACTGCAAAAATAATACCCATTCAAAAAAGTGGTAATAATAAAGATTACCGACCGATTTCCATATTATCTTATTTTTCTAAGATATTTGAGAGGATACTGCAAAGACAAATAAATTCGCACATTCTCACAAACAACTTGCTCACCCAATGCAATCTGGATTTAGAAAAAAACAGTTGCACAACAGCGATTATAAAAGTGGTGGATGATATTAGAGAATCGCTAGACGAAAACAAAGTGACTTTCTAAGTGCTTCTTGACTTTTCGAAAGCCTTTGATACCGTTGATCATACTATTCTGTGCAACAAATTAACAATGCTATTTAGCTTCTCGAATTCCGCTGTCCCTCTAATGTCTTCATATCTCCAATCTCGAAAACAAGCTGTATCAATGGGTCATCGTTTATCTGACTTCCTTTGTAACAGTAGAGGAGTCCCGCAGGGCTCGATTCTTGGACCTCTCCTTTTCTCACTCTATGTAAATGAAATTCCCTCAATAATATCAGCATCATCATCAGTCCATATGTACGCTGATGACGTCCAGCTGTATCAAAGCTGCCCTGTTGGAATGATAGAAGATTGCGCAAACTCTATCAATAGTGGTCTTGGGAGGATATCCACTTGGTCAGAGAAGAACGGGCTCTTTCTTAACCCCCTAAAATCGAAATGTCTTGTAATAAGTAAAAAGCCGTTAGATATCTCGTGCTTTCCTGATATAATGCTTAGTGGCTCCAAAATTGAATATGTTGAAACTAGCAGAAACTTGGGAATGGTGTTCAATAGAAGGTTAATATGGGATAATCACATCAATGCGACTGTTGGCAAAGTGAAAGGTATGTTACGTCAGCTGTGGATGTCACATAGTTATACTCCCCTAAAAACACGCATATTGCTAGCAAAAACCCTCATTACTCCCATTCTTAGTCATGGGTGCGAAATTTTTTGCTGTTGTGATGCCAATAGCAGGAGAAAGCTAAATGTTGCATTTAACAATACCGCGCGCTATGTTTTTAATCTTAAACGTTTTGATCGAGTCTCTAGCTACGCGAAATCGCTTTATAACATGTGCTTTGACCACCTACTTCGTTACAGATCCCTAGTTTTGCTATCTAAGGTGATTCAAACTAATCAGCCTAGTTATCTCTTTAACAAGTTGAGTTTTAGTTCGTCAAATATATCCTTTCAACTTACACATCCGCGGTTCTCTTGCCTTGCATCCGGACGACAGTTTTTTGTTAACTCCATCTGTTTATGGAATTCCTTGCCACGGCATGTTAGAAGGTCAGGCGGCACTGGGCGGTTCCGGACCGAGCTTAAGTCTTTTTTCCAGAATTCCTTTTAAATTCTGTCGGACTTATAATGGAGATGTATGATTAAGTTTAATTGTTAAATTCTTTTCTTATATGATTAAGTTTAATTGTTGAATTCTTTTCTTTTATTTTCTTTTTTCCCTCTCATAAAGATGTTTATTCTGTGGCTTGTTTCATAATTCTTAATTAAAAATTCTAATCTTCACTATTTTATAAGACTCTTTTGTCTTACAGTGTAAGTTTTCCAAGAACAAATAAATAAATAAAAAAAAAAAAAAAAAATGTATCTCAAAAAATGGCATTTTTCTTTGAATACCAAAACAACACCTCTTATTGGAAAACCCTTTACCAATATGTAAATATTTAGGGAATTATATTAAATCTAATTTGACAAAGGCTACTTTTTGTCGCAAAAACAAAAATTTTACGTGGGTAAAATAGGAGATGAAAGTTTGTATGGGGAAGCGCACTTTAAAAAAAATAGACTGAATAGAATATTTTATTTTTATTAAATCTTTAAAATTATATTACTGAACGAATTTTGGCGGAACGAAGTTCGCCGGGTCAGCTAATATATTCTTAAGAAGGCATGTTTCCCGAGCGGCAACTTTCGACTAGGGGAATATAGATGTTGGTGATTACAATAATTGTTGGTACGCAAGATGCAATAGTTTGCTGCTAAAGAGTGTCGTGCACGATGAACGCAAATCCGCCGTTGTTTCTTTGGATGAGTTTGGTTTCTTGAGTTATAGCACGCCTGTGGTGCTGGAGGATAATCGATTGAAACAGGTGGTAACATTGAAATAAATTTAAATAATTCAAATAACTGACCGTTATCGGGAGGTGTTAAGAAAACGGTGGGTATGGTGAGGTGAATTTAGTACCAAATAAAATTAAAATGCATAGGTATGCATATAAGCGTTTCTTTCATTTTACCTAGATAATCTATATAGTACGGGATGCTTACATTTTTGTTGTAAACTATATGAATCATTGACAAAAATAAAAAAAGGCGATTATTAATATAAAAAATATCTGATTAGTAATGATTATGAATCGTTTGAATTAAAAGAAAATTTTAGGCAGCTAACTTAAATGTGTGAGACATATCAGGGTACAAATCAGTAGCATGTTTATTTCCAGTTTTGCTTTTATACATTTTGAGTTTCGTTCTTTCCCGTAAATTTTAAAGAAAATATAATATAAATGAACATTATTCATATTCTCGTCTCGACGCAATTGATTTCAAATGTAATTTCATAAATTATGTCAATTGTTTCAAATTTTCTAATAAATTTAATTTGTTCTTTTTTTTTAATAAACGGAATCTTCATAAAAAGATTATAAATAAAAACGCATGTTATTTCAAATCTTAATATTCGTAATCAATTCTTCTCCCTAAATTCTTTCATTTTTCTGTGGACATTCACGGTGAAATAATATTTCGCTAAAAACAGCAAACGAAAACACACTCAATAATTATATAAATATCTCCTTTTATTTCACACATTATTCCTTTGTTTATTTATGTTGATTACATTCGCTATTATACATTTTGTAGAATTTCTACATCGTGGTGAAATAAAACAACGAATTTAAACTGTCAGAATGCATCCATCAACTGACAGAAACTCACCAAATACACTAACTCTCAGTCAGTGTTCTTAGCACTCTCTCTTTATTTTTCACCGAAGCGTGTTCATTATTCCCCTTTTCACTAAACTCAAATTCCCTTAGTTTTTTTTATGGAAAAAACATATTTAAAAGTAAAATTTGTATTGTTCGGAGAGAAAATCATTTTTAATTAATCTTCTGTATAAAAATCGCAAGTTGGTAACATTATAATGATAATTTTTTAATAATAGAAATTTTTGCTTAAGGCAAATTTCTTTTTTATGTACATTTAGTGCGTTGATATTCATAGTGAAATGTAGTTAGACTGTTTTTCTGCCAGATTATTGATAGTCCAACAATTAAGACATTTTTTCCTCTTACGCAGGAAAGCTTTTCAAAAATTTAAATTCCCACAAAAAGGTAGAGATACCACAATGCAGGAAGACTGCTGAGTGTCAGTATTTTATTACTCCTCCCACCTTTTAGAAATTCTTTTTTTTTTTGCTGCTTCACACGTATTCACAGATAGGAAATTTAAAAGAGAATTTTATTTTCAAAATTTGCGGGGGGAATCAGGTAGGTGCCCGGGAGCTGACGGTCTATTTAATACTTAGTTTATGGTATCGACTGAACTCGATTGTATCAGAGACAATACAAGACAATGGTTTGTCTATGGATTGTACCAAGGATGCCATGGTTTTAAGTAAAAAGAAATTCGGATAGCAATTGCATTTAAATACAAAACAAATGATAGATATGTTAAAGGGTTGTGTCTTCTAGATGACAGTTTACAGTATTGCCGTTTGGTTGTTTGTTACTTCAACACTTTTATCTATTTAACACTCTCATTTCAGAACAAATCAGATTGTAGTTTTACAAATGACTATTACCATCCGTCAATGCTAGATGACCCATGGAAGGAACTTCTCGATAGACACCACGCAATACAAAACAGTCACATCGATGCGCCATCTTTGAAAGCTGCAGGACAAGAACACGAACCATATGGAAAAAAACCTTCACCGCAGAACGACTATACAACCGCATTACCATCGAACGCAATGACATGAGTTAAAATAACCAAAACCATATCGCCGTGTTTCCTCGAGAGTACCTATAACATAAAAGGCATTGAACTCATATACAAAAATCATTTGTATATTATCGCGGAAGTGAACTAACAAATTTATATATTTTTGTAGATCTATATTATCAAATTATGTAAATAAACAATATTTTTCTCTCTTTTTTTGATTGGTAAGGTGCACGAGCACAGGTTGTTTCTCCAAAAAATTAAAATATTTTAGGATTAAAAATTATCAAATAAACTTTAAAATTTAAAGAATAGTTTATAAAATGTTTATTACGATTGTGTCTGCTTTCGTTTCTGTATGTACTTCTCCCAGTCACTGCTGAGTCGGTTGTATATATTCATAGCTGCTCGAGCATCTTCTATTGAGTTGTGCTCTCCAGTTTGTATTTCCACACCAAGTATAACTTTGCTAAGATGCTTTAAGCTTGGTGTTCGTCCATTGGAAACCAGACGCGCCAAAGGTTTGTATCTGGCCGTGTCTCTGATATTTATATAAGGATGCTTTAAGAAGAGAACCGCTAAATCATTACGGATTGCATGGCCAACGAGAAGTTTACCCTGAAGCAATTCGACGACCTCGTCTTGTACTTTCGAAAATTCCTCAGCATTTTTAATATCTTGCGGGCGAATACCACTAACACTGGTGCGGTAATCAGTGACCGGTTCTCGTGGCTTGACAAACCTGTCTAGTAGAACTTCTCCGCTTTGACTGACTATTGAGACTCTCGCCAACATGTCGTCACTCCCCATCGGTCCTATGCCCACCATTTCACAATCCATAGCTACTTTAACCATACGCTGATCTTTTTTGCGACGATTACGAGACTTTTTTGCATTCGATTTGGCATTTGCTCCTGTGTCCTCTGGTCGGGTAGTTGTGCCTTCGTCGTTTAATGCCGCGAGGACATTCGACCAATTCGTACCCGCATTCTTTCGACTGAGTGACGGTTTCTTTAGTGGGACTTGCTGTATAGGCTTTTTCGTTTTGACATTTTTCCGACTGGCATTATCGTCAATAGATGTAGATTCACTGTTTTCATTTGGGCCCTGAGCAGGTTTTTTTTTTTGTTGGCAATTGGACTCCATTTCGAGGGATACGCTGTAGTGAGCGTTTGTTTCTGATTTAAAATTTATACTGCTAGTTTGATTTTATTTTTATGTCAAAAAGCTGCGAATAATTTTATTGTGTATAATTTTTAACAAAACGTCAACGCGAAGAGTTTTTTGAACATGACATAAAATTACAGCCAGCAGATAAAATAACTAACAGAGATTCATAACTTTCCAGTGTAAGATCACTAAAATCGATGTCAGTGCTTTGATTGGAGACGTCCAAGTATCTAGTTTAGTAAGTCTGACAGCTCTCTCACTAGATGTATCTCGGTTTTGATTGGCGGAAATCGGTTGTGAGAGCAGATGTTTCAGTTGACGTTTATGGAGGAGTAGCCGACGAATCTAGTCGAGAAATTCGTGACTGAGTACTAAGTTGACAGTTCTCATAAGTGGCTGATGTAGAAATAGTGACGTTCCCAAGCAATCTAAATTTTGCGTTCAGGTTATATCTCATCCAGACCAATCTAGTCGACTTAAAATATCTAGATTCTTGAATGTGCCCGTTTTGTTTATTTTTTCCCTTAAAAAACATTAAAAGAGATAGAAATCTTTCGTCCGTCTATCCCCGCAAAACCCATTTTTCTACATAAGGCGTGTTTTTTTTAGCTTCAATCTCAAAAAGCAAAGTAAAATAAGATTTTCAGCACGCGATTACAACAATACTATGAGTCTCGAAGTGTCAAGTAGAGTGTAGTTGTTGTTATTGCGTGCTGAAAATCCTACTTTACTTGGATTTGCTGAGATCGAAGCTCAAAAAAACAGGCCTATTGTTGATTTTGTAATTTCAATCCCTTTCTGTGAATACGTGTGCTTTTATGGGCATCGCGCTGTTCAATTGTTTTGTGTTTCGTATTGAACTTTTTTGGTTTTTGTTAAGGCTTCGATTAAAATATAAAAAAAAAAGGGAAATACACATTTCGGAATAGCGAATTATTGCATTGCAGCTCAATTCATGAACTCACATATCACAGGAAAGATAATGGAATACAGAGATATAAAGCTTTCCAGTGGAAAGGCGGCTGCCTGCAAGCTGTTTTCCCGAAAAATTCATGAAGTATGTTTGTTTGTTGCTCATTTGTTTTCTAGTTTATGTGAGTTCATGAATTGGACTTTAATCAAAACCTCCACAAAAACCAAACAAGTTCTATACGAAACACAAAACAATTAAACACCGCGATGCACATAAAAGTAAGACGACTGGCGGCCGGCCATTAGCAAAATGCTTTTATTTAATGTCGTTTTCGATTTGGCTTTTTAGATTTTGATCTGAGATTTCAGATTTCTACTGCCAAATCGAACATAAAATCTGAATTTTATTGGTTCTTGTGTGAAATGAGTTGGCCGCAAAAAATATTTTTTTTCACTTGCACTGCAGATCCATTTCAATTGATTTTTACACATTTATAATAACTCCTTTCGAAATAATTAAACATAATTATGCAAATTATTATTATTTTCATTGACTGAGCAGGCTGAGTGAAAAGGTGATTACACACTTCCAGTCACATTTGACAAAAAAAAAACGGGATAAACGAAATAGTTAAAATGGCTGACGAACCTTATGGTTCCGGAACTGAAGCTTAACCAATTTAATAAATAGCAATTAATAAATATTCAATTTTTACATATACTTTATTACAAGTGACAGCTATATGCTCAAGTTTGTTTCATAAGATACATTAGAACGATTTGAACACGCGCGGTTGAGAGCGGCTCTTAATGCTCGAGCTCAGTTCAGTGCTCACTTCTGAACTAAAAAAAAAAATTAGCAAAATGCCAGCTTCTGACCAACGACGTGTGGAGTTCAAGCGAGTGCGTTTGAATTTTGTTTTATCGTTTTGCTGCAAATCGTAAACATTTTCATTTCTAAGTACCCAAAACATTTTTTTTCCTTGAATTCCAATTTGAGATCTTCCTAAAAAACTATGGAAACAAACAAACAACAGACGGCAGTCAGTCAAAGTTTGACATTTGTGATTTGCGCAACTTTCCGCGGTTGATTTCCGAGCCTAAGTCGTCGCGGAAAATTATGAGGTCTGCGTAAACTATCATCCATAAAAAATCACATAGTTCATTAAAATTTCTGCCGTTTACGCAGTTTATGAGGCTTTTACGCGTTTAATATGTTGACGCCTTTTCTGCAAACATTCTTCGTTCATACTACAAACTAATGTAAGCGGAATTATTATGACTCGCCAATTTTAATAGAACATACCCAGTTCTTAAGTAGTTGGTAGCTCTATAGCACTGTCATTTGGCAGCTCGGGCATACGAGTAGTGTGTTCGAGATTGTTTATATCAATATCGGCGCGCGGCCACGTAAGACGTATGTCCGAGTTCGCTCGTAAAGGAAGCTAGGTATTGTTGATAATACCAGTTTATACTAATATCTGCTGTAGGTGTACGGAGTACACAGGCGAAGTTGGTACAGCATTTATACTCCCACACACACCATGCACCTTTAAATGTAGTTATGCACGGATAATTATATGACATTCCCCAGCAAGAATGGATGAATATCTTAAAAGAGTCGACATATGTAACTTCGATTTTTTTCTACATTATTATATGTTTATCTTTCAGTTAAAATTTGCTAGCTAGCCATTTCAGTACAACATTAAATAAACTTTTTAGTTTACTTTTACTACTTGCGGCGCGCTTTCTGTCTTTTTACTGTTTGCCTTTTTTTATTTTACCCACATGATCTATATAAAGGGTTTTTTTTATTTTAGAGGTATAGAACTTTGAAATGGAATAAAACAAAGATGATTTTTTTAAATTGACATGAAATTTACGGACGTAGTCTAATGTGGACGTCCAATTTCCGATGACTTTTTCCTACATTTGTGGCCGTATATCGGCAATAACGCGGCGAATGTTGTCCTCCAAGTGGTCAATCGTTTCGGGCTTATCGGCGTAGACTAGCGACTTCACATATCCCCACAGAAAATAGTCAAGCGAGTCACTTGAGGATTATCATCACTCCAAATACGCAGATTTGATTATTGACGTATCCATTCAACCAAAAGATAGCTTCATCGCTAAACAAAATTCGCTTATGAAAATTGTTGAAATGACAAAATGGCCGCCAATTAAAATAGTGTTGTTAACTTAAGGTTCTATACCTCTAAAAAAACACCCTTTAGATCACTGATTTCCATGGTTTACAACAATAGTACGAGATCCAACAGTTGTTGTAAAAGATGGAAATCAATGATCTATATAGATCATTTGGGCAAAATCTAATACACCTATTATAGTAGGAGAAAAATGAAAATGCTTTCTGATTTTAGTAAATAATCTGTAGTAAAGGGTGATTTTTTAGCTGGTTTGGTTTTGGCAACACTGGTTTTGACAGCTGACGTGTGTTTAGTACCTTGTGTCACTGTCAAACAGCTTCAGTTTGGTTTGCAATTTAACCATGGATCGTCTTACAAATGAACAACGCTTGCAAATTATTGAATTTTACTATCAAAATTCGTGCTCGGTTCGAAATGTTCATCGCGCGCTGCTTCCATTTTATGATCGGCATTCTCGACCTTCTGAGCAGTCTATTCGGAAGATTGTGACCAAATTTCGCACCAAATTTACTTTGTTGGACATTAAACCACCAACACGTTTACGTACTGTGCGTAGTGAAGAAAATATTGCGGCCGTATCAGCTAGTGTGACAGAAGACCGCGAAATGTCGATTCGGCGCCGTTCCCAGCAGTTAGGCCTTTGTTATAGCACTACGTGGAAAATTTTGCGGAAGGATTTGGGCGTAAAGCCTTTTAAGATACAGCTGGTGCAAGAACTAAAGCCAGCCGACCTACCACAACGCCGAATTTTTGGTGAATGGGCTCTTGGAAAGCTGGCCGAGGATCCGCTTTTTTATCGAAAAATTGTGTTCAGCGATGAGGCTCATTTTTGGTTGAATGGGTACGTAAATAAGCAAAATTGCCGCATTTGGAGTGAAGATCAGCCAGAAGCATTGCAACAGCTACCAATGCATCCCGAAAAAGCCACTGTTTGGTGCGGTTTATGGGCCGGCGGCATTATTGGGCCATATTTCTTCAAAGATGATGCGAATCGCAGCGTTACTGTCAACATTTGCATGAAATTATCTTTAAAAATTAAATTGCAAGGTTCAAACTATCGATTCAAATAAATATTTCATTCATTTTTTCGAATTTTTTGTGTTTTTTTTTTAAAAAAAGTTCTAAACCTCTTAAAAAATCACCCTTTATATATTAATTTGGAAACAATTGAAGTGTGCAAAATAAAATTTTGGTGTAAAAATAGGAGAAATTTAAAAAAAGCTAGAATATCGGTTTTCTTAAATTTCCACTATTTTTACACCACAATTCGATTATTCACATTACATCAAATATTATCAGTATTTTTTAATACATAGCAAGTTACATATAACTAGCTGACCCGGCGAACTTCGTACCGCCTAAAATTTATTAAATTATTAACATCCCTTTTAATAGTTGAACCTCTCTATTGAACGAATGAAACTCCCTTAGAATTAAATTGAGTTCTGTCGTAATTATTCTCTGTAAATCGTGGCGTTGGCTCGGATTTCAAAACAAACATCTCAATAAATAACTGGACCGCACCGCTGTCAAATGAACAGCCACTGAACGCGGATCGAGCTTCTGTCACTTGCTAGTGAGCATGAGGTTTTTCTTTGTTAAATTGCAAATGAAATCCGAACCACCGCCTCGATCTGCTAAAAAGAGTAAGTAAAATGCGCATAAGAATTATTTATATATATTAGGCGTGTTTTTTTGAGCTTCGATCTCAGCAAAGCAAAGTAAAGTAGGATTTTCAGCACGCAATAACAACAACTACAAGCGAGTCTCGAAGTGTCAAGTAGACCGTAGTTGTTGTAATTGCATGATGAAAATCCTACTTTACTTTGCTTTGCTGAGATCGAAGCTCAAAAAAACACGGCTATTGCATTAACTTGAAAATGAATTTAGATAATAAACAAACAACAAAAAACGGACAGGTTTGTTAAAATATTCAACGCAGTCGGGTCGGAACTCATTTGCAAAGTCCCTGCCTGGACTCATTACGCCGCCTGCGTAAAAATTTTATTATTCTTTTTATGAATAATCTTCGTATCGGTATTGGGAAGGATACTGATATTGCCCGTGACCACTTTACTCAGAAGCCAGACGAGAAATCATTCTTTCAGTAAACTTGTACACTTCCGTAGAACCAAGTAATTGCACGCAAAGGAATATATGCCGAACGAGAATCGACCAAGGAGAAGTGAGCGTGAAACACTGAAACACTGCTGCAAGCGGAGCAGACCTGGATTCGGGTAGTATTTCGGAGCACTCGGACAGTAGTGAAAGTGAAAGCGAGAGTAACAGAACTATCATGGAAACACAAGAGCCCCAGAACGCGCAAACCGTTTCTGTTGCAGCAGAAACAATGTCAGAGATTATGAACCAGATGACAGAGCTGCGGTCAAAATTGGAAACAGTAACATTCCAATTAGAAAAAGCCAATTCAACCGCCGCCTTTGAGAGGAATGAACGCATTCGTCTGCAAGAATTGCTCGACCGAGGGCAAGCACCTCCGGCAACATCGTCATCAGCCGCTGTCACAACTGCTTCCGTAACTTCTGCTGGAGTCAGCGCGGCAGCCACGAGTTTCGATGTAAGTACGTCGTTACATGCCGCGACTACTGCAAGTGCACCTCCCGCTTCCATGTGTTATGCCCCAAATACGCATGGAAGCCATGGCTAGCTGAATCGTAGCCGCGTCAGTGAATCTGTTCTAAAGTGGAAGCGTAATAACATAAATAACGCATAACATAATAACACAATTCCACTGCAGCGATTCACTTTCGTGACGCAATGGTTCAGTGGGCCATGGCCTACTAAGCAATTGCAAACACTTCGGGTCATGCTGACAAATGCATTTTCCCGAAGTGTTCAAAGCGAAGTTCCAGGAAGGTCTTTGGGAATTCGGTGAGTCGAAAATCAGCCAACTTTGGTATCGGTCGTGTTTCACTTCGGATAATACTAACATTTGGCGCAGCCGGTAGTTCGAAAAAAAAAGTTCGTTAAAGTTACGATTTGCGACTGTGTTTCACCCCATCGGTCGGTTTAGTGTTGTGTGTAAAAGAAAAAAAAAATATATATATATATACATATATATCAACCGTTTCGGGATTGTTACTCCGCCGGTTTAGTGTTTTAACTGAAAAAATAAAAAAAATAAAAATATATATATCAACAAAAAACAGTCTGGCGATAAACAAATACAACGAACCAGGTAAGTATCAAGTATCGTCTTGATTAATTGTTTTTTTCTCCTTTTTGTTTGTTTTACGGCATTTACTTAGTGGGGTAGGTTAGGTGTAGTGTCGTAGACAATGATACGTATACTTTTGAGTATTACGTGTTTCTTTTTTTTCTTCCTTTGTTGTACGGCATAAACCTTGTTGGGGTAAAAATTATAAGAAAAAGCGTTGATTTTCGACTCCACCGTGGTCACTGATTAAATTGTTTTGGTTTTAAGCTTATGGACAGAACGGAGTCCACAGAAGCCCAGTTGATAGAGGAAATTCATCAACTCAAAAAAGAAATTAAGGAACAAGGGCAAGAAATAAAACATTTCAACGACTCGCTGTTATCTGAACTTAAAGCCATTACTAGCAGGGAAGTATACGCGTGAATTTACGCACAATTAAGCTCGCAGTGGGGACAGTTTACGAGGCTTGAGACTACCGATGCAATACTCATTGAGTATTTAGAGGCAGTCAAAAGGCTAAAGGATAGTCATCAAAGTGAAATCCAAGCGCTTAACGCTGAATTAAACAATACCAGAAGGGTACGTTTTAGTTTAGACCGCAGCCAAATTGAAGCCGAAAATGTAAACACTGAGGCCGAGGAAACAATTTCAAAATTAAACTTAGAAATTGTGGCACTCCAGTCCAACCTCACTAAAGTGAAAAGCGAACTTAGGGCTTCCCTGACAAAACAGGACCAAAACCAACAGGAGACTAAAAGGGTACGTGGGTTAGAATTAGAATATATAGCACAAATAGAGTGGTTGAAAAAAGAGAAGAGTGAGCAAAGGCAACAATTAGTAGCCCTGCAATCCCAAAACTCCAGTTTCACACCAGATTGCATGGAATCTTCTAATTCAACCGACACAATGAGTTACGACGGCATTACAAAAATAATTGCACAGATTGTTCCCAAATTTTCTGGGGCAAGAACACCGGAGCTATCAGGAAATGTTTATGAGTTTCTCAACGCATGTTCCCTAGGTCTGAAGTGTATAGACCCAGATAGCGAAGCAATCTATATGGCAATGCTGTCAACCAGATTAATTGGTGATGCGTTTGAATTGGTTAGATGCAACAAAATAAGTACAGTGCGGGAGTTAGAGACTCTCATCAAAGGCACATATCTTACTGTTCGGACACTGGATAGTGTGACTGCCGAAATAAAGCAGTCGCATCAGCTAGCAACAGAAGATATACATGCCTTCGCCAGACGTCTTACATCACTACAAGCAAAAGCGACGGATATTATTGATGGCAGCTACTCAAGCGCAGACTCTGTAGCTCTTAAAAATGAACTTAAGAATTCCATAATCTGTAGTTTCAAAGTAGGAATTACAGACGTTAGCAGATACGGCGTTAAAAACGTCTAATCTTCTTCGTTCCCAATATCTCCAAAACCCCACAAATCCGAATAATTCTATACCTAACAATTTCCAATTGAGCAATAACCCTCCAATGTACCTAAATAATCACAATATACACAGCTCCCCAGAAATGATCCAAGATTGGCCGCCGACTTATGTGCCTCCAGCGTCCGCATACCCAAGTCCGCAAACCCCAATCAATATAGGTCCGAGTACTTCGAACTGGAACACTCAAAACGGTTCAAACAAGACCAGTGTACAGCACCTTCGTAACAGGCCAGCAGAGAAATTATCGTGTGGGTTCTGTGGTAAGTCAAATCACACTTACGCATAATGTAGGGTACGCCGTAACACTCCATACTGCGACCCCTGCAAGGCTTATGGCCACGACCCAGGGACTTGCCCGAAAGCACAAGGTTACATGACAGCGGCAAAACGTGGTAAGCCAAAGCTAAAATGTGATTGGTGCTCAAGGGTGGGACACTCTGAAGAGGATTGTTATAATAAAAGGAACAACCTACCTGGCAAAGAAGGGACAGGGAAACGAACGAGGGGCCAGCTAAAAGAGGTGAGCTGTGCCCCTAAAGCATTCTCAACTGATAATCATAACAAATCAGTAAAACCCATCCCAAGCAGTATAATTTTAAACCAAAACCATGAGCTACCCTTTACCGAAAAAACCGTTTCAGATACCACGATAAGCCAATTAAGTATCCCGGAGCCCAGCCGCAAGAATAAGAAACAAATTCTTAAGAGGCACAAAAAAAGGCAAAGGCATATAAATTGCCTGCAAAAAATACAACTAGAGTATAGACCAAAAGCCATGACTCAACTACAAAACAAGCTCGTAAGTCTGATGTTGCAAATTATAAATTTATTCATGCAAGTAGGCGATATCATATCGCGATGCTCAAAGGAGATCGGCCAAAAACTAGACTGTTTCTTAAATCCAAAAAATAAATTTGGCAATATCAAACGAAACAGGCTTTGCTTAATAAAAAAATTAAGTGAAAACGACGTTTTTGTAGAACTCCCCTTGCCAGAGGCCAAAGGAGGTAAAATAACTCTATTAGTGGATACAGGGGCAGACACAAGTCTTTTGAAAGAAAGCTCGTTAAAATCCAACACAAACATATCCAGAAAGGAGACAAGGCAAGTAGGTGGCGCATTCGGTGGAAATAGTACAACAGTAGGTACTATCACCACTAGTAAACTATTGACAAATGGCGTTAAGGGCAAATTGCATATTATAAACGGTCTAAACGACATACCCGCAGATGGTACTATGGTAGGGATATCCTTTGGAACCGAACAATTATTGATACAGTGGCTAAAACATTGAAATTCTTTGACAAAAATAGGAACTTGGTTTCGGAGTATCATCTTAAACGCCCATGCGAACCAATCAATACAGTCAATGTGGCTAATAATACAATTAAAGTATCAAACCAGGAAATAAAGGCCCGAACCCAAACCATTGTTAAGCTAAAGGTTAACACAGGGTTACGCGACGTTCTCGTGCATAGTCAGGAACTAAAACCTGGAGTTTACTTAGCGAACACAATATCAAGAGTAAGAGACCACCATCTTGCTGTTTCAATACTCAATTCCACGGACGATCCATTTTTCTTGAGTGAAGAATTCGTCCCCAAATTTGAAAATTTCAACAAGTTCCGAAGTATAGGAAGGGAAAAAACTAAGAACGTGATATTGAGCGTAAGTAGGCAACAGCCAAGTGAACGAATTTCACAACTACTTAAGTCATTAAAAATAGAGACCAACTTAAACAAAGAGGAAAAATGTGCAATAGAAAATATTTGCATTCAATTTAACGACATTTTCCATTTGGAAGGGGACCCGTTGACGCATACCGATATCCTGGCGCATAAAATTAGAACCCAACCGGATCAAGGCCCAATAAACCAGAAGCAGTATCGGCTCCCACAAGTCGCTAAGGATGAGATCCATAATCAGGTGAAGCAAATGTTAAATGACAAAGTAATAACCCCTAGTAAATCACCGTGGAACTCTCCTCTTTTGGTCGTCCCTAAAAAACCAGGGGCTGATGGACAAAAGAGATGGCGAATTGTAGTGGATTTTCGAAAACTCAATGATGTGACGATTAAAGACGCGTTTCCTCTGCCAAGAATAGAAGATATTCTCGATCAGCTAGGAAACTGCCGCTACTTCACAACCCTTGATCTGGCTAGCGGTTACCACCAAGTGCTTATTGAAAAGCAGGACCGGGAAAAGACTGCATTTAGCACGGGGTTGGGCCACTATGAATTTAACCGAATGCCTTTCGGACTAACGGGCGCACCGGCTACCTTCCAAAGGATAATGAACTATATTCTAACTGGTCTGCAAGGAATAGACTGTTTTGTCTACCTGGATGATATCGTGATATATAGTAAAAATTTGGAAGACCATTGCGACAAATTAGTTCGTATATTTTCGCATTTGAGAAACTACAAACTCAAATTAAACACCGAAAAATGCAACTTTCTGTCCAAAGAGGTTGTTTATTTAGGTCACAAGTGCTCAGAAAACGGTGCGTTACCAGATCCCTCAAAAACAAGTTGTGTCACGAGCTTTCCAATCCCGAAAAATATTAAAGAAGTGCAGTCGTTCTTAGGTTTTGCTAGCTATTACAGGAAGTTTATCCCAAATTTTGCAAAAATAGCAGCCCCAATTAACTTTTTGCTAAGAAAGGAGGTAGAATTCAAATGGACGCCGGATCACCAAAGATCTTTCGAAGAATTGAAAAAGGCAATAACTACGCCGCCAGTCTTAATCTACCCAGATTTTTCGAAGCCATTTATCTTGACCACAGATGCTAGCAATGAAGCATTGGGAGCAGTACTGTCACAGGGTAAGGTTGGAAAGGATAAACCTATAGCTTTCGCAAGCCGATCCTTAAATCCTGCTGAAAAAAGGTATTCCACAATAGAAAAGGAACTCCTGGCTATTGTGTGGGCTACCAACAACTTCCGAACGTATCTTTTAGGGCGCTCTTTTACAGTGTACACAGATCATCAGCCACTTAAGGGAGTATTTCATGTCAAAGATCCCACATCCCGTCTAGTACGTTTTCATCACAAACTCTCGGAATGCGATTTCAAAATCGAATACAAACCGGGTAATGTGAACAAGAACGCTGATGCACTGAGTCGTATTCCACAAGAAAAGCCCGTAGAGCAGTGTCTAGCTGTCACTCGGGCACAAGCGTGTTTGAATGAAAATAAGGACTCGGTAGGTACATCAACGACTTCCACTGGTGCAGGTAATGCAAATGGTAATAAAGGCACCCCAACGGTATCAAAAGTACCCAAAACCATAGAATTTTTAACGGACCGCTCGGAAATCCAAATAATCTTAAGAGATTTTCACAATTCAGCGCTCGGAGGTCACCAAGGTAACAAAAAAACTTTAGGGCAAGGTTTTACTAAGGAAGCCCGCCAGAAAGAATAAATTCTCCCCTATCTGGTTAGGACCCTACGAGGTTGTGTCCGTAAGTAATAAGGTAAACACAAATATAAAAATGGGAAAAAAGATTAAAAGGGCGCATAATAATCAACTAAAACCATTCTACCGATAAAATAACTTCATATAAATTTATTCATATTAATATATTTTTTTTTATTTTCAGTAGAGAAAATTTAGTACAGTCCAAGGAGTGGAATTTTTCTAAAACCCTAACCCTAAGTAATATAATTAAGAATATTCATTAATTTCGAACCAAAATAGTCTCTGCAAAATTATAAGTATCATTCAATTTAAATTACCTTTTAATAAATAATAATTATAATAATAGTAATAACTTAATAAATGTACATAAGAAGCATGATTAGAATTATAAGCATTATGTACCTGGTAAACTCGATGGGGCTCACCGTGACGCAGGATGCAGAACCGTTCCAAGTGAAAAATCTCCTCGAAACCCCCATCGTCTTCGAAAAGGTGGGAAGTGCGTTATTCTACAAAGATTGTTGGATCATCTTTACTAAGTTTACACCAATGGATTTCTCTGGCATTGTAGACTTTACCAATATCTGCGAAACCAAAATAAATCGAATGTGTTCGTTCCTGAAAAATGATGTTAACGCAAGAGACGTCAAGGATGCTTGCGAACCAATGGTTAAAGAAGTTACAGTAATATCGGAAAACTTGAAGTCAAACAACGCATACCTCCAGCATATGGTTTCACACAAACGCAGCAGAAGAGCGCTTCTTAACGTAGTGGGAAGTTTTTCTAAATGGGCTTTCGGAACTATGGACAACGAAGACTCGGAAAAGGTGTACAACAAATTGCAAATTCTGCATAAAAATAGTGAGGATACATTCACCCTAATCAACAAGCAACTGACGGTGATGAAATCAAACTACGATGGCATAGTTAAACCCCTTACCAAAGCAAATGCAGATATCGACGCAATATCGGCACATCTAAACGACTTCGGTTCAACATACCAAAAGTTTGCAGACGAAACGAACATTGCTATAGCGACACTTCAGCTGAAGACGGCAATAAATGAGCTTGTAGCTATACTCACAGCCAAGCTCCTGGAAGTACAAAACCAACAAGCCGTTGAAATGGCAATTCTCAATGATCTCTACCAAGGCCGACTACACCCGTTCATCCTAAACCTTGTGAATATATCTGAAACCCTTAAGGAACCGTTACTTACAACAAAAATACAACCCTTCTTCCGAGATGAGTTAACGCTTCACCAGGCAGCAAAGGTCACCGTATTCCCCAACGGCAATAATCTGATCATTAAAGTCGTCATTCCTCTTCCGGACCCAACAAAGTTTGATATTGAAAAGGTGTATCCGATCGTCTCAAGACTGAACGAGAAGTGGGACCTAATGATCGAGACAAGGGCAGATTATATAGCAGAGTCAGAGGATCATGGACTATTCGTTTTAATGACCAAGGAAGAGCTGGGAAAGTGCAACCAAATAACAACAACGCAGCGTGTAACCGTGTCAATCTGTAAGCACCAAAGACCGGTGTTCACAAGGAGCAGTGAAGAATGCCTTATCGAGCTCTTGCAGCACACAGCGACAGCCCAAGAACGATGCCAACACATTGCCGTTCCCGCATCAGAAGGTACGTTCGTAAAAATGGCGGCCAGTAATTCCTGGTTGTACAACCTCCGAAATAATATGACACTAAACATCAATTGTAACGGGGAACAGTACAATCCACTACTAAGGAATACCGGCGTCATACGAATACTTAGACCATGTGACATCGGGACGCGGGAAATGAAAATCCCGTACGAGCAAGACGTCAGCAGCAATGTCGAGTTCAAGCAGCCAAAAGTCGATTTCGTAGGACTATTGGAAACACTTGGAGTACAGTTCGAAGTCCGGAAAGTACCAACAAACTCAACACCAAGTAAGAAGATTCTTCCGATAAGACTGGGAAGCCATGCAGATATCAATGCAATTCTGACCGAGGAAAAAAAATCTTTGGAAAATCTGCAGAGGCAAATAGAGCAGACCAAAACTGAAGAAACCCTCCGAAGCCAACAATGGACGGTTACAAGACATCAATACTCGTTAATGTTGGTGTGCTTGATAATCATCCTAGGAGTAATAATACATATATTTAGAAAAATATGTAAGGCACGAAAAGAGAAGAACGCGTTGCAACAAGTGCATACAGGAGCGCAGATCGAAGAAATGAAAATTCGCGTGGCTCCAAACCCACCAAGGAGAAAACAACCGCCGAAAAGAACATTTGAGATGACCCCAGCCTCAGGAGAACTAACGTTTGCCATGGTTTAAATCTATATATATATAATAAATATTATGATTATGATAATGAAAAACACCATTTTGAGCGATAGAGATCATTTTACCCTAGCAAATATACCTATTCCTCTATAACTTTAAGCAAATGTTAAATTTAAGTTGTAAAATACAATTATAAGATAAGCACAAATGTATATATCCATTAAGCTAACGCTAACGCTAAACATTTATTCTTATTTTAATATTCTTATTTTAATAAAAGAAGACAAACCAATTTTTCCGAGACCTGGCTTGAACTTCCGAAGGGGGGAGGGATGTTATGCCCCAAATACGCATGGAAGCCATGGCTAGCTGAATCGTAGCCGCGTCAGTGAATCTGTTCTAAAGTGGAAGCGTAATAACATAAATAACGCATAACATAATAACACAATTCCACTGCAGCGATTCACTTTCGTGACGCAATGGTTCAGTGGGCCATGGCCTACTAAGCAATTGCAAACACTTCGGGTCATGCTGACAAATGCATTTTCCCGAAGTGTTCAAAGCGAAGTTCCAGGAAGGTCTTTGGGAATTCGGTGAGTCGAAAATCAGCCAACTTTGGTATCGGTCGTGTTTCACTTCGGATAATACTAACACATGTTCACTAGTGTTGCAGCGGTCCATAATACTCAATACCCGTGGCCCAATTCAGCTGTACCACTTACAACACAGCCTCACCAAATAGGATCGATGACGACGATACCATGTAGTTCGTCCTTTATGCAAGGAATGCCCACGTTTTTGCCGTCTTTGGGCACATTTTCAACATTCAGCCAGCAGTATACGTTCCCACCGTCGCTAACGACACCAATAACTTGCCCACCATTCCTTTCTCAGCCGCAGACTATCCAGAGTAACATAGGGAACTTTCGCAAGCTGCAAGATTTACCCGAGTTCACTGGCAGACCGGAGGACTGGCCAATGTTTTCCACTGCATTTAGGGAATCTTCTGCTATGCACAATTATTCAAAAATGGAGAACATGCTTCGATTGCAGAAGTCAATAAAGGGGGATGCACGAGAAGTTGTTGAGTCGTTGCTCATCCACCCCGAAAGCGTAGATCAGGTTATGGCCACACTAGAATTCCGTTTTGGTCGTCCAGAGTGCCTGCTAAGAAGCCAGTTAGAAGTTAGGGAACTTCCTCAAATCCCAGAAGGAAAATTAGAGATGCTGATACCGTTTTCGACAAGAGTGCTAAACCTTTCAACGTTTTTGGAAGCAAGCGGTATGCAGCAACATCTTGCTAATCCCACACTCATCGACGAGTTGGTAGCTAAGTTACCGATGAGTAAGCGACTGGAGTGGGCTCATAGGAGCCTTTTTATTAAACCATATCCCAGTGTTAAACACTTCGCTGAATGGGTGACCGAAATTGCAAGGCTGGTTTGCTTTGTCACAACAACTTCGCTCATATCGCAACCCCTTGAGATGAAGTCAAAGCCAAAAAATGTACTTCATACTAAAGGAGAGCCACCATCTGCTGCCTCCACGAGCCAAAGATGTCGTCATTGCAGTGGACCCCAGCATCCATTGACGGAGTGTGAAGCATACACAGTACTCGACATTCCAGACAAATGGGACTTCCTAAAGAAAATTCGGGTTTGTTTTTGCTGCTTAAGTTTGGCCATAATCTCCGATCGTGCAAATTTCGAAAACTATGTGGAATTGATGGTTGCTCTAGAGCTCATCATTCGTCGCTACATGAAACCAAACAAAGTGAGATGTCGACAGTGTCCGTTGATGACGGTGAAGATGGAATGAAGAATCCAGTACTCAGCTGCAGCGTTAATCCTAATACGGAAGTCCTCTTTCGTGTTTTGCCCGTGCGACTCTTTGGAAATAAAGCGACAGTGAGGACCTACGCCCTTTTGGATGAAGGATCTTCCGTAACCATCATGAGCACGGATTTGGCCAGACAGTTGCATTTGAATGGTCGAGCTAAGGATTTAAATCTGCAGTGGTTTGGCAGGAAGACGATAACGCAGAAGTCCTTCGTTGTAGATGTCAATATAAGTGCGGATAGTGAGACAGCCGAACGTTATGCGATGAATGGGGTTCAGACGGTTGACGAACTAAACTTGCCGATACAATCAGTGACATCCGCCGAATTGCAGCGATCGTATAGCCATCTAAGTCGAATTCCGCTTATTCGATACGAGAATGCAAGGCCTCAGATTCTGATAGGACTGGATAACGCCCATTTAGGTGCACCAATACGCACATTCGAAACTGAGGGGGAAGGGCCTATCATAGCAAAAACAAAGCTTGGATGGCTCGTGTACGGCAGAAGTTCGACGGAGTTTGCAGTGGAGTCCAAAGAAAACGTTCTTCTTCATAGCAAACAAAGTATAGAAGAGGAGGATGAACGTCTTAGCCATATCGTAGACAACTACTTCAATGTGGAAAACTTTGGTGTCGAGAAACCGACTGAACGGCTTATCTCAGCCGTCGATAAGAGGGCGCGGCGGATTTTGTCTAACACAACGACGCGAGTCAACGGTCTTTATCAAACTGGTCTGTTGTGGAAAGAAGACGTTTTTGCCATACCGGCGAGTTACGACATGGCGAATAAGAGACTGTGGAGTTTGGAGACTAAAATGCTAAAGGATCCTGAGTTTGCCACCACGTACAAGGGAATAATTGCGAGTTACATCGAGAAGGGATACGCAAGGAAGCTAACAACTGACGAAGCCAAGATGAACCCATCCAGAACTTGGTACCTTCCTCACTTTGGAGTGAAGAATCCCAACAAACCAGCGAAAGTTAGGCTGGTTTTTGACGCAGCCGCCAAGGTGGGAGATGTTTCACTCAATTCGCTACTTTTGAAAGGTCCTGACGATCACAAGCCGTTGATGACGATACTATTCAACTTTCGCGTGAGACCAGTAGCTGTGTCTGGAGATATTAAGGAAATGTTCCTCCAGATCCTTATTCAACCGGAGGATCAACATGCGCAGCGCTTTTTATGGAGGGAAGAAAAAGACAAGCCGATCGACATTTACGTCATGCAGTCGATGACGTTTGGTGCCAGCTGTTCGCCATGCTCAGCGAACTTTGTGAAAAATCTCAACGCCTTGAGATTTTCAGAAGTTCATCCGAGAGCAGTAAAGGCTATAATCGAACGCCACTATGTGGACGATTATGTCGATTGTTTTGACAGTGTCGATGAAGCAGTCGAAGTCACCAACAACGTAATAGCAATACATACCGAAGGCGGATTCGAATTGCGGGGATTTACTTCGAACTCGAAAGAAGTGCTGCGTAGAATTTCGAGCACGAAGGAAGAATGTCATCAGAACCAGGCAGTTGATATGAATATTGAGGCCCCGACGGATAAAATCCTTGGTATGTGCTGGGAGCCAATGGAAGACGTTTTTTCATTTAAATGCAACTTCCCGCGCGTTAGCAGAGATGTAATGGTGAGTGACAGATGCCCTACAAAGAGGGAGTTTTTGAGCATCGCCATGTCCGTTTTCGACCCATACGGCATGATCGCCAACTTTATTATTCACATTAAGCTGTTACTGCAGTCCGTCTGGATGCGTGGTATTGAATGGGATGCGGAGATTCCACAGGATATATTCGAGCAATGGAAGCTGTGGAGAGCAGAGCTGTTGACGTTGACCCAGTTAAAGGTATCCAGGTGCTATCATCCTCATCTATCGATAGCAGACAACATTACTCTTCACACCTTTGTCGACGCGAGTGAAGAGGCATTTAGCGCAGTCACATTCCTTCGGACTGAGGTTAATGGGAATGTTCGAGTTTCGTTCATCTGTGGTAAGACGAAGTGCGCCCCAAAGAAGCTCCTGTCTATTCCACGTCTGGAGTTGTTAGCCGCTGTTTTGGGAGTCAGACTTTGCAATTCGGTCGTGGAGAGCCACGATTTACTATTTAAATGCCGAATTTTCTGGACCGATTCGAAAACAAATATTAGATGGCTGCGATCAGACCCTCGCCGCTATAAGCAATTTGTCGGATTTCGGATTGCGGAAATACTTGACAGCAGCCGTGTTAACCAATGGCGTTGGGTCCCATCTAAACTAAATCCTGCTGATGAAGCAACTCGAGCACGACATCCTCCAAAGTTTGAACGTGACAGCAAATGGATATATGGTCCAGCGTTTCTACAGTTGCCAGAAGAGGATTGGCCCTTGCAGCCGGATGATATCGGAAGGCAGGAGTGCGAAGAAGAGGTACGGCCGAAGTTTCTTCTGCATGTAGCCGCAGTGAGTATGACATCTCTTGATTTCTCAAGATTTTCAAGTTTTTCGAAGCTGTTAAGAACCGCAGCATGGGTGTTACGATTCATTGTTGCCTGCCGGCGTAGGCGCACAGATAATGGAGAATTGTCAGCTATGGAACTTGAGGTCGCCAAACAAGTGTTGTGCCGACAAGCTCAGAATGATGTTTTTGGACATGAAATTGACCGGCTTAAACAAAATCTGCCTGTTGAAAGGGATAGTCGAATATATAAGCTGGTGCCATATATAGACGATGCCGGACTACTCCGTGTCTATGGGCGCATAGATGCCGCCACTACCATTCCGTTCGAAGCTAGGCGTCCTATCATCCTACCGAAAGACCACCAACTCACGAAACTGCTTGTCGATCACTATCATCGCCTTTTACGTCATCAAAATCACGACACAATTGCCAACGAAATACGTCTTCGATTTTGGGTACCGAGTTTACGTTCTGCTATTAGAAGAGCCAAAAATGACTGTCAGTTTTGCCGAATTCGAGCTGCCCAGCCGTCGCCGCCATTAATAGGACAGTTACCGGAAGACCGTCTCACTCCATTCATAAGACTATTCACCTACACTGGCCTCGACTATTTCGGACCAGTTTTTGTCACCGTTGGACGACATAAAGAGAAGCGTTGGGTTGCTCTTTTTACGTGCATGACAGTAAGGGCTGTACATCTCGAAATTGCTGTGGACCTGTCGACCGATGATTGCATCTTATGCATCCGCAATTTCGTGAACAGACGTGGGGTACCAGCACGAATAAGGAGCGACAATGGTACCAATTTTATTGGTGCAAAAAGGGAGCAGGCTTCCAAGGGAATCCAGTGGGTTTTTAATTGTCCGTCAAATCCACACGCGGGCGGGTGCTGGGAGAGGCTTGTGCAGTCAGTGAAGAGAGTACTGTCACATTCGCTCAACGAGCTGGCACCGAAGCAAGATACCTTATACAGTTCCCTAATTGAGGCTAAAAACATAGTGAACAGCCATCCACTTACGTATTTGCCTGTCTCCACTGAGGATAAAGAACCGCTGACCCCGAATCACTTCTTACTGGGCGCTCCGAACTCAACACAAACTCCAGGCCAAGTGGATGCAAGAGCCCTCTGTCTTCGGAAGCAATGGCGTATCAGTCAACAGATAAAGGATAGATTCTGGAGAAGATGGGTCCAAGAATATTTGCCAGTCCTCACAAGGCGATGTAAATGGTTTGATAGAGTCCCGCCTCTCGCCGTTGGAGATCTAGTGCTTATTTGTGATGTCGACGCACCAAGAAGCCAGTGGGTACGCGGAAGGATCGTCCGAGTGTTTTCGGGACAAGACAAGCTTCGTTCGTTCGTTCAGCCGAGGTCAAGACTACAACAGGAGTTCTTCGAAGACCAGCTGTAAAACTGGCCGAATTGGATGTAAGTGAGGCTTTGGGAAACCCAGAGCGCCTCACGGGGGGTGGGGTGTCGTAATTATTCTCTGTAAATCGTGGCGTTGGCTCGGATTTCAAAACAAACATCTCAATAAATGACGTACCCTGGAACGCACCGCTGTCAAATCAACAGCCACTGAACGCGGATCGAGCTTCTGTCACTTGCTAGTGAGCATGAGGTTTTTCTTTGTTAAATTGCAAATGAAGTCCGAACCACCGCCACGATCTGCTTAAAAGAGTAAGTAAAATGCGCATACGAATTATTTATATATATTGTATTTACTTGAAAATGAATTTAGATAATAAACAAACAACAAAAAACGGACAGGTTTGTTAAAATATTCAACGCAGTCGGGTCGGAACTCATTTGCAAAGTCCCTACCTGGACTCATTACGCCGCCTGCGTAACAAGTTCAATGCATAGAAACGACTTCATAGATTTCCGGGTCGGCTTCTTGATAGTTTTTTCCGCGCTAATGATTGAATCGATGGTCCAAAAACATTGTGCTTAACGATGAAGGCCATGATCGCTTTTAGCTTTTCTTGGAAAAATCGTGCGCTGAAGTAAGTATCACCGTTTGGATAATTGTTCACTTCACTTTCGATATAGGTGCTATTGAACTACTAAACTAAACAACTAAATATCAGTAGTTGCGACTTGTGAACACGGTGTTTCAGTGGTTAGTATCCTGGACTACTTGAGTGTACAACGTACGCCCACATATGCCACATGCCACATCACAAATTCTTAAGTGCTTGCGATTTGCGCCCACCACCCCAAAGCAAAGCAAGAACGGAATCATCGGGTTAACCATACCCATCTACAAAATTTTACTGAAATTGGTTGAGCGGTTTTGGAGATCGACATTCTAAGTCAGGTCCAAAACTAATGTATCTTTCAAGCCGCAACCAACCATATACTAAATCCATAAAATTTTCTTGAAATCGGTTTAGTGTCTTCAGAGATGGACAACAGCGCCACCTATCGGGTCCAAAACTATCTTGTCCTTTAAGCTGCAACCAACCATACATAATCACAAAAGTTAATTTATAGTGGTTGAGGGTTTTCTGAGGTCGACAACACATGAATGTTCACTAAAATGCCTATAACTCATATAACCAAACCACATACAAAGACCTTATATCCATACAAACCTTGGTATTGACGTCACCTTTCATTTGAAGTTTCCAGAAACAAAATCGGTTCACGCATTAAGAGAACATCAGTTCAAACACAATCTGAGATGGATGAAACACGAAATGTGCCTACAGCGCCACCTGTTGAGAATTTTCAGAATTTTCATTTTTCCTAAACTATCCCTGATTCAAGACAAACAAAATAAAAATAATCATTCAAATACACACCGCCCGCAATTGATTTTTATGAACAGTGGTGGTCCAGTATAACGAATGATCGATATAACGTACACTTTTTTCAATTTCATTGGTGTCTCAACGTATGAAAAAAAGAGTTGACATTTCTTTAGTAAAGAAATATGTACATATACATACATATGTAGGCAGGTGTAAAGCAACTCTCTGGATTGTAAATGCATGTATGGATGGGTATGGGCCTGTTGTAAAACTGTTAGCTACTACGTATAACTTTTTGTTATTGTGCATTACTGCTATGTATTTGAACTCACAATGTTTTTTTTAACTTTATGAATAAATGAAATAAAACGAATGAATAGAAACAATATTTGTACATTTTATTTAACGTTTCGTACAATTAAAATGTGCTCGATATTACGAATTTTTCGATTTAATGAATACACCTGGCCATTAATACTGGACAACCACTCACTGTAATTATATAAGGAATCTCACTCGATCCCATCCTCCGTCCCACTCAAACTCAAACTCGCACTCCATCGCCATCCATGGTGGCCGTGGCCCGGCCAGTGGTTGATTTGATATTGGAATTGGAATGCAAATATTGTAATTTGTACGTATGAGGAGGTAGTATATACACAGATTCATATTCATACATAATCTACATCTCCAACTGAACAAAAAAAAATTCACTCCGCAAAACCTAAAACGCATGAGCACTTGAGCAGACCAAATGCATTCGACTCCAGTTCCGATTCCGAGTATTTACATGAAAAAAAAACCCTCCCGCTCTCTCAAAAAATCAATATACCGTGAAAGATAACTAAAAAAAGAAACCACCACTGAGATCGATTTGAAAATCTTGGTCAATTAACAAATTGATGAAAAAAGGAATTTCGCAAAGGTTTTGTTAATATTGCTCAGCTGATATAGCAAATAGAAACTACATTTTAGACTTAAAAGATGCGCGTTTTAGATATCTAAAAACTGGAATTAATTCCGTTCAAATAGACGAAGGAGAAGTTCACTTTTTTTGTTTTCAAAGTCTAATTATTGAATCTCTTGGACTTCCACAATCAAAACCAAATATTTTTAAATGCATTAAATTGCTCCTCATAAAAACCTAATAAATAAAAAAAAAATAAAAATCTGTTAACCCGTTTGCTGTGTAGTTTCCGATAAGAAAATATTTACTTTATTTTATATTATTAGGGATTACTGAAGTAATTCTGGAATTACCACAAACTTTGTACACCGCTTTGGTCAGAGATGAATGAATAAAAGAGATGGATATCTTTCGTACGTTTATCCCCCCAAAACCCATTTGTTTACATTGTTGTTTTTGTAATTTCAACCCCCGTCTGTGAATACGTGTGAGCTACAAAAAAAGTTGCTAATGACAGACCACCAATCAAAATTCAGAACGGCCGGCCGAATGTCATAAAACAGCATAATTTTGTATTCACCATATGGTGACACTCTCTTTGAGATAGGTCTGTTCGTTAGATATACGATTTTTCGGTTACCTCCAGAATTACCCCATTGTATTATTCCGACTGGAAGGAACAACTTATTTTATACGTAAAATTATTAATTGACTATTTAATTTTATACGCGGATGAATTTATATATTTAAACGAGTTGGTTGGTGTACTAGGGTTCAAATTATAAGAACTTTGAAAAGAAACATTTCGAAAGCATTATGTGCTATCTATCGGAAAAATTGCGATATTTACTTGTATGGCAATTATCTATTCTTGTTCTTTAAATAAAAAAAAAAGTTATAATTTAATTCCACATGCAGTAGGCTAAAATGAAGAAAAAAAAAGAATTAAGGTTTTCAAATAATATATAATAAACAATAAAAACATTTCATGCCGATTTATAGTAGATAGCCTTGACTAAAATGTTGGATTTTGTTATTTATTTGCAAATTGATTGGTAAATTGTAAATAATTTTAATTTATACAGCCTGCTTGCGTTCGATTTTACAAGAAAGCTTTTTTCATTACTGTGTTACCTAAAAAAAATGTAATTTGAATTGTTATTCGTAACTATATCACCCGTTTTTGATAAAAGGCAGTGTCAAAGTGGTAGAAACATATTAATTTATATTCACTGCATGCAAATTAACGGTCAACCGTCAAAATTCAAATTTTCCTAGTGAACATACCCAAACCAGTTTTCCAGGATATTTGAAAATTTTATGAATTTCGGTGGTGAATTCACCAATTTTCCGCCATCTTCCGGGTGAATTCACGAACTCACTTATACTAGTATAGAAATGAGAATGTATGAGTGACTTCATGAATTTTTCGGGAAAACAGCTTGTAGGCAGCCGCCTTTCCACTGGAAAGATATATATCTCTGTATTCCATTATCGTTGGCTTTGGTATACATTGCAATATGGACTCCAAACGTCTTACATCATAAACTAAGTATTAAATAGACCGTCAGCTCCTACAACTTAAGAGAATTTGCCTACAAGCTGTTTTCCGTGTTGCTATGTGGCAAAGTTGTGTGCCATGTTAAAGTAGATTAGCCGCACGCATACACTCGCACATAGGAACCTGACAGATGCCTGACAGTTCATTCTGTGGTAACATTGGAATAAATTCAAATAATTCAAATAATTGCCCGTTATCGGGACGTGTTAAGAAAACGGTGGGTATGGTGTGGTGAATTTAGTACCAAATTATATTAAAACGCATATAAGGATTTCTTTCATTTTACCTAGATAATTGTAAATGTTTACATTTTTGTTGTAAACAATGGAAATCGATAAACTATATGAATCATTGACAAAAATAAAAAATATCTGATTACTAATGATTATGAATCGTATGAATTAAAAGAAAATTGTAAGCAGCAAAACTTAAATGCGTGAGACATATCAGGGTACAAATCAGTAAACATGTTTATTTCCAATTTTGCTTGTATACATTTTGAGTTTCGCTTTTTTCCCGTACATTTTAAAGAAAAAAAATTTTCGTTGATTGTGTGTATTAGACTTTTTCGTTATAAATGGAAATTATTCATATTCTCGGCTGACGCAATTGATTTCAAATGTAATTTCATTAATTATGACAATTGTTCCAAATTTTCTAATAAACAACATTTTTTTTTAATAAACGGAATATTCATGAAAAGGTTATAACTAAAAACTCATACCTATTATTTCAAATCTTAAGATTCGTAATCAATTCTTCTCTTTAAATTCTTTGCCGTTTTTCTGTGGACATTCACGGTGAAATCATATTTCGCCAAAAACAGCCAAACGAAAACAGACACAATAATTATTATAGGAACAAAAATATCTTATTTTATTTCACACATCATTCCTTTGTTTATTTATGTTGATTACATTCGCTTTATATATTTTGTAGAATATCTACATGTTTTCGTGGTGAAATAAAACCACGAACTTAAACTCTCAGAACGCATCCATCAGCTGACAGAAACTCACCAAATACACTAACTCTCAGTCAGTGTTCTCAGCACTCTCTCTTTATTTTTCACACGAAGCGTGTTAATTTTTCCCTTTTCACTAAACTCAAATTCCCTTAGTTTTGTTTATGGAAAAACATACTTTTAAAAGTAAAATTTGTATTATTCAGAGAGAATATCATATTAAATTAATCTTCAGTATAATGATGATCATTTTTTGATAATAGAAATTTTTGCTTAAGCCAAATCTCTTTTTTATGTACATTTAGTGCGTTGATATGCATAGTGAAATGTAGTTTGACTGTTTTTCTGCCAGATTGATATTGACAGTCCAACAATTAAGACATTTTTTCCTCTTACGCAGGAAAGTTTTTCAAAAATTTAAATTCCCACAAAAAGGTAAAGATACCACAATGCAGGAACACTGCTGAGTGTCAGTATTTTATTACTCCTCCCACCTTGTAGAAATTCTTTTTTTTTTCTGCTTCATACGTATTCACAGATAGGAAATTTAAGAAAGAATTTTATTTTCAAAATTTGCGGGGGGAATCGGGTAGGTGCGCGGGAGCTGACGGTCTATTTAATACTTAGTTTATGGTCTTACATATTAAGTTGTACCATAGACAAATTAATTTAGAGACACACCACTTCATACAACGAAAATGATCCCAATTTTTCAATAACTACCTCCTCGCGACACATCCACTTTCATCGCATAAGGACATGCGATGGATCACCAACCCATCCACCACCACCTCCACCTTCCACCATACTCTACTAGTGAGCGAGGCGCGTCGCAAAACAACGCACTATCCTCATTCGAGTTTATTGTTCTCTCTGAGTTACGCAAAACCAGTTTGACTTTGCTATGGCAGTATGAGGGATGATGGTGGAAATAGTCTGCGGCAGCGATGCCACTTTACTTCAATTGAAGTAGATTTACTTCAATTTTGGAAAAAAAATTAAAATCTTCTCCCTACTACACTATCGTTAAATTCTTTATATCTTCTTCACTTTAGATCTCCATTATTTAATCCTCTTCATTTTTAATAAGAAAACCGTACATCTACTTCCAGAAAAAAATTAAAAAATGCTTTAAACTCTTTCATTCAAGCGCCGATTCACATTTAAAAATTACAAACTTCACTTTAAACACAAAATTTATTAAAATTTTCTGACCTTTATTATTAGTTTCCTTTTAATTTTTTTGTCACAGAGGTACGTTATGTTTGGTTTTGGTTCCGAAAAGTTTAGACAAAAACTCGAAAGAATTATTACCAACGCGATGAAAAGATATTTTGACGTAATCAAGAATGTGAATACAAAATTAATAAACATATCGCTGTGTACAAATTATAATATTTTTTTATAAAAAACATGGAAAAATTAGATTTTGTTTTTTTTGGACATGTTTTATATATATACAACTAATATGGAATTAAATATTTCATTAGAATTATGACTGAAATCTACTTCACTTTTTGGGTCAAATCTACTTCGCTTTACTTTTTGAAGTGGTAACGCTGGTCTGCGGCTTGCGGGCGGCGCAGTTCTTACTCACTGAATATTCTTTATTATTTTTATTTTCATTGCATTACTGATTGTTGATGCGAGTGGTTAATATAGGAAGTTTTGCAATTGTGAATAGTTTCGTGATATCATAATGGAAATGTGCAATCGAAGAAAAATTTGGGGAGTACGATGCGTTGTGGTTTCTTGCATGAAATCGAAACGTGACAACCCAAATTTAAATTTTTTTAAATTTCCAGATGCAAAGACGGAAATGTCTGAAAAGTGGATGGATGCATGTTCGTTAGCAGGCCCTCTGAAAATTAAAAATTCATATGTATGTTCTTGTCATTTTAAGAAAGATGATATAGGTAAAAGTAGGTTAAAGAAAAAAACAGTACCTTCAATTTTCTATGACCATTCCCTTCCAAGAAATGATACTCAAGCCTTAATACCTGTCCGTTCTGAAGGAAAGTCGTATACTCGTATACCACAGGAACTCTCGCTTGAAGAGCTTGCACTTTTAAAACCGACGATCATGACGGAAAGCAATATAGAAGATGTCAAATGCAACAATTGTCTAAAGTCGGACAAAAATTGCTCTTTCTACAGACTAAAATATGCTAAGCTTTTAAATAGATTAAAAGAATTACAAGAAAAGTTGAAACGATTAAGTTTTCAAAAGAAATGTTCAGTGAATAAAAATAATTTGTTAAAGAAAAAAAATGCTACATTACTGTCTAATATAATAGATTCTTTGCCGAAAGTTAGTTCGAATGGTAAAACATTTGGCAAAATGATCTTATGCAAAAAATCTAAATTTTCCCACTGGAAAAAAGTGAAAGAGACTTGGCTTCTGAGTTACAATATAAATCGCCTACTGTATATAGGTATTTACGAAATATACTTAAAATTAACTTTCCATCAAAAAGCTCCATACAACGATGGCAGTGTATTAAGAAAACAAGGCCTGGCTTTAATAGCAATGTTACAGAAAATCTGAAAAAATTGGTTTCCAGTTGGGAACTAAGCATGAGGGAGACTTCTTTGGTGTTTGATGAAATCGCTATTAGAAGGAGTTTAGACTATGCTGCTTTCTATGATGATATAGTTGGGTACCTACGTCGAAGATGGCAGTGGGAAAAAAAATATTATTGGGAAATATGTAAAGGGTGATTTTTTAGCTGGTTTGGTTTTGGCAACACTGGTTTTGACAGCTGACGTGTGTTTAGTACCTTGTGTCACTGTCAAACAGCTTCAGTTTGGTTTGCAATTTAACCATGGATCGTCTTACAAATGAACAACGCTTGCAAATTATTGAATTTTACTATCAAAATTCGTGCTCGGTTCGAAATGTTCATCGCGCGCTGCTTCCATTTTATGATCGCCATTCTCGACCTTCTGAGCAGTCTATTCGGAAGATTGTGACCAAATTTCGCACCAAATTTACTTTGTTTGACATTAAACCACCAACACGTTTACGTACTGTGCGAAGTGAAGAAAATATTGCGGCCGTATCAGCTAGTGTGACAGAAGACCGCGAAATGTCGATTCGGCGCCGTTCCCAGCAGTTACGCCTTTGTTACAGCACTACGTGGAAAATTTTGCGGAAGGATTTGGGCGTAAAGCCTTTTAAGATACAGCTGGTGCAAGAACTAAAGCCAGCCGACCTACCACAACGCCGAATTTTTGGTGAATGGGCTCTTGGAAAGCTGGCCGAGGATCCGCTTTTTTATCGAAAAATTGTGTTCAGCGATGAGGCTCATTTTTGGTTGAATGGGTACGTAAATAAGCAAAATTGCCGCATTTGGAGTGAAGATCAGCCAGAAGCATTGCAACAGCTACCAATGCATCCCGAAAAAGCCACTGTTTGGTGCGGTTTATGGGCCGGCGGCATTATTGGGCCATATTTCTTCAAAGATGATGCGAATCGCAGCGTTACTGTCAATGGTGAACGCTACCGAGCGATGATAACAAACTTTTTTTTGCCCGAAATGGAAGTTCTTGACTTGCATGATATGTGGTTTCAACAAGACGGTGCCACATGCCACACAGCACGCGAAACAATGGCGCAATTGCGAGGCGAGTTTGGTGAACAGTTAATTTCACGTTTCGGGCCGGTCAATTGGCCGCCTAGATCGTGCGATTTGACACCATTAGATTATTTTTTGTGGGGGTATGCCAAGGCTAATGTGTATAGGGACAAGCCCGCTTCGATTGACGCACTGGAAGCCAACATCCATGCATTCATTCGTGAGATACCGGCCGATATGTGTGAAAGAGTATGCCAAAATTGGACTCAGCGGATGGGCTACCTGAGAAGCAGCCGCGGTCAACATTTGCATGAAATTATCTTTAAACATTAAATTGCAAGGTTCAAACTATCGATTCAAATAAATATTTCATTCATTTTTTCGAATTTTTTGTGTTTTTTTTTTTAAAAAAGTTCTAAACCTCTTAAAAAATCACCCTTTAGTTTTATTTATGATCAGGGGTCTTCTTTCAAACTGGAAATATGTAATAAGCTACTATGTTACTGATAAACCAATATGCGGCCAATTGAAAATATTGATTACTGTCATAACATTGGGTTGCGGGTAAGAACCCTCACTTGTGATCAGGGATCAAATAACAGAAGCTGTTACTATAGTTTTGGCATTACTCAAGAAACACCTTACTTTTTTCATAATTCCCAAAAAATATACGGAATTTACGACCCATGTCACCTTATTAAAAGTTGTCGAAATACCCTGATGAAAAAGGATATAAATTGTAGTGACGGCGTCGTAACCTGGAATTGTTTTTATCCGAAAATGTGTGCATTCAATCAAGTAACAATATTATACTCTGATATTTGTAATGAAAATCAAACTAACATATCTTTTTGTGGTAACTATCAAGAAACAAATCATGAAAACGAGGAAGACTGTGATAATTTTGAGCCCATAGAGTTGACCTTAATTGAAAAGGATATGCTAGTAGAAGATTTGTCGCTTCGATATTTTATTGGTGCTGCTATGCTAAAAATATCTCCAAAAATTAATTGCAGCTCTTGTGAAGTAGAGCTAAAGAAATCCGGAGAAATTATAAAATTACAAAAGGTTTCTGAAACTTTCTTGTTTCATAAAAATTACTCCTCAAATTCCGATTTCGGTAGTTTAATAGCTCCTACAGATGTATTTTTCAAAATTTCTAAATTCCACGTTCCTATTTTTAAGAGTTTTATAGCTGACAGGCCACACGTCCAAAAAATAAAGGCAACAATTATAGAAACGTGCATATATGAAACAAATCGAGTTCCTGAATTTTCGCTCTGGTTTGCGGATGGGAATTTATGTAAAGACCATCACATTAAAATTCTTAATTACATAATTCATGTTTTGCTTAGAAAGTATTGTGTCTGGGAAAGTGCGAAACTCGCTTCTCCTGCAAATACTTACAATATCCATCCCAAACTTAAAATTATAAATCAGTAAGCAAGCACCCTAAGAGTGAGAGGCACGGTGACCTCACTTTAAACAAGCACCTCAAAAGTGAGAGGCATAGACAAAGCATACTGAGACACCCAACTTCAAATCTTTGCGGGCAAAACGTTTATATAATTTTATCGGTTGAGTTTAAAATGGTTTGTTACACGAGAATTGTTTTTTCTTTTTGGAAGAAGTGTACATTGGTTTCACATATTTATAAAAAATAAAGAACGTTAGGGTCCTAACGACGTAACTTTTTGAGACGACTATCGTCGAAACGATAGACCTCCAAAACTAAGTGCACACATTTTAAAGCTCCATCTATTTCATTCTCCACAATTGTATTGAAAACTTACGATAATCAAAAAAAAAAAAATTCACCTGACATAACTTATTTTGATCATCGAAATTTAAAAAAACCATGTCGTCTCGATAACCATCGTCATACGTGATCTGCCCCAGGGGCGGTCGTAAGAAAATAAAAATAATCAGTAATGCAATGAAAATAAAAATAATAAAGAATATTCAGCATAAACTAAGTATTAATATTATTAATACTTAGTTTATGATATTCAGTGAGTAAGAACTGCGCCGCCCGCAAGCCGCATCACCGATCACCTTCACGAGACTATTTCCACCATCATGCCATCATCCCTCATACTGCCATAGCAAAGTCAAACTGGTTTTGCGTAACTCAGAGAGAACCATAAACTCGAATGAGGATAGTGCGTTGTTTTGCGACGCGCCTCGCTCACTAGTAGAGTATGGTGGAGGTGGTGGTGGATGGGTTGGTGATGCATCGCATGTCCTTATGCGATGAAAGTGGATGTGTCGCGAGGAGGTAGTTATTGAAAAATTGGGATCATTTTCGTTGTATGAAGTGGTGTGTCTCTATATTAATTTGTCTATGGTTGTACCTTCGTATAGTATACCTGCATAAAATATGTTTACTTTAGTATGTCGCTTTTAACAAACTAGACTAGGAGTACCAAAAGTTAAAGGCGAAAATATTTTCAAGTTTTAAAAATCCGTTTCTTATTTAACCAAACTTTTGTTGAATGTTCTCATACTTTAAAAGTATAAAATCAAATAATGAATCATTTAATAAGTATAACGATTTAATAATAACAAACGCAACAAAAAAAATACATTTCCTCAATGTATGTACAAAAGAAAGGCGCATGGCCGCTTTCTGATTCTAATTTGGATCCATTAGCTGTTTTTTATTATCAGCTATGATCCATATAGATCATCGATTTACATGCACTTACAACAACAGCACATGATCCTGCTTCTCATCGAGATCACGAATCATGATCTGAAAATTATTTCTACTATTTCCGACTAGGTGGCTTATTTCATTTTTAAATGTTGGTGTGCCTGTAAACGATAGCCACACAATCACGTTGCCAGACTAAAAAATGGAACACAAAAAAATCAATTGATTTATTTCGCATTCGAATAAACTTGTTGGATAAAAGACTCAATTTGGCATCACTTAATTTTCTTTTCTACTTTTATAACCTCAATTGAAGTGTCAATAAAACTTCCTTCCTTTTTTATATTTCAAATCAAGTTGTCGAGTTTTTATTTTGAGCTCCGGAATTTTTACATTTTTATTACAGATCCCATTAGGTTATGGGCCCAGTAATGCACTAATAAAATAAAGTAAAATTTAAGCTTCAATTCAATATAAACATTGGAACAATTGGTAAAGTGATTATTTTGATTTTGGACGATTTGATTGTGTCACGATGAGTGGCATGCTTAATACCATTCAGAAATTGAAAGGAAGAGAGAATTTTGATGACTGGAAATTCGCAGTCCAAAACTATTTGGAACATCAGCAGTTGTGGAATTGTGTTCTTGGAGTTGAAACCGATGTAATTAAAATAGCGAAGGCAAAATCTACAATTATTTTACTTCTAGAACCAGTCAACTTTGTCCACGTAAAGAATGCGAAAACTGCCAAGGAAGTTTGCGAGCGATTAGCTGCTGCATTTGACGATAAAGGGTTGACCAGAAGAGTTGGCTTGCTGCGATGCCTTATAACAACCGATCTGCAAAATAGTGGAGGTGTTGAGAATTATGTGAACAAGATTGGGGACGTTCAAGTATCTAGTTTAGTAAGTCTGACAGCTCTCTCACTAGATGAAACTCGACTCTGATTGGGGGAAATCGGTCGTGAGAGCAGATGTTTCAGTTGACGTTTATGGAGGGGTAGCCGACGAATCTAGTCGAGAAATTCGTGACTGAGTACTAAGTTGACAGTTCTCATATGTGGCTGACGTAGAAAACGTGACGTTCCCGACCAATCTAGTTTTTGCGTTCAGGTTACATCTCATCAAGACCAATCTAGTCGACTTAAGATGACTAGATTCTTGAATGCGGCCATTGTTTCTACCGCCCATAAACTTAATTCTGTTGGAATTTCAGTATCGGATGAGTGGGTTGGAACACTACTTCTTGCAGGATTGCCGGAGGAATATAAGCCAATGATAATGGGGATCGAAAGTTCCGGTGTTAATATAACATCTGATTCCATTAAAACAAAACTCCTGCAGGATGTGTCAGCGTTTTATGGGGAAATTAAACATGTGAAGAAACGGTTTAGTAAGTCGAAGAGGAATGGTCTTCGCTGCTTTGTCTGTAACCAATATGGCCATATAGCAAAAAACTGTTCACAGAAACAAAAAAGTGGAGCGGATGCTAGAGTGGCCAAAGCTCTCTATACAACATTTGCAGCGCAAATAATAGATAACGAAGACTGGGTTGTTGATTCAGGCGCTTCTTCACATATGACGTTCAAAGAGGAATGGCTCCAAAATTCTAAAGTTGTAAATGATGATTTTATCGTGGCTGATAACAGTAAGTTGAAAGTTGAAGCGAAGGGAGATGTTTCTTTGAATATTCCGTGTGGTCAAGGGTGCGATAGCAACATTCTCACCCTTCAAAACTGCGGGGCCGGATGGTATATTTCCAGGTCTAATGCAATGGGGTATAGACCTAATTGCACCAAGGCTCAGGAATATATACGTTGCATGCCTAGCAATAGGCTATATCCCGATAACATGGAGGGAAGCAAATGTGGTCTTCCTTCCAAAACCGGGAAAAAAGGACTACACCGAAGCAAAGTCATTCAGACCAGTCAGCCTAACATCCTTCCTGTTAAAAATAATGGAAAGGGTGATGGTGGACTATATGGAGAGTACTGCGCTTAAGATGTATCCTTTAAATAGTAGACAGCATGCATACAGGGTAGGTATGTCTACAGAAACAGCGCTACACCAAGTAGTACGCGTTGCGGAGGAAGAGCTAAATACCGGGGGCATTGCGATGACCACTATAATGGACATTGAAGGTGCCTTCGATAAGATATGCTTTGAAAGTCTGAAACAAGCCTTGGAAAAACGTAGGGTTAACCCACTGGTGGTAAGATGGGTGGACAATATGTTGAATACGAGGGCGATTAATATTCAGACGGGAACCTCAAAACTCAGAGGAAGGGTTAGCAGAGGTTGCCCACAAGGAGGTGTTCTCTCACCTACACTGTGGAATATCACTGTGGACTCTCTTCTCGACAGACTCGAGGCGACGGGCATTCACACAGTGGGATATGCCGACGACATAGCAATAATGGCCAGAGGCAAATTCATGGACGTCACAGCAGATATCATGAGGAATGCACTCAGAGTGGTTGAGCGGTGGTGTCTGGAACAAGGGCTCTCCATTAATGCGGCGAAAACAGATCTAATAGTCTTCACTAGGAAGAGGAAAAATCTGGAATTTCGGCCCTTAACACTTTTCGGATCGGAACTAACAATGACTAAGAAGGTTAAGTATCTGGGAGTCTATCTAGATACTGGACTTACTTGGAATTACCATGTTGAGGAGAAGGTCCGGAAGGCAAAGAGGGTACTACATCAGTGCAAACGTGTATGTGGACAGAGGTGGGGACTCTCGCCTAGGTCAGCATACTGGATGTATACGATGATAACTAGACCCATTATCACGTACGCCTCGGTTGTATGGTGGGCGAAAGCCTCTCAGAAAACTGTGAGGAAGCACCTGGATAGGGTTCAGCGTTTAGCATGTATGGGAATTACAGGTGCAATACGTACAACCCCAACATGCGCATTGGAAGTCATCATGGGGATATTACCGCTAGACTTATTTATTAAGAAAACAGCGGCCCAAACGGCACTTCGCTTGCATCGAGATGCGAAATGGCACCATCGTGGTACGATCTATGGACATAGGAAGATCCTGGAACTTGTTAAAGACGAGATTAGGGAGCTAAACATGCCTATGGATCGAATAACAAGGGTGCGTATTATGGAAAGAAATCATAAAACTCGTATTGAGAACGGATTACTTCCAGAAAAAAGAAATGGTGAAATAGTGATTTTCACGGATGGATCCATGATGGATGGCGGGGCGGGGGCCGGTATCTATTCAGAAGAGCTGGAACTTGCCCGTCACATTAGCCTCGGGAAATACACTTCAGTATACCAGGCTGAGATGATTGCCTTGCTTTATGCGTTGGACTACTTGCTTGAGTGTCAGGTGGAAGGAAGAAATATCCTCATAGCACTGGACAATCAGGCGGTGATCAGATGCATGGAACAAACAAACATCACAACATCACTGGCACTGGAATGCGTACTTAAACTCAATAAGTGTTCATCTAAAAATGAAGTAACACTGACTTGGGTACGAGGACACATAGGGATCGAAGGCAATGAAAAGGCGGACTCCCTTGCAAAACAGGGGTCAACTGAAAAGTTGCTGGGACCAGAACCATTCTCTTCAATTGGCAGAGGAATGGTTGAACAGCTTGTCCACAAATGGATCACGGCAGAACACCTGAGAAGGTGGTCAACCGTGGAACAATGTAGACAAGCTAAAATGGCAATAAAGTGGCCTACCTGCTCCACTCAAAGAAGAGTTCTAAGCATGAGTCGAGGAACATTGAAATGGGTGGTGGCTTTGTCTACAGGACATGGTAATTTCAGGTATCACTTAAGGAAAATGGGCCTTATAGAGGATGATACTTGTAGACTATGCCTGGAGGAATCTGAGACAGCGGCACATATACTGTGTCAATGCCCGGCATTGGCTGGCAGAAGAATGAGGATCTTGGGACATCAATGGGTCGAGACCCAGTCGATGAAACGGATCTCCCATAAACAGATGCTAGCGTTAACACTAGGAATTGAGCCCAGAGAAGAACTGTGGAGAAATCCAGAGAGTCTCTCTGAGTAAGATTTACAGTGGTAGAGAGACGAAAAGAGACCCGACAATGGTGGTCTGATTCGATTATCTCTCGAAATATATATATATATATTCCGTGTGGTGACGTCATTGCAAAAGATGTTCTGTTCGTTTAAAACCTGTGTGCCAATTTACTGTCAGTAGTGCAGATGGTAAAAGGTGGCAATCGTGTTATCTTCGGCTCCGATGGATGTACAATAGTCGACAAACGCAACGAGGTGATCGCTACTGCGAGTTTGCAGAACAACACGTTTAAGTTGGATAGGGTTGTGCAATCAGTTAGCATTGCCAATCATAAATTAAATTCAGATGTGTGGCACAGGCGACTTGGTCATATCAATTTTCAAACGTTGCATAAGATGGCTGGTGGTTTAGTGGATGGTATTTGCTGTGACACAATAGAAGAGTCTCGTGGTTGTGAAATTTGTCTCAAAGGGAAGAAATTCAGGCAACCATTTAAATTATCCAAATCTACATCAAGAAGACCGCTGGAATTGGTGCACTCTGATTTATGTGGACCAATGGAGGAGACGTCTATGGGTGGCTCCAGATATTTTCTGCTGTTTCTGTATGATTTCTCGAGGATGATATTTGTTTACTTTATTGATTTCTTCTTTATTCAAAGAACGAGGTAAGAGAAAAGTTTGTTCAGTTTAAACATTTCGTTGAAAACCAAACAGGGTTCAAGATTAAAAGATTTCGTACAGATAATGGTACGGAATATTGTAATAGACTGTTCTCTAATTTGTTGCGTAATAGTGGTATCAAGCATGAGACAACTAATGTTTATACACCACAACAAAACGGAAAGGCCGAACGCATGAACCGCACAATTGTAGAGAAATCGCGTTGTTTTTTACTAGATGCTAATATGAGCAAACGTTTTTGGGCAGAAGCGGTTTCAAAAGCTGCCTATCTTATCAACAGTTCAGTGAGCAGAACGTCTGAGCTATTGAAATCACCAGAAGAGCCAAACATTGAACATCTTCGAATTGAAAGCAGATCTAATGGGCAGATTTAAGATGAAAGACATTGGTGAGGCATGTTCATTTCTTGGTATTCGTTTGACTAGAGATAAAAATTCTGGCGAAATTTGGATCGATCAGGAGCAATACATAAATGAAGTTGCACCTCGTTTTGGAATGAAAGATTCTAACAGTTGCACTACTCCGATGGAACTTAACCTGCATTTATCCAAAAAGCGATTCTGAAAGAGATGTGGGAAGGGAACTGCACACAAAAATCTTGGCTTTCAACGAGACAACGGAAAGACAGTGTTAATAAGTGGTTACTGCGATGCTGATTTCGCAAGTGACATTGATGAACGGAAGTCTGTTACGTGCTATATTTTCAAGGTTGGAAACGGAGCTGTATCCTGGATGTCAAAAAAACAAAGTACTGTGGCCCTTTCTACAACTGAGGCCGAGTATATGGCAATGAGTATGGCGATACAAGAAGGTTTATGGCTTCGAGGTTTGGAGAAGGAACTCTTTCAAAATCCTTCAAAGAACTTTGATCTATTTTGCGATAATCAGAGTGCGGTATATCTGTCATCTACTACTGGTTACCGTGCTAGAACCAAACACATAGATGTAAGGCATCATTTTGTACGTGACATCATGAAAGAAGGTGAAGTGTGCTTACGTCATATAGGTACGAACGAGATGGTAGCTGATGTAATGACAAAGGCTTTATCATCATCCAAGAACAATTTTTGCGCTTTATCCATGGGACTTCAATAGTTGGTTTAGAAATTGATTCTAGTGGGAGTGTTGGATAAAAGACTCAATTTGGCATCACTTCATTTTCTTTTCTACTTTTATAACCTCAATTGAAGTGTCAATAAAACTTCCTTCCTTTTTTATATTTCAAATCAAGTTGTCGAGTTTTTATTTTGAGCTCCGGAATTTTTACTTTTTTATTACAGATCCCATTAAAACTCCCTGTCCGTATTCCAAGTTATGTTGTTTTTTCTCGTTCTATAAAGGTATGTCCTGACCAGCCAAACATTTGATAAACTATGAAATACCTACATGTCCCATAAATATTTCTAAAATACTTATTAGCTGTTTTTTATTATCAGCTATTATCCATATAGATCATCGATTTACATGTACTTACAACAACAGCACATGATCCTGCTTCTCATCGAGATCACGAATCATGATCTGAAAATTATTTCTACTATTTCCGACTAGGTGGCTTGTTTTATTTTTAAATTTTGGTGTGCCTGTAAACGATAGCGACACAATCACGGTGCCAGACTAAAAAATGGAACACTAAAAACTCAATTGATTTATTTCGCATTAGAATAAACTCCCTGTCCGATTCCTAAATACTTACATGTCCCATAAATATTTCTAAAACACTTATTAAACAAAACAATTTTTATGGAATGTTTAAAAATGTTTTGCTGGTTTGGATCTGGACACCAAAAAAATATTATGAAATGTTTCACAGTTACCCAATCATGAGGGGAAATAATTTTTGTTTTACAAGTATCCTTGCAGAAAGTGAGCGGTGTTTTTCCTGTTTTTCGATTATTATTTCTTTTTAAATAAAATAATAATGCCCAGAAAAGCTTGGAATCTTCTAGTCCAAAACAGGATAAAGTTGAAATATTTCATAAACCTTTACCCCCGTATTAATAAACAAATATGCAAAATGTAAGTTAGCTAGTAGACATCAGATACCATGCAAAAATTTGACGTAACTGCTGAGTAACGAGTTGATAACTTTTACGCAGTGTTTATTAATACGGGGGCTAAAAAATTAATTTCAGAAATCTTTTATAAATGTTTATAAAATCTGTCCGATTTGCTTCAGAAACATTTCTGAAATGTTTCGGTGGTCTGGATACACCTTAATATGCCAAGATAAACTCAAGCGGCAGCAGCAAAATATTGTTCATGTGTTGCATATTTGGACATAAAATACTAATGCTAATACCGATAATAAAAAACAGCTGTTATCAACAAAAAAAAAATAATTTTTAAATTATTGAAATTCTTTCTTTCTTCTTTTGTTCTTTAAATACATATGTGAACTAGATAAATAGAGGAGATAATGTTTTTAATTTGGTTTTATTTTACAGCCATAGCAATAATTTTGAAAGTCCCTGGACGAATAAAAATAGTTTGGAAATAAAACAGAGTATTATAAATACTCAATATTTCTCGAGCGCGTGAGCCACTACAATTTATTGATATTCGTGGTAAAACAGATTTTCGTTTGAATATTTTGCACTCGGGTATGAATAAATGCAACTAATGAATTCACATAATATTACCTGCATTAGCATTTTCCCGATATTATCTTCGTTTAGGTATTTTATCACCCCCAATAAAGTGGAAAGGTTATGTGCGTACATTTCTAGTTGATAGGTATCAGTATTTTTTATTTCTCAACCAAGTTACAAACACATGAAAACAAATTTGACAGCTGACTAAAGTTCGGTCACATTTCGGTTACAAGTCATAGCCAACCATTATGTGTGTTTCCCGAAATAGTAATGCAGAGTTAAAACTAATTCCCCACTCTGGTCAACGTTCCATCCAGCACTGGAGACAGTACTTATTTTGATACTCTATACCTATACGAACTATTACTGTTATAGTAACATTTCAAAAATGCGATGAAACTATAACCATCAATTTCTACTTGGGGAGAAGAAATAAGCGTGTGACTTTATGAAATTTTCGGGAAAACAGCTTGCTGGCATCCGCCTTTCCAATGGAAAGATATATATCTCTTTAGAGACTTGACGTCAGAGATGAATGAATAAAAGAGATGGATATCTTTCGTACGTTTATCCCCCCAAAACCCATTTGTTTACATTGTTGTTTTTGTAATTTCAACCCCCGTCTGTGAATACGTGTGAGCTACAAAAAAAGTTGCTAATGACAGACCACCAATCAAAATTCAGAACGGCCGGCCGAATGTCATAAAACAGCATAATTTTGTATTCACCATATGGTGACACTCTCTTTTAGATAGGTCTGTTCGTTAGATATACGATTTTTCGGTTACCTGCAGAATTACCCCATTGTATTATTCCGACTGGAAGGAACAACTTATTTTATACGTAAAATTATTAATTGACTATTTAATTTTATACGCGGATGAATTTATATATTTAAAAGAGTGGTTGGTGTACTAGGGTTCAAATTGTAAGAACTTTGAAAAGAAACATTTCTATCGGAAAAATTGCGATATTTACTTGTATGGCAATTATCTATTCTTGTTTTTTAAATAAAAAAAAAAGTTATAATTTAATTCCACATGCAGTAGGCTAAAATGAAGAAAAAAAAAAATTAAGGTTTTCAAATAATATATAATAAACAATAAAAACATTTCATGCCGATTAATAGTAGATAGCCTTGACTAAAATGTTGGATTTTGTTATTTATTTGCAAATTGATTGGTAAATTGTAAATAATTTTAATTTACACAGCCTGCTTGCGTTCGATTTTACAAGAAAGCTTTTTTCATTACTGTGTTACCTAAAAAAAATGTAATTTGAATTGTTATTCGTAACTATATCACCCATTTTTGATAAAAGGCAGTGTCAAAGTGGTAGAAACATATTAATTTATATTCACTGCATGCAAATTAACGGTCAACCGTCAAAATTCAAATTTTCCTAGTGAACATACCCAAACCAGTTTTCCAGGATATTTGAAAATTTTATGAATTTCGGTGGTGAATTCACCAATTTTCCGCCATCTTCCGGGTGAATTCACGAACTCACTTATACTAGTATAGAAATGAGAATGTATGAGTGACTTCATGAATTTTTCGGGAAAACAGCTTGTAGGCAGCCGCCCTTCCACTGGAAAGATATATATCTCTGTATTCCATTATCTTTGCTTGACGTTTGCACTAATGTCAAAGTTGTTGTGTAAAGTTTAGCTCCTACTAAAAACTCGTTAAAATTGTTTAAAAGTAAAATAAGTATCTCATAATTAGCAAGAAAACTGCATAACAAAAGCTGCTCTGGTTTTTCATTAGCCGCAAAAGTCTGCTGCAAATCTAACCTCAACAAATTCACTAACGAGGACTTCTGGAGACTTCCCCCGATCTTCCTTAAGACGGGATGCGCTACCCTAGTAAAAATTCGAAGAATTCACAATCAACGGCTTAAGGACTTACTAGATGAAAAGAATAAAGATCTCATGAAAGATCTTGCCACCATATCAGACTTTCAACAACTTTGTTCTGAACTATCAGGTTTGAAAGCAAAGCATGAGGAGGTCTGTATCAGGCTCGTGCAACCTGAAAAGCGTAAAAAGCAACTAGAAAATGAACTGAATAAAATATGCAGTACAACAACACACACATGGAAGAGGAAGTGGTGGCGAATAATTTGGATGCCGCAGTTCTCTAAAAAGTTTAAAGGTAGAATACGAGATGATTGAAAATAGGAATATGTATATTAAATTTAAAAATTAGTAACAAACCGTTATTTATAGTCCCCATTTACATCAACGGTAACCACTGGAATAGTAATTACGATAAAATTATAGATGCTTTGTTTAAACTCGGTTCATCTAATATTATGCTGGCTGGAGATTTTAATGGAAGAATTGTGCTCTCACAAAACAACTTAGTAAGCGGTTTAACTGTTCCACTATTAAATGCAACACGTTTCTCCAAGGATACTATTTGTGATACAAATGGAAATAAGATTCTTGATCTTGTGGACGCGTTCGATTGTCGAATTTTAAATGGAAGTTGTGAAGACGATTCTGGAGGAGAATACACTTTTATTCGAGGAACAGCTCGCTCCGTTATTGATTATTGTCTTCTTTCTGGTGATTGGAAGCAACTAATATCTGACTTCAGATTCGGAATGATGTCATTTTCAGATCATATTCCTTGTGAAATTGGGTGTAAGGTACAGGTATCAAGTACAACATCTGTTGACGAAAGTACACAATCATTTTCTCGTCTGCCAAAACTGGCTTGGAAAGACAGGGTCGGCATTCTGTAAGGCGAAACGTTCAAACATTTTCGTGTGCACGAAGAAATTTGCTTGTTTAACATAGGGCAAATCATTCGGGGGCACGAAAACGCATTCCCTTCGAGTTCTTAAAAACTGCACCAATGAATCCGTTGAAGCACTTACTGCGGAATTGAACTACATTTTCGAAACAGCAGATGTTCCTAGCTTTAAGAGAACAATTATTTTCCCTTTGCATAAAAAAGGTAACTATGATGATTCGAGGAATTACCGGGGTATATCTTTCTTAAATACATCGGCTAAGCTATTAGGAACCATTTTGTTTAATAAGCTCATTCAGTGGGTATCGGATAAGAAAACTCTTCGTGTATTTAAACCAGTTTTTAGGAAGAAATACTTAACAATAGATCAAATATTTTAACTTATTAACATCGCTGAAATATAAAAAATCGAACTCAAGAAACTCTATGCATTCTTTGTTAATTTCCGTGCAGCTTTTGACTCAATACCACGGGCGGCACTATTTTATAAACTCCACATAATAGGAATCTCTAATAAAGTCATAAACACCTTAAGAGCCATGTATGACAGTAATTTAGCATACGCCTGACATCAATGGGGGTGAAACAAGGTTGCATACTGAGCGTGCTGATGTTTATCCTATTTGTGAATGACATAACGGACTCTGTGAAAGGGGGAATTGAACTAAATGAAGTAATTATTCCTGCTCTAATGTATGAGGAAACACATCACCTTTCTCTCTGATTTCATCAACGGGATGCAGTTGATGATAAACAGACTCGCTGAGTACTGCAAGTTATGGAACCTGAGCGTTAACCTTGAAAAGTCAAAGATGATGATATTTAGAGGTGGAAGTGGTATTCGCATTGAAATAGTGCGAGAATACAAATACCTAGGAGTGCTGATAACAGCAAATCTCAATATGAAAAAACATCTAAATACAAAACTATCGGAAGCAGAACGCTCAATATCTTCAGTTTGGAGTAGTTGTATTAATAATAAGAGCATATCCCACAGCTCTGAACAGAAAATATTTTGTGTAACAGCTAAATCGATTATGTTATATGGAGCCCAAGTATTTGGTTTTTACCCCTTTGAGGAAGTAAAAAAGTTTCTTCGATACTTCTTGAAACGAATTTTCCGTCTACCTAACAATACGCCTAATTTTATGTCGCATTTGGAAACTGGGGTTTTTTGAGTATATAGTTAGAGTAATGGAGATGGAACCAGCCAGACTGCCTAAACTATTCTCAATCACATAATTTCGAGAAAAGGTCATCTTTTCAAAATTGGGAACGCTTAGCATCTAAAAGCGGTTGCAATATTGGATTAAAAACTGCGGACCAGGCTGCATTCGTAAGATCTAAATTTGGCGCCCTATTGCCACCAATCGGACGTGTTAGATACGAGAGATACGTAAACGATGCTCTAAGTTCCCAACATGGAACATACTACTCGCAACTGAAATACGATCTCCTAGATACAACATACTCCCTAAACAGCTACTCAACCGTCAAAATAAGACTACTATTGAAAGTAAGAGGTGAATTGATCACACTGAATTTTATTCCGCGTCGTCCAGAGTTTCCAATCATTTGCGATTTGTGTAACATTAGAGCGAGAGAGGATGTTTTACACTTTATATCGAAATGCCCTGTTTTGAAAGAATACCGACTGAGATACTTTGGGGCAACTGTGTTGGATGAGCCGACAATACTGAGCATTTTAAATGGAAATATTGGATGGAACGCGTTGTATAACTACACAACTAAAGCGCTACTGTATAGAAAATGTATTATGGGAGGAACTTTTTAAGAATATGGAAATGCCAATAATCTTGGAATTAATTTTTGTTAAAGTACTGTTAAATTCTCTATGCGAATGATAAATTTATTACGATATACCAGGTATATGTAATTAAATATTTTATGTAGGTAGCCTTCATGTCAATCTGGTAGAAGGTCAATAATGACCAAACCTCATGTATCATATTGTATCAACCTGTCTTTTTCTATGAAATAAAAGTCCTTACTAACTAAAGCTTAGATTAGACTGTATGCCAAGTGGCCATAAAATGAAATTTCTGACTGTTCTCCCGTCAAAATATGGGCATACAATGTAATGGGCATATCTCATATGCTCTAATGACCTAAATGCCCAAATAGCCCATATGCACTTTATTGTAATTTCGTTATGGCATTGCTGCCATTTTTGATGGAACAAGAATTATTTTGTTGTCATCGGTGTTTGAGTTCATAGAATTTTGATTTATTTGATATATATATATATTTTTCTAATATATATAACTAACAAATGCCTTAAATGACCATCAAGGCAAATTTGACCATATTTGTAATTTTGGTCATAAATAGTCTAATATACAGTTTTGATAATCCTGACATTTTGGTTATTTGACAGCTAATCTGGTCATTTGCCTGTTGGCATTCATATGCGTAATTGCCATACAGTCTAATCTTAGCTTAACTAACTATATCACTGTATTCATATCTTTGGACTTGATGTCCATCCAGCTGCCATTTTCTGGTGGGATTTCGGGTGGGGGCGACTGTGCCCGGCATATTTTGTACCCATTAGTGGGGAGGTTCAAGTTTCTAGTTTAGTAAGTCCGACAGCTCTCTCACTAGATGAAACTGGGCTCTGATTGGGGGAAATCGGTCGTGAGAGCAGATGTTTCAGTTGACGTTTATGGAGGGGTAGCCGACGAATCTAGTCGAGAAATTCGTGACTGAATACTAAGTTGACAGTTCTAATATGTGGCTGACGTAGAAAACGTGACGTTCCCGACCAATCTAGTTTTTGCGTTCAGGTTACATCTCATCCAGACCAATCTAGCCGACTTAAGATGACTAGATTCTTGAATGTGGCCAGTTACACGGTGCTCACATCACAGCTGATTTTAAGAGTTTTTAAAGTAGGTATATGCAATTGTTAGTATCAAATTTAATTACTGTTATAATTTCGTTACAATGCCAAATACTTTATTATAATAATAATTTATCAAGATTTAGCAGATCCATCCCATAATAAAATTAATGTATCTGAGCTAAAAAAGAATAACGACATTTTTGTATAACAGTTCAGGTTGTGCTCTGAACTAAAAAAGAAAAACGCCTATGAAACAAAATATTTTAACACCCTTTAGGGAAAAGTTTTTTTTTTGTATGTCGTGCGGATATATATTTTTTAGTTTAAGCATAATTTATAATCTGTAACAAGTACGAAAAAGGAATACTAGAACAATATACATAAGTATGTATTTGTTTTATTCGAAAAATGAATTCGATATTTTTATTGTTTATACGATTGCTGTCAAATATGTATGCGCTTGGCTTTTTCTGGTAAAGGCCATAATAAAAAAAACGTCGTAGATCGCACTTTATTTATGTGAAATACTCGGAACATTAAACAAATTTTGTATTCTAAAAACACAAAGAGTGGACTTGTTTTTGTTAATTAATAATTTAGAGAGGTTTTAAAAAAATCAGTGCACATTTCAAAATAAGTAAATTGTTATAACATTTTTAAACGAATATATACCTATGTAAAGAAAATTATTAACAAAACAATTTGGATTCTTACGTTCGATTAAATACGCGAAATCTGAAATCGGAAATCAAATAGCAGAATCCACTTAAACACTACATTATATTGTCTTCTCGTTAGGGACCTTAATAACTTATTTTACAAATTGAAATATGAATAGCATTTTTACTGTTCCTAAGTAACATTAGTCAGCACTGTTCAGTGTTATTAAACTACAGAATTTCCAATCATATTTTGATTTGGTTCAAATATGGTGTTAAATAAACGAGTTTGAAAACATCCAGCAAGCCAATGTCAATGTCAGAATATTTTCGAAAATTCACTTATGCCCTAGTGAAAGCTTGGGCTTAATTTGCAAGTTGTTAACTCATTTCCTGTCAAAAATAGAATTCATATAAACAAAATTAAAGAAAAAAACTGAAATGTGAATAGATGAACAGTTTTTGGTGCCGAAGATGGATAGAGAACAAGTTATGCTATTTCAAAAACCATACTCAACATTTACTTTTTTTTTACATTTATTGTTATAAATTCATTTACAAATTATTGTTTGTTATTGAAATAGTGCTACTGTGTGACTGAAAGGGACGGTATTACTTAAAATGGGGAAAAAACGTGACACGTTTTTTGATCGGCCAACTTGTTAACGTGGTAGGAACTATGGGAAAGCTGTGCATGATATTTGTATAGCGATGGCTTACGAAATTTCGCTTTCCTATAAAACAAAATGCCTTCAGGAAGTGATGAACGGACAATTATTTATTTATTTCGTATAACTGATTGATGAATTGTTGGTTTAATTTACTGAAACTTAATTACCTTTCTTATTTCACATGTTTTAAATCAGAAATAGAAATGTTTTCAAGTGATTGTAGAGATGTTGTTCACCGGAACTTGTGTTTGTTTCCGTTTTACTTAACCATAATTATGGGTAGAACATCCATGACACTTTAGGCGTCTGATTTGTGGTCTTATTCTTATGGCTTTATTAGCATTGACTGCGGATAAACGTATCTCTCTGTCCCGTCTCGTGCAAAAATGCGCGTGCGTGATGATGTAAATGCAGTATTATTCCCCACTGTGGTCAACGTTGCATCCTGCACTGGAAACAGTACTTATTTTGATTGGTACTCTATAGTCTATACTCTATACGAACTATTACTGTTACGGTAACATTTCTGAAATGAAGTAACAGCGAAGAAACTATAATCATCAATTTCTACTTGGGGAGATGCTATGGGCGAATGTGCGTGACTTCATGAATTTTTCGAGAAAAGAGCTTGCTGGCTGCCGAAATTCCAATGGAAAGTTACATATCTCTGTATTCCATTATCTTTGGACTTGATGTCATATCCCAATGTCCATCGGACTGCCATTTTCTGGTTGGATTTCATGTGGGGACGACTGTGTTCGGCATATTTTGTGCCCATTAGTTACAAATTGCGCACATCACAGCTCATTTCAAGAGTTTTTAAAGTTTATGAAATTGCTGGTATCAAATGGAATTTCGTTACAATGCCAAATACCTTTATATAATAATCATTTATCAAGTTATAGCTGATCCATCCCATAATATTAATCAGAGAAAAATGAATTAGCACGGTTTTATGCACTTTTGTTAGAAGAGATTTTGTAACTTCAAGCTTTTTAAAGATATTTTAAGGAAAATACATATTTTTCGTCGATTTTAATGCTTTTAATTTCGAAGTCATATTGAAACAAAATATTTTCACATCGTTTAAGGAAAACGTTTTTTTTATGTCGTGGGGAAATATATTTTTTAGTTGTAGCATAATTTATAATCTGTAATAAGTACGAAAAAGGAATACTAGAACAATAATAGGCGTGTTTTTTTGAGCTTCGATCTCAGCAAAGCAAAGTAAAGTAGGATTTTCAGCACGCGATTACAACAACTACAACTGAGTCTCGAAGTGTCAAGTAGAGAGTACTTGTTGTAATTTCTTGATAAAAATCCTACTTTACTTTGCTTTCCTGAGATCGAAGCTCAAAAAACAAGGCTAATATATGCAAGTATGCATTGTTTGTTATGTTCAAAAAATAATTTCGATATTTGAACTGTTTATAGGTACTATTGCTGTCAAATGAGTATACGCTTGGCTTTTTCTGGTAAAGGCCATAATACAAAAATCGTCGTAGATCGCACTTTATGTGAAATACTCGAAACTGTAAAAAAATGTTTTCATCACTTTTTGTTTTCCAAAAACGCAAGGAGTGCACTTGTTTTTGGTAAAGCTTAGAACGCTGCTCGAGCTAAATTTTCGCTCCCATACAAAATTCTCCCCAAAATTTAGCTGATCTAAACTTAAGCGAACCCATTTAGCTGAGTGGTACGCAGCTCTAGCTAAATAATCAAACTATTGTGTCTGAATGTCCTTCATGTGTCTATCAAAATTTATCGTGCCCATTTAATGGGTCGGCACATTTTCTCAAGCTAAATTGTGAAAGATCGTTGTGTATTTCTTGTTTTGTTGCGGAAAAGTATGCAAGTATGAGCTCTTTTAATTATTAGAAGTACATAGAATCAGACATACCTAGTTGAAATAAGAGAGAGTTAAATTCTGAAGGAAGTTTTTTCAAAGAGCAGCTGTTTTCTGTGACACTTATGGCGTTTTCGATTGAAGAAAAGAATTGCCCTTTCTATGAAAAGAGCAAATCTAGAAGTGCTCTTTCGATGTATTCTATGTTTCATTGAAACATGCATCCGGGTCAATTCTGTACACGACAGAAGTGTCCGGAATAATTTTAGAGAATTGCCCTGAACTCACCAACACATACTAACAAAATGTCAGATTGAAGTGTTTGTTGTGTTATTAGAAACAATTTTTTCGCTATGTGAACCGAAAATATTCAATTAGGCGTGCAAAATGTAAACCTAAATTGAAATATATTGATTTGGCTGTATTTATTACTGCAGAAAACAAAAAAAAAAGTAGCAACAGAAAACCAAATCTCTCATAATGGTGTCCACCACTGTTACAAAAGTGCTCCAACGAATTTCATTGAAAAGAGCAATTCTGAATTTCGGGGCGATTCTCTCGGATCTTCAATCGAAAACGCCATTATTCACGGCGTACTCTATATCAAAATTTAGCTAGGACTTTAACTGATGTTTGAAGAGAAAAGTTGGAGACCAGATAAAATTTAGTTTAGCTCGAGCAGCGTACTACGCTTAATTAATAATTTAGAGCGGCTTAAAAAAAAGGGCACATTTCAAAATAGATTGTTCTAAAGTTTGTAATAGAATATACGTACGTATATAAAATGAAATATATCGAGCGATTACCAACAATTAACAAAACAGTTTGGACTCTAACGTTCGATTGTATACGCGATATCTGAAATGATATAACAGAATCCACTTAAATACCACATTATATTGTCTTCTTGTTAGGAGTCTAGTCACATATCACGAATTTTCTTTCCGATATTAATACTGCATGGACAGAGAAAACCGTTTGCGTATGAAAGAGATCATGGATGTTCTACCCATAATTATAGATACGTAAAGCGGAAACAAACCCAAGTTCCGGCGAACAACATCTCTACAATCACTTTAAAACGTTTTTATTTCTGATTCAAAACATGTGAAATGAGAGCGGTACTTCGTTAAAGTAGATTAAACCAACACTTCATCAATCAGTACTACGAAATAAATAACTAATTGTCTGTTCATCACTTCCGGAAGCCACTTCGTTTTATAGGAAAGCGAAATTTCGTAAGCCATCGCTATAAAAATATCAACATGCATAGCTTTCCCATAATTCCAACCACGCAAACAAGATGGCCGACCGAAAAACGTATCACGTTCTTTTGCGTGTTAGGTAATGCCGTCCCTTTCAGTCACACGGCTATTTAGTATTTAGCATCCCTTTAATCTTCCGTGTTAGGAATGTGTGATTGTGTAAATGCGGCATTATATGTTTTATTTTTAAAAATGAATAGCATTTGCATTTTTACGGTTCCTAAGTAATATTATATTTCACTGTTCGGTGTTATTAATCTACAGAATTTCCAATCATATTTTGATTTGGTTCAAATAATTATGGTGTTAAATAAACGATTTTGCAAGCCTAACTATTCAATGTTCACGAATATTTTCTGAAATTCTCTTATGCCCTTAATCATACGGAAGGCTTATAACACATCGAAAATCCCACAAAAAGGGATAAATCCCACGATATAAGAACACTGGGCTGAGCATTGAGCATGGCATGAGCCAACCTAGCTGCCAGAGTGCCAGCTCGCTCGCAGTTATAAAATTGTCGCGGACGTGTTCGATTTTTCGTTCCTGGTTTAAGGTAAATTTGTGTTTTTTAATGTTGATGGTTGTCGTTTCGTCGCACCCCACCCAAAATAAAGGCGGCTGAACCCATTTCTTGTGCCTGGAGTGTAAATTATAATAGAAATGCGACGTGTTTTCAGAATTCGTTTAATAAACTTGTGCCTGTGATTTCCGCAATACATAGTTTTCTTTTGTTTCTTTCTTTTACATTGCCTTTGTTCAACGTCAGCCGGTCCAATGGGACAAAGACGAATCGAACCGGAAAATTGGTTGCATTCCCTGTTCTTCCCACATCGTAATAGTACTCGTATCTACGGTGTACCCGTAAAATGTGGAAAGGACAGCTTTGCCAATCCCCCACTCATCAATACATAGCGATTTGTACATAAAATCTGTGACTTATAATTTCCCTACATTCAATAGAACAGTGTTAAGAAGAGTCGAGATAATGTACGTACTATATACATACCACAGATCAATTACTAATTACTATGGGCTGCGATGCTTATTTCTATTTGGGCTATGAATGAGATACGAATCATAAAAATAAAAATACGATTGTAGTCGCTAAACCTGTTGCGTTTTTGTCGGTTTATATAATTTTCTTGTTACGTTACAAACGAATTCGTAAATTAATTTAAAAAAACGGCGTGATATGTCAACAACGTTTGTTGACTTGTGGGTGTATGAGATTGGATATTCAATGGTTTATTTAATTCAATCCAGATTGTGGATATATTTTTTTGTTTGGCTACATCGCTGAAAAGTTAATGCTTTGTGTTTTGTCTGCGCTGTTTTATTTCCGAATGAAATCCAATGAATTGTGTGTCTAATTGTATCGTATCCCTCACGTATGTTTATAGTCGGTCTCTTCGGCGGTATCAAAAATTTGTCAGTATATAAGTTTGAAATCGGTCTTGGTGGTCTGGATATGCTACATTCCATTTAGGAGCAACTTTATAGTTGCCCGACAAAGCTCTTTTTTGTCACTAATGAGGAGGCCGTGGTCGATAACAACCAATACTACACCAGCAGGAGTAGGAGAATCATAGCAGTCAAGTCAGAAGAACGACTGGGAAGGTTCTCAACAATATTATTCGGAGGCGAAAGAATGGGTACAGTCAAGTCTCGACCTCTGACACAATCTGACTCATTGTCGGATGGAAATACATCTCCGATGAATGGCAATGGCGGCAGCGAAGTTTGCAGTGTAGTGACCAATTTTCCCAACAAACACGATCTGCGCCATGAAATTTCGCCACAATCGTCAATTTCAGCTGCAACAAATCAATATCATGTACGGCAGCCCAGTGTCAGAAGCCGTTCACAACAACCAATGCCAGATACAGTCGAACTGGATAGAAGATTTGCTAAAGTTCTGGTAAGTACTGCGGTTTGATAATATCTGATTCAAAATGCCTTGCATCTACAAAATACTTAATAAGTGGCCCTAGAGCGTGTAGTCTAGTCAGCTTAAGATTTTTGTTTGTTAAATTGTGTCTGATGGTTGATGTTCCTACCTACTCATCGAAAATAAAATACAATTCATAGATCATAATGGGAAATCACATTTTTATTATGTGGTCGTTGTACCTAACAGTGGGTGTCACATTGGGGGTGCATTACAAATTTAGCTGCTTATGTTTTCCAACTAAATGCCGAATTGTTTTTTTAGTTAGATTTTATAACCAAGGACGCTTCTGTTACTGCATAGGTATACGGTATACCCGTTTTTAGTCGAATGGTAACGAAAAACTAAAACAAATATAAATATGTATGCAGGTTTTCAAATAATAAATAACAAGTTCTGCATGCTAACAGTTGCTAATGTTAGTTTTTATTCATACCACCCAATATGTTTAATTGCAAAAAAAAACCTTGACAACTAGCGTTTTTTCTAATTGTAATTGTGCGATACTAATGATTATATTTACCCATTGTGACCTACAAATATTTATTAAAACAAATAAATAGTGACCATAGGTACGGTGACCATCCGTTCATTATAATAATGAACAGGTCTGTATTTAAAGACGATGTTCATTATGAATTATTTCGTTTACAAAAGCATGTAAATGTTTTATATTAGAAGTTGTTCATTATTTGTTCTGTGTTTCATTTAAATTCTTAAAAACAGTAACGTTAACATTAAGAAAACCAAAATTCCATGAACGAAATTATAATGCAAATGTTTCCTTATTTTTTTCGTTAAGTAGGTACCTACCTACTAGGTATTTTTTGAATAGGTAATGGAAAATTGCGTTGAAGTTTCTTTCTTTTTTATTTTTGGGACGAATGGAATGGATCTACAATTTTATGCCGAGTCCAAACGGTCAAAGCCATTGACTTATTATTATATGGACTGCTAGTAGCTAACTTCAAGATGTTCCCAAAGTACAGAGCGCTACTGTTTTACAGCGGAAAACAAAATAAACTTGAAAATACCAAGTTTACTTTCATTACAAATTTGCATATAGTATACCAATGCGTTAAGAGGGTGAGAACTAATGTAGGATTGGTTAGTGTTCTTTTATTTATTTATTTACCAATAGATGTTTCTATATTTTACTTAGTCTTAGTAGGTACCTACTTAGTTCCGTAATTTATATTTTACTACTGTGATCTCAATTTAATCAAACCGTTAACGCGAATTCAATACGAAACACAAAACAAGTGAAGAGCTACCTATATACCCATAGAAGCAAAAGGATTGGTGGCTGACCATTAGCAACATGATTTTTTTGTAGTTCACAAGCATTTACAGACGGATTGAAATTATATAAACAACAATGTAAACATATGAGTTTTGGGGGTAGACGTAAGAAATACATGAATCCATATCTTTAAATTCATTCTACTCATCCGAGAGTATGTCCTGGAAGAGATTCGAAATTCAGCCGTTCGGACTTGAATAAATAATTTGCATAAAGTAATTTTAGGTCCCTTCGTCACAAAAATAAAAACACACAAAACGAATGGCAAAATTTCATTCTCATATACTTACTTCTGCGAGAAAATATGTTCCAAAACAGCACAGGCGCTACTGTTTTACAGCGGATTAGCAAAGAAGCACATCTAAACAAAAAAGCGGCATTTAAAAAAAAAAAAAATTCGTATCCATAGGACATCTTGTCCGAAGGTATTCATTTTCATAGTAACGTGTAAAAAAAAATTGCCATTTATTCTAAAGATGCAAAGCTATAAAGATTGATTTCAATCAATTCTGTAATGTTTATTATTTTGAAAAAGAAAACGAAAATAACAACAGATATTACTTATTGACCTAAAACTAAAAAAAAAGCCTAACGATTTCTTCCATGTTTCGTTCAGTGCCACAAATACTTATATCGCGGGAGGCAAATCTTTGGTAGTGCCGCAGTCAATCGTACTGACGTAATTCTTTTAAACTTCATCCCACCGAATGTGCTTCGTTATAGCCATTTTATCCATCTTGAGATATGCGACTAGTTCCTTATTTTTTCTTTCTTAAGATAAAGTTTTATTATCAATGACTTTTTAGTGAATCCGGCTGTCACTTTCTCCTTCTACGTAATCGATAAAGTTAAAAAAAAAACAACAACAGGACAAATTGACGGCTAATGGATTTCAGGACTATTAGTATATTACTAAGCGACATTGGAAGACAAAGGCTAACCTGGATTTTAAACCTTCGGGAGTGGCTCAATCTTTCGATAGCACAACTTTTCGGAAGATCGCAAAACAAAGAAACACTTTCTCCTCCTCCGTAACGGAGAGGAACTCCAAGAAGAAGAAGACAGTGTTGCCAGATAAAAAATCTGAAAATCTTGTTTTTCTGAAACAAAACATCTTTTTTTCAACATTTTGTTCAAAATATAAAAAGGGCGAAATTTAAAATACATTTTGAAGTGTTTTACTACTAATACATAAATCACCTAAATATCTATAAAAAAAAACTTTGGTCATAAATTAATGGACACTTTGGAGCATATTTGAATTAAATTGCCTTAGAATTGCATTGCTTACCTAAGTCTAGATAATAGAATTTCGGTTCATTAAAGCTCAACAAATCCTTTGTAAAGATACAAATTACAACAACCGTTTCAGTACATACGAAACCATTTTTCCAAAAACACGTAACATCTCTTATTTTATCAAATTCGTTAAAATTCATGTTTCCTTATGGTTGATGAAAACGTTAGTGAGACAGAAACTGTGCATGGGCTCTGTTCGACTCACATTATATATAATAATGGAATTAATAGAAAACGGGTTTCTTCAATAGAAAAAGTTCTTGTAATGTGCTAAATTTAAAAAGTTCATGATATCAAAAATCTTGAAATTTGATGATTTCGAAGTAAAAAGTCGTGAACATATTTTGGAGCTCAAAAATCTTGAAAAAAAAGATATATCTTAAAATCTGGCATATGTTTATCGAAAATGTTTGAGATTTTTTTAAATAACATATTAGGCTTCAGAGGAAAACGCATCTGACCACGGTTGCCACTTGCAAACAAAATAAGCTACCAAAATTGAAAAAAAGTTACCAAACCAAGATAAACTTTAACTTTGACATTTCGTTACGTAGCCGTGTCGCGAACGGCGGGCGAATAGCAACAGGCTTTTAAAATTGCTTGTTTAAAAACAAACCCTTTTAAAACATAAGACTTTTCAATGCAATAAGGAACGTATTAGGAACTTTGTCAGTCTTTAAGCTATTAAACAACGTCAACAACGTTGTGCACAAAATTACCAGCTGCTAGAAGGCATGGGATCATCTACCATTTCCGAACCTTTATGATTATGATTAACTAACCTATCTATATCTCAATGTAGTTATAAGCAGAAACTGAAAATACTTCGAAGTTCACCATCTGTCAAAAGAAGAAAATGAGTGCATTCAGTAATTTTTTGAATAAAACAGGTTTACAGGTTTGATATCGAAATCGTATTTTTGGTGCTCCTACTTAAAAAGTTACCATAACAAGATAAAAATTACCAAATTACCAAAACTCAACAAGCAAACAAAAAATTACCAAATTTGGTAAAAAATTACCAAAGTGGCAACCGTGGCATCTGAATAGAAGAACATTGATCGTGAGAGCAGATGTTTGATATTTGGGTTTAAGGTGAATTAAGATAGATTTTGTGAGCTATATTTTCTTTTCACTGTTGGACAATTTTAATTAGCTTTCGCAACAAATTGAAATTAAAAGTGCATAAAGTTCCGCGCGATGGATCGTTTCTGCGGAAAGTGCGAAATGCAGTTCACTCGCTCTACAGTGTTGTATTTATGTAGTGATTTTATGTTATCTAAGTTACAACGACTTCAAAACAAAGCTATGAGAACAATTCTAAAGTGCAATAGATTTACGTCGATATCGTTAATGTTAAATATGTTAAAGTGGATGAGTATCAAGCAAAAAATTTTGTTAAATGTTCTATGTTTCATATTTAAAATTAAATGCAACCTGTTACCTAGTTACTTAAGAAAATATTTAAGGTTTGTAAGCGAAGTACAACCATATGATCTGAGGAATAGAGAGGATTTTAGATTACCGAATTATCTTGTAAACCTGAGTCAAAATAGTATTGTGTAAGCTATTTAATACGCTACCACATGAAATTAAAATCGAAACTAACTTTGTTATATTTAAAAGAAAAGCCATACATTTTATAAAAAACAAATTTCCATATAATAATCAACCAATGTAATCCAAATTTTATATATATATATGTTTTTTTTGTTTATGAGTTTATACAGAATAATGAATAGCAGAATCTGCTAAATAAATAAATAAATAAAAAAAAAAAAAAAATAAATCTGTACGACTGCTAAAGGGTGATTTTTTAAGAGGTTTAGAACTTTTTTTAAAAAAAAAACACAAAAAATTCGAAAAAATGAATGAAATATTTATTTGAATCCATAGTTTGAACCTTGCAATTTAATGTTTAAAGATAATTTCATGCAAATGTTGACCGCGGCTGCGTCTCAGGTAGCCCATCCGCTGAGTCCAATTTTGGCATACTCTTTCACACATATCGGCCGGTATCTCACGAATGAATGCATGGATGTTGGCTTCCAGTGCGTCAATCGAAGCGGGCTTGTCCCTATACACATTAGCCTTGGCATACCCCCACAAAAAATAATCTAATGGTGTCAAATCGCACGATCTAGGCGGCCAATTGACCGGCCCGAAACGTGAAATTAACTGTTCACCAAACTCGCCTCGCAATTGCGCCATTGTTTCGCGTGCTGTGTGGCATGTGGCACCGTCTTGTTGAAACCACATATCATGCAAGTCAAGAACTTCCATTTCGGGCAAAAAAAAGTTTGTTATCATCGCTCGGTAGCGTTCACCATTGACAGTAACGCTGCGATTCGCATCATCTTTGAAGAAATATGGCCCAATAATGCCGCCGGCCCATAAACCGCACCAAACAGTGGCTTTTTCGGGATGCATTGGTAGCTGTTGCAATGCTTCTGGCTGATCTTCACTCCAAATGCGGCAATTTTGCTTATTTACGTACCCATTCAACCAAAAATGAGCCTCATCGCTGAACACAATTTTTCGATAAAAAAGCGGATCCTCGGCCAGCTTTCCAAGAGCCCATTCACCAAAAATTCGGCGTTGTGGTAGGTCGGCTGGCTTTAGTTCTTGCACCAGCTGTATCTTAAAAGGCTTTACGCCCAAATCCTTCCGCAAAATTTTCCACGTAGTGCTGTAACAAAGGCCTAACTGCTGGGAACGGCGCCGAATCGACATTTCGCGGTCTTCTGTCACACTAGCTGATACGGCCGCAATATTTTCTTCACTACGCACAGTACGTAAACGTGTTGGTGGTTTAATGTCCAACAAAGTAAATTTGGTGCGAAATTTGGTCACAATCTTCCGAATAGACTGCTCAGAAGGTCGAGAATGCCGATCATAAAATGGAAGCAGCGCGCGATGAACATTTCGAACCGAGCACGAATTTTGATAGTAAAATTCAATAATTTGCAAGCGTTGTTCATTTGTAAGACGATCCATGGTTAAATTGCAAACCAAACTGAAGCTGTTTGACAGTGACACAAGGTACTAAACACACGTCAGCTGTCAAAACCAGTGTTGCCAAAACCAAACCAGCTAAAAAATCACCCTTTATAACCAAAAATGACATGAAAGGTGAGTAAAAATAATCTGCATTCATTTGACTTTTCAAAAGCATTTGGTTCTGAAGTTCATCGTCCCCTGGTTGGGAAGTTACTGCGTAAATTTAGCTTTGGTGGCAATGCTGCGGCTCTAATGTTCAACTATTTGCAGGAAAGGTGTCATCAAACTTGGGTAGTTTACATTTTTTAGCCGAAGTGTACTCAGGTGTACCACATGGGTCTATTTTGCGGACACTCTTGTTATCCTTGTTTATTTATGATGTGCCTAGGATATGTCTTGATGCAAACTTTCCTTTGACAGCCATTTATATCAATCACGTAAATATAAGGATAAATGTCGATCTTCATCAAATATATGTTTCTTTCGCCTATGTCCGACTTTATCAAAGTTACAACTCGTTAAAGTACAGCTCAGCAAATTATTTGTTTTCTTTTCGTTTGCATTTATGTATCTTATATTTTATTTCTGCAAACTTTATTGGATTACGATCTCGCCCTTGCTATTTGCGCTCTCTCACTCACGATGGCTGTGCGTTCTACTTTAACCATATATCGAATAACCGTTTCACTTTGTGTGGATGCATTTCAAGCGGTTTGGATTTGGCGGTCGCGGTGATTTACTGGGCTTCCTTAAATGCATTCATACTACGTATATATACAAGAAATAAGAAAAATTAAAAATATGATTATTGAGTATGTATCCATCTTATGCGTTTCTACTTCATGGGCTTCATAACAACCCGCCTTGAAGGAATAGCCCACTTCTACCTCCCACAACCCTGTTGAAATGTCTACGATAAAAAATGACATTCCCGGACTATACATCCGCCCTATATACATACAGATGCATATTGCTTTGATTATGTTAATTCTAAGACGATTCAAAATATTTCGGTTTTGCTTGTAAGAGATTCCACGAATGAGATGATATAAAAGAAATTTACTGTATGTGACCACGAGACATATAGCAGATAAGTTAATGTCGATGTATAGTGGAAAAAATGATAAGCGTGACGCACTAACGAGTGCAATGTGGATTAAAAACAGTTTGCAGAGGGGCGCGAATTCTTTAAATATTATTCTTCTAAGTTTTTATTGCCTTTGTATCATTTCTTCTTCTACTGCTACTAATATTAATACATTTGATCTGGGCAATATGTGGATGCATTGTGAAACACCAGCAGTGCATACACTTGATTAATCTGTGAACACTTTTATTGGGCACCCCAATAACTAATAAACCGAAAGTACAGATTAAAAAATTACATTGATCGTTAGACTACCCGCTATTTATCCATCTTTGGCTAACCATTTTTTGGCATGGGTGAACGGAAAACAAGACGGATAGAACTTTTGTTGAATGTTGAATAAATGTTGAAATTACCAGATATCCAGAAGGGCACCGATTAAAAAGCGACAGATTTTATAACCGTCGCATCGAACTGTTGGAGAAATGTTGAGCTATGTAATGTTTTTATGGATGTAGGCAAATAAACTGTGCGTACCCGTTTCCTTGGACATGAGTACTACTAAGCACATCGGTCTTATGAATGGCAGACCGGTTTTGTGTTGACCACGACTTGCCCCAAGGATCTATTCTTTTGCCAACTATTTTTCTATCTATTTCCATTCACCTATTTGGAGTTCCTCTCAAACCAAAAAACACTTCTTAGTGGTTGTATAAATAAATCTGTTTGATAAAATCAATTAAAAGTCGTAAAAGTAAGAACAAAATTTTCGTTTTTGATATCTATATTTGTTTGAAAAGCTTCATATTAAAATTATTTATTTTAACTATCAAGGTTTCTGAAATTTTTTTGCATCGAACTGCACTCAGATATGCACAGCATATTCGAACTATTGCAAAGAACCAAATTCAAGGATTAATAAGATTTCATTATGATTTATTATTAATAATATGTACATTCATTAAAAGGCAATTAAAAGGATATAATGGAACAAGGAAACAAGAATTGATTTTATGCTGATGATATGATTTGGCCGCGGTGCTATAGCACACTTCTATTATCTGTTAAGTAGTATGGCATCTGCGAAAAAAATGAGAATAATTGCAACAACGAAATCATTTAGTTGTATTCTTCTGTTTACTCCAGTTTATTGACCCATCAGATATACTTACCTACTTATATTTCGGGTATGGGAACAAAATTATATACGGAGAATAACCATACGCGTACTTCGTATACCAACCGCTCTTTGGCACTCGCTGTATATAGCTGGAACAATGGATACTCACCGACTGAGTCATTTCAAAACTGTGAACAAAGGGCGGTTTAATTGATACCGTTATTTTTTTTGTAATAAACACACAGCCTTATTCATAACATTTAATTTAAGCTGAGTTAGAGCTCATTAATTTTTTTTTAAAGATAGTTCACACTTAAGCAAATGTCAAAAAATTAATTGCCTTAATTCGTATTTAGCGGTGAATTAACTTTTGTTTTCTCGGTTTATTTTAGAACTGTGCATACATTTGCGAAAATTTTAAAGTTTAATAAGCTAAGCAGTAATATTATACATATTACAATACGAAAGTGAATGCAGAAACAATTATATTTTGCAACGACAAAATTTTGATAAGTCCTCTTCACACAACCGGCTAAAATGGCCAAAACTATCTAATTCATAATTTGTTCCCATTATATATTTGCTCATTTTCTCGTTAATAATTTTGCTGCTGCTCATATCACTCTGTTCCAACTGAATAGGTACAAGCTTTTTCAAATCTTTGTGGATCATTCTTTCCACATAATGTACATGAATCGATCATTTCATGCTCCTAACTGTTTGTCTATGATGTTGCCAAAAGAAATGAAGAAGAATAATTGAAAAAGCACCGTTATTTTTTGTCTGGCTCTCTTGCAAAGCATTTCATACGAAAAAATGCTGTTTTTTTTGCGTCAACTGAATAGGTACAAATAATGAAATCACAAAAAAACGGCCATTGGAATGAAATAAAACAAGTTTTTCTTATCAAAGTATTTTATTTGTTGATTCTAGTAGTGGGTACTGCCTCCTCTGTTCATGATAACTTCACAAATTCGGTCTGGCATGGAATCATAGAGTGACTTTAACAAGTCCAGCGAAATTTCCCTCCAGGCTAGTTTAATGGCGGCAATTAGAGATCCCTTGTCTTCAAACTGATGACCAGACTCGTACACTTTTCGGACTAACCATCCCCATACGTTTTCCATAAGGTTCAGGTCCGGTGAGTATGGTGGCCACAGCAGCAATCCCACGTTTTGCTTCCTTATCCAGTTTTTAACTATCCGTGCCGTGTAGATAGGTGCGTTGTCCAATTTATCGCTCCAAAATAATCATTGAATTTAGGAAAATTTCTTTCCAATATTCCTTTCGAGATATCGCGGTCACTTTTGCTGTTTGGAACTCGAGTTCAACAGTTCCGTAGTAAGTAACCGCTCCCCACAACATAACACCACCCTCTCGACTATGATGCCGGGCTAAAAAACGTTCCTCTTTTCTCATATCGTGAAAGTAGTTATTAAAGCCATCAGGCCCATCAAAATTAAAATTTTTACTTCCGAAAAAACAACGTTACGCCATTCCTCTTTCCAAGTCATATGGTGCCTAGAAAAATCTAAACGCAAACACTTCCGCTGATGGTTTAACGGTGGTTTCTTCTGAATTTTCAGCCGTTTTAAGTGATTGGCACAATTGATCACTCTTCTTACCGTCGAAACACTTGCACTAACACCCGCTTTTTGCTTTATTTTCGCAGCTGAGTCGCAGGAATTGGAAGCACATCGCAAAATTGCTCTTCTATCAGCCGCTGTTGTGGCCGTTTTACAACCTCCTTTCATATTTTTCCCGTAAGACTTTACATTTCTCAAATACGAATAGACCAAGTTAAAGCTTCGTCCAATTTTAGTAGCTATAGCACGCCTGGTCAACCCTTGTTCCTTTAGTAATTCGACCTTAGCCTTTTCAGCACTGCTAAGTGATTTTGCTCTACCCATCGTTCTCCAAATTAACAACAAATTAACAAACACACATGAACAATGAAGATAATGAAGATAATGTACCTATTCAGTTGACGCAAAAAAAAAAACAGCATTTTTTCGTATGAAATGCTGCAAGAGAGCCAGACAAAAAATAACGGTGCTTTTTCAATTATTCTTCTTCATTTCTTTTGGCAACATCATAGACACACAGTTAGCAGCATGAAATGATAGATTCATGTACATTATGTGGAAATAATGATCCACAAAGATTTGAAAAAGCTTGCACCTATTCAGTTGGAACAGAGTGTACGTTTTCCATTATTTTTTTAAATTATTGTCAGATGTCTATAACCAAAAGTGGCACTGAAGTGCTCGAGTGTTGCCAGATTTTTAATTGATTAGCTACTCCATGAAAAAATTATTTTTAATAATAAACATTTTCGACAAGAAGATTAAAGTCAAATTAACTCATTTAACTGAAATCTAATGAATAAGGCTGTTACTCTTAAAAGTGTAAATTAACACTCTAATATTGCTAACTTTAAGTTTATTTGTATTGTGTACGTAGGACACAAATTTTATTTATAAAAATTAATAATAATACCAAAATAAACGTCGTGCTTTAAGCGACTTCATTAGAGCAAATAACTCAAATATGATGAAATAAGAATTAATTAATTTCTAATTAATATTTATCTGCCACCAGGAGATAGGTGGCGGATAAATATTTCCAATGGGAGCTATTTTGAGCTTAACGTTAAAAACGTTTTCGAATTATGTTCGAATATATATTCACAATAACTGCAAATAGTCCAGCAGTGTTTTGATTTAGTGTCATGCTTCGGGGAGCAGTTCATATTTGAAATCCGCATATGGGACCGATGCTAGGAGGTGTATCTGTCATGAGTCATTATTTTACTCAGTTGAATATTTTTAATCGTTATTATTATGACGTTGGAGCAGACGGCTGTTCGACGGTCGCTCGCTTGCTATTCATTTATTATAAATTATAATCGTCGATCGAGTGAGCAACGATTCCCATCGACTGACTCATGAATATGTATTTGTTGAACAATAACACCACTTTATACATTTTTCTTTATTGATATACTCTTCCAACATACGCAAACAGGCAGGAAGTACACAATTGATAGGTGTTATGCCTTTCGTTTTGTAAATTACAATTAGAATGCGAAACTACATACTTAAAAATTATAAACAATGAAAATACAAATAAAAACAAATTTACGGTTCCATTGAAAATGCGAAGTTCTTTGGCTGGTTTTATCTTTGGAGTTTCAAAACGTGCTCTGACCATGAAAAGAACATGTTTTACTGCGGGTTACACGATATGCAGGGAAGAAATGGATATGATACTGACAGCAATTGTTTTGTTGCCGAGTTGAAGACAACGGCTGCCGCATGTCGTAAAAAAAGTGAAATTAAGCACAACATTAATATAATTATACGTATGTGTATACGGTTAAGGTCGTCTTAATTTTCCTATTGGATGTAGTAAAGAATGGCATAAAGTGTTCTTCACTTTCTCAGTTGTAGATATGCACAGGAACTCAAATAGCAATATATGTTGGCTAGAAGTATTATGTTTACCGGTTGGTCCAGTATGCGCGGCTTCAATGGTGGATGGGGATTTATAATTCCCGGGTCACTTTAAAAACTGTTACAGTATGTGATTATCTGTTTGATGGCCAAATGATAGAATTAATGCTTACGTTTTGTCCTTGGGCCTAGTGCTATAACACCTAAAACTCATAGAACTTATCAGGTCATTATGACTCGTTATGTTCCTTTACAAAAGTTTTCAGTTACGGAAGCATCTTAAGACGCACTTAGCCAAGCACTTTTCAAAAAACCCTACAAAATAAAACTGTCACTATGTGACCCCATTTTCATCGAAAACCCAGAGAGAGGATATTACACAGCACACTGTGATATAAGGTAAATGTCTTTGTTACAAATCTCGTTAATCTGTATCAGCCCTGTAGCGCATGTTGTTTGTTGACGCGTCCGCTCAATTTCTTCGTAATGAAAAGAAATATTTTTGTCCTCTGGAAAGTTTTCGAGAAGCGCCTCAAGAAAATTCCCATACAAAATGATTATCAGTTAAATGAAAGCATTTTGGTCACATTCAATTTGTCGCTTATGTGAATGCAATTGTATAATTTTCTTTCAATGATGATACTATGGAAAATAGTTTTCGACACAGATTTTTGCTCTAAATTTTCATAGTGAACTGTTAAAATATGAATCAAGAGAAAATTTTGTCTATATTTAGATGTCGCTTTTTCGTTTATAAAAAAACAACAACTTAAATATCGAATATTGTGGTTCGTTTAATAGTACTACATACTTATAAAAAGTATGGTCGATTTTCGACCACAAGCGAGACGAGTTATAAGAAATAGGAAGAAATCTTGTAGAAATGTGTGCGAACTTTGCCGGTTAGTAGTGAAATATTATAACATAGGTACTAAACATATCCCATAATATAAGTATACTAATGCAGAACAATAAAAAAACAGAAAAACTAATGTTTTCAGATAAATTGACCCGATGAGATAAATAATGCCATTGGGAGCTGGTTCGCTCAACATACATCGCTCTCCAGACAGAAAACAAATTGAATACGGAAAATTCTTCTGCTTATTGCGGTGTGGACACGATGGCGAACTTTGTCATACCACAAGGCCCAAACTACTTGGCAAATAACTGTTAAGTGTTCGTCTTTGTCAAAAGTTACGTTCTCTAGTGGGCACAGAGAAACAAAATTAAAAAAAGGAGCAGGGTTGTCCACGATTTCATGATTTGGTATCTTGGTACTTGTACTACAAACATTTTCTGTATACATGTGAATGGGAATGCTTAATGTTACACTTAGCACGCTTTATTTTTGTATATTTTCACAATTTTTTTTTGGTAAATTGCTTGAGAATACTTAAATCCCCCGTGACATGAATTTTAAAGTTATTCCGACAATGAATGTACAAGACTTTACTAAATTAGCAACAATGATATAATATGCAACTTTTTAAAATGCGTAGTGGACAAATATTGCAAGGGTTTCAAAAATTTAAAAAATTAATGTTTTGTTTGGCAATTCCGATCATCAACAGCTTCGTCAAATAACTTTAACTGTCCACTTTATTGACTTAAGTTACATTTGTCTTTTGGAAAAAGCTTATCCGGGCTTACCGGATGTTAGGTATTCTGAGGTGGATTCTCATTTCAATATCGAGTGTGGGGCTATGTTGTAATAGTTTTTCTTAGTTCCAGGTTAAAAATTTCAGTTCTAAACACCGCAAATTCATTTTTCAGATTGTTTTTTTTTTTGTAGCAAAAATAAGAAAAAAAAGCTTACTAATATAAAATGTAATTGTTTTCAAATATAATTTCATTAATATTGTCAATTGTTACAAATTTTCGTTATTAAAATGAAAAGATTATAACAACAAATTCATATTTCAAATCATTTACTCGATTCTTCTCTTTACTTTTTTTCCGTTTTTCCCGACATTCCCGGCGAAATGATTTTTCATCAAAAACAACAAACAAAATACTCTATTTTATTTCCACGAATGAATTTTCCGCAGTTTATTCCTTTATTTATATATATTGATTACATTAGCTAACCATTTTGTAGAATACATATTTTCGTGGTGAAATTAAACAACGAATTTAAATGCTGAGAACACATCCATCAGCTGATAGAAACTCACCAAATACACTAACTCTCAGTCGGTGTCTTCAGTGCATTTGTATTATTCTTAAAGAAAATCACATTAAATTAACCTTCAGTATACAAATCAGTTTGTTGACATTATATCGACTATTTTTGGTACTAAATATTTTTCCTAAAAGTCGATTTAAATGATTAATTTTTTATGGACATAGTGAAATGTAGTTTGAATGTTTTCTTGTCAGATAATTGATATTCCCACAATTTTGAAGTTTTTCCCTACGCATGGAAAGTTTTTCGGAAATCGTAATTCCCACAAAAAGGTAGAGATACCACGAGTAGGAACACTGTGTCAGTATTTTATTACACCTCTCGCCATTTTTTTTTGCTGCTTTACACATAATATGTAATATATATATATATAATATATATAATATTATTTACAGATAGTAAAATTAAGAGGGAGGGGGTTTTATTGAAAAAAATTGCGGGGGAAATCGGGGAGACGTAGGAAAGCTGTCGATCTATTTCATACTCAGTTTATGGTCTAGGTATAGAAAGACGGACTTAAACGCTTTTCCTTGCAGAAACCAAGTTTCCTTTTTAATTTTTTATTGTGAATGCGGATGGAAATACGAAATGTACGCGAATTAATATACCCCTTGCCTTAGTGTATGTACTCCTAAAGTGCACCCTCGCCCACATTTATGCTTTCAACTAAACGCAAACACAATATCAACCACAGTCTTAAGAATGCTCCAGAAGGCGCATATGAGTTGAGGACTGAGGAAAATTTTGTACCATTGTTCCGATTTCTGGAGGACTTCCAAATTATCACTAGTATGTGCTTTTTACTACGTATGTTGTTAGTATGTTTGTTTGTTTGTTTGGGAACGTTTTTATCAGAGGCAATACAGAGATCAGAGGCAACGAACAAACAATTTTCTTGACGAAATAAAATTTCCCATCCGTTCCGTGTATACCAAACCCATGTCATGTACAATAGAAAATAAAATAATTTTGCTAACCGTGGTGGAGGGTGGCAGAGCTCAGAAATACCTTTTTTCGATAAACAGTCCGCTTATTTAAACTACGCTTAACTATAAAAAATTGATAAATGTTGGTAATTGGACTGAAACACAAAATTTGTGAGGAAAGCAAAGTGCAAGCCTCAGGCCATTGACGAGTGTTAGAAAACGGAGCAAAAAGGGCATAAAATACTTTTTACAAATCATTGGATGTTTGGTGTCATAGCAGTTTAATTTTTTTTAATTTGTCAGTTTCTAATTTAGGTACTCCACGATCTGGTTTTTTGGTGTGACCCTATGTGAAATTTGATGCTAGCAGTCCATGTTTATAGTATGCCAATGGCTCCACTATTTTATTTGTTTAAACAAAATACACCTTCAAGTTTTTTCACTGTGCCATCTATCGCAAAAGTAGTTGGTGTTGACTGTTAAGCAATAGTGTAGATTGCTTCAATTACCCGTCTCCTTTTACATACAGACGGAATGTGGGAGCTGGTATAACTGTTTCGGTATCCCTCTGTATTTCCTGACCCCATATAAGTACAACCATATACTAACATATAAATATGTTGATTGCTTCAGCTCTCTCGATGAGGCTCTTGGCTCTATGACTTACAGGTTTCTAAAGAACGTTTTCGAACTTTCCGGACGAACATTTGGCCCATCGTCTTCTTCCTCACTCGCGTGTTAACACAATGAACCACCAACAACTATGGTCTAACTACGTCTTCCTAGACAGCCACCTAATCTAAACCAATCATTTTCGACACATGGTATGAAGAAGAAGGTAGAATAAAAAGCGTTCCTTAACAGGAAAGAAAATAAAGTATTTTAACAGATGTTGAATTTTTTTTTTAATTTACCAGGAATGAAAAATTGCACATGTTAGTAGTTTTTTATAAAATTCAAAAAAGTTTCATATCTCCTTTCCAACGCATGGCCATGGCATGGCCAATAGCCAACAATTCGGATCAGGGCATAAAAACAAATAAACACCACTTTGCTTCTTCTGCCTTGCTATTCTGCTCGACACACAGTATGATGACATTTTCTTAAACTTTAATTAAGATGAATAAACAAGTATTGCACTAGAGTCTGATACCTTTCATCCATCTATGCATGTTACGAAGCATCGTATTTATATCTAAATAAGTAGTTTCCAAGTGTCGTGGAAGTGCGACCTTAGCTTCTTCGGATAAGCGGCTTCAATTTACCACTTCCAGTGTGAACTGAGGCAAACAGTGTAAAAAAGTAAGATGCTTGAACTTATGGACATATACAGTACAAGAGTTATTAATTTGACTGATTGATTTAATTTAAGATGTGCCGACGCGGCATTTCATTAAGAATGTCGGTTGCTTTCGGCATAGTGAACATTTGAAGGTAACTAAAGTTTGAAGAAACTAATACATATAATAATAAAGTGCTCGACTGGGTCGAACGAAACTTTCTCGTTCATTTAAAGTTTGGTTGGTTGTTTTGCTATTTTATTAAGTAGGTAGGTAAAGATCTGAGAACCGATATGTAGTGTTAAATAAAATTCACTTTTGGGTTATTCATCTGATAGGCAGTACATAAATATAAATACCAATGTGAGTTTTTATAAGTTGAAGCTGTCAGTAACAGCTGTCAATTGTTAAAGAGGTAAAAGCGTCTACAGTACTATTTTATAAGTTATTATACTGTACAAGGCAAAGTGTGGCAGTGGTTTCTGTTTCTGATCTGCTAACGCATATTTTTATTTTCGACTGGAGTACATTACTAACGCTGGCTTAGGGTGTCTATCATTGGAAGTAGAGTTCGTGTTAGACCGATATCTTTACATAGATATTTATTTTTTAAGTTTTCAGAGATTTGTTTTTGAGTTTGCATTAGCAGTTATAAACCGAATATGCCGATGTACGTGTGTGCAAATGAAGTGGGTGTTTCTGATAGTGTAAGGAAGTGGTTGCATTTATTTTAGGGTGCCTATTCAACAAGGCTGAAAAAAAGGGAAATATTTGCTAAAATGAGGTTTTGCGTATCTGTTATTGCATTTTTATCGGAAGTGGGGAGATTATAGCAAAAATATAGCATAAAAATGTGAAAATAGATTGGGAAATATAAATAATTAAAAAACTGATTTTTTCGAATTTTTTGAGAAAAATTAAGTTCGGGATCTTATTTTGAACACTGATTTTTTCTTTAATATGTATTTTGATCAAAATCATTAGAGCGGTTTTTTGTAAAATTTGGCAGACAAAAACCGTTATATTGAGGTTACCATTCAAAAAAAAAAAAACGGCCCCGGACTGTAATTCTCCAAATTCCAAATCCGAAGTTTAATCGAAGTTTAATACTTGCGGTTCAGCGGAAATATATAAATTGCTTAGGCTCACACACAGTGTGCCACTATAATGTGCTTAATATACAGGTGATCGACAAATATTTTATTGTATTTTTTTTTGCGCATTTTAACTTATTGAAAAAAGAATTGTCCTTAACATAATATCGTCTACTCTATTCAGTCCTCTAATGTCCGTGACATAAAGGGTGATTTTTTAAGAGGTTTAGAACTTTTTTTTAAAAAAAAACAAAAAATTCGAAAAAATGAATGAAATATTTATTTGAATCGATAGTTTGAACCTTGCAATTTAATGTTTAAAGATAATTTCATGCAAATGTTGACCGCGGCTGCGTCTCAGGTAGCCCATCCGCTGAGTCCAATTTTGGCATACTCTTTCACACATATCGGCCGGTATCTCACGAATGAATGCATGGATGTTGGCTTCCAGTGCGTCAATCGAAGCGGGCTTGTCCCTATACACATTAGCCTTGGCATACCCCCACAAAAAATAATCTAATGGTGTCAAATCGCACGATCTAGGCGGCCAAATGACCGGCCCGAAACGTGAAATTAACTGTTCACCAAACTCGCCTCGCAATTGCGCCATTGTTTCGCGTGCTGTGTGGCATGTGGCACCGTCTTGTTGAAACCACATATCATGCAAGTCAAGAACTTCCATTTCGGGCAAAAAAAAGTTTGTTATCATCGCTCGGTAGCGTACACCATTGACAGTAACGCTGCGATTCGCATCATCTTTGAAGAAATATGGCCCAATAATGCCGCCGGCCCATAAACCGCACCAAACAGTGGCTTTTTCGGGATGCATTGGTAGCTGTTGCAATGCTTCTGGCTGATCTTCACTCCAAATGCGGCAATTTTGCTTATTTACGTACCCATTCAACCAAAAATGAGCCTCATCGCTGAACACAATTTTTCGATAAAAAAGCGGATCCTCGGCCAGCTTTCCAAGAGCCCATTCACCAAAAATTCGGCGTTGTGGTAGGTCGGCTGGCTTTAGTTCTTGCACCAGCTGTATCTTAAAAGGCTTTACGCCCAAATCCTTCCGCAAAATTTTCCACGTAGTGCTGTAACAAAGGCCTAACTGCTGGGAACGGCGCCGAATCGACATTTCGCGGTCTTCTGTCACACTAGCTGATACGGCCGCAATATTTTCTTCACTACGCACAGTACGTAAACGTGTTGGTGGTTTAATGTCCAACAAAGTAAATTTGGTGCGAAATTTGGTCACAATCTTCCGAATAGACTGCTCAGAAGGTCGAGAATGCCGATCATACAATGGAAGCAGCGCGCGATGAACATTTCGAACCGAGCACGAATTTTGATAGTAAAATTCAATAATTTGCTAGCGTTGTTCATTTGTAAGACGATTCATGGTTAAATTGCAAACCAAACTGAAGCTGTTTGACAGTGACACAAGGTACTAAACACACGTCAGCTGTCAAAACCAGTGTTGCCAAAACCAAACCAGCTAAAAAATCACCCTTTATAACACTGGGGGAATATATATTTATGCATTTAACATTTGTGGTATTACTTGATACGGAGAAAGGAAATGCAAAGAAATAAAAAGAGTATCCAGTAATTAAACCTATGGTTACACATTTAATTAATTTGTGTTTTTTTTAATGAAGGTTTGAAATTGCATATTGTTGATTTGAGGTTGGAAAGTTAACACATTCCTGTGGAATATGTTCAATATCTATTTTGTGGTTACAATAGAGAAATTTTTCGTTTATTTTTTCTATTAATAAATATTTATTTGTACTAAAGATAAATTTAACCCTTCCACGAATTACGTAAGTTATTCAAGTCACCACTGATTGAGAATTATCCTAAATTACTAGAAATATAGCACTAAATTTTAACTTTGGACATACAATTTGCGCACAATTTTATGAATTGGTATGTGCTTCTAATGAACATACCTTGCTCTGCGTCTTACATACTCGAGAAAAAATGTAGACAATCTAAAATACTGCATTGGATTATACCAGACCAGGCTCCGCTGTATTGCCTACAAAGATCGTCGTTGAATCAGCTGCACCGCACACTCCATCGATACAAATTGGACCTAATATCGCCTGAAGAATCTTTCTCTCAAAACATCCCAGGCGATTTTTATCCGCATGCTTCTGCACCATAGAGCTGGACTGGATTGTTATTGGTCTTATAATATCTCCCTGGTTCTATGACAGAAGGAACAGCGATATTTGCAAGATCCTTCGTTTGATCTCTGCGCTGATGTCATTTAGGAAAGTAATAGTAGAGCCGTAGCACAAATCAACAAGTTCATTGCTAAGCTCATCACGACTCGTGAACAAATTCCCAAAGAACTAAGTTGAATTTGTGGAGTTATTGGTTTGTGATACAGGGCTCCATTAAAGCAATAGTAGCACATGTTGGCTTTCACACCAACTTACAACGAAAACTCTGTTTTGACGAAAAATGCCAATGACATGTAAAATTGAATCATAATAAATAAAAGCTCACACAAAATAGAATATCTGCCTCTCAGTCTTGTTGTCATCGCTTGCATAAATCTGCCACTCTTTATAGCTCTTATTGGGTTATCATAGTGGGCATAACAAATAGCCGCAAATCAGAGAGCAATACCCGTAGTGTTGATGAAATTTTACCATATCGTGGAAGACATTTTTTTCAAAATTTTGGTTTTGAATATCGAGCATAAAAACAATAACAGACTTATTTATAATCCCAGCGTAGAGTCAGTTTAATTTTACACACCCTCTAAAATGCCATTACGCAGGAAAATGTGATTTATAATTTGATTTAAGGCAAATTTGCTTTACGAGTCTGTGTAGCGCTTACTTAAATATGTTTTTGCTGCAAATGTCATTTGGTTGTGGTCAATTGTAAACAAAACCATAACGTGAAAACATTTTTTGTTTGTGCACTCATTTCGTATGTTGTGTAAATTTGCTCCAAATGAATTTTGTTTACAAATGCAATAATTGTAAAATATAATTTGTATTAGTATTAAATAAAAAAAATTAAATAATTTTGCGCTCGTGATATTATTTGTTCTGCTTCAGTTTTGTTGCTAGTAGGGAATGTTAGATTTAATGGTGGTACATCCATAGATATATGATTTTCAGTTGATATTTTATCAGTTCCTCCAAGGGAATTTTGGAATAGTGCCAGATAGTTTGACATTTTATCAAAAAACGCTGAAGTCGGTAAAGTAATAGATTTCAGTGTTTTGTGTAATAGTTTTACGAAATTTAGGAATGTTGCTGCGGAAAAATTTGTATAAATAACAATTTCATTAAAGCAAGGTTCGAGATGTTTAACTAAGCAAAATCTAAGAGGTGTCGTATGGGATCTAATATATCTTCAGATATAAGCGAAACTAAAATTGTTTATTAAAAAATTTTACATCTCAGGACTGTGATTGCTTACATAAAAACCAAAACAATGTAGTTTTTAAATAAATTAACATAGAAAGAGAAAAATTTAATTTGAAAGCCAACCATTTTAAGGATATTGACAAGTTTAGAGTGCTCGTTAAGAGCCACCAAGAGAGGTGGAATATAATGAGTTTCAAATTGATGTATCTCGACTTTTTCACACTCTCAAATAGAAAACAACAAATTTGGGAACGCTTAGCCGGTATTAAATCTTTGTTTAAGCAACTATTGGCAAGTTCAATTGCCGACTTTTACAATTTTTTTCTTATAGTCCTATTATTCGAACATAATATGCAGTTCCTGTACTCTGAGAAATATGTCAATATAAATCGACAATACTTCATACTCGCATTGTCAGGAATATAATAAACTGAAACATGTATATGCACACAGCGATAAAAGAACGAAATGAAAACGACGATCGACACTAATATGAAAAGCAGCTGTTCCAGAGCAGATGTTAAATGCCTGAAGGTTTTCCTTTCGTTCGGGTAACCGATAAGCATATGAAACTGCTCCCAATACATGTGCAGTATGTCGATTGTGCTGTTGTTACTGATAATTATCTTGGAAGTGCCAACAAATGTGCGTTTAATTGGTGTTATTTTTAATTATTTAAATTGTTTTTGTTGTTTTACTTGTTCTCTTGTTTCCCAGCATGATAAGGAAAAGGAAGTACACATACATCTTTTTATCAGTGGTTTTCGTAAGCATAAGTAAAAGTTGGCAAATTTTATAAGAAAGGAAGAAATGACCGACGCGTGAAACGAAAACACGTTTTGGAATATTGATTTTTGTGTTGCAAACGAGAAGGTACGATTATTAGACATTGGGGGCTATTTATTTGTTCCTGATTTACATATCAAACAGTTAAAAAACTTGCATTAAATTCAGCTAACAGTCCGGATTGGACCACGGCCCTGATTAGCAAGCCCAGCTTTGTTCCTAGCTAACCTCTAGTTACGAACACCATATATATCGTCTGTCACATCTTTCGAGAACAACGTCTAGATATTCAAGCTTACGAGAAAATAAAAAGCACTGTAGGTTACCTGAAGATCTCATGGTCTCATTAATTTCGCATACATATATGTAGGTCCGGTAGTATTTGAGACTGCTGTACTACGACCTTTCAGTCTAGTCTAGTCTATGCTTGCACCTTGGAATGGGTATGTTCACTCGAAAGGCTTACCCTCGTATTAAGATTCCCTTTAAAATATAACTTAAAGGTATTTCTTATCTTGGTTCGTTTAAGGGTGAGGCTGACTTCAGCCGCGCTATTTTCTCAAAATAACACGAACTTACTTTTACTTTTCCTCAACTTGATGCATGTTTGGAATCTTTTTCGATTAAGTTGCCCTATAAGTTTCTTGGTTTGCTCATAAATTTAATGATTGCCTTTAGCATTTATATATTGCGAACGCCAACTTTTTACTACTATGTACTACTTCTCCTAATTCATTTCTTGGAATTCTCTCGAAATAAAAGCTTTTTCCGTTAAGTCGCTTGTTTTTTGTTTGTTTCTTTATTTAGGTAGTTATTTTTGCAATTTAGATCAGAAATCAAATTATGCATTGCTAAATTCACATATAGGAATTAAGTTATACAACAAAACAGGAAGAATATAGTAAAATATGTTATAATATACCTAGAAGCCACAAAAGACACTTGTTAGATATGATAAAAAAAAAAAATTGCGTGCGTCTGAAGGAAGCACGCAATAATTTGAGAGCTGTCATCGGCTAGAAATTTTGAAAATAATATTATTACATCTGTCAGTTTGAAAAACGTCTACGAAACTGACGAGACAGATTTTATTAATTCAGTTCACTAACTGAAATAACCGACGATTAAATATAATCAAGATTGAACAAACCGGCCCTTAGTCTGTTGTTACAAACATTTTGGAAAAATAAGAAATGAGTTATTGATATGAATTTACAAAAAGTAGTACGCGATGGATCCAAAGTAGTACCGTACTCAGTTAGCAAAAATGTACTCAAAAACTAGAAATCACTACAATTGTAGCACGCGAGGGAACGCTGAGTGTGAACAGTGTCCATAGAAATCGACTCAGCAAAGGTTGAAGCATTGTCGGATATGGGGTCGTTCATGTCTACAGAAAACCTACCGTATAGTTGGGTTGTTGGTAACAAACAGTATCAATGCAATATCTTCGATTATTTGGCGATGGTGAAGGATCCTCGGAGGATGGTGGTTCTGTGTCTAGCAGAGAAGTCGATACTTCAGTTGCGCTTAAAGCTTCTGGCTCTATCTTCTGCTCAGCGGAAATGAAAGCAGAAGCTGTAGAAGCTGTAGAAAATGCAGAAGCTGCGTTTCTGTTGCCAAGAGTTACGCCTGCTATTCTCAACATGTTTTCGATTTTCTTGTTCAATTCATCGCTGGATTCAATAACGCCTGCAGCGATTTCCAGCGGTGTTCCATTCTTTTCTATAGAGAACAGCGATGGCAGTGGCACAATTTGATTTGCAATGATATAAGTTGTGGTTAAAAATTCGTACGATGTAAATGTTAATTGGGATTAATTATTATCTAAGGGCAGTAGCAAGCGGTACGCATTTTATATTATGGTATATTTTGTCGTTGGAAATGATGATGGCTGAAAAAACGAAGTAGTGGGTAATATTTGCTAAAAAAAAGTCTTACACAATCAGAAACTCCCACTTTATTTGCACCCCCACATATAACATATTGGGTTTGTAACTGCGAACGCAAACTCAAAAAGAAATCTCTGAAATCTTACATATTATATCTATGTAAAGATATCGGTCCAACACGAACCCTACTTCCAATCCATTCCAGTTTCCAGTCAAAAATAAAAACATGCCCTAACAGATAAGAAAGTTTGCCTTGTACACAATTTGTTTCCAAAATGAGCATATTACCGTTGACATAAAACCCATCCATAAGTTAAGAAAAAGAAACAAAACTAAATGATGATTATCTTGCCCATACGAGTGGAGAATTTTGATTGTGGTGCTAAGATTCAGTTTTGCAGGTAATAGGACGGTACGTATCTAGTGCGTGGATATTTTGTTGGGTTAGGTAAGGTTACGATTCAAACGATATCATCGCTCGTATAACTCTGCTCGCTGCAATCCCATTAGAAGGAAAAGGAATAAGTTAATATTATGTTAAAGAGGTCACAGTGAGAAAGTGGGTCTGGAAACAAACAAAGTTTGGGTACAAGAAATGGTAGTCACACATACAGTCGTACATATGGGGCCTTTGTTTGGCCGAAGACCACGAACAAGAAGTCTATACATGATGTGTTGAGCAGGGTAAAAAGAGCAGCCAACATCGTCATCTAAGGTGCTCTTCCACTGGAGTAAATAATAATACGAGCAGGTAACCAAGTATGTAGGACATAGCTCTATTCTCAAGGAATCTTTCTCCAACATCCCTGACAGAGCGGATGAGGGTCTTGGTACACTTGGCTTCGACATACCACACGAAGTAATTTGCCCCGAGGATTGGCGTATAAATAATTTCGAGTGAAAATGAAATTTCGAAATATACGAACGAATGGTTTCAAAACTTATGATGATACTGTGTGAGGCATATACTCTAGAGATGTGAGACTATTGGACGCTTACAGCAAGGCAGAGGTTTTGCCGTACTCAAAACCAGAGACAATACTGAGACCACCAACTCCGGCCGATTTCCCGTTACTTAGCCTACAAGCTACATTTTTATGGAGTGTTCACGTTTGGTGCGCTAGTATTCTTACATAGAAAATCGTATTGACAAATGTCACGAAACTTCAAAAATTCTGCTCACCAACACACTCCCAGGAGATATGAGACACTTCCGCTGTGGGCAAAGTTGCTGGCAGAGTTTATAGAATTTTATCCGTTTAATTTGAAATTGTTCGTTACGTGTGGATAATATTTTTTTTTAGGAATAAGTGCACATTTGCCTAAAATGTTCATGAAAAATTAACAATGTAGATTGGTTGAGGGAAAATGAAAACATTTTGAGCAAATTTTCTTCATTATTTAAGAAAAATTTACACACGAAATCGAAGTTAATGATATCCAAAAGCGGAAAATACACAACCATGTTTGTCCTAATATATTTCTAGTATATAGAACATCAACTTTAGATAGTTTTACTAACCAAACAAATCAAATTATTCGCCTTTTAACAATTTATAATAACTAACCAATGGCGTTCAGTAATGAAAAAATTTGGTATTCCCGAACTCTATCACATTTCCCCACGGTGGCCGCGATTGGCAGCATTTATTTTTGTATTTTTTGTATGTTTTCGCATTTCATGCGGTTTCTTAATTGACAAAACACCGATAGGAAAAAAAATATCGAATTTAAACAAAAAAAACTGAGGGGGCCAGCGGCAAGAGGGTTGTGAGTTGGGGGTCTCTGTATGGTTTGTCTATGCTCAAAACTACGGAACTACTTGGGATGTGGTCAGTATCCGACAAAAATACCGCCATCTACATTGATAGTCAAGGAGCTGGAGTCTAACGTCACCAAACCTAAACTAATACGTAGTTTTCGCACAATGCTCAGGGCAGAGCCATGCCAGATTTTGTTGGGTACCTAAACACTGTGATATTGAAGTAGCAGAGCTTTCGCATTATATGAAATAATTAATGACTTAAGTCCACTAGTGGACGTGGCTAAGATAGTTGTTTTCGATAAAACATCAATGGGCTTGTGGCCTGGTTTAGATTGGAAAGACCAAAGTTATAAATAGCGAGAGGAACACTCTTTCGACATCGCCTTCTGAGGAAGTACCTACGTTATAAGATTAGGTTTAACGAATACGGTTAAAAATTCACTTAGAAACCAAGGACCTGTTGCGCTTTTTTGTTTTTTTTTTTTACCGTGGGTGAATAATATACTTATCAACCTACGCAATCATCACATAATTCCCACAAAATCAGCATTATACTTGCGTCACACGACATTTTATTTGAGTCAATACCGCCGTCACTAATAAGGGTGGAAAATTAAAATTTTGATTTACTTTTCAATTTTAATACGAAGCCATTGTGTAGATGGTAATCCATTAAAAAAAACGGTCTCGGGAAAATGCAAAATGCCACCTACTGTGCGGGGAAAGTATCTGTTGAAAATGCTAGGTCATTGAGAATGCCTTGCAAATGAACTAAATATTTTTAAATCACTTTCATTCTATATCGATTAATCTCAACCAACAGGTAGGTCTTGGTAATGCAACTTGTCCAACTTGTAAATATTTGGCAATTATTTATTGTGTACATAACCCATAGTTAGGTTTTTTCCAATCAACACGCTCTACAAATTGAATCTATTTAAAGTGGAAACATAACTCCCTTTTTTCAAAACCTATTTTATGTTTCAACATTTTTGATGTAAAATTCTTTAGGGCGGCGGTGAAAGAAAAATTTATTTTGCAATTTACTAGGTAGGTAAATGTCTTAAAAATATGAATTCAATTTGTGTGACAGGCGAAAAAGGCGTACAATACTCATATTGGAGTACTTTCGGCAGCGCTTGTTTGTTTAGGTGATACTCGTAGGGGGCAAAGGTTTATCACTTATCCATAGTACCCTATTCTGTGAGCCTTGTAATAATTGAAATTACTTACTGTGTGTCGTTGCATACAAACCATCCTGATGATTTGATGAAGTTCATGATTTTGTCAGTTGGTGTGCTAGATAGCTCATTCAGGTTATAGAAGAAGTATCTTCCAAGAAACAACCAGGAGTGCTGGAGACCTGGACAGTGACATAGGAAGTGGGTTGTGTCTTCTATAACTCCCTCGTCACCGCAGCCTCTGCAAAGCTCTTCTTGGGTCAATCGCATTTTCTTCATGTGGTATCGCAGGGTGTTGTGTCCCATGAGGATACCTATTTACAAGTGTAGAGAGAAATTTCCGATTATTCCGCATGATTTTCTCTGTTCTGGATTTACAAAAAGATGGCCATAGTTTTCTTGTGTTAGCGCACGTATCCATGGATATCCACCTGGCATTCGCCTCATCTGTGGCCTACTTGCCCGCTTCTATAGTGTACAGAGCGGGATACACACAGGCTGGCCTGTTTGTTCTAGTGCATTAGCCTGACCTCACCTCTTTGCCCATTTTTAATCCGTCTGTGTAAACGGGAACGGAATTCGTGTTAGGTATGGGTCCATCTCTCCGTGTTTCCCTGCTGGGGTAGGCGCTCGAGAAGGGTCTTGTGAATTCTAAATATGGCGTGATGTCATCCGTGTTAGGTACATTGCCAAAGTATTTCTGTAGGATCGTTGAGTGACCCTCCTCAACGTATTTTCCAGTCTATAGATGGGCTAATTCTAATGGCACTTGTTGCTGCCATTGATTGCACAAAGATATCTAGCGGGAGCAGATTGAGGATAGCCTCAAGCCCGGCGGCTGCAGTTGACCTCATCGCGCTAGTGAACAATACTAATTCAGTCCTATGGGGGTTGACTGATAGACCGCATTCTATGGTCCAGGGCTCTATTTAATTGCTCGGATAGTGTTGGCAGAAATTTGACGTGTGCGTAGGCAATTATTCTCATGCCGGTATGTCTAAGTTGCCTAAGTGCCTCATTTAAAACAATAGCCCAAATTTGAAGACAAGGACACTTTAATCGAAGCTTTTCGTAATGCCTGGGCCCAAATTTCTGTTAATTATTTAAAAAAAAAAACGATGATTCTATTCCAAACCGTCTTTTAGAGGTCATATCGAAAAATGGCGGGCATACTCATTATTAATGTAGAAAAACATAATAAATAAATGTTTTAAAACCATAAAATGTAAACATTTTATTAATTTTTTGCTTTCTTTGGAAGATTTTGCATGTTGCCTCATCCAAGTGGTGCATCTTTTTATACGCTTTTTAGGTAGTTCATTTTTTGATCTTGGGAAATTCCAGCAGTAGTGACTTACTGTTGGGAAAATATGTACCTGTTACCAGGTAGTAAAAGTTACCGGGTAAAACATTTTCAACAGGTATAAAGAGTTGCAATCGATTGCAAAATGTATGGCCTTATCCTAGTGATCGCCAGTATACAACTCCTTTAGTACTGGAGTGATAGTGTTGACAGTTTTCTGCAGCATGAGTGGAAAAATTCCATCGGATACTGGGGACTTGAAGGGAGAGATCAGATCCGCAGGAGGATTCATTTGCGTTGTGCTCCGAATGTACCTATGCACTGTCATGTGGCTGACTGGTACAGCCGGGAAAGTGCGTTTTCAACAGTATTTTAAGAGATTCTGAACAAGGTCTACTCCAGTTACCGTCGGAGTCCTTAAGAGATTTCAGAGTTTTTGGTTCTCTGTCTAGCGTTTTGATTTCTGGATTTCGTTTCTAAAGTTTCTCTGGCTGGCTTTGTATCTTTCCCAGTCTTCTTCAGATTTAGTTCGGTCTGCTGTATTTAAGAGCCTCCTTGTGTCCTTTCTGATAACAGCTAGTTTCTTATTCCATCACGGGGGTGATGTACGGGTTCTTCGTTTTGCCACTGGACAGACTTTCTTGAACGTCAACGTTTTCCGGGCAACTAATGTTATCTTCTTGTAAGAGGGTTCTTCTTTTTTCAACTTCACTGCTGAAAAGGTTCCAGTCAGTTTTTTTGGGGTCCCTGTATGACAAAGGCATTTTCCATCTATTATCTATAAAAAATTCGATCAACCCATGATCTGAGTAGGAGTATTCTTTTAGGTCGTGCCAATTTGCCACATTTAGAGTGTTGCAGTTGTTGCAGAGCGTTATATCTAAAACCTCTTGTGTATATCCAACTACAAATGTTGGTTCTATACCTCTGTTAGCTACTTTAAGATCGTTTTCTATATTAAAAGTGACTCACCACGTGTGTTTATGTCTCCACTGCCCCATTGCAAATGATGCGCATTTGGTTCTTCTGCTTCGTACGGCATGTAAACGGCTGATAATATCAGTGGGCGGAGTCCCCTCCGTTCAAGCCGTACCACCGTACCACGGTCTGTTCTAAGTTGATGCAGGTAGATAGAAGTAATAAGCTATTTTTTTCCTAGCTACAATACACGTTCTGTTCTTACTCTCCGCGTTTTGCGGTTGAAAGTGGTCCTTTTGACTTAGCCCAAATATTTTGCCACGGGATCATGGCTCTTGCACCAAGGCGATATCTATGTTTCTATCACCTAAGAGATGAACGAGGTTAGAGCTAGTGCTATGGTGTAGGTTAATCTGGACTACTTTCTGAGTTTCTTACCTTGTTTTCCACCTTCCTCGAAGCCTCCGTTCGTACCGTGTAGGGTCGAACCTTACACCGGGTAATTCCAGTGCGAACTTTGTTTTTGAATCTCCTTAGCAATGGCATCGACTTGTGGTTTAATAGGACCACAATTTCAGTGCCAGCCTCTGAGAATTCACCTACTTCGGGCATATGAGGTCCGGGCATCGAAATAAAACGTTTGGGTCTGGTGAATTCTATAGCAGGTCCTTCTTAACGACAAGTCGTTAGTCGGCATTTGCCCAGGGAGCCTGCGTATTTGCCACGAATTCTTTTAACCAGTTTAGAGTAAACTCGTTATCGCATGGCAGGAGTTTGAATCCTTTGAAGTTGTGAGTTGCTCAAAGTGGGGGGATTTATCCTCATTGTTAACGATGGAGTCGTTAACACCATCCAAGATGCGCAACTCAATGAGCCTCCATTGGTCGCTGTCTAGTTTGCGTTCTGGCTTGTTGAAGTCATGCCTACCTCTCTTCGAACTTACCGTCAGCGATACGGGTGCCGGTGCAGTCTTGTCAACTACATCCGTGTTAGCTGGCGGTCGCTTAAGTCTGTCCGGGCTGAGGTGGATAGCAGTAGGCTTCCCTCTTCGTTTCGAACAGTCTACCAGCCGTTCGCCTGGTCGTCTCAGTAAGGTGTGCCCTTTCCGTAAAGGTTCGTCGCTCACGTAGGTCTGGAACCAATTTGGAGCAGCTTGCAACCGGCTCGGATTCCGGTGAGTTGCAATCGATTGCTGGCCGAAGTCTCCCATCGACTGAGGTTGGGAGCAAACGGCTTCCCGCCCTCGTCGTACTAGGTCTTCTTTCCCTTGGTCCGCGTTCGTTTTCGTCTTTCCTATTGGCCGCGGCAAGTTTTATCGTGTTCTTGGCTCTACCCAGAGCCACTCCTTCCTTTTCCGTGAAGGACTCAGTATAATATTTTTTCAGTCTCCGAATTAGGCGAGTGGCGTTACGTCTTCTGTTTCGTAGTGGCATCGTTTTTGTTACGTCCCTAGTCTTATTTTGTGTAAAGGCTAGAGGGGTCAAGCCCTGAGTTCCTCTACCAGTACTAAATACTGTCGCGTAACTACATACCGTAGAGTTTCTGGTGTCTACCGGACTGCTGTCATCTGGCGCTGTAGATACCTGCGGCTTTCCCTCAAGAGAGTAGCAAAGGCTTGTCTCCTTCGGGTTAGCTGCCACCTCCTTACAGCTGCTTTCCTGAGGTTCATCACCACTCAACTGCGGGACAGCCCCGGCATTCTTCGAGAAGGGTGAATCCCTGGTCGGCTTCAGGGTCTCTAGAGAGCGGGTTTCTGACTCTGGGCTCACTGATCCGATCGCCTTGGATCCCGACTGGCGAGGGCTTTTCATGGATTTAGGTGGTCCGTCAGAGTACCCAAAGATGAGTTATCCGCAGTGGCTGAACCCGCCGTGGTACAGGAAACTGGCAAACTCCACCAACAAGGACAGCTCCCGAAGATAAGCTCTTGCGTTATGGAGCCTTTTTCTGTCGTTTTCGGACAGTGACAGTTCCTCCGCCGCACTCACCGTCTGTATGCTGGTAAGAGGAATTCGATTAAAACTAGAGGTCTCCAGGTATCCAGAGCTTGGGCTATCGACTGAGCACGCAGGCCTCGACGCGTCGTATCTTGCCTTATCTTGCGTATCTCCTGTACAAAGAAAAACCCCTCTTAAACAAGCTGCTACACGGGAAAACATCTGTCTGAAACGCATAACAAATGTAGTTTTCTCTCTCAGCAAGTCGCCGGGCGGGCCTTCTAGGAGAAAAGTATTGGTTTGGCCCGCGATAGGGTTTTTACGGCGAACATCTGGTGCTATGACCCCAAAACCACATGGGGTCGCGCCTGGTAGGGAAACACCCTCCAGGAGCTCTTGTTTGAATGGCGAACATTTCAAAAAAGTATAAAGTTTTCGCCAAGTTCTCAAAATAAAACTGGTAATATTTTTGTAAAACATTGCCTTTTCATGCTTATGAAACTGAAACTTCTTATTGTCACTTTCCGCTTCACGTATTAAAAACATTTTTGTGTATTCATGTATTTTAAATGCATATTCTTTTAATGACATGTATTTAAATGTATATCCTTTTAAAAATTGCAGGCATCCATGGATCTACCACCGGATAAAGCGAAACTTCTTAAGAACTATGACGAAGAAAAGAAATGGGATATTATATGCGATCAGGTAAGGTCAATCTTATACCAGCGATCGGTTTTGTATTACCTATGTACTTATTGATTTGTAGAACCATTTATGTATGAAAACATAAATTATATTTGAATGTGTTGTTTTTCATAAAAATTAATTAATTCCAAGAGACAGTTTTTAGCGAAAACCAGTGCGAAAAATGTGTACTTTCTATTTTTGCTTTGTTCACTTTGGAAGACGGAAGGCGACATAAAGTTGTCTTGAACACGAGCAAATTTTAAATTCTATTTATCCGCTTAGCGCAGTAGTGCTTCCCCCAATGCCTTCATGCGGTAGTTTGTTTGCGGTTTTAAGTACCTTTTAATGGGATGAATTGAATGAAGTTGTAACAGAGTGGTGTGATGGTGGTTAGATATTTCATTGTATTTTTATTATTTAAAGTGAGACTGGGTTGAACTTGTTTCTTTATAAAGATAAACGCATTGTGATTAGTGGCCCCACTTCATTTAGTTGTGAGTGTGTTAGACTAGTCAAGGAGGGTTTGAAGGTTCAACTTTTTTTTTGCGCATATCTGACAGGCATTCGCGGGTACAACTATATCGAGAAACTTATCAATTCGTCCGTCTGAATACGACATTAAAATCGTCCATAGATAAAACATGCATGCATGGAGTGGTTGTGAGCTAGAGTCTTGTATATCCAAGTTGCGCTCAACATTTATTTGCTTATTATTTCCTTCGGCGTACATTTAACTTCACTTTAGAAGAGGCTTACAGTCCGGTATTGCCCATGATATAAATAGTGATAAAGAGGCATGTCTGTAGGAAGAGATGTCTCATCGATGCCGTGTCTTTCGAATTTTACCTGCATTTAAAGTACCACAGCATAGAAAATCACCCTCGAAGAAAGAGGACCGCCAAAAATGAAAATCGATGGAATATTAGTTTTTTTTTGCTATGATGGTTTCTATGTCCAAGGAAACGCTGATGACATTGCGATCCTTATCAGAGGCAATTTCGAAGAAACAATCTCGAAACTCCTCCTGAGGGCACTAAACCTAGTCGCTGACTGGTGCAAAAAAGTTGGCCTAGCTGTCAATCCCAAAAAAGTACCATAGCTGCGTTCACAAAAAGGCGGAATCGGGAAAAGCTAAACAATAGAGTTTTCAAAAGAAGTCCGATACCTGGGTTTAACTCTGCATGAAAAACTCACTTGGAACTCTCACCTAATGAAAACCATAGACAAAGCCCGGTAAAAGCTTTAGTATAAACCTCAAAATTATGTTTCGGCTTTACACAGCCATAACCAGACCAATTGTCACATATGCAGCTCCAGCATGTTGGCAAAAAAACAAAACAAAAGTCAACACAAGACAGGCTCAATAAACTTCAAAGACTAGCTTGTGTATGCATTACGAGCGCAATGAGAACAACTCCCACTGCAGCGCTGGAAGTTATCCTAAACCTTCTATACCTCCATCTTCAAATACAGAAAGAGGCTATTACAAACGCCTTCATGCTCATGTCTGAAAATACCGAAAACTCTATGCTAATAGATCCAACCATCGTTATGGAACTGAGAAAAGATGAAATACTACCCAAATTCCACTTCAGCCAAAACTTCGAAGTTACATTCCCAGATCGGCAGAACTGGGAAGAGAATAAGCCCACATTTGCCAGCGATTCTCATGTATGATACACAAAGGAAGATGAACAGATGAAGGAGTTGGAGCTGCAAAAATACGGTGTAAACACAAAAATGTTCATATCCCACATAAGAACTCCTACATCTAACTAGGAGTCAGATTCGTATAGTCACAAGGTTCCTCACTGTACATTGTCAAGTCAAGCAGCTCATGACTATGGGAATAACACAAGATAACAATGGCAGACTATGCAACGAGGATACGTCAACATCATCTAGGAAAACCATACCTTGAGTGACAGCCACTCAGCCACTCAAAGACCTTCTAGGATACCATAATATTGTGATTTCCTCCATTTAAAGCTCATAATACCGGATCCTCCATTTAAAGCTCATAATACCGGATACCAAGTCCGGTATTATGAGCTCTAAATGGAGGAAATCACAATAAGCCCACTTGAGGCCGCAGTGATATGGTAACTTGCTTCCACCTCCCCCAAACAATCTGAATATAAATCTTAGGAACTTTAATGGGGCAAATAAAGGCATTGTTTTTCACAGGCTGTTAATTGTTCCCACCTGTTGTGGGCATACGAAGCCTGATTGTATATATTGTTCCAAATTCAACTTAAAACTAACTTAATCTTATACCATGTTCCCACCAACGTGATTTAGCTAAATCAACTTTGATTGAAATACATTTTTGTGATTAATATTTACGTGATTTATACGTGTTTAAATTTTAATTAAATCAAACATACCTGTTATTAACTTCGTTTGTCACTTTGATTTGCTGTTAGGAAGCTGCTGTTGCGATGCTGATGTTGTGATGCTGCTGTTGTTCATGCAAATACACAATTAAATGACGTTACTCGAGCAAAGAATATTGAGTTGTTCACGATAGCGCTAAACTATGTTTCTTCAGTTTCAAAGAAGACTGTAGCATTGAAGTCCAAAGACTAAGAACTTTGGCAGGCAGCAATGACACTTCTGACCTAGATGATAAACACATAACACGGATCGAAATTCTGTTCTGCGAAATTCTGTGTTCTCACATACAAATTTAGCTTTCTAAATTCAATTTTTTTTCCTTTCTGCTTTACAAAAACTAGCAGGTAATATTTAAACAAATAAGCTCAGCTTATTATGTTCCAATTAACGAATATGTATAGTGAAAATATTTTTCAACATTGTCAAAAAAATACAAGAAAAGACGAAAACGAGAATAACAAATTGTTTTATGAATAAAATTTACAATTTACAAGTGGATAGCATAATACACTAGCAGAATATTTGTCTAAGCCAAGAGGGAATTCTTAAAACCAAACAAGTGAGTATTATTTATTATTTGCAGAAGAAGAAACTTTATAGGCAATTAAAAAAATAAATTGAAATTGAGTTTTTTGACATGAAATCGTTGACCATTAGAAACGTATAAACACATTTAAGTGTGTCATACTATTGTTCGAAAATAAGTGATGTATTATAATTTATAAACATTTGTTTTTGGAGACCAAAACCACAAAGCGGCAGAGGTGTCACATAATACCCGATGCACCTACATAGATCTGATACCAAATACCAATACCAAGTGTGCAATGAAACTTTGCTTAAATCCAGTTTTCATTTCTCTCTTTACATAATCTCAAGAGAAGACGATTGAGAGTTTGGACCGATTCATGCCGGCGAAGGATAGGGTGCACTTAATAAGGAAAATTATTGGGTATAGTTCGCCAAAACTCAATTGAAATTTTCAAGCACAGGCCTATTTACGTCAGATATTTTATTCTTTTTGCGACACAAAAGAGTCTTGCAACAACAAATAAAGCAAACAAATATTAATATACCCCTACTTCCGAAGATGTCTCTCCGTCGACGATATATACGACATGGGTCGAATTACCGCATCCGTGAGCGAGCAATACGTCACTGAATTTAGTGTATTTCACATGCTAAACAATAACAAATTCAGTCACGTAGTACTCGATCACGGATGCGGTAATTCAAACCCTGATTTCAACACAGCATCGTCGGCGAAGTGTGCAGTATTGCCAGAATTTCAAAAAGAAAAATGTTAGACCGCACAAAAAAAAGCTGGAATGTATGAAGCAAAAAAAAAAGGGAAACGAATGTATTTTGAGTGAAATGTAAAAGCAACTACTGTTTCCCATGCTTGGTTTTTTCACTGTATCATTGCAGCGTTGTTAATTTTGCTGTTAATGGTATCAGCCAATAGTTTGACACGGTCAACTAAAAGTTCTCGCATTGCCTGCATCCAATTTAAGCTGTGGCTTCTCTTTATTGGCTGTCCATTATTTAAATTAACAATTCCGTTGCACACACGGACCTGAAAATATCCACAAAATTAAAATGGAGTGAAAAACAGCATTGAAAAAACTGTTAATAGAATGTTTTTTGCTTGACAAACGAAAAAGCTTTATATTTTGAGATACGACATTTGTAACATATTTAAATAACTTGCAATTCAACTTACCTAATTTAATTCAAAACGGCCAATAATTGACTTTTATTCAGACTGACGTTTAAACTCAAATAGTGGGTTAGACTCGACTATTTTTGGATCGGAAGTTACAGACTCGATAATCTTAAAGTCAAAGATAACTTGATTATTGATACACAGTTTATTTTAATTTGGACTATTGCCCTAAAGTCGAGTCTAAATTTGGTTGTTAGTAAGGCCGATTGTCTTTTATACCTAAATGTATTTATTCTGCCTATCTGTTTAATATAAAATAAAACTCTTTAAAGCCTGGGTACGCAGCTATTTCGGAACGAAGTTTTCCGGTGTTATCCAAATGGATAGCGAAACGTCTGCGAAAAGGCAGAGGCAGCGGAAAATGGTCTGTGGAGATTTCCTTCAGCTGCTACACAGGTAGCAATGTTACCAGCACTGGCTTTTTATCTCCGATGTGGCTACTCGAACTGGCTGCTTAAGATTGTCATTTGGGATTTATCCTAATTAAGGCTATTTACTTAAAAGTTTGTCGATTTTCAGGGTTTTAGGAATTGCTAAAAAAATGCATACTTCTATTGCGAACGTACCAATTTCGTATAACTGAAACTTTCTAAACCGTTAATTGCGAAGGAGCCAACTCCATTTTCATACAGTTTTTGAACATAATCTCACATCTCAGCAGTAAAATCATCTCACAAATTATGTATGAAAATGAAAACGTACTATCTAAGTATGCAGGTATGCCCCCTTCAAGCAAAATGTTTTTTTGTTAACATTGAAAAATGGAAACTAGAAAAGTCTCTCAATTACGAGTTAGTGTAGTGATTTTTTTTTTAAATTTAATATTTTTGGCTTTAAAGAAAAACATCAGAACAAGTGTGCTTTAAAAATTACAAAAAAAAATTCTCATTTTTGATCTTAATATTTGAGTTTTTTTTTGGCTCCATGATTTTCCAAGTTTGGCTTCATGCCTCTTATAAAAGCTGGTAACACTGAGTAGAAGTGTTCAAATTTTCGGAAGCAATTAATGTCCCGGACAATAAATGTTTGAGAAACGGGAGTGGAGAACAGTACCAAGCAATCTACTACAATTACCCACTCTCCGCCATCATTTCGCAGCAGCAGCATTCTGCAAAATGAAACAAAATTTCGTAAATGATTTCATTGTGTCACTTTTATACTGGATTTAGTTAGGAATTCCGTACCTTAAATAACTCAGAAAATAATAACAGATAAAAAACATGCATTCAAGTATCAGAAAACAACCAAAACAACAATACCTATTTTGAAATATTTACAATACCTGCTCCTGCAGTGTGTTCGTTTCTTAACAATGGTTAATATGGCTACGATTTGGCGTTCACTATTTCAATCTGTATCGTAACAACCATATGTAAATCTGCTCTCAGAGTGGTTTTATTAACATTTAAAAGCAAAACATAGATTCCAGTTTTGTTAGTTTTTCAGATGCTTCGGATGCTTAAAACTTAAAAACGACCACATTAGATACTTCCTTCTGCGGGTTTTTTTGGTAATTGCTACGCGAAGGTTTAGGAAAAACGAAAAATCGGAAAATTCTCAAGAGCTTTCCTTTTACGAGTATATTATCTACTTTTAAAAAAGAGACTGACAACTGGGGGCAGATTCTGTATAACAATAATTGTCGGGACGATATAGTTTTTGAAACTTTGATGACCATAAGAAGTTATATTCTTCCCGAATTTGTTTCATTATCGTCACCTTTCATTACATTTGTGGAAAATTAAGGTCTCAAACTTGTAATTTTGGCACTTAGTTGCTACTTTTGGAGGTCTATCGTTTCGACGATAATCATCTGATAAATTGCGGAATGAGTGCCCTGTATTTTTTTTATTTTTGCATTTTTTGACTTGGTGTGGCGGCTGCGTGATAAGCAACTTATGAAGGATAACAATCCGGCCTTACCCATGTCTGACAACACTTAATTTTCTGCTCAAGTCTTTCAGTTTTACCAATTTTTGGATAATTGATCGCGAATGGAACCATACGAGTGCAAACAAATTTATTCTTTAGGTTTATTCCCTTCTTGCTTGGAAGCCAAAGAAAAGGAAATGTAAAGTGAATTTATTTATTGTTCACATACATTTCAATAATTAGCTTTTGAAATTACTCAGCATAGCGTACAATTTCTTCCTCAATAAGTTGATTGCGTGTGCGAGTATGTTAAGCATTGTAACTAAAATTATTCCACAAAAGCAAGTGCTCAAACAAGAGGTAGTAATAAATGTTTGTCTTCCTTGGGTCAGTGAATGTGGTTTAAACTTTTTTTTCTTTCTTGATGCTGAAAAATGGGGGAATGGCTTTTGGCAGCAGCTTACCGCACAGCCTTGAATTTGCATTGCATTCAAGATTATGAAATAATACGGATTGACCTATAGTAATTGGTAATTTTTTATTAATAATTGCGATGTAGAAAGGTATTGGATTTATTTTTATACAAAGGAAGCATGATTCGATTCCAGTTCCAGTGGAAATAATATTTATTTTTGGGGTCATTACATTATGACGATCATACAGTTCTTCGCACAGTAATTAATAACAGTTTATAACTTGTTTTCGAAATTAAGTGTTCTCGCTTTTAAATGCACTTAAAACTTAAATTATTTGACTTTTAACTTTGAGCATGCAGTATGCTAAAAGAAAACGTCCACCCAAAACAAAGCAAGTTAAAGAAGAAAGAGTTAGAGTTCTTATAATGTAACTACTTCACGAGAGTTTTCAAATGCAAAGACACTAACATATCTCCTGCCTAATGTCAAAAACTCTGATTGAGGAGGGTTACAATTCCTAGCTCCTATACTACAATAATGAACTACTTATTCTTTTGCAATATAAAATCGTGTATGTCGGGTCTCGAAAATGTTATTCTCGAGTTTGATCCACTATCCAAAACGCAAGCTCTAAAGAATTACAAAATTGAATGAATCTGCTAACTTATATTGATGGCCACAACAATACTAATTCTAGTTTATTAAAACTTTCGGGAATAGCCAAAAAGCTCATCTGTCAAAGTCGCAGTCGCAGTCGCTAAAATACCTCATTCTATTGATTTCTTTATCACAGTATTCCCCAACAATTGTGTTAACGTTGAGTAAAGCTTGGATCTATTGTCTGATCAATTCCCATTGATTTAAAAGCGCACGAGGCGCTGACGAAAAACTAATTACAAAAACTCTAAAAACACCCAAACTACAAAACTCTCTTTATAAGAGCAAAATCTTTCCTGATTTTCTGATCGATTGCCTTACAAATTCACCACATGAGCAAAAAGACAGTAAATACACATATAGCAATTAATCGATCTAAACGATGAATTCAAAATTCCGGTCTGCCGTCGCGTTCTGATTGAAAAATTACTAGCTTTAATCAGATTCGCCTAGTTAAACACCATCGTCATTGTTGTGTCTTACACATAGCTCGTACAGAAACTACGAGTACATATTGCGCGGCTACCGATGCTGTATTATGCGTATTACTCACTACTCACATGACCGCACAAAAAAAAGTGTAGATAATTGACTTTTTGGGTTATAAACTTGCTTCTCCTCGACATCCAATTTACATATATAGTATCATATGTATCTACAAATTGTAAATATGTACATACATGTATGTATATTGTATATATATTTACTATATTTTCGATTTATAACAAAGCTTTATGAATGAAATAGAGAATCATAAATAAGTTAATAAGTTGTGTGTTGTGAGCATTTAATGATACAATCAGGCTCACACCTTTTACAACGGTAGCGATGACAATCATCGAATGAGTCAAATTTTTCATTCTTTCGACCAGATGTCATTCGAATTCCTTCGCGTTGCGATGAGATTGTTCAATGGCCATGTAGTTTTTTGTTTAGTAACTATGTATTTGTTACTTGTGTATGAATTGACTTTAGGAGGCCTTAAATGCAATACATGAGTGGTGGGTGTGTAAAGAAATGTAGCGTAAAATTTTATAATAACCAGTTATATGAATTTTGCATTCAAGCACAAACATTTAATGGGCGAATGGATTTCTGGGTCATGACTAGATCATGCGTCTATTTATATTTGAACATGATTACAGTTCAGCTTAACACACCGCAGTAAACCGATTCGACCAAAATCATTTGTAATAGTATAATTTGAATGTGCGTTTAAATATTGTGATTGAAGTTCATCTATTGTCAACCATGAAGCTTTCGTTCAAAAGCTATGCGGTAATATCACTGTATTTTAATTTCTGTATGCATTACCCTTTTCGGGTACCTTACTTATTTTACTTTTGGTGGCGCTAACAGTCCAGAGTGAACCACGACCTCCAACAAGCTCCTCCAGCCAACTCGATCTCCAGATAACTGCCTCTAGTTGCTTAAGATCGCCCTCTAATTGTGCGCGCATTGGTTAGCATTTTTCAGCGGCGTTGTATTGCACTTGTCTCTTTTAATCTTCTCCTCCACACTCCATCGATACAAACTGGACCGAAAATAGCTATGCCAAAAGAATTTATTTTTTTTTCTTAAAACGCCCCTAGAGGTTATTATCAACTTTTGACGGAGTTTGTGCTTCTGCACCTTATGGCACGACGGGGATGATTCGGGTCTTATGTTATGTATCCTAAGTACAATCCAAAACTGTTTAAATAGGTTTATAAAACTTTATAAATCTTTTATTTTATTTTTCATTTGCTTTTACTTTTATCGTTTTTCTTTTTATCTACACCACACACAAAGTTAAATATTTCTAAATTTGACATCAACTCTCTTTTTACCCGACTGGACACAGGGAGGGTTATGTGTTTCACGCGTATCCTATGTACGTTCCTACGGGACGCCCTGTAGTCTAAACGGCTTGACCGATTTTGAAGAGTGAGGTATCATAATATTCATATTCTTCCCCGCAGTGTCATAGGTTAAAATGATAAAAAATATATGAACAAGACGCATTTAAGTACCCATACCTAACTAATTAACAATCGGAGACTATATACCTACACAGTCCAACAAATATATGTATGATTATTGAGTTCCCTCCGACTGCCAAATAGGTAGTTATAGGTGCGCGTCTTGTTCATATATTTTTAACTCTTTTTTTTTACAGTCAGTCGGGTTTTTTGGTTTTTTAAATTAACTTTTTTTATTCTTTAAGTATATAATGTCAATAACTTTTCAGTATGTATGAGTCAACGGTTTTAGTGGATGCGTATTCTGACGAGCAATTGTTCTGTCGTATTTATCAGAACTGTTCGTCAGAGGGGGTTTGTTTTATATACGTGTTCTCATGAACTTAATTTCCGTTGATTGATATTTATCAAAACTTCAAAATGTTTGTTCACTGACAAGAATTAAAAAATAAACCGAAAAAGTTTTTTAAATGTTTTAGAACAGTGGTGCACAACACGTAGCTCGCGGGCACCTGTTTATCCAGCGGTCTGTTTTCTAGGCGCCCATCAGAAACACCATTACTTTACTTTACTTTTGGTGGTGCTTACAGTCTGGGGTGGACCACAGCCTTAACCAACAAGCCCCTCCAGCCCGCTCGGTCCCTAGCCAGCTGCCTCCAGTTATGCACATTAAGGTCTTATATAGAATCTACTTGGTTCTATGAGAGAGGGCTTTACTTCTTAGATGCCTTCTTAGCCCGAAGAAACAGCGATTGGCAAGAGTGATTCTTCGTTTGATTTCTGCGCTGATGTCATTTTGTGAGGTAATAGTTGACGCCAGATAGACAAAGTCCTTAACTACTTCGAAGTTGTATCTGTCCATCGTGATGTTTTGTCCGAGTCGTCGATGCAGAGTCCTTTTTCGTTGACAGCGCATACTCCGTTTTGTCCTCATTAACAGCCAGGCCCATCTTCGAAACCTCTGTTTCAATACTTGCAAATGCACCACTGACAGCTCGCTAAGATCTTCCGATAATGTAAATAGCGTCAATATATGCAAACTGACTTCTGAAAAATTGTACCTCTGATGTTGGCTTGTGAGTATCGTACAATTGCTTCCAGGATGATGTTAATGAAGTTGAACGATAGCGCATCGCCTTGTCTCAAACCTTTTTCGACATCAAAGGGCTCGGTGATGTTTTTGCCGATTTTGACGGAGCAGCGAGATTTCTCCATCGTCATCCTGCACAGACGAACGAGCTTGGCAGGAATGCCGAAACCTGACATGGCTTTGTATAACTCGTTTCACTTTAGCAATGTGAAATAAGACCGAACAAGGAAATTCGGTGTTATTTCTCTTTGACAAAGTGAAATAACGCCGAGTTCCGAAATGCATGTGCCCGTCGGCACTCTTCGTCGTACCAGGGGTTTCGTTGTGCTTGTCTTGTAAAACCTAGCGGCACATATGATGGCACGTTGACAGCGTTGACACTCTGCGCTTGGCTTTGGCTAAGCCAACGATGAGCTGGCTGAGAGGTTAAGGGAGATACGGTCAGTAAAGTTTTTGGCGGTCTCTTGCGATAGTAGCTTAGCGGTCAAATCTCCGCTCAGTAACCGCTCGGTGTTGTGGCCTTGTGGATATCCGCATACGCACTTTGGCCATTACCAAGTAGTGGTCCGAGTCAATGTTATCTGGTCGGAATGTTCGGACATCCAAGATCCTGGACGCATGTCGGGCTCGATCGCAATGTGATTAATTTGGTTGACAATGATGACATTTCAACCCCGCCACAAAGTCGATTAGCCTGAGTCCGTTTCCGGAAGTGTTGTTGTGCAGGCTGTGCTTTCCGAATATATGGCCAAAGATACCCTCCTCTCCGATTTTGGCGTTAAAGTCACCAAAAACAATCTTCACGACGTACTTAGGGCACTTATCACACGTCTTCTCAAGAAGATCGTAGAATGCTTCTTTGGCTGCATCATTCTTCTCCTCTGTGGGTGTGTGAGCCCAAATCAGCGTTGTTTTTTAAATTGGCCCTGATGCGGATTGTGACCAGGCGCTCGCATACGCTGCGAAAGCCCAAGACTTCTTGTCTAAGTCTTCCTCTAATCACAAATCCGCAACCAAATAACCGCTGACTTTGCTCCCTGCGGCACTCGCCGTAGTAAATGTCATAGTTTTTCATCCTGCTAGTGCCTTCTCCATTTCATCGCACTTACTGGATGGCCGTTATATACGCTTTGTATCTATCCAGGATCTCCACTAATTGTTCGGCTGCACGCGGCCTGTTTAAGGTCCGGACATTCCACGTGCAGATCCGAAGTTCGTTGTCCTTATTTCGTTTGCTGGGGCGTCAACATTTGGATCATCCATATCCGAGGGTTATAGTTGTTTCGGAACAACTGATTTTTTGCGTGGTATAGGTAAGTTATCCCAACGCACAACCCTCAACCTGGAGGAACAGGGCCTTTGCTGAACCCCTTGGACAAAAGGGGCCGGATTTTCCGGAGTCAGTAATCCGCTTCGGGGATATGAGCGCTGCCGTTGGCCCATTAAGGGTTCATCCGCCACCATCTCTATTTCAACACCCTGACTAATGCTGAAGATTTAAGATTAAATGATTTTTTTTATTAATTCCTCTAATTTTAATATAGGTATATATAGTTATATACTAAATCAATAAAAGCATGGTTTTGCCGTTTGCCGATTGACATCATATTTAAAGATACATATGTTTAATTCTCTATTTTTTGTCTATTATTTTCTAAAAACTTTCGGTTATTATCCTGTTTCTGTAATTTAGTGCCGTTTTGCAGTATCCGTATAGTTTGGGAACATTCAACTCATTGATATATTCGATTACTTGTTCTTCTGATAAAAAGTCAACTCCGAAGTAATGTCTCCTTGTTACCCGCAGAACTGGGCATGTACTCATAAAATGAAATACATCGTCCCTTTCAGCTGCATTGCATATACCACAAAGGACGGGCAGGTCACTCCTATGTGGTATATAATTAATTTGCATCAATTCTCCTCGAAGCTTCACCATCATTGCGATTACCTCTGTACTGTGTTCGTCCCGAAAGTAATTTTATCTTAGATCATAACATAATCGACTATTTGTACACTCGGCTATGAGTTGGTGCCTCACTACAGCACATATTTCTAAATTGCAGGTCCAGCTTTCGCAAAAGGTCCTGAAGAATTAGTTTCCAGTTTTGGGGCGTTTCCGGGTTGAGATTCAACTCCATTCCACAACATTATGCCAACTCTAGCCAGTCTCCGTACCGTCTTAAGAACCTTGAGCACGTAATCGATTTGGAATTTGAAGGTTTTTATAAATAGAGTTCTGTAGTAGTGCTGAATAAAACCCTAATGACCTTCGCTCCAAATAAGTCAAAGCAGCTCATTAAGGTATCCGTCATATTGACTGTTGATGTTGACGCCACCGTTAATTCAATCATTCGAATTCTTCCGCCGTACGTCGTTATTCTGAGGTGCTCATCTAAGACTTCTGAGACTCGAACAGACAGTCAATTCCGACAGAGCATTATTTGCTATTTTCTTCATGTTCAACACTCGCCTGGGAGAAAAATCAAACTGGTTTGAACGATGTGTTGATGCTGTTTATCAGTCTTATCTCATTCTTTGACACTTTCATTTTGAAGAGTTATTGGATCACGTTGGTCTTGGGCGTGAAGTAAGATTAGCGATATTAAATAATTTCATCATACTTAAGTATAGCGGGATCTTTTGGATGTGCAAGGATATTAAGAATTTTGTGTATAACGCCTCTCCTCTCTTATTAAGCTGACGAACTGTTTCTTTGTGTTGATGCTGAGTTTATTGATAGCATACACATATTCAGTTGTATCCTCGTTTCCTTCGAGAGCAACCTATTTTGCATGTTCTTCAAAAGTCTCTTGCACACACTTGCCAATAATGTCGATATCGTTTGTTCTCATCTAGCTGAATGTGTCTTAAAAATATAGTATAAAATATAGTTTCTTCCGTTACGCCGTTATTCCCGTCTTCCTGCTTCTCGTTAGACGCTCGAGCTCCAGAAAAAGCTGACCATAAGGGAACTTTGCAGTAAGTATCCACCAGAATGGCTAAGGAGTACCTATCTGTTATTGCGCTACGGAATGTATATTATGTATATTTAATTTCTCCCCATTTTCATAATTATCGTTTCCGTTTATTTTCCCTTTGGACGATAATGACTCCTCTGTCTTTGTGGTACTTAATGCTTTTGTATCCTCAGTCGCCATAAGAGACGTATGGACATGCGACTCTCCCGCACCCTATTTCAGTTTAATTTTTTGCGCTGAATATAATAGCTGAATGGATCTCAGATAAACATTGTCTATCTAAAAGCAGTTCATTTGTGTTTGTTTTCTTCATTTCCTTGCTTTTATTTTGCAGAACAATTGAAAGCGCATGATTAGCAGCTTCGTTCCTTTTGCTTTATTTAACTGATAACACTAGTGCATTTATGGAGGCACTATTTGATTAAATTTTGTAAAGGGTGCCGCAAATAAATATATAGAACATTCAACTGGGAAGTAACATGTTCGTTATGTTCCGTTCTGGTTTCTGGGGTGTACACTGTACATCCTCTTAAACATTTTTTTCTATATAGAGAAAGTGGTTCGAAATCGTTGTATGAAATCCGTGTCGCCAGGAAGACGGCCGGGAATGAGATGGCTTAATCAGTCCGATATCTTTGCTTTCCCCGTATGAGGAATGCCCCGATTACTTAAAGAAGTTGACGAAATTCTAAACTTAAATTATAAAGTCCCCACTTTGTTAATTTTTTTCTATTGTCTGATACCGAAGCTTCGTATATTATGTATTTTAATAATTCCCTTCTGGTACAATTTTCGAGTATATAAAGCATCAAATATATTGTATGATATTTCTGGCTTATTTTGGGCTTGGAATCGTATTTTAAAAAAAATAGATGCCGAATGCTAAAGGAAATTTTAAGGATGTTGTCAAACGGTAACAATTTGTGTTTGGGTAGTAAAAAAAATTGTGGAAACAACAAAATTTTTTTATTTATTTTTTTAATTTTACTTCATTTTTAACAATAACGCATACATTTTTCGAAAACGAACCTTTTCTACTCGCTTTTAGAATTTTGAAATTATTACAGTGTACCTACTTAAAAGCGGAAGGAGAAAGCTATTTCGAATGGGACGAACTAGAGAGTAGAGCCACTTATTTGTATTCTATAGAGTGATATTAAGAATTCCATTTTATCGATACCACCCATATTCTTATTATATTGATAAACAATTTCAGGCCGTTGAATGTCTATAAAATTTTATTTTGGTCAACACTGAAACGCTTCACCTGTGAAAGCGGAAGGGAGCCATATATTGTTAAGCCAGCAGAATTACTCCACGCAATACAAAAATATTAAAATTGGCTCGAGCCCTATGGTCTTAACTTCCTCTCCCACGTTTCATCAATTCTTTCTCACCTTGCATAGTCTTAGATGCACTACCTGTTCTATTGGCACGTAAGGTTCCTGTAGCATATATTCCTTGGGATTTATTTCAATTGCTCCAACAAATACTAGAAAATAGCTATCAAACATCATCTTATGGCCGTTATTCTTTGGAATGGATACACTTAGTCGTAGAACTATGCTTGATGACAGACCCATATTGTAGTTCCCCACAATAGTATCTTTTCCCTGGTCATGAACGGAACCATCCGTACTGCTGAGCACGAATGTCTTTATTCCCCACTTGTTTGACTCCTTAGGTATATATTGTTTGAGGGCAGTTTTTCCTTTGAATGGAACCATCATTTCGTCGATGCATATGAATTCCTGTTAAAAAATTACTAAACATTTTTGGCGAATGCTGTTCAATAGAGGACGTACTTTCCACAATTTATCTGTCGTTCTACTGAGATTTTTGCTTATCAAATGAAATTTATGCCTTGACATTGTTTCGGAAATTACCGGGAGCATGGTTGACTTTTTCCAATACATTTTAATACGAGGAAAATCCAAGCACTCAATTTTAATTTGTTTTATTGTGGGCAAAGTAAGTACAGATACTTCATTTGATTATTTTGTATAATTCTAACACGTTATAACTATAATTCACCTTTTTATTTCAAATTAATAACATTATTACCACGTAGTTATTCACTTAATGTTGACTTAGGTACCTGTCATTTGTTACTTTCCTGCGACTTGGTCAGCTGTCTTTTAAATAATAATACGAAATTGGAGTGCTTTTTGACAGATAGGTTTAGATTCAATAACAATAAAGTGCTGCCACTGTATCTTTATTACTATTTGTAATGAACACAGTCAGTCATTCATCAAAAAAGAGAATTTTATTAATGTTGTCTTAAGGCAACAAATACAGCGAAAGGTTTTAAATATATGTTCTAGTATGATGCTTGTCAACAAACGTTCTATATTTCGTATTCTTTTTTTCAGGAAATGGTTCAAGCAAAAGATCCACCATCTCATTATCTCAACAAATTGAGAACGTATTTAGACCCGAAGGCATCTCGAAGTCACAGGGTAAGTTATAAGTTCGCAACCTTTTGTTTGATTGTGTTCTTAAATTGCAATTAAATAACATTTTATAATTCTTCTCTTTTAAAATATGAACAAAGATATGGCTGCAGGTATTTAACAAAACTTTGAAATTATAATTTTTGCTTGGAAATATTTTTAAATTTACTTCAAATGCATGCGCTCTTTTAAACGCATGATATTCAACGCTATTTTGCTAATTGATGTGTATATTGCAGAATGTATGAAGTGTTTCGGAACGTAGAATAAAAGATATGTATTTTGTATTTTATCTGACAAACAATATTTATTGTCAATCTTCATTTCAAGCGTACTATGCTTAGTTCTTACACATTTAAAGGCCATTTCTTACAAGCTAATGCGCCTTTTCATTACCTATAAAATCCATATGTCCTGTGTTTTTAGCAATAACTTCGAAAGACTCATTGACCTGTAGTTCCTGGCTGTGGTGTGACTGGCCGTCCCCGCTTTTGGGATGAATATCACTCGCACCTCACGCCATGCATTGGAAGATAACAAAGCTTTAACCAGCGCATGCAAATAAATCTTAGCTATGGAATATAGTTTCACTTGACTTCTGAAGAATACAATTTCGAATTTCGAGAATTTCGACCATAAGCTCGTGTGATTCAGTCCAGCTGCCATCGACCCTTCTTAACGAAAACGTCGGTTCTTTCGATAGGACTTTCCTGAGCTAAGATGTTGCAATTGTAAATCCAATTCATTTGCTGAAATAATTCGGAGAGCAGCTCGGTTAGAGTTTCGAGTCGAGTGCAGCGAAATATTTTGCTGGTTACCAAACAGTGGTCTGATAGCGGTGACTCTAAAAAGTCTCCAATTTTCTTGCACAGAATTGTCCTAGAATGCATTGTTCATTTCAGCAGAGGTGATCTGACGGTGGTGGATGTAAGAGCTGTAAGAACGGTCAGAAATAAAAGGAAATACACAAATTTAATCTTTTTTACAACATTTATTGCACATAAGTATATCAGGCGACTTACTGTCTAACAGATCGTATGTAAAAGTCTCGAAAATGTACATAAAAAGCATGATTAAGAGTATACCTATGTGTATTATACAAATTGTTCATATAGAAGACGTTACATTTGATAAAATACAAATTGAAAGTTTTGCCGCTGTTTTCTTACAGAGCGTACACTTATTGCTCTGGCACACTACACGGTTTTATCTTACCTCTTTCACATTAATTATGTTGTGGTTTTTCGAACCTCTAGTCCAATCATCAAAATGTTATTAATCCATTGCTCTTGGGTTAAGTTCAGACCCAGCTGCTCCTCCTTTCTATGCTTTGCAGGGTTTGCGGGCTTCGGGGTCCTCCTTAGCGACGTCATATCTCGGCCGCTTTGAGCGGTGTATTTGCAACAAAATGTTGGACAACATTTTAGCAATGTAAGCACAGGCATTGTAAGAAAATTCTTTGCCATCGTTTCCTTGGCGATTCCAAGGAGGCTCGTTCTTTTCATAAGAACGATCATTGTTCTTTGGCGACGAGAATGCCAACTCTTGTCCAAGTTTGCATGGCACCACAATTGCAGCCGTCTAAATTTTGGTACTAATCATACCTTGATCCTTGTTTTTGTTCTTTTTAATTATCTATTTGAATCCCACAAGTGTCATCTGCACAGCCGTAGTACGACTTTGCATCACCTGGCACGTGCAGGTCATTCCCTGCATAGCTAAGGGCGTTTGTTAGTAGTTGGTAATACTCCCAAGCTCCAACCACTACTGGAACTAGGTTGGCAGTTCATAGTTTGTCGCTCTTCGAACGTCTGTCCATGCAATTGGTGACCCTTCGGGCTACTACCGACCCCGATAGCATTGCCTTTTAAATCAAGGAGCCAAGCGTTAAGAAAAGAAAACTATAGATTAACAAATTATTTTGAATTTTGGACTTAAACTTATTAGAGAGTCTCTTACAGCTTGGAAGGCTTAAATTATTCTGTACGATTTAGCCAATCTCCAGCTTCGAGAGAACAGAAGGAGGATAGTGCAAAAAACCGAAGTTTGATGTCTTACACACATCTGCAGAAATACAATGCAACGTTAGCCACTGTCAAATGCTATATGTATAGTGATACCCCCAGATTGTGGCACACCTTATATTTTTTTCGGAATCCACCATTTTGTTTTCCTGCCCATGTAATGGCAATTATAGTTTGTGTATGTACAAACGAAATACGAAGACAACAATTTTTGAACCCGCTGCCAATACCATGTTTTTGCATTACTGAATGGTATCGGTTAGTCTTTACTAAAAAGGCAAAGTGGCTTAAGCCGATTTATGCCAAAATCAGTATTTTTAAATATTTGAAATGAGAAAAAAATTTGCTACAGTTTGGTGTAATCTCCTTATTTCTACCTAAACTGGAAAACAGTTTTTTCTTCTGTTATATCCACTTAACTTAATAAAATTAAAAACATTGCATTTGGAATAACGTCATCTGAAGTAAATTGCAGCCTTCTTCTCAAAGTACGTTTTTTACACCAATTTATTTAAAGTTTAAAATTGCTCTCCTGAAAAATGTGAAAAATCGACTTAAGCCATTTTACCTTTTGAGTAAAATTATTATGATTAGAGGCGATTGTTCTGTTTTGTTTGATTAATAATATTATCTATAGGAGATATTTCAAATATTTGGACCATATTATTGGTAACATTATCCCCCGTATTAATAAATAATTGTACACAGGTAAGTCAGTTAGTAGACGTCAGATATCATAAAAAAAATTTTAGGTAACAACGTTGATAACTTTTACGCAGTGTTTATAAATGCGGGGTATTTGTTTTCCACTTTTCGATATCAATAACACCGATAATAATAAAGGGTGATTTTTTAGCTGGTTTGGTTTTGGCAACACTGGTTTTGACAGCTGACGTGTGTTTAGTACCTTGTGTCACTGTCAAACAGCTTCAGTTTGGTTTGCAATTTAACCATGGATCGTCTTACAAATGAACAACGCTTGCAAATTATTGAATTTTACTATCAAAATTCGTGCTCGGTTCGAAATGTTCATCGCGCGCTGCTTCCATTTTATGATCGCCATTCTCGACCTTCTGAGCAGTCTATTCGGAAGATTGTGACCAAATTTCGCACCAAATTTACTTTGTTGGACATTAAACCACCAACACGTTTACGTACTGTGCGAAGTGAAGAAAATATTGCGGCCGTATCAGCTAGTGTGACAGAAGACCGCGAAATGTCGATTCGGCGCCGTTCCCAGCAGTTACGCCTTTGTTACAGCACTACGTGGAAAATTTTGCGGAAGGATTTGGGCGTAAAGCCTTTTAAGATACAGCTGGTGCAAGAACTAAAGCCAGCCGACCTACCACAACGCCGAATTTTTGGTGAATGGGCTCTTGGAAAGCTGGCCGAGGATCCGCTTTTTTATCGAAAAATTGTGTTCAGCGATGAGGCTCATTTTTGGTTGAATGGGTACGTAAATAAGCAAAATTGCCGCATTTGGAGTGAAGATCAGCCAGAAGCATTGCAACAGCTACCAATGCATCCCGAAAAAGCCACTGTTTGGTGCGGTTTATGGGCCGGCGGCATTATTGGGCCATATTTCTTCAAAGATGATGCGAATCGCAGCGTTACTGTCAATGGTGAACGCTACCGAGCGATGATAACAAACTTTTTTTTTGCCCGAAATGGAAGTTCTTGACTTGCATGATATGTGGTTTCAACAAGACGGTGCCACATGCCACACAGCACGCGAAACAATGGCGCAATTGCGAGGCGAGTTTGGTGAACAGTTAATTTCACGTTTCGGGCCGGTCAATTGGCCGCCTAGATCGTGCGATTTGACACCATTAGATTATTTTTTGTGGGGGTATGCCAAGGCTAATGTGTATAGGGACAAGCCCGCTTCGATTGACGCACTGGAAGCCAACATCCATGCATTCATTCGTGAGATACCGGCCGATATGTGTGAAAGAGTATGCCAAAATTGGACTCAGCGGATGGGCTACCTGAGACGCAGCCGCGGTCAACATTTGCATGAAATTATCTTTAAACATTAAATTGCGATTCGATTCGATTCAAATAAATATTTCATTCATTTTTTCGAATTTTTTGTGTTTTTTTTTTAAAAAAAGTTCTAAACCTCTTAAAAAATCACCCTTTATAACACACGTATTTTCCTAAATAACCGATAAGAGTGTGATCAAAATGTTTATTTTGTTATTTTGTTTAAATATGTGAAGGATAATGTGCACTTAATCGTAAAAAAAATTAATGTCATAAAAATTAAAATTGATAAACATAAAGAATAATTTTAAATTCAACGGATAAAATTCTATGATACTGTTCGGTTGTGTTTTTAGATTTTTCCATACCAAAGGCTTACCTTCTCCTCGGGAGGGCACACCCGTTATGCCCCTTTGGAACTGAAAATTATCGAAACAGTGTAATGACACTGCAAGTCGAAACCCTGCAAAAAAATTGAATCAAAGGCATTTCACAGACAGAGGTTATTCGTGCAGAATAAATTAGTGCCGTGCATTCCTCTAATATTTTTCAACTTTGTTTAAGAGACTGTAATTTCCCCGCAAAGTGTGCTTTGAGAACAATGAAGAGAAAAAACGAGCTTGTTACATATTGTTTGGTTAGAACTTTCATGCCAAGTTTATATCTTCCATTGAAGGAAATAACTTACATGTAGTTGAGTATTAAAAATTAATGCGGATGAAAAGTGAATTTTTGTTTTGAGTTAGTGCTTAATAAAGTGAAAAAAAGAACGAATTTCTGCTTGTTTTTATGGAACAGAAATCAGCGTTGTAGTTTTTTTCTATTTTATTATTGTGTTCCGATGAAAATAGATGGCTTTTAGTAGGTTTTGCGTTTGGAGACAAAAAAATATTGTATACGTTGTTAGTGTAAATATTGTTTGAATTAAGTTAATGCATGCACAATAAAACCCTTTCGGCTAAATTAAATACTTTGCTGCCATGACTATCTTTTCCTTCTACATATGTTTATTCTGTTTTTAAATTTTTGATTTCCCAACTTCTTTACTAGTGATAGCTAAACTAAGCTTTAATCAGTATTTAACCAACTCACCATTGTGTTTTTTCCCTCGTTCTCCCCTCCCGCCTGATGTACTTACAGATTTTCTTCTACTTTCTTTGCCAGAAACGTAAAATGGTTGGTGAGTCAACGTCCACACAAGTGTTACGTGATCTAGAAATCTCACTGCGAACTAATCACATTGAATGGGTGAAGGAGTTTCTCGACGAGTCAAACCAGGGCCTTGATGCGCTTGTTGATTATCTAAGTTTTCGCCTCCAAATGATGCGCCACGAGCAACGAATACAAGAAGCGCTTACTGAATCTGATGAACGTTTGAATCTCACAAATACAACCATTCAAACGATTGGTTGTAGTGACAATGAGGGTGGTAATAATTCAACTCTGGGGAGCAGCAATCTTCATCATGACTCCTCGTCCCGGTACAATAATCATAATTCTTCGAATGGATTTCTTCGACCATCGCTGGCCGATGTCCTTGATAGTCCGAGTATTAAACGCCGATCGCGACACATTGCCAAACTGAATATGGGCGCATCAACCGATGACATTCACGTGTGTATAATGTGCCTGCGTGCCATCATGAATAATAAGTATGGATTTAACATGGTGATCCAGCATCGGGAGGCAATAAACTGCATCGCATTAAGTTTGATTCATAAGTCTTTGCGAACGAAGGCGCTGGTCTTAGAGCTGCTGGCGGCTATATGCTTGGTGAAGGGTGGTCATGAGATTATATTGTCGTCGTTTGATAACTTTAAAGAGGTGTGCCAAGAGAAGCGGCGCTTCCAAACGCTAATGGAATACTTCATGAATTTCGAGGCTTTCAACATTGATTTCATGGTCGCGTGTATGCAGTTTATGAATATTGTCGTGCACTCTGTGGAGGATATGAACTATCGGGTGCATTTGCAGTATGAATTTACTGCACTGGGGTTGGATAAGTATTTGGAGAAGCTACGACTCACTGAGTCGGAAGAGTTGAAGGTGCAGATATCGGCATACTTGGATAATGTATTTGATGTCGCTGCCCTTATGGAGGATTCCGAAACAAAAACCGCCGCTTTGGAGCGAGTACAAGAACTGGAAGATGACCTTGGTCGAGTAATGGATCGCAATGCCGAACTGGAGCGCGAGTTTATGTATAAATTAGCAGAAATGGACACTGAAATGGTGCAACTCAAAGTCGAACGTGAGGAGCTACTCGCAACCAAATGCAAGTTTGACGAAGAGGTGTCGAACCTACGAAAAATTTTAAAACACAATGAGCAGGAGCTCAAGAAACGTGAGTCTATGCTACACAGCAAGAACTTGGAGCTTCAGACGCTGAGTAAATCCCTGCCTCGCTCTGGTTCTAATTCAGAAGGTGGTTTCCTCCTTATAAATGGTAATAATGCCGGATCTCCCGATTCACATGGCTCTGCAGCATCACCACCGCCACCTCCACCGCCTCCATTACCTTGCGCTGTATCACCACCTCCACCACCGCCGCCGGTTCCACCACCACCACCATGCATGAATGGTGAATTCAAAGGCATTGAGTCTCAATATTCAAACATGACCCCCCAGGAATCGACATCACGAATGCCACCACCAGCGCCAGCTCTACCATTTATGTCGACATTCTCGCCGCCACCACCACCCGCTGCTGGTTTTATGCCCGCTCCAGATGGTGCGATGACCATCAAACGAAAGGTGCAAACCAAATATAAATTGCCGACACTTAATTGGATTGCACTGAAACCTAACCAGGTAAGTGAGCTGCAGAGAAGTGAACCTATTTTTTACTTGTTTTAAGTTACATGTAAATATGAAAGACGGGCACAGCTAATGTGATGATGGGATTAAAATGCCCGTAACACAGAAAGCAGCAAAGTTTCTTAACTGGTATTCGTTTAGGCTTCTTAGATTCCAAATTTCCTTTGTCCACTAGAAAATTCAAATCTAATTTTTGTTGCCATTCTTGTGTTTGGAATGTGTGTAGCCGTCGACACAATAGGTCCACCTGATGCATGTGTTTTTGTGCAGTTAAAAAATTTCACGAAAACGTAAACAAACTTCACTAACTGTCAAAGTCAAAGGCAACTCTGAAGAGAAACCATGATTCGGGAAAGCTCTTTCGATTCCAAAAAAGGTTTTTATATATATTTTATATGTTCCCGCCTCTCAAACTAACAAATGTATAAATTTGTAAATCTGTATGTATATGTATATCTTCTCAATGATCTTTAATTTTAAAATTTATTTATATATATAAAACTAAGTTGATATTTTGTGCGTTTACGTATAACTCACGCAATTTTCAACCAATTTACTTGGTTTTTCTTTTAAACTATTCAGAAAAACAATGAGAAAGACATAGACCCTTTAAAAAAAATTACTTTTTCATTCAAGAAAATGCAAAATGTGAATCTACGGACACATGTAATTCAAAACGAATGGCACAAATTCTGTTAACAAAACATACGACGTTGGGTGGTGTCTTGCATTCATTATTTATTTACAGTTTACAGTGAATTTCTTTACTATGAGATCCATGTTTTGTTGACGCTATAAGAACATGTGAATATACAAAATATTTAATTCCAGAACGGATCGTTCGATTTTCACGATTTAGAGGATTCGTTCTGGCCCAAGGACGGACGTAGGCTACTTTGTGTCGCGAAAACGAAACTTTTAGGGGATGAAAATTTGTATGAGGAACTGCACTTTTAAAAAATAAGGAGAATAGAAAATTCAAATACAACAAAAATTATTTAAATTTTTTAATATTACGATTGATTTCGGCGGTTCCCAGTCTTATTCGATCACGCCGCTAGTGAGAAGGCCAAACCTTTCACGTCGCAGTCGTAATGCACTACGTGTGGTGCCTGTCCGTGAAAAGAAAATCCAGTCGAAGGCGGTAAATAATCGAACGAACATGTCGCAACTTCGAGAAAGATTGTCACAAGTCCAAACTGGAGACCGAGATAGACAACAACACAATCGGAAACATTTGTTGGAAAACAGATGCGTTGCACATCGATTTTTGACATTTGTTGGCGTGGTTGATCCAACTTGCCATTGCGCAACATGGCAGATGTCCTTGCCATGCGACGATTTTAGGGGAAAATTCAAAGGCGAGGATTTGACATTCGTATTTCAATTTCCCGTGCGTCTCGCTTTCGATATGTAAACCGCTGTATGTTTGTGACATCAATCTAGATTTCACATGGTTAGTTGAATGTGGCTTGCTCGCATATCGGCAAACATCCCGAAAAATATACCAAAAGCAATTCAATGTAGAAGCGGAATGTTGGACACGTCAATCATTGCGGTTTGATTGAAACTCATCGACGTTGTTTAACTTTTGAATAAAGAACTTGATTTGACCGAATAACATGAAGATGCGTGTGCATGCTCGGAATTATTATATTCATAACATTAACTAATTTGAGCGGAACGAAGGTCGCCGGGTCAGCTAGTATTTAACATATTTAAATAGCAAATGTTTTGTAAATCTGTATATATCTTCTCAATAATGTTAAATTTAAAATATAGGTTCGTGGTACCATATTCAATGAACTCGACGACGAAAAAATTCACAAACAGATCGATTTCATCGACTTTGAAGAACGATTTAAAATTGGCATTGGCGGTCCAATCGCGAATGGTAATTCCGATGTCGATGGCCTACATTCATATCCGAGCAAACGTTTCAAAAAACCTGAACACGTTTCATTGCTGGAACACACGAGATTACGAAATATTGGTAAGTATATGAAGTTATTTAGGTCAACCCTTCTACAATAATGATCCATCTTCTGCTATTGTACAGCAATATCTCGTCGAAAACTTGATATGCCAATCGATGAAGTAATAGCTGCGATACATAGTCTCGATCTGAAAAAACTCTCACTGGAAAATGTTGAAATGTTACAAAAGATGACTCCAACAGATGTTGAAGTTAAATCATATAAGGAGTACATTGGCGAGCGTAAGGATCAGAATCTTCTTACAGAAGAGGACAAATTCATGTTGCAGCTGGCTAAAGTGGAGCGAATATCGTCCAAGCTATCCATAATGAATTACATGGGCAATTTCTTTGACTGTGTGCATTTAATTAGTCCAGTAAGTTCTATTACTATACTTTAATTTGTGTGTTTGAAACATTCCTTGTACGATAATTTCAGCAAATCACAGCAATAACAACAGCTGCTAACTCCTTAAAACAATCGCGTAAATTCAAAGCGGTCCTGGAAATAGTACTTGCATTCGGTAACTATCTGAATAGTAGCAAACGTGGGCCAGCATATGGCTTTAAACTTCAAAGTTTGGACACGTTGATCGACACGAAATCGACAGACAAACGAATGTCGTTATTGCACTATATTGTTGCGACAATACGACAAAAATTCCCTGAATTGCTGAACTTCGATACAGAACTCTTCTGTACGGATAAGGCGGCCCAGGTATCACTGGAGAATATCGTCACCGATATGCATGATCTGGAGAAGGGCATGGAACTGGTGAAGAAGGAAGCAGATTTACGGTTAAAGGGTGCTCAAACTCATATTCTACGGGATTTCCTAAATAACTCTGAGGACAAATTGAAGAAGATCAAAGGGGATCTTAAAAATGCGCAGGATGCGTTCAAAGAGTGTGTGGAATATTTTGGCGAATCCTCAAGAAACGCCGATGCGAGTGCATTTTTCGCATTAATTGTGAGATTCACACGCGCTTTCAAAGTTTGTTATTAACCCTGGAATGGATATATATCGTTTGTAATGGAATTTTTTTTAGATGCACGACCAGGAGAACGAACAACGTCGACGATTGGAGCAAGCTGCCGCACTAGCCGCTAGTAAAAAGGAAAACGAACAGGTAATCCTTAGGAACAAGATGAATCAGAAGAAACAGCAGGTAAGCTCTATCTTTCTGTCTTTTGGCTTTCGGTGGATATCCAAATGTTTCCCTTTTTTTTTTTAATTCTATTGATGTACCCTCTCTTTCTCTCTCACTTCCGTTCACAATAATTGACAACTACACACGATACACTCTCTTCTGTTCTACTCTTTCAATATTCTTACGAATTGGCAAACATTCGTTTTTTAGAATTTTGGTTGCGTGACAATGGAAAGCAGTTTACTTCACAAAGCACTAACAAATTCGGCGAGAGAGGACGAACGACATTTTTACTCTTGTTGACGACAGTAGCTACTATTTAAAAGATGTTGTTGCTTATAGTAAATAACCAAAGATACAGTAAAGAATAAAACATTCGAAGTGCTGTTTTGACAGTCTACAGGAAAACAAGAATTTAAAGACAAAACAGTAGAATAAATCCTCTTATACTTGTGCATAAAAACGTTATGTTTGTAGATATGTATATCACTCGGTTGGAAATGGTTGCTTAAGTCGTTATATGTAAGTGAGCAGATTGGTTCGTTTTGTAAATTTTAGCTTTATGTGGAAATGGTTTTATGTTTGCCTTATTTTTTTTTGTTTATACTGTCTTATTATGAGAAAAAATATGCGTTTTATTTTGTTGTTACTACTAGTGTACTAAAAAGGGCGTGGTCTTTCGCACTAATCAGATTATTTTCAAATATCTCGAGCATGTTTCGAGTGTAATGTTCTGCTTATCGGAGTTTCGTTGGCAGTTTGCTTCATAGATATGCTCCAACAGTCTAGACGTAAAATTCGGAATTAAAGCATTGGGTATATTCCCTAAGTCACCTCTTCAACTCAGATTCCCCTAAATCTTATTGACTAGTTGGAAATAGGTGTTTAAACGAGAAAATACCGTGAGCAAATTCGACATCAAAAGACTGCAAAAACCAGCAAAGCCGACCCGGGACACTTTTACATCGTGATCTGTATAGCTATGATTATGATTACGATCAATAAAGTGTGTAATCGCGTTCACTTTCTGACTTTAAAACAGAGTAGAATAAATTTAAAGTGGTTAATATCCAAAATTTTTTTAGATTGTTGTTTTTGTATTTTAAACCATGTCTGTGAATTCGTGTGAGCTACGAAAAAGCATGTTGCTAATGGCCGTCCAGCAATCCTTTTGTTTTTATGGACATCACACTGTTAAATTGTTTTGTGTTTCGTATTGAATTTCTTTGGTTTGTGTTAAAGATTTGATTAATTTAATAAAAAGACAGTATGTTCATACTATAAGGAAAACCGAATTCTTGCATTAAAACTGAATTCACGAACTCACATAATCATAGACAAACGATACTGAAACTAGACCACCGACTTCGGCCGCTTTTCCGTTACTTGCCTACAAGCTATATTTTTATGGGGTGGCGAATGCTATGTGCGCTAGTATTGTTACATAGAAATTCGTATTAACAAATGTGAGGTAACTGAAAAAATTCCGGTTCACCTGCATATGCCACTTCCGCTGTGGGCAAAGTTGCTGGCAGCATTCATAGAATTTTATCCATTTAACTTGAAACTTTACGTGTGGATAGTAATTATTTTTTTAGGACGTTTGCTTAAAATATTTATGAAAAATTAAAAATCTAGACTGGTTAAGGGAACATATATACATTTTGAGCAAACTTTCTTCATTTATTTAAGAAAAATTTACACATAAAATCGAAGTTAATAATATCTAAAGAAATACACAACCTTTAGATAGTTTTATTAACCAAACATATCAAATTCTTCGCCCTTTAAAAATATATAAAAACTAACCAATACCTTTCAGTAATGTTAAAATGTGGTACTCCCGAAGTCTATCACATTCCCATGTCACATGGGTTCTAGTTGACATTACACCAATAGGAAAACAAAATGGCGGAATTTGATAATTTTTGACGGGCCAGCAGCAAGAGGATTGCGATTTGGGGGTCTCAGTATGATTTATCTATGTCACATATCGTCGGCTTTCAAGCAAATCTGAATAACTGCAAAAACGTAGTTCGTGGGAAAACGCAAAACAAGTTTTTTGTTTCCTGAATTTCTTGTGCATAAAGGCAGATAGTCAAACAACAATTTTAAATGCTTTGCATATTTCTAGGAAAAATATCAGATAGGCAGTTTTGGCAGAATTTTCTACATGCTTTTTTATTATACTTACCATAAATAATACAAAATAGAATATTTGGCAGTTGGTCAGTTTTGCTTATAAGCCGACGATATGCTAGAAAAGAAGTGAGCATGTGTGCTTGACTTCATGAGTTTTTATCTCTGTAATTCCCTTTCATTGCTTTAAAATATTTCTCAAAGCTGTCAACGGCTGCATTTTCAGCAACATTTTTGGTATAGGTAACTATTCTGTCAGCGCAGTGACTTAGTGGTTGGTGTTTTGGACTACTAAGCGAGGAGTCCCAGGTTCGAATCCCGAAAAAATCCAAATTCCAACATAATGTTTTTTTTCCACTGCGCCACCTCTCGCGAACATCTGACAAACATCCGAAAGTATAACTGTCATGAAAGAGCTTCTCAATTAGCCGTTTGGAATCGGCATAAAATTGTAGATCCCTTCCATTCGTCCCAAAAATGAAAAACTCACACAAAACAGATGGTTGTGAGAATTGAGAAGATAGGCCTAAAGTCTCTACGGACCTGTTGCGCCAACTATTTTTTGTAACTATTCTGTCAACGCTGTTGGTGGCACGCGTATTTTCTGCCGTGTCAATGTAGGCTGTGTTGAAACTATAGACAAAGCGTACTGTGACCCCCAATTCGCGATCTTCTTGCCGCTGGCCCCCTCAAATTTTATTCAAATTCCGCCATTTTGTTTTCCTATCAGTGGAATGTCAATAAGAGTCCTTGAGACATGCAAAAATATACAAAACATACAATGGGCCTTACCACTAAACATTTTTAGTTTCGACTCTAAATTTTAGTAGCTCACAGTGGCTATATTCTCCATACAAATTTCGCAATTGTGATCTTCCGTAAATATAAAGTCGAGACTAAAATTTGTTATTGGTATCACGCAATGCTTTTGGTTAGTTATTATATATTGTTAAAAGGTGAATAACTTAATTTGTTTGGTTAATAAAACTATCTACGGGAGATGTTTTACATACCTACTAGAAACATATTAGGACAAACATGGTTGTGTGTACTCGTATTCCGCTTTTGGTACATTTTTGTTAAATAACTGAAGAAAGTTTGCTCAAAAAGTTTTTTATTTCCCTCAACCAATCCACATTCATTTTTTTTAAATATTTTGCTTAAATGTACTTATTCCTAAAAAAAAATACTATTCACACGTAACGAATACTATACAATTTAAGGGAGCAACTTTGCCCACAGCTGAAGTGGCATACTATGGGCCTTAGCAATAAACGTTCTTAGTCTCGACTTTAAATTTACGAAAGCTCACAATTGTAAAATTTATATGGAAAACATCACCACTGTGAACTACGAAAATTTAGAGTCGAGACTAAAAATGTTTATTGCTAAGGTCCTATGTGTTGGTGATTTTTTAAGTTTCCTGACATTTGTCAATACGAATACGAACAAGTGCACCTAAAATTTGACACATCGTAAAAATAAAGCTTGTAGGCAGCAACGGTTAATCGGCCGAAGTTAGGGGTCTTAGTATGATATGTCTATGGTTGAAACCTTTTAATCATTGTGTTGTTGAACAGGGGCGGGATTCCATAATGCGCACTGAGCAAACTTTTTTTTTCTGGCTTAAAATGGCCTAATAACAGAAAAAAAATATTTTTTTCCTGAGGAAATGGAAACATTTTTAATTAAATTTTAATCATTTTTTTTTTAATCAAACTATGTTTATGTAAAACTACTTATTAAGTGGATCGCAAAAACGCAGTACAAATTAGCTCTGTCGATCATTGTAATTGACTGTTAATTTTAATTTTAATTAACAGTTTACAAAAGTACACCGTTATATTTTAGCACCGTTTGTTTATAGTTGAGAACAGTGTTGTCAGTTTAAGTGAAAATCACCTGGCGCTTTCAACGAAGTTACATAGTTGAATAAGTGAATACCAAAAAATGGCAGGCAGGTGCTTGTAAGAAAGTCTGGTGTATTTAAAGCATGCGATATAATATTTTCAGTAAAAAAAAAGAAGAAAATATCAAAAAAGACAAAATTAACTTTAAATTATTTAAGCTTTGGGACATATGGCAATGCCTATAATATTTTCCAACAATCACCACCCCGCCTATCCCCCTCTTCAGCAACAGAAATAACTTAGCACAAGCGCTATGCGAAGTGAACGCGTCCATCTGCACTTTTCAGAGAAAATTTAAAAGTAGACAAAATAGAAAAAAAAGTATCCGCCGAAAAATTCTTTTGCAGTGCATCTTAAGTCAATTTAAAAAATAATAATAAAAAACATGATTTGCTTAGTGCGCATAACGGAAACCTCAGCCCTAAAGTTGAATGTTTTGTGTGTTTGGTTTTACTGTTTTGTAATAGTGTCCAACAACAACAACTAACTTAAAAAGATAGAAGTCCGTTTTAAACAATCCTAACTAACAAAATTAATAGTTTGTATTTAATTTTAGTTACTGAGAGGGTTAAATATGGTCACAAGGTTATACTAATATGGTGTTCTTTTTATCCCCGTTTCCTTCTCTTTCTCTGCCTACTTTTCTCAGACGACTTCGGTTTCATTACAGGAAGCAGTAATTAACGAGCTTAAGAGTAAAGCGAGTTCAGTTCGTGAAAAAAAACTCTTACAACAAGACGAAGTGTACAATGGAGCTTTGGAAGACATACTACTGGGATTGAAGAGCGAGCCCTATCGACGCGCAGATGCTGTTCGTCGGAGTCAACGGCGACGTATAGATAATAACCGTCTATCTAGAACTCTGGAGGAGCTAGATGTCTGAAGCCATAGTTGGGTGGAATTTTTATACAAACTACATGCTTGGATTTATAGCTCTCCTTTAACCTTATAAAATGCTCTCTTTTGATAGTGTGTGTGGGAATCCATCGCCAAATTTTTGTATATAAATCAATTTTAGTGATATTTATAAAAATAGTTACACGCACATGAATTGTTTAACAAAATTAATGAAAAATCGAATTTCTGGGATATACTCTACATTATATAAGGTTTTCGGCAACAAAACTCAATTTCTAAGACCGCAATTAATAGATACACCTTTTGTGGCCTTCGGTTTGAAAAACTAATTTTGAACAATGCATTTTAGACTTATTTCGTGTGAGAAATTGCCATTTTGTATTAAAAAAAAAACTTTTACATACAACAGTATTCAATAGTTAACGAAACGTATACATCCTAAATTTTGAGAATGCAATTTAACATATTGTACATACGTAGAAATATTCTGTAGTACCTACAATATTTTTTGTTAAGCATATTACAAAAAAAAAAATTTTACAAAACTAATATTTGATATTACTGCAAAGAATTTCATTTTTCCTACATTTATAAGCTTTTTGTACAAAAAAATAAAATTTCATATAATAAATAAATTTAAATTTTTGTACATTGTTTTAAAATATAATTTTTAACAATAAAGATAATAAAAGTTAAGTTAAATAAAATATTATTATCTAAAATATAATAAATAACGGAGGTATAAACATACTTGTATTAAAAGTATATAATGAAAAAAACCGCATATCTGGGTGTATCTATGTCTACAGTCTACAGATATATTTTTGTTATCACTTTTAATTTGTATTTTTGTTCTTTTCTTTTTGTGGTTGTTGACAAAATGTTAAAAATTACATTGGTATAAGTTAAATTAGAAATATTTTTTTTCTGTTTAAAATTTTATTACATATTTTGCGTATAGTCAATTATTAAGCAATGGTTTAGCTGAGAAATGAATATTTTGTTTTGCCCGACATTTTTGCGGTTTATTTCGTGACTTATTGTTATCTATAAAATATTATTATTTTTCTGTTTACTAAATACCTAATAAAAATAAAATATAAATAAATTAACTTTATTAAAATACAGAATTGTGGATCATTTATGTACATCGATATCAAGTCTTATTGCGTTTATTCTAAACAACCAAATCATAGAGAAAGGAGTAATCAATCAATTTCTAATATCAATACAAGATGTAAGTATGTAAAGTTGTGTGTCATTGTGTGCCAGTGTCATTGTAAATTTGGCATAGCTGATGGAGCCGCTGGAGAAGTGGATGAATTAGTCACTGGATGCTAAGCACGTTGCCCTAGACAATCGTCTGAATACACAGGTTGCTTACCCAACACTGACCTATTTAATGTGTACTCATTTCCATCACCACACCCACCTAACATTACAATTAAAACCCAACACCTCCTTTTTCGCTTATAACGCATTCTTTTACACATCGAATTCATTTACCTAAGTGAAGTTGGCCCTAACTTTTTCTAGAATGAAAAACGTGAAATGCAGTTCGATAGGCTGAACTACTTTTCACAAAGCCTGTGATAAGTTTTTTTATAAATGGAATTTGTGGAATTTGGAATGATATATCTAAAGGTAGGCACGTTCAGATGCGTTCCTAGACATTGAAGGTGCATTCAACAATGTTAGAACGTGCGCAGTAAAAAGAGCGCTACTCAACTCCAACGTTGACCAAACGCCAATCAATGTGATTGAAAGCTTGCTCAATGAAAGAAAAATCAATGCAAAACTAGGTGACACTGACCTTAGAGTGACAGCCTCAAGAGGTACACCACAAGGTGGAGTCATATCCCCCTTACTCTGGGTCCTTGTCATAAATGAAATACTAGTGAAACTCGAAAATAAAGGGATCAAAGTAACCGCCTATGCAGACGATGTAGTAATACTTGGCACAGGCAAATTCCTACCTGCCATAAGCGAACTGCTGGGAAACGCATTACGAACACTTAATATGTGGGCAAAACAATGCGGCCTTGGAGTCAATCCACAGAAGACTGAACTAGTCTTGTTCTGTAACAAAAGAGTGATTCCAAACTTCGATCCTCCAGCTATTGAGGGCACACTCCTCAGGGTAGCCGATAGTGCTAAGTATCTGGGTACAATCTTAGATAGGAAGCTTAACTGGAAAATGAACGTCAATGAAAGAGTAAAAAAAGCTGCAAACGCTTTTTACGCATGTAACCGAATCTTCGGCAAAAGGTGGGGACCAAGCCCTAAAATAACTCTGTGGATGTATACGGCTATTGTGCATCCAATACTCACGTACGGAAGCTTAGTCTGGTGGCAAGCCACAAACAAAGCATCGAACCTCAAAATAATGACCAGAATACAAAGACTAGCGTGTATAGGTACAACCAGTGCAATAAGGACAACACCTACGGCTGGAATGGAGGCAATCCTCAACCTGATACCGTTAGACCTTAACATGCAAGAATCTGCAGCCAAAAGTGCCCTTAGGATCAGCCAATCCAAAAGCTGGAAACCCTATAGAATGGGACACGCACAGATTCTGAACAAATACATGGAAGATACTGTCACTTCCGACTACTTGTCTCCCTACCTTGACTTCGATAAACCATTTGCTATTTCCCCAGCAGAGAAGAATGGAACACAGAGGAACCCACAAAAAGGAAATCGATATCCATCTATACAGATGGTTCTAAGATGGGCTGTGGAACAGGTACTGGAATTTTCTCGGAAGAACTGAATATACATCACTCGATCAGACTACCTGACCATGTAGTGTCTTTCAGACGGAGGTTCTGGCAATCGCCGAAGCTGCCCATATGGTGTCAATGTTAGAAATACCAAACGATGATATTACTATATTCATTGATAGCCAGGTGGCTATGAAAGCAGTATCTGCTATTGAATTATATCGAAGCTAGTTCGCCGCTGCTGCGAAGAGCTTAAGGTTCTCTGCTCGCAGCACACCACGCGCTTATGCTGGGTCCCTGGACACAGGGACATAACCGGTAACGAGATGGCTGACGAACTGGCAAGAAATGGATCTGCTATGGATCAAGACCATGCAACTCAAATTATCAAACCCCCATTTTGTAACCTCAGAGAGAGAGTGGAAAATAAGATTCGCATGAAAGCCAACAACAGGTGGAAGGAATTAACTACTATCACGGAAGATGTGGCCGGAATACAATCCAAGTCGGATTAGCAAGCTAATACGGTTTGATAGAACGTCGTTGTATAAACTGGTAGGGGTTCTAACGGGTCACAACTTCCTAAGAAACCACACAATGAAATTAAAACTCAAGAATGACGATATATGTAGGGGTTGTGGAGACGAGGAGGTACACGAGGATACACTTCACTTCCTCTGTCAATGCCCAAGTTTATGTCACTTGAGGAATAGAACACTTGGTAGATACTACTTCCATGACATACATGAACTTTCGGATGTCTCTCTATCTGATCTTTCCAGGTTCATAAACACATCGGGATGGCTGGACAAAGTCGAGTAACCGTGAGGGAGCTACCATCATCGCCAACAACATCGGCTAATCCTCAACAAGGACATCACAATGGGTCCACATGGATCTAAGTGGGGTGCTGCAGGGCTTGCTCTGCCGCATCCACCCGTAAACCTAACCTAACCTAAAGGTAGGCACCAAATTTCCGTAGATAATGCTGGTATATTATAAAGGGTGGGTAATGTTTCATGTTTATTATACCTAAATGGAGTTATGAGATTTCAAGGATTTAATGGGTAGGTAAGGTAATAGAAAAACTTGCCGCTAATCTTTACAAATGAACGAATAAGTGTTACCATCTATTTTACAAGGGTGTTAGATGGTGGTGGAATTCGTTTTTAAAAACCATTTTGCAAAATGGAGTAGGTCCTACTAAGGCAGGTTATATATATTCACTTATAAATGAATGAAGCTCGAGTTTATTTATTATTACTGTTATTTTCTGAAATTCTCTGAAGCTTAACAATAAAATGGTTGCTGCCATAAAATACAAATACAACCCATACGAAATAAAAAAAAAAAACGAGTGTGCTTTAGACCACACGGCTGAAGTAAAACTTCTTTAGCTCCATCCATAATTCTATATGATTGTATGTAGTGTTATAATATCGTGGGATTTATCCCTTTTTGTGGTAATTGCGATGTCCGAAAAGCCTTCCGTGGGATAAAGGGAAAAAGCACAAAAAAAAAACCGCTCTAGTAAATAGTCTTTTATTAAAATTTTCTAGTACCAAAAAATAATCATAGTAGTGTTACAATCTGCGGTTGTCGGTGCCGCTAGCACTGATTGTATGTACTCGCAAACGAAATACTGACTGAGATATTATATACACTGGCTATGAGAGGAAGAGAAAAAGAAAATGTGTGCGCGCACTGCTGTCTCTTGCTCCTACAGTGTGATACAGAAAAAAGGCCACAACAAAAAAATCAAATTATTTTTTTTAATTTTTAAAATAGTTGCTTGCTTAAAAAAAAACTTTTATAAAACACAAGACTTTTCAATTCAATAAAGAACGTAGTAGGAACTTTGTCAGTCTTTAAACAACTAAACAACGTTCTGCACAAAATTACCAGCTGCTAGAAGGCATGGGATCATCTACCATTTTCGATCCTTTTTTCTTTTAACAAAACTTTAACAAATTAGAGTCTTATGTCTCTATATAAATAATATGATTAATTAACCTATCCATATCTCAAAGAAGTTATAAACAGAAACAGAAATTTTTGCATAATGAATAAAATAGGTTTATATGGATGGTGATGACGCATATGCAAATAATGCAATCGAGTTCGCATTCTTGGTACATCTGCTCAAAAAGTTACCATAACCAGATAAAAATTACCAAATTACCGAAACTCAAAAAGCAAAAAAAACATTACCAAATTTGGATAAAAAAAAAATACCAAAGTGGCAACCGTGCAATGGGCGTGACCTGTGCCTGTATATACGAAAAATAACTGGTTATGAAAGAAAAAAACGCCCTTTTTTCATATTTGCACACATGAATAAGTCTTTTCCACATCACCCAGGACATTTTATTTTGAGATTTTTTAACTAGATTCTTTTGTTAAATGTAAGTGCATGTGCAAGGAATATACCTAAATGAAAAGGGTGGAATATTTTGAGATTATGTAGGTAAGATGTCAACTGGCATAGGTGTAGTGGAATTTTTTATTTTGCGATATTTTGAGTTAGATTCTCCTTGAAGTTCCAACATTGCAAGTTATGTGAGTTAATGTGCAAGAAATAATTCAGCACAGGTGTGATGGATGCTGTTATTTTGGGCTTATTTGAACAAGCTTTTTCTTTAAAATGCAAATGACAGTATTTGTTCACGCAAGATAAAATTAATATTTCTTTCCTAGCAATGCGCCCCCAGAAGTTGGCGCCCTGTGCATTTGCACATCTTGCACATATGGTTGGTCGGCCCTGGCAGTGCGAGGTGAGGTGAGGTGCGACTCTATTTCTCCTACAGTGTAATACAGACAATAGGCATGCACTGCAGTGATTCCAGACTTTAGGGGCAGGTTATCCCACGGTTATACCCAAAAAATCCCTTAATACAAAAATAGAAATTTAGGTACATCTTACACATTTTTAAAACGCTACAAAAAGGAACATAAAATTGCATTCGGCATTAAAATGATATAACATCAAATAAATATCTTATGAATTATTTGAAACTTTATCTCGGTTTCAAGTCTCATTATTCTTGATTTTTCATACAAAAATGACACAGAAATTTGATTTGAGAATGAGGAAAGGCTTTTTTGCATACATTCCAATGCTTACAAAATAAATAAATATATTATTTTAAGAAATACTCGTGAATTCATTGACAGATTTGCCATTTTAGAAACAGTTTAGGGAAATAAAAAAAAGAAAATGAAAGCATTCAGATATTTTGAATGACATGAAAAAATTTAATTTGACCGTAGGTTGACAAATTTTTTTATTCTTAATGAAATGAGCAATTAGGAACAAAAATTGACCAAAAAGTAAAATCCATTTTTTTTGTACTATGAGGTCTGAAAAATCCCTTCGTACCTTTTAGTTATTATACGAGAGAAAATCCCGCAAAAAGGCATAAATCCCCCGATCTGGTATCACTGCTGCACTGTGGGCTGTGGCTTAGATATACGAAATGAAACGTAACTCCATCTCTTTCTATCTTCACTAACTTATATCTGCCTCTCAACTTCCGTTCGCGATTTCCGTAACGTTTTTGTGACGCATTCACCAGCTTACCCCCGAAGTCAAGTGTGCCTAAAGAAGTTATACTTCAATAAATGTATACAGCCTTGAAATCTCATAACTTCATCAGGTACAATAAACATGAATCATTTCCAAATTTGGCAGGTACCTCCTTCCCCATATCATTCCAAGTTCCACAAATTCATGTTTCCATGTAGGTCACAATATGCAATTTCGTATGTAAAATGTCTCCATTGTGAGTTTGAAAAGTTTAGCCTGGACACTAAAAATCATTATTAGTATCGCCGTTTGACTTAAAAGTAGGTAAGTTCACAGAGGCACCCACAAAATACTCGTTCGACGCAACACTGTCCATAAAACTTGAGTGTGATGCGAATATTGGCTGTTTTTTGTGGAGTTGGGATGCCATCTACATCTCAACTGCGCATATAGATGATATCTTAACTTCGCACTTGACAGCCAATACTAGCATCACTCCACTTTTAGTGGATAGTGTTGCGTCGAACGAGTATAATGTTGAGTGTACCTGTACATATTTGGCATTGGGTGTTTCCTCAAAAAAACCCAACAGATGAATTCACGAATCTTTGAAATTATATATAATTTTCATGCAGTGGTGATTGCTTAAATGTGGTGCCTGGTCTTATATAAGAAATCAGACATTATTTACCAAATTGAATACTATTAAAATTGTCATGAACAAAAAATAAAACATTTTTTGTTTTGTTTTGAGGTTCGAATTGAAAGAGATGAGGAGCTAGTAATTTCTAGTAAGACTTTCGTCACACCGAATTAGCGTTGCGGTTGACTTTTCGAAAAATGTATCGTTTTTTTTGTTAAATTTATCAAAAGTATCTAAATTTCAGCCTCTAAAATGTACCAAATGTATCAGAAAGAATATGTAAATAAAAACGAAATAAATAAAAACAAAAATACGAAATAACAAAATCCTTAAAACATATATCACCTGATTATCAGTCAATTCATTTAGCACAAGAAAAAAAATTCTTAAAAACACACTTAAAAGAATATATAAGTATTGCTGAGTTATTTGTATTGGCTTAAAATTCATTCGTGTTCTAAATAAATTTTTAAAATTTGTATACATTTTAGGTATAATAACCTTTTAATTGTTGGAAAACGCAGTAGCTGAAGATAATTAATGCAGAGATTATTGACATTTGACAACTGTAGAGTAGAGAGTAGGGGTTTAGAGGAATATGAATTGAATAACTCACGCACTCTTACGGCCATATTATTCACTCCTTTTAATCCGGGTTAAAGGTTACAACCGGTTTTAAATGAGTTTAACCCAAAAATTAAACCCAAGTCCCCAAGTCAGTCGTTAAACCCGAGCATAAACCCAGTGTTTTTTAAAATTGACAGCGTTTAGTCCGATTGGATTTAAACTGCACTCCGGAGACCGGTTTAAGTACTTTAACTCCTGTTAAAATTCAATTTCATAATATTGACATTTTATTTCTCGCAAGGCGCGAAAAATAAGAAAAGTATTTAAAATAAAAAATTAGAAGAAGAAGAACTAGAAAAAATGGATTTCATTCATGAAATGCAGAGCTAATGGTAAATCAACGTCGTCCTCGTTAACGATGTGGTGAGTTTCCGGAAATATTTCCGACTGAAGAAAGAAGCATTTTGGAAGCTACATACGTTCCATGATTCTAACGCACTGAAAACTAAAATCGGCACACTACAAATCAAATAAATTTTCAAGGACAAACAACAAAAAACAAATGTCATTTAATCCATCTTTAATCCAGGGGGCTTAATGCATGTTTTTCAGTGAATAATATGGACAAAGGCTTAAATTGTCGGGTTTAAAAGATGCGGATTAATGATCGGGTGTAAAATTAACTTAAATCTGAGTTACACCCGGATTGAATAATATGGCAGTTATAAATTGGGAGAAATTTACGAGTGCAAATGTGCTCGAGTCGTACCGTACATGTGCAGTACTGTATCAGTATGGGTGGGAACATTGGTTCAGAATTGTTATAGTAAGCTAGAATTTAAGTTTTGTAGGTTTAGGCTTAGAGTAGGGGGTCCTTGGGAGAGCCGGGCTAGCCAACATGAAAGAGTGCTACCGAGACTGGACCGACGCTTAAGGCCTCGCTCGAGTCTCGGCGGCGCGTATGTGCACCTTGTTGGCGGCTGCCAGGCGCCCTTGGACGCAATCAGGATGGTGACCAATCGGAGAGATTGCTCACCTCCCTGATTATAAGTAGCTTAGGTAGTTTTAAGTAGTTTTAGTTATAATAAACATAATAAAGAATTCGAGTGTTTAAAAAGTTTCTTGAAAATTAAAAAACAAATAAAATATATATATATAGATAGATTTAAGGGCGAAAGGCAATAGTTTTAAGCATAATGTTAAGTTTAGAGCGCTCGCCTAGAGCCAGTAAGCTAGAATAAGATAAATGTTAGTTTTAAATTAGATTTAATCGTTTTTGTCTAGTATATAAGTTTAAAGAATGAATTTAATAAAAATTAAAAAATAAGAAAACAAATTAATACTGCCAGATTTAAAAATTTATTTGAAAAAAAAAAATAAATTGGAAAAACGGATAGGATGCTATATAGCGCAATCTACGTAAGTTGTGAATAGGAAGATAATTATATTTTATTTAATCAATGTTTATTTATAATAATATAAGTTTTCGATTGGGAATTTTAGCTTTTGATCTCGGATTTCAAATTACTGCTGCTGAATTAAACATTAAAACTGATTATTTTAGTTTTGGTGTGTTTCCGTCAGAAGAAGAAGTACTTACCCAGAACGTTTTTTCGTTTGCGATTATATTGCTGCGCATTCGCACAGTGCGTGTGTAATTATTTTCATCAGCCTGCCGGTCGTTGCAGAATCTGCAATTTTCTCTGACAGTCTTATTTTTTTTCGTATGTTTTCTCAGAATGGCAGGATTCTTACTAGTGTAGTTTGCGAATTTTCCGAGATCACTCTTGCTGTTGCGGTAAAAGTAGTATGGACTTCTTAGGCACGGTGATATTTGACCACCATTATATTTGGTTTTTTTACCCAAACTCTATTAGTCTTTATAAAATTTAGAAATTAAAAAAAAAAACTCTGTTTTCTATCTAAATTACTTCTTGCGTGAGCTTTAAAAAAGATTTTGAATCTTTATTTCTGTTTGTTTCAGCGGTGTTGTTGATGATTGTACTTACTGTAGTCTATAAATAAAATAGTTTAACCAGCATTTCACAAAATGGTTTTCAGAAACAATTAACCACCCCCCTTCAACCGCAAATCGTCTTGTAAGTAAATTCAACACTTGTTTGGAAGAATAGGGGGTGACCAAGGTAAACAATTTCATCTGAAATTTGAATTTATTCAATTCAACATCTATTCTGCCGGGAATCTTGTATTCAAAATTATTATATTGATAGGAAGGCGATTCGGATAATATTTCACTATATTACGTTCGATTCGAAGTTTTGAAAAAAAAATAGAGGCAAACAATTTTAGCCAACATTTGAATTTATTCAGTTCGACATCTATTCCGTCGATAATATTTTTAACTTTCTCTAATACGTAGTTTTATTGATACGAAATTTCGAACTCGAGATGTTAAACAATTCTGACATTACGATGATAGAGGAACTTAAGAACGTGGGTCAAAAAATGCTGTCCGTGTGCTCCTGAGGCCTACAGAATAAACGGCTGCCCGGATTTTGTTCGAACTTCAGAATTATATTTTTTGGGCCTACAGTCCAGCCCTTTTTTGTTGTACGGCAGCTTTAATATTAATGTTAGTTCCCATGTAAAATGTTCATACCAGTTTGAATTTTTCGAAAACGGCTCTAACGATTTCAACCAATATTGATATTTAAGTAGGTGAGGTTAACATGACTGCATACTCATTGAAATGTGGATAAATCTCGAAAACGGTCCATACGATTATGTAATAAAAATTTTAAATTCGAATCACCGAAAACGCTAACTTTAAAAATGGCTCATATCTCGAAAAGCCTATATTCGATTTGGGTAAAACTTGAATAGCCAAGTTATGCTTACATCCCGAACAATATCTTATTTACACTTTTCAGCTAAATTCAGTAGTATCTCTGAAACTAAATGTAGCAAAATTATTTACTGTTTTTCTGCATAATTTAAAAAAATAAACCGTTCTAACGATTTTTATCCAAATATTAGTATAATAAAATAATTCTAATTAAGGTCCCATGCAGGTCCCATTTAGGGTTATAGCAGGGATGTGGTCATGTGTGGTTGGTACTCGTACGGACAACTATTGTTCTACTCTCTGTGAAAGCCCTATCGCGGACCAAACCACTTGTCATCCCAACATCTAAAACCGGGTGACTTACCGAGAGAGAATACATAGCTATACTGCGTTCAGACAGATGCTTTCCCATGTAGCGGTTCGTCAAACGGGTTTTTGGGAAAGGCGATGACCCCAAGGCAAGGAACGACACGCCGAGGCCTGCATGGCTGGGGGGGTGCTCAGTCGCAAGCGCAAACTCTGAATACCTGGGGACCTTCAGTTTTAATTCAATTCCTCTTACCTGCATACAGGGGGTGAGTGCAGGCGGACATCTTCTTCCCCCTTACTCGTGGGACCCAAATGTTAATAAATATTTCAACAAAAAATAAAGCGAAGAGTACGGACCGGCCAGGTGCTCCTAGCTCAACAAACACTGACCGAAAAACAGAAGTTAGTGCGGATGACGCACTTGTACACATTTCGGACGGGGAAAGCGTTGGAGTGATTGACGCTAATCTAGAGAAACTTCTTCTAGATTCTAGCGACACCTGCTCCATCGCTAGCTCATCGTTCTCTATCAGCTCCACCAGCTCTAGGCACGCCAAAAACTGCAAACTAACAGTAAAGAGACTGGGGACAAAGAAGTGGGAGCAACTGTCTGAAAATGATAGAAAGAGACTCCACAACGCGCGGGCCTACCTCCAGGGGTGGTCGGTATCGGGGGATACTCCAAAGGAGTGCACCCCTCTACCGTCGGTGCCGGGGGACCTGAGCATGAGCACACTGATGGGGCCGCCTAAGTCCGCGACAAGCCTCTGCCAGTCAGGACCAATGGTGACCGTATCGGCAAGCTCGGAGCCTTTAACCCTCTCAGTGGCGATGCATAAGCCGGCTGAAGACCCATCCTTCTCAGCGACGATCGGGGCTGTCCCGCGTTTGAGTGAGGGTGGACCTCAGGTAGACGACAGCAAAGTGGCGATGGGTGATCCGAAGGAGACAAGCCTCTGCTTTTCTTTGGAGGAAAAGTCATCGTTACCCGCAAAGTCAGCCCTGTAGACAAGGGTATTTCTACTATAGGCAGTTTTGCGACAGTAGTTAGGACAGGTAGAGTGGATCGGGATGCGCCCTGTCCAGTCTCTACACAAAAGACTAGGGACGAGACAAGAACGCCAATACGGAATCGTAGACGTAATGCCATTCGTCTGATTCGGCGGCTTGGTAAGCGTGATCCGAAGTCCTTCACGGACAAGGAAAGAGCTGCTCTGGATAGAGCCCGCAACACGCTCAAGCTCGCAAGGTCCACTAGGGATGACGTAAACAAACAGGGACAAAGGGAGAGAAGACCTCTTACGTCGAGGGCGGGAAGCCGCTTGCTCCCCACCTCAGGCGATGAGAGACTTCGGCCATCAATCGACTCGAAATCACCTGATTCCGAGCCGGTTGCAAGCTGTTCCAAAAAAGTCTGAGACGTACGCGACCAACAAACGACAGACACAGTAGGTAGACGACGCTTCCTAGGGACGACTAGGCGAGCTGCTGGTAGTCTGGACGGGACGAGGTGGGTAAGCCGTTTGCTGTCCACCTCAGTCTCTGACAGACTCAAGCAACCACAAATCGGCGCGGAAGTAGTCCTCGGACAGGCGTCTGAGCCGATGAAGGGAAGCTCAAAGAGGGGTAGGCATGACGACACACTAACGCCACCCTCGACAAGTAGGGTCAACAAGAGGGCTAAGCTGACTGCGACCACCAAGCCCAATCTACAAGTGGCGGTAGTGGACTTCAGCAAGCCGGATCGTAGGTTGAGCAAAGACCAATGGAGGCTCATAGAGTTGCGCATCCTTGATGGTGTTAACGGAACTATCGTTAACAAAGAGGGTCAGTTACCCTTCTTTGAGCAACTCTCGACCTTCAAAGGTTTTAAGCTCCTACCGTGCGATAACGAATTCACGATGAACTGGCTCAAAACTTTCGTTGAAACTACACAGGCTCCATGGGCAAATGCCGCCTTACGACTTGTCGTAAAGAAGGACCTGTTAGAATTCACAAGACCTAAGGGTTGGATTTCGATTCCCGGCCCACATATCCCAAAGGAAAGAATCGAGAGAAACCTACGGCACCTAAATCCCGAACTCCATAGTGAGAACTGGGAGGTGCTCGAGGTAGGTGAACACTCCGAAGCAGGAACTGAAATTGTGGTTTTGTTAAACCACAAATCAATGCCTTTGCTGAGGAAGTTCAACAATAAGGTCCGTACTGGAATTACCCGGTGCAAGGTTCGACCCTTTACGGAAAGAACTGAGAGAGGGAGGAAGGCGGTTGATGATCAGGTAAGACCGACATGAAAGTAGCACAAATAAATCTACACCACAGCATAGCTGCTAGCGCTAACCTCATCTATCTCTTAGGTGAAAGGAAAATAGATGTTGCCTTGGTGCAAGAGCCATGGATATCCCGTGGCAAAATATGTGGGCTAAATCATAAAGATTTTGTAACCTACAGCATCAAACCGCCTAATGCGGAGAGTAAGAACAGAACATGCATAGTAGCTAGAAAACATATTAATTTACTACTTCTATCTACCTACAGCAATCTAGACCAGACCGTGGTAAGGCTTGAACGGAGGGGGCTCCCCCCACTGATTTTATCAGCCGTCTATATGCCCTACGAGTACGAAGGACCACCAGCTCCAATCACCCACGCGGAAGAGGAGAGATGGGACTTTGTTATGGGATGTGACGCTAATGCTCACCATTCACAATGGGGTAGCGGGGACATTAACCCACGAGGTGAGTCAGTTGTTGTGAGGTGAGTCTTAGCAGGGAGATTGAGAAAAGAAAGGATCTTTTACAATGTGGTAATCTTAATTGCCCGAACGACATCGACCTGAAAGCCGAGCAAATAGTCACTATTTTGAAAGAGGCCTTCGAAGGAGTATGTCCGTTAGTAAAAAGGAAAACTAAATTATCACCTCCATGGTGGAACAGAAAACTGGCCGCAACTAGGAAGGAAACAAGGAGACTTCTTAATACGGCCAACCGGACGAAGCTGGATTCTGACTGGGATATATACAAAGCAAGTCAGAGAAACTTCAAAAACGAAATTCAGAAATCCAAACGATCATGGAAAAATGTCTGTGATGAAATAACGGGTACTACGGAAACCGCGAGATTGAGGAAAATCCTTACCAGAGAACCTGTTACTCTGGGATCTCTCAAGGACCCCGAATCTTGTTCAGATTATTTGAATCTGCTACTGAAAACGCACTTTCCAGGCTGTACTGCTCAGCCATGCATCGAGGAATATACCTATAACACCAGGGATACAGACCTTCCTAGAGATTTGATCACAGAGGATAGAATAGAATGGGCCATCTGATCTTTCTCTCCCTTTAAATCCCCAGGGCTCGACGGTATTTTTCCTATAATACTGCAAAGAACTGCCAACACTATAGTTCCGGTATTAAAGGGGCTTATCTCACAAAGGGACATATTCCAAGAACATGGAGAAAAGTGAATGTTATTTTTATACCAAAGGCTGGCAAGGCAAGTCACACTAACGCAAGTGACATCAGACCAATAAGCCTCACTTCCTTCATATTGAAAACATTAGAACTACTGTTGGATATATACATTCGTAGTAGGTTACGCCCGGAAGACTTGTCCCCGGCCCAACATGCCTACACTAAAGGCAAAAGTGTGGAAACCGCCCTACACTGTGTTGTAAGTACAATTGAAAAAACTCTGAATGACAAAGAGTTCACCCTTGCGGCCTTCATGGACATTGAAGGAGCGTTTAACAATGTCAGAACTGATGCCGTACGCAGGACACTAAGTAAGCATAACATTGAAAGTTTCATTATCAACTGGATTGTGAGCATACTCGAAGAAAGACATATAATAACTGAACTTGGGGGCTCTAAGCGAGAAGCCTATGCCTCTAGAGGAACTCCTCAGGGTGGGGTTATATCACCACTACTATGGGTCATAGTTCTAAACGAGGCACTTATACAGCTTAGTAACAGTGGCATCAGAACAACGGCTTATGCCGACGACGTAGTTTTGTTGGCAACAGGTAAATTCCTTCCAACACTCAGCGAACAAATTGGTGGCGCCCTCAAAACCCTCGATATCTGGACCCGGAACTGCGGTCTTAACTTAAATCCCCAGAAAACCGAACTGGTTATCTTCACAAATAAGAGAAAAATACCACGGTTTGTCGCACCTTCTGTTGGCGGTATACCACTCAGAGTATCTGACAGTGCAAAATATCTGGGTCTTATACTGGACAAAAAACTAAATTGGAAATTAAACACACCCGAAAGAATCAAAAAAGCCTCAGTAGCTTGCAGCAGAATTTTTGGGGACCATCCCCTAAAATCAAACTGTGGATGTATACGGCTATAATAAGACCTATACTGACCTATGGCTGTCTCGTATGGTGGCCGGCAACCTGCAAAACCACCTACCTAAAGGCCATTACGAAAGTACAAAGACTAGCCTGTATTGGCACCACAAGTGCGATGAGGACTGCTCCTACTGCAGGTCTTGAGGCTATTCTCAACCTGCTGGCGCTAGACATCTTTATACAATCTTTAGCCGCGATCAGTGCCTTGAGGATAAGCCAGACAGTACGCTGGAGAACGAATGCAACGGGTCACTCCTCGATCCTAAAGAAATATTTTGGCTATGTACCCAACACGGACTACATTACGCCATACCTAGAGTTCACAAGACCTTTCTCGAGCGCCTATCCCAGCAGGAAAGAATGGAGCGAAGGACTCAGTGTCTTCCAAGCAGAGGTCATGGCAGTGACAACAGCAGCCCGTGAGTCTGTGGTAAGGGCAATACCACCTGAAGGTATTACCTTTTTTATCGACAGCCAGACAGCAATAAAAGCATTAACTGCGATAGAAATAAAATCAAAGCTTGTGAAATGCTGTCGCGAAGAACTCAGGGTTCTTGGCACTCAGCATAAGATATTGCTCTGCTGGGTTCCGGGACATGAAGGCATTCCAGGCAACGAGAAAGTTGACGAATTAGCAAGACTAGGTTCGGCAGCTGTATCAGAACAAGCTGACCCCTCTATGAAAATCCCGCCTTGCGCACTCAAGCTTGAAACAGGAAGGAAAGCCACAAGAGAGGCGAACGCTAGATGGACTGCACAAGAAACTTGTCATACCACAAAAATGTTATGGCCAACTTTCAATGAAGCCAGAACCGAGAGTCTCATGCGAAAGGATAGAAAATCTCTTTCCACACTCGTAGGAATTATAACGGGGCACAATAGTCTACGGTATCACATGAACAAGCTACGCTTGACTGAAGAAGAACTGTGTAGGGGCTGCGGTGATGAGGAAGCTCTTGAGGACACAACCCACTTCCTATGTCACTGCCCAGGTCTCCAACACTACAGGCACAGATTCCTAGGGAGACACTTCTTCCACGACCTAGAGGAACTTTCCAGCACACATATAGACAAGATAATGGGGTTCATCAAATCCACAGGATGGTTTGTATGCAATAGCACAGTGAGTACTTAGTCTCAGGGTTATTATGTGTAAGGGACAACCTTTTCCCCCAATGGGCATCACAATGGGTCAGTATTGACCTGAGTGTGGCACGGAGCATTCCCCGCCAACCCACGTACCTAACCTAACCTAAGGTCCCATGCTTAGTTTTTCTCAAAAAATTCAAATAAATCGGTTTTTTAAATATTTGTCAAAAATGACTCCCCCAATTCCGATTTGTGTTCGTATATTTTGTAAAACTCAATACCATCCTTTTTTTTTTTTTTGTTTTTAGTTATTGAAGGTGAAAATTTCGAGAGTGGTGTGGGACGCTAACCGCACTAAAACACCTCCTTAATCATGACCAATCCAAGAAAGATCGACAAATGATTTTGGTTTCAACGTTCTGTTGTGTATTACAATTTGAATACGGGTTCTCATTTTCTTTTTTTTTTAGATTATAAGGTCGTGAGGTTTAATTCTTCTTAATCTACGAATATTGTGTCGTACATTTAAGACGTCTTCTATTTCAGGATTAATATGCATCTGCAGACGCACATTGTGACGAATTACGTACTTTTTAGTTACTTCTGTTACAAGATCAATCTGCATATGCCATGGGACATTTACTATTCCCCGAAGGACTTTGTTGTGGAATGTTTGTATTATTTTAACATTTGTTTTCTTTGTACAACCCCATAATTGGATACCATATGTCCAAACAGGCTTCAGTATCTGGTTATATAATAAAATTTTATTCTCAATGGACATTTCCGAATTATGTCCTAGGAACCAACATAGTTTTCTATATCTAATATTTAGCTCCTCTACTTTCTTTTTCAAATGTTCCATCCATTTGAGTTTAGCAGATTCATACCCAGGTACTTAGCTGTGTTTGAATAAGGAACTATTTGGTTATTAATAACCACGGGAAGATTCGTTATTTTTTTATTAGTAAAATTGATATGGGTGGACTTTGACTCGTTAAGCATAATTCGGCATTGTTGCGCCCAACCTCATATCTCATTTACTGCATTTTGCAGCTTTTCTGTTGCTTTAGCCACGCATCTATCAGTTGATACAAGAGCAGTGTCGTCTGCGAACGTACCTATAATCGTATCAGTCGTATTTGGTATATTACTAGTATACAGTAAGTACAGGGTTGCTCCTAGAACACTTACCTGTGAAACTCCTGCTTGTAGTTCTTTGAGTTCAGAATACGCTGAACCATAGCGAACTCTAAAGAATCTATTTGAAATATAAGATTTTAGTATCTCATAGTACAGTCTGGGTAGATCCCTATGAAGTTTATACTCTAAGCTCTTATGCCAGACTTTATCAAAAGCCTGTGCAACATCTAAGAATAATGTAGAACAAACTTGTTTCTCTTATAGTGATTTTTCTATTACATTAGTTATACGATGTGCTTGGTCTATTGTCGAATGCTTATTTCTAAGCCCGAAGAAAAAAGTTTGACCTTTTCTTTTGGGTCGCCGATCCATTTCCCATCGGATGTTCTTAACGGGTGATCTTGCGCTTGAGGTCTCCTTAAATATTTGCAAGCCTTCCAAAGGGAGTAGTCTGTGCCTTTGTCAGCTGTTAAGTTGTAAAGGTAGTTAGATAGAGATCTATTTTTCAATTCACCGATTAATTTTTTAAGTTTGTTACTTAGTTCATTGAATATAGTTCTATCGCCGGGATATCTTGTCATTTGCCATTTTCTGCGAGCTCTTCTCTTTTCTAATATTAGTTCCCTAATATCTGTGGGATATTTTACCGATGCTTGTTTATGTTGTTGATAAGTAGGTGTACTATCTTCTGCTGCCTGTTGTATATCCGCAATGAATTGTTCGACTCCGATGTCAATATGCCTTGTTGTGACCAGTGGAGATCTAAGGTTAATAAATCGTTCGAGTAATTCTTTAAATTTGCACCAGTTCGTTCTTTTATTGGTAAGTTTTTCATTGTTTGATTGTTCTGTTGACATGTCGTTGACCGTTAGGAGAACGGGTATATGATCCGATGACAAATCATCTCTGTTTTCAACTTTTATTTCTTTTCTATTGATTCCTTTCGTTATGTAGTAGTCAATGAGGTCAGGTATTTTCGCTGGGTCGGATGGCCAATAAGTGGCCGATCCAGTCGAAATAAAATTAGAATTCAAATCTCACCCTGCTTTAAAAAGCTTCCTGCCTTTTGTCGTTACTAATCTTGACCCCCAGTAGGTGAGTTTTGCATTGAAATCACCTCCAATGATATAGTTATTGCCTATAGAGATCGAAAAAGGTCATCAAGATCTTCCTCTGTAGGCGAATGCCTTGGTGGGCAGTATATAGCAGCTATGTTGAATTGATGCTTTTAGTCATAATGCTTATTGTCGCTACTTGCATATTTGGTTTTTCTATTTTTGGCATTTCATAAGGTTTTAAAATACTTTTTACTATTACAGCACTACCTCCCCTGGCACTGTCAGCTGGATGGTGAGAGTAGTAACATAGGTACCCAGGGATTGTAATCCTTGTTCCCTGTTTAAAGTGGGTTTCAGAAATCAGGCAGACATCAAAGTCTTCATTGCATAGAAATACCTGAAATTCAGAGATGTGTTGGTGTAAACCGTTTGCATTCCAGGTTCCGACTTTCAGATTTCTAATCATGATTATTTTTTTGATTTGTTCCTTTGGAAACTTCTTCGCTCAGTAGCTGAATTACTTTATCTTGATTATCCAATCTTGGAATAATAGTAGTAAGCATTTCCTTCACTGACAGTTCTTCTTCTTTACGTGTATTTTTCACAATTTCGGAATACGATTTGGTTTTTACAACTGGCGTATTTGTTTTAGCCGCAATTGGTATTTTGTGTTTTCAACATTTACCTGTTACTTGTTTCTATTTTTGAGAGAGCTCTGTTGGAGTTTGGCAGTACCTCTCTTTTTCTTTTCTTCTAATTCTTTTGCTACCGGACAGCCTCTATAATTTGCTGGGTGATTTCCATGACAGTTGATGCATTTTACTTTCTCATCCTTTTTTTGTGGACAGCTATTTGTTGGATGTTTTTCCTCCACATTTAACGCACGCACAATCTCTTTTACAACAGCTTTGTGTATGCCCGAAAGCTTGGCATCGTTTGCATTGGGATATTGAGTTGGTTTTTCTTCGAAGTGGCTCAATCTTGACAACAATATTCATTATTGACTTAATAGCGTATACCTTTTCAATATTTTCTTGATTGTGAAAGGATAGCATAAAAAGGGGTAATTTTCGATTTCTTGTTGTTGGTTCCCCATCATTACCTGTTGTTTTTTCTTTTTTAATTAGGTTTTTGGCTTCCAAAATTTTGAATTCTGTATTACGAAAGTCTTCAACAATATCATGTTCAGCACACCAGAAGTGTAGACCTCTGGCGACTACTCTAATTGGTCTCCTTATTATCATATGAGAGCCATTGAGCATTCATTTTCGTAAGCTCATCAGTGATTTCTCTATAGGTGGCACTGTCATCGACATTTATTTTCCAATTGTTGTTGATATACGATGTGAGCTTGCACGTTTTCTTTGTTTTTTGCTCACCAAAATTGTCTATTCCAGAGATCATTCATTATTGGCGGTGGTAATGGTTATCTTTTCAAGTCAATTTTTGTCTTTTTTTCAACCCTTTTATCATTTGTCTTAACTTGTGAATTTGTATGATTTGCCGTAGTCACACTGTCAACATTTCTGGTATATGTTTCAGGACTTTCTTCTGCCTTTCGTTTCTTCGTTGGTCTTTTGCTTTGTTTCAGATGTCTTTCTGTCTCTAGAGCCAGCTCCTCTTCATCTGTGAGGTATTCTTTTTTTTCATCTTGCTGAATTGGTTGGATTGGTTGGACAGTACGGTCCAAAAGGCTAACTTGAATTTCTAGTTCTTTTATCTGCTTTTGCAAGCTTTTAACAATTTCTTCTAAACTTCTCCTTGCTTTAAGTTCAGCTTGCCATTCATTGTAATAGCTGTTTGTTTGTAATTTCGCTTGTGAATCTGTTTTATGTTCACTTTCAACTATATTGGTTGCGATTCCAGATTTTAATTTTTGTATATTTGGAATGCTTAAAATTATAGTGCTATCTTTAGCCGTACGTTTTTTTTGGCGCAACCATTTTTGGTGAAGTTCTTGGCGTGAGTGAACTCCTTCTGCAGCTTTATTGAAGAAGCAATAAATGGTCCCCCCCCAGAATCCATGGGACCGACCTCCGAAGAGGGTTGATTTTCCAGTTTGCCTGGTCTGCCACTTGGGGTATTTACATCTGTTGTTTTGTTCATTGCCATATTTTTTTATTGTAACTGAATCAGTTTTACTAGGTAGTTCAGTAAGTTCAACACACAAACCCCCTACCAGGAGGACCGGGTTATTTGTTTTATTTTTTGCCGTTTAGTTTTTTGCGAAGTTTTCGTCTCCGCTTTTTGTGGATTTTTTGTCGCCTCTTACAAAAGGCATGCCTACCGCGGGTATATTCTGTTCCCTACCCGAAGGGGTATACCGTACCTACTGCAAATAAAAATGCAATTACAACTACGAAAAACAAATTTTTAGCAAATATTACCCATTTCTTCTCTTTTTAACTAAATATATTAAACATGCATCTTAGAATAATTCCAACCACTTGGAGCCTAAACAATCAGAAACTCTCACTTAATTTGCACCCCACACACGTATATCAGCATATTCAGTTTATAACTGCTAATGCACATTCAAAAACATATCCCTGAATTCCTACATAATATTATCTATGTAAAGATATCAGTCTATCGCGTACCTTACTGCCAATTCTGATTATAGGCGGCTTAAACCAGCAGATCAAAAAACAGAAACTCTTGCTATATAGATGCTTACATTTCTCTAGCCAGAACTTGCGAAAATTGCCTTTTACTGAGAGCTAAAACCTTATAGGTTTTATAAAACTCACATTGTTATTTGATATGTGTACTGCCATACCCAATGAATAACCAAAAAGTGCATTTTATCTAACGCAATTTATGTGCGGCTGGTACATAGATTTTGATGAAAGAGAAACAAGTAGTGCAGTTTATTTTTTTGCCGTATCTCTTAAAATAACACTGTTGACGGTAGGACATGAAATGTCTAGCCTATTTAAATAACAACGATGATAAAAGAGCCTAACTCACCACTAGATATGTGAGTCTTCCAACAACAACATAGAATAAAACAATTACATCCTTCTTAGACCCCTTAATCAAATAGTTCATTCTGGGGAATTTAATTAATAACACCAATGATATCTTTGTATTCGCCTTAATCGCTTGCTTGTTAAATTCTGGTTCAATTAAGTCCAACATAAGTGTCCAGTTCTCTCCTTCTGGTTACTAAAGAGGTTCTTTAATAGAACGTGGTGGGAACGTGGCAGCCTGTGACGGTCATGTTGTTTTGGTTTTGTGTGTCGGCATAATATGGTGTTTTTTATAAGTCATAAGTCATTGATGGCAAACTATTGCAAGTTACGCTATTGACCAGCGCGTCCAAATGATAAAACTTTATTATCAAAAACAATCAGTAGAAAATTGGACTACTCGGATTCGTGTCACCGTGAGTAGAATCAAACTTTATGGCAAACATGACCCTTTCAATGAAACAACGAATTTTGTTAACACCTCATACACAGCCTGTTGGATTCCATTTTAACATCGATACTTAGTGTCAGAAAAAAGGGAATTTCAAGGATCCGCAAGTGTTTGCCCGACGCGAACGTGATAAAATCGAACGCAAAAAAAGTCTCAATGGAACATTTAGAAAATTGATTTACAATTTACTACATAGAGAAATGTTAAGGCAAGTGTAAATATTTAAATGCGAAATTAAAGATAGTATAGTACAATTTGTTTTTGGGGAGGACGGCCGACGAAAAAGGAGTATACAATACTTTTTCCAGTAATATCTCAGCAAATATTTGTTATATATCATTCGAAAATTCTAAATTTGCAGAGTAGGTTTCGAACTGTAATGCAATGCTATATTAGAATAGGAAATATAGGAAGTTGTCAGTTCTCGATATAAGTCACACATTTTGAGAGTCCGGCACATTGCGGGAAAAACCCCACAAAATCCAGGCACAGTTTTCAGATAGTTAAGCAATCGTATATTGTCTGCATACAAAATCGCTTGAATAATAAAAGTATTCTAAATAAGATCTAAATGCAATCAAAGCCGTATTAAAAATATTTCTCAAAAATTACCACACAAATCCTAGCCACACGACACAAGGCATATTTTTGTAAAACTCAATACCACACGTTGCCAATAAAAATACAATAACAACTACGAAAAACTTAATTCTAGCAATTATCATCCACGTCTGCTCTTTTTCTAAACATGCACAATAAAATAACCAGCAATCACCTAGATCCTACAGGATTGAAAACACTTCATCTGTACTAAAATTTAAAACTTTCATCGGCCTGTTAAAACTGAGCATGAAAAAAAGAAACAGAATTTGAATACATATATTTATCGGTACACAATTTTTTAACTAGAACTTGCGAACATATTTTCATTGAGAGCTTAAACCTAACATTGTTATTTGATATGTACTCCCATCATCGAAAATTAATATGTCTAAGCCAAAAGTGCACTTTATTAGCCTATATTCCTTTGTTTGTGTACGGTTATGTACTTTGGAGTACTTATTTTTCTTACATACTTAATAAAATAAAAAGCAACCAACTAACTTCTTGATATGAACGAGAAAATTTCGGGCGACCCAGTCGTGCATGTTACTTTCTAATCGATACACACTGGTGCTTTTTAGTGCTCAATGATTTTAATTGACGTGCAAAAAAGTCCAGCCGTCCAGTGTAGAACTACTTCTAACAAATCTGTAGCGGTATATATTTTTTTTTTTACGCTGGGAGGTGGTAATCTTCCAAAGACGAAACCGAGCCCGTACTTAGTAACAGTGTGGTGTACTCCCGTCTTCCCGTTTTCCCTGCGATACAACATTCTTGGTATTTCATTGTCGCAGGGCGGGGATTAGCCAGCTTTCCAATTATTGCACCTAGTAGTTAAACCAATCAGCAATTTGTCTTTCATATTTTAAAATTCATATTCTAAGTATTTGTCCATAGAGGATTTAATACTGTTTTTGTTTTATTTTTCGAGCTATGTAGCTAGTTCAAAAGGTTTTATTCTTCTTAACCTCCTAGTCATATTGCTAGTATTTAATAGTTCCTTCATTTCTGAGCTGACGTGATTGAGAAGCCTAAGTTGATGTCTATTAGCTACTTTTTTGACTTCATCTTCAATCATTTCTATTTCTAGATCTCTATGCAGATCAGCGTTTCTTATGTACCATGGTGCATTTACTATATTCCGTAGAACTTTGTTTTGAAATGTTTGAATTTTCTGTAAATTTGTTTTGCATGTGCATGCCCACAGCTGGAGCCCGTAGGTCCATACTGGTTTTAGAATTTGCTTATAAAGCAATAATTTATTGTAATTTGACAAACAAGAGTATTTCCCTATAAGCCAATACATTTTACTGTAGCGCATATTTAGATCTTCTCTTTTTTTCTTTACATGTGCTTTCCAGCGCAGTTTTGCGTCTAGTGTCATGATATCTGGCTGTGTTTGCGTAATCTACTTCTTTATCATTTATGAATACTGGTATGTGCTGAACATTTTTATTTGTAAAATTTATATGGACCGATTTTAGGTCATTTAGTTTAATTTGCCAATTTTTTGTCCATTTTGTTATATTGTTCACTGCCTTCTGTAGTTTTTTTGTCGCTACTTCTACAGTTTCTCCCACAGCAAGTACAGCAGTATCATCTGCAAATGTTGCCACAGTTGTTTCATCACTGTTCGGCAAGTCGCTAGTAAATAAGAGATATAATACAGGACCGAACACACTTCCTTGTGGTACACCAGCTTTTATTTCTCTTAATGTGGAGTAGTCATTTCCTTGTTTAATTCTAAAGAATCTCTCTAATATATAGGACTCTAAAATTTCTGAAAATTGTTTTGGCAGATGCTTTTGCAATTTATAGATCAGTCCTTTGTGCGATACTTTGTCGAAAGCTTGTGCTATATCGAGAAATATAGTAGAGCATATCTTTTTTTCTTCAAATGCTTTTTCGACTTTATCTGTTATTCTATGCACCTGATCGATTGTGGAGTGTTCATTTCTAAAACCAAATTGATGGTTTGGGATTAGCGATTTTTCTTCGATTATTTTGTTCAGACGTTTAATCAACATCTTTTCGAATAACTTGGACAACATAGGTAGTATAGATATGGGGCGATAGGAGGTGACTTCACTAGGCGGTTTGCCTGGTTTTGGTATCATAATCACCTCCGCGACTTTCCACATGCTAGGTACATACCTTATCCTGAATGCAGCATTTATGATCTGTGCTAGTTTCCTTAAGTCCTTTTTTGGGAATTGTTTTAGGATTTCCCCTGATATTAAAACTTTTTAGTACTGATGCCCCTTTTTATTTCATTGGCAATTTCTTTAGCCGTTACCGGTTGAATGCTTTCTTGACAGTCTTTATCTTCATATGGTTGAAAGACGCCTTCAAGATATTCGGCAAATAAATTAGCTTTTTCTTGGTTGTTTTTTGCCCAGTTACCTTCACTGTTTTTAACTGGTGGGATGTGAGCAATTGGCCTTTTCATTTTCTTTGTTGCCTTCCAAAGTGAGTACTCGGTACTAGCATCATTTGTAAGATTGGTAAGGTATTTTTTAAGAGACTCATTTTTAAATTCTCTTATCGATCTTTTAAGCTGATTGTTTAGATTATTCAGTATTGTTTTGTCTCTGGGCGCCCTTGTTTGTTGCCAACGTTTTCTAGCTCGTCTCTTTTCCGTAATTATATCACAAATTACTTTTGGATACGAGTTTTGTTGGATTTTAGTTTTCGTTTTAGGTGTTGCAGCCCATGTAGCTCTTTGGATATTGACAATTAATATTTGAACAGCATCTTCTAATTGATCTTCTGTTTCAATTGTTTCTAAGAGCTGAATACTATCCTTTAGATGCTGCCTGAACAGCAGTAGATATTACTTGAGAAGGGCAGTTGGAGGAAAATGTACAATGGCTTCTCTTCAACTACATGTACATTAGGCGTTTTTCTTTTTTAGTTCAGAGCTGAGCTCTAAACTGAGCTCGAGCATTATGAGCGCTCTCTGAAGCGAGCGTGCTCAGATTGTTCTGAGGTATTTAGGAAACACATTTGAGCACATTTATGAATTATTATTTATTAAACTGGTTAATTTTCAGTTCCAAAACAACAAGGTTCATCCTTCATTTCAACTATTTTGCTTATCCTGCTTTTTTGCTGTCAAATGTGACTGAAAGTGTGTAATCAGCTTTTCACTCAGCCTGCTCAGTCAATTTATTCTGAGCTCATAGAGCGCCCTCTGATCGTGCTCTGAACGAAAAAAGAAATACAAATTCTGAGCTTTGATGTATCTGAGCTAAAAAAGAAACACGAACTTTTTGTATAAAAATTCAGGTTATGCTCTGAACTAAAAATGAAAGCCGCCTTTAATTATCCCGATCCCGATAAGTGCATTTTTCAAAAATGTTGTGCTTCATTTCCTTCCACAGGCAAAAAACCTCTTCACCCTACCTAATCTGTTCCAATAAATAAAAATTGCTATTTTTTTTACCTCCAAACGAACAGTGTCGTCACAACAAAGTGATAATAAAATTAAAACAATTGAGTAATTGCTCACATGATGTAGTTGTCTTAACTGAAACTGGATTAGATAGTAGCTTCGGTAATGGCGTTATCTTCCCCCCCTACTTTGATGTTAATCGTGGTGACCGATCTACGGATAACAGCATCTTTGAACGTTTTGGTGGTGTACTCATAGCCATAAGAAAACATCTTAAGCCAAAAGTAGTGGATCTTAGTGCTTTTATGGACATCGAAATTTGCTGCAGCAGTTTCGACTTAAATTCTTCTGCAAAAATTTATTTCGCTTGTGTCTATATTCCACCCCGTACTCAGCTCATAACTGTGAGTAGATATTTGGATGCCATGAGATTTATTGTGAGTTTGCTGTCTGCACCGGATATAATTTACGTATTTGGCGATTTCAATCAACCCAATATTCAATGGGCATCAGGGGACATAGATTGCACATATCTCAACCCAATAAACACTCTCTCTACGATTGGTTCTGAAATCGTCGATACTTTCCACTCGCTTGGTCTTCTACAGGTGAACCACGTAAAAAATTACCAAAGCCGTACCCTGGACCTCATCTTTACTAACAACAGCAACGAGAGTATTGTATCCCGCTGTTACATACCACTAATCCCGGAAGATGTTTATCACCCTTCATTAAATCTTTTTTGTTATGTTGACTCATTTGTAACAGATAATTTTACTTCTTTTAACTTCGATTTTAAAAATGCTAACTTCATACAAATTTGTGAAGAACTTAACAATTTTGACTGGAGCCCGTATCTTTCTCTTGAAATCAATGACCTTTGTAATGTTTTTTATCGCGTCATTAATAACGTAATTTTTTCCTATGTCCCCGTAGTTTGTGCTAAAATTAATGTTGGGCAGTCTTTTCCATGGGACAATGATCTTACCCGTCACCTTAAGCGTTTAAAAAACAGAGCCTATAGAAAATGGCGTTGTAGTTTGGCTAATGAGGATTATCTGGTGTTTAGAAGGTTGAAATCAGAGTTAAAATCCTCCATCCGTTATGCATATCAGGTGTACATCGAGGACATGCAAAACAGTCTTAAGTCCAGACCTGATAAATTCTGGAATTTCATAAACTCAAAGAGAAAAAGTGATGGTTACCCGGCCTCACTCTCTTTTAATGGACATTTAACTGATTCTTCTCTTTCCATATGCAACAATTTTGGTTTATTTTTTCAATCAGTCTATTCAAATAATGACTCAAGGATTGATGAGCAATTCTTTAGCTTTCTTGGTGATTTCCCTACTCCTATCTTCAGAAGCATTGACATTTCCGAAGATGATGTCCTGGTAGGTCTGACCAGCTTAGAATCAAGTCTTAGTCCTGGCCCTGATGGTTTACCCTCCATCTTTCTTAAAAAATGTGCCATACCATTACATAAAATTGTATGCCACCTATTTAATCTATCCTTTAAAACTAGCACCTTCCCATCCCTCTGGAAAACGTCTTTCATAATTCCTATTTTCAAATCTGGTAGGAGGAATAAAGTTGAGAACTATAGGGGCATCTGTAAGCAATCTTGTGTTCCGAAGTTGTTTGACAAGTTAGTTACGGATAAACTTTACTTCTACTGTAAGTCCCTAATTTGCAACAACCAGCATGGATTTGTAAAGAAACGTTCTACTGTCACCAACCTTCTTTTATTTTCTAATTTTGTGATATCAGAAATCGGGAAAGGCAATCAAGTTGATGCCATTTATACAGATTTTAGCAAAGCTTTTGATCGCGTAGACCACAAAATACTGCTTTACAAACTCGAAAAACTGGGTTTCCCAATACCTTTCCTAAGATGGCTCTCGTCATTCTTAAGTGATAGATTTCAGTATGTGAAATTCCGCAATGCTATCTCTAATAAAATTTTCGTTTCCTCTGGCGTTCCCCAGGGTAGTCATATTGGCCCTCTCCTTTTTATATTGTTTGTTAATGATATTGTCAAATTTTTGCCCGAATGCGAATTGCTGATGTTTGCCGACGACTTTAAATTGTTCATATCAGGCAATGATGTACAATGTTTCCATCTCCTTAACCTTAACCTGCAGAAATTTTATTTGTGGTGCAAACAAAATTACCTCTCTCTTAACGTTAGCAAGTGTTCTGTTATTTCTTTCTCTCGATGTAAATCACCTATAGAAGTTGCTTACTCCTTTGATGGTAATATAATCCCTCGTGTATATACAATCAAGGATCTTGGTGTTATTTTGGACACCAAGCTATCCTTCAATGATCATATTGACTATATCTTAAATAAGGCTAATAGGTCCTGGGGAATGATTAGGCGTTTTGCTTGTGAGTTCTCTGATCCCTACGTCATCAAAACTTTATACATATCTTTTGTACGGTCAATATTGGAGTATGCATCTATAATTTGGTGCCCATACTACAGTGTGCACATCTCCAGAATTGAATCAATACAAAAAAGGTTTCTGAGATTCGCGCTGAAAGGGCTACGTTGGACTGATCTTATTAACCTACCTCCATACCTATCAAGGTTGAAACTGATTAGCATGGAGTCCCTTGAAGCAAGAAGAACGGTGGCAAGAATCTTATTTCTTCATAGGGTACTCATTGGTGAGATTAATTCTCCTGAAATTTTACGCCTTCTTGACATTAATGTCCCATCGTCAAACTTACGTAATAATAGATTCTTTAAAATATCACACTCGCGCACGAACTATGGTCGCTCTTCGTCAATAAATGGTCTTATGATTTCCTACAATGCAAATATTCATTTGATCGACTTTAACTTGTCGATCTGTTCTATTAAAAGGAACCTACTTGATGGTATTCCGACATAATTGTTTGGCTCTATTTTTCTTTTTTCAATATGTTATTTTTCCTATGTATATTATTATTATTGTTCTTATTATTATTAAACTATTCTTGTTTTTTCTTCTTTTTCTGTTACATCTTTAGTCTAAGAAAGAGCTTGTTCTTTGATGGCAAATAAATAAATAAATAAATAATTTCAAGACACATTCATTCAATAGGCCCTCGACTGGATTGAATATAAGTTTAATCTTTCTTTCGGAGACAGAGGATTGCTCTTGTTCCCTCTTGCAAAAACATGATACAGGAAATGGGGATGAACAAGTTGGTAAATGACTTAACAATAAATTTTGTATATGTATCTATATAATATTTAAATATATTCAGACTATCAAGTATCAACGCTTGTAAAGTCGTTCAACAAACAACAACATACTGAGATATAAAGCGCTACTACAAGTCGTGAGCTAATTTAAATTTTTGCGTACTCAAACATACATATAACCTACGTATTTACCCAAAAGGGCTTAATTAAATACACAATTTAGGGCGCACGTACAAAATTTACATGTGAATCCTCGCTTTTTGGAAGAAAAAACTAAGGGCCGTTTTATTCACTAACTTGCAGATAACTCCGATGTTGACCAATTTCGGAGTTGATTTGAAAGAAAGAGTTGAGCGGCAAGTTGAAAATTGCTTTAGTTCTCAACTAAGTTGAAATTCAAATGTTGGCTAACTTGCTGTTTCAGAAATATCCCTGGGATATTTGTGGCAGATAACATAAAATATGTCATATGATAACTTTGGATTTGGATTTCGGCCATCATTTTTGTTATGGGCAAAGCATACTTTGTTTACTTTTTATTCTTTGTCTTAGACATTGACTTATTATAATATATGGACTGCTAGTGAAATGTCACTTCCATACAATCTATGCCCAGAAAATTACGCCAACATAACTAGCGCTCGTGGTTCTATGCGAAAAATTAGTGAAACAAAATGACAACCATCTTGGATTTCTCCATAGAATGCTAGAGCCACCTATTAGGTGTGAGTGGATTTGCCAAGTAAAAAAGGTTGAAATTCAAATTGTTGTGGCATTGTTTACAATAGATGTCATCTCGATATTATGCTGGTTTAAATAATTAATAATAGATGGAACCAACAAAATTTCAATAAGAAATCGTTTTTCATTGTCCCATAAATTGCACAATTTTCGTATATTTATTGCGAATTAGTTTTTTATGTTGCTTTTCACTTTAGCGTATATTCCAATCACATTTCTGATCAATAAATAAAGGGTGATTTTTTAAGAGGTTTAGAACTTTTTTTTAAAAAAAAACACAAAAAATTCGAAAAAATGAATGAAATATTTATTTGAATCGATAGTTTGAACCTTGCAATTTAATGTTTAAAGATAATTTCATGCAAATGTTGACCGCGGCTGCGTATCAGGTAGCCCATCCGCTGAGTCCAATTTTGGCATACTCTTTCACACATATCGGCCGGTATCTCACGAATGAATGCATGGATGTTGGCTTCCAGTGCGTCAATCGAAGCGGGCTTGTCCCTATACACATTAGCCTTGGCATACCCCCACAAAAAATAATCTAATGGTGTCAAATCGCACGATCTAGGCGGCCAATTGACCGGCCCGAAACGTGAAATTAACTGTTCACCAAACTCGCCTCGCAATTGCGCCATTGTTTCGCGTGCTGTGTGGCATGTGGCACCGTCTTGTTGAAACCACATATCATGCAAGTCAAGAACTTCCATTTCGGGCAAAAAAAAGTTTGTTATCATCGCTCGGTAGCGTTCACCATTGACAGTAACGCTGCGATTCGCATCATCTTTGAAGAAATATGGCCCAATAATGCCGCCGGCCCATAAACCGCACCAAACAGTGGCTTTTTCGGGATGCATTGGTAGCTGTTGCAATGCTTCTGGCTGATCTTCACTCCAAATGCGGCAATTTTGCTTATTTACGTACCCATTCAACCAAAAATGAGCCTCATCGCTGAACACAATTTTTCGATAAAAAAGCGGATCCTCGGCCAGCTTTCCAAGAGCCCATTCACCAAAAATTCGGCGTTGTGGTAGGTCGGCTGGCTTTAGTTCTTGCACCAGCTGTATCTTAAAAGGCTTTACGCCCAAATCCTTCCGCAAAATTTTCCACGTAGTGCTGTAACAAAGGCCTAACTGCTGGGAACGGCGCCGAATCGACATTTCGCGGTCTTCTGTCACACTAGCTGATACGGCCGCAATATTTTCTTCACTACGCACAGTACGTAAACGTGTTGGTGGTTTAATGTCCAACAAAGTAAATTTGGTGCGAAATTTGGTCACAATCTTCCGAATAGACTGCTCAGAAGGTCGAGAATGCCGATCATAAAATGGAAGCAGCGCGCGATGAACATTTCGAACCGAGCACGAATTTTGATAGTAAAATTCAATAATTTGCAAGCGTTGTTCATTTGTAAGACGATCCATGGTTAAATTGCAAACCAAACTGAAGCTGTTTGACAGTGACACAAGGTACTAAACACACGTCAGCTGTCAAAACCAGTGTTGCCAAAACCAAACCAGCTAAAAAATCACCCTTTACTTATGATTGTCAAGAATATCACATTCAAGTACATGAGAATTTAATTCACCATATAAATTGCTTACATCTATATTTATTAAAGTAATTATATCTGCAACGAAATGGAAACGTCTGATATGAGTTTCCAATTTATTCCGCTCCGAACCACGAGAGCTAGCGCTTATGTTGGAACCAACGCGAAGTTGTCTACTAGCAGTCCATTTATAATAAGTCAATGGTCTTAGATATTCACATAAAAATTAAATTGGTATCCGAGGGAATTTTGGTTTCGCGAAAAAGTCATGTGCTGTTTGCAGCAGTTCCCAGAGCAAGTTTGTTACTGATTTATTTTACACGATCTATCGAACAAGAAAATCGCGAACTAAACAAATATACAATAAATTCCAACGGTATTCTTATGGAAATTAAAACGAATTTTTAAAACAATTTGAAATATCTCATTTCTGCACATATTTCTTATCGAGGAAACTTTTAGAATCTTGAAAATTGAAAATCAAAATGTCGATACAATCTAATTTATTTTTGATTTCATTTAAAATAAAATGTGACAGATTTTTTAAATCAAAATGACATTTCGATACCATTCTACCTCTATACAAGCTCTGAACAACGTCCAAGTTTAGAGGCATTTTAGAGGGTGAATAACTTTATACACTCTTTATAATACGCTTATAAATATGGGTGATGGTCTTTCCATTTTTCAAGTCCATCTCCGTGGTATTTTCTTGTATTGCCGTCTCTCACAGCCCAAGTCCTCCTCCTCTCCATCCTCTTCACTGCTCGAATCAGACTATGGCCAATTCTCGCAACAACAATTTAAACGATATATTATTTCAAATTTTAATTAAAAATAATTACATTCCTCACTTGATTTGAAGAGCTAACAGTCAAAATCCCAAAAAAAAAATCAATGTTTACATCAAACCCCAAGTTTGCGTTCCTAACTTCTACTATTTCAGGGAGTTGATCGAACCCAAAGTTGACCAACTTTCGGTTTTCTTAACTCCGGAATATCCAAAATTGAGCGAGTCAACTTTAAGTGAATAAAAAGAAATTCTCAAGTTGAAAATAAAAATCCCAAAGTTGTGTTCAACTTCGAGTGAATAAAACTGGCCTAAATGAAATTGATCCATGCAGACGAAGGTTTATTGGGATATTTGCATCTTAAAATTAAAAAGGTACCCGCAATTCATTTGCATATTTAAATTACCTGTCAATCGAATGAGAATCTTTTTTCTTAATAATTAAGGAAACGTCAAAATTTTAAATTAAGTTGATAATTTTTTAGAAAATTTAAAGACAGTTGATTTATGAAAGGCCTTATGCTTATACCTCCTGGTGTCCCAATTAAAACAAGATTTAGAGAAGAAGGCAATTTAGGGACCACTTTTGACATAATAGGCCTTTTTGATTATGCTCAAATGAAAAGGATCACGTACTGTTGTTGTAAACCGTGGAAATCAATGATCTATACAGATCATGTGGGTAAAATAAAAAAACGCCTTAGTCGATTTATTAATTTTCTGTAAAGTCCAAACCGTTTTATTTTTTTCAGTTAATTATGTACATACTTACAAAAAAAAAGAAGAAGGGCGACGCAAATATTTTATCGGTTTTAAGGATGTTCTTACTGCGAATATTAATCAATTTTGAAATATTACAGCGGGTAGGGTGTTATTAGGAAACTACACGACTAACTTAATGAATTGTTGAATGATATATTACTCTATGTTTTTATCTTTAAATAAATGGCTACTCTTGATTGAACCAAATTGAATTACAAATTATTAACCTACAAATTATCATTACGTACAATGAAAAGCTATACCCATTGTTTGGCCTACCGGTAACACCGTTATTTCAAATCCAAATTTTATGAAATGCATTATGAAAGTAGTTGAATATCCCCAAGTATTGTTTTGTCACAAAGGATACCAATATTGCTTGCAGCTCAGTTGGTCACGTTCAAAGGCGAAGAACGAACGAAAGAGGCAGATTTATTGACCCCACATACCATCCACTCTGGAGCCATGGCGTTTGAGTATATGATAAACGTTCCCCACGGATTAATTGATTCAAATCGTTTGATCGAAAATAGGTCCCTGTGTGATACAGCTTGGACACATATTTCCCTCCTACAACAATTTTTTTTTACTTTTGAAGGAAAACCAAAGAAACTACATAGTTTTCTATTTCTTTCCCTGTTCACCTGAAAGCCAACTTCAATCTGTCATTTGTGAGGGTAAAAGTGACATTGAGGAAGCGGAAGCGATCATGGTTAGGTAAACAGAACCATATACCAAGCACTCTTATCTCCAAGAAAAACAAAATTTCAAACTCTCTCTCTTCAAATCGAAATTGATTGCTTGTGTGGTTGGGAAGGGAGCTGTGGAAGGGAAAACTTTGACATATTGTCCTCATAATGAAATGAACTTTCAACAATGAAAAAAGAATTCAGGTATTTCTTAGGAGGCTTACTGTACACTTTGGCAAAGCAAAAGGACCCGTAGTCGGTGAAATAACTTTTTGATAAGATGCCCACTTTTTTCAATTCATCAGCAACCAACGAGTGAATCGAAGTATTTGGCAAATTAAGAGTTTCGCAGGATTAGGGGAGCTAAAGCTCATCAATTAAACTTTTTTTCGATTAACTGAGATAGATTGAGGTATTTCAAATCGGTGGCAGCAGACATTTTCAATTGACTTACAGTGATTTTGTTGTAATAAATCTACACAATTTTGAAAGCAGCAACCCCAGTCAAGAATGTCTTAGATTTATAACTGTGTCTATAAAGAGATATATTTTCGGAACATGTTCGCCCTCCCAAGTCAGGCGAGAACTACAAAAGGAATCCACATTTCTATTGGAATTTAAATATGTACATACCACTTTATTTATACAGTGTGCGTTCGATTGTGTCTTTAAAAGTCAGTGCCCAGTTAAAGACGCTATTTCTAAGGTTTACAGTCAAAAAATTAACAGGTCAGGAATCTGTTTCAATATTTTTACAAAGCACAGCCAAAAGCCAATAAAAAAAACCGAAAAGCATAAATTGCACATTGTAGGTAATGTTCAAATTTAAAAAAGACATAGGGCGTTATACTAATAATCATTTTAACCTTCACCTTCCTCCTTCCTTTCACTTAAAGCCTGTGAAGGGAACAATCTCATGACTGACAACGATTACTCGCCTTGCCGTGGTGTGGAGGCTGAAGTAGAGCAACTCATGGTAGGTCGGCTAAGACGGCGATCGCCATCTGCCATACAGCCTGCCAGCTCTACGAACTAAGTGGTAATCAATCCCGTCCTACCCCATCCCTCCTTTTCATCCCTTCACTCCCCCTGGGCTGGATCAAGGCGTCCGACGTACCGTGCCGAGGATCATCCAGGCCGTTGGCCCAGGTCTCAACAAATATATTCGACTAGTAATACGGTGTATCCAGATACCATGCGCCCTCTGGATTAATTAGCCTTGTCTGCATAATGCGGGACTCTGTGCAGATCGAACTCCCTTTCCCTAGCTACTCGTGGGATCAACATTTCTAACCTTAAGTAAAAAAACACAAAAAGCCCCATGCAACGCGTGGAAGAGCATCTGCATGAACTCTGCTTAAACGATGCAGCCAGTGATTGCTCGTTGCTTTCGGACGAAATCACTGATGAATCTTCTGCTGCTCTGTACAGCTTTCCACGTATACCCCTACACCCACACCGGTAGATCTCAAAACAGGCCACTTGGTCGTGAAAAAAGTCTGGACCGAGGCGGAGAGTGCTTCCTACTCATAGCCAACGCCCTGGGTATTGGAATACGCGAACAGGGATCCCACCCCCTCTACTTTAAAGGTCTCCATTCCGAGAAAACGTTCTGCACCACCGCTGGGCACCAAGAGACCGCTCGTAAGAGAAAACCAAACTCGGAAGACTCGTCCCCTAGCTTGCAGCTCATCGAGCCTTACAGGGGGTACGACTGCAGTATAGCGACTGGATCTGTGCCCAAAAGGCGTAGATCCCTTGATGAGGTGTCCAACGCATCGAAGAAGGCTAGGAACTCCACCGTGTGTTCCAAATCCTTCTCTGACGCGGCCAAGGACAACCTGATAGTCGCGGTAGTGGACCGATGGGATGAGGTAACTAAACTAACTAGTAATCAGCAATAGGGGGGACAGTCCAACCTTCATTGTTAAAAATATGCAAGGGGTAATAAATGTTACTTTAGCCTCTCCTAATCTTTTCTCGGCTGTTTCAAAGTGGGCAGTATCGTCCAGTCCTTTTTTTCTCGGATCATCGGTACATATACTTCACTCTAGACTGTAGCTTCATCCCCACAAAATGTTTTTACCGCAACCGGCGGAAAACAAACTGGGTCAAATACCTCAGCCCTGGATAAGGCTTTCACGGGCTCCTGTCCTCCCACTATAGTGGAGAAGGCAAGGACCCACCGTGGTGGCGCAAGCAACTTATTGCGCTTCGCTGCAAGAGCAGGAAGGCCTTTAACAGGACTGGAAAGCTTACAGAGAGAGCCTAGGACTCTTTAAAAAGGAAGTCCGAAATGCACGACGCAGCCCCTGGTGCAATTTCTGTGAGAACATTGACAGCACGAATGAGTGTTCCAGATTGCGGAAAGTCCTATCTAAATTCACCCCTGTACCCTGCGTACGAAAAGACCCAAATCCAATGGGCAGAATCAGAAGAACAATCGTTAAATCTGCTCATGGATGCCCATTTGCACGCCTGTCACTAGGAACCCTGACTTTAGCAGGGGTGCCCCTTTGGGTAACCTTCCAAATGCAATCACCGTTCGAGAGGAAAAGCCGAAGTGGACCGTCAATAGCTTTGAACCGCACAAGTCTCCAGGACCTGATGGCATCTCCCCTGTGCAACTACAGAATGCATTTGACGTTGTCAAAGATAGTCTCGGGATGATTCTGGCAGGCTATCGAAAGGCCAAATCCACTGATACCGCTCTTTATTCAATCGTCGGCTAGATCGAAAGGTCCCTTTTATTCAAGTAATATGCTATGGCTATTTTCCTTGACCTTTAATAACATAGAGACTCGATTATTCAAGCCTTAAACAAGCTAAACATTGGCGAACATTCAGGAAAGTATCCTCAGACTCTTTTCGCTTCCCTGCAACTCGCTTTACTTAAACTAGTCGCCTGGACCAAAAGCTGCGGTCTAAGCGTCAATCCGACGAAAATGGAGCTAGGTCTATTCACTAGAAGGCTTAAGACACTTCTTATCACCCCACTAATCTCAACGGCACTCCACTCGAGTTTGTCAAAAGTGCAAAATACTTGGGGTTTGTATTAGACAGCAAACTTTTTGGAGGGAAAACATTGCCGAACGTTCGAGGAAATCCCTAGTGGCTCTATACTATTGCAGAAGGGCTGTGGGCTCGAGATGGGGCCTCCAACCTAATATAATGCATTGGCTTTACACCGCGGTAATTAGACCGATTATTCTTTACGGCATTGTCGTGTGGTGGCGCGTCTTGGACAATAACTCCAATCTGAAGGCCCTTGAGATGACTCAACGCCTGGCATGCATCGGCATCACGGGTGCACTGAGGACATCTTCCAGCGACGCTCTACAAGTAATGCTTAATCTTCTTCCTCTAGACATCGTCAGCAAGGAATCAGACGGCAATTAGACTTAGGGAGGGTAAGCAGTGGAGAGGACAAGCAACTGGTTATGCCAGCACCTCCTACAGACATGCCCCCTTATACCTTCTATTACTTTCTATCTGCCTACGAAAATCGCCTTCGAAAAAAGCTTTACAACCGATATACCGGACAGATCCCGATGCGATTCACGAAATGCCTTACACGAAGGAGCACTGTCAATTTTTACTGACGGTTCCAAAGCATTAGAGGGAGTCGGAACGGGGTATTCTCAGAAGAACTGAGCTTGGGCCTCTCCTTCTCTCTCTCGAAACACTGTAACTGTAGTGTCTTCCAAGCCGAAATCACAGCTTTTCGTCAAGCCATAGCGTGGCTGTCGATTAATGCAATATCACACAGGCATATTTTAATATATATTGACAGTCAGGCTGCCATTAGATCCCTAGCATTCAGCGAAATAAGATCTAAAGCGGTGGAGCGCGTATCTCTTAACGAGATAGCTGGACAGTACAACCTTACCCTTTGCTGGGTTCCGGGACACTGTGATGGCCCAGGGAACTGTGCAGCTGACGAACTTGCTATTGATAGTTGATAGTGGTAGTCTGCATAACGAGCAGGCACCGCTGTCTTACGCTAGACAAATCATTAATGCGGACGCAACGAGAAATGCAAGTCATAGATGGAAACATCAAGCTGCCCTGAACTATCCAACCTAAGGATGGCGTACTTAGAAAACTACTTCCTCAATGATCTCAGCGATCTATGCCACATCAGCGCTGCTAACATTCTTGGCTTTATCAACGGTAGTAAATGATTCACAATGAGTAACCAGTAAAGGAACTTGTAAACACCAGTGGTACTCACAATGGGCCGATTAACGCCCTAAGTGTTTCCCTCATCGAGAGCCACTTTAACATTATGTATATACATAACAAACTTCACCTTATATATTTTGTAGGTCACAAATATGAAATTTTGTATGGACAATTTCGCCATAGTGAGCTATGGCAGTTTGATTAATGGAAAAGTGGACAGTTTGATTAATGGAAAAGTGGACTTCAAGCTGGAAGCAGTCTTTGTATGAACGTCAAAAGCTGTAAAATTTGTCAAACTGACAGAAGGACTTTCATCAGATGTCATTTTTTGGATGCAAACAGAGAAATTTGTATGTAGAATACTACCTACTACACATCAACTTCGACCCCGAATTATATGTCGGTACTGCGCTCATTTTGTTCCCGATTTTGATAATTTTGACCTTGAATAGTTTCGTGGCGATTTCTGACGCTTATAGGAATACAATTTGTGAGTCGTCGTACCATGTTATTATGTCTACTAAACATGATATTTGAGTTCTTTTTACCCGACTGGACACGCTCGTTTCCTACGTCTGTACCTACGTGACACCCTGTAGCCCAAAAGGCATCCCTCCTCAAACTTTATAAAACCTCCCTCGAAGAGGGGCTGGTGTTACTCCTTGCAAAAAAGTTCACAGCTAAAGGCCTTCAAATTGGCACAATCAACAAAATCTATATTATTGGACACAAGTTTTTTTATATGTCCAACAGGATATGAGAACGGAAAGCGTATCCTCCCAGAGGATATACCGACAGGAAAAGGAGCACGACAATTTTTCAATTTATCTAGAAATGAAAATGGTATACTCACCTTTTCCGCCAAGCAGCACTGAAAGCCTTGTAGACAGGGTAGCTGCATCAGCTATTTCATTGCTCTGATGGAACGTGCGCTGTCCAGAGATTTATAACTTTGTAACCTTCATCAAGTTTAATTGTCATACAATGCATTGTGTTTGTGCATGGGTCCCGTTTTCTGTACGCAACATTATGTAGAGCCCCCAGAGCAAGGATATAAGGATAAACGCACCTAAAATATGAGAAACGAGGAAAAAAAAAAAAAACGAAATGGCTCTGATGAAAAGCACAAGGTGGTGATTGTTTTTTTTGCTTGTCAATCGAGCCATTATACAATGTGCAGGACAAAGAATTAAGTTTTAAAAGTTTCTTGCTGTCAACTGAGCAACCTTTTTGCTGCGTGTCTTTCCCAACCGTGTAAAAGTGTGAAATCCTACATGTTGAATGTGTATTGCCCTGAGAACTGTACAAATATTTCGTATCGACCTAAAGTAAACTGTCATGCATATTTTATCGTTCAAATATTGGATTTTCACTTCCCATAAAATTGTGATCCTTGCGCATCTATATACGATAGCTATTTACATTTACAGAGTATATTCGACGACAATTGAAATTTACATTTAATTTAACTGTGTGCGGTGATGTCTACAAGAAAAGTGTTTTGGAAATCCTTGTGGGGAACACTGTATGGCTCATATCTAGCATATATTATTGATCGTCCTGCAAGTAAATCCCTTGTAATCGGCTTAAGATCTTGGGAAACAACAAAAATACCTAATGGAAGACTTTAATGATGTTATCGTAATATAATTTAAAAACACAAGAAGGTGGACTACATACTGAAGGATTTGGGTAGGAGGAAGATATTTCAAAATTAACTACACTATATACTTGCACTATACTGAACTGTATATGGGCTTGCTTTGAAGATATGGTATAGAGTGTCCTTAGTGACCAGACACACTCATGTATGTACATTGTGCAAACCACATTGTGTTTACCTGATGTGGCTTCATGTTATTAATGTACTAAAGGACCTTTTAAGTGGGATGCTGCAGTGCGGTTTTTTAGTTCATTTTGTTCATTAGTGTTCAGCAGTATGTTGTCAGATGTGTAGGTTGCTCTATGGTTTGGAAACATTTCTATTGGATGGGGAGGCGACAACAATTTGCTTCATTAATGATAATGCAGTTCAAGTGGTGAAATAAGTTGTTGTGGATTGTGAATGGTTGTCGAATGGAGTTGTTTTTGATACAAAAATGACCAGCAATGGACATAATTCCTCCAACAACGGTTTGACCTCTGCTGGTAGATATTCTAATAAAACCATTGATTGTGGATTCCATTCGAAGGAGGGCTTTACAGTTTTCTATGGCGGTTTCCTCAGTGTTTTACCAATCCGGCACCATTGACATTGTTTTATCTCGATATACATTTGCTCTTGACTCATTTTATGACCTAGTTTTCAGTTGGATGTATTTTGCGGCCAACAAACTTTCGGATATCTGCAAGCCTGTAGCTTCCTCGTGATGTTTGCCCAGACTAGTCAAATTTTCTTTGTTGTATAGGCCCCTTTGATTGTAAGCCCACTCTTTCTAAATGCATCTGTTTTAACAATTTTCCACAAACATAGTTTGAGGCTGTCTCTCACATCTGACCTGGGACCCAGTCAAAAAGTACAGCTTTGGAACCGAGTTCTTTGAATTGAGCTCGAACTTACAAGGTTGACCGTGACCTCAAACGCAACTTTACTGTCACTAGAGACGCAAATACTCCGATCCTGCCACCTATTTTTAAGAAAGCCATTTGGATAGCAGACCTCCGGCTTGAAAAAAGAGTAATGCTTGCCTAATGAGTTATTAAGTGTTGTCGATTTCCACGAAGATGCAAGTACTTACTGGCGGTGCCATCCATGATGATTCGACTATACCCCAATCCAGCTTCAGACCCGGTCTAAAGCCAGTCCTAAGCGGAAGAAAAAGTGACTCCAAAATTCCACAGCCGTCAAAATTCTGGTGTCACTGCGTAAGTTGACATATCTGTGCAACTAGCGTAGCAGGATAAGTTTTACCGTTTACTGTTGCCATAAATTCCATCCGCAGTAACAAACGACTTCGAAAATTAAAGTTGCTGATTCAGGTATTGATGTATGTGATTTGACGTAGGTCGTAGTCCAAAAACGATTGGGGATGCACCATCCGATGCATGATTATCTAGTACTGTATAAGCACGAACACATACTGCTTGGGGCTGCTTAATGATATAAAATAGACGGCTTTGGCACCAGGCGAATTTGGAACCAAATGCTATTAACTACTGCGTTGTTCAAGAAAAAAGTTGGTTCATGCTTCTTCACGCAACATCTATCAATAATTGAGTCTTTGAACCATTTCACAGTCAATCCTCAGCATGTATTTTAACCTCCTTCAAAGACAAATCGCTTCTGACGTTCTGATCTTTAAAAGTTCACATTTAAATGCCAAAGGATAAATCACTACCACTGCCAAGGCATGTGGTGCCCCGTATTATTCAAAGAATAAAAACCGATTCACCTAAGAAAGATAAGATAAGGGTACTAGACATCTGTAATGTAATGACTTTAATGACATTTTCTTATTCTTATTCGACTTGGGTGTTCATTTATGACATTAATCATTGTTTTTTCATATAAAATTATATATTAAAGGCCCTATCTGACCATATCCCAAATAAGAAGTTGCAAAATAAAACATCTACCTCCGCCTTCTATTGGACGTTCATACGATTTCATTGTAAACTTCATATATGCTCCAGAGGACATTAATGAATTGTCACCAAAGCAAAAAAAAATACAGACCTTCAAAAATAATGCCTGATCCGAATTAAGGGATAAATTTCTTTAAGCCGTATAACGTACACGATAAATAAAAAATCGGAAAATTTCAAATATCGGAACAGGCGTTTTATGTGAATGGATCTGTTATATCCCCCCGTCCAGCATGGCCGAATGGATTGCTGATTGCTGATACGGACAATTTGTTCATCTGAGACAGAAAATTAAATTGGAAAAACGCCTTATGTGCGTTGGCGGACTGAACTGTATGATTGATTACGCTCGTCCGTTTAATTTTATTTGAGTCGCATTTTGTGAACAATGTTATTGTTTTTTTATATTTGGGTTCATGTCAGGGATGAGAAATGAATTGTGTGGACTGTAAGCAAATCTTAGTTCCAATTGTATTTTTTCGGGCTCAATTGTATTTTTTATTTTCGTATACGAATAGGAGAAAGATATCGTTTTCATACAAAATTTCGAATGATTTCGAAAAGCTTTTTAATTTTATGTAATATCACGCAATTCCGTCCGTCAGCTTCTGACGCCTAAGCTAGGCGCATTTGTTTCAAACTTCGTTTTGAGAATTTGTGGGCTTAAAGTTCGGAACCATTTTTTATTTTGCACGGCGATTTCAAAATTTTGATTTTTCTCGAAAACCATAAACAAAAATGTATTTTAAAGCTAATATGGTCAACTTAATGCAATTCAATTCAATTTGAATATAGTATACTTTATCAAACCAATTAAGTCCTCCCACTTAATTTGCGATCACATACTTTCATTTCAAAAGAAATCAAATTGTAGGTTCACTAAAAGCCCTCAGCTTGACTTTGAACTTGTTTATCTGCATAATAATAAACTTTCATGATCACCATTCAATTCCAATTATGTATGTACTTTGAAAACATTTCCGAAAGGATTAACAATTGCACTCAAAAATCTTGTGAGATGCAAACGTTATTGGATAAAACCACTAATTATGGATACCTACACATTATAAAATAAACTATATTAAATATGCATTGGCCCTTAGAAATAGGAAAAAAATGGAATTTAAAGTCCTCTTTAGGTAGGCAGTGAACTCTAGATCCCACCTAGCATTTCAGAGAAGTAAAATAAATTTAACAAAAGCCAACTTCTGTTAGCTATTGTGACTAAATTTTGTTGTTCGCCTCTGGTGAGCTTCAACCTTCAAGTTGTCGCTGCTGCGAACCATATGAACCAAAATTGTTTTAAATTGCAATGAAAAATTTTAAAAAAGGAAACTTTTAGTTGTTAATACATACAACCCTACCGCTATTCGACCACCCTAATAATGAACGCGCCGCACTTTAGATATTCAGAAAAATTCATATGCATGCACAAGCCCTAAGTTTCCAAGGCAAATATTAATTTACTTTACTAATTTGGAACTTGGAACTCGCCCCTGAGTGAATTTCAACTAATTGGATTTGACGGATGCCACTTTAGATTTGACCTACGTGGTTTTCGAATTTTTGGTATTTCATATTTTGAGCTGAAATTTCAGATTTCTGCTGCTAAATCAAACATAAAATCCGAATTTTATTGGTTCTTGTGTGTATTAAGTTTGGCTACAAAAAACACTTTTTGTTTACTTGCACTGTTATAAATCCATTGTAATTAAAACGGTTTTCCATACGCCAAATTGTTATAAGGGAAAATAAATCATGTACATAACATTCAAATCTGCGGAAATGTTGAGATTTTTGAAAATTGCCCCGGATCGGTGACTCCAATCTAACTCTTTCCTAACTTTAAGTCAAATTAAATGTTTTACTTCTTATAATTTAGACTAAGAGTTGATTTTTTCCAAGAGTCGTATTCGTATCGAAAATATTTTATTGCTAACGGTCAATGAGTATGAGTAAAAATTCAAAATAAAAAAATACTCTTTGAGTGTAACTTTTTCGGGGCGATTGTAATGTGTATTTTTTCAAAGTACAAAGTACACAACTTAAAAGTTACGATCGTAACACATTTGTCAGCCCTGGTTCATGTATCATGGATAATACTCTCTTGCTGTTCGCATGCATGATTTATTTTGCTCTCAAAAGAAATTAAAGAGTTCACTAAGGAGACAATTGCATTCTAAAGGGTGATTTTTTAGCTGGTTTAGTTTTGACAGCTGACGTGTGTTTAGTACCTTGTGTCACTGTCAAACAGCTTCAGTTTGGTTTGCAATTTAACCATGGATCGTCTTACAAATGAACAACGCTTGCAAATTATTGAATTTTACTATCAAAATTCGTGCTCGGTTCGAAATGTTCATCGCGCGCTGCTTCCATTTTATGATCGGCATTCTCGACCTTCTCAGCAGTCTATTCGGAAGATTGTGACCAAATTTCGCACCAAATTTACTTTGTTGGAGTGAAGAAAATATTGCGGCCGTATCAGCTAGTGTGACAGAAGACCGCGAAATGTCGATTCGGCGCCGTTCCCAGCAGTTAGGCCTTTGTTACAGCACTACGTGGAAAATTTTGCGAAAGGATTTGGGCGTAAAGCCTTTTAAGATACAGCTGGTGCAAGAACTAAAGCCAGCCGACCTACCACAACGCCGAATTTTTGGTGAATGGGCTCTTGGAAAGCTGGCCGAGGATCCGCTTTTTTATCGAAAAATTGTGTTCAGCGATGAGGCTCATTTTTGGTTGAATGGGTACGTAAATAAGCAAAATTGCCGCATTTGGAGTGAAGATCAGCCAGAAGCATTGCAACAGCTACCAATGCATCCCGAAAAAGCCACTGTTTGGTGCGGTTTATGGGCCGGCGGCATTATTGGGCCATATTTCTTCAAAGATGATGCGAATCGCAGCGTTACTGTCAATGGTGAACGCTACCGAGCGATGATAACAAACTTTTTTTTGCCCGAAATGGAAGTTCTTGACTTGCATGATATGTGGTTTCAACAAGACGGTGCCACATGCCACACAGCACGCGAAACAATGGCGCAATTGCGAGGCGAGTTTGGTGAACAGTTAATTTCACGTTTCGGGCCGGTCAATTGGCCGCCTAGATCGTGCGATTTGACACCATTAGATTATTTTTTGTGGGAGTATGCCAAGGCTAATGTGTATAGGGACAAGCCCGCTTCGATTGACGCACTGGAAGCCAACATCCATGCATTCATTCGTGAGATACCGGCCGATATGTGTGAAAGAGTATGCCAAAATTGGACTCAGCGGATGGGCTACCTGAGACGCAGCCGCGGTCAACATTTGCATGAAATTATCTTTAAACATTAAATTGCAAGGTTCAAACTATCGATTCAAATAAATATTTCATTCATTTTTTCGAATTTTTTGTGTTTTTTTTTTAAAAAAAGTTCTAAACCTCTTAAAAAATCACCCTTTACTTGAGATATCGAGAATTAAGTTGCGGCAATGTCCATCTGTGGTGCTGGTGCTTGCCTTCATCGAAATGTTGACTAGAAGCTAGATGGTGAAGAAAATTATTCATGACAACAATGTTCATGGGTTTATTGAAATATAAGGCTCAGTGAATCATGCTGAGCTTGAGCTCGAGCATCTCGGATACTCAGAGTTTTGTGTAATATATTGGCGACACCAAACTAGATGTGGGAAGCTAAATTCCACATCACAATCAAAAAGCACGTCGAAAATGCCCAGAAGAACGACCAAAAAGGGTCAAACTAAATTCCAAAATACACCAATTTTTTTTTTGCAATTGGCCAGGTACGGATCTGTATAATCAAGGTAGCAACGCTTAAGAATTCCCTTTGCCGTCCGATGTTCGAGTCCCCAATCTTTACCAAATGTTTGGAACATTCTACTTGTGTACTGAATGCCGCCGTCTGACTCCAATGTTTCGGGTATGCCATGAGCCGAGAACGCTTTGATAAACGTCGTAGTAAGCCAGCATTGGAGTTGTTATTAACGTACGCCTAATGTTGTCGAATGCTGCTTGGTTCCAGTGTTGCCGCTAAGAGAAAAAAAAATACGCTAGACCACAAGGTAAAATCCGCTAGAAATGTTTGTTTTTGCATCGCAAAAATCCGCTAGAACTCGCTAAAATATCAAGCTGAAAGTATAAGCAGAGAAGAATGAATGAAAGAGATGGATATCTTTCGTACGTCTATCCCCCCAAAACCCATTTGTAATATCAATCCCTCTCTGTGAATACATGTGAGCTACTAAAAAAGTTACTAACGACAGACCACCAATCAAAATTCGGAACGGCCGGCCGAATGTCATAAAACAGCATAATTTTGTATTCACCATTTTGGTGACACTCTCTTTTAGATAGGTCCGTTCGTTAGATATACGATTTTTCGGTTACCTCCAGAATGACCCCATTGAATTATTACGACTGGAAGGAAAAACTTTTTTTATACGTGAAATTATTAATTGACTATTTAGTTGTATACGCTGAATGAATTTATATATTTAAAAGAGTGGCTGGTGCACTAGGGTTCAAATAATAACAACTTTGAAAAAAAAAACATTACGAAAGCATTATGTGCTATCTATCGGATAAATTGCGATATTTACTTGTATGGCAATAATTATATATTCTTGTTTTTTAAATCAAAAAAAGTTATAATTAAATTATACTAAAATGTAGAAAAAAAAAGTATTAAGGTTTTGAAATAATATATTATAAACAATAAAAACTTTTCATGCCGAATTATAGTAGATAGCCTTGTTAGATTAGTACGTGACTAAAATGTTGGATTTTGCAATTTATATGCAAATTGATTGGTAAATTGTAGTTTATCAAGAAAACTTTTTTCATTACTCTGTTACTAAAAATGGAATTTGAATTGTTATTCCTAACTATATTAACCATTTTTGATAAAAGGAACACATTCAAAGTGTCAAAGTGTAAGAAACATATTAATTATATATTAACTGCAAGCAAATTAACCGTCAACCGTCAAAATTCAAATTTTCCTAGTGAACATGCCCAAACCAGTTTTCCAGGATATTTGAAAATTTTATGAATTTCGGTGGTGAATTCACTAATTTTCCGCCATCTTCCGGGTGAAATCACGAACGCACTTATACTAGAATAGAAATGAGAATGTATGCGTGACTTCATGAATTTTTGGGAAAACAGCTTGTAGGCAGCCGCCTTTCCACTGAAAAGATATATATCTCTGTATTCCATTATATTTAAAAGTAAATTATTATTGAATAAAATAAATAAATAAACAAAACAACCAACAAATTCAAGACAACAAAAAACAAATTCAAGTACAGCAAAAAAAAAAAAAACATTTAGGAAAAAAAAAGTAAGTTAAAAATTACAAATTAATTTCCAACTCAAAGATGGATTCATCTATTTCTAAGTTTGAGGCCTCGGTTATAGTTCTTGAATCAGATTGCGATTTCGTTGGCTTTCCGATTACTTATGACGTCGTCTGGTAGATCGTAATTACAGCAGCTCTTGTTCATGACTTTTAATAGATTTCTTATTGTTATTATTGAATTTAAGGTCAGCGTTGAAAGTTGGTTTCGCAATTTGTTCTTAACGATGTTTATAAAAAAAATCTGCCATGAAAAACTCCATCGCGGCGCAGCCTACTAAACAACCAGTTATTGGCATGTGCAACCAACCATACACAGTGGTAAATATTTTCAAACAGGTACGAGGCTGCCACTTTTTTGAACATGTTTGTAGTACCAGGGTTGGGTAGCAAAAAATCGCTAGAATTCACTAGATTTTATTTTAGCGACAACATTTTATTAAAAATCGTCGGGAGTCTTAAAAATCCACTAGATCTAGCGACAAAATCGCTAGAACGGCAACACTGCTTGGTGCTCGGGGCACCACGCAACTTCCTTAAGCAGTATAATCCTCTTAGGGGCTGGTAAGTTCTGTCAAGTTGCTTATGAACTTTCCTAGGTACGTCTTAAACCCATCGAAAAAACCTTCCTGGGGGACTGACATTCTTCATCCCAAATGTGATTGCAAGTAGTCGTTTGACTAATCGGCAGTTTATTTTGAATTGTTTGAAAATTTAAAAAGAAAAATCCGTCGGTTGTCGGATTTCTGAACTTTTTTGGTAGAAAATATAACCTAATTTCTATTCTTAGCTAATTTTTATAGATCAAGCGGTTTTATCCGCCTGATCTGCTTATTAAATTGTCTGTATTTAATAATTCGGTTATTTCTAAGCTAACGTGGTTGAGAAGCCTACGTCTGTGCATTTGAGCAACCATTTTAACCTCATCTTCAACCATTTCAATATTTATTTTACTTTATTTTGGAAGACCTGAATCTTCTGTAAATTTGTTTGGCATGTGCATGCCCACAACTGGAGCCCATAGGTCCATACTGGCTTCAGAGTTTGCTTGTATAGCAATAACTTATTATAGTTGGAAAGGGATGAATATCTCCCAATAAGCCGATACATTTTCCTCTAGCGCATGTTCAACTCATCTTATTTGTTTACATGCGCTTTCCAACGCAGTTTAGCGTCTAGAGTCATGCCTAGATATTTGGCTGTATTTGAATATTCCACTACATTGTTGTTAATGTATATTGGAGTCTGTGGTACGTTTTTATACATATATTTATATATGAACTGACGCGAGGAAAGGTCATTTAATCTAATCTGCCATTTTTTAGTCCATTCTGAAATACTGTTTATCGCCATTTGAAGCTTTTTTGTCGCTATTTCGACAGTTGCTCTCATAGCAAGTACAGCAGTGTCATCTGCAAATTGTTTGTTGTGGTGAATAATAGGTATAGCACTGGACCTAGAACACTGCCTTGCGGCACACCAGCTTTTATTCCCTTAATGTTGAGAACTCTCTTGTTTAATTCTGAAGAACCGATCTGATACGTATGTCTCCAGAATTGTCGAATACTGCTTCGACAGTTGCTTTTTAGTTTGGGAATCATTCCTTACTGAAAGACTTTATCGAAAGCTTATCATATATCAAGAAATATTGTAGAGCACACTTTTTTCTCTTCAAATGCTTTTTCCATTTTATCTGTGATTCTATACATCTTATGTTATTAACACGATAAGCCACACTTGAAAAAAAACTGTTTTCTTACTCGATCTATTGGGAAATAGCATAATCTTTATACACTATGAAATTGTTCGTTATTTTTCAAATGAGGTCGCTAGTATTCACGAAAGTGACTTTTTCCATTAAGAGTTTTCATCGAGTTTTTCTTTTAAACGCATTCCATAATTTTGTTTCCACTAAAAAAAATTAAGTAAATGCCATGATCAGATTATTTGTTATATTTTTTCTAAACTTTGAATGCGATTATCTCCACTATTTGAATTTGTGGCTTATCAGGTTTTGCTATAAGCCCTTCAATTGTAGAGTGCTTATTTCTTAATCTAAATTGGTGAATTGGGATTAGCGATTTGTCATCAATAATTCAATAATCAATCAAGACGTTTTACCAGCATTTTTGCAAATACCTTGGACAACATTGGTAGTATCGATATTTTGCGATAAGAGGTTACCTAATTCGCTAGGTGGTTTGCCTGGTTTTTGAATCATTATTATTATTATTATTATCCGCGACCTTCCACCTGCCGTTTACTCTGGCTGAAATTTCCTCGAACGTTTTTAGTGGGTAATGTCTCCGTCAGATGTTTTTGTTTAGTTCCGTAGGATCCATCAGACTCTAAGTCTTCTTTTGTTAACGATTAGCATTGGACTTACCGCTGGTTTTGGTTCGCTTATCGGTGTAATAACGGACACTTTTATACGATTTAGTTCTGTTTTGACTTGATCATGTTGCGCATAAGGCACCCGGTCTGCTGAAATAATTTTGAATTGCGGATTTTCGATGAAGTCTATATTGTATTCAAATTATTTGCAGCATCCCAATCGTTTATCTTCGTCGTCAATTTTATTGACCTATGTGTTCGGATTGTACCTGCAGGGAATTTTGGCCTCACCAATGACTTTGATGCTTTAATTGTTATACGCGATCAAACGTTTGGTCATTGACGCCTTAGTGCGTCTGGTGTTTTTTTGGCAACACGTTACAATGGGCACCCGACAAGTTTGAGTGTTAGCTTACACTTTCCCACCTTCACTGTTGCGCTCCACTTATCGTAATGTTTCAAGTTTTCATGTCTAATTAAAATATACCCAACAAAATGATAATCATCCGCAAAACTGTCACATATATTTTTCCTGTTGTTGACTTTCTGTAATTTTTCCTCTTTTTGCTAAGATCCGTTGCTTTCCTTTGCTTTTGGCGACGTGGCGACTGGAATTGACCCATACGCCCGCATGAAACTTTTTATTGTAGGTACGCTGGACAGCTCCTGCAGCCGTGCTCTTTACCTTACGCGTGCAATCGAATATGTCGTCTTTGTCTATTTTATTTACATTTGCGACGGATGTAGCCCCTCAGGTTTTACTTTTTAATTCACACATATTTTTGTATTTTTTTACATTTTTTCTACGCTGCTCTACAAATTTTCTTATTAAAGAAGATATTATCATTGCTGCATCAGCTGAAATAATTTCTGTAGTAGCAAGAAAAAGAAGCCGCTTTTCTTCGTGTCCCATAAATTCCTATATGCAAGAAAGGCAAAACTGCCGATTTGCAAAAGACGTACGATTATTACTTGAAGCTTGAAAAAACGAATTTGCCATTAATATTATACAAAGATTTTTGCCTTTGCGTTTTCTTTGCTTTGTCACGCAAATGTTCTCTGCGGTTTCCTCCAAAAAAAAATGTATAGTCCACGCAACACAAATTTCTTCCTCCGTTTCCTTCCGAATTCAGGGTGCGAATTCGCTAAGCTGCCTCGCTAAGTTTTATCTTTGTAGACAATTTTGTATGGAAGATAAAATTTACCTCGAGCAGGATACTAGGCTTTATAGTTTCTGTCTTGTTTCTTCGCTGTGTATTCCTAATACGATTTGATCGGTAACGAATTTCTCTGCGTACCGTAAGAGCACTTTTTTACTTGCTCTTAGAGATTTTGGAAAAAATCTTCGATTGGTTCGTTATTGTGTTGTTTAACGCGATGAAACTGTCACCGCTCATAGGTGTTGTTTTTTGCTCGTGAAAAATGAGCGGTTAGCTTTGCTTGAATATCCCCAAGTTTCTTTTGTTCGTCTTCAGGTAGTCCGAGATTATTAAGCACTTTTAACGCGTCACGACCGATAACCGTTTTAAAATTTTCCACTTGGATCTACTCCTTTTCGGCATAGATTTTTCAAGCTATATAATAGTTTTCGTACACGTCCGGTACTCCGTCCATTCCTGGGTCATATCACTGTCATTGTTGACCAACAATGGATTCGGTGGTTTGAGCGACATTAAGAAAAAGTTATTAAAAATATTATGTATACGGGATTATTACACTGTTTCGGACCCATTTAACGAATACGATTTTATTGAAAGACGTCCGTCTCGCTTGACGCTCAGCTAATTACTGATTTTTTATTAACATCAAGACTTTTCTTCGTGTTGTACTGCGTCGCTCGATTTTTTTATTTTTATTTGATCAAATTCTCAAAAACATCCAGAACTTATCTCGGAACTTTCGGAACATGATGTGATCTGCACGGTAACTGACTGACTTCCAAAAACACTATGCTTCAATAAAAAATTCTCCACAGAGATCACTTAAAGAGAAGCATGGGTTAGCATCAACCCACCTAACTGCCAAAACGGCCTAAAATGATAGATATGCGGATGGTTCCAAAATGGACTCGGGGGTGGGATCTGGCATACATGGACCAAACCGCACGTCTCAATACCTATGGAGAAAAGCCCTAGTGCATTTCAGGCAGAGCTCCATGCCATTAACGAACTCGCGAACCTTATCAACTCTTTATCAAAGGACAAACATCCATATATTCATAAACAGTCAAGCAGCTATAAATGCCCTTAGCTCACAAGTCACTGTCTCAAAATCAGAAATAACATCAAAATATGGTAGATTCCCGGGCACGAGGGTATTGAAGGAAACGGAAAAGCTGACGAACTTGCCAGGAAAGGGTCAGATCAGAAACCCTTTTCATAGGACCAGCTACTTTCTGTGCCGTCACTAAATCGGAAATCAATTGTACTATCAAAAGCTGGTAATACAACATCTGTATAAAACATAGGGAAGAAATCCTAGACCTCAGGCAGGACAAAAGTGCAATACTGCCATTCAAGAAAAATGCAAAAAAAAATCCTAAATCTATGAAAGCACGATATCAAAAACCTTGTAGGCCCTAAAAGGTTACAAGGTTTATTCTTCCGGGAAATACTAAGTCCAGAAGAATTAAAGAAGTCCACTGCTGAAAACATCATTAGGGAAGTAGAAACTCTGCTAGCCTAAATACTATTTTCTGACAATCCCGTCACAATAGATCTTCTATGTCGACGTGCCTATTATTCGCCGTGGCGAGTCAGAAGTTAAAAAAAAAATACGCCAAGAAACAGTTCGAAGTAACATCAAATAAATTCGCAAATTGCCACCAAACTGCCAATATATTACATTCAAAAAAGATTGCAAGCACCTAGAACTGGGCTCACAAAATGAGTTAAATATCAACTTAAGAATTGATTTACATCGATTTATTAGTCATTCGTGGCCGCCTCGCTAAGTAGTCCAACATTTGCGATAAACAGGTATCTTCAATTGAGCCTATCATATTCTTTCCATAAACAAGTCTAATATGGTTGCGAATAATTTAATAGCTAAAAGTAATACCTCTACACCACAGCTCTAACTCCAAAAGCATTCAAACTTATAGCCGCTCCCATACACCTCACTGATGAGTAATAAATTAAACAGTTTATTGCCTCGTTGTCTAAATAATTCAACACCTAAAGCCATAAACCGTTTTCATTGCAAACCAAAGATCGGTCCATATTCCAGGTTTCGTGAAATTTACGTTTCATTTCAAACTTAAGTGCATTCAAAATGGTTAGAATCGTAAATGATGTCGTCCCGTTGAAGGTATTTATTTCATGCAAAGGATTTCCACTTACTCGACTGCCTTTGAAAAAATGCTAATAAAATTGTGTGGATTATAATGAAAATAAAAATACAGCAAGGATGTTAAACAGTCTACTCCTTAGGAATTTATTATTGAATTTTCCATCAAAAGACAAGGATACCTACCGCATCCCTTTAAAAGTTAGTCCAGAACTTTTGTCATTAAAATTGCAATCAGAGGATATGATGCAACCTCACTGCTGACTGAGTTATACACAAAATGACCCGGGAGTATTGTATTACATAGGATAACAATCAGGCTATCTTTCGTGTATTATTTAAGATGACAATCTCATTCATTCAATTTTTCATCGGTGATTGGAATAATCAGCGCAGTAAAATTATCTCTGAGAAAGTTTTCTTTTCATTTTCAGATATATACACAAAATGAAAATCTGGAGATGAATTGCAACGCTTTTCGGGAATGGAGGTTAGAGTCTTTATTGAATACAAATAGCATCACGCTCACGTTGCACACTGTGCAATGATGGGATGTACGAGTACCATACATTTCGAAAGGGATGGTAATAGAAAGAAGTGGTATAGTAATAGTAAATTGAATTGAATTCAATTCTCCGTAATTCAATTTGCGATAAATTGGTAATGTTTAGGGGTGCGTGAGTTGAATGAGGGTTAATTTGTTATACGGTTTACTCAAGTGTGAATGTGTTTAAATGGGATTTGTAAATGGTGTTGTGGGATTTATCTACTAAGTCGAATTTTAAGAGGGTCCTCAAACGGATTAATATTTTGTGGAGCAGATAAATTGGAAATTATTTCTAAATTCAGTCGCCAGACAATTTTAGTATGTTTGAAAAAGGTCTGTTACTTGCAGTTTCCGCAGGTTCTCCCAAGTAATTTTTTCGTTAATGATACCTTAACCAAAACCCGAAGCCATATTGAAGAGAAATAAACCGGTATCCGGCCATGAGAATACCCATTATTACAAACAATATGAACAGTCTTAGGATGCAACAAGTATACGAACAAATGAAGACCCTCCCTTCCATTATATAGGCATCATTTCAAAGGCACAAGAAGTGTAGGTCTTCTAATCGAAGCAGACTCCACAAAGCCGATGATGGAACTGGGTGATATGATTCTAGCGAATCTGAACAACAGTTTTCCATCTCTGGCCTGGAAAGGGAAATGGAGGAGGTATTGTTAGCTAGTGACAGTGAGGATGGTGATTGCACGCTCACTGACACTAACGTAGCTGGAAGTGAGGTGGCTGGTACTCTCACTTCCGTAGATAGGGTATGCTAGATCTCCCCCCAAACCCGGACATGACAAAAGTGAGCTGGCTGGTACACTCACTTAAGTAAATAGGATCCTCCATAGTCGCACAACAATCAGGGACGAACAAGAACGCACATCAACTGAAGAAAGTTCGACCCAAAACTAATGGCCTTATTTCCGAGCACATTTATCTCAATAGGAAGGGATATCATTCAATAAATGTGCAATCGGTAAGCGCTTAGTACCTTAATTCATTTCATTTAACACTAATCCCACATATCGCTCAGGTTTGCGATACGGATCTACGGACATTTAATGTAAACGCAAAGTGTCCCGGATCGACCCATGGCCATGACTGCTTCATTTGGAATAACTCCAATTAGTTAGCTATGGAAGAGTTGCACAGACGATATCCAGCAAAATATGCTCTCCTGGGTAATTATTTCTTTTTCAAAAAACTTCTTTGAATTTTAATTTGTTTTCAGGTCGTAGGAGATTCTGGCTATGCGTTATACCCATGGATGCTCACTCAATTAAGGGATGCAAATAATAGTGCAGAGTTGGAATATAATGATTGCCAAATGCCAGCCAGAGGCATTATTGAACGCATTAATGGCATCTTAAAACCCAGATTCAGATGTCTGCTGAAACACTCTTCATTATGATCCTGAAACAGCTCCAGTAATAATAATTACTTGTTGCGGATTGCACTACATAAATGTGTGCAAAACATTTCTTTCCAATAGATCGATTTTCTCTTTGTAATATTATTCCTTCATTGCGTTTTTATTACAAATGTTTTTCGCAATTGTGTTACCCATTTTAATACAATAAATAATTAACGCGCTGACTGGATAATGAATTTCGTTTTCGTGCTGTGAGTATATATAATTCCTATTATCCATACTCATCCTAATACTTTGGACTTAGAGATTTTTTTTCTGAAATCTCCAGCTGCTCTCGTACTGACGTCCTCCAACGTTTAGAAGTGGAGAGGCCAGGACCATCACCGTCAATTTCACTATCAGTGCCCCAGAAGTCAACGACAAGTATTTCGTTTTCTTTTTCGATTTCATTTCGGAGTATCGAAATGAAGAATAGATAGAGTTTAGTAATATATGCGTTTAAAATAGTACGGCTAAAGCCATATATACACACAGTTTTATTTACCACTAGTACATTACTTTCTTTCTAGTCATGCAAGTTTTTCCAGTTTTCTCTTGGACTCTTTCCTCAAAGTCATTAAGGGTCATTTTAGTGCTTGGACCACCACCGGTACCACGATTTTATTTTTGCGGCTTCGGATCGTACATCATTTTTTAAATCGTGACAATACAAAGGTGAGCATGTATTTATAAATAGGAATAAAATTACCTTTCGCCAACTTTGACGTCTAACGTATTCGTTCTGTCAGTTGAAAACGTCTACGAAACCGACGGCTTCATTCCATTAAATATATAGATACGTTTATTGTATTGTTTGAATTTTTTTCCCCACAATATTGTACAAAAAGTTGCTGTGTATAGCAGATACGTCAAAATTAATATCTACGTAGGTAGAACAAACGAAACGAAATTCCAGAAAATCATTGCTTAAATCTGATTAACGGCGCAAAATCGACAGGTTATCATTTTCTCGGTTTAACTAACCAAACCACTGATAACATTCGTAGATAAACGTATGCAAGAAATTTTGAGAATTCTGGTCCAGGGACAAGTGGCTCTTCGTAATAGGATGAGATGCTAATGCGCATTTATAATGGGGAGCAGTGATATTAACGCAAGGGGTGAGTGCCTCTTTGACTTTATCTTATCGACTAAACTTATAGGTAATGTAACAAGGGCAACACACCAACCTTTGTTGTACGGGTGATTCGCTTTCAGATAAGCCTCCACGACATGGCTACTAGTTCCTATAGGAACCCTAGGAGGGCAAACTGGAATAGTAACGAATCTATAGTAAGGCAACAGCTATAGGTAATGAAGAACCATGCTTTGACAACTTAGGAAAAATAATGAATTCGGCTTACGAAAAAGTTAGCCCGCTCAGAAAGCCAACCAAGAGGTCCTAACCTTAATGGTGGAACAAAGAGTTAAATTAACTCAAAAAAAAAATCTTGTCCGACATTTCTACAACAGGGCCAAAGTCGCAGGGGACGACATTACAATATGGGTCCTATAAAAAGCAAGAAAAAGTTTAAATACTTGATTAGGCAATCTTTAAGGAAATCTTGCAAGCTTTTCTGTGAAGTCATCGCTGCTTCTAGACTCCGCAAAATGTTGGCGTAAGACGCGGTAGTCCCCAACTTTATTAAGAAATCGGACGGATCGTGGACTAAAAGCAGCGAGGAGGTCCTGGAAACGCTAGTGTAGGCCCATATTGCAGGAAGTAGTACGCCAGTGGCTCTGCCACCTAATGGCCAGAGGAAGGGTTAAACAATCTCATTGGGCCATTAAGAGGAAGGGGTAAGCCAACTGCGGTAGGCCATTAAGTCCTTCGCTCCGTTAAAAGAGCCTGGCCCTATGCTAGCTATACTCCAGGCTCAGTTACGAATGTGATCAGGAATATTTTTATTCATTGCCTATGGTTATAGGATATGTACCTAGGGAATGGAGAGAAGTAGAAGTTTATTTAACCAAAAAATACTTCATTTGCTCGTCGGTCAAGTTTTTGTCGAAAGAGTTTTGAGGATTGTTGAATTATATAGTATCGTGTGAAGGAGTTTAGAATAATTCAGCAAAGTACATATAAAGGGTGATTTTTTAAGAGGTTTAGAACTTTTTTTTAAAAAAAAACACAAAAAATTCGAAAAAATGAATGAAATATTTATTTGAATCGATAGTTTGAACCTTGCAATTTAATGTTTAAAGATAATTTCATGCAAATGTTGACCGCGGCTGCGTCTCAGGTAGCCCATCCGCTGAGTCCAATTTTGGCATACTCTTTCACACATATCGGCCGGTATCTCACGAATGAATGCATGGATTTTGGCTTCTAGTGCGTCAATCGAAGCGGGCTTGTCCCTATACACATTAGCCTTGGCATACCCCCACAAAAAATAATCTAATGGTGTCAAATCGCACGATCTAGGCGGCCAATTGACCGGCCCGAAACGTGAAATTAACTGTTCACCAAACTCGCCTCGCAATTGCGCCATTGTTTCGCGTGCTGTGTGGCATGTGGCACCGTCTTGTTGAAACCACATATCATGCAAGTCAAGAACTTCCATTTCGGGCAAAAAAAAGTTTGTTATCATCGCTCGGTAGCGTTCACCATTGACAGTAACGCTGCGATTCGCATCATCTTTGAAGAAATATGGCCCAATAATGCCGCCGGCCCATAAACCGCACCAAACAGTGGCTTTTTCGGGATGCATTGGTAGCTGTTGCAATGCTTCTGGCTGATCTTCACTCCAAATGCGGCAATTTTGCTTATTTACGTACCCATTCAACCAAAAATGAGCCTCATCGCTGAACACAATTTTTCGATAAAAAAGCGGATCCTCGGCCAGCTTTCCAAGAGCCCATTCACCAAAAATTCGGCGTTGTGGTAGGTCGGCTGGCTTTAGTTCTTGCACCAGCTGTATCTTAAAAGGCTTTACGCCCAAATCCTTCCGCAAAATTTTCCACGTAGTGCTGTAACAAAGGCCTAACTGCTGGGAACGGCGCCGAATCGACATTTCGCGGTCTTCTGTCACACTAGCTGATACGGCCGCAATATTTTCTTCACTACGCACAGTACGTAAACGTGTTGGTGGTTTAATGTCCAACAAAGTAAATTTGGTGCGAAATTTGGTCACAATCTTCCGAATAGACTGCTCAGAAGGTCGAGAATGCCGATCATAAAATGGAAGCAGCGCGCGATGAACATTTCGAACCGAGCACGAATTTTGATAGTAAAATTCAATAATTTGCAAGCGTTGTTCATTTGTAAGACGATCCATGGTTAAATTGCAAACCAAACTGAAGCTGTTTGACAGTGACACAAGGTACTAAACACACGTCAGCTGTCAAAACCAGTGTTGCCAAAACCAAACCAGCTAAAAAATCACCCTTTATAAGCTAAACATCAATGCCGTGACTGGCAGAATTCTCCTAATTTAATCATATAGCTCCGAGAATCCTCATAATTAGGTGTACACATAATAGCGCTCCTTAGTACGAGTGGCATAACCTTGCTAACGAACAGCAAACAATTTACACATAATAACTGCATGTGTAATAAAATAAATAAATAAATAGTTGGCGCAACAGGTCTGTAGGGACCCTAGGTCTAGCTTTTCACAAACCATTCGTTTCTGTGAGTTTTTAATTTTTGGGACGAATGGAAGGGATCTACAATTTTATGCCGGGTCCAAGCGGCTAATTGAGAAGCTCCTTCATGACAGTTATACTCTCGGATGTTTGTCAGACGTTAGCGAAAGGAAAAAACCATATGTTGGAATTTGGGTTTTTACGGGATTCGAACCTGGGACCCCTCGCTTAGTAGTCCGACACACTAGCCACTAAGGCACTGCGTCACTGTAATATAATACCGAAAAACTCGAGACTTTCTTACACAGAAACTCCAATCAAAATGAAGAATATAGCCTGACAAACTTATTGCATAAATTCGCACGTGATGAAAAAAGTCCTTAAGTTTGTTCTTTTGCCGTGATATACACAAACTGACCTCAGCCAGCAACCTTACTTCTCAACTGAAACAAAGCGTTAAGCCATCCCCAACCATTTAACTTGCCCGTAGTACTGAATTTATACAAAACAATTTCCGCTCCAACAGCACGCTATGTCTGACGCTTTTTCAAGTTAATCCCTATCGTCGTCATAGCCGCTGTTCCGGCGAAATATCTCATTACACCACAGGCAGTGTTGATAAAGTCCGCGCGTCAATCTTAAACGAAATTACATGCCATCATCATCTTCCTTGGGCCAAATACCGATAATCCATTTTAACACCTTTTTATACTAAACTACAAAGTATGTACAAGGAATCGTCGCTCTGTCATAGTTAAAAGTACAGAAAGACGAGAACAAGCGAGACGGGCCCCCACAAGTCACAACCCACAAGCAAAAGCAACAAGCAAGACTCCAAAAGGTCTACCAGCTAAATTCTCTGGCGGCAGTTAACTGGGAGGGAAAGGTTCCTTGTTACTCTGAGTGTCTTTTTTATAATTTATACTTTGGTGAAGCTTTCCCAAATACATCCCCCTCATCGCAGAGGGGAAAATCATTCTCAAACTGAATTCGCCGTGATTCAGCTAAAGCACGCAGAGGACTTTTGAAATGTCATCCCCTTCTCACGCATCTCTGAAATGATTTTTTTGCGGCTTAACTCACACCATGACTTTTCTACTAGCTACCAAGAGTTAATTCAAATGATTCTAATAAAACTTTATAATTAATTTCTAAAACTTATGAAGTATAGTACATAAAGGTTGTTAATAATCTGCTGCCTCTAGGCACACTCCCAACTTATTGAAATATTGGATAAGGCGTGCGTTAACATTCATTAATTCATGTACACAGAACGGATAAAATATTGTCAAATTTAAAGAAAACGAACGGAAATTTATTCCACATTGGAATGGGAGTCTTTTGGAAGGCTTATGAGTGTGGGCATAAGGGTGGATTGTTTAAAGTTGCTTGATTTGAATTTGCATTGACAGCTTGTTTTCATTGGATGGGACGGTAAATAGAGATTTCAAGAATAGTTTAAATTTTAAAATAAGCAATAGAGGCGGATTGGATTTGCTAAGGCATATAAATTGTCCTCAATAGACAGTACTAAGAATTATTTATAATCCACTTACAGGTCGTTGACACTGTGTTTGTTTTACTACGCCTGTTTTATTGTTTTTCTCAGTAAACGAGGATTTTCAGCCCGCAATTACCCACTTGGTACTTAGGAGCAGTCAAGAAGCAGTCCGAAAGTCAAGAGAAATGCATAGTTCATGTTGACAGTGTCAACTTGACACTCTCTGGTAGATGAGTTCAAGACAGCCAGACGGTAAAACGTTTGGAATGAAGCTCGGGCTAGCGAATTTTAAAACCACAAACATTCCATTGCATAGGTATCACTCTTCTGTTGTGTTATCAACTGAAGTCTCGCAGGTGTCAAAGTTAGACTCTTGAAAGATAATTTTCGAAAATAGCACATCTATTTTTTTCTAAATCCCATACATATTAATTTTTAACAGAACATTCTCCAAAAACACACTTTATCCAACATGCATTTGTTCAAAATTCAAATGAAGAATATGACGGCTAATGCAGTCATTACAACTTCAAATTAAAACTTCCGTTGGACTCAGGGGATTTCCCATTTTTAAAGAAAAGGTACCTAACATATCATTCGAACAGAATTTAAACGCTACAAGTGTTGCAACATAATATCGTATCGTACTGAGTAGTGTAGTGTAAGCTAGAAGAATGATTACCTACTTGGCACACATACCGACGGTAATAGAAGTCATTTGTTTTTACGTCTCTCAAAATATGAAGTCTATAACCGTAATAATTGCAAACGTGTTAAACAAACGGAATTGTAAATGACGAAGTCTTATCCTATTGGAAGAAAAAACGAGCCTCAAGCGTTGAAACTGTCCAAGAAATCGAAATGCACAAAAAGGGGACAACTCACAGGTAAATTAAGTTTAAGTTACGCAGCACTTAACGTTTCTTTTGTTTAAAAATCACAACAAAACTTTTCAAATTTATACTTTATTCGTCACCTTAAAGTAAATAAAATCCTCAACTTTTTACACTTTCCCCTTGAACTTGTGATACTTCTTATGATCCTTGACCAGCACCTCATACACTTGCCTTGCTGCCTCATTCGAACATCTCAGAATGAATCGTCCAACGCGATGGTCACAAACCGCAACCAAGTCATAGCAAATGTTTTCAATATGAGATTTTATCTAAAATGCGGGAAACATTTTTTTAGTCATTCAACACAAGGGTGATAAATGTGTACTCACCTTGGGGTACAGAGTAGTAGGCCTCTTATTCGACACCATGAGGTTTATGACAAACGTTAGAACGTACGGCGCCACTCGTTTGACCTCCAGGCTATGAGACGCAATTATATGCATAAAACTCTCCATCTTCTGTGCCAATTCTGTTAAATCATCGACCTCCTCACTGGTTAGCGCTGTATCCTTCTGCCGATCGCTTTTGTACCAACAGACCGCCTGTAAGAGGTCTTTGAAAATGTGCACAAATTGTGGCACGCGATCCATAAGGATCACGTGACGGTTTTTAATCAACATCGTACAGAGTTCCGTCATTGATAAGTGGACTCTGTTGAAAAGTTTTACATTGGTGTCGACTACGGGAAATTTCTTTATGTTGATGTCCATCAGGAAGGACAGGATGTCGTCCAGTGTGTCGTATGACATAGGGTTCTGCAGGAAAAATTCAAATGAAATTGGTGACAGGAAAGTTACGACTTGATCTAACCTTAGTGTTCTCAGCGATGCTCTTTTGACAGTTAAGCAAGCTCAAGACAGTCTCATAGTCGGTAAGTTGACACTGATCGTCCTTTTCGAGGCGCAGAACTATTTCGAAGGTGATCAACTTAAACTGCTCATTGAAGATCTAGTGAAATACATTGTTCAAGAGTTGTACAAGAGCAAATTATTTGTATTACTAACCGCTCCCTTAATGGTACTGAGGCGACACTTTGCAATCAGTGCCAGCAGCCTACAGGTGTATACGAAGTCCTCCCTCGCGATGTGATTTCCGATTTTCTTCAGCGAAAAGAGCAGATCTTCATTTGTTTTATTGCCAATGATAATCTTTATCACAGACTCAGCCGTCTTATCGTCTAGCTTCGCTGCCTTCAAGTCGTCATTTAACTGCTTCCAGTAGCTGTTCAGGACAAACTCAATCTCATCCTGGTCAAAGTGCAAGATCGCCCGGTTGGTTAATGCCACCATAATAAGCTTGATCGCATGTGGATTGTGACAGTCCATCTAAAACAGGAAATGGTTCCTAATGAGCTGTTCACTTTTGAGAGGAATTTGCCACTTACCGAATATCCAATGTAAATCTTACAGATTCTCCTAAAATCCTCGTCCAGCTCTTCGGCGGCCTTGGTCTCGACCAAAATTGAGTTCAGATAGACAACAAAGCCGGGCAGAGTCTTATCCACAAACTTCTTATCCTTCTTTGGCTTTCTGCCATGAATCTGAGCAAAGAATGAGGTAACGTGTGAGGCGTAAACGCCTAGGATGCTGCCTAAGAACTTTTTCAGCCTTTTGTGAGCTGTGCTTTGCGTCAAGGCGTCAATCGTCATCAGTAGCAGTGTCACGTGGTCATCGGTCAAATCGAACTGATTCGCTTTCAAGATTTGCTCGATAGTTTCCACATATTTCTCAGCAGCATCAACATCGTGTCGGAGGGTTGAGAAGACGAATTCATAGAACTGGATCGCGCTAGATGGCGGGAGTATATCGACCATCCGACCGATTGGGAAGTACTTGAAAATCTGAACTTGTTGGCCAAAGTGGAGGACGTCTAGTGGAGAAAATGTAAAGCACAAGCTGTAGGCAATTATTGATTCAACTTACCTGTAAGAACATCAAAGGCAACTGCCGCCTGTTCGTCCTCACCCGCAGCCTTTAAGTCTCTGTACACAGCTAAGTGAAGGGCAAAAAACATTGCCTTCTTCTCCTTTCGGCAGCAACCAATTGGCAATTTGCTCATTACGTCAAGAACTGCCCTGGCAGTGTCGACTTCGAGCTTCTTCACAGTGTATCCGTCTTTCTTATCGACGACGGCCTTTGCTATTATCTCCGCACTCGCCTCAAAGTCTATTTCATGCAAAATTGACTTCTTACTTCCTTGAAACACGACACCGAGCTTTCTGTACAACTCGAAGGCAATGATTTCCAGTGCCTCTATGTCGTCTGCGAATATCCGAATCATTTCGTAGTCCAACTCTTGCACCATGAGCTCACCAATTTCACGCTTTTCCTTGGTTGTCATGTGTGGAAGCAGCCAAGGGCTGCCATTCGGTACAGAAAAGACCAACCTGGTCTGTTCAAAGTCCGAGGAAGTTGGTGCCAACATAAAATTTTGCAAATGAATCGACTTCTTGTCCTGGAACAAAATGCCGGCCTTAAGGCGCTGAAGCAGCAGGCGATTTGCGTTAAACTTGCATTCTACTCTCCCAAAGTTGACGATTCTCTGCTGAATCAGGACCCACTCATCTTCGGACAGATAGCCGTGAAGATTCTTTGAGGAGCTTGCGAATTCTTCGTCATTGGTCATGAAATCTGGACGGTAGTACCAGAGTAGGAGATCAAACAGTCCAGCATGGTAGCTGCACTCGAGGAATGCATTCATGGTTCGATTGTTGTGCTCCTGTCCGAGCAATAGGTGGCCGAAGTCTTGAAGAGCTGCACGGGTGAGTTGTCGATTGGCCTCGATTTCATCCCAGAATTTATCGGCCTGCTCTAAGAGTTTGCATCCAGCGAAGTACTGGCACAGCAGCGACGCACAAAAGTCGAACAGAAAGAGAGTGTTGTCGTCCAGCACACTTGCGGTTTCTATGACATCCTTCAGGGCGAAGATTAATGTCTTCCAAATCACCAACGATGGTTTGGACATCAGACCGACTATGAACTTGGAGAAACTGAGCCCCACGGAAGCAGAGGGCCAGGCGAATGCGATGTGCGGAAAACTAGTGATCTTCTGGGCACCACCTCCGTTCCCAGTGTGTTGGTGAAAATCTCGGAGGAGTACCCCGAGATAGAAGTTACTCTCCTTGTTTGTAGGAACCACTACCTCCTGGTTATTGTCGAGCTTTAGTTTTTTCCCTCCGACTACTTCCTGCGGTTCGGTGGCAGTTCGTCGGCGTTTTTCCTTTTTGGGGACATTTTGCGCCTTGAGAAGCTCTCTGATGGATTTCTGCAGGGATACAACAAATTTATCAGCCCTACTTAGCTTCCTGAACATATCCATGAGGAGAATCAAGTACTCCTCAAATACCTGCTGTTCTTCTGCGGATTTCTTTGCCAACATCATCTTTGCTGTGATTTCAAAAACGTTTTTCTCTAGAATTAGCGGATTCAGCCTCAGAGTGGCACATAATAGATTAAGAACCTTCAAAGGGTGTTCCTTTTGGAAGCGGTTTACATACCAGACCACCTTTGATCCAAGGAATTGCAGTGCATTTTGATTTGAAGTGACGGCAAAGCTCAGTAGAATATCGTGCTTCCTAAACATTTCCAAAGTATAAGCGGCTATCGTCAGTGACAAGCCCGGATTGCTGGCCAATTCACCCTCCAAAAGATTGCCAAAAATTACCTTTACCAATTTCTGGAAGAATTTTACGTCACCACGGTAGTTTACGATAGCGCACTCAAACGCAAGAAGATTTACATGGGTCGGTAGTTTCATTAACCTTCCCATCAGGTCTCGCTCTACGTAATCAGTAAACAGACTGTTCTCAAGCTCCAGCAGATCATCGAAAAACTTCACTCCCTTGTCCTGGAATACTATAATCAACTCCACAAGTGGTTGCATGGAAAATTCCGTGAACTTTTCTTCAAATTCCTCAAGATTACCGGCTTTCTTCACGCGAGATTTTACTGTTGCTATAATGTTTCCAAATAACTCAGACTCCGCACCCACTAAAATGCTATCAATTCCCCTCAAATACCTCTCATAGCTTTGGAATAGCTGTCGCAAGACATTTGTGTACACGTCATACTCTGTCCTGAGCAAATCCTGCATCATTTCCAGCTCGGACAAGCTATACAGAACTTCTACTGGCTTTCGATTGTCGACAGTCTTCCAGTGTTTAGCCCACTCGATCATTCCCTCGACAAATGTACGCTTTATGTCCAAATTAATCAGTCCCGGTGGGCAGCGCAGCTGAACGAATTCATTCATTAACTCGTCTTGGAAATCGGATGATCTTGAACCCAATTGACTTGTTTTGTCACTTAACCACCCGAGAACTTTCTCATATTTGGTGGACAGGGGAAATTCTGAAGATTTCCATGCTTTTATTGCGAAGGCAAAGTTTTCCTCGAACGTTTTCTCAGTGCGATTCAGCCATCGAATGAATTCTGTAAAGGCAGTCATGAGTTTTGGTTGAAATTTGGTATGAGATTCTTACCTTCCTCCGAAGACATTTTACAGTAGAATTAGATTTATTTTCACAAATTTTTCAATAGAAATAAGCAGAGAACTCAACTGTGCAATGAAAATACGTAAACAAAACCGCACGTGTGCGACAAATATGTAAATTATTTGACAGCTGTTTCAGATTCCGTTGTGTTCTATGGTTGTGGAATGTCTTTTCGGCGGTGATGGGTTTGTGTACCTACTGAGTAGGTTGTTGGATATTGAATGCTGGGAATATAAAAGTTTTTGGAAATCTTTGCTTTCAAAATGGAATTAATTGTGTGATACGTAATTGGTAACTGTCTAGCTATCTGTAGCGGTGCACTCTACGTTATTTGACCTCAGTCACGATTCAATTTAAATGCTCATAGTAGTTACAGCTCCATCTTAAACAAGAAACCACCTATAATGGGCATCCAGCTCAGAAAAATTAATGTGGTATTCGATCGGACTTCTTCAGATTGGTCTGGATGAGATGTAACATGAACACAAAAACTAGATTGGTCGGGAACGTCACTTTTTCTACGTCAGCCACATATGAGAACTGTCAACTTAGTACTCAGTCACAATCTCCTGACTAGATTCGTCGGCTGCTCATATGACCGATTTCAGCCAATCAAAATAGAGATACATCTAGTCAGACAGCTGTCAGACTTACTAAACTAGATACTTGAAGGTCCCCATTCACTCTCAGATTTCAGATTTCGTGTCTCTAATCGAACATAAAAACCATAGACAAACCATACTGAGACCCCCAACTCGCAATCCTCTTGCCGCTGACCCCCTCATTTTTTTTTTAAATTCGCCATTTTGTATTCCTACCGGTGTTATGACAAAAAAAGAATCCGTGTGACATACAAAAACCACAAAAATAAAAACTGCCAACCGCGGCAACCGTGGGGAAATTTGAAAGAGTTCGGGAATAACACATTTTTACATTACTGCTTGCCATTGGTTAGTTATTATATATTGTTAAAAGGCGAATACTTCAATTTTGTTGGTCAATAAAACTATCTACAGGAGATATTTTTACATAAAAGAAACATATTAGGACAAACATGGTTATGTATTTACCTCTTTTCGATATCATTAAGATCGATTTCATGTGTACATTTTTCTTAAATAACTGATAAAGGTTTGGTCAAAAGGTTTTTATTTTCATGCAACCATTCTGCATTGAGAATTTTTTATAAATATTTTCAGCAAATGTAAACTTATTCCTAAAAAAGAATATTATCCACACGTATATAAATAATTTCAAATTTAACGGATAAAATTCTATGAACGCTGTCAGCAGCTTTTCCCGCAGCAGAAGAGGCATATGCAAGGTGCGAGTTTGTTGGTGAGTCGGAATTTATGAAGTTATATGACATTAGTCAATACGAATTTCTGTGTTACAATACTAGCGCACTTAGCATTTGCCACCCCATAAAAATATAGCTTGTTGGCAAGTAACGGGAAATCGTTTGAAGTTGGTGGTCTCAGTATTGTCTCTGATAAAAACGTCACTTGCTCTTTTTTTTGTTCCATTCACTGGTTAGATTAGATTAGATTGTAGAGCGGGAGAGCCTTCAATGGGGGGCTCTGGCACTGTGGCTTCTTAAAGGAGCCTATTGTGCCTACCCTGGTGGATTCCTAGAGCCATCTTTTCACTCCAGAGGCAGTCAGGAAGACAAGAATCTTCTCTGGGTGTATGTCAGAAAGGGTTACTATATTGACAATTTCATCGCCAAGGATGCTTTTTCTGAGACGACATAGAGCCGGACATTCTGTGAGTATGTGAAGAGAGGATTCATCACTCTCAAGACAAAGTCTACATATAGGATCCGGTGAGACGCCAATGCGGTGGAGATATTTTTTCACGAGGCAATGGCCGCTGATTATTCCTGTTGGGATTCTCAGGTTATTTTTGTCCAGATTAATCAGGAAGAGCGATTTTCTGGGAGAGAATTTGGGGAAAAATTATCTGGTGCAGTTTTACCCAGTTGTACCTACTGTGCCAGATCTCATTTGACTCGGTACGAGAAAGGTTTTTAATATAGTTCCTGAAAAGGTTTTTGCTGACTCCGCAGAATGGTTCAGTTCCGATTCACTGGTTAAATTTTATATTAAAATATTTGAAATTTGCCCCGATCGATTTCTAAATATTTGTAGGTAGGTACACAAATAATTAACAAAAATCCACGCGATGCAATCCGTTTCTTTGCAGTTGAAAAATTTCACGAAAACGTGAATAAACTCCACTAGTAGAGTTACCAAACTGAAACGCACGTGGATTGGTAAATCTAAAGTAACTCTGAGAAAAAATACAGATTTGCAAAAGTGCTCTGAAATCGGAAAGAGATTATTTAAAATGATTAATAATTTTTGTTTGTAAAAATGTTTAGCAAATGTTCCGCCTTCTTTACAAATGATTCTTTAAGTCCGTTCTCTTCCGCCTTCCTTTCTTCAATGCCCCCCAATGAGTCCCTTTTCTGTTCCCATCCCCTCCCCTCTGCGACAGTGCTGAAAATCTGAAATCTGAGTGAGAAATCTGAAGAAGCCTAATCGAATACCACATTATGGTGTGGTGAATTTATTACTTTTTTATTTTTTTTTATTTGACCTAGGTAATCTATATAGTACATTATTCTTAGGTATATTGTTGAACTACCACCTGGAAAGCAATCGAATTTGATGATTTATGTGGATCATCTGCAAAAATAAAAAATAAGCTTATAAATATAAATGTGTGTTCACTAAAAGCGTTTTTTAGTTTACCCACATGATTATATATAGATCATGAACATGAGAATTTATTTGAAATCGCAGCTGTTGTACAGCTTGTCTTAAATTGTTGCCAGTTAGTAGTTGCAGAGTTAACCGTCTAACTAGCCGCGCCTCCTCCTAAAATTGATAAAAGCTGCAAAACAATACTACAGACCCTACTTCGTACTGGAATAGCGCGAGTTATTGTGCTTGCACTTATGTTTTCTGTTTAACATTGCTTTATACAACTACTAGGTCGGTACTGCTGCCCTACTGTATTTGATAAATAAATAAGACAGCAGATTAATTATTATAATCAAAACCATTTATTAGGTTAGTAATAAGGAAATAAATAAAAGTGAAGCCAAATTCTTGCTGTAAGCGCTTGAAACCGATTTTATTCAAAATCTCTCTAGCTTTCTTATTCCATGCTCGCGCTGATTGTTTTAGCCCATATTAGCTCTTATGAAGTCTCAACACCTTAGTCTTCAGTCCAAATACCTCAAATCCTGGAGGCTGTTCGATGTAAATATCCTCACTAAGATTTCCATTGAGATAAGCGTTTCTTACTAAATGACAAACCTCCTCTTAATACTGCCACAACGAGAAGAGTTCGAATAGTCTCATGTCTTACAACTGGAGCAAAAGTTTCTTCGTAATCCTTCAATATTTTTGAGAGAAACCTTTGCCTACCAATCGCGCTTTATATGTGCTTTTCTGCCCCATTTTAATCTTTTTTTGCTTTAAACACCTACTTGCAACTTACTGTCTTCTTTCCGGGTGGTAGTTCCGCTTCACAGTAAGATTACAACTTATGAGTTGTGAAGGCTTTACAAAGATTTAGGGTTCAAGAGCAAATTTAACATTATGAATTGGTTAGGTCATGTAATTTAGTTCGAAACGTACATAAGTAAAAGGAATTAATAACAACTAGTGTCGCTTTTGGTCAAAAATTGACCATCAATTTTATAAAAATTGATGTATTTACATAGGCTGACTTAAAAGAAAGGATTTTTGGAATCTATAGGTGGCACTGTTGTCGATCTCCAAAACCTCACAACCGATTTCAATGAAATTTTGTGGATGTGTATCGTTGGTTCCAGATTGAAAGATAGGATACAAATTAAGCGCAACGCGTTTAATTTGATTGTGAAAATCTCAAATCAAATGTCATGCAAGCGACGATTTTGAGGGGAAATTTAAATGCAAGCATTCTCATTCCGCTTATTCAGAACGAATTGCCATTCGCATTTAAGCGTCTTCAATTTCCCGTGCGTCTCGCTTTCGCTATGACAATTAATAAGTCACAAGGACAATCACTGTATATTTGTGACATCAATCTTGAATTCCCATGTTCCTCAATTGTATGTGACGTGCTCGTGTATGGGCAAACCTTTCGCTTTGTACGTCGTGTACCGTTCCGTAAAGCACTTTAGTGAAAAAGCGTAAGGTTGGCGGACACGTCAATGTTTGCGGTTTGATTGAAACACATCGATATTGCTATACTTACTTAAGTATTTTTATTTTTTTTTTTTATTGTATTTAATATTACTTTTGAATAAAGAATTTAAATTTTCATTACATAAACGAATTTGGGCGGAACGAAGTTCGCCGGGTCAGCTAGTAGATTTATATTTAAATATCACTAGCCAAGTGTTTGAAAAGATAGTTTTTGAATGTGCTTGTGTTTGTGGTTCTCCTTAGTGCAACGGGTAATGCGTTTGATAAGAGAGTGGACGAAGAATGAGCGCTCAGATCGCAAGCTGTTCTTTGGGAACTGGCAACAATTTAATATGCCGTACATATACTCTGGTTGTTGGATATGCATAATACCATGCAAGAGGATTAGAGTTCTTAACTTAATGAGGTTGTCGAAGCTAAGGCCCATTATTTGCAGAGAGTAACTCGCAGAAAACCTCGCAACTATATAACAATATGGGTAGGTATTAAAAGCGACCTAACAAGTAACATCTTAGTTTTGACCGGTAAAGAATTTTATGTGGCCTATAGCAATCGGAGACCATTATATACATTTCCGATTGTACAAGGTGGGCCAAAAGAAGTCATCCAATGTGTTTGGATCATTTTTTTTCTAAATGAAAAACTTCGATTCTGTTTTTTGATTATGTTTATTTGAACCTTTAGAATTTTATTGGTCAAGATGATATCGGCCAAATGGGCGCCGTCACAATTGATTGTCATACGGGCTCGTTTTATGGCATTTTTCATCACTTCGGCGAGAACTTCGGGCGACAGATTCTCGCACTCGTGTCGAATGTGTTCCTTGAGGGCTTCTAGGGTCTCGGGCTTGTTCACGTCAAAAAACCTCACAAAAAGTCTGGAACGGTTAAATCGGGCGATCTTGCGGGCCAGTGCAAATCGCCAAAACGAGAAACGAGGCGACCCGGGAACGCCGCCTTCAGAATATCGGTTGTGGCTCGCGCAGTGTGTGCCGTAGCTCCGACCTGTTGGAACCACATGTCCTCCAACCCTAATTCGTCCAATTGCGGCAGAAAAAACTCGGTTAACATGGCCTCATCGCTCATAATGATTTTGGTCGAAAAATCGTCCACTTTGTCCTCGAGATTAAGGATGTCTTGGGCGTAGGTACATATAAATCTTTGAAGGCTGACTAGTAGCCCAGCGCCACGTAGCAACCCAACAACTCGCATAATGGATTAATGTTCGCTCATTGAGCCCCCATTGCATTAAATACCATACAACTTACGCCGCATGTAAATATAATCTGCTTCCAAATGTCGATTGTTCATATTTTTTGGATAGCGCTTTCCACATACTTCGTGCAACCTGTTAATGTGCAATATGTACCAATTGATTGTCGTCTACACTCAATGTTATATAATCCATAGCTTTACTGTTGTTCTCACAGTCATTAACCGGATCTGGTTTAGGTTGGTTTACAACATCGCACAAGTCATCACGTACACAAGTTTTGTGCAGTCCGCCATTTTCACAGAAGAAACAAAAATTTTATGAATAAAATATCAGCAATTGAGCAAAACAATATTCCAGTTTCATTGTTTGTTTTAGAATGTGAGTTTGAGTATTTTGTGTTTGATGTGTAATTTAATATTAATTTTAAAATGTGTTAATATTAGTAGGTGTTTGTTGTGTACTCAGCCTTTGTCAGCAGCAATGTGTATATATTGTGTTGTATGTGTGTTATGTGTATGGCTTTATATAACAAAAATTACGCCAAATCAAAAATCATTATAATTTTTATTTTGCCAACCGATCTCGTTGGCGATCAAAGAACTACTGACTCGAGCATCAAAAAATACAAAAAATATTCATAAATGTCCGTTAGAGAAAAGTAGAGAGATTTTGATAACATTATGGAAGTGCAATGTGAAAACTGTTACAGAGAGCAAAACGAAATATGACACAAAAGGAATTCAAAAGTTAGTGAGCATTCGCGTAGATATGGCAATATATATATGTTAACGTAAGCAAAATATATATCAATTGTTTTTTTTTTTTTTAATGTTGCTGGTACGATCCAAGACATCCAGCCCCCCCTGAAAGCCTATGGTCTTTCAGAAAATGGTAATGGAGCAATCTTTATGGTCGGTCGCACGTAGTCCCCAAAGTTAGTATGAACGGTCAACACTCTGCAGATATTATCGGCTCCAGGATGCGTTTTAATAATGCGTCCAATAATCCAACCTGAAGGTGGTAGGTTGGGTTCCCTCAGAAGAACCACATCTCCAACTTGTAGGTTTGGTTCCTGCTTCTGCCATTTCGGGCGTTGTTGCAAAGACGTAAGGTATTCGTTTTGCCACCGTTTCCAAAAACCTTGGAGCATTGCCTGCAAAAGAGACCAATTAGAATGAACTGAGACAGAGTTAGGAGTATCTGGGTGAGGAACTGCAGTATATGCCTCCCCTATCAAAAAATGAGAAGGTGTAAGTGCTACTGGGTCAGTGTCGGATGTCTGCCACATCGGACGGGAGTTAAGTAAGGCCTCAATTTTGGTGAGAAGTGTGTACATTTCTTCGTATGTGAGCTTGTGGTCACCTATGACGCGTTTCAGGTGCATCTTTACAGATTTAACACCTGATTCCCACAAGCCACCAAAATGAGGAGAGGAAGGTGGAATAAATTTCCACTGGATGCTGTCCTTTGACAGGTGGTCGATGATAATGCTGTTGCGATGTTGACTGCATGGGACATCATGCAGTTCGCCAAGAATCCTTTTGGCTCCACGAAAATTGGTGCCATTGTCGCTCCATATCTCACATGGCTTACCGCGACGGGCCACAAAGCGATCTAACGTGAGGAGAAATGCGTTTGAAGACAAATCACCAACAAGCTCCAAGTGTATGGCCTTTGTCACAAAACATACAAAGAGCGCTATGTATGCCTTCACGAACTTGGGGTTTCTCCCTCGACTTAGATGTAGTGTGATGGGGCCGGCGTAATCGCAGCCACTTCTGCTGAATGGACGTGAATAGCGAATGCGTTCGGCCGGAAGATTCCCCATGAACTGACTGGCTGACGATCGACGATGACGAAAGCAGATAACACACTCATGCTCCACTCTTCGTGCGAGATTCCTGCATCCAAGTATGTAGAACCGTTGTTTTATTAACGCGAATAAAAGCGATGATCCAGCGTGCAGGTTTTTTTTGTGTGTGTGCTCGGCAATGAGTTTTGCGATTGGATCTGAATTGCATATGATAGGGTGCTTTTCGGAGTAGGTTAGAATTGAGTGCTCTAAGCGACCACCAACTCGAAGTATGCCATCGGAATCAATAAAGGGACTCAAACACAGGAGTCTATTTTTTGACGGTAGTTCCCTTTTGTCCTTGAGAGAGGCGATCTCTTCATGAAACGTTAAAAGTTGAGCAGCCTTAATCAGTTGAGTCGTTGCGCGTAAAATTTCGTCAGCCGATAACGGTCCGTGTGTTCGAGAAAATTTTCTTGCAAAACAATTATTGTGGAAACGAAATAAATAGGCAACAACACGTATACATTTAAGCCAGCTAGAGTATTTGAAGAGAATGTTTGTTAGACCTTTTGGCGATGATGTGGTTAAATTAAACACCTGTGGGCTGATTACCTTCCGTTCTTCGAGTTGAGTGGAATCAATATCTTGCGTGTTGAAAGTAGACATCTTCCGTTGATCCCTGTGCTTTCTCAGCCAAAGCGGTCCCTTCCACCAAAGATCTGATTCTGTCAACATGGATGGTGACGTGACTCCAAGATTTTGCGGGAATCGATGTAAGTATCTCTGACGTTCTATTACCTACAAAAACTGACCACTTCTTTGGTGGACCTGCGAGCCAATGTAGCACAATGGACGAATCTGTCCATGCATATATCTGAACATCTGGTTTCTGTAAAGAATTCTTAATTTTGTTGATAAGGCGAGTTAGTAGTAAGGCCCCGCAGAGCTCAAGCCTTGGAATTGCTAGAACCTTAAGAGGAGCTACATTTGTCTTAGCTGCAACTAGTGTTACGACAATAGAGTTGTCTGACTTGATGCTTCGACAATAAACAACTGCAGCGTAAGCATCCAACGAAGCGTCACAAAAGCTGTGTAGTTCCCAGGCGTCTTTGTTGTGGAGTATAAGTCTGGGAATGGAGATTGATTCGATGAGGGGTAATTCATTTCTTATAGTGATCCACTGCTGTGCTAGATTTTCATGTACTTCTTCGTCCCATTGAAGTTGCTTTCTCCAAAGCTCCTGAAACATTATTTTTACTGCGATGACAACGGGTGAGAGGAATCCTAGAGGATCAAAAATGCGAGACGCGTCTGATAAAATTCGTCGTTTTGTACAAATGCTTGAGGTGGATAGTTGGACCTTATAGGTAAAACAGTCGCGTGAAGGGCACCATTGTAGGCCAAGAATTTTGATCGAATTGGATTCCTTAAAATCAATCGTAGAGAGTTCCCGTTGATCTTCAGGTAGCGAAATTAGAAGTGGCCAACAGTTTGTCGTCCACTTACGTAAATTGAAGCCGGCAGATTTTAAGACGTCAATCAATTCCGTACGGAGTGAAATGACCTCATCAATGTCATCTGCACCTGTTATGACGTCGTCGACGTAAAAATCGTTCATGATCACTGCAGATGCACGAGGATGTGAACTTGCCGTGTCTGCAGCCAACTGCTGTAAGACTCGTACAGCGAGGAATGGGGCAGCCGAAGTTCCATAGGTAACCGTGAGAAGTCGATAATGACGTAGGATGTCTTCTGGTCTCTCACGCCAAAGGATCCTCTGAAGATTAGTATGGCCGCGTAAAATCCAGATTTGCCTATACATCTTCTCAATATCTCCTGTGATTAAATATTTATGCGGCCGTGATCGCAAGCAAATGGAGAATATATCATGTTGAATAGTAGGGCCAACAAGTAACGATTCATTTAATGACATTGAGTTATAGGACTTGGCGGATGCATCAAATACCACCCGTATTTTGGTCGTAGTGCTGTCGCATTTAAACACGGCATGGTGCGGAAGATAATAGCAGGGTTGATTTGTAGTTTGAAGTACTTCACTGTGCGGAATTTCTTCCATATGTCCAAGTGACAAACACTCCTGCATGAAGGAAGAATATTGAGCCCTTAACTCGCTATTTGAACCAAGTCTACGCTCAATTGAATGAAAACGTTTTAGTGCGGTGTCAAAGGAAATTCTAAAGTTGAGCTCGACTGATGGTTTACCTCGTATTTACCATCTGGCACCTCGTATTTACCATCTGGGCGACGAACATGGGTTTCGGTAAAGTTTTCTTCAGCAAGCTGCTCCTCAAGGGAAAGTGGTGGTTTATTCAAGATATCCTCTAGCTTCCAAAATTGCTCCAAATCAAACGCCTGATCAAGATCTAAACGAGTGCAGTGAGCGTTTACCTCCGAAATCGGGGACGAAAGTTGCGAATCGCTTCCTGCTATTATCCAACCAAAAATAGTTGGAATTGATATTAAGCCTCCTCGAGACTCCGTTTTTCCTGCTCCCTTTATAATGCTGAAAAACTTATCAGCACCTAGCAGAATGTCGATGGGACCAGGTGAGTAGAAATAGGGATCAGCCAAATCGACAGGAAACATGTTGGTTGGTATGTGATCAAGGCCGAAAGAAGGAAGATTGGACGAAATCTTTGGCAAAACGTAGCAGTTAGCTTCAACGAATTCCGAATTATGGAGAGAGTTGATTCTAAGGTTAACTAATCCGTTGGTTACTCCAGCAGATGTGGAGGCGATTCCTAGTATTGGAACACGAGATCGTTTGCGAGGCAATCCCAAGCTTTGAGCAACTTGCTCGGTTATGAATGATGCTTGTGATCCTGAGTCGAGAAGGATCCGAACAATTTGATTAACTCCTTGCTTATTCTGTATCTGTGCTAGCGCGGTGGGTAGTATAGTTGAGAAACGATGTTTGGCTTCTATGGCTTGGGTTGCGACAACGGGAATTTCGGAATATTCTTGGACAACTTCTTCTTGTGGGGTGGTATTGATTGCTTGTACAGAAAGGTCTGTAGAGTGTACCAGCGTATGATGTCGCGAATTGCACTGGCGGCAACGGAAATTCGAACGGCATCTGTTAGATGCATGCGTCAAGCAGGCAATTGAAACAAAGCGAATTGTTTCGGACAAACTCGCGGCGCTCTGCAGTTGAAAGGGATTTAAACTGTCCGCAGTGTGGAAGAGTGTGGTCTCCTCTGCATTTTGGGCAAGTTTGTGAAGGTCCTACTAAATGTGACCGAACCACAGCTGTATTCTTACTGCGGGGTTGGTTTGTTCGAGAGGAAGCTGAGAGACAAGACTCTAGACAGGTGCAACGGTTTCGTAGATATTCGATGAGTTCATCAATGGTGCAGTCAGGGTTAGAAACCACTTCTTCAGCCCAAGCTTGCTTTGTATCGTGGTCTAGCTTTTGTGTCAAGAGATAGATTAGCCATGGATCACGTTCATTGGAATCTAATGCATTCAGCCCATGGACGGCCTCATCTGCCCCATCAGAAATTTTGCAAGGCGTATGAATATTCGGTGTACTGCACGAGGGTAGCGATAAAAATGATTGAATAAACGATTGAACAATTAGATTTTTTTTATCGTAGCGTTTTTCTAAACGGTCCCAGGCCTCGACATAGCTCTGCTCTGAACATGAAACGTGTTTAATAAGATTTGCTGCATCGCCACGAAGAAATGATTTGAGGTAATGCAGTTTTTGGGTACAAGTGATTGTTGAATTTGAATCAACCGTTGCGATGAATAGGTCACGAAATGCGGGCCAGTCTTTATAGTCCCCCGTAAAATGAGGGATTGTAATTTTGGGCAAATGAACCGAATTTGGAGGGTTTAAATCAACCGCATTTTTTGAGGATGCAACACTTTTTGCATCTTCGACATTTTCAATTGACTCCTTCTTTAAGCGATTTATCACGTCGGAAAGAATCGAATGCGCGCGAAAATATTTCTCTTCATATTCAGAGAACTCCGGTTCACGATCGGCGTAATCTGGTTGGTCTATGAAATTCAAGAGCTCATTTTGCAAGCTAACAAATTCTTGATATGCTTCATCAAGTTTTTTAATACGAAATTCGATCGTTGAAAGCGATGTATTTGCATCAATGGTATCAGCAAATGATGCCAAGGTTGTGATGCACCCTTTAGCACGACCGCGTTTTGCAACTACTTTGTTCATTTTTGTAATTTGTCTATGTGGCTATATTGTTGCTCGACAAAAAAAAATAAATCGCTTTTGAAAATACCACAAAGGATGAAACGGTAGGTTGCTGAATTGTCCCGTTCAAATGAAAACGCGTGATCTAGCGGCTCTTATGTACTTAAGTATATAATTCATATGTAAACATGTATCGTGTATGCCTTTAATTTTCGCGGTAAACGACACTTCACTAATTAGAAATGGTTTTTATCCGGCTCGAAGGACCATAATATGTTTCAGAATGTGAGTTTGAGTATTTTGTGTTTGATGTGTAACTGAATATTAATTTTAAAATGTGTTAACATTAGTAGGTGTTTGTTGTGTACTCAGCCTTTGTCAGCAGCAATGTGTATATATTGTGTTGTATGTGTGTTTTGCTTTACATAACAAAAATCATTATAATTTTTATTTTGCCAACCGATCTCGTTGGCGATCAAAGAACTACTGACTCGAGCATCAAAAAATACAAAAAATATTCATAAATGTCCGATAGAGAAAAGTGGAGAGATTTTGATAACATTATGGAAGTGCAATGTGAAAACTGTTACAGAGAGCAAAACGAAATATGACACAAAAGGAATTCAAAAGTTAATGTGCATTAGCGTAGATATGGCAATATATATATGTTAACGTAAGCAAAATATATATCAATTGTTTTTTTTTTTTTTGATTTTTTTATAATGTTGCTAGTACGATTCAAGACATTGTTATTACGAATGGTCTGATACTACGCATATAACCTGATAAATAAGAGAGTATATTAATTATTATAATCGAAACTATTTATTAGGTTGTTGTTGAGATGACGTTCCCTTATGTTATTTAATAAAAGTGAAGTCAAATACTTGCTGCAAGCATATGTTCAACAGTATTTAACCAGTAATGTGTCAAAAAAGAAATATTATTCTCTTCTCTATCCGGACAACGGTCATGCCATTAATAAGTAGCAAACTAACAATTCCAAAACGCATAAAGCTGTTCAATGTATTACCAATCTTATCCAGACTAATCTATAGGATCCTATAAATTCACAAATGCATACATCAAAGGCCACATGTCCAATGAAAACAATGCTGTACAGAACAATGACCGTGTATTTCAAAACTTGAAATATTTACCCTGAATCAATTTGTTGGCAAAATCCACCAGCAATTCAAATCGAATTACTGAAAAGCGAAAATATAATTGTATACTTTAACAAACTTTTTGTATCTCATTTTATTCAATTAAAAGGCAAGCAGGCTGTAAAATAAAATTGGAGGGAAGTATAAAAAACGCATGTATCTCCGCTAAATAAAACCAACAATTTAACTGCCACCTGCCGTGTACACTCGTATGCCAATCCTTATTTACATTGTCTAAATGATCATCGATAATGATGGCCCCTTCTTGACGATCAACAAACGCTAACCAAACGACTATAGGTTTAGGTAGGCTTCGCTGAAAACAGTTCCGTGCTATAAATTCCTTGTAAAATTTTTGTTAGATTGCATTTGCAATCGTATAATATGTGTGTTTGTGTCAGACAAGAGAGGCGATCGAAATAGAACAGCGATTCCCATTGCAATGTTCCAGAATATATTTGTTTAAACAATTTACAAGAAAAAAATTATTAGAGATGCGTTTTTATTTGGACAGCGCTTGTTGTGTGAAGAAGTTTACTTTGGCAATTTGGAGCAGATTTATAAATGTTCAACTACGATGGCGATGAATCTAATGAAATAGTTGTGGTTTTGGCTATTTAAATCTGTGGTGCAATACGCTGGAGATGGAGATACACTTGTGTACGTTCTCGTTGAGGGGACTGGCGTAGTTTGGTAAAAACTGAAATGTATCACTGAAAATAAAACCATGGTATATTTGATAAAAATGAGGCTTGGTTCAACAAATTTTTTGTCAATATACGTCCAACAAAATGTTTCTATCAAATTGATAAAATTTTAATAAGTTTTATCTTGTCTTAAAACTTTTGTTGTGATGACAAAAAAATTGTTGTGTTCACAACAATCGTTTGTTTGTGCGTATAAAAATAATTTGTTAAATTAATCATAATGTTGTTCATTTTACAAAAGAGATTTGCCAATTATACCGTTGCTCTTTTGTCAAATCAACAATTAAATTTATCAATTTGGTCTTTGTCTTTTTATCAAATTAACAAAATTAGTTTGTCAATTCAGCTTTGTATTTTGGTAAATCAACAGCCAATATTGTTATTGTACAGAAACAATTTCTCAGTACTGCCGTTGTGTTTTGTTGAATCTATAAGCAGATTATTGGGTATATAGCAACATTTTGTCAGCTCCAGAATTTTAATTTGTTGATTCATCAGCAGAATTGTTAAGTCTGTCAATTCTTCATTTATTGTTGATTTATTAAATAAACTCTTTTATCGATATGATTAATACTCACTTGCAGTAATCCTTAAACTTAATTTTAAAGGTAGGTACGAAATGAGTATTTATCTAAATAAAGAAATTATATCCAAAATATGTTTACAATACCCTCGTAAAATAAATTAGATATTAATAAATGATACGCAAAACAAATAAATTTAAAAATCAGATTTATTCAAAAAAAGGAATAATTATACCTACAAGATAAATTTAATTCATTCACTTATACTTAAACTGCACTCCCAATGGTATTTCCTTACATAGAAAAAAATGTTGCCAAATGTTTTGGTGGGTGCCGTGACATAAGGCCTTATATTCGCTAAGCACGTTGCAAGAGCACCCTACCTACCTATGCTTATTTTGAGATTCGAACCAACAGTCAATTCGAACGAATGTCTCTATTCGTTGTTTTATTTTTAAATGTTGGTGTGCCTGTAAACGATAGCCACACAATCACGTTGCTAGACTAAAAAATGGACCACAAAAAAATCAATTGATTTATTTATTTATTTATTTATTTATTGCTTAATACAAGCGTATATAAAAAAAAAAAAAAAAACTAACAATCGAATAAACTTAAGACTAAGTGCAAAATACAAATATTGAAACGCAAACATAACACAATTATAAATGTAAAAACTCATTAGTTAAAAGGAAATGAGAATGGTTAGGGTAAATTGTGAAGCGCATTTTTAAGAGTTTCTTTGGTGTAGTTTAAGTCAAATAAGTTGGGAAACATATTTGCTTTGCAAAGCATTCTTGTTAAAGGCTCGTGCTGGCCATAGTCAGTACGGTGATGGGGAAGGCGGAAAAAGGGAATTGAACGTAAACGACGAGGATTTGTGTTTAATGAGATCTGATGCAGTAGATGGGGGGAATCTGTGTGTCCAGATAGTAACTGATGAATAAAAATAATATCAGCAATATCCCGACGAGTCCTAAGAGTCTGTAGATTTAGCAACTTCAGGCGGTGCTCATATGGAGGTAAATTGTGAGGGTCATCCCAGTCAAGCCCACGTAAAGCAAAGCGAATGAATCTACGCTGGACAGCTTCGATTCTCAAAATATGCACTTGGTGGTAAGGAGACCAGACTTGGCTGGCATATTCAAGAAGTGGTCTCACAAACGTCGTATAAAGGGATTTAGTGACATAGGGGTTACAGAATTCCTTCGACCAACGTTTAACGAAGCCGAGTGCAGAGTTTATTATTTATTTCGCATTCGAATAAACTCCCTGTCCGTATTCCGAGTTATGTTGTTTTTTCTCGTTCTATTAAGGTCCAGACCAGCCAAACATTTGATAAACAATTGTTAAACAAAACAATTTTTATGGAATTTTTAAAAATGTTTTGCTGGCTTGGATCTGGACACCAAAAAAATATTATGTTAGTTACCCAATCATGAGGGGAAATAATTTTTGTTTTACAAGTATCCTTGCAGAAAGTGAGCGCTGTTTTTCCTGTTTTTCGATTATTATTTCTTTTTAAATAAAATAAAAATGCCCAGAAAAGCTTTGAATCTTCTAGTCCAAAACAGGATAAAGTTGAAATATTTCATAAACCTTTACCCCCATATTAATAAACAAATATGCAAAATGTAAGTTAGCTAGTAGACGTCAGATACCATGCAAAAATTTGACGTTACTGCTGAGTAACGAGTTGATAACTTTTACGCAGTGTTTATTAATACGGGGGCTAAAAAATAAATTTCAGAAATCTTTTATAAATGTTTATAAAATCTGTCCGATTGTGTCCGATGTGTCGCGTGATTGCCAAGACCAAAATTACAAGAATAAAAACTTTACTCGCTGCTAATTTAACTCGCTAAAATTTTACGTAACTGCTGAGTAACGAGTTGATAACTTTAACGCAGTGTTTATTAATACGGGGGTTTGTAAATTAATTTCAGAAATCTTTTATAAATGTTTATAAAATCTGTCCGATTTGCTTCAGAAACATTTCATAAACATTTCTGAAATGTTTCGGTGGTCTGGATACACCTTAATATGCCAAGATAAACTCAAGCGGCAGCAGCAAAATATTGTTCATGTGTTGCATATTTGAACATAAAATACTAAATTTGTTTCACAAAAATATATTTGAAAAGAAAAATTATGCAAATTTGATTCAAATATGGTAACACCCCCGACATTGCAAGTGAAATGACATGTGCCTTTTGTGACGTCACGTTGAGAAGATTATTTGCAAGATGGCTGGTGGCAATACGAAGTTTGAAATACCCTGTATTATCTGTTTTGCTTTTGAAAGCAACTGTTGCCACAATTCCAAAATTAAACTTTTCAATGATCCGTTCTGTTTTATTTTCGTGGTCTGATCCGAATCAGATCACGCTGATAATAAAAAACAGCTAGAGTGAACATACTTTTGTTTTTTTTTATGGAGGCTCTTTTTCATTGTTTAATTAAAACTATATATATATTTAAAATATTACCTTCTTCTTCTTATTGAGAAATATATGCTAAGACCAAGTGTAAGAATATTAAAATGTGTTATTAGTAATATTTTGATACTCTAATGTCTGAAATTTAAATATGAGCTTATCTAAAATCGGTTTTAAAATTTCGTTATTAAATTGCGAACCCATATTGTTCAAGTAAAGAATGCAAAAAAGAAGGTATATGTTATATTAAACCTCAAGTTTTTATTTAACTCAATTCTGTTCACACTACCGTTAAAATATGTTACTGTTCAAATCAATGATACAGTTGATTTTCTGTATAAAATCGGTGACAAATAACAACAGACATGGCGATTGTTTTGTTTATGGATGAAAAAAGTGAAAATTCCTGCAGGAGGATAATAATGGATGCCTCAAATCCATTTCCGAAAAAAAATCCCATACGAAAATGTGGGAAAACAACAATTATCACTGTTAAGCGTTAGGAAAATACAGACGAATAAAAAATGACATTTGTTGCGAACGATTAGAAAGTCAAAATAAACTCAACATTCGAATGAAAAATGAACTCTCGATGGATAGAATTAACTTTCTGTCTGATCGAATGTCAAAATACAGATTCTTCAAAATTTCATTTATCATAAAAAATTAAGTGGAAGTAGATTTAAATGCTGAGTACGATGGTGACTATAACTTAATTTTGTCCTAACTCGAGTTAAGCGCTTGTGGTTTGTGGCCACTGAATATTAGACGCCTCAAAAAATAAGGAATTAGAAAACTCAAGCTATGAAAAACGATGCGACCAATAATTAAGGTAAAAAGTTTTAAGGTTTTCTCAAAGTAAACCCTTAGTTGCTCCTCATCAGGGAGCTTACTTTTGTGCTTACCAGAAAGAAAATGAAGAGAACGTTGACTTAGGCAAGGATTTCGAGAAAACTTATAATATAGGTAAATGGTTATTGGCGCGACTTAAACGCTTAAATCGGTAGGGACGACATTGTCTGTTCGTGCTTTACTAGTAGAAAAGAACGAAAGCACCCCTGGAAATGAAATAAAACTAACGAAGTTTCCAGCGTTATTACACGGTATTACACATCATGTCAGAAATTTAGCCAACCGCGTCTTACTTATTGTTGTAACACCAGAATTGCGACCATTACTGTGCTGGATTTGACTTAGTGATTACTTCGAAACCCAACGTTCGATTATGAGTTGCGTTTATATCTTAGCTGCCTGTGCCAAAATATAGCAAATTTTAGCAGAAAATGACTTGGTACTTGTATTATCGGCACTGTGCGACACTTGACTATAAAATGTAAAACATTTAAAATACTGCCACACTATATAAAATGTAAATTATGTACTGAAAATAAATTCACTTGATACTGAACTTCAGAGCAATCGGTTGTTTGATATTGGGTCTCTACAACTGGCGACGAGATAAAAAAAAACAAAGAATGAAAAACTCAGGCGAAATACAAGGTAAGAAAGAAAATAACTAAATATTAGTAATTTTAATTGGAATGTGAACAAAAGAAATAGCGAAGTGCATATATAAAAAAATGAATGTTTTGCTTAAATGTAGTAGAAAAAAAAAATCGAAGTTAATGTTTTACAAATTTCGGGTGGAAATGAAACTCGAAGTATCTGTTTTGCTTAAATGCAGTTGAAAAAAAAAAAAAAAGAAGAGGAAGGAATAGATTAAATTCGAATGATCTCGAATTTAATGTTTTGCTTTCCAAGAGATGGAAAATACAATCTACAATAACGATTGGAGCGACGAAATAACGAAACCATTAAAATTATGCCAGACGAATTGCGAGCCAAAACGATTGAATTGGCACATGAAGGACATCCAGGGGTAACCGTAATGCAGCGAAGATTGAGAGCAAAAGTATGGTGGCCGAAAATCGATCAAGATGTTGAAAATTTTGTATATTGGTATCAGCGCCAACAGCACCAGATCCGCTAAAAAGAAAAACATCAGAGGCGTGGCAGCACTTGGCACTCCATTTTTTTGGGAATACTGCCATATGGCGACACTCACAACATAAAAATAATAAGCACTACACCGTATTGGCCACAAAAGAACGGCGAATTTGAGCGTCAAAACCGATCCATTATGAAGAGATTGAAAATCAGCTAAAGCAGCGGCAAAGACTGGATCGACGATTTGAATAATTATTTGTTGATTTATCGATCGACACAACATTCTACGACACTAAAGACACAAGCAGAAATGTTATTTGGCCGTAACATTCGCGATAAACTATCAAGCATTTACCAATTATTGGAAAATGACGAAGAAGTACGCGATCGTGACAAGGAAATGAAGGAAAAAGGAAAAGAATACAGTGATGAAAAACGGCGGGCAAAACCGATCGAAATTGAAGAAGGAGATATAGTACTGGTACAGAGGCAAGGAATGATTGGAAAACTGACATCAACATTTGAGTCTACCGCTTATCGGGTAATAAAAGGAAATGGTTCTGAGTCAACTGAAAATGGGAAACGATATCGACGAAACGTGTCGCACACAAAAAAAAATCGTAATTGACGATTTACGGTATGATTCAACGGCATTGACTAACCATTTCTCAAAAGGTAACGACGGCGATAAAAGCTCATCGGTCTTGGATTCGACAACAACCGGCGACCATGCAGCAAAAGCGTCATTGGCACAAAATGCAACATCAACTTCAGCATTGGCGACGGATAGTCCACGAGTCTTAACACGGAAGCACACAGTTCCCACTTGATTCGTTAATTCCAAACTATAACAGTAGAAATAATCTCAAAAAAAAATTAAGAAAGTAGATGTAGTATCGGCACTGTGCGACACTTGACTATAAAATGTAAATTATGTACTGAAAATAAAGTCACTTGATACTGAACTTCAGAGCAATCGGTTGTTTGATATTGGGTCTCTACAAACATCCATCCATCTCCCATCCTCATCGCCAGTTGTAGAGACCCAATATCAAACAACCGATTCCTCTGAAGTTCAGTATCAAGTGACTTTATTTTCAGTACATAATTTACATTTTATATATTGTGACAGTATTGTCAATGTTTTACATTTTATAGTCAAGTGTCGCCCAGTGCCGATACTACTGTACTGTACCTGATGAATAGAAGCCTGTCATTGGATGCCCCAGTTAAAAATAAAGAAATAATGCAGCCCTCGCCAAGGAATAAATTTATATAAGATAATTTCGACAATGCTGTGTGAACGCATAGTCTGATCGGTCCATAGCAATCAACAAACTCAAGCAGATCTTAGACAAAATCCATGTATTCCAGATTGAAAAACTGCACATCGACTTTAGAGTCGTTATATACAGGCTAGAAGATCTCTGTAAGATAGGCGACTCGCTGTCATCGAGCTTTAAAAATAGAACTGGCGGTTAATTAGGACAAAATGAAGTATGTGCTGCTATTGAAGGCAATTTAACTAGAGCATATAGAACGAATTGGCACCAGAACTGACATCATGTCTTCTTCAACTAATCGCAACTACCTAAAGATCGAGTTGACTAAAGAGTCATGCTTGCTTGAGTTCAGAGCCAACTGAACATTTTTGCCGCGAAATTCTTCCGCCGTTTTCCTTTTTACCCAAATCTTCATAATAATAAGAACGTCAACCATCATATTACAAGAAGACTGCTGGAATAATAAACCCAATGCCAGACCATATACCCACGCCCGCTCTAGTGGAAAAAATCCGTTCGCTACCTACCCACCTGATGTTCATTATTGGACGCTACGCACATCTATTCACAAAATTACATGCTCTTTGCGACAGCATTATCAGTTATGGGTGTGCTAACCATTAAAAGCAGACGCCCGGCAAGCGTAAACACGACGCTACTGTCACAAAAATGCACTTGAAATTGAAACCACCTTAGCCGGCACACGACCAGCTCAAAAGCCGGTTAAAAATCACATTTCAATGTGCGAGCCGACAAAAACAACGTTCAAACGCCCCGCCAATGTTTGTTCACCGCTAACCACACCGAATGAGATTCACCAGCACAAAGTGTACGCGAAATAAATAATCAAAACAAAAACCAGTGAAACTCAAAAATACCGTGTAGCTGTAAATACTTTTTGTATCCACAAAAAGTTTCCGACTGCCCCCCAAATGTATCCACAACATGTTGCTATATCACAGTGTAGCGTGTAGCGTAGCCCCATTTTCACAGAGCATGCAACAAGTGAATGGAAATGGAAGCAGCAAACCGTCGCCAAGTATCCACACTTCAGATTCAGTTTCATTCGAAACGCCGCGCAGTGCACATACAAAGATAAATCTAGCTTCGTGGAGAACGCTGAACTTCTAAATATTCGAATTGCGTTTCTCGTTTTTGTTTTTTGATGGTAGCCATCATCATTCGTTGTGGGATGTGCGCGTAGGATTTTTTTGTAGAGTGCGGGGATATTTATTGAAATTTATCTTGGCCAAACCGGATAATCGTTGCAAGAAAACAAAAATAAAAAATAACGCTTTTTCTTTTTTCTTTGCCTCTTGCCGTGTTCGAATATATAAATTGTCTGTCGGCTTGGAACTGCGCGTGAAAAGTACTCGCGCTTGTCGTTTGTCCGAAATTCAATTACTACATCGTGTATAATAGAGTAATCTCCGTTTTTTTGTTGGGCGATATTGTATTGTGAAAGAAGAAAAAGTTTCCAAGAGCAGAAAGGTTCTATTACAAATATTGTGAAGCGAAAGGAAAACAAGGCTACCTAGCTTTTGGAGAGAACACAGCTGTAACTTGAAAAGGTAGGTTTATAACTTCAAATTAGGTTAAGTAGACGTAAACTTAATGTGGATGTCAAGCGAGGAAAAAACAACAAAGTACGTCTATTTTTCTGTAATTAGGTCTGCAATTGTGCGAGTTGCAAGCTGGGCGGGGAAGTGTAGGTACACCACTTACAGTGTACAAATTGACATCGGAATTGATGCAGCGAGTTTACAATGTGTTTCGTGTTGAAAGTACATAATTAGTAGGGTCGACCCACTGCAGAGGTATTTTTATTTTCGCTAACCGAGTGACCTTCAATTCGGTTCTCCAAAGTGAAGAAGTGTCCTTCGCGTGCGGGAACATTGTTCATGTCATGGTAAAGGAAGCCATGGAAACCGGCATAATTTGGTGGATAATAATAATTTCGAGAAATGTTTACTAATCGGTATATTGCGCATTCTAACGTCGGGTTTGGACAATAATTTGAAATTGTAACGGTGTGCTTTGAACGTAAATCTTGACAGGGAAGCTCTTTAAATTTCTCTAGGATAATTAAAGAGCATTGAAGGAGATTAGGCAAATATTTGGGTGGGCAATTCTGCCTGATTATGGTGTACTACTATAAGTAAGAAGATATTTACGTTGAATGCCCATCAGATTCAAAGCCATTGTGAATGTTATGAGCGTCTCTTTAAGGTCAGATAATTTACAAACTTATATATAGGTATACGGGGTGCGAAAGACCAAGTGTCATCTTAATCATTTCTAAATGTTCTATCTATCTGACCCATCCCATGTTAAGGGTCTGCTAACGTTCGATAGGATCCATCTAAACTGGTTTCGCAACACCCAAACTTGATTTTCAAAAATGTTTCTCTGTGAGATTCCTATTTAGAACTGAATGGAACACTTTTACGAAAGAGTTCTTTTTCACTGATGGTAACGGACTGTGGAATGGAACAGATCTATATTTTGTCCAAATATCAACTCTTCCAGAGTTCGGTCGATAAAAGAAGCGTGTAAATACATTTAGATTCAAGCAAAAGAAATTTGGCTTAATTCCTAGAAAGACCCTTATTTGCAAAAGATTTGGAAATTTGTTCAAAAGTAAGAACGCACCACTACGGGCAGGTAGGATTGCATGCGGTCAAGCTTGGCATACCCCATACTCATACTTCATACATCACTGCCGAAGACGCAAGTCAGAGCGAAATCTTTATTTTTTGCGGATGTCCAAATTTATCTAGACATCGCGCAGTAGTCCATATCAGGCATCTTTTCATTAACATCATGAACTTCCTCAATTCCAGTGGTTGTATATGCTGAGCCGCCCACCAAATATTCCACTGATGAGTCGACCCACCAAATCGGGGTGAAACGCATTTCGAAATAAGTGTCACTTAAGAGTTTAATATTCCGAGTAAACAACTATCAACTTTCCGACGAGGTAGAACGAACCTTTTCTTCTAAAATCTCTTGGTCTTGGCTATGGCTTTCCCGTTTTCTATAGTTTTTGCTTGTTTTAAAGCAAAGTTGAAAGTATTTTTTTTAAATTACCCCTCCCGCCTAAACGGTGCGAGATAGCCCCTCCCCTCCTATAGGAAAAAAATGCTTTTATTTGTTTGGTAAGTCTGTGGCGGTTTCTAATGCCAATAACTCCACTGGTTTCGTTCGGGAGGCGTATCAATTGTCAAATATCTAAGGATTAAGAGAAGACCCTATATCGGTGTTGTTTAAATTGATCTGCAATATGAACAATCGTTCATTTCCTATTGCGTTCAGGCTCCGCTACTCGATGTGCTTCTAGATTGTCCCTGATAAATAAACCAATTCTCCTTTCAACTAGTAGGATAATGCTCTAGATGTTCCATTTTGTGTAGATAAGTGGAAAAATCCCTTTAATGAAATCGAAATAAGAGACTGAACTAAATGAAGGATTTAAGTGAGTCCCAAGACCTCCGCACATCATTTGATTAGATTACGAGTCAGGGAACTTTTGTACCGTACTGTAGTTCTGGCGCCTTCATTTCAAGCTTTCATTTATCGAGCTATCTTTTTGATTTCTACACTCAAACAGTGCATGTTTTTTTATACGGTACATGATGTGGCCGTCCGCAGTGCTTAAGAATTGTATTCCTAAAAAAAATACAACATTCATTTCTTTGAAATTGATAGTAACTCTATTTAGAAACTGAGTCTCATTTCTCTGAGAATATTACTGTGACCCGCTTATTAATTATCCGGCTGACAAAGTTAAATTTCTTGTTCCACGATACATCCTATTTTGTAAAGTCAAAGCGCCGAACAAATAACAAATTTTAGTCTCGGCTTCAAATTTACGGAAGCTCGCAAGTTTACAATTCGTATATAGCTAAATTTCAAAGTTGGAACTGAAAATCAAGACATAACATATCCAATATCGTCTTCACCGTACTAACAATCATTTCAAGTGTCCAGACTAAATGTTTACAAGACCACATTGAAGAATTTTCCGTACAAAATTATTTACGGTGACCTAAAAAAATATTCGAATGTTATAAGCCCCATTCACAGTATAAAAGTCTCCACCGTAAACTGAGTATTAAATAGACCGTCAGCTCCCGCGCACCTACCGACCCGATTCCCCCCTCAAATTTTGAAAATTAAATTCTTTCTTAAATTTTCTATCTGTGAATACATGTGAAGCACCAACAAAAAAATTCTTAATGGCGGGAGGTGTAATAAAAGAAAAAAGACTGAATGAACTGTGCAAGTGTATTCGTGCGGCTAATTTTACTTTTAAATGGCACACAAACTTTCCAACAGTAATACGCACAACAGCTTGTAGGCAAATTTTCTTAAGTTGTCTGAGCTGACGGTCTATTTAATACTTAGTTTATTCTCTTCACTGTATAAATGTAATTTACTCTTGCTAAAAATTTTCTTGGCAAATAAAAACACCTATGAGTCTTAGTAATAACACATTCTAATCCAATTTTAAATTCCAGAGTTTGGTTAGAAAATACACCTATTGAGAAAAGTCAAAACTAAAAATGGTTTTTATAAGCAGAGATCGCATAATGAAGAACAGAATACCTGAAGTGTTGAATTACTCAATGTCGGCCAGCTATTTCTGTATGTCCAACTTCGATTGGATTCCAATACGTGCATTTATAATGTGTCCAATGTGTCCCCTAGCTACACCTAAGATGAGATCTGAAATATCCTCTCTACAAGTTTGGGGATTACTTGATAATTTAGAGCCTATGGCGGGTAGATAGTTATAGAGGCTCCAATAAAATTTAATTCTCTGTGTATATTTCTCTGGAAAAGACTTTTCTCTTTTAAAAACTGGCTAACTCTTCCTCATAAGCAGTACCTACACATTCTCTATTTGTTTTATCATTTAAACTGCGACTTCCCACTTCATAAAGATAATCAAATTCCTGGCAAAAGGTAAACTCTAACTAATCATTCTCAAATCAACCCTATTACGTTAAATCAATTATCGAAAGAGGTTGCGTGGGAAGTTATATACGTTTTATGAGAGTTTATTTATAGAATCTCAAAGTTGTGGCATTTTTCCAACAGAGCCCTTCTGAAATGTCAATACTCATTTAGTTCACATTCAAGCCATATTCTCTTCGGCATAAATTCAACATTAGACCATGCAACTTCAGTCCCAAATATAGAACTCACCGACGGTATTTGGGCCAAATGTCACCAATGACATTTCTCCTTTTCCAGATCAATGCATTTTTACCGGCTAGCTTATCGCACACTCATACTTTCTATTTAATTTGAATTCCCATCAAAAATAGCAAAAGACTCATATCTAAATATATCTCCAGGTGAGATTAATATCTGTGATACGCAAGAGAATTATTAAAATGATTGTCTAAGCATTATAAATAATTTGTGGATAACAAATACGTACGAATGTCAATGGTTTATGCATTCCATAAACATTTTGAAGGACTTCAAAACCGTGTTGAAGAATTAGTAATCTTCTTTTTTTTTTTTTGCTATAGTTTTTTTATTTATAAATATTCTGCTCAACGATTAGAGTTTATCTGAATTTTAAAAATAATCTCTGACGGCACATGTCGCATAATTGTCCTGAGCTTATTAATTGTCATTTCGCTATTCTTGGCGTGCGGGTAATATCATCTGAGTTTGGTTGGAAATGCAAGTGCAATTAGAACATTCCATTTGGGAAATTTGTTAATTTTTTTCTAAACTAACGTCCCAGAGTGTGGATGTGTTATTTATTTCTATGCAGGAAACTATTTTCTAAATTAAATATAAGTTTGTTATGAGAAATAAAATATTTGACGTTCGATGCCAAGAAAAACTAAAAATATTGTTCAATCAATACATTTTTGTCGTGATTTAGTAAGTGGGTTGTCAGTGGCAAGTTAATTAATTAAATGCAATAAGGCTGCATTTTGACATGAGTACATAAACTGACAGGTGAATAAATTAGTTCACTATCATTGTGCTGGCAAGTTCTGCTTTCGATAGATGATATTGCTACTTATTGGACACTTTGTTGAGTCGCAATAATGGAAAAAAAACTTCCTGTATAGTACAGAAGTGATATAATTGTTGTAAAAAACGTACAAGCCTTCTAATTTTTCACTCCCAATGTATCTTTTCACCTAAGTCAACGCCAGATCATTTGTCGTATTTTTGTACACGATGCTTGAACTGAATGTGCACGCTTCTAGTTAATAAAATGTTTAGTAGATATGGATATGGAAATGTCCCTCACAACTATTATCTTCATCTCTGTTTTGTGAAGCCAACTGTCTTACTTAATCCCCATTCGTAACGAAAATATAATTCACACTAACAAATCGCTGAGAGCCATCATTAGTTCTTGCAATTCACATTTGGTCGAAGGGAAGGCTGCGGTATAGCTCGCCGGTCTTTCCAAAAAATTATGGGTACTATAACTGCTGATAAAAATAACGATGCAATCCACATTTAGTTCGTCTGCTGGGGACGTTTCGTTGCAAGCCATAAACAGATTTCTTGTGTTTTTAAAAGGTTCCTTCACTGTGAATTTCAGTTGTTTGTATTGTTTTCCATACAAAAAAAAAAATTATTTCTGACGTCACGTTTTCCTTTAAACGCTTCTTTTATTATCTTAACATTAACACAAAGTGGAGGGAAATATTTTCACTTGTTTTATGTGAAGTTATTTCCCACAATTTCCCGCAATTACTTCACCACAAATTTTGTGAAATTATTTCCCACCAACGATTTGAGAATTTTTCGATTCTAACTGGAAAACAGAAACCAAATTGAATTATTAGTAAGGATTTTAGTATTATTCAGCTAATATTATGAATAACAACTTGGCATACACCAACCCTTGCTACTCCCTACTCCCTCCCCCAAGCAGTGACCCCAAGCAGGGGGGTTGCAGGGGGCAGCATGCCCCCCAATACATTTTCCACTGCTTATGAATTGTGAGCTTACATAAAATGTCGTCGCGTGTTAAGAGAAATTATTTCCCACATAAAATAAGTGAAATTATTTCCCACTCGATGTGGAGTTGTTTCCCGTGGAGTTATTTCCCTGTACCAATATAACACAGAGACCCCTTCAAGGTTTCCTTGATGCCAATAAAAGGTGCTCGTGTTTTGTTTTGCAATAAATAAAGATTACAAATTAAATGTGTGTCACAGGGATGATTTATTTACCCACCTTTGCCAGTACGGTCTTACTTTAGAGCAAGAAAATACCTTTGAGGTGCCACTCTTGCACTAACCTGCAAAAGATTGATTTTTATTATTCCCCAATCAAGAGGAAAACATACCGAGATTATTGTAAAGAAAGAAACCAACGTTTTGAACTTTCCTTCACCACATTACTGTGTAGATAAATATAATATGTATTCGTATCAAGCAAACCCCGCTAATCGTAGCAAATTGCTCAACATCACTGTCTAAGGTCAGCAGCTGATAAAAATTGCACGCAGTTACAAACAAAGGACATGGACCATTCAAATAAATAAATTATTACAGTCGATGTGCCCAAGGACAAGGTATTGTATCCTTAAATCGCCTTTGACTTTGTGCCTTTCAATGAGCCAATAACAAAATAACACACACACACATTTTAACTCATACATTTTTGACATCATCGCTGATAAAGTTATGAACGCTCCCACGCTCCATTATGGGAAAAAAAGGTAAGGAAGTTGCACAGCTTTTTAACATTGTTACGTAACCTTTTAAGAAAACGGTAAAACAAACATGAACAAAGAGGAAAGCAAGTGCGTGGCTGTCAATATGCAAAGAATTGAATTACGAAAGAGCAGCAGCATCTCGCTGTCATCGTATTGCCACCGCAAAAGTGTTAAATTTAATTTAAGCAACAATATTACAAGTCCTTCCAGATGGGTTGGCAATTTTTATTCAATTTGTAAAATTGCTTCGACTTAAAAAATGTTATACTCATTACCTGGCATTATGTGAAGTGTTATAATTATATAATTATCGTCCGACTTGTTACCATTACATTAGTAATAACATGTTCTGAGGCTTTAATCGGTCTTGGAATTGTGTAAGAAATTGAATAAGGTATGGCGCACTTCTTTTAATTCGTTCACATTGTGTTGTACAGCTTTGTGTATATATACAGTATTTAGTGGAACGGGAAACACGTGAGATTGACTCATTTTGTTTACAAATATGGTATCGTGGATTGAACTGATTGGGAGACTGGAAAAAAGATTTATAAGGCAAATATCTTTGGCGAATTACTTGGTAAGCAAGTGCTCTTAGTCGATTTTGTAACAGTGGCACTAGATTTCTAAAACTACGAATCTAAGCAGAAATCCAGCTTTCTCCAGACGATCAAACTGCCAAGCAAGTCGACCTTCTGGGGCCTTATAAGTTATATAACACAACCCAACAAGTCTAAGAAGTGCCTGTCGATTTGTGCACGTTGCAAGTTACAATATAAAATCATCAATGAACTTGTAACTCTGCTAAAAAATGTGTTATTTGTACGTTGTTTTATAGTTGGTGCTTAAAACTAATCCATGCGAGGCATGCTAAACTACTATACCCTCAACTTTCACACAGAGAAATGTCTACTGCCTACTCTGATTTGTTGTTTCGGCAACAACACAGTCGTTGACCATGCAAGAACGTTAAGGTTTGTCTGGACGACTCTCAGCTACACGTCAGCTTTCTATGACTTGTCCCATCTTACTTCTTACAGATATAACTACACTGAACTCTTGGTGCCAATCTTGACTATTTGCCTATTTTGCGCACATATGCTGCATTATTATTCTTTAAAGAATGCACCATGCGACTGAATTTTAAGCAACTTAAGCTATTTAGCAAACTCACACCATGCCTACCTCAACACTAGGTTTGTGATGACGGATACTTCCTTAGGACGTCTCTTTCGTTTGAATTAATTAGTTTAAAAAAAAGAGCTTGAGCTTGTGGTTATGTATCTCATCGTTCAGACCTTTGAATTGCCACGGAGTGTTCAACCGATGATGCCATTGCTCGGTTTCTTTACCTGCAATTATATCCTTCCTGTAGATTGCAAGTGGAATGTGTTTGGCATTAGAAATAGGCTCCACTGTTTTTTTTCCATCGAATTTGTTGCGGTCTATACCAAGCATATAGTTCCAACCAGTCACTAGGCTGTTTACCAAGAGTAATTGTTGTGGTTCTATGAAATGTTATGCTTAAACATTGATTTCCTCGGGCTATGCACAATGTACACCCTCCGGTAACATGTACAACATAAAACTAATTGCGACCTACAAATATTACACACACCATTCTACAAGTACATTAAGACGCACTTCTCTGTTTAGATTAATGTTCAATTATTTACTTTATTATCCCACCGAAAAGTTCCTTATTTCATACTTTTGTCTACTGTCTGTTGTTTGTGCTTTTCATCACCGCATGCGATGAAATGATGAAAACATGACGCAAAATTTCAACAAAATTAAAAACTAAAACTTTCCCAGCTAAGAGTAGCCTAACATAAACAGGCACACAGATAAAAGATATTTTGCAACAAAAACCCCGAAAAAATTTCCAAAAATTTCACGTTAATTAAACTCGTTTTTACGGCCACTCTTCGACACTAATTACTTTAATGGCAGCTCCCATTTTCATCATCGCGTCAGCAAATAGAAACTGCAACAACGAAGCGAATACAATAAACTTGCATCAGGTTCTGAAATTCTTACAATTCTAAAAATAATTTCGGTCGCCACGTCAAGAAGCCCTCTAAACTTGTAGGATCAGATACTGTCTTTGGCCAAAATAAAAATTATGAAATTGTCACAGTGTGTCGAATATGTTGTGCACAATGTACACATGTGTCATGTTATGTCAGACATCACACATCGAATAGATTTACAAGAAAAAAATCTGTCTGTTGAACAAAATGTCCTGTTGAACATAGTACACTATGTGTGAAAGGGTACTTTATGTTAGCTGCAAAATGACATGAATGGGGACAGAGCTTTGTAATTTATAAGCAATTTGTGTTATTGCTAAATTGCGTCAGAATGAAGAATGCATGTGCAGCTACATCGACAGCGAATGTCAATACTGAATCTGAATTTTAACTCAATTGCAATGGAAAAAGTTTTATTTGGGTTCGATTGAGGATGAGAGTAGGTGATAAATAATGTAACTTATAACAGTAACCTTTTGACAGTTTGAATTCGTAACTCAATGCGTTTATTTTTCAAATATATAACTTAGCCTTGAAAAGAGTTTAATGGATTTCTTATATGTTTTTTTCCAAGAAATACAAGATTCTGATATCCGCACGATTTCCTATTTTTATTGCAAAATTTCACACCGAAATGTATAGAGACTTATATCGCCACGTAGTTATTTATTTTTTTTGTGACGTTTCTGCACAAACTTAGAGAAAAACAAAAGCGCTCGTGGCGGGATTATGAACACCAGAAAACATCATGAACCTATTTGCTTTTTCGAGTATGTTCGTTGGGACTTATATACAAAAATAATGTATAAGAGAATATAAACCGAATGTCCTAATCGTATATTTTCATTTACCATCAAGTGAAGGTGGCCACACTTCGATTCAAGTCCATATTTCTATGTTTTCCTTAGTACATAGGTGAGGAAAGGACTCAATGACACATTTCCAGAAATTGTGATCCTTGCCGATATCTAAGTTATTAGCGATGATAAGAATATTTCCGCATCGAGTTTTTCTTCATAATTGGCTTTGGTAGACACTTTAAAACTTCAACCCTGTTTTTAAAGTTAGACTTCAACTTTTCATCGTATAGATATATCTATTTCAAATCAGTCTCAGACTTTTTAAATTAAGCGAAAAATGAACTGCCCAAATAAGATGGACATGGGCTACATTTTCAAATAAAATACAAAACCGCGTATGGGAAACATAGGATTAGAAATTATAAGTCTTAAGGACGACGTTTTAGTAATCAGAAAACTTATAAAGAAAATTGAAAGCCTGTTGGACCCCATTCTCCGAATTGCATTGATAATTTCTGTAAGTCTTTCGAGTCTAATTTAGGACTACAATCCTTTTTTTTTTTGATGATGAAAGGAAAAGACATATAATTTTATTACGGCTGATTTTAGAAACTCTTTCAGGGCAATTATACTCTCGAATGATTTTCAAACGTCTGTGAGCGGTTACGTATTTAAAAAAAAAACTTAAGACATAATCCGTGTTTTCCCGGGGATCGATCAGTAGTCAAGCACACTTACTACTGCGCCAACAGCCTCTTAGGTTTATCAAGCTCTCTGTTGACACTATCAAAAGTATTTTGGAAGTCATTTAAGAGCAGGTGAAGTTTTCTTGGCAAAGTTCAATAATGATCCCAAAGGAATAGATGTGGCTGGTGGAGACATAGATCTTCTTTATTTTTCTGCGTCCAGTCTTTTGCAGCTTTTTGATTCGCTTCCGTAGGATTTCTATTACAACATTAGCCAGAGGAGGCAAAATGTTCTCTCTCGCACGGCATAAGGTTTCATTTCTTAGGAAGCTTGACCTTCCCATTTGCTGCCTAGCTTTACGATCACTTTTCAGCTCGTTTATTATTCTGCGAAGAACTCTCTCTCTATGTTCTATCGAAGCTTCAATCCTTTCTATGATTTTGCTAGAGTAGCTAACAACTTTCAGATGTTTTCGTTCTTAGATCCGTCCCGAAGTATATCAACTGAAGACTACGATCAACCGACAAAGATTTCAAAGGCATGTAAGAAAACATTTTTTTTACAATACACGAAATGCATAATTTAATGCTTTTCTCTCAGTAGACGCCTGAGCTAAACCGTTTCGCATTTGTAGTCTTTATCTAGGCGAATGCATAAACGTTTATAAAACCTGTGCCACTTATTTTCATACAGCTTCAATACTTCTGAAATGATGTACAACAAAATTGAAAAGCACCGAATTTCAAAAGAATACACATCTTCAGATCCATTAAACCACATCCCAACACCCTTGCTACGTAATTGCATCTTGCCATTTTCGATAGGGCGCACTCGCATATTATGTAGACTACATGTGCCTAACGCCATATAGTACTCCGCATATAGAGTTCGTGCCACCTGTCAGCTTTCTCGCCTATCGTGTGCTTTGTGCACCGCCACCCGTTCATATCCATTGCCGTGCCCTATATTCGTTGAGTAAATGATTGGATTCAAACAAGGATAACAATGGCTTTCTGTTCTGTTCTGCCACTATACCGCACACACAATTACCTTCTTTATGAATAAATGAGTTTAAAATTGATTTTTTTTGTTCACCTTCCACTCTGATGTACGAGTACTACATACCATCTCCACTCGCTTCAGTAGGGTAACTAGAACAAGGTTCACATCTATTCTCCACCAGCAATTCTCCGAAAAGCAATTATAGGTTAGGTAGCATTATTGGCTTTGATATCAAAATCCATACGAATGGAACAAAAATAAAAGCTAACTTGCATTTGTTCTTATTCAATTGCAGATCCTTCCACAGGCACAATCATGTCGACAACAACCTGTTCACGTTTACGTCCAATGATGTCATCCACCAGCGCCAGCAGCAAGCCCAATACAGATGCATCATTGACACTAACAGTCAACTCGTTGCACAGCAGTGGCGGAGGCAGCAGCGTAGGCTCCAGTGAATCCTCAGATCCTCTTGAATCGGATTACAGTGAAGAAGATGCCGAAGTCGAGGAGGAAGAGGTGGAAAATGAAGATGAAGACGAGACCGACGATGAAGTGGACGACGACGAAGAGGAGGAGGACGACGTCGAGGATGAAGAAGAGGTCGATGATGGCAATGAAACAGATGAAGACAGCAGTGAGAGTAATACGGAAAGTAGCAGTGTAGATACAGCTAAGGGCATTCGAAAGTATCATCTGGATGATTTTCAAATAATCAAAACAGTTGGTGAGTGATTTCAATACAATGCAGAGAGGGAAATGGAAGTGGTCTACATGACCTACTTGATGGAAGGAGGCCTATTAATGGGATTTCAAATTTAGGCAGTTTATTTCGAGTGAGAACGTATGGCATTGTGCGGATTTTAAGCTTGAAGCGTAGTATTTGCGATATTGGTGATAATTGGTTGGGGCTTATATTAACTGGTTGAGATTCGTATCGATTTTAAGCCGCTTAAATATGTTTTTGAGTAGTTTTCAAGAGATCTTACTATCAGAATAGGAAGGTATTCGAGAAGAGATCGATTGAACTAAAAGGACAATTGCAATGATTGAAGAACTTTAAATATTTCGTACCGTATCTTGATTTAAGTAGTTCTTTTTAATCGATAGGCTTTATATACCATTCACATACCCACTTATCAAGAATTAGAGAAAAATTTAAAATGTAACAAGTAACAAACAATTTCTGTATCGTCTCTATTCTGTTTGACGAATTTATACACAAATCTCCCAACAATCAGTTAAAAGATTCTTTTGATGAAATTTTATTATTTAAATGTTTCTTACAAATTGTTCTTAGCCAATAGAAACCTTATAAATAATATTCGACTAGCAACATTTACGAATGACAAACCCTAAAATGCCTAAACGAACCCTTGATTGTTGTTCGAAAAGCTTCATGCTTCCAACCAAAGTATTTATTTGGAATTTACTATTATCTAAACATTAACTTGGACATCAATGCTAGCTTTCAAAAAAAATCGGCCAATTTCAAGCAGAATCCGTACAAACAAGTTACCACTTACCAATAGTCTTCTATAGTTCGTATGAGTTCTGATAAGTTCTCAATGGAATTCGGAAAACCCAACGAAAAATATTTGTAAGCAAACGTTTTATGATTAAATTTAGAGAGGAATCAAAACCAGATCTTCGTTCTAAAAAAATCAGACGAGTTATGTTTAGAGTTCCCAGAGCTCAAATATTCTACAGCATTTGCTGATACCAAAATCCCTCAAAATCTAGCTCAATTGGGTTAAAATGAAAACTTTGAATCCCCCAACAAGTAGAAAAACTAAATTTGTTTTTCTGTTTCCCCAGAGTTCTGATTAGAGTTCTGAAAAGGATTCCATAAGACTCCATAAAACGCGAAATATATTTTTCTTAAAAAAAATGCAAGAAACTTAGAGGCAAATTGGAAATTCAAAAAAAAAATAACATAATTTCGCCTGCAGTTTACTCAGAGAATATGGAACGCCCTTAATGCCCACATTTTTACTTAGAGACTGACATATAAAAAAACCTTTAACTTACCTTCACAAGTTGGTAATCGAATACAGTCTACGTAGTTGTTGTGGATCACGTTGTAAAATATATTCAGTGATGAACGCTACAACTGTAAACATACTACATCTCTATTTGTAATTCATTCATATTCCAAAGTCCTTTGACGTAGGTACGAGTACAATCGACAGTAGACATGTTTTCCATGCAACTCAATGCTCGAACGTTATGGGTCTAACTATTTGAGAGTATTTGCAACTTATAACTATAAGAGAAATGTAGAAGCTAATTTGAGGAGTCACACTTAAAACAAAAAACAACGGAGATAAATCTATTCCGTAAAATCATTTTTTTGTGACACAATTATTATTCTCTTATTTTTGTCAAGGTTTTGCCTCTTCCATTTATCCATTCGTCCCGAAAATGAAAAACTCACACCAAACTTTAAGTTACATTGCTGCGTGAAGATTGTAAGAGGAACAACTCTGCCTCCTTTGTTGGTGGGGTACAACTAAAAATCTGGAAATTGCAGCCCACAGAAACTTTCTAAAACCTATTTTTTAACCAAGAAAACCACAGCTAAAAATATTACGTAGTGGAGAAAATACTCCTAAATTAAAGGGACAAAACCAAAAACCTCGGAAAATAAGTCCACCCTACCCACACGTTTTAAAAATGTTTTCTAACCAATAGAGTGATACTTAAAAATGTTGTGATAACGATGAAGAGCGTATCATGCGCCTAAGTTTTAGACAAGGAATTTTTGACACAGCTCAAAATTGTTCATAGTTATAGTGATAAAAATTGACTTCTAATGTAGGGAATATTTTCCGTAGCTGGAAATATTATTATTCTGAAAAATTCTCAATGTGCATAACTAAATATTTAACCTAAATTGGAGGGCTTAACCTATTCATTAGCCTAAAGGCCAACACTTTTTAAAAGCTCTTCACTAATAAGATTATTTGAAACCTCTCAATTCCGTAGCCAGTGCCAGAAACACATCACGCACCAATCATGCATGTAGAGAGATTACCTCCTCCGGTCTTTCCTTGTCCCCAATTCGATATTTCATCTCAGACTTCATCGTAGATCGTCGTTTTTTTTTTCTTAAATTTTCGCTTCCATTTTCTCAGGCAAAAGACATTTATAATGATCTGATGCTCGTCAGAACGTCTGCCAAAGTTTGTATATTTTTTTTTTTGGAAAAGCCCACGCTCTAGTATTTTCTTTTTTGCTCTTTGTTTGTATTATTTTTTTTTTATTTATTTTGAACTTTATTGAGTGCAAAACGAAATAATTCATCAATGCGCGGAGCGCTCCAATTCGCTATACTGCCGCTTGGCGATCATAATAATGATGAGTGGGCGCAAATGTATGTGCTTTCTTAGTGTTCAAATGTGAGGTGGTAATCAATGTGTGTGTCGAAATTTCAACATACCATAGTCAGTAGGAGATCATCACGCCTGACGTCACTGGTTACGTCATATTGCATAAGAAATAACTATGTACTTCTTCCGAAGCGAACTTTATGGGTAATACACACATTCGTAGGGCAAACAGTTTAACGTTCAAATAATGCTATTTTGGAATTATTGTTTTCCAAGAAGACACTATATTAATCGAACTAGAGTAGATTTCGTGTACAAATTATCTAAGCACTTAAGTTGGATTTATTACATCTGCTGCGAAGGGGGAATGCTGTGTATGAAATTGGATTGCACAACTCAGATGGAAAAGGAAATTTAGTTCTTTTATACATATTAGATGCTTGGTCGTTTCCAAAATGGAACACATGACCATGTGGATGCCAGAAAGATAGCATTCATTGTGCAGTGAGCACAGACTAAAATAAGAAACTGGTTGCGCGTGAATCGGAGGTAAAAATCGACTCTAAGGAAAATCTGTTTTAAGCCCATCGGTCAAAATTAAATATCTGTACCATTAACCCATTTTTTGATCATAGTTTTTACCCCATAATAACTAATATAGCTAACCCAGTCTTGCCCTGCATAACCTTTGCATTGATTTCCCAACAGACTTCTAGCCTCATTAACTTTGTCAAGGGGTTTTTCTAAGGATAAATCAATACAAAAGTAACACGTGCCATTAATTCCAATAATAACAGTAATTGACATTTCAAATACTACGAACTCAATTATATGGAAATTGTTTACTTAAAAGTCCTGCATTGCTATTGAATAAACAACAACCGTTGTTTATAATTATACACTCAATGTATTTAATGTATCTTAACATTCAACATAAAAGCGATTTTCGTATCTTATATTAACTTCATCGCAATACAAATGACAATTTCCCAGGCTTTCATCAGTTGATTGATTCTGATTACTCCTCCAACTCTTAATTCCGTGTCGTTATACGAAACGCTGCAGAGTGTACTCACAGCTATTACCCAATCATTAATCAAATGTAGCCCACTGCCCCTTGCGCCTTACAACTAACCGTACGATTGTACAAACATGGTCAACGAAGTGATTAACATGGATGGAATCATCTGCAATTATAGCAAGTGCGATTATACATGTAATTTGATGTTGGGAACAAGCAAATTCAATTTCAACTATTTACATTCAATTACTTTCATCGTAGTGGAAACATGTTTCAATATAATGACGAGTGGGTGTTCGAGTGGCACGAGACAAACTGTTGTATAACAGTTAAGGGGGTGGGGTGTGTTGTTTTCAATTAATTTTTTTTGTGTCTTTCTAAATGTCTACAGTTGGTTAGATTGTATTTTTTCCTAAAAATGTGAACGATGATGGCAAATGAAGTCAAAATAAGGAGCTCCGTTCAATATGCCTTCATAGGAATTTGAGGTTTTAGTAAATGGAGACTTAGGGGAATTTTTTGTACCCCCCACCTGTTTGCGAGAACTTCAATTTTCATCACAATGCCGAAATTCAGTGACTCAGAGGAGGAGTGAAAGTTAACTGATAGACGTCAACCAGTCTTGATAGAATCCCGCAAAACAATAAACTTGGAGTGTGATTCCCCTGAGTGCTACGCAAGCACAGGTTCTTCCATAAAAGGAGTTGGCAATCCACTTCCTCTTCTTGATGATAATCAAACTTTCGCAATCGAAAATGTACACCTGTATGTTGTTGAAATTCCATCCAATCATACCAATCGACTGGACAATTGAATTAATGCAATCGCACTCGAAGTTGTTCCAAACAAGGTCACACAACTCTCTGCGTATTGTACATGTTCGCTGACGCTCAGGTAACGCAACCAAAACAAATTGATGCAATGACCGAAAGAGATCTAAAATTTGGCGCCGAATGATAGCCAAACGTCGATCGTTGGTAGTTTTTGTGTGGCACAGACAACAACAAGTTTATCGGCCTTGTTAGGATCACTGCCGGTACGAGTAAAAACCAGTTCCCGGCACTGCACCCAGTAGAATGCAGTTATGCAAACATAGTACGAGTATAGTAAAACTACGCAACTAAATTGTTGTTTTAACATCCAGCGTATACGAAATGACCTCAAATTAATTGCTAAAACGATGAAGAATTGCAGATGGTATCCGTAAACAAATGTAATTCAACAGAAACAAAATGGCTGTTTGTTTTGAAGTGAAAATTTCACTCTCGTTTTCTGTTTGTTGCCTTAATGCATTCTGTTGGCTTGACCTGTATATTTGAAAATGGGGTGTGTGCCCTACTTGGAACTGTATTCATTGTTGAGAATAATAGGTGTTTAAACAAAGGTGGGGAATGTTCTTTGACAACATTGGGGTGGGGAACCAGCAACTGTAGTAGTTTTTGTAAAGTACCTATGTATAGAAATTAGCAAACAAAAAATAAATATATTTAACTGTCTCTTAAAAGATAGGTCGGCATTGTATTTTTACGAAGTTTGTTTCATGGACTGGCAGCACAGTTTTCCAGAAACAACCTGTTTGGAAGCTGACATTTCATTCGTTCGTTATACACTTTCAGGAAATTTGTTCATATGGGGACTACCATACCGTATCCTTATGTTAGGTTAGGTTGATTCGTTAGATTCGTCTTTACTCTACCACAATTGCGTCCCTACAGTCCCATTGTCATGCCCTTAAACTCGGACTAACCGCATAGCTACGACATTGTGTCCTTCCTCCTTATCTTATTTTATCTAAACGTCACATGTCACCAAAAATAAATCTTTTACTATTTTCTTACAGTTAAATCTTTTGAAAAATGATAAATGATGACAGCGTCTCAATTTTCACACATCTGGAACCGATCAAACTCGTAGCACTAACTATATTGTAATCCAAACCGTCGGGCAACACAATAAAGAGCAAAAATGAATACAAACAGTATATACACATAAAACATGCACCATAAATCACGAACAGAATAATTTTCCTCGTTTGTATTTGAAAAACAGAAAAAAACACTCCAAAATATTCCATTGTTACAAAATTGTGTACACTCGGAGGCAATTTTCCCCAAGATTTATGACAAAACAGACGGTTAGTATATATATAAAACAAAAAAAAACTAAAAAAACTTTTATAAAATAGCATGAGCTGTTCCCGGCTTTAAAACAAAAAAAGTGGGCGGCTCTGTGTGTGTCGATTTGTTTTCTTATTTTTTTTCATACCGGAAAATGTTTATCCAAATTTGCAATACTAAATTAAAATTTTAAAAGCGTTGTGGGGAACAAAATATAAATACAACTCAACCAAACCAAAAAAAAAAAAAAAAAATTAAGACTGTCAAGGTTAAGACACCTTAATCCCGGAAAGCTGTTCACTATTCGGAAAACAAATGTGCTCCCGCGCTTCTTATGGTGACAACACTGTACGAATTATTTATGTCTCCTTTTGAATGTTGTGTCGTCGATTTATTGCATTTACGTGCGGGTTAGTATTTCGCCATTTCGCAAGGATTTGTCGTATCCTTGAAAAGATTTTCTCCACAATCAGCTGAGTGGTAATTTTCACATCTTCTTCAACACGATTTCACTTTTTGATAGTTTTTTTTTCACCTTTAAAGTAGTACTATTTCAATGTTGATTGGGTAAAGTTATTGCCAACAAAAAGTATTGCACGCTGATTCGAATTGAAAATTCATCACCGATCCACAGTTGGTGTAGTCTTTTTTTATTCTTGTATTTACAAGTTTTTTACTAAAATCACCTTCAAGTGTTTATACGCGGAGAAAAAAAATAAAACAAAAACTAAAAGTGAGCACTGCAGTTACGAAAATATGGACAAGAAACATCTTCTCTTGTAATTTACCGGAATATTTATTTTTTCTACGTCATAGTATCTCATGCGATATCCTTGGCATGTCGAGATTTTCGCCCATTTACTTTCGAAACGCATGGTCGGAACTGTCAGTAACACTTGCGGTTTGATTATTTTGGTAAAATTTAAGATAAATGCGGTTTTACAAAAATGTAATATTAACTGTTGGAATTATCATTTAAAGCATTAAACAGTACAGCTGATACGTGTGTCGATTGTTGAGCATATACAAAGACTATTGGCTTGCAGCGAAAATTGACAGGAGGTCACGGTTAAGGAGGTGGGAAGTTCTTCGTCTAGATGGATGATGAATGGAGATGGCCATAGGTTTAAACCACCCTAGGTTTTTAAATGAGCGGGCAATTTAGAATGAAAAAAGCAAGACGACAGTGACGTTGCTATACTTATTGCGACTTTATCTTACCAATCTCATAGGCTGCCTTCTAAGTAACTCACAGTCGGGAGTAGACATTGACCTCAACTAATTTCCATCTGAAGTTATCGCAGCGGAGCATTTGTTTGTGGAATTTGTGATCAATTCGTCTTCTCCAAAGCCTGTCATTACTCGAAGAATTATTCACCACCTGGCTCAACGTCTGATGATTGGATTTTAAAAAATGCTGTCGATCATCTCGAGTAACAGATTTTGTTGTTGTGTCGTACAAGTTGACCAACTAAGTCAATGTACAAGTTCGTTCAACAGTTGAATGAGTTGATCAACTTTTCGTAAATGCGAGACAATTGAACAATTAAATGAATTGATCGATTAAAGGAGCATAATAATTTCTTTTTAAAAATGAGTTTGTATGAGATAAAGCAATTGGACGCAGTCAGTTTCAATCGATCGAAATCAGTATAAATCAGCTGTCAGTTGTCAAATTGGTTGCCACTGAAAAAAGTGTTTCGAGTTCGAAAAACGAACGCCTTACGTTCCTGATGTTTTCCTTACCACCGTTCGTACTGTTTTTCAGTACAAAAATGAAAGTAAAAATGTTCCGCATACGCCTGAGTTCCCCTCCACCTCTCGTAACATTGATGCATAATAAAAATTCAAATCAAACTCGCAACTCCTCGAATTATTGAATTTACCAATTTGCAATTCCATACATAATACAAATCGATTTCCTTTAGTTTTTATTATCACGTTTGATTCATTCTCTATTGGGTCAATGCATCGCGTGTTACGTGCCGTTTTTTTCTTAAATTTATACCACCGCTCGACTGTGTTCCGATAGATAGCGAATTTCCAATCGAATATATATTAAAACTTGACCAAGTTAATTAAAAAATACTCTAGTAGCCCCCCGCCCTCCACTCACTTGAAACCAGACATTGCCGGCTACCAGTACCAGTGACGGGTTTCCTTAATCTCAAGTGATTTTCAATTTTCTTACGAATATGAAGCCAGCGAAATAAAATAAACGTAAGTCGATTACTTTGGCAAGCAAAACCACTCGTAAAAGCAGCCATACAGTTGAAATACATAAGATGAGCATTCGGCGGACGAGTCGACAAATGTTAGGTACGACCGGGCTAGTGTTGTGTACGTTTATTGTTTTCAATTATTTTTTTTTGTTCGGGCCAGAAAAAAACAAAAAGAAAATTTGTAACAAAAACAATTTATTTTTCTTTTTCCTTGCGGGCGTGTGCGAGTTCGAGTACTTCGTCGTGTATTATGAGACGCACTGTGGCGCGTGACGATAATAATGTATTATACGAAACTATTTAAAACAAGCAGACAAACGACGACGCTTAAGACGTCTGTGCCTGTCTAAGTGGCCAGTCACCTTGCGAGGCCAAGTTGAAGGGGTAACGAAATATATCTTGAATGAAAAAACAAGAAGGAAAAAGCAAATCAATATAGAGACGAGAACATGTGTGTGCACAATTGATGGTGGAGCAGTATGACTAACAAGAACACTTCGAGGTGGGAAGAGATATTTTCGGATAGACTCATCTTAGAAATTCAATCGAAATGCTACTGGATGCTTAACAAGCAATATACAAAACACAAATGTTATGCCATCGGACCTCCATTTTGACACAATTGGATTGGATTCAGGCTGTATGTGAAGCCTTCGTGTATTGACGTTATTTGTGGCCATTTGGAGCTGTTTCAGACTTGAAATTGTGGACAGAAATTGCTTATGTTTTCTGAGTTCATAGAACTCCCGCTTATTCATCGGTAAGATTGCATAAACCTAAGATAATGTAAACTGCGACTCAACTTTAAGGACAACACGGTTGCTTAAATTTACGTCTTAGAGAAGAACAAATGGGTTATCTTAGATTTTATTGGCTGACTTGTTGGCTATAGGCAGCTATTTTAATAAATTTTCAAACTCTATACAGCACTTGACTTATGAGTTCAAACAAATATTTCCAAACTTCACCAGAGACCAACTATTGCGCTCTTCTTTAAATCAAAAAAAATTCTTTGAGGTTAACCAAACCCTTTGAGTATCTCAACAGCACCTCAGCTCGCAGCGATGAGCCACTTAGCACTTCACTTGAATGGATTTGTTTCAATTCTTTTGTTCGCCCATTGCCTATTGGTATTGACTTTGGAATTTGTGCATTCGACGGCTAAAAATACTCTCCCTTTGACGTTTAATTAAATTCCCTACTCCCAATAGCACACACGTTGTCTGTCCCATTACTCATCGTAACCCGGTCAAATACCTAAACTTAAAATTTTTGGGCTAATGGCTCTGTGAGTGATTTTTGTTTTTCCATTTGCGATAATAAAACAAACAGTCAGCAAGTGCAAAATGAAAATTCGCCTTCATCTGGTGTATACATTGTATTTGAATAACCATAGAATCTTCGGTAAATATTTCAACTGTTAGAAACGTAATTTTCCAGAGCAAATTCAATGGCACGTGCCACTCGATAGAGGATCAGCGTTCTCGGTCACCTCATCTGTCCAGAGTCCATCATGAAGTGGATATGCTAACAAATATATATCCATCTCCCTCCTGTGAATAAATAGTGGAAACACTTATATTTAGCATAAACATTTTAAGTAGTCCAGTCAGACAAACACCATCACCCAGCTACTGTTTATCTACACTCTGGAGGACAGATGATTTATGGTTTATGGCATCCATTCCAACTGAAAAATTCAATTATATTAAACCTTTGTGGAAATTCTTAATCAAAATGAAATGAATCATAAAAATAATATTATTTTGTTGCGGCATCATGATTGAGGTGACTAAATGCACTGGGGCGGTCAAAACTAATAATCGGTTGACACAGACTACGCTGACATTGTAACAACTAGTGGTACGGGTTTGTATTTATAAAATTCTGGGACTCATGGTATGATACGAATACATAAGTTGAATCCATATAGAAGACATTTTAAATGCTTTCTGGCTGACCTTAGATGGCGTCATTGGAAACAGACTTAAAGTTGGACCATTCCTTGGATCGTTGCGTTGGAGCGTGTGAAATTTTTACACAACGTACCCTGTCATCGTTATATATTTCATGGCTGGAAGTGTTCTTGATGATAATAATCAGAAAATGAGGGAAATATTGCCACTTGTTTTTATATAAGTAGTTCGGCATTGGTCCTATTGTTTATTGGACTTGAGTTCAGATTTTGCTTAGGTACTTTTTTTGTCTGGTGAACGATCGCCGTTCATAAATCAAGAACCAATTCAGTATAGTAGAGCAGATGCTTTTTGGATTTCGGAATATGCAACACAGACTAATAAGCTCAGTGCTAATCTTATCGACAAAATTTGTAAAAGCTAGGGTTTTTCAATAAGGGCGTGTCGGTGTGAATGGGATAAATCAGGCTATATATAGTATTTACGAAATTATTTGAAAGACATATGCATGCCATTACGTTTGAAATATAACATCGTTCAAACGTTAGCCGCAGCTTCTCAGGGTGGCACAGTTCCAAATAATCCAATATTTAATGAGTCTGCCGCATTGATAAGGCTGAATTTGAGCGATGGCATTGGTTATGTTGGCTTTAAGCGAATCGGTCGATTGCGACTTATTGTCATAGAACTGAGATTTCAGGAAAGCCCTCCAGAAAATGTCTAGCGGGGTCAAGTCGCACGATCTTGGTGGTCAATTCACGTCACCTATGCGAGAGATAACCCTACCCTCAAATCGTTTATCTGCCGTGTGGCACGTAGCACTGTACTTCTGCAACCACACTTCGTCTACCTCAATGGGCCAAAAGAAATCACTTCGAATCGTTCTGTAGCGCTCGCTGTTGATGGTGATGGCCTCGCCAAAGACATTTTCAAAAAAGGAAGGACGAAATACGCCGCGGCACCAAACAGTAACTTTTTGTGCACGCATTGCCACCAGGTGAACCTCGTATGGAGTGGTTTGAGCTACTGGGTCAGTTGAATCCTTTACATGTGTAGGCCCAAGTTACAACGCATAATTCGAAAAGTTGAAGTCTGCGAAAGGTCGATATCTTGTGCACGGCGAAAAATTGACTGCCTCCGGTTCTCCTGTAATTGTAACTTATCGTTATAGGGCCTTGAACTATAAATTTGTTTGTCTTTGAAACCAAGGGTAGTTATATATTAGCTCTGTGGCATCTAGAAGAAGCCTGCACATCCATATATACATATTTTATAATTTTTATGACGATGGAGCTTTCAGCACCAGCACAATTTTTTATTATATAGATCGTATATAGATCTGCATTTCAGTTTTATTTGTTGCTAATGGCGATAGTAATGTTTTCAAGAAAATATCAGTCACGAGGTTCTGATCATATGATCATACGATGACAAAGCAACATAAAAAAAAACCGCATAAGACTGGTCAACAAATTACTGTCAAATCAATTTTCGTTTTCAAACCCAGTGGTCAGTGTCCGACAAATAACTGTATAAATCGTTTGAATTTATTTGACTGGTATTTTTTTTATGTCACAACTTTGCAAGGTGTAAAAGAGAAAAGAACAACGCCTTCCTCTAGCGCTAAGCCAATTTAAATGTTCAGGAACCGACAGGAAAATACGAAATTACCAACATTGTTCAAATACTTAGCGCAGACATACCTTTCAACGTAAATTAGAAGAAAGTAATTTTGAGGCCTCACAAGTCACAAGCTTTTGTGAGGTTGATTCCGTGTGAGGTTTGTTGTGATTCGATAACACTTTTCGTATTTTTTGATAATGCTCACAACAAACCTCACAACAAATTCACCTCACAATGGTTAGACTATTTTCATTTCAATTGTGTGGGATCTGAGAACGAAATATTATATCTACAAAATTAATTGAATAAAAAAAACAGATTTATTAAGAAAATATGTGAAATATGGACACTGAAATGTTTTAGAAATGAAGAAAATAAAAATAAATCAAAATTTCCACATTCCTCAGTTTTTTTCATACAAATATCAATTTTCCCCGAAAAGTTAATAAATATAACGTAAAATGTCAGGTTTGGGTCTTTAAATGCTTGGAAAGAGGGAAACAATGCCCTCAAATACAAATATTGTCATTTATGACTGGTTTTCTATTTTGTGAAAAAACGAAAACAAAAAATCAATTTCACCGCACCTTGTGAGTGTTTTGTGACTAGTGAGGTATAAGTGAGGTTTGCCAGAATCGGGCTGTAAGTATTCATAGCAGTTTGTGATGAAAAAAAATCATCCCAACTTAGAACCTTCAATCTTTAGGATAGAAATTCATCCGCATACATTAATACAAACACATCTCATTCAGTCACACAGCCTAAACAACAATTTCTCTTGCTTGTAGAACATATCTCATTCTTTAGTCATCGAATTTATTTACAATCACAATACACCGGTTCAATGCGGCAATTCCACGCATCACCCGTAAAAGTTTCATTTCCATTTAATCCGCACAAAATGTAATTTATCAAATGCCAACAAAACAAAAAAAAATAATTATCCCACCAGCTCTGAACCCAATTATATTCCAACTGATTAGATACATCCAACTCTCTGTGTGAGAGTGGGTGACCGGTCGCTGGAAAATATGTATCTATAAATTGAAAGGTGTTTAGTTTATAGATGATTCACAAACTTGCGTAAAGGAGATACACGAAAAAAAAAGAAAAAAAAATCGGAATGTCCGGATTCACAGAAATAACAAATCCGACAACAGATATTTACCCAGCAGAATGAAAGCAAAATTTCCAAAGATTTCGGATTCACTTCCAAGTGGGAGCTGTACCACAATCTTCGAGGAGTTGATTAGCTTTGATGTTGTGCCGTGTCCCTTTGTTTCCTTCTTCTTAACATATACTCATCGGAATCTGTAGGCAGGCAGTGGTAAATCAACTTTCTTCTTTGGTTGGACCTTTAAGCAATATACCAGTCGCTTATGTTTGCTCCTGTCCCTGGAAAGTTATGTAAAGAGCCACACTCAGCGCTAAGTGTCGTTCAAGTCTTCATATAAGTTTTCACTTTTTTTTCTCTAGCAACGGGTTGTCTTTCAATTTAACCGGTGCCTATGTTTAACCGGCTGCGCTTCTCTTCATCTTCATCGCGTCTTGGACATGTTTGGTTCATGAGATAGGTGTAAATAGAAAGGTAAATTGATGGTCGGCTTATTGATTGGTTAGGTGTGTTGTGTGTGTGATCTTGCACTTTGGACATACTTTCATTGATGACATGCGATGAGTTTTTTTTACGTTTGCATTGTAAAATCTTTAAATCCCTTTGAGGTGATTTATCAAACTTTTCGGAATTAAAGAGGCATTGAATAGAGTGCATACAAAATTGCTTTCTGTAACCAGTTTAAAGATTAATCCAGTGATCGGATATCAATTGTTGATTTTTTTTAAACCTAAAGCTCGTTCACGGATGCAACGATTCGGCCCCAGTTATTTAAACGAAATTGTGAACTTAAAATTAACTTACAATTATTTCTAGCAGCTCTCTCTCTCTGCCACTAGTGATTGTTTTTACGATCTATTCAAATGTTGCTGTGCTATTTAAATTCGTTGCATTGTTTGCGGTGCAAACTGTGTGAATATATGGAAAAAAATAACAAGCGTCAACCCCTCGCTTTGAAAGAAAGTTATCGTTCGCCGGTGAGTTTATTGAACAATTCCAAGCGAATCATATTTCGTATAAAAAGGTTGACGTCATGGAAATTGTGGTTGAACCGGTTCGTAAAAACCCATACCGCATTTTAAAAATCGTTTGATATACGAAACAAAACAGTTGAAAGGAATTTCCAGGCGACTTTAACTATAATCTTATAATTTGAGTAAACAGTCTCTCAACTTATACGTATACGTATAGAATAATTCATTCATTACAAAGTTGACGATTGTTCTTGCTTCAACGAAAACTTAAATGGAATTTTAATCATGAAATGACAGCAAATGTATTTGATTCTAATAAAGTATTTCTACTAGTGAAGGTGGATGTCAAATTTGTAAGCTTGTAACATATTTGTAACTCTGCACAAATTGAGTAAGGCTGGCAGTCACCTAGGAGTCAATATTAATGTTTTGTTTTAAAAGGAGGATCACACTTTTCAATAGAAGGATTATTTGCTGTTGTAGCGCGGACAGAAAGGATGAAAATCCGATTTAGTACGCATCTTAAAACCGCATACAAAAAAAACTTTGACGCATCGAACTACTCATTCACTCATTCTCTGACAGTCTCTTGTGTTGTGCATAGTAATGCCCTACCTTGAGAAAATAAATACTGTTTTGTGACTAAGACATTTTTTATGGTTTTTCAAGGAAAATGTTCACATTCACCAATCAATCGCTTTCCCGACATAAAAAATCATGAATGAAACGAATGAAATATTCGCACGAACACTTTGCTTGTAATGCCGATCATTTCTTCGCTCTTTTATTATTTGTTAAATTATAAACAACAAATGGAAATGCTTAGGTAAACAAAAATCACAAATAAATTGATGCTCCTCTACCCCATGCTACGGGGTGGTACCACATGTTTCTGTTTTCGGATCTACTTTGTTTATAAAAGAAAGGAGAACGAAAAAACACTCTTAACCAGTTTATTTTCTTAAATTGTTTAAATTGCTTAAATCTAAAAATAACAATCAACTTTAGATGCCCATTGACTTTAGTAAGCAAATCCTTTGCTGACCCAATTTTCTCTCACGACAAATGGTCACATTGAAACTCTTTAACGTCTATTATTTTGATTTCACCTTAAACAAGTTAGTGTCTATAGTTGCGGGTATGTCAGAGGATATGCATGGATCTACATTCAGTTGCAATTGACAAGACGAAATGACAAAATTAGTGCAATTAACTTTCGAAGCGAAACCATGATCAGATTGTCATTACATCGTGGCTCGTATAGCGTCTGACAAAAAGAGACCATTAGTGTCGCGCTTTAAAGGTGTTTATGGTTCGCTCAACAGTTTCCATTTCAAATGAAATTTACACATCTTAATGGCATATATGGCGAGCAGAGAGATAGTGATTTTATTAACCAGTTATTAATGGTTATAAGTGATTAATGATGGTCGGTTTTAAAATCAGTCCGATCAATTTTAGCTGCACTTCAAAGTTCAATGTTGACTGGTCTGGAAGAGACTTTTAGTTCGTCTTAGGTGGAAACAATTTGTTTCTACATATGCGGGGAACTTTTGTGCTTTTGACAGGAATCCGAAAGGCCGATTTGAAAAAAACTAGAATGGTGCTATATATGCACTAAAAGTCTTTTCATATTCGAACACTTTTCTAATAGTGACCCAATTTAGAGAAACATAAATTCGCCATAAATGCTTTTGTTGTCCAGTCGACTTCACAAATTTGTGTTATTCTATTTCCAGTCTTTGTAAAATAGGAAGGAACATTTGAACCTGGAATTATGGTTTCATAATGGCGATTTCAGCGATGTGAAACTTTTCGAGAAGTTGTAGATATGAGGAACATTTGGAATTGAAACAGTCGACATAGATAGGTATGGCGTGCAAAGTTACAATTACTGTTTCTTAATTAAATCCAGCAAAAACTAACTTTATCGTTATCACGTCGTAATAAAAATAAAGTCACCTGAACCCTTCTTCAAATATATAACATAGAGTTACTTTGAACTGCTTCATTTTGGGTGTGTTTGACCAACATTTCTTCAATACATGTTCTGTAATAAAAATTAGTGAGTAGTAGGTTAAAAAATGTCTATAATTGAGCGATAACTGAGCAAGCTGCTTGCAACTAGTTTGAAGTTAAACTATTAAACATGAGTTGACTATAAAGTTGCGCCAATAAAATTAAATATCTTATCGGGAACAAACGAAATGGGAACACAAAACGGAATGTGAAAAAATTGAATAATTCCAATTTTGTTATTTCCTCCTTCTTATTATTTTCCTAGTCCTTATTATTATAAGGCTAGTCACACCACAGCCAAGGACTATAGACCAATAAGTCTGTCGTCATTCATGCTAAAAACAATGGAACGATTAATTGATCTGTACGTACGGCAAGCGATCGGCGATAACTACATACCTATCAAAATCACAACATGCGTATATGAAAAGCAGATCTGTTGACAACGTTCTGTTGTGAGCGCATACGCAGACGATGTAAGTAAGGGAGTAATCCTTGATTCCAAACTCAGTTGGAAGGAAAACATAGAGGATCGCACTAAAAAAGCATACGTGGAACTATATGCCTGCAGAAGAGCATTCGGCAATACATGGGGATTCAGGCCGCATGTGGTGCACTGGCTGTACACAGCTGTAGTGCGGCCCATCCTTACATATGGTACAACAGTGTGGTGGAAGGCTATTGACAAGAAATACCAGCTTTCAAACCTGACCAAAGTACAAAGGGCAGCATGTATCGGGATTACTGGGTCCTTACGGACCACTCCCACCGCAGCTATGGAGGTGATGCTAAACCTCACCCCTCTGGACATCTACTGCAGCAGCAAGGCGGTCAAAACCGCGATCAGGCTGAGGGAAGCTGGACTGTGGTCATCGAAACCTTATGGGCACGCCTCCATTGAAAGCCAATGGGAAGCTGCGAAGGAGAAGGTGACTACGGACTACATACCCTCCACCCTCGCTTTTGAAAGGAGATCCAATACTAGAATTCCCAACAGAAGCGAGTGGGAGAACAACGCAGTTACGGACGAAGAGGAGCTAGCCCTCTACACCGACGGCTCCAAGATGGACATCGGTACAGGCGCGGGCATCTTCAGCGAAGCACTGGACCTGCGTGAATCATTCCGAATCAGCGATGATTGCAGTGTCTTTCAAGCAGAAATAGCCGCTATTACCCAAGCGGCGAAGGACATAAGGAGACGTCACATTGTCGGTAAACAAATCACTATTTACTCTGACAGCCAAGCGGCTATAAAAGCCATGGAGTCAGTCATGGTGAAGCCAAGGGCAGTAAGTCACTGCAAGAAATATCTGGACGAAATATCACAAGCCAAGGTGGTGACCCTATGCTGGGTACCAGGGCATATGGATATTCCAGGAAATGAAGAAGCGGATGAGCTCGCAAGAAACGGGTCAAATATACATAAATCCATGGCCCTAAAATCAATACGAACTCCGCTAAGCACGCTCGCAAGGAAGATTGACATTGAATCCTGGAGTAGAACTAACCTACGCTGGACCAATCGCATCACCTGCAGGCACATAAAAGAATTATGGCCAGAGCTGAGCCAAAAGAGATCAAAATATATGATCGGACTTAGCCGCAAGGATATTCGCATACTCAAGGGAGTCATTACTGGACACTGTGCGATGGGCGTACATGCGGAAAGGCTGGGTATACTGCATAATGATTTTTGCAGAAGCTGTAGGGACGTTGAAGAAATAGAATCTGTTCGCCACCTGCTATGCGAATGCCCAGCCCTTAGGAACAGCAGACTAAGGATTCTAAACAGCCACTTCTTCGACGACTTAGACGATCTGAGGAAGGTCGATCTTAAAGCACTCCTGAGATTCATACTCAAATCTGGGTGGTTCTTGTAGATAGACAGATCTCATATCATTAGGTACTCTTAGGACGAACTAGAGGATATAGTCATAACGGAGCTTAAGAACCCATGAGATTCATACTAATCTATGTGGCTCTAATATAAATAATAATAAAAGCGGTCTATTTTTGTCGTTCAACAGGTATGCAATGGATGGTTCCCGTAAAATGGACACAATGGACCCGACTGATGGTCTAAGTGAAGCTGCGGCAACTGCCGCAAGAGCACCCTTCTACCTACCTACCTATTATTTTCCTCCGTAGAAAATCATAGACTACGTTCTTGTATGCACATAGTCATACGAATTATTGTTACTGAGATATTTACACTCACGTGACAGCCGATGTCATGTCATCTGAATCAACTATCGTAGGCGTCTTTAAATTCGACAACTGTATGATTGTCAGTTCAAAATGTGATTACATAACATCGCCACTTCAACATATTTCTAGCGTCTGTCAACTTGTCAGTTGTACATGTCTTCGCAATTTTTAGACAGCTGACTGATTATAAATCAAAAATATATTTTAGATTTTGAATGACTGGCAGGATATACATTTCGACAGGATCGCCAAGTCTGTTACTTGTCTGATAAAAGTTCTGTTTTTTTTTGCCAAAGCATAACAATGTCTAGCAACTGTCACATAGATCTCGATCGTATACCCAATACAGAAACTTCAGCACTGCAAATATTCATTTCATTTTCGCTTCCGAAGTTCCCTATCATCGGCTGACTTTTTATGCATTTTTTTTTTCTTTTTTTTTTCTTCACACGGAAGAACTGCAGATTTTTCCTTCATCCCTATCCTCAAGCTCAATGTCATGAAGCATGTTTCCTAAGTACTATCCACTTCGAACGCACCAAACACCAATATCAACGTGCGGTTATTTCTGACCAAGATGATGTGAGAGTGCCATTAAGAAAAACCATCAAACACACACATCATCTTCATATCTCATAAAGCACCATACACAAAATGAACCTCGTGACATTTACGGCGAAAGAAGAATAACGTATTGCAAGGACAAAAGCCATCGGATTCTAGATTTAGTCCAAGTGGATCATTTTGACATAAAATTCCATCCACAAGCAGTAAAAGCAAACGAAAGATAGAAACTGAGGTAGTATGGAAGCAACCCCCTTTTGTTAATTGTTTCCATTTTCAGTATCAGACTGCATTTTCTCCTACGAAAAACGCACAACAAAGGCGAAATGGAAAATAAAACGAACCAAAGTCAATTATTCTCATTTTCCGTAATGCAAAACGTTAATTGAACACTTTTAACATTCGCAAGCCATTAAAGTCGTCTGCAATTCGATGAGAATTTGGCTCATGCATCAGCAGAACGGACGTAATTCTTCTGGGTCATATTTAGATGAAAGTGGTGGAGAATAGGTTTTTTTTTATGAACAAATAGACTGGACTATCTTTCCGTGCGGTTTTGCATCTTTAACCGCGTCAATTAATCCATCATCATGACGATTGCATCGTTAGGACGTCTGCACATGCACAGCAAGTTTCGCAATCGGTTGCTATGTATAATTTGAGACTTGAAATAATCTCATTCACGTGGAAATAATCACAACGGCGCATTTGGTCGGTCACTTGCGGAGGTGAGAGTATATAGATAAATACAAGCAGATATTTTAGAATGAGTGATTATTGACATGATACATTCTGGCTGGGGAATTTCTGGGGAGGCGTATTTCCTCCAACTGCTATTGGAGTGTACTGTTCAACTTTCGATTTGCCTAGGTTAGATTGCTGTTAGGATAGCTATGACGAGTTAGTTACCATATAAGTCATGGATGGTGGTTAACTTTCACCTTAAGCTGCATATAATTCTTGATTTTAATAGAAGTTAGTACCTGCCGTATTATCACGTTTCTTTTGGAACAAGTGATGCCAATTCGATAGTTAATTATAAATTAAATACATAGTTTAACCATTAAGCCATCACATTTTTAAAGTAAAATAAAATTAACAAAATTAAATATTTGAGGCAAATATTCCCAATATTCAAGGAATACTATTTCGTTCATGTGACTGCCTTGACTGGCTTTGCGTTTGCGCATCCTGAACACTAAATTTTCCAAGCCCTTCCTTGTTTCCAGCCTCAATTTCAATAATCGTTTGGGAAAAATTAGCTTTCAGTGCTTCAATCGTTTATGGATTGTCCGACGAGTCAAATTGCATCACCAAGTCGGCTTATAACTCGATTACCGAACTAAGCGCACAAAAGATCGTTCGTTTGTTGGGCTATACCTCATGGCCAGGCTAAAACCAAAGATTATTCAAGTCCATGTCATAAATTTTAGCCCCAAAATGGTAGCTCTGTATCACTTTCTATTGACAGAAATGACCTTAATCCGGAAAATATTGATTAGCGGATTTAAATCCTGAACTACATCGGATAACTTCGGGTCTATGAAAGCTGTTGTGGTACACTATCCTGCTAACGGCAGCATTAAATTGTTGAAAACTTTTCGATTTCGACAACATGGTTGAGCTGCATTAAAAAATAAACGATTATACATAAACATTTTTTTACCACAATTGGAATAAGTGACTTTACGCGCATTTTCGTGGGGTTACAAGTAGCTTCGCGGAGTTTCGTGCGGTTTATTTTCAAAGCACTGCACCAGTATGTATACCCAGTGTGATATAGGGAATGCACACAAGATACTTAACATATGCCCCTAACCATAGTGAAAGCAAACATTGGTTTTGCGAAGTTTTGTGAAGTTTAAATGATAAAGTGAGATTGGTTTTCTTTTCTTTTTGCACAATAACATTTAAAAAAAACGACAGTGAGATACACAGATTTTTGTGAAACTTTTCCGATAGGTGGCGCAGTTGAAATCACCTTAAGTCTTTTGGTTATTTTGTCCAAAACTCTGTTTTTTGAGCTAAGTGAAAACGGCATTTATGCACATAAAAGGTCACGCAATATTTATTTGCTGGCAATTGTTTATGGAGAGATATACTTAGCTAAGCTAAGCTAAGAATTTTTACTTGATGGAAGTACGAACAAAACTATTTCCAATGCGAATCAAATATTAAATAGGTATCAGTTCATGATATTGCATAAACATTTTAGCCAACCTAATCACTAAATTCAAAACACACTTGATAAACTTTTCCAAATTGAGTCAAAACCAAACGATCACGCATCATATTTCCAACCGACTGAAAACTTTAAAGACTCCTTTCAAAAACATAAATTCCCACTAACTCTGCATTCTCTAGCTTTTCCATGGAATTGTTTTTATCCCCCTTTGGAAAATATTTTCGAAATGCGAGTGTTTCGAATGTTTATTGTTTATCGCGTGGGACTCCCATCGAAATGTGATTCAAAATCAGGCTGTTTCGGTGATAATGCTTTCAACTGGTCTGTGGGTGGAAATTGCTGTTTTGACTATTTCTAACCGTCCGTAAACAGTGGCCCAACAGAGAGTGTAACGAAATCCGGCGCACGATGTTGTTTTCATTGGTCGTGTGGATTTCCCCCCAATTCGGTTAGTTATTGTGGGAAACCTTGTTTTTCAATTGGTTTGAATATACAAAACTTCGGTTTTCAACGACCACATTGTTGTTATTCGAAATGGCAAGCACTTTCCAGGAATTGAACTATAAATTCATTTATTTGGCAAACAAATCGATCTTCTGCATATAGTTGCGATTAGCACGATTCCCATTATGAGAATCTTCAAAGGGGCACACATATTTGGACAATCGTTTCATTTTTAAACCCCCAAGACTGTGTTTTCGAACTGGATTCATGTGTCAAAAGGAGATTTCTATGAAAAAACATTTATTATCAACACGAATCCATATTATTGCACGGACGTAGATAAATTCTTTCCGGTTTATTAAAAGTGATGTCAATTCGTCTACGAAAATAAATACAAACACTTTACAGTGCAAGTCTTTGAACATTTTCCAAAAAAAAAAAATGTATAAATTGGCATGTTTCCCTCACGTCAAAGTGCCACACACCGAAGATAAGTAGTTTCTATAATTTTTGAAATACACATTTTCTTATAATGATTGATTGTATGTGTTCGAAATGTTTTAGACGAATCTATCTCTAAACGAATCGAAGCTATATTTCACTCAACAACTGGATAATTTTTTTTTTTCTATCATTTACAGGAACTGGAACATTCGGAAGAGTCTGCCTATGCAAGGACAAACAAACGGATACATATTCTGCGATGAAGGTCCTGGCGATGACCGATGTGATACGCCTCAAACAAATTGATCATGTGAAGAACGAAAAGAATATTCTAGCTGAGATCAACCATCCGTTTGTTATAAGTTTGTAAGTGTTCTTCTCTTTTTTTTAAGTCAACAAAAATTGGTAAAAAAATAATAATTGTTTCAAAATATTTGTTGATTTCATAAAGATGATGAAAAGAAAATGTGTAATGACGTCAAATTCTTAACAAGACGTCAAAATTTATTTTGATTATTTCTTTCAGACAGTGGTCAACAAAGGACGATTGCTGTTTGTACATGTTATTTGAGTATGTTTGTGGTGGAGAATTGTTTTCATATTTAAGAAATGCTGGCAGATTTAACAGTCAATCGGGTATGTATATTATATATTTATATGTTAAATAGAATGTGACGTATATAACCACCTGTTTCTGACAGCAATAATATTAAAGGACAAGCACGCGTAAGTCGCATATAGCAATACACCCTGCTTTGCCGAACCGTCCTATTGTGAAAGCCAGCCTTCTCGCTTTTGACACTAAAAGATAGGATATTCGGATGTGTTCTCAAAACTTTGAATCAATGACCTAAGTTTTATATGGTTTCTATAAGCACTTTACTTTATTGTGCCGTGTGAGTCATTATATTTATAGACGGGCACCTTAGACCAATTAATCGCTGCGGAAAGCTACGTGTAAATAATTGTACCTACTTAGCTTTTCTAGCAGGTTTGATATCGAACCATTTGTGAATAATACATAAACTAATTGCCTTTCGAAGATTTATGCGCTTTCGATACCGGAAATAAAATAAACCACATAAAATATGAACGCAGTCAATATTTAATTAATTTATCGCGTAATGAAAACTAAAATAAATTTATTTTCATGTTCTTTTGCCAAAATGCCAAAAGGGAGGGCGGTAGGAGGCTGCATATGTTTCATATTGCCATGCAGTGATTTTATTTAAATTTGAATGAATTTGTATTTTAACGGCTGATGCGCAGCGCACTGGATTCGATTGTTAGTTGAGCAAGTATTCGCCATGATCGAAAAAGCCTAATAATAACCCTAATATGTGGATACCTAGACGTAGTATGATCGATGTAAAATCGCACGATTTTGTCGATCCATTAAAGTCGCCATTACATGATGCACATTAGAATGATTTCGCGGTATCCGACTGAACATGAACATCATCAATGTTCAATTTAGACGTCAGGCTTATATTCTGTTTAAGAACAGTGCACGAACTGACACATAGTCTGCAAGTAATCAGACTAGTATACATACGAATATTTTCAAAAATTGAGTGTGAATCGTAAGCCGTTTAAAAATTTCAAAACTGCGGTTAGAACTTACTGTATCCGAATAGATCGATTTTACATAAGAAAGAGAAACAAATTCCTTTACGTATTTTGCTAGGACAACGCGATTCGACCTCTGTGATAACAATTCCTGCCATTTATACATTTTTCTGGGAAATTCAATTTTTATAAGACTGAAATATGAATAGATTGCGATTTTTAGAAGCAAAACAATTTTGTTGGTGGCTTAATTTTTATTGAAAGTGGCTCTAAAAAATGGCAAACACTTTGAACACGTTCTGTGTATAGAAAGCCTTGTGGACTATTTTATGGAAAAAGAAATATGTATTTGCATTTTTCTAAAAAAAAATTATGCTTCTTTGTTAACTTTTATTGGTGCTGCGGCCAAGCTTAGCCTTCAACAAATAAGAAACACCATTTCCTATTGTAGAATCCTATAAAGAGCGAAGCAAAAACGAAAGAAGTCAGCTCAAACATACTTCGTGGAACTCCATTCGTTTTTTTGTTCCTGTTGGTATGCACTAGGATAATAATTAAGTTCACGATGGAATAAGTAGCTGGAATCAATAGCGTTTCATAATATGACTTCGCTTCAATTCGATAAAATAGACAAAGTTATTTTTGTTTTTTTTAATTTAGCACACTAAGTAGTAAAACGAAAATATATTAGACACGAACATTTTGTGTATCAAAGCACTTAATTTGTTCATCCGATTTGAATCTATTTGTTAAAAACAATGTAATTTGAAATCAATTATTATAACTAGACAAACAGAACTTTTTAATAATGAAACAGAAAACGGTGGCGTATACGTAATATTTTCGGTTTAAAAACTTGACAAACGACAAAACCAAAAATAGTGGCGTTATAACATTTCCTTTTTATTTAATTTAATTTAAATTTTCTTTCAGCGAACTTTTTTGCCGCCGAAATAGTCCTAGCCTTAGAGTACCTACATTCACTTTCAATTGTATACCGTGACCTGAAACCCGAAAACTTACTTATCAATCGTGATGGCCATTTAAAAATCACTGATTTCGGATTTGCCAAAAAGCTTCGCGATCGTACATGGACACTGTGTGGCACACCCGAATACTTGGCTCCAGAGATCATTCAATCGAAAGGACACAATCGTGCCGTTGATTGGTGGGCATTGGGTAAGTTAAAAAATTCAATTAACACCTTCATTTCCTTTTATCTTCGTCTTAACATATTTTTTCATTTAATTAAAATGTTGTATGGAAAAATGCTATTTTTAAAATGAGATGAGTCGCGATTTTGTTTATTTTCAAAAATGATCACGCGTTGTAAACGGAAAGTTTGTATTTTCGCTGTCCAAATGTACGAATTGCACAGACGAGTATGGAAGCTTGTTCTCGCAAAATATTGAGTCACTAGGTACATAGAGTGCGCTTTTGGTAGACTTTGAGGAACTTTGCGAGAAAATCAAAAGAAATAGAAATACAATTTTGGTCTTAGAGTTCTAATATTGTATCTGTGTGTATGGTAATCTTGTTAAATGTGTCGATTTATGATGATTAATCTGGCAGGAGATATCGGATACAAGTAAATTGATGGCAAAGAATGGGTCGATGATCTCAGAAACGATTTTTCGCGATGGCAACAAAAAGGAAGAAAACCAAATACACACACCACGCCCGCTATTTGTCATATTAATTGTGACAGATTTTAAATTGTTCTGTTGTTTTACATTTTTCTATTCTCTGCGTAGCTTATTAATATTTTTTGGTTTATGGAACTTTAAACCGAGTTCTCAATGAAGCACAGGATGCACGAAATTTTTGGATAACTGCCAAGCAAATGTGAGTGTTAAGTGTAAATTCACAATTTTACTGAAATAATTTGCGGTTTTCGCCACTCGTAAATATGTAATAAGTACGTACATTTCGCACAAGTCCGGTTAAAATTCTTGGAACTGTCGGCAGTTATTTTATTTGCAGTCAATTGCACTTAGCTCTTTAATTTGGTGTTGGTATTGCGCGCCTTCTTACATTTGTATTGCAGAGTTCGACAGATTTGACTCATGAGTACTAAAAATTTAGAATCAAAGCAAAATTAGTCTCTAAGTTGTATTATTACATCAGTGGCTGATCGCAGTGAAATTTAATTCCATCTAAAGAAATTACTCATACGGATCATGCGCCCGTTTTAAATAAAACGTCGTTAAACGTCGACATCAAACAATTCCTATCTCTCCACATCATTACAAAACCGTTTCCAAAAGTGTCTTCTCTTATTGCCCACTATGGGAAACCCTAAGGCGATCGCTTTTCGCATTCAATTTCACAAATCCCACTCCCAGTAATGTTATGCATTCAGAGCCATAATCACTCCTTTATTGTATGCAAGGTAGTGGAACCTCCTTAAAGTTGCAAATTACGACCAAATAGTTTAACACATAATAGGTCCATTTAGGACCCCACATAGCTTCTCCCAGCTTAACTCTGGAGTTCTTACAAGGAACGTGGATTATAGGTGTAGTAGACGTTGTTTTTGCAGAGCATGGTAAATGGGGAAGCTAATATTGGACTGTCACTAGATTGTCCTCAGCTTCCACATAATATGTTCGACTCTATCCTCCATGAAAGGAGCGTGATTCTAATGGCAATGTGATTTTCGTACTTTTTGTCTTATTTCGGCCATAAAGTACTACATGTAGCATACTCCCCCTAGTTAAGCAGAATAGGTTGTCGATGTCGGCTCGGATATGTTGCTTCACAAATGTTCATTTCCGATCCAATTATTGCCAAAGCATCCTTCGTTTCATTATCTTCTATATTGCTACGTCCAAAAGCGCAGCAGAGTCTGAAAGGTCCATGTGTTTGCAGTAAATTCCTCCTCCCGTGCCGATCTTAATTTTTGAGCCATCTCTATTGATCTCAATGAAACTAAGGAAAGGCTTACAATTTCTATCATAAAAACAACGTTTTTTCCTACTACTACTTATATAGTAGTATAGTGATTAAAACAGCGCGGATAGTAAGGAAAATCAAATTGCTCACTTTCAATTGAACCAGACAACCAGCCATATATCCACCGTTTGAACAACCAGTGTCGCTAAAACTTCACAAATAGCCAGAAATAGCAAAATGAGAGAAATAAACCCTTAGCGGTAAACAAATGATAAGGGTGAAATCATATTAAGTTGCGTAACCAAACCAATAAATTATCTTAAAGAACCAACAATGACCCAAGTCCAAAACTGTATTACATTTCGTCTAATCCTGCTTCATACAAATAAAATTCCAATTCCTACAGCAATAATAGTTTAGAAACTAAATAAACCAATTTATTAGAATCCCCTCCGAAAACTTTTCCCAATTCCAGCAATGTCCTTCGAAACACAGAAGACCATTTCAACCTTTCTGCCTTTAATTAAATATGAGTCCTTAAACAGCACCCCTGTCGACCCAATTCCATATAACTACATACACCGCCAATCCATTAGCGTGGTGCAAAATCAATATCTAACAGGAAATAAATGTGTTTGCATTTGTATTGTGTACACATTCTATTTAATTGAATATAAGTAGCTTCCGATGCCAACACCGGTCCGGACGAAAAACGTCATCAGCCGCAGAAGTCATTCTTTTCACCTCCAGATCCTCCCGTGTAATCGTCCGTTTTGGGTGAAATGACTCACCATCGCATCGGTTCGGCCTTGTTTATCCATTGATTTGTATCGCATCTGCGTACAGCGTCAAGTATCGCGAATTTAATGTGAAAATATCTTAAGAGAAGAATAATTGTTTCAGCGCGGTCGAAAGATATTTTCAGACTGTCTTTCTAAAAATAGTTCCAATCACTGATTATAGTCATCAGTTGCATAGTTGCTCATAGTTTCTTTTCTTTTTAAACAGTCAATACGTATCTAGATTGATAAAAGTCTATTAACCTCAATCATCATTGACGCCATTACAAGTAGTTTATTAATACTCTCGCCTGCCATAAATATTTGTAGACCATGCTAATTTATTCCATTTACCTATTATACAACACGATTAAGAAGAGTTTTCCCATTTTTCTCTTTGACACATGTCAAGTCGACAAGAAGTAAACAAAATATGTCCGATTATTTCGTCTACGGTTTTTTTAATAATTGATTAACTACACGAATTGTGACTTAGAGACTATGTTGTTGACGCGCATACAGAATGGAACGAAAAAAAATGAATTGGTGGGCGTCAATTCTAGACACAAGCATGCAGTAGAATTCACACAATGTTCACAAACAGCTGAAGACAAATGGTGACAGCTAGTTAGAAGAAGGGAGACGTTTGGAAAAGCGTCATTCGAACTATGCTTAACGCAGTGCGTGGGCGCTTTGTACGTACGTACGTCTGCAAGAAGGGTTGCATAAATAAAAGGAGCTGGCGTTCATTCATAATGTGCTGATGACACTTTCTGAGGTCTTCCTTTTTTGAAGGGGGATGGAGTTTTTTATCAGACAGGTTTTTTAGTACACTGAAGCCTTTCATCCGTTGCAGCAATTCCAGAAACGTTTGTTTTTCACTAATAACAAAGGGATGACTTGATTTTTGAAACGGAGGTTTGGTCGTCACTTTAGTCTCGGAAACTGTAGCTGCAACTCAAAGGAAATTCAAGAATCGAATCGCTCATTCGCTCAATGTGCAGTAGTCGCGATTGGGCTTTTTGGATTACATCCACATCTGGGCACAGCTCAAATAGTGCATGATTGTATCTTCTTTATACGGCGACCTCTGAGAGAGTTTATATACTCCTCATACAATATTTGGTATGTATTGTGTCAGCCCACATAAAGGGCGCAAATAGTAGAGGTGAACTGCTCGTTGATTTTGGTAGTGGTATGTTGTTATTGACTTTTAAGCTACTGATGTTTGGCATTTTTGATGGCATCAACAAGTTGGGGACTGTTCAGCAAAAAGTTTTGTTTGTAGAAAATTGTACTATCGCACGAGCTGTCATCAAAAACAAATATTAAAAGCTCCTGTCCTGATTTTGCTGTCTCTAATGGCTATTTTTAGGTATTTTCTCGTGAGTTTCTGACTGAACTCTGGTATCTCTTTTGAGCTTTAAAGGATGTGCTTTCCTTTTGTAATTGTTCTTCAATCCGTCAGTAGATAGGCGACGCTCCTTGACAGGCCTTTCTTCTTTGCACTGGTGAATTATATACATATATTGGTGAATTATATATGCTGTTCTCTCATATCTTGAGGTAAAAGCAGTATCTACCAACTTCGGACCAGTGATTTTAAGGCGTTTTCGGTGGTTTCGTTTTTGCCATATGAACGGATCTGTTTGAGATAATGCTTTATGTCTTCTGCACAGCTAGATTGTAATAACACAATTATCTTTCAAAACTGCATTCATGCTTGAATAATTAAGGAAGAGCTTCACAGCTTCGCTCCATATATCTTTATCTTCGTTGACACCAAGCAAGAGCTGTAGATTGCTACCTAAAATTAATTCTATTAGAATGAGTTTCGAGGTTTCGATTTCCAGTTTGTCGGTCTTGTCCTGATTGGCCTCAGTACGAAAATGTGGTTATGTTCCATCAATTTTACCGAAAATTACTCCGAAACGTATCAATTAACTTTTTTTGCAGAAAGCTTTGAAACTTTGATAGGATCTTATATGCGACAACCTTACTTACTGGGATATAACTTAAGATACCGCAAGATATTAGACACATATGACATATGGAAGTGATAGTCCAGCCATAGGACACTTTTTTCCATCCTATACGTGGTTAATAAGTTGGTACTAGCGCTCTTTAAAGATATTGTCTTTGCTTGTATATGATCACCTTACGGTGAGCCTTATTCATAATAATTTGTATGAACGTCATAATAGGACCCACTGAAAATCATTTTTCACCTTTCCATTCAAAATTTTGTAGATTACAATAGATAATCCCACGTGGGAAATATTTCCATGAGTTTGTAAAAGTCTACTCTCACACTAAAATAATAGCCTAATAGTTAATAGTAATATCTTTTTTTGTATATAAAAAAATGTCGCTTATCTGAATTCGTAAAGTGTGTCCTAAAATTGATTAATAGCACTACACTACACAATATCAATTACATCTCCCATAGAAAGCCAAAATACAATAAAATGTTCGAAAGGACAAATTTCTAACTGATAATTTTTTTACAGGTGTTCTCATCTATGAAATGTTAGTCGGCTATCCACCCTTCTATGACGACAATCCGTTTGGCATTTATGAGAAAATCCTTGGTGGTAAAATCGAATGGCCTCGTCATATGGATCCCATTGCGAAAGACTTAGTTAAGAAACTGCTCGTTCAAGATAGAACGAAGCGGTTGGGCAACATGAAGGTACGTCACAGGTCTATTGAACATTTGTTATAAATCTTCCCACGGTTATTTTTCAATTTTTTATGTGACGCATGTGTCGAGTAAAATACGTATGCTGCATTTGTTTTTTCGAACAAAAAAAGTGATAATTTTTTAACTTCACAATGGTTCTGTTTTCCAAAATAACAAATTGCCATTTTATTTATAATCCGCTGAGGCATTTCAAAGTTTTCTGATATAACGGTTGTCTTATGTACGACATAGTCAGGCTCTGCTCATGCTAATTAATCGTGACAAATATCACCCCGGTTGACATTGGTAAAAGTTAATAAAACAAAAGAGTGGAGCGAAATCTAAATACACAAATGATTAAGACTAGCAGGATTGGTTTTGTTTTTTTGACTGAACATTTTTCTTTTACAGAATGGTGCGGAGGATGTGAAACGGCATCGGTGGTTTAAGAATTTAAATTGGAATGATGTCTTGAACAAGAAATTAACGGTAAGTTATTGCATTTTATTGGGGAGTAGTTTTTGGGTTGGCGTGACTTATTATAGCAATTACATAATTGAACATATGAGTTGGGTGGGCGCTGTTGTATACATTTTCAACTATTTTTCATTTCTGTAATTGTCCCTTATATTTATGGCACCTTTTAATGGGCATAGGGCATAAACTACGTATTAAATAGACCGTCAGCTCAGACAACTTAAGAGAATTTGCCTAGAAGCTTTTTCCATGTTACGAAATATATGGGAAAGTATGTATGTCATGTTAAAGTAAATTAGCCGCACGCATATACTTGCGCGTAGTAACCTGACAGATCATTCAGTTTTTTTTTTCTTTTATTGCACCTGTTACAAATCTGTTCCATCTTCCTTCTTCTGAGGCGAGATATTTCATCCGTAGCCGCATTTTACGCTGGGTGGCTGCTTCGGTTTAGCATGTTGATCTTCATGTAGGTCTTGGTCTACCAACGTGCCGTGTACCTTGGGGTTAACACTCAAAGGACTGCTCTGCAATGTTGACATTTATCCTCCTTAGGTGCTCAGTGTTCCCAATACAGCTACTCTTCCGTTGCCTAATCATATCATCCAAAAGCGATACCACGATTCTTGGTTCGATATTATTATATTTTGACATCTTAGCCCCCAGAATATTAGGAGTTAGGACTTCATGGTTGAAAGGATTGTTCAGCTTTGCAATAAGGCTAGTAGGATCTTACTTTTTATGATCTTGACGGAATTCCGTTCTGTTCCCTTTTCGTGATCTTTATAATATTTCCTCATGTACGAGTACATTTGGTTTTAATTATCATCATAGGACATTCTAGGAATTTGTGTACAACATTGTGTTAAGTCGAGCTACCATACCGACCGATCCAATTCGTGATGTTGCCGTCGTGCTCTCCATCATTTCCCTAATTTCTCGGCTTCAACGTTCTTGCTTGTGTTATGTGATGATGATTATGTCATTCGCTAATTCGACCTGTTTTGCTTTGAATTAGCCTAATTGTATGCAAGCATTTGTTATTAAGTGGTATACTCTGGTATATTTTGCTAAATGTCTAAATATTTCGGTGTGTGTTTGGGTATAACATCATTATCATGTGATGCATAATGTAATGATGAGATATTAAACATGTTATACGAGAGAGGTGCCAGCATGGACATACCCCAAGTCTTTTACTTGTAATGTATTGTAAATCTCAGACGTGCCAAATGTAAAGTGTAGCTGCTGTGCATGCTTTGTATTCGACTTCACTTTGCTTTACTGTGAACAACGTTCACCAAACTAAGTCTTTTTACAAACATACTCCCTTGGCAGATGTCGCAGATGTTTTCCATGAAAACTATATATTTAGAAGACCATTGCTCTCAATTCACATAGAAACCTAAATCAATTGACAGCCATTCTTTATATCTCCGACGATCATAAAAATATGTACCCTTCACCACTAAATGGAGAGTGCGAAAATTCCCTCCAATGTCAATGGCTTGCTGATGCGGTCAATTAACCAACACTTTTCTCCGTTATAGTTGATATTTTAACAGAACACGCAGAGTATATTTTTCTGTTTCCCATTTATTGTTGGTTCAAGTTAATATGTTTTGATGATAGTTCGCCCCCTCCCATCCACCAACTTAGCTCATGGTGTAATTTTAGAACGATTATGCGATAGTCGTTCATCACAAACGTCTTCTTACCACAACATACGGCATGGGAATGGTGAATTTTGCAAAACCTCCCTCTCCAAGCGAATGCCTTTGATATTCATTAAATCTGTTTATAATATAAAATAATAATTCAATGGATTGGCAGAAACACCAATAACAGAAAGAAAATTTATAATATGTATTTTCGAACGCTCGGCTATTATTCAATTTTCGAAAACGCCTTTAGTTGAAAACGTTCTAACCTGCTTGGTTATTGACTTGTGCTATTCGCTTTCGTTGGTTTCCCCATTGATTATTACAATTTTGTCGGTTCAAATTTGGTTACGTACCTTAGGAGGCCCCCTAATACGTAAACGGTGTGAAATCCATCAGAGGTTGGTTATTTTCTTTTGCGAGCGTCATTTGGGAAATATTTCCCAATATAATTTATTTTTTATTATGCAAATAAACATGAGTGGGAACAATTTTGAAATTCCAAAAATTTGTTTAAAATATTTTGTAAGATTATGAAAGATATACAGTTTTTGTCTTACACTGCAAACGCGCGAAGAATATCTTCTCGGGTTTAGGGGGAAATTTATTAGATTTAGCTTGTTGTTTAGACCGGTTTGATAGACGTAATTGACAGGGAACATATCAAATGCGGTATTTTCCCGGCGATTTAAGCACAACAATTTATTGGGTTATAAAGCGAAATGTTTTGTGTTTCCAAAATGAAATTAAAAAAAAACATCTAATTTGTTACTTGTATTGTTTTGATTTGTTGATTTGTTCTTTGGGTAAACAGAGTTGTTCAAGGTTCAGACACGTGATCAGGCATGTATCTCGCGGACGAGAGACGTCAATAATTTGGAAAACAAAGTTTTTTAGTGGAGCTTTTGTCTGATGTTGAGACTTATAAATCAATAGGAGACTTTTTTTAATGGATTCAGTCATCCTTTCGGATTTTTTATCGGCTTCTCCACGTGTGTAGCTTAAGATATTTATTCCTTTAAACCATACGTTCACATCTGGCATAGAACCTACTATATTGAACATATTCCAAAATGACATCGACTAGATTTCTCTACTAACCTGAACGCAGAAATTATGTTTGTTAATATGGCTTTGACGACGTCAGGCACACAATTGAAGTGCCAACTGAGTACCTTCCTATTCAGCCACGAAGCTCTTGGCCAGATTTGTCAGCTTCCTCTCAATGAAAGTCAACTGATAAAAATGGTTGCGTGATCCATCTAGATCTATGAAAACTGAAACACATCAAGTCAGCCAGCTAACAGACTTACTTAACTAATGACTTAGCCATTTATATGTAAGTGGGCTTCATCAGCCGAATATAACTCAAGCCATTACAACAATTACAACAATTACAACAATTACATTACAATTGAATGTAGTGATCATAATTGGATTAAGAAACATTTCTATCGTTTGACAAACGGATTTGCGTCCGTATTTGACACATAAACCAATTATTTTCCACAATTTTTTCAAGAACTTTAGACTTGAATTTCAAACGAAAATAATAGTTGGAATTATTTATCTTTGTTTGTTTTAATCACTTTTGACACCTCGATTTGTGAATACTCTACTTCTTGCCAATACGGTTGGTTTTTATGATTGATTTTTGAGCTCCTAGGGAGCTCATAGACCTTGAACCTTAAACGGAAATAATAGGTCTGTTCCTTTACTTTTGTAGTAAGAATGAAAAAGACAAAGTCAAATTATTTTATTATACTCAATTTATCGAGTGGTGGGGATAAATTCTCTCACAGAGAGAGACGCTTACGAAGAAGTTAGGGAACGCTTTTGTAGTAATCTATGAAAAACGACAGATTCCTCATTCGAGAAGAGGAAAAAGCGGCACAGCATTACAAATTACGTGGAGGAGATTATCCTTTCTTACTCCTTACAGCGAGGAAGAATTTCGTCGCCACCAAAAGAATCTAAGGAGAACATTCAATTTTATTTTTCCGCCTGTTGATACCATTTTAATATACAAGAAATCAAAACCAGAGACAATACTGAGATCACCAACTCCCGCCGATTTCCCGTTACTTAGCCTACAAGCTATATTTTTATGGAGTGCTCACGTTTGGTGCGCTAGTATTGTTACATAGGAAATCGTATTGACAAATGTCACGAAACTTCAAAAATTCTGCTCACCAACACACTCCCAGGAGATATGAGACACTTCCGCTGTGGGCAAAGTTGCTGGCAGAGTTCATAGAATTTTATCCGTTTAATTTGAAATTGTTCGTTACGTGTGGATAATATTTTTTTTTTGGAATAAGTGCACATTTGCTTAAAATGTTCATGAAAAATTAACAATGTAGATTGGTTGAGGGTAAATGAAAACATTTTGAGCAAATTTTCTTCATTATTTAAGACAAATTTACACACGAAATCGAAGTTAATGATATCCAAAAGCGGAAAATACACAACCATGTTTGTCCTAATATGTTTCTAGTATATAGAACATCAACTTTAGATAGTTTTCCTAACCAAACAAATCAAATTATTCGCCTTTTAACAATTTATAATAACTAACCAATGGCGTTCAGTAATGAAAAAATGTGATATTCGCAAACTCTTTCACATTTCCCCACGGCTGCCGAGGTTGGCAGCATTTATTTTTGCATTTTTTGTATGTTTTTGCATGTCACACGGATTATTTTTTGACATAACACCGATAGGAAAACAAAATGGCGAATTTGAAAAAAAACTGAGGGGGCCAGCGGCAAGAGGATTGTGAGTTGGGGGTCTCAGTATGGTTTGTCTATGATCAAAACAAATGTCGAATAGGACAACAAATTTCGAATCAGCTGTTAATTGACAGCTTTTTCAATTCTTACACCAAGAAATTTGTTGAGTAAAAATTCGTAAGATTCTCAGTGGAGGTGTAATTTCTTGCTCTCTCGATGACGCTCTATTTCACGAATTTTTCGAGTTAAGGAACGGCATTGAGTAAAAATTCGTAAAAATTCGTAAGATTGAAAAGTAAAGGAACAGACCTATCAGGTAGTTGAAATTGATTAGCTTAGTTTGTTTTATTCATTTTTGACACCTCGATTTGTGAATACATACTCTACTTGCAAACCCGGTTGGATTGGTTGGTTGGATTTTATGATTGATTTTTGAGCTCAAACTAAGCAAATTAAACTTTTTATAGGAAACCCGAGAAGGCCACAAACCTTTCAAATCTGTAGCACCCGTTGCGTCGATGATGATGAAATATTCTTTGCAAAATAATTTTACACCACCACCAAAGATTGCTTTGTATTTATTTATTCGACGGTCTCGACAGTTTCTCCTAACGCTTAATCCTAACCTCAACACTTCCCCGACCTCGTCAAAATATCTCAATTGTAGCAGACCTTGATGTCAGCCACTTTTAAATGTCGCGCAACAGCGTTGTTATACAAATCTGATAGCTGTCAGAGACAGATGCCACTTCAGTATAATTAACAGTTGCCCTCTCATTAGTCAGGCTTCAGTAAAAGTATTAAATTAAATTATATATCCGAAGTAAAAAAAAGAAATATGTTATGCTCACTCTACTGCAAAACTTTTAACGCCATGCTTATGTCACGAGTAACACCACCATACATTGCCAAGACGTGTCAATCTTCAGTATCGTAAAAGTCATCATAAACCTGCAGACTTGTCAATCATTAACTCTTAACACGAATTTTCATTTCCCCAATTTTGGCCCAATTTTTCGTTGAAGCTTTCAATTTGTCTACCTACCCAGTTTTGTTAAACTGTCACCCCAGTGACAAACATGTAAAACACTCAAACGGCAAACACATTTCTCACCCCACATATTTTACCGAAATTCTTTTATAAGCAATTCGCTATTAATGCAAAAGGTTATTGCACACCAAATGTCCTTCTCACCTCATCTGTCACATTAAAAAAAAGCCGATTCAAGCGATCTAAGCAAATTTATTTTCGACAACATTAAGACCATGGTCAAAATTAAATAAAAATATTTATAGTTCACTGATGAAAAACAATTAATTGTAAATTAAATAACAGACGGTGTGTCTGCCAACAAAACAACAACAAAAGGCAATGCGGCCGCCCCGAAAACTAATTGTTTGGCCTTTAGCCGACAAATTTACACTGTTTTTTTGATTTGCGTCAAAATAAAGAAATAAAAATGACTAAATAATAACAGAAAAAAAATATATAAAAACAAAATTAATAAAAATATGCTATTTTTTGCACTTGCAGCCGCCTATAATGCCTGAAGTCACATTCGACGGCGACACAAGTAATTTTGACGAATATCCCGAAACGGATTGGAAACCGGCCAGGGCTTTAGACCAAAGCGACATGCAGCTGTTTAATGACTTTTAAAATAATTTAAAACAAAAACATGAAATGTAAAATTAAAGCAAACAACAAACATTTTATTTAAAATTTTGTGATCAATATTGCACCCGGGTTGTTTTTGCTTTTTTTATAAATTAGTCTTGTGGAGGAGGGTATCGCCATCAGCAATCTCTCTCTTTGTGAATAAATACATTTTATTTAAGTTTTAAGAAGAGCGCGCTATATATTTTATGGCTATAAGTTTTGCGTTAAGTTTCATTTAGGTATTTATTTATTGTCCATGCACGAGTGTAATTAACTAGGAAAATAATTATTGCTCTCCTTTCGTTTTTAAGGTAACTTATTATGTTGAATACATTTTAAGTTTTTCGTACTTTTTAAGATGGTTAATACCTATATCTAATAAAGAAAAAAGAATAAGTTTACTCAGAATAATGTGAAGCAAATTTACACATTGTAAATATATACTTTCTAGCGAGTAGTTTTGTGGTCAGAAGGGTGGAATTGAAAGTGTTTTCGTTACAAAAACATGTAGGGCAATTGTATTTATGATTAAATTTAAATGAATGATATTTACCTACATTTTAATTAAATATGATTACAACAAGTGAGTAACATTGCATTTTGTTATTCTCAATTTCTTTGAAATGCGCAGATATTATAGTAGTTTTAAGATGAGAAATAAAGAATAAACAAATCTATGCGGAATGACTTATAGATATTGAGACTTGAAGAAACTTTTGTTGTTTTATTTGACTATGACGAAAACTTGACTGTCACAAGTAAATTTTGTAGGTATGTATTTCTTTTCTAATTCTATGGGTTATGCGTTATGAATAAATCGCCTAAGCATTCAGTAAATGTCTTAGCACAGCAAGTTTCGACAGCTTACCGCATGATTTCTGAAGTACAAATAATATTCAAGTGGTGTATTTTGACATCCATTTCGTCAAAACAAAAATGCTAACCAATCAAGAAACACGTTAAAAATCGACTCAGAAATGAGTCGAGAAACATGCCAATTTAAAAAAATGCCCCCAAAAATACGTCAAAAAGTGCTACAAAATGCTTGGAAAGCGCAATAAAAAAACACGATGAAAAAACGTTAAAACCACGTTACAAATCGCGTCTAAAATGCTTCTAAAAATGTATTGGAAAACTTCTTAAAAACGAATAAAAAATCACATCGAAATCGGAGTAGAGAAACCTTTAAAAGCATCGGAAAACCCATGGTTAAGCGCGTAAAAAAATCGTTGAAAACCGCATTGAAAAACGCGTAAAAAAACACTGAAGAAACCACGTAAACCGCGTGAAGAAACCCGAGAAACACTTTAAAAACACTACGCAGCCATGCAATCGTCAGAGGCTCGATAGGTTGTTAACGGGAATTCACAAGCCTGTTTACAAATGCCTGGTATGGCGTTGTTTACCTTCACACATCTCTCTACTAGCTCGTACCTTGCTTTTACTTCAATCCATGCCTTCATTAGTGCAGCGCATCTTCCTTTCAATGTTGTTGTTCTTGTCATCGAGTACACTCAAGCACACACAAAAACTAAACTATGTGAACGAAAGGTCAATGGCATTATGGAAAATGGGTTAATCTTCATAATATGTATCTACACTAACCGAATGTTTAACGATCTGCCACCCATTGATCGATCCGTTAATAATTACATCATTACGCGGTGTTTGTACATACATTACTCTATTCCGTAATGAGGTGTTGAATTTCTTGAGAAGCACCGTTGCAGATGGCTCCAACTGAAAACCAAAAGAAGACAAAGTTGATCGAATTATAACAGACACACACTAGATTTTCTTGGGAAATCAAAATTATAAAAACAAATAAACACGAGTCAAAAATGTTTATGAAAGTGATTCGATATTGATTCCACTTGCCATAGGCTTTCAGTTTTTCTTTTCAATTTCTTTTTTTGGTATTAAAGCAGATTTTCTGGTGCGTTAATGGCTTCTTTTGGGTGACGAAGAGATTTATGGGATCTAATTAAGCAAGTGGAAGCAGAAATCTCAAGACACATTCGATTAATTAGTTTTAATTTGTGTGGTGTAAACATCAAGCTATTGTGGATTATTGGAAACACGTTTTGGCACTCAAACAATAACTAAGGTGAAGGCGCTTTTTGAAGATGTTCACTGTCAAAAAGTTTCCGAGTTTTGTTTGGAAACTACGTTGCACAGGTTCCACAGAAGAAATTTCACTGACCAAATGTTCACAAAAGGATAGGTTCGGGATACCGGCATGGCCAGTCTTTCTCTGGTTCATTGTGAAGTAGCTTTGAGTCGTACGGCTGCAGAAGCTGCCGTTTGCCTGCTGAAGATGTCAATGAGTGTCATACGAAACAGGATGTCATAGCATAATCCCTGCTAATACATAAAAAAATGCGTTATGTTTGATGTAACTTTTATGACAAAACCAAGCAAACAAACATGTATAAAGCTCGAATTCAAGGACAGGGCTGTAGCAAAGAAGTGTACATAATATACGCTGAGTAAGGTGACTGAAACAGAATTTAAGTCGAATTATCGAGTCATTTTCAAGAAATTAGGAAGCCTTTACTCGTTCGACACAAGAAGCAGGACAAAAATATGGTAAAGCCTTAAGAAGAAAGTAGTAGAAGCTGCACGAGCTATTAATGGTATTTACGAAGGCGCTTTTAGGTTGACATTTCAAAAATCTTTCCGATGAATTCATCATAAAACAACTTCTTGCCTATACGTTACTTTTGTTACTATTTCAATAGCATTTGCAAGAAATTTTTCTATCGCAAGTCTAGTCGCATTACTAAGCCATGTTGACTTCTCCAAGCTACTTCATAGAATTAAATGTTAGTTGTATTAGATACCATTAACATTTTAAAAATAAGTATAAGCAGTTGCATAAAACCTCATACAGGCCAGAGATTTAGCAGAAGGTAATAGCTGGCTTACAAAATACCTCGGCTATTCACAAGACCTATAAGATGGAATTGTCGCAAATAACACAATGATATAAACCCATTTCCACTAAGAAATCTTCCGACATTTGTCTTTATTTGTTGCTACATCTATTGATATAGAAATGCCTACACACTTTGTACCGCTCCGATAACTACTTCTCCTTCTTTTCAACACTCAGCGAATTGTACAGTCGATTCAGCTCGTTGGCCACCAGATTGTCCATGATAATCCCATTAGTATCAATGAAATTAGCGCACGTTTTAGTAATAGAAGCCTCTCGCAGTGACTTGGCATCCTTTGCCGACAACACCAGCGTATACTTGTCATCATACTTCTTCATATCGGAGCTGGCTTCCCAAGTCTTAACACCTCCATTAGCATCCTTTTGTATCGCCACCGCAAAAGTGCCCTTCTCTCTATACGTAGTGTGCAGTGTCAACACTCCCATGAGGAAAAAATACGACAAAACACTGAACATCAGTACTGGCCGTGATTCGGGGAATGGATGTGCATAGTCCCATCCGTGAGCGAGCAAAGCAACTCCAACGGCAAGACCACAAATCAGCAGACGAGTGTTGATGAGACCAAATTGTTCTTTAAAATTGGGACGATCCAAGAGGGCATTCTTCACGGAATCATCGAGTGCATGTTTAACAGCGGAACCATCCCATTTGTTGATTTTTACTACCTAGAAGCAAATTCCAGAATCAGCACCCAGCGGCTGACGTGTCCCAAATGGACCAACCGCATGGAACTATCACAATTCATAGACTTCACATACCTCTTCAATGAGTTGCTTTTCTTTTGGTTTCTCCTCCTTTTTGGCTTTAGTGGTCATTTTTAGTTAATATTCGCAGAAATTCACGGGTGACAACTCGACAAATAGACGATGCGGCAGCTTGTTTGGAGAAAATCGTTCAGCCTTTTCCTTGTATATTTGACAGTATGTACCGGCTTTCCGCTTGTTCCGCTTATGTGTCACTTTTTTGATGTTTCATTTCAAAAGTGTTTCTACGTCCCACAGTTTTTGTTTGGAATACTCGCTGAGAGATGGCTCCGGTGAATATGCTATAGGCGTTTTACTTTTTTAGTTCAGAGCACAACCTGAACTGTTATACAAAAAGTCCGTGTTTCTTTTTTAACTCAGATAGGTACCTACATCAGAGCTCAGAATGTGTGATTCTTTTTTCGTTCAGAGCACCATCAGAGCGCGCTCTATGAGCTGAGAATAAATTGCCTCAGCATCACACTTCCATTCACATTTGACAGAAAAAAAAAACAGGATAAGGAAAATAGTTGAAATGGCGGACGAACCTTGTTGTGCTGGAACTAAAAATTAACCAATTTAATATACCTATAACAATTATTAAATATTCAATTTATATATATATTTACACAAATGACAGCTATCTGAGCACGCTCGCTTCAGATCGCGCTCATAATGCTCGAGCTCAATTCGCCTATTGTAGCACTGATGCTTTCTATTGAGGGAACTCAAATACCTAGAATGTTTTAGATCCAGCTTTGGCCAGATCTGTTTTGTCGCTAGACATGTCGAGCCGGTTGTCCACCTAAGATTTGTTCTTTCGTTAGCATCCAGCTTTATGATGAGTTTACAAGTGGCGATTGGAATATACCTAAGGAATCCTTAACTGGAAGCATATGTAGTGTAGTTCCGTGTTTGGCAGTTCATCAGCCTTGCAGTTACCTGTGATGTCCCTATGTCCCGGCACCCAACAGAGGTGAACATTGAACTGCTCCGCCATCTCTCTGAGAGACGAACGACAGTCTTGGGCTGTTATTGAATTTGTAGAGAGTGATTCCAGCCACTTTATAGCCGCTTGACTATCCGAGAAGATACGGCTATCTTTAGCAGATGACACGTTTTCTCTCAGCCAAGATAAAAGACTTCTTTTATCGCCATAATTTCCTCCTGAAAAACGCTACACTGATCAGGAAGGCGGAAGGAGAGAATAAGTTTTAGTCTATCGGTGAAGACACCGCCACCAATACCGTTCACAGTTTTTGAACCATCTGTGAAGAAATGGATCGATTCATCATCCATGAATGCTTCCTCCTCCCAGAATGATCTAGTGGGAATGGAGACCTGGAATTTTCTATCAAATTGCAGTTCTGGTGTGGTGTAGTCGATATTTTCTGGAAGGTTCTTAAAATTGTTCAGGATACCGGCATGGCCAGTCGTTTTTCTGGTTCATTGTGAAGCAGCTTTGAGTCGTACGGCTGCAGAAGCTGCCGTTTGCCTGCTGAAGATGTCAATGAGTGTCATATGAAACAGGATGTCAAGTGCAGCGAAGGGGGTGGTACGAAGAGCCCCTCCGATGCACAAACAAGCAGTTCTTTGGACCTTGCTTAACTTAAAACAGTACACCAGGCAACCACACCGCCGCTTCGGTCTTATGACAGAGACGTATAGCCAGTGAGTGATACTATGACTTGACTTTTTTGCAAGAGAGAAGTACCACAGTGGCCTTTTCAACTCTTTCTTGAATGTTAGGCTTCCAGATAAACTTTCTATCAAAAATAAGACCCAAGTATTTAGATTCATTTGAGAAAGACCTTCTACTGCCATTTATAGAGGAAGGGTCAATGTGTGGAATCTTGTATTTCCTAGAGAAGAGGACAACTTCCCTGTTTAGGTGTTATCATGTTATTTTAGACAATGGCTAAAATAACTGAAATGATTCCATTGATAATTAAGATTTTAATAAAAACTGTCGCAATAATAAGTTATTCGAACACGTTTAAATGAATCTACTTATTTAAGAGAATCTAGTTTTTTACTAAAAAAACTGGTCACTTAATATAGACGAGTTTAAACAGACACAAATCGATTCGACTTAAAGAACAGCTTTAATATAATTATGTGGGCTTAAGCTAGAGTGTGTTATGGGCGAAAATTCGCTGAAGTAACAGAACACTTCAGGCCGAAATGTTCGCTTAATGTCACGACATACAATATCATATTAACTTAAGTCAATTACTTTCATGCGGATAGTATGGCTCTCCTATTAATAAAATAGTGTTCTGAACGTTCCCTTCAGTAAGATTTCAATGCGTCACCCTCTGCAATAGCTGTTTTTTATGATCAGCTATGATCCATATAGATCATCGATTTACATGCACTTACAACAACAGCACATGATCCTGCTTCTCATCGAGATAACGAATCATGATCTGAAAATGTATTCCACTATTTCCGGCGGCGTTGTTTCTTTTATTCTTGAATGTTGGTGTGCCTGTAAACCATTGCCACACAATCGCATTGCCAGACTAAAAAATCGAACACAAAATGATTTTTTTCGCATTCGAATAAAGTCCCTGTCCGTATTCCGAGTTATTTTGTTTTTTCTCTTTCTATAAAGGTATGTCCAGACCAGCCAATCATTTGATAAACAATTAAATACCTTCATGTTCCATATTTATTTCTAAAACACTTATTAAACAAAACAATTCTTATAAAATGCTTAGAAATGTTTTGCTGATTTGGATCTGGACACCAGAAAAACGTTTATGAAATGTTTCACAGTTACCCAATCGTGATGGGAAATATTTTTTGTTTTACAAGTATCCCTGCAGAAAGTGAGCGCTGTTTTTCGATTATTATTTGTTTTTAAATAAAATAAAAAATGTCCAGAAAAGCTTTGAATACCTAATAAGAAAGTGATTCACTTAATACGATTATTTGAATTAAATAGCGTGTCGCGTGATTGCCAAGACCAAAAATACAAAAATTTAAACTTTACTCGCTGCTAATAATCCCACCACATTATTTTCTTCTCGTCCAAAACAGGATAAAGGTGAAACATTTAACAAACATTTACCCCCGTATTAATAAACAAATAAGTATACAAAAATTTTACGTAACTGCTGAATAACGAGTTGATAACTTTTACGCAGTGTTTATTAATACGGGGGTTAGTAAATAAAATTCAGAAATCTTTTATAAATGTTTATAAAATCTGTCCGATTTGCTTCAGAAACATTTCATAAACATTTCTGAAATATTTCGGTGGTCTGGACACACCTTAATATGCCAAGATAAACTGAAGCGGTAGCAGCAAATATTGTTCATGTGTTACATATTTGAGCATAAAATACTAAATTTGTTTCACAAAAATATATTTGAAAAGAAAAATTATGCAAAATTTGATTCAAATATGGTAACACCCCCGACTTTGCAAGTGAAATGACATGTGCCTTGTGTGACGTCACATTGAGAATAAAAATTGCAATATGGCTGGTGGCAATATGAAGTTTGAAATACCCTGTATTATCTGTTTTGTTTTTGAAAGCAACTGTTACCACAACTCCGAAATTTAACTTTTCAATGATCCGTTTTTTTTTATTTTCGTGATCTGATTCGGATCAGATCACGCTGATAATAAAAAACAGCTAATGTGCTCGCAAAATATCTAATCAAATACCTACTGCAGAAACTAGCTACCTTCGACATTTATCACTGATCACCCACTGTTTGGGTCGATATTTCCTCAATTGTTTATTACAACACTCTATAAAATAGGATATGCAAAACTACAGTAATACAAGTTTTGGTGGCGTATGTTTGACCGCCTTTTAGAAAGGAATTCATTAAAATAATTATGGTGTGCGAAACAATGTAGTCAGTGTTGCAAAAATGTTAATAAAACTCATATGTATGTAAATGTATTTGTTTATAATTGTCTCAAAAAATAAATTACAGAGAGCGGTTAAATCCAAATTTACGTATGGATGTATAACCACTATGGGTTGATGAATGTTTTTAGTACCGCCAACCTCATCGGTTATTTAGCAAAGATTGTCTTATTTGAATTAATGATCAAGATATTGAACACGTTTTTTTGGCTGAAATAAAAAAAAGTGATGACATTATGAAGGGAAATTTGTGCTAATGCATGCAACTGTATCAGGCAAGACTAGTTCTTATTAACCAAATATTTCACCCAATAGTTTGAAACGCAAATAGACAGCTTAAGTCATGCTCTTGCAATGGTGACGTCAACGGCCACCTTGAACCTATTGTAAATTGACGTAGGTTGCCTGGGAAATGTATACCACTAGGTCGGCAATTGGCATTTTACGAAGAGAAATTCCTAATTATACAACCAGTTATCGAATATTTGACGAGGTTTTTACTGACGCAGGTACATAGTCCATATTTCGCCACTGGGATAAATCCCCAATATGGTAAAGGGATGGCACAATGGCGAAACAAATATAAGAGACTTATAACAGCTTTCAAAAAAGATTGTGCAGGTTTCGGATGCGGATTGGTATTAGAACAAACTTAATTGACTTACTTTAAGGTGGCAGGTGTAGTCCGAATCAAGGCTCGGCAGCATACCCCCCCAGAAAGGAAGAATGGAAAACACTTTTGAAAACCACTCCGGCGTGCTGGTTACAAATTTGTGTAATTTCGGCCTGACTCGTGCTAAGATAACTACGAGTAGGTACACAAAATCGGGACACGGAAACACCGCAATATTTAATCACAATCCCTCCGCGTACCAGACAACGCCAGATTCTGCCACCGATTTAACTCTCATTATTAGATAATTTAGTGGAATCACTTAATGAGCTCATATAACAAACTCCCGAAGCCCGAACGTCTAATTATGCGTTCATCTACTTTCAATTATTGTGCTACCTGAATGTGGGGATCTTCATCATAACCATATAAAAGGAATAGGTAGTTCGTGGCGTCGTGACTTTGTCAGATGTGGCTTTCTGATTTGTCTTTAACGAAAATTCGTCTGCGGACAGAAAGTCGACACAATCATCGCGTTATGTCGGCTGACGACGACGGCCGCGGCGGGTCAAATTGTTTTCTTTCTCCGAGGATCGTGGTAAAAGTAATCCTCTTGTGTGAGAGCTGAGAGCAATTTGAAAACAATTTTTGTGTTCAAGCGAAAGGTCGTCGCACAAGCTCACAACGGCACAAGAGAGGAGAAATAAAATAAATTGCAGGAATTTCAGTTTATTTCTTTTTTTCCTTTTGCCTGAAGGGATTTATTTTATTTCACAGTTTTGTTTTATTGCCGAGTTTACTGAGCAGAATCAGACAAACAAATTGGAAACCCTGGACTCGAGAGGAACAATTACCATCGGGCGGACTTTTGCTTGGAGTGATTGCTTCTGCTTAATCCGTTATGTGGTGTATCGGGTTTAAAAAGTATGACCGGACAGTAAATTTAAGGCTCGTATGTTGAGTTGATATAATTTATTATCGCGATATCGGAGAACTCTCTGGTCCGGACAATGTTTCTCTTTTTCAGGGAATTCATCGAGTTTTTGGCTTTCCAAATTTTAGTTTTTTTTTTTTTTAAGCATGGTTACGACGCGTGCTATTTTGTTATATGCATAATCTGAAGGCTTACTTCGAATATGAGGGGAATATCAGTAGATCGGAAGAAATTATTTTAACATGCCGACAAATTGGAAAATTCTTGAATTAGCGGGATTAACGTAAGACTTGTATGGACGAAGACATATATCATGTTTCAAAAGTTGAAATGCAGCACTCAGAATTTAGAAATTGTTGCTAGACAGAAAACTCGCTGTAGATCCTTCCTTTGTCGGCGAGATAATGATGTTTCAGAGTGATGACAAGTTTACGTAGTGGACAAAATTGGCAAAACGTGCACCTAAGTCTGCCACATAAGTGCCTCCTTCGTGTCCGCCTCACAACCATCGCGGGCAGTGATGTCATCTCTCACCAATGTCTTGAGGCATACGTTTCTCTGCATATGTCAGAGAAAGCAAATCATCAACTGCAACGAAACGTCCCCGTTCGTCACACTTTTATGGTCGCCACTGTATACACTTTGTATGGCAACTACTGTCCTCGCAGTGCACAGCCAGTGACATGACATTTTCATTCGTCACACTCTATTATGGTCTAGAAAATCATGAATACAGGGATGAAAGTGTCATTTGGTGAGACTTATCTACTTGCTGTTTGTACAAATCTAGTCTCTAGTGTACCAGATAAGGCTCCCGCATAGAGCAAAACTAAAGTTTTGACGTCTGTGAATCCCTTTGAGAAAATCGGTCTTCAATCAGTAGTGCCCACTGCCCAGCAATCTTTGCTGGCCTGCTTCCCGCTTCATTCCTTCCCATTCCTTCGTTGGGCTACTTATTTTTTACGTAGCTTTGTGTATCAATATACCGTTAAGTTAACTAATAGGCGTTTTTCTTCTTTAGTTCAGAGCTGAGCTCTGAACGGAGCTCGAGCATTATGAGCGCGCTCTGCAGCGACGTGCTGAGATTGTTCTGAGGTATTTATGAAACACACTTGAGCACATAGCTGTCATTTGTTGTAAATATATGTATAAATTGAATATTCATTAATTGTTATTTATTAGATTGGTTAATTTTCAGTTCCAGAACAACAAGGTTCGTCTGCCATTTCAACTACCTACTTTGTTTATCCTGTTTTTTTTTCTGTCAAATGTGACTGAAAGTGTGTAATCAGCTTTTCACTCAGGATGCTCAGTCAATTTATTCTAAGCTCATAGAGCGCGCTCTGATCGTGCTCTGAACGAAAAAAGAAACACAAATTGTGTGCTCTGATGTATCTGAGCTAAAAAAGAAACACGGACTTTTTGTATAACAGTTCAAGATGTGGTCTGAACTAAAAAAGAAAAACGCCTAATGTAAATTTGCAACAGATCTGTAAATAAAGAGTACCTCTTAACCAGACGTTGGTGTTTCTTTGAGTTAACCTTGGATCCGGTGAGCAAAACCCCGGCCGTAAGAAAAAGCATATCCACAACCCAACCAGAAGCAAGGAAATATTTTAATAGCAAGGATCCCGGTCTGGTAACTTTAAAAAATGCCGATAATGGACCTGTTATTTTTTTTTAAATATAATCAGACATTTTGTATTAATAAGGGTTTTTTTTACTACAAATAATTTTTCTTACACTTTTTTAAGTGAAAGTACAGCTGTCAGTTTCGTTTAATGCTGTTGTTAATTGTTTAACCAAATCGATCATTAAAAAAAAATGGGAATTTGAAAGAAGAATTTGGTTGCGACCCTTAAAGGATTTTTTCTGGCGAACAATTTTTTATAACGATATTATAAAAAATAATATCTATGTATCCAAAATTAATTATAAAATGACCTAGAACTATGTACTTCGAAGAGAGAGAGAGCATGCTCTTGCATCATAAATCGGGTTAAGAATTAGAAAATTCTCTTTACGGAATATAACCAACTTTAAAAAATGATCCTTATATTCCATTCACAAAGTATCAGAAACCGTTTTCTATGAGAATCTCTTTTATACGCTTCCAAAATATTGGCGCATAAATTCGCCTGATTCCTAAAAAAAATGGAAATGGCTTAAGAAATCACTCGAAAAACACTTTAAATGTCGCTTAAGAAGGCACAATAAAAGCACTATTGAATAACAAAATGTGACCGTCCCTTGGAATTAAACAAAGAAGCCGATCGAAAGTCACTTTGAAAGTTCCCCAAACCCGTCATATGTTTTATGTAAATCGGCACACAAATCTATCGAAATTACATTCAATAATGATCGGTCCGTAAAATAGATACAACTATAATAATTTGTCTTTAGACGACTTTGACAAATTTTTCATGTTAGCATCTTCATAAAACATCTCCTTAAAAAAATTCCGCAATTCAATAAAAATTCCTTTAAAAATTAATAAACGTTATTTGAATTTGTTCAAAAACTACACCGAATTTTCCTCAAAGAGACAGTTTTTAAAATGCACAAATTGGCCACAAACTGGCTGTTCAAAAATTGTGTCAAAATAACTTAAAAACGCCCGCAAATATCCTCTTAGGGCAGCTTTAAGAATCCTGCCAAAATTCCGAAAAACCAAGAAAATTCTACCTAAAATATTGGACAAACAAAGTTACAGGAAAATTGTTTAAAATATTTGCCAAAATTGGCTGAAAATTACTCAAATAACAGATCTTCTGTGTGTTATTGACCTTAGGGCCGGAATCAGTAAGAGTAAACAAAAGTGTTCAGGGCTCATCGTTTAATTTAATTATTTATTTGATTTTTTATTAATTGTTGTTTAACTTTTCTTTCGTTTATATAAATTCTATATTTCTATTCTTTTCTGTTACTCACTGTACTTGCCATGATCTATGTTTATTCAAATTATGTATTTAATTGTTATAAATGATCATTATAAACCTTGCATTATATGCTTGCGCACTTCCACCTGGTTTTTTTTTTGGGTATTTTGCCAATTCCCTTTTGATGCCCAGCACAGCACAGCACCGAGAACATCATCATCATGTGGTAAAAGTTTAATATCTGTTTCATTGTAGTTTCAATTGAACAATTCAATAAATTTAAGTTCGTGATTGAATTGAACATTTCATGTGTGTCCACTGAATGATCTTTAATTTTTATTCCTAAACAAGTAGATTTTTAAGAGATATTCTGGATATACATGCCTGGAGCATGGTATTTTAAACGTTCTCCACTATATCAGTTCAAAACACGAGACTGTACACGATATTGCGCTCACTTTAATCTGTCTTGTATAAACGTTGACATATATAAAAAAAAAATTGTTTGCTGGGCCTAACTTTCAGTGAAATCTACCTCGATAAACACTATGTTCTAAGTTCCTAAACCAATCGTCTTGTAGAACACCATTAAAAAAAACCCATATCTTTCAATAATCTTGTCATGTAGCCGTATACTATACAGGCTCTTAACTTGACTAATCAAATGTCACTGCCATTTCTGCATACCCGTCGCAATTTCCGAGATGAATACATACTTTCGTACTGATGATCTCAATCGCTATAAAACCACACACATTTTTGCAGTAGATCTTCCTAGCCTGCTCCTCCCCCTATTAATATTTATTAATGATATAAATATTTTTCCTGATCGTGACAATGACGCACATGTTATTAATTTTGGTGCCGAAAATAAGCTGTGCATCCAACCGGCTCATCAAAATTCGAAAACCAATCAAAATTATACAAATTAACCCGGCTACAATCAATATGCGCATTCTTCTCCGATCACAGTCAGCACCCGTGCCCTGGGATGAGCTCCACCGAGTCAGAATCTTGAAACCTTTACTTACACAAAAATAAATTAAAAAATCAACAAACAACAACAACTAAATACCAATCAAGAAATTTGATTAAACAAGAAAAACCAGTCGCCGGTCTCTTAACAACTTTTTTGTTGGTTTTATCTGCTATTTTCGGTTCTCTCTTAAGAAAATCCCCGCCAGCAGAATCCAGCATCCGACATCCCGGCAAGTAGATACATCAGAATGTCGAAAAAATTACATCTCATCTCAGAGACACATTCAGAAAGACGGTAAACACAATATGTGGATGGTCAGCTTCAGAATATGACTCCCCATTGATGGGCAGCCGAGGTGAGTGAGTACTGCCAACAGGTTTTTGGCCAAAATCAATAAAAAGCGAATTTAGTTTGTTGGTTTTTCAATGGCTTACCTCTTGAACATGGACATTCAGTCAGATATACGGATTACATATCATGAAATGTAAGCGAGGTTGAGAAACTGGTGCTGCGGGGTGAGACACATTGAACTTGTCCAATAAAACGCTAAAATTTGTGATTTTGTCACCAGAAATGAATAAAATTCAGCAAAAGCTATGCCCGTCTCGATGCTCGTTGACCTTTTCGGTGAGAAATTGATTTTGCGGATTTACTGTCCGACATACATGTGGATAATCTAAATGGCAGTGGTCTGGAGATATTGACTAATGACTTATGAATGAATTATTGGCGACAGGTTCGACTGAGACTGCAAACTTGCAGACTGTGAAAAGTCATTAGATGAGATAAATATGTGCACTTAAAGTTTAAAATGTTGTGAGCCTTTTTTGAAGACAGGCGAGTGCTATCACGTGCGGTTGTGCCACAGTTATTGATGAGCTATCTTACCCAGATTTTTTTTTTTTTTTTGCCGAGGTGAAAATCTTCCAAAGACACTATAAGAATAGCAAGCGCGTGCTCATAGTAGTGTCAGATTTTGACTGACTAAAAACACCACCCTTCGATAAATTGTTAGATACTGCAACTAAGATATAACTTATCAAGCAATTTGTTTATCACGAAATAAAAATAACTTTTGACATGTTACTTTCCGCTGAAAGATCCTGCATGTTCCGCAATTAAGGCGCGGTTAATCCTTATCTTGCCAAGTCGAAAGGTTTCGTTCTTTGTAGTCGGCTGTATTGTTGATATGACCGATTAGTCGGTTTCTATGCTTTCGCGCGAAGCTTCTAGTTTCAGCTTCGATTGTAGGAATTCCGAGATCCCTGTGGATATCGTCTATTCTAGTATACCACGGTGCTTGGACAATATCTCTAAGCACTTTATTTTGAAAAGTTTGTAAAATATTGGCATTTGATTTCTTGGTACAACCCCAAAGTTGTATACCGTAAGTCCACATCGGCTTTAGGACTTGCTTGTATAAAAGCAGTTTGTTCTCGGTACTGAGCTGGGAATGTTTTCCGAGTAACCAGTACATTTCTCTATATATGATATCTTACGCAGATGAAATATTTTCCATTTGAACCAAATTCAAAATTTGACTCGTACCAGCCTCTGCGAAGATAAAATGTTTTCCACTCTGAGGGGGACTCGAAAAAAATTCAAAAAATTTACCGCAGACAAAATATTTTCCACTCTGCCGAATCGAACAAAATTCAAAATTCTGACCGAAGATAAAATATATTCCTAAAAATTAAAAAAAAGAGACTGGGACCGGATCGGCAGAGCGCATGACAACACTTCAAATCCCCCCTGCTCAATGTATACTGGTCTACATAATCTATTTATCTCAATTAGCCGCCTCAAGCACTTGCGCTCGCATGAAAGTCAATGATTTCAAGTTATTCGCTGATGAAGGATCATCGTTGTCTCTCTGTGTGACTTACGTAATTCAGCGAATAATTCGATGGCAGCGTGTGTGTAGTTAAATGGCGCAGGTCGATACTGTTGCTAAGCCAGTTATGATATGCATAATATGCATTCAATTGAAATGCAGAATATGAATTAATTTTCCAGAAACCAGTTACTTGAAGCGACATCGACAGCTACAGTAATCGGCGCGACCAATTAAACTCAGTTTAGTGCACGGGTTCACCAGTCTCGATGAAAAACAAGATTTTGACCATCAAATAGGTATTAATGCACGATTTGGTTTAGTATTTCCTGAACCTGAATGGTAAGAGCTCGTCTTTGAAGCAAGTGGTGACTCGGCGGCTTGGGTGTTATCCAGACACAACACTATTAGTCAGCACCAACAGCGATATCTTCTCAAAAAAAAAAAAACAAATTCTTGCTTCGTGCGCAGTATGAATTGCTCCATATCTCCACCAGGCAGCATAGCTAATTATCAGAGAAGCTGAGAGAAGACGTATATTTTACAACGGCTCGATAAGATACGTAAACCTACTTCTTTTTGAGTCAAAAAAATAAAATATTTTCAACCAAAAATTTAGATCCCACATGTGTCAACAGTACGAGTAGGTACACATAAAATGTTAAATTGGAACCATTTAGCTTTTGGTTTTGCCACCTTTGTAAACGATTTCTTATTTTGTCATGCATTGGATAAAAACAAACTCGACTTCCTTAAACAAAATTTCAATTAAACATTCTTTTAGATTTTTTTTGTGTCCCGAAAACTGAAAGCACAATGTTTAACCGCTTGAATCCAGCTGTTTATACACAAGCCGACATCGTCATGTATTATCGGTGTAAGCTATCTGCAATGAAAAAGGAGCATGGAATAATAGTAATCTAAACTTGATAGGCAACGAGCCCATATTTCTGTTATGTGGCTCTGGGTAGACCGACTTCGATGCTGATGGTAGGATTACAATGACGCTGATAAAATGGCCTTTCCAAGAAGTTGGTTGGTTATTTATCCCCCAAAACCATTCGGATTTGATGACAGGTGCAGTCCACTCTGTTGGTTGGATGATAGTTGAAGTGAGATACGAATCTGCGTGAATTTGGCTTTTAGAATAAATTATATCGGAGCTTTGGCAGCGATGGATTCATTGACCTTTTGTGAGAGATTAACAAAATTGGGTTAGGAAAGAGAGCCAGTTGTTTTTATTATCAGCTTAGAATTGTAATTACAAGGTATATAACAAATATAGGACATACATTTATTGCAGGCACCAAACAGGACAGGACGACAGGTAAAAGCGGTGTAGCAAATCCAACTAATACTAAATTTTCTGTAAACTTAAATGCTCAACACACTCTTCGTTTCCATTCTTCGGCTGAAATAGTTCTTCCCCCGAGATGGGTATCCTAGGAATTTATAAAACAGGTTAAATCTTGGCCCATTAACTGTAGCGCATTCCAATTGCATTGGCCGCAAAAAGTCTCAATTCGGATAAAGGAAGCGATCTTCGCTAAAGGTACCCCTTTCATTTTGGCTTACCAAACAGGTCGATAAGACCTTGGAGATCAAGTGCATCGCTGAAAAAGGAGAATTATTTCAAAATGGGCAAAATGGGTAAAAATTGTATGCCTTAATGAACTCGTCAATCATGGAACTATAATACCAATTGTGCTAGACCAAGGCTTCGTGAGTGCGAATGCTATGATATATGTACATGGATCACCGCGATCGAAAATCTTTTCCTTTAAACTTTTTCACACAAAATTAATTTGACAAGAGCCACTGAGCGTTGGACTCCGTCAGGGACAGGGGTGCGCCATGCCTCGTTTTCTTTTCAATATTCGTACGGATTCCCAAGAACGTTTTGAATTGAGGGACCTAAGGATATGTTGGATCCTCCTAGATTGAATTTCAGTGGGCACTCGATATGTTTGTACATCTTTCCTTTTTTCCATCCCTGATGTTTTCCAAATGTTTCATATAGTGCGGGGACCATAAACTTAGTGCTTAGTTTGAGGCATGGGCCACAGCAATACCTTAGGTATTTAATGTCGTAAAACCTGAATTTTCTTCATCTCAGAGCGTAACTACTTAATCATGCGCCTAATTCAAGGCATGCTATGGCCACCATAAACTAAGTATTAAATAGACTGTCAGCTCCCAGAACTTAAATTAAGGAAGAACAAATTAATCAGTCTTTCTTTATTAGAGTCCAGAAAACAACTGATTACTGTTTATCTTGATATTCAGTTCAAAAATTCACCAGAAAGGAAACCGAAAAAAGACGAAACGAAACATGACCATTTGAATTATTGATTTTAGCATTTTATGCACTTTATTCATTTTATGTATTTTATGCATTTTAGCATAAAATGCAAAAAATGCGATTATTCAACAAAAACGAATTCTAAATGGCGGGAGGTGTAATAAAAACAAAGAAGAATGAACTGTCAGGTTATTCTATTAAGTTTTCTAAATTGACGGTCTATTTAATATTTAGTTTATGTTGTGGACAACTCGCTAGATATTGAGCGGATATTATAGTGTCGATTGGTGGTGGACTTTCGACCAGTCTACATTTGAACTGAATTCTTTTAAAACGATATATCCCAAAACTGCACAATGTCAAACTACAACCTTTCTCTTTCAATCACTCATAAAGGACGATTCTTAGCAATTTCTGCACTTGTGCAAAAAAAAAACGTTTGAAGTGCTTTTACTGACTGAAAGAGTGATAGATTCCACTTTAATGTTAAAAAAGGAGCCGTTTACTACATTACTTGCAAAAGATTCGTTTGCAATTTGTTCGGCTCAATGCATCTTCCTAAAACCGATACTTCCAAAAGCAGATATCTTCCAAATTTTAGGCACAAACACACTTTGCTAATAAATCACTCTCCAAATTGTTCAAATTTCGCTGAAGCCTATAATCTAAACAAATTTGCTAAGTCGCGAATTCATAACGGCCATCTAATTGTTTGTTTAATTTATTACCATTCACAAGGAAATTCGTTCGCCATTGTATATAAAGACTAACCAAAGCAAATGAGCTGTACCATCATGTCTATCCATCTTCTACGTGTTTGGCCAAAAAGAATGAACCTTCCAAAACGAAATAGAATACAAAGTCACAAATCCAACTCATTTTAAGGTAATTTATTTGGAAGTAGATACACGAACAGAAATTCCGAAACGCAGGTTCATTGACTTTCTTCATCAGCACCAGCGATAATACCTATATCTTATTTCGTTTTACTAATTGTTATTCAAAGGATGAAGTGTGTAAAAACTTTTTCGGCACACTGTTGTGAGAAAATTTTCAAATTTCCCTTTTCGGTGATTCTCTTAAATGGTTGTGCCGTTTCCCGTTGCCGACTACAGTTTACACCAGTGTTCGTAACTCCTGGGAAATTTACCTTTTCGTCGGAATATCGATGTGAAGAAACTCGTGGGAAAAGGGAAAAAATTAAGATTTCGGTAAGTTTTTGTCCACTTACATAAAAATCCATCAAACTTTAACCTGATATCATATTTCTATTACCTTAATCTGTGTTCACAAAACAAGCCTATTTAAATGGCTTGTTATAAAATAAATCTACTAAAAATTACAAGACACGTAAGAGGCTAAGAGGATAACATCTTTGTTTTCTCTTTCATACACATTTTGAACTTCTCATTTTCCACCGGTATTTTCATTGCTTATGTTTTCAACTGAGTTGCTATTTTTATTCATTATCGAGCAGTTTCTTTTTATAGAGATTAGTGGCGCCAATGTGATTTTTTATGTGTATATAGCTAGTAATGAAATTACTTTATATTATTCTTCCAATTAAATTCCTTAATATAGAATATTTGTTTGCCCTTTTTTATTTGTTGCTAATAAAAATATTGAAAATTAACTCTATTTTTTAATTAATCAAGTGGGAATTTTGACTAGGTCCAAAAGGGAAAAATGGGGAAAAAATTAGCTGTCCGATGGATAAACCATCTCAATGACATACGAACACTGGTTAACACTACAGACTACAGTCTACCAGACAAGTCTATTATAAGAGAGGGAGAGCGGGAGATAATAATTTTGCGTTTTCCATCATTCCATATTACATCTTTTGAAAGAGCAAGAAAGAGAATGAGAAAAACTAGGCTTAGTTGATTTTTACCGGCTCTGGTTGGGCAATGTGGGCAGGGGCACTACACAGACTTCAATCTGAATCTACAAGAATTATTAATGATGACCGACCAGCGCGACCACCGACCGAACCGATACCACAAGGTTGTTAAGAAACGGACGGACACTTCTTGTAAGAAAAAATAACCATTGGATATTAATACATATTATAGAAACACACACCCATATCTATAGGGAGTTAGAAATAAACTGTAAATCGGCGAGGCGAAATAGGTATGTCGAAGAAAAAATATTATGAAATGAAAAATTGTCTTTCGAGTTTTATAGTTGTTGTTGTGGATCGACCGCAGTGGTTTTTCACTTATATATATATATATATTTCGAGAGATAATCGAATCAGACCACCATTGTCGGGTCTCTTTTCGTCTCTCTACCACTGTAAATTTTATTTGTCTACATTGTTCCACGGTTGACCACCTTCTCAGGTGTTCTGCCGTGATCCATTTGTGGACAAGCTGTTCAACCATTCCTCTGCCAATTGAAGAGAATGGTTCTGGTCCCAGCAACTTTTCAGTTGACCCCTGTTTTGCAAGGGAGTCCGCCTTTTCATTGCCTTCGATCCCTATGTGTCCTCGTACCCAAGTCAGTGTTACTTCATTTTTAGATGAACACTTATTGAGTTTAAGTACGCATTCCAGTGCCAGTGATGTTGTGATGTTTGTTTGTTCCATGCATCTGATCACCGCCTGATTGTCCAGTGCTATGAGGATATTTCTTCCTTCCACCTGACACTCAAGCAAGTAGTCCAACGCATAAAGCAAGGCAATCATCTCAGCCTGGTATACTGAAGTGTATTTCCCGAGGCTAATGTGACGGGCAAGTTCCAGCTCTTCTGAATAGATACCGGCCCCCGCCCCGCCATCCATCATGGATCCATCCGTGAAAATCACTATTTCACCATTTCTTTTTTCTGGAAGTAATCCGTTCTCAATACGAGTTTTATGATTTCTTTCCATAATACGCACCCTTGTTATTCGATCCATAGGCATGTTTAGCTCCCTAATCTCCCACACTGTATTATGTGCATTGGCATCACAACCAATTATTAGATCCTCGTTCCTGTTCCTGCATGCATTCACCAAAGACTCTAACTCTCTTGTCGGAGGAGGTTCTGGAGAATCATACGGCAGGTATGCAGATGCTATGACAAAACTTCCCGCACCTGATCCTACTCGTACTGTTGCAAGGTCTGGGGCACACAGATCCGGCAATTTATATGCTTGAACTCCGTGCCTCACCAAGATACAGGACCTAATTCTTCCGCTAGTTTGTGCATAATGCAACTCAGCCATGCTATTTGGGAGTCCTCTAATCTTTCCTCTAAAGATCCAAGGCTCCTGTATCAGGGCTATATCAAACGAATCCTCATCAAAACACTTAGTCATCATTGCCGATGCTGCTTTGCTGTGATGAAGGTTCAATTGAATCACCCTCAGCTTTTCCCGGTACGGGCCCACCTCCCGCCCGACTTGTGTTGATCCCATCTCCATGGTGTCTATCACTTCGTCGCCCTACCGGGTGGCTTTCCAGGTTGAGTCTTTTCCGATGATCTTTGGAACTTCACGAATGCTATGTCCAACCCGCAAAAGAGTCTATCTCCTGCTTGTCTAACCAGCCTCGCTTCCTCCCTCGGACACCAGATCGTCAGCTTGGTTCCACCAATTTTTTTTTCACTTAAGTGAACGACATTTCGTGGTAGCGCTGGAAATGTTACGGTTTAAAGACGCTACGCTTTCGGGAAACGGAAAAACAGAAGCGGTGCCGGAGGTATCTAAGTATAGCTTCTTCTGATTAACTCCTTTTTGAAGGGGAACACTGTTAGTGATGGAATTTTCATTGAATGCACTGGTAGGCTCAGTGATTGTAGACAACTATGGGGTCACGCCATGGAACATGGCAGTGTATTTTATGGGTCAGCAATGAAGCGGTTTTTTTTTCTACTATTAGATGCGAATGTAAAGTAAAGATCTTTTAAGACGGCCTTGAGTTAAGCGCCAAATGTACGGCCCCAGTGATAAATTGTTTTTATTCATATTAAACAGAATCGAATTTCTTTTATTGTTGGAAAATATTGCTGAGGTTTCGTTTCGTTTACATATCTACAAACAAGTAAGATGGTGGTGTTTAAAACAGAGTTTACTTGCTTATGGATCTACAGCTAGGCAATTGCCTCCAGTTGTGCATTTATTTACAGTTCTTTGCAACTTTTGCTTATGCCTTTCTCTACTGCGTTCACCCTCTATGATAGAATAGAAGACTTTCGTTTCATCAGTGAAAAAACTCTCTCCACCTCCAGTGACTTCTCAACTCCGGAAGACCTTTATACAGATCTTGTAAATAAATAAATAAATAGTTGGCGCAACAGGTCTGTAGGGACCCTAGGCCTAGCTTCTCACAACCATTCGTTTGTGTGAGTTTCTCATTTTTGGGACGAATGGAAGGGGTCTACAATTTTATGCCGGGTCCAAACGGCTAATTCATGACATTTATACTCTCGGACGTTTGTCAGACGTTCGCGAGAGGTGGCGCAGTGGAAAAAGCCATAAGTTGGAATTTGGGTTTTTTCGGGATTCGAACCTGGGACCCCTCGCTTAGTAGTACAACACACTAACCACTAAGCCACTGCGCCTAGGTAGGTTTATTTATTCAGCAAATGAGGTTCTTACCTACTGCATTTTTGTAATTTCTTTTATTTTGGCTTGCCCGGCTGTCTCTTTTTAAATGGTTGGCTGGCTAAATTTTGAGACAATTCAGTTCAAGTCACACCAGTCAATCCAAGTCACAACAGTGTGACCAAGCTACAGTGGACAATCGAAGTTACAATAGTTTGATGTGCAAGTTACACCAGTCAAGTCAGTTAAAGTACAGAGCCAAAGCGAGCATCTTATTGGTATAATATGAACATATTTTCCGGCTCTAGGATATGACCTATATTAATTTAAAAGGGTGTCGAGGAGGGTAATTGTAAACTGGAGTAAATGGAAACACCGATCTTGATATATAGAGGACGTAGAGTGATAACAGCTGGGGCAAATGTGAACTAAATCAGAAAGAAAACATTGAATGTTCAGAACTGGCTTTCAACTAACACGTTGACAGATAATGTCTGGTTCATGTTGGCATTAAGAAGAGAAAGCGCCTTTTAAAATCATGTCATGACATGCTACGATTGACAAAGGGTTTGAATAATATTGGTGGTGTTTACAATTACCCCAGTTTACATTTACCCCACTCGACCCTAATGTCCTCGAAATGTATTACTTTTACAGACTGTTCTAACTTATCTAATCGGAGGTAAAACTATTCAGGGGTGGAGTCCCGTACGGTGATAGGTGATAGTCAAATACGATAGGCAAATCCTTATTCTGCTACGTAAGGTGATCCCAAAATAACCATCCAAATTCGTCATTTCAAAACATAATCTTGTTTTCAGTTGTCATTTGCACAGAAAATTTAAGGTTGCTTTGATATATGCATTTTATTTTACCTAAAATCCTCAGTTTTAACTATGCCTGCCCTTTTGGTTAAAAAAACGTATGTTTTTTAATGTAAGGACTGAGCAATACTTTGCAACATTATATAGGTTTGGATATAATACCCTAAGGTATTTTGTGCCTTTGAAAGAAAAATTCTTTGGTGGATTCCATTGGCAAACATTTTTTCATATTTTTGGCATATTGACTTCATTTTTGTTTTGGCCTTTGTAAAGCGCCACCTCCGAAAAGTTTTAAGAGGAGGTCTACGTGTGTCCAAGTATATGATTTTTGTAAAGAAAATAGAATACTGGGGGCAGCAGCAGGGTTCCTACAACCTAGACCCGCCATTCGCTTGAATGAATTCTATTTTTGCGACGAATTGAGCGAATCTATACATGATAGCAGTGTCCGAACCGCCTTAACAGAGGAAAAATCTCAAACATCCGTGCCTATTAGGCTTTAATCTCTGAATTGGTTCAGTGGCTATTCCGTCCGTCACAGTTAGTTTTCCGTCTGTTGGGAAAAATTTCGTCATCAACTAAGGGAACTCTTTCACTCTAAAGATGTTTTTTTTTTAGAATGTTTGGTCAATCGCACGAATTTCTCTCGTATTGTGAAGGTTTTCCAGGTGTTTATTTTATACCGCAACTCATTCGTTCCACCAGGTTGGTTGTATGTGATTGCAGTAACCATCTCTTGCCTTAAAATATATAGATAGCACAACAGGTTCATTTACCCTTGTCCTACCTCCTCACAAGACACAACAATTAGTTTTGTGAGTTTTGATTTTTTGGACGAATGGAAGGGACCTACAATTTTATTCCGAGTCCGAACGGCTAACTGAGAAGCTCCTTTATGGAAAAAAAACATTTAGATGTAATTTGTGTTCTTCAGGGGATCGAACCAAAGACCCCTCGCTCAGTAGTCCAGCACAATAACCCTGAGCCACTGCGCCCACATCTCATACGTTGCCTCGCTCAAATTATTTCTATCAAATTATAACGCTATTCGGAAATCGGAATGTTTTTTTTATGAAAATGCTGTATTCCAAAACTTGCTGAGTGGGCTCATCAGTACATAATGTGACCACTTTCCACCATATCCGATAAAAACTACCGTTTTCTTTATGTGGTAGCGGATGAGTGCAAGTGCAAACGTTTATGTGACTGTGCTGTTTTTCAATGGCTTCGGATAAGAACTCTAGGTCATTTAAAGAGAAAAAACGCAACCCTTTTAAAATTCCTCGCACTCTCTTCAAAAGCAGATCTCGTCCACTATACTCTGTTCTCTGATGTAATAAAATTAACCTCATCGCTTGATTTAGTCTTTTTATGATTCCATAAAACCCAAACACCCCCAAAGCCGCCTTAAAATTCATGTCATGGTGTGCGAGATTTAATTCTCTCTTTCGTTGATTGTTTTTCCTCCTTTACCTAGCCATTCACTTGTGCTGGGGCGTGCATGTGTGCGTCCGCAGTGCGTGCAACTTGTTGAGTCGTTCACCTATCTCACACGCGATAGCCTCACAGTCCCCGATACTTTTCCACACACACAACCACTTGTTACCACCACCTCCTTCTCCGCACTTCTGTTGTATAAATCTCTTTTATCACACACGTTCTTCTTGTAATTCTTGTAAAGTTCAAATAGAGAAAGAGCGAACACACCGACCCAATACAAACGCACAAAACTGAACCGGATTCTTTTAAACCACAAACACACACCTCCAATGAGGAATATAAAAATCCCATTCACTTTGGAAATATGTACACATTCAGTCAGAAAACCACCTTTCGAAATTATATTGTGTAAAGACGGGAACGGGAAACAAAAACTGAAAGAGGAATCCAAAACCCCACCAACCAGCGCACTTATTCACACACACACACCCACAAGAGAGAGAGCACCGCACCGCAATAAGAGAATGGCTAATGGAATGCTGCTGCTGGTGGCTTGCGCTTGATTCGGTTTCGGTGTAGAGAAGTGCAGAAAATTGTCGACAACTTTAGCTGCGTCCATTTCACTGAGAGCGTACGTTCCGCCAACACCGTTTTCGTCGAGGCCATTCCAGATACTTTTACACGGAGTTTGTTTCACACTTACGCTAATAACTGTTACTGCGTTAGCTGCTCTATACTTACTTTCTTGTCCGTGTTCACAAAGTATTTGCCCCAAGAATTTCTCCACCAAATGGAACATTTCTTTTCAAATCAGTTTTTAGTTGCTTTTTAGACGTTCAACTGGTCGTTGTACACCTTAATTGAACAAGTCAAGTGATTCGCTGTACATTCCTATCTATCTAACGTGAAACGTGCCTTTTTCTCCCCCAAAAGAAAACAAATCCGGTAAAAAAATATCGCAGGCGGCAACTAAATAAAAAATACTAGCAACAAGTGTTTCTGGAAAACAGTTTTCTGTTTTTTTGCTGAAAATTTGTTTTTTCGTGTTTGCCGATTCTAAAATATGGATACAATTTGTTACAAGACAAAATAATAAAAAAAATTTATTGATGAAACATTATTGCCGAGCCGCATTAATCTTTGTGTAGCTGTAGTTTTGCGGTTTCTCCTACTTACTAGGTTGTGCTTTGACCCCTACGAAATCTAAGAAAAAGAAAAAAAAAAAACATTTTGCAGTGACCTCTGATGGTAGTGACTATATTTTATATTATTTATTATTTTACTTTATCATCTTGACCGCAATAATTTGTTTGTGACATAATTGTTTTACCCAAAAAAAATAATAAATCAAATTCAAAGAAAAAGTGAAGAAAACAACTGCATCAAAAAAAGGAGAAAAAGATATAACTTGTTTTGTTATATACCAATTTGGGAAAGTTATAATTTTGTTTTGTCGGCGTTTCGTTTGTTACAAGTGAAGATTTCTATTTTTTGCCAAAAGTAGTTTGTGTTGAGTGTTTTATTGTTTTAACTGGTGATTCACAGTTTTTTGTTTTGAGTCCAAATTTTTGAGCGCGCTTCCAACGATTTTCAGCAAAAAGCAACAACATTTTCGAGAACACGGCCTTCACGCTGGATATCATCAGTATGGAGCCGTTTTACGACGGAGACCTCAAGGATATATGGGATTCTGACTTAGATCCGGTAAGTTGTGCATATCTTTGATTTTTTTTCTTCTCTCCAGTGCTTACAGTGCCATTATGTTAAAAGTGGTGGTTAACACGATAGTTTACATTAGTTTGGAAAGTTGGGGTGGTGTCGGGATTAACCGTTAGTTGTATATCAGAATCAATGGCAAGTCCAGTCAATTGTAGGTATACTTCGCGTTAAATCAGTTGTCAGTGTTATTCCCTTTGAGAAACGATTTCTCGTTCGGCAGAAAATATTGTATAACACGTTGTTGCTGCTTTTACTGTCGTTGCCATATAAAAGAATCTATTGCGACCTACACAAAAATTGGTGTATTGATAAGTTTTGAAAAGAGTTATTTAGACACAAAAATGGAAACATCTTATTTCTCATAAGTGGCGCCCAATGAGTGGAGATTTTTCAAAACGTGCTGATTGACAGCACGGCGCAATGAAGTTTTTCTCGAAGTATGACTTTACAAGATCCACGGGAGCTTGACAACATTGCGTTTGTATTTCGAATCTACTTAAAGCTATAAATCTGCTCCCAAGGTCAGAGCATGAGCGGTTAAAGTACCGGTCTTCTTAGTGAGGGTTCTCAGATTTAATCCTAAGCGCTACCTTACACGAATGTCTTTCTTTAGCTGTTTTGATTCGGTTGAAATGGTTAAAAGAGCTCGGTCTAAGATCCTTCACCTGCGGGGTCAATTATTTATTTATTTATATAGCAAGGCCTTTTCCTTAATATCTGTTTTCTTTCAAAGTGGTGCCCAATGTAAGGTCGTCCCAATCTATTGGAAACTATAATACATATTAGCTAAGTGGTGGAACAATGTTTCTGGAATCATGGAGTTATACCGTTTCTCTCTTTAATAAGAAGCAGCCCTTGATACTAAGCACCTTCCACTTACGCCAATTGAACGACCACCGAATCTTGAAAAGAAGAAATAGGATGACACAACAGCAAATTCTTTTATTACTTAGCAAACTGTTCACCAAACTCATGCATATTTGACTCCTCTCTCTCCTGAGACAGTTGAAGTGGTTTTGTGGCGCCTAATGTGAGGAAATCCTATTTTTAAAGGCCAAAACATTCATATAAATGACACGGCTGAGAGCGGAGACTTGAATTACAATGGCTGGTAATTTGTAGCCATTCTCTTTAATGTAGTTTTGACATATATTATTTCCTCTATTTGTCAAAAATGATTGCAGATTCACTGAATATTTAAAGCAGAAACACAATTTCAGGTATACTATATTAGTGACTGGATCAGATTAAAACTGTCACCGGATATAAATGCTTTCCTTAAATAATAGAAATTGTGTCAAATTATCTTCTTGATCACTACTGCTCTTAAGAAAACAGCATCCAAAAGTTCTGACAATATTATCCAATCGATTTTAACTAATCATCAATTTTATTTAAAATAGTGGTGATGGTACTGTCTTATAGGTTCAAATGTAATCGCTTTATTTGGTGAATGTAATATGATCAAAGTAAACAGCAGAAGTTGATCACACAAGCACAATGATCACAAATTTTACAATCATTGTGGTAACTTTTTTCTAGAATGACAAGGGTTATTATCCTTTGAACATAAATAACAATTTTACTGAACTGATCGATGTTCTGTTTGTTTTAATGATCACTGATCTCTTTAATTTTTGTAAATCGTTAGTGTCAAAGAAATGCAATTGCAGGTAACTATTACTACAAGTAGGAGTGATCACCAAATTACTATTGATCTAAACTTATAGTTTCATGATTGATAACTGGATTGCCGAGAATTGTATGAGATCCTCGTAAACTGATCGTTAGACTTTATTCCAAAGGAAATGCGTTTTTAATTCCAATCGAAGAACTTTTCTGTTTCATTCCGAGTAGGTACTTAGTAAGATGTTTTCGGATTTTCTTCAACTGATCATCAGATTCCGATGGTAGAAAATTTGAATCCGCTAAACATGCATGTTTTTATTCGTTGCTAGTATTTCGCGAAACATTCTGCGATCTCCTTCAACTGATCAATTTTAAGGTTTCAGAGTTTTAATACGAATTCCAATATCCCCAATATTTGTATTAATCAATTCACAAATATTTAAGCCAATGATCGTGGGATAAAAAACTCCATCTAGTGTGTTTTTTAGGTCATGGGATTGTTATACAATTTTTAATCTCAAATGATTATTCAAATTTATTCATTGATGGTTACAAAGATTTGTCTTTCGAACCCCAATCGCTCCTCACAAACCAGTCAGAAGCGGTGATCTAACGACCCATTAGTTACAACTATCACCATAACAGCAAAAGATGTTCTTCGAAAAGTAAAACTAGCAGAAATAACATTTCTATATTTATTTTCCTGGAAGCCATGTACCCTTGCAACTAGACACTCTCACGCTGATATAGTACCCGTAGTTAGCTGTATTCTGATAATAATCAACTCAACTTATCGCTCCACTCTAAAAGCAGTGACACAAGTCACATGCATACAGAAAAAAAAACTCGGTCGATTTACATCACAAAATTCGCCGAAGCGACGTAGTTTTGTTTATTTAATAAATTCAGCACTCCCGCATCTTCTTAGAAGAATGTTAACTCAAAATTGAGCAGAAACTTCAAACTTCTGCAATGGAAAATTTTAATAACAAATACAACGCTTCAAACTTGTTGATAAGACATTGGTGACGTATAAGTATCTAGTTTAGTAAGTCTGACTGGATGTACACTCGGTTTTGAATGGTCGAAATCGGTCATATGAGAAACTGTTTCAGTTGACGTTTTCAGAGGGGAAGCCGACGAATTTAGTCAAGAATTTCGTGACTGAGTACTAAGTTGACACTTCGCATATGTTGCTGAGGTAGAAAAAGTGACGTTGCCGACACCAATCTAGTTGACTTAACATAAGTAGATTCTTGAATGTGCCCATTGTTTTCACAAATTATTCTTCTGTCATTTGATTTGGTATTAAATTTCTTGTATTCCATTCTGTCTAAAATTTCTATGTCGTCATTCGGTACATTTTAGTTTGTCTTCGTTTTTGCTTTTTTTGAGACAACATTGTTTTATATATTTCTACTTATCGGCGATAAGGAAAATTGCTTGTTGTATTTTTTTGTACGATTCTCCTTATCTTAAGGTCACCCTATGTGTTTTTATACGCGGAATAATGCACAAAATTAGAGAATAAAAATGCGAAACAACAAAGATGCGCGACAAGAAAGATGGGAACATGTCGATAAAATAAACTATATACCTACCTAGCGTTAAATGCCAACAATAAATTAAAAAGTTGTTTCTTTTTAACAATTTAGTGCACATATTAGTATGCGGAGAAAAGAATTGGGAAATCTCTCTGTAGAGTATTCACCTGATCGTTGAGTGAATTTAAATTGACTATCAATGCAAATTCGGTGATGAGCTTTTTTTCGCTTTTTTTGTTTTTTATTGGTATTTTTGTCTTTTTGAAATAAAGATCAAAATAACCTGAAATAAAATAGAAAGTGCTTAGCAACAGTTTTGCTTGAAATTTTTTGCGTTTGTTTTTATTTTAGTTTTAGTGATTAGATGATTGTCTCGTTGGGAGATGGACCAGGTGACTGAACATTGTGAATATTGAACTGAGTTTTGACTGGCATCACTCGCTGAACATGTGAAATTGCTTTTATCTCTTATTTATATATATGTAGTATAAATTTGATTGTAAATTATTGCGATTTGCTTTAGAATAATCGCTGAATGAAATGCTTTCTTTTTGAAAACAAGCGTCTGATGATTATCCTTCATTTGGACAACCTAAGCCAGAAGGCATGCTGCCCACATACACGCACTCATTTCAGTTAATATTTTGATTAAGTCATGGGTATATGCAGTTTTTTGTTTTATCGCGAGGGAGTACTATAAATTTCCTTGAATTGATTTATAACATCTGAGCGATAGCACCTGTATATTAAAAGCGGACAGGCTTCTTTTCGTTAAGCTCGAATGTATATTTAGTTGCGTACAGTAATTTATTGATTACATTTGATCAGTGTTGTATTTAATTGTGAAATAGTTACAGTCCCTCGGATTTTAATCTTTCAGCAAAGCACTGGAGTGTGATATGTTCAAAATTTTGAATCAGAAATTAAGCCTTCGCTGCTTTTTAAAACGGGACAGATATTAATCAGCTTTTGTAAATTTTTTAAGTTGTCGAAAAGCTGAAATTAATTTTGACAATAAGTTATATAAAAGATAATACTATTTGCAGAAGCTCCAACTTTATAAAAAGAGCGTAGGTTTGTATAGGTATTTGAGTATGCCACAAAATCGGATAGGTAGACAGAGATAATCTTTCCCAAAGCATTTCAAAACTGACATCCACACTTACGAGAATGAATGAAAGAATGTATTGTATTGTATTGTGATTTTATTGAACAGTAAAACATTTTTTTTTAGAAAGTTCATAGATTTAACTATTTGCACAAAAGAAAGCTTTGACATTTGCCGTCAGCCGGAAAAGAAAGATTTACAATTTTTAATGTTCATACATACAGTGCGACCTCAATAAAAGCAACTAATAGAAATTTGGGCAGTTGCTTTTATTGAGTTTGTTGCAATAATCGAGTCAAAAAATTGTAGGTGCCAAAAATGAGGCAACAAGTTAAACACCTCAGAATAGTAAAAAAAAAAACGTGTCTTGCACTGGTAAAGAGACCAAAACTGATCATTTAATTCGTAGGTATTAGAAATAAAAAAATCTTATTTTAATTGTTTTTAAAAAATTGAGAAATTTAAATTAAAAAATAAAAAGTACAGCAAATAGCTGTAAAATAACTGCCCAGACATAGCAAAAATAAGCAAGAAGGAAAATATATCTACAAATAGCGAACGAAATAAGAGCTCATGAACCAATAGTTGCTTTTATCGAGTCACCTTTTTTTGAGGAGTTGCAATTACTGAGTCAACAATGGTAAGATATAAGGTGTTGCTTTTATCCAGGAGTTGCACGTATCGAGGGTTGCTTTTATTCAGGTCGCACTGTATATGTAATTTATTTAAAAAGCTTCATCTATTATTTTCTGTCGATATTTTAAAGATAGCCCTATGTAGCTAGCCAGTGTACTCCAATTTTCGCAATTTAGTATTGAAATGACTTCGCTTGTTATCACCTTCAATATTGGGCATACTCCGATTAAATGATGCACGTCTTCTATAGCTCGCAGATTGCATAAATTGCATAAATCTGCCCCCTCGTTTCGGTTGGTGATATGCGGCCTGTAGTTCAACTGCAAAAGTTCCCCTCTGGTCTTGAATATCATCGAGATTGTGTTGATAGTATTTTGGTCGTTGAATTAATTTTTGTCACCTAGGTCATATTGAAGCGTACAATACGAAAGTCTAGTTAGAATCTGCTGGGCATTTACTCTAAACGCGATACGGAATAACATAATTTTGGACTTACTGGTGTTGACTTACAAGTTCCACAAACTGCAGTATTGTTCCAATTTATTAATCGTGTTTTGCATCATGGTTGGTGTTTCCGATAAAATAACTTTGTCATCCAGGAACAACGAAAACAGTAGGGGACTCATGATGCATCCCCATTTAACTTCCGTTCGCGAATCAAACCAGTTTGATACATTGTGACTTCGTAGGAACTTTGTATAACTTTAAGTACTTTCGTTGACAATCCCAGATTAGAAAGTTTATAGGAAAGCTTTTTTTCTGTCAATGGAGTCAAAAGCTGCCTTGAAGTTCACGAAGAATGCACACAATTTTTTGCCCTTATAGAGATAAGTCTTTGAGGTCAAAATAAAGATATTATTCACTGTGGAATAGTTCCTTTTGAATCCCGCTTGAAATTCATTGAGTAATTCGTTTGTCTGCACCCATGAGGTCAGCCTATCCAAGATTATTCCGGTGAAAATTTTCATTATTGAGTTCAGGAAGGTTATGAATACTAGGATCGCTTCGATCTCCTTTTTTGAAGAGTCGGAATATTATATTTTTCTTGAAACTGTTTGGCACTTCCCCCACATCAAAAATGAAGTTTTACAGCTCCGTAAGTTTTTCTATGAATTCCTTCTTAGCGTGCTTTATTTAATTTGCATCGATGGATAACTTTGCAGACTTCTTGGAATGCGATTTTGCAATCCAAAACATCCACACTTTGTTTGGTAGTGCATATTGTAGTCGGTTTCCCGTGAATGGCGGATTAAGCAGTTGTTCAAAATGTTCGGCTAGCAACGACGCTTCTACTTGTATACCCATTACAAATGTTTGGCCGCTGATGAATAAAAGAATGTCTTTTTGTAATTTTTCAGCTACAAATTTGCAACCTAGTAAAAATATGCAGAAACAGTGGTCAAGTCGACTCATCCGTAAATAGATATAGGGTTACGGAGTTGTGCCCGTTTTACACAAGAAATTTAAACAAATGATGTCACCTGCTGCTCGTTCACAGATGAGGCTATACGACGCGTGGTTTGTTTAATAAAAAATTGTACAACAATATTTGGAGACCATATTTATGACAATCGATTCCACTTTTGCCCAAATGGTTGCATACCTTCAGGCTGATTCAGAAAACTGACTCTCGGTAGTTTTATTTTTATTTAACTTCACTGAAACAGATACCTATAAAAAACAAACCAATTAATAGCCAGATATTTACAGCGAAGAAGAAGTACAAGACCTTAGAAACCTCAAGGCTATTTCATTTGAATGCTTCTGCGGGACTTTTCATTGCTGTGCATGTCTTTTCGTTGGTATTGACCTCCCATTCCTGCAGCTACTATCAGAATATTTGCAAATGCACCAATGACAACTCATTGAGTTATGGTAATGATGCCCCTGATGTTGGCACCATTCTCTTAAAATTTTATGCTGACAAAGTCACTTCGCAACGGCATATCTTAAACCCTTTTTTCACATTTCGGCAAAATTGTTTCATACCTATTCGATCAGCAAAGATGGCCTTCTGAAATACCTCACGCTCCTCAAAGGATTTTCTTAACGCAAACTAGACTCCTCTCTTCCGTAAGTAAGTCGACACAAAACTCCGATAACGATCTGTAAATCAAAACACGATGAGCGATTTAAATTTGACTCATTCGTATGCGCCAAATTATAAAGATAAACAGATTCTTCTATACATCCAATTTATAAAAGACCTACAAAAGTATTAACCTACGCATTCGGTTTTCCTATTTTAATTACAGTGACCAACTACCGAACAAAAAATAAACAATTAGTCTATCGACCTATATATACTATACGGCGGCTTATCATCGAATCAGCTGCCCAGATAAGAAATAAAACAATATTTCCTGCACAGATACAAAACAACTAAATGTGTGTTATCGTTGTACACACAACGAAACTGAGATCAAAAAAAAGTTATGCTCGACAAATGTCAAAACGATTAATTTCCCCTTTTTGAGGACACATCTTGCACATGCTTCAATTGCTTTTTGTTTTACGTCTTTAATTTCGTATGAACCTCTAAAGATGTAAGGCAACGGTGAAGGTGATAAGGTTTTCCAAATCATATTTCTGTGCACCAAAAGTCTTATCAGTGAAAGAGAGGAAAAAAAACAGTCTCTAGATTTGATGGTTATTTTTATAAAAAGAAGTTATTGAGTTGCCACGGTATCACCCTATTGCGGTATCTGAGAGTGGGTCTATTGCTTTCTCTTTGGTGTCAAATGAAGTTTGTTCGTCTCGCCTGGAGACCAGCTTAGAGATTGTTATTTATACATTCTTTCGGAGGATACACAGCATTATGAAGAATTGATAATCGAGTGATAGAGCGAGAGTGACGATTGCCCCTATATGGTACCGAGGATAATAATGGTAGCATTTCCGATGGTATACGAAAGGTCTTGGGTGCATAAATGAAAACCAAGAAAAATCATTTGGGATATAGGGGTGCAAACACTCAATTATAACTACTTTGTAAGGCTGCCTGTGATATATGGTTTTTTTATATCACTCCCATTCGTGTTTACAACACCCGGAAAGGACATTTTTGACACATGATGCTGGCGGGTCACTTGAGAGTGACTTCGTTTTGTTTGTAGATTTGATATAACTACGAAATAGTTAGACAAAGTTAGATTGATCATGGAAGGCGTTAGAGAAAGCTGGCCATATATGTTTCTTCAAACAAGAAGTGAGAACCACAATTGTAAAATACTCGTGAATAAAACCTACTTTGCGAAATATGAGGTGCTAGCTGTTGGAATGCATCTTATGCTATACAGCGACTTGCGGCAAATCAAATCTGTGGGAGGACCTACGTAGTCTATACAAATATGTAAGTTGTTTTCTTAAGCGAATTAACTCAACTAAGAACCGAATTAGGTACTAATGGGAAATATGTTTCTTATGTAAAATATCTTCTGTATGTCGCTTTCGGATGCAATTAACTTCTCGGCGACAGTTTCTCCCAAAGGAAAAGACTGTATTTTGGGTCAGTCGTTGGAACGAATAAACTCAGCTTAATAGCAAATTTACCTGAGATAGACTAGGTAAGTGTAGTTTAGCGAGGTGAATAAACTCAGCCGCCACCTGTCTATTCAATGTGATAGTTTGACATTTTTCGCCACTCAAGAGTGCTAGAAAGTTTGAATTGCCAACAGAAATTTAAGTAATGTTATTAGAGAATAACGCTGGATCAACAATAATATTTCATTGGTAGTAATTTCACTTAAAAAACATCACTCGTTCTTAATGTCACTATTTAATCAAGGACCCGATTAACGAATAATCATAGTGCCAGATTCAGAAATCAAATGCACCTTACACGATCATTAATAATCATGATTTTGTCAGTAATGATGACATTTTAAAGTCGCTATCCCACCTAATGTCACCATTTCCGGTGATTATTGTTAATACTAATATTTTGCCAGAACAGCAATAATAACAGTATTCAATATTGTTCAAAATGTCCCATTAATTTCGTTATTGTTGATCGCGCCATATAGGTTAATAGATAATGCTATTGTAATTTAGGTTCACTTTAAAAGTTTTGCATGTGAAATACTGTATAAAATATAAGAAGAGAATGGAAAGGAGACAGAAATTATTTTTTTCTGATTAATAGAATTGTAACCTTTTTTGTTCTTTATTCAAAATCCCTCTTTAAAATCAGAAAGAACAAGGTTTGTGCGCGCCGGCGACCTGGTGCGGCGTAGAAAGTAAAGAGTGGCGCCGCGCCACTCATTTTGTATTCACAAAAATACAAACTTATTTGAGCATCAGTTTCATATTGTTGATGTTTTAATGTTTGTGCCTATCTATCTATTATTTCATTAGACTGTTTCTTTTGCAAATAGCTAGGGAGGGCCTCGTGACAAAATACTAAACTTGTAGGTGCGCCGCGGGCTGAAAAAGATTAGGAGCCACTGGCCTAACCAATGTTGTTGTTACTGTTCCGGTTTCTTAAAAACACTCCACAAATATTGAAAAAAAAAGTACTTTCAATGACCTCTACATTGTTACATTGTTACATCAATAAAACCTATCTCATTCTTCGCTTTTAAATTCATAACAAAAAATGATTTCATCTGTGGTTTGATGTAAACGAAGCTCATCTTAAATATGAAGTGCAATTTTAAACAACATCCAGCATTCACTTGACCAAAACTTTTATAACAATTTCCCAGTTAGATGTCATACAAAAATGAAATGTGGCATTTCCAGCTTTCGTTATGCATATTATTTGCGTACCTAAGGTTTTTCATCTTTTCTTGTGGCGATAATTATTTTTCGGACAAACAATAGCTTTCACATTTCATTGTCACATTCATCTTAATATATTGTTTTTTTTTTGCTGGAATCAGTTTTTTTATCTTTCTTTTTGTCAGAGCAAAGGTGATCCATAGACGGACAAGGGAAACCCCAGAGGTAATCTGGGTTATTGTGTGAAAGAAACGCGTACATTAGATAGAAAACTGCTGAAAGAAGATTTCAAGAACCTGCTTTTGAATAGCATGGATTATAAAAATAACAGCAGCAGGAAATATTGCTAACACTTATTCTGTTGTTTAGGGGCAATAAAACATTAGTTTATTTTTAGCGTTTTTGTTAATAGCTAACTTGGTATAAATGCGAATTTCGTTTACTTTTGGTTATCAATTTAAACAATTCTAAGGAATTCTTTCAGTTGCAGAGTTCATTCTGACAGATTTGTATATTTCCAAAGAAAATTTCTATAGTTGTTTCTAACTGACAGATCGCTGTCAAATGTCAGATAATTTTTCTGAGCTTCAAGAAATGACATTTAAACAATTTTAACCCACAAAGTACGTGGATCACCTCACTTTATGATTGCAACTAAAAGTTTTCGTGGAAACGAAACATCTGCGATTTTGTTGCTTGTGACTTCTTCGGGCCATGCATCTCTTAACTGTAGACAAGGTAGCACTTAAATTGGCGGCACTACATCGTGTATGTCGGTTTAATCAAAACACAGCAGCTTCAGTTGTGGGTACTTCAAGAAGCCGTGCATATAATGTTACTTAAACCTAAACCACCATACGAGTGACTAAAATTCAATTAACATCTCTGTTCTCTGTACCCATCTTTAAGCTCACACATTCTTGTATGCAAATATCAATTTCTATGTTTACAAAATGCATTGACTCCGTTCACTAGCCGATTGAATGTGGCGCCAAGCTCGTGTTTGTTCCATACCACCACCCATGAAGTAAGCAACAATAAATAGGTATAGCTACACACTATACGTTCTCTATTTAAACTTAACAGAACCTTGCACTTTAATCGCATTAAATTGCCCAACACCGTGTGTTTTTATATACTCATTTTACATGAGCTTTACATTCCCATGCACATGCTACACACATTTCGGACTCAATTTGAGTTTATTAGAGATCTAAGTAAAATAGAAAAAATATGTACGAGGGGAAACTTTCATAAATACAACCCACATAGGGCTATCTAAGACAAAGACCCTTGTAGCTTTATTGCTGTGTCGTGCATTGATGAACTTTTGTTGTTGTCCTGTAAATAAGTATATATTCTTCCATTTATGGCAATGTGTGGTGGAAAAAAGGCAATTTAGAAAGTAGTGGATACTGTTTTTTATGATTTTAAGTAGCAGTTAAGTTACAAGCGATTATCCACACCAATGTTGCAGTGAAACAAAACCGAAATGAGAAAGGCATCAACATAAGAGTCAAGAGTAAGAGGGTTGGGTGTACACTCGAAGAGATTTACGATAAACAATAGCAGCTTACGCCATTTAGACATGTGTTTAAATCATTATTTAGACAACGAAGAGTGAAGAAAAACAATACTAATTTGAAAGTCATGTGTTTTATCATCTTATCCACACAGCCATGGGCACACTTTACAGCGGTAGACTGGAAATAATTTCTTTGGTTGATAGAAAATCTCAAATATAAGTAAAATATATGGAGTGGGATCGATTCTGGAACCGCTCGATCAGTAATCTATCTCACTATCCACTATCTTATGGTCGAGCTCTTTTTCTGATGGTTGTTTTTCGCTTCAAACGCTTTCCTTTGAGTGCATCCATCTAGTCCTTATCTGTTCTTATGAGACTAGCTCTGCTTGAAAAGTTTTGTTCCCTAATCTACTTAGCTGCTTTTGATATTCTGAAGGGTTGACTACCCAGACAGTTTTGCTTTAGAGGAGCCGAATATTTGCTTTGCAAGAAGATTCACTCTTTCATTGACTTATGTCAAATATTTGTACCCAAACTCGATCAGCTTTTTCTTAAACCACAAAGCAAAGAACTCTCTTTTGGTTCTTGGATACAATTGAATTATCAAATCAGTGGGTTGGGTGTACACATATTGTTTTTTTCCAGCTGTGCATCAAATTGCTCCATGGCCATCGGCCCAAGTGTCAATTACATGTGAGATCAGGGGACTGTAGTGAATGTTCTACCACTTCATATAGAATATTGTCCAGTTTCTAAGATGCGGTTATTTAAATAATGAATTCCAACCCACAATAAACGAAAACCTATACGCCGAACATGAACCACAAATCAACTAGAGTCCAACAGTTTTAGACACTCTGTACCGTAAAATAAATTATAGTCTGCATCAATTCCAAATGGGCATCTAATAATCTTAAGTCGGTTATATTGGTCTGAACTAGATGTACCCTGAAGGCAAACGTCACTTTTCCTACCACAGCCACATATGCGAACTGTCAACTTAGTACTTAGTCACAAATTTTTGACTAGATTCGTCGACTACCCCTCCATAAACATCAACTGAAAAAGCTCTTCAAGTCAGCCAACTGTCAGACGAACGTCGAATTACTCTACTTTCCAATTAAAACGTATTCTTAAGCACCAATCGCTCATCTTCAAATGGCGCACGTGTATATTTCTCAAACCCGTGGGATAAGGCGATTAAATCGAAATGTTTTGATTTATTAGTCAATTCAATTGTCAAGCAACCAACACCGGCAGAGCGAAAAAAACGCCGGCAATATTATCGAATCGCCGGCCTGTTGTACAACAGATGTAGGTGGCCTTTGGATATGTGTACAACAGATGTAGGTGGCCTTTGGATATGTGTACCACCAACTGAATCCCTTTCCAAAGTCGGCGGAAGCCATAATCGGAGACGCCAATACAACTCCGAAGACGCGGCGCAATGACAGATGACCTCTTTTTGTACACAGCCCACACAGTGTCATATATGGAGCGAGAGGCTTGTTTCAATTTCTGCAACGACCAATGACCAACACTAGTCACACAAGAAAATCATGGGTACTTCAGTGAAATTCCAAAAAAAAAGTGTCACAAAAAAGTTATTTCTATATACACACACTCATTGTCATTGGCAAAATTGTGTAGAGACAATGAATTTGCTGGATTTATGCAGTAACCGCATGCATTTGACATTTTTAGGTTAATTGGATGGGATCCGATGGATATTCAATCTCTAGGTACTGCTGCTATCCGCCTACCATTTTCGAATCCACACAAAAACTGAAATACAACAAAAAAAATTAAAGAAGGCACAAAAAATGTACCTAACATGAACATCACTCATTGTTTGGCAATTGCGCGAGCTATGATGACGATCATCGCAGGCAATCATCACGCAAGGCACAACAATCGAGCACGATGATGGCGGTGCCGCGCGCCGCTTATACAACAAAAACAAGTAGACAGTGCCATTGGTGCCTGTTGAGTCGATAATGGTTGCGGGAAGAATCGTATTACCTACAACGGATCGCATTGCAAATGCAATTTTCATGAATGAAATCGACATGAGCAAAACAACTGACTGTACATTTGATTGTTTGTCTGTTGCGTCAGGCAGTTGGAAAATCATCATTTTGACTTATTTGACGGGTCTGTATATTCGATAGATTTCACTTTTTTTCTGTCTTGGTATATGGATCGGATATTGTATGGCAATGTCCTTCAATTAAAGCTGGTCGCATGGGGGAATATGTATACAAAGCGTCAGTGATTGAAGATTTGAGATACCTCCATAGGATTTTGCAATAAATTTTTGGTAACGCTGAATGCAAATTTGTTTGCTTGTAGAAAAAACAATATTTGCCTTAATAAATGGTTTTATAGGATTATTATATTTTATTTTTATTTATCTATCTTCAACTCGGTTGTTCTAGAAATCAAAATGGATGTAGGTACGGAGCTAAGTCTATCGTCTTGGAGAACTGCAACAAAATAGATGAGTTTCATAAATACATATATGCTCCACGTTTTCGCTTACTTTCACAAGTTATTTTAGGTTATGGTATAGATAAATAAATCTCGAAATCATGTTCCACTTCATTTACACAATTCTTCTTGTACAGTTCTTCCCTGCAATGAAATTATTTACCTACTAAAGTTATTCGTATTTACCTTATCGTCGACATTTTTAAGTCTGCCAGGGATGTTGTATGAGTTTTGCATACGCTATTTTCGATTTCGAAAATATAGAGGTCAATTCCATTGAATTTCAACTTCCCTCTAATTCAACCGAAATACTACATACAAAATGACATAGAAAAAAAAGAAAGAGGCAAAGAAACAAGCGAAACCATCACATTCATCTCGACTTGACATTTCTTTATTGTGGTGGTCATCAAAATCATCATCCACAATGGGAATTCAAAATTCACACACCAAGTTGGGGTATGATGGTTAAGATATCCAAAGACAAGCCATGTGCACCAAGTTGGCTTGTGTTTAACGTTGGTATCGTCGTGTTTTAGGTGTACGCTTGCCTTTGGCGCTCTGTTCTCTTTGAGTGACCGTTCTGCGACTACCTCTCCTAACATTGAAGTCATAACAAGAAAATGATGAATGCGCTCGAAATCAGGCAAATTATATCAAAAAAAGAAAACGTTGTATTTTTTGTTGGCTAATAATATTATTCTCTTTCTTGCTTCCCTGTTGTTGTTTTTTTACGGATTTCAAACATTATCGGACGTTGACTTTGAATGCTGTTATTCCATGCAGTGGAATAAAATACGAAAAAAAAATAAACCTAATGGCTATCTCTGTCTGTTCTATGCGTTTCGGTAGAGGAACTTATCGATGCGATACGCGAAATGAGATTAGTTTCCTTCTAACGACGTCGGAGACAACGGGACGGCTTAAAAGTGCAAAATAATTGGCATGGCAGAAGACAAACAAAAAGAATTGATCACTTGTTAGGTAGAGGGGATTTGTTTAACCATCATTATTTGTTTTACATATAGTTCGTCAAATCCGGATGTATACACCAGGCTGTTCCGTTTGTGTTTTGTACGTGAATGGAATTGGTTATTGAATATGGAATATGGAATAGGCGTGATGTTTGAAGATTTATTCCGAAAGATTGGTCTTAAAAGGAGCCGCGAAGATTAATCGGTAAATTAAGGGTGATAGGTATTGGTCATGAAAATAAAATACACAGGAGTGTTGTATCAAGTATAAGAGTTTTCGAAATGCTTGCATGTTTTAAAATTTATTGAAATTCTTTTACGTATTTGGAAAAGACATGCCTTAGTAATTGACACTCAAGAAGTGTGTCAGCAAAATAGATTTGTTTGTAGTCTTTTTAAAGCTAAATCCACAGTATACAAAAAGAGAGAGCCCTTGCAATAAAAGAAGCGAATCAGTTTGCGGATTAAAAAACAATATATATATGCAACTGCCACCAAATGCAACCAACGTACATTTTAACTCAAAAATAACAGCAGTCGAAAAACTTTCTTTCCACAGCAGACCCAATATTTATGAACACTTTTTCCCCATCATCATTTCCATTATTTATTGCCTAACCCAAAAGTGGTTCAGTCTGTCACTTAATTAAAAATGTACCTTTCAGCTTGAAAATCCATTTCAAATGGATATCTCCCCCGCTTGTTGTTATTTCTTCGTCTTCTTGTTATTTTCTTATTTTCGTCTATGTGTGGTTTGTGATTTGCAGAAAAGCTCAAAACAATTTTCACTTATAATAGATATATGTATAGTGTACACTGTACACACAAGCAGAAGATACTTACTTATTTCCCACGTTTGCTGGAGTCACGTTTTTACCCCTGCTCTCTTAAGCTGTTCCTATTATTTTATTTCTCGGTTCTGTTGTGTCTTCCTATTCAGTTGTAGCTGAATTCATTTTTTGTCAACATTACTTGCAGTATTATTAAAATTATTGTTTTTATTTTCTCCCAACTTTATATTTCCAGCTACTAGTTGTAAATATGTATATGGAAGAAGCGATGACATTTTTTGTTTGTAGAAACATTTCTAAATAGACTTGAAGACTATCTATTTTTATTATTTGCTGAACTTTTTTTATAATATTCACTAACGCAAAGCAAATCCGTAGGTAAGTGCTACTGTGGCATTGTCCTTTGGAATGTCGTTACAATAGCCAATTTTGCTATTTCGTTGTGGAAAGGAACACCATTATATATGCTACAGCTTCAGCAACATTCTAACTTGTGTTTACACGTGGGAAAATATGATATAGGTAACCATTATTCCAATTTGAATGAGCTAGGTAATGTCAAACAAGTTCTTCTTGACATTCAATGTTCACCCCGTTGTATACAGGTTAAAAGTGTTTTCCATAGACCATAGCACCAACAAAAGTCCCTGACAGCGAACATTGCATTTTTTCTATGTACTTGCTTAGCAATGTTTTTTTTTAAATATTTCTCAACTCAGTAAGAATTATTCAAATAGTATTTCGAATTTGGCACAATGTTAATGAGCAAAATACGGAAAACGACCTCATAAACTTTGGTGTCAGTTAAAGAGATTACCATTTCGTAAAAGGAAAGAAGGAATTATTGAAATCAGCGGTAAGGTAGTCCTCTAACAGTAAATTGTCTTTGAGCTCGTGTCAAGTGTTTCATTTGATTTTTTTTTTTAACAAAGTATTTAAAATCTGTAAAATTTTAATAATTTTTGTGAAAACCTCCAACAAACCTTCAAAGTGTATTCAAAAGTACGTGTTTTGAACACGGGCAAATTGCACCTAAGAGCAGGAAAATATACTCGTTAATTTGCTTGTTATTTTGCTAACTTTAACCTTTCTGTCATTTTTGACAAAAACGTATGTAAATTTTGTGCGACTGCGATCGATCAAACAGAGTACGCGCATAGACCCGAATGTATAGCTATATAGAAGGTGGTTTTAACAGCTGTCACTTGTCTCTTGCTAAACTCATTCGCTGGTAAATAATTTGTGCACACTAAATCGCTGCAACTGCTGTTCCTCAAACGGCTTTCAAATGACGTGAATATTGTTTGGAAATGAGAATGTCAAACAAAATGTCGGATTTTTAACAAAAATTCAGGTCTTAAAAATTGCGACTTGAATACAGGTCTCATTATATATGGTTTGAAAACAATTTCACATTGATTGCTGCCTGCTGTTGAATTGTTTCTTATTTTAGTTATCTTGTTAGACGGAAAAGCAATAAACTTTATACCTCGAGGAGTCTTCCTACTAAACACAAAATCCACTAGAGCGTAGTTAATTTTACAACGTAAAATCGTAACACTTCATAGTGTGCAACTATGATAGGTATCTACCCGCATCTCAGTTGCTTTACTTTTCAGCTTTTATGTTATTTTCCTTCTCTGTCTCTTCACTTCTATCCTCAGTAATGTTTAATTAACTTTGATAATCAGTTCTTATTTAATACAATTAAAAAATTAAGTGGTAAACTCATTCGATGAATTACAGTAAAAAAAAAAAGACGGATATACTATTTTGGATTTATGATTTCTAATTTATTTCTACAAAAAGACAACGGTTTTGCAAATCTCTGCAGCACGTAGCTGCCGTAAAAATATGTTGACAACTTTGCACTCTTTGCGAGGTCATATAGCTTTAAAGAGGTGTTGACATGAATCAGCAGCAAATCCAACTAAAACAAGACCCAATAATCGCATTGCATTTTAGAACATAAATAAATTATTTAATGAAAACTGCTGAAAAGTTGTAATTTAGACTTTCGCAATATTCTATATATGGCACATGCCTGACTTTTTGGCTATACAAACAACGAACGAGTAAACTCAAATGCGCACTTTGGCCTTTGCAAATTGAAATTGTATACCATAGCAAAACAGCAAACATACGGCGTGTGTGTTTGGAAATTATGATGATGAGGTTAGTGAAGCATTTTAAATGCCAAGTGTTGCTTACTCTTATTATCCGAACTGGAGGTAAATATCTGTTTTTGGGTAATGGATTGCAAACGTTTGTAGGTACTAATGTTGGCGAGACAATCGCTACAGTTAACCAGTCAGCCTATTTTAAAAGAAATCGCAAGGTATTTAGGTTGCGAACAAGTGTTGCCAAAGAATGTGATATTTAATTTGCTATTAATGGGCGTTGAGCTTATCTAAAACGGTCGGAGGAATGAGGCTTGTTTTTGGTAGGAAATGACACCTTGCCAGAAAGTGTTTTACAAGCAGAAATGGGTAGTACTTAGGTATTTGGGGTGCATGTCGTTTAGTTTTGTTTGGTTTTGTTTTGTACACCAAGGCTGACAGATTAGGTGCAGTATGCATATTTCTAGGTATGAGGCATTCATTAGAATCTAGTTTAAGGCCATATATAGGAACTAGGTGATTGTTTCCTTCGCTGAGAGTTTAAAGACACTATGTGGTACAGGAGGAGGTTGCGGTCCACTTTCTTCTATCTTTAGAAGCCCCAAACTTGGCTGAAGAGCTCTTCTCAAAGGATATTATTTTTAATGATGTAGAACATCTCTAGTTTTCCTTTACCAATAATTGTGAGATATGTATCGGTTTTGCAAATGTAAACATTGTCATTTGGTTGCTGATGGCTTAACATGATATTTGCCCACTTGGTTATAGTTCGCCGATTCAGTAATTGTATAAGCCTAAACAATGTATATTCTACGTCTGGGAACTATAAGCGTTTTACTGAACCTGCCTATCCATTATGCACTCTTCCCCTTAAACACTTTGAAAAGAGTTGATAATTTTGCATAGAAAATGTATAAGACTGTAAAATTTGCATTGGGCACCTAATTTCGCTATAATTAAAATTTGGGAAAATACCACCAGAAAAGTTAGTTGTCGCAACTGGTTCGTGTATACACTAGGGCCTACTTTTCCCAACCAGTCCTTTTGTGAGTTTTTATTTATGGAACGAATGGAACAATTTTATGCCGAGTCCGAATGGAGAAGCTCTTTCGCAGAACCCTCGGATGTTTACAAGAAGTTCGCGAAAGAAGGTACAGTGGCAGAAAACCTAAAGAATAAATTTGTTTTTCCGGGAATCGAACCGGAGAACCTTCGCTCAGTAGCTTAGCAAACTAACCACTGAAAACAGAGACAGACTACTTAAAAAAAACAAAAAATATGTACCCGATGATAGTATTGATTCTTACATAACATACATGTTTACATTTATACCCTCAAACACATGTACATCTCCTTATGTCAAATTACATAGAGAATACTATATAAACCAAAACTGTTCCTTAGCTTATATGCAGTCTTTGTAATAAAGTTGAATTGTACACAACCGGTTTGTTCGCTCCTTTTTTACTTTGTCCCAACAAAGGTTATGGGCCCAGGTTCGTTGATTAAAATTAGAATCGGTTTTTAGTAATTTTTAAAAATAAATAAATCGAAATGAGCACCGGGCTTTACCAAATTGATAAGTTGGATGACACCAACTATGATGGTTGGAAAATCCAAATGAAATCCGTTCTTGTTCACTGCGACTATTATGTGTCCGGGGCGAAGGAGGTTCCTGCAGCGGGTGATACCGTTGCGATAGCCGCATGGAAATCGAAGGATGCAAAGGCGCTTGCAACTTTGATTTTGTCTGTCAAACCATCGCAATTGCTTCATGTGAAGAATGCAAAAACTTCTAAAGATGCTTGGGATCGCTTAAATGAAGTACATTCTCCTAGTGGACCAGCTCGTAAGGTCACTATATTTAAATCGTTATTGAATTTAAAAATGTGTGAAGGAGCATCAATGTCTGAGCATCTAAACAAATTTTTCGATTTGTTCGAAAAACTGGTTGAGCTGGAAATTAAATTGCAAGATGAGTTGCTTGCGATCATAATGTTGTGCAGTTTGCCAAAAAACTATGACAACTTTGTTGTTGCCATAGAATCCAGAGACAAGTTGCCCAGTACGAGTGTACTGAAGACGAAATTGTTGGAGGAGGAAAAGAGAAGAGATAGCGAGCGTAAATTGAAGAGCCACATGAAATTGCATTTTTTGCTAGTAAAAACAATATCAAAAATCATCCGCAACCGCAACAACAAAGCAAACAAGGAAAACAGCGAGGTAAATGCTATAAATGCCAAAAGAGAGGGCATTTCGCAGCTTCTTGTCGATTAAATGGTGTAGATAGAGACAACGGCAAGCAAAACCATAATTGTGCAATGCTCAACCTATCTAGTATGTACGAGTATACAAAACTCAACCCTTCGACATGGATTCTTGACAGTGGTTCGACTTGCCATATGTGTTGTAGCAAGTCAATGTTTCGCCATATAACAACTCACAAAGAAAAAATTGAACTGGCCGGAGGCAAATATATTCTCTCTGAAGGTGTAGGTGTAGTATGTATAGAAACGGCAACTGCAAAACTCTCTTTACATAAAGTTCTCTATGTGCCTAACTTGAAAACAAATTTCTTATCGGTGAGCAAATTAACGGAAACGTGCAAAGTAAATTTCTGCAAAGACTACGCAAATAAAGGGTGATTTTTTAGCTGGTTTGGTTTTGGCAACACTGGTTTTGACAGCTGACGTGTGTTTAGTACCTTGTGTCACTGTCAAACAGCTTCAGTTTGGTTTGCAATTTAACCATGGATCGTCTTACAAATGAACAACGCTTGCAAATTATTGAATTTTACTATCAAAATTCGTGCTCGGTTCGAAATGTTCATCGCGCGCTGCTTCCATTTTATGATCGGCATTCTCGACCTTCTGAGCAGTCTATTCGGAAGATTGTGACCAAATTTCGCACCAAATTTACTTTGTTGGACATTAAACCACCAACACGTTTACGTACTGTGCGTAGTGAAGAAAATATTGCGGCCGTATCAGCTAGTGTGACAGAAGACCGCGAAATGTCGATTCGGCGCCGTTCCCAGCAGTTAGGCCTTTGTTACAGCACTACGTGGAAAATTTTGCGGAAGGATTTGGGCGTAAAGCCTTTTAAGATACAGCTGGTGCAAGAACTAAAGCCAGCCGACCTACCACAACGCCGAATTTTTGGTGAATGGGCTCTTGGAAAGCTGGCCGAGGATCCGCTTTTTTATCGAAAAATTGTGTTCAGCGATGAGGCTCATTTTTGGTTGAATGGGTACGTAAATAAGCAAAATTGCCGAATTTGGAGTGAAGATCAGCCAGAAGCATTGCAACAGCTACCAATGCATCCCGAAAAAGCCACTGTTTGGTGCGGTTTATGGGCCGGCGGCATTATTGGGCCATATTTCTTCAAAGATGATGCGAATCGCAGCGTTACTGTCAATGGTGAACGCTACCGAGCGATGATAACAAACTTTTTTTTGCCCGAAATGGAAGTTCTTGACTTGCATGATATGTGGTTTCAACAAGACGGTGCCACATGCCACACAGCACGCGAAACAATGGCGCAATTGCGAGGCGAGTTTGGTGAACAGTTAATTTCACGTTTCGGGCCGGTCAATTGGCCGCCTAGATCGTGCGATTTGACACCATTAGATTATTTTTTGTGGGGGTATGCCAAGGCTAATGTGTATAGGGACAAGCCCGCTTCGATTGACGCACTGGAAGCCAACATCCATGCATTCATTCGTGAGATACCGGCCGATATGTGTGAAAGAGTATGCCAAAATTGGACTCAGCGGATGGGCTACCTGAGACGCAGCCGCGGTCAACATTTGCATGAAATTATCTTTAAACATTAAATTGCAAGGTTCAAACTATCGATTCAAATAAATATTTCATTCATTTTTTCGAATTTTTTGTGTTTTTTTTTTAAAAAAAGTTCTAAACCTCTTAAAAAATCACCCTTTATAATAGCTCGGGTAAACGGATCAGAAATAATGAGAGCAAAACGAACGGGTGATTTGTTCACATATGAACCAAAGGCAATTTCAAAATTGTGCGTCGCGGTGGTAAATAACGCAAATATTAGCGAGTGGCATCGTAGGTACGGACACTTAAATGTGAAGAGCTTGGAACTCTTACCAAAAAATAATATGGTGCGCGGTATGGACTCCGTTAAGTGTGTCGGAAGATTCGAATGCGGTACATGCTTGAAAGCGAAAATGAGTGCGTTACCATTTCCAAAATACAATAATCGGTACAGCCAAAATAGTTTAGAAATTATACATAGCGATGTTTGTGGACCTATGCACATCCCTTCTCTTAGTGGTGCTAAATATATGGTGTCATTTGTTGACGATTTTAGCCGCAAAATTTTTATTTACTTCATTAAGAAGAAAAGTGATGTTTTTGAAATATTTAAAACATTTAAGGCAACAGTGGAACGCGAAACGGGCAGAAAAATTAAAGTTTTTCATTCAGATAATGGGGGGGAGTACCTAAATAAAGATTTTGATGATTTTTTGAAACGCGAAGGTATTCGGCGACAGTTAACAGTACCCTATACACCGCAGCAAAACGGTATCGCAGAGCGTCTTAATCGTACGTTGGTGGAAATGGGCCGATGTATGCTCATCGATTCAAAGCTGCCGGAGTTCTTATGGGCGGAGGCGATAAATACTGCCGTGTATCTGCGAAACCGGTCACCCACAAAAGTGCTGTCAAATATAACACCCCATGAGGCATGGAACGGCAGGAAGCCAAATGTGTCGCACCTTGAAATATTTGGCCTAAAAGGATTTCTGCTAGACAAATTGCCACGAAAATCTAAATTTTCAACGAAAAGTATTGAATGTTTTATGGTGGGATACGCAAGTGAATCGAAAGCATACAGGTTATATGATCCGAAGCGGAGAACAGTGATAATAGGGCGAAATGTCCGATTCTTACGTACGGATACACAAATTGCTGATCCTGTAAGCCAAAATGTTACAAAACTCGACTTTCCCAATCTTGAAGAGGATGCAGATGTGACTGCTGCTAGTTCAGTTTTCCCGAAAGAAAACTTCAGTTCATCGGAAGACGAGGAGTACAATGATGCTGTAGAACCTGAAACGACTAAGGATCCTGAAGGTGTTGCGACTGTTGCTGAACCTGATAATGATGTTGTTGATGCTGATGCTGGTGGTGATGCCATTGACTTAGAAGATGAATTGGAAGCTGTTGGGAAAGATGATTTTGTTGATGCAAACACTCTTGGATACAGAATGAAGCTTCGCCCACGAAAGCCGGTGAGTCCGCATGTAAATAATCTTATAATTTCTCATACAGACAAAATACCAAACCCACTCACTGTAAAAGAGGCTTTGCAACGACCGGACGCTAACAAGTGGAGGGCTGCGATGGCATTGGAGTACAATTCCCTTGTTAAGAACCAAACCTGGGTGCTTGTGAATGCTCCAAAAAATTGCCAACCTATAAAATCTAAATGGGTGTTTAATATTAAGCGCGATAAGAATGGTGCTCCTGTGAGGTAAAAGGCACGGCTCGTGGCGAAAGGTTGCAGTCAACGATATGGAGTGGATTATAAGGAAATATTTTCGCCTGTCGTTAGGTATTCCTCAATACGCCTCATCCTGGCTTTGGCTGCAGAATATAACCTCCTTATACACCAGATGGATGTCTCGACTGCTTATTTGAATAGCGAGTTACAAGAGGAAGTGTTCATGGTCCAACCCGAGTGCTTCATTGATGAAAATAATAGAAGCCAAGTCTGCAGATTACAAAGGGCGATATACGGGCTGAAGCAGTCTGGACGGAATTGGAACAAGGAATTGGATTGTGCCCTTAGACAAATAGGTTTTGTAAAGTGCAACGGGGATGCGTGCGTTTACGTGCTGAAGCGGTCTGGTGAAATTAATATAGCCGCTGTTTACGTCGACGATATTCTGCTAGCATCATCTAATCTTGAGACATTAGAGAATGTCAAGCGCAAAATCGGCCAAAAGTTTGAAGTCGTCGACAAGGGACCTATTGACCAGTTCGTTGGCATGGAAATCACCAGGGGACGAGATGGAAACCAGATTTCGCAAACACAACTGATCCGAAACCTTTTGGCTGACTTTGGAATGATGGAAAGCAGAGCTTGTGCAACTCCACTAGAACCAGGTACCAACTTCAACAAATGTGACGACTGTTCAGGATGCTCAAAGGTGGATCCGAAGCTGTACCAGTCACTGATTGGTTCTCTGACGTACCTAGGTGTCTGTACTAGGCCAGACATTATACATTCTGTTTTTAAACTGGCGCAATTCAACACGAATCCTCATGTTGAACATTTAAATGCTGCGAAGCATTTATTGAGGTACTTAAACACTACAATAAATATGAAAGTTACTTATTTTCAGACTGGTATGAAGTTAAAAGGCTATGTAGATGCGGACTGGGGTGGAAACTGTGTCGACCGAAAGTCCTATACTGGGTTTGCATTCTTTCTCGCTGGTGCAGCCATTTCATGGGACAGTAAGAAGCAGTCAACCATTGCCCTCAGTAGCACGGAAGCCGAATACGTAGCCCTGTCAACTGCATCCAAAGAAGTAGTCTACCTGCGGCGTTTTCTGGAAGAGATGGGCTTTGCCACACTTATTGACGGTCCAACGGAGCTCTTCAGCGACAACATCAGTGGACAGAAGTTGGCGAAAAATCCCGTTTTTCATAATCGGACAAAACATATTGACATAAAGGCGCATTATGTCCGTGATGTTATAGACAAGGAGCTTCTCACTCTTAAGTATATTCCCACCGATAAAATGACCGCAGATATATTTACTAAGAACTTAAAGAAAATTAAACATAATGAATTTATTAGTATGTTAGGACTTAGAACATAAAAGTTCAATTACTTAAATTAATATAAATCTTACGAATTATGAAATTATTTTTATCAATAAAGAATTACCAGTTTTGAGGGAAGGATTGATAGTATTGATTCTTACATAACATACATGTTTACATTTATACCCTCAAACACATGTACATCTCCTTATGTCAAATTACATAGAGAATACTATATAAACCAAAACTGTTCCTTAGCTTATATGCAGTCTTTGTAATAAAGTTGAATTGTACACAACCGGTTTGTTCGCTCCTTTTTTACTTTGTCCCAACACCCGAGCCATAGATCACTGCAATAACTGCTAAAATACGACCGAAAGAAATTTACCTGATCTAAAAAGTAGGTTCACTAGCGCTAAAAGTGTTGTTATTTTTAATAGTCAAACCTCGCTTTTATAAGTCACTGCCAAATGAAAACACTCGACGGATAGTCGACATTTCCGGCGACAATAGTCATAGTATTAGCACATTCCCACACCAAGTAAAAGATACTCATAGATATCACAAAATTAGAGTAGGTTTCCTTATCTGTTTGCCATCAGAAATGAGTGTTTTTTCCTTTACCTCCAAATCGAAATTGTTTTTTGCACGCAAACAACAACAGAGTGGAAAACATCTACATCTATGTACAAAGATAGAGCAAACAACTAAAATTTAGTAAAATGCTAGGTCTCTCCTATGATTTACATTAAATAGCGCAATCACGCAAAAACAAAACGCGCGGCGGCATATACCTACACATATTCATCAGCACTCACACGACCCCGCGCCAAAATGTTGTGTTGTTTACAATCAGCAAATTATTACTTTAGAGGCCGCAAAAAATTGTTTATTTTTCTCTCTACACATCACATACCTGATGAATATATATGTATATATATCCATATATAGGTATATTCCTTTGATACAGAATATATTTTGGTTCGGTACTTCTATTGTAATTAAGAGATAATTAGAAAGAAAAAAACAAAAAAACGTACTCGTTGAGTAAACTTTTCACTATCCCATTATCTAAATTGTTATTTTTGTAAATATCAGAGCGGTGCATTTGCGACACCACCTTGCAGTGTTATCAATAAAAAAATAAAAAAATAAAAAAAGTGAGATGACACAACAAAATTATTTGTGTAACATCAACGACTACTTTCGATGGCGCTACAGTCGGGTACTTGAGCAGCGACGGCAGGCGTGTGAAAAAAAGTTCCCCGTCCATAATATTTGTAAAGATTTGAACAGAGCTCATGAAAGTCACTAGGCACCATTGATGATCGTGTTTAGATGAGCACGGATCGATCTAGGTCTGTGGGGTTGTTTTTCCTGTGTTTTGCTGGGGATTTCCGTAAGCTGCCATAAAGGGTACATCACGGATTTTTTCCCGGAATGAAATATCTCATTGATAATAGGTAGAGCTGTGTGTAACAACGGGGATTTTTGTTGTGTGTAATTGAAATTGCATGGGAATACCGCGTCCGTGAACTTTATGGTGTAGATTCCACTTAATTGTTGCTAAACAAAAATAGTAATAATTGAGTGTCATTGCTCAACTTTGAGTTGGACCAGTATTTGATTTGACAAGTAAAAGGAACCTTGAGGTTTTATCTTCTAGCACACTAGTTTGACACAATATATTATGTCTGTTGTGTTATTACCGAACTCAGTATTAAAAAGTGTCCAGATTAAATTTGTTGAGCTCAGAATGGCATGATTTTCCATATAAAATTATCAATTGTGACCTACAAAATGTATCAGTGTTTTAAGTATTTGATTTTAAGTAATTTCCAAAGCGACTTACTAACAACAATATCCAGTTTAGACTATAAATATACGTAAATTCACAATTGAAAAATTTCTATAGATCATAAAACTATTGTGAACACCTTAAATTTAAAGTGGGAAGTACGAATTATTAAGACTGAAACCACTTTGGCTGATCTATCAACTGTCACATAAAAATTGAATGTCTTACACATTTATCATAGTCACTTCTAGCCATGGAAAATCAAGAATTTTTTAAAAAAACGCATATGGAATTGGGATAACTGCGTCTAAAGATATACCTTGAGGTGAGAGCGGCCCGGTCTTGTGGACAGCCTTTATCGCCTTGATGCCCTAACCACTCGCTGGAAGTTTTTAAGATTATTCGACTTCCGTTTATCACTCTAACTCAGTTTTTATGACGATTTGAAGGGTATTGGAAATATGGACAAATTGTTTGCACACTGGTGGTATTGTTGGACCTTATTCACTCAAAATAAGCTAATGATTGTGTTACCAACAATCGAACTTTGGTGAAAATATCACGCGTAAGTGGCCACCAAAATCATGTGATTTTAAGCCACTGCGTATTTACTTTTGAAGTTATTTTTATTTGCTACTTTATGCCTAGGGTGAGCAGACCAGTCATCCTTTTATTTTTCCATTTTTCCTTTTAATTTGAATGCCAATACAAATAGTGGTGAAGCTTATTTTGGATTTTTGTACAGAAACTTGTGCTGTATATCACTTTTTGCTTTCAGTTTCTGTTAAGCTTTTAAATATTTCGTAATAAAGTGGAAATCTTTTTTTAAAAAATTTTTTTTTTTGTTTTTTTTTCGGTAAGCCTTTTCAAACTTATTTTCGTTATTCCACTGAGATCTTGGTAAGTTTAATTAGGAGTACTTAGGAGGATTGTACGTTTGACTACAGCAGAAAATATTTCTCAAATTTCCATCTTCCGTCATCGATTTTAATCTATACCAACTTCAACACGGATAGTGGAGAATTGTCGACCTTGGGTTAAAATATTTCATTCTTAACCTATCTAGTGAACGCCTGTCTGATGGCACGGATTGCGTAAATAACGTCTTGGTATCCGTTGTTAGTTCCACACTCAAATTGATGTGAGTGTTGAAAAAAATTAGGTTATGGTGTCAGAAAAAAAATTTCACCTAAGAATAAAACTTCCTTCATAAATATCAACAAATTGTTAAATAAAAAACCGGCTAGGTAGGTAAAAGAAAATAGGAATCCAAACAAATAACGCTCCTCTAAAGAGCAGTCAATCGCCTTTCATTAATTCATCATTTAAAAACAACTCCCATTCCGCTTGGGAATTCCATAGGATTCAACTAATAACACAATATATCTTGGAAGATCCTTATCATCATTAGCAGAGCAAAATGAGGCAAACGTCCAACCGCCAGACCTCATATTTCATATACACAAACCGACTGGCAACCAGTTAATTCATTTCTAATCACTTCCATAACCACAAACGCACACATTGCAACCATATACACGCCCCATTGCTATTAATATTCTTTTGTAAGCGCAAAAAAAAGAAAAGAAAATAAAAAAAACATTACAGTTTCCAAGCGAATACCCGCTTCAACTAATTCTCCACCTGTTAAGTAATCACACCACTCAACATTCAACAAGTCTCCATAAAAAAAATAAAAGTCCATCCATCGCCTATGGCAACTGGTTCAACTTCAACCAGATATACGCAGATATTTGTCTTTTCACGCAATCATCAGCTATAGCGGTGGGTATTTAAAATTGCAGCTAAATTACTGCATTTAATGTATAATGTAATCGATATAATTCAGAAAAAAAAAAAACTATAACAACTCCAGCTACCAAATGTATCTTTTGCGCCCATAAAATCCGGTTCAATTACAATTGGTAGACAGACAGGCGCAGCCCAGCAGACAAAGTGAAAGTAGTAGATAAGTCAATCACTCGTTACTTTGCGGCTTGAGGCGAACACACAAATATATATAATATATGTGTATATATATGTACACGATATAAAAAATAAAAACCTTTTACTTTGTTGATAGTTTTGTAAAAGTACTATCATAGGTATCTCTCTGGTGCAACAAAGGGGAACAAATTATATAAAAAAATACCCGTAACCACTTAAGAGGCCCACGTTTATGCTCGTCAGAGATACAGCCAAACATTTTTGCTTTGAATCTATTTTTAACCAAACGAATTTGTTGCCAATTCGAATACAAATCGCATCTCGATTAATATTGGCTGCAGATTTCTTAAACACGTTGTATCACTCCTTTGTGCTGAAACAACAGCGCCTATCATGGCGGCTTCGGATTTCATGTGAGGTTTTACTATTTTAACTTTGGTTTAAAGAACTGCACAGGGTTGAATGAAACTAAAAATGTTTTCCCATTTAAATTATATCACGCGGTGAAATATACTACTTTTTTGCGTATTTGAATTTTTGTATTTTGATGAGGTTTTTACTTTCTTTGATCGAATTACCAACACTCATGGATATGTTGCGGTTGGTATGGAGTAACACAAAGGTACGAGTAAGGAACGAGTGTGAGCTGTATATTGCACAAGATCGATGACATGTACTATATGTAAAAAGGGCAATGGAGTTTGTGCAAAGCAATAGGTTTCGGTATGTCCTGAAAGTTTATATTTTGTATATATGCTTTGCTAAGAGTGTACTTCATCAGTTGTGATTTTGGTGGGTTAAGGAACTTTAGGAGCTAGTGATTCTTTTGTTGCAAATTTCCTTACTATCAGCTTAAACTTACTGGGCCTTACCAATAAACTTCTTTTTTCTACTCTAAATTTTAGTAGTTCACAGTGGTTATATTTTCCATAGAGATTTCGCAATTGTGAGCTTCCGTAAATTTTAAGTCGAGACTAAAATTTGTTATTAGCACGGCGCACATGATAGCTACTTTCTTATGGAAAATGCCGTCATTGTAAGTCCGTAAGCTGAGCACTATAAATGATTATTTGTAGAGATTTTTTCAAATTTAAGATCCATTTTAAATTTAAGAAGACATTTAGATTGGTGTGGCTTTAAAATGTCTGTTGACATTAGTACAAATTGCTGATTATTTCATAAAATACATTTTTATATGTAATTTGTGGAAATGGGTTTTCCGTCGGGTTTTCTGGTCATATGATTAGTTCATTGCTTTTTTCCGACGTTTCGGCTGGGATTGCTGTCTTCTTCAGGGTTTCTTTACAAAATTAGCGCACTTTAAGTAAAATATTTCAATTGAGTCTATTATTATTATTACTTATAAACTTTGAATTGGTCAAGAACTCTCTACAACATAACATTTTTATGTATATCGCAAATGGTTGTAATGGTTTTTAGATTACTCTTACCATTAACTTTATAATGTTTGTTCCAATTCTACATATGACACCGTCGGTCTGTTACTGGAGTGACCCGCAGAAATAGTTTAAGAGATACAAACACGACGATATTGAGCATTGAGATCAAATATATGCTATATTTTAAAACGATATACGATACATGATTGTAAGGAAGAATAATTTACCACACATTACGTGAAACTAATTGGGAGACATTCGTTTAAAATGGCAATCAAATGTAAAGTCACTTCAATTTCCAGCAGTGTTTGATTGATGGTATATTTGCTGCCCAGCCAATGATTGTTTATCAATTAACATAGGCTATGTAATGGTGGTATATTTTCTGAAACTCCAAGTAAGATTCCATAAAGAAGACACGCGCAAACTCTGTTTGACAAATATTTAAAAACTTAGGTAATCGTCACTTTATTACCATGGGTTACTTTGTTAGTAACAGTTCTAGATGTCGAATAATGCTGAACAACTTCAAATTAGTCCCATTCTAAGCACAAGGAAGAAAAGTTGTCCATGTTTAAATATGAATTACCACATACATTACCTGTAACTGTTTAAAGACAACTGATGAAACTCTCTTCTCCAAAATCGCTACAAATGTACAGCAGTCTCATGCTAATAAAAAAATGAGTAAATTCAGACCAAATAAAAACTAAAACCAAAAAAAACCGAACTACATTTGAATGATGCCGCAATGTGTAGTAGATATACTTAAGCAGGTCACGCATGCGTTTCAAAACAATGAAAACGCATAAAAGCGGCCATACTCTTGAGTTAAGTTCCAACGCATGTATTAGATCTATTAGATAAATTTGACGTTACTCTCCCTTTGAATTCATGCTCGCATTGTAGTCGCTATATACCCCGATCGAATTTGCTCGAATTAAATAAATGTCATGAATTCTAATTCGTTTAAACTTCACACACCGGTCGTAGTCATCCATGCGCAGAGAATTACAAATTATGTATCGAAGCATATTACACAATGTATAGAAGAAGCAGGCAAGAAAACACTAGAAAAAATGCCGGTGCCAGTTTTTACCATCACCACTACCAACTTAGATATTACCATATAACTGTATCTTAGTGAGTATATGAAGATGTTAAAAGTCAACTTGGTATGGTTCTCCATCGTTTTCAATTCACTTGATATACCTTCATAAACGACTTCTACACCCAAAAGATATACAGTTAAATTGTTAGTGAATGAGAAAATTGTGATGTGATCCACCACTCCACTATACCACATGGTGTGTATTATAGACACCTGAGACCGGCATTTTTTATCTGTTGTTGTTGTTGTATCTTCTTTTTTAACCTGTGCGATCGTGATGAGCTCAGAGGGCCAAAACTATCTAGTTTATGTATCTAAATGCAAATTAATACAGAATACAATAAATATTTATAATAACAGGTTATTCGGCATGAATATGCTTTAAAAGAAATTGTTATATAAACTTTACTTATTTTTTTCTGTATTGTTTATGACGATAGAGAAATGCCACAAGAAATGAATAGATAGAAAAATAGACAAGAAACCAATGGCACCGGTTGGAATTTCTAACACGAAATAACCTGCTTTTCCTTATTAGAAACGAAATGAAGATGGCATAAGATTTGCATATTATTTGTTAAGCATTGGTCGATTTTGTATTTTGCACTCAACACAAAAAAAAGTAGATTAGTGTATGTTTGAGTGTGGGTAAGAAATGCTTAGTACTAGTGGATGAGTAATTGCGCGAATGATCACACACAAGAATGTTAACCGGAGACTATGCGCACGAAAAATGTGTACAGTAGAAACGCAGGTAACAGGTTAAACAGAATATTTTGCTACCTCAATTGGGTAAGCATTACCTCACGGATTACGCAGAAGCGTCTAATAAAATTAGAATCACTCTGCAGATCGTTGATAAGACAGATAATCTTGGTTCAAACTTTGTTAAAACTGGAATGATTTTCCAGTTCTGTGCAAATAGGCTATTACTTTGGTAATAGGACTAAACATTAAGCATTACCTACACAGAATGTGGTTATTCATTTTATTTGCATTACTCTATTATCAAAAATGTATATTTTTAGAGCAAAACCCTATCTGAAACAGAGGGAAGTCCTAGTTTAGCGCACTTATGTATTACTCCGTTTTATAGGTAAAACTTACTTTATATATTACATTAGTTCAGAATATAGCAGGTACGCTTAGACAGTCCTGCGTTCTTTAAACTGTTGAACCTTTATTATGTACTACATTATAAATAACAATACCATACTCAAATGTTGCAGAACCACCCATGAACTACCTTATTGTTGGTGGGAGCAAGCTTTTTAAAATGAAAAAAATCCATACACCAAAATGCCTCCCTTTTGGAAGTATTCTTAAATTAGGACTTCAAACTCATGTACATTTGCTTGATAAATTCTGAAATTGATACTGGTGTCATAGGATGTTGACCTTGTTTTCTAAATAAAACACGTTGATAAATCGCTCAATGAGGAGGGTAGTTCATATCTAAAACCAAACTCAAACTCATACACAGAAAAGATAATCACAAATCAAACCATCGATCGAGCTGTTATAAGCCTTATGGTCTTATGGATGCGTCTGTGTCTTAGAGTAAGGGTCAGTTGGTCAGTTTGGACGCAGTAAGTCATTTAGTTTAGTCAAGTTCCTAAGCTAAGTTATACAATCTACAAGTCAGGTTGTGTAACCTACGAAAGAAAACTTCTTCAAAACAAAAGTTCTAACTAGCCTTCCTGAAAATGTTCCCAGAAATACAATCGTCTATTCTTGTAAAATTTCTAGACAAAAAATTAAATATGGAACTAGTTTTGACGAAGAATTTTATGCTGTGCCATAAAATGAGTATGCGGGTATCTTACTAGGTTTCTAGGTCAACCCAAGCTTACTGGTAGCTGAATTTTAAATTTCACTAAATGAGCTTTGTCCAACCTCAGAGAAGAACAAGGTGAAAGGTTACAAATACTGAATCACTGACCAAATCCAGATCAATGACCACATCTGTAAATAGGTATTTCTAATTGATTTCAGACGAAAGAAGAAATAAGTACATACGATAAACCAAGGAAGAACGAACAAGCAAGAACTAAATAGAAGAAGTGTGAAAATGCGGTTCACCAAAATTTCATTCGGTAATTGCGCTGTTAATGGGAATTTCCACGAATTCAATTCCAAAGCAAATACTTTAAAGATCATTTATTTTCAATGGGAGATATTTTGTTGTTAATGATGAAGTGGAAATCTAGTTTTGGTTGCTCTGGAGACTGGTCGGTGACTACCTTCTTGTGTGCGATTGTTTGATGATATGTTAAGTAATAAATTGTTTTTTTTTTTGGTGCTTCAGGTAATCGTCGTGTAGATAAAGTTGTTCTCAGTTGGCCAAGTGTTGTTGATTGATTGCACATAGACGTCGTCCAAATCTGTCATTGCTCACCAGTATAGGCCTATTGTGGCAACCCTTAGGCATGCCTTTGTAGTATCCATTGAGAGCGCGCTGTTAATTGTAGATCCATTCATGTGGGATCACCCTGTACCAACATGCTAAAACAAAATCCAACGACAGTGAGTTTAGAACCATCCAGCCGACGACTCCGCACAACTGCCAACTGCGTATCGCAGGTGCTTTCCATTTTTCCTTTTTAATTGAATTAATAAAACTTTAAATATTGTAACGTTATGATTTTTAATCCCATATTGATTATTTGAAGTTCTCAAACGATCAGAAAATTGTGGAAGGTATTTTGCTACGAAAGTATGTTTATTGGTAAGTACAGGCCACAACGGAAGCCTTTTGGCACACCAGTTAGACCTGAAAACTATAGAGTATATTCCCTGTGAATGTCAGCTACATTTATTTAATATTCGTAGGAAAGTGTGGCAACCTTTGGGCATGCCATTTGGGTACCATTGAAAGTTGGCAGATAGCACACCATTAAGATGCTTTAAAAATACACAAATCAGGACGTATCCTAATTCCCGTTTTAGATACATGAAAAGCAGAGCTCTGCACCAAGTGTGATCCAAGTGCGTTACTAGTCGTTCATTAACATCGACAATCTTTTGAGGATCCCAAAAGCGCCCCATGCATTTCCATTATCAGTTTACGGATGTTTTTAGTCTTTTATCATTGCTTTAACTATCTCATCTAATTACCAATCTACCTTCGGAAGCCTTTATCAAACAGGAAGTAAAGATAGCCAACTTTTAGCAAAATAAGAACATGACTTCTTTTTGTTAATGCACTTAAATTGTCAACGTCGTTTAATTAAATATTTTCTCTGAATTGTTTGTTTATCACTCTATTTTAATTTTTTAATAATTATAATCATATCTTTTCCATCTATATAATATAATATATACATGCGTGTGTATATAGAACATTTGGTGTGAAACCCATTTTTTGTTTTCTATACTTGAACTCATATCTTATCATACAGTAATTGAAGGTATTCCGTCACATGACAACTTTGAAGTATCTTTTCCGTAATTTTTCAGGTGTTTTGTTGAAAATGTATATCGAATTAAATGGAAACACTTTATACAAATTATTTATGGGAGGAAAATACACAATGGAGCTGTGTAATGCTTACATTGTGTCAACAAATTGAAAATCTTTATATAAATTTGCTTTTGTTATGAAATTAAATTTTTTATCACATCTTAAACAGGGCAATAAAATAAAATTCGAAGTGCAAGACAAGGAGATAAGTTTGGTTCTCTTTTGTAATTTTCTGTCTTATCTTGATTTTTATTGGAGGTTGGAGGAAATTGTTTTTGTATATGCAGTTGTCAAGTCGATAAGATGGCTTGCTTTGATGAAGAAAACATCTTTTGAATGGGAAAATGATCGTGTGTATCTATTTGTTACCATTTGTTGTCCCTACACTGGATTACCGACGAACTACCGATAAATGATTTTCCAATTGTGTTGTGGATGAGTTCCAAAGACTTTTTCTATTGTATTCAACTTAGAGCGATACACATCAATATTGAGTGAGTCCCCCACTGATGATTAATAAAGCGTATGCCGATGCCGAACGTAAAATAACGATCAGAAGGACAGCTGCCTCGTGGAGATTTTTAACGTATTAAAGATTGACAAGTATCTAAGCATTGTACTCTGATAAAATGTAGTTTACTAAGTGATGCGCTAAGTTACCACTTTTCAGGGATGGCAGATAATAACTGAAACGTTATAATTCAGAATTCTAAAACTATATTCCATTTGATAGTCCTGAAACTAGTTAGTTTGTCTTGTGGATGAGTTGTACTCAAATGAAATTAACAAGCGTATCCGAATAGAATTTCCATTTCAGTTCGACTCTCTCGTGGTTTCCACGAGAACTGATATTATGAGCCATTGAAAGGTGAATTGTACCCGCAACTCTGCGTATCTTATGTCATTTGGTTCTGTTTTATGAATAGGTCTTGTTGAATTATATAATAAAGTCAATAATTGAGCTGTGACGTTTCAAAAAAAATGTTGTCTCATCTTCCACCCATAAACACACACCCACCTAAACCGTCAGCTTATAGTGACTCATGAATATCACTCCATGCAACCCACAATTTGCTCATTTGCTGGCATGGGTCTCGCCATTTCGTTCCGAATTTAGACCAACACCACCCGTTCGACTGAATCAAGCTCGTCACATGAATCCGTTATTATTTTCACCAACATTTTTCATTTCTGAGAACGGAAAAACTATACAAAGATATGCAACTATTTCAGTACTTGAAGTTGGAGGCACTGGCTGGCTTTGGCTTCCACGCTGATTTAAGGCCACCAGCCAGCACCGTCATTGGCTCGGAATTACTGCCGCCAACACCACCTCATCCACCTCTAGTCGCGTCGTCAGTCGTTACCAAACGAGCAACGACAAAAACTGTTGTTTGCCAATAGTTACTCGTCATCAGGTTGCAATGCAACTGCTGTGTGTCTGCCTGAGTGCCTCCTGTTGCATAGCACCCGGAGTAACCAATCATTCACAACACGTTTTACGCGTGGTTGTTTTTGTTTTTTTTTAGATAGTTTGTTCGGTGCACATTCTCGTGGTCGTTCTTGACGGCCTGGCTTGGTCGTATATGTCATTTAAATGTCTGGGTTGACTATTATACTCATTTGCAATAGCTGCCATTGAATATTACCGTTAGGTATTTAGTAAATAGTTTTTTGTTGCCACCAACAGGTTTTTTGTTCTCGCTTTTTTTCATTTGTTTGCCTGTAGATAAATCTATCTCGGTATCGGCATTGGAATAGAGCGAGTATCTCTGTCCTCTGTGTATCTTAACATTGATGTCAGAAATTTGACAATCAAAGAGATCATTAACTTACAGCCAGTTTGCTGTTGTTCATTTTTTTTTCTGCGGGATTTTGACTATTTGTCGAACTTGTTTGCGAGATTTACTCTCGTTATGTGGGTGGAAACTTTCCTTCATGAATCATTGGTTGGGTTTGTTGAATGTCGTGTCCCACTTCTAAGTCAAATTGAATATCGAAAGCAAAATGTTTTGCAATAGAATTTCATTCAGACTCTCTGGACAGGTAACGTGCGCCTAATCATATGGCTGCAATAAAAATTTTGTTGTTTCAATTAATTATATAGCTTGCTGACCGATCGAAGCACAATTCCAGCTATAGCGAAAAAAAAATGGTTTCATATGCTGGTAGGTATCCAAGGGCTTTATGGCGAAACGAATTTATTATAGCTTCCAATCACGAACACCGCGGATTTGGATACATATTTTTTTTTCTTAACTATTTTACCATTCACGACAAAAATGATTCATGAATCAAAAACTTTCTTCAATTCTTCATAAAACAAAAATCGCACACAATCCAACCGTCAAAGTGGATGAATTGCCCACTTCTTTGCCTTTCTCTTCCGCAATAAAACCAATTTCGCCGCCGTCGCGTCAGCCAGCAGCGCTAAAGTTAACGTTTCACCATGCTGCGCATATTAAAAAGTTCAAAAATTTGAAGACTGCGCTGACGGTGATCATTTTCGTTTTTACTTTTTAGTATACCTATAGGCAGAGTCTGTACGGCAGAACCTCGTCTGTGACCTTAAAATTAGGTAAGACTATGACTATTGCAGGTTAGGTGTTAGGGGGGGGACACCGGTAGGTACGCGCTGGGCACGCAAACACTTTGAAATTCCGAACCATGAGCTTCCTTCCGTCAACCGAGTTTTTGCATATGTGGATGGTTTTGTCGGTCGTTTCGCTTGGCAGACACTGAGCCTGATCTAGTTGCATAATGTGTGGCAGCTGAGGTAACATTCATAACAGACAAAAAGGGAGTTTCGGTGGTAATTTGCATTCGCGTTAAAAATGTAAACTTAGCTTGAAACATTTTATCCGCCACTGACAAGACCATTGACCCCTCTTCGCTGTCTTATCACTAAACGAACGTGTCACGAAATGGAGTCAGTCAGGCACGAATATCACAAGGTTTATTTGCTTAACCAGCGTTTTTATTATACGTACTATAAATAACGATTACATTTAAATTAAGGTGGCAAAATGACTTAAAATGCTCACGAAAATGAATTTCGTGAGACTCGAATTGGTAACAACAGCCGGATGAGGGAGGTCTTGTATTTACCCAGAAGTGATGTACCTATTCGCACATTGTTACTTGTCAATAGTAAAAGTTGCTTCTATTGGCTTTTTCGGTACACGGGGTTGAATAAATTCGTTAATTTCTAAAGCACCACGTGGTATATGTTTCTAAATGTTAACTTTAGTACTTTAGCTGCCAGTCGAAGCTTTATTCCCTGATACTAAGCCTCCAGAAATGCAAGAGAAATTGTATTGCCAAAAGGCGGAATACTGGGAATACTGCTTTAAACCACGCCCACTGTAATCACTATCAAAAATCTACAATAACGGGGCTTAAAATTCAAAACGTTGCTATATGGGAAAAAATTTGTTAGGTATGCATTTTAAATATATACATTTACGGTCCCCGACGGATATAAGAAACCTCTGAAATCCAAAAATATGTGTTTTATAACCGAGTTTGTCCTATATGCGTATAACTAAAAAACAAAGCGACGCCGTTTTTCCCCATACTTTTCTTATGAACGATTCGTTCTCATATGAGTGTTTCTTATATCCGTCGTGGACTGTACCACGATAGTGTCAGAAAATCAGATCGGGTAACAAATTGGCAAACGGTATAATTTTTTTATCTGACTTCCGGATCAGTTTTTCCTACGATAGTGTTACAAAATTATATATGGAATTATGATACGAGGAAAACTAGTTAACAAAATTCCTCTGATGTCAGGTAGTAAGGGGTTAAGTCAAAAAATCCCGTTTTTCGATAATAGTTTGATTTAAGTAAAAAATGTTTTCTCTTTCGTTTGGTCCTATCGGCATAAGTCTAGCGTAACATCTTCCTATATAAATTATTTTATACAAAGGGTATAAGTCAGGAAGTTATTAAAATTGTTTGGTATTAAGGGTGTAAGTTGACTTAAGTTCTTTGTATTTATACCAATTTTATATTTTGAAATAATTAAGTTGCTCCTAAGGGCTTAAGTCATCTTATGCCTTTATAATGACCACATATAAAAATTGTATAACATACCTAATACTTTACTTTATTTTTTATTTGAATTAATTTAATGTTTCCAAATTTTCTTAATGAATTAAACTGATTTTAAATGTAAACAAAAATTTGTTTTCTCGACTTAAGTCCTTAGAAAACACTTAATTTTAACAGGTAACAAAGAGACAAATGGCTCTAAGGAGATAAGTCATCAGAAAATCTATTAAGCACTTACCTATTCGTTGGTCAACAGCCTTTAATCTTATTACAGACGAGTATTTTGATGATTTTTTTGCATCATTAATTATTCGCAAAAAGAATATTTGGATTTACAAAAAAATTTTCAATCTTCAATCTCATTTTGCGGAAAACTACTGTTTCTGACTTAACCCCTTTCTACCTGGCACTAGAGTATTGATATCCTCCCTTTTTTTTTAGCCGAACTCGCATACCTCCCTATTACAAATCAAACAAAAAACCATAAAATTGCCTCGATATTTTTATAAAAACTTCACTTAACTACATCGCAATGTTGCATTCATGACAATTGCAACAGATTGAAGATGATTTTCTTATTTGTTCCCATAAACTGTGCAACCATATGGTAACTTCAAAAGCCAAGAAGATTTGACCCATATTCTTAAGGAAAAACAAATTAAATTATGTCATTCTCCGCATTTACTGATAAGCCGCCTACATGAACAGCATACGCTCTCATAACTTCACAAATCACAATCTGTTGTTGTTGCTCTAAATGTTGCGCTCTTTAATATGCTCTTCATCCCTTCTGGTAGTGATAATTGGAGAAGACCGTAAGGGAAATTTTCTCTTCTCCTATTTTTATAGCTGTGGTTGTGTGAACGGAAAACAAATCTATAACAATCCAGCTTAGCAACCCCACATTGGCACATTCCATAAACCCACGTGCTCACGAATGGAAGTATAAAGATAAACGTCACATTCATTCATAAGTATACGTCACTACACGTTCATAATAGATATAGGTACATAAGTTTGGTAAATTTTCCGTGGGTGTACCTACCTTCTAGATAATGCATGTACTTTTTTAAAAGTAAGACTATCCATGACGTCACCAGACACCCCCGTTCGTGTATACTACAATTCCAAACTGTAAATCAAATTCAATATGGTGTTTTATTTTGTTTTATCGCAGCTTATACTTGTTGCGTCAAAGGCAAAAAAACCCCTATAACAACCATTCATCAAGCTCTGCTATAGGGGCGGCAGTAACGTTGTGCAGGTTTGCGTAGTCGCTTTCCTACAGTGTACGTCAAATCGATGTTTCCTTCCAGATGTTTTCAACAAAGTGTGTTATCTAAAACCGTTGCGGATAACTGTATGTAGATTGACAGAGATTTGCGTCACGGCCTTTACAAAAAAAATATATTAGGTTGAGGATCCCGAGAAAAACAAGATGAAAAGCTAAATCAAATCTTGGAGGGTGGCTTCTGTGTACAACCCACTCAATTACATGTATACAGATTGTTGTTTGCTCTGCTAGTACGTAGTAGGTATCCTTTGGGTTTTTTTTTATTTCTCGATTGACACTTTTTGGTTGTGTATGGATTTATGAACTAAAACAAACAGGATTCCCATGAGATGCGATAGTTCTTAAGGGTGAAGGTTGCTTTTAGGTATATAGACAATTTCCCTCCACTGTGGGTTTGTGAGATCATCCATGGGACGTCGTGATGGCCAGTATTTGGAGTAGGTACGTACGATTGGAATCAAAAGTGAGGTTGTATCTCCCAGAGTAAATATATTGAAGGAACATAATGATTGTGATGCCCTTGTTAGTATTTATAGAAGTATGACTTTTAAGAACGATTATTTCCAATTTTGGTCCATTTCAAATCATGGATCCACTTTCTTGGTTTGCAGTGCGCCAAACCGAAACAATTGGCACAAGATCACCAACAAAGTTACGATTTATCAATATTGGAGTTCCAGCAAAGATTTAAAATGAACTAATGTACTCTCCAACACTAATTTCTAAGCAAATTTTGGGAAAAAAAATGGAACAAATTGCTTCCCCAGTGGCAGTCCTTGTTTCAAAATTTGTGATCCATAATCCCCACCATACAACCATATGATGGATTAGATAGTATTCTCTTGACTGCCCAAGGAAAAATAAATTTGTCACAATGTTCATTGTTCACAAACGATTAGTAGTGGATACATTTAAAAACCTGATACTCGTACTTTTTTCAATATGTCGCTATAGTTTTATTTCTTTTCGGCCTCACCCATAAAACTCGATTATTACAATATGTGTATTTAACATATTCCCAACTAATATAGAACATTTGAACAAAGCTCATAGCTCCAGATACAAATCAATATAAAGCAGTTCCGCGTAACTTGTGAGGCCGTTTCCATTAGTTCAGCTCCATCTGAAAAAAGGAAAAAAAAAATCCAGAAGGAAAGAGCAAGGCATACCATAAGCTAGATTGAGAATTCTCTTTTTTTTTCTTAACAAGGTGAGGCACTGCGATTTCAGCATTGCAATCAAACTAAACTAGTCAGCGATTAAAAGAAAAGACAAATGCAAGTTAGGTATGTATAAAGAGAAAGAAATAAAGAAAAAGATTGCATTCCTTCAATGGGTTGCAGCTTGCAGGTTTTATATAGATACTGTTACTATTAAGTAGATATTGCGGTCGTGTAGATAAAAGCGCTATTGGTCTGTGTGAGCGCTTCTGTTTTTTTGTTAAAGCGTGCATTATCTTCCCTTTATGTGTAAGTTAAGAAATGGATTTATTTGAGTAACTGACATTTAAAAAATTAAGAAGCAAAGGAAGACAGCGAAGATTAACATTGTATAATGTTATAAGCACACGCGCGCGCAGATACATAATTTATATTTGATGACTGTATAGTAATAAAGCAATAACAGGTAAGCTAAACGACACTAGAATACGTGGCGAGATTATTGACAAGGCTAGTCAGGGTAAGTTAGAAGCTGCGAGTCATAGTGGGAGAAAGGTCCGTTACTTGTGAGTGACCGTAAAAATGCAAAATTTGCCTAATTATCTAGCTGTCTAGGTAAATGTTCGATTTATTTTGGTATTCAAACCAACCTGGGATCGCATGACGTGATGCCAAACAATGTTGCAAAATATCTGAACTTGATTTACATAACGGGTGCACACACGAAGTAATCATTTCGATTACATATCAATATCAGCTTTGCACAGCTTTTTAACTGCAGAGAAAACATATTTTTCTACAGCAAATTAATGTTTTAATACCCAATTGTTACTACAATCTCACTGATGTTTTGTTCACTTAGCTGGCACCCTACAAAGGGTTGTTATAAAGTACCCTCCACGGAGATAGTTAGAGCAGTAAGTCGAAATCAGTGAGTCAGCATTTTTAATTTTATCAGTGAAATAGAAAGAGTGCGACTGCATTGTTTAAACCTAACTGAATATTTCGTCCAAATATTGCTGTTTAATGGAAAAACTTTTGAAAATGGCCTCAGTATCAAGAAAGATTTTTTTTAACTGTTCCGAGGGAGGTTCATTCTGAACTCTCTGGCCATATGACAAACAAGCTGGAGCCAAGCTATATTCGTTAAGAGGTGAGGGGTTCAGGTAGTGAGAAGTGGTGGCTATAAGTCAAGATCAGTTTAACGGGTGAGGGCCACTGAGATGGACATGCTCACTCTAAAAATGTGTCAAAGACACCAAACTTCCCGAATAAATAAACAGGAAAAATATGTGACACTATATCTCAGGTGTTTTGTGTAAAAGAGGGCGCTCGTATATATCTACTCAAAAAACAAACATCTCAATTGAATACACACAACAAAGAACATACTTGCATTTGATACCACGTTTAACTGAAACATTTCCAACATTTTCCTCACTATTTGTGGGCACTTAACAATAACCATAAAAAGCCCAGGCCAAAAATTTCTCTCAATTTTCATGACCCGACTGATTTGTTATCTTATTAAGCATATATATATATTTCGAGAGATAATCGAATCAGACCACCATTGTCGGGTCTCTTTTCGTCTCTCTACCACTGTAAATCTTACTCAGAGAGACTCTCTGGATTTCTCCACAGTTCTTCTCTGGGCTCAATTCCTAGTGTTAACGCTAGCATCTGTTTATGGGAGATCCGTTTCATCGACTGGGTCTCGACCCATTGATGTCCCAAGATCCTCATTCTTCTGCCAGCCAATGCCGGGCATTGACACAGTATATGTGCCGCTGTCTCAGATTCCTCCAGGCATAGTCTACAAGTATCATCCTCTATAAGGCCCATTTTCCTTAAGTGATACCTGAAATTACCATGTCCTGTAGACAAAGCCACCACCCATTTCAATGTTCCTCGACTCATGCTTAGAACTCTTCTTTGAGTGGAGCAGGTAGGCCACTTTATTGCCATTTTAGCTTGTCTACATTGTTCCACGGTTGACCACCTTCTCAGGTGTTCTGCCGTGATCCATTTGTGGACAAGCTGTTCAACCATTCCTCTGCCAATTGAAGAGAATGGTTCTGGTCCCAGCAACTTTTCAGTTGACCCCTGTTTTGCAAGGGAGTCCGCCTTTTCATTGCCTTCGATCCCTATGTGTCCTCGTACCCAAGTCAGTGTTACTTCATTTTTAGATGAACACTTATTGAGTTTAAGTACGCATTCCAGTGCCAGTGATGTTGTGATGTTTGTTTGTTCCATGCATCTGATCACCGCCTGATTGTCCAGTGCTATGAGGATATTTCTTCCTTCCACCTGACACTCAAGCAAGTAGTCCAACGCATAAAGCAAGGCAATCATCTCAGCCTGGTATACTGAAGTGTATTTCCCGAGGCTAATGTGACGGGCAAGTTCCAGCTCTTCTGAATAGATACCGGCCCCCGCCCCGCCATCCATCATGGATCCATCCGTGAAAATCACTATTTCACCATTTCTTTTTTCTGGAAGTAATCCGTTCTCAATACGAGTTTTATGATTTCTTTCCATAATACGCACCCTTGTTATTCGATCCATAGGCATGTTTAGCTCCCTAATCTCGTCTTTAACAAGTTCCAGGATCTTCCTATGTCCATAGATCGTACCACGATGGTGCCATTTCGCATCTCGATGCAAGCGAAGTGCCGTTTGGGCCGCTGTTTTCTTAATAAATAAGTCTAGCGGTAATATCCCCATGATGACTTCCAATGCGCATGTTGGGGTTGTACGTATTGCACCTGTAATTCCCATACATGCTAAACGCTGAACCCTATCCAGGTGCTTCCTCACAGTTTTCTGAGAGGCTTTCGCCCACCATACAACCGAGGCGTACGTGATAATGGGTCTAGTTATCATCGTATACATCCAGTATGCTGACCTAGGCGAGAGTCCCCACCTCTGTCCACATACACGTTTGCACTGATGTAGTACCCTCTTTGCCTTCCGGACCTTCTCCTCAACATGGTAATTCCAAGTAAGTCCAGTATCTAGATAGACTCCCAGATACTTAACCTTCTTAGTCATTGTTAGTTCCGATCCGAAAAGTGTTAAGGGCCGAAATTCCAGATTTTTCCTCTTCCTAGTGAAGACTATTAGATCTGTTTTCGCCGCATTAATGGAGAGCCCTTGTTCCAGACACCACCGCTCAACCACTCTGAGTGCATTCCTCATGATATCTGCTGTGACGTCCATGAATTTGCCTCTGGCCATTATTGCTATGTCGTCGGCATATCCCACTGTGTGAATGCCCGTCGCCTCGAGTCTGTCGAGAAGAGAGTCCACAGTGATATTCCACAGTGTAGGTGAGAGAACACCTCCTTGTGGGCAACCTCTGCTAACCCTTCCTCTGAGTTTTGAGGTTCCCGTCTGAATATTAATCGCCCTCGTATTCAACATATTGTCCACCCATCTTACCACCAGTGGGTTAACCCTACGTTTTTCCAAGGCTTGTTTCAGACTTTCAAAGCATATCTTATCGAAGGCACCTTCAATGTCCATTATAGTGGTCATCGCAATGCCCCCGGTATTTAGCTCTTCCTCCGCAACGCGTACTACTTGGTGTAGCGCTGTTTCTGTAGACATACCTACCCTGTATGCATGCTGTCTACTATTTAAAGGATACATCTTAAGCGCAGTACTCTCCATATAGTCCACCATCACCCTTTCCATTATTTTTAACAGGAAGGATGTTAGGCTGACTGGTCTGAATGACTTTGCTTCGGTGTAGTCCTTTTTTCCCGGTTTTGGAAGGAAGACCACATTTGCTTCCCTCCATGTTATCGGGATATAGCCTATTGCTAGGCATGCAACGTATATATTCCTGAGCCTTGGTGCAATTAGGTCTATACCCCATTGCATTAGACCTGGAAATATACCATCCGGCCCCGCAGTTTTGAAGGGTGAGAATGTTGCTATCGCACCCTTGACCGCTTTTGGTGTCACGATCCGTTCTGCTTCCGTCCTATCCATCCTGTTCGCTCCTTGTTTCCTTGGAGCCCAGGGCTGAGCTGACTTATAGCTTCCTGGAAAGTGTACCTCCATTAGGACCTCATTTGTGTGATCCAGTGTTTCCACCATCTCCCCCGCTCTATTACGAATGAGTCCGATCTTAGAAACTGGATCTCTCGAGACAATCTTTTGTAGTCTACTGACTTCAGATGTACTCCTCATACTCGAGCAAAAGTCCCTCCATGACTCCCTTTTACGTCGTCGCAGAGTAACGTTTAGCTCTTTCTTTTTCGCCTTATATTCATCCCATGCTTCGGGTTCTCCCCTCCTCATGGCGTGATTGAAGGCCTTCCTCGCAGCCTTTTTTAGCTTTTCAAGTTCCCGGCACCACCAAGGCGCAGGATCTTGTTTTTCCACTAAAGTAGGTGTACAAGCCACTCGGTACGCAACTTCAACAGCTGATTGCAGATGCTTCAACTGTGATTCTACATGCCAAGTGTTTTTCGGTATTCCGAATGTCATTACATTCAGTTTTTCCTCCAACACTTCAAGGTATTTTATCCTATCTGTGTTCTTCGGAATTCTGATGTATTTCCGATCTTTTTTCCTTTTAGATCCATAGCGAACATCAAATGAAATGGCTCTGTGATCCGACAATGTAGCCTGATCCATTACCCTCCAATTTGATATTCTTTCAATTATCTGGCTACTGCACAGGGTAACATCGATCACTTCCATTCGTCTCACATCGACGAAGGTTGGCTCTGTTCCCCGGTTTAAGATAGCTAGATCCTTGCATGATACAAATTCGAATAAGGCTTCTCCTCTGTAATTATCGTTGGTGCTGCCCCACACTGTATTATGTGCATTGGCATCACAACCAATTATTAGATCCTCGTTCCTGTTCCTGCATGCATTCACCAAAGACTCTAACTCTCTTGTCGGAGGAGGTTCTGGAGAATCATACGGCAGGTATGCAGATGCTATGACAAAACTTCCCGCACCTGATCCTACTCGTACTGTTGCAAGGTCTGGGGCACACAGATCCGGCAATTTATATGCTTGAACTCCGTGCCTCACCAAGATACAGGACCTAATTCTTCCGCTAGTTTGTGCATAATGCAACTCAGCCATGCTATTTGGGAGTCCTCTAATCTTTCCTCTAAAGATCCAAGGCTCCTGTATCAGGGCTATATCAAACGAATCCTCATCAAAACACTTAGTCATCATTGCCGATGCTGCTTTGCTGTGATGAAGGTTCAATTGAATCACCCTCAGCTTATTAAGCATAATCGCCGATGTAATACAATCCACCACAGCCATAGTTATCGTAATTCGAAAGTCAAATCTACAAATTTAATTGCCAAACACATGGCTTATCTTCTTTTTCTTCTATTAAATTGATTTTAATTTTTCTTATTTCTCTCCTTTTATTTCAGGTAAGCAGCATTAAAGTCACTGTACCATAAAAGAGGAAGTAAAGGACATAGTCGAGGCACAGGAAATGCACTAAACTCAAAACAAAACCCCAAACAAATTAAAAAATTATATATTCTAATTTCTCAGATCTCCGATTAGAATGCACCGAAAACAGAAACCCATTAAAACTGAAACTGAACCAAAAATTAAAACGATTGCCAATAGATCAAACCGTTTCCGCTTTTCACTGACTAAACGAGCTCATCAACAACTTTGATTTATTGTTCTTCAGGGGGGAAACTATTCCATCTAATTTGAATATTTATGGTTTACGAAAATAATGCGCGGCACCGTCATTTAAAGAAAAAAGAAAAGTTTTCAGATGGTGATTTTATGTAACTGCCGAGTGTTATCTCTACAGAAAGCACTTGTCATCTACCACTAAAAGTGCCGAATTTGGATAGTTCTCACAAGAAAGTACCTTAATGAACTATTTTCTTATTTCTAACACTCTAGTCCTAATCCACTCGTTAAGCTCACTCCACACTTGAGACACAACCAAAAACGAAAAAAAAATCCTCCTCTTCAAAGCCATCTATAAAGTGAGATAAAGTATCTTGAATGAATAGATAAAAAGGAAAAAAAAAGACGAGGCAATTAAAAAAAGCCAAAAAGCGCACCTCAATTCTGTATTTTGAAAATCAATTTGAATTCACAATGGTAAGCAGCGCTCACCGCTTAAGAAGCTATAACAAACACAAGACACCACTACAGGAAAGAAGCAAAGAAAGGCATGCTCCAGATTTGTTACCCCTCCTTTATATTTGATTTTTTTTTGTATATCTGTATCGATCGATCTCTTTCAGTATACACGCATTAAGGTGACTTTCCGTCTGTCCAATTGGTGTATTATAAGTTGTTACTGCCGCGCCGCCATTGCTATCATGGCTCTATCGATTGCAAAACACAAGTGAAAGGCAAATTTTGATAAAAAAACAGAGAAAATAGATAAAATAAAATAAAATCAAAATGAAAAGACGAAATAATGATGTTGTATAAAGTCGTATACATATATGTGGCTGTATGTAGAAATGGCAAGATATATAAACGGACAGAAAACATTCCAAATTAAAGTCATCAGTCAATCAAAGTGCGCACTCGGGAGACATAAGTGGACTTTTTAGTAGAAGTATTTGCAGTTTTTTTTTGTATTCGTAGCTTTATACCGCTCTAATATACATAACTGATGGATCTGCTTTAACTGGTTTAAACAAAAGACTCTCAGTTGCTGGGCAGCACTTAAGCTTAAAAGAGTTGGCAGTGGTACATCAGTTAAGGATTTTGTAGATCTTGTTTTGCAAATTCAAGTACAAGATATTCGGAGTTCCAGAACCAGGCCACCCGCTTATAAAACTATCGTAAAATTGGCGACTATGGTTTATGGTTGTAATTTACCTTTCTCACTTCCAGACGAACTTTGATTAGACGCCAGTTAATGCAATGCTCGTTTTTCTTTGACGTAAAAACCATCCGGATGGAAACCAGAAAAAAAATTAAACTACGATTGAGATTTATAACAGAAGCAAACAAATTAAACTACGATTGAGATTTACAACAGAAGCAACGGAAAAATGACAGTAAAAATAAAGTAGATATTCTAAGAATCTGTTTTTATATCAGCCTCATTTATTTATAAAAAAAAAACTACAAGGTATCGCAATCCGTACATCAATAATAATCTGCACCTGAAATCGAAATTACGTCAAAACCCCATCTCAGCACAAATCTGACGAGGAAACAGAACAAAAACAAGTCCTTCTTTTGCACAACAGGTCAAAATTACGTCATTCGTATGGATTACTCTGCACTCGCCTACATTTTCTTGGTATCTCTTAACCAACGTGTAATAACATGCGATAATCAAAAAAAAAATCACACATATACATATAAGAATAAAAGTTCTAAAAAACTTAACAAATACATATTTCAAAAATGACAAAAATTCTGCTAATTTGCGCGCTGCTTGCCTGGTGAATATTTTATCGTGATGTTTATCTCGTCGTCTCATGATGGCTGTTTTTTTGTTGACGAAGATGAAAGAAAGATGCTGAACTAAATAACAGATTTAATTATACCCTTGAGGTGAAAACCCATTCGACTGCTTAAAGGTTTGAATTAAGTAAATCAAACTTGGACTTGAAATAAATCAAGTCGTGTATTGTGTAAGGGCTAAGAAATTAAGATCCATTGATAATGAGTAACATGGATGAGGCTAATCTTAAGAAGTCAGTGACTCCACACGAATTAAGAGACGTTAATTTATAAATGGAGGAGGATGTATGAGATTCGTTTACTTATTTATTTATTTTGATTTTTGATGTGGAATGAATATGAATCTCGATGGCAAGTGCGTGCATTATTGTAAGATGGAGATGTATAATTTGATATAGAAAGATTGGCTCTGATGTAATTTTGACGCATGGATCATGTGGAAGGGAATTGTAGAGATTTTTTCTAGGATGAAAAGTGGTTAAAGTATTAAAAACGCCGAAATTTGCAAGGAAATTGTTTGATTCGGCCAAATTTACTGAATTGTTTATGTACTAATTGTGTACTAAAAATGTACTAATCTGGAATTATGTTGTTTTATGGTTGGTACACTACACAAATTAATAGACAATGCATAGTTCGTGAAGCGTTTCTGCAAAAATTATGTTTTATTTGTCGGTTGTTTTGCTAATTTGCAATATGAGTGTTTGAGTTTTAGCTCCAAATATAAAGCATTTATTTTATTACCAAACTTTAATTTGGTCATGATCAATGCAAGTAACTAATTTCGCAATGAAATCATTCCAACCATTTAATCATAAGATCACATGGAGGTATTGTCCCTTAAATAAAGCTTTCATAAAAAGAAAGTCCATTCAATTCGCTTCAAAAGTAAACAAACTATGCATAGGGTCCTACACGGACCTGCTGCGCCATCTATATCAATTTATTTCGTATGTGAAAATACATTTAAACTATTTAAGCGGTTAGTCACGAGAGGATATGCTTTCTAATTTTTTTGGCACAGGGCACTCGATTTTCTCAACCGGGTCTGAGAGAATCGAGTGCCCTGGGCATTTACATAATTTACAAGAAATCAATACAAGTCTTCTCTTGTGGTATTCTTACTTTCGCTTGCAGTGAAAGTTTACCCTAGATAAACTTCTCTCTTGAAAACACAGTTCATAGTAATTTACACTCTCAGCAGCATTTTTAGCAATCGACTCGCAATTTTAAACATTCTACTAAACTTTATAAATACATATAAGAAAGTACTAACTACATCACACCCATCAAAAGCGTCATTAGGTGACGAAGATACGTTTCAAATTTCCCAGAAAAATATAACAAGTGTAATAAAACCGTACTAAATCTGCACACTAACCACACATCATTACAAAACATTCCGTATCTCATCCCAAAATTTAATTAGCCATCCAACTGGACAGTGGACACCGAAAGAGATTGTTTCTCCGCTGCAACAACAGAAAACACAAAAACCAAAAACAACTCCAAATTATATACCTCCACAGCAACGAGGGAAAGGAAACATTTTATTTTAATCAACCTCCAAAAACAAGTTTTCGCCTAAAAGAAATCTCCTTCGCATCGAATGCCGACATCTCTGACCCATGGCATATAGAACCTTTCACTTTAGAGATTTCGGCGTGGATCAAAAAACACTACTCAAGGAAAAGGGCAGCAATGCAGTGGATACCGTTTTTTTTTTGTCTTTTTGCTTCATCTTCATGAGCGAGGTGCACCGTGCACCACATAAGTTGTGCTGCGTGCAGTCACTTAACTTTGATCTCACGTTCTAGTTATATAATTTGACTGGTTTCAGGTTTTTTTTTTCATTTCTTCTCTCCACAAAAGATCAATTGGATTATGTCAATGTTGTGAGAGAGAGTTGGAGGATAATGCATTTACGGCGGAGCAAAAAAAGGATCAAGGCACGTGTAATATGCTGGTTCGCCGCAGGAGATTCTTTTTGGCTCCAATTTTTTTCGGATTTTTCTCGTTTTATTTTCAGCGAATTTACAAGTTGCTTGACATAAATCTTTTATCTGATGCGTATTACATCAAACGGGCAAAATATATCTAATGGTCAATGAACTTCTTTAAGCATCATATGTTTTGCTTTTTTTTGTTTACTTCTTCCCCTTTTAAGTTCTATTCTCTCTTGTCGTCCATAAATTTTGTTGCGACTTTTTCTTTTTCGATGGCCCACTATATGGAGAGTGTTATTATCTGTTGTTCGGTTTCTTCTCTTTTTGGAGGGCCATGGCGAAACGAAAAAGTTACTATAACGCGTGTGGTGCGCTGCTCACCATGTGGTGAAATGAATTAATAGAAGAAAAAAACAGACATAGATGTAATGAAAGAGCCAACCAATGTACTAGACCTAACGAAATATTCGCACGCTCAGCATGAGATCACTATATTTCGTAGTAAATTGCATATTAGCAAATTTTGTGAATTGTGTACGAGTATCTTTCTTTACTCTCGGGGGATCTCTTGAAATTCATTTTGAATTCGATGAAGAGTATTTGTTATTTGCCCACAAATTTAATTATAATAAATGACTAAGATACGCCAGAAACAAAAAAAAAACGGAGAATGGGTTAACATTAGTGAAAATATTATTTGCAAATGTTGCAAAAACTTTGAAGGGGGAAACAAAAGAAATTTAATGCTGCTTTGAATGGGATTCGATTGTTTGATGATGGGGAAATATGATTTGTGAAATTTTTTGCAGTTATGGAGATGACCTAAATTGTATCTGAGTTGATTGGCGAAAGGGGAACATTTAAGCAAATGGACATAGATTTGAAAACGTCCAGTACATGCAACAGATTATATAACTGAGTGTTTGAGTTGATGACAGGCGGCGTTTATCTATATTAAATCAATCTGAAGAGCACGTGCAAGTAGGGCGAAAAGTAAAACAAAAGTTTACCAGTAGTTTTAGCACTAAGACAAAATCACTCGAGGTAGAGTTGATGCGCATGTTACTTGCACACACCGATAATGAACTGTTAAGTGATAAGCAGTATATTGTTGTTATCGGAAATGTAGTTGTTGAGGCTTTTTTTGTATTTGTTACGAACTTAGAACGTACTTTATAGGAAGAGAGCTCTCATTTTTCAACAGCAGCACTACGCTTAAAAATAATTAGCTAGCTCAGTAAAATGACAGTTCATGTCAGGGACAACAAATTTCAGAAAAATTCACAATATTTTTGCTGTGCCCAACATACAAAACTTCGAGCAGTGTCTAGTCTCTGTGTGCTCTCAGTGTTTTATTTATTTGATGAGTGGTCCGAAGAGTTCTTGACTTACAAAAAAACAAGGCAAGGCTCAAATATTATTGCTGATGTGTTAACAATCGCAGTGCTCAGAAAGAGTTAGTCTAGGAGTGCTGAAATGCTGAGCGAGGGTTTTCGGGTTTATCCGCCAAAATATCACAAACCACTTATTTGGATTAAAATTCTTCAAGTTTTACCTACCTACAATTCTGAAAGCAATGTGGAGTTAGAATAAAAGAGGCTTACACCGACGGTTAGCGTTGCTGAGCTACCAGTTTACAAAATGGCTCCAGAGGTTTTCAGTATACCAGCTGTAGATACCGCCAAGTCGAAAAACCATTTATACCGCTCGTTTATAAATTTTATAACCCTTGCAGATAGTTATACTGCGGTTGTGTTAATAATTGCTAAAAACCAAAATTAACTTACCTATCTGTCATCCCATCATTACATAAGTTTAAGTTTATTGAGTACTAGCTGTACCCACCCGGCTTCGCCCGTGTAAAATGTGGTTTCAGAACAGTTGATGGAAACAAAATTAAGAAATTTGCTGTCTTGTTGGGGACAAATTTGTTGGCTGTTTTGTTTCTATCGACTAAGATAGTGATATTTGCTGCATTACTTACCCTGGAGCACTTTACATATAACTGCCCATGCTTGATGCAATTCTTGCTTAAATCAAATCCCGCATTTCTTAAAGTTTGATCCTGTGACTTATGGATTGTCATTTCAAAACAAACATTAATAGGCAATCGAATCGGTTTAAAGTGAAATTAATAATTATTGTGAATTATTTGTATTCTTGGTATAAACACCGCACCTCCTTTACCACACCCAGTTAAAATTAAAGCCTCATGTCAAGCATTATGTTGCTTATGTTATGGGAACTCCAACTTTTAATACCATTTTATGAGCATTGAGGCCATGGGCTGTTAAAAACGCTATTTAAAAACTCTACTCTATAAAAAACGAAATGGGTAATTACCCACGATCTGGTATCACTGAAAGCTATACCTATCTGATATTTCTTTCATAGAATTTTTTTTTTGCTGATTCGAACTACGTATACTTAGGGTTATTTCAAAAATCCGGCCTTTGACAGCCTGAGATTTGATTCAAAATGTAGTCCCAATAGCTCAGTGGCTAGTGTGTGCTAAACTTATGAACGGGTTGTCTCAGGTTCAAGAATATACAATGTAGAAATTGAAAATTACGCCTTCATATTGTTTTCTATTGTGCGACCTCTCGGAAACGTTGAAGATGATTGCTAGTCCACCGATAATAAGCGTTGGAGTTTCTTTTAGTGCAATCAAAAAGTGGCCTCAAATTTGATTGAATACAAAAGTGGTACACAATTTACTCACAAACATAAGCAACTTCCGAATATAGTTCATTGTATAATTTTCAATACTGGAAGTAAAACCCTTGCATGTACCCCATTGGAGATAACCAGAGTATCCTCCAAGTGACCGTGCTGCCGCCGCTAGTCTCTATAACGTAACATAAGTTGCAAAACAAACTATGTTCGTTCGGGTACTTTTTTGCAAACGTAAAATTATTAAAAATTTGCTAAGAAAAAGAAATTGAAAAAATGAGAGAAATCCATTTCTCCTCTTTTCATTTTTTCGTAATTTTCTGCTCGCCGAATTTAGACTTACTGAAAAATGAAAAATGAAACTGACAACTAAGTGACAGCTCAAAAGTTTGACAAGTAAAACTCTATTTATTTTTGTCTTCAACGATGTCGGAGCAAGAAGTTGTAATTGAATGTTCTCCTAGAACATATCAGCGCACTCAAAATGATAAGTTTAGCTTATAAAAAATTCATTTGCAACTTATTTTGTAGATGCTGCATTTTACGATAATGTCAAAATGACATTTCTTAAACTTTTTGTAAGAAAACCGGACACGTACTTCTCTTGAGATTGAGAGATTTCCCTCTCGATTTTTGATATTTGACATTTTTAATTTTTCTATGCTAAAAGTACACGAACGAACCTACTATCTCACAGAATGAAGTCAGAAAATACAGTTTTGCCTGCAACGCGCGCTGAATGCAGTGTCTGCCATGTCGACCTTTTGCTGTTATGGTTATGACGTTTTCCACTTTAAGCCGATTGTGACTGTGCTTATGCATCTGGGTTCTGCGCCGTTTGTGATTACTACACCGGCAATGATGATGATGATAATGACGCCGTCGACTCGACTCGACGACGGCATGCCATGGCCATCCTGTTGTAGACTCTCCGCTAAGTCAAAGTGACGCTGAGTCGCTGACTACGACTATACTAGCTCTTTCTAATTCATTCACGCAGACGGAAAGAACATTTCGCACAGATTGCCTGGCTAGTTTTTGCTTAGTATAAGCATTTTGTGTCGTTATCTCATAGGTAGGTCGCGTCTCAAATGATTTTCGCTCCATGCTTGTTGTTGTGTTGCTCATGGTATACGTATGTATGGCTAGTTTCGTTCATCGTCGCGTGTTTACAATTGCGTTCGTTCACTTTTACAACTCGCGCAAATGGGTAGGTAGTACCGCGCGCGGAAAAAGTATTCGCTCGCATGTAACTCGCGCGTCTTATTAGATACTCGGTCATTCACTTTGCCAAGTTTTTTTTTTTTTTTGTTCAGAAAATACATAATATAAAAGTTTACTATACATATGGCTCATCCATCTTGGTCAGATTAATATGACAAGAGAAGAACTCAGCAGTAACAACAATAAAAATATTATGCGACATCGATGATGAGTGTGTATACAAACAGTGTTGTGGCGGAGTGCTTTAGGCAATGGAATCCCAAGTGGTCATAATTATTATGAATAAAGCGCCTGCCATATTCGTCATCTGAGAGGTAGCTTGGGTAGATTGTGTTTAATACATACGCGGGTATAAAAATTTGCAACACATATTCAGCTACACGATTATTCCGTTTGTTTTGATTTTTTGCGCAATACTCTTTGTTGGCTACATATACTTACACGTTTTACCACTGTTATAGAAAAGATATGGTTTTGTTTATTTTTTGTTTGTTATTATGTTTCGCAACTGTTAAGCACAAGTTGTAAATGGTAGGAATGATCTGCCGGCCTGAGCGAAGCGTGACTGCGATGAACAGACTCTCTGGCGTTTTAAGTAGGTAAAATTATATTGCTTAATTACTCGATCCAAGTCGTGTCTGATTAAATCAGATATTAATTTGGGCTATGCAAGTCCAAGGTGTTTGCCCTTCGTTACAGTAAATATTTAATATGAAGTCGGTAAAAAAATGGGGCTGGAGGGAAGAGGCTATTTCTTAGTACTAATGATGAAGGGTTGCGTACTTTTTTCAGTAAAATGTTGGAAAACTGCAAGTATTTGCTGAAATGTTGCGGGAAATTTTTAACCTCAGTGTGAGCATTTTTAACGCTTAAACCAGCAAACAGTATTAATAGATAGAGGTTTTTGGTTTGCATTGCTTAATTAACTTTTAATAGTAAGTTTTGTATAAATGGCGCCGAAGTCATAAACTTGCACTGGCACTTGAATTCTTGTCTCAATCTTCCTTTCCATCGCTACTCCCAATCATCTGGCAAATTTCCGATATTCAGGCAATCAATTAACTATCAATTCCCTTACTCTTATTTGAAAATGTCCCCCTAACTGATCTGTATCTTTAATGACTACAAGGTGTTATAATTTACAATAAACCCTCATTGATTTCCCTCCTATCTATGCATCTTTTCTGTTTTTTTTTTCGCCACCTCTTTCGTTTATTTTTTTTTATCTAACCAGTTCTTCGGCCTATACAGGAATCATTTGTTTTTTTGTCCTCTAAATATACGAAATCAATAAATAAGATAGAAAAATATTCGATAAGGGTTCTAGGAGAAAAGAAAAAAATTAAATTAAATCAATAAAAGACTAGCCAAAGAGAGGTTTTTCGTAGGGCCTAGCAATAAGGTATACCTACATCGTAAACTCACCTAAGTTTTTTTGTGTTCGCGTGTATTCATTGTATCTTTTTGAGTTGAAACCCCCGTTGTTAACGACTATTAACGAGTAATTTACTCACTGCCATGGAAGGAAAAATCCGTGAAAGACAGAGGGGTCTGGATCGTCTGTCCGGACCGTACCGGTCGTTTCAAATTCGAATTCAGTTTTTATCAATTCTTTTGTTTCTAATTAAAAACCCCTAGCACGATTACTTATATTTCTTACAGGTGTGCAGATGGATATGTGTGTATTTGGTGAAAAGATTGTGTTGGTTTTTTTTTCTACGCTTTTGCCTGAGATTGGGTTTGCCCCCTTCATTTCTACATGTTGACGAGTTTCGTGGTTCATAGACGAAGTTGGGGTTATTCACCGGGCAGATTAAATTTGGTTTTACTGTTTTGCGCCAACGAAATGAAAGTAGATATCAGTTGACTTTAGGGTGTTTTCCATGATGTGATAAAATCCATATTCCTCCATATACAGTTAGTTTAAGTAATGAACATTTTCTCTACCTTATTTCCTTTTTTTGTCTCGAAGGCAATATGGTGTATTTGAAATATATATATATATGTATGTCACAAAGTATAGGGTATAGATCACACTCATCATGCACATACAACTGATCAATAAGACAACTGAATTGCTACCTTATTTCCTTTTTTTGTCTCGAAGGCAATATGGTGTATTTGAAATATATATATATATGTATGTCACAAAGTATAGGGTATAGATCACACTCATCATGCACATACAACTGATCAATAAGACAACTGAATTGCAGCCCAAGTCATCTCTTGGGCATCTCATTCACCATCATTTTCGATCGAGGTGGCTTGTGGCAAAGGGCTTAATGTTTGGTATATCTTCATTGGACATAATCCTGCTCTGTAAGGATACAAACTTGGCCTTTTCAATAATTGAAGTTGGAGATCCGAGTACTAAAAGCAATTAAAAGAATAGCAGAATATTTTTTGTTAAACGCAAGACAGACTTTCAATGAATTAGCGAAATCTGTGCGACCCATTCGTGCATTCGTAATTGGCACATTTTTTGCAGTTCGCTTGTGTTGCTCTTTTTAGAGACATGAGAAAAAAGCAAGACATAATCATTTGAACAAGTAACAACAGTGCTGATATTAGTTCGAGAGCGTCATTTGATGAACTCCTGAAACCCATTTAAAAGGTCAGCTACTGCTGATGAATGTACGAGAAAAGCGACGTCGAGTATAACTCTTAATTGTTAACAGACATTTACTGTACCTACTTACGACAATTTTTGAAACAAGGAGCCATAAAGTTAGATACCTTCGGTATAGTAGATATAGTTGACAATTAATTGTCCGTAAACAGCACTAAGCTCAGGCAAATACACGTTATTAAATGCATCAGGAAAATAAGACCATCAGCAGTTTATCTCTTAACATAATTTAACGTTGTAAAGTCAGAAGAAAAAATATTCCAAAATTTATTATTGTGTTTTGGTAAAGTTTTTCTATTCATCGCGGGTATTTTTGCCTCACATATCTTTCTTTGTGGTCAAAGGAAAAAAATCACATTCCCATATACCACAACATCTCCCATATCTCTATGATTATGAATTGTGCGGAATTGCAAAGGAGGAAAAATATTTTGCAAACAACAAAACAACGCTCCCCCAGCCAACACCAATGAAACAGAATTATTGACAGTAATCGGTGTCTTGAAGGGTCAATGACACCTCACACCGATAGAAGGAAGAAGAATGTGAAAAAGAAAAAAAGCACAAATCAAAAGAAGTTTGTCGTGCAAAAACAAATAACTTGTAGAATTAATTCCGCTGTAGTTAATTAGGTCATAGTAGCGATACGAATGTTTAGTAAAAACAAAATTACAATACGTATCTGAATGCATGAAATATGTATCTGCATCTGCACTTAATGGAAATATTTTTTTTTTATTTTTGCATGTGGAGCGGAACAATGCGATAAAACTTCCGGTTTTTAGTACAGTTCAAACGCTTGTCTTGAATTTCCCCATTTGCCCGATCTTCCATCATGTGTGACCTTATAAGTTTATTGATGGAAATTATTCTACAAGAAACCGGAACTGCCGGAACTTTTACCATCGATATAGGTATCGTGCTTCCTTAATAATGTTGGAAGGCAAAAATGTTACGTGATGAGAATGGTTTTTGGTTTTAATTATTCCAAAGAAGAAGTGTGTATGTAGGTTCTGTCCACAAGTCTGGTATTTCTCAGCGCAGAGGATACATTTTTACAATTTTATTATCTGGATGTTAATTTGAGAGACCGCTGCTGGTGATAGGAGGGCCATTGTTTGGAGTTTGTTTTTTGTTGGCTCACCTTTTTAATTGATGGTAATAAAGGCGATATTTTTGAAACGCTGGCACTGGTGAAATTGGAATTCGCCTAATAATTAAGAAATGCAACAAGTGCTGATGATGAACGGTGAATCGTTAATTGGCATGAGTCAAGGAAAGAGACGATTTTGCGAAAATAAAGGAAGTACCTACCGTGAAAGCGGGATCATTTAGCTAGAAATCAAATTTCCACCTGTCTATCATAGGATAGTTTCCTAAATTCTTAAAAAAAAACAAATACTCGAATGAGTCCCAACAGAAAGTCTTAATCATAATCGGGCTTAAGCCAAAGTGCACTTACATTGAAATAGTGTTTTGAGACCCTGCTACAGCTAAGCTATTGGTCAATCTCATGCGATTCTCAAAATTGATTTTTGAAACTTGCTTAAGCCGCCGAAATCCTCTAATGACATACCTCGGGGTAAATTTGAAAGCCGACTGGACCGAACATTAAATAGGCCTCGAGTTTTGTATAGGTGGCTTTTGCGAATAACAAAATACTCGGCTTGTTGGTAACATTGGTACAGCTTACTACGTTTCTCGTGTCAGGAAATGAACCTAACACGTATACGTCAATTAATTAAATAAAATGTAGAAGATGTCACAAGTGTAACTGATTTATTGTACTCTCTTTTTTTTTGAAGTGTTGGCATTTTTCAGTTAGTTTTAGCTTATGGACCAACCTGTACAAATTTGGGAGGTATGTGGCTTCTACTGTAATCCGCTCCCATTATATGCACTCCCATAATCTTCCATTGTATTTTTGCATAGTTCTTCCCCGTGGGTTTTGGCGAATCGCGGTTGATTCTTCAGTCAAAATTCGCTCTGACGTCAACCATTTTACACAAAATTCTTACTCGAAAAGAACTCTCCGGCGAACTAACTCTTCTTCCAGAGAACTCAAACCGAACAAATTGCAAATCGCTTATTTTACCCTTCTACCCAAAATACGTTCACAGTTATATATTCCAATCTGTCGACTGCCGTATGGCAGTTCGTGTGTTAAAATTTCCAACAACATTCAGAGCTTTCTTTAAATTTGTATGTGACTTATAAAAAATATCTCATTGTAATAGTTTCACTTCTAAAAACCCATATATCGCACACACACCTAATTAAAATGCATGATCACAGTATAATCAGCTTTGAGTGCCTACATGTTACATATATACACACTTGATATAGGTAACCTAATTAGTAGGCTCCACACTCATTGCACCCAATTACTGCTCGGCGGCTATGATCAACAAAGAAAATCAACACAAAATGACAGTCCGCCTTGCATGCATTAACACCTGAAGCGTTTCTTTGCCGATTGTTATTTTTTTTTTTTCATTTCCAAGAATCTTAATCCAACACCAAACGGTCACAATCCAATTGCTCACATGAATCGGACTGTATTTTCATATAAATGTGACTTGAATGATTGAACTGGGAGTTGAGTATACTAAAATCGCAGTATATAAAGCTTGGGCAACGCGCAGGAATCTGCTGTATCGGGTAGTAGTTTCGCAACTAAAGAAAATCCAATAAAACACAAAAACCGAAGCATGTGAAGGGAATCATTTAAACCTTCAGTGGGATGGCGGATAAAAATGGCGAATACGATGGTGCATTGACATTCAGTTTATGGCGATGCATAATCGCATGAATGCGTATGTTTTAAAATCTTGCACTCTTTAAAATCAGGTGTGCAGGCAAATGAGTAGATTGATTCTGTCTTGAGGTGGCAAATGTCTTTTGGATAACATAAAAATTTCGTTGGTATACTAATTTCACACAGAAATCAAAATCGCATGTGCTTATTCCCACTATCTAACAACAAACCCCAAGTACTTCCATCCGCCAAAACAAATTCATTGAACGTAATTCTTGGCCGTTATCATTATAATTCCAACACATTTTCAAGGTTAGCACAGCATATGTTATAATAATAGGGCATTTAGTCTTTATTATAACATATGATCTTTATTTATTTGTTTCCTTAAGTCATATTCTCCTATGGGAGCTATATATATAAGGGGTTAATAAATTTAATTAATTGATAAGAAACGTATAATAGTAAATAAATTGCCCAACCATTTCGATTCGATTGGACAGCAGATAATTAGTTTTATATCTGTGGGCATTACCCGACTGTTTTTAGTATACTGATCTAAGTTATCTTTTCGGGTAGGTGTGGGTACCATATTTGTGACGTAATTTGCTGGTATTGTGTAACATTTTTTTTATTCAAGTTGATGGATTTGGTCTGCGAAATCTAGGGAAAAACGTGCAGGTTGCTGATAGGAAAAAAAATTTAAGAACTCTTGAACTTTATAATGGACAATATTTTGTTTGCAGTTATCGAATATTTTGTGGCTTTTTCAGAACTTGGTAGGTTTTAGTACCATGTCTTCTTTTGTATATCCTAATAAATAGCGCTGCTTAATTAACGCTTGCTTAAAACAGTAACGTAACGAATATTGAAACATGCTTAGGTGACTCCACTTTTCAGTTTCTGCATGAGAAATTGGACATTCAATTGCGTTTCACTTTTATTTACTCTTAGATTTCCGAAAATGCTAAATTACCCTATCGTGACGTAAGAACGTTCGCTTACAAAGAAGGTCCACTTCTAGCTGATTTCGGGCCCTTGTTTACTTATATAATGTCGTATATCTATTAGCTGTAATTATTTTTAGATCTTCTCGAAAAAACTGCTGTTCCTAGTGAACAACCAAAGCCCCGATTGATTTCCGTGTAAAGGTGCACGCGCTTAAAGACACTATAGCTGCAACAGCGTTTAGAAGTGATAGTGTTTTCATGAGCTTCTCAAAATTATTTTATTGCTATGCGCCGCAATTTATGAGTTGATTTATTGTGGTCATGGCTGAGTGTAGTCGTTGGAAAGAATTTTAAAATTATATAGGTGTCATTCTCTGATTCATTACCATTTAGTACTTAATACTAAAGTGTGTAAACAACCACATTTTCAATGGAAAAATAAGGAAAACTTATGTTTATAGGCAATTTAACCACAAAACTATGATTTACAGTCATATATTAAGTACCATTTGATTATACAGAAATTGTGTACTCAAAAATAATATGCAACTGACCTGAGGCACAGAAATTTAAAAAAAATATTTAATTTAGTAACACTGGATCATACATAAAGTATTTGAACTAAAAACAATGCATTACTCTCATCGAAAATTAAGGAAAGCGTATCTTGTTACATAAGCGCGATTTGAGGCTTAAGTCTACCTACTTATTTTACTTAGTACCCATCCAAAAATTTAGTACAGTGAAAAAAATCGCTTACACGTAAATAGAAATTCTCAGAAGATCCACGCCTATTCCATTTTAGGTAAAGAATAAATCCGCATTTATAATGCGTCACATCGCCCCTCTATTTAATCCGTTAAACACACCCTCAATGTGTAGAAAAATACGGTTCTTAGCTCACGTGCCTCTGATGTGTTGTAATTGCAATTTATTTTTTTCCTGTATTCACGCTTCTCATTGTGATTATTTCTATATCCAGTCCACTTCGATAATTCTCCGTACTCACTGACACAGCCAAGAAACAAATAAAAAGCGCTTTTAATTCTCTTCGCTCCATTTTTTCAAAGCAAACATCATGTAGAAGTGTGGTGATAGGAATAAAATTACACTTAATAAAAAATCCCTCAGACATGCTATGTCTTATATGAAAGAGGTAAAAGCGGATTTTAAGAACTTTAAATCCAGTATCGGACTCAACCTTCGCACGTTAGAGAGCAGCAGGTGAATGGAATTGGAGAAGTAAAGGTTTGGCATTTCTGTTGATGCATACTCACACTTTTTTAACACCATCTGCGTGTAATTGCCGATTATAAAAAGCCATTCATTGCACGCTTCAGCGTGGATCTATCATAATTTATGTCACATGTTTGGCAAAAATCCACACTTCGTCAACCACTTAATATCAGTTCATTGTCGTAGTGCTGAAACGAATTTATGAATGAATTTTATTTTTCCTATCAACTGATTGGGGTCTTAAGAAATAACTGACACATTCTGTATACTGTACGGGGGACGTACAACAAATTAAACTTTAAGACATCCGATGGATCACACATTCAATTGTGTTTTGTGTTTCTGTGATTTTGCCAAGAAAAGTGCCTATCGATAGATGTGACAAAGTGACAAAGTGACAAATAAAGTCATAGGAAATACTTGTTAAGAAATCATATTTGTTGGCAATGTTGCGGACACATTGGTTCTTCAGTGTTTCTATTTACACATTTGCCGCCAAGCCAATCTTGGCACCATTTCTGAAGGTAAATTGTTGTTTTAACCGGTTAAAAAAATATTTTCGTACAGGCCACGCCCAGGGCCGGACCAACCATATGTGCAAGATGTGCAAATGCACAGGGCGCTAGTTTGGCTGGCCACGTCATTCAAATATGGATGACACACACTGTTTTCACAATGACCGTGTCATTCATATGTTTCTGACGGGACATGGGCCGTGACGTTCAATATGCACGACATTATGAGCACACTGAATAGGGATTAAGAAGCCTCTGGTGATCAAAGCAGTGTACTTGGACTCAGCAAATCTGGAAAAATATGTCTCATATTGATATTTTAGCAAAGCAACTGAAAAATACACTGACAAGCTTGTTTCGCTTTTGATATTTTTTTTAAATATCCCAATGATCCATTTCATGTCATTCCTTTTTCTATGTCATGGCATCATAGCAACACGTACCTGTCCTACAAATATAAATGACGTGGCCCACACGAAAACATGAGTGTCATTCATATTTGAATTACGCGTCAGTGAATGTGTTTTAAAGGACAAACCGAGGGTTCAATTTCGATACACCTTGCTCAGCAGACTATAAGCACTGCTGCATTTTTTATTTGATTGGTAGCGCTTCAAGTGAACGGAGACAGGTGCACTTTAATGTGTATACTGTTGAAACACGCCGGTGAAACGATCTTTTCCGTACAAGCCCTTAGAACTACTTCGTATATGCTATTAAATGTCGAGTTTTAAGTCTTACAAAATTTTCTCAAGGCTAACACAATGGTTAATGTATACTGTCCATTTGTTGTGTATGCGCAATTGGAGCAATCACTTAAACTTGAAGAACCATCTAAAGTAGTTTATTAGTAGTAATTTTTAATACATTTTCTAATTTTGTAACAATTCGCTTAATAAATTAAGTATGCAAACACTGCAACGATGCGCGATCAAGTAGTAATAGGGACATATTTATGCTTTTTACAGGTGGAAGGCTCGAATAGTAATGAAAGGTATAAACGCCCATACATTATCTTGCGGCCATCGAGGAAATTACTATGCGCGCACTCCCATGAGCGCATATCTTACCGCACACAAAATGTGAGCTTCAGCAAATATTTGTCCTAACTGCTTACTAAGGGAAATCTTCAAAAAAAAAGTCCGCAAATTAAATTTTTAATTTATAGACTTGTTAGATAGGGAAGGTTTTTAAAGAAATTGGCGTCCCCTAAAAATGTTTGCCAATAGCGAAGACAGTTTTCCACTTTAAAAATTACAGAGGATGAACATTGCGTAAATGGCGTTCATAGTTTAGCTATCTGAGTATAGTGCTGGATGAGCTGTCCTTTTTTGACAGTTAAGCAGTCCGGAGGGCATGTAGTTTCAAGGGCATGATGGTTCAGTTTTTGATGTAGATGCCTCAAAGCCTGCCTACGGTGAGCTACAAAATATTCAATGTGAAGGTTGAAAATGAATACATACCAGTAAGGGCCATTTTAAAAAAACATTTTGCCTGCACACCCTCAGGTTGACATACCTTTGTCAGTTTTAAAATACTGAACAGCCACAAGGTTCCATTGTATCGCCCCAGCTATTTGCATTCAATTTGCTGGCTAATTTTCCTTAAGTTTTCTTTCTTTCCTTTACTTTCTATCTTCTCAATGACCGTCACTTCCTCCTCATTAAACTCCTCTTGTTTTATCGTAATTGGATCTGACACTTGTTGCTGCTTCTTAAAAGCATGACCATCACTAATTTCAACGATCTAAATCGCAAAAACAACGGTCAGGTGCATCCCACCGTTGCATTGGCACTTGCACAGCACACATTGCTTTTTGTTTGTAGTCAGATTCCCTATGCTGGCCGGTGCGACGCGGCTGGCGTTTAGTTTTGGTTTCACGCCTGCTAGTATTTATTGTCAATTTGAAAGAAAACAAAGTCAGTCTAGTGAAGCGCTTTTCCCTCGCACTAACTAGAGAGAGATAGAGAATTGGAAGATAAATGGCGTCACATTACAATGTTGAATGTAGGTATACAATTTGTGTACTTTAAGATATAGGGCCTCATGAATATATAATATATATTGGTTGAGAGGGGTTTCCCCATTCATAAAAATTGGCGTCAATATACTGGCGCCTTAGCAGCAAGAAGTGACACTGTTGTGATGATGATGATGATGCCTGCGCCTGGCGGCATTAATTACATTTGGCACATAGAGAATGATTGCACTGGAAGCGTGAGAAATGGGAAAATATTTGAAGAGAAACGATATGATGTATGATTTTTGTGCTAAGTTAGTGTCATTCGTGTTATCCTTATAGTCGTGTGTATATGATTGTGACAGTTGACATTGCGATTGAGCTTTGACATTTCGATTCGCGTGAATGGTGATTTTTATTTCTTTTTCTTTTTCTTCTGAAATGATGAAGAAATTTATACGGCGGATGGTGGAGATTTTTCTGGTTTTTATTTAAAGGTGAACGAGTGAAATGGCAGTCTTTTGTGGCTGAAAAAAAAGGCTTTCACTTGTGTAGGAGATAAATATTTTTTTAACGCTATAGTTACATTTCGTCGTCTCTTTTGGTTTGCAAATAAACACTTTGAATGTGAATACCAAAGACGGTCCCACAAGAAGTGGGCAAAGAGTGTATTTGGTTGAGTACCATACCGAAACGAAAGTCCCTAACGATTTTAATTTTTTCTTATCAGATATTGTCTCGCAGCGGGAATTACAGGGCGGCGGTTAGCAGTTGCTATCCAGTTCATGAACAAGGGATTTTGATATTGCGTTGTGAATTTTTGTAGTGATTTCGCAATATGCAAATATTTACCATATAGCAGAAAAAGTACGATATTTTCTATTCTGAATTTACTACAGACAATTTGAAGTTAGTTATGCCCAATAATACTGATGATGATTGATAAACGCCCGACTTGCGGTATGTATACTAGTCTGTGTTTACTTACAATATGTCGTCGAAGAATCTTGCAATTCTAACAGAACGCATTTATAAATAAGTTTGTGAAATAATATTCAAATCTTTTTCACTATTCATCTGTTAATGGTGCGCAATTAAAATTTCATTTGAATTTGACCTCAAAAATATGTTACAAATGTATTAGGTTTTTACATGCCTTTAAAGGCTTAAAGTCATTGATCAAATGTTGCAACAGAAGTCTGTTGTCTATATGAAATTTATTTGTTCTCAACCCTCTTTCCCCTATTATAGCTTCGCAAAATCAATCTATTTGAGCTTACTCTCGAAATTAATGTCTGCATGATACCCACATGTATTGGCAAACATACTGCACCAATATCCTTCTCGATTTCCTGTTTACAAACAACACAAAAACCTTGTAATGCTTTAATCGAAAGTTATTGGCAATTGTATGTTTGTTTGTTTTTTTGTACTGGCATCTAATAGATACATGCCAACGTAACGTTCTCATGAATTTAATTTCGACAAAATATAAAAAAAACTAAAACGGCCATCAATTCAAATTATAATATGTTTCGCATCTAACGTGGGTGGCCTACTTTTTCCCTAAGGCAAATAATGAAATATTTATCATTAACCCTTGGTAGACAAAACAAAAAAAAACCTTGTGCCACCCACCTCCACATTCCGGCTCAGCAATTTTGTCCTTCTACTTGTTATGAACACACCCAGGAAGCTTTTCGCCAGACTGGCTCCCAAAACCGGTGTAACGAAACAAAAAAATGCCAACTTCACTCTAGGATCGTAAATCAAAACCATAAACTTGTATACACCCACCTTTAGATGAAAAGATATTGTTCAAATTCTGGAGCAAGGGATTAAGTGTGCAGGGTACAGCAGGCGATAAACAACATAAAGTTGAATAATATCTTCTGTCACATGTTGACACTGTCAATTACTTTATTGTAAAATGTCATTTATCATCTGTGTTCGAATCATTTTGCTCACTTTAAAGGTCTCTTTGCGGCTGTTTTGGTCTCCTATTTAATTTCAAATTCCACTCCTGCCCCCTACAAATTGACGCATAACGTTGATGTGTCTGAACTAATTTTCCACTCTATCAGTGATTTGTTTTATTTTCCTCCCCAGTTTATATCGAGTGCGTGGGATTTTCTATGGTGACTTTTGTATGTCACACACAAAAGCAATTCTGTATAGAGACGTGCTCTAAATGGCTTCGGAAAAGATCCTTTCGAATGAGTTATGATTACAAGTGACATCCATTGGTGTGGAAGCTGAAGGGTGGCTTTATAGCTTTGACGACATAGCTTATATGCAACAGGATGGCAACAAAAGCGAACGCTTAACGCTTCACTGATATTTTGATTTTGATAAGGACAACCGATAATTGCGTTGTTTTTACATTTCAAAGGAGGCGAAAGGGGAGAGCGTATCCATCCCTTTTGTGACTAAATATGAGAAGGAGTTGGTTCGACCGAATTGGGACAAGGACAGAGTGGAATTTAATGTGTTGTTTTTGGGGGATTGTTCATTGTAAAGAATTAAATATTAGTAAATTTAAATTACCTACGTTCTATAATAATTATTCTTATTTTCTTTTCTTTCAGGTGAGTAAATGCGATGAAGTGCCAAAGTACATTGTACCCTTTGTCCTATGGATTAGTAAGTAGGCTTTGAGAACTCTTTTTTAAAACTAATTTTCAGTGAACCCTGCTGTCAATTATTTAACATTTCACCATTTGCTTCCTGATTTTTTTTCATTGAAAAAATAAATAAATTTATTAGTCTTGTGTGACAAGTGCGAAGCGTTTTCTTCTTCCTTTTTATTTGACACATTTATCGGACTAGAAATAAGGTATACGTTCAAAAGTCTAGTAACCTTAAATCGGCTTGATTTGTCTGGCTCCAACGCAAAAGCTGTGGAGGTTAACGACATGTCGCTTCCAAAGTCAGACTAAGTACACTAGAGTTTTGAACGTCCACAAAATCTTAGAAATCTCTTTACTCGTTACTTTTACTCTCCTTTTCAGTCATTCGATAGCATTCGATACCTAATACCCAAATATTCCTGCTACATTATCGTTCCGTGTCAAGAACCAATATGTCTCAATTCCGTGTCAAACATCGAAGACATATAGCCTTGATAAAAAAAATCAATCAAAAAGCTGGTTAGGTAATAAGGCCCGCTGGTATAGGAAATTTTTGAATTTAAAAAATGTTATCATTTGTAGTTGGAAATAAATGCAGTAAACCGTACTTTCAAAGGTTACCTTTCGACCTTATTTTGATAGCTCACAATTCAACCAATCAGACACACTTCTTTGTCAAAAATGTTAAACTTCAAAAGGAAAACAAATAAAACAGTCGATAAACTACTTAATGTTGCAAGGGCTATTTTAACCTGTTAGCTGCTTTTAAATCCATCGGTGACATCAATTACACATCGACCGAGAAGATTAGGAAGATAGTTATTGCCTCCTAGCATGTTAGAATGCTGTCAATGTAAAAGATTTATGAAGTCTACAAATTATGTCGTGGCGCATATAAAATTGACTGAAAAGGTCGACAGAAGAACATACATTTTACTGAGGTAACCCATCACAATAAATTTATGGTAATGGTGAGTACGGCCCTTAATCGCATTTAAGTTGTTTTTTTTTAATATTTAAACGGTTGTTTCTGACGAAAGTGAGAAATACTTTTTATGTCTTACTAAATATTTAGCTAAACTGTCAAGCAACGGAATTCTAAAAAAAAAATATATGCACTCGTTCAGTATTCAGACTTACTCGCAGGTGAAACTCTTTCATAAATATATCACAGATTTACAGTGTCAAATATCTTTCAAAGAAAGCGTCTCAGTTCATCCGTTCGGCAAACAGTTTGGCCACATTCAAGAATCTAGTTATCTTAAGTCGACTAGATTGGTCTGGATAAGATGTTACCTGAACGCAAAAACTAGATTGGCCGGGTACGTCACTTTTTCTACGTCAGCCACATATGAGAACTGTCAACTCAGTGCTCAGTTACGAATTTCTTGATTCCTCCTCTTCCCTACCCATTTTAGTTTTAATTTAGTTTAAGTCAACTTCTTGTGATAGACATCCGTCAATGTAAACGTACGACGCTGCGTAAGCAAGAGCAATCTTTCTCTCTAATACATAAAGAAAAACCTAAGCCATTTGGGCTTTTAAACTTATACTATGTATACCGTCACCAACTTTTACAGCCTCTCGTAATATACACCAAGAAACTGATCACAAATTGTATCCTACTTATAAGCAACCAGCAATTATGAAGACTTAATAAAGAAATTACAATTACAATTACGAATTTCTTGACTAGATTCGTCGGCTACCCCTCCATAAACGTCAACTGAAACAGCTGCTCTCATGACCGATTTCCCTCAATCAAAACCGAGATACATCTAGTGAAAGAGCTATCAGACTTACTAAACCAGATACTTGAACGGCCCTATTATCTGCATTCTATTCCTGTCAATAGTTGAAATCGCGGACAGAAATATCTTGGAAAAGCAGGGATGCTACACTGAACACTGAACCAAAAAGGTTTTTTTTATAGGGATCTATTGCGCGTTATATTTTTATTTCGTTGATCCGTCCAAAGCCAAACAATTTGCGGCCCACTGCATTCATCCAACAGCCACAAACAAAACCATACGGTTCCCCAATGCTCTTAAAGAAAACTATGTACATATTTACAAAAGATTTTATGAATTATAACCCAAGATGTGATGTCATGTCATCCAACTTAACCCATCACTATAACATGTGTTGTATACCTATAATAATTTTTATTGTATGTGAGATTTTATTGACAATTGCCCCACCTAGCGTTGAGTGAATCAGGGGCACAAACATACAATTTAGGGCATATTTTAAAATAACACGAATTTTTCTAGTACACATAATTAAACAAGATAAACAAATTATGATAAGTAGGTAACACAACAAAAAAAAATAGAAAACAAATGATTCATTTAAAAGTAAAAGTCCAAACATTAATCATTCAGGCATATAGTTTCGCATCACTTTATTTTTTTAATGACTCGATTAAAGTACTGGTATTTACCTAGACATAGTAAGTACATAGATGCAATAATAATAAAAAGAAAACAATAAAAAAAATTTGACATAATTGTTTTTTTTTTATATAATAAGTTATGCAGAAATTCATGTGTTGCTGTTGACGTTTTTATCTATAATAGTTTTCTCTACTTAATATCCAATGTAGGTTGTTGAACTTAAAAAATATTATCATTCTGAGTGGAAATATGAAACGAAAAGAGATAACTAACTGAAGTCGGGAAGTGTTACTTTATTAAAAATCGAAAGTGCCATCTTTGTGATGGCCGGAATGATACTCTGCATAAACTATATTCGGTATGCCTTCTATATGAAGGTTGTAAGCATAGACAAACCATACTGAGACCCCCAACTCACAATCCTCTTGCCGCTGGCCCCCTCAGTTTTTTTTTCCTATCGGTGTTATGTCAAAAAAGAATCCGTGTGACATGCAAAAACATACAAAAAATGCAAAAATAAATGCTCCCAACCTAGGCAACCGTGGGGAAATGTGAAAGAGTTCGGGAATACCACATTTTTACATTACTGAATGCCATTGGTTAGGTATTATAAATTGTTAAAAGGCGAATAATTTGATTTGTTTAGTTAGCAGAACTATCTTAAGTTGATGTTCTATATACTAGAAACATATTAGGACAAACATGGTTGTGTATTTTCCGCTTTTGGATATCATTAACTTCGATTTCGTGTGTAAATTTTTTTAAAAAAAATGAAGAAAATTTGCTCAAAATGTTTTCATTTTCCCTCAACCAATCTACATTGTTAATTTTAAGCAAATGTGCACTTATTCCTAAAAAAAAATATTATCCACACGTAACGAACAATTTCAAATTAAACGGATAAAATTCTATGAACTCTGCCAGCAACTTTGCCCACAGCGGAAGTGTCTCATATCTCCTGTGAGTGTGTTGGTGAGCCGGAACATTTTAAGCAAATGTGCACTTATTCCTAAAAAAAAATATTATCCACACGTAACGAACAATTTCAAATTAAACGGATAAAATTCTATGAACTCTGCCAGCAACTTTGCCCACAGCGGAAGTGTCTCATATCTCCTGTGAGTGTGTTGGTGAGCCGGAATTTTTGAAGTTTCGTGACATTTTTGTCAATACGATTCTCTATGTAAGAATCCTAGCGCACCAAACGTGAACACTCCATAAAAATATAGCTTGTAGGATAAGTAACGGGAAATCGGCCGCAGTTGGTGGTCTCAGTATTGTCTCTGGTTGTAAGTGCACATAGAATAAATGTAACACACGTAGCAGATGTATAGCGTCAGCTGTCAAAAAGCTATCTTATGAACATTGTGGTCGGGATTTTAGCGAATTTATCACTCAGTATAAATGCAATTGAATAATGTTACCTTTTTTAACTCCACACTGTTTGTCAGAAGAGTGTACATAATTATATATATTTATATGCGACAGAGCCATGTGCATAGAGTAACCAAACTAGAGAGCCAACTTCCCGTGCACCTACCCGATTTTCCCCGCAAATTTTGAATGACAGCCCTCTCTCGCGCGCTCTTTTTTTCCTGTCTGTGAATACGTGTATTATTGGTCGCCGGGTGGCACCATTTCTCAATTACAAACAATTTGTAAATGTATTTATAACAACAAATGTACAAAAAGTAAATGTTGATTATGGTTTTTTTGATAACATAACTTGTTCTCTATTCATATTCGGCACCAAAAACTATTCATCCATTCATATTTCAGTTGTTTTTTAGTTTTATTTGTATGAATTCTATTTTTGACAGCAAAACTCATGCAGCTGCATAAATGAAATCCGTAGGAGGTTGTTCCAAAAATGAGTTAGCAACATGCAAGTTAAACCCAGCTTCAACTAGGGCATAAGTGAATTTTATATAATTTTCACGAACATTGAACAAATTTCTATTATGCTTGGTGAATGTTTCCAAATTCGTTTGATGTCGTTTAATAACACTGACCAGTATTCAATAATGTTACTTAGGAACAGTAAAAATGAAAATGCTATTCATATTTAAAAAAAAAAATGATTAGTATCGGAAAGCAAAAAAAGGGATTAAACTCCTAACAAAAACAAAAAAATATAAATTATTAATTGACAAAAGCAAGTGCACTCATTGTGCTTTTGGGATACAAAATGTGATCAAAACCTTTTTTTTTTATCCGAGTATTTCACATAAATATTATGCGATCTACGAAGATTTTTGTATTATGGCCTTTACCAGAAAAAGCCAAATGCATACAAATTTGACAGCAATAGTATGAGCAATAAAAATATCGAATTCATTTTTAGAATTAAACAAACGCATATTTGATATGTTATTGTTCATTTTACGTACTAATTACAAATTATAATTTATGCTAAAATTAAAAAACATTTTTCGCCACGGCATAAAAAAAAATGTTTTCCCTAAACTGCGTTAAAACATTTTGTTTCAGTATGATTTCGAAACTTAAAGCATTAAAATCAACTAGAAAAAGTGTATTTTCTTTAAAATATACAAAAAAAAAGCTTTAAGTTACAAAATCTCTTTTAACAAAAGTAAAAAAAAAAAACCGTGTTAGTTAATTTTATAAAGTTCATAAACTTTATAAACTCTTATGTCGTTTTCGATTTGGCAAAAAGATCAATTTTTTTTTGACCGAGATTGCTTTTTATGTTCGGTTCGCCAAAAAATCTGACACTCCGAGAAATCTCGATTTTTTCTCAGATTTCAAGCATACTTTCACTAATACCAATGTACATGACACACAGCTGTCGGTTACGAATTGTTTATCGTTGAAAGGATTGCTTTTTTAACTGAATTATTCATTTTTCGAGTATGGAAACGATTTTTTATATTAAATTATTTCGAATGTAAATGCGTAAAAACCAATTGGAATGGATTTAGAGTGCAAATGAAAAAAAATATTTTTGCGGCCAACTCAATACACACAAGAACCAATAAAATTCGAATTTATTGTTCGATTGGTCAGCAAAAATCTGAAATCTCAGATCAAAATCTGAAAAGTCAAATCGAAAACTACATTAAATTCAACTGTGATGTGAACGCCGTGTAACTAATGGGCACAAAATATGCCGAACACCGTCGCCCCCACTTGAAATCCCACCAGAAAATGGACGCCCGATGGCATGAAGTGCCATACATTATATTGTATAAGTATTCGTGCGGCAGCAATGGCGCTCCTTTGATTTGTACAGGCACGAATACTTATGCAATATAATGTATGGAAGACAGCTTGTAGGCAAATATACCGTTTCTGCTCTCAGAGTTTGGTTACTCTATGGCCATGTGTGACTTAGAAGCGTGCGTTCCAATATTAAAACTCCTACAGCAAAAAAATATGCAACTGTGATGCACCCAGTAAATTTGTTGGTCTATCGTTTCCCAATTAGAATAAATTTTCTCTTTCATTCTTCACAAAAAGAAAACTCTAACAAATACTATTGTTTAGGTAAACCCTACAAAAAAGTCAGCACACATACGTATATTTGTTTTCCTTTTTGTTGCTTCTCAATTGGCTGTCAAATTGAATGAATGCAATAATGAAAACTATTATTATTATTATTATAATTTAGTAACATATAATTACAAATATCATAATGTTAACATATGGGGGGCTTTCACCTAATATCAAATATGGTATGTAAAGTGCACAAAGAGACAGAACACTATTTACACCTTTAAGATGTTTTAAAAAAAAAAATACTATTTCTAAAGGATTCCGGAATGTGGCACTAAAATGTGCGTACGTGATAATAATCAGGTCAGACGCATTTTTCGTTATTCTGACCATTTAGTTCCATCGGGTACAATTAGCCAGTTAGTCTATTTATGCTATGTTGGTATAATTCAGAATCGTATCTGTTCATTTCATTGCTCTTAAGCTGTTTAAAAAAATGATCCGCCCCAAAATATGCAATTTATAAGGCATGTCATGCTCTCATTATATATATCAGAGACAATACTGAGACCACCAACTCCGGCCGATTTCCCGTTACTTAGCCTACAAGCTATATTTTTATGGAGTGTTCACGTTTGGTGCGCTAGTATTCTTACATAGAAAATCGTATTGAGAAATGTCACGAAACTTCAAAAATGCTGCTCACCAACACACTCCCAGGAGATATGAGACACTTCCCCTGTGGGCAAAGTTGCTGGCAGAGTTCATAGAATTTTATCCGTTTAATTTAAAATTGTTCGTTACGTGTGGATAATATTTTTTTTAGGAATAAGTGCACATTTGCTTAAAATTTTCATGAAAAATTAACAATGTAGATTGGTTGAGGGAAAATGAAAACATTTTGAGCAAATTTTCTTCATTATTTAAGAAAAATTTACACACGAAATCGAAGTTAATGATATCCAAAAGCGGAAAATATACAACCATGTTTGTCCTAATATGTTTCTAGTATATAGAACATCAACTTTAGATAGTTTTACTAACCAAACAAATCAAATTATTCGCCTTTTAACAATTAATAATAATTAACCAATGGCATTCAGTTATGTAAAAATATGGAATTCCCGAACTCTTTCACATTTCCCCACGGTTGCCGCGGTTGGCAGCATTTATTTTTTGTAGTTTTTGTGTGTTTTTGCATGTCACACTGATTCTTTTTTGACATAACACCGAAAGGAATACAAAATGGCGAATTTGAAAAAAAATTCAGGGCCCAGCGGCAAGAGGATTGTGAGTTGGGGGTCTCAGTATGGTTTGTCTATGATATATATATCGTCTCCTCCATACCCATTACAATCATAAATCTTCACACAAGAAGGTACTTTTGGCATTCATCATTCATTCACACGGTCATTTCCGTACCTCCATCATTTTTACACCAAATGCGACATTATTAAAATGTTTGCACTGTTGCCGCGCGCTTTCATCCTAATTGTCGCTTACATTACTTAACCAAGTCTAATAATGCAAATTACCGTCATAAATGCACAGCAACGTATTTATTTTCTACTCGCTTGCATTATTTAAAGTGAACTAATTAAGGCCAGAGCGAAAACCAAAAAACGAACAAAATAATAATTTTTCTGCTTTGTCTCTATGGGTATTTCCAGAATGGTTTCATTGGATTTCACCCAAACAAAAAATAAAGAAACGTTATGCCTAATACTTATATATTACTCAATCGTAAATGTTGTGACGCTGATTACAAATAAGAATTATCACCACCACCTCGGGGTAGGAGAGCAGATTTAAAACGACAACAAAAAAAAGGAGCTACACTATATGCCGCCTGGAGCTTAAACGGGTTAAAGCCTAGGCGCTAGCTCTTAAAACGATGCCAATTGATAAAGTATAATAATTATAGTGGAATTTCATTGCAATACTGGTTCTTGAATTTGAAATTGAAATGCATGCACGCAAACGAAATGATAAAGTGTTGGGTGCAAATTGGCACTACCACATCTAATTGCTTATTACATGTGGTTAATGATGCCGAAAAAAAGATTATTATTTTCAGTTTACTACGGAAAAGGGACACCTCTCGCGAACGCCTGAGTGTGTGTATATCTGCCCGAAGAAAGATTGTCAATTCAGACGATGAAATTCGTCAAAAAATTGATTAACAACTCCACTCCTCCAAAAAACCTGTTGCGCCAACTCCTTTTTTTTTTTTAGAAAATTCAGGCCCACGTGTCATTATGATTTTAGCCACACTAACGTTACAGCAGCAAAAACCATCTAAATTAAATTTCGTTCGGCTACCTCCAATTAGATTATTCAATTCTCCATAGTTAACCTATTTATTACGTATATGAAATCAGTTTTATGTTCCTACAGTTTGAAGTTGATTTTTCTCAACAGACTCCCACAAATTTATTTAAATGTAGGTAATTCGAAACACTCGTGCGACACGACCAACACTTTATTACCCTTATCGTGCAACACCCTTCCCAGGGAATTTGCTTCTTGTACGCGAAGGGGGAAAACCTACCGTAGCTCGTGTCTTGAGTCTTTTTTGTAGGTTGACTTTCAAAATGCATATACCAAAATCAATTGTAGAACACTAACTAATTGTACACACGAGCGACTACAATAGTTGGAGTTGATTGTTCTCAATTTCCGATACGGTTTTTGTTTTTGATAAGAGAAATTGGTAAATTTGAACTTACCGCAAATTAGTAAATGTCAAGTGTTTCCTTGACGAGATAAAAATGATTGATGGAACTTATTGGCAAGTTACGGCATAGATTTCGTAAACATTCAGTGCAAGGCCATTGATGGAGGAGTCGCATCTACATACAATCTCTAAGCCGGTTGGAAATAATGAAGTAGTCGAAATAAGTGATATTTATAATTTCCCAACGTACTTGCCACTTTCATCGCTTTAAGATATGGAGTGGCGTAATTTCGTATGCAAATTGCGTCAAATGTTTGCTTCATTCTACCGTTATATTTTTATTCATGTGGAAACGCTCCCCGATTTGGGACCAATTGTCGTTATCTTAAAGAATCCGTAATTCATATTTTAATACCATTTTCTATAAAATTTAAGATTTTAAAAGTGCAGCCATCGTTTTCTTAAATTGTTTCTCCAAAGAGGGTACAAAATCTTGCTCCAATTCGACCATGATTTGCTATCCAACAAAAAAAAAGTATCCACCCACACAATTAACCTTAGTCCAGCATTGATTAATCTTGGAGATTATTTCACTAATTAGTCTGTTAAGCAAATAAACTGAACTAGATCTTGATAGCTTTTGAACAAAGTTTGCGTAAGATCGTTAGCATTCAAGGAAAAAAATTGGTACTTTTGAAAAACGTAAATTTATTGCCAAAGACCTCCCAACTCTTAGGTAATAAATAATTATTGTGCAACTAATCGTGCAGCCAACGATCATAAATCATTGAAAATTCACAAACTTTTACACTTCATAAAGATGCAACAATGTTGCTTGCCATTAAACTACACCGGACAGTCTCCTTTTAAATATATAAGTATCTCTTTCTTCAAATGTGCAAAATGTATATTTTTTCCCGGTTTCCTATAAGTTCGCTAACATGTGGCTGTGTGTACTTGACTTTTATCCATAGCCGTTAGTTCCTTGTTGGTTTTTTTTTTGTTTGTATATCGATTTTCTCGCCGCTCACTTTGGCGCATTTTAGTATACCCAGTACGTGCATTTATATTCACGGTGAAGTTTGGTGTTTTTGTTTTGCACTTCCTTTTTGTCTGTTGCGCGCATGCACGACTGGTCACATACCAAAGCAGCCGGTTTATTATAGATGCAATTTCTTTACGTTGTTTTTCTTGCAGTATTCATATTCAAAAATGAATGGAATTTTTTTTGTTTAGTTTAAGATGCAACATCGGCAATAAAGTTGGTCATGGGTCACGGGCGCATGTTTAGTTGAGGTTAGATGGTATTTTTTCACGGATAAGCAATTATAATCGTGTAGGTATCGACGTCAAATGTGAATGAGGAATGACAAATGCATTGGCTACATGCTGTATTTTAATATATTGCCTTTTGTTGATTACTAGCTTAGGATGAAATATGTTTGATATAGGTCATAGGGATCAACTGACAAATTGCACCTAAATTTGCCACCACTATTCGGATTAACGACAAATCATTGTTGAAAAAACAAATTTTTCCTTATTTCATTGCAAACTTCGTCATTAAAGCCCGTATGACACTAAATTTTTTCCTCATTCTTATAATGTTGAAAAGTCAGCGGTGTGTTACGAAAGCAAAGAAACCGCAAATTTTCAGTAGAATTTATTTTCAAATAATCTTGAAATGTCAAAAAAAAGCTGCCAGTAGCTGGAAAATGTGATTTGAATACTTTTTTAATGCATTTTTTTTTTTGACGTGTCTACATTAATAAAGTTGTGTGTACGCACTCACTCCTATCGGGAATTTTCGTTCAAATTGTTCATACTGCTCTAGTTTCATTTTAAAAGCTGAAAAAATGCAAAAAAAAATTAGCATCATACGGGCTTAACTGACAGAACAACACTCCCAAATTTGGCATCACTGCGTCGAATTAAATGCTTGGAAGAAATTAATAAAAGTAAAAGAAAAAAATAAATAAACAACCAACCAAATCCGTTCGGTCAATGACTTTTCGATTTTGTTAACACCCACCTGCTAAATAGTCTGAGGCTCTGGCGATTAGTAGGCTGACTCACACCTGTGATGCGCGATAGATGGCCTACCTGTATATCCTACTTTTTCTCTTCCCATACCTGCCTGTGTCTTCCTAAAATGAAAAATGTTGTTTTTATTCCTCCTAAAAAAAAAATGATCTACTATTTGTTGTTTGTTTGTTGGTTCTCGAAAAAACACAGTGTGACATCAGCCCAAGAGTGTGAAGTTTATATAGACAGAAGATGGCAAAAAAGTAAAATAAAAATAAATACAAAAAAAAGCAACGGTATCGACCTGTCAACACACATACCTCTACCTATTTATGGTGTTTGATTCTTTATTTTAATGGTCGCAGGTATGACGGCGTTTTCAATAGGTAGTAACTTAGCATCGCACCTCTTTCGGTCAAAGTCAAGGCCATTGTTGTCAATATCGAATTTATATTTGACTCTGTGTAGGATTTTTCTAATCGTGCTAATTGTTTGTGCTTAATTGTATTTTTGAAGATGCGCTGAAGCCAGGATTGAATTTTATGGTAGGTGAGATACGAATATAACTCTAATTTGTAATACAATGGTTTGCGTATGAAATAAAACTGCATCAAAAAAGCTAAAATGTGATCGTGTGAAAAGCCAAATGGTAAAAAAAAATCACCTCAAATTATTCAAAATACCAGCTTTTACCTTATATGTAAGCATGCGACATCTGTATTGCTTTGTTTGTTTGAAACAGTGATCTCGTACCAAATCACTACTGCAAATTGTCAAAAATAAACACCATTATGTCCACTTTTAAACGACATTGTTGTAAAATACATATTAATACGCATAAAAATGTATAAAGTTGTCAGTCAGTCAGTCTCCAAAAACAACTGTTTCAAACATTAATCCGCATTTATAAGATCCGTAAGATCTATGGTCCTTTATTTGCAAACGATTCCCAATTCATGTCTGTCCAAAATGATTCATTGATTCAGACCTGCAAATTAAACGCTAAAGCAAATCCACGCAAACGGTAGTTACGCATATTTTACGCATGAATATTGTTGTTGTTTACAAAAAAAATATTCACGAATGTTGAGGTTCATTGAACAGTGGCGATTGTTGACTGTTGCCGTTTATTTAACTGACTCGTCGATGAGGTGACTTACGTCACTATTCTTCAACAATGTCAACGTTACGCGGCATTAAGATGTTTTGTCATGGTTGACAGCAGATAAACCTATCATCAAATATTATTTGATGTCACCAGAATATTGTACTCAGATTTAATGTTTAGTTTATTAGCAATTCATGAACTCCACTCAGACAAGATCACTTTATGGCTCATGAACTGGCAAAAGCCCATCAGACACATCTAACGGATCTGTGAAACGTATCTCCAATTGCTGTTAGGATGGAATTGAATTATCGCTTTCACACTCCGTCACATGGTAGTGATGTTCATGCTTCATGCATCATGTGTTTGAACAATTGAATTATTTAGTATAAATCAATTTTCGAATGAAATACAAGATTGTGTAACTTTGTAGCTAAACGCGATCAATGAAAGTGTTTTGTCTACTTATGTCTAATGTAGGGGATTCGCAGAAATAACTTCGCTTTAGGAAGCAACTTTCTTTTTTAAGTTTTGTTTTCCATTTGATTGGTCACTATTACATGTAGCAAAATGGAAAGTCCACCTTTAGTCGATGGACATAAATTAATATGTGGTTGGTCTTCGAAGTACAGAGATCCAATGTTAGTAGTCCAATGAGTACAAATCTTTTACGCAAAATAGTAGCTGGTATGTCCTCATAATTTGTATAGCTAATTAAAGTGTTTTTCAACAGGGACGCTACAAAAGTAGAGCGACAGGGACAGCAAACGACGCCGAATTTCTGGCCGCTCTTCTGACATTTCTCTTCAGTAAGGTTTGCCATTTCATAATGGAAAGATATACGAGCCAACAACGAGTCGAAATTATTAAAATTTACTACCGAAATTCGGAGTCAGTGGCCTCAACGTTAAGAGCGCTACGTCCAATTTATGGTCGTCATAATCGTCCTAGCAGATCAACAATTGAGCGTCTAGTGGAAAAATTTGAATCCACAGGCACAGTACAAAATGTTTCCGTGCCAGTGAGATAAATAAGTGCCCGTAGTGTCGAGAATATTGCTGCCGCTGAGGCTTCAGTTGAAGAAAGCCCAAATGTGTCTTTCACACGTCGTTCTCAAGCGTTGGGCATCTCTGTGACGTCGTTGTGGCGAATTTTGCGAAAAGATCTTGGCCTACATCCTTACAAGATTAAATTGACGCAAGAACTGAGAACCGCTTGACTACCAGAAGCGTCGTATGTTCGTGAATTGGGCTGAGCAACAACTTGAAAATAATTCGGACTTTCATCGAAAAATCATCTTCAGCGATGAGGCTCATTTCTGGCTGAATGGCTTCGTCAATAAACAAAATATGCGGTATTGGCCAGGCAGCAATCCACACGTACTCCATGACAAGTTTGGAGAACGTGTTATCTCACGAAATGGTCCAGTCGCTTGGCCGCCTCGGTCGTGCGATTTGACGCCGTTAGACTATTTCCTGTGGGGCTACGTCAAGTCTATGGTCTATGCCAACAAGCCAGCGACGATTGATGAACTTCGTACGAATATCGAACGTGAAATTGCAGCAGCATCGGCCGATTTATGCTTGAAAACCGTCGAAAATTGGGTTCAGCGTCTGGACTTCTGCAAGCGTGCCCGTGGTGGCCATGCAAAAGAAATCGAGTTCCATACATAATGGCATCGAACGTACTTTCACAGGAAGAATTTATTTATTTATTTATTTATTTCATATCATCTACTAGCTAAGCTATACAGATTACGATATAAGTATACAATATAAGTATAAGTATAAAAATTATATAAAAACAATGTACTTAATACTAAGATAATGCTGCCAAATTGAGTATAATACTTTTGAAGCGATCGCGTGAATAATAAAGATCAATAAAAATATAAACATCGTTGAATGAAGCAATAGCTCTGGACATGGGCTCATTATGGCCGTAATTAGTTCTATGAACAGGTCGAAGAAGAAGGTTTCTTTCCCTTAAAGGTCTGGTTGGGGCATAGATTGGCACTAAGGCTAAAAGAGATGGACATTTAATGTGATAACATAATAAATCCCTTATTAGCATGATGTCATGGGCTTTTCTTCTAGAGCATAAGGTTGATATGCTCAACAATTGACATCGAGTCCGGTAAGAAATTTCAAAATCCCAGCTCATTTTCCTGAAAATTTATTTTGTGAAACGCCTCTGGACTTTTTCAAGGCGGTCTGAGTGAATTTTATAGAATGGGGTCCATATAACATCAGCATATTCAAGCAGAGATCTAACCAACGCAATAAAAAGCGAAATAAGGGTATGAGGATCCGAAAATTCGCTGCCATTTCGTTTTATAAAACCACAAAGCTTATTTGCTTTGGCAATAACGTGGTCGATATGAGATGCGAAGGTGAACCTCGAATCAATTATAATGCCAAGATCTTTCACCACATCGACTCTGTTTAATCGAATAGTGTCGATTTCGTACTGAAACTCTAAATGATACGAACTTCTGTAGAAAGATATTATACAGCATTTATTAATATTCAAGTGTAGACAATTTTTGACGCACCAGACAGATAAGTTTCTTAGATCATATTGTAAAAACTCGCAGTCAAGTGAAGTTTTGATTTTAAGAAACAGCTTTAAGTCATCAGCATACATCAAGCAATGGCAATATTTTAATGCACACGATATGTCATTGATAAAAATTATAAACAGGAGCGGACCCAAATGACTACCTTGTGGTACTCCCGAGCTGCACCCAAACGATCGTGATAAGTTATTATCAATTTTCACTCTTTGAATCCTGCCAATCAAATAAGATCTTATCCAATCGAGCATTGCAGAGTGAAATCCAAAACTTTCAAGTTTTCTTAGCAAAATTAGATGATTGACGGAGTCAAATGCTTTACTGAAGTCAGTGTAAACACAGTCGACTTGATAACCATCTTCGATAGCATTGATGGTATAATGAGACAAGCAAGCCAAATTAGTGGTAGTGGACCTGCCGGTGACGAAGCCATGCTGTGTATCACAAATAAATTCTCTAACCGAAAATTCAATTTTTGATTTAATCATACTTTCGAAAAGCTTAGGCAAAGCGGATAATTTGCAAATTCCTCTGTAATTTTCAATATCGTTCTTGGAACCAGATTTAAAAATTGGAATAAGAAAAGACGACTTCCATTCATCAAGAAAAATACCAGAGGATAGAGACAAGTTAAAAATATGATGGAGGGGATTGGAAATAGCTTGGGAACACTTTTTAAAAATAATTGCAGGAATACCATCAGGGCCTGGAATTGAATTGGGCTTAAGATTATCAAGAGCTAATAAAATATCCTGAGGACTAAGTTGGATGAGGCCGATATCAATTCTGCAATCGGTAGCTGGTACAAAACTAGGTGTATCAGGCTTTGTATACACAAATTGAAAGAATTTAGCAAAAAAATCTAGTGTTGTATTAACATCTCTAGATTCAATGTTTTTGTAAAGCATGGATTTCGGCAGACCGGTCGATTTTCTTTTGCTATTTATGAAGGTCCAGAAGCGTTTAGAGTCAGTTCTTATTTGATTTTCAATTTGAATTACATAATTTGCCTGTAGAAATTTGCTTAAGGCAAGAAAGTCCTTACGCAGTTTGTCAAAATGAACATAATCCACCGGGCTATTGGAAATTTTGAAATTTTTATGAGCCTTGTTTTCAAGGTTCTTAAGGTGAGAGAGCCTTCTATTGTACCATGGAGGCTTAGATAACTTCTTCTTCGCCCTATATGGGACAAAAGTGTTAAATCCGTTAAATAATACAGACTTGAAATAATTATAGGATTCCTGAAGGGACAAATGTCTCAGATTACTGTTCCAATCTATGCTACTAAGGTAATCATTCAAACCATTAAAATCAGTTTTTAAAAAATTAAACGTTTTAACCAGATTGCTGGCAGTTTCTAGAAAATCGTACACCTCAATTTCAATCGAAGTCTCATTATGGTAAATAGAATTGTTTAACAAAGAATATGGGGCTTCAAAAGTATTTGCCTTAATCTCATCACAGCAGATAAAAACAAGATCTAGTAATCTATTTTGTGAATTTACAATTGAGCTTATTTGACACAAATTATGAGAAATTAGGAAATCAATTAAAATAAATTCAATATCTTTCTTTAAGTTACATGGTACAAGCATTTTATCGTCATCGGACCAAGACCAAACAATGTCTCCAACATTGAAATCGCCCAAAATACATATACTGGCGGTATTATCGTGATTATCAAAAATGAAATTAATGTTAGATATGTGTTTTTCATAGACATCTAATTTACTCCCTGATGGGACATAATTTACAATAAAAATAAGTGAACTCACGACGCCTGTGACGTTTAATGAAAAACAGAGCTGTTCCACTTCACCATCTGGTAACGGAACCTCCCAGCAGGTAATACCTCGACGAACAGCTGCGAGAATTCCTCCTCCGCGATCCTCTTTCTTTTTACACCGATCAAAACGAAAAACACAATAAAAGGACTCATCGAAAATTTCAGAGTCAGCAATATCTTTGTACAACCATGATTCTGTGATAATAATAACATCATAATCAAGGTGACTAGATAAATTAAATAATTTAAAGGTTTTAGTCCGAATGCCACTGGCATTATGATAGTAAATTTTAAGGTTCGAATTGTCAAGAATCCGCTTATCAACAACATGCAGAGGTGAAATGGAACGTTGGTTCAATATTAGTTTTTTATTAGTTTTTGATATCCAAAACCGTTTTTGTTTTATTTAAAAAAAACTTTTGTATCGCTCTTATTGAAAAACCCTTTATATGTGTACAAAATACTGTCGAATACAGAAACTGTGGGAGGCTAAGATAAAATCGCATCATTCTCTTGCAATGATAAGCCATAGTGGCATAGGAACACACATTTAAGCAAGAAAAAAAAAGAAATCGCACGTAAATTAAAAAAAAAAAACCCAAGATCAATCGCAGAGTACACACGAAGTTGTCTGCCTGATTTATGTATTTTTCTCGACTTTTACCAACTTTTCTGACACTAAATATATCCATTCAGTATTGAGTGCAACAATATATAAACCGTTATTTATTTAAATATTAAAAAAAGTCTTGTACGATGCAGGTGTTTGATTGGATTTTTTATTTTGTAGTTGCCACACACGCCCAAGGTTGTATATAATCACTTCCACCTTCACTATTCACTTAACATATCCGCAGATACATTTTCTTTTATTTATTACTGCACTTATGTGTTGGTTTGCAACTGGTTTCAGAAATATAAATTTCTCATTTTAACGATCAAATTCCAGCAACAGAAACATTATTTCCAACGCCTAAAATATTGCTTCTTTTCTATTTCGATATCGAAATAGATTCGCTTTTGATCGAGTAAGTAGGTAGGTACCAATATCTTTTCATGATAAAAAAAAAATTCAGTCATCATAGGAACAGAAACAAAAAAAAAAACAAAAAGATACAGCGCTCCGCATGTTACCACAATTATTTCACCATGGCGGTATAATTGCCTGTGATCATTTGTGCCAACCACACCTCAATAAGAAATTACTTGCACTCGATACATAAAGCAACTTGAACAAGACATGAGAAGGTAAAAATAGGTGCCGCAACAGACTTAACTAACAAAAATTAGAAAAAAAATTGAAACGTTAGATAGGAAGTGGCACGGGCGGGCGCCGATACTCTTTTTTGCTGAAATCTATTTGCAACCATTTCTGGCTGCAATTTCAGTGAGAAGTAGGTAACTCTATAAGTAATGAGTTTAATTACAAAAATTCCTTTCGGATGAGGAAATGTACGTGAATCATAGATACGAAAAGAACAATTTTGTAGCTATGAACGTTGTGTGTTACTGTTTTTTTTCTTTTTTTTTAATTTTCTTGACGCAAAATGGGTTTCTGATATGACAGAAAAATTATAAAGAAATTATAAATTTAAAGTAGAGAGATGAGCAACTCTTCTTGTAAAATGGAACAGTTTCACTGCTTCTCGCTTTTGTGGACGTCAAAATTGGTTTATGTAAAGACAGTCTTCACCCAATGTTAAACTAAATTCGTGTTGTCACAACGGACAAATAACAGAAATTATTTCACTATGCGAATACTGGTAAATGAAATATTCTCGCTAACAATGACGAGCATCTGGTTTCACATAATTGACTGTCAGCTGAGTGCGCTCTGTCAAAAAGTTCTTGATTAGCTTTACCGGTTATCCCTACGTATAGGTAAAATGGAAAACTGTTCACAAGATCAATGTTTTCCTTTTCAAATCATTGAAAACGCGCTAAGACGGTTATCCAGCTTAAGTCAGTGTGCGATTACATCATTGGAATACAACGTAAACATCGTAGCCGTTATGGGATACCTAAGTGGCCTTTTTCAAGCCTAATGTCGATTTGGCAAAAAGATCAATTTTTTTTATCGATATAAGGTAGCTATGCTTTTCATGTTCGATTGGCAAAAAAAAAAAATCTTATTTTTGATCTGCGGCACTTTTGAGAAATGTGGACTTTTTTCTCAGATTTACACATACTTTCACTAATACCAATGAGTATGATACACAGCTGGCAGTTACGAATTGTTCATCGTTGGAAGGATTGCTTTTTATAACTGAATTATTAATTTTTCGTCTATGGAAATCATTTTTTATATTAAATTATTTCAAATGCGTTATTATAAATGTGTGAAAATCAATTATTGAAATTGAAAAAAAATTGTTTGCGGCCAACTCAATACAAACAAGAACCAATAAAATTCGGATTTAATGTTCGATTTGGCAGCAGAAATCTGAAATCTCAGATCAAAATCTGAAAAACCAAATCGAACACGACATAAGCCCAAATGAACATTATTATAGTTGACCCTACATGGACTAAGTTAACTTGTTTTCAAAGCACGCATTTCACAACAGCTTTTAGAATATCTGTTTAGTGCTATTTTTTTTTACTGGCGCCTCTAGCATCGTAATCTTATATATAAACAAGCTAAGGCAAATAGTTAAGGACCAATTTCACTGCCTTAAAAACAATATCCTGGCTTGATTTTGTTTTGTTGGGATGCAATGCTGTGTGAAATGTGTTTTCCAATATCTTGTGTATAATGTAACCATGTAACTATAATGGGCAAAATCAATTTCAAACGCATTAAGGCTTCACCATTTCGCAAAATGTCAGTCTATAAAATTATATTGTATGTGGTCACTCTATATTGCAATAATTGTTTCAAAATGACGTTTACGAGTTTGGCAAAGAAAGAATGAAATATTTATGCAGAAAACCCAAAAGAGTAAAAGTATAACGTGACAGGTTAACAAAGTTACGAATGTAACTATTTTTGACATTTCCACATGGACGATTATATCACTTTACAGTTTACCCCATTTCACTGAATGAAAAAGACTCAAATTTTTATTGTTGTCAACCAAATGTTTAAGATCAGGCCAAAATGAAAAAAGCTTAAAATATTTGATGTTCTGTCAACCAATATATTCGTTGCGAAAAGTAAGTTGATCGTAAGCGACACTTATATTTACTACGTCAGGTGGCACATTCGAAATGTCCAGTCATATTTCTTCACCCACTTAGTCGCCTCATTGTTTCTGACGTTTACGACTAATAGAGTTTTCACATTCAGCGGAAATATATACGATTCAAGTCTGCGTGACTTATTCGACTATATTTTCGACTTACCTTGTGACAAAATAATGACAGCGCTACCAATACTACTCGCAGTTTCAGTTTGCTGGACATTGAAAAAAAGCTTGTGATCTGTATATTTCTTTATGTTTAAGTAAGTAAAAAATAATTTATCCATGCAAACAACGCCGGTAAATTCCTAAAAGGCATCATGAAATGTAGGTCAATGCGAATCTTAACGGGAAATACCTATTTACTAAAATTTTTGTTTATATATTTTTCTTACCATGTTGGTGGTAATTTTGGTCCAATTATAAAATGTGTATTCTTTTGTATTGATATATACGTTTCCTGTGGTGATAGTAATATTGGGGATTTGCGAAAAATTAATAGTTTTTGACCCACAATAATATTGTAAATGGGTTAACACAGAAAGTAGCCGGCTTTTGGCGAACAATAAAGATAGAAATGAAAACGTTTTATAAATAGCTGTCTAGCACACAAATCATCATAAAAATCAAAGACTCTTCTCTGACTCCAGAGAGCAATATCAATACAAAATATCATAACAAAAACCTGAAAAAAAAAAAAAACAAAACTAATCGCATTAAAAACAAACCCAACGCGTAACATAAAAAAAATAAGAACAAAATTATTACATCACTCGCAACAATCAATGAACCCTAACCCAATTTTGTTATTTGCCAATTTATCATGCTTCTTGATTCTATGAGGCGGGAACACACAAAAAACACGATCCAGACATCCTTTTAAAAAAAGCATACCTTGGACGTTTTGATTTTGGGTTTATTGCTCTTAAACACCTTCGGTAGTTTGACTTTGGGTTTATTGCTCTTAAACGCGTCCCTTAAAAAAAAAAAAAAAAACTAAAGGTATCGATAGTCCACCTCTGATCCTTGAAGAAAAATCTACCTGCGGTATAATCACAGTATGCTTCCCTTTACCGTATCGGAAGCGGCACCCTTTGCACAAGAAACCAGAACCCAACCAGGCGCAAAACAAGTAGCGTCATCGAGGGAACTTCTTTTTCGTACCTTCGAAAAGGTTGTTGTTTTCTTTTTTAAATTACAGGTGTACCCTGGTGCATTGGCATGGTTGACTGAATTATGGAATATTATGGAAGAGTTGGCAAATGGCAACTACATTTATAAAAAAAAATGTATGATATGGCTACACACATACACGATGGTCAATGTGATGCATGATTAATAGATGGGAAACCGGTGGGTTCCCTTTTAGTGCAGATACTTGTAATTCAGTTGTTTCTCTTTTCGTTTTGACTTAAATTTCATTGGGAAACAATAAAATATTTTTTTTTTAAATGTAGGCACATAATTAACATCAATTGAAACTGACTGGGGAGGATTATTTTCATCACATTAATTTTGAGATAGATACGACATACGAGTATACATACAACATACATGTCTATACACCTTGTGGTTTTTAGATACTTAACAATTTAGATTTGCACTCTAAAGATGCGCCCGACTCATTCTATGAGCAAAACAATGATCATGCTGAAGCTGACACTGAAAACGGAACTGTGGAGAAAAAAAAACAAACTCAAATACATGAAAATGATTGCTTTACGATGAGTCATTAAGAACAAGACTGGAATATTGGTGTGGGAAAGGAACAAGGTTATCTACTGAAAGATTTTGTTTTTTTTCTATGCATCCGTTTCTAACGAGTTTTGAAATCCATGGGAACGGATTTCTCTCGATCAATTTTTGATTCTTTTTTAGCTCACCGTCCTAATCAATTGTGGCATGATGATCGAGCTAAGTTCCCACAATGCAAAGGCTAAAGTCTTTAGAGGAGATACGGTGGCTTTTGGAGAAAGTGATTTTATTCCATAGGTGGGACTTAGAATTATATAGGTATTAAAATCTTTAATGGCTCTATTTCTGCAAGTGCAACAAGGAGTTCATTGTCAATGTCCATTTCATCAAGTATGTACTCGTAAAATTTGTCGACTTGTAGATTCGTCTCATAGGCCTCTGACCGTATTTGCTTGATGGAGCGCGTAATTTTAGTATTTAATAGATACATAAGCACGAACACGATAGCCGGACTTGCCAAACATGCCGCTCAAGGTAACCAATTCTCATTACTTCTTCTTATCGCTCTCTCTGTTCTTGTATAATTTATGCCAAATACAATATATGAATGTTAAAATGTGAACTTTTTTTAGCAAATGGTCTTAGAAAATATAGTTTTCCTGGTCATATGTACATGTAATATTATTGAACTTTTAAGTATTGACATGATACTTAATTACTTTATATATTCAACAAATTCCCTGTCCCGACTTAATAACAAAATAGAAAAAGCGTGCGGGTTATCGCCCTTAAACTCGGCCACATGGCATAGTTGGGATATGGGATGTTGGAAAAATCTGGCTCTGTGTAACCAATTTTCGGGGAAACGTGAAGCTTTCCTTATTCCGCATTCAATTAAGGCGTCCGCTTATTTAGCAGACACACCTTACGAATACTTATGTAATGAAACTTTCAGTTCCACCTACAAAACCTTCACAAGAAACCATTTTACTACCAAACTCTTTGGGAGTACGTAGGTATATATTTATTTAACTCCCTAAAATATCTAGGTCACCCAGATTGGCTATTTGTATTCCCTCCGCACGCATGTCGCATAAATATCCTTTTACTCTCCATACAGACATCTCATTTCGCGGAATTTCGACTTTCAACACTGCATGCCTTTCTCTTTTTTTTTTGATGTCCCAAGGCAAAACGTAGGTATTTAGCAAAAAAAAACAACTGTCTCGAAAAAGAAATTAATTTCGTACCAATAAATTATCAAATCGAGTTTGTACTTTTTTTTTTGTCCCAATGTCAGTGTCATTGGAGACAAGAGAATGAGAGATTTAAATCGATTGATTGTGGATGTAGAAAACAGTGAAAATCGTATCCCACCCCCGAAAGCAATAAACGTTGTTCCTTTCGCTGCGGCATGGAGAAACCGTTGAAATGCAAAACTTTTTCCCTTCACCCAAAGAATGTGCATTCTTTGAGACCCACATCTCTGTGTGGCGTATTCGTACCGCAACCATGTTTTCTGTCGCCACTCTTTATGGTTACAAAACACTATCCCGGATATTACCGTTAAACTCAGGGAGTTTTTCTTTTTGCGCGGTTTCTGTTTTCTTTTATTTCGTACGGTGTTTTTTTTTTCTTCTTTTACCTTCTAAGTTTTTTACTTATTCTCATAGATACAGAGTTAAGATAATGATGGTCTCTAGACCTCAAAGAGACATGGAGTCAGTGCTTTACAATCATAGCTCATTTGGCCATGCTCTCGGGGTGCACTATACGATGACGACTTGCCTGATGCTATAGGCCATGACTTGGACCACACATCAGTAGAAAATCAAATAGATGCATGCGGTAGGTAGAAGAATAGAGAGAGAGGGAGGTTGATGAGGCTGGGAGAATATAAGTACTTTGCTTGAGTTATCTTGCCTGAAGATGTGCACTGATTGCTGAGTTGGGTAAGCAGAATTAGGTTTGTTGTACATTTTAAAAGAGCCACTTGAGTCTATGATTAATACGCATTTCAAAAAGATACATTTTCTGGTTGTCCCAAATTTTTTTTTAAATAAATACTCGCCGGATAGCTAATGCTGTCCCAAAGTTGTCCCAAATATTGTATTTTTTTGTTTGTTTTTGTGGTAATATCAAACCAAGCAGACGAAATTTCACGGGTTGTCCCAAAGTATAGTACCTCAGAGTACCTAAATTTTTTTAAATGCTACACACTTCAACACATTTTCGATATTCGTCATCCAAAGTCCATAGCCAATCTTATCTAATAAATCTTTGAATTTCATTGTGAAGTAACTGCTGCATGTCTCCACAAAACATCTCCAATCAAAGCTAGATGTAGACGCCACCTAAGATAAAAAATTTTCTGTTTATCTATTCCCAATGTCGGTAGGTTACCTATATACTTCGTTTCTACTAGCCAAAATAAATAATAATTTTTTGCCCCCATCCATTTCTACGGGATTTTTATCATCATAATTGCGAACAAAAATAACAATAATTATAAGTGCATATCGATAGGCACGTGTTGTTTTACTTTACCAATCATTTTCTATTTCAATGCACATACTTGGGATGGGATGGTATTCTTGTTTGGTTGGTTTGGTTCTTTCTCTTCCTCAACCACAACTTGTGCTCTGCTGTGCTGATTAGTGCATATTATATCTTTCTGTCAGAATTTACCTATTTGAATGCGCAATTACCGGAAATGAAAACATATTCAAGTTGTAATAGAGCAGAAAAGTAAGCTTTATTAAAAAAAAAGGAAACGTACAACACCCACACACCACTGCCTTCAATTATTTTTAAAGATCTAAATATAGATATATATAATATTTTTTGACCATCATCTGGTGGAAATTTTCATTGAAATTCTATTTTGATGCGGTCCGTTGAATACTGTGGCCGAAAAAATTGTCTGCTTGTTTTTTTGCTACTTTTAAATGTTACTTTTTCCCAAAACGAACAAAAAAAGAGCAGCCAAACATTAATTGAAATTGATTTAATTGCGCAGGGTGATATAATAATATATTGTATAAATACAAACAAAACCGATTGCCCCGCTCAATATCAAGCGCGGTACGGTGAATTATGTAACAGTGTTAAATTTACATTTTTGCACGACAAAAACCCCTTTGCAATATTTACGCTTAGTGCAGGATTGTTATAATTAAGTATGATTTGGTTAAGATCACTTGTAATTGAGATGTTGTCTCGTACAAAAAGTAACCAAAGCTTAAACTCGGTGAAGCCTAACTGTATAGTTCATTGCCGCAGACTCAATAAGGGTCGATCTGGCGTGTTCGTTGCAATTAAAATTATTGTGATTCAGCAAACAGTCTTTTATTCTAGTTCTTCTTATAAACCTACTCGCATGTCAAACAATAATCGTTGACAAGTTTTTTTATATCTTCATAACTGCTTTCAACAACTAACCCATTTTCCTTTTTTTCAGTCGGATACCTTAAAACTATCCACAGACTCGGATATGTCAGATTGGTTTCTGGAACGTGATGTCAAAATTCCTGCTGTCATATTGAACGACAAATTAATATCAGATGCATTACTTGGCACATTACCAATCAAGTCAGAACATTCCTACAGCTTAAATTCCGATGGCGATTCAATGCCAGACTCGCCAAAAAGTCTGCACGCGAAAATGGATGGTAATTATTACAAGCAGTACTTATTTTAATAAACAATTTATATGTATTTAATCTTAAACCCACACAATTCCTTAAAGCCACATAGAAAATTATTATTTTCCATCTAAAGTCCGCGCTGCACACTACATTATTAGAGTAGTCATATCCTCTTTAGCGCGTGATTATTCTAAAGAAAAAAAAAGTTTCAGGTGCGAAATGCGAATAGACAAACAAATGAACAAATGTGACTAAACAAATTTTATTTGATTTTGAAAATTATATATGCACTGTCCAACAGCAAAAACTCAATCCTGTCACAGTCAATATACGATCTAAGTTCATTCGGTCGCTAGACGTCTAACGCATAATTTGCTGGATAAAGGAACGCGGCCCGCCATAGCGTAAACGAGACAAAACCTAATCAGTTTCGATTATATTTCTTTTTACTGAAATAAATCAACTTACTACAGATCGGAGAACTCTATTTACGCAAGCAAAATTTGACAGACAAAAGCTTCATAAAAATGCCTGCAAATTGTAGTCCAAGAAATTTCTTTAGGCTGGTTTGCTTTAACACACAAGATCGCCGTCAAATTTGTTAAATTAATGCCTCAACGCGTTCGATAAGAATATTCGCTCGCATTTTATTATGTAAGTTAATATTTGCCAAAATGTATTGAAACAGAACTTTTTAGAAGTTGTTGCGTTTACTTTAACTTTCTTTTTTCATAGGCTAAATTAAACCCTTTGCATATGATATTTATTTATCTTCCCTAACCACAAAGTTTATTATTTTTATTCGCATTGCCAGGGCACTTCGTTCAAAAATAGTATAACAAGTTCTTAGTCTTACCAGTTCGATAAGACAAATAGACAAAAAAAGGTGTGTCCGTCAGTTTCCGTGCACATGTGCGATGCGTTGAAAGCTATTGTTCATAAAATGATAACCTTATGCAAGACGTCAGTCAACAAATTTGTTGAATCAACTGTTGACGCCGTAGGAACCGAACTCCATTCCATACTCCTGTCGTAGTAAACAGTCTTTTCAACGGTTTTTTTTATTTCGAAACACAAAAGCTTTTTTATTTCCTTCTTTTCAATTTAAATCTAAATAAATAAACGTCAAGGAACAATTGTTATCCATGTCGCATCGGTGTATCAACAAAAAGCAACATCCCAGCAGCTGTTCTTAACCTTATTTATATTTTTTGAGAATTTTATTCTATTTACACTGAACCATTCCAAAGCGACTGTTACGAAACACGGATAACACATCAGCATTTTTTCTTGATTTGTATGTCAAATAGATGCTTCTTAAATCAAGTAGTTCTCTATTTTTGATGTAATTAAAATGAACAGATGTACCGAAAATAATAATATGATCCATCATCATTGCCCCATTCGGCGTGCGGACCCAAAGCAAACAGATCACAGGAAATAAATGTCAAAAGTGAAGCCCACTCTTTTTGTATGCGTATAATTGAGGAAAATTGCAAAGGAAGCTGTATAGATTTATGCTCGTGATCATTATCTAAACTATTAAAGTAACTTTAAGGATAAAAGAAAATTATGACTTCTCGTAAATATTTAATAATAAAGGTAGGTAGATGACAAAACAAATGATTAAATGCATTTGCTGATGATTGAAGGGAATGTAAATCCGTCGATAATGCAGAGCTAACTTATTTATTTCAAAATATGACAAACATCTTTAACCTCGTGATACAACACTTGTTTTAACAAAACTATCGATAATGATTGCATACTATTTAAACAAATGTCAGTTGATAATATCTCGTAAAAAGGCTTTAACTACAATAACAGAAAATGACAAATAAAAAAAACTGTAAATGACAGCAAGTATGTAAATAAATTTAGTATATTCTGTTTCGAAAACAAATTGTCAATAGAGAAAATATAGAACATTAAAAAATGTGTACCTTCTAAAGCGTTGTTGGACATATTGCTTTAATATACAACGTTTTTATCGAATGTATCCACACGTATTTGGCACGTTGAGCTTAATCGTTAATAAACTGCAATTAGTTGGAATTCGGTTAGCCATGATATTTGCCTTTTGTCTAATTGACGCAAATTATGGAGATTTTTTTAAACAAAATTCAAGTACTAAGTAAATTGATGGGGAAAGTTCCATTTCTATTATATAGAATATGATATCACTTGTGTTAATTTCTGTTAAGTCAAATTTGTTTACTCCTATCGTTTTAAAGAGAACTTAAGCACGTCGCGTCTTCAGAACATTGTGATTTGATTATGGATTACCAATAACACGATTAACTGTCAACTCGATGTTTGTAATTCTATTGCGTATAAAATAGGCAGTTGATTGCTTATTCTGAAGTGATAACTGATAATTTAGTAGGTAGTAGAGCATCATTTTAATAAATTTTCTGCTTATGTTTTTAGTACTGAAAAGTCATGCTTCTGACGCGAGATAGCTTCTCTCTGCCAAAAGAGTACACTATATAACAAGCCATACTGTCCCACATATAAATCAACAACCCAATTGCAATCATTTCATAAAATTAAAAAAAAAAATATTTCGACAAATTTCAATTATATATGATAAGATACCGTCACAATTTGATGCCATTTTAATTACGTGAATGAATTTTGCCTCTTCCATTAATTGACACTATTATTGCAATCAGCAAAATAAATCAAAATAAAAAAAAACAGTTGGTCCGTAGGGATCCTAGGCCTAGCTTCTCACAAGCAATCCAACGCAAAGAAATCAAGATGTTGTTAATAAATTTCCTAGTAGGTATCTAAATTATTATCAATGAAATACGATTGAAATCGTACAAGAAGGCAATATTTTGTATTTAGCGAGTGCTGACGTCAAAAGCCTGTACAATTTGTGCAGGAAATTATCTAATTTATACCTACTGTGATAAAAATATGAATCTGTGAATCACATGGAGGTCATACAACTCAAGCATGAATGGCATTGATAGAATAGTGCTCCGTTATCAGCCAACATGAATTATTGTCAACACTGCGCTGAATGCGTTCCTAAACCTTTTAAGCCCCTTTTAAGCGCTCCTAATTCGATGCAGCACTGATAAGGATTACCTAACAATTATGGGATTTTTAAACAACATCCATCACAACATAAAGCACTAGAGGAAATTTACCAACGCAGATGTCAATCAACATTTTTTTTTGATAACAAATTCAATTAAAATTCTGAAACTCAAAAATAATTTAAATACCAATTTACCGCCAATCAGTGTTGATTGCTTATATTAGATGACAAATCTCTATTTTCCATTAAACGTATTGTTCAAATATTGAGATACTTGTACTTTAAAGTTAAAACCTATACACATATCTCGGAATATTACAATTACATATGTACATATTTATTGTGTGTCAGCATGATGCAAAACATCTCAATGTGTCACAGAAAAAAGCGAGGTTTTTATTTAACCAAACCTGAATTGTTTATGACCGAGGCGTTAAAATGGAACAAAACACAGCAAACACATGGGAATGCTCTCTTCTTTCATCATTTTCTTATTGCGAATGTGTTTTTTTCCGAATCTTGTAAACGGTTACTGCCCTCTTTACAATTAAGCGCTATGACCTATGAGTGTTCTAAAGGCATACAAGAGCAGTACACAATTAGGTGATAAAATGCTGTAAATATACGTGAATGTGATGAAGCATAGTCGGATTTAATAAGTAAGTATTTAACTGCATTTTTGGGAATATCGGATTGGTATGTGTGCTCTCAATTAATTAATTCTTAAGTTTCTTTTAAGCTTGGTGAATACCGTCCTTTTTTTCGTTTTGGGCGCTCTCAGAGCACTATTTTTGCTCTCAGTTCGTTTAGTTTTTCAGATTTCAGAGCACTTTTGCGAATCTGGATTTTTTCTCAGATTTTCTTCAGATTTATTAATCCTAGTACGTTTGAGTTTAACAACAAGTGGAGTTTGGTTACGTTTACGTGAAATGTTTCAACGAATTGCATCGGGTTGATCTATTTTTTGTTAATCATTTATGTACAAATGTTTAGAAATCAATCTGGGCGAGCATTTTGAATGTTTTCATATAAAATTTAACCAGTGAATGGAACACGCTTAGAAAAGTGTCGAAGGCTACACATATTCCAATCACACAAATATCAACACAAAAAAGAGCAAGTGACGTTTCTATGTTCGATTAGACACACGAAATCTAAAATCTGAAGAAGCCCAATCGAAATCCACATTACTGAAATGTCGAAATCAGGTCCAATCTGTATACGTCAGATGTACGAAAACACTAGAAACAAGAATGGTTTAAATTAAAATTAACCTATTATCAGAAGAAATAATTGAAGTGATTCACAACCGTAATAGTAGTTTTGTTTTACTCGGTGACTTTAATATTGATTGGTTGGAATACACTGATACGTATCGACGTCGGCTTGCATCAATTTTAAATGATACAAATATTTCAATTGTTATATCTGAACCTACAAGAATAACACCGTTCTCTAAAACCCTAATTGACTATATATTGACAAACAATGTACAATCGGTAAGCGCAAGTGTTGTCCGGGCTTTAAATGTGCGTGACCATGAGACAATAGAAGTCTTAGTAAAAAGTGAAAATGAACTAAAAAAAAGTAAAAAGCAAATCAAGTATTGCAAATATGTTAAATTCCTTTTTCTCTCGAAATTGAGGTTGACTCCAATGTTTACAAACTTTAGAAATGATCAAATATATAATATTAATGCCCTAAGTAGAGATTTTGCAGTAGAACTAAAAAGTGTCGTAGCTTCAATGATAAAAACTAAGTCGATACCGTTCCAAAACGCAGAATGGTTTAATTTTGACCTTCAACAGGCAAAATCAATAAAAATTCAATTATATAGAAAGGCTGTGATAAAAATTAAAATTAAAAATTAAAATCAGTGAAGTCTTCCTACATCTCTACGAAAATTGACAATGCAAACACTCAAAAAGACATGTGGAGGCAGTTAAAAAAGTATGTTCTCAATAATAGTAAAGACAATATAATAGAAGTGTAATTTGAAAACGGGAAAGTGATAGTGCAATATTGTGTGAAAAATGTAACCACTTTTTCATACAAATGTCACAATCTGTGACATATTTAGAATACGAAAATTTAATTGAACAGTGCAATATAGACTTTAAGTTTCGTGCAATAGATGTCCATGACTCATTTTGAATATTGTGGTAGTGTTTTATTTGTATGTCCACAATATCAAAAGAATAGACTACAAGTCTTACAAAATATGGCAATGCGAATATTACTAAAAAGAACTCGATATACCCCAATAACATCTATGATAAACTCCCTAAATTGGTTAACTGTCAATCAACAACTTTTCGTGAGCGCTATGATTTTTATCTATAAAATTAAGAACGGTACGTGTCCAATTTATCTCCGTGAAAATGTCGCAATAAGGGAAAATACAACATACAATCTAAGGAGTGTCGGAGATCTCAGAATACAAAGAACAAGAACCATAAGAGGACAGCGAACAATTAACTACACTGGATTTCAGAGATTCAACAGTCTGCCAACAGAAATTAAGAACGAACCAAACTTTTTATTATTTAAAAGAAAAATTTGTGATTTCACAAGATCGGGGGGTAGTTCAATAAATATATATACTTTTCAATAAATATATATACTTTTCAAGAAATACCAAGTAATTATAACAAACTGTAATCTAAATTATAAATGTAACCATTTAAACAGTGTAAAATGAAAATGGCTTATCTTCAGCTAACACACAAGATCGCCGTCAAATTTGTTAAATTAATGCCTCAACGCGTTCGATAAGAATATTCGCTCGCATTTTATTATGTAAGTTAATATTTGCCAAAATGTATTGAAACAGAACTTTTTAGAAGTTGTTGCGTTTACTTTAACTTTCTTTTTTCATAGGCTAAATTAAACCCTTTGCATATGATATTTATTTATCTTCCCTAACCACAAAGTTTATTATTTTTATTCGCATTGCCAGGGCACTTCGTTCAAAAATAGTATAACAAGTTCTTAGTCTTACCAGTTCGATAAGACAAATAGACAAAAAAAGGTGTGTCCGTCAGTTTCCGTGCACATGTGCGATGCGTTGAAAGCTATTGTTCATAAAATGATAACCTTATGCAAGACGTCAGTCAACAAATTTGTTGAATCAACTGTTGACGCCGTAGGAACCGAACTCCATTCCATACTCCTGTCGTAGTAAACAGTCTTTTCAACGGTTTTTTTTATTTCGAAACACAAAAGCTTTTTTATTTCCTTCTTTTCAATTTAAATCTAAATAAATAAACGTCAAGGAACAATTGTTATCCATGTCGCATCGGTGTATCAACAAAAAGCAACATCCCAGCAGCTGTTCTTAACCTTATTTATATTTTTTGAGAATTTTATTCTATTTACACTGAACCATTCCAAAGCGACTGTTACGAAACACGGATAACACATCAGCATTTTTTCTTGATTTGTATGTCAAATAGATGCTTCTTAAATCAAGTAGTTCTCTATTTTTGATGTAATTAAAATGAACAGATGTACCGAAAATAATAATATGATCCATCATCATTGCCCCATTCGGCGTGCGGACCCAAAGCAAACAGATCACAGGAAATAAATGTCAAAAGTGAAGCCCACTCTTTTTGTATGCGTATAATTGAGGAAAATTGCAAAGGAAGCTGTATAGATTTATGCTCGTGATCATTATCTAAACTATTAAAGTAACTTTAAGGATAAAAGAAAATTATGACTTCTCGTAAATATTTAATAATAAAGGTAGGTAGATGACAAAACAAATGATTAAATGCATTTGCTGATGATTGAAGGGAATGTAAATCCGTCGATAATGCAGAGCTAACTTATTTATTTCAAAATATGACAAACATCTTTAACCTCGTGATACAACACTTGTTTTAACAAAACTATCGATAATGATTGCATACTATTTAAACAAATGTCAGTTGATAATATCTCGTAAAAAGGCTTTAACTACAATAACAGAAAATGACAAATAAAAAAAACTGTAAATGACAGCAAGTATGTAAATAAATTTAGTATATTCTGTTTCGAAAACAAATTGTCAATAGAGAAAATATAGAACATTAAAAAATGTGTACCTTCTAAAGCGTTGTTGGACATATTGCTTTAATATACAACGTTTTTATCGAATGTATCCACACGTATTTGGCACGTTGAGCTTAATCGTTAATAAACTGCAATTAGTTGGAATTCGGTTAGCCATGATATTTGCCTTTTGTCTAATTGACGCAAATTATGGAGATTTTTTTAAACAAAATTCAAGTACTAAGTAAATTGATGGGGAAAGTTCCATTTCTATTATATAGAATATGATATCACTTGTGTTAATTTCTGTTAAGTCAAATTTGTTTACTCCTATCGTTTTAAAGAGAACTTAAGCACGTCGCGTCTTCAGAACATTGTGATTTGATTATGGATTACCAATAACACGATTAACTGTCAACTCGATGTTTGTAATTCTATTGCGTATAAAATAGGCAGTTGATTGCTTATTCTGAAGTGATAACTGATAATTTAGTAGGTAGTAGAGCATCATTTTAATAAATTTTCTGCTTATGTTTTTAGTACTGAAAAGTCATGCTTCTGACGCGAGATAGCTTCTCTCTGCCAAAAGAGTACACTATATAACAAGCCATACTGTCCCACATATAAATCAACAACCCAATTGCAATCATTTCATAAAATTAAAAAAAAAAATATTTCGACAAATTTCAATTATATATGATAAGATACCGTCACAATTTGATGCCATTTTAATTACGTGAATGAATTTTGCCTCTTCCATTAATTGACACTATTATTGCAATCAGCAAAATAAATCAAAATAAAAAAAAACAGTTGGTCCGTAGGGATCCTAGGCCTAGCTTCTCACAAGCAATCCAACGCAAAGAAATCAAGATGTTGTTAATAAATTTCCTAGTAGGTATCTAAATTATTATCAATGAAATACGATTGAAATCGTACAAGAAGGCAATATTTTGTATTTAGCGAGTGCTGACGTCAAAAGCCTGTACAATTTGTGCAGGAAATTATCTAATTTATACCTACTGTGATAAAAATATGAATCTGTGAATCACATGGAGGTCATACAACTCAAGCATGAATGGCATTGATAGAATAGTGCTCCGTTATCAGCCAACATGAATTATTGTCAACACTGCGCTGAATGCGTTCCTAAACCTTTTAAGCCCCTTTTAAGCGCTCCTAATTCGATGCAGCACTGATAAGGATTACCTAACAATTATGGGATTTTTAAACAACATCCATCACAACATAAAGCACTAGAGGAAATTTACCAACGCAGATGTCAATCAACATTTTTTTTTGATAACAAATTCAATTAAAATTCTGAAACTCAAAAATAATTTAAATACCAATTTACCGCCAATCAGTGTTGATTGCTTATATTAGATGACAAATCTCTATTTTCCATTAAACGTATTGTTCAAATATTGAGATACTTGTACTTTAAAGTTAAAACCTATACACATATCTCGGAATATTACAATTACATATGTACATATTTATTGTGTGTCAGCATGATGCAAAACATCTCAATGTGTCACAGAAAAAAGCGAGGTTTTTATTTAACCAAACCTGAATTGTTTATGACCGAGGCGTTAAAATGGAACAAAACACAGCAAACACATGGGAATGCTCTCTTCTTTCATCATTTTCTTATTGCGAATGTGTTTTTTTCCGAATCTTGTAAACGGTTACTGCCCTCTTTACAATTAAGCGCTATGACCTATGAGTGTTCTAAAGGCATACAAGAGCAGTACACAATTAGGTGATAAAATGCTGTAAATATACGTGAATGTGATGAAGCATAGTCGGATTTAATAAGTAAGTATTTAACTGCATTTTTGGGAATATCGGATTGGTATGTGTGCTCTCAATTAATTAATTCTTAAGTTTCTTTTAAGCTTGGTGAATACCGTCCTTTTTTTCGTTTTGGGCGCTCTCAGAGCACTATTTTTGCTCTCAGTTCGTTTAGTTTTTCAGATTTCAGAGCACTTTTGCGAATCTGGATTTTTTCTCAGATTTTCTTCAGATTTATTAATCCTAGTACGTTTGAGTTTAACAACAAGTGGAGTTTGGTTACGTTTACGTGAAATGTTTCAACGAATTGCATCGGGTTGATCTATTTTTTGTTAATCATTTATGTACAAATGTTTAGAAATCAATCTGGGCGAGCATTTTGAATGTTTTCATATAAAATTTAACCAGTGAATGGAACACGCTTAGAAAAGTGTCGAAGGCTACACATATTCCAATCACACAAATATCAACACAAAAAAGAGCAAGTGACGTTTCTATGTTCGATTAGACACACGAAATCTAAAATCTGAAGAAGCCCAATCGAAATCCACATTACTGAAATGTCGAAATCAGGTCCAATCTGTATACGTCAGATGTACGAAAACACTAGAAACAAGAATGGTTTAAATTAAAATTAACCTATTATCAGAAGAAATAATTGAAGTGATTCACAACCGTAATAGTAGTTTTGTTTTACTCGGTGACTTTAATATTGATTGGTTGGAATACACTGATACGTATCGACGTCGGCTTGCATCAATTTTAAATGATACAAATATTTCAATTGTTATATCTGAACCTACAAGAATAACACCGTTCTCTAAAACCCTAATTGACTATATATTGACAAACAATGTACAATCGGTAAGCGCAAGTGTTGTCCGGGCTTTAAATGTGCGTGACCATGAGACAATAGAAGTCTTAGTAAAAAGTGAAAATGAACTAAAAAAAAGTAAAAAGCAAATCAAGTATTGCAAATATGTTAAATTCCTTTTTCTCTCGAAATTGAGGTTGACTCCAATGTTTACAAACTTTAGAAATGATCAAATATATAATATTAATGCCCTAAGTAGAGATTTTGCAGTAGAACTAAAAAGTGTCGTAGCTTCAATGATAAAAACTAAGTCGATACCGTTCCAAAACGCAGAATGGTTTAATTTTGACCTTCAACAGGCAAAATCAATAAAAATTCAATTATATAGAAAGGCTGTGATAAAAATTAAAATTAAAAATTAAAATCAGTGAAGTCTTCCTACATCTCTACGAAAATTGACAATGCAAACACTCAAAAAGACATGTGGAGGCAGTTAAAAAAGTATGTTCTCAATAATAGTAAAGACAATATAATAGAAGTGTAATTTGAAAACGGGAAAGTGATAGTGCAATATTGTGTGAAAAATGTAACCACTTTTTCATACAAATGTCACAATCTGTGACATATTTAGAATACGAAAATTTAATTGAACAGTGCAATATAGACTTTAAGTTTCGTGCAATAGATGTCCATGACTCATTTTGAATATTGTGGTAGTGTTTTATTTGTATGTCCACAATATCAAAAGAATAGACTACAAGTCTTACAAAATATGGCAATGCGAATATTACTAAAAAGAACTCGATATACCCCAATAACATCTATGATAAACTCCCTAAATTGGTTAACTGTCAATCAACAACTTTTCGTGAGCGCTATGATTTTTATCTATAAAATTAAGAACGGTACGTGTCCAATTTATCTCCGTGAAAATGTCGCAATAAGGGAAAATACAACATACAATCTAAGGAGTGTCGGAGATCTCAGAATACAAAGAACAAGAACCATAAGAGGACAGCGAACAATTAACTACACTGGATTTCAGAGATTCAACAGTCTGCCAACAGAAATTAAGAACGAACCAAACTTTTTATTATTTAAAAGAAAAATTTGTGATTTCACAAGATCGGGGGGTAGTTCAATAAATATATATACTTTTCAATAAATATATATACTTTTCAAGAAATACCAAGTAATTATAACAAACTGTAATCTAAATTATAAATGTAACCATTTAAACAGTGTAAAATGAAAATGGCTTATCTTAAGCTAAATAAATATATATCTATCTATCTATAACTTTAAAAAATACTTTTTTATTGCATAATAACTCGATTATATTATTTAACAATCATTTTCTTCCCCTTTCAGATATGGACGACGAGTGCTATCCTGCAATATCAATGAAAACCGCGACTAGTAATAGCCGTCGCCATTTTGAACCAGCACACAGTAGCATGACATCGATAATGCCAAACAGCGCCCCAAGCACACATTCGACACTGACTAGCAGTAATCCAATGCTTACAGCAACTTCGCGTGTCGGCACGATTAATTTATCCAACAATGCCACCGTCTGCAATAGCACAAATGCATTCAGTCTATCCAGCAGCAGCAATAAAATCATCAGCACACCACTTACACTTAACCTGCGCTCAACAAAACAGCAAATCCAGCAGCAACAACAACAGCAGCAGCAAGTGATGCAACAACAAGCGCTTGCGACAAGTATACGAAACGACAGTGTATCCACATCAACCTCCTGTTGTTCAGATATCGAAATCGATGAGACCTGCATTAAGGATGAGCCTATGTCACCAGATTCTAGCTGCCCGCCCAGTCCCAATTCCCAAGTCTACAGCAGTGAGTTGAGCCTCAATATGGCGAATATGGCCGCGTCCACAAACTCAGACCTCGTCTTCGAGCACAAAGTATGTATTCTCTTGAAAAAATTTCAAACTTCAAGTTTCTGACATTCAAATACTTTTTCTTAGAATGGTTCCCTGCAACTTACCCCAGCCTCACAAAGCCTCCTCAAGTCCCAGCAGCAATTTATGTTTGGTAATACTGGCCAGAATGCAGTCATGCCAAAGGTTAACATTAAAATGGAACCCTCCCAGCAAAGTGGGCAAGTTTTTGGTCTTCCACCTACACCGCCATCTTCGTTGCCTAGTGACGAATCGGAAGGTAATCAAAGTCCTGAACATCATTTGGTTTCGCCTATGTCACCTCCCGAACAACAACAAATCAATCTCTCGTCACCGCAAGCGACGGGAGGACCAGCAGCAACCTCTTCAACGCCCACTTCGCGAAGGAGTACTTCGAGCTCAAACAGTGCGTCTAGTTCACCTGTGTCATCACATGCTAGTGGCTTCTCGAGAACGCACAGTGGTTCATCAACTAGACAGCCAATACACACGCCATTGATTAGTTCGCAACCGGTAAGTGACATTTTTACATTCAGCTAAAAATCAGCAATTATTTGTCTACCTATTATCATCTGTAAAAGCGAATTGAACTGAATTCACATGAAAAAGTTTATAAATCTCATCAGCACAATTTTGCGATCTTTTAGTTTACTTTTGCTTTCAAAAAATGTTATCCAGTGGTGCAATATGAGTAGCAAGCAATTCAGCAACTTTTTAATTATCAACGTTAAATGTCATACAAATAAATTTATAAAATTAATATCACGCTAGCAGTACGTTATCTGAAGGCGATGACACTTATGAACTAATCGCTGATCTCTCTCATCTATTGAGCTATTTAACAATTATTTCTGTTACATAATGTCTGCAAAAAAAATGTAATACACGCTATTATAAATTCAGCTCAAAACTATTTTTCGTTTCTAAAAAAGCTTTTAATAACTTGCAAGCATTCAGGAAACTCAATTCAGCTATATTAAGACGGTATCCCTGTTTTAATTTGTATTTACAGAAGGGATCTACTGGAACTCTAATGCTAACTGAGGAGGAAAAACGCACACTATTGGCTGAAGGCTACCCCATTCCAACAAGATTGCCACTTACTAAAACCGAAGAGAAGTCATTAAAGAAAATCCGAAGGAAAATCAAGAATAAGGTAAGAACAGCGTTTTTATAAAAACTTCGATTCGAAGGGTCTGATTATTAAGACGGCTTTGGCCTCTGGCATGAGTATATGATTCTGCTAAACATCGGTGTGGCAAATTAGTGTTTTATCTTTGATAGACCCTGCTTAAATGCTCATCCCACAGAGAAATAAGCTCGCAAATGAATGCGATTCTTTACATTGCTTCAATAAGCACACGCAGATAAATGCTTCCCTTTTACGTAGATCCACCAAATGCCATTATTAAATTCAACTTTTTGTGCTCATTTTTCAGATATCTGCACAAGAAAGTCGCCGAAAGAAAAAAGAATACATGGACCAACTGGAGCGTCGAGTGGAGGTTCTTGTCACCGAAAACACCGACTATAAGAAACGCGTTGATACCCTCGAAGACACCAACGCCAGCTTACTCAGTCAACTGCAGAAACTTCAAGCATTAGTTAATAAAAATGCCAAAAAGGCTTAAATGCTCAAGTCGCTTAAATAAAACAAACAAACTATAAAGGAACACTTCTCAAGTTCTCTTAAAAAAATATCAATATATGTATATTATATGTATATATATTTTTTTGCTTGGAAGATTTCCAGAGAAACTAAATAGTATTTAAAATAAATAACATAAACAAAAAAATATATATATAACACACACAAAAATGTTAATTATATATACCTACATTTATTTATTGCAACGACCAAATAGATAAACGACAACAAAACAAAAATGTAAAAATAAAAACAAATTTACTAAGTATAAACATTCCATCCAGGAAACAAAAAAGGCTAAATGGGAAATATTGTCTTAATCGAAAATAAGATTAAAACATTCCGTTTTATTTTTTAAACCTTAAAAAAAGTAAAATTATATGTAAATGATATTTTTCGATAATTTTTATTATCACTTAAAAATCACTTCGCAAAGTGTTGTACAAATATTTTAATTGTTCCAATTTTACAATAAAAAAAAAAAACAGATCATATATACTTACATATATATGTATATATATATATATATTTACACTTAGAATTTCATGTAAGAATGGAATTATTTTTGAATAATGAATTTGCTTGTTTTTAATATACATATATACATACCTACTTATACCTACGATTTTTGTTTAATCATGACAAATCAAAAAAATAATATGTATATTACTATATACGTTGCAAAAAAAAACACATATAAATAAATATAAATAATTATCTTATTGTATAAATGGCTGTAAATTAAATTATATTTAAACATGTTTAATAATAACCATAATCTTAACAGTGTTATGTTCTGTATCTATCAAACCCATAGAGGAAATCCGGGAAAAATTGCAATCATTCTTTTTTTAGAAAAAAACTACTTAGATGAAATTTGTTTAAAGTTTGTATAAAAGAAAACAACAAAGTCTCCGTCTTTTTGTGCAATAACCTTTTTTCTGTAATCTAGTTTTAATATGTTTCTGCACCTTAATAGTCAATTTTTTTTATAGTTTTTGTTTTTAGTATTTTCTTTAGTAATGTGAACATTTCTTATTTGTCTGACTTCTTAAAGCACGACAATGATTTAGAATTTATTTTTTGAAACTGTATTCTTTAAATAATTCAGCACGTGCTGATTAGAGGCTCTTAGTCAATTTTTAACACATTATGTTTTAATAATGTCTGTCCGAAAGCGAAGGAATGTGGCCTTCGGTACAGGAAGCATGAGAATGATTAGTTTCTTTTATTTTCAACATCATATCAGCTGAATGCGCGATCCATGTATTGAATCTAAACAAGTCACCAATATCTGTCAGGTATTCTTTTTATCAGAAGATATAGTTGCTTTTTTTATATCACGCCACGCAAAGGGGGGTAAGTTGTGAAGTTTTCCTATTATTATGACCCTGCCTCTGCTGCAGTAAAGACCGCGCTGAATATCTGAAACTGCGTTAATACGATGTAAGCATCTAATCTCCGCTATCTGCAGCGAAGCCTTTCCTCGACATAGAATCACGAATAATACAAAAACAAGCATTCCTCATAGCCAATTAATGATATCCACATTTTTACTAAAAGAAAAGCAGTGTTGTTTTATAAACAATTTTGTTACTTATTCAAAATTAAAATTTTTTAAACATTTCCGTGTCACATAATTTTATAGATATTAATTACGAGCCGTGTTTTATTTTTGTTTACCTTAAGTAAGTTTTTATGTACAAATAATAGAAAAGGACGTCTTCGTTATGACAAAAAATCAGAACTTCCATTCGGTTTAAACGTTTTTTTAGAATGTCTTGATACCCAGAAGAACGAAATGATATAATTTGATAAGTAAGCACTTTTAATTTTTTGATTTTGTTACTAAGCAAAATTATTGTAGTTCATTAGTTACTGTATGCATAGGTTTCTTTTTAGTCCTTATAAATCGTGTCGAAGGCACACAGTACACTTATTTTCTTTTTATGTTTAAAATTTTAACAACCGTATATATTTTTTCAAGCAAATGGATTTTTCGTTTGTCATGCAAATACGTTTTTTCCAATGAAAAATATGATAATTTAAATTAAAAACAAGAGCAAAAATAGCTTTCTTATAATTTCCTTGAACAGAAAGGAATAGATGTAATTCAGACAGACGTTTGTTTTGAGAATGAAGTGTTTATAGATTATACAAATTTATAAATAGTTGTAAGTTTTTTTGTTTATGTTAAGTTTAAAATCAAGATATTTAGCTCAATTGTGTTTTTTTTTAAGAAATGGAAAGGAAAAGCTATAGTTATAAAAATTGTATACTAAGTCGTCATTTTAAATATTTCGAAATGGATGCGAGAAATATTTTACGAAAACTATCTTTCATTAGAATGTGTGTTAAGAACAATTGAAAATTATCTACATTGAAGAAAACACAAATATGATGGAAACGGGAAAGCCTATAAATATTTTTTGAACTTGTAATTATAAAATAATAAAAATATATACTATAGCTACATATATACACGTACATAAATATACAAAATAAAACTAATATTGTATAGAAAAAAACAGGCACGACTTTGTGTTTTTTTATTTTTATCTGGCTTTTCCAAAGATTGGAAAGTAATGAAAAGCTAATTTCATGAGTTCTAAGTTCAGTTCTCCGCCGTTGTTAACTGTTTTAATTACAGCGTTGACAGTTGTTGTATTGATATCTCGTTGTCAAACGCCATTAAGACGTTGCTGTCATAGTTCAATTTAGAATGCACAACCGAAGTATCTATTATAGATAAACCATACTGAGTACATTCGGGCTATTTACCGTTAGATAATTGCCTACAAGGACAAGCTATATTTTTCTATATTTTTACCGAGTGCCAAAATTAGGTGCGCTTGTATTACATCTGCTCCCATACTTAGTGGTTCAATATTGGCTATGTGTCACATTTCTCTCATTGCTAGAGAATTCGTCGACCGAAATGAAAAATAGCAAAAAAAAAATAGGAACGAGTTGAACTACAAATTTAAAAAAAATGAATTATTCCTAGACGGGAAAATTTATCTTTCAGAGTAAGAGTTTAATTGCTTCTATTGCAGAAATTAAAAAGTTCGCTTCCTTTTCTTCTTACATCTATTCAAATAAAAAGTCAGCCACAAAATAGCAGAACGATTCGACAGCCATCTGTTGAAGATAATTCTATTGGCGTTTTCGATTGAAGAAAAAAATTAGCCTTTCTATGAAAGAAGCATATCAAGAAGTGCTGTTTTTGTGTTTCCATTGTTTCACTCAAAAAAAATGCACTTCCAGGTCAATTCTTAAGACGACAGAAGTGTCCGGGATATTCCTAAAGATTTGCACTGAGCTCATCAACAAACACTAGCAAAATGTCAGATTGAAATTTTTGTTCTATTGTTGCAAACAAATGTTGCGCTATGTGATTCGAAAATATGCAGTTAAGCGTATGAGTGTAAACTTTAATTGTAATAAATTGATTTGGTAACATGAATATTTATTTTAGAATCAACAGAATACCAAATCTGACATATGGTTTATTGGTGTCTACCACTATTCCAAATGCTCCATTGAAAAGGACAATTCTCTCGGATCCTTAAGGAAAACCACTTAAGTATTAAATAGTCAGCTCAGCTCAGAAAAACTGCCTACAAGCTGTTTTCTGTGTTACTAAGGGGGAAAGTAAGTGTGCCTTGTTAAGGTAAATTAGCCGCACGCATACACTTGCATAACCTGACAGTTCATGCTTCTTCTTCTTTTTTTATTACACATCCCGCCGCCGCCATTAAGATCTTTTTCTTTTCTGCTTCACATGTATTCCATAGACAAATCATACTGAAACCAACTCGCAATCATCTTACCGCTGGTCCCCTCAATTTTTTTCAAATTCGCCATTTTATTTTCCTATCGGTGTTATGTCAATTAGTTGTTTTCCATTGAGCAAAAAGAAGCGTCCGGGAGAGTCTGGAATCACAAAAAATACCCTTCTGGTGATTCTCAGAAAAGAATTTCGCTTCTCGATTTGAAGTCAGAATCCACTCACACAAGTGTAATTTATGTATTTTATACAAGTCAGCTGACTTTTGTGAATTCTTTCAGAAGCAGTTCTGCTGTTCCACTGGATTTCAGAATGAGTGGATCCCCGAGTGAAGCCAATGGAAAGCGACATAAGAATCCGTGTGACATCTAAAAACATACAAAAAATACCAAAATAAATGCTGCCAATCGCGGCCAACAGTGGGGAAATGTGATATACTAGAAACATATTACGATAAACATGGTTGTGTATTTTCCGATTTTGGATATCATGAACTTTGATTTCGTGTGTAAATTTTTTTTAAATAATGAAGAAAATTTGCTCAAAATGTTTTTATTTTTCCTTAACCAACCTACACTGTTGATTTTTCATGACTATTTCAAGCAAATATACACTTATTCCTAATAAAAACATTCTATCCACACGTAACAAACAATTTCAAATTAAACGGATAAAATTCTATGAACGCTGCCAGCAACTTTGCCCAAAGCGGAAGTGGCTCATAATTGTTCCAGTGTGTTGGTGAGCCGGAATTATTGAAGTTACGTGGCTTTTGTCAATACGAATTTCTATGTAGGTAACAATACTAGCGCCCCAAATCGTGACCACACCATAAAAATATAGTTTGTTGGCAAGTAACGGGAAACCGACAGGAGTTGTTGGTCGAGGGGCCAGCGGCAAGAGGATTGCGAGTTGTTTGCGGGGTCTCAGTGTTGTTTGTGTATGCTTCACACATTGCACCCTTCGACCTATGTGATAATTCCAATGTTTGTAACGGTCTATTTACGTATGAAAAAATACAATTTAGATTGAAAATAATGTATGGATGGAAATTAAAATGACTGATGTTTCTCGTAAGCTCGACAATGTATTTATACAATGCCATACCAAAAATCAATCGAAACAATTTACAACTATCGAGTCAATTGCCGATTCGACAATCGCATTAGTTTGGTACCTAGTACCTAAGAGAAAGAAAAAAATGGGTCCCATAAATTTCCCGACGCATTTTCGAGCGAAATCATTCAAACATAAATTTTTCAATGCGAGAACCTCTCACTTCACGAATTAAGCATAAAATTTAATGAAAATATTCATAGTACACTTGAGTCCAGTTCAAAAGTCCAGCAATTGCATGCATTATACTTTGTTGCAAGATAATCCAGTATTGAGACAGACAGTTTCTGAGTGGCAAAAGCTACAATCCCGGAAATTGCATTAGCACGTGTAACATCAAAAGCATGGTCCCTGTCCGCTGATACTGCGAAATACAAAATGTATTACGCGATGACCCATATTACGATAACAGCATCAACTCGGGGTTCATTGCACTTTAGCTGACGCCTTTCAAATGGCGCGTGCATTGAAACAAATAGCAACAAGTCAATTTAATCTACTTCATCATAAAATGTATTTAAGTACGAAGGCCAGAAAGCGACAGACCGAGGAATTGGTACGTATACCTAATAGCACTGTACTAATAACAAATTTTAGTCTCGACTTTAAATTTACGAAAGCTCACAATTGCGAAATTGGTATGGAAAATATAGTTACTGGACCTCACCAATAAACATTTTTAGTTTCGACTCTAAATTTTATTAGTTCACAGTGGCTATATTTTCCATACAAATTTCGCAATTCTGAGCTTCCGTAAGTTAAAAGTCGTGACTAAAATTTGTTATTAGTACGGCGCACTGTAAACTACTACTAAAATTTTGAGTCGAAACTAAAAATGTTTATTGGTAAGGCCAATAGATTAACCCGTCCGTATCCCCATCGGTTCAATGTGTCCCCTTGCAAATTGAATATATGACGAAATAGAACACGAGGATTGACAAAACGAATCTCAAGTTAGATCAGAAGCGGATACGAATATTATATTTACCAAAAATAAAAAATAATAATCAACGATTTAAATGCGAATTGCTATTACGTTACTATGAAATTTGTATGGACACCAAAAGCTACATATTGTGAATATAATACATTATTTTTTTGTATGGGGGTTCGCTGGAAGTGAAAATCATCGAAAGACATTGCAGAGCTAGAACGCGAGGGATGCTTCTGCAATAGTGAGGGACTTTAACCCATCTAAAAAACCTCCCTGGGGGACTGACTTTCGTTATCCCGAATGTGATTGCTCCTAGTTGGTCAACTAATCGTCAATTTATTTTTGAATTGTTTGAGAATTTAAAAGAGAAATCCGCCGGTTGTCGGATTTCTGAACCTCAACTCGTCTTTCTTTTTCTTGTGGTACACCAGCTTTGATTTCTCTTAATGTTTAGTACTCTGTCTCTTGTTCAATTCTGAAGAATCGACCTGATACATATGACTCCAGATTTTTTGAATACTGATTTGGCAGTTGCCTTTGTAACTTGCGAATTGGGCGATATGAGGTTACTTCGCTTGGTGGTTTGCCTGGTTTTGGTATCATTATTACCTCCGCGACCTTCCACATGCTTGGCACATATCTCAACTTAAATGCAGCATTTATAATCTGCGCTAGTTTTTTTTAGACCTTTTTGTGGGAATTGTTTTAAGATTTCCCCTGTAATCAAATCAAACCCTGGGGCCTTTTTTATATTTATATTTTCTTTAATTTGTTTGGCAAGTTCTTTAGCTGTTACCGATCGGAGTGGTCGATCTTCTTCGCACCTTTCTTCGATTCCTTGGTAGCTTTTATCTTCATAGGGTTTGAAGACGTCCTCAAGATACTCTGCAAAAGTGTTTGCTTTCTCTTGGCTGCTTTTTGCCTAGTTACCTTCTTTGGTTTTTACTGGAGGAATGTGGGCTATTGGTCGGTTCATTTTCTTTGTTGATGCCTTCCAGAGCGAGTAGTCGGTACTAGCATCATTTGTAAGATTGCTAAGGTAAGTTTTTAAAGACTCATTCTTGAATTCTTTTATAGAATTTCTGAGCTTATTATTTAAGTTGTTTAGTATGGTTTTGTCTCTTGGTGCCCTTGTCTGTTGCCAACGCTTTCTAGCTTTCCTCTTTCGTGTAATGATTTCACATATTTCGGGAGGACAAGAATTTTGCTTAATCTTTTTTGTTGTTTTAGGAGTTGCTGCCCATGCAGCATTTTGTATGTTTAGTGATAGTATTTGCACTGCTTTTTCTAGTTCGTCTACTGTTTGAATAGCTGATGATAGTTGGATACTTTCTTCCAACATCTGTCGAAAGTAGTTCCAATCAGTCAGTCTATTAACAAGTTTTGGACTTTGTTCTTTTATCATTATTTTATCGCCAAGTGTAAGAAGTACTGAGGAGTGATCTGATTGAAGATCAGGGCCTTCTTCCACATTTATTTTGTTTGAGGATATATTTTTAGATATAAAAAGGTTTTCCCGTCGAGTGGTATTTCGCGACATCTTTAATACATTTATAAAGTTCTCTGCCTCTAGTGTTTGTAAGTCTAGATCCCCAATATTTATTCTTGGCATTAAAATCCCCTCCCACGATTAATCTATTGTGAAATATGCGGAAACGATTTTTAAAATCACTCGTCTTTATTCTATAGCTAGGAGAGCAATATACTGATGCGATGGATAATTGGCCACTGCTCGTTTTTATGCATATGAAAATTCCTTGGGTAGCACATGATTGGAATTTTGCTTCTAAATGGTGTTTAATCGTATTCTTTATTACCACTGCAGCCCCGCCTTTTGCGCAGTTCTGTGGATGTGGGGAGTGATATAATTTAAATCCCTTCAGTTTAAGGTCAGAATTTAATTTGAAGTGTGTCTCTGAAATAAGAGAAATGTCTATCTGGTTTATATCGAGAGTCACTTGTATCTCTTCCTTTCGATTTTCGAAACCATTAGCATTCCATTCTAGAATTTTGATTTTATTCATCATGTTTGTCTTTTTGGTACAGCTCTTTTATTGCTGTTCTGACTCTCTAGCAACGATATTCTATCTAATATCATTTTATTGTTTTTTTTCCATGGAACCAATCCTATTTAGGACTTGTTTCATGAGGGTTTCCATTGCAGTGTGTGGCTCTGTTTTGCGTTTTACGGCTTTCTCTGCTGGTATTTGTGATGTTTTTAATGCTGCCTGAGCGTATGTCATTTTAGGGCCCGCTGTGTTTTGTATTGCGTTCTTTTTGATGATCCCTTGATCTTTCGCTTTTTCTTGTTGTGGGCTCTTTTGTGAGTCCTTTTTGGCCTTTTGTGCTTCCTTATTGGAGCTTTTAAGTGGTATCGTTTGTTTTTTTATCTTTTGCAAGTTGTATTTCTTTTGCAACTAAGCATCCTCTATAGTTAGCAGGATGGCTTTCATTGCAGTTTACACACTTAAGGTGTTCGTCCTTTTTCTTCACACATTCTTTGGTGTGGTGACTTCCTGCACACTTTAAACATCTTGGGTTTCAGCTGCAGTATTTATGTGTATGCCCGTACCTTTGAAAATTTTTGCATTGGGGCACTAATTTGGATTTACGTAAAGTATGAATCTCAACTTTCATCCCAAGTATGTTTTTAATGCCATATTTTTTTTATTGGAAGCGGTACTTTGCTTTTAGATTTTAGCGTATTTACTACTTTCAGTATTTTAAAACCTCTATGGTTAAATTCGTTTTTAATGCTTTCGGGTGAGCATGAGAAATGCTGTTTTTTTACTTCAACTTTAATTGGTCTGGTTTGCTTATTCTCATAAGAATACCATTGCACTTTTTTCTGGTTTAGTATTTTAGTCAGAATTCTGTATCCCTCTTCTTCGTCGACATTAATTTTGATGTCATTTTTGTTTATTAATGCTGTAGAAGCCTTAATTTTATTTTCCTCCAATAATTTGACCAAGCTTTCATACTTATTGACTTGTAGTGCAATAATTGGTGGAGGTTTGGATGGATTTTGTATTTTATTTTCTTTGTTTGAAGCATACACAGTGATTGTGCAGCTTTCTTTTGGGGATGAGTTTTTGGGGATGTACTCATTTTCTTTTCTTATTTTGATTCCCCATATGACGATGTCCCTCTGTCTCTTTTTCGAGTTCTTCTTCATCTGTTGAGAACTCGGTAGGTTGGACATTTACTTTTTTTGGTTGTTGATTTCATCTTTCAACATTTGCAACTCTTGCTTATAATAAATTTAAAGTAGAAAACTTAATCCCCTGTAATAGATATTTTTGACAACGGTTTAGTACTCAATTTGCACCTTATTTTAATATTGTTTTACAAGCGTATAAAAAAAAACTAAACAAAATAGTAAACTTAAAACTAAATAAGTACAAATATTGATGGTTAAGTCGCATAACATAACATAGAACATGATTTTTAATTATAGTTTATCATGAGTTAGAAGGAAATGGGATATTCACGGTTGAGGTAATTTGTGAAGCGCATTTTTAAGAGCTGCTTTGGTGCAATTTATGTCAAATAAGTTGGAAAACATGTTTGCTTTGCAAAGCATTCTTGTTAAAGGCTCGTGCTGGCCATAGTCAGTACGGTGGTGGGAAAGGCGGAAAAAGGGAATTGAACGTAAACGACGAGGATTAGTGTTCAATGAGATCTGATGCATCAGATGTGGGCAATCTATGTTTCCGGAAAGTAACTGATGAATAAAAAGTATATCAGCGATATCACGCTCAGTCTTAAGAGCTTGTAAATTGAGCGGATTTAAGCGATTCTCGTAGGGAGGTAAATTATCAGGGTCATCCCAATCGAGCCCACGTAAGACAAAACGAATGAATCTATACGCTGGACAGCTTCGATTCTCAAAATATGTATTCCTGATGGTAAGGTGACCACACCTGGCTGGCTGAAGAACTATTTTTTAGAGTTGTGACAGGAACAAATTTAATTTACTTCTGCCAGAGAAACAGCAATTGACAAACGTAACTCAATGTTGCCAAATGCCAATCTATTACCTTCTCACGTAAGTGCAATAAATCTCCTCCTCGAACTTACCTCCTCCACGGTCAACCTATATCCATCGCTCAATATATTCGCGACCTTGGCGTGTTATGCGACAGAGAACTTAATTTCCGCTCACATATTGATGAGATTATTCTTAAAGCAAACTCATCGCTTGGCTTCGTCAAAAGATGGTCCAAAGAATTCTCCGACCCGTACGTGACCAGATCTCTTCACGTCACATTTGTTCGTCCCCTGCTCGAGTACGCTAGTCAAGCATGGTCTCCCTTTCAACGTGTCCATATAGACAGAATTGAGAGCATCCAACGTCGTTTTCTTCGATTTGCTCTTCTTGGACTATCTTGGAATAATCCCCTAATCTTACCTACCGTCTCAAACTTATTAACCTAAATACCCCTGAGGAACGCAGGGACGTAGCAGACATTCTCTTCATTCATCGTCTGCTCTCTCTTACAACTCTATCTCCTTTAACACTAACCCTAGGAATCTTCGTTGTCCAAACGTAACTCAATGTTGCCAATAACGTCTCTTCTATTTACCAATTCACCGCACCTCATATGGCTCAAACGAACCAATCTTCCGAATGCTGCGGAAGGTTAATTCAAATCTAACCGTTTTTGACTTCAACCGCAGTAGTTCCTCCCTTAAAACTGACCTCCTTCACCATCCTTAGTTATTATATTTAGGTCTTAAGTTAGTTTAAGTCACTGTAGCTTGTAATAAGCCAAATAAATGGGGGGTTTTGTCCCCACCAAAATTATTAAATCAAACTCACAGAAGTCACAACTTAAAATCATTTTCCACACTTAATATATTAATATTTTTTTAAATGCTCATATAATTTGTTAATAAATGCGATCGAAATTTGTAATCAAAATAGTTTACACAGAAGTTTCACGACTAATTCTCACAGCTCAATAATACGTTAACCGAAAACTAGGTGTAAATTCAGAAACGTCAAACATTTGCGCAGTGATGCGGCATCACTGCTTATTTGCGATGCTAATGCGATGCACAGTTTATGCTGATGCGTTCCTGATTGAATATCACGCTTGAGTTTTAGAACGCATTGTTCACATCAAACATTTTAATGTCAAGATGGAAGTTTTGTAAAAGACGACAAATTTGTTTTCATACCTTAGTCTTGTCGGTATTAAAAGCTTTACCTACCTCCGCCGCGCTGAAATACTCAATGTAAAGAAAAAATGTTTCTAAAATAAATTTAAATAAAGAATTCAACAAGCATTTATAAATTTTTCCGTCATTCCTATTGAAAAAAATGTTTATTTACTTTACTTTCCTTTCGCTTCCGACGTTTTTCTTACTTTTTTGCCGGCGAATCATCAGCGCATCAGGTATTTCTGTGATGCTTTTTTTCGTTATGTTTTCGCTTCAGTTTGATCAAATTTGCAATAATGAACACTTGACGTTGAAAGTGATGCCAATAGTTGCATTAATGAATATTTTGCAAAGCATCATGATGCCAGTGATGCGTTACTGAATTTACACTAGTTGGTGTTCGGTATGAATACATCGACGAGTTTTCCATGAAAACACGGTTTACGGTGCTGTGTGAATAAGATATAAGGTTAGGTCACAAATATTTGCACTTGTCCCAATATTTGCATAAGGTGCAGGTGTATTATATCATATTCATGCTTATTTTGAGATTGGAACGAATAGTCAATTCTAACGAATGTCCTTATTCGTTCGAATGAACTTTGTGTATTTTGAGATTCGAACGAATAATATTCATTATCGAGAATTTCATAAAATGAATTCAAATGAATTAAGCTTTCGAAATCAGGTGATTCACATTTTTTTTTTATATAGAGGGAACATATTTACTTTTGTTTTTTTTAAGAGGGCTCTTTTTTCATCGTTTTATTAAGACTATATATATATTTAAAATTTTAACTACTTATCGAGAAATATATGCTAAGGTCTACAAAAATGTTAAGTAGCAGTCTTATCTCAAATGGGACCAGGTGAACGAATATTAAAATGTGTTATTAGTAATATTTTGACACTCTAAAGTCTGAAATTTAAATATGAGCTTATCTAAAATACGTTTTAAAATTCCGTTATTAAATTGAGAACCCATATTGTTCAAGTAAAGAATGCAAAAAAGAAGGTATATGTTATATTAAACCTCAAGTTTTTGCTGTTATTTATTTAACTCAATTTTGTTCACAATACCTTCCAAATATGGTTACTGTTCAAATCAAAAAAAATTTTTCTTGATACAGTTGTTTTTCTGTATACAATCGGTAAGAAACAACAACAGACATGGTGTTTCATCACGACTTTAAATCAAACAAGTAGGGTAGACTGGATACGGTTGAAACAATTTCGCTTATACCATCCATACCATTGCCGTTTATAAGCTAAGCGGTGATAAAGTCATGTGAAGTGTAGGAGCATGTTTCTATGTAGAAATGGAAAGTGTATTTTGAGTACTCTGTGTGATATTTTGGGTAGTACAACATATTCAAAAAATTTGTAACTAAACAGTTATTGGGGTCAGTTGAAACACGAACACAATCTTTCATTGTTACATATTTAATTCATTTTTATTTTAAATAAAGCTTTGTTTGACAATATTTATCACGTCATTGTTTTAAATAGAATTAAAAAAAGAAAAAACTGTTTTTCTAAGCAACAAAAAATTAACAAAAATATTGCCACCTTCTGTGCACTCTTCGTGAGCCCACATTTTACAGGTGATGCATTGTATCCAATTTTCACCAGATCTGCTCCCTGAATACGTTGACAAGCGGACAAGGCAATAAAACTCTTCTTCTTCTGATTCTTCTTTTTTACTCCGTGCAACCTTTTCTTAGCTTGCTTAGCTTTGGTTCGTTTCAGTCTTGCTTTATGCTCCTTTTTTATTTGTTCTTTCTCTGGTGTATCGGTGTATATTGTAGATTTTCTGGTTCTTCGTCCTCTATTAAATTTTCTTGGAAGAGCTTTCAGTAAAGGTCGTACTGCTTCCGGTGTAAATACAATAGGACCGCTAGAAGGTATTACTTGAACACTTGTAGATGCGTTTGGCGAGGTCGGCTGTTCAATTATGCAGCTGTAATTTTTATCGGGAGAATGTAATTTTTCTGGACCCTCAATATTTTCTTCTTCAGTAACAACCGAAATCTCTACTGAAGCTGATAGTGGCAGCGTTTCATCATTAAATGGGATATTTGGTATAGTAATAACTGCCTCTGTTGCATTTTCGGGAGCTGGTCTATCCGTTACAAATGCACTAGCAAAATCAAGCTCTGTAAACAAATGCCGATTATATGGACAAATTCCCGTTTTTCGAAACCCGGCTTGAATGTTTGATGATGTTAGAGCAAGTGGCATAGCTGATGCCAGAATCCCGGGAATGTCATAAATCGACATTGTCTTTCCTGGATGATTTCTCATCCACACATCACAGGTTGAATTTACCGCTTTCTTTAAAGGACCATATGCAGATCGATCAAGAGGCTGGAGTTTGTGCGAGCAATGCGGAGGAAAAGAGAGTAGCACAATGCCATTTTCCTTGCAGAAGTGCAACGCATTAATATGAATGTGCGAAGAATGGTTGTCGAGCACAAGTAACACTTTATTCGAAGGAGATGCATTTGTATGTTTTTTAAAATGATCCAAGAGACAGAGAAATGATTCATCCTGCATCCAGCCAGAAGGGTTTGCATTTCCTGCAGATCCTATGGGCCCATCTCTAATAAAGTGGTCTTGATAACGCACTCGCGGAAAAACGAAGAATTGAGGAATTACATTTCCGATGGCATTCGCTGCAAAGGCGACAGAAACTAAAGTTCCCCTTTCTGCAGAAGTCACCGATCCTACTTGACGAGCACCACCCTAGCCACCACTTTGTCAGGCTTTTGCACTGTGGTTATACCTGTTTCATCGGTGTTATATATATCTTGGGGCTTAAACTTATGACGGTACATGACAGTGGTCAAATTGTCATAGAAAGCGTCTACGTTACTTTTATTAAAGCTAGTGACCCTTGAGAGACTTGTTGCTTGCGCTGCGCGTACCGACAATTCGGGGTCCTCATAAAAATCCGAAACCATTCTTCACCAGCCATCTCGTTGTCATCCCAAGTCTTTGGCCGTACTAAGTTATATTTAATAGAAAGCTCGTAAGCTAATCTCCTTACCTCCTTCCTACATAAGTATTATTAAGTATTTTGTAAGCTCTTTTTCTTGGTTTTCAGAAAAAACTCGGTATCCCATGATGTCTTGATTTTCTCGTCCCGCGCCAGATGCATCTCGCTTCCGAATGAATTCTATAAAACACAAAAAAATAAGTAAACACATTGTTTCAACCGTCCCCCGAAAAATTGTTTTCAACCGTCCCCAGCCCCCTAGCTAGCAAGTTCAGCACAATTTTCTGAAATAATTTGCTAAGGAAATTCTCGAACTAAGTTTAGGTTAGGTTAGGTAAACGGGTAGGTAGAGCAGGTAGAACATTGCGCTACCCCACTTAGGTCCTCGTGGACCCATTGTGATGGCCTTGTAGGGATTGGCCGTTGGTGTTGTATCGGTGTTCTTCATCCCCTGTCCTTTGTGCTTAATATACGCTGTCCTCAAAAACTTATAATGATTAGACAGTTAGACATCAGAAAGTAAGTCATGCGCAAAGTTACGTGAAAACCAAAAAAAAATACATAAAAGCAATAATTTGAAGGAATTATTATCTTCATCGTCTTCCTCATCATCTCAAGACTACGAATCACCAAAACTACTCTATTTGTATCTACAACAGGGGAAACATTTTTGAAGTCAATATCCATAGTTGATTTTTCTTAAAACGAATGCAATTTGAATAGCTGATATTGCTGTCAAATAACGCACTTATCCATTTACAAAAGCAGATCAATTTCATTGCATGTTCCATGAGCCGCGTAAAATCTGAGATCTGAAAAAAATATCTGGTGGTCTTAATGGAAAACTTTTGAAAATTGTTGGCTCGGCTGCTGTTATATTCTGGCCGTGATATTTCACAGGTACCTGTTGGTTTTCATTCGAATTATTCTCCACTCTCTGAGACCGAAGTTTTCGAACTAATCTTCAAACAATTCAGAACAAAAATTAAATGGCGAACTTTTCCTTTTCTAACTACCTAATTATAGGGACTTGCATAATATTTTTAAGCGGAAGGTTAAATTAAAGTAAATCTACCAAAGCTCACAATAGCGAATAATGCATAAAAATTATCGGTATTATGACCACGCATTCGTAGAAATTGCAAATACAAAAGGAATCCGTTTATTTATAAATTTATTTATTATATAGAATACGCAACTTAGAAAAGAAAATATTAAAAAGGTACAAATAAAAAGAAGAAGATGAACAAAAAATCAATTTAGCCCTAACCTTATACGAGTTTGTTTTGAACTAATCTGTATTATATAGTTTAGTTCTGTATGGTCACAACAAGCATGTAAAATAAAATTGGCACGTAAAGCAAAAAAGTGCCAAGAAAGTATAAATTCCCAACAAACCAATAAGATATGAGACCGTACAACCTAATCTAACCCAAATCCATATCATTTTAATACCTATAAATTTTTGTTTAAATTGCCTCGATCGCAGGATGATGTAAGATGAAGTTAACTATTTGACACGGCAACAGTCAGTTTTTCAATTTTCCCGCATGCACCCATAATTAGACCCATAAATGGTGGACTCGGCTTTAACAGCCTAGACAGATACTCAGGGTGGTACTGCGTTCCTACATAGTACGGGTGTCCCCTTAATTCCATGATTTCCATGCGCTCCTTTTCTACATCAGTGCCGACAAATATCATTCCTGCATTCTCTAGCTCCGGTACATATTTCGGGTTCACTTCGTAGCGATGGCGATGTCGCTCTTCGACGTTTTTAGGATTTCCGTACAACTGTCTGATCTTGCTAAACTCCTCTGATAGTACCGTTGTGCGTTTTCCCAATCGCATTGTTCCGCCCATTTGTCCTGTGTTGTACTCTGGCATTTCGATGACCACCGGATGGGTGGTATTAGGGGAAATTTCTGTGGTGTTAGCGTTTTCCAAGTTCAGCTTGTTGCGTGAAAATTCGATTACGGCTGCCTGAAGACCGAGGCATATGCCGAGAAATGGAATTTTATTCTCGCGGCACCATCTACAGGCGGCTATTTTGCCCTCCATGCCTCGGCTGCCAAAGCCTCCGGGTACCAAAACACCCTCGCTACTGAACAGAGTTTGCCATGCAGCCTGGTAGAGATCGGGGGTTTGTTCGAGGGTCTCTTTCTCAAGTTGACAGGCCTCGACGAAGCGCAGTTTAAGTCGGTAACCTATTTCCAAAGACGCGTGTTGCAGTGATTTAGATATGGATGCATAGGAATCCTCCAGTTTTGTATATTTCCCTACCACAGTTATTGTCACGTCATTTTGGAGATTTTCATTGCGTATCGACAGGTCCTTCCACCGCTTGAGGCACCTAAATCAAAATGGATTATATGTTGTACCGACAGTTCATATTCGTACAACGATTCTGTAACTATGCGATTTTTTCTGTTTACCAATTGTAGGCAGTAATAATATAGGTATAAATGCGTTACTCGTAATCGAATTCTACCAGCTTATAATGGTAAAATTTTATATATAAACTTGGCTATTGTGACCTATATGCTATAAATCGAATGTTAAATTATAATTATAACTAAGAGCAAGCCTTTAAACACGTTGTCAGTAATGCTCGCTGCATTTAGCTGGCAGCACAGACAGCACCCAGCCCCGATCATTTTCATCAATGTAATTGTACTCAGTTGACGCAGCTTTGTAGTTTTTTACCAACATTTAAATTAGACCTATAGCTACAGAAACGAAGCACTGTGTACACTCACGTTTTCCTATGGCTTGAAGAGATGTTCAGCTTCAACCGTTCGTTTAAAAAATCAACCACGCCTAGCTGTTCCATCAGAAGTGGAACATGGTAGATCGAGCTTAAATCATGAATTCCTATAACCTGTTCTGGTGTAATGTGACAGAAATTGCTGATTTTTATTCTCACATCCGACGAGATGGGATTCTCCGAACGGCAAACAATAAAATCCGGGCTCAACCCAAGACTTCGTAGTTCCCGTACGGAACTCTGTGTGGGTTTGGTTTTGGGTTCGCCAGTTGATCTTGGTGTTGGCACCAATGAGACATGTGCGCACAAGAACTGCTCATGTTTAATACGGAGCTGGAGTTGCCTAAACGCTTCGATAAAGGGCATCCCTTCAATATCTCCGATCGTTCCACCCAATTCGATAATGCATACTTGCGGCTTAGTGAAACCCCGCACAGGGGTTTGAGCAACACGTTCCACCCATTCTTGAATTGCGTTCGTTATGTGGGGAACAACTATAAAAATTATGTTTTATTAGAGAAGGACAAGTGTGTTTCTACTTCACCTTGAACTGTTTTTCCTAGATATTCACCAGCGCGTTCTTTCTCAATAACCAGCTGGTAGATTTTTCCTGTTGTTATATTATTGTCTCGATGCAAAGTGATGTCGAGGAAACGCTCATAATTTCCCAAATCCAAGTCTACCTCGCCGCCGTCGTCCAGCACATAGACTTCACCTAAGAGGGGGAAGAGTTTACCAATTTGTGACATGATTTCACTGCTAGTCCACCATAAACGTAAACTTAAAAGTAATGTCGCTTAATGACCATCGCCACAATATATTCCTTATTATGGAAGTTTCAAAATGGTTAGGTTTGCCAAACTGTTAGGCAGTTGGTGTATTGGGTCGACATCTATTGTCAGATGACACATTTATGTCTTACCATGTTCATATGGTGAAAATGTTCCAGCATCGATATTGATATAGGGATCAATCTTGATCGTTGTCACCTCCAGTCCAGAGGACTGCAGTAGTTTTCCAAATGAACTCGCAATGACACCTTTGCCAACTCCACTTATCACACCGCCGGTAACCAATATGTACTTCATTTCTGATTTCTGTTGATCCATTATGCCTTTTGGTATTTAGGCTAAAATTTGATGTAATTTCTGTCCCTTGAGCTTTTCCACTATTACGATATGCACTATTACAAGAGCAAAAAGCAAAACTATTCAAGAGTCACAATAACAAATAGCTATAGGATAAGAATTCGTTTCAAAATATATGGGAAATAAATTGTATTTTGAATTAATTGAAGTAATTTGTATTTTTCGTTTTGCGCTTGGTTTCATAAAATATAAATTGAAATGAGAAAAATTAAAACTGAACTAAAAAAACGGAGTACTAAAATTATTTTTAAAAAATAAAAATAAGGCTAATGCCACAGTATTCTGACGCTGCTACCATGAAGCATGGACCTTAATTTCTAACCATACGAGTAAATAGACATCCTAAGCATAAATTATACCTATTGGCCTATTGCAGGTTGCATAAATTACCTACAGATGGCTTAGCCTCCTGCTTACTTGCGACCAACATGTGTTCGGTTAATATAAGCCCTATCCTCCGGATGGTAGGGGCGCAGCGACATAAGTCCCAACTTTTTCTTTTGGAGACTTATGTCCCACTTCAAAGAGACATAACTCGCAAATTCGATTTGGGACAAGCCCTACTCCTACAAGAAAATCCTTGGACTCAGTAAGGATAACATAAAAAAGCTAGTGGGCTTCCTCACAGGCCACTGTGGCTTAAGATACCACCTCAACAAAATGAACCTTTGTCCGGATTCTGTTTGCAGGAAGTCGAATCCTCTGAACACCACTTCTGTTACTGCCCGGCTTTTCATTGGTTAAGAAAACGTGTCTTTAATAGAAAGACTCGTACACCAGGAGATCGTCTGAGCTCTGCTATTGAGGACTTATTGGCCTTCATCAGGGAGGTCACACGTCTCTTAGATTAACTTTTCCCCATTGATACAATGATCTTTCAGGTCGCAGGGTCAGCCGTAAGGGCATGGGATAATAATTTTAAAAAAAATGTGTCCTATGGATTTCAACTGCATTTGTGTCTCCTTTTCTCAGCAGTGAAATTAACATTGTCTTACAAAAGAAAAAGAACAAATTACGTGACTTAGAAGTGTTAGAACTCGGCCAGAATGCAGTTTTTCGGCCTCAAGTTTGAGCGAGTCTTGCAAAAATAAATCAAAACAACAATAGTTTTTTTTTTATAATTTTTACATTTATTATAATAGCAATCTTCTGGATCGACCACCATCAGTCATACTTCGTACACTATTAAATTCTATCCTACTATTATGATGGAAACATTATTTCGCCATGTTTATGTGAAACGGCCTACCTACTCTTAATTCAAATAAACAGGAAAAACGATGTATTACAAAAATAGACAATATTTAAAAATTTGTCCTAGAAAAGTATCTTGTGTCCACTATACAAGCGTGTTACTTAATTCGAGAAAAGAATGTCAACAGCGCATCTTTGAGAAGCGAATTGGCATGGAAATTACTGAAAATTTGTAGTAAGACCCTAGGTTTACAATCACCACTATTCCAGCCGTCATATCCAACTGCCACGTTGTATCGTCATAAAAACGATTTTCTCCTTTATTCTTCTTGTTCGTTGTGCAGACTGTATTTACAAATGACTGATACGAAACATTAGTCGAATACGAATAAGAAACATCAACCGAAATAGCACTGTTGTTTTATACTACTATTGACTGTCTAATGTAAGCCGTTTTCTATTGGTTCTTCTGTAACTTCACTCGTGCTGGCACCGAAACCATTTGGCAACTTTGTATGGCTCACAGTCAACCTATTTAATTCTTGGATGTCACCATTCAGGTTCATTGCTTTAAGCATATTTTGCTCATCCTCATCAGAGCTGGCGTCGGACATTTGCCTTGGTGATAGACGGCAACCACGAGCTACATAGTTCTTCAACTTTCCGCATGATGCGAGAATCAGACCCATGAAGGGTGGGCTTGGTTTTAGAGGCCGCGACAGGTACTCTGGATGGTACTGTGTGGCCACGTAGTACGGATGGCCGGTAAGTTCCATGATTTCCATGCGCTCTTTCTCTACATCGGTGCCGACAAAGCTCATACCCGCCTTCTCCAGCTCTGGTACATATTTCGGATTAACTTCGTAGCGATGACGATGGCGTTCCTCTACCTTCTGCGGATTTCCATACAACTGTTTGATGATGCTCTTCTCCTGCGAAAGCACTGTTGTGCGTTTACCCAATCGCATAGTGCCACCCATTTGACCGGTGTTGTGTTCTGGCATGTCGATGACCACCGGATGATTGGTGTCAGGTATGATTTCTGTGGTATTGGCGTCTTTCAAGTTCAGGACGTTGCGTGCATATTCGATTACGGCTGCCTGTAGGCCGAGACAAATTCCAAGGAAGGGAATTTTATTTTCGCGACACCATCTACATGCGGCTATTTTGCCCTCCATGCCGCGGCTACCAAACCCACCGGGTACTAAAACACCCTGGCTACTGCACAGCGCTTGCCAGGCCTCGTGGTATAGGGCTGGTGTTTGATCACGAGTTTGCTCCTCAAGATGGCACGCCTCGATGAAGCGAAGGTCAAGCCTGTAGCCAATTGCTAGAGAAGCATGTTGCAGAGATTTCGACACGGAAGCATAAGAATCTTCTAGTTTTGTGTATTTGCCAACGACCGCTATGGTCACCTCTTTGTGGAGATTTTCACTGCGTCGAGCCAAGTCCTTCCACTGTTGCAGGCACCTAAAAGACAAAATGAATAATGTACTGCCGAAAAATGATTGTGTTTTTATCACTCACTTTTCCCTCCTAACGGGGACGATGTTCAACTTAAGTCGTTCGTTTAAGAACTCTACCACCCCATTCTGTTCCATTAGTAGTGGAACATGATAAATTGATTTCAGATCATGTATGCATATGACCTGACCAGGGGCGACATGACAAAAATTACTAATCTTCTCTTTTACCTCCAATCCGATGGGCTTTTCCGAGCGGCATACAATAAAATCTGGACTCAGTCCAAGACCACGCAATTCCCGTACGGAACTCTGTGTAGGCTTGGTTTTAGGCTCGCCAGTAGCTCGCGGTGATGGCACTAAGGAGACATGGGCACAACAGAAATTCTCACGTTTTACACGGAACTGGAATTGCCGAAAGGCCTCCACAAAGGGCATGCCTTCGATATCACCAATTGTGCCGCCCAATTCAACAATGCATACCTGCGGTTTGTTTGAACCGCGGACCGGAGTGTGGGCAACACGTTCCACCCATTCTTGAATGGCATCCGTAATGTGAGGGACAACTGTAAGAATACAAGTTCAATAGATATGATATAAGAGGGATAGCATGGGTGGTTTTACCTTGAACTGTTTTGCCTAAATATTCGCCAGCACGTTCTTTTTCTATCACCAGCTTGTAGATTTTTCCAGTCGTTATGTTGTTATCACGATGTAAGGTGATGTCGAGAAAGCGTTCGTAGTTGCCTAGATCCAAATCGACTTCGCCGCCATCATCCAAAACATAGACTTCACCTGAGGGATAGGAATGTTTTTTAATCGCTACGGAACTCATAATCATATTGCATTAATCATATAAACAAAGTATTTGAAGTATGGGAAGCAAATCGACCTAGACTCCCCATAAGCACTAAACGAGGCTAATATAACACTCGTCTTTGAATGTTATCAACATTTCGGAATCGCTGTGATGCATACAAAATCCTCGAAACATAGCACATATACAGAATTATGTTCTCGTCGAAGCTAGGTAGAGACCTAAATCCGAACACCTCCAGTAGTAGAACACTTTTTGATAAAAATCAATTAATCAGTGTTATATCTCCGATTTTCAAATTCTTCAAATGCGAAATCTAAATGTGTTATTCCCCTAAACCCTGAGACACTGTCAACTAGTACAATCAATGTAAGCGTTACAGGAAATGATATTTTGTTTTAAGATTTCAAAGAGTGTGGTCATTATCGGTCTCGGTAGAAAAAAACGATTGCGGGTATCGTGAGAAACTGCATGTTTTGGGTGAAAATACAGGTAAAACGTTTCTTTGAAAGTTTTTTCTTATAAAGGGTGATTTTTTAGCTGGTTTGGTTTTGGCAACACTGGTTTTGACAGCTGACGTGTGTTTAGTACCTTGTGTCACTGTCAAACAGCTTCAGTTTGGTTTGCAATTTAACCATGGATCGTCTTACAAATGAACAACGCTTGCAAATTATTGAATTTTACTATCAAAATTCGTGCTCGGTTCGAAATGTTCATCGCGCGCTGCTTCCATTTTATGATCGGCATTCTCGACCTTCTGAGCAGTCTATTCGGAAGATTGTGACCAAATTTCACACCAAATTTACTTTGTTGGACATTAAACCACCAACACGTTTACGTACTGTGCGTAGTGAAGAAAATATTGCGGCCGTATCAGCTAGTGTGACAGAAGACCGCGAAATGTCGATTCGGCGCCGTTCCCAGCAGTTAGGCCTTTGTTACAGCACTACGTGGAAAATTTTGCGGAAGGATTTGGGCGTAAAGCCTTTTAAGATACAGCTGGTGCAAGAACTAAAGCCAGCCGACCTACCACAACGCCGAATTTTTGGTGAATGGGCTCTTGGAAAGCTGGCCGAGGATCCGCTTTTTTATCGAAAAATTGTGTTCAGCGATGAGGCTCATTTTTGGTTGAATGGGTACGTAAATAAGCAAAATTGCCGCATTTGGAGTGAAGATCAGCCAGAAGCATTGCAACAGCTACCAATGCATCCCGAAAAAGCCACTGTTTGGCGCGGTTTATGGGCCGGCGGCATTATTGGGCCATATTTCTTCAAAGATGATGCGAATCGCAGCGTTACTGTCAATGGTGAACGCTACCGAGCGATGATAACAAACTTTTTTTTGCCCGAAATGGAAGTTCTTGACTTGCATGATATGTGGTTTCAACAAGACGGTGCCACATGCCACACAGCACGCGAAACAATGGCGCAATTGCGAGGCGAGTTTGGTGAACAGTTAATTTCACGTTTCGGGCCGGTCTATTGGCCGCCTAGATCGTGCGATTTGACACCATTAGATTATTTTTTGTGGGGGTATGCCAAGGCTTATGTGTATAGGGACAAGCCCGCTTCGATTGACGCACTGGAAGCCAACATCCATGCATTCATTCGTGAGATACCGGCCGATATGTGTGAAAGAGTATGCCAAAATAGGACTCAGCGGATGGGCTACCTGAGACGCAGCCGCGGTCAACATTTGCATGAAATTATCTTTAAACATTAAATTGCAAGGTTCAAACTATCGATTCAAATAAATATTTCATTCATTTTTTCGAATTTTTTGTGTTTTTTTTTTAAAAAAAGTTCTAAACCTCTTAAAAAATCACCTTTTACAATGTCTATTATAGTTCATTAAAGTAAAATTTTGATCTTAAAAGTAAATAATTTTCTTTTTTGCTGTTCGAACATAGGAAACTTATTTTTTACGAGTTTCCTATTCGAACACAAGTGTTCGACTACTGGGGTATTTTGCCACGAATATTATAATGAATGAATGATAAATGAACTTTAAGGAAACTTAACTTACAAGTGCAAAATATATTTGTTTACAATTTTCGCGGTTTTTTTCTGCTGCAAAAGTGATAAAAAAATCTTATCTTGTGTTGCACTTTTTGGCAATCACAATACAATATTAAATATTGTTATAGAATCGACGACGAAACGCAAGAGTTGGAGGTGAAACGAAAAGACAAAAAAAGGAATTCCAAACCACAAAATACAAATAACAATTGATACTATTTAAAAAATTGCGTGTTGAGTCGGTTAGGTCTGTAATCCAAGTGGACAAGAGGTAAAATTTGATTTCCCAAGTACCGCATACAGAGAAATATGTGGACACGTACTGTGACTCACAGAATTACGTTAAGAATTAAGGATGAGACTTCGGCTTCCCACTATACAATATTGTTGGCGGACTATGGCAAATGTTTCTGATTCCCTGTATGGAAATATTGTTTATGTATGTCAGTGGCTATAAGAAAGGAAACATGGTTATTCGTCAGAAGAATGGGATGTTTCAAATTGAATGAAATATTGGCATGTAAAGGGTGATTTTTTAAGAGGTTTAGAACTTTTTTAAAAAAAAAAACACAAAAAAATTGAAAAAATGAATGAAATATTTATTTGAATCGATAGTTTGAACCTTGCAATTTAATGTTTAAAGATAATTTCATGCAAATGTTGACCGCGGCTGCGTCTCAGGTAGCCCATCCGCTGAGTCCAATTTTGGCATACTCTTTCACACATATCGGCCGGTATCTCACGAATGAATGCATGGATGTTGGCTTCCAGTGCGTCAATCGAAGCGGGCTTGTCCCTATACACATTAGCCTTGGCATACCCCCACAAAAAATAATCTAATGGTGTCAAATCGCACGATCTAGGCGGCCAATTGACCGGCCCGAAACGTGAAATTAACTGTTCACCAAACTCGCCTCGCAATTGAGCCATTGTTTCGCGTGCTGTGTGGCATGTGGCACCGTCTTGTTGAAACCACATATCATGCAAGTCAAGAACTTCCATTTCGGGCAAAAAAAAGTTTGTTATCATCGCTCGGTAGCGTTCACCATTGACAGTAACGCTGCGATTCGCATCATCTTTGAAGAAATATGGCCCAATAATGCCGCCGGCCCATAAACCGCACCGCACAAACAGTGGCTTTTTCGAGATGCATTGGTAGCTGTTGCAATGCTTCTGGCTGATCTTCACTCCAAATGCGGCAATTTTGCTTATTTACGTACCCATTCAACCAAAAATGAGCCTCATCGCTGAACACAATTTTTCGATAAAAAAGCGGATCCTCGGCCAGCTTTCCAAGAGCCCATTCACCAAAAATTCGGCGTTGTGGTAGGTCGGCTGGCTTTAGTTCTTGCACCAGCTGTATCTTAAAAGGCTTTACGCCCAAATCCTTCCGCAAAATTTTCCACGTAGTGCTGTAACAAAGGCCTAACTGCTGGGAACGGCGCCGAATCGACATTTCGCGGTCTTCTGTCACACTAGCTGATACGGCCGCAATATTTTCTTCACTACGCACAGTACGTAAACGTGTTGGTGGTTTAATGTCCAACAAAGTAAATTTGGTGCGAAATTTGGTCACAATCTTCCGAATAGACTGCTCAGAAGGTCGAGAATGCCGATCATAAAATGGAAGCAGCGCGCGATGAACATTTCGAACCGAGCACGAATTTTGATAGTAAAATTCAATAATTTGCAAGCGTTGTTCATTTGTAAGACGATCCATGGTTAAATTGCAAACCAAACTGAAGCTGTTTGACAGTGACACAAGGTACTAAACACACGTCAGCTGTCAAAACCAGTGTTGCCAAAACCAAACCAGCTAAAAAATCACCCTTTATTATGCGGTCCCCAACTCGAAAAGTTTATCTCTATGGCGAGTATCGTAGGAGCTTGCACTTATTTGGAAGTTGACGATTTTGGGTAAGATTACGAATCTCACTCCTGAATGATTCTTGCCGGACGTGTTTTATGATGAGTAGCCTCACCCACCGAAGGGTTTCAAGCGAGAGGCTGCGCGAATTTTGTTGGTTGACAGTTTTTGGAGGACCGAATGCAATAGCCCATAGTCCTAACTAATCCATTCCACGATGAGATCTTTAAAATGAGTAAGCTTAGGGCATTTGATTCAACTGATGACGTTCCGAGATAATAATAATCATTTTTAGTGTCCAGGCTAAATTTTTCGAACTCAATATCATAATTTTCCTTTCCGGCACAGAGAATTTTGAAGTAGGCCAATGTTTGTGTGGCCGTCCACCACATAGGATGATCCTTTAGGTTTGAGGGTAATACTCTAGGCGATGCACAGTCTGCTGTATTGGATTTAGAAGCGATATGATTCCAAACATACCGAGGAATGAATCTCTTCGAGAATGGCAGCTGTGCGATTTGCCACGAACGTAGTCCAGCGACGAGGCGGCGATGATAGCCAATGAAGAACGATTTGCGAATCGCACCAAGCAAAAACCTTCACCGTTGAATCGAAGATCTTAAGAGAGTTATCAAGCGGCATAGAAGAAGAATCCTCAACTCATCGAAAGAAAGGAGCTTCCGTTGATAGATTGTCCATTGTGTTGTCAATTGCGATGGTAGTGGATCATCCACTCGAAGTTGAGTGCCGATGACCATATTCAGGAGTTATTTTGAATAATATTACCGATGGAGCTAAAAATTCTAAGGTTTCAAATATGGGAGCAACCTATGATTGCACATTCCGAAAATGCAATGATACTCCAACTAAATCACGTTGAATTGGAGATCAAACAAGTAACTTGCAATTTAGTGAATTAACAAAGGAATCCTTGGCTGAGCTGGCTGAGCAATCGGACACTCGGGCACACGCGTAGTTTCGTTGGAGAGCTTTTCTGCCTCAAAATGGCGTGGTGCAGCAAGTAAAAATGGTTAAGGGCTAGAATGAACCTCATCTGCGGGTATGCGAACCATCTGGCCGAGACGAATATATTTATCCATGAAGCAACGATGCATGTCACGAAGGTTTGTATCTCGTTGGAACCGACGCTCCATCACTAACCGCAAGTTCGGAGACGGAGTATTGAAGAATAACAACGATATATCTACCATCGGATGAGCGGAAAATGTCTTGCGGAAATGTTATCTCGGAATGAGTCATTTCGCGGTGAAGCCGCATCTCTAGTTCCCAAAACCGTTGCAGCAGAACGTCAATATCCAGAAGAGAGTGAAGATACGAAATGGCAGAAAAATGCGGACCATAAGTCTAGCAATATCCTGCATTTTATCACATTGCCTTGATTATCCGGAACCTTAGCCAATGTGGTTGATAGTATCGTTTGCTTTGATATGTAAACATCGATCGAATGGTTATTGACTATACCTGGCACTTGTGCAGGTGTTACGTAAGGCATGGGTGTTACCGAGCTCGAGCATTATGAGCGCGCTCTGAAGCGAGCGTGCTCAGATTGTTCTGCAGTATTTATGAAACACACTTGAGCACATAGCTGTCATTTGTTGTAAATATATGTATAAATTGAATATTTATTAATTGTTATTTATTAAATTGGTTAATATTCAGTTCCAGAACAACAAGAGGCGTTTTTCTGAGCTCATAAAGCGAGCTCTGAACGAAAAAAGAAACACAAATTCTGAACTCTGATGTGACTGAGCTAAAAAAGATACACGACATTTTTGTATAACCGTTCAGGTTGTGCTCTGAACTATAAAGGAAAAACGTCTATAGTCAAGGTCTTATTAATCTTCGAGTTTGTGGCCACATATTTATTTCCCGAGAATTGTCTTTCCAGTCTAATTGTCTAATCAAATCAATGAATTTGGCACGAGTAAAATAACCTAGGCGCCAAAAAATGATAACGGTTTTTTATAGAGGGGTTAAATACAAGCATTTTTGGGGGTCTATCTACGTTATTATTTGTTGGCGCCTAAGTTATCTTACTCTCCCTATGAATTAAATCACTCAATTTAAAAGTAACAAACTCAAATAAATTCGACGAAGAATGACCAAATTTTTTATGTAGAATCGACGACAAAACGCAAGAGTTGGAGGATAAACGAAAAGTCAAGAAAAGGAATTCCAAACCACAAAATACAAATTTTTTTAACAATTGATACTATGAGAAAAAGTGCGTGTTGAGTCGGCTAGGTCTGTAACCCAAGTGGATGAGGGGTAGAATTTGATTCCCAAAGTATAGCAGAGAAAATGTGCAAGTAAAAACGACGTTAATCACAACAACAAACAAAACTATTGATAGATATCTCTGAACTCAGAGCATAACATGATGGCTGTTGAATTGTTGCTGTGATAAACCAGAGCTAGAAAGTTTTCTCTGGACACGTAGGTACTCTGAGTCACAGATTTACGTTATACCCTATTCACACCGAGTCGAAAACTGGGTTTTCGCGAAAACACTCGGAAACTTCATCGAAAACAGAAGTTTTCTCATACATATTTCAGTTTTCAAAACGAATTCGACGTTTTCGACGAAAACACGTTTTTCGGTGCGATGTGAAAATGGTATTAAGCTAATTAATTGATGATTTTTACAAAGAAAATGAGTTAAATTAAATTTGGAATACAAACAATAATGAAGCGATAAAACGAAAAACAAAGGGATAGATAATATTTCCAAATAGACATAATAATGTAGGTACAGTACATAGAAACAATTGCGGTAATACATGGGAAAAACAAACAAAGCAAGGCTTAAATATTTTCCTATTAGTCGGGTGATACAAAGTAGCTTACCATACAACTTTTAAAGTTCATATTGCAAACTGCACTAGACAGTAGATTGTGCAGTGAAGGTATTGGGGTCGTATGAATAAAACGTAGCAATTGCTTTTACTCAAGAGAAATGTCAAAATCGAAGCATTTGCTACATTTCGTATGAATAAAAACCAATTTAAATTAGCTCCAACTTTTGATATGTTCGAAAAGCGGCGACACTGACCTTTTACTCAGATCGGTATGAATAAAAATTATCAGACAAAGCAAATGCTATGCAAATTCTGAGTCTAAATAGCAGACTCAGACCTTTTGCTAAATATTTTGTACGCACCTTTTTTACATATAACAATCTAAGCATTGTGAATTCTCTATGTTTTGTTTATAAATAGTTAAATTAGGTTTTGTTCGTGCATGGAAACCAATAAAAACATGGATGCGATACGTTTTCACATTATACCTGTTTCACCTCTTATTGTTAACGTTCGTGCTAATAAAAAACAGTATAAACAAGGTAGAATAACTTCATACAATTGTTTCGCGAAAATGTGGACATTTTGGCTAATACTTTTTTAAATGATAATTTTGAGACGCGTGGTGGTGCTCTTTCAAATATCCAGAAAATTAAATCTTTCGTAAGGTAATTAGGAGATCCGGGCTTTCAGGTAACATTTTAAAATTCATGGCTTAACAAGTGAACAATTTATGTGTTTAGGTTGGTGTTGGAGAAGATATTGGTGTTCATCAGTCAACCGTTTCGTTAACTAATTGGTATTAGTGTCAAAAAATAGTTCAACATGCCGATGATTGGATACATTTTCCAACAACTGAGTAAGAAATCAAAAATCACCAAGCGATTTGGCAAATAAAATTTATGCTTCCGGGTGCAAGCTTTAGATTGCTTTTGATAATTTACCCACAAAAATTTGAAAATAAATTCAAAATAAACAAACAACACTTGTCAAGTTTGACAGAAATTGAAAGCAAGGACATGTACAGCGAAGTAAATGCTATGTTCGAATTTACTTTAGCAAACTAGGTTTTTATTCAGTCCGATTTAAAGCATTTGCTAAGGGCTTTTACTTTGCTAAATACTTTTACTCAAAGCAAATGCTAGTTTTTATTCATACGACCCATTATATTAGCTGTTTTTTATTATCAGCTTTGATCCATATAGATCATGGATTTACATGCACTTACAACAATAGCACCTGATCCTGCCACCACACAATCACGTTGCCAGACTAAAAAATGGAACACAAAAAATCAATTGATTTTTTTTCGCATTCGAATAAACTCCCTGTCCGTATTCCGAGTTATTTTGTTTTTTCTTGTTTTATTAAGGTATGTCCAGACCAGCCAAACATTTGATAAGCAATTAAATACCTACCTGTTCCATATTTATTTCTAAACAAAACAATTTTTATGGAATGTTTCACAGTTACCCAATCGTGATAGGAAATCATTTTTGTTTTACAAGTATCCCTGCAGAAAGTGAGTGCTGTTTTTCAATTAGGTATTATTTGTTTTTAAATAAAATAAAAATGTCCAGAAAAACTTTGAGTATCTAATGAGAAAGTGATTCATTTAATACGATTATTTGAATTAAATCGCGTGATTGCCGAGACCAAAATTACAAAAATAAAAACTTTACTCGCTGCTAATAATCCCACTACATTATTTTCTTAATATGCGAAGATAAACTCAAGCGGTAGCAGCAAATATTGTTCATGTGTTGCATATTTGAACTTAAAATACTAAATTTATATATACATATATATATATTATAAATATATTTCAAAAGAAAAATTATGCAAATTTGATTGAAATATGGTAACACCCCCGACATTGCAAGTGAAACGACATTTTCCTTGTGTGACGTCACGTTGAGAAGAATATTTGCAATATGGCTGGTGGCAATATGAAGTTTGAAGTACTACCCTGTATTATCTGTTTTGTTTTTGAAAGCAACTGTTGCCACAATTCCAAAATTAAACTTTTCAATGATCCGTTTTGTTTTATTTTCGTGATCTGATCCGGTTCAGATTACGCTGATAATAAAAAAACAGCTATTATATTACACGGAAGTACGGAAGCATACATGCACAATGCGATGCAACACACTTATGTCGTTTTCCATTGGTTTCACTCGGGGATCCCACTCATTCTGAAATCCAATGGAACAAAAAAATGCTTCTGAAAGAATCTGCAAAAGCATTGGTGAAATGCCAATAACTAATCTACGGCTGCTGTCAGCTGACTTGTAAAATACATATATGTCGTTTTCCATTGGGCAAAAAGAAGCGTCCGGAAGAGTCCGGAATCGAAAAAATCACTCCTGAAACCGTTCCATTGGCACAAAAAATACTCTTCTGGTGATTCTGATGAGAGAATTTCGAATTGACTTTGCCAGCGCTTGCTTACAACGCCAAAACAACTTGCTGCCGCTGTCTAGTTTCTACGTCTTTCGTTTAAAATCAAGGAAAATACGAATTCACTAATACGCAAAATACCAAAACACTATGGAACTCAGAAGATGACTATAGTCACATTTTTTGGCTTACCATGTTCGTATGGTGAAAAGGTTCCAGCATCAATATTGATATATGGATCAATTTTAATTGATGTAACATCCAGGCCGCAAGATTTTAACAGCGTCCCAAATGAACTCGCAATAACGCCTTTGCCAACTCCGCTGATTACTCCACCAGTTACTAAAATATACTTCATATCCGAATTATGTTGATTTGTGCGATTTGGAAGCATAATATCTGTTTCTGCTTCAATTACGTTTTTTAATTCAATTTAATACGAATATAGATTATTTTGCACAACCACGTGGGATTAATTGCACTTTAAAAGCGCGAAAGTAGTGATCTGGAAACGCTTACAAACGAGGGAAAACAATTCGAATACGGACTACAGGCGACAATGACTTTCTGCACTAGCTTGAGGATTTCTTATTTTATTTTTATATTAAATGTACTTTTTCCGTTTTAATTTGGCAAATAGAAAAGAACATGTTCGCATTAGAGTGGAGAAATCAGCCACAAGCCCACAACGGTGCAACCATAGAATAACCAAACTAGATACTAGAGTCAGTTTCCGTGCACCTAACCGATTTTCCCCGCAAATTTTGAATAACAGACCTCTCTCGTGCGCTCATTTTTGTTCCTGGCTGTGATCTGAATCAGTGATGGGACTTGAGAAAAGCGAAGCAGTAGATAGCCTTAAAAAGGTGGTGGAAAACAAAATTTTACTTGTAGTTACCAAGAATTTACTTATTTTCACTTCCTATGGCTCTTGATATTATTTAAGAATTAAAAGTTTTTGAGGTAAACTCATCAATATAAAAAAGAACTACAGAAAAAAACTCCATAGATTCAAATCATCATTAAACACAAAAAGTCAAATAAATAAATATTAGCGCAGTAAATGGTGTACTGGACTGGAAGTTTTTGCTGATGCAATTCTCAAAGAAAAATACTGATAGCTGAATGTGGATGGGTAAAAGTAAGGCGAGTAGGTATATGTACAATTTTCAATTTAATACAATGATGGAAAAGAAATATTATTAGCGAATAGCGATGAGTATAAGGTGCTAGATTTCGAGTTCAGGTTGCTAGAATTTCAGAAAGTGTAAAACAAAGTTAATGAAATACAGAGATTTATATCTTTCCAGTGGAAAGGCGGCTGCCTTCCAGCTGTTTTCCCGAAAAATTCATGAAGTCCATGCCAGAGATGAATGAATAAAAGAGATGGATATATTTCGTATGTCTATCCCCCCAAAACCCATTTGCTTATGTCGTTTTCCATTGGTTTCACTCGGGGATCCACTGATTCTGAAATCCAATGGAACAACAAAACTGCTTCTGAAAGAATCCACAAAAGTATTGGTGAAATGCCAAAAAAATAATCTACGGCTGCTGTCAGCTGACTATTACACCTGTGTGAGTGCTTCTTGAGTGAATTCTGACTTCAAATCGAAAAGCGAAATTCTCTTCTCAGAATCACCAGAAGAGTATTTTTTGTGCCAATGGAACGGTTTCAGAAGTGATTTTTTCGATTCCGGACTCTCCCGGACGCTTCTTTTTGCCCAATGGAAAACGACATTACATTGTTATTTTTGTAATTTCAATCCCTGTCTGTCAATACATGTGAGCTACAAAAAAATCTATACTATTGGCAGACCACTAATCAAAATTCAGAACCGCCGGCCGAATGTCATAAAACAGCATAATTTTGTATTCCCCATATGGTGACACATTCTCTTTTAGATAGGTCTGTTCGTTAGATATACATTACATTACATTACATTTTTATTATTATTACGTAATTAATTACAATAATAATGTGAAACAGGCTATAGCACTAGCTACCAGGGCTATCGGCTAGTCGTTAGATATACAATTTTTCGGTTACCTCCACACTGTAGACATTGTATTAATCCGACTGGAAGGAACAACTTTTTTTATATGTGAAATTATTAATTATTCAAATTATGAAAACTTTGAAAAGAAACATTACGAAAGCATTATGTGCTATCTATCGGATAAATTGCGATATTTACTTGTATGGCAATTATCTATTCTTGTTTTTTAAATAAATAAAAGTTTTAACATAATTCAACGTGCAGTAGTTAAATGTAGAAAAAAAGTGTTTAAATGTTTTGAAATAATATATTATAAACAATAAAAACTTTTCATGTCGAATTATAGTAGATAGCCTTGATAGATTAGTACGTGACGAAAATGTTGGATTTTGCAAATTATATAAAAATTGATTGGTAAATTGTAAATAATTTTAATTTAAATTGTGTTGAATTTAACAAGAAAACTTTTTTCATTACTCTGTTAATAAAAATGGAATTTGAATTGTTATTCGTAACTATATTAACCATTTTTGATAAAAAGCAGTGTCAAAGTGTTAGAAACATATTAATTATATATTCACTGCAAGCAAATTAACTGTCAACCGTCAAAATTCAAATTTTCATAGTGAACATGCCCAAACCATTTTTCCAGGATATTTGAAAATTTTATGAATTTCGGTGGTGAATTCACCAACTTTCCGCCACCTTCCGGGTGAATTCACAAACTCACTTATACTAGTATATAAATGAGAATGTATGCGTGACTTCATGAATTTTTCGGGAAAACAGCTTCTAGGTAGCCACCTTCCACTGGAAAGATATCCATCTCTGTATTCTATTATCTTTGGCAAAGATAAAGGAATACAGAGATATATAACTTTCCAGTGGAAGGGCGGCTGAACAAGCTGTTTTTCATGAAGCCACGCACAAATGATCTTTTCTTTTCTAGAATATGTGAGTTAATGAATTGGACTTTAATGTAAGAATTTATTATTTTTTAATATTTCAAAACAGTGCTTTTTTTTTAGACAAAATACGCGATTTTCCGACATGAAATATGGTTTTTAAGAACGCAAACATAATATTAACATCGGACAGAAATTAAATTCCCCACGTTCCTTCGTTTTTGTAATACCTAGAATTATCTATATTTTTCGCAATAAACTCATTAAATAATGTTGAAATAGCATGGAAATATGGAAACAGTGTCAGATGCAATATCATCATCAATTTTTGTCAGTCTTTATGAACTTTGACTGATTTTGAGTTTTGTGACCTGCTCCATAGGAGATCACAATTTCGATTGTTAGTGAGACTCATAAAGTTGTGAGTTTGCTGCCAGAATTCGGAAACCTCACAAAATTAATTTCAACTTGTGAGGTATAAGTACGGTGACCATATTTTTCAAAGCAAAATAAAGGAAAAAAAATATTATTATTTTTGTATTTATTAAAACCCAAAACTCTCAGCACCATTCAACAAACGTATCCAAATTCCAACGCCAACCTAACGAGCAATGAAAAGTAGTGTGTAAGACAATCATTTCCATAAAAACTGGAAAGTTGCTTTACCTCTTCCATTGGCTTCCATTTAGTAGTTGACGGTGTTTCTATAAGCTTGAGCATAAACTTAGGGTGTAAACACATTTTCAAGTATTTTACATTGGTATTTTTTTGCCTTTTTGTACGTACATTATGAGTTATACGTAAATTGTTTTGTTGCTCAAAAATGAATGCTCGATGCATGCATGTTTTTGTCATTGTTTTAAAGGACAGTCTCAAAAATAAAGGACAAAAACCGTCCTTTAATAAAAAGAAAAAAATACAGGGCAAAGGTGAAAAGAAAGGACTGTCCTCTTAAATACAGGACGGATGGTCACCGTAGGTATAAGTGACGTTTGCCAGAATCGGGCTGTTAATATTAAATTTTGTTTTCCAAATGGAGGGATGATAGCAGATTGTACACTATTTTGACATTAAATTCAGTGGTAAGTGCGAGTATGTTATGTAGGGAAGTGGAAGGAGATAGGTTACGACGAATTTTGTATTTAATCGCATTGCATTCGTAGATTATGTGGTGGGTTCCTGGTTGGAACTGCACATATTTGGCAAAAGGGACGTCTGTTTGTGGTATGTGTCCCAAGCGTAGCCGAATAGAGGTTTTCATCATTTGATGGGTACAATCTGTGGCAATAAGACAGAGTAGCTTATGTCGACATAAGCGATTTTTCAGTTTTTCGATTTGTAGTATTTAACAGTTTGAGATATGGTTGGTTGGTTGGGGTATACCTTTTTGGTGCGCCGGGCTGATCTTCGAACTATCGTTTTATTTGGTTCTTCTATCGGAATTTGGGTTTCATTAACATCAGCCGAACTGTCATTTTCACTGGAATTATTAAAACTGCAAAAAAAAATTGTCATCTTCAAAATCTATTTCCTGAGCTGGTTCATATATGGTGTCGTGACAATCTTCAATATATGAACGTTTCTTATGAAAAATAATTTCCAAATCATTTTGAACATCTCTTGAGACTTAACACTCTATTTCTTCATTATTTAAAAATTTAACATCTTTGCTAGTAATTAAATTTGTTAAACGATATCCCTTCGAATAATCATCATAGCCCACAAAGGTTAAAACCTCAGACATTCAAGTTTCAAGTTTAATTTATTTGGTAAAGTACAAATAAGAACAATAGTCTTTTATAGTACATTAAAGCTCAAGAAAATATACATTAAAATTACATTAAATTTAATAGCGAGCGAAGTAAATATAAATAGAAATATTAAGTGAAAATTAATTAAATGCGCTTAAGCAAAAAAGAGAAAAAAAAATAAACTTTAACACGTATTGGAGGGGAGTTGGGATTGGTCTAATAAAAAGAAGGGAGAAAAATTAGAATAGAAGAAGAGTAATAGAGTAAAAGAAGAAATACGTAGATTACATTAATGTGCAAAATGTGCAAATAGTGCATTTTTAAATTTTCCGGCTCCAATTATTTGTTTGACGGTGACAGGTAAAGAGTTCCAAAGTCTGGCAGTGTGGACAAGAAAAAGGCGTGATGTATTCGAAAAATTAGATGAAGGCGTTATGAGGTTGAATGTTCGCGGTGACTGGACAAATTGCAGTTTCTGGAATAGATATTGTGGTGAACGGTTATGTATTATTTTGTGCATGAATACACAGCACCTAATTTCCCAATAATGTTGTAATGAACAACCAAGGACATGTTTGTGGTAGACAGACACATGGTCATATCTTCTAATTCCAAATGCATATCGCACCATATCATTAAAAGCAACAAGTAATTTGTGCTGAGACTGAGAATCTAATTTTGGATGTACCACTATGGCGTAATCAATGATAGTCTTGTATCTACAGGTGTAAGACTAGAATACAACCAGAGTTTTCGTAATCCTGCATAAACACGCGCCACGATAAAATTTGCATGGTCGATAGCGGAAAGGGATCGATTCAACTTGAACCCAAGGCTTACAACTGTATCGTAAAACTCAAGTCTGCTGGAATTAAGACAAAGAGGCGGCATCTCTTCAGTATCATAGAGCTTTTTTGAAATCAGAATTAATTTAGTTTTAACCGGATTTAAAATCAGACCATTACTTTGGGACCACTTTACTGTTGAAGAGAGATCAGAATTGAATCTAGCCACTAGATCTTCCACCAATCCATTTGGTCGAGAAAGATATATCTGTTCATCATCAGCATATAGATGTATAGATGCGTTGCAGCAAACTTGTGGTAGGTCATTTATATAAAAGCAGAACAGGATCGGGTCAATAATTGAACCCTGAGGCACCCCGGCGAGAACACGTGATGTTAGATGTCATAACCGCTTCTCCCCAAAACTCATTTGTCATTTTTGTTTCAGCTAGTAAGCAACGAGCCATTTCCATTAGGGACCTATTCTTTCTTTCAGCTACACCGTTCTGCTCCGGAGAATATGGTTCTGTAAACTGCAGTTGAATCCCTCTACTATTGAGATAATTTTTAAGATTTTGAGACTTGTATTCCCCACCGTTATCTGACCGAATGATACTGGTATATCTTAAAAACTTATTTTTGACTGGCTCCAAATAATTTCTTACTTCTCCTTTATCATGAAGAAGATATATGGTATATCGGCTATAATCGTCAATGCATGTAAGAAAATATCTTTTTCTTCCTGGTGTAATTGTCTGCATTGGATCACAAACATCAGTGTGTATTAAATCCAGTACACGTTTTGACTTTGTATGGGACTTTGTTAAAAGTTGTCCTGGTCATTTTACATTGCATATCTCAAAATTTTTCTTAATCCTATAATCAGTAATATTAAAATCGCTTACCGTTTTTCTTTTTTGCATGATTTTAATATCAATGTCTCGATGTCCAAATAGTTTATGCCAATAGTGCTGACAATTCTGCATTCCACAGCCAAAGCCTTTTGTTCCACTTGTTGCCGTAACTGAAATTAGTCAAATGACGGTATGAATAATACATTCTGAACATCAACTGTAGTTTTCTCACCATTATTATTATTATTATTTGAGAGGGGTTGTTGTACTGCGACCTTTTGGTCTATTGTACCCCCTGCTAACGCCTTAGTGAGGTATATGCCCTCATACGAGTTCCCCTCCCATTATAATTCCTTTCGGAATCATTTTAGAGGTTCTTGTACTCTCGTTTCTCCTTGGCGGAAGAAATCCGTCCTATAGCACTCTCTCTAGTCCAGTTTCCTTTAAGAATCTTAGGATGAGAGCTGGCTCCAGTGACCGTATTTCCTCATCAGATAGTTGGTACTTGCCCAAGTATTTCAGTCTTTTGTGGGTCAATGCCCCACACGATCCCAGCACGTGTTCTGGGATTTCACTGGACTCATCGCAGAATCGGCAGAGACCTTCTTCAGATATACCCAGTTTCCTGAGGTGTTCCTTGAGTCTACAATGCCCCGTTAGAAAACCCGTTAGGATACGGAGGCTATTTTTACTCATGCCGATGCAAGCTTGGAATCTTTTCCGGTTGTATTGTCCCAGAAGTTTTTTAGCCTGCCTCATGCCTTGAGTGTTGTGCCAAGTTCTTGCCCTGTTTTCTTTCTCTAGTTTCCTAAATTCTTCTTTGAGGGTGTGATCCCCTATTCCGCAGAATGGTTCAGGACCTATGAAAGCTTCAGATGCTCCCTTTCTTGCTAGGGAGTCGGCCATTTCATTACCCTCTATTCCCATGTGGCCAGGTACCCAGCAGAGGGTTATTTTGTTTCTCCTACCCAATTCATTTAATTTTTGTAGGCATTCCCATACAAGTTTGGATTGGATGATGTAGGAGTTGAGTGCCATAATTGCAGCCTGACTGTCTGACATTATAGCTATATCACAGTTGGTTATGTTTCTGTCGAGGTTGATTTGGACACATCTATCTATGGCATAGATTTCGGCCTGAAAGATGCTGGTACTTTTGCCCATTGGTTCAGAATATTTGGTTCTAGGCCCGCATACTCACACTCCAGTTCCCTCATCAGTTCTTGACCAATCTGTGTAGCACTTTGTTGTGTTATTGCTCAGCTTGTGAATTGTGGATTCGTTGCTCCAGTTCTTCTTGTTACTGAGCTTTGTAACAAAGTTCTTTTGGAAATCAAATCTTTTAATGGTATCGTCTCTAGGAAGGGCCAATAATGGGTGTTTTTTGACTAGAGCATCAAACTGTTTCAGTGTAATGCACTTTGCTCGTCCTATTCCTTCTTTGGCTATTCTTAGAATCGTTTTACTTGCACATTCCTCAACTACGAGGTGCAAGGGGGTCAGTTCCAATAGCACTTCCATAGCTGCAGTTGGGCAAGTTCTCATGGCCCCTGTAATACATAGGCATGCCAGTCTTTGCACTTTATTGAGTGTCTTCCTTGTAGTGGATAGACTGGTTCTTCTTACCCATGCAATCGCTCCATATGTGATCATTGGTCTCACAATGGCAATATACATCCATCTAAGGATGGTCGGGCTACATCCCCAGGATTTGCCCGCTAGGCTCCGGCAAATCATTAGAGCCCGCGTTGCCTTCCTGTTTATCTCATCTGTATGTTTTTTCCAGAGGAGTTTGCTGTCTAGGGTTAGTCCCAGATATTTAACTTCGTTGACTGATGCCAGTGTGGTTCCCGACAACCTTATCGGTCTCAGCCGTTCGAGTTTTCTTTTTCTCGTGAATGGTATTATTGTTGTTTTTGACGGATTTAGGCTAAGCCCAGCCGTCGCGCACCAATCCCGAGTTATTTCGAGTCCCCCTTGTATGATATCACATAAGGTTCCCTCAAATTTACCCCTGGCGATAATAACTATGTCGTCAGCATATGCTTGACAGATTATGCCGTGGTTTGACAATTTCTCAAGTGGCTCGTCCACTACAAGACATTAGGGGAGATAGAACTCCTCCTTGCGGACAGCCTCTTGCTGTGTTAACCTTGATAATTCCTTCTGATGTGTGAGTTTCTGCTGATCTAGTGCTCAGAAGTTCATACATCCACTTCGATACTGTGCTATTTACTCCTTTTCTACCTAGAGCTCGTATAATTGCATCATGCGATGTGTTATCGAATGCTCCCTCGATGTCCAAGAAAGCACACAGTACTATCTCTTTTGATTCAAGAGCGCTTTCAATAATTTCGGTCAGCTGGTACAAAGCAGTCTCCGTAGATCTGCCCGCTCTGTAGGCGTGCTGGCGATAATGAAGAGGCGATATACTAAGTACATCTTCTCGTAGGTAGTTATCCACGGCCTTTTCCATCGTTTTGAGAAGAAACGAAGTAAGGCTGATTGGTCTATAGGACTTCGGTAAACTTAGGTCCTTTTTTCCCACTTTCGGAATGAACACTACCTTTGCCAGTCTCCACTGGTTTGGTATATAGCCCAGTGCCAGGCTGCTTTTAAAAATGTTTGCCAGATGTGGAAGCAATTTACGTTGTCCTTTTTGTAGTAGGGCTGGCGTAATTCCATCCACCCCTGGTGATTTAAAAGGCTGAAAGGAACAGATTGCCCATTCTAATCGCCCCCTGGAGAAGATTTCGGTCGCTGTTTTCCAATCCTCTCTTTGGGGTCTTCGATTATTGGTCATGCTCCTGTTGTCCGTAGTCGGATGACTGCCAGGAAAATGAGTTTCTAATAGAAGTCTTGCCCTCTGTTTCTCATTTTGTGTATAGCTGCCATCCGGTTTTCTGAGAGACATTGATGTTCCTTCTGTTTTTGCTAGTGCTTTGTGCACTCTGGCAGCAACAGGAGTATCCATGATTGTCTCACAGAATTGTCTAAAGCTTTCTCGTTTTGCTTTCCTTATTTCTTTGTTGTAAGAAGTCAGTGCCATACTGTAGCTCTGCCAGTCTCCAGTACGTTTCGCTGTATTAAACAGTTTACGCGTTTTCGACCGAAGTCTTGACAGATTGTTGCTCCACCATGGAACCTTATTCTTCTCTGCACTTCTGCTTATTGGGCAGCTAGTTTCGAACGCATCTGTGATGGCTGATGTTATGCCCTCCACTGTGTGTTCCAGTTCTAAATGATAAGCTGGGGCTCTCCTGGTATTTACCTGCTCGAGATTGTTTTCAAGAGCTGATTCAAAGAGGTCCCAATTCGTATTTCTTGGGTTTCTGATTGGGTTACTTGTGATACAAGTGTTGTCTAGATCGAAGGTAATGATTCTATGATCAGACATAGATGGCTCACTTGATACTCTCCAGTCCCTAACAAATCTACTCATGCTATGGCTGCCTAGTGTAAGGTCTAGTACCTCTTGCCTAGCTCGAGTTACAAAGGTGGGGGTATTACCTACATTATATATATCAAGAGCAGAGCTTAAGAAGAATTCTAATAATGACTCACCTCTGATGTTAGTGTCTGTACTCCCCCAGATGGTATTGTGAGCATTGGCATCACATCCTATTAGCAACGGCAGTTGGAGCTTGTTTGCATGCTCCACAAGGCCTTGCAGTGCCGCCGATACGACTGGTTCGTCCCCGGCGCAGTAGGCTGAAGCGATGATGATGGTGCGGTATGCTCCTTCCAGTTTCAGAGCTACCTGTATTGGCACCAGGTCTCGCGTAGCATAGGACTGCTGGTCGATACCGAGGCCCAGTACTTGCCCGGTTCCCTCTTTCCTCCCGTTCAGAACCTTCCACGCTTTGATGTTCAGGCCATCATTCTGTGCTTCGAGGAGTGCCAATGTGGTTTGGTGCTCCTGATCAGCACTTCGTGGGAAGTAGATTGTTATCGAATGGGCACGTGGTATTTCCTTCCCGCTCATCGCAGTAAGGCCCACTCCCTTCCAATTGCATAGTTTGGGTGCTACTGTCTTCAGCCATTCCACAGTCTGTGGAGTCTCGCATTCAACCAATAGCATACCCATCCTGAAATGTATGCCATTGAATTTGAGCTTATGCTCCCATCCACGGGCCATTTCATCCACTAGAGCATTCTCTAGATCCTTGAGCTCGTCGGTACTCAGCATCTCCCTAGGATATTCGTAAGGGAAAACCGCCACCTGCTCGGCCGTCGCCGTCATGGCACGACTTCCACCAGCTGCAGCTGCTTTTGCAGCCGCTGCATAGCTTTTGCCGTGTGAGACAGCAGCATGCCTAGCAGGCTTTGTCCGCGACCTGTCAGGTTTTTCACTCACCTTTGGCTTCTTCTGCGTATTACCTACAGAAGGTGAGATAGTGCTACTGCACCTCTTTGCCGCTGGTGTCGGACCAGGAACAGGCTTAGCCTTATGTTCTTCGGCCTTCTTCCTTGCCTCCTCAGGTACAAAGCCCTTTTCGAGGTAGCGAAGGTACCATCTAACGCCTGCACCGCTCAGCCCCTTCCGAAGAGGGTCGTCCTTACCACCAGGCTGGCCCGGTGGTGGCATGGGTGGGCATATCCGTCCTTTCCTTTTAGCCGTAGCTACTGCAGGTTGTTTAGGTTCAGGTATACGAGCTTGGCTCGTTGCCATCCCCTTACTTCCCACTGCAGCCTTGGCCAAAGGTTGAGATGCTAGAGCTTGGCTCCCGCTTCCCAGTCTGGCAGCTTGAAGGCGTTCAGCCAACATAGGTGTCGGCACCGGAATTTTTGATTTGGCGGTGTTTTGGCTGGTGCTGGGTTGCACTTGCCGAACACTGCTTCCTCGACTTGTTCCAGGCTGACAACTTGAGTCATCGTAGAGCCTCTGCTCCACTTCGGTAACTAATCCAGATGCGGTGTTACCCCGCAATCTGTTTAGTTGGGTTTTTTGTTTTTGTTTGTTTTTTTTAGAGTTTGGTTTCATATCCCACGAGTAACGCGGGAAAGGGTCGTCCGCCACGCCAGAGCCCCGTATAACGTGGTAAGGCCAAAGTTACTCCCTGAGGTGGCCCGGTATCAGAGAGGCTCCGTAATAATACAGTCGGTTACCCCTGACTGCAAACCGTATCCGATAAGCACGGGTCGCATGACTCTCTCGGATTAGGGGTGGCAGACTTAGTTCACCAACCCTCATCACCTTTCGACCAAACCAACTCCACCAGTAACCGGCATACACTGAAGTACTTCGATGGCTGGTAGTGTTGATCCTGCCAACAGGCTCAAGTGAGTTGGCTCACCATTACTATTAATAATTTTAATACGGCAGAGTCCTTTTTCACTTGAAACCACTGTATCTCCGTTTGCTACTGTTACTTTCTCCCGAACTGAGGTATTCATTCCAACAAATTCTGATACTCTTGTGCTTATGTGGCAAGTTGCACCAGAATCAACAACACAAATATTGTTGTCGTTAGCCATTGAAAAGCAAAAACTACCTTCGTGGTCTTCAGCAAACTCCTGTATTTCATTTGCTTGATTTTTGGTCTTTAATTTCTTCAACTGCCAGCAATCCCTTTTAATGTGTTGATGAGCAGAAGTTGGCTATCCTCCACTGATAACCCGTAATCACGGTCGCTTCACCATCATCAAGTTTCTTCCACGCTGCATCTAGCACTGCCGCGGGGCTGCAAAACATTTCCGAGCTCCATCCTTTTTCAATATAATTAAAAATTTCTACTTCCACAGATGGTAATTATCTGCATTGAGTTTTGCAAATGATGGTTTTAAAAACTCCATCTTAAAACTGGGCCCATAACCTCTTGCAGAGCAGAAAAGAAAATAGAGCAATATCTTGAACTATGAAAATGTATTTAACGAATAAATACAAAGGCTACAGTGAATAATTAATAATAAATAATAATCGCAAGAACCGTTGCTCCGTTCTAACCGTTTGTGAGAGAGGCGGTGGAGTATTGGTTTCGGTTCGGGCCACCTTGCGCAGTGATGTAATCAATCTACCTCCAACAGCAGCAGGTTTAGATGTTGACCAAGTAGCAGTCTCAATAAAACTCATTTCTGGAACTGAAGTTATTGTTATTGTAAGTTATATACCACCAAGGATTCCGTAGCTATTATACAAAGCACATATAGATAATTGTTCCTTTATCTTAAATAATTTAAAAGATCATCAGCACGTTGTCCTTCTTGGGGACTTTAATTTACCTAACTTTGGTCATTTGACTGCGGTGATTCTAAACTTCTTCCATTTAATGTTAACTTATATTATGAGCGTGAAGTCGTTGATACTCTTGCCCAGTTTGACCTTCGTCAGATAAATAATTTTCCTCGTTTCGTAATTCTCTTTTTCATGTAGCATTATCGATGCAATTTGAATTCTATGAATTTTTTAAACCAGGTTCCACTGACACTTATTTTAAATATAACTATGCTAAAGCCAACTTCAGCAACATTTCAAACTATTTAGATAGCATGAATTGGTTAGATATATTTAATAATTGTAATTTAGATAATTCTTATAATTTATTTATGAATACTGTAAAAATGGCAATTGATTTGTTCACACCTAAAGTAAAGTCTGTCAGTGGTAATAAACCCATCTGGTTTAATGATAGAATCATAAATTTAAATAATAGGAAAAATAATGCTTATAAACGATTTCGTAATAGTAAAAAAGACCCGGAACTTTTGAAAATTTATCGGGCGCTCCAAAAACAATTTGATGTTTTAAATAAGTTTCTTTACAGACAGTATGTTCTCTCTGTCGAATCAAATTTAAAGACAAACAGTTTACGCTTTTGGAGCTTTATTAATAGCAAAAAACAATCTAATGGTATTCCTAACTGTATGCGTCTAAATAACGTATCTTAGCCTGATCTCTCAACCATCTGTAACATGTTCGCTCAACACTTTCAATCTGTATATTCTTGTGGTACTACCACATCTATAGTATCTAGTAATAGCTCAATGTCCTGTGATCTCTTTAATATCGGCAACTTAGAGTGCTCAATCCCGGAAGAAAGAGCAATTTGATCTTTCTTTATTAAATTTAAATAAAAATCCTGGTATGGATATATGCTCTTTCGCGTTTTCTGTACCTCTGTCTTTAGTCTTTAATTTGTCTCTCCGGTCCGGAAATTTTTTGAAAAATTGGAAGAAGTCCAATCTGTAAGATTTCAACTATTCCTAAGTAGTTTGAAAAACCAGTGTCACCAACGATTCTCCAACTACGATCTTGACATGCGCTACCAACTTAATTTTTACACTGGGTGTAAACCTCTCCCCCTGGTTATAATTTTTTTTCCAGTTTCCAGTCTATTTGCCTTTGAGTTTAACAGGTTTGTCATTTGTGGGTGGAAAAAAGTCGAAAGTAAAATCCTGTCTCTTGTTTGTGGTTCTAAATATTTTTGATATTTTTCAAAATTAATTAATTAAATAAATTATTGTCATGCGAAATGGGTAAGTATACATGGATTTTTATGTTGTATGTATCATAAAAATTGTTTTACTTTTTCCTTTCTGAGAACAAAAAAAAAGGGAATAAAAACGGGAAAAAGAGGTATCAAAAAAGGGAAAAAGAATAATTTTGGATGACAAAAAAGGGAATCCACATGCCAAAAGTCTGGCAACGCTGGCCGGTAGTGTCGTCAACTATACACGTTAGCAACAGAAATACACAAACACGCCCAAGGACAGAAAAGATCGATGACAACAAGGCAATGACAGTGAATTTCGGTATGGTTGTAATGGTTTTGCCAGAGTTCGATACTTGTGTAGGTGAAATGAACTCGGCACAGTTCATCGATCGCGTGGAACAGCTGAAGGAAGCGTACGGGTGAAATGAAAAGTTGGTTCTCTTCGCTGTGCAAAGTAAACTTAAAGGCGCCGCTAAGCTCTGGGTAGACGCGCAGCCGATATTTCGCGATTGGGTGGATTTCGTTACCATTTTTCTGACTGACTTTCCGTGTGTCTTAAATACGGCCGATATACACATGCAAATGATGCAATCGCATGTGGGTAAAAATGAGTCGCTTATCGAGTTCTACTACAGAGTACTATCGCTAGGTCGTCGTGGTAACATTGAGGACAACGCAATCATCCGATATGTTATTAACGGTCTGAAAGATGAAGGGCTGAAGAAGACGCTTTCAGCCATGAACTTCATTAAGTGTTCAGATTTGTTGAAAACTATGAATAGTGTCGCGGTAAACAATGCTGTTGCAGTGGCAGGTGGTGGTAATTCGCGAGTGGGTGGCTCACAATTCAGTTCAAAAAAAAAATATATAAGGACGTACATTTTGATAACAACAAACAGTCACCGTCGGGACCGATATGTTATAATTGTCGTGAGCGCGGACATCTGTCGAAAAATTGTCCGCAACCACAAAGAAAACCGCGATGTCAAAAGTGCTCGTCAACAAGTCACGAGACGAGAAATTGTCCACTACGAAACTGTGCGCCTGTAAACGCAATCGGGAATAATGTACCAGAACTAATCAAGGACATTCAAGTGGATGGTATTGTATGCGACGCACTGATCGATTCGCTGCAGTTGTAAATCTATAATTAAAGGCGTTATTGCTGAAAAATGTTGTGGGAAAGTGACACCGTGTGATGAGGTTCTGCAGGGATTTGCTGGAGGTGAATTTAAATGTAGTGAAATGCTGTCTGTAATAGTAACTCTTGACAGCCGTGATTACCCATGCGATTTCCTTATTGTAGATATTGTCGTGATGAAGTACGACGTCATAATCGGAACCGACATAATAGGTCTGTTCCTTTACTTTTAAATCTTACAAATTTTTACTAATTCTTACGAATTTTTACGAATTTTTGCGAATTTTTACTCAATGCCGTTCCTTAACTCGAAAAATTCGTAAAAGAGAGCGTCATCGAGAGAGCAAGAAATTACCCCTCCACTGAGAATCTTACGAATTTTTACTCAACAAATTTCTTGGTGTAAGAATTGAAAAAGCTGTCAATTAACAGCTGATTCGAAATTCGTTGTCCTATTTGTCATTTGTTTTGATTTTTTGTATATTAAAATGGTATCAACAGGCGGAAAAATAAAATTGAATGTTCTCCGACGAAATTCTTCCTCGCTGTAAGGAGTAAGAAAGGACAATCTCCTTCACGTAATTTTTAATGCTGTGCCGCTTTTTCCTCTTCTCGAATGCTTGTAGTTCGATCAGTACAAACTCTTCCATTTACTCGGATTCATGAATTTGATTAATTCCGAATCACTTTCATCAGTAGGTAGATGAACTAATTTTGTTCGTAAATTAGCAAATTCTTCGAGTTTATCAGATATTTTAACGACTTTTCGTACAACTTTTTTGAATTTTTGAATTATATATCTGTCGTTTTTCATAGATTACAGATTAACAAAAGCGTTCCCCAACTTTTTCGTAAGTGCCTCTCTCTGTGAGAGAATTTATCCCCACCACTGCCATTTTGACAGTCTTTTCCATTCTTACTACAAAAGTAAAGGAACAGACCTAATGTCACAGTGCCGCGTTATTATTGAAAACGGAAAGTGTCAGGTCATGTCTTTAGCCAGTCATTAGATTGACATCGGTGAAGATCTTTCGGCAAATGAGAAGAACGAATTGATGGATTTGCTAAATTCTTTCGCGGATTGTTAAAACTCGACAGTTAAAATGAAAATCTCGGTAACTACAACAAAACCAATAGTTAAAAAGCCATACGCTATTCCAATGCCGAAGCTCCAAACGGTCGAACGAATAATCGCGGAACTATTGAGCTTAAACATCATTCGCCCATCGACATCCGCATACTCTTCTCCAATAGTTCTGGTTCGTAAACAAAATGTGGAAGAACGTCTGTGCGTGGATTATCGAGAACTGAATGCCGTGACGGAGAAGCAACCATGGCCAATGCCTACTGTCGAGGGAGTTATTTCTATGTTGGCAGGTAAGAAATATTATACTGCTCTTGACATGATGTCAGGGTATTATCAAATTGAGATCTGCGAAGAGTCTAAACAGTACACAGCTTTTGTAACGCATCACGGTCACTGGGAATTCAACCGCATGCCGTTTGGGCTGAAGAACGCCCCATGCGCGTTCTTACGTATGATGATGGAGGTCGTCAGGCCAATCACGGAAAAAGTAGCAAATTATGTAGACGAAGTCAACATCGCGACAACAACTTTTCAAGAAGGGCTACAAAACCTTGACAAATTCCTTCAAGTAGTACGACGGGTTGGCTTAACGCTTCGAATTTCAAAGTGTTCGTTTATGAAAAGCAGTGTTAACTTTTTGGGTCACGAACTGGACTCAAGTGGACTGAAACCTGGACGAATTAAAACAAATTCGGTAAAGGACTTTCCTGTTCCGGTTAATCCGACGGAAGTAAGACGATTCCTGGGACTCACGGGATTTTTCCGTAAATTCGTGGCTAACTACGCTCATATTACTACCCCATTGACGCAACTAACGAGGAAGGATGCCGAATTTCAATGGACAGCCGACTGCGAGAAGGCGTACAAGAAGCTAATCAATACTTTGATCGAACAACCAGTCCTTCGGATCTACGACGTAACTAAAGAACACCAAGTACATACTGACGCTATCAGCGTCGGAATAGCAGCAATCCTGTTACAACAAGAGGACGGAGGGGAGCTGAAGCCTGTCGCATATTTCAACCGTGCGTGTAATGATGCCGAACGCAATTATCACAGCTACGAACTTGAAGTTCTGGCCGTCGTGGAAGGATGTCATCGTTTCCGGATGTATCTGCTGGGAAAAAACTTCACCATCGTAACCGACTGTGCCGCTATATCCAGTCTCAAGTCTACAAAGCCGCTAGTACCCCGTATAGCTCGATGGTTCTTGAAATTGCTCGAGTACGCCTATACCATTATCCATCGTCCTGGAGAAACCATGAAGCATGTCGACGCTATGAGCCGTGCTCCTGTTGAAGCAGCCAGAGTAGCAGATGATTCTAGCATGAACGTGATGGCGATAAAACTACAACCCGATGATTGGTTGGTGTCATTGCAGAAACAAGTCCCCAAACTTAAGGAAATAATACAAGTCATCAATCGTGAAGTGATCTCTGACCAACGGAAGAGGTATGACGCCGAGTACCTAATCAAAAACAATCGTCTGTTTAGAAGAGCAGATGAAGGCAGACTGCTACTCGTAGTTCCATGTGGCATGCGATGGCGAATTGTGAAACTTTGCCATGACGACGTTGGCCACCCGGGAGTTGAGGAACAGTCAATCGAATTCTTCAGCACTCTTGGTTTCCACGTACTAAGAACTATGTCAAAGGGCACGTTGGATCATGTATCGATTGCTGTTTTAGCCGAGAACCACGAGTAAAGGAGTGTCAACTGTATGGGATGGAGATACCCAGGCTACCTTTTGAATCGCTTCATAAATGGATCATTTGGGCCCGTTTGTTAGGAATCGCCGAGGAAACGAACACATCTTAGTAATCGTCGATGCGCTGAGCCGCTATACTCTGCTCGCAGCTGTTAAATCAACCATGACGAAGCCGGTGACGGATGTCCTAAGTCAACTAACTTCACACTTCGGAGTGCCAAAGAGGATCGTTACGGACAGAGGAACCTCGTTTACGTCACAAGCATTCGCCGATTTTTGTGCCATCAATAACATTCAACATGTCAAGGTAGCTGTCCGGACCCCCCGAGCAAACGGTTTAGCCGAGAGGGTAAACCAGTCAATCCTATCATATTTGAAAGCTTCAACATCAGAAGTGAGAGACTGGGATAGTCAACTTCGCTGTATGCAGTGGACGATGAACACCAAGGTTAATTCTACGACAAAGTATTCACCTATGGATCTCGCGTGTGATTTCCCTTTGCGAGACATTGGAGGTAACAAAGTACTGGCCGCACTGCACGAGGATAAAATAAATCTTGATAAGCCATCTATACAACAACGACGCGACGACGCTATGGTCAACATCGAAACTGCACGCAGAATTTGGAAGGCAAGATTCGACGCAAAACACCGACGCCCGCACCAATACAACGAGGGCGACCTCGTGTTAGTTGAAAATGCTCTTCCGAGTACAGTAGAATCCCGGAAATTGGGTCTAAAATATCGGGGTCCATATGAAATCGCCAAGGTACTTCGATTCGATCGCTATGTCGTAGGGGATATTGACGGACTCCACGAAAAACACCGTTGATTCAGCACCGTGGTCAGTAGTGACAAGTTAAAGCCCTGGTGCGAGCTGTATCCAGAGGTAGACGACAACTATGAAGATGAGGACGATCAATAAAAATAAACCAACGTTTGACACCTCGGGACGAGTTGTTGTCAGGAGAGGCCGAATTGACACCAACGATTCTCCAACTACGAAATCCCCCCCATTTTTCGTTTCGTTTCGTTTCGTTTCGTGCTCAATATAACTCTTGTCATTCTTTTAAACTCGGTCAACTGACACTAGTTTGTGACAAACTTACACCCCTCTTAAAGAGATTTATTTCTCCGTTTCAACATGGCTTCATCGCAGGGAAATCTACTACCACAAATCTCTCAATTTTTTTTTAATTCCGTCTTGAATTAACTTGAGAAGGGCTTGCAATGTGATGTCACATACTGATTTTGCCAAAGCGTTTGATCGCGTTAACCACAATATATTGATTGCTAAACTAACTGGCTTAGGACTTCACTCTAATTTCCTAATGTGGATTCATTCCTACTTAACGGATCGTATCCAGTATGTTCGCATAAATGACACTTTCTCGTCACCAGTTTATGTTACCTCTGGAGTACCTTAAGATAGTCATTTAGGCCCTCTGCTCTTACTTTTGTTTATTAATGACATTCCTGACTTGTTTTTGAGTTCCCATTGTCTTATGTTTGCCGACGATTTGAAAGTGTTCCGGCCTATATGTTCAGTTCACGATTGTATTCTTTTACAAGAGGATCTTAAACGACTGTCCATATGGTGTCACAGGAATGTCCTCCATCTCAATGTCTCTAAATGTCAAAACCTTTCTTTTTATCGTAACCTCTTCCCAATTCACTTTACGTACGTAATCGATAATACCCCTCAGTCCATTATTTCATCCAAAAAAGATCTTGGTGTGATCTTTGACGTAAAACTTAGCTTTTGCAAGCACATTGAGTCTTTGGTTAGCAAAGGTAATCAGATGTTAGGTTTCGTATTGCGGAATTTAAAGATCCACATACTCTTAAATGTTTATTTTTTGCATTTGTCCGATCTCATCTTGAGTACTGCAGTATAATATGGAATCCGTTATATGAACTTCATTCTATTAGAATAGAGAGAATCCAAAAGCGTCTTACTAGAGTAGCCGTTCGTAGACTGCGATGGAATATTGAAATGTCATCTTACGATACGAGGTGCAAATTACTTGGTATCTTACCTCTCTTTAAACGGAGGCAATATTTTTCTATTATGTTTATTCGAGATTTAATAAATGATCATATCGATTGGCCTTTCCTATTATCATTAATTGGATTTTATGCTCCTTAGAGAGCTCTTAGAAATCGTCTTTTATTTTATGTACCTTATCATAGAGTTAATTATGGATACAATGAACCAATTTTTAGATGCCTTAGGGAATCCAATAAATATAGTAGTTTACTCGATTTTCATCTTAGTAGGTACTCATTAAGGAAAAAAATAATTCTGTTGTTAAGCTTTGGTGGTCGTTTTTAAGAATATTTTTGTATTAAGTAATCTAGCGAGAACACTAGATGTACTCATTTGATTGAAAATAAAAATAAAAAATAATTGTAAGCAGGTACTAGTAAAGGGTGATTTTTTAAGAGGTTTAGAACTTTTTTTAAAAAAAAAACAAAAAATTCGAAAAAATGAATGAAATATTTATTTGAATCGATAGTTTGAACCTTGCAATTTAATGTTTAAAGATGATTTCATGCAAATGTTGACCGCGGCTGCGTCTCAGGTAGCCCATCCGCTGAGTCCAATTTCGGCATACTCTTTCACACATATCGGCCGGTATCTCACGAATGAATGCATGGATGTTGGCTTCCAGTGCGTCAATCGAAGCGGGCTTGTCCCTATACACATTAGCCTTGGCATACCCCCACAAAAAATAATCTAATGGTGTCAAATCGCACGATCTAGGCGGCCAATTGACCGGCCCGAAACGTGAAATTAACTGTTCACCAAACTCGCCTCGCAATTGCGCCATTGTTTCGCGTGCTGTGTGGCATGTGGCACCGTCTTGTTGAAACCACATATCATGCAAGTCAAGAACTTCCATTTCGGGCAAAAAAAAGTTTGTTATCATCGCTCGGTAGCGTTCACCATTGACAGTAACGCTGCGATTCGCATCATCTTTGAAGAAATATGGCCCAATAATGCCGCCGGCCCATAAACCGCACCAAACAGTGGCTTTTTCGGGATGCATTGGTAGATGTTGCAATGCTTCTGGCTGATCTTCACTCCAAATGCCGCAATTTTGCTTATTTACGTACCCATTCAACCATAAATGAGCCTCATCGCTGAACACAATTTTTCGATAAAAAAGCGGATCCTCGGCCAGCTTTCCAAGAGCCCATTCACCAAAAATTCGGCGTTGTGGTAGGTCGGCTGGCTTTAGTTCTTGCACCAGCTGTATCTTAAAAGGCTTTACGCCCAAATCCTTCCGCAGAATTTTCCACGTAGTGCTGTAACAAAGGCCTAACTGCTGGGAACGGCGCCGAATCGACATTTCGCGGTCTTCTGTCACACTAGCTGATACGGCCGCAATATTTTCTTCACTACGCACAGTACGTAAACGTGTTGGTGGTTTAATGTCCAACAAAGTAAATTTGGTGCGAAATTTGGTCACAATCTTCCGAATAGACTGCTCAGAAGGTCGAGAATGCCGATCATAAAATGGAAGCAGCGCGCGATGAACATTTCGAACCGAGCACGAATTTTGATAGTAAAATTCAATAATTTGCAAGCATTGTTCATTTGTAAGACGATCCATGGTTAAATTGCAAACCAAACTGAAGCTGTTTGACAGTGACACAAGGTACTAAACACACGTCAGCTGTCAAAACCAGTGTTGCCAAAACCAAACCAGCTAAAAAATCACCCTTTATAACAAGTAGTTTGTAAAAATCTTCAACAGCCTTAACAAAAACCAAACAAGTTCAATACGAAAACAAAACAATTGAACAGCGCGATGCCCATAAAAGCAAAAGGAATGGTGGCCGGGCATTAGCAAGATGCTTTTTTTAAGTCACACGTATTCACAGACAGGGATTGAAATTACAAAAACAACAATGTATGCAAATGGGTTTTGGCCGATAGAAATGCACTGTGTCTAAAATGAGCGCGCGCACTGCTCTCTCTTACTCCTACAGTGTGATACAGACAATAGAATAGGCCTGCACTGCGTGTTAGATATACGAAACGTAACTGTCTCTCTTTCTATCTTTTCTTACTTATGTCTCGATCTGAACTTCTGTTCGCACATTTCCGTAACGCTCTCGTCACGCATTCACCAGCTTACTCCCCAAGTCAAGCGTGTCAAGTTTTACTTCACCAATTTCGCCATTTGAATAGGTCTGTTACACCGAATCGTGAATACCCCTATTACTTAAACTTGCAGTTAAAGCAGAACACTTAAGTAGGATATCTATTTTTTAATGCAATGAATTTGTATATGTTCAAACTAATTAATTAATTAATTAATCTTCTCGAGTAGTGCATAATAGGCGTTTTTCTTTTTTAGTTCAGAGCTGAGCTCGAGCATTATGAGCGCGCTCTGAACCAAGCGTGCTCAGATTGTTCATCGACAGCATATAGCTGTCATTTGTTGTAAATATGTGTATAAATTGAATATTTATTAATCGTTATTTATTAATTGGTCTGGAAGTGTGTAATCAGCTTTTCGCTCAGGATGCTTAGGCAATTTATTCTGAGCTCATAGAGCGCGCTCTCATGGTGCCCTGAACGAAAAAATAAACACAAATGATGTATCTCAGCTAAAAAAGAAACACGAACTTTATGTAAAACAGTTCAGTTTGTGCTCTGAACTAAAAAAGAAAAACGCCTAATGCTGGAAAAATTGGCATTAACTACTACTACCATTTTCTTATTGTGCTCATAAGGTCCACTGCAGTCAGAATAGAGGAGATGTAATTATATGAATATTGTAACAGAGTCCATACTAAATTAAAAACATAACTCCTTTTTTGTTGGATGTGTTATCTTATTAGTATCTTAAACTTATTTTTTATCGCGCATGTCAGAATAAACTTTCACGCTGCCGGTATACAGTTTGCCCTCTGCAACCTGTTGATTTCTGATTTTATCTGATCCACTAGTGCATGGTGGATTCCTACATGTGCCACCTATCTTTTTATGTCTTTTGTGTTGGGCAGGTTTCTATATATATTTTTTTTAATTAACCTAATTGACAATATCACAATTACCTAATTAACCCTAAGTTGCATTTGAATAACTTATGCTATTTGGTTATTGAGCTTGGGAATATGCGTTTGGGAATCAATATATATGTTTATATCGGTTCGAACTGTTGACTGGCTCAGTCGGATTCGCAATCTTGTATTGGAAAGGTTTCAAAATCGTGTATTTAAACTAACTAACAAAAATGCACTTTGGATTATTAGCAGTGTCGCAGGTACAAAAAACAGTTCAATACCTTTTTTTTTTTTTTTGAGGAGTTTTGTGGTGGTTTATTGGTGATTAGTTAATGTCTTAAATTTATTTCTATATTAGTGTGTAGGTAATATAAATTATAAACCAAATAGTCATTATCATTAACAACAAAAATTGTCGCTAAAGTGAAATTGTTCCAATATACCTATTTATTTAATCAGCTAAAAAAACGAAGCCTAAATAGCAGTTGTCTAATTGATTGATATGCTAATTATTTAATAAAGAAATATACAGTATTCCAGCAGCACGGTGTTTATTTCATTTGCATAATTAAATTTGGGATTAAGTGGACTTTTCGGTAACGACTTTGCGATTTAAGTGATTTATTGGAATTGAGTTTTTTATTTCGTATGGCTTGATAGGCAGTTATTCCGAACTTCAATGAAGCGAAACAAGAAATCATTATCATCAGCACCATGCACTTGCGATAGGTAGGTACTTGATTTATAGCCGATGTTCTATGGGTCATACGCATACCTCATACGTCATTTTGTTTAAAGACAAATGCGCAAAACCAAACAAAAAATGCATAAATAGCCATGGATATAATTTGCAGGAATTTGTATCTTCTTCGTCTTAATCGTCATCTCAAGGCTACGAATCACCAAAACTAACGAAGTATTCCATTTGTATCTACAACAGGGGAAACATTTTTCAAGTCGATATCCATAGTTGATTTTTCCAAAAACGAATGTAATTTTAACAGTTGATATTGATTATTGCTGTTAAATAACGCAATAATCTACCTACAAAGGCAGATCAATATCATTGCATTTTCCATGAGCCGCGTAAAATCTAAGATCGAAAATAAACATCAGGTGGTCCCAATGGAAAACCACATTAGTTTCTGATTGATTTTATAATTACATCAAATCACATGTTATTCCACATAGCTGTTGAACCATTTGCTCTTTGTAGCGGAGCAGGAGTAATGAATGTAGGTAGGGTTAGGTTAGGTTAGCGAGACAGGGGAAACCTACCCCGCCGCACTTAGATCAATTTAGATCCATTGTGATGCCCTTGGGGTTCTAAATGACCCACATACTGTAGAAACCTATGAAAGCGGATAGTCAAGCCATCCCGAGGATACTACAAATCTAAGAGAGGTCTTCCAAGTCTCCGAAAAAGTATGTTCCAAGAATTCTGTATCTGATCTGGCAGAGTGCCGGGAGTGTCCTCATGCACCTCCTCATCACCACATTTTCTTGGTGTGATATTTCAGCATTTTGTGTCCTGTAATAATGCCTACAAGTGAGGATAATTTGTAGAATTCTGTTCTGAAAATCTGTTTGTTACAGATTGGCCACATTTTCCTGGTTATGACACAGGATTCGAGTTTACTCCATCTATCATTCGTCGCTGCCAGTATTTTGTTCTCAATTTTCTGCTTAAGGTTGCAGGGCGGAGCTAATACCGTTGTATCAGCCTGATTAAGTTCAATTGAAGAACCCTTTCTTGCCAGCTCATCAGCTTATTCATAACCGGGCACTCCTTTGTGTCCGTGGACCCAGCAGATTCTTACAATGTGCTGAGCGCCAAGAACCCTTAGCTCTTCGCGACAGCGACTTACAAGCTTAGATTTTATTTCAACGGCAGAGATAGCTTTTATTGCCGCTTGGTTGTCAATGAAGATCTGCATGAGGTATCGCCATCATTGAAACTTGTTTTGCAGCTGCTGTCACTGCCAGAACCTCCGCTTGGAACACACTGCACACAGTCAGGAAGTCTGATTGAACTGGATGGACCAGTATCTCATAAATAGTAGAATCCCGCTCCAACGCCAGTATCCATTTTGGAACCATCTGTATAGATGTGTATAGTTGATTCATTTGAAAGCGGTTGTAGGTTTTGCCATTCCTCTTTACTGAGGAGGTAAGTGACAAATGGTCGTTCGAAGTCGGCGGGGAGTTTTGTAGTCTATGCATACGTTGTTTCCCGCATACTTGTTGAGAATCTGTGCATGACCGCCGGTTTGGCTGTGTTTCCAGCTCTTAGTCTGGCTAAGTCGAAGGGCGCTGTTTGCAGCAGATTTCTGTACGAAAAGATCAAGGGGTTTAAGATTTAGTATAGCCTCAAGTCCCGCTGTGGGGTTGGTTCTCATTACCCCCTTAGTACCAATACAAGACATTCTTTGGATCTTTGTCAGCTTTCAGGTTGGTGGCTCTAGATAGTGCCTGCCACCAAACAAGGTTACCGTAAGTTAGTACCGGTCTTACTATCGCCGTGTAGAGTCACATCACAATTTTAGAACTAGGGCCCCAGGTACGGCTGAATATTCTATTGCAGGCATAACTCCCATAGCCTTCTTTGCCCGTTCCTTAGTGTTAAGACTCCAATTCAATTTACGATCTAGGATTACAACAAGATATTTGGTTAAATGTAGGTAACAGCGTTTAGTTTAGATGTCATTAAAAAACAAAAAATGTCATTACGCTATGAAATTTAAAATAGTATAGATATAGGTATACAATCTGACATTCCTCCTTCAAAACTTAACAATTAATAAAAACTAATTATTGGTTTTATATCTTATTTTGCAGATATTTGGTTTAATACCATTTAATCATACCAAACGTCATATTCACATCTACGATTTTGTAATAATGTTCATGATACCATGCATCTACATATTTTGCTACCTGATGGCCAACTTTCAGACTTTTTCTGTCCAAAAACTACCAAAATGTAACAGTATTTGTACGCTTGGTAATGCCCTTTTCATTCACTTGGGCATTTTTGTCTATCTGATCGATTTTCTGTTGGGTGTATTGCGTGGTAAGAATTTTTATCCGCAATTCTATGAGCGACTACAAGCGATTGACAACGTATTGACTAAATGCCAGAAAGATGTTAGAATCAAGCCAAAGACTGTCAATTTATTCAAAGCATTTGTTGTATTTATATTGATTGCTGCTTTCTTGTATGCCATTTACTTCGATGTGGTCTTTCTTAGAAGGTAAGTATTATTTCGCATTCCATTAACATGCTTAATAGTCAAATGTCAAACTACATAATATATACGAAAAGAATGCAATACCTAAACACTTTTCACTAGATCCCTACCATCTGTGCTGGATGTTGATTTTTGTTTATATGAAGCTTGCCGTTAAGTTTGACTTTTGAGGTGGGAAGCGGCACTCGGGCATTGGAAATCATTTACGTCGCCACTCATTCTAAAATCCAATGGAACAAAAAAACTGCTTCTGGTTGAATCCACAAATGTATTGCTGAAATGTCACAAACAACATAGTCTTCGGCTGCTGCCTGCTAGCTTGTATAAATTACATAAATTGCGCTTGTTAAGTGCTTCTTGAGTGGATTCTGACATCAAATCGAGAAGCGATATTCTCTTCTCAGAATTACCAGAAGATTATTGTTTGTGTCAATGGAACGGTACCAGAAGTTTTTTTTTTTTTTTTGATTCCGGATGCTTCTTTTTGCCGAATAGAAAACGACATTAATAATTTAACAATTGACTATGAAATCTCTTCTATTTGACAGCTACTTTGAAAATGTGTTCTTTATTGCTTCGGTCGCAGTGACATTCCCATTTGTCGCTAGCAGTATTGTGCAAGCACAGTTTATTTATGTGGTCTTAATGATATCGAAGCGATTCAATAAGTTGAATTTCCTGTTAGACACTTTGAATCGGGAATGTGCGAAAAAGAATATACCCGTTCAAGTTTTTGATATTGAAACTGAAGCACCGGGGAAGAAGCCTTTGCCTGAACAATTCTCGGCGGCAAAAATGAAGCTTAAAAAGATTACTCCTGAATCAGATGTCAGCAGCGACAGCGAAGAGGATATGGGCATCAATGAGTTACCTGACATTGAGTGGTAGGTTGGGCTATAGATTATTATAAATTATGTAACTTTTATCTCACGAGTTTGGTATGTTTTTTTTCAAGCAAAAGTTCAGAAGAGTGCTTAGCAGATTTGTTCCAGTTGCACGATAAGATTCTCAATCTAAGTGGAATGGCAAATTCCGAATTTGGACCACAAGTTGTACCGTACATGGTGGTGTGTTTCGTGACAAGCATTTTTGGTATATTCCTGGAGACAAAAGTCATCTTTATTGCTGGCGGTCGTAATGATATGTTGGATTATGTTGCACATATTTATGTTATTTGGAGCTTAATCACAATGGTTGTGGCATATTTGGTGCTTAGAATGTGTTGCAATGCTAATGGACACTCGAGGCAATCAGCGATGATTGTACATGAGATTATGCAGAAGAAACCGCCATTTATGTTAGGAAATGACACATATTACAATAAAATGAAAGCGTTCACACTGCAATTTCTTCACTGGGAGGGCTATTTTCAATTTAACGGTATTGGAATGTTTGCTTTGGATTATACGTTTATTTTTTCGGTAAAAGAACTAAAACATTCGATATAAATAATTGGTTAAATATTGTTGACACATTGTTTCTTTTTTTCAGACTGTCAGCGCGGCCACATCATATCTGATTGTACTGCTGCAGTTTGATATGAGCGAAATTTTGAAGAATGAAGGATTAAGTACATAAACTCGTCCTTGCATTAAAATGAGTTTTTCTTAAACTTATTTTTCTTAACTTTTATTTTCTTAAAATATTTCAGACAATGTTTAAATTAAAAAAAACATACTCAAACTAGTTATATTTTTCGCATTTTTTCTAATCAGGCTAAACTAAACTCGCAAGCATGTTGTATAAATTGTTGTACGTAACGTATTTGTACTTGACTGTTTATTAATACAAATTATAATTTCTAACCAGGTAAATACCTATGTCTAAAAAATTTTACTTTACATCAAAATTTATGTCGTTTTCCATTGGGACTTTCAGATTTTGCTCTCAGATTTGGGATTTTTCGTGCCAATGGAACATAAAATAAGATTTTTTTGCATTTGTGTTGCTTCGTGATTTAAAAGTCAGCTGTTCTTAAATTTTAATTTGTGTTTATAAAAATCCATTCAATTTATGTTGATATTCATTGCAGCGGCCAAATGTAATTGTTTCTCTATTTTTCACAGACTAGTCGTCTAAAAACGTATGTAATAACTCACTTCAAAGTTTGACAAATGCCAAAGGTTTTGGCCAATGGAACATGAAATCTGACAGCCAGCTGATTTGGACAGCAGGAAAACTGATCTCTATCTGAAAAAAAGCGCTTTTTCTGTCCCAATGGAAAACGACATTGGGCACATTCAAGAATCTAGTTATTTTAAGTCGACTAGATTGGTCTGGATGAGATGTAACCTGAACGCAAAAACTAGATTGGTCGGGAACGTCATTTTTCTACGTCAGCCACATACCTATGCGAAGTGTCAACATAGTACTCAGTCAAGAATTTCTTGACTAGACTCGTCAGCTACCCCTCCATAAACGTCTACTGAAACAGCTGCTCACAGCTGTCAGACTTACTAAACTAGATACTTGAACGTCCCATTAGTTCGACATTTAAGCTTAGTACGCTGCTCGAGCTAAATTTACGCTCCCATACAAAATTCTCTCCAAAATTTAGTTGAGCTAAATTGAACTCATTTAGCTGAGTGGTACGCAGCTCGAGCTAAATAATCAAACTTTTGTTTCAGAAAGTACTTCATGTGTCTGTCAAATTTTAGCGTGCCCATTTAATGGGTCGGCACATTTTCTCAAGCTAAATTGTGACAGATCGTTGTGTATTTGTTGTTCTGTTGCGGAAAAGAGTGCAAGGATGAGCTCTTTTAATTATTACATGGACGAGAAGTAGGTACCTAGAATCAGACATAGTTTAAATAAGAGAGAATTCAATTTTTGAAGGAAGTTTTTTCAAAGAACAGCTGTTTTCTTTAATACTTATCCACGGCGTACTCTTTGTCAAAATTTAGCTAGGATTTTAGTTGATGTTTGGAGAGAAAAGTTGGAGACCAGATAAAATTTAGTTTTAGTACTACGCTTTACCAAGCTTCGGTTCACTCAGCAATTGATTTCTAAAGCCTAGTATCCTGCTCGCGGTAAATTTTAGCGTCTCTACTCTCCACTTCGTTTCTCCAAATGAAAGATAAATTGTCGCTAAATTATCAAATAGATGTGACAAAAACCATATGTTCATATGGCCGATGTCAGTAAACGCAATTTTAGTTATACGCATAATTAGAATCTGAAAATTCAGACTGCAAATACATCGCAATATTCGAATATCTCTAAAACAATGGATACAACAAAAGTATTATCAATGCTGTAGCAGCTTAAATAATTTCTGTAGTGGCAAGTAGAAGACGACACGTTCCTTCGTGTCGGGTAAATCCCTATTTGCAGTGGAATTTTTCTGCAATTTCCATATTGCTGATCGTTCCTCGCCACAAGCCCACCAGTTTTTTTTTTTTGTTTTTTCATCGCATGAATAAGGAATTTTTGTTTTTGCGTTTTCTTTTATTTATTGCGCAAATGTTTTTTGCGGTTTCCTCTAAAACACAAACTTTTTCTTCCGTTTTATGTCCAGTGGGATACTAGGCTTACCTTTCAGCATGCGCTACTGACTGGGAACACTTTTTTGACACCTTAAGATCGGTTATCAATTATTTCACAGATTAAAAAAAACATCTTTCTACTGTCTTAGAACATCCATCATATTTTGCAGGAACTTTACAACTTCAGGATTTCGAAACAACGCCCTTTTCTTTACATTTAAAACAACATTCAGCAAATCGGGACATTTTTCCTTTTCTTTTGGCGAGTGAAGATCAGCGTTCTGTGAATTACCATCACGACTGCCTTCATCGTCCCCAGCGCTGGCTGTCGTTGACGTGGACGCTACAGAACCTACACTTTCTGTATCTCTGTAACTCACTGTACTGTTCCCGGCTACTTGTTTCAATTTAACGCGTTTTGCACGACGACCAATAGTTGTGGTATTTGGTTTATCCGTTCTTTTCATACGGACCTTTAATTCAACATTGTTGTTGTTGTTCAGCAGAGAAGCATCTGCCGCAGATTCCTGTAAGCGCCTTTTGACGTGCAGATTGAGGCGTTCTTTGATGTTATTGTTAATAGGTTTATCTACTACTATATCTGGTGACGGTAAGGCTTTTAGATTATCAGCAGAAGTATTTCCCACCGAATTGCTCATTTTCAACAGACAATTACTCCTCTCCTATACAGTAACAGCACTAAACGAATTCTGAACTATATGAAATTAACTGTCAGTTAGGTTAGAAAAAAGTGCTGCCAAGTCTAAGAACTATCAAAACTTTTATATAATGCAATGAAGATGAACTAAATAGGTAATACTTAAATAGTTTTTTTATAAAACAATAACAGGCGTGTTTTTTTGAGCTTCGATCTCAGCAAACCAAAGTAAAGTAGGATTCTCAGCACGCGATTACAACAACTACAACCGAGTCTCGAAGTATCAAGTAGCGCGTAGTTGTTGTAATTGCATGATGAAAATCCTACTTTACTTTGCTTTGCTGAGATCGAAGCTAAAAAAAACACGGCTAATGTCGATTTCGATTTACCTTTTCAGATTTCTGCTGCCAAATCGAACATTAGCTCCGAATTTTATTTATTCTTGTTTGTATTGAGTTGGCCGCAAACAATTTTTTTGTACTTGCACTGGCATTCATTTCAATAGGGTACTTCGCGACAACGTCAGTGTCAAATATGTAGAAGAAAAAACCAAGTGACAGCTAAAAAACTTGTAGGAAAACAATAGATGTCGCATCGAAAATGTGGTAGTTCAATAGATGGAACCAACAAATTTATAAGAAAAAATCATATTGTAATGCGTATATTGACATTTTTTTTTTAATATTTGTATATATTTCAATCAACAACATTTTCTGCAGAGTTTTTGAGATTTTCAAATGATAGTTTAGATAGATTCATAACTCTGAAAAATGTACTGGAGGTGCCAAATCATCCGAACGATCGAAAGGCTGCAGGATCAAACGGATTTCCGTCAGAATTTTACAAATATAGGACAGGGAAGATATTGAATAAACTTAATTCCTTGCTCAACTTATAATACGAAATGTCTTTTAAGTTTTTTTTGTCATCAATATATTTAAAAAAAGTTATTTTTAAATTCTTCATAATAACAATGAATCTCATAAAACTTACTTTATTGCAGTTTACTACGCTTCCACCGGAGATTAGCCGTGTTTTTTTTGAGCTTCGATCTCAACAAAGCAAAGTAAAGTAGGATTTTCATCATGCAATTACAACAACTACGCTCTACTTGCCACTTCGAGACTCGGTTGTAGTTGTTGTAATCTCGTGCTGAAAATCCTGCTTTACTTTGCTTTGCTGAGAACGAAAGTCAAGAAAACACGTCTATTAACTACGAGATTAAGAAAATTTTCTGTAAATCCCGCATAAATCTCGGTATTTATCATACAAAAGTTAATCTCTTGAAAAGGGAGATTAGAAATAAATCTCGATTATCAACCAGGTTTGCGGTTGAACACACTTTCCACAGCTCGAGATGTCAAAAATACAAAGCAAAAAAACGAATTTATTTCTAGCCAATGCAACATCAAAACTTTCATTTTATTTTGTGGAATTAAATTATAATCCTAAAATTTCGGGAACTCTTGTTTTATTACCTACTTTAAACTTTTGAATTTATTTTATTTTATTTTCCACTACCACAAATTTGGCTTGTTTGTTTTGACAGTAGTTGACAACATCTGGTGAAACGTCAAATTAATCTAGTTTTTTTTGGTAGAAACACCTCAGGATTTATTTTTAATCTCTTGCCCCAAATCTCGCAATTTTTGTCCGGTGGAAACCTAGTATTACTAGTACCTAGTACAACGAACATATCGTACAAGATGATAAAAATTGTTAACAAAATCTTGGCATCACTGCCTGAGTGCCTGTCCCCAACAAATTTCAGCAATGCCATTTAAACTCTACGAACTTTTCCATACAACAGTACTTCTATTTTCTCACGTTTGTATTACACACTACCTGTCTCTTTTACTCCCTAGTCGCTACAGTTCTAATTTCGTTCCATAACTTTGATTGCGAAGGGAGGCATTTTTTTTTGTATTGCAAGAAGTTAATTTTAAATATAATATTAGTTTATAGTGCATATAAACAAATACAGTATTAATAAAAACATTCTACAAACTTTTAAGTTTGCTTCAAACTATCTCCCTCTTGAAAAACTAAAACCCTCTGGCGATAAAATTTCAATTCTGGAGAGGGCACAAAATTGAACCTCTATGCATCGGTGCATAGATCCACAAGCAAAAAAGAAATAAAATATCGAAAATATTTTTTATTTTTGTGATCGTTTGTGCCGAGGCGTTAATTCAGCAGATAGGATAAAAGAAACAAGAAAACAAAAAATTAATTAAAAATGACTGCAACAGATCAAATGCGAGCAATGCTCGACCAATTGATGGGAACTGCAAGAAATGGTAAGTTTTTGAGAAAAGTAGAAACAAATTTTCAATTATTACATGACTAAGAAATAATTGGGTGAAATTTTGAGATGTACCTAAATGAATAATAATTACTAACAACAATAAATTCATTTTTTTAGACCGTTTGAATCGATAACATCAATATATGACCTTTAAAGTATTAAAATGGGAAGGGTCGAATTTCGAACTATTTATGTGTGTACCTACTATGTACCTACATCTTTTAACATGCAGGATGCACTTAAGAGAAATACCAAATGAATAAACTCAAATGTACTTAATATAGATATATGCATACGAATTGATATGATATGTACCCGAAATGTAAACATATTCCAAATAGGTTTTATTAACTAAGGATGAAGTAAACTTATCCATGAGCGACTTTAGATATGAATTAAGGGCCAACGATTTTACAAGTTATTCATTATTGGTTTTTGGAGTGCTCTGGTGGCGTTTATAACAAAAGTAAATGATCTTTCATTAAGGACTTGACAACTTCTTTTTTAAATAACGGCTCGATTCTCACAAGCTCTTGTGAGGTTGATTCCGTGTGAGGTTTGTTGTGATTCGATAACATTTTTTTAAGAAAATTTTTATTAAGAAAATATGAGCGCTTATGACTGGTTTTCTATTTTGTGACTTGCTCGATTTGAGATCACAACAAGATTGTTTTCGTGAGCCTCACAAGTTGTGAGTGTGCTGCCAGAATACGAAAACCTCACAAAATCTATTTCACCTCACCTCGTGAGGGTTTTGTGACTAGTGAGGTTTGCCAGAATCGGGCTGTAAAATGCAAACTACTTGATATCGACTTCTTGGCTTGAATTACTATCAAAAAATGTATGAATGGAACTCGACTTCGTTCATATGTCCACTACGGGAACGTATGCACATTTCGACCGACACGGCCGCTATTTATCGTTCAATATTGGCTCTGAATTCCTCGTTCTGAAACGTTCGCCATTGTTCGCATAGACCAATAATTTATTGTAGCACCATAAAAATACGCACCAGGCGATCTCGGTGGGCTATAGACGGGTCCGTTTCTCGAGATATACGTTCATCAAACTAAGACTTCAATAACTGGATTGTTGCACCCGCTGTGTGGCTTCTGGCACCGTCTTGTTGTAACCACATATCACTGATGTCCAATTCATGCAATAACTCAAAGAAATAACGTTCCAGAATGACTCTGTAGCGAATACCTACCATTTACCGTAACGTGACGGTCATTTTCATCGACGAAAAAAAGACGACCCAATGACGCCACCGGCATGGAAACCGCACCAAACAGTGCTGTTTCATGAAGCACGAAAGTTCTCATCTGTCGAGTAACGCATATTTTGCTTATTGAGGAAGCTGTTTAACCAAAGATGTGCTTCATTCATTACGCCAAAAATAGGCGTTAACGCTCTTAAAGTTGCGACCCCCGACTCGGAATTTCGGTAGTAAATTTTAATTATTTATAAACATTGTTCCTTCGTGTACTTCACCGTGATGAAAATATTAATGTTACTGAATATTTTGACATTGGCAGTTCGGTAATCGGTTTAAGTGTGCGTTCACCTTCACCCTGAAAGTCGCTAATGAAAGAGCCTTTATTATAAAAGTATTAATCTGTACCAATTCACAACAAGATGTACCTAGATGGTATTCCTTATGTTGAAAACTGAGAAAATTCGTGAACACTTTATCAGAACTCTGTAGAAGGCAACACGTATACGAACATATTAATTCTGCAAAGACAACCCCTTAACTCCTTGGAAAATTACTTCGTTGTTGCCTTAATGCATCCCGTTCTTACCATATTCTCTTTCTGCTCTTTCAGGTGAAGCTGGCCGTAACTTAAAGTACTCTGATCCAAAAGTATGTAAGAGTTTTCTTTTGGGATGTTGCCCTCATGATATTCTCGCATCAACGGTAAGTCAACACCACCACTTTATACTTATTCAAATCACAAAAACAATTTCCAAGATTTAGAAGTTCTGTTATTATCATTATAAATATACAAATAAAAATCAAACAAAATTAGATTAAAAAAAAACGTATCTACTACTACTTCGTTAAGCAACCATCACGAAACTTATCATTAATTTTAATTTTTGTTGATTTTTTTGTTCGATGTACTTTTCAGAAAAAGAAAAAAAAAAATAGAAAAGAATTTATCAATTATTAAAATAGTTAAGCGCTTCGAATTGTATGTATACTTGCAATTTGTCATTTGATTTTCATTTAAAACAAACAAACAAATTCCCAATTTCAAGTTTCAAAACAAAATTAGCGTGTAAAGACTGCTGCTGCACAGCTGGAGCACAGACTTCCTTCCTCCTGGTTGTTTCAGATTACTAGACACTTGGCCTGCCCTAAAAAAATGTGCCGCAGGACACAGTTCTGAGCTAATAATGTATGTATGTATTCAAAGCGCAACAAGGAACGTCTGATGCAATGCAATCCGTGAGTTGTTGTTGTTCTTGATGAGGATATTTCTTTCTTTATTTTGTTTATTCTTTTCTAATTGCATACAAATTTAATTCCAAAATAAATCACAACTACTAAAGAATCCGCATTTAGTTCCGAAATACATTCCTGAGTTTTTGGGAGGCATAATAGAAAAACACGCGTTCCACATTTCTAACTTCCGTATTGTTTGTGCCAGGAAAATTGTAAGTAAACATTAAACAAAACTAAAAATCCCCCATGGGAAACTTTAAATAAAAATTATTATTTGTTGAATCGAACCCACATAGCAGACAGCACACAATGAGCAGGATTTCGAATTTAAAGAGAAAATAAATTCTTACCAGACACTACTTACGTACGTATAAGAATGAATATTTAAATAATAAAAAAAAAAAAGCAAAAGAGTATATAAAGACCAAAACCGTCGTAAATTTAATTATTTCTTCTATATATATACATTCTATTGGAGATGATATCCCTCTGCATTGTTTAATAAGCGATGATGGTGGTTATGGTGTTTTTTCCGTTTCTGTCTGCGCATCCACTATGTAGTATATAAAGTTGGCTTCATTTGGTAAGTCACTAAAAATGTAAAATGTTGTTATTAAAATAGAAAACACTTGGAATATTAATGACGTTCATTGCTGTAATATTTGTTTTTTGGTTAGGTTAATTTTAGTGTAAAATGTTTATGTTGATTAAGATATACCTGAGAATTTTCAAGCCATCCTTGATCTATAGCTAACTGCCACGTGTAGGGTGTTTCTCTATTGATAGTTTTGTTACTCACTGTTAATTCACTTCTTCAAATTTCCTTAAAACAAATTGGATTGAAAATCAATCCAAATTGCTGCGTTTGCATTTTGAGAGTCCAAGATTTGACATATGCATTATGTTTATTGCAAGTACATTTTTCACACTTCTGTTGTAATTCTCCTATCGACGGTTCTTTTTCACGAACGTATTTAGCATAGACAAACCATACTGAGAACCCCAACTCGCAATCCTCTTGCCGCTGGATTCATCTACAGGAGATGTCTAACATATTAGAACAAATATGGTTATGTGTTTACCATTTTTCGATGTCATTAACATCGATTTCATGTTTTCAAGTTTTCTGCTATGTTAATTTTTCATAAATATTTTAAGCAAATGTACACCTTAATTGCTTTCCACACGTTACAAATAATTAACGGATAAAGCTCCATGAACGCTGCCAGCAACTTCGCCCACAGCGGTAGTGGCATATATTAGGTGCGAGTTAATTGATGAGAGACATTTATCAATACGATTTTCCATGTAACAATCCTAGCGCACCTAATATGTGCCACTCCGTAAAAATATAGCTTATAGGCAAGTAACGGAAAATCGGCCGAAGTTTGTGGTCTCAGTATGGGTTGTCTATGTTATTTAGCTTTAATTTTAGATTGCACTGACCACTTCTCTGAAAAGAAGGTGTCAAGTTTAGCCTGAGTGAAAGTCTAGATATCTGTGTAGGCTGCGGGATCAGCTTTAAGCAGGACGACTGTTTCGAATAAAGTTAGCTGAAGTGGTATTATTTTGAGGTAGGGACTTCCATCTGTCGTCCTCAGTGACTAATGGTTAGTTCTTGCATTGGAATTTTGCAATATGGCGGCATAACAGCCCTATAATTCTTGTATGTATAATCTGTAGCTGAAGACTAGAGATTTTTTATTGCAGCTTTATTCCGTTAAGGTTCAGCTTACACAATAACTCAACCCCGCTGGCAATAGAACGCGTAGATCACCTTCTTCAGGTATGAATCCCGGATACTTATAATCATTTTTAGTGTCCAGGGTAGACTTTACGAATTCATACTGGCAAAACTTTCAATATAAAATTACCCATTGTGACCTACAAAATAGTGTGAAGGTTAAAAATGATTATTAGTCAAAATATATGCAAACCTGACAATTTGGAGTATGTGGCAAAATATCGTGAGGTATTGAAGCGTACACTGAGGTTTCAACACCCGCCAACCTTGTAATGAATAGATGGAACATTTGAGAAATATGATCAATGAGACAAACTATCGGCAAACTAGAAAACCGAATGCACCTTCGTTCAATTATTCCATTAAAACAACATATTATCGCAATGAATAAGCACCACAATAGCAATGCATCCAATTGTATTTAAAAGTACAAATAATATGCATGTTACTTAGCAAAACAACATTTTACATTCAAAACCATCCAAACTACTCTATTTTTTCTGCAGCAAGCGAAAAGAATACTATTTTTTGTTGGCCTTCTCCCTACGCGCTATAGACATTGGGTTTTTGGTACGTATTGTCAAAACAAAATCACCTCATAAAGAAACCTTATATAGACTTTTGTTATGTATGTATGTATACAAAAATATATTCATCTCACGACGCAATAATTTTTCAAATGAATAAACTTAAAACTGAAACTTTTTATGGACAACTTTACGTGTTTTTTTGGTACGTATAAATAATAAAAACAAAAAACAAGTTGCAACAAACATTTTCTGAGAAGTACACGCATTAATTGAATAGAAAAAAATCGGTTATAGAAAAAAGGAAGATCGTCTTATCGCCTTTATCAAACCATTAGACCTTTCATTTGGTGAGTAAAATATTTTCGTTATCTTATTTCATTAATGTTACAACAAAAAAAAAAACACTAATTGTTTGATCGCGCGAGGCATGTATAATGTATAAAAAAAAAAAAAAAAACAGTATTAGAGATCTTTAGGCCAACTATTGTTTTTTAAATCACACCCGATCTATTTGTTGCTTGAGATTGAGATTCAAAAGGTTTCCACATCGTGGGGTTAACTCGATAAGTGGATGTAAGTCTAAAATGTATTATTTACTATTAATTATTATTTTATTAATGTAAATTATGTTTTTATTTATTTTTTCCCCGAAAATTGGTGAAGATATTTTGCAAGCGAATATTCGTCAATAAACACTGTTCACTGCTTCTTCTTTTTTTAGAGTGTATTATGCTTTTCTGGATAAGATGTATTAAGCGATAGGTTTACTGCGACTTGTTAGCTTGGATTGGTTGGGTCTATATAACAAACAATGGTAGGTATAGATATGTCAGTCAAATAATTACATGTTGACCCATTTGTACCCACAATCAACCGCTATAATTATTTTTATAATCGATCAAATTGTAGAGTAACTTCGGGTATTGTAATATGGTCCGGTAATGTGATATACCAGCATATTTTCCGAAATAATCAATTCTCGACAGGAATTTTCTTGTCCACATAACACTGATGGAAGAGGACACGTGCTGCAGGTTTAAGCGCGCTCGCGTTGACTGTGTTTGATGTCAATGTAGCGGAATTGTTTCAGCGCTACAGTTGACATTTTTTGTGTGAGTTTTCTTTGATAGTTTATCCAAAATTGGGGCAAAATTAAAAACTTAAGAATAAAATTTTGTTTGTGTGGAATAGAGCTGACAATATTTTGGCTGGTATATCACATTATCCGCCAGTTTTATTAAGGGGAGCTACAGAGATTTTTTAATTTTTTGTAAATAACTGCAGTTTGGATTACTCTGCAGAAATGTGCATGCGCAATGCATCAAAAACCTATAATGAATAGTTCGGGAAGAGCTGTGTCCTAAAAATAACGAGTAATTGTTAGAAAACAAGTGCCTATATCACATTACCCGAAGTTACTCTAGGCGCAGTGGCTTGGTGGTTAGTGTGTTGGACTACTAAGCGAGAGGTTCAAGTCCCGAAAAAACCCAAATTCCAACTTATGGTTATTTTCCTCTGCGCCCCCTCTCGCGAACGTCTGACAAAATTCCGAGGGTATAACTGTCATGAAAGAGCTTCTCAATTAGCCGTTTGGACCCGGCATAAAATTGTAGATCCCTTCCATTCGTCCCAAAAATGAAAAACTCACACGAAACGAATGGTTGTGAGAAGCTAGTCCTAGGGTCCCTACAGACCTGTTGCGCCAACTACTTGTATACCCTCCACAGGAATGTAAAGGGTGATTTTTTAGCTGGTTTGGTTTTGGCAACACTGGTTTTGACAGCTGACGTGTGTTTAGTACCTTGTGTCACTGTCAAACAGCTTCAGTTTGGTTTGCAATTTAACCATGGATCGTCTTACAAATGAACAACGCTTGCAAATTATTGAATTTTACTATCAAAATTCGTGCTCGGTTCGAAATGTTCATCGCGCGCTGCTTCCATTTTATGATCGGCATTCTCGACCTTCTGAGCAGTCTATTCGGAAGATTGTGACCAAATTTCGCACCAAATTTACTTTGTTGGACATTAAACCACCAACACGTTTACGTACTGTGCGTAGTGAAGAAAATATTGCGGCCGTATCAGCTAGTGTGACAGAAGACCGCGAAATGTCGATTCGGCGCCGTTCCCAGCAGTTAGGCCTTTGTTACAGCACTACGTGGAAAATTTTGCGGAAGGATTTGGGCGTAAAGCCTTTTAAGATACAGCTGGTGCAAGAACTAAAGCCAGCCGACCTACCACAACGCCGAATTTTTGGTGAATGGGCTCTTGGAAAGCTGGCCGAGGATCCGCTTTTTTATCGAAAAATTGTGTTCAGCGATGAGGCTCATTTTTGGTTGAATGGGTACGTAAATAAGCAAAATTGCCGCATTTGGAGTGAAGATCAGCCAGAAGCATTGCAACAGCTACCAATGCATCCCGAAAAAGCCACTGTTTGGTGCGGTTTATGGGCCGGCGGCATTATTGGGCCATATTTCTTCAAAGATGATGCGAATCGCAGCGTTACTGTCAATGGTGAACGCTACCGAGCGATGATAACAAACTTTTTTTTGCCCGAAATGGAAGTTCTTGACTTGCATGATATGTGGTTTCAACAAGACGGTGCCACATGCCACACAGCACGCGAAACAATGGCGCAATTGCGAGGCGAGTTTGGTGAACAGTTAATTTCACGTTTCGGGCCGGTCAATTGGCCGCCTAGATCGTGCGATTTGACACCATTAGATTATTTTTTGTGGGGGTATGCCAAGGCTAATGTGTATAGGGACAAGCCCGCTTCGATTGACGCACTGGAAGCCAACATCCATGCATTCATTCGTGAGATACCGGCCGATATGTGTGAAAGAGTATGCCAAAATTGGACTCAGCGGATGGGCTACCTGAGACGCAGCCGCGGTCAACATTTGCATGAAATTATCTTTAAACATTAAATTGCAAGGTTCAAACTATCGATTCAAATAAATATTTCATTCATTTTTTCGAATTTTTTGTGTTTTTTTTTTAAAAAAAGTTCTAAACCTCTTAAAAAATCACCCTTTACATATATTCACTTTGTCATTACATTTGTAACGCCAACAAGAAGTCACCGGAGACCTCATAAAGTATATATATTCTGAATCAGGATCACATTCTGAATCGATTTAGCCATGTCCGTCTGTCTGTCTGTCCGTCTGTCTGTCTGAAAGCACGATAGCGCCCAAAGGAATTGACATAGGCGAATGAAATTTGGTGAAAGGACTTCTTTTTATCGTCGTCAGGTTGGTATTGAAAATGGGCTACGCCGGTCAAGTAGTTCTGGTACCTCCCATACAAAACCAATATTTGAAAACACGATAGCGTCGAAAAGAATCTACCTAGGCAAGTGAACTTTTGTGAGAGGACTTCTTTTTATCGTCGTCAGGTTGGTATTGAAAATGGGCTACGCCGGTCAAGTAGTTCTGGTACCTCCCATACAAAACCAATATTTGAAAACACGATAGCGTCGAAAAGAATCTACCTAGGCAAGTGAACTTTTGTGAGAGGACTTAGTTTTATTGTCGTCAAGTTGGTATTAATAATGGGCTACGTCGGTCAAGTAGTTCAGGTACCTCCCATAGAAAATCAATATTAGGCCCATGTGTCTCTCTGTCTGTTGAAAGCACGATAGCGCCCAAAGGAATTGACATAGGTGAATGAAATTTAGTGAAAGGACTTCTTTTTATCGTCGTCAGATTGGTATTGAAAATGGGCTATGTCGGTCAAGTAGTTCTGGTACCTCCCATACAAAACCAATATTAGACCCATGTGTCTCTCTGTCTGTTGAAAACACGATAGCGTCCAAAGGAATTGACATAGGCGAATGAAATTTGGTGATAGGACTTCTTTTTATCGTCGTTAGGTTGTTATTAAAAATGGGCTATGTCGGTCAAGTAGTTCTGGTACCTCCCATACAAAACCAATATTAGAAAACACATTTTGAAAGTACGATAGCGTCGAAAAGAATCTACCTAGGTTAGTGAAATGTTGTGAGAGGACTTACTTTCATTGTCGTCAAGTTGGTATTAAAAATGGGCTATGTCGCTCAAGTAGTTCTGCTACCTCCCATACAAAATCGATATCAGGCCCATGTGTCTCTCTGTCTGTTGTTCAATGTAACTACGTACTACCTCACATGCTTAAAACTTTGCATGAGTTGTATGCAGTGGCGGGTATCAAAGCATCGGCCAGGGCGATGATAATATCACTTACTTGTTTTTTTTTTAATCGATCAAATGTTGCCAGTTTAGGTTAATCTTACAGCCGACCATTAATCCGCATTTTTTAAACCCGACAATTTAACCTACTTGTGTCCATATTATTCACTGAAAACATGCATTAAACCCGCTTGATTAAAGATGGATTTAAATGCGGATTTAAAACACTTTGAACTTTCAAATTTCCGAAATTACATTTGTTAATGTGGTTTGGCACTTCGAAATTTATTTATTTTGTTTTGTGACGATCATCACCATCCAATTCCTGTCGAATCATAGAATGTAGCATTCAATACATTCGACTACGGGGATGAGCTGCAGTTTCATCAGCTCTCCGAAAAATTCGTCTTCTGACAACGAATACATCAACATTTCATCCATTTTACGAATGAAATCTTTTTTTTTTTAGCTTGCTATTTTTTTATTTTCTATTTCACTCTTCTACTTTTATTATTTCTTGCGAAGATTTGTCAATATTATGGAATTGGATTTAATTTTTGGGTTAAACTCACTTACTTCCGGGTGTAACCTTTAACCCGGATTAAAAGGAGTGAATAATATGGCCGTGAGTGCATAGTGAGTGTGTTGATATTTTATGTTTTTTTTTGTGTGTGTTAATGTGTGCACGGAAGGTTTTTCGGAAATCGAAAATCCCACAAAAGGCAGAAACACCACCTTGTAGGGTCACTGCTGAGTGTCAGTATTTTGTTATACCTCCTGCCATCCTCCCGCCCCGGGGGGGTTGAAGGTCAGAGTAATAACTAGACCGGACACGCTAGTGGGTACATTGTTGCTGCGTAATACTTATGGCGATTTGCCTACGGCTATAATCCTCCTGTGTCTGTCGAGGGAAACGGGGTGGTTTATCCTTGCATCGGGGGAAGGGTGCCGATACAGTCCGTCCCTTGCCCGTGAACATCGGACGACCCTGATTGGACGATATGTCTTCGAATATACTAGGGGTGACCAAAACAGTGTACCCTTCGTTTATGATCCTCCGACATCTCGTCCGAAGTGACGTATACCGGTTGTGTCAGTATCTGTAATTAGTAGAGCTGCCCTTTCTTTTCGAGGCCTTACTAGACGTTTGGTAAGGTTGGTCAAGGAGGAGGTGGCCGGTCGACAGTTAGCCTTCGGATAGGCGGGTGGTAACCGTAACGGTTGGACCGTCGCCTGTATCCTCTGGTAACTTATCGGATATGGCAGATAAAGCGAGGCGTAGTAATAGAGGTGATTGCAATCCATAAACAATCCGTCTAAATAGTAGCTGATGGGACCAGCTGCTGATACTGAAAATATAAGAGTGATCATTGCAGCCATTTGGTCTTAGTTATATATTTGCTGATGCAGCGTGTGTCTGTGAGAGACAAGTCACTGAGGTCTAGGAAAAGGTATTTTCCTAAGTATGTTTTGCGCAAATTTGGGAGAGCTGGGCAGGTGCACAGAAGATGGCGAACGGTTTCCTCTTCCTCCTCATCCATGCAGCTTCTTCATCGTTGTAGGGTGCTCCAGTGTAGGTTACCCTAGGCTGGAGACCCCATTTTGAGCCTAAGACCTTCCTGCATGTATGGATAGCAACCGCGGCTTTCCTTGTGCGGTCCTGAATATTAAGCTTCCAGTTTAGCTTACTGTCTAAAATTAGACCTAGATATTTGGCATGATTGCTAAGCTCGTTATTTTTGAGTTTTGGAGGAGTTAAATTGGGAATTTTGTATCTGTTTGCGAACAAGATTAGCTCTGTTTTGGATGGATTAATATCAAGTCCGACTGTATCCGTCCATTTAACTAACTTATCCAGGGCGGATTCCATAAGGTCTCTTATTATATTAGGGAATTTTCCAGTTACAGCAATAGCGATGTCATCTGCATAGGCTATAACTTTACAACCCATATTTCTCAGGGTGGTGAGTGCTTCATTAACTACTAAGATCCAAAGTAGTGGCGACAACACTCCCCCCTGGGGTGTTCCCCTGTACACTGACCGTTTGGTTTGACAGCTTCCTAGTTCAGATAGGATCACTCTGCTACTGAGCATAATTTCAATCCAGACGCGTATGCAGCTGTCAACCTTCAGCCTGCGGAGTGCGTTAGAAATGCCTTCTGTTTTGACAATACTGAAGGCGCCTTCGATGTCTAGAAAAGATACCATCGCATACTCTTTGACTGAGAGATTTTTCAATGGTACCTAATAGTGAGTGTAGAACTGTCTCCACCGAGAAACCCTTGCGATAGGCATGTTGGGAATCTGACAAGGAGCTAGCTGATAAGTTCTTACGAATGTATGTATCAATGAGTCTCTCCAGTGTCTTCAGAAAGAAGGAGAGGAGGAGAGACTGATTGGCCTAAGATCCTTAGGGGAAACATGTGAGGCCTTGCCACACTCAGAGTATCAAGAGTTTTCTGTAATTGTACTGGTGTTATTTTATCTGGGCCAGGAGATTTATACGGAAGGAAGCTGTTAACGGCCCAGTAAATGCTGCGGCTGTTGACAATCCCAACCGGTGATTCTTGGGCCGGGAAGTTTGGTAATGCTGAGATATCATCTATTGTATTACCAGGAAAGTGTGTGTTCATGAGAAGATCCAGAGTCTCTTCGTTAGACGATGTCCATTCCCCGTTGGGTTTTTGGATAAAACTAGGCATGGGTGGAGATTTGGAAATAATTTTCCTTAGCCTGCTCGAGTCGGTAGTACTCTCTATGCTACCACAGAAGAGTCTCCATGATTGCTTTTGGGCTTTTGTAATCTCTGCCTTATATTGCCTTAGACTGGTTTTGTATGTGTCTCAGTCTTCTTGTAGGCGAGAGGATTTGGCCAAATTGAAGCATTTCCTGCTTTCTTTACGCAACTTTGATAGGTGAGTGTTCCCCCACGGTGGTTTGCTCCCTTTTCTGTGCCTACTGATCGGGCAAGCTCTTTTAAAGGCCTCATTCATCGATTTAGTGACTCTGTCAATCATATATCCGATGGTGAATTCGGTTGATTATCTAAGTTAACAAGCTTCTGCTTTAGGAGAGAATTATATACCTGCCAATTGGTTTTCCTGATATTCCGGAAGGTTTCAAGTGGAGGCTTAATAAGGTCAATGTTAAATTGAATATAGCGGTGGTGCGAGAATGAAACATCTCTTGAGACCATCCAGTTACTAATTATTAGTTTAGGAGAGTTAGTAGCTAAAGTTATATCTATGAATTCCTGTCTAATACTATTGATGAAGGTATGTTCTGAACATTTGTTACATACTACGAGATTAGTTGTCATAATGTAATCAAAAAGACACTCACCCCTGTTATTTATGCCGCTGCTTCCCAAGAGGGTGTGAAGAGCGTTGGCATCCGCGCCCCCCCACAAGGGGAATAATCGCACTATTGCCTTGCACTATTTTGCATTCAAGGGCTCCTAAGTCCCTCTTATCCCCATAGTGAAAAGTAAGGATGCTGCCACGCAGGCAATACGATTTGATATGTTTTAATTTTTTAGAGCGACGTCGCCCAATCGCTCTGTCGCTAGTCGCTCACTGCGTGGCTGCACCCCAAGGCATTTCGATTTTTCTTCCCAGTTTAGGGGGGTGCTATAGGATTCCAGTACCACGTCTGCATGTCCTACGATTTTATTGCGTATTACCAAAAAATGCGTACTTGGGGGTACCCCCAACGTGATCTTTAATTTGAATGATTCTGTCAACACTCTTCTTCCATGAATTGAGTTCATGAGGTTCCCCAGAGAATTCTTTTTGTAGCCTTTCCGCTACTAATCTGGTTACCAGTTGAACTAAATCGTTACTATTGTTAGAATTAATACCTTTAGTAGATTGTGGAACAGAACCCGGAATTGGTGGATCTGGAACATGTTCTAGGCGTGCTGGTCTGATAAGATTATTTTCATTTACCATATTGAATAAAAATTGTTTCCAAAGATATGTCTGTCTTAATTTTAATTTAATGAATTTGTTAAAATAGCGATTGTTAAATAAAATCAATCAATCAATTTACCTAAATTGAATTATTCCAGTTTTAGTTTGTTTAAAGTGGTGGTTCTCCTATTCCCGATTTCAGGCGGCTGCAACTTTGTAGCTGCTCCTTTTTATCCTTGGTTGTCAGATTACTAAGGAACATCTTGCCTTTATCCCGTTTTTGGTTATCGCACGTACTTTACGGGGGTAGTTCTATGGTCCGTCATCTTCTTACCGTGTTGTCTGTACTTCCCTGTGGTCTAATGGATTTAAATAAGGACCAGGAGAGGGCGCAATGGTTCCTTAAACAATGCTAAATTTTGACGGAGATATGAGTTTGAATCGAGGTGATAACGATTACACTACACGCGGGATTACGGTTGAACGCGTATAAGTTCGAAGTCACACAGTGGGCGCCAGATAATCACTACAGAACTACAGTACAACTACAACTCCCTGTTCGATTCCCAGCAGGCCTATCGTTAAGCGGCATATACCCTCGTCAAAAACTCTTCAAGCATGCGAGAGTATTATTAGTAAATTCTATTTGACGTTGCATATACACATATCATGCATGACATGAGGCTTCAATCATTAGTTTTTACGTAGATTTTGAGGTGAAAGAACTGCTCTCCAATGCCGAAATCCGTTTTAACTAGCTTCTATAGTTGGTTCGCAGAATATTAATTTTTTGAGAAATACACCATCAAGCTGTCAATCACCATGTACACTTTATCAAGCATTGACACCGGATCCAATTGTTTTGATTTTGCTTCAAGCAGACACACAATATACAATACGTGTCTCATTTTCACTTATATACACTCACGCATGCTTGAAGAGTTTTTGAACAGTGTATATGACTATATGCCGCTTAAGGGTTTTTCTTAGTAGTTAACGAATCACTGATCATCCTGAGAAACATGGGGTGTAAAGTTATAGCCTATGCAGATGAGATCGCTATATGTGGCAAATTTTCTAACACAATTAGACCCCTTATGGAATCTGCTCTGCACAAGTTAATTAAATGGACGGATACTGTTGGGCTTGATGTGAATGCTTCCAAGACAGAGCTAGTCTTGTTCACAAACAGATATAAAGTTCCCAATATAGCTCCTCAAAAGCTTAAAAATAAAGAGCTAACATTTAGCAATCATGCCAAATACATAGGTATAATATTAGACAGTAAGCTTAATTGGAAGCTAAATATTCAGGACCGCACAAGAAAGGCCGCGGTTGCTATCCATACCTGTAGGAAGGCCCTAGGTCCAAGACGATGCCTTCAGCCTAGGCTAACAAACAGGCTCTATACTGCGGTAGTCAGACGAATTCTGTTTTACGGAATCCTGGTTTGGTGGCCCGCACTAAGGAAAAAATTGTATTCCAGATCTGTGGGACGTATATAAAGATCAGCCAGCATATTCATCACAGGGGCACTCAGGCCGCTTTTGACACAATACTATTCCTTCTTCCTGTCGATATCTACGGGAACCTAGTTGCGTTTATGGCAGCCTTAAGACTTAGAGAATCTCAGAAATGGACCAACTATCAAACAGGCCATACGAATATTCTCCCTAGCACAATCCCAAATAAAACGGATTATACTATTCCTTTCGAGGACTTAAACATAAAATACAAATCAATAATCCCAGAACGTTCCGAATGGGAACGATTATACAGATGGATCCAAAATGGCGGAAGGCACGGGAGCGGGAGTCTTTTCTCTATCACCCGAAATTAGTATTGCCTTACGTCTTCCAGACCACTGTAGCGTTTTTAAGGCTGAAGTGATGGCTATACCCTATAATCGAGGCAGCCGTTCCGTATCGTACTTACTTAAAATTAGGTTTAATGTCCGAAAACAGACTGCGAAGGTCTGGGGCTGAGTCCAGTTTGTTTCTGTATTTGTTTTTTTGTGTAAGTGACGCGACGGCACGGTTATGTTTTTTCTACGGAACCCCTTTGACCCTTCCACGGAACCCTAGGGGTCCGCGGAACACCATTTGGGAAACGCTGATTTAGAGCATTTCTGATAAGAAAATATCATTAGCTTGTTATATATATAAATCAGAGTATTTACCTGTTCTTGAGTTTTTTGTTAGCTAAACCTGAAGCTATTCGGAAACTGGAAAATCGGTTTTTCCATTCCATGGTGATTGCACCTTGAATTGGCTGCCCGTAGCTTGTGCCGCTGAATTGTCTGTCTCTGGCATTCTCCCACTGTTTCTGCTTTTGGTTTTTCTTTTCTTTTGATCCAATCGCTGCCACCATATGCACTATCTGAGCAGTTTAAATAAAACAATGATTTAAAAAGAGATGTGTTTGTGTGCATGTGTTAAAACCTCTTTATACCAAATCTTCCACATTCTCGGATTCATTAAAAAAGAATCTATTAATTCCTATCTGTCATTCATTTTTCACAGATTACTACATAGGGTTCCCAAAGTTTTTGGTAAGTCTCTTTCTTTGAGAGAAAAATTATCCCCGCCACTGCCATTTTCACAGTCTTTTCCATTCTTACTTCAAAAGTAAATGAACACGTTTCCTACGTCAGCCACTAGCCACATATATGCGATGCCAATGGTATCGAGATGAACCACATGTCTGTCAGGGTATACCACGGTAATAACAGGTAAGCGTGGTGGTATAGCCAACTCGCTAGCGAAAGCCGCGCCACTATCATGAATTGGGGAATAGTTTTACTTAAACTACCTGTCATTTTCATAGAAAATGCTATAAAACTCATACCATGGTGTCTATACTATGTGTGTGTCACGGTTTTTTTTTTGTCTGCAGGAGCTTGGCAACTTTTAAACTATACTACGTTGCACAGTCTGTCACTTAGCATGGTATGGACCATAGACAAACCATACTAAGACCCCCAACTCGCAATCCTCTTGCCGCTGGCCCCCTCAGTTTTTTTTTTTCAAATTCGCCATTTTGTTTTCCTATCGGTGTTATGTCAAAAAAGAATCCGTGTGACATGCAAAAGCATACAAAAAATGCAAAAGTAAATGATGCCCACCTCGGCAACCGTGGGGAAATGTGAAAGAGTTCGGGAATACCACATTTTTTCATTACTGAACGCCATTGGTTAGTTATTATAAATTGTTAAAAGGCGAATAATTTGATTTGTTTGGTTAGTAAAACTGTCTAAAGTTGATGTTCTATATACTAAATAGCAACATATTAGGACAAACATGGTTGTGTATTTTCCGCTTTTGGATATCATTAAAATTAGGTTTAATATTCGATTTCGTGTGTAATTTTTTCTTAAATAATGAAGAAAATTTGCTCAAAATGTTTTCATTTTCCCTCAACCAATCTACATTGTATCGTAGCTCAGGGAAATTATAGATCAAAGAAATACAATAAATGAAACAACACAATTTTGAGTGGAAAAATGTCTTAAAAAAACCACTTTTATTAAGTAACCTGCGCCCGCTCACCCAACCTGTCTGGTTGGTTCCTGCTGGAAGACTACTTTCGTCATACAATGCTAAGAACCTTCTCGGTCTTTCGTTAAGTTTATATCCTTGCTTTATACATCGACAGCAGAGTTACAATACTCATGCAGTTCGATACAGTCCCGGCGAAAACCTACGGTTTTCTACCCTTTCGCTTTTTATTTAAACATATTTCTGCTAAAGATAAATTATAATAATTGTATAAATCATTACAGCTCTTCGATTGGCAGGATGCAGATCTTCTGTACTGGCCTCGTAAGTTGATTGGTTGCTGTCTGCAGAACCACGCTCCTAACCAGTCCCTCTCTAATCTCAATATCCGCCCCATCGCCCATGTTGATGGTGGGTAATTCTCGCTCTTTATTATGCGCAATTGTCCTTCTCTCAAGTCGTATTTCTCCTTTCGCCATTTCTTTCTCTCATACAGAGTAGATAAATACTCTTCCTTCCACCTGCTCCAGAAATGCGCAAGCATAACTTTACGCTCCTTCCATAACTTTATACCTTTTGTATTTGGCATCTCATTTGTAACGAATGGTAACGGTAACACAAGTGGCTCACCAACCAAAAAATGTCCCGGCGTTAACGCCTGCAGATCATTTGGATCATCGCTCAATGGATGTAGCGGTCTTGAATTCAAGATGGCTTCTATCCCTGCTAGCAGTGTTAAAAACTGTTCATATGCTAAAACCTTCACTCCAACAATTCTCGTCAAATGATATTTCATTGACTTTACCGCTGCTTCGTATATACCACCTTGATGTGGTGCTGCAGGAGCCATAAACCTCCATTCTGTCCCTTTCAAACTTAAGTGTTCAAAAGTATCCTTCACTAGCCAACGCTCTTTTGCTTTCTATAATTCCTTCGCTGCACTGACAAATGCTGTACCATTGTCGCTATATAACCTTTCACACCTGCCCCTTCTCGCTATGAATCTTTCGAAACAAGCAATAAACGCCACTGACGTAAGATTTGATACCAAATCAATATGCACTGCTCTCGTTTTCAGACAAACAAAGACGGAAACCCAACATTTCTGTCTTATTATTTGCTCACCTGCTCTGTCAATCATTTTGATCTCAAACGGACCTGCGTAATCTACCCCTGTGTGTAGAAAGGCTTTTCCTGCTGTTACTCTCTCTGATGGCAAATCAGCCATCAATTGCATCTCAAAGCGATGATTATGCCGCACACAAACCAAGCACTTATGTAGATAATTTCTTAGCTCACTTCGGAGCTTCGGAATCCAGAATCTCTGACGAATGTACTGCATCATGACCTGCACTGCTCCATGCTTAGTTGCTGAATGAGCACTATCAATGATCAACCATGCTAATCGAGAACCATTTGGCACGATCACTGGATGCTTTCTCTCGTATTCCATCTCTGCTCTCTCTAACCTTCCTCCAACTCTCAGAATCTTTTTACCATCCACAAATGGTTTCAAGGATTCTATCCTACTCTTGTCAGGTAAACACCTGTCCTTCTCTATACAAGTAATTTCATTTGAAAAATACTTTTCCTGCTCTTCTCTTAGTAAGTGACCAATTGATTCCATCTTCTCTTCAGAAGTCGGTTGATCAAGTACCCCTGCTATATTTCCTGCTCTATTACCTGCTTTATTTCCTACTCTTTCTCATCTTCTCACCTGACGTACAGAACGTCTCCGTTTCTTACCATATCTCTTCTCATCACCCTTCCGTTGTTTTATCTTTGCTCTAGTTGCATTGATAAAACATAGCTGATTATATTTATAGCCTTCTCTAATGTAGACGTGTATTCGATCAATGGAATACTCCTTCGCCAGCACCTCACATAAATAGATAAAGGTTCTGTGAATTTCATGACTAGAAAAACCTTCATCTCATCCCTCCCCCCATCTGAAACATTTGGCACGAACTTTTCAGATGACCAGCTCGACCGAGGTTTTGTTAACCATTCCGGCCCATGCAACCACAACTTGTTATCAATCAATGCTGATGGGTTTACTCCTCTACTTAGGAGATCAGCAGGGTTATCCTTCGTTCCAACATGCCTCCACCTTTTGACTTCAGTGTTTGTCTGTATAGACGAGACTCTATTCGCTACGAATGTTTTCAAATCGCATGGTAATTTGTTTATCCAATGCAACACTACGAGTGAATCCATCCAGAGATTATACTCGATACCTTCCCATTCCATTGTTCTGATGACGCTAACAATTAGTCGTCCCAATAGTTCCGCTGCTGCAAGCTCCAAGCGCGGTATTGTCACCGTTTTAAGTGGTGCAACCCGTGTTTTTGCTGTGAGGAGATTCGCTGAAATCCAGCCACTTGCCCATGTCGTTCTCACATAAATCGCTGCTCCATTTATGCTCTTTCGGAAGCATCTGAAAATCCATGAATTTCCTTCCGTACCTCATCCGAGGTACCTATCCATCTCTGAATTGTTACATTCTCTAAGAATGTTATTTCCTGCCAAAAATCTCTCCATCTCTCATCTATCTCTTTTGGTAATTTCTCATCCCAGTCAACGTTTAAACGCCATATGTCTTGGATAAGAATCTTCCCCACAATCGTAACGGGAGCTATGAACCCATTAGAATCATAAAAGTGCGCAACACAGCTCACTACCTTTCTCTTTGTCATTGCCTGCTCAGTCACTGGTGTTTTCACTACAAATGTGAATTGGTCCTTCTCAAGCAGCCATTTAAGGCCTAAGATCGATGTCTTCTCATCATCTTGAAACAAGATAGACTCCTGCTCTTCATAGCTCATATCCTTCACTAGAGCCTTGGAATTAGACTTCCATTTCCTAAGCTCAAAACCTGCACTTTTTAAAACATGATCGATATCTTTCGATAATTCGATGGCTTTCTCTTCGGAATCAGCACCCGTGGTACAGTCATCCATATAAAAGTCTTCCATAATTGCCTTAGCAGCTTTTGGAAACTCCTGCTCTGCTTCTCTTGCACATTGTATTAACGCTCTTACAGCGTTGTAAGCTGATGAGGTCATACCGTAGGTGACTACCGTCAGCCAATAATCTTTCAAGTGATCATGCGGGTTTTCTCTCCAGAATATACGCTGCAAATCCCATTGCTCCTTCACAACCTTCACCATTCTGAACATCATTTTAATATCCGCACTAATGGCGACTCTGTGCCTGCGAAATCGCATTAGAATTTCGTGCAGATCTTTCTGTAGCTTTTCACCCAGCATTTGCACTTCATTTAATGAAATGCCCTTATTTGTCCTGCAGCTCGCATCAAATACGACTCTAAACTTTTTAGTGACGCAATGATGTGGTATGTGGTATATAGGTCTGCCATGCACTGTACCAGTTACTGGTGTCATGTGCCCTGCTCTTTCATACTCTCTCATGAACTCTACATACTTCTGTTTCAACTCAGAATCACCTGCTAACCTCTTCTCTAAAGCAAAGAACCTACGTCTTGCTGTAAGCTCTGAGCTTCCAAGCTCCTTCTCTGATTCCTTCAAAGGAATCGTCACAACAAACCTGCCAGAATCATCACGTGAAAACGTATTGATGAAATTCTGTTCCACCTGCTCCTGCTCTTTTGACCTGCTTGATGACATTTCAATGTTATCCAACTGCCATAAACGCTTAAGCGATTCATGAAGTTGATTGTTGTCCATGTACACGACGTGTGACACCTGCTCAAACTCAATGCCCCTGCTATCCTTCTCGCTTTCATACTCTCCGAGTATGATCCTGCCAAAAATAGTTTCCATCTCTAGAACACCACCTGGCTGATGCCCTAAAACAGAAATAAATATTTCTGCTATAAACTTGCACCCTAGCAATAAATCTACAGGACCTGCTTTCCAATAATCTGGATTAGCAAGTGGCAACCCTGTAGAAATGTCCATCCGTGGCGGTCCCAAATTGTGTGTAGGCACAATTGGCTGCCATTTACTTTCTTTGGGCAGTACCCAGAAATCCTGCTCTACTGAAACCTGCGAATCAAACCATGGACCTACAAGAAGTGTGGTTTTACATTTGATGTTGAAAAGCTCGCCTTCCACACCAATTACTCTCTTTGCTATTTGCACCTTTGGCAATCCTAGTCTCTGAGCAAGCTGTTGTGCCCCTGTGTCTAAAAGTGCCCTTATTGGCCCATACTTCCTGCTATCCATCTCAATTCTTACCTGTGCCTTAGGCATCAAAGTAAATTTTTTCCTGCTCCTGCTCCTGCTCATTATAATTAAGAGACGTTAAATAAACGTTACTTGTAGCTTTATTTTGATTTTGAGTAGACAAACGCCTTTCCCTCTTAAAATCTCCCCAGGACATTTTACCCTCCGACTCACTCTCCGATTCCTTCACCCCTGCTGTACCTGCTATCTCTATTGTCCTGCTTTTGTCCAACCGAGGGCGTTTCTCGGAAGGGACAACTAGTCAATCTCTATTCTGTTTGTTTTCGCCTTCCCGCTTGCTCCTTTTCTTCCTTCCCTTTTCCTGCGCATTGAAGACCGTTGCTTCACCCTTCCGAAAATCTCTCATAGGACAGAGTACACTGTTGTGCATTTGCATACCGGGGCACCGTACGCACGGTCCTTGGAAGCACTCCTTCGGAGCATGTCCAGACTTAAGGCCATTCGAGCAGAGTGCCTTTTCCTTCACGTAGTCCTGCCTGGCCCGCAAGCTCATCACCACAAACTCTGGGCAACGCCACATTGGATGGCTCAACGATTTGCACGAGTGGTAATGGTTTCTTTTCCCCTGCTACTTCCTCTCTCCGGGCATTACTGCCACCTGCTCGCACATTCTCACACCTGCTGAGAGTTGACCGCGCCTGCTAAAGGGACGACGGCTGCTCAACCTTCCTGCTCTGCCTGCTACACCTGCTGTTGGAGCTTTCTCGACTACCTTCTCAACGTTGATCAATAAATCGTCAGCTAACGCAATCCTGCTCACGGACACCTTCACCTGCACCCAAGCACCCTGCAAGGCTTTAAGCCTGACCTGCGCTGCTGCCATCGTGCAAGTCCCAAAGGCTGGAGACTCCACGAAGGCCAGCATCCTGCTCACCGAAAATACTCCGGCATCCAACGTATAATTATCGTTGCGTACCTGCTCTTTTTCCATCTCTCTACCTTCTCGTTTTATTTTTATTATCAATAAAAATGCCTGCTTGCCTTTTTTTTCCTAAAAACGTATAAAGAAAAATGTATTGCATTAGAAATCATATTTCAATAATGCTTTTTCGCTTTATCCTGCAAAAAAGAAATAAATAAATAAATAATAGTTCGCAGTAGGTACTTCAATGTGAAATTTCCCAGTATGCGATAGTAAAATGCATATTGTAAATATAATAAACCGATAAAGAAAATATGGTCAGTACGAAATAAATATAATATAATAAATATAAATAAATGGAGTGGTAGTTTGTTGCTGCTTTTGTAGCTGTTGCTGTTTTATATTCCTGTTCTTTAATTCCAATCTCACTCACAACAATCAGAACTCAAGTCAATTTGAGCAAATTCTGAAATATTTGTTCCTGCTGCTTGCAAGCATTCCTTCTGTTAAAAACTAGCACCGTCGTGCTTTAAGTTTTTTCCTGCTCCTGCTATGTCTCCTTTTTTTTTTTTATAAATCAAAAAATTAACCTGATATACGGCAACTGGTGCATTTGCACTCAAGTTCCTCCTTCACTCCTTCTCTTTATTTTGGTAACTCGCACACAAGTGCTCTGAGTTCCACCTGCTCTCCTTCCCATTCACATTATTAGTCTTGACATAATAAATAACTTGGAAAGAAAAAAAAAAGTGACCAAAAAAAAAACTTAACTCAAGTAACCTAGAAGAAAAAATAAAATTATCAACCCCTATCTCACAACACAGCAGCAACAACAAACACCATTATTTGGTATTTAGATTTTTGATAAATATGGAATCAATATACTCCCATCACAACAAGCACAGAACAGAATATGGAATTATTGTTATTCCCCATCTCCCAAGCACAAAACAGAATACGGAATTATTGTTATTCCCCATCTCACAAGCACAAAACAGAATACGGAATTATTGTTATTCCCCATCTCACAAGCACAAAAACGGAATACGCACACTCGCTTCACTCATTCGCATATATTTTCTTTCTCCATCTGAACCGTAAATGATAACCAGACACCATTCCCCTGCACCCACGTTGTCGACGCCTGCGCACATTCACTGAAAACTCCGTTGCTAAACAAATTACTGCAACCACCACCATTCGCTCAGAAATTATTTTGATAAAAGAAATTTCGCTTGTCCTGCTAAGATGTGGACTGTATTGTTGGCTTACCTCAGAAATTGTTTGTTAAATTATTTCTTTTCGTTCGCTGTTTTTTCTTAATTATATTATAATTGTTTGTTTCGTTGTTTCGTATTTTCGCACTGTATAGGTAGACACAACACACAACAAGCTCGTTGCTCCTTTGCTTTTCGAATTAACGAAACGTTCTCGTAGCCGCTGTGAGTGCGCGGCAGAATATTCTGTGTATCGATTCTCGATTTTCGATTCTCGCTCGCTGCTCGTGATGAGTGTGTACTTTTCGCGGTTAGGCGACAATAGGCGTGTTTCTTCGAGCCTCGATCCCAGCAAAGCAAAGCAAAGCAGGACCTTCAGCACGCGATTAAAACAACTACAACCGAGTCTCGAAGTGTCAAGTAGAGCGTAGTTGTTGTAATTGCATGATGAAAATCCCACTTCACCCCGCCCTGCCGAGATCGGAGCTCAAAAAAACACGGCTAATGTAAACTCTCCTACCTGCTCTTCTCTTAATTCTTGATGAAGAATCTGTATCGGTCGCTCCTGCTGGCAAAAGGAAAAAACAACGAAACAATATCTATTCGCTTACTTACATGCTGCTAGGTACAAAATGAATCTGTATACAGTATACAGTGCCCTTTTTGCACTACCTGCTGGCGATATGCAACTTCCTTCACGTATCATGTCTTTACATGATTCCTGCGCACATTTTGCTTTATTTTGCGACTGCGTAATTTTCATTTTAGCACGTCTCACCATCACAATTTATGTTCGTAATAAACGAAACCCCGCTCACTCACAATGCACTTATTATTTCATTCATTTTTTTTTTTTAAGAAAACCTGCACCATCACGTCACTAGCACATTATCCGGCTCGACACGGACCAAAATGTATCGTAGCTCAGGGAAATTATAGATCAAAGAAATACAATAAATGAAACAACACAATTTTGAGTGGAAAAATGTCTTAAAAAAACCACTTTTATTAAGTAACCTGCGCCCGCTCACCCAACCTGTCTGGTTGGTTCCTGCTGGAAGACTACTTTCGTCATACAATGCTAAGAACCTTCTCGGTCTTTCGTTAAGTTTATATCCTTGCTTTATACATCGACAGCAGAGTTACAATACTCATGCAGTTCGATACAATGTTTTCATTTTCCCTCAACCAATCTACATTGTTAATTTTTCATGAACATTTTAAGCAAATGTGCACTTATTAATAAAAAAAAATATCATCCACACGTAACGAACAATTTCAAATTAAACGGATAAAATTCTATGAACTCTGCCAGCAACTTTGCCCACAGCGGAAGTGTCTCATATCTCCTGGGAGTGTGTTGGTGAGCAGAATTTTTGAAGTTTCGTGACATTTGTCAATACGATTTTCTATGTAAGAATACTAGCGCACCAAACGTGAACACTCCATAAAAATATAGCTTGTAGGCTAAGTAACGGGAAATCGGCCGGAGTTGGTGGTCTCAGTATTGTCTCTGGTATGGACGATGCCATAGTATTGATACCATATGTGTGTCACAGGCATTAGTACTCAGTCAAGAAGTTCTTAGATTCGTGTGCTGTCCTTCCATAAACGTTAACTGAAAAAAACTAAAGTTTTGCCACAAACTTGTATTTTATACATTCAGACAGCAATTAAGCATTTTGTTATATGCCATCGGGAAGTGTAACAAAAATCCATTTACTTGAGTTCGTGTCAAACATTTGACACCGTATCAAGCAATCGAACTGTACCTGTAGAAACTTCTATCAAATGTTGGCGTAGTGTAGAAGTTCTATTTCTAAAAATAAAAACTTGTAACACATTACTTGCATTTTTAGTTGACTTTATTAAATGATTCAATGGTTTAAACTTATATTTCTAGTTAAGGGGCAGTAGAAACATATGCGAATAAATAACATAAACTAACTACTAAATAGACTGACAGCTTCCGTGCCCCTACCCGATTTCCCCCGCAAATTTCGAATGACAGCCCTCTCTCGCGCTCTCTTGTTTTTCCTGTCTGTGAATACGTTATACGTGTATTAATGGCCGCCGGGTGGCACTATTTCAATAACAAACAATTTGTAAATAGATTTATCACAATAAATGTAAAAAAAGTACATGTTGATTATGGTTTTTTTCGATAGCATAACTTTTTCTCTATCCATCTTCGGCACCAAAAACTGTTCATCCATTCACATTTCAGTTGTTTTTTAGTTTTATTTGTATGAATTATTTTTTTGAGAGCAAAATTCATGCAGCTGCATAAATGAAATCCGTGGGGGTTGTTCAAAAAATGAGTTAGCAACATGCAAGTTGAACCCAAGCTTCCACTAGGCCATAAGTGAGTTTTAGAAAATGTTCATGAACGTTGAATAAATTTCTATTAGGCTTGGTGAATGTTTCCAAATTCGTTTATTTATGCCATATTTGTTCAAAATTAAAATATGATTGGAAATTCTGTCGTTTTATAATACTGAACAGTGTTGAATAATGTTACTTAGGAACAGTAAAAATGCAAATGCTATTAATATCGGAAAGCAAGATTGTGGTATAATTGGATTTTGCTACTTGATTTCCGATTTCAGATTTCGCGTATTCAATCGATTTTCTTTAACAAATTGTATAACTATATAAATATGATTGGAAATTCTGTCGTTTTATAATACTGAACAGTGTTGAATAATGTTACTTAGGAACAGTAAAAATGCAAATGCTATTAATATCGGAAAGCAAGATTGTGGTATAATTGGATTTTGCTACTTGATTTCCGATTTCAGATTTCGCGTATTCAATCGATTTTCTTTAACAAATTGTGTAACAATGTATTTTCAAATGTGCACTGATTTTTTATAAACCTCTCTACATTATTAATTAGCTAAAACAAGTGCACTCCTTTCGTTTTTGTAATACAAAAAGTGATCAAAACATCCTATTTTAACTGTTCCGAGTATTTCACATAAATATAAGGCGATCTACGAAGATTTTTTCTATTATGGCCTTTACAAGAAGAAACCAAGCACATACAAATTTGATAGCAATATTATAAACAATAAAAATATTGAATAATTTTTTTTAATTTAACAAATGCATAGGTATGTACTTGCATATAATAATGTGCAAGTACATTTTACGGTGTTATAACATTTTGTTTCAATATGATTTCGAAATTTAAAGCATTAAAATCAACAAAAAAAGTGTGTTTTCATTAAAATATAAAGGGTTTTCCAATAAGAGGTGTTATTGTGAATGACCCGCTATTTCGGTAGCTGTCACTTTTGAAGCTTTTATTCTTTGACATTTGACAAGTAGAAACTACGCCATTACTAAACGTTACACGCTTCAACAACGCATTGAAATTATTAAAATTCACTACAAAAATGGTGAAAATCTCTTGCAGTCACAGTTCGCAAAAGTAAAGCATTTTTTGGTCGTCGATGATTAATGATTTTTTTATGGTCGGAGTTGGATGGTATTGATCTGGACAACGTTTACTTTCAACAAGACGGCGCTACGTGCCACACAAGCAACGAAACCATTGATCTTTTACGGGAAAAGTTTCCGGAGTGTTATCTCTCGAAGAGGTGATCACAATTGGCCACCGAGATCTTGTGATTTAACACCTTGCGACTTCTTCCTTTGGGGCCACGTGAAAGATAAGGTCCACGCCAACAGCGTCGATTCAAGACCTCAAAGATAAAATTCGTGAGGCTATCGAGGACATAGGGCAGCCACTTTGCGATTTGGTTATGGAAAATTTCATGAAAAGGATATGGTCCTGTATGCGTGCTCGTGGTGGCCATTTGGCTGATGTTGTTTTTCATTAATAACGGCATACCTTCCTCTTTATTATGAAATAAACATCCGATCATTTATCTCAAAAAATGTCTTTTTTTTTATTACCAAAATAACACCTCTTATTGGAAAACCCTTTACAAAAAAAGGCTTCAAGCTACAAAATCTCTTTTAACAAAAGTAAAAAAAACCGTGTTCGTTCATTTTATAAATTTCATAAACTTTATAGGCTCTTATGTCGTTTTCGATTTGGCAAAAAGATACATTTATTTTTTGATAGAGATTGCTTCTCATGTTCGATCTGCCAAAAAAATCACCCTTTTTTTTCTCGGGAACATTTTAGAAATCTAGATTTTTTCTCATCTTTACACATGCTTTCACTAATGCCAATGTGTATGACACACAGCTGGCGGTTACGAATTGTTTCACTTTCTAACCAATTCTTTCTCTTATTCCTCTTTATTCACTTTCAATCATTTTGACATCTAAAGCAATACTCAAGTTTTATTTAATTAAAACTATCAATTTGCTAATTCGTTCTGAGAAATTCCCGCGCTGTAATGCCTTCGATGACTTCAAATCACCCAATCAACCAAACAGGATTGGATTCAGATCTATATGCATATATAAATATATATTGAAAAGATCCAGCACACAACACAAAGATCCATTTGCAACACTCTGCTTTTTAGTTGGGTAAAAATAGAATCCACTGTTATGATAGCAACCCGTTTTAGTTATATTCGCGTACATATCAAAACCGAAACTATCCATCCAATCCAATTTATTTAAATTTGCTTCTGCGTCAAGTTTGCAAATTGATATAGTCACGGATCGTACCCTCCTCAGCAAAATTATACAGAACAATTGTCGCTTCGGAGTGTTGTACAATTTTGCATCACTTGCGGGCGCGCAAATGTGCGGATTATAGTAAATATTGTATGGGATCTTATTCCAATTTGGTATTCGAGTAAGCGATGACAGCGACCCTGTTCCAAGTGCGTTCAACCGCCATTGCCGTGTTCCTCTGTCCAATCCATTGTTCACATAGAATTGCTATTGACTCAAGTGTACTTGGGATTGGATTATGAGCTTTTGTTTTCGTTTCTGATTAACATGATTAGTTTCGACGACTAAAAATGATTTTTCTCGAAACCGGAAATCTCAATAGAGAGATGGACAGAGGGTAGTTGCGCTGCGTTGACGAGAGTGGACAAAGGGTGTTGTAGTGGCATACTATTTGTGTCTAGAGTGCGCATTAAAATGTTAATTTGTTGTTGTAAAGAGAGGTGATTCGTGATTAACCAAGTTAGATGTGCAGTTGAGTTTTGTGAACGTCCTTGAGTGATTAGCGTTTTATTTTCATATTCTCTCAATTGCGCAGTTCTTCGTGCAACTGTGACGGCAGCAATTTCTTACAACAAATTGAGTTTGATTAAGAAAATCGCGTTAGGTTTAATTTTAAATTGTTGTAAAACACGTTTCACGGGTTGTATATGGTGTTCACACTGAACAAAATCACTGTGCACAACTAGAAGAAACACCTAGAAACTAGAAATCTGAAATTAAAAGTTATAATTCACTTGTGAATCACTTGTTATTACCGATGGGATACCTATTTTACTATTATATACCTATATATACTAATGCCATGTTTCCATAGTCGAGAATTAGCAAAAACATTTTTGAATAGCTGCGTCGAGCTCCAAACGATAGAGCTCTATTGTTGCTGGGATTTCACTAACTAGCTCGGAAAAACGACATGTGCACTCCATATAATTTGGAAAAACAAACAGAGCCAGGGGCTAACTATGGCAATAAAACTCGGAATAAAGTAAAATAAAGGCTAAAATAAACTCTCCCCATGCTAAGTTTATTTATTGAAAAGCAACTGAAACAAATCAAAACATCATTATTTTTGTTCCGTTGCTCTTGCGGGCATTCCTTAAGCTTTACTTTGTATGCTAGACTTCTAGCGGTCACCGAGACGCGACGAATTTCTATGGGTCTTCCTACTGAACTAAAAGGGATTTATTTTGACATTTCCAACTTTCTTAAAAAGTTCGGCCATCTACAGCTCTCCCTCTATTGACTACTTTGTGGTTATTGTTTAGTTATATAACACTGTTTTGAGTTATGTGAGTGTCACATATTCGCATTGTGTGAGAAATCATCCTTATGTTGACCCCTTAAAAATTATGTACATCTCTTGGTTGTCAGTTGTATAACTTATGAATTAATAAATGTCATTCCATATTTTGAAGTCACGGAACGTGGTCGATTAATTCAGGTTAGGATTTATCAGTGAGGGAAGTAAAAAAAAATAATTTACAGATGTGTGTGATCTGTAGATCTGTTTGTTTTTGCCGAACGTGCGGAGTCTTATAATGAGTCGTATGAATAACTAGCATTTGCATTGAATAAAAAGGTTTTAGCAAAGTAAAAGTCTTAAGCAATTGCTTTAAATCGGTATGAACAAAAACCTATACTTTGCTAATGTAAGTTCGCAAATTATAACATAGCAGTGACCAGTAAATTTGAAGTTTTGAATTTTCCTTGGGATTCTAACAATTCTTGTAGAAAATTCAAGAAAAGTAATGAAACCGAAAAATAAAACCCAGCAATATGAGTGCAATTTATAGCTACAATTCCAATTCCATCTGGAAACATGGTTTTTGTTCACCAAAAAGGTTGCCTAATTTCTTCTTCAGGTGCTGGAAATTGTATCCGTAATCGGCTTGTGGGAAATATTTTACCGAGAGGTTTTTGAAATGTTAACCCAAAATCCCGGATCTCCTGTTTACCTTAGAAATATTAGCCAAATAGCCCAAACATTGCTGCTTTTTTTATTATTATTATTATTATTATTTATTCGTATGTATTTGGCTGGACAACTGCACAACTATCTTTAAACAAAACATCGAAAATTCACAATGTTTCGATTGTTTAATGTAAAAAATTTGCGTATAAAATATTTAGCAAAAGGTATGAGTAAGCAAAATAGCAGACTTGGATTTTTATAGCAATTGCTACATTTAATCATACCGATCTAAGTAAAAGGTAAGTGGCGCCGCGTTTTTAACCTTCATTCATATCAAACATAGCAATTGCTTTGATTTTGACATTTCTCTTGAGTAAAATTAATTACAACGTTTTATTCATACCACCCAATGGATGCGTTCGAAATTATTTTGTTCTTTGGGGACGGCCGCCATGACAGACAAGTGATTTACACAAATTTTTCGAGATTAATGTGACAATCTAGCTAAATCTTTCGTTTTTGTCTCTTCACTAATGGAATAGGTTATTTTACACCTTTTTACGATGAACGCCTGACAAAATGACGATACTATTAAACTTAGGTCCTGTATACAACCAATGTAAATATTTTTAGAATTGTCAAGTGTATTGTAAGGTGATGAGCTTTAGTTGTATGCCTTCGAGTTTTGAAGTCGAAAGAAAAATAAATCATAAGTCAGCGACTGTTCTTCTTAGCACTAGCTATAGATTAGATGTAAGCATTTCCCAACCGCTCATCGCTTCACGTGTTAAAACATAGTCGACATCACCGTCCTTGAGAGTTTACCTTACTTTCCTACCACACTGCATTCACTTCTTACTTCAAGTCCACCTGCTGAAAGTGGTCATGTTTTGCATATAAAATTAGCTATTAATTGTTATCATTATCACTATCATTAATTTGTTTAAGTGAAGAATAAAAATGATTATTAGTAAGGCTATAGACATTTTCGTTCAAACGAAATCTGCCATTTATTAAATCAGCAGCAGCACCTTAAACAAATACCACATGCGTACTATGAGATTCTTAAGATATCGTTGTGACTGCGTGTTGTGATACATTTCATTGTGGTTTTCACTGGTGTCTGTGATCCATCGAACAAGACCTCCGAAACTTTTTAACACATTTTCGGTCAACATAAACAACTAATCGCTCTCTTTCCAATGAAATGCTAATTAGATTTAAATAATCGTAGGAATTGCTTTTGCCTGACTGTAACCGGTTTAATATTTTCGTTGTCCCTCAAATCAATTTCCATGGACATAGGTTATGTTTGTGTCGTGGGCATACATTTCATGTTTTTATTTAATCTTTTGATATTCCTACATACATATTTACATTTCAATCACTTTAACAGGGGAAATCCATTAAAAAAAAAGAACCATTTGCAGACAGCAGCTTGTACATTTGGTTTGTTTAATGTTTGCAATTCCAGAAGAGATAACAATTAAACTGATTAGCGTGAAGAGAGAGCCAAAGATCAGCTCGTTATCTTTGTGTGTGTGATTTTCATAACGAAAATAAACTATTTAACAATTTCTTCCACAAACGATTTCATTTGATTTTGCAAGTTTATAATAATTGAATAATACAGAGCTGTATTTGCATGTTCGCAATTTATTATTAGGTAAAAACTTGCAGTTGACTCATCTCATATGCATGTCAAAATGTAGATCTGGCTTTGTTGGAATCGCAGTACGGTGCACTTTACTACCTTTACTAATTAATTAATAAAATATAATACATTTATCTTATTTCAGTCTTATCACAGTTAATTTAATAACTTCTTTTTATAAGTTTTATAAATTTTCTTTTAAAAAGTCTAGCATTACATTCATTTGTAATATTATTTGGTAGTGTGTTAAATAAAATAAATCCTTTTTATATCACCGTATTTCGGGCTGCTAATAAGCTTTGTTGGCGCACCTTAAAATCATCCGCATAACGTAGTTGGTATGGCTGAGCATTACCCACCCATATGACCTCGTAAGATATCACGGCACTGCACCATGTTTTATTTTAAAAATAGTCATTCATCTCTTGTTTAATGTTTAACCACATTAGGGCATCTAACATGAATCTTATTGGGGTAAATCTATTGCATTGCTTTGTTTTGCATTTTCTGTAACCTTTCAATTCGGCCTTGATTACAACAAGTAAACAGTTTGGTTGAACAAAACTCGAAATGTGGTTTCACTATAGTGCTGTAAACCGTTATAGCTATCATGTAGTCCATCCTTTCCGAATGCTTTTGAATAAACCAACTTTTCTGCCAAATTTCTTGCATTATGTTCATGCTCTTTTTTGATGCTCTTTACATATTTAATAGGTTTCCAATTTATTTCTTTTAGTGTTTCACTGTTTAGATTTACTTCCATCAGCTTCGATTTCTCTTCGTTTAACTTTAATTTGTTAATTTTTAAGCAAACAGTCAGTTGATTATTATTAAATACTAATTTGTATTTGCAATCTTCAGCGTTCAATCACTCGGCGTAGATCAATGCATCATCGGCATGTAGTAGAATTTTGCAAAACCCAATTACAGCTGCCATATCGTTTACATAAATTATAAATAAAAGTGCACCTAACATTGGTCCCTGCGGTACTCCTTTTTCCACTTCAATGAAATCGGATATACAATTGTCAAATTATTTTCTTTTAGTTTTATTTGTCAGGAATGATCTAAACCACTGAAGCACTTTATCCTGTATTCCATATTTTTACATTTTTTCGTTTCAAACGTCGGCTTCAAATCTAAAAAAAAAGCCATTGTCCTTTTTTTCTTTCCACCTTCCTTTCATTCATTTCCTATATTGTTCTGTACTGCCGTCTCGCATGAATAGTTTTTCCTAAAGCCTGATTGATATGTTGATTTTGTTGTCTTCAATGTACTTTATCAGCTATTTTCGTTTCAATAACTTTTTCAAACGTTTATAATGTATTGATTGGTCTGAACTCCTCACTTTTACATGTGTTTGCAGCTTTTTCCACTGGTGTCGCCATCGATTCCTTCCATGAACTTGGAAATAATCCTGTCATAAGCGATGTATTTATTGACTGAAGCACCGTCATCCCCAAAATATCCCTGTTGTGAATGATAATTCGAGGTTTAGTTCTCTCAAAATCAGCCTTGTTTTTTTAGAGTTCTACACACTTTGTCAATTTCTTGTATTATAGCTTGGCGAAATTCAAATTTGCTCCCCGATTGGTTAATACAGTTCCCGAATTCGATATGTTCAATTGATTCGCCAATCTCCTTTATGCTTTTTATAAAATATTTATTCAATTCCTTCTGTCCATTTGCTTGCCCTATTTTATTATTTACATATTGATACATATTGACTTTTTGCGTTGTTAATTTTTACTTTGTATCCGTTTCTGATTTCTATGTATTCCTGGATCTATTACTATGGCTTCTAGACTTTGCTAATTGATATTTTTTTGATTTTCTCATCCTTAAGTGCTTTAAGTTCGCTGTTACACCATACTTTCATGCTGTTGTAGGTTCTTATTTTATTTCGAAAATTAATATTTGTATCGTATTTTTTAAGGCATATATCAATTTTAATCGCGTTTCGGGTTAAATTGCACAGTCCTTCGTACGATGTGTCTAATTTACTTAGTTCTCTTTTAGAAAGCATTTTCTTGTATTTAAAAATAATAGAGGTGTTTCACTCGCTACGCTGTTATTTACATCACGGATTAGAGATTCTATCTTTTCGTGGTCTGATCATCTGTATTTATCTTTTGCATATTTTTTATTACGTAGTCGATTATTGTTTTTGATTCTTCGGTTACTCTCTTGTATTGTTCCATCTTCTGGACCTAACCTAATATTTTACAATTAGGTGTCATTGAGGACCCTTTCTATTTCATATTATTGTCCTTCTACCTGTAAATATTAAAGTCTCCTGCAATTAGAATATAACTTGATGTTTCAGTATACTCTTGGAAAATTGCACACAATTCTCCTTCTGAGCTACTAGGTGATCTGTATATAAAGACTATACTATACTATAAGACTTTAGTTTTTTCTGAGATGAATTGTGGCGCCTCCCGTTCGCGATGAGTTAGACAAGATCTGTTGTTCTGAAACTGTTACATGGGTCTCAGATAGAAGTATAAATTCGTATTCTTTGTTGTCTGCCAATATTTCTAATTAACCTTTGCACATTATTTATTTGAATTATAAAAAAAAGAATTTCCTTTAGTGCGTATTTTGATATATGTAATTTTTTTTTAAATGTTTTAAATATAGTTGCGTTCTCTATATTCATACCGTACTGTTTTTCGACTTCCGTTTAATTTTACAATATGGCCACATCAAGATCATTCCAATAGACAGCTATAGATGGTCGCACATGCGTTTTTCATGCTATAATGCATTGTTTGATGCCATTTGACATATACAAAAGCTTTGAGCTAGAGTTTGTTTACACTGTTTGTAGAGCACTGTCACGAAATGTCGAAATGTCGAAATGTCACCTAACCTAATATTTTACTGAAACAAAATAGTCGAATTTAAAAGTCAGTCGTCTTGAGTTTAATAGATTTGTCTGGATTGAATTGCATAGAAACTGACTGGCTGACTAGATTGCCAAATAATTGTCATGTTGGACATTCAATTACCCATTAACAATTAAAAACACTACCGACTATATTGTCACACGTAGTGACAAATTTAGCACAAATGTTTGCGTCATAACGACGTCGGCCTGTCAGAATTTGACATAAAAAGTGGCATGTGCAATCGTAGCTTAAGAAACCGTACATGTACCTACTTCTCTTAAAACCGAAGGATTCCTCTTTCGATTTGTGAGATTTTAAGTTTTCCATTTCTTTTTTTATTTCGCTGAAAGTACAAAAACAAACCTAATATTTTGGTTGACGCAAAACAGGTCAATTGAGTTCGGGAAGGATTTGTTTGATCAGAATTGTCGGCTAAATAAGATATTGGCCACACGATCAACATAGGCAAGTTAAAATTTTCGCAATTGTAACCTTCCGTAAACTTAAAGTCGAGACTTAAATTTATTATTAACGACGATCGAATACAACTTTGTAACCATTTGTAATTTAAGAGGAGCAACAACTTCACGTTTTGTCATAATAATGTGTGATCATAACTTCAAAATTAAAAATCTTTAAAAAAGGCCGTTCAAATCCCCGCCAACAAGAAGTACATGAAGTACAGATTTCTGTCATCATCTCTCGTATAATCAATAATCAAATTGAGTTTCGTCATAATGCTGTCATTATAAACTTGTCTCTCTTAAGTGATGTTTGAATTTAAGCTTGTTTCCAGCCGCCCTTTGGCAAATTACGATTTAGCTAGCGTCTTTTTAGCGATCAAGGATCCACTTATATTATGTACTCCTTCTTGTTTTGTTGAGTTTCTGAGACTTATATACTACAAGTATAGGCACTGACTTACTTCACTGTGGAACTCCATCTTCCATTAACTTTGTCTTCACATATTCAATCAAACTACATTCGGCTCCTATTGCTTCCATCTGAAAGTTTATTTTTGAAATTGTTTAAATAGTTCAGACATTTGTTATTATTTGGACATTCAAAATACTGTGACATTTATTGTAATCCCTTTCTTTTAGTTTTGACGCGAATAAAAAAAAACGTGTTACATGAATTTCAGCTATTTAATATAAACAGTTTTCTCTTTCTTCTCTTTTCTATTAAGAATAATTATAAAAATTAATAAAAAAAAATAAACAGTCCTCACTTGAAAAAATTGTAAAATGAAGGCACAGTTAGAAGTTGATTCTTGTTAACGTAGTAGTTTTCGTCTGCCATAGATGGACAAGTTTATTTTGGTCTGAGTGCAAAAGCTTCTAAGAATTAATGTTTAATTTTTTCCTTGCAATCAAATCAAATCAAATCACAAAGACTGCGGGAATTTTCAGTTATGTCATAAAGCATAGGAGTTTCTTTTTTTTTAAGCTCGAAATTTAGTGTAAACGCGTGGAGGTACCTAGATTAGCTTTGCTATCAAGCTTTGTTGTAATGATTATTTTTGTTATTTAATGCATGCAATAAGCTACTAAAAATGCAAACACTGTAGAAGTGAGTACTCCGAAAATTGAATTGGCCCCATTGCCTGCCTGTTGGATCTTGGAATTTTCTGGCAACTCAGCTGTTGATGTTCTTTGGGTGGGGACTGCATTCACTTGGGCTTGTTGCACTGGTTGGGCTACGGTGTCAGTGGCGGCGGCAACGGCAGTTGGTTGTGCTGCAGCATCACCGGCGGCTGGGGCTGGTGGAGCTGGAGGTGCTGGGTAACATGCGACTTGTTGTACCTGAGTTACTTTTGTTGGATCAGCAGGGTCAGTGACATTAACCATAATTGGTACGCAAATCAAGCCACCTGGTGGTGGTTGGTCAGGTGGTGGGGCTGCGACGGCGGTATCTGTGCCAGGTGCAAATGGTGCTAAAGCAGGAGCTGGTGTATCTCCAGCTTGGGGTGCCGCCGCTGGAGCTGGTGTGCTAGAATTGTCAAAAGTTCCCGGAGCAAATGGAGCTAAGGGAGCTGGTGTCTCAGCGACTGGCGCTGCTGGTGCAACTGGTGCCACAGCAGCTCCAGGAGCAGCTGGCGCTACGGCAGCTGGAGCGGCGGCGGCTGGAGCTGCAGCAACTCCTGCACCTGGATTATTGATCACAGTAGTACCATCAGCATTGGTTGTTGTCACTGAACCTGGTGGTCCGTTGTTGATGATAATAATACGATCGCTGTCACTGCCAGAGCTGGAAGCTGGGGCTGCGGCAGCAACTGGAGCGCTGTTAGATCCAGACGGCGTCAAGACATGTCCAAGGATAGCGCCACCCAAGGCACCCGCAATAAGTCCGGTTCCTAAATGGAAAATCTATTTTTTAAACTAGTTCAGAGAGAAATGATTGGATGTATCTTACCTAGACCAGGTCCAGATGATCCACGCTGGACAATAGTTGGAGATTGTGAAGGGTAGTACGTGGCTCCGGCTGGCATATGTCCTGCTGGGTAATAACTGGCACCTGGTGGAATTCCACCAGCTGAAGGATAGTAGCTGGCACCTGGTGGGATACCATTTGCCGATGGATAGTAGGTAGCTCCCGCTGGTACTCCTCCTGCTGGATGGTAAGAGGCCCCTGCTGGTAGTCCACCTGCTGGATATCCTCCAGATGGATGATAGGTAGCACCTGCCGGTAATCCTCCTGATGGATAATAGGTCGCACCAGCTGGTAGGTTTCCTCCAGACGGGTAATAGGTAGCTCCAGCAGGCATGTGTTGTTGAGGATAACTGGATTGGACGCCATGTGTGTTGGTTGCTTGAATTGGTGTGTGTACACCACTGTTTCCATATCCACCAGTTGAGTTAGCCCTAGGCCTGTACGCAGTTCCTGAGTGATGAGTGCCCACAGGTCCGGAAGTTCCTACTGTAGCACCACGGTTCGTTCCACTACCAAACGGTTGGGAATTAGTAGCCGACTGATACGATGGTGGTGGAGCATAATTTGGCTTATATGGTGGTGCTGCTTCGTGAATATTTGTCTTGGCTCCACCAACAGGATTCAATGCCGAATATGATGGTGGTGGTCCCTGTGATTTGGGTATATTCCACCCAACTGCTGGAGCTGGTTGTGCTGCTGGAGCACTAGGCTTGGGTCGATTTGGTTGTGAGTTATAGCCCGCATAACTGAGCTTGGCCACGTCCGCATGAGAGTTGGATGATTGTTGGAATGTTGGTTTAGTCACTGATCCAGAACTGGATGTCCTGCGACTACTGCTACCACTACTGCTGCCGCTCCCTCGGCTACGGCTGAAGGTACGCTTACTTTCCGCAAGCTGACCGGTAGCCAGCAAAAACGCCAGCAACACGGCGAAGTACTGAAGTTTTTGTCCCATTATGGGGCAATATATTTTCTGCAGCTGGATAGCTGTTTGAATTGTTTAATAAACTTTTCTGTGAAGAGGAAAGTTAATAAAAAATAATTGGTTATGTTCTGTCAACGTTTAGTGACGTTCCCGTCAGTTTATATTGCGCTAAATTCTAAGCTATACTATTCTGACTCAAAAGGCGTGTAAAGTAATGTTTCCTTTTCGCAACTTTTGTACTTCCGAATATTTAATTTTTAAAATTAATTTGCGTGTCACGTAATTGTTTGTGTGCCTACTATATTTATTTCTGTCAACTGTCGAGTGCATTGACTAGTACATATAACCAGAAATCCCCTTCAAATGTAAAATAAAGCACGTTTCGTTTAACTACAATCGATGTGAAGGTCATCCGAGGAATTGATATCCAGTACATCCATACATAAAATGTCTTATTGTTTTCCCCGTCTATAGTCTTCGTATTTGTATAAAGTATGGATGTCATTAAACAAACACAACTGCCAACAATTTCCAACTCATAAGGTTTCTGCGAAACTAATGTTGCGTCATTGATGCTTACTTTGTTTTAGCTGAACGCGTTGGAGTTTTTTCTCCAATTATGGATGTCAAAAACAAAAGCATTTCATTAAGAAATGACACCTTCTTTTAAAGAGAAGCTATGATTTTGTCAGAGAAGGTGTCAAACTTCTGTGTCACCACATTGCTAAAAGGCATTATTTAAACTGGCTATCTTTTGAAATTTTTTTTATTATTAAGTGAATTAACTGGTAGGCTATGTAAATATTTACACAGATTTATCAGTAACGACAGAGATTACTAGATAAATGTCTCCTGATGTACACTTGCGAACACGATCAGTCTGAAGATTGGCGGTTTTACGGCTATTGGAGTGGCATAATTTATTTTCTTCATAAAAACACAAATATTTGTTTTACATTCTTGAAGGCTTCCAGAAAGAACAAAAGTGATTTTAAAGTGTCATCATTCATCAATATGACTCTAAATCATGCTAGGCAGTCAAATTTGTGAATGTTTGTGAAAGAATAGCTAAATGTAAAATGTTATTGCATTAATTTGCACTTGAAATATAATTTCAAAAATGTTTAACCCATACAACACGGCGATATATTTTATCGACAAATCAGTTCGATAAGTGAATCGGAACCGATACCTCGAGTGGAATTTCGAATCCTTTGCGTTTAACTTGTATAAGTATAAAATGTACATTAAGGCACATGGTTATTATGACGAAAATTTGACACACAGTACAAAACTATTTTGGGTTAATGTGCTAATTGAAGCCATAGATGGTGTAAAACAAAGAGCTGCGAAAATACGCTAGGCAGTTAATCTTATAAATTATCTTTCATCAATTGTCACTTGCAAATCTAAAAACATGATACTTTCAAATGTGCAACATTCGCAACAGCAAATAAATTGCATTTTCCTGTGCCAAGTTGCAAATGCTTTCTGAAATTATCCATTTAGGTCTCATTTTAAAGGTACACCATAGTCATGACATGACTCGACTATCTAGTTCCATAAGTGAGAGGATGGTGTCTTTTTTTCATTAGCAAATGTTAGTGACAGTAAATTATCTAAATAGAGCGCAATTTTCCAAAGTGGATTAAGTCTGCACTCCTTTTTCTATTTTTGGTGTACCTACATACAGTGTCGACGGTGCCTTGCAATGTGACAGGGGTGTATATAAAGGTCAAGTACAACCTGTTAAGTAAATTATTACATTCTAACACATTCTTGTACCCAAGTCTGTTAGGTGGTGGAAAATGTGTATCTATTCATTTTTTGGAAATATAAATGGCCTGCTAGGCCTTTGTTCTTTCAAATTAAAAGTATGAAGCAATGCATATCGGGTAATCAAATAAAGAATCTTTTCATTAAACATGCGACCAAGTGTCACTAATATAGCAATAACAAATGTAATGAGCTATGTCGAGCCAACTGAGTTTTAATTGTTCTGGAATTATCATAACTTCGAGCAGACAAAAATAAACCGATGGTCGTTAAATGAATATTTGTATTTCTATCTTTGCATCAACAAAAATAATATATTCATATATAAAACCAAGTGATTAAGTCTTTAAACTGCGCATCGGGAGATTATATATGTTGTGCTGAATGCCGTCAGTGACAATTGATTTGCGGCATCTGCGTTTAGGTCATACATTGTCTCTGAAGTTTACGTCTCGTATTGCAAAATGATTAACAGTCAATATTTGATTTGCAAATAACACAAGTAACTGGCAATACCAGTTGTTGTAAAAAAAAACGATAAAGTCTACAGATTCCAAGAGCCGCTTATGAATTTTTTTTTTTAATTTCGAAAGTTACGACTTTTTTTTGTAGGTATTTGAGTGAAATTTAACAGAAACACAAACACACACGTATTCACTTAGGTTCATCCATTTGCTGCACGTACAGAGGCACCTCTGCTAAATGTTGTAGATATTATTAGATTTGCAAGTTTGTTTGTTTTTCAAATAAATTTCAAACAAATAGGCACAGTATCCATATCCATATACTCAAGGTCGATAAAGGTTCACATGACCCTCTTATTGATTTGCCATTTAAAGCATGGTCAACGGTGAAAATTCTACAATTTCAACGGTGCATAGTCATTAGGAACACGCTAATTAATTTGCTTTCTATAGTATAAAACTAACAATAACTACACTTAATTAAATTTTCTCTGTTGTTTCTTGTTCACGGAAAAAAGTGACGTTTTGTCTCCTCTTTTTCTATACCTTTTTCGTTATATATATATTTTGCGCTGTCTGGTGTTTCGTATTTCAACCAAGCACGACGACGATTCAAAATGAACTGACTCGCAAAGGCATTCACCAGTGGATGGTAGGCCAATTTGATCTCTCAACAAATACAGCACGAAGCACGAGTACCACACAACAGAGCTATGTCGTTGTACACAGTATCGTGAAGTGGATTTCCTTATTATTGTATGTAACCATAACCACTGTTGTTCCATTCCAAGCTCCATGGCAATATAGCTGGCTGGCATCATCATTACAGAATTTAAATTTATTTTTCCACATATTTATTTTTGTGTCTGTGAGTCATAGGGGAAACTGGTGGTTGTGACGTAAAACGATGTTTGACATCATTTTATCTCCCCCATGTCATTTTTTCTATTTCATTTTTTAATCGTTTCATGTTCATCGCAGAATGAGGTTAGGTATTTGTTTTTCCCAAGTCCCATGTTGAGTATAGTGTATAGATGTAGTGAATTTTTGAGAGAGACTGCCAATTCCTACCGCCTACCAAATTGAGTCGACATTTTATATACCTAACGCTGTGGTAGCTGGTAGTTCCCCTCGGTTCATCCGATAGTGTTTTTTTTTATTTTTAAGTATTGTTTTCTTTTCTTTGGCTTACGTGGATGTAAAAATATGATGACAGATGTTTTTGTCAAAGAAGAGAGCGAAACGTTTATTATGGGGATGTCAGACAATAAGACTTTTCGGTTGCTCAAACAGAAACCGAAATATACCAGACCATGATGGAAGATATTTGACACTCAGTTTATGTAGAGACAGTGGGTAGATGCGAAATCTCTGACATATGTCTAGGGTTGCTGTATGTCACTTTCTTAGTCACTTCTATAACTCCTTTCTATTTTTTTTTACTGAATTAAAACAAACCTTAAATTGGGTATTGTAACAAAGGGCGGGTCAAATAAACTAATGTCCTGAAATGTATTTATCCTTGGCCTTTTAAAAATATTTCGGTACCAATTCAACTAAGAATTTTAATGTTATTAAGTAAGTAATAATCAACTTTCATGTTACTATCGGATTCACCTTACCCTGTTCTATACGTCATATTTTTTTTATTCAAATATCTTTTACGGTTGCAGTGTTATGGATCAGGAAAAAACGCATAAGAAATGGAAGGCATATCTGAGTTCAAACTTTTAACCTTCGCTCCTGAAAAGTGGCTAAAAATGACTTATGTTGTTTTTCCTTGTTGCCACAGAAATATTCTATGCATTTCTACTTTAAATGGATCGCGAGGGGCCGATTATGGTGTTATATTAAAATCATCACGCCCTGTTTTACTTATGATACAAAATCTATGGAAATGAAAATACCGTTTTATTTTCTGTTTTATTTATAATCAATATGAATCATTTAGTTGGCTTTATTTCTCTTATTGTACAGTTAGTTGTCATTCGAACGAGTAGTTTAAAAGTAGTTTATTGATTCGAAATGTTTTTCTGCCAGTGCAGTTTTCCTGTAAACAATGCGAACGTTATTTGTATCGATAAACACTTCTTTCTGTTTGTTGCTGAAATCGATGTAATCGATTTTCTTCATAACCTTCTACAGACAAAGTGTAAAAAGTAATTTAAAAACAGTAGCAGATCGCCAAAGTGAAGAACAAAGCCTATGCAAATACAGGTTTGTAATAAGTAAAGCAGTGTTTCAGTTAATCAAAAACATATTGTAGCACATTATAATAAATACAAAATTTAAAAGAAATCGTTTCGTCCATGCAGTTTAAACAGCTTGTTGGGCGTGTTTTATATCAAATGAATACAGAGTTTATCAACCCCGGAAAGAACCCAAAAATATAATTTAAACTTTAAAATCTATTCGCCTTTTTTTTAAACACATTTTTATGAAACAATTTGCTGCATCTTGGTTCTCAGCCTTAACAATCATTGAACATAGTTAATATGTTTACTTTCATTTCGCTCTTATGTAAATAGTGCTTAAAGCCACAAATATTCTTGCACGCAATGACTTAACAGCCAGTTTATACACGGAAATAAATACGATAAATGCTCTATACTCGGTTGGCTCTATTGGTCTCTGACCATCCCTTGCATAAGCACAATTCTTCGGTCTCACCTTATACTCGTAGTACTTAATCGTTTCTTGTTCGCCTCTTGCCGAAATTCGCTTGCAAAGTATAAGAATAAAAAAAAAGAAACAAATTATTTGACATTTCCATCTCAGACCTTGGTGTACATTTTAAAAAGTTTTCCCAATACTTATATTTAATCGTTTTCAATCGTTTTCCTTCCCTCTAGCGTATGGATCTTGGAGAGTGTCCCAAAGTGCATGACTTGGCCTTCCGCGCCGATTACGAAAATGCGGCAAAAACTCGTGACTACTACTATGACATTGAGGTACGTTTCCATCCTTATTCTCTACTATTCACAATAATTTTCTAATCAATTTTAATACCAGGCCATGGAACATCTTCAAGCCTTTATAGCCGACTGTGATCGTCGCACTGAAGCTGCGAAAAAACGCTTAGCAGAAACGCAAGAAGAACTAACCGCTGAAGTTGCTGAAAAAGCCAATGCTGTGCACGCGCTTGCCGAGGAAATTGGTAAGAAACTTGCAAAAGCTGAAGCTTTAGGTGAAGCTGGCGAAGTTGAAGAGAGCATTTCCCTGATGAAAGAAATCGATGAACTGCGTGCAAAGAAGGTAAAAGCCGAACACGAATACCGAACCTCGATGCCAGCTTCAACATATCAACAACAAAAGTTACGCGTCTGTGAGGTCTGTTCCGCTTATTTGGGTATTCATGATAACGACATTCGTTTGGCCGATCATTTTGGCGGAAAACTTCATCTAGGATTCATGACGATTCGTGAGAAACTTACCGAACTGGAAAAGACCGCGGGACCACGTAAGGCTGATCTACGTCGAACAGGCAAGTACCATGATCGTGACGATGATAAACATAAGTCGAGATATTTCGTTGGAGGTCGTGAATTGGACAGACGCTCCCGAGTGCATCGCTCTCGCAGTCGTGATCGTAAACACAAGTCGAGTAGACGATCGCCCAAGTCTCGCAGCCGGAGCCGTAGTCGTGGACGTAGCAATAATCATCACAACACTAACAACCGCAGGAGATCACCTTCTAGAGATCGGTATCGTCGTTAGGCTATGCGATTCCTTAAACTATTACAAGAAGCGCACTCATCATGCACACGTATGTAGAATGGTGTACTCTATTTTTTTCTTCTTTGTAAAATAGGATAATAATTAATCTTTAAAAAAGTTCACTCCTTTTCATATTGACTTAATTAAACGACGTCGAAACGCGCTCCTCGGTCAGTATGAAGTTATTTTCAGTTTTTATCTACATCTTTCTATATATAAATGGCGGTGTCGCTTCATTCGTGTACTGTTTTATTAAATAATAACAAAAAAAAATACAAAGATACCCGACAACACGCATATGTTTATGTTTCATGTAAGTTGAACAATAAAAACCTATTTTAATCGATATGAAATAAACAAAAATTTACTTTAGAGATTGATGAGTTTTTTCTTGGATTTTTCTGAAAGTTTTTTTTAGATTAGGTTCAATAAAGGCGTTTTTCGTTTTTAGTTCAGAGCACAACCTGAACTGTCGCACAAAAAGTCCGTGTTTCTTTTTTAGCTCAGATACATCAGAGCTCAGAATCTGTGTTTCTTTTTTCGTTCAGAGCACAATCAGAGCGCGCTCTATGAGCTCAGAATAAATTGACTGAGCAGGCTGAGTGAAAAGCTGATTACGCACTTCCAGTCACATTTGACAGAAAAACAAACAGGATAGGTAAGCAAAAAAAGTTGAAATGGTTGACGAACCTGGAACTGAATATTAACCAATTTAATAAATAACAATTAATAAATATTCATTATATACATATAGTGTAAATTCAGTAACGCATCACTTGCATCATGATGCTCATGATGCTTTGCAAAATGTTCATTAATGCAACTATTGGCATCACTTTCAACGTCAAGTGTTCATTATTGCAAATTTGATCAAACTGATGCGCAAACATAACGAAAAAAAGCATCACAGAAATTCCTGATGCGCTGTTGATTCGCGGGCAAAAAAGTAAGAAAAATGTCGGAAGCGAAAGAAAAGAAAGTAAATAAACATTTTTATCAAAAGGTACATAGGCTTTTGACGGAAAAATTTATAAATTTTAGTTGAATTCTTTACTTTAATTTTTCTCGCAAACATTAATTTTTTTTTATATTGAGTATTTCAGCGCGGCGGAGGTAAATCTTTTAATAACGACAAGACTGAGGCATGAAAACAAATTTGTGGTCTTTTACAAAACTTTCATCTTGAAATTAATGTTTGATGTGCAGAATGTTTGACGTTTCTGAATTTACGCATATTTACAAGAAATGACACGTTATGTGCTCAAGTGTGTTTCATAAATACCTCAGAACAATCTGAGCACGCTCTCTTCAGAGCGCGCTCATAATGCTCGAGCTCAGTTCAGAGGTCAGCTCTGAACTAAAAGAGAAAAACGCCTAATGCTTAATGAATATATAACGCGGTACAATTCAGAGTTGAGTCTCTGATCCTCTAAGTGAATTAGAGCATAACCAACTATGTCTCTAGAGCACACGGAGCTTCATTTGGTTAAAGTGAACAACCAACCTTAACTTTTTTTCTCTTAAGCAAATTTGGTAAAAATATGTGGATAGGTACTTTCTTGCAAGCCATTCTATTTTAACGGGGTCATCGCATCTCATCCCCTGCACTTAGCGACATCTACATCTCAACTCTGCAACTGGACACTTACCTTCTCACTACTCACCCTTATAGTTTGGGTTTTAGTCTATGGTATTTACTCTGGGAAATAAGTGTTACCATATCACAAGACATTTTGGGGTCGAAGTTGGTGATGCTTAATTGTTTATGGAAAGCATTTTGCGAAATAGAATACCTAGGAGCTACAAAGGCAGGTATACTACGTTTCCACCGGAGATAACCTGCGAGATTTAGAAAATTTTCTGTAAACCCCGCATAGATCTCGGGATTTTTCATACAAAAGTTAATCTCATGAAAAGGGAGATTACACACAAATCTCGATTATCAACCAGATTTGCATGTACAGTCCGGCTTGTGAACACACTTTCCACAGCTCGAGATGTCAAAAATACAAAGCAAACAGAGCTGTATTTGACATTGTGTCATAAAAAAACGAATTTATTTCTGAGAAACTTCTCCTAGCCAATGCAACCATCAAAACTTTCATTTTATTTTGTTGAATTAAGCCAATAATATTTTAAGATTCCTGGAACTCATGTTTTATTACTTTAAACATTTGAATTGGTTAATTTTTTTTCAATTATCACAATTCTGGGTTGTTCGATTCGACAGTAGTTGACAACATCTGGTGAAACGTCAAATTAATCTTGCTTTTTTTTGGTGGAAACACCTCAGGATTTGTTTGTAATCTCTTGCCCTAAATCTCGCGATTAGTGTCCGGTGGAAACGTAGTAGGTATAATATTCACTTATGAATACGTACACGCATGAATGGATAAATATCTTGGCGAAATCTGTCCTTTTATTCTATAAAGATAAAACAATACGTTTTTTTTGAGAAAATAAATTGACTTTCAGCTTCAAAGAATTTGAGAAAATAAAAGTAAAAAAATCAAATTCATGAAAAAGATTCCAATTGTCTGCAAAATACACAAATCAGTGCAAGACGATACCTCTTTAGCTATCGCGCAAACGCTATCGTCTTGACGATAGTAGTCTGTCGATTATTGAGTTCCGTGAAGCAAATGTTCGATCGTCAAAACGATATCGTCTGGACGATAGACGATTATTGAAGTTACGTGAAGCACAGAGCTGTCGTCGAAACGCTATCGTAGGTAGCTAAATGGACTTCCAGTGCAAGTGAAAAAAAAATCGTTTGCAGTCAACTCAATACAAATAAGAACCAATAAAATTAATGTTTGATTTGGCAGCAGAAATCTGAAATCTCAGATGAAAATCTGAAAAGCCAAATCGAAAACGACATTAGTTACACGAAATGAGTACGTTCGCTATAGAAGTATGCAATAATGCCTAAGAATCGCAAAACTTTAAAGGAATAGCGCAAATTAGGAAAAATCTCAAATGACAATTTTAGGTAGCCAGTGAAAAGTTCATAGCCAAATCAGATATAAATAGCCAGTGCTGGTAACACTGCTACCTGTGTATCATCTGGTGGAACTCTATACAAATTATCTTCCGCTGCCTTTTAGCAGCTGGGGTTAAGCGAATCTTGCTATGGGTTGTGAGATGAACTAGATTCCTTACAGCTAATATACAATCCATTCGTTGAGCACCGAAGTGTAACTTTTTCAACGAAGAATGCGAAAAATATAAAAAGCTGAGTTTCCTGAGTTGCGCCTCAATTTGTTTTGAAATTTTACAGGTCAACGCCATTTTTTGAGTAACCTGGAATTACTTCTGCAATCGAATGGAGAAACAAGACGCAACAGATTGTACATGTAGGTGTAGTGCAAAATCCCGTAGGGATTTTCGATCTGAAAATGACACAGTAGGGGAAAAAAAGACAATTCAGTTGATTTTTCCGAAAAATCGTGTCTGAAACTATAATTCGGTGTCAATAAGTCTTTCTCTTTTTGGCCTGCGCTCGGTATACCAACACGACGCGACGGGTGCCGCGAAAATAAATTGATCTCTTGTTCTTGTTCTTGTATTGTTTTCTTTATCTTCTTGTCTTTTGTCTTGTACTTCGATTTGTTTTGTTATTGTGGTAGGTACGTTAGTTTTTGGCAATCATAATTCAAAATACCTACGTACATATTTAATTTGCTACAACCGACTGGTGACATATTTTCGGACGAAACAAAAAATATTATTATTCGTTTTGTTTAACTGTTTTATTTTGCTCTTGCATTCGTCGATATTCGCTAAGGAATGAAATGAGATGATAAAGTTTGAAGAGTCAACAAAAAGGCAAAAATCATTTGTGGTTTAAATTGCGTATGAGAAGTTTGATTCGATTTTATTCGTGGAGGTATGGATAAAATAGTATGTAGAGAGATTGTAGTGAAAATATTCGACGGTGTAGGGAAAATGTAGGGATTTTCTTTGTGTACTGTAGGGATTTTGTTTTGATTTAGGTTTTACCACTGCACGCAAATTCATTTGGAAAATATCCTAACCATTGACAATTTTATTTATTAGTTAGATATCAATGAATCTGTCGAAAAATTGCTATCCACACTATTACTGTTTCCCTCTTTTTCCTGAAAATCCATTTTGTTCATTCTGCAATTGCGAACAATTAACTCCTTCTCAGTGAGACAAACGTAGCGAATTCTGTTTCGAGTCACCGGATCGAGAATGTATCCACTGTCTGGATCGAAAATTCCTTCCCCGGTGTCATACCGACCACTTGGCACGATTCTGGCGCGTTTCTGTTTAGTTATAAAGTCTCACCAACTGGTGAAAATCCTTGGGCGACTTCTATCCAGAAACGTCTATCGGACTTGGTGCAGTAATTCCAATCGGTTTCTTTGTACTTCAAGTCATCGCTGAAGAATAATTCGTAGTTTTCGCATTTGCCATTGACGAAGTTGCCACGCACTTCAAAATTTGATGGATGAGCAAACACTCCACGGACGTGAATGCCGCCGTTTTTTAAAATACCCCGATATTCGACTCCTTTTGGGTAGCGATACGTCCCGAAACCTGTCATTTTGCCCTCATCGTCGAATTTGCCGAGGTATAATGATACCGTGATGAATTTATGAAATGTTTGCTGTTCTTTGATTGGTTTTACTGCTTGCATGTTTGAGAAGTTTTTGAATATAAATATAGAGAAGTTCGTAAGTGTCAACTGAAATAATGAACTAGTGATGGGGCATTTTTTTTTACACTGAAGTGAAATGACGAAGGAGCTTTTATACTAAATCATTAAGTTCTCGAGAGTCGTGACCAAGGCTGGTTTATTCACAGTAATCTATGCAACATAGATGGTTTCCACATTTCAGGATTAAAAAATAAAAATAATGTCGAACAAATTTTGTAAAGCTGGATTTCTTCATGCAATCCAATATAAGTTGTCTTTTCAAAGACTTTTTGATTTCCAAGATAGTTTGTATTGTATAATGATAGGGTTTCAGAATCTCTGTTTTCACTCCGCTAATTCATTATGTCAAAAATTTATGGAAACTCTGTTTTTGTGCGCATAAAACTTTGCGGTATTGAGCCAGCAAGAGTGAGAGAGTTGAAAGAATTCCTATCTCAGAAAGAAAACTGCCAGATTACTAACAATTACCTAATATGACAATAAAAAAACCAGACAAATGTTAAGTTCTTGTCAGTGGATAGGATGTATTTTACTTTTATTACTTTTCTTTTTCTACTTTTTTATCCATTTCTACGTCTCTTTCATATAGTTCCATCTTTTTTTTATCATACTTCTGCTGTAATATTTAATAGATAAATAATTGAGTTTATATTTCTTTTACTTAGGTTTGTTTAAATTTTGTCTTATAAAATAAATATTTCATTGCTACCAACATTTAACTAACGAATAAATTAATACAAATAATACGGTAAAAACTAAAACTACAATAAAACATTATGTTGGCACTGCCAAAAAGCTAAATTTGCTCTCTTCTTAATTGTAATGTTCGAAAAAAAAAACAAGTCTATTACGTGTGTGGTTTCCACAAATATTTAACAACAAAGTACAATAAAATATTTATAACAAAAAATGCGAATTATTTACACTTAATGTACAAAATGTTTCGTTTTGATGTTTGTGTCTATAATACAATTGTTTATTTTTTTTTGTAATTGATGCTTAACTGCCATTCTAATAAACCTACGTACTAAGCTACCAGAATGATGGCGGGGCTTTGTATATTTCTATATATATATTATTAATATTTATGCAATAAATAAGTTAAGCAAAGAAAACAAATAATGTCTGTTTTGTTCAACATGCTGCATGGAATTTCATAAATACTTTCATCACTGGGGATTTATTTGATTCTGAGACTTTTGTCTGCGATGACAGCCGAACAGGTTGGCGGCCATCTTGTGGAGGGCATTTTTTAAACGACGGGCAGTTTTTTTGGTTTTTGAAATGCTGTTGACGGTGTTTACTATACATTTTTGTTCATTTTCATCGGCTGTCACTTTGTCAGCGTCTGTCACGCGGTTGGGGTATGTTAACTAGGTACACGAATAAAAGGGTTCGTCGAAAGGCTTGACTCGAACGCGTTGCTTATAGTGGTACTCCTTGAGATATGATTTGAGTCGGGTGGGTATTTCGAGTTCGGTAATACCGTCATATGTGGTGTTGCTGACAACTGTCGCCCGACACAGCTGCTGCAGCGTGAACGTTGTATTTCGATGGAGAGGAATGGTTAACATTGGTTCAAAGAACATCACACACGATGGATCCTTGTAGTGCTCCAACAGGCCGGTAACAGTGGAGGCTGTAAATACACCAGGATCGTGACAATCGAAGCTGAATCTATGATTGAACTGCTCAATGCGTGCGTGTAGAGAGCGCTCGTACTTTCGGAACGTCACCGAAAATAGGTACTCCTCCTGTGCAGAGTCTCTAAGGAGGAAGGTGCCCTCGGGCTTTCCATCGAGTAGACGTTCGGCTTCGTAACGATCCATTTTGCCCCAGTAGAATGTGGACTTTGTAATTCGCTCTAAATCCGGCACCAAACAGTGTATGTAATCGACCTGCGAGTGTACCACTGTACCGTTTGGCGTTGTCGCTGTCGACAATGTGGAAGATGGTGATGCTGCCATTGAGCTGGGAGAATCCAGTGTTGTGGGTGCGTTTAAATCACCAGCCATTAGTCTGATTGAATGTTCGTCAATGTTAGCTATTGGTACTGGGTATTGAACGACAACAAAATGTGGTGATGCCAATGGGATGATGACATCATTGACCGGCGACCAAATCGCCAAATGGCTGCCAGTTCTTGGATGCATTTCATTCGAGGATGATGCAGCCGCCAGCGGTTGCAATTCAGAATTGTTGTCGCTGGATTGATGTTGGTTTTGTTTTTTACTCGGGCGCAGTTTTTTAAACGCATCTCGACACCGCCACTTCGATGGGTATGCCGAGGATGATGTTGACGCTGAGGTTGATGACGATGCGCCTGTTGTAGCCGAACAGGTGGGAGATTTCTTTCGTCGATTTTCTGTAAAAATTAAAGAAATGTGTGATTAGTATACACCTACAGTGAATGGCTTAAATTTGGAGAGTTATTTTGGGAGCTTAAAAGGCAATAAAGCCAAAGAAAATCTCTCGCTGTCGTTTTGGCGACATGTATTTATACAAAACGCTCATAACGACAAAGACTTTTATATTATACTATACAAAAAACGAAAACTCACCTTCTGCACACACTGCCGTCCTTGCTCCCGATGTCGCCGAACATCCCGCCTGATTAATCTCCGCTTTAACTATCACCGGCACGACATCATTAAATTCACTACTACTCGTACTACTTCGATTACTAGAACTTTCATTATTATTTCCCTCCTGCCGGATGTCGCAGGCATTATTTACAACGTGACAGTTGGCCATCTGTCTGACCATAATATTAAAATTCTGTACATTTGTCCAATTCCGCAAATCATCACAAATGTCCTCCTCAATGTATGGCACTGATGCGAAATTACTCACAAAACTATTATTGTTATTATTATTCACCATCACCGAAGGACCAATATTCAAATTATTCAATTTAATCTCATTGCCCTGATCACAAACGATATTGCGTCGAAAGCTGATCGCGTTCACCGCCATATTCGAACGTTCAACATTCAAGTTATTATTACTACCCGTTGAAGTGGCGCCATCTGTTGACGCTGCCGGTATTGCTGTGACATCATTTTCTCCTGCCTCCATTTTCGCCAGTTGTATTTTGATGATTATTTGACGTGGACCGTTAGCTGAGGAGTTTGTATCTGTTCGCGTTTCGAAACGAAAATTTTGTGCGTCAGTTATTAGATTTATGGTCGGTCCCAGATCATTCGTGGTTGATGAATTATTTAATTCCAGTTGTGTACGATTTTTAGCCGCAACAGCAGATGCAGGGATTTTTGCGGAATTACGTTTCCGTTGACTTTTATTTGTGGATGCGTTTGAACCTGATAGCGTTGTTTTACTTAGACGGTGCCCCATTAGTGTAGAATTGCGAACAAAGTCAATGAAGACTTGTAGCGATTTGTTGGTTGAAAAATTGTTTCATACAAATAAGTCCAATGTTGTGAACTTTGAGTCATGTCTTTAGGGAGAATCTGTAATGAGAATAAAAAAGTATTTAGTTGAGTTTTTGGCCTGAATTATTTACTACTGATTACTTTCGGATGAGCACAATGTCAAATGTACCTTTATGTTTACTAAACTTAATTATACAAACAAACACAAGGTAAAAAATAGAAGCCGCTAGATCTTGTTTTAGCGTTTATACAAACAAAGCTTTTCTGCAAGTATTGATCGATACTACGATCAAAGATGATCCAAAAAGATGATCGGAAGGCCATTTTTTGGTGTGATTTTAAGTAGGGGCGGCTGGGTTCGGCTAGATTTCGTGTCCGTTAGTTACACGGTATTTACATTACAGCACAGTTTCAGAGTTTTTTAAGGTTTATGAAATATTGGTATCAAATAGAACTCCTAATAAAATTTAGTCACAATGCTAAATACCTTTATATACCTAATAATGATTGTCATGATATTAATTAAAGAAAATATACTTTGTTTTCGTTGATTTGAATGCTTTTAATTTCGAAGTCATATTGAAACAAATTTATTTAACACAGTTTAGGGAACATTTTTTTTTTGGATATTGTGAAGAAAAATATGTTTTAGTTTCAGCATATTTATCATCTGAAATTGGTGCTTAAAATACATACTTGCGCTATTTATTTATTATAGTTAAAAAAAAAAATTAGAAAGATTTAAAGAAGAAATCAGTTCAAATTTTCAAAATACATACATGGTAGTAAAATTTGCAAGTATAATGTTGCTGTGTTACAATAGTGTACACTGTTCAGTGTTAGATATTAAACAACAGACATTTCAATCATATCTTGATTTTGTGCAAATATGGTGCTAAATAAACGAATTTGAAAACTCCCACCAAGCCTGATAGAAATTTATTCAATTTTACTTTTTGCCTTGAGCGAAAACCTAGTACAGACTAATCTAGTCGAATTAAAACGACTATAGTCTTTTTAATGTGCCGAATCTAAACGGATAAAAACATTGCCACAGCAGCCCGCCCTTATCAACGCAAACATAACACAAATAAAAACGCACACAGTCATAAGATATTCACACATTTTCATTAAAAAATGAGAGTACGATTTTCCATACCGAAGTCAGCTTAATCCACTTCAAGGTCAGCAAAATGTCAGCGAATATTGTCTTCTAGCTTATCGCTGAACTATCTAATAGGTAGTAACGTTACGTCATACATATTTTTTCTAAGTTCACTTAACCGCAAACACATGTCAGCAATTTCTGATAAATAGAAGATTACAATCGCAGCTGCCTACATACATTGGCACAATGTCTTTAAGCGGCCATAAAAACGTCAGCGGTCGTGAGTACATACAATTACAATAAACATCATTGTTTGTTCATTGAGAACTTTTAATTTCATTAAGAATTCAATTGGAAAGTTCTTGTCACAAGTATCAACACGTACGTCAATTACATCTGAAATTCGGGGTTGAAATTACTACCAAATTTCCCAATTGAAACTTCCGAAAGTAATTAAAATTATATGAAAAGTTTTCCCGAGTAGCTAACCACTTTACGCGTAGCTTATTATCAAACTACAAACACACCCATGGAACATTTTGTCATTCCATTCATAAAAATTTAATCGACTAACATATCGGAATTTGTTTTCTTTTTTTTTTTTTGCTGTGAGGCGAGACACTCTCTGACACTGACACTGTCATTTATGGGTAGAGGTTGTTTTTGCGTTTTTATTTCTTATGACAAGCGATTGGATCAACTACGTGAATTGATTGGGTAATTGTTTTCGTTGGCTTGACTGTTCGTGGAACGGGAATAGTGAATCAAAAAACAGGTGGTTAATACCAACGCGTAACGAATATTCGTATATATATAATAAATTGACAAATCAACACTGTGGGACTTGGGGTCATCGTCATACATGTAACGTCAACGCACAAAATGGAACGAGAAAAAAAGTGTTCACGTGGGATAAAGATGGCGGCTTATTTCGGAATTAGCCCATACCACTCCAGCTCCACCATCGAGGAATTGGCAAAGAAGGCAATAAATGTGTAGTTGATCAGAGGAAATAACTAAGTGCCTTTTCCGCTGGACGTAGTTCAAAGAGATGATCAGACGGCGCACAGCTTGTGGGTGAAATTAAATGGCACCACTTCCGCTTGGCGTTTCGTTGTTTTTTGGTCGATCGGAACGGAAATTGTTTTTATTTAAGTAGGCCTGCGTTCCATTTTTGGCAAAGAGTTTGTGACACCTACTTTTTTTTGCATATTATACAACGGAAGAAGTAGGCTGATGGAGAAATGTAGGAGAGAAAAGAAAATTATCAACGATAAATTGTGATCTATATTGGTCTAACAATATTGTGATCTATATTTCTCTGACAATGCTATCTTTTGACTTACCTAAATGATTTAAGACGGAAAGACTAATATCGAGTCCGATGACTGATTAATGTGATTGTTGTTTTAACGAAATTGTTGGAAATAATATTTATGTCACTAGACGATTGGGGTTGGTATTACTTTTGCTAATGACGTTTGATATTCACTGATTTCTGGAAACTCATGAACTGTACAAATGTGTGCAAAGAAAGCTGCCAAGAGTCGTCCAAAAGAGAATAAAATATCTGTTCACTTAAATTTTGACGGCTCATACCTCAATACCTTTGTCCATCAATTCTCAGTACCTTAGGCGACTCAGGAAATTATTTGGCTGCAACTCTTTGAAAAAGGAGTTTGATTGCCGAGAATGAGAACCTCTAATGAAACAATGGTTGGTGTGAAAAGGTTAACTTCGCACAAAATCAGCATTCAGCAAAATACACGCGAAATAGCAAATTTAGGAACTTTTGGGCGAATACCAGTAGGTAGGTACATAATGTGCGAATTCATAAAGGTGAAAACAATGCCCAGTTTTTTATTTTTCTATAAGAATTTAAAATAATTCCGGTTTCTAAGTTTCCCTAATTAAGTAATATAAGCTATGCAATTTTTAAACGATTAAAAGAAGAAGAGAAAAGTATATACTTTTCAAAGCAATGTTTCGTTGCTTGGAAAATTGAAATTCAAAGAGGGAAGCGACAGGTTCTTAAAACGCTTATGGGTTCCTTTGTGAGATTTGAATTTATTCTGAAATGAATAAGCCGGCTATTATTTCTATTTTCAAAAATATTCACTTGCAAACGATTTAATTGCGGTCTTTAGACCACCGATTCGTTTACGAATAAATCGCAGCATTCTAATAAACAAAACTGTGTTTTGTTTATTGAATAATTTGACGGATCAGATGATATTTTGTGCATTTCTTATTTTAAGTTTTGTTTTTTTTTTGCTTATAAATAGCTTCAAAAGCCTTTGAAAAATGAAACCAATTCACTGCAAACTTATTAGAGATATGAGAACATCAATCAGGAAAGTGAACCAGATATAGGTAGATAAGTTTACACCTGGGCACCTTCTTGAAATACACTACCAAGGTAGCTACGTCTTTCGAATTGATATAAAAATGATTCATCAGATAAGTGTAAGGTATACCTAGAATCCCCTATCGCGATTTCACAATTTTTTTTTCATATTTCACAAATTTTCACACCTCCTCAAAGTTAGTTAGGTACCTATGTGTAGAGATTTGACCATTTCCATTTGTACACACCTATAAGTAGGTAGGGTATAGATATTTGAGCAGTCCTAGCTGTCACATGACTACAAAAACACAATAGCTGAACAGTATTTGTTCCATTTCTTTAGTCTGATACAGTCTTTTACAAAATACTACTTTGTTTTTCTGTACCAGCATGAGCATTACGCAGTAATCATCATTATCAGCTCATATGGTTAGTTGTGAAAATATGTTGTGCTTCGAACTTGCCTCGGACTGCTCTGTTGAACAATTTAGAGCCCATGGAGTGCGCTCTAAAGAAAAAAAAAAACATAGGTAGGTATTCAGAGACAGAATTTTCTGAGATAAAAAAAGAAATACAAAGTTTTCTTGACGGTTCAGGCTCTGCTCTGAACCTTAAAAGGAAAAAGCCTATAATTTACCTAGCCATGGATGTTGACTTTTTTATCTAATGCGTTTCGTTGAAATGTAACTGAACCACTTTGATCCAATAATCATTTAAGAACGGAACAAATGTTTTATCTTTCCGAAAACTCTTCATCAAAAAAAAAAACGCAACTCGAGTACTAAATACATGTATCACTTATCGAAGATATCAAAGTCCAAGCGGAGGTAGGTACGTACTACGAGTTCATTATATCCAAACTTACGTACTAGTACGTTATTCCGAAATTTTTCAAATGATGCGTAAACAAAAAATGGTCTTATCTTAATTCCATTGAAACTCATTCGATTCCGATGAATATCTCTTATTTCATCGCAACGATGTTAATCACAACAAACACTTCAAAGGCCAGATACATATCTCGATTTCATGGTTTTCTTTTGACAGGAAAGACACAATTTAAGTTTAATTTTCTGGAGAAATTACGCCATTCTCTTCGTAGTATATAATATATTTGCGACGAGCAGGAATGCAATTATCTTATCATTTAAGTTTCCGCTGAATTGTACTATTATTGTAGGTAGGTACAAGGTACCTACGCACTAATGCCAACATTTTGTTGAAATTTGTATAGGTAGGTACACAACTTTCCATATAAAATTAGCATGTGCCACATTAACTAAGGTAGACAATTTGGAAACTAGATTTATGAGGCAACATTTCATTCTAGCATATGCATTATGTTATTTAGCGTTATACATAAATTACATAGATCTTTTAAATTCGCAGATAATGTTGCTGTCACATTGAATTGAATCGTTATCCGGTCTGAACGTCGAGTTAATTTTTGTCCTTGAGTATATGAACTTTTTTTTCCATGTAGAATTAGATTTTAAATAGATGCACCCATTTTCCCCGACATCGGGTTTCACAACAAGAAATGCTCGGCTTTCACCATTTGTCACTGCGTTCGATTATGCACTAAACTTATTTTGTTATTTTAGTTAAAACCCCACGTTTTGAAATTTATGTGTCAAACTTGATGAATCGATTAATTTTAAACAATTTTTGCTTTATGCTGTCACATATGTATATTGTAATTTTTCTCAGGAATTTTTTTCTTGTCACTATTTTTCTGTTTTTTTCTTCGAAAAACAACTCAAAATATCATAGGAATCTATCTCACACACACCTTTTATTCTCAGAATTTTCCACCGATTACGATCAGTTCCGACTAAAATGAATATCGTCCAAAATTCCAAGAATGCTATAAACCGAAGTGAACTCTTCTCGCTAAAGCGCTCCCAATTCGTTACGACTTTTCGACTCAACACAACACCATCGACTGACTCGACTCGAATTGAATCGACAAGCTATGACTTGTTTTTCAAGAAAATGTGAGCACATTTTGTTGACCAAGGTCTGGCATCTGGCTTGGCTGTGGCTGACGAAGACGATGTGATTGTGGTGGTGTGGAGAAGGTTGCTCTTGCTCTCGCTCTGCTGCGAATGGGAATGGCGATGGTGAGATTGGTGACTTTGAGTGTAAATTGTGACTGGCAATGGCTGGTTGGTCTTGTTATTGGTAACAATATGAAAATGACCGTGTTCCACAGCCCGCTAGATGACTAGCGGCATGTCTAACTCCATATAAACAAAATTGACATTTCACCATTTGCGCTAGACGTCTAACACGTCCCTTTCAAGGAAATTTCTCAATCTAGCGTAAGACTACCCGCTGCATTGAGAGAAAAAAAAAACATCTGTAAAAAGAAATCGTTCAAACGTTTACAAAATAGGTTTTTTTAATAAGGTAAGTAAAAAAGGAATTCCGATATTGCTTTTATAATATATTGTATCATTTCTTTAATTGTAGTGTGGAAATAAATAGTGTATTAATGTCACTTTGCCGCTGGCCCTAGAGTTCCAGCGCGAACGTTCCTTCATCTGGGATATTTTGTGCTAGACATCTAGTGGGCAATGGAACACGGCCAATGAGAATGAAAGAGTTAAGGTGTAAAACAACGTTCGAATCTTATCTCACTCCTAACAAGCTAGCGCTTGATATAACACATGCATGATACATGTAATCTGTACTGTGTAGTCTTTACTGTACGTACTGTTAGTAGTGTATGACAGATAGAGCCACTGACAGCTGACACATATGCGCGCAGCGCCTTGCGGCTTGCATGGACTTAAAAAATAAAAACGTTGCACCCATGATGTCACAGAACCAGTGTTCCCAGACTTTGAAGACTGTTTTGCCCTTCGTTCGCCTAAGTTAAATTTGCAACTGTTTTCGTATGAAAAAATTAAAAAATGTAGCCGATTTTATTAACAAGCTTAAAATAAGCACTCAACATAAATATATTATACAGTACTTTCCTTTTCTATTAGACTTAATTTCAAAACGAGTGTAGAGAGTACGAAATTTGGTTCGTAATTCTTTTTAATTTAATTTTTAAACAATTTACGTTTCACAGAGATTTTTTATTTTCCCCTTTTTTAAACGTATCCATCGTTTTACCCTTTTTCATTCAAAAAGCGCCGAAATTGGCTTAATCTGGGATCACTGCACAATGCACAATAAGACAATGAGAGGGGGAGGACAATAAAAAGTATTTCATCAGTGCTAGTAAAGGGGCGTGTTATTTAACAATTAAGTAACTGCGTCTATACTACTGCGCTCAGATCTCAAGCTCAGATCCTCTAGAGTGGCATACATTTCGAAATGAGTCACATTGACATATAGATATATGTATATGACAATTTCGCAGCTTATTTTTACTTTTTCAATTCTTCGTTTCAAACAAACGTGTCAGTGTCGCCTGCAAGAAAAAATTACACATCACTACGAAATCAATGAGTGATGTCAATGTAAGGTATTTCTGTTCGACCATGTTTTTTTTAATGGGATTCCCAGAATTAGCAGGTAATTGGGTATATTTAGAAAATCAGATATTGAACCGGAGATAGAAAGGTGAGAAGAAATCGAGATGTGTGAAGAAAGGTGCGGTGAATTCATTGAATTTCCATACAGCCAGTTAGGCGGCAACATTATAATTGGAATTTTACGAATGGACCACTACTGTGCGTGTGCATATGGAAATTTATTGGTGTATACCTACTCTTGTATATGTACGAATTTGTGTACGACCGATCTACAATAGATTTTCCTATATGACAATTTAATAGGAGTCAATGTCATGTTTGACACTAAAATGAAAGGACATTTATTAAGAGTTTAATTTATGGCACCCACAGAAGCCGGTAATTATTATAGTTTGTTGTCAAACGTTAAGGTATCTACTTCCTGTAGCATCTATGTATACATAATTATACCTTAGTATTTATCAGCATAAACGGGATGTGCAGTGTATGGAAAATGCAAATGGCAAATATGCAGATTAATGTCATTTAAAATTAATGAATGAATGAATGAATGAATGAATAAATATAATAATAATAATTACAATTGCCGTCAATCCAACGAGCATGAAAGAATGTTGGTAACAAACGGGAATCGCGAGTAGATCTTTTCTGACACGTTGGGTATGCAAAATCTTACTAATATAAGGAGGTAGGTATAGGGTAAAGGCACTAGTATCCGGACAGTTAACACATTTGTTAACTTTTTTGTCACTTTTAAAGCTAACGCAAGAAATTAAAATGTTCTGACAAGTTGGGACACTTTTGTTAGTGTCCGGACACAAAAGTTTTTTATGAAGTTTAAGGCGCTTTTATTTTTTTTATAAAATATAGGTACTGTAATTCATTACATATATGTACCTACATATATTTAAAAAAAAACTAAAACAAAGGTATTTAAAATAACTTCTAAAACGAGATTGGCATCAACTCCAACATTTCTTAATTGTTCTGACAAGGCCTCAATCACATCGGCAGGAATCTTAAATTTTGATGATTTAGTCGATTGTTCTTCATCGGATAATTCGGGAGCTTGAGCTATTATTAATCTCTTAACATTGTTTTTAACGCATTTTGTATAATCAACAGCTGATGAGTCCAAGGGCTATAAGCCACATATTTTAAATCCATTTGGTAGCCACCATATCCTTATATTTGACAATAGCATCATTCAAAAGAGGACAGAAGTTTCTCCTTGTTAAAGCCTGTCACGAATTGTTTTTATCCAATCGCATTTCAAGGGCTTGAAAACACTAACGTCCGACGGTTGCATGATGTGAGTGGTATTCGGTGGCAACGCATACTAAATTATTTCATTGTTGCTACAAAATTTGCTGAGTTCCGGACAGTTTGTCTGGATACTGAAAATGCGCATCAATTTTTGTTTTAGTATCCGGACACTAAAAATTAGGCCAACAAAATAATTTTATTCTATATTTTTGTTGGAAATTATGAAAGTGGGTTGAATTTAAAGGAAAACAAAGTATTTTCCAGAAGAATAAGTGTATTATTGTTGATATTTGAGACTACATGTGTGTGATGTACCTATTTTTCTCAGATAAGCAACATAGTGTCCGGACACTAACACTGTCCGGATACTAGTGCTTCTACCCTATTAGTGCGGTTGAACAATTGTCGATTATTTGGGGCAATTGCGGTGGCGATTTATTGACGACCTATACAACGACAGACATCTAGCCAAAAAATGCGAATTTGACTTCGTAGAACGGATAACGATTGCTAGTTCTTCTTTCTTCGATTGTAACAGACTCAACGCAGTTTTTTTCGCTTCCTTTTTCCCGGAAAAAGATTTGATTTTGTTGTACACAAATGCGAGTTCATCTGAGTATCCCGGCTCTGAACTTTGCAGTGTCAAAATTAAAAAGTTCGGCCACAGGTGACGTGCCACTGTTACCCACTTATTAGTGGACGTCAAAAGGTGCAGAGATAAACCAACACACATCATAAACTGTCAAATCGCAAAAACTAAATATTTCGCAAATTGGGAGAGATTATAATTTTGTCCCATATGACAAACCGAAGTAATGTAATCTGTAATGATTAAATAAAAAACCCCATAGTTATAGCCAGTCACATTTTGTGAAGAACGATTTATAACACTTGTATTCAGTATAGTAGTAGAACATTTAACTAATTGGGGAATAACATAATACTATAGGTAAAGCACCTTTACATGTATTCCCCTTTCTACAACGTTCGTTTGTAGGAATTTCAGTCAGTTTGCAGAACCTCTGCCGAAAAACCTGATGATAACAAATCGCACAAGTCGTACAGGGGAATGCCTTGATTGTTCATAATATGCAGGGTGTTTTTTTTAGAGGTATAGTTGGCAACACTATTTTAACTGCCGGCCATTTTGTCAGCTGTCAAGTGATTTATTTTTAGTTTGGTTTGCCTTTTCATCATGAACAAGTTGACAAATGAACAACGCTTGCAAATCGTGCAAATTTATTTATGGTTCAGTTCGCGAAGTTTACCGCAAGCTCCGTTCATTTTATGGTCGACATAATCGTCCATCAGAGCAATTAATTCGGTTAACCATGGATCGTTTTCGCACTACGTTTACTCTATGTGATAATACGCATCCGCAGAGATGTCGAACAGTGCGCACCGAAGAACCAATTGCCGCTGTAGAGCAAAGTGTTGAAGAGAACCCGGATGAATCGATTCGCCACCGTGCACAGCAATTGGAGCTTTTTCAATCAACTTTATGGAAGATTTTGCGCAAAGATCTTAGCTTACGACCTTACAAGATCCAGCTTGTGCAAGAATTAAAGCCGCGAGACCATGCAAGGCGTCGTGATTTTGGTGTATGGGCCGAAAATGAGATTGATATCGATGCTGATTTTTATCGCAAAATTCTGTTCAGTGATGAGGCTCATTTTTGGTGGAATGGCTACGTCAACAAGCAAAATTGCCGCATTTGGAGTGAAGAGAATCCACATGAGACTCTTGAAACGCCATTACATCCACAAAAACTGACTGTTTGGTGTGCTCTAGGGGCTGGTAGAGTCATTGGGCCATACTTCTTCCGAAATGATACTGGAGAGTCAGTTACCGTTAATGGAGACCGGTATAAAACCATGATAATCGACTATTTTGTTCCCGAATTGGATGGCATGAATGTGGATTAGATGTAGTTCCAACAAGACGGCGCTACATGCCACACAGCGCACGTCACAATCGATTTATTGAAGGAAACATTCGATGAGCGCATAATTTCGCGGAATGGAGCTGTCAATTGGCCACCAAGATCGTGTGATTTGACACCATTGGATTATTTTCTTTGGGGATATGTGAAGTCGCTCGCCTACTCCAACAAACCAGAAACGTTAGGGGACTTGGAAGCCAACATTCGTGGCGTTATTGCCGGCATACAGCCCCAAATGCTCGAAAAAGTGATTGAAAATTGGACCTCTAGACTTGGCTTTATTCGTAGCAGCCGCGGCGGCCACATGTCCGAAATCATATTTAAACATTAATGGCAGAAAATTATCCTTCGAATAAAGCCAAATTGATGGACATTAAAGCGATTTTTTTGTGTTTTATTTCAATTCGAAGTTCTATACCTCTAAAAAAAACACCCTTTACTTAAGTACTTAATAGAAATAATCACCAAATTAAAGCAAATGTAATAAATTTGACTTTGCTTACTCATCCCAAACGCTAAAAGTACTTGTGACTCACAAAAAGCAAAGAAGGCTAATTAGTTTAGACCCAATTCAGCCAAAAGGTATTCACCAATATACTTAGGGAATCACCGCCTGACGCATTTTTATGATTTGGCACTTGTAATAATTGATAGGAATATTTTAATAATTTATGTTATGAACTTTATAAATCACATGCGAACAAATATCATTACACACTTTAATTCAAAAATAATGCCTATTCACCACAGACATATGATATATTAAATATATATTTGATATATGATGACTAGACCACTTAATTAAAATTGTTTATGAACAAGTAGAGAGTAAGTATAATGTAAAATGTAGGTAATACCCGGATTATCGGATGTAAATAAACATTCGTCACATTCAATTTCGTTGAAACTATTATTCTCGGATAATTTTCTGGCACGATCGTGGTGAGAAATCATAAATATTTATCTTTCACAAGAGGTCAGCTATTTAGGTAAGATATTTTTTTTTTACTTGGAGACAAAACACTTTCATTTCAATTAATTATAATTATAAAATATATAGATAATAATAGTCATATGGTAGTTTTAGGCCACCTTGTCTCATGTTTCTAACAAACCAGTATCAATATCAACTCTCATGAAAAAAATAACAGTTTGGGGGTTTTCCCCCTAGATTTAGGAGTTTTTTTGGTCAACGGGTGGAAATCTGGGGGAGAAATTATTTAGGGCAAAATCTGGGGTTTCTTAAAATTCTATTTTATTTGTATTTTTTTATAATATCCTTTTTGGTAACCTTGAAATGTGTGTGTTATTTTAAAATGCAGTTAAATAATCGATCTGCCCTCCAAAGCAATATTTGACAATGAAAATTATTTGTGCTAATATCTTTGAACTATTTCTTTTACAAAACAAGTCTTTCAAAAGAAGCTAAAGCCAGTTGCATTAGGAAAAAGTTATAGGCCCCTATTGCAATTGTCAATTATCAATTGGTATTTGGTATTTATCAACCAATTTCTTAAATCGGTATTGTGATTGTCAATTGGTTGATTCATTGTCAATTTCTATTAATTTTTGATTGTGAATACAAAAATCGGTATTGCGAGTGTCAATTGTCATTGACTTTTCTGTCATTTCGTATCAATTTCTTTCAACTGGAAAAAACTGATTGATACAATTAAATTGTACAGGACTGCAATAAAACGTACGGTTTTTATGTAAAGTTTTTAGTTAATTTAACTGATTTGAACAATTTTACACAGGGCTAAGATAGTTAGCAACAAAATATAAGAAAAAGCATGAGGAATATTGAATATTATTCAAAGAAAAAATAAGAAACAAAAAAAACGAAATAATAGAAATCAAGAGGGACAAATTACAAGCTTAAAGGAAAACAAAACAAATAAAGACAGAGACCGAATTTTATTTAATTCTGTTCTAATTTAAACAAAAAATATCCACAGCAAACTAATAATTGTCAATAGCAAATGTCAAAGCGTATTTTATTCACAACAGTCAATTTCAGTCACAATGATCACAACCTTTATCAACTGAGTTACACAATACAAAAGTATCAATTGATTGATACATTTTACCAACTATCAATCGGTTGTTAATTGACAACGGCAATAAGGGTGATAGTTTTTTTTTTATAATAGTTCCGGATTTAAGCAACAAACTCATCTGTAAATTGTATACACAACAATTTCATCAAAGTTGCGTAAGGGCTTTTCAAAATACAACATGCGTTGACATTTTGCGTTGTATTTACTTGACGCGCACTTTTGCCTACTTTTAGGTCGTACAAAAACATTTTAAAAATATAATGACAAAAAGTTGGTGTTATTTTTTTAAGTAAAGTAATAAAATCTGGGGGTTTTTCAGATCTAAAGGGTGTTTTTTTTTAGAGGTATAGAACTTAAAGTTGGCAGCACTATTTTAACTGGCGGCCATTTTGTCAGCTGTCTGTGATCTATTTTTAGTTTGGTTTGGCATTTCAACATGAATAGACTGACGCCTGAACAACGCTTCCAAATTGTGCAAACTTATTTTGAAAATCATGGTTCTGTTCGAAGTACGTATCGCGCGTATATACCTAAGCGAATTTTGTTTAGCGATGAAGCTCACTTTTGGTTGAATGGATACGTCAATAAACAAAAAAATAAATAAAACAGAAATCATATTTAAATTATAATGCCAGAAGATTATCTTTCGAATAAAGTAAATTTCAATTCAATTAAAAAAATATCATCTTTGTTTTATTCCATTTCTAAAAATAAACACCCTTTATCTGGCGGAAATATTTCGACCGTTTGGCAACGCTGAGCAAATGTCACGATCAAAAATATAACATGTGTACTAAATATTTTTACTACTGGAACACGTTTCGATTTATAATATTTACCATGCACGAGTATGTGTGTTGTATAGGCTGGGACGTGAATTCAAACTTCTTTTTGAAAAATATCGATAGTCATACAAATATTGATTTTCCTATACCATGTTGCACAAAATAGTTGCACGCTGTCTAGTGAAATTTTATAATGACTGTGGCACGAGTAAATGTATTAATGGTATGTTTTGTTTGTAAAAGCACATGCGACAGGCGATGTCGTCATAGTTGATAAATATTTGTAGGCGAGGCGCATAGTATTCATTATTTTTCTAAGAAAATGAGGGGTGTGTTTTGATTGAAGTTTGCTTTGTTAAGTAGATTTCTGCTTTCTTTTCTGTTTGTCAGTTGGGGGAGTGACGCAGGGTTGTTATTCTTATTTGCCATTACCTTAATAGGTTGAGTAATCGAAAATGCAAAAGTAAAAATAATTTCATCTTGTGTATGTAGTTCACAGTTAAAAATATAGGGAACAATGTTAATTTAAATTGCCATTTGACCATTTATCGAAACTTTAGTAGGAAATGGTGATTGATGAACTCAGTTCTTATGGTACCAATATATTTATTATTTAAAATCTACGACTTATTATTTTTACATCCAGATTTAAAAAACAAACTTCCACTCTAATTAATTTCAATTAGCACAACAATATACGCTGCCATCAATTTACCGTCATTACCAAATAAAGCAAAAAATACGAGTACGTTAAAAAAAATGCTTCTTGGCACGACAAATAGCAAGATACTGCTCGTACTTGTTGACATTGTGATGTACAATTTATTGTCGCGCAATTTACCTCTACCATACACATCCATATTTAGATGCAAAGTTCATTGACAAGGCCAACTTATGTATGTCAAAACTGTCTACATTGAATCAAAAAAGGTAACCATATTATATAATAGGCGTAAGCTTTTTTCTCAGAATTTTTTTTTTCACATTTCATTATATCTTATTAAGTATTTTATTGGAAGAACAACCATTTTTCGTGACACCAAGCAGTCTGGGTCAAGGTTCTACCTATGGGGCTGAGCTGTCTGAGCTATTTTGAGCAGATGAAATAAAAAAAAAGTTGTGGCAATCGTCAATTGGTTTGAGAAAGCGATAAAATAAATGGATATAATGCTGCATTTACATCAAAACACCATTCTAACACGGACGATTAAAGGGATGCCCCATACTAAATAGCCGTATGACTGAAGGGGATAACATTATCTAACACGCAAAAATACGTGACACGTATTTTTATCGGGCATCTTGTTTACGTGGTAGGAATAATAGGAAAGCTCTGCATGTTGATATTTTTATAGCGATGGCTAGCGAAATTCCGCGTTCCTTTAATACAAAATGGCTTCCGGAAGTGATGAACGGACAATTATTTTTTTATTTCGTATAACTGATTGATGGTTTAATTTACTGACACCAATGGTTTTCAAGTGATTTCAGGCGTCTGATTTGTGATCTCATTCTTATACGCCTTTATTAGCATTTACTGTGTACCAACAGATCTCTTTGTCCCGTCTCGTGCAAAAATGCACGTGCGTGATGGCGTAAATACAGTATAATCTCTCTGAACTGACTTTGAATTCAGCGTGATCGTTGTGCGACTAAAGAAGCAATTTGGGACTTTTTTTTCGAGAGCCTGCCACAATTTTTTGCTATTTTGGCCCTCTTTTTAGCTGGAGAAGGCACTGCAAAAAATGTTTCAAATGCTGTTATTTCCAAATTAAAACCTTAAGAAAGTAACACAGTTGCCTATCACAAAACTAGTTTAGAGTTTAGAGCGAGCCAAAATTACACTTTTTTTTTCTCACTGGTTGAACTCATCAAAATCCAATGCTGCCAAGTTATGCAGAATATTTATATGCAGGAAATTATAAATTCCATGCAATATTAGAGAATAATGATATTCATATAAATAAGCGATGCTAGTGCTTCATTTCGATGTTAATAAATTATTCTGATTAGTGAAAAATTATCATTGTTGTCCTTTCTATTTTGATTACATCAATTTAAATGCACATTGGGTTACAATGACTGTAAAGGTATTCGTTCTTTGCTTTTTGAATGTCAGTCAAGTGGAGAAATACTATGCAGTACATTATGGAGATATTATACTCGCATCTCGTACTCGTATGTATAAATAGACGCCACTGTGTATACACGGTATGACACAATTAGGTTAGCTTTCAGTGTTGTATTGTAATTGCAGTTTGTAAAGGGTGATTTTTTAGCTGGTTTGGTTTTGGCAACACTGGTTTTGACAGCTGACGTGTGTTTAGTACCTTGTGTCACTGTCAAACAGCTTCAGTTTGGTTTGCAATTTAACCATGGATCGTCTTACAAATGAACAACGCTTGCAAATTATTGAATTTTACTATCAAAATTCGTGCTCGGTTCGAAATGTTCATCGCGCGCTGCTTCCATTTTATGATCGGCATTCTCGACCTTCTGAGCAGTCTATTCGGAAGATTGTGACCAAATTTCGCACCAAATTTACTTTCTTGGACATTAAACAACCAACACGTTTACGTACTGTGCGTAGTGAAGAAAATATTGCGGCCGTATCAGCTAGTGTGACAGAAGACCGCGAAATGTCGATTCGGCGCCGTTCCCAGCAGTTAGGCCTTTGTTACAGCACTACGTGGAAAATTTTGCGGAAGGATTTGGGCGTAAAGCCTTTTAAGATACAGCTGGTGCAAGAACTAAAGCCAGCCGACCTACCACAACGCCGAATTTTTGGTGAATGGGCTCTTGGAAAGCTGGCCGAGGATCCGCTTTTTTATCGAAAAATTGTGTTCAGCGATGAGGCTCATTTTTGGTTGAATGGGTACGTAAATAAGCAAAATTGCCGCATTTGGAGTGAAGATCAGCCAGAAGCATTGCAACAGCTACCAATGCATCCCGAAAAAGCCACTGTTTGGTGCGGTTTATGGGCCGGCGGCATTATTGGGCCATATTTCTTCAAAGATGATGCGAATCGCAGCGTTACTGTCAATGGTGAACGCTACCGAGCGATGATAACAAACTTTTTTTTGCCCGAAATGGAAGTTCTTGACTTGCATGATATGTGGTTTCAACAAGACGGTGCCACATGCCACACAGCACGCGAAACAATGGCGCAATTGCGAGGCGAGTTTGGTGAACAGTTAATTTCACGTTTCGGGCCGGTCAATTGGCCGCCTAGATCGTGCGATTTGACACCATTAGATTATTTTTTGTTATTTTTTGTGGGGGTATGCCAAGGCTAATGTGTATAGGGACAAGCCCGCTTCGATTGACGCACTGGAAGCCAACATCCATGCATTCATTCGTGAGATACCGGCCGATATGTGTGAAAGAGTATGCCAAAATTGGACTCAGCGGATGGGCTACCTGAGACGCAGCCGCGGTCAACATTTGCATGAAATTATCTTTAAACATTAAATTGCAAGGTTCAAACTATCGATTCAAATAAATATTTCATTCATTTTTTTGAATTTTTTGTGTTTTTTTTTTAAAAAAAGTTCTAAACCTCTTAAAAAATCACCCTTTACTTAGTCGCGTTCGTCGCTCCATTTTGTAGTGTGAGTTACAGAGTTCGGACTTGGGGAGTTCATTTACGTAGTAGATTTTTTGGAAAAGTGCAGTAAATGTAAACTTTGCGCAGTAGATTTTGTTTTTTTCCTATTTTTATTTTAAATTGCTTTTATGTTTTATAAATCATTTGTGTTATAAATAACCTTATCAACTTTTAATTTCTTGAATGCTAGCTGTTTGCGTTCCACCAATTTTGAGTTTAAGTGACACTAGACTTTATATATTTCGTATTGAATATATATACGGATTAAAAATTAATCACAAAAAGCCTTTTTACATACAAAACAAAAATAAATTACTCTTATTCAAAAAGTGTAGTAGATTGGTGTGGGGAGGCAGTTTCGCAGTAAATTAGTGTTTTTGACACAAAAAAAACAGTAAATCTACTGTAATTGCAGTAAAGTCCGAACCATGGACATTGCAATATTTGGAAATGTTTTGTCTGCCAAATTTTACAAAAAGGGCTCTAACGAATTTTATCAAAAAATGTTTCCCGATCTATTTTCGAATGATATATTTTTATTATAATCACTCCACTTCCAATAAAAATGCAATAACCGCTTAGCAAAACTTCATTTAGCAAATATTACCCTCTTAAAATAATTGCACCCATTTCCTTACACAATCAGAAATTCCCGCTTCATTTGCACCCCTACACACGTCCGTCGGCATATTCGGTTTATAACTGCTAATGCAAGCTCAAAAACAAATCTCTGAATTCTTACATATATCTATGAACTTGTGTTAGACAAGCCCTTCTTCCAATCATTTTAAGCCAACGTTACTAATTATATTCCAGTCAAAAATAAAAATATGTACAAGCAGATCAGAGAACAGAAACCACTGCTACTCTTTGCCTTGTGCTCAAAAATCTCGGTAAGTGTAGGAGCTTATAAAATAGACGAGAGCTTGAACTTTTAAAAAATCACATTGCTTTTTGATATAAGTATGTATCAGATGAATAATTCACTTTTGAATTTCATTTAACACTTTTCCATTATAGCACTGTTTCTCAGATTTTTACATACCTACATAATTAAATAAGAAAACAACCAACCAAACGAGAACGTTTCGTTCACACCACAACACACCAAAAGGACAACTGCAGTTATTTTTGTGTTCGCATTATATAGACAGACAAGACACACAGAAAAGCTAAAAAATAAATAAAAAAAAGTCGAAAATAAATCTACCTACAAGAATGTCATTCCAAAATAATGTGACATCATTTGAATATTAGTTTTTAATTTGAAAATAAAAAAATTCGCTGGAAATGCAAATTAAAATCACAAAAATCCAAACACCGAATCGCCAGACATTAGTATTATCATCGTGCACTCACCCATATGATAAAGCAAATCCAAAAGAAAAAAACAAACAAAATTCGTATTTGATTATTGGAAGTGCTTTCTTTAGAATTTTATTTTGGGGGGAAATCTTTGACCTTGTGCTTAATGGAATTCTTCGGAAATTTAAAGTTAAAACCCAAGGCTTTTCGCGGAATAATAATAAAAAAGATAATTGAGGTTGTAGGAGTGCGGCGTGTACAATTTGTTTATTGAATTTATCGGAATTCGAATCGTATTTGGCAAAGGTCATTGAAATGCTGTATATCAATCTATTATTGGTTGTTGGAAACACAAGTTTGGTTACTATAAGAAATTTGTAGTATGTTTACACATGTGTTTGGTTCCTGACAAGCACCTTACCACTGGTGGGGGGATACAAGTCAGGTAATATAAAACAAGTTGTTTGGTGGACGAACTTATTCTACTTTATTTCTTCAACATTAACTCTATTTATACAATTAAATTGCTTATGGTATAATGGTCAATAATACAATCTGCTTATGTTAGCTAACGTATATGGTACCATAAAAATGCTTATGGTACCAATGATAGCTAAATATCATTGTTGCTTACCACGCATATCTGCATAACGCAATAATGCATAACTGAATAAACAACCAAAACAACCAAACCATTTCCCGTGGTGACGTTTATTTATTCTGTGTTTACACAACATGTATTAAATAAATGTTGCTCTTCGGTATTTTTTATGCTGACGTTGGTTTAATTCCTCAAGTGGGTTGTAGTCGCCACTAATACCTAACTTGGGTCAAATAAAGGGCAAACTAAAATTGTCTTACATTTCGATGCATCGTGCTGTCAGAATTAAATGTACTAGACGAAATAGGTGTTTAGGATATAGAGAAGACACCTCTTCAGACTATAAGGGTGGCGAAGTCGACCAAAATTCCGCTCTCAGACAAAACAAACCAATGAATCTGTTGTAGGTAATAAATTTCCAAGCGGACATTTTGTAACACACGAATTAAAAACTTTTCTAACAATTTACCCCTAACACTTCCTTAGTCTGGCGGTTAAGCAGGTTACCGCGGCCCCAATAAACACACATTTTTTGGAAAGCTTTTTGACTTTAATTTTTGAGCTTTTTTGTCAGTATTCTGCTAAGGGGAACACAAAAAGTTAATACGTAATTGACAAAGAAAATATGATCACTAGAATTGATTGACACCATTTCCAAATGAAAGGTCAAATGTTTGATGCTGTACCTATCTACTAAAAAATCTAGCAGTAGCTGTCAGTCTTCTGCTAGAGGAACCCGAAAATTTAACAACACACGTAGAAAAACCGCTCATAACATTCAAATATTAAACACCCAATAAAGTACTTGGAAACTGAAATACATGTCGTGATGTCATTCAAAATACATCATTATAAAGTATGCCGAGGTACCTATAGGAAATACAATCGTATCTATATTGTCCAAGAAAAATTTTAAGTATTTTTATAACTAGAAATAATCACACGTAAGCAAAGGCTCAATTTCCACAACAACCAAGAAAAACGCTTTACCCTATACTTTGTAACGGTGCACAGCAAAGCCATACGATCAAATAAGAACACATAAAGAACGTGGTTGTCAAAAAAAGAAGATTCCGAAATATCTCAATGAAATTCCACGAAACATGGTGCTGTCATTTCCCCCCTTTTGCTTTGATGTACTCATTTGTTGTCTAGTGTTGTTTTTCCTTTTTATTTATCACTCTCTTTAAAGTTAAGCGCCGCACGGTGACGCTGACTCTATTTATTTTTCAGCTTAATTCAGTTTTATTTCTTGGCTCTACCTCCTCTACTTTCTAGTACCTATACATAGTTTTTTCTCTACTTTTTTCCTATTTTCAATTTGTACCTACTCAAAAGTGAAGTGACCTTTCAATCCGATCTGCTTTTCTTTCTTTTCTCAGCCAGGGGTGTGTCTAATAATGTCCATCGTGGCCATGGTGGTGAACATTTTTTTCGTTTTCTGGGAATTTGCGCATCTGTTTGTGTTAATGACCTCCCAAAAGGTTTTTGTATATCGATATGAAAATGGTTATGAGTGATATGGTTTTTATTCAAGGAAGCCGTCATATTTATTATTTATGGAATCACCTACCTACATATAAATTGTTTGTCAAAAATTTACGCGTCTTAAAATTCTTTCGATTGAGTTTAGTTTGTTGTTGTGCATTGTTTGTGAGTGTACTTTATAGAAGGGGTTTCGTTTTACAACAACAAACGAGTACAGAATTTTTGGTGATTGGCTTACAAGTAGGTACATTCTAATAGGCTAATGTGTGTGCTAGCGGTGGCTATTTTAAGAACTGCTTTTTAAGCTTAATTAGATTTTAGTCATTTGCTTAACTGTCGCCGTTGCGTCGCCAGACAGCATAATTCACAAGATGTTTCTCTTCAGGGGTGTTGTCAAATATTTTCCGGCTATACAAGTGTCAATTTTTTGTAGAACAGGCTTTGGTATTCGAGTGACATGTGACAGACAAGTATAGATTTGGTTTTGATTAACCAAGTGTTGGATGAAAAGAGCTCAGAAAGAAGTCTGATCTGATTGAACTTTCAGTAGACAAAGTCGTTTACTACCTACCTCAAAGTTATATCTGTCGTTTATGACGTTCTGTCCGTTTCGTTAATGTTTGGTGCCCCTTCTTGTTCAGAATATACTTGATTTTGTCCTCATTAACTGATAGGCCCATTTTTACTGCTGATGTTTCTATAGTTAAAATCGCACCAGTGACAGCTCGCCGAGTTCTGCCAAACATGTCATTGTCATCTGTGTAGGCAAGTACCAACTTATAAAAATGTGTATATTCCCTGGTTTTGGCTTGTGAGTAACGCAAGATTTGTACAAGTATAATGTTCAAGAAATTAAATGAGAGCGCATCAGCTCGTCTAAGCTCTTCCGACATCACACGTCTTGGTGAAGTTGCTTCCGCCCTTAGTGGAGCAGCACAACTTCTTTCGCATTTAACAGCTTAGCGATTTTTTTTTCATATACTCCACCCACGCACCAACTGTAAACATTTTAAGTGCATCACAACAGTAAAAATCCTTTGCGCGATTTTATTTAAAAAAAAAAACGTTATAAATTTAATTCGCCAACAACTGAAAGAGTTACTTCCAAAGAAGAAAAAAACATTAATTCCACTGTCATAATAAAGGTGGCACAAAGCACTGGTCGACTATTTCACATCAATGAAATTTGCTCGCAGATAAATGGCTTTTATTTTCATACCGAAAAAATAGAATCCATTTAACGGAAATGTAATTAAGGTAACTTTAATGTGTGCTTTTTTCATGAACACCTGTTAAGTACATAGAGCTAGGCACTATAGCATAAATAATTAAAATAAATTCAAATTAAAAACTAAAACATTGATACTAGCCTCTGATTTCGATTTACTAACTCATTAAAATGGAAGCAAGAAAGAAATAGGTAAACAGATAGGTAGGTACGATTCGTTAATGTTGGGTTAATCGAATAAACTTAACCTTTATCACCTTAGTAAACATTATTGCTTAATTGTTTTGTTTTCGATGTGTTTTTGTTAATTCGTGGAATTTCGGAGGAGAAAAAATAGATTTCTGTTATTATGGTGTGCTGTTTTTTCAGAGATATGCTATCACCAGAAGTATACTAATAGTAAGCTGCTGAGGGAAGCTTTTTTGTTTATTTTAGTAGACATAATTACACACGTCTGTTTTTCACGCAGCGTAAATATAAGCCAGTGTGAACAGAGATAGAAAAAAGATTATTTACTTTCGTTTCTCTGCTTTTCATCATTACTAGGAATTTTGTTTTCTTTTTTTTTTTTTTGCCAGCGATTGTTGAATTGCGGGGACAAAAGATTTAACTTCAATTTATGAGCATGACCATACGCTTTTGAGTACATAAATTTACTGTTTGCCGTCAATTGAAAATAACTTCGCAGTACTCTTTACTTTAACTGGGCGCTTTTCTGCAAGAAGCTGCGAGACTCAACCACTTTTCGTCCGTCAAATAAACAGACCATGTGTCTGAAAACTGAAAAAAAAATACAAGATGTCACTGAAAAATCTTAGCAACTCATACTTTCCCGGATGCAATAACGGTTGCTTCAATCGCATCTGGGATTGGTACTTAATTAGTTTTAACAGAGGAAAAGATCTCATGTGCCATTTATAGCTATAAGCTCAAAAAGCATATAAAGGGTCTTTCATCAAGGACTTGACAACTTCTTTTTTGAATAAAATGCAAACTACTATTACTATCAAAACATTTATGAATGGAATTCGACTTCGTTCATATTTCCACCACGGGAACTTATGCAGCGGTCGATTAAACCCAATTTTAGATGACTTGGCCGCACATTTCGACCGACACGGCCGCTATTTCTCGTTCAATAATGGCTCTGAGCTCCCCTAACGTGTCGCCGGCTTGTTGGCAATGATTTCTTGTAGCACCGTAAAAAAAGTCTAGAGGCGTTAAATCACACAATCTCGGCGGCCAATAGACAGGTCCGTTTCTCGATTGTTGCACCCGCTGTGTGGCTTGTGGCACTGATGTCCAATTCATGCAATTTCTCAAAGAAATAACGTTCCAGCATGACTCTGTAGCAAATACCATTTACCGTAACGTGACGGTCATCTTCATCGACAGAAGAAATAAACGGCCCAATGACGCCACCGGCATGAAAACCGCACCAAACAGTGACTTTTGAAGTGCTGTTTCATGAAGCACATGGGAGTTCTCACCTCATTAACTGCGTAAACGGCAGATATTTACTACCTCGTAATTAAACTGTCAATTTGTGTAAGGAGAACAGATTACGCAACTCATATTAATCATTTCGCGCGATCATGATACATTTATATCGCAGAAGTTTAAAGGAATGCGCAATACTAAATAGACGTCAGCCTGGAAGGAGCAGTACAACACGCAAAAATAGCAGGGGCTTGCGCCTTCCGTACGGTTAAAATAATTTTCATTTCAAAGCAAAATACGAACGCGACCACTAAAATTAAAAAAAAACTCAGAGAGCTGGAAATTAATCGAATTCAGCGCCCACACATAGGCGAGGAAACATTCAACAATCAATGAAAGTTCCCAGGAATTTTTCAGGGCTAAGGCCAGTTCAGTGTATAGAGTAATAATCAACATAAATATCTAACATCGCAATCGAAGTATGACGGCGTACATTATGTATAAAAACAACGTCTGACATAGTTTTCAGCTTTTATACTGTAGTGGTGAACAATACAGCATCAAGAAACACAATGGAAAGAACAAGGAAAGAACAAATACAATATTGTTATCACGAGTTACGTAAATTTCCTTTTTGACATTTATTGGGATCAAAGAAGTGGGGTTAAGGGTAATTCAATGCCGGGCATGTCGAGGTATCGCTGTCTTTAGTGTCACTCACTATTCAAATTTTTTTTAATCTGAAATAACATTTCTCAATTTAGGTCAAGGGTAAAGTGGGTGCTGGGTAAGGTATTCCTTACTTGCCTTGGTGAACGTTCTCAAAAGGATGTTATAATGTCCTGAGCTTATGAAACTATGACCCGTTGACAGCTGCAATGTATAGGTGACACCTTCAATTAAGGTTATGCAGGAGTGGGTATTATCTGATAGTAACTTGAAACTGTGTGTCTGACAAGGCAATTACGTCAACGATTAATGGAAAAAGACATCAACATCTAACTAGAGCGTAAACACGCTACACACAAAAAAAAGCTATCGTGTTGTAAGAAAATTCATTGGAACAGCCAATCTGATTGTCCGGTTACATTTTTATACGGGAACAAAAACCCTCCAGGGAGTACCAACACATATCGAAGACTTCCGTTGCTCGCAGTTACCTACAGTTTACCTGCACAAATCGTGGATTATTGTCCTTGATTAATATGACCATACGCACAGCCACAGGCGCTGATTATTATCGATGCCCAAATGTGTACCTGTCTGCCACCCTTGGTCTGACGTTTACTTCAATCTTCAAGTGAACTGAAAAAAAATGTCTCTTGCGTGCACATCGTTAATTTATCGCTTTCCCGGAATTGATTTTTAATTCGCTAAAAGTTTTTGCTCACAACATTTTGCCTGAATTTATTTAACTTATTTCGTCTATCGGAACGAGTTGCGACACGACACAAGAGTATATAATACGAGTATACCCATTGAGCAAACGTTGAATGTAGTTTTCATTTCGTTCCAATATTAGAAGGAAATTTGATGCAATGAATTATTATTAAGTCCTTCATGTGACGCAAATGTCCGCATTTGTTTGTGTTACACATGCAAAATGGTAATTCGTTTCGAATGATCTCTTTCAAAAGTTTGCGCGCGGCAATTATAGAACAAAATCTGTTTTTAAAACATGGCAATTAGCGTTTTAACTGAAATTTTTCGAATGATTCTTATTGGGGTTTTCACAGAATTGGTTTGGCTAATGTATAAAACTCAAGAACGTAATATACCTACATTTTATAGTAAAAAGAAAAAAAAAATACTATATATAGCAGAACAGATACTTAAACACAGTTTTAGTACACGGTTGGTACATTCGGGGAATTGTTTATATCCACATATAGTTCAACGCGCAATTGTTCAACAGAAAAACTTTTCGTGTGAATCAAATAAAAAAATTAAATAAACAGAATAACAATTCTGAGAGTTGAAGTACGAGCGGTCATTACAGTGATTATTATTACAGCCGTGCATTGTGTTTTGTAGATATTTTGTCTCTGTTCATCCAATGACATATTTAAAAAAATAATTGTTGAAGCTAATTTGTTGATGCTGTTGGAGATATTTTTAATAGAACAGAAAAGTTTTACAAATAGATGGCGCAACGTTTCCTCAGTTTTTAGTGGTTAAAATAGCATAAGTCACTATCGAGGCTAGCTCTTAAAAGAGTGATTTTGTGAGTAAAGCAAACCGACAGTCTCTCCAATTTGATCACCGTAAAAACACAAAACAACAACTTAATAGCTGTTTTACTATGCGCCACACTCTCGCGAACGTCTGACAAACGTGCGAAGGTATAGCTGACGTGGAAAAGCTTCTCAAATCAGCCGCTCGAAATCAATATATCTAAATTTGTAGGTCCCTCCAGAGGCTTAGACTCTTAGAGTCCTATACGAACCTTTTAAGCTTACTATTTTTCTAAGCATTTATCTGTGTAAGTTTTATCTTTTTGGACCAATAAATGGAACATAAGGGACAGTAGGAAAAAAAAACCATTGGAAAGTGTATTGCTTCGGTAGGTCTTGTGGTTCCAAGAGTTAGGCGTTTTTCTTTTTTAGTTCAGAGCAGAACCTGAACTGACACAAAGTTCGTGTTTCTTTTTTAGCTCAGTCACATCACAGCTCAAAATTTGTGTTTCTTTTTTCGTTCAGAGCATGATCAGAGCGAGCTCTATGAACTCAGAATAAATTGACTGAGCAGGATAAACAAAATAGTTGAAATGGCCGACGACCTTGTTGTTATGGAACTGCTGGTTAACCAATTTAATAAATTACAATTAATAAACATTCAATTTATACGTATTCATTATTACAAATGACTGCTATAAGCTCAAGTGTGTTTCATAAATACATCAGAACGGTCGGTTCAAAGCGTGTTCATAATGCTCGAGCTCAGTTTAGTGCTCAGCTCTGAACTAAAAAAGAAAAACGCCTATTATAGAAGCAATGAACCGCAATCAGTCGCTTGCAAATGGATGCGGTATAAGAGCACTTCCTTCCTCCTAACTTACTTAAGCAGTCTTTATAGAGGTACAAATTTATTTCATATGAAATGAATCACAGCTGTTTAAAAAACCATAATTTAATGAATCAGAGAAAAATGACAAAAAATAAAACTTAAGACAGTGAAAAATATGTCAGCTATTTACACTTTCCGCTCATAAACTAGTTGCAAGTTAATTGCAAGTCTTGACGAAACTCTAAAATGTATGAAGTACTTCAAATTTACCACTGCTATGCAGCATTATGACGAATTAGCCTAGGGCGTAGTGAACTATTGTACGCAGCAGGCTTGGAACTTGGATTTCTGATGGGGCTGGCGTTCAAAGATCTCTTGGATCTTTTGTTTTTGATTCTCTAAAGTGGTGAACTCATATTATGAGAACTCCTACGTACTTTTGACTCGTTTCAGTTGCCTCCTCCGCCTGTATAATTAGACACTCAACATTTGCGGCTTTGCTATTCGATTGTAGCAGCGCTTTTGAGCGGAGCCATAAACTCACACTACGGCGTTTAAAATTATTTCGTTGCAGTCCATCGTATCTAGGTAATTTCCCACAGGACGGAGCGGATTCGTTCTTTCATTGAAAAGTGGTTCTGATTTCTAAATAATTTCAAATTAATCCCAGGGAAAACCTCTATTGCTGGAGACGTTTTTCGACTTTCGCTCTTTTAGTTATATATATTTATTTTATTTCGCAATAAATACTTCAAGGATATTTCTTAAAACATCTGAATCTCAACATTAAGAGAGATTAAAGCTGGTGTACGCAAGGCATTGTGCTAGGTCTAGTTTTATACCTACTCTTCACTAGCGATTTGCCTGAAAGTGAAGAAACCACCATAGCTACTTTTGCAGATGACACAGCCGTCCTCGCTGTGGGAGCAACTGTCGAAATAGCAACAAAAAAGCTTCAGACGGCAATAAACAATATTTCAGAATGGACTAAGAAATGGCAGATTAGATTAAATGACCTTAAGTCAGTCCATATTAATTTTACGTATAAAAACGTACCACACATTCCAGTCTACATTAACAACAATGTAGTAAAATTTTCTAACACAGCTAAATATCTAGGCATGACTCTAGACGCTAAACTGCGTTGGAAAGCGCACATTAAGAAAGAAAAAGATGAGTTGAACATGCGATACAGTAAAATGTATTGGCTTATTGGGAGATACTCATCCCTGTCCAACTACAATAAGTTATTGCTATACAAGCAAGTCCTAAAACCAGTATGGACCTACGGGCTCCAATTGTGGGCATGCACATGCCAAACAAACTTACAAAAAATTCAGGTTTTCCAAAATAAAGTACTAAGGAACATAGTTAATGCACCTTGGTACATACGCAACGCCGATCTGCATAGAGATCTAAATGTTGAAATGGTTGAAGATGTGTTAAGAAGGTTGCTCGGAGGCATAGAAATCGGCTTCTTAACCACGTAAACACAGAAATAACAGAACTTTTAAATAATGACAATGTAATCAGGAGATTGAGACGGATAAAACCTCTTGATCTGTAAGATTTGGCTAGGGCTAAGAAATTAGGTATTAATTTCAAACAAAACAAATTTAAGAATCCGACAAACGGCGGATTTATCTCTTTAAATTCATTGAGTTATTCAAAAATAAATTGCTGATTAGTCGTACGACTAGGTGTAATCCTATTCGGGATGGCGAATGTCAGTCCCCCGGGAGTTTTTTTAGATGAGTTAAAGTCCATCACTATTGCAGAAGCATCCCTCGCGTATAGCTCTGCAATGTCTTTCGATGATTTTTTACTTCCAGCGAATTCCCAACACAAAAAAAAAAAAAACATCTGAATTTAATGTCCAAGCTATGTCCATTTATAGGTTTTGAAAAAAAACATAAAAAGCCCGACTTCCTTTTATTTTTATATTGCAATTAGGTATGTTATTACAATTTACATCAACTAAATATTTTTTATAAGTTTTATATGAGGTTTTTGTACCTTCACTCTCAAAATGTGACGGTAATGACAATTCACACTGATCGCAGTAATAACTTATTGGTAACACATTATATACACACAATTATTTATTTAATATCTCGCCGTTCACTTTTTCCTTCTTTTTGAAATAGTAGTTCTAAACAAATTTTTAAGGATTTAATTTAAAAAAAAAAACATCATGACACTAGTGACTTGCAATAAGCATACGGACCATATTCATTCAACAGCTTTGACGTAACTGACTATTTTTCCCCTTTTGAGTATTTCCGCTACGCTTACTGCTTCGAATTTTTTCTGAGAAATTTTGAGCAGGGGTCAGATTCTGTAAGGGGAAACGATCAAACGTTTTCGTGCGCACGAATGATTTGCTATGATTTGTTACACAAGCAAATTTGTTCGTGTACACGAAAACGTTTGAACGTTTCGCCAGAATGCCGACCCAGGTCCCATTTGAAAAATAAAGCGAATTTCAAATTCAAAATTTTAACGGAAAGCGGTTGCATGACGAGAATGACGAATTATGGGGACAGGTTTTTCTTGAATAAATAAAAATACAAGATAATATTATTCTTAAATATCGATTAGCATTACTATTAAAGAACAAATAAATCTTGTTTATTAGCTGTGACAGTGTTGTTTAGCTCATCCAGGAGCTATTGATATTTAATAGGGAAATTCAAATTACTGCGGTGGGGACAAACGCCATTTAGTACGAAACTATTTGTACTGCTGGAGGATATTTCAAAACTTTTAAAATTAAAGTAAAATAAATCTATTTAAAGCTATGTTTGCTTATTGCCATTAAATACAGGTTCTAAGTAGTTTTTCAGATATAAAATGTGGTTTTATAAAGCAAATAAACTTAGCGGACATTTTGCGACATTGCGGCATTTAAAAAAACGGTCCAGAATCGACCTTGCAGAAAACTTCATGCCGTTTAAATATGACTTCGATTATATAGGCCCGCTTGAAGCACAATACGTATTCTTATATTCGACTAGTTTATCGAGCAGCTTGGGTCGTGAATTGTAAATCCATACTAACGACTATGTGATTAAACGATAAACGTAAGTCTACTCATAGTAAAATGGCAAATAAAAATTAGCACAAGTCAACTGTCAAATTGGCTGTCGCTGGAAGAAGTGAAGAACACACACCTCACTAATACGTCCATCAGAACATTTGAGAATAATTTAGTAAAAAACGCTAAGATCGCCAACCTTAGGCAGGAAATAAAGAAACTTAAGTCGAAAAAAGACTATTTAAAATGTTACTTCGAGACGCATTACCTACGCAGCTTCATTTTATAAAGGCAGATATTACATTAGAACAGATTTCGAGTCCGAATCAAACTTTCAATAATTCAATTCAATCTCGAAAAGATTCGGCCTCGAGTTCAAACTAAGGCTCTGAACAATTATATAAAATTTAAGAATAGTTTCTCGACCATAAACGCTTTCAGAATGAAACAAAAAAATCGTTAGATGTGCCGATAGCAGGAGTACCTGGGCCACTATTATACCTGTATTTATATTTAGTTATTTGGGTATATATATAATTATTTCGTTGGGTCAATGAATGGTCTAAATTTATTTATTTATTTCATCAACAAGCTTAGCTTACAGATTACGAATTTAAATTTATATATATACATTAAGTTTAATGGAAAGATAAAAATACTTTGACATTAGTTTGAAAGCAATCTAAATAAAATGCTCTTGAAGCGTTCTCTCGAAATATGAAAATCCATATGTCTGTTTACCACATTGAACGAATTAAGGCATCTAGTAATTGGCTCATTCTGACCATAGTTTGTTCTATGCCCCAGTAGGTAAAAGAAGTGATTATCCCTCAAAACCCTTCCCCTAGCATTAATTGGAAACATAGACAAAAGTACACAACTATCGATATGTGAACACAGTACGTCTCTCGCAAACATTATGTCATGTGCATTCCTTCTTGCTTTAAGTGTCATTAAACCTAAAAGTTGACATCTAGCTTTATAAGAGGGCTGAAAATCCCAACGCATTTTAAAGAAGACATATTTTGTGAATCGCCTTTGCACTCTTTCAATACGGTCCGAATGTGATAAATAGTTTGGATTCCAAACAACATCTGCGTATTCAAGTATTGATCTTACTAGGGTATTGAACATCGATATAAAGGTGTGAGGATCAGAGAAATCTTTCGCGTTTCTTTTGATGAATCCAACAAGAGAATTAGCCTTAGCGACTATATATTCGATATGAGTAACAAAGGTTAGTTTCGTATCAAGGAATACACCAAGATCTTTAATTTTGTCAACTTTGTTTAATGGCATGAGATCAATACAATAGGTATGTGAATATTTCATTCGAGATCTTATGAACGAGATAGCAAAGCATTTTCGAACGTTTAACTTTAAGCAATTATTGACGCACCATCTTGATAAATTGTTCAGGTCCATCTGGACCTTTAAGCAGTCATTTAAGCTATTAATTTTTAAGAATATTTTGAGGTCGTCAGCATACATTAAACAGTGGCAAAATTGCAGCTGTTGAACAATATCATCAATAAATATTATAAAAAGGAGCGGCCCAAGATGACTACCTTGAGGAACTCCAGAAGTGCAAGATATTAATCTTGAATAATTGTTATCAAGACAGACTTTCTGAAACCTTCCAATCAAAAATGATGAAAACCATTTCAGCATAGCGGAGTGAAATCCGAATTGCTTTAGCTTTCTTATCAGAAGTACATGGTTTACAGAGTCGAATGCTTTACTAAAATCCGTATATACAGCGTCAACTTGACTTCCGCCTTCAACAGTATTTATAACAAAAGATGTGAAATGGACCAGATTAGATGTTGTCGAACGACCCGAAACAAAACCATGTTGAAACTCTGATATGTTGCCCTTAATATGAAAATTTATTTTGTTTTTGACTATACATTCAAAAAGCTTTGGTATAGCAGAAAGTTTGCAAATACCTCTATAGTTTTCTACGTCATTTTTAGAGCCAGATTTAAAGATCGGCACCAAAAATGAGACCTTCCAGTCATCCAGGAATGAACCCGATGCTAGTGATAGATTAAATATCATAAGTAAGGGTTTGCAAATAGAGCTGCAACATTTTTTTAAAATTATTGCAGGAATGCCATCAGCGCCAGGTTTAGGATTAGGTTTTAGGCTACAGACAGCAGACTCAATATCCTGAATCTCTAGTGCTAGTTGGCCAAAATCAATTTTAGGAAATGAATATGATTCCGGCAAATTAGGTATAGAAGATTTCGAAAAAACCGATTTAAAGAATTTAGCAAATAGTTCGACAGAATCCTTAGCGTCATTGGACACATTTCTTTTATAAAACATTTCTTTAGGCAAACATTTCGAGCGCCTTTTTTGATTTATAAAAGACCAAAACGACTTCGAATCTCGTTTCAGATTGTTTTCAACATTGATAATGAAAATGTTATGCAAAAATGTATTTAAGCAAGTAAAATCCTTCCTTAGTTTGCTAAAAATCACTTTATCCGCACTGCTTCCCGATTTTTTAAATTGCTTGTAAGCTTTGTTTTTTAAATTTCTTAAGTGCAAGAGTTGTCTATTATACCAAGGGGGGTTGGATCTGCATTTCCTCACGGAGCATGGAACAAACATGGAAAAGCCGGCCCTAAGTAGAGAAATAAAGTTATTATATATATCAAGTAGACATCGATTTTCAAATTCCGTATCCCAGTTGAAAGAGTTGAGATACTCATTAAGACCGACAAAGTTACATTTAGAAAAATTAAGAGAGCTTACTGAACACGGTTTAACTTTTACATATGAATACAAATCGATTTCTAACATAATTTGTTTATGATAAACTGAGTTATTTAGAAGTGGAAATGGCGCTTCAGAAACATTAGCTTTGACTTCATTAACGTTAATAAAAACAAGATCTAATAATCGATTCTGCGAATTTAAGATTGAACTAATTTGACATAGGTTTATTGAAAACATACAATCAATCAATGTTAATTCGTAATCTTTTTTAACATTATATGGAATAAGCATATTATCCTCTTCAGACAAAGACCAATTTACATCACCAATATTAAAATCCCCAAGGGCACATAATATATCAGCATCAGAACAATAATGGCTTACAAATTCAAAATTCTCAATACATTTTTCATAAGTCTCTATTCTACTCCCCGAAGGAATATAAGTTACAACATAAATAAATCGTGTGCTTCCAATAAAAGTTGAAAAGCAAATTTGATCAGCATCTAAATTCGGCAATGGAATCTGTTTACCGGAGACCGTTAATTGAACTGCAGCAAGTACTCCACCACCACGCTCCTCAAAAGATTTACATCGATCACTACGAAAAACTACATAAATTGATTCGTCGAAAATTTCAGATGACCAAATATCTTTATAGAGCCATGTTTCCGTAATTGTAATTATGTCATAATCCATGTGACAAGATGCAATAAACAAATCTGAAGTCTTCGTTCTGCATCCACTCGCATTATGGTAATATACTCTCAAACGTTGTTTATGAATATCAATTGTGGCGAATTACTCCTTAAGAAACGAAATGGTCCTTCCAATTTTTAAAAAAAATATATATATAATTCTACTTACTAAGTAGACTTAAATTTCCGATTTAGTCTGATCAAATTGCTTCGAATTACATAGTGATACAATAACAATTTCTTACTTCATTGCAGTTTGACACCAATTTCGTATCAGTGGGATGTGATTTAACTGAGTAACTATATCACAGTACCCAAGGCGTTGTAGAAAATTTCCATCTGTCTTGGAAAAAGAAGTGAACAAAATGTAAAAAGCCACTCTGACACGAAGTCCGAAACAAATACCTACTTTTCCTTACTATTTCCTATTTTTATTATGATTTGAAATTGTTGTTACAAGCTGTCACTTGCGATGAATTCAGAGTATGCGATAGAGAATGCTTTCAATATCACAAGTGAAGAACATTATAGCAGCTTTATTTCCATAGTTTGCGATGGAAAGCATGCTTTTATCTCATACCATCTATATCATACTATAAACCCAAGAACAGCTGTCAATTAATTCTGAAATCAAGGTGTGCTGTTCGGGATTCAATTGGAAAATTAAACACTATACCAAGTCTTAAAACTAATTAATAATGTGTGTGTTCGTTGCCCTTTTCTTCTCTACCAAAAAAGTATGCTATGAAATTCCCAACAACCGATTTTTGACAGCTGCTCTGCTATTTGCTTTTTTTTTTGCTGTTGCTCTTTGCTTTGAATTCATCGCAAGTGGAGACACCGTGTTAGGTGTTACTCTCGGTCACTTTATCAACTTCCTGGCGATAAACTTTTCCTCAAACTCAATTTCAATTTATGTACATGCTTTTGTGTGTCCTCAATCTGTGTTCTTCGTGCCGTCCACCTGCACTTGCTTACACACGTTGCTGCCATCATTTTGTTTTTGTTTTTCTATTTGCGTTTTAGTTCTCCTTCTCTTTCTGAATTATTTTCCCGTCATGACAAATAATAATACTCGTCCCTAGATACTCTTTTTGTTTTCTGTTTACCAAGCATCTGTATTCTTTACAGACTGGAGTGCTTTGACCTTTCTCTGTAACCACATAGCACATACATATAAAGACTACCTATAAGATAGATTTAAGCAGCGGAAAAGGTGCCCTATTTCCCATGATGTTTGTAGTATATGTGCATGCACCGCACACCGACTTAGGGCGCCAAAATGAAGAATGGAAGCGAACGAAATCAGAGGTAAAAAATCGTATTTTCCCTGGTGAGTCGAGTTCAAAGAAAATGTATGCATCCAGCATACAGCTTCAGCTTCCATACCATCCTACTTTTAACTGTATCGCTCCCTCTCTCTGGCAATATTTTTGGATCTCTTAAAACGACGCGTGTTTTTGTTTTCAAATGAACCAAAAATTCGCAGAAATCCCTCGAGCAAGTCACGACAACCAAAGGGCTTACTAAAAACGAATTCTGCATTCGTATGGTTTCCTTTTTTGCACCTTTTCGTATGGTATACACTTTAATTCGCACAAAGCGATTCACTGTAAATGGCTTTGTTTGAGACCGTCCGTCTATTGTCTGATACTTTTTCAAACAAATCAGGCGAGAGGCAACATGATATTTATCACTCTTACTGGCGAAGGGCATTGATAAGATACTTCTGTCTGATGCCCATTTTCTTGCACTACCTGAATACCACCCATGCTCAAGACTCGAGTATCCCTTTCAATAGAGCTCTTTTCAAACTCTGGAATCGATTGAAGAATTCCTTACCTGGGACCAAATTGATTGTTAGATGAGGACAATTGGTTGCAAAATAAAATAGGAAACTATAAGGAACGCAAATTCATATTGATCATAGATGGTGTAGTCCCACTCCATTTGTCGGAGAAAATAAGTCTCAATCGACAAGATGGGCAAACATTGCCTATTGTCCGGCAACTATAGTACAAAGGTCGGAAATTGGTTAGATCCTCAATTTGGTAAAAGCCCTTTCAATAGTTTGGTCTTCAGTGCATATGCATACATCGAAGTGGTTTCCTTATGCTATTGTGCGCCACTCTAGGGAAGGATTAAAAGGTTGCGTAGGTTGTGTAGCTATTTCTCTTCAGATGCGGGGAAAAATGATAGCTATATCACATATGCGTTGTACTTGCAACGTATATTGAAACAGCGCACTGGGGGTGATGTGTTTAAATGAAAAAACTATTTATGATCTGTACGGGGCTGGAGCTTATTACTAAGGCTTTTGACAGAGTAAATCATAGAGTGCTGATCCAAAAATTAAGATGTATTGGGTTTGACTCCCCTCTGTTAGATTGGATATCTTCGTACCTACGAGACCGTACTCAACTCGTTAAGATAGGTGGTTTTCTTTCAGAGCTTATCTTTGCAACATCAGGTGTTCCGCAAGGAAGTCACATTGGGCTCTTGCTTTTTGTTCTCTTTTTTAATGATATTCCATTTTATATTCGTAATTCCACCTGCCTTTTATTCGCTGATGACTTAAAAATCTTTCATAGTATTCAAACTGCTGAAGATTGCTTGCTTCTCCAAGACGATCTAAACAGTCTAGCCAGTTGGTGTCAACGTAATTTTTTAGACCTAAACGTATCTAAATGTCAAAGACTTACTTGTACGAGACGCATTAGCCCAATATCTTTTAGTTACCAAATTAATAATGTAGAGCTTGTAAAAGTACTTCTAAAAAAAGAGCTTGGAGTCATATTGGATCCACAACTCACTCTTAAACCTCATGTTAACTACATTGTGAGTAATGCATTCAAAATGCTTGGTTTTATTAGGCGGAATATGCACTAAAGACTCTGTATTTTGCATTTGTTAGATCGGTTTTGGATTATTGTAGTGTAATCTGGAATCCTTACTACCAAAATCAGTCCTACAGAATAGAAAGGGTGCAAAAATGTTTTACTAGGTTTGTTTTTAAAAAGCTAAGGTGGAATATAGAAACTCCACCCTACTTATTGATCGCATTGATGTTTTCCAAAACTTTTCTAGAAATTCTTTTAAGAATCAAATATTGTCTGTTCTCTATCATAATAATTAAATATTTTATGTTATAATAATAGTCTTAAGTTCATATTATAATAGTTTTTTTTTTAAGTTGTCTAAATGGGTTTGTAACTCAAATTGACGTACGAATAAAATAAAAAAATAAGTAAACTGGCAGGCTTATAGTTGGTGATGCCATTGGAAGGACACCGGGTCTAATTGCCCGGGAATTTAAGTATGGTTGTGAACAAAAACTGTGCTTATTAACAGGCGTCTGGAGCTCAGATTGAAATAGATATTCTGTTGATGGAGTAACTGATGTATTATTGCACGACGAAGGTTTCGGTTTCTTCAGAACCATGCTTAGGCGAAGGTCAAAGCTTCGTGAAATATACGTATAGACGATTAGACGAAGATAGCACTACGAGACCAATTGAGGGAGCGGTTCAATCCCGCTGTTGTCGTTAATTACAAGCTACAAAAGGGAAAAGAGCTGTAAGTAGCGTGGTTGTGCACAGCCCAGCAGAGTTACTCTGAACTGTAATAGAAAGACTGCTCCCTATGCCAACGTATGTACAAGGCTTATTGGCTAACGGCTCAGTTTCGTCAAGTCTCCTGTCAGTTGCGTTCACTAGTTAAAGAGCGATCTCATTCGAACTTTTTCAGCTGTATATAGTACCTTGAAACAAAATTCTTTACAAAACTTAAGCCCACTGACAAATTTCAATGTAGAACTACGACTGTATCTTCAGTTTGCTTTCGGCCATTATATGGTTCATTTTCTTTGAAGGTATAGTTTCAACGTTCGGCCATGAAAGTGATTCTTGTCGACACTTGAAATGACACTTGGACGTACAGCAAACCCGATTTGAAACTGTTTTCCCTTACATCTGTGCTCGGTGCGAAACTCGACGTCGTTGCAAGGGAGGATATCCCTAGCCGACCTAGAACTCGCACCTGGATCCCAGCCGAGCCCTCCTCTAGCGAAGAGATCCTCGAGATCATGAGACTGAGCAATCCGTCACTCCCGACTCACAACTGGAAGGTTGCTAAGTTGGAAGAAAAAAGAGGTCTCTACAGGTGCGCTCTTATAGTGATTAACAAAGAGTCGCTTGCTCCCTTGTCACTGACCAAAGGGGTGATTAGATTTGGTTTCGAATCTATCACCCTAAAAGTCTATAAAAAAGACGAGCTGGATTCAGGCCAAATGCCTCCTTTTCCCTCGGGTTCAGAACCTGAGACCCCAGACCCTGGAGCATCGGTTTCCTTCCCATCGCTAGATGACGATGCCGCCAGCACAATCACTCCCACCATTGACCACACTTTGTCGGACATGGATATGGAGGACTTCAATAAGATCCTTCTCAGCGAGGACGAACTTCTGGGTTCATCTTCGGAAGCGGAGGATCTTAACAACACCGTGGTGGAGGTTCATCCGCCTGATTGTAGCAAGAATGCTGCAATTAGTGCAGATTAATCTCCATCACTCGATAGAGGCTTCGGCCGCACTTATCCTCCGCCTCTCAAAGGGTGGAGAAGACATAGTCTTGATTCAGGAGCCATGGTTTGACAACAGCGTGGTTCGTGGACTCGAGACTCCTGGATACGAAAAGCTGTATGTTACTGATAAAGGTAGACCCAGATCATGTATACTAGCAAAACGTAGCCTTAAATTACTTTTACTCCCTATTTTCAGCGATCAAGACGTAACTGTAGCTAGACTAGTGACTGCGAAAGGCACGTACTGGATAGCATCGGCATATCTGGCCCATGACTACACGGGCCCTCTCCCTGGGGACAAACTAGAGAGAGTGATCGCTGAGGGGCAAAGGACCAAAACCAACCTCATAATCGGGTGTGATGCAAATGCTCACCACTCGGTATGGGGAAGCACGGACATTAATGATAGAGGTGAGTCACTTTTTGATTACATTTTAAGTACAAACCTCATAATAAGCAATGTAGGAAACGAACCTACCTTTATAACAAAAAACCGACAGGAAGTTCTAGATATAACTCTTGTCTCCGATACTATTAGTCAGTTGATTACCAATTGGAAGGTATCAACCGAGCATTCCTTTTCAGATCATCGGTATATTGAATTCAACGTAGCCGATGACCCTCCTTGCCAACTTCCGTTCAGAAATACTAGGAAGACAAATTGGCTCAAATACAGGGACACTCTGAAACAATCAATTAACTCAGAGCTTCTCAGTCCCCCCTGTAACGCCAGCGAGCTTGATCTGAAAGTCAAGAATCTTACGTTGGCTTTAAACAATGCGATGTCCTCCTCCTGTCCTCTTATTATACCAAGGGGAAAGAAGAAGCCACATTGGTGGACTTCGGACTTGGGCCTGAGGAAATCAAAGTGCAGAAAACTTTTCAATCGTGCGAAAGATACAAGGAAAGCGACTGACTGGGATTTCTACAAGGAAGCCCTAAAAATGTACAAAAAAGAACTAAGAAAAGCCAAACGAGCATCTTGGAGACTCTTCTGTGGTAAGATAGAAGAAACCTCCGAAGCATCAAGGCTAAGAAAGATACTCTCGACCAACCCAATAATGCCAAGTTGTCTGAAAAAGACTGATGGCTCTTGGACGACTTCTAGCGAAGAATCGCTTAATCTGCTGCTCGATACCCACTTCCCAGGCAGCTCAAATGGTATTGCCCATACAGATCGAAACAGATCAACTTTGCAATCTACCAACCTACAAGGTCTGATCACTAAAGACAAAGTGCTTTGGGCGCTACATAGCTTCAAACCATACAAATCCCCGGGACCAGATGGCATAATACCAGCCGAGTTACAAAACACCTCGGATATCATCCTGCCAGTGCTGATGATAATCCTAAGAAGTTGTTTAGATCTGGTATACATCCCATTGTTATGGAGAGAAGTTAAAGTGGTTTTCATACCCAAAGCAGGAAAATGCTCTCACGTGAGTCCAAAAGATCTCAGACCTATTAGTCTTTCATCATTCCTCCTAAAAACTTTAGAACGACTGATTGAAATCCATTTACGCATAAGCATTGACAAAAGACTTCTGTCAACGGCGCAACACGCTTACTCTAAGGGTAAATCAGTAGAAACGGCCCTACACACGCTAACGCGTTCCATAGAAGATTCGCTTCGTCATAAGGAGTATACAATGGTTGCATTCCTGGACATAGAAGGCGCTTTCAACAACGTCGACTCATCTGCGATCGCTGGTGCTCTGACAGCTCTGAACGTGGATGCCTCACTTGGCGAGCTGATCAATTTGATGCTCAATAGCCGAATTATCAACTCAAGTCTGGGTGAGAAATCTATCAGAAGATCTGTCAGTAGAGGAACCCCACAAGGTGGCGTCCTATCTCCCCTTCTCTGGAACTTAGTGGTGAATGAACTGCTGATATGCCTGGAAGCGGGAGGTTACAATGTGATTGCCTATGCGGATGACGTTGCCATTGCTGTGTCAGGAAAGTACCTAAACACTTTAAAAGAACTCCTACAACACGCTCTTAATAAGCTAATAAAATGGGCAAATAAATGTGGGCTGGGAGTAAACCCTCACAAAACTGAACTTGTCCTCTTCTCTAGGAAATACAAGATTCCACATATTGACCCTCCTTCTATAAATGGCACTAGTTTGAAATTCACAAATGAAGCTAAATACTTGGGTCTCATTTTTGATAGGAAGTTAACATGGAAACCTAACATCCAAGAAAGAATTAAAAAGGCCACTGTGGCACTTTTCTCTTGCAAAAAAGCCATAGGAAACAAGTGGGGTTTACAGCCTCGTATCACTTACTGGCTATACATCTCTGTCATAAGACCGATACTTACGTACGGTGTTGTTGTCTGGTGGACTGCTTTGGACAAAGCGACTTATCGCGATAAGTTAAGCAAAGTCCAAAGAACAGCTTGCTTGTGCATCGGCGGGGCTCTTCGTACTACCCCTTCCGCTGCCCTCGACATCCTGCTTCACCTGACACCAATTGACATCTTCAGCAGACAAATGGCAGCTTCTGCAGCCGTTCGCCTTAAAGCTACCTCACAATGGACCAGGAAAACAACTGGCCATGCCGCTATTTTGAACAATTTTAAAAACATCCCAGGAAACATCGATTACACTACACCGGAACTACAATTTGATAATAACTTCCAGGTCTCCATCCCCTCTAGATCATTCTGGGAGGAGAAAGCTTTCCTGGATGATGAATCGATCCATTTCTTCACAGATGGTTCGAAAACTGTGGACGGTGTTGGTGGCGGTGTCTTCTCTGACAGACTAGATCTTAGTCTCTCCTTCCGTCTTCCTGATCACTGTAGCGTTTTTCAGGCAGAAATAATGGCGATTAAAGAAGTCTTATCCTGGCTGAAAGAAAACGTGATATCTGCTAAAGATATCCGTATCTTCTCGGACAGCCAGGCGGCTATAAAGTGCCTGGAATCAGTCTCTATAAATTCAATAACAGCCCAAGACTGTCGTTCGTCTCTCAGAGAGATGGCGGAGCAGTTTAATATTCACCTCTGTTGGGTGCCGGGGCATAGGGACATCCCAGGTAACTGTAAGGCTGATGAACTCGCCAAACACGGAACAACACTACCTTTGCTTCCAGACAAGGACTCTTTAGGTATCCCAATCGCTACTTGCAAACTAAAAATAAAGCTGGATGCTATCGAAAGAACAAATCTTAGATGGACAACCGGCTCGACATGTCTAGCGACAAAACAGATCTGGCCAAAGCTGGATCTAAAACGTTCTAGGCATCTGATCTCCCTCGATAGGAAGCACATCAGTGCTACAATAGGTGTCATCACAGGACACTGTCTCATAGGCAGGCATGCAAAAAGACTTGGCGTAATATGTAATGATTTTTGCAGAAGCTGTCTCGACGAGGAAGAAGAGGAAACTATTCCTCATCTCCTCTGCACTTGTCCGGCGCTCTCACAAAGAAGAAAACTCCATTTGGGAGAGTTCTACTATAATGATCTTAACGATCTTAAAGACACGGCCATTCGCTGTCTCTTACGCTTCATTAGAAGCTCCAACTGGTTCAACGAGTAGGAAGAATTTAGTAGATAGATTCATGTGGTATCACAAGGGACCGTATAATGGTCTAAGTGTGTCGGCTAGCCGACAGCCACTTCAACCTAACCTAACCTACATCTGTGCTTGACTTGAAAAGAACAGAGAGCCGTCTAAGCTAAGCTACAACCAACTGTGGGCTATTCTGCTCTATTGCTTCCTGTGCTGCTGCAATTATTACGTCGTATGTAACGCCCCACTTAGCCCAACCTTAAAGCTATAAAGAGAATGTAAACATACCTCGATTAATCGTACTAGATCAGCTATAGCTAAACTTCGAACAATAATAGTCTTCAATAAAAAAACAGGATACACCTCTCTCAACAGATCGTAGCCAACTTATTCGGGGTCATCCAACTTGCAAGTAAACAACATATATACTTATACAACTGACCTATCCCAATTTATACCTGGCTAAATGGAATTGAAAATTTTGGTAAATTAAGCGTGTACCTACGCGTCAACAGAAAACGATGAAGACAGCAAGTGCTAATTCATAATCGTTGACTAATCAAGCAATACCCTCCTGTCAAACCCCTAATAAATTTTCCCTCAAACAAGGCAAGGACTTGTGTTCGCAACATTCGCTAATTATAGTCACCAACAGTTTCCTCAAAGCCAAGTCTATTCGTAGCCGTACACTTATTGGCAAGCGATCGCTCCATGCCCGTCATTCTCATTGTTGCTGTTTCTCGCGGTTGCTTTTCGAGCAATCTTCTGATTGCATGCCTCAGATACCAACCTGTTTTTCACAGGAACTTCATAAATCATAATCAAAAAATTCACGGAATTATTTCACCATACACCTGAGTGTAGGTACAGTAAAACAAAACAGACAGGTAGATACCATAATCGCACCAAAGTGGAGTAGGAGGTGCGGGTATGGCTATGGGGTGAGAGTGTGTGCATATCTGTTGTATCTCCACAGTGCGAGCACGCTTGCGCTTCGCCTTCAAATGGTTTTTTAGTTCTTTACTCAGAACTCAGAAGTATACATATGAAAACAAGAAACTCTCAATATATAACGAAGAGAAAGACGAGGCATTAACAGTCATTTCGTGGAAATCAAACTAAAGACTCTTGACATAAAGCCTTGTGTTGTTGGTTTCTCTGTCCGATCGGCCAAACTCCAATATCAACCAAAGTGGTTCTTCACCACTCTCTTGCAGTGCACTTTGGGTTTCTTTGCTGTTCTGCCTCCGGCGCGCAGTACGAATTAGTTGCGGGCATACAACGAATACGACATATATATATATATATATATCTATAGGTAACGTATGTCTCGTTTCTTATTTTGTTTTTTGCCGTCATTTTCGATGGAAAAACGATGAAACGAGTTCCACGAATTTTATGAATGGATATTTAAATACAAAGCCTTATGTGCGATCCAAACTCTCACTCGCTGGAGGCGAGTATCTCGTTTGCCTGTCTGTCGTCAATCGCGAATTCGTATCATATTATGTTCGCCTTCGGAGTCGGAGTCGGAGTATATCTATCTGAAACGAGATTCCTGCATGTCCATAAAAATTGCGCCAATCCAACACTGAGAGTGCATCGCCGTGAGATAAATATACAGCCGATTTGACTTGGTTCATGGGAAAACGAAGCAACATGGCAGATGCTGGCTATAACATGCCGATTTACACACATATACAGATTTGTCCCATTTTTGTTTCGAACACCGAGCAGTTTATAATTGAATACCAAATAAGTCCGGTTGCCATTGGTTCTCTGATGCGAAGCTAGCGGCGATGTACTTAATTATTGGGTTTGATTTTTTTGCACAGAGAAAATTGAGGTTTTGTTGCATTATGTACTTACAAAAAAAGGGTCTCAAGCGAGAGAAAAGATGATGTTCGGATAGTAGCGTTTTCTAATTTGCAAGCAAAAGATATTAAGGTATCTTTTTTCGGGCCAGTATATTTCATAGACAAATTTTAAATAACAGTAAATTGATTTAAGAAAAACGGTATTTCGCGCAATATACATTTTATTCAATGAAAATTGAAATTGAAGATAGCAAATTAACCAACGAGAAATTCATTTCCATCATCTGAATTGTCTTCGTTTTCCATTTCTCCTTCTGTGATTGTTGTTTTGTATTTGTCCTTTGAAGCAATTTGACGAAGCAATTCCGGCCGAGCCCTTTGATGTCGAAAAAGGTTTGAGACATGGCGATGCGCTATCGTGTTACTTCTTTAACGTCATCCTGGAAGCAATTATACGAAACTCACAAGCCAACATCAGAGGTACAATTTTGCGACTCACTTTTTTGAGTTCCTCTACCATCGTAATGTCAGAATTGACATTAGTAAGTCTGGCAGCTCTCTCACTAGAGGTATCTCGGTTTTGATTGGGGGAAATCGGTCATGAGAGCAGCTGTTTCAGTTGACGTTTATGGAGGGGTAGCCGACGAATCTAGTCAAGAAATTCGTGACTGAGAACTAAGTTGACAGTTCTCATATATGTGGCTGACGTAGATCTAGTTTTTGCGTTCAGGTTACATCTCATCCAGACCAATCTAGTCGACTAAAGATAACTAGATTCTTGAATGTGCCCAAAATCTTTCTCTTACTACGTAATCGAGAAAGTTAAAAACGGTATGCAGTTTTGGAGTCTAAAAAGTAGTATAATACTGGGAACAGTATAGATATGAGCGTTACGTATACTCAATGGCGTGTGTGACATACAAGGAACTATTTTGTGTTGCCCAAATTGCTTTAAAAGTTGGTAAAAAGTTGGATAAAGAAGGGCTAGTAGGCTAGGATCTATGAACACATTTATTTGTCGTCAGATTTCATTGTTTCCAGAAAATATGGACCAAATGAAGGATGAATTTCCGTAGGTAAATTCCTGCATGTATTATTTTGCTAAAAAAAGATAAAATTTAAGAAAACACAGAGTTGCTGATGTGCTAAGTTGAAGCGCAATACCTAAAAAAACATGTAACATTTACAAGAGTATACGGTCTAATTCCGACCGCTGGATTTTCCTATTATAGCACTATTGCCATTGAACTGTCAGATTATCAGATGCCAGTTGTTCTTAAAATGTTGTTCGAAACAGTGCAAAGTTATTCCATGGCATAACCGTCATAAGAAAGCATCTCAATTCAGCAGTTCAGAATGGTGATTCTCTTACTATCGTACAAAAATAAAACTCAGGAGTCGGGACTTGTAGTCAATATAAATCTCTCAGCGTTTAATAATGCGATATCAAACAAAGTAAATGTGTTTAAACTAAAAAAATCGACCATGTATAATATTGCCGACAAGACAAACACGGCCATTCAAATTTACTCACCATACCCCTGCAAAGGAGCGTTCTAGAATAAGCATGGTCCGCGATGGCAGACACGTGATTTAAGCATAAAATAAAAGTGTTGTCTATTTGTATGTTGATCTGTTAACGCATCGTTAAAACTGCTCACTCGCAGTCCGTATGGATTTCTCAGATACAACATGAGTTTTATTGGAGCAACATTAAGTTGTTATTTTTTCACAATAATTCCTTTTTTTTAAACACTAGAGACAAAGAAAAACATTCATGTTTCAAATAAGTTTGGAAGTATGTTTTGAGGCGCTTTCTTGGAAAAAAATCGGTGAGCATTCTTGCGTTTTCGATGAATGTTTCGAGTGCTTTCCTTGAATCGTAATAGGCTTTGATACTACTTATTCATATACACAAAAATTTGTTTCATCTCTTGGCATCTTAAAAACATATTTCTAAAAACACTGCTTGTGCATTCTTAACTTAAAGATATATAAATAAAATCAGCACCACGCCCAAGAATAGAGAAAACAAACATTTCTACTGAAACAGCAGAACAAGGTTGTATCATGTAAGGAAATTAAATTACGTTGAATTTTGAAAAGCTCTTTAACGATAAAAACGACAGACCACAGGACAAAGTTTCATTCGAATACAACATTTTCCAGAAACTTGGAAGTACTGTTCACCATTACCCACGCGTATCTAATTTTGTTTCCTTTTCTTTAGCTTCTCTGGAACTCTTCGACTGTAAACCGCTGCCAGTTCAACGGAAAGAGGCACAAAATTCTTTTGAAATGGTCGTTATGCACACAATTCAAAAGCAACATTTTCTGGAAACAAAATATAGATCGTTTTTGTTCCTGACCTTTTTTTAACTTGCGAACAATTCTTAGAATACAACGAGCGTAATAAACAACAAAACACGAGCTGGTCGCCTAATAATTATGACGATGATGATCTATGCAAAAAAATTATAATTTTTCTATGTATTGGAGAGGAAAGTATTACACACATAAGCAACTGGTCCATGGATATGAAGTACTTACTGGAAATCCAAATCAAATTTAGAAAGTAGCGCCCCTTGTGTATACATTAAAAGAAATAATATTCGAAAAACTATTATCAAATAGCAAGGTAAATATTTGTTTAAAACACTTGGGTTTTGTTTTGATGGTGTAAACAGCCATAACTATACCTATTTGTTAGTGTAGTTTACTGAACGAGTTTTTCTTTGTGCTATACACTATGTGATAAAGTGGCAACACAAATTAAAACAAGTCCAAGAGAAAATGTGCGCTCCTGAGTCGCAAGAAACTTTCACGCATTTCGGATTTGCCTTGTACGAGTATTTTACTGAATATTTTATGGTTATTAACCAAAGAGTGACTTAAGCCACAATCACATTCAGGAAAAGGTACAAAAAGTAGAAAAAGTGACAAAATAATGCTTTTTCTCCCTTTATCACATCAATTACTATCATTCTGTTTCATTTTGGCCAAAACTAATTTTTTCAAAGCTCAAGATACTCGGAGCTTTCGCATTTTTCGAGCTGCTAAAACCAACACACACTAAAAATAGTTTATACAATCTCCTCACCAGGCGGCTCTGTAAGTCAACGATTTTGAGGAAACATACCTTTTTCTGACATTTGACGTTTTATCAGGAGCTTTTTTGTTAAGCGCAAGATACTTAATATTAAAATACGCTGTATTTTAGTCGCACCTTCGACGTAATAACAAAACTACTCACTGTTTCAGAGTTAAGATGGGAAAACATTTTTTATACATGTCCAAGTATTTTCATCACAATAATTTAAATCTTTAAAAAAAAAAGCCTATATTTATGACATCTTCAAAGTGTCAAAAGAGAGCTTTAAGGGAAAATCAAAATTCTTTAAAGTGTCAAAATAAAGCTTTTACAGATAATTCTTTGCACTAGATGTCGCTTGCATATGCGTGTGTTTTTATATTTTGTCTACTTTTCTAACTTTTTTAATATTTTCCTGAATGTGATTGTGGCTTTAAGTCGTTTCATTTATAGAAAACTCAAAACTGACCTTCAATAACATGTAGGATGTTTATTTAGAGTTTGGATTTTCAAAATAGTTGGCATAATTTCGAAATTGTGATTTTAAAACGTGTCTTTCAGCTTTATTTTTTTTTTTTTTTAATTCACGTATTTTTGATATTTCAAACTTATAATTGTCTTTCCTTGACAGCTGTCCAACTAAACGTTTTAGGAAAAGATAAACATAAGCAACGTATGAGAAGCGCAAGTTGGCATGGCATTAGCTTTAGTTAAGTTATGCCTCCACATCTGCTTCAAGACTATCCTTTTCGTTTCGTATGTTTCCTTAGAAACATCGGATTTGATGGCAGAAATATATTAACCGTATTTTCCGCTGAATTGTTTTCTAGTAGTGGTAAATTCCAAAGAACATTAACCAACTATGCCAGGCAAATGTTTTTCTAAGAATATTTTTTTTTTTTCAAAATTTAATTTTCTAACAAAAATACAAAATTAACTATGCCTCAGAGTTTAAAAAATAAACTGGTTTGATGACGAACTTCAAATAAATTGTTGGTCGCGCCCTCTCTAATAAAAAACTAACTTATTTGTCTAAAATCATTAAAACAACGGAAATGCACACCCACTCGCTATCTGAAGGACTTTTTCAAATCAACAAAACTGACATTTGTGTACTACTAAACTAGAAATAAATTTCAGACGTCATAGCTATCAGAGATCTCTCAATCAACGTCACTTCACAGTGGATCTTAATGTTTTTTTTATATACGCCAGAGGGAATAAATAATGAACACAACAATGTGGAATTCCTTATCAATGGAAAATGTTTAGATTTCAATTGAATTTTGCGGAATAAACAACATTGGTCGAGTGGTCATCGATAATAATTGCCTTCGAACGCGAGTATGTATTTTGATTGTTAAACAGAATCGAGCCTTCTTATTAGTAGTCCGGTTTGATAAATAGCATATAAATGTGTGGGTAAGGATGAATGAATGTTTATCTAATTAAATAATTGAGGAAATTCCAGGAAAGGTTAATGATTACAGCGAAACGCATGAATGTCAAGTAGTTGTGGGGAAAAACGAACGTCACGCTAAGCAATTATAATTGGGTCGAGATTTAGTTTCAATATATCCGGGTTTTAAAAAAAATTCACAGGAGCTTGTCTAAAAAACAAACGTATACATCTATATTTCAGCAAAGTAAAACAAAGCTGATTAATGAACAGCCCTATTCTGCTATTCACGTGAATCGTAGAATCGATTCCCTTTCATTCTATTATCCATCGGGTAACTATATTATCCAAACGGATTTGACATTCAAGTTAACAGCTGTCCACGTGAAATCCATAAGAAGTTTTTTTTTTTGGAAAATTATCCAACTTTGGTTAATTATATTAAATAAAGCAAAAAATATAAACAACCAGGTATGGATAGTATTGGACTTTTTTTTCCACTTTCAAACAGTGGAATAAGAGAATCATCAAACAGAGAACCTCCCAGAAACGTTAGAAAATCCAAAAAAGATATCATGAAACTGCCGGATGAAACGTAAGTTGATTCATTTTATAAGAGAATACCACACAGTATTACCGACGTTACCGACACTAACGAGGTGAATCCACGTTCGATTCGAATGAATAGTAGAATTGAAGAAAAATTCCCCCCGATGAATAGCAGAATAGGGCTGAAAGTAATATATATAAAGGGTGATTTTTTAGCTGGTTTGGTTTTGGCTGACGTGTGTTTAGTACCTTGTGTCACTGTCAAACAGCTTCAGTTTGGTTTGCAATTTAACCATGGATCGTCTTACAAATGAACAACGCTTGCAAATTATTGAATTTTACTATCAAAATTCGTGCTCGGTTCGAAATGTTCATCGCGCGCTGCTTCCATTTTATGATCGGCATTCTCGACCTTCTGAGCAGTCTATTCGGAAGATTGTGACCAAATTTCGCACCAAATTTACTTTGTTGGACATTAAACCACCAACACGTTTACGTACTGTGCGTAGTAAAGAAAATATTGCGGCCGTATCAGCTAGTGTGACAGAAGACCGCGAAATGTCGATTCGGCGCCGTTCCCAGCAGTTAGGCCTTTGTTACAGCACTACGTGCAAAATTTTGCGGAAGGATTTGGGCGTAAAGCCTTTTAAGATACAGCTGGTGCAAGAACTAAAGCCAGCCGACCTACCACAACGCCGAATTTTTGGTGAATGGGCTCTTGGGAAGCTGGCCGAGGATCCGCTTTTTTATCGAAAAATTGTGTTCAGCGATGAGGCTCATTTTTGGTTGAATGGGTACGTAAATAAGCAAAATTGCCGCATTTGGAGTGAAGATCAGCCAGAAGCATTGCAACAGCTACCAATGCATCCCGAAAAAGCCACTGTTTGGTGCGGTTTATGGGCCGGCGGCATTATTGGGCCATATTTCTTCAAAGATGATGCGAATCGCAGCGTTACTGTCAATGGTGAACGCTACCGAGCGATGATAACAAACTTTTTTTTGCCCGAAATGGAAGTTCTTGACTTGCATGATATGTGGTTTCAACAAGACGGTGCCACATGCCACACAGCACGCGAAACAATGGCGCAATTGCGAGGCGAGTTTGGTGAACAGTTAATTTGACGTTTCGGGCCGGTCAATTGGCCGCCTAGATCGTGCGATTTGACACCATTAGATTATTTTTTGTGGGGGTATGCCAAGGCTAATGTGTATAGGGACAAGCCCGCTTCGATTGACGCACTGGAAGCCAACATCCATGCATTCATTCGTGAGATACCGGCCGATATGTGTGAAAGAGTATGCCAAAATTGGACTCAGCGGATGGGCTACCTGAGACGCAGCCGCGGTCAACATTTGCATGAAATTATCTTTAAACATTAAATTGCAAGGTTCAAACTATCGATTCAAATAAATATTTCATTCATTTTTTCGAATTTTTTGTGTTTTTTTTTTAAAAAAAGTTCTAAACCTCTTAAAAAATCACCCTTTACTTTGTTGTGTGTCTTGACTTTTAGTTCTCTTTGTTCCTTCTCGCTAAAAGTGGATGGCGCTACAAACAGTTGACTTGAAATTTCATGAGCACATCAATAGACAGGTTGAAAGATAGTCACTTCTACTTGCGATAAATGTTGTCTAGTGTGAATCTCGAAACTTTATTTGTATAATTGCGACTTTATTTTGCTTTGCAGTGATAGATGTTCAATAAAACACGGGATGTTAGTGCCATCTATGTAAAAATGTATAAAAGTTTAAGATCCTATTACATTTAGCAAGTTTATAAAATAATCTGACAGCTTGTCATCACATGATCTTGAATGAACCTGAAAGACACATTATTTGTAAATTTTGCGGTGGGTCACGTTCCATTTAATAGCCGAATGAGCAGCGATGCAAATTGTGATGATCTTCGGATGTTTAAATCAGCAGGTCAATAACTGATTCCAAATGTGAATGTGAACCAACTGTTCCAAATGAAATTTCGCGTAAAAAACAATCTTCAATTCGCCTTTGTAAACATGTGAACTATATAGTTCTCACTAATATAATAGTCTGTACTTGTACTTGTACTTGAATGTTCAACTATACAAACAATGTAATTGAATTAAAAAAAAAAACATATTGTTTACATTCATTTTCTTCTTGAAAACAATTTTTTTTTCAAAGGAAAATTCAATTTTTGCTTGAGAGTCCAGGCGTGGATTTGTTGCAGCTCGTTTGTTATATTTTCATTTGCATCCGAAACAACAAGAAAGCCGTTCTACGGCGCATATATTTTCTTCTTCTGCCACAAATGACTACTGCATACAAATTTTCATCATCGACTGCTCCGCTGGCGTCATCGGCAGTGTGGGAGAGATGATCCAGGAAAATAATTGAAAACGAGTACAAAATTGAAAGCACAATATACATGTATTGCATGACTATGCTACAGATATGAAATATGTATGATATGATACACAAACTAACGAATGGATGTTGTGTTCATTATCTTCGTGCTCGAAACTATCCTGATATTTCTGTTTGCGAATTCTGACTGTAAATTAGAAAATTAGTCATACAAATATGAATACGTAAACAAAATTAAATTATAGTTGTGTTTGCTTTTATCGAAATAAAAATTTATAACACTGCACAGTCTTCAAATTGAACTACAAGCAGAGCGATGTAATGAGTTTAATGGAGTGTATTGCAGGGGCATGCGTCCCCCTACCCATGCATTATCATCATGTGTATGTGCAATGGGGGAAGTGAGGGTTTAAGTAAAAAGTTTGAGTGAAATCTGTCCATCAACTATATTCATAAATGGCCCTATGTGCTTTTGGGTGACTTTTTTTACATACCTACTTATGGAACCCGCATGATGACTCATCAAACTGCCAACAAAATAATACGACTTTAAGCGGTTTGTGACTTTAAGTGCGATGTAAGAAAAGATAAAAAGACAACTGGCAAACGCCTTTTATTCCACATACCTATGTACCTACAATACAGATTAAACTGTGAAATTTGACAGTTCGCCATCTTGAATAGACGGTCTGTTCCCCGCTTTCTTAGTATAGAACGAAACTTGGAGCGGCGGACAGGATTACTAAAAGCTGAGAAAACGAGTTGAAAAAAAGTAACGAAAACTCTTGCAGCTATTATTCCTAGGCGTTAGGCAGCGCTTTTTGGTACTTGGACGATTGATGGCCCTTTTACGAAATCACACCTCAGAGAATACGATTTTGTAAATAAGCAGTAAATGTGACCTAACGTAAATAAGCAGTAAATGTGATCTAATCTACTCGACCTAATACCTCTAAATGAGCCCATTGACTGTGTTTTTTTGACAGACCGCTGTCAGTTGCACATTTAGTTTAGATTCTGAAAGGTCATAAATTCGCTAGTATATCTACAGAAATATTGGAAATTAATATTGAAATTAAATAATTTGTGGACAACAACCTGTCAAAATGAAACAGCGCGCTTACGCCAACGTATAGTTGAAAGTAGCCAACGTTAATGAATGCGAAGCAAGTAAAATTAATTTACAGTAGGTATTCGTGAATGCAACCATTGCAATCACGCGATTGTTAAATAACGCGGAGCAGTTGTCAAACGTAGGTATGTGTAAGTCTTGTTTTTAAGAGCACATAAGGTAGGTACTTATTTTTATTTTGTCAGAGCGAATCAAAATTATGCCTACATACGTATGCATCACTTCGTAGTTTTGAAAATAAGTGAACTCATTTAGCACATAAAAGAAAAATTAGGTATATTTGTGCTTTCCTGCTATTCGCAGCAAGTGCTTTCAGAATAATAGGTAGGTATTTTTTAATTAAGGAAGTCTTCTATATCATGTTCCAACCGATGAAGGTCAATGAACCCCTTCAGACATCTATTAATATTGCTGTTTAACTCAAAACGAACAGGGGACAGTTTGAGGAGCATTATGCTGATGAACGATGGACCACACAGAATGAACAAATACAAAGAAGAAAACAGACAATCGACAGTACGCCATTAAATAACAAATGAGTGAAAAATGCTTTTCGCACTCGTTCTTTCCGTTCTGCTTCTGCTTTGTAGTAAAACTCCGTCGCAGTGCAGTTCGGTACAATGACCCAGTTAGGAGTTGCTGATGCAGCAAAACATAGCTGGCTCTGTCCACAGTCGTGCAGTGCTACGACTTACGACATTTAGAGCAAAAACTACTACCTAAAGGCTACAGGCGATGGATAAAAAGGAGATAGGAGCAGAATACAACACCAAACAGGTATACGCGGTACAGCGCTTGACTCGAGTTGAGAATAAGATGAGATTGGAAGGTTAGCCAAGCGAGCAGCTATTCACAAATTCTTTTCATGTTTCGATCTTCTTTTCGTTTTGCCCTTTTTTGTTTATCGTTCTCTGTTATGCTGTGCTTCTTCTTTCTTTATGAAAAACCAGACCAAACATTGCTGTTGTCGACTGTCGAGTCGAGAGTTGAGACTGAATCAAGCTAAACTAGTGTTAAGCAGTAGGAAATTCAACTTTTCGTAGGAATCTTGGCGGTAAAATCCATCGTTTAAGCCTAGTCTGCTCGCGCTAAATTTTATTTCTCATACAAAAATGTCTACAAAGATAAAATTTAGCGAGGGAGTTCAGCAAAGCAGTTTCCTGTTCGCATGCTTAATTCCTAACTTCATATAGATGGGCCGAAATAAATGACCGGTACGTTAAGTCGAAGATAAATTTGGATATAAAAAACGGAGGAAATAGGATTTTTTTGGAAGAAACCGCAGAAAACATTTGCGTGATAGGTAAATAAAAGAAAACATAAAAACAAAAATTCCTTTTCATGCGATGAAAAGACAAAAAAAAAAAATTGCGGGGCTTGATTCGCTTAAATTTAGCTCAGCTAGGGAATTTTGTATGGGAGCTAATTTAGCAGCGTACTCAGATTGAAGTCACGAAGCTAGCTTGACTTCATAAGTTGTGACATTTTAAAAGTTCTTGAAAAGATTACTGACTCTGAATGTTACAAAGGTAGAATGCTTAAAGACTCGTGTTTGAAAGGGCTCAAAACATGACTATCTCCAGTGGCCTATTGGAAAACATTTTTTTTTTTGTTAATTATTCAAAAATTCTTTTGTGGCAAGACTTTAAAGTGCAGCTAGCAGTGTGTGACCTACCAGCCACCACCTCAGAAACTCACTTTTATTTTACTACTGAGTTAAAAAGAGGGAAACAATTTATTTTCCGAGGGAAAAACCATTCCGAAGACATACGAACACTGAGCCCAACCAAAAACAGTACCAGCTCTAGCAACCAGCTAGCGTTGCCAGACTTTTGGCATTTGGATTCCCTTTTTTTTCATCCAAATTATTCTTTTTCCCTTTTTTGATACCTGTTTTTCCCGTTTTTATTCACGCATAAATACATACAACTTTAAAATCCATGTATACTTACCCATTTCGCATGACAATAATTTATTTAATTAAATAATTTTGAAAAATATCAAAAATATTTAGAACCATAAACAAGAGACAAGATTTTACTTTCGACTTTTTTCCACCCACAAATGACAAATCTGTTAAACTCAAAGGCAAAAAGACTGGAAACTGCAAAAAAAAAAATTGTAACCAGGGGGAGAGGTTTCCACCCAGTGCAAAAATTAAGTTGGTAGCGCATGTCAAGACTAACTATCTATGTTCATCAAGTGCTTTTTACCCGGCTGGACACAGGGAGGGTTCTGTTTTTCGCGTGTATCCTATGGACGTTCCTACGGGACTCCCTGTAGCCTAAACGGCTTCACCGATTTTAAAGAGTGAGGTATCATAATATTCGTATTCTTCCCCGGAGTGTCATAGGCTAAAAAGATAAAAATAAAAAAAAGTTAATTTAAAAACCAAAAAACCCGACTGACTGTAAAAAAAAAAGAATTAAAAAGTCAGTCGGGTTTTTTGGTTTTTTAAATTAACTTTTTTTTTATTTATTGAATTTATCATGATTTGTCTGGTTTCTGAACGTTGTAAAAATGAGTGTTGGTATTGAAACGTAAAAGTTGTTGGGGTGACTTATTTTCCCGTTTTCTGGGTTAGTTTTCCCTTTTTCCCTTTATGGTCAAATAATCTCAAAAAACGGGGAAAATCCCTCAATCTGGTATCCCTGCAACCAGTACAGCTATATATACCACTACCAACCAAAAGATGTAATAAACGTAGGAGGGGATGAAGAGTGAAGACTAAAGAATCTACATACTTCTCCATAATGTGTATTGTGTACTTACGTTTCGCCGCGCTCTCGTGCTGATATTATTCTGCTAGTTCGATTGCAAGGCAACTACAAAAATCAAAAATCAAAGTATTTTCTCCTCGTGTAATCCAAGACTTGAGACAGATTGATTTTGATTCTCAAAACAATCGCTTTCTTTTCACCCAAAACACAACACAGATTTTAAAATTAAATTTACTTTTCTACATCTAGCGCGAAATTTGACAAACAAAGAAACACAGCATACAAAAACAAAACTAGTAGCACTGGTTATTCAATGCATCAATGAATCTTAGCGGTTCACTTTTTCAAGAAATACTTTTGCCTTTCAACTGTATTTGCGTGTTGTTGTTTCTAATCGATTTATCGTCGACAATAATTACCACGAACACGGAAACAGATTTCGATTTTCTCAACACTTCGTTTCTCGGAAACTCCACAATTTGACACACCACAGTCTCTACACCGCAATAAAGAGATCCACAGAATTGCAGTATGTTTGAGGTTTTGCTCTATTTTTTTGCTAATATAATTGGCGTAGTGGCAAATCCAGCTTCCCATTAGAGAAAAAAATAAAAAAAAAACTCACTCATTTTCATTTCGATTGGAATAATAAAATAACACGAGCGAACCACCCGCGAATGAATTTGTATGCTTACTAAATTGAGTGTAGTCGTCTCACTCGTGAAGTAGTAAAATTTGCTGAGAGGAATGAAAAAACTGTGAGGCGAGGCGAGATAGTTTTTTGTTTTCTGTTTTCCCATTCGGTTCGGTTTGGTTGTGTTTGGTCTCTTTGAATGTGTCGAGCAGGTCTTGGCGCTGTGTGAAGAAGTGTGATGTGCATGAGATGCTGTCTCTGCCAGGGTTGCCATAAGTTTGTTGGCTTTAGGCGCCCAAACCTTGAAAACATGTAGCCCAATATCGTTGCTCTGAAAGTAGCCCAAATATCGTTGAAAATAAAAGTCGATTCTTGTATTTTATTATGAAACATTTATTCTTTTCTTTAACGAAAACAAAACAAAATATCACAATGACTTGCTTATAAATTAAAGATCTGGAAAATTTTGTAGGTATACCTATATATTATATTATGATAGGTAGAACAATCTTAAATAAAAAAATCACAAAGATATGATAGCTATTTTCGGTTAATATTCATCCTCATCATCATCACTAACCCCTGCATAAATGTCTGACGTAAATTTGCTTATCATTTCTGATGTCTTTGCAACATACATTTTTTACAGCTTCAAGAGACTCCGTCGACAATCTGTTTCGGGTTTTGGTCTTTATGGAATTCATAAAAGAAAACGCTCGTTCTACTACAGCATTGCTTACTGGAAGTGTCAGTAATTGGATGGCAAACAAACTTAAATCTTTAAAAATTACTTAAGTCCCAAAAAGGTTCTGAATTTTGTGGTATCTCGAGAGGAAACACAACTTTCCAGTCAAATACTAACAATTTATTCCATTGATCCTCCAAAAGTTCAATGTACGATGTGTTTCTCTTGTCCTGTGGAAGCATTTCAATCGGAAGATCTCTGAAGCTCCGACGAATTAAAAATAACAAAGCAGAAAATACAACGATATGGAGCCCAAAATTGCGTTGGGCGCTCATGGAAGAATTTGTATCGTTTTTTAAGTAAAAAGATAGCCCAAAATACGATAAAGCGCCCAATCTGGCAACGCTGGTCTCTGCTGTCGTTTACTTTCAAAGGGATTGAACAGAACCGGTACAATTGGATGGAAAGTGGAATTCGAAATGGTAGTGAGGAGTAAGTTTATTATTTATTTTTTCGAATTATTTTATTACCTACTTGGTGTAGTTCATCATAATTTTATAGAAATAGGTAAATACCTACATTCACAGGGCCGTCGAGAGAAAACTCGGGCCCGGGACGGGAAAATGCTGAGACCATATAGGTACCTACGTGAAGTGAAGGAATTCAAAAGCGTCATAATTATAATGATAATGAATATACAGTGGAAGTCCAGTATAACGAATGATATAATGTTTGATGTCATTCATTATAACGAGCGTGTTCGTTATATCGATCGAAATTTTCAGAATTTTTTTTAAAAAAGAACTCATTAAAAATGTGTTATATTAGCGTTTTTATTTAATGTCCAATTGAATAGAAGATAGTCCCGCCATTTAAATACTTCCATGGTTTTTAATCCAATTTGTTACTACGTTCGTTATATCGGATAGCAAATCGTGGGCACCATTCGTTATATAGAGATAGTAATGTAAATCTAAAAAGCTTTCGTTATATTGAATTCGTTATAATGGACGTCCACTGCATTATCATTGAATAATTTTAATGCAGATTTGTTTTTATTTTGAAGGAAGTGCAAAAAAAAATCTTATTCAAATAAATTAGAGTATGGTTTTGAGTGACCTGTTTGGAATGAGAATCAAAATTATTTTTGGCATAAGTTAGTGTCAGTTTATCTTTATTTTCACTTCCTTGCTAAAGGTGCTTCGACACAAAGCGTAGCAAGAAGCAAGTCCTGAAACACGATCTTGTGAAGTGTTATCAGTCCGTGATTTCCTTGAGTATTTCTACAAAGCAGAAAAACTGAATGACTTTATTAATAAATAAATTCATTTGGTTACAATATGTTTTACCTAAAAAAATAGTTATTCTTTCTGGTTTATTCCGTCTTGTCCTGATAACCTAACCATTGAACGAAAGTACCAAAAATCTCCCTCCCTTGTATTCTTACAAGGACGCTAAATTAATAGATTCTCCATGGCATCGAATCGACGAGAATTCCAGCAATAATCGAATCAACGAAAAATGTGTTTCTTCTAATTCCGTTGCTTCGTTGTCTTGATATTCTTCAATTGTCTTAAATGGGATATCTCCTAATGCCGTTGAATGAAGATTTTAAATTTCATCATCAATTGGTACTTCTCTGCCTTGAAGAATGACCGTTCCCTTCACAATTTCCCAACTTTGTCACTGCTGCTGTTGTTAAGATACTTTGAACAACTCCGAGAAAAGTGATTGCGGCCGTCTGTACAACAATCTGCAGAACCGGAACCACATAAATTGGGACTGTGACCTGCACAGGGTGAATAAACGGCATTCGGATTTTTTTTTGATAACATGACTTTGAGCGCCGTTATATATTGTCCTTTCATATTGCTACAATTAAAAATAAATTCCATATTAAAAAAAATAAAATAGGTTCAAGTAAGTTTTTTTGTTTTGATTTTCCGGATAGGTACTTAATAAAAGCCGGGCCCGGGGGAAATACCCCCTCCCCATATCGACGGCCCTGTATACTCATAGGTATTTGAAAACAAATCGAAGTTAAATAATTATGCAGAAGTCCGTTAAAAAATGGAATACAGTAATATTTTTTATATTTTAACTAAAAATAGAAAACAAAAATAATATTATATTATATGTATGTAGTTTCTTTATTTTTCTAAACTAATCTTAAATCGAATAAAATGAAAAAACTAACAATTCATTGAAAAGCTTTGCATCACGAACTTTTTTAACTCCACTTTGCGTTTGAAATTGGTAAAACCGACACCGAAATTGCAAAATATGCTAAATCGTCTTCACTTTAGTCTTGTTTTAATGCACACACCCAGTCACATTTGGTGGGAGCATTCAAATGAGGCTGCCGCGAGGAGCCGCTGTATTCCAGGCTAGGATTGTTCACAATAAATTGTTTTCTGTATGTAATTGTGAGTGTGTTCGTTAAGTATGGCCAAGTATCTTTCAAATTAAAGGAATTTATCCTTTATGTCCGGGCATGGGCACAAATCCTCATTCTTTGGTCCTTCACGTGGGCGCCCGCCTGAAAATGGCTAGCCAGTCAACTGGTTAGTGTCAGCCAAGGATTTACGCTAACGTCTCAATCGTTTGTCGTGATCCATTTAGTTTGGGGTAGGAGTAAACCTTCAAATCCAACCTAATTCCAGTGGTGGTGTGAGCAGATAGCAAACCGTACCCAAGGATGAAAGGCTGGGGGTAAAACCAGTCGCGTACGAGCTCCCTCAGACGCCATGGCGAGGGTCTGTTGTATTTAGCCCTGCCCAGGTATGGCGGCGCTGCCTGGGTCGACCTTGTTTTTTCCGGCCTTACTCGTGGGAACAAAATGAACAAAAACTTAAACAAAAATAAATTAAAATACACAAAAAAAGGAATTATTCCAGGAAGGGAGGGTGCAGACTCCACAAAGCCGGCGATGGAGCTAGGAGAGGATTCTTATGAATCTGAACCACAGTCTTCCATCTCCGGCCTGGAGAGGGAACTTGAGGAGGTGTTGCTAGCTAGTGACAGTGAGGATGCAGATTGCACACTCACTGACGCTAACGTAGCAGGAAGTGAGGTGGCTAGTACTCTCACTTCCGTAGATAGGATATGCGATGGGACGGCTGGTACGCCCATCAGAAAAGAACAGGGTAAAGGTGAGTTGGCTGGTACACTCATCCTAGTAAATAGGGATAGCAATGAGGTGGCTGGTACTCTCATTGATGTCCCTAAGGGCAAAAAACAGACGAAGGGGACGGGAGGCGCAGAAGGCAAGTACTCTGCTGCTTCCGGATCCCCCGCAGTCGAAAAAGCAGGGACGAACAAAAATGCACACCAGCTGAACAAGCTTCTGATGCGCAATGCCCGACGCAAAGTCGAGAGTGCGAAGCGCAAAGTAGAGCAGTTCAGGGGGTGTGACATCAGCTCGCTTAGCGCCTGGGATAGGCAGCAGCTTGAACGGGCCAAGGAAACCATGGCCGCCGAGGCTGCCAAAAAATCGACAGCCGCAGCGGTCCAAGCTAGGGGAAAAATAATGGCGTCCACTAGTGGAATAGCACCGGCCACATCAAATCAGGGTAAGAAGGATGTGGAGGGGTCCGTGTCTGGAGGAGTCAGGGAGTCCCTGCAAAGCAAGAGGGGCAGATCCGACGATGTCGTTGAGCCGAGTGCGGCAAAAAAGGTGAAGGCTGGTACTTCGCCCGTGGTGCACCCGGTTTATGACGCGAAGGACGAGCTCCTCGTAGCTATAGTAAACGAGCAGGAGCCGAGCGGACGCCTGACCATGGAACAGTGGTTAACTGTCGAGGAGAAGTTCCAGGACGCTCTGTGGAAGAAATTGTCTTCAACGGAGGGCGGTGACCTTCTTTTTGACGGCGCTGGATGGGATGGCGGTCGCAAGGTTGTAGCTTGTGGAAACAGGGAGTCCGTTGGCTTCCTCAGGGAGTTTGTGCTGGGGGTTGGCGAGGTGTGGAGCGGGGCTCAACTTAAATGCGTGACTGTGGCGGAGCTGGCAAGGTACTCTCCGCCCAAAGCATGGGTATGGGTTCCGTTGCCATACACGTATCCCGACAAACTACTCGGCCTTCTCCACATCCAGAATAGGGAACTCAAGGCCGACTCATGGAAGGTCATAAAAACAGGGCCTAGAAGGCAATTTGGTCAACACTTCCTGCTGAGCCTGAACAAGGAATCGCTCCAACCCCTTGAAAAGACCAAGGGGATGGTGCGATATAGCATGGGGAAGGTTATGGTCAAGATCGTGACCAAGGGAGCGGAGGTGGAAGAACCCCAAAATGATGGAGACGATGCAGATAAACCTGCATCACAGTAGGGCTGCGACGGCGTGCTTGATCAACTACATAATCAAGCATGACGTTTCAGCCGTACTGATACAAGAGCCCTGGATCAACAAAAATAATCGCATCCAGGGGCTCTCCATAAGGGATTACACGCTTTACTTCAAAGCTAACGAAGGTAAACTTAGGACTTGCATCCTACTAAAAAACAATATAAGGGCATTTCTTTTGAATAATTTCAGTGACGGAGATCTAACCGCAATTTCCTGCGAAAAACAGGGAAGCAAACCGGTGTGCCTGATATCTGCCTACCTTCCGTATGAGTCGATGACGGTGCCTTCCGATAACTTAAGGCAGCTGATGGCCAGGGATAAATGGCTCTTCGTCCTAGGATGCGATGCTAATGCGCATCACACGCAGTGGGGTAGCAGCGATACTAACACAAGGGGTGAGTGTCTTTTTGATTTCATCTTATCGACCAAACTCACTATATGTAACAAGGGAAACGCCCCAACTTTTGTGGTACGGAACAGACAGGAGGTGTTAGACATCACTCTCGCATCCTATACTGATTCCCTCACAATCGAGAAATGGAGGGTACTAGAAGAGGCATCCCTATCGGATCATAGGTGGATTCGCTTTCAGATAAGCTTCCGCGGATCGACCACGAATACTTATCGAAACCCCAGGAATGCCGACTGGAATAGGTACGAATCCATAATTAGGCATCAGCTAGGAAATTGGGTACCATGTCTTGACACTTCAATAGATTTAGACAAGGCAGTAGATAACTTAGGCAAAATTATGAGGGTGGCTTACGAACAAGTTTGCCCGCTCAGGAAACCAACCAAGAGGTCCCAGCCTCAGTGGTGGAACAAGGAGTTAGACTCCAAAAGAAGGCAGGTTAGACATTTCTACAATAGGGCCAAAGTTGTAGGGGACGACATCACATGGGATCTGTACATAGAAAGCAAGAAACAGTTTAAATACCTGATTAGGCAATCTAAGAGAAAATCTTGGAAGCTTTTCTGCGAAGCGATAGCAGATACTAGCGAGACTTCCAGACTCCGCAAAATACTGGCCAAGGACACGGCCGTCCCTAGCTTCATCAAGAAATCGGACGGTTCGTGGGCCGAAAGCAGCGAGGAGGTTCTGGAATCACTTGTGGAAGCCCACTTTCCAGGAAATAGCGCGCCAATGTCTCCGTTACCTAACGATCATAGCATTAGCGCAGGGATAGACGAAAGGGTGGATAAGAACATCATCACTGGAAAAAAACTGCGTTGGGCCATCAAGTCCTTCGCCCCGTTCAAAGCACCTGGCCCTGATGGCATTCTGCCAGTTATGCTTCAAAGGGTGCCAGGTACAGTCACAAATATTATCGGAAATATTTTTATACACTGCCTGAGATTAGGCTATATACCTAGGGCATGGAGAGAAGTACGAGTGGTTTTCATTCCTAAAGCAGGGAAACCAAGTCATACTTCAGCGAAAGATTTCAGACCTATTAGTCTATCGTCATTTCTCCTCAAGACACTTGAAAGGCTTATCGACATTCACATAAGAAGCAAGTGTTGCAGCGGAACTCTAAGTAATGCTCAGCATGCATACTTAAAAGGTAAATCAGTAGAGACGGCTCTACACGAAGTAGTAGGTAAAATAGAGAGCAGCCTCCACCAGAAAGAATTTGCACTAGCTGCCTTTTTGGACATTGAGGGAGCCTTTAATAATGTCAGCAGGGATGCAATCAAAAATGCTTTGGTAAAGGTCAATGTCGAACAGCGCATTACCAATTGGCTATGCGAAATGCTCTCGACGAGAAACATCAATTCCACACTCGGAAATAGTTCAATAAGAAAATCTGTCACTAGAGGCACTCCCCAAGGCGGAGTTATCTCCCCCCTTCTCTGGGTGCTGGTCATAGATGACATACTCAAAGAACTAAATAAGGCAGGATTCAGCGTCACTGCCTACGCAGATGACGTAGTCATCATTGTTCAAGGAAAATTCCTTAATACGTTAAGTGAACTTATGGAAGCAGCCCTCAACAGGCTCAGAACATGGGCCGAAGGGTGTGGACTACGAGTCAACCCGGAGAAAACCGAACTCGTACTATTTAGTACAAAATACAAGATACCGCCATTCAGGCTACCCAGACTTGCTGGGGTAGAACTTTCCCTTTCGGAGAGCGCAAAATATCTTGGTACGGTATTAGACAGGAAACTAAATTGGAAACTTAACGTTCAGGAAAGAGTCCAAAAGGCTCAAAACGCTCTCTTCATCTGTAAGAGGACAGCAGGAAAGAAATGGGGCATTAGGCCATCAATGTTGTATTGGCTATACATAATGGTAGTAAGGCCCATAGTTACATATGGGGCTCTTGTCTGGTGGAAAGCCGCAAACAAGAGGTATGTACGGGATATGTTGACCAGGGTACAAAGAACAGCCTGCATTGCCGTTACGGGTGCTCTACGTACCACACCAACGGCTGCACTGGAAGCATTCTTGCATCTTTTACCACTGGATCTACAATTACAATTTAATGCAGGTAATAGTGCGCTACGGCTCACTAACGCAGGGCTATTTAAAAACAATAGGATAGGACACAGCACTATCTTAAAGGAATCTTTCTCCGAAATCCCGGAAAAAGCGGATGAACTTCTTGGTACAGTTGATTTCGACACTCCATACAATGTGTCGTACCCGGACAGACAAGATTGGCATAGGAAGCTAGTCTCGAAGGAAGATGAGACCTCAGTATATACTGACGGCTCTAAAACCAGGGAGGGTACGGGGTCAGGTATATACTCCAGCGAGTTGGACCTAGAGATGGCCCTGAGACTCCCGGACACATGCAGTGTATTCCAGGCAGAGATTCTGGCTGTACTCAAAGCTGCGGAGGAACTTGAGATGAGATCGATATCCAACAAAGATATCGCCATCTACATTGATAGCCAGGCTGCGCTCAAAGCGCTAGAATCACATACCACCAAATCTGAACTAGTCAGGAATTGCCGCACAATGCTTAAGGCAATATGTTTGCAGAACCGTGTCAGATTGTGTTGGGTGCCTGGGCATTGCGATATCGAGGGTAACGAGAAAGCCGACGTTCTGGCTAAGGAAGGGGCGGAGCTCCCACTAAACACAATGATCATGGGTATCAGACCACCTATGGCTGTTGCTAAAAAGGCTATCTTCGAGAAAACCTCTAATAAAGCAGCCACAAGATGGTCACAACTAGAAGGGCATAGGGTCTCAAAGGCACTCTGGCCCGTACTAAATAGGAAAAAATCTGAAAAACTACTAAATCTCAGTAGAACAAAGTTAAGATCAACGGTAGGAATACTCTCTGGACACTGCCTTCTAAGGAAGCATGCCATGAGACTAGGCTTATCTAACACGGATATATGCAGGTACTGTGAGGACCTACAAGCCACGGAAGATGTCTCCCACCTTCTGTGCGAGTGTCAAGCAATTGCACGGTGTAGAAGGAAGCACCTAGGCAGGTACTTCTTTGACAACTTGGAAGAGGTCGGTTCGTCCAACAATATCGGGACAATAATTAAATTCTGTAGGGAAATTGACTGCTTGGGCGATTTGGTTTAGGTTTTTGACCGTAATGGTTCCCTGGGGATGGCGATGGGCCCGTATTGGTGCCTGGTCCTTTTGTGATGATCTCACAACCCCGCTCAACCTAACCTAACCTAACCATCCTTTATGTCTAGTCATAGAACAATATTATTTTTCAGGTCAAAAATGGTTTTTCCGGTTAAAGAATTTTTGTCGTTTCGGTTAGAAATCGGTTAGACCGTATTTCAAAATTGTCTCCGGAATCCGGGCAGACTGGCAGCATTGCCGTGCGTAGGTACTCTGATCCCCGACTCCGATAGCGAACATAAAGTATCATACTCTTCAGTATTTCCTTGCCTTGCCTTGATTTTTACTATGTTCTGTAACCCATCGCATCGCACATTGTATTTGAATATACTTATAGAGGGGAATGAAAATGGATATGGAAAACGAAACCCAAATTCTAGAAAATCTCATTTGGTATGCGTTTGTATCCATGAACGAGTGGTTTCGCAGCCGTGTTTATGGGAATGTGTGTGTTGGTGAGTTGAATCTTTTATGGAATGGATTATGGAAACGAAATCTAAACAACAACAAATGAGACTATTATGTTATGTATTATACTGTACTGAGATAACAGTGTGACCAATTCAATATTTGAAATCATGCTAAGTTCTGCACTATAGCATGATTTTTTTTTTTATAAAAAGTGTTAAAAATCATGCTAAATAGTTTTTTGAAATCAAAACCGCTAAAAACCCAAAAAATTAACAAAAATGATGTTTTTCAGGAAAATAAATAAAAACCCTTCGTGACGCTTACTAAATTACATAAAAAAAGTATTTAAATTAAATTAAGTTCAGTCTCTGTTCGTTGAATAAAAATAAAAATTATTATCATTAGCTGAATTCGTTGAATGGCTGTGTTCAGTGTTGTGAAATGAGAATTGTAATGAAATTCGTTCGCCTGCTTTGATTTTATTTTATTAAAAAAATCCTACTAATTTTTCCTGCTACAGCATGAAATCATGCTAAAAAAAATTCTGACATGATTTAAAAAAAAAGCTAAAAATTAAACAAGCCTACTAAATTGGTCACACTGTGTGATACTGAATCATACTGTGAGTGGCACTGGCACAACAGGAGGCAGGGGAACAGCAGCTGACAACGGAGAGAACAAACAAGCACTGCGCATGCATACAACAAATTCATGGATATCAAACTAAGAAACAAATTCCAGAGAATTTGTTCATATAAAGTGAGTAGGTACATCAGAAACCAGAAAGCAAATATAACGGAAAGGACGACGATGCTAGCGCTATTGCTATAGGTAAGTAAGAACGAGTGTTTTAGAAATAACTAGATACTTACTTGGTACGAATTACATCTACTTTTATTAAAGCTCTTGTTCATTTCCTTCTAATCTACACCGTATTGTTATGCTACTGAACACCAAGTATTCTTTTGGCGGGAAAAAATATCGTCGAGTGATCTTTCTACCGACGTTTTGAAATTGCTTCAACTATGAAAAGGATTAAAACAGTGTCCCGAAGCGTTATGGGGAATGCAAGATTAAGCTCACTTGGATCCAAATAAGGTGATTGATCTCATGTCAAAAAAAATCAAGGCGTCTTCTGCTTTGAAAATATGTGTGTAAAAATAAAATTTAAGTATGTTCGTTTAAGTACGTACGATATAAAAACTAATAAAAATCAATGACTTGAAATATATATTGAATTCCTTATAAGAATTGGAAGCTAGCCCCCGGAAACAAAATCCTGGCTACGGCACTGCAAAGTGCGTATTGTTTCCAGTGCAGGATGGAACCAAATTGGGGAATTATATAATTATTTCGGGAAACACACATAATAGTATTTTTGGCTATGACTTGTGACCAAATTGTGGCCGAACTTTAGTGAGCTGTCAAATTTGTTTTCATGTGTGTTTTGTTTTCACTGTACATACATTACGGGATTATTTTTTTTGATAAATGATGATAAATTCTATGGTTTTTATATTTTTAAAGTATGAGAACATTCTACAAAAGTTTGGTTAATAATATGAAGCCGATTTTAAAAATCTTAAAATGTTTGTGCTACTGCAAGTCTGGTTTATTAAAAGCGACACAGTAAACATATTTAAATATAATATAACGTTCTTAGGCAATATTTTCTAGCCAAAGGAAAAATGGTGTAGAAGGTTTGTGGTATTTCTAGAATTACTTCAGTATCATATTTATGTATTTGTATTGACAATATTTCATGTAATGTGAATAATTGGATTTGGTATAAAAATAAAGGCAATTTAAGAAATGCGATATCACAAGTCACTAGCTCTTGTGAGCACGGTTGCCACTTTGGTAATTTTATACCAAATTTGGTAATGTTTTTTTGCTTTTTGAGTTTTGGTAATTTGGTAATTTTTATAAATGGTTTTGGTAACTTTTAGAGCAGGAGCACCAAAAATACGAACTCGATATCAATTCATTTAAATGCTGCCTTACTGTTTCTGAGTGAAAGCATTGCATTTGTATATGCGTCAGCACCACCCATGTAAACCTATTTTGTTCAAAAAATTACTGAATAAACTCATTTTCTTCTTTTGACAGATGTTAAACTACGAAATATTTTCTGTTTATAACTACATTTAGATATGGATAGGTTAGTTAATCATATTATTTATTTGCAGACATAAAACTCTAATTTATTGAAGTTTTAAGAAAAAAGGCTCGGAAATGGTAGATGATCCCATGCCTTCTAGCTGCTGGTAATTTTGTGCCCAACATAGTTGACGTTGTTTAATTGCTTAGACTGACAAAGTTCCTACTACGTTCCTTACTGAGTCTTATGTTGTATAAATGTATGTTTTTAAACAAGCTATTTTAAAAATCAAATAAAATAATTCAAGTTTAGAAAATCATGCTTTTGGTCAGCAAAAGTTTTAAAGTAGATATTACTATTACATTAGTAAGTTAAGTCTTATTTATTTTATTTTATAAAGTATTCGTTGTTTAACTACTTAAAGGCTGACTAAGTTCCTACAAACCAAATGCACCAAATTGAATATTTTTAAAGACTTATGTTTTTTTTTTATGTTTTAAACGTGTCCAGATTTTTGGTAAATTTTATCTTGGTTTGGTAACTTTTTTTTCCAATTTTGGTAGCTAATTTTTATTTTTAAATGTTGTGACTAGTGAGGTATCAGTGAGGTTTGCCAGAGACGAGCTATTAGATAATTGCCACAAATTTCTACTTGGGTCTGCCTTGATTCTCGCAATCGATCAATTCTCTTTCTTTTTCAGTAGTCAAGCCCGCTGTACATTTACTAGAGAAATGGGGCTGACTATGAATGATCTCCAGTTGTCAGCCAACCTGTTTTTATGACTACTGGATTGCATGGCCGACCACTGGAACCAAAGGGCCGACTACTCCAAGATCATACCTTATTCACTTGTATTGTAAATAGTTTGCATTAGGTTGCTTTTACTTAATAATCTATGCACTTCAAACATTCAGATAACCAAATATTTGATTAAACAGTTGAACAGGGGATTTTTCTAGACCAATCAAACTCAAAAAATCAGTTAAAAGGCTACCTACTACATCACCCTATATACAGGGTGATTTTTTAGCTGGTTTGGTTTTGGCAACACTGGTTTTGACAGCTGACGTGTGTTTAGTACCTTGTGTCACTGTCAAACAGCTTCAGTTTGGTTTGCAATTTAACCATGGATCGTTTTACAAATGAACAACGCTTGCAAATTATTGAATTTTACTATCAAAATTCGTGCTCGGTTCGAAATGTTCATCGCGCGCTGCTTCCATTTTATGATCGGCATTCTCGACCTTCTGAGCAGTCTATTCGGAAGATTGTGACCAAATTTCGCACCAAATTTACTTTGTTGGACATTAAACCACCAACACGTTTACGTACTGTGCGTAGTGAAGAAAATATTGCGGCCGTATCAGCTAGTGTGACAGAAGACCGCGAAATGTCGATTCGGCGCCGTTCCCAGCAGTTAGGCCTTTGTTACAGCACTACGTGGAAAATTTTGCGGAAGGATTTGGGCGTAAAGCCTTTTAAGATACAGCTGGTGCAAGAACTAAAGCCAGCCGACCTACCACAACGCCGAATTTTTGGTGAATGGGCTCTTGGAAAGCTGGCCGAGGATCCGCTTTTTTATCGAAAAATTGTGTTCAGCGATGAGGCTCATTTTTGGTTGAATGGGTACGTAAATAAGCAAAATTGCCGCATTTGGAGTGAAGATCAGCCAGAAGCATTGCAACAGCTACCAATGCATCCCGAAAAAGCCACTGTTTGGTGCGGTTTATGGGCCGGCGGCACTATTGGGCCATATTTCTTCAAAGATGATGCGAATCGCAGCGTTACTGTCAATGGTGAACGCTACCGAGCGATGATAACAAACTTTTTTTTGCCCGAAATGGAAGTTCTTGACTTGCATGATATGTGGTTTCAACAAGACGGTGCCACATGCCACACAGCACGCGAAACAATGGCGCAATTGCGAGGCGAGTTTGGTGAACAGTTAATTTGACGTTTCGGGCCGGTCAATTGGCCGCCTAGATCGTGCGATTTGACACCATTAGATTATTTTTTGTTATTTTTTGTGGGGGTATGCCAAGGCTAATGTGTATAGGGACAAGCCCGCTTCGATTGACGCACTGGAAGCCAACATCCATGCATTCATTCGTGAGATACCGGCCGATATGTGTGAAAGAGTATGCCAAAATTGGACTCAGCGGATGGGCTACCTGAGACGCAGCTGCGGTCAACATTTGCATGAAATTATCTTTAAACATTAAATTGCAAGGTTCAAACTATCGATTCAAATAAATATTTCATTCATTTTTTCAAATTTTTTGTGTTTTTTTTTTAAAAAAAGTTCTAAACCTCTTAAAAAATCACCCTTTATAAATCAAGTTTACAGTAGCAGCCATGACGAAATATTTTGTTTCATCCGGCGTAAAGGCGATGCTTCCACAAAGTTGTAGTCTTTGCAATGCCGAGCACGGGCCATCGAGAGCGCTTACATCCTAGTCTGTTACCAGCCGGTAATTAGGTGACGGGTTGTACGCTGAATTACATCATATAGTTATAGACATGTAAAACCAATCCATCATCGCAAGCGGAAGAATTGCGTACAGATAACCGGAATATATGTGTTCGTCTGCGCTTCACATTTTTGTGGTTATAAATATGATTGGAGTCAGTGTTGCCAGAAATTTTCTAACGGAATATGCTAAATTAAGAATTAAATATGCTTAATTATATGGAGGAATAAAACAAAATATACTAAAGCTTAAAACAATGACTTTATAAAAAAAAAAGTTAAAAAAAGACAATAAGCCATAAATATAAGGATATAGGTATTTGTCTGTCCATTAAGGAATAAACTTAAATTAAATTGAGCAGCAATTTACGGCTCACGGGGAGTTGACTTTTTCTTAGATGTTTGGTTTGAAGGTTTAACACTTTGACAGCTGATACTTCAAATTGACAAATTGTGATACAAATCTTCAGTAATGCCAAATACAGAATCTTTTGATGGGTGCGTTCGTTATTTGTATAACAAAAAGCCTTTGCGTTTTTATGTAAAATTTATTTATTTATTTATTTATTTATTTATACTTATATGCAATTTAATGTTTAAACATGCCAGACTTAGCATAAACAATGCTAAATGGCACTACTGATTGGAGTGCATCGACAGAGACAACAGCCACAGAATTACTGGACGACTGTCTGTGCGCTTGTTCACATTGTGTTCTTTTTTGCCAATAAATGCTGCGTGACTCAAATCCCATGTGTAAACTTTCTCTTATCCAAAATTGTTGGCCCAGTGTGGCCTTCTAAGGAAACCTTTTTAGACACACAAGCAAACCCGAATTCCATAACAAATTACATAGTCTTCGGTCAACACTCCGTCGCCACAGCAACTTAAATTCTTCTAGTACATATCTGTGGCAACAATGAAGAACAGCATAAGTCGACTTATGTCAAAATTGAGTTAATGTTATTATCTTTTACGGTTGCAGTGCTATGGATCAGGAAAAAACGCATAAGATATGGAATTCAGATATGAATTCAAACTTTTAACCTTCGCTCCTGAAAAGTGGCTAAAAATTACTTATTCTGTTTTTCCTTGTTGCCACAGATATTAGGAACTAGGAAGGTAGGTACCTTCCTATATTGAGCAAGGATCATATTGAATATTTGCACGTCACGGTGAAAACTTAAATAAAAGCAAACACAAGATACCTACCTCTACAAACAGGAAAGCAGATATTGCAATCTGTGTTTGGAATTTAAGGCCCGAACAAATTCAAATATCTCCGCTGTAGAGTTCCATCGTTCGACAAACTTCCCACGCCCACACAAAAATCTTCCATCAGACTGGGTAAAGCAGAAAGTAATCATAAGAACCAAAACTTTGCAAGTTCTGCCCCACAGCATGAAATAAAATCTTCTCAACGGCATCCCTTCTGAGGAAGTCTGATATCCTATTACGCAGCACTCTCGCAAACAAATAAAACGTTATAAAAACAAACAAAGGTTCACCAACCTTCCCCCTTCCCGTATCCAAAGCCAGCGACTACGATTGGAGAATGTGTACAATTTTATGCAGTTTACACATTTATCTACTTTATTATAAGATGAAGCCAATGGACACCCAAAACTAATACCAAAACAATTGTCCTCCAGGATTCCGAAATAGACCCATAATCACATGCAATTTACTTGGGTACCGAAAATAAACAACCGAAAGAAAGGCAGATAGAGAGAGAGAAAAGGAAGAAAATAATAAAAGTTTTGTATCCAAAAAAATCCTCCCCACTTTTTTATTCGTATCCCTGTATCAGGTGAACAGACGTTTCAGCAGAGGTCTGTCTGTAGAAAAGGCTTTTCGAATTTGTCTTTTTGCATAGGATGTGTGTGGGATTGTGTCTTGGGCTCTATGGGCACCTACAAGCTACAATACGTTAATAGAGAGTCACCAGTCACCTACTTGTTTGTATCCTTTTATAGCATGTGTTCTTTGGTACAACCAAAACCACACACATGGCACAAGGCACATCCCCATCAAGGACAGGATTATAAGCGGAAATCTTCCCTTCCACCCCGTTTAAATTATTCTTTGTGGAATTCGTCTTTCGCTTCTTCTTTTTCTTACCGTCCCGAAGTGGTTGCCTCTTTACTTGGAATTCATTCACAAAAGGATTATTGTGTACAGTGCGGACGTGGCTTGCATTGTTGGATATAATATGAACCGTAAAATAATGGCAAAAGTTGTGTCTGTACGGTATACGTGTTCAGGATAACTTGGGTATATGGAGTATGTTAAACATGTGCAATTACCAAAAATGATAACAGCTGGCGGGGCAGAACATTTATTATGAATGCAAATGCAACTAGTGACCAAAGTGCTTGGTAAAAGCTGAATCTGTAGCTCATTGTTGATGTTTTCCAATCGACGTGTGTATTCAGTGAAATTACAGCGTTCCCCCAAAGCCAAAGATCAGGGTCACGGATTTTAAATACAAAACATTAACAAATTCGTTGCCTCTAATTATTATCGTCGCCATTTTCTGTTTGGTCGGCTTAGTATAGGTGTTGTGAATGAAGGTAAGACGCACACATTCTTTGTCTGACATACTAGATACTACTACCTATGAAGTTTACTGCAAGCTGAGAGCGAAAACAGCTAACATGGTGACATACACTTTGTATGAAGTAAAGCAGCACCATTTTGCACACGCATCTGTTCTGCATGCATCCAAACAAAGATTCATAAACTGAAATGAATCAAAAAAATAAGTTCAAGATTAAGTACATTCGCATGATTCCTATTTCTCCAATTTGGCAGTTTCGTGACGTATATGGGTGTACGGTAAGAGAAAATGCAAAACACTTGCGGAGGAATCCGCAGAATCTAGTGTATCTTTTGAATTTGCCTTCTGGAGCCCAATTCTCAATTTCCGCATAGCACAATTCGTATACGAGCAAATCCGCCTGAAATTTTCGCATAGCTGGAAAATTTGTATTCTCAAAGCTGTAGGTACGGGTAGCATTTGGAGTACGTCAGGTAAACGATTTTGACAGGAAGTGAAAAAAAATTCCTATCAAATGAAAACCCAAAATTCTAATTTAAATTGGTTTGGAATTATTATTTTCGATTGCGAAAAATATAGAGATATATTAAAATATTTGTATGTTTAGTGAACATTTATGTGTTTTCGCAGAGGATTCTTTGGGTGATTTGGCAATGAAGCAGTTAGACGCAAGGGAAATATACCCAACTATTCGAGAGCCGCAAGATTCCTTTGAACTCTCTGATACAAAGTTTATTAAATTATTTCGGCTAAATAAGCGCGCTCGGCACAGGAACTCATCGACTTCTTGGCTCCGCATATGCTTGACCAATTTAAATCAAACGATTTAACAGCTCAAGGAAAGGTAAATATAATATCAGTGCTTATTTAGCTGGTGTTGAAAATTCAGATGAGTTCTCAGATTTTGTGTTCCCTTCGATTTTTTGCAGTTGGAAGTTACCTAAACTGCATAGGAGATAACCGCAACAATCAACCGATACAATCGTCAGTAAGCAATTCCGTATGCGAGGGGCAAATCCGAAGAGAAATTTTCGCATACAGATTTTGAGAATTGCAAATTTTGAGAATTGGGGTCCTGGTTCTTCGCACGTAGGCATACCTACAACAGTAAGGAAGGACTGACGTGTTGTAATATCCTGCCAATATTATTTGGCAGCTGCAGCTGCAGGTACACATAATGAGGCAATATGGTACACAAACAACTCATATATAGATGCATATTATTATTATAACTTATCAACCGGTAATTGCACAATTACAAGTTCATAGACTTAAAGAGAGAGATACAAATTGGGATCCTTGTGCAAATATGTGCTATTTAACATTCTTGTCCGAATGTTCTAAGATCTAAGAGTACGTAAATCTACCTTTTCAGTTCTTCGTTTGCAGTTCTCTTTGGATTTTCTAGGATACTCCTCGAAAGCACTCGTAAATCCATTCAAAAGAATACACTGTGTAGGGTGTACACCACAGGCGCACCTTCGGCTAATGAATGTAGTAAATCCAAAACGTGTCGCTGTTCTAAAAAATCCACTGCGCCATTGAACCCACACTCAGCCTCTGGGAAATCCTCACGCAGATACTATTCGCAGAAAAAGCTATTTTACAATGTTACTCCGCTGTTAATAATTCTGCGAAACTCTTTTTCGTCGACGAATTTCTTTTCGTTTGTTATTTCACTAAAAGGTATTTGCTGCTGTAGCTGGGGCGAGGATGGCAATGCCATACATGACACATTTAACATTGCTATACCCGCTATAGTTCAATTAACCGAAATCAAAATAACATTGCTGGTGGGACTAACAATCTTCGAATTTCATATGTTTTTTGTTTTCTCTACTCAACGACTTCTGTGGAACAAAAAAAAAACATTTAGATTTCCTAGTAATTTCTTATTATGTTGTTTTTTTATCAGGAAAATAGAAACGCGAGTGAATTTACCGATACGTACAATACATCTTATATACAAATCCCTGAAGGTGGGGAAATGGATACTATATGTACAGAAATTTTGCGACTAGGCTACATGCTGTATTTTTTGTGACGATTTTTTGGTATAGGCTTTCAATTTATCATAAAAAGGCGTAGGTAGGTATGACGGAGAAAATGAGTTTTGTGTTGAATAAAGCTCTTTTACGGATTCTTAGAAATATGGAATCAGTGGGGGGTCTACATGAGGACGGGGAATTTCATGCATGACAGCAAGTTGTATCGAAGTAGAGGAGTTTCTTTGTTCAGGGAGAAAATGGATTTAAGTGCCCATATTTTCGTCTCTAATGGGGTTTCAGGCGACTTTGTAATGGGTAGGCATAAAATGGAACTGAAGCTACAATATGTGCTTTAGATATTTTATTTATAATTAAATTGTAATTAAGTAAATTGCAATTAAAAATTAAAAACATTTTTTTTTTAATTCGCCGTTTTGTTTCCCTATCGGTGTTATTGGAACCCGTGTCACACGCAAGAAACATTCCAAAAAATGCTGTCAACCGCAGGGGAGTTATGGAATATCACACTTTTAACATTACTGAATGCTATTAGTTAACATTTTAGTAAAGATATTTATTAAAAGCGACAAATTTGATTTGTTTGGTTAGCAAAATTATTTTCAGGATATGTTTTACATATGAGAAGAATATTAGGACAAACATGGTTATGTATGTATTTCAAACTTAATCTATATCATCGATAGCATCGATTTCATGTGCACAGTTCTCTTAAATAATTGATGAAAGTTTGCTCTAAATGTTTTTCTTTTCCTACAACCATTCTGAATTGATCAGTTCTTATAAATGTTTTAAGCAGATGTAAATTAAATTACCATCACGCTCGGTTATCAATAATCAACTTAACTTTTATTTTTCAGTAATTCTACCTCTACTTTACATTTAAAAACAAACTTAACCTAGGTTAGTAAATGGTGAACTTAAATTAAGTTAATGAAAAATGGAATATGATCGATTGCTGGCCAGTGAATTAAAGTGTTGGGGTTAATATGCGGTGGTATTAATTGTTCTGGGTATATTTACATTTGCTACATGTCATCGCGAACAAAAAAAATATGCTTGGTTGCATTAACTTGTACAATGTACACTTATTCATAAAAAATGTCTATCCACAAGTAACAAATAATTTCAAATTTAAAGGATAAAATAATATGAACGCTGCTATAGCGACCAACCGCAGCGGAAGTGGTAAATATTGGGTGCGAGAGTGTGTTGGTGATCCGCACTTTTTGAAGTAACATGACATTTTTCAATACGAATTTGTATGTACCTTACAATACTAGCGCCCCTTATCTTTGCCACTCCGTAAAAATATAGCTTGTGGGCAAGTAACGGCAAATCGGCCGCATTTGGGGTCTCAGTATGGACTATGGTTTGTCTATGCTTAGTCAACTCCAGATGGCCAAGTCAAGTGCCATGCGGCAGTGTTTTAAAATTGTGTAAACAAAATTTAAATACTAGTGTAACGAAAGAAAGAGACGACTAGAAGGGCCGACTAGTGAGGAACAGTGAATCAGCAGGCTACTTGGTAGGCAGAGGGAAGAGTAAATCAGGCCGTTGGACGAGGCAGATCATTTTTACCAGAGACAATACTGAGACCACCAACTCCGGCCGATTTCCCGTTACTTAGCCTACAAGCTATATTTTTATGGAGTGTTCACGTTTGGTGCGCTAGTATTCTTACATAGAAAATCGTATTGACAAATGTCACGAAACTTCAAAAATTCTGCTCACCAACAAACTCCCAGGAGATATGAGATACTTCCGCTGTGGGCAAAGTTGCTGGCAGAGTTCATAGAATTTTATCCGTTTAATTTGAAATTGTTCGTTACGTGTGGATAATGTTTTTTTAGGAATAAGTGCACATTTGCTTAAAATGTTCATGAAAAATTAAAAATGTAGATTGGTTGAGGGAATATGAAACATATGTTTCTAGTATATAGAACATCAACTTTACATAGTTTTACTAACCAAACAAATCAAATTATTCGCCTTGTAACAATTTATAATAACTAACCAATGGCGTTCGGTAATGAAAAATAGGGGTATTCCCGAACTCCTTCACATTTCCCCACGGTTGCCGAGGTTGGCAGCATTTATTTTTGCATTTTTTGTATGTTTTTGCATGTCACATGGATTCTTTTTTTACATAACACGGAAATCAAAATGTGTTATAGTGTTATAGTGAGCAGAAACAGCGACTATTCGGATGCGGATTTGTTATAAGTGCCAGACTTAGGCAAGAAGTCCTATGTTTCCAAGACATTAGCGAACGCATAGTAACAATCCGCATCAAGGCCAAATTCGCCAACATAAGCCTTATATGCGCTCACGCTCCGACGGAAGAAAAAGATGATATAGCTAAGGATTGCTTCTACGAGCTCCTTGACAAAACCTATGAGCGACTACCGAAGTACGATGTTAAAATCGTGCTGGGAGATTTTAACGCAAAGGTAGGAAGAGAAGACATCTTTAGAAGTATTGTCGGAAAACATAGCCTACACGACAACACGTCTGGTAACGGACTTAGGCTAATTGATTTCGCTACGGAACGAAATGCCACTATAGCCAGCACACGGTTTCCTCACCTCGATATCCATAAGGGGACATGGCGGTCTCCAGATCAACGAACGGTCAACCAAATTGATCACATTGCGATAGATAAGAGGCACGCATCCAGTATTTTGGATGTCCGAACATTCCGAGGAGCTAACATCGACTCGGATCACTACCTTGTAGCAGCCAAGGTAAGAATGCGGATATCCACCACGCCACAACAATCCAGAAATACTGTGAAAAAAATTAATGTCGGAAGACTGCAATCGCAAGAGACCGCCAAGACCTTCGCACAACGCGTATCCCTTAACCTCTCGATTAACACCATACCACCAGCATCGAATGTCGAAGAGCAATGGCAACGATGCCAACAGGCCATTAGATCAGCCGCAACTGATGTGCTAGGTTTCTCGCGTCCACCAGCAAGAAACCCCTGGTTTGATGAGGAATGCCGACAGATGCTCGCAGCCAAGAACGAGGCCTACAAGGCTAAGCTGCAGGTGAAGACGAGAGCTGCCATTGAGTTCTATAGGCAAAGAAGAAGGGAAGAACATCGGCTTTTCAACAAGAAGAAAAAAGAGCAAGAAAAGCGCGCAATCGAGGATATAGAGAGGTGCCACTCCAGGAACGATGTTCGCAAGTTTTACCAGAGTGTAAAACGTCAAAGCCAAGGATACAAGGCTCGAACAGAATCCTGTCGAGATGAACAAGGAAATATTGTAGTTGAGACACAGTCGATGCTGAGGATATGGAAAAACCACTTCTGCAGACTGTTAAACGGCGATGACGAACAACATTCCGCTGTCAGGCAGAACGAGCCATTCAATATTGGCAACGACAGCGAAAACTGCGAACCACCCGACCTGAGTGAAGTGAGGATAGCAATATCTAAACTCAAGCTTAATAAGGCTGCCGGAAATGACGGCCTTCCCGCTGAGCTTTATAAGGCCGGCGGAGATGACTTGGTAAGTAACATCCACCAACTCATAAACCAAATCTGGTCGGATGAAAATATGCCTGAAGAATGGAACCTCAGCATCGTTTGCCCGATCCACAAAAAAGGAGACCCTCTGAACTGCGCCAACTACAGAGGCATAAGTCTCCTCAACATCGCCTACAAGATCCTATCTGCCGTAATATGTGAACGCCTGAAACCGTTTACCAACAACCTGATTGGCCCTTATCAGTGTGGTTTTAGGCCAGGAAAGTCCACAACCGATCAAATTTTCACACTCCGGCAGATCCTGGAAAAAACTCAAGAAGTCCAAATCGATACCCACCACCTATTCATCGATTTCAAAGCCGCATATGACAGCATTTATAGAGACGAACTGTACAGAGCCATGTCTAGTTTTGGTATACCGCCCAAACTCGTCCGTTTGTGTAGGATGACGATAGAAAATTCTCGCTGCTCCATCAGGGTCGGAAACGACCTCACCGACACATTCGATACCAAAAAAGGATTTAGGCAAGGCGATGCGCTGTCATGTGACTTCTTTAATCTGATTCTTGAGCGGATTGTGCAAAACTCCAAAGCCAACACCAGAGGCACAATTTTCCAAAAGTCGGTGCAACTACTAGCATACGCTGACGATATTGACATCATTGGTAGGACTCAACGTGATGTCATAGCCACGTTTACTAGCATAGAGAAGGAAGCGGCGAAAATGGGCTTAGCAGTAAATGAGGGCAAGACTAAGTATATGCTGTCATCACGAAAGGACTCACAACATCGACGAATTGGACAGAACGTCACCATTGACAGATATAACTTTGAGGTAGTACGGGACTTTGTCTACCTCGGCTCCGCTATTAACTCTGACAACAACATCTCGTCAGAAATTAAACGAAGAATTACTCTTGCCAACCGCTGTTTCTTCGGGCTAAGAAGGCAATTTAGTAGTAAAGCCCTCACTCGAACTACTAAGGAGATCCTATATAAGACCCTGATCATCCCAGTCCTGCTCTACGGCGCTGAAGCCTGGACCGTATCAAAAGCGGATGAAGAAATCCTTGGTAGATTCGAGAGGAAAATTCTTCGAAAAATCTTCGGTCCCGTTTGCGTTGACGGGCTATAGAAGATTCAACCAAGAACTATACGAGCTGTACAGCGACATGCCCCTGGTCAAAAAACTCCGCATTGGACGTTTAAGATGGCTAGGACATGTAGAACGAATGGACACCAATACTCCGGCTCGCAGAGTCTTCGATCACCGGCCAGACGTCGGACGCAGTAGAGGAAGACCTCGCCTTAAGTGGCGCGCACAAGTAGAAACCGACCTCAACCAACTTGGAGTGCGCAACTGGAGGCAGTTAGCTAAGGACCGGGCTAATTGGAGAGGCATGTTGGTTGAGGCCCAGGTTCATTCCGGACTGTAGCGCCACTTAAGTAAGTAAGGAAATCAAAATGGCGAATTTGAAAAAAAAAAAATGAGGGGGCCAGCGACAAGCGGATTGTGAGTTGGGGGTCTCAGTATGGTTTGTCTATGATTTTTACCTTCAATTAAAGCGTTTTTAAAGAGTAGAACTTATTCCATTTAATTAGATTATTAGCAAAGCCCATTTTCTGGTTGAAATGTATGAAAATAACATTTTATAAATATTTTATAATATATTATTTCCAATGGTAGTCAAATTGAACAATTCGGTAGGATAGCTTCCTGGTTATGATTAATATGGTGGTGGTATACTGATAGTAAGTATGTTATGGGTTCAATTGTTGAAAGAAAAAAATTACAATATTTTTGAAATGTGATATACTTTATTACGAACGATGAGTTCAGTGTGAAGGTATTGGATCAAGATAAAAGCTAATCGACCATCGACGACCCACTCTTGAACGTTTGTTTATTCAGGCATAATTATATTAATACGTGAACATCAAAAGTTTTTTAAGTGTTTAAGAAATGAGGAGAATATAACTTATATCATTCGAAGTTACTGTGTCATAGATGTGCACAAACAAAGAATTGTGCGTATATGGCGCCAATAAGGCTGGTAAAATTAAGTTAAGAATTCTCCATACAAAGTGCTTATCGGTCAAAAATAAGTCGTCTAAGATTATAACCTGTTTTCGATGGAGCAAATAATTCACCCATAAAGGAATGCAATTTACGTACCCCTACATTTTATTGTTTAATTTAAATTCAGGGGCATATAGAGTAATTCACCCCTATCGAAGTATCCGTTTCGGAACAACAAAATTATGCATATAAATGCGTTTATTTCACATTAACATAATTCCGCAGCAATTAGTTGTCGGAGAGCTTCCGAAAAAATGTGCCGTTTACCTGTCAAAAGTAAGTGAAATAACAGGGTTCCTTCCACGCAATGCCACAAGGTGGGCTGTGTGTCATCAATTTAAATTTCAATTCAGCGGATATCTCGAATGGAATTTCTCCGATTTCGTTAAAATCTGAGAAAATTCCGTTCCGAAGGGATACCTCGATATGGGTGACTATCTGCTAGGTCTTTTTCGGTATAAATTATTTGAACATCCAAAGATTCCGTTATTTAGTACTTTTTATAAATGAAAGGGAATAAAACCAATACTTATATAATAATAAAGTATTATAGTCCGTCCAAAAGAAGTTGCAACTTTCCTAGATGTGCAGTAGCAATTTCATTAGGTGGATATTTTCTTCATTTTCGTTCAAATGAAATGAAAGCTTTTTTCCGCTTTATTTTTTTGCCATTCGAATTTTTTTGTCATAAATATATGTTTTTGTTGCTGTTTTTTTTTGTGTTGCTATATAAGTATTTTATGTGGGGGTCCCTTTTTCGGCTCCGGCCTTTTTCATTCACATTTAAAAAAAAAAAAATTAGCGGCAATGCTGCTGTGTGCCGTTTTTTGATGTAAAGGGACCTACGCGTGAAATTTAGAATTAAGTCTGGACAGACTATACATTCTTATAAAAGTTCAACCACAAGCGACACTAGTTCGAAATAATATGCCACCCGCGAATAACGAGTAAAGAGATAAAGACAAACATGCAAGAGCACGCAAAAGTACCTATACAATGTCGGTTTCAAACGTCAAAACAGAACAAAACCAAACGTAGCCATTGCTATTGGGATTAAAACAAATTGTCTCGTTACATAAATAAATCGTAAACCAAGTATCAGCAATATATACAGTTTTCAACTTAATTTTTGCAAAAGACTAAATTTATTGCCGACCAAATCCCCACTTTGATGAGTGCTTGTTAAGATATCCACACTTAACATACATACATAGAACTATTTTTGTTTTCTTTAATTTGTTTACATACACAACACTGCAGATAGGTATTGATAAGAGTGAGACGTGAGTCGTGATATTGTAATTTTCTGAAATTCCCCACTAGAGATCTATTTCATTCCATTCATAGAATGCCGATACCGACAACAATTAAATATTCAACTGTGGATGAGGCTTTGTTGTGGATATTCGGAAATTAGTGATAAGGAACATAGTATAAGTTGCCGGGGTAAAACACGAGCTTCTCAGGCGACCTGGCGCTTCCTCAGGTGGCGGATAGGGGAAGGCCACGTAGTGTGGTAGAGGTGTTTGCACCTCCGCGGACCAAGAGCATTAAAATTCCCAAGTCAAAGCGTCTGGAATACGTGCCGAGGACTGAATGGTGCAGGGAACTGAAAAATATGCATCGAAAACGTAAATACCGGGCGACCTCTCATAGTAACCAGCCTTACATGTGCATGGGAGCACTACAGGTGTCGCCTTACTCGTGGGATCCACATGAATAAAAATAACAAAAACAAAACAACAAGAACAAATACGATAACGGAGTCAGAAGAAGAATCTCTACTCCGTTCTCCAATTTCACAAATGGAGACAGATGAGGTGATCCTCTCAGCTCCAGCAATTGCAACACGGCCCCCATCCCAAATCTCGGACCGAACACATACTCGGGAACTAAATGCACCCAGTACAGACACAGCTGCAAATACGACTGCAAGGAAAACAATGAACACTTCACTGGAGCCCAAAGGCGTCGTATTGCTGCTCTGATAAGTGATGGGACTACGCCAGAAGAGGCAAAACGTCTAGAAAGGCCAAGATATGTGCTAGTTCTCGCGCAGAGAGAAAAAGAAAGGAAAGAAGAATAACCTAATGGACCCAGTACCAGCAAACGCTGCAGATCCATAGATAGTTCTCCAATGGCGGAAACGCGAAAAAAACATAGGCCACACACAGAGTCACGCAAGGACACACGTGGAGGCACTCCTAAAGGAAGAACTAAGCAAGAGTCAACTCTTAAATCCCACTCAGATGCGTCAAAAAGCTCAAGTGCGGATAGAGTACAAAGCAAACCTAGCGGCAAGGAGATTGCACAGGAAAGACCTAGCACATCAGGGCTTTCCTACAGGGATACTATGGCCCAATGCAAAGTCGCAATCATGCACTCCTTGCACCCGAAACAGACTCTTACGGACCAACATATCAAGCTAGTGAGGAAGAGTCTTCTGGAAGAGATGGACAAAACTGACAAAAAATTTCCCATCCTACGATTTGTAACCACCTCCACTAGAGACGGATGGTTATCGATCACCTGCCACGACACAGAAACCAAAAACTGGCTCATGTCAACGGTAGGCAGAATCAAACAATGGAAAGACGCAAACCTGCGAATAACTCAGGGACACGAAGTTCCCAAGACATTCACCTGCGTTACCTTCGTTCCAGACATTGATAACGTCACCAAGGACATTTTCCTAGCTCGGATTGGCAAACAAAATCCAGGCATATCCACTAAAAGCTGGCGAGTCCTCAGGATAATAAAGGAAAAGAGCGGAGGAGGGACCATCACTTTCACAGTAGATGTAATCTAAAGATTACATTTTAAAACAAAAATGTAAACTATTCCTTAACTTCTCGCAGGTATTCATAAGAATAAAAGATTTACCAAGACCAGTCCAGGACAAAGACGTTGAGGCCAAAACTAAAGACAGAGCGCCAGCTCGTCCTAAGTTTAGCGCCCAGAAGAGACTGATTTATGCGAAGAAAGGAACTGATCCTGGAGCCATTAAGGCCCAAGGGAAACACCAGACAGCTGACCCTACCACATCTGGAGCTAGCAAACCAACGGAAAAAAATAAAGAAGAGCCTCTAATATCAAAGACATCAGAAGACTTGTCCTCAATGTCTTTGATCTCAGAGGCTAGTCAAACCATTGGGGAAGCTAAAAATGTTGGCAATTCTGCCTGCCAACACACTCCAACAGTAATCACTATGGGTTTAAGGTGCATCAAAATTAATCTACAGCATGCCAAAGCCTCTTCGGCGGTTTTAAGCCATAGATTTAATACGGATCACCTAGATGTAGCCTTTGTCCAGGAGCCTTATATATTTAAGGACCAGATAAAGGGCCTCTCAGGTGAGTTACTCTACGATTCCGTAAATGAAGGAAGACCTAGAGCTTGTATTATGTTAAAACAAAATATAAAAAGTATTCCAATTCCAGAACACACAAACAAAGACATGGCAGCGGCAATAGTTTAGCTATCCACTGAAAGGGGTAAGACAGAAGCAGTTATATGCTCAGCTTACCTGGCAGGCGACTCCTCTGACCTGGATTTTCTACTATTGCAAGGACTAATGGACTACTGTGGTAGAAGAAGACTCCAGCTGATAATTGGTTGCGATGCAAATGCCCACCATACAAACTGGGGTAGTTCAAACATAAATAAAAGAGGTGAGTCACTCTTAGAATTTATTTATAAAAATAATCTTGAAGTAGTAAAATATGGGAATAGCCCTACTTTTATAAACAGAATTAGGGAAGAAGTCCTTGATCTCAGCCTATGCACCCCATTTACAAAAAACTTGATTAGGGACTGGCATGTTTCTACTGAAGCATCGATGTCAGACAATCGTCAAATCTGTTTCGACGTCCAATCGGATTCCCAAATTTATGAATTCAATAGGCAGCCAAGATCCACAGGTTGGGACACTTATAGCCTAGAACTCATGGACTCTACAACTAACTGCTACCAAAACATCAGAGATATCGACACCCTAGAACTTGGCTGCGAAAATCTCAATGTTGCTATTAAATCCGCCTATCATCAAGCTTGCCCAGAGAAAGAAAAATCAGGCAATCGCTCAACTCCCTGGTGGAATAATAAACTCGCTAAGCTAAGAAAATCCACAAGAAAGCTTTTTAACGGGGCGAAACGCGATGGAGAATGGACTTTATACTTTGAAACACTCACAAAGTATAACCTAGAAATTAGAAGAGCTAAAGGAGAATCATGGAAAAAGTTCTGCCAAGACCTATCTGATACTCGAAGCAGTGCTCGTATCCACAGAATTCTATCAAAACAGCACACTAATAAAATTCGACTAATGAAAAATCAGAATGGGACCTATAGGAAAACGGCATACAGACGCTAAAGCTCTTGGCCGAAACCCATTTCCCTAACTCCACCACAACACCAGCATCACCCAATCATATTCTTCGGGTAAGAATCAACAGACCAACAAGAGTGGACTGGAAAAGGTCAAAAGAAATCTTTCATGAAGACAAAATAAAATGGGCCATCAATTCATTTAATCTATTTAAATCCCCTGGAAAAGATGGAATATTTCCAGCACTCCTCCAAAAAGGCAGCGCACAAATAACTCCTCAACTAACTAACTTCTCATTAATATATTTAGAGTAAGCTATGCATGGGGTTACATACCAAAGAATTGGAGGGAGGTTACAGTTAAATTTATACCGAAGGCAGGTCGTAGACCAACGGATCTTCCGAAATCTTACCGACCCTTTTTCCTTAAAACAATGGAAAAAATTATTGATAGGCATATAGGGGATGGTCCACTTCACATAAATCCATTACATAAAAACCAATATGCCTATCAACCAGGTAAATCTACAACAAATGCTCTTCAGGAACTTACCACCAGAATTGAGAATTCACTCAAGAGCAAAGAGATTGCTGTGGGCTGCTTCCTTGACATCGATCCTAATCAGAGGAAATTTCGAAGACACAATCTCGGAACTCCTGCAGAGGGCACTTAACCTAGTTGCTGACTGGTGCAAAAAAGTTGGTCTAACCGTAAACCCCAAAAAAAGCACCATAGTTGCTTTCACAAAAAGACGAAGTCGGGAAAAGCTAAAGAAACCTACTCTGCTTGGTGAAACAATAGAGTTCTCATAAGAAGTCAAATACCTAGGTGTAACCCTGGACGAAAAACTCACTTGGAACTCTCACCTCATGAAAATCATAGACAAAGCCAGGATCTCTCTATGGACCAGCAGAAGTCTGATTGGTAAAAGTTGGGGTACACGGAAAGAATTTTAAGATCAAATCAAGAAAAATAAGCGCAGAATCACGAAAAGTTTGTCTAGTTTTAGAGCTTAGCTAAGGATTTACTGATTCACGACTTTTTTTTCGCAATTCTAGAAATTGTACGAAGTGAAGATATTGACCCTCAAAAGTCGTGAATCAACACTTTTTATTATCAATAATGCGATCAAACGAGAAAAACATATTGCCATAACCGATCGCAATTTGACACAAATAGTTATCAATTTGATATTACATGGATTGTAAATTGCAAAAACAATTCGTAAATTCCCACTTTTCTGTTGTAAATTACGATTTCCTCCCTTAGCAAATTACAGCCATTTAGTCTTGAATTGCAACTCAATAGTGTTGATTTGCGAACTAACAGGAGTAGATTTACTACTTTAGTAGTTGCAATTTACAAATTCTTAGTCGTAAATTGCAACTTATTTTTATCAATTTGCAATTCACATTTTGCAATTTACGTTTCTTGAGTAGTGATTTGAGGCATCGCCGTATTAAATTGAAAATGTTTTGTCGTGAAATTAGAAAACTTTATTCTCAATTTGCAACTTATATCTAGTGATTTACAAATCAAAATTCATAGTTTTATTAATTAGGTTATTTTCGTTTTACTCCTGATATCCAAGAAAATCATACGGCGCCATATCGTCCGGAGACAACGGGATTTGTCTGGGGTGGTTTTTCGGTCTATGATGAAATTTAAAATACAAAAAAAATATTTAGATGAACTTGACATTAATACGAACCTTTACAATTCTTTTCAATTACATATTTTAGAATACATTCCAATTGATACTTCTTTTCTAATAGCAAGATGTAACTTCTGAAAAAAATACAGATTTATATGCATAGGTACTTCAGGGTTTTTGGAATTCAATAGGTACTTACAAAATGTATTCCAGAATGCTTTATAATTAGTAGGACACTCACTATCCATACGAATTAGTTATATTTAAATTTAAACAACTTTAACCCGACTGCTTTAAGCAAAGATTGAATACCGACTGCCTGTCTCTGCACCGCAACGCAATGTGCACAATGAAGATTTGGCATCATGATTGCAGCTGTCTAGCAATACCACATACATACATTCATCCATAAAAAGAAAGGACTTAAAAGGATTTCAATAGGTACATGGACTATGAACTGTGCCTAAAAAAATCCACACATCAGGTAGTTGATTCCATGGAAATTACAAAAAATATTTTGCAATTTACGACTTCTCTACATCAATATACGTTTTCAGTTCCAAGTGTTAAATTATTACAAGATTTTATTGATTCATCATTCAGTGTTGGTAAATCACCAAATATTTTTCGCAATTTGAGATTGTGAAGTGGTGTTTGAGAAATTGACCTATTAGAGTGGTAAATTGCGCCGAACACTCTCGCAAATCACTACAAATAAAAGAAGCTCGAATTGATACTTCTAATCGTAAATTACAACAAACAGAATTTGGTATTCTCCGCCGTTTTCAATGTCAAATTACCAATTTCTGTATCAATCCATGAAAACTTCGTTGTGATTTGCGAGAAATATATAAATCGTAAATTGCGACTCAAAATTTTGCAATTGGTGATTTTCAATTCTTTCCGTGTATAAACTCCAAAATCATGCTATGGCTTTACACAGCCATAACAAGACCAATTGTCACATATGCAGCTCCAATATGGTGGCAAAAAACTAAACAAAAGTCAACACAAGTCAGGCTCAATAAGCTTCAAAGACTAGCTTGTGTATGCACTACAAGCGCAATGAGAACAACTCGCACTGCAGCGTTGGAAGTTATCCTAAATCTTCCACCTCTACATCTTCTACAGAAAGAAGCTATGACAAATGCCTTCATGCTCATATCTGGAAACATCGAAAACTCCAAGCTAATCCATCAAGACATCGTTATGGAACTGAGGAAAGATGAAATACTTGGAATTACCTTAACAGACAACTGTCTAAGAAAATTCAACTTCAGCCGAAACTTCAAAGTTACATTCCCAAATCGACAGAACTGGGAACAGAATAAACCCACATTTACCAAAGATTCTCATGTATGGTACACAGATGGATCGAAAACAGATGAAGGAGTTGGAGCTGGAGTATACGGGGTCAACACAAAAACGTTCATCTATAAAAGCATGGACAAATGCAACTCCGTATTTCAAGTAGAAATCTTTGCAATAGAACTATGTCTCAGAGAAAATCTAAAAAAAATCAATAACAAACAAGAACATATATATTCTCTCTGATAGCAAAGCTGCACTACTGGCTATCAACAGCTATTAAATTACATCAAAACTAGTATGGGATTGACCACAATTACTCACATCGCTAGCCAGCACAAACAGAGTACATATCATTTGGGTGCCAGGACATAGCGGACATGTGGGCAATGAAATAGCAGACATACTAGCAAGAAAAGGATCGGCATCTACTTTCATGATGCCAAGATCATTTTGTGAATTACCCCTTAGCACCGCTAAATTCCACATCAAAACCTGGCTGAAAAACAAGGCAAATCATTACTGGACCAACGCGGAAGGTAACAGACAAGCTAAAATGTTCATGCACTTCCCTTCCAAGAACAAAACAACTCCTAAACCTAACAAGGAGTCAGATTCGTACAGTCACAGGGTTCCTCACTGGACATTGTCAAGTCAAAAAATAATACAAAACAACACTTACAGACTATGCAACGAGGACGAAGAATCAGCAGAACACATACTGTGTCACTGTGAATGTCTAGTCAAATTACGTCAACACCATCTAGGAAGACCTTACCTTAGGGCAGAGGACATATCTGACAGCGCACTTAAAAACCTACTAGGTTTCATAAATCATAACTAAATCCGGTATCATAAGCGAGCTCTAATTGGAGGAAATCACAATAGGCCCACTCGTGGCCGCAGTGATATGGCAACTTGATTCCACCTCCCACAAAAATCTAATCTAATCTAGTATAAGTTGACATTGTTGTTGGAAAGAATATCTAGGTACTACGTGATGAAAGAAATGCCAATAAGCAGGGTGGGCGCGACTGGCGATTAGTGACAAAGGCCGTATTTTATTATCATAGTGATCTGATCCGGATAGAGTGATAGGAGAATAGGTAAAAATAATTGCAGGTGCCCAACATTTGTGTTGTTGGTTATTGCCTTTCTAAAATAGAATCATTTATTAAACGTGTGAACACTGGTACTTTCACATCCCAATCAAAAATAACTAATTTTGTTCAAAATGTACTTACTTTCCTATTTTTTACCTTAAATAAATTCGCTTAAAAAATATATATTAAATCACTCTAACTCGAATTTTTCCAGAAATCCCTCTAGCTCGAACTAATTTTTATCTCCCGTGAAAATTCGACTTAGAGGGATTCGTCTGTATACATATGTAATAACACATAAATTACTCAAAAAACGCCTCATCTGCCGCTTTCCTTTATCCATTGCTTACCGTTTATTTTTTTTTTACGAAATTGTTATCTCAGTTTAACATTTGACTTGCATTATCGGGGGTGTAACCATTTGCATCAAATTTGCTTTCTTTTTCAAAATATTTTTTTAGAATCTAAATCAAAATTTTATCTTCAAATATGCAATGCAACTCATAAACAATATTTTCTGGTAGTATTTCGTTTGCGTTCGGTTTCTTAACCATTGCTAATATGGTCTCGATATGACGTCTCATACTCCATTTTGTGAATATCACCGCACCTTTAATTCCTCTCTGACACTGCAGACATGGACAAAATACGGTAATTTTTCAAAATTGATTGATGAAATCAAACAAAAACCACGATCAAATTTTTGTCCAATATTTCATGAATAAAAGAAGCATGTAATCTGTCGATTGCTTTCGAAAATAATTTAGAATTATGTAGCATGCTAATTCTTTAGTTTTAAAAATTACTTTTTGTTCTATGCATATAATATGTTCAAAATAATGAAACCATTCGGAGAGCAGATTAATCGTTGTTACGGTACAGGTTGCAATATGAAACGTCAAATCGTTACCACATTAACCGTTGCTTAGAACACACTGCCGTTTATCTTTGTAAATTATAGAACAAAAACCAACATCTTGAAATACGGAATTTATTCGAATGTCGAAAAAAGCTAAAATATGGAATATTTATCAATATTTCTTGTGTTATGAATGTTTTGCATTTTTTAGTCTGGCAACGTCATTGTCGGGCTATCGTTGACAGGCACACGAACATTTAAAAATTAAATAAACAACGCAGCGGGAAATTGTAGAATACATTTTCAGATAATGATTCGTGATCTCGATGAAAAATGTGATCCTGATCACATGTTGTTGCTGTAAGTGCATATGTAAATCGATGATCTGTATATGGATCATAGCTGATTAAAAAAAGGTAAACAGCTGAACATTGATTAATAATTAAAGTTCATTAACTGACAAACCGTAATTTGATTTCCGTCAATATTATTTGACACAAACTTAAGCTCACATAATCCAATTATGAACCGAGAAAACAATTTTGTGCTCATCGCGAGACCGCCGAGCTATTGACATCGCATTTGCCAGGATCTCTGCTTGGACTTGCACTGCTTGATGTCGATTTTCCTTTCCTGGCGTCCCATTATTCCTCGCTCCGAAGGGAGCTAAATAACGCTTTTTCACTTGTTTTAATAAGTTGTTAATACGAACTAAGAGCTTAAGCATTCATTAGCGTTTCGACTACCGCTTCAGAAGAATTTAATTAGACTAGACGCTTTTTACGTCCCACATCATATACCTACCTTCCGCTCAAATAGGTAGGCAGATAATTAAAAAAAATTTTAAAAAGCCAGTGATTACATTTTCGCAGAATTGTGTTCCCTTTTTTTATAAGTATAGACAGTTCGCTTGAATCATATTTCTCAACATTCCTTCCTAGAATCAGCTACCGTTACAAATAAAGAAAATGAGAAAACAAAATGGATATAGGTACCCACTTGTGCAGAAAGGCATTCCAATCAGAACCGGAGAACCCAAATTCGCAGAAACTTTGGATCATAAATAATTCTCTTATTACTTTGCGTGGTTCCCTTTCATTTCGTGCTGCTATGCCACTACACGGCATTGTGATAATGATGATGATGCTATTGTGAAAGGGATCATCCCACTATGTATACGCATGTTGTGTGTTTATCATCAGAACGCACAAAAGAATCGAATTTATATGACGTTTTGAGATTACGATTCCCCCTTTCGTAGTCTCTCATAAATCTGACTGACCAGAGGGTTGCAAGGAATTCTTCAATTTACATGAATTATGCGGTAGGGTATAGGACGAGTTGTCAGAGCTTTATATAGGTACCTTAAGGTTGTCACACCACGGCCACTTCATAGTGGCGTTAAAGGCAAGTGATTAAAGGTTATGGCATGTAGAAGGGAGCAGTTTTTGTATGTTTAGTTACCCACTTCCGGGCACTATAATACTTTAAGCGATAACACTATTTGCGATCTCATTTTTACACTTTTATTGCCATCGACTACGGACAGACGGATCTCTCTCGCTCTTATCTTGTGCTAGAGACTCGCAGGGTCATAAGTCCACAAGCCAAACGTCCACAATGGACTTTTGACCCACTTCAGTGAGTTATTAGTCCACAGATCAATTATGAACTTATAACCCACCACGGTGGGCCAAAAGTTCACAACATTTCGAGCCATAGTTTCACAATCTTAAAAATTCAGTAGACCATAAGTCCACAATTATTCGTACGACTTACATAATGTATTAAAACAAAGTTAAAAGTATGGGAATTTTTGCCAATTTTAATTTGTGACTATGTATAAGAATCTACATGTTAATATGATACATAACAGTAATATAATATAATACATACATCATACGTGCATTATACGTACACAAGAACGTACGAAAGAACTTACAAAACAATTTTTGTACTACTGCAATTTTCCTACAAAAACGATACAAAATCTCACTTCTCTTTCGATGGCTTACTCCACTACTTCTTTGAAACACTCTTTGCAGTTTTTGAAAAAAATACTTCCAAACTTGAAACTTCAGGAAAAAAAAAAAGTTATATGCTGATTTTTTTTAGTATTGTGAGCATAGGTACTAAATTTGTTTCTAGTATTTACTGCCCATAGTAATTCTTAATGGAACACTGAAAACCAGATTGATTTATGTCTCCAGTTTTTGAGAAAAATAAAAATTACACAAACTATTTTTTTTTTTATTTCATATCATAATTAAATATTAAATCTATTGTTAGGGCCTATTACATAATCTAATTTAAAGAGAATTTGCATGTACTTAGCTTCGCACCTACTCTAAATCCAACAGTGAACCCAAGCAGGGGGCAGCATGGCCCCACTACATATTTCATTGTGCAAAGGCAACAACTCACTCGCTGTAGGTGCTATTGTCCAAGAATTCTGTTGACAATGACGTCTGCCAGGCGAATATAAACTTGCTCTAAGCGGAGCAACATATAAAAGTAATTCTCTATTTTCTCAAAATCTAGAATATATATTAAAATTAATCTGGTTTTCAGCATACAACTTTAAGTATTTTTTTAAATGAAAGACCCCCCTCCCATAATATAAAATGCTTGAAATAAACCTGATCAATTACTTCAGTTATTTTTATTTTTATTTTACTATTAGGATTATATCATGAATGAAATCTAAGAAAACGTTAAATTGAAATATACATTTTTTATATTATTTTAGTATTAATTATTTAATTCACGCTTCCTCCATTTTACTTCTATTAAATTTGCTAACCTTTTAGCTACATTTAGCTTATGGGTTTCTACCTTACTTTAAAAAAGTTGTGTCTTGTAATTACTTAACAATTGTGGACCATATTGAGCCATAAAACCACAACGGATGAGTCAAAAGTCCACCTGGGTGGTTTTATACTTACAGTCCACAATTCCATTATGGACTTATTTTGGACTTATGAAACTCGGCCGCGAGATATGTAAATGTAACATTCTTCCGAATATCATTGATAATTTTCAACCACAGAAGTGTGTGCTTGTCAGCTTGATTTTCCGCACTTGTTTACTTTTAATTTTGATGGATTTACCCTGATATTTTTTTTATGGAAATTCCCTCGAGCACCAGACAGCCTAGCTGTCTTTGCCTTATCAAGTTAGTGGAAAATCAAAAACTAAAACCCCGACATCTGTCATTGTAAGTTATGTAAGCATATAACTAGTGCAACTTTATGTCTTATCATTTTGTAATAATATAATGAAAATGCCAGCAGTAGTTGTCGATGCAACTAATGTCAAAACCATTCAAAACGAAAGCCTTCACCAACAATCGATAACAACATAAATAGAATCATTATGTCTGCAATTGACAGCCATCAGCACGGTTACGCAACCTGAAAAAAAAATATTTGCATGGATGCCAAATCGTAACCATCAATATAATAATTGTTACATATCACATTTTCCTTGGAAATTCCAATTATATGTTCGAAGCGATTCTCAGAATACTGATAGATAATATGTTCAGATCATTATACACAATATCCCTACCTATCTCACGTCACTGAAAAGATAAACAGTCAGTGCTTATACAGTGCTTTCTTTGGCAAAAAGAAACATTAAACCACTTAACGTCTACGTAATCAACTCTTAATTCGCCAGAATTGCCAATAAAATATTTGACTTGTTGTTCTCTCCTTTATGCTTGTACCTCCTTCACATCAACTTCAATTCCAGACGGCGTAATTTTCCCTCTGCACAAAATAACATTCTTGCTTTCATCTTCAACATCCAAAGTATTTATCATTTAGATCAACATAAACAATATTGTTATTTTTCTTTAAAATAAATAAGGTAAATAACAACACTGAACACACACGCCTAGTTCTACGTTTTGCATTGTAAATATAATCGCGTTGTCGCGAGTTTGGAAAAATAAATAGTGGAGGCGCTAGCATGTCAATCACCCTATCCAAGAAGAGCTGATGTGTAAAACTAACAAAGTGTGTCGGTTTAAATGTCAATACACAAATATCGCAATGTCATAAATTTCGATTTTGATAATAATTTATTACTGTATTATGACTGCACTACAGATGCGAGTTGAATTTCAATGAGCAAGGCGTGTACATTTTATTTAATTGATCTACAATTTTGTAGGCTAATTGAGAACCTCTTTCATGACAGTTTTACTCTCGGATGTTTGTCAGAGTTTCACGAAGGCGACGCAGTGGAAAAAACCTTAATGTGGTATTCGATTGGGCTTGTTCAGATTCGCTCTCAGATTTCAGATTTTGTGTGTATACTCGAACACATAAAAACCTTATTTTTTGTTGATTTTCGTTCGATTGGAATGGAATATGTTTAGCCTTCGACACTTTTCTATGCGTTTTCCTTTCACTGGTTAAACTTTAAATTAAATCACTCGAAATTTATACATAAATAATTATAACAGGAAAAGATTCAACCGATGCAATGTATTTCTTTGCAGCAAAAAAATTTCCCGAAAACGAAGTGAAAGTTGGAATTTTGTTTATTTTCGGGATTCCTATTAATACACAGAAATACCACAATGGCTTCGCCAAAATTAAAGACGTGACATTATCATTATGTCGTCTTCGGATTACCACTGACTAAATGCGAAGTTCTTTTTGAAGTTTTGACGAATATTTTTCATGGGAATTCGCCCAAAGTACAATTTTGCTGTGGGGTACCTATGCTAATTGCTTATTGAAGAAATAATGTTTACGCGAGTCATGGGGTAAACTATAAATAAGTTCCGTGCTGCTATGTGAATGTGATATTTTATTTTTGTTTTCAGCTTAGTCATTTATTATTTATACTGGCAGGCAACACAAATGCCATAGTTAAAAAAGAAATACGAAATTTTTGATAGTTCAGTCTCTTCTCTAATCTAAAAAAGAAACATGAAATGGCAAAATGCACTGACTACAGCCAAAATTCTGCCAGTCCGACATCTGTAGGGGAGACTGGGTACGGTTGAAACAATTTTTCTTCTATCGCCCATAGGATAAGCATTAATAAGACTAGCCATAATGGAGTTATGCGAAATGCAAGTTCAATATTTTTTCTATTAATGCACATTGGTTTTTTGAGTTCATAGTGTGCTTTTTAAGCAAATCATCAATTTTTATGAGAAAAGTCAATTTGTTTCAACTGTCCCCATACCAGGGGCGGTTGAAACAAAGAGTGGGGTCCAATGAAACACGTTCAAATAAAAAAAATCTTACGTTCGAACGTATTTAATTAATTTTTTATTTCACACTTAAACAATATTTTTTTTATTCAAGGTTTTATATTAATTAATTAAAAAGAGATGAACAAAAAATAAATAACAGAAAATGAGTAAAAACTAAAAACTTTCTTCATTAAATTAAGATAAAGGAACTTTTTTCAGTCTTGAAAATAAAAAAGTAAATAAAAATTAGTTCTCACAGTAATCTGAGTCGCAGTTGTGATAGACATAAGTGTTGCCACGTTCGGTGCACTCTTCGTGGGCCCACATTTTGCATGTGATGCACTGCACCCACTTTTCCCTTGATCTGCTCTCAAAATACGGATCCAAACAAATGAGGCAATAGTACTCCTCGTCTTCTGAGCTTGAAGATTCTTGTGGGGTCTTATTTTTTCTAGTGTTCTTTTTGTATTTCTTCTTCTTCTCCGGGGTGTCAGTGTAGATCGTGGACTTTCTTTTTTTTCGACCTCTATTCGATTTTCTTGCCAGAGCCTTGGGTAGAGGTCGGACAATTTCCGGGGAAAACACATTAGCACCACTTGAAAGTAGTGCTTGTGTACTGTCCATTTATGTTGCGTCTTCCTGGTGGAGTTTCTTCCGGTACCGGAATATCTTCCTGCTGGATCTCTGCTTGAGGTGGAAGTGACAAAGGTTCTTCAGCAGCTTGGGTAGGAGGCAGGCTATGTGGCATTAGAACCTCAGCTCATGTAAACACATTGTTTCAACCGTCCCCATAAAAAATGTTTCAACTGTCCCCAGCCACTTTTCTAACAAAAAAAAGTTACAAAACAACATAAACAATACGGAAACGTTTCTGCATATCACTTTATTATATTCTACATTCTTTTCTGCACACAATAAAAAAACACTCAACACTCTCATTTGAATAGTACTCACACAACAAAGAAAAAGAAAAAAAACAAAAAACTTACTTTAGCTTCTCAAAAAAATGAAGAGCTTTCAGTCCGCAGCCAAGCAGCACGACGATAGAAGCAAGGCTGAATATCGTAAATGCACTGATTTCTGCCTCATTTTCTCTCAATACTCATACACATTGCGCGAACAGCTTCTGAGATATTTGTGTTGTTTCAACCGTCCTGTGTTTCAACCGAACCCAGTCTACCCTACTGTTTTAAAGTTTTAAAGACCTTCTTTATGATGTCTGGTAATCGCAACTATCGATTAATTTCAAATTATAATTTACGTGGAAACTTTTTTAACTTAGTATCTGTACCAAAATTTCGCACTACTGCATTTCGTAATTTTTATACAGTTTCATCATGTCGTTTATTTAATAAACTTCCTCAATCGATCAGGACAATAACAATGCCTGGAATGGCCTTAAAACTTCTAAAACCTTGGCTTTTAAGTTTGAATCATAATAATATAGAAGCATTTATTTCTGATATTCTGGTTTAATTCTGGTTTAATTTTGATTAAATAGTAAAGTAATTAAATCTTTAGGTAACTTATTTCTTTGTAGAAAATTATTAGTTTTTATTTTGAAAAAACCTTAATTGTTCAGTCAAATTTATTATTCGAGTACAGTTTTTCAAAATTTAATATTTTGATATTGCGAATTGTTTTATTAGGGTCACCCCACCCAAAATATAATATTTGAAGTTGTTAAGAGCCTATTGAAGAGGCATTCAACACTATTTTTAATACTTTGTATATATAAATACAGAATGTCTTTCATATTTCTTATATGATATACTTAAAGTAATAATTTGATTTAAGTTCTAAAACTGTTGTTAATTATTATAAATTTATAAGAAATAAAATTATTATCTATCTATCTATCTATCTATCTATCTATCTATCTATCTGTCAAATTGGTTACGAATAAAAATAATATCAGTTTACGAAATGTAGGAACCCTGTTGCTGATGCTACATTTATTGACATTTATGGATAAGAGAAAGAGATGTTAATGTTGACGTCAACACAGGAATAACACTCGCGGACATTTTTTCTCATAAACAACATTTAAGCACATCGATTGATGCAATAGTAATAACTAGTATCGCCTGTGGTCGAAAATAGACCAAACCTTTTATAAGTATGTTAGGTATAGTAAAAAACGTACCACAATTATTTTCGTTACTTATGTTTTTTTTTTATAAACGAAAAGAGCGAAAGATCTCTAGATATCGAAAAGAGGCTCTAATCTAAGATTATTTATATTTGAATACGTTATTATGGTAATTTATATCGACGACAAATTGAATGTCACCAAAATCCTTTCAATTACCTGTTTTGTATGGGGAATTTATAACTTAATTTTACCAGCCTTAATGGCGAGACATACCCACAATTCTCTGTTTGTGCACATCTAAGGCACAGTACCTTTCGAATGATATAGGTTTCATTCTTCTCATTTCACTATAAAGCGTAGTACGCTGCTCGGGCTAAACTAAATTGTATCTGGTCTCCAACTTTTCTCCCCAGCTAAATTTTGACATAAAGAGTGCTGTGGATAAATGTCACATAAAACAGTTGCTCTTTGAAAATTCAACACCTCAATTCAATTGAAGAAAAATTTAAATTTTATAACTACAAGAATGGACACAAAAGAGATTCAAGAAGACTTAATTGGTTGTGCAGCTGCGCAAGTTATTGAAATAGCTGCAATCAAACTAACAAGAAACTTCTTCTATTCGTGTATATCCCTACTTAAAAGAGGGAAAAACAAAGGGACGTTTTGAAACAGCCGTAAGTAAAAATATGTGTGAGCATAACTATATATAAATATATTTAAACTTAAATATATTCCTTTCCAGTTCTTGGACTTTGTTGCAAACGAAAAAGCTTTCAAGGAAAACTTTCGTATGGATCTAGATATGTATTTTCAGAAATCTGTTCGGACTTGTTGAACCTTATCTGCTGCCTCTAAGACACACTAGGCCCCAGGAACACATTACCTAACTAGAAAAATTTGCTGTTGTAATAGAGTACATAGAAATATTCTTTTGTTAAAGTGATGATGATTTACGAGAAATTCATTTCAGGTTTCTATCAAGTGAGGCAATACAAAGACACATTGCAGCAGTATATAGGACATTTTGGAACAATTTTAGACGACGCTCAAAGCCTTTTAGCAATCGAAATATCGAATCGCTTAAAAAATAGCAAATTGAGACCATTTAAGGCTTTTCCCTTAAATTGCGAATAAAAAGTTGTCAGTAGTCGTCTATTTTATATCAGAGCTGAAAAGGGTGCATAGAATCGAAATGCAGAATTTGATCGTTTGTAATTCAACAGTTTTTGAGTTATGGGGACCTTAAGTTGGGAGCTAAATTTTGCTTAAATTTCAAATAAATCATAAATCGTTAGGCCGATTGACATAATTTAAATTTTATTAGATTAGTGGAAGTGGAACACTTTCGAAAATAGTTAACTAACTTTCTGACGGTTAAACTACTTTTTTTTTTTTTTTTTTCTCACGCTCTGTTCGTACTCAGTAACAGTGTGGTGATTTCTACCCACTAACCCCTTCTCCCGTGTTCCCGTTTTCCCTGCTATACAACCTTCTTGGTATTTCATTGTCGCAGGGCGGGGATTAGCCAGCTTTCCAATTATTGCACCTAGTAGTTAAACCAATCAGCAATTTGTCTTTCATATTTTAAAATTCATATTCTAAGTATTTGTCCATTAATTGTTCCTTCATTTCTGAGCTGACGTGATTGAGAAGCCTAAGTTTATGTCTATTAGCTACTTTTTTGACTTCATCTTCAATCATTTCTATTTCTAGATCTCATGCAGATCAGCGTTTCTTATGTACCATGGTGCATTTACTATATTCCGTAGAACTTTGTTTTTAAATGTTTGAATTTTCTGTAAATTTGTTTTGCATGTGCATGCCCACAGCTGGAGCCCGTAGGTCCATACTGGTTTGAGAATTTGCTTATAAAGCAGTAATTTATTGTAATTTGACAAACAAGCATTCCCTATAAGCCAATACATTTTAATGTAGCGCATATTTAGTTCTTCTCTTTTTTTCTTTACATGTGCTTTCCAGCGCAGTTTTGCGTCTAGTGTCATGACTAGATATTTGGCTGTGTTTGCGTAATCTACTTCTTTATCATTTATGAATACTGGTATGTGCTAAACATTTTTATTTGTAAAATTTATATGGACCGATTTTAGGTCATTTAGTTTAATTTGCCAATTTTTTGTCCATTTTGTTATATTGTTCACTGCCTTCTGTAGTTTTTTTGTCGCTACTTCTACAGTTTCTCCCACAGCAAGTACAGCAGTATCATCTGCAAATGTTGCCACAGTTGTTTCATCACTGTTCGGCAAGTCGCTAGTAAATATACAGGACCTAACACACTTCCTTGTGGTACACCAGCTTTTATTTCTCTTAATGTGGAGTAGTCATTTCCTTGTTTAATTTTAAAGAATCTCTCTAATATATAGGACTCTAAAATTTCTGAAAATTGTTTTGGCAGATGCTTTGCAATTTATAGATCAGTCCTTTGTGCCATACTTTGTCGAAAGCTTGTGCTATATCGAGAAATATAGTAGAGCATATCTTTTTTTCTTCAAATGCTTTTTCGATTTTATCTATTATTCTATGCACCTGATCGATCGTGGAGTGTTCATTTCTGAAACCAAATTGATGGTTTGGGATTAGCGATTTTTCTTCGATTATTTTGTTCAGACGTTTAATCAACATCTTTTCGAATAACTTGGACAACATAGGTAGTATAGATATGGGGCGATAGGAGGTGACTTCACTAGGTGGTTTGCCTGGTTTTGGTATCATAATCACCTCCGCGACTTTCCACACGCTAGGTACATACCTTATCCTGAATGCAGCATTTATGATCTGTGCTAGTTTCCTTAAGTCCTTTTTTGGGAATTGTTTTAGGATTTCCCCTGATATTAAATCAAATCCCGGGGCTTTTTTAGTACTGATGCCCTTTTTTATTTCATTGGCAATTTCTTTAGCCGTTACCGGTTGAATGTGTCTTTCCTCTTCGCACAATTCTTCGCTTTCTTGACAGTCTTTATCTTCATATGGTTGAAAGAGGCCTTCAAGATATTCAGCAAATAAATTAGCTTTTTCTTGTGTTTTTTGCCCAGTTACCTTCACTGTTTTTAACTTGTGGGATGTGAGCAATTGGCCTTTTCATTTTCTTTGTTGCCTTCCAAAGTGAATACTCGGTACTAGCATCATTTGTAAGATTGCTAAGGTATTTTTTAAGAGACTCATTTTTAAATTCTCTTATCGATCTTTTAAGCTGATTGTTTAGATTATTCAGTATTGTTTTGCCTCTGGGCGCCCTTGTTTGTTGCCAACGTTTTCTAGCTCGTCTCTTTTCCGTAATTGTATCACATATTACTTTTGGATACGAGTTTTGTTGGATTTTAGTTTTCGTTTTAGGTGTTGCAGCCCATGTAGCTCTTTGGATATTGACAGTTAATATTTGAACAGCATCTTCTAATTGATCTTCTGTTTCAATTGTTTCTAAGAGCTGAATACTATCCTTTAGATGCAGCCTGAAGTAGCTCCAGTCAGTCAGCTTATTTCCTAGCCTTGCGCTATTTTCTTTAATAATGATTTTATCGCCAAGTGTTAAAAGTATTGTGGAATGATCTGAGTCAAGATCTGGCCCTTCTTCTACCTTTATATTGTTAGACGAAATATTCTTTGTTACGAAGAAGTCGACAAGATCAGGGATTTTGTTTCTATCTGTTGGCCAATACGTAGGTTTTCCCGTTGAGTGATGCTTGCCGCTAATTTCGTTTATTGCTTCATAAAGTTCTCTTCCTCTTGTATTTGTCAATCTAGATCCCCAATACTTGTTTTTGGCATTAAAATCTCCCCCTGCAATAAATCTATTGCTAAATATTCGGAAGAGGCCTAAAAAGTCATTTTTCTTTAGATTGTAACTGGGAGAACAGTAAATTGATGCAACTGATATAGTTTTTCCACTTTTCGTTCGAATGTTAACAGAAATTCCTTGTATCGCGCATGATTGGAACTTGGCTTCTATATGGTGATCGATGGTATTCTTTACTATAACTATTTACTATGAATTATCCGCCGGTAAGTTCATCTACCTTTATCCGAAGATTGGGCACCTTGTCGTGGTGGGGCGGCTTAAGTAGATTAACAGGATGCTAGACCAGGGTAGTGGCCCAACTCCTCTGGTAGAGCTGAATGTGAATTGAAGAACCAAGACTCAATCCGATCAATCGATCAACCCTTAAACTCCAAGATGACTAGTCTGCAATGTCGAGGGAGCTGTGATGAGGTAGGTAAAACTACTTGTTCACAGGGTTCAGGGGTAATTGAACCGCTAATGGAGACTCCTCAGGGGCAGCTCAATCCTCTGTTGTAATTTAGTTGAGTAGGATAGGTATTGGGGATCTCTGCCTATTCGGTCCGTTTAATTCTCCCCTACTCGTGGGTACATATATGGACCTAAATTTAAATAATAAAAATAATATTCCTTCGGAAAACGAGGTGGAAGGCTTAGGAGGGGTCGAGAAGGCGCTGGAAAGTGCTGACATGAACCCGAATAAGCTCGAGGGGTCAGTGGACTCTGATGGGAAACCAAAAGAGTTAGCAGACCAATCGTCAGTGGAGGTGGACAATGCGGGGCAGAAATGCGCCAAGAGGTCAGCCGGAACTGCGGAAGCCGGATTGGAAGAGGAGAGAAGTCCCGACTCCGAGCGGAAGTTGCACCAGCAACTGAAGCAAAGAATGAAGAGGGTCAGAAGGAGGCAAAGATTGGCCTTGGCCAAATCTGTCTCGGCGAAAGGCATAAGTAAGTCGGTTGAGGAGTTGACTGAAATGGTTGCCAACTTGACGTCGACCGAAACCTCTCCAGAAGACGGTGGATCTAGGAAACGGTTCAAATGTTCCGGGACCATGAATCCACCTAAAACTGTGAAGAAGGGGACGGAAGGCGGAAGGGAAGACGGACAGTCTGTACAATATGGGGTCAGTCTACAGGTACCACACTCCAGTGGTTATGTGGATGGACAACATTTACAACGGACTATTAGTCAACCCGGAAAGCAGAAATCGTGCAAGGCCGAGCAACCTGGACCAAGCAAGGTAAAGCGAAAGCTGAGCCAAGCTATGGGAAGGAGAGCAAAGCAAGCAGATGCTGCAAAGCCTTACGCTAGGAGTGAGAGAGCCAAAGTTGACAAGGGTGTAAAAACCTTTGCTCAGACAGCGGCGAACGATCTCCAAATGGGTGTTGCCGACATGAGTCGAGAGGGGGGGATAGAAGCTTCACAGTTGAGTATTTTCAAGAATGCTCTGCTGAGGGCTCTTGACTTACTTCCGACAAATGCAGGTGATATCGGTGTAAAGGAGATAACCTTGGAGGAAGGGATTATAGCAATAAAATGCGTAAACCAAGAAACCAAGGGGTGGCTATGTGAGACTGTAGGGAAGATGACCGACCTATGGGAGGGAATCAACCTTAAAATAGACAGGCTTCACATACTAAAGGATGTGGAAAGGTTGATAATCTTCGTTCCCGGTGAACCCGTGAGCAAGGATGTCATTCTTGCCAGACTTTGTCGTCAAAATTCCTGTGTGAAGGACACTTCGAAATGGAGGGTTATTCATGTGGGAAGATATGATGACAAAAAAATTGGTGGAACCAAGCTGACGATCTGGTGTCCGAGGGAGGAAGCGAGGCTGGTTAGACAAGCAGGAGATAGACTCTTTTGCGGGTTGGACATAGCATTCGTGAAGTTCCAAAGATCATCGGAAAAGACTCAACCTGGAAAGCCACCCGGTAGGGCGACGAAGTGATAGACACCATGGAGATGGGATCAACACAAGTCGGGCGGGAGGTGGGCCCGTACCGGGAAAAGCTGAGGGTGATTCAATTGAACCTTCATCACAGCAAAGCAGCATCGGCAATGATGACTAAGTGTTTTGATGAGGATTCGTTTGATATAGCCCTGATACAGGAGCCTTGGATCTTTAGAGGAAAGATTAGAGGACTCCCAAATAGCATGGCTGAGTTGCATTATGCACAAACTAGCGGAAGAATTAGGTCTTGTATCTTGGTGAGGCACGGAGTTCAAGCATATAAATTGCCGGATCTGTGTGCCCCAGACCTTGCAACAGTACGAGTAGGATCAGGTGCGGGAAGTTTTGTCATAGCATCTGCATACCTGCCGTATGATTCTCCAGAACCTCCTCCGACAAGAGAGTTAGAGTCTTTGGTGAATGCATGCAGGAACAGGAACGAGGATCTAATAATTGGTTGTGATGCCAATGCACATAATACAGTGTGGGGCAGCACCAACGATAATTACAGAGGAGAAGCCTTATTCGAATTTGTATCATGCAAGGATCTAGCTATCTTAAACCGGGGAACAGAGCCAACCTTCGTCGATGTGAGACGAATGGAAGTGATCGATGTTACCCTGTGCAGTAGCCAGATAATTGAAAGAATATCAAATTGGAGGGTAATGGATCAGGCTACATTGTCGGATCACAGAGCCATTTCATTTGATGTTCGCTATGGATCTAAAAGGAAAAAAGATCGGAAATACATCAGAATTCCGAAGAACACAGATAGGATAAAATACCTTGAAGTGTTGGAGGAAAAACTGAATGTAATGACATTCGGAATACCAAAAAACAATTGGCATGTAGAATCACAGTTGAAGCATCTGCAATCAGCTGTTGAAGTTGCGTACCGAGTGGCTTGTACACCTACTTTAGTGGAAAAACAAGATCCTGCGCCTTGGTGGTGCCGGGAACTTGAAAAGCTAAAAAAGGCTGCGAGGAAGGCCTTCAATCACGCCATGAGGAGGGGAGAACCCGAAGCATGGGATGAATATAAGGCGAAAAAGAAAGAGCTAAACGTTACTCTGCGACGACGTAAAAGGGAGTCATGGAGGGACTTTTGCTCGAGTATGAGGAGTACATCTGAAGTCAGTAGACTACAAAAGATTGTCTCGAGAGATCCAGTTTCTAAGATCGGACTCATTCGTAATAGAGCGGGGGAGATGGTGGAAACACTGGATCACACAAATGAGGTCCTAATGGAGGTACACTTTCCAGGAAGCTATAAGTCAGCTCAGCCCTGGGCTCCAAGGAAACAAGGAGCGAACAGGATGGATAGGACGGAAGCAGAACGGATCGTGACACCAAAAGCGGTCAAGGGTGCGATAGCAACATTCTCACCCTTCAAAACTGCGGGGCCGGATGGTATATTTCCAGGTCTAATGCAATGGGGTATAGACCTAATTGCACCAAGGCTCAGGAATATATACGTTGCATGCCTAGCAATAGGCTATATCCCGATAACATGGAGGGAAGCAAATGTGGTCTTCCTTCCAAAACCGGGAAAAAAGGACTACACCGAGGCAAAGTCATTCAGACCAGTCAGCCTAACATCCTTCCTGTTAAAAATAATGGAAAGGGTGATGGTGGACTATATGGAGAGTACTGCGCTTAAGATGTATCCTTTAAATAGTAGACAGCATGCATACAGGGTAGGTATGTCTACAGAAACAGCGCTACACCAAGTAGTACGCGTTGCGGAGGAAGAGCTAAATACCGGGGGCATTGCGATGACCACTATAATGGACATTGAAGGTGCCTTCGATAAGATATGCTTTGAAAGTCTGAAACAAGCCTTGGAAAAACGTAGGGTTAACCCACTGGTGGTAAGATGGGTGGACAATATGTTGAATACGAGGGCGATTAATATTCAGACGGGAACCTCAAAACTCAGAGGAAGGGTTAGCAGAGGTTGCCCACAAGGAGGTGTTCTCTCACCTACACTGTGGAATATCACTGTGGACTCTCTTCTCGACAGACTCGAGGCGACGGGCATTCACACAGTGGGATATGCCGACGACATAGCAATAATGGCCAGAGGCAAATTCATGGACGTCACAGCAGATATCATGAGGAATGCACTCAGAGTGGTTGAGCGGTGGTGTCTGGAACAAGGGCTCTCCATTAATGCGGCGAAAACAGATCTAATAGTCTTCACTAGGAAGAGGAAAAATCTGGAATTTCGGCCCTTAACACTTTTCGGATCGGAACTAACAATGACTAAGAAGGTTAAGTATCTGGGAGTCTACCTAGATACTGGACTTACTTGGAATTACCATGTTGAGGAGAAGGTCCGGAAGGCAAAGAGGGTACTACATCAGTGCAAACGTGTATGTGGACAGAGGTGGGGACTCTCGCCTAGGTCAGCATACTGGATGTATACGATGATAACTAGACCCATTATCACGTACGCCTCGGTTGTATGGTGGGCGAAAGCCTCTCAGAAAACTGTGAGGAAGCACCTGGATAGGGTTCAGCGTTTAGCATGTATGGGAATTACAGGTGCAATACGTACAACCCCAACATGCGCATTGGAAGTCATCATGGGGATATTACCGCTAGACTTATTTATTAAGAAAACAGCGGCCCAAACGGCACTTCGATTGCATCGAGATGCGAAATGGTACCATCGTGGTACGATCTATGGACATAGGAAGATCCTGGAACTTGTTAAAGACGAGATTAGGGAGCTAAACATGCCTATGGATCGAATAACAAGGGTGCGTATTATGGAAAGAAATCACAAAACTCGTATTGAGAACGGATTACTTCCAGAAAAAAGAAATGATGAAATAGTGATTTTCACGGATGGATCCATGATGGATGGCGGGGCGGGGGCCGGTATCTATTCAGAAGAGCTGGAACTTGCCCGTCACATTAGCCTCGGGAAATACACTTCAGTATACCAGGCTGAGATGATTGCCTTGCTTTATGCGTTGGACTACTTGCTTGAGTGTCAGGTGGAAGGAAGAAATATCCTCATAGCACTGGACAATCAGGCGGTGATCAGATGCATGGAACAAACAAACATCACAACATCACTGGCACTGGAATGCGTACTTAAACTCAATAAGTGTTCATCTAAAAATGAAGTAACACTGACTTGGGTACGAGGACACATAGGGATCGAAGGCAATGAAAAGGCGGACTCCCTTGCAAAACAGGGGTCAACTGAAAAGTTGCTGGGACCAGAACCATTCTCTTCAATTGGCAGAGGAATGGTTGAACAGCTTGTCCACAAATGGATCACGGCAGAACACCTGAGAAGGTGGTCAACCGTGGAACAATGTAGACAAGCTAAAATGGCAATAAAGTGGCCGACCTGCTCCACTCAAAGAAGAGTTCTAAGCATGAGTCGAGGAACATTGAAATGGGTGGTGGCTTTGTCTACAGGACATGGTAATTTCAGGTATCACTTAAGGAAAATGGGCCTTATAGAGGATGATACTTGTAGACTATGCCTGGAGGAATCTGAGACAGCGGCAGATATACTGTGTCAATGCCCGGCATTGGCTGGCAGAAGAATGAGGATCTTGGGACATCAATGGGTCGAGACCCAGTCGATGAAACGGATCTCCCATAAACAGATGCTAGCGCTAACACTAGGAATTGAGCCCAGAGAAGAACTGTGGAGAAATCCAGAGAGTCTCTCTGAGTAAGATTTACAGTGGTAGAGAGACGAAAAGAGACCCGACAATGGTGGTCTGATTCGATTATCTCTCGAAATATATATATATATATACTATGAATTATGGGGATGTGGGGAGTGATATAATTCGTACCCTTGCAGTTTAAAGTTTGTATTGAATTTTAAGTGCGTCTCAGAGACAAGACATATATCTATTTGGTTCATGTCCAGGACTACTTGGATTTCATCCTTACGGTTCTCGATACCATTAGCATTCCATTCCAGGATTTTTAAAGTATCCATCATGTTCTTGTTTTTTGTGCAGCCTTGTTATTGCTGCTTTTTTTCTCAAGGATCGAATATTCTTTCTTATATAGCTTTATTGCTTTTATCCATGCTTTCTATTCTACTTAGGATTTCTTCCATGAACGTTTCCATATTTTTATTTAATTTAGTGTTAGTTGTAGTTATCGTTTTTGCGACATTATCTACTTTTTTCGATGCAGCCTGTGCATATCGCAACTGCAAGTCCTTTATGTCTTTAGGTGCGTCCTTTTTTGTATTTGGCATAGTTTGTTTATGCTTTTTGTCTTTTGCTAATTGAATCTGTTTTGCAACTAAGCAGCCTCTATAGTTGGCTGGATGCTTTTCGTTGCAATTAGCGCATTTTGTTGGTTCGTCTTTTTTATTCATACAATCTTTAGTATGGTGGTTTCCTGCACACTTTACGCATCTTGGATTAGAGCTGCAGTATGTTTTGATTTCCTTACGGCATGAATCTCTACCTTCATTCCAAGGATGTCTTTAATATCGTATATCTTTTGATATTTTCGTCGTGCTCAAAAGTTAGCATAAACATTGGAAGCGGTACTTTGCTTTTAGATTTTAGCATATTGACAGCTTCTAGTATCTTTAGGTTTTTCCTTCTCAGATCTGTAACTACACTCTCTGGCGAGCATGAGAAGTGTAGTTTCTTTGCAACAACCCTAATTGGCCTAGTTTGTTTATTCTCATAAGAGTACCATTGCACCTATTTTTGGTTAAGTATTTTGGTAAGTCTCCTATAAGAATCTTCTTCATCTACATTTATTTTAATGTTATTACCATTTATTAGCATTGTATTAGCTTTAATTTTATTTTCCTCCAATGACTTAACTAAGCTTTTATGCTTTGTAATTTCCAGAGCAATAATTGGAGGAGGTTTGACTGGCTTTTGAATTTTATTTTATTTATTTGGAACATAATTCGTATCTTGATAGCTTTCTTTCGGATATGAGATCTTTGGGGATGTGCTCATTTTCCGTTTTTTATTTTTGTTCCCGTTTTTGGGTTTTCTTTCTGTCTCTTTCAGTAGTTCTTCCTCATCAGTTGAGACCTCAACTACTTCAATTATTTCTTTTTCGTTGTTTTTGGCTGTTGATCTGATTTTTCAACGTTTGCAACTCCTGCTTTAAACTATTAATTTCTTGGATTAATGTCTCGTTTAGTTGCTTAAACCCATCTCTTTCCTTGCAGACTTCTGAATATTTAGCATTCAGAGTTTGGTTTTCATCCATTTTACATGATGATGGGGGTGAACTCTCTACCCTCTTACTTTTTCCAAAAGGGTTCTCGGTAACCAATAAATGCCACTTCACATAGGTATGGGTCATTCTTGTCAAATATTGTTTTTAGCGCCATATTTTTGTTTACTACATTTTAATAATCAACTTATTTGAAGCTAAAGACGTCCTTCCGGGACATTTAAAAATACACCCACTATTCCACTTACACAAGAAAAATTAAATATTAAAACGGTTCGTTCAATAATGTACTAAAATAATCTTTATTAGTCCACCTTCCAATTAGAACTACTGCCCAAAGTAAATGTTTCCCGTTAGGAAACCACTGGTCCCACGATGCAAATTGCTGATTCGCCAAAATGTCACATACGGATCCGGTTGCATTGGGACTGTGGGAACAGGTACGTTCATTAAAATGATGACACAGCCAATCCCACATGACCTTAACCTTGGACGATGGTGTTAATCATAGACAAACCATACTGAGACCCCCAACACACAATCCTCTTGCCGCTGGGCCCCTCCATTTTTTTTTCAAATTCGCCTTTTTGTATTCCTATCGGTGTTATGTCAAAAAAGAATCAGTGTGACATGCAAAAACACACAAAAACTACAAAAATAAATGCTGCCAACCGCGGCAACCGTGGGGAAATGTGAAAGAGTTCGTGAATTCCACATTTTTATATTACTGAATGCCATTGGTTAGTTATTATAAATTGTTAAAAGGCGAATAATTTGATTTGGTTGGTTAGTAAAATTATCTCAAATATATGTTTGATGTACTAGAACATATTAGGACAAACATGGTTGTGTATTTACCTTTTTTCTATATCATTAAGATCGATTTATTGTGAGAATTTTTCTTTAATAACTGAAGAAAACTTGCTCAAAATGTTTTTATTTTCACGCAACCATTCTGCATTGACAATTTTTCATAAATATTTTAAAAAAATATACACTTATTCGTTAAAAATACTATGGTTGGTTGGTTTAAGTGGCTGTATTCCCGTCTACTGACGAGGAAAAACACAAATAACGCATTGAGCGCCGTTTTGAGACCACAAACTAACGGAACCAGAAGATAAAAAGGGGGGAAGGAAGTTAAGGGAGCTCAAAACCAGCCTGCTGAGTTGAGAAATTTATTTGATTAAAATGGATACTTTGGATAGCCGAAAGGTCATCATAAAAGGGATGACCTAGTGCACTGAGTCTGGTTTTTGCTAGTGCCGGACACTCACAGAGAAGATGAAACACTGTTTCACTCTTGTTTGTGTCAGTGCAGCTACGGCAGTGGGTGTTATGAGGGATGCCAAGCTTGGCCGCCTGAGTTCCTAAGGGCCAATGGCCCGTACTTATTGCCGTTAGTCGGGCGACATCTACACGCGTTCTAGATAAAAGGTTGTTAGTTCTGGCATCATCGTAGGTTGGCCATATCTTTCTTGAAATGATACAGCTCGTCAGATTCACCCATCTCGTCTCCGCCCTTGAGGAGAAGTATAGGAAGATTTCTCTCTTAACGTATCCCAGCGGAGGGAAGACTTCCTCCGCCTGCGACACGCACAGAGCAGAGCCACATCTGGCAAGTTCATCGGCTTTTTCATTCCCGTCTATGTTCCTATGACCGGGAACTCAGACGAGGGTGATTTCAAACCGATGGCAAGCCCTGGTCAATGTCTCCCTGCAATCCACAACAAGTTTGGACGTTGATTTAGTAGAACCGACAGCCTTAATAGCGGCCTGCCTGTCGACGAAGATGCCTATTTTTTTTCTGAGTGTAGTTATGTTAAGGAGCAGTCTACACGCCTCCTTGATTGCGAGTACTTCCGCTTGAAAGACGCTGGCTGCGTTGGGGAGGCGGAAGGATGTGGAGATGTCTAACTCTGCTGAGAAGATGCCCGCACCCACTCCACAGTTCATTTTGGAACCATCTGTGAAGATAGGAATGTCGAATTCGTTTACGACCGCGTTCTCCTCCCATTCTGATCTAGAGGGGAATCTAACAGAGAAGTTTTTATGGAAGTTAAGTTTGGGTACTGTGTAGTCTGTAGATAAGCGTCCTATTCCGTCGGGGAGGTACATTAGGATTCTGGAGTGGCCATAAGGCCTTTCTGACCAACATTTAGATTCCTTCAATCTAACTGCACTACACGCTGCAATATTTTTTATGTACAGATCCACCGGCAGGAAATTAAGAATCACATTGAGCGCTTCGGTCGGACTTGATCGTAGGGCTCCCGTGATACCAATACCAGCTGTCCTTTGGACTCTACCTAATTTCGTGATGTTATAAGCTTTACTTAAGGCGGGCCACCATACCAGTGATCCGTATGTGAGGATGGGACGTACGACAGCTGTGTACATCCAACGAACCATCTTTGGTCGAAGACCCCACTTCTTGCCGAAAGTTTTACTACAGGCGTAGAAAGCTATGCTTGCCTTCTTCACTCTGTGTTCGATATTTGACTTCCAGTTGAGTTTAGGGTCGAGGATGACTCCTAGGTATTTGGCACTGGAGGATAGAGTAAGATTTTGGTTATTCAAGCGGGGAAGTGAGAAGGTTAGAGTTTTGGTTTTGGTGGTGAAAAGCATCAGTTTAGTTTTACTTGGGTTAACGCTAAGACCACAACTTGTGGCCCACCCGCTAATCTTACCCAGTGCTCCTTCCATGATTTCGCTTATCACGTTCGGAAACATTCCTGATACTAGAACAGCCACGTCATCCGCATACGCAACGACTTTAATACCTTCACTGTCGAGTCTTGACAGAATTTTGTTGAGTACCATAATCCATAAGAGTGGCGAAATTACCCCACCTGGAGGTGTTCCTCTGCTTACTGATTTGGTTAAAGGGGTGTTACCAAGTTTTGCTTGAATGATCCTTGCTTTCAGCATGGAAATGATCCATGAAGTAACGAAATCCTCTACCCCAAGTTCTAAGAGAGATTTCTGGATCGATTCAGTGTGTACGTTGTTAAAAGCGCCCTCTATGTCTAAGAAGGTAGCTAAGGTGTATTGATGATGGGAAAGTGACCTTTCAACTGTACGCACTACTTCATGGAGAGCGGTCTCCGTGGACTTGCCCTTGAGGTATGCGTGCTGTGAGTGACATAAGGGAGACCTTTCAAGGCCTGTTCTTATGTGAAGGTCAAGTATACGTTCTAAAGTTTTGAGTATGAAGGAGGTTAAGCTAATAGGTCGGAAGTCCTTCGCAGATTCGTGACCTCTTTTGCCGACTTTCGGAATGAAAACTACTCGGACATACTTCCAAGACTGAGGTATGTGATTTGGTAGGATACTGCTTCTGTAAACTTTAACGAGTAAGGGCAGCACTATCCCTTCATGTTTTTGCAGCATGATGGGGAGAATGCCGTCCTGTCCCGGTGATTTATACGGAGCAAAACTGTGAATGGCCCAGGAGATCTTTTCCTTGGTTATAATGCGTTCAACTTCTTCCCTGTGCGAAGGAAAACTCCCCCGCGTACTGGACGGAGTTTCGCAGTGGTCTTTACAACCAGGAAAGTGAGTGTTGAGTAGAAGCTCTAAGGATTCTCTAGTTGATTCTGTCCAGGTTCCGTTCGATCTCTTAATGAAAGATGGACTTGAGCGTACTTTGGATAGAATCTTACTGAGTCTAGCAGATTCCTTTAGAGTATCGATAGATTGGCAGTATTCGGACCATGCTTTTGTCTTAGCTGATCTAATAGATTTTTTGTAGAACTTTAGGCAGTCTTTATAAGGTTGCCAGAACTTATGCCTGTAGCAGATATTGAAAATGTCCCTAGTCATCCTTCTAAGGATGGTTAGGTCCTCATTCCACCACGGCGGTAATGTATTTAACGGGACACGATGCCTTAAAGGTTGTACTCAACGCCCTTTGTAGTGCGAACGATATTGTGTCCAGTTCTGCACCTGAGTCAATTTCTAGGTGTGGGATATTAGGCAGTTTAGATTTTAAGATCTGACCGAATTTCTTCCAGTCAATTCTTTTTGGGTTTCTATATGGGACTGTAGTATCTACCTTGATACTAAGATTGAAGAGAATCCACTCGTGGTCTGAGAAGGACTTTAAGTTGGAGACTCTCCAATTCTCAACCCCCAAGATATCACTGTTTGTTTTGAGTGTAATGTCTAACACCTCTTCCCACCCATTATAATTTTCTGTGCTAGGAAATACAAAGGTTGGGGTGTTACCTACATTACAAATGCATAGATCGGCAGTTAAAAGAAAATCAAATAAAGACTCACCACGTTCATTGATTTCCTTGCTGCCCCAGAGATGGTGTCTTGCATTAGCGTCACAGCCAATAAGGAGGTTGCCTTGCCTCGCCTGTATCGCTGCAGTAAGCTGCTCCACTTCTTCTGGCGGGGATGGTCTGTCGTGTGCCATATAGGCGGACGATATTAGTGGAGTAAGACCTTGGGTGTGTTCTACCTCAACAACGGTTAAGTCACCCAAACTAAAATTGGGACAGAGGAAAGCGTTAATGTATTTTTTTGCTAAAATGCATGTTCTGGGCTTACCGACGTCTTTTGTAAAAAAGGTTGTAGTTGCTGTCTGAGAGGCCCATTATGGTCGTCTTCTTGACCCAGGGCTCCTGAATTATGCCGATGTCAATGTCTTCCTCTCTGAGGAAGACCAAAAGATTCTCCGATGCACATTTCGAGTGCTGGAGATTCGTTTGGATAACTTTCAGCATAATGGTTATTGGATCTTGCTGGCGATCGCCAGGTCCTCCAACAACTTGTTGGCAGCGACGACGTCGTCCGTGTCGTCTTCAGGTCCTGTCGAACGGAAATTTTTTAGTTTGGCTAGCCTTATGCCAAACCTGAGCTTGAAGTCAGCCGCTTCTAGTGCCCCTAGGCACTCCTCGTTGATGAGCAGCAGGTACGATAAGCTGTTTTTCTGGGGAGCTTCTGCCTTAATCACAGCCCAGTCGTCCATGGGTATTTGCGGGTTTTGCATCTTAATGCACTTCAGTAGACTCTCAGAGTCTATCTTCATCACGGGTAACCAAATACGTGCCCTGGGTCTCGTGGGGATATCCCTGGCTGGGATGAGCTTAAGCTTTAAGCCATCCCAGGCTTCGCCAATCTTGGCTATGCAAGATCCAAGAAAATCCTTAGAGTATTGGTCCACGCATATAATCACCCGGTACCCTCGAACAATTTCCGCGCAGTCAAAACCTGGTTGTCTACTGTCAACACCAGAGAGAACATGTTCCACAAACATCTCTGATAGTTTGGCTTTAATTCGACTCCAGTGTGACATGATAGAATTTCCACTTTTAGACAACTCGTCTATGATGGCAACTTGGAGGTGATCCCTCACCACCTCGGTGAAGGTTCTGTTTGCCTGAGAAGTGGATGGGCCTTGAAGGCTGGTGAGTCTCGGAGCAATCTTCGACTTTTTAGAGGCGTGAGAGGTCTCATATTGTGACCTGTTTCTTTTCACGCTCTCTTTTTTCTGTTGTGATTGCTTCGGATTGTTGTGGTATTTAACGTACTCGTCGACCACCTTTTGATATTTAATCTTGTCCTCCTTATCCCTCTCGTCAGTCACACCAGTCTCTTCGTTCTTCGCAATCTTTGCAAGAATAAAGACAGCCCTAGTATATCTTGACTTCAAGATGGAGCCGGAGGACTTTTTGGATTTGAGTGCACTATGGCTGGTGCTCCCAGTTGAGGCTGAATCATTTTTATTGGGTGGCTTTTGGATACTGTGTCTGGTATCCTCGACCCCTATTGTTGCCGTAGCTATGGATGAGGTACTAGGTTGACTGCCTGAAGGAGTACTATGGCTGGTGCTCCTTAGGCTTGAGGGTTCAACTACTGTCTCCTGGCTGGAGGCTAGTAGATTCTCCTCGGAAGAGGTCCCTAAGAGGGATTCTTCCTTTTTTGTTTTTTTTTTGTTTCTGTTTTTTTTTTGTTTAAGTTTTGTTCATTTATACTATCCACACGTATATAAATAATTTCAAATTTAACAGACAACATTTTATGAACGCTGTCAGCAGCTTTGTCCACAGCGGAAGTGGCATATGCAAGGCGCGAGCGTGTTGGTGAGCCGGAATTTTTGAAGTTACGTGACATTTGTCAATACGAATTTCTATGTAACAATACTAACGCATTTAGCGTTTGCCATAAAAATATAGCTTGTAGGCAAGTAACGGGAAATCGGCCTAAGTTGGTGGTCTCAGTATTGTCTCTGGTGTTAACTTTAGATTTCGCTGCTTCGTAATTCATCCATTGTTATCAAATAACGTTTTCCATTTCCATTTGATTCCGTGGAATCACACTAAATATTCGAACTACTGTCATCGTTTGTCATTTACACCACATAACCGACGACACTTACTCTTTACAACTCTATGTGACCGAACTTCATTAGCAATCAGAGGTAGCAACGAAATCCCTAGTAAATAATCATGAAGCGTGCCCTACATCATTAAACAGTCCTAATAGAATATTCATCGTTCTAATTGCCAGTGTGGACATTGACATTTCTGCATATCTCTCAATCTAATTGGATGCGAATGCGACTCCTACGGCATTTAATTTTAAAAAAAATCCTATAGATAATTAAAATGAACAAAGTGTCAAATAGGTAAAAGTTTTTATATTTGATTTAATTTTATTTAACTCATTTCCGGAAGGGAAACAAGCTCCCATAACATTTGCGTGCACCAGAAAAGTGCAAACACCCCTTTACGAGCGGCGAACATGTGATTGGAATAATTAATTTTGTGCAAAAAAAACCCACTACAGATATTGGAGAATTTATATCCCGCTTCATTGTGCATTCAGGACACAACAAATCGCGCTGGTATTGACCGGGAAATTACGCACAACGGTCCCTTATCTAATATTCATAGCCACACCTTCAAATGCTTCCTGTTCATAGGTAGGTATTGGAAGCAGTAGCCCAAGCCTGACCGCAACATAATGCTTGCCATCATAATTGTTCTGCAGAGGTATGTTTTGAATGAATTCGTATTTTGTGTCCGCACTTTTCCCTATTTCAAGTGACACTGACAGACAATTACTGGCAAATGTCAGAGGTGCTGTCATTGTCAGCGTCGAATTTATGTCAAAATTACATTTCAAAAGTATTTTCAATAATTATAATACGTATCCTATGAACCGGAAATTCTCATATAATTACGATTGCAATAGTTATCCCCTCGCTGAATAATAAAACCAAAATTATGCAACAGCCAGCAAGCAACCCAACAATAACGTGTATACGTGTATTGCTTGGCATTTTCCAGGAAAACTACTAAAAGAAGATACAAATTGCGGTTTTACACAGAATGAGACGGAAGTTCTATTCTAGGAAAATTGTTGGGAGGGCTCTGTGCTGGACAATAACGAATAACGAATAACGATGACGACCGACGCCTTGCGTGCGTTAAGCTACTACAGATTGCAGGTGTGCGCAATGTGTGCTAATGCAATTACGTTCAGCAAAAAATGTTGCGAGATTTCTGTATAGTTTTAATTTTTTTTTGCTTTGTATTTTTTTTATTATGAGTTGAATACCTAATTAATTGCTTTATTGCAGAAGAGTGCGTTTGCTTGCATTCTAGTTTCGATTACAACAATAGCCAGCGGCATTGTGTGAGTTGTGTCGTCGTAGCAAGCAGTTCGCGGGAAAATAGAAATACACCAGAGTACAGACACCATATGTTGGCAATGAGATACTGCGATAGCGATTGCTATATTGGTGGCGTCGTGGACTAAATAAACAATTACGTGTTAAAATGAAACTGCAACCGGCGACATGGTCTCATATATTATACGTAGCTATTGGTGATTGTTTCTAAGAATTTTACGATAAATTTTCATTTCGCATTAATCCGTGAATTGTTGGGCACAACAATACAATTATGTAACTCAAGTACTCAAGACCTCTTTGACCATTCCAGAGCTTTTCCAATTATGTCTTTTCCGACTGTGGTTGTAGGTATAATTTGCAGTGTTGTTTGTTGACAGTAAGGGCTCTCCGCTGCAATTTTCCGAAGTCATCTTACATTCGTCCACATTTTCTCAAGCGCTGGGTCGGTCTTCAATTTCTGAACTAGGGAAACCACATTTTACAGATCGTGATAGACTTTCCATTCCTGTCGGTCTTCGGTATTTCTTTGTCCACTGGGTGCAGCGGTTTTAAACTGGCAAACATTTTCAACCGCACGCTTACAGAATCATAACTTTTAAATCTTTCGACCAAAACATTCCCCTTGATTCCTCGAAATCCCGGACCAATCTGATTTGCAGCTTAGCGGTCCTAGTCCCAGAAGGCTCCATGAAGTGCAGAATAGGCTATACTTTCAGCAGGGTATCAGAACTAAGTTTAAAGTTTACCTACCACGTACCTTTACCAACTTAAATCGGTATCAACAAATGCGCCCAAACATTCGTCAGGTAGATATGCAGAGCTTGATACTTTATCTATGCACTTACTTCGGAACAGATAAGTACTGAGTGGATGTAAACGTCACATATCTGGTCGAGATGTAAACTTTTATTTACACAAATACCTACCCTACTGCAACATGGTGACATTGTCTGGGCAGTATCGCATTATATTCAAATAAATTCATAAAATAGGGTAATGACACATCAAAGGCCCTCGAGAATGCATCGTTATAGCATTTCTGACACATTATCCCATCAATATAGCATTTGTAGTTAGACAAAACACGCAATGCAACTTATACCGTACACTCGTACAGCCGCAGAACCAGCAACTAACAATGACTCATCATCATCATCGCCATTCTCTTCTATCTGCGTCCTCTTTCATGACTTGATCAACCATACACACGTATTGCGCGTCGTATATACCCGTACATCTAAGATCTTACCCAAACGACCATGTCAATGGCCTTACGTCTTCCCCCAGACATCTGCCGCCAGGCTTTCCTGAACAAAGATCATGAGCATGCGATTTCTTGTTAAACGCAAATCACTTCATCATCACCAGCATCACCACGACTGAAAGCCAGCCTGAGGGGAAGAACGCACAGATCATTATCGGAATTGGCGCACAGGGAAATCAAATGAAAAGGTGTAACCTACCTCCTTAACAAAAGAATGAGGGTAGCCATAGCTGTTGCTATTGGAATCATCAGCAGAAGCCAGCTAGCTCGAGATCGTATTTCAACGTGCCACAGCCACAGTTGCCTGCTGCCTTTTGTATGTAAATTCACTCGCCCTTTTTTGGCTCCTTTTCTCTCGCTCGCTCTCCTCTCTCTGTATGAATGAGCGCGTTTTGTCTTTGCTTTGCTTGACATTGCCATAGAGCATTTCGTTTGTTTAAGGAGCAAACGTCTGGAATCTTTTGTTATTTCGCAATGTCTGTCCGAAATTCCAAATTCGTCGACGTTTTACGGAGAATGCCATAATAAGAAAAAAAAAAAAAAAAAAAACGAAAAGGCACAGTCTGGGAACAATAGCCGATGAATCATTGGGGTGCGATGCGATGATTATATTGTTTTGATTTTTCATGAAACACAGCGATAAGGTCGGTGACGTTCGGCTAGCACTGATGATGCTTAATAATGGTTGTGTTGTGTCTTGTGTGCCTTTGATGAAGAAGAGATCGAAGATCGTACAACGTAGATGGAAAGAACAAGCTTTTTAAACCGTTGACAGACACATACTGTTATACACGCATATAGGTGGTTCTAGTTATTAAGTTGATATTATGTGCGCTGCTTTGAGGGTGGTTCGAAACCAAAATATAAAATCTTTATTCAGTTAATGTCTACGTTACGCTCTACCTAATCAGGACTGTGACGTTGAGGGATTTATATAGACTAGTATCGCTTGTGGTCGAAAATCATATACCATACCTTTTATAAGTATGCTATACTAAAAAATGTATCACAATTATTTTCGTTATTTATGTTTTTTTTTATAAACGAAAAAAGCGACATCTAGATATCGAACAAATACGTAAAGGAGCTGCTCCATCGGAAACAGGTTCTAATCTAAGATGATTTATATTTGAATACGTTACTATGGCGACGACAAATTGAATGTCACCAAAATCCTTTCAATTACCTGTTTTGTATGGGGAATTTATAACTTAATTTTACCAGCCTTAATGGCGACATATACAAACAATTTTCTTTTTGTGCACATCTATGGCACAGTACGTTTCGAATGATATAGGTTTCATTCTACTCATTTCATTATAAATACTTCAAAAGTGTACCGAAACTTTGGATGTTCACGTAATGATATAATGATTATACTTTGCATAATTATCTTTACAAGGTCTTACTACACTATTGTCTTCTTCTTGTCAAAGTCCAAACATCTAATGGTTTTGTCTTGAGAAAGCTTCCTAATTTAGCGGCTTGGATTCGGCATAAACTTTTCGTCCCTCTCAATTCTCCTAAAAATAAAAACTCTCACGGATATGTATGTATAGAGGGATATGGAATTAAGTCTCGATAGATCCTTATTAGACTTCTGAAAATGTGTGAGTAGATGTGTGGAAATTTAATTGTTTCGAAAAAGCTTATGGTTCGAAGCGTTGTCAAAAATCTTCTGAAAGAAGGCATTATAGAAGCAATGAAATGTCATGCAGTTCTTACTTCCCATTATTTGGGCATGAAGTGAGTTGCTTCCGAATGAAGGCTTTATAGAGGTAAAAACTAATGTCGTTTTCGATTTGCCAAAAAATCAATTTTTTTTTTGATTTGACTCTAGAGAAATCGCGAATTTTTCTCAGATTTCACACATACTTTCACTAATACCAATGCGTATTGGCTGGCGTCTACGAATTGTTTATCGTTGGAAGGATTACTTTTTTTATCTGAATTATTAATTTTTCGAGTATGGAAACGATTCTTTATAGTTATTAAATTATTTCGAAATGCGTTGTTATAAATGTGTATAAATCAATTGAAATTGATTTCCAGTGCAAGTCAAAAAAAATTTTTTTTGCGGCCAACTGCATACATACAAGAACCAATAAAATTCGGATTTTATGTTCGATTTGGCAGCAGAAATCTGAAATCTCAGATCAAAATCTGAAAGCCAAATCAAATCAAATTAAGTTACAGCATAGCACTGTCAAGTAATTCAATATGAAATGTACGCGTCGTTTTCGCGTACAAAGTTAAATATTAATACAAAAAAAAAAAAATATATCTACAAGATGATTAACTCATGGAAAAAAGTGGAAAGATCGGGAGCATATCAGTGTCCGATGAATTAAGACGAAGAGCTCCAGGTCGTAGTGAATGCTTTACGCAGTCTTCCCAGCATAGACAAACCATACTGAGACCCCCAACTCACAATCCTCTTGCCACTGGCCCCCTCAATTTTTTTTTTCAAATTCGCCATTTTCTTTTCCTATCGGTGTTATGTCAATTAAAAATCCGTGTTACATGCAAAGACATACAAAAAATACAAAAATAAATGCTGCCAACCGCGGCAAACGTGCGGAAATGTGAAAGAGTTCGGGAATACCACATTTTTACATTATTGAATGCCATATTGGTTAGTTATTATAAATTGTTAAAAGGCGAATAATTTGATTTGGTTGGTTAGTAAAATTATCTAAAATATATGTTTTATATACTAGAACATATTAGGACAAATATGGTTGTGTATTTACCTCCTTTCGATATCATTAAGATCGATTTATCGTGTGAATTTTTCTTTAATAACTGAAGAAAACTTGCTCAAAATGTTTTTATTTTCATGCAACCATTCTGCATTGACAATTTTTAATAAATATTTTAAGCAAATGTACACTTATTCCTAAAAAAAACAACTATCCACACGTATATAAATAATTTCAAATTTAACGGACAAAATTTTATGAACGCTGTCAGCAGCTTTGTCCACAGCGGAAGTGGCATATGCAAGGCGCGAGCGTGTTGGTGAGCCGGAATTTTTGAAGTTACGTGACATTTGTCAATACAAATTTCTATGTAACAATACTAACGCACTTAGCGTTTGCCACCGCATGAAAATATAGCTTGTAGGCAAGTAACGGGAAATCGGCCGAAGTTGGCGGTCTCAGTATTGTCTCTGCTTCCCAGTACACTGGCTCTCAAGAACTGTCTAAGACTAACATTGTTCATAGTGAGAGCAGCAGAAACTATGAGGGCTTAGGTACATTTTCGGTTTCCATTAATTTATTATTTCTGTCCACATGTACATATTTTTATTAGATGAATACAGTTTTCATTCTTTCTGATATTGTTAGATAATACTGGCAGTAGCACTAGCGGTGATTGTCATATTGATGATGGCACAAATTTCAGTGAAGGCAGCGATGAAGAGTTATGCGACGGATATGAAACTCAAATGGAAAGAACTATGAGACTGCGTTCGCATTTGAGGAAATGGGCAATTCAACATTAAATAACCCACGTTGCACTGAAAGATATAAGCAAGTTGATAAACACTGACATCAGAAAAATGTTGCAAGAAGACCCACGCACACTACTGGAGACTCCAAAAGAAACAATCATTCAAAAAATTGGGGTAAACGGACAATATTGGCATAACGGTTTCGAAAAGTGTGTCCAGATATTTTATGTTTTTAACGTTTCCAAGAGTTTTCCGTTTACTTCGATATTTACATATTTCTTTCCATTAACTTTGTTTTTTGTTCCTTCAGTTTTAGCTTATTCATTTTCAGTCATTTGATCAATTCATTAATATCATTCATTAGTTTATGTTTGCATTCATCTTCGTCCTTACCTTCTGAATATATCAAAGTATCATCAGCGTAAAGTACTATCTTACAAAATTTCAAAATTTCTGGCATATATATGATAAATAGTAGCGCACCTAATATCGAACCTTGCGGCATTCCCTGTTCCACTTCGATGAGTTCTTAAACACAATGATTTACTTTCGTCCGCTGTGTTCTATTTGTTAAGAAAGATCTAAACCAATCAAGCTTCCTATTCTATACACCATACATATATAATTTTCTTAGAATTTCCCTATCAATTGTTCCAAAAGCCCGCTTGAAGTCTAAGAAAAGTGTTACGTTTTTTCCTCTTACCACCTTCCTTATATTTATTCGCTACATGGTTAAATGCTGCTTCACAATAGTATTTCTTTCTAAACCCCTATTCAAATGTTATTAGTATATTGTTGCTCTCAACGTATTGTTCTAAGCGTATTTCTTGGTCGAAATCAATTTAAAACAAAAAACTTTATGTCTTCAAGCACCCAAGCAAAGTTGAAGCTCCTTAACTTAAAAATTGTAAAAATGTGTTCATAATATAGTTTTTCTGCTTGAAACTCGTTTATTTATAAACTTTTTTCTGAAAACAATTTTGATTTTACTTACATAATCTCAATAAAATATGTAGATAAAGATATTTTTAAAGTGGAGGAGCTATGGCGTAAGTTATTTCCGCTCCAAATTTCCATGAAACAGCAACCGGCAGAATAACTTAAAAAAAATGTTAAAAATGCTCACAAAATAATATGACATCGACAACATTCCCTATAGGTAATATAAGTCTTGAATTGGAAAGATAATAATAAATATAGCTTATTCCATTCGAAATCCACGTCCAAATCTTTTTACAAAAAGTTACAAGCGTCTTATTCCTTACTCAATAAGTTTAAACATTATTTTCAACCAAACATTTTTAAAGGATACCTACCTGTAACAAAAGTTAGACTTGTTTATCTTTTCTCACAGACCTAAAAGGTTACAGAGTTCCTGAAAATGTTTCACTGACCAGATTACACAATACACAACTAATAGGTTTTAGAACAGATTCTTTATTTATACAGCTTCCAATATACAAGTCTTACACTATAAGCCACTTATTAACTTCGAAAACAGAAGGAGAGTTTACTGAAACCGCGAAAGTGTGTAAGCCGCATTCCGAACGCAATTTTATGCGAGTGTATAATGATGATGATGAGCAGACAAGGTGCTCGCTGCAAAAGTTGGATTTACCTTCCATAGCGCGGGTGTATCATACACATATTTAGATATTGAAAAATATATGTATGTACTTGTACATTGCATGGTTGCTGTGTAGGGAATATAAAATTATTTTTTTGTGCCAAAGGGCTTCATGAAATTTGCTTGTAAATTTCTTTAAGAGGTCTTCGGGGAATAGCTTTCAGAGTTCAGATGCAAACACAATCTAACTCTGGAATTGATTTACCTACATATTTCTATACGACCGTTCATTGTTTGCGAATGCAAATTGGATCGCCAATTTCTGCAATAGATAGATAGCGCTTATGACAGATAAAGGATTAGAAAAATAAACAAAAATCTCCGAAAGGGTCACCTAAACTAACTTTGTATTGCGTGTGTGGATATAGTAGGTTGGTTTCTGAGCTCCTGGAGGATCGAACTAAAATGACTTCCAGTTGAAACACTGACGGCGACCGACGTCGCAGATACTCCAGGCTAATACCAGGAAAAGCACAAAGAGCACTCAACGTGTACAAGTGTCTGTATACTTTTGAAATTCCCATGAATCCTTTGCACAGTTCAGTTAATCATAATAAGGGATATTCCAAGAAGGAAAACCTTTCGTAATTACACTCATTCCCGGCACTAGCCAAAAAGGCAAATATAAAGCGGTGCGACGGGGAAGCGTGTTGTTTAGCTGTCATGACAGGACGGAGAGGTGAGGATTTCCCGAAATCGCCTACCACCCATCCAATGTCTTGGCAATTTCTTGTGGAGCATTCTCCGAACAACTAACATGGAGTGGAATATTTGTTTGAAAATATAAATTACTGTTACGAATTTCTAGGAACCAGATCCTGATGGGAATAAACATATTTTCAGGAAATTCTATGCATTATATATTTACTAATGGCGTAGGTATATATCAAGCAGTTGGAAGTACTTATCGATATGTACGAAGGAATAATTCCGAATGGATTAAAATCAACTCCCAGATGAATGTGCGAATAGCTTATTAGAAAGTTTGCGCGATTATACTGAAAGCGTGTAGGTATGTCCCGTGCCAACGCAAGTGTACTCCTGATGTGAACAGATATTTTCAAAATGCCATTGTGTTTTGTGTAAACAGCAAGTTGCTTTTTTTGTAAGGAGTTCTATATTGTATAGTATAGTTTTGCCGGTGGCGCGCACATTTGAAGAACACCTTTAAGCCACTTGTTGGGCATAAATGAAGGCATTAAGGACCCAATTGGCATGCTTAATCGCTGAGGCCGAAGTCCACCGACTGCATCTAAAGTAAGAATATGTGGCAAATATACAAATTAAATCAAAACTTACCAAATATTTACTCCTTCTGTTCGCTATTCTATTGCTGCGTCAATTGTAAAATCCTACGTTTTCAAGGGACCTCCAATTTGAGGGCTTATTTCATATGAAACAATCTTTCTCCTTTGAGGGAATTCAACTATAGGTAAAGCCATAAAAATAAGTTTGTGGGTCCAAATAATGCGCCAACGGTCATACGACTTTATCCCAAAAAGGAATCCCATCTATATCAAGAAGCCTACGCCCGTACAAGTGCACAAATGACACATACGCGGTACATATTTAAATTAATCCGTCATTTCCTTTTCATCGCCTTGTTTTAATACCACTTTGCCATTTCATTGGAAATCAAGAAAAAAAAAATCAACCAACACAACCCAACTGCGACGAAAAGGAATTAAAATTAATTTGTTATGCGGGCCTTTAAAGCACACATACCGCTCTGTCGGTACTCGGGAATCTCTGTCTCTTGCTTGACGTTTACTGGATTGTGGTTGCGAGCTCAGGAGAAAGTCGGCTTTTCCGTTAATCCAACTCCATAACCTGTGATGTGCTCTGTGCACATGTGTTTAATTATAGAGAGGCTTATGAATTTTCCGAGAACGAGCAGTCGAGAACCCAAACAATTTCGGTTAACATACACATAAATCGCGCAAGTAGCCTTCTTAGCAGCCTCGCACATACCGCTCCCATTTCCACAACAACTGCATCCGATCGCTCGGTGTCGGTGCTTGGCTCGGTGGATGTGTATAGTTGGCAAAAGTTTACCTACCCCAACCGCAAGGGAAAAATGGGATTTTATATCAGTTTTCCACTTGGCCCCGATGGATCGTGGAATTGCTGCCTGCTGTGCTGGATGCTGGTATCATTTTGCTTTGATAAACGGGGGTTGTCGTGTCTTTGCTCGTTGTATTGTACCATTGGGTGCCTGGCGCTGACGCTAAATTGAGAGAGATTGCAAACTATATACGCGAAGGTTAAGGTGGTGGGAGCGAGATTCTAATTGAATTTCGTTCGCACAAACTAGTGGATAGTGGTGCCTTGTATACTTAGGTTAGGTTAGGGGGCAGTTTGCATTATATGTAATATCACCCAGAAGCCATAGAGGCCCATTGTGATTACGCTTTTATTTTGTAGGTATATACTAAGGCATGCAACTAACAAAACTATTTAAATCTGTTGATGAACCTTCTTAGATCTGATGGAGGTATCGTTGCTAGATATTCCAAGCCTTCGGAGAACCGTGCTCCCAAACAAGAGTAGCAGCGTCCTTTGAGGGCTGGGCAGTGTCCAGTTATTACCCCGACGAGCATTCAGATTTGGTTTATTATAAGAGATGTTAGTATCTTTGACTTTTTAGTGTCAATTTTAAGCCACAAACTACGAACTATGATGCAACCGTAAGTGTTGTTCCATCGTTCTTTTGCCAAGTTTAATGTGGCATTATCAACAATGCTCTTATAGCCGCATTACTAATAGTATGTTCACATTTCAGAGCCTCATCTGGCCAGTTTCTCCGCTGACTCGGACTCGTTCCCTTCCACGCCAACATGTGCAGGAACCCAGCATAGGTCGGAATTGGTCTTCCAATCACGGTGTACATTCAGTGCATTATGTTCGGTTGTAAGCTCCACTTCTTCCCGAACGCTTTTGTGCAGGCGTATAAAAAGCGTTTATTCTTTCTTCTTGCGTCGGTATACCGTTTCCAGTTTTATATGGAGCTCAATATGAGACCCAGCTTCGGGTGAGATATTTAGACGAATGCCTTTCAATTTTGGCGGCTAACTTTTTGGTACCTTATATCTTCTGGTCAACAGGATGAGTTCGATCTTGTTGGGGTTTTTAAATAAACCGATAGACCGTTGTTCTCCGTTTACTTCGATAGTTCTGATAGCGCTGATTCCATAACGTCACTGATGGTGGGAAGATATTTTCCTGAGACCAGTATAACTATGTCATCTGCGTAGGTGACCACCTTGATGCCATTGTTAACGAGTGATTTGAGAAGTTTGTTTATTGAGATGGTCCATAAAAGAGGAGATAAGACTCTCCCTTAGCATCACTCGATTAACCGATTTCTCAATCGAGCTGTCACCAAGATTGCTGTTGATGAATCTGCAGTTAAGCATTTCTTTAGCCCAACTAGTCACGTAGTGAGCCAAACCGAGCTCCTCAAATAATAATGGTTCCTGTATATGTCAAGAAAGGCTGCCAACGTAGGTTTAAGGACTTCTTAATGGTTCTAGTGACCTCATGTAGTACTGTTTCCACCAGATCTGCCTTTTGCATATGCGTGTTGAGCACCACATAAGGAGCCATTTACCTTTAGATTGGTCTTTCTAATGTTTTCAAAAGAAAGGCAGAGAGACTTATTGGCCTGTAATCCTTCGCTTTGGAGTGTCTAGGTTTCCCAGCTTTGGGGATGAAGACAACTCTCACTATTTTCCAGAATATTGCTAGAGCCATGGAGTATAGTCGTTTCCTTTTTATTGTACCATGACTGGTTTAATACCGTCCGGTCCCACAGATTTGTAAGGTTGGAAGGACTTTAGAGCCCATGCTCCGCAATCTAGCCACCTCTACGGTCGATTCGACATTGGAACGGAACAGTAGTTAGCCCAGGTCATTTGTTTTGCTGTCCTTGTTTTCTCTTTAAAAGCGCAGAAGCTAGGGCGATACTCGCACCAATCTTCTTCGTTTTTTGTCAGTTTCGCTCGATTGAAAAGTTTCTTTCGGGGGGTCGACATACAAGAAAGGATTTTTTAAAAGGGTCAATTAATGTTCTTGTGAACATATTGACAGCTTCATTAAACATAATCGTGCTCGACAGGAGGTTACCTGATAGATCAGGTTATAGTCGACGTTCGACGCCTTGTATACTTACTCTTGGTTTGGCCTTGCTCATGCTAAGTGCAAGGCCAATTGAAAGGTGGTCGTCGTTTTTGTAACGTTAAATGCAAATAGATTCATCGAATGAAAAGAATGAGTTGCAATACATAACATGATTGACAGTTACGCCATCCGATATAAGGGCAGCCATGTTCCTCATTGGAAGTGTTAATCAATAAAAAAAGAAAATTGTTACCAGCCTTGTGTCAAACAAAAACCCTCTTTCATAACAAACGACAAAACTTCTCGGTAAATTTTCACTCTAAAATTGGATTTCTCGCTAAGCCACCCATAGTGCTTAGTGTCTGCCTCCCTTTGCTCATTTCAAATGCAAAACAAAACATTTTCCAAGCTCACTAAAGTGAGTTGCGAGTGGGCGTTAATACCTTTCCCTTTGTCCAAGGCTTAACACAACAATTTACATACGAACTATAATGAGCTGATCATCGAAGCCGTTATGGAGATTTTAACAAGCAACAGCCTAAGCTCCGGCTTTTTACTAGTGTCTCCGCCGCGTGTGAATTAGGTGAAACATTTTCCCATGTCATTCACCGAGTTGCGCCACATCGTATACAGGTGAAACCGGTGTTGCACGCGATCGATCCGCCAGGTTGTATAGATAGAGATACTCGATCACAGGAGGAGTGGCACAACAAAGCCTATATGCCAGTGACCAAAAAGACCTTCGTTAGCATCTTTTATTTGTTTACACAGTTTTTGTTGCGCCGATTTGGGGCGCGTGCATGTCGTGATTTTTCTTGAATATAGCATTAACGAAAATTTCATTTCTGGGACAAAGTTTTCCCAGGCCCATTCAACTGCACACGTAAAACGATAACAACAGCGAACAAAATAGAAATCGTCACAGTTTCAGGCTTGGAACTTTGCGATTGGGATGGCAGCTACTAAGCTGCCGGCAGCATGTTGTGCAGTGGTGTACCCAATTATGATTAGGTTTGTTGAATCGGTGGTTTTATGCAGCTGCACGTGGCTTTCACTGCACGAATAATAATGAAAAGCCATATCCACGTTGTCATGCTAAAACTGAATACGATTTCAGTCAAAGAGTGAGAGTTATTTATGTAGATACGCATTAATGCAAATGCCGATTGGTAAATTCAATTTATTTATTACCGCTACGCTGACACGCTGACAGTGCTGTTTAGGGGTTTTGGTGCTGCGATTGCGACGGAGAAATGCTGAACGCTCATGCTTATTTAATTTGCAACAGTTTAGTTATGAGGGTTAAAGTGATTAGCAGGTTTTTCAATCATAAAATGGCTGCTGTATGTATGGCTTTATAGGGTAAACGCACGTAAATGCTTTAATGGGCCATAATGTGATACTGGAACTGGATCGATTAACCCTGGCGGCAGTTTCAGTGGAGGTGTTGGAAATGGGTTTAATTATTATGAGGGACCATTAATTGAAATTAAATTCAGTGAAGTTAGGCCCATAAGCTGACTTGTTACCTATGCACACAGATTGGGTGTTGTATGAAGACAGTAGACTTTGATTGGCATCATCGAGGCGGTACCCAGTCTCATACACATTAATTGTGCGGGTACTAGTCTTGTCCATCTGGACGTGAGTTGCTAAACTTATAAGCGCGAAGTAGAAAATATTAGCAAGACCACAGTTCCCTGTCGGAATTGCCTGGTGACTAAATGGGTCTCAGAAGTCTCACAAGAACTCCATACAAGAGGGACGTAAGGCGTGTGACGAATTCACTAGATCTAATCAAAAGTGTTGTCAAGATGACTACCTATTTTGACATATTTGGACTTGAGGTCGATCCACAAGAAGAGAGGCTAAATATCCAATTGATTTGCAACCCTACACAATTACACAAAATGTTGGCAACGCTATGCTATTGACAGGCTATTCACTTTGACATATTAAATATTTACCTATACCTACCATATCCATAAAGTTGCCTTAAATTGAATTTCACTTGGATTTACACAGTCTTCCTGTCGAATAAATTCATTCAGAAGCTTAGCTACAGACCAAAATCTAAAATGATCATATGAAATTTATTTTACCAATTTGAAAAAAATACTAGCAACGATTTTTATAGCGATCGCAATTTTTATATGTAATTATTCTTTGGGTTGGGGGTACATAGTTGTGACAAAGTCTTTTATATAAATAGGCGAAGTCAAATAATTAAGAACCACTTTCGCGGCCTTAAAAATAACATTCGCACTGGCAAACTCTGATAAAATTTATTATGTGAATTGTTTGCCAAAGCTTGCAAATATTCGTTCGTTCATAGCTGGCCGCTCCCTTTATACTCATATTCCTATCCCATATCTGTAATTTGGGTAAGTCATTGCTGATTCTGACTTATTCATGATTAGCTGTTGTCTACGATCCTCCCATTTCTCTTCAACTTGTTCAAGTGGATTTTATTCTATTCTAATGGCTTCTGTAGCTTAGGCTCTGCGCATTCAGTTATAAAATTCTCTGCTAGAATTACCTGCACTTTCTAATTCCAAACGTATTAAAAAGTTCCTTAAAGGAAACATCACAACCCATTCAATTACAACCCTTTTGTATGTACCACGCAAATTTATTTACAATTCCCAGAACTCGATAAGTTTACAGCGCCAAAGCAAGGTTAATCATAAACTATAACAAAAAACTGAGAGATAAACTAAGCTAATTACTTTGTATAGGAAAATTGTTTGTGCTATAACATCAATGAAGGAGATATGAGGATAGATGCAAAATGGCTGAAGTATAGAGCCGTGGCTGTTGGCGTTGTTACTCCTTTAAGCTAAAAATATAAACACTATAATAAGGTTTTGTTTTGTTATGGTGGACAAAAAAAGCCTCCCCTCTTTTGAATGGTGGAGGGAAATAACTTCAAAGGGCAATAACTTCACCTTGAGAGGGAAATAATTTCACTTTTTTGTGTGAAGTTATTTGCCACTAAAAGTGGGCAATTACTTCGCCACAAATTTGTGGTTCCCACCAACGATTTGAGAATTTATTGCTTACCGAGAACCCTTTTGGAAAAAGTAAGAGGGTAGAGAGATCACCCCCATCATCATGTAAAATGGATGAAAACCAAACTCTGAATGCTAAATATTCAGAAGTCTGCAAGGAAAGAAATGGGTTTAAGCAACTAAACGAGACATTAATCCAAGAAATTAATAGTTTAAAGCAGGAGTTGCAAACGTTGAAAAATCAGATCAACAGCCAAAACAACGAAAAATAAATAATTAAAGTAGTTGAGTTCTCAACTGATGAGGAAGAACTACTGAAAGAGGCAGAAAGAAAACCCAAAAACGGGAACAAAAATAAAAAACGGAAGATGAGCACATCCCCAAAGATCTCATCTCCGAAAGAAAGCTATGAAGATACGAATTATGTTCCAAATAAAGAAAATAAAATTCAAAAGCCAGTCAAACCTCCTCCAATTATTGCTCTGGAAATTACAAAGCATAAAAGCTTAGTTAAGTCATTGGAGGAAAATAAAATTAAAGCTAATACAATGCTAATAAATAGTAATAACATTAAAATAAATGTAGATGAAGAAGATTCTTATAGGAGACTTACCAAAATACTTAACCAAAAATAGGTGCAATGGTACTCTTATGAGAATAAACAAACTAGGCCAATTAGGGTTGTTGCAAAGAAACTACACTTCTCATGCTCGCCAGAGAGTGTAGTTCCAGATCTAAGAAGGAAAAACCTAAAGATACTAGAAGCTGTCAATATGCTAAAATCTAAAAGCAAAGTACCGCTTCCAATGTTTATGCTAACTTTTGAGCACGACGAAAATATCAAAAGATATACGATATTAAAGACATCCTTGGAATGAAGGTAGAGATTCATGGCGTAAGGAAATCAAAACATACTGCAGCTCTAATCCAAGATGCGTAAAGTGTGCAGGAAACCACCATACTAAAGATTGTATGAATAAAAAAGACGAACCAACAAAATGCGCTAATTGCAACGAAAAGCATCCAGCCAACTATAGAGGCTGCTTAGTTGCAAAACAGATTCAATTAGCAAAAGACAAAAAGCATAAACAAACTATGCCAAATACCAAAAAGGACGCACCTAAAGACATAAAGGACTTGCAGTTGCGATATGCACAGGCTGCATCGAAAAAAGTAGATAATGTCGCAAAAACGATAACTACAACTAACACTAAATTAAATAAAAATATGGAAACGTTCATGGAAGAAATCCTAAGTAGAATAGAAAGCATGGATAAAAGCAATAAAGCTATATAAGAAGGAATATTCGCTCCTTGAGAAAAAAAGCAGCAATAACAAGGCTGCACAAAAAACAAGAACATGATGGATACTTTAAAAATCCTGGAATGGAATGCTAATGGTATCGAGAACCGTAAGGATGAAATCCAAGTAGTCCTGGACATGAACCAAATAGATATATGTCTTGTCTCTGAGACGCACTTAAAATTCAATACAAACTTTAAACTGCAAGGGTACGAATTATATCACTCCCCACATCCCCATAATTCATAGTAAATAGTTATAGTAAAGAATACCATCGATCACCATATAGAAGCCAAGTTCCAATCATGCGCGATACAAGGAATTTCTGTTAACATTCGAACGAAAAGTGGAAAAACTATATCAGTTGCATCAATTTACTGTTCTCCCAGTTACAATCTAAAGAAAAATGACTTTTTAGGCCTCTTCCGAATATTTAGCAATAGATTTATTGCAGGGGGAGATTTTAATGCCAAAAACAAGTATTGGGGATCTAGATTGACAAATACAAGAGGAAGAGAACTTTATGAAGCAATAAACGAAATTAGCGGCAAGCATCACTCAACGGGAAAACCTACGTATTGGCCAACAGATAGAAACAAAATCCCTGATCTTGTCGACTTCTTCGTAACAAAGAATATTTCGTCTAACAATATAAAGGTAGAAGAAGGGCCAGATCTTGACTCAGATCATTCCACAATACTTTTAACACTTGGCGATAAAATCATTATTAAAGAAAATAGCGCAAGGCTAGGAAATAAGCTGACTGACTGGAGCTACTTCAGGCTGCATCTAAAGGATAGTATTCAGCTCTTAGAAACAATTGAAACAGAAGATCAATTAGAAGATGCTGTTCAAATATTAACTGTCAATATCCAAAGAGCTACATGGGCTGCAACACCTAAAACGAAAACTAAAATCCAACAAAACTCGTATCCAAAAGTAATATGTGATACAATTACGGAAAAGAGACGAGCTAGAAAACGTTGGCAACAAACAAGGGCGCCCAGAGACAAAACAATACTGAATAATCTAAACAATCAGCTTAAAAGATCGATAAGAGAATTTAAAAATGAGTCTCTTAAAAAATACCTTAGCAATCTTACAAATGATGCTAGTACCGAGTATTCACTTTGGAAGGCAACAAAGAAAATGAAAAGGCCAATTGCTCATATCCCACCAGTTAAAAACAGTGAAGGTAACTGGGCAAAAAACAACCAAGAAAAAGCTAATTTATTTGCTGAATATCTTGAAGGCCTCTTTCAACCATATGAAGATAAAGACTGTCAAGAAAGCGAAGAATTGTGGCACAAAGGACTGATCTATAAATTGCAAAAGCATCTGCCAAAACAATTTTCAGAAATTTTAGAGTCCTATATATTAGAGAGATTCTTTAGAATTAAACAAGGAAATGACTACTCCACATTAAGAGAAATAAAAGCTGGTGTACCACAAGGAAGTGTGTTGGGTCCTGTATTATATCTCTTATTTACTAGCGACTTGCCGAACAGTGATGAAACACCTGTGGCAACATTTGCAGATGATACTGCTGTACTTGCTGTGGGAGAAACTGTCGAAGAAGCGACAAAAAAACTACAGAAGGAAGTGAACAATATAACAAAATGGACAAAAAATTGGCAAATTAAACTAAATGACCTAAAATCGTTCCATATAAATTTTACAAATAAAAATGTTTAGCACATACCAGTATTCATAAATGATAAAGAAGTAGATTACGCAAACACAGCCAAATATCTAGTCATGACACTAGACGCAAAACTGCGCTGGAAAGCACATGTAAAGAAAAAAAGAGAAGAACTAAATATGCGCTACAATAAAATGTATTGGCTTATAGGGAATGCTCTTGTTTGTCAAATTACAATAAATTACTGCTTTATAAGCAAATTCTCAAACCAGTATGGACCTACGGGCTCCAGCTGTGGGCATGCACATGCAAAACAAATTTACAGAAAATTCAAACATTTAAAAACAAAGTTCTACGGAATATAGTAAATGCACCATGGTACATAAGAAACGCTGATCTGCATGAGATCTAGAAATAGAAATGATTGAAGATGAAGTCAAAAAAGTAGCTAATAGACATAAACTTAGGCTTCTCAATCACGTCAGCTCAGAAATGAAGGAACAATTAAATACTAGCAATATGACTAGGAGGTTAAGAAGGATAAAACCTTTTGAACTAGCTACATAGCTCGAAAAATAAAACAAAAACAGTATTAAATCCTCTATGGACATATACTTAGAATATGAATTTTAAAATATGAAAGACAAATTGCTGATTGGTTTAACTACTAGGTGCAATAATTGGAAAGCTGGCTAATCCCCGCCCTGCGACAATGAAATACCAAGAAGGGAAAACGGGAAGACGCGAGAAGGGGTTAGTGGGTAGAAATCACCACACTGTTACTGAGTACGGGCTCGGTTTCGTCTTTGAAAGATTACCACCTCCCAGCGTACAAAAAAAAAAATTTGAGAATTTTTCGATTCTGGATTTTAGTATAATTTAACTAACAAACAGTGACCCCATCAAGCAGGGGGGTTGCAGGGTGGCAGCATTTCCCCCATACATTTTTCACTGTTTATGAATTGGAGCTTACAAAAATGTCGTCGCGTGTTAAGAAAAATTATTTCTCACTTTCAGTGGGAAATAACTTCACATAAAATAGGTAAGTGAAATTATTTCCCACTCGATGTGAAGTTATTTCCCATGTGAAGTTATTGCCCGTGGAGTTATTTCCCTGCACCCTTTTGAATTCCACAAGGTATAGGAAGCTATGCACCTTTTTTAGTGGATATGAATAATTGTTATACATCGGTGGCGTTGTTTGATTCTTGGTGAAACTATTTTGTACATCTCGTATGTGATTTGTGGGAATGCGAACTGTTTAGCATGTGATATTATTAGAGCGCCGTACTAATAAGGAATTTTAGTCGCACGACTTTAAATTTAGGGAAGCTCACAATTGCGAACTTTTTTGAGGAAAATGAGCAACTATGAACTACTACAATTTAGAGTCGAAACTAAAAATGTTTATTGGTAAGGCCCACAGTGAAGGAGTTAAACTTGGCCTACAGCAAAGCGCTGTGTTTTTGTTGACATTTTCAAGAGGTCCCGCAGTTACTTCAAAGTTTCGTACTATTTCCAACAGTTTCATTGTTGAGACAATCATTGCTTTGGAGTGTTGTGATTGGGGTGTGAAAAGAGCTGCTTAGTAGGTTAGGTTATGTTAGTGGGCTGGCGAGGAGAAGTCCGCATCCGCACTACACATTGTGTTACCCATAGGGGGAAAGAGTTTATTGCTTACTTGGGGGTCGATTCGCGTTCTGTGAAAGTGTGAAGTGTCTTCACAAGTTCACGATTAATTCGATTTTCGATCTATGAAAAAATGAAAACAAATTTTATATGATAATTTATTTATCACAGCTGTTTCATTTGTGAAGAACTGTGCAAAGCAAATGAGACCCACAATGGAAACCAAAAATAGGCGCCGACAAAATTGTTAGACTGAAAATCAGTACTGTCGTTGTATAGATACTACAAAAGCAGTATTTGCACAGGTTTTTGTATCCTTGTACTGCTGTACTGCACACACATTTAAGATATTGCTTAAAAAAAAGGTCGTGGGTTCACCTTTTATTATTATATTATATTAATTCCTTAAATATCCACTAAGAATAAGATTTTAACACCTTTAAAGTATAGGTATTCATGTATTTACTTTTCAAACATACCAAGCAAAAGTTGCTTTTGAGACAATAGGAACAAGCGAAAATGGCAAAAAAGGTTGGAGTCTTCTTATGTAAGTGTGATATCAATCATTAAATGTGTTCAATTCGTACCTAAGACTTGTACTAAGATCACAACATCCTCTTGTACTTTATTGTTACTTATTTCTGTTTATTTCGTATTTTGATTTTGTGGAATTAATTTTTTTGTTATAAGAAACTTACATTTAAGTGTGTTTAGGGTTTTAATTTTAACGATGATTATAAATATTATATACAGTGCGGTGCACCTAATTAAATGTTGGTTAAGGCGGATGACTGTTCGGCTTTGTCGCAGTGAAATGTTTATATTTCTGCACTGCCCCTATTAATCAACCCTTCCATTCATATCAACAATATGGCATATAGAATCCGTCAGCCATGCAGAAACTTACGTAAAAAAACTTAATATAAGTTTGGGATCTTTATAAGACGTTCTGGAGAGTTGCCGTAAAGAGAATAAAATATCTGTTCACTTAAGCTTAGACGGCTCATACCTGTATACATTTTTTCAAAAATTCTTAATACCTTAGGCGACTCGTTAAATATTTGGCAGCAACAACCAAACACCTATCAAACTCTTTGAAAAGGGAGTTTGTCCGCCGAGAATGAGAATCTCTAATAGAACAATGGTTGTTCTTAAAAGGTTGACTTTGCGCAAAATATAGCTTTAAAAATTGTCAGCATTCAAAAAAACAAACACGAAATAACAAATTTAGGAACTTCTGGAGGAATAACAGGTAGTATGCGCGAATTCATAGAGGAGAAAACATGACAGCTTGTCAGTTTCTAAGTTTCCCGAATTAAGTAATATAAGCTATACAATTTATGTCACAAATGTGACAAGGGTGAAAAAAATGTTCACGTTTTTAGTAGTGTACTTATTTTTATTAAAACATAGGAAAGGTTCTTTAATTCAATTAATAAATAGATTTTGTAGCACTCAAAAATTTCGTGGCTTTCTCCCTCCTTTTTCCTTTCCTTCCTCTTTTTCATGACAGCCTCCAGCCACGATCAGCCACGATGTCGGTATATGTTTTTGCTTGCTTTAGTTGTCGTAAGATGTCGTTGTCGACAACAGTCCCTCCCGGTACGACGATTGCTGGGCGCCCGTATATCCCGCTGCTAGTCTGCACTGTGACCTTTCTCTCCTGCCCATCATTGCTGAGTGTGCGGTCTAATATTTTTCCTTTGGGCCACAGATTTCGAGGATTTGAATCGTCAACAATGATGACAATATCTCCAATTTCAATCGGTTTTACGGGAGCCCACCATTTACCCCTTCTTGTGAGAGTTGGCAGGTACTCTTTTAACAATCCCTTCCAAAATAGGTTTGCATACTTCATCCAGTCCTTTCTTAATAAGGCTGTATCGGTTGTTTGAACGACGTCTGGCTTGTGTCCGTCGGACGTCCCCAGGAGGAAATGGTTTGGCGTTAGCGCATCGTCAATTTAATTTTTTTTAAGAGGTAATAAGTTAATTGTTTTCTCGACTTCCAGCATCATACTATGGAGCAATTCATCGGATGGGTTTCTCGTCTGTATAATCTCCTTAAGGACTTTCTTCACAGTTTGGATCATTCTCTCCCAAGTACCTCCCATATGAGGCGAAGATGGCGGATTGAAGCACCATTCCGTAGCAGGACCAGAGCTGCATAGTGTGCTGAATTTCATTCTTAGCACCGTGGAAATTCGTGCCGTTATCGCTATGGAACTGCAGTGGAATACCCCGGCTAGCCATGAACCTTTTTATTGCCAGAATACAAGAGTCGCTAGTTAAGCTTGTTGCTATTTCGATGTGGATTGCACGAGTAGTCATGCAAGGAAATAATACTCCCCATCGCTTTTCGGTTCTGCGGCCAAATGTCACCGCCATGGGACCGAAGTAGTCCACCCCAGTGTATGAGAAGGGGCGACAAAATGTCGCGAGTCTGGCTGCTGGAAGACCTCCCATTTGAGGTGGCTGGGGAAGAGCACGCTGATTTTTGAAATGCTGTCAGTTTTTTTATAGTCGCCTTAACAGCCTTAACAGCCGATCGCGTATTAGGTATCCAGAACCTTTGCCTGAGTTCGTTGACGAAAGTTTCATTTTGCAGGTTGTGTAGTTGCTCATGCGTGCTTTGTAAAATAAGACAACAGATTGAATGGCCAGGAGGTAGTAAGATCGGCCGCTTGACATCATGATCTACTTCAGGAGACACCTTTTTCGTCCAAGTAAGGCGAAAGCTTGTAGATGGAACTACTCCTATCCAGCGTTGGTTGTTTGCCCGTTCTCTTCTTCTGCTCGGTAAGACTTAATATTTATGTGACGTAGATGGAGACTCCTCAGGGGCAGCTCAATCCTCTGTTGTAATTTAGTTGAGTAGGATAGGTATTGGGGATCTCTGCCTATTCGGTCCGTTTAATTCTCCCCTACTCGTGGGTACATATATATGGACCTAAATTTAAATAATAAAAATAATATTCCTTCGGAAAACGAGGTGGAAGGCTTAGGAGGGGTCGAGAGGGCGCTGGAAAGTGCTGACATGAACCCGAATAAGCTCGAGGGGTCAGTGGACTCTGATGGGAAACCAAAAGAGTTAGCAGACCAATCGTCAGTGGAGGTGGACAATGCGGGGCAGAAATGCGCCAAGAGGTCAGCCGGAACTGCGGAAGCCGGATTGGAAGAGGAGAGAAGTCCCGACTCCGAGCGGAAGTTGCACCAGCAACTGAAGCAAAGAATGAAGAGGGTCAGAAGGAGGCAAAGATTGGCCTTGGCCAAATCTGTCTCGGCGAAAGGCATAAGTAAGTCGGTTGAGGAGTTGACTGAAATGGTTGCCAACTTGACGTCGACCGAAACCTCTCCAGAAGACGGTGGATCTAGGAAACGGTTCAAATGTTCCGGGACCATGAATCCACCTAAAACTGTGAAGAAGGGGACGGAAGGCGGAAGGGAAGACGGACAGTCTGTACAATATGGGGTCAGTCTACAGGTACCACACTCCAGTGGTTATGTGGAAGGACAACATGTACAACGGACTATTAGTCAACCCGGAAAGCAGGAATCGTGCAAGGCCGAGCAACCTGGACCAAGCAAGGTAAAGCGAAAGCTGAGCCAAGCTATGGGAAGGAGAGCAAAGCAAGCAGATGCTGCAAAGCCTTACGCTAGGAGTGAGAGAGCCAAAGTTGACAAGGGTGTAAAAACCTTTGCTCAGACAGCGGCGAACGATCTCCAAATGGGTGTTGCCGACATGAGTCGAGAGGGGGGGATAGAAGCTTCACAGTTGAGTATTTTCAAAAATGCTCTGCTGAGGGCTCTTGACTTACTTCCGACAAATGCAGGTGATATCGGTGTAAAGGAGATAACCTTGGAGGAAGGGATTATAGCAATAAAATGCGTAAACCAAGAAACCAAGGGGTGGCTATGTGAGACTGTAGGGAAGATGACCGACCTATGGGAGGGAATCAACCTTAAAATAGACAGGCTTCACATACTAAAGGATGTGGAAAGGTTGATAATCTTCGTTCCCGGTGAACCCGTGAGCAAGGATGTCATTCTTGCCAGACTTTGTCGTCAAAATTCCTGTGTGAAGGACACTTCGAAATTTAGGGTTATTCATGTGGGAAGATATGATGACAAAAAAATTGGTGGAACCAAGCTGACGATCTGGTGTCCGAGGGAGGAAGCGAGGCTGGTTAGACAAGCAGGAGATAGACTCTTTTGCGGGTTGGACATAGCATTCGTGAAGTTCCAAAGATCATCGGAAAAGACTCAACCTGGAAAGCCAACCGGTAGGGCGACGAAGTGATAGACACCATGGAGATGGGATCAACACAAGTCGGGCGGGAGGTGGGCTCTTACCGGGAAAAGCTGAGGGTGATTCAATTGAACCTTCATCACAGCAAAGCAGCATCGGCAATGATGACTAAGTGTTTTGATGAGTATTCGTTTGATATAGCCCTGATACAGGAGCCTTGGATCTTTAGAGGAAAGATTAGAGGACTCCCAAATAGCATGGCTGAGTTGCATTATGCACACCAATCTTGGTGAGGCACGGAGTTCAAGCATATAAATTGCCGGATCTGTGTGCCCCAGACCTTGCAACAGTACGAGTAGGATCAGGTGCGGGAAGTTTTGTCATAGCATCGGCATACCTGCCGTATGATTCTCCAGAACCTCCTCCGACAAGAGAGTTAGAGTCTTTGGTGAATGCATGCAGGAACAGGAACGAGGATCTAATAATTGGTTGTGATGCCAATGCACATAATACAGTGTGGGGCAGCACCAACGATAATTACAGAGGAGAAGCCTTATTCGAATTTGTATCATGCAAGGATCTAGCTATCTTAAACCGGGGAACAGAGCCAACCTTCGTCGATGTGAGACGAATGGAAGTGATCGATGTTACCCTGTGCAGTAGCCAGATAATTGAAAGAATATCAAATTGGAGGGTAATGGATCAGGCTACATTGTCGGATCACAGAGCCATTTCATTTGATGTTCGCTATGGATCTAAAAGGAAAAAAGATCGGAAATACATCAGAATTCCGAAGAACACAGATAGGATAAAAAACCTTGAAGTGTTGGAGGAAAAACTGAATGTAATGACATTCGGAATACCGAAAAACACTTGGCATGTAGAATCACAGTTGAAGCATCTGCAATCAGCCGTTGAAGTTGCGTACCGAGTGGCTTGTACACCTAATTTAGTGGAAAAACAAGATCCTGCGCCTTGGTGGTGCCGGGAACGTGAAAGGCTGCGAGGAAGGCCTTCAATCACGCCATGAGGAGGGGAGAACCCGAAGCATGGGATGAATATAAGACGAAAAAGAAAGAGCTAAACGTTACTCTGCGACGACGTAAAAGGGAGTCATGGAGGGACTTTTGCTCGAGTATGAGGAGTACATCTGAAGTCAGTAGACTACAAAAGATTGTCTCGAGAGATCCAGTTTCTAAGATCGGACTCATTCGTAATAGAGCGGGGGAGATGGTGGAAACACTGGATCACACAAATGAGGTCCTAATGGAGGTACACTTTCCAGGAAGCTATAAGTCAGATCAGCTCTGGGCTCCAAGGAAACAAGGAGCGAACAGGATGGATAGGACGGAAGCAGAACGGATCGTGACACCAAAAGCGGTCAAGGGTGCGATAGCAACATTCTCACCCTTCAAAACTGCGGGGCCGGATGGTATATTTCCAGGTCTAATGCAATGGGGTATAGACGTAATTTCACCAAGGCTCAGGAATATATACGTTGCATGCCTAGCAATAGGCTATATCCCGATAACATGGAGGGAAGCAAATGTGGTCTTCCTTCCAAAACCGGGAAAAAAGGACTACACCGAGGCAAAGTCATTCAGACCAGTCAGCCTAACATCCTTCCTGTTAAAAATAATGGAAAGGGTGATGGTGGACTATATGGAGAGTACTGCGCTTAAGATGTATCCTTTAAATAGTAGACAGCATGCATACAGGGTAGGCATGTCTACAGAAACAGCGCTACACCAAGTAGTACGCGTTGCGGAGGAAGAGCTAAATACCGGGGGCATTGCGATGACCACTATAATGGACATTGAAGGTGCCTTCGATAAGATATGCTTTGAAAGTCTGAAACAAGCCTTGGAAAAACGTAGGGTTAACCCACTGGTGGTAAGATGGGTGGACAATATGTTGAATACGAGGGCGATTAATATTCAGACGGGAACCTCAAAACTCAGAGGAAGGGTTAGCAGAGGTTGCCCACAAGGAGGTGTTCTCTCACCTACACTGTGGAATATCACTGTGGACTCTCTTCTCGACAGACTCGAGGCGACGGGCATTCACACAGTGGGATATGCCGACGACATAGCAATAATGGCCAGAGGCAAATTCATGGACGTCACCGCAGATATCATGAGGAATGCACTCAGAGTGGTTGAGCGGTGGTGTCTGGAACAAGGGCTCTCCATTAATGCGGTGAAAACAGATCTAATAGTCTTCACTAGGAAGAGGAAAAATCTGGAATTTCGGCCCTTAACACTTTTCGGATCGGAACTAACAATGACTAAGAAGGTTAAGTATCTGCGAGTCTATCTAGATACTGGACTTACTTGGAATTACCATGTTGAGGAGAAGGTCCGGAAGGCAAAAAGAGTACTACATCAGTGCAAACGTGTGTGTGGACAGAGGTAGGGACTCTCGCCTAGGTCAGCATACTGGATGTATACGATGATAACTAGACCCATTATCACGTACGCCTCGGTTGTATGGTGGGCGAAAGCCTCTCAGAAAACTGTGAGGAAGCACCTGGATAGGGTTCAGCGTTTAGCATGTATGGGAATTACAGGTGCAATACGTACAACCCCAACATGCGCATTGGAAGTCATCATGGGGATATTACCGCTAGACTTATTTATTAAGAAAACAGCGGCCCAAACGGCACTTCGCTTGCATCGAGATGCGAAATGGCACCATCGTGGTACGATCTATGGACATAGGAAGATCCTGGAACTTGTTAAAGACGAGATTAGGGAGCTAAACATGCCTATGGATCGAATAACAAGGGTGCGTATTATGGAAAGAAATCACAAAACTCGTATTGAGAACGGATTACTTCCAGAAAAAAGAAATGGTGAAATAGTGGTTTTCACGGATGGATCCATGATGGATGGCGGGGCGGGGGCCGGTATCTATTCAGAAGAGCTGGAACTTGCCCGTCACATTAGCCTCGGGAAATACACTTCAGTATACCAGGCTGAGATGATTGCCTTGCTTTATGCGTTGGACTACTTGCTTGAGTGTCAGGTGGAAGGAAGAAATATCCTCATAGCACTGGACAATCAGGCGGTGATCAGATGCATGGAACAAACAAACATCACAACATCACTGGCACTGGAATGCGTACTTAAACTCAATAAGTGTTCATCTAAAAATGAAGTAACACTGACTTGGGTACGAGGACACATAGGGATCGAAGGCAATGAAAAGGCGGACTCCCTTGCAAAACAGGGGTCAACTGAAAAGTAGCTGGGACCAGAACCATTCTCTTCAATTGGCAGAGGAATGGTTGAACAGCTTGTCCACAAATGGATCACGGCAGAACACCTGAGAAGGTGGTCAACCGTGGAACAATGTAGACAAGCTAAAATGGCAATAAAGTGGCCGACCTGCTCCACTCAAAGAAGAGTTCTAAGCATGAGTCGAGGAACATTGAAATGGGTGGTGGCTTTGTCTACAGGACATGGTAATTTCAGGTATCACTTAAGGAAAATGGGCCTTATAGAGGATGATACTTGTAGACTATGCCTGGAGGAATCTGAGACAGCGGCACATATACTGTGTCAATGCCCGGCATTGGCTGGCAGAAGAATGAGGATCTTGGGACATCAATGGGTTGAGACCCAGTCGATGAAACAGATGCTAGCGTTAACACTAGGAATTGAGCCCAGAGAAGAAATGTGGAGAAATCCAGAGAGTCTCTCTGAGTAAGATTTACAGTGGTAGAGAGACGAAAAGAGACCCGACAATGGTGGTCTGATTCAATTATCTCTCGAAATATATATATATATATATATATATATATATATATATTTGACGTAGACATCGAGTTGAGCTTGACGATAGAGATAGATTTCAGCTTCTTGATATTCTTCTTTAGTGACGAAGCCCGAACGTGGTGGCAACCCTTTACTGGAACAACGAAATTAAAAATGAAACGGAAAACGAATACCTGTGAGCGAAGCAGACGCATTAATTTTGAGAAGCGCGTCATGTCGATAATAGCTTCGGATTTAAACGCATGGACGAAAAAATAGGAGCCTATTTGCTCTTCCGTTGTTATATTTCCTGCAGTGTCGGCAGTCAACAAAAAACTTGGGCCAGTAAACCAACGGCCGGATGCTTCGAAAGTAGGGTTTCTCTGACACTTTGTCCCTTCATCTGCGACATTCATCTTTGTTGGCACAAATCTCCAATCCTTCACGTTGGATGACTCCAAAATTTCGGCGACACGAAAGGTTACAAATTGGCGATAATTACGATGATTCGCCCGATTTGTAACAGGAGCGATGGGAGGAGCTTTAGTTTCAGGGTACACGGAAAGAATTTAAAGATCAAATCAAGAAAAATAAGCGCAGAATCACGAAAAGTTTGTCTAGTTTTAGAGCTTAGCTAAGGATTTACTGATTCACGACTTTTTTTTTCGCAATTCTAGAAATTGTACGAAGTGAAGATATTGACCCTCAAAAGTCGTGAATCAACACTTTTCAGTATCAATAATGCGATCAAACGAGAAATAGATATTGCCATAACCGATCGCAATTTGACACAAATAGTTATCAATTTGATATTACATGGATTGTAAATTGCAAAAATAATTCGTAAATTACCACTTTTCTGTTGTGAATTACGATTTCCTCCCTTAGCAAAATACAACCATTTAGTCTTGAATTGCAACTCAATAGTGTTGATTTGCGAACTAACAGGGGTGGATTTACGACTTCAGTAGTTGCAATTTACAAATTCTTAGTCGTAAATTGCAACTTATTTTTATCAATTTGCAATTCATATTTTGCAATTTACGTTTCTTGAGTAGTGATTTGAGGAATCGCCGTATTAAATTGAAAATGTTTTGTCGTGAAATTAGAAAACTTTATTCTCAATTTGCAACTTATATCTTGTGATTTACAAATCAAAATTCAAAGTTTTTTTAATTAGGTTATTTTTGCATTCCTCCTGATATCCAAGAAAATCATACGGCGCCATATCGTCCGGAGGCAACGGGATTTGTCTGGGGTGGTTTTTGGGTCTATGATGAAATTTAAAATACAAAGAAAATATTTAGATGAACTTGACATTTATACGAACCTTTACAATTATTTTCGATTACATATGAATACATTCCAATTGATACTTCTTTTCTAATAGCAAGATGTAACTTCTGAAAAAAAATACAGATTTATATGCGTAGGTACTTCAGGGTTTTTGGAATTCAATAGGTACTTACAAAATGTATTCCAGAATGCTTTATAATTAGTAGGACACTCACTATCCATACGAATTAGTTATATTTAAATTTAAACAACTTTAACCCGACTGCTTTAAACAAAGATTGAATACCGACTGCCTGTCTCTGCACCGATACGCAATGTGCACAATGAAGATTTGGCTTCATGATTACAGCTGTCTAGCAATACCACATACATACATTCATCCATAAAAAGAAAGGACTTAAAAGGATTTCGATAGGTACATGGACTATGAACTGTGCATAAAAAAAATCCACACATCAGGTAGTTGATTCCATGGAAATTACAAAAAATATTTTGCAATTTACGACTTCTCTACGTCAATATACGTTTTCAGTTTCATGTGTTAAATTATTACAAGATTTTATTGATTCATCATTCAGTTTTGGTAAATCACCAAATATTTTTCGCAATTTGAGATTGTGAAGTGGTGTTTGAGAAATTGACCTATTAGAGTGGTAAATTGCGCCAAACAATCTCGCAAATCACTACAAATAAAAGAAGCTCGAATTGATACTTCTAATCGTAAATTACAACAAACAGAATTTGGTATTATCCGCCGTTTTCAATGTCAAATTACCAATTTCTGTATCAATCCATGAAAACTTCGTTGTGATTTGCGACAAATATATAAATCGTAAATTGCAACTCAAAATTTTGCAATTGGTGATTTTCAATTCTTTCCGTGTAGTAGTTTCAAGCGGATGCATGTGCTGAAGCCAATGGTAAAATGTTTAATACAGGTTGAAGTTTCGTCTGTTGCACGTACATAGTGGCGTTGTCTTTGTATGGACGGGTTGCAGTTTGACTATTGCTTGGCAAATCAATTGCCTTACTGTCATGTCGCTTGCCCACCTCTTTAGACTGTGCCTGTTATTTAATTATTTAAGCTATGCTTCCGTATAGTACTGACGGATTCTTCTTTATCATCCTGTTCCTCCTCCTCTGAATCATTATTCAACAGCAATTCAAATCGTTGCTTCAGATACTTTGCATCTCTTGCCTGTTGCCGTACCTGTGCCTCCTTCTCTCTCTGCTCTGCTAATGTTCGCTCCTCTTCTAATAGACGAAGTTGAAGTTCCTTCTGGCGAAAACGTTTCGAACGAGTCGTTCCAGCTACTGAATCTTGTGGTGTTGACTTCGCACTCACTGAATTGTTATCAAATCCTGGAGCTTTGGTGCAGTCGTCACACATCCAATCTCGATTTTATATGCTTTCGTCGACTGCCACACATGCAAAATGAAACCATAAGTCGCACGTATCGCATTGCACCATATCCAGAGTGTCCATTGCTTCACACATAGCGCATGTAGAAGTTGCATTCTTGTTAATTTCCATTTTTCTTCCCTTTCTTCTCCCTGTGGTTTTAGGTGTTTCTTTTGGATTCGTAGCCATCTTGTCGATATATATTATATGCGCACCAGGTTTATTCAAAGCGAAGAAATATATTTATTTATTTTTTCTTATTCACCAGACATTTTTGAGAAATGTCACAAATGTGACAAGGGTGAAAAAAATGTTCACGTTTTTAGTAGTGTACTTATTTTTATTAAACATAAGAAAGGTTCTTTAATTCAATTAATAAATAAATTTTGTAGCACTCAAAAATTTCGTGGCTTTCTCCCTCCTTTTTCCTGTTCTTCCTCTTTTTCATGACAGCCTCCAGCCACGATGTCGTTTTATGTTTTTGCTTGCTTTAGTTGTCGTAAGATGTCGTTGTCGACAACAATTTATATGTATAATTCTTTCAGGGTGAAACTCAATGACGTTATAACTCGATAACCCCTGGGACGATTTTCATGATTCTTTTTTGGTTTTCTTCGTATTGTTGTATTTCTTTAGGCAGAAAGAAGACTCCGATTTGGTTTCCTATTGGTTTCCTATTAAATAATTATTTTTACTTTTCTTTGTCAAAAATTAATTAGCAATCTACGTATGTGCGGCATTATTTTGTTTCCAAAAAGTTGGTTTCAGATTAATGTATAATGCGTTTGCCAACAGTCCTGGATTATTTTTGATTTTGTGCATCGCTTTTATACAGTTTATTTTGGGTCAAAATTAAAAATGAAAAGTTTAAATGCGGAAACAAATAGTTATTGAAAAGTAAATTTCAGTGATTTTTTGAAAATGCCAAAATCGCGCGCAAAAATTGGCCGACGATCAAGGTAAGCAAGTGAACAACAAATATATCAGCGAAGCATACAGAGTGGCAAAACGCACATCGTTGCCGACATACGAAAGGCTGGCATTTCGGTATAAACCAACAAATTATATTGGATGATGACTATTGTGTGCCAATATTGCAACGCGCTAAAATTCAAGGGCGAAACGCATGACCTTTGGTGAGCGAGTGGCAAAGTCAAATTGGTTCCATTAGATGCACTTACAAAGCCTTTAAACTCGTTGAATCGGATGATTTTCGACAGTACAACAACTGTTACGTATGACTTCATTCGGAAAAAAATTTAAGAAACTGGTTTCATGTCGACGTGCAATGTAATTTTTTCTTAAACAAAAAATAATCTAGAAAGATATCCAAATACATAAAAAATACTCGAATCGAAATGTAAACCAAAATTCATACAACAATTGACAACACCTGTCAGATCGATTGGTCTCAATCATTCCAGATCATTCGGTCAATCAGTCATCCGAACCACAAGATTGACAACACAGATTGTATGACAAATTCTGGGAACATTTCATTGCTGCTGCCTGTCAGTATATAAACTGCAAGTCCCGAAAGTGTAATTTTTGTTGTCCTTTTACATAATGTTGTCTGTGATTTGTTTAAAAAAAACTAAAGGTTACCGGTCGACTTGTTTGTTTTGTGCGAGTGTTATTAATAAATCTTATTGCGCGAGTGTTATTATTAAAAATGCCCCAACCCTGAAGACCTAATTAATCTTTCCTAAAAAAAAACCGTAAAGCAATTATTCTTCGACAAATGGCACGAGAAGAGCGCCGAATTGAGCGGATTGATTTCATTTCATCCGAATTTTCGCAATTTTGTCTCATTGAAAGACGAGCTCATCAACAAAGTATTTTGGAACATCATTGCTAACCACAAAAATAAGGAATGGTGATCGAGTAAGATTGAAGATGTGGATGACTGCAACTTTGTAGTTCAGAATCAAATCGTTGGTACTCTGCAATTATTCAAATCAATTGACTGCGTGTAACAAATGAAGACGAAGTCATAAACTATCCAACTGAATTTTTGAACTCTTTGGATGTACCTGGCTTATCACCGCAGAATTTAAAACTAGTGGTTGGCTCGCTAGTCAGCATCCTTCCAACCAAAACTATGCAATGGAACGCGTTTGGTGAAAGAAAACTGACGATCAATATGATTCACGCCGAGTTCTTATTATTTTAAATAGTTTCTGATGTTTACACAGAAGGATTTATAGATGCTGATGTTCCCACTATGAGACATACACCATATATCTTAACGGAAGCTAATTCGCTCACATTATAACGCGGCAGGTAGGCTGTAAGCTGTTTAGTTGGATATCATTTACTCACTTCATATTGATCAGGTCAACGATTGAAATCTTATCGCCCAGAGAAACCTGAAACGTGCTTTTGAGTCGTATGTGCGCTCATAACAAATCTCGAGTTAGCAATTGTGCTTTTTTATAATGTTTCTTCTCAGAAACTCTATACGCAGTGTTCCGACGAACTGGTATACGAAACTCATCGATCTGGTAAAGTTTCCTTCAAATTTAATTCGCTTTGTATTTGCTTCCTTTTTGGATATTGGATTGAATGAGATACCTAATACCGTACACAGCCCCATCAGAGAATTCGTACGTCATGGTGTCTTGGAATTCCAATGAATTTCATTTCAATATCGTTCGCCCCAGTAAACTGGATTCTGGGAAGCTTGGCAAAAATAATCAAATATCGAACGAGAAGCACCGAAAATAAAGGGAAAAGCACACAATTATACAGACCACTATATCATCTAAAGCGAAGTACGGAATACGACGAGAGCCAAGCATACGCCCCCTCGGGACTGTAGAACAAAGCAAATTGATACAATTTTCCAAGAACGGGTTATTGGTAGGGTAGGTATCTCTCTCGCTAGTCACACAATGGCAACAAATTTCTCTGCTTTGCCTTTCTCCTTTCGCCATCTAGTTTTTGTCGGTCTCAAGGCTCATGCATCCATGCCGTCGTCGTTCTCTCTCGGCCATGGTTTTCACCATAATCACTACTAATGAGCAAAGACGACGCTCACAAATTGAAGTTAATAAACCCTCATAACAGCACTTCCAGGAGCTGCTAAATGGGCATCATGTAGAGAGAGTGATAGGGCAAGAAGAGAACCCACGTCCAGTCAATGAAGAACCAGTTCCACCACCCAGTATAGAAGAAGTTGGCTTAGCTATAAAAAAGCTTAAGAACAACAAGGCCGCAGGCTCTGATGGTCTACCAGCGGAGCTCTTCAAATACGGTGGTGATGTCTTGGTAGGGCGCATGTACCAAATCATCAACCAAGTATGGGTGGAAGAAAGCATGCCCGATGACTGGACTATCAGCTCCATATGCCCCATCTACAAAAAAGGCGATCCTATGTCTTGCAAGAATTATCGAGGCATATCCCTGCTTAATGTCGCATACAAGATCCTATCCAACGTACTGTGTGAACGTCTTAAACCGTTCTGCAACACACTAATCGGCACGTACCAGTGTGGCTTCCGGCCCGGCAGATCGACCATAGACCAAATTTTCACACTGAGACAAATCCTGGAGAAGACCAATGAATTTCAAGTCGAGACTCACCACCTATTTATCGACTTCAAAGCCGCATATGATAGCATTCATCGTCAGGAGCTCTATATGGCGATGGCCGAATTCGGGATCCCGGCAAAACTGATCCAGCTGTGTCGCGTTACGCTGGAAAACACGCGCTGCTATGTGCAATTTGGAAGTAGCTCCTCCGAATTATTTCAAACTTGCACCGGATTTCGGCAAGGAGATGCGCTATCATGTGACTTCTTCAATCTCGTGCTGGAGCAGATAGTGCGCAGGGCAGGTGTCAACACGGAAGGCACTATCTTCAACAGATCCGTACAGCTACTGGGGTATGCGGACGATATCGACATCATCGGTCGCTCCCAGCGTGCCGTGATAGAGGCTTTCACGGCGATTGAAGAACAGGCGAAATTTGTTGGCCTTGAAGTAAACGAGGACAAGACCAAGTACATGCTATCAACAAACAAACAAGCATCTGTCCACCGCCTAGGACAAAACGTCACTGTTGATAGTAAAAATTTCGAGGTAGTTAGGGAGTTTACCTACCTCGGAATAAACATAAACTCCACGAATGACACCATAGTGGAGATCCGGCGAAGAATTACCCTAGGAAACCGCTGCTACTTCGGTTTGGCAAAGCAATTGGGTTCAAAACTCCTAACTCGAAGGACGAAATGTACGCTTTACAAAACACTCATCCTGCCAGTCCTGCTTTATGGCGCCGAGTGCTGGACGATAAGCAGGAAGGGAGAGCTGATACTGGGCTCCTTCGAAAGAAAAATTCTTCGACGGATTTTCGGTCCTGTGTGCGAGGAGGGCGAATGGAGGAGAAGATACAACCGCGAACTCTATGAGCTGTACCAAGATGTGGATGTAGTCCAAAAAGCCAAAATACGTCGACTACATTGGCTCGGCCACATCGAGCGAATGGATAATAATGCTCCAGCTAAGAGGATCTTCGAATCCCAGCCCCCAGGTTCGAGGCGACAAGGAAGACCGAACCTCCGTTTCAAAGACCAAGCCATCGCGGATGCCAGAGCGCTTGGTCTGGAAAATTGGAAGCAGCGTGCCCGGGATCGTAGAGGATGGAAGGCTGCAGTGTCTCAGGCAGAGACTCTCCACGGGTCGGGAGCCCGTTAAGTAAGTAAGTAAGTAAGTAAACCCTCATAAGGGCCTTTGCAAGACTGCTATAGACCAGAATAGGTATATATTCTTTACAGAGTTTCCTGCAAAATTATCGTTCACTTCAGTGCAAAACTTTGAAACTATGTCAATAGGCCTTTTTTATTATGCTCACATGATCTATATAGATCATTGATTTCCACGGTTTACAACAATAGTACGAGATCCAACTTTTGTTGTAAACCATGGAAATCAATGATCTATATAGATCATGTGAGCATAATAAAAAAGGCCTAATGTGTCTAATGAATTGTGTTTTCAAAGCGTGTATAGTAGCACGGGGGTGGGTAAAATGTACGACCGGATTTTCACAGGAAATCCAGTTAGACTCGAAATTGTATTTTGTTGTTAATAGTTTTTACTTGTAGTGTTAGCGGATGATGATTTTCGTCAGATAAGGGTGTTTTCGGAAATGTAAAAAAAAATTGCAATTGCAAATGACCGTCAATGCATGACAGAAATCAATCGGTCATCTGTTTGCAAATGTAGTTTTGTGCAGCTGACTTGTGTCGGGTCAACGTTTTTTTTTTGCGAGTGCAGCCTGATGTTTCCGAACACAATTCATGAACAAATTCAACCCTTATATAAAATACATTTGTTGGGCAACTTGATACAAAATGTGATGACTTTTTTGGATTTTGGAAAGAGTCTTCGAATACCGTCTAACAGAAAGAAGCAACATAATTATGCTCCTGGTCCAGTGTTCCATATTCTCCTCTTGAGCTTGATTTAAGGATCTACAATAATTTATTTGCATTAAATTTCTAAATCCTAATCAAAAAACACATCCTTACCGCTCAATCTAGATCTAGACCGTGACCAGGACAGAGAAAACTCTTCTGAGTGATGACGATGAATCCATTCCCAGATATCACGCACTTTCACGTACTACAAGGTGGCGCAAAAGTTATTCTCCTATCAGAAAATGCTATAAATTTTGCGATTGGCCCCTAATGTCAGTTCTGTTTTGACATTTGTGTAGTAAACACATGCGAAATACACGTTAATAAACAATGTTACGGTACACTGCTCCAGAACGCGGAATATTGGTGACTATTTATTTGAGCAATAATCGGTCGGTGACTTTGGCACAACGTGAATTTCGTCGCAGATTTCCTAGCCGTCCAACGCCTACTGGTGAAACACTGCGACGTTTAGCCGCTCGCCTCGAAGAGACTGGCACAACACGAGATGCTGCCAGGCGTGGCAGACCCCGGAGTAGCCGTTCTGCAGAGAATATTGCTGCTGTAGCCGAAGATGTCATGGAAGCGCCGTCGACATCGACCAGACGGTTACTGTGAATGGTGAGCGCTACAGAGCAATGATCAACGAGTTCTTTTTATCGCAACTTGATGAATTGGGATTGGAAAACATGTGGTTCCAACAGGACGGTGCAACGACACACACTGCACGTGCCACAACCGATATGCTGAAGGATGCATTTCCCGGGCGCCTAATCACCCGTTTTGGCGATTTGCACTGGCCAGCAAGATCGCCTGATTTGACCGCTCCAGATTTCTTTTTGTGGGGCTTTTTGAAGTCGCGGGTTTATGTCAACAAGCCTCAGACTCTTGCAGCTCTTAAAGACAATATCCGTCAAGAATGTGAGGACCTATCGCCGGAAGATTTGGCCAAAGTGATGGAAAATGCCATAAAAAGGGCTCAAATGACAATCAACTGTGGCGGCGGCCATTTACATGACATCATATTCTCGACTTGATGTAAAAAAAATTAAAAGACCAAATAAAAATAATACACAAGAAGAATCAAAGTTTTTCATTTTTTTTTAAATTACAGCCAAAAAACATCGGAAGGTTATTTTTGCGCCACCTTGTATATAGCAAATTGAGCAAATGCAAGATCGTTTTTTATCTGCTTTGCTGTACGGCAGACGACACGCAAATGACGTTTACGAACATCTGACCTTTGCAGAACTGCATTACCGAACACATGCTATTGCAGTTTTGCTATGATGACGTTTCCGAACACTTTGGCAACTTGCGTTGTTCGAAGACCGAACCTCCGTTTCAAAGACCAAGCCATCGCGGATGCCAGAGCGCTTGGTCTGGATAACTGGAAGCAGCGTGCCCGGGAAATCAATCGGTCAGAGGATGGAAGGCTACAGTGTCTCAGGCAGAGACTCTTCACGGGTCGGGAGCCCGTTAAGGAAGGAAGGTTGTTCGAAACATGCTGCAAAAGCAATTTGCTGCAGATGACATTTCCAAAAGCACCCTAATTGAAATTTTCATTGCTTATTCATCAGTGTTTGAGGTCGGATTTAACCCCACTTCCAGTAAATGCATTCGTTTGCTATTGCGTTTGGCGGAAATAAAAGCAAGTATACATAAGTACCTACATTCGGAACGAAAAGCTTTCGGGTCCTGCTTAATAATTGTTTCCCTTTAGTGGTGTTGTATAATTTCAATAGGTTTTCCTACTTTGAACTACTTTGTGCAGCGAATTGAAATAATTTCAATTTGAGCTTTTGTTAATAGCACTTATAAGGATTTATAATTTGTTCAGCAAATGAAAGACCCATTCTCGAGGTCTTTCTATACATCACAAAAAAATATTTTCAATGCTGTCATCTTTCATCTTCAATCTTATATCTTTTACCTTTTATTTTCTATCTTCTATCGGCTAACTTTTAATTTCTATCTTCTGTCTTCTTTCTTTTATTTTCTATCTTACATTTTCACGCAAGACAAAAAGATCTGGGAAATGACGGAATGACACGCAGATTAGGTTATACCTATAAAATTTTCTGTAATAAAAAATAAAAAAAGGACCTAGTCCTAGTATCGTACACCATTAGTGACAGACATTAAGTTCTCTTAACCAGAATGAAACATTTTCCCCAACGGAGTTTAATGGCATCTTCCCTCAACCGGGTAATTGCAAGGAAATATTTTCAAAAATGATTCATTCGGTCAATTTCCTCCAGTGCAGTTTAAGCCCATAATACCTTTCTTTACCCATAAGTAAGTTCAGTGTTGCGTCGGATTGCCCATTTCAATACAGATTTTTCACCCGTCCGTGCTGGTACCTTCACCATTGGCTCAGTTAAATATTTCTTTCTCGAATATTTTTTTACCATAATAATCCCAAACATTTCCTTCTATTTTTGAAAATGAGTCCCGAAAGTCCCTTTCAAGCCGCCGCCCTTACAATTTGTTTCGCGGTTTTTATGGTCTTATATGTGCTTTGTGCTTCCATTTATTATCAACACAGACTTCTGACGCATTTACATCTGCGTACACGTAAAGGCATGCCCAGTGTAGGGAATTTAATATCCTTTGATGCGATGGTAAAAATATCAAGTATTAAATTGCATCATAGTGATGTTTTTTTTTCTCCTGTTTTCGTTTTACTTTAAATTTGCCTTCCAGGCATTATTATGGTTTTAACCAGCTCCAAAACAAGGTTAACTTTCCTGTTAAAACAGATAATATGTTCAAGTGCATCGATAGGAGTAAGTACACGTGGATGTAAGATAATTTCCTGAAAACAGACACACACAACAAAAAAAATTTCCAATATCCCGTACTATAAAAGGATCTCTTTGAACAGCGAACAATACAGCAATATAATTATAAACACTCAGGCTTGTTAATTTCGTGGACGTTTTTTATTGATGAAATATTAAAAAGGAATGAATATATAAAAGTTAAATTGATATTAATAATAACGATTTATATTTACAGTGCTACTAGATATTTTAAGCACAGTGGATTTCCGAATTGTTGTTAACATCTCAACACCATCTCTTAAAACAAATTTCATAAATTTTTGATTGCATTGATTGCATTTTTGAACAGGCAAAGCTTTTGTTAATGAATCTATCTATCTATAATGAGACATATCTTCACTAAGTTTTTGATTACTTTTGAATTTATCATTTTAAATTTAGCAAGAATGCTTTCAACATAATCTTTTTGATCTATATAAAGCTTTCCTCTTTCGATCCCTGGTTATTCTCATGCCAAGACATTTCGCTATTGTTCCAAGAACATTCATTTTAAAAGTACTTTGCAAGATATCTTTCGTATTATAATATCTCTTCCATTAGATAAAATTATAAAGTCATCAACGTAGACTGCAATGATTTGAAATTCATCCTTAACCAGTGACGTGCCGTTGTGCTTTTAGTAGGGTTTTCACTATATTTTTTACCGTAGTATTATAGCGTATTTTTTGTTCTATTCCAGGACACTAGGAGGCCGTGATCGACAATGACCCCATTACTTAGTTTTCTTATAGGTATATTAATTTTTTGTTTCTTTTCTATTGGGATCAAATAATTTTAAAAGAAGCATGCAAGGCCAACAAAAGTCTTTGCTTATAGAAGGGCAACCAAACAGCCAAAGCTTGGATTCATCATTTTTTCCATGAAATTTCCTACCATAATAAAGTTGCAATTTCAAATATTCGAATTCATATTTTTTGTCAGTAGTTGTCACTGTGCAACCGACCTCTATAGTCTATTCCATATTTATACACTCGAGGACCCGAATAAGAATGAAAAATTATATAAAATTCCGGCTTGTGCTTTAAGGTTCTGCAAAGAATAGCGCACCACAGGAGTATGAAGCACTAGGGTTGCATCTTGTATGATTTTGTGTTGTGCTTGTTTTTGTTCCTGCATACAGTAGGCATAAAAGCACACCAACTTCCAACTCTATGTTTGCTAGGGTGGAACGAAAACGAAAACAAGTAAAAGTGTTATCATCGGCCTGGCCGATGCTTTGATACCCTCCACTGCATACAAGTCATGCAAAATTTTAGGCATGTGAGGTAGTACCTAATTACATTGAACAACAGACAGAGAGACACATGGGCCTAATATTGATTTTGTATGCGAGGTACCAGAATTACTTGACCGACATAGCCCATTTTTAATACCAACTTGATGAAAATAAAAATAAGTCCTCTCACAAAATATTTCACTTGCCTAGGCAGATTCTTTTCGACGCTATCGTACTTTGAACATGTGTTTTCTAATATTAATTTTGTATGGGACGTACCAGAACTACTTGACCGACATAGCCCATTTTTAATACCAGCCTAACGACAATAAAAATAAGTCCTTTCACCAAACTTGATTCGCCTATGTCAATTCCTTTAGGCGCTATTGTGCTTTTAACAGACAGACAGACGGATAGACAGACAGACAGACGGACATGGCTAAATCGATTCAGAACGTGATCCTGATTCAGACTCCTTCTTGGCGTTACAAATGTAATGACAAAGTGAATATACCTACCTGTGGAGGGTATAAAAAACTGAAATGTGATTGGATGAACAGTTTTTGGTGCCGAAGATGAATAGAAAACAAGGTATGCTGTCTAAAAAAAAACATAATCAACATTTACTTTTTTTACATTTATTTTTGTAAATCTATTTACAAATTGTTTGTTATTGAAATAGTGCCACCCGGAGGCCATTAATACACGTATTCACATACAGGAAAAAAAAGAGCGCGCGAGAGAGGGCTGTTATTCAAAATTTGCGGGGAAAATCGGATAGGTGCACGGAAATTTGCCAAATTGGCTGCCTAGTTCGGTTAGACTATGAACTTTATGTTTGCCAGGGTGGAACGAAAACGAAAATAAAACTACAAGAAGTGCGAAGCGAACTTCAAGAGGTGCGCTTTATGTAGGAGAACTGAGAACACCAAGCCAGGTAGATTTGTGAGGGAAAAGGGTTTTTTGTTTTTTATTTTGTCTTTTTTTTGTATGTTATTTTGCCTGTCCATGTAAAGAGAGATGAACACCCCGATGGGTGAGTTTCATTCCCACTAGTTGGCCACATTCAAGAATCTAGTTATCTTAAGTCGACTATATTGGTCTGGATGAGATGTAACCTGAACGCAAAAACTAGATTGGCCGGGAACGTCTACGTCAGCCACATATGAGAACTGTCAACTTAGTACTCAGTCACGAATTTCTTGACTAGATTCGTCGGCTACCCTCCATAAACGTCAACTGAAACAGCTGCTCTCATGACCGATTTCCACCAATCAAAACCGAGATACATCTAGTGAGAGAGCTGTCAGACTTACTAAACTAGATACTAGAACGTCCCCATTCACTTTGACTGTGAATTGTAATTATTGATACAGGGAGATTTGGATTTTGGTTCGATACAATTCTATCAACATCTTATGTTGATTTCAACTATTAATTTGCAAGTACTGATAAGTTAATACATAAATTATTGCAAAGAAACAGAAATGTGTTTCATAATGGACTTAAGTTCAGTGCACTATAATAATAGATTTGGTTAGGGTGTGCAGAGAACACTTGCGCACCTTTAAATAAACGTCACTGTTTCCCTCTCTTTTTCTGGATACTTCAATCTGAAATTCAGAATAATGTTTTCTTGCTTACAGGGATATTTAAATGATTTTTGTTTTTGTAAGAAAATCACATCACGACCTACATTTACTTTATGCGTTTTGGGATTAAGAAGACGATAACTCTTTGAATTTTCACAGTATCCTTAAAAAATCATTTCTTCAGATTTATTATCCCATTTAAGTGTCTTTTCTTTTGGTAGCTTTGCACCCGAAAATTTTCAAATGACTTAGATGTGGAATACTATTTGCCCATACTTCAATAGGGTTTTATGTTATGGGGATAATGTATATTATCAAATATACAGATGTATTCACAGCTCTAGCCCAAAAATATTTTGGTAAATTGGCATCATTGAGCATCGATCTAGCCTTTTCAACAATTGTGCGATTCATGCGCTCTGCAACTCCATTTTGTTGCGGTGTATCACTGTTAATTGATATTTTATACCGGATTCATTTAAAAGATGTTCATTGTTGATATATTCTTTTCCGTTATCGGAGCGCAACATTTTAATTTTCCTGTCCTGTTGATTCGACAAGAGCCTTAAATTCGTTTATGTACTCAAAGACTTGGCCTTTTGCTTTTAAAAAATAAACAAAACACTTTTTAGAGTAATGGTCAGTCATAGTCATAAAATACTTACAGCCTACAAGTGGTTCTATTTCCATTGGTCCGCATAAATCAGTATATGTACCAAATCCAAAATATTATTAACACACTTTCCCGATTGTTTAAACATATTCGATTTCCCATTATACAACTAGTGCATGGATTTAAACTACAGTCATTCATTTGTTTTTTGTTCATGTGTCCTAGTCTACGATGCCATATGTCACTTTCATTAATTTGTTGAGTAAGGTAAACTGTACCATTGGGTTCACTCTGTTTATAAATTCCATTTTCTCGGTGGCGAAAGCTTTCTTTTTGACATTCAAGCATATCAAAATGAACTGGATTATCTTACCCACAGATAAAAAGTTTGCAGATAAATTTGGCACGTATATAACATCTTTTACTTCATCATATTGATTATCAGCCATAACTTTAATTTTAGCTTTTCCAATCAATTGCGCTTTTAATTTCCCACCATTGGCAGAAGATATATCTATATTACAATCCCGTACATTTTTTTGAAAGCCGCATGTGAAGAAGCGCACGAATCTAAATACCATGCATTTTTATTTTCCGTATTCGTTGCAAAACTAATAATGAGTGCATTTGTATTTTCCTCTGTTTGGTTAATTTTCTTATGTAACTGGAACTTACAATTCTTACTAATGTGACCGAGATTATTGCAGTTATAGCATCTGACTGATGAGTATCTCGGGTTTCTTACGAGAAGGGCTAAATCTAGTTTCTACTTCTGGACGGCTAGTATTATTTGAATGTGATGGAATATCTTGCAGGAATTTGGTCTTAACAAAATCAGCCGTAATAGCCGCTCCAGAGCTTTCTAAACCCATTCATCCTTCACTTCGAAATTTAAATTGTTTAATTTGTGAGCAATAGTTATGATTATGATTGACATACTCATCTACGCTCTTACAATTCTCTAGCTGAGTTGTGACTAACATTCGAAGAAGACAAACTTTTCTCGATAGTCCTGAATCTTCAAATGCCGCTTGCAATCTTACCCATGCTTCTTTTGCATTCTTTGCATGAATATTTATAGTTTACATATTGGGTCGACGGCAAGAATTATTCTTGATTTTGCTTTCGTGATTTTGTGAGCAGTATAAAGGGTAAAAACGGGTATATTTAAATCCGCTCTTATTACGAATTTACAACCTCAATTTTGGATTGGTTGGAAAACACTCCTCTTCAAAATGACATTAAGGGAGGATTTATTTAGCTAATGCCAGAGGTAAACATGGGTTTTTCCACATTATATATCGATTTCGAGAGATACTCGAATCAGACCACCGTTGTCGGGTCTTTTTTTCGTTTCTCTACCACTATTAATTCCTACCCAGAGCGACTCTCTGGATTTCTCCAGAGTTCTTCCCTGGGCTGGATTCCTAGTGTTAACGCTGTTTCATCGACTGAGTCCCGACCCAATGATGTCCCAAGATCCTCATTTTTCTGCCAGCCAACGCTGGACATTGACACAGTATCCTCCAGGCAAAGTTTACAGATATCATCCTATCTAAGGCCAATCTTCCGTAAGTGATACCCGAAATTACCATGTCCTGTAGACGAAGCCACCTCCCATTTGAATGTTACTCGACTCGTGCTTAGAACCCTACTTTGAGTGGAACAGGTCGGCCACTTAATTGCCATTTTAGTCTGTTTACTTTGTTCTACGGTCGACCACCTTCTCAGGTGTTCTGCCGTGGTCCATCTCAGGCTCGTATACTGAAGTGATATCCCGAGGCGAATGTGAAGGGCAAGTTCCAGCTCTTCTGAATAGATACCGGCTCCCGCTTCGCCATCCATAATGGATCCATCCGTGACAATTACTGTTTCACCATTTCTTCTTTCTGGAAGTAATCCGTTCTCAATACGAGTTTTGTGATTTATTTCCATAATACTGAGAGGGTTTCCGAATGGTGTGAAGAGCTGAAATTTCAGAATTTCCCCCTTCCTAGTAAAGATTATTAGATCTGTTTTTCCCGCATTAATGAAGAGCCCTTGTTCCAGACACCACCGCTCAACCACTCTGAGTGCATTCCTCATGATATCTGCGGTGACGTCTATATGAATCCTATGATGCTATGTCGTCGGCATATCCCACTGTGTGAATGCCAATCGCCTAAAGTCTATCGAGGAGAGAGTCCAGAAGGATATTCCACAGCGTAGGTGAAAAAACACCTCCTTGTGGGCAACCTCTGCTAACCCTTCCTCTGAGTTTTGAGGTTCCCGTCTGAATACTTATCGGCCTTGTATTCAATATATTGTCCACCCATCTTACCACCAGTGGGTTAACCCTACGTTTTTCCAAGGCTTGTTTCAGACATTCAAATCATATCTTATCGAAGGCACCTTCAATGTCCTCGGTATTTAGCTCTTCCTCCGCAACGCGTACTACTACTGTCTCCAATTCAAGGGATACGTCTTAATCGCAGAGTACTCTCTATATAGTCCACTATCACCCTTTCCATTGTGGCTTCCAAAGTTGAGTCTTTTCCGATGATCATTGGAACTACACGAATGCTATGTCCCACCCGCAAAAGAGTCTATATCCTGCCTGCCTGTCTTAACCTCTTTCGGCTTTAGTTGATTGAACTCGTATACCCTTACCTCTATGTTTGTACCAACGAACTTCCTCGTTAGATATTATTTCCAAGGTCTACTGTCAGTCTTGAATTTCCATTATCATACATTAACCTAACCCCTTAAATACTTTAAAAAATTGAGACTACTTCTTTGTTATCGCAATGTGACTTAATTCATCGGCTAAAGACAATAATAGGATCAATAGGACGATAAAGCTTTGAATGTACTCTTTCCAAAGTCGTTTGGATCTGAAATGTGTTTCTTTAAAATAGGCACTGAAGTATGATCGTCAGTCAAAGCTGATGAAGATATCCCTGCACAAAATTCTTCGAGCGATTGTTGGAGGTGAAGATGTAAAAATTCTACAAATGTTCATCAAACTCATTTCTAAAAACAACATACAAAAAAACTTGTCCAACAAAACAGAAGTCAGCTTCGACCGCAGTCATAGGATATGCCGTTTCCTAAGAACCATAGAAAATGTTTGTCGAATGGCTGTAACAATGTGTACAAATATTTAGTGCATTTCGTAACCCTTCACCTCCCACCGAGCTTGTATTAGCTTCCACAAAATATATATACATACGGATGACGCGCAACAACGAAAGTAAATTTGCATAAACGATGGCACATAATCAAAACCATAAATGCACCCAAGATGTGCACCACCCCACGAAAAATCCACATATACCCGCTTCGCCGAACCGGTCGCTCCAAAGAAATATGATGTGTTGATGTGTAGATCTTTACCATCCGTGAATAAAGTGCGTTCTCTTGTGCAAATTTGCACATCCGTTGCCAATCCATGGATCCATAAAGGCTTCAGTACTCAGACAGCTACAAAAAAAAAGCAAAAAGTAATAAAAGGTCAATGCGCAAGTAACTAAACGATACCATGGTATCGTTATCGTCTTTTCATGGGAAAGTGTTACCCAATATAACCTCGGAGTGGGATATATTCCTTGCAACTTGATATATTCCTTGCTGAAGTACGGATGTTGATGGCGTCGACCAGTGATCAGAAGCCATATGCCCCAATTTATGAACTCACACTATGCCGTGCCATTAAAAAAAACAAAAAAATACATAAGTGACTCACAGTGAGCGAATTTTTTGCACCGAAATTGATTTAACAATTAATGGTATTTAGTAAAAACGAATAGGAACGGAATGCTGGATGCAAATACCCTGAATTGAATAATACCCTACTTTTGGTTAAAAAGTGTAATAGGAAATACAAGGTTACACAACTTTCGCATGATTGACAGCTTGCCGTCATCGAAATATTTGCGATCTTGTATTGTATGATGTATAACGTATAGAAAATGCAAAGCACTTTGTGGTGGAATCTGTAATACAAGTCGGCTTGAAGCGTACGTTTCCTCTTTCTTGGTACGTAGAAGGAATACAAAATAACGGGTAGAGGTAGATTTAGGCTTCCGCAATTTAAGCCCTTAGATGGCCACAATAATACCTTGGCGCAAAAATAAAAAGAATGCCCCAAATAGTGCTACCTACAGGTTAATGAGTCCCCATCAGAATGTCACATCTAAAGTCTGTACTGAAAGACCGCTTCACACTTTTTGCCAAAATTAAACCATCGCTCATATCTTGATACTCCAACAAAGCCCTCTTTCTTATAGCATTAAGAGAAGATTTTGTACGAGGCCCTGATCTTCCCATCTGATATTCGTTCCAGCTTGCACCAACTGGCTTTGAAGGAGAAGATCCAATGACGAACTTTAAAGGCTATACACAACGAAGTTGACCTGATGCAAAAGCTTAAAGTAGACATGCTGAGGTGACTAGGTCATGAGGTGCTTGCGAACAAAAAGGCGCCAGTCCGGCATCACAGATAGACGCAACCATAAATGGCTCACACAATAGCCGAGTGATCTTTATGGTGGATTTAAAACATTAAAGTGACTTCGAATACTAATGAGCCGTCTGACAGAAAAGGACAGTACTACCTAACATGCAAAAACACGTGACACATAGCTTAGTCGTTAGTCGATATTTTTATAGCAATCCCCTTATTTCGCTTTCCTAAAAACAAAATGGCTTCCGGAAGTGATGAATGGATAATTTCGTATAATTGATTCATTAATTGTGTTCATTGGCCATGAATTTGAATTTTCTTTCTTAAGGTCTTTCTGTTGCTGTTTTTGTTAGTTTTTAGAGCCAGCTAATTCCAACGATATTTTAAGTTGAATATTTGGGCTTAAATCAAAACCTTTATGTATTCCTTATTTCATCTCCTATAGTTAAAAACAAAATAACTCTATTCCAGTACCAAATAAGTTACCACTCTCATTTGACAAGTAGTTTCAAATCAAAAATGGAAAAGTTTTCAAGTGATTCCAGAAATGCTGGTGGCCGAAACTTTTGTTTATTTCCGTTTTACATGTCTATGACACTTTAGGCGTCTGATTTGTGCTCTGCCTTTATTAGCATTGACAGTATTAACCAATTAACCAGCTTTTCGGCAACTAGCTATAGCCCGAGTCGAGTAAACAGTTTTACTGATAAAGGCTGTAGTCCACAAATTCGCGGTCAAATATTAACCCGTCGCACATATTTCTTGTGTAATTGTGAATCTACGGTAACTTGCCCTATTCCATTGGATAGTTGGGTAAGCTGAAGCATCTTTGTGCGTAAAACATATTTAAGGAGAGACATATACGCCAGGCCATATTTATATATGAAATGCACATTGCCGCTGAGCTGACAAAGGGTTTGAAAGGTCATACAGCCATGCTGTGGGAATTCATTCTTCAATTCTATGGAACACATATCTTCTGCTGTGCATCAACATGTTTCGACATGAATGAAGATGATGCTGCGACATGTGACACTGACAACAGTATATTATGACACAGCGCCTGGATGATGATGACGCGAAAGTTCGGGCAAAGAGGGGCTTCTCAAGAAACGTGATGATATCATAAGTTATCAACTTCGCTGTGTGTACCTATGTCAAGTTGGCACGCACTTTTTCTAAAATGAAAAACGTGAAATGCAGTTCGATAGACATTCGTTTGTAGTTGTTTGTAGTAAAATTTTTTTTTATCAAAAATGACTTATATCAGAGATATAAGGACATTTGTGTTTGCAAGACAGAAATTATTTGAAATCACTGATGCATAAAGCATATCCCAACTTAAATAAATGCATTTAAAATTTCTGAATTCACTCAAGTGTTACTTAATAAAACGCAATTAAAGTAAAAAAGTGCATTCTTTTACAGTTGCATCCATTATAACGATTTCCCAACAACAAAAAAACAACGGTAAACACATTTCCGCAAAGCATTCATCCGTGTCCATCGATATGAGTCACATTTGCCAATTAGCAACAACAACCAATCAATAAAGCGGGCTTTATTATTTTGTCCAAGAAATTTTTCTATTCCTTTGAATAACATTAAAAAACGGCCACCTATAAACAATTTATAGCAACAAAAGCATCATTTTAGCAAAGTCTGTACTCCTGGCTATCTAATCCAATTCAAATTGATGTGATTTTATCACAAAGAAAAAGATTTTGATGCAACTTAAGCAAACAGTATAGTTCGTCATATAAACTCATATCAATATTTCGGTTATTAAGGAACTCAAGATAGGGAAATCTATTTTTTTCTTATGCTTTCTACTAGATGCTTCTAATGGAAGAAAAAAAGTGATCTTTTTGTTAATATATAACGATTTATTCAAAATATAAGAAAATGGGAGAAATCGTCCGCGCAAACCGATTTAAGGGGACGGATATTTCAAATGCTGGACAACTACAAACGACAAAAACTAGTTATTAGAAAGCATGTTACGAATGGCAGCACCGGCCATTCGAGTGCCTTGCAAATTGTAATGTAAAAGAGAGTCTTGCTCATAAACTAAGCAGTGTTGCCGTTCTAGCGATTTTGTCGCTAGATCTAGTGGATTCTTAAGACTCTCGACGATTTTTAATAAAACGTTGTCGCTAAAATAAAATCTAGTGATTTCTAGCGATTGTTTACTACGAAACCCTGCTACTACAAAGTTTGTATAATAACAATAAGAGATCAATTAAAAGTGATGAACAAGAGCGGTTAAATTACGAAAAATCGGAAAGCCAACAAAATTGCAATCTGATTCAAGAACTATAACCGAGGCCTCTACTTCAAACTTAGAAATAGATGAATCCATCTTTGAGTTGGAAATTAATTTGAAATTTTTAGCTTTCTTATTTTTCCAAAACTTTTTTTTACTTAAATTTGTTGATTGTTTAGTTTTTTTATTTATTTTATTCAATAGAAATTTACTTTTAAATATTATGTATGTATTTTTTTAACTTATACTTTCAGCTTGATATTTTAGCGAATTCTAGCGGATTTTTTCGATGCAAAAACTAACGTTTCTAGCGGATTTTGCGTTATGGTCTGGCGAATTTGTTTGCCTCTTAGCGGAAAACACTGAAACTAAGTATTAAATAGACCGTCAGCTCCCGCGCACCTACCCGATTCCCACCACAAATTTTGAAAAGAAAATTCTCTCTTAAATTTCCTATCTGTGACAGCGTTCCCTCCCTTGTCGTTAACCAGAGTTCTCATTGCGGTCGAAAATTGTACTCAAATGGGACTGAAGGTAGTACGCAATAAAGTACCTAAACCGGCTTTATGGTATTTTTCAATTAGAATCGGAAATTTGTTAATACAAAATTCATATATGTACTATACATACATTTTTAAAATTTTTTTTTTATCTGAACATATATACATATAAAAAAAGACCACAAACAAAAGCTTATTTTAATTCAACATAAATTATTTTAGTTCAGTTATATGTATATCGAAATTTAAAAATAAATTATAAGTTATGTAGTTCAATATTTATATAAAAATAAACGAGAATTTCAATTGGAACGTGTATCTTGTAGTTTAAGGACCGGTCTGTTCACAGCTGGTTAAATCCGTGGTAAGGTTACCATAGATTTCGATAAACCCATAATTTTAAATTGTGATAACCGACGAGTGTTTGTTGAACGATTTTTGACTTTGGTCACCAAACCATAGCTTTGCGACAAATCGTTCCACTTTTTCAGTTTATTTGTCAATTCAGTGATTGACCGAATCTATAGTTAAATTTTTTTGTTTTCCGGGTTCGTTTGTTTTCGATAAGTAATTTGTTAAGGTATTTTATTAGAATCGGTTAGTTAGATTACAACATTTTTTTAGCACAAGAATGTCATAATCAAATGATACAGGCGTTTTTTAAAAACTGAAGAATAATATCTTTTTGGTATGAGACAATAAACAATTTTTTTAAAACAAAACTGAATTAAAAACGCAACCAATAACATTTTACAAATGGATCATCTCAATTTATTCAACGACCATCGCAATTTTCTCATTCTTTCAATATTTCCTCCAATGAATGCGCTTTATCTTAATATTTGAGAGCTGTCATCGGCTATAAATGTTGAATAGAATCTTACTTCATCCCTCGCATCCATTATTGTGTTGGGGACGTTACTGTTATTCAATGCGTGTACCATATTCCATACATCTGTATATTCCGTCTACGAAACTGACGAAACTGATTTTATTATATATACGTTTATTGTATTATTTGTATTTTTAGCAGCAACATCACAATTAATACCTACGCGTACGCAGTCCTTATAACAACTTGAACAAACTAAATTCCTGAAAATCATTGGTTAGATCTTACTAGCCGCGCAAAATCGGCTGGTCGTCGATTTGTCTGGTTCAGAATTTTGCTGAACAAACACATTCGATGATTACCAGCTGAAATAACCGACGATTAAAGATAATCAAGATTGAGTAAACCGGCCCTTAGTCTGTTGTTACAAACAATTTTGGAAAATAAGAAATGAGTATTGATATGAATTTATAAAAAAGTAGTACGCGGTGGATCCGAAGTAGTACCGTACTCAGTTAGCAAAAATGTACTCAAAAACTAGAAAACACTACAATTGTAGCACGGGAGGGAACGCTGCTGTGAATACGTGGGAAGCAGCAAAAAAAAAGAATTTCTAAAGGGTGGGAGGAGTAATAAAATACTGATACTCAGCAGTGTTCCTGCATTGTGGTATCTCTAACGTTTTGTGGGAATTTAAATTTTTGAAAAACTTTCCTGCGTAAGAGGAAAAAATGTCTTAATTATTGGACTATCAAAAATCTGGCAGAAAAACAGTCAAACTACAGTTCACTATGAATATCAACGCACTAAATGTACATAAAAAAGAGATTTGGCTTAAGCTAAAATTTCTATTATCAAAAAATTATCATCATTATACTGAAGATTAATTTAATATGATATTCTCTCTGAACAGTACAAATTTTACTTTTAAAACTATGTTTTTTCCATAAATAAAACTAAGGGAATTTGAATTTAGTGAAAAGGGAAAAATTAACACTCTTCTTGTGAAAAATAAAGAAAGAGTGCTGAGAACACTGACTGAGAGTTAGTGTATTTGGTGAGTTTCTGTCAGCTGATGGATGCGTTCTGAGAGTTTAAGTTCGTGGTTTTATTTCACCACGAAAACATGTAGATATTCTACAAAATATATAAAGCGAATGTAATCAACATAAATAAACAAAGGAATGATGTGTGAAATAAAATAAGATATTTTTGTTCCTATAATAATTATTGTGTCTGTTTTCGTTTGGCTGTTTTTGGCGAAATATGATTTCACCGTGAATGTCCACAGAAAAACGGCAAAGAATTTAAAGAGAAGAATTGATTACGAATCTTAAGATTTGAAATAATAGGTATGAGTTTTTAGTTATAACCTTTTCATGAATATTCCGTTTATTAAAAAAAAATGTTGTTTATTAGAAAATTTGGAACAATTGTCATAATTAATGAAATTACATTTGAAATCAATTGCGTCAGCCGAGAATATGAATAATTTCCATTTATAACGAAAAAGTCTAATACACACAATCAACGAAAATTTTTTTTCTTTAAAATGTACGGGAAAAAAGCGAAACTCAAAATGTATACAAGCAAAATTGGAAATAAACATGTTTACTGATTTGTACCCTGATATGTCTCACGCATTTAAGTTTTGCTGCTTACAATTTTCTTTTAATTCATACGATTCATAATCATTAGTAATCAGATATTTTTTATTTTTGTCAATGATTCATATAGTTTATCGATTTCCATTGTTTACAACAAAAATGTAAACATTTACAATTATCTAGGTAAAATGAAAGAAATCCTTATATGCGTTTAAATATAATTTGGTACTAAATTCACCACACCATACCCACCGTTTTCTTAACACGTCCCGATAACGGGCAATTATTTGAATTATTTGAATTTATTCCAATGTTACCACAGAATGAACTGTCAGGCATCTGTCAGGTTCCTATGTGCGAGTGTATGCGTGCGGCTAATCTACTTTAACATGGCACACAACTTTGCCACATAGCAACACGGAAAACAGCTTGTAGGCAAATTCTCTTAAGTTGTAAGAGCTGACGGTCTATTTAATACTTAGTTTATGGTCTTGCTTCAATCGCGAAGCAGGCGAGCATAAACTAAGTATTAAATAGACCGTCAGCTCTTACAACTTAAGAGAATTTGCCTACAAGCTGTTTTCCGTGTTTCTATGTGGCAAAGTATGTGTGCCATGTTAAAGTAGATTAGCCGCACGCATACTCTCGCACATAGGAACCTGACAGTTGCCTGACAGTTCATCCTGTGGTAACATTGAAATAAATTCAAATAATTCAAATAACTGCCCGTTATCGGGACGTGTTAAGAAAACGGTGGGTATGGTGTGGTGAATTTAGTACCAAATTCTATTAAAACGCATAGGTTAGGTAGGTATACGTATTAAGATTTCTTTCATTTTACCTAGATAATCTATATAGTACGGGATGTTTTCATCTTTGTTGTAAAGAATCATTGACAAAAAAAAAAAAAATGCTTATTAATATAAAAAAATATTTGATTACTAATGATTATGAACCGTATATATTAAAAGCAAATAAATTGTAAGCAGCAAAACTTAAATGCGTGAGACATATCAAGGTACAAATCAGTAAACATGTCTATTTCCAATTTTGCTTAAATACATTTTGAGTTTCGTTCTTTCCCGTAAAATAAATTTTAAAGAAAATAAATTTTCGTTGATTGTGTCTACTAGACTTTTTATTTTTATTATAAATGAACATTATTCATATTCTCGGCTGACGCAATTGATTTCAAATGTAATTTCATTAATTGTGTCAATTGTTCCAAATTTTCTAATAATTTTTTTTTTTATTTTTAATGAACGGAATCTTCATGAAAAGATTATAACTAAAAACTCATACTATTTCAAATCTTAATAGTCGTAATCAATTCTTCTCTTTAAATACTTTGCCGTTTTTCACGTTACATTCACGGTGAAATAATTTTTCGCCAAAAACAGCAAACGAAAACAGACACAATAATTATAGGAACAAAAATATCTTATTTTATTTCACACATTATTCCTTTGTTTATTTATGTTGATTACATTTGCTATTTTACATTTTGGAGAATATCTACATGTTTTCGTGGTGAAATAAAACAACGAGCTTAAACTCTCAGAACGTCTCCATCAGGTGACAGAAACTCACCAAATCCACTAACTCTCAGTCAGTGCTCGCAACACTCTCTCTTTATTTTTCACACGAAGCGTGTTAATTTTCCTCTTTTCACTAAACTCAAATTCCCTTAGTTTTGTTTATGGAAAAAACATACTTTTAAAAGTAAAATTTGTATTGTTCGGAGAGAAAATCATATTAAATTAATCTTCAGTATAAAAATCGCAGTTTGCTAACATTATAATGATATTTTTTTGATAATAGAAATTTTGGCTTAAGGCAAATCTCTTTTTTATGTGCATTTAGTGCGTTGATATTCATAGTGAAATGTAGTTTGACTGTTTTTCTGCCAGATTATTGATAGTCCAACAATTAAGACATTTTTTCCTCTTACGCAGGAAAGTTTTTCAAAAATTTAAATTCCCACAAAAAGGTAGAAATACCACAATGCAGGAACACTGCTGATTGTCAGAATTTTATTACTCCTCCCACCTTTTAGAAATTCTTTTTTTGCTGCTTCACACGTATTCACAGATATGAAATTTAAGAGAGAATTTTATTTTAAAAATTTGCTGGGGGAATCGGGTAGGTGCGCGGGAGCTGACGGTCTATTTAATACTTAGTTTATGCAGGCGAGACGTTCTTGTCTCGACGGAAACCAGAGGTTAATAAATATGGGGTTTTTTATATAATTTTCCCCACAGAAAAAAGCCGTACTTGTTTTATTTAAAGTCGTGACGGAACATTATGGTCCTTCGAGATCCGGATTAGAAAAAAAAAATATATATATATATTATACCAGTGAAAAAAAAAAGTGGAATAAATTCAGTGTGAGAACAAAAATGGATTCAACATGGCGGAGTGTAGGAACATCGTGCCATAGGAGAACATAACACCAGGCGTATAGGAATACGCCTATTTAATACTTAGTTTATGGTCTTGCTTCAATCGCGAAGCAGGCGAGACGTTCTTGTCTCGACGGAAACCAGAGGTTAATAAATATGGGGTTTTTTATATAATTTTCCCCACAGAAAAAAGCCGTACTTGTTTTATTTAAAGTCGTGACGGAACATTATGGTCCTTCGAGATCCGGATTAGAAAAAAAAATATATATATATATTATACCAGTGAAAAAAAAAAGTGGAATAAATTCAGTGTGAGAACAAAAATGGATTCAACATGGCGGAGTGTAGGAACATCGTGCCATAGGAGAACATAACACCAGGCGTATAGGAATACGCCTATTTAATACTTAGTTTGTGGTCTTGCTTCAATCGCGAAGCAGGCGAGACGTTCTTGTCTCGACGGAAACCAGAGGTTAATAAATATGGGGTTTTTTATATAATTTTCCCCACAGAAAAAAGCCGTACTTGTTTTATTTAAAGTCGTGTGGGAACATTATGGTCCTTCGAGATCCGGATTAGAAAAAAAAATATATATATATATATTATACCAGTGAAAAAAAAGTGGAATAAATTCAGTGTGAGAACAAAAATGGATTCAACATGGCGGAGTGTAGGAACATCGTGCCATAGGAGAACATAACACCAGGCGTATAGGAATACTGTGTCAGGAAGGCAACAGATAAGTAAAACTGGGATTCTTAGGTAAGAAAAAAACCCAAAATTTTATCATTTAATGGAAAAAATAAGCTATAATTTTTATACGAGACACGTAGGAACATGCTCAGTAAAAATTAAAAAGTAATATAGGTACAGCAGCGCATACAATTGTAGCTGTACATGGGGAATTGAGCGACCGTACGTCATACACACAGAGGTAGTTTTTGTTCCTCTCTTTTTATTTCTCTTTAATTTACCTGCCTACACCAGGTTGGTAGGTAAATTTCGGATCAGACTAGTGGAAGGGTTGTTTTTTTTTTTTTTTTTAGTAAAAATGACAGGATAATTCAAGGGATGATAAGCTGAGTTCTGTGATGTGTGTATGTGTCGCGACGGATCGGAAATTTATTATTTAATATGGTGATTTGTGCAGGTTACGACAGGATTTTTCGAGAATATTTTCTTTCTGTTTTGGTATATTTTTTGCATACAATGCACGACCGTTACTACTGTGAGCGGGTAGGAATATTTGTTGCTTGTATATGAATTCATATACAAACTGCGCGAGCGGTTGCTCCACAAGCGCAAAAGAAGTTTTTTTTTAATGGATATGTGTGTACAGTCGCGACGAGTTATATTTTTTTTGTCTCGATTAACACATAGGATGGAAACTTATGGAAAAAAGGATTGAGGATAGTTTTGCACACAGTGACAGGAAGAAATACAAATTGTCACAAGGTGTTGTAAAGGAATGGGAAAAGTGTTTAGTGCGAGCACATAGATGCGTCGACCACAGATACAATTTGAATAATTTTATTTTTTCTCAGGAGGACTTGAGATAGGAATTTTTTTTCTATATGACCAAAAAATATTTTGCTAAAGAGGACTTGCGGCAGCTTAGAGAATTTTCTAGAAATATTTTCTTGAGAGGACTCAAGATAGTTTTTAGAATTTTTGGAATGTTTTTCGCAGGAGGACTTGTGATAGGAAATTTTATTTTTGAAATTATATCAAAAATATTTTTGCTCAAGAGGACTTGGGTTAGTTTAGGAAATTTTCTAGAAATATTTTCTTGAGAGGATTCAAGATAGTTTTTAGAATTTTTGGAATCTTTTTCTCAGGAGGACTTGAGATAGGAATTTTTTGGAAATGACCAACAAATATTTTGCTCAAGAGGACTTGGGTTACTTTGAGGAATTTTCTGGAAATATTTTCTTGAGAGGAGTCAAGATAGTTTTCGGAATTTTTGGGATATTTTATCAAGGGGACTTGAATGGAATTTTGGAAATATTTGTTATTCTCAAAAGGACTTGAGTTAATATCTATGGAAGATATGGAAGGAGTGTTTAGCGTGAGCACATAGTTGCGTGGACCGCAAATACATTTGTATTAAGGAATATAATACTTAGTCAGGAGGCTTTGGAATAGTTTTCATGAAAACACGGATGGAGTGTTTAGCGTGAGCACAATTGCGATGCGTGGACCGCAAACACAAATAATATATTTATAGAGAATAGTTCTTTTGGGGACTTGAGACAATTTCCAGGAATTATATATAAATAGGAATAGCTTCTCTTGAGGACTTGAGACAATTTCCAGGAATTATAAATAAATAGGAATAGCTTCTCTTGAGGACTTGAGACAATTTCCAGGAATTATATATAAATAGGAATAGCTTCTCTTGAGGACTTGAGACACTTTCCAGGAATTATATATAAATAGGAATAGCTCTCTTGGGGACTTGGGACTATTTCCAGGAATCAAATAATATATAAGGAATAGTTCTCTTGGGGACTTGAGATCATTTCCAGGAATTATGTGTAAATAGGAATAGTTCTCTTGGGGTCTTGAGACAATTTCCAGGAATTATATATAAATAGGAATAGCTCTCTTGGGGACTTGGGACTATTTCCAGGAATCAAATAGTATATAAGGAATAGTTCTCTTGAGGACTTGAAACACTTTCCAGGGATTAAATAATAAATAAAGGGATAGTTTCTCTTGGGGACTTGAGGCAATTTCCAGGAATTAAATGGATATAGGAATAGTTTTTCCTGGGAACTAGATTCTACAGAAGGATCTCACTCGGAGAAGTCGGCAATGAAATCAACAGAGGAAATTGATAATATTGAGAAAAAACACTGTTATTTTCTGAGGGGGAAGGCAAAACCATTCTAGGACTAAAATGGTTGATTGAGGAGGACAAATTTACTTTTGTGGTAAAAAACCCTAGTTTCAATGGACTAATGACAAGGAGGAAAATAGAAAATATTCATTCAGGAATTATGAGGGCTTGGAGGAACAAGTGCACCAGTTTTGGATCTTTAGTGATAACGGAACAGCTTTCGTTGGCACATATAAAGAACTAAATTAACCTTTAAAATATTTTATAGGCAAGGAGATGCTGGATCATTTAAATAAGAAGGGTACAGACTGGAACTTCATGGAACCGGCAGCACCACATCAAGGTGGGATCTATGAACCTGCGGTGAAATCTATGAGGTTTCACCTGAAAAGGATTGTTGGGCAGAGGATACTGCCGTATGAGGATTTTGGAGCACTAGTCACTCTTCACCCATTGAGTGACAACCCGGCGGATTTTTATTTTTACCTCTATCTTTCAGATTAGACGATAGACCAGATACAGTAGGAACTAAGTTCTTGAAGGAAAGGCAGCGCATGGTGAAACACTTTTGGGAGCGATTTCAAACGGAGTATCTAGCCACTTTGCAGGAGCGAAAGGAATGGCGAAAGGAAAAGGAGAATCTGAAGGTTGGACAACTGGTGATCCTCAAAAGCGAGAATTTCCCACCAACCAGTTGGGCTATGGCCAGGATCTGTGAGCTTCTCCCAGGCCAGGACGGCTTAGTGAAACACGTCATCTTTCAAACGGCTACCAACAAACTGAAGCGTACAGTCCAGAAGTTGTGCATCGTGCCTGTATAGATTAGCTGAATATATTTATGTATTATATTATATTGTAGCTATGTGTAGATAAAAACATTGTTTTTGGCCGGGACTGTTACGAATGGCAACACCGGCCGAGTGCCTTGCAAATTGTAATGTAAAAGAGAGTCTTGCTTCAATCGCGAAGCAGGCGAGACGTTCTTGTCTCGACGGAAACCTCTGGTTGATAAATGTGGGGTTTTTTATATAATTTTCCCCACAGAAAAAAGCCGTACTTGTTTTATTTAAAGTCGTGACGGAACAAAGCATGTAATAAACCCGAAAATGGCAAAATTGTTCCAACCAAAGAGAATTTATATGCAATTTAAGCAGTCGACCTAAAACCCTCGTTATGTCTAAAACGGTACAAAGGCAAGTGATGCAAGTTTCTAAAGGGTGATTTTTTAAGAGGTTTAGAACTTTTTTTAAAAAAAAAACACAAAAAATTCGAAAAAATGAATGAAATATTTATTTGAATCGATAGTTTGAACCTTGCAATTTAATGTTTAAAGATAATTTCATGCAAATGTTGACCGCGGCTGCGTCTCAGGTAGCCCATCCGCTGAGTCCAATTTTGGCATACTCTTTCACACATATCGGCCGGTATCTCACGAATGAATGCATGGATGTTGGCTTCCAGTGCGTCAATCGAAGCGGGCTTGTCCCTATACACATTAGCCTTGGCATACCCCCACAAAAAATAACAAAAAATAATCTAATGGTGTCAAATCGCACGATCTAGGCGGCCAATTGACCGGCCCGAAACGTCAAATTAACTGTTCACCAAACTCGCCTCGCAATTGCGCCATTGTTTCGCGTGCTGTGTGGCATGTGGCACCGTCTTGTTGAAACCACATATCATGCAAGTCAAGAACTTCCATTTCGGGCAAAAAAAAGTTTGTTATCATCGCTCGGTAGCGTTCACCATTGACAGTAACGCTGCGATTCGCATCATCTTTGAAGAAATATGGCCCAATAATGCCGCCGGCCCATAAACCGCACCAAACAGTGGCTTTTTCGGGATGCATTGGTAGCTGTTGCAATGCTTCTGGCTGATCTTCACTCCAAATGCGGCAATTTTGCTTATTTACGTACCCATTCAACCAAAAATGAGCCTCATCGCTGAACACAATTTTTCGATAAAAAAGCGGATCCTCGGCCAGCTTTCCAAGAGCCCATTCACCAAAAATTCGGCGTTGTGGTAGGTCGGCTAGCTTTAGTTCTTGCACCAGCTGCATCTTAAAAGGCTTTACGCCCAAATCCTTCCGCAAAATTTTCCACGTAGTGCTGTAACAAAGGCCTAACTGCTGGGAACGGCGCCGAATCGACATTTCGCGGTCTTCTGTCACACTAGCTGATACGGCCGCAATATTTTCTTCACTACGCACAGTACGTAAACGTGTTGGTGGTTTAATGTCCAACAAAGTAAATTTGGTGCGAAATTTGGTCACAATCTTCCGAATAGACTGCTCAGAAGGTCGAGAATGCCGATCATAAAATGGAAGCAGCGCGCGATGAACATTTCGAACCGAGCACGAATTTTGATAGTAAAATTCAATAATTTGCAAGCGTTGTTCATTTGTAAGACGATCCATGGTTAAATTGCAAACCAAACTGAAGCTGTTTGACAGTGACACAAGGTACTAAACACACGTCAGCTGTCAAAACCAGTGTTGCCAAAACCAAACCAGCTAAAAAATCACCCTTTAGTTTCAACAGCTTTCCACCTAACAAACCAAATAAAACACAAATTGTATCCATCAGCCTAACGGTTTATGATTTATATGAAATTAAAGCGAAATTGGAGCTTAAGTTTTTTTGTGAAGTTAGCTCGCAATTTTTCTAGAATGAAAAACTGGGCTTCGAGTTCCTCGGGAAGAGGATTGCGTTCGCCAGCGATGTGCCACTCGAATGTATGTTTTAAAACCGCATTGCAAAACGTGTGTATGCAGTGCCGGCTTTATTGGGTGATGCAAGCGCGGGCCGTGGCCTGGGACGTCAGGGTTAAAGGGGCGCTTATTCTTACAAAAATGTTCGTCATTGCCGATGACGTTTAGATTGGCTTACTCCTTCTCTCGTTTGAGGAAGCAGTTGGTACAGAAAAAAAAGACAAACACCCTAAAATGACAGCCAAACAAAAATGATGTGCCTCAAAGCCACAAAAATTGAGCCTGTCGCCCCAAATAGTTTACCTGCTTTAAAGTCAAAGTCGTAAATTTATTTGTTTGTCCTCCTTGCACACCTCAACAGATCGTTCCGAAACCATGGAGACGGATATATGGACTACATTCCATTGTGGCATTTTCCATTAAATGTCAAGTTCTATTCCGTGTGGTCAGTATGTGTATTAATATTGCCGATTGGAGATTTTTTTCCTTGTCTGTATATTATCCGCATAAAAAAATAAAGGGCCTCCAAATGCTGAAGTCCGGCTCTGGTTGTATGCACGCCATGTTAGATGACACGTGGTCCTCTCCGTCCGAAATTTTACTCCCATCTGTGGCTGTGCGAAGTCCGCAATTTAGCACATTTGATATTATATTTAGTATAGAAACCACAATCCTATACATTGACATTTAATTACTCGCCAACGATAACAACTTTTTTTTTTATATGACATAAGACATTATAGGGTATCCAAGTAGTGCACGAAAAGCCACATAATGCCAATTTCATTTCGCAACGCAAATATCTTTCCCGTGAAATATAATAAATCCAAATCCAACTATTCATTTGATGCGGTTCGGCTGCCAACAAAGGGAGGAATTGAAAGACCCAGTTCGTTGGTTGCTACATCTGTGTACCATCACCATTCACCACCCCTCCGTATTGACAGATACTTGCACTTAAACACAATTCCCAGAACAGATTGCAATGGAATAACATGTTTCACTGGAAATATAAATAAAGAACGGTCTTTATGGTGTGTGCATCCGAACGTTCCGGCTTTGTTGGTCGGATGTGCGCGTTCACGGGTTTGCAGGTTGTGTGTGGATTGCAATTCCTGGTGAAATGCAAAGAGTGTCAGTAGTGTGGTGAAGCGAGGTTATATTTTTTTCCCATCTCTGGCTGTTCGAAAAATACTGAATCACTCTTAAGTATCGGAGCGCCCGGTTGTTCCTCGGGGATAATATCCGCTTGCTTGCTGAAAAGTTGTTGGCCAAGTTGTAAACAGCTTTATAGTCAGGGCTTATATCTCAACGAAAGTCCTCGAGCTGAGGGAGGTTGTTTGCGCCGTTTAACTATTAATTTGATTACCATCATTGTAGTTATGAGTGATTGTGAAGCATATCAGATTAATATTTATAGCTTGTAGTAGGGATTTGTTAATTGTAAATTGTATGGTGCACATATAAAATAGTCATGAATTAGGAGTATTGAAGGATATTACGGGGGGTAGGAATTGTCTGAACTACAATTGGCTTAATTACTATGTCCAAGCACATACCTACATTAAAATTGAAACTGTAGGCGGATTATGGCAGATCCTGTTTTGTTATTATGGCATATACGAAAATCCAACTATTGTCAAAAGATACAAAATATAGATGCAATCGGATTCTGAATTATATGTAGGGCGATGAGATAAGCGTGGTGTTTAAGCCCCACCTAAGAAGGAGCAGCGTACGCCCTTCTTATTCAGTTTGCTTGATTGCGTCAGCGTTACCCAGGGTGGTCTTAAAACCACTTTTCCTTATCAGGCCCCGGGCGGCACTTTGCTAGGGGCGGCAAATTTGGAGTGGTTAAAACTTTTAGATATATAAAATTTACAAAACGGATTCTCTTTTCAGTTCAACGAATTTATTTTCAAAGCTTACCGGAATTAACACTACTTCACAGTACCTAAGTAATAAGACATTCCTTGTGTTGCTTAACAACAAAATCCAACGAACGCTGCTCCCTAGTATGCAACTACTTTTTTATCAGAAATGACAACCCAACTGGAGACTGCGAATAAATCATTTTGTTTTTGCTTTTGTTAGGGGGTATTAGACGTATCTAATATAGATAATTGGAAGAGGCACTCTCTCTACATAATATGCAACTCCTACTATACAGATACGTACTAGCATTGCATTTATACTTTTCTATTGAGTTCGTGTAATTGTGTTTCATTTTGCTCAAACGTAGTACAGTTTCCAAACATAAACAAACATTCTAGTTGGCAATAGAAATTGCAGACTTGTCTCTTTTGCCGTGCTCTTTATTATTGAAAACTAATTACCCAGGTACGTAATGAGAAAAAAATTGGTAGTGTTTTCTCAAATAATGTAGATACAAACAGTTAGCATTTTTGGTCCACAATGAGAACTCGAAGGCTATCTAATCTGGGTATCATGGCTATAGAGCAGGAAATCATAGAGAACATCGATACTGAAAGAATAATAAGAGATTTTGCCTTATGAAAAGTAGGAAAATAAAACTTTAAAGAAGTTTTCTGTAAATTAATAAAAAAATTTCTTGTAAATAAAAAAAGCTAATTGCATTGCTATCTGCTTCATGTTCATAAATATATAACTTATTTCCCTTATGCTTAAAACTAAATTAAATGTTATTTTTTTAAACAAATTTTGGTTATGAAATTATTTATTTATGTACTTATTAATGAATTTAATTAATTAACTAACGAAAAAAATGTTATGTATTTAATTTAATGCAATATAACTTAATGTAATTAAATTAAAAATTTTCGAAAGCTTCCTAAAGAAAAAATAAATAAATTAAAAAAAAATAATCGAATCCTGTTTATCTGAAGAAAATTAATTTTAATTTGCGGCTTCATTTTTGCTTCGCTTGGTAGAAAGTAGTACCAACAATAGTTGACAACATTTTCCAAGTTTATTGATATACACATGTGTAGGTATGACTGGTTTAAACCGTAGACAAAGTTTTTTATTTAGTGTGTGAAAAAATACCTAGGGGCAGCATAGATTGGGCCCCGGGTGGCCCCAAACCACGCTACGCCACTGCTGAATGTGAAATACGGCCGACTGAACTTTTTTTCACTTTACAATCCATAAACCACTCTTAGTCGTAGATTTTCACAGAACCACGCCACTGTTGGTGCCATTTCTGCTACCCACGAATCATCAAAGTCATAGGGCCTGATCTATTTTCTGAAAGCTTTCTACATTTTATTGGTTCATAGTGGCTGTATTTTCAATACAAATTTCGCAATTGTAAGCTTCCGTAAATTTAAAGTCAACACTTAAATTTGTTATTAGTACTGCGCTACGAGTTTATCGGCCTAGTTAGAATTAGTAAAATAGTTCTTAAAAGTTTTAGGCTTCTTCGATGGCTTTTAAGTACATAGTTACCCCAAAGTGTACTATTTGTTTGGTCAAAATACTACTGGAACTGACGAGTTGTAATGTTAAGCTTAAAAAAAAGACTCACCACAGCATAAAATTCATCTGAATGTGGCTGCCTGAAATTCAGACGCAGTCAACTATATTAACTAAAGACCACACTGCATACATGGCATATGCATGCGACGATGCAATCCAATATTTGAAACCAACGTATGTTTAGTACGAGGGTGGTGACAAAATAAACTGAACTTTTTGCATAAACACGACATCAGATACGCCCCATCTCTGCACACAAACTTGGTCGTAGATTATACAGTATTACTGGCACTGAAGTGGTGTCGTTTTTCCTCTAACTTCATCGTTAGTCGCATCCTGTAGTGTACTTATGCTGTCCTTACAGCAGGCGGTTCAGGGTATTGCATTTCACCCATACTATGTTTTTGGAGACCATTTGGAAGGGTGCTCTGTATGGATAGTTAAGTCGAAAGCAACGACGAGTAGTTGCAGGGATTTATGAATTGAAAAGTTCACCTGGCTCGAGGTTGCCTTATTGAGTGAAATTGGATATGAGAGCTGCTATTGAATACGCTCGAGTGATGATAGAGTTGCCTTCTCTATACGAGTGCGAAGTTAATATGATATGAATCCGGACGAAGGGAAGGGATACCCTATCATAGATTGATGTGGATGAGCTTCTCTCCTTGACTGGTGGTGAAATGGGAAACTATTTACATACGCACACGGCGGCGATGGCTAAGTGTATTTTTCTGCGCAGGGATTATGGAAATCGTCGGGATAACATTTTTTTTGAAGAGATAGGCGAAATATAATTACGCAAAAAAACCGTGTTGCACCAATAACTACAACATAAATACACCGACTGCGTCTCCACTAAAGGGTTTCCTGTTTATTTCTAGTTTCTGTTGGGCTCTGGGTGCCACAGCCTTGACATGTTGTCTCGAACATTTTCTCTAGAGTATTGAAGGTGCAGGCTCTTTCGGGCTTTAACTGAAGAGGAAATATACCCTGTCCTTAGTTATGGACTTGTCTTTAAACTCCTCCCGTTGACACAACCAATCGACTATGCAAAAATCCATCATTGCCACTTCTTCATTGTCTGTCCAATATTCTCTCCAATTTTTATGAGTTTTTGTTGTTTCTTGAAAGCCGCCCTCAATCCCACTGATTTTGTGAACTTTTTGTGGATTTCATATATGTTGACCAAAACTATTCGTTTAACATCTAACCTCAGTTTAATAGATAACTTAATCTTTCAATTAAAGACGAATCTGCAGGGAATTACAAAAACGCAAATTCATTTTCTGAAGTTTCATTCATTCACTTAATTGAATTTCTCGCACAATTGAATCACCGACACAGCACAGAGCGCACAAAACTTTAGATGCACTATTGCAAAAAACACAAAGCTTCTTTGAAACACAATGAGGAAACAAATCAAAATTAAAATATCTTCGCAGTTATAGAATTGCTGTACGTCTTTGTTTTTTAATTTGCTCTCTTCAGCTTTTGTTTTGAAACTTTTTTCAAACAAAACGAAACTGCATACTTGAAAAAGGTCAATTTGAGGGTTCAACTGAAAGATTGCTACATGTTCCGCAGTTTGGACTCATCGCTATCATGCAGTCATCATCGTCATTAGCAGCAACCGCTTGCGGTTACAATTCCATGAACGATGAAACTCATGTGAACTGTTGCGGCGCATACAAATGATAATGTTGCAATCGAAATTACACTCTGGTTGGTAATGAGTCTAAGAGTCTATTGCGTGCGGCTGTAGTGGTTGCCTGGCTTTATTACTTAATTGAAGAACGAAATATAAAAGACGTAGTTCGTAGAGGTTATTTCATGGGATCGCGCGAAAATTGATGAATGAATGATATTATGGCAGTAGTTCAAGACATACGACTTTTGATGTTTTTGGCATTTTCCGGTTTTCTGTTCTGTTCATTTTGAGTTGGCTTTTCGAACGGTTCTTGCGATGTTTTGGGTTCACACAAAATAGGAAGCATCGTTTCTGTTGGCATTCGTAACTTGTGTGATGATATCGAAATTTGATTACAACGACGCTCTTTTGTTATCATAAACGATAACACAAATGGAGAATGGAATATACTTACTTAGGTAGCGCTACAGTACGGGGTGGACCTCAACAAATAATCTTCTCTAACTTCCTCCAGTTGCGAACTCCAAGTTGGTTGAGGTCCCCTTCCACTTGCGCGAGCTACGTGAACATCCAGCTAGATTTACATGCGAGTTACGGTTATTCAACCTCAACAACCAGGCATCCCATCCCAGAAGGAATTAAGAATTTACCCAAATTTGATGGGAACCCAAGATTGCTCTCTGAATTTTTAGGAAATTGTTTTGGAAATACTAGAAATACTAAGAAATGGCACCAAGGGGTGCCGACAACTTTATAAAATAATGAAACAAGACAAGGACATACGACGATCAAAACACATAAGAGAACAATAACTATATACCAATTCAATAACTATTAGCCAATCTTCCCAGACGACAACGAAATTGGTAATACAAATGTTCTTCCAACCGCCTCGGACCCCCAACAAACATAATAGACATAAATATACACGGCAACACTCTACCTCTACCCTGTATCAATATCTCTTCACCTTTTGGTAAATTGAAATTCCTTTTATGCGCTTTTTCATCTTTTATCAAGCCCGAACATATCCAACCAAAAGACATAGAGAATATGAATGAGCACCATGTTAATAAAATAATTAAACTCCCCATCCAAAAAGGTGCAACAACTGTTATTATTTAAATTCCATAAATATCGACGGCCTAGACGGGCTAGATATCCTAATGAAACTATTCTGAGCCCAAATCGATAAAAAAAATCAACAAATAATAACAAATTTAATCTCACAAGAATACGTTACCAGCATATTCAAAAATAACAACGACACTTCCCGTTGGCACTCCCGGCGGAGATATACTAATTGAACCAATTGATCTTAAGACCAAACTTAACGTACCTGAAAGTATTTATCACGCCAAAAACTACTACTAAACTACATTCCTCAAGACCAAACCATTCTGTTAGATCAGCCACGCAAAATAACAAAATACGAAAACTGCAATTATATAGAAATCAATAACCTTAATATAAACACCACAAAACGATATTTTTTGTATTTTTTGTATTTTTCAAAGACGGACCAAATCTCAAAAACAAACAAAAACTCGTTTCTAGTGGCAAAAGAAAATGGCGACTTGTGATTAATTATCGGACGGTATACGAGAAAACTAATAGTGACAGATATCCGCTGCCTAACATCAACGAAATATTGGATAAACTTGGCAGATCGATGTATTTCTCTATACACTCGATCGAGACGTTATCATCAGATAGATATGAATCCCGCCGACATCCAAAAAACAGCCTTCACAGTTTGATGGTGGCCACTTTGAATACGTACGAAGGGCTTTTGGACTAAAAACTGCCCCTTAAACGTTTAAAAAGGTCATGGATAACGTACTAAGAGAACTACTGGGCAAAATATGCTTGGTCTATCTTGACGATATCATTGTTTTCACAACTTCACTGCAAGAGCAGGAAGAACATTTAAAAAAATATTACCCAGATTACCTGAGATTAACTTAAAGATGCAGTTTGACAAGTGCGAATTCCTGCACCAAGAAATTGCATTTCTAGGTCATTTGGTAACTATAGAAAGAGATAAACTAAACTCAGTTCATATAAAAGCAATCAAGGATTTCCCAATACCCAAAAACCAGTTTTAGGTTTTCTTGGCCTGGTCGGGTATTACCGTAAATTTATTAAAGATTTTGCACAATTAACAAAAATTAACCAAAAGAAAAGGAAAGTCGTTCACACAGAAGACTTTATTAAAACATTTGATCATTGTCGATACATCCTTTCATACGACCCTATATAACAATACCCAGACTTTTAAAAACCCTTCGTTTTAAAGACGGATGCAAGTAACTTTACACTAGGGGCAACACTATCCCAGGGTACCATTGAAAGCGACCTGACTACATGTTATACCAGCGGAACGGAAATCAATTACTCAACAGTGGAAAAGGAACTTCTAGCCATAATATGTATTTCCATCTTTATAATAAATTCAAGATATTTACATTGACTATGATGCCATTTACAAAAAAGGTAAATTAAATCTGAACAACGACACCTTCAGCAGGGTGGTCACCAATAATGAAGCATTCCACATTCCGCATCCACAAATACAGAACACCGTAGAGATAAACTCAAATGAACAAGGAACCCGGTGTTCCACAGTACATTCCGCTCATGAAGATCTTAACGATCTCATTTACATTTCAGAACGTCCTTTAAACGAATTATCACTTCAGCTAACATTAGAAAAAATAACAATCGACCTAAAAATTTGTTTGAAATTACTCTTAGAAATAAACAAAGGAGAACTATAAGATCTCAAGAATTCACAGAACAAGACATAATGGATATACTATAAAAATTTGCTTCCCCAAATAAATTAATTGCTATTTTTATAGACGACGATACCTTAAAAAAATTCATTGAGTATACGCTCAATACTTTTCCCGATTCAAGGTAATAAGAAGTACCAAAAAAGCCTTAGACGTTACCAATGAAGACGACCAACATAAAATGATTCGAGATTACCACCTAAATAACAATCTACAATCTTCCGACTGTCAAAGTTCCAGTTGATATTGCTTTGCTGTGTCTGTTTCTCTTTCTCGCATAACCAGTGTACCGTCTGTTGCTACCGATAAATTTCTAACGAGTTAAAGTCAAAGGACCCTCCACGATTTTCGCGGAAAAAAAAAAACACGCAAACGTCACTTCCACTTCTTCTGTCAAAGTAAATATATACATAGAAAGGTATGCCGCCTAGCAGCGGCACTGACCTCAAAAAAAAAAAAAAAAAACTTACCATGCGCACGATGGAGTTGTTCAGCATAAATAACAAGGAAAGGACGAAGGAATTTAAACCTATCCAGTTAATTGGCACAGGTATGTAGAAAGGTGGAACATAGAAAGGCAAGATACATTTATAATCCCTAAAGAAATCGAAAACAACACCGACAGGTGAGAAGAACCGAATTAAATGAAATAAAATAACATCTGTTGGCATTTTTTTTTTAAACTCAATTACGATTGCCCATCCTCTTCCTGCTACAAGTCAAAATACATCTGCTGGCACACAACAAGGCGACGCACGGGCACGGCATGAATGGTGTTTTAAACGGTCGCAGCGAATCGATGCAAAGACAAACTATAAAAACTGTATCCGATAAGATAAAGTATAATTCCCTGGTGGCAGTGATTTCACCAGGTTGTAGGAACTACCTGTAAACCTTTAATACGATAAACAACTACCTTTCTACCTTTCAAGTTGAGGTTGACAAATTCCTTTTCCATTTGTACACGATACCCATTAGGTACTGATAAGACTACAATCGTAAAATGTGAAAAAGAGTTACATGAGTATCAAAAATGAATCTTTGACATTAAGGGTATATCACATCGAGTTTGAGTTCATAAATTATTTTAACGAAGAGTAGTTAAAACGTTAGGGTTTTTGGGTATAGAGAATACAGCATAAAGAACAATTTGCACCGCACTTTTTCTACAATGAAACACGTGAAATGCTGTTCGATAGACATTCGTTTGTAGTTGTTTGTAGTGAATTTTTTTTCGTTTGTAGTTTAACCGTTAGAAAGTTAGAAGCATTTGAAAAAAATGTCAGCCCGCACTTCTGAGCATTTGAAATGAGAACTAGTCAGTTGCATTCGAAATCGTTTGTGGCTGTTTGTAGTGACTTTGTTTTTTCTCAAAAATGTCTTATTTCGGAGATATAAGGACATTTGTGTTTGCACCTATAACTCCGAATTTACAATACACAAAAATTATTTGAAATCACTGATGCATAAAGCACACATATCTAAACTTAAATAACTGCATTAAAAATTTCTGAATTCACTCAAGTGTTACTTAATTAAACGCAATTAAAGTAAAAAAATGCATTCTTTTAGAGCTGCATCCATTGTATCGATTTCCCAAAAACAAAAAAAAAAACAACGGTAAACACATTCCCGCAAAGCATTCATCCGTGTCAATCGATATGAATCACTATTTGCCAATTACCAACAACAACCAATCAATAAAGCCCGATTTTGTCCAAGACATTTTTCTATTCCTTTGAATAACATTAAAAAACGACCACTTGTAAACAATTAATAGCAACAAAAGCATCATTTTAGCAAAGCCTGTACTCCTGGCTATCTAATCCAATTCAAATTGATGTGATTTTATCACAAAGAAAAAGATTTTGATGCAACTTAAGCAAACAGTAGTTCGTCATAATTATAAACTCATATCAATATTTCGGTTATTAAGCAACTCAAGATAGCGAAATCAATTTTTTTCTTATGCTTTCTACTAGATACTTCTAATAGAAAAAAAAAATGTGATCTTTTGTTATTAGATAACGATTTATTTAAAATATAAAAAAATGGAAGAAATCGTCCGCGCAACCCGATTTAAGGGGACGGATATTTCAAATGCTGGACAACTACAAACGACAAAAACTAGTTGTTAGAAAGCATGTAATAAACCCGAAAATGGCAAAATTGTTCCAACCAAAGAGAGAATTTATATGCAATTTAAGCAGTCGACCTAAAACCCTCGTTATGTCCAAAACGGTACAAAGGCAAGTGATGCAATTTTCTAGTTTCAACAGTTTTCCACCTAACCAACCAAATACAACGCAAACTGTATCCATCAGCCTAACGGTTTATGATTTATATGAAACTAGCTGCCCGGCCCGGCTTCGCCCGGGTACTGTTTCGTTTTAGGGTCCGTAATAGTATTTTAGTGTTAGTAGTATTAGTAGTATTTATTTTCTCAAAGCTGACCCGGCGAACTTCGTACCGCCTTAGCGTAGCTTTGATGCACTACTTTATTTTGTATAGCTGACCTATCTTATGTATGAGTACCTATTCAATTTGAACTGGAATCTATAATATCCTCCATATAAAAATGAATCCTTATTTCCCTGATCTCGCCATACCTGAGGACTTTACTAATTTTTATTAAATAAAAAACAACATATATATTTTCATAATAGTGTTTATTCCATAGGGTTCAATTTTACTCATATTTTTACAAATCGCTATTGAACAACTTTGCATTTTGAAGTAAACACTGAGCTCAACACCACGCGCGCTCTAAAAAGCAACTAATAGCCTCTATACCCTTCACTGCTTCTCTCTATTCTAATGCTTTTTGATAAACTATATTTTTAGTTTTATGTTCTGGCGCGTAAATAAATAATGTTGATGGTTTTCCGACACGGGAACAGGCGACATATAATTGGCCATGTGAAAAACATGGATTTTCTAGATTGATGCCACATACACTTAGCGACTGCCCTTGCGATTTATTTATTGACATTGCAAATGCAAGCCGCACTGGAAACTGTAAACGTTTAAAGCTGAATGGCATGTCCTTCGGTATCATAGGGATGCGTGGGATTAAAACATCTTCGCCTTTATACTTCCCTTTCAAAATTGTGGCTTCGATGACGTTGTTCAATAATTTCTTCACCGCAAGCCGGGTGCCATTACACAGACGTGGCTGGTTTATGTTCCGTAACATAATAATTACTGATCCGATTTTTAATTGCAGATTATGAGGTGGTAAGCCGGGAAATTCCAGCGAATTTAAAAATTCTGTTGGATAATTGACAACTTCATCTTCATTAGTAATGGAATCAACTGATTTGTAATTCTTCAATTCGCCAGCTATTTTCTCTTGAATCTGAAAATTCATTTCATTCACATCAACATTTTTTGCTGCCAATATAACACGTTCGCTTAACCAATCGTGATTTACGTAATTTTAAGCAATGTTTGGGAAAACCATCTCCATGAGTTCGGTCTTTGATTCACAAAAGTTACAAAAATTGGTAGGGAATGTAATGTATCCAGATGATGTATCAACAGCAATAATACCATTACCAATATCGAGTAGTTGTTTGGAAAACAATTCTCCAGACTGGTCTTCCTGCAATTCGACTCTCATGTTTATACTCAATTTAAGTGTTTTAATGTATTTCCATAAAATGGACGACTTCAAACATGCATTCAGTTCATCAGCAGGCGTTGAGCGTGGAACAACTGGCAATATTTGTCGAAAATCACCTGCCAATAGTATCATTACACCACCAAACCGTTTTTTGTTATTTCGTAAATCTTGCATCGAGCGATCTAATGCCTCCAAAGATTTTTTGTGTGCCATCGTGGTTGGTTTGGTTGGTTTGCTGCAGCACTTTGGCCATCGCAGAATTCGTCGAAAGGTTGCAAGTTGGAGTCTCATTAATTTGAATGTTCAACGGCAGCTTGAGAGCTGAATGAGCTGTTCGACCGCCTTCCAACAACGTAGCTGCAATACCTGATGAAGCTAGGGCTAGTGCAATTCCATTTTGCGATCGAATCGTTGCCAAAATCAATGATAACAAAAAAGTTTTCCCAGTTCCACCGGGAGCATCTAAAAAATAAAATCCGCCAGATCCATCGTTCACTACTTTCATGAGCGTATCGTAGGCATTTTTATGTTGTTGATCTAAAAGGGGAACTGTTCTATCAACCATTTCTCGTAATGTTTCGGAATCGTATTGGGCTTCGCGTCTCAATTCTTGATCAAATGAGTCGTGCATTGGGCGATTGGGTGCTATCATTCCTATTTGTGTTAATACTTTGTTGGTAAGCATCAAGCACATGTCCTCAATTAAAATTAATGCTTCATTGTGAATTTCTTCGTTCATTTGCAAATTTGCATTCGATGTTCTAAGACGCATCTGATGCAATATATCTTCCGCCATATGATCTTTTGTATTTATGCCATAAATCAGTCGGTGTTGATGGGAAGCATGTAGACAAAATTATAGAAAATAATGTTCGTATTTGTTTAGCATTTGACGAAATCACAGCATCTTCGAGAGTGTGGTCCCAATGAGTGTCATTCTCTAACAATCCCAAATGTTGACAGGCTTCTCTGTATGTGCCACACAATACACCATTAACAGTTCGCAGATGTTGGAATGATGTTGGACCACGAACATTGACTAACAGTAAACGCAAATAAAAACACTCGTCTTGACTGGGATGGACTGCATAAAGACGGCCTAGTGCATCGGTGGAAAATACTCGTGGGTAACCTGGAACTGGCTGTCCTCGTTTTCGTCGTTCAAATTTTTTTGATGATTGATTCCAGGTATAATATCTTGGAATTTCGGAGTAAAGTAACGTTCTGGCAAAATCATCATTCAGGCACATTTCAAAGAAGCTGGTTAATGTTGTCGATGGTGGCCTCAATTTTTTTCCGTATAAGAACCTTGTACACAGTATTAGAAAACTAAAAAAAAAAAATCAGCCAAATTGGTCAAGCCGTTTTCATGTTATGTCGTGACAACGGAAAACGGGTTTCATTTTTATATATATAGATAGATAGATAGATTTAGGCGAAATTGGAGCTTAATTTTTTTGGTGAAGTTTGCCCGCACTTTTTTTAGAATGAAAAACTGGGCTTGCAGTTAGACGGGCATTCGAAGAAAGCCCGCAATTTTGCTTAAATTTTAAATAAATCATAAACCGTTAGGCCGATTGACACAATTTGAATTTTATTATATTAGTGAAGTAGAACACTTTCGAAAATAGAAAATTGTATCACTCTGATTGGTTTTAAGGGACCAAACAACTACAAACGAATGTCTATCGAACTGCATTTCACGTTTTTCATTCTAGAAAAAGTGCGTGTCAACTTCACATGGGCAGAATTTATTTAGCTAATGCCCGAGATACATGGGCTTCTCAACATTAACATTTAATACTGCAGTTAGCGATATTCTGGCAAATTTATTTGGTTATTGGTAAAGGGATTTTGGAAAATATGGAGTCTTTGCGTAAACTGCCAACCTAAAGTTTTTTTCTTTCTTTTTCTAATTTTTTCTCAACCATTCTTGTTGGCGCAATGGTTTAATTCATAGAATCCAATGACGATACGATACACAAAAAAAAAAAAAATACCTTTCGGAATGTAGTCAAAGGACACCAACAAATTCGTTGCTTTGCGGTGATGACTATACTCGGAATAAGTAAAATAAACAGTCCCTTAGCAGAGTGTATTCTTCTCTTTCAGCTCGTAACAATACAAGTACAATAGCTTTATGGTATTGGTACGTCGTATGCCTGAAACAGTTTCTACAATCTGGCACATGACAAAAGCAGATGTCACAACTGCATGTAACTGCAGCTGGATTGCAGGCAGTACAAGACCATATCCCTTTTAGGTTAAAAAATATGAATTTGACCAAGAAGGGAACGGACATTCAACTTGGTCTTCTTATAAATATTTCTAGCAGGTTGTAATTTATTTATTTTTGATACTCGTAGGTACGCAGGTTTTTTATTCGAATTTATTACATTTGTTGTCATTGTACAATTCAAATTGTTCTCGTGTAAAACAAGACTAATCATCAATTTTATAAGAAGCATTTATCACAAATAAGTGAAACTTCTTTCACCGAAAATATTTTATTGAATTTCGTTTTTAAATGAGTTTGTTGAGAGTGTGCACTAAAAGATAAGTTGTAAATTCCGTGATTTCAGTGTTTTGTTAATTAAAACACTAACACTGATCTTGTCCCGTATTAGATAATTTTGAAGTGTGCGTAGTACAAGAATTAAGAGAATTGAGATTTGCTATAGTAGGAGATGAATTTGTTTTGTAAAAATTACAATTCGAACTATACGTTCGAATTTATTAAATTACAGAATATCAACTTCGTTCTATAAAAGAAAAATGCGGACAAAATGGCAACGCGCAAGAATCTAGATTAGTACCTTAATATGACAGCTGGCTGACTTGATGTGCTCTAGTTTTAATTGGCCTGGATTGGTCACGTGAGCAGTTTTTTTTCAATTGAGGTTTATGGAGGGGAAGGCGACACAAGTTGTCGAGAATGTCGTCACTGAGATCTGAGAAGTAAGTTCACACTCCGTAGGTAAGTTCACACTCTGAGGTACCTACATCTATAATCCAGACCAATCTAGTCGACTTAAAATAGATAGCTTGATTTTAGATTGTGCTCAATTTGTCAGAATAATTCCTCAAACGGAATGTTTTGTTATTGAGCTGTCAAAGTTTCCACCAATAAACTTGTTGTATAATGTTTATATACACATATGTATACACACACATTAAGTTCTCATACCATGTTCTTGTATATGTATATACTCTGTAGAGATAAGCCTTCGATGCTATTCTAAAGTGTCTTCGCCCAATAGCTGTCTCTTTGGAGTCAGTCGTTAATAAACCTTGAAACATAACAAACATCTTTTTAATATTCTAACATGGTGTCAGATGTAACTCTATAATGGCTACCAACGATAACAAAACGGCACTACCCAGTGCGGAAACTAATCAGAGTGCTGTACCTTCCCAAAGTTTCTCGTCGTCAATACCAAACATTAATCTTAAAAGCACAAACTTAGCTACAACATGGAAGCACTGGTTTAATCAGTTTAAAGTTTTTATGCGAGCTACTAATCTGGAATCGCAGTCAAGTTCCCGCAAAGTCGCGCTCCTATTACATCACATGGGCCCAGAATCATTGGAAATATTTAATTCCTTCAACTTAGACTTGGACCAGGTAAAGTACGAAGACCTAATCAAAAAATTCGATGATTACTTCTTGCCCAGAAAGAACATTGCGATCATAAACTAAGTATTAAATAGACCGTCAGCTCCCGCGCACCTACCCGATTCCCCCCGCAAATTTTTAAAATAAAATTCTCTCTTAAATTTCCTATCTGTGAATACGTGTGAAGCAGCAAAAAAAAAATGTTTAAAAGGTGGGAGGAGTAATAAAATACTGACACTCAGCAGTGTTCCTGCATTGTGGTATCTCTACCTTTTTGTGGGAATTTAAATTTTTTGAAAAACTTTCCTGCGTAAGAGGAAAAAATGTCTTAATTGTTGGACTATCAATAATCTGGCAGAAAAACAGTCGAACTACATTTCACTATGAATATCAACGCACTAAATGAACACAAAAAAGAGATTTGCCTTAAGAAAAAATTTCTATTATCAAAAAATAATCATTATAATGTTAGCAAACTGCGATTTTTATACTGAAGATTAATTTAATATGATTTGCTCTCCGAACAATACAAATTTTACTTCTAAAAGTATGTATTTTCCATAAAAAATCTAAGGGAATTTGAGTTTAGTGAAAAGGGAAAAATTAACACGCTTCTTGTGAAAAATAAAGTGAGCGTGCTGAGAACACTGACTGAGAGTTAGTGTATTTGGTGAGTTTCTGTCAGCTGATGGATGCGTTCTGAGAGTTTAAGCTCGTTGTTTTATTTCACCTCGAAAACATGTAGATATTCTACGAAATTTATAATAGCGAATGTAATCAACATAAATAAACAAATGAATGATGTGTGAAATAAAATAAGATATTTTTGTTCCTATAATTATTGTGTCTGTTTTCGTTTGCTGTTTTTGGAGAAAAATTATTTCACCGTGAATGTCCACAGAAAAACGATAACGACTTTAAAGAGAAGAATTGATTACGAATATTAAGATTTGAAATAATATAGTTTTTAGTTATAATCTTTTCATGAAGATTCCGTTTATTAAAAAAAAAAAAATTGTAATTATTAGAAAATTTGCAACAATTGACATAATTAATGAAATTACATTTGAAATCAATTGCGTCTGCCGAAAATATGAATAATGTTCATATATAACAAAAAGAAAAAGTCTAATAAACACAATCAAAGAAAATTTATTTTCTTTAAAATGTACGGGAAAAAAGCGAAACTCAAAATGTATACAAGCAAAATTGGAAATAAACATGTTTACTGATTTGTACACTGATATGTCTCACGCATTTAAGTTTTGCAGCTTACAATATTCTTTTAATTCATACGATTCATGATCATTGGTTATCACATATTTTTTATATTAATAAGCGTTTTTTTTTTGTAAATGATTCATTGATTTCCATTGTTTACAACAAAAACGTAAACATTCGGTATTATATTGATTGTCTAGGTAAAATGAACGAAATCGTAATACGTATACCTACCTAACCTATGTGTTTTAATATAATTTGATACTAAATTCACCACAGCATACCCACCGTTTTCTTAACACGTCCCGATAACGGGCAGTTATTTGAATTATTTGAATTTATTTCAATGTTACCACAGAATGAACTGTCAGGCAACTGTCAGGTTCCTATGTGCGAGAGTATGTGTGCGGCTAATCTACTTTAACATGGCACACATACTTTGCCACATAGAAACACGGAAAACAGCTTGTAGGCAAATTCTCTTAAGTTGCAAGAGCTGACGGTCTATTTAATTCTTAGTTTATGATTGCGATGGAGCGACACAATTTTTTTTCTCGCTCACAAAGATTGGACGAAAGCATCGACTCATATATCACAGCGCTAAAAAACTTAAGTCTAACATGTGAGTTTGGGCATTTAAGAGAACATCTCGTGCGAGATATTTTTGTATGTGGGCTGCACGCAAATTATACATACATAAAGGAACGTCTACTCAACGAAGGAGACATTTAAGAGAACATCTCGTGCGAGATATTTTTGTATGTGGGCTGCACGCAAATTATACATACATAAAGGAACGTCTACTCAACGAAGGAGACATCCCGTTGGAGAAAGCCGTTGAAATCTCAAGAACATGTGAAATAACTAAAGAACACTCACAACAACTTCTACAACAGAACAGCCCCAATACAGTCATAGGTGCTCTTAATAAACAATACGGTAAAGTTAAACAAAACAATATATACCAGCAGCCGCAGTCACACGCACACCACCAATCATACCAACAGCCCACAACAAGCAGCGGAAGATTACAGTCATCTCGATTCCTCCCACAACCATCTCAGCCAGCACGTCACAATTATCAAGCCGACAACTCAAATCTTTGTCCGAGGTGCGGTGAAATGCACAAATACAGGTGCCCTGCTTCAGGAGTTACATGCAACAAGTGCGGAAAAAAAAACCAATACGCCAAAATGTGTCGGTCCAATCTATATATTCGCAATGTCGAAGCTGAGCCCAACACGTCATCATCAGAGTCCGAAACGCTGTTCATGGGTCTTCTTGAAGCGTCACCGTCGTCATTATCTTGGGATATATACCTAAATATCAACGGTACAAAGCTCAAATGTCAATTGGATACCGGCGCACAAGGCAATGTGATGTCGAATAAAACATTTGGCCTACTTGGAATAAATTATTGTAATATTCAACCTACATCGAGTCGTATTCTAACATTTATTAAAGAACCTCTTCCAATCATTGGACAAATTGATATCAAATGTGTTTATAAGAATGAAGAAAGTGTTATAAATTTTTATATATCTGAAATTGATTGTCATACAGTATTAGGATTACCAACGTGTATCAACATGAATTTAATTAGACGCGTGAATGAGTTACATTTTGAAGAAGGTAAAAGTGAAAATAATTTGTTTCATCCTAGTAACAAAAAAATAGGATTTCTTAATGATTTTAAAGATTTATTCAATGGTCTTGGCTGCTTAAAAAAGAAAATTCATTTACAGTTGAGACCCGATGTCGAACCAGTGATTGATTGTCCGCGCCGAATACCATTCAGTCTCATGAAGCCACTTAAAGAGGAGCTCAAAAGAATGCAAGATCTAGAAGTAATTGTCAAAGTCGAGGAACCAACTGAATGGGTAAGTTCTATTGTGTTAGTTCAAAAATCCAATGGTAAACTGCGATTGTGCCTTGATCCTCGAAATTTAAATAAGGCGTTGCTAAGGTCTCATTTCCAATTCCCAAACATTGATGAATGCAAAGCTCGTGCCTCTAATGCAAAATTCTATTCCATTCTTGATGCTAATTCAGCATTCTGGGTTCTACCTCTTGATGAAGAATCTTCAAAACTATGCACTTTTATGACTCCTTATGGAAGATATCGATTTTTAAGACTACCATATGGCATTAACGTAGCACCCGAAATCTTTCAATCCCAAATGGAAGAAAGCTTTAAAGATATTGAAAATATTTTCATATACATGGACGATTTTCTAGTATTGGGATCAACTATCGAAGAGCACAATAAAACGCTCAATATCGTGCTCGAGAGAGCAAGGTCAATAGGGCTAAAGTTTAACCTATCTAAGTCGAAATTTCTCCAAAACGAAGTTAAATTCATTGGCCATGTGTTCAGCCCAAAAGGGGTGCGTCCCGACGAAAACAAATTAGAAGCCATTTTCAAAATGCCACGTCCTGAAAATGTGTCTGATCTCCAAAGATTTTTGGGAATGGTCAATTACTTAGGATCATTTGTTAAAAATTTGTCCACGCAAACTTCAAATCTGCGCCAACTGCTGAGAAAAGATGTTTTATGGCATTGGTCCGCTAAGCATGATGATGAATTCAAGAACCTGAAAAATCTTATTTCTAAAGCACCAGTTCTCACATACTATGATCCGAAGAAACCTCTTACTTTGTCTGTAGACGCATCTAAGAGCGCGCTAGGAGCAGTCATTTCTCATGATTCCTCTCCGATCGCGTATGCTTCTGCAACATTGACGTCATGTCAACAAAACTACGCTCAAATTGAGAAGGAACTTCTCGCAATTCTCTTCGGTTGCACAAAATTTCATCAATACACCTTTGGTCGACACGTAGTTGTAGAGACGGACCATAAACCTTTAGTCCCTTTATTTAGTCGTCCCTTGTTTAAAATTCCGGTGCGACTACAGAGGTTTATGCTGCGGCTCCAGTCCTACGATTTAGAGGTTGTCTATAAGCCAGGCAAATATCTTTTTGTTGCCGATACACTGTCAAGAGCAGCTCTTCCTGAAAATACATTAACAAATTTTGATCAAGAACTACGCCTACACTGCAATCTTCTCACTAAAACCCTGTCCGCAAGCCAGTCAAAAATAAACGAAATTCGCTGTGCGACTTTGAATGATAAAGTTCTCTGCCTAGTCAAAAAATACCACAAAGATGGCTGGCCTGCCTGTAAAAAGTCGGTTGATCAATTAGCCATGCCCTACTTCAATATAAGAAACGATCTTCAAGTCATAGACGAATTAGTTTTCAAATGTAACCGTCTGGTCATACCAAAGTCTATACGTCATGAAATGCTATTACTTCTACACGAAAGCCATATGGGCATCGAGCGTTCTAAAAACCTCGCTAAAGACTATATGTTCTGGCCAAACATAAATCAAGATATTGAAAATGTCGTCAGCAACTGTGAAACCTGTGTTCGCCATAGGAATGCAGTGCCTAGAGAACCACTAAAACCTCACGAGGTCATCTCGATTCCTTGGTTTAAAGTCGGCATTGATTTATTTGAATTTAAAAAGAAGATCTACCTACTAGTAGTGGACTACTTTTCGAAGTATATAGAAATTGCTCTTTTGAATAATGGCTATACAAGTCGCTTCGTTATAACCCAACTAAAGTCCATTTTTGCCCGCCATGGCATACCAGAGGTTATGATAAGTGATAATGGTCCACCATTCAACTCGGAGGAATTTAAAATATTTGCTCTGGAATGGAACATTGAACACTTAACATCAAGTCCATATCTGCCTCGTTCTAATGGACTCGCCGAAAGGTCTATCCAAACCATTAAAAAGTTATTTTTAAAAGCTGAGGAAACAGGTTCAGATCCTTACATCGCACTTTTGCATTATAGAACCACCCAAAAAGGAAATATGAGTTCCCCGTCTGAGCTATTAATGTCGCGAAAACTACGAACAAAACTTCCGGCTATTCAAGACACTTTCAAGGCCCAGTTAGTTGACATAACAAAATATGAAAAGATTGCAAAAGAAAAACAAAAGAAAGTCACATCGTATTATAACCAAGGCACAAAAGCACTAAAACCATTGAATGAAGGGGAGCGCATATTTTACAAGAAAACTTTAAGTTCGGAATGGTCTCCGGGTACAGTTGTATCTAGATCCCGAGAACCTCGATCTTATGTGGTTAGTGATGGGGATGGTACTCATTACAGGCGATCTCGTCAGCATATTTTTGAATCTCCTATCGATGTTGAAGAAACTAACAGTAACAAACAAAGCAATCAATCATCGGAAGAAACATCGGGTACTCAAAAGGAAACTACGTGTTCTCCAAAAGCATCCGCGCATAACAATTTTGTTACAACTCGTTATGGAAGGCAAGTAAAACCTCCTGATAAATTTACTCATTCCGATTATTGTTAATTATTATTATCTACAAATCTTTAATCTTTAATTCCATCTAATCTATTTATAACTGTTTTCCAATTCGTTAAAGTAAAGTGAACTAATTCTTATACTAAATATATTGTATAATTTAAAATATTTTGAAATATTATAACTATGAAGATAAATTTAATTTGAGATCATTAATAACATATAAAGGGAGATGTTGTATAATGTTTATATACACATATGTATACACACACATTAAGTTCTCATACCATGTTCTTGTATATGTATATACTCTGTAGAGATAAGCCTTCGATGCTATTCTAAAGTGTCTTCGCCCAATAGCTGTCTCTTTGGAGTCAGTCGTTAATAAACCTTGAAACATAACAAACATCTTTTTAATATTCTAACAAAACTATTACTTCTTCTCAAATCTCAATTCATTCAAAGACCATGATGTTTTCCTCATTCTCTTAAAATTTTTATTAATAACTGTTGTTGTGAAAACTGTCAACGGATAAAAGTAAATTAATTTTAGCCGGCGTTTGCGTTGCTTCCATAAACATGCATTATATAGCCATACATCAATACGTCAATTTCTGACATGTATTCTATCCGTTTCTGTCAGTTAAATACTTAACCGCAAAAGACACTACGGATATTCCATGGGCTATGGCTTTTATGCACACAGTTTTCATCCCGCGTAATTAACGGACACCCAGCTCTGCCATCTATCTAGTTCATTTTAGAATTTCGGAAACAAATTTATCGCAATCAGTCATTATAGGTCTGTTCCCTAAGGATAATGCATACGAACACATTAGTAAATTTTGTCAACTTCGTTTCCTTCTACCTAACTTTTACGTAAGGCAACACAGTTTGACCAATGTCTTCGATTCCATTATCGTTTGGGAACAGACCTTATTTTTACGAAAATCTGCAACAATCGTTCTTCCTTTTTATTGTGAATGATGACATTCATCACCTGGCTCATCCCATTAATCATATAACAAAAAATTAAGTTTTCAATCTCATGCAACTAATGTTAGTACATAAATATGTTAACATTGAATGGTCTGGTAAGAAATAAATTCAGAATAGTTTTAATGATTTACATATGTTACTAGCAAAATCTTTAAATGCTCCCACGGCTGGATCGCGAAAGCCGTGGGTTACGAAAGAAGCGAATAAGACATTATAACTGTAGTAAGACAGTGTGAAATTTGTTAATTGTCTGTCAATAAGCAAGATCAGTTGATGGTATTTTCGAAGACCGCGAAAATATTTGTCGTAATAGCTTGTTGGAGTAAAGACATTGAAAGTTAAAAACTAAATTGTAGGCCGAAGTTTTTGATAATTTTACTAAATTCGGAGTTTGCAGTAAAATTAAAATATTGTCAATCTGCCAACATCGCTTCTCTCTGAATCCTCAAATTGTACATCTTGAATGTGCATTCACTTGAATTACCTTCGATGCAAAAAAAAGACATTCCTAAACAAATTCCCTAGCTTAATAACCAATCTTCGGTAAACGACTCATACAAAGCGTAGCCTAGATCTGAATGGGCTCGAACCAGGTCAAAAACACTTCGACTCATGGTGACGGTGAGTGTCGGCATCCGTCACTTATTTCAATTACAAATTTTTCACTGTCACGATGACACTGGCATATTGCACTTTCGATTTCTTGCGAAATAGTGATAGTGTATCCACAAAAGCAAAGTAAACTATATCGCGTTTGGTACATTTCCTAAACACCACATAATGCTGCTCAATGTAGAAAACAGTTACAGCTGCGCTTCATAGTGTGACACCCTATACTTTATACTCTGACATTTTATTATGCATAGACCGTGGCCTAATAGACTGCCAAGACATTATTTTACAGCAAAAAGTGAATAAATATCTGTTACGTCTGCCGTGTGGTACTGTACTGTACTGACTGTATACATTACTCAATAAAAAAATTGTAGTACTTACCAATAATTTTCGTTTGTTAAAATGAACCCAAATATCCAATTTTTGATAAAAGAATGCAAGTGTTGGCAATGATTAAGCAAATAGTTATGTAGAGAGTATATGTATTATTCTTACGCCGAATGACTTGATTATTGAAAACTTAAAAATTAGTTATCAAATATTATAGTCAAATTTGTTTGTTATGCGAACTTAAAAGGCCAATCAAAACTGAGACACTCCAAGTCATAGATACTTGAACGTCCCCTATGGCTTTCATTATTCCTTTCATATTTGCGACAAGTAGAGGAAGGTATGAATAAAACGCAGCAATTGCTTTTACTCATAAGAAATGTCAAAATCGAAGCACTTGCTACGTTTCGTATGAATAAAAACTGATTTGACTTAACAATAAGCGCCGCTACTAACCGTTTACTCAGATCGGTATGAAGAAAACGTAGCAATTGCTATGAAAATCTTGACTGACTCAAACCTTTTGCAAAATAATTTGTACGCACATTTTTTACATTAAACAACAGTAAACAGGCATTGGTTAAATTTAGTTTGTACAGAAAATATGGAGCGGCTAAGATTAGGTGCGCTAGTATTGTTACATACAAATTCGCATTGATAAATGTCACAAAACTTCAAAAATTCCTGCTCACTAGCACACTCGCACTTATCATATGCCACTTCCGCTGAGGGCAAAGTTACTAGCAGCGTTTATAGAATTTTATCCGTTAAATTTGAAATTGTTCGTTACGGAATAAATGTAAGTTTTTCTTAAATATTTATAAAAAATCATAAAAAATGATGTTTGTCGTAACATGTTTCTTATATATGTAAAACATATCTTATAGATAGTTTTATAAACCAAACAAATTATTCGCGTTTTAAGAATCTATAATAAATAACTAACCAATAGCATTCAGTAACGAAAAAATGTGGTATTCCCGAACTCTACCAGATTCCGGTTATTCATACTTCTTCTTTAATTAATTGGTTAGTGTGTCAACAAATATTTCCAACAAGACGATGGACGGATACAATTCCCGGCAGCTAAAGAAGAAATGAAAAATCAACAAGCGTTCGGCAAACAAAAATCATGTTTTCAAGCCCATTTTGGAGCTATAGATTGCACTCATATTGCTGGATCTTATTTTTCCAATTTCATTACTTTTGTTTGACACATATTTCATAAAAGTCGTTAGAATCCAAGGAAAATTCAAAAATTTTGATTTACTGGTCAGGTTTGACAGGAACTGCAAGTCAAGTTCAAGCAAGGGCTTTTACTTTGCTAAAACCTTTTACTCAAAACAAATTCTAGTATTTATTCATACGACCCAATGTGTCTTGTCAAAGTATGCTCTATAACATTGTGTATGCACTTCAAAACTAAGCGCACTTGTGCAAAATTGAATAAACAGGTAGGTAGGTTTACATAATACCCAACTACTTTCCTCTTTTACGTGCATAGAGGTAGTTGTATTTATCTCGTGCTCTTTGCCGAAAATCAGCACTCAACTATTTTTAATTTGTTTTGTTGGTTTCATTAGGAAGACATTTGGCTTTAACACACCAACAGTGGTAAACTTCAATTTCATATGATGCTTGCGTAACCTTGTTTTGATTAGTTTGAAGGATTCAAAACTTATTTAAGGACCATGTGAATTGTGCTAATCTGCTTTGGGCTGTGAGAAAGTTTGTTTTTGTAAACACTCTACGAGTAAATTGAGTTTATTTTACTACGAAAGATGCAATCACATAGATTCTGATTGAAAGAAAAAAAGGTTGCAGGGCGTGGGAGCACATAAATATGTTCCAAGAAATCCTATCCTTCTATGTATAGGAAGTATATCAATGAAGGTCATGTGGGAAGATTTTCGGTTCAAATGCTAGGTAATACAGGTTTCACATGCCATACAGTAGGATTTTGCTAATTTTATGGAGCAAATCAAGTAAACTTGTGAATTTAGCATGCCTGTAGTTCTTAACAAGTTTTTTACTTTCTTAATTGAAACTTATTGTGCAGTTCTGATCACCGGTGAAACAAAGAAGCCATGGAACGCGCGACAGCCTCGGTACAGGAAACGAAAATGTCTAAGGGATATTATGTAGCCGGAGCTTCTTTTCACGCGTACATATTTGGTTGCCGCCATATATAAAGAAAAGTAATTGAATTGTACACAAGCGTCGGTTGCCAAAAAGGTGTCGGTATGTTCCATGTCAGTAGGGGTATAGGTACTTTATGTTCCAACATGAACACACAAACTTTCCTATTTTGGCGTCCATTTAAAAACTTAATTTTCAAAACAACTGTAGAACTGAGAAATGTGTTAGTACACAGGAACTATTTGTTTTGTTTAAGCGGTACCTACCTATCCCGAAGAAATCTTTGCCGAGCTTAACTAACCTTTGGCATTGGCAATAAAAATAAAATGCAAAAAAACATTAAAACCTTGATAATAATGCTATTAAAACTGTATTACCTGTAGACGCTCTTCGGAGCAGCATATCAGTTGATTTCTCTTACTATTAGATACATATAGTCAAATATAAAATTACAACTTTATTACTAAAAAATGTATCACACGATGAATTCGCATGTTTCATCTTAAGGCAAATTCAGCTAAGAAAGAGGCAAACACAGACAAATCACAACCATTACCATTTGAATGAAGCAGTTATTGGTGAAAAAAAAAGTAGGTATCTCAATCAAAGATATTGCCATGATTAATGACATAAATTTTGCATTTATAAGTAAAGTGAAGTGGATTTAAATTTGAAAGTAAATAAGAGAGAAATCAATTTTGTGTCCTTAAAATCCCGCACAGAGTTTGGAAACGAACTAAAACGACATATTTTTAATGGCAGGTGGTGCTCGGGGTATGGAATTTGTTTCTAAATATTATGAGTAAGAGGTTTAAGAATTCACTTCAAAATGGTTTCGATATTTGATATACGCCACCGATTAACCAGGAAATCGACCACGTCCCTGTTTTCAAATTCCGCAAAATTCGTATACGAGCAACATCCGCCTGAAATTTTCGCTTAGCAGAAAAATTGGTATTCTCAAAGCTGTAGGGGTTTTTTTCCACCTTTGCGAAAATTATATTCACCTCTCGAATGAGGTAGAATTTTGGAGCACGTCAAGTAAACGATTTTGACAGGTTCAAATTTAAATTCACTTGAAATTATTTTCGATTGAAAAAAAAAGATAAGAGATATATTAAAATACTTGTATGTTTAGTGAACATTTATATTCGAAAGCCCCAAAATTGCTTTGAACTCTCTGATACAAAGTTTATAAAATTATTTCGGTTAAAAAAGCGCTTGGCACGGGAATTCATCGACTTCTTGGCTCCGCATATGCTTGACAATTTAAATCAAAGAATTTAACAGCTCAAGAAAAGATAAATATAATATAAGAGCTTATTTAATTGGTGTTAACAAATCAGATGAGTTTTCAGATTTTGTGTTCCCTTTGATTTTTTGCAGTTGGAAGTTACCAAAACTGCATAACAGATAGCCGCAACAATCAACCGAGCCAATTTCAATATCAATTTCCTATGCGAGACGGAAATCCGCATGGAAAGGTAGACGAGTACAATTCGAAGAGAAATTCTCGTATACGGGTTTCGAGAATTGCAAATTTCAGTTTTTCGCATCGCATCGGAGATTTAGACAGATAAACGTATGCGAGAATTTTAGAGAATTTCGGTCCTGGTGAATTACTCAAAACTTTCGTTAAACTTGAGTTTTTATTTTATTTTGATTAGACGCCCAGGGTTTTGATCCATGCAAAAATCAAGATTCCAACCCCTAAACCGACAGAAATATCAAATTTTAAAGATTGGTCCATTTGAGTTTGTTTTTGTTGTACGACTTAAAACCAACATCCTATCTCAGCCGAAGTAAAGTACAACAAACAATCTCGCCTCATCCGAATCTGTCTGAAATGATGCCAGCGTTTTATTAACTGCTAGTAAATAAATTAGCGTCCGATTTCTGCCCTGGGTCAAATATCCGGTTTCATTACTTACATTTTTTTTGATGATTTTATGAAAGCTTGTTGGATGATTTAAAAGCACCCATGCATGACTTTGGAGGTACACAAATGGAGAGGTTGTGATTTGAAGTTTTCGTGAGCTTTTTTAATTTGGTTTCATAATTTTTACGTTGTTGGTTTAAGCCTTAACTTCTCAAATACAACAACCCAATAAATCTCGAAAGCATACGAGATAGGAATACATATTACTGGTGCTGTAGATGAGCTACAAAATGAATATAACATCTTGACTTGCGTTCACAATCAGCAATCAGCGTGAGCACACTTTTTCTAATCTCTAGTAACACTGAAGCAAAGCTCCTGGCAGCCAGGAGAACACTGACATTTGGCGAACTGTAAAAAGAACAAAATTTTCAAAAATCGAAATTTACTTTCACTAAGCCCCATGTTTACGACACACAGCTGGCGGTTACGAATTGGCTATCGTTGGAAGGATGGCATCTTTAGCTGAACTGCTCATTTCACTCGTACGGGAAAGAGGTTTTATATTATATTGCTTCAAAATGCGTTGGTTGGTGTGAAAATTAATGGATTACGAGTGCAAGTGAACAAAAAGGGTTTTTTGCGGCCAACTCCATACACACAAGAACCAATAAAATTTGGATTTAATGTTCGATTTGGCAGCAGAAATCTGAAATCCCAGGTCAAAATCCGAAATGCCAAATCAAAACCACATTAATAGGCGTGTTTTTTTGAGCTTCGATCTCAGCAAAGCAAAGTAAAGTAGGATTTTCAGCACGCGATTACAAGATTACAAGAGCGTAGTTGTTGTAATTACATGATGAAAATCCTACTTTACTTTGCTTCGCTGAGATCGAAGCTCAAAAAAACACAGGTAATGTCGTTTTGGGATCATTGGGATTTTCAGATTTCAGATTTCTCGTGCCCAATCGAACATAAAATAAGATAGGTTTTTTGCATTATTTTGGTGTGGGATTTAAAAAGTCTGCTGTTTTCGATTTGCAATTTGTACTTATAAAATTCCAATTTTTATTTCTTTATTTTCCACAGGTCCATTTTGATTGTGCCCAGTAACTTGACACCATCTCATCTGTAGGCGCTTAAAAGCGGTCCCGTATTTTAGTTTGCATGTCAAAATCGTCGTGTGCACAGATCTTAATAAAACATTTCCGTAGTTATCATAAACAAAATTCGAATCTATTACGGCGTAGTACGCTTACATACGCTGCATTTGCCACCTCATTTCATTCAAAACAAAACAGATAAGCGGTCCCGTTTTCTTACCCCCAAGGGCGTATATAAGCTAGATTTCGTACAAATTGCTTACGTTGTAACGAAGCAATCGTTACAACAACGCGCACCCTTCACCATGCCCAACCAACTAGGCGTATTCTCGCTCTAACAGCAGATTGGCAATAGGCGGGTACACATTTCAAGGCAAAGTAGTTTTTTGCACTCGTGAATAGAATTCACACCGACTTGGCCTCATGAATATCATAAGACGCCAGTGGAATGACAGACAAATGGAGCAAAAATTCAGACCGTTGACCGTACCAATCCCGTGTACCGCTGATTTTGTTCCGCGAAATAGTTAAATACTATTCGCCGTTTTTGGGTGCTAGGAAACTAGCATATTTTGCCGGGACTGTCGCAAGACGGACCTCGAGTGCCAGGACTGTCGCAAGACGGACCTGTAGATTGCCGGGACTGTCGCAAGACGGACCTCGAGTGCCAGGACTGTCGCAAGACGGACCTGTAGATTGCCGGGACTGTCGTAAGACGGACCTCGAGTGCCAGGACTGTCGCAAGACGGACCTGTAGATTGCCGGGACTGTCGCAAGACGGACCTCGAGTGCCAGGACTGTCGCAAGACGGACCTGTAGATTGCCGGGACTGTCGCAAGACGGACCTCGAGTGCCAGGACTGTCGCAAGACGGACCTGTAGATTGCCGGGACTGTCGCAAGACGGACCTCGAGTGCCAGGACTGTCGCAAGACGGACCTGTAGATTGCCGGGACTGTCGCAAGACGGACCTCGAGTGCCAGGACTGTCGCAAGACGGACCTGTAGATTGCCGGACTGTCGCAAGACGGACCTGCAGACCGACGGGATTGTCGCAAAACTATCCCGTGGACCGCCGGGGCTATCCCATGCCCACCAGAGCCGCCGAAGAAAACCAAGCCGCTGCCCGCACCAGACGACCAGGACCAGTATAGCCGCATCCATCATAAGATTAAATTATTGTTCTATTGTATAGTTCGGTTTAAATAAAGATTGTAAGAAATTCCTCAAACCCAGAGTTCGTGTTTCTTTGGGAAGGACCTTGGCGATCCGACGAGCTAACCTCAGCCTTGGACAAAAAGCACATCACATTGGCGCCCGAGCAGGGACTCAACAGGAGGAGACCCAGAACTATTACAACGTAGAAGAAACAACCGACAAGGAGGACCAACAAACGCAAACCGAGAAATGAACGAGGGAAACCAGCTAACCGTCCCGGAAGGACAATCCGGAGACATGACCATCGGATGGATCTACCTACTCCGAAAGGCAGAACTGATGGAGGTCATGGAGAAGACAGGGTTAAGGACCGAGGGAACAGTTGAGCAGCTGCGATCCCGGATGAGTGCTTCCCTTAAAGCCACCCGAACTAGATCGTCGACGCAAAACCTCTGCGAAGAATTAGAGGCAAAAATTTCTACCCGTGAATATGGGGACACGTCTTCGGATGAGGACGAAAAATCCACTCCAACCGAGGGGACCGTAAAGACCCCACAATTCGTAGAAATGCCAGTAGCTACCCCTCACCCCGCCACCGTTCAACCACCGCCTGTGCCTACCACATCGTACGAAAGGTACCCAAGGGACCCGACCACATCATCTTCTAGCCGAGTAACTGAGCCAGCCCCGACCGCCTCAAACCGAGTCAGGCCAACCCTGAGCTATGAAGCCGAGGTGATGGATACGGTCCGAAAATGGGGGCTGAAATTCGACTCCTCAGGAAACGCCCTCGAATTCATGGAGCGAATCGAAGAGTTGACTCGCTGCTATGATATACCAGCCGACTACATGATACGCCCGCTACCCGAGATCTTCCGAGGTACGGCACTGGAGTGGCTGAGAATCAACCGCGATGGCTTCCAGAACTGGGATCAGTTCCGACAAGCGTTTTTGCGCTACTTCCTCCCGGCACGCTATATCCATAAACTCGAGGAAGAGATTATGAGGAAAAAGCAAGGGCCCAGGGAGAGAGCCAAAGATTTTATTCGAGCCACCCAATACCTGATCCGACAACATCCCCGGATGAGCATACAAGATAATATAGACCGGATATATGACAGTATGCGACCCGAATACCGCCTCTACATTAAACGTAGGGATTTTACCACATTAGACGAACTTATGGAGTTGGCTGAAGAGTTCGAACATGTGAAGAGCGAGGAACGGAGCGTCCGTCCCGCTAATCCCGTCACGGCCCCAGCGCCCAGACCACAGGCAACAAATGTCCCGTACAATCGAGATACGCACTGTTGGCGCTGCAAACAAAGAGGCCATCGGCAACAGAATTGTCAACGACCGTATCGCCTATTTTGCTCCTATTGTGGGGAAGACGGAATACAAACGAGGGATTGTAATTGCCATCAAGACCAAGTCGCCGCAATATCGAATACAAGAAGGACCGACCCGCGATATTTTATCCCGACTACCATTCATGGTCAGACATTTAATTGCCTAGTTGACACCGGAGCATCAAAATCGTTTGTCGGCCCAAAGGTACGACAGACCCTGCGAAGAATGCAGGTACCCGTCCGATATCATGGACAGAGGATCCAACTTGCCAACGGAGACACTATTAACACCAGGGAGCACTATATGGCGCAGCTTCAATTGGCTAACCATACCCTTACTGGCGAACTCACATATGTGAAGACGTTGGCCGAGGATGCGATCTTCGGCATGGACTGGCTAGATAAAGCCAAGATCCAGATAACGCTAGGTGGCCAGAAGTTGACAAACAGCAATTTTCTACGCACAAGTCCAGCTACCAACTCGTGTGCCCTACTTAGGGAAGGACACCAGCCATGGAGCAGCTGGATGCCACCCGACGCGCCCGTAAGAAAGCTGACGAGAACTGTTGCCAGAAGGTCTCAAACATCCAGTGTAACACCGTCAACCCCGCCCATACCGATAAAACCACCCATACTGCCTACACCGACCGCACCGCCTACACCGACCGTACCGCCTACACCGCCGACACCACAAACCAAGCCGACACCATCTACATCGCCGACACGAGCTACACCGTCTACACCATCAACACCGCCAACCCCACCCGTTCCGACCGTACCGCCCGCACCACCGACACCAATTGTACCGCCGACACCACAAACAAAGCCGACACCATCTACACCTCCGACCCCAAGCACACCGTCTACACCATCAACACCGCCGATCCCACCCGTACCGCCCAAACCGCCGACACCACCTATACCGCCGACCCCAGCTTCGCCGTCTACAGCATCAACACCGCAAAACGTACTGCCTGCACCACTAATACAGACCATACCGCCGACAGCAACCGTACCACCGAAACCAACCGTACCGCTAACACCGCCGACGGCGCAAACAAAGCCGAAATCACCTACACCGCCGAATCCGGCTGCCCCGCCCGTACCGACAGCACCAACAAAGCCGACATTGTCTACGCCGCTGACATCGTCTACGAAGTCAAAGCCACCAATACCACCACCCGTACCGCCTGCGCCGAACACACCGCCCATAACGTCAGTACCGCCAGCATAGTCACCAAAAAAAAAAAAAAAAATATATATATATACAATAGAAATAGACGAGAAGGTTCTCGTCTGAGAAAGAAGAAGGGGAATGTAACGAAGCAATCGTTACAACAACGCGCACCCTTCACCATGCCCAACCAACTAGGCGTATTCTCGCTCTAACAGCAGATTGGCAATAGGCGGGTACACATTTCAAGGCAAAGTAGTTTTTTGCACTCGTGAATAGAATTCACACCGACTTGGCCTCATGAATATCATAAGACGCCAGTGGAATGACAGACAAATGGAGCAAAAATTCAGACCGTTGACCGTACCAATCCCGTGTACCGCTGATTTTGTTCCGCGAAATAGTTAAATACTATTCGCCGTTTTTGGGTGCTAGGAAACTAGCATATTTTGCCGGGACTGTCGCAAGACGGACCTCGAGTGCCAGGACTGTCGCAAGACGGACCTGTAGATTGCCGGGACTGTCGCAAGACGGACCTCGAGTGCCAGGACTGTCGCAAGACGGACCTGTAGATTGCCGGGACTGTCGTAAGACGGACCTCGAGTGCCAGGACTGTCGCAAGACGGACCTGTAGATTGCCGGGACTGTCGCAAGACGGACCTCGAGTGCCAGGACTGTCGCAAGACGGACCTGTAGATTGCCGGGACTGTCGCAAGACGGACCTCGAGTGCCAGGACTGTCGCAAGACGGACCTGTAGATTGCCGGGACTGTCGCAAGACGGACCTCGAGTGCCAGGACTGTCGCAAGACGGACCTGTAGATTGCCGGGACTGTCGCAAGACGGACCTCGAGTGCCAGGACTGTCGCAAGACGGACCTGTAGATTGCCGGACTGTCGCAAGACGGACCTGCAGACCGACGGGATTGTCGCAAAACTATCCCGTGGACCGCCGGGGCTATCCCATGCCCACCAGAGCCGCCGAAGAAAACCAAGCCGCTGCCCGCACCAGACGACCAGGACCAGTATAGCCGCATCCATCATAAGATTAAATTATTGTTCTATTGTATAGTTCGGTTTAAATAAAGATTGTAAGAAATTCCTCAAACCCAGAGTTCGTGTTTCTTTGGGAAGGACCTTGGCGATCCGACGAGCTAACCTCAGCCTTGGACAAAAAGCACATCACAACGTTAGCAAGCTCCTTAACTCGTTAAAAGCTTACGAAAGCTTAAGCATTTCCCACACCACAAGAGCGGAAATCTGTATCAATCTGGGAGAAGCTTAGATTTCAAACGTGCATTGAACAGTAATGTCAGTGACAACCCATTTTTTATAAAAAATCGTGATTGATTCATTATTTTAGCACTAAACAACATGCGTACAAACTACCACTATCATCGGGTAGTGTATAAAGATCATTTCAAATTACTACCAACCTAAAACCATTGATAGGTATCTAGTGAGAGGTGAGAGCGCGTGTACCTATAGTTTTGCCGTCAACAATAATATTTATTTAACCGCCGCGCCATGTGTCTTGTCAAAGTATGCTCTATAACATTGTGTATGCACTTCAAAACTAAGCGCACTTGTGCAAAATTGAATAAACAGGTAGGTAGGTTTACATAATACCCAACTACTTTCCTCTTTTACGTGCATAGAGGTAGTTGTATTTATCTCGTGCTCTTTGCCGAAAATCAGCACTCAACTATTTTTAATTTGTTTTGTTGGTTTCATTAGGAAGACATTTGGCTTTAACACACCAACAGTGGTAAACTTCAATTTCATATGATGCTTGCGTAACCTTGTTTTGATTAGTTTGAAGGATTCAAAACTTATTTAAGGACCATGTGAATTGTGCTAATCTGCTTTGGGCTGTGAGAAAGTTTGTTTTTGTAAACACTCTACGAGTAAATTGAGTTTATTTTACTACGAAAGATGCAATCACATAGATTCTGATTGAAAGAAAAAAAGGTTGCAGGGCGTGGGAGCACATAAATATGTTCCAAGAAATCCTATCCTTCTATGTATAGGAAGTATATCAATGAAGGTCATGTGGGAAGATTTTCGGTTCAAATGCTAGGTAATACAGGTTTCACATGCCATACAGTAGGATTTTGCTAATTTTATGGAGCAAATCAAGTAAACTTGTGAATTTAGCATGCCTGTAGTTCTTAACAAGTTTTTTACTTTCTTAATTGAAACTTATTGTGCAGTTCTGATCACCGGTGAAACAAAGAAGCCATGGAACGCGCGACAGCCTCGGTACAGGAAACGAAAATGTCTAAGGGATATTATGTAGCCGGAGCTTCTTTTCACGCGTACATATTTGGTTGCCGCCATATATAAAGAAAAGTAATTGAATTGTACACAAGCGTCGGTTGCCAAAAAGGTGTCGGTATGTTCCATGTCAGTAGGGGTATAGGTACTTTATGTTCCAACATGAACACACAAACTTTCCTATTTTGGCGTCCATTTAAAAACTTAATTTTCAAAACAACTGTAGAACTGAGAAATGTGTTAGTACACAGGAACTATTTGTTTTGTTTAAGCGGTACCTACCTATCCCGAAGAAATCTTTGCCGAGCTTAACTAACCTTTGGCATTGGCAATAAAAATAAAATGCAAAAAAACATTAAAACCTTGATAATAATGCTATTAAAACTGTATTACCTGTAGACGCTCTTCGGAGCAGCATATCAGTTGATTTCTCTTACTATTAGATACATATAGTCAAATATAAAATTACAACTTTATTACTAAAAAATGTATCACACGATGAATTCGCATGTTTCATCTTAAGGCAAATTCAGCTAAGAAAGAGGCAAACACAGACAAATCACAACCATTACCATTTGAATGAAGCAGTTATTGGTGAAAAAAAAAGTAGGTATCTCAATCAAAGATATTGCCATGATTAATGACATAAATTTTGCATTTATAAGTAAAGTGAAGTGGATTTAAATTTGAAAGTAAATAAGAGAGAAATCAATTTTGTGTCCTTAAAATCCCGCACAGAGTTTGGAAACGAACTAAAACGACATATTTTTAATGGCAGGTGGTGCTCGGGGTATGGAATTTGTTTCTAAATATTATGAGTAAGAGGTTTAAGAATTCACTTCAAAATGGTTTCGATATTTGATATACGCCTCCGATTAACCAGGAAATCGACCACGTCCCTGTTTTCAAATTCCGCAAAATTCGTATACGAGCAACATCCGCCTGAAATTTTCGCTTAGCAGAAAAATTGGTATTCTCAAAGCTGTAGGGGTTTTTTTCCACCTTTGCGAAAATTATATTCACCTCTCGAATGAGGTAGAATTTTGGAGCACGTCAAGTAAACGATTTTGACAGGTTCAAATTTAAATTCACTTGAAATTATTTTCGATTGAAAAAAAAAGATAAGAGATATATTAAAATACTTGTATGTTTAGTGAACATTTATATTCGAAAGCCCCAAAATTGCTTTGAACTCTCTGATACAAAGTTTATAAAATTATTTCGGTTAAAAAAGCGCTTGGCACGGGAATTCATCGACTTCTTGGCTCCGCATATGCTTGACAATTTAAATCAAAGAATTTAACAGCTCAAGAAAAGATAAATATAATATAAGAGCTTATTTAATTGGTGTTAACAAATCAGATGAGTTTTCAGATTTTGTGTTCCCTTTGATTTTTTGCAGTTGGAAGTTACCAAAACTGCATAACAGATAGCCGCAACAATCAACCGAGCCAATTTCAATATCAATTTCCTATGCGAGACGGAAATCCGCATGGAAAGGCAGACGAGTACAATTCGAAGAGAAATTCTCGTATACGGGTTTCGAGAATTGCAAATTTCAGTTTTTCGCATCGCATCGGAGATTTAGACAGATAAACGTATGCGAGAATTTTAGAGAATTTCGGTCCTGGTGAATTACTCAAAACTTTCGTTAAACTTGAGTTTTTATTTTATTTTGATTAGACGCCCAGGGTTTTGATCCATGCAAAAATCAAGATTCCAACCCCTAAACCGACAGAAATATCAAATTTTAAAGATTGGTCCATTTGAGTTTGTTTTTGTTGTACGACTTAAAACCAACATCCTATCTCAGCCGAAGTAAAGTACAACAAACAATCTCGCCTCATCCGAATCTGTCTGAAATGATGCCAGCGTTTTATTAACTGCTAGTAAATAAATTAGCGTCCGATTTCTGCCCTGGGTCAAATATCCGGTTTCATTACTTACATTTTTTTTGATGATTTTATGAAAGCTTGTTGGATGATTTAAAAGCACCCATGCATGACTTTGGAGGTACACAAATGGAGAGGTTGTGATTTGAAGTTTTCGTGAGCTTTTTTCATTTTGGTTTCATAATTTTTACGTTGTTGGTTTAAGCCTTAACTTCTCAAATACAACAACCCAATAAATCTCGAAAGCATACGAGATAGGAATACATATTACTGGTGCTGTAGATGAGCTACAAAATGAATATAACATCTTGACTTGCGTTCACAATCAGCAATCAGCGTGAGCACACTTTTTCTAATCTCTAGTAACACTGAAGCAAAGCTCCTGGCAGCCAGGAGAACACTGACATTTGGCGAACTGTAAAAAGAACAAAATTTTCAAAAATCGAAATTTACTTTCACTAAGCCCCATGTTTACGACACACAGCTGGCGGTTACGAATTGGCTATCGTTGGAAGGATGGCATCTTTAGCTGAACTGTTCATTTCACTCGTACGGGAAAGAGGTTTTATATTATATTGCTTCAAAATGCGTTGGTTGGTGTGAAAATTAATGGATTACGAGTGCAAGTGAACAAAAAGGGTTTTTTGCGGCCAACTCCATACACACAAGAACCAATAAAATTTGGATTTAATGTTCGATTTGGCAGCAGAAATCTGAAATCCCAGGTCAAAATCCGAAATGCCAAATCAAAACCACATTAATAGGCGTGTTTTTTTGAGCTTCGATCTCAGCAAAGCAAAGTAAAGTAGGATTTTCAGCACGCGATTACAAGATTACAAGAGCGTAGTTCTTGTAATTACATGATGAAAATCCTACTTTACTTTGCTTCGCTGAGATCGAAGCTCAAAAAAACACAGGTAATGTCGTTTTGGGATCATTGGGATTTTCAGATTTCAGATTTCTCGTGCCCAATCGAACATAAAATAAGATAGGTTTTTTGCATTATTTTGGTGTGGGATTTAAAAAGTCTGCTGTTTTCGATTTGCAATTTGTACTTATAAAATTCCAATTTTTATTTCTTTATTTTCCACAGGTCCATTTTGATTGTGCCCAGTAACTTGACACCATCTCATCTGTAGGCGCTTAAAAGCGGTCCCGTATTTTAGTTTGCATGTCAAAATCGTCGTGTGCACAGATCTTAATAAAACATTTCCGTAGTTATCATAAACAAAATTCGAATCTATTACGGCGTAGTACGCTTACATACGCTGCATTTGCCACCTCATTTCATTCAAAACAAAACAGATAAGCGGTCCCGTTTTCTTACCCCCAAGGGCGTATATAAGCTAGATTTCGTACAAATTGCTTACGTTAGCAAGCTCCTTAACTCGTTAAAAGCTTACGAAAGCTTAAGCATTTCCCACACCACAAGAGCGGAAATCTGTATCAATCTGGGAGAAGCTTAGATTTCAAACGTGCATTGAACAGTAATGTCAGTGACAACCCATTTTTTATAAAAAATCGTGATTGATTCATTATTTTAGCACTAAACAACATGCGTACAAACTACCACTATCATCGGGTAGTGTATAAAGATCATTTCAAATTACTACCAACCTAAAACCATTGATAGGTATCTAGTGAGAGGTGAGAGCGCGTGTACCTATAGTTTTGCCGTCAACAATAATATTTATTTAACCGCCGCGCGATAGTAAAAACCAAAAACTCCTTTTCAAATCAGTCGATCGACGAGTTTGGCACAGTCCGCACTCAATGGGGAGATCATTAGATAGACGTCACCACGGCAAACAAATGTCTTCCGAACTAGTCTATCACATTTTTTATGTCTCATTCTATTTTTACTACAAACCAAGTGTGTACAGTTGGGTACAGTATAATTCATTTCGAAAAAGAAATTTGCCGCTGGCTTGTGAAGTGTTTAAAAATAGCATTTCTGAGTTACTCTATCTGACATAGAAAAAAACGGTCGCCTTTCATGTCATGAAAAAGGTCAACATTCTGCGATGGCATTATAGACAAAACATCGATTCGTCAATCATGACAAGTTTTCTCTTAAAAAAACATTTTGCGTCAATTTAAATTCAACGAAGGCACCTATACAATAACATAAAATAATTTAATAGGTACACAGTATAGATACGCTGACCATCCGTCCTTTATTTAAAAGGACAGTCCTTTCTTTTTTACCCCTGTCCTATATTTCTTTCTTTTAAATAAAGGACGGATTTTGTTCTCTATTTTTTTAACCTGTCCTTTAAAACACAGAAAAAAAATTGTTTGCATATAGGGCAATTACATCTCATCTCTCGCACGAAAAAAAATACTAGAAAATGTGGACTATTACAAGTCGTTGGGTTACAGTATAAAACAAGGTGGTTGACTTTAATGTCATAACTAGAATCAATAATAAAGATGTTTGGCCCACTTAAGGCATAGTTTTTGAAACAAACTAAATGTCCAACAGTTTTATTAAATTTTTTAACTGATGCATCTGCTGAAGCTTGGTTATTTTTCGCACATTGTCAGACCACAATGTTTAAGTATCAATGGTTATAAAGGAACTGTTTTTGTGTAGTTTTTAAAAAGCTTTTGAAATTAATTACTTACTACCTACCTTTCACACTCTTATGTGAATTTATCCAATGAAGAAAAACTGTTTGTTCCTTTTTTGTTATCTAAATGTTTTTTTTTGGAAGCACAATAATTATTCGGCCTGTTTTTTTAGCTTCGATTTCAGCAAAGCAATTTAAAGATTTCAGATTTCGAACATAAAAACGTCACTTGCTCTTTTTTTGTTGATATTTGTGCGATTGGAATGTGTAGCCTTCGACTCTTCTAAGCGTTTTCCATTCACTTGTTAAATTTTATATGAAAACATTCAAAATGCACGCCCAGATTGATTTCTAAACATTTGTACATAAATAATTAACAAAAAATAGATCAACCCGATGAAATTCGTTTCTTTTCAGTTGAAAAATTTCACGAAGATGTAAACAAACTCCACTAGTTGTCAAACTCAAACGTACTTGTATTGGTAAAACTGAAGCAAAGCTTAGAAAAAATCCAGATTCGCAAAAGTGCTCTGAAATCTGAAAAAGAACATAAAAAGTGCTCTGAGAGCGCCCAATCGAATACCACATTACTTTACTATGCTTTGCTGAGATCGAAGTTCAAAAAAACACGCCTATTGTCCTTTATTTTTTTTCGACAAATATGGTCACCAGAGACAATACAATAGTATGGTTTGTCTATGATGGTCACCGTAAGTATAGATGCCGCTGCCGCAAACTAATTCCGCGAATTCCAAACGTTTGCTTCATGCTGGTGCTACCTATATATCTATGCTCTATTTATCATCGTCTGACTCACAAGAGAAAACATCATATGATAGATCATAGATGATAGTTTGTTTTGAATTTGAACAAAATTTGCAACGTAAACAATTACCGAGTCTGTCGCTATTACGCATTACGTTGCCACGCCTTCCTTTTTCGCACAAAACAAAAGTGCTTCGACTTCGATGAACATTCACATGAGCGTAGTGAGTTACCTTGAAAACTAAAGCTGAACCGCGTCAAAACATGCCACAGAATCAGACAAATAAGTTCATTTGACGCGACTGAGAAAAATAGTGTGCATTGAGTCACAGATAAATTTGTCGGGATGGGACGGCGTTGATTTACCCTCTCTGACAAATTCGTCTTCTGATGATGAACACATCAACATTTCATCCATTTCACGAATGATATCAATTTTTTTTTTAACTCATTGTTACTTTTTATTTTATCACTTTCCTACTTTTCTTATTTCTCGAGCCCTGCGAAATGTCAATGTCAATATTATGAAATTGAGTTTTAACGCGGAGTGCAGTTAAGATCCAGTCGGATTAAACGCTGTCAAGTTTAAAAAACTGAGTTTATGTTCGGGTTAAACGACTGAATATTATGGACTTGGGTTTAATTTTTGGGTTAAACTCACTTAAGCCCGGGTGTAACCTTTAACCCGGATTAATGGGAGTGAAAAATATTGCCGTACGTGTTGCCATTATTTTTTAATAATTCTTTATTATTATTATTCTTAAACTTCTCTGATTCACAGTACCTACATTCCTACAAACTGAAAACAGTTCCCTTGCAAAAAAAAATGCGCAAAATCGAATACCTAACATCAACATCACAACAACAATTATATCAAAACAAAAATTTCCCAATTCACCCCATTCCTTATCCTACCTATAACCAATTCAACTAAAAAGTAAACAAAAATATTTACCTTACCTTCATCAACAAAATTATAGCTGTCTCATACACTCCTTCAGTCATCACTGTGCCCAGAAAGAGAATAAATCCATGTTATGAGAAAATTTCCCATATCTCTCTCTCATTGGCTACTGTTGATGTTGAACTATTGTTTTACGCCTCTCACAACTTAATTAATAGAAAAGGAAGCAAATACACAACAAACAAAACCTATTCAATCGGAGAAAAAAGATAAAAATTTGTTTTTGTGTATAGCCAAGAAAAAATATTTTCCGAATTTTATATATTCGACTGCATAAGCCATTCCCGTCTTAATTTCCAATAGAAATTCACAGTGAGAACACAACAGAGCAAAAATAATTAATAAATAAAAACAGAACAATAAGTTGCGCGAATTAAACATTTTGACAAGTGATACAAAGAACTTTTAGTGAGTGGAAAAGTGAATTATCTAATAACTGAGAATCCTAATAAGAAAACAGGAAAAATATTTGTAAGGCCCATAGTGCCTGAAAAAGTGCGAATGATGTCAAATTCATTAAATAAAATCTACAAAAGCAAGAAATTCTACGGTGCAGTTAGTATTTTGACAGGGTGAGTTGTCTTTTATGCATTAAAAAAAAAGTGCATTCGTGTATCATCAAAGGGCTGGTTCTATTCCGTCCTTGAATATAAACCAGTCGAAGTTGAATGTAGTTTGTAGTAGAGACGCACTGATAGAGTGAAAGAGCTTCCGGCTAATCGTGCCTTTGCGAGCCAACGACCTCGAATAACGTCTATGACTATGACTATCAAAAAAATAAAGTGACCTGATTCGGCTAATCATTGCACAACTTGTGTCGCGAATTTTGTTTTGCCTAATTTGATATCCCCGATCCCCCACACATTTTGCTATCTAATAACCAAAAACAACTTCTCTTTAAATTAACGTATGATTTTGCTAGAAAGAGCTAGAAGACACGGCTATCGAACTAACGTGTCCTCATTCCCCTATCCCCATGTTTCGTTTTCGTCTTCTGTCACTGTGTGTGATGTGTTGTTTGTTTATTTATGTTTTGGTGGCTGCTCGACCGATCAAAAGTGTTGAAAAAGTGACGTCGTCTTTAAAAATTTCGCACCGTTAGCAAAAAACGAATTGCTCTTGCTGGCTGGCACAGCTGGAAAGTCAGCTGTTGAATAGGGAAATTTTAATTTCCTCTTCGCAATCAACAGTTTGGCTGGAAACACAATCAAAATTGTAAAATCTTCTCGAACAAATTTGTTTTTCTGGTTTTTAGAATTTTGTTGGCATCACATTGATTGATAAGTTGTTTATAATGTGCAAGTAATTATTTTATTTTTATCTGATTATGTAAGCAATCTTTAAGTGTAAATATGTTGACGAATTGGTTCTTGTTTTTGATGTAAGAGGCTATTTTGGGACAACAAAAGAATTCGAATTAAAAGTGAATTTACAAGAAGCAATTTTATTTACTCTTGGAACTCAGTATAAACATCATGTTTTTAGTGAACATCTCTTTTACAAACACATAATTTACGTATGTCAGAGGACATTAGCCGAAAATAATTATTTGGCGCTTAAATTTTAAGACGTGACGATCCGTTTCTTGATCTTTGAATCCCATTATTTATTTTCCTAAGCTCAACCCCCTTTTTACTGTCTCTTCAGGTGTGGTCTCGTTCTTTACGAGAAGCATCAAATCCATCAATTTCTCTCCAAGCTCGTAAATCCTAGTGTTCTCGATGTCGATAAGAAACGGCCCGACTATATCTACATCAAGTACCACATCTATCGTGAATCGATGAGAAAACTCCAGCGTAAACAGGAACAAGACAAAGTAAGTTATCTTTTTCTGGACAGCTCTTGAGAAGTTTTAACATCTAATGTTTTGTCTAGAACTGGATCAATGTAATCATTAATCCTATTGGGAAATGGTGGAAAGCGTTCAAGCATTCTGTAGCATGGCGTCTTCTGAATATCGCTCAAAATGGCAATCAACTCGAACGTCTAAAGGCAATCCAACAACTGTCCAGCATTGATCATCTGAAAGACTGGGATTTTCGTCATTTGGCACAGATTTGTGACGCACGGACAGCAGTGTCTCTGGCCAGATCGGGCTGTGACACTAGATGGTTTGTACCGGTCCACATGAAAGGAGTGATAAAGAATCCCAAATATGCATTGGCTGATCTCCACAAAATGCTTGAAGATCTTCAGCCGAATGACTGTGTGAAACATTTTCTGCGAAAGTACTTTCCGCTAACAGATCCGCACGTGAGTTTGAAGAGCGACAAAAACTAAGCGACAGAGTTTTGATAGGGAATCTACCTATTTCTAGGGTGATATTGACGAATTCATCCAACAAGGCAATTCACTATCCGTCCAAGACACAGACTTACTGAAGGAAGTCATATCATTCCTGCATCATATCACAAAAGACGAAGATGTCAGCATGCGAATTATTAAGGAAGGCGGTCTGATGCACCTAATGGAGCTGAAAAAAATCTTTGCGGAAGATAATGAGACTTTATCAACCTTATGCAAGGTTCTGGCAAACATGTCCACAACCAAAGAGTGTGTAAAGGACTTTTTCGTGTCAGGTATGGTTATAGGAGAAACCAAGTGGGAACTAATAAAGAACTGACAGAATTCTCTGACCATAGGTTGGGTTGGTGTCCTTGCTGAATGGCAGCAGTGCAACGACATCCGGATGCAAGTTATCGCCGCAAAGTCTCTGGCCAACCTGGACCATGACGACCCCAATTTTACGCAATACCCACCGAATGTTTACCCTCTGCATCCTCGATTGAGGACAAGGAGTAAACCAAAGGCCGACATTGTTTTCATTCATGGCCTTTTGGGTAAGTTTTCACGAGATTGTATTGATTCACGCAATACTGACTGCATGCGTTTTAGGTGGTGTGTTTATCACATGGCGCCAAAAGGACCGCGTACCAACCGAACTTGGTCTCTATGGCAGAAATGCATTCTACACAAATGAGACGGACGATGTGTTCTTGGTTGGAGAAGCAAAACGAATCAACGTCAAAAATGGTAAAAACGGGATAGTTAAGACGAGCGGCAATGGTAGTAGTCGCCGAGAGGAGTCTGACGCTCTGGCGGTTCAAACAAAACATAAGGACGAAAAGGTTAAGATCAGCGATGTCGCCACCAAAGAACTGCTCGAGACGCTACGTACTTCTGCCGAATTGAGCCCTGACTGGGAAGTTGTTCATCCAGACATTCCATTAAAAGCCAATGAAGGCTGCCAGGGAGAGTTCAGTGTCAGTGGGTGAGTTTGGACGACTTTTCCACCGTAACCAGGAGTAAGCTAATGTTTGCCTATCTTTAGAAACGATTGGAAAAACCAAGATCACGAAGAAGACTACACAAATTGCTGGCCAATGGACTGGCTGCCAGAGGACTATCCACATTTAAGGTAAGTTAGCGAGTCATCCTCTCAGACATTCGCATACAATGTCTTTTTTTAGAATCCTCGGCATAGACTACACCTCAGCAGTAAGTGAATGGTCGGCAAACTTCACAAAATACTGCCCATGTGAAAAGGGCCAAGGGCATATAGAAATCCGGGCCACATCCCTCCTAGAGCGCATATCTCGCTCTGACGTTGGAGAAAACCGGCCGATAGTCTGGATTGGGCATTCTATGGGTGGCATCCTCACCAAGCTGATGCTGATGAAGGCTCTCGACGACCCAGACCCCAAGGTGCAGCAAATAGCCAACAATACCAAAGGAATCGTCTTCCTTGGCACTCCACACAGAGGCTCCCCCATTGCAAAATGGAAACAGCACATGCAAATGATTCTCTCACCATCGATCGAAGTAAAAGAAATGGAAGAAGGCGCTCCAAAGCTTCTGGAACTGCATAATCGCTTTATGGCCTGTCTTCGCACCTGTTTCCGCGATACAAAAATCGTTACCATAGCTGAGGGCACCCCCACCATGCTGACTACTTTCAAATTCCCCCTGCGAATCGTGACTGAGGAATCTGCGCGAATTGACCATGGGGACTTTTACATTCTGAAAGACGACCATTTGAGTCTGAGTAAACCCATATTTCGGCAATCATTCCTTTACCAAAGGCTTTTGAGGGTAATCGAAGAGTCAATAGATCCCAAACCGTCTGAGCCAGAGGAAGAGATGCATGTCATTCAGACTAAGATTAGTAATACGACGCCTGCAATACAGACGTCCAGCACCCCGAGTTTATGGTCGCTTATTCCAACTGTATTGCTGAAGTTTACAGCATAAGAGTATCGCAATGCATTGCTTGGTCTTGCCTACACCGCCCCGAGAGACTGCTTTTTTTTTTCTACGTGAACTGTATTTTATTGTGTGTTAAATTATTTTGTTAAGTTTGTGTCCAAACAAAGAGGGTGTGTTTAAATTTGGAGTTACCCGGATTAAAAGGCTCTTCTGAGTTGTGTTTTGCCGAGATAGTCAGTTTATAGGAGTCGAGGATAGCTTGAAATCTGAATGCGCCTGCTAATTATGATATCAGACAAAAAGCTATTTTTGTTTTTCTGTAAGAGGCTGATAGTATATTTTCATTTTTATATATTTTTAAGAAAATAATAAATTTACCCAAATGCTTAAATTCGTTGTTTGAGTGTCATTCCTTTGAGAGGATTGTCTAGTCGGTCACTGAGTTCGCTGCTGTATCATCCCGCTCAGGAGGTTATGTTTTCGTTCTAGATTGCAAAATATTAATACAGTGTATCCAAAAGAGAATGTATCTGCACCGACTCCCGTCTTTGCCCCAACATATTTTCCGATATAAGTTGATTGCTTAAATTATTTACTTACATATTTGCAAGTCGTTGCTGCTAAAATACAGTCTTAAAAGTATTTTCGTGGAAAGAACGCGTCAAATTACGTGTTGTGCCGAAAAAAAGATTCAAAAATTTTTTGACGGCAATATCAGCTGTTCAAATTGCATTTGTTTGCATTGTTTTGTTTTTGGAAAAATCAACTATGGATATGGACTTGAAAATGTTTCCCCTGTTGTAGATACATATGTAGTAGTTTTGGTGACTCGTAGTCTATAGATGATGAGAGAGACGATGGAGATAATAATTCCTCCAAAATTATATCCATGGGTATTTATGAATTTCTTTTCTTTTTGGTTTTCACGAAACTTTCCGCATTTGTTTCCAAACAAACTTCTTAAAATTAAATAAAACAGCTGTGCAAAGTATTTTGGTATTTGTGGCAGGATGTGTAAATCTGGAAAAAAAATATCGAGATCTGCAAAAATGATCCTAATCAAAAAAAAGAATGATTATTTGTCCCAATGGAAAACCACATAAGCGAATCATAGAAGGCCATTTATGTAATACGAACTATTATTTATATACACTAAAGCGATACGTACTAACAGGCTGCTTTCGAGAACGTACTCTACACGATCACAGTAAGGATTTTCGCTGCCTTAATTCCGCATACAGGGAGATTATGATCAGCAAAATCAGAAATCTTGCTGAATAATTTCAAAACGAAAGCCGTTCCGTCTTCACTTTCTCAAAATGGCCTAATATAAGTTTCCGGAAATGGAACGATCGTAATGGCACTTGACAGTTGACACGATCCACACAACTTTTTTTACAACAATACTTTGAAAGCTTATTGAGTTCTCTTTTCAAGTTTGAAGCAACTTTAAGAGATCTACCACGCACAACACACGCAATTGCCATTTGCCAAACGGCAAGATATTTTTTTTGGCCGATTCGTTTTATTATTATTTTTCTTTTTTTCTTTGTATGTATCATTTGGCTAATAATAATAACCACATGGAAATAGCGGCAAACAGACAACAGTACCAGCTAGAAGTCGGAGTTGTTCGGACGTCGTCGTTCAACTCGCGCCGTTTTCTTTCGTTTGGCGTGGTTCGTGGATCAAATCAAGGGGACTGACTGTTTATTTCTCTGTGTATTTTACATTTATCTTTCTGGACTCGTGGTAAACAAAGAATTTAAATCTTTCCTAATCGCGCTATATTTTGTTAGATTTGTTTTTGTTCGTTTGATTATCTCTAGATTTGAGAATTTTTTTTCTAGTTTGCTCTCACACAACATTATAAATAGTCTAGCCAAAACCACCACGAGTGCGAGAGGGAAAGAACATGCATAGATAAAAATTTGATGATAATGGAGTATAGTGTTATCATCAAAAAAAAAATCGTTGTTTTAAGTTTAGTCGTCGTTCACTTTGAGTGAAGAGTGTCCTTGTCGTTTGTAAATTTTCCTTTGTGTTAAATTAACTACCATGGTTTTGATTTGATTTCAGTCGATGTGACCCAAAATATAAGAAAAATTAAACAAAAGTGAAAAACGAACAAATTCGTAACCGATCATCACGGATTTAGTGTGCGTTTTCCTTGTTACTGGGTAAACTTTTCGAGAAGACAGAGCGAGATGGATATGTTTGTCAAATACCCAGTGCAATCGTTTTAAATACAAAAGTAAGTTAACTATTTTTAATTTATTAGTAGCTTTGTGTGTGCGTGTGATAGAAGAATGAGCTTTTGCATAAAAGTTGGGTATGGCATTGGGGGTGGGCAGCTGGCTGATGGCTATGTTACTAGATTGAAATTAAGTAGACTAGTTTGGTCTAGCTTACATAACCGGCTAGCAGAGTGGGGCGTTGATTCGGGAAGCTAAAGGCTATGAGTAATGAGAATAGTGTCTGTCATAAAAATAACTCGACGAAGTGTGCTTTGATTTTAATGCCTTTTGTGTGGAGCTGGTTCGCACAAGTGGTGCTAAGGCTGACTACTACTTTCCAGACCTTGAATTTGAGCGGGGTGATTGCATGTAATCGGAGGTGTGTAATAGACGCTACCATTGGAACTGGAGAGTGTCGATGGTCTAATGTTTTGTCGTTTTTTTTTTAAGCGAATGAATGAGTACATACTTTTAAAAGTCGTTATCATTGAGGTATCACCATAAAACTTATTAGGTAATGCCTTTTTTTAAGAGAAAATTAGTGTGGATAACTACTAACATATATTTTCCAAATCACTTTATCGCCCCGAAATAAGTTAAAATAATTTTTCCGTCATATAAATTCCAACAAATTTTGAATAAAAATAAAGACAAACTTATGCGTGAGCATGGTACTGAATGTGCGCACACTGGAATGCATATTATTTCCATCGCATTGATTGCTTTTCTGAATCTCACTCCCAAAGTCCCAAGGCCAATGTTTAGAGCAGATCATTGAACAGAACACGAGCGCATGCGCATGAGCTTTTGAGTTAGATAACGTTAGTGGGTACTTTGAGACGCAGATAACAGTTCAATCAAACAAAATTACTAAAATTAGAAGCAAGGAGTAAGAAGATTATTTTCCCTGACAATTTCTATTGAGGAATTCTTGTCGATTTGCTTGTGAATTGTTTTTGAGGGAAATACAATTCGATTCGTCGGCTACTTCTCCATAAACGTGAAATGAAAAAGCTGTTCATCTGAACGATCTAGGCCAATCAAAAGTGAGACTCATAAAGTCTGCCACCTGTCAGATACTACTACACTACTAGATACCTGAACGTCCCCATAATTGTTATTTGAATGGGCACATTCAAGAATCTAGTTATCTCAAGTCGACTAGATTGGTCTGGATAAGATGTAACCTGAACGCAAAAACTAGATTGGTCGGGAACGTCACGTTTTCTACGTCAGCCACATATGAGAACTGTCAACTTAGTACTCAGTCACGAATTTCTCGACTAGATTCGTCGGCTACCCCTCCATAAACGTCAACTGAAACATCTGCTCTCACGACCGGTTTCCCCCAATCAGAGCCGAGTTTCATCTAGTGAGAGAGCTGTCAGACTTACTAAACTAGATACTTGAACGTCCCCATTTCCCCCAATCAGAGCCGAGTTTCATCTAGTGAGAGAGCTGTCAGACTTACTAAATTAGGTAAGTACTTGAACGTCCCCAATGTATTAAAATTCTGATAGTCAATTCTCCAACAACAAAATTCCGACTCCGAATATGTTCCGAAAAAAATATGTTGTGCAACGGCTACGTGATGGAATTTTTCTTTTATGGAACTGTGAATACCTACGCTAATCTATTTTCGAGATCCTTTCGATAATTTTCAGTTTTTAAACATGAACGGAGATGAGAGATTCATAGCAAATAAAGCGGTTGTGGCCTCAAGAAATATTTCAGTCCTACGTAACACACTAAGAGTATATCGATCTGAAAGAAGGTTATGTTGAATAATAAAATTGAATTTTTATCGCGTTTGCTATATTTTTGTACGAAGAGCTTCAATTAAGATCTCACAATACTGTGTCTTATATATGTACTTCCTTTCATTCTGGTAATTTAACTTGTGCATGAACCACATGAAGACGATTCTCAAATCTACCCATCGCATTGGAATACTGCGACTTCTGGTAATATAAAATTCTCTAGACACTTAGGTCATTTGTGAAACACTCAACTACAGTCAATCAAAAGTGCAGTATCTATGTATGTACTCCTGCTATCTATCTACCTACGCCAAAACCAAACACTTCAATTCAATTGACCGCAATTCAGAAGACGAAAGTGCTGCAAGCTGCAACTGCGAAATAAGCTGTATTGCACGCAATTCAAAAATCACATCGCCAACTATGCATAGTTGTTGTTAGATACAAACTAGTATCGTTTCTGTATGTTGAGCGGGTCCTGCTTGATCGCAAATGTACGTATGTGCAAATTATAGTGTCAAAACTCAAAACTATTAACATCGCACGGCCTTCAATGTTAATTTTTTCACTTGGGTAACTGTCGGCATCAGTGTAAGCTCCGACCGCCACCATCCAGCGTTCTTTTGGCGTTCTTTTGAGCATGTGATGGTTGCATGCGCAACAAGAACTGCACCACAAAATCAGTGCAATGCTTTCGCATATACTATCTGGGTGCACTCAAGCAGAGGCAGACTATGCGTTATTCTAATAAATTGAATCAAATTCGCATCAATTTAAGTGTATGAGCCACTTGTGTTGTGTTATTTGATTGCGCACGTCATCAGTTGCTACGCAAACATAAATTCAAATGTACAAATTTGTATTTTTGGATAACAGAGGTCATTGATCGTTACAGAGTGAATTCGTGAGATTTTTATCCGTCTGGCTATACACACGACACAACACGGTCGAAAATAATGTCAATTTTTAATTTCAATTTTAGTTGTCATTTTTCTAATATGGTATTCGTTTGAACAATACCAATAAAAAAAAAAACAATATCTGGATTTTTTCTCAGAGTGGCTTTAGATTTGCCAATGCAAGTGCGTTTGAGTTTGACAACTGGTGGAGTTTGTTTACATTATCGTGAAATGTTTAGTAATCAATCTGGGAACAAATTTCGATTGTCTTAATATAAAATTTAACCAGTGAATGGAAAAATCTTAGAAAACTGTCGAAGTCTACACATATTCCAATCACATGAATATCATAAAAAAAGGGAGCAAGTGCCGTTTTTATGTTCGATTAGACATGCGAAACCTAAAATCTGAGAGCGAATCTAAAGAAGAAGCCCAATCGAATACCACATAATAATAGGAAAAAGGCTCAGTTATTATTGTAGGCGCTGAATGCACGTCCGCTTGATATAGACCGTCGTAGGCGGGCTCAAATAATGCGTTTGATTTTGTAAAAATACTCGTATCTGCTGAGTAAATAGATAAGTATGCATTTGCTGAGTGAATTCAATCGGTATCTGTCTTTCGCTGAGATATTCATATTATTCATACGGGCAGTCAATTGAATGCACAAACATTTAAAGGGAGTAATTGTAATTTGTTTGTCCTAAACAATAATTAACTGCAGTCTGGCAGCTTATGCAAATACTATAAATTTTAAATGCCAAAGCGCGCGAGCAACAGTTTTGTAAAACGAAATGCTGCTTTGGAGCGACTGCGCTTTGAGAGAGTAGAGTATGACAGATTCAAAGTTCGGTTTGGTTTTAACTAATGTACATAAATAGAGAGCAGAATTCAAATTTCAAGTCTACTCTTTTTTCTTGTAGCTGCAATTTTTGTGCAAGAATAAAAAAGGATTTTCCAAAATCGATAAAAAAATCATACATAACAGTATAATAATGCAAAGAACAACCTTAACATAGATACAAGACCTATGATTAATATTTTCCCAATGAAATCTAAAGAAATATAAATTAGCTCCACAAAAACAAAGGTATTCGTCATTTCCACACACTAAATTAAATAATTTGCATTAAAAAAAAAACATCATTGCTTTTTAAAACTTGTGTGTGATATGCACACCCCATGACATCAAATCGAACAATTCAAAATTCTAAAGTTGTCAAACGCGCGTGATAGTAGACGTCGCGTTGAACTTTGCGATATTTACGATCTAAAGTCGATCCAACGCCTGAAGTTGTATTTTGCGTGGCAGGATATGATCGCTTTGTTTCTACATAATATAATTGCCAAGGCACGCGCGCGTCAACGCGACATTTTTATTTGGGCATTAATGATGAGAAAGCCATGTTTATTTCCTGCACTAGCAAAATAAATCCTGCCTTAACGTCATTTCGAAGACAAGTGTTGTCCAACCATCGCAGCCAAATGCAAGGCCAAATTTCTTTCAACGCCTCTTTCATTGGATAAAATGGTTAATGGCCAGTGCACCTTTTTTATTGTCGAAAATTTCAGTAGAAGAGCAACTACCAACACGAATGATCAAGGCTTCAGTTAGATATTTGGCTGCAACCCAACCTCAGCACCACCCCTGTCAAAGTTTTTAAAGAAACGTTTTGTTCGCTGAGTAGTTTTGTCCTGAATAACAGGTAGTATGTGCGAACTCATAGATTATGAAACATGACAGCTTTCGTGTAAAAAAATGTGCGTAAAAAAATACGCTATACATTTTTAAAAGATCAAATTGTTTTTATTTTTACACTCCTCATACCTTTTCCAAGCCCTGTTTAGTTGCTTGACAAAGAGAGTATAATAATAATACCGTGCATATGTTTTTGCTATTATTAAGTACCAAAAGCCTTTGAAAAATATTTGCTGGGCGAATTTGATTGCGATTTATGTATTTTTTTTTGGATGAAATGTTTGTTGTAAAGGTTTATTATTGACCTTGTTTTCCACGAAAACAAGTTATGAAATTTGAATTCTGCGATAACAACAAATGTAATCGATTCTAAAAAAAGTTGTTCTACTAGGAACATTTTTACTAAATCTGGCAGCCAACTAATCGTCGATGTTAGTGTTTGATAACTAGTAAGTCCAATTTACTTCACAAATCGAGTTTCGAAGAATTTTCTGATTTTTTGTAATTCTAAACACTTTAAAGCATAGACAAACCATACTGAGACCCCCAACTTACAATCCTCTTGCCGCTGGGTCCCTCATTTTTTTTTTTTCAAATTCGCCATTTTGTATTTCTATCGGTGTTATGTCAAAAAAGAATCAGTGTGACATGCAAAAACACACAAAAACTACAAAAATAAATGCTGCCAACCGCGGCAACCGTGGGGAAATGTGAAAGAGTTCGGGAATACCACATTTTTACATAACTGAATGCCATTGGTTAGTTATTATTAATTGTTAAAAGGCTAATAATTTGATTTGGTTGGTTAGTAAAATTTTCTAAAATATAGGTTTTATATACTAGAACATATTAGGACAAACATGGTTGTGTATTTACCTCTTTCGATATCTTTAAGATCGATTTATTGTGTGAATTTTTCTTTAATAACTGAAGAAAACTTGCTCAAAATGTTTTTATTTTCATGCAACCATTCTGCATTGACAATTTTTCATAAATATTTTAAGCAAATGTACACTTATTCCTAAAAAAAATACTATCCACACGTATATAAATAATTTCAAATTTAACGGACAAAATTTTATGAACGCTGTCAGCAGCTTTGTCCACAGCGGAAGTGGCATATGCAAGGTGCGAGCGTGTTGGTGAGCCGGAATTTTTGAAGTTACGTGACATTTGTCAATACGAATTTCTATGTAACAATACTAACGCACTTAGCGTTTGCCACCCCAAAATATAGCTTGTAGGCAAGTAACGGGAAATCGGCCGAAGTTGGTGGTCTCAGTCAGAGATGAATGAATAAAAGAGATGGATATCTTTCGTACGTTTATCCCCCCAAAACCCATTTGTTTACATTGTTGTTTTTGTAATTTCAACCCCCGTCTGTGAATACGTGTGAGCTACAAAAAAAGTTGCTAATGACAGACAGCATAATTTTGTAGTCACCATGGTGACACTCTCTTTTAGATAGGTCTGTTCGTTAGATATACGATTTTTCGGTTACATCCAGAATCACCCCATTGTATTATTCCGACTGGAAGGAACAACTTATTATATACGTAAAATTATTAATTGACTATTTAATTTTATACGCGGATGAATTTATATATTTAAAAGAGTGGTTGGTGTACTAGGGTTCAAATTATAAGAACTTTGAAAAGAAACATTTCGAAAGCATTATGTGCTATCTATCTGAAAAATTGCGATATTTACTTGTATGGCAATTATCTATTCTTGTTTTTTAAATAAAAAAAAGTTATAATTTAATTCCACATGCAGTAGGCTAAAATGAAGAAAAAAAAGAATTAAGGTTTTCAAATAATATATAATAAACAATAAAAACATTTCATGCCGATTTATAGTAGATAGCCTTGACTAAAATGTTGGATTTTGTTATTTATTTGCAAATTGATTGGTAAATTGTAAATAATTTTAATTTACACAGCCTGCTTGCGTTCGATTTTACAAGAAAGCTTTTTTCATTACTGTGTTACCTAAAAAAAATGTAATTTGAATTGTTATTCGTAACTATTTATATCACCCATTTTTCATAAAAGGCAGTGTCAAAGTGGTAGAAACATATTAATTTACTAGCTGTACCCACCCGGCTTCGCCCGTGTAAAATGTGGTTTCAGAACAGTTGATGGAAACAAAATTAAGAAATTTGTTGTCTTGTTGGGGACAAATTTTTTTGGCTGTTTTGTTTCTATCGACTAAGATAGTGATATTTGCTGCATTACTTACCGTGGAGCACTTTACATATAACTGCCCGTGCTTGAAGCAATTCTTGCTTAAATCAACTCCCGCATTTCTTAAAGTTTGATCCTGTGACTTATGGATTGTCATTTCAAAACAAACATTAATAGGCAATCGAATCGGTTTAAACTGAAATGAATAATTACTGTGAATTATTTGTATTCTTGGTATAAACACCGCATCTCCTTTACCACACCCAGTTAAAATTAAAGCCTCATGTTAAGCATTATGTTGCTTATGTTATGGGAACTCCAACTTTTAATACCATTTTATGAGCATTGAGGCCATGGGCTGTTAAAAACGCTATTTAAAAACTCTGCTCTATAAAAAACGAAATGGGTAATTACCCACGATCTGGTATCACTGAAAGCTATACCTACCTGATATTTCTTTCATAGAATTTTTTTTTTTTGTAAGCAAAAAAGAGGTAAACATATTTTTCCTACATATTTGACATTTCTTTTATGGGTTTTTTTTTCTTAGCAAACCAAACAGCATACTGCCTCTGTCTGTCTCCCTCTCAGCCACAGGAATAAAATAAGGTTAAAAGAGATGTGAATATATTGCGCGGTTAGAGAATATATTCAATAGTTTCTAAGATTTTTGCATTTAAAGGCATGCAGTCAAATTCAATCTTAGTCGAACAGAACTACACCAATTTTATTTATATGATATTCACTGCATGCAAATTAACGGTCAACCGTCAAAATTCAAATTTTCCTAGTGAACATACCCAAACCAGTTTTCCAGGATATTTGAAAATTTTATGAATTTCGGTGGTGAATTCACCAATTTTCCGCCATCTTCCGGGTGAATTCACGAACTCACTTATACTAGTATAGAAATGAGAATGTGTGAGTGACTTCATGAATTTTTCGGGAAAACAGCTTGTAGGCAACCGCCTTTCCACTGGAAAGATATATATCTCTGTATTCCATTATCCGGCCGATTTCCCGTTACTTAGCCTACAAGCTATATTTTTTATGGAGTGTACACATCTGGTGCGCTAGTATTGTTACATAGAAAATCGTATTGACAAATGTCACGAAACTTCAAAAATTCCGGCTCACCAACACACTCCCAGCAGATATGAGACACTTCCGCTGTGGGCAAAGTTGCTGGCAGAGTTCATAGAGTTTTATCCGTTAAATTTGAAATTGTTCGTTACGTGTGGATAATATTTTTTTTTGGGAATAAGTGCACATTTGCTTAAAATGTTTATGAAAAATTAACAATGTAGATTGGTTGAGGGAAAATGAAAACATTTTGAGCAAATTTTCTTCATTATTTAAGAAAAATTTACACACAAAATCGAAGTTAATGATATCCAAAAGCGGAAAATATACAACCATGTTTATCCTAATATGTTTCTAGTATATAGAACATCAACTTTAGATAGTTTTACTAACCACACAAATCAAATTATTCGCCTTTTAACAATTAATAATAACTAACCAATGGCATTCAGTTATGTAAAAATGTTGAATTCCCGAATTCTTTCACATTTCCCCACGGTTGCCGCGGTTGGCAGCATTTATTTTTGTAGTTTTTGTATGTTTTTGCATGTCACACTGATTCTTTTTTGACATAACACCGATAGGAATACAAAATGGCGAATTTGAAAAAAAATTGAGGGGCCCAGCGGCAAGAGGATTGTGAGTTGGGGGTCTCAGTATGGTTTGTCTATGGTATTGTCTCTGCTTTAAAGCATTTAGATTGAATATTTATTTGAAGTTGGAAAAAAAATTGTTGTGTGGGAAGGTATACTACTTTGTTTGTTTACAATTTTTGATTAAATGAAAGAGAAAGGATCTTATATTGATAAATGTTTTATTTAATGTCGGCTATTATGTATGGAATACAATATCATTTAAATGTCCGCCTCTGTTAATCTCAAAAATGCGAGCCCTTTTGAGCACATTTTTCATTACATTCTCACACATTTCACGCGGTATTTCATTAATTTCATCACGAATATTTTGTTTGAGTTCTTTTGGGCTAAGTTGCTGCCCAAAGCGAATTACGTCCTTGCTTTGTTAAAGCAGAGGACAATGAAAAGATTTTGACCGTTTTCAAAACGTCATAAAAGATGATTTTATTCCTTACTCTAATATGAGTTTACAAAGGTGGTTTAGGTTGGTTGATGGACGAGCAGCGAATTAAACGAGATTAGGTTGCATCCTACCAAGAAATCTCTGTTTTCAATTTGTTTCGCACAGCTGATCGCGCCTTCCAGGGTCAATGAACCTTCTAATTGAAGTTTTTGTGGTGTGCATGCATTCTTACATTACATTTACAATTAATTACAACAAACATGAACACACACTACTAGACGGTATTACATTTTTTTCTCATTGAGGCTGTTAGTTGGAGTGTGATGCATTCATATCTCCAAAAGTTTACGATCCCGCTTTGACAATTCGGCCATAAGTGATTACCGATTTTCGGAACACTGAGTAAGCTGCTTTTTACTTCAATGTGCTGGAGGGAGATAGCATGCTTTACAATGTTCTTGCACGTTGCGCATCTGACGTTTAGTTTTCTAGTGGTTTTCATCTTGTCCGGTGGTCGTTGGGTTTCGTGTCGTTGTTTTTTAATTGCAAATTGGTGTGCTAATTTTGGAGTGTACATTGGTCTAGACATTGATTATGTGCAAGCTGTGATTGCAGCTAAAACAGGATTCATATCAATGTCTATCAATGCACAACTTCGATGCCGCTGGCCACCAATTGCAGGTTTTTTCGTGTTGTCATTGTTGTGAACCAACAGGGTTGCTCAAGCGTTTCTGGTTTACTTGCATAACCCTTGCTTTTCAGATATCCCCACTAAAAGAAGTCCAGAGCAGTCAGGCGATCGTGGAGGCCAATCAACATCACCATTTCTTGAAATAACTTACTGTGGAAAGAGGTCTCGCAGTAATTCCATTATAATCCTGGCTGTATGCGATGTGGCACCGTCTTGTTGATACCACATGTTAATCAAGCCCAAAGCATGAAGTTGTGGCATTAATAAGTTTTCAATCATATCACGATATCGCTCCCCATTCACAGTTACCGTTACGCCGTTTCTTCGAAATCATTCACTACACGATAAATAGTGCGTTTTGTTGGCACGTTGTTTCTCCCAAAAATTTCACGTGATTTGTCATCGTCACAGTAATCGATGATTGATTTTGATAAAATGTTTTAACGATTAAAACACGTTGGCTTATCGAATATTTTTCCATAATAAATTTGCCACGTGTCTACTTCACGACTGCCAAATATGAACTGTCAAGACTAATGTTTACCAAAATGGCTAATATAATGTATAAACATATGCATAGACAAATAACCTGACAGAGTGATGTACTGCGTTTAATCAGTTATTTGACTTTGCAGAAAGAAAAATATTGAAATAATCTACTTTAAATTTGCTATTTTGGCAGTTTTTTTAGATGGAGAAGGCGCTTCAAAAATGTTTCCAATGTTCTTATTTCCAAACAAAAACCTTTTAAATGTAACGCAGTTGCCTATCGCAACACTAATATAGCGTTTAGCGATCCAATACTCATTAAATATCGTTCAAAAATTCTATATAAGCTAGTCTGCTTCAGAAATGACACTTTTTTCTCATTGGCCCTTTTTCTTGCGACTTTTCAGAATTCTGCAACGGTCACACAGTCGGCGGGGAACTTTCAAACAAACAACAATCGTCTTATATATATTTTTTCATTTTCTTTCTTGCCTGGTTCTCGGTTTCACAATCATTTGGCTCCTCAGCATTGCAGGCGAATACAAATATATAAAAGATATGCACACCATAATCAGAAATAACATTTTGTTCTGTCAAACTCTTTTTCAAATTCGCAATTTTTTATTCCTGTCGGTGTTATGTCAATTAAGAATCCGTGTGACATGCAAAAACATACCAAAAATACAAAATTAAATGCTGCCAACCGCAGCAACCGTGGGGAAATGTGAAGGAGTTCGGGAATTCCACATTTTTATACAAGGTGGGCCAAAAGAAGTCATCCGAAGTTGTTTGGCTCTCATATTTTTTCTAATTGAAAAACTTCGATTCTGTTTTTTGATTATGTTTATTTAGAATTTTATTGGTCAAGTTGAGAAGATGATATCGGCCAAATGGGCGCCGTCACAATTGATTGCCACATGGGCTCGTCTTATGGCATTTTTCATCACTTCGGCGAGAACTTCGGGCGACAGATTCTCGCACTAGTGTCGAATGTTGTCCTTGAGGGCTTGTAGGGTCTCGGGCTTGTTCACGTAAACACGGGACTTCAAAAAACCCCGCGGGCCAGTGTAAATCACCAAAACGAGAGATGAGGCGACCCGGAAGTGCCGCCTTCAGAATATCGGTTGTGGCTCGCGCAGTGTGTGCCGTAGCTCCGTCGTGTTGGAACCACATGTCCTCCAGTCCTAATTCGTCCAATTGCGGCAGAAAAAACTCGGTTAACATGACCCTATAGCACGCACCGTCCACTGTTGTCGTTTGACCAGCGGCGTTCTCGAAAAAAAATGGCCCGATGACTCCTTCAGCGTGAATAGCGCACCATGCAGTAACTTTGAGCGGGTGTAATGGCTCCTCGTGCATTACTCGTGGATTTTTCGGTGACCCACAAGCGATAGTTTTGTTTGTTCACGTACCCGCTGAGGTGGAAATGAGCCTCATCGCTCATTATGATTTTGGTCGAAAAATCGTCCACTTCGTCCTCGAGATTGAGGATGGCTTGGGCGTAGGTTACACGCGTTTGGCGGTCGACAGGCAGCAGCTGATGCACGGACTGGACTTTGTACGGGGACATGCGCAAGTCTTTGACCAAAATTCGCCTTAGGGATGACCGGCTGATGGCTAATTGCGAGGCACGGCGTCTAGTCGATGTTTCCGGCGACAGCTCGACATCCTCGTCAACAGCGGCGATATTCTCGGCAGAACGGGCGCTCCGGGGCCGGCCACTCTTGGCAACGTCTCGTGTGGTCCCATACTCTTCAAGGTTGATGGCCAAACGGCGCAGTGTTTGCGCAGTCGGTACACTACAGACGAATTATTACGTAAAAAAATAGACACGATTATTCCGCGTTCTTGGGGAGTGTATCGCTCCATAGCTTGTTCACTTGTATTCTACATCTGTCTAGTCCACAAATGTCGAAAATCTGTTTCTGACATTGGCGGCCATTTGCAAAAAATAAGAGCATCTTCCAATAGGGTTATCTCTTTTGGCCCACCTTGTAAATATTACTGAATGCCATTGGTTAGGTATTAAAAATGTTTAAAAGGCGAATAATTTGATTTGTTTGGTTAGTATCTAAAACTATCTAAAATATATGTTTTTTATACTAGAAACATATTAGGACAAACATGGTTGTGTATTTTGCGCTTGTAGATATCATTAACTTCGATTTCGTGTGTAAATTTTTCTTAAATAATTAAGAAAATTTGTTCAAAATGTTTTTATTTTCCCTCAACCAATCTACTACTACAACTACTCATACTATTATAGATGAGATTCGTGCATATAAATACAATACCCACTGTTGGTGCACTCAGGCAGCAACGAGACCTTCTGTGAACCCCCGAGTGGGAAATAAAATAGTTTTCCTTGGGGATGGTTACAAAACCTGTTTTTATTTAATTCATTATTAAAATGGTACATTATTATCGTTTTTTTTTTTTTTTTTACTTACAATGTCTCTTTCTTATATTTAGGTAGAATATAAACTAAGGAATGTGCTCAGTGAAGGTGACAATTGAATCTCTCATTTCAAGGTTTAATCAAGGTCAACATGACACTAGCCTAGTCCTTTGACACTAGCTTTTAGCCGTAAGGGGGTTGTGTACGGTTGGTAATGCCCCGCTCACATTCATTAGCGGGCTTGTTCACAACACTCCCCCTCGGTACCAACACCCGTTGGCTCAACCGCCGAAGGGGTCCGAACATCGAGGACCGCCAGTTTTACTACGGGCCTGTCGTAAATGCCGCTTTGGGTTTGGATGGTTGCGCTTCTTACTTGCCCGTCCTTCGAAGCTCTTGTCTGAACAACCCTTCCTTTCGGCCAGGTGTTTCTGGGACCATTTGGATCTACAATAAGGACGATATCTCCTACCTCTACCGGCTTGGCGGGTGTAAACCATTTTGTTCGTCTGGTTAGTGTGGGAAGGTATTCTTTAACCCAGCGCTTCCAAAAGCCGTCCGCGAACTGCTGCGATGTAAGCCAATTTTGCCTTAGTACTTTGCCATCATCATTTAGTACCGTAAAGGGCTTTGAGCCATTCGACGATCCCAGGAGGAAGTGATTGGGGGTAAGTGCCTCTGCGTTTTCGTTATCGACCGGTATATAGGTCAACGGTCGTGAGTTTACTATATGTTCCGCCTCTATCAACATGCCTTTAAGTAGCTCATCTGAAGGATGACGAGTAGGCATTATAGCGTAGAGAACCGTTTTGATCGACCGCACCATTCTTTCCCAGCTTCCGCCCATGTGTGGTGAACCCGGTGGGATGAACCTCCAAGTGGTGTTTGTTGTAGTAAACGCCTCTGCCAACTTCTCTCGTTGCACACTTCTCAGCGCCTCCCTTAGCTCTCGTTCTGCTCCTTTGAAATTAGTTCCATTATCACTGTGAAATTCTATCGGCGTTCCCCGTCTTGCCATGAAGTTGCGAATGGCGAGAATACAGGAATCTGTTGTTAAGGAATGTGCGAGTTCGATGTGAACAGCTCTTATTGTCAAGCAGGTTAGAAGGACTCCCCATCTCTTCTCTATTCTTCTGCCTACCGTGACATTTAGTGGCCCGAAATAGTCGATTCCGACATAAAAGAAGGGCCTGCAGAAGGCAGACAATCGCGCAGGAGGCAGCGGAGCCATGATAGGATTTCTTGGTCGAGCAGTCTCATTCTTGCATTTTTGACAGGACTTCCTGATGTCTCTCACGGCTGCTCTCATACGAGTGATATGGAACCTCTGACGAAGCTCATTGACCACAGTTTCGAAGTTCTTGTGTTTGTACTTTTCATGATACTCCCTAATAATAAGAGTAGTTATCGGGTGTGATCTGGGAAGGATAATTGGCTGCCTTGCCTCTATGCTTGCTGCTTCAGCCAAACGAATTCTCCCATCTGCTCGAATCACATCATTCTCATCTAGAAATGGACACAAGTTAAAAAGTGGACTGACCTTTTGCACAATTTTAATTGTTTTCAAATCCGCGATTTCTTCTTGATACTCGATGCGTTGCGCTATTTGGAATAATTTGTTTTCGGCCATCCTTAGTTCAGTTTGCGTTAACAGTCGACCCACAGTGTAGGGTATCTTCTGCTTTCTCATAATGTATCGGGATCTCCATCGGAGGATGTATGCCGTACTCCTTAGTAGCAACTTCCAGCTTGAGGTTTTATTGAGGCGCAAGTCTAATTCGGGTTGTACGGTGGAGCCGAGGTGGATGTTGACGTACTGTGCCTTTAGATCCTCGGCGGTGGTGTTATCTGTTCCAGTTTCTTGTGGCCAATGTTCTGGGGGAGATTTAAGGAACTCGGGACCTGTGAACCATCGACTTGATGACTTAAACTCAGGAGGTCTTTGCCATTTTGTAGCCTCGTCAGCCACGTTGTCCTTGGTGGGAATCCAGCGCCATTCAGCGATTTCGGTCGATTCCAGTATTTCGCTGACACGAAACGCGACGAACTGCCGATATCTGCGATGATCTGAACGAAGCCAACACAAGACGGTCTTAGAGTCCGACCAAAAAAACTTCTTAGCGAACGTAATTGTATGCGACTCGGCGATGGCACTGGCAAATCGTGCTCCAAGTACCGCTGCTTGTAATTCGAGTCGAGGGATTGATAGGCATCTCAGCGGTGCCACTCTTGTTTTGGCCCCTATCAAGGTACACTCGGCCGATCGACCTTCGACATTCCTTACGTAGGCTACAGCGGCGAATCCATTTTCGCTCGCATCGACGAAGATGTGCAGCTCTATGTCTTTTCCCCATAATGTTTGAGATATGTAACACCTTGGGATTTTTATCGTTTCCAGTTCGGGTAAGTAGCGGATCCATTTGAGCCATTTCTCATGTTCTGCATCTTCTATTTCTGCCTCCCATGTGATTTTAGATCGCCAGATCTCTTGCATTAATACCTTAATGTACATGAGGAAATGGGCCAGCAAGCCCAAGGGATCGAAAACGGTCATTAAAGTTTTGAGAACCTCCCGCTTTGTAGGTCGTCGTGAGCCGAATAAGAAGTCTGCAGATTTGGAGGTAGTTGTAAATTTATAGGTGAAACAATCCGAAGATGTGCACCACCACATACCAAGAACTTTCTCAGTCCCCAGCTCGCTGTCCCCGTCAAGGTTCTTCTTATTGGTGGGTTCGGAGTTAAGGGCCTTAAGAACTGCTGGAGAGTTTGAAATCCAGTTTCTTATATGGAATCCCCCATGTCTATGAATGTTTCGAATTTCTGTAGCTAATTTAATGGCCTCGGCTTCTGTAGGTAAGCTATCCATCAGGTCGTCGACATAATGGTTGTCCTTAATTGCTCGTACAGCCCTTGGAAATTGTTGTGCAAAGTGTTCCGCGTTAGTATTCTTTACAAACTGGGCTGCGCAAGGTGAGCATGTAGCTCCGAAGGTCATTACCATCAGCACGTAGGTATCTATGTTATCCCCTTCATTGTTGCTCCACAGGAATCGTTGAAAATGCTGATCCTCTTCTCGTATGCGAACTTGATGGAACATTTCCATAATATCCCCGCATATGGCTACCTTGTTCTCTCGAAACTTGAAGATTACAGATATTAACGAGGTAAGTTGGTCGGGACCTTTGAGCAACATCGAGTTGAGGGAGATTCCTTGAGTCGCGGCGGCTGCATCCCAAACGATTCTGAGTTTCCCTGGCTTGTTAGGGTTCTGTACCGGAAAAATCGGAAGGTACCACGAACGATGTTTTCTTTCTATTATTTCTTCGGAGGAAAGTTTTCTAGCATAACCCTTGGAGACATATTCTGCTATTTTCCTATTAAACGCTTCCGCAAGGTCCGGCTCCCTGCGCATGCGCCTTTGAAGACATTCCAATCGCCTTCTAGCCATAGGTAGGCTATTAGGTAGTTGGAATTGGTCGAACCTCCAAAGCAGCGCTGTTTCGAATCTACCATTTTTTCGAATTGTATGCGCATTCAGCGCTTCTAGAGCACGTGAATCATCAGTCGACATTAGCAGCTTTGACGAGTTAGACACTCCAAAATTATCCGTGCATATAAATTTTTTTGCAAGCCGCAGAAGGTCATTGCAGTCGCAGACATGAAAGCTATATTCGTTTGCTATGGAATGATATAGTCTAGGTTCAACTGAACCAATTCCATGTACAACCCAACCAAGGCGGGTCTTTGTTGCCACAGGCTCTGTTGCGCCTCCTTCTTTCGATCTCAAGGGAAGTCCGAGCTTAGCATTGTTGAGCCCTATTAACAATCGTGGTACACCCTTACTATAGCATTCAACGGTGAGTCCTCTTAGATGCGGATACCTTTCTTGTAGTGCGCGTGAGTCTAATGATTGTGGTGGTAGATTTAAGTTCTTAACTGTATGAACGTCGGCAAGGGCATACCTCTCTGCTCCGGGCGCTGTGCTCGAGATTTCTAGACTGAACACCTTGGAATCATTTTCATTCCTGGACGTGTTGCCGGTCCATTTAATGCACAATGGTTGCGGTTTGCCTTCCACTTTAAGCTGTCCTGCCAATTCTTCGTCCATCAACGTGAGAGAGGATCCGTCATCTAAGAAAGCAAGCGTATGTATCTTGGTACCCTTTCCGAAAAGGACTACTGGTACTATGCGAAATAAAATGGGATTGATGCTCGGAAGTTTCATGCCGTTTGACGAATGCAGACCTACGGTTCCGAAATCACGCGGATGCTCGGTGACCTCGACTGCCTTATCTTGTGGTGTTTTCGGGACGCTCTCATCGTTACGTCGCCGCCGAGCAACATTATGGTTTTCCTTCCGATCATTGTGGAGTAGTCTGTGGTGTTTAAAGGTGCAGTTGCTTATTCCGCAGACCGACGTAGAAGTGCATTTGTTGTCGGTGTGCCGGATTAAACACCGCCGGCAAAGTCGATGCCGTCTTACCTCCGACCACCTTTCGGTTCGATTAAGATTCTGAAAATGCACACACTTGGCAACGGACGCGCATTTTCCACCGCATATACGGCACTGGCTAACACAAACGGCAGAAACCTCATTAACTATTTCTTTCGTTCCTTCGTAGTGAGCATTGATATAGCCATTTTCCGACGTCGTTTCACAGTGGGCATTTGTAAAGCCCTTTCCTTTAGCGCTTCTGCCACCGTGTGCGGCTTCGTATAGATTGTACGACGTAAGCGGTACAAGAACACCGCTAGCAGCCTCGGCCATCTGGTATATCCACTTACTGAACTGTGATAAGCAACACGTGTGAGGTGGCAACGTTTGTTTGTAGATTGCCCAACTGAGACGTATGGCAGGTGGCAGTTTATCGACAAGTTCTTGCATCAAGGTAGGGTTATTTAAGTGCTCCAAAAGCCCTGAAGCTTCAACAGTAGCGCAGAGGTTTTGTACTGCCAGAGCAAATGCCACAATAGTCTCAAGCTTCTCAGCCTTTGGTGGTGGTGTGGTACGAATTTTTTGAAGCTGTGTGTGAATAATTATTTCCGGTCTTCCATATAGCATTTTCAGAGTCGAAATCACTTGCTGGACACAATTGGGTTGTAACAGCAAACTTCTGACTGCATTTAACGCCTCTCCTTTCAAAGCTCGGTTCAGTCGCACCAAATTCTCTTCGTTGTTGAAGCCGCATAGCTCAGTAGTCCTATTAAAATCAGACATGAAGAGCGGCCACTCTAAAGGGTTTCCCCCGAATGGGTGCAGCTCGCGCGTCAGGTGACGTGCCGCAATTTGGTTTCTATTTAGCATGTGAGAAACGATTTCGGTTGGACTGGTGTGATGTGTAGGTTGTGGCAACAACTGTGGCTCCAGATTATTACTTGTATGCGACTCCGTCCCGTTTGACCACGCCTTCTGGGTCCCATTCGGTTGGGAGCTTGTTGGTGCGGTGACCTCCGGTCGGTTTGCGGCGTTCACTGGGTTTTCATTAGCAGCGGTGGGCAAGTGCGCTCCAATTTGTGGGGCCGAGGACTTGAATGTTTGTTGTTGGTGTCTGAGTACAGGCTTAGATTGCGTTGTCACAATATTACATGCATTCGAGTGTATGTGTTGTTGTTGTTTTAACTGAGGCAATGCAGCAGGTCCCACTTCCGCACCGTTCACAGCACGCGTGGTCGGTTTGTTTAAATCGTGGATATTTGTGGAAGTTAGAGCAGCTGGAGGCTGGTGTTGGTGTTGCTCGTATCGACGTATTGGCAAAGCATTGAAGAACGGCGATTTTTCACCGGTGGGCAGTTCAGCTGATGGTGGCTTAGCAGCCGACTGTTTGCAGTGCTGAAATGAAGAAACTTGAGGTAGCGAACTTGAGGTACCTGTGCTTACCATCGCGGTTGATTGCATGCGATTCCATGACGATCTCCCGAGCCAGCGATTGACTTTCAACTTAGATGCGTTTTCTTCATCTGGATTCTCCTCTCCTTCACTCTCTGATTCTTGTAGTTGCTTTAACATTTCATACTTCCTAGATAAATATTCGGCATCCCTCTTTTTCCTTCTCTCCATTTCTTCCTGTTCGCGTTTTTCTAATAAACACCTTTCTTCTTCTAGTTTTTGTAGTTCCAGTTGAATACGCCTTGTGGAAGAGGAGGACTTGGATGACCTGGAGCAACTTGAAACTTTAGAGCTTCTGCGCTTCTCTATGGATGGGATTAAATTTTGATTAGCCTGAATAAGATCGTTAGCAGAAGCTGCATTGTTTTTTCCGAGCGCACAACCTGCGACAAAGGGAGGTGCAAAGGGCGACAGACTAGCGTGCGCGAATGAAGTAACTGGCGCTGGTTTCACTGGGAACGGACCGATCGCAGTAGGTCTGTTGACATTGGTTAGGGTCAACGCCCTACCTGTAGCGACCGTATCCGGTCCCATGGGGTTATTTTCCATACGGGCTGAATCGAAGTCAATTCCTTTACATACGAGCACGTTATTTGCTTCTCGCTCAGCACTTCGGATCTCGGCATTCCGTGTGGTTGTTGGCGCGCTAACAGCAATGGAAGTCGATTCTACTATTGAGGTAGGAGGAACATGTGGCACTAAATTTGGGAAACCACTGGTTGTTGTAGGGGCTTCGGAAGTCGATAAGATTAGAGACGTCGATACACTCGCGACGGTCGAACACTCACCAGGATTAGCGGCGATATATGGAGCAGGGTTTTTGGGTATGGCTCCAGTACTTGTGGCAGTGGTTTCGGCTTTATTGGCGACAATTTTAGCAGCAGAAACGGATGGGGCTATTGGTAGGCTATTAGTTAAAGAACAATTCTTACCTTCACACATGGGACACTCCCAAGTTTCCTCACTGATGTAGCTGTCCACGTTTACACAAGCGTAGTGGTGCCAGGCGGGGCATCGATCACACTGTACCATATTTCCAGCGCTATTCGGCTTATCGCAGGTGCGGCAATCATATTCTTGTGGCGAGGTCGGCGAATGGTGATCTTCCTGAGTTGGCGATCTGATTACTTTCCTGGATTGAGCAAATGGCGGGGGAGTCGATGTTTTTCCCTTTTTGGGCGGCATTTTTGGCTATTTAATTGTTAGTACAATTGTTTTGTAAATTGTTGGTGCACTCAGGCAGCAACGAGACCTTCTGTGAACCCCCGAGTGGGAAATAAAATAGTTTTCCTTGGGGATGGTTACAAAACCTGTTTTTATTTAATTCATTATTAAAATGGTACATTATTATCGTTTTTTTTTTTTTTTTTACTTACAATGTCTCTTTCTTATATTTAGGTAGAATATAAACTAAGGAATGTGCTCAGTGAAGGTGACAATTGAATCTCTCATTTCAAGGTTTAATCAAGGTCAACATGACACTAGCCTAGTCCTTTGACACTAGCTTTTAGCCGTAAGGGGGTTGTGTACGGTTGGTAATGCCCCGCTCACATTCATTAGCGGGCTTGTTCACAACACCCACCTTAAGACAAGTAACTACAGTGCAGAATTGTGAAAAAAATTGGCCGTTATCGCACCAAAACCTAACACAATATAGCCAAACCAAAATGAATACAGTACTTTCAATTTATCTGGTGCTTCTTTCGCTAGCCGCAAATTAAACAGATGTCAAAGATCAATTTATTGATTGCAATATCAAATGTCAAATATTTCGCGTGTGGTGCAAATAACTCAGTAACGACGACAAACGCTATACATGCAACTTAAAACTTTCCGTAAAAATCAATTGATTTGGCAAGCTAAATGTGAAGTCTTTTCTCCGCAAATGATTGGCCAATTGTTCAAATAAAAATAAGAAATATAAAAGTCTAACATAATATGGACGATGTTCGGTGGCGTGTGAAAAGACGGTCTGCAATTTTTTGAATTATACTTGCTAATTGAATCAATTGAAAGATATCGTATCAGTTGGCAACTGATTGTTCATTTCATGGCGTCTCCTCTAAACTTAATAAAAAAAGCTGTTGAATGACAGATCTGATATAAATGTAGATTGTATATTGTATTATATACATTCAAAAATGTTTTATCGTTTATTAATTCATTTGAGGTACGTTATGTACAGTGCAGGTCAACACGTATGGAATTTCGACATATTTTTTGTGCGAGATTTAAGTACATAGGAAAGCGTTCTTAATGAAAGTTAAAAAAAACACAACAATCTTTATGACATGCAAACTGTCACAAAAATAACAAATAATAATGACCACAACTGTCATTAGGCTGTCATTCGAAACGTGACAAAAAGCTTAGAATTGATTTTGCGACACACATTGCTAGATATTCACAGGAAATCTCCAATTTGCCGACTCGGGGAATAAAGCGAGACAGTCGTTAGCAAATCTGTCCAATAGATAAACACTAAACAGTAATGATATATCCACAGTCCACATTGGCTATGCCAAGGTTACCTGTAGGGTGCATTATGTCGGATAGATCAGATTTTCGAAATATGATATCAGTGTTTTTTTTTTCTTAACTAACCACAGAGAAGCATGTACTCTATTTATTGTTGGTAAAGGCAGAATTATACTGATTACGATAGCGTATGATGAGAGCGCAGGGTAATAATCTAAGTCGCGGTGTAAGCGAATCTGTGATTCATGTAGATAAAACATTTTCAAGTATTTCATACATTATTATATATATTTAAATTTATGTGTTATTGCTCGGAATAGCTCGAAACATGATTAGGTTTTTTTTTGTATTCCAAGGGAGTTATCCAGCTTAAGCTAATGAGCAAGTGCTTGGAAATAGTATCTCGTGAGCATACTAGGATTATTTCCCCACTTCAAATTAACTGAGGTGGGTTTTTCTCCATATTTGACAGTTGCCTAAGGCGACATAAACGTATTATAATATTATTAACTTAACGATTTTGTGAAATATTAAGGTATTATTATCAAATGGACATTACCACGCTGTGTAAGTGGCATGTGGGGACAATCAAAGAATTCGAAAATGGTATAGGGATATTCAAGCAAGGGAAGACAATAGTAGGATTAACATTTAAGTTGTAGTCGGATTAGTGGACCATTTCTACGAAATGAACTCAAGTAGATATCGCTTCACTTTTGAAACTAGCTTAAGCTAACATAATCCTAATATGTGATTAATTCATAAATCTGACAGCAGTCTGACAACACTGATCACTCTTTTGATTGATCTCTACCGTTTACGTTAAAATCCTACCAACTGTCAACACTGGCGGCTGCCACTTGACGGACATCATCTTTTCCATCATATTATCTTTTCCATCAGATTTCCATCACTAAAAATTATCAGTTTTTATTTATTATTAAAATTTTTTAACAAAATCGGACGATCAATTTTACTTCACCCTGTATAAGTAAGCAGAAATGCAAACACCCAAAGTGAATTGAATAACTAATGGAATACTTGGCTTCAGTCTGATTTTAAAGCCTTTTGTTTGCATACGTTGCTTAAAGGTGCACACTTTAGCCACAAACAGTGTAAGATTTTAAGTTTTTGAGACGGGAACCAACTTAACCAATATATATAATATTGATATGTTTTCACTGCCGGCCATCTCTATAAGAAAAAACACATACCCATAATGACTAGGAAACATCACTCTTATATTGAACTTACCGGTTGATTCAATATTTTTTGTATCGTAATTTTTTAAGCAGATATCATACAACAAAAAATAAATATTCATGACGCGACACACTATCACCATCCAGCTGTGGGTTTACTCACACAAATTCATTTGGACTTTGACCGTTGTACATGATCTTTTGAATGTAACGTCAAGCTGCTGTTCTACAATTTTCTTTCTCTTACACAATAGACATTTTATTCTTTGTGTTTTCGATGTCTGCTTTATTATTTTGAGAGCATATTCACACATTTATACGTTTAAATTGTGCTAATGACCCATAGCTTACAATTGACATTAACTTTGCATATTCTTATCTAATTTACGATGCTTATTTTATTTAGTTAGTAACTAAACGTATTAGTTTCTCCAGCCATTGCCTATGAAATACCTACATCCAATCAAACTTCGTTGTCGAAGTGCGTTTGAAGTGCATTCATACGGAAACTTGTGCAAAGCCCTAATCGAGCGATGATATTAATAATGATTATAAAAACAATGAGATCACTAATGTCTGGTACTGCATTGTTCTACTGAAATAACAATCAAATCGAATCACTGCTGGAGCGACACTTCCATACCAAGTATATTGACAAGTGGAAAGTCCATATACAAAGCTATTATATCTTAAGGGAATAATTTTGTAGTGTTACATTGAGTTCAGCAGTTCAGAATTTATTTCTTGGTATGCATTTATTATTCTTATATGTGCCATAAATAAGAAGTGGTGACATCTTATCCATAATCTGTCATCATAGGGAATTCTATATGACAATAAGCTCGCCCATTTTGATTTTATGAAGAAAATCGCTTTCAATCGTGACGCGATAAGAGTTTATTAACAGCTTAATGCTTTTTTTATTTCACTTTCGGCTATAGTCATCATTATGTTGGAATACAGACTAACGGTTTCTGTTTCTGGCGATTTTCTTGAGATCAATCTAACTATAGCCAACCTGCAATTACATTAAGTCTATATGGGTTCAGCGAAATTGAATTACCACAATTCAAACAATTGATAAATCATTACTGGATTCCTATCCACAAGTAGATACCTTAGGATACGCTTCGGGTTTTTATCTATATCGATTGCCTTCGATTTAAACAGTATACGCGAATGATCGTAGTATATGTATTTTTACATCTGTTACAAATTTGTTACCATTATTTTGACGTTTACGAATAACCCGATCGTCAGTTTGGCTGTATTTTCCAAGAAATAGTTATTAAAGTACAAGTTTTCAAATATAGAGTGTTAATTGGGCAGAAATCTATGCATGTCCTTGGCAAAGAGCACTGTACTTTGGTTTTGTGGCATGTAGAGTGAGGACCCAAACATGTCAAAAAGAGGCAGCGCATTGATGCCATTTTAGACACTATCTAAGATATCTTAGGAATTATCAGTTAAGTCTTCGGTTGTGGTGCTAAATGCTTTTACTTTTTGTTGTTTCATATAACAACTGTCACATGTCCAAAAAAATAAATCTGACATTATCTATACTAAAGGGTGTTATTTTTTAGAGACATAGAACTTTAAGTTGGCAACACTATTTTAACTGGCGGCCATTTTGTCAACTGTGAAGTGATTTATTTTTAGTTTGGTTTGGCATTTCAACATGAATAGACTGACGCCTGAACAACGCTTCCAAATTGTGCAAATTTATTTTGAAAATCATGGTTCTGTTCGAAATACGTATCGCACGAATATTAGCGAATTTTGTTTAGCGATGAAGCTCACTTTTAGTTGAATGGATACGTCAATAAACAAATCCACAAAAACTGACTGTTTGGTGTGCTTTATGGGTTGGTGGAATAATTGGTCCGTACTTCTTTAAAAACGATGCTGGCCCGAACGTTACAGTCAATGGTGACCGCTATAGAGCCATGATTGCTGACTTTTTCGTTCATCAATTGAACAACCATGATGTGCAGGAGCTGTGTTTCAAAAAGACGGCGCAACATGTCACACAGCTAGTGCCACAATTGATTTATTGAAGGAAACGTTTGGGAACCGCATAGTTTCACGTTGGGGACCCCTGAATTGGCCTCCAAGATCGTGCGGTTTAACGCCGCTTGATTTTTTTCTGTGGGGACATATGAAGTCGCTAGTCTACGCCGATAAGCCCGAAACGGTTGACCACTTGGAGGACAACATTCGCCGCGTTATTGCCGATATTCGGCCACAAATGTTGGAAAAAGTCATCGAAAATTGGACCTCCAGATTATACTACGTCCGAGCCAGCCGTGGCGGTCATATTCCAGAAATCATATTTAAATTATAATGCCAGAAGATTATCTTTCGAATAAAGTAAATTTCACGTCAATTTAAAAAAATCATCTTTGTTTTATTCCATTTCAAAGTTCTATACCTCTAAAAGAAACACTCTTTAGAAGTGCTGTGCCTACTGTAATGCAAAGTTAGTTTTAGTCAAATGCTTACATATTTTAGCTCTCCGGCATAATTAGAACAAAGGTTAAACCGTCATATGCTTATTAGTTTTCTGGTGTATCCCAAACAAATAATTTTCAATCAACAGTTGCGGCAGAAGCCATACGAACAACAGAAACTGCGAAATGCATAATTTCTTTGTCCTTTCCTACTTTGTATATGTTTTATTTTGAAATCCCTTCTTTGTACATTGTTTATTGTTAAACCTATGGCGAGTTACAATAAAACGTTGCTTTACAAACAATAATGTATGCATTTGATTGTAGATAAATCCATAATTCAATGTATTACGTAAAAACAGAAATAAGTTTAATCACTTTTTAGATAAGGCAACTTTGATTAACGTTGCTTTTTATCAAATTCCTTTATCAAATGCACTTTAATACTGGTTGTGTTTAGAACAAATCCATCTGTCACCGACAACGACATAGTTTATAAGTGTTTCTCTTAATTTTAGGAAAATGTGTTTTTTTTTCGTAGGCATGCGGTAACACTGATTGTTGTTTTCTTAAATTGGAAACTGAACAGACGTGGAAACCCCAGGGTTAAATAATAACCTTACCTCATTGTATTTCGTAGGGGACAAATTTAATTTCTGGTTTGGTTTTTATGAAGTTGAATACATTTTCATTTAACACGACTCTTATGCAAAAATGTTGCCCTAACAATTTTAGAGTTCTCTAATAATTTATACATCATATTCACGATTCGAGAGTCTATTCTAAAGTATGAAAGTAGAATTCCTGGTGAGTTCATCATAAGTCAACAATCATTCAAACATCACTAGAGTTCGCCCAGTGGTAGAGATTCTACCATTATAGTGACTTGGCTTATACTCAAAATATTGGAAAATAAATTACACACATCATTGCATCTCTGGGCAATCTTCCCAACAAAAATCAAGCCAATATGTTGTGTTTAAGGCAGTGAAAGTCGTTCCTAATTATTGCGCTTCGCCTATTTATATAAAGGGTGATTTTTTAAGAGGTTTAGAACTTTTTTAAAAAAAAAAAACACAAAAAATTCGAAAAAATGAATGAAATATTTATTTGAATCGATAGTTTGAACCTTGCAATTTAATGTTTAAAGATAATTTCATGCAAATGTTGACCGCGGCTGCGTCTCAGGTAGCCCATCCGCTGAGTCCAATTTTGGCATACTCTTTCACACATATCGGCCGGTATCTCACGAATGAATGCATGGATGTTGGCTTCCAGTGCGTCAATCGAAGCGGGCTTGTCCCTATACACATTAGCCTTGGCATACCCCCACAAAAAATAATCTAATGGTGTCAAATCGCACGATCTAGGCGGCCAATTGACCGGCCCGAAACGTGAAATTAACTGTTCACCAAACTCGCCTCGCAATTGCGCCATTGTTTCGCGTGCTGTGTGGCATGTGGCACCGTCTTGTTGAAACCACATATCATGCAAGTCAAGAACTTCCATTTCGGGCAAAAAAAAGTTTGTTATCATCGCTCGGTAGCGTTCACCATTGACAGTAACGCTGCGATTCGCATCATCTTTGAAGAAATATGGCCCAATAATGCCGCCGGCCCATAAACCGCACCAAACAGTGGCTTTTTCGGGATGCATTGGTAGCTGTTGCAATGCTTCTGGCTGATCTTCACTCCAAATGCGGCAATTTTGCTTATTTACGTACCCATTCAACCAAAAATGAGCCTCATCGCTGAACACAATTTTTCGATAAAAAAGCGGATCCTCGGCCAGCTTTCCAAAAGCCCATTCACCAAAAATTCGGCGTTGTGGTAGGTCGGCTGGCTTTAGTTCTTGCACCAGCTGTATCTTAAAAGGCTTTACGCCCAAATCCTTCCGCAAAATTTTCCACGTAGTGTAACAAAGGCCTAACTGCTGGGAACGGCGCCGAATCGACATTTCGCGGTCTTCTGTCACACTAGCTGATACGGCCGCAATATTTTCTTCACTACGCACAGTACGTAAACGTGTTGGTGGTTTAATGTCCAACAAAGTAAATTTGGTGCGAAATTTGGTCACAATCTTCCGAATAGACTGCTCAGAAGGTCGAGAATGCCGATCATAAAATGGAAGCAGCGCGCGATGAACATTTCGAACCGAGCACGAATTTTGATAGTAAAATTCAATAATTTGCAAGCGTTGTTCATTTGTAAGACGATCCATGGTTAAATTGCAAACCAAACTGAAGCTGTTTGACAGTGACACAAGGTACTAAACACACGTCAGCTGTCAAAACCAGTGTTGCCAAAACCAAACCAGCTAAAAAATCACCCTTTACAAGATGTGGCTTAATCAATCGAATCAATTATCCGCTCGTACTTTTAGCAACAAAACGAGCAGTTTCGAGTGATGATACATTAATGTAAATTACAGCAAGCAAAAGAAGTTGATAAATGCCTTGCATTATGTCTTTTATATTATTTTTTTGTTTTCATATTTGACAGATTGTAAAGGGTGATTTTTTAGCTGGTTTGGTTTTGGCAACACTGGTTTTGACAGCTGACGTGTGTTTAGTACCTTGTGTCACTGTCAAACAGCTTCAGTTTGGTTTGCAATTTAACCATGGATCGTCTTACAAATGAACAACGCTTGCAAATTATTGAATTTTACTATCAAAATTCGTGCTCGGTTCGAAATGTTCATCGCGCGCTGCTTCCATTTTATGATCGGCATTCTCGACCTTCTGAGCAGTCTATTCGGAAGATTGTGACCAAATTTCGCACCAAATTTAGTTTGTTGGACATTAAACCACCAACACGTTTACGTACTGTGCGTAGTGAAGAAAATATTGCGGCCGTATCAGCTAGTGTGACAGAAGACCGCGAAATGTCGATTCGGCGCCGTTCCCAGCAGTTAGGCCTTTGTTACAGCACTACGTGGAAAATTTTGCGGAAGGATTTGGGCGTAAAGCCTTTTAAGATACAGCTGGTGCAAGAACTAAAGCCAGCCGACCTACCACAACTCCGAATTTTTGGTGAATGGGCTCTTGGAAAGCTGGCCGAGGATCCGCTTTTTTATCGAAAAATTGTGTTCAGCGATGAGGCTCATTTTTGGTTGAATGGGTACGTAAATAAGCAAAATTGCCGCATTTGGAGTGAAGATCAGCCAGAAGCATTGCAACAGCTACCAATGCATCCCGAAAAAGCCACTGTTTGGTGCGGTTTATGGGCCGGCGGCATTATTGGGCCATATTTCTTCAAAGATGATGCGAATCGCAGCGTTACTGTCAATGGTGAACGCTACCGAGCGATGATAACAAACTTTTTTTTGCCCGAAATGGAAGTTCTTGACTTGCATGATATGTGGTTTCAACAAGACGGTGCCACATGCCACACAGCACGCGAAACAATGGCGCAATTGCGAGGCGAGTTTGGTGAACAGTTAATTTCACGTTTCGGGCCGGTCAATTGGCCGCCTAGATCGTGCGATTTGACACCATTAGATTATTTTTTGTGGGGGTATGCCAAGGCTAATGTGTATAGGGACAAGCCCGCTTCGATTGACGCACTGGAAGCCAACATCCATGCATTCATTCGTGAGATACCGGCCGATATGTGTGAAAGAGTATGCCAAAATTGGACTCAGCGGATGGGCTACCTGAGACGCAGCCGCGGTCAACATTTGCATGAAATTATCTTTAAACATTAAATTGCAAGGTTCAAACTATCGATTCAAATAAATATTTCATTCATTTTTTCGAATTTTTTGTGTTTTTTTTTTTAAAAAAGTTATAAACCTCTTAAAAAATCACCCTTTATAATCTAGAAGCAGGCATTAATATCGAGAGAACATCCTTTTCGATTGTCACGAATGAAGTTCCAACCAGTGATAGTTTTCAACGCTTCCCTGCAAAAGCCAACTTTCTTTTATATAATACGCCTAAGTTTCCTTTTACTGGGAAAGAATGCTACCATCCCTTACAATAATTCCTATTTCCAATCAAAGTTGCTGCGAATTAAAATTTATTTATTTCGTCTCAACGAGAGAATATCGCGCACATCCAGCGCAATAACAGAAGCAAATTATTTTATTAATAATTTGCCCCAATGCACTTGTTGTTTATCTTCAAGAAATATCTCATAGAGATCGCTCTTTCAATCTTGTATTTAATTCTATAATCTGAAGGCAAACAAGCAAATTTAAATTACTAGCTATGAATTATTCCTCTAAACAAATAGCTAGAGGTTTGGAGAGCTATGAATGGGGTGTATCTGTGGTTTGTTGTTGTCGTAGGTTGATAAAATGTTTCTTCGGTTCTCAGCATTGAACTTTGAACGAACTAAGAGTGCACGCGGAGTCACGTGCGAGATTTGATATTTATAATTAGATTTCATATGAATGGGGTAATTAAAATGGAAATGTATATTGTAAGCGTAATCCACTATTGGTCTAGTAGATGCGATGTGATAGTAAGATTTATAAGCTCTTTGCGTTGTACTAAATTTCTGTTTGATAAACATAATATATACAAATAAAATAAAGCGCACTTTCTCGTTCATCAAAAGTTTGGTTGGTTGTTTTCTTATCTTATTAGGTGGGTAGGTACACATCTGAGAAACGATTCTAGATACAAGAAACGGTGCATAGAATATAGGAAAAGGAATAGTGCAAAATAAAATTTTGGGTTATTCATCTGGCAGTACATATCAAATATCAATGTGAGTTGTTAAAAGTTGAAGCTCTCAGTAACAGTCAATTGTCGCAAGTTCTAGTTAGAGAGTTTTAAGCGCCTACTGTACTATTTTATAAGCTCTTACACTTTACAAGATTTTTGAGTACAAGGCAAAGTGTAGCAGTGCTAAAAAGAAGTTTTACGTAGTTCTTATTGCATTTTTATTAGAAGTACAGTACAGGAAAATAGATCGGGATTTGTGCAATAATTTTTGGGAAATAATTAATACCTAATTTGATTTATTCGAATACTTGTACTTATCCTTATCCTTAATATATATTTTAGTCAAAATCGTTAGAGCTGCTTTTGTAAAATTTGGCAGATAAAACAGTACCAAATATTGCAATGTTTAGTTTGGAAAATACTATTGCTTGGGATGGTTTTTAAAGTTTTATCGAAATCGAAAATGAGATTTTCGAGATACGAGCAGTTTTTAAAATTAGCGTTTTCGGTGATTCGAATTGAAAATTAAGGGCTCAATAATTTTGAAAGCATCAATTTTACTCTAAGCTTGCATTTTGGTCAAAATCGTTATTGCCGTTTTCAAGTAAACTAAAGAAAATAAAATTTTTAAAAAATGACTTGAAAAATCCATTTTACGATAATACAGAGAAAAACTGAGCTTGCCATTAAGTAAGAAATGATCATATTACCTTAGAAATTAGTTTTTGTTACTCCAAATCCGAAGTTTGAACGAAATCCGGCTAGTCGTTAGGCCGAGACACACTTCACAAATAAAAGTCACATACAAATTCCTAAATACCGCACATATAATGCTAACCACCCTAGTGGACGAGCTCACGGTGGTGCAGCAATAATTATACGAGAAACAATCAAGTACGATGTACTAGATAAGTTCGAAAAGGAGCATCTACAAGCTATGTCACTTCAAATAGAGGACAAGTATGGACCATTAATATTATCTGCGTTATACTGCCCACCTAAACACACAATTAGTACTATTCAATATTCAGACTACATAAAAACAATAGGACCACGATTTATTGCGGGAGGTGACTTCAACGCTAAAAATACAGACTGGGGTTCAAGACTAACCAACAAAAAAGGAAAAAATCTTATGGAAGCCCTAATGAAAAACAACTGCAAATACATAACCACTGGAGAGCCGACATACTGGCCTACTGACATCAAGAAAAAACCAGACCTCATAGACTTCTGTATCACTAAAAACATTAACCATAATCACTTAACAACAAAATCTTGCCTTGACCTTTCGTCTGACCACTCTCCTATTATAGTCGAATACTCCACTAACATTGCAGTTCGACGCCCAAATCTTTCCCTAACCAACCATAAAACCGACTGGGATACTTTCCGGAAAGTAATTGACAGAGGCATGGATGTAAGGATTCCTCTCAAATCACATGAAGACCTTGAAAGCTCTATAATTTACTTTAATGACTTAATACACCTAGCAGCAAATAAAGCAACACCTGATATTACACAAAACGAATCATCCACCTATACCCCGAAGCTAATACGACAAAAAATCAAAGAAAAACGAAAACTACGAAAGACTTGGCAAAGCAGCAGATCACCTCTCGACAAAGAAAATTACAATAAATCAGTTAAAGAACTCAAAGACCTTCTAAAAACAAATAATAACCAAAACATAAACGCATTCCTGACAAAACTCACAGCAAACCAAGCTACAAACTATTCACTCTGGAAGCTGAACAAAAAACTTAAGAAAGGAATAACCCACCAGCCGCCTTTGATGAAGAATGACGGAACGTGGTCCAGAACAAGCACCGACAAAGCAAAAACATTAGCAGACTATTTCAGAACAACTTTTACTAATGCCTACGATGCTCAAAATATACCTCTCCCAGACAACAACATAACAATGCATAAAGTAATAAAGAAAATCCACACGAAAGAAATAAAACAGTACATACTAAATAGACTAAAATGCAACAAATCACCAGGATACGATTTAATCTCAGGGAAAATATTAAAACAATTACCTGACAAAGCCATAATTTACCTGAGGAATGTATTCAACTCAATCTTAAGACTTAACTATTACCCAAAAGTATGGAAAGTTTCGAAAATAATTGCTATCCCGAAACCAGGAAAAGATGCAACTAAACCCTCATCATATAGACCAATTAGTCTTCTGCCGATCATCTCCAAGATATTCGAGAAACTGCTATCTGACCGTATTGACATATCACTAAAACAAAAACACCTTATCCCGGATCATCAATTTGGCTTTCGAGAGAAGCACTCCACCATTCAACAGGTACATCGAGTGACAAATAAAATACTAAACGACTTGGACGAGCAAAAATTCTGTGTCGCAGTTTACCTTGACGTTGCTAAAGCTTTCGATAGTGTATGGCACAAGGGACTCTTATGTAAACTAAGGACAATACTACCTGAATACTACCAACTTATTAAAAGCTACCTTTGCGATCGGCATTTCTACATACAATACAACGACGAATACTCGGGTCTACGAGAAATTGACGCAGGCATTCCACAAGGGAGTGTGTTAGGTCCCACTCTTTACCTCCTTTACACATCGGACATACCTAAACCAGTAACACAAGACTCCATGCTAGCAACATTTGCGGACGATACAGTGGTCCTATCTTCACACAGCTGTCTACAAGCTGCTACAAACCAAGTACAACAACACCTAACCAAAACAATAAACTGGTTCAACGAATGGGGAATTCAAATTAACGAGGAAAAAACGCTCCAAGTCATATACACCACGAAAAGGAACTTCGACCCTCAACCCATCTATATCAATAACAAGAACATTACTACAGCCAACTCAGCGAAATACCTGGGCATGACAATAGACAGCAAGCTAACATGGAAACTCCACATAACTCAAAAACGCAACCAAATTAAAAACAAGTTTAGACAACTATTTTGGCTCCTAGGAAAACAATCGAACCTTTCAACGCAAAACAAACTATTAATATACAAGACTGTGATAAAACCGATATGGACTTATGGCATTCAAATATGGGGAGCCGCTGCCAAAACAAATATCGACATTATACAGCGACTGCAATCAAAAATACTTCGGACTATTGTCAATGCACCCTGGTACATCCCTAACGAAGACATCCATCGTGACCTCAAGATATTGAGTGTTATAGACGAAATTAGAAAACAAAGTAGGAAACATCAAATTACAATATCAAACCATCAAAACAACGACATACGTAATTTACCGGACAGTGAAGTAAACTCAAGAAGACGATTAAAAAGACGCAGACCAGTAGATCTTCAATAAAATTCAAAATCTGCTATATGTATAACATATGCATACATATATGCTAGGAAATAACATATTTGTCATTTAACATATATACATAAATCTATTTTAAGTATTCGTCCAAAATTTAAAAAAATGTATTGTATAACTACTGTGTAAGAACGAAGCACTCTAGACAATGGTCTAAAGCCTGAATTTACATCCCATTGTATCCACTGTAAAAACAATTACTAATTGTCCTTGGACAGGCGTAAATAAAAACTGGGAAAAAAAAAAAAATCCGAAGTTTGAACGAAATCCGGCTAGTCGTTTAGGCTGTAGGCCTCGGGACATACAGACAGAAAGACAGGCAGAGTTTTGCGAGACACTTTTTTGAGTTCTTCTATCATCGTAATGTCAGAATTGATTAACATCTCGAGTTGGAAATTTTGTACGAATACAATATTTTTCTCTTACTACATAATCGAGATAATTGAAAAATAATTACTATGGCATATGTACATGCAGGAGGATTGTTTTACCACTTTGGTTCAGTCTCCGCAAAAAACAGTTTCTAATTTGTTTTGACGAATTCAGTACTTAACATTTTTCTAGACACTTATAAAGGGTGATTTTTTAAGAGGTTTAGAACTTTTTTTAAAAAAAAAACACAAAAAATTCGAAAAAATGAATGAAATATTTATTTGAATCGATAGTTTGAACCTTGCAATTTAATGTTTAAAGATAATTTCATGCAAATGTTGACCGCGGCTGCGTCACAGGTAGCCCATCCGCTGAGTCCAATTTTGGCATACTCTTTCACACATATCGGCCGGTATCTCACGAATGAATGCATGGATGTTGGCTTCCAGTGCGTCAATCGAAGCGGGCTTGTCCCTATACACATTAGCCTTGGCATACCCCCACAAAAAATAATCTAATGGTGTCAAATCGCACGATCTAGGCGGCCAATTGACCGGCCCGAAACGTGAAATTAACTGTTCACCAAACTCGCCTCGCAATTGCGCCATTGTTTCGCGTGCTGTGTGGCATGTGGCACCGTCTTGTTGAAACCACATATCATGCAAGTCAAGAACTTCCATTTCGGGCAAAAAAAAGTTTGTTATCATCGCTCGGTAGCGTTCACCATTGACAGTAACGCTGCGATTCGCATCATCTTTGAAGAAATATGGCCCAAAAATTGCCGCCGGCCCATAAACCGCACCAAACAGTGGCTTTTTCGGGATGCATTGGTAGCTGTTGCAATGCTTCTGGCTGATCTTCACTCCAAATGCGGCAATTTTGCTTATTTACGTACCCATTCAACCAAAAATGAGCCTCATCGCTGAACACAATTTTTCGATAAAAAAGCGGATCCTCGGCCAGCTTTCCAAGAGCCCATTCACCAAAAATTCGGCGTTGTGGTAGGTCGGCTGGCTTTAGTTCTTGCACCAGCTGTATCTTAAAAGGCTTTACGCCCAAATCCTTCCGCAAAATTTTCCACGTAGTGCTGTAACAAAGGCCTAACTGCTGGGAACGGCTCCGAATCGACATTTCGCGGTCTTCTGTCACACTAGCTGATACGGCCGCAATATTTTCTTCACTACGCACAGTACGTAAACGTGTTGGTGGTTTAATGTCCAACAAAGTAAATTTGGTGCAAATTTGGTCACAATCTTCCGAATAGACTGCTCAGAAGGTCGAGAATGCCGATCATAAAATGGAAGCAGCGCGCGATGAACATTTCGAACCGAGCACGAATTTTGATAGTAAAATTCAATAATTTGCAAGCGTTGTTCATTTGTAAGACGATCCATGGTTAAATTGCAAACCAAACTGAAGCTGTTTGACAGTGACACAAGGTACTAAACACACGTCAGCTGTCAAAACCAGTGTTGCCAAAACCAAACCAGCTAAAAAATCACCCTTTATAATGTGCAGATTTCACTTGGCAATGTGTTGTCTCCGTTCGATATATAGTGCGGCTATCAGCATTTGGTGCTAATATTTTAGAAATAAGAATGCCGTCGTATGGTTAGGGTTGATATTGATGCATCATCAGAATACTTTAACTAAAAATGTCTGTTAGTACAGAAAGAAGTTTCTGTTTAAAAGTAACAATAGAAAGTATTAATGCCACAAAATACCGCTTATAAACGAGGATATTGTTTATGTCTTATAGGACATGTTGCTAAGTCTCTAACATCTCTCTCTCATGCTAAATCTGCAACATGTCAGAAACACCCATAAAAAGTGGGTGTGCGTAGGCAAAACAATTTTTTAAATTATCCATTAACATTTACAGAGTATAAATGAAATGAATTATGTATTTGGAAAGAAATTTCCGAATTTATTTTTATATTTAAATTTAAGTGGGCGTGTCAGTAGACTAAGCTCAAACTTTCTAGGGCTTGACGAAATACTTTTTAGTTGTTTGGCCCAAACCTCTAAACGCAAGCTGCAAGGTGTTTCAGATCGATATGTTTTTCTATAATATTGGGACATTATTTCTCCTACAAGTCAAATTATAACTCATTTCACTGTCAGACCAATTTTTTATTGATTGTTCCCAATCTCAATCAGCATAAGTGTGCGCAACAAATTGAACGTGATGCCAGTCAGCGGCCAATACATCTAATTTACATTACATGAATTTATGTGCTAACAAAACTTTTATCGCAATGAAATATTCGGTAAAACGAGAATCGATATATAAAACAACTTTCCCGTTCCAAATGAGGGACGTCACAAAAAGCAGATGCGAACAAAATTCATAATCATCTGTCATATTTTGTTCTAGGTTTCCGTCTTATTAAACACATAAAGCTACAGATTGTTGTACTGAGTCGGTATACGTACTCATGTGTACTTCGACTGTGTATTTACCTCATCACGCCAAGGGGTTGTTTTTTCTCTATTCTCCCTGTGAATGCCTATTTAAAAAGAGAGGAAACAAATAGTTCGTCGCATAACAGTTGTCAATGGCAGGCGTTTGTATATGTATGTTGATTTGAAAGCGTCAGCATTCAGCAACAGAGCCAGTATTCGCTGCACATGTGTTTTATTCATAAATATCTATGGCAATCAAAAGGGTTCGCTATTATCCATACACACAATACACTCACGTCCGTTTTATGGTCTAGCAGAGCACTAGCTTTATTAAATAGATAGAGACAAGTGACTGTATTCACTGCCCTCTCTGGCCCAGTGCTGGGGTATCATGGGAAAAATCCCTTTTTGTGGGAATTTCGACCTTTAAAGGGAAAAAGGGAAAAACGTGTGGTTTTGTGGGAATTGTTTGAATTCGTGGCAATTTGCCTTGTACCTCCCAAAAAACAGGTAATAACGAAAGGTCCGATTTTAAAAAAAAAATTAACGAATCTTACAAAATAAGATAACAAATCCAAATTCATTGCGTTTGAGGCCTAGGTTTTATCTTCTTTTCTTTTGTTTCACTCAACCACAAGGCAAACAAAAATTCTTCGAATCGAATATCGAACATATCGATTCATCACCGCTAGCTGACACTTTTTACAATACGAATAAGTACATCACAAACCGGCAAAAGCAAGATGGCTTTCCATGCATTCTTGTGTTGAAAGATTTTTGGAAAATTTTGATGTTCTAAAACATTTTTTTCTCCTAGAATCTTTTGAAAAAAGGCGAAATAAAGCAAAAGAAATATCGGAGCTTTTACTGAGAAGGGACATTGAAATTTATTTGCACTTTTTAAACTATGCCCTTTTATTTTTCAATAAATTTAATGCTCTTTTTCAAGGTAGAAATATTTTGATTCATGCTTTATCGGAAGAATGTAGAAAGATTGTGTTTGCAATAGGACAAAATTTCATTAAACCTGACAAGTTAGACGATAGTATTTATGACGATGCATACAATATAAGCGATTGTATTTTACCAATAGAGGATATATATTTCGGTCCAAAATGTTCAGAACTTTTTGAAGATAGTTCCATAGACGGAAATATTATCACCGAAGCGAAACAAAACTGTTCAAGTTTTTATGTAACAGCTTTTGTTGAAATGAAAAAAAGATTTCCTCTCAAAGATGAGTTACTTAAACAAATGGTATTTCTAAATCCAAATGTCGCCCTAAATTCAACTGAAAGAAAACACTGCAAAAACTTACAAAATTTAAATCAAATCCTGAATTTATATAGTTCGAAAGTTATGTATGAGTGGCGATCACTTCCTTCTTATTTTAATGAAACACAAAAGGAAAAGCTTGTTTTATTAACAGTCGAAGAATTTTGGAATAAAATTTTATGTTTAAAAGATACTAATGGAGAGTATGTATACCCAAATTTAAAAAAAATTGTTAAGTTTGCGTTAGCTCTTCCGCATTCAAATGCCGAGGCAGAAAGAATTTTCAGCATAGTCACTGATGTGAAAACCAAAAAGCGAAATTGTATGAGTAACAGTACACTAAACTCAATTTGTGTTTTTCGATCAGCTTTGATAAATAACAATCAAACATGTATTGATTACGAAGCCTGTGATCGTCACTATAAGTTATTCACAAACGATATGTACAAAACTAACTAATAATTCAAATAATTTATTAAACTTGTTTTTTTTTTAACTAAAATATGTATTTATTTATGTTATATTTAGCTCAATAAAAACCAAAATGTATTTAAATTCCAAGAACATGACATGTTTAATGGAATTCAATGAAAATCGAATTTTTTTATCGTGGGAAATAATAAGGGAAAAAGACGGTGCTTTGTGGGAAAAAAAGGGAATTTGTGGTTTGGTTGATGGGATTTCTTCGAAAAATGCCCCCCAGAACTGCCTGGCCCGGTAATGAAAATTCTTCGTATCGCAGTTTTGTCGCGAAATTCTTCGAGGTCGGTCGTTCCTCGAGAGAGTGCGGAGAGAACGGTATTTATATTTAATTTTTTATGTTTATTTATTTTTTGTTCTGTATTTTCAAGAGTCTTAATTTGTCGGTTTCCAAGAGCTAAATCAAGTGGAAGTTTATTACTTCATTTAATGAGCAAGTGAATTTATGAAACAAATTAAAGCTGTGACAGTTAACTGCGCAACTGCAAAAAATTCGGTGGAAAAATGTCACTAACCGCAAAAACCACCCCAATATCTTAATTTTGAGGAAGTATTTACATCCGGAGTGCGTATTCCTATTTATCCCCAGGAATCAGGAATACATGAAATTTGCGCGTAAATAAATACACGTCTCTTTAAACATAGTGCCAAATGTGAGTGTAAAGTCTACCAATGTGTAAAGTTTGTTGCATTAATTAAATGCCATTTCGTAATAGTTTGTTTCTTTTTCGACTGTTTTGATTGTCCCGGTTGTAATGTAAACAGTTGGGTTGTACTGTGTATTATATATGTACGATATGTGAAGGTGGGTGCTTTGGTAAAAAAAACCGGGAAATGGCCACAGAATGAGTTCACTTGTTGTTGGGTCGATTTCATGTCGCGTCTTAACGCGTTGGTATACTTACAGAGAGTTCCTGCTAAGAATATATTTACATGTACATATTAGATGGTGGATATAGGGTGGGCTTGGGCCTCACAAATAGCTTGAACGTGAATACATTCCTATAATTTATTGACATTCCTTTGATAAGGTGCTTTTAATAATGCGAATGGATTTTTTTAAAAGCTTTTTCATGTAATTTGACACCTTAATTGTCGCTTGAATAAGTCAGTAGTCAGTAGGTATAAATTAGGCATAAATGTGCGAGCAGATACTGAAGGCATTACACTTTAAAATAAGGTTCATAAAGCCAAAGAGGTTGTTTTGTGTGATTTATGGCTACTTTCCAAATTTTAAGTCCAATGACCAGAATAACAGATTATGCCTTGTAATGTGGTCACCTATGTCTTGGCAATATTTTGGACAGCAATTACGAGATTACGAGATTATTTTGGACAGCAATTATGCGAGAGCTAAGAAATTTTATTCTAAAAAAGTAATTTTTTTTGAGACTCGAATATAAGTTGCAAGTCACTAACATTTTTGGTTTGGAGGACATCCACCGAAAAAAGACACTTGTACAATGAAAAGTATTCGCCGGCAGTTTAATTAATAAATATTTTATTCCGTACAATGTTGTTTACAAAATTGTCTACTCTCATTTTCCAGTAATTAGTATAGACATTTAAATTACATTGTCAAGTAATTCCCTTGTGAACCAGGATTGGCATGTGCAATGCAAATATATAAGCTATGCAAACAGATTAAATTGTTGTCAGTTAACACTTTTCTAAAAGGACAGGCTTAAGCTCACCCAACTAATTATGCTGTGCACAGAGTGTAAATGCACCCATTATATCAACCCCAACAAAGACTGTCAGAATGTGAATTTTGTGAAATAACAAGTCGGTTTCAAAAGCAATTGGTAATCTTTGGCTATTTTAAGAATACGCAAAGCAAAATCCCATAAAAACTCTACTCAATTACATTTTACATTGCGAAATTTATTTAACAAGGGAATTTGCCATGGGTTACTCTCTTGCGGTTGTTAAGGATTGTAAACATTAAATTTGTCACGTTATTTCGTTTTTTTTATTGAAACGCAAACCATGGCGGATGAAATATTTTAATTTACAAGCGACGAGGTTGTTAGGGGTAAGAAAAACAAGTTTGTAGTGTGTGCGTGTTTTTTGTCAGTAAATAGTTAGATAGAGTGGTGTATTGGAGGTTTTGTAACAGGTAGTGTTGAATGCAGTTATGTGGTTGCAACCTAGTTGTATGGCTATGGGAAATTTTAAGCGACTGGAAAATTAAGAGAAAAGAAGATGGATGCATTTTTTGAAAAGTTGTCATCTGAAGTCGGACCCACTTTACCAACATTCCAGAAAGGGAGCAGAACTTGGAAACGTGAATTTGGAAGGCAGTCTAGGAGCCTACATGTCCTATAGAACTATACTTAAGACAAACGTCTTTGAAAGTAAAAGCGATCTCAGAAGTAAATAAAATATATAAAGGTGATTTTTTAAGAGGTTTAGAACTTTTGTTAAAAAAAAAACACAAAAAATTCGAAAAAATGAATGAAATATTTATTTGAATCGATAGTTTGAACCTTGCAATTTAATGTTTAAAGATAATTTCATGCAAATGTTGACCGCGGCTGCGTCTCAGGTAGCCCATCCGCTGAGTCCAATTTTGGCATACTCTTTCACACATATCGGCCGGTATCTCACGAATGAATGCATGGATGTTGGCTTCCAGTGCGTCAATCGAAGCGGGCTTGTCCCTATACACATTAGCCTTGGCATACCCCCACAAAAAATAATCTAATGGTGTCAAATCGCACGATCTAGGCGGCCAATTGACCGGCCCGAAACGTGAAATTAACTGTTCACCAAACTCGCCTCGCAATTGCGCCATTGTTTCGCGTGCTGTGTGGCATGTGGCACCGTCTTGTTGAAACCACATATCATGCAAGTCAAGAACTTCCATTTCGGGCAAAAAAAAGTTTGTTATCATCGCTCGGTAGCGTTCACCATTGACAGTAACGCTGCGATTCGCATCATTTTTGAAGAAATATGGCCCAATAATGCCGCCGGCCCATAAACCGCACCAAACAGTGGCTTTTTCGGGATGCATTGGTAGCTGTTGCAATGCTTCTGGCTGATCTTCACTCCAAATGCGGCAATTTTGCTTATTTACGTACCCATTCAACCAAAAATGAGCCTCATCGCTGAACACAATTTTTCGATAAAAAAGCGGATCCTCGGCCAGCTTTCCAAGAGCCCATTCACCAAAAATTCGGCGTTGTGGTAGGTCGGCTGGCTTTAGTTCTTGCACCAGCTGTATCTTAAAAGGCTTTACGCCCAAATCCTTCCGCAAAATTTTCCACGTAGTGCTGTAACAAAGGCCTAACTGCTGGGAACGGCGCCGAATCGACATTTCGCGGTCTTCTGTCACACTAGCTGATACGGCCGCAATATTTTCTTCACTACGCACAGTACGTAAACGTGTTGGTGGTTTAATGTCCAACAAAGTAAATTTGGTGCGAAATTTGGTCACAACCTTCCGAATAGACTGCTCAGAAGGTCGAGAATGCCGATCATAAAATGGAAGCAGCGCGAGTTAAGTATCCATAGCAAAACATATTGAGAAAAAAGATAACATTATTTGTATTCAATGATATCTTTAGTCTCTAGTACAGTCTTGCACACAACGCTACAATGATAACATATGTAAAAGAGATAATATCGTTTGTATACAATGTTGGAATATTATCTCTTCTTCATTATCAAGCAAGACGATTGTACGCTTGGGTCTCCTTGTAGATAGATAAGAAAAGTATATAAATACGACTGTATGATGAATTTATCGATAGTCTTATTGTAACTACATAGTAGCCTTAAGCTCCTTTTAGAATTAGTAAAAAGTATTTCAATAATAAAGGACATAGTTCCAAATAAATATTGTTTAATTTTAAAAGTAAGAACCAAGTGTTTTAATTGGCGATCCTGCCAGGAGGTTAAATATACTTTTTAACTTCAATCGAGCGGACCTCGGGAACAAGTAGTGAAATCTAGTATAAACAGAACACTCGCGTTACCGGTTACAAGAATTACCTAGCATAGCAGGTACAAATATAGCTCCTTCGTACGAAGCAGCAAAGCAATTCAGTGAAAGTGTATATGTGGAAAAAAAAAAAAAAACACACAAATTCGACGACAACAGACACGAGTTCAAAATGGAACAACTCGCAGTATTAATGGCAAGATTAGAAGCTTTAGAAACCAGGTGCAACACAGTAACACAAACCCTAGAGCACACACGCACAGAGAATGCAAGGTTAGCAGCAATAATAACTAACCAAAATCAAATAAACACTAATTTAGAAACAAAACTAAATGAAGTAAAATCTGGATTAGGCATAGTACCAAACATACCTGTGCTAGAGGAAATAAGAACCACATATACAGATGGTAGTGAAATACAGTTAGACGCATTTAAAAGCCTACCTATTTTCAACGGCGATCAATCAAATTATCGGTCGTGGCGCGAAGAAGCATCCAGATTAATGGACAGCATTAAAAACCTCAAAACACACAGTAAGTACGCAGCAGCATTGACTATAGTGAAAAGTAAAATACAGGGAGCAGCCGCGAATGTGTTAACTAATTATAACACAATTTTTAATTTTGAGGCGATACGTAACAGATTAGATTATACGTACTCTAATCAAGAACCTCTATACGTGCTACAAGACATGATGAAAGCCATCACGCAAAAAAGAAGCACACTGTCTGAATACCACGACGAGATAAATAAAAATCTCAATTTAATAATATCAAAAATCACTATGTCAGGTGATCCGCCGAATATAATCGACAGACTAATTAAAAATGCTAACGACGACGCAGTTCGTATATTCATTGATGGTATGAGTGACAACTTTACAAGAGGATCATTATATTCAGCTACAATAAATGATCTAGAACACGCATTCGCAATTGCTCGCAGAATAGAACATGATAATGTGCACAGGCATTTACATCTCACTCAAGATAAGCACCACAAAAATATGCCACATGAACACAGAAACGAAAGAAGACCAAACTATTCGAGCCAAACAACGAATTATCAACCCCAGAAGCAATACGATAATATGCAGCAACACAATCAAGGACCACGCCTAAACCCTTCCAAGAGAAATGACGGACCACAGCCGATGGAGATAAACTCGAGACAAATTGTACATGCACAGCGACAAAATTGGAATCAATACAAACCCGATGTATATAATCCACCAGCGAAACGTGAACACAGCGGGAGTTTCAACACACACAACAGACCGCAACGATCTTATCAGCAGAACTTCAAGCAGCAGAGAGTAAATAACTCCCGACAACAACGCAGAGACGATGTCAGCAGTACATATGCAGAAGCAGATGAAACGGAATGTATGGTAAATAATAACATAAGAATAGATCATTTAAACTAGTAGACGGGTTGCCCTGCTTAAATTTAACTAGTACTATTTCTAAGAAAATTTATAAAATTCTTATTGATACTGGTGCAACCCATAATTACATTAATAGAAAATGCGATTCTAGCGAAAAAATTAAAATTAAACCTATAAAAATAAAAACAATGCATGGTTATTCTATGGTAGATACAAAGAAAGTAGTTAGGATATTAAAGAAAAATATAACATTTTTTGAATTAGAGGATATTCAGTCTTTTGATATGATATTAGGATATGAAGGACTTAAAGTTCTAAACGCGGAAATAAATTTCAGTAATATGACTCTAACTACCATAAGCAGTGTCGAATCTATTCAGAAAATTAATTACATAATTGGGGAAAATAATATTTATAAAGCAGACATAGATAGACTGATGAAGATTAATAACAGCATAGGACCGTTACCCTTTACAGATACTATAGAAGCAAGCATTAGGACGACCAATGATAATCCGGTTTATGTTAAACAATATCCATATCCCATAGCAGATAACGAATTCGTAAACAAAGAAATACAGAAACTCTTACATGACAATATAATAGAAAAAAGCCATAGTCCTTATAACAGTCCCATATGGACAGTACCTAAAAAAGGTTTGGACGAAAAAGGAAAACCAAAACGGCGCATGGTTGTTGATTTCCAAAAACTTAACGCTCACACTGTAACAGACAGATACCCCATTCCGGATGTCAACATGACAATTCAAAATTTAGGTAAAGCCAAGTACTTTACAACGTTAGATTTGGAGTCAGGTTTCCACCAAATTAAAATCAAAACAGATGATAAAGAAAAAACAGCTTTTGCTATAAATGGCGCAAAATATCATTTTAAACGAATGCCTTTCGGGCTCAAAAATGCACCAAGCATATTTCAGAGATGCGTGGACGACATTTTGAGAGACTTTGTAGGTAAATTCGTACACGTTTACATTGATGACGTATTGATATATTCTTCATCTGAGGAAGAACATATACAGCACATAAGTCAAGTATTCGACGTACTCAATAAAGCCACATTAAAAATATCTGATGAGAAAAGTAAGTTTTTTCAAGAAGAAGTAGAATACTTAGGTCACATAATCAGACATGGTAGAATCACTACGAACCCTGAGAAAATAGCAGCTATAGAAAATTTTCCAGTCCCACAAACGGTAAAGGATTTGAGAGGATTTTTAGGTCTTACAGGTTACTATCGTAAGTTTATAAAAGGATACGCAAGCATAGCCAAGCCCCTGACATTATATTTACGAGGAGATAACGGTAAAGTAAACAAAAAACAAAGTAAAAATATTAAGTTAAATCTGAATGATTCAGCATTAGAAGCGATTAGAATTTTAAAAAATTATTTGAAAGAACAAGTCGAACTTTTTCAACCGGATTATAGTAAACCATTCGAGCTTACTACAGATGCATCCAACATAGCTATTGGAGCCGTACTAAGTCAGAATAAGCAACCTATACACTTCTTGTCAAGAACACTGAGTAAGACAGAAGAGAACTATAGCACAAACGAGAAAGAGCTATTAGCGATCATATGGTCCTTACAAAAACTCAGAAACTACATATATGGTATAGCAGACTTAACCATATATACCGATCACCAGAGCCTTATATATTCGGTATCAGAAAAAAATCCCAACACAAAGCTGAAACGTTGGAAGGGAATCATTGAAGACTTTGGAGCAAAATTAGTTTATAAACCAGGAAACCTAAATCTTGTAGCTGACGCATTATCACGTCAACGCATAAATACTTCTACCATAGAAACAGCACATTCAGCTGAAAGTTCTTCTAATGATATAATAAAAACTGTGAATCAGCCTTTTAATGCATACACTGCACAGTTCGAACTTATTGAAGATATAACAAATAATATCGAAACACAAATCTATTTTGGTAACAAAATAAGACTCATAATAAAGTTTAAGGACAAAGACTCTTTACTAAGGCAGATGAAAGAAGTTATACAACCCCAAAAGATTGTAGCTTTGCATACGAAATTTGAAAACATATACAAATATGGTGAAAACATAAAAAAAGAATTCCCACTAGTAAGATTTATATTCACACCAAGAAAACTTCAAGACGTGACAAATTTGGAGGAACAACTAAAACTTGTAAGGGTAACTCACGAAAGAGCACACCGAGGGTTACGTAACAATATACAAGAAATCTCAGAGAAATATTACTGGCCCGATCTAAATAAACAAGCAAAGAGTTTCAACAAAAAATGCATAGCATGTCTATTTGGAAAATATGAAAGAAAACCTATCAGAGAACCCCTGAATAATTCAGAAATACCAACACATGTGGGAACACACATTCATATGGACATATACTTCAACGACAAGTATACTTTCCTTGTAACAGTAGATAAGTATTCTAAATATACAATCCTTCGGGAAATCGAAACTCGAAACAGACTGTACGACGTTATGGAAGAGGTCTTATCTAATTATTTCCCAAAATGTGAACGACTCATGACAGATAACGAGAAGGGATTCAAAACAGAAATGGTGAACCAAATGTGTTTGAAATACAACATAACTAAAGTAGAAACTCCAGTATACAGATCGACAGCGAACGGTCAGGTAGAACGTGTAAACGGTACAATAACTGAACTGTCTAGAATATTCACAATTCAGAATAAAACAAGACTTATCGAAGAAATATTTAGAACAGTGCGTGAATTAAATAATTCCATACACTCAGTTACCGGTTTGAAACCTAGAGACATTTTCTTTAATCAAAATAAATATAGCAATAGTGAAATTATAATAAATAAACTAAACTCAGCATCCAAAAAAGTGATCGAACGTCTAAATAAAGGAACTCGACACAGAGAATATAAAAAAGGAGATAAGATAATGGTAAGAATCACAGGTCTTAGAAAGAAATCTAACGCCAGATACATAACAAGAATAGTAGAAGAAGATAAAGGAGACACTGTAATCTCTAAAGAGGGAATAAAAATTCACAAGGATAACATAAAGAATTATCATTTTTTAGATGACGAAAATATTAATATTCCTAACATTACTAGGAATTGTACAGAGTCAAGAAGGGCAAGGAAACGTTCAAATAACTGAGTTACTAAACAAGAAGTTTATACTTACGCAAACAGATGACGTGTATTTATTCAAAGAACAAACTTATTTGTTACATGCCACCAACCTGACTTCGATATTTCAACCTTACGTAAATATCGTAACTAGTAACTATCAACCTACACAAGAAGAAAAAATTTGGTTAAGTAAAATTAAGAATTTAGCAGACCAATTACAAGAACATACTAGGCATACTAGATCAATTAACTTTTTAGGAACAGCTTTCAAATATGTGTTTGGTAATCCTGACCATTATGACTTAGTTAACATAGAAACGAGTATAAATAATCTCATAGAAAACAATAATAAACAAAAAACTATAAATTCTAGATTCGAACAAATTTTGCAACAATTCGAAGGTCAGAGCCTTAAAGAACATTTAGTAATAGAACAAGTGTACGAACAATTATTATTATTGACCAGAACAATTAATGCAGCAAAAAATAATGAATATTTATCAGAAAGCCTAGACTTAGATGACATTAAAAATATTATTCAACATGAAATAATTCAAGTACCCATAATAAATATACTTGAGTACTCTAAAATATTATTAGCTAGAACTGATGAATTCTTCATCACAATATATAAATATCCAGTTCTAATTAAATCATGTAAATTGTATAAAGTAACACCCTTAAATTCAAAACATGGAAAAATCATTACAGATAAAACAATTGCCTTATGTAACCAAACTTATTTAAGAACAAGAAATTGTCAAAATCATCTAAGTAAAAACATTTGTGAAATTAACTTTGAAGAAGAAAATTGTCTTATTCCACTTTTAAAGAATATAACTTCAAAATGCAACATTAAACAAGAATACGATTACGACTTAGAAATTGAATCCGGTGTTATGTTATTAAGCGGTAAGCATAAGCTAAATAATCAAACAATTAATGGTATAAACTTAGTTACTTATGAAAATACTATAAATCTAGATGATAAAATATACAAAAACATGCATAAGCAAATTAAAGAAGTTATATTAAGAAATCATAATTCAGAGTCTTACATCGACCAAATAATTAAAGAAGATACAATATACAAATTCGATAACATAGATACTTTAAAAAAACTAATTATTCCTTTTGAAGAAAAACCGATATTATCAACTATATACACAATTGTAACACTGATTGTTATTTTAGCATTTACGTACGTAATGATAAAAACTATACAATGTATAACAGATCGTCAAAAACAAAAAAAGATTGACGCATATAACAAAACTTATGAAAGAGAGATGTTAAAAATAGCGTCGAAAAATCGGGACGATTTCGTTTAACAAGGGGGGGAGTTAAGTATCCATAGCAAAACATATTGAGAAAAAAGATAACATTATTTGTATTCAATGATATCTTTAGTCTCTAGTACAGTCTTGCACACAACGCTACAATGATAACATATGTAAAAGAGATAATATCGTTTGTATACAATGTTGGAATATTATCTCTTCTTCATTATCAAGCAAGACGATTGTACGCTTGGGTCTCCTTGTAGATAGATAAGAAAAGTATATAAATACGACTGTATGATGAATTTATCGATAGTCTTATTGTAACTACATAGTAGCCTTAAGCTCCTTTTAGAATTAGTAAAAAGTATTTCAATAATAAAGGACATAGTTCCAAATAAATATTGTTTAATTTTAAAAGTAAGAACCAAGTGTTTTAATTCGCGCGATGAACATTTCGAACCGAGCACGAATTTTGATAGTAAAATTCAATAATTTGCAAGCGTTGTTCATTTGTAAGACGATCCATGGTTAAATTGCAAACCAAACTGAAGCTGTTTGACAGTGACACAAGGTACTAAACACACGTCAGCTGTAAAAACCAGTGTTGCCAAAACCAAACCAGCTAAAAAATCACCCTTTATATAAAATATATATGCCGTCTAAACTAAACCCTTGCCGGAAAGTTATTTTTCAAAAATTTGTATATGAATTTATGTTAAAAGAGCCACAACTCAGTTCTAGTACGATTTTTTGTTCGGAATCCCCTTTAAAAGGTAGCACGTATCAGAGTATGTCAAAAAACGTAATAAATTTGGAAACTGTGCTGTTCCGGTCCTGGTTATTGCAGGCATACATATTAATAGCCACTGTAATGCAACGTTCTCCCATTTTATTAAAGTCCCGACACACAAAGGCATACTTCACATTCAATGACTAAATCAATAAACCGCTGTTAGCATCATGTCTGTTGTGGTTGCGAAATTTAACTCAGCTATCTATCTTTCTATCTCCCTATGCACGAGTTATCACTTTGCAGTTGAGCGCACAACTGAATGATGTCAACATTCTCTACTTTGGACTGAAAATAAATGACGATAAGACTGTCTTTAAAAAAAATTGGAGATGTAGAGTTAATTTTTTCCAACATTGTACTTCTGTCACCATTGTACACAGTACTACAGTAAAATGATGCTTGTTAAAGCCCCACCACCATAATAAGCAAGAAAAAAAAAAAGAAAAACGATTTTTATATTCAAGTAAGAAGAAGTACATATTTTATGAGCATAAACGATTCAAAGATTATGCACAATGGCACGACGTGTACATTCATTCCAATGAAAACTTCAAATTGAAAAGAAAAACTTTTTAAAAAGGAATCTACCCCATGGAATACAAAAGAGCCCTCCAAGGCTGTTACATTATCAAAAATGTTGCGTATACGCCCTACACATTTTTTTATTTATATGTATTTCTGTATCCATGCATTTCACATGCATTATTGCTATGATGCAAAATGCAAGTAAAGGGAAATGCAAACATTTTGGTTTTAAAGACGTGGACATGTGCCAGATCAAATGCATGACTGCATTTAAATTGCTGCCAAATTTTTTTATTGCGTTAAACGAATTAAATTTTTATAAAAGATTGTAGTTGCCAGGGTGACTTAAAAATATATTTCCTTTTATTGGAAGACAGTGGGGATGTACATAAAGCAATAAAATTCTTTGCGTCATTTTTGCAATGTATTGTAATGTGATTTGCCGTCACTGGTTCTGGAAATCCCCACCGTCCGCCGTCGGCGTCGTGATTAGTCCAATGAGGTATAATTATTGGGTATCAACATTATCTTAAAACGTGAATATTAGAAAGTACAACCTTTGTAAATTATATGGAAACACCCGATAGAGGTTTTTATGGGAAATTCACTAAACCCTTATCGATGCCATTGTGATAAGGATTTGCCGAACGATTTTAAGGAATACCCATTCTCTTCGATAGTTAATTATCTTATATTATTATTTGTTTGTCTTTGCGAAAGACCAGAGTAGGGTATGATTAAAGCTCTGTTCATCGAGCTTAGCTTACAGCTTTAGTGAATGGCTCCCTAAAAAGCATGGCAGTCCTTAGCATCCATTTCAAAAAAAACCATACGCAACCCATTCTAATTGCATTCTACGATGGCGAGCATGGTTGTTATTATCTTATTATTGTCGATATAGAGTAGATGGGATGAACGGAATTTTTTACGGCAGCGGACATTTTTATTTCATAATAACTTGTCTCTGTTAAAAAATAGATCGAGGCTGTTTCCAAAAGTTCTTGTAAAGGAGTAGATATATTCAATAAAGCAAGCATATTACTTGATCTTAGTCCCCGAATAATGTAGAATCTCCTAAATATGTCTTCTGGTAATTAGTCGAATGCTGAACATGTTAATCCAACCCTAATTTACAATTTAACATTTTTAATCGCATGACAGAGCCTATAGCGTAGTACAGTCTTATTTTCCCCGGAATACAAGTAATGGATGTGTCCCTCATGACCACCTTCCATTGTATTAATGAATGCATTACAGTCCACTGTTTTTTTTTTCTCCCGGAGAACTAACGCGTGGCTGGTATATCTCTACAATCAGTAAAACTAATCGAAAATTTTTAAGTCAAAACACTATTTGGAAATTTCAAGCTAGCCACTTTATTTTGCTTACAAGTTGCTCGAAATTTATCAATATATATTTACTACCTGTGATCTAAATAGCTAATAAGCGTACCAAAATATTCAGATTAAATAAAGTTCTTATCTCTCTAAGGCGAGCTACTTAGAGATAAAAATACCTTTATACTTAAGCGGACTTTGATTATATTACTTACTGAATGCGATCTCCACTTCTATTTGCAGCTTCGACTAGTATACATAAAATGTGATTGTAATTTGCAAAAAAAATAAGAAGAAACGAACAGTAAACAAGTACAATAAAGACAAACAAACAATACAAACATGATAGCCACAGATAAAACAATCAAAGCACCCCCTAATGCCGATAATCCACAACCAAAGTCCGAGCTTTCGTCATGCGATTGTGAGGTGAAATTCGAAGAGGTCGACTGTGATACAGACATGGAAGGAGATGAATTCGAAGAAACCGACTTCAGTGGCGAAGATGATGGTGATGACGACGACGATGATGCACCAACTGAATGGATAATAAATCACACCAAAGATGACAGCGATTCTAATACTTTGTACCTAAACGACATGGTGCTTGATGGGGACGAAGAGGACGAGACAATCAGCGAACTTGTGAATGCATCCGATGCCGATGGTCAATTAATGGAGTGGTAAGTTTATTGTAATTTATGTTATGGCAATCAGTCTTCAATTGTAAAGCAAAGCGTCTTACGTGGTCAATTGATTGTTGGGCTTCAATTGAGATCGATTGATTTGGTATTGATGCCATGAAGAATGAACAGTCGTCGAACTTTGCATTTCAATATTTAAGCAGTTAAATATATGATAATGCGGAAATATGTTGTATATTTTGCGAGTACACTTTTCTAATTTAGACGTGTAAGTGGTTTCTTTCGTCAATGGCTCTGAAAAAAGGACGACCCTATCGTTACATCATACCCAGAAATTCGCTTTTTGGCACATTTTAAAATCAATTTTCAATGTCAATTTCCAAAACCATTTAACCTAGTCCAATTGTTTTTAAACCTCTCTTTGATTTCAGCTCCCAACACAACCGGATGCGTGTCGCATTTGGCATACTTCTCAGATTGGTACTACCCCTAGCGAATGGTGTCGCTCGTGGCCTTAAAGGCATCCGTGATGTGCGCTTTTTGCGAGCTCTCCGTAATTTGGCCACCAGTCGCCAAGCTCTTACAAATGCACTGGCCTATGCGGCTAATACAATTTCAATGAGCTTATCATCCGTACAAGGTAAGTTGTAGACTAACCAAAAGCTTTCTGATAATCATTTGTATATATCTCCTTCAACAGTAACCCATCGAATTGATCCGCTGCTAAAGATGATGAAGCTAAAACGCGGCGAGTGTATGATCGAAAGCATTCCTGACAGTCCATCTCCACTGATTCGGGAGCCAAAGGTTAGCCTCGGGATGTCCGCCATCACTTCTGACGGACATGAAGATGCCAAAGCGACGAAATGCTGCACGCTAAATATCCTTGCTGAGCCCCCGCCGGGTACACCGATCCGTGCCGACATCGTGCTTATCCATGGATTGCATGGCTCGTTAGTGAATACCTGGAAACAGGGTCTGTGGCACAATGACCGAAAACCAGAGCACTTTGAACGACCACCGAAACCCGAAGTGAGACCTCCGAAACGTCCGAGACATTCCCGATCCAATATCATGGTGCCGCCACATAAGGAAAAGAGAAGGCGCTATGCCGATCAGGAACATTTTGCTTCTTTGTACCACGACACCGATGATGCTGGCAGCGAACACGAAAACAATGGGTAGATTTTCCATTCAACTGTAGTAGATAGAGGTTCATAAATGTCATTGCTATTCTAGATTTACCTATGAGTGTGGTGCGCCCGGGGAGGTGCGCTTCTGTGACGGCATGGAGTACTCATTCCCATCATTCCGACTTCGCCTGGAGAATCATAGTCACTTTGCCGATCCCGAGTACGAGTCGGCAACGGCAGGAAAGAAAAACGTGAAGAAGCCCTCAATAAACGACCCGAACTATTCGAAATGCTGGCCTGGAGATTGGCTGCCGCAGGATTGTCCAGGTGTTCGCGTAATAGCCCTTAACTATACAACAGATCCGTATCTCTGGAGACCGGTGTGGAAAAACAAAGAGTCCAGGTCAAGTTTGGTCGAACGGTCACGAGAAATGACCGAGTTGCTGATTGAGAACAAAGTGGGCTATGGTCATCCGATTATATGGGTGGGACACTCCAAGGGTGGCATCTTTGTGAAGCAAATCATTGTCGATGCCTGGGAGAGTGGAAGACCAGCGGCAGCGCCGTTCTGGAGATCAGCTAGAGGTGCATTTTTCTATTCAGTGCCACATCGCGGATCACATTTGGCTTCGATAAATGCACCACTGCTGAGGCGGTCTGTCGAGCTGATAGATATTGAGAAGAGTGAGCTTTTTTTAAATGCTTCTGTAGTTTGAATTTTTTAAATGCTTGCTCTCACTTTCAGATAGCAAATATCTTTTGGATCTTCATAGGAGATTTGTAGGCCTTTATCAAATTGGACATCTGAAAATCGAGGTCTTTAGTTTTGTTGAAACAGCGTTGACGCTTATGTCGGTGCTGTATATGCGAATTGTTGGTGTTGATTCGGCAGGTAGGTGGTTTTTAAGAATTTTGTTCTCAAAAGTGCAAAAGTGCAATTATTTTAACGAATTGATCTTAGACGAGTTTAACAACCCTGTTGTTATGTTGAAAGAACATAAAAACTTACATAGTAACGCGTAGTTTCCCGCTAAAAGGAAACACAGACTTTCCTTCCGGTATTCGCATATACTTTTTAAATCGAAAGTATCGGATAAAGAAAGAGTTCATACAGTGTAAAGTAACGAGTTATTCTCCTTCTTGGTCTAAGGATTTTTGTTCGTCATTAAAATACTGTGTTCAATCAAATGTAACTAAAAAGGACAAAAAAGGAAAGAATTCATCAGCAACGAGTAATGATTCATTTTCATATTGACTCATACCATGTTTTAATTGAATGCAAGCAGAAATATCAGAAAATAAATAATTTTCGTAGTAGCTAGGGATTCCCTTTCTGGCTTATACATATGAGCTCCAAAAATACGTTCGGAACTTACATACTCAGTTTAAGTTAAATGCAATCAAAGATGCCAAGAAAAGACAAAGTTTACAACAATAAAGTTAAAGAATAGTTTGCCAGTTGGTTCAAATAGCTCAGAGCTCGTTTTAAATTAAACTAGCGAGTTATTCACCTCCTTTTGTTGGCTCCAAAGATCTCTCTCCCCAAAGATAATATTTTCCGATTTTCACGATTCAAAGTGTGAAGTGAGTCTTTCCTCTCTTGTCTCAATAATATTTTAAATATGTGAATGTCAAAGTGGAACTGACTGGAACCTAAATGTAGCTATTCGCATAGCGAGTACGCGTTTAATTTCCCGCTCCCTGAAAGTCTTTTACTCGATATTTCGAATTTAGCATACCTTAAGACATTTATTTTGTTTGAAAATTGGCTTGAACCAGCTAGAGAAAAAGTGTGCAAGACAACATTAAAATGATGTGTCTAACAACATTTAAAATATTGTCATGGATCTGTGTTAACTCCTTTTCTCGTCCAAATAAATTTTGTTGCAAAACGAACTACAATAATAAATGGAAATATAAGCTCACATTAAATTAAATTAAACAGAAATACGTCATTTAAATGTCAATAAAATGCTTTTAAAATGGCTTTTAGTAAAATTTGTGAGTATTTCTATAAAGGAAAATTTGTCACTCTATCTCGTCTGTTCAACTTTTACTTAAAATATTGAAGTTTGAGTAAATAATGCCAAATTTTACCTTAAGTCATATCTCCACTAATTTTTTTTAAAAATATATCTCTTTTAAATTGCAGATCCTGGAATTGGTGAAGTATGCGGACTACATTTGGACCACCGACAAATTTGTAAACCTCGAAGTCGAGAATGCATTTTGTATAAGGAACTTGTCAAAATGATTAACAAAGTTTGTTAGCATTCAAAAATCAACTAATTAATTTTCTATCTTGTGTAATTTGGATTATTCATAGTCCTGTAAATATTAACCTATACAAACAAAAAGAAGAGACACGTTTTAAAGGAATTCAATTCAGTTTTTCATCTAGAAAATCTAGAAAAATAGATTTTAATATATTGTATGCAACTGTTATAACGTTAAAATGTGCAGGGAATTCACAGTGAGCTTTTACAACTGTGATGCGAAGTGAATTGTGATTAGTTTTGTTTATATTTTTTATAGAGGAAAGAGGCCATTTTTTATGTTAAAGAAGAAGTAAAGCCAGGAATGCAGAAAGGAAAGGTCATAGAATGACTTTAATTGATTTACGGATGATTGTGAGATATTATTAAATATAAGAAACTCGTTTTCAATTTGTATTTGTTCATTTGTTTTGTTATTGATGTATTTTTAATTGAAATAGATTTTTAGAAATGCTTAAGATTGCTTACATAAAAGTTAATGACAATCTTAAATAAATATTTAAAGTAAAAGGAAAGTAGAAAATCAGATGTATATCTAATGAATGAAAATGCGTTTTATTTAAAAGTTAATTGTGACAACCGGTTGTGGTGACACCTGATCCAACTTTCCAGGCTCACAGAAGCTAATCCGTGGCAAGTCACTGTATTGTCTTCTAGAATTTTAATGAAAAATTCAAAAACTAATTTTAGGTAAAATAGGAATGTTTAAAATTCAGATTATGAAATGACAAACACTGTTTCGTGGTAACAAACTAGCAGAATAGCTTATTTTAGTAGATAACAATTTGAAAACGATATTGCTCAGGATACTACTGAGCAAATTTGCTTTTAGTTGGTAAGCCAAGGGAAAGTCCCAGGATTTTAATCAGAAATTGCATTACGGCGATAGAGATTAAAGAAGCAGGCCTGGCAAAAAAGTGGGTCTAGTTATTATATGACAAACAGTTACATCGCCCCTTTAATACCCTTGGTTCACACTTCTAGCCGTAAAGAGAATTTTTAGCACTTATTTTAAATGTACTAAGCAATGCAGTGCTGGGAAAAATAGCGCTCAGCTCCTAGACTATGCCAGTCGGTTTGGCGAAATATATATTGCTCAAATATCACACCAAGAAAATGGGAATCAATACGGATGACCTGTGCAGAGGATGCGGTGATGAGGAGGTGCATGAGTATACTCCACACTTTCTTTGCCATTGCTCGGCACTCTGCCACATCAGATACAAAATTCTTGGAAGACACTTTTTCGGAGACTTGGAAGACCTCTCTCAGATGTCTATAAAAGACTTACATAGATTCGTAGTATCCTCGGGATGGTTTGACTATCCGGTTTCATAGGTTTCCACAGTATGGGGGTCTTTTAAAACCCCAAGGGCATCACAATGGATCTACATTGATCTAAAAGCGGCGGGCTGGTTTCTCCTGTCTCGCTAACCCGCTAACCTATGTCGATTTACTTCTCCCTCCTGTACCATCAGATTAGATTCAAGTTGGGATATATATTCGTATCAAGTAAATTGTTCCCTTACCAACAAGTAAAACCATTTTAGGTGCTATAAGTGACATTTTTTTACACGCAGACCAATTTTCCTTAGAATAGAAATCATCTTAATCTACCACAGAAAAAATGTATGGCATTTAATTTACAAGTATAGTGTGTCGCAAAATACTCTTTCTAATGTAGAAATGACATATGCGATTTTCGATTGGGCTTCTTCAGATTCGCTCTCAGATCTTAGACATAAACTAAGTATTAAATAGACCGTCAGCTCTTACAACTTAAGAGAATTTGCCTACAAGCTGTTTTCCGTGTTGCTATGTGGCAAAGTATGTGTGCCATGTTAAAGTAGATTAGCCGTACGCATACACTCGCACATAGGAACCTGACAGATGCCTGACAGTTCATTCTGTGGTAACATTGAAATAAATTCAAATAATTCAAATTGTTATGGGTTGTGTTGTAATTGGCAATATCACACTTTCTCTAAATAAATAAAACTCTTGTAATATAGAGGGAAAATTAAAAAGGCGTTCTTTTTCGTATACTGTTTCAAAACGTTATAATATTTATTGGAATAGTTGTATAAAAGAAAACTGTTGAAGCAAACTATATATTATATTACATTAAGTTTCTATTTACATTGGTTTTGACAGTTGTTAAAAAACTCTCCACAAAGTGTGGAATCTATAATAATATGAGTTGCCATTGTATTTCAATTCTATTATTAATTATTAACATTCTCCCCCGCCGTGAACGCAGTTCGCAACATTGATGTCATCAGCACCTCAGTCCATTTTATGCCAACCCTGGTATGTATTGTGCCTTGTGGTTAGAAAATGTGTCATCTCACGACATGTAAAGACAAACAGAATTAGCGTATTTGAACAAACTTGTAAAAAGGTGACAACAACAGAAAACAAAAAAAAGAGACTGCAATACACAACATGACGAAATGACTGCACAGTGCATAATTCAGGTTTCGCTCACTTATCCTAAAGTCAGCGAACAAGCCTTTATTGTTTTTTATCGTCTTTTCCTTCTTCTTCTTCGCTGACGAACGATGACTACCGGCTGTTGTTGTTGTTGCATTATTGTAATTCGCGAGTGTAGTAATTTTCCATTGTTGGAGATGGACGCGGTAATGTTTATTTTGTGTTTTTTTTTTGTAATTAATTTCGGGCGTTTTTATTTTATACTATTGTGCAATTTAATCGCGATTCGCAAAAAAAAGTGTTTAGGCAAATTGTGGTGTAGGAGAAAAGGTAAGTGTTTAGTGCATAATTATTATGTTCATTTTTATACGGTGGTTATACGTATGAATGGATTTTCATTGATAAAATTTTTGTTCCGCGATCGCGTTGTGTGTATTTGTGTGTGTGTGTAGAATAAAGTTGCGCGCGGTGAATTTTCATTCAAAATTCCCTCATTGTTTTATTTATTTAAATGAATGATTAAATAGTGTATTTTGTGAGTTTTGTAGTGTGATTATTGGTTTATTTTCAATAGAAATTATTCCAAATCATAGTGTCGTTATTTATGTTATGTGTCTGTTGATAGAAGTGGACTGTATTTTGGTTGTGAATGATAGTTTCTTTATGATATTTTTATTTTGTAAAAATGGGCCATACTACTAGTGCTGTGCGGCATTTGGTATATTATTGTATGTTATATTTGATTGACTTCTTTTATGTTTTGTGTTAATTTATATTGTGTTGATGTTAAATAAATAGATATAGTGTTGTTTTGTTTATTTTAAGAGTGTGTTGAATTAAAGATTTGTATGATAGTGTTGCTTATTTGATTAGAGTTTTTGAAATTAGTTTTTTTTTTTTTTTTTTGTTATGATGTGTTGAAATGAATGTAATAATGTCCTGTGTTGAGTTGAATGAATGTGATATATTGTTTAGTTGTATTGTATATTAAGTGTGTTGATAGAGTTTATATTGTGTCGAAAGTGTATTCAATTAATATAATATTTCTATCTGGAATTAGAATTGTGTTGGGTTGAATTGATAGATTTATTATATTCAGTTTACACTGGTTTTATTGTGTCGAATTATTGCTGGGTAAAGGACAAATTTTGGTTATAGGGCGTTTCAGTTCGGTTGTTGCTGTTTTGAGTGTTACTACTCGTACTAAATTATCAGGTCCCGGGTGTAATTTTAGTATTCTTCCCAGATTCCATTTCAGTGGTGGAAGTCGTTCGTCTTTTATCAAAACTAAGTCTCCTTCTTTCAGATTTGAGTCGACGATTTGTTTCCACTTTGGGCGCTGCTGAAGCCGGGTAAGATATTCATTGCTCCATGATTTCCAGAACGATTGAGAGAGGGTTTGGACTCGCTTCCAGCGATCTAAATGTGAAATCTTCTCCAACTTATATTCTGGTTGTGGAGGTGTTATTAGTGGTTCTCCCACGAGGAAGTGGCCGGGTGTTATTGCTCCTAGGTCGTTGATATCATCCGACGTTGGACACAAAGGTCTTGAGTTCAGACAAGCTTCTACTTGTGTAAGAAGCGTGGTGAGCTCTTCAAACGTCAGAATCTGGTTGCCAGCTACACGCTTGAGGTGAAATTTCACGGATTTCACTCCCGCTTCCCATAAACCTCCAAAGTGTGGAGAAGCCGGGGGAATGAAATTCCACTTAGTACCTTCACTGGCTAGTACCTCTACCACATTTTTATAGTCAAACTGTGCCTCCTTCAACTGTTTCTTCAGTTCTATGTTGCCGCCTACAAAATTTCGACCACAGTCGCTGAAAAGCTCTCTGCATAGGCCTCGTCTTGCAACCAACCTCCTGAACGCTCCTAAAAAAGTTTGGGTAGTCATATCACTAACCAATTCAACGTGTAACGCCTTTGTTGCCATGCAGACGAAAATCGCGATGTATCCTTTGAGGATCTTAGCATTCCGTCCTCTCCAGGTTTTGACATCAATGGGTCCTGCGTAGTCAACTCCTGCGAATGTAAACGGACGTGAGATGGTCGTTCTTGATGGCGGAAGATTACCCATTAACTGTCTTAACGGTTTTGCCCTAAATTTAAAACAAATATTGCAGTTGTGGACATGTTTTTTGACCGCGTTTTTCAGGTTAAAAATCCAGAATCGTTGACGAATGTAGGCAATCATCTTTTCGTTTCCTCCATGAAGCGTTTTTTCGTGGGCATCACTGATTATGTATTTTGACAAAAGATGATCTGCCTTTAGTAGAATTGGGTGTTTTTTGTTGAATGAGAGTGTGGAGTTCGACAGTCTCCCCCCAACTCTTAAAATCCCGTCTCCGTCTCTGAATGGTGCTAGTGTTTTGTACCCCTTGAAACTTTCTTCTTCTGAAGTGAATGTCTCTTCTTGAACCGCTTTGATTATACGCGTTAAGGCCTTCTCAAATTCCTGCGGCGATAATATGTCCGTGTACTGTTGAGAAGGCCTGGCGTTGGCTCGCATGCGTAGGCAATATGCAACCACTCGAACTGTCTTTCTTAGGGTTGAACAATTTTGCAAAATTTGGTTTACCACACTAATGGCCTTGTTTTCCAAACAGTGAAGAACAGTTGCAGAACGAGCTTCTTGGTGTGTCTCCAGACAAGATGGTTGCTCCGGGTAGATTGCATCCCATTGATGCCTTAAAAAGTCTGGTCCTTCCCACCACAGCTGGTTTTTAACGATCATTGATGGAAAAATTCCGCGGGATGCGACATCAGCAGGATTCAACTGTGATGGAATGTGTTTCCAAGTTGTTTTAGTGCACAACTTTTGAATCTGGGATACGCGGTTGCAGATGAATGTTTTCCACTTTAGCGGAGGAGCTCTAATCCAGCATAGCGTGATGACTGAATCGGTCCACGCATAAACATCAGCTGCTTCCAACTTCAGAATTTTTGTCGTTTCATGAAGTAGTTTGGCAAGTAGGACAGCTCCACAAAGTTCTAATCTGGGGAGTGTCACTGTCTCTAATGGTGCAACTTTCGTCTTCGCCATCAGCAGGTGCATGTGGATTTGGTTGTTTCCATCCAGGACGCGCAAGTAAACAGCCGCAGCATATGCTTTTTCTGAAGCATCGCTGAAACCATGGACCTCTAGCTTCGTAATGTTCTTATCTGTGTTGATCCATCGTCGAATCTGGACTTGTTCGATTGCTGGAAGTTCTTGTCGAAAAGCTAGCCACTCTTGTTCCAAATTTTGCGGAATTGGTTTGTCCCAATCCAGTCCTCTACCCCATAGCTGCTGCATCATAATCTTGGCTTTGATTGTGCAGGGTGAGATCCACCCCATTGGATCATACAGCTTAGCTATAGCGGATAGAATGGACCGTTTTGTAACTTTGTCAACGTTAATCTGTGTGACCTGGAATGTGAAGACATCAGGAACTGGCAGCCACCTAATACCTAGTGTTTTAACGTCACTAGTTTCAACAAATGGTAACGAAAAATCTACTGCTCTTTCACTTAATGGAATGTTTTGTAAAACCTCTTCTGAATTGCTAACTTGCTTGCGAAGATGGAAGCCTGCAGTTGCCAAAAGATCTCTTACTGCTTGCAGTTTGAATTGCGTCTCTTCGATTGTATCGGCTCCACTGATGATGTCATCAACATAAGTTTCCTCTCTGATGACGGAGGTGGCCAATGGAAATGTTGATGCTTCGTCATCTGCTAGCTGCAAAAAAACTCTAATGGCGAGATACGGTGCTGAAGCTGTGCCGAAAGTTACCGTCTCCAGACGATAGATCTTTAAATCCTGGTTGGGATTCTCCCGCCATAAGATCAGCTGGTAATTTGCATCTGCTTTGTTGACTCGGATCTGACGATACATCTTCTCGACATCACCAGTAAAGGTAAACCTATATTTACGCCACCTTAATATTATGTCCATAACATTCGTTTGAACTTTAGGTCCAACCATCAACTTATCATTCAAGGAAGAGCCAAAAAATGGTTTAAAAGTTGCATCGAATACGATTCGCAATCTTGTGGTGGTACTGGATTCCTTGATGACTGCGTGATGGGGAATAAAAAAATGAAATGTCGATTTTAAAACCTCATTGGATTCTTCGACTGGGGTCATATGTCCGAGCTCGAGATACTCGGCCATACACTCAGCGTATTCCTGGTACTGTGTTGGATTACCTTGCAGTCTCTTCTCCAACTGCAAAAAACGTCTGACTGCACCATTTTGTGTTTGGCCCATGCTCGGGTATTCTCCCCCTTTGAAGGGTAGACGAACTTCGTAACGGCCATCAGGTAAGCGTTTTGTATATTTTTTGAAATGCTCCTCACATTTTTTATCTTCCTCAGACTCAAACTTCTCATATGGTTCTTCCTCGATCTCCCAGAACCTTTTCATGGTCGTATTGAGGTCAACTTGGTTGAAGAAAGTTCGAATCGTGGTTGATTCTGTCGGTGACACTTGGCCCAGCACGATCCATCCCAAGTGTGTCCTCTGTGCTATTGGTCCTAAGCACTCACCGTTACGGACAACTTCTCCGAGAATGATCTCGCCGTAGATGTCGCTTCCCAACAACATGTCAACCTTTGCCGGAATGTTGAAAGTCGGATCAGCCAGCTGCAAACCTTTCAAGTGAGACAAATTTTCAACATTAGTATATTGGGTCGGAAGGAGCCCAGTCAGAGACTTTAGGACGAGAGCCTGCATTCGTCTTGCAAAACTCGAAGTCATTGACCCGATTCTGAGATCGACGATCTTAGTAGATGCTCCACTGCTGACCTCCCCTAACCCACTAATCCTACTAAATGTCCACCTAGTCTTAAGATTTAACCTCTGAACTGCTGCTTCTGTTATAAAAGACGCCTCTGAACCAGTATCAACCAGTGCCCTCAACGTCAAATAGCTGCCATTGCCAGCTTTTACGCTGACTAACGCAGTTGAAAGCAAAACTTGCGAGTTGGTGTTGATGTGGTGAACTCGATAGTTTTGACTAGTTGATGGTAAATTGTTTTCGATTTGTGATTGAGGCTGGTTCGGGTTGTATGTTCGCATTTGGGACACATTTTGATTATTTTGTTGAATGCCCTGGCTTTGGCTACTGTTGTTCGCTGTAGACCAGTTATTTGCAGTATATTGTTGCATTTGGGTTGAGTCAGGTACAAATTGTGGAGCATTGGGATTAATATTAGTATAATTTGACATATTTTGTGGGATGGGATGTAACAAAGAATTATGACGTTGTTTACAGTGGTAGCAAGACTTTGAACTAGGACATTTGTTCTTGAAATGGCTGTAAGCAAGACAGTTCTCACAGACTCTGATATTGAAAACAGTTTGTTTTCGTTGGCCTACATCCATATCTAAAAAACGTTTACACTCCCGCAGCGAATGTGGTCCTTTCTGACAGACCTTGCAGTTTATTTGTCGTTTCTGCACCTGCCGAGTATGAAGAACTTGTGTTGTTGGTTTCGCCTTGTTTCCGTTTTTTGTAAGAGATTGCTGCTCCACAGCTTCCAAAGTTCGGAACCTACACTGCAAAAAATCAAAAAATTCTGTTGTTTTCGGTAACTCCTTACTGCTTCCCAACCTCTCTTCCCACAGCTGCTGGGTCGTGTTGCATAGTTTCTGGAGAATAACAAAAATTAGTATAGCATCCCAATGCTGGACTGGTACTTCCAAATTCTCCAAAGAGTGGATAATCTCTTTAGATGTATCCAGAATTCGTTTGATGTTATCAGCTGTCTCGCTGCTCGAGAAGCTTGGCCAAACAAAAGTTTTAATTGGGTATTGACTAGCACCCTCTTGTGATCATAACGTTCGGTTAAAATCTCCCAAGCTCGATAGTAGTTGCCTTTGTCAATTGCCAAGTGTTGAAGAAGTCTCCCTGCGTCGCCGCTCACATTGCACTTCAAAAAATGCATCTTTTGAACGTCTGATAATGTTGTGTTGGTGTGTACTAAAGATATAAACATATCGTGAAAAGACCTCCATGACTCATAAGTACCGGAAAATGTTGGCAACGTGATTACGGGTAGCCTTAACTCGGTCACCTTTGCATCACTTGCTGAAGCGTCATTGGTTTTGGCGGAAATATGCGGTGATTTCTCTGGTATCAATTTGTCGATGGCATCTAACACTTCTGTTTTATAATCTGCGTAGGTTTCTCGAATGCTCTCATATGTTGTTTGCAAATCATCCACACTCAGCTCAGCTTCGACCTTTCCAGTACCGAGTATCTGTTGATGATAATGCTCAGCCAACGCAAACTGCTTTTCCATCATCTCGACGCGAGTTTTGAGATAATTTAGTTTTGCTAATCTCGATTTATCAGCTTTACTAAAATTAACTCTATCTTGCTTAATGCTTGCAAGAATGTTCAATTGCAGCTTGCCGTATGACATTTTATAATATACTTCTCTTATAAAACACAAGAATAAACGAGAAAATAGTAAAAATGTGCAGAACTCACCTGCGGACAAAGAAAATTGAAAACGGTGTTGGACGTATTCGTGGTGATATGAGACTTCTCTGTAAATTGTTGTTGTAAAAGGCACAGCAGCCGACAGCAAACAAAAAAATGGGACTGTGTTGAATTTTTGATGAGTTGCAGCGTTGTTGTAATACTTCGGCGCGAACAGCACACTACACACTTCAAGCAATTTAAATTCTCGACGGATTGTTAAATAAAATGTCTTTTAATTGTCTTTTGTTTTTATAGATTCAATCCGGTTCGAATGGACCAAAATGTTATGGGTTGTGTTGTAATTGGCAATATCACACTTTCTCTAAATAAATAAAACTCTTGTAATATAGAGGGAAAATTAAAAAGGCGTTCTTTTTCGTATACTGTTTCAAAACGTTATAATATTTATTGGAATAGTTGTATAAAAGAAAACTGTTGAAGCAAACTATATATTATATTACATTAAGTTTCTATTTACATTGGTTTTGACAGTTGTTAAAAAACTCTCCACAAAGTGTGGAATCTATAATAATATGAGTTGCCATTGTATTTCAATTCTATTATTAATTATTAACACAAATAACTGCCCGTTATCGGGACGTGTTAAGAAAACGGTGGGTATGCTGTGGTGAATTTAGTACCAAATTATATTAAAACACATAGTTTAGGTAGGTAGGTATACGTATTAGGATTTCGTTCATTTTACCTAGACAATCAATATAATACCGAATGTTTACGTTTTTTTTGTAAACAATGGAAATCAATGAATCATTTACAAAAAAAAAACGCTTATTAATATAAAAAATATGTGAATACCAATGATCATGAATCGTATGAATTAAAAGAAAATTGTAAGCTGCAAAACTTAAATGCGTGAGACATATCAGGGTACAAATCAGTAAACATGTTTATTTCCAATTTTGCTTGTATACATTTTGAGTTTCGCTTTTTTTCCGTACATTTTAAAGAAAATAAATTTTCTTTGATTGTGTTTATTAGACTTTTTCTTTTTGTTATAAATGAACATTATTCATATTTTCGGCTGAATCTTAATATTCGTATTAATCATATCATATTTTTCTGTGGACAGTCACGGTGAAATAATTTTTCTCCAAAAACAGCAAACGAAAACAGACACAATAATTATAGGAACAAAAATATCTTATTTTATTTCACACATCATTCATTTGTTTATTTATGTTGATTACATTCGCTATTATAAATTTCGTAGAATATCTACATGTTTTCGTGGTGAAATAAAACAACGAGCTTAAACTCTCAGAACGCATCCATCAGCTGACAGAATTTTTTGATAATAGAAATTATGGCTTAAGGCAAATATCTTTTTTATTTACATTTAGTGCGTTGATATTCATAGTGAAATGTAGTTTGACTGTTTTTCTGCCAGATTATTGATAATCCAACAATTAAGACATTTTTTCCTCTTACGCAGGAAAGTTTTTCAAAAATTTAAATTCCCACAAAAAGGTGGAATACCACAATGCAGGAACACTGCTAAATGTCAGTATTTTATTACTCCTCCCACCTTTTAGAAATTCTTTTTTTGCTGCTTCACACGTATTCACAGATAGAAAATTTAAGAGAGAATTTTATTTTCAAAATTTGCGGGGGGAATCGGGTAGGTGCGCGGGAGCTGACCGTCTATTTAATACTTAGTTTACGATCTTAGATTTCGTGTGTCTCATCTAATTTGTGTTGCACATATTTTGTGCAATTGGTATATGTGTAGCTTTCGACACTTTTTCACGCGTTTTTCATTCACTGGTTAAATTTTACATGAAAACATTCAAAATGCTCGCCCAGATTGACTTCTAAACATTTGTATACAAATAATTAACAAAAAATAGATCAACCCGATGCAATTCGTTTCCTTCCAGTTGAAAAAATTCACGAAAACGTAAACAAACTCCACTAGTTGTCAAACTCAAACGCACCTGTATTGGTTAATCTGAAGCAAATCTGAGAACAAATCCAGATTCGCAAGTGCTCTGAAATCTGAAAAAGATTGCTTTTTTTGTACCAAACGAACATAAAAAGTGCTCTGGGAGCAAAAAAAAGTGCTCTGAGAGCGCCGAATGCGAATGTGAAAACGATTTATTCGATTCACTCTTTCACAGAACCATAATTTTTATTAGTTTAAACTAATCAGGATAAACTTCTCGATGATTCACATATTTTTATATACGATTGCATCTAACTTCACTTCCTTTACTTTTGTAGTTGAATTTCGCCACCACTTTCGAAAACAATCTAAGGAGAACATTCAATTTTATTTTCCCGTCTTTTGATACCATTTTAATACGCAAGAAATCAACAAATTTCCAATCAGATGTTAATTGTAAGGTGACTCATGACTGACAGCTTTTTCATTCTTTCACCAAGAAATTTGTTGAGTAAACATTCGTAAGATTCACAGTGGAGGTTATATCTTGCTCTCTCGATGACGCTGTCTTTTACGAATTTTTTGAGTTAAGGAACGGCATTGAGCAAAAATTCGTAAAAGTTCCTAAGATTTAAAAGTAAAGGTCCAGACCTATTGAGTCAAACATAATCACCAGGTTCCTTGATTCACTTTGGCGGACATAAGAAATAGTCAAATGTATTCAGAAGTCATCGCAAATCATCTGCAGAATATTTAGCCACCTTAGCTATTTTTTAATTAACTTATTTAGGAGAGGAGGCAGGAGCTCAACTTAGGGACAACTTATCCATGCACATATCATCCAATCCCAATTTTTGCTTTGTGATAGATTTTAAGAACGCAGAGGCAAGTAAAATAAAAAATTGTCGTGGATGAAATGTCCGTTGGATTGAAATTCAGTTACGTCATAGATGTATGAAAATGTAGAGTTGTATGAAAATGGGATCACCGTTCATATCCATAGAACTCATCTATTAGGCAACAGACTTCAATCCAAAAGACATTTCATCCACAACCATGGAGAGTCGTACGATTCTATATACTTTTGCAGGTTTTGTATGAAATTGACGGTAGCCAATTCCAAATTTTTTGCCAAAATTATCAAATATCATTATATTAATACGAATTAATACATTTGTAAACTTTTTAAGTATTTATCATGCAATGAGGGGTATGAAACTTATATCATTCGAAAGGTTCTGTGCCATAGATGTGCACAAACAAAAAATTGTGGACTAAAGTCGACTTTAAGACTGGTAAAATTAAGTTAACAATTCCCTATACAAAATGCTTATCAGTTAAAAGAAATATTTTGGTGACATTCAATTTGTCGCCGCGATATTGCCATAGTACCAAGGTATTTGTTGCATGCGCAAAACTGCTATATCTTACCTGCCTATCCTATCTTCCATTCATATACTTCTTTTCACAATGCAATATCTTCATATGGTGTTATTTGGCCATTCACATATTTCTTTGCATACGTAAATATGCCTACCTTTTGCTTAATTCAAATTACTGATTGCCTTCTTATATGGGGTAGTCTGTGCATTCTTTGATTTATCGCTGCCTGGTCCTGCACCAATGGTATTTCATGTGTTACAGCGGTTGTGTATGAAAGTCGATCGCCTTTTAAATGAAAAATATCGCAATTCTCATTGTAGAGATTAACAATGGCAGTCTTTACTTCAGAAAAGAGATTTTTCCCTATGTTGAGCTCGTTTTCGAGTTTTACTGTCCGCATGTTATGTTGTGGATCGTCCGGATTCTCGTTGTCCGGTATGAAGTGATTTACGTGCTGAATTGAATGTTTCATCTCTGCAGCATGTTTCTTTTCGGATTCCAGAGGAATTATTTTATAGTCTTGTGCTGGACTTAGTTGCAACCTTAATTTGTGTATGATAACTGTTTTGTTTTTATATTAAGGGCACTTATTAAATATTTATTTTGACCTGACGGAAAAATACAGTTAGAGAGGGAGACTCCGTCACCTACTTTATTGGGTAAGCAGAGCATTTCTTCCGACAACTCCAAAGGAATTGTTATAAGTTTAAGTGACCGTTCAGGCAGACAGATAGGCGTCTCAAGTACAACTTCCAAACACTTAAATTGGCTGTAGGCGTTGTTTCTGTCCAAATTGTTTTTTTTACTACAAAACAAGCATCCTTTGGTGAGGTTATGCAGTCAGCTTCTTGGGTGCAAGAAGCCTTAGAGACTATACGGCTTTTGGATTGGGCGACTGTTGGCTCCAATTTTGCTGTACACTTCAACTGCCCTTTTAGGACTCGGAATCTTATCGGGGTAATTCAGAGGTATGCTAAACTCCTGTGCATTAGTTTTCGTTCAAGGGAATTTCAGTTGATGGTTAGGCCCATCTACATTACAATGTTTTGATAGAAAGTCGTTTCCGAGTATTCCGTCATCCGAAAACGTTGCGGTCTTACCCAGTACTTGGAAGGTGCAAGGAATTTTAGATTTAACATTAAACTGTCGCCTGCCAGGGACACTCTTTCCTTTACCAAAAGGTGTTTGCAGTCTTATCGGTTTCTAATTTTACATCTGGCTTGAGTGACTTCTGTTTGATTAGACTAACTTCGTAGCCGGTGTCTACGATTAGTTTTGCATGACCGTTTAGGCCTATGTCGAGAGGAAGAATTATTGTGGGGACACCGTCTTTGGGCTTCCGAAGGTTCCCTTTACTTTTGTCGTTGTAAGTTAATGTCGAGCCGTGAGTTTTGGGCTCGACAGTGGGGAGTTTCCCTGGTTCTCCGATTCCCATTTCATTTTTTGTCGGCATTCGGTGACATCATGGCCGGGTCGACCACAAAAATTTAATTTTTTTTGTATGTTATAGACCCTGGGTATGTTTTCCGGTGGGCCATTGGTCGCCTGGATTGAGGCGGAATTTTCATAAACTCTATGGGGATTTCTTTGATTGAAGTGCTTTTTCCTATTATTGGCAAAAATTGTTAGTATTTGGCTTGTTAGCTCATCGGCAGTCTCTAATCTAATGGATTTAGCTGCGGTTGAGGAAAACTACTATTGTTTCCGGGCCATAAGCTCGGATTCGGGAAAATATTGTTAAAAGTTGGATTGGTAGGGGGTTGAAATTGGGCATTTGAATGCACAAGTTGTTGTGTTGAAAGGACAGTTTGCTGCAACCGTTCCATATCTAATGCTCGTTGCACTAGTTTGTCTATAGATTCATCCCCTACCGTTAATAAATATTGACAAAGATACGGATTAGATACCCATGTTTTTAAAGCGTTAAGGTCCGCTGCCTCCTTGCAAAGCTGCAGCATCTGCATAGGAGTTTTGCGGATGCAACAAATCCTTCCCCTTAATTAAAGAGTGTTGTTCTTTGAAGAGGAATAAGACTCGGTAATTTTTTTCCAGTATTTGGTACCAGCTTGAAGGCAGAACAGGACAATTTAACAATGTTTTTACCTAGTCTACCATTATTTTTAGTTTTTCTTTAATTTTAAATAGGTACTAGGTATGAATATATATAATTTTTTTTGTTACATTTACTTTAATATTTAGAAATTTTTTTTTTCTTTACGCTAAACTTTTTGGATATTTTTTTAATTTGCAATAATTACTAATTACTTATTAATTGTTGTAAGTATAGTCTTTTACAATTTTTTTTTGTTACTTTTACTTTAATATTTAGAAATTTTTTTTTTCTTTACGCTAAACTTTTTGGATATTTTTCAATTTGCACTAATTACTAATTACTTATTAATTGTTGTAAGTATAGTCTTATACAATTTTTGTTTGTTACTTTTACTTTAATATTTAGAATTTTTTTTTTTCTTTACGCTAAACTTTTTGGATATTTTTTACTTTCCACTAATTACTAATTACTAATTAATTTTTATACTAACTGCACGGATTTTGGTAGTGTAAGTGATCGAGTTAACGGTTTACTGGGGGTTTCATGAAGGTGTACTGTTCTTGGAGGGCTCCGTAGCCGGTTCTATAACCTGCATTTCTGTATCTTTGGGCAGTAAAGCCTTTTCACTTTGCCAGTTTCTTAAAATTTTGGGTATAGTTTTACAAACGATGACTAGAATTATTCCTATTATTAATAGACTGGAAATTGAGAGGGAAGTTATGGATAGGGTGCGGTGATTAACAGCTTTGGTATTATCTTTTAGTTGCTCTAACTTGTCTTGTATCTCCTCCAAGGATTGAGTGCTTTAATGGATTATTTCATTTGTATCTGAACCTATTATTAATCGCGTTTGATTCAAATTTACAGCACTGGGGATAAGGGAAGTAAGGTTTAAGCTGAAGAATTCTTTACTAGCGGGGGGAAATATTTCGGTTGTACAATGAACAAAGTGGGTCCTGAATTACCTTGATAATGGATCGTCTTATCGAGAACTTGAACTTGACATGGTTCATTTATTGTTAGTATGCCTTGTCCTGTTAGTCTTGGCGTTGATAATATCTTCGAACAGGCTACATGTAGTATGGTAGGTTTGGTAACTGAATACAATCAAGTATTTGGCCTGGTCATTTTGATTAATGTATCCTGTGAGGGATATTGTACTCGATAATGGCATTGGATGCTATCATTAAGAGGATTAAAGAATACTTTGACGATGCATTCGTTTGTGGCTGTTGCTCGTGTTATGGGAATCTCTAGTTTTCCCACATGAGTGGTAACGTTCAACCCACGGGTAATTGTGATAAAAGATTTGACTTCTTCACCCTTTATTAAGAGAAACTCCTGGGATTCTGTTTGCGTAGCTATATGTGAATACTTTATATCGGGTACTAATGAGTGGCCCGCTGAAAGGTGCATCGGGAAAACAAAGAATTTAAAAAATTGCATTCTGGGTAATGCAAAAATAGGTTGTATAATTTTAACTACTAGTTTTTCCTGTAAGAGATGTGATTTTACTACTGCTGTTTGATATAACATGGACAAGCATTTGTCTTCGCAGATTGGGTTCGACCTTTTATAAACATTTAAAAAAGAATTTGGGGGTATTAATAATGGATGTATTTCGTTGTTTCTGGAGGCTAGTATGATATCAATTAGGGTACTTTGGCGGTTTTTTTTTGGCCTCAACTGTATGTTAGTAAAGTCGTCAGTCAGTTGTATGACTCGTTTATTTTGAGACCAATTTGTTGCTGTCTGTCCATTAGAGTTCTTAAAGGTGTTTGTATTTGTTTCAGGGTAGTGCTTACTATCGAGATTTGCTGCTGGTTAAGTTCAGCTCGTTTTCGTTTATTTTCTTATTGCATAAATATTTTATTCTACGTTATTCACTTTTGCTTTAACAAAGCAGGCAGCAGCGACTTGTATCGAACTGACGACACTGCTCTACGAAAATATACTGACTGTCTGCTCTGGCTCCAAGCATGAATTTTTCTGGACGTGTCATTACCTTGAAGAAGAATCTAGCAGTGTCCGGTTCACGCCGCGAAGTACTACGATCGTGGGAAAGAAATGTTTGCTTGCATTTGTCATATAAAACCATATGGAAATATGCGATGCAGTTGTCAGGAAGTAAGAAGGCAATCAGTAATTTGAATTAAGCAAAAGGTAGGCATATTTACGTATGCAAAGAAATATTTGAATGTGCTTTGGCCATATAACACGTTAGGAAGATATTGTATTGTGAGAAGAAGTATATGAATGGAAGAGAGGATAGGCAGGAGAAGATATAGGAGTTTTGCGCATGCAATATATTCATCATAGATTAGAACTTTTTTTTTCTAAGGAATGCAATTAACCTACCTCTTAAAGTAAGCAATTGCATAATTTTGTTTCAAAGATGTTACTATGGAAACGAACACTTTTCGACATAAATTTTTGCGCTAAATTTTAATAGTGACGTATTAAAATGTAAAACATTTATTTTCAAAGGGGCGTATTTTTTCGATATCCAGATGTCCCAAGGAAGGACATATTCTACTTTTTGAAACCAAAACGTTAAGGGGTTGAAATATGAGATAAAATTAAATATGAGATATGATATAAAAAAATTTATAAATAATACTGTCTGGTTAAAAAAAAACAAAACCATTTTGTAGTACTACAAAAATCGTTTATTTGACATATAATTTGGCAATATTCGTCCGGAATATTGTTATATGCAACTATCTATAGTAAGTTTTTTTATATTATGTTTGTTACAAGTGTTTCCATCTTCATTCTCCTCTTTTAAAATTAACCCCTAATACTAATAATTTTGGTACAAACTATGTTGTTTCATAAATTTATACAATATTTTCATATAAGTATAGGATGGATTTTACAAAATGTCCTTTCCAGTTAAAACAAAAGACAAAAAAATCTATAACAAATGTGGCAATATAAACGTCAATAACAAGAGATAAATAAAACAAATTTAAAGCATAAAAGAGAACAGGAACTATTAAGAGTTATATACTGTGTTATAGAAAACTAAATAACAAAATATTGTCAAAAGTGAAATAATAATAGTCTGAGTTCAAAATTATATTCCGAAGTAAATACAAGTAAATCAGAGTGGCATATCCTGGAACTTTAAAGCGCTCCTTCGGTTGAATAAATAAACGGAATCGCACCTAACACTCTTCGGCTTCGATAATTTGATTGAAATCATTCATCGTTTGGTTTTTATTCTCGATTGTGTCATTTAGAAACGATTTAGTAGTTTTTTCACTGCCAACATGATCGTCGTCGTTGATGGTATCCTTTCGGCACGGGTTACTTTCGGAATCCTCTTCTTCATCGTCGTCGTCGTCATCATCGTCATCTTCTTCTGCGATGTGACCATTGGGCGATGTCATTGGACGTGGCGGGGGTGGTGGTGGGGATTCGCGTTCTTCGTTTTCCTCGTAAATGACATCACAATTTGTGGGAATTGATTTCGGTGGCGGCTTACGAATCTGAGACTTCTTCTTATTGCTGTCACCACCGTTTTGTTGCAGTTCTTCCAGCTGGATTTGCATTTCTCGCAGGCGATCGGTTAACTCGTAGATATCTCTCTCCTGAGCCTCACAACGACTGCGTAGTTCAGCGATTTCTCGCAGATCTTCCGGCCGCGGATCACGACGCTCGTAACGCATACGCATTTCCTCGAATCTAATAAAAGAAACCGAATTTTAAACAAAGTCAATGGGACAAACTATGATTGGAAAAGGTGAAAAGCTGCGAAACAGTTGCACATACAAATATTCGTACGAACGAGAAATAAATACAACAAATATACTTACAAGTTCGTTAAACATCTGCATTTGCGATGCAACTGTTCAATCTCTTGAGCATTGCTTATGTCACGCTTATCGAGTGATGCTTTCTCGGTGTCATAGAGATTTTTCAGGTCCGCCAGATCGTGTCGATGACGCGTCTCAATATCGCTGAGGTTAATAAGTTTTAATTTTGTATTGTTTTATTAATATTTTTAAGAGGGAAGAAAAGGAAAGAGAGTAGAAACAAAATAATAATCGTTAAGCCATTAAGCGGTGTAGATAAAAATAAATATATATAGGTATTTTTTTATTTTTATTTTTTTTTTACTGAAAAATGCAATCAATCTCATAATGACTTTAAATGTGGGAATGGAAAAAAAGTGCATAAATATATGGGGCTTGATAATGATGAACTTTAGGAGGAGTGTGACTACGAGTTATAAGTAAATTACTGGTACATTTCATAAAACTGAAGACAGAAATAGTAACTGGATATAACATCGCTTTATCGTTGTGGAGCGATTTTAAAAAAAGGAAAAATTCCAGTCGGTAAAAAATTTAATCCTGCCATTGAAGTTTAAGCCAATGAGATGATTACAAACAAAAGGAAGAGCGTGTCTCGCATCTTGAATTCTGGAGTTTCAGGAAACAAAATGGAAAATAAAATGCATTTCTTCCCCTAAGACCCCAACACATTCAAGATGATGCAAATTGCCAACTTCTTCTAAGGTTGATGTTGATTTTCTGGGTGAGTTTATTGGTGTATTATCCCAAAAATTGTATTAAAATAGTGGCCACCTCACATCAAACTTTTAACTTTACCACTTAATTTCAATAATTTCCTTTAGAGTTCGGGGACTTCGGATTGAGATTAGTAACAAAAACGTCTCCCAAAGTAGGTACCTAAATTATTGTTTCCTCAGTTGACGTTAAACGATATGGAACGAGCCCTTTTTTAAAGACTATTAAAAACAGCATAAATGGAGCGTGATAATAACTGCAGTTTAATTTACAAAGTCCACCATTATTATCCAAAAACAATTAACCCAAACACATGTGATATTATGTAACAATTTAAATAATTTTCAATTTAACATAAACATAAACAGCAAAGGTGAACATTAAACATGCGAACGCAATGCTGGGAGACATTGTCATATAAAGTGCAAAGACTGATGGGATGAAAGGACACGCTCCCTTTGTGATCACGAATAAAGCAGAGATTGCCGAAGAACCATCTGCTCGGTTCGTTCTGTTGAAAAAGAAATAAAATAAAAAAAAAAGACAAAATACAGAAAGAACGACAGTACAACAATAATACGCTACAAAAAAAATACCAAATATTTATGATGCATGTTTGAAAACTACTGTCAAGCGCAATTATTTTGAAACAGATTAAAACATAACACAAACAGGACGACTTTACAAGGCAAAAAGCCCATTTGTGTTTTCTCTTTGTCATTCGCTAAGGGGAGGTGAATTTTGAAAAAAATGTGGACGCACGGAAAGCTGTCAAAACAATGATTACTTACAGCATGCACTTTTCAGCTTCTTCAAGCTTTTTTCTGTGTCGAACTTCTAAATCCTGGATGGCATCCTCCTTTTCGGCGACTAATTTCTGCCATTGTTGTTCTGGAATGAAATTTGGATTAGAACTTTCGCGGTAAAATTGACAAATGAGAAGGTTTGGTTAGACCTTTAGAGGAACTGTCAGAATTTCTATGATTTTTAGATGTAATGGCCGAACCGGGTTTTGTTTCACTTGGAAGTTTCTGCGTCTTCAGAGCTATTTCCGCTGTGAGAGGAGTTTTTTTTTTGTTTTGTTTATGAAATTTTGACAAAAGGTTAAGCTACAAACAGAAAAGTTCCGCGAAAACAATGAACTTTAAAGCGCACCCTGTTTCGCAAGCAGATCTGGACTTAATAATCGATTGCAAGCAAAAGATGACAGATGTGGGCAGTTATTTAATTTTGTTTTCAGCAATCGGTATTTCAATATGGGAATGACGTAAGTTAGTGTCATAATTGGAAGAACATAATTATACTAAAATGGGTGCGTTCAATAATCGCAAACTATTGCCATTTAATGTATTGCACTACTTTTACTCCGCATTTTGGCTATGACTACTTATCTGACAGCTTTCTATAACTATAGCCAAAATGGAATATTTGACTTGTCAAAAAAAGTGAGCAGTGTATACATAGGGATAGGCAATTACGGTGTGAATGTACCCATCAGTTATTATACGTCATAATCAGCCCTATTTCCGTTGTTGTTTGTCGTAAACAAAGTACGGGAACGGACTAAAATTGATGGCATCTAATGACCCAGAATTTTTGAATTTAGATTGCAGTGGAAGCAGTAAAATGGTATGCTGAATATGCAATGGATATTAAACTCATGAATTTTTATAAAAAAAACTAGGATACTCTCACTTATTTATTGCTTCTTACCCATTTCCTTTCGATGTTGAGCTGTTATGTCCTGTGTGGAAATTTGTAGTTCCTTGTTGAATTCGTCTTGAACTTGACCAAGTCGTTCACGGAATTTCTCCTCCATTTCGAGTTTCTCTACCTCGAATTCTTTGCGAAGAGATTCTAAAAAATACAGTTAAAAATGACATTCCATTTATAGTTCAATAATCTTACCAACTAATAACTCTCGCTTTTCTTCCTCACGGCACATGGCCGTCTGATAGTCTCTGTCAGCACGATCTAGATGCATTCTTGTCTGAAGAATAGCATTATCAGATTTTTCACGCAACGCCATAAATTCTTCGTTCCGCTCTTGCAGTGACTGTCGAAGTTCGGAGAGCTGTTAAAAAGAGACATATTTAGTAAAAGATATGACAATTGTGAACAATATGAACAATATAGCGTATTTATTGCTTCAATTTGTGTTTCCAGTACAAGATCAAGCGAAAAACCAAGCACCAAACAATACAAGAACGTAAAATCTATGCGGCATCGCATTTCATGCGTTGCGGAGAATGTTCCATTCCAACTGATACCTCGCTAGAGCCAACAATTTCCGACAATATCATTTATAAAGGACTATTCACATGAGCGCGAACTTCATTTTAACTGTGCTTATGAACTGAAAATTGCTATTTGTTTAACCAAAAAATCATTATATTTAATTAATCTAGCATCCAACCTTAAAAAACCCGAGTCGTAATTGATTTAAATAGCGATATTTACAATAGGTCCTTTACTTTTAAATCTTACGAATTTTTACTAATTCTTACGAATTTTTACTCAATGCTGTTCCTTAACTCGAAAAATTCGTAAAAGAGAGAGTAAGAAATTACCCCTCCACTGAGAATCTTACGAATTTTTACTCAACAAATTTCTTGGTATGTGAGAATTGAAAAAGCTGTCAATTAACAGCTGATTCGAAATTTGTTGTCCCATTTGACATTTGTTTTGATTTCTTGTATATTAAAATGGTATCAACAGGCAGAAAAATAAAATTGAATGTTCTCCTTAGATTCTTTTGGTGGCGACGAAATTCTTCGTCGCTGTAAGGAGTAAGAAAGGACAATATCCTCCACTTTTTCGTCTTCTTGAATGCTTGTAGTTCAATCAGTACAAACTCAGTCTCAGTCTTTTCCATTCTTACTACAAAAGTAAAGGAATAGACCTAATTGCAGCAATTTTCCCGCGAATTTAAAATTCCTGTCACCGTTTTTTCACAATCAATATACAGTCGATCCACAAGCCCACGAATGAAAAGTTCGTTCGAACTTAAAAAAGTTTTCATGTGAATGAAAGTCTGAAACTAAGAAAACACGCTCGTTCGCAGTTGGCAATTCGCTCTCATATGAATAGTCCTTAAGTTCGTCATTGCCTTGTGAGCACAGTCACTGTCAGAATCGCATAAGTCACAGTAGTTGCTATGACAAATTAAACACTTCTTACCTCCACTCTCAGTTCTTCTTCATTTGCTGTATATCGGGTTGTAAGTGCTTTTAGTTCTTCTATGTGTTCGGCATGAAGCTTATCCAGCTCTTCTCGCCTCTCATCAACATAGACGGACTCAAGTTCCATTTTCAGTCTTGTCATCTCTGTTCTGTAATTAAAAAAGATACGTCAAATACCTTACATGATACTGACATTTATTGCTCACTTACATTAATTTGTTTTCCCATCGAGCTGCGGCTTCATTTCGAACCTCATCGATCCTCTGTAACATTTGACGTTCCTTGTCGTACATAGCACTAATAAAGGGTGAATATTGTGTCAAAACTATACGTAGAAGAGGCTTGGGAGCGGGACAACTGAGAAAGCAGATAAATAGCAAAATACACTTGGGTAGGTTAAAAAAGCAAGAGCGGCAATTTTGGAGACCATGCGAGTGAATGGGGGATTTGCTTTATTAACTGAAGGAATGTTAAAAGTGCGCCTCAACTTACTTATCACACTGATACTTAATCCTGCGAACGCATTCAATCTGCTCCTCCAGATTCTCATTGGCAGTGACCAAATCGGCTTTTAATGATTCAATTTGTTCCCTCATTGATGATATGGAATTTTTTTGATCAACCGTCAAGCCACGCAGCTGTTTAACCTCAGCTTCGTAAGACTTTAGGTGAATCACCTCGTTGAGTTTATCCTCAGCTTCCTGTTCGATTTTTGAATTTCTTTCGACAGCTTCCCTTCGCAGATGCTCTGCTTTGTCGAGCTTTTCTTTGCAGGATCTTTGCATTTGCCGCATCTGCCATTCGCAGTCGCTCATAAGGTGCTCCTCCCGATCTTAATGCATCACCAGTTTCTTTTTTACAAGAGTTCAAAGAAAATAGCTTTCAAGAGTACTTACCAGCATTTTGCGTTCTCAGAGTTTCGAATTCTTTTTGCCATTTCGCCTGCACTGCATCTTGCTCAATCTTCGCTGTGGCTAAGGCCTCCTCCAAAATTCTTACCTGGTCATCCTTTTCTTGCCTAAGAGTTTCCGTTTCCTGCCGACACAGATCGGTTTCACTTTGTGCGCACGCCAGCTGTGTTTGTAGGTTACCGGCTAGCGATTGCGTTTGTTTGTACTTTTCTTCCAGCTCTTTGTACTGGCGTTCGAGGTCGTCTGCAGAAATATTGAATGATCAAAAAGTTAGCTTGATGGGGGAAAGTGGAGTCTTACCATATTTGCTGTTGAGTTCCTCTTCGGTTTCGAAATATTTCTGTCGAAGTGCTGTTTTCTCATCCTCCAGGAGCTTAAGTCTTTGGCGAACACATTCATCTTCCTTATGGACAGCTCCCAATTCGCCTTGAAGACCTGTAAACAAATTTGAGTACAAGCTTTGATTACAAGAGGTAGGTTTAAACTTACGGTCAACATTCCACGACTTGACAGACAGCTCCTTCTCCAAGTCATCGATCTTGGACTGCAGTTCATTGACCTTGGATTGTAGATTGTATATGTTTTTTTGGGCATCATCCAACTGCGTACTGAAGCGGGACTCTTGGTCAACTAAGTCTCTCCTGTAAGAGGGATAAATTGGCTCGTTAACATTTTATGGAATTTTACTTGGTATAACAGTCTAAGATGGGTAGGGCGGTAGGGCTTTGGAAACTTGTAAAAATATACAAAGCTATGACGAAAAGACTGCACAGATGAAGACAGAACTATGACCGTGCAGGGATTTCCTCTGCATAGCTCACCTTCAGATCCACATTGTTCAAGAAAGTATTGGTATAACAAGACCATATTTTATTGCACACATTCTACTCGCACTTCTGAGACCGGAATGCATAACCGAAAATTATTAAGTTTCTAATTTGTTGGCAAAGTTCCTACTGAATTTATTTGCGGCACGGTATATTGTTTACACCCATTTCATAATTATTTCTGTGTGCACCCTCTATTAGAGGAGAAAAATGCTTAAAATTAATTCACTTGAGTCATTATGTGCACTTGGAAAATGGAACAATTCCATTTTCCATAAGTTAAAATAATTTCAAATTTAAATCGGTCTGTGAATACTCGTATGCGAAAGCTCTTGACTTGCGATCTAAATAATTTGACAGTAAATGGGACACTTGATATTCAAAACATACATTCAAATTTTGTGTTATATTTGTGTAATGGCAAATTTTGCATATAAAATTACGCATTGTGGCATAAAAAGTATTTAATGTGAAGATTAAGAAAGATTGTTAGTAAGGACCTTTGCAAATAAGATGTTGTTATCCCAAACCTAGCATCCCCAGTTCTTACTACTGTCGTTAAATAAAATATAACGTCAATCGTTAACATAACGCTCCTTTTAAAATTTAAAGATCATAATTTGATATTTTGAAAGACGAAAATTTGTCTGGTGTGATTTACTAATAATCATTTTTAATCTTCACACTAGATATTTTCTAGGTCACAATGGGTAATTTAATACGGAAAATTATTCCATTGTGAGTTTGTAAAATCTAGCCTGGACACTAAATATGGTTATAAGTATTGCGCTCTGTCTATAGGTGAGTTTTTTTGAGCTTCGATCTCAGAAAAGCAAAGTAAAGTAAGAAAAATGTGCAAATAATCGTTTCCCAGCAGCTGCTCAGAAAGCTGTTTTCATTGTTGGCAGCCTGTCCTATTTTTTCACTTCTTGACATCTTGTAGCTACAGCAGATACCACAATCAAACAAATCGCAAAAAAAGCAACCTCGGGGATGTTCGTTAAGTAATAACTGACAAGCAATCTACTTGCGGTAAACTTTAAACGATTTTCATTTTTTTTAAGTTTGTAGAAAATAAAATGTGAGCCATGTTGATAATGACTTATAATCAGCATATTATTATTATGTTGAGCATTTTTTTTTTGTTTTGTAAATATAAATGAGCAAAAGAAAATTTCGTGTTAACGCTGTTCTTTTAGTCTTTGTCGGTCACAAAAAAAAACTTAAACAAAAGGTAGAGGTAAGGTTTAAACATTTCTTGTGAATAATATGTCTAAGACGTATGGTGAGAATTGGATGAGCAATTCCTTTTTTCCAGCGAAAGAAAAACCCTTTTTTCATTAAAAGGATATTCATCCTTCCTCATATTCAAGAGTTAAAAACAGCGGAGAGTATAAACACCTAAAATGTACTGTAAATAGAGACACTCTGCGAACAGATCCATATTATACAAGAATGGCAACATAAAATGTTCAGAAGTGTGGTGTGAGTCCTCGAAGTGTCAAGAAGAGCGAAGTTTTTGTAATTGTGTGCTTAAAATTCTATTTTACTTTGCGTTACTTTGTTCAAAGCTCAAAAATATGATATGCTATCTTTTTTGTTGCAAACGTTACAGATTCGAAAATTGAACAAAGTATTTTGGAAATCAAATTAGATCATGATTTCGTAAAATTTTGACTAAAAAACACTAAAAAACACAATGGTTATTTTTTTTTTTTTGGGAGAAATTTTGCATTGGTTTGTAATTTTAAAACAAATAGAGTAAAAATGAATAAGTTATGAATAAGCCCATATTTTATTTTGAAAACAACACACGATACTACATTTTTTGAAGTTTAAAGAAAGATTGTTAGGCCTTAGTTACAATTTGTACGATTTTCTGTTAAAAAAATATTTTTTTACGAATTGACATTTGCATACGCGATTGAAACTAAACTGTTTTGTTTGTACATTTTCCAAATCTTACGGAGAAAAGTACGTCAATACACGGAAATGTTACAAAGAACTACTTACGTACTCGAATAATTATCAACGCCTAGGCCATAAACAATTATATTTGACAGCTGAAATAAATCATGTGATTATGCATCATGTTTGCTCGCCAAAAGAAGAAATTGTCACTGTGACTCAAAATAACTTTCGTCATTCAGTCCGAAATCTGTATTAATAATTTTTTTCCTAAAAATAGTCGCAGTCTCTCTGTTAGGAGTACATTATTTTTTCGGTGTGGAAGAAAAAACCAAAAAAAAAAAAACAATCTTGAGTATCGACCCTATTGAACTGTCACTGTACATGTAAAATATTCTCAAAAACTTGTTGATCTATTTAGCACATAAATCGGCTTTACGTGCTGTGAAACAACATAATATGGTTACAACTATGTACCTTACCAATCACAGGATGTGATTGTCTTTCAGACATCCACTGAGATGCATTAACTTTAGACACAATTTCGGTTGTTGGTGTACAGCGGCTTTCCTGTTTGAAATTTCAACCGGCTAATCGGAATGTGTGCCAAATGATTAGAAAATATTCGTCCACACCATGGCAGAATGCATTTGATTGTCTATTTGTGTTGTGTTGTGATCGAATGTAGTGTTACACTTTTGACAACTCGCATGATGTGCGACTTGTGGTAGTGCTCTCTAGATGCGTAGGGGGTGGTTTCTTGTGAGCAGTTGCCAAATTTTATTTTGACGTCATGCTTCGATAGGGAAGGAAATACCTCAACGTATAAATTGTTTTCAACTTTTTGTTGTTTAAATAAAAAATATTGAACTTTCAATGCGCGCCAAGGGTGCGATCGCACCGTTCTTATTTCTCGGAGAAAACAGTTTCGTTTTAACAGTTTTTAAAATTCCCAATGCTATTGTAAACAACTAATCCCATCGCGCTTTCGAAAAACTTGCTACGTATTTTTGCGCAGAGGCTATTTTTGAGTTTTATCTACCTATACACGTTTTATGTTTACTTTCTGTTTTGGCATACTGCTGCTGGCCGGAATAGACTTTGATTTCAGGAATAATTTACTTGAAAATAAATTTACAACACTTGAGAGTATTTTTCCCAATACAAGGGTAATACCATTGGAGTGAACTTGTTGCGATAGATAAAATGGATTTGTTCATTATCGTTGTTTATAATTTTAAAACAAATTGGCTAGTTAGCTAAGGTATTATTTTAACTCATGCTAAGTTGGGGGAAATGTTTTATTTGGGAAAATGTTCATTGAATGAAGTTCATTGCTGACGGATAGGTAGATTGGTAAATATTTAGATGAAATTTGTTTACATATACGGAATGTTTTGTACTCGTTCTTGCAATCTAGAAATATTATTAAGGTACTGACCAATGAAATATAGATGCTAGCCTGGCTTAGCAACTCGAAAACAATCGTCTCTTTTCTACTTACACCTCCATCACCGAGCGCCGAACTTGACGAGTTGTGGGGGCTGAGTAGTGGTAAAGATTCTCGAGAATCTCTCCAGATGAACCATGAAACCAAAGGGTGCTCTCCTCTCCCCTTCCTTCCTTTCTTATCCCGCTCCTTCCAACATTTCCTCTCTTATCCCATCCATTTCCGCCTGGGCTGGATAAAGGTGTTATACGACCCGTGCCGATTATCAACCTGGCTGAGGGCCCAGTTTCAAAAATAGCTCGAGTCGAATACTGAGTATCCGGATACCTGGCGACCTCCGGATTAGCTAGCCCTATCTGTGTAATGCGGATCTCTGCACAGACGGACCTCAATTCTCCGCTACTTGTGGGTACCTATGCACAAAATCAAAGAAAAACTTAAAAAAAAACAAAAAAAAAAATGAGACCGGTTCTCCTTCAAAACCGGGCAGTAGTACGGCGACTTCGCTGACTACTGGTTCAGCTCCTGCGGCAGTGAGCGGTGGAAAAATCGTGACTATTCATGATTCATCCACTGTGAGCAGCTGTAGTGGGCACAAAAAAGAAGGTGCACATCCTAGCAGTGCAGTGGAGGCATCGCACTCCCTCAAAAAGGGCGTACAGTAAGCGCCGCTATGCTGTCAATATCCTAAAGGTCTTCGGAGAAACTTTGAAGGCTGATAGGACCGCTGAGCTTATTAGCAAAGCAGAATGGGCAGAATCTTTCCTAAAGGAGGAGGCACTAACGACTAGCAAGGACTTTACGTCCAAGCGCCAGAGATCGTTGGAGGGGACCGCGCCGGCTCCCAAAAGTAAGGTGCATAGCACCGTCGCCCCCAATAGGTCATCCAATGTCACATCTCAAAAGTCGTTTAGTGACGTCCTTAAAGACAAAATTGTGATCGCTGTGATCGATCGTAGCGACGATGACGGCACGATCTCCCCGGAACGGTGGCAGGTGGTCAAGACGAAGCTTTCAGGCAGCTTCTTGAGCGTCATGAGGGACAACCCGGGACCACCTCCTATCACTTGCAATGATGGATGGCATCAGGGCCACGTGAAACTTATCGCCTGCGACGATCAGAGATCTAGTGATCTCTACAAGTTTGCTATAAGCAAACTGGGAGAAGTTTGGCCGGGTGCGAAACTCGACATCGTTGCAAGGGAGGATATCCCAAGCAGACCTAGAACTCGCACCTGGATCCCAGCCGAAGAGATTCTCGAGATAATTAGACTGAGCAATTCGTCACTTCCTACTCACAACTGGAAGGTTGTTAAGCTGGAAGAGAAAAGAGGTCTCTGCAGGTGCGCTCTTATAGTTAAAAACAAAGAGTCGCTTGCTCCCTTGTCGCTGACCAAAGGTGTGATTAGATTTGGTTTCGAATCTATCACCCTAAAAGTCTATAAAAAAGACGAGCTAGATTCAGGCCAAATGCCTCCTTTTCCCACAGGTTCAGAACCTGAGACCCCAGACCCTGGAGCATCGGTTTCCTTCCCATCGCTAGATGACGATGCCTCCAGCACAATCACTCCCACCATTGACCACACCTTGTCGGACATGGACATGGAGGACTTCAATAAGATCCTTCTCAGCGAGGATGAACTTCTGGGTTCATCTTCGGAAGCGGAGGATCTAAACAACACCGTGGTGGAGGTTCATCCGCCTGAATGTAGCAAGAATGCTGCAATTAGTGCAGATTAATCTCCATCACTCGATAGAGGCTTCGGCCGCACTTATCCTCCGCCTCTCAAAGGGTGGAGAAGACATAGTCTTGATTCAGGAGCCATGGTTTGACAACAGCGTGGTTCGTGGACTCGAGACTCCTGGATACGAAAAGCTGTATGTTCACTGATAAAGGTAGACCCAGATCATGTATACTAGCGAAACGTAGCCTTAAATTACTTTTACTCCCTATTTTCAGCAATCAAGACGTAACTGTAGCTAGACTAGTGATTGCGAAAGGCACGTACTGGATAGCATCGGCATATCTGGCCCATGACTACACGGGCCCTCTCCCTGGGGACAAACTAGAGAGAGTGATCGCGGAAGGGCAAAGAACCAAAACCAACCTCATAATCGGGTGTGATGCAAATGCTCACCACTCGGTATGGGGAAGCACGGACATTAATGATAGAGGTGAGTCACTTTTTGATTACATTTTAAGTACAAACCTTATAATAAGTAATGTAGGAAACGAACCTACTTTCATAACAAAAAACCGACAGGAAGTTTTAGATATCACTCTTGTCTCCGATACTGTTAGTCAGTTGATTACCAATTGGAAAGTATCAACTGAGCATTCCTTTTCAGATCATCGGTATATTCAATTAAACGTAGCCGATGACCCTCCTTGCCAACTTCCGTTCAGAAATACTAGGAAGACAAATTAGCTCAAATACAGGGATACTCTAAAACAATCAATTAACTCAGAGCTTTTCAGTCCCCCCTGTAACGCCAACGAGCTTGATCTGAAAGTCAAGAATCTTACGTTGGCTTTAAAGAATGCGATGTCCTCCTCCTGTCCTCTTATTATACCAAGGGGAAAGAAGAAGCCACATTGGTGGACTTCGGACTTGGGACTGAGGAAGTCAAAGTGCAGAAAACTTTTCAATCGTGCTAAAGACACAAGAAAAGCGACTGACTGGGATTTCTACAAGGAAGCCCTAAATATGTACAAGAAAGAACTAAAAAAAGCCAAACGAGCATCTTGGAGACTCTTCTGTGGTAAGATAGAAGAAACCTCCGAAGCATCAAGGCTAAGAAAGATAGTCTCGACTAACCTAACAATGCCAAGTTGTCTGAAAAAGACAGATGGCTCTTGGATGACTTCTAGCGAAGAATCGCTTAATCTGCTGCTCGACACCCACTTCCCAGGCAGCTCAAAGGGTGTTGTTCTCTGGAACTTAGTGGTGAATGAACTGCTGATATGCCTGGAAGCGGAAGGTTACAATGTGATTGCCTATGCGGATGACGTTGCCATTGCTGTGTCAGGAAAGTACCTAAACACTTAAAAGAACTCCTACAACACGCTCTCAATAAGCTAATCAAATGGGCAAATAAATGTGGGCTGGGAGTAAACCCTCACAAAACTGAACTTGTCCTCTTCTCTAGGAAATACAAGATCCCACACATTGACCCTCCATCTATAAATGGCACTAGTTTGAAATTCTCAAATGAAGCTAAATACTTGGGTCTCATTTTTGATAGGAAGCTAACATGGAAACCTAACATCCAAGAAAGAATTAAAAAGGCCAATGTGGCACTTTTCTCTTGCAAAAAAGCCATAGGAAACAAGTGGGGTTTACAGCCTCGTATCACTTAGTGGCTATACATCTCTGTCATAAGACCGATACTTACGTACGGTGTTGTTGTCTGGTGGACTGCTTTGGACAAAGCGACTTATCGCGATAAGTTAAGCAAAGTCCAAAGAACAGCTTGCTTGTGCATCGGCGGGGCTCTTCGTACTACCCCTTCCGCTGCCCTCGACGTCCTGCTTCATCTGACACCAATTGACATTTTCAGCAGGCAAATGGCAGCTTCTGCAGCCGTTCGCCTCAAAGCTACCTCACAATGGACCAGGAAAACAACTGGCCATGCCGCTATTTTGAACAATTTTAAAAACATCCCAGGAAACATCGATTACACTACACCGAAAATACAATTTGATAACAACTTCCAGGTCTCCATCCCCTCTAGATCATTCTGGGAGGAGTAAGTTTTCCTGGAGGATGAATCGATCCATTTCTTCACAGATGGATCGAAAACTGTGGACGGTGTTGGTGGCGGTGTCTTCTCCGACAGACTAGATCTTAGTCTCTCCTTCCGTCTTCCTGATCACTGTAATAATGGCGATTAAAGAAGTCTTAATCTGGCTGAAAGAAAACGTGATATCTGCTAAAGATATCCGCATCTTCTCGGACAGTCAAGCGGCTATAAAGTGCCTGGTATCAGTCTCTACAAACTCAATAACAGCCCAAGACTGTCGTTCGTCTCTCAGAGAGATGGCGAGCAGTTCAATATTCACCTTTGTTGGGTGCCGGGGCATAGGCACATCCCAGGTAACTGTAAGGCTGATGAGCTCGCCAAACACGGAACAACACTAACTATGCTTCCAGATAAGGACTCCTTAAGTATCCCAATCGCTGCTTGCAAACTCAAAATAAAGCTGGATGCTATCGAAAGAGCAAATCTTAGATGGACAACCGGCTCGACATGTCTAGCGACAAAACAGATCTGGCCAAAGCTGGATCTAAAACGTTCTAGGCATCTGATCTCCCTCGATAGGAAGCATATCAGTGCTACAATAGGTGTCATCACAGGACACTGTCTCATAGGCAGGCATGCAAAAAGGCTTGGCGTATTATGTAATCATTTTTGCAGAAGCTGTCTTGACGAGGAAGAGGAAGAAACTATTCTTCATCTCCTCTGCACTTGTCCGGCGCTCTCACAAAGACGAAAACTCCATTTGGGAGAGTTCTACTAAAGGGTGATTTTTTAGCTGGTTTGGTTTTGGCAACACTGGTTTTGACAGCTGACGTGTGTTTAGTACCTTGTGTCACTGTCAAACAGCTTCAGTTTGGTTTGCAATTTAACCATGGATCGTCTTACAAATGAACAACGCTTGCAAATTATTGAATTTTACTATCAAAATTCGTGCTCGGTTCGAAATGTTCATCGCGCGCTGCTTCCATTTTATGATCGGCATTCTCGACCTTCTGAGCAGTCTATTCGGAAGATTGTGACCAAATTTCGCACCAAATTTACTTTGTTGGACATTAAACCACCAACACGTTTACGTACTGTGCGTAGTGAAGAAAATATTGCGGCCGTATCAGCTAGTGTGACAGAAGACCGCGAAATGTCGATTCGGCGCCGTTCCCAGCAGTTAGGCCTTTGTTACACTACGTGGAAAATTTTGCGGAAGGATTTGGGCGTAAAGCCTTTTAAGATACAGCTGGTGCAAGAACTAAAGCCAGCCGACCTACCACAACGCCGAATTTTTGGTGAATGGGCTTTTGGAAAGCTGGCCGAGGATCCGCTTTTTTATCGAAAAATTGTGTTCAGCGATGAGGCTCATTTTTGGTTGAATGGGTACGTAAATAAGCAAAATTGCCGCATTTGGAGTGAAGATCAGCCAGAAGCATTGCAACAGCTACCAATGCATCCCGAAAAAGCCACTGTTTGGTGCGGTTTATGGGCCGGCGGCATTATTGGGCCATATTTCTTCAAAGATGATGCGAATCGCAGCGTTACTGTCAATGGTGAACGCTACCGAGCGATGATAACAAACTTTTTTTTGCCCGAAATGGAAGTTCTTGACTTGCATGATATGTGGTTTCAACAAGACGGTGCCACATGCCACACAGCACGCGAAACAATGGCGCAATTGCGAGGCGAGTTTGGTGAACAGTTAATTTCACGTTTCGGGCCGGTCAATTGGCCGCCTAGATCGTGCGATTTGACACCATTAGATTATTTTTTGTGGGGGTATGCCAAGGCTAATGTGTATAGGGACAAGCCCGCTTCGATTGACGCACTGGAAGCCAACATCCATGCATTCATTCGTGAGATACCGGCCGATATGTGTGAAAGAGTATGCCAAAATTGGACTCAGCGGATGGGCTACCTGAGACGCAGCCGCGGTCAACATTTGCATGAAATTATCTTTAAACATTAAATTGCAAGGTTCAAACTATCGATTCAAATAAATATTTTATTCATTTTTTCGAATTTTTTGTGTTTTTTTTTTAAAAAAAGTTCTAAACCTCTTAAAAAATCACCCTTTATAATGATCTTAACGATCTAAAAGACACGGCCATTCGCTGTCTCTTGCGCTTCATTAGAAGCTCCAACTGGTTCAACGAGTAGGAAGAATTAAGCAGATAGATTCATGTGGTATCACAAGGGACCGTATAATGGTCTAAGGGTGTCGGCTAGCCGACAGCCACTTCAACCTAACCTAACCTACTTACACATACAAAAATGCGATTTCTATGTGTAGCTAACTGAATATATTTGTGTCCTAGCGATGTTATCTACAAGTGATGCCATTTCCATTTGAAAATAAGCTTAAACGCAGTTTGGTCAAAAAAGGAATTATAGGTAACTTTAGTGGGACATTCAGTACTCTCACATCGTCATCACCTATCACCTGAAAATTGTCATCACAGCTGCAGCGTGGAGGGGCTGCTAGTATTATTACATACGATTTAAACAGACTAGTAGCCAAATAAGTTTTAAAAAGTAATGCACTAGTCTTTTATGTGTCATAAGCCTTACAAGTAAATTCCTTCAAAACTTAACAATACAAACTAAATAAAAATCGAAAGTACTCATAGTTTCCCGAAACCCGACTCCTCGAATTTTACCTACAATAAACTACTACATATTTAGCCAATTTACATTTCGATTTCACTTTGTGCCAACCTCTTTAGTTAATCAATTTGATTGAAAAAGGTCACGACTAAGCTAAAACTATTCAGATTGAACTTGATTGCTTTGTTTTTTTTTTTTTTTATCTTCGGATTTATTTCAGTCAATGATAAAAATAACTTTGCGCTTTATTTTTATTGCGGTAAAACAATTTAAAAAATAACTTAAGAAAAGCAAAGAGGAGACATAGAAAAAAAGGAGAGCCGTTAGTTCAGTGTTATGTTCTGCTCTGCCGTGTATATTCTTTTTGCGAGTTATTTTGACAAATTGCTAAAATGTCAAGCTTTTGGCTTTTTATTGAATGGAAAAATATTTATTTTTTAAATACGATTTGTGTATGGGGGACTAACGATGAGTCACTTGGGATCTTTTATGCTTGCGTCGGTATTGTTTTAAATTAGCAGGATGTGTTATTGTTTTCAAAGGAAACCATTAAACAGAAGTGGTTTGATGTGTCTTGCCAACAAATTAAAGACTGTTATGATCGACTCATGAGTGACAGGAAATATCTGTAGGTATAGTGTGTCATATCTACAATGTTATAATGGGCAAATTGTTATGTTTTTCCAATTATAATAAAGCTAACTACTAAACGGTTTATATGTATTTAATAGTTATTCTTTTAAGAGAACGCGAGCAAAGTGACAAAGAAATAAACAAAGGTCGAAGAAAAGTCTCTCACCAAAACACCATGACGGCCACTTGTTGCATTTTCTTTGCATTCCGAAGCTATATAGATACCTACAAAATTGTACATACTCTTCTATTTAAAGAGAGACTTTAAATATTCCAGCCAGGCAAGTAAGTGATGGAACCCCCCGCGAAAGTCTTTCTAAGTCTTTCGGAAGTAATACAAATTTGGCCCTGCCCGTTAAAAAAATATAAACACAAAACAAAAAACGATCCACTTAGCAACTGTCCATCAAGGATTTTCTTGAGCAATACCTGATGCAACACGCAATGAAAATCTACCATTGTGTTTCATGACTGAAGATCAAAACCGGTTAACCAATGGTCCGTTTTTGACAGAATTTTTGGAAATACGTTTTTAAAACTCGCCTAAGCATACAAGGTTTTGACTGCATCTTGGTTTTATTAATGCAAACCAGAAATTATAATTCTTGGAGTCTTAGTTTAGAACAACAATTCTTAGCACATATTTCAGTTGCAGCTGATTTTCAGGTATATATAATATTGTTTAAGACATTTTTGCTTAAAGCCTTAAGTCAGCTGCTAATTTACATAGGTTTAGGAAAACATCGGACGAAAGGGTAAAGTCTATCTCTTTTTAGTTTATAGTTTTATAAATTCGTTCAGAAAATTTTGCAGATCCTTTTTCAGAATCACGCGTATAGAATTCGTGTATAGAATCCAAAAAGAGAACGTTTTTATATTATTTATTCCATTTTGTCCACTATGCCTAGCGTATCGGTGCGAGAACTCTCACATGTAGAAACCGGAACCAATCACTTTCTTCATTGACATTTAAATCTGCATGTTGATGTTTTCTGTCACGCAACTTATCTTGTTCTCTTAAAATAAAAAGAATATGAGCATGAGGCAGCCCTCTCTTCTGAAACTCGATTATATATACAAAAGCTATAACAACGCCTAAAATATCACTTTTGAACAGATCGTTAAGCAAAGACTTGAGCTTTAAATGAAATATTCTAGTAACCAAATCTGGCCTGTTCTCCCTTTCAAATGGCTTTTATTCGGATGTAGTTTCTGGCCACTTGGGTTACACGTAAATGTAAGAAAAATGTCTGCTTTACCATAGCCAGTTACTATAGTCACTGCATCTTCATAATTTGCAGCATATTTCGTGACTCTCCAAAAATGTAGATGAAATCACCAAAGGAACTCCTGCTTGAGCACCAATTTGATGGGCATCACTGTTTAAAAAATCAATCAAACCTTTGTAACTATCTGCTTTGACATAACTATCCACAAAATATTGTTAGAATAGCTTACCTGATGAATGAAAAAGGTTAAGATTTCCTCTTACAGCAAGATTATAGCAGTAATATTGTAGCTGCGTCGTTGCATTTCTAACCGCTGTCCTAAAAATATCAACATGCTGCATATCTGTGGTCAGATTCTGTAAGGCAAAAGGATCAATCGTTTTCGTGTGCACGAATGATTTGCCCTATGTTACACAAGCAAACCACATGGAAATAACATTGGGTAGCACATTGGACCGCAGTGAGGATATAGATATGATATCTTAGTTAATGACCCGGAATTAAATTCTTTTGAACATCACAGGCAGCAATCTCAGACCCACCCACAACTGAGTTCCCCGAAAAATTATTTAGCACTACAGTGAATGCAAAGGATGTTCATGGAGCCAACTGAGTGGGTATTATCCTCATTGTTAATACACACTCGTTCTCTCTAAGATTTCCTATCTGTGAATACGTGTGAAGAGTCATAGTCATAGCTCATAGGTCATACGTCATAGGAGTATTATGTTTTCACTATAATACTCGTATGACTGTAACTCCCTTCGGCCGTCGACTCTTTTTTGTGGCGTCATTTGTACGGGCGTCGGGCATGCATGATGAATGAAAGAAAAGTATTTCCCTGTAGTAGTTCAACTGCGTAGTTGAAATTTAATGTAGGAAAATTCAACTTTTTCAATTGTTAACATGTTAAAAAAGTAAAAATGCAAAAATAAGCACCCAGAAAATCTATTTTTTTTTTATACTTTATTTGTTGAGATTAGTTTAGCGTGTGAACCGCAAGAGGTAAATATACTACAGAAATAAAGTTTCACTATGATTTACGATTTCCTTTGCACTTGCAAATGAACAAAAACACGTGTGCTTCTTCTTTATAGTTTTTGTTACAAAAAAAAGTTGTTTCTAATTGATTTCCAATTGTTTTTAGTAAGCGAGAAAATTACAGGTTTTTATTGAAATGGTGCGTAGTTAAATACAAAATGTTTAGAAAAGTCGAGAAGGTACCTACTACATCTGCTGGGGAGTCAGAACCATAAACCATAGACAAACCATACTGAGACCCCCAACTCAGAGACAATACTGAGACCACCAACTCTGGCCGATTTCCCGTTACTTATCCTACAAGCTATATTTTTTATGGAGTGTACACATCTGGTGCGCTAGTATTGTTACATAGAAAATCGTATTGACAAATGTCACGAAACTTCAAAAATTCCGGCTCACCAACACACTCCCAGCAGATATGAGACACTTCCGCTGTGGGCAAAGTTGCTGGCAGAGTTCATAGAGTTTTATCCGTTAAATTTGAAATTGTTCGTTACGTTTGGATAATATTTTTTTTTAGGAATACGTGCACATTTGCTTAAAATGTTCATGAAAAATTAACAATGTAGATTGGTTGAGGGAAAATGAAAACATTTTGAGCAAATTTTCTCCATTATTTAAGAAAAATTTACACACGAAATCGAAGTTAATGCTATCCAAAAGCGGAAAATACACAACCATGTTTGTTCTAATATGTTTCTAGTATATGAACATCAACTTTAGATAGTTTTACTAACCAAACAAATCAAATGATTCGCATTTTAACAATTTATAATAACTTACCAATGGCGTTCAGTAATGAAAAAATGTGGTATTCCCGAACTCTTTCACATTTCCCCACCGTTGCCGAGGTTGGCAGCATTTATTTTTGCATTTTTTGTATGTTTTTGCAAGTCACACGGATTCTTTTTTGACATAACACCGATAGGAAAACAAAATGGCGAATTTGAAAAAAAATTGAGGGGGCCAGCGGCAAGAGGATTGTGAGTTGGGGGTCTCAGTATGGTTTGTCTATGCCCCAACTCACAATCCTGAGTAGATAGTTGCTCTCGGTAACAGCAAATTTTTTCTCAACTTCCCATCTAATTTAGTTCAGCAAATTTCAAGTGCTTAAAAGAATATAGAAAGTAAATATCTCTCCAACTAAAAGTAAATAGTAGAGTCATATAGTGGCAACACTTCTTGGAAGTGGTTGCGAAGAATTAGTAATATTCTACGAGCTTGCTGAGGCCAATGGTACTTATTTTGACGTCTTTTTTATTCTGTAGTCAACTTGGCAACTAAACTCTGTTTCGAATAGTGGCAGCTTTACAATGCGTAGTAATTTTGATTGGTAGCATCGATAGCTGTTAAAATTTGTTAAGTATGAGTTGTGCATATGGTTTTAAAAATAATGAAAGCACTGCGTATGAATTTGACTGCAATATAGAGAGAGTTCGGGAAAATGTTTGACTGTTACTCGCACTCAATAATGTATTATAATTATTGTACTAGAAGTGCCCGCCAAGTGAGTTTGAATAATGGAATAAAATGTTGATTCACCGAAAATGGGCTAGTGCTTGAAGTTTTAAACGAACTTGCATCGGCACACTGAATTTTTATTGAGGTTGAGGTCGGCGCAGTGGTTTTGTGGTTGTTGTGTTGGACTACTAAGCGTGGAGCACCAGGCTCGAATCCCGAAAAAAAAACCAATTCCAACTTAAGGTTTTTCCCACTGCGCCACCTCTCGCGAACGTCTGACCAACATCCGAGAGCATATTTGTCATGAAAAAGCTTCTCAATTGGACTCGGCATAAAATTGCAGATCCTTTCCATTCGTCCTAAAAATGAATAACTCACACAGGACGAATGGTTGTGAGAAGGTAGGCCTACGAGCCTGCCCAACTATTTATTTTATTTTATTTTCTGAGCTCCAAAATCCATCTAATACAAAATGGAGATATTTTCCTTTACCAAATTCAACCTGTTTTCTTACAAGACTACCACACATATAAAAAGAATGAAAAAGAACAAAAAAAAGTATTTACTTGTGTTTCTCCTCCCGGGTAGCACGTTCCTCCTCCGCCTCCTTATCATCCTCGACTGTTATCTCCAACGTTGGCTTCTCCTCGTTATACTGTTGCCCATTATACAGTGAATATCCACCATTAGCCGATTTGGTCATAAGCACACTATCGTCGACACTTCTACGTTTTTCCACCCGGATCGGTATAAAATGAGCATTACCCATCTTCACACTGCTGCTATTGTCCACGTTATCACTTTCATTACAACTACGTGCACTACCGCCCAGATGATCATCACTGTTCACACTATCACTACTTTGATTTTTTAAAATACTATTGCCAGCATGTGCTGTTGTTGACTCCACGACAACATCGGGCAAACTTATACTCTCGATGAGAATGGCCGAATGGCTGTCATGGTCTTCGGTGACCACTTCGACGATATTATCAACTGTCGGCAGATCTCTGAAAAAGTCAAAGTCGTCGCAGCGTGGAAGATTTTCATCGCAATCAGTTGAACTGCCGTCACGATAGCGATGCGGCGACGACTCTTTGCTACTGTCATTGACCAAGTCGCAACTGTCCAAATGGAGGACCTTAGCGATGGGATCTGACGTAGCGATGCCCGAATCAGATGTGCTGAGGTTCGAATCTGACGAGTTTTCCGTCTTCTGGTAGTTTGTGGCGTCGTCGTCGCCAGCAGCCACTCTGTCGTCGTTATTGACAAAGTGCCATTGGTCTTCTTCGTCTTCCTCGTCATCATCATCATCACCGTCGTCGTCGTCTTCGTCAGCCTCTTCGGGCACTTTTAAGAGATGATCTTCACTGTGATCATGATCACTGTCCAAAATGTTTCGATTGGTGTCTACGTCGTAAAATATTTCGCCCTTATCCGAGGGACTGCTGCCCACATTGCCGAAATCCTCAACGACAATTGTTGGCACTATCAACTGGGGTGATGCCGCTTCTTCTGGTTGTGTTTGTTCCTGTTGTTGCTGCTGCTTGTGATCATCAACATGCGATTCGCGGAATTCCCTCAGCTTGGGCGATGAAGATCGCGATTCCGCGGGTGATGATGCTGTTTCATTCTTTGCCTGTGATTGACCCATGTCTTCGTTGCACTCGTCTACGAACCGATCACGATCACATTCCGTCAATTGCGAGAGGATGTCTTGCCTGTTGATCTGAGCAATATCCTCGACATTGACAGACACTGCGAGGCAATCACTATCCAGATCTTTTCCTTCTTTGTTTGCTTCCCCTCCGATGTTTTCTACGACCGATGCGTTATCGCGGTGTACTTGTAAAGACGCGCACTCGCCAACTGCCTGATCATCGCAAAAGCTTTCATCGATCGTTGCGTCGGCGATTGTTTTCGTTGTTCTGCTCTCGTGCTGATGATCTCCCAGCGCCTGCGCTGTTGCTGGGCTATTTTTATCACTGGAGTCGGCGCACTCAAAACTGGTGGCTGTACCAATAACAGAGGCTACTGTCGTGAGAGCAGCTGCTACAGCGCCATCTGTCGTTCGTCGATCGTGGGTATTTTTAGATTTCTTCGATATTTGATAAGTATGCTGTCCGGCCGTCGGTTCAGGGATAATATTGCTCGAAAAATCGATGACTTCTGCGGCGGGTTTCTGGGAATCCTTCGGCTTGGAAAGCTGGCCACCTCCACTGCCGCCTTTGTGATGGTTATTGCGGTTGTTTCTGTGACGTCCTTTGGCCATCAGGATGTCATTGAAGAGTTCTCGTCCTTTGTCGATGGGGTTAAACCGTTTCGATTTGCTGCTGGTAGCTCTTGGTGTAGTTGGCTCAAGTATTATCTTATCTGGTTCGAGGGTGGCGGTCACTTGGTCTTCATCTATCTGTTGATAGCGGTGTTCCCTTGGCGCCGCCGGTGTGGGTTGGAAATGCCTAAAGAATATCGATCTTCGATTGGGTGCTTGCGATTTCGACTGTTTGGCAGGTTTATCGTTGCTCTTACTTGGGTTCTTGTCGTGGTCGTTATCTTTACTTCGCCGTGCCAGCAGTTCAGCACCTTCGTTTCGACTAGCCGCTATATTTTCACTTACAACAACACCATCGCCATATTGGTGGTAATTGACGAAACTTTTTTGCGGGTTCTCTTTTGGTCGCTGTGTGGAATCTAAATTTACCTTCGGGTCGATAGCGCTTGCGCCATGTGCTAACGAATGAACATCACTTGTTGGCGAGGATTTGGATTCCTCACAACTGCCGCCGTGGGGTTTTGCAGCGTTTTCATAGATTTTTGCGACATTTTTTGTTTGTTTCTCTTGTTTGGCGGAGCGATCACGGCGGCGACGGAATAGATGAAACATTTTTCTATAGTATCTGCTATAGTCTGCTCTCTTTCGTGAATTTTTTCTATTCTCTGGGAATTTATTTATAGGCGATGAAATGTTTTATGTTTATTTTTTGCTTTTGAAATTTATTTTCCAAATTTGTGATTTTGCACTGAAAGTTGTTTCAAAGAGTTGTAATTCGAAGTTGACATGTTTTTTTTTTTTATGAAGTATTTATCGCAATTTTTTATAGCAAAGTGATGAAAATTTGACGACTAGGGTGGGTCCATAGAATATGGGTATCATAAGATTTTATGTCTCAGCGGATCATCAACATTCCCAACTATCACTGACACTAAGAGTAGTGGTGGGATAGGTCGTTGGGGCGGATCGATTTTTGCGCGTATTTTGAAAAAGTTTCCACGAACATGTTTGAGTGTGTTCTCTTATTTTTTGTTAAAACAGTATGGCATTTTGAGATCATTGCTAATGGATACTGTGGAGGGTTTTGTTATGGTGTTGATAATTTTCAAGTTGAAATCACTTTCAAAGTTTTCGCCTTGACTATGGCTATAAAAAAATCCGCCTGTCTAGACTAATTACTCATGAACGGAGGATATCTTCGAAAAATTCGAATGCGACGTCAGAAATAGCAATGAAAATGAATGAATTATTTTGGCGTGTTCTCATTACTTGGAAATATTGTTAATCGGGTACAAAAGCAAGTAGATTTTGTGTAAACCATTTCACGCACGAGATATTAATCATCTAGGGCATCGAAAACAATTTGGTTGGATGGCTTGTATGCGTATTGAAGGCGTTTCGTGTTTTGAATAGTTTTGAAATTCCATAATACTAAAATTAGCTCTATGACACATTTCGACAGGTAGGAGCAAATTGTCCGGAATAAGACAAAAGACAAATAAATAAATTCCGAAAAAATAAACCGCTAGCAGGAAGGCTACCGATTAAGAGTCAACAGGTAGAATGGATTTCACATACGTCGTTCTGCTGGAGGTCTGTTAAGCTATGTAATCCAATTATCATCATTTGAACAACATTCCGAGTCAAAAGCTGTTATATTTGGACATTTCAAAGGCTTTTCATTAGCTCTAGCAATGTACCCTACTTAGCAACTTAGCCTGTTCTGGTATAGCTTAGCAAATAGATGCAGTAATGCAAGTCTGCCTGCGTCTTGTTTTAAGCGAGGATCTATACTTCCCCAAATCTATTGCGCCTGAATTCTTTCTAATGACAGCTCTCTCTTCCCTTCGGGCACTTGTGCTAATAAATTGCGCTCTAATAATGTGAAAGTTGAGCATCTTAGCTCGCCATTATCTTACTGATAATTAGCCTCCGATCAGAAAATAACATCTGTAAGAGTTTAGGTACGGTGCGCACATGATTTTAACTTTTTATTGGTTTGATCTCGAGATAGACGTAAAGATTAACAAATCTGAAGAGATATTGGTTCCAGAATGCGTAGGAATGAAATTCTATAAACCGCTTTCGATTTTTGAAAACAAACGAAAGGAGTCCTGCGAAAAGCGGAAATCTGCTTTTAATTTATTTCTTCCTTCTTTTTATTCGCAAACACTATAGAATCAGTAAGATAAAAATATTCAATCAATTTCGATTGCATGATCGTTTTGATTCATTTAACTTCGAAAACAAAAGAAATTGTCTTCAGTTGAAAGAAAAATAACGAAAGCTATTTACTGACTTTTTTTATTTGTTCTTTAATTCTTTGCAGATTTTACATCGAAGAAAAGAGGTGTCAAAAGAAAGAGGCACTCCTGGAGCAGTAATGTACTGTATAGTAGTTTTGTCCTCATGTCTACCGTATGTAGAAACCTTCCACAATTTAATTTAAATAAGCCCAATTCTAAACAAAAAATTGGAGAAAATCCACTTTGATAAAAAAAAATGCGCCGGAATAACAAATTTAAGTCTCGAGTGTAAATTTACAGAAGCTCACTATTGCAAATTTTGTATGGAAAATAAAGTCACAGTGAGCTACTACTATTTAGAGTCGAAAATAAAAATGTTGATTGGTAGGGCCAAATATTAGGTAACATAAAATAGAACCAGGAGGCACAAAAAAGTACCCGAAAACTATACAATTTTAACTTTAAGTATTTGGCAAAGAAAGGAACTAACAAAGTTTTGTACAATTTCTTTCATATTTTGAAATGCAAAAGCTGTTTTTTTTTTTTTTTAAAGAATCCAACACAGATGCAGTTTAAATTAAAAGTAATACTTATTTGTGAACGGTTTTCCCTCAAAAGTATAAAAGTGTACCTCCATCCCCCAAATGAATGCGACATCATAACTATCAGCGGCTCCATAAAGTTATGCCCCAATGAAAAAAATATGAAATTTAAAATTTAAAGTTATTTGAAACCTGAGCTGACTTTGAACTTTAGAAATTTAAAGAAAAAAAAATTAAGTTGTCGGGACTTGCGGGCAAATATTATTTTTTTGCCTTGCAAGCACTTAAAAGTTTGCTCTGAGTGCGATTTAAAATTAGTGGCCGAGGCAGTAGCGGTGGATAACAGCCAAAACTATAAGTTTCCGTATCGCAGGAATTTTATTTAAAATAGTTAAAAAGTTTACAGACAATTTGTTTCTTTTTATTGAATATTTGTTGTAATTTGGGGCTCTACACATTGAATTTGGGCCATTTTTTCATTACTTTGGGGTGATTTCATATATTCCAAATTATTTATTACGTTCATTCTAAAAAAAGACCCCAATAATATTACATTGGGGTATAGTTTCACAAACAAAAATGAAATTTTACCCCAAATTATCAATGACAAGGGCCCCAAAATAATGAAATATCACCCAATGAGACTATCAAACGTTGTTGCTGCTTACTATATGATTTTGTGGGGTCTTTTTTCACTTTTATTGGAGCCCTATAAGCTTCTCATCAATTTAGCCGTTGAAATATAGCATTCACTCCAATAAAACAGCTAACACATTTCTGTTTTTCTCAAAATGACAATTTTCGATAACTGCCCAGAAATTTCCCCTAATATTATACAAATTGAAATTAAAATTTTAAGTGTCGATCTGTTCAAAGCAATCTCTTGTCGCAGTTCTAAATTCACTCAATAATTATTCACGGTCAGATCTGCACTCAACAATGGAATGCAACAATGAAATAAAATCCAATCAGCAAATCAATTGTGATCGTGATGTATAGTGTGTATGCGTAGTTGAGAGGGATTCCTTTTTATTGATTTAAAGGTCAGATTCCCCGATATGCATGCTAACGTCGACGTGTTGCGGCTTATTTTTAGTCCATACGCACGCACAAGCCGAAAACAAAGTAATGAACTCAAAACGACGCAACATTTGTATTGCTTCCTCCCCCACACTGGCAGCTGGATACGCGTGTGCTATTGAAACAAGAAATGGCGAATCAGTGTGTAAAACCGAGAAATGATTTCCTTTGTTACGACGTCAAAAGCCCGGTTTTTTCAACTGCACGGGATATATACTTCTTGTTTCACGAGCTGTATTGTGAACAGGAAACATGTACAAAAGAAAGATCATCGTTCGAGGAATTTCATTGTAATGATTGCAATGGGGATCTAGATGAATTAGTGGCGATTTTTGAAACCGAATGACGCACACGAACGGGTTGCCCTTAAAATGAATTTCATGATTTTATAATTAGAAAAATTACTTCATTCAGTTGTGGCAATGTTATTTACAATTTTATTAAACTATTTCATGGATATATTCCACTTTTATAGTGATTAAATTTGTATGTAAGACATTGTGAAATCCTAAAAAAAATTTAAAGGCAAAACAAAAATGGTTATTAACATTAATTTAATTGGTTTACTTTTAACAAATTCTAGTCACGACTTTAAATTTGGGGAAGATTCACAACTGCGAAAATTTGTGTTAAAAAAATGGCTATTGTGAACTTCGAAGGCAAAGTAAGAAGGCAAAAACGCGTGCGATTGGTGTGCAGGAGCCTTAACAAAGCATAAACATCTTCTTTCTTTATACATGATACAATAATAATGTTATCATATGGGAAGTGCTGGACAGCGACAAGAAAATTCAAATAAAATCTTCTAATGCGTTAGAAACAAAATATATATTTATAATTTTGGAATACAAAAATAAAAGAACACGCAAAGACGACAATTAATTGCCAACACTTTTTGACAACCCAGTATCTTTTTTGTGTGGGAATGTTTTATGATTTATTTATAAGCTTGGTGAAACAAACTGACATAAGAAAAACCAATAAATAATTTATATGGAGATGCTAGTTTACCGTAAACAAGATTCGTTCCACCCACATGGAGTTCCAATAATCCATTTTAATGTGGGTATCAATTTGATGTATTGTTTAGTACAATTGGACTCATTAAAACTATTAGAAAGGTGTGTAACCTAGTATCCATAAAACTGGTGAAGGTTTAAAGCTAAGATTAGTGCACTGAGAGTATTCTCTAATGTAGGAGATCGCTACTCAACCTTTGGTGGTTGCCTGAAATTAGCTTTTTTTTAAATCCTACTTCACGAGACGAATAGTTTTCTTTTGTTTTTGTTTCGGCAGAACTACGAGTAGGTATATGAAGAACTATTTAGTTTTTTGCTTATTCTTATCATGAGTGATTTCGCAATCAAATCTCAAACCGGATGTACATATTGTAAACTCCCTCAAAACCTATCTTTCTGTTAATATATGCAGAAGACGTCCAATTGTACAAAAACTGTCAAATTGGGAAATATTGTAGAAAAACCACTGGCAAAAATTAGGGTTCTTGGTCAATAAGCTTACATTCTCTTATAGAAAATGAATAGGTACGTGTTAATAATACAACATTTAAATTTGAATTAACAAATGTCAAAAAACGTCAACAATTTTCCGTTACTAAATAATTAGCACCTAATGAAAAGAAGGTGTCAGCATTGACATTCACTAGTACCACTCTTTTCTTTTTTAATTGTTGGTCCGCAAAATGCAGATTTTTAACTAGATCCAGCAAAAAGATTGGACTGTGTCTTGAATTCTATTAGCGAAAAACTCTGGAGCTCGAAATCTTTGCTCTAAATTTCACATTTCTGTACTAATTTCTACATTAGCCTCTCAAGAATGGTTTAAATTCAATGTTTGTGTTATCTCGTCTATTTGGAAGTTGAGCGAACATCTTTAAAAATAATATAATTAGCATTCAACTTGTTATTTGGTAATATAATATCGATCATAGTCCAAACATGATTAGGACTAAAATTGTGGAGAAAACAATTTGCTACAAAATGTGTTGCAACTTTTTTATTTTAAAATCAAGCAATTTATTGGTAGGGCGCACGCTTCTGACGCTCGTTTATTCATAGTTTTGGTATATTGAATTACAAAACTAAAATTATTATTTTAGTTTATTGCAGTAAAAAGTAAAGAACTGTAAAAAATGTGGTAAAAACTAAGCAGTTTTATTGTACCAAAATACAGAAAATGGCGTTGTTTGTGAGACTCAAAAACTCAATTGGTTACAATATTCTTCTGATATAACTAAGACATTAATTTCTTAATAAAGTTTAAAAAGCTTATCCTAATGACAACAGCCAAATAAATAATCATTATTTGAAATATTACACAAACAAATTTGGTAAACATTTTTTGCATTTAATCCAGGATTTTGCAAAATATTCAAAAAACTCGAATTATGTCACATGGATTGATTTGCCTGTAAACCGAACATGCGAAGTATGTCAATGTCATTTGCCATGCTGACAAAATATACTCTGCTGCTATTGATTTTAATTTTCGTCAAATAAATTATTGACTGGAATTCACATATTCAGCGATTTTAAAATTTGTTTTCTTTAATTAAAAAAAAAAACTTAATCGTCGACCTAACAAATTCTTAAACAGCATTAAATCTTTGACCAGAATATATTTGTAATTTTTTTTATCTCATTTTTTAGAATGAAAATAAAAATACTAAGAGATGAACAACGAAAATAGATTTTAAATAACAGAATTTCAAATAAAAACAATAAATGTAATACGTCGTTTTTCATTTCAAAGAAAAATAAGTAGCTGAGAGAGAAAGGAGTGAGAAGATGAATATAAAATAGAACGAGAATAAATACACCGCGACCTCCTTCTCCACATACATCTGGTGTCGATCGCGATGTGGCTCTGTGGAATGCAAATGCGTTCTTTAGAGCGCGTGGCAAGTTCTTGAAGAAAAATCGTGAGGGGAAGAGCTTTTCGTTTTATTTTGAGTTTTTGTAGTCTGCTTCTTTTTGTTTCAGGTGTTTTTTAACAGAATTTGCTGATTGTGGTCTTCGGAGTGAAAATTCCGAAAATGAAAAGCTCATTTCATAAAAGCCTGTGGGTATGCACGCAAAAGTGAAAAATCAACTGGAACCGAATTGAAGTTTTTCATGTACGAGGTGAGTCAGTTTGTATTCAAGTATTTAAGTGAGGAATGCAATTTTTGACAGTTGAACTCGAAATTGTATATTTTTAACGATGTTGTTTAAATTGATTATTTGAATATACCTGTACAGGTATCGCAAAAAAAGACTAAGAGGTGACAGCCTTAAGGTCTTAATTTGTGTTTTCTAGAAGTTGTATGTAAATTACTGGTAAAATAAAAAACGCCTAGTTATTGAAAACACCTACAGACCTCTGCTGTCCACATGCGAAGTTGGTACAGCATTTATACTCACACACGTACCATGCACCTTTGAATGGAAGTATGCACAGACAATTATATGGCATTCCTTATCAAGTGTAAAGCATCTACACAGGGTGGACTAACAAAAAAAAATCTTGTTTAATTTTATGATGAATATCTTAAAAGAGTAGATATACATATAACTTAGATTTTTTTCTATATTATTATAAAAATTAAATTAAAAAAAACTGTAGTAGATTAAATTCGAAACAATTAATGAGTGCGCAAAATTAAATTTTGTTGTAAAAATATGAGAAATTTGAGAAAAGCTAGAATATTGCTTTTCCTAGATTTCTACTATTTTTACACCACAATTCGATTATTCACATTACATCAAATATTATCAGTATTCATTAATACATAGCCAGTAACATAAATAGTAACTGAAGAAATTCTAGAATTACCACAAACTTTCTACACCGACTTGGTACACATTGCAATATGGACTAGAAACGTTATATTTATTAAGTTATACCTTCGTATAATATACCTACATTTAAAATATGTTCACTTTATTATGTGGCTTTTAACAAACCAGCCTAGCAGTACCAAAAGTTAAAGGCGAAAACATTTCAAGATCATTTTATTATTCTCACATTTTAAACGTAAAAAACGTAATGTATGAAAATGCACCCTGCGCCACTACCTAAAGAAAGGTATGGCAGGCAAATGGCCGCTTTCTGATTCTAATTGGAATCCATTATCAACAAAAAAAAGATCATTTTTGAATTATTAATATTCGAAACTTCTTTTGTTCCTTAAATACATATGCTAACTATATAAATAGAAGATATAATGGTTTTTCTTTGGTTTTACAACCATTGCAATGATTTTTAAAGTCCCTGGAAAAAGAATAACTTGCAAATAAAACTGAATTTTACAAATACCTACTCAATATTTCTCGAGCGCATGAGTTTTTGCCACTACAACTTATTGATATTTGTGGTAAAACAGATTTTCGTTTGAATATTTTGCACTCGGGTACGAAGAAATGCAATTACTGAACTCACATAATATTACCTGCATTGCCATATTTCCGACATCTTCGTTTAGGTATTTTAGCATCCCCAATAAAGTGGAAAGGTTATGCGTACATTTCTAATTGGTATAAGTATTTTTATTTCCCAATCAACTTACAAACATATGAAAACAAATTTGACAGCTGAAGCTAAGATTAGACTGTATGTATATTGTATATGAATGGGGTCGTTCAAGTATCTAGTTCAGTAAGTCTGACAGCTCTCTCACTAGATGTACCTATCTCGGTTTTGATTGGTCGAAATCGGTCATGCGAGCAGCTGTTTCAATTGACGTTTATGGAGGGGTGGCCGACGAATCTAGTCAAGAAATTCGTGACTGAGTACTAAGTTGACACTTCGCATATGTGGCTGACGTAGAAAAAGTTCAGGTTACATCTCATCCAGACCAATCTACTCGACTTAAGATAACTAGATTCTTGAATGTGCCCAATGCAAAGGCAAATGACCAGATTAGCTGTCAAATAACCAAAATGTCAGGACTATCCAAACTGCATATTAGACTTTATGACCAAAATTACCAATATGGGCATATTTGCCTTGATGGTCATTTAAGGCATTTGTTATTTATATACGAACTCAAACACCTATGTCAACAAAAAAATTATTGTTCCATCAAAAATGCCAGCAATGCCGTAACGAAATTTCAATAAAGTGCATATGGGCTTATAGTCCTCTATGCTGGCATTCGTGTTTATTGTCCGATTACACTATATGCTATTTGACCATTTTTTCTGTCAAAATCAGCCTGGTCATATGTGGCATTTAGGTCATTAGAGCATATGAGATTTGCGCATTACATTGTATGACCATATTTTGACAGGAGAACTGTCAGAAATTGGCATTTTATGACCACTTGGCATACAGTCTAATCTTAGCTTGACTGAAGTTCGGTCACATTTCGGTTACAAGTCATGGCCGAAAATACATTATGTGTGTTTCCCGAAATAGTAATTTAAAGGTAAAACTTATTACCCACCTTGGTCACTGAACAGACCCTCGGTCATAATAAACTATCCCATGGCTTAACTTATGTGGATAGTTATTCGCATCGTATATCCATCAACAAAGGTATAGTTTTCTGAAAACAATTTCCCAACAGTTGTCATGTGACATTGTGAAATGATACACTAGAGAGCCACAGGTAATGTATTAATCTGTCAGGCTGTCATTGTAAAAATGTTCGCAGCTATGGTAATAACAAATGACTTATTAATTTGGAAAAGAGGAAAAATATTTGTGTGTGTGTCTTCACCCCCACGACATCCGGATGATGATGATAAACGTCAGCAGACTGGCATAACGGAATGTGTTCAATTCCCGATTGCGAACGCAATCGTTTCTGTATGGAATTGGCACACGAATTTGGCACGAAACCAATGACATTGAAGGATGCAGCGAACGATGAAGATGTTTCATATATCCATTTAACGTTTTTGAAATGTAGTAACAGCGATAAAACTATAATCATCAATTTCTACTTGGGCCTTGTAACCAGAATCCAATCAAATAAATTAAAGTAAAGTATATACCTTCGTATAAACGTTACACGCAATTACCGACTATTACTTTAAGTCCTGCTTTCATAAATACAGTTAATTTTTTTGCGAATCTGTAACACTTTAACCGCGTAGTCAACAGTTTTGTCGCGGCCATATATTGCGTTTCTCGGAAGCCTTTAAAATTAAAAAAAATATCGAATAAAATAGCAATCAACAAGCGTCACATACATATCTATACACGTACGTCTTTCTAGCGCCCAATAAATAAACCCAATAATTAAGATCCTCTCCATCCATTCTTATTTACTTAATTATATTTTTATACGTTCTCTTTAAGCAAAATCAAAAATTCGCATAGGAGGAAGCACAACAGACTGGTATACAAACACCAAACGATCAGTTCCTTTGCACATGCACACGTTAAAAATATTTTTATTTATTTTTCTTACATACACTGAATGTGCAGCCGCTACTTGCGCTTTCCAAATTTATTCGCCACAATTTGTATTCACAAAATTTATAACACCACTCCATCGCATACGCCGATCATAAACCGGCCATAAATTGGCCACTTAAAACTGAACAGACCCTCGGTCATAATAAACTCTCCCATGGCTTAACTTATGTGGATAGTTATTCGCATCGTATTTCCGTCAACAAAGGTATAGTTTTCTGAAAACAATTTCCCAACAGTTGTCATATGACATTGTGAAATGATCCACTAGAGGGCCCCAGGTAATGGATTAATCTGTCAGGCTGTCATTGTAAAAATGTTCGCAGCTATGGTAATAACAAATGACTTATTAATTTGGAAAAGAGGGAAAATATTTGTGTGTGTGTGTCTTCACCCCACGACATCCGGATGATGATGATAAACGTCAGCAGACTGGCATAACGGAATGTGTTCAATTCCCGATTGCGAACGCAATCGTTTCTGTATGGAATTGGCACACGAATTTGGCACGAAACCAATGACATTGAATGATGGAGCGAAAGCGAACGATGAAGATGTTTGTTTCTTTCCGAGGTAATGATGTTGAGTTTCATGGTAGAGGGTGTGCGATTTTGTTTCTGTGTTGACGCAGCTGGTTTTTTGATTTTTTGTAATGATGTTTACAAAATACTAAAAAAATCAATGAAGACAAATTAACACAATTATAACAACATTCTTTGATAAACTCTGATAAACAGGTAAACAAAATATATTGTGTTGTGGAGATGGTGTTCCATAGAATTTGCTATTTTAAGTACAACCGTTAGAGAATGGTGTAGAATATTAGCTGCTAGAGTACAATTGTTTTGACATTAGGCGTTTTTTATTTTACCAACATGATCCATATAGATCATTGATTTCCATGGCTTACAACAACAGTACGTGATCCAACCAAACCATGGAAATCCATGATATATATAGATCATTTGAGCATAATAAAAAAGGCCTATTAGTTTAATGCTTCATATTATGGTTTGCAGCAGAATGCAAAAATGTGGTCCAGTTGAGAATATAAGAGTTGGAACATGACAAAATTTGTTCAAAGAAATGATTTGCTTATCATATCTACCGTTTGAAAGTACACAGCTACAAAAGATTATCTAAAACAGTCTATAAGTAACGCAGGTTTTTGGAATTCTAACAGTCAATTCGACGAACAAAAAAATTCAACGGTGAATGGTTTGACATATAAATCATATTAGTTTACCAGAAACTACAGAGCAAACGGCCGAAAGAAAGGGAGCAGCACAGAAACGAAAAGAAGGAGCCTAAAAAGTCTTAAAGCTCAAGCAGATCAACATCACGATTGAAACATTAAGCCAAAACTGCACCCTCGTCGATACCGCCAAAGAAGTCTAAATGAATAGCAATGTAACCACTACTTCCAGTAGCTGCTTCGTGGGCATCATGCAGGCAGGTTGATGAGGCAGTAAGAACAAAGAAGGAGTTAACCTCTTAAATGGTTAACGCCTCATAAGATGAGCTTATATTTTCAAAAGGCACCAGATCATTGGGCAAGTCGGATAGATGGAAGCATGACCGTTGACGGGACTATCAGCTTCATATATCCATCAGAAAAAAATTATATGTTCCATATATATCTTGCAGGGACTATAAAGGAATAAATGGAATTTGAAAGCATGTCAAAACTAATAATTCACGAACGCTGGGATGTGTGTTTTCCGAGCTGTTTCAAGCACGGAAGTAGTCCGGGGGCCTGTTTCATAGATTTCACTGGGAGTATTTTGACGTAAGAGAGTAGTAAATTTTAACTTGAACCGTCCTTTTTTCGTGGAGAAATTTAGGATACCCCCACGTGTTTTAAATTTTTGTTGGGGTGTTTGGGTTCATTTATTGCACATCCAAAAAATTCCAATGAAGCTTAACACCATTGCAATAAATATTGTTAGCACTTGGTTGGCTAGCCAACGGGTGCCAATATCATGGTATTATATTATAATATATTATATTTATGACTTACAGCAAAACGGATTGCTGTATATTGCTCCGAATTACTTAAGAAGTTCGCTTAGCTAGGAGGTTCACTTAATTAGGAGCAATCTTTAAGAACGGAAGGCAACTTGAAAGAAGAACTACTTGGAAAGCTCATAGCTTAGTTTAGCATAACTTTCTCGTTCATCAAAAGTTTGGTTGGTTGTTTTCTTATTTTATTAAGTAGGTAGGTAAAGATCTGAGAAACGATGCTAGATAAAAGAAATGGGTGCAAATGAAGTGGGAGTTTCTAATTCATATTCAAGAAAACAGGGTAATATTTGCTAAAATGAAGTTTTGCGTAGCTGTTATTGCATTTTTATCGGAAGTGGGGGAGATTTTAACAAAAATTTTACATAGATATGTAAAAATAGATTGGGAAGTATAAGTAATTAAAAACAAATGATTTTTTTTCGAATTTTTTGAGAAAAACTAAGTACTTACGTATCTTATTTCGAATACTTATTTTGTCTTTAATATATATTTGGATCAAAATCGTTAGAGCGGTTTTTGTAAAATTTTGCAGACAAAATAGTACCAAATATTGCAATGTTTAGTTTGAAAAATACTATTGTTTTACTATTTAGCTGAAAACCGAGTACAAGTTATTGTTCGGATGTAAGCATTAGTTGGTTTTTATCGAAATCGAAAATGGGGTTTTCGAGATATGAGCAGTTTTTAAAGTGAGCGTTTGCAGTGATTCGAATTGAAAATTAAGGACGTAATAATTTTGAAAACATAAATTTTACTCTAAGTTTGCATTTTGGTCAAAATCATACCGTTTTGAGGTAAACCAGGGAAAACTATATTTTTCAAAAATGACTTTTTTCAAAAATCCATTTTACGATAATACAGAGAAAAACTGAGATTTCCATTAAGTTATAAATGACCATATTACCTCAGAAATGAATTTTTGTTACAATCGTATGCACCGTTTTCAAGATATGTCCAAATTTCAAAAGTACCGTTACTGGATTTTTTAGCGGAAAACTGAGTATGCAGTTATGTTTACCTCACCTACTTAAGCTTAAATATCAATTTTTGTTGAAATCGTTAGAGCCTTTTTCGAACAAATCAAACTGGTATGCAAATTTTGTATGGGTAGTACCATTAATATTGAGGTTACCATGCAAAAAAAAAACCGCCCCGAACTGTAAGACCTCAAACTTTAAATCCGAAGTTTGAAAGAAATCCGTTCAGCCGCTTAGGCTGTAGGGCTCGGGACATACAGACAGACAGACGGACAGTATTTTGCGACCCACTTTTTTGACTTCGCCTATGATCGTAATGTCAGAATTGATTAACATCTCGAGTTCGAAATTTTGTACGAATACAATATCTTTCTCTTACTACGTAATGGAGAAAGTTAAAAATACAAGCTGCACCATTTATTTCACCGAGATCTGGACCATGAACAATACTCTACTAAGAAAAATATTTCGTTAGACATTTTTGGTTATGAGGGCGTGGAGGGCAAAAGGGAGAGTACTGCCGATATACGAGCATAATTCAAAACGCCAAAACACGCCAACTATAATCACGTTACAGGCTTTCCCCCAGCCCCAGGTTCGAGACGACAAGAAAGAAATCTACCACGAATGCAAAATCCTTTTTCGTGTAGTGGTTGACAAACTCCTTTTTCTGTATGGATAATGGCTGTTTTTTTCGGTTCGCTGCATGTGAAGCCCATGTAAAGAACAAATCTTAAATCTTAATCTTAATTCGCTCGGGTTGAAATTTGAAGAAATAAATACCAAAAAACTTTCTGAGACTTTTCGGATAGCACAATTCTTAAAAACACTTTTTGTACGCAAACTTACGTCTTTTATGTTTCATTTACACGGTCAAACATTCCTAACACGGAAGATTAAAGGGATGCTAAATACTAAATAGCCGTCTGACTGAAAGGGACGGCATTACCTAACACGCAAAAAACATGACCCGTTTTTTGCTCGGCCATCTTGTTTACGTGTTAGGAATTATGGGAAAGTATGCATGTTGATATTTTTATAGCGATGGCTTACGAAATTTCGCTTTCCTATAAAACAATATGGCTTCCGGAAGTAATGAACGGACAATTATTTATTTATTTCGTATAACTGATTGATGTATTGTTGGTTTAATTTACTGAAACTAATTACCACTCTTATTTCACATGTTTTAAATCAGAAATATAAATGTTTTCAAGTGATTGTAGAGATGTTGTTCGCCGGAAATTGTGTTTATTTCCGTTTTACGTATCTATAATTATGGGTAGAAAATCCATGACACTTTAGGCGTCTGATTTGTGATCTCATTCTTACGCCTTTATTAGCATTGACTGCGGACAAACGGATCTCTCTGTCCCGTATCGTGCAAAAATGCGCGTGCATTAGTAACTATCCACAATACTAATAATCTTTTTTAGTGTCCAGGCTAAATTTTTCGAACTCACAATTTGCGAAATTTTCCATACGAAATTGCATAGTGTGACCTACCAAATGTATAAGGCGAAGGTTAAAAATGATTGTTAGTTAGGCGCTATATCTAAGACAATTAAACCCTGCCACACACTAAATTTTGCGTTTTCTCTGTTAAAAGTAGGTAATAAAACTGCATAGCAACGCACAAAAATCACAATCAGCTAATGATGTAGAAAAGCTGACCGAATGAATTCCACAATTTCGACACTTACAACTCCTCCACAAAACCATCCAAATCACTTAAGTCACTCAAACTAAAATAAATGTCTTAGAACTATTTAAACATGACAAGTGACAGCTTCGCCATGGCGACACGTCCCAACTGTTGTCCATTTTAGATACTTTTCGAATATAAATGTGTCTTCGTAACCGAACGTATTTTTATGACATCCCCCAAAAGACCAGCAACCCCCGTCAAATTTTCAATCACTTTTATTTAAATTACAAAACTAGGTATTTTGTCGAACGAAAAAAAAACAAATTTACCTTTCCTTAATGATTCAGAACGGGCCAATGAACCCGCAAGTATATATTGCGAGCCGCAAAGCAATTTCAATTACACAGACGAGAACTGAGATTTCAAAATAAAAACAACAAAAAAAGGATGTACAAAACTTAAACTAAAAACAAAAACAAATATCTACAATTTTGTCACATTTGCAGCGCTGAACGCGCGCGACCAACTGCCGAGCATCTGACACAATACACGGAATCACTTATCCGAGCCCACTGTGACTGTACACAAATGGATGTTCTGCAACACAGATAGGCTGAGTTCGAATTCCGTCCAAAGAAAAGGAAAATTAGACTTTCCTCTCAAACAAAAAAAAAAAAAAATGAAAAAACAACAAATTGCTTGAGTTTCTTTTTTATTCCTCTCTTCACTTTTCACTTTCTCGCGTCTTCGTCGAGAGTATATTCCACTTGGCTGATGTCTATTTTGCGCTTTTGAGAATTTTCCGAAACGTGCTGATGCGGATTTTCTTCTCGTTGACACTTTTCTCCACTCAATTACGGGTGTACAATGTACAGTTTCAGTTGTTCCTCGCAATACGATAGCAGTTCTGAAACTGAATTGGAAAATTGCGAAACACTTTTTATACCGGCACCGGCTGTTTTTCCAGGGGAAAAACCCCAGTCCTGTTGGAGGTCTCCTTGGACTTTGTTTTTTTCTTTTCTGTACCTATTTTGTATTTTCTTCCATCTTTCGACAGTTGTTCCTTTTGAAAACTGATTTGTTCTTCGATTTTTATTTTTCGTTCTCTTCTTTTTTGTGTGATCATTTCCTTTGAGATAATTTACTCATCTTTGTCGTTTGGTTGTTTTTTCACTGGAGTGGAAAATTGATGAGTTATTTATGGCGAAAATAGAAAATGTGCAGCGCGATCATGAGCTCGTCGTCGTGAGGTAATTATCTTATTTTCTGATTGAATTCGAGAGATTCGTCGCGTGTTAAATTTAGGGGCGGTTCGGATGAACACATTGTCGGCTTAATGGATGAAATTGCACGTAAATAGGTTTGTTGATGAGTGTTGTCGTTGAAAAGCTCATTGGTTTGGGTTGATTTTTTGTTCGAATGTGTATGTACCTATTGATGTGTCAGGTTGATTAATTGTAAATAGAGCCATTTAATATATTTGTATGGCTTTGGAAAGCGGGACTTTTTTGAGCACGATTCGTAAGTTATTTGAGGAGGGAAAGTTGGGCCCCTAGAGGGCCATCAATTTAGAGAATTGGAGCTGATTTTTTGTTGACTGAAATAGGAAAGACATTTTTCGGAAACATTGTTATGATCAGTGGCAAGTATATCAAACAAGAATAAATGAACATCTGGTTTATTTGTAAACTTTGAGAAATTCGAATAAAGTAAAATAAAACATACACATCACTGCGTCGCATGTAACTTGCTTTTATTCGCCATGATCGTTATATTTAAGAACTAATTTCGCGCGCATGGAAAATGCACACTTACAATCCAGTGATTTCTGGATCTGGATATCAAAGGTGTTTTCTTTATTTTTTTCCTCTTCAGGAAGTGAACCTTTAATTGACCACCAAAATTGATGTAGCGCGTATCCTTTGCGAGTGGTAAGAACTAGGTGTCATTTTTTTATACAATAAAATAATTAACGCAGCGAGATAGACGACCCCCTCCTCCCGTACTAAAAAAATGCTTGTATTTAACCCCTCTACATAAAAAAACCGTTGTCATTTTGCGGTGCCAAAAGCCTAGTAAGCTGCTCGCGCTTTAATTAAGCCCCCATACAAAAATGTTTCCAAAGATAAAATTAAGCAAAGCAGTTAAGCCAAGCAGTACGCAGTTCAAGCTAAATTTGTTAGCCACCGTACGAAAAATCTCTACAGAATTTAAGTAGGCGTATTAATGCCAAATACATTTTTCCACAGCTAAATTTTGACAGATCAGGGAAAATATCGGTATTTCAAACGAAAGCAAATTAACAGTATGGAGAATGGTCAGTCCACAAAACAAAAAAAAATCCTTGTTGCTAATTTAATTTCTTTTAGAAATGGAATATAGATTCACACGTGCAGAAGGCATCTTCTTTCTTCGGTTTGTTGCTATTGCTATGACTTGCACAGCTGCACTTATCTTCTAGCCGTCTTCTATTCATGGTTTTTTTTTTTTTAATATTTTAAGTGAAAACATGTACCAACACAGTTTTTTTTTTGACGGAACCTACACTGTCAAAATTAAGCGCACATTAAGCAAAGTGGTGGAGAGAAACATTGGAGAGGCGCTTAATTTTAGCTTTCCTGGAACAGTATACTTGGCATAAGGCTTAAAACACAGCGGATCACACAAAACGTGTTTTTTTGGTTCATGGAACAAGAGAACTTGTTTCGTATGAGACAATGCAAACAAAGCAAACGGAACAAAACATTGTTTTTGTTTGGAAGTCTCATTGGATACGAGCAACACACACCGAATACAACAAAACTGTTTCGAACAAGCATAGTTGTCGATATTTGCATAAGGCTCTTAATCTTAAGGCTCAAGCGCAACACACGCCAAATGAAACGGCACATAAAAAACAAAGCAAAACATGAAAACATATTTCTTTGGCGAAAGCTGGCTTGTTGTTTTTTTGCAAAACAAATTTTTGATTCAACTTTATTTGCTTCTGTATTTAGTCTGTAAATTTGTAGAAACATGGACGTGGATGGAGGAAAATTATTACTTTACAATTGAGACAAGAAGTCCTATCTAAAATTATTTCCATTTTGTTTTATTTCAACGCACACCAGACGAATCAAGAAAACAAAACGTTTTATTTTGATTCTGTTTCCCTTGGTGTGTGTTAAAATAAACAATGTGCTTTTAACTTCCGAATCAAAAACGTTTTATCCGGTGTGTTTTCAGCCTTAATTATCGTACGCTTGTCCTGACAACAGCACTTCAATTTCCGTTGCTCTGTCGGCCTCTCTGATTTTCTCCGACTAATTTTTTTTTGCATTTCCCAGTGGGTGCGAACGTCAAGTCAAGGGTTTCAAATCCCATGTTAATATCGACACTGCTGTTTAACTCCCAAAAGCTGACAATCAACTTATTGCGCATTTATCAAACCACAAGTGCATACAAAAATTCGTAAAAAATCATAAACAAAGCTACTTTTCCTCACCTTGAATTCCACACGCTTCACACAAAATGTACCGCCAGTGTTGTGTGTTCCTTTGTTTAGTAGGTAGGTACACGCGTTGTTAAAAATATAATTAAAAATTAAAAACAACTGCGCTCTAAAAGTTATAGCAACAGTTTTAGTTCATGCCGCACAAAAGTTTGTGAAATTTTCATAAATAAATAAACTGAATCAGTCTTCCATATTCATAATATCCGCGCATGATCCATTTGAAGGCGACTAAAATAATCAGAGCAAAAAGGCCGCATACACACAATATTCCTGTTTGTCTGTTCACCTTCAAGTGCGCAGCGCTGATAGAACAGAATATAGAACAGTTATCCTTTCTAAGCGATTGTGATTGATGGTATATATTTAGAAACAGACAATTGATGTGCAACATCTGCAAACTGTCAAATTGTTTACAATATTATAGACTATTACTGGATGATTGCCGAAAAAAAGTGCCGGGGTAGGCATTACTTCAAAGTGTACCTATTTCAAATTATAGCAGATATGATATGTTGCGAATTTTGAATAGCACAAAAATAATATGAATAATTATCTGATGTAAGTGACTCACTGAATTATTAAGTGCAAGTACTCGTTTGTAGTTTTGTATCAGCAATATTCCATAAAGTAAATACTTTTACTCGTGTTTTAACAGAGAATGCAGACACTAAGTGAAATCTTGAAAAATGTAAATTTAGGATAATAAATCTAGTGGTTTTCCTTTAATTTGTGATGTACCTAATTCCATTGATATACACATGTAATTTGAATTCGAGGTTAAAGTTTTGTTTTTGCCTCCTAGTAAAAATAACGTGAGCAATACCACCTGACACTTAAAATTTATCATCTATAGTTTATTATAGTGACTCTCAAATTGCCACAGAATTCCATAAACAATATCTGGAAACAAGTTGTATACATTGTTTTTTTTTTCGAACTATATATTAAATAAAGAGGATTAGATCACGAAATCATTCCTATTGCTTCAGCGGAAATCAAAATTGGTCTATAGGTAGACGGAAAGTGTGATATTGCAAACAGTGAGACAACTAATTTTTTCTTTTTTAAAAGCATGCACAGAGTGTTTTTTGTTAATTTTACATAGCATGCGAAAAAATCATGTAAGAACACGGACCCCATTTTGCATATGACTTTCACAATAAAATAAAAAAGTCTTGGAATTATCTTTCATTTCTGTGTCACCAAAAGGCAATGGCTGTTAGACGGAAAGTGTGACATTGCAAACAGTGAGACAACTGATTTTTTCTTTTTTAAAAGCATGCACAGAGTGTTTTTTGTTAATTTTACATAACATGCGAAAAAATCATGTAAGAACACGGACCCCATTTTGCATATGACTTTCACAATAAAATAAAAAAGTCTTGGAATTATCTTTCATTTCTGTGTCACCAAAAGGCAATGGCTGTTAGACGGAAAGTGTGACATTGCAAACAGTGAGACAACTGATTTTTTCTTTTTTAAAAGCATGCACAGAGTGTTTTTTGTTAATTTTACATAGCATGCGAAAAAATCATGTAAGAACACGGACCCCATTTTGCATATGACTTTCACAATAAAATAAAAAAGTCTTGGAATTATCTTTCATTTCTGTGTCACCAAAAGGCAATGGCTGTTTTCGATGTTGACTTTCAGGGCTACTTTCATAGCCTACGTAAAGAGGTTATTCTTTTTCGAATTTAAAATGATCGCAATGTGATTTTTGTTTTGTTTTATTGTTTTTTGTTACGTTATTGTATTAATGTTACTTTATTTCATTAATAAAATACTTACTACTTACTTACTTAAAGTTTTTTGTTAGCTACAGGGAGACAGTTTGATTTTTCTTCGTTTCAGTTTGATGATCTAATGGTCAAATGACTAACATTTCTGTTGCAACATTACGTCACCCGAGAATTGGTTTGGTTTAAATTAAAGGTTTGCGTATTTGGTACCAAGAAACTGTGTGATAGGATTTGTTTTTTAACTTGAAGTTAGTCTTATAAAAAGTTCACCTTCCAATTTTAAAAGTATTTTGCAAACCGTTAACAAGCTATGTTAATTAACGTAAAAGTCTACTTTTTTGACTTATGTCCAACCTCCTATATTTTGAAATTGTTTTTTTGTTCCATACACGTGGAACAAAAAAAATGGATATGGCACAAAGCAATTCTCATCCAAAATATCTGAAAGGCAAGAAAGCATATGGAGTTGGACGTTAAAATTCGAGAAGAAAAATAGATTTCATCTCTTTTTATTAAAAATGTTTTTATGCAAAAAATACAATAAAATAAGAAAATTATTTAAATAAAAACAAACAAACAAAATAAAGCAGTTCTACTGCTATAACAATAAGTTTAATTAACATCTTCTGTTAAATAAACAGACTTTAAGTTTCTAAAGATTTAACAACGTTTTAAAGTATTGCTTATCGATATTAGAAATAAACGGAAGCAAACCTTGTGAATCTTTTTTCTTTTCTTTTGATATCGGTTTTGATCTTCAACTATATATAGCGTTTGCAGCCCCATTGTGTTCAGCCAGTAACTGAATTCATATCCTCATAATATCGAGGTGGAGGTGGAACAAACCAGTACTAACATTTTGTTTCCGATCAGTGTCCCACATACATAGCATTTCTTTAACATTATTGCACGTAGGACAAAACAATTCTCAACTTTTTTAATATTTTCTCTATCTCTTGTGTCGTGATATGCAAGTGGAAAAAACAATTCTCGCAAAAAAATGCGAAAAACTATGTGGAAAACTTTTTCCCAAACGCCAAAAAATGGTTTATAGAACAAAACAATTCTACAAACTGTTGATTTTGGTGGATATGGGATGAAATCGATGTTCGATATCTTGGGAATGGAATGACATACATTGAGCAAATTGAATCACAGATTTAAAAAGAGCATACAAAAATACCATAGAATCCGTTCCTAACTCAAAAACGACAAAAGTTGAGTATGGAACAAAACAATTCTCAGGCGACGATTTATATTTTACCAACATATAACTTCAAATATATTAAAGTTTTGCTAAGATTTCTTGTAAAGCTGTTCGTTTCTTTCCCCTATATCCATTTTTATCCATTATCAGTTAATAATGCATTTTTCTGTTCTCAATAGTTCTAGCTACCATATTTTGTTCTAAGTCTTTAGCTCAACGAGTCTTTTTCACAATTTTGTAGGTCAATTCATCTGTGCAGAGAGTTTGTGACTTAACTCACAACTTTTTTTAAACTTTCTTACGTAACTTCCCATATCCATAAATTGGTTTTATAAAACCGATATTTTCCAAAGAAATGCTCTAGCACTTTTGAAAATAACTGTTATTTGAGTAGGGATATCTAATAAATCCATATTTTCACCGGACTTGCGAGGGCAAGCGTACTTCAAAAACAACTGTTCGATTTTCGAAAACAGAATTTATTTTCAAATAATGTAGCGAAACTTTCATTCTTCTTGTGATAAAGATTTTACACTTATTTTATCACTATTTTCTCGAAAACCACTCTAAGCATTTTGACAAAAAGCAATATGTTAATAAGACTATTTACTTGTTTTTCTCGTGCTTGTGATTAGGTTAGGTTGCTTGGTTATTACTAGGGTTCGGATTTTCATGCACTAAAGATCTCAAAAGATGCGCTTAAAATATGCGCTTATAAATGCAAAATATGCATTTAAACATGCATTGAAACCGCTAGCCTGTTGTACATGTAAACGTGTTACTATGCCTGCACACAATGGTGTAAGTGCAGCAGTAGTATGAAGCGTGCGTGTGAGCTGCTTTTTTGACATTTACTTTGACAGTGCTACGTACTACTGCTGCAGCTACACCATTGTGCGCAGACAATTTAGCTTTAAGCTTTAGCACGTTGTACTTACACACTTTCATTTAGCTTAGCTTTGTGTCGTCGGAAGCTTTTTGTAGCCATTTTCATACAGTCCCAGCCAAAGAGCCTTTTTTTTTTTTCATTTCAATGTTTTGCCGCCACAATCTTGTCAAGATTGGAATATCGTTCAAGATTGTGAAATGAACAAAAGAAAAAGATAATAGTTTTAAGCTTCGTTTGCACTGACATAAAGGGGATATATTTTTACTGTCTAGTTAAATGTTTGAACAATATGCTCCAAAAATATGAATTGATATTATAAAAAATATACAAAATATGCAAATATAGTAAAATATGCACAAAAATTGCAAAATATGCATTCATAGTAAAATATGCAAAAATATGCACTAACGGTTAAATGCCATTTTAAAGCAATGGAAATCCGATCCCTAGTTATTACCTAAAATTATGTCATGTGCATTCAAAAAGGCATAAAGTATTTTTGTTGTTTCCCTCCTTTTTTGGACTAGATTTTTGATTACAAACAGCATTCTGTTCGTTAGCGGTGCATGGTCTTTAAGATCTATAAAAAAATTAATCTCAATAAGGTTACGTAGACTGCAGTAGTTCTATTGGCGTAGAGGAGCTTCGACTTTACTTCGCATTACAGACAAATGACTAAAACATGCCTCCATCCTTCCATCTGTTACTTCGAAAGCTTTATTTTTTTTAGTTTCTAGGATATATTTTTAATTATCTTTTCCAAATGTTAAGCTACATCAACGACATCTTTTAACAAAATTAAACAAATGATGCAATCTTTCATACAAGTGTCATATAAACCCGTTGTGTACTATTTCTTTTAAAGCGTTTATAAAAATACCAATAGTAACTTATAAGAGCATCAAATAAAGTGGTTCTTGTAATTTCATATTAACCCTGCTGCAAAAGTCAATGGTACCCGTTCTCCGAAATCTACGGCACCTCTTGCTATACACACCACCTCACAGCGCAATATATAACTTCGACTGCATCCCCCGCCCTCCTACTTGCAATTTTCAATGTCATTTCCTTAACTAAAATGCACCTGTTTACATAATCTCAAGCAGAATCCATTAATAAAATTGTTCACTGTATTTGAAAGCCATGCAGTAATTCCCAAGGAACATCTATTTTTTTGTATATAAAATACGACCATTATCATCTAGAAATTACGTTTTTTATTAAATTTCTATAGAATCTCAAATTTATACAACTAAAATATAAAAAAACACGCGGTAAACTTGTAAAGCTGCCAAAATTCAATTGATAGTCTCATCCAAATTTAGACTTTATGGCTTGCCTTGGTTGTGTGTTTGTTTCGGGTAAAATAATTGACAGTAGTATTTAAGAAAAATATAATTTTAATACCAAGCAATTTGTGCAATAAAATGTTAGTATAAATAATTTTGTCCAATTGTGATTCGATTTTAATGGCAATTAAGGACTTGCTTGTAATCGGTAGTGGGCATGGGCATTCCCCAAAAAATTCTCTCCGAGACATTTTGGCAGCGGATATGTTTTTATATTTTCGTGGCTTATTAAGCATCAATATAACAAGTGAGGAAATTTTCAACAATGCTCGTGACATCATTTTGAAGATTATTTATGTTTTTTTGTTTGACAGAAAAGTGGTTGTGAAATTTATGGTTTTATAGAAATTTTTGTGAAACGTTTTAGTTCGAACTGACTCAAGGTTGACATTGTTTTTTTTGTCTCTTAATTTTGTTTATAGGTGCGCCATCTGCTTCGGCACGGCAGAGGTAAGACATTTTTGTTTTTTTTAATTTTTATAAATTCTGTTTCTATTTTTTTTTTTGATATACATATTAAAGACCGAAATATATACTGTCGACGATTTTATGGCAATTTTTAATTAGAATTCTAAAGTAGACTGAATTTGTTTTATCTGCTGATGACAGGTATACTAGATTTAGAGGGAAAAAAACGAGTTATTGAAAAGAAGTGTCCACCTTGGTAGAGGGTGATTTATTTTGGGTATATTGCGCTGTTATATCTTACTGTTTATTAAACAGTAAGCAAAGGTTTTTTTTAAATAACATACAGTCAAAAGGCCCATAATATAGCGACAAAATATTAGCTTCCTTTTAAATAGGAAGAGGTCGAGTTGGTCATAATTACTAGTATACCTACTACCTGATCAAATGTTCGCGGCACTGGTCTGCATTGTCGGTTTGTATTCCTAACTTGTTAGAAAGAAAAAAAAGTCTGGTAGTTCTATTTCTAAATGGCCTTTGAGCTTATAAATCTGCAGATAGATATACACCATGCCAAAGAAGGACAATTCAGCCTCCCAAAACCTTGTTTTCGCTTTCTTGTTTAACGCTTGACTTGTTTAATGGAGCATTTCCTGGGGAAGTACGATAACTTAGGCGCTAAAAAATTATAATGTTTTTTTTTGTAGAGGGGTTAAATACAAACATTTTTTATTATCTCGCTACGCTTAGGCGGGAGGGGTAATACTATTATTATATAAATACTTTAAATGAAAAAAAATAATATTACTAAACAATGGCAGCACTAACAATAAAGTACTCAGCGTTGCCACTAAAATCTTTAGCAAATGTATTACGTTAGCCAACAAAAAGTAGCATTTTCAAACAAAATGTAGTAACTGTCTTTTTTCTATTGAAATTTAAATTGAGTAACATAACAAACAAAGTAAACAATTTCAGAACGCAGTTTAGATATGATGCTGTTTTTATTTTTTATATTTCTAAAGCAGTCGGACACACTTTGAGTTTTTTTGCACTATTATAATTGGAAATGTGTATGGGAAAGAGTTCAGGTCTAACAAGCAAAGTCATATTGCAAACAAATGACTTCTGACAAGCGCGACAAAAGGGTTTGTCAGACCTATCTTCGACCCACGAAAATTGGTTTTCCCATTCCTTGCGATATCTTTGTGTGCGAGCTGAAGATTTGCACTTACTTTAGAGTGATGCCAAGTTTTTAAATCTATTTATCTAGTTTTAAAAGCAAAAGGGGCAAAATTCGAAATGTTGTTCGTAAAAAAGTAAAACGGTTAGACGGATCTTGAGAAATGTAGTACCTTAGGGTAACGATGTAGTATGTATTAGTACGGCGTTAGGAAATCCAGCAAATATGTAGAACAGTACTATGTAGTACAAGTGGTAACGCTGGTACTAAAGCATTTATAAAGCCAGAGATCTGTTTTTTCAAGTTACTTTTAAATGAAGTTAGAAATAAATAATTTCAAACTTGAAATTTAAGAAAAAAATAGAAGACATAAATCAATCTGGTTTTCAGAGTTCGATTAAGAATAACTGGAGGCAGTAAATAATGGAAACTAATTTAGTGTCTTAGTTCACAATATTGAAAAAAATCAGCATACAGCATATTTTTTTTTTATTTTTTACCTTAAATTTCAAGTCTAAAAATAATATTTTTCAAAAACAATTTTCAGATATAATTCGACTTAAAAATAATATTAAAGGAAAGATTACTGGCCTTCAAAAATGCGGTAGGACTTTATTGTAAGTGCTGCCATTATTTTTTTAATAGTTTTTACTTTCATTTAAGTATTTTTTGTTTAAATTACCACTCTCGCCTGAAGTGAGCGAGATAGACCCCTGTTCTGCTCTCGCATTCCTGTCAGATATTCGCGGGGATTATAAAAACATATACAGCCTTATTTATAAACGTATTATAAAGAGTGTATAAAGTTATGCACCCTCTAAAATGCCTCTAAACGCATAAACCTTATTTATAAAAAATTTTCGACGTTGTATATAGCTTGTATAAGCTAAACGCGCTTGGACGTAGTTAAGAGCTTGTATAGAGGTGGAATAGTACCGAAATGTCATTTTGACTTAAAAAATCAGTCACATTTTATTTTAAATGAAATCAAAAATAAATTAGATAGATTGTATCGACATTTTGATTTTCAATTTTCAAGATTCTACAAGTGTACTCGATAAGAAATATGTGCAGAAATGAGATATTTCAAATTGTTTTAAAAATTCGTTTTAATTTGCTAAGACTACCGTTTCTTAGGAGTCTCAAATCATTATTTTTCTTTTTTAGTTTTAAATTTTTTTAATTCCTTTTCCTATTTGTATTTGAATTTGCATTTCTCACAAGTTTTTTTTTATCTTTTCGGACAGATAAATGTAATAGATTTGACGCAAGCCGTCAATTTTTGGAAGGGTGTATAAAGATTGTATAAATGCTTATACACTGCATAGCAATACCGGCGTTCAGCAAATTCTAATAAATAAAGCTAATAAATATCAATGAGGAAAAATGTTGCGTATACGACACAGTATCAAAATTTCGAAAATGGTTTAGGAAAATCGTAGTCCTCTTTATCTCTTTGGGGGAGTTATTAAAGAATATTGCAATATTCCAAGAGGTACACGATTGGCGTAAAATAAGATTTAGCAACACTATTTATGGCAGATGAATAAATGATATATATATACTCGACCTGGTTGGCTCTCTTGGTCTATTAATGTGAACATAATACTTCATCAGATTATTTAAGATGAAGAAGAAACTGCGGAGCGTGCAATTGTCCGCAAACTGAAGTCCTAAGATGACCACACAGCTGCAGTCAGACCATAGCCAACATCGGAGCATAACGATTGTACAAACTGATCTATGAGCAACAAAATTCATAAAGTTGGAAAACAGTAGAACAAGCTCAACAATGATGATTTCAAAGCATAAGCTAACATAGTAAAACCGTGGATCATGGCTGTGATTGAGAACTTAATTCACTGGTGTGTAAATCGTTCACTCCAGTAGCACAAGCTTCTTTATTTTTAGAGATTCCCCCTTCTCATTTAAGAAACCAAACAAAAAAAAATCTCCAAGGCTTCTGGCAAATCTATGAAGTTTGGGAACTATAGTCGAAGCATGCTTCTCCGACGTGTATGTGTAGACGTACTATAAAACATCAGAAAATATAAATCTGCTCAAGCAAATTGTGAAAACTACATTAAATGGTACCCAAAAAAGTTTGCACAGACTATTTTCACAAGCTGTTTGCTCAAATTATTTCCACAACAAATTTTTCACATTCAGCAATCACAAATTGACATAAATATTATGTGAAGGTTGAAGATTGAATAGTAAAAATTATTAAATTAAGGAAAAAGTACTTTGCCAAATTTGAAATACATATTTACTATAGCGGGTTCAAAATTTAAAAAGTGAACGTAAAAAGCAGCTGTCTTTTGTTTTCACAGCAGACATACGACAAATCAAAATCTAAATCTAGCAGACAGCATATAAACCATTTGTAATTGAATGGCGGGGCTTTGAATATACATTTTTGTGAGTGATGTGGAGTAGACTCTTGAATACAGTCGCGATTTTGCTTACTTATAGCAGGTAAATATAAAATTCGTTTTTAAATACTATCCATTTTCAATGCAACAGTTGTTTTGAATTATTTTGTGGACGTAATATTTACAAAGAAGGCTTTAAGCTTCGTCCTTTTGATGCCTGTCAAATAGACATACCCAGACCCAACCCTCAACAGTAATACAAACAACCCGAATCAACTACTAAGTAGAGATACTTACCAATATCCAAAGAAACTATTCAAATCGTTGCCCGCCAATTCCTTTGGGCCGTCTTCAACTGAAAACTTAGATAGCTCTCTTTCCCTCGAGCCCATCTCCTCGGCAGACTCGTCAGCAATACCACTGTCATCTTCAGTGTCGGTGGCTTCCTCGTCAACTGGATGGAGTTTTCTTTCGAACGAATTATGCGGATTCCCATTCAAATAGTAATCCATCTTATTCGAATACGAAGGCGTACACTTCACAATTGACACAGCAGCACTTGTACACAAAACCCTTAGACCGTCTAAGTAGAAAAAAAAAACTTAAAACGACGTTTCAGCGAATTTTCGTCTTCACACCGCGGAGCGTACAGAACCCGTTTAAATATTAGTTTTCAATTGCAAAAATCTTGCACACAGCTCTCGGCTTGGGCCAAAAAATAAAATGCGCGTACAAAACAATTTCTTCACTAGCTCCACCAGCAGTTGATCTAATTCACTAGCAGACGCGCTGCAGATTTCGTAACTCAGCGAAGAATTTTATTTTTATAGAATCCGTTGGATTGTTCTTTTGTATGACGGGTCTCTTTTTTGCAGTTTTTTTTTTGCGCGCTTCGTTTCTTCTTCGTAAATGCTCTTCGTGAAAATTCGTTCGCACTTGCGGCGACAGATATACACAGATATTTAGAGGTTTTGATGATCTGCACACAGCACGAAATGCGTCACAAACAGGTAACGCGTAGTCCCGCGAAATATTAAGTGAGAAGTGATGTAGTAATTACTTGCTGTTTATATTCGCCCGGTCAATAAGGAAAAAGGATTAATTTGACATATCCTCCGAGGTAGATGACACTGTGATGAGTATTGATATATTGAGCGCACAGAGCACAGGTATACGTAATTATCTTCAAAGGCGAAAAGGAGATCTTCCGTGCACGATGCCAGAAGATACTAGCAGTCAGCAGCCAACGGCGAGTGCAACACACTTTGTGCAATTAGCAGATCTTTTTGGCTTAATTTGCGATGATTTTGGCACTGCAATGTGTTTGTAACGGTGTGTGCAGTTTGTCCGTATAGATATGTGTCCTCACATAGCTGGGATAGCATAGATTCTATATCGCTTTTGGTGAGTTCTTATTTGTGAGGTTATGCTCTATACTTGTGATATGTACCTGCTTAGATTGCTTTGGTAAATATTTATTGTTAATGGGAAGTTTTTATTAATTCGTTTGCTTGGCGGCTGCTATTGAAAATGTTACGGCTAATATTTTGGCTGTCATTTTAAATTGCTGGCAATAGGATTGAAAGCCTCGAAGCGATTACTTTTGAACTTGTAGTGGTTTTCATTTTAATTTAATTACCAGCGTTTTACCGCTAATTGGTGCAATCAGTATCGCGTGTTTGTGTGGTTAAATAGAACGTAGTTTTGTGGAATGGAACAGCATATGGATTTTTGTATAATTTGCTTTATTCTTGGGGTCAACCGACAAGGTTTTTCAGTTGGGATAGTTTCAGTAAAATGTCTCCAGTTGCATACTATAAGTAAGTTGAGGTTTTAACTCTGTGTGGATTCCCAGTGTTAGACGGAAAGCCTCGTCAGGCGGTGAAGTCAATTAGCTTTGATTCTACTTGTTTTGCCATCAGAAACATTCAATCCGCTGATTTTTGGTTAGGTCGATGTCACTGTACACGTACAGCTCGTAGTGCAGATTATTGTTAAATAGTCCTCTCGAAAAGTCAAGAGGTGGTTAAAGTCATTTTTTATTTTTATTTGGCTGCCTTAACAAGCTGTCTCTGGACAACTAAAGCAGAGAGCAAAACCTGAAGAAGTATTTTTTCGCAAGAACTAAACCTTGGACTTTTTACTAAACGTATTTTGTAGCACTCTAACGAGGGGTCACAATGCCCCATTATCGCTGTTTACTAAAACGTTCGATGTCCAAGGTGTTGGCCCTCAAACGAACTGTGCGACTTTTGGATTCTATTCGACAGACTGCCAGTTAATTTTTTTTGTATGTGATCAATCCACTTGAGATGACGTTTCTTCATAGAAGTACAATGGAAAGAAATTTCAGTTCAGTTTCAGTTTTTGAATTCATTATTAGATATTAAGTGTCTGACTTATAGGTGTTTAAAAAACAAACGTAAACAATCGCAGGTTGATCGGCCAGTGGTCAGTCGGAAAATTTCCTATTCGTAACCCACTCTATAAACGCAGTTTTTTTGATCTGTCAAAGAAACAGTTCTATATTTAAGATTCCTTTTTTGGGTAGCGTGCTCTTTGCCAGTCACAAAGCTCTGAGTCGCAAAAGAACTGCCCGAAATCATAACATAAAGAGAAACTAAAACAGTAAAAATCAACAAATCGATTGGAAAACAAAATTGCCCTGAATATATTTGAAATAAATAACTACATCAACTATTTACCGCATTTAAACCAATAGCTCGCTTACACCCGCCAAACTGCTGGGCAATTCCTTTACAACTCGCATAAAGTCGTCCACTGCACACGCATAAAAGTACCCCTTTTGAATGTTGTCCCGTCTCCACCTGATCCATGGCACCCAGTCACTAATATCATCACAAATTATATAGTCTCGGCTCAGCTCATCCTTTGTCAAGTAAGGGTTATTTATTCCGATTAACACGATGCCCCTGCTAGGTGAAGACCTCGCATCGACCAGCACTTTGTAAAACAGTTTCGGAACCGGGAGCTCTCCATTGTTGTTCTCATCAGACGAAAGATAAATCTCCCTCGGTTCACCATTTTCATTCGGCAGTGTGATCACCCCCCACGTTCCGGTATAACAATCGACAGTAATGCTTTTTTTTGCCACAAACTGTCGTACTCCATTTTCCACAGCATTCCAAGTGCCGCCATTGAATATCTGCCATTGTGGGGCGGCATTGAAGAAATTAAATGTTGCCCGTTGTTGAGTTCCAAGGATGTGGTCGGTTTTCGCCGACAGATGCCCCCGCGACAGAAACTGTGTGCGATTGTTGAAGAATTTCTCATAGTTCCGGCCGAGCAGGCTCTCCAAGATGCGCTTCTGATTTTCCTTCGAGTAGAAGTGGTTCATGTTTCGCTTGCCAAAGAAGCCCCCCTTGCTGAAATTCAAACGTTGAACGTACTTCTGAAAGTGAACATTGGCCGGCTCGAGTCGGTTAAACGTCCAAAGGGTGCTGACCGCCGACTTATCGTGACAAATATCGAGCGTCTTTACAAATCGATTGACACTGACATTGAAACCGACCTCGTACAGGCGACCATAGTCAGCGCATGCGATTTTAGTCTCCCGCACTCTATACCTAACTGGGGATGTACAGTTCAGCACATGAAATGGAACTTTTTCCCGTCTCACCAGGTATAGTTTGTCTTCGAGGCAAGTTGCATTGATGTACTTGCTTTTGGGGTGCATCTGAAAACCCTGCGTGCAGTGAAGTTCGATGTCAGCACCACGGGGGATTTCTAGATACCCCCTTGATTTGACTGGCCAAAAGTCGGTAGAACCGGGCTGCAGGAACAGTGGCTGTGGCTCGACGAGGTCTTTATTTACTTCTAAGATACACGGAGGGCCTAAAAAGAAAATATAAAACAAATCCAATACTGACTATGAGTAGTTGTGGAACTAGTTAAACTCACCATTGGGAATGCGTTCCACTTTGATTTCCTCCTCTTGTTTCAATTGAATACGCGCTGGCACAGAAGAAAAACTGAGCACAACGATGCAAGTGATAAGAGGAAACTTCCAAACACCCGCCATATTGGCTCTAAGTGTTTCTTTTTTCGACATGTTAATACGCGACCAACTTATAACGCTCGTCATACAGCAATCATTGTTTGGAATTTAAAACCACACTACAACACTGAGCATTCCACTGCGTCTGCTTCGGCTAACGTCAAAAATGTATCTGACTCGGTAGAAAGCTGAAACTGTGATGAGAGCGAGCACCTGTTACATTGAAAGCTTGAATATTTTAGTTCGTTGAATAGGGTCAACCTATGGTACTCGCAGCACGTGGCGACATCTTCCTTTCCCTTCTGTTTTGTGCTGTTTGGTTGTATGTATATCTCGAGATGTATCTGCGAGATATTATGACGAGGGAAACATAAGATCCAACAGGTGATTCATACTGAAAGGTTGTCGCTGTTTTAACGGAAGTTGGAGCTCATTAGTGCTATCTAATTGCTTTGTTGCAGTACCTACTACGTAGTAAAAATCCGTTTCTACATCGATATCGTTTTCGGCGGCGGTAATTAGATGCTTATTGTTTACATTTAGTGTTTCCCATTAAATAATCGGTAGGTATACCATACGGAGATTGTAGTTTCTGACAGACAATACTTGAGAGGATGTCACTGAACCTGAAGGAGATTAAAATCGAATAGCCGATGTGGTATTTTGTTTACAGAACATTGCAAGAAGTTATTGTGTAATTGACATCTTGTAGTTGCATTCACAATTTGTGTGACCTACTACAATACAACTTTTCTGACTAATGACGAAGTGCTTTTCCAACTTAAAATAAAGTGCACGACTGGGTCGCACGAAACTTTCTCATACATATCAACAGTTTGACTGATTGCTTTTTGTTTTATTAGGTTTGTACGTAAAGAACTCAGAAGAGATTCTTGAATCTAGATAAACAAACCGTACACAAAACATAAGAATATACTTAAATAAAGTGCACTTTTGGCTTAAATATATTAACTTCAGATGGCAGTGCATCAAATAATAATTTTTTTTTTGAATTTATTTCGTTACAAAAATTTATAAAGGCTAGCCACCGCACAATTTACAGTACAGAGATATGATATAGGAGAACATTTATATCTTTCAGCTGAAATAATTTACATCTTTTTAATACATGTTGATTAATTAAGTTTATTTATTTTGCAGGAAAACAACGAAAAAAACCTCCATTTGACAAAAAAATAAAAAAAAACATATACATACATTGTAGATATAAACACATAGGTATATAAATAAATTAAAAAGTAAAATAAAATAAACAAATAACACATAAAAACATAATAAATAAATAAGTAAATAAATAACAAATAATTAAATAAATAAATAAATATATCAATAAATAACAAAAATAATTTAAATAAAAAAAGTTAGTTTAAAAAACAAAAAAACGCGACTGAATGTAAAAAAAAAAGAATTAAAAAGATATGAACAAGACGCATTTAAGTAAAATATTGGTGATCTGGTTTCAGGTGCCTGTTGTTTGAGGTAGCGTTCATGATATACTAAAATTTGTACACAGTAGGTATAACGTGTTTTCAATTGTGTAAGTTGTAGGTGGTTGCTAGTTATTTGATGGTGTATATTTAGAAGAGCTGAAGTGGACGGTAGTTGATAAAATTGAGTTCTTATTCTGGTTTTATTTAAAGTGAGGCAAAAGTACCGAACTTGAACACAGATCGGGATTTGGTTTTGGATTTTTATTCGTATTAAATAAATATTCTTAATGCGGCTTTATTTGCATTTTTATCCTAAAGATCCTAAAGATGTATTTCGAACGAAATCGATATGGCTGTTGTTGTAAAATTATGCTGAGAAAATAGTAGCATGCATTGCAATGCTTGGTGCGAAAAATACTATAAGCTAAAAACTGAGTACAAGGTATTGTTTCGGATGTAAGCATTACTTGCTTTTTAAATTTACGCAAAATATGAACCCAATGGGGTTTTCGAGACACGAACAATTTTTAAAAGTACCGTTCCCGGTGATTCGGATGGAAAATGAAGGACGCAACAATTTTGAGAATATTAATTTATTGCCAACTATGCATTTTGGTCGAAATTAGTATGTGCGTTATAAAAAAAAATATAAAATTCCATACACTTTTTTGAGTTCCTCTATCATCGTAATGTCATAATCGACTAAAATCTCGAGCTCAAAATTGAGTACGAATACAATGTAATAAATAAAGTTAAAAAGAGAAAAAGTAGCAAAAAATTTTATCAGGGTCCTCGAATAAGTGTCAATTCGCAATTTTAGTCGTACAACGGTCACTCTGTATGTCAGTTGTTTTCATCCGACATCCTTTTCGCAAAATAATAAAAAAATATCAAAGTTAATGACACTACAGATATATGTATAGAACTTTCCAGTGGAAAGGCGGCTGCCTACAAGCTGTTTTCCCGAAAAATTCATGAAGTCACGCACACAATGCTGATTTCTTTTCTTGAATGGTCATATAAGCAAAAGGATTGGTGGCCGGCCGTTAACAACTTGCTTTTTAGTAGCTCACGCGCATTGATCGAAATTACAAAAACAACAATGTGAACAAATGATTTTTCGGGGTATAGACATCGAAAGATATCTATCTCTTTAATTTCATTCATCTCTGCTAAATAGATTGTGTCAGGAAAAACTGACCAGAAATTTCCATGAACAACGTGATATTAGAGCAGCAAATAGTTTAAGTTGTCACTTCTCGAAATCACTCACACATTTATATAATGCGCGGTTTGTGTGTAAAACAAGGCAGACGTCAATTCTTGGGACGACAGAAGTGTACCGAATATTTTAAAAGATTTGCTGTGAACTCACCAATACACACTGTCAGATTGAAATGTTTGTTGTGTTGTAAGAAACAAATTTTGTGCTATGTGATTCGAAAACATGCAATTATTCGTGCAATTGTACACTTTAATTGAAATATATTGATGTGGCCTATTAAAACATTCATAATTTACTGTAGGAAACAAAAGAAAAGTACCCACATAAAACAAACCACTATTAAGTGCTAGAATGAATTTCATTGTAAAACGCCATTAGTTTAAAATTCACTTGAATTTGTTTTTAGGTCAACATAGTGAATTTGTTTTAAATTATGTCCAATTTATGGAGAATCTTAAAATAATTGTAAGCAGTTACCATATAATATAATATAATTACTTGAAGTGGACATAAACTACGGGCATTATTAAAATAATTTCCGGTTGGAGATAAGGATCTATTCTTATGAGTGTAGTGCGAAGAGCGGCCAAGTGAAAATTCGTATTCATGGCAGAAGTTCACCAATATAAGCCGTCAGTTTCTAGTTGTAATAGCAAATTGAGGTTAAGTTTAGACGAAATTCTTATCACCGCCTTTCTGGCTCGCGACTGTCTTCTGTGGATTGTGAATAAGGTCTGATGTTTCACAACAAGAACATTTTTTCGTCTAAATTTTCCTACTCAAAGTAATTAAGACACATTTTTTAACAGCGACTAGATCACTAAATAAAAATGTTAATTTAAAAATAATTTTTTTACAGTCAGTCGGGTTTTTTGTTTTTTTTTTTTAAATTAACTTTTTTTAATTCTTTTTTCTTGCAGTCAGTCGGGTATTTTGGTTTTATAAATTAACTTTTTTTATTTTTATCTTTGAAGCCTATGACACTCCGGGGAAGAATACGAATATTTTGATACCTCACTCTTCAAAATTGGTCAAGCCGTTTACGCTACAAGGCGTCCCGTAGGAACGTACATAGGATACGCTCGAAACACATAACCCTCCCTGTGTCCAGTCGGGTAAAAAGAATGCTGTCTTAAGATTATTAATAGTAAATTCTATAAATATACCTACATTATATTGATTTGTTACCAGTTCGCCTTAAATATCACGGATAGTTTTCAAAGCACGCCACACATGTTACTGCTCTTAAGTCGTATGTGGCTGTACATCTAAGCAGTGTGCACACTTAATCGCACGTGATACTCATGCTTTGTGATTTATTTTCCACGCAAACACTCTTCTATTATCTAGGTTTTTATATCATTCTTTTATTATTTTAATTTATTTGAATCTCGATATCTCTTAATGAAAAATTAGTAGCCGATAAGGCAATGCGCATTATCGGTGTACCCTTATAAATTAGCAGCGACAACCACTCCTTCACTTCGGGAAAATCCAAAGAGGTTATCAAACACTGAGGTATTATTTACTATAGAGTGGTATTTCAATCGATTTTGTTCTGAGATTAAAAAAAATAGAAACTCTCATGAAAAATGGAAACGTCAATGTCATATAGGTCTTTCAATCAAAGCTCTATACGAACTGTGGCACTCCAAGTAAACACTTAAATACACGTTGATTGGTATACTTCAAAACTATCACCAGTTTACCTATTCGTCAGTTTTTCTGAAGTAGGGAACTTAAAATTTTGTTTTTTCTCGACATCTTATGTTTTTAACTCCATCTATAAAATATAGTTTACTACTGGGTCGTACGAAACTTTCTCGTTCAACAAAAGTTGAAAAACGATGCTAGATTTTGTGTCGAAACTTTTTAGTAACAATTTTAGCAAGTTCTGGTTGAAGAGTACAAGAACAAGTGTAGCAAGATTTGTTACGGAATGTGTTTGGTTTTGACTGGAATAGATTAGTAGCGCTGGTCTAGGGTGCGCCACTGGATATGCTACTGGACGCGGGGTGCAAATAAAGTGAAAGCTTCTGATTGTGTAAGCTCCAAGTGCATGTTTAATAAGGTTGAAGAAAATAGGAGATGATATTTGCTAAAAACAAGTTTTCCTAGCTCTAATTGCATTTTAATTTTCAATGCGATATTGAGCTACCAAAAATATATCGTGTGTGAACATAGGTTACGATTTGGGTAGTCGTTTTTGAGGAATAATTTTAATACGGCTTTGTTTCCGTTTTTTTGGGGAAACTAAGTACCTACGGGATCTTATTAAGAATACTTTATATTATCATTAGTATGTATTTCGATCTAAATTCTTAGAGCGTTTTTTTGTAAAATTATGCAGATAAAATATAGCTACAAATATTGCAAAGCTTAGTTTGAAAACTGCCATTGCTCAACTATTAAGTTGAAAACTGAATATAAGGTATTGCTCAGGATGTAAGCATAACATGGTTTCTAAAGTTTCATCGAAGTCGAATATTGTTTTCAAGATGTGAGCAGTTTTTAAAAGACGCGTTTTCGGTTATTCGAATGTAAAATGAAGGAATAGGTAATTTTGAAAATTAAATCAACTCCAAGTACCTATGCAATTTGGTCAAAATCGTTGGGTCCGTTTTCGAGTAAACTAAGGACAACCAAATTGTTTAAATATGTCGTTTTTCAAAAATACATTTTACGATAATATAGAGAAAGGCTGAGTTTGCTTTTAAGTTAGAAATAGCCATATTACCTTAGGAATGAGCTTTTGTTCCAATCGTGTGGAATGTTTTCGAGATACGTCCAGATTTCAAAGTAACTTTATTCGATTTTTTAAAGCCAAAAACTGAGTGTTCAGTCATGTTAACCTCACCTACTTTAGATCAAATATAAATTTTGGTTGAAATCGTTAGAGCCGTTTTCGAACAAATTAAAGTGGTATGAAAATTTTGTATGGGAAGTACCATTATTATTGAGGTTACCTTGCAAAAAAAAAAGACAGCGAACTTCAGGCCCACAAACTCTAAATCCGAAGTTTGAAGTTGAACCAAGGGCAGCCATTACGGCTGTAGGCCTCGGGAGCACGCAGACGGACATAATTTTGCGACCCACTTTTTTGAGTTCCTTTATCATCATTAGAATTGATTAACATCTCGATTTCCACATTTTTTACGAATACAAAACTATCTTTCTCCTTTTACGTTATCGAGAAAGTTAAAAATCTTCAAGTGAAATAGAAATATCTAGGAAAGTACGCAGTACAAAACTTTTATTGTTAAAATGTCTTTAATACAACAGTCCACTGACGTCGAACTCAGGCAAGTTGGGGTTCTTCTTGGCGAACTCGGCCACCTCGCAGGCATACGAATAGCCAGCCATGATATCGGTCTTCCTCCAGGTCAGCCAACTGATCTTATCACTGACATCGGTGCACAAAATATAGTCCCTTTCAATCTGGTCCAGACTCAAATGTGGGTTGTTGACACCAATCAGGACCACACCCATTTTGGTCGATGGCTGGATAATGACACGGAAGTACAACATCGGCACAGGGATCAAGCCATTGTGATTCGCATCGTAGTTTAGATACAATGGAGTCTCAACACCGTACTTATTGGGCAGAGTAGTAACGCCATACACACCAGTATAACAGTTAACATTTAACTTGTTATTCGACACCCAGGTCCTGACGTTATCCTCAACCCTCTGCCAGTTGCCAGCGTTGAACACCTGCCACTGTGGAGCGGCATTGAGGAACAAGAATGTGCCTCTCTGCTCAGTGCCGTAGACAAAATCAGCCTTAGCGCCCATGTGACCGCGAGCCAGGTACACGTTCGTATTGGCGTCTATATAATTTGCAGCCACACCTTCCAGCTCGTTGTTAATAGTTTCGGTTTGACTCACCTGAGTGTATAGCCTGTCGACATTCTTGCCGCCAAAGAACCCGGCGGTCGCGAACGACGGACGTGCCACTCCACTCTGGAAGTAGTTGCTTCCGGGTTCAAGAGAGTGCACCACATAGCGAGTCACTTCGAGATCTTCATTGAAACAAATGTCCATTTGTTTGACAAATCTGTTGCCAACACGAAAACCGCTTTCAACTATAATACCCCCATTGCAGGTGGCACCGGTTTTGCGAGCCGTAAAGCTTGGCCATGAGGAGCACAGTACCTTGGTGAGATCGTATTCAGAGCCGGAAATAGTGAAGGTTGTCCCAGACACACAGGTAGCAGTTTGGCTGCCCGACATGCCCGACGGATTCGAGTAGGTGGCTGTGCAGAAAAGTTCAAGATTTTGTCCCTCGGAAAACTGCATGTCGCCGGTGTCACTGAATGGCCAAATGGTACTGGTGCTGGGCCTGAGGAAGAGTGGCTGAGGACTGCCCAAACTCTTGATGCTTACACTGCAGCCTGGAAGAATAAAAATCAATTTGTCACTGCAACGATTTCTTTACGTTGTCTTTTCAATTACCTGTTCTTGGCTGAATGTCGGCTCTTTCAAAGATTTCACTGGGCCTTTCGATGATTTCCTCTAAATCGGGCACCTCTTTGACCACATGTTCGACTTCGTCAACCATAAAATCGACTTCATAGTTGAACTCCTCAGGCACTGTCTCGGGTTCGGCGTCCACAGCTCTCAATTTGTTTAAAATTTTCAACGGAAGTGGCAGAGTGTCTGCCGAGCAGTTAAGGATGAAACTGCCGACCAACAGCAGTAGAACAGCGGTGAACTTCATTTTTACGTTTGCCTTGGAAGGCGTTGGTATTCATCTTTAAATACTGCCACGATTGGGGAAACTATTGGCCCGTATCTTGCTTAGAAATTATACTGATAAGCACGGAAATCGGGTATTCCTGGGATAATCTCAAGTACCCACCTTATTTGAACCGCAATTGTGCGCAACTCATCTAAACCGGGTTCAGTGAGAAAGAGTGAATGGTAGTAGATAAGTGGCGTTTTAAATTCGCCACCCATAAGCGTTTTAGACGGTGGTTTGCGTGACAGACGAATGAATCGAATATCTAGTAAATATAAGTAGCGAGATAAGCTAAAGCTAATTAGAAGCGCTAAGAAGCTTGTCGCAAAAACAAATATGATTAAATGGAGGTAGCCAAATATTCATTTGGCTATTAGTGGCAAGATCAAGATTTTCATTTATCAACATTTAGATGACTAAAAAGGTCAATGTCTCTCTATAGCTCGTAAAGCAGGGTGTCCCGCAAGGTTCCATTGCTGGTACCACTCTTTTCATCCGCATTATGTAAATAATAACAGAATATCGTTCAACGTAGCTTTATGTATTTACTTGCGGATGTAAGTTAGTTGTCTATCAAATTTTAGAAACTAGAAACAGTGGTGACAATATTACTTGCGTATCTTGTCAATTTCTGTGCTCCCATAATTTCCATTGTTCCGCTTTAATCGAAACGCAGAACTTTTAGTTTCCCTGCTCCAGGACCTATGAGTAGATACCAAATCATTTACTACTGTTAATAAGGCTATGAGGAAGTAGTGTCCTAAGTACGCCACCCTTATGTTGAATAGGGTAGGGCGGCTGCAGAAAAGTTGGGTGACGGACTCATCCTCTTCCTCATCCCTACAGCTTCTGCAAAAGTCATTGCAAGGTAGTTTAAGACCTTGCGCATGTCTGCCCGAAATACAATGCCCGGTAATGACATGAGCAACTAACGAGATACTAGGTCTGTTGAGTCGCAGAAGCTCCTTGGATCTTTTATTATCTAGTATTAGCCAAGTAAGACTGGCAATGTTGCAATATCCTAGATGTTTCCATCTATGGCTTGCTTTTTTTTGTTAAGTCCGTAATGTTGCCTGTTCGTCAGCTGCACAGTTCCCTGAGATATCATTATAATAATCGTTAAAGTTTCGCTTATAACAATTTAAGATTTAAAATTTAAACCAGAATGTCTCGGAGAGGGCTGTACAGCGACATTGACCTAGTCAGAAGAATATAGGTCCAACGACTGAGGTGGCTGGGTCATGTTGAACGAATGGACACGAATGCTCCGGCCCGGAAAATCTTCGATCCACACCCGAGGGACGGCGCAGTAGAGGAAGACCGCGACTTAGGTGGCGCACGCAAGTGGAAGGGGACCTTAACCAACTTAGCGTGCGAAACTGGAGACAACTGGCTAAAAATCGTGCTGGCTGGAGAAGTGGAGACGCTTTGGTTGAAGCCCAGTTCCACCCCGGACTGTAGCGCCACCTTAAGTAAGTATAAAAATTATGATATGCAGCAGTACGACAATTTGGTACAAATACAACATTTTATTATTTGAAATTAACCGATAATGACGATTTTCGGACTTCATATTCAAAAAATTCAAAAGTAGGATGTCTACCAGGTTTGCAACATATATTTCTGCAGAATAAAAAGTGGTTTGATTTTATTTAGACAAACACCTTCCAAACAATCAATTTAATACTGCAGTTTGGAAAGGAAAATACCGTTATTGATTGCTTTTAGGAGCATTGTTGAGCAAATATTTCAAGCAACTTTCTCAAATATTCTGCAGGATTGGAAGAACTCATTTTAGAGTCAATGCGCGATACTTATAATCATATTTAATGTCCAGGCTAGATTTTACTGTCTCACAATGGCGAAATTTTCCATTCAAAGCTACCCATTGTGACCTAAAAAATATTTAGGTCATATGCCACTTCCGCTTTGGGCAAAGTTGCTGTCAGCGTTCATAGAATTTTATCCGTTTAATTTGAAATTGTTCGTTACGTGTGGATAATATTTTTTTTGAGGAATAAGTGTACATTTGCTTAAAATATTTATGAAAAATTGTCAATGCAGAATGGTTGCATGAAAATAAAAACATTTTGAGCAAGTTTTCTTCAGTTATTAAACAAAAATTCACATAATAAATCGGTCTTAATGATATCGAAAAGAGGTAAATACACAACCATGTTTGTCCTAATATGTTCTAGTATATAAAACCTATATTTTAGATAATTTTACTAATTTACCAAATCAAATTATTCGCCTTTTAACAATTAATAATAACTAACCAATGGCATTCAGTTGTGTAAAAATGTGGAATTCCCGAACTCTTTCACATTTCCCCACGGTTGCCGCGGTTGGCAGCATTTATTTTTGTAGTTTTTGTGTGTTTTTGCATGTCACACTGATTCTTTTTTGACATAACACCGATAGGAATACAAAATGGCAAATTTGAAAAAAAAAAAAATTGAGGGGCACAGCGGCAAGAGGATTGTGAGTTAGGGGTCTCAGTATGGTTTGTCTATGATCGAGATCACGAATCATGATCTGAAAATTATTTCTACTATTTCCGACTAGGTAGCTTGTTTTATTTTTAAATGTTGGTGCGCCTGTAAACGATAGGCACACAATCACGTTGCCAGACTTAAAAATAGAACACAAAAAATAGAACACATTCGAATAAACTCCCTGTCCGTATTCCAAACATTTGATAAACAATTAAATACCTACATGTTCCATATTTAATTCTAAAACTGTTATTAAACAAAACAGTTTTCATGAAATGTTTTGCTGGTTTGGATCTGGACACCAAAAAAACATTTATGAAATGTTTCACTGTTACCCAATCGTGATGGGAAATAATTTTTGTTTTACAAGTTTCCCTGCAGAAAGTGAGCGCTGTTTTTCGATTATTATTTGTTTTTAAATAAAATAAAAATGTCCAGAAAAGTTTTGAATACCTAATGAGAAAGTGATTCATTTAATAGGATTTGCAATTGTAAGTAATAGGCCCTGTACACTGCGACCAGAAGAGATCTATTGTGATGGGCTCTATTGTTTAACCCAGGGAGCTGTTGAGGCTCTTTATAAACCTCAGTACCCTTCTTGGTTCCATGTTTCCTATATCGGCAGGACTTAAAAATGCCTCTTGCATATGGATCGTTCTGCCCCTTGCCACTGCAGGGCATTCGCAGAGTATATGTTCCGTTGTCTCTTCCTCCTCTCCGCATAGCCGACAGGAGTCATCGTCGGATAATCCCATCTTTCTGAGATGGTGTCTTAGTGGACAGCGCCCAGTAAGAAAACCCGTTAGTATCCTTAGATCTTCTTTGTTTAGCTCGAGTAACTTTTTTGCTTTAGTACGAGCTGGTCTTATGAATCTGTTTGCTTGTCTCTGTCCTTTGGATTTCGTCCAGTATTCGGCAAGGTGATCATCTTCCCATATCCTGAATTTCGAGTGTACGTAACTCAAAGGTAGCCCAAAGTAGGGTTCAGGACCAGTGAGCAGGCGTGATGCGCCTCTTCTCGCCAGACAATCCGCTCGTTCATTGCCATCAAATCCCTCATGGCCTGGTATCCAAGCAACGGTGACCGTATTGTCCTTGGCCAGATCTTCGAGGAGATTAAGACATTCCCAAACCAACTTTGACCTGATCGAGTATGATCTTAGGGCCTTAAGAGCAGCTGTCTGATAGGATGTAGATGCGGGCACCTTTAGTGCGCCTTCGTAAGCATTCGCGGACACATATCTCTATCACGTGTACCTCCGCTTGAAAGATGTCTGGTGATTTTCCCAGTGCTATAGCTCTTTGGAACCTAGGCCCATATATCCCAGCCCCGGTGGCATCATCTTCGAACCGTCGGTGTACCAGATTTGTGATCCCGATGGTATTACGAATTGGTTTGTTCTCCAGGTGCTCCTGTCAGCTTTTAAGCATGGTATCAGCTACCTTGATCACAGGATCATTTTGGAGCATTTGTAAATAGTACCCGAAGGTGTCCTGTGAGGTTTCCTGCTTTAAGATTTCATATATCAGTGAGCCTGAGGGCACTGAGGACAGCTTCCTTCTTTACAGCTAAATGTAAAGCAAGAAGGCTGAGCATTGCCCCTATGGCTGCAGTTGGGCAAGTTTTCATTGCCCCCGTTATACCAACGCATGCTAAGCGATATATCTTGTTTAGTTTTTGTTGTGCCGTTATTTGTTCGGTTTTTGGCCACCATGATATCGCTGCATAGGTGATCATTGGTTTGATGATCGTGCTGTAGGCCCAATAGATCATTTTTGGTTTTAAGCCCCAGGTTTTGCCGTAAAGACGGTGGCACATAGAAATTGCCTTTGTCGCCTTTTTGGTGACTTGATCAAGGTGTGAATTCCAGGTGAGAGTCTTGTCTAGGATTACTCCTAGATATTTTACCTCTCTTGAGAAGCCGATGACTGCGTTATTCAGCTTGATCGGTTTCAGTTCTAGTTTTCTCTTTCTTGAGAATGGTATCATGACTGTTTTTGATGGATTTATGGTCAATCCTTTGTTCTGACACAATTGTAGGTTAAGTTTAGGGCCCTTTGCATGATCTCCGTTATCGTGGAGTCATGCTTGCCCCTAAGAGTGATTACTACATCATCTGCATACCCTTATATTATGTACCCCGATTGTGTGAGGTGGTCTAGGAGTTCATCTATGACTAAAGTCCACAGTAGAGGAGAAAGTACTCCTCCTTGAGGACAGCCCCTAGTGGCCTTTACAGTCTTTTGTGAGCCTCCATACGCCAGATTAATGATTCTGCTTTCTAACATATTTAGAACCCATTTTATGATTAATGGGGCAATGCCTTTCCTTATCATAGCTTTCTTTATGGCATCGAAGGAGGTATTGTCAAACGCTCCCTGGATGTCAATGAAGGCACAGAGAGCCGTTTCCTTTTCTGCCAGAGCTTTTTCAATAGTCATTGTAAGGCTATGTATGGCAGTTTCGGTAGACTTGCCGGTTTGGTATGCGAACTGGCTCGCATGAAGTGGGTTACCTGTAAGGAACTGATCCCTTATGTATTGATCCAGGACTTTCTCCATGGTTTTTAGTATGAAGGAGCTAAGGCTGATGGGGCGGTATGATTTCGCTAGTTGTTCTGATTTCCCACCTGCCTTTGGTATGAAAACTACCTTGACGTTAGTCCAGCTCAATGGCACGTGGCCTAGAGATAGGCTGGATCTAAAGACCCTAACGAGTTGAGGAGACAATAGATCCATACCCTGTTGTAACAGACAGGGGTAGATGCCATCAGTTCCTGGTGATTTAAACGGGCTAAAGGACGAGATCGCCCATTTCACCCTGTCTCGTTGAAATATCTTTCCGGATAGACTATAATCCCATTTTGATACCGTGAGATCCTGGTGCCTCATCGGTAAGAGTGGGTTGTCCATGTGGATGCATTCTTTGAAATGTGTGTCAAGAAGAAGTTGACAGGTTTCCTCAGGGGTATCCGTAAATTCCCCATTATGCTTTTTCAGAGAGCAAATGACATTTGAGTGATCGCGAGCGAGGACTTTTTGGAGTCGTGTAGCTGCAGGGAGATTTTCTATGCCCTCACGGTGTTTTCTCCAAGTCACTCGTTTTGATTTTCTCAGTTCTTTATTGTAATCAGTTAGAGCTGTTCTGTATTGGCACCAATTGCCGTTGTTCTTAGCTCTATTGAAAAGTTTTCTTGCTGTGCTTCTAAGGACGTCAAGTCTTTTATTCCACCATGGAACATCTCTTCGTGTTGTCCTATTTGTCTTTTTGGAGCTGTTCGGATTCAATTTTCAGCTCCGGAATGGTTCCCAGTGGAACTAAAGAACGATTTAGTTCTGATTCGAGGACTAACCGATAGGTTTCCCAGTCAGAGGATTTCGGATTCCTAAGCTGTGTTTCTTACGGAATAAGCCTCCAAGTCGAATCTGATGTGATTATGGTTCGACATGGATGCTTCTCCGGAAACATGCCAGTTTGTGATGATATTATATATAAATGGACTTGCCAAAGTGAGATCTAAAACCTCTTGACGAATCGCATTTATGAAGGTTGTTTCTGCCCCTCTATTTACCACCACCAAATTATTAGCACAAATATATTCAAAAAGGGACTCACCTCTTTTGTTAATGTTGGTGCTCCCCCAAACCGAGTGGTGGGCATTGGCGTCACAGCTGAGAACCCACTGTAGTCTCCTTGCTTTGCAGTATCCTACCAAAGCCGCTACCTCCGAGGTTGGTGCTTCGGAGGTGTCTCCAGGGAGGTAAGCAGAGGCAATAACGACCTTCAGATTCCCTCCCTTTTGACCGGGTTTTGGTATTACGATGAGTGCCGCCACCAAATCTCCTTGAATAAATTCTGAAATTGGAAAAGTTGTTTTAATTAAGTTTTTATTTATCATAAGAGCTGCCCTCGGACGGACATGCTGTTTATCGTAAATTAACTTACAGGTTTCTTCATTTGGGAGCCCTTTACGGCTCCTGAAAAGGTGCATGGTTCCTGAATCATGGCTAGATCTAGGTCTTCTTTAATAAATCTCCTACTTAGGACAGTAGAAGCTGCCTTAGCATGGTGGAGATTTATTTGAAGGCACTTAAGTTGCCTTCCGGTGTTATTTGCGGATGGACGTCGCATATTTTATTTTCTTTGGTGGCCCCTCTGTGCCACCTTTTTGCCCCTGCTGCTGTTTAGAAGCGCCGCCTCTTCAGGATCGCGTCTCTCGCATTTTCGAGGTCTGCCAGAGACACGCTGCCTCTGCTTTTCTCGGCTTGCAGTGGTACCCGTACCTGTTTTTGTCACCTTAGGCACCGGGCGTCTGTACGAGCAGCTGGGGGTATCATCCGTTGTGGCCTTCGATGTATTAGCCACAGTCTTTGGAGAGCATTGAGCAGGTGTCTTTGCACGTAAAGGCAAGCCAACCCGGTTTGAAAGTGCAACCACGGAACTGTGGCTTGGTAGCATTATCCTGTTGTTTTATTATGCTCTCCAGGACACTATTTTGCACCAATTTTAGTTGGTCTGTGGACCATAGGGTAGCAGGGTAGTCTGTTGGTATCATTCCTATCTTTTTACAACCAACAATATCCCGGAATTGTTAAATCGCGTGTCGCGTGATTGCCGAAACCAAAATTACAAAAATAAAAACTTTACTCGCTGCTAATAATCCCACCACATTATTTTCTTCTAGTTCAAACAGGATAAAGTTGAAACATTTCATAAACTTTAAATGAATAAATTTTACAAATCTTTTATAAATGTTTATAAAATCTGTCCAATTTGCTTCAGAAACATTTCTGAAATGTTTCGGTGGTCTGGACACACCTTAATATGCCAAGATAAACTCAAGGGGTAGCAGCAAAATATTGTTCATGTGTTGCATACTTTAACATAAAATACTAAATTTGTTTCACAAAAATATATTTGAAAAGAAAAATTATGCAAATTTGATTCAAATATCGTAACACCCCCGACTTTGCAAGTGAAATGACGTGTGCCTTGTGTGACGTCACGTTGAGAAGAATATTTGCAATTTGCTGGTGGCAATATGAAGTTTGAAATACCCTGTATTATCTGTTTTGTTTTGAAAAGCAACTGTTGCCACAATTCCAAAATTAAACTTTTCAATTATCCGTTTTGTTTTATTTTCGTGATCTGATTCGGATCAGATCACGCTGATAATAAAAAACAGCTATTGTTAATCAATTGTGACATTACGATGATAGAGGAACTCAAACAAGTGGGTCGCAAAATTCTGTCCGTCTGTCTTTTCGTATGTCCCGAGGCCTTAAGCCTAAACGGCTGCCCGGATTTCGTTCAAACTTTGGATTTGGAGTTTGGGGGCTTACTGTTCGGGCCGTTTTTTTTTTGCGCAGTAACCTCAATATTTATGGTACTTCCCATATAACATTTTTATACAAGTTTGATTTGATCGAAAACGGCTCTAAAGATTTCAACTAAAATTGATATTTAAGCTTAAGCAGGTGATGTTAACATAACTGCATACTCAGTTTTCCACTAAAAAAAAAACATGTCTCGAAGACGGTCCATACGATTGTAACAAAAATGAATTTCTAAGGTAATAGGTAATAATATTTCTAACATAATGGATGTTTTTCTCTGTATTATCGTAAAATGGATTTTTGAAAAAAGGTATTTTTTATTAATTAGTTTTATTTGTCTGCCAAATTTTACAAAAACCGCTCGTACGACTTTGATCAAAATACATATTAAAGATATAATCATTATTCGAAATGAGATCCCATACTTGGTTTTCCTCAAAAAATTCGAAAAATCAGTTTTTTTAGTCACTTATGTTTCCCGATCTATTTTCACATATCTATGCTATATTTTTGTTGTAATCTTCCCCACCTCCGATTTAAATGCAATAACAGCTACGCAAAACTTCATTTAGCGAATATTACATTTTTTGTTGAATATACAACTTAAAATAATTGCAACCACTTCCTTACACAATCAGAAACTCCCACTTCATTTGCACCCCGACACACGTCCATCGGCATATTCGATTAATAACTGCTCATGCAAGCTCGAAAAAAAATCTCTGAAAACTTACATAAATATCTGCGTAAAGATATCGGTCTAACACGAACCCTACTTCCAATCATAGACACCTTAAACCAGAGTTACTAATATAAAAATATGCATTAGCAGATCAGAAAACTGAAACCACTGCTACACTTTGCTTGTACTCAAAAATCTTGCAAAGTGTCGAGGCTTATAAAATAGTACTGTAGACGCTTTTAACTACTCAACCATAACTTGGGACTTGCTTGTTACTGACAGCTTCAACTTCTAAAATCTCACATTGTTATTTATCATCAGATATTCATCTCTGTTTCAAGTGAGTTTTATTTAACACTACATATTCCTTTTCCTATTCTATACACCGTTTCTTTTATCTAGCATCGGCTCTCAGAATTTTACCTAACTACTTAATAAAATAAGAAAACAACCAACCAAACTTTTCAAACTTTTTTTTTGTACTCAGCAAACCAGTTTCGTAATAAATGTAAATCCCAATTTATATCCGAGACTAGATCTTAAGGATTATTCACGCCATAAGAACAACCTATATCATCTGCCTTTGAAATTAACTGCAAGTATAGGGAATGAATATAAACAAGAACAAAATCGGGCGGAGAATAGAACCTACACCCAAATCAAATAACATAATTTTACTTTTTATCTCATGCATCCTTGCTCTTTGCGACCTTTTTCCCAGATGTGACCTAAGCTAATCAATAATGAAACCTCTAAATCCCGCTCGTTGCCGTTTACTCAGCAAACTTTAACCATTGATTTCATTGTTGGTAGTCAACGACCCATACTACAGATGACCATCATAGCAAACAACTTGAAGGGTCTATTCAAGAAGTGTATTTCATTTCCACAGTGGAATCCTGTATAGCCCTCTTATGAGAATGAGAAGCAGACCGATGTTTCACGTGGCCTACTGATCGGACGGCTGTTGATTTATATCCCCATTGCGCTATCACGCCGAAACTAATGTGTTGTGGTAAAAACCAGACGAAAAATCAAGCCCACTCTGTTGCAAAACAAAGCTAGGTGCTTGAAATTATCACCGCGATACCATTCTCATGCTTATCAGTGGAATTTCAATCTGAGATAAGACCGCAAGTCCTCCAGAGTATTTAAAGGTGCTGACAACAGCTTAACCTAAATAAACGGCAAAATGAAGTGCACCACTGTCTTACTGCTGCTAGTCGGCAACTTTGTCCTTAACTGTTCGGCAAGCACTCAGTTGCTTCCTTTGCACGTATTGGCACAAAAAAGATCGTCAAATGTCGAGCCCCTGGACGTGCCAGAAGAGCTTAACATTCCACATGAAATCGAGGAAATACCCGACCTTGAGGAAATAATAGACAGGCCCGACGAGATTTTTGAACAGAGTGACATCCAACCGAGAGCAGGTATGTCAATAAAAAACCCTTTCTCTCTTGGTGTGACAATTTCATTCTTCCAGGTTGCAGCGTGAGCATCAAGAGCTTAGGCAGTCCTCAGCCACTCTACCTCAAACCCGGAACCAGTACAATTTGGCCATTCAGTGCAACCGGTCACATGGACTTCGCGGCTGGACAAAACCTTGAACTTTTCTGCAAGAGCACATACTCCAATCCGTCGGGAAAGTCGGGCAGCCAAACGGCCACTTGCGTCTCCGGAACTAAGTTCAAAATCTCCGGAGTTGAGTATGATCTCTCCAAGGTGCTCTGCACAGTATGGCCAAGTTTTTCGGCCCGCAAAAGTGGTGCCAAGTGTAATGGCGGTATTAGCGTTGAAAGCGGTTTTGTTGTGGGCAGCCGGTTCATCAAACAGATGGAAATGTGCTTCAATGAAGACTTGGAAGTGACGCGCTATGTATTCCATAAAATTGAGCCGGGAAGCAACTACTACCAAAGTGGCGTTGACCGGCCAACCTTTGTGACAGCAGGGTTCTTTGGCAACAAGAACGTGGACAAGCTGTACACACAGCAAACACAAACCGAAACAATAAACCGAGAGTTGGGCGGTGTTGGCGGAAAGTACTTCGACACCAAATCCAATGTGTTCCTAGCTCGCGGGCATATGGCTGCCAAGGCTGATTTTATGTACGGAACAGAACAAAGAGGCACATTCCTTTTTTTGAACGCAGCTCCGCAGTGGCAGGTCTTCAATGCTGGCAACTGGCAAAAGATCGAGGACAGTACTAGGGCGTGGGTATCGAAGAATAAGAAATATGTCAACTGCTATACTGGTGTGCACGGTGTTACTACTCTGCCGAACAAGAATGGTGTCCAAACTCCATTGTACTTGGACTATGATGCGAATCACAATGGACTGATACCCGTGCCAAAATTGTACTTCCGAGTTGTCATTGAGCCATCGACAAATAAGGGAGTCGTCCTGATTGGTGTCAACAATCCTCATCTGACGCTTGCCGAAATTAAAAAAGATTATGTATTGTGTCCTGATGTCAGTGACAAGATCACTTGGTTGACCTGGAAGAAGACCGATATAAAGGCCGGCTATTCGTATGCCTGCGAGGTGGCCGAGTTCGCCAAGAAAAATCCGAATTTGCCCAAATTTAATGTGACTGGACTTTTGTATTGAAAATAACTTAATTTCGTCACCAAGAGTGGGAGACAAGTTGCGATTCGGGTGTGTCGTGATTATCAGCTGATTTAAATTTTGGAAGTGGTTGGCTTTGTTCAAATAGTAAGCGTGCTTTAGAACCGTTTTCATAACAAACCTAAGGTAGAGCAAATACATTCAATATAAATTTCTTGGGACACATTAGGCGGTTTTCTTTTTTACCCGACTGGACACAGGGAGGGGAGTCCCTGTAGCCTTAACGGCTTGATCGATTTTGAAGAGTGAGGTGTCATAATATTCGTATTCTTCCCCGGAGTGTCATAGGCTAAAAAGATAAAAATAAAAAAAAGTTAATTTAAAAAACCAAAAAACCCGACTGACTGTAAAAAAAAAAATTAAAACGATGTGAAGAAGACGCATTTAAGTACCTATAACTACCTATTTGGCAGTCGGAGGCTACCCAATACTCATACATACATATTATATTTGTTAGAATGTGTAGGTATATAGTCTCCGATTGTCAATAAGTTAATAAGTAAGAACTTAAATGCGTCTTGTTTAAATCTTTTTAATTCTTTTTTTTACAGTCAGTCGTGTTTTTTGGTTTTTTAAATTAAATTTTTTTTATTAGTTTAGAGCTGAGCTCTGAACCGAGCTCGAGCATTATGAGCGCGCTCTGAAGCGAGCATGCTCACATTGTTCTGAGGTATTTATGAAACACACTTGAGCACATAGCTGTCATTTGTTGTAAATAAATGTATAAATGGAATATTTATTAAATTGGTTAATTTTCAGTTCCAGAACAACAAGGCTCGTCCGCCATTTCCCTGTTTTTTTTTCTGTCAAATGTGACTGGAAGTGTGTAATCAGCTTTTCGCTCAGGATGCTCAGGCAATTTATTCTGAGCTCATAGAGCGCGCTCTGATGGTGCTCTGAAAGAAAAAAGAAACACAAATTCTGAACTCTGATGTATCTGAGCTAAAAAAGAAACACGAACTTTTTATATAAAAGTTCAGGTTGTGCTCTGAACTAAAAAAGAAAAACGCCTATTATTTCATAATACATAGACAGCTTAAGCTTTGAGATAGTTGGTAGTTATCTACCTCAGCTCCGATATAATCTCTGAGTACGACAAAGCTTTGGCCTAAAAAGGCTATTGATTAGTTAGTTTTAGACAAGAACCTCTAAGGAGACTCAAAACCATTATTCTTCCAATCGTACTCTATGGCGATGAAGCAGAAAGAATATGTTTCACTCATATAAATAAAGTGGTCTGTTTGGATATCACCTTTTAGTCAAACTTTAGCGTCAGTCTAAAATCATTATTGGTCTTGTCAAAGTTTTCTAAACCAAATAAACTCATTCACATTTGTCAATCATAATGCAATTTATTTCTCAGACGATTTGTCAATACAATAGTTCACGGACATCGAACTCGGGCAAGTCTGTCACGACCTCTCTAAACTGATTAACCTCGCAGGCGTACATATAGCCTCGCGATAGGTCCTCCTTATTCCATCCAATCCAAGTGATGAGCTCACTTACATCATCGCAAACAACGTACTCACGGAGAATTTGTTCCAACGACGCGTGTGGATTATTAACACCAACAAGCACAATGCCCTTCTTCTTTGCGGGTTCGATGACCACGCGGAAGTACAGTTTCGGTACCGGAATAAGTCCATTGTTGTTCTCATCGAAATCCAAGTACAACTCCTGTTCGACACCATTAACATCGGGCAGGGTAGACACGCCCCATATGCCCGTATAACAGTCGACCCATATGCTTTGATTGGCCACAAATTTCCGAACACCATCTTCGACGCGCTCCCAATTGCCGCCATTAAACATTTGCCACTGTGGAGCGGCATTAACAAAGAAGAACGTAGCCTTCTGCGCCGAGCCGTAGACCTGATCAACCTTGGCACACATGTGACCGCGCGCCAAAAAAATGTCAACGCTGTCATTGAAGTACTTGGAAGAATCCTCGCCGAGAATAATGTCGAATGTCGCCTTCTGTTGAACTTTCGTATAGAGCCCGTTCACATTTTTACCACCGTAAAAGTCTCCGGTAATAAATGAAGGCCTCGACACTGAATGCTGGTAGTTGGCCGACTCGGGGTGTAGCTTGTGATGCACATATCGCGTGACTTCTGTCTGCTCATCGTGACATACATTCATGATTTGAATGAAATGATCGCCTTCGATCTCGAAACCAACTTCGAGTAGGTTCGTGCCGCCGTTGCAAGTCCTATTGGTGCGACGCGCCGTAAATTGGGGCCATGTCGTGCACGAAAATTCGCTGAAGTTGCGAATCAATCCATCGACAAGGTAGTAAGATCCCTGCAGGCATTTGGCTGTGATTTTAGTCTTGTTGGCGAACGGTGCCACGAAGCTCTTGGTGCAGTGCAAGTCAATGAGTCCACCGTTACGAATTCGTACTTCACTTACATTGTTCGTATTCGGCAACAGGAAGCGTGTGTCGTTGTGATGTAGAAACAGCGGTTGTGGTTCTATCAGTCCTCCATCGATGACATAAGAACAGTCACCTTGGACATAAACGCCTTTGGGCTCCAAGCGGTCCAAAACACCCTCGACAAGCTCGCCGATAGTTATATTCCAAATATTCGCTTGGGTGCCTTTAAATGCGAAGGCGGCCAGAAATAGTACCCCTAGCGTCCACCGCATAGCTCTATAGCCGTATATCGAAACTGAATACGGAATAAAAACACGAGCCAGAACTTAAATAGACCTATACTCTCAATTTGATTGGGGTTTTTCTTGGCCACAATCAGCATACTCGCATGATAAGCTTGGGGATTATTAGATGCCATGATTGAAAGTTTTACTGCTAAAGATAGGGGGAGTACACGCAAGCAGTTTCGCATTGAGACGTAATTGATGTGATTATGCCTTCGGATATAGGGTGTTCGGAAATAACAAGGAAATGAGCCATAAACAGTCCACTGCTTGTTATAAACAAGGCGATTGTTATCCGAACAGCTTTCTGAGGGCGCGTGTCCGATTTAGATCGGTTAGAAACGAAACAGCTGTGGTTGTTTTTTCATGTTCGGTTTGCCACAAGAAATCCGGGGCAATTTTAAAAAATTAAATTTTTTTTTCAGATTTTTACAGAACTATCTGACCCGGCGAACTTCGTTCCGCCAAAATTTGATTAAATTATTAACATCCCTTTTGATAGTTGAACCTCAATATTGAACGAATTAAACTCCCTTGGAATTAAATTAAGTTCAATGCGCTTGCGCTCACCACCCCAAAGCAGAGCAAGAACGGATCTATCGGGATAACCATACCCATCCACAAAATTTCACTGAAATTGGTTGTGCGGTTTTGGAGATCGACAACAGCACCACCTATCAGGTTCAAAACCAACCTGATAGGCACATCCACAAAATTTCCTTGAAATCAGTTTAGTGGCTTCAGAGATGGATAACAGCGCCACCTATCGGTTCAAAACTATCTTGTCCTTTGAGCTGCAACCAACCATGGTTGGTTGGTTGGTTTAAGTGGCTGTATTCCCGTCTACTGATGAGGGAAAACCACAAGTAACGCATTAAGCGCCGTTTTGAGACCACAAACTAACGGAACCAGAAGATAAAAAAGGGGGGAAGGAGGTTAAGGGAGCTCAAAACCAGCCTGTGGAGTTGAGAAATTTGATAATTTTATTAAAATGGATACTTTGGATAGCCGAAAGGTCATCATAAAAGGGATGACCTAGTGCACTGAGTCTGGTTTTTGCTAGTGCTGGACACTCACAGAGAAGATGAAACACTGTTTCACTCTTGTTTGTGTCAGTTCAGCTACGGCAGTGGGTGTTATGAGGGATGCCAAGCTTGGCCGCTTGAGTTCCTAAGGGCCAATGGCCCGTACTAATTGCCGTTAGTCGGGCGACATCTACACGCGTTCTAGATAAAAGGTTGTTAGTTCTGGCATCATCGTAGGTTGGCCATATCTTTCTTGAGATGATACAGCTCGTCAGATTCACCCATCTCGTCTCCGCCCTTGAGGAGAAGTACAGGAAGATTTCTCTCTTAACGTATCCCAGCGGAGGGAAGACTTCCTCCGCCTGCGACACGCACAGAGCAGAGCCACATCTGGCGAGTTCATCGGCTTTTTCATTCCCGTCTATGTTCCTATGACCGGGAACCCAGACGAGGGTGATTTCAAACCGATGGCAAGCCCTGGTCAATGTCTCCCTGTAATCCACAACAAGTTTGGACGTTGATTTAGTAGAACCGACAGCCTAAATAGCGGCCTGCCTGTCGACGAAGATGCCTATTTTTTTCTGAGTGTAATTATGTTAAGGAGCAGTCTAGTAGTACTTCCGCTTGAAAGACGCTGGCTGCGTTGGGGAGGCGGAAGGATGTGGAGATGTCTAACTCTGCTGAGAAAATGCCCGCTCCCACTCCACAGTTCATTTTGGAACCATCTGTGAAGATAGGAATGTCGAATTCGTTTACGTCCGCGTTCTCCTCCCATTCTGATCTAGAGGGGAATCTAACAGAGAAGTTTTTATGGAAGTTAAGTTTGGGTACTGTGTAGTCTGTAGATAAGCGTCCTATTCCGTCGGGGAGGGACATTAGGATTCTGGAGTGGCCATAAGGCCTTTCTGACCAACATTTAGATTCCTTCAATCTAACTGCACTACACGCTGCAATATTTTTTTTGTACAGATCCACTGGCAGGAAATTAAGAATCACATTGAGCGCTTCGGTCGGACTTGATCGTAGGGAACCCGTGATACCAATACCAGCTGTCCTTTGGAATCTACCTAATTTCGTGTTGTTATATGCTTTGCTTAAGGCGGGCCACCATACCAGTGATCCGTATGTGAGGATCGGACGTACGACAGCTGTCTACATCCAACGAACCATCTTTGGTCGAAGACCCCACTTCTTGCCGAAAGTTTTACTACAGGCGTAGAAATCTATGCTTGCCTTCTTCACTCATTGCTCGATATTTGACTTCCAGTTGAGTTTAGGGTCGAGGATGACTCCTAGGTATTTGGCACTGGAGGATAGAGTAAGATTTTGGTTATTCAAGCGGGGAAGTGAGAAGGTTGGTATTTTGGTTTTGGTGGTGAAAAGCATCAGTTCAGTTTTACTTGGGTTAACGCTAAGACCACAACTTGTGGCCCACCCGCTAATCTTACCCAGTGCTCCTTCCATGATTTCGCTTATCACGTTCGGAAACATTCCTGATACTAGAACAGCCACGTCATCCGCATACGCAACGACTTTAATACCTTCACTGTCGAGTCTTGACAGAATTTTGTTGAGTACCATAATCCATAAGAGTGGCGAAATTACCCCACCTTGAGGTGTTCCTCTGCTTACTGATTTGGTTAAAAGGGTGTTACCAAGTTTTGCTTGAATGATCCTTGCTTTCAGCATGGAAATGATCCATGAAGTAACGAAATCCTCTACCCCAAGTTCTAAGAGAGATTTCTGGATCGATTCAGTGTGTACGTTGTTAAAAGCGCCCTCTATGTCTAAGAAGGTAGCTAAGGTCTATTGATGATGGAAAATTGACCTTTCAACTGTACGCACTACTTCATGGAGAGCGGTCTCCGTGGACTTGCCCTTGAGGTATGTGTGCTGTGAGTGGCATAAGGGAGACCTTTCAAGGCCTGTTCTTATGTGAAGGTCAAGTATACGTTCTAAAGTTTTGAGTATGAAGGAGGTTAAGCTAATAGGTCGGAAGTCCTTCGCAGATTCGTGACCTGTTTTGCCGACTTTCGGAATAAAAACTACTCGGACATACTTCCAAGACTGCGGTATGTGATACTGCTTCTGTAAACTTTAACGAGTAAGGGCAGCACTATCCCTTCATGATTTTGCAGCATGATGGGGAGAATGCCGTCCTGTCCCGGTGATTTATACGGAGCAAAACTGTGAATGGCCCAGGAGATCTTTTCCTTGGTTATAATGCGTTCAACTTCTTCCCTGTGCGAAGGAAAACTCCCCCGCGAACTGGACGGAGTTTCGCAGTGGTCTTTACAACCAGGAAAGTGAGTGTTGAGTAGAAGTTCTAAAGATTCTTTAGTTGATTCTGTCCAGGTTCCGTTCGATCTCTTAATGAAAGATGGACTTGAGCGTTCTTTGGATAGAATCTTACTGAGTCTAGCAGATTCCTTTAGAGTATCGATGGATTGGCAGTATTCGGACCATGCTTTTTTCTTAGCTGATCTAATAGATTTTTTGTAGAACTTTAGGCAGTCTTTATAAGGTTGCCAGAACTTATGCCTGTAGCAGATATTGAAAATGTCCCTGTCATCCTTCTAAGGATATCACTGTTTGTTTTGAGTGTAATGTCTAACACTTCTTCCCACCCATTATAATTTTCTGTGCTAGGAAATACAAAGGTTGGGGTGTTACCTACATTACATATGCATAGATCGGCAGTTAAAAGAAAATCAAATAAAGACTCACCACGTTCATTAATTTCCTTGCTGCCCCAGAGATGGTGTCTTGCATTAGCGTCACAGCCAATAAGGAGGTTGTCTTGCCTCGCCTGTATCGCTGCAGTAAGCTGCTCCACTTCTTCTGGCGGGGATGGTCTGTCGTGTGCCATATAGGCGGACGATATGAGTGAAGTAAGTCCTAGGGTGTGTTCTACCTCAACAACGGTTAAGTCACCCGAACTAAAATTGGGACAGAGGAAAGCGTTAATGTATTTTTTTGCTAAAATGCATGTTCTGGGCTTACCGACGTCTCTTTTGTAAAAAAGGTTGTAGTTGCTGTCTGAGAGGCCCATTATGGTCGTGTTCTTGACCCAGGGCTCCTGAATTATGCCGATGTCAATGTCTTCCTCTCTGAGGAAGACCAAAAGATTCTCCGATGCACATTTCGAGTGCTGGAGATTCGTTTGGATGACTTTCAGCATAATAGTTATTGGGTCTTGCTAGCAACCAACCATACACATCTAGAAAAATTTCATTGAAATCGGTTGAGTAGTTTTGGAAATCGACAACGGGTCCAAAACTATACTATCTTCCTCGGTGGAACCTAACAGACCCATCCACAAAATTCCATTGAAATCAGTTGAGTGGTTTCGGAGATTGACTACAGCGCCACATGTCGGGTGGCCACCAAAACTATCCTATCCTAGCTGCAACCAGCCATACACATCCAATAACCATAATATATATAACCAATACACATATAAGCACCTTGGTTTTGACGTCACCTTTTATTTGAAATTTCCAGAAACAAAATCTGTTCACGCATTAAGAGAACATCAATTCAAACACAATGCGACTTTTTTTTGAAGTAAAAGGAGATAGATGACAAACAAAATGTGCTTACAGCACATGTTGAGAATTTTCCGATTTTCATTTTTCCCAAACCATCCCTGATTCAAGCCAAACAAAATAAAAAAAACCATTCAAATCCAAATTACCCGGATATAATATATTTGTTAATGAGTGGACAAAACCCAAAATATACTGAAATTCATGTATTTTTTCACACACGCACAACACCCACATACGTTTTCCGATTTCAACCAAACTTCACAAAAACCATATACAGACCAATTCCAAAGATTTGTGAAAGTTTGGTTAAAATCGGTAAATGCGTTAAGGCGTGAATCGGCGACAAACGAACACAATTTTAAAGCTCCATTTTTATATATGTACTAGCTGCCCGGCCCGGCTTTGCCCGGGTACTGTTTCGTTTTAGGGTCCGTAATAGTATTTTAGTGTTAGTAGTATTTATTTTCTCAAAGCTGACCCGGCGAACTTCGTACCGCCTTAGCGTAGCTTTGATGCACTACTTTATTTTGTATAGCTGACCTATCTTATGTATGAGTACCTATTCAATTTGAACTGGAATCTATAATATCCTCCATATAAAAATGAATCCTTATTTCCCTGATCTCGCCATACCTGAGGACTTTACTAATTTTTATTAAATAAAAAACAACATATATATTTTCATAATAGTGTTTATTCCATAGGGTTCAATTTTACTCATATTTTTACAAATCGCTATTGAACAACTTTGCATTTTGAAGTAAACACTGAGCTCAACACCACGCGCGCTCTAAAAAGCAACTAATAGCCTCTATACCCTTCACTGCTTCTCTCTATTCTAATGCTTTTTGATAAACTATATTTTTAGTTTTATGTTCTGGCGCGTAAATAAATAATGTTGATGGTTTTCCGACACGGGAACAGGCGACATATAATTGGCCATGTGAAAAACATGGATTTTCTAGATTGATGCCACATACACTTAGCGACTGCCCTTGCGATTTATTTATTGACATTGCAAATGCAAGCCGCACTGGAAACTGTAAACGTTTAAAGCTGAATGGCATGTCCTTCGGTATCATAGGGATGCGTGGGATTAAAACATCTTCGCCTTTATACTTCCCTTTCAAAATTGTGGCTTCGATGACGTTGTTCAATAATTTCTTCACCGCAAGCCGGGTGCCATTACACAGACGTGGCTGGTTTATGTTCCGTAACATAATAATTACTGATCCGATTTTTAATTGCAGATTATGAGGTGGTAAGCCGGGCAATTCCAGCGAATTTAAAAATTCTGTTGGATAATTGACAACTTCATCTTCATTAGTAATGGAATCAACTGATTTGTAATTCTTCAATTCGCCAGCTATTTTCTCTTGAATCTGAAAATTCATTTCATTCACATCAACATTTTTTGCTGCCAATATAACACGTTCGCTTAACCAATCGTGATTTACGTAATTTTAAGCAATGTTTGGGAAAACCATCTCCATGAGTTCGGTCTTTGATTCACAAAAGTTACAAAAATTGGTAGGGAATGTAATGTATCCAGATGATGTATCAACAGCAATAATACCATTACCAATATCGAGTAGTTGTTTGGAAAACAATTCTCCAGACTGGTCTTCCTGCAATTCGACTCTCATGTTTATACTCAATTTAAGTGTTTTAATGTATTTCCATAAAATGGACGACTTCAAACATGCATTCAGTTCATCAGCAGGCGTTGAGCGTGGAACAACTGGCAATATTTGTCGAAAATCACCTGCCAATAGTATCATTACACCACCAAACCGTTTTTTGTTATTTCGTAAATCTTGCATCGAGCGATCTAATGCCTCCAAAGATTTTTTGTGTGCCATCGTACATTCATCCCAAATGATCAATCTGGTTTGCTGCAGCACTTTGGCCATCGCAGAATTCGTCGAAAGGTTGCAAGTTGGAGTCTCATTAATTTGAATGTTCAACGGCAGCTTGAGAGCTGAATGAGCTGTTCGACCGCCTTCCAACAACGTAGCTGCAATACCTGATGAAGCTAGGGCTAGTGCAATTCCATTTTGCGATCGAATCGTTGCCAAAATCAATGATAACAAAAAAGTTTTCCCAGTTCCACCGGGAGCATCTAAAAAATAAAATCCGCCAGATCCATCGTTCACTACTTTCATGAGCGTATCGTAGGCATTTTTTTGTTGTTAATTTAAAAGGGGAACTGTTCAACCATTTCTCGTAATGTTTCGGAATCGTATTGGGCTTCGCGTCTCAATTCTTGATCAAATGAGTCGTGCATTGGGCGATTGGATGCTATCATTCCTATTTGTGTTAATACTTTGTTGGTAAGCATCAAGCACATGTCCTCAATTAAAATTAATGCTTCATTGTGAATTTCTTCGTTCATTTGCAAATTTGCATTCGATGTTCTAAGACGCATCTGATGCAATATATCTTCCGCCACATGATCATTTGTATTTATGCCATAAATCAGTCGGTGTTGATGGGAAGCATGTAGACAAAATTATAGAAAATAATGTTGGTATTTGTTTAGCATTTGACGAAATCACAGCATCTTCGAGAGTGTGGTCCCAATGAGTGTCATTCTCTAACAATCCCAAATGTTGACAGGCTTCTCTGTATGTGCCACACAATACACCATTAACAGTTCGCAGATGTTGGAATGATGTTGGACCACGAACATTGACTAACAGTAAACGCAAATAAAAACACTCGTCTTGACTGGGATGGACTGCATAGAGACGGCCTAGTGCATCGGTGGAAAATACTCGTGGGTAACCTGGAACTGGCTGTCCTCGTTTTCGTCGTTCAAATTTTTTTGATGATTGATTCCAGGTATAATATCTTGAAATTTCGGAGTAAAGTAACGTTCTGGCAAAATCATCATTCTGGCACATTTCAAAGAAGCTGGTTAATGTTGTCGATGGTGGCCTCAATTTTTTTCCGTAAGAACCTTGTACACAGTATTAGAAAACTACAAAAAAAAAATCAGCCAAATTGGTCAAGCCGTTTTCATGTTATCTCGTGACAACGGAAAACGGGTTTCATTTTTATATATATAGATATATAGATTTTATTAATACATATTACACACAGGTGGCGACTTCAAATTGTTTATCGTTGGAAAGATGGCTTTTTAAGCTAAATAATTCACTTTATACGTATGAAAAAGAGTTTTGATATTATATTGCTTCGAAGTGCGTTGGTAAAAATGTGTGAAAATCAATCACAATGGATTACCAGTGCAAGTGAGCAAAAATTGTTTTTTGCATCTAACTTAATACACACGAAAGCAACAAAATTCGGATTTAATGTTCGATTGGGCAGCAGAAATCTGATATCTCAGATCAAAATCTGAAATGCCAAATTGAAAACCACATAATATTGACAGCTGAGAAATCTCAGCAAGGGTAGTATATTTTGGCGGTATTGAAACAGATGTGGCAATTGTATGGTCAACAAGAAGGGAAATATAACTCTGACGAGACGTCAAAATAGACAGGTGTAACTTTAATTAGCATAAAGTTACAGTAACTGTTTCGTAGGAAAAATTAAACGGCTGAAAAACTATTCCGATCGAAATAAAAGTCTGATAATTTTTTTGTTTTGGGAAAAAGAGCTTTGCTCATAAAAAACCCAAATTTATTTTGCTGGCACACTATGCGTAGCACAGCTGGCTCGCTTGCGGGTTGATAAAAGAATGAATTTAAGTCGTACGCGCAGTAGTACGAATAACCTAAGTGTTATAATATTATATGGGTGTAAAGGGAATATGTATATGTATATGTAATGTATGTTGGATGTATTTATAGGAAATACACTCGTAGGCATCGCATACGATACAGTAACATCACATCTAACATAATATCAAAAAATGCAAGAAGAACCCAAAGAGGATATTTCATGGTCTTCAGTCAGCTTAAGCCAACGTCCGATTACTTTCAAGTTGTATGAAAAAGGTATAATAGGACTAGAATCCAATTTAAGTGTTTTACTAGACTGAAGAGAGGGCGGGTTCTGAAGCTAGGCGCCAAGAGAAAAAGCAATTAAATGGTTTTCCACAGCATAACTTCTTGAGCACGTCTGACAGTATCTTCATAAAAAAGTATGTCCCTTTTATTTGGCTAAAAAGTACAACAATCACACAAGCGAGTTTTTTGAGAAACTAAAGGAGTAGGGTCCTATATCGATCTGCCACACGCCCTTTGTTTATGTGGAGTCTATTTGTCACTTGGCTTCTCGCGCTCTTTTTACCCGGAAAAGTCAATGTTCTTCCCTCCGCTTTTGCTCGTAAATTTCACGGGTCGCTCTATTCTTTCGGTGCAGCGTCTATGCATGCATAGACAAACCATATTGAGACCCCCAACTCACAATCCTCTTGCCGCTGGCCCCCTAAGTTTTTTTTCAAATTCGCCATTTTGTTTTCCTATTGGTAAGAATTCGTGTGACACGCAAAAACATGCAAAAATAAAAAATAAAATGCTGCCAACCGCGGCAACCTTGGGGAAATGTGATAGAGTTCGGGAATACCACATTTTTACATTACTGAATGCCATTAGTTAGTTATTATAAATTGTTAAAAGACGAATAATTTGATTTGTTTGGTTAATTAAACTACCTAAAGGAGATGTTCTATATACTAGAAACATATAAGGTCCATTCGCGTACTTTCACGAGCCAAGCACTAAAAATCTGTCAAACTCGAAAAATTGAGCGAAACTCTCTCAGAAACCTGAAAATATACTCCAAAGTACGTGGATACACTTCGAGCTACTTTGAGCCACTTACATCTTTGAAATCTAATCCCTATCACGAGCAAATTTCTAACTTACCTTTTTGCAACATATGAAACGTTCTAGGAGAACATTAGACCACCAACGAATTTTCTTTATTTTCAGATATTTTATTTTTGTGTACAATTGATTTTTAAAACGGATTTTGAATTTGTTTCCTTTTAATTTTGCGCATTTGACATTTTTATCAGCCGGCTGAAATTCTCTGAGCTGTTTCGACCCAAGAGAGAAACTGCTCGTTACTCGCTACTTTGCTAATTTTCTCTTTTTCTGTCATTTTTGATGAGTACGTGTTTAGACTTTGTGCGTTTGCGATCGATTTATTCGATTGCGTTCAAACCGCGTACGCTAACGAACCTATTAGGACACACATGGATGTGTATATGTGTAACTTCGACTTCGTGTGTAAATTTTTCCTAAATAATGAAGAAAATTTGCTAAAATGTTTTTATTTTTCCTCAACTAATCTACATTGTTAATTGGTCATGAATATTTAAACCAAATGTACACTAATTCCTGAAAAAAAATTACCTGCTTGCTAACCTTCCATATGCTGAACAACAGTTTCTCATCTAAATTCAGAATCCTTTCGTATTATCTACTTTTTTTTAAAGAAATAGGCAATTCGAACCTTAGGATTTAGTATGGTACCGAAAGAGATGAATTCAGTTCAATTCTGTTAAAAATTCTACTTCTCAAGGAAGAAAAAGTTATTTTAACCGAAAACAAGTTCGACTCATTCTAAAATAGATTGGAATTTCTCCCGCGGATCAATTATTTCGGCATAATTTTTTTTTTCCGGTGCATCTCTGTTTTGTTTTCCATAACTTTGGATGTAGCGACAATTGAGAAGTGCCAAGCATTTTATCTGCTTCAAAATGAGCTACACGAACTGACAACTGTTCGGTTATGATACTTAAAACTTAAAATTGTTATATATCCGAACTTGACCATTTGTATTCAATTAATAATTTTTTTACTTCAGTTGCACAACGGTTACGCTAGTCACAGCCCACGGAATGTGTGAGTGAACATTCAAATCCAATTCGAAACGTTTCTACCTGCAATTGTGGGGAAAACCACATAAAATCAAGGCACTGAACGCAAAACTATAGATTGTTCGGGAGCGTCTCTTTTCCTTCATGAACGACATATACGAACTGTGAACTTACGTGGTTTTCGATTGGGTCTCTTCAGACTCGCTCTCAGATTTCAGATTTCGTGTGTCGAACATAAAAACGTCACGTGCTTTTTTCTTTTTTTTTTTTGATATTTGTGCGATTGGAATATGTGTAGCCTTCGACACTTTCCTAAGCGTTTTCCATTCACTGGTTAAATTTTATATGAAAACGAGATGCTCGCCCAGATTAATTTCTAAACATTTGTACATAAATAATTAACAAAAAATAGATCGACCTGATGCAATTCGTTTCATTTCAGTTGAAAAATTTCACGGAAAGTAAACAAACTTCACTAGTTGTTAAACTCAAACTTACTTGGATTGGTAAATCTAAAGCAAATCTGAGAAAAAATCCAGATTCGCAAAAGTGCTCTGAAATCTGAAGAAGATTGTTTTTTTTTTGTACCAAACGAAGATAAAAAGTGCTCTGAGAGCGCCAAATCGAAAACCACATTAGTAATCAGTCTCGAAATTCATAACTAGATTCGTCGATTACCCTTCATAAACGTCAACTGAAATAAACTGTTCATGTGACCGATCTAGGCCAAACAAAACTGATACACATCAGCTAGTGCTCAAATCGATGAGGACGTTAAAAAATCTGCAAGAAGGAAGAAAAAAAAATCAAAATTATAGCTTTGGTGTGTCTGAGGTAAAAAACAAACACGAAGTTCAGACTCGGTTCTGAACTAAAAAAAAATAACAATTTGACAACGCATGCATGCTTTAATGAAAAATATTTGAATATGTAATATATGTGTATTATATATATGCATAAAACAACAATAAAACAGCTTGAATAATAACAAAGATTGAATTCGAAGGTTAATTATTGTTAGTAGATGAACATGAACAAAGAACAATTCTTTAATTGATTACACTTTGAAAAACGTGGTACAGCTTTTGTAAGATGCAGGCTCAAAATCTGCAACCATTTCTCCAATACATACATATTAATATTTGCCATGTCATAAACCGTCAATGATGTTTTTCGTTACCAACATAATAACATGCAGCCTACTCTCTATATTAGAAGTGTCATAACATTGAGCGCGGGAAGGTGGATGTTAGGATTTCGCCTAATAAATTCTGAAACCTCACACGCATACGAATATCCATTTATAATATCGACTTTGTTCCATTCCAACCATGGAATTTGATTACTAATATCTGTGCATATGTTAAAATCTCTTATTTGAGCCCTATTCAAATATGGATTGTTAACACCGATTATTGCAACTCCTTGACTTGTTGAGGGGTTAACGACAATTTTGTAGAAAAACTTTGGCACCGGAAGTGTGGTATTTTTATATTCTAAATACAATACCGTTGAAACACCACCAGCATTTGGTAGTGTTAAACTACCATGCACTCCTGTATAAATTTCAAGTCTACTTAACATTCTATTTGTCAGATATCTTCTAACACTTCGCTCGATCTGGAACCAGTTGCCCGCATTGAATGTTTGCCATTGCGGAGCAACATTCATATATGAGTAAGTTACTCTCTGCTCATTTATGTAAACAAAATCAGCCCTGGATGCCAAGTGACCACGAGCCAAATATTTGTTTGGCTTATTAATGTACTTATTGTAAGGAACTCCCAATAAGCTCGTTATCATTGTTTTCTGAGAATTCTCGTGGTAAGCACCATTAATTGTAGTGGTAGTCGTTCCGTAAACATCACGGTTTGCTGTGAAAGTTACTTGCACATTGTTGTTTGTTGTGAAATAGCTACCGGGTAGTACGGTATGTTTAACATATTGGACCATTTTTGTACCGTCGTCGAAGACTATGTCCATCTGTTTAATGAACCGATTGCTTACTTCGAAGCCGATTTCGTACATTCCGGGATCTACTCCTGCTTTGGTTATAGCATGAATATTGGATGAACAATTTATTTTGGTAATGTCATAGATGCTATTGGTGGCACCAATTTTGAACAAATATCCTGTGTCGCAAGTAAGTATTTGACTGGCGCTTAAACCCTTTGGATTTTCAAATGAACCTGAACAGAAAAGTTCAATTTTTTCCCCTGATTTTAACTGCATTCTTCCGTTGTGGGTGGATGGGAAGAGAACATTCTTGGCATTTAAAAGATAAAGCGGCTGCTGCTTTGTGGCGAGCTCGTTGATGTGTATGTCACAAGCTTAAAAAACAATATTTACTTCAGTTTGCTAAAATATATTAACTATTACTAGTCATACTCGCGCTAATGGGTTGGATTGATTTGAGAGCCAACAGCAAAACAACTACCCCAGTGTACGTCATTATAAGAGCTGCGTAAGTATCTGAAACGGATGAGTAGCATTAGCAAAGGCGGTCGAATAGTTTCGTTTACGTTATTGTCACGTATGTCAGTCATCGTAAATCCTATAACCTGCACTGCAAATGGACGTGGCCAATAACCGTACCAATATGAGTACAGCGAATAATATTGTACAGTTTAATTTCCTGACAGACTGCCTTTAAAATATTCAATATTAATTGCCTTTTGAAAAAAGGTCATTAAGATAAGATACTTTTTTTCATCGAGATTGCTTTTCATGCTCGATTTGCCAAAAAAATCAATTCTTTTTTTTTTTATCTAACACACTTTTAAGAAATCTCTATTTCTTATACCAATGTGTATGACACACAGCTGGCGGCTACGAATTGCTTATCTTTGGAAGGATTGCTAATTTAAATGAATTATTTATTTTTCGCGTATGGAAACGATAATAAAAATATTAAACTAATTCGAAATGCGTTGTTATAAATGTGTGAAAATCGATTGAAATGAACTTCCAGTGCAAGTGAAGAAAACAATTTATTTGCGGCCAACTCAATGCAAACAAGAACCAATAAATTTCGGAATTCATGTTCGATTGGCAGCAGAAATCAGAAATCTTAGATCAAAATCGGAAAAGCCAAATCGAAAACGACATTACAATCACTCAGCATTTGTTTAAATATAAGAGCAGTGGTAGCACTGGCAGACAGACGTAAAATTTGACTGTATTCTGTATATCATCTGGCAGTGGGGATCAAAGATAATCGAATGAACAGAGATACATAACTTCTTAGTGGAGGGGCTGATCGGCCGATTTCACGTTACTTGCCTAAGCTATATTTTTACGGAGTGGATAAAGTTGTTGGTAGAATTCATAGAATTTTATCCGTTAAATTTGAAATTATTCGTTACGTGTGGATAGAATTTTTTTTTTAGGGATAAGTGTACATTTGCTTAAAATATTCATGAAAAGTTAACAATGTAGATTAGTTGAGGAAAAACTTAATGATATCCAAAAGCGGAGAACACACAACAATGTTTGTCCTAATATGTTTCTAGTATATAGAAAATCTCCTTTAGGTAGTTTAATTAACGTAAAAATCCAATTATTCGCCTTTTAACAATTTATATTAACTAACCAATAGCATTCAGTAATGTAAAAATGTGGTATTACCAAACTCTTTCACATTTCCCCACGGTTGCCGCGGTTGGCAGCATTTATTTTTGAATTTTTTGCATGTTTTTGCATGTCACACGGATTCTTTATTGACATAACACCGATAGCAAAACAAAGTGCCGAATTTGTATGATTTGTTTATGGTGCATACTTTCTCACATTTCGCGTTACGTACCGCCAAGAGAACACGAACAAATTTCAACCAAATTTCAAATTTCCTTCAATTATGGCTACCTCAAATGCTGATTTGACCAGTGGTACTAAGTCATTGGGATGGTTTTTCACTCGAACAATTCATCTGTTTCCCATTTTTCCCTTCCGCATCTTGTCAAAATTCCCACAATTTTCCTACTCAGATAATTTTGAAGAAAAACACACAATATTTTTATGAACAAGAAATTATGCAGTATTAAGGCAAAAAAATATTCTGTAAGGATTTTAATTGAAAGAAGGAGAAAACAAAAATGTGGCATTACTCGTACGTGTTTTTTTTTTGGTAGTAGATTTATTACATAACAAGCAATCTAGATCGGCCTGTTTTGTGAACGCTGATAAAATTCGCACGAAAAGGTCAATTTCCTACGAGTAACTAGCACTGGATTTGACAGATAAAAATTACAATAATGTAATCGGACAATTAGCATAAATGACAGCATATGATCTCATGACCATAAATGGAAGAGCCGCTTTGTGGAGGTCAATGTAACTACCAAATGAAATTATATTATATTTAAAACATATCAAGCCGTCAACTACTCTTGCGGATATGTTGTATCAACAGAAATGGTTGGTTGGCTTACCGGGTATCAAGCCAATGTTATATGTTCGTCGAAAACGCAAAACGTCACATCAAGATGAGAACTTTGCAACTTATTTCAATTAAAAAAATTAACTGCAGACTTACGGGACGATATTGACAAAAAGTTAAAACACGCACCTTTTTCCGTTTAATACACTACAAGCATACAAAACTTAATGTGGATTTGTAGTTAGTTTCAAATTGAAATAGTTAATTATTGTATTACAAAGATCGACTGCCAGCGATGAAATGCGTTTACAATAAGTTATTGAAGATGCTACAGTATAAAGTAAATTCAATGTCTTTCTTATCTCTTAAAAATAACGCCTACAATTTTTGCCAACTACTCGTGTAAAGCGTTTAGTATATTATTTGTTATTATCTCGGAAATGTTTTTCCCTGAAATTCACTTTGTCATTAATAATTATTTGCAATAAAAAAGAAAGTGCTCTGTGCTCTGTGTGTACCGCTACAACGCTACACTTTTTTGAGATAAAAGTTAAGATAAAATATATATTTCTACATTTACATGATCACACAAAGATACCACGGTTAATGAAGAAGATGCTAAATATTTTTAAATAATAATAGCCGACAAGGGGCAGTCATAACAAATGTTTAATGTGGCACAAGCTATCGTCGAAGAGATCAGAATGGGATTCCGTATTTTTATGCAATTTTTTTTTTTTTTCTGTTTTATTTATTTATTTGTTTGTCAACAAAGTACTTGGCCTTCCTTAGACATGAGAAAATATGAATTTAATTAGTAACATAGTACAAATAATGAAAAAAGAGACAAAATTGAGGAAAAATGTTAATAAAGATAATACAGAAAAAAAATCCAAGTACAAAACTAATTCCAAATTGAGCAATACAATTATTACAACTGGAAATAATTTAACAAAATGGATTTTATTAATGGTATTGTCATATTAATGTCAATTAAAGACGCACAATCATTATACAATAACATTAAACCATTTAAAGAGGAGGATCTACCGTAATTAGTACGAGAATGAGGAATATAAAAAAATCTGTTATTACGCAAATTAAGTGATGAAACATTAAGACCCAAAAGACTTAAAATATCAGGACAGTGAATCTCCCCAATAAGTATTCTGTGGAGAAAAACAACTCTTGACACCTTTCTCCTAACCTCAAGGGACTCGAGTCCAATAAGTTGTAGTCGGGCTGAGTAAGGGGGTAAGCTATTAAAATCAGACCAAGGAAGACGTCTGAGGGCAAACCTAAGAAATCTCTTTTGTATTGCTTCGATTCTTACAACATGAGTGTTGTAGTATGGACACCAAACAATGGACGCATATTCCAACAACGATCGAACAAACGACAAATATACGATTTTTAGCGCGTAGGGGTCGGTGAACACCCTAGCATAACGTTTAAGCTTTCCCCATGCTCTATTGGCTTTATTTGATATATTTATATTCATAGTGATAAATGTAGGATAGTTTTCTATCTAACATAACCCCTAAATCTTTTATCAAATATACACGCGGAATAACATTACTGTCGAAGGAATAAGCGTGAATGTAAGGCGAGGTTCGACGGGAAAAAGTAATGACCGAACATTTACTAACATTAAAGGGCAAATAGTTTTTAGTGCACCACAAAACGAAGTTCTGGAGATGTGCATTCAATGTATCTAAACTATTTGGATCATTGCAAGAAGAGTATATTTTAAAATCATCGGCAAACATCAGGATATTGCAATGTGGAACAAATTTGACAAAATCATTAACGAATAAAATAAATAAGAGTGGACCTATGTGACTTCCTTGAGGGACACCGGATGTTACCATGATTTCTTTGGATAAGTGTCCTCGAAACTTTACAAATTGGTATCTGTTTCCTAAAAAAGGATGATGGCCATCTAAGAAAGACTGTAGGGAACCCTATACGTTCAAGTTTGTAAAGAAGAAGCTTGTGGTCAACTCGGTCGAACGCTTTACTGAAATCAGTGTAAATGGCATCGACCTGATTAACTCTAGATATCTCACTAATAACAAAATTTGTAAAAAGGAGAAGATTAGTAACAGTGGATCTGTTTTTTACAAAACCATGTTGGTTATTGCATATTAAGTTTTTACAAAAGAAATTCAACTTGTCAGTCACCAACTCATCAAACACTTTAGGAATGGACGATTGTTAACAGATCCCTCTATAATTTTCAATATTATTTTTCCTACCGGATTTAAATATTGGGACAATAAAAGAATTGTTCCATAGGGAAGGAGAGATACCAGTCTTCAACGATACATTGAATAAGTGGCAAAGTATGGAATGTAAAGGCAGGGCACACATTTTTAAAAAGCCTGCTGGAATACCATCAGGTCCAGGATTGAAATTTAGAGCCAAATTTCCAAGTTTACTCAGTATCATATCTTCGGGAAAGGCAATGTGACTAAAAATAGAGGAATGGGTTGCACCTAAATAAGAAAAAAAGTGTTCATCTATAACTGAACAGGGATTTGAATACACTGATTGGAAAAATGTTGCAAAACTATTGCAGATAATGCGGGGATCATCTATTGACCGATGATCATAGAAGAAAGAAGCTGGAAAACCATCACTATTCTTCTGTAAATTAACAAAATTCCAAAATAATTTAGGCGATAATTTGATTTTTGATTCGACATCATTGATATAGGCTGAGTAGGCATGGTGTATAGAAGTTTTAAACTCGGTTCTGAGCTGACGATATAAAGTACAATCGTCATTCGACATACTAGAGCGCCACTTCTTATAGGCTCTATTTTTAAGACTTTTAAGTCTACGTGTATCATCATTATCCCAAGGACAAATACCATTGAAAAATTTTTAATTTGAACAACTGGGACAAAATCAACCTAGTTTTCGACTAGGTTTCTGTGCCTTTTTCAAAGATATCGATATAACACTTTGAAAATTAAAATTTTGTTGGTTTAATTGAAATAATTAAGATTGCCTTTCATGTTCGATTTGCCAAAAAAGTAATTTTTTTTTTTTTATCTGAGGCACCTTTGAGAAATCCCGATTTTTTCTCAGATTTACATATTAGGCGTTTTTCTTCTTTAGTTCAGAGCTGAGCTGACTCTGAAGCGAGCGTGCTCAGATTGTTCTGAGGTATTTATGAAACACACTTGTAAATATATGTATAAATTGAATATTTATTAATTGTTATTTATTAAATTGGTTAATATTCAGTTCCAGAACAACAACGTTCGTCCGCCATTTCAACTTTTTGAAGTATAACTTCTTTAGGCACACTTGACTTCGGGGGTAAGCTGGTGAATGCGTCATAAAAACGTTACGGAAATCGCGAACGGAAGTTGAGAGGCAGATATAAGTTAGTGAAGATAGAAAGAGATGGAGTTACGTTTCGTTTCGTATATCTAAGCCACAGCCCACAGTGCAGCAGTGATGCCAGATCGGGGGATTTATGCCTTTTTGCGGGATTTTCTCACTAATAGTAAGCTAAAAGGTTTCGAAGGGATTTTTCAGACCTCATAGTACAAAAAGAAAAGGATTTTACTTTTTGGTCAATTTTTGTTCCTAAGCCTTACCTCATTCTCAAATCAAATTTCTGTGTCATTTTTGTATGAAAAATCAAGAATAATGAAACTTGAAACCGAGATAAAGTTTCTTTCATACCAGTCATTTTCAAATAATTCATAAGATATTTATGTTATGTTGAATATTATTTTCATTTTAATGCCGAATGCAATTTTATGTTTCTTTTTACAACGTCTTAAATATGTATTGGATGTACCTACATTTCTATTTTTGTATTATATACAAACGCATCTTAATATTTATGTATTTATTTTTGTTAGCTTGCATAGTTAATGTATAATGTAACTTGTATTTGTCACTAATAAAAAAGACAGAATTTAATAAAATACATGTTTTCTTTCATTTAATATTTCGTGGGATATGTGTAGGATATTTTATATTTTGGTGTGGAATAATAGGGATATTTTGGGTATAGCCGTGGGATAACCTGTCTCTAAAGTCTGGAATCACTACAGTGCAGGCCTATTGTCTGTATCACACTGTAGGAGCAAGAGAGTGGCACCTCCCCTCACCTCGCACCTCCAGGGCCCCACCAACCATATGTGCAAGATGTGCAAATGCACAGGGCGCCAAGTTCTGGGGGCGCATTGCTATAAAAAAAAAATTAATTTTATCTTGCGCGTAAAAATACTGTCATTTGCATTTAAACAAAAAGCTTCTTCAAATAAGACCAAAATAACAACATCCATCACACATGTGCTGAGTTATTTCTTGCACATTAACTCACATCACTTGCAGTGTTGCAACTTCAAGGAGAATCTAACTCAAAATATCGCAAAATAAAAAATCCCACAAGCCATATGCAAGTTCACTTCTTTCCTACATAATCTCAAAATAGTCCACCCTGTTCACGTAGGTACATTCCTTGCACATCCACTTACATTTAACAAAAGAATCTAGTTCAAAAATCTCAAAATAAAATAATACCTCAAAACCCCATTGAAAGTGTACCTCCAGGGTGATGTGGAAAAGATTTATTCATTTGTGCAAATATGAAAAAAGGGCGCTTTCTGTAAATCTTGCACAGGCCGCCACTGCGCTCCGCACACATTTTCTTTCTCTCTTTCTTTTATAACCAGTTATTTTTTGTATGTATAGACACAGGTCACGCCTATTGCAAGGTTGCCACATTGGAATTTTTTTATCCAAATTAGGTAATTTTTTTTTTTGCTCTTTGAGTTTCGGTAATTTGGTAATTTTTATCTGGTTATGGTAACTCATTGAGCAGATGTTAAGAAAGCGAACTCGATAACAACTCATTTAAATGCTACCTTACTGTTTCTGAGTGAACGTATTGCATTATTTGCATATGCGTCATCACCATCCATATAAACCTGTTTTATTCATTATGCAAGAATTTACCGAATGCACTTATTTTCTTCTTTTGACAGATGGTAAACTTCGAAATATTTTCTGTTTCTGTTTATAACTTCTTTGAGATATGGCTAGGTTAATTAATCATATTATTTATATACAGACATAAGACTCTAATTTGTTAAAGTTTTGTTAAAAGAAAAAAGGATCGAAGATGGTAGATGATCCCATGCCTTCTAGCAGCTGGTAATTTTGTGCAGAACGTTGTTTAGTTGTTTAAAGACTGACAAAGTTCCTACTACGTTCCTTATTGAATTGAAAAGTCTTGTGTTTTATAAAAGTTTTTTTCTTAAGCAAGCAATTATTTTAAAAATTAAAACAAAAAATTTGATTTTTTTTGTGGCCTTTTGTCTGTATCACACTGTAGGAGCAAGAGACCGCAGTGCGCGCACACATTTTCTTTATCTCTTCCTCTTATAGCCAGTGTATATAATATCTCAGTCAGTATTTCGTTTGCGAGTACATACAATCAGTGTTAGCGGCACCGACAACCGCAGATTGTAACACTGCTATGATTATTTTTTGGTACTAGAACATTTTAATAAAAGACGATTTACAAGAGCGGTTTGTTTTTTGTGCTTTTTCCCTTTATCCCACGGAAGGCTTTTCGGACATCGAAATTACCACAAAAAGGGATAAATCCCACGATATAACAACACTGCATGCAATCATATAGAATTATGGATTGAGCTAAAGAAGTTTTACTTCAGTCGTGTGGTCTAAAGCACACTCGTTTTTTTGCTTATGCTGTTTTTTTTCTTTCAAATGTGACTGGAAGTGTGTAATCAGCTTTTCACTCAGGATGCTCAGTCAATTTATTCTGAGCTCGTAGAGCGCGCTCTGATGGTGCTCTGAAGGAAAATAGAAACACGAATTCTGAGCTCTGGTGTATCTGAGCTAAAAAAGAAACACGACATTTTTGTATTAAACTTTTCAATGATCCGTTCTGTTTTATTTTCGTGATCTGATCCGAATCAGATCACGCTGATAATAAAAAACAGCTAATACTAACGCACTTAGCGTTTGCCACCCCATGAAAATATAGCTTGTAGGCAAGTAACGGGAATACGGCCGAAGTTGGTGGTCTCAGTATTGTCTCTGGTGTTAACAACAGAGCAACGTTCCTGTATAAGATCCGGGATAGGCGAATATCAGCTGTTCTTTATTATCAGCTATGATCCATATAGATCATCGATTTACATGCACTTACAACAACAGCAAATGATCCTGCTTCTCATCAAGATCACGAATCATGATCTGAAAATTATTTATACTATTTCCGACTAGGTGGCTTGTTTTATTTTTAAATGTTGGTGTGCCTGTAAACGATAACCACATAATCACGTTGCCAGACTAAAAAATGGAACACAAAAAATCAATTGATTTTTTTCGCATTCGAATAAAGTCCCTCCCTGTCCGTATTCCGAATTATTTAGTTTTTTCTCGTTCTATAAAGGTATGTCCAGACCAGCCAAACATTTGATAAACAATTAAATACCTTAATGTTCCATATTTATTTCTAAAACACTTATTAAACAAAATAATTTTTTATGAAATGTTTGGAAATGTTTTGCTGGTTTGGATCTGGACACCAAAAACACGTTTATGAAATGTTTCACAGTTACCCAATCGTGATGGGAAATAATTTTTGTTTTACAAGTATCTTGTTTTTCGAGTAATATTTGTTTTTAAATAAAATAAAAATGTCCAGAAAAGCTTTGAATACCTAATGAGAAAGTGATTCATTAAATACGATTATTTGAATTAAATCGCTCACTCAAGCGGTAGCAGCAAATATTGTTCATGTGTTACATATTTGAACATAAAATACTAAATTTGTTTCACAAAAATATATTTGAAAAGAAAAATTATGCAAATTTGATTCAAATATGGTAACACCCCCGACTTTGCAAGTGAAATGACATGTGCCTTGTGTGACGTCACGTTGAGAAGAATATTTGCAATATGGCTGGTGGCAAGTTTGAAATACCCTGTATTATCTGTTTTGTTTTTGAAAGCAACTGTTGCCACAATTCCAAAATTAAACTTTTCAATGATCCGTTTTGTTTTATTTTCGTGATCTTATTCGGATCAGATCACGCTGATAAAAAAAAAACAGCTATCATTGCATAACCTATTTACTGCAATCCGCCAGGCTGTAGAAAAGCGGTAATTGGGAACCGCAAACAACAACCACTACGTGGCGCAAGCGTTTGCGGTGTTGAAACTAACGCTCTGAAACCCCGTTCGCGGCAAAACCCCGATAGCGGCAAAACATTGTTTTTTTTATTTATTTATTTTCTGTCTGAACTCGTAAAAGTAATTTGAATGCCAACGAAAGTTGCTAGCATATTCTGTTGTTCTTTGTTCAATATAGGGAAAATCCTTAAATTTGAGTAAAATATTACAATAGATTTTTTTAAATTTTATATACACATAATAGTGAATTAAAGCCCTAGTGATACAGGTACAACGACAAGAAGCAGTACAACACGCAACCTGGATGCTGTGGCCACAACGTCGCCAGTTGCAGTTTAAAAGGGGCGAGTCATTTTGGACATAGTTTACTAGTGTATATAGACAAAAAGGGAAGGTGCAGTGCTAAATATTAAAACAACAAAAAGAAAGAAATTGGTAAAAGACGGTAAAGAAGCCCATTAATAAGTGAATATATAATTCACGTAAATATAAGAATTTTTTTTTATTAAAAGTAATGTAAAGTAACGACATACAAACAGCCAAAACAATAATAATTAGTATTCGAGAACAATATGAATGAATAAACTTTTTGTGTAAATGTGTAAAATAAAAATGCAGTGAGTTTGTTTTTAAAAAAGGGCAAAGTACGGTCTAGCAACAAAATAGCGCCCAACGTGTAGGCTTCACTATTGCGAGATAGTAAATGCAAATTTTTAAAGAGCCAATTCATTTCTTTTAGTTTTTTTTTTTGTGATTTCTCGTTATTTAGCTTAGTTCTTTTCATTTTTTTTTAACTTGGATTCCTTTTCCCAACATAAGTCCCGATGACTGGTGTTGATCTGGTATCGCGTTGCGATGGAGGGAGAAAATCCAAATAAAATTTTGTGGTATTATTTTTGTCTGAGTTTGACGAATTCCTGACTGGAAAACCATAATTAACATATACGAAATGTATATACAGCTTATAGTGATGTGAAGAGACATGGAACGATTGTGTTGCGTCAGTCTTCCACTTGATCCTTCCGTCATCAAAATTCAAGTTTCTGAGTCGGATGCGGACAACTGGTTTGTCTGTAGCCGTCCTGAAATAATAATAATTATTAGTTTTTGTAGAGTTGATTTTTTTTGCCGAGTTTTACCCGTTGTTTTATTTTTGATATTTTTCAAATCGGCTCGCAGGACTTCGCCATTTTTTTACATCCGAAGTTATCGCCTTTTCTCCGCCAATTATCCTCATCCTAAGCCCTATATTATGATAGTTAGTACTCTCACCTCCACGTGGTGACTGGTGGGTGCCTAGTACCTCGATTGGAGATTGGGTAACCAACCCCTTTGGAAGGTCGTTGGTGGCAGCGGACGAGAGAGGGGGGAGGAGTGTGTTTTTCTCACTAAGGCACCTCCTCTGGTACCAGACGGCAGAGGAGGAGTTCCCTAGATGGAACCAACGGTGGCGTCTACAGTTCCAGTCAGGCCGAACTAATTAGTGTAATCCCTATAAAGCTGCTCTGACATATTCGGATACCAGGTCTATGGGGATTTCCAATACCGAGCCAGGGTGTTGGAGAAGAGTTGGTGGCGGATGAGCCCTTATCATAACTTATCACATCCCAAAGTGGGTTACTGGCATCGGAATAACCGGCCTGCTGTTCTAAGGTCAATGGCCTGGCCCTCCAGGTTGGGGGTTGTGCCGTCGGGGTAACTTCCCGACCATGTAAAAAAACAGTAGTTATGAGAGAGACACGAGGAGCCTCGGATAACGATTTTCCTCAAACGGCAACCAGACCCGGAACGTCAACGGACAACGATTTAAGAGTATGTACCTGGAACGTTCGAACGCTCTACACTCCAGGTGCTACTCAAAAACTTGAGTCTGTCCTCAGGCGGTACAAGGCAGATATTACCGCGATCCAGGAGATACGATGGATAGGATCAGGTATGATGAAAAGGAAAAATTGCGATATTTATTACAGCTGCCATAAAAGATTGCATGTATTAGGATGCGGATTCGTTGTGGGAAATCGGCTTAGGACAAAAGTTATTGACTTTAAGCCGATAAGTGATCGCCTAGCTGTGATCCGCATCAAAGCTACTTTCCAAAACATAAGCCTAATATGTGCACACGACCCTACCGACGAGGCTGAAGACCCTATTAAGGAGGAGTTTTATGACCTCCTGGGTGGAGCCTACGGAGCCTGTCCGGAGTACGATGTCAAAGTTGTGCTCGGGGATTTCAATGCTAAAGTCGGAAAGGAAAACATCTTTGGCGGGTTAGTTGGTAAGCTCAGAATCCACGAAACGACCACAGACAACGGTTACCGACTAACTGACTTCGCGGCAGCTCGTAATACGGTGATAAGTAGCACTAGGTTTCCAAGGCTAAGGATCCACACAGCAACCTGGCGCTCTCCAGACGGTCGAACCGCCAACCAAATCGACCATGTGCTAATCGACGCGAGGCACGCATCCAACATACTCAACGTGCACACATTCCGCGGGGCAAACGTCGACTCTGACCATTTTCTTTTTGCGGCTAAGTTCAGAGCTCGACTATCCAACGAGAAGAAGCTGCGTTCCGCCCAGAAGAAGAAATTCGACGTGGGACGCCTTAGCACACCTGGAGTAGCCCGAGTCTACAAAGAGCGCATGCACCAAATCATCAACCAAGTATGGGTGGAAGAAAGCATGCCCGATGACTGGACTATCAGCTCCATATGCCCCATCTACAAAAAAGGCGATCCTATGTCTTGCAAGAACTATCGAGGCATATCCCTGCTTAATGTCGCATACAAGATCCTATCCAACGTACTATGTGAACGTCTCAAACCGTTTTGCAACACACTAATCGGCACGTGCCAGTGTGGCTTCCGGCCCGGCAGATCGACTATAGACCAAATTTTCACACTGAGGCAAATCCTGGAAAAGACCAATGAATTTCAAGTCGAGACTCACCACCTATTCATCGACTTTAAAGCCGCATATGATAGCATTCATCGCCAGGAGCTTTATGTGGCGATGGCCGAATTCGGGATCCCGGCAAAACTGATCCAGCTATGTAGCGTGACGCTGGAGAACACACGCTGCAACGTGCAATTTGGAAGTAGTTCCTCCGAACTATTCCAAACATGCACCGGATTTCGGCAAGGAGACGCACTATTATGTGACTTCTTCAATCTCGTGTTAGAGCAGATAGTGCGCAGGGCAGGTGTCAACACGGAAGGCACTATCTTCAACAGATCCGTCCATCTACTGGGGTATGCAGACGATATTGACATCATCGGTCGCTCCCAGCGTGCCGTGATAGAGGCTTTTACGGCGATTGAAGAACAGGCTAAATTCGTTGGTCTTGTAGTAAATGAGGACAAGACTAAGTACATGCTATCAACAAACAAACAAGCATCTGTCCACCGCCTAGGACAGAACGTCACTATTGATAGCAACAATTTCGAGGTAGTTAAGGAGTTTATCTACCTCGGTGTAGACATGAACTCCACAAATGACATCGTAGTGGAGATCCGGCGAAGAATTACCCTAGGAAACCGCTGCTACTTCGGTTTGGCAAAACAATTGGGTTCAAAACTCCTAACTCGAAGGACAAAATGTATGCTTTACAGAACCCTTATCCTGCCAGTTCTGCTTTATGGCGCCGAGTGCTGGACGATAAGCAGGAAGGGAGAGCTGATACTGGGCTCCTTCGAAAGAAAAATTCTTCGGCGGATTTTTGGTCCTGTGTGCGAGGAGGGCGAATGGAGGAGAAGATACAACCGCGAACTCTATGAGCTGTACCAAGATGTGGATGTAGTCCAAAAGGCCAAAATACGTCGACTACATTGGCTCGGCCACATCGAGCGAATGGACAATAATGTTCCAGCTAAGAGGATCTTCGAATCCCAGCCGCCAGGTTCGAGACGACAAGGAAGACCGAACCTCCGTTTCAAAGACCAAGCCATCGCGGATGCCAGAGCGCTTGGTCTGGAGAACTGGAAGCAGCGTGCCCGGGATCGCAGAGGATGGAAGGCTACAGTGTCTCAGGCAGAGACTCTTCACGGGTCGGGAGCCCGTTAAGTAAGTAGTAGTTCTTTTGATAGGTAGTTTAGTTCGTCACCAGATTTTTTTTAGTGAAACGTTTTTTTTATATTTTTTATTACTTATATACCATTTTAAAAAATCACCAATTTTTATTATTATACCAACCGTTATCGATTTGTTGTGCTCTGACTTCGTTCTCTCGTTCTCTGTTGTTGTCTCCTAATCGTCAGAAATTTTGAGTATGAATGAAACCCCAAATCTTTTTCATACTCGATCGGTTTCAACCGCAGCTAGGGCCAACAAAAGCATTTAAGAGGAAGAATTTGAAGCGTTCCACCAGTCTTCTAATCAATTTTGACCAAATTAACCAAATTCTTTTTTTTTTCAACAAATGCAAATTTGCATGAACAGCGTTTTGGATAAAATGGAGAACATCAGCATTTCAGCAACCCAGTGCCAGATTTAAATAATTCATGTAATCCACAGTTTACGAGCAACGAACGATAGGTCGTCAAATATGTATCCACCCTTGTCGAGGGCGATCTCAGTGCACAATGTTCCTCCCCCACCAGTGTCGGAATTACCAAGTGCTTCTAATGCTTCTGAGAAATGTCGGTTAGACAGGTGGAACATAAAGTATGATGGTACTGAAAACATCATCGACTTCCTCTTTAAGTTTGATAGGCTCCAATCTTCGTCGTTCTATAGCGATGACCAGATCACTGCCAACTTTCATTCCCTGTTAGTAGGAAAGGCGAATAATTGGTTCTGGTCATTTCTTCGCAAAAATCCCCACGCGAAGTTTGCAGACTTCAAAATTGCCATGAAGGGGGTTCGGGCGAAAAGAAAATGATGTTGAAGTCTATATGCGATTGTTGACTCGTAGACAGGGATTCAAAGAATCATTTGATGATTTCTATAGCTTATAGAGGTCATCCGTAATAATATAGCATCTAGAACAGCTTAGAAACAAGGGTAGGGACTTCTGAACGTTTCTTGTCTAGGCGTATGCTTTCCCAAAAAGCTGTTCATGCGATACATTTGGAGGAAGAAGCGAATGAACAGGTCGAAGAAGTGGCACCATTTAGCCGATCTCAAAATCGAGCACCTTTATTGTGTTGGAATTGTGACCAACGGGGACATACGTTCTATCAGTGTCCCTCACATGAAAGAAAGCTTTTCTGCTTTCTCTGGCGCTAAGGGTGTTAGCACACCTGAGTGTTCAAAACACCAGGGAAACCGCCAGGGGAACGGCAGGAGAGACGGGGAGAGTCGTTTCCAAAGGAACAACCCCGAGCTGCAGGACAATTAACAGAAGAAAACATCGCAATGAGTAAGGTCGAGCAAAGGTCGGATAGTGCTCCCATTACTATATTACAACGCGAAAAAAAAAATGTTTTGTCTTGTAATGTTGGTCATCCTATTAACACTTTCCAGCTAAAGTCGCTTCACGAGAGGAAACAAAATTACTGTAAACTGCGGTCAAAGATAATGGGTAATAATACAGTCACGAGCAATCACATCAGGAAGTGTAGGGAAAGGTATCGTAAGCGGAAAGCCTTCCAGAAACTCATAGTCGAGACTATCTTAACCTCGGAAAAATATGGTAGGATGTACGTTAAAGTGCTGTTAAAAAACGAATACGTTTTCGGATTGCTAGACAGCGGTGAATCCATATCTGTATTGGGAGAATCTTCTTTTGAATTCATGGAAAGGAATGGTATTCAGATGATGCCCTACAAGAATTTCGTTAAGACGGCGGACGGTAATACTCACGATATTGTGGGGTACTACGAAATTCCAACGTCGCTTAATAGCGTCACGAAAACCATTACTTTCTATAAAATTCCCAACTTAACACAGAAGGTTTACCTCGGCATGAATTTCTGGAAGGAATTCTGCTTAGTCCCTCATTTTCAGATTGATTCGATTGCCCTGCTAAATGTCTCCGGTGCGACAGGAAGAGGTGTTCAAGGAACTTGATCGAATGCTGGAACTGAAAGTTATCGAGGAAAGCAACTCACCTTGGTGTTCCCCTAAAGTGCTAGTTAGAAAGCCAGGTAAAGTACGCCTTTGCTTGGACAGTCGAAAGTTGAACAGCGTGACGAAAAAAGACGCAAATCCGCTGCCACATATCGATGGTCTTCTAAGCCGCCTTCAGGACACATATTTTAATACGGGTCTTGACCTCAAAGATGCATTTTGGGAAATCCCTCTCGATGAGGAATCCAAACAGAAAACGACATTTGCTGTTCCGGGACGGCCACTCTATCAGTTCTCAGTAATGCCGTTTGGATTATGCAATGCCGCACAAAGGATGTGTCGCCTGATGGACCGTGTTATTCCAGCACGACTTCGGGAATATGTTTTCATTTACTTGGATGACTTATTAATATGTTCGGGGGATTTGGACACCCACGTCCAAGTTTTGCCGGAAGTGGCTTCCTGCCTACGTAGGGCGAACTTGACCATAAATCTTAATAAAAGTAAGTTCTGTATGCGTGAGATCAAGTACCTTGGATATATCGTCGGTCAGGGCACGCTAAAAACCAACCCTGAAAAGGTAGAGGCGATGTTGAACTTTCCAATTCCAAAAACACCGAGACAAGTGCGTAGGTTTATTGGTATGACTGGGTGGTATAGGCGTTTTATAAAAAAGTACTCTGAACTTGCCGCGCCTTTGAATGATTGCCTGAGAAAAAGAAAAGATTTCGAGTTACCATCCGCAGTCAGAGAGGCATTTGATAAATTAAAGGAAGCACTTTCCTCTGCACCTGTTTTGTCCCAGACAGATTTTAAACGAGAATTTACCATCCAGTGCGATGCTTCATCTGAAGGGGTAGGCGGAGTGCTTTTTCAACTCGACGTGGATGGTAATGAGAAACCTATCGCTTTTATGTCCAAAAAATTTAATAAGGCGCAGAAAAATTACACAGTCACAGAGCTCAAGTGTCTAGCTGCAGTCCTCTGTGTTAAGAAATTCCGTGCCTACATTGAACTCAAGTTTGAAGTGGCTCATGTCGCTGAAAGATTTGAGTGGTCGACTTGCGAGATGGAGTCTGGAACTTCAACGTTTCGACTTTATCATCGAACATCGCAAAGGTTCCCTAAATGTAGATCTTGCCTCGCCTGAGGGAAGAAATCGAAAAAAAAATCAAGCTTTGCTTACAGATCTAGTTGTATCCGTCAAATTTATATACAAAAGAGTTAGATTCAGAAGCGAAGATCTTGGAAACGAGGATTCTTTATGGCGCTTATGGATACCAAGCACTTTGACTCACGCAGTTATTGAAATGGCCCATAACACTAAGCTTTGTTGTCATAGTGGGTTTTCAAAAACATACGCTAGAGTTCGTGACATGTACAATTGGCCAAAGATGGTCGGACCAATCAAGACCGATGCAGCGGCTTTACGTCGAATTACTAGGCCCTTATCCGCGCATAACACGAGGCAATGTCTACATATTCATCGCAGTGGATCACTTTACCAAATACACCTTTCTCAAAGTACTATCAAAGGCAACTTCGAAAAATATAATCAGATTCGTGGAGCTCGAGGTATTTCATGGATTCGGTACACCTGAATTCATACTCTAGGACAACGGAAAGCAATTTATTTCAACCGAATTTAGTGGATTTCTGAGCAACTATGGCGTGCAACACATCCGTACAGCTTTGTACTCGCCACAGGCCAACATTTCGGAGAGAGTTAACCGCAGTATCCTAAACAAGCTAAGAGTATTTGTAACTGATGAACAAGACCATTGGGATGAATATTTATCAAACATAGCATGCGCATTACGTTCAAATGTTCATGACTCCATTGGATTCAGCCATACTATGCCTTATTTGGGCAGAAAATGATAAACCATGGTTCATCTTACAAAATACTCGGAAGCTTACAGGCACTGCAGGATCCCGATATGTCGGTAACGACTCGTGAAACTCTTGTGCCTCTTGCACGTCAGCAGTTGTCCAGGAATCTACTAAAAGCGCTTGACATACGACACTCGTTCAAGGCCGACGTCGTTCAAGGTTGGACAAGAAGTTTTTCGCCGCAACTTTGCACAAAGCAATTTCGTCCAGGGGCAAAATGCCAAACTGCTGCTTGAGTTCTTAAAGTGTCGTGTTCGTCGTGTTGTTGGTAACTGCATGTACGAATTGGAGGATTTATCCGGCAAAATCATCGGCATTTTTCACGTTAAAGACATTCGCCATTGACTGCATACAGTTGTACCTGAAAGAGGAAACCACAAAGTATCGGTTCGGTGGAGTAAAATTTCAAAGTATACTTATCTGATTATGCTGCCCGGCTATGAAGTGGGTTCGGCTCCCACGTTTTATATGTTCCGTCTTCGACTGCAATTTTGTATTTATTTTATTATTATTTTCACACTTTTCATGCACTTTAAAACATGTGGGTTCGATTTTTACAATTTTGTTTTGACATTTTGACAACATTGTAAACCATAGACAAACCCATAGAGTAACCTGGTTACTCTATGCTTCAAATTTCACAGAGAATCGAAATTGCGCTTTTACTAAAGTGTCAAATGACACATCCAGCCGTAGGTTAGTTTGTTTTAAATTTTTAGTATTTCTGTTCGTTTAGAAGTCCAGGTCGCCGACGTTCACATATATTGATTTAAATATAAAATTTTTCAACAGGGGGCTTGGTAGAAGTTACAATTCCAATGATAATAAGAACTATCACAAAACTTTTAATATCCACCTTGTAGGAACTATTTAAAATAATTTACGCAAATTTTAACTAGCTATACCTGAAAATTTTATTTCAAACAAAGCTAAAAGTCCATAAGAAAGTTGACACTTCGAGACTCGGTTGTAGTTGTTGTAATCGCGTGCTGAAAATCCTACTTTACTTTGCTTTGCTGAGATCGAAGCTAAAAAAAAACACGCCTGTTGAATATGTATAAACTGAATATTTATTAATTCTTATTTATTAAATTGGTTAATAATTAGTTCAAGAACAACAAGGTTCGTCCGCCATTTCAACTATTCTGTTTTTTTTCTGTCGAATGCGACTGGAAGTGTGTAATCAGCTTTTCACTCAGGATGCTCAGTCAATTTATTCTGAGCTCATAGAGCGCTCTGATCGTGCTATGAAAAAAAAACAAATTCTGAGCACAAACACACACAAACACAAACTTTTTGTATAAAAAACAAAAACGCCTTATGCCGCATTTACACGGTCACACATTCCTAACATCGAATGTATTAAAAGCCGTGTTTTTTTGAGCTTCGATCTCAGCAAAGCAAAGTAAAGTAGGATTTTCATCATGCAATTACAACAACTACGGTCTACTTGACACTTCGAGACTCGCTTGTAGTTGTTGTTATTGCGTGCTGAAAATCCTACTTTACTTTGCTTTGCTGAGATCGAAGCTCAAAAAAACACGCCTAAAAATGTATTCAAATTACATTTTCCAGCTGCTGGCATCTTTTTTTGACATTTTAAGATTTGCAAACAATTGCTACCCTTTTCGTAATACACTTTCAGTCTCTTTTCCACACCGCTGACACCTCTATTCTGAGATTCGAATCGAATCGAAAGTTATTCGATTTCTTCCAACTGACATTCCTACTTTCGATTTCGATAGAGATTAATTTTTTGTTCATTTCTCCCAGCATTCAGAAACAAGTTTACCATCTGACAGCTAAAACTTTAAACAGCTGATTTCGAAAATCAAGTTCATCCAGTGAAATCATTCGATAATGAACTCCTTTCCCTCGAAACTCAGAATGTGAGGAGTTCATTCGAGTGAGAGTTTTAAATTCGAGGAATAATCGATTCGATCGAATCTCAGAATTAGCCGACCGGAGTCATCGTCGGATAATCCCATCTTTTTGAGATGGTATCTTAGTGGACAGCGCCCAGTAAGAAAACCCGTTAGTATCCTTAGATCTTCTTTGTTTAGCTCGAGTAACTTTTTTGCTTTAGTACGAGCTGGTCTTATGAATCTTTTTTCTTGTCTCTGTCCTTTGGATTTCGTCCAGTATTCAGCAAGGTGATCATCTTCCCATATCCTGAATTTCGAGTGTACGTAACTCAAAGGTAGCCCAAAGTAGGGTTCAGGACCAGTGAGCAGGCGTGATGCGCCTCTTCTCGCCAGACAATCCGCTCGTTCATTGCCATCAAATCCCTCATGACCTGGTATCCAAGCAACGGTGACCGTATTGTCCTTGGTCAGATCTTCGAGGAGATTAAGACATTCCCAAACCAACTTTGACCTGATCGAGTATGATCTTAGGGCCTTAAGAGCTGCTTGGCTGTCTGATAGGATGTAGATGCGGGCACCTTTAGTGCGCCTTCGTAAGCATTCTCGGACACATATCTCTATGGCGTGTACCTCCGCTTGAAAGATGTCTGGTGATTTTGCCAGTGCTATAGCTCTTTGGAACCTAGGCCCATAGACCCCAGCCCCGGTGGCATCATCTTCCATCTTCGAACCGTCGGTGTACCAGATTTGTGATCCCGATGGTATTACGAATTGGTTTGTTCTCCATGTGTTCCTGTCAGATATGACTATCTTACATTTTCTGGAGAAGCGCAGCTTTTTAAGCATGGTATCTGATACCTTGATCACAGGATCATTTTGGAGCATTTGTGGTACCCGAAGGTGTCCTGTGAGGTTTCCTGCTTTAAGATTTCATATATCAGTGAGCCTGAGGGCACTGAGGACAGCTTCCTTCTTTACAGCTAAATGTAAAGCAAGAAGGCTGAGCATTGCCCCTATGGCTGCAGTTGGACAAGTTTTCATTGCCCCCGTTATACCAACGCATGCTAAGCGATATATCTTGTTTAATTTTTGTGACGTTATTTGTTCGGTTTTTGGCCACCATGATATCGCTGCATAGGTGATCATTGGTTTGATAATCGTGCTGTAGGCCCAATAGATCATTTTTGGTTTTAAGCCCCAGGTTTTGCCATAAAGACGGTGGCACATAAAAATTGCCTTTGTCGCCTTTTTGGTGACTTGATCAAGGTGTGAATTCCAGGTGAGAGTCTTGTCTAGGATTACTCCTAGATATTTTACCTCTCTTGAGAAGTCGATGACTGCGTTATTCAGCTTGATCGGTTTCAGTTCTAGTTTTCTCTTTCTTGAGAATGGTATCATGACTGTTTTTGATGGATTTATGGTCAATCCTTTGTTCTGACACAATTGTAGGTTAAGTTTAGGGCCCTTTGCATGATCTCCGTTATCGTGGAGTCATGCTTGCCCCTAAGAGTGATTACTACATCATCTGCATACCCTTGTATTATGTACCCCGATTGTGTGAGGTGGTCTAGGAGTTCATCTATGACTAAAGTCCACAGTAGAGGAGAAAGTACTCCTCCTTGAGGACAGCCCCTAGTGGCCTTTACAGTCTTTTGTGAGCCTCCATACGCCAGATTAATGATTCTGCTTTCTAACATATTTAGAACCCATTTTATGATTAATGGGGCAATGCCTTTCCTTATCATAGCTTTCTTTATGGCATCGAAGGAGGTATTGTCAAACGCTCCCTGGATGTCAATGAAGGCACAGAGAGCCGTTTCCTTTTCTGCCAGAGCTTTTTCAATAGTCATTATAAGGCTTTGTATGGCAGTTTCGGGAGACTTGCCGGCTTGGTATGCGAACTGGCTCGCATGAAGTGGGTTACCCGTTAGGAACTGATCCCTTATGTATTGATCCAGGACTTTCTCCATGGTTTTTAGTATGAAGGAGCTAAGGCTGATGGGGCGGTATGATTTCGCTAATTGTTCTGATTTCCCACCTGCCTTTGGTATGAAAACTACCTTGACCTTAGTCCAGCTCAATGGTACGTGGCCTAGAGATAGGCTGGATCTAAAGACCCTAACGAGTTGAGGAGCCAATAGATCCATACCCTGTTGTAACAGACAGGGGTAGATGCCATCAGTTCCTGGTGATTTAAACGGGTTAAAGGACGAGATCGCCCATTTCACCCCGTCTCGTTGAAATATCTTTCCGGATAGACTACAATCCCATTTTGATACCGTCAGATCCTGGTGCCTCATCGGTAAGAGTGGGTTGTCTATGTGGATGCATTCTGGGAAGTGTGTGTCAAGAAGAAGTTGACAGGTTTCCTCAGGGGTATCAGTAAATTCCCCATTTTGCTTTTTCAGAGAGCAAATGCCATTTGAGTGATCGCGAGCGACGACTTTTTGGAGTCGTGTAGCGCATTGGCGTCACAGCTGAGGATCCACTGTAGTCTCCTTGCTTTGCAGTATCCTACCAAAGCCGCTACCTCCGAGGTTGGTGCGTCGGAGGTGTCTCCAGGGAGATAAGCAGAGGCGATAACGACCTTCAGATCCTTTGCAGAATATTGGAAAGAAATATTCGCTTAGAAATAATACAAATTCTTTTTCCAAAATGGATAAATAAATTATTAAATGGATGCGACTTGCAATAATTATTACAATTACATTTTTTTTTGTTCATAAACGAACAAATGTCGCTTCGTAGTTCATAATATGCGTTTTATACACATTTTGTGATAAAAGTAATCATCATTTTTTTCAATTTATTTAAAAACAATTCAACTTATATTTTTAATACAGCTTTCGGCCACAAATTTCCGCTCGAATGAAATTTGACATTTAACCTGATGAAATCGAAACTGAGAATGCGGGAGAAATGAACAAAAAATGAATCTCTATCGAAATCGAAAGTAGGAATGTCAGTTGGAAGAAATCGAATATATTTGGATTCGATTCGAATCTCAGAATAGAGGTGGGTATCTTAGTGGACAGCGCCCAGTAAGAAAACCCGTTAGTATCCTTAGATCTTCTTTGTTTAGCTCGAGTAACTTTTTTGCTTTAGTACGAGCTGGTCTTATGAATCTTTTTTCTTGTCTATGTCCTTTGGATTTCGTCCAGTATTCGGCAAGGTGATCATCTTCCCATATCCTGAATTTCGAGTGTACGTAACTCAAAGGTAGCCCAAAGTAGGGTTCAGGACCAGTGAGCAGGCGTGATGCGCCTCTTCTCGCCAGACAATCCGCTCGTTCATTGCCATCAAATCCCTCATGACCTGGTATCCAAGCAACGGTGACCGTATTGTCCTTGGTCAGATCTTCGAGGAGATTAAGACATTCCCAAACCAACTTTGACCTGATCGAGTATGATCTTAGGGCCTTAAGAGCTGCTTGGCTGTCTGATAGGATGTAGATGCGGGCACCTTTAGTGCGCCTTCGTAAGCATTCTCGGACACATATCTCTATGGCGTGTACCTCCGCTTGAAAGATGTCTGGTGATTTTGCCAGTGCTATAACTCTTTGGAACCTAGGCCCATAGACCCCAGCCCCGGTGGCATCATCTTCCATCTTCGAACCGTCGGTGTACCAGATTTGTGATCCCGATGGTATTACGAATTGGTTTGTTCTCCATGTGTTCCTGTCAGATATGACTATCTTACATTTTCTGGAGAAGCGCAGCTTTTTAAGCATGGTATCTGATACCTTGATCACAGGATCATTTTGGAGCATTTGTGGTACCCGAAGGTGTCCTGTGAGGTTTCCTGCTTTAAGATTTCATATATCAGTGAGCCTGAGGGCACTGAGGACAGCTTCCTTCTTTACAGCTAAATGTAAAGCAAGAAGGCTGAGCATTGCCCCTATGGCTGCAGTTGGACAAGTTTTCATTGCCCCTGTTATACCAACGCATGCTAAGCGATATATCTTGTTTAATTTTTGTGACGTTATTTGTTCGGTTTTTGGCCACCATGATATGGCTGCATAGGTGATCATTGGTTTGATGATCGTGCTGTAGGCCCAATAGATCATTTTTGGTTTTAAGCCCCAGGTTTTGCCATAAAGACGGTGGCACATAAAAATTGCCTTTGTCGCCTTTTTGGTGACTTGATCAAGGTGTGAATTCCAGGTGAGAGTCTTGTCTAGGATTACTCCTAGATATTTTACCTCTCTTGAGAAGCCGATGACTGCGTTATTCAGCTTGATCGTTTTCAGTTCTAGTTTTCTCTTTCTTGAGAATGGTATCATGACTGTTTTTGATGGATTTATGGTCAATCCTTTGTTCTGACACAATTGTAGGTTAAGTTTAGGGCCCTTTGCATGATCTCCGTTATCGTGGAGTCATGCTTGCCCCTAAGAGTGATTACTACATCATCTGCATACCCTTGTATTATGTACCCCGATTGTGTGAGGTGGTCTAGGAGTTCATCTATGACTAAAGTCCACAGTAGAGGAGAAAGTACTCCTCCTTGAGGACAGCCCCTAGTGGCCTTTACAGTCTTTTGTGAGCCTCCATACGCCAGATTAATGATTCTGCTTTCTAACATATTTAGAACCCATTTTATGATTAATGGGGCAATGCCTTTCCTTATCATAGCTTTCTTTATGGCATCGAAGGAGGTATTGTCAAACGCTCCCTGGATGTCAATGAAGGCACAGAGAGCCGTTTCCTTTTCTGCCAGAGCTTTTTCAATAGTCATTATAAGGCTTTGTATGGCAGTTTCGGGAGACTTGCCGGCTTGGTATGCGAACTGGCTCGCATGAAGTGGGTTACCCGTTAGGAACTGATCCCTTATGTATTGATCCAGGACTTTCTCCATGGTTTTTAGTATGAAGGAGCTAAGGCTGATGGGGCGGTATGATTTCGCTAATTGTTCTGATTTCCCACCTGCCTTTGGTATGAAAACTACCTTGACCTTAGTCCAGCTCAATGGTACGTGGCCTAGAGATAGGCTGGATCTAAAGACCCTAACGAGTTGAGGAGCCAATAGATCCATACCCTGTTGTAACAGACAGGGGTAGATGCCATCAGTTCCTGGTGATTTAAACGGGTTAAAGGACGAGATCGCCCATTTCACCCCGTCTCGTTGAAATATCTTTCCGGATAGACTACAATCCCATTTTGATACCGTCAGATCCTGGTGCCTCATCGGTAAGAGTGGGTTGTCTATGTGGATGCATTCTGGGAAGTGTGTGTCAAGAAGAAGTTGACAGGTTTCCTCAGGGGTATCAGTAAATTCCCCATTTTGCTTTTTCAGAGAGCAAATGCCATTTGAGTGATCGCGAGCGACGACTTTTTGGAGTCGTGTAGCGCATTGGCGTCACAGCTGAGGATCCACTGTAGTCTCCTTGCTTTGCAGTATCCTACCAAAGCCGCTACCTCCGAGGTTGGTGCGTCGGAGGTGTCTCCAGGGAGATAAGCAGAGGCGATAACGACCTTCAGATCCTTTGCAGAATATTGGAAAGAAATATTCGCTTAGAAATAATACAAATTCTTTTTCCAAAATGGATAAATAAATTATTAAATGGATGCGACTTGCAATAATTATTACAATTACATTTTTTTTTGTTCATAAACGAACAAATGTCGCTTCGTAGTTCATAATATGCGTTTTATACACATTTTGTGATAAAAGTAATCATCATTTTTTTCAATTTATTTAAAAACAATTCAACTTATATTTTTAATACAGCTTTCGGCCACAAATTTCCGCTCGAATGAAATTTGACATTTAACCTGATGAAATCGAAACTGAGAATGCGGGAGAAATGAACAAAAAAATAATCTCTATCGAAATCGAAAGTAGGAATGTCAGTTGGAAGAAATCGAATATATTTGGATTCGATTCGAATCTCAGAATAGAGGTGAATAACTAACCAATGGCATTCAATAATGAAAAAATGTGGTATTCCCGAACTTTTTCACATTTCCCCACGGTTGCCACGGTTGGCAGCATTTTTTTTTGTAGTTTTTGTATGTTTTTGCATGTGTCACAGATTCTTTTTTGACATAACACCGATAGGAATACAAAATGGTGAACAGAGATGAATGAATAAAAGAGATGGATATCTTTCGTACGTCTATCCCCCCAAAACCCATTTGTTTACATTGTTGTTTTTGTAATTTCAATCCCTGTCTGTGAATACATGTGAGCTACGAAAAAAGTTACTAATGGCAGACCACCAATCAAAATTCAGAACGGCCGGCCGAATGTCATAAAACAGCATAATTTTGTATTCACCATATGGTGACACTATCTTTTAGATAGGTCGGTTCATTAGATATACGATTTTTCGGTTACCTCCAGAATCACCCCATTGAATTAATCCGACTGGAAGGAACAACTTATTTTATATGTGAAATTATTACCTAACTGACTATTTGATTTTATACGCGGATGAATTTATATATTTAAAAGAGTGGTTAGTGTACTAGGGTTCAAATTATAAGAACTTTGAAAAGAAACATTACGAAAGCATTATGTGCTATCTATCGGATAAATTGCGATATTTACTTGTATGGCAATTATCTATTCTTGTTTTTTAAATCAATAAACGTTATAACATAATTACACGTGCAGTATTAAAATGTAGAAAAAAAGTGTTTAGATGTTTTGAAATAATATATTATAAACGTTAAAAACTTTTCATGCCGAATTAAAGTAGATAGCCTCGATAGATTAGTACGTGACTAAAATGTTGGATTTTGCAAATTATATGTAAATTGATTGGTAAATTGTAAATAATTTTAATTTATACAGTCTGCTTGTGTTCAATTTAACAAGAAAACTTTTTTCATTACTCTGTTAATACAAATGGAATTTGAATTGTTATTTATTTATTTATTTATTTCATATCATCTACTAGCTAAGCTATACAGATTACGATATAAGTATACAATATAAGTATAAGTATAAAAATTATATAAAAACAATGTACTTAATACTAAGATAATGCTGCCAAATTGAGTATAATTCTTTTGAAGCGATCGCGTGAATAATAAAGATCAATAAAAATATAAACATCGTTGAATGAAGCAATAGCTCTGGACATGGGCTCATTATGGCCGTAATTAGTTCTATGAACAGGTCGAAGAAGAAGGTTTCTTTCCCTTAAAGGTCTGGTTGGGGCATAGATTGGCACTAAGGCTAAAAGAGATGGACATTTAATGTGATAACATAATAAATCCCTTATTAGCATGATGTCATGGGCTTTTCTTCTAGAGCATAAGGTTGATATGCTCAACAATTGACATCGAGTCCGGTAAGAAATTTCAAAATCCCAGCTCATTTTCCTGAAAATGTATTTTGTGAAACGCCTCTGGACTTTTTCAAGGCGGTCTGAGTGAATTTTATAGAATGGGGTCCATATAACATCAGCATATTCAAGCAGAGATCTAACCAACGCAATAAAAAGCGAAATAAGGGTATGAGGATCCGAAAATTCGCTGCCATTTCGTTTTATAAAACCACAAAGCTTATTTGCTTTGGCAATAACGTGGTCGATATGAGATGCGAAGGTGAACCTCGAATCAATTATAATGCCAAGATCTTTCACCACATCGACTCTGTTTAATCGAATAGTGTCGATTTCGTACTGAAACTCTAAATGATACGAACTTCTGTAGAAGGATATTATACAGCATTTATTAATATTCAAGTGTAGACAATTTTTGACGCACCAGACAGATAAGTTTCTTAGATCATATTGTAAAAACTCGCAGTCAAGTGATGTTTTGATTTTAAGAAACAGCTTTAAGTCATCAGCATACATCAAGCAATGGCAATATTTTAATGCACACGATATGTCATTGATAAAAATTATAAACAGGAGCGGACCCAAATGACTACCTTGTGGTACTCCCGAGCTGCACCCAAACGATCGTGATAAGTTATTATCAATTTTCACTCTTTGAATCCTGCCAATCAAATAAGATCTTATCCAATCGAGCATTGCAGAGTGAAATTCAAAACTTTCAAGTTTTCTTAGCAAAATTAGATGATTGACGGAGTCAAATGCTTTGCTGAAGTCAGTGTAAACACAGTCGACTTGATAACCATCTTCGATAGCATTGATGGTATAATGAGACAAGCAAGCCAAATTAGTGGTAGTGGACCTGCCGGTGACGAAGCCATGCTGTGTATCACAAATAAATTCTCTAACCGAAAATTCAATTTTTGATTTAATCATACTTTCCAAAAGCTTAGGCAAAGCGGATAATTTGCAAATTCCTCTGTAATTTTCAATATCGTTCTTGGAACCAGATTTAAAAATTGGAATAAGAAAAGACGACTTCCATTCATCAAGAAAAATACCAGAGGATAGAGACAAGTTAAAAATATGATGGAGGGGATTGGAAATAGCTTGGGAACACTTTTTAAAAATAATTGCAGGAATACCATCAGGGCCTGGAATTGAATTGGGCTTAAGATTATCAAGAGCTAATAAAATATCCTGAGGACTAAGTTGGATGAGGCCGATATCAATTCTGCAATCGGTAGCTGGTACAAAACTAGGTGTATCAGGCTTTGTATACACAGATTGAAAGAATTTAGCAAACAAATCTAGTGTTGTATTAACATCTCTAGATTCAATGTTTTTGTAAAGCATGGATTTCGGCAGACCAGCCGATTTTCTTTTGCTATTTATGAAGGTCCAGAAGCGTTTAGAGTCAGTTCTTATTTGATTTTCAATTTGAATTACATAATTTGCCTGTAGAAATTTGCTTAAGGCAAGAAAGTCCTTACGCAGTTTGTCAAAATGAACATAATCCACCGGGCTATTGGAAATTTTGAAATTTTTATGAGCCTTGTTTTTAAGGTTCTTAAGGTGAGAGAGCCTTCTATTGTACCATGGAGGCTTAGATAACTTCTTCTTCGCCCTATATGGGACAAAAGTGTTAAATCCGTTAAATAATACAGACTTGAAATAATTATAGGATTCCTGAAGGGACAAATGTCTCAGATTACTGTTCCAATCTATGCTACTAAGGTAATCATTCAAACCATTAAAATCAGTTTTTAAAAAATTAAACGTTTTAACCAGATTGCTGGCAGTTTCTAGAAAATCGTACACCTCAATTTCAATCGAAGTCTCATTATGGTAAATAGAATTGTTTAACAAAGAATATGGGGCTTCAAAAGTATTTGCCTTAATCTCATCACAGCAGATAAAAACAAGATCTAGTAATCTATTTTGTGAATTTACAATTGAGCTTATTTGACACAAATTATGAGAAATTAGGAAATCAATTAAAATAAATTCAATATCTTTCTTTAAGTTACATGGTACAAGCATTTTATCGTCATCGGACCAAGACCAAACAATGTCTCCAACATTGAAATCGCCCAAAATACATATACTGGCGGTATTATCGTGATTATCAAAAATGAAATTAATGTTAGATATGTGTTTTTCATAGACATCTAATTTACTCCCTGATGGGACATAATTTACAATAAAAATAAGTGAACTCACGACGCCTGTGACGTTTAATGAAAAACAGAGCTGTTCCACTTCACCATCTGGTAACGGAACCTCCCAGCAGGTAATACCACGACGAACAGCTGCGAGAATTCCTCCTCCGCGATCCTCTTTCTTTTTACACCGATCAAAACGAAAAACACAATAAAAGGACTCATCGAAAATTTCAGAGTCAGCAATATCTTTGTACAACCATGATTCTGTGATAATAATAACATCATAATCAAGGTGACTAGATAAATTAAATAATTTAAAGGTTTTAGTCCGAATGCCACTGGCATTATGATAGTAAATTTTAAGGTTCGAATTGTCAAGAATCCGCTTATCAACAACATGCAGAGGTGAAATGGAACGTTGGTTCAATATTAGTTTTTTGGAACATTAACAAAAGCACGAATTTGTACGTCACTAGGCCAAAAATTAGCATCATAAATTAAGTTGGCGAATCTGAGGGGGACACCAATTTTAAAATTTACAAATTTCAATTTGGATATATCTTCATCATTTTTTATAAGTTTAGAACACAAGAAACTAGACTTGTTAGCTTTTAACGTTGAAGAAATGAAATCAATTATATTTCCAGAAGTGGTATTAGGATGAAAACTTGAGAGATGATACCATTTTAGCTTGCGTACGACATGTAGATCGGTTGCTACATCATTCGTACCAACAACACGAGGTGGATTAATAGCAGCAACAGCAGCAATAGTATTAGAAGGTGGTTGATGACCGACCAGCACGGGGCCAGCACCAGCATGAACATCTGTAAGCGTAACAGCATTAGCGGCTTCCTGATTGGTGACGACAACCTCGCTATTTGGAGAGGTGGAGAGTGGCAGAGCAGTAGTAGCAGCAGCAACAACAGCGGCGACCGCATCATCCGAATGCTCGCCACTTGTTTTCGATAGTGGCTGAGAGGCAGTGAGAGTAATATTAGGTGACGGCCCGGCATGTTTGGTGCGGGGTGTATGTGAGTCACTTAGGGACAGTTGTTTCACAGCAGTTTTTTTTCGATGCACTCGAAGCAATAGCTAGCGACGGCGAACCACGAGTGGGTGCATTGACCCTGGATACCGATTGCGAACGTGTAACAATGTTTGATTTCTTAGAAGAAATGGATGAGGGACGCGCTAAAAGTTTCTTTAAAGCGAATATCTCATTATGCAATAAATCGAGTTTGGAGTTTATAGAATCCGTATCGAGCAAAGGTTGATTACACTTATTACATACAGCAAGATCCATTTAGAAAATCTAATAATAGCGGTTTAAAGTTAATAGCAAATTAGCAAATTAGAGAGAGCAACGAAAGCACATCAAGTAGCGAACGATCTGCGACTATATTAACCATTTTTGATAAAAAGCAGTGTCAAAGTGTTAGAAACATATTAATTATATATTCACTGCAAGCAAATTAACTGTCAACCGTCAAAATTCAAATTTTCCTAGTGAACATGCCCAAACCAGTTTTCCAGGATATTTGAAAATTTTATGAATTTCGGTGGTGAATTCACCAACTTTCCGCCATCTTCCGGGTGAATTCACGAACTCACTTATACTAGTATATAAATGAGAATGTATGCGTGACTTCATGAATTTTTCGGGAAAACAGCTTGTAGGCAGCAGCCTTTCCACTGGAAAGATATCCATCTCTGTATTCCATTATCTTTGATGGTGAATTTGAATAAAAATTGAGTGGGCCAAGGGCAAGAGAATTGTGAGTAGGGGGTCTCAGTATGGTTTGTCTATGGTGCATGTCCGCTCCTGACGATAACGTAACGTTTATTTGTTTTAGTTTGACGCATGACTTTAACGTAACGCTAAAGAACGTCAGCCAATGGTCTATAAATCGAGTCCAAGCTCCAAGTGTCAAAAATGTTATCTGCTCAAAAAAACAAAAAAAAAGCTTACAAAAGCTCTCCTAATGGTAGAATTTTTTGTGTTTTGTTTAATAAAAGCACGCGAATAAAATAATTTCTGTCAGTTCAGTTTGCTATTGCTACCGGTAAATTTAGAGAGGTATTTGTTGCGCAAAGTTTGAATTAGATTAATATTTGTTTTTGTTCTTGTGATTTAGTAAATATTATCTAATATACCCAATCAAACAAAATGGCTTCAAAAGTTCCGAATGTTGTGTTGAATAATGGCAGAAATATGCCAATTCTTGGTCTTGGAACGTGGGGTGTAAGTAAAAAAATGCATTAATAATAATATTTGTAGCTATTTTTTTTTGCTGAAGTAATGCGGTCGACCTTGAAACTCGCAATAGTAGTTGTTCTTGTTGGACATGATTGAATTTATTCAGTGTACCTAGGTACCTACAACTACGAGCAATAGTCTGTCTTTGAAATGATATCAATACCATAGGTACAAGTTGTGCATGTGTCTAATTTTTAGTCAAGATGAATTGTGTATCTATTGGGTCAGTCGGTTCTATCAAAAAGTGATTTGCAGCAATTGAGTCGTACCATGAATATATAAAATTATTGATTCAATGTAGAGTAAGTCCATAAAGTCATAGATTATTGTCATTAGCGTCACACAACCCCCCCTTAGTTCACATAAAATGAGTTGGCACTTTTACGATCAATGGAAAATTCTAGAAAGGGCAGGCACCCACTCGTTAAATTTAAAATCCACTGATATGAATCTGTCAATCAAATACCAATTCATATATTCAACGCACATGCTAATTCCTATGTAGATACCTACACTATAATTAATAGCCATTAGTTGGACATTTAGTACAGCATTAGGCCTCCGACATAACATTCATCTTATGCATGCTGGCTGATAAAAATCTTTGTGTGATTTATGATACCACTGATAATGGTTAGGTTAGGTAAGGTCGAAGTGGCTGTCGGCTAGCCGACACACTTAGACTATTATAAGGTCCCTTGTGATACCACATGAATCTAATAGTTATTCTTCCTACTCGTTGAACCAGTTGGAGCTTCTGATGAAAAGTAGGAGATTTCTAATGACCTTGTTTTTTGGATCGTTTAGATCATTATAGTAGTACTCTCCTAAATGGAGTTTTCGTCTTTCTGAGAGAGCCGGACAAGTACAGAGAATAGTCTCTTTCCTCCTCCTCGTCAAAACAGCTTCGGTAAAAATCGTTAGATGCTACGCCAAGATTTTTTGCATGCCTGCGAATGAGACTGTGTCCTGTGATAACATATATTGTAGCACTGATATGCTTCCTATCAAGGGAGATCAAATACCTAGAACGTTTTAGAAATAGCTTTGGCCAAATCTGTTTTGGCCCTAGGCATGTCGAGCCGGTTGTCCACCTAAGATTTTTACTTTCGATATTTCCGCCTGAAAAACGCTACAATCAAACAAAATGGCTTCAAAAGTTCCAAATGTAGTGTTGAATAATGGCAAAAATATGCCAATTCTTGGTCTTGGACCATGGGGTGTAAGTAGAGAAATGCGTTTATAATAATATTTGCACCTATTTTTTTATTTTTTTTTTGCTGAAGTAATGTGGTCGACCTTGAAACTCGAAATAGTAAGTGTTCTTGTTGGACATGATTGAATTTATTCAGTGTACCTAGGTACCTACAACTACGAGCAATAGTCTGTCTTTGAAATGATATCAATACCATAGGTACAAGTTGTGCATGTGTCTAATTTTTAGTCAAGATGAATTGTGTATCTATTGGGTCAGTCGGTTCTATCAAAAAGTGATTTGCAGCAATTGAGTCGTACCATGAATATATAAAATTATTGATTCAATGTAGAGTAAGTTCATAAAGTCATAGATTATTGTCATTAGCGTCACACAACCCCCCGTTAGTTCACATAAAATGAGTTGGCACTTTTACGATCAATATAAAATTCCAGAGAGGGCAGGCACCCACTTGTTAAATTTAAAATCCACTGATATGAATCTGTCAATCAAATACCTATTCATATATTCAACACACATGCTAATTCCTATGTAGATACTTACACTATAATTAATAGCCATTAGTTGGACATTTAGCACAACATTAGGCCTCCGACATATCATTAATCTTATGCTTGCTGGCTGATAAGAATCTTTATGTGATTTATGATACCTCTCATAATGGTTAGGTTAGGTAAGGTCGAAGTGGCTGTCGGCTAGCCGACACACTTAGACTATTACAAGGTCCCTTGTGATACCACATGAATCGAATAATTATTCTTCCTAATCGTCGAACCAGTTGGAGCTTCTGATTAAACCTAGGAGATTTCTAATGTCCTTGTTTTTTAGATCGTTTAGATCGTTATAGTAGAACTCAAAGATCAAATACCTAGAACGTTTTAGATCCAGCTTTGGCCAGATCTGTTTTGGTCCTAGGCATGTCGAACCGGTTGTACACCTAAGATTTGTACTTTCGATATTTCCGCCTGAAAAACGCTACAGTGATCAGGAAACGGAAGGAGAGACTAAGATTTAGTCTGTCGGAGAAGACACCGCCACCAACACCGTCCACAGTTTTTGAACCATCTGTGAATCAATGGATCGATTCATCATCCAGGAATGCTTCCTCCTCCCAGAATGATCTAGTGATAATCACGCAACCTAAAATTGAAGTATCAGTTGGTACGAGTTAGTTGGGCCTATTGGCTTACAGTTCAAATTCAACGAATCAAGAAACATTTGTGCATTAATGTTAACATAATATGAGAAGCCTCCTACCCACCTTACAAACACTTGTCCACGACTGTCAGACTTAGTTGTACATCATGCTCAGTTTCTCTTTTATCGGCTGTCCATCCATCACTCCGTGGTTAGAGTCACGTTGTAATCCAACTATTTCAAAAATTGTAAAATACATAAACTTATTTATGTACTTTTAAGGGAACAGTTATGGGTAACGATTCAATTCTGCAATTGGTTTAACTTCAATCTTCGTACATTTGTATGTGCTACTTGCTGTGGAACTGAGATTGCTATGAGTCCATCAGCAGATGTCACAATGTTATTCACCTATATGTTTATTTCTTTCACATGTAACGTTACCTAGGGCTAGGTTTTCGCTTACAGCGTTACAGCCCTACTGAGCATTTTATAAAGTTTGCTTTAAAAGGAGGTTTAACGCTCCTTTTTGAAAGCCCGCCATCGCAAGTGGGTTGAAAATCACCCAAATAACTTTACAATGACCAAATAAATTTAATTCACATTCCCAACAGGCCCCTGATTTAGCTACATCATCTTGCGTGATTATGAATTTCAGGTGCAAAACTCCCACTGCCGTTGTTGAAAGTTATTAAAGGCGCTTTGTTTATATTTTTATTATGATATATCACTCAATACTGATGAAAAAGAAACGACTCCTCATACCTCAAATCCAACTGGGTTGCAAAATTAGTCATGTGCCCCTAGTTTAAAGTAAAGACTAAAAACTCGCACTCAATTCTTTTAGTTTAAAAGTTTTTACAATCTCGTCTCGTTGAGATCTGACTTGAATACTAAGCAACTCGTGTTACAAAACGAAAAACAGTTGACAAATAAGTTGATATCAACTTGTTGTGTTGCATAATTTTGCCTCATTCAATCGCTAGCAATCGGTTGGCAGCGCCGCACTGCAATATCTTATCAGTTGTGGTGTATTTGATTTTGATACCATAAACAATTGCTGAATAACAAAACACTTAGTTGGTAAATTATATGAGGTATGTCGGTACCGCTGTAGAGGAATCAATTATGTTTTTTTTTAGTGGGTGCATGCAAACTGAATTTTATTACCTGCCGATTAAGTGCATACAAACTGCAGTGTACATCCGTTCACACTTCATAACTGTGTCGAGGTCAATTTTATTTGCAGCACTTCTCTGATTTTATGTACGAACACCTTGTTGTTTTGCTCGCAGAGATTGTATTAGAAATACGTAACAAGAATATGTGATGTGCCTTATGCGGAGCAGCTAGTTATCGATTCATGCTCCGGATACATTAGGACATTTTAAAGTACGCTTAGCTCCGCTGTAGATGTTGTGATGCACCTCCTTGTTTGTGATATTCTATTTTTGTGCAAAGGATGCAGTTCACAAATAACGAGCGTAAAGATTGCTGCCTAAACAACCTTACAAAGATTGGTTTGATCTAACACTCTGTAATGCCGATGACGCACTAACTGTTAACGGATCTGTTAAACTTACGTCAAACGTCTGTAATTACAGTTCCCAAATAGAATGTAACGTCACACACATTTTTTACGTACACGGAATATGCTAACCAACACCAAATTAGCCGATAAAATAAAATTTTTTATGAGTGTGCCTTTTTATGACCCATGCTTGGGAACTAATTGTTTACTTCTACCCCAGATTTAAGCAAATATCTCTCTACGGTTGTAATTAAATTCTCACAACATATCAAAACCTCCAGATATGTTCTAAAAACAACCAACAGCTGATAATTGTTTCAAATTAGTTCCATAATTCATATACACATGCTAGTTGTGTATATATTTTGCTGTATAGATTTTATGTTAATTCCTTTTCCAGAGATGACTGTCTCATGTGAATAGAGAAGACCATAACCTTCTTCCAAACAAATCTGCTTTGTTCTTTATCTAATGTGATATCATTTTCTCTTTCAGAGCCCTCCAGGTGAGGTCGCCCAAGCCGTTAAGGACGCCATCGATATTGGCTATCGCCACATTGACGGTGCCCATGTCTATCAAAACGAGCACGAAGTTGGCGAAGGTATAAACGCCAAAATCGCCGAAGGTGTTATCAAGCGCGAAGATATCTTCGTCACCAGCAAATTGTGGAACACTTACCACCGTCCCGATTTGGTTCGAGGAGCCTGCGAAACCACCCTAAAGAACTTGGGTCTATCCTATGTCGATATGTATCTGATCCATTGGCCAATGGCATACAAGGAAGGCGGCGAACTCTTCCCTGTTGATAAAGATGGCAAAATTGCATACTCCGATGTGGATTACATTGATACATGGAAAGAAATGGAAAAGCTTGTCGATGCTGGCCTCTGCAAATCAATTGGTATCTCCAATTTTAACAGGAAGCAAATCGAACGTGTTCTCGCCATTGCACGCATTCCACCAGCAAACATCCAAATCGAATGCCATCCCTATTTGAACCAAAAGAAACTCATGGAGTTTTGCAAGTCGAAAAATATCACCATTACTGCTTACAGTCCATTGGGATCTCCGAACAGGCCATGGGCCAAGCCTGAAGATCCTGTCTTATTGGATGATCCAAAGGTTTTCACACGCTCGTCCATTGCAATGAGATTTCCTTGTAAACGGATTTTTTTTTGCAGATCGTTGCCATTGCCAAGAAGTACGGTAAGACACCAGCGCAAACTCTCATCCGCTATCAGTTGAAGCGTGGCAACGTTGTTATTCCAAAATCGGTGAACAAGGCACGTATCGCGTCCAACTTTGATGTTTTTGGATTTGACTTGAGCGCCGAAGATGAGAAGACCATTGATAGCTTTGATTGCAATGGTCGAGTCCTTCCTATTACCAGGTAAGTGTTGTCGTTTTCATCTGGCTGTTGATTGAAGGTTAATTTGAAATTTTGGAATAATAGTGATTCTGGAGCCCACCCACATTATCCGTTTAACGATGAGTATTAGGAAGCAAATCCAAGTTGGTAGAAGGAATGTTATTTGGTGGTTTCAGTGTGCATCCCTCGTTATTTGTGTATTTCGAATTTACCAATTGCTTACATTAGTTCTGATTTATAAATCCAGCATACATTCTCCATATGTATATCTCCTTTTCGAAATACGCAGTAAGATAGTAAGCTTGCGTAACCCCGTTGCAAGAACGTTTCACTTAATAATATTTGAGCACGCGATTAATATGCAAAAGTAGTCATTTATTTTTCGATTGCTACACACATTAATTTTACCCCTGTGCTTGATGGCACAGAATATGTTTTAAAAAAGCAACAATCGCACAAAACATCATGCGAGGACTCGAGTCGGGCCCGACAAGTTTTGTTTCATAAAGTTACACGAACATGCGCTATTTTCTTGTGTTCTACTTGTATTGTGTATACCTACCTTCTCCGCTCCTTGTTTTGAATATCAAACTACCTTATATCGTTTTCCATAAAATCTGAAAAAGATTGCTTTTTTTCTAACAAACGAACATAAAAAGTGCTCTGAGAGCAAAAAAAAGTGTTCTGAGAGCGCTCAATCGAAGACCACAAGAAAAAGCATAAATGTCGTCTTCCATTGAGACCACTAGATATTTTTTTCAGATCTCCGATTTAACGAAACCTATGGAACAAATCACACTGAGATTCTGAGACCCCTAAGCCCTAACTCGCAATACTCTTGCCGCTGGCCGGCTGTCCCTCTCAATTTTTTTTTCAAATTCGAAATTTTGTATTCCTATCGGTGTCATATCAATTAATGTCGTTTGCCATTGGTTTCACTCGGGGATCCACGTATTCTGAAATCCCATGGAACAACAAAACTGCTTCTGAAAGAATCCACAAAAGTAATGGTGAAATCAAAAAAAATCTACGACTGCTGTCAGCTGACTTGTATAAAATACATAAATTACACGTGTGTGAGTGTTTGTTGAGCGGATTCTGACTTCAAATCGAGCAGCGAAATTCTCTTTTCAGAATCACCAGAAGAGTATTTTTTGTGCCAATGGAACGGTTTCAGAAGTGATTTTTTCGATTCCGGACTCTCCCGGACACTTCTTTTGCCCAATGGAAAAGCTCTGATGTATCGGAGCTAAAAAAGAAACACGAAGTTTTTGTATAACAATTCAGGTTGTGCTCTGAACTGAAAAGAAAAACGCCTTATGTAACAGCAAGTTGCATATATGAAATCCGTGGGGGCTATTAAATGAGTTCACAGCATTCAAGTCAACCCAAGCTTCCACTAGGGCATAAGTGAATTTTATAAAATGTTCATGAACATTGAATAAATTTCTATTAGGCTTGGTGAATGTTTCCAAATTCGTTTATTTAACACCTTATTTGTACAAAATCAAACAGTGTTGAGCAATGTTACTTAGGAACAGTAAAAATGCAAATGCTATTCATATTTAAAAAAATAAGTATTAATATCGGAAATCACTAACTCATAACAAAAAGAAAATATAAATTATTAATAAACAAAAACAAGTGCACTTTGTGCTTTGGGAATACAAAAAGTGATCAAAACATTTTTTACTGTTCCGAGTATTTCACATAAATAAAAGGCGATCTTCGAGGATTTTTGTTTTATGGCCTTTACCAGAAAAAGCCAAGTCCATACAAATTTGACAGCAATATTATAAACAATAAAAACATAGAACTATTTTTTTTAATTTAACAAATGCATATGTATGTACTTGCATATATTAATGTGCAAGTATTCGTAGGTACACCTACTAATTACAGATTATAAATTATGCTAAAACTAAAAAAAAACTTCGCCGAGACATAAACGGTGTTAAAACATTTTGTTTCAATATGATTTCGAAGCTTAAAGCATTAAAATCAACAAAAAAGTGTGTTTTCTTTAAAATATACAAAAAAAACTTTAAGTTACAAAATCTCTTTTAGCAAACCGTGTTAGTTCATTTTATAAAGTTCATAAACTATATTAACTCTTATGTCGTTTTTGATTTGGCAGAAAGATCATTTTTTTTTGATTGAGATTGCTTTTCATGTTCTGTTTGCCAAAAAAATTACCCTGTTTTTATCTCAGGAACATTTGAGAAATCTCGATTTAATTTTCATATTTACACATACTTTCATTAATACCAATGTGTATGACACACAGCTGTCGGATACGAATTATTTATCGTTGGAAGGATTGCTTTTTTAACTGAACTATTAATTTTTCGAGAATGGAAACCATTTTTTATATTAAATTATTTCGAAATGAGTTATTATAAATGTGTACAAATCAATTCAAATGGATTTCCAGTGCAAGTGAAAACAAATATGTCTTGCAGCCAACTCAATACACACAAGAACCAATAAAATTCGGATTTAATGTTCGATTTGGCAGCAGAAATCTGAACAGCCAAATCGAAAACGACATAAGAACAATTGTTATTTGCCCAACACAGCCGCAAAACTCGATAACGAAATGAAAGCACAACTCAGGCTTCCAACATCCGGTTTAAACCGGAAGAGTGTAGGCTGTTTTTTTTCAAGTATGAGTGAGCCCCTCTTTGATTAACATAGCCACAAATACATGAATTCAAACTGGGCTACATCCAAGGTCAAATTCAGCTTGTAGCTAGGCGATTTCTCTTTTTTGGCTAAAGCTGTCAGTCTATTTAGTAGTTATGGCGTTTTCGATTGAAGAAAAGAATTGCCCTTTCTATGAAACGAGCAAATCTAGAAGTGCTATTTGGATGTATTCTATGTTTCATTGAAAAAAAAAAAGTGCACTTACAGGTCAAGTCTTAACACGACAGATGGGTCCGGAATATTTTCAACTCACCAACACATACTAACAAAATGTCAGATTGAAGTGTGTTGTTGTGTGTTGTGTTATTAGAAACAAATTTTTCGCTATGTGATCCGAAAATATACAATTATGCGTGCAAAATGTTAACTTAAATTGAAATATATTGAGTTGGCTGTATATATTCATATATATGTCCAGAAAACAAAAAAAAAAGTATCAACAGAAAAACAAATCTCTCATATGGTGCCTACCAGTATTACAAAAGTGCTCCAACGAATTTCATTGAAAAGAGCAATTCTGAATTTCGGGTCAATTCTCTCTCGGATCTTCAATCGAAAACGCCATTAGTTTATGGTAACAATACTAGCGCACCAAATCGTGACCACTCCGTAAAAATATAGCTTGTTGGCAAGTAACGGGAAATCGGTGGAACTTGGTGGTCTCAGTATTGTCTCTGCTATGGAAAATGCAACGAAATTGATCTGCTTTTGTTAATGGATTAGTGCGTTATTTGACAACAATATCAGTTGTTCAAATTGCATTCGTTTTTGGAAAAATCAACTATGGATATCGGCTTGAAAAAAATGTTCACTGTTGTTGATACAAATGGAGTAGTGTTGGTGATTCGTAGTCTTCAGATGACGAGGAAGAACATGAAGATAATAATTTGGCATTTGTCAAACTTTGAAGTGTGCTATTATATACGTTTTAGACGAGTAGTCTGTGAAAAATAGATTTACATTTGGCAGCTGCAATGGGTATCAACATAAATAAATTAAATGGGTTTTTATAAACACAAATTACAATTTAAGAACAGCTGACTTTTAAATCACCAACACAAGTGCAACAAAAAAATAATCTCATTGTGTGTTCCATTGGGCACGAAAATTCTGAAATCTGAGAGCAAAATCTGAAAATCCCAATGGATAACGACATTATTTCTTATCTTCCTCAGTCTTCTAACCGGTCCTTTATTTCGTTTTCAATAACATCAAATCTTATCGTACTTCATAAATACCATTATTGATATATTTATTTCTTTTCTCCGCAGTGCCCTTGGACATCCATACCACCCTTTCGAGAACGATGAATATTAATTGGCAATGCGCTCACAATATCCGAATATGAATTTAATTGTTTAAAACAAACTTACGACCAATATACATTATAAACCTACTTCACAGAAGATAAAATGCGTTTGATTTGATTAAAGAAAAAAAGCATCAAATAAAACAAACACTGTATTCATAGCAAAAAAAAAAAGTTAAAGAAAGGCAGTGTGTTTCGACCCCAATTTATAGTGCGGCAGTAGAGCTAAGGGTCTTCCCATATGGACTTCCGATATTTGACAGTTGATAGCGACCATATTAGGCGTGTTTTTTTAAGCTTCGATGTCAGCAAAGCAAAGTAACGTAGGATTTGTAATTGCGTTCTGAAAATCCTTCTTTACTTTGCTTTGCTGAGATCGAAGCTAAAAAAAACAGGCCTATTGTTAAAGCTACGCCTGCCGAGTTGGCTGTCATTTATTTTGTATTTATCACGATAGACGGACATAGCGTTCAACAGCACGTGCAGTGATAAAATTGTTTAATCAAAATGGATGTTCTGTTCCGGTAACGTAACACACAGCTCACGCCAGATTGGAATTTCTGCACACGAGGTATTCGAGAGCATGGATTTTTCACGTGGAGGTGATGTGAACCATCGAGATCGTGCGATTTGACTCCGTCTGACTTTTTCTTGAGGGGTTTTCTGAAGTCGCGGGTCTATGCGAATAAGCCACGAACCACAGCGGCCCTTAAAGTTAACATTACCCATGTCGTCGTTCAGCCTTGTCTATGTGCCAGTCATGAAAAATTGGATATATTGGATGCGCCACACATGGAAGCCGTGGCGAACACTTGAACGATGTTATATTCCATACACAATGGCATCAATAGGGCTTTAAAACGAAAAAAATTTCGATATCTCATACACTTCGTTTTATTTAAATTTAAAGATGGAAAGAGTTTAATGAAGGACCTTTACTAAAGGGTGTTTTAGAGATATAGAACTTCGAATTGAAATAAAACACAAAAAAATCGTTTTAATGTCCATCAATTTGGCTTTATTGAAAGGATAATTTTATGCCATTAATGTTTAAATATGATTTCGGGCATGTGGCCGCCACGGCTGCTTCGAATAATGCCAAGTCTAGAGGTCCAATGTTCAACCACTTTTTCGAGCATTTCGGGCAATAACGCCACGAATGTTGGCTTCCAAGTCCCCTAACGTTTCTGGTTTGTTGGCGTAGGCGAGCGACTTCACATATCCCCAAAAAAAATAATCCAATGTTGTCAAAGCACACGATCTTGGTGGCCAATTGACAGGTTCATTCCGCAAAATTATGCGCTCATTGAATGTTTCCTTCAATAAATCGATTGTGACGTGCGCTGTGTGGCTTGTTGGAACCACATCTCATCCACATTCATGCCATCCAATTCGGGAACAAAATAGTCGGTTATCATGGCTCTTTACCGGTTTCCATTAACGTTAACTGACTCTCCAGCATCATTTCGGCAGAAGTATGGCCCAATGACTCTACCAGCCCCTAGAGCACACCAAACAGTCAGTTTTTGTGGATGTAATAGCGTCTCAAGGGTCTCATGTGGATTCTCTTCACTTCAAATGCGGCAATTTTGCTTGTTGACGTAGCCATTCAACCAAAAATGAGCCTCATCACTGACACACCAAAATCACGACGCATTGCATGGTCTCGCGGCTTTAATTCTTGCACAAGCTGGATCTTGTAAGGTCGAAAGCTAAGATCTTTGCGCAAAATCTTCCATAAAGTTAATGGACAAAGCTCCAATTGCTGTGCACGGTGGCGAATCGATTCATCCGGGTCCTCTTCAACACTTTGCTCTACAGCGGCAATTGTTTCTTCGGTGCTCACTGTTCGACGTCTCTGCGGATGCGTATTATCACATAGAGTAAACGTAGTGCGAAAATGATCCATGGTTAACCGAATTAATTGCTCTGATGGACGATTATGTCGACCATAAAATGAACGGAGCTTGCAGTAAATTTCGCGAACTGAACCATTATTTTCGAAATAAATTTGCACGATTTGCAAGCGTTGTTCATTTGTCAAATTGTTCATGATGAAATGGCAAACCAAACTAAAAATAAATCACTTGAAAGCTGACAAAATGGCCGGCAGTTAAAATAGTGTTGCCAACTTAAAGTTCTATACTTCTAAAAAAAACACCCTGTATGTATACCACCAAAGAAAGAAGTGTCCTGGCGCCATGTCGCTCTTTTAAGAAGTCATTATGTTAACGTCCTTCCCCTTTAAAAAGAAAAGACTGGATGGCGCTTTGTTTCAGTAAATTCTGCTACATAACAATTAAGGAACTGCTATTTTTGTTTTTTGCTTTTATTATATCTACTGAACATCAACATTCCTAGAGTGCTGAATGCTTCAATTCACAACAATCATATTCAATTCAAACGATTTGAGCTTGGCAGCACTGAACTGTAAGCTTTTGTTCAAATATAATGGAATACAGAGATATATATTTTTCCAGTGGAAAGGCGGCAGCCTACATGCTGTTTTCCCGAAAAATTCTTGAAGTTACGCATAAATTCTCATTTTTATACTAAATAGTTTAACTGATGTCGTTTTCCATTGGGATCACCAAAAATCTTTTTCAGATCTCAGATTTAACGCGGCTCATGGTACATGCAACGAAATAACGAAATTGATCTGCTTTTGTAAATGGATTAGTGCGATATTTGACAGCAATATCAGCTGTTCAAATTGCATTCGCTATTGGAAAAATCAACTATGGATATCGATTTGAAAATGGTTACCCTGTTGTTGATACAAATGGAGTAATTTCGGTGATTCGTCGTTTCCAGATAATGAGGAAGGCAATGAAGATAATTATTCCTACAAAATTATATCCATGGCAATTGATGTGTTTCTTTATTTTGGTTTTCACGAAACTTTGCGCATTCGGTTTAAAACAAAATTCTTAAAATGACGTAAAACAGCTGTGCTAAGTATATTGGCATTTCTGGTAGTATGTGTAAAGCTAAGATTAGACTGTATGCCAAGTGGTCATAAAATGCCAATTTCTGACAGTGCTCCTGTCAAAATATGGTCATACAATGTAATGGGCATATCTCATATGCTCTAATGACCTAAATGCCACATATGACCAGGCTGATTTTGACAGATAAAAATGCCTAAATAGCATATAGTGTAATCGGACAGTAAGCACGAATGCCATCATAAAGTACTATATGCCCATATGCACTTTATTGAAATTTCGTTAAGGCATTGCTGGCATTTTTGATGGAACAAGATTTATTTTGTTGTCATCGGTGTTTGAGTTCGTAGAATTTTGATTTATCTGATATATATATTTATATGATATATATAAATAACAAATGCCTTAAATGACCATCAAGGCAAATATGACCATATTGGTAATTTTGGTCATATAGTCTAATCTACAGTTTTGATAATCCTGACATTTTGGTCATTTGACAGCTTATCTGGTCATTTGCCTGTTGGCATTCATATGCATAATGGGCATACAGTCTAATCTTAGCTTAAGTCTGAAAAAATATCGAGATCTGCAAAAAGTTTTTTTGCCCAATGGAACATGAAAAGCGATTTAGATAAAGAAAAAGAATGGGGACGTTCAAGTATCTAGTTTAGTAAGTCTGACAGCTCTCTCACTAGATGAAAATCGGCTCTGATTGGGGGAAATCGGTCGTGAGAGCAGATGTTTCAGTTGACGTTTATGGAGGGGTAGCCGACGAATCTAGTCGAGAAATTCGTGACTGAGTACTAAGTTGACAGTTCTCATATGTGGCTGACGTAGAAAACGTGACGTTCCCGACCAATCTAGTTTTTGCGTTCAGGTTACATCTCATCCAGACCAATCTAGTCGACTTAAGATGACTAGATTCTTGAATGCGGCCATTGATTTTTTGTCCCAATGGAAAACAACATGAGTTTCCATCGACATTCATAAAATTTTCAAATATCCTGGAAAACTGGTTTGGGCATGTTCACTAGGAAAATTTGAATTTTGACGGTTGGCAGTTATTGCTTGCAGTGAATATAATAATTAATATGTTTCTAACACCTTGACACTGCCTTTTATCAAAAAATGGTCAACATAGTTACGAATAACAATTCAAATTCCATTTTTATTAACAGAGTAATGAAAAAAGTTTTCTTGTTAAATTGAACACAAGCAGGCTGTATAAATTAAAATTATTTACAATTTACCAATCAATTTGCATATAAATTGCAAAATCCAACATTTTAGTCACGTACTAATCTATCAAGGCTATCTACTTTAATTCGGCATGAAAAGTTTTTAACGTTTATAATATATTATTTCAAAACCTTAATACTTTTTTTTCTACATTTTAGTACTGCACGTACAATTAAATTATAACTTTTTTTGATTTAAAAAACAAGAATAGATAATATGCCGTTCAAGGAAATATCGCAATTTATCCGATAGGTAGCACATAATGCTTTCGGAATGTTTCTTTTTAAAGTTCTTATAATTTGCGCCCTTGTACACCAACCACTCTTTTAAATATAGAAATTCACCCGCGTATAAAATTAAAATAGTCAATTAATAATTTCTCTTATGGCAGAGATGAATGAATAAAAGAGATGGATATCATAGACCAGAGACAATACTGAGACCACGAACTTCGGCCGATTTCCCGTTACTTGCCTACAAGCTATATTTTCATGGAGTGGCAAACGCTGAGTGCGTTAGTATTGTTACATAGAAATTCGTATTGACAAATGTCACGTAACTTCAAAAATTCCGGCTCACCAAGGCACTCGCACCTTGCATATGCCACTTCTGCTGTGGGCAAAGCTGCTGACAGCGTTCATAAAATGTTGTCCGTTAAATTTGAAATTATTTATATACGTGTGGATAGTATTTTTTTTTTAGGAATAAGTGTACATTTGCTTTAAATATTTATGAAAAATTGTCAATGCAGAATGGTTGCATGAAAATAAAAACATTTTGGGCAAGTTTTCTTCAGTTATTAAAAAAAAATTCACACAATAAATCGATCTTAATGATATCGAAAAGAGGTAAATACACAAACATGTTTGTCCTAATATGTTCTAGTATATAAAACAAATATTTTAGATAATTTTACTAACCAACCAAATCAAATTATTCGCCTTTTTACAATTTATAATAACTAACCAATGGCATTCAGTAATATAAAAATGTGGAATTCCTGAACTCTTTCACATTTCCCCACGGTTGCCGCGGTTGGCAGCATTTATTTTTGTAGTTTTTGTGTGTTTTTACATGTCACGCTGATTCTTTTTTGACATAACACCGATAGGAATACAAAATGGCGAATTTGAAAAAAAATTGAGGGGCCCAGCGGCAAGAGGATTGTGAGTTGGGGGTCTCTGACATAGACAAATCATACTGAGCTGTCAGTCTATTTAGTAGTTATGGCGTTTTCGATTGAAGAAAAGAATTGCCCTTTCTATGAAACGAGCAAATCTAGAAGTGCTATTTGGATGTATTCTATGTTTCATTGAAAAAAAAAAAGTGCACTTACAGGTCAAGTCTTAACACGACAGATGGGTCCGGAATATTTTCAACTCACCAACACATACTAACAAAATGTCAGATTGAAGTGTGTTGTTGTGTGTTGTGTTATTAGAAACAAATTTTTCGCTATGTGATCCGAAAATATACAATTATGCGTGCAAAATGTTAACTTAAATTGAAATATATTGAGTTGGCTGTATATATTCATATATATGTCCAGAAAACAAAAAAAAAAGTATCAACAGAAAAACAAATCTCTCATATGGTGCCTACCAGTATTACAAAAGTGCTCCAACGAATTTCATTGAAAAGAGCAATTCTGAATTTCGGGTCAATTCTCTCTCGGATCTTCAATCGAAAACGCCATTAGTTTATGGTAACAATACTAGCGCACCAAATCGTGACCACTCCGTAAAAATATAGCTTGTTGGCAAGTAACGGGAAATCGGTGGAACTTGGTGGTCTCAGTATTGTCTCTGCTATGGAAAATGCAACGAAATTGATCTGCTTTTGTTAATGGATTAGTGCGTTATTTGACAACAATATCAGTTGTTCAAATTGCATTCGTTTTTGGAAAAATCAACTATGGATATCGGCTTGAAAAAAATGTTCACTGTTGTTGATACAAATGGAGTAGTGTTGGTGATTCGTAGTCTTCAGATGACGAGGAAGAACATGAAGATAATAATTTGGCATTTGTCAAACTTTGAAGTGTGCTATTATATACGTTTTAGACGAGTAGTCTGTGAAAAATAGATTTACATTTGGCAGCTGCAATGGGTATCAACATAAATAAATTAAATGGGTTTTTATAAACACAAATTACAATTTAAGAACAGCTGACTTTTAAATCACCAACACAAGTGCAACAAAAAAATAATCTCATTGTGTGTTCCATTGGGCACGAAAATTCTGAAATCTGAGAGCAAAATCTGAAAATCCCAATGGATAACGACATTATTTCTTATCTTCCTCAGTCTTCTAACCGGTCCTTTATTTCGTTTTCAATAACATCAAATCTTATCGTACTTCATAAATACCATTATTGATATATTTATTTCTTTTCTCCGCAGTGCCCTTGGACATCCATACCACCCTTTCGAGAACGATGAATATTAATTGGCAATGCGCTCACAATATCCGAATATGAATTTAATTGTTTAAAACAAACTTACGACCAATATACATTATAAACCTACTTCACAGAAGATAAAATGCGTTTGATTTGATTAAAGAAAAAAAGCATCAAATAAAACAAACACTGTATTCATAGCAAAAAAAAAAAGTTAAAGAAAGGCAGTGTGTTTCGACCCCAATTTATAGTGCGGCAGTAGAGCTAAGGGTCTTCCCATATGGACTTCCGATATTTGACAGTTGATAGCGACCATATTAGGCGTGTTTTTTTAAGCTTCGATGTCAGCAAAGCAAAGTAACGTAGGATTTGTAATTGCGTTCTGAAAATCCTTCTTTACTTTGCTTTGCTGAGATCGAAGCTAAAAAAAACAGGCCTATTGTTAAAGCTACGCCTGCCGAGTTGGCTGTCATTTATTTTGTATTTATCACGATAGACGGACATAGCGTTCAACAGCACGTGCAGTGATAAAATTGTTTAATCAAAATGGATGTTCTGTTCCGGTAACGTAACACACAGCTCACGCCAGATTGGAATTTCTGCACACGAGGTATTCGAGAGCATGGATTTTTCACGTGGAGGTGATGTGAACCATCGAGATCGTGCGATTTGACTCCGTCTGACTTTTTCTTGAGGGGTTTTCTGAAGTCGCGGGTCTATGCGAATAAGCCACGAACCACAGCGGCCCTTAAAGTTAACATTACCCATGTTGTCGTTCAGCCTTGTCTATGTGCCAGTCATGAAAAATTGGATATATTGGATGCGCCACACATGGAAGCCGTGGCGAACACTTGAACGATGTTATATTCCATACACAATGGCATCAATAGGGCTTTAAAACGAAAAAAATTTCGATATCTCATACACTTCGTTTTATTTAAATTTAAAGATGGAAAGAGTTTAATGAAGGACCTTTACTAAAGGGTGTTTTAGAGATATAGAACTTCGAATTGAAATAAAACACAAAAAAATCGTTTTAATGTCCATCAATTTGGCTTTATTGAAAGGATAATTTTATGCCATTAATGTTTAAATATGATTTCGGGCATGTGGCCGCCACGGCTGCTTCGAATAATGCCAAGTCTAGAGGTCCAATGTTCAACCACTTTTTCGAGCATTTCGGGCAATAACGCCACGAATGTTGGCTTCCAAGTCCCCTAACGTTTCTGGTTTGTTGGCGTAGGCGAGCGACTTCACATATCCCCAAAAAAAATAATCCAATGTTGTCAAAGCACACGATCTTGGTGGCCAATTGACAGGTTCATTCCGCAAAATTATGCGCTCATTGAATGTTTCCTTCAATAAATCGATTGTGACGTGCGCTGTGTGGCTTGTTGGAACCACATCTCATCCACATTCATGCCATCCAATTCGGGAACAAAATAGTCGGTTATCATGGCTCTTTACCGGTTTCCATTAACGTTAACTGACTCTCCAGCATCATTTCGGCAGAAGTATGGCCCAATGACTCTACCAGCCCCTAGAGCACACCAAACAGTCAGTTTTTGTGGATGTAATAGCGTCTCAAGGGTCTCATGTGGATTCTCTTCACTTCAAATGCGGCAATTTTGCTTGTTGACGTAGCCATTCAACCAAAAATGAGCCTCATCACTGACACACCAAAATCACGACGCATTGCATGGTCTCGCGGCTTTAATTCTTGCACAAGCTGGATCTTGTAAGGTCGAAAGCTAAGATCTTTGCGCAAAATCTTCCATAAAGTTAATGGACAAAGCTCCAATTGCTGTGCACGGTGGCGAATCGATTCATCCGGGTCCTCTTCAACACTTTGCTCTACAGCGGCAATTGTTTCTTCGGTGCTCACTGTTCGACGTCTCTGCGGATGCGTATTATCACATAGAGTAAACGTAGTGCGAAAATGATCCATGGTTAACCGAATTAATTGCTCTGATGGACGATTATGTCGACCATAAAATGAACGGAGCTTGCAGTAAACTTCGCGAACTGAACCATTATTTTCGAAATAAATTTGCACGATTTGCAAGCGTTGTTCATTTGTCAAATTGTTCATGATGAAATGGCAAACCAAACTAAAAATAAATCACTTGAAAGCTGACAAAATGGCCGGCAGTTAAAATAGTGTTGCCAACTTAAAGTTCTATACTTCTAAAAAAAACACCCTGTATGTATACCACCAAAGAAAGAAGTGTCCTGGCGCCATGTCGCTCTTTTAAGAAGTCATTATGTTAACGTCCTTCCCCTTTAAAAAGAAAAGACTGGATGGCGCTTTGTTTCAGTAAATTCTGCTACATAACAATTAAGGAACTGCTATTTTTGTTTTTTGCTTTTATTATATCTACTGAACATCAACATTCCTAGAGTGCTGAATGCTTCAATTCACAACAATCATATTCAATTCAAACGATTTGAGCTTGGCAGCACTGAACTGTAAGCTTTTGTTCAAATATAATGGAATACAGAGATATATATTTTTCCAGTGGAAAGGCGGCAGCCTACATGCTGTTTTCCCGAAAAATTCTTGAAGTTACGCATAAATTCTCATTTTTATACTAAATAGTTTAACTGATGTCGTTTTCCATTGGGATCACCAAAAATCTTTTTCAGATCTCAGATTTAACGCGGCTCATGGTACATGCAACGAAATAACGAAATTGATCTGCTTTTGTAAATGGATTAGTGCGATATTTGACAGCAATATCAGCTGTTCAAATTGCATTCGCTATTGGAAAAATCAACTATGGATATCGATTTGAAAATGGTTACCCTGTTGTTGATACAAATGGAGTAATTTCGGTGATTCGTCGTTTCCAGATAATGAGGAAGGCAATGAAGATAATTATTCCTACAAAATTATATCCATGGCAATTGATGTGTTTCTTTATTTTGGTTTTCACGAAACTTTGCGCATTCGGTTTAAAACAAAATTCTTAAAATGACGTAAAACAGCTGTGCTAAGTATATTGGCATTTCTGGTAGTATGTGTAAAGCTAAGATTAGACTGTATGCCAAGTGGTCATAAAATGCCAATTTCTGACAGTGCTCCTGTCAAAATATGGTCATACAATGTAATGGGCATATCTCATATGCTCTAATGACCTAAATGCCACATATGACCAGGCTGATTTTGACAGATAAAAATGCCTAAATAGCATATAGTGTAATCGGACAGTAAGCACGAATGCCATCATAAAGTACTATATGCCCATATGCACTTTATTGAAATTTCGTTAAGGCATTGCTGGCATTTTTGATGGAACAAGATTTATTTTGTTGTCATCGGTGTTTGAGTTCGTAGAATTTTGATTTATCTGATATATATATTTATATGATATATATAAATAACAAATGCCTTAAATGACCATCAAGGCAAATATGACCATATTGGTAATTTTGGTCATATAGTCTAATCTACAGTTTTGATAATCCTGACATTTTGGTCATTTGACAGCTTATCTGGTCATTTGCCTGTTGGCATTCATATGCATAATGGGCATACAGTCTAATCTTAGCTTAAGTCTGAAAAAATATCGAGATCTGCAAAAAGTTTTTTTGCCCAATGGAACATGAAAAGCGATTTAGATAAAGAAAAAGAATGGGGACGTTCAAGTATCTAGTTTAGTAAGTCTGACAGCTCTCTCACTAGATGAAAATCGGCTCTGATTGGGGGAAATCGGTCGTGAGAGCAGATGTTTCAGTTGACGTTTATGGAGGGGTAGCCGACGAATCTAGTCGAGAAATTCGTGACTGAGTACTAAGTTGACAGTTCTCATATGTGGCTGACGTAGAAAACGTGACGTTCCCGACCAATCTAGTTTTTGCGTTCAGGTTACATCTCATCCAGACCAATCTAGTCGACTTAAGATGACTAGATTCTTGAATGCGGCCATTGATTTTTTGTCCCAATGGAAAACAACATGAGTTTCCATCGACATTCATAAAATTTTCAAATATCCTGGAAAACTGGTTTGGGCATGTTCACTAGGAAAATTTGAATTTTGACGGTTGGCAGTTATTGCTTGCAGTGAATATAATAATTAATATGTTTCTAACACCTTGACACTGCCTTTTATCAAAAAATGGTCAACATAGTTACGAATAACAATTCAAATTCCATTTTTATTAACAGAGTAATGAAAAAAGTTTTCTTGTTAAATTGAACACAAGCAGGCTGTATAAATTAAAATTATTTACAATTTACCAATCAATTTGCATATAAATTGCAAAATCCAACATTTTAGTCACGTACTAATCTATCAAGGCTATCTACTTTAATTCGGCATGAAAAGTTTTTAACGTTTATAATATATTATTTCAAAACCTTAATACTTTTTTTTCTACATTTTAGTACTGCACGTACAATTAAATTATAACTTTTTTTGATTTAAAAAACAAGAATAGATAATATGCCGTTCAAGGAAATATCGCAATTTATCCGATAGGTAGCACATAATGCTTTCGGAATGTTTCTTTTTAAAGTTCTTATAATTTGCGCCCTTGTACACCAACCACTCTTTTAAATATAGAAATTCACCCGCGTATAAAATTAAAATAGTCAATTAATAATTTCTCTTATGGCAGAGATGAATGAATAAAAGAGATGGATATCATAGACCAGAGACAATACTGAGACCACGAACTTCGGCCGATTTCCCGTTACTTGCCTACAAGCTATATTTTCATGGAGTGGCAAACGCTGAGTGCGTTAGTATTGTTACATAGAAATTCGTATTGACAAATGTCACGTAACTTCAAAAATTCCGGCTCACCAAGGCACTCGCACCTTGCATATGCCACTTCTGCTGTGGGCAAAGCTGCTGACAGCGTTCATAAAATGTTGTCCGTTAAATTTGAAATTATTTATATACGTGTGGATAGTATTTTTTTTTTAGGAATAAGTGTACATTTGCTTTAAATATTTATGAAAAATTGTCAATGCAGAATGGTTGCATGAAAATAAAAACATTTTGGGCAAGTTTTCTTCAGTTATTAAAAAAAAATTCACACAATAAATCGATCTTAATGATATCGAAAAGAGGTAAATACACAAACATGTTTGTCCTAATATGTTCTAGTATATAAAACAAATATTTTAGATAATTTTACTAACCAACCAAATCAAATTATTCGCCTTTTTACAATTTATAATAACTAACCAATGGCATTCAGTAATATAAAAATGTGGAATTCCTGAACTCTTTCACATTTCCCCACGGTTGCCGCGGTTGGCAGCATTTATTTTTGTAGTTTTTGTGTGTTTTTACATGTCACGCTGATTCTTTTTTGACATAACACCGATAGGAATACAAAATGGCGAATTTGAAAAAAAATTGAGGGGCCCAGCGGCAAGAGGATTGTGAGTTGGGGGTCTCTGACATAGACAAATCATACTGAGACCCCCAACTCACAATCCTCTTGCCGCTGGGCCCCTCAATTTTTTTTCAAATTCGCCATTTTGTATTCCTATCGGTGTTATGTCAAAAAAGAATACGTGTGACATGCAAAAACATACAAAAAATGCAAAAATAAATGCTGCCAACCTCGGCAACCGTGGGAAAATGTGAAAGAGTTCGGGAATACCACATTTTTTCATTACTGAACGCCATTGGTTAGTTATTATAAATTGTTAAAAGGCGAATAATTTGATTTGTTTGGTTAGTAAAACTATCTAAAGTTGATGTTCTATATACTAGAAACATATTAGGACAAACATGGTTGTGTATTTTCCGCTTTTGCAAATCAGTTAACTTCGATTTAGTGTGTACATTTTTCTTAAATTATGACGAAAATTTGCTCAAAATGTTTTTATATTTCCTCAACTAATCTACATTGTTAATTTTTCATGATCATTTTAAGGAAATGTGCACTTATTCCTAAAAAAAAATATTATCCACACGTAACGAACAATTTCAAATTAAACGGATAAAATTCTATGAACTCTGCCAGCAACTTGGCCCACAGCGGAAGTGTCTCATATTTCCTGGGAGTGTGTTGGTGAGCAGAATTTGATTTATTGACATTTGTCAATACGATTTTCTATGTAAGAATACTAGCGCACCAAACGTGAACACTCCATAAAAATATAGCTTGTAGGCTAAGTAACGGGAAATCGGCCGGAGTTGGTGGTCTCAGTACTTTCTCTGATGGATATCTTTCGTACGTCTATCCCCCCAAACCCATTTGTTTACAATGTTGTTTTTGTAATGTCAACCCCCATCTGTGAATACGTGTGAGCTACAAAAAAGCATGTTGCTAATGGCCAGCCGCCGATCGTCTTGCTATTATGGGCATCGCGGTGTTTAATTGTTTTGTGTTTCGTATTGAACTTGTTTGGTTTTTGTGAAGGTTTTGATTAAATTGAAAAAAATAGTAAAATGCAAATTAGAAAATACCGAATTCTTGCATTAAAGTCCAATTCATGAATTCGCATATGCTAGAAAAGAAATGAGCATAGTGCGTTACTCATGAATTTTTCGGGAAAACAGCTTGTAGCAGCCGCCTTTCCACTGGAAAGTTATATAACTCGGTATTCTGTTGACGAGTGGAAAAGTTTTCCTGCGACACCTGGTGGATAAAAAAGGAATATGTAGAGACCTATAGAATTTTGACGTCTGTTTGTTTTGCAAAGGACTTGGATAAGGAATACGTGTGTTTTCGTGCAAGAAAATTAATTGTTTATCTATTAAAAAGTTAACAAACTAATTGAAAACAAACTTAATTTGCAAGTCTAAGTACTACTTGTCCGAAATTTGTATAGTGTGAGGCAATTCATCTTGTAAAACTAGCACAAAAGTCTGTTCAAAGTAGTGTTGAATTTAACTAAACAAATAATAAATTTGTTTTTGTTTATATATTTTGGTTGCTTCTTATCTTATGAAAAGCGTGCTAATTATGATTTTACGGATTTGCTTGCTGTGTGACGGGTATCCAGCCAGATTAGAAGTTTTTAAGGTTGTCACAATATCGCTCTGTGAAATAATTGACTATTTCAGTGGAAGTATTATGCAACCCAGTCCCAGCCCATACTGCAGTGAAGCTAGTGAACGGGCTTAAGGATGCCTGACCTCTGCTACGAACACTCTGAGTACAGTTGTTGGATGGTTCTTGGGTATAAGTAGGATTCTCGGCCAAACTTGTGGGTTGATGTGTCATATATTCTTGAGTAGGTAGATGTAGAGGATAAATTAAAAGTATGTCATTAAATAAAAGTGGAAACGAAATGTAACAACTTGTAGTACCTTCTTCTCATTAAAGCAGCTGAACGTCATAGTAACCGCCTTGAACGCATAATGCCTGGTTTCTTTGAAGGAATTGATGAATTCGGAAGTCTTAGGCTTGGAAAGGCTCCTTTCACAAGTTTGGTTCTATACTGAAAACCAACCCGTTTATTCGGTCGCAAAATGTCTATATCTCTAAAGTGAAGACTGCAAATGGAAAATTTGGGAAATTCTTTCCCCATCTTAAGCACAATACCCCATTTAATCAAAAGATCTTTAGAGTTCCGAACTTCTTTTGGAAGATGGTACAATGTAATTCCCTCTTTATGATATGAATTGCATTGAGCAATGCCACAATGCTGAGCTCCGATTGTTTTCAACATTTTCTACAAAAATAACAACTTAGTATTCACTTTTATATCAACACTTATCGCACTCACTTTTAAGATATTACTTTTCTGTTATAAAATGAGTTTTTTTCTTATATTAAATGTATATTTTTAATTAAATACACAATTTTTCATAATAACTTCTTGATTTTTCATAGAAATACATACCAGCTGTCAAAATCTATAGCAACCTACCGATGCGAAAATTTACCGCCAGGGGTTAGCCTCCATTCGTCATATCTTCGGTCACCATATTGTGAATACAAAATTATGCTGTTTTCTGACATTCGGCCGGCCGTTCTGAATTTTGATTTGTTGAACTAGTGTGGTTTGTGGAAGCAGTTTAGTTGTACCTTCACAACCAAATAGAAACACGTCTATTTAGTAGAACGAATAGTTATGAAGTAAGTTTTATTAAAAAGTAGATAAGACATTAGAAACTCTAGGTTACTGAAATAATAATAATTTTCTAAGTAAATACTTGAACTCCAACACTCCCACTAAAATTAATATCTATTAAGGCCCATGGCCTTCAAGCATTTGTTGAGAATGGCTTTGTTCACAGCTTTTGTTAGAGCATCTGCAATCATATCCTTGGTTGAAACATGTACTATTTTTAAAGATCCATCCGCTATTAGTTCCCTTATAAAGTGATGACGAACATCTATGTGCTTAGTCCTGGCATGAAAAGTATTTGCGGTTGCTAAGAAAAGCGCACTTCGATTATCACAATAAGGAGTAATGTTGCATGAATCTTTGCTTTCGAGTTCCTGTTGAAGTTGTTTGAACCAAATTGCCTCTTGAGCTGCGTTACTGAGTGACATATATTCAGCTTCAGTTGTTGAGAGTGCCACAGTTGGCTGTCTCCTTGTTCCCCAAGTGATTGCACCTCCTTGATGCAAGAATACATTGCCACTAACCGAACGTCTTTCATCGGGATCTGAAGCCCAGTCTGCATCGCAGAAGCCATGAACTGAAGTTTTAGCATCCTTTACATAAATTAATTTAAAGTCCAACGTTCCTTTCAAATAACGAAATGTTCTTTTAACAGCTTCCCAATGTGTTCTGGTAGGATCATTACTGAAGCGACTTACATTGTTTACAGCAAACAAAATATCAGGTCTGGAAACCTGCGATATAAACAAAAGGCTTCCAACAGCTTCGCGGTATGGTACATCCATCATTTGTTCTGACTCTTGATCTGTTCGCTTAACTAACTTCTGACCAGGATCCATAGGCGTAGAAACAGCATTGCAGTCAAACATATTAAGTTTCCTTAACATATCTTTAATGTAATGTTGTTGATCGCGGGTGATTCTCTCTTTGTTATGAATTACTTGCATGCCCAAAAAATGTTTTGCCTTTCCAAAGTTTTTCATGTGAAATTTCTTCATTAGAGCTTCCTTTAGTGATGCTTTCATCTCTTTGTTATTGCTCAATATGATCAAATCGTCGACGTATATTGCTACGTATAATCTATTCAGACCATCGATTCGATAGTATATACAATGATCAACTTCCGATTTATTCAAACCAATCTCTTTGAGGCCTGCATCCAACTTTTGGTTCCAAACCCGACTCGCCTGTTTAAGACCATAAATTGACTTCTTCAACTTGCAGACTTTAGCCCCATTTGAAAACACTTCTGGTTGAACCATGTAAATATCTTCCTTCAAATCGGCTTGCAGGAATGCGGTGACAGCATCCATTTGATCAATGTCTAGATTATATTTGACGGCTAGACTTAGCAAGTATCGAACAGTTCCATATCGAACAACCGGCGAAAAAGTTTCTTCATAATCAATGCCCATCTTTTGTGAACATCCTTTTATGACGAGCCTCGCCTTATAACGCTCGATTGAAACCATTTGCATTTTTTTAGTTTTAAATACCCACTTGCAATTCAGAGCCTTCCGTCCATTGGGTAGATCACACAATACCCACGTTTTGTTCTTTTGTAGAGATTTGAACTCTTCCTTCATTGCGATTTCCCATAACTCAGCATCAGGTCGTTGGCGTATTTCTTGTATACTGCTGGGATCATTCAATGATTGTGTGTCACTCATATATGTTACAAAGTCTGGTAATTTTACTTGCTTTCTTAACCGTTCTGACCTTCGAACACGGTTGCAAGGTTCTTCTTCAGGTACTTGAATGTTGGGAGTTTCGCCAGAAGATTCTTCAGAGGTTTCGGAAAAGTACTCACTTTCTGAAGATACCACTTCTTCTATATCACAATCCGATGAACTTGGCTCGTTTTGATCCGGGAAAAACATAAAATTTGGAGCAACTGCCTCGTTCAAATTTCTACTTTTATGATGGTTTTCCAAAAATATAACATCTCGGGATTTGATAATTGCGTTAGTTTCCAATCGGAGCAATCGGTACCCTTTTGTGTCTTCGCAATATCCAACAAAAACTAATTCCTCACTTTTAGAGTCGAATTTTTTTCTTTTCTCTTTTGGAATGTGGACCATTGCTTTTGAACCAAATACCCTGAGGTGTTTAATGTTTGGCTTTTTCCCTATCCACATTTCAAAAGGTGTTGTGTTAACTAAGCAACGAGTTGGCGATCTGTTTATCAAGTAAACGGATGTAGATACTGCTTCTGCCCACAGTTCGGTCGGTAAAGACGCATCAAAAAGCAAGCATCTTGCTCGTTCCACTATTGTTCGATTCATCCTCTCTGCGATTCCATTTTGCTCCGGTGTATAAGGATTTGTAGTTTGATGCCGGATACTCTTCATGTCTAGGCAATTAAGAAATTCCTTATTACAATATTCGGTCCCATTGTCTGTTCGTAATATCTTAATTCGTCTATCCAATTGATTTTCGACAAGATTCATGAAGTTTTTAAACTTTTCTACGACTTCATCTTTTGATTTGATAAAATATACGAAAACATATCTTGACATATCATCGAAGAAAGTTAAAAAATATTTTGAACCACCAAGTGAATTGGTTGACATAGGTCCACATAAATCAGAATGAATGATTTGTAAAGGTTCTTTTGCTCGAGACAAAGAATTTTTAAATGGGAGTCTAGTCTGTTTTCCTTTAATACAGACAGTACACGGTAGCTCCATTTTACCATCAAATTCGACTCCTTCAGCCAGTTTGTCTCGCAGCTTTTTCATATTTTCTTCACCCATGTGTCCCATTCGACGGTGCCATAGTTCAAAATCATTTCTTACAGATGCTACCAAGCTAATTTCAGAATCTTGCACATTTAAACGATACATATTGTCTTTACGGATGGCTGTTGCAATTAAACCACCTTCGTCGTCAAATATACTGCATCCTTCTAAGTCAAACTTAACTGTATTTCCATTTGATACTATTTGACTTACGGAGAGCAAGTTTGTACAAAGCGCTGGTACATAAAGCACATCTTTAATGGTAACAGTGCGATTTATTTTTCCTATCGATAGCGTCATCGATAAATCCCCAACGGCTGTGACTTCAAGACAGGTGCTATCTGCAATCACAACTTGTTTTCTTGCCGGATTTCGAACATTTATTAAATTCTTTGCATTTGAGGTCATATGCGTCGAAGCACCAGAATCTATGTACCAGTCATTATTACCTAGACCTTTAACCGCAAATGACATATACAAAACGGCATTTGAATGACTTTTATTTGTACTGGAACAGGATTTGTTTTTAGGACAGTCCTTCGAGTAGTGACCAAACTTGTTACATGAATAGCAACGAACGCTAGGCTTTCGATGCTTCTTTGCCTTATTAGTTCCACCAAAAAGTGCAGAAGTACATTCATTTGTAACTTCAACATCTTGTAAAAGCTTCATTTTAATTGAATCTCCCGTAATAGCAATTCCAGAACTTTCCAAGCCCATTATCATTGGCGCATATTTTTCCGGTAAACCAACTAATAAAAGAGTTCCTACCCATTCTTCAGAGATGTTCATACCAATGCCTAGTAGTTTATGCGCTGTTGTGATTATTTTGTTTACGTAATCGTCAACCGAATCACATTTTTCTAAAGAGGTTGTGATTAGACTCCGCAACAAGCCAACCTTACGAGTTAGGCCATTATCCAAAAAAGCTGTTTTTAAGGAGTCCCAAACTTGCTTGGCCGTTGTCGCAGTCCTGATATGCACATAATTTATTGGGTCAATAAGAAGAATAATTTTTGCCTTTGCCTTGGAGACTTTCTTTATGTCCTCTTTAGTTCCAAGAACACAATTCCAGAGTTCTTCAAGCTCCAAATATGTCTGAACAGCAAAGCTCCAATTATCATAATTTTCTCTTTCTTTTAATTTTTCCATCATTGGAATTGGTAAAGCAGCGGCCATTTTTTAACCGAGGAGAAAAAAAATCAGCTTTTTTATCGAAAAATTGTGTTCAGCGATGAGGCTCATTTTTGGTTGAATGGGTACGTAAATAAGCAAAATTGCCGCATTTGGAGTGAAGATCAGCCAGAAGCATTGCAACAGCTACCAATGCATCCCGAAAAAGCCACTGTTTGGTGCGGTTTATGGGCCGGCGGCATTATTGGGCCATATTTCTTCAAAGATGATGCGAATCGCAGCGTTACTGTCAATGGTGAACGCTACCGAGCGATGATAACAAACTTTTTTTTGCCCGAAATGGAAGTTCTTGACTTGCATGATATGTGGTTTCAACAAGACGGTGCCACATGCCACACAGCACGCGAAACAATGGCGCAATTGCGAGGCGAGTTTGGTGAACAGTTAATTTCACGTTTCGGGCCGGTCAATTGGCCGCCTAGATCGTGCGATTTGACACCATTAGATTATTTTTTGTGGGGGTATGCCAAGGCTAATGTATATAGGGACAAGCCCGCTTCGATTGACGCACTGGAAGCCAACATCCATGCATTCATTCGTGAGATACCGGCCGATATGTGTGAAAGAGTATGCCAAAATTGGACTCAGCGGATGGGCTACCTGAGACGCAGCCGCGGTCAACATTTGCATGAAATTATCCTTAAACATTAAATTGCAAGGTTCAAACTATCGATTCAAATAAATATTTCATTCATTTTTTCGAATTTTTTGTGTTTTTTTTTTAAAAAAAGTTCTAAGCCTCTTAAAAAATCACCCTTTAGTTTAACTGATGTCGTTTTCCATTGGGATCACCAAAAATCTTTTTCAGATCTCAGATTTAACGCGGCTCATGGTACATGCAACGAAATAACGAAATTGATTTGCTTTTGTAAATGGATTAGTGCGATATTTGACAGCAATATCAGCTGTTCAAATTGCATTCGCTATTGGAAAAATCAACTATGGATATCGATTTGAAAATGGTTACCCTGTTGTTGATACAAATGGAGTAATTTCGGTGATTCGTCGTTTCCAGATAATGAGGAAGGCAATGAAGATAATTATTCCTACAAAATTATATCCATGGCAATTGATGTGTTTCTTTATTTTGGTTTTCACGAAACTTTGCGCATTCGGTTTAAAACAAAATTCTTAAAATGACGTAAAACAGCTGTGCTAAGTATATTGGCATTTCTGGTAGTATGTGTAAAGCTAAGATTAGACTGTATGCCAAGTGGTCATAAAATGCCAATTTCTGACAGTGCTCCTGTCAAAATATGGTCATACAATGTAATGGGCATATCTCATATGCTCTAATGACCTAAATGCCACATATGACCAGGCTGATTTTGACAGATAAAAATGCCTAAATAGCATATAGTGTAATCGGACAGTAAGCACGAATGCCATCATAAAGTACTATATGCCCATATGCACTTTATTGAAATTTCGTTAAGGCATTGCTGGCATTTTTGATGGAACAAGATTTATTTTGTTGTCATCGGTGTTTGAGTTCGTAGAATTTTGATTTATCTGATATATATATTTATATGATATATATAAATAACAAATGCCTTAAATGACCATCAAGGCAAATATGACCATATTGGTAATTTTGGTCATATAGTCTAATCTACAGTTTTGATAATCCTGACATTTTGGTCATTTGACAGCTTATCTGGTCATTTGCCTGTTGGCATTCATATGCATAATGGGCATACAGTCTAATCTTAGCTTAAGTCTGAAAAAATATCGAGATCTGCAAAAAGTTTTTTTGCCCAATGGAACATGAAAAGCGATTTAGATAAAGAAAAAGAATGGGTTCAAGTATCTAGTTTAGTAAGTCTGACAGCTCTCTCACTAGATGAAAATCGGCTCTGATTGGGGGAAATCGGTCGTGAGAGCAGATGTTTCAGTTGACGTTTATGGAGGGGTAGCCGACGAATCTAGTCGAGAAATTCGTGACTGAGTACTAAGTTGACAGTTCTCATATGTGGCTGACGTAGAAAACGTGACGTTCCCGACCAATCTAGTTTTTGCGTTCAGGTTACATCTCATCCAGACCAATCTAGTCGACTTAAGATGACTAGATTCTTGAATGCGGCCATTGATTTTTTGTCCCAATGGAAAACAACATGAGTTTCCATCGACATTCATAAAATTTTCAAATATCCTGGAAAACTGGTTTGGGCATGTTCACTAGGAAAATTTGAATTTTGACGGTTGGCAGTTATTGCTTGCAGTGAATATAATAATTAATATGTTTCTAACACCTTGACACTGCCTTTTATCAAAAAATGGTCAACATAGTTACGAATAACAATTCAAATTCCATTTTTATTAACAGAGTAATGAAAAAAGTTTTCTTGTTAAATTGAACACAAGCAGGCTGTATAAATTAAAATTATTTACAATTTACCAATCAATTTGCATATAAATTGCAAAATCCAACATTTTAGTCACGTACTAATCTATCAAGGCTATCTACTTTAATTCGGCATGAAAAGTTTTTAACGTTTATAATATATTATTTCAAAACCTTAATACTTTTTTTTCTACATTTTAGTACTGCACGTACAATTAAATTATAACTTTTTTTGATTTAAAAAACAAGAATAGATAATATGCCGTTCAAGGAAATATCGCAATTTATCCGATAGGTAGCACATAATGCTTTCGGAATGTTTCTTTTTAAAGTTCTTATAATTTGCGCCCTTGTACACCAACCACTCTTTTAAATATAGAAATTCACCCGCGTATAAAATTAAAATAGTCAATTAATAATTTCTCTTATGGCAGAGATGAATGAATAAAAGAGATGGATATCATAGACCAGAGACAATACTGAGACCACCAACTTCGGCCGATTTCCCGTTACTTGCCTACAAGCTATATTTTCATGGAGTGGCAAACGCTGAGTGCGTTAGTATTGTTACATAGAAATTCGTATTGACAAATGTCACGTAACTTCAAAAATTCCGGCTCACCAAGGCACTCGCACCTTGCATATGCCACTTCTAGTGTGGGCAAAGCTGCTGACAGCGTTCATAAAATGTTGTCCGTTAAATTTGAAATTATTTATATACGTGTGGATAGTATTTTTTTTTTAGGAATAAGTGTACATTTGCTTTAAATATTTATGAAAAATTGTCAATGCAGAATGGTTGCATGAAAATAAAAACATTTTGGGCAAGTTTTCTTCAGTTATTAAAAAAAAATTCACACAATAAATCGATCTTAATGATATCGAAAAGAGGTAAATACACAAACATGTTTGTCCTAATATGTTCTAGTATATAAAACAAATATTTTAGATAATTTTACTAACCAACCAAATCAAATTATTCGCCTTTTTACAATTTATAATAACTAACCAATGGCATTCAGTAATATAAAAATGTGGAATTCCTGAACTCTTTCACATTTCCCCACGGTTGCCGCGGTTGGCAGCATTTATTTTTGTAGTTTTTGTGTGTTTTTACATGTCACGCTGATTCTTTTTTGACATAACACCGATAGGAATACAAAATGGCGAATTTGAAAAAAAATTGAGGGGCCCAGCGGCAAGAGGATTGTGAGTTGGGGGTCTCTGACATAGACAAATCATACTGAGACCCCCAACTCACAATCCTCTTGCCGCTGGGCCCCTCAATTTTTTTTCAAATTCGCCATTTTGTATTCCTATCGGTGTTATGTCAAAAAAGAATCCGTGTGACATGCAAAAACATACAAAAAATGCAAAAATAAATGCTGCCAACCTCGGCAACCGTGGGAAAATGTGAAAGAGTTCGGGAATACCACATTTTTTCATTACTGAACGCCATTGGTTAGTTATTATAAATTGTTAAAAGGCGAATAATTTGATTTGTTTGGTTAGTAAAACTATCTAAAGTTGATGTTCTATATACTAGAAACATATTAGGACAAACATGGTTGTGTATTTTCCGCTTTTGCAAATCAGTTAACTTCGATTTAGTGTGTACATTTTTCTTAAATTATGACGAAAATTTGCTCAAAATGTTTTTATATTTCCTCAACTAATCTACATTGTTAATTTTTCATGATCATTTTAAGGAAATGTGCACTTATTCCTAAAAAAAATATTATCCACACGTAACGAACAATTTCAAATTAAACGGATAAAATTCTATGAACTCTGCCAGCAACTTGGCCCACAGCGGAAGTGTCTCATATCTCCTGGGAGTGTGTTGGTGAGCAGAATTTGATTTATTGACATTTGTCAATACGATTTTCTATGTAAGAATACTAGCGCACCAAACGTGAACACTCCATAAAAATATAGCTTGTAGGCTAAGTAACGGGAAATCGGCCGGAGTTGGTGGTCTCAGTACTTTCTCTGATGGATATCTTTCGTACGTCTATCCCCCCAAACCCATTTGTTTACAATGTTGTTTTTGTAATGTCAACCCCCATCTGTGAATACGTGTGAGCTACAAAAAAGCATGTTGCTAATGGCCAGCCGCCGATCGTCTTGCTATTATGGGCATCGCGGTGTTTAATTGTTTTGTGTTTCGTATTGAACTTGTTTGGTTTTTGTGAAGGTTTTGATTAAATTGAAAAAAATAGTAAAATGCAAATTAGAAAATACCGAATTCTTGCATTAAAGTCCAATTCATGAATTCGCATATGCTAGAAAAGAAATGAGCATAGTGCGTTACTCATGAATTTTTCGGGAAAACAGCTTGTAGCAGCCGCCTTTCCACTGGAAAGTTATATAACTCGGTATTCTGTTGACGAGTTGAAAAGTTTTCCTGCGACACCTGGTGGATAAAAAAGGAATATGTAGAGACCTATAGAATTTTGACGTCTGTTTGTTTTGCAAAGGACTTGGATAAGGAATACGTGTGTTTTCGTGCAAGAAAATTAATTGTTTATCTATTAAAAAGTTAACAAACTAATTGAAAACAAACTTAATTTGCAAGTCTAAGTACTACTTGTCCGAAATTTGTATAGTGTGAGGCAATTCATCTTGTAAAACTAGCACAAAAGTCTGTTCAAAGTAGTGTTGAATTTAACTAAACAAATAATAAATTTGTTTTTGTTTATATATTTTGGTTGCTTCTTATCTTATGAAAAGCGTGCTAATTATGATTTTACGGATTTGCTTGCTGTGTGACGGGTATCCAGCCAGATTAGAAGTTTTTAAGGTTGTCACAATATCGCTCTGTGAAATAATTGACTATTTCAGTGGAAGTATTATGCAACCCAGTCCCAGCCCATACTGCAGTGAAGCTAGTGAACGGGCTTAAGCATGCCTGACCTCTGCTACGAACACTCTGAGTACAGTTGTTGGATGGTTCTTGGGTATAAGTAGGATTCTCGGCCAAACTTGTGGGTTGATGTGTCATATATTCTTGAGTAGGTAGATGTAGAGGATAAATTAAAAGTATGTCATTAAATAAAAGTGGAAACGAAATGTAACAACTTGTAGTACCTTCTTCTCATTAAAGCAGCTGAACGTCATAGTAACCGCCTTGAACGCATAATGCCTGGTTTCTTTGAAGGAATTGATGAATTTGGAAGTCTTAGGCTTGGAAAGGCTCCTTTCACAAGTTTGGTTCTATACTGAAAACCAACCCGTTTATTCGGTCGCAAAATGTCTATATCTCTAAAGTGAAGACTGCAAATGGAAAATTTGGGAAATTCTTTCCCCATCTTAAGCACAATACCCCATTTAATCAAAAGATCTTTAGAGTTCCGAACTTCTTTTGGAAGATGGTACAATGTAATTCCCTCTTTATGATATGAATTGCATTGAGCAATGCCACAATGCTGAGCTCCGATTGTTTTCAACATTTTCTACAAAAATAACAACTTAGTATTCACTTTTATATCAACACTTATCGCACTCACTTTTAAGATATTACTTTTCTGTTATAAAATGAGTTTTTTTCTTATATTAAATGTATATTTTTAATTAAATACACAATTTTTCATAATAACTTCTTGATTTTTCATAGAAATACATACCAGCTGTCAAAATCTATAGCAACCTACCGATGCGAAAATTTACCGCCAGGGGTTAGCCTCCATTCGTCATATCTTCGGTCACCATATTGTGAATACAAAATTATGCTGTTTTCTGACATTCGGCCGGCCGTTCTGAATTTTGATTTGTTGAACTAGTGTGGTTTGTGGAAGCAGTTTAGTTGTACCTTCACAACCAAATAGAAACACGTCTATTTAGTAGAACGAATAGTTATGAAGTAAGTTTTATTAAAAAGTAGATAAGACATTAGAAACTCTAGGTTACTGAAATAATAATAATTTTCTAAGTAAATACTTGAACTCCAACACTCCCACTAAAATTAATATCTATTAAGGCCCATGGCCTTCAAGCATTTGTTGAGAATGGCTTTGTTCACAGCTTTTGTTAGAGCATCTGCAATCATATCCTTGGTTGAAACATGTACTATTTTTAAAGATCCATCCGCTATTAGTTCCCTTATAAAGTGATGACGAACATCTATGTGCTTAGTCCTGGCATGAAAAGTATTTGCGGTTGCTAAGAAAAGCGCACTTCGATTATCACAATAAGGAGTAATGTTGCATGAATCTTTGCTTTCGAGTTCCTGTTGAAGTTGTTTGAACCAAATTGCCTCTTGAGCTGCGTTACTGAGTGACATATATTCAGCTTCAGTTGTTGAGAGTGCCACAGTTGGCTGTCTCCTTGTTCCCCAAGTGATTGCACCTCCTTGATGCAAGAATACATTGCCACTAACCGAACGTCTTTCATCGGGATCTGAAGCCCAGTCTGCATCGCAGAAGCCATGAACTGAAGTTTTAGCATCCTTTACATAAATTAATTTAAAGTCCAACGTTCCTTTCAAATAACGAAATGTTCTTTTAACAGCTTCCCAATGTGTTCTGGTAGGATCATTACTGAAGCGACTTACATTGTTTACAGCAAACAAAATATCAGGTCTGGAAACCTGCGATATAAACAAAAGGCTTCCAACAGCTTCGCGGTATGGTACATCCATCATTTGTTCTGACTCTTGATCTGTTCGCTTAACTAACTTCTGACCAGGATCCATAGGCGTAGAAACAGCATTGCAGTCAAACATATTAAGTTTCCTTAACATATCTTTAATGTAATGTTGTTGATCGCGGGTGATTCTCTCTTTGTTATGAATTACTTGCATGCCCAAAAAATGTTTTGCCTTTCCAAAGTTTTTCATGTGAAATTTCTTCATTAGAGCTTCCTTTAGTGATGCTTTCATCTCTTTGTTATTGCTCAATATGATCAAATCGTCGACGTATATTGCTACGTATAATCTATTCAGACCATCGATTCGATAGTATATACAATGATCAACTTCCGATTTATTCAAACCAATCTCTTTGAGGCCTGCATCCAACTTTTGGTTCCAAACCCGACTCGCCTGTTTAAGACCATAAATTGACTTCTTCAACTTGCAGACTTTAGCCCCATTTGAAAACACTTCTGGTTGAACCATGTAAATATCTTCCTTCAAATCGGCTTGCAGGAATGCGGTGACAGCATCCATTTGATCAATGTCTAGATTATATTTGACGGCTAGACTTAGCAAGTATCGAACAGTTCCATATCGAACAACCGGCGAAAAAGTTTCTTCATAATCAATGCCCATCTTTTGTGAACATCCTTTTATGACGAGCCTCGCCTTATAACGCTCGATTGAAACCATTTGCATTTTTTTAGTTTTAAATACCCACTTGCAATTCAGAGCCTTCCGTCCATTGGGTAGATCACACAATACCCACGTTTTGTTCTTTTGTAGAGATTTGAACTCTTCCTTCATTGCGATTTCCCATAACTCAGCATCAGGTCGTTGGCGTATTTCTTGTATACTGCTGGGATCATTCAATGATTGTGTGTCACTCATATATGTTACAAAGTCTGGTAATTTTACTTGCTTTCTTAACCGTTCTGACCTTCGAACACGGTTGCAAGGTTCTTCTTCAGGTACTTGAATGTTGGGAGTTTCGCCAGAAGATTCTTCAGAGGTTTCGGAAAAGTACTCACTTTCTGAAGATACCACTTCTTCTATATCACAATCCGATGAACTTGGCTCGTTTTGATCCGGGAAAAACATAAAATTTGGAGCAACTGCCTCGTTCAAATTTCTACTTTTATGATGGTTTTCCAAAAATATAACATCTCGGGATTTGATAATTGCGTTAGTTTCCAATCGGAGCAATCGGTACCCTTTTGTGTCTTCGCAATATCCAACAAAAACTAATTCCTCACTTTTAGAGTCGAATTTTTTTCTTTTCTCTTTTGGAATGTGGACCATTGCTTTTGAACCAAATACCCTGAGGTGTTTAATGTTTGGCTTTTTCCCTATCCACATTTCAAAAGGTGTTGTGTTAACTAAGCAACGAGTTGGCGATCTGTTTATCAAGTAAACGGATGTAGATACTGCTTCTGCCCACAGTTCGGTCGGTAAAGACGCATCAAAAAGCAAGCATCTTGCTCGTTCCACTATTGTTCGATTCATCCTCTCTGCGATTCCATTTTGCTCCGGTGTATAAGGATTTGTAGTTTGATGCCGGATACTCTTCATGTCTAGGCAATTAAGAAATTCCTTATTACAATATTCGGTCCCATTGTCTGTTCGTAATATCTTAATTCGTCTATCCAATTGATTTTCGACAAGATTCATGAAGTTTTTAAACTTTTCTACGACTTCATCTTTTGATTTGATAAAATATACGAAAACATATCTTGACATATCATCGAAGAAAGTTAAAAAATATTTTGAACCACCAAGTGAATTGGTTGACATAGGTCCACATAAATCAGAATGAATGATTTGTAAAGGTTCTTTTGCTCGAGACAAAGAATTTTTAAATGGGAGTCTAGTCTGTTTTCCTTTAATACAGACAGTACACGGTAGCTCCATTTTACCATCAAATTCGACTCCTTCAGCCAGTTTGTCTCGCAGCTTTTTCATATTTTCTTCACCCATGTGTCCCATTCGACGGTGCCATAGTTCAAAATCATTTCTTACAGATGCTACCAAGCTAATTTCAGAATCTTGCACATTTAAACGATACATATTGTCTTTACGGATGGCTGTTGCAATTAAACCACCTTCGTCGTCAAATATACTGCATCCTTCTAAGTCAAACTTAACTGTATTTCCATTTGATACTATTTGACTTACGGAGAGCAAGTTTGTACAAAGCGCTGGTACATAAAGCACATCTTTAATGGTAACAGTGCGATTTATTTTTCCTATCGATAGCGTCATCGATAAATCCCCAACGGCTGTGACTTCAAGACAGGTGCTATCTGCAATCACAACTTGTTTTCTTGCCGGATTTCGAACATTTATTAAATTCTTTGCATTTGAGGTCATATGCGTCGAAGCACCAGAATCTATGTACCAGTCATTATTACCTAGACCTTTAACCGCAAATGACATATACAAAACGGCATTTGAATGACTTTTATTTGTACTGGAACAGGATTTGTTTTTAGGACAGTCCTTCGAGTAGTGACCAAACTTGTTACATGAATAGCAACGAACGCTAGGCTTTCGATGCTTCTTTGCCTTATTAGTTCCACCAAAAAGTGCAGAAGTACATTCATTTGTAACTTCAACATCTTGTAAAAGCTTCATTTTAATTGAATCTCCCGTAATAGCAATTCCAGAACTTTCCAAGCCCATTATCATTGGCGCATATTTTTCCGGTAAACCAACTAATAAAAGAGTTCCTACCCATTCTTCAGAGATGTTCATACCAATGCCTAGTAGTTTATGCGCTGTTGTGATTATTTTGTTTACGTAATCGTCAACCGAATCACATTTTTCTAAAGAGGTTGTGATTAGACTCCGCAACAAGCCAACCTTACGAGTTAGGCCATTATCCAAAAAAGCTGTTTTTAAGGAGTCCCAAACTTGCTTGGCCGTTGTCGCAGTCCTGATATGCACATAATTTATTGGGTCAATAAGAAGAATAATTTTTGCCTTTGCCTTGGAGACTTTCTTTATGTCCTCTTTAGTTCCAAGAACACAATTCCAGAGTTCTTCAAGCTCCAAATATGTCTGAACAGCAAAGCTCCAATTATCATAATTTTCTCTTTCTTTTAATTTTTCCATCATTGGAATTGGTAAAGCAGCGGCCATTTTTTAACCGAGGAGAAAAAAAATCAGCTTTTTTATCGAAAAATTGTGTTCAGCGATGAGGCTCATTTTTGGTTGAATGGGTACGTAAATAAGCAAAATTGCCGCATTTGGAGTGAAGATCAGCCAGAAGCATTGCAACAGCTACCAATGCATCCCGAAAAAGCCACTGTTTGGTGCGGTTTATGGGCCGGCGGCATTATTGGGCCATATTTCTTCAAAGATGATGCGAATCGCAGCGTTACTGTCAATGGTGAACGCTACCGAGCGATGATAACAAACTTTTTTTTGCCCGAAATGGAAGTTCTTGACTTGCATGATATGTGGTTTCAACAAGACGGTGCCACATGCCACACAGCACGCGAAACAATGGCGCAATTGCGAGGCGAGTTTGGTGAACAGTTAATTTCACGTTTCGGGCCGGTCAATTGGCCGCCTAGATCGTGCGATTTGACACCATTAGATTATTTTTTGTGGGGGTATGCCAAGGCTAATGTATATAGGGACAAGCCCGCTTCGATTGACGCACTGGAAGCCAACATCCATGCATTCATTCGTGAGATACCGGCCGATATGTGTGAAAGAGTATGCCAAAATTGGACTCAGCGGATGGGCTACCTGAGACGCAGCCGCGGTCAACATTTGCATGAAATTATCCTTAAACATTAAATTGCAAGGTTCAAACTATCGATTCAAATAAATATTTCATTCATTTTTTCGAATTTTTTGTGTTTTTTTTTTAAAAAAAGTTCTAAACCTCTTAAAAAATCACCCTTTAGTTTAACTGATGTCGTTTTCCATTGGGATCACCAAAAATCTTTTTCAGATCTCAGATTTAACGCGGCTCATGGTACATGCAACGAAATAACGAAATTGATTTGCTTTTGTAAATGGATTAGTGCGATATTTGACAGCAATATCAGCTGTTCAAATTGCATTCGCTATTGGAAAAATCAACTATGGATATCGATTTGAAAATGGTTACCCTGTTGTTGATACAAATGGAGTAATTTCGGTGATTCGTCGTTTCCAGATAATGAGGAAGGCAATGAAGATAATTATTCCTACAAAATTATATCCATGGCAATTGATGTGTTTCTTTATTTTGGTTTTCACGAAACTTTGCGCATTCGGTTTAAAACAAAATTCTTAAAATGACGTAAAACAGCTGTGCTAAGTATATTGGCATTTCTGGTAGTATGTGTAAAGCTAAGATTAGACTGTATGCCAAGTGGTCATAAAATGCCAATTTCTGACAGTGCTCCTGTCAAAATATGGTCATACAATGTAATGGGCATATCTCATATGCTCTAATGACCTAAATGCCACATATGACCAGGCTGATTTTGACAGATAAAAATGCCTAAATAGCATATAGTGTAATCGGACAGTAAGCACGAATGCCATCATAAAGTACTATATGCCCATATGCACTTTATTGAAATTTCGTTAAGGCATTGCTGGCATTTTTGATGGAACAAGATTTATTTTGTTGTCATCGGTGTTTGAGTTCGTAGAATTTTGATTTATCTGATATATATATTTATATGATATATATAAATAACAAATGCCTTAAATGACCATCAAGGCAAATATGACCATATTGGTAATTTTGGTCATATAGTCTAATCTACAGTTTTGATAATCCTGACATTTTGGTCATTTGACAGCTTATCTGGTCATTTGCCTGTTGGCATTCATATGCATAATGGGCATACAGTCTAATCTTAGCTTAAGTCTGAAAAAATATCGAGATCTGCAAAAAGTTTTTTTGCCCAATGGAACATGAAAAGCGATTTAGATAAAGAAAAAGAATGGGGACGTTCAAGTATCTAGTTTAGTAAGTCTGACAGCTCTCTCACTAGATGAAAATCGGCTCTGATTGGGGGAAATCGGTCGTGAGAGCAGATGTTTCAGTTGACGTTTATGGAGGGGTAGCCGACGAATCTAGTCGAGAAATTCGTGACTGAGTACTAAGTTGACAGTTCTCATATGTGGCTGACGTAGAAAACGTGACGTTCCCGACCAATCTAGTTTTTGCGTTCAGGTTACATCTCATCCAGACCAATCTAGTCGACTTAAGATGACTAGATTCTTGAATGCGGCCATTGATTTTTTGTCCCAATGGAAAACAACATGAGTTTCCATCGACATTCATAAAATTTTCAAATATCCTGGAAAACTGGTTTGGGCATGTTCACTAGGAAAATTTGAATTTTGACGGTTGGCAGTTATTGCTTGCAGTGAATATAATAATTAATATGTTTCTAACACCTTGACACTGCCTTTTATCAAAAAATGGTCAACATAGTTACGAATAACAATTCAAATTCCATTTTTATTAACAGAGTAATGAAAAAAGTTTTCTTGTTAAATTGAACACAAGCAGGCTGTATAAATTAAAATTATTTACAATTTACCAATCAATTTGCATATAAATTGCAAAATCCAACATTTTAGTCACGTACTAATCTATCAAGGCTATCTACTTTAATTCGGCATGAAAAGTTTTTAACGTTTATAATATATTATTTCAAAACCTTAATACTTTTTTTTCTACATTTTAGTACTGCACGTACAATTAAATTATAACTTTTTTTGATTTAAAAAACAAGAATAGATAATATGCCGTTCAAGGAAATATCGCAATTTATCCGATAGGTAGCACATAATGCTTTCGGAATGTTTCTTTTTAAAGTTCTTATAATTTGCGCCCTTGTACACCAACCACTCTTTTAAATATAGAAATTCACCCGCGTATAAAATTAAAATAGTCAATTAATAATTTCTCTTATGGCAGAGATGAATGAATAAAAGAGATGGATATCATAGACCAGAGACAATACTGAGACCACGAACTTCGGCCGATTTCCCGTTACTTGCCTACAAGCTATATTTTCATGGAGTGGCAAACGCTGAGTGCGTTAGTATTGTTACATAGAAATTCGTATTGACAAATGTCACGTAACTTCAAAAATTCCGGCTCACCAAGGCACTCGCACCTTGCATATGCCACTTCTGCTGTGGGCAAAGCTGCTGACAGCGTTCATAAAATGTTGTCCGTTAAATTTGAAATTATTTATATACGTGTGGATAGTATTTTTTTTTTAGGAATAAGTGTACATTTGCTTTAAATATTTATGAAAAATTGTCAATGCAGAATGGTTGCATGAAAATAAAAACATTTTGGGCAAGTTTTCTTCAGTTATTAAAAAAAAATTCACACAATAAATCGATCTTAATGATATCGAAAAGAGGTAAATACACAAACATGTTTGTCCTAATATGTTCTAGTATATAAAACAAATATTTTAGATAATTTTACTAACCAACCAAATCAAATTATTCGCCTTTTTACAATTTATAATAACTAACCAATGGCATTCAGTAATATAAAAATGTGGAATTCCTGAACTCTTTCACATTTCCCCACGGTTGCCGCGGTTGGCAGCATTTATTTTTGTAGTTTTTGTGTGTTTTTACATGTCACGCTGATTCTTTTTTGACATAACACCGATAGGAATACAAAATGGCGAATTTGAAAAAAAATTGAGGGGCCCAGCGGCAAGAGGATTGTGAGTTGGGGGTCTCTGACATAGACAAATCATACTGAGCTGTCAGTCTATTTAGTAGTTATGGCGTTTTCGATTGAAGAAAAGAATTGCCCTTTCTATGAAACGAGCAAATCTAGAAGTGCTATTTGGATGTATTCTATGTTTCATTGAAAAAAAAAAAGTGCACTTACAGGTCAAGTCTTAACACGACAGATGGGTCCGGAATATTTTCAACTCACCAACACATACTAACAAAATGTCAGATTGAAGTGTGTTGTTGTGTGTTGTGTTATTAGAAACAAATTTTTCGCTATGTGATCCGAAAATATACAATTATGCGTGCAAAATGTTAACTTAAATTGAAATATATTGAGTTGGCTGTATATATTCATATATATGTCCAGAAAACAAAAAAAAAAGTATCAACAGAAAAACAAATCTCTCATATGGTGCCTACCAGTATTACAAAAGTGCTCCAACGAATTTCATTGAAAAGAGCAATTCTGAATTTCGGGTCAATTCTCTCTCGGATCTTCAATCGAAAACGCCATTAGTTTATGGTAACAATACTAGCGCACCAAATCGTGACCACTCCGTAAAAATATAGCTTGTTGGCAAGTAACGGGAAATCGGTGGAACTTGGTGGTCTCAGTATTGTCTCGGCTATGGAAAATGCAACGAAATTGATCTGCTTTTGTTAATGGATTAGTGCGTTATTTGACAACAATATCAGTTGTTCAAATTGCATTCGTTTTTGGAAAAATCAACTATGGATATCGGCTTGAAAAAAATGTTCACTGTTGTTGATACAAATGGAGTAGTGTTGGTGATTCGTAGTCTTCAGATGACGAGGAAGAACATGAAGATAATAATTTGGCATTTGTCAAACTTTGAAGTGTGCTATTATATACGTTTTAGACGAGTAGTCTGTGAAAAATAGATTTACATTTGGCAGCTGCAATGGGTATCAACATAAATAAATTAAATGGGTTTTTATAAACACAAATTACAATTTAAGAACAGCTGACTTTTAAATCACCAACACAAGTGCAACAAAAAAATAATCTCATTGTGTGTTCCATTGGGCACGAAAATTCTGAAATCTGAGAGCAAAATCTGAAAATCCCAATGGATAACGACATTATTTCTTATCTTCCTCAGTCTTCTAACCGGTCCTTTATTTCGTTTTCAATAACATCAAATCTTATCGTACTTCATAAATACCATTATTGATATATTTATTTCTTTTCTCCGCAGTGCCCTTGGACATCCATACCACCCTTTCGAGAACGATGAATATTAATTGGCAATGCGCTCACAATATCCGAATATGAATTTAATTGTTTAAAACAAACTTACGACCAATATACATTATAAACCTACTTCACAGAAGATAAAATGCGTTTGATTTGATTAAAGAAAAAAAGCATCAAATAAAACAAACACTGTATTCATAGCAAAAAAAAAAAGTTAAAGAAAGGCAGTGTGTTTCGACCCCAATTTATAGTGCGGCAGTAGAGCTAAGGGTCTTCCCATATGGACTTCCGATATTTGACAGTTGATAGCGACCATATTAGGCGTGTTTTTTTAAGCTTCGATGTCAGCAAAGCAAAGTAACGTAGGATTTGTAATTGCGTTCTGAAAATCCTTCTTTACTTTGCTTTGCTGAGATCGAAGCTAAAAAAAACAGGCCTATTGTTAAAGCTACGCCTGCCGAGTTGGCTGTCATTTATTTTGTATTTATCACGATAGACGGACATAGCGTTCAACAGCACGTGCAGTGATAAAATTGTTTAATCAAAATGGATGTTCTGTTCCGGTAACGTAACACACAGCTCACGCCAGATTGGAATTTCTGCACACGAGGTATTCGAGAGCATGGATTTTTCACGTGGAGGTGATGTGAACCATCGAGATCGTGCGATTTGACTCCGTCTGACTTTTTCTTGAGGGGTTTTCTGAAGTCGCGGGTCTATGCGAATAAGCCACGAACCACAGCGGCCCTTAAAGTTAACATTACCCATGTCGTCGTTCAGCCTTGTCTATGTGCCAGTCATGAAAAATTGGATATATTGGATGCGCCACACATGGAAGCCGTGGCGAACACTTGAACGATGTTATATTCCATACACAATGGCATCAATAGGGCTTTAAAACGAAAAAAATTTCGATATCTCATACACTTCGTTTTATTTAAATTTAAAGATGGAAAGAGTTTAATGAAGGACCTTTACTAAAGGGTGTTTTAGAGATATAGAACTTCGAATTGAAATAAAACACAAAAAAATCGTTTTAATGTCCATCAATTTGGCTTTATTGAAAGGATAATTTTATGCCATTAATGTTTAAATATGATTTCGGGCATGTGGCCGCCACGGCTGCTTCGAATAATGCCAAGTCTAGAGGTCCAATGTTCAACCACTTTTTCGAGCATTTCGGGCAATAACGCCACGAATGTTGGCTTCCAAGTCCCCTAACGTTTCTGGTTTGTTGGCGTAGGCGAGCGACTTCACATATCCCCAAAAAAAATAATCCAATGTTGTCAAAGCACACGATCTTGGTGGCCAATTGACAGGTTCATTCCGCAAAATTATGCGCTCATTGAATGTTTCCTTCAATAAATCGATTGTGACGTGCGCTGTGTGGCTTGTTGGAACCACATCTCATCCACATTCATGCCATCCAATTCGGGAACAAAATAGTCGGTTATCATGGCTCTTTACCGGTTTCCATTAACGTTAACTGACTCTCCAGCATCATTTCGGCAGAAGTATGGCCCAATGACTCTACCAGCCCCTAGAGCACACCAAACAGTCAGTTTTTGTGGATGTAATAGCGTCTCAAGGGTCTCATGTGGATTCTCTTCACTTCAAATGCGGCAATTTTGCTTGTTGACGTAGCCATTCAACCAAAAATGAGCCTCATCACTGACACACCAAAATCACGACGCATTGCATGGTCTCGCGGCTTTAATTCTTGCACAAGCTGGATCTTGTAAGGTCGAAAGCTAAGATCTTTGCGCAAAATCTTCCATAAAGTTAATGGACAAAGCTCCAATTGCTGTGCACGGTGGCGAATCGATTCATCCGGGTCCTCTTCAACACTTTGCTCTACAGCGGCAATTGTTTCTTCGGTGCTCACTGTTCGACGTCTCTGCGGATGCGTATTATCACATAGAGTAAACGTAGTGCGAAAATGATCCATGGTTAACCGAATTAATTGCTCTGATGGACGATTATGTCGACCATAAAATGAACGGAGCTTGCAGTAAACTTCGCGAACTGAACCATTATTTTCGAAATAAATTTGCACGATTTGCAAGCGTTGTTCATTTGTCAAATTGTTCATGATGAAATGGCAAACCAAACTAAAAATAAATCACTTGAAAGCTGACAAAATGGCCGGCAGTTAAAATAGTGTTGCCAACTTAAAGTTCTATACTTCTAAAAAAAACACCCTGTATGTATACCACCAAAGAAAGAAGTGTCCTGGCGCCATGTCGCTCTTTTAAGAAGTCATTATGTTAACGTCCTTCCCCTTTAAAAAGAAAAGACTGGATGGCGCTTTGTTTCAGTAAATTCTGCTACATAACAATTAAGGAACTGCTATTTTTGTTTTTTGCTTTTATTATATCTACTGAACATCAACATTCCTAGAGTGCTGAATGCTTCAATTCACAACAATCATATTCAATTCAAACGATTTGAGCTTGGCAGCACTGAACTGTAAGCTTTTGTTCAAATATAATGGAATACAGAGATATATATTTTTCCAGTGGAAAGGCGGCAGCCTACATGCTGTTTTCCCGAAAAATTCTTGAAGTTACGCATAAATTCTCATTTTTATACTAAATAGTTTAACTGATGTCGTTTTCCATTGGGATCACCAAAAATCTTTTTCAGATCTCAGATTTAACGCGGCTCATGGTACATGCAACGAAATAACGAAATTGATCTGCTTTTGTAAATGGATTAGTGCGATATTTGACAGCAATATCAGCTGTTCAAATTGCATTCGCTATTGGAAAAATCAACTATGGATATCGATTTGAAAATGGTTACCCTGTTGTTGATACAAATGGAGTAATTTCGGTGATTCGTCGTTTCCAGATAATGAGGAAGGCAATGAAGATAATTATTCCTACAAAATTATATCCATGGCAATTGATGTGTTTCTTTATTTTGGTTTTCACGAAACTTTGCGCATTCGGTTTAAAACAAAATTCTTAAAATGACGTAAAACAGCTGTGCTAAGTATATTGGCATTTCTGGTAGTATGTGTAAAGCTAAGATTAGACTGTATGCCAAGTGGTCATAAAATGCCAATTTCTGACAGTGCTCCTGTCAAAATATGGTCATACAATGTAATGGGCATATCTCATATGCTCTAATGACCTAAATGCCACATATGACCAGGCTGATTTTGACAGATAAAAATGCCTAAATAGCATATAGTGTAATCGGACAGTAAGCACGAATGCCATCATAAAGTACTATATGCCCATATGCACTTTATTGAAATTTCGTTAAGGCATTGCTGGCATTTTTGATGGAACAAGATTTATTTTGTTGTCATCGGTGTTTGAGTTCGTAGAATTTTGATTTATCTGATATATATATTTATATGATATATATAAATAACAAATGCCTTAAATGACCATCAAGGCAAATATGACCATATTGGTAATTTTGGTCATATAGTCTAATCTACAGTTTTGATAATCCTGACATTTTGGTCATTTGACAGCTTATCTGGTCATTTGCCTGTTGGCATTCATATGCATAATGGGCATACAGTCTAATCTTAGCTTAAGTCTGAAAAAATATCGAGATCTGCAAAAAGTTTTTTTGCCCAATGGAACATGAAAAGCGATTTAGATAAAGAAAAAGAATGGGGACGTTCAAGTATCTAGTTTAGTAAGTCTGACAGCTCTCTCACTAGATGAAAATCGGCTCTGATTGGGGGAAATCGGTCGTGAGAGCAGATGTTTCAGTTGACGTTTATGGAGGGGTAGCCGACGAATCTAGTCGAGAAATTCGTGACTGAGTACTAAGTTGACAGTTCTCATATGTGGCTGACGTAGAAAACGTGACGTTCCCGACCAATCTAGTTTTTGCGTTCAGGTTACATCTCATCCAGACCAATCTAGTCGACTTAAGATGACTAGATTCTTGAATGCGGCCATTGATTTTTTGTCCCAATGGAAAACAACATGAGTTTCCATCGACATTCATAAAATTTTCAAATATCCTGGAAAACTGGTTTGGGCATGTTCACTAGGAAAATTTGAATTTTGACGGTTGGCAGTTATTGCTTGCAGTGAATATAATAATTAATATGTTTCTAACACCTTGACACTGCCTTTTATCAAAAAATGGTCAACATAGTTACGAATAACAATTCAAATTCCATTTTTATTAACAGAGTAATGAAAAAAGTTTTCTTGTTAAATTGAACACAAGCAGGCTGTATAAATTAAAATTATTTACAATTTACCAATCAATTTGCATATAAATTGCAAAATCCAACATTTTAGTCACGTACTAATCTATCAAGGCTATCTACTTTAATTCGGCATGAAAAGTTTTTAACGTTTATAATATATTATTTCAAAACCTTAATACTTTTTTTTCTACATTTTAGTACTGCACGTACAATTAAATTATAACTTTTTTTGATTTAAAAAACAAGAATAGATAATATGCCGTTCAAGGAAATATCGCAATTTATCCGATAGGTAGCACATAATGCTTTCGGAATGTTTCTTTTTAAAGTTCTTATAATTTGCGCCCTTGTACACCAACCACTCTTTTAAATATAGAAATTCACCCGCGTATAAAATTAAAATAGTCAATTAATAATTTCTCTTATGGCAGAGATGAATGAATAAAAGAGATGGATATCATAGACCAGAGACAATACTGAGACCACGAACTTCGGCCGATTTCCCGTTACTTGCCTACAAGCTATATTTTCATGGAGTGGCAAACGCTGAGTGCGTTAGTATTGTTACATAGAAATTCGTATTGACAAATGTCACGTAACTTCAAAAATTCCGGCTCACCAAGGCACTCGCACCTTGCATATGCCACTTCTGCTGTGGGCAAAGCTGCTGACAGCGTTCATAAAATGTTGTCCGTTAAATTTGAAATTATTTATATACGTGTGGATAGTATTTTTTTTTTAGGAATAAGTGTACATTTGCTTTAAATATTTATGAAAAATTGTCAATGCAGAATGGTTGCATGAAAATAAAAACATTTTGGGCAAGTTTTCTTCAGTTATTAAAAAAAAATTCACACAATAAATCGATCTTAATGATATCGAAAAGAGGTAAATACACAAACATGTTTGTCCTAATATGTTCTAGTATATAAAACAAATATTTTAGATAATTTTACTAACCAACCAAATCAAATTATTCGCCTTTTTACAATTTATAATAACTAACCAATGGCATTCAGTAATATAAAAATGTGGAATTCCTGAACTCTTTCACATTTCCCCACGGTTGCCGCGGTTGGCAGCATTTATTTTTGTAGTTTTTGTGTGTTTTTACATGTCACGCTGATTCTTTTTTGACATAACACCGATAGGAATACAAAATGGCGAATTTGAAAAAAAATTGAGGGGCCCAGCGGCAAGAGGATTGTGAGTTGGGGGTCTCTGACATAGACAAATCATACTGAGACCCCCAACTCACAATCCTCTTGCCGCTGGGCCCCTCAATTTTTTTTCAAATTCGCCATTTTGTATTCCTATCGGTGTTATGTCAAAAAAGAATACGTGTGACATGCAAAAACATACAAAAAATGCAAAAATAAATGCTGCCAACCTCGGCAACCGTGGGAAAATGTGAAGGAGTTCGGGAATACCACATTTTTTCATTACTGAACGCCATTGGTTAGTTATTATAAATTGTTAAAAGGCGAATAATTTGATTTGTTTGGTTAGTAAAACTATCTAAAGTTGATGTTCTATATACTAGAAACATATTAGGACAAACATGGTTGTGTATTTTCCGCTTTTGCAAATCAGTTAACTTCGATTTAGTGTGTACATTTTTCTTAAATTATGACGAAAATTTGCTCAAAATGTTTTTATATTTCCTCAACTAATCTACATTGTTAATTTTTCATGATCATTTTAAGGAAATGTGCACTTATTCCTAAAAAAAAATATTATCCACACGTAACGAACAATTTCAAATTAAACGGATAAAATTCTATGAACTCTGCCAGCAACTTGGCCCACAGCGGAAGTGTCTCATATTTCCTGGGAGTGTGTTGGTGAGCAGAATTTGATTTATTGACATTTGTCAATACGATTTTCTATGTAAGAATACTAGCGCACCAAACGTGAACACTCCATAAAAATATAGCTTGTAGGCTAAGTAACGGGAAATCGGCCGGAGTTGGTGGTCTCAGTACTTTCTCTGATGGATATCTTTCGTACGTCTATCCCCCCAAACCCATTTGTTTACAATGTTGTTTTTGTAATGTCAACCCCCATCTGTGAATACGTGTGAGCTACAAAAAAGCATGTTGCTAATGGCCAGCCGCCGATCGTCTTGCTATTATGGGCATCGCGGTGTTTAATTGTTTTGTGTTTCGTATTGAACTTGTTTGGTTTTTGTGAAGGTTTTGATTAAATTGAAAAAAATAGTAAAATGCAAATTAGAAAATACCGAATTCTTGCATTAAAGTCCAATTCATGAATTCGCATATGCTAGAAAAGAAATGAGCATAGTGCGTTACTCATGAATTTTTCGGGAAAACAGCTTGTAGCAGCCGCCTTTCCACTGGAAAGTTATATAACTCGGTATTCTGTTGACGAGTGGAAAAGTTTTCCTGCGACACCTGGTGGATAAAAAAGGAATATGTAGAGACCTATAGAATTTTGACGTCTGTTTGTTTTGCAAAGGACTTGGATAAGGAATACGTGTGTTTTCGTGCAAGAAAATTAATTGTTTATCTATTAAAAAGTTAACAAACTAATTGAAAACAAACTTAATTTGCAAGTCTAAGTACTACTTGTCCGAAATTTGTATAGTGTGAGGCAATTCATCTTGTAAAACTAGCACAAAAGTCTGTTCAAAGTAGTGTTGAATTTAACTAAACAAATAATAAATTTGTTTTTGTTTATATATTTTGGTTGCTTCTTATCTTATGAAAAGCGTGCTAATTATGATTTTACGGATTTGCTTGCTGTGTGACGGGTATCCAGCCAGATTAGAAGTTTTTAAGGTTGTCACAATATCGCTCTGTGAAATAATTGACTATTTCAGTGGAAGTATTATGCAACCCAGTCCCAGCCCATACTGCAGTGAAGCTAGTGAACGGGCTTAAGGATGCCTGACCTCTGCTACGAACACTCTGAGTACAGTTGTTGGATGGTTCTTGGGTATAAGTAGGATTCTCGGCCAAACTTGTGGGTTGATGTGTCATATATTCTTGAGTAGGTAGATGTAGAGGATAAATTAAAAGTATGTCATTAAATAAAAGTGGAAACGAAATGTAACAACTTGTAGTACCTTCTTCTCATTAAAGCAGCTGAACGTCATAGTAACCGCCTTGAACGCATAATGCCTGGTTTCTTTGAAGGAATTGATGAATTCGGAAGTCTTAGGCTTGGAAAGGCTCCTTTCACAAGTTTGGTTCTATACTGAAAACCAACCCGTTTATTCGGTCGCAAAATGTCTATATCTCTAAAGTGAAGACTGCAAATGGAAAATTTGGGAAATTCTTTCCCCATCTTAAGCACAATACCCCATTTAATCAAAAGATCTTTAGAGTTCCGAACTTCTTTTGGAAGATGGTACAATGTAATTCCCTCTTTATGATATGAATTGCATTGAGCAATGCCACAATGCTGAGCTCCGATTGTTTTCAACATTTTCTACAAAAATAACAACTTAGTATTCACTTTTATATCAACACTTATCGCACTCACTTTTAAGATATTACTTTTCTGTTATAAAATGAGTTTTTTTCTTATATTAAATGTATATTTTTAATTAAATACACAATTTTTCATAATAACTTCTTGATTTTTCATAGAAATACATACCAGCTGTCAAAATCTATAGCAACCTACCGATGCGAAAATTTACCGCCAGGGGTTAGCCTCCATTCGTCATATCTTCGGTCACCATATTGTGAATACAAAATTATGCTGTTTTCTGACATTCGGCCGGCCGTTCTGAATTTTGATTTGTTGAACTAGTGTGGTTTGTGGAAGCAGTTTAGTTGTACCTTCACAACCAAATAGAAACACGTCTATTTAGTAGAACGAATAGTTATGAAGTAAGTTTTATTAAAAAGTAGATAAGACATTAGAAACTCTAGGTTACTGAAATAATAATAATTTTCTAAGTAAATACTTGAACTCCAACACTCCCACTAAAATTAATATCTATTAAGGCCCATGGCCTTCAAGCATTTGTTGAGAATGGCTTTGTTCACAGCTTTTGTTAGAGCATCTGCAATCATATCCTTGGTTGAAACATGTACTATTTTTAAAGATCCATCCGCTATTAGTTCCCTTATAAAGTGATGACGAACATCTATGTGCTTAGTCCTGGCATGAAAAGTATTTGCGGTTGCTAAGAAAAGCGCACTTCGATTATCACAATAAGGAGTAATGTTGCATGAATCTTTGCTTTCGAGTTCCTGTTGAAGTTGTTTGAACCAAATTGCCTCTTGAGCTGCGTTACTGAGTGACATATATTCAGCTTCAGTTGTTGAGAGTGCCACAGTTGGCTGTCTCCTTGTTCCCCAAGTGATTGCACCTCCTTGATGCAAGAATACATTGCCACTAACCGAACGTCTTTCATCGGGATCTGAAGCCCAGTCTGCATCGCAGAAGCCATGAACTGAAGTTTTAGCATCCTTTACATAAATTAATTTAAAGTCCAACGTTCCTTTCAAATAACGAAATGTTCTTTTAACAGCTTCCCAATGTGTTCTGGTAGGATCATTACTGAAGCGACTTACATTGTTTACAGCAAACAAAATATCAGGTCTGGAAACCTGCGATATAAACAAAAGGCTTCCAACAGCTTCGCGGTATGGTACATCCATCATTTGTTCTGACTCTTGATCTGTTCGCTTAACTAACTTCTGACCAGGATCCATAGGCGTAGAAACAGCATTGCAGTCAAACATATTAAGTTTCCTTAACATATCTTTAATGTAATGTTGTTGATCGCGGGTGATTCTCTCTTTGTTATGAATTACTTGCATGCCCAAAAAATGTTTTGCCTTTCCAAAGTTTTTCATGTGAAATTTCTTCATTAGAGCTTCCTTTAGTGATGCTTTCATCTCTTTGTTATTGCTCAATATGATCAAATCGTCGACGTATATTGCTACGTATAATCTATTCAGACCATCGATTCGATAGTATATACAATGATCAACTTCCGATTTATTCAAACCAATCTCTTTGAGGCCTGCATCCAACTTTTGGTTCCAAACCCGACTCGCCTGTTTAAGACCATAAATTGACTTCTTCAACTTGCAGACTTTAGCCCCATTTGAAAACACTTCTGGTTGAACCATGTAAATATCTTCCTTCAAATCGGCTTGCAGGAATGCGGTGACAGCATCCATTTGATCAATGTCTAGATTATATTTGACGGCTAGACTTAGCAAGTATCGAACAGTTCCATATCGAACAACCGGCGAAAAAGTTTCTTCATAATCAATGCCCATCTTTTGTGAACATCCTTTTATGACGAGCCTCGCCTTATAACGCTCGATTGAAACCATTTGCATTTTTTTAGTTTTAAATACCCACTTGCAATTCAGAGCCTTCCGTCCATTGGGTAGATCACACAATACCCACGTTTTGTTCTTTTGTAGAGATTTGAACTCTTCCTTCATTGCGATTTCCCATAACTCAGCATCAGGTCGTTGGCGTATTTCTTGTATACTGCTGGGATCATTCAATGATTGTGTGTCACTCATATATGTTACAAAGTCTGGTAATTTTACTTGCTTTCTTAACCGTTCTGACCTTCGAACACGGTTGCAAGGTTCTTCTTCAGGTACTTGAATGTTGGGAGTTTCGCCAGAAGATTCTTCAGAGGTTTCGGAAAAGTACTCACTTTCTGAAGATACCACTTCTTCTATATCACAATCCGATGAACTTGGCTCGTTTTGATCCGGGAAAAACATAAAATTTGGAGCAACTGCCTCGTTCAAATTTCTACTTTTATGATGGTTTTCCAAAAATATAACATCTCGGGATTTGATAATTGCGTTAGTTTCCAATCGGAGCAATCGGTACCCTTTTGTGTCTTCGCAATATCCAACAAAAACTAATTCCTCACTTTTAGAGTCGAATTTTTTTCTTTTCTCTTTTGGAATGTGGACCATTGCTTTTGAACCAAATACCCTGAGGTGTTTAATGTTTGGCTTTTTCCCTATCCACATTTCAAAAGGTGTTGTGTTAACTAAGCAACGAGTTGGCGATCTGTTTATCAAGTAAACGGATGTAGATACTGCTTCTGCCCACAGTTCGGTCGGTAAAGACGCATCAAAAAGCAAGCATCTTGCTCGTTCCACTATTGTTCGATTCATCCTCTCTGCGATTCCATTTTGCTCCGGTGTATAAGGATTTGTAGTTTGATGCCGGATACTCTTCATGTCTAGGCAATTAAGAAATTCCTTATTACAATATTCGGTCCCATTGTCTGTTCGTAATATCTTAATTCGTCTATCCAATTGATTTTCGACAAGATTCATGAAGTTTTTAAACTTTTCTACGACTTCATCTTTTGATTTGATAAAATATACGAAAACATATCTTGACATATCATCGAAGAAAGTTAAAAAATATTTTGAACCACCAAGTGAATTGGTTGACATAGGTCCACATAAATCAGAATGAATGATTTGTAAAGGTTCTTTTGCTCGAGACAAAGAATTTTTAAATGGGAGTCTAGTCTGTTTTCCTTTAATACAGACAGTACACGGTAGCTCCATTTTACCATCAAATTCGACTCCTTCAGCCAGTTTGTCTCGCAGCTTTTTCATATTTTCTTCACCCATGTGTCCCATTCGACGGTGCCATAGTTCAAAATCATTTCTTACAGATGCTACCAAGCTAATTTCAGAATCTTGCACATTTAAACGATACATATTGTCTTTACGGATGGCTGTTGCAATTAAACCACCTTCGTCGTCAAATATACTGCATCCTTCTAAGTCAAACTTAACTGTATTTCCATTTGATACTATTTGACTTACGGAGAGCAAGTTTGTACAAAGCGCTGGTACATAAAGCACATCTTTAATGGTAACAGTGCGATTTATTTTTCCTATCGATAGCGTCATCGATAAATCCCCAACGGCTGTGACTTCAAGACAGGTGCTATCTGCAATCACAACTTGTTTTCTTGCCGGATTTCGAACATTTATTAAATTCTTTGCATTTGAGGTCATATGCGTCGAAGCACCAGAATCTATGTACCAGTCATTATTACCTAGACCTTTAACCGCAAATGACATATACAAAACGGCATTTGAATGACTTTTATTTGTACTGGAACAGGATTTGTTTTTAGGACAGTCCTTCGAGTAGTGACCAAACTTGTTACATGAATAGCAACGAACGCTAGGCTTTCGATGCTTCTTTGCCTTATTAGTTCCACCAAAAAGTGCAGAAGTACATTCATTTGTAACTTCAACATCTTGTAAAAGCTTCATTTTAATTGAATCTCCCGTAATAGCAATTCCAGAACTTTCCAAGCCCATTATCATTGGCGCATATTTTTCCGGTAAACCAACTAATAAAAGAGTTCCTACCCATTCTTCAGAGATGTTCATACCAATGCCTAGTAGTTTATGCGCTGTTGTGATTATTTTGTTTACGTAATCGTCAACCGAATCACATTTTTCTAAAGAGGTTGTGATTAGACTCCGCAACAAGCCAACCTTACGAGTTAGGCCATTATCCAAAAAAGCTGTTTTTAAGGAGTCCCAAACTTGCTTGGCCGTTGTCGCAGTCCTGATATGCACATAATTTATTGGGTCAATAAGAAGAATAATTTTTGCCTTTGCCTTGGAGACTTTCTTTATGTCCTCTTTAGTTCCAAGAACACAATTCCAGAGTTCTTCAAGCTCCAAATATGTCTGAACAGCAAAGCTCCAATTATCATAATTTTCTCTTTCTTTTAATTTTTCCATCATTGGAATTGGTAAAGCAGCGGCCATTTTTTAACCGAGGAGAAAAAAAATCAGCTTTTTTATCGAAAAATTGTGTTCAGCGATGAGGCTCATTTTTGGTTGAATGGGTACGTAAATAAGCAAAATTGCCGCATTTGGAGTGAAGATCAGCCAGAAGCATTGCAACAGCTACCAATGCATCCCGAAAAAGCCACTGTTTGGTGCGGTTTATGGGCCGGCGGCATTATTGGGCCATATTTCTTCAAAGATGATGCGAATCGCAGCGTTACTGTCAATGGTGAACGCTACCGAGCGATGATAACAAACTTTTTTTTGCCCGAAATGGAAGTTCTTGACTTGCATGATATGTGGTTTCAACAAGACGGTGCCACATGCCACACAGCACGCGAAACAATGGCGCAATTGCGAGGCGAGTTTGGTGAACAGTTAATTTCACGTTTCGGGCCGGTCAATTGGCCGCCTAGATCGTGCGATTTGACACCATTAGATTATTTTTTGTGGGGGTATGCCAAGGCTAATGTATATAGGGACAAGCCCGCTTCGATTGACGCACTGGAAGCCAACATCCATGCATTCATTCGTGAGATACCGGCCGATATGTGTGAAAGAGTATGCCAAAATTGGACTCAGCGGATGGGCTACCTGAGACGCAGCCGCGGTCAACATTTGCATGAAATTATCCTTAAACATTAAATTGCAAGGTTCAAACTATCGATTCAAATAAATATTTCATTCATTTTTTCGAATTTTTTGTGTTTTTTTTTTAAAAAAAGTTCTAAACCTCTTAAAAAATCACCCTTTAGTTTAACTGATGTCGTTTTCCATTGGGATCACCAAAAATCTTTTTCAGATCTCAGATTTAACGCGGCTCATGGTACATGCAACGAAATAACGAAATTGATTTGCTTTTGTAAATGGATTAGTGCGATATTTGACAGCAATATCAGCTGTTCAAATTGCATTCGCTATTGGAAAAATCAACTATGGATATCGATTTGAAAATGGTTACCCTGTTGTTGATACAAATGGAGTAATTTCGGTGATTCGTCGTTTCCAGATAATGAGGAAGGCAATGAAGATAATTATTCCTACAAAATTATATCCATGGCAATTGATGTGTTTCTTTATTTTGGTTTTCACGAAACTTTGCGCATTCGGTTTAAAACAAAATTCTTAAAATGACGTAAAACAGCTGTGCTAAGTATATTGGCATTTCTGGTAGTATGTGTAAAGCTAAGATTAGACTGTATGCCAAGTGGTCATAAAATGCCAATTTCTGACAGTGCTCCTGTCAAAATATGGTCATACAATGTAATGGGCATATCTCATATGCTCTAATGACCTAAATGCCACATATGACCAGGCTGATTTTGACAGATAAAAATGCCTAAATAGCATATAGTGTAATCGGACAGTAAGCACGAATGCCATCATAAAGTACTATATGCCCATATGCACTTTATTGAAATTTCGTTAAGGCATTGCTGGCATTTTTGATGGAACAAGATTTATTTTGTTGTCATCGGTGTTTGAGTTCGTAGAATTTTGATTTATCTGATATATATATTTATATGATATATATAAATAACAAATGCCTTAAATGACCATCAAGGCAAATATGACCATATTGGTAATTTTGGTCATATAGTCTAATCTACAGTTTTGATAATCCTGACATTTTGGTCATTTGACAGCTTATCTGGTCATTTGCCTGTTGGCATTCATATGCATAATGGGCATACAGTCTAATCTTAGCTTAAGTCTGAAAAAATATCGAGATCTGCAAAAAGTTTTTTTGCCCAATGGAACATGAAAAGCGATTTAGATAAAGAAAAAGAATGGGTTCAAGTATCTAGTTTAGTAAGTCTGACAGCTCTCTCACTAGATGAAAATCGGCTCTGATTGGGGGAAATCGGTCGTGAGAGCAGATGTTTCAGTTGACGTTTATGGAGGGGTAGCCGACGAATCTAGTCGAGAAATTCGTGACTGAGTACTAAGTTGACAGTTCTCATATGTGGCTGACGTAGAAAACGTGACGTTCCCGACCAATCTAGTTTTTGCGTTCAGGTTACATCTCATCCAGACCAATCTAGTCGACTTAAGATGACTAGATTCTTGAATGCGGCCATTGATTTTTTGTCCCAATGGAAAACAACATGAGTTTCCATCGACATTCATAAAATTTTCAAATATCCTGGAAAACTGGTTTGGGCATGTTCACTAGGAAAATTTGAATTTTGACGGTTGGCAGTTATTGCTTGCAGTGAATATAATAATTAATATGTTTCTAACACCTTGACACTGCCTTTTATCAAAAAATGGTCAACATAGTTACGAATAACAATTCAAATTCCATTTTTATTAACAGAGTAATGAAAAAAGTTTTCTTGTTAAATTGAACACAAGCAGGCTGTATAAATTAAAATTATTTACAATTTACCAATCAATTTGCATATAAATTGCAAAATCCAACATTTTAGTCACGTACTAATCTATCAAGGCTATCTACTTTAATTCGGCATGAAAAGTTTTTAACGTTTATAATATATTATTTCAAAACCTTAATACTTTTTTTTCTACATTTTAGTACTGCACGTACAATTAAATTATAACTTTTTTTGATTTAAAAAACAAGAATAGATAATATGCCGTTCAAGGAAATATCGCAATTTATCCGATAGGTAGCACATAATGCTTTCGGAATGTTTCTTTTTAAAGTTCTTATAATTTGCGCCCTTGTACACCAACCACTCTTTTAAATATAGAAATTCACCCGCGTATAAAATTAAAATAGTCAATTAATAATTTCTCTTATGGCAGAGATGAATGAATAAAAGAGATGGATATCATAGACCAGAGACAATACTGAGACCACCAACTTCGGCCGATTTCCCGTTACTTGCCTACAAGCTATATTTTCATGGAGTGGCAAACGCTGAGTGCGTTAGTATTGTTACATAGAAATTCGTATTGACAAATGTCACGTAACTTCAAAAATTCCGGCTCACCAAGGCACTCGCACCTTGCATATGCCACTTCTAGTGTGGGCAAAGCTGCTGACAGCGTTCATAAAATGTTGTCCGTTAAATTTGAAATTATTTATATACGTGTGGATAGTATTTTTTTTTTAGGAATAAGTGTACATTTGCTTTAAATATTTATGAAAAATTGTCAATGCAGAATGGTTGCATGAAAATAAAAACATTTTGGGCAAGTTTTCTTCAGTTATTAAAAAAAAATTCACACAATAAATCGATCTTAATGATATCGAAAAGAGGTAAATACACAAACATGTTTGTCCTAATATGTTCTAGTATATAAAACAAATATTTTAGATAATTTTACTAACCAACCAAATCAAATTATTCGCCTTTTTACAATTTATAATAACTAACCAATGGCATTCAGTAATATAAAAATGTGGAATTCCTGAACTCTTTCACATTTCCCCACGGTTGCCGCGGTTGGCAGCATTTATTTTTGTAGTTTTTGTGTGTTTTTACATGTCACGCTGATTCTTTTTTGACATAACACCGATAGGAATACAAAATGGCGAATTTGAAAAAAAATTGAGGGGCCCAGCGGCAAGAGGATTGTGAGTTGGGGGTCTCTGACATAGACAAATCATACTGAGACCCCCAACTCACAATCCTCTTGCCGCTGGGCCCCTCAATTTTTTTTCAAATTCGCCATTTTGTATTCCTATCGGTGTTATGTCAAAAAAGAATCCGTGTGACATGCAAAAACATACAAAAAATGCAAAAATAAATGCTGCCAACCTCGGCAACCGTGGGAAAATGTGAAAGAGTTCGGGAATACCACATTTTTTCATTACTGAACGCCATTGGTTAGTTATTATAAATTGTTAAAAGGCGAATAATTTGATTTGTTTGGTTAGTAAAACTATCTAAAGTTGATGTTCTATATACTAGAAACATATTAGGACAAACATGGTTGTGTATTTTCCGCTTTTGCAAATCAGTTAACTTCGATTTAGTGTGTACATTTTTCTTAAATTATGACGAAAATTTGCTCAAAATGTTTTTATATTTCCTCAACTAATCTACATTGTTAATTTTTCATGATCATTTTAAGGAAATGTGCACTTATTCCTAAAAAAAATATTATCCACACGTAACGAACAATTTCAAATTAAACGGATAAAATTCTATGAACTCTGCCAGCAACTTGGCCCACAGCGGAAGTGTCTCATATCTCCTGGGAGTGTGTTGGTGAGCAGAATTTGATTTATTGACATTTGTCAATACGATTTTCTATGTAAGAATACTAGCGCACCAAACGTGAACACTCCATAAAAATATAGCTTGTAGGCTAAGTAACGGGAAATCGGCCGGAGTTGGTGGTCTCAGTACTTTCTCTGATGGATATCTTTCGTACGTCTATCCCCCCAAACCCATTTGTTTACAATGTTGTTTTTGTAATGTCAACCCCCATCTGTGAATACGTGTGAGCTACAAAAAAGCATGTTGCTAATGGCCAGCCGCCGATCGTCTTGCTATTATGGGCATCGCGGTGTTTAATTGTTTTGTGTTTCGTATTGAACTTGTTTGGTTTTTGTGAAGGTTTTGATTAAATTGAAAAAAATAGTAAAATGCAAATTAGAAAATACCGAATTCTTGCATTAAAGTCCAATTCATGAATTCGCATATGCTAGAAAAGAAATGAGCATAGTGCGTTACTCATGAATTTTTCGGGAAAACAGCTTGTAGCAGCCGCCTTTCCACTGGAAAGTTATATAACTCGGTATTCTGTTGACGAGTTGAAAAGTTTTCCTGCGACACCTGGTGGATAAAAAAGGAATATGTAGAGACCTATAGAATTTTGACGTCTGTTTGTTTTGCAAAGGACTTGGATAAGGAATACGTGTGTTTTCGTGCAAGAAAATTAATTGTTTATCTATTAAAAAGTTAACAAACTAATTGAAAACAAACTTAATTTGCAAGTCTAAGTACTACTTGTCCGAAATTTGTATAGTGTGAGGCAATTCATCTTGTAAAACTAGCACAAAAGTCTGTTCAAAGTAGTGTTGAATTTAACTAAACAAATAATAAATTTGTTTTTGTTTATATATTTTGGTTGCTTCTTATCTTATGAAAAGCGTGCTAATTATGATTTTACGGATTTGCTTGCTGTGTGACGGGTATCCAGCCAGATTAGAAGTTTTTAAGGTTGTCACAATATCGCTCTGTGAAATAATTGACTATTTCAGTGGAAGTATTATGCAACCCAGTCCCAGCCCATACTGCAGTGAAGCTAGTGAACGGGCTTAAGCATGCCTGACCTCTGCTACGAACACTCTGAGTACAGTTGTTGGATGGTTCTTGGGTATAAGTAGGATTCTCGGCCAAACTTGTGGGTTGATGTGTCATATATTCTTGAGTAGGTAGATGTAGAGGATAAATTAAAAGTATGTCATTAAATAAAAGTGGAAACGAAATGTAACAACTTGTAGTACCTTCTTCTCATTAAAGCAGCTGAACGTCATAGTAACCGCCTTGAACGCATAATGCCTGGTTTCTTTGAAGGAATTGATGAATTTGGAAGTCTTAGGCTTGGAAAGGCTCCTTTCACAAGTTTGGTTCTATACTGAAAACCAACCCGTTTATTCGGTCGCAAAATGTCTATATCTCTAAAGTGAAGACTGCAAATGGAAAATTTGGGAAATTCTTTCCCCATCTTAAGCACAATACCCCATTTAATCAAAAGATCTTTAGAGTTCCGAACTTCTTTTGGAAGATGGTACAATGTAATTCCCTCTTTATGATATGAATTGCATTGAGCAATGCCACAATGCTGAGCTCCGATTGTTTTCAACATTTTCTACAAAAATAACAACTTAGTATTCACTTTTATATCAACACTTATCGCACTCACTTTTAAGATATTACTTTTCTGTTATAAAATGAGTTTTTTTCTTATATTAAATGTATATTTTTAATTAAATACACAATTTTTCATAATAACTTCTTGATTTTTCATAGAAATACATACCAGCTGTCAAAATCTATAGCAACCTACCGATGCGAAAATTTACCGCCAGGGGTTAGCCTCCATTCGTCATATCTTCGGTCACCATATTGTGAATACAAAATTATGCTGTTTTCTGACATTCGGCCGGCCGTTCTGAATTTTGATTTGTTGAACTAGTGTGGTTTGTGGAAGCAGTTTAGTTGTACCTTCACAACCAAATAGAAACACGTCTATTTAGTAGAACGAATAGTTATGAAGTAAGTTTTATTAAAAAGTAGATAAGACATTAGAAACTCTAGGTTACTGAAATAATAATAATTTTCTAAGTAAATACTTGAACTCCAACACTCCCACTAAAATTAATATCTATTAAGGCCCATGGCCTTCAAGCATTTGTTGAGAATGGCTTTGTTCACAGCTTTTGTTAGAGCATCTGCAATCATATCCTTGGTTGAAACATGTACTATTTTTAAAGATCCATCCGCTATTAGTTCCCTTATAAAGTGATGACGAACATCTATGTGCTTAGTCCTGGCATGAAAAGTATTTGCGGTTGCTAAGAAAAGCGCACTTCGATTATCACAATAAGGAGTAATGTTGCATGAATCTTTGCTTTCGAGTTCCTGTTGAAGTTGTTTGAACCAAATTGCCTCTTGAGCTGCGTTACTGAGTGACATATATTCAGCTTCAGTTGTTGAGAGTGCCACAGTTGGCTGTCTCCTTGTTCCCCAAGTGATTGCACCTCCTTGATGCAAGAATACATTGCCACTAACCGAACGTCTTTCATCGGGATCTGAAGCCCAGTCTGCATCGCAGAAGCCATGAACTGAAGTTTTAGCATCCTTTACATAAATTAATTTAAAGTCCAACGTTCCTTTCAAATAACGAAATGTTCTTTTAACAGCTTCCCAATGTGTTCTGGTAGGATCATTACTGAAGCGACTTACATTGTTTACAGCAAACAAAATATCAGGTCTGGAAACCTGCGATATAAACAAAAGGCTTCCAACAGCTTCGCGGTATGGTACATCCATCATTTGTTCTGACTCTTGATCTGTTCGCTTAACTAACTTCTGACCAGGATCCATAGGCGTAGAAACAGCATTGCAGTCAAACATATTAAGTTTCCTTAACATATCTTTAATGTAATGTTGTTGATCGCGGGTGATTCTCTCTTTGTTATGAATTACTTGCATGCCCAAAAAATGTTTTGCCTTTCCAAAGTTTTTCATGTGAAATTTCTTCATTAGAGCTTCCTTTAGTGATGCTTTCATCTCTTTGTTATTGCTCAATATGATCAAATCGTCGACGTATATTGCTACGTATAATCTATTCAGACCATCGATTCGATAGTATATACAATGATCAACTTCCGATTTATTCAAACCAATCTCTTTGAGGCCTGCATCCAACTTTTGGTTCCAAACCCGACTCGCCTGTTTAAGACCATAAATTGACTTCTTCAACTTGCAGACTTTAGCCCCATTTGAAAACACTTCTGGTTGAACCATGTAAATATCTTCCTTCAAATCGGCTTGCAGGAATGCGGTGACAGCATCCATTTGATTAATGTCTAGATTATATTTGACGGCTAGACTTAGCAAGTATCGAACAGTTCCATATCGAACAACCGGCGAAAAAGTTTCTTCATAATCAATGCCCATCTTTTGTGAACATCCTTTTATGACGAGCCTCGCCTTATAACGCTCGATTGAACCATTTGCATTTTTTTTAGTTTTAAATACCCACTTGCAATTCAGAGCCTTCCGTCCATTGGGTAGATCACACAATACCCACGTTTTGTTCTTTTGTAGAGATTTGAACTCTTCCTTCATTGCGATTTCCCATAACTCAGCATCAGGTCGTTGGCGTATTTCTTGTATACTGCTGGGATCATTCAATGATTGTGTGTCACTCATATATGTTACAAAGTCTGGTAATTTTACTTGCTTTCTTAACCGTTCTGACCTTCGAACACGGTTGCAAGGTTCTTCTTCAGGTACTTGAATGTTGGGAGTTTCGCCAGAAGATTCTTCAGAGGTTTCGGAAAAGTACTCACTTTCTGAAGATACCACTTCTTCTATATCACAATCCGATGAACTTGGCTCGTTTTGATCCGGGAAAAACATAAAATTTGGAGCAACTGCCTCGTTCAAATTTCTACTTTTATGATGGTTTTCCAAAAATATAACATCTCGGGATTTGATAATTGCGTTAGTTTCCAATCGGAGCAATCGGTACCCTTTTGTGTCTTCGCAATATCCAACAAAAACTAATTCCTCACTTTTAGAGTCGAATTTTTTTCTTTTCTCTTTTGGAATGTGGACCATTGCTTTTGAACCAAATACCCTGAGGTGTTTATTGTTTGGCTTTTTCCCTATCCACATTTCAAAAGGTGTTGTGTTAACTAAGCAACGAGTTGGCGATCTGTTTATCAAGTAAACGGATGTAGATACTGCTTCTGCCCACAGTTCGGTCGGTAAAGACGCATCAAAAAGCAAGCATCTTGCTCGTTCCACTATTGTTCGATTCATCCTCTCTGCGATTCCATTTTGCTCCGGTGTATAAGGATTTGTAGTTTGATGCCTGATACTCTTCATGTCTAGGCAATTAAGAAATTCCTTATTACAATATTCGGTCCCATTGTCTGTTCGTAATATCTTAATTCGTCTATCCAATTGATTTTCGACAAGATTCATGAAGTTTTTAAACTTTTCTACGACTTCATCTTTTGATTTGATAAAATATACGAAAACATATCTTGACATATCATCGAAGAAAGTTAAAAAATATTTTGAACCACCAAGTGAATTGGTTGACATAGGTCCACATAAATCAGAATGAATGATTTGTAAAGGTTCTTTTGCTCGAGACAAAGAATTTTTAAATGGGAGTCTAGTCTGTTTTCCTTTAATACAGACAGTACACGGTAGCTCCATTTTACCATCAAATTCGACTCCTTCAGCCAGTTTGTCTCGCAGCTTTTTCATATTTTCTTCACCCATGTGTCCCATTCGACGGTGCCATAGTTCAAAATCATTTCTTACAGATGCTGCCAAGCTAATTTCAGAATCTTGCACATTTAAACGATACATATTGTCTTTACGGATGGCTGTTGCAATTAAACCACCTTCGTCGTCAAATATACTGCATCCTTCTAAGTCAAACTTAACTGTATTTCCATTTGATACTATTTGACTTACGGAGAGCAAGTTTGTACAAAGCGCTGGTACATAAAGCACATCTTTAATGGTAACAGTGCGATTTATTTTTCCTATCGATAGCGTCATCGATAAATCCCCAACGGCTGTGACTTCAAGACAGGTGCTATCTGCAATCACAACTTGTTTTCTTGCCGGATTTCGAACATTTATTAAATTCTTTGCATTTGAGGTCATATGCGTCGAAGCACCAGAATCTATGTACCAGTCATTATTACCTAGACCTTTAACCGCAAATGACATATACAAAACGGCATTTGAATGACTTTTATTTGTACTGGAACAGGATTTGTTTTTAGGACAGTCCTTCGAGTAGTGACCAAACTTGTTACATGAATAGCAACGAACGCTAGGCTTTCGATGCTTCTTTGCCTTATTAGTTCCACCAAAAAGTGCAGAAGTACATTCATTTGTAACTTCAACATCTTGTAAAAGCTTCATTTTAATTGAATCTCCCGTAATAGCAATTCCAGAACTTTCCAAGCCCATTATCATTGGCGCATATTTTTCCGGTAAACCAACTAATAAAAGAGTTCCTACCCATTCTTCAGAGATGTTCATACCAATGCCTAGTAGTTTATGCGCTGTTGTGATTATTTTGTTTACGTAATCGTCAACCGAATCACATTTTTCTAAAGAGGTTGTGATTAGACTCCGCAACAAGCCAACCTTACGAGTTAGGCCATTATCCAAAAAAGCTGTTTTTAAGGAGTCCCAAACTTGCTTGGCCGTTGTCGCAGTCCTGATATGCACATAATTTATTGGGTCAATAAGAAGAATAATTTTTGCCTTTGCCTTGGAGACTTTCTTTATGTCCTCTTTAGTTCCAAGAACACAATTCCAGAGTTCTTCAAGCTCCAAATATGTCTGAACAGCAAAGCTCCAATTATCATAATTTTCTCTTTCTTTTAATTTTTCCATCATTGGAATTGGTAAAGCAGCGGCCATTTTTTAACCGAGGAGAAAAAAAATCAGCTTTTTTATCGAAAAATTGTGTTCAGCGATGAGGCTCATTTTTGGTTGAATGGGTACGTAAATAAGCAAAATTGCCGCATTTGGAGTGAAGATCAGCCAGAAGCATTGCAACAGCTACCAATGCATCCCGAAAAAGCCACTGTTTGGTGCGGTTTATGGGCCGGCGGCATTATTGGGCCATATTTCTTCAAAGATGATGCGAATCGCAGCGTTACTGTCAATGGTGAACGCTACCGAGCGATGATAACAAACTTTTTTTTGCCCGAAATGGAAGTTCTTGACTTGCATGATATGTGGTTTCAACAAGACGGTGCCACATGCCACACAGCACGCGAAACAATGGCGCAATTGCGAGGCGAGTTTGGTGAACAGTTAATTTCACGTTTCGGGCCGGTCAATTGGCCGCCTAGATCGTGCGATTTGACACCATTAGATTATTTTTTGTGGGGGTATGCCAAGGCTAATGTATATAGGGACAAGCCCGCTTCGATTGACGCACTGGAAGCCAACATCCATGCATTCATTCGTGAGATACCGGCCGATATGTGTGAAAGAGTATGCCAAAATTGGACTCAGCGGATGGGCTACCTGAGACGCAGCCGCGGTCAACATTTGCATGAAATTATCCTTAAACATTAAATTGCAAGGTTCAAACTATCGATTCAAATAAATATTTCATTCATTTTTTCGAATTTTTTGTGTTTTTTTTTTAAAAAAAGTTCTAAGCCTTTTAAAAAATCACCCTTTAGTTTAACTGATGTCGTTTTCCATTGGGATCACCAAAAATCTTTTTCAGATCTCAGATTTAACGCGGCTCATGGTACATGCAACGAAATAACGAAATTGATTTGCTTTTGTAAATGGATTAGTGCGATATTTGACAGCAATATCAGCTGTTCAAATTGCATTCGCTATTGGAAAAATCAACTATGGATATCGATTTGAAAATGGTTACCCTGTTGTTGATACAAATGGAGTAATTTCGGTGATTCGTCGTTTCCAGATAATGAGGAAGGCAATGAAGATAATTATTCCTACAAAATTATATCCATGGCAATTGATGTGTTTCTTTATTTTGGTTTTCACGAAACTTTGCGCATTCGGTTTAAAACAAAATTCTTAAAATGACGTAAAACAGCTGTGCTAAGTATATTGGCATTTCTGGTAGTATGTGTAAAGCTAAGATTAGACTGTATGCCAAGTGGTCATAAAATGCCAATTTCTGACAGTGCTCCTGTCAAAATATGGTCATACAATGTAATGGGCATATCTCATATGCTCTAATGACCTAAATGCCACATATGACCAGGCTGATTTTGACAGATAAAAATGCCTAAATAGCATATAGTGTAATCGGACAGTAAGCACGAATGCCATCATAAAGTACTATATGCCCATATGCACTTTATTGAAATTTCGTTAAGGCATTGCTGGCATTTTTGATGGAACAAGATTTATTTTGTTGTCATCGGTGTTTGAGTTCGTAGAATTTTGATTTATCTGATATATATATTTATATGATATATATAAATAACAAATGCCTTAAATGACCATCAAGGCAAATATGACCATATTGGTAATTTTGGTCATATAGTCTAATCTACAGTTTTGATAATCCTGACATTTTGGTCATTTGACAGCTTATCTGGTCATTTGCCTGTTGGCATTCATATGCATAATGGGCATACAGTCTAATCTTAGCTTAAGTCTGAAAAAATATCGAGATCTGCAAAAAGTTTTTTTGCCCAATGGAACATGAAAAGCGATTTAGATAAAGAAAAAGAATGGGTTCAAGTATCTAGTTTAGTAAGTCTGACAGCTCTCTCACTAGATGAAAATCGGCTCTGATTGGGGGAAATCGGTCGTGAGAGCAGATGTTTCAGTTGACGTTTATGGAGGGGTAGCCGACGAATCTAGTCGAGAAATTCGTGACTGAGTACTAAGTTGACAGTTCTCATATGTGGCTGACGTAGAAAACGTGACGTTCCCGACCAATCTAGTTTTTGCGTTCAGGTTACATCTCATCCAGACCAATCTAGTCGACTTAAGATGACTAGATTCTTGAATGCGGCCATTGATTTTTTGTCCCAATGGAAAACAACATGAGTTTCCATCGACATTCATAAAATTTTCAAATATCCTGGAAAACTGGTTTGGGCATGTTCACTAGGAAAATTTGAATTTTGACGGTTGGCAGTTATTGCTTGCAGTGAATATAATAATTAATATGTTTCTAACACCTTGACACTGCCTTTTATCAAAAAATGGTCAACATAGTTACGAATAACAATTCAAATTCCATTTTTATTAACAGAGTAATGAAAAAAGTTTTCTTGTTAAATTGAACACAAGCAGGCTGTATAAATTAAAATTATTTACAATTTACCAATCAATTTGCATATAAATTGCAAAATCCAACATTTTAGTCACGTACTAATCTATCAAGGCTATCTACTTTAATTCGGCATGAAAAGTTTTTAACGTTTATAATATATTATTTCAAAACCTTAATACTTTTTTTTCTACATTTTAGTACTGCACGTACAATTAAATTATAACTTTTTTTGATTTAAAAAACAAGAATAGATAATATGCCGTTCAAGGAAATATCGCAATTTATCCGATAGGTAGCACATAATGCTTTCGGAATGTTTCTTTTTAAAGTTCTTATAATTTGCGCCCTTGTACACCAACCACTCTTTTAAATATAGAAATTCACCCGCGTATAAAATTAAAATAGTCAATTAATAATTTCTCTTATGGCAGAGATGAATGAATAAAAGAGATGGATATCATAGACCAGAGACAATACTGAGACCACCAACTTCGGCCGATTTCCCGTTACTTGCCTACAAGCTATATTTTCATGGAGTGGCAAACGCTGAGTGCGTTAGTATTGTTACATAGAAATTCGTATTGACAAATGTCACGTAACTTCAAAAATTCCGGCTCACCAAGGCACTCGCACCTTGCATATGCCACTTCTAGTGTGGGCAAAGCTGCTGACAGCGTTCATAAAATGTTGTCCGTTAAATTTGAAATTATTTATATACGTGTGGATAGTATTTTTTTTTTAGGAATAAGTGTACATTTGCTTTAAATATTTATGAAAAATTGTCAATGCAGAATGGTTGCATGAAAATAAAAACATTTTGGGCAAGTTTTCTTCAGTTATTAAAAAAAAATTCACACAATAAATCGATCTTAATGATATCGAAAAGAGGTAAATACACAAACATGTTTGTCCTAATATGTTCTAGTATATAAAACAAATATTTTAGATAATTTTACTAACCAACCAAATCAAATTATTCGCCTTTTTACAATTTATAATAACTAACCAATGGCATTCAGTAATATAAAAATGTGGAATTCCTGAACTCTTTCACATTTCCCCACGGTTGCCGCGGTTGGCAGCATTTATTTTTGTAGTTTTTGTGTGTTTTTACATGTCACGCTGATTCTTTTTTGACATAACACCGATAGGAATACAAAATGGCGAATTTGAAAAAAAATTGAGGGGCCCAGCGGCAAGAGGATTGTGAGTTGGGGGTCTCTGACATAGACAAATCATACTGAGACCCCCAACTCACAATCCTCTTGCCGCTGGGCCCCTCAATTTTTTTTCAAATTCGCCATTTTGTATTCCTATCGGTGTTATGTCAAAAAAGAATCCGTGTGACATGCAAAAACATACAAAAAATGCAAAAATAAATGCTGCCAACCTCGGCAACCGTGGGAAAATGTGAAAGAGTTCGGGAATACCACATTTTTTCATTACTGAACGCCATTGGTTAGTTATTATAAATTGTTAAAAGGCGAATAATTTGATTTGTTTGGTTAGTAAAACTATCTAAAGTTGATGTTCTATATACTAGAAACATATTAGGACAAACATGGTTGTGTATTTTCCGCTTTTGCAAATCAGTTAACTTCGATTTAGTGTGTACATTTTTCTTAAATTATGACGAAAATTTGCTCAAAATGTTTTTATATTTCCTCAACTAATCTACATTGTTAATTTTTCATGATCATTTTAAGGAAATGTGCACTTATTCCTAAAAAAAATATTATCCACACGTAACGAACAATTTCAAATTAAACGGATAAAATTCTATGAACTCTGCCAGCAACTTGGCCCACAGCGGAAGTGTCTCATATCTCCTGGGAGTGTGTTGGTGAGCAGAATTTGATTTATTGACATTTGTCAATACGATTTTCTATGTAAGAATACTAGCGCACCAAACGTGAACACTCCATAAAAATATAGCTTGTAGGCTAAGTAACGGGAAATCGGCCGGAGTTGGTGGTCTCAGTACTTTCTCTGATGGATATCTTTCGTACGTCTATCCCCCCAAACCCATTTGTTTACAATGTTGTTTTTGTAATGTCAACCCCCATCTGTGAATACGTGTGAGCTACAAAAAAGCATGTTGCTAATGGCCAGCCGCCGATCGTCTTGCTATTATGGGCATCGCGGTGTTTAATTGTTTTGTGTTTCGTATTGAACTTGTTTGGTTTTTGTGAAGGTTTTGATTAAATTGAAAAAAATAGTAAAATGCAAATTAGAAAATACCGAATTCTTGCATTAAAGTCCAATTCATGAATTCGCATATGCTAGAAAAGAAATGAGCATAGTGCGTTACTCATGAATTTTTCGGGAAAACAGCTTGTAGCAGCCGCCTTTCCACTGGAAAGTTATATAACTCGGTATTCTGTTGACGAGTTGAAAAGTTTTCCTGCGACACCTGGTGGATAAAAAAGGAATATGTAGAGACCTATAGAATTTTGACGTCTGTTTGTTTTGCAAAGGACTTGGATAAGGAATACGTGTGTTTTCGTGCAAGAAAATTAATTGTTTATCTATTAAAAAGTTAACAAACTAATTGAAAACAAACTTAATTTGCAAGTCTAAGTACTACTTGTCCGAAATTTGTATAGTGTGAGGCAATTCATCTTGTAAAACTAGCACAAAAGTCTGTTCAAAGTAGTGTTGAATTTAACTAAACAAATAATAAATTTGTTTTTGTTTATATATTTTGGTTGCTTCTTATCTTATGAAAAGCGTGCTAATTATGATTTTACGGATTTGCTTGCTGTGTGACGGGTATCCAGCCAGATTAGAAGTTTTTAAGGTTGTCACAATATCGCTCTGTGAAATAATTGACTATTTCAGTGGAAGTATTATGCAACCCAGTCCCAGCCCATACTGCAGTGAAGCTAGTGAACGGGCTTAAGCATGCCTGACCTCTGCTACGAACACTCTGAGTACAGTTGTTGGATGGTTCTTGGGTATAAGTAGGATTCTCGGCCAAACTTGTGGGTTGATGTGTCATATATTCTTGAGTAGGTAGATGTAGAGGATAAATTAAAAGTATGTCATTAAATAAAAGTGGAAACGAAATGTAACAACTTGTAGTACCTTCTTCTCATTAAAGCAGCTGAACGTCATAGTAACCGCCTTGAACGCATAATGCCTGGTTTCTTTGAAGGAATTGATGAATTTGGAAGTCTTAGGCTTGGAAAGGCTCCTTTCACAAGTTTGGTTCTATACTGAAAACCAACCCGTTTATTCGGTCGCAAAATGTCTATATCTCTAAAGTGAAGACTGCAAATGGAAAATTTGGGAAATTCTTTCCCCATCTTAAGCACAATACCCCATTTAATCAAAAGATCTTTAGAGTTCCGAACTTCTTTTGGAAGATGGTACAATGTAATTCCCTCTTTATGATATGAATTGCATTGAGCAATGCCACAATGCTGAGCTCCGATTGTTTTCAACATTTTCTACAAAAATAACAACTTAGTATTCACTTTTATATCAACACTTATCGCACTCACTTTTAAGATATTACTTTTCTGTTATAAAATGAGTTTTTTTCTTATATTAAATGTATATTTTTAATTAAATACACAATTTTTCATAATAACTTCTTGATTTTTCATAGAAATACATACCAGCTGTCAAAATCTATAGCAACCTACCGATGCGAAAATTTACCGCCAGGGGTTAGCCTCCATTCGTCATATCTTCGGTCACCATATTGTGAATACAAAATTATGCTGTTTTCTGACATTCGGCCGGCCGTTCTGAATTTTGATTTGTTGAACTAGTGTGGTTTGTGGAAGCAGTTTAGTTGTACCTTCACAACCAAATAGAAACACGTCTATTTAGTAGAACGAATAGTTATGAAGTAAGTTTTATTAAAAAGTAGATAAGACATTAGAAACTCTAGGTTACTGAAATAATAATAATTTTCTAAGTAAATACTTGAACTCCAACACTCCCACTAAAATTAATATCTATTAAGGCCCATGGCCTTCAAGCATTTGTTGAGAATGGCTTTGTTCACAGCTTTTGTTAGAGCATCTGCAATCATATCCTTGGTTGAAACATGTACTATTTTTAAAGATCCATCCGCTATTAGTTCCCTTATAAAGTGATGACGAACATCTATGTGCTTAGTCCTGGCATGAAAAGTATTTGCGGTTGCTAAGAAAAGCGCACTTCGATTATCACAATAAGGAGTAATGTTGCATGAATCTTTGCTTTCGAGTTCCTGTTGAAGTTGTTTGAACCAAATTGCCTCTTGAGCTGCGTTACTGAGTGACATATATTCAGCTTCAGTTGTTGAGAGTGCCACAGTTGGCTGTCTCCTTGTTCCCCAAGTGATTGCACCTCCTTGATGCAAGAATACATTGCCACTAACCGAACGTCTTTCATCGGGATCTGAAGCCCAGTCTGCATCGCAGAAGCCATGAACTGAAGTTTTAGCATCCTTTACATAAATTAATTTAAAGTCCAACGTTCCTTTCAAATAACGAAATGTTCTTTTAACAGCTTCCCAATGTGTTCTGGTAGGATCATTACTGAAGCGACTTACATTGTTTACAGCAAACAAAATATCAGGTCTGGAAACCTGCGATATAAACAAAAGGCTTCCAACAGCTTCGCGGTATGGTACATCCATCATTTGTTCTGACTCTTGATCTGTTCGCTTAACTAACTTCTGACCAGGATCCATAGGCGTAGAAACAGCATTGCAGTCAAACATATTAAGTTTCCTTAACATATCTTTAATGTAATGTTGTTGATCGCGGGTGATTCTCTCTTTGTTATGAATTACTTGCATGCCCAAAAAATGTTTTGCCTTTCCAAAGTTTTTCATGTGAAATTTCTTCATTAGAGCTTCCTTTAGTGATGCTTTCATCTCTTTGTTATTGCTCAATATGATCAAATCGTCGACGTATATTGCTACGTATAATCTATTCAGACCATCGATTCGATAGTATATACAATGATCAACTTCCGATTTATTCAAACCAATCTCTTTGAGGCCTGCATCCAACTTTTGGTTCCAAACCCGACTCGCCTGTTTAAGACCATAAATTGACTTCTTCAACTTGCAGACTTTAGCCCCATTTGAAAACACTTCTGGTTGAACCATGTAAATATCTTCCTTCAAATCGGCTTGCAGGAATGCGGTGACAGCATCCATTTGATCAATGTCTAGATTATATTTGACGGCTAGACTTAGCAAGTATCGAACAGTTCCATATCGAACAACCGGCGAAAAAGTTTCTTCATAATCAATGCCCATCTTTTGTGAACATCCTTTTATGACGAGCCTCGCCTTATAACGCTCGATTGAAACCATTTGCATTTTTTTAGTTTTAAATACCCACTTGCAATTCAGAGCCTTCCGTCCATTGGGTAGATCACACAATACCCACGTTTTGTTCTTTTGTAGAGATTTGAACTCTTCCTTCATTGCGATTTCCCATAACTCAGCATCAGGTCGTTGGCGTATTTCTTGTATACTGCTGGGATCATTCAATGATTGTGTGTCACTCATATATGTTACAAAGTCTGGTAATTTTACTTGCTTTCTTAACCGTTCTGACCTTCGAACACGGTTGCAAGGTTCTTCTTCAGGTACTTGAATGTTGGGAGTTTCGCCAGAAGATTCTTCAGAGGTTTCGGAAAAGTACTCACTTTCTGAAGATACCACTTCTTCTATATCACAATCCGATGAACTTGGCTCGTTTTGATCCGGGAAAAACATAAAATTTGGAGCAACTGCCTCGTTCAAATTTCTACTTTTATGATGGTTTTCCAAAAATATAACATCTCGGGATTTGATAATTGCGTTAGTTTCCAATCGGAGCAATCGGTACCCTTTTGTGTCTTCGCAATATCCAACAAAAACTAATTCCTCACTTTTAGAGTCGAATTTTTTTCTTTTCTCTTTTGGAATGTGGACCATTGCTTTTGAACCAAATACCCTGAGGTGTTTAATGTTTGGCTTTTTCCCTATCCACATTTCAAAAGGTGTTGTGTTAACTAAGCAACGAGTTGGCGATCTGTTTATCAAGTAAACGGATGTAGATACTGCTTCTGCCCACAGTTCGGTCGGTAAAGACGCATCAAAAAGCAAGCATCTTGCTCGTTCCACTATTGTTCGATTCATCCTCTCTGCGATTCCATTTTGCTCCGGTGTATAAGGATTTGTAGTTTGATGCCGGATACTCTTCATGTCTAGGCAATTAAGAAATTCCTTATTACAATATTCGGTCCCATTGTCTGTTCGTAATATCTTAATTCGTCTATCCAATTGATTTTCGACAAGATTCATGAAGTTTTTAAACTTTTCTACGACTTCATCTTTTGATTTGATAAAATATACGAAAACATATCTTGACATATCATCGAAGAAAGTTAAAAAATATTTTGAACCACCAAGTGAATTGGTTGACATAGGTCCACATAAATCAGAATGAATGATTTGTAAAGGTTCTTTTGCTCGAGACAAAGAATTTTTAAATGGGAGTCTAGTCTGTTTTCCTTTAATACAGACAGTACACGGTAGCTCCATTTTACCATCAAATTCGACTCCTTCAGCCAGTTTGTCTCGCAGCTTTTTCATATTTTCTTCACCCATGTGTCCCATTCGACGGTGCCATAGTTCAAAATCATTTCTTACAGATGCTACCAAGCTAATTTCAGAATCTTGCACATTTAAACGATACATATTGTCTTTACGGATGGCTGTTGCAATTAAACCACCTTCGTCGTCAAATATACTGCATCCTTCTAAGTCAAACTTAACTGTATTTCCATTTGATACTATTTGACTTACGGAGAGCAAGTTTGTACAAAGCGCTGGTACATAAAGCACATCTTTAATGGTAACAGTGCGATTTATTTTTCCTATCGATAGCGTCATCGATAAATCCCCAACGGCTGTGACTTCAAGACAGGTGCTATCTGCAATCACAACTTGTTTTCTTGCCGGATTTCGAACATTTATTAAATTCTTTGCATTTGAGGTCATATGCGTCGAAGCACCAGAATCTATGTACCAGTCATTATTACCTAGACCTTTAACCGCAAATGACGTATACAAAACGGCATTTGAATGACTTTTATTTGTACTGGAACAGGATTTGTTTTTAGGACAGTCCTTCGAGTAGTGACCAAACTTGTTACATGAATAGCAACGAACGCTAGGCTTTCGATGCTTCTTTGCCTTATTAGTTCCACCAAAAAGTGCAGAAGTACATTCATTTGTAACTTCAACATCTTGTAAAAGCTTCATTTTAATTGAATCTCCCGTAATAGCAATTCCAGAACTTTCCAAGCCCATTATCATTGGCGCATATTTTTCCGGTAAACCAGCTAATAAAAGAGTTCCTACCCATTCTTCAGAGATGTTCATACCAATGCCTAGTAGTTTATGCGCTGTTGTGATTATTTTGTTTACGTAATCGTCAACCGAATCACATTTTTCTAAAGAGGTTGTGATTAGACTCCGCAACAAGCCAACCTTACGAGTTAGGCCATTATCCAAAAAAGCTGTTTTTAAGGAGTCCCAAACTTGCTTGGCCGTTGTCGCAGTCCTGATATGCACATAATTTATTGGGTCAATAAGAAGAATAATTTTTGCCTTTGCCTTGGAGACTTTCTTTATGTCCTCTTCAGTTCCAAGAACACAATTCCAGAGTTCTTCAAGCTCCAAATATGTCTGAACAGCAAAGCTCCAATTATCATAATTTTCTCTTCCTTTTAATTTTTCCATCATTGGAATTGGTAAAGCAGCGGCCATTTTTTAACCCAGGAGAAAAAAAATCAGCTAACGGGGCAAGACAAAAAAATGTTAAATTCGTTTATATATTTTACTGCAACTAAACCGTGTGTCCTGGGTCCATAACCTGTTGAACTAGTGTGGTTTGTGGAAGCAGTTTAGTTGTACCTTCACAACCAAATAGAAACAGGTCTATTTAGTAGAACGAATAGTTATGAAGTAATGTCGTTTTCCATTGGTTTCACTCGGGGATCCACTCATTGCGAAATCCAATGGAACAACAAAACTGCTTCTGAAAGAATCCACAAAAGTATTGGTGAAATGCCAAAAAATAATCTACGGCTGCTGTCAGCTGACTTGTATAAAATACATAAAGTACACTTGTATGAGTGCTTCTTGAGTGGATTCTGACTTCAAATCGAGAAGCGAAATTCTCTCCTCAGAATCACCAGAAGAGTATTTTTTGTGCCAATGGAACGGTTTCAGGAGTGATTTTTTTGATTCCGGACTCTTCCGGACGCTTCTTTTTGCCCAATGGAAAACGACATAAGTTTTATTAAAAAGTAGATAAGACATTAGAAACTCTAGGTTACTGAAATAATAATAATTTTCTAAGTAAATACTTGAACTCCAACATGATTGTTGGTCTGTCATTAGTAGACATTTTCTTGTAGCTCACATGGATTCACAAAAAGGGATTGAAATTACAAAAACAACAATGTAAACGAATGGGTTTTGGGGGGATAGACGTACGAAAGATATCCATCTCTTTTATTCTTCTCTGCCTTAAATGTACAAAAAAAAGTCACAATAAAGATAATCTGAATCTGAATCTGACAGACCAAAAGCAAATTTTCTACTTCAAAATAATCATTGTCGAAAAATGTCACTCCTAGTTGTTGGAGAAGCCTCCGAATCCGACGAGGAAACGATAGTAGAAAGGGTATGTAGTTTAACTGAATAATTTTGCTAAATCTCTGAAATACAATTTTCTAGCCGATTGTTTATGCCCAAGCCGTATTGGGAGAAGCAGTTGAATCTGATGAAGGTACAGAATCGAATATCTCGTACATATTTTCTTTTTAATAAATACATATTCTTTCCTAATTGTAGATGTCTTTGATAAAAATGGTAACCAGACGGCTCCAGAAACAAATCGATCTATTAACAATAATGAATTCTTCCATAAAAAGTTAGGTGAGCGTTCTTTAATCAGACAATTTAAAATGTAGTTTACTCTTTCTGTGCATTCTCAGTTGAGTCTAACATAGCGCTTTGGAAAAACCTAACATCATTTGTGAGAAATGTTGTTCTTGCTGCGTCAAAGCAGTTGCTGAATGCCGATCAGTTGCTTATTAAGTCACAAGTGTCTATGCAATCTGCGCTATCTTCGCTCAAGGTTGTGCAAAGCAACGTAAAACAACTTTGTGATAAAACCGATGGTGTCTTAACAGCAAATTTTATTCCAGCAATAAATATTTGAACAAATGTAACACAGCGTAACTTAAATGAATGCCTGCTCATCGTCCGAGTCGGGCACGTACACTTGACTATCGGGTGATGGTTCTCGTGGAACGTATGTGGCTTCGAAACACCGTGAGAATATTGAACGCAGTCCTCTCCGACCGGCAGAGTTCCGACCAGGAGATTGTTGTATCTGTTCATCTTCGGTCTCTTCAGTCTCAACGAACGTGACAAACACCTCACTTTCCGATTCTTGCGGTCCATTTGTATCTAATGTAATGAAATCAGCGCTGGTATAAGGAATTCTTGGAGCCAATTCATCACTTGATCCCGCAGACGGGTGATTTCGAAGTAGATCAATGGACTGCATGTCAAACCTAAAATCTGGTGTGCTTTCGGCGCTAATAGATTCCGATCGATTGACGTTGGTGTTGTTCAGTCGTTCACTTTGCCTTGAGCTAAAATTATTGGAGCTTTGGTTGATGCTGCGATCCGTGCTAGAGCTGTTGATTCGCTTCTTTTGCCTTGGAGGAACTTGTTTCGTCGACTTTCGTTTTGTTAGAGGCTTTTCTGCTGTTCTCGAGAGAAAACTTTCAGTTATTTCTCTCGGTGGGATATCCTCGCACATGGTGACATCCTCTGGTGATAGGGTTGACATTATGAGGGTTGCTTCAAAGATCGTCGGCTTCTTTATTTGAAAGATAATTGGACTGGAAAGGTAAAATCAGTCAAACAGATGGGTTAATTGAGACTGGAATTACCTACCTCCCTGCATCGCTGAACATAATGTTTACGTTCTCATACAGCGACTCTGAGAACAAGAGGAATGCCCTGAACTCCCGAAGGCAAAAGGTGACCGATGTCTCGTCGGTGATGTGGTACTCATCAAACTCTGCAGACCTGCGTGAAGTTGATTTTATGTTCTTGTTTCAATTCCCCTTCTACTTACGTCAACTTCAACTGCGATCTCATAAACTTGTCGTTCACACGGGAGCCCTCAATATAGTTCTTTATATTCAGGGTATCCGTCTGCGCCTCGAGAGTGATTTCTTCCTCAGCCGCTTGGAAATTGCTTGCGATTTCGGAAAAAATCTTATACGAACCACGAATCCTAAAATTACGATACACACAGAAACTATATTAACGCACTGTTTAAGGCAACTACTTACGAATTTGGTGCATCGTCGATTGAAACATCAGCAGATATATTGTCATCGTCAATAATTGAGATGATAAAGTGCTTCACCGTTTCGAATCGGCAGTTCATTTGGACCAGGAATTTAAATCGTGATGGTTCGATTTTGACGTGACATGTCTCCACCTGCGAGAGATAGACAAATAGACTGCATAATGGAAGCTGCACACACAACGATAAAAACCTGCTTCATGTTCTTGAACACCCCTAAGCACGCCTTCATCGATAGCCTACAACAGTTCTCCCCATCGCTGCATCCACCCGCAATTTCATAGTCATCAAAAAAGTTGCAACCGAATTTATATGTTCCCACGGCGGATTTATTCGCATTCACCGAACGCATCTGAAATCCATCAGCGTCAGCTTCGATGAACAGATCTGTGCCAAACTTGGACAGTGATTGTACTGCCTTTGCGAAGACTGTAAGATGAAGGAAACATTTAAAAGATAATGTAAGCAGTTGAGTAGATGTGGATTTACTTCTAGCATTTCCACCGCCTAGGACACATTTCATTTCTGGACTTAACAAATGATTAAAAACTGAAAATCTTCAGCAGCTACTTCTTGCAATCTCGTTTTTTGTTGATGAAATGAAAAGCCAAAAGCGGCCGTTTGACTGACAGGTGACAGCTGTCTCAAGTTAATATAGTTCTGTTTGAAATAATAAACAGAAAAGGGCTTGTGGATACGTTCGTTTCATATTTATGTTTCGAAATTTAGAGCACATCATAGTACCATTCGCGTACTTTTACGAGCCAAGCACTACAAATCTGTCAAACTCGAAAAATTTAGCGAAACTCTCTCAGAAAGCTGAAAATATACCTACTCCAAAATACGTGGATACATTCGAAATCTAATCCATACAACGAATAAATTTATAACTAACCTTTTTGCAACATATGAAACGTTCTAGAAGAACTCGACCACCACCGAATTTTCTTTATTTTCAGAAATTTTATTTTTGTGTACAATTGATTTTTAAAACGGACTTTGAATTTGTTTTGTCAATTTTGTGCTTTTGATATTTTTATCAGTACTTGCCGGCTGACATTCTCTGAGCTGTTTCGAGCCAAGAGAGGAACTGCTCGTTACTCGTTATTTTGCTAATTTGAATTATAAATTGAATTTGTGCGATTGCGATCGATTTATATCGATTGCGTTCCTATGTGGTTTTCATGAGAGCCTGTGTCGGCATTCTCTAAGGCGAAACGTTCAAACGTTTTCGTGTTCACCAATAAATTTGCGACATAATAATGCCGTTTTCGATTTGGCAAAAAGATACATTTTTTTTTGATCGAGATTGCTTTGCATGTTCGATTTGCCAAAAAAATTAACCTTTTTTTGAAATGACTTGAGAAATCTCGATTATTTCTCAGATTTCACACATACTTTCACCAATACCAATGGTGTGTCTGACACACAGCTGGCGGTTACGAATTGATGAAACGATTGCTTTTTTAACGGAATTATTCATTTTGACGTATGGAAACGATATTTTATATTAAATTATTTCGAAACGTGTTATTATAAATGTGTGAAAATCAATTCAATTGGACTCCCAGTTGAAGTGAAAAAACATTTTTTTGGGGCACGCAAGAACCAATAAAATTCGGATTTTTCAGAACTCTGAAGTCTCAGATCAAAATCTGAAAAGCCAAATCGAAAACGACATAAGCCAATGGTTTTTTGTGACCCACCTACCTACCTACTTTGCTCTTCAAATTCTTCTTCTTTGAAAGAAATGAAACAGTTCTTCAACATCTCTCATAACTTCGGTCATTGCTGTACAGTGCACTTTTTTGACTCCTACAGTATGTCATTTTCATTTTGTTCCGACTGTCAAACATCAGGAGCATTATAAAATTCTTAAATTTATACAATTTGATATCCTAATTCTACAGCGCAAACCGTTAAGAAAAATAATATTTTCTTCACATTCTGCTTCTAAAAATGCAATCGATTCAGGTAGGAACAATCTCAAAAACTCAATTTCAAGCATTTCTTTTCTTTCAGATCAAAAATGCGGTGGAGAAAAAAAATCGATTCCATCTCTTACTTTTTTTTATACATTATATTATCCCCACTCGTCCTTTCGTAAGCGCGTCTTTTTTTTTAATCAAACCATATCTTGTGTCCTTTTGTGCTTTAGTTGTGATTAGTGAATGAAAGGAGTATAAGCCATTATGAATACGGATTTAATATCGAAGGCTCTTTGCTTCCATGGTCAGCCACTGCAAAAAATATGGGCCGGCGAACGTGGCGACCACGATTTGTATCAATTGGGACTCACGAATCCCGATTTTTCGGTATATCTTGAAAGGCAGAAGAATCTAACTTTTCAGGATCGGGCGAAACGTTTGAAACTGCATCAGTTCCTTGCACGTAAGGCACCTGAGCTGTTCGATCGTGGATTACAAAGCGCTAGCGGTAGTGCAATGTCCGATGCCAGTGCCAGCGGTAGTCGTCAAGGTCTGTGTATACTGCCTGATCTATTTAGTGTTTTTTTTTTCCGATCATTACTATTATAAATTCTATAAATGTAGATGTCGCTGAGACAGTTGTTTCAATGCCACCGTACGAATACTTCTTGAATTCTGCTGGTCAAGAGAAATCAAAAGTTCTGCACAGTACACTGGAAGCAGTGAAACCGGGTATCATCGTCTATGGGGTTGTGACAAAGCCTTATAGCAGCGGCACACAGGTTAAAGTCCTTTGTACTGGAGAACCACTTGTGCGGTATTTGGCAGACATCAATATGAGGGTAAGTTGATTTTTTTTTATACTAAGCATTTTATCTCTTCTCAATTGAACTGCATGAGTGTAGAGGTGCTGGTTTGAAAAATAAAAAAAACTGCTTTGTTCCGAAAACGGCTCGCGAAAACTACTATCCCGTGCAAAACCTTGACCGTGTATTCACCCTAATGTGCCACAAATTTTAGGCTCTTTTACCTAATGCGTATATGATACCAGGACACGATAAAAGAGGAAATGCAAAGGTGTATTGCATCAACGATTTTGTTTGCTGTGAAGTATTGGATATATCGGTCGACGCTGAACGCATGACATTGGGAATGAAGGGCGTTCTCACAAAGGACACCACAGCACCGCTTGGACTTATTTCACTCGAACAGATTCCAGACTATTACAGGTGGACTTCTTCATCCATTCATCTAAATGGTTTCTGATCAAAATGTGTGTTTTCTTTTTGCAGACGCATTCATGCGGATTCCGATGACAACTTCCAGGATTATCTGACTACAGCGAAGCCTTTCAACAACACAAATTGCTATGAAATGCTTTACGAAGCTGTTGGATTGGACATCAACGACACTTACAGTCATATGAGGTGTCTTAAGCATCGCTTCCCCACGCAAGATTACGCAATTGAGTTGCGCCAAACACAGGCCAGTAAATGGGCTTTTAGGTAAGGTGGCGTGAGACTTTTCAGCTACTCTGTGGTACAATGTCGTTTCAGGTCGGTGGCCGATGGTATTGAGCACTTTAAGATAGGCCGTCATGTTGAGGCGTTTCAATGCTTGAACAAGGCGCTCAACATCGATCCGAGGAATGTGGAGGGATTAGTGGCTCGTGGAGCACTGTACGCTAACAAGGGATCATTCATAAAAGCCGTGGAAGACTTTGAAACGGCATTAAAGTTGAATGCGTTTCATACTAACGCAAGGAAGTACATGGGGGAGACACTGGTCGCACTGGGACGGAGCTACGAGGAGGAGAATCATCTGGACGAGGCCGTGAAGGCATATCAAAATTGCCTGAATATCATTCCCAATCATGAGCAGGCGAGGATTTCGCTGGACGCACTGAAGAGACGACCTGGACAAGTGACTCCCATGATTGATGTCAATTTGCTATCCATTCCAGGTAAGAGTTTGTCGATGAAGCTTTGATGGAAAAAATGTACGGTAAAGTTTGCTGCACACTAGATAGGTTTCTAGTTCACTTTCTTACATAGCTGGGATATCCGGCAGTCGGCGATCGTATGTAAAACAACGATTACATTGTGAATGGGTTGGTAATTCGGAAGATGGTCATCCTTCTGTTTGTTTACCTCTTACCTTTGATACTCGGTGTTGTGTTTGGTTTTGTATATCTGTCTGTGTCATACTTTGGGATATACATACATTTGTTGAGAAAGATAGCCCAAAGAGAGACATCCACTATTCCAGCGGACGTCCACCTTTGCTCTATAACGCCTTCGCTCGTATCTCAGTTGTCGACTGGTTGTTTACTATATTACTCAACTATTTTTAGTTTCCAACTCATACATTCCATGTCCATTCACAGTTAAACCCTTCGCAGGTACATCGGAATTGAAGAAGAAGAAAAAATCGAAGCATCGGTCTTCGAGTTCCTCATCAAACAGCGCTGATTCATCTGATTCCTCAGCAGATAGTTCCTCTTCAGATAGCAGTAGTGACTCAGGTGTGTATTCAGGAAACGGTATTCATATGCTTCCTCTTTTATTTTAGCCCTCAACCATGAGACATGACTGTAAGTTTTCCTTTCTTAAATGCTGTGCGGCTCAAAAGACATGCTTCCCTCAAATTTCCTCTCTATGTTTAGTGGCCGTTAGCACGTTATTTATGGCCTATTTTTGAATTGTCAATTCTCAACAAATCTTTTAGAATCTGATGGCGAAAAGCAAAAGAAGAAGATGCGGAAGCAAAAATCGCTCTCTCCTCTTAGCAAACGCATGGGTGACATGAATGCAGGTAACGTTGGATCAAGTTTCGAATTCAGTCAGCCCTTTCACTTGATTCAAAAGGATGAGCCAGACTACAACAAGGTTTGTTCGGATTCAATTGATTCAATTGAAATTCAATGAGTTTCGTTTCAGATGGACGACTTCCTTGGAGCTGACGACGACTATGAGACAAGAGTTCAGAAGCTGCTAAAGGACGCCTCTAAGCATCGCAGGGAACGCGACGGTAAGTCATCGGTGTCTAAGAAAAAATCCAAGAAAAAAAGAAAGAAAGCAAAGAAAGAAGCTAAAGAGAAGAAAGCCAAAGAAGAAGCGAACGCTTTTGAGAGTTTCATGTAAGTATCTGCAGTGCGGATAAAAACTGTCGCGTTTAACGTACGCTTTGTTTTAGGCCAACTGATGATACCACTTTGAATGAGAGTCTGGAGAAATACGAACGGAGTCTAAATGAACTGAAAACATTTCAGCAGCATCAGCATCAGCAGCAGCATCAGCATCAGCATCAGCAACAGCAACAGCAACAGCAACAGCAACAGCAACAGCAACAGCAACAGCAACAGCAACAGCAACAGCAGCAGCAGCTATTGGCTGGGAAAGAGGAACTGTTCGCGGACAACGAGGAACCACCACCGGCACCATCCTTTACAATTAGGGCCGCGGCGGTTGCCAGTCCGCGCCGAGCAAAACGGGTATCTCCACCAAAAGCTCCGTCAATGTCAAGGCCACCGCCTCCAATCATGACAAGGCCAGCACCTGCGAAATTAACTCGCCAGCAACAGCCAAATTCGTCGGGGAGGTCTGGTTTTGGATCAAGTTCCAGTTCGGTGTCCTTTAAGCCCTTTCCCATTAAAGGACCCGTCGTTCTCGATAAATTCGGTTGTTTCCGCCTGGTTGCTCCACCGCCCGAAGAGATTGCAGCCTTATCGCGCCCCTCTGCTAGGTCACGCTCTCGATCGACATCTCGTTCACGCCACCGACCATCGCATGGTGGGCGTAGGTCTCGTTCACGGTCAAATGATCGCAGGCGTCGGCGGCGATCGAACTCTCCACGCAGTAGGAGGCGTCGCTCTTCGTCGCGCGGGCGTCGATCCCGATCGAAAGGCACTACCCGTCGACGATCACGTTCAAGAGAACGTAAAACAAATTCAAAGGGCCGACGTTCCCGGTCAAAGTCACGATCACGTGATGCCAGTCGACGAACACCGTCGCCCTTTAATCCAAATCGCCGCCCTCGTCCTTGGTCACCTGGTCGCCGTCGACCGAGTCCAGACAAAAATGATCGAAAAGGCGGTGCGTTCAACAAAGGCAAACGAGTGTTTGGCAATCGCGTATGGCAACGGCCAGTTGATGCAGATAATCCCGCTAATGGAAGCAGATCGCCAAATTCCTCCCAAAAGGACGATACACCCAGCAAAAGCAACAAAACCACTCCTTCTGCTGGCATCGGTGTTGATGGTCGATGGCAACACGATAAGTTCGTAAAGGAGGACGGGATATCACTGGAGGAGATCGATAAAATTATCACTCAAGCAAAGAAGGATCGCAAAGAGGAGATCCTACAGCGGGATAAAAAAATATTAAAGAAGAACGCCACAAATAACTTTTAAAGAAGATTTGCATGCGTATTAATGTAAGTGAAGGTATTTTTTTCTTTCAGCAAGCCTTTGAAATAAATATATTTGTGTATTTAAATGGACGTACCTATGTGTTTTCAATGCTGTTGTTCTCTGGAGCCAGTTTCAAGCGAGCTCAAGCTAAGGAGTTTGCCTACAAGAAGACTGCTTTCTAGACAGTTGTGGATCGTGCTGCGGTTGGCTGGTGAAAGAAACGTGGTATGAACAATGGCCGGTAAGTGGTGGGATAATTCAGTGAGTAACTCGAATTGGATAGCACTACGGGGCAAACTATTGGACAATAGATCAGTGTTCAAAGTTGGAGACAGATATAGGCTATAAAAGTTTATTAAATAGTTCCGAGAGCCGGTTATAGACCTGCTATCGCTTAGTCGCTTAGTATAGCAATTGAAATACCTAAATTTATCCTGAAGAATACGCGTAAGTATTGTAGTTCAATTTTTGTCTTTTGGGTCACTGCTAAGGCTGTTGATCTCCACGTTGGTTTTGGTCTTCCAACCTGCCGTGCGCTTGAGGATTTCATTTGAATTCCCAGGACTCCTTGTTTTCATTTGGTTTCTTCATGGTGTGGCTGAGGCAGTGCCATTTACAATGGGTTTTCGGTTAACCAGTATTTTTAGCATTTCGTATAGCAGAGTGCTGTTACAAAACAGGTAAAGTTACCCATATCTGTTTAAGTGGGAACTGTTTTTTTTTTTAATGAAAGGAACAAATGTGTCTCTAAAAAATGTTCCTCTATGCATTCGTTGATTTAACCTATCACTCAGCCCGCAGTCTGTTAAATGCAAATATAATTTACCATCATTTGTAAATTATGCAATTAAGGTTTTGTTCCCACCACAACTGTAGCGCTCAGTCGCAAATAACACTGCTACATTGTTCTTCTTAATCAACATTAATCAAAATCATCCTTAAGCGTTAACACGATAAACGGCAAACATTAAATCCTCATATCCATTTATCAACAACAGCAACAGTTTCGCATTTCGTCTTCTTGAGATATAATGCACCCCAGCATCACGGTAAGATAAATTGTTATAATTTCCTCGTTTCAAATCATGGAGATACATGAGGTTTTTTTTCTCCTGTTTGTGGGAAAAGATAAATTCCAAAAAAAGCTCATTACTCCAAACATTACGACTTTCTGCATCCAACGTTGGCTACCACTAGCACATCTACACACCAGAAGCAAAGGTTATTCGCAACCATTTGCTTCCAACAAACTCATTTGCATTCAAATTGACTTGTTGAATGAAGAACAACATCGACTTGGAGAATAAAGGAATACCTGGTATTCAAATATCATTTGAAAATTTTTATTTACAAAATACTTAATGAAAGCAAGCTGCGTAGAAATACGTGGGTATAAGTAGGTTTTCCTGGTCTAAAAACTTGTTTCATACCCCTTATTGTCGTAGCCTTCGTTGAGGTTAAAGATTTGGCTGCGCTGCATTTGTTCGGTTTTACGGCGTTTTGCCTCGACACGGGTCTCGTTGAGTAGCATTATGGATTTGCGACTCATGGAAAGGTGCTTCACTTTTAGTTCATCTGTAGGAAGAAATAAAATAGAATTAGTCCAATACGGTTTCCCTGTTTATACTTATTTTTTACCTTCTCCGTAAAAACGGGTCTCGAAATTGCGCACTAAATCGCTGTAGTCCTGTGTGTTCTTCTCACGATTTTCGTGCAACTTAAAAATGGTCTGTCGACGAGCTATTCCTTCCTCCTCGTCGTTTTCCTCAATGTTCTCGTTTTCGGCATCATCATCGTCCATTCGCTTGGGTCGTTGTATTTGTTTGGCGATATTCACTGCGTTCCCTCGAATCTCATTCAAGGCATCGTCTTCGTTTTCCTAAAATGATACAAGTTTTACTTTTACGATTGTTAGATCAAATCTTTTAGGCTTACCGAAGAATTTCTAAACCAATCTAACCGCGTAGCTGCCAGTAATTGCGATACTGTGGCGAATCGATGGAAAAACATTGCAATAAATTGAATAATCAAAATCAATCCGAAGAATAGCACGAAACATAGACCGATGGGATCTAGTTCCTGATATTGACGGTAGATGTAGATCTGTAGGTGGGTCTCATCGTAGGTAATGAAATCCTTGGGACTTATAGGCCAAATGACATGTAAATAGTCCTTTTTCAGTTGCAAAAGTATCACAATGAGAATAAACAGCGAATTGATCATGACAAATGCAAACGCAAACATGTTGCGAAGGTCACGCAGACTGTCGGCTATTTGATCCTTTTTTTCCTTGGATTGGAACATTGGCTTTAGATAGTTCTTGATGAGATCTCGCCAGAAACGTTTCTCCTGCAGTGGTATTTCACCGATGGGCGAATCGACTAGAAGTGGGTCATTCACCCATCCGGGAAGGTAATCTTTGTCTGCTTCTGTGTCGCTGCTTTCGTCCTAAATTGCCGATAAGAGATAAAGTAACTATTCAAATAATTAAGATTAATAACAGTCCACGACGGATATAAGAAACACTAATAATAAGAACACATCGCCTTACAGAAACGGATGTGGTAACACTCTGTTTCTTGTATACGTGTTTGCATATAAGAACGGCTCGTATATAAGGAACCATTTTTTTTGGGTTTTACATAGAGGTTTCTCCTATCTGTCGTGGACTATAGTTATAAATCTGAAATGTTCTCCATCGTTGAGGTTATATGGCGTTGGCGTCACTGTAACCCCGTTTACAGCCCTATTGTTCATCTATATATACAAAAATGAATCGTTATTTTTTTCTCACGGCATCACTCGTGAACGGCGGGACTGATTTCGCTAATTATTTTTTTGTTGTCTTTTCTATTATAAGGTTCTTATGAAAGAAAAAATTAAGACAGTTGCGCAGAAAATTAGAAAATTTAAGAAAACTTAACGACAATAGCCGTGTTTTTTTGAGCTTCGATCTCAGCAAAGCAAAGTAAAGTAGGATTTTCATCATGCAATTACAACAGCTACGCTCTACTTGACACTTCGAGACTCGGTTGTAGCTGTTGTAATCGCGTGCTGAAAATCCTACTTTACTTTGCTTTGCTGAGAACGAAGCTCAAAAAAACACGCCTAATATTAAATTCAAAATTATCGCTTTTGACAATAGGCGTGTTTTTTTTACCTTCGATCTCAGCAAAGCAAAGTAAAGTAGGATTTTCAGCACGCGATTACAACAACTACAACCGAGTCTCGAAGTGTCAAGTAGAGCAGAGTTGACAGAGTTGTTTCCACCACCAGAGCCACATTGCGCAAGCTGCTTTTCGGTGAATACCCTAATTCATAATCCTGCTATAGCATGAAATCATGCTGCACGATTTGAAAAAAAAGATGCTAAAAATGAAAAATGCTAAATTGGTCACACGCGCCCTTGGCGTCGCCATGATTGAGTGAGTGAGACAAGAGACTGAATAATGTCGTTTTCCATTGTGGTTTTCAGATTTTCCTCTCAGATTTCAGATTTTTCGTGTCCAATGGAACATGAAATGAGATTACTGTTTTTCTCTGCATTTGTGTTTATAAAAATCCATTCATTATGTTGATTTATGTATCTATTGCTGAGCTGAGCACTTAACTGAGCTCGAACATTATGAGCGCGCTCAGATTGTTCTGAGGTATTTATGAAACACACTTGAGCACAGCTGTCATTTGTTGTAAATATTTGTATAAATTGAATATTTATTAATTGTTATTTACTAAATTGGTTAATTTTCAGTTCTAGAACAACCAGGTTCGTCCGCCATTTCAACCATTGCGTTTATCCTGTTGTTTTTTCTGTCAAATGTGACTGAAATTAAGTAATCAGCTTTTAACTCAGGATGCTCAGTCAATTTATTCTGAGCTCATAGAGCGCGCCCTGATGATGCTCTGAAGGAAAAAAGAAACATAAATTCTGAGCTCTGATGTATCTGAACTAAAAAAGAAACTAGAAAAGAAAAACGCTTTATAACACACTTCAAAGATTGACAAATTTCAAATGTTTTGGTGTTAGTAAAAGTAAGTCTCGCTAAGAAATCGAAACTCGCAAAATTGGAGGGCTTTTTCTGGGGCCAATGGAACATGAATTTTGACAACCAGCTGATTTCGATAGCAGAAAAACTGCGCTGACTCCGGACCAAAGATAATGGAATACAGAGATATATATCTTTCCAATGGAAAGGCCGCCTACAAGCTGTTTTCCCGAAAAATTCATGAAGTCACGCATACATTCTCATTTCTATACTAGAATAAGTGAGTTCGTGAATCACCCGGAAGATGGCGGAAAATTGGTAAATTCACCACCGAAATTCATAAAATTTTCAAATATCCTGGAAAACTGGTTTGGGCATGTTCACTAGGAAAATTTGAATTTTGACGGTTGACAGTTAATTTGCTTACAGTGAATATAATAATTAATATATTTCTAACTCTTTGACACTGCCTTTTATCAAAAATGGTTAATATAGTTACGAATAACAATTTAAATTCAAAAATATTTACAATTTACCAATCAATTTGCATATAAATTGCAAAATCCATTTTAGTCACGTACTAATCTAACAAGGCTATCTACTATAATTCGGCATGAAAAGTTTTTATTGTTTATAATATATTATTTCAAAACCTTAATACTTTTTTTTCTACATTTTAGTACTGCACGTAGAATTAAATTATAACTATTTTTTTTTATTTAAAAAACAAGAATAAATAATTGCAATACAATTAAATATCGCAATTTATCCGATAGATAGCACATAATGCTTTCGTAATGTTTCTTTTCAAAGTTCTTATAATTTGAACCCTAGTGTACCAACACCAACCACTCTTTTAAATATATAAATTCATCTGCGTATACAATTAAATAGTAATAATTTCACGTATAAAATAAGTTGTTCCTTCCAGTCGGAATAATACAATGGGGTCATTCTGGAGGTAACCGAAAAATCATATATCTAACGAACGGACCTATCTAAAGGAGAGTGTCACCATATTGTGAACACAAAATTATGCTGTTTTATGACATTCGGCCGGCCGTTCTGAATTTTGATTGGTGGTCTGTCATTAGTAACTTTTTTTGTAGCTCAAAAACAACAATGTAAACAAATGGGTTTTGGGGGGATAGACGTACGAAAGATATCCATCTCTTTTATTCATTCATCTCTGCTCCGGACTCTGTCCCAATGGAAAACGACATAAGTGAAGTTGGGCTAGCAACAGATATACCGATGTGCCTTGTATAAAATTAAGGTGTCGTTCTTCTCCATCTTAAGTACACTCCGTATAATAACAGTTTGAAAAATAAAATTTCCTTGCCACTCTTATACTTACAGTGTTCGATTCGCTCTGCCCCGGTTCCGTTCCAATCTCCAAACTATTTTCCTTAACAACTTTCCTGCAAAATAAAACAATAAACTGACTATTTCGACCCACCTGTCCGACTCACCCTTCCAAGACATCAATTTTGCTGTTCAGCTCGGCCAAGTTGGATATAACCACCATCAGTTGATTCTCCACAGCATTCGACTTGGGATGTGTACAGAACATGCACCGAAAGATACCCGCACAGGAGAAGTCCAACGTACCCTCCTCCTCCTTGGACGGTTTGAGAAATGCAAACATTTGTTGGAACTTACTCTGTTTGCTGTCCTTTGACTGTTTGCCCTCATCTGGCTTGGCCTGATGCAACAAAAAAAAAAATAAACATGCACACCAGTACCTCGCATGCATTTTCACTCACCTGAGCTTCGGCTTCGGGTTTTTTCTCTCGCGTTCCCCACGATACATCATTCATATTGAAAATGGAATAAATCAGCAGCAGCATGTACATTGACGGGATTGTGATGTAGTAGATAAAACCACACCACAAGGCGCCGGCCTCTTGCGGATGCATTAACCCTGAAAGAAACTAGTGCACACAGAAAAACACTCACCCTACAACCGCTAAAACATACCGGCTATAATGATTTGACCCGCAACCAGCATAAAGAACAGCGATGCCGGCGACAAGGGACCATCCTCAATCATCTGGATGATGATGCCGATGAGAACGGCCATCATGACAAGGCAATACACCGTGCTGATCACAAAGGCTATTAGCAGCTACAAAACGACACCAGCAGTGAAAACCCCACCTACACACTCAATCTCTCAACCACAACTTACCTGATAATTCTGCTTGAGATACAAACACGCCAGCAGAAACGTCAACAGCGGGAAGAAATTCCACAAGAACGACGTCCATATGTCGATGCTAAACACCGCCACCAGAGCTCCAATCATCATCATAAATATAGTGCCCGGTCCCAGAATGGTTCCGACCATCAGCATAAATTGATAGCAGATATATGGCATCGATATGCTGCTGTTATTCTTCACCACCATATCGGCATCGGACAGCAAGTCGTAAATATTAGCAATGGTGGACGGTACCCAGCGACGACGCTGGTTATAGAACTCATTGAAACTCTCCGGCGAATGTGTGTAGGCGTCCGAGGCGGCCGAGTACTCCACCCGCATGCCCTGCTTCAGAATCAGCGTGCACAACCAACGATCCTCGCCCTGATCATACTGTACGTAGTGCATGGGCTCCTGTGACACGGTCGTGTACTTCTTCATCACGCTATTCTCCATTAGGGCACTGCCACGGAATAAACTAAAACATCCCGGACTACAAAGCACACAGCCGATGACGTGCTCTGTGGACTTTTGCAGCCAATGGCCGATGGCGTATTCGAATTTCTGATACCAAACCATTGGACCACGTCCAACCGGGTGAATGCGACCACAAGCGGCGCCCAATTCATCAATGGCCTTCATGCGATCGATAAGCAGTTGCACAGCCTGCGGCTGAAAGTCGATGTCACCGTCGAGCGCCAGCAGGAATGTATTCTCCGCAATGACGGTCTTTCGCTTGGGCGAAGCGTCCTCTAGTTCCATTATGCGGAAGCCTAACAAGTAGTACATGTACATGACCTGTGACCAGCGTTTCTTGTGTCGGATTTTGTCCTTGTTCTTTAGATGTGCAATCATTTTGGTGCGGCCGGGCAGAGTCCACACCAGTCGACCGCCGTAGGGCGTTTCGACTTTCATCGGTGGTTTCAGTTTCATTGCAACGCCATAGACTTCGAAGCAGGCCTTCTCGATGCTCTCGATGAGCAGTTTCACGAACTCGTTGAGGGGTGGATTTTTCACGTCCTGACAATATTTGGTTTCGAGTTCGAAAGCATCGTCGAAGAAGATATTGGCTGGAAGAGAGGAATTGTTTATGACTGACGCATATACTGAGTTTCCATCAGGTGCAGTGTGACTGTAATTGGCAATGTCACTGTGCATTAGCGATGTGAATGGCTTTGGGGTACACATAAGTTGGGGGCAGGTACGTCTGAAATGTATTCCTTTGTCTAGGGTTTGAAATGTAATTGACAGATTGTTGTGTGGAACACAAAGGGGAGTGTGTCGCCAAATGGCAAACACGGCGCTGAGTACTTGAAAGGTGATTATTTGGGCGTAGCGTTGGAGAGAGAACCTACTGTAAAGAGAAGGCAGTGCGTGATGCTTGGACGCTCCGACGGACTGGCTGTAATTTACAAAGAAGGAGAGGGCTTTAAACAATATCAGGGCTTCTACCTAATAGCACGTTTCACATGTAGGGTAGACTGGGTTCGGTTGAAACACAGGACGGTTGAAACAACACAAATATCTCAGAAGCTGTTCGCGCAATGTGTATGAGTATTGAGAGAAAATGAGGCAGAAATCATAGCATTTACGATATTCAGCCTTGCTTCTATCGTCGTGCTGCTTGGCTGCGGACTGAAAGCTCTTCATTTTTTTGAGAAGCTAAAGTAAGTTTTTTGTTTTTTTTCTTTTTCTTTGTTGTGTGAGTACTATTCAAATGAGAGTGTTGAGTGTTTTTTTATTGTGTGCGGAAAAGAATGTAGAATATAATAACGTGGTATGCAGAAACGTTTCCGTATTGTTTATGTTGTTTTGTAACTTTTTTTTGTTAGAAAAGTGGCTGGGGACAGTTGAAACATTTTTTATGGGGACGGTTGAAACAATGTGTTTACATGAGCTGAGGTTCTAATGCCACATAGCCTGCCTCCAACCCAAGCTGCTGAAGAACCTTTGTCACTTCCACCTCAAGCAGAGATCCAGCAGGAAGATATTTCGGTACCGGAAGAAACTCCACCAGGAAGACGCAACATAAATGGACAGTACACAAGTTCAAGTGGTGCTAATGTGTTTTCCCCGGAAATTGTCCGACCTCTACCCAAGGCTCTGGCAAGAAAATCGAATAGAGGTCGAAAAAAAAAAGAAAGTCCACGATCTACACTGACACCCCGGAGAAGAAGAAGAAATACAAAAAGAACACTAGAAAAAATAAGACCCCACAAGAATCTTCAAGCTCAGAAGACGAGGAGTACTATTGCCTCATTTGTTTGGATCCGTATTTTGAGAGCAGATCAAGGGAAAAGTGGGTGCAGTGCATCACATGCAAAATGTGGGCCCACGAAGAGTGCACCGAACGTGGCAACACTTATGTCTATCACAACTGCGACTCAGATTACTGTGAGAACTAATTTTTATTTACTTTTTTATTTTCAAGACTGAAACAAGTTCCTTTATCTTAATTTAATGAAGAAAGTTTTTAGTTTTTATTCATTTTCTGTTATTTATTTTTTGTTCATCTCTTTTTAATTAATTAATATAAAACCTTGAATAAAAAAAATATTGTTTAAGTGTGAAATAAAAAATTAATTAAATACGTTCGAACGTAAGATTTTTTTTATTTGAACGTGTTTCATTGGACCCCACTCTTTGTTTCAACCGCCCCTGGTATGGGGACAGTTGAAACAAATTGACTTTTCTCATAAAAATTGATGATTTGCTTAAAAAGTACACTATGAACTCAAAAAACCAATGTGCATTAATAGAAAAAATATTGAACTTGCATTTCGCATAACTCCATTATGGCTAGTCTTATTAATGCTTATCCTATGGGCGATAGAAGAAAAATTGTTTCAACCGTACCCAGTCTCCCCTACTTCGGCACATGGGATCGGTGCCATGTCCAGCATCTGCTGCTACACGCCGCTTGAGGGGTTTCATGTATCTGCTATTACACACCACTTGGGGTGTTATCCTTTCAGGCTTGGAATAGTAAGGGGATTTGTCAAAACTAGTCAGGGTGGGCGCACATGGACTCTCTGATCGCTGACGTGTAGCTGACGTAGTAGCATAAACTAAGTATTAAATAGACCGTCAGCTCCGCCAACTTAAGAGAAATTATCTACAAGCTGTTTTCCGTATTACTATGTGGGAAAGTATGTGTGTCATGTTAAAGTAAATTAGCCGCATGCATACACTTGCACATAGTAACCTGATAGTTCATTCAGTTTTTTTCTTTTGCTGCTTCACATGTAGGTATAGGCAATTTAAGAGAGAATTTTATTTTTCAAAATTTGAGAGGGGAATCGGGTCTGTTTAATACTTAGACGGTCTATTTAATACTTAGTTTATGAGTACTAAGCTGTACCTGTGACCTCAAAGTTTTGCTCGAGAACATTAATGCTATTGAAAGAAAAAATTAAAAAACCATCGGCACTTTAGCTAAAAGACGAAACGACTGCACACCGCCAGAATCCTCACAACAACCTAGATCTCTACCAACCATATATCCGCCCGTAGGTCATCTGATGCAAAGCAGGCATTGTGCAACTTGCGCATAATTCGAGGGGCTTAGGTCGACTCTGTCTATTTTATTGCTGAGGCTTAATTCGGAGCTTAAATGTATCAAAAAAAGATGCTACGAAGAGCCCACAAGAAGAAACTCGACGTCAAAAGGTTTATCTTCAGTACCCGTTGAGTTTATAAACAACTGATGCTATGCTGAGCAATAAGCTTGTTTTTACAATTGTACATACTACATGACTGGCATAAATGTATTTTTAGGCACGCTACGTTCCCGCAGCATCTGTAGACAAAGCGCGATACTAATATAGTGTGAAGGTTAAAAATTAATATTAGTAAGGCGCTAAATGAGACCGTGTTATGTTGATGAAAGGGCATACCGAAAAAGGGGCACATTCTAAAAGCCTTTAGCGCGAAGCGCGGTACCTGTTCTATAGCTCAAAGAGGTAAACGATTCTCCCGATCGGAGCAACTTCTCGAGGTTTTATAAGGATAACAAGCAGGCATATGCTGGCTTTAAGATAGAAATGCAGACTTTTACAGACAATGTAGAAAACCTAGTTACCGAAGCGCAGTAGTGAATGTATCCAAGAGTGTAAGCAGCATTGCTGGCTACTGCTAAAAGGGTGTCATGAAGATAACGTTATAAGGCTAACTTAACTTTAAAAAGACTTAAGAACAATGTCTCCGCTTAGTCTACAAAAACGCGGCCATTTGTCTTGCCAGACACCCGAGGTTATGGAAAGCTATCTCGATATGAGTTTGGCCTATATCAATGTCTGTTGATCGGTTTCAGTGGTTTTTCTTTTGCCACTGCAGTTGTGCTAAGATCAATTCAATATGATCGCGGAGTTGGTAAGTACCTGTTTTGTCAATGTTATACCTAAATGAGATGCTCTAAGGCAAAGGAGACTTTATCGCCCATAAGACTTTTCGAAAGGAAAATATTTTTACATTTTAGATCTTGGTAAATGGCGCCCAGCCGTGGTAATTTTCTATCCACCAACGGCTTTAAGCGGCTTGACTGTACAAAGGTTTAACTATATCTACTTATCATCAACTGTCAAGACGTTGGCATTCGGTATCGACATTTTGAAGCAGATCGGTTTTTATAGGTCTGTTTGTATAAATCAGCTCTTTATTTACCTAGTTCGCTCGGGCAAAGCGGTCTTACCTAACCTGTACATCTTCTTTGCCTAGAGAAACATTGTGCTGTGAAATGCAATTTTATTGAAATAGACGTGTCATTGTCAACTGGCACCCAATGGTGGAAAATCAAAACACCTAGCAACACGTCACTGCTTTGCAATAGCACTAGTAATCATACATGAAGCACATTGAAACATACTGCATCACATGAATGTAGTTTTCGTGTTAATTGGCGCCCAATGGAGGACCAACAAAACGCCTAAATACACGCCACTGCTATGCAATGGCACTCGTAATCATACATAAAGTATATTGAAAAATACTGCACATTACCCATCGCATGAATGTAGTTATCTTTCGGAAACACGTCCGCACAAGGTTCGTAAAACAATGGTACATCGCCACGTGCCCATTGTATTCCGCCGCATCACCATAACAAAGAAAAATTTAAAAAATTTCCTTCGAACAACACCTTAGCTTCATCAAACACATCATAGACATCACAACATAAGCCAAACCGCAGAAGCTATTATACAAATAAACCCTAACATAACCCCCAACCGATAATATACTCACTCTCCAGCTCGTAGTACTCGCCGTCCTCTTTGCCCTTGTTGATGTGCATTTTTGCCATTCGATGAGCACATTGATCCTCATCCAAACGTACAATCGATTTCAGGAACTCCATCATCTCTTCCTGTGTCTCGTGCCACATTGTTGCGCACACAATAAGCTGCGGTATTTTATCGCTTGGCAAAATATCCGAATCAATATTCACCGGTGCAACTGGTGCGAATGTATCATTCTATAAAACCGGAGATAGGAGACACAAGATATACACAGTGTATTATGAATAAATGGAAGACCCTAAACTATAGAGAAAATCTTGTGCTTGTTAGAGCATTATATATACTCACGAACGTTACATACTCCTCATTCCAGTCGACTCGTCGTCGATTCATAGTTATACACTGGTCCACAAGAAGGCCACAGTACCACGGACAAACGAAAAGCTTCTCTGTTGGTGCATTCTTATCGTTTCTCGGATACCAGATGTGATATGTGATCCAGAGTTGGGAGGCCCACCACACCAGCCACATCCATACGAAGTCCCGTGTTAAATAATCAATGAACCGATAAATGGGAAGACTCCGAAATGCAAAGTAGTCCGGCATGTAGTCGTGAAAGGCACAGACATTCGCCTCTCTAGCGCTGGATATGACCACCAGCAATGCAACCGACACCGGACCGACCACACTCACCGACAGAGAAAAGCTGAATTCCTGAATTTTTACCTTGCATGCGAACTTGGCGAAAATGTAGCAGAGGTAAGAAGAAATTATCTGGATTAAGAGGGTGTAGATGATGGCGTTCGGATTCGACGGAGCAATAAACTTATCTTCCAGCATCGGAGTCATTAGTGTTTCTGTCAGCTGGAAGGACGACGATGGCAAGGCAGTTGTGGTGGTTCTGTTGTGTGCATCCGAGTATATCGCTGAACTCTGTGAATGAACTCATCCAAATTGAAATTGTACATGTGTGCGCAATGGCGGCGGCCGTTGCTACTTACCTGACTGATGAGTATGCTGTGTTGCCTCCAGCCGGCGAGAAATTTCGTGAAATATGTCGTAAATCTGCGTCCATCAAGGACGAAGGCGATCACGGCGAATAGCAAACATTTCAACGGTGCCAGAAACAAGTAGGTATTGTAGCGTGATTTCGTCCTTCGAATGGTTTTTGTCAGATAAGCTACACAGCGCCGAATGTGAAAGGGCTGTTAATTTCAGATAATTACCGTATAGTGTATGTGTTTGCTTACCAATCCATGTGAAGCGATTGATGTAGTTCTCCCACCAGCGCAACGATATGAGTACCAAGGGTAGGGAGAGGATTTGTACAGCTAATTTGTTATCAATAGCTGGCCATATGAAGAGCGCTGTTGCTTGACAGCATAGTGCCAGGAGGCTGAGGAATAACGTTAACATGGATTTCCAGCTGCATTTCGGGGCACCGAGGACGCCTACGGGGAATTCGAGTTTTGGTAGTAGGTGGGCGATTGAGAAGGAAGTAATTTACTGACATATGAACAATTGGTTAGCGCTGTAAAACTTGCATACCTATTATGACTACGTAATTAGTTTGAATTGAGTTTGGCTCTCATGGCAATGTATTTTGATTTTGAAAAAAGGTAAATTTTCATAATTCTCTAACTCCTACTATATTGTACAAGTATGTATACAAAAAATATAATGTTAATTATTAATAGTATTATAAACATATATCCATCAGTCTTGGTACTGTGGTGTGGAATGTAGCGTGGAACCTAAAATGGTGAAGTGCAAACAATACGTTAGTCACCAAACAAGTTCCACTTCCAATTGGAGACTCGAATCTGTCAAGTAAGTGGAGAGTTAAGTGAGCTAATTCTAGAATCATCGAGTTTGTTTGGGACGAACCGGAATTAGATAGAAACATACCGATAGATGGCGGGAGCGGATATAAAGGCAGATTTGAGAACAGGAAGGGACAGTGGATTATTTTATTAAACAGTGATTGGTAAAGTTCGAAATAGTAATCGGTTGTGAAGATAAGCGTAAAGTAACACAGTGAATACCTAAAGTGATTGGTTTAAAACGTTAAGAATTGTTTTAAGAGATATTGTTTTGGTACTTAATAAGTGAATTATTGGAATAATCCGTAAAAGTGTAATAAAAGTGATTTTGTTAGAAAAGTTCGACAGAATAGTGTTTTATCTTTTCGAATCCCAGCTCGGATGTAACAGTACTTTGGCCATTATATCAATCTTCTCAACAACAAAAAAATTCAGCGAAAAAGTTTTGTTTAAGGCAGTGATAGCTGTACTTAACTATTTGCCTTCGCATATTTATATATAAAGGGTTTTTTAACAGGGACGCTACAAAAGTAGAGCGACAGGGACAGCAGACGACGCCGAGTTTCTTGCCGCTCTTTTGACATTTCTCTTCAGTAAGGTTTGCCATTTCATGATGGAAAGATATACGAGCCAACAACGAGTCGACATTATTAAAATTTACTACCGAAATTCGGAGTCAGTGGCCTCAACGTTGGAGCGCTACGTCCAATCTATGGTCGTCATAATCGTCCTAGCAGATCAACAATTGAGCGTCTAGTGGAAAAATTTGAATCCACACGCACAGTACAAAATGTTCCCGTGCCAGTGAGTCAAAGAAGTGCCCGTAGTGTCGATAATATTGCTGCCACTGAGGCTTCAGTTGAAGAAAGCCCAAATGTGTCTCTCACACGTCGTTCTCAAGCGTTGGGCATCTCTGTGACGTCGTTGTGGCGAATTTTGCGAAAAGATCTTGGCCTACATCCTTACAAGATTAAATTGACGCAAGAACTGAAGCCGCTTGACCACCAGAAGCAACAACTTGAAAATGATTCGGATTTTCATCGAAAAATCATCTTCAGCGATGAGGCTCATTTCTGGCTGAATGGCTTCGTCAATAAACAAAATATGCGGTATTGGTCAGGCAGCAATCTACACGTACTCCATGAGTCATCATTGCATCCCGAAAAAATTACGGTTTGGTGTGGTTTATGGGCCGGCGGCGTCATTGGGCCGCACTTCTTCCGTGATGATCAAGACCGGCACGTTACTGTGAATGGGAATCGCTACCATTCAATGATAACCGAATATTTTTGGCCCCAATTGGATGATATGGACTTGGAGGACATGTGGTTCCAACAGGACGGCGCCACAAGCCACACAGCGAATGTCACAATCAATTTATTGGAAACCAAGTTTGGAGAACGTGTTATCTCACGAAATGGTCCAGTCGCTTGGCCGCCTCGGTCGTGCGATTTGACGCCGTTAGACTATTTCCTGTGGGGCTACGTCAAGTCTATGGTCTATGCCAACAAGCCAGCGACGATTGATGAACTTCGTACGAATATCGAACGTGAAATTGCAGCAGTATCGGCCGATTTATGCTTAAAAACCGTCGAAAATTGGGTTCAGCGTCTGGACTTCTGCAAGCGTGCCCGTGGTGGCCATGCAAAAGAAATCGAGTTCCATACATAATGGCATCGAACGTACTTTCACAGGAATAAAGAATTTCATTGATATTCGTTTTTGTTTTATTTAAAAAAACGTTTGTAGTGCTCTTATTGAAAAACCCTTTACTAGTATCGCTTGTGACCGAAAATCGACCATACCTTTTATAAGTACTCACAATTTTCTGTTTGTGCACGTCTATAGCACAGTACCTTTCCAATGATATAGGTTTCATTCTACTCATTTCATTATAAATACTTAAAAAGTGTACCGAAACTTTGGATGTAAACTAATGACTGTAATATCATTGAATTATAATTTATGAAATGTCATTGAGGCAACGTATAAAAAGAAGAATCTGTTCTCCTGGCGTTCAATCTGTTTTTGAACTGTGAAGGGAGTAAGCCAATGGTAGTGTATTTGGCACAGAATCCGATTTCCTTATACCCAACATATATATTATAAGATAACAATAGGCGTGATTTTTGTCGTAACTTGTAAGTGACGTGAACTTGAGGGTAAAGGTGATGAAAAGAGCGGGGGATAGCCGATTCTTGTATTCTCCTTTGGTTTTCTTTTGCTATTTCCTGCGTTTGCTTTATTTTCGAATCAAGGCACGGAACGAGAAAACACTGAACGTATTTTTATACGGGCGATGCGTCCAAATGAGAATTAAGAAGTATCGTTCGACAAAGCACGTAGCCTGTGTAAAAACTATGACTAAGCAGTAGTTCTTGGCTTGCAGCCAAACAAAAAGACCACTTCAGACGCAGACTCTTATCACATTTCTATTATTTCAAGTCACCCATATATCTCTACTTACATAGCAATGCCGGAACTACGCAAACAGCATTAGTAACCATCAGAGCTTTGCACGAGTCCATTGCCGGAAGCGTTACAAATGTAAACACTGCCAGACCAACGACATGAAATACCTCCATACCAACGACCTGAATCAGATAAAAAAAAAACGTTCTTGAGCAACTGAAAAAATAAATGGATCTCCCCTTACCAAATACACTTCCAGCCAAGTGGGAGCCTTAACATCCTTAAATACGCAAATTCTCAACGCCCGAAAGAATGTGAACACTTCTGGTGCGGAAAATGCGAATATCAACGCCCATATCCATGCGATTTGCTGCTCATCGGGTATCTGCACGTACAGTTCCCTTCGCGGATCTGAAACGAAATTTCCACTATAAACAAATGCATTCCGCAGTGAGCCGTCAATGTTCATTTGGCTGTTTTCGTCGCCAACCTCCCGAAAGTCAACATCAACGAGCGTGCTGTGTGCACTATGCATTTCATACTCACGTCTAATATCACAATATTTTACTTTAGCCCCCTGGGGTATTTGAGCCACCATTAGCAAGTAGCTAAGTTTGGATACGACAGCTGCACCAAGCACGATAACAAATACCCCAATGTAGACGATAATCTTGAAAATTTGCAACAACAGCGTTAGTTTTGTCCAACTGGCTGCCGATCCGGTTGCTTTGCTTGGGGGTGGATCCTGAAATGAATCCCAAAGAGGCGGTTTCTCTTTGTTTTTTCTGTCAAAGAAAAATTAAGAAAATCCAAAATTTCAAAAGAATGTGGAAGATTATGCCAAATAGTTACCGTTTTCGTAGATAGATGTCATCATTATTGTAGTCAAAGTTTTCCATCGCGAAACTTCTGCAAGTCTATTATCTTTACCAAGCAGAAATTTGTAACTCTACAGCCGATGATGAAGATGTCACTCGATGGAAGACATCAATCAACTGATGGAATTGATTTCATATCGATTCAGAGGACAAACATTGATATAGTTGCTGATAAGGGAATTCTCAAGACGGCCTGTTCTCGAATGGAAACACAAGTAACAAAAACATGCTGATACTCGAGAGCAGGAACTGAGTGCTTTAGGTGACGCATTCTTTATGAAGTAGGGAATTTATAAAATAGTTTTAGGCAATGAACCGGATGTGGTAAATTTTTTTCAGAGGAAAATCAACTGTTTATACTCTTTACAGGGTGCCAATGACAAGTTCGATCGAATAAACTCGCTCAGGCGAGTGAACTAAGTGAGCTACGTAATTCGAAAGTTCAGCATTATTTTAGTTCATCATACCAACAATACAATATATGAGAAATGGAAAGGCTCCCGACGAGTGAACTGACTGAACTACATATTTCAAGGGTTCGATATATATATTTTAGCTCGGTCACTACTTTTTTGACAGATCTTTTCCATATTTGCGTGCATTTTGAGATAGGAGAATTAATGTAATAGACAACCTTCTTCTTTTGCAAGGCGCACACTTTACTTAATAAAAAATATTAATATGATGTGAATATGCATATGACAAGTATCTATATGAACTAATGAATTCAAAGGATAACTGATTGATGAGTTAATCCTATACTTCGCATGAGATGGTGCAGGCGAGGTGCAGTTCTGTTGCTTTCATTTTATATACATAATTAACGCCTCATGTTTATAAAGTGCTGAATAACAGCCTACTTAGCTCTGAACTGATACTGAACTACTTGAACTACTAGATCAACGTATAAGTTCACCGCGAAAGTTTAAATTTACAAAAAGGATGTCCGATAATTCTATATAATATGGTCCTAGGAATTACCTTTGTATATAACTAGACTTTGAATATAAAATCAGCTTTTTCATTGTTCATCGGTTTTATTATTCCAATGAAGATGCATTCAGTTGAATTGATCTTTTATTGCTACACCAAAAGACGAAAATCACAATACAAGTTACAAAGTAAGCAAACACAACACATGTATACCTCCGTCAAGAACATGTCTACAGCCGAGATATTTCACTGTCAGAGCTAACTCCATCAATGCATACCGTTCCTTTGATATCGCCTACACTTATTCCCTCAATGAGCAGAGTAACAATTTGCATCAGTTAATCCGAATGCATGCGAGTCGGGATAATCTTATTTCCATAGTCTACTCCTTGACCCCAACCCGAGGGTTCTGCTTTTAATCAATATCTCCAATAACATCAGAATCCTCACAAATGACCATCAGCCCACTAAGATACGTGTTGTGCGCAGATATACAGATACCCTCCCATGCAGACTCCGAACAAGATTGGCATACTCATGGCGAAATTAAAATACAAAATCCTATAACAGTTCAATGAGTCATTCCTGCCAGCAGAACAGCACATACACAGTGTCCCTGTCCATTATAATCAACACACACGCAGTTCGTGACCAAAAAAACACCATCCAGAAATGCAATCTGGATACATGGATACTATTCTGCATGTCTGATTAGGAGCAATTACTCTAATACATCCCGAAAGGGGATATTATTTGGTATGACCACAAGCTCGAATTTGTGTCAAGCGTCATCTATCTTACTGAATGACAGGGTAATTCTTTTTAATAGTGGCAGTCGAAATTCGATGGTAATTTAACGTTCGCTTAAAAACAAACACATTCAAATTTACCACCACCATTAAACTCTGACTGACATTTAAGGATTAGCTTGGGGGTAAACTTTGGTGGTCCCTTTTTATGGAGATGTATTTGCGAATTTTGTTTGGTAAATCAATTTGCATATTTTTTTATAAAAAAAAAAAAAAACTTAAGCCCCTTAACTTAAGGATGAATAAACCATGACAAATTGTACTTGCTTATCTGTATTTTCTTTCTCAAGTTGTTGTTAATTTTTTGAGTGTGGTACCATGCATTTTCTTTTTGCATAATTTGTAGCTTTATCGCGTCAGTAATTCGTTATAAAATGGTTCAGACACTGGAGGATATTTTTGCCGACAATTGGTTGTTGTCAATAAACTCTGATGGTAAATTCAGACCTTGTGCTCAATGTAAAGCAAATCCACTCGCTAGATGTATTGGGGAAAGAAAAAAGTGGTTTGGATTGGAGTGGATCTGATTGGAGAGAACTAAATAAATTTGGAAGAAAAAGAAATATGGAGGTAGCTATACAATTTGGAATTTAACGAAATTGTGGTTTAAGTAATATTATATCATCTTGGAGAGTTTGTTAAATTTTTGGGGTGAAAAGAAATGTAAACAAAACCAATACATGTATAGCGGGCGTTCCCCCGTCTGTGATATTACTTGCTAGATGTCTAGAGATCAATGAAACGCAAAGAGTTCGTTGGCATTTATAAACAGTTTTGACGTGTGGCTTAAACTATATTCCTTCGAAAAATATTCCTTGTTACCTTATTTCTTAGCAAAAGATTTGGATAGTTATCACCAATGGAAACCTGAATGTTTTGTTTCTCCAACATACGTGGTTTGTTGTAACTTGTAACAACAACTTCTTAAAATGTATCATTGTACTAGTGTTGGGGACTATCGAATAAAAACTATCGACTTATTGGAAAGTTACTCAAAATTCGTTCATTCGATAGTAGTTGAAAAAATAGTAATGAACGGAAAGTTATTCAACTACAACTTTTTTCACTTGATAGCAGGTTTGATGATTGTACACAGAAACTTAGTTTAGTAAAATCGTTAAAAGGAATTTACAGCAAAAATTACGAATAGTAGGACTATTAGTAAAGCCCGTGTGACACTACATTTTGGCCCTACGTTGGGACTGGAGCTAACTTCCACTAGCCGAAACGAACTAAGGCCCAGAAAATTTGGGATTTAGATCATAAGAACTAACTCCCACGATTTTTAGGAACGAAGACCCAAATGATAATGAACAAAGTCCCAATATAAGAATGAATTAAAACCCAATAGTGGGACTTAGTTCTTTATGAACTAAGTCCTAAATGAACTTACTCCCAAATTATTTAAAATAAAACGAAAATTCACGCATAATAAAGAAACTTTACATACACCCAACCTCGCACTTACTCCAAATCCAAGAGAAACCCCAAGATTTTGTTCACAGTGCAATCGGTTTGTCCTAGACTGCACACGATTTATTTGCTTTCAAAATGGTTTCGTTGTCATAATATTTACCTTTCAAAATACTCAACTCAACTCCCAATTTCAACAGAATTATTTTTTCTTCGAATCAAGTTAAATGAACTAACCCCACTTTCTCAAATTGAGAATTTATTCATAATGAACTACGAACTATCTCCCAAATATGTTTGTGCTTCTATGCTTTTTATATGTTAAACATCTCCTTTCCCGTTCTCCGTTCCCGAACTCTATCACATTTCCCCACGGTTGCCGAAGTTGGCACCATTTTTTATTTTTTGTATGTTTTTGTCACACGGATTCTTATTTGACATAACACCGATAAAAAAACAAAATGGCGAATTTGAAAAAAATAATTCAGGGGGCCAGCGGCAAGAGGATTGCGAGTTGGGGGGTCTCAGTATGATTTGTCTATGGCTGTCAGTTTATAAACCCAAGTAACTGACTTCATACAGTCTGATAAAAATGTCTATGGTATGTCTATAAGTAAAATATTAATTTTGGAGATTAACGATAAAGATATATCTCTTTTCTTGAAGTTTTAAAAAAAAAAATTTTTATTTTTGATTTACAAGACCAATGTTTTTATTAAACTATTAAAACTAATGTTTATAAATCGCTTTCAAGTTTCATTCTTAATGCTGTCGTTTTCCTTTGGGAGAGGAAAAAAACTCTTTTCAGATTCAGAGCAGTTTTTCTGATCTCAAAATCAGCTGGCTGTCAGCTTTCATGTTCCATTGGCCGCAAAAGAGTCAAAGCAATTTTGCGAATCTCGATTTCTGAGCGAGATTTACAGCTACTTAAACTAACCCCAAAATATTTGTCACTTGTCAACTTAAGAGTGTGTTATTATTTACGTTTTTAGACAACAAGTCTGTGAAAAATAGAGAAAAATGTACATTTGGCTACTGCAATAAATATCAACATAAATTGAATAGATTTTTATAAACAAAAATTAGAATTTAAGAACAGCTGACTTTTAAAACACACACCACCACAAATGCAAAGAAAGAAAAATCTCGTTTTAGATTCCATTGTGCACGAAAGATCTGAACATCCCAATGGAAAACGGCTTTAGTCTGTGGCTGCAGGCACATAGCGCCATCTAGTTGAAATCACACCCATATTTTCTAGGAAAAACCTTCCATAATTCAAATAGATGGCTTTATTAAAGTTTTTAAGCATAGTTTGTTAATGAGGACGTTCAGGCATATAGGTTAGTAAGTCTGACAGCTGACTGACTTGATGTTTTTCAGTTTTAAATATATTAGATTGGTAACGTGGATTAATCTAGTCAAGAAATTCATGACTCAATATCGAATTGACATTCTTGCCGTACCTACTATACTGATCATAAACGTCAAAAATAAAGCTTGGTATATGGCATCTATTTTGACAGGTCATTACAATATTTAGATGTGTTTTGGAAAATGTGAAGTAATAGCCATTTTGTTCTATGACGGAGAAGAAGGACCGCCTAGCATTGTATGGAATAAATCAACGTTTTATGGTCTGCTCTATAGTAGCTCACATAAGTCATTCTCTCACATATAGTGGATGTATGTCAATGGGGGACTTAAAAGAGATTTTTACAAACTTTATTCAGATTATTTTCATTCAATCGTCATAAACCGCTAGAGGGATGGACTCCTCTCGCCTAGCAGTCGCTATCGTCAAGCGCACCCTTCATCCAAATGCGGGCCCAAAAAGCTTTTAGCAGGTTTTTTTTTGTAGCGGATTTAAAGAGTTGGAAGTATACTTTGGCATTAGCAACTATTCGGGATATGACCTTAAGGAAAGAAGTCTTTAATTAAATTTTGAATTTGATTTCACCTCAAATACTGTAAGCAAAATAAAACGGAGTCAATAAGTCCAATAAAACTTATTTGCAATTCAAAGCCTGAATTCGAGGTCTAGTCAGTTACCCATCATCAAACATAACGTCTCACAGAATTTCCATTCTATATCGACGAAAATAATGTAATGGAAAGCTACGATCGGCCTGTGGTGGATATCTTTATACCCTATTATATATATATCCTATGAAGTCGCTGCCTTTAAGTAATTTTCTTAAAACTCCTTCATAGATAGTAAGCTACTTTTAGACAAAAAGTGTTGCTGGAACACTATATTTATTACCATCCAAAAATGAGTTAAAATATTACTAGACCCTGTGATTTTATTTTCTTAATGCTTCTCTTGCCAAAAAGGACTTGCAGCACGACTACAAGCTCTCGACTCTGCATACAAATGTCTCGCAAAAGCTAATTCACAAGTTTTTCTTATCCTGCATCTAAAGGAGTTTTAACTTTATTCTAAGCTTCGTGTCAAATGCAAAACACCCTATGCAATGATAGATAAAAATAGCAAGTAACCCAACTCGATCCGGAATGAACGATACCACCTATAACCACAAAATGGACAGAAGCATACATTTTTAACTTTTAAAATGTGACTGTGCCACGTGTTGACTTATTGGCAAAGAATTTGACACGTGGTTTGAATCAAAAAATAAAGTTTTCCTTTTCAGAATTTGTTCATTCAACATGACAACACCCTGGAATCCAAAAAAATCTGGTTTGAGGAAGGTTCGTTTTTTTGTTATATGGTAATCATTGATAAGCTCGTGGCATTCGATTTTATCCCCATGTCGCAGTTCCTAAATGATTGATTTAAATGAAGAACCTTCAGATATGAATTCATTCAATTTGAGTCCAATTTCCTGAGAAACCTGCCTTCATTTCTGATTGGAGAAACATTCACTTACATGAATGAAAGCATGCTTACTTATATTCATTTTAGAGAAAAATAAATGCATTTATTGATATCATTTATGAATCTTTATGCTGATTTAAAAATGATTCAATCAATATTCACTTAAGTGAATACATAAATGTCTATATACCTTCATTAAAATGAATCATATTTAACTCATTTGAATGATTCAATAAAAAAAGTTAATTTAAAAAACCAAAAAACCCGACTGTAAAAAAAAAAGAATTAAAAATATATGAACAAGAGAAAAATATATTGACAATCGGAGACTATATACCTACACAGTCTAACAAATATGTATATGTATGTTGAGTATTGAGTACCCTCCGACTGCCAAATAGGTAGTTATAGGTACTTAAATGCGTCTTGTTCATATATTTTTAATTCTTTTTTTTCACAGTCGGGTTTTTTGGTTTTTTAAATTAACTTTTTTTATTTTTATCTTTTTAGCCTATGACACTCCGGGGAAAAATACGAATATTACGACATCTCACTCTTCAAAATCGGTCAAGCCGTTTAGGCAACAGGGAGTCCCGTAGGAACGTACATAGGATACGCGCGAAACTCATAACCCTCCCTGTGTCCAGTCGGGTAAAAAACGGAATTAGCTTCAAAACATAAGAAAAAGTCATTTTTATTTCTGTATCAATATAAAAATTGTATATGTTTTATGTTTTTTTTGGTTTTAGTCTGTCGTTGGCGTATTGAAAATGTCTCATCGATGTTTGGTCAAAAAATTCTTCCGGAAGGTTGTTGTTAGCGTGAAATACATTTGTTTGAAAAAAATGAAATTAGTTAATGTGAGCTTTTTTTTATTTTTTTTTAAACTTACATCGAGGGCAACTACGGTTGTACGAGCCCGTGCAGATCTCTTGGTATGGGTTCCCCTCCAGGAAAATTATAAATTAACATTTATATCGTCAAATAAACTACAATCTGTTAAGAACAATAAGTTGTATATTCTTACCAGTTGGCTGAATTATTTTTCAGTCACTATCACTTCACTTTTTAATTTCTCTGACAAAAACTCCCGACCACCGTTCGTTGCAAAAAATGAATCGAACTGATGGATTGCATTTTTTTTTTGTTTCATTTCCAGGTCTCGTTATCACTGTCCATTTGCGCAAATCATGTTTTCTCTTGCACAAAAATAATCCCCGAACTTTTTCTTTGCGATTGCTTGTGCGCAGTCAATGTTATTCATTAAAGTGAAGGAAATTTAAATGTCGTTATAAATTTTAATTCTCAAATCATTTCATAATCATTTTTGTTCATTTATGTGAATGCAAATCCAAATTGGTTCACATAAATGAATGTTAAATGAATGTATGTTCTTCATTTTTACTTAATATAAAGTGATTCTTCATTTCTGCTGAACAAAATGTTTGCTGGGAAGGAAACCCAAATTCTTTGAAGCCTTATATGTATATCAAAAACTTTGAAAGTACCTATAAGCAAGTTTTCGCATACCATTTTTTCTGAAACGCAAACTGTTATCTAGTACTTTAACAGAATTATTGCATTAGACTTGAACAAAGCACTGCACTCCAGGCATGTCATAAGTTTTCAGTTTCTGATCGACTTCGCCTGTATTCCGTCTAACGATGATTTAGAGAGCGTTGTGTACAGTCATTTTGCACTCCATAAAATCCCTTTTATTCTTTGTTCTCCGCATTCAATGGGGTAGCATTAAAAATGATTTATTAGTGAAATAAATGGAATAGATGAATATAAATCTCCATAAAGAGAACAGCGACGAACGGCACACTATCGACTGCGTTGCCGGTCTAGGATATTATTTTAATTTGATCAAATTTGTGGTCAACTATTAAGAAGATACTCCCATTCCCGCATATTGACTAAGGAAAAAAGTTAAATATTAATTTCCACTTCTAACTCTATTCACGTAGAAAACATCTCCACGAAATCAACTACAAATTAATTTACAGAAATTATAAAATGTCAAACGATTTATTTTGTAGTGAATGTTTATACGAAGTAGTGCGTATTAGCGCATTTTGACAGTCGGTAACCTTTTTATTTGGCTTTGTAGATCAAAGGGTATTATGCTATTTCTATACTCAATTTAAATCGTTCGCAGTCCCAAACATTTTTTATACGTTGCCATGAAATTGCACAAAGTAGTAACGTGTAATCAGTAATTTAAATTTTGTCTCTCTATAGGGTGATGGAATTGCTTTCGATTTATACTGATAAATCTATGATATGAAAAGTATTTCCGCGTCGCAAGAAACTTTTATCGTCTTTGTCTCAATTAGCAATGTGACAATATTACCAAACTAGAAATTAGAGCATTCTAATGAAGTAATAAAAGAAAAAAAAAAACTGAATGAACTGTCAGGTTACTATGTGTAAATATATGCGTTCGGCTAATTTACTTTAAGATGGCACACATACTGGCTGGCAGTTTCTCTTAAGATGTCTCCGCTGACGGTTTATGCTTTGTACCTTTTGCGGACCAAATTCTGTGGACTGTGGACTCTTTCAAAACAACTCATACATATCGACTTCTTTCTCTATATATGTTTAATAACTTCTAGAGGAATTTTATTGCGGCAAGAAGAATGGCAGCAGAATGCTTTAGTATCGAAAAAGGATGTGGGCATAGTAACGGCCCCTAATGCACATTTGTAAATTTTCTAACACCATTCATGAATAAGTTATACGAATCTCACAGCCAATATAAAAGGTTGGGGTCCAAGTTGATTGAACATTAAGTCCGGTCCACTTTATGAATTTTGGTATAACCCCGATAGGGTTGTCACTTTTAACATGAAATACGTACACAGGGAAGCCAAACTCCGCTCCCCTACAACTACTATTTATAGATGTCCCATTCCGTTATAAGATTTTATTTTCCCTCCTCACATGGCTACTGTCAAACTTACTCCCAATAAATTGTCGAACTTCAAAAAAAGAGTCACAGTCACCCAAAGACGTTATCTACCTTGCCAACCCTAATCTGCTCATCCCGCAACGCTGTTTATTCGAAGGGTAAAGTTCTACTACCCTGCTTCAAGTGTGATAACGACCAGCGCCAACTGATAGCGATAAGGTTTTCCTCAGTGTTTTCATCAGAAAATGAATCTATCGTACTTGGACTCGAATGTACGAGTAGTGTAGTGCTTCAGTTGGTAATCGGTCAGTCGGGAGGTTAGCAAGCGAATCCAACAAAGTTGTTGCCCTTGGTTTTTTCATTGAATCCTTCAATTAAGTTGTTGAAGGATATTTTTATCTGTGATAGAAAGAGTTTAGTGTGTATTTTAGGAGGCATTGTGAAAGTTTTTTCATTTTAAGAAAGGAAACATAATGATGCTGCTACGGAAAGGATTTACCAACTCAGTGTTTGTGACAAAAAGCATAGCTCCCAGGCTGAACCTATGGAGGTGTAGTAGTAATAATGGAAACCGATCAAATGTGAGTATTATGGATTTTGTAAAGTTACTGAAATTAAAAAAAGTGTAACGTGCATGATTTCTGACGTAATGTAACTATGCTATCTAACAAATCTTAAGTTTAAATTCATTGGGCATAGAAACTGGTTTAATTTTGAATAGATCGGTATTTATAAAAACAAAAGTCTCCATCTATCATGTTCTAGACTAGAATTACCTTATCACCTCAACAACAATAAAACGAGAGCTCATTTGAGAGATGATACAGGCGACTTACACAAAATTGTTCCACAATAAAATATGACGTGAACAGAACGTAGGGTATGAGATTAGAGTTTCTAAACTTACAGAAAAATCTGTGACAGAGGCATTGGGGTGACCGAATTTGTTTCGAAAATAAAGACAAAGCAAGGATGTTAACGCACCAAGATGTTTTGATAGTAAAATTGATCTGAAAAGAATTCATAGCTACCTGATTGAAATAAATAAAAAAATAAAAAAATAGTTGGCGCAACAGGTCCTTAGCGACCCTAGGCCTAGCTTCTCACAACCATTCGTTTTGTGTGAGTTTCTTATTTTGGGACGAATTGAAGGGATCTACAATTTAATGCCGAGTCCAAACCGCTAATTGAGAAGCTCTTTCATGACAGTTATACTTTCGGGTGTTTGTAAGATGTTCGCGAGAGGTGGCGCAGTGGAAAAAAAAGTTGCAATTTGGATTTTTTCGGGATTTGAACCTGGGACTCCTCGCTTAGTAGTCCAACGAGGGTTCCCAGGTTCGAATTGAAGTAAATAATATATTTAAATATTTTGACACATAAATAGGATCTTTCTTGTTATCCTTTGTACATAAACATACATTGTGGCTAAACTTTCCTCAAGATTAAAATGCCAAGCGCATAATAATGTGTCTGCTACAAAATATGTGCGTCACAATACAATTTATAAATTACATGGGACTGCTACCACAAAACTTACATTGCAGATGTAAAGCGGCACTGGTCAAAAACTCATCAAGCATGTGAGATTGTATTAGTGAAAATGAGACACTTGCTTCAAGCAAAATCATATCGTTTGGATTTTTACTAAGTCGGGTGTCAATGCTTGACAGAGTACGATTATATTGATGATTGCCTGTTTGAACAAGCATAATACACATTCACTTTTGCAATCAGACAGCGGAACTTGGTTTTAAAGGTTTTTTAGGCTCATTTAGATGATTATCGTATGAAAACACCTTTAATTTTTCATTTAAACCCGTTTCAGCCAAACCGATTAAAACTCATGCTCGATGGGTGTATATTATGTAAAGACAACCACAATTTTGATTAGCCTCTCCCATGCTTAATGAGTTTTTGAGCCACTTAAGAAAGCCTAAAATGTCCTTTAAATGAACCATTGCAATGAGATAAACGTAGTTCTATTTTTGAGAAAACAAGAAAACATGTAACAAATAAATAAATAAATTAACCATGAATTAATTAAATAACTAACTTCATAAATAAATACATATGCAACAAATAACTAATCAAATACCAACTTTCTCAAAATCTGTTTCTCTTTTTAGGTACAATTGCATTTTTATTTGCACGTTGCTTGTAGAATTTATTCAAATTATTCACAAGTACGTGTGTATTACTTTTTGTCCTTTTTTAACACCTTTACCACTTTCTTATGTTACAAATATCAAAGTATTGGTCGCTGCGAGCTATTTCTTAAATTTCAATTTTTGAAAATTTTGAAAATTTTGTAAAAAGAGTCATCTTCTAGTCAGGAAAAATTTAATTTTAATATACCATTTTTGTTATACAATATAATTGCATTAGCTGTTGCAAAGAGAAAAGTACCACCCTACGTCTTTTGCAAGATTAAACAACAAGTGCCATACTATGTATGAAGTTATGGTTTTGAACCTATATGTTTAATGCACTTTTCCATTCCATTAACCAGAAAAAAAAGTTCACCCTGATAAGAATTGATATTGACACAAAATTATCTGCACGAAGCACAATCAGGTTTGCTACTGTCTCTTATCAACAAAACGAATAAGTAATATCATTTGCATGTTTATGCGAATTCAGAAAAAATATCTATCTCATAAAAATAATTGACTCATGACGTTCGTCTAAAAAAAAGAATAAATTAAAGAACTTAAACCTTAAATAGCGCCTAACAACAAATTGAAACCCCATGAAATCAAGTTGAAAGATGTCAATAATTTTTCCATTGATTGTTTTTTGTTTTCTGTTGAGTAATATTTCGCGTTTTTTTTTTTAAGTAACACTCGCCTTATAGATAAAAATATAATCGCTAAAAAAAAAATCGGAACAAGCATACGCGAGCCACCATGCCGCCGCGTGATAAGACTGTAAACAATAACGAGATTACCGACACACTTTACAGCTTGCGATACAATAAATAAATTTAGTGTGCATTATAAATAATACAATTTCTTTTTGTTTTGTTCGATTTTGTCGAGCAATTAGTGTGTACATATTTATGCGATATGAATGATGCTGGTAACAATATATTTTTGATAAATCGATTGCGAGCTTGTTTTCATGGTGCCCTAGTTCGAGGAGGACTGCAAAGTATTTACACCATTAAGTGGTAACAGAAAGCGATAATGATTGGGAAATACAGCCTTCAAATTCAGAGTGATAGATTGCAAAAAGAGGGCAATATATACCTGTGTGTTTTTTTAGACAAAAACTTTTCTTTCACACTCTGAAGCGAGCGTGCTCAGATTGTTCTGAGGTATTTATGAAACACACTTGAGCACATAGCTGTCATCTGTTGTAAATATATGTATAAATTGAATATTTATTAATTGTTATTTATTAAATTGGTTAATATTCCGTTCCAGAACAACAAGGTTCGTCCGCAATTTCAACTATTTTGTTTGTCCTGTTTTTTTTTCTCTCAAATGTGACTGGAAGTGTGTAATCAACTTTTCACTCAGGATGCTCAGTCAATTTATCCTGAGCTCATAAAGCGCGCTCTGATGGTGCTCTTTTTTTTTTTTTGTTATTGAAGGTGAAAATCTCGAAAGACACAATGGGGCTAGAAACCCAGAGTCGTGTGGGACTCTAACCGCACTAAAAACACCTCCTTAATCAAAGAACCAAAGACCAATCAAAGAAAGATCGACAAATGATTTTAATTTCAACGTTCAGTTGCGTTTGAGAAGGTATTACAATTTAAATACGGGTTCTCATATTTTTTAGATTATAAGTTCGTGAGGCTTAGTTCTTCTTAATCTACGAATATTATATCGTACTTTTAAGACGTATATTATTTCAGGATTAATATGCATCTGCAGACGGTCATTGTGGCGAATTGCGTACTTTTTAATTACTTCCGTTACAAGAACAATCTGCAAATCACGATGCAAGTCATTATTTCTAATATACTACGGGGCATTTACTATTCCCCGAAGGACTTTGTTTTGGAATGTTTGTATTATTTGTACATTTGTTTTCTTTGTGCAACCCCATAATTGGATACCATACGTCCAAACAGGTTTTAGTATCTGATTATATATTAAAATTTTATTCTCAGTGCACATTTCAGAGTTATGGATTAGCAACCAATACAGTTTTCTATACCTAATATTTAACTCTTCTACTTTCTTTTTCACATGTTCCTTCCATTTCAGTTTAGCATCTAGATTCATACCCAGATACTTAGCTGTGTTAGAATAAGGAACTACTTGGTTATTAATAACCACAGGAGCGTTCGTTATTTTTTTATTAGTAAAATTGATATGGGTGGACTTTGACTCATTAAGTCTAATTCGCCATCGTTGGGCCCAATCACATATCTCGTTAACAGAATTTTGTAGCTTTTCTGTGGATTTAGTCACGCATCCATCAGTTGATAGAAGAGCAGTGTCATCTGCGAATGTAGCTATCATCACATCGTTTGTATGTGGTATATCACTAGTATACAGTAAGTACAGGGTTGGTCCCCGAACACTTCCCTGTGGAACTCCTGCTTGTAATTCTTTGAGTTCAGAATACGCTGAACCATAGCGAACTCTAAAGAATCTATTTGAAATATAAGATTTAAGTATCTCATAGTATTGTCTTGGTAGATCCCTATGAGGTTTATACTCTAAGCCCTTATGCCAGACCTTATCAAAAGCCTGAGCAACGTCTAAAAATAGTGTAGATCAAACTTGCTTTTCTTCTAATGATTTTTCTATAATATTTGTTATACGATGTACTTGATCTATTGTCGAGTGTTTATTTCTAAACCCAAACTGGTGGGTGGGAATAAGCAAAGTTTTGATAATACAGGTAAAAGTGAGATTGGCCTGAATGAGGTGACTTCTGATGGAGGTTTACCTTGTTTAGGTATAACTATAATTTCTGCTATCTTCCAATGATATGGAACATATCTTAGCTTAAAACAAGCATTAATTAAAAGCTTAAGTTTAACCAATGCTATGAAGGGCAGTTTCTTCAGAATTTGGGCAGTTATAAGATCATAACCTGGCGATTTTCTATTAGAGAGCATATGAATACATGTGCTGATCTCTTTAAGTGAAACGTAAGTGATTACGTCTAATGGTGCTCTGACCGAAAAAACAAACACAAATTCTGAGCTCTGATGCATCTGAGCTAAAAAAGAAACACGACCTTTTTGTATAACAGTTCAGGTTGTACTCTGAACTAAAAAAGAAATACGCCTATTGTAGTACTCTCAATAGAATCTAGTTGTGTTGTTTGAAATTGCTCTAGTTCCAACCAAAGAGTTTGTGTACTGACTATTTTTCGCTATTCTATCAAAAAGAATGGTTTATTGGGAAATTGAGAAAGAACAAGTTCCATGCACTCAGGATAACATTTTTTGCTGACAATATTCTGTTCCTTGCTTTAAGGATTTGAAAAGTGTTTTGAGTATCATTTTAAGTAAAACTGTACATAGTTGCTTAAACTAACACCTAAGCTATTTATTTTGCTGCTGATAACAAATATTTCGCCTTACGAGTTGACATGCCAGGGGGCAGATTCCGTATAACAATAATCCATAAGAAGTTCTATTCTGCCCGAATTTGTTTCACTATCATCAGCTTTCATTACATGTGTAGAAAATGAATTGGATTAAGGTCTCAAACTCGTAATTTTGGCACTTAGTTGCTACTTTTGGAGGTCTATCGTTTCGACGATAACGTTTCCATACAGGTTATGTCTAGACTCGCGTGTTCATAATACAAACCTACTTGTTTTTCAAACGAAAAACTGAAACATATTGAACTTGTACTTATCTGTATAACTGTCGCCGGTTTCTTATCAGCGGAACTCTAGACTAAACAAATATTTTGAAGGTAACACCCAATGCCATTGAAAATTTTGTATGTGATAATGTTGTTTATAATTGTTTGTATAGAAAACAAATTTTATTTCCGTCAAATGTTAATTAAAATAAATGTTTTATTATCGGTGATGGTCAGAAAAGGCAAAACAAAGTGCAAAGATATTTTATTTTGAGAGATGAACTGACTAAGAGGGATTCCCAAAATTCGCCCATGAATATATGTTTGCAATTTTAAACCACTCATTTTGAGTAAACCATTTACTTCACAGAAGGTGAGCAAAAACTGATTTGGTAATCTTATATTTATAAAGAGGAGAAGAGAAAAAGTTAAGAACCACTTTCATCGCCTTAAACACATTCGCATGTTTTTTTCCTGTTGGAAATTTTATGCAGAGATGCAATGCTGTCTGTAATTTGTTTTCCAATATGTTGTGAATAATCCCAGGTCAATATATTGGTAGAATTGCTACCACAACATTTTTTTTATTGTATTTGAACGCTCGTTTTGCGACACATTTTTTGGAAAAACCTTGTCGAAAACCCTTTTAGTATTTATTTGCTAGTCAGTGAATGGTAAAGGCAAGCATGGCGTTGGAGTTTAACGGACTTCCAAAGTTGGAAGGTCAACATAGGTCAAGTCGCTAGGGTTTTTGTAAAAAAATATTCTGGCGGTAAATTCTCCACAGCCTATTGTGTATTATGTTTTAGCGCCACAAATACTGATTTTTTTCGTATAGACGCGTGACTCTCAAAACCCCAAGGAAAAATAATTTTCGGTAAAATCGAGCGATCTTGCTTGTAGGTAGGTATCGCCAAAATGAGAGAGCAAGTGGCAAAAAAAAATCGCACCAAAGCAATGACTATTGGCGTATTCGCCATTCTTACGATGGGACTTAGGCGCTCCATCAGTAAAGTTATTTAATCTTTGGGACATTCCTTGCGTCAGTTGGTGGGCATAAACTAAGTATTATATATAGACCGTCAGTTTAGCCAACTTAAGAGAATTTGCCTACAAGCTGTTTTCCGTGTTACTACTCGTATGTGCAGGGAAAGTATGTGTGCCTTGTTAAAGTAAATTAGCCGCATGCACAGATAAGCAATTTAAGAGTTTATTTTATATTCAAAATTTGCGGGGGGAATTGGATAGGTGCTCGGGAGCTATTTAATACTTAGTTTATGTTGGTGGGTCTCCACTGTTCGATGAAAATCGATGCTCATATTGTTTTTCTACGACTTGATAAGGACTTAAGAAAGCTTAATTATTGTGAACATGGCAGAGATATAATCGAACATATGCCAAGCACGGCATTGAATGTGTACAAATGCGAACGCAATACGAAGCGCTTATAACTAGCCTCACCTTCACATAAAATTTTGTAGGGGAAATATTACAATCTATTATATATAATTCTACTGTACGTGTGTTGTGACTGAACTCCTCCTAAACGGTTGGACCGATTTGCATACATTTTTTTGTATGCGTTTGGGTTGCGCCCCGGGTGGTTTAGATTTACAATTCGGTCCAATTGCACAATGGGGCGTGGTACCTCCCATACAAACCACAAATTAAAAATCTATTATTTCTGCTCCTGATAACGGTATTTGCACAAAATTGGGTACGTCGGTTTGGTGTGCATTTTTTAAGTGCTGCTGCAAATATGGGCGGGATTGTACAAAGGGGCGTGGTACCTCCCATAAAAATAAAAAATTAAGAATCCAATATTTCTGCTTCTGCTAACGGTTGGTATTTCGGTTGAGTGAACATATTTTAAGTTCTCCTGCAAATATAGGCGGGATTTCATAAAGACGCGTGGTACCTCCCATACAAATCTTCTTTATGTATATAATTCTACTGTACGTGTGTATGTCACTGAATAAATTTTTTTTGGTCATCGAGCTTATTTGTTTGCTTTTATTTTTTGACATCTCACAAATTCGTTCTCAATCGTTCAAACAAAAGTAAATTTAAATTTACGCAAAATTGGTTTGTTTCATTTCGAATTGCAAGACAACGAGTGTAGTGTCATTGAAAACAACACAAACTTGAATCAAGCAACAACTACGGCCACACGTAGGTATTCTAATTTAAGTGTATTGCATTAAGTGCGTTTCGTTATTTTCATATTTAAATTTGTTTGTATCTTTGGATATTTTTGGTGTCGCATTTTCAGTGAATATTAAGTGTATTACATTCACATATAAGTTACGTAACTGAAGCAATGCCACGTCTTCGTGGACGAGGGGGAAATATTGGTCGACGGACTATCCATTCACAATTACGGTTAAATACATCGGCACAAGATCAATTGACGGACAATGAACACGCGAACAACAGCGTTTGCAAGTATAATATAAAAATAAGTCGGTTGTGTTTGAATTGATGTTCTCTTAATGCGTGAACGGATTTTGTTTCTGGAAACTTTAAATGAAAGGTGACGTCAATACCAAGGTTTGTATAAGGCATTTGTATGTGTATAAGTTAAACGAGTTATAGGCATTTTAGCGAACATACTTTAAATGAAATTTTGTGGATATGTTAAAGATACGACCGTTTTGGTGGCCATCCGACAGGTGGTAGTCAATCTCCGAAACCACTCAACTGATTTCAATGGAATTTTGTGGATGGGTATGTTAGGTTCCACCTAGGAAGATGGTATAGTTTTGGACCCGTTGGGTGGCGCTGCTGTCGAACGATCAAGAAGCCGGAAATCTATGAAGTCGTTTCTAAGCATTGAACTCAATTTAATTCCAAGGGAGTTTCATTCGTTCAATAGAGAGGTTCAACTATCAAAAGGGATGCTAATAGTTTAATAAATTTAGGCGGTACGAAGTTCGCCGAGTCAGCTAGTCTAATATAAAATATCATTGAGAAAGGGTTTCTCTATCTCTATTATCAGCAAATGCACACACTTAGCCAACCTTATCAAATATTACACCATCCAAACTATTACGCTACAATTAACTCTAAATGAATAAAAGCATTGATGTTGCCAGCAATCAACACACAACATCTCACTTGAATTTATTTTCAACTTAAAGGTATACAAACATGTAATATTGATTGATTTTGATGTCATCTAGTTCAAGGATCAATTAATCATCTCGTTGAGCTATATTATAGGCCGCCCAAACCTCATCAATTACTATCAATGACTTTGCACAACCTCCTCGAACATGATAAGACCATTTGATCTTTCGATGTTGATTATCCAGCAGAGCACATGCATGACTAGCCACACATACATTCACACTAACAAAGGGATAATCGTTTCACTTATGTATTCAATATTTGTTTTTCTCATCTGCAGCACAACAATGTGAGGGGTCTACTGCCAGAAAAGAAGCAAGCTACATTCACCGAAAGAAGCCAATTAAAGTATGCCAAACGATTGGTCGTTAAACTGGGCAGCGCGGTCATCACCCGGGAGGATAATCATGGACTTGCACTGGGACGATTGGCGTCCATTGTCGAACAGGTATTTTTTGATGATTTGTATGTTGCTACCGAGACGTTGTAAAATTGTAATACATCCTCGATGTTAACGACCCGTAAAGTGTTCATAAAATTTTAAAATATCCTGTTTATTGTGGGGCATCTTCACACCCGGGAAACGTTGTTCTATATGTCAGTAAGATGGGGTACTAGGCGATAACTCATAGTAAAAGATTGAGGTTCATAATGCTGGTGTTGGTACACAAGATGTGTCCCAATTTGTGAAAAGGTCTACACTTAACGCCCTCAAATTTGAAGAGACTTTTGTGACTTGAAAGTTAAAATTTGTTTACGGAGTTTTTTTCTGAGAATAACGTACTTGCGCCCTGATGCGGGCGTCAAGATGTCCCTTTGCAAATATCCGACTATGAATCTCTTCACATCTGTCTTTGTCGTTTAGAGTGCATATACCCTTTACAAAAGCTATGGTAGGCAGTGTTATTTATGGCACAATAGATACATTATCCCATGGGATTTTGTTAGATTATCTTGGATTTTTTTTTTCTGAAACAGAAACGATTTTGTTCGACAGTCACTTTTGTCAAAAACGATTTCAAAGATTTGTTTCGAGGAAATCCTGCAACTTTTCACATTAGCTTTGGACAAGTATTTTCTTTAGAGTAAATGCCGCTAGTTTCGATATATAACTTCCGATGATGGCGCTGACATTTGTCAATGTCTCATAAACTATGTGGATCGTTTATTTTGTGCGGGTGTATTCACAACAAAGTTGACTTGAGTGAACACAGTAGCAAACACAAACTGTTACGTGTATTGAATAAATAATGAAGAGAAACTGGGATGTTAAGAGCAAAAAAGTTTCTAATCAATCACATATTTTAAGGGGTTTCGTTAACATTTCTATTCGGCATTTGCAAGTTGTAGGGGTAGTTGGTCAGTGGTATCCTTCGTTTAGCTCTCTGAGAAATACAAACTAGACTTTTTACCTCTTGAGAAGGTCTGCCAAATACGCTCGCATGTATTTCTGTCCTGAGAAAGCTCCTTAGTTCAGACGTTTGAATTTGGCTTTAATAATTAATTTGTACCAAACTCATAAAATCGTCACACAAAAAATATATACACAAAATAAAAAATTGTGAGAAGATTTTTTCGACGCAATGTTTTTGTCGGGTTTTGCGGCGTGCTTTTATGATCTAATGTGTTTTTCGATGCTGTCTCAATATTTTTAAACACATCTCTGTCTCTGACCCTTTTTCGTACGAGCTTTGAAGCCTTTTCGATTTTTTTCTTAAGCTTATTTCGATTTTTTTCCCGTTTTTGACGTGTTTTTGAATGAGTCTCTGCGTGCACTTTTCGACACTTCTGACTCTATTTTTAACATGTTTTTAGGACTATTTGCTAACGTAGTTTTAGGTGTGATATTGACGTGTTTTTGAATGATTTTTTGCGTGCGTTTTCCAACAGTTCTGACGCTATTTTCCACACGTTTTTAGGACCGTTTTCCGTGCCTTTGCACTCATTTTCTGTTCTGAAACGGCTTTTTGACGAGTTTTGGGGCAATTTCTTACTGTTTTGGAACCCCTTTTTAGCCTGTTTTTTGATACATTCGCCAAGGCTTGTTTGACGCCTTTTTCGATCCCTTTATTCGAGTGCTTCTGAGCGATTATGAACATAATTTTCTTTTTGCTGAATTGTTGTTTGTTGAATTTTTAACAAACATTTTAAAGATTGGTTACTCCTTTTCAACATGTCTTGTGACGCGTTTTTAGATCGTTTTCAACGCAATTCCTGACTCGTTTTTCGATTATTTTTTCGTGTGTTTTTGGAAATAATGTTTTACGAAATTTTTGACGTTCGTTTCGATGTGTTTTTTGCATAATCGAACAGATTCACAGTCCAATCTTTTAAAATTAATAGTTTTTAATATCCCTGTTGTTCCTTCCTTAACAAACAGGAAGCTTTGAGCAATATTGAGTTGTCTCACTGATTAATTCCTCAAATTCACTCCAAAACACGATCATTAGATACATGCCATTATAATGACTTTTCTAACAAACAAATTTCAAAACATCAAAGTAACTTCCAATATTAGTTTGTCACAAAATTTCAATTTCAGTATATTCCCTAACTTTTCTTAAATCGAATCTGACCCTCCAAGATTGCGCAATTCTTATTTCAAATAAAAATCATACTTCCCAGTTAACAGAAGTGAACTTCAATTTGGAGCTTCACTTCCGCTTCAGTTCAATTTCCCCCAAGCACCATCTTTCATGATATCAAAAACATTTAACAGAATAATACAACTAACTCTACTTATTGTTGGGAAAAAATAATTTCTTTTAAAATTGCATTCGCCAAATAATAAAGCGCAGAACAGTCAACCAACAAGCTTCAAGTTGCGTGTCCAAGAAAATACGAAATACTTATTCAATTTTTTCTCGTTCTACTTATCGTAGCTCTTCCACGTTCACCAAAAGTTTCTCTGAGAACATTTAGATCGAAATTTTATTTCTTGCGAAACCATTTAACTACTCCATTGAAACGGGGGACATACACACGATGCCAAAACAAAAAATCTAATCTAATGCGTTTGTGTGATATTATTTCTTCGAAAAGGATACCTAACAATGGATATTATGGAATTTAAATTGATTTTTTTCTTTTGCATATAGGTTGCCGAATGTCATTTGGAGGGACGAGAAGTTATGATGGTAACAAGTGGCGCTGTAGCATTTGGAAGCCAAAAACTGGCACAAGAATTATTAATGTCTCTGTCAATGAGGGAAACTCTATCACCCAAGGATCCCACGCGCGCGGTAGGTCGTTAATCTTGGAACACTAGACGATGATGTAGATATGTCCTTGGAGAACCAACTTTTGATTTGGATCGTTTTTTGTTTTTGTTTTTTTTTTTTCTATTTTATGGCATGTGCACCACAGGAAGCTGGAATGATACTGGAACCGAGGGCAGCAGCTGCTGTTGGACAATCCGGATTGATGTCACTATATGATGCCATGTTCGCACAGTATGGGGTGAAGATAGCACAGGTTTGTTTGATGTTACATTTTTTTAGTTAAGGATATGATTTATACATAAATAGGCTGAGACGTGGTTTTTGTGAAGGAGATTTAATTGAGAGACTTTACTACTTGGGTATGTCGAGGCAAAACAAAATCCTACGCATGAGTCTCCTTCAATTGACATGCGCAACCTAATTTATGTGGAAGCAATGTCGTGGGCTTGGTTTTTGGCAACTCCTGTTATAGGAAATTGGGAGGTCTGTTCAAGGATACTAGTCTTCTAGACGTTTGGCAGTCATTTGTGGGATTCAAAAATATATATATTTTTTTTTTTTTTGTATGGGGGTTCGCTGGAAGGGAAAGTCATCGAAAGACATTGCAGAGCTAGAACGCGAGGGATGCTTCTGCAATAGTGAGGGACTTTAACCCATCTAAAAAACCTCCCTGGGGGACTGACTTTCGAAGATTTTGGAAGATTTGAATTTTTTGTTTGGCATGTGCATGCCCACAACTGGAGCCCGTAGGTCCATACTGGTTTTAGAACTTGCTTGTATAGCAATAGCTCATTGTAGTTGGACAGGGATGAGTATCTCCCAATAAGCCAATACATTTTACTGTATCGCATGTTCAACTCGTCTTTCTCTTTCTTTACATGCGTTTTCCAACGCAGTTTAGCGTCTAGATTCATGCCTAGATATTTGGCTGTATTTGAGTATTCCACTACATTGTTGTCTATGTACACTGGAATATGTGGTACGTTTTTATACGTAAAATTAATATGGACAGACTTTAGATCATTTAATCTAATCTGCTAATTTGTAGTCCACTCTGAGATACGGTTTATTGCTCTTTGGAGCTTTTTTGTTGCTATTTCAACAGTTGCTCCGACAGCAAGTACAGCAGTGTCATCTGCAAAAGTTGCTATAGTGGTTTCTCCACTTTCAGGCAGATCGCTAGTGAATAAGAGGTATAGCACTGGCCCAAGCACACTGCCTTGTGGTACACCAGCTTTAATTTCTCTTAATGTTGAGTACTCTGTCTCTTGTTTAATTCTGAAGAATCGACCTGATATATAAGACTCCAGAATGGCCGAATACTGATTCGGCAGTTGCCTTTGTAACTTGTGAATTAGTCCTTTGTGCCAGACTTTATCGAAAGCCTGTGCTATATCAAGGAATATTGTAGAGCACACATTTTTCTCTTCAAATGCATTTTCGATCTTATCTGTGATTCTATGCACTTAGTCAATTGTAGAGTGCTTATTTCTAAATCCAAATTGGTGATTTGGGACTAGCGATTTTTCATCGATTATTTTTTGCAGGCGTTTTACCAGCATTTTTTCAAATAACTTTGACAATATTGGTAGTACCGATATTGGGCGATATGAGGTTACTTCGCTTGGTGGTTTGCCTGGTTTTGGTATCATTATTACCTCCGCGACCTTCCACATGCTTGGCACATATCTCAACTTAAATGCAGCATTTATAATCTGCGCTAGTTTTTTTTAGACCTTTTTGTGGGAATTGTTTTAAGATTTCCCCTGTAATCAGATCAAACCCTGGGGCCTTTTTTATATTTATATTTTCTTTAATTTCTTTGGCAAGTTCTTTAGCTGTTACCGATCGGATTGGTCGATCTTCTTCGCACCTTTCTTCGATTCCTTGGTAACTTTTACCTTCATAGGGTTTGAAGACGTCCTCGAGATACTCTGCAAAAGTGTTTGCTTTCTCTTGGCTGCTTTTTGCCCAGTTACCTTCTTTGGTTTTTACTGGAGGGATGTGGGCTATTGGTCGGTTCATTTTCTTTGTTGCCTTCCAGAGCGAGTAGTCGGTACTAGCATCATTTGTAAGACTGCTAAGGTAACTTTTTAAGGACTCATTCTTCAATTCTTTTATAGAATTTCTGAGCTTATTATTCAAGTTGTTTAGTGTGATTTTGTCTCTTGGCGCCCTTGTCTGTTGCCAACGCTTTCTAGCTTTCCTCTTTCGTGTAATGATTTCACATATTTCGGGAGGGTAAGAATTTTGCTTAATCTTTTTTGTTGTTTTAGGAGTTGCTGCCCATGCAGCATTTTGTATGTTCAGTGATAGTATTTGCACTGCTTTTTCTAGTTCGTCTACTGTTTGGATAGCTGATGATAGTTGGATACTTTCTTCCAACATCTGTCGAAAGTAGTTTCAATCAGTCAGTCTATTAACAAGTTTTTGTTCTTTTATCATTATTTTATCGCCAAGTGTAAACGTGCATCGAATATATATTCAAAAATATTCGATGCACGTTCTTAGAAACGTTACCACTTTTATGGCGCATTCATCATCTATACATATAATAAAACTGTAGCCGGTTTCATGTGTTAACGGTTGGCCTGAAAACTACAGCACAGATTTCGATGAAACTTTTTTTTGAAATGTCCCTTAAGATCCTGAGAAGGACATAGGCTATTCCTTTCATTGCCATGCCCTCTTTTTGGGAACGTTTTTGACCAAAATGCAAACAAACCAAAGTAACAGAGCCAACACATAATAATAAGATAATTAATTTAAGCTATCAATCAGCTTTCTGTGTCATCTAGAAGCTGAGCTACTGCCCAAAATCTGACATGAAAAAAACTAAATTTATTTTCTCAAATCGAAAATATCAGCAACCGTTGTTCTGCCATAAACTAAGTATTAAATAGACCGTCAGCTCTTACAACTTAAGAGAATTTGCCTACAAGCTGTTTTCCGTATTGCTATGTGGAAAAGTATGTGTGCCATGTTAAAGTAGACTAGCCGCACGCATGCACTCGCGAATAGGTACCTGACAGATGCCTGGTAGTTGATTCTGTGGTAACATTGGAAAAAATTCAAATAATTGCCCGTTATCGGGACGTGTTAAGAAAACGGTGGGTATGGTGTGGTGAATTTAGTACCAAATTTTTTTAAAACGCATAGGTCATACATAAATTAGGATTTCATTCATTATACCTAGATAATCTTCATAGTACGGGATGTTTACATTTTTGTTGTTAACAATGGAAATCGATAGACTACCTACATGAATCATTCACAAAAAAAAAAACCGCTTATTAATATAAAAAAATATCTGATTACTAATGATTATGAATCGATTATGTCAGCAGCAAAACTTAAATGCGTGAGACATATCAGGGTACAAATGAGTAAACATGTTTATTTTCCACTTTGCTTAAATACATTTTCAGTTTCGTTCCTTCCCGTATATTTTAAAGACAATACATTTTCGTTGATTGTGTCAACTAGACTTTTTCTTTTTATTATAAATTAACATTATTTATATTCTCGGCTGACGCAATTGATTTCAAATGTATTTTCATAAATTATGTCAATGTTCCAAATTTTCTAAACAATAATTTTTTTTTTTAATAAACGGAATCTTCATGAAAAGATTATAACTAAAAACTCATATCCTCTTTCAAATCTTAATATTCGTAATCAATTATTCTCTTTAAATTCTTTGCCGTTTTTCTGTGGACATTCAAGGTGAAATAATTTTTCGCCAAAAACAGCAAACGAAAACAGACACACTAATTATAAGAACAATTTTATTTTATTTCACACATCATTCATTTGTTTGTTTATGTTGATTACTTTCGCTATTATACATTTTGTAAAATATCTACATGTTTTCGTGGTAAAATAAAACAACAAATTTAAACTCTCAGAACGCATCCATCAGCTGACAGAAACTCACCAAATACACTAACTCAGTCAGTGTTCTTAGCACTCTCTCTTTATTTTTCACACGAAGCGTGTTCATTTTTCCCTTTTCTTACTTACTTACTTAACGGGCTCCCGACCCGTGAAGAGTCTCTGCCTGAGACAGTGTAGCCTTCCATCCTCTGCGATCCCGGGCACGCTGCTTCCAGCTATCCAGACCAAGCGCTCTGGCATCCGCGATGGCTTGGTCTTTGAAACGGAGGTTCGGTCTTTCTTGTCGTCTCGAAATTGGCGGCTGGGATTCGAAGATCCTCTTAGCTGGAGCATTATTGTCCATTCGCTCGATGTGGCCGAGCCAATGTAGTCGACATATTTTGGCCTTTTGGACTACATCCACATCTTGGTACAGCTCATAGAGTTCGCGGTTGTATCTTCTCCTCCATTCGCCCTCCTCGCACACAGGACCAAAAATCCGCCGAAGAATTTTTCTTTCGAAGGAGCCCAGTATAAAGCAGAGCTGGCAGGATAAGGGTTCTGTAAAGCATACATTTTGTCCTTCGAGTTAGTAGTTTTGAACCCAATTGTTTTGCCAAACCGAAGTAGCAGCGGTTTCCTAGGGTAAGTCTTCGCCGGATCTCCACTACGATGTCATTTGTGGAGTTCATGTTTACACCGAGGTAGATAAACTCCTTAACTACCTCGAAATTGTTGCTATCAATAGTGACGTTCTGTCCTAGGCGGTGGACCGATGCTTGTTTGTTTGTTGATAGCATGTACTTTGTCTTGTCCTCATTTACTACAAGACCAACGAATTTATCCTGTTCTTCAATCGCCGTAAAAGCCTCTATCACGGCACGCTGGGAGCGACCGATGATGTCAATATCTTCTGCTGGACGGATCTGTTGAAGATAGTGCCTTCCGTGTTGACACTTGCCCTGCGCACTATCTGCTCTAACACGAGATTGAAGAAGTCACATGGTAGTGCGTCTCCTTGCCGAAATCCGGTGCATGTTTGGAATAGTTCGGAGGAACTACTTCCAAATTGCACGTTGCAGCGTGTGTTCTCCAGCGTCACGCTACATAGCTGGATAACTTTTGCCGGGATCCCGAATTCGGCCATCGCCACATAAAGCTCCTGGCGATGAATGCTATCATATGCGGCTTTAAAGTCGATGAATAGGTGGTGAGTCTCGACTTGAAATTCATTGGTCTTTTCCAGGATTTGCCTCAGCCTTTTCCCTTTTCACTAAACTCAAATTCCCATAGTTTTTTTTTTATGGAAAAAACATACTTTTAAAAGTAAAATTTGTATTGTTCGGAGAGAAAATCATATTAATTATTTCTCTAGCTAGGGATAATAAAATTCATCATAGGTATCCATATTTGGTAAGAAATAAATATATTTGCTGCGTATTGTACCAATGAATTTAAATGTGTAGGGCTAATTGTTTGGCTTTAAAGATAGGATAGTTTTGGACCCGATAAGTGGCGCTGTTGTTGATGTAAATATTTTAATTGAGTTACTCGAAGTATTAATTCTACGCAGACGAAGTCGCGGGTACCAGCTAGTTTAAAATAATTGGACACATTTTTGCGTTCACTTTGAACATGTTTTTCGGTACGTTTGGCGATACTTTCTTTGACACGTATTTTGAATTGTTTTTTAGGTACGTTTCTGATTTTTGACACATATTTTGACAAGCTTTTTAAATTGTTTTGTGCACTTTTCAGACTACTTTTAGGTGTATTATTAACGTCTTTTGTACACATTTTGATACACTGCATCGTTTTTCGCCGTTTTGTCACCATTTCCTTGATGCTTTTTAGACCGGTTTGCTAACGAATTTGTAGGCCCTTATTGTTTGGCTTTGATGCATTTATTGCCCAGTTTTGTGCCTTTTTTGACACTTTTCAACGCTTTTCTCAAATCTTGTAAAGTTGCGGCAACAACTATGCCCGTGTTCTATATCTAATAAAGTACTGTCTACCTTGTGGTGTCCGTTTCGATTACGTATTTAAGTAATCAAAGGAAAATGACGACAACCTGGCAATGACCTGTATCCTAATGACAATCGTACTCATAAATTTCAAATTCAACTGTTGTACGGGCTCGGCTAGTGTGCTCTACGAAATGGTTGCTCTCTTTCGTACCATTCACAACAACTTTCAACTTGTTTTACTGACATCTGTCATCTGCAGTGGTCGTCTAACGCGATTTTGAATGATGATATCAACGCCTGCATTGACTTGTTGCAAAATCCAGGAGAGCACTCGACCAACGTATTTGTTTGCCAAATTCACTCAAGCTGTGTGCATCAATCATCAATTTTAACCATTAGTTCAAGCTCCTATACTACCGTAATGCAGACACTTCAGAAGACTACTCGCAAACAATTTTAAAGCCAACATAAAAACACTACAAATCAAGCCCTTCACAATGCACATACCCCGCGCTTCAATTCTCGAAGCTTCGTCAATTAATTTCTGTGAAGATGAATACAAACGACCTTCGGTAGCCACACAACGAGATCTAACTTCCATATCGAATCGAACTCATAAATTAAACATACAGCATCTGAAATGCATAGCAAGTCGCAACCAATAAAGTCTTATTCCTGCTACTGCCACTGCAAATTCTTGAAAAACCAACTCACAATTCAACAATTTATTTCACCTTTCCGATTTATTCCGCACAGGTCCTTGTAACGAAACCAGATTTCTACAACGAGGAAACAAGAAATAATCTCTTCTGCACGCTGTCGGAATTGATTAGTTTGAACATCGTTCCGATTATTAATACAAACGATGCTGTATCCCCGCCAATGTTTATCAAGGATGATGACCTTCCATCTGGTTCGAAGAAAGTGAGTCCAGCGTTTTTCTGCTCCTATAGATTTTGCTGCTCAATTTTATTTACCGATGTCTCTTTTGCAGGTAATTGCTATAAAGGACAATGACAGCTTGGCAGCTATGCTTGCCGCCGAAGTGCAAGCTGACTTACTCATTCTAATGTCCGATGTTGATGGTATATACAATAAACCACCATGGGAGGACGGTGCCAAGTTGATGCACACATACACATCCAACGATATGCAGAGCATTGAGTTTGGCAAGAAGTCCAAGGTGAGAGAGTAGTTTTGGTTAACAAATTTTCAGTGAACTTATGTGTCCTGTTGGTTGATTTCTGGCTCAGGTTGGTACCGGTGGCATGGACTCTAAGGTGAAAGCTGCAACATGGGCCCTGGATCGCGGTGTTAGTGTTGTAATTTGCAATGGCATGCAGGAGAAAGCTATTAAAACAATAATAGGCGGCAGGAAGGTGGGAACGTTCTTCACCGAGTCCACGGAGGGATTTTCAACGCCCGTCGATGTTTTGGCTGAGAATGGTAAATATGATTTCTATTTTGTTTTTTGTAACTTGAATTGTTGGTGTGCGACGGGGCCATTTGTTTAAATTAAAGACCATTCTTGAATGAAATTGAATGCAAATGTTGGTGAACACTTTCATTTGGATACAGGCAACGTTGAGATTAATTGTGGAAATATGGTAATTTCATTGCAGCACGTACTGGCAGTCGACAAATGCAGGCACTGTCCGCCGACGAGAGAGCGAGCGCTGTGAATACCCTAGCTGATCTGTTGATATCTAAACAGGATTTCATATTGAAAGCTAATGCCATGGACTTGGCTGAGGCGCAAAAGAGTGGACTGGCGAAGCCTTTGTTGTCGAGGTTGTCGTTGAATGCGGGAAAATTAAAGAATTTGGCTGTCGGACTGAAGCAGATTGCGGATTCCAGTCACAGGGTATGTGCATGTTTGTGATATGTATGGACATGGACATAGGTTATCACTAGTTTACTATGAAGGCTTAAAGGAACTGTGTAGATATAGCGCAATATAGGCCCATAAATGCTTTGACAAAATGTAGTATATTACTATAGTTACATTTGTTTAATGTTTTCCTGAGCATTTAGTTACAAATATCATACAGGCTTCTGCATTTTTTAATGAAGCCATTTTTTTATTTATTTTTTGATATAATAAGTTCCTCAAATATTGCGCAATAAGATGAAAATTTGTTATTTTATTTTCTGCTCTTCAACTTTGGGGCACTAACAAACACTAGTTTTAGTCGAGCAAAAAATGTAACAGAATTGTAATTTAATTGGATTATTTTCTAGAAGAGCTTGAAGCCTTTAACACTGCAAAGCGCACTGAATTGCATGCTCAAAGGACACTTTTTTAGCCGTAAAAGCTGCTCATATAAGGTGGGCATAACACCATTCCAATTTTCACAATTTTACCTTTTCAAAATAGATTTTAAAAACTGATACAACTTATTACCTACAATTTAAATTTATATAGAACAAATTGTTTGTCCTTATAAGCGAAACAATTATATGATTTTTGGCCACACTTTTTTTTTGGTCGTACCAATTATGTCGCTATTTCGAGTACGATTTTTATGTATGTACGAAAGGAATCATGTATGAATAATTTTAAACTTTCTTGTATACGTAGTGAGAGAAAGATACATATGTATAAGGTTCGTTCGGGTACTTTTTTGCAAGCGTAAAATTATTAAAAATTTTCTAAGGAACTGTTCAAATGCGACCACGAACTAAGAAAATTGAAAAAAATGAGAGAGAAATCCACTTCCCCTCTTTTAATTCAATTCCAACTTATTTTGTAGATGCTGCATTTTGTAAGAAAACCGGTCACGTACTTCTCTTGAAATTGAGAGATTTCTCTCTCGATTTTTGATATTTGACATTTTTAATTTTTTTATGCTGAATGTAAACGAACGAACCTATTGTATATCCTATAAAATTTCGAACTCGAGATTTTAATCAATTCTGACATAACGGTGATAGAGGAACCCAAAAAAGTGAGTCTCACAATTATGTACGGCGGACCGATTTGTTTCAAACTTTGGACTTGGAGTCTATTATTAGCGGTACTTTCCATATAACGGTTTCAACCAAAATTGATATTCGAGCTTAAGTAGGTGTGGTTACCATATCTGCATATACAGTTTTTCGCTCAAAAAATTTAATAACGGTACTTTGAGAATTGGACTTATCTCGGTAATGGTACATACGATTGAAGTAAAAATTCATTCCTGAGGTAATTTCGTCATCGTAAAATGGATTAAAAAAAATGTTTTTTTTATTGTTTACTTTTGATTTTGACCAAAATGCAATCTTGGAATAAAATTCAAACATTCCAAATTATTCGGTCCTTCATTTTATATTCGAATCAACGAAGGTTTGGATAGGTTAGGTTAGGTTGAGTGGGATTGTGAGATCGTCACAAAAGACCAGGCACCAAGACCAACCTCCTCTACGTTGTTAAAAGAGTACCTGCCTAGGTGCTTCCTTCTACTCCGATCTCCGAGCAATTGCTCGACACTCGCATAGAAGGTGGGAGATATCTTCCGTGACTTGTATGTAGGTCCTCACAGTACCTGCATATATCCGTATGAGCTAATCCTAGTCTCATGGCATGCTTCCTTAGAAGGCAGTTTCCAGAGAGTATTCCTACCGTTATCTTAACGAATCAACGAAAACATAAAGTGCTTTTTGTTACTGCCTGTACTCAAGCTCTTTTACTGGTCAATGTGCCTACACACTAAAAAAAGATAACGAGAACAAAATCCGGAAAATTCCACGACTCCAGTTTGGAATTTTCACCAAACTAAATAATTAACAAAACACCACCGCAGACTGTCTAATTTTACACAATGTCTTCCAATTTCAATTGCATCCCGTCTATTTATTACAAGGGTCGCGGATTCTCGATATTCTGTTATCGACTTTAAAACATTAAGGATAATCCACATATTATATGGGTAGATAATAGACGCCTTTTATGATGTAATCATCTCATGGTGAGTCCACCTAAAAGACATATTCAGCCTTCGCCTTCCATAATAGTTTTTGGAACTATTTATGTAAAACTAATAGTCGTTTCGAGATAAACTCGCCCGGTAGCCCAACGAGGCAGGCCAACCTGCAGACTCTTGCAAAGTACCACCCTTCAGATGTGACAAAAAGGAAATAATCAGATCCAGCAACCTTTTTGCACTTTAACTTGAACATTTATAGCTTAAGCTAAATACCTTTTTGTAGCGCAATATCAATGGATTTTTTGGTGGTGGTCGTGCCAAGTCCAGCACACCAGTCACGGTGTTAATGAAGGCTTTCTGACAGTCCTGCTCCTGCGATCGATGATCATTATGGAGGTCTCCTGCGACTGTAGCTTATTTGACATTATATCATTTAAGGCGGTTTCATTGTTAATATGCGCGTATTTCGTATCATGTAAAACTGGGTAGTGGTCCGCGCGGAGGGTTCGGTCATTTGCATACTTGTTGATGCTTTATAAATATTGACATTGGCTACATTTCGGCAACAGCCTTGGTCATTATTGGAGCCTCTTTCTCCCCTCTCATGTATTATCACCAAAGACCTCCCAAAGGCATTGGCTGCTACCTAGACCCCAGTCGGCGTACTATATGCATATATTAGCCACTAACATGGAGGTGAAATAGTATGAGCTGACAGTGTAAATCTTAAGTGAGAAGTCACTCCTGTTCTCATATATTCGCATCACCACCATTCTTACCCTTAATTTATTTGCGGGTATATTAGGTTAGGTAGACTATATATTCAATAGTCTAGACTAGGTAAAGTTAGCAAAGATTTATGACCTCTTTCAGCATCAACATTGATAAGTTTCGTCCCATCACTTCTTGTTCTTGTTCCAAGTACTCACCCATTCAAATAAGCTATACTCGTAAACTTTTCCGTTGGCCTTGCCACCATCTAATCAATAGTATGACAAGATTTATTATATTCCGTATAATTTCCCATGTAATTTAGGAAGATATCCTTAGTGAAATATCAACTGCTGATAAGTCATTGGTAGATGGTATAGTGGACTATAGTGGATTGTGTTATTGCTGATTTTTGGCTTATTTTCAAACCTTACAACAATTTAACAAAATGGTTACTTTATTGGGCTAGCCAAGTGCAATGCTCATTTAGCTGATGGACAAATCTACCGTGCATTGCACTGAGGTAACCTTACATGCGTTAATTATTTGTGTTTATTGGGACACTCCAGTGCAATGCTCTTATTGATAAATATGCATTATTGCATGCATATACATATTTGTCGCATTGGCCTAGAGTGGCCTGGGTTTTAGAGTTTGTATCTATTGTGTCTATGTATAAACAACTGCATTTGGAACTACTTACCTAATTAAAATGGTTAAAGGCGCAAGTTCAAACAACCATGCGACTCCATCTTAAAGAAGAATTACAAGAAAACAGAAATAATTTAAAATTGCAGTCTAATAAATCCCTACTCGCTTCGTTAACACAAGGCCGTCGCGTCGTTATCGTTGCTTTCAATTTGCCGTTTTAAGGAATAGGTACCCAAACCAACCTTATTATTTCCTTTCAATTTGAAATTCAGGAAACTCATGAACACTTCAAAATGGACGCATTAATTATTCAGCGTCTCTTACTTTTGTCGGAGTAAGCGTACATAAAACAAAATTAAAAATCCCTCGCAAAGTACTTAAAAAACTTCACTGCACTTACGTGTTCGATCTTGAGACTAAACTTTCGGGTGATATCGTTAGCGGAACGATGTTTAAAAAAGTTGTCCATTCCGGCAAAAGTGTCTCAAAGTGCTATTAGCACTTTTTTACAGTAAAGTAAGTGTACAAAAATAAAAAAAAGAGTTTTCCAAATGGGAGGATAGTTGGATTTCCTTTTTTATATGTATTAAATATTGTACCCTATCAAGGAGAAAAAGGTGTCAGACACAGCCTGCCCGTAGAACTTTTTAAGATAGAATCGAGCCCGGCAGCACTCTTTTAATTTAATGAGAATTTCTATCGAGTATTTGGCACTTTGACATATGTAAGAGTAGTAAGCGAACTTTTGAGCTTTGTTGGGTTGGTAGACATGTTGGATTGAAATGGAAGAACACTGCTGTGTCAAATGTGGCTGGGAATGGGCTGACAGATGAGTGATACTAGCTCCCAAGACTAGCAAGAGCGTTGTTGATTTTGTCACATAAAACTCGTTTGTTAAATACCCTAAACAAATTCAATAGAAACCAAATCCTCGTGCCCGTTGGAGTATTTACCGGACACCGCATCATAATACGCATTGATCTAGCCATCTTCATAAATGACTTCTCTCTAAGCTACGGGTCTTTGTGGAAATCTCTGAAGCTGGTTCCAACCCCTTCAGTAACACTGCCTACCTTCCGTGAATAAAAATTCTACTTTAAGGATAACAACAATAACTTTTGTGTAAAAATTGCACACGGTGCCTCAGGCGGAAACTTTCAAGCCATCGCAATTCATAAATCTTCTGCCAACTAGGCTAGACACATATAAGGTATTGAGTTTCTCTACCTCATTGACTCCTATTGGTATTCATTTATGCCCAAGCGTTTTATATACCATTTTTCATTTTTGCGACTACAGCTAGTTGGATAGTTGGATAGATTGGACAGCTTGGTTGGATAGACGCTGAGATTCCATTCATAGACCGGTCCTTAATGTCTTAACTGCCTCCAATTGAGCACTCCAAGTCGGTTGAGGTTCTACTTTACTGCGTTGTAGCTCTGGGTTAGATTCGAAGACAAGAATCAGTCTGTCTTGCTGTCCTTGTTGATGTCTATTCACACCTATTAACGCAAACCGGACCGAATATGTTATTGCCTTAATACGGTCTTTTTCAAATAAAATAAATAAATGACTCTTTGGACCATGTGAAAGGGATCTACAGATCTACAGTCTTAGGTCAATTTTGTTATTCAAACGGCTGAGCTGAGATGTTTTTCTGACGTTCGCGAGAAATGACATATTCATCGTACTATTATTAAACGTTTGAATCTCATTTCTTGAGGTTATACCTCCTCCATTCCTTTGATTTTCTTTGAAGACGTTTGTGCTCTTCTGTTTGTGACTGCCTAAAGCGTTCAATTGCAAAACCCCCTTTAACTCGACCTAGTGAAATAAATAAAAATGGCATAAAGCCCAAAACGTATACTTAGAGTTCAGTATAGGACTTAACCCTGCTCCCTGTTTACAGTATTACGCAATATGCGCAATTGGGCATCTTGGTTGTCGCCTAGTGAAACTTAGCACATAAGAGGAGCTACTTCTGATGCCTTGCTGCGAGCACTTCTAATGATCTTTCGAACTTGATTCACTCGGCATGGCGTTTCTTGAGAGATTGAGGAGAACGCGGCTGGGTGTATGCATAATTCACTGAAAACCTCTTGAGATCCCAAACAGTCCAAGACGTACTTCTAATAGCGTCTTTCTGTTCTAAGACTGTTCGAGATATATGCCAACATTTCTTGGTGGCTTCAACCAACCCGAAGTCGATATCTGGGAATATGCGAACTCTTAAAATAAATGTAAAAGTGATAAAGCTCTCTAATTACTTGTCGGGACAATGGTCAGATGGGTAAGTTGGGAAGCTCTTGGATTTGTAGAACTTAGAAGCTTTTTCTGCATTTTGAGTCAAAGAGGAGGCACTAAAGATACGATTACATTACGTGTCATTTTTCGTGGCAAGCTGATGTCACAAAAATTGGGGCATTCGGTGGTCACTCGTGTGTCTTTCGTGAGAGTGCGCTGTGACTCTTGTCACTCGTAGTGATTTTAGATTAGGTGGCGTTGTGAGATCGTCACAATTTTCAATTTCCCTACAGAAATGAATTATTGTCCCGATATTGTTGGAGGAACCAACCGCCTCTAAGCTGTCAAAGAAGTACCTGCCTAGGTGCTTCCTTCTACTCCGTGCAATTGCTTGACACTCGCACAGAAGGTGGGAGACATCTTCCGTGACTTGTAGGTCCTCACAGTACCTGCATATATCCGTATTAGCGCAGCCTGGCTATCAATGTAGATGGCGATATTCTTATTGGATATCGATCTCATCTCAAGTTCCTCCGCAGCTTTGAGTACGGCCAGAATCTCTGCCTGGAACACACTGCATGTGTCCGGGAGTCTCAGGGCCATATGTAGGTCCAACTCGCTGGAGCATATACCTGACCCCGTACCCTCACTGGTTTTGGAACCGTTAGTATATACTGAGATCTCATCTTTTCTCGAGACTAGCTTCCTATGCCAGTCTTGTCTGTCCGGGTACGACACATTTTATGGAGTATCAAAATCAAGTGTACCAAGACCTTCATCCGCTTTTTCCGGGATTTCGGAGAAAGATTCCTTTAAGATAGTGCTGTGTCCTATCCTAATGTTTTTAAAGAGCCCTGCGTTAGTGAGCCGTAGCGCACTATTACCTGCATTAAATTGTATTTGTAGGTCCAGTGGTAAAAGATGCAAGAATGCTTCCAGTGCAGCCGTTGGTGTGGTACGTAAAGCACCCGTAACGGCAATGCAGGCTGTTCTTTGTACCCTGGTCAACATATCCCGTAAATACTTCTTGTTCGCGGCTTTCCACCAGACAAGAGCCCCATATGTAACTATGGGCCTTACTACCATTATGTATAGCCAATAGAACATTGACGGCCTAATGCCCCATTTCTTTCCTGCTGTCCTCTTACGAATGAAGAGAGCGTTATGAGCCTTTTTGACTCTCTCCTGAACGTTATGTTTCCAATTTAGTTTCCTGTCTAATACCGTACCAATATATTTTGCGCTCTCCGAGAGGGAAAAATATCGTCTCGTAGTCCACACCCTTCGAGCCTGTTGAGGGCTGTTTCCATAAGTTCACTTATCGTATTAAGGAATTTTCCTTGAACAATGATGACTACGTCATCCGCGTAAGCAGTGACGCTAAATCCTGCATTATTTAGTTCTTTGAGAATATCATCTACTATGACCAGCACCCCGAGAAGGGGGGAGATGACTTCTCCTTGGGGGTGCCTCTAGTAACAGATTTTCTTATCGAACTATTTATTTCCGAGTGTGGAATTGATATTTCTCGTCGAGAGCATTTCGCATAGCCAATTGGTAATTTTTTGATTGCATCTCTCCTGACATTATTAAAGGCTCCCTCAATGTCCAAAAAGGCAGCTAGTGCAAATTATTTCTGGTGAAGGCTGCTCTCTATATGCATGCTGAGCATTACATAGAGTTCCGCTGCAACACTTGCTTCTTATATGAATGTCAATAAGCCTTTCAAGTGTCAGTGATTTTAGATTAGATTAAATAGATTTTTTTTTAAATTAAAAAATTAAAAATCTAAAAGCATGGCATTGCCGTCTGCGAGAGTGACACTCGTAGTGATAAATTTATGACACATGTTTACATCATAATGAGGTCGGCATGTCAAAATTTGAAAAGTGGCATGTGTATTCGTAGCTTAAGTACAAGCTCCTGAATTAAATTTTGTTATGAGTGATATTTTCTGCTTCGAGACTTGTTTTAAGTCCGGCAAGTCGATATTTCGCCGCATATTCGACATGTATTGTCATGAGTTACGTTCTGAGCTTAAGAAATTTTCTTGATTTTATTCTGCGCTTTTAGAAAGTCTGATGCTGGATGTATCTGTTTTTTGCATAATTCTTGACTCTTAAGCTATGCGATACTAAGTGCAAAATCGACAGCCCCAAAGTTTACAGAGGTCAGGGGCGAACAAATGGTTAAGAAACAGATTACAAGGATATTGAGCTTACTCTATATGCTCAAAATGAAGAACGAAAAGGCTTCGAACGCAAGAGAGACAACCAAGGTTAAAGGTGAATGCTTTCCAAAGTCTATGCCTCCATACAACATATATTTTTTTTTAAAGGATAATCATTCTCATTGAAGGCTTGTTTTTACCTCTTATACCTACAGAAGATTCTATAGCCGTATTATAAAGTATTTTCCTTCAAAAAAATCACTTTTCCTGTTTTTGTTTTTGACCGGTAGTCCCTAAATGTTTTGACGAAAAAACAAAAAAAAAATAAATAAACAAATCACTTCAAATGCGATTTCATGTAAGGCTTGTGTATATTTTAACAGAACGTTGGTCGCGTACTGAGACGGACAAAATTAGCGGATAATTTGGAGCTCACTCAAGTCACCGTCCCAATTGGAGTGTTGTTGGTTATTTTCGAATCACGTCCCGATTCATTGCCACAGGTCGCTGCCTTAGCTATGGCATCGGCGAATGGTTTACTGCTGAAGGGTGGCAAGGAGGCGGCTTATAGCAACAAGGCACTCATGGAATTGGTGAAGGAGTCGTTGGCAACAGTTGGCGCCGAGAAGGCTGTGTCATTGGTGAGTGTGGAAATTTATTTGCTGATAGCCTTTGGATGTATTTTTTTTAATTTCTGATTTAAGGTTTCCACTCGTGAAGAAATCAGTGATTTATTGTCAATGGAGGATCATATTGATCTAATTATTCCAAGAGGTTCATCGGAGTTGGTGCGTAATATTCAAGAGCAGTCAGTGCATATTCCGGTTTTGGGACATGCTGAAGGTGTTTGCCATGTCTACATTGACAAAGATGCTGACTTGAAAAAGGCCATTAAAATTGCACGAGATGCCAAGTGTGACTATCCAGCAGGTTCGTTTCTTTTGTATTTCCAAGGGTTGGTATAAATGTGAGAACCTGTTGTTGATCTGTCAATAGATAGACACTTACTGCAATAATCAGAAAACAATTTAGGGATTCAACGAGAGTCTAATTTTACCACACTTTAATATTTTTTTTATGTAGCACATAGTTCCACTGAAAGCACAGTGGAACCTAACTACGTTAGGTACTGCCAAGTCAAAATGGAGTTGGTCTCTGCGTTAAAATTAAATATACAGTGCTTATTTGACGTTAAATGGGATGTTTTGACATCTTTATAAAAATAAACCTCCACCGGACGTGTATTAGGTATTTAGCAACTTCCTTTTGGGGTATGGATTTGGAAAGACAGTCTTAGGGCAGAATTACTACTTTGTGAAAATAAAAGCACAACAGTCAAAAGTTCTTTATACTTTAAATCGTCCATAGAAAAACTACTGACAAATTAACAGGAACTCCCAAAGCAAAACAAATTAACTACATACTGCTAAGTGCAGTGGACCCCGAAATAAATCTTACTCAATCGTAATTACTCATAACTTCAAAAGCAGCAAAAGCAACCCTACCGCATGTGTTACTAACTTATTTCCTGCAGATAAAGACGTAATAAATGTCACTCAATTAGTTCTACAGCGCACACACAAATATTGCTGCAGCAAAATTTTATTTTAACAATAACATTGGGTGGGTCATATATCAAGGACGTAGATTGCAGTAAATGTTTGAGAAAGTTGCCTTCACAAGAAATAAATTGGATTTGGCGAGTTATTTCAAAGGATTTGTCAGGAAATTTTGGAGTTGCAGCTCTACACACATTTGTAGTTGTGCAAGGTTGGATTATTAAGACGTCGACTTGTTTTCCTTTTAGCCTGCAATGCCATGGAAACTCTTCTCATACACGAGGACCTTATGAATGGAAGCATCTTCAATGACGTGTGCAATATGTTGAAGAAGGAAGGTGTGAAGATCTACTCTGGACCAAGACTGAATCAACAACTGACATTTGGTCCACCGGCAGCGAAGAGTCTGCGACACGAATACGGCTCATTGGAATGTTGTATTGAGATTGTGAACAGCTTGGACGATGCCATTCATCATATTCATACCTTCGGAAGCGGTCACACTGATGTCATTGTCACCGAAGATGGTAAGTTGGATTGAATGCGTTGAGAAATTTGTCATGACTTATTAAATTTACTTGTAGACAGTGCCGCTGAAAAGTTCCTAGCATCGGTTGACAGTGCATGTGTCTTCCACAATGCCAGCTCAAGATTTGCCGATGGATTCCGATTTGGTTTGGGCGCAGAGGTTGGCATTTCAACAGCACGAATTCATGCACGTGGACCAGTCGGCGTTGAGGGTCTGCTGACAACGAAATGGATCCTCAAGGGAAATGATCATGCGGCCGCCGATTTTGGCGAAGGTGGTGGCCGTGTCTGGTTGCACGAATCGCAGCCGTTGTAGAGTTAAGGAGGTTTTTGATTGTGACTGCCAAGATTTTGTTAAACAAATTTGTTAATTGAGGATGTTTTCATATAAAATAAACGAGATATTATAGTCTTAAAATTGTTTAAAGTGGCTGCCGTTGATTGGGTGAACAAATTTTAAAATGTTCCACATACGCCAGAGCGTACTCTTTGGCGTTGCTGTGGAATTGTTGGTTTTATGCAAGTAAATATACCCACAATATTGTGTTAAATAAATTATAAATTAAAATTTAAAAAGTCTGTCATAGATTTGGTGGTCAAAATCGAAATGTTAAACGACCGTGCTGGCAATCATGTAATGCTGTGTGTGCTGGTGCTGGAGCGTGCAGCACCGTACACGTGATATAAGTAAAACTTCTTAAAAAGGAATATGAAATCACAGATCGGATACTTCGGAATTATTTGAATTTGTTTTAATTTATGCGCAGTCATGGTGCTGGCTATGAAAATGGTATTGGGATAGGCTTATGGATAGTTAAAGATGTGTGGGGTAGGTGATCTTAAGAAAGGTGAGTCTCGCAATTCTGTTTGTCTGTTCGTTTACCGTCACTGTTAGTCGCTGCAGACGACTAAACACTTCAAGCAATGTTTGAATCTGATAATTTTTTTTTCAGCATTAGTATTAACATCATTTTTAAGTTTCCGTACCCAAAGGGAAAAAACGGAACCTTATTTGTTTCGCTTTCGTCCGTCCGAACCCACTAGACCAAATTTTGTTCCTAGGTCTATCTCAGAAACTAATTGACGTAGAAGGCTGAAACAACAACCGGTATAACCTCTTGTTAAACGACAAATGGTAGCGATACATCGACTGGTTTTCGTTTTAGAGTAATTAGTAATTTGGTGAAAAAATTATTTTCATTCGCACATAAAGCTGTTTATTTCTTGATTTACTAAGAAATCGGTATTTGCCTTTTTTGTAGATCATGCTTGTAGCTATATATGCGCCGAAGCCTGTTTTGCGGAAAAGTTAATATTTTAAAAGATATTTACACAAAACTGTCAATCACTATATAAAGTACGCTCCTTTTAACCATTTTGCATTCGTTATTGGTGTGTTCTCTTAATCGATTCCAATTGGAATTTTCAATGCATACCTATTGAACTCTACAAATACTCATTCACACACCGACACCACAGCAGGATCACAGAATAAAATCACACTAAAATTGAAACGCACCTTCATTAGAAAAAAATTTCAAAGTTTATTCAGAATGAAATGCTCATACTAAATGTGAAAGAAAATAGCCCATCGACCGTCTCGTTCGTTCGCTTTAATATAAGGCCTGTTTTTTTTTTTAGCTTCGACCTCTGCAAAGCAAAGTAAAGTAGGATTTTCAGCACGCAATTACAACAACTACTGTGAGGTCTCGAAGTGACAAGTAGAGCGTAGTTGTTGTAATTGCGTGCTGAAAATCTAACTATACTTTGAGATCGAAGCTCAAAAAAACTGTTAAATAGAAAAGGAAATTATCGTATTATATGTATCCCTATCCCTATAATATTAAACAAAGTGAATATTTCTTTGTCGAAAGCTACACAACAAACGGGTGAACGGATATTGAAATTTTTTATTTTATTTATTAGGTTTTTCTGAGGAGCAAGTTCGTGCTTTTGATTGTGGAAGTCCAAGAAATTCGATAATTAGACTTTGAACACAAAAAAGTGAACTTCTCATTCGTCTATTGAATGGAATTAATTCCAGTTTTTAGATCTAAAACGCCCATCTTTTAAGTCCAAAATTTAGTTTTTATTTGCTTTTTTATCAATTTGTTAATTGACCAAGAGATTTTCAAATCGATCTCAGTGGTGGTTTCTTTTTAGTTTTCTTTCAAGGTATGTATATTCGTATTTTTTGAGAGAGCAGGAGGGTTTCTTTCATATAAATACTTGGAATCGTAACTGGATTCGAATGGATTTGGTCTGCTCAAGTGCTCATGCGTTTAAGGTTTTGCGGAGTGATTTTTTTTTTTCAGTTGCTTAGATCGTAGATGTGGATTATGTATATGAATGTGTGTATATTATACTACCTCATACCTACAAACTACAATATTTGCATTCCAATATCAAATCAGCCATTGGCCTGGCCACGGCCACGGCCACCATGGATGGCGATGGAGAGCGAGTGTGCTGTGCGTTTGAGTGGGACGGAGGATGGGATCGAGAATCGAGATCGAGTGAGATAACAGATAAGATAATGTGATATGTGAAGTGAATGGGATCGCGAGAGGAGAGAAAAGAGAGTCACATACACACAAGACACAACACAACACTTTATATTACCAGAAATTGAGTTCTTCTCATAATGTTTTCGACAGCGCAGCGGTCTGTTTTGATTTTCTGTATCTGTTCTTTCATATGCTCAACTCAAAGGTCAAATAATTCTGTTGGCAATTGTATTTCATCGAAATAAGTCAACTTTTCAGAAAATATGAGCAAGCGATCTTATCGGCCGAGTAAGTAGAGCTACAAAATTATCGAGATTGACGCGATCAAATCACACTGATGCATCAAGCTCGGTCAACAATGCATTAACTTTTAGTGGTGGTCAGCACAATGCTCAGCATGTGAATATTGCGCGCGTTTGTCTTGAATCAGGGATGGTTTAGGAAAAACTAAAATTCGGAAAATTCTCAACAGGTTGCTGTAAGCACATATGTCTGTTTCCAGCTAGGAAGATAGGATTGTTTTGGACCAGATGATGCGGCATGTGGTATGTGGCCTATGTGTGCGAAGGCCGTACGGCGCATATCGCTTGGTAGAAAGAAAGGGAGGTAGATTTTGTTGGTTATACGTATACTATCATTTTAACAAATTGACCACTCGCCCAAGTAGTCCAGCATACTAAACACTGAGCTACCGTGTTCACAAGTCGCAGCTACCGATATTTAATTTAATATTTCTATAGCACATTTACCAAATGTGAAGTAGAAAAAAAAAATATCTGAACGGTACCAATAGGAATTGGTTGATTGAGAAAATCTGACTGGACCAACACGATTCAATCATTAGCGTGGAAAAAAACGATCCGGAAATCTATAAGTCGTTTAATAGAGAGGTTTAACTATCAAAAGGGATGTTAATAATTTAATCAATTTTAGGCGGTACGAAGTTCGCCGGGTCAGCTAGTTATTTAATAAAAATGGCAAAATTCACTTAGGGGAAAAAAAGGGGAACTTTTTTTTCCGAATTTAGGGCTAAACCAATGCTTTTACTCATAAAAAAAGGGTAAAACAGTCTTCAAAGTCTGGGAACACTGCTTGGATCTATTACATCCTAAATTTAATTTCAACCTGAGCTACAAAAAATAAAGAAAAAACAAAAAAAAAAAAAAAATTCCATTGTCATAGAGGGAACATATTTTCAATTTAAGATACTACACATCCATAAATCACCAGCAATAGAGGAGTAGGTGCCTATGCAAAAAGAAGCCTATCGCCCTGGCTTTGTGCCAACTGAATAGCAGGGAGAGAACATCCAAAAATGTATAAGTTTCTGTGAAAAAGACCGTTGATATCGTTTTCAACAAGAAATGAACCATGTCGGAGCCAGCAGTTTCTCTTTTTTGAATTATGCCCATGCATAGTAAGCAAAGGAAACAGGAAATTTAATGTTCGCTCTTGACAATAGAATTTGAATTATCCCCAATGTACGAGTAACTGGCAGTTTTAGTAGTCACATTCAAGGTTATGCTGCGACAATTCCCTAGCTGACAGGGAGAAAAGTGTTTCACTGATAAATTGTCAAAGTAAATATACAGAAAGAGGTGAGTAATTGGGCTATTCTGGTGGAGTTAGCAGAATCAATGAAAAATCAAAACAGTATGCAACGAGGAATAAATTTTCTAAGAAAGATGGAAAAACGACTTATGTGGACGGTGCAGGTTCAGGTTATCCGATTATATCATTCTTTCTAATCTCTTATACCGCTCTGTTCTATCTAAAAGAAGTACTCTTCCAGCAATTTTTTAATTTTTGATAAATTTAGTCGACTTGGCGATCCAAAACCAAATAGCATCCGCACTTTTTCAATTACACCATGGGGTATCGCAAATGACCAATCTAGGGTCCAGATCTGCTAAATGCTGTAGCCGCTCCTACCCTAATATATCCCAAGAAAAAAAAGTCAAAGAAAACTAATTAATTTCACAAAATCTACCCTGCATTTATTTTCCTTAGTTACCAGATTATAAGCCAGAGCGCATTAATTAATTTCCAATTGAAAATAAAATCATTTCCCATACCTTCAGCAATTGATTGAATTAAAAAAAAAAAAAAAACACACACCCATCTGCAAAACGCTTAAAAATAATCTCACGCAATGTAGTTTTTGACACAATTCATTCATATAACTCCAAAGACCAGCAACCAACAGCCAAGCACAACGCAACAACTAAACCCAAATTAAAAAAGCAACATCTTCACGAAACCCAAGAAATTATAAAGTCCTCACTTTTTAACTTGAGCACTTAATAAAAAAAACTTTTGTTCATATTTTTTATCCAGACGCCCAAACTTAAGCCTTAAGAAGTGTCCCCTCCGGCTGCCAGCATTTTAACTTAACTTTGTTACTTATTTTTAACTGTATTTTGTAACATCCTTTTTTATTTTTCATTAATCGTAGTGATTTTTTCCCCTGTTGTTCTTTCTACTCTTTTGTATACAATGTTTACCTGAAGAAAGACTAAGAAGTGAACGCAAGAGAATATAAATATAATAGTAGCCCCTTGTATTTTATTTATAAACCATTATGGCGGTGTGCCATAAGTTGGAATGTTGTCCTTCTTTTGGATTTGGGTTTTTGCTTACAGGACAACATTAACTTGCAAATAAAAAACGCGCATTATACTGGCAAAACATAAAGTTGTGCCGGGTCTATATAAATATTGTCAGCACCCTTTTAAAAGTGGACCATAAATGTTGTTGGTTTATTCAGCCCTGGGTAGGCGGGTTGGTAAGAGCATTCCCATTCAGCTGTACGGTGTGCACATTAAGGAGACTCATTAAAATTTCAATATCCAATAACAGGGTGAATAAAGGGATTGCAATCTATTAGCTTTTTATTAGATTGGAAATAGCTTGCGTCGTGCATTATGGTGTAGCTTATATCACACATATTATGTAGAAAGTAGAAAAGGGTGTTGGATGCACGGAGGACTGATTTGAAAACCTATTGTGGGCTTCTCATTTTTATAGAAGTGACAATTTTGCAGCTGATAGCCCATTCGTCGAGAATGCTTTTTCAGCCCATACCTCCCAAGTAACAATTTTACTTCGGTAAGGTTCAAATTTGTAATTTCTGTAGGCAACAGCTTCGATAGAGCTTCTATAGTCTTTGTTAACCGAAGTTGATCTATTTCGAAGCAATTGTTTCGATAATAACTTCAGTAAGTCCTTTACGAAGCATATACACAGGCTTTATAGAGGGATATGAAATTAAGTTTCGATAAGATCTCTATTAGACATCTGAAAATGTGTCTGGAGATGTGTGGAAAGTGAATTGCTTCTATAAAGCTTGTGGTTCGAAGCGCTTCCTAGAAGCTTCTTTAGAGCTTCTGACCGAAGGCATTATAGAAGCAATGAACTGTCATGCAGTCAACCGCTTGCGATTGGAAGCTGTACAGAAGCACTTACTCGTACTTCTTCCTATCTTACATATGGAGGCTTTATAGAGGTACAAATTAATTTCATATGAAATGAATCAAAGCTGTCTAAAGAAACCATAATTAATGAATCGGGGAAAAATGACAAAAAATAAAACACTTTTAGCACAGTGAAAAATATGTCAATAATGTGATTCTAAATAAACACTTTTCACTCATAAATAAATTAGGTAATACTAAATGTCTTGCTTACAACTTCGATCGAGTAAGCTGCAAGTTTATTGCAAATTTTAACGAAACTCTAAAATGTATCTAATGTAGTTCAGATTTATCACTGCTACGGCATTATGACGAATTAGCCTAAAGGGTAGTGTATTGGATTACTACGCAGCAGGACCCATGTTCGATTCTCAGTGCCGGCGCATGTAAGTAAAATATAAATTATAAAGAGTACGTAAATGGTAAACTCCATGAAAATTGCAAAAAGTCGTTGGATGATAACATTTAATAAAAGGAAAAAAAAAATAAAAGAAGAAAAAAAAAAAGAAAGAAAAAAATAAAGACTTCTTGCCTAAGTTTGCTGCGTACAACGAATCTACATCGAAAAGACGCTGCTTCTGTTCCCTGGCATATAGGCTCATAAATCTTTTCCTTGACAAATTGACTGATTTTGGAAAATTCTTAATGAGTTGATGTCTTAAAAACCGTGTAGACTATTGATAAAACCAACCGAATTTCTCGAACATTTTTAAAATTCTGCACGAAAAAACAAAGAAAACAATCTTCGTCATATTCATATACGCCAAAAGAAAATATCGAATATAATGAATGTGCATTTAATATTCTAGAGCTGCCATCCGTCTGATACCAAACATATGATGCAACAACTCACTGCCGAGGAAATGAAACCTACCTTAATGATCGCAGATAAATTGCGTTTCATACTCTTCGCGATTTTAGCTCAATTGATAAGCGCTTAACCTTTGAAATTTAAAAAAAATGATTGACAGACGAATATTGAAAAGCTGATAAATTCAACTCTCAGTAAAATGTGTCATAAGCTCTTCTCATCCTTTCCGTATATTGCAAAAGTAACTACCGCCCCATGAATTTCTTTCAGTTAGTTGAAAAAAAAAGACAATTCACTCACCGACAATGTTATCTTCACCCTGCCATGGGTGGCATCCTTAAATCGAAATAAAAAGGAGAACCCTATATGCCATCCATTTTAATCCAAATCGTTCTAGCGTCAAAAGAGAATCGTAAAAAATTTTATTTTTCAAGCAGCAGACTGAGATGTGTACTCGTCCATGAACCTAAGCATTGAATTGGTCATAGCTCGCAAGGAGCGAATGAAATTTGTCCAACTGGATACTTTGTTCTTCTTGTAAAAATTACGGCAACGACAAATGCGATAGTGACAAAGGGCTCACATTAGGTTACTCAGTTGAGTACTGAACTGAACCGGGACCATAAAGTGCAGGGAGTCCCGACAAAATCACGTTTTCTGTGTGCGGCTATATTTTTCTCCGTGAGAAGAGGATGGTGTTTTTATTTGTTGTTGTCATCTCTTGTGGGATAAATGTTACGTCTTACATATCATCGTGATGGAATATTTCTCAAGTTGAAAATACAAAATTGATGTTTTGCCAATATTGGTTCAAAGATAACACAGCAACATGAAAGGATACCGCATGGATCAAGATTGTATTTCCTGTTTTTTTGGCATCAGTTTTGATTGAATGTAATAAAATTATTCAATTGAGGATAGATTTTCAAAGGTTCTCACATATTTATATGACCGGATTGTCTGGGGTTTTGCGATGGATTTTGATGGCAATTGGATTGGAGGTGAAAGGAGATGTTTACCGAGAGATCAGTCTGTAGTCTGAAGAAATATACGAGGTCAACATCACTGAATAGGGTTTTCGAGTAATTTCACTGAGTATATAATCTCCAGTCTCGATAGCTTTTGGTAACTTTTGGAAATTCCCCACTATATACGTTTTTCATGAACGTTTTTCATGAACCCCCTTGAATCCGCATAGCTTATGATTCAGTAAGTACTATATTCTACAGTCAGTGTTACTCATACTCATACTGTATGAGTGACCATGAAAACCGAATTCAACATTTTAAATGGCATACGCTTGCCTGGACACTGAGAAAATAACTTAAATCTCTCCCGCAAAGTAGATTTTGGGATGATGCGACAACACTAAAGGGTGTGATAGAATTAACCCACATGCAGATAGTTCAATCAAGGTGCGTGTTTGCTCTGAGGCAACATATTCATCACGTCAAAACGAAACCCCGGCAGGGCTACAGACATACTTTATAGTGGATTCGCTTATTCGACGATAATATATTTAACTGAAGCTCGGTGAGCATGAATGTCAGTCACCGCTAGCAAGGCAAACAACTCAGCACTTGACTTAGCACATTATTAGCTATAATGCGTCTGTCATTTATTTAAGGAACTACCAAAAATGATCGGCTGATAGATGGGCTTGTGGCGAAAATGTCACGACTCACTTCAACTAAATAGTTCAGATTCCATTTCTGTTTAAGGTGTGCCTTAATTTTTTTTGAAGTTTTGAAGCCTCGTCCCTTTTAAAACCAGTTCGGAGGCCGAATAGTCATATCCTTGAAACAGCTATACTTAACAGAGTCGTTTGACATAGAAAATGAAAGCAAATTCTGTGATCTATATTGTCTTTAGGTGATGAGGTGTTTTAAGCCTTCCTTCTTAAATCCCCATTATAATTTTTCTATATTTTATTTTTAAATTAATTCAATTAGGTTTTACAATTGGAATAACTAGATATAAAGGGATTTTCAACAGGGACGCTACAAAAGTAGAGCGACAGGGACAGCAAACGACACCGAATTTCTTGCCGCTCTTTTGACATTTCTCTTCATGATGGAAAGATATACGAGCCAACGACGAGTCGGAATTATTGAAATTAACTATCGAAATTCGGAGTCAGTGGCCTCAACGTTAAGAGCGCTGCGTCCAATTTATGGTCGTCATAATCGTCCTAGCAGATCAACAATTGAGCGTCTAGTGGAAAAATTTGAATCCACAGGCACAGTACAAAATGTTCCCGTGCCAGTGAGACAAAGAAGTGCCCGTAGTGTCGAGAATATTGCTGCCGCTGAGGCTTCAGTTGAAGAAAGCCCAAATGTGTCTCTCACACGTCGTTCTCAAGCGTTGGGCATCTCTGTGACGTCGTTGTGGCGAAACTTGCGAAAAGATCTTGGCCTACATCCTTACAAGATTAAATTGACGCAAGAACTGAAGCCGCTTGACCACCAGAAGCAACAACTTGAAAATGATTCGGATTTTCATCGAAAAATCATCTTCAGCGATGAGGCTCATTTCTGGCTGAATGGCTTCGTCAATAAACAAAATATGCGGTATTGGTCAGGCAGCAATCTACACGTACTCCATGAGTCATCATTGCATCCCGAAAAAATTACGGTTTGGTGTGGTTTATGGGCCGGCGGCGTCATTGGGCCGTACTTCTTCCGTGATGATCAAGACCGGCACGTTACTGTGAATGGGAATCGCTACCGTTCAATGATAACCGAAAATTTTTGGCCCCAATTGGATGATATGGACTTGGAGGACATGTGGTTCCAACAGGACGGCGCCACAAGCCACACAGCGAATGTCACAATCAATTTATTGGAAACCAAGTTTGGAGAACGTGTTATCTCACGAAATGGTCTAGTCGCTTGGCCGTCTCGGTCGTGCGATTTGACGCCGTTAGACTATTTCCTGTGGGGCTACGTCAAGTCTATGGTCTATGCCAACAAACCAGCGACGATTGATGAACTTCGTACGAATATCGAACGTGAAATTGCAGCAGTATCGGCCGATTTATGCTTGAAAACCGTCGAAAATTTGGTTCAGCGTCTGGACTTCTGCAAGCGTGCCCGTGGTGGCCATGCAAAAGAAATCGAGTTCCATACATAATGGCATCGAACGTTTCACAGGAATAAAGAATTTCATTGATATCCAAAACCCTTTTTGTTTTATTTAAAGCTTTTGTAGCGCTCTTATTGAAAAACCCTTTATAAGGCTTTTGGATAATTCAAGCAATGACCAAGAGAACAGATGAACGCGTGTCTTCGTTCGATTATCAGACGTCAAAACTCTGTCGTTGTGTCGCTGTTGGTAGGAGTGTCCCTCTTCGGTTACAGGGTATATACAGGGTGTCCGCCGGGAGGGTATACTACTTTGTTTTGCCGCCATTTTGGTAAACATTAGTCTTGACAGTTCATATTCGGCAGTCGTGAAGTAGACACGTGGCAAATTTATTATGGAAAAATATTCGATAAACCAACGTGTTTTAATCGTTAAAACATTTTATCAAAATCAATCATCGATTACTGTGACGATGACAAAGTTACGTGGAATTTGGAGAAACAACGTGTCAACGAAACGCACTATTTATCGTGTAGTGAATGATTTCGAAGAAAGAGAGTCTGTAGGTGATAGGCCCAAGCACCTTTGCATCCATTAAAAGTTGCAGTCTGATGTTCAATTTGGTCAGGAGGAATCATTAAACCTTACTTCTTTGAAAATGAAACGGCGTAACGGTAACTGTGAATGGGGAGCGATATCGTGATATGATTGAAAACTTTTTAATGCCACAACTTCATGCTTTGGGCTTGATTAACATGTGGTGTCAACAAGACGGTGCCACATCGCATACAGCCGGGATTACAATAGAATTACTGCGAGACCTCTTTCCACAACAAGTTTTTTCAAGAAATGGTGATGTCGATTGGCCTCCACGGTCGCCTGATTTGACTGCTCCGGAATTCTTTTTGTGGGGATATCTGAAAAGCAACTCAAACAAAATATTCGTGATGAAATTAATGAAATACCGCGTGAAATGTGTGAGAATGCAATGAAAAAAGTGCTCAAAAGGGCTCGCATTTGTGAGACTAACAGAGGCGGACATTTACCTGATATTGTATTCCATAAGTAATTGCCGACATTAAATAAAACATTTATCAATATAAGATCCATTCTCTTTCATTTAATCAAAAATTATAAACAAACAAAGTAGTATACCTTCCCGGCGGACACCCTGTATGTACCAGATGATTGGGCTTCAAATTCGACTGAAAATACCGCTTTCGTCACCTTTGAAGTAAATTCGACTAAAATAGATATCATCATCTTGAACGTTTGAATTGTTAAAATGGGCGCAGCAGCTTTAAACAATTATATGGAAACAAAGTACATTGTGATACAGTCAAGACATTATCAAAGGAGTCCTTTAAAAATAAAAAAATTGTTGATGAACAGAATTATGCTTCAAAACTGTCGATCTACATAATAGACCGTCTTTGACAGTCATATTGAATACGGGGCTTGCATTTTCTAAATAGTCTATTGCCTTCAAAACAGCTGTCTTGCTGTCCTAGGGTCAGAGAAAGGGGCTGGAAAAAACTGTTTTTGTGTGATAAAAATAATTTCGACGCCCAGGCTATATTTTTCAAAACTCCAAATGTATTTGCTTTTCATAAACAAGATCCACTATATACTGTGATAGATGGCAGTTGAAGGCAAGGGTTCCCATAGCTCATTTTCTAGTCAGGAGCTACAGCTTTACACACCCTGGGATGGTACCATTCGCACGGGACATCATTTTGCCGCATGTAGGAGATCTGATACTGGGCTTATTCGCAAACAAAATGCTTCCAAAAGTTGGTGCCGTTTACAAGGGTGCGAATGTAGAAAAGCGACCTAGAACAAGTAAGCTGCTTCAACAAAGGTTTGTTCCGTTACCTAAGCGAACGAAAATTTAGAAGATTCAATCTGACAAATCAATTAGCTGTACCGATATGCAAATGTAGTCGAAAAAAGCCTTATTGTATACGATAAGTTGGAGGTAACTCTGAAAAGGGTAAGGCAAAAGGTAGGGGGGTTGGCGTGAACGGAAGAACTTGTTCCCCGCCACACTTACATAGATACATATGTAAATGTGGAACTTATGAAACCCCACTATTGAAACATTTGAAAGCCTTAGGATTGGTAAGCCATCCCGAGGCATTTACAAATTTAACTAGACTATTCATAGACCTATTGGTAAGACTTATGGTAACGTTTGTTTACCTTCTTGTCTTAGCTCATCCTCTACACAGATTTTTAGAGTGCTCTTTCGGATTGCATTGGAATTGTTTTTCATCATTTAATGTTATGGTTTTATGTATGTTACGATTCGGCAATTTTGGGGCGGGATTTTTATGGCTTTCGGTACTGATACTTTAATCAGATATGGACTTTTACTTACTAAGAGAAGTCTCAGGGTTAGGTGGAAGCTCAGTTGCCAATAGACTTTTTTGCAATTAAAGGTCCGCTTCCATTACTATCGTCTTATCGACCCTATGTCTGATAAGGTAATCTTGTTTTCTAACAGAGAGTCTTTAGATCAGCGCAATTCGAACAGAGATGTTCAGGACATTTTTAAACGAGCTATACCTCCATGGAATTAGTTCGAATTAATAGGCGAGTAAAAAAAAATTCCATCACGTGTTGCTCGCTCGGATGACAATTTTTAACCACAAACTGAAATTTTCATATTTTTAGCAAATGCTATCTATTTAAAATAATTTCGAAAATGTATTCCTTAATGAATTTCCAATGCCATAATGTTGCCAATGAAATGTGCGTCTCACTTCCATGAGAGAGGTGCTCAATCTCATGCCGGCTCTTCACTGCGCACGTCCATCTCTGGCCACTACACATTGAGCTTTCGTATCACGATATTCAATACAAGCAAAACAGTTCATATCTAGCCTTCAGCAAGATGATATAAAAATCTCACCAAAGGGCTTCATAGAGAACACTTAACTCCTTACTTGCGACGGCCAAAGAGGAAACTTTTTAAACTTGAGTGTAACAAGTACCATCTCAGCTCAAGGATATGGAATAAATCCTCACCACCATCCTCGAGTTGGAATCCATATGAAAAGCTGCTGAAATCAAAAACGTCCAGCGGCCAATTGGAATTGCATTCCTTCACATACAAACAACGAAATGCACGATATACGACTACTCATTGCGGTATCAAGTTGTTGTCAGCGCAGTTAGCTTCGCTACAAAGTGTAACATGCCCTTGTAGAAGGGTAATTTATTTTATTCGTAAAGTATCCAAAGCGAAAGCGACACCTTACTGAGAACGAGGCCAATGTAATGGAAACATCTTTTATTTCCCTTTGTAAATGTAGCCATAGTCATGTTGAGGCGCAAGTATGGTGATAGTATTTATAGCTGGATTTTATGAGCGCATCCCATTTATTTACCTGGGCTTGAGTTACTCATAAAAATAGCTGAAAAAAAAAGAACAATTGAAAAGCAAACATTTAGTTAGTGTACTCTTGTAACAGGTCAGATGTTAGTGGTTGCAATTTGTGATACTACTTGTGAGAAATGTAGGCCAAGAACAGAAGGTGTATACTTGGCTTGAATGGGTGCACTTCCAAACAGACATGCTGAAGCACATGTACCTCCATTTTTAAGTGAGATGAAGTGGACTTGAGTGCTCTGTTGGCAACTGAAGTCAACTTGTGGAACTTTTCGGGGAAAAAATAAAAATAAATCGACTGAAACAGATCTAATCAGCTTTTAGATAATATTGCTTCATCTGGTTTGACTGTGGTCAACTCCTGCGCTACGCGCTTTGCGCCTAACTCTCAGCCAAGTCTTCTTGATTTAATAGTTGTCTCTAATCTCTCCAACGTCTTGCTTTGTGATCAATTATCTCTAGAGGGGGTATCTGATCATGATCTCCTTTTCTGCACCTACAATATTGACCTCTCTTGCGCTCCCATAGAGGAATCCTTTCAATACCGAGATTATGCAGCAATAAATAACGACATCCTACAATATGATGCAAGTTTGCTCCCATGGTATTCCTGTTACTTCGTAGCAGATGTTAATGAAAAAGTAAAAATTGTTCAAACTTTAATACACAATCTTTTTAATATCCATGTCCCCTCTAAGACAGTTGCGGTGCGCAATAAAAAATGCCCATGGTTCACTACAGAGGTGCACGTTGCTATAAAAGCTCGTAGGAAACTGTATGCCAAATGGAAACTAAGGCCTACTTGTCAAAATTGGGATGCTTTTTGTAGAGCCAGGAATAACTCTTCAGCTATCACTAGAAAGGCAAAGAAAAGATACTTCTTGTCCAAACTAAGTGCTGACCAACCGCCAAAAAAACTCTGGAATAATTTACGATCTATTGGACTAGGTAAAAATAATGTGTTAACGAAAACACCCGACATTAATGAGCTTAATAACTCATTTCTTTCCTGCCCTAGTACCAGCTCTTATTTTATTCCAGACAGAAACCTTTTCTTCAGTTCTAACCGTTGCTTAGATTTTGAAGTTGTCTCAGAAGCGGATGTTATACATCATATACAAGACCTTAAGTCGAACCCTATTGGGGAGGATGGATTACATTTACGCTTTGTAAAAATAATACTTCCTCATATTGTTAGTTGTATAACTCATTTGTTTAATTTTTGTATCACGTCTTCCACTTTCCCTGATTGCTTGAAGCAAGCTAAGGTCATCCCCGTGCCTAAGAAAAACAATCCCTCATCGATCTCTGACTATCGTCCTATTAGTATCTTACCATGCTTATCTAAGGTTTTTGAAAAAGTCCTTGCCAATCAGATCTCTAGCCACCTAAATCGCTTCAATTTATTGTCCCCAGTGCAGTCCGGTTTCCGAGCTCAACATAGCTGTCAAACGGCAATGATCAAAGTTCTTGACGATATTAGAATAGAGTATGATAAGGGCTACCTTACGATGTTATGCTTGCTTGACTTTTCAAAAGCCTTTGACACGGTAAACCATGACATTTTATGCACGAAATTAAAGCTGTACTTTGGATTAAGTGAATATTCATTGCATCTGATTAGGAGCTATCTTTCGAATCGTTTTCAAAAGGTCTTTGCTGAGCAAAAATATTCTCGGCCTGCACGTGTTCTCGCCGGGGTGCCTCAGGGTTCAATTATTGTCCCGATCCTGTTCTGCCTTTATATAAATGACCTACCACAAGTTTGCTGCAACGCATCTATACATCTATATGCTGATGATGCACAGATATATCTTTCTCGACCAAATGGATTGGTGGAAGATCTCGTGGCTAGATTCAATTCTGATCTCTCTTCAATAGTATAGTGGTCCCAAAGTAATGGTCTGATTTTAAATCCGGTTAAAACTAAATTAATTCTGATTTCAAAAAAGCTCTATGATACTGAAGAGATGCCGCCTGTTTATCTTAATTCCAGCAGACTTGAGTTTTACGATACAGTTGTAAGCCTTGGGTTCAAGTTGAATCGATCCCTTTCCGCTATCGAAAATGCAAATTTTATCGTGGCGCGTGTTTATGCAGGATTACGAAAACTCTGGTTGTATTCTAGTCTTACACCTGTAGATACAAGACTTAGGTTGATTAAGTCTTTGCTTATGCCTATCATTGATTACGCCATAGTGGTACACCCAAAATTTGATTCTCAGTCTCAGCACAAATTACTTGTTGCTTTTAATGATATGGTGCGATATACATTTGGAATTAGAAGATATGACCATGTGTCTGTCTACCAAAAACATGTCCTTGGTTGTTCATTACAACATTATTGGGATATTAGGTGCTATGTATTCATGCACAAAATAATACATAACCGTTCACCACAATATCTATTCCAGAAACTGCAATTTGTCCAGTCACCGCGAACATTCAACCTCATAACGCCTTCATCTAATTTTTCGAATACATCACGCCTTTTTCTTGTCCACACTGCCAGACTTTGGAACTCTTTACCTGTCACCGTCAAACAAATAATTGGAGCCGAAAAATTTAAAAATGCACTATTTGCACATTTTGCACATTAATGTAATCTACGTATTTCTTCTTTTACTCTATTACTCTTCTTCTATTCTAATTTTTCTCCCTTCTTGTCCTTTTTTTATTAGACCAATCCCAACTCCCCTCCAATACGTGTAAAAGTTTATTTTTTTTTATTTTTTTTTTCTCTTTTTTGCTTAAGCGCATTTAATTAATTTTCACTTAATATTTCTATTTATATTTACTTCGCTCGCTATTAAATTTAATGTAATTTTAATGTATATTTTCTTGAGCTTTAATGTACTATAAAAGACTATTGTTCTTATTTGTACTTTACCAAATAAATTAAACTTGAAACTTGAAACTTGAGTTATGGGGGAAAAAGGAGTTGAAATGAAATTGTTATGAAGATTATTGTATGCAATCGCAATTAGATCTTGCTTTAACGAGGACAATGTCAATGGAAGGCTTTCTACTGAGTAAAGGTCGGAGTAGAATAGGGTCTACATTTACTCTTTCTCTCTACAAGCATTTACTCTGGTATAACGTTCAAAAATGAAGAAGTTAGAGGGCGATATATCTGGCTTATCATAAATCATAAGCATTCGCTGATGTGATTTCGTACATGGACTTCCTTGACCCAGCTACTCACAACCATGACCATGCTCTTGCAAGAGTTTTTTTTTTGCAAAAGAATGGGACTCTCGTTTCGACTTAAAAGAGACGATTACTAACATCACACTTGCAAAAGCATTTTTGATAGAAGATACCATGAAATGGAGGAACTCAACTCGTGTTTGTTGCACGTCAGCTTGATAGTACTTTTGCTTTAGTTTTGAAACTTTTTTATAGCTCCTCCAACCTTAGAGAGCATAACCACGCATCCGAACTCCAAACCAACGTTCATAAAGGAGTGCAATGACAATAATACTTTCCACAACTTCGCACATTACATATTTTCATTCAGTAAAACTATCAATGTTCTTGATTACTTTTAAATGTCAGTAGGAGAGAGAAGAAGGAAGGAATTTAATCCACTAGGCCCCATATATTTTACAGACGTTCCCTGAGTTATTTTCAACATGTTTTCTTTCCTTCGGTAACACACAACAACTACTGGAAAGACACTTTCTAAAGAAGTTATGAAATAGATTCTTTTCTGAAACTGCTCTGCAATGTTCTGACTAGATTTCAATACAAATTGATAGCCTCGACAATTTACTATAGTTGCATGCACCTTTCACGTAAACTGCAAATCAAAAATTTAAATTCATGAAAGTGACAAAATGAAAGTGGTTTATTTCGTATTAAGTCCCGCCACCATCCAAATGCTTTATTTGGATAATATGCATTATAATCATTTTTATTTTCTAACTTTAGCTTCGACTCCAAGAAATAGTGTTTAGAAGTGGGAAGTCCCCGTTTTCCTATCCCGGCTATTTTTTTAGCAAAATGGTTTGGTTAGGAAATCCACGGCATAGTTGCAAATTTCACAACATTAGCTCCCATACAGAAAGTGGCAAGCCCCTTTATCTGATTTTGATCAAAATTCACAATAAATCTCCCGGGGCAATACTGAAGATTGCATGCTCAAGGCCTGCTTAAGCTCAATCGGTTTGTTTACTTCAGAGTAGGTACTGACAAAGTGACAACAACAATAGGTACATAAATTTGTGTTTATATCTATATACAAAGATGCCTGATTTCTACGTAAACTTACTGCGCACACATGATGTAGGATTGAAGGTAATGCGTAGTCCAGTAAAAAAAGATAGCGCATGCGCAATTCCAAAATTTTGAACGAAAAGAACCAGATCACTTTTTTAAGTTTTACCTACCACCGAAAAAATAGAGTGAGCGTTAGTGAGTGTGTTTGAGTGTTCAGAGGTCGGCAACAGCGCCACTTATCGGGTCCAAATCTATCTACATATCAAAAAATTTCATTGAAGTCAGTTGAGATGTTTTGGAGATTAACGTACAACCATAACGACACGTGACTTTTATATACATATTAAGAAAAAAAGATTTCACTTCCGTTGCATCGCCAGAACAATTTTCGTAACACATTCACCAGCTCAAATTCACTCCCCACCTGCAGGTGGAGTCCAGCGTGCCTATAGAAGAATTCACTTCAAAAAATCGAATTTCAAATGCTTCTTTAAATTTTTCATTCATCCGACCAGTAACCAGCGACTGCGAATAATTACACACGAACAAGCACAAATCCTATAACTACAATTACAAGTGTAATTTTCCGTGGCAAATTTTCACATGCTAACGTCACAAAAATTCGGTCACTCGTGTGTCTTTGGCGAGAGTGCGCTGCGACAGTCCGTGTAACCAGACGCTTGACAGGCGATCACACGTTGTGACAAATTTAAGACAAATGCTTACGTCATAATGATGTCGGCATGTCAAAATTTAACATGAAAAGTATGTAACGGATACATTACCTTACAAATAGCGATGGTATTGCATTCCCACTGATTTCCAGGAGTGCAGGGTTGTAAGGTAAGTTGTCCTGACCAGTGTTGCCCTTAAAAAAATGAGTCCGGTCAAATCTGACCGAATGACCAGAAGTCCGGTCAAAAATGGAATATAGTAATTTATCTTAACTAAAAATAGAAAACAAAAATGATATACCTAACACCAAAGTGTGAGCAGACATACTTGCATACGCGCTACGCTAGCTACGGAGTTACACTCTTACTAGAGCTCTTTAGCATTACTGACACTGGTGTGAGAAAAGCGTGTCGTCTTTTATTTTTCTGTCGCTTTGCTCAGATTCGGTTGTGCTTCTCGAGCTTGGATTATGGTAGCAGATGGACACACGTATAGTAATAAAGGTTTAGTTACTGCACTATTGTACATCACTTTAAAGTAGTGCGATATATAAAGTGAGGAAGCGATTCGCAATTCCGTCAGGTCACAAAAGGAATAATTTTAGTTTATCGCCCAAGCTTTGGTGCGAAAAGTACTACTCTCGTCGCTGTCAATACACAAAGTTGTGGCTAGCTAATTACTGAAAATAGCCAACCAAAAAGGCGTAGTTTGCGCTCACATAGTTAACGAAAGGACACAGCTGTTTGAAGGTAGAACTCAGCTTGGTTCTGGTGTTAGCTAATATATTCCTTTCTTCCTGTTTTTTTTTTTTCAAGGTAGTCCCCTACAAGTGGCATGTATAATCGTAGCTTATGACGATAGCCAGCGATGTGCTGACGAACATTTTTTAGGTGATTTATAGCTTAAATGAATCAGGGATAAAGTATGTATAACCACTTTTTGTTATATGGCCGTTTTGGAGTTAGAACCGTGCATTTACTTTGAAATGGGGTACTAATTGTGTACGTGTAAGTATTTTACAAGTGTAATTCCTCCTAAAGGTTTTGTTTTTTAAGCCTCGTACGCAACTGTTTCGGAACGAAATTTTCCGGTGGTCTCCAAATGGACAGCGAAACGTCTGTGAAAAGGCAGCGGAAAATAATTTATGGAGAGTTCCATCAGCTGCTGTGCTACACAAGTATGTACAAGTGTCTGATTTTCGTAAGCAATTAATGTCCGGACAATAAATGTGTGCGAAAAGAGAGTGCAGAATTGTACCAAGCAGTCTGCTACAGTTACCCATACTTTTCGCTATCATTTCGCAGCAGCAGTGTACTGCAAAACGAAAAGGTCGTGCTCAATCGAGTTGTGGATTTAGAGTAAAGTTACAGATTCTCCGGGCCGGTCTGTGGTCCAAAATAACTTGTTTGGTTGCAAAAATCATAACTTTTGAACGCTGCTAAAAAATAGTGATTTTAAAGAAAATTGCTTAGCGCGGTATTTCTAAATCATAGGTTGAAGTTAGATTTTCGTTGAAAAGGGAATTAACAGAGAAAGGAATTAAAGAAAAACCTTAAAACAGGTAAAATATCACGAATCTTGTAAAAAAAAGATATGCGGCTTTTTAATTGTCAACAGGGTGATCAAAAATAATATTTCTTAACAACAGTGGATGCATAAAAATTCAGTCGAAATATTGCCCGTAGTTTCTTCCTTTTGGTGTATTCTGGAAAAGCATCTAAGGGTTTCGAAGGCCTTTTATCTTGATGTACTTAGCAAGTCATCGCGACTGTCTTTAATTTCAACACATTTGATTGCAAATGTTCCGTTCAAAAATTCGTCATGCTTTGAAAGAAATCTTATTTTTAGTCTAATACAGTCAATCAATTTTTTTTAAAACGAGAGTATCTTTGGACTTTTTGTTTCGCTTCATCATAAAATGTTCTAAAATGGTTCTGTTTTTAATATTCATATTGATAGTAAATTTGCACGCTCCGCTCCTTTGTAAAGCTTTTTGAAAACTAACACTATTCATCCATTGTCATGGTATATAACCAGCAAACACATGCACAACGATTGTTTTACCTGTGAAATTTCTTCCCAATGTAGGGTAACAGAGTAAAATCAATAATTCTACCTGTTTTATTAGATCATACAATAGTAAGGCTAGACTAAATTTAAGAAAATTAAAGTTTTTCGGTAATACCCAAGTAACAATTTGACTTCGGTAAGGCGCTATCGAAGCTATTTCACCTCCCGCAATATTAACTGCATAAGGTCTAAAGGAAACGCATTTGGCGCACTTTAATGCAAGTATTTACTTATTTAAGACTTCCTGAACAGCATAGACAAACCATACTGAGACCCCCAACTCACAATCCTCTTGCCGCTGGGCCCCTCAATTTTTTTTCAAATTCGCCATTTTGTATTCCTATCGGTGTTATGTCAAAAAAGAATCAGTGTGACATGCAAAAACACACAAAAACTACAAAAAAAAAATGCTGCCAACCGCGGCAACCGTGGGGAAATGTGAAAGAGTTCGGGAATTCCACATTTTTATATTACTGAATGCCATTGGTTAGTTATTATTAATTGTTAAAAGGCGAATAATTTGATTTGGTTGGTTAGTAAAATTATCTAAAATATATGTTTTATATACTAGAACATATTAGGACAAACATGGTTATGTATTTACCTCTTTTCGATATCATTAAGATCGATTTATTGTGTGAATTTTTCTTTAATAACTGAAGAAAACTTGCTCAAAATGTTTTTATTTTCATGCAACCATTCTGCATTGACAATTTTTCATAAATATTTTAAGCAAATGTACACTTATTCCTAAAAAAACAACTATCCACTCGTATCTAAATAATTTCAAATTTAACGGACAAAGTTTTATGAACGCTGTCAGCAGCTTTGTCCACAGCGGAAGTGGCATATGCAAGGTGCGAGCGTGTTGGTGAGCCGGAATTTTTGAAGTTACATGACATTTGTCAATATGAATTTCTATATAACAATACTAACGCACTTAGCGTTTGCCACCCCATGAAAATATAGCTTGTAGGCAAGTAACGGGAAATCGGCCGAAGTTGGTGGTCTCAGTATTGTCTCTGCTGAACAGCTTGGATAGACCTTACCGAAACTTTATGGAAGCTTTATAGAGGCTCCAAAATGAACAAGAAAAGTATTTATTTTTTTTATTACATTTTTCAATTTTTCATTTTCTTATTTTTTTATTTTTTTTATCTTCTTAATAAATAAAACATTTTCAAAGACTTTTTGCAATTTTCATGGAGTTTACATTTTTACGTACTCGTTATAATTTACATTTTACTTACATGCGCCGCACTGAGAATCGAACATGGGTCCTGTTGCGTAGTAGTCCAATACACTACACCCTAGGCTAATTCGTCATAATTATGTAGCAGTGCTAAATCTGAACTACTTGGTACATTTTAGAGTTTGGTTATGATTTGCAATAAACTTGCAGCTTACTCGACCGAAGTTGTAAGCAAGACATTTAGTGTTACCCCTATTTATTCATGGGCGAAAAGTGTTTATTTAAAATCACATTACTGACATATTTTTCAATGTGCTAGAAGTATTTTATTTCTTGTAATTTTTCCCGGATTCATTAATTATGGTTTCTTTAGACAGCTTTGATTCATTTCATATGAAATTCATTTTTACCTCTATAAAGCCTCCATATGTAAGTTAGGAGCAAGTACGAGTAAGTCCTTCTGAACAGCTTCCAATCGCAAGTGGTTGACTGCATGACAGTTCATTGCTGCCATAATGCCTTCGGTCAGAAGCTCTAAAAAAGCTTCTAGGAAGCGCTTCGAACCACACATCTTTCCACACATCTCCAGACACATTTTCAGATGTCTAATAGAGATCTTATCGAAGCTTAATTCCATATCCCTCTATAAAGCCTATGTATATGCTTCGTAAAGGACTTACTGAAGTTATTATCGAAACAATTGCTTCGAAATAGATCAACTTCATTTAACAAAGACTATAGAAGCTCAACATTTAAAGCCGGATGGCTCTTGCTAACATGTGCAGATGCCACCACCGCAAATTGGCTAAAAGCAAACTTCGTTAAGCTAAAGGAGAAATGTGGACTGGAGGTGATGCTCGTGGAGGAGGAACATTTTCCGAAACCACATGTCATCAGGGGTTTCTTTCCACAAAGCTCCGGAGTAGCAAACGAAAGAGTCCTTGCTATGCTAGACGGCCAAAATAGAGGGCTAAACACAAGAACGTGGAGAGTCCTGCAAAGATCAAATGAAAGAGATATCGCTCACATGGTCTTTGCCGTAAACGACAGCACCATGAAACAGCTGGTCGAACTCAAAGGAATGGTTTCCTACCGTTTCGGGCAGACGCGACTTATCCTTAAGAGTTCTGACAAAACGTCAAATCAGGGCAAGAAAAACGTTCACCCTGATCTGCAAGGCCGAGCGCGTGCGTGGAAAATGAACATCCATTACCCAGCACCAGCGCCGCCGCAATGAAAGCCGCAAGTGCCGAAAAAAGCGCAGTGGTATCAGCACCAAAAAATCCAGCTGAAAAAAAGGATACAAACGACTGCAAAAACACCAGCAGAAATCGTTTCAGGCCTAAACTGTCTCATGAGGACAGGGAAGGCAATAGACGAAAGACGCCGACGAAGTATCGGAGAAGTAGGCAAGACGGCGACTCTCAACAGGGTCTCGTAAGACGAAGAGGCGATAATAAGCCAAACGGAATACGGGACCCTGAGCGCACCAGAAGACGATGACTACTCTCCTAAGTGTGCTGCAGGCAAACCTGCACCGAGCTATGGGTGCCTCGGACACCTATAACCAACGATGTGCCGAAGGGAACATCGCTCTCGGATTAATCCAGGAGCCATGGGCAACAGATGGTAAGATATTTGGCTTAAATAACAGAACCAGAAAACTTATCTTCGCCCGAGGAAATTTTAGACCAAGGGCCGCTCTTTTTGTCGCGAAAGATATAAAATTTTCTCCCATTCCAGGCTTCAATACCAGGGACCTGGTGGCGATCCTTATAGAACGTCACAACGGCCGAGAGCTGCAAAAAATCGTGTGCGCATCGGCGTATTTTGCTGGAGATGACGAGAGTATACCTCCAATGCCAGTACAGGAACTCGTTCTGTACTGCCAATCCCAGCAACTTCACCTTATCATCGGCTGCGACGCAAATGCTCATCATCCAGTTTGGGGTAGCCGAGATACAAATAAAAGATGTGAGTCTTTATTAGAATACCTATGTAGTAACAATTTAGTTATTCTAAATAAGGGAAATAAGCCAACTTTTAGAAACTCAATGAGAGAGGAAGTCTTAGACCTGACTCTTTCAACTCCTTATATACAAAACATCGTTGAAGACTGGCGCGTGTCCGATGAAGCATCTCTGTCAGATCACATGCACATAAAATTCAGACTTAGATGCAACACCGAACAGGCGCCGGTTCGATATGATAACAAACTTACAAATTGGAGAACCTATCGCGAAAACCTAGCGATCAAATCTGACATGCTTCCAGCACCGCCACTACAAAGAAACGATGCTGACGATGCACTTAGCCAGTTAAATGATACCATTCTCTCATCTTTTTCAAATAGCTGCAAGGTAAAACGCACTGTGGTAAAGAGGTGCTTACCATGGTGGAAACCTTGAAAATAGAAGAAGAAATAGAAGCTCTATCGAAGCTGTTGCCTACAGAAATTACAAATTTGAACCTTACGAAGTAAAATTGTTACTTGGGTATACCATAATTGCAAAAAAGAAAATAAAGAAGCTCGTTTTTTCTGTTTTTTTTTACTCTAGAACAAAATTGTCCAACTTTGAAAAGCTCTATAAGTCAAACTAGTTATATTATATTCTTTGCTGATTTTGAATCTACGTTTATATTTCTATTAGAAATATAAACAAAACAATAAAAATAACACATCGAATTTAGTGTTTTTGCCACGAGATTTGCCTTTTTGGACCACAGTGTGCCGTAGCAATGACATTGAGCATTGACACTACCCGAAGATAACTTCCGATAACTATACAGCTCGTTCTTCAATGCACGTTTTCGACTATACTGCTTTAAAACAAACCGGACCAACTGAGTGTTTTTTTCACCTGTCCTGGATAGAGTCAATTCTTGTGCTCCACTTGCCGGCAAGGGATGAACTCTTACACATTATCAAGCACTGAACTTTGTAAAAGATATTTGTTTCTTTATTTCCTTCTAAGCTCATAGAAAGAGCTATTGACCAGACTCAATCTTCGGTTAATCTCAGCGCTGACTTTAAGACTAGGTATGCTTTGTTGCCATTCACCATCAAACAGGCCTTTAGCCTCAAAAGTCCCAAATGCATCTCTGACAGCTCTCCGAGTTCTTAAAGATTGCACTTCCGGAGTAAGCTTCTTAGTTTCGCACAAATCTTTCAAGGATGAGGTTTAAGGAAACATGTAATAGCGTTTAATGCTGTTCTAAAGTGTTCGTATTTGGCTCAGTATTGCATGTCAACCTACTTCCAAAATTACAGAGGCCTAAGAAAAGATAATTGGATCTAGTTCGACATCTTACCACTTACCATACAAAGTTTGGCTGATGATTTACAGCCGGTGAGGGAAGGTGAGTTTCACATTTGAAAATTATAACAACAATGAACGCAATCATTTTTTTAAGAAATAATGTTTCACACTGCACACACAGAAATAACTAAAACGCATATCGAAGTGGCAAATTGAAAGCCCAGAATCCCCTTAACCATACAAAAACAAGTGCCACCTCGATAAACACTCCCACTGCCTTCGCCTTTTACTATTACTTCTTTCTTCTATAAAACTGAAAGATTGAAAAATCCTGTGAACTTTTCAACAATGAGAACAGTGCAGTCATCGCCCCGCTAAGCACAGCGCATGGGGATTGTGTAGTGTTACGACCTTTTATCTCGTCACGCTGGGTGTGCCAGTTACGTGGTTGTCCTTGGGCAAGGCGCTTCATTCGTATTTCATTCAACTTGTATTCACACATAGAACAGTGCACGAAACATACTCCATGTAGTATTACCCATCCTTCTTCATAACTGAAATTCATTTAAGCGCTCCCATGGAGAGTGTAAAAATACGTCTGTTCCGGAAGACACAAGACAAATCCCTGCCAGCTGGAATTACGATTTTGTTTGGTATTTATGTAGGTAGCCGAAATCAGAATATATGTAGGTTGCCCTGAGGGTGGTATTGTGCTCTAACGACGATAATATCCTTCCATGGTTCTGATACAAACTATTATCGGTTGCGCTATGTGTGTGTGTTACTCTTTAATATTAATACTGGCTTTGGCAAGCTCTGAGGCTTTAAGGAAAACATGTTGAAATACTTGAAAGAAAGTACATGTGTGCCTGCCTGTACAAATAAGTAACCATTGTTTTTTGACAAGAGGGAGAAGGTTTCTTCCGGGAGATAGTTTTATTGCAATAATCTCAGCACAATGGAGAATGAGTTATGACAGGGAATATAAATAACTTCTTCAGGATAAAACTGTTGGGGCAGATGACAGCTGCCGGAGTGCAGTTTTAGGTTTGTGATTTGAAACGTTGGTCAAATAGTTGACACTTGAGAAACCAAAGCGGTTTGTAAAAAAAAGGGAAATTTTCATAAATGTCTTACTTACTATTTTGTACGCACAGTATTGGAAAACAAATTACACACAGCATTACATCCCTGCACAACCTTCTCAACAAAAAAGCAATCGAGTAAGGTCCTGTGTCATAGATGTGCACAAACAAAAAATTGTGGGTATATGTCGCTGTTAAGGCTGGTAAAATTAAGGTAAATATTCCCCTCACAAAATATTTATAAATTAAATTAAAGCATTTTGGTGCCATATTACCATAGTAACGTATGTGAATAAAAATCGTCTTAGATTAGAACCTCTTTTTCGAAGGAATGCAATTTACCTACCCCTTAAAGTAAGCAACTGTATAATTTTTTTCCAATGATGATACCTACTATGGAAAATTATTTTCGTCATAAAGTTTTTCTCTAAATTTTCATGGTGACGTATTAAAATGGTAATCTTGAGTAAAAATTATTTATAAAGGGGCGTATCTAGATATCGCTTTTTCGTACATATCGAATATTGTGGTGCGTTTTTTAGTACTAAAGGGTGATTTTTTAGCTGGTTTGGTTTTGGCAACACTGGTTTTGACAGCTGACGTGTGTTTAGTACCTTGTGTCACTGTCAAACAGCTTCAGTTTGGTTTGCAATTTAACCATGGATCGTCTTACAAATGAACAACGCTTGCAAATTATTGAATTTTACTATCAAAATTCGTGCTCGGTTCGAAATGTTCTTTTTCGCTTTTTTATCGAAAAATTGTGTTCAGCGATGAGGCTCATTTTTGGTTGAATGGGTACGTAAATAAGCAAAATTGCCGCATTTGGAGTGAAGATCAGCCAGAAGCATTGCAACAGCTACCAATGCATCCCGAAAAAGCCACTGTTTGGTGCGGTTTATGGGCCGGCGGCATTATTGGGCCATATTTCTTCAAAGATGATGCGAATCGCAGCGTTACTGTCAATGGTGAACGCTACCGAGCGATGATAACAAACTTTTTTTTGTCCGAAATGGAAGTTCTTGACTTGCATGATATGTGGTTTCAACAAGACGGTGCCACATGCCACACAGCACGCGAAACAATGGCGCAATTGCGAGGCGAGTTTGGTGAACAGTTAATTTCACGTTTCGGGCCGGTCAATTGGCCGCCTAGATCGTGCGATTGACACCATTAGATTATTTTTTGTGGGGGTATGCCAAGGCTAATGTGTATAGGGACAAGCCCGCTTCGATTGACGCACTGGAAGCCAACATCCATGCATTCATTCGTGAGATACCGGCCGATATGTGTGAAAGAGTATGCCAAAATTGGACTCAGCGGATGGGCTACCTGAGACGCAGCCGCGGTCAACATTTGCATGAAATTATCTTTAAACATTAAATTGCAAGGTTCAAACTATCGATTCAAATAAATATTTCATTCATTTTTTCGAATTTTTTGTGTTTTTTTTTTAAAAAAAGTTCTAAGCCTCTTAAAAAATCACCCTTTATATATTTACGAATTTGCTTTGGGACATTAATACATTTTTTATTTTCGAGTTCCCAAAGCTTTGTTTTAGAGGGCATCTTTTGTGTTGTTTACCTTGATACAATATTATATATTAATAATATTAAAAGCATTCGCTTTTTTATATACTGTTTTACTGTGTTGATGTTGATGTCATTGAACTTTGTTCAGCGTTATCAAACAACAGAACTTGCAATCATTAGCATTGATTGCTAAATAAATTAATTTGAAAACACCCACCAAGCCTGATAGAGATTGGATCAAGAGAGACAAGAGGAATATCATTTGCAGTCAACGATGTTTAGAAATGTATCACAGCTATAAATATGTAGTCCTGTATCTTTCGAATTGGACACCGCGCTACATTCTCTTATCGGTTCGGTGGAAAAATCGCCCTCTAGCTGTATACAATGTCAATACTGAAGCCGAACATACGTTCAACTACTACACACAATTAGAGAGCGACCTCGAACAATTTGCCCTGAATAACTAGAGGTAGGTGGCTAGCAACCTAGCTAACTCTACTAGTGATGAGGATCACTCAACGGTCTGAAGGAAATTTCGTGCAGGTTTTTATGAAAGACTACATCCCGCGATATTTAGACTTCGTAAGACCTTTTGCAAGTGGCTAAGAATAATAAACCAGGTTGCTTCCACCTTGTGTTTTGTGTTTTGAGCTAATTCTTGGTGCTGAAAAAATGTGCTCGTACTTTTGCGCAGCACCAAGTATCCAAAATACTAATTGACTTCATTGTCTCTTAAAATCACGAAGGCAACACAATATCGCCCTGTCAAAATTCCTGTTGCAGTTCTGGCTTCTGAAGGGAACTACTTTAAAAAGCTCAGCTTATAAGAAATAAGGTTCAGCTGCTCTATTGGCCTAGAGAAGATAAGTTAAAAAAATGGTTTCTTTTGGTATATATTCCCTTGAAAGTGGAAAGATCTTTGTAAAGGGTTTTTCAACAGGGACGCTACAAAAGTAGAGCGACAGGGACAGCAAACGACACCGAATTTCTTGCCGCTCTTTTGACATTTCTCTTCAGTTTGCCATTTCATGATGGAAGGATATACGAGCCAACAACGAGTCGAAATTATTGAAATTTACTATCGAAATTCGGAGTCAGTGGCCTCAACGTTAAGAGCGCTGCGTCCAATTTATGGTCGTCATAATCGTCCTAGCAGATCAACAATTGAGCGTCTAGTGGAAAAATTTGAATCCACACGCACAGTACAAAATGTTCCCGTGCCAGTGAGACAAAGAAGTGCCCGTAGTGTCGAGAATATTGCTGCCGCTGAGGCTTCAGTTGAAGAAAGCCCAAATGTGTCTCTCACACGTCGTTCTCAAGCGTTGGGCATCTCTGTGACGTCGTTGTGGCGAAAATATTTTGCGATTTTGCGAAAATATCTTGGCCTTAAAGATTAAATTGAAGCAAGAACTGAAGCCGCTTGACCACCAGAAGCGTCGTATGTTCGTGAATTGGGCTGAGCAACAACTTGAAAATGATTCGGATTTTCATCGAAAAATCATCTTCAGCGATGAGGCTCATTTCTGGCCGAATGGCTTCATCAATAAACAAAATATGCGGTATTGGTCAGGCAGCAATCCACACGTACTCCATGAGTCATCATTCCATCCCGAAAAAATTACGCTTTGGTGTGGTTTATGGGCCGGCGGCGTCATTGGGCCGTACTTCTTCCGTGATGATCAAGACCGGCACGTTACTGTGAATGGGAATCGCTACCGTTCAATGATAACCGAATATTTTTGGCCCTAATTGGATGATATGGACTTGGAGGACATGTGGTTCCAACAGGACGGCGCCACAAGCCACACAGCGAATGTCACAATCAATTTATTGGAAACCAAGTTTGGAGAACGTGTTATCTCACGAAATGGTCCAGTCGCTTGGCCGCCTCGGTCGTGCGATTTGACGCCGTTAGACTATTTCCTGTGGGGCTACTTCAAGTCTATGGTCTATGTATGAATATCGAACGTGAAATTGCAGCAGTATCGGCCGATTTATGCTTGAAAACCGTCGAAAATTGGGTTCAGTGTCTGGACTTCTGCAAGCGTGCCCGTGATGGCCATGCAAAAGAAATCGAGTTCCATACATAATGGCATCGAACGTACTTTCACAGGAATAAATAATTTCATTGATATCCAAAACCGTTTTTGTTGTATTTAATAACTTTTGTAGCGCTCTTATTGAAAAACCCTTTATATGAAGAAACCTTGGGTTCTTACTGCACTTGTTAAAAAAGGCACAAACATCTTCCTTCCACCTGCATAGCTGATGATGTAAGCACTCAGTATAGTGCCCATCTGTACATGGGCGAATCGAATGTTTCCGCTTCATGGAGCGTTTATCGCAGGCTATAAGCACCCGTTCTATTAAAATGTAATTTTATATAAGCCAATCAGTGAACAGTTTTCGTCTTCGTTTCATATTACTCGAACAACACATCTATCATCCAAAAGCACTTCCAATCAATGTTTGCCTACCATTTTTAATGATAAAAACTAACAATTTATATCTTTCGTGTTTTTAATAAATTAAATTCAATGCAAGTTCAGCCTGGGTACTGTGTACACCAGGACGACCCATTGAGTTAATGGAATTTACGCATTTATATCTGATATATTGATTTATATCACGTTGAATCCAATCAGCAGACTGTGGTCGATACAAAGAAAAATTCGCAAACAACCAAGGAATCAACACATGCTGCCGTAAAATATCGCAGAGAATATATCAAAAAAAAAGGAACCCCTGTCAGCTTTTCACTACGACAACAAAAGCCAAATTCCAACGCAAAGTACGTCGGGGAATTTATTTTTCTCATCGGGAGATTTTCCATTTAAATTGTTTGTCAAAAACAACGCCACATATATTATACGAGCATGAATTTTAACATTAATTGAATTGTCTGATATTATCCACGCCGCACATCTGGCGAACACTGTCGCAGTTCGATGAAGTTGGTTAATTTTAATTAATCGTTTCAAGGATAAAATTTATATTTAACAAAAATAAATGCAATCGCAAATAAAAACGTTCTCGTACAGTTGGAATAGTTTTTCCGATTTATTATTTCATTTACTGGTTACAGCTGTTGGAAAATGTAAAGCGACATTATTAATAAAGAGAGGTTGTACAGGTTTACTACATATCTCTTTATCCTTATAAGATGTCGTTTTTACATCGCGAAATATCAGACAATCAAGGTCGATAAGGATTTCCAATTCAAAGGTCATTTTGGTTGCCACAAATTGACATCTGGATTTCAAGAAGCTAACAGAGAAACTTGTTTCCACTTTACGACGAGTAAGTATGTCAAGTTGAGGATTGGAAAATAAGTATTACGCACAGGTCATGAATGAGAATGAGTGATGCGACTTTCATCAAAGTACAAGATTTACAAAATCCAAAATTTAATTGGACCGATTTTTATAAAATTTGTTGTGTATATTTGGTAAGTATGAGAATCGGTCGTAAAGTATATTTCATACCGCTACCGCTTCCTACCACAACCCACTATTTTTAAATCGAGATTCTAGTATTTTTGTATGAAAAATATCAAAATAATTTATTCGTCGTTTATTTTTAAAACAGAACAAAATTATGTTGTTGAATGACAGATGACTTTCATCCACACATGCGCAAGTCGTTGACGTGCAGTATCGCCTTACTTTGACATTTCACTCTGTGAAAATAAGAAATTATATTCTTTCAGAGGTGGATTGTGGGGGTTTCTGAAAATTAAATTTTGTTTGGGATAGAGAAAATATTGTAATCTACGACAATGGGCAAATTTCGTCCATCACGAAATTTGTATCGTGGTTAATTTTTGTATTGTTATTTTATTTTAGGATACTAAACATGACTTCAACTTTTTATTTTCATTGTTTTGAGGTTTGTTTAATTATCTATATATAGGGAATCACAATGGCCTCCTTTCCTAACTTAACCTAACCCTATTTCAGTCAAGAAATTCTATTTTTTTTTTGGGGGTAATGGGGGGGGATTCTGAAAATTTTAATTTTTCTGTGGAAAGGAGAGAATATCGATTCAAGGGAATGACAAACACTTCGGAATTGACAATCGTTTAATTTTGCCCTCCTCTAAAAACGCGTTTTCGCAAAAAGAAAGAACCGATCATATGGAGGCAAATCATGTATTGAGAGCGAATGATGATTAAGATTAACGGAACCTTAATGGACGTCAAGACCGAAGGACACGTGCACAACCTTTCAATTTAAATCGAGCTGCGTTTCGTTATGCTTCCGCACTCGAATACAATTTTCTTCGGTGCGTTAATAGGTCTGTTCCTTTACTTTTGTAGTAAGAATGGAAAATACTGTCAAAATGGCAGTCTCTTACAGAGAGAGACACATACGAAAAGGTTGGGGAATGCTTTTGTAGTAATCTATGAAAAACGACAGATATATATTTCAAAAATTTTAAAAATTGGTCGAAAAGTCGTTAAAATATCTGATAAACTCGAAGAATTTGCTAATTTACAAAATTTGTTGATTCATCTACCTAGCGATGAAAGTGATTCGCAATTAATCGAACTTCTTCTTCATGAATCCGAGTATATGGAAGAGTTTGAACTGATTTAACTATGTACAAGCACTCGAGAAGAGGAAAAAACGACACGGCATTCAAATTTACGTGGAGGAGATTGTCCTTTCTTACTCCTTACAGCGAGGAAAAATTTTATCCAATTTTATTATTATTATGCACTCATATGTCAAATAGGACAACAAATTTCAAATCAGCTGTTAATTGTAAAGTGACTGACAGCTTTTTCAATTCTTACACCAAGAAATTTGTTGAGTAAAAATTCTTAAGATTCTCAGTGGAGGGGTAATATCTTGCTCTCTCAATGCCGCTCTCTTTTACGAATTTTGAATTTTTCGAGTTAAGGAACAGCATTGAGTAAAAATTTGTAGATTTAAAAGTAAATGAACAGACCTAATATTGGGCCATTGAATGACGTCTGCCAGTATTGCAATGCATTTTCCGCAATTGAATTGAACGGAGTTGCTATTGCGTGCGGTCAGACATCTATCGAAATTTCATTGTGAATAATGAGGCTAACCAACTGCTTTTGATCCGAATGGACACTTACGAAATAGTTTGGACACAATGGATCCAACTGATGGTCAACGTGAAGCTGTGGCAACCGCCACAAGAGCACCCATCTTTCTACCTACCTACCCACGAAAAAGTTAGGGAACGCTTTTGTAGTAATCTTTATGAAAGATACATAATTCTAAAATTCAAAAAAGTGGTACGAAAATTAGTTAAAATGTCTGATAAACTCGAAGATTGGGCTATTGACCGCATTAAATGAAGCAGCATGTGCATACTCGGAACGAAGTTCTCCGGGTCAGCTAGTATCTTATAGAAATTTATGACTTTTTTCTCAAAATTGTTCCTCAATGCTTCAAGCATCGGATTTATGCCTAAAAGGTATAATTATGCCCCGTTGGCATCACTGTTCTTAAATCACTTTGCCGCGCAGGTGACACATGCAGTGAAGAGGCAGGCAGGTTTAGACAGGGGGTTTTGAAAAAATACTTGAGAAAGGAGTCTGCGAGGACCTATATTTTCCTTCTCACAAGGGTTATAATTGTAACTATGTAATTGTAGACGAGTACAACAATTTGTAATGTTTTCAGAGTTATTTTATGAGCCACAAGGCATTGAAACATGCGTTTCAGGGTTTGAGTACTTCGACATAAAATGGTCCTAGCCCTGAGCCTAGTACCTCTAAAAGTAGCTCATTTAAGGGGCCTTCTTTGTAAGCAGACAATTCGGTTCAACACGCTTTCAAGTTCGAATATTGCTATTCACTTTCATTTCGGTTTGGTAGATAGAAGTCTTGGCTTTCGTTGTCAAGTTTAGTTTTTCGATGGAAAGTAAAAACCTTTCATGAAGCGGTTACAAAATCTGTTAGATAAGTCACTACTTAGTTGCAAAATGTGTTCCGTTAGAAGGTGGCTGGTGTCAAGCAGAGGATTTCCAAACAAATCATGCTGACCTATTACAAGCCCCTGAAAGCTGTAAAACGAGAGCCAAACGCTTCCACGTTTGTAAACACTACACCTTAAATTAAAAATCACAATACACCTATGAACTATGTCCTTAAGCTGGTAGACCTGTTGCCTCTGTGCAAACCGAAAGCTACCAAACTTTTGCTGCAAATTAACGCTTTTGTTTGTATAAACTTTCCATGACAAAACAAATCCATTCAAGTTCGCGTTTCACATGCCATGAACATGCCTCTTCTTTAGGCCATCTCGACCATCGAGGCTTTAGTACAAGCTCATATGAACCCCTGTGCAATTTGCCCCATTACAAACTCATGTGCAACTCAACATAACATGGTTTTGTATTTTCAGTCGAACTGTTCATAACACAGCGACACACCCCCACGTGCAGGATTTCCCATTAAGCACTTTTGTATCTATGTGGCGCGCAATTATTTTAAACAATAAGCAACATATAGGACTGTGAGGATAAATATTGTTAGGGGTTACCACAGCCGACATGACCAGAAACATGAAACAATTCGGTCGAGGGTGCTTTTCGCTAGACTGGTACAAACAAATGCATCCCGATCATATAGACTATTGTGGCAGAATGCGAAACAGTAACAATACATATCCGCTCCTCTCTGACGGTGCAGTGCATACTTTTTTGGATCCTTTGAACTTTGGCTAATGTGATATTCTCTATACGTACCTACATCTCGAAATATCTGCATAATATATTATGCACTTTCATGGCATAAATCATTCGTACACGTATTTCACATACATCTACTGAAAAAGGCTCATTCCAAGGACTGTTTGAGATTGATAGCAAACCAGGAGTGAATACATATACGAATACATTCCGTCACTCATTTGGCGCAGAATTGTCATTTATTTATCAAATATATTCTTCCTTTCATCTTACATTCCGATGCGTTTTAGGAGCGCTCGGAGGGATTACGCTTTAATAAACTTGATTTAGAGTGAAAGGAGAAATTTGAGGTGACAGCGATTATGTGTGGGAGGCATTCGTTTGCCAACTCAGATGGAATTTGTTGTGCTTGTTCACTGTGACAAGATGCCACGGATAAAACAATCAACAAAATTTACGGAATGCCAGACAATGGATATCCTATTTCCATGCAATTGAAAGGCGGATGCCTGAGAGTTGCTAGCGCGTAACTCAGACAAAACTATGCAATCCTTTTTGAATGAGTCTTTCTTCTGTCGTCACTGTGGCTCTTTGTAGTTGGTACTGGTGTCGGTTTTCGCTTTTTGTGGCGGTCGTTGTGGAAAGATTCCCTTCATCTGTTGGTTTCTCGAGTGTTGCAATTTCAAAACTTAATGGCGTCACTTGCGAGCATTGGTTTTTGGCAACTGTTTGTAGTTATATTACTTTTCAATAAGCGAGGGACTTCCCTTGGAAATAGAAACTACATGTATCAGCAAACATAGATACATCTCTCAGCGCTTTTTTAGAAACGCACAGTTTTTAGGTTTTCGGGGCGATATTTGGACGCTTTTGTTGACGCATTTTTTGAGCTTCATCGAGTTTGAGACACGTTTTTCGATGAATTTTTAGAGCGTTCTTTAGCGGACTTCCGACGCATTTTCCTTGTAGTTTATTACGATTTTTTAACGCTATCTTGGGACCGTTTGTGACGTGTTTTTGACGTATTTTTCGAAGAGTTTTTGTTTTTCTATATCTATCGAACCGTGTTTGGACCATTTTTCAACAGCTTTTTAAGTGTTTTTGATTGAAGCGTTTTTGGCTGCGTAGTTTTTAGATGCAATTTTAATGCATTTTTTGACACATTTCGAAGAGTTTTGGCGCCATTTTTGAGGCGTTATCTAAGTTATTTTCAGAAGTGTTTTTGGCAGCATTTTTAGACTCATGTTTGGATTCTTCTTCGAAACTCTTTTGAAGCGTTTTTTGACGCATTTTTTAACGCTGTTTTCTACAGGTTTTTCAATACATCTTTCGAAGCATTTTTGCTATGATAAGCAGATCAGAAAATTTGCAATTTTCAATTTGCACGTCGTCTGTTTCGTATTTATGGCATCATCGATTGGTCTTTAAGCAAAGTTATCGATGTAGTTCAATATGACACATTCCTCCTTTCAATTAAGACGTTTTTAGTCTTTACGCCAAACAGCTTTCAGAATGCATGCGTATTTTCCTTCCTGATCTTTACTAAAATTCCACCAAATCGATTTTGATAGAGTTTGTTCTCTTTGTTCACTTCTTCGACTCTGAGAATCCCTAAACCCATTATTGCCAATCTATTCACTCGATCGATTGTTTTCTACTGGCATTCTGATGCCAGCCAAGGATTGTTCACATCAAATATACCCACCGCACCAGGTGCAATTTTCAAACTAAAGTCGAAAGAATTAGTAATGTTCATTTCTCCTTCGGCATACCTTCCACTATCATCATCACATCATCAGTCTTACTATGATTGCCACAGACATCTTCACCTCTTGATTGAACTTGTTCCCTTTTGTTACAGAGAAGTGGAAATTGAATAGGTTTTCAGTAAATAACTTAAGAAGCTGGGTAAGGATAGGGCATGCTGACGGGGAGTTAAATCGTTTAATTCATAAAAAGGAAAGCAAATGTATAAATTACAAATTACTTGTTCATTTTAAAGAAAAGCATGGAGACAACTGGATGCTTATTTTCTTCTATGGGATGTCTGTAAATTATCTTTCAAATCGAGTAGGTATTCTTTAAAAACTACATTGGCTTGACTAAGCACGCAACTTGCCTACAGTGCCGGGGAAGACTTCCTCGTTAAAGTAAGAAATGCACCAACTATTCAATAGTCCTATACACATTACGACAGTCCTGCACAAAGAAAAAGCCTTTCAAAACGATGGTTTAATGTGGACACTTTGTCATTGCAGCTTGGTCTTTCTCAGACTATATATAACAACCAATACCCCGTTTTCTTCCTGCTTTTCTGAGGATTAAAAAGGCCCTAGCGCACAAACGTGCTACGTGCTAGGCATTTTTTAGGACAGAAGAAGATTGCCGTCCATTTGCAGCATAAATAAATCCTTTCCAATTAAAAATAATAGCCACTTTCCAGGACAATCCGTTCAATCAATTTTGAATCCAATTTGTATACCATACCCGACCAGAGTTACACAAAAAAACTAGTCACGTGTGTGCCAACTAGGATCTGCAATTCTTTCCGAAAAACCACGACATCCTGATTGAAGGGTAACAGTTGAGTTTTATTTTTTTTTATTCTACCGCCTAAATCTAGACGGGGAAAAAATACATTCAAATCCATGTGGAGTACATCACGTTTCCGAATCCAATGAACTAACGGAAAAAAGGATTGCCATGGAATTCCTTTCGACGAACGTGAGGGGAATTCGAAACACAAATGAAAAAGTCACAAGAGATCCCCTGTGTGTGCGCGAAAAATTTCAAAAGAAAAGAAAACACATGGAAATGTGTTCCTTGAGGAATCTTTGCTTTTACGTCAAATTGTATTACTTTATTTCGTATAGAGAGATGTTATATATAGATACCGTTAGCCACAAGTCAATGGTCAACCATCAGTATTTGTAGCGGTCTCCGAAGATCGCATTAGAAGTAGGAAATTTGAATGCGGGCTTAAATAGGTATCCACATCATGAGAAGGTTATCACATCCTAGATATAAAAAGAAGGAAGAAGGAAAACTGCTAACAACCAGGATTAGTTTAAGGAAAAGGTGCTACATCTTATTTAGTTAATCCGCTCCTTGATTGATTTTGATTGATGATATAATCTTCTAACCTCCTATGTACTAAGTAAGCGAATTTTCTTACAATGTGTTTAATTCATTGACGCATTATTTAAAGTGGTTTTTAAGGTGTTTATTCACCCATTTTTTGTTCTCAACTTGCAATATGTATACGAGGGCACATAAAAATATATTACCTATTGTACAAATGGAGAAAGATCTCCATCTGCCTGTTGCCTATAGGCATTATCACGGCGCAATAAACGGAATTATAAATACATGAGCTAAGCATTGGTGGAAAGCCAAAGTATGGGTAACCAGTAAGAGAGGATTTATAGGTATTATCCCATCCCATCAGTCCGAGCACAAAAAAAAAAAAATAGAAAAGAAACTTAACAACACCATGGCGCGGTTTCATATCGTTGATAGGAAACACGATAGTAGGTGGAGCGTAATTTATATTGTTAACACCACTTGACCGAGTGAAAACGGCATTCACGTGAGCCATGTCTGGATCCCTAAACGCCATGAAAGCAATCGTGATTTATTAACGCCTAATTAAGAGCAAATGTTTGCATGTTTATATAAACCTAAACATAACACGCAAGGCGCGTCGAAACATGGGGGCGTACTATATCCTCAGTGGAACTTGAGGAACTGTTTTTTGGACAGAAAAATTGCAATGATTTCCTTAAGAGCTTTGTTCGCATTAAATGATGCTACCTTGTCCGGGTGGGGGTTTCGTTTCAATTACTTTTCCTTCATCAAGCCCACCGTCGTCAAATTTTTAGAATTACACAGATCCTGAGAAAAAAAACCTACAAAATCCAAATTTATACTCATAATCTTTTTATTGATTTGGAGGCAGTCTATTGCAGCATCTATAGGGACGAGCTATACAGAGCCATGTCCGGTTTTGGCATGCCTACAAAATTTGTTCGGCTGTGTAGGATGCCGATGGAGAAAACTTGCTGCTGCAGCAACACTTTAAGATTGCTTGAACCCGATACCTAAGATAAGGAAATTCCGAGTAAAACTCTGATCATTACAGTCTTTCTTTACGGCGCTGAAGATGAAGGTATCCCCGGGCGCTTCGAAAAGAAGGTTGTTCGTAAAATGCTCGGTCGCATTTGGGTTGCGCTGGCAGGCTTTGGAGGAGAAGATTTCACGAAGTACGAATGTGGTAAAGTCTAAAAACCGCCCATCAGTCGCCTAAGTTGTCTAGGACTGGTAGAGCGAATAAATATGAATGCTCCGGCCCGTAAAGTCTCCGAGTCTAACTCGGATAGATTGAGCTATATTTCGCGTAAGAGCGATGTACACATTTCTTATTATTTCGATAGCGCTGTACAACTTGTAAGGTTTGCTACTTATTAAGTCAGTCAAACAATTTAGCTCTCAGAACAACCGATCCGCCTTTGCAGCTTCAAAGGCTTCTCGAACTCTACTATAGGTATTCCGTCGTAACTTTTTCAGATTTGTTGCCCTTACAAGTTTCGTTTGCAGTTTGGTAAGACTAATGTTTATAGGTTGCATCTCTAAATTTGTAGGCCAGCCTTGCGTTTTGTTTCCTTCTGCAGTCCTACCGAAATCTTCTGATCTCTATGACTGCTCTAAAATGCCCTTACGCTGGGAAGGGCGATTTATAAAGATTTTTCGAACTTACGCAACGCTACTTTAGGGTTGCGTAATTTAAACGCCAAACATTCCGCTTGTATTCAAGCTTGTATTCAAGTGGAATGTTGTCCGACACGTCAATCATTGCGGTTTGATTGAAAAACATCGAAATTGTTATATGTACTTCAGTGTAACTTTTGAATAAAGAACTTGAATTGACCGAATTAAATGAAGCAGCATGTGCATACTCGGAATTATTATATTCATTACATTAACGATTTTGGGCGGAACGAAGTTACATTAATATTAATATAAATATCAAACAATTGTGCGTTTGTGATATTATTTCTTTCGCTTAGTTTTTTTGTCTGTATGGAATGTTTTAGGATGTGTGTGAATATGTCTACCTACGGGCAGGCATTTGATTTGGTGGTGGATAGTTGAATTGGACGAGGAATAATTGGATCTAGGCATACACACATAGATTTATGATTGCAGGTTGATATTTCAGCAGTCCCTCCAAAGAAATTTCGGAATTTTGCCTTATAATTTGGCTTCTATTATGTAAAATTAAATTACTAGATTTTACGGAGCTAATCCGTCAAAAATAGCTGATGTCGATTTTAGAGCAAAACGTAATAGATTTCGGTGTTTTCTATTGAAATTCTTATCATTTAGTAAGGTTACCGCGGAAAAATATTTATTAATAACAATTTCAGGAAAGCCACGTAGATACAGCGTATCAGCCTTATTTATTAGAATTTTATATACGCGCCTAAACACCTGTACAGTTATGCAGTGTATAAGTATTTATACAGCCTTTATACACCCTTCCACAAATTCTTATTTATAAAACATTTTTCCATGCATACTAGTTATACAGGGCTTGCGTCAAAAGGTACCTACTGAAAAGGAGAAATCTATTACATTTATCTGCCCGAAAAGATAAAAAAAAACTAAGCAGCTTGTGAGAAATGCAAAATTCAAATACAAATAGGAAAAGGAATTAAAAAATTTAAAAGTAAAAAGAAAAAGAATGATTTGGGACTGCTAAGTAACGGTAGTCTTATGCAAATTAAAAAGAATTTTTAAAACAATTTGAAATATCTCATTTCCGCACATATTTCTTATCGAGGACACTTGTAGAATCTTGAAAATTGAAAATCAAAATGTCGATACAATCTATCTAATTTATTTTTTATTTCATTTAAAATAAAATGGGACAGATTTTTTAAGTCAAAATGACGTTTCGGTACTATTCCACCTCTATATCTACAAGCTCTAAACAACGTCCAAGTGCGTTAAGCTAATACAAACTCTATACAACGTCGAATCATTTTTATAATTTCCCTGAGCGCTTCAATTGTCTCCTCATCATCTTTATCATTTGCATTTATGTCGGATATTGTATTGCTGCTTTTGTCAGTTATAGTAATACCAACCTTTTTTGTAACTTCAGACGGTATATCAAAGTTGAAGCAGCATTTGTAAATAAACAAAGACAAGTTAAAACATGTATCAATGCAAACTCAGAGCAAAAAAAATTAAATTCAAGCAAATTTTGTTCTTCTTTTAAATTTAATTTTTTTTCTCACCTTTTCTTTACCCTTTCGGGTAGGGGACAGAATAAGCCCGAGGTAGGCATGCCTGTCGTAAGAGGCGACTAAAAATCCACAAAAAGCGGAGACGAAAACTTCGCAAAAAACAAAACGGCAACGAGTAAAACAAATGACCCGGTCCTCCTGGTAGGTGGTTTGTGTGTAGAACTTACTGAACTACCTAGTAAAACTGATTCAGTTACAACAAAAAAATATGGCAATGAACAAAACAACAGATATAAATACCCCAGGTGGCAGACCAGGCAAACTGGAAAATCCACCCTCCTCGGAGGTCGGTCCCATGGATTCTGGGGGGGATCATTTATTGTTTCTTCAACAAAGCTCCAGAAGGAGTTCACTCCACCAAAAATGGTCGCGCCAAAAAAACTTACGGCCAAAGATAGCGCTATAATTGTAAGCATTCCGAATATACAAAAATTAAAATCTGGAATCGAAAGTGAACATAAAACAGATTCACAAGCGAAATTAAAAACAAACAGCACTTTTTATGGCAGCTAAAAAACTTAAAGCAGTAAAAAAATTTAAATATTTATTTATGGTTTAGGAATTGTAATATTCTGATAAGAAAAATGGAAAATGGTAATGTTTTTGTAATAAGAACCTTTGATGACTTAGACAATATATAGTCTCACTTTTATGTATGTAATGTCTTTTAATATGAATGAAAGTTTTGATCTTTTAAACAACAACATTACCATTGAAACTACAAATTGTTTATTTTCTCTCAGTAATCTTAATCTAAAATCTTTTTACATAGTTCATCAAAATATTAGAAGTTTACGGCAAAATTTCAATTTATTAGTAAGCAACCTAGAATCATTTGAAAGCTTGCCAGAAATAATTTTCTTATCAGAAATTTGGATTTATTCGTATGAGATTGATGAATATAGTATACCTGGCTATACTTTTTTTGCAAATCCGAATGATTCGTATTCTGCAGGTGGAGTTGGTTTTTTTGTACGAGATTTGTATGATTTGGATGAATGTGACGTGATGCGCTATAGTTTGGTAAGTGCAGATATTATAAAAATGTCATTAAACATATGCAATGAAGATTACACTTTCGCTTGTGTGTACAGGTTCAATTCACAATCTGTTTATGTGTTTTTAAATGAATTTCAAACTTTTTTATGTGATGTAAAATCGAATAACCTTGTTATTTTGGGCGATTTTAATTTGGACTTGCTAAGTAGTTTTCCTGTAGTAGATGTGTATCTTGCACTTATGGCAGAGCATGGGTTGACTTCTTTAGTAAATGAGGCTACTAGACCATTTGCCGGTTCTTGCATTGACCATGTATTTGCACGTTTCCTAAGAATTTCTGTTAATTCATGCTCTGGTATAAACTTTGAACTCCAAATATCCGATCACTGTATGACTGGTTTAATTTTGAATGGTTTAGAAAGTAAAAATGACAATAAACGCAATGCGACTTGTGAGTTGTGTAAAACGAACTATCTACTGCTAAATGATTTTTTACGTTTCGAAAATTGGGAAGAGGTGTATGCTCACGCAAACGTGTCTAAGGCATATTATGTAAAATATTCTCAAAAAAATTGCAAAATTACATTAACTCTGCAAGCTACGTCACTGTTCCCAGAAAATCAACATTGAGGTTTAAGCCTTGGATAACCAATGTTCTTCTTAGGAAAATTAGGCAAAGGCACAAATTGCGCAAAAAATGCCGAAAACATCCACGAGATGCTGGCTTAAGGAATCGCTATAACCGCATGAGTCAAAATATAAACAGTGAAGTACGAAAATGTCGTGATAATTACTATCATAATCGGATAAGGACTGCACAGGGAAATGTAAAACGAGAATGGAAAGTGGTTAATGACATCATTAATCGAAATATATCCAGGCAAAATACTACTATTACGTTAAAAAATGGTAACATTAATATTTCAGAACCTACTGAGGTAGCTAATGAATTTAATGAGTACTTTGCATCAGTTGGACAACAGGATATTCAAAGAGATAGTCTAAAAGTATGTAATTGTTATTGTCCTGAAACCAGACTTCCAGACAATCATTTTGTAGGAAATAGCTTCTTTTTTGAACCAATTTCTGGATCTGAGATTTTAAAGACCATTCATTCTTTAAATACCTCCTGTGGTAGCGATTTTATTTCAAATGCTTTGCTAAAAAATGTGTCTTACAATATTGTGGATATTTTAGAATATCTCTTTAATATGAGTGTCCGGTCTTATAGCTTTCCGGATGACTTAAAATACGGCGTTGTTATTCCTCTTTTTAAAAAAGGAAACAGAAATGACAAAAAGAATTATAGACCGATAACATTATTGTTTTCGATCTCCAAAGTGTTTGAGAAATGCATTAAAAAAAGAGTTTTGGATTTTCTCAACAAAAATAATTTTGTTAGTCCAATGCAGTACGGATTTAGAGCTGGACTATCTACTGAAGACGCTCTATTAGATTTCTGTTGCATCATACAGAAAGGTTTGGATGAAAAAAGATCGTGTGCTGGGCTCTTTGTTGATATAACAAAAGCGTTTGATATGGTCGATCACAGCACACTTTTAAACAAGCTGTATAATGTGGGTTTTCGCGGTTATGTCCTACCTGAGAGACAGAATCCAAATCGTGAAGATTGGAACTAAATTTAGTAACTCTAGGGTTATTAATCTTGGCGTTCCTCAAGGTTCAGTTCTTGGAACTATCTTATTTCTGATTTATGTCAATTCTTTATTTACCCAACCATTCGTAGGAAAGATCAGAGCTTTTGCTGATGATCTTGGTATTGCATACAATTCCGTCAATCCCTTAAATCTAGTGGCTGATATAAATAATGATGTGGAATTACTAAGAATCTGGTTTGCTGAGCATAAGCTAATAGTAAGCAATAAAACAAAACTTATGTTCTTCAGTCTTATTAACCAGGAGTATCCGCATATCGATATCATATTCCATGCTTCTAGATGTTCAAGGTACAACCTGTTTCATAATTCGTTTTCTGTTCCATGTTCCAATGTATCTTTCGATGTGTGTGTTCCCTGTCATATCAATTGCTTTAAAATTGAAAACGTAAGCCATTTTAAGTATCTTGGTGTATTAATTGACCGGAATTTGAGTTGGGCTAATCAAATTCAAAGTTTGAAGGAATATCTGCTATCCACAACTCGTTGCTTTTACCGTCTAAAGAATTTCTGTAATTTTAATGTTCTTAAAAGAATTTATTATGGGATATTTCATTCGAAATTACAGTACGGTATAAGCTGTTGGGGAAGTGGTTATCTGAATAAAATTCAGACTCTGATAGTACTTTAGAAGTGTGTTATACGAAAGATCTGCGATTCGTCTCGTCTAGCCCACTCTATGGTATTATTTAAACGCATGGATATCCTCCCGGTTAGGGATTTGTTTTATTTTAAAGTCCTAAAGATATTTTTCATTAGAAGTGGTTATTTGCCAAGTCCGATCTATGGCGCTTATAGCTTGAGGAGCCGTCATCAACCTCTTGTGTTCATTCCACCCTTTCGTACCACTTGCTATAGAAACTCATATTCCATTCTGTCTTGTAAATTATTCAATAGCCTTCCTGAAGATATACCATTCATTGCAAATTTATTTACTTTTATGAAAAAACTGAAACAATGGCTTCTTGGCTTTAATCACACTGAAATTGAAATTTTGCTGCACTACACCGTGTAATATTTTGTTTTTTGTTGTAATACTGTTTGTTTTTGAAATAAATTATATTATAAGTAATACATTTTTCTTTATTTTTGTATATTAAAATTGTTCTTCTTATTTTAATTTGTTCACCCCACAATAATTAATTTTATATAATGTGACATTTGCCTCTATTAATATGTTAATTAATACAAAATGTCACTAACTATTCTCGAAATTTTTAGCTGAAATATTTACTATTTATTTTGAAGTTTGTTAATTGTAATATCAGAATAATGAAATAAATAAAAAAAAAATAAAAAAAAAAAATTAATGGCAAGCTGAACTTAAAGCAAGGAAAAGCTTAGAAGAAATTGTTAAAAGCTTGCAAAAGCAGATAAAAGAACTAGCGAGAACTTGCGAGATTAGGCTCCTCCGGCGTGGATAGTGTTAGTCTGCACAACGTGCAGGCACCGCTGTCTTACGCTAAACATATCATCAATGCGAACGCAACAGGGACAGCAAGTCACAGATGGAAACATCTAGGATACTGTGATGTTGCCAGGCTTACTTGGCCGACACTGGATAATAAAAGATCCAAAGAGCTTCTACGTCTCAATAGACGTAGTATTTCATTGGTCACCAACGTCATCACCGGTCATTGTGTTCTGGGCAGACACGCGCAAAGACTTGGAGTGCCACATAATGACTTCTGCAGAAGCTGTAGGGATGAGGAGGAGGACGAATCCGTCACCCATCTCATCTGTAGCTGCCCTGCTCTATCCAACCTAAGGATGGCGCACTTAGGAAACTATTTCCTCAATGATCTTAGTGATCTTTCCAACATCAGCGCTGCCAGCATTCTTGGCTTTATTAACGGTAGCAAATGGTTCACAATGAGTAGCCAGTAAAGGAACCCCTAAACACCAGTGGTATGCACAATGGGCCGATCAACGGCCTAAGTGTTTCTCTCAGCGAGAGCCACTTTAACATAACATAACATAAAGTTAGCCTTTTGGACCGTACTGTCCAACCAATCCAACCAATTCAGCAAGATGAAAAAAAAGAATACCTCACAGATGAAGAGAAGCTGGCTCTAGAGACAGAAAGACATCTGAAAAAAAAGCAAAAGCCCAACAAAGAAACGACAGGCAGAAGAAAGTCCTGAAACATCTGCCAGAAATGTTGACAGTGTGACTACGGCAAATCATACAAATTCACAAGTTAAGAAAAATGAGAAAAGGGTTGAAAAGACAACCATTGGCTTGAAAAGACAACCATTACCACCGCCAATAATGATCTCTGGAATAGACAAATTTGGTGAGCTAAAAAGAATAATTGAGCAAAAAACAAAGAAAACGTGCAAGCTCACATCATAAGCAATAACAATTGGAAAATAAATGTCGATGACAGTGATACCTATAGAGAAATCACTGATGAGCTAACCACCTTTTTATCCTATCCTTTCACAATCAAGAAAACATTGAAAAGGTATACGCTATTAAGTCAATAATGAATATTGTTGTCAAGATTGAGCCACTTCGAAGAAAAACTAACTCAATATACCCCAATGCAAACGATGCCAAGCTTTCGGGCATACGCAAAGCTGTTGTAAAAGAGATTTTGCGTGCGTTAAATGTGAAGGAAAACATCCAACAAATAGCTGTCCACAAAAAAAGGATGAGAAAGTAAAATGCATCAACTGTCATGGAAATCACCCAGCAAAATATAGAGGCTGTCCGGTAGCAAAAGAATTTGAAGAAAAGAAAAAGTGAGGTACTCCCAAACTCCAACAGAGCTCTCTCAAAAATAGAAACAAGCAACAGGTAAATGTTGAAAACACTAAAGTAGACAAAATACCAATTGCGGCTAAAACAAATACGCCAGTTGTAAAAACCAAATCGTATTCCGAAATTGTGAAAAATACACGTAAAGAAGAAGAACTGTCAGTGAAGGAAATGCTTTCTACTATTATTCAAAGATTGGATAATCAAGATAAAGTAATTAAGCTACTGAGCGAAGAAGTTTCCAAAGGAACTAATCAAAAAAATAATCATGATTAGAAATCTAAAAGTCGCAACCTGGAATGCAAATGGTTTACACCAACACATCTCTGAATTTCAGGTATTTCTATGCAATGAAGACATTGATGTCTGCCTGATTTCTGAAACCCACTTTAAACAGGGAACAAGGATTACAATCCCTGGGTACCTATGTTACCACTCTCTCCATCCATCTGACAGTGCCAGGGGAGGTAGTGCTGTAATAGTAAAAAGTATTTTAAAACCTTATGAAATGCCAAAAATAGAAAAACCAACTATGCAAGTAGCGACAATAAGCATTATGACTAAAAGCAAGCAATTCAACATAGCTGCTATGTACTGCCCACCAAGGCATTCGCCTACAGAGGAAGATCTAATGACCTTTTTCGATCTTTAGGCAATAACTTTATCATTGGAGGTGATTTCCATGCAAAACACACCTACTGGGGGTCAAGATCAGTAACGACAAAAGGCAGGAAGCTTTATAAAGCAGGGCGAAATTTCAAATGTAATTTTATTTCGACTGGATCGCCCACTTATTGGCCATCCGACCCAGCGAAAATACCAGACCTCATTGACTTCTACATAACGAAAGGAATCAATAGAAAAGAAATAAAAGTTGAAAACAGTGATGATTTGTCATCGGATCATACACACGTTATCCTAACGGTCAACGGCATGTCAATAGAAGAAACAAACAATGAAAAACTTACGAATAAAAGAACGAACTGGTGCAAATTTAAAGAATTGCTCGAACGATTTATTAACCTTAGATCTCCACTGGTCATAACGAGGCATATTGACATCGAAGTTGAACAATTCATTGCCGATATATTTACAACAGGCAGCAGAAGATAGTACACCAACTTATAAACAACAAGCACCGGTAAAATATCACACAGATATTAGGGAACTAATACTGGAAAAGAGAAGAGCTCGCAGAAAATGGCAAATGACAAGATATCCCGGCGATAGAACTATATTCAATAGACTAACTTAAAAAATTAATCGGTTAATTTAAAAATAGATCTCTATCTAACTACCTTTGCAACTTAACAGCTGACAAAGGCACAAACTACTCCCTTTGGAAGGCTGCCAAATATTTAAAGAGACCTCAAGCGCAAGATCACCCGTTAAGAACATCCGATGGGAAATGGATCGGCGACCCAAAAGAAAAGGTCAAACTTTTTTCGGAACATCTGACAAATGTTTTTAAACCTTTTCCACCTAGCGTGGCAAACGAACGCCTTGAATTCCTTGATAGAATAGATGAAGACGTAATCACTTATGTTTCGCTTAAAGAGATCAGAATATGTATTCATAGGCTATCTAATAGAAAATCACCAGGTTATGATCTCATAACTGCTCAAATCTTGAAGGAAGATAACAGAAATTATAGTTATACCTAAACAAGGTAAACCTCTATCAGAAGTCGCCTCATACAGGCCAATCTCACTTTTACCAGTACTATCAAAACTCTTTGAGAAACTTCTTCTTAAAAGACTGGATAGAATCATTGAGCAAAGAATGCTCATTCCCACCCACCAGTTCGGGTTTAGAAATAAGCATTCGACAATAGACCAAGTACATCGTATAACTAATATAATAGAAAAATCACTAGAAGAGAAACAAGTTTGTTCTACATTATTCTTAGACGTTGCACAGGCTTTTGATAAAGTCTGACATACGGGTTTAGAGTATAAACTTCATAGAGATCTACCCATCAGACAGTACTATGAGATACTAAAATCTTATAATTCAAATAGATTCTTTAGAGTTCGCTATGGTTCAGCGTATTCTGAACTCAAAGAACTACAAGCAGGAGTTCCACAGGGAAGTGTTCTAGGACCAACCCTGTACTTACTGTATACCAGTGATATACCAAATACGACTGATACGATGATAGCTACATTCGCAGACAACACTGCTCTTCTATCGATTGATAGATGCGTGGCTAAAGCAACAGAAAAGCTGCAAAATGCAGTTAATGAGATATGTGATTGGGCGCAACGATGGCGAATTAAACTTAACGAGTCAAAGTCCACCCATATCAATTTTACTAATAAAAAAATAACGAACGCTCCTGTGGTTATTAATAACCAAGTAGTTCCTTATTCAAACACAGCTAAGTACCTGGGTATGAATCTAGATGCTAAGCTCAAATGGAAGGAACATGTGAAAAAGAAAGTAGAAGAGCTAAATATTAGATATAGAAAAGTTTATTGGTTGCTAGTACATAATTCGGAAATGTCCATTGAGAATAAAATTGTATTATATAACCAGATACTGAAGCCTGTTTGGACATATGGTATCCAATTATGGGGTTGTACAAAGAAAACAAATGTAAAAATAATACAAACATTCCAAAACAAAGTCCTTCGGGGAATAGTAAATGCCCCGTGGTATATTAGAAATAATGACTTGCATCGTGATTTGCAGATTGATCTTGTAACGGAAGTAATTAAAAAGTATGCAATTCGTCACAATTTGCGTCTGCAGATGCATATTAATCCTGAAATAGAAGACGTCTTAAATGTACGAAACAATATTCGTAGATTAAGAAGAATTAAACCTCACGACCTTATAATCTAAAAAAAAATAATGAGAACCCGTATTCAAATTGTAATACCTTCTCTAACACAACTGAACGTTGAAACTAAAATCATTTGTCGATCTTTCTTGGATTGGTCATGATCAAGGAGGTGTTTTTAGTGCGGTTAGAGTCCCACACTATTCTGGGTTTCTAACCCCATTGTGTCTTTCGAGATTTTCACCTTCAATAACAAAAAATAAAAACCTTGAATTTTAAAAGGTATAGCTTATGTCGTTTTCGATTTGGCTTTTCAGATTTTGATCTGAGATTTAAGATTTATGCTGCCAAATCGAACATTAAATCCGAATTTTATTGGTTCTTGTGTGTATTCAGTTGGCCCCAAAAAAATTTTTTTTTCACTTGCACTGGAAACCCATTTAAATTGATTTTTGCACATTTATAGTAATGCATTTCGAAATAATTTAATATAAAGAATCGTTTCCATACTCCAAAAATTAATAATTCAGTTAAAAAAGCAATCCTTCCAACGATAAACAATTCGTAACCGCCAGCTGTGTGTCATACACATTGGTATTAGTGAAAGTACCTATGTGTGAAATCTGAGAAAAAAAATCGAGATTTCTCTAAAGAGAGTCAGATCAAAAAAAAGATTGATTTTTTTGGCAAATCGAACATGAAAAGCAATCTCAATCAAAAAAAAAATATTTTTTCTCAAAAAAATTGATCTTATTGCCAAATCGAAAACGACATTATATTTAGGTAGTACTGATTGAAAAGAAATGACAGGAAATATTTAAAAACAGTCAAATAAAAATCGTATCCAGGTAAAAAACGAGCCAAATGCGTATCAATCCAGTCAGATCTGACTGGAAAGCAGTCAAATTTGTTTTATGTCGATAAAAGCATTCCAATAAGATGTTAACTGTTTGACATATTTTTGTTACCATCAAAACACACAAAAACTGCTAAGATTGCTATTTAATGTTACAACTTAACAGCTACGCGAATTGACATTTATGTGAACTGAAATAGAAGACATGATGCTTTCGATTTAGTTTCACAACCATTAAAATTATTTTTGAAGTCCCTGGAAAAATAAAAGTAACTTGGAAATAAAACTTTATATTATAAATCTTCAATATATCTTGAACGAGTGAGTTTTTGCCACTACAACTTATTGATATTCGTGGTAAAACAGATTTTTGTTTGAATATTTTGCATTCGGGTAATAAGGTATTAAATTCACATCATTTTACGTGTATTACCATTTCCATGACATTATGTTCGTTTAGGTATTTTAGCGTCACCATTGAAGTGAAAAGGTTATTATGTGTATCTTCATATTTGTATCAACATTTTTATTTCACATTTTTTTACAAACACTTGAAAACAAATTTAGAAGCTCACTAACAAGGGAAAAATTCGGTTACAAGTCAAAGCCAAATATACCATCATGTGTTTCCCGAAATAGTAATTTAAAGAGCTAAGACTAATTCCCACTTTGATCACCGTTCCATACTGCACTGAAAACAGTACGGACTTCGATGTGTAGATTACACACTATTACGAGTACATTATTCACTTCGGGTGAAAGTCAGGGGTCAGATTCTGCAAGGCGAAACGATCAAACGTTTTCGTGCGCACAAATGATTTGCCCTATATTACACAAGCAATTTTCTTCGTGCACACGAAAACGTTTGAACGTTTCGCCTTACAGAATGCCGAACCAGGTTTCAGTTAATTTTACATCCGACCATTTAATCCGCTTTTTTTAAACTGACAATTTGAATCTATATTCATAATATTCACTCAAAAACATGTGTTAAATCCGCCGTTTTAAGCCCTCGTAATGTCAAATTTCACAAAAAAAAATTGAAATTGTTTTTTTTTTTTTAAGTATAAAACTTCGTGCCTAAACGCTTGACTTCGGGGGTAAGCTGGTGAATGCGTCACGAAAGCGTTACGGAAATTGCGAAGGGGAGTTGAGAGGGAGATATAAGATAGTGAAGATAGAAAGAGAGAGAGTTACGTTTCGTTTCGTATATTACTGTAGGGGCAAGAGAGACCTTGCCTTATTATAAAAATTATTTCGACGTTGTACAGAGCTTGTATAAGCTAAATGCACTTGGACGTTGTTTAGAGCTTGTATAGAGGTGGAATAGTATCGAAATGTCATTTTGACTTAAAAAATCTGTCACATTTTATTTTAAATGAAATCAAAAAAAAAATTGGATAGATTGTATAGACATTTTTATTTTCAATTTTCAAGATTCTTCAAGTGTCCTCGAAAGGATATATGTGCAGAAATGAGATATTTCAAATTGTTTTAAAAATTCATTTTAATTTGTATAAAACTACCGTTTCTTAGGAGTCCCAAATCTTTCTTTTTCTTTTTTTTTCAATTATTTTTTAATTCCTTTTCCTATTTGTATTTGAATTTGCATTTCGCAGAAGCTGCTTATTTTTTTTTATCTTTTCGGACAGATAAATGTAATAGATTTCTCCTTTTCAGTGCCTTTTTTGACGCAAGCCCTTCTAACTAGTATGCATGGAAAAATGTTTTATAAATAAGAATTATTGGAAGGGTGTATAAAGGCTGTATAAATACTTATACACTGCATAACTATACAGGAGTTTAGGCGTGTTTAGCAAATTCTAATAAATTACGCTGTAAATGTACAATGTAACTTCTATTTGTTACTAATAAAAACGACAGAATTTAATAAAATACATGTTTTTTTTCATTCATAATTTCGTGGGATAAATGTAGGATTTTTTGTATTTTGGCGTGGGATAAAAGGGATTTGTTTGGTATAACCGTTGTCTGTATCACACTGTAGGAGCAAGAGAGAACAGTGCGCGCACACATTTTCTTCTCTCTTCCTCTCATAGCCAGTGCATGAAATATATAATATCTCAGTCAGTATTTCGTTTGCGAGTACATACATAGGTATATAATTACAGATGGAGCTAAAGAAGTTTTACTTCAGTCGTGTGGTCTAAAGCACACTAGTTTTTTTCTTTTCTTGTCACTTGGAAATTGATTTGATTTGTTGTGTGACGTTCATCAGCCTTTAACTCCATTCGAACATATAGAATTAAGCATCCTATATGCCAAAAATCGAAATCGAAATCGAAATCGTCGAAGCAAGCCCGCTTGTGCATTCAATATATTCGACGATGAAGACGACGTTGATTTACCACCATCGTCTGCTGTTTCATCAGCTCTCCGGCAAATTCGTCTTCTGACGATGAATGATATCCTTTTTTTTAGCATCTTGCTATTTTCTATTACACTTTTCTACTTATCTTATTCCCTGCGCCCTGAGACCGAAGAAATGTCAATATTATGAAATTAAGTTTTAACTCGAGTTAAAGTACTTAAACTGGGCCGGCATTCTGTAAGGCTGAAAACACACCGGATAAAGCAAAACGTGTTTTTTTGTTTCGTGAAACAAGAGAACATTGTTTCTTATGAAACAACACACACCAAAGCAAACGAAACAAAACACACGTTTTTGTTTTAAAGTGTTTTGGTGGTGGTTGTCGAAAATATATGCCATTGTATACGAGCAACACACACCGAATGCAACAAAACTGTTGAACCAGCGTCGTTGACTATAATTGCCTACTTTCTTATGGCGCAACACACACCAAATGAAACGAAACATAAAAACCAAAGCAAAACATAAAAACATGTTTCGTTGCCCTTAGCTGACCTGTTGTTTTTTACAAAACAAAATTTTGATTCGTGTTTTCTGGTAGCATTTTCAATTTATCCCAGCAAATAATCAAAAGTTTCAATCCGCATTCTGGTGAAATTATTAAATTTTTCAAGATATGTTCTTAGCTCTGCTATTAATTTTAATTTTCCTATTTATTCCTTTTGAACTTGGTGGTGTTTGATTGTGCTGAAACTGTATTAGAAATGGTAGCAAACTAGTAAAAGCCCCAGTAGTGAGCCACTTTAACGATAGTTTTGAATTTGCCGCTTCCGCAAAATTAACTGTTTGTATATATCGAAACAATTGTTTCATTTTATAAAAGATTGATTCATTTTTTGTTTTTAAATGGCTTATCTTTTTGTTAGTTTTGATACGATTTGAGTAAAATGAAAATATTCAAAAAATCCGGAGTGGTCTAGTACTGAGCCCCAATGTTCCTTATTTGAGCTCTTTCCGTTCCAATAACGAGCCCGCATATAAATCCATTTTTTTTATCAAAATAACCGTTGCTTTCAAAAATGCAAATTGTATTTTTAAGTTTTATTATTCAAAATATCAGGAACTTCAGTTTAGATAAATAGGAAGATGATAAATAAAAAAACATTGCACAAATAATTTAATAAAATTAATAGTTAAGTTTAGTAGATGATTGTAAATATTAAACACTAATGTAATTTGCATCTCTTGCAGCTAAAAAAATCAATTTCTTCCGATATTTTTTTGGCACACTTAATATGGTAATCTTTTGAACATATGAAACATGGTATTCCTCGTTCGGTCTTCGATATATTGGCCCCGCAGTCGAAACAAAGTCCAGTTTCTATGTACTCTTTAGGAGCAGGGCATAATTCTGCGTTTTTAGGAACAGTTTCGGATATGAATAGATTTCGAACGTGAGCCTCATTAACGTTACTTTTCGGCAAGTTTCTTGACAATGGGACTCGCTCAGATAACGATGCAACTTCTAAATATCAATACAATAAAAGAAAATTTTAATTTTAACTTAAAAATATCTTGTAATTAGTACTTACCATCGCTCAATCTTATTTTTTTTCTGATGTTGCCGTTTTCCTTATCAGATGTAATTTTAGGATTTAGGCAAATTAAACGTGTAGATTTAATGTTGTTATGTTTTTTTTTCCACCTTCTGTGCCTTTCGTTTACGGATTTCCTCTTTTTTTTTTTTGCTTTAACGATTTGATTTTCGAGTTTCTGATTTTTTTTCTCAATCTTCAATTCTTCAGCGACGATTTTCTGATCTATTTTAGTCTGTAAAGATGTTTGAAATGGGGTAGACGAAACAATAAAGCTTTGACGCTCAACATTTCGAACTCCTTTCCGGGCTGGTGTTTTAATGACTCTTAGGAAGTTCACCAATTCGTTATTTGAAACATCGTCATGTTTTTTTTCGAAACGAATTTTGGGAATATCAATATCTGTATTATTTATCTATAAATAATAACACAAAATAATTTTTAAAAGTTTTGAAAAATGCCTGCTTTAAAATAAAATATTATTTTTACTTACATCAGTATGAAAAGTGACCACCTCTTCTGCCTCTGAAATAAATACTTCTTCTCCAACTTCTAGGTCGCGAACCACCTGGTTTAATGTAAAATTTCGATAAATAACTGGAGAACTGCTTGCATGTTCCAAGTTATGAAGAACGCCAACGTCGTTTCGATCCGGCGTTCTTTCAATATCTGAATTTACCTAAGTTATAAAACAATATACAATATTTTAATAATATATAGTTCTAACTTAATTAAAGGTAGGTTCCTACTTACAGCAACTTCTTTTGAACTCGTTTTCAAAGCTTCGTAAATTTTATAGAGTATGCTTAAATCTTCAGAATGCGTGGCATTGCTTTCTGTTCCAGCCTGTAGCTGTTTTAACTTTTGATCTCCAATTATTTCGATAAACTTATTTAAATTTATGCTTTTTGGAGTGCCAGCTACAGTTTCAGTAAGATGTTCATTGAGTGCATCTGGTTTTTCATGGGGAGTTCCAAGACATTTTGAAAAATCAACAGTATTTGGATTGAAAGGATAGAGTCCGCAAGCTCGAAAACCATTCTCTATAATTTCTTTTTTTGTATAATTATATACAACTTTTTTTAGCATTGGTGCGAAATGTTTTTTTGAAAATAGTTCTTCGTTAATATTTAACGCTCTATAAAGCTGAAGCTCTTTTGTCCAGCCTAATTTAATAGGCCTAAAAACCGCTACATCTGCAGGCTGCAGTATTCGAGTCGAATTAGGATATACGCAAATCAGAACAATCTTCAGCTTTTCGCAAGCTTTAGAAAGAGCAAATGTTAGGTGAGTTTTATGGCCATCGACGAAAAGAATGACAGGAAACTGAATGTTTTGTTCTTTAAGCATAGGATAAAATACTTCTGCGATATAATATAGGAACGCTTCAGAAGTCATCCAACCGGAGTCCGTTTTGGTATACAATATACCGTCTGGGATCGAATCCAATACCTCTTTTCGAATTCTTTTGTATTTGTAAATAATCATTGGCTTTATTAGTAGCCCATTGGCGGAAAAAGTGAACATCACAGTTAAGTATACTTTCTTTTGCTTTGCCTTTATCTGACTCGTAAACATTTCTTGCGCCTTTCGGAGCCAAAACTGATCCACCTTTTGGACATACAAGAAAGCCTGATTCATCCCCGTTAAAGACACGAGAAGGGTCCTTTATAATATCACCATAGTTTTTTCGTAAGAAGTATTCATCTATTTGCTGAAACCATCCCCTTATATCCTTTTCAGATACACAGGCGCTAGCATGAGTTACAGCTTCAGGCGTTCTTTTGGCTATTTCAGGATGCCTTTTCAAAAATCCGATGTACCACTTACGTCCAGGATTATTGTTTTTGAAAACGTTTTGTCTGGGGCAAGCATCTAAGAACTCCTTAACAACACCACAAACTTCATGCTTCCGTCTTGGAAAGCATCTTGCATGATTTTCAAAAATCCAATTTACAATTTGTGATTCCTCTTGATTTGTAGGAATTGTTAAGGGTCCTTTTTGGTTTTTAAAAGAACGTTTATGCAGTCGATTTTGAAGAGTGGGTCTTGGAATATTATAATGTCTTGAAGCTGCGTGTATTGAAAGACTATTTTTAATATCCTCTAAAGCCCTATCAATGTCTTCAACGTTATATTTTCTCTTTCTATCCATTGTAAATAAGTTGGTAAATCTAGGGTTTGGTATGAGCAAAAAAAAAATAATTATAATAATTTTAATAACAATAGAAAAACATTCACGTAAGATATCTTATATATTAAGCAAAACAAATATACAAAAGAGAGTACATAGTATTATTAAGGGTTTAATACGAATAATATTATAGTTTCGACTAATTTTGCAATTTATAAAAATGAAAAATGAAAAAAGAGCCATTTTAATATCTGTACTAAATTACTTTATCCCCAAATTTAATAATTCAAGACCTTAAAACTAACACACAGAGTAATTTTATAAATATTTTTTATAATAATCGGCCTGGCTCGTAAATGGAACAACGTTTCTTCGCGCTCGTCGAATAGTGAGCCCCCCGGGCTCATTTTTGGGTTTTAATTGTTTTTGAATCCCAGTTGTGAGCCCCAACTATATTTTAATAAATAAACTATTTTCCAGAACTTTTAATACAAAAATAATTGCTATGAATGCTAATTGTTAATATAAACATGTATGAGTTAATATAAAATATAAACAAAATACTTACCCACTTAAACTTAAGAAAACTTAGAAAAAATCTGTGGATTGTTCGAATCCTCTCACATTACCTGACAAAAAGTTGGTTTATTGAAATTTGGCTCTTAGTTTAAAATTTCATTTTTCCTTTTAGTTTTGTTCAACGTTTTAGATTGAACAAAGCCGCCTTTAAGTATGTTCTAGACAATATTAATTTGCGTACAGGTACACGAAATACATACGTGCCTCCTATTTTGAAACTTTCCTGAACATTAGAGGTACTGGCTGGAGGAGGATACCAATGGTTAGTTGGAAATGATTTTATTTCTCCTCTAGCACAGAGCACAATATCTAAAATATTGCATGAAGGTGCTGATGCATTGGAAGATATTGTCTGTCCCCAATGGATTCATTTGTCAACAGAACCAGAAGAAAATATGACTAAAAGCTACTTTTATCAAAAATATTAAACTCCTGGTGGTAAGTTACAACATAAAACATAAATACATCCACTTTAGCTATCTACAATATTAATTAGTAATCGGCTGTGTTGATAATAATAATAACTTAACGAAAATAAAACGACATACTAAGACTTCCAAACTCTAATTTTGTTGTCACACAGCTTCTTAAACGTAAACGAATGTGCAGAAGAAAACTTTAGGAGTTACATGAAGCAAATATTCGCTTTCGCGTGATTTTCATTTCGTATTTTACACAATCACACCCCTGGTCTCAGTAGCTTTAAATTCAATCGGATTAAACGCCGTTAAATTTAAAAAAAAAAGGTTTATGTTCGGTTTGAACGACTGAATGGACTTGGACTAATTATTGGGTTAAACTCACTTAAATCCAGGTGTAAACTTTAAACCGGATCAAAAAGAGTGAATAATATGGCTCACTTATTTTTACTGTTACTGTTACGGAAACATTTCTGAAATATAGTAACACTACTTAAACTATAACTATCAATTTCTACTTGGGTAGTGGTAGTAGTAGTAGAGTGGAAGCCTCGGTACGTAATGTGTACTGTTGAAGAATATCTTTCCGTCCACATTATTACCTTCATCATCATCATATAAATAAAATTGGTGTAGTTCTGTTCGACTAAGATTGAATTTGACTGCATGTCTTTAAATGCAAAAATCTTAGAAACTGCTGAATATATTCTGATGCATTTTTCTCAGGAGGATAAATAGGCCCACAATATCCACTTTGTTTCAACTCTATATCTTTACAAATTCCGGAAAAAATTGGACAAGAGTAATTAATTTTTTCGTTTCGTTTCGCTTTTTTCTTTGTCACGCTTTCCGTTCGAAAATACTGGGAGCATTTAAAAATAGTAAACACCAGCTTATAGGGGACATCTGCGGCTACATTTTAGGATATCCATTAACTCGATAACTTAAAAGGTTTTTAAATAAATAGGCAAAATTTGAAACATTTCTACGATTTTCACCTGGGTGAGTGGATATGCACTTCATTCTCAAATCAAACCTCTTTTAACTTTATTTCATTCCTGTGGCGGAGAGGGAGACAGACAAGGGCAGTATGCTGTTTGGTTTGCTAAGAAAAAAAAAACCATAAGAGAAATGTCAAACAGGTATACCTATCAGTGATCCCAGATCGTGGGTAATTACCCATTTTTGGGCAATTTGCCTTTCAAAAAAAGCTAAAAGAACGCAGAAGGGCATTTTTTATCTCGGAACAAAAAAAAAATGAAGTGCACGCTCAAACGAATCTTTCACGTTAATCAAAAGTTTGGTTGGTTCTTTTCTTATTGTATTAAGTAGGTAGGTAAAGATCTGAGAACAAGCTATGGTTAAAGAGTTAAAAGCGTCTACAGTACTATTTTATAAGATCTTACACTTAACAAGATTTGTGAGTACAAGGCAAAGTGTAGCAGGATTTTCTGTTTTCTGATGTTTTTATTTTTGACTGGAATATATTAGTAACGAGGGTGTCTATTATTGGAAGTAGGGTACGTTAGACCGATATCATCATATAAATAAAATCATCATCATCATCATATAAATAAAATTGGTGTAGTTCTGTGCGGTGTTTATACCAAGAATACAAATAATTCACAGTAATTATTCATTTCAGTTTAAACCGATTCGATTGCCTATTAATGTTTGTTTTAAAATGACAATCCATAAGTCACAGGATCAAACTTTAAGAAATGCGGGAGTTGATTTAAGCAAGAATTGCTTCAAGCACGGGCAGTTATATGTAAAGTTCTCCAGGGTAAGTAATGCAGCAAATATCACTATCTTAGTCGATAGAAACAAAACAGCCAAAAAAATTTGTCCCCAACAAGACAGCAAATTTCTTAATTTTGTTTCCATCACCTGTTCTGAAACCACATTTTACACGGGCGAAGCCGGGTGGGTACAGCTAGTTATATATAAAACTTCAGCCTGCGTTAGATTGTCCTCGCAAAACTCAAAGAATAGTCTGTAGCTTGTATTAAAACTTTTACACAACGTTGCATTTGAATACGCGCGTATTATAAAAAATCTACCTATATAAAAAAAGACATTGGAAATGGAACTTCTCGATCATTAGGGACCAAAAGTAATAAAATTTAGAACATTGGTGTGCCTCGTTAAACTTTGCAAAATGTGTGTGGGATTGGAAAACAAGGCGTGGCATTCCTGATAAGACAAATGTAGGCACGAAAAGAACACCATGTCTCCACGGTTCAGATAAAGGTGATCAAATTTAGCAAAGCTTCGGCGATATTCTTTTTACAGTGATCAATCCTAGGTACATAAATCTGTTTGTGATCGTGTACTGAACTTTGAAACGTCTTGACCGATTAAGATCATATTTACACAATTGACGAGTGGAAAAGTTTTCCTGCGACACCTGGTGGATAAAAAAGGAATATGTAGAGATCTATAGAATTTTGACGTCTGTTTGTTTTCCAAAGGACTTGGATAAGGAATACGTGTGTTTTCGTGTAAGAAAATTTATTATTTATCTATTAAAAAGTTAACCAACTAATTGAAAACAAACTTTATTTGCAAGTCTAATTACTACTTGTCCGAAATTTACATAGTTTAATTCATGTGGTTAAACTACCACAAAAGTCTGTTCAAAGTGGTGTTGAATGTAATGTTAACAAATAATTAATTTGCTTTTGTTTATATATTTTGGTTGCTTTTTACTATAAAAAAAAGTGCTAATTATGATTTTTATAGACTTGCTTGCTTTGATGATGGAGGATCCACCAAGCTTAGAATCAACCGATGCGAACATTTACCGCCAGGGGTTAGCCTCCATTCGTCAATACATTTTCTTTACCGGATTGATGGTTTGGGGCTTTATTAGGATCCGGTAGGTGGCGCTGTAGTTCATTTATTGAAAAATTCTCAAATAATCCTTATCACACAATCAATATATGTTTGCTTAGTGATACACATAAAAAAAGGACTCGAAATTACGGAATTTAAATGAGCATCTAGTACATTGGTGGTTAGTGCTATCATTAATTTGCTGAAAATGTGTGGCGTTGAGCCGCAGGACAGGACAGGACTGTCTGTGTATAAATTTAAAAATATACGCAGAAAAAGATTGCCAATTTGGAAGACTATTAGAGGCTTTAAACTAAAATTAGATTTATAAGGAATTTATTTACAAAAAAAACGTTGTGTCAAAGCTATGCAAACACTCTTTATTTATCAACCCTTTGGATACGATTTTCATCTAAGTAACATCGTGAGATTTACTAATATAGATTGAGTTTTGTAATTAAACGCAAACATCTTAACCGAGTGAACTTGTGAAACGTATCGAAGCTATAATACCTGCTTGAACAGATATCCTTTTCGTTGTCGCAGAGATTATTTACTTTTTAAAAAATGAATTAACTTTGTAATTAAACATGAGAAGCTTTTTTAATTCTATTTGGCATGAACACCCGTAAGGGGATGCAGGACTTTTCCGGTCTTCGATAAAAAGTTATTCCGACAACTACCTCAATGTTGATCAGAATCAGGAAAATGTTTTGGAGGTAGTGGAAAAGAGGGCAAGAAAGTTTTAGGTAAGTATATTGTAGCCTGTAAGCAGTCAGAAGGTTGGGTCTAAACAGCGACCATAGGTCAGGCAATTTCAGAGAAATTATTATTTTACCTCATGCGGTCCAGTAATTCCAGCTTTTCTGTGATAAAAGCCCGTTGAGTGCAGTCTTACATATATATCACGTTACGATATTTTTCAGTGAATTTCATGTTCATTTGCGCAGTGGATACACCCACGTAGAGAAAACGACTGGAAGTAATTCTTGGTGACTGCAGCGCACCCATCAACAAACCCTCACTTCGCATTACAACTTCATGGAACAACCTCTTAGTGTTGGACTAAAACTCATCTCCCAGCTTAACTGGGAAACCAAACAAGTAGCTAGCATTAATAATCGCTTACACGTTGATCGTCACCTCCTTTCGTTTATAGAAAAACGCACTCAGTTCCTCATGACAACACGTACACGGTATTTTCATCGAGGAAAAATGTGGGTGGCAACGACATCGTTTTTCCGGCTACCGACTAATTTTGATTAGATCCTTGTTATCGAGCGCTCTGACAAAGTTTATAATTCCTCTCGTTTCCTCCTCCGATTGTGTGTGTGCAAAGTACTTACTTGACAAGTTAATTCATTTAACACAGACACAAGTCCACACTTTCATATTGTTATCTCTGTGCAGAGCGTCCTTCTTAATGACTTGCAAATGCATGGGAAAACTTTTGAAATTTACCTGCTTCGCAGTGTGTGATATTCTTGGCTGCACAAAGTGTACGTGCATTGCTTTGTAGATAACTTCGGCTACACCTACAGATATCCTTCTTTTCTGTTAGAAAGTTCGTTTCAAAGACTTAAAGCAGGTGCTGTTTTTGACTTGATATATGGCTGGTGTGTGCCAGATGTTATCACACAAGTTGTCGGGTGATAATAATTGAAAAACCCTGCCAAAGGATGTGCAGGGGATTTTCGAAGAAGTCCATTACATAGTTTCAAATGGAAATGTTTATGCAAAAACTAAACACAATATATGCTTGTGTCCTTATAGCTGTCTGAGCAGAATGTAGATATATCCTAATCTGGACTGCAACCATAAGTTCGTATATGCAGCTACACCTTGGAGACATGTTTTGCATAAGACCTTTGATTAGCTAAGTGTGTTCCTGTTGGGTGAAACTTTAAATATGCACAACACCAGAGTATTTACAAGGACAACGGTATGTTATTTTTTTTCGTATCCCCTGTTGAATTGCATAGGTGGAACTGTGTGAATGCTTATTTTTGATGCAAGAAAATCAACATAAAATGAGATGACATCACACCCATGGCCGAGTGCATTTGCAGAGAGGAGTCGGAGTCGGATTCGCATATATACAATTTAGATAATTCATGGGAGTTCATTTCCCTAAACACGGATGTGAGCTTTTTTGGAGGATATGAAGAATTTACGGCAGGAGAGATTTATAAAAAAGTAAAAAAAAACCCTACTGACTGTTAAAAAGATGTATAAAAGACATATTCAGGTATAACTAATTGTCAATCGGAGACTACATACACACACTAAAAAATATACGCGTATAGCCTCCGACTGCCAAATAGTATACTTGAATGTGCCTTGTTTACAATATCTTTTTAGTTGTTTTGGTTTTAGGTATTTTAAATTAACTTGTGTTTATTTTCATCTTTTTAACCTATAGCACTCGGGAGAAGAATACGAACCTAATGATACCTCCCTTTTCAAAATCGGTCAAGTCGTTAAGGCTACCGCTACAGGAGGTCATGTCGAAATATACTTACATACGCGTAAAAAGGGTGGACATGTGAAATAAATACGACAGGTGTACGGACTAGATTCATTGTATTTTGGATCTATAGATTGCGTTACCAGTGATCGGGAAAACAACTGGTTGGTTATTAGTCCACATAGGAGGTAACTTAATTATTCGGATCAATAATAAAAAATACAGAAAAATAAATTAAGTCCCGTAGCACTCGATCACTGATGTGGTAATTCGGTACCAGGACTTGCATCCCAATGTATAGCATATAGCAGGGTGATGGAAGAAATCTTTTTGATAAATCTGACAAGAAGACGTACAGAATTTTTATAAATATTTAAAATCTTTGGAAAACTATAAGAACGTGCATGCAAGAAAAAAATCTCCAACCTCCAACCAAAATATATTTTAAAAGGGTTCCCTCCGGAATCACCAACGACAACATTTCAACTATTTAAAACACGTGCCAATAATTTAAACCACATAAACCTTCATGATCGCTGTCTGATAGTTGTAATTCAATTGCAATCGTTTATGCTAAACACAACATATCACTCAGCAAAGCCATTCCAAAGTACCTACCACACTTGATATACTCTGATCGAATTAATTAGATTCGCGTGAGCAACGCCGACAGTGAAATACTATTGTAGCCGCAAAGTTATACATTGTGGCATGATGAGCAACCATTAATTGTTTAATGAAACCGAAAACTCAACTAATTTGTCTATGTGTTTGAAATTTGCCTGCGGTTGGCACTGCTATACCATTTCCGTTCGTTTTAACAAGTTAGATTCGGACGCAATTTGCTAACAATTTTACAGATTCCGCGCTGGTTGCATGGAATTCAAATGCAGTTTTTTTTTTGTTTGTTAAATTCAATTGGAGACATTTTATTAATATTTTTTTAGGTTTCAGGGAATTTCGCAAAGCCGTGGGAAATTATTATATTTTATGGACAACAACTGTCAAATGTGAACTGAGAAGAATGAAAATGGCGGAAAAACAACACTGACCTGGAGCGTAAAATAACAATTGCTTGTTTAATTAAGGGGATATGCAGAGAATAATTTATGCGCTTTTACAAAACATACCACAGACGCAGCAGCATTTGCCAGATACTGGTGATCGAATAATTTAAAAAATCAGTTTCACTTGGAGATATTATAGGTACCTAGTTTGATTCTTTATTTACTTATTTAACCCTTATTTAACATCCGCAAATTGTTGCAGTTAATTTACTCAAACATGGACCGAAAATTTGCAAAAACTATACTTAATATCATAAATTATTTTGGTAAATCATCTTTTGATCATAGAAAGACACTAAAGAGGTATAAACGCGAAGAAACCTTCTGCAATAGTGGGGAACATTAAGGTAAACCCGATCGAATATCGACTTCTGTCTGTCTTTAAAAATGTACACAACCAGTCGCTCAACTAATCGGCAAATTATTTAGTAGATCTGTTATTTCTAAATTGGCATGCTTGGAGTGCCTTCCATTATGCCTATTGCAATTTGTCTTGAACCATTTACACTTCTAGAACTCTAAAGCCTATAGAAACAACAACAAGCTTTCCCTGTCAAAATTCCTGCCAAAAATATTTTTTTGTTCATTGCAGAAAATAAAAGAGGGAGTCCTATCGGTCAGTTCATTCCAAAAGTATGTATATACTTACTTATGGAATCGATATTTTGCTGATATTGCTCAATTTGACACTGTTGCTTAGTGATTGGTGTGCTGAACTACTGATATTTTATTTTCCACTGCGCCGCCTCTCTCGACCAACTGAAAAACATCCGAAACTGTCCTCAGAAAGCTTTTCAATTCAGTCATTATTTGGTTTCGGCAAAGAATATTAGGCCCCTTTGGTGGCATGTTCTTGTTAGAGTTTATAATTCCATATTTTGTCTCATGGACTCGATCCCAAATCGACTCATAGCCTCTTGGTTGTTTGAAAATTTACTGAAAAGTTTGGTGTCATTTCGAACTTCACTACCTATAGACATTTCAGACCGGCGCCTCACAAAAATACTTAATCATAAACAAGACTAGTATGCTGCTCGCGCTTAAATTAAGCCCCCATACAAAAATGTCTCCAAAGATAAAATTAAGCAAAGCAGTTAAGCAAAGCAGTACGCAGTTCAAGCTAAATTTGTTAGCCACTGTACGAAAAATCTCTACAGAATTTAAGTAGGCGTATTAATGCAAACTACATTTTTCCACAGCTCAATTTTGACAGATTAGGGAAAATATCGGTAGGTATTTCAAACGAAAGCAAAATAACAGTATGGAGAATGGTAAGTTCAAAACAAAAAAATCGTTGATATTAATTAAATTTCTTTTAGGAATGTAATATTTTAACGAGGAGAACCTACCTGGAAGAGGTTTTTGAGGAATTAAAAATAAAAAAAGAAAGAAAAATACCAATAAAACCATTTTTACCTCCGAAGAAAAAAAATAGTTGGCGGACTTAGTTAAAGAACGTTCTTGCATTTGGAACCTTGGCGATAAATTGCATAGCAATCTGGATGCAATTAATGCCGCATGGAGATTTATATCAGCACTTTTGGACAAGCGAAATTAAATGCAAGCAGCTACTACACTGAATGGCAAGCTGAACTTAATGCCGAATTCACAATGTCGCGTTGAACTCGTGCGTGCGTCGGCGCGCTTTGACACGCTTTATCGAATCTTTACGATTTTAAAAAACGAAATTTTGTAAAACGAAATGCTGCTTTGAAGCGAATGCGCGTTGAGAGAGTAGAGCATGACAGCTAAAAGTTCGGTTTGGTCTTAATTAATGTACACAAATAGAGAGCAGAATTCAAATTTCAAGTATACTCTCTTTTTGTCTGTAGCTGTAGTTTTTGTGCAAGAATTAAAAAAAGATTCTCCAAAATCGATAAAAAAAAATCATTCATAAGAATAATGTAAAGAACAACCTTAACAAAGATACAAAACCAATGATTAATATTTTTTTTTATCCAAGAAAATCTGAAGAAATAAGTATTAGCTCCACAAAAAAAGGTATTCGTCATTTTCTCTAACTAAATTAATTAATTTGGATTAAAAAAACTTGATATTGCTTTTTAGAATTTGTGTATTATAAACATTAGTGATTCTGTGCCACTCCAACTAAAACGGCACACCCCATGACATCAAATCAAACAATTTAAAATTCTAAAGTTGTCAAACGCGAGTTACGATTTATAATTTCTTAATAAAGAAAAACTAAGCCAAAATCGTTACAAACCAGCTTTATTGTTTTGTGTTCAACTTAAAACTAACTTACTCTCGTCTTTTAAAGCCAAACATGAAATCTCCGAAAAATACCTTACTTCTTATATACAAAAATGTTTCCACAACTCTGCTGCTATGCTACTGCTCTCACGCTGTACCTGCAGGTACACTTGTTGTGTGGCGTTTCATACGGGTACTGCTACGGTTGTGACCCTGAAGTTGTTTGTCACCATTCTCTGCTGTTAGAAATCTGCTGTAGCGATGCTGCTGTTGTGATGCTGCTGTTGTGATGCTGCTGTTGTTAATGCATTTGTTGTGTGGCGTTTCATATGGGTACTGCTACGGTTGTGACCCTGAAGTTGTTTGTCACCACTTAGTGCGAATGTTGTGATACCGCTGCCTCAGGCCGGTACATAATCATTAAATGACGTAACTCTTCCCGCCGAAGTATGAACTGATGACTATGAAGTGAAGTTCATCGATAAGTGATGGGCAAAGTGCATAGTTCAAATTATAATACATATTTGGTCCCCCTTTTTCCTATTCTATACTTTATCTATATAATTAGATAGCTATGTGTACAATGCTGTTGCACGTTTAACATGTAGATAGGTTAGGGCTACCAAATTTTCCCGAAACCTTGTCGGGACATTTTGGTGAACTTTGATTTTTTAAAAGTATTCAAGCAAAAATGGGTGCGCAACTTGGGAATCATTTATTTACATAACTATTTATTTATTTATTCGTTACAAGTTTTATATCTATACATGAATGTATACCTACGTACCGAATACAATATTTCTTATATTTTTCGGATGATTTTACCTGCGACAATAATTGTTTATTCCCTTTAACGAATTTATAAAATTCTTCACAACTCAAGTTAAAATTAAATTTACATTGTAGAATAGCTTCCACCGTGTCGACTCCCAAGCGGTTCCTTTCGTCTGTCCACTGAGCGGACATCAACGAAAATACGCGCTCTACAGTTGCGTTATGGCCGGGAATGCTGAAAATATACTGACAAATTTTCTTGAATTGATCCAGTTCGTGCGAAGTCTCTATCTCATAAACCTTCACCCATCTTTCAGTTATACTTTTTGTTTTCCATTCTACGTTTTCTATGTTTGCTGCAATGATGTCCTTCAAATGAATGAATTGAGGAAAACAAGCATTGCCGTTGATTGATACGCCTTTGTCGTTCATATATAAAATGCTCTCCTCCATGCTCTCAATCCACTCCGGAACCTTGGTTAAAGTCATCCAGTCAAACGATTTGAAATGATCCAATTGAGACCCCCATTTTTCAATATATTCGATTGCAATGTTGTAGAACTTAACAACCTCCTCTTCAAATTTTTTTATATCATTTTCTAGATCGACATTTGTCCTTTTTAAGCCATTTACTAGCTGTTTAGCCATCATACCAATAAAATTTGAGGCTTTACTCTCTTTGAGCGTTTTCTTCATATTTTCAATTAGCTCCTTGACCTCAATGATAGTTATGTCTGATCTTTCCATTTTTAACGTGTGCTTATGAAAAAGAAAAGACTGGGAATGTATAAATGAAAAATGAACCTTCGCCAAGATGTTCCTAAAAAACTCAATCAATAATTTCGGTGCATTTGTCTCATTCTCAAAGAATTCTTTCAGTGGCTCCCACATCTTTAAAATCCTATCGATGGCAGGCATCGGGAGAGTCATCTAGTCCGTGAATGAGACAATAGAGTTTGAAATGATATATCTACAAACTCGCAAAAAGTTTTAAGTCTCTCTGTTCTGACTGTATAGATTGAGAAATATTTAAAAATCTTAATGGCAATAATTTCACAATCAATCGCTAGTGTGTCTGCAGCCGATGATATTGAATTGTGCAATATGTGGACAGGACAACCCACGCCTTCTATGTTTCTATTAAGTTCTGTCTTTAACTTTTAAATTGCACATCCCACTTCTTTGAGCAACACCAAAATTTGTATTAGTGTTATCGGTACAGAAAGCCACCAACTTTCCAGATGAAATATTTAGGTCACTTAGCGTTTTCAGACAATAATTAGTTATAGTACCTGAAGATTGTTAGATAAACCTAAATAAAATCACAATTACAATATTAAAAACCATTACCTGAAGTTTCATCCGGTAAAGCTTCAAGTCTTAGTAATTTTGTTTTTATACCGTCTTTCACGTCAAAGAATTGAATCGTTATCGGAAACAGTTTTTCTGCTTTGTGGTTGCTTGCATCGGTGCCGATTCCATAAAATGAGACAGATTCCAAATCCGAAACACACTGAGATAAAGAATAAGGCGCCAAAATGTGCTTAATTATAGCAGTTGCTTTCGTTCTGGCCGTAGATTGTTTGGCTGCTATTTTCGAATCTGGGTACATTAAGGAATCTAGTTTGCTCAAACAGTCAAGTGAATTAAATGATTGATGATGGTTGATTACTTTGTATGCTGTTGTTAGTTCAGCTGCACATACTAACAAATGTTCATTTGAATCAGTTTTTACACAGAAACTGTCTATTTTACGTGATGTGGTTGCAGATGAAATTTTAGTTTTGTGTCCAATTGTCTCATTATGATGCTTTATATCGCCTTTACCTCCGCGGCTCACAGAAATGTATATCTTGCAAAATGTGCAAAATGCCTCTTCATTTGTCCTTCCATTTTTAATAAAAGACCACTCTTTAGTGTACTCGTCCTTGAAATGGCATTTTCTTTTCGGTGGAGCCATAATTCACAACAATGCACTCTTGACATAAAATTTAAATGTATATCAATTCCGAATTTAAATAAAACATTAATCGATGAAACTTAAACGTACAAAACAATAGCGAACGGCAAGCTAACTGTCTCGGACGACGCCGACTGACCGACTGACGTGACGACTGGAATGACACTCGACTTTTTAACATATCAAAACAAAAAAACAAAAGAAGTGTGGACGTTTACATGCAGGGTTGGCGGTTGAGCTAGGTTTCAACTTCATGCATGTTGTATGTATGTAAAGTAAATATTATCTGTGTCGAGTTGAGTTGGTTTGACTCGACTCAACTTCGCTCTCGCAGCGTTGTTAGTTGAAATGTTGCTGAAATACCTGAACCGAATGCTGCGATTTCGTATTGTGTTCTCGCTGTAAGTCGTATTGGAACTAAAATGAGTCGGGACATTTTACAGCTCATCGGGACGTCGGGACACTGCTGTTAGTAACGGTGACATGTCCCGACGTATCGGGACGAATGGCAACCCTAAGATAGGTACATATTTTTCTTCATATCCTTATGTTATTAATGGGTTATTATATAGTGCGAGAATATTTTGAGGAGCAAAAAGAAAACAAAACTAAAACCGGAACTAAATTATGCTTTGGACTTTCATGTTATAAAGTATATATGCATACATTTTGATTATCATTTATTAATTTGGCTACTAATTACGACAGTATTTTACCTTACTTTCGGATTTTTTGCTTATGTACCTTCCGCTTGTTAGTTTCAACAGTCACTTTTTTGTCTGTTTTAACAATGTGACTGTTAAACCTAGGTGCTAGTTTGTTACGTCTATCATCCATTTCGAAAATAGCCTCATTCACACCATAACTGGGAGGATCTACGCGGGATTGATTGCGTTTGCTTATATAGCTTTGTTTTTTAGTAAGACTTCGATCATGAGCGATTTTTGCTAGGTGTTCATAATTTTCCTTGTGGTTACGAAGATATTCTTGTTCTGTCTTAAAATTTGAGTTCGATGGAAATGGTTGGTTTGAATGCAAATGTCCTGAACGAAGCTCGAAAGGAGTTAGTTTCGTTGTCGAATGGATGGAATTATTGTATGTCAATACAGCATCGTCAACGATTTCGCCAATATGTGCTTCTTTTCTCCGTACTTTTATTATACGAATGATTTCTGTGAGCGTAGAATGAAAACGCTCGACAGGGGAGTTTGCAGTAGAAGTTTTCGCACATATGGAATGAAAACTAATTTCGTAAAGCTCAAGAAATTCTTTGAATAGGGTTGAGATAAATTCGCTGCCGTTGTCAGACACTAATTTTTTTGGAACACCGTGATGGGAAAAATAATTACGTAAGGACGGTGCGGTTAATAAATACGCACTTGCGAACCTACTAAAGTTATCTACTATAGTAAGAAAGTTTTCCTTGTGGATAGAGTAAATATCAATAATGAACAATTTCAAGTGGTCTCGACGGAGTTTCAGTGAGCTCAAATTTCAGGGGTTCTCTATTCCGGTCATATTTATATTGACGACAAATATCGCAATTAGTAATTATTTTTGTAATAATATGTTTCATCCTAGGAAAATAAAATTCTCTTTTTAAATGCTCTAAACTCTCGGTTATACCACGATGATGTGAGTTTTCATGATAATCCCTGACTAGTTTCTCTTGATCATCTCTTTCTGTTACATCCTTGAGCAAAATAGTTGATCTAACTAATTTGATCCGCGACCGATGGAAAAATTTGGAATAAACATTTTGGATAACCCGAAAAGTATCATCATCAGTTAGAATAGCCGTAAGTCTTTTTGTATTTAGATAGTCTTTAAGAATTGAAATTATAACCGTTTCGTCTTAAGGATTAACATGTTCTAAGGTAAATCTTTTTTTACGTTTGAAAATAATTTGCATTCTAGAGGATATTTCTGGTTTAGAGGGATTTTGCCTGATAATAATCTGGTTGGAGAATTGATTGATTGGTCTTTCAGATATGGGAACACTATCATCCAAATCTTCCTCTCCTGAATGTATTGTAGATACATTTTCAGAAATATCAATATTATTTTCCAAGGACATAATATCTATATCATTGTCTCATTGGCATTTAGTTCGATACGTGAGAGAGCATCGGCGTTAGAATTCAGTTTGCCCTTTTTATAAACGATCTCATAATCGAACTCTTCCAATCGTAGTCTCCATCGAACAAGTTTGGAGCTAGGCTCTTTTAGTGAGAAAAGCCAAATGAGAGGCTTATGGTCTGTTATTATTTTAAATTTCCTACCATAAACGTATGGCCGGAAATATTTTGTGGCCCAAACAATGGCCAACAGCTTCTTCTCGATAGTGCTGTAGTTCTGTTCGCTTTTTGATAAGGTCCGACTTGCGTAGCAAATCGGTTTATCTGAGCCCAACACACCTTGGGAAAGAATAGCACCTATAGCAACATTACTAGCATCCGTAGTAATGTTGAAGGGCTTATGAAAATCTGGGTAGCAGAGAATGGGATCATTACATAAAATTGCTTTGCAATGTTCAAAGCAATTTATATACTTCGAGTCCAGGACAATTTTATTTCCTTTCCTTAAGCATTCAGTCAAAGGTTTCTCTCTCTCTTATAAATTTTCTATAATAGCCTAGAAGGCCAAGGAAAGACTTAATTTGTTTTGGTGTCCTTGGTATTGGAAAATTTTGGACTGCATTTATCTTCTCGGGGTTTGGCTTTATTCCATGTGGTGTAATAACATGGCCGAGAAATGATACCTCTTTGCAAAGGAACTCGGATTTATCGATCTGTAATTTCAAGTTAGCTTCTTTTAGTTTTTGGAAAACACTACTTAAATTTTCGAGGTGTTCTTGTAGTGAGGTGGAAGACACTATTATGTCGTCCATATAAACTAAACAGATTTTGCCTTGAATATCCCTCAACACATTGTCCATAACTCTTTGAAAAGTTGATGGCGCGTTTTTTAGTCCAAAAGGCATTCGTAGGAACTCATAATGGCCATTTTCCACGGAAAACGCTGTCTTTGGGATATCCTCAGCTTTTATTTCAACCTGGTGAAACCCAGAAGCAAGATCGAGAGTGCTGAAGTACATACTCCTTCCTAATTTGTCTAAAATCTCTGTTATGCTAGGAATAGGATAACGGTCGTCGATGGTTTTATCATTTAGTTTTCGGTAATCATCTCTTTTTTTTTGGAACAATCCAAATAGGAGAAGACCAAGGAGAAAAGCTAGGGCGAATGATACCTTGACTGAGCAATTCATTGATTTGTCTGTGTACTTCTTCTTTATGCACGTAGGGATATCGATATGATCTGCAGTAAATAGGAATATCGTCAGTTGTTTTTATTGCATGCTTAATTTCGTTAGAGAACGTTAAGTTCTGTCCTTCACTAAAGAAAATGTCATAGTACTCGCAGCACAAATGCCTTATTGCCCTTTCCTCTTCCTTATTCAGGTGATTTGTTCGAATTTTTTCGTGAAGGTGATGCTTTGCTAGGGCTTGGTCATTTTCAATGGAAAAATTGTGGACTTCAAAATAGGTATCGGTTTTTTCAGCACGAATCGGTTGCTCAACAATGAAAGTATATGAATACTAACTTTTGGCAAGATATAACCCTTCTGATACCATTAAGTTAGGTTTTATTTGTATAGGTTTTACAAACACACTACCAAATTCCACATCGACAGGTAATAGACAAATAGCTTTCGTAGATCCTGGAATAACAAACGTTCTAGACATTAAGTTTGGTTTAAAACTTAATGGGATATTTATTTCCTCGAGTTTTAGGATGGAGTTTTTAATATCAATAATAATCCCAAGTTCTTTTAGAATATCAATCCCAATTAACCCATCGAAGTAGCTGTGGAATTTAAAAATTCGGAATGATAAGTCCTTTTTTGTTTGGAACTCGGACAGACCTGGTAGAATTATGTGTTGGTCTACGATTTGAGTGCTGAACATTGTTTTTATTTCAATTGGTTCTATTTTTATTGCTTGGAAATGTTTAGCTACACTCGGACTTACGAAAGATCTATTACTGCTGGTATCTATCAAAAATTTTAGGTTGGTATTATTGAGGCTATGTATAATTACATATGGTAAAATATTGGAGCTGAAACTGTTAATATCTAAGTATCCGATGGGGTTTGTGAGGCAATCAAAGGAAAATTTGTATCATCGACCTCAGCAGCATGTTGTTGATTTGAAATGCTTGGTAAATCCAAGTTTTGGAAATATTCGAAGTTTTGAGGATAGTATTCATACTCTGGATCAGAATTGATCTGAAAGCTGTTATTAAAATGGTTTGATTCAACATTAAGTAATTGCTGATTGCCTGATTGCCTGTTAGTGTGGCCACTAGATACATCCATAGGTTCAGGCGGAGTATATCTAAGTCCATGATTTGGTGTGTTTTTTGTATAATAAGGATTATTGAATTGATTATTATGTTAGTTTGGTCTAATTGGTCTGTACTGGGAGTTTGAAGGGATCAAATTTCCAGGAACTGGATGTGGATTTTTATAAACAGGAGAATAATGCGGATTTCTAAGGCCTGGTTGTGAGTTAGAAAACTGTGGTCGAATGTTATGGTTATATCTATTTTGTGGAACTCTTTGAAATTGTTGTGGCACACTTTGACGATGTTGGTGGACTGAGATCGTTTGAAAATGTTGTGGACTATGAAAATAGAAACGATTTTGTTCTTCTAAACAGAAATTCAGAGCTTCGGCTAGTTTGGTAGGTCTCATTGCCCTGATGGTTGAACCTAGGGGTTCTTTCAATCCAGATAGGAAAACGTTAAGACATGTCTCTTGATAGAGTATTCTTTTTGCTGCAATAACGTTTTCCATACTTTCATGCAATCTAACATGGTTCATAATTGTGGAAAATATTTGAACTACCTTAGCATAAAATGTTTCTACTTTGTCATGACTTTGTCTAAGCAAATGCAAGTCGCGAATGAGGCTAGTTTCATTTCTTTTGTCGGCATAATGAAGCACTAAATTATCCTTAATTTGATTCCAATTTGTTGGCGTACCGTACATATTCAGTACTTCATTTGCCGAGCCAATAACTTTATTTCGAATTGCACGCAAAATAATACTGCCATAAGAAGTACCACTAATTTGTGGCATCAGGGCCAAAATTTCCTCAACATTGCTAATAAAATCAAATAATAAACACGGGTTACCATCAAAAGTTGGTAGGTCCTTGACGGCGTCCGGGATTCTCAGTGAATTAAATACATCCAAAGCAATAGCGGAATTCATAGCAGATTGCATATTAAAAACTGTAGTAGAATGCTCGTGTATTTGATTCACTGAAAAGAATTTATCTCTCTTAACAGATTCAGAATTAATAAATAAACTATTTAAATCAATAAATCCGGTGAAATCCAACGCTGTAGGTTCTTAGTACGAAGAATTAAAACCGCCCATTCGATAATCCTTCGAGGTGTGTTTTTGGGATTCAGAAATTTGATAAAAGTTACTAAATATTCACTTGTATGCAAATCCGACTGAAATCCTACCGACTGCGCCAGTTACGATTTATAATTTCTTAATAAAGAAAAACTAAGCCAAAATCGCTACAAACCAACTTTATTGTTTTGTGTTCAACTTAAAACTAATTTACTCTCGTCTTTTAAAGACAAACATAAAATCCTCTTATCTCCGAAAAATACCTTACTTCATATATACAAAAATGTTTCCCCAACTCTGCTGCTATGCTCTCACGCTGTACCTGAAGGTACACTTGTTGTGTGGCGTTTCATATGGGTACTGCTACGGTTGTGACCCTGAAGTTGTTTGTCACCATTCTCTGCTGTTAGAAATCTGCTGTAACGATGCTGCTGTTGTGATGCTGCTGTTGTTAATGCATTTGTTGTGTGGCGTTTCATATGGGTACTGCTAAGGTTGTGACCCTGAAGTTGTTTGTCACCACTTAGTGCGAATGTTGTGATACCGCTGCCTCAGGCCGGTACATAATCATTAAATGACGTAACTCGCGCGTGAGAGTAGAGAGTAGGTCTACTCAGGCGATATTTACGATCTAAATTCGATCCAACGCCTAAAGTTGTATTTTGTGTGGCAGCATATGAACGCTTTGTTTCTACATAATCTGTCAACGCACGCGCGTGTCAACGCGACATTGTGAATTGGGCATAAAGCAAGGAAAAATCTTGAAGAAATTGTCTTAAGCTTGCAAAAGCAGATAAAATAACTTGAAAAAAAGGTTTGCCTTTTGGACAATACTGCCCAACCATTCCAATCACTTCAGCAAGATAAACAAAAGGAATACCTCACTGATGAAGAGGAGCTTGCACTAGAGACAGAAAGACATCTGACTAAGAGTAAAAGACCAACGAAGAAACGAAAGGCAGAAGAAAGTCCTGAAACATCTGCCAGAATCTTTGACAATGTGGCTACGCCAAAACATGCAAATTTGCAAGCTAAGACGAAAGATAAAAGGACTGAAAAGACAACCATTGGCTTGAAAAGACAGCCGTTACCACCACCAATAATGATCTCTGGTGTAGACAGATTTGGTGAGCTAAAAAGTATTATTGAGCAAAAATCTAAGAAAACGCGCAAGCTCACGTCAAATAACAACAACAATTGGAAAATAAATGTTGATGACAGTGACACTTATAGATATATCACTGATGAGCTAACAAAAATGAAGTTGCAATGGCTCACATATGAAAATAAGGCTACTAGACCAATTAAAGTCAGAGGTCTTCACTTCTCGTGTGATGAACATGATATTGTCGAAGACTTGACTAATAAAAAATTTAAAATTATAGAAGCCAAAAACTTAATTAAAAAAGAAAAAACATCAGATAATGAAGGGGAAAAAACTACAAGAAATAGAAAATTACCCCTTTTTATGCTCTCCTTTCACAATCATGAAGATATTGAAAAGGTATACGCTATTAAATCAATAATGAATATTGTAGTCAAGATTGAACCTCTTCGAAGAAAATCCAACTCTTTAACTCAATGCAAACGATGCCAAGCTTTCGGGCATACGCAAAGATATTGCAAAAGAGATTTTGCGTGCGTTAAATGTGAAGGAAAACATCCAACAAATAGTTGTCCACAAAAAAAGGATGAGAAAGTAAAATGCATCAACTGTCATGGAAATCACCCAGCTAATTATAGAGGCTGTCCCACAGCAAAAGAATATCAAGAAAAGAAAAAGAGAGGTACTGCCAAACACCAACAGAACCCTCTTAAAAATACAAACAAGAAACAGGTAAATGTCGAAAACAGCAAAGTCGACAAAATATCAATTGCGACAAAAACAAACACACCAGTTGTGAATAACAAATCATATTCCCAAATTGTGAAAAATACACGTAAAGAAGAAGAAATATCAGTAAAGGAAATGCTTTCTACTATTATTCAAAGATTGGATAATCAAGATAAAGTTATTAAGCTACTGAGCAAAGAAGTTTCCAAAGGAAAAAATCAACAAAATGATAATGATTGAGAACCTAAAAGTCACAACCTGGAATGCAAATGGCTTACACCAATACATCTCTGAATTTCAGGTATTTCTACGCAATGAAGACATTGACGTCTGCCTGATTTCTGAAACCCACTTTAAACAGGGAACAACAATTAGAATTCCTGGGTACCTCTGTTACCACTCTCCCCATCCTTCTGACAGTGCCAGGGGAGGTAGTGCTGTAATGGAAAAAGGTATTTTAAAACCCTATGAAATGCCCAAAATAGTAAAACAAACCATGCAAGTAGCGATAATAAACATTGCGACTAAAAGCAAGCAATTTAACATAGCTGCTATATACTGTCCACCTAGACATTCGCCTGCAGAGGAAGATCTTAACGACCTTTTCCGAGCTCTAGGTACTAACTTTATCATTGCAGGTGACTTCAATGCAAAACACACCTATTGGGGGTCCAGATTAGTAACGACGAAAGGCAGGAAGCTTTACAAAGCAGGGCGAAATTTTAATTGTAACTTTATTTCGACTGGATCGCCTACTTATTGGCCATCCGACCCAGCAAAAATACCAGACCTTATTGCCTTCTTCATAACGAAAGGAATCAATAGAAAAGAAGTAAGAGTTGAAAACAGTGATGATTTGTCGTCGGATCATACACCTGTAATCCTAACGGTCAATGGCATGTCAGTAGAGCAGATAAGCAATGAAAGACTTACCAGCAAAAGACCAAACTGGTGTAATTTTAAAAAAGTACTCGAAGGTTTTATAAACCTTAGAGCTCCACTGGCTACAACAAGGCATATTGACATCGAAGTGGAACAATTCATTGCCGATATACAACAGGCGGCAGAAGATAGTATACCAACTATTCAGCAACGTAAACAAGCATCGGTAAAATACCACACAGAAATTAGGGAACTAATATTAGAAAAGAAAAGAGCCCGGAGAAAATGGAAAATGACAAGATATCCCGGCGATAAAACTATATTCAATAGACTTAGCAATAAACTTAAAAAAAGTATCAGTGAGTTTAAAAATAGAACTCTTACTAAATATCTTTGCAATTTAACTGCTGACAAAGTCACAGACTTTGACTTTGACTTCCCTTTGGAAGGCTGCCAAATATTTAAAAAGACCTCAAACGCAAGATCCCCCGTTAAAAACATCTGATGGGAAATGGATCGGCGACCCAAAAGAAAAGGTCAAACTATTTACGGAACATTTAACAAATGTTTTTAAACCTTTTCCACCTAGTGTGGCCAACGATAGAAATGATAATTAGAAGAAAAGCAAGTTTGCTCTACACTATTTTTAGACGTTGCTCAGGCTTTTGATAAGGTCTGGCATAAGGGCTTAGAGTATAAACTTCATAGGGATCTAGCAAGACAATACTATGGGATACTTAAATCTTATATTTCAAATAGATTCTTTAGAGTTCGCTATGGTTCAGCGTATTCTGAACTCAAAGAATTACAAGCAAGAGTTCCACAGGGAAGTGTTCTGGGACCAAGCCTGTACTTACTGTATACTAGTGATGTACCACATACAAACGATGTGATGATAGCTACATTCGCAGATGACACTGCTCTTCTATCAACTGATGGATGCGTGACTAAATCCACAGAAAAGCTACAAAATTCTGTTAACGAGATATGTGATTGGGCCCAACGATGGCGAATTAGACTTAATGAGTCGAAGTCCACTCATATTAATTTTACAAATAAAAAAATAACGAACGCTCCTGTGGTTATTAATAACCAAGTAGTTCCTTATTCTAACACAGCTAAGTATCTGGGTATGAATCTAGATGCTTAACTGAAATGGAAGGAACATGTGAAAGGAAAGTAGAAGAGTTAAATATTAGGTATAGAAAACTGTATTGGTTGCTAGGACATAACTCTGAAATGTCCACTGAGAATAACATTTTAATATATAATCAGATACTAAAACCTGTTTGGAGGTATGGTATCCAATTATGGGGTTGCACAAAGAAAACCAATGTACAAAAGTCCTTCGGGGAATAGTAAATGCCCCGTGGTATATTAGAAATAATGACTTGCATCGTGATTTGCAGATTGATCTTGTAACGGAAGTAATTAAAAAGTACGCAATTCGTCACAATGACCGTCGCAGATGCATATTTATCCTGAAATAATAGACGTCTTAAAAGTACGATATAATATTCGTAGATTAAGAAGAACTAAGCCTCACGAACTTATAATCTAAAAAAATATGAAAACCCGTATTTAAATTGTAATACCTTCTCAAACGCAACTGAACGTTGAAAGTAAAATCATTTGTCGACCTTTCTTTGATTGGTCATGATTAAGGAGGTGTTTTTAGTGCGGTTAGAGTCCCACACTACTCTGGGTTTCTAGCTCCATTGTGTCTTTCGAGATTTTCACCTTCAATAATAAAAAAAAGAACCTTTGAACAAAACATGTATGTAATATTAAAAATCTCCATATATTGCAGCCGAGGATTGCAAATTAAACTGGAAGTCACTCCGTGACAGCAAAAAGGTATCACGTTTCAGCAAAAAAGAAATGGTAATCTGGTATGGCGGCTTGTGACGAGCCTGCAGACATTAATGAACACATTATTGAAGAAAATAATGCAGAATTATGGGAGTACGCCAGTTGTTTATCATTCCTCACACCGGTTACAAACAAAAGACGGTGAGAGCATTTATCAATTTGCATGCTGTATAAAACATCTCATGATTCTTTTCAATAATTTAGAACATTCACCAGCTCTGCAACTGACGAACCAACAGAGACAAAAACCAATCCAAAAGTTAGTCCACTTTCCAGTTCTTATAAAGGGTGATTTTTTAAGAGGTTTAGAACTTTTTTTAAAAAAAAAACACAAAAAATTCGAAAAAATGAATGAAATATTTATTTGAATCGATAGTTTGAACCTTGCAATTTAATGTTTAAAGATAATTTCATGCAAATGTTGACCGCGGCTGCGTCTCAGGTAGCCCATCCGCTGAGTCCAATTTTGGCATACTCTTTCACACATATCGGCCGGTATCTCACGAATGAATGCATGGATGTTGGCTTCCAGTGCGTCAATCGAAGCGGGCTTGTCCCTATACACATTAGCCTTGGCATACCCCCACAAAAAATAATCTAATGGTGTCAAATCGCACGATCTAGGCGGCCAATTCACCGGCCCGAAACGTCAAATTAACTGTTCACCAAACTCGCCTCGCAATTGCGCCATTGTTTCGCGTGCTGTGTGGCATGTGCCACCGTCTTGTTGAAACCACATATCATGCAAGTCAAGAACTTCCATTTCGGGCAAAAAAAAGTTTGTTATCATCGCTCGGTAGCGTTCACCATTGACAGTAACGCTGCGATTCGCATCATCTTTGAAGAAATATGGCCCAATAATGCCGCCGGCCCATAAACCGCACCAAACAGTGGCTTTTTCGGGATGCATTGGTAGCTGTTGCAATGCTTCTGGCTGATCTTCACTCCAAATGCGGCAATTTTGCTTATTTACGTACCCATTCAACCAAAAATGAGCCTCATCGCTGAACACAATTTTTCGATAAAAAAGCGGATCCTCGGCCAGCTTTCCAAGAGCCCATTCACCAAAAATTCGGCGTTGTGGTAGGTCGGCTGGCTTTAGTTCTTGCACCAGCTGTATCTTAAAAGGCTTTACGCCCAAATCCTTCCGCAAAATTTTCCACGTAGTGCTGTAACAAAGGCCTAACTGCTGGGAACGGCGCCGAATCGACATTTCGCGGTCTTCTGTCACACTAGCTGATACGGCCGCAATATTTTCTTCACTACGCACAGTACGTAAACGTGTTGGTGGTTTAATGTCCAACAAAGTAAATTTGGAGCGAAATTTGGTCACAATCTTCCGAATAGACTGCTCAGAAGGTCGAGAATGCCGATCATAAAATGGAAGCAGCGCGCGATGGACATTTCGAACCGAGCACGAATTTTGATAGTAAAATTCAATAATTTGCAAGTGTTGTTCATTTGTAAGACGATCCATGGTTAAATTGCAAACCAAACTGAAGCTGTTTGACAGTGACACAAGGTACTAAACACACGTCAGCTGTCAAAACCAGTGTTGCCAAAACCAAACCAGCTAAAAAATCACCCTTTAGCTATGTATGTAAATAATACTTTGTTGAGCAAACTGTAATTTAACTTAATCTGATTTTAGCAAACAAAGCCGCAGAGGAAAGATCCAATGTTGGAAAATGTCACGAGTATCACTCAGACAATTAAGGAGTTTGTCGAAATGGGGAAATGCGGTGAAGAACCAATATCCGTTCAACCAAGTTTGGAAAACTACTCGCTTCTTGCCAATCTTGACAGAGTCCTCAAACAGCTTCCGAAGTATGCAGTCGAGAAGTTAGGGTTTAGTTTTCAACAACAGGCGGTAGCAGAATGCAATAGATGCAATCAGCGTTGCCATTAAAATCTTTAGCAAATGTAGTACGTTAGCCAACAAAATGTAGCATTTTCAAACAAAATGTAGTACCTGTTTTTTTTTCTATTAACAAACAAAATAAACAATTCCAGAACGCAGTTAAGATATGATGCTGTTTTTATTTGTTATGTTTCTAGAACAGTCGGACACACTTTGAGTTTTTTTTGCACTATTGTAATTGGAAATGTGTATGGGTAAGAATTCATGTCTAACAAGCAAAGTCATATTGCAAACAAATGACTTCTGACAAGCGCGACAAAAGGATTTGCCAGACCTATATTCGCCCAACGAAAATTGGTTTTCCCATTCCTTGCAATATCTTTGTGTGCGAGCTGAAGATTTGCACTTACTTAAGAGTGATGCCAAGTTTTTAAATCTATTTATTTAATTATAAAAGCAAAAGGGGTAAAATTCGAAATGTTGTTCGCAAAAAAGTAAAATGGTTAGACGATGGTATTTAATAATACATTAAAGTGTGTGAATGTTTTGTTCTTTGTTTCAAAATTTATTTATTTATTTACTAAGGTGCACACGCACAACAACAAGCAATTTGATCTCATATACCCATATTTATTCTAGGAATGCGGCTTTGTTTTGCCATGGAATAGAACCAGATGGAGAATTGATGAAATCCTTTAACTTTTCCCTTAAGAATTTGCCGCAGTCACTTTGTCTACCAAACTTTGACTGAAATGTTGATTGGCTTAAAGAATCTTCGGAAATTTGTTTTCTCTAGTGTCCAGTCACCCGTCATAACAGTCTGCGTATTTGGATAAACAATATGAAGCACTATTGGATCTTATTAGAAAGTTGTGGAGATAATAGCAGGCACTAACAATTTTGTGCGTCTTATCTGGAGAGCAAAAAATTGTTCTAACTTCGCAAATCCATTTTGTACATAGGTACAATTCCGAACGCATTTTCTACACACCGTCTCGTCTCACCCTACTTATCCTGTAGTTTGCAATGCGCTCATCATCAGTAAGTTTCTTTGGTTATCTTGGGGCATATGGCTTTTAAATATAATCCTTTTTTTAAGTGGAAAGGCATCATCTGCCACAAAAAAGTACGGGATCTTCTCTGATCCAATTGGCATGTCTTCTGGAAATCTATATCTATATCTATATCTGCCTATCTTGCAGAATGTCCTTTCCAAGTTGAGATGAGCAAACATTTGCATCGCCTTCAATTCCAAAATGCGCCCACATCAATGTAAACAAACCCGTAGTTCGCATCCGAGTTCGGAGAGAGCCATCAAGACAATTCTATTTAATCCCTATAAGTAAATGGTGTAAATATGATATCGAATAAGTCTGTTTGCGATACAAACCTTGTAATTATAAAATAAGCTAGCTGCGTTTGGAGGCCATTTTAAGGCTATATGCTTACCGTCAATAGACCCCAACCAGTTAGGCAAATTCCATACGGCATTGAATTCGTTTGCAATTGTAATGAATTCTGTTTCGTTCAGAGTGGGGACCTCATCGCTTAACGCCTCGCATATGGCAGAACAAACTTAATTTAAGATTTCTTCGAAATATTGTTTGCTGATTCTACAGGGTGTCCGCCGGGAAGGTATACTTATAAAGTTTGTTTATAATTTTTGATTAAATGAAAGAGAATGGATCTTATATTGATAAATGTTTTATTTAATGTCGGCAATTATGTAGGAATACAATATCAGGTAAATGTCCGCCTCTGTTAGTCTCACAAATGCGAGCCCTTTTGAGCACTTTTTTCATTGCATTCTCACACATTTCACGCGGTATTTCATTAATTTCATCACGAATATTTTGATTGAGTTGCTTTTCAGATATCCCCACAAAAAGAAGTCCGGAACAGTCAAATCAGGCGACCGTGGAGGCCAATCAACATCACCATTTCTTGAAATAACTTGTTGCGGAAAGAGGTCTCGCAGTAATTCCATTGTAATCCTGGCTGTATGCGATGTGGCACCGTCTTGTTGATACCACATGTTAATCTAGCCCAAAGCATGAAGTTGTGGCGTTAAAAAGTTTTCAATCATATCTCGATATCGCTCCCCATTCACAGTTACCGTTACGCCGTTTTCATTTTCAAAGAAGTAAAGTCCAATGATTCCTCCTGACCAAATTGCACACCAGTTTTAATAGCGGTTCCAATAGTTCATACAGATTTAGAAATGCATCTGGTTCCATGTGAAAATTTTCTTTGAATACATTCACATTTGACACCATGTCCAAAAACTTCAAGTATCAAGTATGTATGTAAAAGGAATAAGTTTTATACAATATTCGTAATGACTTACATCTTTGCAAAAACGTCCTTTTTTTTTTCTCAGTTGTAAATATGGATGGATATGGAAGGCATTTTCTTTCTTCGGTTTGTTGCTATGGCTATGACTTCGACAGCTGCACTTATTACAAAGTCTTCCTATAACCGTCTTCTATTCGAACTAAACACAGCAAGTCAACCAGCTTTACCAACACAGTTTTTTTTTTGACGGAACCTACACTGTCAAAATTAAGCGAACATTAAGCGAAGTGGTGGAGAGAAATTGTTCACTGTTCGCCATAGAATTTCCTTCAAGTTTCGCAACCTATTTTTCCTTTCACATTCCCAGTTTTTTTTTTTCAATTTGTTTCTTTCACCTGTTTTTAAAAAAATGGTCGATTTGTTAGACGATTAAAACTGACAAACTCTACTGTCGCTGAAAAAAGTGCTAGAAAAATTACCAAAAACAGTTTCCTTTAATAAATTGTGGGAAGAAACAATAAGCAATGTGCAGTTATAATTTTGCAACAAAATGTTGGATGCTTATTTCGACCCTCACGATGGTAGCTTTATTTTACTTTTCACATATAATCCTCTGTGAATATAAATGAATCGACATTATTTTCATTCATAAAATGTCCACCAAAAAATGTTCAATGGTGTTTTTTTGTAGCAAAAATAAAGAAAAACTGGTTGTTAATATAAAATGCCTGATTACTAATGATTTGAATTCGTATGAATGGAAAAAAAACTGTAGGCAGCATAATAAATTAATGTACAAATAAGTAAACATGTTTATTTACAATTTTGCTGATATACGTTTTAAGATTCGTTCGTTCCTGTACATTTTTAAGAAAATACATTTATTTTCGTTGATTGTACCTATTAAACTTTTTTTTTATTAAAAACTAGCATTATTCATATTCTCTAATTTCATTAATTATGCCAATTGTTGAAAGTTTTCAAATAAATTTTTTTTGTTTTTTGTCTTAAACGGTATCCTCATGAAAAGATTTTTTTTGCAGCTTCAAGCATATTCACAGACAGTTAATATACACTGCTAGTGAAATGTCATTTTCATACACTTCTGCGAGAAAATATGTTCCAAAACAGCACAGGCGCTATATCGAACTAGCAAAGAAACACAGAAAACTATATTAGATAGGTAAAGTAATATTAAAAAAATAAAATAACGATGAAAACACATTGGGCCTTAAACATTTTTAGTCTCGATTCTAAATTTTCGTAGTTTTATATTTTTCATACAAATTTTGCAATTGTGACCTTTTGTATATTTAAAGTCGAGACCAAAAATGTTTATTGCTAAGCCTTGTGTTTTGTTTAGAATTTTTTTTTGTTTCATATTCTATTCTATTTCATATTCTATATTCTACCTTTTTTGCGGTCTAGCATTTTCGTTTTTGAAATTTTGACAACACTGCTTATCACAATTCGCAACCTTTCGTCACGTAGTACTTGATCATGGATGCGGTAATTCAATCCCTCATTTCTTTGGGACGAGTTTAAGGGACCTTCTACACTGAACCAAATCGCGTTGTCATATTGACGGAAATATTTTGTTAATCATTGAAGAATCAATTATTCAGATTGACAATTTTTTATAATATTTTTCGTGTTATTGAAGATTTAATATTCAAATTAAATAACATTTCTTTAGCTGCTGTCCGATTTCGTATTGTATTCAAACCAATGAAATGTTGTCATATTAACAAACTGAAGTAGTTAACAAAACGGTATCGTGTACGTGATATTGACGAAAATATGTTGATCATTTTTAGACGAATCAGTTATTCAAATTAACACTTTTACATAATTTATGTCTTCATATTGAAGATTTAATATTCAAAATCAGTAAAGTTTCTTCAAATGCTGCTCTACTTATTTTATTATTCAAGCGGATGAATTTATTTTCAAATTGACAAAACCGACATTTTTAAGGCATAAATAGTTTAGGTATTTTTGAAGAATCTGTTATTCAAATTAACAATTGTTTATCAAATCTCTTCAATTTGAATAAATTTCTTTAAATGGAGGAAAACGGTTTCTTCAAATTGAAAAAGTTAATTAATTTGAAGAAGGTTTATTAAAATGTAAGTGTTATTGTTGTGTTCGAAGTGAACACTTTTATTCTTGAAGTGGTGCAGTGCGGATTAATAGTATCGTGTTCGTGTCAAGCCAACAAATAAATAGGTAAGTAAAAAATGTTTGTCCAAAAACACATTCGAATATGTAATACCTAATGATTTTCTTTTATTTCAGATGGTCGCTGCTGTGTAATTAATAATTATAAATCTATTGAAAAATTTAAATTTTAAATTATTTATTATTATCTTAATTACTCTTTTATTATTATAATTATTATAAGTTGTTTGTAAACTTTAAATTTATTAATTATTTATTTTTATTACCTTATTATTCTTATAAATCCATTAAATACAATAATATTATTACATCATAAATATAAATAAAAAAAACGTATTTTTAACTTAAACATATTTATTTGTTTCAATGGGCCTTGACGATTTTATTTGAAGCAAAAAAAACTCGAAATTCAAGAATATTTCATCAATTTGGACAAAAAACTTATTTGTGGAATAAACAAATATTTTGTCAGATTGACAAAAAAAAAGTAAGCGTTAAACCAAAGAAAAATCATTCATTTAAAGAAAACGATGCATCATATTGAAGAAATAGATGTAGAATTGCTGGAAAATTATTCAGCTTGAATAAAGTAAGGAGTTGAAAGGAATATTTGTTCTTCAATTAGAAAAAATACGTTATATTGAAAAAGCGTGCATTAAACTAAACGTCGAATTGAAGAATTTTTCTTCATTTTGAAAAATATTTTTTTCAAAATGAAGAACATTTTATGTTAAATTGAAGAATCAGTATCCACTGAATTTTACGAAAGAATAATTAGTCTTATTCAATGTGAAAATTTTTTGTGGAATTAACACCACAATGAAAAATTGTATGCATTTCATCAAAATGACAATATTTCTTATATAGAACAAAATTTTCATTAAAACAACGGACAGGAGTTGTTGACCTTATATTGATAACCGTTTCTTCAAATCTACATGCTTTTTTATCAATATGACTACCAAATTTTTCCAAATTTCCAGGATATTTATCAGACCTTCGTGAGAGATTGCACATGCAGTAGCAGCACACAAAAAACTTATCAATTGCATCTCTTAATACAAAAAAATATGTCACCCATCTTCTGTTTCGTTAGTATCGTTAAGCACCAGTTTAAAATCGAGACTTTAGACATAGGTACATGCCTTCACAGTCTGCACTTTTGTAAGCTATCCAAAGGAAACAAACCAGCAATACAACTCTAATTGACTTCAAACTGTACTTCAAACCTATCATGAAATTTCACGCTCAAGTGTCATGCATGATATAATTATTAAAGACATTCACAATACCCGTAAGAAGGCTGTATGCATTATTGATTACAAGCCATCAGTTGTCAAAGGCGCCACCCAATAATAACCTTTCATATCTCTTCCTGTCACTAATCCCTAAACCGCCGCTAATTAGACGGAATTTGGTTGATTTATTACACTCAAAGGGATTATGAAAATTGCCAATGGCTGCTCTACCCGTTTCTGGCTTGAAAATACTATAAATCACAAAGAAAGTCAATGGCAATCGGAAGGGTTTGCCTTTTGCTCCTAGAACGTAAGCTAAAATCACGTTAAGGGATAAATGTGTCAACGATAGATATATATGTAAGGATGTGGAGGGCGGGGGTTTTCATTTTCCCACCAATCCGTTTCATTGGATTAAGCTTAGTGTTGTCAGAGTCACGCTGGAAAAACAAATTGATGTGGTTTGACTCCAAGGACGATGGAAGAATGAAATGCCAGGCGAATAAATTAGGTTTTACTGCTTCCATCTTCCCTTTGTATTAGACAAAACGATATTGCGGTCGCGTATATGTGCATCCTGTCAATTATAGAAAATAAGCTGTAGTCACTTCTTGCATTACTATGATGTGGTTCCAATTCTTTCTTCCGTTAATCTCACTAGCAGTAGGTACTATTCTGCTTCATCTTCCTCAGCCTCAGCAGCTCTCAATGGGAAAGAGACCGAATAATAGTGCCATTATTAACAATGCGATTACGCCCGCAAGTCCTTTCCACACTTCAATGACTGATTAATTCACCAGCCTCTACTCAGACTCAAAACTGTCCAAATGAAAAGTGATGTCCCAAACGAATGCTCCACATCACTAAGCTCAATTACACCGCGGTTCACTACACTTCATTACTCCCTTTGTCGTTGGCTCTGAAAAACATCTGAAGCCATCACTTTGATTTTTAACAAAGTATATGCCCGCCAAACACTTGAAATATAAACAAAATTTGTAAATCCATTCTCAAGGTGCTCCAACCATCATCAAAATGAGTTCGCAGCTCAATTAAATCCTTCCGCCTGACACACACACCCCCATCATCCTGTGACATAAAGAAACTTTTACCCAGAATAGTTCTCATTAATGACACAAATATTAGTCTCTTGTTGCTTTGATTCGATGTCGTCGTCGTCGACAGTACCTATCCTTTGGTCCTGGACGTTTGTGAAAAAAACAAAAATATGTATTTTGATTGCGAAAATATTTTGCGTCGTCCCCCGACAAAATGAGATACTTTTGTAAAGCAGATGAAAAGAAACTCAAAATCAAACTATTCCACAATTTTAGGGTACATCCTCAGAGGGATATTTCAGCTTTGCCAACACACACACACGCACACAGTATATGCATCGCATATATGTGAGAAAGAGGATGAGGAATTTTTGTTTTATTTTTCGAGTACGTTTTCATCAAACTTAATCATTAAAATGTTGGAAGGGGCACAGATGGATCTCAATTTTATGTTCAATTCCCATAACAGTTGGAAAGGATGCAATCTATGTGGATAGTGTATAATGCAATGGGAATATCGGGCAAGGGAACAGCTCATGTTTCATATACTGCGGCTAGAGATAGGAGGGCAGAAGGGAGAAATACTCGTAGATCACGTTTTCAATTTGATTCGAGAAGTAGGACTGACACAAAATTGATTTTGCTCCTCATAATGCCAGACGCAATTGAGAGTATGTCTGTAAGAAGATTGAGAAAGTGTACACCCTATACGTGCAGCTGGAAGCTATTTATCGAGGGTAAGAATTTGCACTCTGTTGTCCTTGTTGGCTGTTTGCCCAACATATCTTTCGAGTAATTGATTAATTTTTAAATATGTGGCGTCGTCATGATGTCTGATTTTAAATTTTTTTACAGTCACACAGCCAAAAAAGGAAGCACAATACATCAAAACAATTATCGTTATCGAAAGTTCAGCTGGTAAGAGAATGGACTGTAAAGTTGTTATACTACTCATGAAAACGTCTTTATTTTGTATATTTAATTATTTTTTCCTTTGTATATTTTTTGTTGTGTTGATTACAATCCTTTCGTTTTTCCAACAAATTAAATATCAAATCTATAAGTTTCTTAAACAATGAAAACATTTTTCGTCCACTTCAAGGAAGATATCTCTATACAGTTCGTATCAGTTTGGAGCCACAATCGGTGGACCCAGCCCCACAATAGGTTCACAAGCCCAAACTCCTTTCAATCTGAGTTCTTTGCATATAATAATGCATCTAAGCCAATCCTGAGATACACAATCTGCACCATTTATTTGCCTTCACCTATCCGCTATCCTGCGCTATTAATACATCATGCAAACCAATTTGAAGGCGAAAAAAGTTCCCACCGACACCAGTCCCCCTAGGGAGTTACACAACGCCAGCACAAAAAAAAGCCATCAACTGTCTAGAAACTCAGACAGGACCCGGAAAGGGTGTGTTTTGCGCATATGTTAAGCGTCCTTGGAGGTGCACTTAAAATGCTTCAAGAGAGATCCGAGATTTTACTCTTGATGAGCCTTCAATTGCTCTGCGGATTAGGGCTAAATGATTCTCACATTAAATATGCAAATCATGTCGACAACTTTTCACAACTTTTCCTTCCATTGTCAGAGGATGTGTGTATTTCGGTGACAGATACAGAAGGCCCGACAGCATCGCCGATTAGAAATTAGCAGCGCTTTTCAAGCAACTTTATCTTTCCAACAAAAGTTATAAAGTTTTGAGTGCTATTTTGGTTTTTCTTTTGGGTTTCTTACCTACTTTAATTAGCTACAACAACAAAAAAACCGCTAGCACGTGACAGCTGTGTTTAAAGTAAAGAAACATGTGGTTTTCGGGAAATGACTTCAAATTCGTCATTTTGTCAGTTTTGCAAGAGGACATTTCGAGCCAGAGCTACATGGCCATGACCAAGAGATGTAATTTGAATGGAACTGCGAGGCCCGGGCTAGCGGTGCATTGAAGTCGGTAATTGCTATGATTTCTATCCCTGTGCGTATGAGTATACAGTCATCAGACCTACATGACTGTGAAAGCAAACCTTGTGGGTGGGCGAATCATTCAGCTTGTTGCAATGGAAACTGCGGCTACAATGTTTTGCAAATATGAAAACTGTTATTATTCCTTTAGAACACGTAATTATGTACCTTTGTTCGGGGCTTACAATAGAATTTATGCGTTCTGTGAAAGCTTCCGTTTTGCTGTTTAAAGCGGCAGCGGGAAGAGAGCTCTTAAGTACAGGCAAATGGATTTCCTTGGCGTCATTATGGACTTGAAGTGAGCCTCAGATGCGGATGATTTTAGCCTTTAATTCGAACTGCTAACGATCAACTGGTACGAACAACTATGCCTAGTAGCCTCTAATACCAACGACTCCTTTTATAATCCGCAGAAAGGCAAATTAACGCTCACAGATCAAGATACAGTCTGCAACGAGTTATCCCTTTGACAGACCTACACAAAAATCTACACAGAAAACAAAGTTTCGCTGAGAATTTGTCCCTCCCATTGAGAATGCAATTGCATTATCCTTATCCCGAGACATCCCTTTGTTCGCAAAACGCAACTATTTGATTTCTTTTCACTGTCTTTGTCTTAATTCGAAGTGAATGAAAAATTGCAAGGATTACAAAAGCTGCACGGTAAACTATTTCTGAACTTTGTTTCAACTGTACGTTGGTACGATTTAACCACTTAAATTGTGTGCAATGATACTTTGATGCAAGCGAAAACCAATAATCTCAACAGGAATATGCGGGACACGGCAAAGGTATATTGAAATGAAAATACTCCTTGGTTTAGAGCTTTGAAGGAAAACATTGTTAGATCGAAGTATCCTCTGTTCATACATATATACGTTGCAATCAATGGATGGGATTATGGAAGTTGAATTCTGTGAAATCCTTTTCACCAGTTTATGGTATTGCCAGTAAAGGCGCATTAAGAAGATTATCATTTAGAGCGAATGTTCTATATGACGATGTGATGGCTTAAACGTTTGGTGGAAATGCTGGATATTTTCTGTCTGTGCAATTCGAGAAGTTTAGAAAATATCTGTATATCTGGTATATGGTTGAGCAATCGGGGGATCTATGAAAATGTTATTGATTCCATTGTCGAGGTGGCTGTACTTGTGTCTCTAGTAATATATTTGCTTTCCTATTTTTAACAGCCACTAATGCGTTCTTTTAAGCAGTCTTAAGTACAAGTAATTTAGTGGTTTAGAACAAAAAAAAAAAGAGTGGCGCAACAGAACCGTTGAGACCGTGGGCCTAGCTTCGCACAAACATTCGTTTTGTGTAAGTTTTTTTTAAATTTTGGGACGAATGTAAGGGATCTACAATTTCCTGCCGAGTCTAACCGGCTAATTGAGAAGCTCTTTCATGACAGTTACATGTACAGAGTGAGCCAAATACAAGTTTATTTTTTAAAATGCAATAAAATGAGCAAAATAAAATTTTTTCCATGTATTACGCCTTTATTAGTAAGAGCAAAAATTCTCATTAATTATGGAACACAACGACGTTCAAGTGGCTGCCTTAGCTGACTTCGCAGTAGCTTACGCTGTCACCCTAAGCGGATCATCCGATCTTTGTGCAGAATTTTCCTCAGGATAGTGCGTGAAATGTTGAGCTGTTGAGATCTATGGTGAGTTGATGTTTGTGAATTGAGTCTCACACTCTCGGCTACAGCAGCCATATTCTCGTCTGTGCGCACCGTACGACGAGGGGGACCATGAGTGCTGTGCACTAGCATACCGGTCTCACGAACTTTTTGCACAAACTTGTGTACAGCTGTGGCATTGGGTGCTTCATTTCGGCCAAACTTCTTTTCAAAAAATGCACTGTTTGGGCTACACAGCACTCACTTCGTTCCGCGGAGGTATGATACTGACTTTCTGTCAGGATTTCGAGCGGGAAACAGCTGTCAGTGTCAAAATAACCTATGAAGGCCAGAGTAATAACTAGACCGGACATGCTGGTGGGTACGTTGTTGCTTCCTAATACTTATGGCGATTTGCCTATGGCTATAATCCTCCTGTGTCGCGTCGAGGGAAAACGGGGTGGTTTATCCTTGGATCGGGGTAAGGGTGCCGATCTATCTATCCCTTGCCCGTGAACCTCGGACGACCCTGATTGGGCAATATGTCTTCGAATATACGAGGGGTGACCGAAACAGTGTACCCTTCGTTTATGATCCTCCGACATATCATCCGAAGTGACGTATACCGTTTGTGTCAGTATCTGTGATCATTGGAGCTGCCCTTTCTTTGCGAGGCCTTACTAGACATTTGGTAAGGTTGGTCAAGGAGGAGGTGACCAGTCGACAGTTAGCCTTCGGATAGGCGGGTGGTAACCGTAACGGTTGGACCCTCGCCTGTATCCTCTGGTAACTGATCGGATAGGGCAGATAAGGCGAGGCGTAGTAATAGAGGTGATTGTATCAATCGTTCTGATTACTGCGCAAATTGTGAGGTGTCTCAAATTGGTAAAAGAGTGGGTCTGACCGAGTGACGGGTTGTTTCGGATAAACACGAAGGGGTAACCGAAACAGTTTCCCCTCTATTGCAATCCATAAACAATCAGTCGAAATAGTAGTTGATGGGACCAGCTTCTGATACTGAAAATGTAAGAGTGATCATTGCAGCCATTTGGTCTTGGTAATATATTTGCTGATGCAGCGTGTGTCTGTGAGGGACAAGTCACTGAGGTCTACGAATTTGCGAGAGCTGGGCAGGTGCACAGAAGATGGAGAACGGTTTCCTCTTCCTCCTCATCCATGCAGCTTCTGCAGAAATCGTTGTAGGGTGATCCTAGTCTGCGAGCGTGTCTACCTATCAAACAGTGCCCTGTTAATGCTTCCTACTACTGAGCTGATTCTATTTCTACTAATAGAGAGAAGCTTCTGAGTCCTTTTGGCATCTATGTTTGACCAGATTTGCTTCGATGTGGCGCAGGTATTAATGCTGTTCCACCTATAGTTCGCGACCATTATTGCCTCCTTAAGTAAGGAGAATTTAATCGATTGCATAGGAGCGTACGATTCACTGTTGTTGTTCGAGTGAATGCCGCTTCCTTGTCTGGCTAGCTCGTCCGCTTTGCAGTTGCCAGGAATGTCACTGTGACCTGGAACCCAGCACAGGGTTAATGAACATCTGTCCGCAATCTCGTTAAGAGATTCCCGGCATTGTTTTACCAACTTTGATCTGATTGTTGGTGTATTCAGGGCTTTTATTGCTGCCTGACTGCCTATGTATAGTACGAGGCGAGTCTGCAGGCTGCCTCGCGTATAGCCATAATTTCAGCCTGAAATACGCTACAGTGGTCCCTCACAAATCTGTGAGCGTTAATTTGTCTAGGCTTTTTTTTCTGCGGATTATAAAAGGAGTCCTTGGTATTAGAGATTACAAGGCATTGTGGAAAAAAAGCCTTATGTTGGAATTTTTTTTTCTTTAATTCGAACCTGGGACCTCTCGCGTAGTGGACCAACGCATTAACCACTAAGCCCACAATAATTTAAAAGAATTTCTCATTGAAAATCAGTCCTTACTTTAACTTGTTATTAGCCAAAACAAATGCGAATGGCAGGATTTAGTTCGCGCAATATTAACTCACGGAGAACTTAAACGATCTAGAAACGCGCAGCCGAATTTTTGAGTTTCAAATATGTTTGTGACTTCAATACAATGCCCTATGCCTTGCTATGGCGTCATAAACAAAATTCACAATATCACAATTTATTTTTATAAGTGCCTACAATGTACTAAATTGCTGTACATTATGTATTTCCCTTCCAAAAATCCACCATTTTAACAGCATGCAGCTTTAAGTTTCTCCCGCGTCCAGGGTTGGAGACGCCCCTCGGTAGTTGCGTATTTAGTTTTGTTGGGGTTTAATACTTTACCTGAATATCTGCAAGAGGTACAAAAGACAAAAGTAAACATATAAGGGATTGTGGATTGAAAGCATTAAGGAAAAGTCCATTTACAGATCGATAAAATATATATGTATACATTCAGACTTTGCGTGCGCTAGCTGAACATTTAAAATTATATGCCGGAATTTAGCTGTTTGTTTATGCGTTAGAATAAAGGAAATTTTGTATTGCACTGTGCTTCTGTTTTTCTATAGAATGGAAGTTCAATTTACAAATATTTTGCTTTTGTGTGAACAGTGTAAGCGTTTTACAGGAGAGCTGTAAATTCGACAGTCGCCAGTTGTTTAAGTACACAATGGGTGGCGTGAATAAAATGTAGCAATTGCTTTTCCTCAAATGAAGTGTCAAAATCGAAGCATTTGCTACATTTCGTATGAATAAAAACTGATTTGAGCCCAATTCACAATGTCGCGTTGACGCGCACGCGTGCGTTGACATATTATGTAGAAACAAAGCGTTCACATGCTGCCACACAAAATACAACTTCAGGCGTTGAATCGACTTTAGATCGTAAATATCGTTAAGTTCAACGCGACGCGACGCCTGAGTACACCTACTCTCTACTCTCACGCGCGTTTAACAACTTTAGAATTTTGAATTGTTCGATTTAATGTCATGCGGTGTGCCGTTCTTAGTTGGAGTGGCACACAACCACTAATGTTTATCACACAAAAGTTTGAAAAAGCAATATGATGTTTTTTTAATGCAAATTATTTAATTTAGTGTGTGAAAATGACGTATACCTTTTTTTTGTGGAGCTAATACTTATTTCTTTAGATTTTCTTGAAAAAATAAAAAATGAATCATTGGTCTTGTATCTTAGTTTTAAGTTGTTCTTTCTATTTTGGAGAATCCTTTTTTGATTCTTGCTCGAAAATTACAGCTACAAGAAAATAGGGAGTAGACTTGAAATTTGAATTATGCTATCTATTTGTGTACAAACCGAACTTTTAATCTGTCATACTTACGGTGACCATATTTGTTGAAAGAAAATAAAGGACAATAGGCGTGTTTTGTTGAGCTTCGGTCTCAGCAACTTTGCTATCAAAATCTACTGTGAGTCTCGAAGTGTCCAGTAGATCGTAGTTGTTGTAATTACGTGCTGAAAATCCTACTTTAATTTGCTTTCCTGAGATCGAAGCTAAAAAAAACAGGCCTAATAATTATTATGCTTCCAACCTTTTTTTTTGTTTATTATGTAAAATATAAATATAAAAAAAAAAACATATATCAAAAAATCAAAAGATATCAAAAAAAAGAAATATAAACAGTTTTCTTCATTGGATAAATTGACATAAGAGTGTGAAAGGTAGTAAGTAACTTATTTTAAAAGCTTTTTAAAAACTACGCAAAAGCAGTTCCTTGATAACCATTGAAACATCCGGCATTGAAATATCATGTTGCGACTCAATATGTGCAGCAGCGACGTGAAACATTGTGGCCTGACAATGTGCGAAATATAACCTAGCTTCAGCAGATGGATCAGTAAAAAACTGGACATTTAGTTTGTTCCAAAAACTATGCCTTAAGTGGGCCAAACATTTTTATTATTAATTCTAGTTATGGCATTAAAGAAAACCACCTTGTTTTACTGTAACCCAACGACTTGTAATAGTCCACATTTTGAAGCAATTTACAGTGGATTTTTTTTCGTACGAGAGATGAGATGTGATATTTATACGTATACTTCCACATAATATTTGTAATTGCCCTAAATGCAAACTATTTTTTTCCGTGTTTTAAAGGACAGGTTCAAAAATAGAGGACAAAATCCGTCCTTTATTAAAAAGAAAAAAATGTAGGACAGTGTTAAAAAAGAAAGGACTGTCCTTTTAAATAAAGGACGGATGGTCAGCGTAGTCATACTCCACTCTCTCAAGGTCAGGGCGCATTCGCTTGTGTTTCTATTGTCAATTAGTTAGGTATAGGTACTTAAATGCGTCTTGTTCATATATTTTTAATTCTTTTTTTACAGTCAGTCTGGTTTTTTTGTTTTTTAAATAAACTTTTTTTTGCTTTGGTTCATAAAAAGATAAGTTGTGTCGCGCGAAGTATGGACTGTGGACTATGTTGACATTTTAAAAACATCGTGTTTCTTCAACTTATTCTTTGGTGTGTCAACAAATATTTTCAACGAGCCTGTGATTGGATACAATTCCCGGCACCTCAACGAACTATTTGGCAAAAAAAAATCATATTTCCAGGTGCAGTTGGAGCTATATATATATTGCATTTATATTTACAAATTTTATTTTTTCAATTTCCACAAGTGTCGTTGGAATCTCAAGGTAAATTTAAAATTTACTGGTCAGGTTCGACAGGAACTGCAAGATAAGTACCTTCATTGTTCATATACAAGGAGCGAAGTAAATGCTATGTTCGAATTTTCAAACTTACTTTAGCAAAGTATAGGATTTTATTTATATCGATTCAAAGCAATTGCTAAGGGCTTTCACTTTGCTACAACCTACTGCTCAAAGTAAATATACTAGTTTTGTGGGCTTGTGGGGAGTGTACGTATACGGCTGGAATTTAGTAAATAATAATATAACCTGAGAGGATTTGTTGGATTGGGATTTGTGAAATTGGTAGTTGGTTCCTTAATTAAGTTCTATTCAGAAAGCCAAAGGAGTTTGTGTGGTGTCAATTACAAATAGAGAGTCGAAACCGGTTGAGGATAAACTGATTTTAAGTGAGGTGGCTACGGCTGACAGTATATTGAAAAATCAATCTTCTACCTCTGCTTAAGGAATATTTTAGCTGTCAACTGACTTCTCCCATCATCTGTCTGACATACATGGTAGTGTTACCAAATATTGTGCTTGAATGGAAAGAACCACAATTTAATTCGAGTCCAAACGACCGAAGTGAGAAGAGCCAAAGATGTTCTCAAAAACGCCTCTAGTGGAATAATATCTGGAATTTGCTCTGGAATTTTGTCTTCGGCTTGACATTTAGGGAACATTTTTTAGCATCCTGTTCACATCTGCATATTTATTTGAGATATCTTCCATGGAAAAGAATCGAAAATTTGTACTTCAACATGAAATGTTTTATTTTTAAGTAAGACTTGGATTTTTTTTACTTTTGACGCAGACCTTAGGCCTAACTTCCCACAACCATTCGTTTTGTAGGGGTTTACAATTTTATGCCGAGTTCAAACGTCGAATGAGAAGCTCTTTCAAGAGAGTTTTACTCTGACTCTCGGATGTTTAAGCGATGTCATTAGCGAACAACATAATGATGTTTATTCACATGATGTAACATAAGAGACACAGGGGCCAATTGCAGTGTGACCAATTTAGCATATTTTTTGCTAAATTTAGCAGAATTATTTTATATTTAGCATCTTTTTTTTCAAATCATGCCAGCATTTGCTTTAGAATGGTTTCGTGCAGGATTTTGGTTTAGTCAAATTATGAATTAAAATAATAAAATAAAATCAAAAGCAAAGGAACCTTAATGTGAACAAGCCATTACAATTCTCATTTGACACTGAACATTGAAAACAGCTATTCAACGAACTCAGCTAATAATAATAAATAAATAGTTGGCGCAACAGGTCCTTAGGGACCCTACCCTAGGCCTAGCTTCACACAAACATTCGTTTTGTGTGAGTTTTTCGTTTTTGGGACGAATGGAAGGGATCTACAATTTTTTTGGGATTCGAACCCGGGACACCTCGCTTAGTAGTCTAACACACTAACCACTAGGCCACTGCACCTACTCAGCCAATAATAATAATATGTATTTATTTTTTTTCAACAAACAGAGACTGAACATGATTTAAATAACATTTTTTTTATGTAAAGCATAGTAAGCCGCTTGCAGCACATAGAAACCTGACAGTTCGTTCAGTTTTTTTCTTTTGTTTCACCTCCCGCCATTAACAATTTTTTTTGCTGCTTCACATGTATTCACAGATTGCCAATTTAAGAGAGAACTTCATTTTCAAAATTTGCGGGGTGAATCGGGTGGGTGCGCGGGAGCTGACGGTCTATTTAATACTAAGTTTATGATAGTAAGCGTCCCGAAGTGAATTTTATTTAATGATATTTTTGTGTACACTTTTCCAGTATTTATTATGATATGAGGGGAATGAAACTTATATCATTCGAAACTGTACTGTGCCATAGATGTGCGCAAACAAAAAATTGTGTGTATATGTCGCCAATAAAGCTGGTAAAATTAAGTTAAGAATTCTCCATACAAAGTGCTTATCAGTTAACTGAAAGCATTTTTGTGATATTCAATAAGTCGCCGCAATGTTACCATATTAACTCTTTCAAAAATAAGTCATCTAAGATTAGAACCTGTTTTCGATGGAGCGAATCATTTACCCATAAAGGAATGCAATTTAAGTACCCCTAAAAGTAAGCAATTGCTTAATTTTAATTCAGGGGCATGTAGAGTCATTTACCCCTATCGAAGTATCCGTATGAGGAAAAAAAAAATTAAGCATTAAATGCGTTCATTTCACATTAATATAATTCCGCAGCAATTAGTTATCGGAGAGCTTCGGAAAAAAATATTCCGTGTAGGTGTAGCTGTCAAAAGTAAGTAGTAAAAGGGGGTTCCTTCCACGCAATGCAACAAGGTGCACCATATGTCATCGGAGAATTTTTCGAATGAAATTTCTCCGATTTCGTTAAAATCTGAGAAAATTCCGTTCCGAACGGATACCTCGATAGGGATGATTATCTGCGAAATCTTTTTCGGTATAAAATATCTAAACATCCAAAGATTCCGCATACTTTTTTAGTAATTATTATTAAAGAATGGGAATAGAACCAATACTTATTTAACAATAAAAGGAGTTGAAACTTCTCTAGATGTGCAGTAGCAGTTCCTTAATTGGATATTTTCTCTTAGGCGCAATTTTGATCAAATGAAATTGTTAAAAAAATTTTTTTGTGTTGCTATATGAGTATTTTATGTGGGGGTCTCTTTTTCCTCAGGTCAGTTTTCATTCCAATTTTAAAAAATTTGCACTGCTGTGTTCTTTTGTTGTTTCTTTGATTTGTTGTTACAAGACTCAATTAAGTCTGAACGGGCTACACATTATTATAAAAGTTATGGTTTTTTTTTGTTAATTTTTCGGGTTTCTATCAGGTTTTGATTAAAAAAAAATATTTAGCATGATTTTTATCACTTTTTTATTCTTAGCTTAGCTAGCATGATTTCAAATATTGAATTGATCACACACTGGGTTTTAACCGTTAGGAAAAAGTAGTTTCATTGTGGAAAAATAGGAAATTTCATCACTTGGCATATAAATTCTCTTTGGTTTTATTAGATAGAGCATTCTACTAGTTTTTGTCGTTTGTAGTTGTCCAGCATTTGAAATATCCGTCCCGTTAAATCGGCTTGCGCGGACGATTTCATCCATTTTCTTATATTTTGAATAAATCATTATATATTAACAAAAGGTCACTGTTTTTCATTCCATTAGAAACATATAATAGAAAGCAATAGAAAAAAATATATTTCACTACTTTGAGTTGCTTAATAACCGAAATATTGATATGAGCTTATATGACAAACTACTGTTTGCATAAGTTGCATCAAAATCTTCTTATTTGTGATAAAATCACATCATTTTAATTGGATTAGATAGTCAGAGTTTGCAAAATTTTTGTTTTTGTTGCTATAAATTGTTTAAAAGTGGGCGGATGCGAGATAGAAACGCGAAAAGTGGGTTCTGCTTGCAAAAGGTACATCAACAAAAGACATATTACTTAAACGCAAATTATAAATTTTTGAGTATCTTATAGCTGAATTCCCACTTCGTTTAAAAAACTCTTTCATAACATTAAAACCGTAGAGGTGTCTCGGCGGTAAAATATGTAGTTCACAGAAAAGAGGCCACGAATGTGCGAATCGATTTTTGCCCCAAATTATTCTTATTAAGTGTTTTTGAGCAATCAATAAGGATCCGAAACAGATAGAGTAAGACCCGCCCCAACAGGTGAGGCCATATTGCAATTTCGACTTCGCTAGACCATAATAAATCATTTTGAGAACACGCTCCGAACAGTAGGGTCTTGATTGATGCAGTTTTCGAATAACAAGCATCAAATGTGATTTTAAAGATAGAATATTAGGCTTCCAGTTTAATCTGCTGTCAATCACCACCCCGAGATATTTAAAGGAATCAACTAGTTCTATTTTAATCAATTAAGTTAGGATATGCTTTATGCACCAGTAATTTCAAATAATTTCTGTCTATTGGAAATTCGGAGTTATAGACGCAAACACAAATGTCCTTATATCTCCGAAATAAGACATTTTTGAGAAAAAAGAATTTCACTACAAACAACTACAAACGATTTCGAATGCAACTGGCTCGTTTTCATTTCATAAGCTCCGAAGTGCGAGCGGAAATTTTTTTCTAATGCTTCTAACTTTCTAACGGTTAAACTAAAGGGTGATTTTTTAGCTGGTTTGGTTTTGGCAACACTGGTTTTGACAGCTGACGTGTGTTTAGTACCTTGTGTCACTGTCAAACAGCTTCAGTTTGGTTTGCAATTTAACCATGGATCGTCTTACAAATGAACAACGCTTGCAAATTATTGAATTTTACTATCAAAATTCGTGCTCGGTTCGAAATGTTCATCGCGCGCTGCTTCCATTTTATGATCGGCATTCTCGACCTTCTGAGCAGTCTATTCGGAAGATTGTGACCAAATTTCGCACCAAATTTACTTTGTTGGACATTAAACCACCAACACGTTTACGTACTGTGCGTAGTGAAGAAAATATTGCGGCCGTATCAGCTAGTGTGACAGAAGACCGCGAAATGTTGATTCGGCGCCGTTCCCAGCAGTTAGGCCTTTGTTACAGCACTACGTGGAAAATTTTGCGGAAGGATTTGGGCGTAAAGCCTTTTAAGATACAGCTGGTGCAAGAACTAAAGCCAGCCGACCTACCACAACGCCGAATTTTTGGTGAATGGGCTCTTGGAAAGCTGGCCGAGGATCCGCTTTTTTATCGAAAAATTGTGTTCAGCGATGAGGCTCATTTTTGGTTGAATGGGTACGTAAATAAGCAAAATTGCCGCATTTGGAGTGAAGATCAGCCAGAAGCATTGCAACAGCTACCAATGCATCCCGAAAAAGCCACTGTTTGGTGCGGTTTATGGGCCGGCGGCATTATTGGGCCATATTTCTTCAAAGATGATGCGAATCGCAGCGTTACTGTCAATGGTGAACGCTACCGAGCGATGATAACAAACTTTTTTTTGCCCGAAATGGAAGTTCTTGACTTGCATGATATGTGGTTTCAACAAGACGGTGCCACATGCCACACAGCACGCGAAACAATGGCGCAATTGCGAGGCGAGTTTGGTGAACAGTTAATTTCCCGTTTCGGGCCGGTCAATTGGCCGCCTAGATCGTGCGATTTGACACCATTAGATTATTTTTTGTGGGGGTATGCCAAGGCTAATGTGTATAGGGACAAGCCCGCTTCGATTGACGCACTGGAAGCCAACATCCATGCATTCATTCGTGAGATACCGGCCGATATGTGTAAGAGAGTATGCCAAAATTGGACTCAGCGGATGGGCTACCTGAGACGCAGCCGCGGTCAACATTTGCATGAAATTATCTTTAAACATTAAATTGCAAGGTTCAAACTATCGATTCAAATAAATATTTCATTTATTTTTTCGAATTTTTTGTGTTTTTTTTTTAAAAAAAGTTCTAAACCTCTTAAAAAATCACCCTTTACAAACGAAAAAAAAATTCACTACAAACAACTGCAAACGAATATCTATCCAACTGCATTTAACGTTTTGCATACTAGAAAAAGTGATGCCAACTTCGCATAGGTCTTCTAGCGTTGTTGATAAAAGATTTGTTGTGTCTTGTATCAATTCGTTCGTTCCCTTCTTTAAACTGAAAGCAGCATGTTACGCTTTCTTTCATCGCGTGTCTTCGATTGCATCGTTCCAGTCGAAGGACCTTCAGGCGTACTTAAAAGTCTGCTCTTCCTTCGATAGATTAAGTGTAACAAATTTCAAGAAGTTGCCAGTATTATTTTTTGCGAACAGTCCAACTTGGTGCAATTCTTTTTATATTTCAAAAAATAAAAAGGTTCTATTCCCAGTTAAGCTGTAAAAAACCGGCTGTAGCAAGTACGACTACCTGTTTCAAAACAAGATCTTCGACTGGGACCTGTGGCATGGGCTGCATTTTATATTGAAGCATCTACTGCAAGACTGTTAGTTTGCACACCTAAACGAACGAATAATCCTGCAGCCATTTATCGAAATACTCCGTCTGTAACCAAATTTAAAAAAAAATACAAACACAAAGCACCGGCAAAAAGAATTCTACACTCAAGTCGACTACATTCCATACATACAGCTCTTTCTCAAATTCGAATAAATTCGATTTCACTTTATACACAATCTGTGGAAACAATCGTTCTCACATTAAATATTAAACCCTAATCGCCCACAGATGAACACACACTAGCAGCTGACGATGCAAACACCTACACGTGTTACTCTCTATTTGTGTAAGCCCACAGCAAAGCCCCAATGAAGGTGGGCCCATATAATAGATATTATATCACAGACATGGCTTCTTCATTAAACTAAATATTTTGGAAACACCTATAAATGTTTCTAACTCCCGCTCGTAATATTTGGTCGCCCCTGACAGGTAACATACCAGGTGGAGGATTTTAAGGATAATTGCATTTAATCACTCAGCCGCATATGCACACACTGATGGTTACACTGAATCTAGTTTCATTACCAGTCCCTCACACCCAAGACTAGACAATTCAACAGGGATTTACAATTTTTGGGTCAAGAGCGTTACACACGGTGACACTTTAACACTTTAAGTTAATGTTCGCTCGTTTGCGTGTATATGTGGTATTGTTTAGCCAGCGTTGCCAGACGGTAAATATTTTCCCCTAGATACATCTGGAAAAACCAACAGATTTGCCAACTTTTTGTCGTTATATTTTTAACATCTTTTTGTATGAAGGAAATTCGAATTTGAAACAAGAACATCTATGCTTGGTTTCCCGAATGCAAAAGTGTGCGCCAAATAAATACAACGCAAAATGTCAACGCATGTTTGTTTCTACTAATTAAACTGGCACTAGTTTTTTTTTAAAGTTTTGTGAACAAAAATAGTTCAAAGACATCAACACAAATAATTTTCATAGTCAAATATTGCTTTGGAGGTCCGATCGATTATTTAACTGCAATTTAAAATAACGCACACATTTTAAGGTTACCAAAAACCACATTATCTATGTAAAACAAAACACAAATAAAATAGAATTTTAAAAAACCCCAGATTTCCCCCTAAACAATTTTTCCCCCCAGATTTCCTTCCGTCGGTTAAAATAACCCCTAAATCTGGGGGAAAACCCCCGAACTGGCAGCACCCTGTTGAGCTATGCCTCCGTTGAGCCATAGCTGGATTTGCTTATTGATTTTCATTCAACTTAGTATCACATCCATGCAGGTAGGGTATAACGATGAACATCCATCATTACGGATGGCTCTATGCTGAATGCGGCATCACGGATTTGTTGTTAATGGGACAAATCATGGGTAGATTTAATTTGACTTAGAAACAGATTGAGCTGCATACGGCATCATGTTGTCATGTGAGGAATACATGAATATCACATTTGCTGGATATAAGCCTACCAAAATGTGGGGTTAACTTGATGGAGGACAAATGATATTGAATGTTTAGGCTCCGTTGATAAATATGTATGCAAATTTATTGAAAATTATCCACAGGATACGCACCTATGAACGTTTTGTGGACTTCAAGTAGAATAATAGATGGTGTCCGAAATGGGAACATGCATTCGATGCGACGTACAGTGGATACTCAGTAGCTGCGATGGTTTTGCTTCTGGTCCTTTGGGTCAGTTTGTTTGGAGTGGGAATCTATTTGTGACTTTGTCGATTCCAGTCGAAATTAGAAGTTAGCGATACTTGCGATTAATCTACAGCTCGTACTGGAGCCCACCATGACCCTCACCACAGTCATCGTTGATCGGACAAGGCAATCACTTCGAAAACAGCTGTCCAGCGTCTGTTCGGGTCGGTGGGTTCTTCTGATTAGGCGTCGCTCAAGTTGCTTTGTGATAGTGCAAAATTTACAAATATGTGTGGCTTGACCGATTATGAAATTAAATTGAAGCAATGTCGACATCATTTCATTGTTCAATTTAAGATCACAGCAGCATTCGCATTAGGACTCCCTTTAAACTTAAGTTGAATTTTTACAGCACAAAAACTTCTCGGTGCTGAAATTTGCCTTGTGTTCAAATAAAGCATCAGATTGTCATCACTATGAAGCCATTTGAATGAATTGAAGGCGCGCAGAGGATCTTGAAATGCCTCCGGAAAGCGTGGCCCTATATAAGTATTTATTTAACTTCACACAAGCATTCGAGGTGAACAAGCACCTGCAACGGCGAACCCCAAGAAACGGAAATGCTGACCATGCTTCTGGTGCAATCAATGCACATCGACTCGTTACCACGAAAGCGAACAAGAGCAGAAGCTGAGTTTGGGAAATTAGGTAATAAATATAAGTGGTTGAACATTTGTACATAGGTCGTATTTTTTTATAAAATCGTGTAGTATTTTAATTAATTTGTAAAAATTGATTTGCCGTTAGGTCCTCACGAAGCTACGCTTTGTCATTGGACAGGTTTTCTGAAAGTGAAGCACAACTATCTCCATCTTATAACTGCTAAAGTTAAGGAAGTCACAAATGGATCGATGGTCACATCATAAGTGGTTTATTGCATTAACATCATATATGTCAGCATATCACTGCTATCATAAACTAAGTATTAAATAGACCGTCAGCTCTTACAACTTAAGAGAATCTGCCTACAAGCTGTTTTCCGTGTTCCTATGTGGCAAAGAATGTGTGCCTTGTTAAAGTAGATTAGCCGCACGCATACACTCGCACATAGGAACCTGACAGATGCCTGACAGTTCATTCTGTGGTAACATTGGAATAAATTCAAATAATTGCCCGTTATCGGGACGTGTTAAGAAAACGGTGGGTATGGTATGGTGAATTTGGTACCAAATTATACTATAAATAACGCATATTAGGATTTCTTTCATTTTACCTAGATAATTGTACGGGATGTTTACCTTTTTGTTGTAAACAATGGAAATCGATAAACTATATGAATCATTGACAAAAAAAAAAAAAAACCGCTTATTAATATAAAAAAAATCTGATTACTAATGATTATGAATCGTATAAATTAAAAGAAAATTGTAAGCAGCAAAACTTAAATGCGTGAGACATATCAGGGTACAAATCAGTAAACATGTTTATTTCCAATTCTGCTTGTATACATTTTGAGTTTCGCTTTTTTCCCCGTACATTTTAAAGAAAATAAATTTTCGTTGATTGTGTTTATCAGAGACAATACTGAGACCACCAACTCACAATCCTCTTGCCGCTGGGCCCCTCAATTTTTTTTCAAATTCGCCATTTTGTATTCCTATCGGTGTTATGTCAAAACAGAATCAGTGTGACATGCAAAAACACACAAAAACTACAAAAATAAATGCTGCCAACCGCGGCAACCGTGGGGAAATGTGAAATTTTTATTTTACTGAATGCCATTGGTTAGTTATTATAAATTGTTAAAAGGTGAATAATTTGATTTGGTTGGTTAGTAAAATTATCTAAAATATATGTTTTATATACTAGAACATATTACGACAAACATGGTTGTGTATTTACCTCTTTTCGATATCATTAAGATCGATTTATTGTGTGAATTTTTCTCTAATAACTGAAAAAAAATTGCTCAATATGTTTTTATTTTCATGCAACCATTCTGCATTGACAATTTTTCATAAATATTTAAAGCAAATGTACACTTATTCCCAAAAAAAAATACCATCCACGCGTATATAAATAATTTAACGGACAAAATTTTATGAACGCTGTCAGCAGCTTTGCCCACAGCGGAAGTGGCATATGCAAGGTGCGAGCGTGTTGGTGAGCCGAAATTTTTGAAGTTACGTGACATTTGCCAATACGAATTTCTATGTAACAATACTAACGTACTTAGGGTTTGCCACCCCATGAAAATATAGCTTGTAGGCAAGTAACGGGAAATCGGCCGAAGTTGATGGTCTCAGTATTGTCTCTGGTGTTTATTAGATTTTTCCTTTTTGTTATAAATGAACATTATTCATATTCTCGGCTGACGCAATTGATTTCAAATGTGATTTCATTAATTATGTCAATTGTTCCAAATTTTCTAATAAACAATTTTTTTTTTTTTAATAAACGGAATCTTCATGAAAAGATTATAACTAAAAACTCATATTATTTCAAATCTTAATATTCGCAATCAATTATTCTCTTTGCCGTTTTTCTGTGGACATTCACGGTGAAAAAATATTTCGTCAAAAACAGAAAACGAAAACAGACACAATAATTATAGGAACAAAAATATCTTATTTTATTTCATACATTATTCATTTGTTTATTTATGTTGTTTACATTCGCTATTATACATTTTGTATGTACATGTTTTCGTGGTGAAATACAACAACGAACTTAAACTCTCAGAACGCATCCATCAGCTGACAGAAACTCACCAAATACACTAACTCTCAGTCAGTGCTCTCAGCACTCTCTCTTTATTTTTCCCACGAAGCGTGTTCATTTTTCCCTTTTAACTAAACTTAGTTTTGTTTATGGAAAAAACATACCTTTAAAAGTAAAATTTGTATTGTTCGGAGAGAAAATCATATTAAATTAATCTTCAGTATAAAAATCGCAGTTTGCTAACATTATAATGATAATTTTCTTGATAATAGAAATTTTAGCTTAAGGCAAATCCCTTGAAATGTGAAATGTAGTTTGACTGTTTTTCTGCCAGATTATTGATAGTCCAACAATTAAGACATTTTTTTCTCTTACGCAGGAAAGTTTTTCAAAAATTTAAATTCAAAAAATATTCAAAAAAGGTAGAGATACCACAATGCAGGAGCACTGCTGAGTGTCAGTGTTTTATTACTCCTCCCACCATTTAGAAATTCTTTTTTTGCTGCTTCACACGTATTCACAGATAGAAAATTTAAGAGAGAATTTTATTTTCAAAATTTGCGGTGGGAATCGGGTAGGTGCGCGGGAGCTGACCGTCTATTTAATACTTAGTTTATGACTGCTATACTGCTTCACCCTACATCTGATTTCCCATATCATTGCTAAAAACAAACACAACTATCTGACGGAAAATTCTACGAAAAATACCTAATATAAAAATATCGTCGTGGTTATTTCAACTTCAGTTGAACACAGAACATTTGATTCCCACGTGTTCTTGCCTACTTCAACAAAAACAACTCCCAAAACACCACCCACTCCCTTGCATCTAACGAAAGCAAAGCAATCCTTGAAAAGAGAACAATAAGTGCCACTTAACTCAGCAACTTCATGATGATGATAACTGCTTCTGTTCATAATTAAAATAGGCAGAGATAAGGAAAATACCCCCATAATTGGTAGTGGGGGCATTGTGTTTCAGTCAAAAAATACGAACACAAAGTTCCACGCCGAGCACCACCTTCTTCAGCTTCTGCAAAGCCATTTGACTTGCAAAATAATTGTAAGCCATTACAGCGTACACACTGAGGAAATTACAAATTAAACACTAGCACTTGAGCGCCATTGCCATGAGCACAAAAACTAGCCCTCGACACTAGATTACAAAGTGCAAACATGTACCCATTCAGGCAGAATACACAATCATTTCCCTTTCGAATAAATATTCTTTCCTCGCAAAAGGCGTTGTTGTCCAGAAAAACAATGGCATAAGGATGTGCTGCTGAAATAGTAAATACACGGATACACTTCTTATTGTTAGCCAGGCAAAAGTAAGGGAAAAACTCTACAGAGTACGAATGTGTTGTTCGCACTGTATAATCTGTAAAAGGAGCGACATTTGGAATTTTAATTTATATCCTTCGAGATAATTCCAAAAGCAAAGGTGAAACATGGCGTAGAATTTTTTGCCACTATAGAAAATGCTTTAAAAATATTAACTTAAATTGTTGTCGGCTGGCAGTCTTTAATTAAATAATAGGGGGTTAGTAATTTAATTCAAATTCTCTTCAAAAGTTTTATGTGAAGAGATGAAGACTTTCGGAGGGTTGAATTTCATTGACCTAAATTCGGAGAGCGCCAAACAATTGAAAAGCCCTCAAACTAATACACATTTTTAAATTAACTCACAGCCCCTTTCGAGGGTACTTGTTGCCTTCATATAAGCTTTGCTTCGCAATTGCAGTTATAAATTGGACGTTAGTTTGAAGTGCTGTAAGATGGTCTTATCTAAAAACTGCAGGCATGAAAACTGGGCATGAAAACTAAGCTGCTTAAATATTTTTGATTTGTGTTATTGAGTGAGATCTCATGAGTTAGAGGGTCGGCGGTTAGGCAGATATAATTCGGTGTTTATGGCTTTAAGGGTGATAGCCATAACCAAGTTCATGTGGCATATTTCATATTTTATTTTATTACTTGTCAGGTCTTTTCATTAAATTTATTCGAAACAACTTCGAGGATTGCTTAGTTCATCCGATAATTTTCAATATTTGAACTTAAGATTAGGACAGCGCGGTTGCTAAGCACATTCTTTGCGATAGAAACTTATGGAAAAAGATAGAAGGCGAATATGTTAGTACGGAAATATAGCAAACTCGGAGCTCTACATCGACTTGGTGAGCAAAATCAAAGCCTTAAACAGCACACCTGAAAAATAATTGAATGAATCGCATTTGTCCGTTTCTCCTTAAGAACGGTGGCAATTATTGTTGTCTCCCGGTTATATGACATCACATTTTACTTAAACTCGGCAACATGCAAAATGCAATCTTGCTTTATCTACTCGTATTTTGCATCAGCGACAAAAAAAAAAATTCACATTGCTCTCGGAGTTACCTATGTTCTCTAATTTCAAGTATTCTCTAAAACAGTTCTAATATCTAATCAATGTTCTCTTTTAAGTCAATCTGCTTTTCTATTCTCGCACACTCAATAGGTATTCGTTAACTACTAACAAAGTAACAATAATCAAAAAATTTAAATACATATATCTAAATCGAAACCATTCAAGCTGATAGTATGTAGATGGAAATACATAGACGACTCACCCGTATTTTACACCAATCATGCTGTGCACAGCATTCTTGGTTGATGCAAAGATTTTTTTATTTCTTTTTATTTTACTTAGCATTAAACATACCATACGGGAGAATAGAACGCTGATGGGCACTGATTATAAACATAATTAAAATTAAAAATAATTATTAAAAAAAAATTAAATAGAATAAGACTTCTGCGCAAACACTGGGTAGGGTATAGTTGTAATGATGGAGATAGAGCTGATCGGATTATACCGATAGCGGCCGGTAGGTGCGTCGTGGGTTTATGATTATAAGACGACGCTATTACTGGGGAGGAGTCAATCGAGAGAGATTGTTGCTGTTGCCTCCAGGGTTGCCTCAAGGTATATTTATGGCGTCTCGGGTGAGTGAATAGAGCTTTTTCTTTTTTTCTTTTTAGATCGCGATGCTAGTAACTAACATCGGTGAAAGCTGAAACAGGACCTGTGGCATCGAAGCGGCAGTTAAGCTAAGCGATTGCCGAGCCGACGTGACTGGGGATTATACCAAGCTACTGCGAACAAGGCAAAAGGTGCCAAGGAGATCTTGGCTTGCGTTGATGTACGAGATATACTCCTCGTAATAGGGTTGCATTTACGTGGGTAAAGCTGGAACCGCCACATTCGAATTTTGCCAAACAAAGTACATGGGATTTAATTGCTATTTAATCGCTAATTAATTGCTCTATTCTTGATTTTTCCGCTCTTCGGGAAGTGGGAGATTTTGTGGCGGACCTAGCTTACCGGTAAAGCTGGAACCGCCACATTGACTTTTGAAGGATTTTTTTTGCGCATACCAATCACCGATTTAATCGCTCTGGGGAAATGTAAAAATTTTTCCAGCCGGGTAAGCCGTTCGCCCACAATTTCAAATTTGCGTTTTTTGTAACGGTCAGTTCGCTATAAAACTCTTTTAAATTTGAAGGAAAATCAAAAAGATTATTAAAAAATTCATAAAAAAATAACCCTTTCGAATATTAATATCCTACATATCTTAAAAGAAGCGTATAATTATAGGCTACTATCAGTTTAAATCAAATATTTTGTCGCTCTTCCTTAAATGGGCCAAAAACGGTAGGATAGATCCATCATAAACAAACACTTTGAAAAATTAAAAAAAATATATTCCGTTACAATTTAACAAAGTCATATACACCAAAAGAAGCGTCTATTCATTACCTATCAGCCCATAGAATAAAATAATTTGTCGCTCTTCTCTAAATGTTGCAAAAACTAAAAAGTTTATTTTAAGACCAAAAAAGTAAGCTAAAAATACAAAAATAAAAATGTACAATACTAAAAATCCATATATCCCGTTCGAATCCTACTATGTGACATAGCTCATTAGAAGCGTGTATTCATTAGCTATCAGCCCAATTCATAAAATAATTTGTCGCTCTTCTCTAAATGTGTCAAAGGCTAACAAGTTCATTTTGCCAAAAAAACCCAAATATTCCCCTAGTACAAAAAAAAAATTGGAAAATTTGGAAAAATCCATATATCCCGTTCGAATCATACTATGTGACATAGCTCATTAGAAGCGTGTATTCATTAGCTATCAGCCCAATTCATAAAATAATTTGTCGCTCTTCTCTAAATGTGTCAAAGGCTAACAAGTTCATTTTGCCAAAAAAACCCAAATATTCCCCTAGTACAAAAAAAAAATTGGAAAATTTGGAAAAATCCATATATCCCGTTCGAATCCTACTATGTGACATAGCTCATTAGAAGCGTGTATTCATTAGCTATCAGCCCAATTCATAAAATAATTTGTCGCTCTTCTCTAAATGTGTCAAAGGCTAACAAGTTCATTTTGCCAAAAAAACCCAAATATTCCCCTAGTACAAAAAAAAAATTGGAAAATTTGGAAAAATCCATATATCCCGTTCGAATCCTACTATGTGACATAGCTCATTAGAAGCGTGTATTCATTAGCTATCAGCCCAATTCATAAAATAATTTGTCGCTCTTCTCTAAATGTGTCAAAGGCTAACAAGTTCATTTTGCCAAAAAAACCCAAATATTCCCCTAGTACAAAAAAAAAATTGGAAAATTTGGAAAAATCCATATATCCCGTTCGAATCCTACTATGTGACATAGCTCATTAGAAGCGTGTATTCATTAGCTATCAGCCCAATTCATAAAATAATTTGTCGCTCTTCTCTAAATGTGTCAAAGGCTAACAAGTTCATTTTGCCAAAAAAACCCAAATATTCCCCTAGTACAAAAAAAAAATTGGAAAATTTCGAAAAATCCATATATCCCGTTCGAATCCTACTATGTGACATAGCTCATTAGAAGCGTGTATTCATTAGCTATCAGCCCAATTCATAAAATAATTTGTCGCTCTTCTCTAAATGTGTCAAAGGCTAACAAGTTCATTTTGCCAAAAAAACCCAAATATTCCCCTAGTACAAAAAAAAAATTGGAAAATTTGGAAAAATCCATATATCCCGTTCGAATCCTACTATGTGACATAGCTCATTAGAAGCGTGTATTCATTAGCTATCAGCCCAATTCATAAAATAATTTGTCGCTCTTCTCTAAATGTGTCAAAGGCTAACAAGTTCATTTTGCCAAAAAAACCCAAATATTCCCCTAGTACAAAAAAAAAATTGGAAAATTTGGAAAAATCCATATATCCCGTTCGAATCCTACTATGTGACATAGCTCATTAGAAGCGTGTATTCATTAGCTATCAGCCCAATTCATAAAATAATTTGTCGCTCTTCTCTAAATGTGTCAAAGGCTAACAAGTTCATTTTGCCAAAAAAACCCAAATATTCCCCTAGTACAAAAAAAAAATTGGAAAATTTGGAAAAATCCATATATCCCGTTCGAATCCTACTATGTGACATAGCTCATTAGAAGCGTGTATTCATTAGCTATCAGCCCAATTCATAAAATAATTTGTCGCTCTTCTCTAAATGTGTCAAAGGCTAACAAGTTCATTTTGCCAAAAAAACCCAAATATTCCCCTAGTACAAAAAAAAAATTGGAAAATTTGGAAAAATCCATATATCCCGTTCGAATCCTACTATGTGACATAGCTCATTAGATGCGTGTATTCATTAGCTATCAGCCCAATTCATAAAATAATTTGTCGCTCTTCTCTAAATGTGTCAAAGGCTAACAAGTTCATTTTGCCAAAAAAACCCAAATATTCCCCTAGTACAAAAAAAAAATTGGAAAATTTGGAAAAATCCATATATCCCGTTCGAATCCTACTATGTGACATAGCTCATTAGAAGCGTGTATTCATTAGCTATCAGCCCAATTCATAAAATAATTTGTCGCTCTTCTCTAAATGTGTCAAAGGCTAACAAGTTCATTTTGCCAAAAAAACCCAAATATTCCCCTAGTACAAAAAAAAAATTGGAAAATTTGGAAAAATCCATATATCCCGTTCGAATCCTACTATGTGACATAGCTCATTAGAAGCGTGTATTCATTAGCTATCAGCCCAATTCATAAAATAATTTGTCGCTCTTCTCTAAATGTGTCAAAGGCTAACAAGTTCATTTTGCCAAAAAACCCAAATATTCCCCTAGTACAAAAAAAAAATTGGAAAATTTCGAAAAATCCATATATCCCGTTCGAATCCTACTATGTGACATAGCTCATTAGAAGCGTGTATTCATTAGCTATCAGCCCAATTCATAAAATAATTTGTCGCTCTTCTCTAAATGTGTCAAAGGCTAACAAGTTCATTTTGCCAAAAAAACCCAAATATTCCCCTAGTACAAAAAAAAAATTGGAAAATTTGGAAAAATCCATATATCCCGTTCGAATCCTACTATGTGACATAGCTCATTAGATGCGTGTATTCATTAGCTATCAGCCCAATTCATAAAATAATTTGTCGCTCTTCTCTAAATGTGTCAAAGGCTAACAAGTTCATTTTGCCAAAAAAACCCAAATATTCCCCTAGTACAAAAAAAAAATTGGAAAATTTCGAAAAATCCATATATCCCGTTCGAATCCTACTATGTGACATAGCTCATTAGAAGCGTGTATTCATTAGCTATCAGCCCAATTCATAAAATAATTTGTCGCTCTTCTCTAAATGTGTCAAAGGCTAACAAGTTCATTTTGCCAAAAAAACCCAAATATTCCCCTAGTACAAAAAAAAAATTGGAAAATTTGGAAAAATCCATATATCCCGTTCGAATCCTACTATGTGACATAGCTCATTAGAAGCGTGTATTCATTAGCTATCAGCCCAATTCATAAAATAATTTGTCGCTCTTCTCTAAATGTGTCAAAGGCTAACAAGTTCATTTTGCCAAAAAAACCCAAATATTCCCCTAGTACAAAAAAAAAATTGGAAAATTTCGAAAAATCCATATATCCCGTTCGAATCCTACTATGTGACATAGCTCATTAGAAGCGTGTATTCATTAGCTATCAGCCCAATTCATAAAATAATTTGTCGCTCTTCTCTAAATGTGTCAAAGGCTAACAAGTTCATTTTGCCAAAAAAACCCAAATATTCCCCTAGTACAAAAAAAAAATTGGAAAATTTGGAAAAATCCATATATCCCGTTCGAATCCTACTATGTGACATAGCTCATTAGATGCGTGTATTCATTAGCTATCAACCCAATTCATAAAATAATTTGTCGCTCTTCTCTAAATGTGTCAAAAGCTAACAAGTTCATTTTGACAAAAAAAAAGAAGCAAATATACCCCTAGTACAAAATTTGGTAGCCCACAAAGTATGCATCAGATTTGGAGTGTTGTAAATCCTGCCTGGCAATTTTTATAAATCCTGAAAGTATGCAACACCCCTACGATCAAATATCGCTAGCCCTGAACGTATGCATTGATTTTAACTTCGAAATTTCCATACATATACTGGCTGATTAAACATGGATCGTGTACAAGTCAACCCCACTTAGCGCCATCTACCAAAAATCGCATTACTCAGCCTTAGTGGATAGTGCTACCGTACCGAGTATTGTTTTGAGTATTAAGGTTTCTCTAAAGTCTAACAGCCGAATTTATTACATTCCCTTACATCGCGTAAAAATTTACGCAGCCTTTACGTGGCTTACCTGACATTTTTATTTATAAACATTTTTTCGCTGTAACCTTACCAAACGTGATTTGTGTTTAGTAAGGTAAAATTTCGATAAACTATTACAGGAAACACTGAAATCCATTACACAAAAAATGTCAAATTATCTGGCACAATTCCAAAATGCTTTCGAATGGACTTTTCCAATGTCAACCTGCAATAGGGTAGCTGCGACAACGTCAATGTCAAATAAGAAGAACAAAAAGCCAAGTGACAGCTAAAAAACTTATACATGTGGAATTTGGAATAATAATTATATGAGGGAAGAAAGGATGTAGGTACCAATTTTATGTAATGTTAGGTACAAGATATAAGGGTTGGAGATGCTTTATGTTTGTGGTACCTGAATGGAGTTATAAGATTTCAAGGCTGTAAATATTTAATTAATTTAAATCTGAAGCTAAAACAAAAAGGTTTTTGAGAAAATAAATTGACAGCTTTAGAAAATTTGAGAAAATAAAAGTAAAAAAATTGCGTTTGTTTTTAACTTTAGAGAACTTGAGGGAATAAAAGACAAAAATTCGCAAAAATATTCATCCGTTCATGGGTGTCCGTATACATAAGTGAATTTAACCTGGCTTGGTAGCAACTACTCCATTTGTCAAACTGGTTTTATAGTATGCTAACACTTATTTTCCACTTTAATGTGACATTCGTTTGGGCGTCTATAGATTCGCTCTAAAATTTCAGATTTCGTGTGGCAAATCGAACACAAAAAGTAATCTGATTTTTTGTTGGTGTTAGTGGGGTATCTGTCAAATTGTGCGTACATTTTTTTTTTCTTTTTATTTTCTTTGTAGGCGAAATGTCAAATCAGAAGTAGGTGTATTGGTAAATTGAAGCAACTCTGGGAAAAAACCCGGATTCGCAAAAGTGCTCTGAAATCTTAAAAAGATTGCCTTTTTTTGCACCAAACGAATATAAAAAGTGATCTGAGATCAAAAAAGTGCTCTGAGAGATCCCAATCGAATACCACATAAATACTATAGAATAGACTACAACCTGAACGATGAAGGTAAGTAGTGAGAAAATATGTGTCCAGTTGCAGATTTGCGATATAGATGCCGCTAGGTGCGAAACTTGGCTGGGGATGAAAATTCATTGAAAATGTATCAAATTACATTTTTCAGCTGCAGGCAGCTCTTTATTGACATTTAAACATTATTTTTTAAATAAAATCCTTCGAAAATTTCTTATCGCTTTGCAAACAGTTGTTGCCATCCGTTTCGCAACACAATTTTTGTCTCTTTTACATATAATCATATAAGCCTTTAAAATTTTCTGAACATTTTCTCCTACAGGTTTAAATATTGCAACGATCTATATTGAAAAAATAATAAAAGAAAATGAAATAAATCTTGTTGAAAAATCAGCTGCTTGTAAAAGAAATTGTAAAATTGTATTGCGAAACGGATGGCAACAACTGTTTGCAAAGCGATAAGAAATTTTCGAAGGATTTTATTTAAAAAATAATGTTTAAATGTCAATAAAGAGCTGCCTGCAGCTGAAAAATGTAATTTGATACATTTTCAATGAATTTTCATCCCCAGCCAAGTTTCGCACCTAGCGGCATCTATATCGCAAATCTGCAACTGGACACATATTTTCTCACTACTTACCTTCATCGTTCAGGTTGTAGTCTATTCTATAGTATTTATGTGGTATTCGATTGGGATCTCTCAGAGCACTTTTTTGATCTCAGATCACTTTTTATATTCGTTTGGTGCAAAAAAAGGCAATCTTTTTAAGATTTCAGAGCACTTTTGCGAATCCGGGTTTTTTCCCAGAGTTGCTTCAATTTACCAATACACCTACTTCTGATTTGACATTTCGCCTACAAAGAAAATAAAAAGAAAAAAAAAATGTACGCACAATTTGACAGATACCCCACTAACACCAACAAAAAATCAGATTACTTTTTGTGTTCGATTTGCCACACGAAATCTGAAATTTTAGAGCGAATCTATAGACGCCCAAACGAATGTCACATTAAAGTGGAAAATAAGTGTTAGCATACTATAAAACCAGTTTGACAAATGGAGTAGTTGCTACCAAGCCAGGTTAAATTCACTTATGTATACGGACACCCATGAACGGATGAATATTTTTGCGAATTTTTGTCTTTTATTCCCTCAAGTTCTCTAAAGTTAAAAACAAACGCAATTTTTTTACTTTTATTTTCTCAAATTTTCTAAAGCTGTCAATTTATTTTCTCAAAAACCTTTTTGTTTTAGCTTCAGATTTAAATTAATTAAATATTTACAGCCTTGAAATCTTATAACTCCATTCAGGTACCACAAACATAAAGCATCTCCAACCCTTATATCTTGTACCTAACATTACATAAAATTGGTACCTACATCCTTTCTTCCCTCATATAATTATTATTCCAAATTCCACATGTATAAGTTTTTTAGCTGTCACTTGGCTTTTTGTTCTTCTTATTTGACATTGACGTTGTCGCAGCTACCCTATTGCAGGTTGACATTGGAAAAGTCCATTCGAAAGCATTTTGGAATTGTGCCAGATAATTTGACATTTTTTGTGTAATGGATTTCAGTGTTTCCTGTAATAGTTTATCGAAATTTTACCTTACTAAACACAAATCACGTTTGGTAAGGTTACAGCGAAAAAATGTTTATAAATAAAAATGTCAGGTAAGCCACGTAAAGGCTGCGTAAATTTTTACGCGATGTAAGGGAATGTAATAAATTCGGCTGTTAGACTTTAGAGAAACCTTAATACTCAAAACAATACTCGGTACGGTAGCACTATCCACTAAGGCTGAGTAATGCGATTTTTGGTAGATGGCGCTAAGTGGGGTTGACTTGTACACGATCCATGTTTAATCAGCCAGTATATGTATGGAAATTTCGAAGTTAAAATCAATGCATACGTTCAGGGCTAGCGATATTTGATCGTAGGGGTGTTGCATACTTTCAGGATTTATAAAAATTGCCAGGCAGGATTTACAACACTCCAAATCTGATGCATACTTTGTGGGCTACCAAATTTTGTACTAGGGGTATATTTGCTTCTTTTTTTTTGTCAAAATGAACTTGTTAGCTTTTGACACATTTAGAGAAGAGCGACAAATTATTTTATGAATTGGGTTGATAGCTAATGAATACACGCATCTAATGAGCTATGTCACATAGTAGGATTCGAACGGGATATATGGATTTTTCCAAATTTTCCAATTTTTTTTTTGTACTAGGGGAATATTTGGGTTTTTTTGGCAAAATGAACTTGTTAGCCTTTGACACATTTAGAGAAGAGCGACAAATTATTTTATGAATTGGGCTGATAGCTAATGAATACACGCTTCTAATGAGCTATGTCACATAGTAGGATTCGAACGGGATATATGGATTTTTCCAAATTTTCCAATTTTTTTTTTGTACTAGGGGAATATTTGGGTTTTTTTGGCAAAATGAACTTGTTAGCCTTTGACACATTTAGAGAAGAGCGACAAATTATTTTATGAATTGGGCTGATAGCTAATGAATACACGCTTCTAATGAGCTATGTCACATAGTAGGATTCGAACGGGATATATGGATTTTTCGAAATTTTCCAATTTTTTTTTTGTACTAGGGGAATATTTGGGTTTTTTTGGCAAAATGAACTTGTTAGCCTTTGACACATTTAGAGAAGAGCGACAAATTATTTTATGAATTGGGCTGATAGCTAATGAATACACGCTTCTAATGAGCTATGTCACATAGTAGGATTCGAACGGGATATATGGATTTTTCCAAATTTTCCAATTTTTTTTTTGTACTAGGGGAATATTTGGGTTTTTTTGGCAAAATGAACTTGTTAGCCTTTGACACATTTAGAGAAGAGCGACAAATTATTTTATGAATTGGGCTGATAGCTAATGAATACACGCTTCTAATGAGCTATGTCACATAGTAGGATTCGAACGGGATATATGGATTTTTCGAAATTTTCCAATTTTTTTTTTGTACTAGGGGAATATTTGGGTTTTTTTGGCAAAATGAACTTGTTAGCCTTTGACACATTTAGAGAAGAGCGACAAATTATTTTATGAATTGGGCTGATAGCTAATGAATACACGCTTCTAATGAGCTATGTCACATAGTAGGATTCGAACGGGATATATGGATTTTTCCAAATTTTCCAATTTTTTTTTTGTACTAGGGGAATATTTGGGTTTTTTTGGCAAAATGAACTTGTTAGCCTTTGACACATTTAGAGAAGAGCGACAAATTATTTTATGAATTGGGCTGATAGCTAATGAATACACGCTTCTAATGAGCTATGTCACATAGTAGGATTCGAACGGGATATATGGATTTTTCCAAATTTTCCAATTTTTTTTTTGTACTAGGGGAATATTTGGGTTTTTTTGGCAAAATGAACTTGTTAGCCTTTGACACATTTAGAGAAGAGCGACAAATTATTTTATGAATTGGGCTGATAGCTAATGAATACACGCTTCTAATGAGCTATGTCACATAGTAGGATTCGAACGGGATATATGGATTTTTCCAAATTTTCCAATTTTTTTTTTGTACTAGGGGAATATTTGGGTTTTTTTGGCAAAATGAACTTGTTAGCCTTTGACACATTTAGAGAAGAGCGACAAATTATTTTATGAATTGGGCTGATAGCTAATGAATACACGCATCTAATGAGCTATGTCACATAGTAGGATTCGAACGGGATATATGGATTTTTCGAAATTTTCCAATTTTTTTTTTGTACTAAGGGAATATTTGGGTTTTTTTGGCAAAATGAACTTGTTAGCCTTTGACACATTTAGAGAAGAGCGACAAATTATTTTATGAATTGGGCTGATAGCTAATGAATACACGCTTCTAATGAGCTATGTCACATAGTAGGATTCGAACGGGATATATGGATTTTTCCAAATTTTCCAATTTTTTTTTTGTACTAGGGGAATATTTGGGTTTTTTTGGCAAAATGAACTTGTTAGCCTTTGACACATTTAGAGAAGAGCGACAAATTATTTTATGAATTGGGCTGATAGCTAATGAATACACGCTTCTAATGAGCTATGTCACATAGTAGGATTCGAACGGGATATATGGATTTTTCCAAATTTTCCAATTTTTTTTTTGTACTAGGGGAATATTTGGGTTTTTTTGGCAAAATGAACTTGTTAGCCTTTGACACATTTAGAGAAGAGCGACAAATTATTTTATGAATTGGGCTGATAGCTAATGAATACACGCTTCTAATGAGCTATGTCACATAGTAGGATTCGAACGGGATATATGGATTTTTCCAAATTTTCCAATTTTTTTTTTGTACTAGGGGAATATTTGGGTTTTTTTGGCAAAATGAACTTGTTAGCCTTTGACACATTTAGAGAAGAGCGACAAATTATTTTATGAATTGGGCTGATAGCTAATGAATACACGCTTCTAATGAGCTATGTCACATAGTAGGATTCGAACGGGATATATGGATTTTTCCAAATTTTCCAATTTTTTTTTTGTACTAGGGGAATATTTGGGTTTTTTTGGCAAAATGAACTTGTTAGCCTTTGACACATTTAGAGAAGAGCGACAAATTATTTTATGAATTGGGCTGATAGCTAATGAATACACGCTTCTAATGAGCTATGTCACATAGTAGGATTCGAACGGGATATATGGATTTTTCCAAATTTTCCAATTTTTTTTTTGTACTAGGGGAATATTTGGGTTTTTTTGGCAAAATGAACTTGTTAGCCTTTGACACATTTAGAGAAGAGCGACAAATTATTTTATGAATTGGGCTGATACCTAATGAATACACGCATCTAATGAGCTATGTCACATAGTAGGATTCGAACGGGATATATGGATTTTTCGAAATTTTCCAATTTTTTTTTTGTACTAGGGGAATATTTGGGTTTTTTTGGCAAAATGAACTTGTTAGCCTTTGACACATTTAGAGAAGAGCGACAAATTATTTTATGAATTGGGCTGATAGCTAATGAATACACGCTTCTAATGAGCTATGTCACATAGTAGGATTCGAACGGGATATATGGATTTTTCGAAATTTTCCAATTTTTTTTTTGTACTAGGGGAATATTTGGGTTTTTTTGGCAAAATGAACTTGTTAGCCTTTGACACATTTAGAGAAGAGCGACAAATTATTTTATGAATTGGGCTGATAGCTAATGAATACACGCTTCTAATGAGCTATGTCACATAGTAGGATTCGAACGGGATATATGGATTTTTCCAAATTTTCCAATTTTTTTTTTGTACTAGGGGAATATTTGGGTTTTTTTGGCAAAATGAACTTGTTAGCCTTTGACACATTTAGAGAAGAGCGACAAATTATTTTATGAATTGGGCTGATAGCTAATGAATACACGCTTCTAATGAGCTATGTCACATAGTAGGATTCGAACGGGATATATGGATTTTTCCAAATTTTCCAATTTTTTTTTTGTACTAGGGGAATATTTGGGTTTTTTTGGCAAAATGAACTTGTTAGCCTTTGACACATTTAGAGAAGAGCGACAAATTATTTTATGAATTGGGCTGATAGCTAATGAATACACGCTTCTAATGAGCTATGTCACATAGTAGGATTCGAACGGGATATATGGATTTTTCCAAATTTTCCAATTTTTTTTTTGTACTAGGGGAATATTTGGGTTTTTTTGGCAAAATGAACTTGTTAGCCTTTGACACATTTAGAGAAGAGCGACAAATTATTTTATGAATTGGGCTGATAGCTAATGAATACACGCTTCTAATGAGCTATGTCACATAGTAGGATTCGAACGGGATATATGGATTTTTAGTATTGAACATTTTTATTTTTGTATTTTTAGCTTACTTTTTTGGTCTTAAAATAAACTTTTTAGTTTTTGCAACATTTAGAGAAGAGCGACAAATTATTTTATTCTATGGGCTGATAGGTAATGAATAGACGCTTCTTTTGGTGTATATGACTTTGTTAAATTGTAACGGAATATATTTTTTTTAATTTTTCAAAGTGTTTGTTTATGATGGATCTATCCTACCGTTTTTGGCCCATTTAAGGAAGAGCGACAAAATATTTGATTTAAACTGATAGTAGCCTATAATTATACGCTTCTTTTAAGATATGTAGCATATTAATATTCGAAAGGGTTATTTTTTTATGAATTTTTTAATAATCTTTTTGATTTTCCTTCAAATTTAAAAGAGTTTTATAGCGAACTGACCGTTACAAAAAACGCAAATTTGAAATTGTGGGCGAACGGCTTACCCGGCTGGAAAAATTTTTACATTTCCCCAGAGCGATTAAATCGGTGATTGGTATGCGCAAAAAAAATCCTTCAAAAGTCAATGTGGCGGTTCCAGCTTTACCGGTAAGCTAGGTCCGCCACAAAATCTCCCACTTCCCGAAGAGCGGAAAAATCAAGAATAGAGCAATTAATTAGCGATTAAATAGCAATTAAATCCCATGTACTTTGTTTGGCAAAATTCGAATGTGGCGGTTCCAGCTTTACCCACGTGTTGCATTTAGGACGTCAAATATTTAATTTTTTGTAAATCGAATTGGGGCTTTAAACAAAAGTGTGGGGCGGCCGATACAATTTGCAAATATTTACTATTCCCTAGCAAGTTAGCACGATAACCCTACATGAATTCGGATTACCGTCCTCTGGATTTTTGCATTTTATTTCGTAGCTAATTGTTCTGCAAACAAAACCTTCTCTCGGCATCACACAGCCGAAAGAAATACGAATCAACTAGGTTGCCAAAAAATGGAAAAAACCTACGCCGAAGCATGAGGTAGCTACAAAAAGAACGTTTTTCTGATAGGGAAAATATCATCCTTACGTCCGCAAAGAGTGAGTGTATCAACAGACTTTTAATTTAGGGCATTGGCATTATAGCGGCGTGTATACAAAACATGGTTGTATGTTAGAAGTTAGTTCTAGGTCATTCAATAAGTCCGTAGGATAAGTTAGTAAGAAAAAAAAAAGTTTGACAAAACTCGATTTTATTATTCAACATAGTTGCCTTCGAGGGCGATACAACGAGTATAGCGATTTTCTAACTTTTCGATACCACTTTTATAGTACGATTTCTCTTTCTCGTCAAAATAGGTACCAGTTTCAGCAATTACTTCATCATTGGACTTCAATTTCTTTCCAGCAAGCATTCTGGTGTGTAATACCCAAGTAACAATTTGACTTCGGTAAGGTTCAAATTTGTAATTTCTGTAGGCAACAGCTTCGATAGAGCTTCTATAGTCTTTGTTAAACGAAGTTGATCTATTTCGAAGCAATTGTTTCGATAATAGCTTCAGTAAGTCCTTTACGAAGCATATACATAGGCTTTATAGAGGGATATGGAATTAAGCTTCGATAAGATCTCTATTAGACATCTGAAAATTTGTCTGGAGTGTGTGGAAAGTGAATTGCTTCGATAAAGCTTGTAGTTCGAAGCGCTTCCTAGAAGCTTCTTTAGAGCTTCTGACCGAAGGCATTATAGAAGCAATGAACTGTCATGCAGTCAACCGCTTGCGATTGGAAGCTGTACAGAAGCACTTACTCGTACTTCCTCCTAACTTACATACGGAGGCTTTATAGAGGTAAAAATTAATTTCATATGAAATGAATCAAAGCTGTCTAAAGAAACCATAATTAATAAATCGGGGAAAAATTACAAGAAATAAAATACTTCTAGCACATTGAAAAATATGTCAGTAATGTGATTTTAAATAAACACTTTTTGCCCATGAATAAATAAGGGTAACACTAAATGTCTTGCTTACAACTTCGGTCGAGTAAGCTGCAAGTTTATTGCAAATCTTCACCAAACTCTAAAATGTACCAAGTAGTTCAGTTTTAGCACTGCTACAGCATTATGACGAATTAGCCTAGGGGGTAGTGTATTGGACTACTACGCAACGGATCCATGTTCGATTCTCAGTGCGGCGCATGTAAGTAAAATGTAAATTATAACGAGTACGTAAATGTAAACTCCATGAAAATTGCAAAAAGTCTTTGAAAATGTTTATTAAGAAGATAAAAAAAATAAAAAATAAGAAAATGGAAAATTGAAAAATGGGTAGTGAAGCCAATTCGATTTTATTGCGGTTTAACAGCGCTAAACACTCCTCTGAAGCACCAATTCGTTGTTTTTTTGGTCGATTGTGAGCTCACGCGGCACCCACTTTGCACAGAGCTTTCGCATACCCAAATGTTCGTGTAAAATGGTAAAAACATTACCATTTGATATCTTTACAATGCCAGGTAGCTCGTGCACCTTCAATTTCCGATCGTTCATGACAAATTTGTGGATTTTTTGGATTTATTCCGGAATAACAGCCTCATTTGGGTCGTCCACTGCGCTCCGCATCAATAGTCAGATTGCTGTCAAATTTATACACTTATCGTTTGAAGGCTAGTACTAAATGAAAATCATATGGAAACAATTGTAGTAACGCCATCTATGTGTCATCCTATGCACTTTTTGAATGGACTAATATGTGAATCTGACATTCTAACTAGGCATATTTGTTCTTTTTTTTTTGTCAATCTTTGCGCCACTGATGGCTCTTAAAGTTGCTGATAATATTTGTGAAAACCTTCCCTTTAACCTATTCTTCAGAGCTCACCATATCCATCTCTTACATATCTAGTACTAGGAGTTACCCGCGACTTCGTCCGCGCGGGACTCTGTTAAAATGTACTTTTTTAGAAAAATTGTTACTGTAATAGTTTTTTTTAAAAGGATTTTTTTATAGACAATTTTTCTTGTTTTTTTATCGGGCGGCAGTAATGTTACCAGAACTTACACGAGAGCAAGCTACGTAAAACTGACAGTGCGTAAAGCAATCTTCCCTTAAATCTATAAGGGGAAATTGTAATCTTTAAAAGTTAAAGGGGAGGTTATTAGGTATCAGAGGAATGCGCGACACAAATATTTTTCCCCTTGAGCAATCGCGGTCAATATAATAGCTTCGATTAAATTTGTATGCAAAGCTTTGATCTGCAGTCTAGTACCATTACATAGTTTTGGTGGTTTTAAGTTCCGTAGGAGCATTACGGGTGTGCCCTTCCGAAGCGTTAGTCTATCTCTATGGTATGGAATACCCGATGGCTTAAGGAAAATTAAAAACTCTACCGGATAGTTAACGGCTTCATCTTCAGTGCAAACAGTGTCTACGTTTTGCAGAACGAAAAGGAAATACGAAGTACACACCAAACAGCATGAAGTCACTCGCGCAAATGATACTTACGGAGGTGGAGAACTATCGATAGCACTATCGGCGCTATCGACCTACCCTCGATAGCAGCCTGACACTTCCGATAGTGCGTGACAGTCTATCGATAGTTTGTGCACATCACCAAAAAATTAAATTTGAGCGTTTATTTGTGACGTCTGTACAGATAATATTGGTGAAAAAATGTAATTTGCATTGAAAATAGAAATTGATCCTCTTTTATGGATTATGTTAAACTTAAACAACGAATTATCAATACTCAAGAAATATATATTTATATTAGATTAAATTTCAGGTGAACCAAACGGATTTTTTCTTGCTTAAAACGCTGTTCTTAAAATACTTGCATCCCCGCAACGTCCGTTGAGTCCGAAAGGGTCAAATTGTTTGGAAGAGGCGAACCAGGCTCAAAGAAGAAAATGTCAATATACTAGATATTATTCTTGAACCAAAACTTTTGGATAAAAAAACATTAATGTATTATATGGATTTTCTTGTTTAAATACAAACCAAATATGTACATATTTGTATATTATGGTGGACTGGACTATCGTCGACTATCGAAAAAACTATCGTCGACTATCGATGGTTTGAAATTACTATCGTCGACTATCGATAGCGCCGACTATCGATAGTTCTCCACCTCCACCTGCTATAATGTAGTACATTCTACATATCCATAGGAGACGCCATTAGATAAAACGGTACACACATTCTCACTAGGGTTATCAGAGCTTATTTTGCTTTAAGCGCCCAAACCCTGAAAAAATGTAGCCCAAAGTCGTTGCCAAGAAAGAAGAACAAAACATTTTCCCAATTCCTTAAGTTTTTTTTTCCCACTACCTTCTGCAACTGGCCTTTGTGGCTTGTGTGCTTGTGTCAAATCAAAAAGCACTGATTCTCACTCAGACTTCACCAACACAGCCAACACCAAACGCACAGCGCACAGCAAATAGCCATATACGCACGCATGGGTTGCTATGGGCGTGGAGTAGACTGCGATTATTATTCATTGCAGTCATACTCGCATGGCGCATGCCCGCCGCACACAACCCAAAGTCCAAAACCGATACGGAATGGAATATGGAACGTCAAGTCGTAACACTAACAATATGAAGATTAACGGTTGTAAAGAAACCGAACTTTACTGTGGCTGTGGGAATGTGTAATGTGTATGTGTATCCATCTATAGTGCTTTCCATGGGTACGATCTACGATATACTCAACCCACTCACCCCCAAGCATAGCTGGCAATCGGGAAATCAATCTAAATTTCTTGTCGATTAAATAAGATCTGTATTTAATTTCTTCGAGCTCAGCCTCTGGAAGGAGCAGAAAGATAAATGATGGCTTAGAATACTCGGGGAAGTATTGACTAAAGAGCATTTTAGGTTTTTTTTTTTGGATTGGACAAAGCTTTATGAATGTAATAGCAGGTTGAGTGAAGTAAGGTTAAAATAAAAAAGTTTTCACCCTCTTTTTCAACCTTTATAAGGCAAATTTTGAAAAAAAGGCGAAATAGGTATTTGATGGTTTTGTATTTTCTATAAACTTACAAAATTTCAAGTTTATACGATTAACGTATCGGGAGTAACAGAAAAACCTCTCTCAAAATGGCAGGGAGGGTCGCATAGTAAAATCCATTCTTAGCGCGCGTCTACACAGCTAGTGGAACATATACTGAAAGTTTTATGAACCGAAAATTAGCGGTTTGGCCTGTACGATGTCTGTTATCTCAATCACGCTACTCTTTTATGTATATATATGTATTTATTGCAAAGCTGATATACAAAATGTGATTACATGAGGAGAGGTATTATTTCCTGACAGAGCTGTAACATAAGCGAAGAGGAAAAGAAAGACTTCTCGCAACATCTATTTAATCAAGCTTTCTTGAAGATTGAGAAATATTTGTAATAGCTCACGGACAAATCAGTGGCCACAAGCCATAACCGCTTAACTCGAGTTAGGACAAAATGAAGTTATAGTCACTATCGTGTTCAGCATTTAAATCTACTTCCACTTAATTTTTTATGACCATAATCTTTTTTTTAACAAAAGTTTTTCCAACGAAAAAAATAAGCTTAGAAACAAATATCCCTGATTTGAAGTGATGATTTGACACTTTAATCTGCTCTCCTGAAAAGTATGAAAAAAAAAACTGAGTACACCGTCTTAAATGGATTTTTTTGTATGACGGTGCCTCGCCCCGTTTTATAATCTCGCCCAAATCTTTTTTCAAACAATAAACATCAGAGTTTCACATGTTATAACTTTAGCTTCTATAAGTGTCGAGTAGTAGCGGTTTTAAATTTTTCTTTAAGTTCATGTTAACGTATTCCATAGTAAATTTCACTACTTTCTATGAAAAAAATCTGTAAAGGCGGCACAATTGCTGCACTTGTTAGACGAAGAGAAACGTTTTTAAAATCCAAACGGACTTAATTTACCATCATGAAATTACTTTGTAGCTATAAGTATACGGTTGTTATACCATCCACAGGAAGGTATATTCACTTTGTCATAACATTTGTAACGCCAAGAAGGAGTCACCGGAGACAATACCGTCTTCACCATAAGGGCACACGGGGCCCGTGCCCAGGGCCCCCATTCTCAGGGGCCCCGAAGGACCGACAATTTCTCTCACACATTTATTCTCAAAACATTTTTGGTTGGGGGAATCCCCGAATAATGTATTAAACTTTCAGCACAGACAATAAATAAACAGATGTCTTATGCCTGTACAAAAATTTGGTTCCTATTTTTTTCCTTACCAGACAAGGAGCTTTCAAAATAAGCGTTGAGAATAAAGCTCTTGTTTTTTCTTGCACCTTTCTCTTCGCTCCATTCATTTGTGTAGGCAAAGAGCTTTCCTTCCTTATGCTTTTTACGGTTGGTCATGTGCAGAGTATATCCATTAATGAGTAGGGACACTCTCTCTACATATGCATTTGCTACTACCACAAAGCAAAATGCAGAAAAAATCGTACAATAAGTGGAAGCAGTTCGAAAGAATCCTTTTAACGTGAATACAACGACTGCTTGAGAAGAAAAGGGTACACAGCACATTTTACCTGAACCACTACATGGGGCTTGCTGCGTACGACGAACGATTGTGGGTTTTTTCATAAAGAATTTTTAAAGGCGGGCCGGAATGACTGTCAGTATATTAGTATTCTCTCTCATGAATTAATATGATCAGGAAACCAGCTTTGCTTTAGTAGAATTGGTAATATTTTTATTTTTTGCTATTGGTTATTGATTAAATGGTCTTTGTTATGGACATGAAAAAAAATGTTTCATTCTATATCACGAAATTCCACCCTTTTGTTTTGCTACGACTTCGTTAATAACCATTTTTTATGATTTTAAGTTTTATTGCCAGCACTTTTTAGGTAATATATTTCATAGCCGATGGTCATACTAATTACTTAGGTTGGCTGTAGATAGGATTGTTTACATTTTTTTCGCACATATTTTTAAAGGCGGGCCGGAATTGGATTGTTATCAGTCGTTCATTATCATCAATTGACGAAAGAAAGGGTGTTCCGTGTCTGTGCGTGTGGCAAACAATTAAAAGTAGTGAAATAGTGCAGTTGAAGTGCAAGTTTGCATAGTTTAAAAACTCTAAATAAAATAATGGGAAAACATTATTTTAAATGTTTGGCATGTGGGCGAGAGGAGAAAGAAAATGTTGGAGTTAAATATTTCAAAATACCGGATAATAGTGAGAGGTAAGCAATATAAGTTATATATCTGTGTTGTATTTCTTATTTTTTTTTTAGAAAAGCAAAGTGGTTGAACTGCATAAACAAACAACACTTACTTAAAACATGAAAAATTGTCGAGGGATTCTAGGATATGCGAAAGACATTTCTCGAAAGACATGTATGCCAAGTCAAGGATGCGCTTAAAACGGTCGGCAACACCTAATTTGGAAATTTTGAAAAATATTTCCAATATAACAGAAGGTAATAACGAACACTGAGTGTAAAATATTAAAAAAATACCGCCTAGACCGCAACTTAACGTTTCCTCCCTTTTTACAGATTTGAATGAATATGAAGATGCGAAATTGACACGGCCCAATCAAGAATTTTTAGACTCGTTAGAGAATATTGAACAAAAATTGATTTCTTGTTTTCCAAATATGTACTACCTAAATAATTTTGAGGGGAATATTTTTAACTTTTTGAAAAATGAATTTCATTACAATTGTTGCAAAAATCAAAATAAGGAATTTCTTATCAAATTTTACGTCCGAGTACGGGTTTACTTTATTCTAAAACAGTTCAATAAAAATAACAAAAAATGTACCAACAAACAAAAATATTTAAGTGTAGCACACATGTGAATATATATAAGAAATATTACAAATTGATTTTGCTTTTTTTTACGTCACACCCTATACCACATTTTGAAATAGTTCAACTACTCTTCCATCCCTCTTTTACTAGAGCACTTTTAGTGCCGTCTATTTCTCGTGTATGTGTACTGCAAATTGTAAACTGATAAGAAACGAGTGTCCCTACTCATTAATGGATATACTCTGGTCATGTGACCATATGAGTTTAAGGATATAATAGAAGATTTTGCTCAACAGAAATCCCGAAAGAAACCGTTATCGTAATCATAATCAAAAAACCAGCAGCATTCTAATATCATTTATGACATATTATATTATACCTACTGTATTTGATTAATGATTACCTATAATAAATGGTCATACTTAGTAAAAAAATGTTTCTATAATTCGCTTTTTTTACTTTCCAAAAGGGGCCCAAATTCTTGTGTGCCCAAGGGCCCCAGCCTAGGTTAAGACGGCCCTGACCGGAGATCTCATAAACCATAAAGTATATATATTCTGAATCAGGATCACATTCTGAATCGATTTAGCCATGTCCTTCTGTCTGTCTGTCCGTCTGTCTGTCTGTCTATTGAAAGCACGAAAGGAAAGGACTTTTTTTATCGTCGTCAGGTTGGTATTGGAAATGGGCTATGTCGGTAAAGTAGTTCTGGTACCTCCCATACAAAATCAATCACTTGTATGCAGTGGAGGGTATCAAAGCATTGGCCAGGCCGATGATAACACTTTTACTTGTTTTGTACTCTTTTTGGGATCCTTATCCCTTAATCCGTAAAAGTCCACCAGCCATACATGCATTTATTGCGAATATTTGGCTAGTCATTGAGATTGAGATACGGAAATAAATCTGTATTCAATGAGAAATACATATTCTCAGATGACTGGGGATATAATAAGTACAATAATTGAAAAACACTCGCTCCAATTCTTTATGTACTTAATTATATTAAAACACCGGAAAACTGACGCGAAAATATAATTAAGTACATAAAGAATTGGAGCCAGTGTTTTTCAAAAACCGCGACTATAAACAATAGTTAAATTTAAGACATTCCAACATTCCAAGTGATCAGTGAATAGTAAAAAAATAAAGTAGAGAGATAAGACAATAAAATGAAGGTTTATAACGTAAAACGGAGTGTGAGTTTTTTCCGTTATCTCAGAAACTTACTGAACAAGACATCTTCCTTGGTCAATTATGTCTTAGTTTAACTCAACTAAGAACACTTTTATTTAAAAATTAATCGTAATGCAATCTAATCCAACGCTTTCTATTTTCAGAGATATTGTTTGCCTTTGGCTTTCATGCGGTTACAATTAAGACTCAATTTAATCAACTGATTCAGTAGTCTAGTCCCTGTGTGGGACCTAGCTTATGAATCTCACAGTGTCAGGTTCAATTCCTATTTGGAACTAGAGTTTTGAGAATTAGAATTCGAGAGAATTCACTTAAATCTGCTTAAAAAACAGCAAGATGCGGTTCTTGACATTGGCTTCTTAAACTATGCCCTTTCTCTTTATCAGGCACTTACCTTTGAGTTAAATGAAATTGTTTTCTCGTCGATATTGTGTTAAAAAGGAACAACATGGAAAAATTTGGTTTTCATTAAAAAAAAATGTAGGTACTTAGTTTTTTTTTTTTTAATTCAGCTTTGTTGAGTAACCAAAAGGTCGTCTCTGCATAAATACGAAAAACAATATGTGATATTTTCAGTTGAATTTAGGGCAAATGACCACGCAGAAAAATGCAATTAAAACTGAACTGTCACACGTTTCATCCTTAATTGCTTAGATTCCATACTTGAAGTAATACGACATACTCTTAACTTACTCTTAAACAGAGTAAATTTGATAGCAACAAGTTTTTCTTTTGCTTTTAACAAAATCATATTAACTCTGCTTCTGCTTATACTAGAATGAGTGAAGAAAGGTTTTAGCAAAAAAGTATGGACAAGTAATTAATGTCTTATATTCAATCCACGTTTTCTTAATGTGAGTAGGTGCGTATACTTCAGAAAAATGTGTTTAGTATTTGTATTCTTAGATTGCGAATGTACGAAGTGCAAAAGCTTACTAAACAGAGTAAACATAAAAAAAAGTAAAAGTAATATTTTCTCTAAAAACCCTTAAATCAAGTATGCAATATATAACTAAAAGTTGATCTGATCTCAATACTTTCTTCCTTACTTTGAACCTATTCGTTGTTAGAATTAGAGTCACTGCGTTACTTTAACTGCGCACGTTTTCAAATTAAAATGTGTTTGATTGAAGAAGGAAGAATCAATTTAAATGCAAATGTGTGTTTTCTGAATTTAATCTTAAAAGCACTTAAATTCGGGTCGTGGATTTTCCCTCAGTGTATATTAAGAAAAAGAATATATTTTTTCGCGAGGGTCGGTTTCAAATTGTGATTATTGGATGTATTTTGAAACTAACAGAGAAACCTTTCGCACTCTATACTTGATTATCCTGCGACTCACATGCTGGCAACTGAAAACACTGCATCTCTCTACCTGAATTATCTACATAAACTACAAATATAACCCTTAAATCCACTATTCTCATATCCCATTCGCATATAGCTCGGCACGAAAACAATTTGGACTGCTCTTACAAAACCTTTCGAAAAATCTCCAGCTTTGCCGATGTGATGTATTGCTTAAATATTGTTTTGCATTTTATTCGCATAATCCTTTGTTCATGTCTAAATGGCAAGTCCATGTATCATGTGGGAAAAAGCCATTTGCACGAGCACAGGCAATTAAAAAATACAGGAGCTCCCGAAAAAGTTGGTAATCAGAATTGGTGAACAAAAAAACCTTGTTATTGTTTCAAAGATATATTCTTCGTTGCAAGGTCTCATCTCTGCTTACCTTATATATATATATATATATATATATTTCGAGAGATAATCGAATCAGACCACCATTGTCGGGTCTCTTTTCGTCTCTCTACCACTGTAAATCTTACTCAGAGAGACTCTCTGGATTTCTCCACAGTTCTTCTCTGGGCTCAATTCCTAGTGTTAACGCTAGCATCTGTTTATGGGAGATCCGTTTCATCGACTGGGTCTCGACCCATTGATGTCCCAAGATCCTCATTCTTCTGCCAGCCAATGCCGGGCATTGACACAGTATATGTGCCGCTGTCTCAGATTCCTCCAGGCATAGTCTACAAGTATCATCCTCTATAAGGCCCATTTTCCTTAAGTGATACCTGAAATTACCATGTCCTGTAGACAAAGCCACCACCCATTTCAATGTTCCTCGACTCATGCTTAGAACTCTTCTTTGAGTGGAGCAGGTAGGCCACTTTATTGCCATTTTAGCTTGTCTACATTGTTCCACGGTTGACCACCTTCTCAGGTGTTCTGCCGTGATCCATTTGTGGACAAGCTGTTCAACCATTCCTCTGCCAATTGAAGAGAATGGTTCTGGTCCCAGCAACTTTTCAGTTGACCCCTGTTTTGCAAGGGAGTCCGCCTTTTCATTGCCTTCGATCCCTATGTGTCCTCGTACCCAAGTCAGTGTTACTTCATTTTTAGATGAACACTTATTGAGTTTAAGTACGCATTCCAGTGCCAGTGATGTTGTGATGTTTGTTTGTTCCATGCATCTGATCACCGCCTGATTGTCCAGTGCTATGAGGATATTTCTTCCTTCCACCTGACACTCAAGCAAGTAGTCCAACGCATAAAGCAAGGCAATCATCTCAGCCTGGTATACTGAAGTGTATTTCCCGAGGCTAATGTGACGGGCAAGTTCCAGCTCTTCTGAATAGATACCGGCCCCCGCCCCGCCATCCATCATGGATCCATCCGTGAAAATCACTATTTCACCATTTCTTTTTTCTGGAAGTAATCCGTTCTCAATACGAGTTTTATGATTTCTTTCCATAATACGCACCCTTGTTATTCGATCCATAGGCATGTTTAGCTCCCTAATCTCGTCTTTAACAAGTTCCAGGATCTTCCTATGTCCATAGATCGTACCACGATGGTGCCATTTCGCATCTCGATGCAAGCGAAGTGCCGTTTGGGCCGCTGTTTTCTTAATAAATAAGTCTAGCGGTAATATCCCCATGATGACTTCCAATGCGCATGTTGGGGTTGTACGTATTGCACCTGTAATTCCCATACATGCTAAACGCTGAACCCTATCCAGGTGCTTCCTCACAGTTTTCTGAGAGGCTTTCGCCCACCATACAACCGAGGCGTACGTGATAATGGGTCTAGTTATCATCGTATACATCCAGTATGCTGACCTAGGCGAGAGTCCCCACCTCTGTCCACATACACGTTTGCACTGATGTAGTACCCTCTTTGCCTTCCGGACCTTCTCCTCAACATGGTAATTCCAAGTAAGTCCAGTATCTAGATAGACTCCCAGATACTTAACCTTCTTAGTCATTGTTAGTTCCGATCCGAAAAGTGTTAAGGGCCGAAATTCCAGATTTTTCCTCTTCCTAGTGAAGACTATTAGATCTGTTTTCGCCGCATTAATGGAGAGCCCTTGTTCCAGACACCACCGCTCAACCACTCTGAGTGCATTCCTCATGATATCTGCTGTGACGTCCATGAATTTGCCTCTGGCCATTATTGCTATGTCGTCGGCATATCCCACTGTGTGAATGCCCGTCGCCTCGAGTCTGTCGAGAAGAGAGTCCACAGTGATATTCCACAGTGTAGGTGAGAGAACACCTCCTTGTGGGCAACCTCTGCTAACCCTTCCTCTGAGTTTTGAGGTTCCCGTCTGAATATTAATCGCCCTCGTATTCAACATATTGTCCACCCATCTTACCACCAGTGGGTTAACCCTACGTTTTTCCAAGGCTTGTTTCAGACTTTCAAAGCATATCTTATCGAAGGCACCTTCAATGTCCATTATAGTGGTCATCGCAATGTCCCCGGTATTTAGCTCTTCCTCCGCAACGCGTACTACTTGGTGTAGCGCTGTTTCTGTAGACATACCTACCCTGTATGCATGCTGTCTACTATTTAAAGGATACATCTTAAGCGCAGTACTCTCCATATAGTCCACCATCACCCTTTCCATTATTTTTAACAGGAAGGATGTTAGGCTGACTGGTCTGAATGACTTTGCCTCGGTGTAGTCCTTTTTTCCCGGTTTTGGAAGGAAGACCACATTTGCTTCCCTCCATGTTATCGGGATATAGCCTATTGCTAGGCATGCAACGTATATATTCCTGAGCCTTGGTGCAATTAGGTCTATACCCCATTGCATTAGACCTGGAAATATACCATCCGGCCCCGCAGTTTTGAAGGGTGAGAATGTTGCTATCGCACCCTTGACCGCTTTTGGTGTCACGATCCGTTCTGCTTCCGTCCTATCCATCCTGTTCGCTCCTTGTTTCCTTGGAGCCCAGGGCTGAGCTGACTTATAGCTTCCTGGAAAGTGTACCTCCATTAGGACCTCATTTGTGTGATCCAGTGTTTCCACCATCTCCCCCGCTCTATTACGAATGAGTCCGATCTTAGAAACTGGATCTCTCGAGACAATCTTTTGTAGTCTACTGACTTCAGATGTACTCCTCATACTCGAGCAAAAGTCCCTCCATGACTCCCTTTTACGTCGTCGCAGAGTAACGTTTAGCTCTTTCTTTTTCGCCTTATATTCATCCCATGCTTCGGGTTCTCCCCTCCTCATGGCGTGATTGAAGGCCTTCCTCGCAGCCTTTTTTAGCTTTTCAAGTTCCCGGCACCACCAAGGCGCAGGATCTTGTTTTTCCACTAAAGTAGGTGTACAAGCCACTCGGTACGCAACTTCAACAGCTGATTGCAGATGCTTCAACTGTGATTCTACATGCCAAGTGTTTTTCGGTATTCCGAATGTCATTACATTCAGTTTTTCCTCCAACACTTCAAGGTATTTTATCCTATCTGTGTTCTTCGGAATTCTGATGTATTTCCGATCTTTTTTCCTTTTAGATCCATAGCGAACATCAAATGAAATGGCTCTGTGATCCGACAATGTAGCCTGATCCATTACCCTCCAATTTGATATTCTTTCAATTATCTGGCTACTGCACAGGGTAACATCGATCACTTCCATTCGTCTCACATCGACGAAGGTTGGCTCTGTTCCCCGGTTTAAGATAGCTAGATCCTTGCATGATACAAATTCGAATAAGGCTTCTCCTCTGTAATTATCGTTGGTGCTGCCCCACACTGTATTATGTGCATTGGCATCACAACCAATTATTAGATCCTCGTTCCTGTTCCTGCATGCATTCACCAAAGACTCTAACTCTCTTGTCGGAGGAGGTTCTGGAGAATCATACGGCAGGTATGCAGATGCTATGACAAAACTTCCCGCACCTGATCCTACTCGTACTGTTGCAAGGTCTGGGGCACACAGATCCGGCAATTTATATGCTTGAACTCCGTGCCTCACCAAGATACAGGACCTAATTCTTCCGCTAGTTTGTGCATAATGCAACTCAGCCATGCTATTTGGGAGTCCTCTAATCTTTCCTCTAAAGATCCAAGGCTCCTGTATCAGGGCTATATCAAACGAATCCTCATCAAAACACTTAGTCATCATTGCCGATGCTGCTTTGCTGTGATGAAGGTTCAATTGAATCACCCTCAGCTTTTCCCGGTACGGGAAAAGCTGAGGGTGATTCAATTGAACCTTCTCGTGGGTTTTGGCCAGCCAGCCAAGCACTCCTATAATAACAGAAGAACTACTTTTTAACATTCAGAACAGAGCATAATTAAAATCTAACCGAAGTGCATCATACTATCATACATACCGACAAAGGTTGGAAAAGTTGCTTCAATTCTTTCAAGTTGGTGGAAAGGATCCTTTCTTTTTTTGCAGTTATGCAGGTCTGTTTTCTATCAATCACACAAGTCAACTTTGAAGAAATAAAGTAGGTCCTTGTTGGCTCCGTGATTTGAATAAATAAAAATTGGATACCCACGGGCGGTGAAAAATATACCCCGCCACGTACCACATTCATAGCAATCTGACAGTTCTATATAATGAAGTCAGAGCATATCATCAATCACACGGAATACACCATTGCGAACTGAATACATCTATTAGCATATATAACTCTTGGGAAAAGAGCTCTTATCCAAGCAGATGCTGGAACTATGTATATGTGTTGGCCAAACCTAATCACCTGAAAGTCAAATCGATTAAGCTTAATAAGCTGTGAAAAGGTAAGTTCAAGTATAGAGTTACGCAGAGAAAATCCTTAATATCCCTAATGTCCATCCCGGTCCCAGTCAAATACACACATGTAGTCGGACACACCCGACAACTAATTGAATTTTATCCGAGTAACTAACGTAGATAGACCTTGAATATACTCGCTGCCAGTCCTGAGTGCCTGTGAAAGGCAAACTTCGTGGAAAACAAATCAATGGCGGCCAATGCCAATTAAATAATTACAAAAGTTCTGTTTTCAATTACAGTCATGCCATTCATGACTGTCAGTCGCATGAACATAAGAGCTGGTCATTTGTTTTGTAATAAACTCGAACGATATTCTTCAACCTCTTTGAACTTGATGTACTTTTTGAAGTAAAGGGTGATTTTTTAGCTGGTTTGGTTTTGGCAACACTGGTTTTGACAGCTGACGTGTGTTTAGTACCTTGTGTCACTGTCAAACAGCTTCAGTTTGGTTTGCAATTTAACCATGGATCGTCTTACAAATGAACAACGCTTGCAAATTATTGAATTTTACTATCAAAATTCGTGCTCGGTTCGAAATGTTCATCGCGCGCTGCTTCCATTTTATGATCGGCATTCTCGACCTTCTGAGCAGTCTATTCGGAAGATTGTGACCAAATTTCGCACCAAATTTACTTTGCTGGACATTAAACCACCAACACGTTTACGTACTGTGCGTAGTGAAGAAAATATTGCGGCCGTATCAGCTAGTGTGACAGAAGACCGAGAAATGTCGATTCGGCGCCGTTCCCAGCAGTTAGGCCTTTGTTACAGCACTACGTGGAAAATTTTGCGGAAGGATTTGGGCGTAAAGCCTTTTAAGATACAGCTGGTGCAAGAACTAAAGCCAGCCGACCTACCACAACGCCGAATTTTTGGTGAATGGGCTCTTGGAAAGCTGGCCGAGGATCCGCTTTTTTATCGAAAAATTGTGTTCAGCGATGAGGCTCATTTTTGGTTGAATGGGTACGTAAATAAGCAAAATTGCCGCATTTGGAGTGAAGATCAGCCAGAAGCATTGCAACAGCTACCAATGCATCCCGAAAAAGCCACTGTTTGGTGCGGTTTATGGGCCGGCGGCATTATTGGGCCATATTTCTTCAAAGATGATGCGAATCGCAGCGTTACTGTCAATGGTGAACGCTACCGAGCGATGATAACAAACTTTTTTTTGCCCGAAATGGAAGTTCTTGACTTGCATGATATGTGGTTTCAACAAGACGGTGCCACATGCCACACAGCACGCGAAACAATGGCGCAATTGCGAGGCGAGTTTGGTGAACAGTTAATTTCACGTTTCGGGCCGGTCAATTGGCCGCCTAGATCGTGCGATTTGACACCATTAGATTATTTTTTGTGGGGGTATGCCAAGGCTAATGTGTATAGGGACAAGCCCGCTTCGATTGACGCACTGGAAGCCAACATCCATGCATTCATTCGTGAGATACCGGCCGATATGTGTGAAAGAGTATGCCAAAATTGGACTCAGCGGATGGGCTACCTGAGACGCAGCCGCGGTCAACATTTGCATGAAATTATCTTTAAACATTAAATTGCAAGGTTCAAACTATCGATTCAAATAAATATTTCATTCATTTTTTCGAATTTTTTGTGTTTTTTTTTTAAAAAAAGTTCTAAACCTCTTAAAAAATCACCCTTTATAACTTCTTTAGGCACACTTGACTTCGGGGGTAAGCTGGTGAATGCGTCACAAAAACGTTACGGAAATCGCGAACGGAAGTTGAGAGGCAGATATAAGTTAGTGAAGATAGAAAGAGATGGAGTTACGTTTCATTTCGTATATCTAAGCCACAGCCCACAGTGCAGCAGTGATACCAGATCGGGGGATTTATGCCTTTTTGCGGGATTTTCTCACTTATAATAAGCTAAAAGGTACGAAAGGATTTTTCAGACCTCATAGTACAAAAAGAAAAGGATTTTACTTTTTGGTCAATTTTTGTTCCTAATTGCTCATTTCATTAAGAATAAAAAAATTTGTCAACCTACGGTCAAATTAAATTTTTTCATGTTTAGAAAATTTTCATTCAAAATATCTGAATGCTTTCATTTTCTTTTTTTTATTTCCCTAAACTGTTTCTAAAATGACAAATCTGTCAATGAATTCACGAGTATTTCTTAAAATAATATATTTATTTATTTTGTAAGCATTGGAATGTATGCAAAAAAGCCTTTCCTCATTCTCAAATCAAATTTCTGTGTCATTTTTGTATGAAAAATCAAGAATAATGAGACTTGAAACCGATATAAAGTTTCAAATAATTCATAAGATATTTATTTGATGTTATATCATTTTAATGCCGAATGCAATTTTATGTTCCTTTTTGTAGCGTTTTAAAAATGTGTAAGATGTACCTAAATTTCTATTTTTGTATTAAGGAATTTTTTGGGTATAACCGTGGGATAACCTGCCTCTAAAGTCTGGAATCACTGCAGTGCATGCCTATTGTCTGTATTACACTGTAGGAGCAATAGAGTCGCACCTCACCTCACCTCGCACTGCCAGGGCCGACCAACCATATGTGCAAGATGTGCAAATGCACAGGGCGCCAACTTCTGGGGGCGCACTGCTAAGAAAGAAATATTAATTTTATCTTGCGTGAACAAATACTGTCATTCGCATTTTAAAGAAAAAGCTTGTTCAAATAAGCCCAAAATAACAGCATCCATCACACCTGTGCTGAATTATTTCTTGCACATTAACTCACATCACTTGCATTGTTGCAACTTCAAGGAGAATCTAACTCAAAATATCGCAAAATAAAAAATTCCACTAGACCTATGCAAGTTCACTTGTTACCTACATAATCTCAAAATATTCCACCCTTTTCATGTAGGTATATTCCTTGCACATCTCAAAATAAAATCTCCTGGTTGATGTGGAAAAGACTTATTCATGTGTGCAAATATGAAAAAAGGGCCCTTTCTGTAAATCTTGCACAGGCCGCTAGTTTGGCTGGAGCCGCCACTGCGCACCGCACACATTTTCTTTCTCTATTTCTTTCATAACCAGTTATTTTTCGTATATACAGACACAGGTCACGCCCATTCCACGGTTGCCACTTTGGTATTTTTTTTATCCAAATTTGGTAATGTTTTTTTTTTGCTTTTTGAGTTTCGGTAATTTGGTAATTTTTATCTGGTTATGGTAACTTTTTGAGCAGATGTACCAAGAATGCGAAATCGATATCAGCTCATTTAAATGCTACCTTACTGTTTCTGAGTGAACGTATTGCATTATTTGCATATGCGTCATCACCATCCATATAAACCTGTTTAATTCATTATGCAAAAATTTACCGAATGCTCTCATTTTCTTATTTTGACAGATGGTAAACTTCGAAATATTTTCTGTTTCTGTTTATAACTTCTTTGAGATATGGATAGGTTAATTAATCATATTATTTATATACAGACATAAGACTCTAATTTGTTAAAGTTTTGTTAAAAGAAAAAAGGATCGAAAATGGTAGATGATCCCATGCCTTCTAGCAGCTGGTAATTTTGTGCAGAACGTTGTTTAGTTGTTTAAAGACTGACAAAGTTCCTACTACGTTCTTTATTGAATTGAAAAGTCTTGTGTTTTATAAAAGTTTTTTTTTAAGCAAGCAACTATTTTAAAAATTAAAAAAAAAAATTTGATTTTTTTGTTGTGGCCTTTTTTCTGTCTCACACTGTAGGAGCAAGAGACAGCAGTGCGCGCACACATTTCTTTTTCTCTTCCTCTCATAGCCAATGTATATAATATCTCAGTCAGTATTTCGTTTGCGAGTACATACAATCAGTGTTAGCGGCACCGACAACCGCAGATTGTAACACTACTATGATTATTTTTTGGTACTAGAAAATTATAATAAAAGACGATTTACTAGAGCGGTTTTTTTTTGTGCTTTTTCCCTTTATCCCACGGAAGGCTTTTCGGACATCGCAATTACCACAAAAAGGGATAAATCCCACGATATTATAACACTACATACAATCATATAGAATTATGGATGGAGCTAAAGAAGTTTAACTTCAGCCGTGTGGTCTAAAGCACACTCGTTTTTTTTTTTTGTAGGTAGATACCTCATGCAAATTTAACAAATTCAAGCAGGTCGTGGTGATACAACGGGAATGCAGCGCAATCACGCGAATTGTGGCAATAAACCGATGTCGTAGATACTTTCACCAAATTGCTCTTCGGTTAAATTTATGGTTGCGGTCGGCGTATGTCAAGTGGCGCCATCTCGTCTTTCAAATCGTCCAAAGAAATGATGAGAAACAGTAAGGTAGCATTTAAATGAGCTGATTACGATTTCGCATTCTTGGTACATCTGCTCAAAAAGTTACCATAACCAGATAAAAATTACCAAATTACCGAAACTCAAAAAGCAAAAAAAAAACATTACCAAATTTGGATAAAAAAAATACCAAAGTGGCAACCGTGGAATGGGCGTGACCTGTGTCTGTATATACGAAAAATAACTGGTTATGAAAGAAATAGAGAAAGAAAATGTGTGCGGTGCGCAGTGGCGGCTCCAGCCAAACTAGCGGCCTGTGCAAGATTTACAGAAAGGGCCCTTTTTTCATATTTGCACACATGAATAAGTCTTTTCCACATCAACCAGGAGATTTTATTTTGAGATGGGCAAGGAATATACCTACATGAAAAGGGTGGAATATTTTGAGATTATGTAGGTAAGAAGTGAACTTGCATAGGTCTAGTGGAATTTTTTATTTTGCGATATTTTGAGTTAGATTCTCCTTGAAGTTGCAACAATGCAAGTGATGTGAGTTAATGTGCAAGAAATAATTCAGCACAGGTGTGATGGATGTTGTTATTTTGGGCTTATTTGAACAAGCTTTTTCTTTAAAATGCAAATGACAGTATTTGTTCATGCAAGATAAAATTAATATTTCCTTCCTAGCAGTGCGCCCCCAGAAGTTGGCGCCCTGTGCATTTGCACATCTTGCACATATGGTTGGTCGGGCCCTGGCGGTGCGAGGTGAGGTGAGATGCGACTCTCTTGCTCCTACAGTGTAATACAGACAATAGGCATGCACTGCAGTGATCCCAGACTTTAGAGGCAGGTTACCCAAAACATCCCTTAATACAAAAATAGAAATTTAGGTACATCTTACACATTTTTAAAACGCTACAAAAAGGAACATAAAATTGCATTCGGCATTAAAATGAAAATAATATTCAACATCAAATAAATATCTTATGAATTATTTGAAACTTTATCTCGGTTTCAAGTCTCATTATTCTTGATTATTTATACAAAAATGACACGGAAATTTGATTTGAGAATGAGGAAAGGCTTTTTTGCATACATTCCAATGCTTACAAAATAAATAAATATATTATTGTAAGAAATACTCGTGATTTGTCATTTAGAAACAGTTTAGGGAAATAAAAAAAAGAAAATGAAAGCATTCAGATATTTTGAATGAGAATTTTCTAAACATGAAAATATTTAATTTGACCGTAGGTTGACAAATTTTTTTATTCTTAATGAAATGAGCAATTAGGAACAAAAATTGACCAAAAAGTGAAATCCTTTTCTTTTTGTGCTATGAGGTCTGAAAAATCCTTTCGTACCTTTTAGCTTATTATAAGTGAGAAAATCCCGCAAAAAGGCATAAATCCCCCGATCTGGTATCACTGCTGCACTGTGGGCTGTGGCTTAGATATACGAAACGAAACGTAACTCCATCTCCTTCTATCTTCACTAACTTATATCTGCCTCTCAACTTCCGTTCGCGATTTCCGTAACGTTTTTGTGACGCATTCACCAGCTTACCCCCGAAGTCAAGTGTGCCTAAAGAAGTTATACTTCAAAAAATGGAGGACATGAGTTGTACTCTAAGTCTCTTTACTCTGTTCGGGTAAGCTGCGTTAACCAATACTTTCACCTTGGTGGTTGTACTTCATCGGGGTGCGTTTCGCCTACTTTCCTTTGCACTATTTATACGGACTGGAAGCTACAGCCCTGCTGAAGAATGCTTCAAGTTGGGAGATCTAGGGAGAATTCATGTGCTCTTCCAGATATCTTGACCATTTTTGAGCTCTTCTAGACTGAACTTCAGCGCTTACTCTGTACGTCTGTAAAGTATATTAATCCTCCAATAAAGGCAAATCAGACACAAATCCACGGTGATGGTCATTTTCAGAGGGCATGGTAGTGAAGCCTCGATAAAACAAGTTGGGACTGCTAGGATATTCTGTTGTCATAATAGGACAGATCTTCGTATCAAAGCTGAGTTGTCGGTCTTTAATTCGTTGTCGGAGCCAACTCTTACAAATGTAGAAAATGTAGAGATGTGGTTTCAAACAACCTGGAGGGTTTCTTCTGTCATCTAGTTTCCACAAAATGGTAGCACAACAAAATTACTACGATTTCCTCCATCAGAAGTTTTCTCCAAGATAAGGCAACGTAAAGCTACCAAATATTACAGCCAAATAGTTATAGGGACATAAGGGGTATACAATTTACTCCCCTTACCCTTATTTAGCCGACAGAGAATTACCACAATGAACATTTGAGTTTTTTTATGTATGCACTATAATTGATTTCTATTTTAATTAACTTAATTTGCTTCTTCTATACTAATGGTTTTATACTCCTCAACAGAGAGACGAAGGGGAAAGAAACTGATTGAAACTTAATTGTTGGTTCTTAATTTGAAAAAGAGGGATGATCTCTTCCTGCCAGCCATTCCATCAGAATTCAATCGTCCGTTTGCACAAATCACTAGAAGTACATTAATAAAATTGCATCGTCGTAAATATTTGTATTTTCCTTACCAATTCTAGTGAACCAGTAAAGGGAAGATAATGTTACATTCAGTTTGCTTGAGACGACACTTTCGTGTCTGGTGGACGTCTACTGTTCCATGCCTGGGGATGAGTTAATTTTGGAAAATATTTTTTTTAACTTAATTGAAGCAAATAGGATTTTGTGGTCGTACTATTTAATTTGGTGGTGTCTTGTTTTTTAGGGCGGGAATCTTAGATGGAATGTGGTTCCATTATAGATGGAAGTAAAAATTTTAATAAAATGTCCACCAGGTGGTAAGTTAAAACAGACACAACTTGAGGTATTTTTAATGAGAGAAACTTTGCAGAATAAACAGGTGGAAGTCGATTGAAGGGGACTGAAGCCCCCACGAACGGTGCCCTTATAAGTTTTCCTACAGAACAGATCCTAAGATTTCGTTTCTGCAATCGACCGCACAAAAACAAGTTCAGAATTCTCTTAAGAACATCGGAGAAAATTCCGACGATTTTTGCAGAGGCTTTTCAATCCGCATCCCAACTTGCCGAGGACTTATTTCAAGTTGAATTAAGACCTCCAAGAACTTCATTAAAACAAACAACGCGTTTCAATCCAGAAGCCTCTTCTACTGAAGCCTATTGTGTCTATACTGATACTGATTCTTGCTTAGATTCGTTAATGCAAAATCTTACGGACAGATTCATGGTCAACGAAGACGTTCTACCATCGTTTCAAGCTCTTCTCCCAGGTTGTGCTGAAGTTGAGCGAGTGAACGAATGGAAAAAGGTAACAAAATTATGCAAAAGCTTTGATAATGCAGTTTCGTTGTCAGCTGTGAAAGCTGAGTATACATTCTTTGGCGCGACAAAATATCGTCGAGTAATCCTTCTACCGAAGTTTTGAAATTGATTGATATATGTGATATTACTTTAGAGGTATAAACTTCTTGCTTACGGTTTTGGCCACAATTCCAGTGACCACAGCTAGTGTTGAAAGAACCTTTTCAATTATGAAAAGGATTTAAACAGTGCACCGAAGCGTTATGGGGAAAGCCAGTTTATGCTCACTTGTTCATTCGGATAAGGTGATTGATCTCATGTCAAGAAAAAACCAAGACATCTGCTTTTAAAAAATGTGTGCGAAAAAAAATTTATGTATGTTTGTTTAAGTACATACGATTTAAAAACTAATAAAAGTCAATGAGTTGGAATACCTATATAAACTTTTTTTGTTTAAAGAATTACTCGTAAGGTTTGGAAGCAAACCCCCCCCGGAAACAAAAGCCTGGCTACGGCACGGAAACCACTTTAGAACAATAAAAACAGATTACAAGAACAGCCCTTCGAAGAAACCTCTCAGCCAAAGTTCCCAAACATACTTTAGTTGAAGTCTTTAATCAGTTCTAACAATATTTACCCTCGCGTGGTCGCAAATCGACCCTACCACAATTATCGATATTTATGTTGTTTTTGTTTGTAAACTAAAAAGCGACATCTTGGTATCGAAAAATACGCCCACATGATTTACATTAGTGACCTATATGACCCTGAATTCAAATTATACAGTTGCTTACTGTTAGGGGTATGTAAATTGCATTCCTTTATGGGTAAATGATTCGTTCCGTTCGAAAACGGATTCTAATCTAAGAATATTTATATTTGAAAACGTTACTATAGTTAAATGCCGACGATAAATTTAATGTCACCAAAATGCTTTCCACCTCCAAGTATAATTCATACCACCACATAGCTTTCTTAATATTGCTCTCTTCCCCTTTTACGTCTTTACAGAAATATGGCCCTAGCGCACAAGCCTATGTCTACATCAATTCCGAAATCGCAATGGATGTACCTGGCGTTCCTAAATCATAGCAGGGCTCTGGCTTCGTCTGACTTACCTAAACTTCTGTATAAGAATTGATTTCTTAAGTTTGCTTTTCGAATAGCATTCGGTTCAATAATAGTCGACCTGTCTATTCTTGGACCGACTTATTTCCAAAATTTGGACAGGTGTATGGTCTACTTAAAAAAGACTCCTTCAGCTGTACTAACTATAGAGATGTTAGTCTCCTTAAGATCTTACCTATTATACTATCCGTCTAAAGCCCTTCGTAAATAATCTGTCTTGGGTTCAATTCACGCCACCAAAGTCCACCATTCGATACTCAACCTCTTGTCATCGATTTAAAAGGCGGCTATGACATCTCAAGAGAGAATCTTTACAGCTATGTCTTTTTTTTGGCAAACCCACAAAACTAATCTGTAGTTTTGTCAAAAACGTGTATCGTAACGCACGATGACATGTCTAGAATTCAGGGCATTCTTTTTTTTTAAATGATAGTCTGTCCTTACAATGGACGAGCACGACTCGTAAATTGCACCAAATTGTTGTCCTTAGTCTTAAATAGAACAAATTGTTTTGTTTTATAAATTTTTCTTGACCACCCTGTAGGTACTCGCTTACAGGTTAATACCCTATGTGTTTTTCCTTTTTTTTACATCCGGCTTACAGAAAAAAAAAAACTTAGTTTGACAGTTGAAAATCGAAAAATAAAAATTTTCCCTCAATCGACCACAAAACTCCCAAGGACTCCCCTTACAAATTGATGAATAGGTACCTAGGCGTCTGTACACCTAGGTTAGCATCGACGTGTTTACAAATTGGCACTATTTCATTTTATACCGCAACCATACACTCCTATATACTGCATACAAATTACATGAAGGGATACACACAGCTGGTTTGTAATAAAAGTGTTTTCAGCGAAAATTTTTCACTCAATTCCATTAAGGACTGAGAAAGGAGAGCCACCCGCCACAAACGACATACTTTCTGCATTTTTTCCCAGGACCTTGCCATAAACTTGTTGTCCCGTGCTCTAGCGCTGCGGTGTTTTGAATAATATTGTTTTGTTCATTCAAGACAGACTAATGAGATTTCAGGGAGAAATGTTTTCTTTCAAATTGGTTAACTCCACGGTTCTGCAATTTTTCCCATTTGATGGGAGCTTTGAGTTCTCTTTTCTATTTCAGTGCGGTCCGGGTTGATAGGAGTTTTCCGGCTTTGAATGACACAATTGTCCTAGTGGTTTAGTCCCCAAATTTAAAAATGCTGACAACAAAGGAGCCCGCAAAAAGATCGTTGCTAAAGGAGCGGTATAATAGATGTCAATCAAAGCACCTCATTGAAGAGTGTTCTCCTTTGGCAGCCTCATAGAGGCCTGTTAACTGTTAATTATAATAAGGTTCGTTTATGAAAAACTCCTTTACCATTTACATCCTTTAGCCTTTTAGAGAGCACACAACCGGGGAATTTCGTCACTTACTTCATCCTTTTTATATCCGCACCCTTTCAGTGGGTCGTTATTTTGTCCTTTCTTTCCTGTCCTCTTAACAGGTTCATTGTATGTATGCCACAAAAGAGCTGTTTGTGAAAATTAGGCTTTTTTCCCCATAATCTTCAAAGGATCGGAAATCTTAGCCGAAATCGGTCTCTCTTATTTTTATCCACTTTTAACGACGCCGACACAATACAGAAAAGGGCTACCGGCGGAAAGTTACTTATTTTTGAGTGAGGCGAAGCATTCTGTTTATTAATGCGTGCACACAGCGTTGCCAGACTTTTGGCATATGGATTCCTTTTTTTTTTTCATTAAAAATTATTTTTTATCCCTTTTTTGATTCCCTTTTTTTTGCTCTCAAAAAGAAAAAAAAAACAGTTTTTGAACATAACAAACAAATTTTATTTATCAAAACAAAAATATCTTAGAACGTTCATCATTCATTTCAAATTATATAAGACTAGCCTCAATAAACAACAAAAACGAGGCTCAATTTTTTTTCACCATGACAAATCTGTCGAACTCAAAGGCAAATAGACTGGAAACTGTAAATAATTTGGAAGCACATGACAAGACTAAGGGCTATGTTCATTAAGTGTTTTTCCATTGAATTTATCATGATATGTCTGGTTTCTGAACGTTGTACAAAGAAGCTTTGGTATTGAAACGTGAAAGTTTTTGGGTTGACTATTTTTTCCGTTTTCTGGGTTAGTTTTGCCTTTAGGGTCAGAAAATCCTGAAAAACGAGAAAAATACCTCAATCTGGCATCCCTGCGTGCACCACTTGACCAATCTAACAAATGGCTTGGCTGGCCGACAAAGCACATTCACATCCACTAGATTTGTGTGCGGGAATCATGGCAACCAGATTTATGCACACTCTACTGGCAGAACAATTTTGCGTGTTCCGGTGAACAGTACCATACCCAGTTTGGCGTCCTACTTCTGTTATGCAATATTCAAAGCTGGTGTTTCTTTGACATTTGACATATGGAAAGTGCTGAATTGTCTGGATGGTTGTTCTTTAATGTTGCTTAATAAATAATTAGAATGGCTCATATACAGATGCTCGAAAAGTACTGATGCGTAGGTAATTTATTTCAGCCAAAGTGGACGATGACAAATAATAACAAAGTTCGTACAGAGTGTCAAGTGGCACGTGGCACACATCAGTACAAGAGGAAGAATAACTGGATTTTCATTTGTGACAAGCACTTTGGTGCCACAAACCATCTAGGGTGCTGCAGTTTTTCAGAGCATTCCGCAGAAAGGGCAAAGTTTTTAATTATTACTTTTTGTTTGGCGAAAAGCTGTTTTTTATTTTAGATAAGCTTTAAGATATACTTCTATCTATATTTGGGAAATGGAGGGGATCATTTGCGAGCACATGCGAAGAAAACGATGCTTGAGTTGATGCTATGAACCGAGAATTATGATGCATTGAAATTGTTAAAAATAATACAAAATGTACAATTTTTATTGCAGTTGCAGAAAACGTCCCAAAAATTGTTCGGAAAACGGCTCAAAAAATAGAACTAACACTTGAAAATGATTTGGGGCATCAAAGCGTATTCTAATTTGGCAAAATTGTTGTTAAATTTGAAACAAAAAACGTCCCGCAAAAAGGCACAAGGAGTGTCCTAATACTCATGAAAACGGTTCCCGGGCATCGAACCGTATTCTGGATTGTAAAAATTTCGGTTGATTTTTTGACCACCAAAAAAGCTCATGAAAATGCCGCAGTAAGCGTCAAAAAACATACAAGAAAAAACAATCAACAAAACGACATACCAACAGTGTTCCCAGATGAAAAATCTGAAAATCTTGTTTTCCCGACATACTTACAAAATCTTTTTTTCAAGATTTTTTCAAAATAGAAAAAGAAACGTTAGTAAAACAGAAATTGTACATGGGCTTTGTTCGACTCCGATTACACATAATAATAGAGTTAATAGAAAACGGTTTTCTTCAATAGAAAAGGTTTAAATGTAAAAAAATTTCGAAAATTCTTGATATCAAAAATCTTGAAATTTGATAAATTTGAGGTAAAACGTCTTGCACCTATTTTGGAGCTCAAAAATCTTCAGAAAAAGATATATCTTGCAGTCTGGTATCACTGTATACCAAAATGATTTAATTATTGCTCTCCAATCACAGAAAGCCTGCAAATATTAATTGCGAAACTTAGGCGGCCTTGCCAATAATAAACTTTAGTCTGGCAGCTTACGCAAAGACTCCACACTTTCCAAAATCTTTCTACCAATTAATAAATATTTAGGTAGTTGCCAGTTGCATTAGCTAAATAAATTCTCCCTTGATGCCATTTTGAAAAGGAGGGTTGTCCAACCATCCAAAATGACGTTATAATTTCGTTATAGGAGCGATTTTAAATACCCTTTTGTTTAGCCTGAGCGTTTATAACTATGAATGTTTTCTGATTTTATTCGTTGGAATACAACAATACAAGAGGCAAGTCTAGCAAACACAAATTTATTATTATGAGCAAAATTGAAAAGTATTGCATTTTTATTATATCTTAAAATATATATTTCTTATTTCTTTCAAAGCACTTTTGATTAAATGAAATAGCTTTTTTTTGTTTTGTGTTGGGAATTCGCTGGAAGTAAATAGTTAATGATTTTTTCTGCTTAATCTTGTTTAATCGCTTTAATCGACTTGCTTGAGAGTAGCTTACTCGACCGAAGTTGTAAGCAAGACATTTAGTGTTACCCTTATTTATTCATGGGCGAAAAGTGTTTATTTAAAATCACATTACTGACATATTTTCCAATGTGCTAGAAGTATTTTATTTCTTGTAATTTTTCCCCGATTCATTAATTATGGTTTCTTTAGACAGCTTTGATTCATTTCATATGAAATTAATTTTTACCTCTATAAGGCCTCCATATGTAAGTTAGGAGGAAGTACGAGTAAGTGCTTCTGTACAGCTTCCAATCGCAAGCGGTTGACTGCATGACAGTTCATTGCTTCTATAATGCCTTCGGTCAGAAGCTCTAAAGAAGCTTCTCTCTGTTGCCTACAGAAATTACAAATTTGAACCTTACCGAAGTAAAATTGTTACTTGGGAGGTAGATATTTGGCTGCAAAAAAACCCTTACCAAACTCTTTGAAAATTAAGTTCCTTCGCCGAAAACAGGAATCTCTAATGAAACAATGGTTGGTGTTAAAAAGATGAATTCGGGGAAAATGTAAAAATAAGCAGAACTTCTGGAAAAATGACAGGTAGTGCATATTCATAGAAGAGAAAACATGACAGCTTTCTTGTAGAAAAGATTGCGCAGATCTCTAACATGATGAACATTCTAACGTTATTAATTGCTAAACTTAACAATGGACAGTAATATATATCTAAAAATAGTCATATGGAATGCAAATGGACTGATCCAACATGCACAGGAATTAGTACAATTTATTAAAAACAATTCGATCGACATCCTTCTAATATCAGATACACACTTCTCAAATAAAAGCTTTCTAAATATCCCCAAATACAAAATTTTCCACACACAGACAAGAAATTAGATGCTATGAAATGCAAGGATACGAAAAAGGTCATCTACAAGCGACGAATATTCAAATCCTTGACACGCTAGGACCGCTTACCATTTCTTCATACTGCCCGCCTAAACATACAATTAGAGTTCATGCTTCATCGCAGGAGGAGACTTCAACCCAAAAAATACGGATTGGGGCTCAAGATTGACCATCAAAAAGGGAAGTAATCTTATGGAAGCTTTGACTAGATACAATTGCAAGTTTCATAACACTGTGGAGCCCACATATTGGCCTATGGAACCCAGGAAAACACCAGACCTTATAGATTTTTGTATCACTAAGCAAATTAACTTAAACCTACGCACAATAAAATCTTGTCTTGACCTGTCCTCTGAACACTCACCTATATTAATTGGTTACCACCAAAGAGCACAACTGAACGAAACTATACCGCACTTAACAAACCACAAGACAGACTGGAATGCGTATCGCGAGTTAATTGACAAACAAATTGATATTAAAGTTCCACTAAACTACCGAGGACCTAGAGAGCTCAATAATACTCTTCAATGACATGCTCTACCTTGCCGCACTGAAATTGACACGTACACTGAAGCAACCAGCCAAGAGATACGCACTCACGTCAAACTTTATAAGACAATAAATCTTAGATAAACGCAAACTTAGACAAATTTGGCAAAGACCCGACAATGACCAATTCATATAGGCCAATAAGCCTATTACCTATTATATCGAAGATTTTTTAAAAGATGTTACTTGACCATATTAACATAGTTGTAAGACAAAATAAAGTGCACGACTGGGTCGAATGTTACTTTCTCGTTCATCAAAAGTTTTAATGTAAATGAAGTGGGAGTTGCTGATTGTGTAAGCTCCCAGTTGTTGGAAATATTTTTAGGGTGCATATTCAATATATGGTTGAAAAAAATTAGAAGTTATTGGATTTTCATTGGAAATTGGGGCATTGTTATTTGGGTAGAAATATTTAAGAAATTGATTTGTTCGAATTTGTTGAGAAAAACTAAGTACGGGATCTTATTTAGAATAAATTATCTTTAATATGTATTTTGGTCCAAATTGTTAAGGTTTTTGTAAAACTTGGCAGACAAAAAAGTATTTAGCTGAAAACCGAGAACAAGCTATTGTTCGAGATGTAAGCATTACTTGGTTTTTAAAGCTTTATCGAAGTCGAAAATGGGGTTTTCGAGATATGAGCAGCTTAGTGTTTTCGGTGATTCGAATTGAAAATTAAGGACGCAATAATTTTGGAAAAATCAAATTTACTCTGCAATTTGGTTAAAATCTATTGCCGTTTTCTAGAAAGCTAAAGGAAACAACTTTTTCCAAAAATTCATTTTACGATAATACAGAGAAAAAATGAGTTTGGCATCAAGTTATAAATGACCATATTACCTTCGGAACTAATTTTGGTTACAATCGTATGGAGCGTTTTCGAGATATGTCCAAATTTCAAAAGTACCGTTATTCGATTTTTTAGCTAAAAACTGGGTATGCAGTTATGTTAACTTCACCCACTTAAGCTTAAATATCGATTTTGGTTGAAATCGTGAGATCCGTTTTCGAACAAATCAAACAGGTATGAAAATGTTGTATGGGAAGTACCATTAATATTGAGGTTACCATGCAAAAAAACAGAGCCCAAACTGTAAGCCCCCAAACATTAAATCCGAAGTTTGAACGAAATCCGTTCAGCCGCTTAGGCTGTAGGCCTCGGGACATACAGACAGACGGACGGATGGACAGAATTTTGCGACCAACTTTTTTGAGTTCGCCTATCATCGTAGTTTCAGAATTGATTAACATCTCGAGTTCGAAATTGGTACGAATACAATATCTTTACTACGTAATGGATAATTTGGATTTCTGCAAAAGCACTCGACAGTTCAACAGGTTCACCGAGTTACGAACAAAATTTGAAACGACCTGAATCTGAACAAAAAAAGGTTTTGTGTGGCAGTTTACCTAGATGTTGCGAAGGCTTTCGACTGTGTTTGGCACAAAGGACTCTTATTCAAACTTAAACAAATGTTACCAGACTACTCAGCATTAATAATAAGTTACTTAGAGGACAGGCACTTATATGTGCAATACAATGACGAATGCTCCGAACTATGGAAAATAGACGCCCAACCCCCAAGGGAGTGTTTTAGGACCAACACTCTACCTTCTCTACACATCTGACATACCAAGGCCAACTAACTCTATGCTAGCTACGTTCGCAGACGACACGGTTATTTTATCCTCCAACAAATGCATTAAACTTGCTGCGCAAGAAGCCAATTTAGCCCTAGATAGGACAGCTGACTGTTTCCGCAAAGGGGAATCAAGATAAACGAGAGCAAAACCGTACAAGTTATATACACGACAAAAAGAAACTTTGATCCACAAAGCATCAAACTAAACAACAAAGAAATTATCATCGACAATGCTACAAAGTATAACGAGGGTTTCCAGCCGGGGTAGGGTAGCGGGAGTGTCCGGATCCTGAATCTGCGTACAAGGGAACGAGGATGAACCTAAGAGAAGGGAAAGAAAAGACGTACGAGTTTACTTTGTGATTTTCTTTAACTTTATTCACTTTATTCGTATTAAAAATATATAAACTGAGATCTGGTTTGTCCCAACTAGGCGGTGCTCTGGCGACTGACTGATCCTGGTCATTACATTTTACATTTGCTTTTATTGAACTTTTGGTATATACAATTTGACTTAAAGTAGGTAACAAATGATGGTGAATAATTAAAATTTAAATGTGTTGGCTCAACAACAGGGGCCCAACGGTATACAGTGTTTGTTTTCTTAGATCTATTTTACATAAATTGTGGTTGTCTTCTCGGATTCATACTCGTAGTATGCATCGTTGTCTGGGTTTACCTCAGGGAGTTCAAATCCGGGTGTTGATGGACTGATCCTGGTCTAAGGCGCCTCTGCCTTTTATAGTCGTCCCGGCTGTCGTCTGCTCTGCTGAGCGTTGTTGTCTCTGCTACCGTTGTTGTTTCTGTTGTTGTTGTTGTTGTTGTTGTTGTTGTTGTTGTTATTGTTGTTGTTGTTGTTGTTGTTGTTGTTGTTGTTGTTGTTGTTGTTGTTGTTGTTGTTGTTGTTGTTGTTTTTGTTGCTGTTGTTGTTGCTGTCATGTTGCGTGTTGATTTATTTTGGCTGTGGGGCATGCTAATATTATTATTTCCTCTACTTCTACTGCTACCACTACCACTACCACTACCACTACTATCTACAGCAATCGAGGGACGGGTACCTGGGCCGCAATAGACTGCGCACCCTGTGTCCCCACTGTCCACTCTTCCTACGGAGTCCGATGGTCACCACCAGAGCGCTTCTGCTCCACACACGTAGCTGGATCCAGCTTCCGTGCGTATGGTCCAGTGGCCACCACTCGACTGATCTGCTGGCTATCGATTTGATCGGGCTGTCGCTGGGTTCATGTGTGGTAGGTTGGCACTGCGCTGTGGTGGGACGGTAGGGTGAATTGCTGAGTGTGGTGAATTTCGTCGCTGCAGTGTGGGTGGTGGTAGCTCTGTTGTGCGTGTGTCGGTAGTTGCAATGGAGCGTGGTGAGTTGTGGTGAGTTCTTGTGAGCTGTGTATGGGTAAGACTGTGGCGAAAGACGTTTCATTACACCCCCCCCTTACTTTGGCAATCAAGCTTCATTGCCGTTATTAACGGGGCGGGGAATGGCCATCGTTGGTCCAGCCATCTAACCCCAACGTCTCGCCGCTGTGAGATCACAACCAACCAGTCCTATCGGCGTTGGTACCTTAAGCCGCTGCCGACCCACACTAATAGGTTCCTCAATGGTAGTAAGGACCTCCGTTAGCCATGGGTGAACTACTCTATTCCCCTCCATATGTTGTTCATCTATCGCCTCGCCATATGTGTTGAACCCCTTCCTGGGGTTCCTTGTTCATCACATGTTCGGGGTCCGCGTATGTACTGTATCCTCTCCTCAGGGCCTGTCGATATATGCTCTCTCGATACTGTTGTAGGCTTCCTGTGTTCTTCACCGCCGGAGCCGGTGTTACCACTATCGACGCAATCTCTACTCTGTTCGGATTATCTGCTGGAGTCCTCTTGATCCTATCGATAATGGTTTTTATGCGAATTCCGGTGATATCTTGGTCCCCCCATGCCGGTGGGATTACTTTGATCTGTGGGCGAAGGTTGTTTAGCGTTTTCGTCCTCGCACGAAACAATCGGCAGCTTTCTGTGAGTTTAATCTCCATCGTCGGTGTCTCTTCGGTGAATGACAACGGCGCCTCTTAACTCCCCCCAGCGGGGTGATATGTTGTGGTATGTTTTATGGTGAAATTTGCGCTGGTGTATAGTCCATAAATGGTTTTAAATTTTTTATGTGGGCGGTGGTGACCTTCCGTGGGTTTTTCGAGCTGTCCAATCCCGTGGGGCTTAGCTTCACAAGCACTGGGGAAATGAACGTGCGCACCCGATATGGTCCGTCGAACTTCGGTGCCAACTTTGCTGCAAAACGATCTGCAGCTTTCGAGAGTGGGTGTTGCCGTAGCAAAACCAGATCGCCAATTTTGGGTGCCCAAGCTCGTCGTCTCAGGTTGTAGTGCTTTGCCTGTTTGGTAAATGCCCGGTTTAGGTTGTTTCGGACGGTCTTAAATATGTCCTGGAGTTTTGATGTGCGCTGTTCTGGGGATTGTGGTACCGTCCCTTGACCTCTGGTCACCTCTGTGTAGAGTGCTCTTGGCAATTGGAGTTCTCGTCCTTGTACTAAGAATGCGGGGCTATATCCGGTCGAATCCTGTTTGCTAGAGTTGATAGCCAATGTGAGTTCTGGAAGAAGTTCGTCCCATTCGTGGTGGTTCTCTCTCGTGAACTGGGCAACCATGGTTTTAATCGTCCTGTTAGTTCTTTCGGTGGGATTCTCCTGTGGAGTGTAGGGGGCGGTGAATTGGTGTTGGACTCCGTTGTCCACTAAAAACCTGTTGAAGTCTCGACTTGTATACTGGGCTCCGTTGTCTGAAATCAGTATCCGGGGCACTCCAAATCTAGCAATTATCCGTTCCCTGAATGCTTTAATCAGATTCTTGCTTGTGGCGCTGCGGGCTGGAACGAACTCGGTCCATTTCGTGAACTTGTCATGGAATACGATCAGGAACGAGTTTCCATGCTTGGATCGTGGTAGTGGTCCTACGAAGTCTGAGCTCACCACTGTCCATGGCTCAATCGCGGGTGTGGAGAGCATCTTTCCGGCTTCGGCCTGTTGGTGTGATTTGTACCGTTGACAGGACATGCAGCGACGCACGTATTTCGCAACGTCCCGAAACATGCCCGGCCAATAGTAGCACTTGGCTATTCTGGCGATGGTTTTATTAATACCCAAGTGTCCCGCTGTAGGTTCGTCATGGCACTCTCTCAACACACGCTCTCGTTGGTCCTCGCCGATGCAGAGCTTCCACGGAATGTAATCTTCGTCGAGGTACGCAGTGCTATCATGGATGTGCCGGTATAAGTTTCCGTCTTCCATTCGGTAGTCTGGAATACTTGATGGTTCCTTTACAACGGCTGCTCTCTTTTTGCTGAACCAGTCTTCTCTTGTCGGGGGTAGATCGACGGCGTAGAGTTCGTCCGATCCTTGGAGGGGCTGCCTCGATAGCGCGTCCGCTAGGACATTGAGTTTTCCTCGTCGATACTTCACCTCGTAGTCGTACTGCATTAATTCCAAAGCCCATCGGGCGATTCGGCCTGACGGTGATTCGATGGAGTTGAGCCACCGCAGTGATTAGTGGTCCGTGATGATGGTGAAATGGTATCCTTCCAGGTAGTGTCTCATCATGCGTATACCCCAAATGACGGCGAGGCATTCCTTTTCCGTCACTGAATAGTTGGCCTCGGCACCATTCAACGTCCGGCTGGCGTAAGCTATGACGCGTTCTCTCCCTTCTTGTTCCTGTAGGAGAACAACACCTAACCCACAGTCGCTTGCGTCTGTCTGCAGCACAAACTGTACGTCGAAATCGGGGCAAGCAAGGATGGGAGCTTGCGTGAGTCTTACCTTGAGGTCCTCGTATGCTATTTGTTGCTCGTTATCCCAGTTCCACCTTTTCCCTTTTTTAAGCAGCTGAGTCAGGGGTCCCACTAGCGTTGAAAATCCATCCACGAAACGTCGATACCACGAGCAAACTCCTAGAAATCGGCGTAGCTCCTTGATGTTCTTCGGTGGCGGCAGCTGGCTTATGGCGTTGACTTTGTCTGGGTCTGTCTGGATGCCTTCTCGGCCAATCACGTGTCCTAGGTATCGTAACTCGGTTTTGCAGAAGTGACACTTTTCGGCGTTGATCCGTAAGTTGGCTTGGATCAGTCTGTCGAATACCTTCTTTAGGTTTCTGAGGTGTTCGTCGAGGGTTCTACCAATCACCACTATGTCGTCTAAGTAAGCGAAGGCGAATGGTTCTAGTTCTGGACCAATTACCTGATCGAGTGCTCTCTGGAAGGTGGCGGGGGCGGAGTGTAGTCCGAATGGCATTACTTTCCACTGGTACAGTCCCCGTCCGGGTACTGTGAAGGCCGTGAATTGTCGGCTGTCGGCGTCCATGGGTATTTGCCAGTATACGTTGCGCAGATCGATGGTGCTGAAAAACCTGCCCTGCCGCAGTTTATCCAGAATCGCCTGAATTTGTGGTAACGGGTAGGCATCTCGGATAGAATGGGCGTTCAGTTGTCGAAAGTCTACACACAGTCTCCACTCCCCTTGCTTTTTTTTAACAAGTACTATTGGGGCACTGTGGGGGCTTTTAGATGGTTCTATTCGGTCCTCCCGTAGAAGCTCGTCTATCTCCTTGTCGATGATGGCCTGCATAGCGGGGTTCCGTGGGAAATATCGTTGTTTAATGGGGCGGTTGTCTTTCATTCTTATGCTGTGAACGGCGATGTTGGTAACTTGTAATTGATCGAACCTCGGCAACTCGGTGGAAAGAAATTCTTTGATCACCTGGCCTTCACACTTTCCTCTTACTGTCGTTGTGTGGTTCGACGGGGGGTGTTCCGAGTGGCTTCTGGCGGGGATACCGGTAGGCTGTAGGTCTTTCGTTACGGTATCGGCGGTGGCAACGAGCGCTGCTTCGTTGGTTCTCTGTTTCGGGATCTCGATAATACTGGAGTCGAGGCGTAAGAGGACGCCCACTCGTGTAAGGAAATCCATTCCTAGAATTATAGTGTTGGTCATCATCTATATTTCGCAAATATAGCCACTAGCATTCAACCATGTCCAGTTATATTGCCTTGCAACTCCTGTTCATCAATTTATAGCTCTGCTGAACATCACTTCTTTCTGTTTTCAGTAAAGCCTTCGAAAAACTTGTAAAAAAAAGAATAGTACATTTTCTAAACAAAACAGAGTTTTTTAACCCAAATCAATTTGGATTTCAGAAAGGTAGATCGACGGAAGATGCGCTGTTACAGTTTTGTGCTCAAGTAATGGCAAATCTCGATGGAAAAAAATTTACGGCTGGTTTATTTATTGACATTACCAAAGCTTTTGATATGGTTAATCATGATATTTTGTTAAGAAAATTGGAAAAAGCTGGATTTCGTGGTTTCGTACTAGATTGGTTTAGATAATACCTTAAGAATAGGTCGCAAGGAGTGAAGATAGATGAGATTAGGAGCGGAATTAAGTTCTCCAATTTGGGTGTACCCCAAGTCTCTGTTTTGGGGCCAATTTTGTTTCTAATTTATATTAATTCACTTCTGGAACTTGATTTTAAAGGTGCACCTACTGCTTTTGCGGATGATATAGGTTTTTCTTATGGTTTGAACAGTCCCTTGGATCTAGTTTCTGACATCAATTGGGACCTAAACTTACTGAGAAACTGGTTTGCCGAACACAATTTGATTATCAGCTCTAAAACCAAAATAATGTTTTTCAATCTGTCATCCATCAACAAGTTGGGTGCGAATGTTTTTTATCACTCACCTGAGTGCCAAAAATACAAATTTTCTAATTGTAATTGTACGCATTCTTCCTCATTTTGTGATAGTTTAAGTTGCAGTGACAATTGTTTTTTAATTGAAGCAGTTAATGAATATAAATATTTGGGGCTTACAATTGATTATAAAATGAGCTTTTCGAATCATGTAGAAATTCTGTAGAAGTATTTTCGTTGCACACTTAGACATTTTTTCTATTTGCGAAATATCTGTTCAGCAATGCTCTTTAAAACAATTTATTACGGAATATTCCATTCTAAACTGCAATATGGAATTGTTTGTTGGGGAGGTGTTTATTTGAATAAAATCCAACCATTGTTGATCCTGCAGAAATATATTCTACGGAAAATATGCCGGAAACCTAGAAGACATCCGAGTTTTCCTTTGTTCTGCGATCTGAAAATTCTTCCAGTCCAGTCCATTTGTACTGTTTTAAAGTGTTGAAGACTTTTTTTATGAAGTCTGGAAATCGCAATTATCGATTAATTTCTAATTATAATTTACGTGTAAACTTTTCGGATATGGTATCTGTACCAAACTTTCGTACTACTGCATATCGTAATTTTTATTCAGTTTCATCATGTCGTTTATTTAATAAGCTTCCTTACTCTATCAGAACTGCATCAATGTCTGGAATGTTTTTAAAACGTGTTAAACATTGGCTTCTTAATTTGAATTATGGTGATTTAGAATCCATTCTTTCTAATATTCTGGTTTAATCGTCATATTATGCTTAAGTAAATTAAATTTGAATGCGTAAATTATTTATTCTTGAAACAACTTAAATTGTTCAGTCTCTTTTCTATTCTAATACATTTTTGTGAAATACAATTTTTTGATAATGCAAATTGCTTTTTTTAGGGGCACCCCACCCAAAACTAATATTGAATTTTGTATAAGCCCATTGAAGTGGCATTCAACACTATTTTTAATACTTAGTATATAAAAATACAGAATGTCGCTAATATTTCTTATATTCAAAACTTATTACAATAATGTAATTTTATGTTCTAAGTATAATGAATTTGTAATGAACTTATAAGAAAAAAAAATTATCTATCTATCTATCTATCTATCTATCTATCTATATTTGGGAATAACAAAAAAAAAATAATATTCACTTGCAACTGTGATTTTTAGACTACCAATAAGAACTGATTTCCATCTTCCAACTACGAAAAAATCAACAAAACTATGTTCCATTTATTGAATAATTTGAAAGGTATTTATTACGTCACAAATAAAAAGTACTGATCGAACGATAGGATTACTGATTTGCCTATGTTATTTGACAGATGAGCTGAAATTTTGAGTATATCCAATTTTGTGATTTGTCTTCTGCTTATAGCATAAGCTTCAAAAAGGCTTTGAAACAAAAATCCTCGTTGTGAAATAAACCATTGACAAATAATCTAATAATAATCGTCGACATTAGTGTTTGATTATTGGTAAGGCCAAGTGACATTAACATTCGAGTATATGTACAATCGCTTCTATTGGCACATCCTGGCTATCATTTATTACTCAAACACTAAACGCAGTCAAATAATAAATAACACAAATGTTTTCGGATCGTATGCGTCGAAAAGGAATACGTAATTTGTATAGTACGACATAATCAGTAGGTACACATCCAAACTTCCAAACTAATCATGTTCATCGAAGCGTTTAATTTGTTTTCGCGCATAACAAAAGTGCATGATACAGTTATTAAATTACGCACACAGGTGAAATTAATTAATTCTCTATAGTAGGCAACATCGATAATTGACATATATATATTAGTTTTAACTATAATCAGATGCTAACTTTCACTTCAACTAAGCACACATCACAGCCTTACCTAACGATGTATAATTAAAACCCAATAAAGATAATTTATGAAACTTCCATAGTTCTGACAGGAATAATTTGCATTCATTTTCAATCGGTGCATTTACAGCAAGTGGCAATTTATTTCAGATGTGTATGCAAATATGATGAAAACGGATACAACTTCACGGCGGTGCAGAGTGCGGTGCAGTGGATGTAAAACAATAGCTGACATTTAGGTGTAGATCCCGGGCCGGACGAACCATATGTGCGAGATGTGCAAATGCACAGGGCGCCAAGTTCTGGGGAAGCATTGCAAAATTAATTTTATGTTGCGCGATCAAATAGTACTGTCACTTGCATTTTAAACAAAAAGCTTGTTCAAATAAGCACAAAATAACAACATCCATCACACCTGTGCTGAATTATTTCTTGCACTTGCAATGTTGCAACTTCGAGGAGAATCTAACTCAAAATATCGCAAAATAAAGACCTATATGGAAGTTCACTACTTACCCACAAGACCTTTAATCTTAAGATTCATCTAGAGAAAGTCTCCGGAACATATGACCCTGAGTAGGGGGTATTTGACAAAACTCTAGGTACTTATGGTCTGTGATGTGCTTTTTATCTAAGGTTGATGTGTCCGGGGTCTCCCCAAGAAACTGTCAATTTTGGATTATACCTGCAACTACTACCTTTACAATTACCAAATCTTTACACTTTGCTATGGAAGTTTGACGTGCTTTGCAAGTGTTTTTGGGTACGATTTTTGATGGATTTTCTGTCGAGTCCATGCGTTTTTTGAAGCATTTTTAGAATCATTTTGGGAAAGATGTTGACGTACTTCAAGGTTTATGATGAGCTTTTTGACTCCGATTTTTAAGTGTTTTTGGTTGCATTTTTCCTGACGGGTTTTGGGGCGTGTGTTTGTACTTCTTAGCGTATTTTTTAACGTGTTCATGTTGCTTTTTTGGCATGTCTTTCAACCCATCTATTTTTACCTGATGTTTAACGTGTTTTTAGAAGTATTTTTGACGCATTTTCTGATGCACTTTTACCACATTTTATAGATAATACCAGTTTATAAAGGGTGATTTTTTAAGAGGTTTAGAACTTCTTTAAAAAACACAAAAAATTCGAAAAAATGAATGAAATATTTATTTGAATCGATAGTTTGAACCTTGCAATTTAATGTTTAAAGATAATTTCATGCAAATGTTGGACGCGGCTGCGTCTCAGGTAGCCCATCCGCTGAGTCTAATTTTGGCATACTCTTTCACACATATCGGCCGGTATCTCACGAATGAATGCATGGATGTTGGCTTCCAGTGCGTCAATCGAAGCGGGCTTGTCCCTATACACATTAGCCTTGGCATACCCCCACAAAAAATAATCTAATGGTGTCAAATCGCACGATCTAGGCGGCCAATTGACCGGCCCGAAACGTGAAATTAACTGTTCACCAAACTCGCCTCGCAATTGCGCCATTGTTTCGCGTGCTGTGTGGCATGTGGCACCGTCTTGTTGAAACCACATATCATGCAAGTCAAGAACTTCCATTTCGGGCAAAAAAAAAGTTTGTTATCATCGCTCGGTAGCGTTCACCATTGACAGTAACGCTGCGAACGGCGCCGAATCGACATTTCGCGGTCTTCTGTCACACTAGCTGATACGGCCGCAATATTTTCTTCACTACGCACAGTACGTAAACGTGTTGGTGGTTTAATGTCCAACAAAGTAAATTTGGTGCGAAATTTGGTCACAATCTTCCGAATAGACTGCTCAGAAGGTCGAGAATGCCGATCATAAAATGGAAGCAGCGCGCGATGAACATTTCGAACCGAGCACGAATTTTGATAGTAAAATTCAATAATTTGCAAGCGTTGTTCATTTGTATGACGATCCATGGTTAAATTGCAAACCAAACTGAAGCTGTTTGACAGTGACACAAGGTACTTAACACACGTCAGCTGTCAAAACCAGTGTTGCCAAAACCAAACCAGCTAAAAAATCACCCTTTACAACAGACACTGTGGATTTTTTAGATTGGGCACTTAGCACTCTCATCCGTTTAACTAATATCGCTTTAAATTTTTTCGTAAGGCGACTTCTGATATTTTAAGATAATCCCTTTCAGGATACATATCAATTCCTTCTCAATAGCCAGAGGTGTTGCGATAGAAGAGCGTTTATTGCTTACCAAATGCAAACAGCTTGAATAGCACACCTTTTGGTGTGGCTTCAAACATAAAAGGACGCAATTCCAGCACACTTTGCTGTAAATAAGGTATAAGGTCATTTACAATCCAGACGATGAACCTGAACACATTTTGTGTCCAATCCTTCTATTTCGATTACAAGTCCTAACGAGCCCAAGGAGCCATTACCATCCCTTAAGTAAAGACGCAGCAAAGCGACTGTATATCCAGCACGTATGAGTGAAAAAATACGCCCTGGGGATTTACACACAAACAATATCCAGAAAATTTGCTTTGACTCGTCGACCCGGCTCATGAGGTTTAGTATTTAACAAAACCCCTTGTAGTATTCTTTTATTTAGCAAATTGAAAGCCTTTTCCTGGATAAGTTAACGTATAGGTATATGTATATATATGCGTGCGAGTGTTGGAGTAATATTAAGAGGGATCGAAGTAAAGTGTCTTATAAAGTCCTAAGAAAATATAGTTTCATCCCAAATGCGTGCAGAGCCGATAACCCAAAGAATGCAACAAAAATAATCATCATGTAGACCCAATAATTACCCTTCCAATTGGTTTACACCCCGGGGTCACCTCTTTGTCTAAATAAACAATTTGTTGACATTTCTTACAGATTTTCGGCCCCCAAAATATTTTTATTCGGTTTGCGCAACCCTCTTTCAAAAGACAAATCAATTAACCAAACTATCTGAGCGCGAAATGCGACGGTGATGATGAGAAAATTCAATAAAACCTTCTACTGATACTCACAGCCACTGGTCTACTGTATTGAAACCCTTTTCAAGTTTCAAACATTTACGGCTTCTTGGGAAAAGCCATCAGGAAACTTCACACAATAATGCCAAACACCTTGCCCCGTAGTATAGTGTGCCCAACCAATATGCTAACTGTCAACATTTTAATACTCAATCCTACACACACTGCCAACACGGGTAATTCACTTTTCATTTTGTTGTTCGGCGGTTCCTCTTTGTTTTTTTTTGGTCATGTTAATAAAAAAAACAAAAATGTTTAAAACTTACCATCAATCGGAGCGATTAAATTTCATGACGTGGTATGATGTTGCATTAAGGGTGTCGTCGACCCTAGATTTTCATTTAATCTCCGACAAAAAGCACTATGGGTAATACTTAACGCAAAGTTAACACCTGCTTAAATGGAAAAATAATTGAAAAATGTATTAAGCATACGGGAGAGGGTGGAGCGAACATTTTTTTGCCAATACTGTTGGTGTTTACGAATTTAATGGATATAAAACGTTGCTGGTACAAAAATCGATTAAATTCACTGAGAGAATATTAATTGGAAATTAATATCAAGGCGGGCAAACTTCATATGCACAGTAGTTGGACTCGACACTAAGCCAATTGGTCGAGTAAAAGTTGCCGTCTGGTTGTTAACCAATCAGACACTAATGGCTTGTAACATTGACAAGTTATCGAAGTGCAGAAACTCTTTCTGATGTGCAGCGTAAAAGTTGTGTGAACTTGACAGTACTTTTGAGGTTACAACTTACAAGTTACAAGTGGAAGGGTTATACATAGGTGTACCTGCTCTTGGAAACAAAAGAATCTTTGCCGTCATTTCGATGTGAATTTTGTGGGCAATATGTTTGGGCGATAGTTTTAATATTTACCAAGCTAAATCATCAGTTTTGTATACTTGAATCAAAAATGTGCACCATCCCATCGACTAATGTACTTTCATTTAAGTCTTTCAGGAGCTGGATTATTTCAGCTGGATTAAGGATCTTGAAAAATCCGAACTGCTCAATTAAGAACTTATAGGTCAGCGATTCCATTATTTGTGATGTAATTTTTCAAAGTCTTAGAGCTTAGCTAAGGATTTACTAATGTACGAATTTTTATTCGCAATTCTAGAAATTTTACGAAGTGAAGATATTGACCCTCAAAAATCGCGAATCAACACTTCTCTTCATCAATAATGCGATCAAATGAGGAAAACATATTGCCATAACCGATCGCAATTTGACACAAATAGTTATCAATTTGATATAACATGGATTGTAAATTGCCAAAACAATTCGTAAATTACCACTTTTCCGTTGTAAATTACAATTTCCTCCCTTATTAAATTACAACCATTTAATCTTGAATTGCAACTCAATAGTGTCGATTTGCGAACTAACAGGGGTAGATTTACTAAAGGGTGATTTTTTAAGAGGTTTAGAACTTTTTTTAAAAAAAAAACACAAAAAATTCGAAAAAATGAATGAAATATTTATTTGAATCGATAGTTTGAACCTTGCAATTTAATGTTTAAAGATAATTTCATGCAAATGTTGACCGCGGCTGCGTCTCAGGTAGCCCATCCGCTGAGTCCAATTTTGGCATACTCTTTCACACATATCGGCCGGTATCTCACGAATGAATGCATGGATGTTGGCTTCCAGTGCGTCAATCGAAGCGGGCTTGTCCCTATACACATTAGCCTTGGCATACCCCCACAAAAAATAATCTAATGGTGTCAAATCGCACGATCTAGGCGGCCAATTGACCGGCCCGAAACGTGAAATTAACTGTTCACCAAACTCGCCTCGCAATTGCGCCATTGTTTCGCGTGCTGTGTGGCATGTGGCACCGTCTTGTTGAAACCACATATCATGCAAGTCAAGAACTTCCATTTCGGGCAAAAAAAAGTTTGTTATCATCGCTCGGTAGCGTTCACCATTGACAGTAACGCTGCGATTCGCATCATCTTTGAAGAAATATGGCCCAATAATGCCGCCGGCCCATAAACCGCACCAAACAGTGGCTTTTTCGGGATGCATTGGTAGCTGTTGCAATGCTTCTGGCTGATCTTCACTCCAAATGCGGCAATTTTGCTTATTTACGTACCCATTCAACCAAAAATGAGCCTCATCGCTGAACACAATTTTTCGATAAAAAAGCGGATCCTCGGCCAGCTTTCCAAGAGCCCATTCACCAAAAATTCGGCGTTGTGGTAGGTCGGCTGGCTTTAGTTCTTGCACCAGCTGTATCTTAAAAGGCTTTACGCCCAAATCCTTCCGCAAAATTTGCCACGTAGTGCTGTAACAAAGGCCTAACTGCTGGGAACGGCGCCGAATCGACATTTCGCGGTCTTCTGTCACACTAGCTGATACGGCCGCAATATTTTCTTCACTACGCACAGTACGTAAACGTGTTGGTGGTTTAATGTCCAACAAAGTAAATTTGGTGCGAAATTTGGTCACAATCTTCCGAATAGACTGCTCAGAAGGTCGAGAATGCCGATCATAAAATGGAAGCAGCGCGCGATGAACATTTCGAACCGAGCACGAATTTTGATAGTAAAATTCAATAATTTGCAAGCGTTGTTCATTTGTAAGACGATCCATGGTTAAATTGCAAACCAAACTGAAGCTGTTTGACAGTGACACAAGGTACTAAACACACGTCAGCTGTCAAAACCAGTGTTGCCAAAACCAAACCAGCTAAAAAATCACCCTTTACTTCAGTACTTGCAATTTATAAATTCTTTTTCGTAAATTGGAACTTCTTTTTATCAATTTGCAATTCATATTTGGCAATTAACGTTTCTTGAGTAGTGATTTGAGGCATCACCGAATTAAATTGAAAATGTTTTGTCGTGAAATTAGAAAAATTTATTGTTAATATACAACTTATATCTTGTAATTTACAAATCACAATTCATAGCTGTATTATTTTATAATTTGTTTTCCTCCTGATATCCGTGAGAATAGAAAAAAGTGAAATTAGAAAAATTTATTGTTAATATACAACTTATATCTTGTAATTTACAAATCACAATTCATAGCTGTATTATTTTATAATTTGTTTTCCTCCTGATATCCGTGAGAATCATACGACGCCATATCGTCCGAAGCCAACGGGATTTGTCTGGGGTAGTTTTTCTGTCTACGCTGCAATTTAAAATACATACACACAAATTATTTAGAAGAACTTGCCAATAATTAAAACCTTAACAAACCGTTTCGATTACATATTTTCGAACCCATTTGATATTTTTGAGTCCATTTCAATTTATTCTTCTTTTCTAATTATAACGAGATTCTGAAAAAAAAAAAATACAGATTTATATGGTACCTACTTCAGCTTTTTTTTGTTATTCAATAGGTACTTACAAAATAGATTCAAGAATGCATTATATTCCGTTGGTTAGTATACTGACTATCACTATGAATTAGTTATTCTAAAACCACTTAAACCCTACTGCTTTGAGCAAAGATTGAATACCGACTGCCTGTCTCTACACCGACACGCGATGTGCACAATGGAGATTTCCATCATCCGACATCCACGTATATAAAGGGTGATTTTTTAGCTGGTTTGGTTTTGGCAACACTGGTTTTGACAGCTGACGTGTGTTTAGTACCTTGTGTCACTGTCAAACAGCTTCAGTTTGGTTTGCAATTTAACCATGGATCGTCTTACAAATGAACAACGCTTGCAAATTATTGAATTTTACTATCAAAATTCGTGCTCGGTTCGAAATGTTCATCGCGCGCTGCTTCCATTTTATGATCGGCATTCTCGACCTTTTGAGCAGTCTATTCGGAAGATTGTGACCAAATTTCGCACCAAATTTACTTTGTTGGACATTAAACCACCAACACGTTTACGTACTGTGCGTAGTGAAGAAAATATTGCGGCCGTATCAGCTAGTGTGACAGAAGACCGCGAAATGTCGATTCGGCGCCGTTCCCAGCAGTTAGGCCTTTGTTACAGCACTACGTGGAAAATTTTGCGGAAGGATTTGGGCGTAAAGCCTTTTAAGATACAGCTGGTGCAAGAACTAAAGCCAGCCGACCTACCACAACGCCGAATTTTTGGTGAATGGGCTCTTGGAAAGCTGGCCGAGGATCCGCTTTTTTATCGAAAAATTGTGTTCAGCGATGAGGCTCATTTTTGGTTGAATGGGTTCGTAAATAAGCAAAATTGCCGCATTTGGAGTGAAGATCAGCCAGAAGCATTGCAACAGCTACCAATGCATCCCGAAAAAGCCACTGTTTGGTGCGGTTTATGGGCCGGCGGCATTATTGGGCCATATTTCTTCAAAGATGATGCGAATCGCAGCGTTACTGTCAATGGTGAACGCTACCGAGCGATGATAACAAACTTTTTTTTGCCCGAAATGGAAGTTCTTGACATGCATGATATGTGGTTTCAACAAGACGGTGCCACATGCCACACAGCACGCGAAACAATGGCGCAATTGCGAGGCGAGTTTGGTGAACAATTAATTTCACGTTTCGGGCCGGTCAATTGGCCGCCTAGATCGTGCGATTTGACACCATTAGATTATTTTTTGTGGGGGTATGCCAAGGCTAATGTGTATAGGGACAAGCCCGCTTCGATTGACGCACTGGAAGCCAACATCCATGCATTCATTCGTGAGATACCGGCCGATATGTGTGAAAGAGTATGCCAAAATTGGACTCAGCGGATGGGCTACCTGAGACGCAGCCGCGGTCAACATTTGCATGAAATTATCTTTAAACATTAAATTGCAAGGTTCAAACTATCGATTCAAATAAATATTTCATTCATTTTTTCGAATTTTTTGTGTTTTTTTTTTAAAAAAAGTTCTAAACCTCTTAAAAAATCACCCTTTACAAGCTATTTTACAGACTTACGAAAAATAGTGCCCTTGGTGTTTGGTTGTGCTGGCAACTTTTAATTTAACAAACTGAGACCAATGAAAATATAATCATATAATACGTTATCTTTGCAGAGGTTTTCAGGTGAAATCCAGCACATAAGCTGTGTAGCTTCTGATAACTCCTGGCATTAGCCACTGATGTCATTTCGCACTTGATTTTGGCTGCATTGGATAGGTAGAGAGGGAAAGGCTCTGGCGGTTTCTAGCTACGTCTTTACATCTCGCCTTTTAATTCTTTATTTCCAAGCACTAAATTCGGCTATATAGTCCTTCTCCGAAATTGAAATTAATTTCCTTTTTAATTGCTTCCGGTCTATATACACCCCTTCACTCGCAAATCAACACCAACAACACAGAAACTATTAGCTTCAGCACAAGACCCAACTACTACTGGGTACTGGGATAATTTTCTCTCGAAAGTATAATTAACAAAACAAAACCCAAGACCATGCACTGCGTAGCAATGCCGGCAACTGCACTTTGATTAATTATCCTGAACACAATAACCATTTCAATAGTGGTTCGTCCTTTTTTTCGAAAGTTATAACAAAATAAACTACTCAAGATTGAGCTGAACAAAACCAAAAAGATTTAATTAATTCAAAGAGGGTATCTGCTGCAATAAGGAGATTACACAACGAAGATCCCTAATGTGCACTACAAAGCACATCCATAATTACATTCAGACAATGCAATGGTATAGTACTTTGTGTGGCAGCGGCGTCGGCCCCACCAAAGACACGGATCAAATGAATCGTCGTCTGCTTTTTCCTTAGATACTGAGAATTCACTTTATACGGGCAGCTGCGAAGCAAATGTACGCGCCTGTACGTGCAATGAAGAGCCTTTGGAGGGTCTCCTTTTTGTTTTATTAAGTGCAAGGAAAAACATTTACACCAAACGAGAACAGCTACAGCATACGTTCTCGTACGCATCGTGAGCCTCCAAATACGGTACAAACATACACACAGCTTAAATGGATATCATTTATAGAACGAAGAGTGGAACTTTGAGCGAAAAAACATATTTTCTCGAAGCCAGTCGCTTTACAGTCGCCTGTATGCATACAAAACAAACACATCCAGTAAATGGATGCATCTTGGGTCTTGGGTGCAGAGTGGAGGAATATGGGCGCCGTATAATGGCAAAGTTATTGCATGAATGGATATAGTTCACGGAGATGGAATGAATAGTTTAGGGACGCTATTTCCATGATCTCACATTATTGGCCTATAGGTATATTGCACGCGGGAGGAGGGTGTGTTTGTTTTTATTGTCCGCCATGAATGAAATGAATGAAATAACAATAACCTCTAGTTGCTTTTACGTTCCACTAACCGACCTATATTGAGGGTGGTGAACACAACAAAACCATCAAGTGAATTTCAATTTCAGTGAATATCCATCGTAAACTTGTGTGAGGTAATGAAGAAAACATCAACTTAGGGGTTCTATATGTAACGTCATGTTTATGGATGGGAAGTCCCTTTGTTTCCTTACTCTAAGGATAGTGGACTTGCGTGCATAAGTGGGATTAACCCAGATGTTGCTGATACGGCTAGCAGAGTTATCTTTTTATTTTAAAAAGCGAACGTCATTTAAGGTATGTTGTTAGACATATCTACTAGACTTCGAAGACACCAACTTTGTACGTACGGTACACGGTACGTCTTGAAAACAGGAGAAAGTCGACTTGTCGAAGTCGAAGTCAAAGTCAACTGCAGAGTGCGTTTCATAGGTTTCGATCTCAAACTATTTTTGGTATTAGTCAGAGGCCAGGTTGCGATTATACCGAAGAATAATCAGGTCAAGGAAAATTATGAGTTCCACCCAACGGTGCATTTAACATTTTTTCAATTGCGAAGAAATCACTGACCCCGAGTCTTGTCTAAGTTCCACTTATTGTTCATTGCAGCGATGGTTCCACTGTTAAAATAGGTACCTTTAAAAGGTTAGTATTATAACAGACTTTTACGATTCTGAAGTAACTTTAAATGGTTTTTACAGTCTTGGGTGGGTCTCGGTCTCGTTTAACAAACCCCTCCAGCAAGATTGATCAGTAGCCAAATGCCTCCAGTTACCCGCATCAAGTTGGTTAAGGCGTGTACCTGAAGACTCGACTGACTTGTGCACAGTTGCTCATACGCTCCCCGTATGTTAGCCACCTCAGTTAGGATTTTTCGGGACAAGACAGAGTGTTGTAACAGAAATGGTATGATGGATCAACCGTTTTCGAATCCCCCGTATTTTTTGAATACATTCCACATACAGTTATTCTTGACTATTTGCTATATGAAGACTTCTTTACGCACACGCCATTTTGGTGCTTGAAATTGAATGCAAACAAATAACTTCGTCAACAGTATTTACATGATTAAAACAGTATCATATCAACAAACCCTTATAAGAACATATTTCCCGTCTCAGCTTAAAATTTCGAGTTACAACTTTGAATAACAAATATGCGAATCTAACCATACGTTTGCTATTCATCAAATTATTTATCCAACTGCATGGTCCAGTTAGGCAAAAAAAGAGGACACCACCTCTTCTCCGACTAATATTGAAAATTCAAATAAAATTGCATACGAAAGAGACTCATAAATAAACAGTGCAAGAGCAATTTATTTATGCAACACTGTCCTGGGAATCGATGTCCTTTCGTTGCAGCATACCAAACTCAACCGGGTGATATATAGATTTTTCACAGCACGGAAGTCTCTGAATATTGTTTTGTGTTTCTTTTTTTTCCACTCAACCACATTGCCCATGAACCATGACCATTGACCATGCACAGTGCACACCAGGTTAGTCCTATGAAACGCTGTCCCGCTCTGATTCAAAAATAAATCATTTCAAACAGGGAGCGCATAAATAATGAGACGAACGCCATTAGTGCACACTGCACATGTGTGACTTGAGTAATCACATGTAAATTTTATTAGCCATTAATTTGGTGTAATATTTTTAAGAGCACTCGCTTTGAATTCGAGGATTATAATATCGCAAACGGAGTGGGAAAAGGAGGTATGAAATATTTTATTGATGTTATGCTGCGGCCCTTGGGGTTACGCAGTCCATATGGGTGGATCTTTTTACCGACGGTTTATGGTGGCAAGTTAAATGGATTTGTGGTATAGGTTAATGAAAATACATAAAATGGCTAACTACAGCTGGTTGGCTGGTGGATCTTGTTTCCTTTGCAAAGGAGAAGAGAATGCGGCCTTTGTCTAATAGAATTTGGTTTTAACAAAATTTGAGAGCATATGTTACATTAAGTTATCCGTGGAGGATGGTAGGTAAGCCAGGTATATACCTAATTTAGTCATACAAATTTGACTCCGAGGAAGTCTCACGGCTAATTTGGAATCTTCATCAATTGTATAACAAATTAATAAAACAACTCTATTTGAATGTCAAAATAGCTAATTAAAAAAATATTAAATACGTTTAACTTGTGACGGTCGGGGTATGGATCTTGAATCCCCTGTGATGGCAACGGGTGGCACGCTTGCGATGCTCGGACTAGCTCGCCGTATTGGGGGTGGGGACTTGTTACCATATTAAATGAACCCGTCAAAAATAAAAAAAATCGTGCCAAAACAAAATGTCTAACACACACACATACGCGACTCTTATCAAGTCTACACCTGTCAGGCGTCTGATGTTATTGGCACCTGGGATAATAGTAGGTTGGATGTTATCCTACATAAGCATGCCCACTACAATTGAAGCTACATACGCTTCACGCCATTGTCAACGGTGGCCTAGGATTTTCCTTCATTGACCCCACCTCTTCTTAATCACTAGTAATCACTTTACTTTAACCATATCTTCCGCCCTTATCCCTTCCTTTTTCTTCCTTTTCTCACCGAACCAATAAAATGTCTAGCAACTCATATCAACGAAAACAACGCATTGAATTACGAATCTTAATCATTATTTCTTCATGTATTTCAAGTCAAACTATCGAAACTTCATTATCGCGTTAACAAATCAAGTCAAAGATAAAACTTGTCTAAGCTAAATCGTACTCACTCTAGTAGGAAGCTATCACTCTTACGCTATTGTTAAATTTTAATATCAAAATCAATCTAACATGTAAATAATGATATGTAGAGAATATCAAATGGTAATAATAACATTAAACTTTAAGACTTACGTGACCATTAACCCTTTCGGTATTTTGATGCCATATGGCAACAGGATATTCATAACGTCCATTCTCTCTCTCTGGGTATATTTTTTCTATTTTCTGTTCTTATTAACTTCTTGAAGTATCTGTTCAATCAGTAGAGGCAAACAAACTGGTTGATGTTGATATCATTGTGCTTTTAGCTCTCTTGCAAGGAAGTTCTGCAGTAGAGCTCGAATTTTTTCGTCGGAAGACTATTTTTATGACTTCGTTTTTACATTGATAATTGACAAATACATTATCAATTTCAATTTTATTTAAATGTTTTTTAAATAATAAAAATATATAATTTAAATATAATATTGTAGTCCTTTGTTCTGGTGCCACTTGAGACAATTGATGCCATTTGGCAACGTTCCCAAAAACCACTTTAGGACAAATACTTAACAAAAATAATGTTCCAATGTTTTTAGTCAGAGCCTCCGTAACAACAAAAAGAAAAAAAATATTTTTTTAACCTTAGAACAAAAAAGAAGTACCGAAAGGGTTAACGACGTCCAGATGTTGTTGTGCGCACAAAAACCCTTTGATGATGTTGTCACTGTTGTTGATTACTAGATATATAATGATTTCAATTTAACATTATCTTTACACAAACTAAACAATCTCTAATTTACAAATTAAGTTTAACAGCTTAGGTACTGATCGCAATGGCGATATCAAAAAAGGAAAGCAAAAGAAAAATGAAAATATGAAAATCGCGATAGATAATGATTAGGTTAAAATCGACAAAAAAATCGTTTGTTGTTTGTTGATGACCTGCTGCTGCTTGTGCTAGTGTGGTATTGGCGATCGTCACACAAGTTGTGTTTACGGAATTTCGGTTGGGTGCCGGTATGGTCCGGCGTCATACACACGGGGATGCAGCATAAGCGTCCGAGGGGAATTGTCTGGCTGATTTGATTGCTACTTACTTGTATCATGATAGAAACGCAGGTATATTACTTGTTTGCATGCGATTTGGTTTTCTTTTATACAGATTATAAACCAATGCAATTTCAGGGTTATGATTAGACGCTGCGATTGGATGCGATTACGCAGCCCGCTAATCAGTTTGCGAGTAACCTGGCCTTGCAAGATTCCTCACCGGCGAATAAAATCTGCATTTACAAAAAGGTAATCTTTACGCTTTGCGGAGTTCAAGGGGTTATTTAGATTTTACTTACTAGTTAATTGTAAATGACTAATGGAATTATAGTTGTCATACAAATACCAAAAATGGTTTCTTTGAACCACTATCGACTTTTTTTGAAGAAAAAAACATTTTTTTTTTCTTCTGAGTTCCTTCTTTGAATAGAGCGCAAAATGAGAAGATCGAACGTGGCGATGGGAAGTCCAGATCCGCCATCGCGCTTTCATTTAGTACTCATGTACTAATTAGGAGATATTCTGGATGGTATAATTGGGAGGTGTTCGTGGCAGGATGGGGAAGCTGCTAGAGATGCAAAATTAAAATCGTATTGCGGGTGTACGCTACAAACTATTAAAACGCAATAAGGACCAAAGGTCGGTGGGTTGGTTAAAGTGGCTGTATTTCCTGTTTCCTGACAAGGGAAAAACACAAATAACGCATCGAGTGCCGTTTTGAGACTACAACTAACGGAACCTGTAGATAAAGGTGGAAAAGGACATTAAGGGAGCTACAACCAGCCTGAGGAAATGGATACTTTGGATGGCCGAGAGGTCATCATAAAAGGGATGACCTAGTGCACTATGTCTGGTTTTGGCTAAGGCCGGATACTCACAAAGAAGATGAAACACTGTTTCACTTTTGTTTGTGTCAGCGCAGCTGCGGCAATGGGTGTTATGGGGTATGCCAAGCTTGGCTGCGTGTGTTCCTTAAGGCGTATGGCCTGTACTAATTTCCGTAAGTCTGGCGACATCTACACGCGTTCTGGTTAAGAGGTTGTTTGTTCTGACATCATCGTAGGTTGGCCAGATCTTCCTTGAAATGACATAGCTCGTCAGATTCAACCATCTAGTTTCCGCCCTACAGGAGTATTTTTCTCTTAACGTAACCCAGCGGAGGGAATACTTCCTCCGCCTAAAACACGCACAGAGCAGAGCCACGTCTGACAAGTTCATCGGCTTTTTTATTCCCGTCTATGTTCGTATGGCCGGGAACCCAGGCTATAGTGATTTCAAACAGATGACAAGCCCTGGTCAATATCTCCCTGCAATCCACAACAAGCTTGGATGTCGATTTAGTTGAACCGACAGCCTTAATCGCGGCCTGGCTGTCGATGAAGATGCCTATTTTTTCTGGGTGTAGTTATGTTAAGGAGCAGTCTACACGCCTCCTTGATTGCAAGTACTTCTGCTTGAAAGACGCTGGCTGCGTTGGGGAGGTGGAAATATTTGAAGATGTCTAATTCTGTTGAGAAAATGCCCGTGGGAGTGGGACTCCACCGTTCATTTTGGAACCATCTGTGAAGATATGTATGTCGAATTCGTTTACGACCGCATTCTCCTCCCATTCTGATGTAGAGGGGAATCTAACAGAGAAGTTTTTATGGAAGTTGAGTTTGGATACAATGTAGTCCGTAGATATACGACCTATGCCGTCAGGAAGGAAAAGTAGGATGCTGGTGTGGCCGTAGGGCCTTTCGGACCAACATTTTGATTCCTTCAATCTAACTGCACTACATGCTGCAATGTTTTTTATGTGCAGATCCACTGGCAGAGAATTAAGAATCACATTGAGCGCCTCGGCCGGACTTGATCTTAGTGCTCCTGTGATTCCAGTTCCAGCTGTTCTTTGGACTCTGCTTAGTTTGATGATGTTATAGGATTTGCTTAATGCGGGCCACCATACCAGTGATCCGTAGGTGAGGATGGGACGTACCACCGCTGTGTACATCCAACGAACCATCTTTGGTTGAAGCCCCCACTTCTAGAAAGCTACACATACACTAAACCTGTCTATGTCTGCTAAATAACTGGGACCATTTCAACGAAACTTGCTTTGATATGTTTTTTGAGACTCAGAGAAGGCCAACGCCACACCCACTCTTGGGATCGTTTTTTGACCAAAACGTATTTTTGTTCTGACTTTAGGTACTGACTTTAATTGCATTACCTACTCGAATCATCCTAACTATTTAATTGCGAAAACATTAGAAGACGATAAACGATAGCGTTTCGACGATAGCTTTGCTTCACGTAACTTCAATAATTGTCGAAACTCTATCACCCATATGATACAATTTGAGCGATACCTAATGAGGTATCGTCTTGCATTGATTTGTATGTTTTGCAAACAGCTGAATATTTTTTGTTGAAATTAGGGAAGAATAATTGCCTTTAGATATTTTTCAAATGCTACCAAATATGAAAATAACTAATTATCTACGTTACTTATTTTGTATGAATTTCACTCAAAAAAAAAGAAATAGTTACGACCCCCGAAAAAGTTCTATTTTTGGTAAATGTTTGTGCTGCCATTCATAATTTGTATTCACTACAACGTTAATAGTGATTGTACAGCAAACGAAGAATACGAAGATTTGGGAAATGCAACTATACTCGCTAGCTATAAGTGGATGAGACACTTGGCTTCAAAAATAAGTGATAAAATAAAAAACTTGCTTTCGGGTTTCTTTATTGATGTCCCGCTTTCCTTGATAGCTATTTATCTTATAATCTGGATCATCCATGAAAGCAACTTAATTTGCCATTTGGTTTGGTGTAGCTGACCTATCAATAATACATTTTTTCGATATTAGTTTTTATTGGGTATTAACAAACTAAGGAACAAAGACGAATTATGTAAATACATACACTTTTCAATTTTCAACTTTTGCCGGCATCAAACACAAAATTGTCATCTAGAGGTTTTTTTTCACGTCGGATTGAAATTTCATTGATAGTTTGATAGTTTCAGAAAGATAGTCAAGGCTATCATACTTTGAAATAAATAAACGATAGACGAGTCGATAGTGATAGAGATCGTTTACTACTATCGCGGAAACGATTATCGTTCTTAGAGTTACGGATTGAGTACCCTGATTAACGTGAAATAGATTTTCTAATATTCTGCACATTCAAAAAATTCAGTTAGGCTATTGTTTTTAGCTTAAAAGTAGTTTTTCTTTTAAAGATAAATTAGAAAAATCAAAACAAAAATTATTAGTATACCTAGTCAATACGCTTACGCAAATGCTAAGCTCTTAATCTTTTTTCCTACATACTGACGAATAAATAAATAAATAAATATTTTCAAATCAAATACCTACCAACATTACTTTTTTTTTAAATCAATGACTTCGATTCAATCGCAATTTCGCAACAACGAAATTTCGCTTCTTTCCATTTCATTAAAATCCCGCGGTTTTGCACCGCACTGATTTCTATCAGAGAGCGGAAACAGTCACCGTACGGTAGACCATACTCCGTAGTCCGTTCCCAATGGGCTACATTATGCTTTTTGTGTCATTGGCACTCTTTTGATCTTATGTCGTCTTCAATTTGGTAAACAGATCAATTTTTTGCAAAAAACTTCTTTTTTTATCGATATTTCTTTTCATGGTCGAATTGCCAAAAAAATCATTTTTTTTTTTGATCTGGGGCAATTTAAAAAAATAATTTACACATACATACGAATCCCTCTAAGTCGAATTTTCACGGGAGATAGAAATTAGTTCGAGTTAAAGGGATTTCTAGAAATATTCGAGTTAGAGAGATTTACTATATTTTTATTAAGCGGATTTATTTGAGGTAAAAAATAGGAAAGTAGGTACATTTTTAACAAAATTAATTATATTTGATTGGGATGCGAAAGTAGCAGTGTTCACCCGATTGATAAATGATTCTATTTTAAAAAGGCAATAACCAACAACACAAATGTTGGGCACCTGCAATTTTTTTTACTTTCTTTCCTATCACTCTAGAACAACAACACAAGTGTTGCGCATTTAATTTTTTAAGTGGAATATTTATGTACATATCTAAATGCATATACATATTGTATGTAGAAACACAACGTATATAGTCGCGACGCAACACTTGCGGGAGGGAGACGAAGAATTTAACTTAGAGGAATATTGTAATAGGCCAAGAATCAAAAGAATATGTGCGAGTTAGAGGGATTTTGGACTTATAGGGATTTCGACTTAGAGGATGACTTTTGTATGCAAAATTGAAAGGAATGCAAAAATTGGGTCGAAAGATTCGAGTTAGAGGGAAATTCGAGTTAAAGGTGGTTCGACTTAGAGGGATTCGACGTACTTTCACTAATATCAATGGGCCTTACAAATAATGATTTTTAGGCTTCACACAAAATATTTTGTAGGTCACAATATGCAATTTTGAATGGAAAATTTCACCATTGTGAAAATGATTATTAGTATCGCGGAATGTGTGTGACATACGGTTTACGGCTATTTCTGTATTTAAGACTGGTGCTTGTCAAAGGTCTAAAATAGTTTGTATTGGAAGTAATAAAATAAATCGGCCAACATTTATCCCCTTCGTCATCGTCTGAGGAATCGTCAGATGACGAAAACATGGTGCAGCTATAAAACGTATTGTTTGCGAGGGCAAATCAAGATCGTGGTAGGAATTTCATCCAAGATGTCGTTGGTAACTGCACTGAAGGTGAAGGATGATTGTGCACAGGATTAACAAAGCTATGGAATTGGCTAGAAAAATAGATAAAAAACTTTTTGTTTATAGATATTCAAGAAATTTTTTGTGAAATTGAAAAGTAAATAGCTTTTGTTGTCTAGATTTGACGTTACTTTCGAGTTCAACAAAAGGTCAGTAGTGGAACAATTCAGGAACTCAACTCATTTTAAGAAGCCCATTAGAAGGGGATGCAGGATATCAGTGCCGAGGCAAAATGTTTAGCATTCTTATGGTAAGTAAATATGTATTATGTTCAATTATGATTGTTCTTTAAATATGTAATATATTTTAAGGCTTGCTGGAAGCAAGGACTTTCATAGGGAAGTGTCCTTATCATTAGCATTAGTTTTTGTTCGATATTTTAACGCAACGCGTAAGGTGTCCCTTAAGTTCTGCCGAGAAACTTGAGAAGTACAAAAGATTCTCAGAAGTAAGAATACGCTCTTGCCTTTATATTATTTATTCCTGTTAATTGTTTTTACAAATTGTTTGTTTTTGCCAAAAAGAAAATCGAGGTCTTAACAAAACAAATAATTTGTAATACATAGATCACAAACGATTCTTTCGACTAACAGTGATATCAGTGATATTTGTCATTTACAGATAGCAGGATTTGAAAATCTGATAGGCTGTGTTGATGGTTGCTACCAGAGACAATACTGAGACCACCAACATAGACAAACCATACTGAGACCCCCAACTCACAATCCTCTTGCCGCTGGCCCCCTCAGTTTTTTTTCAAATTCGCCATTTTGTTTTCCTATCGGTGTTATGTCAAAAAAGAATCCGTGTCACATGGAAAAACATAAAAAAAATGCAAAAATAAATGCTGCCAACCTCGGCAACCGTGGGGAAATGTGAAAGAGTTCGGGAGTACCACATTTTTTTCATTACTGAACGCCAGTGGTTAGTAATTATAAATTGTTAAAAGGCGAATAATTTGATTTGTTTGGTTAGTAAAACTATCTAAAGTTGATGTCCTATATACTAGAAACATATTAGGACAAACATGGTTGTGTATTTTCCGCTTTTGGATATCATTAACTTCGATTTCGTGTGTAAATTTTTCTTAAATAATGAAGAAAATTTGCTCAAAATGTTTTCATTTTCCCTCAACCAATCTACATTGTTAATTTTTCATGAACATTTTAAGCAAATGTGCACTTATTCCTAAAAACAAAATATTATCCATACGTAACGAACAATTTCAAATTAAACGGATAAAATTCTATGAACTCTGCCAGCAACTTTGCCCACAGCGGAAGTGTTTCATATCTCCTGGGAGTGTGTTGGTGAGCAGAATTTTGTGACATTTGTCAATACGATTTTCTATGTAAGAATACTAGCGCACCAAATGTGTATACTCCATAAAAATATAGCTTGTAGGCTAAGTAACGGGAAATCGGCCGGAGTTGGTGGTCTCAGTATTGTCTCTGACCACCAACTCCGACCGATTTCCCGTTACTAATATACATATATGCTAAGTAACGGGAAATCGGCCGGAGTTGGTGGTCGCAGTATTGTCTCTGACCACCAACTCCGACCGATTTCCCGTTACTTAGCCTACAAGCTATATTTTTATGGAGTGCTCACGTTTGGTGCGCTAGTATTCTTACATAGAAAATCGTATTGACCAATGTCACGAAACTTCAAAAATTCTGCTCACCAACACACCCCCAGGAGATATGAGACACTTCCGCTGTGGGCAAAGTTGCTGGCAGAGTTCATAGAATTGTATCCGTTTAATTTCCCCCGCGCGGCAGACACCTTGACGAATGACGTCACTTTGACGTCGGGTGCGGGGGCTTAAGCCAACTCACTTGAGCCTGTTGGCAAGATCAACACTACCAGCCATCGAAGTACTTCAGTGTATGCCGGTTACTGGTGGAGTTGGTTTGGTCGAAAGGTGATGAGGGTTGGTGAACTAAGTCTGCCACCCCTAATCCGAGAGCGTCATGCGACCCGTGCTTATCGGATACGGTTTGCAGTCAGGGGTAACCGACTGTATTATTACGGAGCCTCTCTGATACCGGGCCACCTCAGGGAGTAACTTTGGCCTTACCACGTTATACGGGGCTCTGGCGTGGTGGACGACCCTTTCCCGCGCTACTCGTGGGATATGCAACCAAATACTAACAAAAACAAAAACAAACAAAAACAAAAAACCCAACTAAACAGATTGCGGGGTAACACCGCATCTGGATTAGTTACTGAAGTGGAGCAGAGGCTCTGCGATGACTTAAGCTGTCAGCCTGGAACAAGTCGAGGAACCAGTATTCGGCAAGAGCAACCCAGCACCAGCCAAAACACCGCCAAATCAAAAACTCCGGTGCCGACACCTATGTTGGCTGAACGCCTTGAAGCTGCCAGACTGGGAAGCGGGAGCCAAGCTCTAGCATCTCAACCTTTGGCCAAGGCTGCAGTGGGAAGTAAGGGGATGGCAACGAGCCAAGCTCGTATACCTGAACCTAAACAACCTGCAGTAGCTACGGCTAAAAGGAAAGGACGGATATGCCCACCTATGCCACCACCGGGCCAGCCTGGTGGTAAGGACGACCCTCTTCGGAAGGGGCTGAGCGGTGCAGGCGTTAGATGGTACCTTCGATACCTCGAAAAGAGCTTTGTACCTGAGGAGGCAAGGAAGAAGGCCGAAGAACATAAGGCTAAGCCTGTGCCTGGTCCGACACCAGCGGCAAAGAGGTGCAGTAGCACTATCTCACCTTCTGTAGGTAATACGCAGAAGAAGCCAAAGGTGAGTGAAAAACCTGACAGGTCGCGGACAAAGCCTGCTAGGCATGCTGCTGTCTCACACGGCAAAAGCTATGCAGCGGCTGCAAAAGCAGCTGCAGCTGGTGGAAGTCGTGCCATGACGGCGACGGCCGAGCAGGTGGCGGTTCTCCCTTGCGAATATTCTAGGGAGATGCTGAGTACCGACGAGCTCAAGGATCTAGAGAATGCTCTAGTGGATGAAATGGCCCGTGGATGGGAGCATAAGCTCAAGTTCAATGGCATACATTTCAGGATGGGTATGCTATTGGTTGAATGCGAGACTCCACAGACTGTAAAATGGCTGAAGACAGTAGCACCCAAACTATGCAATTGGAAGGGAGTGGGCCTTACTGCGATGAGCGGGAAGGAAATACCACGTGCCCATTCAATAACAATTTATTTCCCACGAAGTGCTGATCAGGAGCACCAAACCACTTTGGCACTCCTCGAAGCACAGAACGATGGCCTGACATCAAAGCGTGGAAAGTATTGAACGGGAGGAAAGAGGGAACCGGGCCTCGGTATCGACCAGCAGTCCTATGATACCATAAGGGCTCAAAACAATTCCCTCAGCTACAGGTTCGGCAGGGTTGCGGTGTCTGGACTCAAAAAGTCGGAGGAGAGTGTGGGGCAAATGACCCTCTCGAATCCAGCTTTACAGGGACAGAGGCCGTAGTGGAGCATATTGATCCACAGCAGGGTGCCTCACCATCACCTCTTGTTGAGCAGGTAGCTAAAGGAGAGACACTAGAGGAGTACATGTCCCTCTCGGAGAGCTCGCTTTCTGATGAGGAACATGACAAGACGGTTATAGAGATGGATGAGGACATCCTACTTCGGGAGGAGGATGGGGCAACAGCCCCACACAAACAATGAATCCCACACTAAAAATGGCCCAGGTGAACATCCACCATGCTATAGCGGCATGAGCTGTAATAGCACGGATGTTCACAACTAATAGACTGGGCATTGTACTCATTCAGGCGCCGTGGATCCTGAGAGGAGCAGTTAAAGGACTCGCATGTCAGAATGCAAAGGTAATTTGGGACACTCGTGTTCTCAACCCTAGGGCATGCATTCTTATTAACAAAAAACTAAGTTTTATTCTACTTTCAGAATACGCTACGCGAGACCTGGTGCCAATACATGTAGCTCTGAAATTGGAAGGAGCATACCGCACCATCACGAACCAGCCGTATCGGCGGCACTGCAAGGCCTTGTGGAGCATGCAAACAAGCTCCAACTGCCGTTGCTAATAGGATGTGATGCCAATGCTCACAATACCATCTGGGGGAGTACAGACACTAACATCAGAGGTGAGTCATTATTAGAATTCTTCTTAAGCTCTTCTCTTGATATATATAATGTAGGTAATACCCCCACCTTTGTAACTCGAGCTAGGCAAGAGGTACTAGACCTTACACTAGGCAGCCATAGCATGAGTAGATTTGTTAGGGACTGGAGAGTATCTAGTGAGCCATCTATGTCTGATCATAGAATCATTACCTTCGATCTAGACAACACTTGTATCACAAGTAACCCAATCAGAAACCCAAGAAATACAAATTGGGACCTCTTTGAATCAGCTCTTAAAAACAATCTCGAGCAGGTAAATACCAGGAGAGCCCCAGCTTATCATTTAGAACTGGAACACACAGTGGAGGGCATAACATCAGCCATCACAGATGCGTTCGAAACTAGCTGCCCAATAAGCAGAAGTGCAGAGAAGAATAACGTTCCATGGTGGAGCAACAATCTATCAAGACTTCGGTCGAAAACGCGTAAACTGTTTAATACAGCGAAACGTACTGGAGACTGGTAGAGCTACAGTATGGTACTGACTTCTTACAACAAAGAAATAAGGAAAGCAAAACGAGAAAGCTTTAGACAATTCTGTGAGACAATCATGGATACCCCTGTTGCTGCCAGAGTGCACAAAGCACTAGCAAAAACAGAAGGAACATCAATGTCTCTCAGAAAACCGGATGGCAGCTATACAGAAAATGAGAAACAGAGGGCAAGACTTCTATTAGAAACTCATTTTTCTGGCAGTCATCCGACTACGGACAACAGGAGCATGACCAATAATCGAAGACCCCAAAGAGAGGATTGGAAAACAGCGACCGAAATCTTCTCCAGGGGGCGATTAGAATGGGCAATCTGTTCCTTTCAGCCTTTTAAATCACCAGGGGTCGATGGAATTACGCCAGCCCTACTACAAAAAGGACAACGTAAATTGCTTCCACATCTGGCAAACATTTTTAAAAGCAGCCTGGCACTGGGCTATATACCAAACCAGTGGAGACGGGCAAAGGTAGTGTTCATTCCGAAAGTGGGAAAAAAGGACCCAAGTTTACCGAAGTCCTATAGACCAATCAGCCTTACTTCGTTTCTTCTCAAAACGATGGAAAAGGCCGTGGACAACTACCTACGAGAAGATGTACTTAGTATATCGCCTCTTCATTATCGCCAGCACGCCTACAGAGCGGGCAGATCTACGATAGATGGATGTATATTGCCATTGTGAGACCAATGATCACATATGGAGCGATTGCATGGGTAAGAAGAACCAGTCTATCCACTACAAGGAAGACACTCAATAAAGTGCAAAGACTGGCATGCCTATGTATGTACCTCGTAGTTGAGGAATGTGCAAGTAAAACGATTCTAAGAATAGCCAAAGAAGGAATAGGACGAGGAAAGTGCATTACACTGAAACAGTTTGATGCTCTAGTCAAAAAACACCCATTATTGGCCCTTCCTAGAGACGATACCATTAAAAGATTTGATTTCCAAAAGAACTTTGTTACAAAGCTCAGTAACAAGAAGAACTGGAGCAACGAATCCACAATTCACAAGCTGAGCAATAACACAACAAAGTGGTACACAGATGGGTCAAGAACTGATGAGGGAACTGGAGTGGGAGTATGCGGGCCTAGAACCAAATATTCTGAACCAATGGGCAAAAGTACCAGCATCTTTCAGGCCGAAATCTATGCCATAGATAGATGCGTCCAAATCAACTTCGACAGAAACATAACCAACTGTGATATAGCTATAATGTCAGACAGTCAGGCTGCAATTATGGCACTCAACTCCTACATCATCCAATCCAAACTTGTATGGGAATGCCTACAAAAATTAAATGAATTGGGTAGGAGAAACAAAATAACCCTCTGCTGGGTACCTGGCCACATGGGAATAGAGGGTAATGAAATGGCCGACTCCCTAGCAAGAAAGGGAGCATCTGAAGCTTTCATAGGTCCTGAACCATTCTGCGGAATAGGGGATCACACCCTCAAAGAAGAATTTAGGAAACTAGAGAAAGAAAACAGGGCAAGAACTTGGCACAACACTCAAAGCATGAGGCAGGCTAAAAAACTTCTGGGACAATACAACCGGAAAAGATTCCAAGCTTGCATCGGCATGAGTAAAAATAACCTCCGTATCCTAACGGGCTTCCTAACGGGGCATTGTAGACTCAAGGAACACCTCAGGAAACTGGGTATATCTGAAGAAGGTCTCTGCCGATTCTGCGATGAGTCCAGTGAAATCCCAGAAGACTGAAATACTTGGGCAAGTACCAACTATCTGATGAGGAAATACGGTCACTGGAGCCAGCTCTCATCCTAAGATTCTTAAAGGAAACTGGCCTAGAGAGAGTGCTATAGGACGGATTTCTTCCGCCAAGGAGGAACGAGAGTACAAGAACCTCTAAAATGATTCCGAAAGGAATTATAATGTGAGGGAAACTCGTATGAGGGCATTTACCTCACTGAGGCGTTAGCAGGGGGTACAATAGACCAAAAGGTCGCAGTACAACAACCCCTCTTACATAATAATAATCCGTTTAATTTGAAATTGTTCGTTACGTTTGGATAATATTTTTTTTTAGGAATAAGCGCACATTTGCTTAAAATATTCATGAAAAATTAACAGTGTAGATTGGTTGAGGGAAAATGAAAACATTTTGAGCAAATTTTCTTCATTATTTAAGAAAAATTTACACACGAAATCGAAGTTAATGATATCCAAAAGCGGAAAATACACAACCATGTTTGTCCTAATATGTTTCTAGTATATAGAACATCAACTTTAGATAGTTTTACTAACCAAACAAATCAAATTAATCGCCTTTTAACAATTTATAATAACTAACCAATGGCGTTCAGTAATGAAAAAATGTGGTATTCCCGAACTCTTTCACATTTCCCCACGGCTGCCGAGGTTGGCAGCATTTATATTTGCATTTTTTGTATGTTTTTGCATGTCACACGGATTTGACATAACACCGATAGGAAAACAAAATGGCGAATTTGAAAAAAAACTGAGGGGTCCAGCGGCAAGAGGATTGTGAGTTGGGGGTCTCAGTATGGTTTGTCTATGGTTGCTACATTTACATGGCGGTGCGAAATTACGCCGCAGGAAATAACACCTCAAAGATGAAAATTGAAATTGGTTCCTAACGAAATAAAGCCCCATTTAGTTTGTGGAAATAAAACCCAAAAAAATGAAAATAAACCCAAAAAAATAAATGAAATAAGGCCCCATAGTACATTTTTATTTTTGACACATTGTAAACAAATTAAAATATGGCCCAAAAACTTATAAAAACACCTTCAATGTATCTTCTACAAACTGTCTGCAATAGGGACATTGGAAATGTGCCAAATGTAGCAATAGCTTCAGCTAACAGTTTCCGATTGCATTCAGTGCATATTTTTAAGTGCTTGCAAGGTAGTAGCACTATATTTGCCGGCAAATCAGTGCAAACTACGCAAAGGAGAGAATCTCGAGCTATGGTAACTTCTTCACTTTGTTCTTCCGACAAAATTTCCTCTTCGGAGGGTACTTCATCTTCGAATATGCCCTCTTTTGTATTTTTATAACAGTTTATAATTAAATGATTCTCCACTTACAGCTTTAGGTAATAACAAATAAAAAGTTTTTTTAATTTGATTAAATAATAGTTAAAAATTCGAATTAAATGATTCTCCACTTACAGCATAGGTATGTACTTCACAGTATTCTTATAATTAGATTTATTTTTATATATCATCCTTTCTTCAAAAATATAAGGAAATACTTATGGTCACACAAATAACACTTGCTAGAGAAGCATTCTAACGGCTAAGGAAGCTGTTATATTTATTTATATTTTTCTTGACTTTCAGAAAATAATATTTCATTATTATATAGCACCCCAATTCTAAAAATGAAATTAGGCCCCAAAAAATGAAATTACCCAAAATGTATTATAATTTTTGTTGTTATTGCATTGCGAGCATAGTTTTTGGGGCCTTATTTCATTTTTTTTGGGCCTTATTTCCTGCGGCGTTATTTCGCAGCTTCCATTTACATCCGAAAAGCCTACTAAAAAAGTTCGTTCTGTATACGTGAACAGACATGGACTTCTTTCAATAACGTTAAAGGAATTTGTGTTGCCGATAAAAAAAACTGTAGATGTCCTAGCAAAATTCATGACTCTCGCATTTACAAACTTACTTTCATCTCGAAAGAAATGCAATGCCATGACATTGCAGGCGACAGTATTATATTTTAGGCGATGCTGCATATCCTCTTAGAGAGTATTTGTTTACCCCATACCGAGATTATGGCAATCTTACAATGCTACAAAAAAAAGTTCAACAAAAAACTGCTTTCGTTAAAGCAGAGATCTAGACAGCTTACTCGATTGGATTTTTTTACTGTGTAAAATTGTTTTGGGATGTTACGTTTTACACAATTTATATTATATAACAGAAGAAAGTGATCTGTGGGATGACGTATCATTTTTAGAAGAATCAAACCCAGCGGAGAGGCAAACAGGTGGTAATAATAAGGAATTAAGATCTTTAACGGAATCTGTTTTTCAACATTTGGGGCAACTTAAACGAGACGAAATAGCTGGATCAAGGTAATTTGTAACAAAAAAACTAATAAACAAAAACATAAAAATGCACAAATTGTTTTTAATTTATCTTAACAGTTGCTTTGTTGAGCTTTCAAAATCGCTCCTAACATTTCCATTTTCTCTTCGTGTTTCTTTTGTTGTTTTTTGTTTGTTTTTTTCTTTATTTCTTTCAAACTTCCTATGTTCTTTTCCCTTTAAATATTCATCTTGCCTTTTGAATTTTAATGTTTGCAGATTCAAATATTTTTTCAAATAATTGTTTTCTTTAGATTATTTTCAGTGTTTAAGTCTGATGGAGTAGCCAATGTTGGTGATGCTGTTGTTGATGTTTCTGATGTTGATTATTCTGGTGTTGGTGATTCTGGTACTGGCGAATTTGGTGTTGAATGCGCTATCGACAGATTTTGTAAATTGTGTGTTGATAAAGTTTGTGTTGACGATTTCGTTGCTTTAGCTGAAGTGTTTGCCTTATATCCTTGGATACTTTATGTTTTTAATGGAAACATTTATGATTTCTTTAAAATTTTGCCAGGTGATACTAAAACATCCGTACGTAGTTAATCTTCACTATTTACAAAAGTTTGGATTTCTTCATCATAATCGGTCCGCAGTCGGAAAGCCCCCAATTTTGTTATTGTTGTATATAGCCAATTTTGTTCATTTTGTCACACATTTATATCTAGTTTCAACCTATATTTATCTTGTACTTTCTTTTAAGTTCAAGAATTTACGAAACGCGAATAGCTCCAACATGTATCTTGTCTCTCCAATTCCCCATTTTATGGATTTGGAGTCTTTCTCACCTAAAGTATGGTAGGTAATTAGATTAAATGATATTTAAATGCATGCTAAATATTACGGTAGGTAGGAGTACCAGTATCATCTTCGCTCTCTTCAGTTGCAGTTTCTTTAGAGCATATCCACTGCGATGTGCCCGGCATATTTTCAGAATTTGAATCGATTTGATAAATTTGGATATCTTTAATATCTAAAAAATTAAATAATTTGTTTAATATTTTAATAATAGTATGAGAGTATATGTATGTACAATCGAGCCCATAGGGATGACACCGGAAAATGAAAAACTGACAATGAAACGTACGTTCTCCTGCAAGCGAAAAGTGTTCCGCAAGAGTTGTTAACAAAACTTACAAAACGAAAATCGAAAAGTGTTCAATTTAAAATGACTCCCGATCCGAATATAATTACCCAACAAACCGAATAGAGCTGGATGCGAAGTTGTGCTGGCAGATCGTCAACAAGACGAATTGGAGTACAAAAGTCACTGTTGAATTCCGGACCAAATTATGTAACCGCCGGTTGTTGTGACATTGGATTTGTCCGAATTAAATGCCATATCAGGAGCTGTGGTTCTTAATATTCGCAATAAAATTGATATTGTGATAAACAATGGAGGAATTAGTGTTCGATCGGATATAATGTTTTTGGCTGTTAATGTCGATGTAAATGTCTTGCTAGTCAAATATTTTAGAGCAGTTGTACTGACTAAAGCTGTATTGCCATATATTCATCAGCAGTGTACAGGATAAATTTGCTCTGCCACATCGGTCCGCTTCTTCAGTGTCCAAACATGCTGTGAAGCTTTTTCTGATTATTTGCGTTCAGAAGTCATGCACAATGGTTTAAAAGTAACATGTATTAGTCCGGGATATATACGAACAAACCTATCAATTAATTCATTGACATCATCTGGAGAGTCCTATGTAAAAATGTACGATACAACTGCTAAGGGGACTGGGACTGGTCCTGACAAAATGGCAAACGATATTCTGCTAGCACTGCTGCAAGAACAAAAAGTATAACACTGTCATAGGTTCCTGGAATAGTTGTGCATGTAGTATTTCATCCCGTCGAACAGCTAAGGAAAAACGTTATATAAACTACCGACTTTCTTTGCGCTTCAGAACCGACTCATCGCTTGCCTCCCGGTCTGATTGTAGCTTAAGGGTCATTTCACCCAATGTTTTTGACAGCGAGCATTGTCCTATGCATTGCTCAACCGACTGCACGATTGCTGGGCGCAACACGCGTTTTATGTCCGCCACTATATTTTTTAAATGGCTAGGAGAGGACGTAAATTGGAAACAACAAATAACGAGTATTCTTACCTGATAAGTTGGTGGTCGTCTCAAACAAAGTTTTTCGCCGGCTGAAAATTATTTTTTAAATAAAATAATAACTTCAAAACAACAGCTTATAATCTTTCATTATGACAACACCATTTTCATAGACTATATAAACAGAAAATCGCGAAAGTAATCTGCGATCTTATGATTTAATTTTCTTTTGCTCTAATCCTTTTTTCGATTTTCTGTAAACGAAATTTTATTGTATTATTGGTTTGTGCACAAAATCTACAATTACGAACTTACCAAAGATTCTGTTTTTATAATTGGCTTTCGATCAATTAAATTGACATTTAATGTAAGTAAATGCAAAAACGAGTAAAAATAAAGTGCACAACTGGGTCGAACGAAAATTTCTCGATCATCAAAGGTTTGGATGGTTGTTTTCTTATTTTATTAAGTAGGTAGGTAAAAACCTGAGAAACGATGCTATATAAAAGAGACCTAGCCTGTTTTTGTTTTTCGATTTTTGTTAGGGGTGATTAGAGGACTCTAATAAGAAATGGGATAATGTCCATCGAAAGGGGTTTTTTCACGGTCAATCTGGGATATTCCATCATAACTTTCTGGCAACACTGTTATTTGATGTATAATGCCATATCAGATATTTTATGAACCGTTTCTTTTATATAGAATTGCTCCTCAGATCTTTACCTACCTGCTACTTATCTACTACAATAAAAAAAAACAATAACGAGAAAGTTTCGTTCGCTCCAGTCGTACACATTTTTTTTTTTTCGAAATTTATCATGTTCGTTAGCGCTAAACGAGCACGACAGAGTATCATCATTCTATTAATACGTGAACACAGAAAGTTTCGGTACACTTTTTTGGTATTTATTATGAAATGAGTATGAAACTTATATCATTCAAAAGATAGATAAGTGGGTAAAAGTCACCATTAAGGTTGGTAAAATTAGGTTAACAATTCCCCATACACAATTTTTATCAGTTAAATGAAAGCATTTTGGTGATATTTCAACACATTCACTTTGACCCCGCCATATAACCATAATAACATCAGATATATATCTCCTTAGAATAAAACCTATTTTCGAAGGAATGCAATTTGCCTTCCCCTAAAATTTTAGTTCAGGAGCAATAACTGCAAGGTGTTGACAACCCACTTTTGATTTACTGTGGAAAATATTTTTCCGCAAATGTTTAACTCTAAATTATTTAAATTTATAAAGTGTTGTATTCAAATTTAAATCATGAGTAAAACTTATTTTCAAAAGGACATATTTCTTCGATAAATAATTGACGTTTTTTCGTTTATAAAAATAAACAACATTAATATCGAAAATTGTGATACGTTATACCTATACTTATAAAATGAATGGTCGATTTTCGACCACAAGCGAAACTAGTGTCTTCGTATTATGTCTGTCATATTGAGCTATGTATATATTTGACTATTCCAATTCTAATTCTTTATTAACAATCCATTCATGTGTAAATAAATACAGCGGTCAAAGCAAGTGGCGCAAAAATACAAAAATCTTTCCAAAAAAGTAGAGACCAAAGACGCCACTCGGCCCAAAATCTACAATAAACTGTAACTTTTTGTGGATGCATTGCCACCTGGTGAACCTCGCGTCGTCCCATATATACGGCAATTTTGCTTGTAAACATAGTCACTGAATAATAAAATCATATTAGACAGACGCCACCAAAACAGCAAAAATAAACGAAATCACCTCATAACAATACCACCGTGTAGCTTCCCAAAATCTAAACACCCCCTATGGTCGTGACATAATCAAATCAGAAGTCCTGCCACTAATTTAGTTGCACGTCCACACTAAAGCCCCAACCAACATCATAGGCCACAATTAAATGTTTTATACTCATTTACAAACTACCTTTAGCCATGGAAGATCAGAGTTAGCATTTTCAAAAAAAAATTGCTCATTACTACGCCAGCGGGCGTAGAATGTAAACTAAACCAAATGCAAGGTAGCTAATATCCCTCCCCAGTTGTCGGTGAAGTGGTTACGGTAAGCCTATCCACGCATAACATTAATCAAGTCACATTAACCTACTGATGAATATTGTAACGACATAAGGCTCGAACTGGTTCCCACGTTGCATACAATTTGCCTGAAGCCAGCGTCCATAAGCCAACTGCTGGTTTAACATATTGCAAAATATAGTCGACCTAATTCGGCGAATTAGGCAGGCAAGATTTTAAGTTGAAAGGCGATATAGTATTTTGCAGGCAATTTGTGTTTTTCTAGGAACAGATGCATGTTGGAATGATTTTTGTGGTGCAGTTGTTGTTTTTAACATTTTTGGTTATAATTTAGTTATCGCCCTGGGGTTCATAGTTGTACAGGCGTCCAACAAGAGGCGGATATAATATTGTGCTTTATCTGGCAAAAGGAAGAGCTAGATACTAACAAACCCATTGTGTCCGATACATCACCTCATCAATACGACACAGGCTAGAATATGATCGAATTATACAGACCCACCTTTTGGTCTATTTGTGAAAATAATAACAAAAATCAACCCAGCCTAAGAACCGTAAACAACCAAAATCCATCGAAAAAAAAAAATCTTCCTGTCGGGACTAATTGTTCATCGATTACCATGCGAATATTCACAAACATCAAGCATTTTCTATTTCTGTCTACCCTTTGTTCGGATTTTAAGGTATTCAGAGCTTAGTCCAAATGTAACTGTAATAGAATCCACATATGAAATATAAATTCATAAAATCGATTAATAAGCCTCGATTTCAAATAAATGTTCATAACACGGAAACAATAAAGGCCAGTCATTTTATCCCTGGAATTGCAAAAAAAAGGACACCAACTTGATTGACGTTTATTGTTCCCTGGATTTGACGTGTGTTTTATTTTTCCCGTTATATTTTCATGGTGGCAATGATTTATGTCATTCCCTTTGTCCAGAATTTATGTCCCACGCATGCTGTTTGTCATTTGTTATATGCGACCCCCTAGGTATATTGAAAGTCTTCGAAACGGTTGTGTTCGATGATGCTATATGGAGTCGTTAAATTGAAAACAAAGCTTCGGAAATATGAAATGAAATATTTTTTCGAACTAAAATTTTAATGGCGATTTAAGAACGCTGATGGTTTTTTTTTAAATGGCCTAATGTTCACCCAACGAAAAAATAAAAATGACACCTTAAATTACACTGTTCCAGCTGTCATGAACCTCTGGGCCACACCGGTGGGCACGACTGTCATACAAGGTATAGACTTATCAAAAAATAGGGCAAATTCACAAAAGCGAAAGGTTCTAAGGCGCTACGACATAGGGTTATAAAGGGTTTTTCAACAGGGACGCTACAAAAGTAGAGCGACAGGGACAGCAGACGACACCGAATTTCTTGCCGCTCTTTTGACACTTCTCTTCTCCATTTCATGATGGAAAGATATACGAGCCAACAACGAGTCGAAATTAGCAAGCAAGCCACACGTACTCCATGAGTCATCATTGCATCCCGAAAAAATTACGGTTTGGTGTGGTTTATGGGCCGGCGGCGTTATTGGGCCGCACTTCTTCCGTGATGATCAAGACCGGCACGTTACTGTGAATGGGAATCGCTACCGTTCAATGATAACCGAATATTTTTGGCCCCAATTGGATGATATGGACTTGGAGGACATGTGGTTCCAACAGGACGGCGCCACAAGCCACACAGCGAATGTCACAATCAATTTATTGGAAACCAAGTTTGGAGAACGTGTTATCTCACGAAATGGTCCAGTCGCTTGGCCGCCTCGGTCGTGCGATTTGACGCCGTTAGACTATTTCCTGTGGGGCTACGTCAAGTCTATGGTCTATGCCAACAAGCCAGCGACGATTGATGAACTTCGTACGAATATCGAACGTGAAATTGCAGCAGTATCGGCCGATTTATGCTTGAAAACCGTCGAAAATTGGGTTCAGCGTCTGGACTTCTGCAAGCGTGCCCGTGGTGGCCATGCAAAATAAATCGAGTTCCATACATAATGGCATCGAACGTACTTTCACAGGAATAATAAATTTCATTATTATCCAAAACCGTTTTTGTTTTATTTAAAACAACATAAAAAAAAATTAAAACTTTTGTAGCGCTCTTATTGAAAAACCCTTTATAAGGGCCTGTTGGGCCCATGATTTATTGTTGTAACATTCAGCGCTAACTATACAGTGATATGTATGGTGCAAAACGATAGAAAGCTTCTTTGGTCCAAATATGTTGAATCAAAAACCGATAAAGCGCTGTCAACTTTCTGCCAGCGCAAAGGCGCTTTGGCAAGACATGGGGCTTATCGCCTAAAAGTGTCCTTTGGATCTATACGGCAATGATAAGACCACTTCTCTCATATGGATCGGTTGTATGGTGGAACAGGCTTTCGCGGAAACGTGTTACTGCCTCTTTTGCCAAACTACAAAGAACGGTTTGTCTTGGATGCACAGGGGCCTTCCCTAGCACGCCGGGCTCTGCTCTAGATGCTATGATGAACCTCCCGTTTGATATTTTTATCATGGGGTGTACGCTAAAAACCATCCCTCGGTTAAAGAGAGGTGGGTTTTGGTACCACGCGCATTGGATTTTTGAATAACTTGTGCGAGAATTATCCTTTGACCCATGTCTTATGGATATGCCGTCTGACGCAATGACACCAGAAATCCTACTGCGACAAAACTCTACCACGTCAACTTTCCTCCGGAAACGGAATGGCTTCGGCCAGACTCTGAACCCAGGGAAAGAATGTCATCGTGTATTCACGGATGGCTCCAGAACCTGACAAGGGTCTGGTTCTGAAGTCTTCGTGGAAAGCGAGAACATTAGACTACACTACCCCTAGGTAACCATGCGTCTGTCTTTCAAGCGGAGATTTTCGCTATCCTTATGGCGATGCGCTATATTGAAACAAACAGGTGGAGGTCCAGAAGCATTTGCGTTTGCAGTGATAGCCAAGCTGCATTAAAAGCGCTGCTTAGCCCTCTCACCTCGTCTAAGTTAGTGCTCGAACTCAAGCTTTCTCTGAGCTCGGTAGGAAGGCTAATCACAGTGAATCTTGTTTGGGTCCCAGGTCACTCTGGTATCCAAGGAAATGAGATCGCTGATGAGCTTGCCAGGCTGGGTTCAGAAGAAGCTTTCTCAGGACCTGAACCTGCGTTGGGTCTGACTGCATCTGTGGTTAGGTCTCCCATTGATACTTACTTGATACTTTCTCGTGAACACGAGTGTCGGTGGCGTGACTGTGACGGGTGCAGACAGACTAAGCGACTGCGTCCGGACATCTGTAAAAGGTCCGCGTCTTTCCTTCTATTAGGAGAATTGACTGCAGACTGCTTGTGGGCGTCCTTTCGGGCCCTCAAGCTTTTGCCAAACACTTAAATGTATTGGGCTTGAGCGACACCACCATCTGTCCTGCTTATGGAGAGGACGACGATACAGCGGAACACTTCCTCTGTAGCTGTCCTTTGCTCACATCAGGTGGCGGATCTTTGGGCTGATGTGGTGAGTGCCGAACATCTAAGCTATTCATCACTGAAGCTCCCTCTCCTCTTTCTTTGAAAGACGGGAAAACTAAGTACATAAAAGTAAGGTGTACAATGGACCAGTAGTTGTGTCTGAGTGCTCCAGCGGATAGTAACCTCCAACAAAAAAAAAAAAAATGGTGCAAAACGCATGCAGAAAATCGTACTGAGCTCTGCGAAAAGACTGCATTCGGGAAATTAAAAAGTGAGAGGTCTGCTTCAAAGTTGGCATTCGTAGATATGTTTCAGATGGATTAACTCTTCTTTCAAGACTTAATTTTTAAGTACGAATTGTATTTTTTGACAAAATTCGTTGCCGCATTTCGAATCTCAGTTTCCTCTATTGGTAAAAGTTGCCACAAACAGGACAAATTTTTCATTGCATCGAACCGGCGCGAAATAATCGAACCAAATATCAGTGTAACGTGATTCCTTGTCTAATTTCGTTGGTTTGTTGTCTGGATTTTCTTCGAAGCGCCTCTTAATTTGCCTTTTTCTGTGCGATATGCAGTCGCCACTGTTTGGGATTTTCGTAAAAAATTCAAACAGGAGATCAAACTCTGAAGATTTAGATTTTCATTCCCATATGCCACATTTAAAAAAATAAAAATTAGTTGCAAGTTTTTTACTACGAATGTCCGGCCAATAATAATCAAATTTCATGATGAATTGACGAGTATAATTAATTAATATGCATGCTTTTTAACATGTGATGTATCATATCATTATATGGTGCAGGTCCACCCCGACAGCAGTGCCACCTAAGTAAATGGCGTATTTCCTACTCTTGAACATAGGACTTGCATTCTGTCAGGATCTATAGAAGGGGTGTCTCCAAAACTCAGAACAAATTACATTGAAACTTCAATTTTAATAAATGTCAATATCATATATAAGTTAAGTATACCCATTTAAAACATGCCAAACGTCTCATTTATTTCTTTGGTGCGACAACCAAATTTCCAAAGACGCTTATCACAATTAAATGAGGAAAAACATCCTCAAGAACTGCTCCAGTAGGCAATCACTAATTGAACTCGCTGACTTATTAAATTTGTCTTTGGATTTTTCAATAAGCGTTATTATTTTTGATTGGAACGCCTCACAAAGTGGGACAACGCAAAAGCATTTTCTATTGGTAAACAATTATGTTCTCAAATTGATTCATTTAAATGAAATTATTCCCTTATTTTTCAGCACGACTACGCCCAATTTATTATTAAAGGAAAAAAATGCATATTGAGGGGATCAAAACGTTCTGCATCCATTTCGATTTGAATGAGGCAGTTTTATTTTGGCAAATATCCTAAATCATAAAACCTCACATAGATATAAAAAAAATATCTTGCCCAGCTGTTGCTGAAGATGAATGGGAAAAGGGAGAAAAACAGACAAATCCTATAGGAAATCAATTTTCGTACCAGATGGTGTTAACCTTTATTTAATCAAATCTACTGACTCTTCATTCTTTACATTTTAGACAGTCAAATATTCGATAGATCAATAATTGAATTCATATATCGATGTGTAGTGTGTGTGTAGAGAAGAAAATATATTTTTTAATGTCCGATTTAAGAGGACACGAAAAATCACATGATATCCTCTTGATTTTCTCGTTTTTATATTCATTCTGGATGATAAATATTTAACTTTGTTCGTGATTGTAACCGAAGTGCTTTTTTAACTAGACACCACTTTGTAAATTATTTGGCTCACCTACAAATGTATATTCTGAGTACAAAATTTGCATAAGATAAATGTATGAAAGGCATTATGATAAATCTGCAAAAATAAGTCAATGGAAGCTGATCTTTAGGTACTAAACATTCTGACAAATCCATCATGGCGATTGTAAGTTTTAGTAGTAAATTTATGAGACATTTAGAATAAAACGAAGTGATATACGACACGACGGCTCTTGTTTCAAGTCTTGTTTACCACTGAACTTAATATACTTTCACAAACCTCAGCATAGCCTAGCATAGGTTAACAATTCGAATTACGATAAATGTACCTAGGCCAGCAATGATAAACGGTAAACTTATTATATGCGAGGAAATATTGAAGGCGAAACCGTACATAGTGTACAATCGTTACATCTGTGTTCTTCATTGTTGTTGTATATTACATATTTAAAACTAGCTGACCCGGTGAACTTCGTACCGCCTAACAGTCAATGACTATAGTGATACCTTTAAGCTAAACTTAATTTGATCCGCTAAAAATGCGGACGAAAGAGGGGGGAGGAGTGTGTTTTTCTCACTAAGGCACCTCCCCTGGTACCAGTCGGCAGCGGAGGAGTTCCCTAGATGGAACCAACGGTGGCGTCTACAGTTCCAGTCAGGCCGAACTAATTAGTGTAATCCCTATAAAGCTGCTCTGACATATTCGGATACCAGGTCTATAGGGATTTCCAATACCGAGCCAGGGTGTTGGAGAAGAGTTGGTGGCGGATGAGCCCTTAATGGGCCAACGGCAGCGCTCAAATCCCAAAGTGGGTTACTGGCACCGGAATAACCGGCCTGCTGTCCTAAGGTCAAGGGCCTGGCCCTCCAGGTTGGGGGTTGTACCGTCGGGGTAACTTCCCGACCATGTAAAAAAACAGTAGTTATGAGAGAGACACGAGGAGCCTCGGATAACGATTTCCCTCAAACGGCAACCAGACCCAGAACGTCAACGGACAACGATTTAAGAGTATGTACCTTAAACGTGCGAACGCTCTACACTTTAGGTGCTACTCAAAAACTTGAGTCTGTCCTCACGCGATCCAGGAGATACGATGGATAGGATCAGGTATGATGAAAAGAAAAAATTGCGATATTTATTACAGCTGCCAAAAAAGATTGCATGTATTAGGATGCGGATTCGTCGTGGGAAATCGGCTTAGGATAAAAGTTATTGACTTTAAGCCGATAAGTGATCGCCTAGCTGTGATCCGCATCAAAGCTACTTTCCAAAACATAAGCCTAATATGTGCACACTCCCCTACCGACGAGGCTGAAGACCCTATTAAGGAGGAGTCCTCCTGGATGGAGCCTACGGAGCCTGTCCGGAGTACGATGTCAAAGTTGTGCTCGGGGATTTCAATGCTAAAGTCGGAAAGGAAAATATCTTTGGCGGGTTAGTTGGTAAGCACAGAATCCACGAAACGACCACAGACAACGGTTACCGACTGACTGACTTCGCGGCAGCTCGTAATACAGTGATAAGTAGCACTAGGTTTCCAAGGCTAAGGATCCACACAGCAACCTGGCGCTCTCCAGACGGTCGAACCGCCAACCAAATCGACCATGTGCTAATCGACGCGAGGCACGCATCCAACATCCTCAACGTGCACACATTCCGCGGGGCAAACGTCGACTCTGACCATTTTCTTGTTGCGGCTAAGTTCAGAGCTCGACTATCCAACGAGAAGAAGCTGCGTTCCGCCCAGAAGAAGAAATTCGACGTTGGACGCCTTAGCACACCTGGAGTAGCCAGAGTCTACAAAGAGCTCCTGAGTGAGAAACTCTCCGCAGTGTATTCACCTACCACAGATGCCAATACCCAGTGGTCCCAGTATCGCGACATCATCAAAGAGGTAGTCGAAACCACCTTAGGGTACCAGCCACCCCAGAGAAAGAGCCCGTGGTATGATGATGAATGCGTACGCTGGAAAAAGGTGACAGAAGATGCACATATGAAGACGCTGCAGCGCAAAACAAGGACAGAGAGGGAAGAGTATCGAGCCAGAAGGAGGGAAGAGAAGAAAATCCTGCGTAGAAAGAAGAGGGCCTACGCAGCCTCCCAGCTCAAGGAGATCGAAGAGTCCTGCGATGAAACAACATCCGGAAGTTCTATAAGAAAGCAAAGCAACTGGCTGCTAGTCACCGAAGCGCAGGGAATAGTAGATGTGTTTAAGCAGCACTTCCAGCTGCTGCTAAATGGGCATCATGTAGAGAGAGTGATAGGGCAAGAAGAGAACCCACGTCCAATCAATGAAGACCCAGTTCCACCACCCAGTATAGAAGAAGTTGACTTAGCAATAAAAAAGCTAAAGAACAACAAGGCCGCCGGCTCTGATGGTTTACCAGCGGAGCTCTTCAAATACGGTGGTGATGTTTTGGTAGGGCGCATGCACCAAATCATCAACCAAGTATGGGTGGAAGAAAGCATGCCCGATGACTGGACTATCAGCTCCATATGCCGCATCTACAAAAAAGGCGATCCTATGTCTTGCAAGAACTATCGAGGCATATCCCTGCTTAATGTCGCATACAAGATCCTATCCAACGTACTGTGTGAACGTCTCAAACCGTTCTGCAACACACTAATCTGCATGTACCAGTGTGGCTTCCGGCCCGGCAGATGGACTATAGACCAAATTTTCACACTGAGGCAAATCCTGGAAAAGACCAATGAATTTCAAGTCGAGACTCACCACCTATTCATCGACTTTAAAGCCGCATATGATAGCATTCATCGCCAGGAGCTTTATGTGGCGATGGCCGAATTCGGGATCCCGGCAAAACTTATCCAGCTATGTAGCGTGACGCTGGAGAACACACGCTGCAATGTGCAATTTGGAACTATTCCAAACATGCACCGGATTTCGGCAAGGAGACGCACTATCATGTTACTTCTTCCATCTCGTGTTAGAGCAGATAGTGCGCAGGGCAGGTGTCAACACGGAAGGCACTATCTTCAACAGATCCGTCCAGCTACTGGGGTTTGCAGACGATATTGACATCATCGGTCGCTCCCAGCGTGCCGTGATAGAGGCTTTTACGGCGATTGAAGAACAGGCTTAATTCGTTGGTCTTGTAGTAAATGAGGACAAGACTAAGTACATGCTATCAACAAACAAACAAGCATCTGTCCACCGCCTAGGACAGAACGTCACTATTGATAGCAACAATTTCGAGGTAGTTAAGGAGTTTATCTACCTCGGTGTAAACATGAACTCCACAAATGACATCGTAGTGGGGATCCGGCGAAGAATTACCCTAGGAAACCGCTGCTACTTCGGTTTGGCAAAACAATTGGGTTCAAAACTCCTAACTCGAAGGACAAAATGTAAGTTTTACAGAACCCTTATCCTGCCAGTTCTGCTTTATGGCGCCGAGTGCTGGACTGGGCTCCTTCGAAAGAAAAATTCTTCGGCGGATTTTTGGTCCTGTGTGCGAGGAGGGCGAATGGAGGAGAAGATACAACCGCGAACTCTATGAGCTGTACCAAGATGTGGATGTAGTCCAAAAGGCCAAAATACGTCGACTACATTGGCTCGGCCACATCGAGCGAATGGACAATAATGCTCCAGCTAAGAGGATCTTCGAATCCCAGCCGCCAGGTTCGAGACGACAAGTAAGACCGAAACTCCGTTTCCAGAGCACTTGGTCTGGATAACTGGAAGCAGCGTGCCCGGGATCGCAGTGGATGGTAGGCTACAGTGTCTCAGGCAGAGACTCTTCACGGGTCGGGAGCCCATTAAGTAAGTAAAGTAAGTAAAGAAAATAAAAATTCAATAAAATTACAAAAATCAAGTATTTCAATGGCGTGTCAGCAAGACATTTGCTTTGGTGAAGCTATATAGAATAGAACAGAATAGAAGCTATGTATTTTGCTACAAGGGTTACACTTGGATTGATTCTCTTCAGTGAAGCACCTTGTGATTAACAACATTTTTTTCATTTTGTTATCAGGCCCAAGAACAAATAAAGCGGATGGTTTGGATGGATCATGATAAAAACATTCATTTTCTAATTTCATACCACAAACACTCAAGGATTGGACTTGTGATTTGTCAATCGTCGTGAATGCAAGACGAATCGGAAATTAAATTCGTTTGAATTCGAATGGCATATCGGTTATGGGATCATCGAAGTCCTCGGAAAGAGAACATCTTTACCTTTGAATTTTCCATTGAGTATCGTCGCGTGAATCACATTGATCGTCAGTTTTCTTATCACCAAACGCGTTCCATTGCATAGTTTTGGTTGGTTTAGACTTCGAAGCATGATAACTACCGAGCCAACCTTTATTTGTATATTGTGCGGTGCTAAAGCAGGCACATCCAAGGAGTTAAAAAATTTTGTTGGATAGTTTATGGCTTCGTCTTCATTTGTTACACAATCAATTGATTTCGATAATTGCAGAGTAGCAACGATTTGATTCTGAATTACAAAGTTATAGTCATCCTAATTTTTATTCTTATGATGTTCGTAAATAATTTGTTGATGAGCTCGGGTCGGGACAAAATTGCAAATATTCTGTGGAATTTTCTTCTCGTGCTATTTCTAGAAGCCTAATTGCACTTATTTTTTGAAAAATTAGGTCTTCGGGGTCGCGGCATTTTTAATAAAAATACTCGCACAATAAGATTTATCAATAATACCCGCACAAAACAAAGAAATCGACCGGTAAGCTCTGTATGTTTTTTTTTTTAAACAAATCACAGACAAAATTAAACTTTCACGATTTACAGCTATGTATATATATACTGACAGGCAGCGGCAATGGAACGTTCCGAGAATTTTTCATACATTCTGTGTTTTCAATCTTGTGGTACGGATGACTGATTGATCGAATGATCTGGAATGATTAGGACCAATCGATTTGACAGCTATTGTATTTTTGCTTACATTTCGATTTTGTGAAATTATTTCCCAGTTACAGTTTGAGAATTTTTTGATTCTATCTGGAAAACAAAACCGAAATCGGATTATTTATAAGGACTTTAGTATAATTTAACTAACATTATGAATTACAACTTTGCACCTACATTTTCCAGTGTTTATGAATTGTGGGCTTACATAATGTCGTCGCAATCATGTTAAGAGAAATTGTTTCCCACAAAAAACTGAAGTTATAGCTCAATTTCAGTAGGAACTAACTTCACATAAAATAAGTGAAATTTTTTCTCACACGAGGTGAAGTTATTGTCCCTGAAGTTATTTCCCTGAACCGAGCATAATAATAGTACTGATAGCTTGATTGTGCAACTATTTAAGCTCAAACTCATCTGCGAGCCAAATTCAGTTTGGCGACTTATGTACCAACAAAATAAAATTTTCAATGAGTTTGTTAAGATGCTGCCACGATAAGGAGGTCGCTAAAATCAGCTCAAAGAGAGTGTATTCTTTGCAATGGTAAATGATACAGTAACCATGTCAAAGGCAAATGATATTGAATGGCAAAAGCGTGAAAAGTGGTTTTCCGCTTGATGTTATGTGGCTGAGTAGGAAACTATTTGCACGCAAAAGTAATTTATTTCCGGCACAAAGTGTCGACAAATAATGTAAGAGTATTTTCGAAAGTTACTAAGTTACTATACAACTTTGGCAGGATGTTGTGAAATAAAAGCTTAAGAATTATATGGTCAGGTTGAGCTTATAAAACTTATTGCTCGTCTTCTATAAAGTATATTTTTTATATTAAGAAATTTTGCTAAATATTAAACGGATTGTGGTATTTAGCAAGATCTCGTTTGCTTTCCTTTCCATCTGAATCAGAAAGTTTTTTTTTTTTAGAGGTATAGAACTTCGAATTGAAGTAAAACACAAAAAAAATCATTTAAATGTCCATCAATTGGAAGGATAATTTTATGCCATTAATGTTTAAATATGATTTCGGGCATGTGGCCGCCGCGGCTGCTTCGAATAAAGCCAAGTCTAGAGGTCCAATTTTCAACCACTTTTTCGAGCATTTGGGGCTGTATGTCGGCAATAACGCCAAGAATGTTGGCTTCCAAGTCCCCTAACGTTTCTGGTTTGTTGGCGTAGGCGAGCGACTTCATATATCCTCAAAGAAAATAATCCAATGGTGTCAAATCACACGATCTTGGTGGCCAGGTTAGGTTGGGTTAGGTTGATGGGTAGATGCTGCTGAGATGCCCTTGTTGAGGGGTTAGCCGATGTCGTTGGCGATGAAGTTTTCTCCCTCACGTTACTCGACTTTTTCCAGCCATCCTGACAAGCAACACTGGTTTTGACAGCTGACGTGTGTTTAGTACCTTGTGTCACTGTCAAACAGCTTCAGTTTGGTTTGCAATTTAACCATGGATCGTCTTACAAATGAACAACGCTTGCAAATTATTGAATTTTACTATCAAAATTCGTGCTCGGTTCGAAATGTTCATCGCGCGCTGCTTCCATTTTATGATCGGCATTCTCGACCTTCTGAGCAGTCTATTCGGAAGATTGTGACCAAATTTCGCACCAAATTTACTTTGTTGGACATTAAACCACCAACACGTTTACGTACTGTGCGTAGTGAAGAAAATATTGCGGCCGTATCAGCTAGTGTGACAGAAGACCGCGAAATGTCGATTCGGCGCCGTTCCCAGCAGTTAGGCCTTTGTTACAGAACTACGTGGAAAATTTTGCGGAAGGATTTGGGCGTAAAGCCTTTTAAGATACAGCTGGTGCAAGAACTAAAGCCAGCCGACCTACCACAACGCCGAATTTTTGGTGAATGGGCTCTTGGAAAGCTGGCCGAGGATCCGCTTTTTTATCGAAAAATTGTGTTCAGCGATGAGGCTCATTTTTGGTTGAATGGGTACGTAAATAAGCAAAATTGCCGCATTTGGAGTGAAGATCAGCCAGAAGCATTGCAACAGCTACCAATGCATCCCGAAAAAGCCACTGTTTGGTGCGGTTTATGGGCCGGCGGCATTATTGGGCCATATTTCTTCAAAGATGATGCGAATCGCAGCGTTACTGTCAATGGTGAACGCTACCGAGCGATGATAACAAACTTTTTTTTGCCCGAAATGGAAGTTCTTGACTTGCATGATATGTGGTTTCAACAAGACGGTGCCACATGCCACACAGCACGCGAAACAATGGCGCAATTGCGAGGCGAGTTTGGTGAACAGTTAATTTCACGTTTCGGGCCGGTCAATTGGCCGCCTAGATCGTGCGATTTGACACCATTAGATTATTTTTTGTGGGGGTATGCCAAGGCTAATGTGTATAGGGACAAGCCCGCTTCGATTGACGCACTGGAAGCCAACATCCATGCATTCATTCGTGAGATACCGGCTGATATGTGTGAAAGAGTATGCCAAAATTGGACTCAGCGGATGGGCTACCTGAGACGCAGCCGCGGTCAACATTTGCATGAAATTATCTTTAAACATTAAATTGCAAGGTTCAAACTATCGATTCAAATAAATATTTCATTAATTTTTTCGAATTTTTTGTGTTTTTTTTTTAAAAAAAGTTCTAAACCTCTTAAAAAATCACCCTTTATATCTCAAGTGACAAAGACTGGGGCATTGACAGAGGAAGTGAGGTGTATCCTCGTGTACCTCTTCGTCTTCACACCCCCTACATATGTCGTCATTCTTGAGTTTCAGTTTCATTGTGTGGTTTCTTAGGAAGTTGTGACCTGTTAGGGCCCCTACCAGTTTATACATCGACGTTCTGTCAAACTGCATGAGTTTGCTAGTCCGACTTGGATTGTATTCCGGCCATAGCTTCCTTGATATTTCGCAGGTAGTTAATTCATTCCACCTGTTGTTGGCTTTCATTCGGATCTTATCTTCCACCCTCTCTCTGAGATTGCAGAGTGGTGGCCTGATAAATTTGATCGCACGATCTTGATCCATAGCGGATCCATTCCTAGCCAGTTCGTCAGCTCTCTCATTGCCGGTTTTATCCCTGTGTCCAGGAACCCAGCATAAGCGCGTAATGTGCTGCGAGCAGAGAACCTTGAGCTCTTCACGGCAGCGGCGAACTAGTTTTGATTTAATTTCAATAGCAGACACTGCTTTTATAGCCGCCTGGCTGTCAATGAATATGGTAATATCATCCCTTGGTATTTCCAACATTGATACCATATGGGCAGCTTCGCCGATAGCCAGAACCTCCGCTTGAAACACACTACTATGGTCAGGTAATCTGATCGAGTGATGTATGTTCAATTCTTCAGAGAAAATTCCAGCACCTGTTCCACAGTCCATCTTAGAACCATCTGTATAGATGGATATCGATTTCCTTTTTGTGGGTTCATCCGTGTTCCATTCTTCTCTGCTGGGGAAATAGCAAGAGAATGGTTTATCGAAGTCAAGGTAGGGAGACAAGTAGTCAGAAGTGACAGCATCTCCCATGTATTTGTTCAGAATCTGTGCGTGTCCCATTTTATAGGGTTTCCAGCTTTTGGATTGGCTGATCCTAAGGGCACTTTTGGCTGCAGATTCTTGCATATAAATATCTAACGGTATCAGGTTGAGAATTGCCTCCATTCCAGCCGTAGGTGTTGTCCTTATTGCACTGGTTGTGCTAATACACGCTAGTCTTTGTATTTTGGTCATTATTTTGAGATTTGATGCTTTGTTTGTGGCTTGCCACCAAACTAAGCTTCCATACGTGAGTATTGGACGCACAATAGCCGTATACATCCACAAAATTATTTTAGGATTTGGTCCCTGATTTGGTTTTAATGGACTGTAATTATGTATTTTGATTATGTTTAGTTAAATAATTTTTTGGTTATAAATATTTTATAAAGTGTGTACAAATGATTACTGTGTATGATGTGTGTTGTCCGATGGTCCAAATTGAAAGAGAAAGATTCCGTCTTCTTAGAAGCTAATGAAGCGATAGCGAATATGATGATAAAGCAACATAAGAAAAGAACAACAAATTACTGTAACATTCGGAGTACGAGTACATACAACTAGAGCGCAAGTAAAATAGAGAGTACTGACAGTTAAAATATAATTGCAAATTATTATGTAATAAGTGTAGGGTAGTATTTAGGATGTTGGGCACTTAGTGCATATAGTTCTGAACATTCAGCCCCCCCTGGAAGACTCCGGTCTTTCAGATATAGGTAATGGGGCAATCTTCACCACTGGTCGTGTGTAATCCCCAAACTGTGTATGTACAGTGACTACTCGGCATCTGTTATCTCTTCCAGGATGAAGTTTGATTATTCGGCCAAGAATCCATTTCGATGGAGGTAGATTCGGCTCCTTGAGCAATACGATGTCATCTATCTGTACGTCGCGTTCGATTGAATGCCATTTGGATCGATTTTGTAATGACGTCAGATACTCCTGGTGCCACCGCTTCCAGAAACCTTGCATCAAAGTCTGTAAAAGATACCAGTTAGTTCCCTTTGAGATATGTAAATTTGAAAGATCTGGTTGCGGTACTGCAGAGTATGATTCTCCAATCATAAAATGAGATGGAGATAATGCAGTGGGTTCGAAGTCTGATGTTTTCCACATAGGGCGCGAATTAAGTAGACATTCGATTTTAGTTAAAAGAGTGTACATCTCTTCGTAGGTGAGTCTGTTTTCTCCTATAACTCGTTTTATGTGCATTTTCACCGACTTTACACCAGCCTCCCACAGTCCTCCAAAGTGAGGTGCGGAAGGTGGTATAAATCTCCAACTAATGTAGTCCTTAGAGAGATGGTTAACGATAATGTTGTGATGTTGTTCACTAAGGAGAAGGTCGTAGAGCTCTCCAAGCAGTCTTTTAGCACCATGAAAGTTTGTTGCATTGTCACTCCATATTTCTGACGGCCTTCCGCGACGCGACACGAAACGATCTAAAGCCAAAAGAAACGAGTTCGATGAAAGGTCGCCAACGAGTTCAATGTGGATTCCTTTGGTGACGAAACATACAAAAATCGCTATGTATGCTTTTACGAACCTTGGATTTCTCCCAGGAGCTAACCGTAGCGTTATAGGACCCGCATAGTCGCAACCGACCTTACTGAAAGGACGCGAGAACCGTACCCGCTCCACTGGGAGATCTGCCATGAATTGTTTAGCGGACATTTTACGCTGCCGGAAGCATAAAACGCAGTCGTGCACTGTTTTTCGTAACAGATTTCTGCAACCGAGGATGTGATACCGTTGTTTTAGAATTGTGAACATGAGAGATACACCAGCATGAAGGTAATGTTTGTGAGTGTATTGAACGATAAGTTTTGTTACAGAATGCGATTTGCATAAAATTATAGGATGCTTTTGTTCGTAAGATAAGTCTGAGTATTTTAAACGGCCACCGACGCGAAGCACTTTGTTAATGTCAATAAACGGAGATAAGGATATCAATTTGTTTCGCGATGATAGTTCTTTACCGTTTTGCAGAGCTTCAATTACAGAAGCAAATGAAGAACGCTGAGCGCATCTGATTAAACGATTTGAAGAGTCTGAAATTTCTTCTGCTGATAAAAAGTTGTAATTCTTACGATTCGGCAAATGAAAATAGTTTCCAATGAATCGAAAAATGTATGCAACTACGCGCACGGATTTGATCCAATTTGATGAATTAGTGATGATTTGTTCAATAATGTTATTTCCAACTAAGTTAGACACGAATACCTGAACCTTGGATGACTTCCGTTCCTCCAATTGATCGACAGGAATACCTTGTATACCACACTGCGATACCGGCCAGTCATCCGATCCGTTTTTGAGCCAAGATGGACCAGTCCACCAGATTTCTGTAGAAGCTAGAAGAGATGGCAATATTCCACGGGATGCGACATCAGCTGGGTTACAAGGAGATCGTACGTGATGCCATGATTTCAATGGGATTATCGACAGAATTTCCGATGTGCGGTTGCCAATGAAAACCGACCATTTTTTAGGAGGTGCAGAAAGCCAATGGAGAACAATTGAAGAATCGGTCCATGCTAATACCTTTAAATCATTAGCCTGCAAAGATAATTTTATTTTATTAATAAGACGGGTTAGGAGAACAGCTCCGCAAAGCTCGAGTCTTGGAAGAGAGAGTATTTTGATTGGTGCGACCTTGCTCTTGGCTGCCACCAATGATATTGAAATCTCGCCAGTTACGCTAGTACTCCGACAGTACACAACAGCTGCATATGCATCCAGCGATGCGTCACAAAAGGCGTGTAGTTCGCAATTGAATTTGTTACTCCATAGAATCCTAGGAATGTAAATAGACTCGATGTGATGAAGCTCCTTACGAATAGTAGTCCAACGATGTGCAAGTTCTTCTGGAACCTCGTCATCCCAGCCTAATTTTTCCCTCCAAAGGTCTTGGAAGAAGATCTTAATGGCAACAATAACTGGAGTGACGAATCCTAATGGGTCAAATATTCGCGAGGCGTCAGATAGTATTCGACGTTTTGTGCATAGTGATTGGTTTGGAAGGTTTACCTTGTAGGTAAAGCAATCCTTTGATGGGCACCACTGCAACCCAAGCACCTTTACCATATTAGAGTCCTCGAACTCGATTGGAGAAATCTCTCTTTGGTCCTCTGGTAGCGACAATAGAAGAGGCCAACAGTTGGTGGTCCACTTGCGAAGATTGAAGCCTGCTGATTTGAGCACGTCTATAAGTTCGTTTCGTAGAATAATCAACTCCTCAATGGAATCAGCGCCAGTAATGACGTCATCGACGTAGAAATCGTTTTTGATAATCGACGCAACTTGAGGATGGTTTTCTGCGGAGTCTAAAGCAAGCTGCTTAAGTGTGCGAACTGCCAGGAATGGAGCAGCAGAAGTACCATAAGTTACTGTTAAAAGCCTAAAATGTTTTACAGGATCTTCTGGGTTATCACGCCAAACAATTCTTTGAAATTGTGTGTGATTTGGTGAGACCCAGATTTGACGGTACATCTTCTCGATGTCCCCCGAAATGGTGTATGTATGGCGACGACATCGAAGACATATAGAAAATATGTCACGCTGTATTGTGGGGCCAACGAGAAGCGATTCATTTAATGAAGAGTAACAATTGCTGTTTGACTTAGCAGAGCCGTCGAATACCACACGTACCTTAGTTGTACTGCTATCACCTTTAAAAACTGGGTGATGTGGCAAATAATAATGATTATTTGGTTGTTGAAGTTCAGTCAAAGGGATTTCTTCCATATGACCCAGCGATATGTATTCGTTCATGAAGCGAGAATATTGGGTTTTTAGGTCAGAATTGGATAAAAATCTCTTCTCGATGGAGTACAGACGATTCAACGACAGACGAAAAGAGTTTCCTGGACTTATGTTAGAGGTGGATTTAAATGGTAGTTGTACAATATATTTCCCATCTGAGTGACGATTGTGGGTTGAAGCAAAATGATCTTCAGCTAGTTGTTCTTCAACTGATAAAATTGGTTCATGATGAATTTCCTCTAGGCGCCAAAAACGTTCGAGGTCGAATTCCTGAGAGTAATCTAACTGGGTACAATATGTCCTCACTTCCATATTGGTTGGTGTAAGATGCTTGTAGCTACCTGCTATAACCCAGCCGAATATTGTTGGTATGGAATTAGGAGCACCTCCGTTTGTAGGTTTCGAAGGTCCCTCAATAATGCTGAAGGCCTGATCTGACCCAATTAAAATGTCGATAGGACCAGGTATATTGAAATTTGGATCAGCCAAATTCAGTGAACGGAAAGCAATAAAATTGACATTCGTTACCGCAGTTGGTGGAAGTAATGATGTCAATTTTGATATGACGTAACAATTGATGTCGATATTGTTTGAATCATATCTCGAATGCAAATTCAGGGTTACCAAACCGTTAGTAACACCTGCTGAGGTTGATGAGATTCCCATAATAGGAATGCAAGATCTTTTTCGAGAGAGTCCTAGACGTTGAACACATTGTTCGGTTATGAAAGAGACTTGGGATCCTGTGTCCAGCAACACGCGAATATTTTGATAAAGTCCTTCTTTATCACGAGTTCTTACCACAGCAGTAGGAAGAATAGTAGAAGTACGACGATTTCTTTCGAGGGAGTGATTAGTCACGATAGGATCAACGAAATCCTGAGGCGATGACGACGAAGAATGAGGTTGGTGTAAAGTGGAGCTTGTTGGCGAATCTGGTATGTTTTGTGAAAGATGCACTAGAGTGTGGTGACGAGACTTGCATGTTTTACACCGAAAGTTTGAGCGACATTTGTTAGAGGAATGACCATAGCGAAGGCAATTGAAGCATAACGCATTTTCCTTAACAAAGGTACGACGAGCATTGACCGCTAGACCGACAAAGGTTTTGCAATAAGGAAGAAGGTGATCTTCTTTACACTTTGGACACCCAGATTTGGTTTCCACCATGTGTGTTCGAACAGTGCTTTGAGTTTTGCTATTTGCTTTAGCACGAGTTAAGGTATAGCAGGACTCCAAACAACTACACCGATTTTCTAAGAAGTTAATGAATTGAATGATCGTACAGTCATCATCGGATCCCACCTCTTCAGCCCATGACTGTTTTGTGTCGAGGTCTAATTTTTGCAGCAAAATATATATGAGCCAAGGATCTCTAGAGTTAGAGTCCAGGGCCTTTAACCCTCGTATAGTTTCATCAGCTCCATCTGTTAGTTTTCGAAGAGACTGAACGTTAGCTGAACTGCACGATGGTAATGAAATAAAAGATTGTATGAACGATTGAACAATCAAGTGTTTTTTGTCGAAACGCGCCTCAAGTTTATCCCAAGCTTCAATGTAATTGTTCTCGGAACATGAAATATGTTTTATTAGATTGGCTGCGTCTCCACCCAAGAACGATTTTAGATATTGAAATTTTTGTGTTGCAGTAATAGATGGATTGCAATCGATTGTTCCTATGAACAGGTCCTTAAACCCAGGCCAGTCTTTGTAGTCACCGTAAAAGGTTGGAATGACACATTCTGGCAAATGAACCGACTTAGAATTTTGTGTATTTTTCGCATCCAATTTTTGTAACAGTGATGCTTGCTGAGAGGCCAATTTCTCACTAATTGATAAATCAGTTGAAACATCTTTAGTACTTTCGCGGATCGCACTGGTAAGTAATGAATGTGCCTGACAGTATTTCTCTTCGTACTCGGCAAAATCTTGCTCAGGATCTACGAAATCTACTTCATCGCAAAAGTTGTATAACTTATCTTGAAGAGATGTAAAACTCGACCAGGCTTCCGCAAGACGAGCAAGATGAATTTCCAACAATTCAAGTGTTGTGGAATCATCAATCGACTGTACAAAAGATAACGCCCTTGTAATACCCGCTTTGGCATGACCGCATTTGGCTTTTATGGCATTCATTGTTTTTTTTTTTTAATAAATCACGATTGCCCAAAAAAGATGAACACAATTGGCAATCACCGAATTAACCGAATGTGCAAAAAAGTTTGAATAAAGTTTTTGTTCATATGCACTTAATAAATCGAAGTAAGATTAAGCATGCAGTCTATATGTGTTTGATTGGCAATTCACAAAGATTTAGGGTTAAAACACGTGTTTTAAAATACATATACACGCGATATATGTAGGAAACCGTGTATGCAAATTTTCTTAACAATGTTCACGCATCTACCCGTAAAGTTTTTCACGACACGAGGAGCACCCAATCATGTATATTATACATGCAGCAACCATTGGTTATCAAAAGGAGTTTTTTCGAAAATAAATTAAATCCCAATGCCCTGAACACCATTAAATCCGGCTCTTGAAGGACCAAAATGATTTGGTTTTAATGGACTGTAATTATGTATTTTGATTATGTTTAGTTAAATAATTTTTTGGTTATAAATATTTTATAAAGTGTGTACAAATGATTACTGTGTATGATGTGTGTTGTCCGATGGTCCAAATTGAAAGAGAAAGATTCCGTCTTCTTAGAAGCTAATGAAGCGATAGCGAATATGATGATAAAGCAACATAAGAAAAGAACAACAAATTACTGTAACATTCGGAGTACGAGTACATACAACTAGAGCGCAAGTAAAATAGAGAGTACTGACAGTTAAAATATAATTGCAAATTATTATGTAATAAGTGTAGGGTAGTATTTAGGATGTTGGGCACTTAGTGCATATAGTTCTGAACAGTCCCCTTTTGCCGAAGATTCGATTACATGCGTAGAAAGCGTTTGCAGCTTTCTTTACTCTTTCATTGACGTTCATTTTCCAGTTAAGCTTCCTATCTAAGATTGTACCCAGATATTTAGCACTCCCGGTGACCCTGAGTTCGGAATCACTCTTTTGCTGCAGAACAAGACTAATTCAGTCTTCTGTGGATTGACTCCAAGACCGCATTGTTTTGCCCACATATTGAGTGTTCGTAATGCGTTTTATAGCAGTTCGCTTATGGTAGGTAGGAATTTGCCTGTAGCAAGTATTACTACATCGTCCGCATAAGCGGTTACCTTGACCCCTTTATTTTCGAGTTTCACTAGTATTTCATTTATGACAAGGACCCAGAGTAAGGGGGATATGACTCCTCCTTGTGGTGTACCTCTAGAGGCTGTCACTCTAAGGTCAGTGTCGCGTAGTTTTGCATTAATCTTCCTTTTATTAAGTAGGCTTTCAATCACGTTGATAAGTGGTTGGTCAACGTTGGAATTGAGTAGCGCTCTCCTTACTGCGCACGTTTTGACATTGTTAAATGCTCCCTCAATGTCTAGGAACGCGGCTAGTCTATATTCTTTGGCCTTTAAGGACTTTTCTATGGTGCTGGTGACCTCATGTAACGCGGTCTCAACTCCTTTACCTTTAATGTAAGCATGTTGTGCCGTTGATATCACATTGTCGATCCGACTGCGGATAAAAACGTTTAAAAGCTTTTCGAAGGTTTTCAGGATAAAGGATGTTAGGCTTATAGGCCTAAAGTCCTTCGCAGCCGTGTGGCTGGACTTGCCTGCCTTCGGAATAAAGACGACCCTTACTTCTCGCCATACCTTGGGAATGTGACCGCATTCCAGGCAGCGTGTGAAGAGTCTCATCAGGGCTGGTATAACGATTGACCTGGCTTTCTGGAGCATGATTGGAAAGATTCCGTCAACCCCAGGTGATTTAAACGGTGCAAACGTATCGATCGCCCATTTAGTTTTTTCCTCGGTTACTATACCCCCTGGAATTGTTGCAGCGGTAGTTGCTATGCTTGAAATAGACTGGACGGTTGTTGCTGGGATGCAACCCGGAAAGTGCGTCTGTAAAAGCAGACTTAGAGTCTCTTGAGAGGACTGCATCCAGTTACCACTGTTGTCTTTAAGATATCCTGGAACCGCAGGTTCTTTGGATAGGATCTTCCTAAGTCTAGCTGATTCCCTAGTACTTTCTATTTCATTGCAGAACTTATGCCAGGCTGTGCGTTTAGCACTTGTGACAGCACTTTTGAATTTACGTTGACCGGCTTTGTATAGATCCCAGTCTGTCTGTAAGTTAGTGCGTTTGGCCAAATTGAACAGAGATCTAACTTTCCTTCTGATTTCAAGGAGGTCTTTGGACCACCACGATTGAGTATTCCTTTTCCTGATTGTCCGTAGAGGACAGGCTATCTCGAATGCATTGCTTAGGATTTTATTTAAATTATCTGTGAATGCATCAATTTCGTCTGGTGAACTCATTTCTTGGTTCTTAAGATTCTGACTATTCCTCACGGCCTCTGAGACAAAAGTGTCCCAATTGGTGAGTCTTGGGTTTCTGAATTTACCTCTGCCTACTAACTGTTCGTCTACTAGAAATTCTATAATTCTGTGATCTGAGAAGGATGGCTCAAGGGAGACTCTCCATTCCTTCACAGTTAGAGTTTGTGAGTTACTGTAGAGTGTTAAGTCTAACACCTCACGTCTATTCCTAGTTACGAAGGTCGGCTCATTGCCAATGTTGGATACTAAGAGATTGTTGCTAATTATAAATTCTAATAGAGACTCACCTCGTACATTTATGTCCGTACTTCCCCAGAGCGTATGGTGGGAGTTAGCATCACAGCCAGCAATCAGATCCAATCCCTCCCTTTCTGCTGTTTTGACGAGTGTGCAGGATAGCTCTGGGGGTGGATTGTCTGTTTCGTGTGGCATGTAGATTGTCGCCAGTACCAGCGCGCCTTTTCCTGCCCTGTCCCATTTGACTGCTGTTTGGTCCGAGCCGCTGAGACTAGGTAGAAGAAAAAGTTTAAGCTGTTTTCTGGCGACAATACATGTTCGTGACTTACCATTTTCTGGTGTGTTGTGGTATATAACCAAATCTTTGGAGCTCAGCCCGCTTATCTTTCCCCGGAGAATCCAGGGTTCTTGAAGCAGGGCGACATCTATGGATTTCTTGGATCTTGGTGGCCAATTGACAGGTCCATTCCGCGAAATTATGCGCTCATCGAATGTTTCCTTCAATAAATCGATTGTGACGTGCGCTGTGTGGCATGTAGCGCCGTATTGTTGGAACCACATCTCATCCACATTCATGCCATCCAATTCGGGAACAAAATAGTCGGTTATCATGGCTCTATACCGGTCTCCATTAACGGTAACTGACTCTCCAGCATCATTTTGGAAGAAGTATGGCCCAATGACTCTACCAGCCCCTAGAGCACACCAAACAGTCAGTTTTTGTGGATGTAATGGCGTCTCAAGGGTCTCATGTGGATTCTCTTCACTCCAAATGCGGCAATTTTGCTTGTTGACGTAGCCATTCAACCAAAAATAGGCCTCATCACTGAACAAAATTTTGCGATGAAAATCAGCATCGATATCAATCTCATTTTCGGCCCATACACCAAAATCACGACGCATTGCATGGTCTCGCGGCTTTAATTCTTGTGAGAGCTGGATCTTGTAAGGTCGTAAGCTAAGATCATTGCGCAAAATCTTCCATAAAGTTGATGGACAAAGCTCCCATTGCTGTGCACGGTGGCGAATCGGTTCATCCGGGTCCTCTTCAACACTTTGCTCTACAGCGGCAATTGTTTCTTCGGTGCGCACTGTTCGACGTCTCTGCGGATGCGTATTATCACATAGAGTAAACAAAGTGCGAAAACGATCCATGGTTAACCGAATTATTTGCTCTGATGGACGATTATGTCGACCATAAAATGAACGGAGCTGGCGGTAAACTTCGCGAACTGAACCATTATTTTCGAAATAAATTTGCACGATTTGCAAGCGTTGTTCATTTGTCAACATTTTCATGATGAAATTGCAAACCAAACTAAAAATAAATCACTTGATAGCTTACAAAATGGCCGGCAGTTAAAATAGTGTTGCCAACTTAAAGTTCTATACCTCTAAAAAAAACACCCTGTTTAAGAAAACGCTGCAAATGCCATCATATCATGTATCGTCGTCGCCTATCGAATGTAATAACGTCTACCACAATATGGTATTTCCACTGCACCCGAAAATTCCAATCTGTATGTCATACCTTAATTTTTGCCTATATTACGAAAGCAAATGTTGGCTTGGCTCAAAATTATACTTTGACACTGTTTTCATAATCGCATTAGCTTTACAACTCTGAGAAGGATATTGCATTCAAATCAATTCTGACATTACGATGATAGAGGAACTTAAAAAAGTGGGTTTCGCAGTTCTGTCCGTAAGTACATCGGCTCTTGAGGCTTAGAGCCTAAACAGCTGAACGGACTCGTTTCAAACTTCGAAATTGGTGTATGTGGGGTTAAGGAAAATTAATATTTTTTACAAGTCATTCCATAACGAATTTTGGATGCATATACTACTTATATCATTTTAGTGACATCGATATCAAAAAATTGTTCGCATGTTCGCAAAAAATTAATATAAATAAATATAATATATAAAATAATAAAAATAATGTGAGAGGGAAAATAGGTAGCGAAACTTAAGCTACCTATTTTTCCTCTTACATTCCCATTTTTTTCGATATTCAACTGCGGTTTCCCTTTTGACTGTTTTGTAAAAATTATCGATTTGTTAACAATTAACAAAGGCACAAAACTGACAAACTGCACTATCGCTTAAAAAAAATGTAAGAAAAATTACAAAAAAACGTCAGTTTCCCAGGGTTCAATCGCGTAATTACTAAACGACCGAATGACATCGTCTCGACGATGCTTCTTCTTTGTATAACAACAACAAAAACGATAATCGTCGAAACGATTGGACAATCATCGTTTTTTGTTGCTTCATGTTACTAATTCAACTGACCAATAATGTCCTCAAAATGATTCGATTGAACGATGGCTATTTTGCAATCGTTTCATCGTTTTTGGTGTCTATATCTAAGTATGTATAAGAAAATATTTAAAGGAAAACACACACTTATGTTCTTTTTGGAGGCTACTCGCTCTTATCCGAGTTGTAAGAGAATGCATTCTTAGTAAAAAAAAATGGTAATTGCACTTTTTTGAATATTAAATGAATTTCATTTATTTATTGCATACATTTTTAATGCAATCATAAAATTGAATTCGTTGATTTCTTTTACAACTCGACCCTAAGCTATACAAATTCTACTAGCTATCTATTTTTGCATTAAATGCCCAATTCCATATCAATCAACGACCACGAAGAAGAATAAACAAATTCAAGAAAGAAAAAAAAGAATTTCCATAAATTTTTTGATTTTTTAATTGTCAGAGTTTGTTTACAGTCATGTTCAAAATGAAAACGATGAACGATTCGATTGAACAATGCGATGAATATGTTCTATGAAGCAAACTTAAAACGATGTCGTTTTGTTCAATCGTTTCGACGATATCATATTTCATTCATTCATTCTGCGGCGAAATGATTTTTCTCCAAAAAAACAAACAAAAGACAATAATTGTAGGAACAAAAATGTCTTATTTTCTTTCTATAGGTACAAATGACTATTTCGCAGCTTATTCCTTTATTAACCGTTTTGTAAGATACATGTTTTCGTGGAGAAATAAAACAACAAATTTGAATATTTTTGGGAACGCATCCATCAGCTGAAAGAAACTCACTCTTCTTTATTTTTTCCACAAAGCGTGGTTATTTTCATCGATCTAAAATTATCTAATTTTTTTTATAAAATCGTACTTTTAAAAGTAAAATTTGTATTCTTCAAATTTTGCTAAAAGGCAAATCTCTTTTTAAGGACATTTAGTACGTTGATATCCATGGTGAAATGTAGTTTGAATGAATTTTATCAGATAAATGATATTCCCACAATTGCGATGTTTTTTTTTTCGTAGGAACACTGCTAAATGCTGAGTGTCAGTATTTTGTTACACCTTCCGCCATTTAGAATCTTTTTTTTTTTGACTGCTTCATCTAGGCAGCGCCACATAATTTGTGAGCTTGTACTATTGCTACCGCCGCATAACGCAACTACCGCAGCCTCATTGTATTTAGGCAGTCACGCGTATTATTTAACACTTTCACTGCACAGACAGTAAAATTGAGAGCGCAAGGGAGGGAGTATTATTGAAAAAAATTGCCGTCGAAATCGGGGACCGGGGAGACGTAGGAAAGCTGTAGGTCTATTTTATACTTCTAAGTTTAAAAAATATGTAATTTCTATTAAGAACCTTGCTCTCAAATAAATCCATTAATACTGTTCTAACCCAGTGCGCTCCAGGTCAAGTTATATTCCATTTAAAACACTTTAAAACATTTAAATGCAAATGCTGAACAAAATAACATAAATCTCTCGAATTTCTAATGCAAGTTGGTGACTCTTTTCATGAAAATAACAAGAGAATATAATAATAATAATTTTGTTTCACCCAGAGTTGTAATGCATTATCTACACTTAACGAAGCGAAATGCGAATACAACGGAAGTATGTATCTTCTATATTTTGCTTTCAGGGAAAAGAGAGCTTATTCATATTTTATTGCGAGTTTTTCTGCTGCCGTACCGATGTCATTATGAGATAAAATATACATTTTCGTATCAATGGGAAATCTGTGTAGTGTCCCTCTCCTTGGCAGTAAAGTTTTGGAAATGTACCTCTCGTTTAATTTGACTAATGGATTTTGATATTAACCAGAATTCGCAAGTGGTAGAAATTTGACCATTTATAATATTCAAAGAATAAGACCAAAATGAATTTTGAATTTTTTATTTCAGTTTTTGTTATTAACGAAAAATTTGTACTCAAAGTTAGTATCACGTCTATCCCGCACTAATTCTATATATTAACTGACTATGTTATGAATATGACTACTATAATGTTGAAGTTGAATTAAACAGCGGTGCTTACAGAGTTACTGTGGTGTTATAGGCTCGGTCATATTGACTTCGTCGACGTCCTCGTTGAACGCTGAATTCGATCCACCGCTTAATACGATCTGCCGCCCATACTGCAGAATATTGTTCTTAACTCCGTGGAGCGAACGGAATGTCTGCCACTAGGTATCTATCATGTGGCAACACTGTGGTTCTAGTTATAACGTGAGGTCCCCGATACTTCGCCTCCAGTTTACGTGATGTTCCCGTGCTGCTTGGATTATCATTCAAAATCATCACCAAATCTCTAACTTTGTATTTCTTTGCCTTTTTACGTCGTGAATCATGGTTAATTTTTTGTAGTTTTTGGGTTTTTGAGGTCATATCAGATATCCTTCCCTTCGCAATTGTTCGATGTGAGTTTCAGTTTGATTGAGATCAAAACAAAAACCCCATCATCATTTGATGCGCCGTCTTCCCGGTGGCTTCATTGTGAGTATTATTTATGCCCCATTGAACGGTTTTAATTTGCTGGTCCAATTTATTCCCGTCTTCTACAGTCGTTAGTAAAGCATGAAGAATGGTTCGATTGTAGCGCTCGACCTGCCCATTTGCGCAAGGAGTTTTTATCGCATTTAATAAATAGAATATCGCGTAACTAGTCTTTTATGAAGTCTTCGAACATTTTGGACGTGAATGCTGTTCATCGGTCGGTTACTATCCTTCGAGGTGTTCGAAAAAATACAACGTGTCCTTAAGAAAATTGATTACTGGTTTGGTTTGCGCATTCGGAGTAGGTTTTTGAAATGCGAACTTAGTTAAAGCATCAACTAGTACTATCATAATAAGTGTTTGTCTTTTGTAAACTTTAGAAATGGACCTAAATAGTCGATATGGATTGTTTCGAATGGTATATTTTTCTTTTCGAAAGTCGTTTTCCTGCTGAAAAATGTCACAGGGTGTAATTCGTTGCCTTCACCCTGCATCAACAATCCTGCAAGTCGGCGCGCTCTGGCGTCCATAAACTAAGTATTAAATAGAGCGTCAACTCCCGGGCTCCTACCCGATTCCCCCCGCAAATTTTGAAAATAAAATTCTGTCTTAAATTGCCTATCTGTGAATACATTATAAAAAAAAATTCAGCACTACCTTCTTGGTTATCCCATTGGGTCTTCTACAAGGTGGCGCAAAAGTAATCCTCCTATCAGAAAATGCTATAAATTTTGCGATTGGCCCCTAATGTCAGTTCTGTTTTGACATTTGTGTAGTAAACACATGCGAAATACACGTTAATAAACAATGTTACGCTACACTGCTCCAGAACGCGGAATATTGGTGACTATTTATTTGAGCAATAATCGGTCGGTGACTTTGGCACAACGTGAATTTCGTCGCAGATTTCCTAGCCGTCCAACGCCTACTGGTGAAACACTGCGACGTTTAGCCGCTCGCCTCGAAGAGACTGGCACAACACGAGATGCTGGCAGGCGTGGCAGACCCCGGAGTAGCCGTTCTGCAGAGAATATTGCTGCTGTAGCCGAAGATGTCATGGAAGCGCCGTCGACATCGACCAGACGACGTGACACGCAAATGGGTATCAGTCGACGGTCTTTACAGCGAATTTTGGTACAAGATTTGAAGATGTTTCCGTACAAAGTCCAGACGGTGCATCAGCTGTTAGCTGCTGACCGCCAATCGCGTCTAACATACGCTCAAGTCATCCTTAATCACCACCAAGAGGAAGATGATTTTTCATCAAAAATAATCATGAGTGATGAGGCCCATTTCCATCTTAGCAGGTACGTAAATAAGCAAAATTTACGCTTCTGGGGCACTGAAAATCCGCGTGTAACCCACGAAGAGCCATTACATCCGCTCAAAGTCACTGTATGGTGAGCTGTTTTCGCTGGAGGAGTCATCGGACCTTTTTTCTTCGAAGACGTCGCGGGCCAAACGGTTACTGTGAATGGTGAGCGGTACAGAGCAATGATCAACGAGTTCTTTTTTCCGCAACTTGATGAATTGGGATTGGAAAACATGTGGTTCCAACAGGACGGTGCAACGGCACACACTGCACGTGCCACAACCGATATGCTGAAGGATGCATTTCCCGGGCGCCTAATCTCCCGTTTTGGCGATTTGCACTGGCCAGCAAGATCGCCTGATTTGACAGCTCCAGACTTCTTTTTGTGGGGCTTTTTGAAGTCGCGGGTTTATGTCAACAAGCCTCAGACTCTTGCAGCTCTTAAAGACAATATCCGCCAAGAATGTGAGGACCTATCGCCGGAAGTTTTGGCCAAAGTGATGGAAAATGCCATAAAAAGGGCTCAAATGACAATCAACTGTGGCGGCGGCCATTTACATGACATCATATTCTCGACTTGATGTAAAAAAAATTAAAAGACCAAATAAAAATAATCCACAAGAAGAATCAAAGTTTTTAATTTTTTTTTTAAATTACAGCCAAAAAACATCGGAAGGTTATTTTTGCGCCACCTTGTATAATCGGCGCACATTCGGTCCTCTCCATTCTTTTTTTTCACCAGAATTACAGGAGAAACTAAATTTGATTGGGATTCCCTAATTGTTCCGCAGTCCAGTAGTTCTTCGACCATTAATGTCAGTACCTCTCTCTTGGCGTAAGGTACTTTATAGGGTCGATGTACTACTACCTCATTCCTTTTGAGTTCTATTTCCGTTTCTGCACAATTGTTGGTTTAAAGGCGACACAGCGGCAGCTGCAATAAGAGAAACGTGACTCGCAAACGAAAAGTTAATTTCACAAATGTTTTTTTGTTAATTATAAAGTACCTAACTAATAAATTTCAAAAGGTGAAAAATGAACAATGGCGATGATGATGTTTCTTTATTGTATGTATCATTTACTCCCCTGTATGTTTTGTTGTATTAGTGGTTTGGTAGAGTGAGTGACTTTAACTGCAAGTGTACCTTTATCTCACTATATTAATAGGAAAGTTCAATTTGGGTCCGGTTGCGAACTGACTCCAAGTACCTTCTTGATTGGAGTTCTACCAGTACCGGCCAGATCCGTGCATTTTGGAAGCAGCAGCCAATGACTCTGATGCTTTCTCATCCCAATTATTATAGATTTTCATAAGTCCCTCAACTCTCTTAATTCAACACTCGGCTGATACAGGCTCGATATTGCCTGGGGAAACATCGGCAATGCGTCTGAAGTTTCCCTTATGCTGCAATTTACGGTGAGGCGTTCTGCCTTATTTCAAGAACTTTAAGTTTTTCTCCTGATTATCGCTCTTGAATAATCAACGCTCGCTCCTTTGCGATCAAATCCTTTTCCCCTTAATTAGGTCCCATTCTCTAGCTCTCCACGAGTCGTCGTCTATAGACGATAGATAAGACTGCGAGCATTTCCCTTTGTTGACCGAACACTCAGCCACTCTATTACACCTCCTGTTCCGAATGCATTCATTGTCCTATTGGTTGGATGCTGCTTATCGTCATGCAATAATCTGTTCAATAAAACTCTCTTCATATTGGAAGATCACTTTGCTTGAGCTCAGCTTGGAGCTATTTAACATTAAAAATTTCCATTATTCAATATCTGAGGAAAAATCAATAAGACAAATTTAGATTCAAAAACTAACCTGTTTTAAGCTGTGGGTATATGTAATATATTTTTTTTAATAAATAAATAATTTGTGTGTAGGATAGACACAATATTTCTCTTAATTTTAAAGTTATAGATGATATCTAACCCTTTTTATTATGAACTTCTACAAATACTGTAGATGCTTATATTCCAAAAACTATTCAAATTGTGTTATATCTCTTTTAATACCTAATTACTGATTACAACCTCCCGCAATTGCAAAACCATCGCATTTCTCAGCTAACTTCAAAATAATTCTTAAGTCCACCTCCACCATGTTGGCATACTCTCACTCTTACTCTTGTATACAATGTTAAAGTACATTCATTTTTCATACGTTCTATTTTTGTCCCAAGTTACTTTTTGTTTCTTTTTTATTATGTTTTCATGCGGCAATAGTCAACAAAATTATTGATTTCCCTTCGTTTATTAAAACGATATTTATCAGATATATTTTCTCTCGTACTCGACAAATACGTCAACTAGTTGCACATGTACTTTTTAACTCTTAAAAGGATCAGCAACTACATGTACCGCAGATATCCTGACGATTTTTGTTTGTTATAGGTATATAACATTATTATAATACTCTCATTTTCCACAACTCTTTTTCGAGCGTTATAACTATAATGCGTAGTAGACCACTCACACACATCTATATAGCTTTGCCGTCATACGAAAACATTTTAACTGTATAAATAAGTTTTCAAATATTAAAACTGCGCAGTATACAACAGTGTTTTTATATCATGGGATTTATCCCTTTTTGTGGGAATTTCGATGTCCGAAAAGCCTTCCGTGGGATAAAGGAATAACAAAAAACATTCAAACTATGAATTTTTGGTGAAATTCTATCAAAACACCTGTATTTCACCACCATTATCAACACACTGAATCTCCATAAAAAACAGCTCATGTAAATCGTCTTTTATCAACATTTTCTAATACTAAAAAATAATCATAGCAGTGTTACAAACTGCGATTTTTATACTAAAGGTTAATTTAACGTGATTTTCTTTCCACGCTCCACGCACAGCCCAAATTATTTTTATTTGTAAAGTCTAGTACGCAGCTGTTCCGGAACGAAAAATCCCATACAAAAATGACACAACGAAATCATGAACGAAAAATTACGCTCTCTTCGCTTTGCAGTACGCAGCTGCTGCGAAATGATTGCGGAAAAGTGGTTAATTGTAGTAGATTGCTTGGTACAATCCACTCTCTTTTCGCACACGTTTATTCTCCGGGACATTATTTGCTTGCGAAAGTTTGACATTTATAGTCATTACCAGCTTTTATGAGGTATGGAGCCAAATATTCAAAATCTTGGAACCAAAAACAGACAAACTCAAATACAAAGATCAAAAGTGCGCATTTTGTTTTGCAATTCTTTAGGGTAACTTATTCTGATTCCATTGTTTTTAAAGACGACAATATTAAATTAAAATAAAAGCAACAAGACATACCTACTCATAATTGAGAGACTTTTCTAGTGTCCATTTTTCAATGTTAAAAATGTTGAGAAAAGGAACGCCTATGGAAACAAGGTTTTATATTAAATTATTTCGGAATGAGTTTGTTTAAATGTGTGAAAATCAAATGAAATGGACCTCCAGTACAAGTAAAAAAAAAAAAATTGTTTGCGGCCCAACTCAATACAAACAAGAACCAATAAAATTCGGATTTAATGTTCGATTTGGCAGCAGAAATCTGAAAAGCCACTCATTTCGTATATTAGTTATACGAAATGAGTGTTCGCAATTGGCGTATGTATTTAATGAATTCCTAAGGAGCCTAAAAATCGACAAACTTTAAAGTGAATAGCGTAAATTAGGATAAATCCCAAATGACAATTTTAAGGAACCAGTGAAAAGTTCGAGTAGCCAAATCAGATATAAATATGCAATAACTTGATTGTAAATCATTGTAAACTAAAATTAAATTTGTGTATTCTTAAACATTACGAAATGAAGAAGAAAATCCGTATTTTTCACTTATTTATCAGCAGTAACAATATTGCTCCCTAAAGCCCAGAGCAATTACTCTTGAAATAAATTTACAAAAAATTAAATAAGAACAACAAATAAGTCCGCCACTTTCCTGTTTAAGAAAATATAATGAACTATTTTTGTAATAATCATATTTATTTATTGAAGCAAAAATTCTTAATAAATATGTCTTTTCATTATTTAATGGATACAAATCAGACATTTTATTTTTTATACAATAGTATTTATATTGAATTATTATTATTAATACCACCATTTTTGCACTTTACTACAATTTTCCATTCTTTTAATTTTTTTTAAAGAACACTTAACTACGGAAACGCTTAAACTGAACGAGATATCAATCGGAATGATTGAACTTTCTTTATTCATCATGCAAGTCTTACATTGTGCAGCTTGATTGGAGAATACAATTCTTGCCCGATCCTGTATTTCTGTGCAAAAAAAAAATCATTTAATATGATTCAGATTTTAATATTGCACCGACTTGATTTGATAATAAAAAGCTTGAATTTAGATTTTTGGTATTGTTTTAAGATTCATTCGATTTATTTTGACATTGAATAGAATAATGTAAGAATAAAGAAAATTTATTATAAGCCTGATCGGACTAGAATTAAGCTTGTGATATTTTTCTGAGTGACGTACGGTTTATTATTAAAAATCCAAAGTAAAAAAAAAAAATTAATAAGTACAGTGGAAATTGGAAAAGTGATTCTTGATTCTGTATGTCAGGTAACATGGGGACCACCGTTACACATTCCTCCCTTTAATCAGTGATTTTTGAAATTTCATGAAATTTTCCTTCAACTAACTTACCATTCCTAACCTTATTGTGCTTCTCATGACCCTTACCTATTTCTTTTTTCAAATTGTTCATGAAGAATTTGTGGTTTAGATAAATGTGGTAGTACCTCAATGTTATATCCCTGAAGGAAATTTAGTTTTCGAATGATGCAGTATATAGATCCGTGTGTTATTATTTGGGTGCCGAAGAAGTCATAAAAAGGGGATGTTCCTATAGATTAATACGCAGTGCGTCAGAACGCCTTCCAATCGGCGCCAAATGCTGATCCCACTCCTTATGACAGTCCTGTTTAACGTAAGGTCTGATCGCAGTAACAAAAGATCTGTTGACCCTCTAAGAAGCGTTTCCTTAAGAATAAATAACAGTCCTTAAATGATTTATTCCATAATCTTTTTCCGAAAATAAACTTTCTGGTGCGCCAAAATTTGTGAAGCCGCTGTCTCCCAAAAATGTTATAACTTTTTTTGATGTAGCTTTTCGCATTGCTTTGAGCGTCATCAATTTCGAAAATTGTGGTCTAGAACTATTAAAACAATTATCAGTCGCTGTCGCTGAATGCTATTACAAGATTTGCTTTGTTTGCAAATTTCACAATTTTTACCGAATAATTCAACCTGATTTGCTATTTTGGGCCAGAAAATAAATAGACGCAATTAAAGCAATGTTTTTACAAATTCACCATGTGATGCATTAGTAGGATTATGAGCGCAGATGAAATGAGATTTTCAGTTAAACTCTGTGGAATCCAAAGCTTCCAAATTTGTTAATCATATCCAGGATCAACAGAACGTGGCTCCATGCGTTTACAAATTTAATCATCACGCTTCTTGAAGATCTACATACTTGTCCTTTTCAACGATCATACTAATAAGTTGATTGTATTCATCCGACTTAAATTCAGGTGAATTCAACATATCTGAACCAGTTTCAACATTGTGAGTTTCTTTCCTATGTTCGATCTTGAAATTGAAACCTATAAGCTTTAAGCTCCACCGAGCTAACCTACCGCTTAAATCTTTCTGATCATCAACCATTTGAAAGCTGAATGATTAGTAACGATCTTAAATGGAAAGCCTTCTACGTACTCTCAAAACTTTTTTACACTCAGAACTGCAGCGAGGCATTTTAATTTTGTAATAGCATACTTTTTTGAGCAGAATTTAATTTCTGAGACATTAGGCAATTGATTTCTCTATTCCATTATCGTCGATCTGATACAACACACTACCAATCCCTGATATAGGGACTTTCATCACACTGAATAACGAATGGCTTAGAATAGTCAGGATGAAATATTATTAAAGCATTGGAAAGAGCAAGCTTAAGCTCATTGAATTTTGCTTCGGCTTGCTTCGTCCAACAGAATTTTCTATTTTGTTTTAGGAATTTTTTTATTGGTACACATATGGTAGCAAAATTGAGAATAAACCGACGATACCAACTTGTCATTCGCAAACATCGCCTGACTTGCAGCGACCTTACTTCGATGTATTTTCAGTCCACCAATTCCAACAATATAACCCAATTATCGTAATTCTTTAAGACATAACATACTTCTGGCTACATTAATCGTAAGACCAGCCGTAGTTGAGCAATCAGCTACTTTTTCTAGGAGAACGACGTGAGAATTAAAATCAGGTGACATCAACAGCAAGTCATTCAGAAATACATTTACAGAACACATTTTCTCTCACTTTGTCCATCGACACATACGCTGTGGAGTATTACATAATTACCCAAATGGCATGACTTTAAACTGAGTCAATAGACGTCCTAGAACCGTAAATGCGGTTTTCACCCTTGAACACTTTTCCGAATGTATTGCCAAAAGGCGTCTTTTAAACCAAGCGCCATTCGAGCAGAAATTCTCATATCATAACATAACAGGAATATTAATTTTTACATATCCAATATGTATTTATTACCACTGACGACGCCATAAGGACAACAGAAACTATAAACAGAGTAATTTTGACACAAAGTAGGTCTAGTCGAATACAAAATCACAGTCAAGCATCTAATTCAGTTCAATATTGACAAGTGTGTCCCATTACAGTGTGTTTGTGAGCACATTTAAGCACCACAAAGTGGACACAATTAGTCATGGCGAGCATTGCCTTTGTGGGATCGTATTTGAATATGATGCATATGCCTGAAACGATTTCATATCTCAGAACCTGCCTGCAAGCTGACAACAGTTCTATTTGCAATTATTTTACAATTTATCAGAGTGTTATACTTATGTCCGATCGAATCAAATTTGTGTTCGGGGCAATTCACAAAGCGATGTGTGACTAACCACATTGTACGACCGCCTTTTGTCGGAAATACTTGAATGTTTCAAATGAAACGATGCAATTAGTTTGCTGGAGGAAAACAGGACATAGTTGCTTGGAAACTGTTTGCATACCCAATACTCTAGCCGCAGAGTGGTGCCGATTGAATTGGCAATTATATTTCTATCAATCTGACAATAGAAACCCCTTAGCCTTGTACCTAACCCATCGTTACATCGTCGATAACGATATAACCAATTTGTGACAGAAAAATATTTCTGTGCTCTGTTTAATTTGTTCTTTCATAATGATTTTGAAATCAAGTTATTTCTGTTAATAGTTTTTGAAAGAAATACTTTCGAACTGAAAACTTAAGGAAAATAAGGTGCACGACTGGGTCGAACGAAACTTTCTCGTTCATCAAAAGTTTGGTTGGTTGGTTTCTTATTTTATTAGATAGGTGGTACAAGAAACGGTTTATTTTTGAATAGAATAGATTAATGACGCTGGATTAAGTTTTCAATGATTGGAAGTATCGTTCAGCATAGATCGATATACTCAACAACACACTAACCACGGCGCAGTGGCTTAGTGGTTAGTGTGTTGGACTACTAAGCGAGGGGTCCCGAACGTCTGACAAACATACGAGAGCAAAAGCTATTATACATTTTGTAGAATATCTACATCTTTTCTTGGTGAAATAAAAAAACGTATTTAAACTCTCAGTGTGGAAAGCCCACTAGTACTAGTGATGGGGACTATCGAATAAAAACTATCGACTTATTCGATAGTGCCTAAAAATTCGTTCATTCGATAGCAGATGAAAAATCATTCAGTCGAATTAAAAATAGTAATGAACGAAGAAAAGTTATTCGCCTACGTTTTTTCACTCGATACGATAGTGTCTTTGAACGATTTCATTCGTTTATTCAAATTTTCGTTCAACCTACTATTACTATTTCCTTTCGGTTGCAGGTTTGAATGTATTCATTCATTCAACTTTTCGTTCAACTACTGTTTTCTTTGGGTATATCAGAGAGAGCAGAGAGCGAGAGAGGTCAGAGCAGACAGCAGAGCAGAGCTTCGATTGAACGATTTGGTTCATTCAGTATTCAGTTACTATTTTTTGCATTTTTGTTCAAATAGGTTTTTATTCGAACGAAGATGAACGAATAGGTATGTAGTAAGCGGAAATAGGAAGAGTGAAGAGTGAAGACTGAACTTGAAATCTGAAAGATTATTTTTATCATTTTTTTGATTTAAAATGATAAAAAATATATGTATATACATAAATACATAAAATTTACGTGTTTTAATGTCATTTTCCTAAAAAAAAATTTTACTAATTTTGTTCAAGTGAATGAATGAATGAATGAAAAAAATCATTCGATAGTCGAAATCATTCAGTTACTAACTATCGATAGGCGAATTCATTCGATAGTGCCCATCACTAACTAGTACCCGATAACCAACGACGAGTTGGCACTACCTTTTCGATCGTGGTTTGGCACTTCTTCCCATGGCCGGCCATTTATTTCCGCTTTACTTTATTCTCGAAAGTCAAGGGAAGAGGTGCAAACCGAACCGCGGTAAGTGTAACCTTAAAATATTTCATCGTATTGTAAAAGATTTCCTTTTTAGAAATAAATCACCAATTCAGCAGTTTGAGCGTACGCCTTTTTCTTCCCGCAATCGAGAACAACTTTAGTTCGCGTGATTTCATTGTTCACGCGCACATGCTGAGTCGCACACCACCTCGTCGTAGTCCACGCAACCACGGCATGGAAATAGAATAGAATGCACCGATTCATCCAGCCGCCGTAGATGAGACTCCTGAGTACACTGTATCTGTATCAGATTTGGCTGCCACCACAGAGACTCCCGTGTACAAATAGCCTGCACAAATGGCATTCACAGCACCCATCTCTTCAGCCATTAGTGGGACTCCTGTGGTCAGTACGACTGCTGCTGCACTCAACCCGATGGAAGTCTCTGGTGGTCCAGATGGCCCTCCAGGAGCTTCCGCTGCTCAGATGGACCAAATTTTAGTTCGTTCCTTACAGGAAAAGATTTTTGCCCTAGAAGGACAGCTCAAGGCCACGTAAGTCCATTTAAAGAATAGCGATTTACAGTGTAACACGCTTAAATTAGCGATGCAGTCCCAGCCGTTGCACATGCCTGTAACACACGCACAATTGCCAATTGCATTTTGTCAGCCGCCAGCCGCGCATACACCGATGCCAGTCATTCATGCTCAACCGCCGGCCACTTATCTACCGCCGTCATCTACGAATGCGCAGCAGTCAGCTCCGCATGAACAGCCGCCAACCTCGTATACAAATACACTGCAAACAGCTATATATGCGTCGTTACCGTCGTCTACGTATGAAACAATGTCGCCCGTGCAGATGACATCCAGTACATACGCATCGCCGCTATATTTGCAAACAAAGCCGATACATACGTACGCACCGTCGCCACATTCGTACGTACTGCCGCAATGTTCTCGAGCTCAACAGACGCCCAACTCAAGCCAGTTATCAGGATCCAATGTATATACCTCGATGCCACGTAAGGTTCAAGATCTTCCTCCGTTTTCTGGAGATCCAGATGACTGGCCTATGTTTTACAACACTTTCCAACAGACAAACGCAGCATTCAACTATACGAACTTGGAGAACAACCAGAGGCTTCAAAAATCTCTTCAAGGTGAAGCAAAGGAAACCGTCAAATCTCTTTTGATTCTCCCGGACAACGTTGGAAATATTATAAACTTATAAATAGCCAGCTGAGTCAAGTTCGTGAGATACAGTCAATCAACGAATCGAGTATGGGTCGTCTTATTCCATTCGCGACAAAGGTAAGAAACTTAGCTATGTTTCTGCAGTCTGTCAATGGCCAGCAGCACATTGCGAACCCAGCACTGCTTCAAGAGCTGGTTTGCAAGTTGCCTATGACAAGGCGAATGGAGTGGGCGAGATACGCAACAATAATTCAGCCTTACCCAACGATCATTAACTTCAGCGATTGGCTCTCTGACATAGCCAAGTTAGTTTGTTCCGTTCAAGACAACCAAGACAAGGAGATGAAGAGGCGCTTACCTGTGTTGCACACAACTACGGAGCCCCAGGAACCGAGATCTCTAAGATGCCACTTGTATCAAGAGGCGCACAAAGTGAACGATTGCAGAAAGTTTTTAAGAGCAAGTGTGCATGAACGTTGGTTGATTGTCAAGCAATATGGTCTTTGTTTTGCGTGCCTAAGGAAAGGGCATACTACTCGGAGCTGCCGTGTGAGGAGTATTTGTGATACAAATGGATGCAAGAGAAGAAACAACAAGCTACTCAACGAAGATCTGCCTAAGCCACCCTTAACTGATGATGGTCAACAAATTCCTCAATGTTCCTCCGCTGGTAGTGTGTTGGCTACAAAAGGGACCGCCAACGCCGAGCAGAAGCTCTTGTTTCGAGTTTTGCCAGTGATGATGTATGGCCCGAATAAAGCCATCAACACCTATGCACTATTTGATGAGGGATCTTCGATTTCGATTCTGGATGTGGACCTGATTAATGAAATGGGTCTTAAAGGTGATTCGCGGCAGCTCACTATGCAGTGGGTTGCTGGAAAACAAGCACAGGAGCCATCGTTGGTCGTTGACCTGCGGGTGAGTGGAGTGGGTATGAACAAAAAATATCAACTTCGTCACGTGTATGGTGTTTCGGATCTCAGTCTGCCAACTCAAAGTCTCAAGGACTCAGACTTAAGTAGCATTTCAAACCATCTGAAGGAACTTCCTATGCAGTCTTACTTACTTACTCCAATGCCGTTATGATCGGACTCGATCATTGCCATTTGGGTCTGGCGATGGAACTACGCAGTTTTGGTAAAAATGGGCTGTATGCAACGCTTACGAAGCTTGGCTGGGCTATTTTTGGACCGACGACGACGACCACTCATATGAAAGCACGTGCGCTGCGTGTCTCCTGACCTACACCAAATCCGCTGATGCTGTCCTACATGACCTGGTGGACGACTATTTTCGAATGGAACGTTTTGGTGTTAGAGCTTTACCCCCAGTAGAATCCAAGGAAGACATCCGTGCCAGAAGCATTCTCGATTCAACCACGAAGAGTGTTGAAAAATTATTTAAGTAGTATTTATAAAGTGATCGCGAACTTTTGCAACCGCGGCCAGAAGAAGGGCTGCGTTTAGCTTAGCTCAGCGGAAGGGGTGGGTACGAACTGATTTGTGCGTGAACTTTCTGAGTTCGACAATTTAATTTTTTTTGAAATGCTCTCAAGGGCGCCACGTAATTTTGTGGTAAATTAGGAAACCTGAAAATAATTAAAACCAAAAAAGAAAACAAATGTTATGCCACGTCACAAAAGCTCCGTTGGATCACGGTCTTTATTTTTTTTGTTTGAGGCTGAAACCTCAAGGGTAAAATTCGATGAGAAGGGGTATGGCGGCACAACAAAAAGATATATATATATATATAACGCAACGTTTGACCGTTGGCGTGGCCCGCTATCGCGTTGTCTCGAAAATTGGAACAAAAAGAATCACTAAACGGGTCGCGTGTCCCGTTTCTTTCGGGATTTTACCGTAACGAAAGACTACCAAAATTAAAATGATTTCAAATGCCTAACCCAAACGATTTTAACGTTAAAATTTTTGCGACACCAATGCGCTACCGTAACCCGTTAGTCCTCTCATACTTTCCAATCGTTCCTCTCTCTATGTACTGGAATTCGCCTATAAGATCCTTCCAGTACATTTGGGATTAGCCAGTCGACTTCGGACTCTCTTCTCTTCTATCAGAGTTAGCCTTCTCTACTAATTATATCTATGACCCTCTGTCATAGTAAACAAACAAAGTAATTCGTGGAGGAATTTTGCGACCCGGCATTTTTCCCCACGAATTAAGTCAATTTAAACTAAAATAAAATTACGAAAAAGAAGGATGATGGTGGACGCAATTATTCCCCACCCGGACATCGGAAATTGGACCATTCCCTCAACGTGGGAAAACCCAATTACTCCCAATCGCTACAAGGAATCCAACAGGTACTGTTTGTTTACCAAATTTTCCGCGCGTTATTTAAACTACTTTGGTAGACTTACGCACAGATTTGGGGGATGAGACTTGCTGATAGCAGGCCATTCCTTACATAGTAGTTGAATTTAGGGTGGGCTCTCGGCCTTAATTTCGGTGAATTGTTTGCATAATTTTGATGGTGCTGTGATCGTCTTCAAACGATATGTTTTTGTGTTCGATGTTGTTGTGATTGTATATCTCCGCCTTTGTTATTGTTCACTAATGTTCTGTGGTGTGAGAGCGTTTTACGTGGCCGTCCGCCAGCGGCGGGGTGATTTGTAAGAGAGATCGTCGTCTCTCCACCCATCGAACGTAATTCTCGGCCTTTGTCACTTATTGTGTTGTGACAGCCGTTGGGGTGTTTTGTGTTGGCTGTCCGCCACCCCCTTTATAGACACAGTTGTTTGTCTGATTATCCCTCGGTGGAGTGTTGGCTAAGGGGATCGTCCTCCCCCCACTCTTTCAGTTGTGCCGACCTCCTGTCGGTGCAATTTTTCTGTTGAGTCAGTGGGAGTCTCCTGACGACCTGCCAGGCTCACCATCCGACTTGTGTTCCTTCTCAATCGCGAGTCTCCCTTCAGTCCGAAGGGCTGCACAACCGGAACGCCCATCCTCTACCATTCAGACCTCGAGTACATAACCCAAGAGGGACAATGGGTAGGAAAGAAAGGAAAGAGAGCAGACCTTGTTGCGGTAAAATTTAACGCAACAAGAGAATCAACGGTCGATTCGAGGTTGGCTTGTTGTGGAAAGCTGACGATATCGTCTTACCAGTAAGTTTTTCCATGGCGCTGAAGCGTTTGATTGGAGTTGAAAGAAAAATGAAAAGAAATGAAGACTTTGGTGCCGCCTACAAATCAATCATGCGAGGTTATGTGGACAAATGCTATGCCCGCAAGCTGCAGCCAGCAGAAGCCGCCATCACAGGACCAAGGACATGGTATTTGCCTCATTTCTCAACAAGCCTCAGAAACTTCGACTAGTTTTTGATGCCGCCGCCGAGGTAAACGGAGTGTCACTCAACTCGTACTTGCTCAAGGGCCCTCAGGAGTATCAGCCACTGCCGTCTGTTCTCTTCAACTTCCGGGAAGGTGCCGTCGCCGTGTGTGGGGACATCAAGGAGATGTTCCACCAGATTGGAGTTCGCCAGGAGGACAGATGTGCTCAACGGTTTCTATGGCGTGACGCAGATGACACCAAGCCGCCTGACGCGACGTTTACAAAATGCTAGTGATGACGTTTGGAGCTGCCTGTTCCCCTTGTGCTGCTCAACATGTCAAGATCAAAAACGCCCTGGAGCACAGCAGTATATACAATCGTGTTGCCGTCAAAGCCATTACTGAGTTTCATTATGTTGACGACTTTATCGACAGCTTGGAGTCCGTCGAGCAAGCCATCGGAATTTCAACTCAAGTCCGAGAGATAATAAGGCCGCTGGTTTTGAGTTGCGCAACTTCAGTTCGAATTCGGAAGCCGTCCTCAGAGCTTTGAAGTGTTCTTTACCAGCTAACGAAGGAACGCTTTTGCAAGCCGAAAAGGTCTTGGGCATGTTCTGGCAGCCATATAACGACGAATTCCAGTACAAGTTGCAGTTTCATCGAGTAAGCAAGGACGTCATTGATGGCAGCCGACGTCCAACAAAACGGGAACTGCTCAGCATCGCTATATCGGTGTTTGATCCGTTGGGTTTCTTGAGCCCATTCGTGGTAGCAGCGAAGCTGGTGATGCGTGAAGTTTGGCGACGGGATATACTGTGGGATGAAGAACTTCCGGAAAATATCTGCACCTTTTGGGACAAATGGCGCTTGCAGTTGCCCAACGTTATCGATATTGCAGTTCCATCTTTCAGAAGAATCATCAGAACTATGGCCTGGGTACTGCGTGTTTTTAATCGCAACGAAGATTTTGCTCTAGCAGTCGACGAACTGAATGTCGCTGAAAAGCAGCTTTGCCGACAAGCTCAACGTCAATCATTTAGCACTGAAATAAGGCTCATTCAGCGTAGCTTATTAGTTCCAGAGCGCAACGAGCTCTTTAAGCTTATGCCGTACCTCGACGAAGAAGATATCCTCCGCGTCTATGGACGAGCGTGTTAATTTTTCCTTTTTCACTAAACTCAAATTCTCTTGGTTTTTTTTATGGAAAAAATACGTTTAAAAGTAAAATTTTTATTGTTCGGAGAGAAAATCATATTAAATTAATCTTCAGTATAAAATTCGCAGTTTGCTAACATTATAATTTTTTTTTTTTTGTTATTGAAGGTGAAAATCTCGAAAGACACAATGAGGCTAGAAACCCAGAGTAGTGTGGGACTCTAACCGCACTAAAAACACCTCCTTGATCATGACCAATCCAAGAAAGATCGACAAATGATTTTAGTTTCAACGTTCAGTTGTGTTAGAGAAGGTATTACAATTTGAAAACGGGTTCTCATTAATTTTTTTTAGATTATAAGGTCGTGAGGTTTAATTCTTCTTAATCTACGAATATTGTTTCGTACAATTAAGACGTCTTCTATTTCAGTATTAATATGCATCTGCAGACGCAAATTGTGACGAATTGCATACTTTTTAATTACTTCCGTTACAAGATCAATCTACAAATCACGATGCAAGTCATTATTTCTAATATACCATGGGGAATTTACTATTCCCCGAAGGACTTTGTTTTGGAATGTTTTATTTACTATTTTTACATTTGTTTTCTTTGTACAACCCCATAATTGGATACCATATGTCCAAACAGGCTTCAGTATCTGTTTATATAATAAAATTGTATTCTCAATGGACATTTCCGAATTATGTACTAGCAACCAATAAACTTTTCTATATCTAATATTTAGCTCTTCTACTTTCTTTTTCACATGTTCCTTCCATTTGAGCTTAGCATCTAGATTCATACCCAGGTACTTAGCTGTGTTTGAATAAGGAACTACTTGGTTATTAATAACCACAGGAGCGTTCGTTATTTTTTTATTAGTAAAATTGATATGGGTGGACTTTGACTCGTTAAGTTTAATTCGCCATCGTTGCGTCCAATCACATATCTCATTAACTGCATTTTGCAGCTTTTCTGTTGCTTTAGCCACGCATCTATCAGTTGGTAGAAGAGCAGTGTCGTCTGCGAATGTAGCTATCATCGTATCAGTCGTATTTGGTATATCACTGGTATACAGTAAGTACAGGGTTGGTCCTATAACACTTCCCTGTGGAACTCCTGCTTGTAGTTCTTTGAGTTCAGAATACGTTTAACCATAGCGAACTCTAAAGAATCTATTTGAAATATAAGATTTTAGTATCTCATAGTACTGTCTGGGTAGATCCCTATGAAGTTTATACTCTAAGCCCTTATGCCAGACTTTATCAAAAAGCCTGTGCAACGTCTAAGAATAATGTAGAACAAACTTGTTTCTCTTCTATTGATTTTTCTATTATATTAGTTATACGATGTACTTGGTCTATTGTCGAATGCTTATTTCTAAACCCGAACTGGTGGGTGGGAATGAGCATTCTTTGCTCAATGATTCTATCCAGCCTTTTAAGAAGAAATTTCTCAAAGATTTTTGATAGTACTGGTAAAAGTGAGATTGGCCTGTATGAGGCACTTCTGATAGAGGTTTACCAGTGATGGGGAACATATCTTAGTTTAAAGCAAGCATTTATTAAAAGCTTAAGTTTTACCAATGGTAGTAGGGTAGTTCCTTCAAGATTTGAGCAGTTATGAGATCATAACCTGGTGATTTTCTATTAGATAGCCTATGAATACATATTCTGATCTCTTTAAGCGAAACATAAGTGATTACGTCTTCATCTATTCTATTAAGGAATTCAAGGCGTTCGTTTGCCACGCTAGGTGGGAAAGGTTTAAAAACATTTGTCAGATGTTCCGAAAAAAGTTTGACCTTTTCTTTTGGGTCGCCGATCCATTTCCCATCGGATTTTCTTAACGGGTGATCTTGCGCTTGAGGTCTCTTTAAACATTTGGCAGTCTTCCAAAGGGAGTAGTTTGTGCCTTTGTCAGCTGTTAAGTTGCAAAGGTAGTTAGAATCTCTATCTAACTACCTTTGCAACTGATTTTTAAATTCACCGATTAATTTTTTAAGTTAGTTACTTAGTCTATTGAATATAGTTCTATGGCCGGGATATCTTGTCATTTGCCATTTTCTGCGAGCTCTTCTCTTTTCCAGTATTAGTTCCCTAATATCTGTGGGATATTTTACCGGTGCTTGTTGTTGATTAGTTGGTGTACTATCTTCTGCTGCCTGTTGTAAAGGGTGATTTTTTAGCTGGTTTGGTTTTGGCAACACTGGTTTTGACAGCTGACGTGTGTTTAGTACCTTGTGTCACTGTCAAACAGCTTCAGTTTGGTTTGCAATTTAACCATGGATCGTCTTACAAATGAACAACGCTTGCAAATTATTGAATTTTACTATCAAAATTCGTGCTCGGTTCGAAATGTTCATCGCGCGCTGCTTCCATTTTATGATCGGCATTCTCGACCTTCTGAGCAGTCTATTCGGAAGATTGTGACCAAATTTCGCACCAAATTTACTTTGTTGGACATTAAACCACCAACACGTTTACGTACTGTGCGTAGTGAAGAAAATATTGCGGCCGTATCAGCTAGTGTGACAGAAGACCGCGAAATGTCGATTCGGCGCCGTTCCCAGCAGTTAGGCCTTTGTTACAGCACTACGTGGAAAATTTTGCGGAAGGATTTGGGCGTAAAGCCTTTTAAGATACAGCTGGTGCAAGAACTAAAGCCAGCCGACCTACCACAACGCCGAATTTTTGGTGAATGGGCTCTTGGAAAGCTGGCCGAGGATCCGCTTTTTTATCGAAAAATTGTGTTCAGCGATGAGGCTCATTTTTGGTTGAATGGGTACGTAAATAAGCAAAATTGCCGCATTTGGAGTGAAGATCAGCCAGAAGCATTGCAACAGCTACCAATGCATCCCGAAAAAGCCACTGTTTGGTGCGGTTTATGGGCCGGCGGCATTATTGGGCCATATTTCTTCAAAGATGATGCGAATCGCAGCGTTACTGTCAATGGTGAACGCTACCGAGCGATGATAACAAACTTTTTTTTTGCCCGAAATGGAAGTTCTTGACTTGCATGATATGTGGTTTCAACAAGACGGTGCCACATGCCACACAGCACACGAAACAATGGCGCAATTGCGAGGCGAGTTTGGTGAACAGTTAATTTCACGTTTCGGGCCGGTCAATTGGCCGCCTAGATCGTGCGATTTGACACCATTAGATTATTTTTTGTGGGGGTATGCCAAGGCTAATGTGTATAGGGACAAGCCCGCTTCGATTGACGCACTGGAAGCCAACATCCATGCATTCATTCGTGAGATACCGGCCGATATGTGTGAAAGAGTATGCCAAAATTGGACTCAGCGGATGGGCTACCTGAGACGCAGCCGCGGTCAACATTTGCATGAAATTATCTTTAAACATTAAATTGCAAGGTTCAAACTATCGATTCAAATAAATATTTCATTAATTTTTTCGAATTTTTTGTGTTTTTTTTTTAAAAAAAGTTCTAAACCTCTTAAAAAATCACCCTTTATATCGGCAATGAATTGTTCAACTTCGATGTCAATATGCTTTAAATTTGCACCAGTTCGTTCTTTTATTCGTAAGTTTTTCATTGTTTGTTTCTTCTATTGACATGTCGTTGACCGTTAGGATAACGTGTGTATGATCCGATGACAAATCATCACTGTTTTCAACTTTTATTTCTTTTCTATTGATTCCTTTCGTTATGTAGAAGTCAATGAGGTCTGGTATTTTCGCTGGGTCGGATGGCCAATAAGTGGGCGATCCAGTCGAAATAAAATTACAATTGAAATTTCGCCCTGCTTTATAAAGCTTCCTGCCTTTTGTCGTTACTGATCTTGACCCCCAGTAGGTGTGTTTTGCATGGATATCACCTCCAATGATAAAGTTATTGCCTAAAGATCGAAAAAGGTCATTAGATCTTCCTCTGTAGGCGAATGCCTTGGTGGACAGTACATAGCAGCTATGTTGAATTGCTTGCTTTTAGTCATAATGCTTATTGTCGCTACTTGCGTAGTTGGTTTTTCTATTTTTGGCATTTCATAAGGTTTTAAAATACTTTTTACTATTACAGCACTACCTCCCCTGGCACTGTCAGATGGATGGAGAGAGTGATAACATAGGTACCCAGGGATTGTAATCCTTGTTCCCTGTTTAAAGTGGGTTTCAGAAATCAGGCAGATATCAATGTCTTCATTGCATAGAAATACCTGAAATTCAGAGATGTGTTGGTGTAAACCGTTTGCATTCCAGGTTGCACCTTTTAGATTTCTAATCATGATTATTTTTTTTTGATTAGTTCCTTTGGAAACTTCTTCGCTCAGTAGCTTAATTACTTTATCTTGATTATCCAATCTTTGAATAATAGTAGAAAGCATTTTCTTCACTGACAGTTCTTCTTCTTAACGTGTATTTTTCACAATTTCGGAATACGATTTGGTTTTTACAACTGGCGTATTTGTTTTAGCCGCAATTGGTATTTTGTCTACTTTAGTGTTTTCAACATTTACCTGTTGCTTGTTTCTATTTTTGATAGAGCTCTGTTGAAGTTTGGGAGTACCTCTCTTTTTCTTTTTACCGGACAGTCTCTATAATTTGCTGGGTGATTTCCATGACAGTTGTTGCATTTTACTTTCTCATCCTTTTTTTTGTGGACAGCTATTTGTTGGATGTTTTCCTTCACGTTTAACGCACGCAAAATCTCTTTTACAAAAGCTTTGCGTATGCCCGAAAGCTTGGCATCGTTTGCATTGGGGTATTGAGTTAGTTTTTCTTCGAAGTGGCTCAATCTTGACAACAATATTTGTTCAGCTAAACTCGTCTTGGAGAGAAATCACGCAATCTATTTTTACAACAACTTTATTCTGCGACGGTTCCAATTCGACTGCCTCAAAAAGTACAATTTTTAATATATTGCAGCTAAATACATATGGGGAGCGTGAGACCAAGCATTAGCCGAAATGTAAGACGCGTGAAGCGCGTCTTCTATGTCTGGTCTCACGCTGAAACTTAATCAATGCAAAGTTTTGCATTAAACATTAAACAATGCATGGGAGCAGGCATTGGGTCAGTACATCTGATATGGTATACGCTGACACCTCGATGTCTGGTCCCACGCCTGCTTTTAGGTAATATTAACACTTGAGTACTTAGCTTATCTTATCTTAACATACTCCCCCCTTTTGAGGGTTTCTAACACTCTAAACCTTAATATCTAAACGTTGACCTCAAAACGCGACGCTCTCTGTCTAGGTGCCGGCTTAGGTTTTCTTCGATGGTAGCAATAGACACCGGTCATCCCAATCATGCCAGCCAGAAGGAGATAGCTTAGTCCGTAGTGGTGATAGTCGTGTGCGTTTATTGTAGAATATGCTGGTCCAGCTGGTAGCGCCTTGGCTTGCTTGATGACTTCGTCGACTTTGGTTTTAAGGACGTCGTACTGTGTATTGTCAATGTCATTAACCTCGGGTGGTGCGGAGTTGTTAGTTGTTTCATTTATGTTAAATATCCAATTGCTGATGTTAGCACTCGGAATGAATGAGTTGTTAATTGTGTTGTTATATGTTATACGTCCATCGATAATGGTGTTTGGCATTTTTAGTACGCAGGATCTCTGAAACTCCATTAGCCCGTTTCCACTTATCGCTATACTTCTGGTGTTGCCTTCGCACACAAGGTGACCGGTTGTACTGGATACCATGGAAAAAATCCAGCCGTTAGAGTTTTTTAGAGATCTCCATTGGTCTTGAGTAGCAGTTGGCTTCAATACGCATTCCGATAAGGCGTTTTGCGCATGGTTTAGGAGATCCATCGCACATCCGTTTAACCTTCCTCGCTGCGTGTTGGTCGGATGTGGCTGAGTGCATAAATAGTTTCGAGGCGGTACCAGTTTGCACGATGCTAAGTCGATTTCCGTTAGTGAGAAAAACTTATCTCTGGCTAGTGAAACCGCCAGATATGGTGACGATATCTCCACTAAGTAGCTAACATTTCCATGTAATATTGGCACTTCAATCAAATTAAACACTTGAAATTCCTCGTTGTTTGTTAATGGTATTCGCATTTCGAATATAAGAGATTCGTTTAGACTGCGACCTTTGACAGAGGACATTCTGTACATGTCTACAATAGTTCCCTGTGGCAATCTTAAAGTCGAAGGTAAGTTGTTTCCAATCAACTGTAACTGCTCATTGAATTGTTTTGGTGTTATAAGTTGGGGATTAATCTTCGCATGATGTAAATCTAACATTACATCTAAAAACACTTCTTGGACCTTTTCGAAATTTGTTACAATTAAACTCAAGTAAGAAGTTAGCGATGCCAAATTGTGTCTCAATTCAGATGACTGTTGCTTTGATTGAATTCCGTCAATGGTTTTCGTCAGATATGTATGAAGTGCTTTACACTGCTTCTGTATTTCTACAGTATTTCGCTTTAATATGTTAACTGTAGAATCGGCTATGGAACTTTGTTTTTGCAAAAGCTCTGCCATGCGACGCTCATTTTCCTTTACGTTAACTATTTGTTCGTTTATGCGTTTGGCGTCTTCTTGGGCCAGAATACCAAATAAACTGTTTGCTAAGGTGCCAACAATATCAAATGGAGATCTAGCCATCCTTACCTTCTCATACTTTGGCGCATGCCAGCTGTGAAGAAGTTCATTATTGTGCTCAATTACAGCGACTCTGTTTTTTAAAGAGTCCGCTATTGGTCTGCAGTATATTTGTTGAGCCATTTCCTTTCCACATAATCCATCCAATAATTCGAGATGCGATTTTATTTCTTCAAACTCGTGCCAATATGTTGTCAAGTTGTAGTAAATATATATACTCCAAAAAGTATTTACCACTTGAACTCTACCTATATCTTCGAAGTAGACTCCGATGGCATTATCCAAATTTTTCACAACGACTTGGTCGTTCGTCTGTGCCATGGATCCTGGGACGGCAAAAAATATGAACAATATTGTAGAAAGAAGAGCGACCTTTGATAATTTGCTGCTTCGGAGAGTTCTTTTAGGCGATTGCGGCCTTCCCGTATCAGCACCTGGATTAGAGCTTGGTTCTATCCCGCTATCATTTTCTTCAGCACTCGGATTCTCGATTGGCAAAGGACATAAATTATGTACTGCTCGTTGATAAGTGCCGCTTTGTGTTTTGACCTTTGCTACGCGAACTAGATTATCGGCGCCCTTAATTACTTCTGTTACTCGACCTAATTTCCATCGCATTGGGGGTATGTTTGCCTCCTTTATCACAACCAGTGTCCCAGGTTTTAAATTGTGAGATTCGCTTTTCCACTTCATTTTCTGCTGTAGCAGATGAAGATATTCTGTCGACCATCGCTTCCAAAAATGCTGTTGTATATTTTGTATTTGCCGAAATTTAGTAAGATTGCTCAATTTCACGTCAGTGGCGTCTGGCTCCGGCAGTGCTGTTAGTGGGGCACCTATCAAGAAATGTCCAGGAGTAAGAGCTTCAAGGTCGTTAGGATCTGAAGAGATAGGTGTTAAGGGCCGCGAATTCAATATTGCCTCTACTTGATTTACTGCTGTTAATAATTGCTCGTATGTCAACGAGGCTTCTCCGAGATAACGAATCAGCATTCCCTTGGCAGATTTAACGGCCGCTTCCCACAATCCTCCAAAGTGCGGTGATCTTGGTGGTATGAATCTCCAATTTATACTGTCTTGCAAGCATGCGGATTCGATGGCTGACTGCATTTGCTGTGAGGTGAAAGTATTTTTTAGCTCTATAAGTTCATTTTTTGCTCCAACGAAATTAGTAGCGTTGTCACAGAATATGGAGTGGCACACACCTCTTCGACTTATAAATCGCTTCAGTGCGTTTATGAACGCTTCTGAAGTCAAATCTCCAACAACTTCAATATGTACCGCTCTAGTGGCGAAACAAACAAAAACTGCTAAATAGGATTTGGTTGGGGTTTTTCCTCTGATTTTATGGTGTGTTTTTACTGGCCCACAAAAATCAACTCCTGTGTGATAAAATGGCCGGGATGGATTCACTCTTTCGCTAGGCAGATTGCCCATTAACTGCTCTATACTTCTTGGCCTCGATCTGAAACATTTTACGCAATTACCAATTATTTGTTGAGCCATTCTGCCAACGCTCAAAATCCAATAATTTTGCCTTGATATTGCAATCAATGATCTGTGCGACGCATGCATGTGCTTTTCGTGTAACTGCCTTAGCAGCAGCTTAGTTACAATGTGGTTCTTTGGCATCAATATTTGATGTCTAGCATCTGGCGATATGTGGGAGTTTTTTAGTCTTCCGCCAACCCGAATTAATTTAGTTTCATTATCGATGTAAGGACTCAACGACGCTATACTCGAACTTTTGTGCAACCTGTTGCCGTCCAATAACCGCTGATAGTCCTCTGCGAACGATGTTCTTTGCGTATGAATAAATATTAATCGACTCCCTTGTCGTAACTCTTCCACAGACAGTCGCCCTACGTTTCGCAAGGATTTTGGCGCTCTGCAATTGTTATAAAATCTGTAGCAGAACGAAAATATTTTTTGCAGAGTATAAAATGAATTTTCGTGATTAGCAAACCCTACTAAATCCGTCCCCGAAGATAAGCTAGCAGCTAACACCGATTTTGTTTTACGAGCTCCCGGAACTTCATCAGAGGTTGTATAGGAATATTTCGGCCATGATTCCTCATCCTGGCTGAGGAACGCTGGTCCGTTGAACCACACCGTGGACTGAGCAAGTGCAGCAAGAGTCAACCCTCTGGAGACGATATCAGCTGGATTGAGATCCCCCTTTATGTAATTCCATTGCTGTATATCTGAGGATAATTGAATTTTCGCTATTCTGTTAGCCACGTATGTTTCCCAGGTGTAAGAAGGCGATTTTATCCACGCCAATACCGTAGTCGAGTCTGTGTAATAACACACCTTATCAATTTTCTTCGATAATACCTTTAGCAGTTTTTCCACTAATTCCACCATAAGGACAGCCCCTTGTAGCTCCAATCGTGCAATAGTTGTTGTTTTAAGCGGCCCAACTCTTGATTTGGAGCACAACAATTGCGAAAAGATCTTGCCTTCTTCATCAATCGATCTAAGGTAAACGCAGACCCCAAATGCATTTAAACTGGCGTCGGAAAATGCATGCAATTCAATCATCTTTGCTGATGGGATTAATGCATGCCGTGGTATTCGCAACTCGTTCAAGGTTGAAAATTGATTCATATAGTTATTCCATTTTTTGAATTGGTCTTCTGAAAGTTTATCATCCCACGATAGGTTTGTCTTCCATAGCTCTTGAAGGAAAAGTTTGCCGAGTACTATCACGGGTCCAAGCAATCCCAAAGGATCGAACAATCTAGCCAGATCAGCGAGAACAGTTCTCTTGCATATCTGCATTTCTAACTTTTCGGGCTTATCAACTTTAAAGCTATACTTGAAACTATCAAACACCGGATCCCAAATTAATCCGAGTGTTTTAATAACTTTTGATTGATGAAAAGAGACTAACTTTTCCTTATGCTCTTCAGGAATTTTCTCCAAAATCAATGGATTGTTAGCACAAAACTTCCTTAGTTCAAAATTTCTAGACTTCAGCACAAGCATTATTTCTTCTAGCAGCTCCTTTGCTTCTTCTATTGTTTCGGCTCCAGTGAGGAAGTCATCCACATAGACATTTCCTTTAATCACTTTAGAAGCCTTATTGTGGCGTGCCGTATTTTCGTCCGCCAACTTCTGAAGACATTTTGTGGCCAAGTAGGATGCAGACGCTGTACCATAAGTAAGTGTATTCAGCTGGTAGGTCTGTAATGGCCGATCATGTTCCGATCTCCATAGTATTAGCTGAAACGCCCTATCTTCAGGACTTACTAGGATCTGCCTATACATCTTGCTGATGTCTCCAGTGAATGCATATTTGTGCATTCGAAAATCTGCTATGATAGAGAATAAATCTGGTTGAACTGTGGGACCAACCATTAAGATATCATTAAGTGACCGACCAGATGTGCTTCTTGCTGACGCGTCGAATACTACCCTGAGCTTTGTTGTTGAGCTTTCAGGTTTCACGACGCAATGATGAGGAAGAAAATAGTGGACTTCAGGTATCATAGTTTCAGATATTGGGCTCATGTGACCCAATGACACATACTCTTCTATAAATTCTGAGTACAAGTCCTTTAGCTGTGCGTCGTTTTCAAGCTTTCGTTCTAGTGATAGGAATCGTTTTCTCGCTATCTCATGGGATTCTCCAAGAAGCGTTCCTGGATCACCTTTGAAGGGCAATTTCACCCTGAATTGGCCATTTTCACTATCCGTTGTGTTGTTTCTAAAATGCTCCTCGCACTCATGCTCTTCCTCGCTCATAGTGTTGACGAGAGTGTCATGTCCTTCTGTCTCCCAAAAACTTCGCACAAGTTTTTCCAATGTATTTAGTGACGGCTTGGTCGCAATATGGGAATACGAACATGACTTCTTATTAATTACATCGGATTCCGGAGCACTGCCAGCCACAATCCAACCCAAACTAGTATTCCGTAATATCGGTAGATCATTCGACACTTTGAATTCCCCTGGGATGAACAATTCGAAAAAGATATCCGCTCCTAGCAGCATATCAATGTGAGGAGTCTTTGTAAAGGAGGGATCAGCTAGTTTCATGTTTGATGGTATGTTCCAATGTGGTATGTCCACCTCGTAGCTTGGCTGATAATCGCTGATTCGTGACATGATACCGGCTTCAATGGTTGCTTTGTAAGACGAATTTCTTGACTCAAATGTTAACGTGGTCACAAATTCAGCCCTGCACTCTTGTGCACCTATTCCGCTTATTGGAATATCCATCCGATGTTTCTTGGCACCCACTTCTTGTGCGAATGCTGCTGTTACAAAATGCAGCTGGGATCCAGAATCCAACAGTACCCGGCAGGGCACTCGCGTACCACACGAGGAAATGACATTTACTATTGCCGTAGCAAGATACACCTGACGCCTTTTTGTACGTCCTGCTACCGTAGCACTGGTCGATGCCGAATCTGCTGCCCTATCACTGTTATCAACATCAGTTTTAAATGGCTTACGTGAATTCTGTGTAGCGCCTTCTGTTGTGATTTGCTGCTGTTGATTGTTGACAGCATCTCCTCTCGTGACTGGCTGGCGTGGGCCATGTCCTTGTTGTTGACTCCCCTTCGGATGGTAACCAGCTTGACGCTGCCGTTTGACTTGATGCAGCAGCGTGTTGTGTCTGCCATCACATTTCTGGCAACCTCGAGACTGGCATGATTGAGAGTAGTGACCCGCCCTCAGACAGTTTCTGCACAGCTGCAACCTGCGTACAAGTTTATCTCGCTCTTCATCTGAAAGAGAGAGAAATTTAGAGCAGCTGTAAATCTTATGCTTACCAGAATTGCACACAGCGCAATTAAATTTATCAATTGTGTTCGATACAACCACTACCGAGTGCTTCTTTCTTTCGTCTCGGCTGCTGATGGCCTCCAGAGTCTGAAATCGTGACTCCACGAACTTGTAGAAGCTCTTCATGGTTGGACTGCTTCTCGGATCATCCAGCGACTGCTCGAAAAGGGTTCTGCTCTCCTTGTCCATCTTCTGCAGCATAAGGTGTACGATCAAAGGGTCCCATTCATCAACCTTAAAGCCAAGATTGGTTACCGCTTGCATTGCCTCCTTCGTTGTGTCGTGCAACTTTCGAAGGCTTGCCGCTATTCCAGTCGATGAGCTCTGCCCCAACAATCTGCTCAACTGCGCCGTCAGAAGTAATCGCTTATTATCATAGCGATCAACTAGTGTCTCCCAGGCGACTTCGTAGTTGTCATCAGTGGCTTGAAAATGTTGGATCAATCTATGTGCCTCTCCTGTGACATTTGCTCGCAAGAAGTACAGCTTTTGTGCGGGCGGTATGGGCTGATCATGTATAAGTTGCTTAAAGAGGTCATAGAACTGCCACCAATTCAAATATTCCCCATCGAATTTGGGAAGCTCTATTTTTGGCAGCTTCATTGTTGGATTGCTGGTAACTGAATTTTCTTGCGGAACCTTTATGTCCTCGTAGAGGTCTAGTAACGCTTTTTCCACACGCTCCTGCATGTCAAAATAAGTGACCACATCTTCAACCGTTAGCTGGTCCTCCAATCTCATATAAATCATGGATATCTCATCCCAGTTCTGTTTGATTGTGTTCCTTTTGATTATACAAAACTGCTCCGAACGTCTTTGCTGTTGTTCCAATACGCACTTATCCAACGATTTCTGTAGAATATTTATCAGAAGTCGGAACCTTTCTCTAGCGCCCATCGTCCTTGGTGTCGCCATCGGTTGGCCTTCGGGTATCTTCTTCGTTGCCACCTGCTTGGGTGCAACTGAGCGATCCACACCCATTGATAATGCACCTGAACGATCCAAGCCCTTTGGTATTGCCCCCTTTTGAGCTGCTCCACCCGTCGCACCAACATCTTCCGATCCTTCCCAATTAGAGGCATTTAATCGAAGCACAATATCGTTGCGCAATTGCTCTGCGACCCTACGTATGCCTTCGAAATAATCCTTTTTGAAGTAAGGATGCTCTAATTCCTGAGGAAACTCCTCTCTGATGATGGTATCGGTCTTGTCGAATTGTTCCCACTTTTTCTCTAATTCTTCCAACCGACTCTCCAGGTATGCGTGTGTTTTTCTTACATCACCATCCTTCTTATAATTGCGAGCCAGAATAACTAATTCTTCGCCCACAATCTCCTGTTGCTTGGTGTATTGCGTCAACTCACTGATTCCACTTTCCAACGACATTTTAATAAGTTTTTTCTTTGCCTATCACTTTATCAGAACGACCAAACTAAACTAAACAAAAAAAAAACAACACTGTACTGAACTGTAAGTTTCACTTTGCTATGTGTCCTGTCACGGTCGCCAAATGTTCAGCTAAACTCGTCTTGGAGAGAAGTCACGCAATCTATTTTTACAACAACTTTATTCTGCGACGGTTCCAATTCGACTGCCTCAAAAAGTACAATTTTTAATATATTGCAGCTAAATACATATGGGGAGCGTGAGACCAAGCATTAGCCGAAATGTAAGACGCGTGAAGCGCGTCTTCTATGTCTGGTCTCACGCTGAAACTTAATCAATGCAAAGTTTTGCATTAAACATTAAACAATGCATGGGAACAGGCATTGGGTCAGTACATCTGATATGGTATACGCTGACACCTCGATGTCTGGTCCCACGCCTGCTTTTAGGTAATATTAACACTTGAGTACTTAGCTTATCTTATCTTAACAATATTCATTATTGACTTAATAGCGTATACCTTTTCAATATTTTCTTGATTGTGAAAGGATAGGATAAAAAGGGGTAATTTTCTATTTCTTGTAGTTTGTTCCCCATCATTACCTGTTGTTTTTTCTTTTTTAATTAGGTTTTTGGCTTCCAAAATTTTGCATTCTTTATTACGCAAGTCTTTAACAATAGGCGTGTTTTTTTGAGCTTCGATCTCAGCAAAGCAAAGTAAAGTAGGATTTTCAGCACGCGATAACAACAACTACAACCGAGTCTCGAAGTGTCAAGTGGAGCGTAGTTGTTGTAATTGCATGATGAAAATCCTACTTTACTTTGCTTTGCTGAGATCGAAGCTCAAAAAAACACGGCTAATATCATGTTCATCACACGAGAAGTGTAGACCTCTGGCGACTACTCTAATTGGTCTAGTAGCCTTATTTTCATATGAGTGCCATTGAACATTCATTTTCGTTAGCTCATCGGTGATTTCTCTATAGGTGTCACTGTCATCGACATTTATTTTCCAATTGTTATTGCTATATGATGTGAGCTTGCACGTTTTCTTTGTTTTTTGGTCAATTATTCTTTTTAGCTCACCAAATTTGTCTATTCCAGAGATCATTATTGGCGGTGGTAATGGTTGTCTTTTCAAGCCAATGGTTGACTTTTCAACCCTTTTCTCATTTGTCTTAACTTGTGAATTTGTATGATTTGCCGTAGTCCCACTGTCAACATTTCTGGCAGATGTTTCAGGACTTTTTTCTGCCTTTCGTTTCTTTGTTGGTCTTTTTCTGTTTTTCAGATGTCTTTCTGTCTCTAGAGCCAGGTCCTCTTCATCTGTGAGGTATTCTTTTTTTTCATCTTGCTGAATTGGTTGGATGGTTGGACAGTACGGTCGAAAAGGCTAACTTTAATTTCTAGTTCTTCTATCTGCTTTTGCAAGCTTTTAACAATTTCTTCTAAGCTTTTCTTTGCTTTAAGTTCAGCTTGCCATTCATTGTAATAGCTGTTTGTTTTTAATTTCGCTTGTGAATCTTTTTTATGTTCACTTTCGATTCCAGATTTTAATTTTTGTAAATTCGGAATGCTTATAATTATAGCGCTATCTTTGGCCGTACGTTTTTTTTGGCGCGACCATTTTTGGTGGAGTTCTTGGCGTGAGTGAACTCCTTCTGGAGCTTTGTTGAAGAAGCAATAAATGGTCCCCCCAGAATCCGTGGGACCGACCTCCGAGGAGGTATTTATATCTGTTGTTTTGTTCATTGCCATATTTTTTTGTTGTAACTGAATCAGTTTTACTAGGTAGTTCAGTAAGTTCTACACACAAACCCCCTACCAGGGTGGGGCGAAGTTTTCGTCTCCGCTTTTTGTGAATTTTTAGTCGACTCTTAAGACAGGCATGCCTACCTCGGGTATATACTGTCCCCTACCCGAAGGGGTAAATATTATAATGACTATTTTTTGGTAATAGAAATGTTTGCTTAAGGCAAATCTCTTTTTTATGTACATTTAGTGCGTTGATATTCATAGTGAAATGAAGTTTGAATGTTTTTCTGCCAGATTATATTGATAGTCCAACAATTATGACATTCTTTCCTTTTACGCCGGAAAGTTTTTCAAAAATTTAAATTCCCGCAAAAAGGTAGAGATACCACAATGCAGGAACACTGCTGAGTGTCAGTATTTTATTACACCTCCCGCCATTTAGAATTTCTTTTTTTGCTGCTTCACGCGCATTCACAGATAGGAAATTTAAGAGAGAATTTTCTTTTCAAAAATTGCGGCGGGAATCGGGTAGGTGCGCGGGAGCTGACGGTCTTGGTACTTTGTTTATGCCATAAACTAAGTACTAAATAGACCGTCAGCTCTTACAACTTAAGAGAATTGCCTACAAGCTGTTTTCCGTGTTCCTATGTGGCAAAGTATGTGTGCCATGTTAAAGTAGATTAGCCGCCGCATACACTCGCCCATAGGAAACTGACAGATGCCTGACATATTGGAAAAAATTTAAATAATTTAAATAATTGCCCATTGTCGGGACGTGTTAAGAAAACGGTGGGTATGGCGTGGTGAATTTAGTACCAAATTATATTAAAACGCATAAGCTAGGTAGGTATACTACGATTTCTTTCATTTTACCTATAGATAATCTATATAGTACGGGATGTTTACATCTTTTTTGTAAAAAATCGAAATCGATAAACTATATGAATCATTGACAAAAATAAAAAAAACGCTTATTAATATAAAAAATATCTGATTACTAATGATTATGAATCGTATATATTAAAAGCAAATAAATTGTAAGCAGCAAAATTTAAATGCGTGAGCCATATCAGGGTACAAATCAGTAAACATGTTTGTTTCCAATATTGCTTAAATACATTTTGAGTTTCGTTCTTTCCCGTACATTTTAAAGAAAATAAATTTTCGTTGATTGTGTCTATTAGACTTTTTCTTTTTATTATGAATGAACATTATTCATATTCTCGGCTGACGCAATTGATTTCAAATCGATTGTTCCAAATTTTCTAATAAATAAAATTTTTTTTTTAATAAAAGGAATCTTCATGAAAAGATTATAACTAAAAACTCATATTATTTCAAATCTTAATATTCGTAATCAATTCTTCTCTTAAGATTCTTTTCCGTTTTCCTGTGGACATTCACGGTGAAATAATTTTTCGCTAAAAACAGCAAACGAAAACAGACACAATAATTATAGGAACGAAAATATCTTATTTTATTTCACACATTATTCCTTTGTTTATTTATTTTGGTTACATTCGCTATTACACATTTTGTAGAATATCTACATATTTTCGTGGTGAAATAAAACAACGAATTTATACTCGCAGAACGCATCCATCAGCTGACAGAAACTAACCAAATACACTAATGTCGTTTTCGATTTGGCTTTTCAGATTTTGATCTGAGATTTCAGATTTCTGCTGCCAAATCGAACACATAGAGTAACCAAACTAGAGAGCTAACTTCCCGTACATCTACCCGATTTTCCCCGCAAATCTTTAATGACAGCCCTCTCTCGCGCGCTCTTTTTTTCCTGTCTGTGAATACGTGTATTATTAGTCGCCGGATGGCACTATTTCTCAGTTACAAACAATTTGTAAATGAATTTATAACAATAAATGTACAAAAAGTAAATGTTGATTATGGTTTTTTAGATAACATAACATGTTCTCTATTCATATTCGGCACCAAAAACTATTCATCCATTCTCATCCATTTCAGTCGATTTTTAGTTTTATTTGTATGAATTCTATTTTTGACAGCAAAATTCATGCAGCTGCATAAATGAAATCCGTAGGGGGTTGTTCCAAAAATGAGCTAGCAACATGCAAGTTAAACCCAGCTTCCACTAGGGCATAAGTGAATTTTATATAATTTTCATGAACATTGAATAAATTTCTATTAGGCTTTGGTGAATGTTTCCAAATTCGTTTGATGTCGTTTAATAACACTGACCAGTATTCAATAATGTTACTTAGGAACAGTAAAAATGTAAATGCTATTCATATTTAAAAAAAAAAAGGATTGTTATCGGAAAGCAAAAAAGGGATTAAACTCCTAACAAAAACAAAAAATATAAATTATTAATTGACAAAAACAAGTGCACTCATTGTGCTTTTGGGATACAAAATGTGATCAAAACTTTTTTTTTTTCGAGTATTTCACATAAATATAATGCGATCTACGAAGATTTTTCGCCACGACATAAAAAAAAATGTTTTCCCTAAACGGCGTTAAAACATTTTGTTTCAGTATGATTTCAAAATTTAAAGCATTAAAATCAACTAGAAAAAGTGTATTTTCTTAAAAATATACAAAAAAAAGCTTCAAGTCACAAAATCTCTTTTAATAAAAGTAAAAAAAAAACCGTTTTAGTTGTGCCCATTAGTTACACGGCGTTCACATCACAGTTGAATTTAATATTTGACTTTTCAGATTTTGATCTGAGATTTCAGATTTTTGCTGACAAATCGAACATTAAATCCGAATTTTATTGGTTCTTGTGTGTATTGAGTTGGCCGCAAAAATATTTTTTTTCACTTGCACTGTAAATCCATTCCAATTGGTTTTTACACATTTATATTCGAAATAATTTAATATAAAAAATCGTTTCCATACTCGAAAAATGAATAATTCAGTTAAAAAAGCAATCCTTCCAACGATAAACAATTCGTAGCTGCCAGCTGTGTGTCATACACATTGGTATTAGTGAAATACCAACGAGCGTCGAACTTGCCGAGTTGTAGGGGCTGAGTAAGGTCAATGATTCTCGAGATCTTCTCCAGATGAGCCCGGAAACTAAAGGACGCTACACTCCGCCTGGTTGCATAAGTGTAACTTACCGGTCCCAAGCCCGGGAAAAGGAGCAGGGAAGAGGAGTAAACCTCTCAAATAAATCCCTAATCCAAGGCTGAACAGCACACGCCGAGGGATGCATGGCTAAGAGGGTGCTTAGTCGCAAGTTTGCGAACTTTGGATACCAGGCGACCTCCGATTTCAAGATAGCCTTCCTGTGGTTAGACGGGTAGACTACGGGCGACCGAATATATCCCGCTTACTCGTGGGTTCAATATAGATACCGTTACTAAACAAACAATAGAGAATGATGCCTCTACAAATGCATCATCAAATAGGGATGTTAACTGCGAACACCCTGTCAGCAATGACGTGACATCTGCCAATCGGGAAGAGTCACCAAAAATAGATTCTGAGATGAGAAGCCTAGACGAGAACTCGTCTCTTCTAAGCGACTCAATCTCTGAGACGAGCACTTTGTGCAACGTAAGTATGTTGTCGGATGAATTTCCGGACGGCATAGACAAAGCCAAAACCACTGACAAAACAGGTCAAGGTGAATTGGTATTCGTCAAATTTACACCCTCTGAAAATCGTCGGTTCAGACAGGCGCTAAAAAAGGGTGTAATAAAATACAAGCGAGAGAATTCGCGAAATCAACAGATGGTTTCAAGGGTCCCGAGGTGAAGCGTAAGCGATCTGAGGATAATACCCCTCCTCAATCCGAAGCGAAGCGAGCTCGAGCTGGTAATACAGCCATAGACAGAGCCTCATATAGCAATATAATGAGCTTTGTCAGACTGGGTGTCGTGCCAGCGGACCCTTATCGTAATCCTCTCAGTAATGAACATATGGTTCAGATACAGGAGAGCATTATGGACATCACGATTGAACTACGTGACGAGGACTTAAAACCATCCTTCCGCGGCTCAACATTTAAAGCCTGATGGCTCTTGCTAACATGTGCAGATGCCACCACCGCGAATTGGCTAAAAGCAAACTTCGTAAAGCTAAAGGAGAAATGTGGACTGGAGGTGATGCCCGTGGAGGCGGAAAATTTTCCGAAACCACATGTCATCAGGGGTTTCTTTCCACAAAGTTCCGGAGTAGCAAACGAAAGAGTCCTGGCTATGCTAGATGGCCAAAATAGAGGGCTAAACACAAGAACGTGGAGAGTCCTACAAAGATCAAATGAAAGAGATATCGCTCACATGGTCTTTGCCGTAAACGACAGCACCATGAAACAGCTGGTCGAACTCAAAGGAATGGTCTCCTACCGTTTCGGGCAGACGCGACTTATCCTTAAGAGTTCTAACAAAACGTCAAATCAGGGCAAGAAAAATGTTCACCCTGATACTGCAAGGCCGAGCGCGTGCGTGGAAAATGAACATCCATTACTCAGCACCAGCGCCGCCGCAATGAGAGCCGCAAGTGCCGAAAAAAGCGCAGTGGTATCAGCACCAAAAAATCCAGCTGAAAAAAAGGATACAAACGACTGCAAAAACACCAGCAGAAATCGTTTCAGGCCTAAACTGTCTCATGAGGACAGGGAAGGCAATAGACGAAAGACGCCGACGAAGTATCGGAGAAGTAGGCAAGACGGCCACTCTCAACAGGGTCTCGTAAGACGAAGAGGCGATAATAAGCCAAACGGAATACGGGACCCTGAGCGTACCAGAAGACGATGACTACTCTCCTCAGTGTGCTGCAGGCAAACCTGCACCGAGCTATGGGTGCCTCGGACACCTATAACCAACGATGTGCCGAAGGGAACATCGCTCTCGGATTAATCCAGGAGCCATGGGCAACAGATGGTAAGATATTTGGCTTTAATAACAAAACCAGAAAACTTATCTTCGCCCTCAATAAGTGTTCATCTACAAATGAAGTAACACTGACTTGGGTACGAGGACACATAGGGATCGAAGGCAATGAAAAGGCGGACTCCCTTGCAAAACAGGGGTCAACTGAAAAGTTGCTGGGACCAGAACCATTCTCTTCAATTGGCAGAGGAATGGTTGAACAGCTTATCCACAAATGGATCACGGCAGAACACCTGAGAAGGTGGTCAACCGTGGAACAGTGTAGACAAGCTAAAATGGCAATAAAGTGGCCGACCTGCTCCACTCAAAGAAGGGTTCTAAGCATGAGTCGAGGAACATTGAAATGGGTGGTGGCTTTGTCTACAGGAGATGGTAGTTTCAGGTATCACTTAAGGACCTGGCATTTAGCCAGTTAAATGATACTATTCTCTCATGTTTTGCAAATAGCTGCAAGGTAAAACGCACTGTGGTAAAGAGGTGCGTACCATGGTGGAATTCAAAACTTGAAAATATTCGAAAGAGAGTGAGGAAGCTTTTTAATAAAGCCAAACGCACCGGGGAGTGGGATCAGTATCGAGCCCTCCTTACCCAATAGAACCTAGAGTTGAGAACATCCAAAAGAGCTTCTTGGCGGAGCTACTGTGAAAAGCTTGAAGAGCTTCCTGCAGTGGCTCGCCTACAAAAAGCACTCTCGAAAGATCAATCAAACTGCATGGGATTGCTAGTCAAATCTGACGGAACAATCACACGCGACCGGGAGGAAACTTTGATTACACTACTTCAAGTTCACTTCCCTGAGTCTAAAATCATAGATGAAGCCTACGAGCAATATGTCTAGGATTCACCCCCAAGAAGCCTTGGAAGAAGTAACAGCTTATCCGGAAAGCTTTTCACTCCGGATAGGGTCAAATGGGCTGTCAACTCATTTAAGCCATACAAGGCACCAGGTATAGACGGTATTTTTCCAGCACTTATCCAGAAAGGGCTGGACTTCATTTTAGCTACCATGACTGCCTTATTTAGGTTTAGTTTTAACTGGGGTTATATACCACGAGCTTGGAGGGAGGTAAACGTGGTATTTATCCCCAAACCAGGCAAGCCTAGCGAACTACCTAAATCATATCGTCCTATAAGTTTAACCTCGTTTTTCCTGAAAACGAAGAAAGGAATAATTGACATACATATCAGAGAATGCCTAACAAACGGCACACCTCTACACCCCTATCAATATGCCTACCAAAAAGGCAAATCCACTGAAGGTGCTTTGTTAAACTTAACATCACAAATAAAACATGCATACCGAAACAAAGAGGTTGCACTGTGCGCCTTCCTTGACATAGAGGGTGCTTTTGACAACACCGGATATGAATCCATATCAAACGCTCTACTTCAAAGAAATGTAGATCATCCATCTATCAAATGATGGATCAATATCAGCATCAGTAACAGCTGTAAAGGGCTGCCCGCAGGGAGGGGTACTTTCGCCCTTACTGTGGTCTTTGGTAATCGATAATCTGCTACAAATTTTAAGCAATTCAGGCTTCAATGTAGTCGGATATGCGGATGACTTGGTCATCATTATTAAGGGAAAAGTGGCAAACGAAGTGACAACACAAATGCAGAACACCCTTAAGATAGTCTTAGATTGGTGTTCTAAGGAACATCTTTCCATAAATCCTAGTAAGGCTATCATAGTTCCCTTTACTAAGAGAAGAAATTTGAACTTACGTCAAATCTCCATCAACGATAAAACCATTGAGTACTCCGACGAGGTCAAATATCTCGGAGTGATCCTAGATAAAATACTAAATTGGAACTCCCATATAAACAACAAAATCAAAAAAGCAACCAGTACGTTCTGGGCTTGTCGTTGCATGTATGGTAAAACATGGGGAATCTCCCCAAAGATCACTCATTGGATCTATACAATGATGATTAGACCCATCATTACTTACGCTTCCATAGTATGGTGGAACAAAGTCACACAGAAAACCGCCATTGTAAAGCTCAACAAGATACAACGTCTAGCATGTCTAGGCATTTCCGGAGCTATGCGGACCTGTCCTACGGCTGCCATAGAAGGCCTAATGGGACTAACACCACTCCACATTTATATCAAAAAAGTGGCAATACGCAGCTTAACAAATCTGCTACAATTGAAGGAGATGGACATCGGTGATCACTCGGACCTGATGAACCTTCTCTCGGAGATTAAAGAACTTGACGTGATCTGCGCGATCACAGACCGCCTCCCAAAGACACTATGTTTTAACAGGGGATTCTCCACGGAGATCACTAATAGAGAGGCGTGGGCTAGCGGTAGCCCACCAAACTGCCAAAAAGGCATAAAGTGGTATACGGATGGTTCCAAAATGGATTCAGGGGTCGGAGCCGGCATATTTGGACCAAACCAAAATATTGCAATACCAATAGGAAAAATCCCAAGCGTATTTCAAGCAGAGCTCCATGCCATTAAAGAATGCGCAAGCCTCATTTTCAAATCAGGTATAAAAGGCGCAAACATCCACATATTCACGGATAGTCAAGCAGCTATAAATGCCCTTAGCTCACCCATCATTGACTCCAAATCAGTCTTACACTGCTTCAATACCCTCCAAACACTCTGCACCAGAAACAATACCAAAATATGGTGGGTTCCTGGCCACGAAGGAATTGAAGGAAACGAAAGGGCCGACGAACTGGCCAGAAAAGGTTCGGAAACACCTCTTACACGACCTGAACCCTACTGTGCAATCCCTAAATCAGCGGCGAACCTCGCCATAAAAAGCTGGGAACACAACAAGTGTCTCTTACATTGGGAAAGCCTCCCAGGCCTAAGACAGGCCAAAAAAGTAATCAAACCCTTCAGAAAAAATGCCAGAAAGATTCTAAATCTACGTAGGCATGATGTCAAAAATCTAGTTGGCTACCTAACAGGGCACCATGGTTTGCGATATCACCTAAATAAAATACATGTAGCCGACTCTTCGGAGTGCCGCCTATGCCCAGCCCTCTGTGGTATCAGAAGGAACTTCTTTCTCAGGGAAATTATAAGCCCAGAAGAAGTAAAGACATCCTCTGCTGAAATCATCATCAGCTACATTAGGAAAGTAGAAACTCTATTAACCTAAACAAACCTTCACGGAAAGAATTTTAAGATCAAATCAAGAAAAAAAAGCGCAGAATCACGAAAAGTTTGTCTAGTTTTAGAGCTTAGCTAAGGATTTACTGATTCACGACTTTTTTTTCGCAATTCTAGAAATTGTACGAAGTGAAGATATTGACCCTCAAAAGTCGTGAATCAACACTTTTCAGTATCAATAATGCGATCAAACGAGAAATAGATATTGCCATAACCGATCGCAATTTGACACAAATAGTTATCAATTTGACATTACATGGATTGTAAATTGCAAAAACAATTCGTAAATTACCACTTTTCTGTTGAAAATCACGATTTCCTCCCTTAGCAAATTACAACCATTAGTCTTGAATTGCAATTCAAAAGTGTTGATTTGCGAACCAACAGGAGTAGATTTACTACTTCAGTAGTTGCAATTTACAAATTCTTAGTGGTAAATTGAAACTTCTTTTTATCAATTTGCAATTCGTATTTTGCAATTTACGTTTCTTGAGTAGTGATTTGAGGAATCGCCGTATTAAATTGAAAATGTTTTCTCGTGAAATTAGAAAACTTTATTCTCAATTTGCAACTTATATCTTGTGATTTACAAATCAAAATTCATAGTTTTATTAATTAGGTTATTTTCGTATTCCTCCTGATATCCAAGAAAATCATACGGCGCCATATCGTACGGAGACAACGGGATTTGTCTGGGGTGGTTTTTCGGTCTATGATGAAATATAAAATACAAAAAAAATATTTAGATGAACTTGACTTTAATACGAACCTTTACAATTCTTTTCAATTACATATTTTAGAATACATTCCAATAATTGATACTTCTTTTCTAATAGCAAGATGTAACTTCTGAAAAAAATACAGATTTATATGCATAGGTACTTCAGGGTTTTTGGAATTCAATAGGTACTTACAAAATGTATTCCAGAATGCTTTATAATTAGTAGGACACTCACTATCCATACGAATTAGTTATATTTAAATTTAAACAACTTTAACCCGACTGCTTTAAACAAAGTTTGAATACCGACTGCCTGTCTCTGCACCGCAACGAAATGTGCACAATGAAGATTTGGCTGCATAATTGCAGCTGTCTAGCAATACCACATACGTACATTCATCCATAAAAAGAAAGGACTTAAAAGGATTTCGATAAGTACATGGACTATGAACTGTGCATAAAAAAAATCCACACATCAGGCAGTTGATTCCATGGAAATTACAAAAAATATTTTGCAATTTACGACTTCTCTACGTCAATATACGTTTTCAGTTTCATGTGTTAAATTATTACAAGATTTTATTGATTCATCATTCAGTTTTGGTAAATCAGCAAATATTTTTCGCAATTTGAGATTGTGAAGTGGTGTTTGAGAAATTGACCGATTGGAGTGGTAAATTGCGCCAAACAATCTCGCAAATCACTACAAATAAAAGAAGCTCGAATTGATACTTCTAATCGTAAATTACAACAAACAGAATTTGGTATTCTCCGCCGTTTTCAATGTCAAATTACCAATTTCTGTATCAATCCATGAAAACTTCGTTGTGATTTGCGACAAATATATAAATCGTAAATTGCAACTCAAAATTTTGCAATTGGTGATTTTCAATTCTTTCCGTGTTTTATGATCCTATGGCACAATAGATCTACTCAGGTCGAAGTGCCTCTTTATAGCGTTGGCGAGTCAGAAAATTAAAAAAAAAAAAAAAGAAAGTAAAAAAATCTGAGATTTCTCTAAAGAGTGTCAGATCAAACCAAAGATTGATTTTTTTGGCAAATCGAACATGAAAAGCAATCTCAATCAAAAAAAAAATCGATTTTTTTGCCAAATCGAAAACGACATAACTGCCAGTCAGTGTTCTTAGCGTGTATATTTTTCCCTTTTCACTAAAATCAAATTCTCTCGATTTTGTTTATGAAAAAACCATTTAAAAGTAAAATTTGTATTGTTCAGGGAGAAAATCATATTAAATTAATCTTCAGTATAAATATTGCAGTTTGCTAACATTATAATGATTATTTTTTGGTAATAGAAATTGTTGCTTAAGGCAAATTTCCTTTTTATTTACATTTAGTGCGTTGATGTTCATGGTGAAATGTAGTTTGAATGTTTTCCTGACAGATTATTGATAGTTCAACAATTTTGACGTTTGTTTCCTTTTACGCATGGAAAGTTTTTGAAAAATTGAAATTCCCACAAAAAGGTAGAAATATCACGATGCAGGAACACTGCTGAGTGTCAGTACTTTATTACACCTCCCGCCAATCAGAATTTATTTTTTTGCTGCTTCACACGTATTCACAGATAGGGAATTTAAGAGAAAATTTTCTTTTCAAAATTTGCGGAGGGAATCGGGTAGGTGCGCGGGAGCTGACGGTCTATTTAATACTTAGTTTATGCCTTCCGTGGTTATACTATATGCCGGTGTGACCAATTTAGCATATTTCCTGGTAAATTTAGTAGGATTTTTTTTTTATTTTTAGCTTCTTTTTTTCAAATCATGCACGCATTTTTTTAGCATGATTTCATGCTGTAGCAGGATATTGGTTTAGCCAAATTATGAACTATCGAAAGTAGAATAAAATCAAGTTTGTGTTATTTCGTTACGTATCGAGTATTGTGTGTTAGTGCTGCTGTATTAGCATTCATCGCTGATGTTGCTGAAATTACCTTGAATGTTGGACTGTAATTTCCTTCATCCGACTGTCGCGAAAGAATTTCAATCATTCTAGTTTAAAATGAGTTTCTTTCAATATCAGGTTCCTCTTCCGTTTGACGTTCTCCGACATTTCGGTGTCGCGTTGCATACTGAGAACGCCGACCAATGTTGCCACAACCTCTTCTTGGCATCGTACGAAATATCGACCTATAAATGATTACCACTTTGTACAAATCGCACATAAAGTTTTCAATAATTTACCTTTGAAAAGAGTGAAGAAAGCAAACGAACAAAAAAGATGCAATTGAAATTTGTTAATCAAGTTGAAGAACAAAACAAATCGATTACCGATCTATTGCAATTGAAATGGGGTTTGGTTTCCGCCGATAAACAAAAACAATTAACTAACTTTTTTGTGATCGAAATATTAATAACATCACTCAGAAATTGATAAGATTCCCAATGATATATCTCGTACATGTAAATTTGTTCACTGAAAAATCAATAAAAATATCATCAGAAAGAACGAACGATTTTCCAGCTTTTTCTTTTTTCCTAAACCTTCGCGAAGCAAATACGAACAAACCCCCAGAAGGAAGTATCCTATTTGGTCCATCCGTTTTCAAGTTTAAAGCACCCGAACACACTACGATCTATTTTCATATACATTAGTAGATATTTTTGTGAAATGTATCATATTTTTCGTGAAAAACAGCTTGTTTGTATATTTTTTGGGTTTTTAGCAGATTTTGATTTGAAAAAAAATTACCATGATTTTTATCACTTTTTCATACAAAAAAAACATACTATACTGCTGAACTTAGCATGATTTCAAATATTGAATTGGTCACACAGACCATATCCTTCATACCCTAACGGAAACCCAGAAGAGAAAGAGAACGCACATACTTTTCGTTTAAATAATGCATTGAACGATTTGTTTCACTTTTTCAATATCTATTCAATAGTAACTGATGTCAATTTTGAAATAAATTTCCAATTTCCTTTACAATTTTTTCCGTACAAAATTTTACCACCATAACAAATTAAATACATTGAGTAGATAGAAATCCAATTCGCAATTCAAGTGGGCTCAAATCAGAATTGAAGAATCTCGTAAATCGCAATGCACACGAAGAAGGTAGGTAAGGGAAAGCATATCATATTTAAAACAGAAATGCAAATGCAATATTTCGGGTACTTACCTCTGCCGCTGTGGCTCAATCATCGTTTTCCCGAAGTGATAGTAAATAGTATCTCTATATACTCGTACAATGGGATTAGTGCACAGAATTTCAAATGCAAATGGTTGCAACACTTTTTATCCGAGCAAATATCGTACGTAAGATATTCTCCTGATGAGTATATCATTCAATTGTGAAGTCCCTTCTAGGTCGCTTCGGACTCCCCTTAGACATAAATATAGAACCCATTTTTTCAGCTAAAAGACGAATTGGTGCTGTGGCAAGAAAAATGGTTAAAAGAAAAGGAGCAGCAAAACGTGCTTCCCGTAACTGCTCTGAATGTATTACATAAATACAATACCTAATTGCCACACGTCCTCAACAAATACTTTCGTGAAGTTTGCAAATTTTATTCCGCTTAAAATATATACTCCCCGCCTCCTTTCACGTTCAAGCTGGAACGAACATCTAACAGAGACAAAGTTACTTAATGGAACATCAAAAGCAGTAAGCCTGAAATGGAGTCATCAAAAGCTAACATCGAAATCAGAGTATAGGATTATTATTACTTTTTTCTTTTTTCAGTTCCTTTTCCATCTGCCTTCGTCGTGTAGTTCATTTTCACCAGCAGATGGGGAAAAACCATTTGAAATTCTCATTAATTGAGCTAGCTAGCCAGCAGATACAACGGAGCTACTTTGCCATTCCTTTAGGATAAATTCCCATCAGGAGAGTCAACAAGTCGATAGCATTTGCAACTGACAGGCTCTAAAAGCTGTTGCGGCAAAGCACCTTCTACCTCATCGATTTGCATGACCATTCGCATACAAACAGACTATAGCAGCGAACGGACTGAAAGAGGTCAATTCAATTTAACGAAAGGAAACTTAAGTGTTGCTGACAGTGGAAAGTGATGTGTGTGGCCATGAAAATGAAACTGGAATAGGCATGATATCAAAAGGATGGAAATGAGAGCAGCATCCGTTTAGTAGGTATAAGTTTACATGTATATTTGATGTGGTTTGTTGAATATGGGAAAAGACGGGAAGATAATCAACCAATAAAATATGTGTTCTGAAGTTCGAGGAAGCCATTTCAATGGTCGCAACAAGATATAACTACTACCATCACCATCACTATCGCTTTAATACACATATTTACTTGTATAGAATTTCCCGTATACAGCTTGCATAGACGTTACTGAAAATACAACTTTTTCTTCTAGAAGGTACATCCGTGTTGGGCCAAAAGAAGCTCGAATTAGTCATCACACTCGTCATGCTAAAGGAACTCTAACTCTAACCTTACAGCTATACAAATCGTTTTTAATAAACGAATATGTCCATATAAAGGGTGATTTTTTAGCTGGTTTGGTTTTGGCAACACTGGTTTTGACAGCTGACGTGTGTTTAGTACCTTGTGTCACTGTCAAACAGCTTCAGTTTGGTTTGCAATTTAACCATGGATCTTTGTCTTACAAATGAACAACGCTTGCAAATTATTGAATTTTACTATCAAAATTCGTGCTCGGTTCGAAATGTTCATCGCGCGCTGCTTCCATTTTATGATCGGCATTCTCGACCTTCTGAGCAGTCTATTCGGAAGATTGTGACCAAATTTCGCACCAAATTTACTTTGTTGGACATTAAACCACCAACACGTTTACGTACTGTGCGTAGTGAAGAAAATATTGCGGCAGTATCAGCTAGTGTGACAGAAGACCGCGAAATGTCGATTCGGCGCCGTTCCCAGCAGTTAGGCCTTTGTTACAACAGCACTACGTGGAAAATTTTGCGGAAGGATTTGGGCGTAAAGCCTTTTAAGATACAGCTGGTGCAAGAACTAAAGCCAGCCGACCTACCACAACGCCGAATTTTTGGTGAATGGGCTCTTGGAAAGCTGGCCGAGGATCCGCTTTTTTATCGAAAAATTGTGTTCAGCGACGAGGCTCGTTTTTGGTTGAATGGGTACGTAAATAAGCAAAATTGCCGCATTTGGAGTGAAGATCAGCCAGAAGCATTGCAACAGCTACCAATGCATCCCGAAAAAGCCACTGTTTGGTGCGGTTTATGGGCCGGCGGCATTATTGGGCCATATTTCTTCAAAGATGATGCGAATCGCAGCGTTACTGTCAATGGAGAACGCTACCGAGCGATGATAACAAACTTTTTTTTGCCCGAAATGGAAGTTCTTGACTTGCATGATATGTGGTTTCAACAAGACGGTGCCACATGCCACACAGCACGCGAAACAATGGCGCAATTGCGAGGCGAGTTTGGTGAACAGTTAATTTCACGTTTCGGGCCGGTCAATTGGCCGCCTAGATCGTGCGATTTGACACCATTAGATTATTTTTTGTGGGGGTATGCCAAGGCTAATGTGTATAGGGACAAGCCCGCTTCGATTGACGCACTGGAAGCCAACATCCATGCATTCATTCGTGAGATACCGGCCGATATGTGTGAAAGAGTATGCCAAAATTGGACTCAGCGGATGGGCTACCTGAGACGCAGCCGCGGTCAACATTTGCATGAAATTATCTTTAAACATTAAATTGCAAGGTTCAAACTATCGATTCAAATAAATATTTCATTCATTTTTTCGAATTTTTTGTGTTTTTTTTTTAAAAAAAGTTCTAAACCTCTTAAAAAATCACCCTTTAAAAAAGAGCTGATACTTTGTGAAAACACCTTGCAATTTAAAAAGCATATATGTTCAAAAACATGGTGCTTTCACATGCGCTTCATATAGGCCACATGTAATGTCATGTAAAAAAAAATGTTTATATTAATACTACGGTGCCACCAAAACTATTCTAAATTTCAAGCTGCAACCAACCATAAACATCCACAAAATTTAATTGAAATCGGTTTAATGGTTTCGGAGACCCGCCACCAATCGGGTCCAAAACTATCCTATCTAATTTTCGTTCTGTGAAAAAGTGAAACAAAAATGTTTTCACCCTTTCACCGCAATTTCGATTCTGGTTCTACGCAAATGTGAAGCCAAACTTCAAAGATCTTCCTCACTTGCACCACATAAAAAGAAAGGATTTCAAAGGATGTCGATACATGGACTATGGACATTCTGTGACGTGTCGTTACTGTAGTCTGCCTGTGTTTGTAATTTACGTTTTTTCTACGTCATATTACGTTTTCAATGTACATGTGTAAAACTATTATAAGATTTTATTGTTTCATCATTCAGTGTTGGTAAGTCATTAAGTATTTTTTGCAATTTGAGATTGTAAAATGTTGTTTTATATATTATATTACTAGCTGTACCCACCCGGCTTCGCCCGTGTAAAATGTGGTTGATGGAAACAAAATTAAGAAATTTGCTGTCTTGTTGGGGACAAATTTTTTTGGCTGTTTTGTTTCTATCGACTAAGATAGTGATATTTGCTGCCCGTGCTTGAAGCAATTCTTGCTTAAATCAACTCCCGCATTTCTTAAAGTTTGATCCTTTGACTTATGGATTGTCATTTCAAAACAAACATTAATAGGCAATCGAATCGGTTTAAACTGAAATGAATAATTACTGAGAATTATTTGTATTCTTGGTATAAACACCGCATCTCTTTTACCACACCCAGTTAAAATTAAAGCCTCATGTCAAGCATTATGTTGCTTATGTTATGGGAACTCCAATTTTTAATACCATTTTATGAGCATTGAGGCCATGGGCTGTTAAAAACGATATTTAAAAACTCTACTCTATAAAAAACGAAATGGGTAATTACCCACGATCTGGTATCACTGAAAGCTATACCTATCTGATATTTCTTTCATAGAATTTTTTTTTTTTGTAAGCAAAACAGAGGTAAACTAATTTTTCCTACATATTTGACATTTCTTTTATGGGTTTTTTTTTTTCTTAGCAAACCAAACAGCATACTACCTCTATCTGTCTCCCTCTCCGCCACAGGAATAAAATAAGGTTAAAAGAGATGTGAATATATTGCGCGGTTAGTGTGTTTGATTTGAGAATGAAATGCATATCCACAAGACAAGCAGTCAAATTCAATCTTAGTCGAACAGAACTACACCAATTTTATTTATATGATATTATTATATTATTATAATTGGTGGTTTTCAATTCTTTCCGTGTCAGAACAACATACGCATCCACTGTAACCGTAACCGGATCTTTCGCTCAGAGTTGATTGACTTTTCGAAATAAGCACAATAGGCGAACTCCATGCGCTTTTGCTTTCTTGAATCACTCCCAGCGAAAGCATACCATCAAATTCCTCGTACATCATGTATGGAATGACTTGTGAGACTGGGTAATGTCGATGTTTGACTGATCGGCAGTACCCGTGTCTTTTCTGTGCGTTTCTAACATGGTCTTTCCGATTGCATCAGACAAGATATTGTTGGGCCTTCCCCAAAAAAGAAACCTTTGCATATGGTCTTGGATCTTCATCTACTACAAAAGTACACGACTCAACAATTTTATTACACAAATTTCGTTTTTTTTTGCCTATTTCTAGCTTTTGAGACTTTAGATAATAATAATTGAACGGAATAGTAAAATGGTTTTGCTCGAATTCCATTAGGTAAAATTTTGTAATCTATTGTAGATATTTGGTTTGGATATTTTTTTAATTAAAGATTCCGGTAAAACTATCTGTATTCACTTATCAGTACAATCTATACATAATGAAACTGTAGCCGTTTTCATCTGTTAACGGTTGGCATGAAAACTACTGCACAGATTTCGATGAAACTTTTTTTGAAATGTCCCTCATATCCTGAGAAGAATTATAGGCTATTCGTTTCAATGCAATGCCTATTTTTGGTAGCGTTTTTGACCAAAATGTGATTTTTCTGACCTTACTGCCTTTTAGTCGCCATTACTCCAACAATTTTTAGTCAATGCAAAGAAAACAAAATACTTAACAGAGCCAACACCTCCATAATTATTTTAAGCCGTCAATCAGCTTTCTGTGTCATTTAGAAGCTGAGCTACAACCCAAGATCTAACATGAAAAAACTAAATTTATTTTCTCAAATCGAAAATTATCAGCAACGTGAAGTTGGGCCGCACTTCTTCTAGAATGTTTGTAGTGAATTTTTGTTTGTTTGTAGTTTAACCGTTAGAAAGTTAGAAAGAAAGCGCAGGTACCAGCTAGTTAATAATAAAGATGCAGAATCGATTCCCATATTTGCATCCCGATGGATCTCATGTTTCCCATAGGTCTCCATTTCTGAAAATTTAAAGTGGTAACATTGTCTGCACAAAATAGACTCCTGACTAGAGATGCCCATATAAAATTATGACCAGACTTTTTACAATTGAAACAACGATAGTTGTTCTGATTTCTGTTTTTGTCAGAATACCTCAATGCAGAAACGTTAATCAGATCATCTGATGAAGTAAGTTCAAATGGAAATCTGTAATATTCCACCTTATCACGGTCACGAAATAGAACAATTTTTCGGCACTCATGTCAAAAGTTATCAAGAGAATAAATTGTCATGGGATAAACAAGATTCAATAATCTATCTATATACATAAAAGAGTAGCGTGATTGAGTTGACAGACATCGTACAGGCCAAACCACTAATTTTAGGTTCATGAAATGTTCCACTAGCTGTGTAGACGCGCACTAAGAAGGTATTTTTCGATGCGACCCTCCCTGCCATTTTTAGAAAGGTTTTTCTGTTACTCCCGATACTTCAATCGTATAAACTTGAAATTTTGTAAGTTTATAGAAAATACAAAACCATCGAATACCTAATTAGCCTTTTTTTCAAAAATCCTTAAAGCCTTATAAAGGTTGAAAAAGAGGATGAAAATTTTTTTATTTTAACCTTACTTCACTCAACCTGCTATTACATTCATAAAGCTTTGTCCAATCCAAAAAAGCTTAAAATGCTCTTTAGTCAATACTTCCCCGAGTATTCGAAGCCATCATTTATCTTTCTGCTCCTTCCAGAGGCTGAGCTAGAAGAAATTAAAGACAGATCTTATTTAATCAACAAGAAACTTAGATTGATTTCCCGATTGCCAGCTATGCTTGGGGGTGGGTGGGTTAAGTATATCGTAGATCGTACCCATGGAAAGCATTATAGTTGGATACACATACACATACCCACAGCCACAGTGAAGTTCGGTTTCTCCATGAGCGCCCAACACAATTTTGGGCTGTATATCGTTTAACAAATTTGGTTTGTTTTATTCCTTCACAAAACTACCAAAAAAGAAATATTTTCGAACCATCCATCCCGCACTTTTAAAACTTGGCAGCACTCTTACAGTCAAGTGACATCAAACAGGCGTTCAACTTGCAGACACACCAATTCATTTTGCAGACCTTTTGATTTGACACAACACACAAGCCACAAAGACCAATTGCAGTTTGCAGAAGATAGAAGTCAATAAAATGCAGGACAGTGGAAAGAATACCAAATAAGTACTTAAGGAATTGGAAACATTTTTAACGATTTTTGGGCTTCTTTTTGGGCTACGATTTTGGGCTACATATTTTTAAGGTTTGAGCGCTTAAAGCAAACAAAATTCTGGCAACCCTGAGGGTAAGTATCATTTGCGCGAGCGACCTCATGCTGTTTGGTGTGTACTTCGTATTTCCTTTTCGTTCTGCAAAACGCAGACACTGTTTGCAATGAAGATGAAGCCGTTAACTATCCGGTGGTAGAGTTTTTAAATTCCCTTAAACCATCGGGTATTCCATACCATAGACTAACGCTTCGGAAGGGCACACCCGTAATGCTCCTTCGGAACTTAAAACCACCAAACCTATTTAATGGCACTAGACTGCAAATCAAAGCTTTGCATACAAATTTAATCGATGCTATTATATTGATGGCGATTGCTCAATGGGGAAAAAGTATTCGTGCCGCGCATTCCTCTGATACCTAATGACCTCCCCTTTAAATTTAAAAGATTACAATTTCCCCTTAAAGTGTGCTTCGCCATGAGGATCAATAAGTCTCAGGGCCAATCATTGAAATACGCTGGTATAGATTTAAGGGAATATTGCTTTACGCACGGTCAGTTTTACGTAGCTTGCTCTCGTGTAAGTTCACCTTCAAGTCTGGTAATATTACTGCCGCCCGATAAAAAAACAAGAAAAATTGTCTATAAAGAAATCCTTTAAAAAAAAACTATTTCAGTAACAATTTTTCTAAAAAAGTACATTTTAGCAGAAACCGGTGCGGACGAAGTCGGGGGTAATCTATTATAAGTCTTCTACCTCATTATATTGTTACATCCAGGCTGGGATTCAACTTTTATTACACCTTTACGGATTATTCTAATAATTCACTTATTAAGGACCAAAACAATATTGCTAAAAACAATCCTTAGACCTTTTAGACTAATCACTCAATGCACTGTGTTACTTTACACTTATTTATCTTCACAACCGATTACTATTTCGAACTTTACCAATCACAGTTTAAAAATCAACTGTTTTCTCCCTGTTCTCAAATCTGCCCTCTTATATCCACTCCGCCATCTATCATGAAATTTCTAGTTAATTCCGGTTCGTCCCGAATAAACGCGATGGTTCTAGAATTAGCTGACTTAACTCTCCACTTATTTGGCAGATCCGAGTCACCAATTGGAAGTGGAACTTGTTTGGTGACTAATGGACTGTTTACAGCAGAGATGAATGAATAAAAGAGTTGGATATCTTTCGTACGTCTATCCCCCCAAAACCCATTTGTTTACATTGTTGTTTTTGTAAGTTCAACCCCCGTCTGTGAATACGTGTGAGCTACTAAAAAAGTTGCTAATGACAGACCACCAATCAAAATTCAGAACGGCCGGCCGAATGTCATAAAACAGCATAATTTTGTATTCACCATATGGTGACACTCTCTTTTAGATAGGTCTGTTCGTTAGATATACGATTTTTCGGTTACCTCCAGAATTACCCCATTGTATTATTCCGACTGGAAGGAACAACTTATTTTATACGTAAAATTATTAATTGACTATTTAATTTTATACGCGGATGAATTTATATATTTAAAAGAGTGGTTGGTGTACTAGGGTTCAAATTATAAGAACTTTGAAAAGAAACATTTCGAAAGCATTATGTGCTATCTATCGGAAAAATTGCGATATTTACTTGTATGGCAATTATCTATTCTTGTTTTTTAAATAAAAAAAAAAGTTATAATTTAATTCCACATGCAGTAGGCTAAAATGAAGAAAAAAAAGAATTAAGGTTTTCAAATAATATATAATAAACAATAAAAACACATGCCGATTTATAGTAGAATGCACTTGACTAAAATGTTGGATTTTGTTATTTATTTGCAAATTGATTGGTAAATTGTAAATAATTTTAATTTATACAGCCTGCTTGCGTTCGATTTTACAAGAAAGCTTTTTTCATTACTGTGTTACCTAAAAAAAATTTAATTTGAATTGTTATTCGTAACTATATCACCCATTTTTGATAAAAGGCAGTGTCAAAGTGGTAGAAACATATTAATTTATATTCACTGCATGCAAATTAACGGTCAACCGTCAAAATTCAAATTTTCCTAGTGAACATACCCAAACCAGTTTTCCAGGATATTTGAAAATTTTATGAATTTCGGTGGTGAATTCACAATTTTCCGCCATCTTCCGGGTGAATTCACGAACTCATTTATACTAGTATAGAAATGAGAATGCATGAGTGACTTCATGAATTTTTCGGGAAAACAGCTTGTAGGCAGCCGCCTTTCCACTGGAAAGATATATATCTCTGTATTCCATTATCTTTGGTTTACAGACACATCACAATTTTAGGTTCCACGCTACATTCCACACCAGTGTTGCCAGATTGGGCGCTTTGTCGTATTTTGGGCTATCTTTTTTCTTAAAAAACGATGGAAATTCCTTCAATGAGCGCCCAACACAAATTTGGGCTACATATCGGTTTAACAAGTTTTGTGTAAATTTGTTGGTTTTATTTCTTCACAAAACTACAAAAAAGAAATATTTTCGAACAAACCCGCACTTTTAAAACTCGACAGCACTCTTGCAGTCAAGTGACATCGAACATTTGTTTAATTTGCAGGCACACAAATTTATTTTGCAGACCTTTTGATTTGACACAAGCACACAAGCCACAAAGGCCAGTTGCAGAAAAATACAAAAAAAAAAATTACTTAAGGAATTGGAAAAATTTTCAACGATTTTTGGGCTTTTTCCTGGGCAACGACTTTGGGCTACATTTTTTCTAGGTTTTGACGCTTAAAGCAAACTAAATTTTGGCAACCCTGTTCCACACCACAATATGTAGCAAAAGACGCTCAGATAAATAATAGCAATGTAGTAGTCATTGAAAGTTGCGGATGTGTGGTTGTTGTCGTTCAGTAATTTTCCGAATGAAACATCACATTCATAGTTCTGAAACTGCTTGTATAAAGCCCTATGTAGCTCTGACCTATCAGGTCTGGGATTAGTGCGACGGCATTGCCAGCACCATTTTTATCTGGCAAGTTTTGAGGATTATTGTTATTATTAAAGCGTTATTGAAAATAGGTGCAGTGTATTCGAGTTTTCTATTGCAAGTGAGTCAAGTAGGGATGATCCCCACGAATTGTATCAAAAGCAAAAATTCTTTTATCTCTAGATGTTGTTCCCTTTGAAGTATTCAATGTTGAGTATTTGTTGAATAGTTATTCTCCACAATAGTAAATATTTACGCAAGTTTAAAAACAATAAAATAAATGTATTTTTGTAAATATAAATTCATAAATGTTACAGGTGAGACCAGTAAGACAAATGAAGCTGAAATTTGGTTTCGCTACTAATAAAAACTGAAGAATGTAGTTCTTACGATGTACATACTTAACGCATTTGATATAGTGAAAACATTTCTGTAGAGATTTTTAAGCCTGAAAAATACAATGAAGAAAAATTATAGATGTAAACATTCTATGGCAAATTGAACATTACTAAGAATTTATACAAATCAACTTACGCAACTTAATTTGAATTCACTCTCATCATTTGTTTAACGTTAAGGGTTTATTTCTCTCATTGGAATTTATACAAATATATATGAATGAGTCATAAACTGTTTAAGCTTGCAAATTTGTTTTAGTATAGCATGAAGTAACTTTTTTACTCGTTCAACTGAAATTCACAATTGGTTAGGTGCTACTAAATATCAAGAAGTTGTGAAGCTCACACAATTTGTATGGAAAATATACCCACAATGAACTACTAAAATTTAGAGTCGAAACTAAAAATGTTTATTGGTAAGGAATTATTGCAAGGAATTATGGTAATGATTGAATTATTAGGTATTTAATGCGGTAGATAAACTAAAATTAAATCTGACACTCAATTGAACTCATTTTGAAACACGCAATATCATTTAATTGTGGTGTTATTTATACATATCAAAATTACGACATTCTATACAATTCTACAATCAATAATCCCTCTACCTATACTATTCTAACAAATTTTAGATTCTCTAATTCTCCTCGATGTTGATATGCACATTAAGCTTCTAGGCTCACATCACAATAAGAAATTTAATGATGCTAATTAATTAATATGTATAGGATAAGTAGGGGGATACTAATGATCAAATTCTTGTTTTAAATGCTTAGATTCGTATGCTTCACTTATAGAATAGAGAGATGGGATAGATTTATATGCTTCACTTGTATAAATTATAATGCATTCAATGTTTGATTTTCTATTATATTTCTTTATTTGCACTAAATTTATATTGTCTATCCACATAGTACCACAAAATAATAAGAAAAACTGGAACAAAATTATTAAATGATATTTAGATACATTCTGTGTCGCGTTCAAGTAAGTAGGAAGAGGTGCAAACGACTAATGCTGCTGTTTGGACTTAGATGCTACCGGTGAGGTGCAGGTTCGTCTCCCGATGATGAGCTGAGCAGTGAGCAGTGCTGAGGTAAGCAGCGGCGTTGTTTCTTGTTGTAATAATGTCGTCGTTAAGATGATGATAGGTGTATGAGGATGGGTTTTCTTTAACGTACCGCTTGGTCCAGGTGCTGTGCAGAGAACGAATTTCGTGTGTACCTATATCACAGCTTCTTGAATTTTTCCTGCTCATGCGGCAAGGGGCAGATCGAGGAATTGGCGCGAGTTTCGTGTCCTACTCCCTATGATACCGCGCGAGTGTTTGCTGTGGCGATTGTTCTTTAAAATCAGATTCTGATTAGAAGATTGGAAGCGCAATTACTATATCATGTGTATTGTCGCTTTTCGAAAGAGATCTAATATCAGTATTAGGTTGATATGATCATGCATGATAAATCACATTTATGTATATGTCAAAAAAAAATACCTGTGTAGCGCAACTATATTAGGATTAAGTATTAGTTGCGTTGGGCTTTAGTACCATAAACTCTGGATAGCACAATTATCATTTGATTCGCAATTAATAAAATTAAATTAAATTACAAACGAACTGTATGGCAGAGAATCTTTTGGTTTTATCTAAGAGAGACATCTCACGTGATCGGATTTTAAGAAAGAAAGAAAGCAGAGTCGAGCGGAAATAGCCTTCCATACTCTATTCAAGAAGTGTCCATTGCAATCATTGCCACTACCACGTTACATTGAATACGAAATCCTATATCGTATCTATTCTAAAAATCGCCTTTTATAGAAACAGAATTTGGCATCCAATTGCCTCCAATTGACTATCCCTTTAAACACGCTGTAGGTGTGACTGTTGCATAATTCTGAAAAGTCGGAAGAAAAAAGGCCAATGACAAAAAAGTCTCATTTCTGAGCAGCATAGCTTACTTGGAATCGCTAAACGCTATATTAGTGTTGTGAGTGATAGGCAACTGCTTCACATTTAAAAGCGCCTTCTCCAACTAAAAAAGGGCCAAAATAGAAAAAAATTGTGGCTGACTCTCGAAAAAATGCCAAACTTCACTCGCACAAAGGCCACGCTGACGCTGGCTGTAACGAACAAGGTTTTCAGCATCGGAGAATCTGTAGAGCTCAGTCTCAGTGATGTTTTTAAAATTGCTTATAAAAACAGTTTATTTTTCTGGACGACCGCAAAACGCAGGAAGCTCTTTAGCGATGTTTCCACATAGTGTTTCTTAATTTTTGTCAAATTCTCTTAAAAAAAAAAATTGTTAAAAAAAAAATGTTTGCACAACATTGTTCTGACAGATTAATAACGTGATTTACACGTCAACAGGTTAAATAGGTTTGAAATCACCAAAAGCATAATATACTAGTCGGCTTTGTTTGTTTTCACGCTGAGTTTTGTATTGTCAAAATAAAGAGAACATTTAACAAGGTGGCGAAGAGAAACATTGGAGAGGCTTATAATTTTAGATTTCCTGTAGCAGCATGCTAGACCTAACTTTTTAAGACCAATATTTATTATCATAGACTAACTAGACGGTCAGCTTCCGTGCACCTATCGATTTTTCCCGCAAACTTTGTGCGAAAATTCTCTCTCGCACGCTCTTTTTTTTTGCTGTCTGCGAGTGTGAAGTGAACTGTTAATACGTGTGTTAATGACCGCCGGTAGGCACTATTTCAATAACAAACAATTTATTTGTAAATGAAATGAGTCATGCAAGTTAAACCCAAGCTTCCACTAGAGCATAAGTGAATTTTATGTCCTTTTCGATTTGTCTTTACAGATTTTGATCTAAGATTTCAGATTTTTATGGCAAATCTAATATGAAAAGCAATCACGATAAAAAAAAAAATTATTTTTTCTCAAAAAAATGTATCTTTTTTCAAATCGAAAACGATATTAAAAAATGTTCATTGCAAAATTTCTATTAGGCTTGGTGGACACTTTCAAATTCGTTTATTTGTACGAAATTTAAATGTAAGCATTGGAAAATTGGAGATTGTAATCAAAATATGACTGGAAATTCTGTAGTTTAATAACACTGAACAGTGTTGAATAATGTTACTTAGGAACGGCAAAAAAAAAAAAGTATTATTATCGGAAAGAAAATTCGTAAAAAATGTGATTAAACACTTAACAAAATGACAATTTAATGTAAAATTTAGGTGGATTCTGTTATTTAATTTCCGATTTCAAATTTCGCGTTCAATCGAACGTAAGAATCCAGATTGTTTTCTTAATAATTGTTGGTATGAGCATGCTTTATTTCGAAATATGCACTGATTTTTTTATAAACCTCTCTAAATTATTAATTAACAAATACAAGTGCACACTTTGTGTTTTTGGAATACAAAAATCAAACATCAAAACATTTTTTTACTGTTGTGAGTATTTCACATAAATAAATGGCGATCTTCGAGGATTTTTGTTTTATACTTACAGATTATAAATTATGCCAAAACTAGAAAAAATATTTTTTCACACGACATAAAATGGCCGCCCGATGGACATCAAGTTCCTGCATTGGATTTTGTAATAATGCGTGCGACGAGAATGGCGCTCATGGCTCATTTGGTTTGTACAGGCACGAATACTTAGGAAACCCTATGCAGGACAGGCAGCTTGTAGGCAAATGTACAGTTTCTGCTCTCAGTTGACAGTCTAGTTTGGTTAGTCTATGGTTATTATATTACGTATATACCCAGTATCATCAACAGTCAAGAATAATAGTAACGAGCAAATGTTTTTCTAACACTTTTACTATGTATTTTGCTTAGAATAAATATTTTACTATTTTTTTTCTGTCTCTACATAAACAATGATCGGGTTTTCTACCGCAAGTTTTATATTTACTTTTCCGTTAGCTATTTTCGATATTTTTTTTTTGAATTTCAAATTCGTTATATATAATATAGAAAAAATATTCATAGAAGCTTTATCGAAGCTGTTGCGTACAGAAATTACAAATTTGAACCTTACTGAAGTAAAATTGTTACTTGGGATGCACTCCACCAAATACGAAAGGGTAAGATACAGTCCACAAATTTCTTTGTTTTTTCTTTGTTTAGCGTTAAGCGTGATCAAATTTGTTCGATAAATGGATGTTTGATGTAGAGATGCTCTCAATATGTTCCCCTCGAAACTGTTTATCCTTCCATGAAATAATAAGTGGCAACTATTTACTCGAATGTTACTGTTGTATTACAAAAGTTTCTATGCCATTATGATGTGTTTTGGAATATTTTGCAGAATGCAAATTTAAATACAATTTATTTTTGCTTGTTTTCTGATGTCCTTTTTGGCTGTTTAAATGAGCGTTTCTTGATTGTCATGTCATGTATACGTGTTTACGAGAGCTAGTGATGGGTGGTAGGGATTGGTTTAAGTATTTTTGCTAATTTTGCGGGGGTTTGGCGTTTTAAATGATATATAGGAGTTAAAGATGATATACTTCATCTTGGATATAAAGTCATTTATGTATTTCGTTCTTTATCTGCTAGATACAAGGTGGCGCAAAAATAACCTTCCGATGTTTTTTGACTGTAATTTAAAAAAAAAATGAAAAATTTTGATTCTTCTTGTGGATTATTTTTATCTGGTCTTTTAATTTTTTTTACATCAAGTCGAGAATATGATGTCATGTAAATGGCCGCCGCCACAGTTGATTGTCATTTGAGCCCTTTTTATGGCATTTTCCATCACTTTGGCCAAAACTTCCGGCGATAGGTCCTCACATTCTTGACGGATATTGTCTTTAAGAGCTGCAAGAGTCTGAGGCTTGTTGACATAAACCCGCGACTTCAAAAAGCCCCACAAAAATAAGTCTGGAGCGGTCAAATCAGGCGATCTTGCTGGCCAGTGCAAATCGCCAAAACGGGAGATTAGGCGCCCGGGAAATGCATCCTTCAGCATATCGGTTGTGGCACGTGCAGTGTGTGCCGTTGCACCGTCCTGTTGGAACCACATGTTTTCCAATCCCAATTCATCAAGTTGCGGCAAAAAGAACTCGTTGATCATTGCTCTGTAGCGCTCACCATTCACAGTAACCGTTTGGCCCGCGACGTCTTCGAAGAAAAAAGGTCCGATGGCTACAGCAGCAATATTCTCTGCAGAACGGCTACTCCGGGGTCTGCCACGCCTGGCAGCATCTCGTGTTGTGCCAGTCTCTTCGAGGCGAGCGGCTAAACGTCGCAGTGTTTTACCAGTAGGCGTTGGACGGCTAGGAAATCTGCGACGAAATTCACGTTGTGCCAAAGTCACCGACCGATTATTGCTCAAATAAATAGTCACCAATATTCCGCGTTCTGGAGCAGTGTAGCGTAACATTGTTTATTAACGTGTATTTCGCATGTGTTTGCTACACAAATGTCAAAACAGAACTGACATTAGGGGCCAATCGCAAAATTTATAGCATTTTCTGATAGGAGGATTACTTTTGTGCCACCTTGTATAAGCAATGAGTTTTGCAATCATAAAAAAAGAAGTAGATAACTATTCGAAGGTAAAGTGGTGTGAGTGAGACAGATTGATTGACAATATCCTGTGTTAAAGTATAGAAGATAGTCATGTTCAAAGCTTGACGTTTATCAATAGAAAATAGAAGAGAGAGTGAACACCAACTTCATATGCAAGAGATTTTTTTTTTTTTTGGTTACGCAATAGATGAAGAAATAATTTAATGACAACATAATATAATATATACCTACGTACAATGTATACCTATAAGTTTTTTTTAAAATAAATCGTGCCTATGCAATTTTGAACTATTGTAACTTATTAATAAGGATTCAAAGTACTCCAGAAGTGTATCTCTTTGTTTCCTTGTTGGGTTGAAGTAATTGTTTGCTAATTCACCTTCTTCAATAATAATATCGTCAATAATGTCGAACAATTCCATTTCTACAATATGAACATATCGCCCCAAACAAAACTTTGTAAAATAAAATTTTCAAATTTAACAGTTCGCCCACTTTAACTAGAGATTTATATTTTATGAGTCTCAGAAACGGGCAGATAACTTTATGAGACAGTTAGCTGTTATATTCTTCGAATACCTGCTATTCGACTATTGAAAAATGAATTTATGTCCCTAAACCCCTCTCTGATTCGCTATCTGACTATTGAAAAATCGGCCCTATGAGATTAAACGCTCGTTTCAGAGCGCGTTCATTATGCTCGAGCTCAGTCCAGTGCTCAGCTCAGAACTAAAAAACGCCTAATGAAGGCAAATGCAAATACAATACAATATAAGGGTTATTGACATATTTTGACGTGTCGTTACTCTCGCCTGCCTCGTTCCATACGTTAGTCAATTTCATGGGAAATTACAAAAAATATTTTGCAATTCAGGACTTCTCTACGTCCATTTACTTTTTAAATTTACATGTGTTAATATTATAAGATTTTATTGATTCATCATTCAGTGTTGCTAAGTAACCAAATATTTTTTGGTTACTAGTGGTGTTTAAGAAATTGACCTATTGGAGTGGTAAACTGCGCAGAACTATCTCGCAACTATTAATCGCAAAATTCAACAAACAGAATTTTGTATTTTTGGCTGTTTTCAATGTCATGTCAAATTACGACTTTTTGTATCAATCCAAGATTGCGATTTGCGAAAAATATATAATTCGTAAATTGCAGCTCAAAATTTTGCAATTGTTGATTTTCAATTCTTTCCGTGTTAACTTCAATGTCAATGGTAGTTCCCATAGAACACTTTCATTTGCATACCTCTTTTTTCGCTAAAAATCTAATAACAGCACTTTTGAAAATCTGACTTATCTCGAAAACTGTCCATACGGTTGTAACAAAAATGGATTCCTTAGGTAATATGGTCATTTCTAACTTGATTGCAGGCTCAGTTTTTGTCTCTATTATTGTTCGATTGATATTTAAAAAAAAAAAATTTATTTGGGTTTTGATTTTGACCAAAATGCGTATGTAAAGTAAAAATTATGTCTTTAAAATTATAACTTTTAAAAGGCTATCATATTGGGAAAACCGCATTTTTGGCTAAGATAAAGCCTTAAAAACCAAGTAATCCTTATACCCTGAACAATACCTTTACCCAGTTCTTCACTAAATAGTTAAGCAATATTATTTTTCGAGCTTAACATTGCAATATTTTTTACTATTTTGCCTGCGGAATTTTACAAAAACTGCTCTAAAGATTTTGATTGAAATGCATATTTGAGATAATAGAAGTATTCTAAATAAGATCCCGTACATAAAATGACTACACAAATCCTTACATATGCTTACACATGGTATATTTATGTACAGCTCAATACGACACTCAATAGGCCCAGCGTCTTAGTGGTTGTTAGTATGTTGGACTACTAAGCGAGGGGTCTAGGGTTCTAATCTCGAAGAAAACCTAAATTCCAGCTTATGGTTTATTTTTGCGCCACCTCTCGCGAACGTCTGACAAACATCCGAGTGTATAACTGTCATGAAAGAGCTTCTCAATTAGCTGTTTGGACTCGCCATAAAATTGTAAATCCCTTCCATTCGTCCCAAAAACTAAAAACTCACGCAGAACGAATAGTTGTGAGAAGCTAGGCCCAGGTTCCCTAAGGACCTTTTTTTCAATAAAAATGCAATAGTAGCTACGAAAACTTCTTTTTGCAAATATTAGCCGAGAATATTTTGATTCTCTTTTTTCCAAACATGTCTTAAGCATGCACCTTCTTAAAAATACAAATAACACTTTCAGTTCGAATAATCTAAATACAGTGGTTGTATTTTTTTTCACGTATGAGGTTCATCAAATCCTTCACCGTACATCTGTATTAGCCCATGTATTTAAAGAGTAAAAACTGTATTCATCGCAAAAAGCTAAAAAGCATTTGGCATTTTTCGTTTTTAAAAAAAATTCATTCAAGCCTTCGAAATTGCTAGATCTAGCATTAGAAATCCAGAATAGCATCACTTAACCTGGTCTTAATTTTTAATTTTTGATCTGGCTATGAACATAGGTCCAACATTTTAACCAAACGCAAATTATATATGTTCTTGACACGGATTCTAAAAAAAATCAAAGTTTTGACCGGACATTCTTAATTCATGCTTTAATGAACAAAGACAGAAAGATCAGAGGCGGATCAAAAAGCCCCATAAAAATAAGTCTGGAGCGGTCAAATCAGGCGATCTTGCTGGCCAGTGCAAATCGCCAAAACGGGAGATTAGGCGCCCGGGAAATGCATCCTTCAGCATATCGGTTGTGGCACGTGCAGTGTGTGCCGTTGCACCGTCCTGTTGGAACCACATGTTTTCCAATCCCAATTCATCAAGTTGCGGCAAAAAGAACTCGTTGATCATTGCTCTGTAGCGCTCACCATTCACAGTAACCGTTTGGCCCGCGACGTCTTCGAAGAAAAAAGGTCCGATGGCTACAGCAGCAATATTCTCTGCAGAACGGCTACTCCGGGGTCTGCCACGCCTGGCAGCATCTCGTGTTGTGCCAGTCTCTTCGAGGCGAGCGGCTAAACGTCGCAGTGTTTTACCAGTAGGCGTTGGACGGCTAGGAAATCTGCGACGAAATTCACGTTGTGCCAAAGTCACCGACCGATTATTGCTCAAATAAATAGTCACCAATATTCCGCGTTCTGGAGCAGTGTAGCGTAACATTGTTTATTAACGTGTATTTCGCATGTGTTTGCTACACAAATGTCAAAACAGAACTGACATTAGGGGCCAATCGCAAAATTTATAGCATTTTCTGATAGGAGGATTACTTTTGTGCCACCTTGTATAAGCAATGAGTTTTGCAATCATAAAAAAAGAAGTAGATAACTATTCGAAGGTAAAGTGGTGTGAGTGAGACAGATTGATTGACAATATCCTGTGTTAAAGTATAGAAGATAGTCATGTTCAAAGCTTGACGTTTATCAATAGAAAATAGAAGAGAGAGTGAACACCAACTTCATATGCAAGAGATTTTTTTTTTTTTTGGTTACGCAATAGATGAAGAAATAATTTAATGACAACATAATATAATATATACCTACGTACAATGTATATAAGTTTTTTTTCAAAATAAATCGTGCCTATGCAATTTTGAACTATTGTAACTTATTAATAAGGATTCAAAGTACTCCAGAAGTGTATCTCTTTGTTTCCTTGTTGGGTTGAAGTAATTGTTTGCTAATTCACCTTCTTCAATAATAATATCGTCAATAATGTCGAACAATTCCATTTCTACAATATTAACATATCGCCCCAAACAAAACTTTGTAAAATAAAATTTTCAAATTTAACAGTTCGCCCACTTTAACTAGAGATTTATATTTTATGAGTCTCAGAAACGGGCAGATAACTTTATGAGACAGTTAGCTGTTATATTCTTCGAATACCTGCTATTCGACTATTGAAAAATGGATTTATGTCCCTAAACCCCTCTCTGATTCGCTATCTGACTATTGAAAAATCGGCCCTATGAGATTAAACGCTCGTTTCAGAGCGCGTTCATTATGCTCGAGCTCAGTCCAGTGCTCAGCTCAGAACTAAAAAACGCCTAATGAAGGCAAATGCAAATACAATACAATATAAGGGTTATTGACATATTTTGACGTGTCGTTACTCTCGCCTGCCTCGTTCCATACGTTAGTCAATTTCATGGGAAATTACAAAAAATATTTTGCAATTCAGGACTTCTCTACGTCCATTTACTTTTTAAATTTACATGTGTTAATATTATAAGATTTTATTGATTCATCATTCAGTGTTGCTAAGTAACCAAATATTTTTTGGTTACTAGTGGTGTTTAAGAAATTGACCTATTGGAGTGGTAAACTGCGCAGAACTATCTCGCAACTATTAATCGCAAAATTCAACAAACAGAATTTTGTATTTTTGGCCGTTTTCAATGTCATGTCAAATTACGACTTTTTGTATCAATCCAAGATTGCGATTTGCGAAAAATATATAATTCGTAAATTGCAGCTCAAAATTTTGCAATTGTTGATTTTCAATTCTTTCCGTGTTAACTTCAATGTCAATGGTAGTTCCCATAGAACACTTTCATTTGCATACCTCTTTTTTCGCTAAAAATCTAATAACAGCACTTTTGAAAATCTGACTTATCTCGAAAACTGTCCATACGGTTGTAACAAAAATGGATTCCTTAGGTAATATGGTCATTTCTAACTTGATTGCAGGCTCAGTTTTTGTCTCTATTATTGTTCGATTGATATTTAAAAAAAAAAAATTTATTTGGGTTTTGATTTTGACCAAAATGCGTATGTAAAGTAAAAATTATGTCTTTAAAATTATAACTTTTAAAAGGCTATCATATTGGGAAAACCGCATTTTTGGCTAAGATAAAGCCTTAAAAACCAAGTAATCCTTATACCCTGAACAATACCTTTACCCAGTTCTTCACTAAATAGTTAAGCAATATTATTTTTCGAGCTTAACATTGCAATATTTTTTACTATTTTGCCTGCGGAATTTTACAAAAACTGCTCTAAAGATTTTGATTGAAATGCATATTTGAGATAATAGAAGTATTCTAAATAAGATCCCGTACATAAAATGACTACACAAATCCTTACATATGCTTACACATGGTATATTTATGTACAGCTCAATACGACACTCAATAGGCCCAGCGTCTTAGTGGTTGTTAGTATGTTGGACTACTAAGCGAGGGGTCCAGGGTTCTAATCTCGAAGAAAACCTAAATTCCAGCTTATGGTTTATTTTTGCGCCACCTCTCGCGAACGTCTGACAAACATCCGAGTGTCATGAAAGAGCTTCTCAATTAGCTGTTTGGACTCGCCATAAAATTGTAAATCCCTTCCATTCGTCCCAAAAACTAAAAACTCACGCAGAACGAATAGTTGTGAGAAGCTAGGCCCAGGTTCCCTAAGGACCTTTTTTTTAATAGCGGACTGCCAATAAAAATGCAATAGTAGCTACGAAAACTTCTTTTTGCAAATATTAGCCGAGAATATTTTGATTCTCTTTTTTCCAAACATGTCTTAAGCATGCACCTTCTTAAAAATACAAATAACACTTTCAGTTCGAATAATCTAAATACAGTGGTTGTATTTTTTTTCACGTATGAGGTTCATCAAATCCTTCACCGTACATCTGTATTAGCCCATGTATTTAAAGAGTAAAAACTGTATTCATCGCAAAAAGCTAAAAAGCATTTGGCATTTTTCGTTTTTAAAAAAAATTCATTCAAGCCTTCGAAATTGCTAGATCTAGCATTAGAAATCCAGAATAGCATCACTTAACCTGGTCTTAATTTTTAATTTTTGATCTGGCTATGAACATAGGTCCAACATTTTAACCAAACGCAAATTATATATGTTCTTGACACGGATTCTAAAAAAAATCAAAGTTTTGACCGGACATTCTTAATTCATGCTTTAATGAACAAAGACAGAAAGATCAGAGGCGGATCAAAAAGCCCCATAAAAATAAGTCTGGAGCGGTCAAATCAGGCGATCTTGCTGGCCAGTGCAAATCGCCAAAACGGGAGATTAGGCGCCCGGGAAATGCATCCTTCAGCATATCGGTTGTGGCACGTGCAGTGTGTGCCGTTGCACCGTCCTGTTGGAACCACATGTTTTCCAATCTGTAATGTGGTTAGTAAATGGATATTAAAGGTAGTTTGGATTCAGAAGTGGATTTGGGACCGGAAGTGGATAGGGATTCAGGATAGGAACGGAAATCGAAAGGGACAGGAGTGTCGAGAGCGAAGAGCTTGGCATGCTTGCTCAGCACGGCTCAGCTCGCCGGAATGGTGTGGTTCTTGCCCCCCACCGCTCGACCTAACCAACTACAACACATAAAACATGCCGGACAAACAGGTACTTACTTTACCTTCACCATCGAAGCGGACGGACCTTCACCGCACTGAGGGGCGCTGTTGTTGTTATTCAGCGCTGGCCATTCCCACCCCTCCTGGAAATTCGTGGGCCGATGTTTGAATCTCCCCTTTGTTGAAGATGCTGCTGCCGGCTCACGTCATCTGTGTCGAATTCGCCTCCCCTTCACACCCCTGAAGATGTGCTTTAACACTCCATGCTCACCTTCTAGTGAGTGCAACCAATTTTACACACACATAAAATTAAAACGGTCATTTGGGCGTTGTTCAAACATCAACAAATCATTGGAATCTTTAATATGTTTATAGGGTAGGTTCAAAAAAAAACTTAAAAGCTACAATCCAAACGAGAACTAAGAACAGTTTGGCCCCTTTTTACCACCAAAACAACCAAAACCAGTGGGGACATCAAGACCCGCCCCTTACTTTTACCGCGGAATTTTGTTATCGGTAACCTACCTAAACAGAGCTCTGTTTGGGAGTATAGTGTTTCCCTTTTCTTTTTAAGAGGGTGCGCGAGTCAAAGACGTGGGTGGGGGGGGGAACAAACGATGCTTATCACAAGTAGATCTTAACAACAATCAAAAACTCACGCTACAAAAAAAAACATGGGTTATACGAATCTTACAAACTAACTTAACACCTAATCCATACAGACAACTATCATCACTATAATTCTTTATGAATATACTGTTTTGCTAACAAAACATTGTCTACTCTCCGGTCTTCTCTACAAGTCTTTAGCTGGTGACGTATTTCTTGGTGTTCACCGCGATCTCGCTATTTCCTTACTGCTTTTCTATGGTCCCGGCTGACCTTCACACCGGCACTACCGAAGGCACTGTTACGGGACACTATATTAGAAGTTCCGCCTCAGATGCCTTTTTGGGGTTTACGTTGGTGGGATTGAAGGTCACGCGGTCAAGGTACTGGGGAGATCGGACGGGGTTACCCTCAATAATCTGGCGGCCACGCCGGAATATAGGTTTTGTGACCGCCACGCGAAGTATCCTGTTTTCAAAAATTTAACAAGTGAAATTCTTCCCTATCAACAAAAAAAATATAACCAATTCACTTACCCCCTTTTTTTTTTATAGTGGTTCTCGTATGGACTTATGATGCCTGTACTTTTCACCAGCAACTCACTGCATTTTTCTAACTTTTCTTTTTTTTTCTTTTTGTATCCCGCCCAGCACTATTATTTCACCTTATCGTTACTTTTACTTTTTTTTTTTTTTTGTTCGTATTGTATTTCGTTTTTTTGATTTTGTGGATGTAGATAACTTAGTCACTCGGGGTTTGTCACTCGCGCTGTATCGGTTGGCTGGTGCTTTTAAAAATCAAGTTCGGTGTCCTCGATGACCTCTACTGACCGATGGTGTAGCAGAATAAATGGTTTAACCAACAATCGAACCATCAGTCGAGGGCAGTTATTTGCTTCCTTCCTCGTTCTCCTATCCCGTATTCGGTTTTTCTGTCTTTTTTTTTTTTTGTGATGCCCTATTAGATTTCTAATTGTCCCCCTCTTTTTACTGATATCATTTGAAAAGCATAGGTACGTTTTTCAAAGTTTCGCCTTGCACCAATCGTGTTTTCGAACCGATATTACCACACTCTTATCTACCTCCGCCCCATCTACTCGTGAATAACTAGCCATCCCTTCCTCAGAATAAAGCCATTGTGACCTGTCACCTACACCTTTGACAAACGTCAAACGACTTGCGTCAAACAGCTTGCGGCGGCGCATATTTTGAGTACAATAAATTCGTTATTTTCCTCTTTTATTTTATTTTTCTTTGCTTACAACTACAAATAGCTAATAACATTAATTTTCCTATGGTTACAGGTGGCTGCAACAAAACACCACATCTAAAGGAGTGCACACAACGAAAGGAGGGGTGGCAACAGTTACCTGAAGTAGGCATTCTAATGTCTACAACGTGGGGAAGAATCCCACTTTCAGCCGGGCACAAACGTTTGGTCAAGGATAGGATGTATGCTGGTCACAGGTTTCTAATTTTTTCATTTTTGTAAACTTTCCTATCATTTTGCATTATTATTAGGTGATAATACGCAAGTGCAGACGGGTGTAGACAACTTTACTCCATGTAGCCCCGGAGCAGTGAATTTCCCGGTCTGTTAGATAATTTATACTGAAAGGGTGACTATATACATATATGCGGTCAGTGTAACATATAAATGACTAAATATCGAATAAATGCATCAATCACCTATACCAAATTACATAATTAAATGCACATAAACGACTGCGCAAGATGCTATACGTATATCAAGCAGTGCATAAAGACTTAACTACGTAACAATTACCAACCTTTATAAATTTTTACGAGAATAACAAAAATAAAAACAATTAAATAAATGACATTAAAATAAATAACAAGCTAAACAAGCTAATCTACCTAAATGCCACTTACATGCGTAAATAACACCACATAAATAATAAGTACATACGTAAATAAATAAATAACTAACAACTAAATACATCGATAAATAAATAGATAATAAACAAATAAATAAATAGATAATATATAAATAAATAAATAGATAAATAAATAAGTAAATAAATAACTAACATCTATTTAGTTGTATATCTAAGCTAAACTGAATACTAAATAAATCTAATAATACTAATGCCTAAGCACCTAAGTAACAGCCCGATAAACTATCCACCTATAACTGAGAGATAAATACTTAGAACTACCTATACCTAACAGGGATGGAAATACCTAAGGCGTGCTGGAGTGAATAATATATCACAGTTGTTTTCAGTCAGGTTTTGCATCTCTATCACAGGTTTTGCCAGGCAACGAGCGATTATTGTTTTAAATCCTTTGCATGAAAAATGCTGACTTTCTTTCCCGCCAGGTTTTCTATCTCGTACAAATTTTTTCCTACAGCTTTCACAATTCGGCACTTCACATATTTGGGACACAATTTTGAGGCGAGATACTTCGACGTGTCGCTAAGGACAAAGTTTCGCCGATAAATTTCCTGTCCGGGCAGGAAGCGTATTTTTTTTGTCCGCACATTGTATGTTCTTGCGCTTCTCTCATTTGCTTTCTTGATGTTTTCTTTAATTTTCTTGCGCACACATTCTAAACGGCTGCGTCGCGAGAGTGTCAACAGTTCGCTGTCATCTACAGCGTTTAGCTTTTGTGCTAGTTCATACCCCGACCCGTGCGTCATCATATTCGTTCCGAACAGAGCAAAGTACGGTGACACCCCAGTCGAGGCATGAACCGAACTTCTCAAGGCGCACGCGATGTTACTGAGGTTTACATCCCAATCGCGTTGGTCTTCCTTCAGGTACGAACGGATCGCGGCTATCAGCGTTCTATTGACCCTCTCCGACGCATTGGACTGTGGTGCATAGTTGGCCGTCCGAAAGTGTCGAACACCGTATTTTGACAGGAAACTTTGGAACTCTTTTGCTACAAACTGTTTGCCGTTGTCGGAGTGCAGTATCTGTGGCACTCCAAACATGTTGAAAACATCGGCTTGTAGGAACTTCATTACGCTTACCGTGTTGGCGTTTCTCAGTGGCTTTAACAACACATACTTGGACAAATGGTCTAACACTATAAACACATACGCGTTTCCTGACTTCGATCTCGGATACGGGCCTAGAAAATCTACATAAATCTTCTGAAAGGGACGATCGGAACAAAAACTATTGATTATGGGTGGACGAGTTATTTGATTGGACGACTTACATAGTTTACACGTTTCGCATTTTGCAATAACATTTTTAATTTGTACGGTCATATTCGGCCAGTAAAAATACTGCCGTATCCGGTGCAGGGTCTTCGCGATTCCACCGTGTGCGGCCTGTGGAGGAACATGAGCTCCGGCGATTATATCTTCGGTTAGCCCTGAGGGTATCCAAAGTCGCCACGTGTGTTCGACCAGGGGCTCGGCTCCTTCGGGTGGTAATGCGCGTTTATAGACGAACTTGTCTTCCACCTTCAAGTCCGGCAATTCGTCTTGGTTTTCGATGACGGTCGCGATTAAACTTTTGTATTCGTCCGAGTCAAATTCCTCAGAATTTAAATCGACGAGTGGTGCTACCTCTACCATTTCTAGACTTTCGTTGTGCATTCGCGACAAGGTATCGGGAACGACATTTAATGAGCCTTTCCTGTGTTCTATCACGAACGAGAATGCTTGCAGCTTCAAACTCCATCTTGCTAATCTGCCACTAAGGTCTTTAAGACTCATTAGCCATTTAAGACTCGAATGGTCGGTAATAACCGTGAAGTCCATTCCTTCGACATATGGACGGAATCTCTGGATGGCCATGACAGCTGCAAGGCACTCCTTTTCGGTTACGCTATAGTTCTTTTGACATGAATTTAGCTTTTGCGAAAAGTAAGCGATAGGGAACTCTACTTCTTCCTCGTTTCGTTGGAACAATACTGCTCCAATTCCTGTATCTGATGCATCGCATTGGACATAAAATCTTCTTTTGAAATCTGGATGCGTTAGGACAGGGGCACTCACTAAGGCAAGTTTTAATTTTTCAAACGCTGCCTTGGCTTCTTCGGTTATAATAAAATTTTTATTACTTTTCTTTAGCGTATCAGTTAGTGGGGCAGTCAGGGTGGAAAAATTTTGTATGAAGCGCCTATACCAGCCCGCGAGGCCAAGGAATCTTCGCACCTGTCTTGCGTTTTTCGGTAATGGAAAATTTTCTATGGCTTCGACTTTCGCTGGATCGGTTTTTAACAACCCTCCGCCAACTACGAAACCTAAGTATTTTAGTTCTTTATAGCAAAACTTGGATTTTGCTAAATTTATCGTTAGGTTGGCTTTGCTTAAGCACAGCGCAACCTCTTCTAACAGTGATACATGCGTCTCGAAGTCAGGGGCTATTATGAGGAGATCGTCGAGATAGACGAATACGCGATCTTTTAAGCGTGAGGGGATCACTTTGTCCATTAAACGGCACATCCTTTGAGCTGCGTTACACAACCCAAAGGGCATTACCGTAAAATGATACAAAGGTCTCCCCGGCACGGCAAATGCAGTTTTCTCCCTACTCTGTCTCTCCAACGGTATTTGCCAAAAGGCGTCTTTCAGGTCTACACTACTTATAAAGTAGGTATCTTGAAGGCGGCTGAGAAGGCCGTCAATATGGGGGAGAGGATAGGCGTCTTTTTTTGTTAGGGCGTTTACTTTGCGCGAATCTAAACATAGGCGATTTTTCCCTGGTTTCCGTATGAGGACTACCGGAGAACACCATGGACTCTCGCTCTCCTCCACAACGCCAAGGCTTATCATTCTATCGATTTCTTGATACAGTAGGTCTTGTACCGCCGGGGAGACAGGGTAGTGACGCTGCTTCACAGGAGCCGCGTCTCCAGTGTCTATAATGTGTTTTTCTACATGTGTTTTACCGAGGCCGTGTGTAAAGCAGCATGGAAATTTCTGTTTTACCGCCTCTAATTTGATTTTTTGGGCGGGTAACAGCTCATGGGTATCTGTGTTGGACATTATTTGTGGAGTTGAAAGTGAGCTTATTATCCCAGGAGCAAGTTGAAACGCTTTCCAGAAATCGACCCCAAGATACAACTCTTGGTCTAGACTGGGTACTAAATAAAACATAATTAATTGTTTCTGGTTCTTATACTCAACTTCAGTCATAAACTTGCCAACAATTGATTGTTTCTGGCCATCAGCTGTTTTCACATTAGCTTGAAATGAAGGGTTGTAAGGCAGATTTGTTGCTTTTACAAAATTTAAACAATTTTTACCTAAAATGCTTATGCTTGCCCCACTGTCTAATAGACCAAGCATTTCCTTATCTCCTATTTTAATTTTGGCATATGGTCGAGGATCAGAAGCAGTGTCTATTATGGACGACGCTATACATTTTCTTATTTCTTTCCTGTTGTGGTATCTCTCTCTTGCCTTAAGTATTTTTTTAGAGGGACCTGCCGTTATTCCCTTGAAAATCCTCTCCCTGGTTTTATAATAATTCCTAATTCTAATATGTAGCGGCTTAACTTCTGCTCTATGTTTATCGTTTTCTACTACTAATCTTTGATCTCTTTTCAGTAGGCTGATATTTGTGACTTCGTGCGGACTAAATCTATCCTCGGTTTGGCTTTCCTTATCTAACCTACCTACTCGTCGGGGGTTTGCGTCGAACGCGATTCCCCCGTAGACATCGCGCTCTGTGTTCGGTTTCCCGGATTGCATCGTGCACACCGAGGTGTAATTACACCTTCCTGTCCACATTTGTAACAAAAGATGTTACGAATTGTTGACGGGCAGTCTACGAATGAATGACCCTCGACTCTGCAGTTCCAACACATCATCCTCCCGCCGGTGTATCTTCGCGGAGCACTTGAGGGTGCACTACCGTGATGTAGTGCTGAAAGCTGTTCCTCGGGATCATAAGGTATTTCGTCGCGGTAGTCCAATTCATTCGCCGCGTATCGAGCGGAAGGTCGGTGAGGTCTGGGACCATCTCGGCTTGGGAACGCAGTCTCTGCGTCTTTGCACGCAAACCTCAACTGGTCCAGTGTGAATATCGCCATTGGGTAAACCAGTCGGCCTACCTTTTCGTTGAGATTCCGTTTTAATATGGTCACCATTTCACCTTCCGGGATCGGCACTCGGAGCTGAGATCGTAATCTCGAGATAGCGGTAAAGAAATCGTCGCTAGACTCCCAGATACCTTGGCGTCGATCCATGATGTCGCGCATAATTTCGAAGTCGGTCTTCGAGTTACGAAATTGTCGCATTAGGGCATCGCGCAATATCAACCAATCGGGACGATAGTTCGTACGCTGGAATTGCCAGTACCACTCGTAAGCGGTACCCGAAAGAAGCAGATGAAAATCTCTCAAGATTTCAGCCCAAGTGCAGTCGTACTGACTTTGCAACGTTTCGAGGCGGAACACAAAATCTTCGACGGTGAGTGTTTCGGGTTTACCCTCAAAATTGATTCCCCATTTATCGATTTTGATCGGGCCTCTAGGGCCTGATGGGAAGTAAGAATTTGGGGGTCTTGGGGGGGGAACGAAGAACGCTGGAGGAGGCTGCATCTGTGGGGGCGGTGCCTGTTCTGGGTGGTACGTGTTGTGATACCCCCGACCATGTCCAGACCTTCTGGAACCGTGATTTCGGCTAGTGGAATGATTTGGGGGTGGATTGGACGGGGGGGTCGTGTCAGCATTCACGGGTGGGATGGCCGGCGGAACCGCGTTCTGGCTAAAAGGCCTCGAGGCTGGATCCGGCTGAGGTTCCGAAGTGGATACCGTCGGCTGTTTGGTTTTTGGCCAGGGGATCCCGGTTGCCTGGGGTAAAGGACCTGGCACTGGCGCTTCTGCTGGCGGATTCGGACGGGTAACACAATTTATATCCTGCATAAAATTCAGGAAATTAATCCTCATCTCTTCCCTCAGGCTTTGTGAAATGTCCTCTTTCAAGGAGTTTTGATATGAGGAAAAGGCGCTTCCCACGGCCATGTTGATGCAAGCCCGCAGATCTGCAGGGATATTTACGGTGCCGATGTTGCCGTAATTTTGGTTTTGCACTGTCACACTCGGGAGGTTTTGTTGGCTCTCCGCCGCTTTCAAGGTTCTGTAGCTGGAATCGCTATAGTCTAAAGCGGCTGCACCTTGTTCGCTAAGGCTGCTATATGACGGAGCGGCTATGGATTCTGATGAGCTAGTATTGCGACTAATCGCACCTGTACTGGTTGGAAGTTGTGTAGGGGGCGGTGGTAAATCGGAGGGTGGAAGACCTATCGCAGGGGGACATTGCACCTGCGTTGCCGGTAGTACTGTTGGCGGATAGTGTACTTGCGATTGGGGAGGTACTGAGGAAGAATAAGTTGACGGCGGGCCACTATTGGCCACACCTCTCGCTGGTGGGGTGCGGTGAACAGACATTTCGATTAACTCTTGCGCTACTCGGGCACTATGGGAGCGAGTGAGTATTCGGTTGCTATCTACAATTGTTTCCCTTCTAATCCGTCTATTAATTGTATCCTTTTCATGTGATTTCATTCTCTAATTGCACCTACACATATGGAACGCCAAAAAAAAATATGAGGCGACGACTTAACCCGATATATTGTAAACGGTAAACCTACACTATGAACGACAGCTAAAAGTAACTAACACCTAAGCCAAACAAAAAAAACAAAGGTAAATAAACGAAATAAATTAGTTATGTATATATATCAGTTGTAACAAAACCAAAACCAAAAAGAAAGATATAACAAAATAGTGACCAAAAATCCAAAACGTATATAAATAACTTTAACTAATCCTAGATATATTCGTATATGTAATATACAAATCTCTTACACTTAAATAAACGTGATGTGCCAACGACACTACTTAACGACTTTTTTTTTTTTTTTTTTTTTTTATATATTGTTTATTCTGACCACTCTAAATTATGAATCGGACACTCGAAATTTCACTTTGTTGGAAATGTATTTATCATCGGGGTAGGGGTGCGTTGGGGTAGTTGTCTTCGACGACGTTGTTGGCGAATCTATGACGGCGGGATCTTTCAACAGCATCTGGACTTTTTTGGACTGCAGACGGACAAGGTATTCTATCCCTCAGTGTGGTGAAATAGTAACAAAAATGAACACGGACTTACATGTTGTATCCCTTCCCGTTTCCGCAATACCAGACAACCCTGTAGCTTTTCTGGCAGACGTGAAACGTTCCGTTCAACACTCTAAAGAAAGCTATGGACGGCACGGTGCTACATGTCACGACTAAATCATGACAAGGTCACTGTACTCGTGTTTACTATATATAATGACAATACTACTAGGAATTCGAAAATTGAAGTTTAGAAAGGAAAGTAAAACTCACAATTAACAGCAGGAATAGGTCATGACAAGGACTAACATGTTCCAATTGGTTCGGTTGTTAGCATCAACGTTATTCGTCGCGATTCATTTAGGTATGTTCTCGGACCTTCCCATTAGAAGACTTACGAGTGCGCTGATGCTGGCAACTGAATCAACTGTGGACTAAAGACTACATAAAGGACATAAGACGTGCAAAAACGTTGGGCGCCATTTGTAATGTGGTTAGTAAATGGATATTAAAGGTAGTTTGGATTCAGAAGTGGATTTGGGACCGGAAGTGGATAGGGATTCAGGATAGGAACGGAAATCGAAAGGGACAGGAGTGTCGAGAGCGAAGAGCTTGGCATGCTTGCTCAGCACGGCTCAGCTCGCCGGAATGGTGTGGTTCTTGCCCCCCACCGCTCGACCTAACCAACTACAACACATAAAACATGCCGGACAAACAGGTACTTACTTTACCTTCACCATCGAAGCGGACGGACCTTCACCGCACTGAGGGGCGCTGTTGTTGTTATTCAGCGCTGGCCATTCCCACCCCTCCTGGAAATTCGTGGGCCGATGTTTGAATCTCCCCTTTGTTGAAGATGCTGCTGCCGGCTCACGTCATCTGTGTCGAATTCGCCTCCCCTTCACACCCCTGAAGATGTGCTTTAACACTCCATGCTCACCTTCTAGTGAGTGCAACCAATTTTACACACACATAAAATTAAAACGGTCATTTGGGCGTTGTTCAAACATCAACAAATCATTGGAATCTTTAATATGTTTATAGGGTAGGTTCAAAAAAAAACTTAAAAGCTAACAATCCAAACGAGAACTAAGAACAGTTTGGCCCCTTTTTACCACCAAAACAACCAAAACCAGTGGGGACATCAAGACCCGCCCCTTACTTTTACCGCGGAATTTTGTTATCGGTAACCTACCTAAACAGAGCTCTGTTTGGGAGTATAGTGTTTCCCTTTTCTTTTTAAGAGGGTGCGCGAGTCAAAGACGTGGGTGGGGGGGGAACAAACGATGCTTATCACAAGTAGATCTTAACAACAATCAAAAACTCACGCTACAAAAAAAAACATGGGTTATACGAATCTTACAAACTAACTTAACACCTAATCCATACAGACAACTATCATCACTATAATTCTTTATGAATATACTGTTTTGCTAACAAAACATTGTCTACTCTCCGGTCTTCTCTACAAGTCTTTAGCTGGTGACGTATTTCTTGGTGTTCACCGCGATCTCGCTATTTCCTTACTGCTTTTCTATGGTCCCGGCTGACCTTCACACCGGCACTACCGAAGGCACTGTTACGGGACACTATATTAGAAGTTCCGCCTCAGATGCCTTTTTGGGGTTTACGTTGGTGGGATTGAAGGTCACGCGGTCAAGGTACTGGGGAGATCGGACGGGGTTACCCTCAATAATCTGGCGGCCACGCCGGAATATAGGTTTTGTGACCGCCACGCGAAGTATCCTGTTTTCAAAAATTTAACAAGTGAAATTCTTCCCTATCAACAAAAAAAATATAACCAATTCACTTACCCCCTTTTTTTTTTATAGTGGTTCTCGTATGGACTTATGATGCCTGTACTTTTCACCAGCAACTCACTGCATTTTTCTAACTTTTCTTTTTTTTTCTTTTTGTATCCCGCCCAGCACTATTATTTCACCTTATCGTTACTTTTACTTTTTTTTTTTTTTTGTTCGTATTGTATTTCGTTTTTTTGATTTTGTGGATGTAGATAACTTAGTCACTCGGGGTTTGTCACTCGCGCTGTATCGGTTGGCTGGTGCTTTTAAAAATCAAGTTCGGTGTCCTCGATGACCTCTACTGACCGATGGTGTAGCAGAATAAATGGTTTAACCAACAATCGAACCATCAGTCGAGGGCAGTTATTTGCTTCCTTCCTCGTTCTCCTATCCCGTATTCGGTTTTTCTGTCTTTTTTTTTTTTTGTGATGCCCTATTAGATTTCTAATTGTCCCCCTCTTTTTACTGATATCATTTGAAAAGCATAGGTACGTTTTTCAAAGTTTCGCCTTGCACCAATCGTGTTTTCGAACCGATATTACCACACTCTTATCTACCTCCGCCCCATCTACTCGTGAATAACTAGCCATCCCTTCCTCAGAATAAAGCCATTGTGACCTGTCACCTACACCTTTGACAAACGTCAAACGACTTGCGTCAAACAGCTTGCGGCGGCGCATATTTTGAGTACAATAAATTCGTTATTTTCCTCTTTTATTTTATTTTTCTTTGCTTACAACTACAAATAGCTAATAACATTAATTTTCCTATGGTTACAGGTGGCTGCAACAAATCCCAATTCATCAAGTTGCGGCAAAAAGAACTCGTTGATCATTGCTCTGTAGCGCTCACCATTCACAGTAACCGTTTGGCCCGCGACGTCTTCGAAGAAAAAAGGTCCGATGGCTACAGCAGCAATATTCTCTGCAGAACGGCTACTCCGGGGTCTGCCACGCCTGGCAGCATCTCGTGTTGTGCCAGTCTCTTCGAGGCGAGCGGCTAAACGTCGCAGTGTTTTACCAGTAGGCGTTGGACGGCTAGGAAATCTGCGACGAAATTCACGTTGTGCCAAAGTCACCGACCGATTATTGCTCAAATAAATAGTCACCAATATTCCGCGTTCTGGAGCAGTGTAGCGTAACATTGTTTATTAACGTGTATTTCGCATGTGTTTGCTACACAAATGTCAAAACAGAACTGACATTAGGGGCCAATCGCAAAATTTATAGCATTTTCTGATAGGAGGATTACTTTTGTGCCACCTTGTATAAGCAATGAGTTTTGCAATCATAAAAAAAGAAGTAGATAACTATTCGAAGGTAAAGTGGTGTGAGTGAGACAGATTGATTGACAATATCCTGTGTTAAAGTATAGAAGATAGTCATGTTCAAAGCTTGACGTTTATCAATAGAAAATAGAAGAGAGAGTGAACACCAACTTCATATGCAAGAGATTTTTTTTTTTTTTTGGTTACGCAAGAGATGAAGAAATAATTTAATGACAACATAATATAATATATACCTACGTACAATGTATATAAGTTTTTTTTCAAAATAAATCGTGCCTATGCAATTTTGAACTATTGTAACTTATTAATAAGGATTCAAAGTACTCCAGAAGTGTATCTCTTTGTTTCCTTGTTGGGTTGAAGTAATTGTTTGCTAATTCACCTTCTTCAATAATAATATCGTCAATAATGTCGAACAATTCCATTTCTACAATATGAACATATCGCCCCAAACAAAACTTTGTAAAATAAAATTTTCAAATTTAACAGTTCGCCCACTTTAACTAGAGATTTATATTTTATGAGTCTCAGAAACGGGCAGATAACTTTATGAGACAGTTAGCTGTTATATTCTTCGAATACCTGCTATTCGACTATTGAAAAATGGATTTATGTCCCTAAACCCCTCTCTGATTCGCTATCTGACTATTGAAAAATCGGCCCTATGAGATTAAACGCTCGTTTCAGAGCGCGTTCATTATGCTCGAGCTCAGTCCAGTGCTCAGCTCAGAACTAAAAAACGCCTAATGAAGGCAAATGCAAATACAATACAATATAAGGGTTATTGACATATTTTGACGTGTCGTTACTCTCGCCTGCCTCGTTCCATACGTTAGTCAATTTCATGGGAAATTACAAAAAATATTTTGCAATTCAGGACTTCTCTACGTCCATTTACTTTTTAAATTTACATGTGTTAATATTATAAGATTTTATTGATTCATCATTCAGTGTTGCTAAGTAACCAAATATTTTTTGGTTACTAGTGGTGTTTAAGAAATTGACCTATTGGAGTGGTAAACTGCGCAGAACTATCTCGCAACTATTAATCGCAAAATTCAACAAACAGAATTTTGTATTTTTGGCCGTTTTCAATGTCATGTCAAATTACGACTTTTTGTATCAATCCAAGATTGCGATTTGCGAAAAATATATAATTCGTAAATTGCAGCTCAAAATTTTGCAATTGTTGATTTTCAATTCTTTCCGTGTTAACTTCAATGTCAATGGTAGTTCCCATAGAACACTTTCATTTGCATACCTCTTTTTTCGCTAAAAATCTAATAACAGCACTTTTGAAAATCTGACTTATCTCGAAAACTGTCCATACGGTTGTAACAAAAATGGATTCCTTAGGTAATATGGTCATTTCTAACTTGATTGCAGGCTCAGTTTTTGTCTCTATTATTGTTCGATTGATATTTAAAAAAAAAAAATTTATTTGGGTTTTGATTTTGACCAAAATGCGTATGTAAAGTAAAAATTATGTCTTTAAAATTATAACTTTTAAAAGGCTATCATATTGGGAAAACCGCATTTTTGGCTAAGATAAAGCCTTAAAAACCAAGTAATCCTTATACCCTGAACAATACCTTTACCCAGTTCTTCACTAAATAGTTAAGCAATATTATTTTTCGAGCTTAACATTGCAATATTTTTTACTATTTTGCCTGCGGAATTTTACAAAAACTGCTCTAAAGATTTTGATTGAAATGCATATTTGAGATAATAGAAGTATTCTAAATAAGATCCCGTACATAAAATGACTACACAAATCCTTACATATGCTTACACATGGTATATTTATGTACAGCTCAATACGACACTCAATAGGCCCAGCGTCTTAGTGGTTGTTAGTATGTTGGACTACTAAGCGAGGGGTCCAGGGTTCTAATCTCGAAGAAAACCTAAATTCCAGCTTATGGTTTATTTTTGCGCCACCTCTCGCGAACGTCTGACAAACATCCGAGTGTCATGAAAGAGCTTCTCAATTAGCTGTTTGGACTCGCCATAAAATTGTAAATCCCTTCCATTCGTCCCAAAAACTAAAAACTCACGCAGAACGAATAGTTGTGAGAAGCTAGGCCCAGGTTCCCTAAGGACCTTTTTTTCAATAGCGGACTGCCAATAAAAATGCAATAGTAGCTACGAAAACTTCTTTTTGCAAATATTAGCCGAGAATATTTTGATTCTCTTTTTTCCAAACATGTCTTAAGCATGCACCTTCTTAAAAATACAAATAACACTTTCAGTTCGAATAATCTAAATACAGTGGTTGTATTTTTTTTCACGTATGAGGTTCATCAAATCCTTCACCGTACATCTGTATTAGCCCATGTATTTAAAGAGTAAAAACTGTATTCATCGCAAAAAGCTAAAAAGCATTTGGCATTTTTCGTTTTTAAAAAAAATTCATTCAAGCCTTCGAAATTGCTAGATCTAGCATTAGAAATCCAGAATAGCATCACTTAACCTGGTCTTAATTTTTAATTTTTGATCTGGCTATGAACATAGGTCCAACATTTTAACCAAACGCAAATTATATATGTTCTTGACACGGATTCTAAAAAAAATCAAAGTTTTGACCGGACATTCTTAATTCATGCTTTAATGAACAAAGACAGAAAGATCAGAGGCGGATCAAAATTTCAATGTATAAAAAATGTATCCATTTTTGCCATGTTTGGTGGCCAAAGCTTTGATTACGTGGTGCTATCAGCGTACATAGATAAGTATACGCGATAGACATGGCCGCGTTTAAAATTTAGAGTTTAGATTTAGAGAAATCTGCTCGAGGAAATCTCCCATTTTTATATATATAAAAAAAAACAGATTTAAAAATAAATCTATGGATGGAAAGAGCCAACAATATAACTCCCTCTAAAAATTTTAAATTTTGTGCTGCGCAAATAATATCTCTTTTATCCTAATTTTATGTATGTTAGTGATACCTGATGCCATTGAAGCTATTAAGTTCAGTAAATAAAATCAATGGGCTTCCCGTTACATGCTTAAAACATTGGAGAGTATTGACAATAATTACATGAAGTTGTCATACCTACGTGTACCCTACATAATTATTTTTGCTCCGCTATGCCATCCTACACCAGTGTAAATTAATGGCCTTACAAAACGTGTGCACAGATCATTAAAAGTTCCCAGCGCGTATCTAAAATAATATAATTAACTTTCCAAATCGATCACAATTCTCGGAATGAATCTTCATAGGTATCCCGTCATTCCGATAATTGAATTATTTCTTAAAAGTCTTATTATTTCTAAGCTTTAAATCATCTTCATATATAGATAACATTTATTCACTTTGGTGCAGGCAATAGAGCGAGTAAAGTGGTAAAATGCTGCTCCATTACTTGGAAAACGTTACTAATTTCTAATATTGCGATTTTGATTGAATAACTTTTCAGTGCAATTTTGCTGATTTGATTTTTAGTTAGTTTTCGAATTTTATTAGATTCTGTGTGTAGTTTTCGGGTCAATTGATAATAAATTAGTGTCTGTATGTACCTTTCAATTAATATTAAATACGCTAATCGGTTTAAGTTTCAGATTGGCTTGAGGTTCTTTCTCTTTTCACCAAGCTCCAAGCAGTCTACGCTCACAATTTTTCGCAATGAGATCTGTTTTAAATTAATTGCAGTTCCGCATATAGACAGAGTTTACTCCCAGCAAAAATACGAGTCGGTTGTCTTTAAAGAATAGCCTAGAAAGAATAGAAATAAAGGTTCGAACAATTGTCTATCATCTCCCTTTCAGATCAGCATTTAATCCTTTCGCTGGAAACATACACTTTCCCTAAGGCATTCCCTATATCTTCTTTTCCACCTACAATATGCTGTTAAAGTTGTCCATTCTGCCAAATCAATGCCAATGCAAATTCATTTCTCTCTGTCCCACACATTTTCATTTTAGCCTCATATACTACCAATTGTCCTGCAATCCGGTGTGATTCTATAATTACTGTACCTATGTTAATTTGTTGCTTGTTTTCCAACGATAACTGAGAATTTGCATATTTACGGGGAAAACTCCCAGCTGTGTCTAGTCTATGCGTCTAGACGCAAGCCAATCAGGACAATGACAAACTCATTAACTCCATACAATGGCCTGAAATGACATTTTATTTTTAGACTTTCGCCCTTGAAGGGAATTATATACAAAGGTAGATTTGTCATTATAGTCTGGTCTCTGGTGCTTTTCAATTGTGCTCTCACACAAACGAAGAATCCTTTCCAAGCTCGCTTAAAGATACTTTTCTTATTAGTTTAAGTTCCATTGTTAGGACTTCTTGAGAACCCATCGATTTATTATCTTCGATAAACTCATACGGTATATAAATATAAATATTCATACTACAAACATAAATAAAAACAATGATGAAATATGTACCTATCTAAAGCGAACACCAAATGGTTCATAAACAACATTCCAAGATTCTTAGCTATCGCTTGCGTATCGTTATGTACATAATTATATCTGCTTGTGACACGTCGTTCAGTCAATTAACGTCAGGAGAAAGCCATCTGCCTCTATGAGTAGGTATCTATCGATTTTGTGTGCAAATAATTTTTAATTGAATTCGTAGATAATAGCTTGTCCTGGACGATTTTTAGTTTACTGGAAGAAAATTATACAGTGGATGGGGATGTGGCTTTCGTGCGAAACGATACGAATAGTAACTAATTTTTGGCATCAATTTAAATAAATTTGACAAACTGATGGGGAAACGTTTAAAACAGTCTGGAAGGACTGCTACTTTTTTATGATCTGCTAATCACTGCAGACAGTTGTGCTCAGTGCTGGGACAAAACGTGGAAAACCTGAAAGTGGAGACGAAAAAGCTTATTAGGTACTTTTTTTTGACAAATATGTAAATAAGTAATAGGCCCTGTACACTGCGACCAGAAGAGATCTATTGCGTTGTGACAAATATGTTGAAAACGGCTTTTGCCATGGGGAACATGGAGCAACCGGAGTTGAAAACATTTCTTACTTGCATTTGCAAAAAGGGCTAGAAGACAGGGTGCTGCAGTTCCAAATGAAATATATTTGTGAGGCGATTCGCCGTGGTATCGTAAATTAAATAAAAATGTTGGGTGTTGCATACTTTTCAAAAGATAGTTTGTTCCGACCCTTCCTATCCCACGTCCAACAACCCCATAGAAAAACTTTTAAGTATTCACCAAAATAGAAAACTAAACCCTCTGCTCTATATTAGCATAAGCATACTGCACTTCATAGTCATTTGAGAAATATTCAACCAGTTCAATTCCTGCAATGGGCTTATTAAATTCCGTCCGAGTTCGCCTCCCAAAGTAAATTCAAAACAAAACAGAAAAATAAAAATCTACTTCGTTACGATTCACAACAGTCCAGTCACGGATATTACTATCCATTCAAATGGAGCAGATTGAAATGCCCCTCTCAAAATTAAACATCTATCAGAAAAGACTGAACAAAACTCTGAATCAGAAAATCATTTACAAAATTGTATTAAGGATCTTTCCGAATACAATATGATGTGCAGTGTGGAGTCGTTGTGAACTCCTTTTTCATCGTCCATTTGTGACCACCTTCGCTTCGACTCCTCTCTCATTTCCGATGGAATTCAGGAAATAGATTTCTTTTAAGATTGCAGCACTTGAATCGTGTGTTAGATAAAAACGAAAATAGTAGTGGGGGACATATTTCCGTTTGTCGCACGGTAAATAATTGTTTAAGTTGTTATTGCCAAAGTTTATCCGATGAGCTATTAGCTTTTAATTAACATTTTACTACTGGTTACAGTAATTGGGGTAGCGATTGTCAGCTTGAAGTTAACTTGCCTAATGTAGTGTAAATTCAATTAGAAACGTGTACTTACTTTTGAAATAAGGACAACCATAATAAATGGCAGGGACATAGTACGCACAGAGAGTCAATGAAGAGGAGGTTTTAGAGCTACATACTACATAGCACAATTAACTTTTTTCCTTAAGTTTGTCGTAACATGGTCCGTCGTCTGTTCGGGAAACAAACAAGAATATAAGAATACAAAATTTGGTTCTGCAGATAACTTTTCCAAATGTCGAAAAATTTGTACTACTTTTTATTTGTAGATTATTGGAACTTTTCTAATTGAAATAAAGGGCCACTTTGTCCACCGACTTAAATCGCGAAAAGTCTATATAAATGTTACCATCAAATATACAGTAAAAGATAAAAAAAAGTAACGAGTAACGAGTGATTTCTCCTTTGGCTCTAATATGTAGGACATTTTTTCTTGACAATGGAAAACAATACCCAAATATTTGAATAATGACTCGCAATGGGTTTACGGTTCATATTCATGTTTTGATTGTGATTCAATAAGTCTCCGTAAAAATCGGGTAATCGTAGGAGCAGTGATATTGTTTCACCTACTGATGAGCTCACACACCCCATCGGGGCGAAACACAATCGAAGCATAGGACATTTTAATATTATATAATTAAATATCACATGCACTATACGTTATCATCAGTTGAGACAAAGTGATAACGGTGAAAGTAACGAGTAATTCCCTTGGTTTTTTAAGAGGTTAGTAAAAATATATAGCTCAATTGAGATTCCTCTTGGCTCTAAAGGTCTAAAGGGTTTTACTTTGCAATATAAAAGTATTACTGTACGTTGCAATCAAAGCAGACAGAGTGCAAATAGCAAATAAGTAACGAGTAATTCCCATTGTCAACGTTAATTTTGACCTCTTGGGCACCAAAACTGTCTTCTTTTTATAAAAGGTAAACAAATAAGTAAAAAAAAAAAAAAACAACAAAAGTTTATTTATATTTTGTCATAATGGCGATTGCACAGTAAAATAAAAATAAATACTTCAATAAAACTTAAAAAATAATGCGGGTACATACATTTAATTTGTTTTTTTTTTTGTAATCTTACTTACTTAAATTAGTTAAATGCAATTAAACAGAACGCATTAAATTTCAAGAAAATTTATATAAGTACATCACAGAAACTCAACTGGTATACTAACTGGGATAGGATAGGCAGAAAGCAGAATACAATAAAAAAACACGAATCAACAAGCAAATCCTGTAAATGCGACAAAGAATACTTATATGCATACCTAAGGAGTGAGTAAATACAATACATAAATTAGTGAAAAGGCAAACAGAACAAAGAAAGAGAAAAAAGGTGGTGTGCAGCGGCAGCGTTAAAATACAGTAAAATATTTTTTTCAAGCACTAAAATTAAATTTTGGGCACTGAAATTAAAGCTGAAAGCACTGACTTGGTAACGCTAGTGATATGGGTGACAAGGTGCTCACTGATAATATGACATATAGATATGGCAGAAATAGCTGGTCCTACGAAATTTAGTGTACCTAGTATTGGCAGGCATTATTTGCAAACTAATAAACTGGAACCCAAATTAAAATACAGTTTTCAAAACGTTTACAACTTTGGGTCAGTTCACACATCTATTGCCTGATACTCATAAATAAAATCCCAACTTAAATAAATATGTCTACATATCGACAGTTAATACAATTCTAAAAAATGCGTAGCTCTTTCACAAAGCCTATTACTAAGTGTTGCCTCGCAGCAATTCGCCAGTGAACAGTTTGTAAAACCAACGCTAAATATCAAATTTTCCTTCGAAATAGAAAAAAACGGAGGCGAACTATTCGAGTGGGAAATTCAATTTTATTTTCTGAAAATATGACACAATTATATATATATACTACCAGTGCAACAGAAAACAACTTACATTGGTCGGGACTATTCTAAAAGAAACTGGGAATCACTGACAGGGCGACCACTGCTGTACCATTGAGTATCTAAAATTACAATTTTAGTTTTTTAATCGGCTTATACAATACTTTAACTACAATATTTTTCTTTTTTAAAAACCTCACAACAGAACTCAACTGGTTCAACAGCTTTCACTTTTTTTTTTTGGTTTTGACAGAACGCCTGAACTAAGGTTATTGGCCAATGGCAACGAATTCGCCATTACTCAATAATGACAGCAACTGCCTGAATTCTCCAAACCTTGAACAGTGATGCCAACATATTAATGTCCCGACTTATTATAAATTGATTGAAAAATTCAAAAATATTTAAATTTAAATACGTAAAATAAACTTAATAAAATAAAAATAGTTAAACTATTAACTTAAATATTTGGCTCGATGACACTAAGGATTTAAGAAATTTAACAAAGCGATTAACGCTCCCGCTTTATAAAATAAGCTTGAATTGTTCTTTTGAACTACCCTAAACATTTCCCTGACAATTGGGCCAAAGCAGTATCGCCTTGGTACATACTTCAGTTTGCTTCAGATACACTGCAGCAGAAAACTTTCTTGCTGTTGATATAATCGAATACGGTTTTTCGAATTATATCCAATAAGAAGCTTACACTTCAAAGGCTTAAGTGCCTTTCTCTTTCGAAGATGCAGCTTGCATTTATTCACTCAAAAGTTGTAGATGAAGTTTTCCTCCTCATATTTCAGATGCAATTTTCAACAGTTTAGTGTATATTTAGCAGACAGGATTAACAACTTTTTCCAACTCTCTTGATACAGTTGCCATTGAATAACGGTGCAGATAGGATTGCCTCGGATGTTGTCAACAACGTAAATGGACTGGAGCTACTACTCAACTCGTAAATGGGAAATGTTTTAATTGAAACAAGTTGAATATAAGATGCCAACTTAAAGAGATCATTCAACAGAGAAGACGTGATTTCAAGACTTTTGAAGGAGTGTTTCAGATGTGAGTTTTAATTTTGATGTATAGAGAAAATATTGCATACCCTGTATCAAAGATGGTTTTCCCCTGAAAGTCCTAATCTTATTTTAATTGCGCTGTAATTTTTTGTTTTCCTTAGACAGGATGGATAGCCTGTTTACGCAACATTCTACTCTACTGTTGATGTATGCCACCGAACTTCAAGGATTAACTCACCGCATAATTTGCCATCACTTCTCTATACCTGCCCCGTTGTTGACCATTACGGTGTCTGGCGCAATTACACCCGGATAATGGCTGTGCTGGTGTCTTGCGGTAAACAATGCCTCGTGTCAATATTTACAGAGTATTTGTGTAGCTTGAAGATTTTGCTGATTTATGGTAGCTGAGTGTTTGAGGTTTCATAACCACAATATTGGTCTACCAATAATTGCACACTCTGCAAAATAGGAAGGAGTGTTTTAAATTGGAAAACCACGCAATCACTTAAACGTAAATTTGGAGTCTTAATTTACTTCTTATTAAACATTTCTCTGCTAACAAGGATAGATATATGAAAAGAAACAAATAGAAGATGGATATCTAAGAGACACTTGTTCCGTATGCATAGTGAGGAAACTTTTATGGCCGAGAATGTTCTGCGAGTTTGTATATACTATCGTGTACAACAGAACATTAGTGCGCAGCTTTGATGGGGGTCCTTTCTCTCAATGGTATGGTAGGTTTGTTTTTATACTGCTCACTTAATTAAATGTCATAAAAGGATGGATGTTTTTGAGCATTTCCCCCCGAAAACCATGCATAAATGCCAAGGAAGCGATTGTAACACAGTAACTCGAGGATCTGCCTTCTTTATATTTACATAATGCATAGGAAATACCTCTAACTTCTGCTCTGCTTTCAATATTGCCTTGTGACAGTAACGGACTACATTTTATTGGAAATTCTTATTTTGTATATACGTCAGTGAATATCAACCGGAAGCAGTTTGCTTAGAATTTATACGATGTAAAATTACTTCCCGTGGAGTAGAGCTAAATGCAAACATACACATGTTTGTGTGCATGCCAAGGACTTGCCCGCATTTGCATACCATGCATTTATTTTGTTGCGTGGTAGCTATTGATCTGCGTCGCACCGCAGTGAGGTTTAATAAAAATTATAGTTAATGACATTTTTCACATTCTTCAAAGGAATTACGGTTGTTTGGTTTTGCAAGAATGGCAACTTGGATTTTTTTTTCTTTTACAACCATTGAGAACCCATCATGTGTGGTGGGGCATATGGCAAAGTTGGAAGAGGCGGGTAGCTGGTTTTCCGGCAACCACTGGCTTGAAGCTGCTTTCTCAAGATTATTAGGTGCGTATGGAAAATCGTATTGACAGCTGTCAGGGAAAGTCAAAAATTTAGTAAGCACTTATTTTGCTCTCAGAGGACTTTTTATGTTCGTTTGATACCTACAAGAAAAAGCAATCTTTTTCAGATTTCACAGCACTTTTGCGAATCTGGATTTTTTCTCAGATTTGCTTTAGATTTACCAATACAAGTACGTTTGAGTTTGACAACTAGTGGAGTTTGTTTAAATTTTCGTGAAATTTTTCAACTGAAAAGAAACGAATTGCACCGGGTTGATTTTTTTTTTGTTAATGATTTATGTACAAATGTTTAGAAATCAATCTTGGCGAGCATTTTGAATGTTTTCATATAAAATTTAACCAGTGAATGGAAAACATATTCCAATCGCACAAATATCAACACAAAAAAGAGCAAGTTCTTATGTTCGATTAGCCACACAAAAACTGAGAGCGAATCTGAAGCAGCCCAATCGAATACCACATAACAGAGTTGTACATAGTTATTTCTAAGGACCTTGTAGTATAACTTACAGAGTTTTGAAAAAAACTTGGAAAACAGTGGTAGTGTCTGCCTAGAATACAATGCCCAGTAATGATATCTGTAACTAACGAGATACTAGGTCTGTTGAGTCGTAGAAGCTCCTTGGATCTTTTAGTATCCAGTGTCGGCCAAGTAAGCTTGGCAACATCGCAATGTCTAGATGTTTCCATCTCCGGCTTGCTTTTCTTGTTGCGTCCGCGTTAATGTTTTTTTTAGCGTAGCGGTGCATGCACGTTGTGCAGACTAACACTATCAACGCCGGAGGAGCCTCATCTTGTTAGTTCATCAGCCGCACAGTTCCTTGGGATGTCACAGTGTCCCGGAACCCAGCAAAGGGTGAGGTTGTAGTGTCCAGCTATCTCGTTAAGAGATACGCGTTGCACCGCTTTAGATCTTATTTCGCTTAATGCTAGGGATCTAATGGCAGCCTGACTGTCAATGTGTATTACTATATCCCTATGTGATATTGCATTAATCGCAAGCCACGCTAAGGCTTGACGAATAGCTGTGATTTCGGCTTGGAAGACACTCCGTTGTATCGAAAGGGAGAAGGAGAGGCCCAAACTCAGTTCTTCTGAGAAAACCCCTGCTCCGACTCCCTCTAATGTTTTGGAACCGTCTGTGAATATTGACAGAGCTCCTTCGTGAAGGACATTCTTTGATTCCCATAGGGATCTCTCCGGTATTTCGTTTGTGAAGCAGTCGTTCTCCAACATCCTCTTGCACAACCTGGCAAGTTTGGCACCTACATATTGCAATCAATTGCTCGTCTCTTTAAATGCTGTCATCTAAGCTATTTAAATCGATAGAAATATGGTGTTGATATTGATCTGAAGTCGATTTGCATCATCCGTGAACGAGCAAGAATTTATTTTTGTGTTGTAGAATTGACTGTTTACTCTTACACTTTGTAAGGTTTTTGAGTAAAAGCAAAGTGTGGCAGTAGTTTCTGTTATCTGGCTAATGCATATTTTTATTTTTGACTGGAGTTTATTAGTAAAGCCGGTTTAAGGTGTCTAAGATTGTAGTTAGGGCTCGTGTTAGACCGATATCTTTACCAAGATATTTATGAAAGTTTTCAGAGATATGTTTTTGAGTTTGCATTAACAGGTATAAACCGAATCAGCCGATGGACGTGTGTGGGAGTGGAAATGAAGTGGGAGTTTCTGATTGCATAAGGAAGTGGTTGCAATTATTTTAATGTGCATATTCAACACGGTAAAAAAAGGGTAGTATTTGCTAAAATTTAGTTTTGAGCTGTTATTGCATTTCCATCGGAAGTTGGGAGATTGTAACAAAAATATAGCATAGATATGTGAAAATAGATAAATAATTAAAAAAACAGATTTTCTCGATTTTTTTTTAAAAAATTAAGTACGTGATATTATTTCGATTATATCTTAAATATGTATTTCGATAAAAATCATAAGAGCAGTTTTTGTAAAATTTGGCAGACAAGACAGTATACCAAATACTTAATTTTTCAAAAATTACTTTTTTCAAAAATCCATTTTACGAAAATACAGAGAAAAACTAAGTTTGTCATTGAGTTAGAAATGACAATAGACTTTAGAATTGCATTTTTCTTACAATCGTAAGGACCCTTTTCGAGAAATGTCCAAATTTCCAAAGTACCGTTATTCGATTTTTTAGCGGAAAACTGAGTATGCATTCATGTTAACCTCACCTACTTACAAGCTATCAATTTCGGTTGAAATCGTCAGAATCGTTTTCAAACAAATCAAACTGGTATACAAATTTTGTATGGGAAGTCCGATTATTATTAGCCGTATTTTATTATCAGCGTGATCTGAATCGGATAAGTGAATATTTTTGACGTTAGCAATTTAGCATGTCAAAACTTGACATGAAAAGTAACACGTATAATCGTGTTTTTACACATATTTTTAACAAATTTCGCCATCGCGGAGGAACTCTAGATCTAGCACATAACAGGTTCACTTGCGGGTCGGTGATCTGCGATTCCTTATAACATTTCAATTCCACTATCCACCATATTTAACTAAACGTCACTCTGCACTCGAAACACCGCTTGAATAAAGTGACAGGTACCTAACCACATTATAAGTTTCAAACTAAGAACTAATTTTTAGAACGCAGTAATTGGTATTGTCATAAGTATAACACTAAGCGAGTTCTTACTTCTTAAAACCATTAATTTCTATGCGTTTTCTCCTTTCTAATAAATTAATACTTCATTCGCCAGAAATCGCAAACCCCTATTTCGAGGCCAACAGAGAAAAACTCGATCCACCATTTGAATATTAAAAATAAAAATATTTTTGCAGATATGCAATCTACCAGCTGATACCACCAAGGAGCATAGGCTACCACAGCAGTCCCAAACCATAAGACATTTATAAATTCTTCATCGACTCTTACAGTAAGTCCATTCAATTGAAAATCCATTCCCCACTATATTGCGCAATATCCTCCAAAACCAAGGACATCGTCTGAAAAAGAAAACAAACCAACTTTAGCAATTTTCTAAAAGTACATCCAATGACAAAAATGTTTCTAAACGCAAAGATAGATATATCTATTTGCATTATTGCAGCGTCGGCAATGTGAATTCGACTCTTCACAATGCCAAAGTCATGCTCGCTCGCGAGATTATATTCCACACCATCGGGCTCCAAGTGAAATATCCCGACTTGGGAGTATTTTCTTCCGGTACATCGATTTCCCTTTCCATATCGAAACCGTGTGCCGCACAATAGATTGCACTTAGTCACAGGTGTCATGTTTTGAGGAAAAACGAAGTTTTACTGCCATCCTCCGGGAGAAATCCCCCAAAGGATATCTATACCGAAAAGTTAAAATCTACCTCGGGGATCGGTGCTGTGTGGTGCCATCAGGACCGCGAACGTTGTCGATAATTTGAATAAATAATATCGCTTCGAGTTGAGGTAAAAGGATAACTTTCAGAATTAGATAATCGCTGTTTTTTTTTTTTTTTGTTAAAGAAAATAATAGATTGCTTGCAGATGTGTTTTGATATGTACCCGTATGCTGAACCAAACATTTTAGTTTCAGACTATTTTGCTAGGTGGAATATTTTTTTGCGCATCTTAGTGTAAAGCGTGGGTAGGTAGTTTGGATTTTCCTTTTTTGTTGTTTGTTCGGTGTTTTGTTTTTGAGCAACAGCGGTAATTGTATGTAAATTTCCAAGAGGGAAATTGCCTAGAAATGCTTATAAATAAAAGTGCCTTGAGTGCCAAATAGAAGACGGTATATAGAGCCAGCAATAATAAAGTCATGTTGTTTTATAGGATACTGCGCAATATATGAATCGAAATGCTAGCAAGTACACGAACCTGATACATTGGTTTATCATCACACAACCTCCAACAATGAAGTTTCGTACATGGTTTAAGGGATACACATCGGACTCTGTTCATTTTCTAACTTCAACAATCGGTAACTCTGTTTCAATGTGTGTTATTTTCAGGTATATCTAACTTTAAGTTTTTTTTTAACAAAAAAAAACCAAAACTACATCGCATCAACTAGGAATCTTCTTACATCATACGTCAGACGGAAAATTTAACCACCCATCTCTATAAAAATCTCCCCGTGTAGGCGAAAATCCATGAATAAAACATATCCAAAGGATACACAATAGGGTTCTCCACTCTGATGTAGGTAGATACCTGTCGCAAAGTTTTCCATGAATATATAAATTTTCTTCCTAAATTGCATTTGGCTGCAATGTGAAAATAGGAGAAGTTAACGACCAATACGAGCAAGTGCTCAATTATGCACTCGAAGCAAAGCGAAACATCAAACACAGCATGTGACCGGCTGACGAGATTGAGCCCTTGTTATAAAATTATCATACATCACTTGGAAATACTTTCTCCATCCTCTCGAATGTGCAACGAGATTATTTTTCTTTTAGTATGGCTTACCTAGCTCATAAATACTTGAAAAAATCTTGTGTTCGAGAAACACCTACCAGTAGATAAGTTTTCATAGATCAGAGTCGTCAATAAGGACGGGAACTTGTCACAAAATATTGTACATTTTTATTTTTTATTTTAGAAAGTTGTGTAGATCATGTATTAATTATTTGAGGACATCGCGGGCATGCATTTTGAATGTTTTGTTGGTCTCAATATATATATATATGTGAAAAGTAAAATAAAGGTCCCACCATGAGTGTGGAAAATAAGCATCCAAAATAATATTGCAAAATGGTGACTGCACATTTCTTATTGTTTCTTCCTACAATTTCTTATAGGACACTGATTTGCGTTTTGTATTTTTTCTTACACTTTCTTAAGCACGACAGTAGGTACAGTTTGTTAGTTTTGCTTAATGCTGCTGTTAATTGTTAAAATGTCGCTATTTAAAAAAAACAGTTGAAAGAGAAACCGCTGGCGTATATCGAAAAAAAATGGAAATGTAAAAGCAAAAATAAGTTGCGAAACTTAAATTAAATACTTTGGCCAGCATGCAAACAATTTTTTGAAATCGATATCATTAAAATGATATTTGTATATGTATTCAAAATTCGTTATGGAATGACTTGTAAAAAATATTAATTTTCTTTATACCGTACAATTTGAACATTCTTTCTGTTATTTCGTATTTTTGTTTTAAGTATTTTCTATGAAATACTTTTTCGATTTAACTGCTACATAATTAGTTTCACTTGATACCAAGAAAAAAGAAAATCGAGCAAATATTGTCTTTAAAAATGAAGCGAAATATTTTAACCTGGAACTAAGAAAAACTTATATATACGAACACAGTCACCACACTCGATAAAGAAATGAGAACACACCTCAGGCTACCTGGAACTCGGCTGGAACCGGAAGTGTATGCTGTCTTTTTTCTTAAGGATGTGCCTGCCCTCTTTGATTGACATGGGCACAAATAAATGAATGCAAACTGGACTACATCTAAGGTCAAATTTAGCTTGTAGGCAATCCCTCTTTTTTGACCGGAGCTCTCAGTCCATTTAATACCTACTTAGTTTATGGATGAAACTAAATTGAAAGTCATTTAGCAATAAAACGAACAATTTTCTACCAAGATTAAGTATTTATTAAATTTACAGCCCGGAAAACTTTTCCTATTCAAATTACCAGTAAATTTATGAGAATGAACAGATCGTTGCACTGAAATGTTTCATTTTGTTTTAGAAACAAAAAGTCTGATAAATATAAATCTGTAAAAACCTTCTTGCAGTCAATTTGTTTCTAGAGGAATAGTTTTTATTTCGCATTTTACTGGCGCACCTTGGAACTTTCGATGAATAGAGAATGGACTGCACATTGGTTGCAATTTAATCATGGCTTATCTGACTTATTTGACATATTTGAAAATGTAGGTTATCGCTTTAAAAATTGTGCACTACTGGTTTATACCTAACTTGCCGTTTTGTGGTGAGATCGATATATTAGAAATTGAAAAGTTCCACGTAGTGAACTAAATAAAATAACTCCTAACATAAAATTGTGGAACAGGATGTTTGATGTCAATACACCCAGCTATTAAGTATAGGCTTTAAGGCCAAACCCAATCTTTTGTATTCTTCCATAATAGCTTCCGATTCAAATCTATATACTGACATTTTTCGCATAAACCTTGCATGCTCTAGCACAAAATTATATTTAAAATATTTATGGCTGATTAACTGAACCTACAACAGTTACATTTATCCCAATCGGATGAAATCTTCACCTAAAATCAAAGATAGCAAGTATAAATTACTCATTGACGAGGGAGACCTTCAAACCTCTAATTCATAAAGTCTTACAGTTGGCTGATTTGATGTGTTTCAGTTTTTGTTGGACTAGACTGTTCAAGTGAATATTTTTTTTTGTTGACGTTTATGCAGGGATAGACGACAAATCTAGTCAAGAATTTTTTGACTTAGTACTCAGTTGTCAGCTGTCAGTGGAAATTTCTGCGTTTTTAAGATTTAATTTTGGGTTCACGGTCCAGACAAATCCTAGTCGGCTTAAATTGTTATAGATTCTTGAATGCGCCTAATAATAAATCCAGTCGAAGAAAGAGTTTCTCAAATTGCCATTTGATCAGCAAAAATGGTTTCTGGCAGACCGCATTGCGGATGAATCCATCAAACGACTGCTCAAAAAATGATGGGCGTAATATTCAATCTTAGCACAAACAACTTATCTTATTGGTTTGTTTTGTTTTAGCCAAAAAGGATTAGCGCAATCAATGACCTCATGCGAAATTCTTTGCAAAGTGACATTCAGTACGCAATTGACCGAACTACTCCTCTGACTTGAAAGACTTGCACTTATGGTTCCTTTTCAAAACTAAAACCTTTAAGATCTACCAATGAACAAATACACGGGCAATAATAATAATACTACTCCCCGACTAGATTTCACAAGACCGTTTACCACGTGTTTACCTAGCAGGGACGAATGGTATTAAGATCAACCAACATCCATTGAATCAACCATACCTATATACACGGATGGATCAAAGATGGAAAGTGGCGTTGGCGCGGGTTTTTACTTGGAACGTCTCGGACTATCCAGTTCAATCAGGCTTCCTGACTACAGCAGCGTATTCCAAGCTGCTAACCAGAATGAGGGCAATACCTCACGCAGATATTACCTTTTTCATTGACATAGTCAAGCGGCAAAAAGCGATCTCTGCGTTGAGTTCAAATCGAAGCTTGTAAGTCGCTGTCACGAAGAGCTGCGGGTTCTTGGCGCGCAGCACAACGCAAGACTCTGCTGGGTTCGTGGCAGCGTTGCCAGTTTGGGGGTTTTCCCCCCCAGATCTAGGGGTTTTTTTGACCGACCGACGGGGGGAAATCTGGGGGGAGAAATTATTTAGGGGGAAATCTGGGGTTTCTTTTTTTGTAATTGCGTTCAATTATTTTTTTCTTCTCACTAAAAAGTATCGTAAGTGAACATTAAAAGCTATAAAGCAACACCAACAAACCAAATAAATTCATGTTCCATTTATGCCAATTCCATTCCAACGCATTCCAATATTCATTGGTGCCAGGATATTGATAAACCCCTATCTAAAGCTACATACATCACACACTATTGCATTTGCGAAAAGTTCACAATCATATGAGAAGCAATAAATAGAGCGAGACTTTCTTTGTATTTTGTCTCTTGCCAAACCAATTTGTGATTGTTCCTGGATCGGGATGTATAAATTTTACCCCTTCCGATCAAATGATCAAAATGTTCATGAGCAGATGTACAAACAAAGATGAAGACACCGAGACAACTATATTTTAGGACTTATTTATAAAGTTTTTCTTATTAAATCTTGAAATCTGAATTCAATTCCTTTTTTTTTAAATACGTATACATACATTAAGAAATCTTTTTAATTCTTTAAACTTGTGACTTTGTATTTAATCTTAAATTTACATACTTAATTTGAAAAAAAAATAGCTAAATCTGGGGGTTTTTGAATATTTCAACCGTCTGGCAACGCTGGTTCGTGAGCACAAAGTTGTGTCTGGAAATGAGAAAGCTGATGAGCTGGCAAGAAAAGGGTCTTCCCTTAAACTAAACCACGCCGACACCACAGTAATAATTTGCCCCTGTAATCTCAGACAGACGATTGGGAACAAAATACTAATGGCCACAAATGAAAGATGGATCAAACTCGACTCCTGTGGCATAGCCAGGAAAATGTGTCCAATCTACAACAAACAGAAAATATCCTACAACTGAACAAGAAATCACTGTCCTCAATTGTGGGCATTATCACCGGACACAATACACTGAAATACCATTCCAAGAAAATGGGAATCAGTACAGATGACCTGTGCAGAGGATGCGGTGATGAGGAGGTGTATGAGGACACCCCACACTTTTTTTGTCACTGCCCAGCACTCTGCCACATAAGAAATAAAATCCTTGGTAGTTACTTCTTCGAGGATTTAGAAGAACTTTCAGGCAGGTCCATTAACGACCTACTTAAATTTGTAAATAAAACGGGTTGGTTTACCAATCCGTAGGTTTTTCATGGGCTTCCAGTGTATGAGAGTCATAAACCCCTAGGGTATCACAACGGACAGTGTACAGGTTCTCCTGCCAACACACTAACCTAACCTAACCTAAGATCTACCTAGAATAATCTATACTATATACCAACACTTTGTCATGACAAAATCTCTTTGAGTCGCCATCGTTAAAATGTAACAATCCAAACTCGTTACCAGAGAATGAAACCAAGTGACACAAAGGATTTGAAAGAGTCTCTCCGCATACAAACGTCGCCTATATAACCATTACCATCTTACATAGTTTGGTTTCTTAAATAGAAAAATAGTCATCAGGTATTTGCACAGGTACTCAAACAGTATCATTCAAAAACGATATTCGAAAGGCGAAACCCATCAAACGTTCTTTAATGGATTTTCAACATTCCCCTATTGAAACTTCCCTAAGATTATCATATAGTTCTATGGTGCTTACTGTGATGGTGACCTATCTTTGTATCAAAAAAAAAAAAGGATTCGCAATGCTTGGAACCATTTTATTTCCTTTCTGTGTACATAATAATCTCAACAAAGCACAGGTCGTCGGGTGAAATGGATTAAAAAATCTCTCACCATTACTGGTGGCCTTTTCTTTTTGCATCGGATTTACTTTTGGCAAATATTGTGACCACTGAGCAGCACACAGGCCTCGTGCCACTTCGTCTGCATGTTCCCGCGGAACAAATCCGAAGAGACGCTCTAATTCCTGAGGTAACTTCTCTGCGCACGGTGTAGCTCCACCGCCAAACGACAAGGCTACAATCAATAAATTGTCTTGTTATGATAAGACGCATGCATAATTACAGAAGTTGTTAAAAGCATCCATCTCCCGCAACATCAAGCTCATCTCAAGCTCAACCCTGCTCAGCACACCGTGGCGAGAGACGAAATCCCATCATATTCGACAAACCGCACACACATCAGCGCTGTCGCTAGCAGATTATCCAGTCTACCTGCGCGACCACGCAAGACATAAACTAAGTACATATTTAATACTTAGTTTATGACGACAGAGTATGTACCTATATCAGTTCTTTTATATCGTGGGATTTATTCCTTTTTGTGCGAATTTCGATGTCCTAAAAGCCTTCAGTGGGATAAAGGGAAAAAGCAATCTAACAAAAAAACATTTAAACTATAAGTTTTGGTGAAATTCTATCAAAACACCTGTATTTCACCATGATTATCAACACACTGAATATCCATAAAAAAAGAGGCCATGTAAATAGTCTTTTATAAAAATTGTCTGGTACCAAAAAATAATACAAATTTTTAAAAACTAGATTTTGACTCAAAAAAGTATCTAGGGAATTGAAAAGGGAAATATGACCACGCTTCGTGGGATAAATGAAGAGACAGTGCTAATAACACTGAACTATTTATATGTATCGAAAGTACTTTTTTTGTTGTTATGTATTGCTTATATCTCGATAATCAGTAAAATGCTGAAAAACAAGTGACAATCAATGGCATCTTAAAACTAAATTAAACAGCTTAAGATAAATCCCAAAAAAAACTTAAATAATGTACACATAATATTATAGTTAATAGTTGATATTCACTCAAACCTAATATTTAGAATTTAAATATAATTTTTGAATTATAAAAAAAAAATTATAAATTTTTTGTTAGTCATTAGTTTGATAGATTGATCGATTGTGATCCTTGGAGGTACATGTGCACATTTACGTCGGGGAAATTTAAATTTATCAAGAGGAAATTCGAAATTATACTGCTTTTATAATAATTCAATAATTAAAAGATATTGCGTGTATCAACAATAGCTGTTTTTTTTATTATCAGAAAATAAAACAAGACAGATAATTGGAAAGTTTAATTTTTAAATTGTGGCAACAGTTTCTTTCAAAAACAAAGCAGATAATACAAACTTCATATTGCCACCAGCCATATTGCAAATATTCTGCGCAACGTGACGTCACACAAGGCACATGACATTTCACTTGCAATGTTGGGGGTGTTACCATTTGAATCAAATTTGCATAATTGTTCTTCTCCATATTTTTTTTAGAAACAAATTTAGTATTTGATGTTCAAATATGCAACACATGAACAATATTTTGCTGCTAGCACTTCCGTTTATCTTGGCATACTAAGGTGTGTCCAGACCAACGAAACTTTTAAAAAATGCTTACGAAATGTTTCTGAAGCAAATCGGACCCATTTCATAAACATTTATAACATTTATTAAATTATTAACATCCCTTTTAATAGTTGAACCTCTCTATTGAACGAATGAAACTCCCTTGGAATTAAATTGAGTTCAATACATAGAAAGGTAGGCGCAGTGGCTTAGTGGTTAGCACTGGACTAGTAAGCGAGGGGTCCCAGGTTCGAATCCCGAAAAAAAACCAAATTCCAACTTATGGTTTTTTTCCGCTGCGCCACCTCTCGCTAACGTCTGACAAACATCCGAGAGTATAACTGTCGTGAAGGAGCTTCTCAATTAGCCGTTTGGGCCCGGCATAAAATTGTAGATCCCTTCCATTCGTCCCAAAAATGAAAAACTCACACAAACGAATGATTGCGAGAAGCTAGGCCTAGGGTCCCTACAGACCTGTTGCGCCAACTATTTTTTTTTTTACAATACATAGAAACGACTTCATAGATTTCCGGGTCGGCTTCTTGATAGTTTTTTCCGCGCTAATGATTGAATCGAATGTCCAAAAACATTGTGCTTAACGATGAAGGCTATGACCGCTTTTAGCTTTTCTTTGAAAAATCGTGCGCTGATGTCATGTTGGTCGCTCGAAGAAGCCCGGGAAGTAAGTATAACCGTTCGGATAATTTTTTTCCCTTCACTTTCGATATAGGTGCTATAGAACAATAAATATCAGTAGTTGCGACTTGTGAACGCGGTGTTTCAGTGGTTAGTATCCTGGACTACTTCAGTGTACGGCCTACGCCCACATATGCCACATGCCACATCACATATTCTTAAATGCTTGCGATTTGGGCCCACCACCCCAAAGCAGAGCAAGAACGGTTTTGGAGATCGACAATCTGAGTCAGGTCTAAAGCTATCCTTGAAATCAGTTAAGTGGCTTCCGAGATGGACAACAGCGCTACCTATTCTGTCCAAAACTATCTTGTCCTTTAAGCTGCAACCAACCATACACATCCACAAAATTTCCTTGAAATCAGTTTAGTGGCTTCAGAGATGGACAACAGCGCCACCTATCGGGTCCAAAGCTATCTTGTCCTTTAAGCTGCAACTAACCATACATATCCACAAAAATTCATTTAAAGTGGTTGAAAGCTTTCTGAGGTCGACAACAGATGTATGGTTACTAAAATGCCTATAACTCGTATAACCAATACACATACAAAGACCTATATACATACAACCCTTGATATTGACGTCACCTTTCATTAGATGTTTCCAGAAACAAAATCGGTTCACGCATTAAGAGAACATCAATGCAAACACAAACTGAAATATTTTGATTGTATTTATATAGAATGAGATGGATGAAACACGAAATGTACCTACAGCGACGCCTGTTGAGAATTTTCCAAATTTTCATTTTTCCTAAACCATCCCTGATTAAAAAAAAAAACAAAATAAAAAAAAAATCATTCAAATACGCACCGCCCGCAATCGATTTGTATATACAGTGGTGGTCCAGTATAACGAATGCCGATATAACGAATGATCGATATAACGTACACTTTTTTCAATTTCATTTGTGTCTCTATATAACGTATGAAAAAAAGAATTAACATTTTTTTAGTAAAGAAATATGTTTTTTTTTTTTTTCTTGGATGCGCCAATGGATGTGGTAACCTTCTAAAGATGCGGTAGCCCGTGCCACCAACATGCACGATTCGCAACACCCGAATAATCGATACCAGGAGTGCGCCTACGTACTAATCCACACCACTACGTCCTTCAACCACTCTCCCCGCGGAACTGCCGTTAGGTATTACTTCGCGGGGCTGGTTAGCAACTTATGCTATTCTTCTTGTATTTGCTTCTTCAGCTCTTCTAAGTTTTTCTATTCTTCTTAGTTCGTTTTGCACAATTATCACAAGTGTACCGATTTCCATCCAATTTTCCTCCGACTGCAACATTCGGTCTATAAGTAATGTTGGACTGGGCAGATTAATTCTCCACTGCGAAAAACGCAGGCAATGAAATATGGCGTGCTCCATATCTTCCTCCTCGTTTGAGCATTCTGGGCACAAAGGGAAGCTATCGTGTCCGAATCGGTGCAAGTACTTGCGATAGCCGCCGTGACCATATAGGAACTGTGTAAGGTGGTAGTTGATATTCCCATGTGCTCGTTTTGTCCAGATCTCGATGTTCGAGATCAACTTGTAGGTCCATCTGCCTTTTGTACTATTATACCACCTGGCTTGCCAGAGGGCTGCTGCAGCCGCTCGCTCTTCTCCTTTTATTCTTGCAAAGAAATATGTAGGCAGCTGTAAGACAACTCTCTGAATTGTGAATGCATGTAAGGATGTGTATGGGCCTGTTGTAAAACTGTTAGCTCGATGTTCCGATGTTTTTCGATTTAACGAATACCTGGACATTAATACTGGACAACCACTGTAATTATATTAGGAATCTCACTCGATCTCTCTCGATCCCATCCTCCGTCCCACGCACAGCACACTCGCACTCCATCGGCCGTGGCCAGGCCAGTGGTTGATTTGATATTGGAATGCAATTATTGTAATTTGTACGTATGAGGTAGTATATACACACATTCATATGCATACATAATCTACATCTACTCAACTGAACAAAAAAAAATCACTCCGCAAAACCTTAAACGCATGAGCACTTGAGCAGACCAAATGCATTCGACTCCAGTTCCGATTCCGAGTATTTACATGAAAAAAACCCTCCCGCTCTCTCAAAAAATACGAATATACCTTGAAAGAAAACTAAAAAAATAAACCACCACTCGATTTGAATATATTGGTCAATTAACAAATTAATAAAAAAGGAATTTCGCAAAGGATTTGTTAATATTGTTCAGCTGATATAGCAAATATAAACTACATTTTGGACTTAAAAGATGCGCGTTTTAGATATCTAAAAACTGAAAATTATTCCATTCAAATAGACGAAGGAGAAGTTTACTTTGTGTTAAAATTTTTGGACTTCCACAATCAAAACCAAATATTTTTAAATGCACGAACTTACTCCTCATAAAAACCTAATAAATAAAAAATAAAAAAAATCCGTTCATCCGTTTGTTGTGTAGCTTCTTGAAAAAAAAATGCACTTTGTTTTATACTTTGTATTAGGTATTAGGGATTTCTGAAATTTATTTAGTAAATGTTCATGAAATATTTCAATTTTATCCTTTTTTGGACTAGAAGAAAATAATGTGGTAGGATATTTAGCAGCATGTAAAGTTTTTATTTTTGTAATTTTGGTCTCGGGAATCACGCGACACGTGATTTAATTCAAATGATCGTATTAAATGAATCACTTTCTCATTAGGTATTCCAAGGTTTTGTGCACATTTTTATTTTATTTAATAAAAATAATAATCGAAAAACAGCGCTCATTTTCCGCAGGGAAACTTGTAAAACAAATATTGTTTCCCATCACGATTGGGTAACTGTGAAACTTTTCATAAATGTTTTTTTGGTGTCCAGATCCAAACCAGCAAAACATTTCATAAAAATTGTTTTGTTTAATAAATGTTTTAGAAATATTTATGTAACATGTAGGTAATAAATAAATAAATAGTTGGCGCAACAGGTCTGTAGGGACCCTAGGCCTAGCTTCTCACAACCATTCGTTTCGTGTGAGTTTTTCATTTTTGGGACGAATGGAAGGGATCTACAATTTTCTGCTGGGTCCAAACGGCTAATTGAGAAGCTCCTTCATGACAGTTCTACTCTCGGATGTTTGTCAGACGTTCGCGAGAGGTGGCGCAGTTTAAAAAAACCATAAGTTGGAATTTTGGGTTTTTTCGGGATTCGAAGCTCGGACCCCTCGCTTAGTAGTCCAACACACTAACCACTAAGCCACTGCGCCTATGGAACATGTAGGTATTTAACTGTTTATCAATTGTTTGGCTGGTCTGGACAAAACCTTTGTAGAACGAGAAAAAACAAAATAACTCGGAATACAGGAGTTCATTCGAATGGGAAGAAATCAATTGACTTTTTGTGTTCCATATTTTAGTCTGGCAACGTGATTATGTCAATGTGCCTATCGTTTACAGGCACACGAACATTTAAAAATAAAACAAGCCACCCAGTGGGAAATAGTAGAAATCATTTTCAGACCATGATTCGTGATCTCGATGAGATGCAGGATCATTATGCTGCTGTTGTAAATGCATGCAAATCGATGATCTAAATGGATCATAGCTGGTCGAAAAAGGCATCATGTGCTAAATAAGTGAGTTATAAAGGTGAGATCGGTTGAATATAGGAGAGGTTGAAACGTGGTGAAGGTCATGGGGTCATCAACAAGTTTTTTTTTTTTGTTTGAGTGACGTTAGGAGAGGTGTCATACAACGGGTCTCCAGTGGGTCTCGAGTTCATCCAGCGCGAGTACTACCTAATCCTTTAACAACAGAGCATGCAGTAAACTCCTTGCTTGCAGCCTTTATTTTGCGTATCTTTAGTTTATTTAAATTTTTTTTGGCACGATTTGTTATTAAATTTAGTTTTGTGCGGGAGTTTTATGCGGCGAGCTAAGGCGAGTGTTTGCCAGCGTGACATCCAGCTGCTCTGCCAAATGGACTAACCATCTCTATTCTTAAGCATAGACATCCCAGGCTCACTTCATAACTATTACACACAGACGTTTACGTTATTTGTTTCCTCTCGCGTGGCAAATAAGGAGTTTTCGAGAACTAAGCGACCGAATTAAATCAGTGATGCCCCTGCCCAGTTCAGAATAGGTCATGCAATAGTAATATTTCATATAAAGGGTAATTGCCAATCACCAGAAACATTTTTTCGAAATACTCATTGAATGGGTAAAAAATTCAAATTTCAAAGGTGTCGCGAGGAATTTTTGTGTCTTTTCCAGTTCGGTGGTGTAGACGAAGTTTCAAACTCATTTCCTTTGCCATTTCCGAATCGAAGTTGCGTTAAAATTCTGAGAAGAGTTTACAAACTGACGCGATTTTTATAATTTCCACAAGACTTGGTTTGAATAGAGGAAAATGGAAACCCATGTCTCCATCGTTTTGAACCCTTAACGTTGAAGCAGCATATCGAAGTGAGTGAGATTTGATAACTTTTGTAGGACTTTTTAACGAAATTGGTCACCTAATGTAACTCAAGTCTTGTACCAGCCTAAGCGCTTATGCAAATGCTGAGAAACGAAATGGATCAAAAAGGGAACCCAACTTTGCACAACCTTCGCTTAAAAGAAAGGCCCTAATTGGGTCTTTGAGTAGATCAAACTTACGATGAACTGGACAAATCCCAATACATGCAGGCGCCCAAAAGTGCTAGCCAGAGGTGATCATAATGCTATCTAAATTGGACTGAGCCTAGTCGATAAACAGATCTCTTCTCCTCACTTACTTCTGGCATGAACTGGACACTGAAGCACCTGGCTATAATCGAGTTTTAAGGAGATTCACGCAAAATCTAGGGCGGTCAAGTAGAAATTATGTTTTGCCTTTCAACAGGTATTTTACAAAGAGTTCTTTTTCGAGTATATGCAATGTTCCCCTTGCAATTTTAATTCGCCCGGCTATGTAAATCCAATCAGTGTTATACTCGACCCCTACCACCAGCTATGGAGGCGCTTCCTTTGTAAAATGTTTATGCAGCCACAACTGATAAGAAATTGCTCCCCAAGTCACTTCAAATTATATCATCATGTTGCTAGCACTTTCCACAATACGTTCCTATAACCCGACTCTCTCTCTCCGGCCATTTCCAGATGATATCCATCTCCAACAACCTAAAATATCCACCGGCTCACATCTGCGCATGGCACCGCTCTCTCTCTCACTTTTTCCTACTCCAAAACTCAAATGCCACTATCACTAAACTCAAAATGAACAATCAGTTTGTATCTGGCCTTCAGCGCAATAGGTCGGTTAACTTGTAAGCACAATACTCTCGCCCACTTGCGGCTGTGAAGGTAGCGCGTGTCGTGTGCGTTATGGTATCTACTGCCCACAGCATCTCTCTCGATTAATAAAACTAAAAGTGTGTCCCTTTTTCTATCTCATTAATAGCCCCCAGACCAACCCCCAGGCGACAAATCATGTGGCAAATGTGCCATGGATTTTAGCATCGTTAGGTTGGTCTTCTACACACATCCACCACCCCGGCTAAGTGAAGAAAGTGAATAATTGTATAAATCGAGAAAATCTCCAATCGAGTGAATAAAAGTGCAGCATCTCCATTTAAGTGTCGACAGATAAGATAGATTGCGCTACCCCATCTATATATCGCTCATTGTGCCGACTATTTATACGGTGCGTGTGTTTATCCACATATTTGCGGGAGCTCACAAATTAATCACTTGAAGAGCTTAGAAGTTTTTCCCAACGTTTCTTCTTTTCCTTCTTTTGTTTGTTGATCCTCCGGGTAACTTTCGTGCTTGTTTTCCGCCTCTCTGGGTTTATTTGGTTTCGGTTTTGGTTTCGGTCCTTGGGGATGTGCGGCGGTGGTTTTTTCCACTCAAGCACCCTCCTCTGCTTTACGGCGAAAATTAGCTAAATCATCAGAAAACTAACGAGGGGTAGTTGCCTCCAACGCATTTTGGTTCTGCTGCTGCTACATCGGTGCGTGACAGCAATAGCAAGCGGTGCAGTGATTTGGAGTAGTGTTTAAGATCACCTTCATCATAATTGAAACAGAAGACAGCAGCAACCGATACAGGATAGAGGAGCACTCTGAATGGGACATCCTTTTCTGTGTGATTTTGATGTAGGTAAGTGATAGCAAAAAAATCGGTATAAAAAATTCACAAGCAAACTAACTACGATGGAAGGGTATCCGCTTCCTGTTTGTAGTTTGAATACCGTACATACTGCACATCAACATGCGTTCTCCTCTCAGCCGGAAACCCCCTTTGTGGATCCCTGTGCCACTCGCGCGCGAAAAACTATCAGTCTACTGTGTTTGCGCTACACACTGTTTGTTTGCCCTCCAGAAAATAGGGTCGGGAACAGAAAAAAGAATACACAACACAGTTGAAACGCCTGGAAATTAAAAACAAATATATACCTAACCTCTACCCACATCGTGTATATCGCGATTTGTTTGGCATGGATTGTAATATTTTATCCGTTGAGTTTTTTTTAGCAGCCTCTCCTCTTTTACAGAAGATTTACTACATCCGACTCAAACGGCATTAAGCAGTTATGCAAATGGGATTTTCTGCTCTTCCCTTTCACTCACCTGCCTGTGAATATTCAATTTTATGATTGGATTTGAAGATTTAGTAAAAATCATCGATTTTTTTGATTGATTTTGGTTTTGCCTCTCATATTGAGTGAGGACAAATATTTGTACCCGCATAACTGTAGGAATGTACTTGGGCGATGCTCCAAGAAATGTTGGGACTCCTTATAAATTTCTGCCCCAAAGGGATTTTTTTAGAAGTCCCCCCACTGTGAACTGTCCATAAGAGGTTTTTTGTGTTCGAAGGAAGAAATCGCCTTCCTTCATTTTTAATAAGAGGGCCGTAGCAATATTTTCATTGAGGCGAACCTAATGGGTTTTGTATTGATTGTCGACTATCTTTGCCAAGTTCAAGGACATCGAAAAATAGGAAGTTTTATTGATGAGAAAATAGCTCAGTGGCCATGTCGTGTTTAATAGACCGCATGTGGTAGTGAAATATATATTGACTTTACTGTACACACAACATTTAAAGAAAATAAAGCAAATGAAAAAAAAACGCCCAAACCGTAGTTGACTTGTCGTTAATCCAACTGGGTATTGTAGGACCTCCATGCACACAAAGAGACATTTCATGTTGGGGTGTGAAATAAAACGAGGAAGGAAAAAAAGTCAAACGATGTTTGAGTGTGCCACATTAAGCATCCTTAAAACAATTTATCCATTTATCTGCCGCCTGTTGAGCTCGTATAAATTTTTTTTTTTATGTTCGAAAAAAGCGAAAGTATGTACGAGGGTTACGTGTTGTCGGGAATGTGGTTTTATGTAAAGCACCAGTAAATTGAGAGGCTTAGGAGATTATGGGAGTAAATACTGTGAGCCTTGCCTAACAACCGTTTCCCGAGTTCACTTAAAATTCAGTCGAGCTTATAATTTCGAATTTTAGATGGGACACAATAGCGGTATGGCGTGTGTTTAAATTTTTGGGAGTGAAAACACTAAACATGTTTGTATGTTTGTATGTGACGCGCCATAAGTCTTTGCTCCACGTGAGAGCCGAATTGGGCATTTTTAATTCAGAGAGCACCAAACTGAAAGGTATCTCCCACTAGCTTTATAATTTGTACATAAATATGTAAAGCAGTTCAGACCTCAATACCGAAATGAATTGGAAGTTTGAGAACATTTCGAACTTTTTCTATCCAAGACTGCCACGTGAGGCTACATAATTTGTGTCAATAATTAATCGATTTCCATCAAATTGGGCGCAATTCCTCATCAGACTGTCAACAGCAAAACTCGATTGCAAATTGTGGTTATACCGAAACAAGACTCGTTTCGGGTATCCAGACAGTCCCATTGACCTTTTTATGGAGTTGACAATCTCTGCTCAAATGGTGTGAAATTACATATGGGGTTAACTTTTTCCATCGCCTTTACTTTGCTCCGGTGTTGGAATAAAGTTTATATTGGTTTCGACTGAGCATTTGCGAAGCAGGTGTTGAGTGAGCTACAGACCTTTTACCAGTGCCGTAGGTGTATAGAATATACGAGTGGACCCTCTTCCACTACCGAGTCTAAATCGTCAGCTTAATTCAACACATAGGAAAGACCTCGGACTTTATCCACCTATCTACTTCGGGGCCTAACTTGAGGATGCATATAGAACGATATGAATCTCACGGCGAATTGTAAAAGCCTCTTTAAGGACATGCTTTTAACTTGAATAAATATTCGAAGCAAATTCATTCGTAAGAGTAGCCTAGCCGCTCAACACTCAGTAGGTCACATATTCTGGTACTATACCAACTTCATTTCTCCAAATAGCCTTAGAAAAACAGTGAAGAAAACTCGCTTCACTCAGTACTCAATTTGTATGGTCACAGAGTCACAGTCAAAGTTGCAGCTAATTTCAAATTAAAAACCCACACAAGCTTTGCCACTAATCGAAAAAAAGTGCGAAATCATTATTTTTGACTTTTGAGTCTCAGCTTTCGGTATTCTTTAGATTATTAATATGCAGCTAAAACGATTAGTTTGTAGCAGAACTATGATTAAGGCGTCTGATAATAAACATGTGTTCAGGCCAAAAGCGCAGGCTTGAGAAAAAAATATTAGACATCTTATTTCAGTCTCTGAAGTGAAAGGATTAAAAAAACCCAACAACGGACAAAACTTTTTAAAGCTAAAGCAAAAGGTGTTGGCGATTGTTAGCCTCTCTATTTATTTCAATAGTGGGTGGCATGTAAGTGATCAACAGTCAAAAGCAAAATTAAACAAAACTCACCGAAATGTTGAATTCAATTTAAGGACAAATGAAAACCAAGGAATTAATCTCAAACCAAAACGTTTCAAATTTTGTCCGACTGTTTATTTTGAAAGTATTTCTAAATCGATTTCACGTCCGAGTGCCATTGTTTGTCTGTGTCGGAAAAAAGGGATAAAAATACTCGCTTGCAAAACAACAGACAAAAAACAACCCCCAGCGAATAAGAACAACAAGTGTGCTACGAGTTTCTCCAAAGTGTATTGACAAATGGACAGGGAAGAAAACTTTAGCCATACCCAAGATGTCCTCAGCGATGGTAGGTCTAGGTACACACATTTACCGGAGACATCTTCTCCGTTTGGAAGCAAAAATACGGAATCAATTTACCACCAACTTGATACTCTCTTGGAATAGTTAACGAGTCGCTTTGGTAGATGAAATTCCTACGGACGTATTTATTGCTTTGCTCCCTACGGCGGGGGTATACCATTTATCAGTAAAACGACGAATGGAATCATTAAAATGGACATTTTTTTCCCTCTTTAAGGTGGACACATTGAACCCATCTTTTAGATCAATTTAGTACCGCAAACCTTTAACAAACTTCCGCAGCCATCTCACACGCAAACGGACATGAATGATGGCGACGGCCCTGAACCCTAAGGCAAGTAATCATATGCACATGAGGATAACACTCTTTTGAGATGTTCGATCCGTTTGCGTGTCACTTGTGATGTGCTGCACAAATTGGATATCCTTTACGAAACTATCTACACACTCAGACAATTTCAATACTGCATCCGAAAGGATGCCTCCACGATTTGCTTTTGTATGAGTCCCCACACTCGATGCTAAAATGTTTCTATTTTCCTAACAATATACACGAGTGCTATCTGCTGAGCAGAGCATAAAGAAAGGAGAGAACGAGCGTGTGTTTTTCGCTGCGCATTTGACAGTGATTTATTCAAATGAGGATTTAAAATGATTCCTGCTATAGTTGGCGCAATTGGCAGGTCCGCTGGTGCATGTGATTCTTATATTCGGTCCTTTGCTGCTGAGTGCAAGCGATTTTAAAATATTTAAGAAATAACATTCACACAGCCATGCAGAGCGATTTGCATAAATTTTTGAATAAAGCAATAGTTGATAAATTTGATAAAAAAGTGAGTAATTTTCTCTAGCTAAGCGAGAATAAACAGGATACTGTGGCCTTTTTTATACGACAAACATATTAAATTCTTTATATACTGGTTATGAAATTTGGTGGATAGATTGGATGGATAGGCTGAGGTAGGTAACGTTACCAGACGAACCGGGACTGTTTTTGTCCCGGGTACGACACAAATTCGCAAAAAAACTTACTGACTCCAGGGGCCCTACTCTCTATTTCGTTCCGAAAGTCAATCCTATTCGAAATTGCTTTCCGTTCCGCTTTTAAATGGGTACTCTGTAACACTTTCGAAATATAGAAAATAATACTAAATACTTTTTGCACCTAAGAATTCTTTTCTCGAGTCTCTAATTTATTTCGTATGAGATCTGTCTTAACAAACAACAAAATCATGCAAATATACGTACGTAAAAAAAAAATTGAAAAGGAAAAATTATAATTTTTAGTGGAAGAATTTCAAATAAAAAAAAAATATAGCTAATGGATTCCGTTGCTCATTGGATGGACGAAGAAACTAGGAAAGAACGGAAAATTATGCGGGACAAACCAAATATTAATATTATTATTGGCCAAATCTGGATGTGCACACGTAAACTCCACCAAAATTTCAAACTGTTTTTGTTTGGTATGCATGCATATTTTGTATTGAAGATTCCATACAAATTAAAATATGTCACTAAGAATTTTTATCAAAAACTTATATTTTACGATATTTTTTAATCTTTCCGTTATCGGATTTGTTGTAGAAACAAATTTTTCACATTCACAACAATACAATGTTCGTTTCGAAAAATTTTACTTTCGGAACGAGATACAGAGTAGGGCCCCAGGACAATTTGACTTTGACAAATTCTAGTTTATCAATAAAACACACTTAGCATATTAAAATGTAATTTTTCCAAATTGGCAGCTGTCATTCGATCAATAAAAATAACATAATTTCTTAATGATATCGAAAAGAAATAAATAGATGTTTGTTTGTCCTAATATGTTTCTTATATGTAAAACATCTCCTATAGGCAGTTTTATTGACCAACAAAATCGAATTATTCGCCTTTTAACAATATATTACAATAACTAGCCAATGGCATTCAGTAATGTAAAAAAGTGGTATTCCCGAACTCTTTCACATTTCCCCACGGTTGCCGCGGTGAAATGCAGTTCGATAGACATTCTTTTGTAGTTGTTTGTAGTTTAACCGTTAGAAAGTTAGAACCATTTGAAAAAACAAATTAGCAATCCCTTAAAACCGTGTTATCTCCGAAGCCGTACCAAGCAGAGTGATAAAATGTTTGCGAAAATGTGTTTACCGTTGTTTTGTTGTTGTTGGGGAATCGATATAATGGATGCAACCGTAAAAGAATGCATTTTTTGACTTTCATTGCGTTTTATAAAGTAACGCTTGAGTGAATTCAGAAATTTTAAATGATGTTATTTAAGTCGGGATATGCTTTATGCATCAGTGATATCAAATAATTTCTGTCTGTTGGAAATTCGGAGTTTAGGTGCAAACACAAATGTCCTTATATCTCCGAAATACGACATTTTTGAGAAAAAAATAACTTCACTACAAACAACTAGAAACGATTTCGAATGTAACTGGCTAGTTTTCATTTCAAAATCTCAGAAGTGCGAGTGGAATTTTTTTTTCTAATGCTTCTAATTTTCTAACGGTTAAACTACAAACGAAAAAAATGTCAGTACAAACAACTACAAACGAATGTCTATCGAACTGCATTTCACGTTTTTCATTCTAGAAAAAGTGCGTGCCAACTACGCATAGGTGTCAGGATCAGGAAGCTGTAAATATTATTGTTCGTCGACCCAAGTAGGGTCATTAATATAGAGCAAAAATAGAGTTGGTGTAAATATAGATCGCTGGAGTACTCCAGTATTTATATAAAAGCTATCCGATAATGAAAACTTAGCATATATCCCCCACGTTGTTCGGTTCTATGCCAAACATGATCTAAAGTCTTAAAGCTGCGCAACGCTACGGCTATAGAGTATAGATTCGCTATTTTTTTTTATTGAATATACATCTATAGGTCGGTTACGTGCCGTAAGTATTCTTCGACGCCTTCGAAATCCATATTGGCTGTAATTTTATTAATCAGTCGCCTTCCAGATAGTTTACAACCAACTTCATCCATAAATATATGCATAGACACTCGCTTATTTTGATTTATTTTTTAAGGTCCGATGGCCGTTAACAACCAAAAACGTTCGCTTTGCGACTTCTTACTCGTAATTTGAACAGATTTTGTAACTTCCTCGTTTTTTAATGTACACACGTAGAGTTTTATTACCCACTTTACAGATTTATTAAAACCACGATCAACTAATAACTGCAACGACTATGTATGAGTGCGTAAATATTTGTCTTAATTAAATTATTTTTTAATTCCATAAAATGCAATCGCGTTCTGGGAATTAATCAGAAAATATTCACAATTGACTTTTTAATGAACACAACTTTGTGCTGTGAAAATGTTTTGTTTTACCGAAATGGATTCATGCTGTGTTCCGTAGAATGTGGGATAGATGCGGTACGAGTGTACAAATTTAACACATAGGCGCATCGGTTTTTTTGTGAAGTCATATTGAATGGAATATAATCTAGAGACAATTGGAGTGCTTTTCGAGGAGAAATAGCTACTGAAACCAACGTGCTAACGTTAGAGGTAGATGAACTCCTTAACTACTTTAAAGTGAAAAGCGACGTTTTGTTCTGGGCGGCTAACAGATGTCGATATCACCCGCAAGCTATAACACTTCAACAGCTCTAACGTTAAAGATATTTCCTTCAGTATTGTCACCTGCCCTATAAACTACATTTCCCAGAGCTGTGTTAAGGAAGTCACCTTAGAAACATCTTATCGAAATCCAGGAAAACCTTGGAATAGTTTCGAAGAGCTAGTTTACAAATTTGGACATCGCACTGCTTGGTTTCTAGCATAACGCTTGCAAATAGATCTTAGTTTTGCGGATGAATTAAAGCATGCCTTGTTTTGAAATGTCAATGAGTTTTGCTGGATAAAATTTATTGGTGACGGCCTTGAGGTTTTATTCTTGTACGATGCTAAGCCAACCTCATTTTTCAATAGGTGGTGGAACTTGTTTTGCTTTGACTAAGCAATATAGTTGCATTTACAGACACAATCTTAGTGAAGCAAATTATACGAGTGCCGGCGTCAGGAACCTATGTGAAGTTGGCACGCACTTTTTCTAGAATGAAAAAAGTGAAATGCAGTTCGATAGACATTCGTTTGTAGTTGTTTGTAGTGAAATTGTTTTCGTTTGTAGTTTAACCGTTAGAAAGTTAGAAGCATTAGAAAAAAATTTCCGCTCGCACTTCTGAGCTTTTGAAATGAAAACTAGCCAGTTACATTCGAAATCCTTTGTAGTTGTTTGTAGTGAAATCCTTTTTTCTCAAAAATGTCGTATTTCGGAGATATAAGGACATTTGTTCTTATATATTTCCATTCGTCCCAAAAATGAAAAACGCACACAAACGAATGGTTGTGAGAAGCTAGGCCCTGGGTCTCTACAGACCTGTTGCGCCAACTATTTATTTATTTTTAAGGACATTTGTGTTTGCACCTAAACTCCGAATTTCCAACAGACAGAAATTATTTGAAATCACTGATGCATAAAGCATATCCCAACTTAAATAACATTATTTAAAATTTCTGAATTCACTCAAGCGTTACTTAATAAAAAATGCATTCATCCGTGTCCATCGATATGAGTCATAATTTGTCGATTAGCAACAACAACCAATCAATAAAGCCCGATTTTATCCAAGAAATTTTTGTATTCCTTTGAATAACATTACAAATCGACCACTTATAAAAAATTTATAGCAACAAAAGTATGATTTTTGCGAAGTCTGTACGCCGGGCTATCTAATCCAATTCAAATGATGTGATTTCATCACAAAGAAGAAGATTTTGATGCAACTTAAGCAAACAGTAGTTCGTCATATAAGCTCATATCAGTATTTCAGGTAGGACGTAGTAGTAGGACGGATATTTCAGATGCCGGACAACTACAAACGACAAAAACTACTTAGTTTTTAGAAAGTATGCTCTATCTAATAAAACCGCAAATAGCAAAATTGTTCCAACCAAAGAGAATTTATATGCAATTTAAGCAGTCGACCTAAAACCCTCGTTATCTCCGAAACGGTACATAGGCAAGTGATGAAATTTTCTATTTCCAACAGTTTTCCACCTGACCAATTTAATAAAATGTAAATTGTATCCATCAGCCTAACGGTTTATGATTAAACTACAAACGAAAAAAATGTCAGTACAAACAACTACAAACGAATGCCTATCGAACTGCATTTCACGTTTTTCACTCTAAAAAAAGTGCGTGCCAACTTCACATAGGTGTCAGGATCAGGAAGCTGTAAATATTATTGTTCGTCGACCCAAGTAGGGTCATTAATATAGAGCAAAAATAGAGTTGGTGTAAATATAGATCGCTGGAGTACTCCAGTATTTATATAAAAGCTATCCGATAATTTACCGTCTAAACTTGGCATATATCCGCCACGTTGTTCGGTTCCAGACATGATCTAAAGTCTTAAAGTTGCGCAACGCTACGGCTATAGAGTATAGATTCGCTATTTTTTTTTATTGAATATACATCTATAGGTCGGTTACGTGCCGTAAGTATTCTTCGACGCCTTCGAAATCCATATTGGCTGTAATTTTATTAATCAGTCGCCTTCCAGATAGTTTACAACCAACTTCATCCATAAATATATGCATAGACACTCGCTTATTTTGATTTATTTTTTAAGGTCCGATGGCCGTTAACAACCAAAAACGTTCGCTTTGCGACTTCTTACTCGTAATTTGAACAGATTTTGTAACTTCCTCGTTTTTCAATGTTCGCACGTAGAGTTTTATTAAAACCACGACCAACTAACTACTGCAACGACTATATGTGTGTGCGTAATGTCTTAATTAAACTATTTTTTAATTCCATAAAAACTTTGACTTTTTAATTTGTTAGTAATTTATATATTCTTATGCATGTAATAAACTATGATTTCTTGTTTTTTTATATCTACAGATTGATATTGATTTGGAAAACATTTTCCCAAACACAACTAATTGTTTATTATCACAATATGCACTTTTCGTTGAGAAAATTTCTAAATATTACGAATTGGAGATTCAAGACAAGCACAGCAAAAAACTTTTTTATAAAATTAGAAACGATAGTGTTAACAAAGGTTGTATTAATCTGGTAAAACATATTTGAAGTCTTTTATTCTTTTGAAAGAAGGGATTTAGACTCAAATTACTGTGCAATGAATATAAGCTATGTGGATGGGCCACCTATTCTCTTTTGTTTTTAAAAAAAACGGGCTCAAAGTTATTCGGCCAAAACTTTATTTTTAAAAAAAACTTAAAAATTAATTGAAAATAAAAGTTATTCCAATAAAAAAACTTGTATTATATTTAATATATTTAAGATTTTACAGGTTTTGTTAGCAGATATATCACATTATTTTTAAAGAGAACTAAAAGGTTAATTTGTCATTGTATTTCGATTAAAATTAGATATGAAGAACTTAAAGGTTAGAGCGGAAATAGAATGTCAAATTAACCTTTTAGAATACTGAAAAGATATAGATTTTCTGATGAAAGTCTCAAAAGAAAATGATTTTCTTATCAAATTAAACGGATTCTCTTAAAAACGAACTGCAATACACGTACAAGGAATTAAAGTGATTTTGAGCAAAGAGGCTGCTTGATTTCATACAGATTCTATTTGATTTAACCATGCCTTTTTTCTCCGTGTGGTAGATAAGCCCTCGTACTTTTATCCATTTTCGAAATAAATACAACTGGTCAAACAATCACTTGACTTAGTTTTGAATTTCACTTTTCTACCCCCCAGCCAACAAATAAGTAAAAAAAATTCGAAATAAGCCTTGCAAACATTTCTGTCCTTTGGTTTTCAATACAATTCAATCCGCACAAAGCCACACAGCAATATCAATTTGCAAAATTAATCGGAGTAACCCTCAATCACAACCAACGAATGTGAATTTCGCTTTTACAGACGAAATTACTTGTATTCGTCATCTGAATCCATATACGCAAGGATGTCCGACAAATAAATCCTTTTGTGATTTCTCTCCACCTATCGGAAAGTATAACAAAAGCAATACAAGTCAAAATGTTCCACCCAGCCAAAAGAAACGCTCAAAGAAAATGAAGTGATTTTGTAAATGCATATAGCAAGGATGAGTACTGAGCAAAGTCTTGACTGGCATATACGAGTGTACATGCCAACCAACGGGTTCGGGTGGCGTAAATCTTGAATACTCCACCACAATAGCGAGAGCTTTCGATTAACAGCAAGTGAACCCTCGACACAAAAACTCAGCGAACGTTAGTTTTTCCCATCTGAGACCAGTACATGAACATCTGCAGCTAAAAGTATAGTTGAGTAATTTTTCGATTTCCATGGCGGCACCTTGAGAATAGCTACTGTTCTAGTGAATACCTAGAAAGAGATTAAAAACCAGGTGATCTCCCAAAACTCATTCAGAAAATCCAACTCCATGTATGTGTGCGGTCTCGAAGGACATTTAGACCACACATGAATGCATGCATTTTAAAGCAGAAAATAAACAGAAAAAACACCTATGCCATCGCAGAGAGCACCCGCAGGCGATTGCTTCCATTTAGGTTGTGTCTTGATAAGAGGAAGATGCAAATCGAGCCAAGCTATGGCAGACAATTGTCATTTTTTTATTCTTTTCTGCAGTCGTGCTGGAAATTGTGCTGCGATTGCACTCTGTATGAGTTTGTATATGTGTGAATGTGCATATGGCAAACGAATTAGGGCGAATCCTCGTTCCCGCACCCAGTTATCCACTCCATTCAACGCTTATCGTTGCACGATAGGAAATTGTTGAACTCTTGTGAGTGCAAGAGCAAGAGCAATATTTTCAATTGCCGTACTGAGAGAAACTTGCTTCAATAGACTGAAAGAGCGAAGTCTTTGTCTTCGGAAAACGAACACAGCAGAAATGCAAACAGATTTTGCATTTTGGGGGTAAACGCATTTAGACTTGTGATCTTGAGCATTGGGAAAGTAAGGGGCCACTTGTTTGTGGAAGTGGAAATCATGATGTTACTGACAATGAGTCGCTAAGTAGCGTTGCTTTTTTGAGGTGATTTGTTGAGAAAGATTGCTTTAGAATTTGGATTTTAGAAGGCATGGAAACAAGCAATGAAATAAAAACGAAAGGATCAAATTAAGAACGCAAAAAATAATTAAATTTGTATAGTATTCCCTACGGTTTTTGCATAACCTTCTTGTACAATCAGTCAGCCCGGAGCTTTAATGCAACGCGCATCGATCTGTGAACCGTACTAGTACAGCTATCTTATTAAATACCTTTATAAAAAACATTCAAAATTCTTAAGCGCGCGAGATCTCCAAATACTGAAGACAACGTACTGTCCTCGGATAAAAAACTTAAGTCCGTACCCAAAATGGTCCTAACTAAAAAGGACTCCAATTATTGGAGCTCCTTACAGTGTCTGCCAGACAGTGATCATGAAAGTGATGATATGGACGACCATGTGTTGCCAAACAAAATCACTAAAGTAAATGTTCCCCCAATCAAACTTCTGCAAAAACTTGATGATTATGTGCATGAACGGATGAAAAATCTAAAAGTGTCTGATTATTCTATTAAACGAATATCTATTGGAATTAAAATTGATTGCGGAAGTATAGATTCATATAATTCTGTGCTCAATAAATTAAAATTAGAAAATTGCCAATTTTTCACCCATGACAATAAAAGCGAAAAAGCTTTTAAAGTAGTTCTGTTTGACCTAGGTACATACGAAGTAAATAAACTAAAAAGTGAACTGCTAAGACTTGGGCTTAAATGTTTGGAAGTGAAAATGGTTACAACAAATTTTCAATATTACACCGATACTTTTTATATAGTTTCACTTGAAAGTGGCTCTAAAAAACTTAATGAGTTAAAAAAAGATACTCGCTTCATCTTTCACACTCAAATTAATTTGAGCTATAAGCGTAAACAAAACAACAGAGTGACCCAGCGAAAGAAATTGCAATATAAAAACATACTGTTCAATCTACGCAGGTCATCACAAGCATAAACTAAGTATTAAATAGACCGTCAGCTCCCGCGCACCTACCCGATTCCCCCCGCAAATTTTTAAAATAAAATTCTCTCTTAAATTTCATATCTGTGAATACGTGTGAAGCAGCAAAAAAAAGAATTTCTAAAAGGTGGGAGGAGTAATAAAATACTGACACTCAGCAGTGTTCCTGCATTGTGGCATCTCTACCTTTTTGTGGGAATTTAAATTTTTGAAAAACTTTCCTGCGTAAAAGGAAAAAAATGTCTTAATTGTTGGACTATCAATAATCTGTCAGAAAAACAGTCGAACTACATTTCACTATGAATATGAACGCACTAAATGTACATAAAAAAGAGATTTGCCTTAAGCAAAAATTTCTATTATCAAAAAATTATCATTATAATGTTAGCAAACTGCGATTTTTATACTGAAGATTAATTTAATATGATTTTCTCTCCGAACAATACAAATTTTACTTCTAAAAGTATGTATTTTCCATAAAAAATCTAAGGGAATTTGAGTTTAGTGAAAAGGGAAAAATTAACACGCTTCTTGTGAAAAATAAAGTGAGCGTGCTGAGAACACTGACTGAGAGTTAGTGTATTTGGTGAGTTTCTGTCAGCTGATGGATGCGTTCTGAGAGTTTAAGCTCGTTGTTTTATTTCACCACGAAAACATGTAGATATTCTACGAAATTTATAATAGCGAATGTAATCAACATAAATAAACAAATGAATGATGTGTGAAATAAAATAAGATATTTTTGTTCCTATAATTATTGTGTTTGTTTTCGTTTGCTGTTTTTGGCGAAAAATGATTTCACCGTGAATGTCCACAGAAAAACGGCAAAGAATTTAAAGAGAAGAATTGATTACGACTATTAAGATTTGAAATAGTATGACTTTTTAGTTATAATCTTTTCATGAAGATTCCGTTCATTAAAAAAAAAAAATGTATTAGAAAATTTGGAACAATTGACACAATTAATGAAATTACATTTGAAATCAATTGCGTCAGCCGAGAATATGAATAATGTTCATTTATAATAAAAATAAAAAGTCTAGTAGACACAATCAACGAAAATTTATTTTCTTTAAAATTTACGGAAAAGAACGAAACTCAAAATGTATTTAAGCAAAATTGGAAATAAACATGTTTACTGATTTGTACCTTGATATGTCTCACGCATTTAAGTTTTGCTGCTTACAATTTATTTGCTTTTAATATATACGATTCATAAACATTAGTAATCAAATATTTTTTTATATTAATAAGCGTTTTTTTTTTTATTTTTGTCAATGATTCATATAGTTTATCGATTTCGATTTTTTACAACAAAGATGAAAACATCCCGTACTATATAGATTATCTAGGTAAAATGAACGAAATCCTAATACGTATACCTACCTAACCTATGCGTTTTAATAGAATTTGATACTAAATTCACCACACCATACCCACCGTTTTCTTAACACGTCCCGATAACGGGCAGTTATTTGAATTATTTGAATTTATTTCAATGTTACCACAGAATGAACTGTCAGGCAACTGTCAGGTTCCTATGTGCGAGAGTATGCGTGCGGCTAATCTACTTTAACATGGCACACATACTTTGCCACATAGAAACACGGAAAACAGCTTGTAGGCAAATTCTCTTAAGTTGTAAGAGCTGACGGTCTATTTAATACTTAGTTTATGATCACAAGACTGTTGACTGTAATAACTCTGATATGCCCAAGTGCGCTAATTGCAAGGGAAATCACAAGTCTACAGACAGCGCATGCGTCAGTCGAAAATATATACTGAAATGAGACAAAAAAAACAGCAAATAAATACAGTCGGTCAACGCCGATGACTAGCTTTAATAACAATAACAACAACCGTATTTCGTTGCTGTCTATGAACGATTTCCCTGCGCTACCAACACGCGCCGGAACGAAACAATTAGATAGAGAAGCGAGAACTACCAACAACTCTACATCTACAACGAAAACTTGGGAGAGAGAATATGCTTCAGCTGCTGCAACAACATGCACAAACACCATCAAAGCCGCTGCAATCAACAACAGTGGAGAATTAATCTCCATAGACGAAATGAACTCGCTTGTAATGGAGATAGTCACCAAGCTAAGTAGTACATGTAAAACTAGAGAAGATCAATTCTATGTTATAGCACAGTTAGCGACTAAGTTTTTGTACAATAATGCTAAGAAATTTTAATAATAACAAAATAAATATGGTAACATGGAATGCCAGAGGCATTCGTAAAAAAATATACTGAATTCTTTAACTTTTTAACTAATAATAAAGTGGATATTGCGTTAGTTACCGAAACATGGCTGAGATCTAAAGATCGAATTTCAAATTCGACTTATAAATGCTATAGGGTAGATAGGGAAAATAAAAGAGGTGGAGGTGTTGCTATTTTGATTAGGAGATCGTTGCAACATGTGCTTGTGCCTTGCATACAAACTAATTATGTAGAGAACATAGGAGTTGAAATAACATTAAGTAACTTAAGAAAAGTTAGGATATATTGTGTTTATTTCCCAGGAAAAATTACAGGAGTCTTATCACCAGTTGAAAAAAGACAACGATTTAGAAATGACCTAAGAAAATTGTTTAGTCTAAATTGTGCTTTCTTAATTGGAGGTGATTTAAATTGCAGACACAGAGATTGGGGTTGCATTAGAGCCAATTCTTGGGGAAATGTCTTGTCCGAACTTTCTCTTATGTTGCCAATGTACATTATGTATCCGCCCAGTCCGACTTATGTTCCAGCTAGCTCCCATGGTAGTCCCTCCGTTATCGATTTATTTGTATCTAACGTGTCAAGTCTTATATCGCAGCCCATTTCTGTAATTGAGCTTAGCTCTGACCACAATCCTGTTCTTTGTAGTATTCTCCGGTCGGGTTTCGGGAAAGTGCAATATTATCAAGACCTGAAAAATGCAAACTAAACTGGTCGAGTTATCGAGCCGAAGTAGTGAGAAACCTTAGAACAATTCCTACAATAATAGATAATATCTCAAGTAACCACGATGTGGACGACCTAATTCATACATTTTCTGAGCATATTATAAATTCAGCTAATAGTTGTATTCCCAAAGTTCCGATAAAATCTAAATGTGTAAGATTACCAACTCACATCCTGGAACTTATCAGAATAAGGAATATGCACAGAAGAAACTGGCAGAGATACCGACAACCTATTTTCCGAATTCATATGTCAAAAACTAATAAATTATTAAATAAAAGTATTCAGGATTTCCGAGACCCAGAATGGAACAATAAATTAAGTTCACTAGATAAATCTGGAACATAGTTAAAATTGTTAAAAATAAAAACAGACAAATACCCTGTCTCAACTGGTATGATCCTACTAGATATTGAAAAAGCTTTTGACTCTGTGTGGCACAATGGACTTATATACAAAATGATAAACCTAAATTTTCCTTCATTCCTCTGTAAAATCATTTAAAGTTTCGTATCAAATCGTCGTTTTACTGTGCATGTGAATGGTAGTGTATCAAATATAACAAACTTTCACGCAGGTGTTCCCCAAGGCTCAGTTCTTGGACAAGTTCTGTACAACCTGTACACATCCGACTTTCCTCTCCTCTTCCAATGTGAAGCAGCAATATATGCCGATGACACGGCTATAATTTCATCGCATGAGTTCAGTCTAAATATTGAGACGAATCTGAAAAATGCGATTGAAACACTGCAAAACTACTACACAAAGTGGAAAATAAAACTGAACGCTGAAAAAACAGAAGCTATCTTTTTCATACGAAAAAGAAGACCCTGTTTTCTCCCAGTAAACCAATTGCTTGTCAATGGGTATCCAATTGCGTGGAAGCCTTCTGTAAAATATTTGGGTGTATATCTTGACTCAAAACTGACGTTTAAAGAACACACTACACAAACACTTAACAAATAAATATTGGCATAAAAATATTATATCCTTTTATAAATAGGAAAATCCTCACTTATAAATGAAAACAAAATATTAATCCATAAAACAATTTTTCAGTCCATTTTATTATATGGCTTGGGGATATTGTGCTGAATGCCACGTTAAAAAGTTACAAATCGCGCAAAACAAATTACTAAAAATGATGCTTAATCTCCCATGGCATTACTCTACGCTAGATCTACATGCAAGAGCAAATGTTGAAATAATCTCCTTCAGAATACGCAAACTTATCGGCAAATTTAATATCAGATGTGATGTCCCTCACAATCCTCTTATCAATCAATTAAATATTGAATACAACATACTCCACTGATATTAACTAATGCAGTAGTCAACTCTTTGTTAATTTAGTTGTACATATATTATCTGAAATATATTTATATTTACTTACATGTTTCTCTATTGTTATTCATTTATATTAATTTGTGTATCTATATATTATATATATATATATATATTTATTTATTTATTTATTTATTTATTTATTTATTTATTTATTTATGTATTTATTTATTTATTTATGTATTTATTTATTTATTTATTTATTTATTTATTTATTTATTTATTTATTTATTTATTTATTTATTTATTTATTTATTTATTTATTTATTTATTTATTTATTTATTTATTTATTTATTTATTTATTCATTTATTTATTTATTTATTTATTTATTTATTTATTGATTTATTTATGTATTTATTTATTTATTTATTTATTTATTTATTTATTGATTTATTTATTTATTTATTTATTTAAAGCACCTGGCCCTGATGGCATTCTGCCGGTTATGCTTCAAAGGGCGCCAGGTACAGTCACAAATATTATCGGAAATATTTGTATACACTGCCTGCGATTAGGCTATGTACCTAGGGCATGGAGAGAAGTACGAGTGGTTTTTATACCTAAGGCGGGTAAACCAAGTCATAATTCAGACCTATTAGTCTATCGTCATTTCTCCTCAAGACACTTGAAAGGCTTATTGACATTCATATAAGAAGCAAGTGTTGCAGCGGAACTCTATGTAATGCTCAGCATGCATATTTAAAAGGTAAATCAGTAGAGACGGCTCTACACGAAGTAGTAGGTAAAATAGAGAGCAGGCTTAGAATATGGGCCGAAGGGTGTGGACTACGAGTCAACCCGGAGAAAACCGAACTCGTACTATTTAGTACAAAATACAAGATACCGCCATTCAAGCTACCCAGACTTGCTGGGGTGGAACTTTCCCTCTCACAGGAAACTAAACTGGAAACTTAAAGTTCAGGAAAGAGTCCAAAAGGCTCAAAACGCTCTCTTCATCTGTAAGAGGACAGCAGGAAAGAAATGGGGTATTAGGCCATCAATGTTCTATTGGCTATACATAATGGTAGTAAGGCCCATAGTTACATATGGGGCTCTTGTCTGGTGGAAAGCCGCGAACAAGAAGTATGTACGGGATATGTTGACCAGGGTACAAACAACAGCCTGCATTGCCGTTACGGGTGCCTTACGTACCACACCAACGGCTGCACTGGAAGCATTCTTGCATCTTTTACCACTGGACCTACAAATACAATTTAATTCAGGTAATAGTGCGCTAAGGCTCACTAACGCAGGGCTCTTTAAAAACAATAGGATAGGACACAAAGGAATCTTTCTCCGAAATCCCAGAAAAAGCGGATGAAAGTCTTGGTACACTTGATTTCGAGACTCCATACAATGTGTCGTACCCGGACAGATAAGACTGGCATAGGAAGCTGGCCTCGAGGGAAGATGAGACCTCAGTATATACTGACGGCTCTAAAACCAGTGAGGGTACGGGGTCAGGTATATAATCCAGCGAGTTGGACCTACATATGGCCCTGAGACTCCCGGACACTTGCAGTGTGTTCCAGGCAGAGATTCTGGGTGTACTCAAAGCTGCTTAAGGCATTATGTTTGCAGAACCGTGTCAGATTGTGTTGGGTGCCTGGGCATTGCGATATCGAGGGTAACGAGAAAGCCGACGTTCTGGCTAAGGAAGGAGCGGAGCTCCCACTAAATACAATGATTATGGGTATCAGACCACCTACGGCCGTTGCTAAATGGGCTATCTTCGAGAAAACCTCCAATAAAGCAGCCAGAAGATGGTCACAGTTAGAAGGCCATAGGGTCTCAAAGGCACTCTGGCCCGTATTAAATAGGAAAAAATCTGAAGAACTACTAAATCTCAGTAGAACAAAGTTAAGATTAACGGTAGGAATACTCTCTGGACACTGCCTTATAAGGAAGCATGCCATGAGACTAGGCTTATCTAACACGGATATATGCAGGTACTGTGAGGACCTACAAGCCACGGAAGATGTCTCCCACCTTCTGTGCGAGTGTCAAGTAATTGCACGGTGTAGAAGGAAGCACCTAGGCAGGTACTTCTTTGACAGCTTAGAGGAGGTTGGTTCGTCCAACAATATCGGGACAATAATTAAATTCTGTAGGGAAATTGACTGCTTGGGCGATTTGGTTTAGGTTTTTGACCGTAACTGGTTCCCTGGGGATGGCGATGGGCCCGTCTTGGTGCCTGGTCTTTTGTGATGATCTTACAACCCCGCTCAACCTAACCTAACCTAACCTATTAAGACAAGGCGAAAATAAATCATGGATCAAATAACTAAATCCATTACCGAGTTAACGGGTGCTGCAAACACCATTTTAGCTCAACTAAGGGGGATTGAGGGTCGAATTAAGTCCCTTGAGGACAATCGTGCAGAAATTGTTGAGGTAGTACCTCCTGAAGTTACCAGAACCTTTGCACTCAACCCTCCTCAGAGCGAGGAGAAGTTGGGGGACATAAGCAGGCTGCCCGATTGCGTAAAAGAGCTGCAAGTCTTTGACGGCAACCCAACGCAGTATGTATCGTGGATACATGCTGTGGAAGGGATTTTAAAGGACTACGATATAGTGAAAACCAAACCGCTCTTCAGAGCAATTCTTCAGCAAGTTCGCGGTAAGGTCAGGGGCCCAGCAGACGACGCTCTCGTATCATACAATATCTTTGACACTAATGGCAGGAGATAAAACAATGCCTCTCTCTTCACTACGCGGACAAGCGCGATATGAGGACCCTTGAGCATCAGCTGAATCAGCTGGCGCAAAAACCATCGCTGATGGTTAACAAACTTAAAACCAAGTCCTTCAGCCAGGAAACGGTAAATGCTCTGGTAGAAACTTATAGAAACAGGGCTCTGGATGTGTTTGTTCGTGGCCTGAACGGCGACCTGTCGAAAATGTTAATTATTCAAGAACCTAGAACTCTCCCAGAGGTCTATTCTGCATGTTTAGAGATGCAGAACCTAAACTTCCGAAATCATTCGATCCATTCCGATACAGGATCGAACATAATAACCGTCCCAATTAATCAAACATTTAAGACCGAACCAAGACCGGCCTTGCCACCCAAGAGGTTTCTGCCTGACCATTTAGACAGGTCCGGAGGGCGACCGCACTACTCCTCTCCGCGTGGCAATGATCCTCCCCCAAGGCTTGGACCAAAGCCTGCTGAAAGAATGGATGTAGACAGGTCAACACTGTCACGTCAGGTTAACTACATGAACCGCCCAAGGGAAAATAACCGGTTCAAGCGTCGGGCAAGGTCGGATAATTACCCCAACAACAGTCGAGGAACAGTCCGAAGAGGCCTATCACGAGGCCGCGGAAGACTTTATAGGGGACGAAGTAAACTTTATAACGGACGCCTGTCCAGCGTACCATAATATATAGAATACACAACTAGCAACGGGGCTATACTAAAATTTCTTGTCGACACGGGGCAAACAAGAATTTCATTAGCCCTTCCATTAAACAAGCTGCATATCGTCTCTCCGAGCCATTCCAGGTACATTCAGCAGCCGGGAAAGTCCAAATATCAGAATGCGTCAAGGAAAGGTTTTTCAAGAAAATTGGCAATTACACTTTACTAACGTTTTATGTTTTACCTGGTCTCCAGTCTTTTGAGGGTATCATTGGGGATGATACGCTGAAGGAATTGGAGGCTGTAATTGATAGGAAAGAGAATATGCTCCGAATTAAACCAAACATAAGGATACCTTAAAAGGAAAAGCTGTCTAAGCAAGTTAATTTAGTTCTGGAAGAAAATCTTCCACAGGGTATTAAAAAGAAATTGCATAACATAATAGGAAAATATCATACACTTCTTGGCCCTATTAAGGCTAGAGAATTAATCGACACATCTGTCCAAGCCGAAATTAGGACTAGCACCAACGAACCAATCTACGCCAAAAGCTATCCATACCCTGCTTGCTTTAGGGGAGTGGTTGATAGAGAAATAGAGAGGATCTTGGAAGAAGGAATTATTCGTCCTTCTAAGAGTCCCTATAACTCGCCCATTTGGATAGTGCCCAAAAAGCCTAAGCCGGATGGGGAAAAACAATACCGCGTGGTCATCGATTACAAGCGGTTAAACGCCGTGACGATAGCGGACGCATACCCGATTCCGGACATTAACTCAACGCTTGCCAGTCTGGGCAATGCCAAATACTTCACAACACTCGATTTAACTTCGGGATTCCATCAGATTCCGATGAAGTTGTCCGACGTTCTCAACGATGAACGGAAAATATGAGTTCATGAGGTTGCCCTTCGGCCTGAAAAACGCCCCGGCGATATTCCAACGCATGATAGACGATGTGTTGAAGCCCTACATTGGCAAAATCTGTTGTAGACGATATAATAGTCTTTGGGGGCAGTCAAGAGAGTCACTTAGAGAACTTGCAAATCGTCCTGGCCAAACTCCAACAGGCCAAGCTAAAGGTTAATCTGGAGAAGACGCACTTCATGCGATCCGAAGTTGAATTTCTTGGTTATGTGATAACGCCCGATGGAATACGACCAGATACGAAAAAGGTCTATGCCATCCAGAATATCCAGCCCCCTGAAAACCTGAAGGAACTCAAATCGTTTTTGGGTCTGACTTCCTATTATAGGAAGTTCATCAGGGATTATGCGAAGGTAGCAAAACCTTTAACCAACCTCACCAGGGCGAGAACTCGCAGGTGAAGGCCAATTAGTCCAAGCGTGTGCGAATCGAGCTAGATCAAGATGCTATGAGGGCCTTCGACGACCTGAAAATTCTCCTAACTTCTGCCGAAGTAATGTCCTTCCCGGACTTCACCAAACCCTTCAACCTGACTACCGATGCATCGAACGCGGCCATAGGGGCGGTGCTTTCACAAGGCGATATAGGAAAAGACAAAGTCGCTTACATCTCTCGCTCACTCAATAAGACCGAGGAGGGTTACGCGACGAATGAGAAGGAAATGTTAGCTAATGTCTGGGCCTTGGACAGCCTCCGTTCCTATCTATATGGGCCAAGGAAGATTCGGGTGTATACAGATCACCAACCTCTCACCTTCGCTTTGGGAAACCGTAACTATAACGCGAAACTGAAACGGTGGAAAGCAAGGATAGAGGAGTATAACTGCGAGCTGGTTTACCGTCCTGGTAAGTCCAACGTCGTAGCCGATGCGCTTTCTAGGCTTAAAATTCAGGGAAATCTCTTGACCACCTCGGAGTGTACCGAGCCGGAAAACCAAGTGAATGTTCTAAATTATAATTCATCCACAGAGGCAGCAACTGAAGGCGGTTCTTCAACGAATACGGCCCCTTCAGGCGACCACACGGAGCCAGGTTCATCCACAGAGTCAATTATGAGTAACGATGGCTCCTCCGATAGCTGTCGAGGGCTTAGACAAGGCAAGGCTAACCGACATTCTAAAGACCCGATTAAAACCAAACATACTGAATGGGGTAAAGATTCCCGAACCATATATTGGATTGATGCAGGAGGTCTACTTAAATACATTCAAACACTACAAAATAAGGATAACTCAGCGAATAGTAGAAGATATTCGGAAGGAAGACAGGCTATGGGATTAGCAGTGAACATAGGAGAGCTCACAGGAATCCAAGGGAGGAAACACGACTTGCACCTATCGAGAGAACAGCGAGGAAGTGATCGAATTCATCAACAGCGACACGATTTTTCTAACAAATTTCGTGGGACAACTGGTTTCTCAAAATTCCTCAAGGCATCTGAATGGCACCTACGTTATCCGCCTGGATAATGAGACGATACAGCTTCAAAACAGGACATTCTTCAGTTTCAAAACCACGAATCTTCAACCCCTTCCTCCTGTCCTGACTAACATCACAGGCCGGAATCAAAAATTAGACCTAGAACATGTACGCGGTATAAGCATTAGGAACATAGCTCGACTCAGCGACCTGGCGCAAAGAATTGCCGTTTCTCATATAACGGATCTTTCGATCATAATGGTAATCGCAGTCATCGCATGGATCCTATGGCGAAGGATCAGCATGGACCCAATGATCCCACCTGTAATTATGCCTAGGGACAACCCGGAACCTGCGGATAGGGAAGAATTGCCCCGAGTTCCTCGAACCCGCCTAACCCAGCTCTGGTCTTCGAACTCTGACGTCACCGGCAATCTACGGGACGTAGACCTTTGAAGGGGGAAGAGTTAATGAACTAATACGCCCGCGTCAGCAACTTATCGCTGCTTCACTTGCTGACCCATCAGTTTGCTGTTGTTCAGGTGCGAACCTGTTCCCACACATGCGCGTGTGCTGCCGGCGTGGGAAACCGATGACGATGCAGTATTGGGCAGGTGGAGCAGAGGTTACCTCCGACGACATGTGCAGCGGCAGAGTTAGTTTTAAGTTAGCTTTATAACGATACGGACAATAGATCTTTAAAACGAAATCACGGTGTTTCACTTATAACGGACAAGTTGGACCAACCCCCAAGGAGGTTGGTGTTCGAATTCTTTTAGATAATCCTGGAAAGGATTCGTTAACTCTACCTATTAATTAATTTATTTACTTATTTATATTATTTAATTATTTACGCTTTCATGTATATTTTAATTATTTATTTACCCATTTATGGATATTTTATTTTTTTTTAATTTTTTTTTATTTGAGGTTTTTAGTCGTTGTTTTTCTCAAAAACAAAAATTTCTATTTCTATTTTTTTTTTTCTTTTCGTCACTTGTAAACTTTTTCCAGTAGAAAGACATAAATTTGTCATATCTCTGTACTTAAATTATGTAAATTGTGCTATAAAAAACTGTAAATTCTAAACGAAATAAATATCAATATATTCTTGTGCAAAATTCGCATAGGCTTTACCAAGATGTTCTCTCTCCCGTGTGGTTTTTGGCGATTTGAAGAATATTCTTCCGCACCAGTCCATACTAAACAGATAAACCGGCTAGCGTGCATGCCAAACTCCTTCCGAGGAACTCGGAGAATATACATAAAGAATTTCTCATGCTGGAATGGGCCACACAAATAAAACTCTGGCTATTCCGATGCCGTGATATCTTACCAATCATTTTGTGAGCAGCCTCTGTCACTTTCAGTTAAAAATTAATTTTCCAACAAATTTTTATTTATTTTAAAATTTTTTTATTTAGGAACAAGGCAAAGCCTAGCTTATTCGCCTGGAAAGCATGACAGCATGTCTTTCCAAGTAAAAGTGAGATAACTTTATAAAATAAGCGTTCTTTTTCGACAAACCAATAGATTTGTATTCGCAAGCTCTTCTTCTTAGCCAATCTCCCGAGCAAACTTCCTTGGAGTTGAAAGATTTCACTAACATAAGCTGTGTCCGCGACTTCATATACGTAGACAACTGAAATATGCACCGATGCCCATTTCTTTGACCACTTCAAGCGGCGTCGCATAGAAAGCTCCAAACGAAAGGAAACTCTGATGCGACACGTGATTTCGAAATTTTCTCAACTGAGAGACACATATGCGCTGACTATAAAATATAAAGTCTACGTCGGAATGAGTTGGCCGACTGCGATGATCTTAAGATCTATTGGTTCTGTAATGTCCGTATATAGGTTTAGCGACTAGTTTTAATGTGATACCACAAATCAACATACAAAAATGGGAATTGAGGTTTGGCTCAAAATAGCAGAAAGAAAGCTTCCACTCGAGGTTCAAAAATCTCCACAAGAGAAACATGGGGCACATAAACACATTTTGCTAGCTCGTTAGCCTTGTGGAGGCTGTAGTTTAATGTAACTCCTTAAAATGGCTAACCAGTTAAACTGGTTAGTGTCAGCTAAGGATCTACGCTAACGCTTCAATCGTTTGTTGTGGTCCATTTAGTTTGAGGTTGGAGTAAACCATTAAATCTGGGGCTGGGTTAGTGGCGTCAACCGCACCGTACCAGGACCGCCCAGGCTGGGGGCCCCAATAAAATAGCTCAGTCGCTAACGGTGTACTCCGGATACCAGGCGTCCTCCGGTTTCAATTTAGCCTTATCTGCGCATGCGGGGCTCTGTGTGGATGGACGGTTTTTCCCTAGCTTCTCGTGGGATCAAAATAGAAAATCCAAATAAAAAAACCTCTTCTGATGGAGATAAGGATGAACTTATCTCTGTCTGTCAGCCAACAGCTGAACCCAGTCTTGATGGACGGACAGACTGCCCTGATAGACAGTTCGTCGAAAGTGATCTAGAATCCATCGACACGGTGAGTTCCGTGCTCACGGAGGAGGCCTCCAGGAGCTGCTCAGACGCTCCTGAGACCGAATCCATTAAAAATCTAGGGATAGAAAAACTCTCCCTACAAAGAAAACGCCTGACCATCTCCAACAAGAAGAAACTACGGCGCCTTCTTGCAGATGGTCTTCCTTACAATGAGGCGCTGGAGAAAGTCCTCAACGAACCTTCGATCAACGAAGCCTCTACGGCCAACAAACGTCCAAGGTCTAGCACCAATTCACCTGCCGGACCGAGCAAGAAGGCAAGACCCAATGCTCCTTTGTTCGCTGAAGTAATAGGAGCCGTCAAAGTAGGACTCCTACTGGACAATTTTCCGGATGGCCACCTTGAGCCTATACATCAAAAAGCAGTGGAAGATGCCATCGTCAGGGAGGTGAATAAGCTCCCCGACGATGGCCCACAGATTCATTTTCTGGGCTGCTCATATAAGCCAGGGTGGTTGACGGTTAACTGTGCAGACGCTAGCACCAGAGACTGGCTAGCCAGTATCGTCGACAAAATATCACAATGGGAAAACACTAAGCTGCGACTGGTTGAAGGAGACGACCTTCCTAAACCCTGTGTGGCAACGGCATACTTCCCTGGAACCTCCCGCTCCGCGGATGACATTTTGCGGTCACTTAGACTGCAAAATAGAGTTCTCCTCACCTGGAAAGTTCTAAGGAAGGTGGCGAATGCTCAAGGTCTTGCCTTGACCTTATCGATGTATGAGTGTTCGGTTAAACTCCTTGAAGACCTGAACTGTCAGCCGTTCTATAACATGAACCGGGTTCAGTTCAGGATCAAGAAGAATCCCTACTCTCGTACATCATCCAGCACTAAGGAGCCAAACAAAAACGAGCAGACGTCCAAGGAGGCTGTTCATTCGCTTCCCGCCAGCACCGTTGTTACCACCCATGTGGCCACAGCCCAAACAGTTGCTCAGCCGGCTGAAGAAACGGTCAAGCCCGTTCCCTCACCTGCCCTGATCACCAAACCATCACAAACAGACAAAGGAGACAAAGCTTCAGCCTCCACCTCTTCTGTCAGACCCAGGTACCCCGTTCCGGCTCGTAAACCTGCTCGCAGACCTCCTGATAAAAGTCGGCCTCCACTGGTCCGAGACGGCGGAAAAAGAGGGGACTCAGGCAAGAGGATCCCCCCAACCAACAAAAAAATATGAAAGTTGTTCAGATCAACCTTCACCACGCTAAGACCGCCTCGGCAGCCTTAACCAAGACCCTTATCTCTGATGGTCTTAATGTTGCCCTTGTGCAGGAACCATGGACCAGCACAGACGGTAAAATTCGAGGACTCTCAACACCTGCAGGTAGGATTCTTTACTCCACCTCATCAAGTAGACCTAGAACATGTATTATTTTTAATAATAACACGAATTTCTTCCCACTGACAGAGTTCATTTCCAGTGACCTCACGGCAGCCATTGTGAAGATCAGCAACACCAAGGAGATCATAATAGCATCCGCCTATTTCCCCGGTGACTCAACCGCATGCCCACCTCCAGAAATAGAGAACCTACTCCGGTTTTTGCAACGCTCCAAGACAGAGATTGTTCTTGGCTGCGATGCAAATGCACATCATACCATCTGGGGTAGCTCGGACATTAACAATAGAGGTGAGTCCTTAATTGATTTTATTACATGTAATAATTTATATATATGCAATATCGGGAGGGAACCAACCTTCATCAATGCTATTAGAGAAGAAGTCCTAGATTTAACCATATCTACTTCTTTATCTAAAGACCTAATCTCCAACTGGTACATGTCTACTGAACCGTCATGTTCAGACCATAGACACATCAGATTTGAATTAAACGAACCCACCATTACAACTGCGTCGTACCGTCCAAAGAGAAACACTGACTGGGCCTCCTATAAAGAGCACCTAAATCAGACTCTCAATGGTAAAATACCTCGAATTGACACCCAAGATAAACTAGAACACTCTGCCGAAATGGTAAGAACTTCTATTATATCTGCCTTTGAGGAAAACTGCCCCCTCAAGACTAAAAAGTTTAAAAGGGTAACCACCTGGTGGAGCAAAGATCTCGAAAAGCACAGATCTAGAGTAAGGAAACTATTCAACAAAGCAAAACGCAATGATGATTGGCAAACCTACTCCAGTGCTCTAACCAACTACAATAAAGAAATTAAAAAGGCCAAAAAAGAATCATTCAGACGGTTCTCTGAAGATATTTGTGATATTCCTTCCAGTTGCCGACTACATAAAGTTCTTGCCTCTGATAGATCTGTACCTTTAGGTACACTTATCGATGAGAACGGCCATCTGACACAAAATAAGAAAGAGACACTTCAACTCTTACTTAGAACACACTTTCCCGGATCAACCATAATTAATCCCCTCACATCAAACCTATCCCCCCGACTTGAGCGGATCTGTCTGCCGACGAGAGGGGACTGGAAAACTGCGAAAGAAATCTGTGGTACCAATGCCGTTAGATGGGCCATAACCTCCCTGAAGCCTTACAAAGCAGCAGGGGAAGACGGCATATTTCCGGCACTACTACAGCAGGGAGCTAACACACTGGCACCCATCTTCTCCAAACTATTCAGCTGTAGTCTGGCCTACGGTTACATACCGGAATCCTGGCGAAAGGTCACAGTTAGATGCCTACCCAAGGCAGGAAGAAATTTTGATTCTAGCCCGAAATCCTTTCGCCCCATCAGTCTCATGTCTTTCATTCTTAAAAGCATGGAAAAACTAATTGATAGACATATTAGAGATGTAGCTCTGAAGAACTTTCCGCTCAGCAAGTTTCAACATGCCTATCAACCAGGTAAATCCACCGAGTCAGCGCTTAATGACTTAGTAACCAAAATTGAATCCTCCATCAACCGTAAGGAAATCTGTCTTGTCGCTTTCCTAGACATTGAAGGAGCTTTCAACTACACATCTTTTGAGTCCACCAACAGGGCTCTCAACAATATGAATCTATCTCCTATCATAGGCAAATGGATAATGTCAATGCTGAATGACAGAATTATTCAGACCCGCATCGAAGATGTGGAAATCGTGGCAACCACAACTAGAGGGTGCCCTCAGGGGGGTGTCCTCTTGCCCCTCTTATGGTCCCTAGTAATTGACGACTTGCTCCAATCCTTAGAAGATCTGGGGATACATGCCGTTGGATATGCCGATGACGTAGCAATCGTCGTCAGTGGCAAATTCGAAAGCACGGTCTCAGAAATTCTGCAATACGCTTTATCTGTTGTTCAGAGATGGTGTAATAAAGAAGGACTTTCTGTTAATCCGAAGAAGGCAACTATTGTCCCTTTTACGAAACGGAGAAAACTAGATCTCCTTATTCGCCCCACCATGTTTGGCGAAACCATTGACTTCTCTCGGGAAGCCAAATATCTGGGAATTATCCTTGACAGCAAACTATCATGGAACCAGCAGATCGAACGTACCGTAAACAGAGCCAACAGATCTTTATGGATCTGTCGTCGAGTCTGCGGTAAGAACTGGGGTCTTAAACCTCGGATGATGTATTGGCTTTACTCGCTCGTCGTAAAGCCAGCAGTTATGCTGCCGTTGTCTGGTGGACGAAAACTAAAGAAGTCACCACGGTAAAAAAGCTAGACAGAGTTCAACGTTTAGCTGGAAACAGCATGACGGGCTGTTTGCGTTCCACCCCGACAATGGCGCTTAATGTCATCCTAGGTCTAACTCCCCTCCACATACATATTCAAATGGAGGCTAGACTAAGCATCTATCGCCTGTACCATTCGAATAACTTTGAACCTTTTGCATTTCAGGGAGGTCATTTGTCCTTGCTCGACACTATGGAGCCTTCAAGCCCATTTAACATGCCTCTTGATGACATGCTACCTGAATATGGCCACCATAAAAACTTCTCCATAATTATCCCCCTTAGGGATGACTGGGAAAAATATAAACCCAATCCTTCACGACTTGACGTCATCTGGTATACAGATGGCTCTAAGATGGAGTCGGGGACTGGCTCTGGAATTTACGGTGAGTCGCCCCAGGTGAACTTGTCAGTCAGCCTTGGGAAAAACTTGTCCATATTTCAGACTGAAGTCCTCGCAATCAACCATTGCGCTAGAATAAATCTAAGTTCTAACACACGTGGAAAAACCATATTTATATTTTCAGATAGCCAAGCAGCTCTCAAAGCCCTTGACTCATCTGTCATAAAATCTAAACTCATTTTAGAAACATTCACAACAATCTATGAACTTTCTAAAAAAAACCTAGTCATCCTCCACTGGATCCCAGCCCATAGAGGATTTGAGGCTAACGTTTCAGCTGACTCACTGGCTAAAATCGGAGCAACCACTCCACTTATCGGACCTGAACCATTCTGCGGAGTCAGCAAAAACCATTTCAGAAACTATACTAAAAACCTTTCTCGTACCGAGTCAAATGAGATCTGGCATAGTACAACTGGGCAAAACTGTACCAGACAATTTTTCCCCAAGTTCTCCCCCAGAAAATCACTCTTTCTGAGTAATCTGGACAAAAACAACCTGAGAATCCTAACAGGAATAATCAGCGGTCATGGCCTCGTGAAAAAACATCTCCACCGCATTGGCGTCTCACCGGACCCTATATGTAGACTCTGTCTTGAGAGTGATGAATCCTCTCTTCACATACTCACAGAATGTCCGGCTCTATGTCGTCTCAGAAAAAGCATCCTTGGCGATGAAATTGTCAATTCAGTAACCCTTTCTGACATACACCCAGAGAAGATTCTTGTCTTCCTGACCGCCTCTGGAGTGAAAAGATGGCTCTAGGAATCTACCAGGGTAGGCACAATAGGCTCCTTTAAGAAGCCGCAGTGCCAGAGCCCTCCTTCAAGGCTCTCCCGCTCTACAATCTAATCTAATCTAATAGTAGACTAGCTTTCGACAAAAGTTGGTATAGCTGTGAGACTCTTTGAGATCCAATTTTTACGAATCCATACATAGCTGAGCCCAACTCAAACCCGAACTGTACAGCCATTAAAAAACTTCCTGAGCTGAACGTATTTGCTAGTGACTATTCGATTGATCTATTCTGATGTTAAGACCGTAGAGCCATTGGCAAACTGAGAAGTGCCATACCGTGCGTTTTTAGTTGGAATTACAAAGGGAATTGCTAAAGGGATATCTTTGCCCGACTTGGAATTCAGGAATTAAAACGAAATAAGCTAAAGGAGCATGTACCGTGTAAGGTTTTTAAGCCCGTGTTAAAAATTCGAGATCCTTTTTCACAGCTCACAACATTTGTTTAATTATGTCTTATAGCATGGTCTGTCGAAAATGTTTGCCGGCCACTTGTTTGGATAATATTACTGGCAATATATCTGAAGTGGTCTCAATAGGCGTTTTTTATTATGCTCAAATGATCTATATAGATCATTGATTTCCACGGTTTACAACAACAGTACGTGATCCAACTGTTGTTGTAAACCATTGAAATCCATGATCTATATAGATCATTTGAGCATAATAAAAAAGGCCTAATAACTTCCTAATAAGACTTTGAATGAAATTGATTTACCCCACGAGGCATTTTTGCAATTCCTTACATCACTATCAAACGCAATAACATTGTATCGTAGCTGAGTACCAAAACTTGTTATTATTATTATAAAATAAAACGCACTTGCTGTAGAGTGGAAAAGATTAGCAAAAAAAACACTTATTTAACTTTACTGACTCTTTCTTTCCCAGACGTTGCTACCGTCCGAGTTCTTTCCAAAGACTAAAAACTAAACTATCGAACACGAACCTCTGTTGCTTGTTACAACTATCCAAGTGTGAGGCTAGTGTTCGATACAAACATAAAACAGTCAACTTCGAGCTACATATTTCCGCCCCGCAAACATTCAAAAATCGAATTGAATACTCGTAAATAAAGGAAACCAACAATCATTTTGGGAAATATTTCGTCAAAGAAATTCAATCTCAAAAGTCCGACAGACCAATTACCCAAATAGAAACAGCTTCTCGCATCTTTTGATCTTTCCACAAATGAAATACCCACCATCCATGGCATTTGAAGAACTCTTATGAAGGGCCATTTAATTTCCATCGATTTTTCAATCCTCCATCCGAATAAATATTAATAAAATAAATTAAATAATTCAATCATACCTATCTCCATAAACCGGGTGAAATCGAACTGAAAAAAGTAGGTGAATACGCATACAAACACCTCATTGAGAGAAGGGTGCATATTGAACAATTAGGACGTACCACAGTGAAAACTTTTTTTTATCGTATCGAGGAATAAAATTAAATTTGTTCGTCCCGTTTTATTGCTCTGCCCGGCCAATCATTCTAATATGAAAATTTGTGTAAAATTGTTTGCAGTTGAAGCATTATATTGCTCGACCGACATTGAAAAAGTTTTCCAATCTCGGGTCATCAAAAAGTTTTTATTTAGAATTTGCATCCCGCAATGGTGTTGGTTCGTCAATGGACTAGAAGCCAAAATGGAAACGATGGCGAAAGGTGAAGGCTGGCGAATGTTGGTTCGCGGTGATTTTGGCGACTTATCTCGAACGCTTAATGTATTTAAGGATTATTGTATATAAACGGGACTTAGTAGAATCAGATTGTTTTAGTCTTCTTTATGACAGAATTTTAAACGTTTGCTTGTTGTTCTTATAACGGTTTACATAGATCTGAATAGTAATTGTTGAAACAACCACTTGGTTGGCTGTGACAATTTTTTTTTCTCTTTTCTAAAAGCACAGACATGCCATTTTTGGTCCACGTGTTTTGATGCTGTTGCGCATTAACTGTATTTTCTTTTCACTTTTAGTTGGGTTATAGAGAAGTGAACAAAATATTTAAAGGAAGAAACAAACGTATGTTTTCTTTGCAGTACCGCTACGTCCCAGTTTAATCAAACTAGGGTGAATCATACAATACACAGGGCAATCCAGCCGCCTGAAAAAAATAAAGATATGTATACCTACACACGACCAAACAAAGAAAACACCACACCAGACCAGCCATACCCATACCCATCCCCATCAGTCAGTCGTTCGTTGCATTGGCAAACGAAAACGAATTCAAATAAGAAAATGTATTCATCTTTCGAATGTAACTCACAGGTCAACGTGTTTTTTTGGAAATTATAACATGATTTTTTTTTTATATTTATTTTGTTCTGTTGAATTTGGTTGCAAGGTTTGACTTTAATAAATCACTTGAAATAGGGGATAAATAAAGTGATAATGTTACGTATGGCAGCACTGGCCATACGTGTAATATTGTAAAATGACATGTAGAGTTAGTGCTTGATCGGTCTCTGGCCGAGAAAGACGTATTTTTACTCCGAGGAAGCGGAGAGTAATAAATGTGGGTTTTTTGCATAATTTTCCCACAATAAAATTCGTACCGTCTTTATTTCAATCGGAGTAATGATACATTATGGTCATTCGAGTCGGGATAAAAATAAAAAAAAAATTATGATAATTGTATCGGAAAATTTGTGTTAGTGGTGAAAAAGTGAGAGGAATAATGGAGTTATGGAGAAACTACTGGAAGGTTTGAGTGTGGAACGGATTTGCAACACAAGGATGTGTGCAAATCACTCACACACAAAGGGAGTTTTATTTAATTTTTCTCTCTTTTCTCATTATATTTTACACAAAATAAATATGCTTTACATTTTTGGTGACTTACAATCACTATTTTCAGGAGATAATTAATTAATTTCTTGGTGACTTACAATCACTGTTTTCAGGAGAAATTCTGTTTATTTGGTGACTTACAACCACTAAATTTCAGACAGTTATACATATATACATACCATACATATAATCATGGAAGGCATGTCGGAACGTGCAAAGGAGATATCTGTATGTACCTCCAATACATACAATCACGGAAGGCATGCAATGACATGCGATGGAGATTGGAGATTTTGTGATGAATACTCATTCACACAAAATAATTAAATAAACGGAGCAAAATCGGAGAGAAATACACAAGATCATGTAGGAACATGCAACGGAGATTATTATTGTGCTGAATTCACATTCACACAATATGACCAAAAAAAAAACCGATAAAAATATGTATCAGTATGCATACAGCCATGTGCAGTTCATTTGCGCACAACACAACCTACAAAAGAGACTCGAGTCTCGAAGTGAGTCAAATGGACGGAATGGAACAAAACGATGGTGAAAGAAGAATTTTCACTCGTTGTCTTGTTAATAAGCCAAACAGATAAGTAAGCCATGGCGACTAAAATAGAAAAAAAAATTACAACCTAATAAAACCACAAACGATAAAAACAAAAAAGGTAACAACAAACAAATAAACCAAATAGTTAATAAATAAAATAAGCTACTCGGAATAAAAATATTTTTTTTGTGTGTTGCTATGACCAAAAGGGTTGATTCGTGTTGCAGTGTGTTGTGTGTGCATAAATAGGTATGCGGCGGCGTGCGGCGTCGTCGCCGACGCAGTCTGTAGGAAGTTAGGTAAACAAAAAAAAATTGATGGAAGAAAAAACTGCGTTGAATTAAATTCTGCGTATGATTTTGGAGCGGACGGGAATATAAAAGTGCATTTCGGTGTCTAGGATTAAAAATGAAAATTATTAGGAGTTTCCAAAATGTTTCCAGGAGGAATACGGAGTTAATTAAATTCATGAAAACAAAATTCAATATATTTTTTTTTCTGTGAAATCTTCGTGTGGGAAAAAAGTAGGTATAGCTAGGAAGTTATATTGGACAAAGACCTGGCGAATTGCCCTTAACGAGACCAAGTCGACGCATGTCAATTTCACGTACAAAAGGATAAACAACTTACCTGTTTTCATTAACTCGGTACAAATACCATATGCAAACGAGGCGAAATATCTAGGAATGACCCTAGACGCTAAACTTAAGTGGAAGCCACACGTAAAGAAAAAGCGCGACGAGCTCGCAATCAGAGTTAGAGAAATGTATTGGCTACTCGGAAGATATTCAAAGCTAAGCGTATACAACAAACTGCTCCTGTATAAACAAGTGCTAAAACCTTCTTGGACATACGGTATACAACTTTGGGGTTGTACCAAACCAAGCAATATGGCTATAATACAAACATTCCAAAACAAAACGCTAAGAGCAATCGTGAATGCTCCATGGTATATAAGGAATAGTGATATTCACAGAGATCTAGGAATTGCTACCGTGAGTAACGAATTAACAAACTTTGCTCGCAAACTTCGTTCTCGTATTCATGGTCACTGCAATAATGAAATAATCCGTACTCTGGACGTGACAAACCTTGAGCGCCGACTGCAAAGAACAAGACCGTTCGACCTAGCGCCATAAGGAAAAACCGCATGTAATGACGGTATTAGTAGGTGCGTTCGCTGGAAAGCTACCTACCAAACGCGAATAACACTACAGAAGCGTAAACTACTTGTTAAGGTAACTTAGTCGTAGTCATCACTTAAATAAAAAAATGAGAGGAACAAATTTCATACTACTATGAGCGCGCGCGGCCGGATCTCATAGTGCCTCTCTGAGGGGTGAGGTTTAGCCCGTAGGCAGACGAGATATACCTGAATCGGGCATAACCAATGGTACGGGCCATTGGTATCTTTTGAAGATTACTCACCTCCAGGCGCAACCAAAAAAAAAAAAAAAATATTGAATTAATATGGGAATATTGATTTATTGCATCTTTCTTGACTGAAATCAAATGGGGCTTTTGTAATTATTATTATTATTTTTTTTTTTCGCTAGGTAGTATAGGATTGGAACGAAAAATATGGGAATATTTTATTCGTTTCTTGGAGTTAGAATATTTTCATTCATTGATCATATTCTATTATGGAGCTATATATATTTTTCGGGAGAAAAATGGAGCTATATATATATTTTCGGGAGAAAATCGGAGTTGGAGTTGGAGTTGCGTGGACTTGCGGTCTAAAATTAATTTTTCCTTTGTAATTTTTTTGTTGTCGATAGGTAGGATAGGGTTGGAACGAAAAATATGGGAATATTTTATTCGTTTCTTGGAGTCGGAATATTTTCATTCATTGATCATATTCTATTATGGAGTTCTATATATTTTTCGGGAGAAAAGTGGAGTTATATATACTTTCGGGAGAAAATTGGAGTTGGAGGAGGAGGAGTTGCGTGGACCGCAAACAGAATTAAAATAAAAATTTTTATTTTTTTTGAATTTTCTCTTTTTCTAAAAATGGGGCTTTGTAATTTTGTTGTCGATAGGTAGGATAGGGTTGGAACGAAAAATATGGGAATATTTTATTCGTTTCTTGGAGTCAGAATATTTTCATTCATTGATCATATTCTATTATGGAGTTATGTATATTTTTTCGGGAGAAAAATGGAGTTATATATCTATTTTCGGGAGAAACTTGGAGTTGGAGGAAATTGTTTCGCGTATGCACATAGATGCGTGGACCGCAAACAAAATTAAAATTATTTTTTTGAATTTTCTCTTGGGGACTTGAGAATAATTCTAAAAAATAAAAATGGAGATTATTCCTCTTGAGGACTGGAGGAAGGGAGAATTAATTTAGCTAAAATTGGAGGGAGTCGGAGAAAGTGTTTCGCGCGAGCACATAGATGCGTGGACCGATAAAACACAATTATATTTTAAATTAATATTTTTTAATTTTTCTCTTGGGGACTTGAGAATAATTTAAAAAATGAAAAAATTCCTGGAGGAAGATTTTTTTCTTTATTATTTTATATTATTTCTAGGAAGGAATAATTCGGAGAAGGAGCAGTCTTCGAGGAAGAAGGAGGGGGAACAGAATTGCATGGGAATGTGATTTTGTTCTTTATAAAAATAATGTTTAATTCATATTTATGTAGGCCTATATACATATTTTTTTTTTGGTTTGCACATCACACGCATTGGCGGACACACGCACAATCTTGGGGCTTATTTTTTATTATTAAAATAGTTATTCATTTAATACATGGAGGAAATTATTTGGGTTTTACCAAAAGAAAGTAATTGGGGTCCAACAATGACATCAGCGGCTTTGGATCCTACTATAGTGCATAATCCAACTGGAATACCCTGGGCGGACCCAGATTATTGGAAACCAAATCCAACTAACATACTTTTTGGAGTAGGTTTCTTTGCAAAAATTGTCAGATCAGTTATTCAAAGAAATATGAGTGGAGTAGCGCTATTAGAAACGCTTTTGGGAGTTAATGTTTTAGGAACACAAAATGAAACAATAGACGAGTTGACAGGACAGTCGATTTCCTCTATTCAATATAAGGAGGAGGAGCAATTAGATAAGCTATTAGAGCGACTTTGGCAACAAGATCAGATCAGATCATGCTCTATGTTTACGGAGGAAGAAATGTTAGTTGAAAAACATTTCATGGAGACATTTAGACGGGATGAATCAGGAAGGTTCATAGTAAAAATCCTGTTAAAGGAGAATATTAAAGAACTGGGAATTTTAAGTGAGATACCGTTATGGCGTTTCCTATATTTAGAGAGGCGTCTTGCAAAGAATCAGGAGATGAGGAGAATTCATGTGGAGAAAATGAAAAAAAAAAAATATACAATTAGGTCATCTTGTTTTGGCCAGGGAGAAACCAAGTGTAGGAGAAATGGTATATTACATACCACACCATTGCATTCCGAAGGACAATCGAATTGTGTACGATGCAAGTTGCAAAACAGACAAAGGGTTGTCGCTTAATGACATTCAAATGCTTGGTCCAAAGTTGCAAAGGGATTTGCTTGAAACCATTATGCGTTTTCGGAGACATAAAATAGCGATATATGCAGATATTCGCAAAATCAAAATCAGGTTAAGGTAGAACAGTGGAACCTACAAAGGATATTTTGGAATGAGAATGCAAATCAAAGATTGCAGGAGTATTGGCTAACAGTAGTCGCATTTGGATTAACAGCATCGCCATTCGTTGCTATGCGTTCAGTGATTGAAACTGAAAGGAGCTAATTTCGAATTACGGAAATGGAAGTCAAACAGCCGGGGGGTTGTAAGTGCTATGGATTCAGAATTGGAGAACACACTATTGTTTTCCGAGGGGGAAGGTACAACCATTTCAGGACTTAAATGGTTGATAGAGGAGGACAAGTTTAATTTTGTAGTAAAAAATCCTACATTCAATGGAGAGGAGAATTGTGAGTCATGTAGCGCAACTATATGATCCAAATGGATATATATAGGCAGTAACAATTATTGGAAAAATATTAATTCAGGAGCTATGGTAATATAAAATAAATTGGGATGATAGGACGCCAGTTGAACTAGAAAACAGGTGGTTAGAATTTTGGAATTCTATTATTTATTTAGAAAAATTTAGAATCGATAGATGGTTGGGTACAGGGAAAATTCCAAAGATACAAATTCACGGATTTTCAGATACGGAGAAATCAACAAGAGAATTATAACAAAAAAATAACAGCAACGAATGCTGGGAAGCATTTACCGGAGAGGAGTTTGATAGAAAGTTTGAACCCAATTTTGGACGCAAACGGATTGCTCCGAGTTGGTAGGAGATTAGAGAGATCATAGATTGATTATGAGATGAAACATCCAGCAATCATCGCAAACGGATTGAGGTTAGCAGAACTGTTAATGTACTATGCTCACAGGGGGACGGAACATGGAGGCAAAGGTACTGGATACCAAAACTAAGGAGTGGATTACGGAGTCATATTCATAAATGTGTTGTGTGTGTGCGTTTAAATGCGCGAATGGAGGGACAGCTGAAGGCGGAATTACCATCAGAAAGAGTCCAGGTTGGAAAACCATTCTTAGCCACAGGAGTGGATTAAGCTGGCCCTTTTGAATTAAAAGTGGTCGGCGGAGTAGGAAGGAAAAATAGGAGAAATTGTTGGGTTGCAATATTTGCCTGTCTTAGGACTAGGGCAGTACATATTGAGATCGTAGGAGATTTATCTTCAATAGCTTTCATAGCTTGTTATGAGAGATTTATTGCAAGGAGAGGGAGATGTGAAAAATGTTTAGGAAGGAATTAAATAAAGATTTGAAAGAATTTTCAGATAAAGGAGTATTGGAGAATCTTCATCAAAAAGGTACTGACTGGCACTTTATGACACCAGCAGCACCTCATCAAGGAGGGATTTATGAAGCCGCTGTCAAGTCAATGAAGTTTCATTTGAAGCGGATTGTGCAAAGGATATTGCCTTACGAGGAGTTCGGAACTTTACTCACTCAAATAGAAGCCATTCTCAATTCGAGACTTCTTCATCCTTTGAGTGATGATCCAATGGATATCCAGGCGCTAACGCCGGGACACTTTCTGGTGAGTGAACCATTAATTTTACCTCTTCCTTTCAGATTAGAAGAAAGACCGGAGAAGGCGGGAGCTAAACTGTTTAAGGAGAGACAGCAGATGGTCAACCATTTCTGGAACCGATGGCGGTCAGAATACATGACTACTCTGCAGGAGCGGACAAAAATGGAGAAAGGAGAAGGAGAGCCTAAAATTCGGACAGTGGGTGGTCCTCGGGAGCGAGAACTTTCCACCAACCAGTTGGGCGATGGGCAGGATTTGAATTTGTATTTTGCACATAGAATCGTAATAATTAAAAACAATGTTTTTAGCCGGGACTGTTACGTATGGCAACACTGGCCATACGTGTTATATTGTAAAATGACATGTAGAGTTAGTGCTTGATCGGTCTCTGGCCGAGAAAGACGTATTTTTACTCCGAGGAAGCGGAGAGTAATAAATGTGGGTTTTTTGCATAATTTTCCCACAATAAAATTCGTACCGTCTTTATTTCAATCGGAGTAATGATACAGATAATTTTTATATGCACTGGATGCGATATCTATGTAAATCTTTTATAATCTTCAACACTTTTTTTTTTGTTGGAGGTTGTTACTATCCGTTGGAGCACTCAGACACAACTACTGGTCCATTGTACTGCCAAAACAGACACCTTAATTTTATGTACTTAGTTTTCCCGTCTTTCGAAGAAAGAGGAGAAGGAGCTTCAGTGATGAAGAGCTTATATGTTCGGCACTCACCACATCAGCCCCAAAGATCCGCCACCTGATGCGAGCAAAGGCAGGACAGCTACAGAGGAAGTGTTCCGCTGTATCGTCGTCCTCTCTACAAGCAGGACAGATGGTGGTGTCGCTCAAGCCCAATACATTTAGGTGTTTGGCAAAAGCAAAAGCAAAAGGACGCCCACAAGCAGTCTGCAGTCAATTCTCCTAAGGGATAGAAGGAAAGACGCCGACCTTTTACAGATGTCCGGACGCAGTCGTTTAGTCTGTCTGCACCCAGCACAGTCACGCCACCGATACTCGTGTTCACAAGAAACTCAAGTATCAATGGAAGACCTAACCACAGATGCAGGCAGACCCAAGCAGGTTCAGGTCCTGAGAAAGATTCTTCTGAACCCAGCCTGGCAAGCTCATCAGCGATCTCAGTTCCCTGGATACCAGTGTGACCTGGGACCCAAACAAGATTCACTATGTTTAGCCTTCCTACTGAGTTCACAGAAAGCTTGAGTTCGAGCACTAACTTAGACGAGGTAAGAGGGTTAAGCAGCGCTTTTAATGCAGCTTGGCTATCACTGCAAACGAAAATGCTTCTAGACCTCCACCTGTTTGTCTCAAGCGCATCGCCATAAGGATAGCGAAAATCTCCGCTTGGAAGACAGGCTCATGGTTACCTAAGGGGTAGTGTAGTCTAATGTTCTCGCTTTCCACGAAGACTCCAGAACCCGACCCCTGTCCGGTTCTGGAGCCATCCGTGAATACACGATGGCATTCTTTCCCTGCTTCAGAGTCTGGCCGAAGCCATTCCGTTTCCGGAGGAAAGTTGACGTGGTAGTTTTGTCGCAGTAGTATTTCTGGTGTCATTGCGTCAGACGGCATATCCATGAGACATGGGTCAAAGGATAATTCTCGCACAAGTTCTTCGAAATTCCAATGCGCGTGGTACCAAAATTACAAAAAAAAAATAAAAATTGCATCTAGAGCAGAGCCCGGCGTGCTAGGAAGGGCCCCTGTGCATCCAAAACAAACCGTTCTTTGAAGTTTGGCAAAAGAGGCAGTAACACGTTTCCGCGAAAGCCTGTTCCACCAAACAACCGATGCATATGAGAGAAGTGGTCCTATCATTGCCGTATAGATCCAAAGGACACTTTTAGGAGATAAGCCCCATGTCTTGCCAAAAGCGCCTTTGCACTGCTAGAAAGTTGACAGCGCTTTATCGGTTTTTGATTCAACATGTTTGGACCAAAGAAGCTTTTTATCGAGGATTACTCCCAGATATTTGACTTCACCGGAGATCGGGATAGTAACGCCTTTTAGCACAAGTTGAGTCAGACTAGTGAAGAGAACAACCGTAGTTTTAAGGGGATTCACTGAAAGCCCATTTCTTGTGCACCAATCATCGATCAAGCCCAAGGATCTCTGCGCCAGAGAGCAGACAGTACTTTGGTCTGAACCGTCAGACAGAACGGCGACATCGTCCGCGTAGGCTTGTGTGGTTCCAGGAAGGTTGAGAACCGTTAGCAGAGAGTCTACTACCATACACCATGAAAGGGGAGACAGAACACCACCTTGAGGGCAGCCTCTGCTTACCCCAGTCAATCCGCCTCGGCAATCAACGTCCTGTGCATTAGCATTGCTTTAATCCACACCACCAATGTTTCATCTACACCATGATGTCTGGCTGCATTGCACATGCTGTCAAAGGTCGCATTATCGAAAACACCCTCAATATCCACGAAAATACCCAACGCGTACTCCTTCCGATCAAGAGCACTTTCAATCCTACCAACGAGATTTTGAAGCGCAGTTTCACAGGATTTTCCGCGTTGATAGGCATGTTGCATCGTAGAAAGAGGATTCGATCGAAGAGCAACATTGCGCACCTGCAGCTCAACCAGTCTCTCCAAACTTTTCAGCAGGAAGGAGGACAGACTTATGGGTCTGAAACTTTTGGCGAGAGTGTAGTCGGTCTTACCTATCTTTGGTAGGAACACGACTTTAACCATACGCCAAGGAGAAGGTATGTAGGCCAAGGCCAAGCTGGCGGTGAAAATTCTTTTCAGCATCGGCATCAGCTGACTAAAACCTTACTTCATTATAGATTCCATCCGGAACCGGTGACTTGAAACACTCAAAATATGCAATTGTATATTTGATAGCGTGATCCGTCACCACTCTGGATGCAATATACCAGCTACGCCGCGTGGTATTTGTCAGTTCATAAGTGGCCACCGTTGCCTGTACCACTGAAGAGCACGTAGTGACCTGATTTCCCGGGAAGTGAGTCTCCAGCAGGAGACTAAAAGTCTCCGCCTTCGTCTCAGTGTAGGTACCATCAGATTTTTGGAGCGATTCCTGTTTACTTGGTCTGTCCCTTTTGAGGACTTTAACAAGCCTGCTGGTTGCACTTAGTGTTTTTTTCGGATTTCTCCTCTCCAGCAAAGATGAACTTCACAGTAGATGACAGAGTGCTATCTGGCGATACCCTCCAATTTACGATAGTCTTGCAATGCCTATTGGACAGGGTAACATCGATTACTTGCTGTCTCCTGGCTGTAACGAATGAGGGTCGACAACCCACATTGTTGATGGTGATGTCAGACGATAAGATTAAGTCCAGAAGACGATCCCCTCGTATATTACATTTGCTGCTGCCCCAAACTGTGTTTTGAGCATTAGCGTCGCAACATAGGACAAGACCTATCTTTTTGGACTCGCAGTACTCTATGAGCTCAACAACAGCCTTTGGTGGTGGAGGAGTTAAAAAGTCATAGGGAAAGTAAGCCGACGCAACGACAAAGGTTTCCCAATTGCCGTTTGCATGGTAAGTAATAGTTGCAGCAACCAAATCTTGGCAACAGAACCATTTGATTGTAACTGCCGTAAGGGATTTCGATACAACAAGACATGTCCTAGGTCTCTAGGGCTGCTTATCGTAAAGAACGTTGTGCGAACCGCTCACCTCACCAATGCAACAGACTCGACTTTTCCACACCCATGGTTCCTGGATGGATGTTATGCAGTTTTTTGTTCTACGAACTGCAAGCCTACTACTTAAAAGAGCAGTAGCAGCCTTACAGTGTTGTAGGTTTATCTGAGTAAACAAAATGGATGTAGACTCTGAGTTACGATCACTATTAGCACTACTTGGCATTGAAATGGAAATTAATCCTACCAAGATGCAAATAGGGACGCATGTTGTACCTAGACTTAATGATCTTGGCAGAAGCCCTGTCTATGCTCACAACCAGAGAACTATTATCTTCATCGTGACGGTTTTTGCTCTGCCTGTGAGAACGGACAATCCAGGCTTTTGTGTCGAGACCAGGATTCTGGGTATGCAGACGCTTAAGCACATCCGCCGATTTCCCTAGTTTCCCAGGGATCCAGCAGACAGCACGCATAAGCTTGGTGGTTTGTAGACCTTAAAAATTGTGGTCCCAAGGGGAGGGATCTTCGGCACCATACTGCTGACCCATTCACTCTATTTGAGACTTTTATGGTTCCCACTAGTTGTCTTGGAACCAGGTAAATTCCGAGCGCTAGAGGAAATAAGTTAATATTGAACCCTTTCTGGTAGAATCCTGCCTTCAGCGGCCGTTCAATTTCAGCGTGCGAATAACAGGATATCATTTAGTCAAACAAAAAGTCGAGACATACAGCATCGTTAACAGCAGTTGTTGTAGTATCGACGACAAAACCCAAGGGTTGTAGATGAAAACGGCAAACAAAAAGGCAATTCCCAAGAACAAAATTACAAAATTTATTTAGTTGATACGGTTACCAAAATTGTGTGTTGAGTCAGCTAGGTCTCTAATCCAAGTGGACGAGAGGTAGAATTCGAACCCCAAGTTCCGCATACAGAGAAAATGTGCAAGGAAAAACGACGTTAATCACAACAACAAACCCATCTACCCATCAAAACAGAGCATAACACGATAGATGGTGAATTGTTGCTGTGATAAACCGGCACTAAACGTTTTCTTTAACAATAAAAATGAATTTTTTTTTTTTTTTGTTATTAAAGGTGAAAATCTCGAAAGACACAATGGGGTTAGAAACCCAGAGTAGTGTGGGACTCTAACCGCACTAAAAACACCTCCTTGATCATGACCAATCCAAGAAAGATCGACAAATGATTTTAGTTTCAACGTTCAGTTGTGTTAGAGAAGATATTACATTTTGAATACGGGTTCTCATTATTTTTTTTTAGATTATAAGGTCGTGAGGTTTAATTCTTCTTAATCTACGAATATTGTTTCGTACATTTAAGACGTCTTCTATTTCAGGATTAATATGCATCTGCAGACGCAAATTGTGACGAATTGCATACTTTTTAATTACTTCCGTTACAAGATCAATCTGCAAATCACGATGCAAGTCATTATTTCTAATATACAGTGGGGCATTTACTATTCCCCGAAGGACTTTGTTTCGGAATGTTTGTATTATTTTTACATTTGTTTTCTTTGTACAACCCCATAATTGGTTTCTGGTTCAGTATCTGGTTATATAATAAAATTTTATTCTCAATGGACATTTCCGAATTATGTCCTAGCAACCAATAAAGTTTTCTATATCTAATATTTAGCTCTTCTACTTTCTTTTTCACATGTTCCTTCCATTTGAGCTTAGCGTCTAGATTCATACCCAGGTACTTAGCTGTGTTTGAATAAGGAACTACTTGGTTATTAATAACCACAGGAGCGTTCGTTATTTTTTTATTAGTAAAATTGATATGGGTGGACTTTGACTCGTTAAGTTTAATTCGCCATCGTTGCGCCCAATCACATATCTCATTAACTGCATTTTGCAGCTTTTCTGTTGCTTTAGCCACGCATCTATCAGTTGGTAGAAGAGCAGTGTCGTCTGCGAATGTAGCTATCATCGTATCAGTCGTATTTGGTATATCACTGGTATACAGTTAGTACAGGGTTGGTCCTATAACACTTCCCTGTGGAACTCCTGCTTGTAGTTCTTTGAGTTCAGAATACGTTGAACCATAGCGAGCTCTAAAGAATCTATTTGAAATATAAGATTTTAGTATCTCATAGTACTGTCTGGGTAGATCCCTATGAAGTTTATACTCTAAGCCCTTATGCCAGACTTTATCAAAAAGCCTGTGCAACGTCTAAGAATAATGTAGAGCAAACTTGTTTCTCTTCTAGAGATTTTTCTATTATATTAGTTATACGATGTACTTGGTCTATTGCCGAATGCTTATTTCTAAACCCGAACTGGTGGGTGGGAATGAGCATTTTTTGCTCAATGATTCTATCCAGCCTTTTAAGAAGAAATTTCTCAAAGATTTTTGATAGTACTGGTAAAAGTGAGATTGGCCTGTATGAGGCGACTTCTGATAGAGGTTTACCAGTGATGGGGAACATATCTTAGTTTAAAGCAAGCATTTATTAAAAGCTTAAGTTTTACCAATGGTAGTAGGGTAGTTCCTTCAAGATTTGAGCAGTTATGAGATCATAACCTGGTGATTTTCTATTAGATAGTCTATGAATACATATTCTGATCTCTTTAAGCGAAACATAAGTGATTACGTCTTCATCTATTCTATCAAGGAATTCAAGGCGTTCGTTTGCCACGCTAGGTGGAAAAGTTTTAAAAACATTTGTCAGATGTTCCGAAAAAAGTTTGACCTTTTCTTTTGGGTCGCCGATCCATTTCCCATCGGATTTTCTTAACGGGTGATCATGCGCTTGAGGTCTCTTTAAATATTTGTCAGTCTTCCAAAGGGAGTAGTTTGTGCTTTTGTCAGCTGTTAAGTTGCAAAGGTAATTAGATAGAGATATATTTTTAAATTCACCGATTAATTTTTTAAGTTTGTTACTTAGTCTATTGAATATAGTTCTATGGCCGGGATATCTTGTCATTTGCCATTTTCTGCGAGCTCTTCTCTTTTCCAGTATTAGTTCCCTAATATCTGTGGGATATTTTACCGGTGCTTGTTGTTTATAAGTTGGTGTACCATCTTCTGCTGCCTGTTGTATATCGGCAATGAATTGTTCAACTTCGATGTCAATATGCTTTAAATTTGCACCAGTTCGTTCTTTTATTCGTAAGTTTTTCATTGTTTGTTTCTTCTATTGACATGCCGTTGACCGTTAGGATAACGTGTGTATGATCCGATGACAAATCATCACTGTTTTCAACTTTTATTTCTTTTCTATTGATTCCTTTCGTTATGTAGAAGTCAATGAGGTCTGGTATTTTCGCTGGGTCGGATGGCCAATAAGTGGGCGATCCAGTCGAAATAAAATTACAATTGAAATTTCGCCCTGCTTTATAAAGCTTCCTGCCTTTTTTCGTTACTGATCTTGACCCCCAGTAGGTGTGTTTTGCATTGAAATCACCTCCAATGATAAAGTTATTGCCTAAAGATCGAAAAAGGTCATTAAGATCTTCCTCTGTAGGCGAATGCCTTGGTGGGCAGTATATAGCAGCTATGTTGAATTGCTTGCTTTTAGTCATAATGCTTATTGTCGCTACTTGCATAGTTGGTTTTTCTATTTTTGGCATTTCATAAGGTTTTAAAATATTTTTTACTATTACAGCACTACCTCCCCTGGCACAGTCAGATGGATGGAGAGAGTGGTAACATAGGTACCCAGGGATTGTAATCCTTGTTCCCTGTTTAAAGTGGGTTTCAGAAATCAGGCAGATATCAATGTCTTCATTGCATAGAAATACCTGAAATTCAGAGATGTGTTGGTGTAAACCGTTTGCATTCCAGGTTGCACCTTTTAGATTTCTAATCATGATTATTTTTTTTTTGATTAGCTCCTTTGGAAACTTCTTCGCTCAGTAGCTTAATTACTTTATCTTGATTATCCAATCTTTGAATAATAGTAGAAAGCATTTCCTTTACTGACAGTTCTTCTTCTTTAGTGTATTTTTCACAATTTCGGAATACGATTTGGTTTTTACAACTGGCGTATTTGTTTTAGACGCAATTGGTATTTTGTCTACTTTAGTGTTTTCAACATTTACCTGTTGCTTGTTTTTATTTTTGAGAGAGCTCTGTTGGAGTTTGGGAGTACCTCACTTTTCTTTTCTTCAAATTCTTTCGCTACCGGACAGCCTCTAAAATTTGCTGGGTGATTTCCATGATAGTTGATGCATTTTACTTTCTCATCCTTCTTTTGTGGACAGCTATTTGTTGGATGTTTTCCTTCACATTTAACGAACGCAAAATTTCTTTTACAATAGCTTTGCGTATGCCCGAAAGCTTGGCATCGTTTGCATTGGGGTATTGAGTTAGTTTTTCTTCGAAGTGGCTCAATCTTGACAACAATATTCATTATTGACTTAATAGAGTATAGGTATATCTTTTCAATATTTTCTTGATTGTGAAAGGATAGGATAAAAAGGGGTAATTTTCTATTTCTTGTAGTTTGTTCCCCATCATTACCTGTTGTTTTTTCTTTTTTAATTAGGTTTTTGGCTTCCAAAATTTTGAATTCTTTATTACGCAAGTCTTTAACAATATCATGTTCATCACACGAGAAGTGTAGTCCTCTGGCGACTACTCTAATTGGTCTAGTAGCCTTATTTTCATATGAGTGCCATTGAACATTGATTTTCGTTAGCTCATCAGTGATTTCTCTATAGGTGTCACTGTCATCGACGAAAATGAATGAAAAGTAAATTTTAAGTACGAACAATAATGAACGAAAAACAATAAATGGATAATATTCCCAAACATCCCGGCCCCCCTGGAACGAGTTTCAGGACGATGGTAAAACTGCCAATTTTGTTATAGGACGAACAAAGCTTCCACGGTTTGTTGTAACTGTAGCCACTCGAATGCGATTATCAGGACCTGGATGCACGGTTTCGATTCTGCCCAGGAGCCACTTGGTAGGCGGGAGATTCGGCTCTTTGATGATAACAATGTCGCCAACCTTCAGATCAAGTTCCGGCTTCTGCCATTTAGGACGCTCCTGAAGGGTCGTTTATGTATTTACTCAGCATGCCAGCGTTTCCAAAACCCTTGGATCATGGCTTGGAGGCGTTGCCAGTGCGATAGACGGTTCGGTGCTGTCGTCAAATAACTAGGTTCTGGAGCTGCTGTATATGGTTCACCTATAAGAAAGTGAGCTGGTGTTAGCGGGTTCAAATCGTGGTCGGACAAAACACAAAGGGGACGAGAATTTAAAATGGCTTCGATTTGACTGAGAACTGTGTATAGTTCTTCGAAGGTAAGGATGGTGGACCCAATAACCCGGCGTAAGTGCAGTTTTACGGACTTCACCCCAGCCTCCCGGAGGCCTCCAAAGTGCGGAGCTGACGGTGGTATAAAGTGTCAGTCGATCCCATCCCTAGCCAGCTTAGCACCGATGTCCTCATTGTGTGTCTGCGACATGACCAGCTTTTAAAATTCGTTGAGGCACCGACGAGCCCCTTGGACGAGCCCCTTGGACGGAAGGACCGTTATCGGTATAGACGTTGGAGCACTTTCCTCGGCGAGAAAGATTACGAATTTCACTCCCGAAGGATTCTTGCTGGACTCAAGATGAGCAGCCCGGCCGACCGAAAGGTTTCAAGCGAGAGGCCGCGCGAGAGTTTTACGAATTTTGTTGGTTGACAGTTTTTGGAAAACCGAATGCAATATCCCATAATCCTAACTAATCGAGTCCACGATGAGATCTTTAAAATGAGCACGCTTAGTGCATTTGATTCCACGGATGACGTTAAGACTTGATTAGGAGCGTGTCGTTCTTCCGCGGAAATATCTGTTTCATATGGTTCAGGCACTGAGAATTTTGATGTAGGCCAAAGTTCTTGTGACAGGGACAACCAAGATGGACCCGTCCACCACAGAGGATGATCCTTTAGGTGTGAGGGTAATACTCCACGCGAGGCACAGTCTGCTGGGTTAGATTCAGAAGCGATATGGTTCCAAGCATATCGAGGAATCTCTTCGAGAATGGCAGCTGAGCGATTTGCGACGAACGTAGTCCAACGACGAGGCGGCGATGATAGCCAACGAAGCACGATTTGCGAATCACACCAGGCGAAAACCTTAACTCTGCGTTGAATCGAAGATCGTATGAGAGTTATCAAGCGGCACAATAGAAGAGCCCCACAAAGCTCGAGTCGGGGAATAGATACGGGTTTAAGCGGCGCTACCTTAGTCTTAGTGGCAACGATGGTGATTTTAAATCGATTTTCAGCGAGTTTACAGCGAGTGTAAACGACAGCTCCGTATGCCGACGTTGACCCATCTGAGAACCCGTGAAGCTCAATTTCTTCTCCAACCGAAGAAAACACGTTTCGCGGAATCCATAACTCCTCGAAAGAATGAAGCTCCCATGAATGAATGAAGCTTGTCCATTTTGTTGCCAGTTGCGACGGTAGTGGATCGTCCCAGTCGAGGTTGAGTGCCGATGACCATAACTCCTGAAATAGGATTTTGAACAGAATGACCGATGGAGCTTCAAATATACGAGCAATCTCAGATAGCAGCGACCGTCTGGTTGGTGAGGTACAGAGGCGAGAGTCAGACATACGAAATGAGAATTCATCGGAGGTGGGACTCCAGTGCATCCCGAGCACCTTAGTCATAGAATTGGAGTGTTCGGGATCGAGCCAAGAAAATTCGCAGTCTTCTTTGGGTAGTCGAACCAGCAAAGGCCAACAATTTTAGTTCCATTTCCGTAGTTCGAGTTTGCCATGCGACAGTTATGCTACCAATTCCGACTGCAACTTGATTGCTTGCTCCTGTCATGAGGTCATCGACATAAACATCGCTTAAGAGGACACGTGATGCATTCGGATACTGCGTTTGGTAATCGAGTGCGATTTGTTTCAAAACCCGAACCGATAGAAAAGGGGCCGATGCAGTTCCGTAGGTTACAGTGCGTAATTTATAGTGTGCAATGTCATCTGAGGGATTATCCCGGAACATTTTAACTACATCAGCCGTAAAAACATACATGTGCTGGCGAAAACGCAACGATACTCGAACTAAATCACGTTGAATTGGAGGTCCAACAAGTAGTAACTTGCTATTTAGTGAACTCCCCAAATAATCCTTGGCTGAGCCATCGAATACTACGCGGAGTTTCGTTGAAGAGCTTTCGGGCTTCAAAATGGCGTGGTGAGGCAAGTAAAAATGGTTGCCGGGGATAGAATGAACTTCATCTGCGGGTATGCGAACCATGTGGCCAAGACGAATATATTCGTCCATGAAGTTACGATACATGTCACGCAGGTTTGGATCACTATGGAATCGACGCTCCATTGCGTGTAACCGACTAACCGCGGAATTGAGCGAAGTACCGTAGACAGGGGACGGAGTATTGAAGGGTAACTGAACGAGATATCTACCATCGGGTGAGCGCGAGAATGTCTCGCGGAAATGCAGTTCCGCTTCGTTGTCACTGAATGCGTCATCTTGCGGTGGAGTGACGTTTGTCTAGTTTCCAAAATCGTTGCAACAGAACGTCAACATCCAGAAGAGAGTGAAGAGACGAAATGGAGGAAAAATGAGATTGGCTGGAATCCAGTAATTCCCCAGTTACCACCCATCCAAATGAAGTTCTTTGAGCAACTGGCACGCCTGCAGAACCCCGAATTTGTTCACCTTTCAGGATGCACCACAGTTTATCTGCTCCGAGAAGTATGTCAACTGGACCAGGAACATTGAAATCCGGATCAGCTAGCTCCAACTTTTGTATATGTGACCAATCAGAAGCATCGAAAGGTCGGAATGGAAGATTGTAAGTTAATTTGTTAAGGATGAAGGCATCAGCGTAATGCAGCCCTTAGTGCGACCTGCTTCTATGGATGATACCCCGAGAATAGGTATTCGCGCATGTCTGCGAGGTAGTCCCAATCTCTGAGCAAACGATTCAACCACAAAGGAAACTTGAGACCCCGAGTCGAGTAATATCCTGCAGTTTATCGCATTGCCTTGATTATCCAGAACCTTAGCCAATATGGTTGGTAGTATCGTTTGCTTTGAAATGCAAACATCGATCGAATGGTTATTGACGATTGCTGGTACTTGCGCAGATGTTGAAGGTTGAGGTTCAGGTTGGTTTGAATGAATCGACGAGGAGGTGGAATGGAGCAAAGAAGAGTTTGAATGGAGCGAAGAGGAGTTTGATGAGCGAGAGGACGAAGGGTTGTCAGCGTTCGGCGGGTGAACGAACGAGTGGTGACGTGACTTGCATACGCGACAACGAAATGAAGAACGGCATTTGTTTGATGTATGCCCAACGCGGAGACAATTGATGCACAAAGATTTGGATTTAATAAGTTTACGACGCGATTCGATATCAAGTGTAATGAATTGTTCACACTGAGACAAAATATGGGTATTTTCACACTTAGGACACTGTGAAGTTGGATGCTGCGATTCTACGAAATGGGCTCGAAATTGACCTGCAGATTTATTACGCGATGAAATGGGACGAGATAAGGTTTGACAAGTTTCAAGCGCATCGCACCTTGATTGTAAAAATATCAATAGTTCGTCAAAGGTGCAATCACTCCGTGATCCAACATGTTCCGCCCAACTCTGCCGACTGTCACTATCAAGTTTATTGTGTAACAAAAATATTAGCCACGGGTCGCGATCATTAGATCCGAGCTCATTAAGTCCGCGAATGACTTCATCAGCACCGTCTGTGACCTTACGGAAGGTATGGGTATTACCGCTGTTTATGGTTGGGAGCGCTAGAAACATTTGAACATAGGATTGAACAATGAGGTGATTTCGATCATACCTGAGTTCTAAGCGATCCCAGGCCTCAAGATAATTGGCTTCTGAGATGGGTAGATGCTTAATTAAATTTTCAGAATCATCGCGTAAAAACGATCGCAAATAGTGAAACTTTTGTGTCGCTGAGAGTTTTTTCTGACTATCTATCGTACCCATAAATGAATTCAGGAACGAAGGCCAGTCCTTATAGTTCCCCGAGAACGGCGATACGGTTAGTTTTGGTAATTGAATGCCCGAGAAACCTTCCGAATTCGAGTTAAATTTCTTTGACGATTGCTGGTCAGCGAGCTGTTTTACCGCGGAATTTTCACTTTCTGGATCAACCGACTGTCTTTCCCGAATGGATTTGACCAACTTTGCATGCGCAATGAAAAACCTATCTTCATAGTCAACGAATTCGTTTTCGAGTACCTTGTCATCATCTGCCGCGGACTGTAAAACCTCCTGATGCAATAATGAAAATTCTGTCCACGTTTCGTTTAATTTGGTTAGTTTTATTTCTAACAATTCTAATGACGCCGCACGTGTTAAACGACCTTTTGCATTTCCGCGAATAAGTTTTGCAGAACTCATAATTTGATTTGATTTGATTTGTTTTTTTAGTACCTAATCTCCGAGTTCAAACACTATCGATGCCAATATGATTCCCGACACGTTTTAGTAGCAGTAGCACACACCACAATATATTTCCGAAAATTGTCTATTCCGTCTAATTGTCTATTCAAATCAATGAATTCAATAACTCAATTAATGGAAATAATCCGACGAATAAGGACCAAACATTATGTTGTAGTATCGACGACAAAACCCAAGGGTTGGAGATGAAAACGGCAAACAAAAAAGCAATTCCCAAGAACAAAATTACAAAATTTATTTAGTTGATACGGTTACCAAAATTGCGTGTTGAGTCAGCTAGGTCTCTAATCCAAGTGGACGAGAGGTAGAATTCGATTCCCCAAGTCCCGCATACAGTGAAAATGTGCAAGGAAAAACGACGTTAATCGCAACAACAAACCCGTCTATTGTTATCTCTGCACTCAGAGCATAACACGATAGATGGTGAATTGTTGCTGTGATAAACCGGCACTAAACGGTTTCTCTGTATTAAGTACAGTGAGTCACAGAAGTATACGAGAAAAATTAATTGAAGATTTTAACAATAAAAAATGAATGAGAAGTAAATTTGAAGTACAAACAATAGCTGTTTTTTATTATCAGCGTGATCTGATTCGGATCAGATCACGAAAATAAAACAGAACGGATCATTGAAAAGTTTAATTTTGAAATTGTGGCAACAGTTGCTTTCAAAAGCAAAACCGCTAATACAGGGTATTTCAAACTTCATATTGCCACCAGCCATATTGCAAATATTCTTCTCAACGTGACGTCACACAAGGCATATGTCATTTCACTTGCAAAGTCGGAGGTGTTACCATATTTGAATCAAATTTGCATAATTTTTCTTTTCAAATATATTCTTGTGAAACAAATTTAGTATTTTATGTTCAAATATGCAACACATGAACAATATTTTGTTGCTGCCGCTTGATTTCATCTTGGCATATTAAGGTGTATCCAGACCACCGAAACATTTCAGAAATGTTTATGAAATGTTTCAGAAGCAAATCGGACAGATTTTATAAACATTTATAAAAGATTTCTGAAATTTATTTATTAACCCCCGTATTAATAAACACTGCGTAAAAGTTATCAACTCGTTACTCAGCAGTTACGTCAAATTTTTGTACGCTATCTGACGTCTACTAGCTAACTTACATTTGCATATTTGTTTATTAATACGGGTGTTACGAATGGCAACACCGGCCATTCGAGTGCTTTGCAAATTGTATTGTAGTAAAAGAGAGTCTTGCTTCAATCGCGAAGCAGCAAGCAGGCGAGACGTTCTTGTCTCGACGGAAACAGAGGTTAATAAATGTGGGGTTTTTTATATAATTTTCCCCAACGAAAAAAACCGTACTTGTTTTATTTTAAGTAGTGACGGAACAATATGGTCTTTCGAGATCCGGATTAGAAAAAAAAATATATAGATATTATACCAGTGAAAAAAAAGTGGAATAAATTCAGTGTGATAACAAAAATGGATTCAACATGGCGGAGTGTAGGAACATCGTGCCATAGGAGAACATAACACCAGGCGTATAGGAATACTGTGCCAGGAAGGCGACAGATAAGTAAAACTGGGATTCTTAGGTAAGAAAAAAATTCGAGACATGCAGGAACATGCTCAGTAAAAATTAAAAAGTAATATAGGTACAGCAGCGCATACAACTATAGCTGTACAGGGGGAATTGAACGACCGTACAGCATACACACAGAGGTAGTTTTTGTTCCTCTCTTTTTATTTCTCTTTAATTTACCTGCCTACACCAGGTTGTTAGGTAAATAATTTCGGATCAGACTAGTGGAAGGGTTGTTTTAGTAAAGTGACAGGATAATTCAAGGGATAATAAGCTTAGTTCTGTGATGTGTGTATGTGTCGCGACGGATCGGAAATTTATTATTTATTGTCGTGATTTGTGCAGGTTACGACAGTATTTTTTCGAGAATATTTTCTCTTTTATTTGGTGCATTTTTTGTATACAATGCACGAACGTTACTACTGTGCGCGGATAGGAATATTTGTTGCTTGTAAATATATGAATTCATATACGCACTGCGGGAGCGGTTGCTCCATAAGCGCAAAAGAAGTTTTTTTTTCTCTTCTTCTCTTTTGTTTCGTTCGTATATGCCATAAACTAAGTATTAAATAGACCGTCAGCTCTTGCAACTTAAGAGAATTTGCCTACAAGCTGTTTTCCGTGTTTCTATGTGGCAAAGTATGTGTGCCATGTTAAAGTAGATTAGCCGCACGCATACTCTCGCACATAGGAACCTGACAGTTGCCTGACAGTTCATTCTGTGGTAACATTGAAATAAATTCAAATAATTCAAATAACTGCCCGTTATCGGGACGTGTTAAGAAAACGGTGGGTATGGTGTGGTGAATTTAGTATCAAATTCTATTAAAACGCATAGGTTAGGTAGGTATACGTATTAGGATTTCGTTCATTTTACCTAGATAATCTATATAGTACGGGATGTTTTCATCTTTGTTGTAAAAAATCGAAATCGATAAACTATATGAATCATTGACAAAAATAAAAAAAAAAACGCTTATTAATATAAAAAAATATTTGATTACTAATGTTTATGAATCGTATATATTAAAAGCAAATAAATTGTAAGCAGCAAAACTTAAATGCGTGAGACATATCAAGGTACAAATCAGTAAACATGTTTATTTCCAATTTTGCTTAAATACATTTTGAGTTTCGTTCTTTTCCGTAAATTTTAAAGAAAATAAATTTTCGTTGATTGTGTCTACTAGACTTTTTATTTTTATTATAAATGAACATTATTCATATTCTCGGCTGACGCAATTGATTTCAAATGTAATTTCATTAATTGTGTCAATTGTTCCAAATTTTCTAATACATTTTTTTTTTTTTAATGAACGGAATCTTCATGAAAAGATTATAACTAAAAAGTCATACTATTTCAAATCTTAATAGTCGTAATCAATTCTTCTCTTTAAATTCTTTGCCGTTTTTCTGTGGACATTCACGGTGAAATCATTTTTCGCCAAAAACAGCAAACGAAAACAAACACAATAATTATAGGAACAAAAATATCTTATTTTATTTCACACATCATTCATTTGTTTATTTATGTTGATTACATTCGCTATTATAAATTTCGTAGAATATCTACATGTTTTCGTGGTGAAATAAAACAACGAGCTTAAACTCTCAGAACGCATCCATCAGCTGACAGAAACTCACCAAATACACTAACTCTCAGTCAGTGTTCTCAGCACGCTCACTTTATTTTTCACAAGAAGCGTGTTAATTTTTCCCTTTTCACTAAACTCAAATTCCCTTAGATTTTTTATGGAAAATACATACTTTTAGAAGTAAAATTTGTATTGTTCGGAGAGAAAATCATATTAAATTAATCTTCAGTATAAAAATCGCAGTTTGCTAACATTATAATGATAATTTTTTGATAATAGAAATTTTTGCTTAAGGCAAATCTCTTTTTTATGTACATTTAGTGCGTTCATATTCATAGTGAAATGTAGTTCGACTGTTTTTCTGACAGATTATTGATAGTCCAACAATTAAGACATTTTTTTCCTTTTACGCAGGAAAGTTTTTCAAAAATTTAAATTCCCACAAAAAGGTAGAGATGCCACAATGCAGGAACACTGCTGAGTGTCAGTATTTTATTACTCCTCCCACCTTTTAGAAATTCTTTTTTTTGCTGCTTCACACGTATTCACAGATATGAAATTTAAGAGAGAATTTTATTTTAAAAATTTGCGGGGGGAATCGGGTAGGTGCGCGGGAGCTGACGGTCTATTTAATACTTAGTTTATGGTATATGCGGCGGGCAAAAGTGGTTCTCAGGAGGGGAATTACAGTGGTGAATTCCTACTACGTTACGTGGTAGGAAAAGCACAAGAGGTTTTCTTTCATCTGTGAATACAGAGAACAGATGCGCGACCTGTTAAGTAGGTGAGCGCAGGGGAGTTATTTTTTGCTTGTTTGTCAGCTGTCAGGCATACTGCAATAACATGTGTGCGTCGCGCCGCTGATTACTTGGCAGGAATTTGGGCATAGGAATTTCGTTACTGTTTGTAATGGATATGTGTGTACAGTAGCGACGATTTATATTTTTTTGTCTCGATTAACACATAGGATGGAATCTTATGGAAAAAACTATTGAGGATAGTTTTGCGCACAGTGGCAGGAAGAAATACAAATTGTCACGAGGTGTTGTAAAGGAATGGAAAAAGTGTTTAGTGCGAGCACCTAGATGCGTCGACCACAGATACAATTTGGATAATTTTATTTTTTTTTCTATATGACCAAAAAATATTTTGCTCAAGAGGACTTGCGTCAGTTTAGGGAATTTTCCAGAAATATTTTCTTGAGAGGACTCAGGATAATTTTTAGAATTTTTGGAATATTTTTCGCAGGAGGACTTGTGATAGGAAATTTAATTTTTGAAATTCTTTTTAAAAAAATGTTTGCTCAAGAGGACTTGGGTTAGTTTAGGGAATTTTCTAGAAATATTTTCTTGAGAGGACTCAAGATAGTTTTTAGAATTTTTGAAATATTTTTCGCAGGAGGACTTGTGATAGGAAATTTAATTTTTGAAATTATTTTGAAAATATTTTTGCTCAACAGGACTTGGGTTAGTTTAGGGAATTTTCCAGAAATATTTTCTTGAGAGGACTCAAGATAGTTTTTAGAATTTTTGGAATATTTTTCTCAGGAGGACTTGTGACAGGAAATTTTATTTTTGAAACTATTTTGAAAATATTTTTGCTCAAGAGGACTTGGGTTAGTTTAGGGAATTTTCTAGCAATATTTTCTTGAGAGGACTGAAGATAGTTTTTAGAATTTTTGGAATATTTTTCTCAGGAGGACTTGTGACAGGAAATTTTATTTTTGAAACTATTTTGAAAATATTTTTGCTCAATAGGACTTGGGTTAGTTTAGGGAATTTTCTAGAAATATTTTCTTGAGAGGACTCAAGATAGTTTTTAGAATTTTTGGAATATTTTTCTCAGGAGGACTTGTGACAGGAAATTTTATTTTTGAAACTATTTTGAAAATATTTTTTCTCAAGAGGACTTGGGTTAGTTTAGGGAATTTTCTAGAAATATTTTCTTGGGAGGACTCAAGATAGTTTTTAGAATTTTTGAAATATTTTTCGCAGGAGGACTTGTGATAGGAAATTTAATTTTTGAAATTATTTTGAAAATATTTTTGCTCAGGAGGACTTGGGTTAGTTTAGGGAATTTTCTAGAAATATTTTCTTTAGAGGACTCAAGATAGTTTTTAGAATTTTTGGAATATTTTTCTCAGGAGGACTTGTGACAGGAAATTTTATTTTTGAAACTATTTTGAAAATATTTTTGCTCAAGAGGACTTGGGTTAGTTTAGGGAATTTTCTAGAAATATTTTCTTGAGAGGACTCAAGATAGTTTTTAGAATTTTTGAAATATTTTTCGCAGGAGGACTTGTGATAGGAAATTTAATTTTTGAAATTCTTTTGAAAATATTTTTGCTCAACAGGACTTGGGTTAGTTTAGGGAATTTTCCAGAAATATTTTCTTGAGAGGACTCAAGATAGTTTTTAGAATTTTTGGAATATTTTTCTCAGGAGGACTTGTGACAGGAAATTTTATTTTTGAAACTATTTTGAAAATATTTTTGCTCAAGAGGACTTGGGTTAGTTTAGGGAATTTTCTAGCAATATTTTCTTGAGAGGACTGAAGATAGTTTTTAGAATTTTTGGAATATTTTTCTCAGGAGGACTTGTGACAGGAAATTTTATTTTTGAAACTATTTTGAAAATATTTTTGCTCAATAGGACTTGGGTTAGTTTAGGGAATTTTCTAGAAATATTTTCTTGAGAGGACTCAAGATAGTTTTTAGAATTTTTGGAATATTTTTCTCAGGAGGACTTGTGACAGGAAATTTTATTTTTGAAACTATTTTAAAAATATTTTTGCTCAAGAGGACTTGGGTTAGTTTAGGGAATTTTCTAGAAATATTTTCTTGGGAGGACTCAAGATAGTTTTTAGAATTTTTGAAATTATTTTGAAAATATTTTTGCTCAGGAGGACTTGGGTTAGTTTAGGGAATTTTCTAGAAATATTTTCTTTAGAGGACTCAAGATAGTTTTTAGAATTTTTGGAATATTTTTCTCAGGAGGACTTGTGACAGGAAATTTTATTTTTGAAACTATTTTGAAAATATTTTTGCTCAAGAGGATTTGGGTTAGTTTAGGGAATTTTCTAAAAATATTTTCTTGAGAGGACTCAAGATAGTTTTTTGAATTTTTGGAATTTTTTTCTCAGGAGGACTTGAGATAGGAATTTTTTGGAAATGACCAACAAATATTTTGCTCAATAGGGCTTGGGTTACTTCGAGGAATTTTCTGGAAATATTTTCTTGAGAGGACTCAAGATAGTTTATCAAGGGGACTTGAATGGAATTTTGGAAATATTTTTTATTCTCAAGAGGACTTGAGTTAATATCTATGGAAAATATGGAAGGAGTGTTTAGCGTGAGCACATAGATGCGTGGACCGCAAACACATTTGTGTTAAGGAATATAATACTTAGTCAGGAGGCTTTGGAATAGTTTTCATGAAAACACTGATGGAGTGTTTAGCGTGAGCACAATTGCGATGCGTGGACCGCAAACACAAATAATATATAAGGAATAGTTCTTTTGGGGACTTGAGATAAATAGGAATAGTTTCTCTTGGGGACTTGAGGCACTCTCCAGGGATTAAATAATAAATAAAGGAATAGTTTCTCTTGGGGACTTGAGGCAATTTCCAGGAATTTAGTGTACGTAGGAATAATTTCTCTTGGGAACTTGATTCTACAGAAGGATCTCACTCGGAGAAGTCGGCAATGAAATCAACAAAGGAAATTGATAATATTGAGAAAAAACACTGTTATTTTCTGAGAGGGAAGGCACAACCATTCTAGGACTGAAATGGTTGATTGAGGACAAATTTACTTTTGTGGTAAAAAACCCTAGTTTCAATGGATTAATGACAAATAGGAAAAAAGAAAAAAAATTCATTCAGGAATTATGAAGGCTTGTAGGAACAAATGTCTATGCACCATTTTTCGATGTTAAGTGAGAACGGAACATCTTTCGTTGGCACATATAAAGAACTAAATAAAGCTTTAAAATATTTTACAGGCAAGGAGATGCTGGATCATTTAAATAAGAAGGGTACAGACTGGAACTTCATGGAACCGGCAGCACCACATCAAGGTGGGATCTATGAAGTTTCACCTGAAAAGGGTTGTTGGGCAGAGGATACTTCCGTATGAGGATTTTGGAGCATTAGTCACTCAAATCGAAGCGATACTCAATTCGAGACCTCTTCACCCATTGAGTGATGACCCGGCGGATATGCATCGCCGGGACATTTTTTGGTAGGAGAACCATTCATTTTACCTCTATCTTTCAGATAAGACGATAGACCAGATACAGTATTAACTAAGTTCTTGAAGGAAAGGCAGCGCATGGTGAAACACTTTTGGGAGCGATTTGAAACGGAGTATCTAGCCACTTTGCAGGAGCGAAAGGAATGGCGAAAGGGAAAGAAGAATCTGAAGGTTCGACAATTGGTGATCCTCAAAAGCGAGAATTTTCCATCAACCAGTTGGGCTATGGCCAGGATCTGTGAGCTTCTCTCAGGCCAGGACGGCTTCGTGAGAAACGTCGTCTTTCAAACGGCTACCAACAAACTGAAGCGTCCAGTCCAGAATTTGTGCATCGTGCCTGTGGAGACTAGCTGAATATATTTATGTATTATATTATATTGTAGCTATGTGTAGATAAAAACATTGTTTTTAGCCGGGACTGTTACGAATGGCAACACCGGCCATTCGAGTGCTTTGCAAATTGTATTGTAAAAGAGAGTCTTGCTTCAACCGCGAAGCAGGCGAGACGTTCTTGTCTCGACGGAAACAGAGGTTAATAAATGTGGGGTTTTTTATATGCTTGTACTATGTACTTGTTTTATTTTAAGTCGTGACGGAACAACGGGGGTAAACGTTTATGAAATGTTTCAACTTTATCCTGTTTTGGACTAGAAGAAAAAAAGTGGTGGGATTACTAGCAGCGAGTAAAGTTTTTATTTTTGTAATTTTGGTCTCGGCAAACACGCGACACGCGATTTAATTCAAATAATCGTATTAAATGAATCACTTTTTCATTAGGTATTCCGAGCTTCTCTGGACATTTTTATTTTATTTAAAAACAAATAATACTCAAAAAACAGCGCTCACTTTCTGCAGGGATACTTGTAAAACAAAAATTATTTCCTATCACGATTGGGTAACTGTGAAACATTTCATAAATGTTTTTTTGGTGTCCAGATCCAAAGCAGAAAAACATTTTTAAACATTCCATAAAAATTGTTTTGTTTAATAAGTGTTTTAGAAATATTTATGGAGCATGTAGTTGAAGATATTTCATTGTTTATCAAATGTTTGGCTGGTTTGGACATACCTTTATAGAACGAGACAAAACAAAATAACTCGGAATACGGACAGGGAGTTTATTCGAATGCGAAAAAAAAAACAATTGATTTTTTGTGTTCCATTTTTTAGTCTGGCAACGTGATTGTGTGGGTATCGTTTACAGACACACCAACATTTAAAAATAACACAAGCCACCTAGTCGGAAATAGCAGAAATAATTTTCAGATCATGATTCGTGATCTCGATGAGAAGCAGGATCATGTGCTATTGTTGTAAATGCATGTAAATCGATGATCTATATGGATCATAGCTGATAATAAAAAACACCTAATAATGTGCGAAAAACAATAAATGGACAATATTCCCAAACAGCACTTTTTCCCAAATGCTTGCATATCTGCAAGCTGATTCGAAACAAGTTTCTTGAAATTTTTTTATGGAGCATGTTGTCCACTTTGTTTTATTCGCTAAGATAGGTAGCTGTTGCAGTTGAGTGAAAATCGGCACAGAATCTACTTTTCTGAGAACTCAAAATTTATACGTTGAATTTACTTTCACTAACTAGGTATGCACTACATAAATTCAATTTGAGTGATTGATAAGAGCTGCCGCCCCCCATTCGAAGTGTATTAATCTGAGTTCATCACCGAATATAAGAATGCTTAATATATTTGTTTCAAATGTATACAACTAACGAGGCTGAAGACCGATAACAAATCAAGGATACAGAAAATGGTATAACAAACAATACGATTAATTTTCTTTATATCTCTTTGCGTTTTTTTTTTTTCTGGACAGCAAAGTTATTATATCCGGTCAATAACTGACCCGGCCAGTGATACCACTTCCTTGTCATTCCAAGCCAAACTTTTATGACATTTGTCATTAATAATTTTAGTTTCGTAATAAACCCAAACCCAAAGTCCCAGTAGCCATCACAGTACGCCCCATGGCCATCGGGAAAAGTTGTGGCTACTCCTAAAACAATAATGTGTTTCTTTTGGATTGATGTTCTCTATATTTGTGTTGGGACCTTCTGTTCAGTTTCATGTATTGTTCTGCTACAAGATAGTCGGCAGCTTGATGGTAATTTTCGAATTTTGATTGCACACTCATTTCCATCAAAATCGGAATTTTCTTTACCAACTATGACAAACTCAAACCAAGTATTTACAAGAAAAAGGACGAAAATCAATATCACTCATTTTAACAGATTTGGGATCATTTTAAGAAGGTACCGAGAATAAGAGATTGACGAAAGTAAATTTGTTACATGACATCTAACCCTTAGGGTATATAGCGTTTGACAACAGTTAACCAACTTGATAAAAACGTGTTTCCGAAATAGAGCAGCAGCAAAAGAATGGTTGAAGGGTGTCCATTTCAAAGAAGGATTTTAGAGCTTGATTGACTGTGACTTCTGTTTGACAAAAGTTATTTATGGCGAATTTGTTGGTGGCTGTTAGACGCACCAATACTGCAGGAATCTTCGAAAAGGGCACTTTTTAAAGTGAAGAATGCAGCTTTTTAAACGCCATTCGTATAGAGTTGCAAGAAAGGTTGTTATAATTCGCAAATAGGAGAACCTCGGAAAAATTGTTTTGCAACACTCAGAAAGGAATTAAAAAAGTAAAGAGCAGCAGAAGCCATATTCCTAAAAAATATCTCCGTAAAGGACAAAAAATGATTTTAGCCAGTTAACAGAATACTATAGTGCTCGGGCACTTCAACGAATATGATAGCGACAATAACTTCCGATATTGGTAATTCCACTCTGAGAAAGCCGCTTCAACTTATTTCCTAATTGCTAGCTTGTTCATGAGTAAGTCTATGACTGCATTTTATTTATTCTTACCTCAATAATTATGATGACAATGAACGCCCCACACCATCATCAATCTCAATGTACGCCCAATCATTAATGTTCAGCCTTGCAATATACACTCCGTCTGCTGCGCATAAATGTAGTTACCCACATAAAACTCAATTAAACGGCCTATCCTATAGTAAGACATCTCCGTTCGGCTTTTTGGCCTTGACATTCTCATTATAGACTGGCAATTTAACCGCAAGCCAGGCAAGAACCGGACACTCGTGAGAATAAAGTGTTAATGAACACACCGCACTTGCCGGCAGGTCACTAATTGTGTGACACACACAGGAGGGTCATAGTGATACGTCGTCGTCGTGTAATGAATTACGCAGGGTAGATAGATATATATGCAATTTCCGTACAGAGAATACATGCTAATACAGACAGTACTCGTAATTGTGCGTCCACAACAACAGCGGGATGTGGATCACTCAACAATCACTATTGGTTTCCGTCGGGTCAAATCTCTCAGACTGGAAATGTTTTCACAGAATATTATTCAATGTACACAAGAATGGCGGATATTGTCGGCGTATACGAGTATGATGTGAAAGGAAAATACAATAAACTCGGGTGCTAGGGAAATTACAAGGGAAGGATATGATAAATTCTATGATGTCGTAAAGAGCGGTTCATCTCAGCTCGTCTGTACACACGTCGAACAAAGCCTTCATCAGAATCGACGAACATTATGGAACTAAGCTTAAGATAATTCTCAGAGATTGCCTTTGAATGAGTGCGCAAAATTGAATTTAAAAACACAGCGGCAGAGTTGGACAAGAAAGAAGCGATGAGGAGACATTTTTTACTATTAGTTTTGTTAACCTCAACAACGGGGTTCTTCATAATCGCGTAAGTAGAGTAGAGGGATATTTTTATTGTATACTTGGTTCTGCCCATCAGTTCCTTTTGAACGATTTTGATTACTTCTCGCCTGTTATGCGCGATTCGCCTTGTTTGCCAGGAATTGGGAGCAACTTATAATTCGATTTGTCTGTTTTAAAGGACCTTCACTGCATGGAATAATTTTGTCATTGACCTAGATTTTGGCCGATTCTTTGATGGCACTTCTGTATTTATATTTAACGTATTGCTTACATCTGCAGACTTTAATAGAAATAGGGGAAAAACCCACTCAGCCTGGAGAGCTGCTAAATTTAGTTGTGTCCTTCAGAAAAAGGCGGTCGAGCAATCCAACGTCGATATACTCAATTAGGGGAGACTGGGTACGGTTGAAACAATTTTTCTTCTATCGCCCATAGGATAAGCATTAATAACACTAGCCATAATGGAGTTATGCGAAATGCAAGTTCAATATTTTTTCTATTAATGCACATTGGTTTTTTGAGTTCATAGTGTGCTTTTTAAGCAAATCATCAATTTTTATGAAAAAAGTCAATTTGTTTCAACTGCCCCCATACCAGGGGCGGTTGAAACAAAGAGTGGAGTCAAATGAAACACGTTCAAATAAAAAAAAATCGTACGTTCTAACGTATTTAATTAATTTTTTATTTCACACTTAAACAATATTTTTTAATTCAAGGTTTTATATTAATTAGTTAAAAACAGATCAACAAAAAATAAATGACAGAAAATGACGGATCCAAAATACGGATCCAAACAAATGAGGCAATAGTACTCCTCGTCTTCTGAGCTCGAAGATTCTTGTGGGGTCTTATTTTTTCTAGTGTTCTTTTTGTATTTGGTTCTTCTCCGGGGTGTCGGACAATTTCCGGGGAAAACACATTAGCACCACTTGAAAGTAGTGCTTGTGTACTTGTACCTACATGGTCTTGGCGAGCCCTGCTGTCTATTTATGTTGCGTCTTCCTGGTGGAGTTTCTTCCGGTACCGGAATATCTTCCTGCTGGATCTCTGCTTGAGGTGGTAGTGACAAAGGTTCTTCAGCAGCTTGGGTAGGAGGCAGGCTCATGTAAACACATTGTTTCAACCGTCCCCATAAAAAATGTTTCAATTGTCCCCAGCCACTTTTCTAACAAAAAAAAGTTACAAAACAACATAAACAATACGGAAACGTTTCTGCATATCACTTTATTATATTCTACATTCTTTTCTGCACACAATAAAAAAACACTGAACACTCTCATTTGAATAGCACTCACACAACAAAGAAAAAAAAAAAAAAAAAAGAAAAACTTACTTTAGCTTCTCAAAAAATTGAAGAGCTTTCAGTCCGCAGCCAAGCAGCACGACGATAGAAGCAGGGCTGAATATCGTAAATGCACTGATTTCTGCCTCATTTTCTCTCAATACTCATACACATTGCGCGAACGGCTTCTGAGATATTTGTGTTGTTTCAACCGTCCTGTGTTTCAACCGAACCCAGTCTACCCTACCTTCGACAATATTTTATCGATCGGAGTTCACGTATCTTTATTGTTGTTCTAATTTGATTGATATCCTCGCCACGTGTTTTTGTTGGGCCTGTTCATAAACTAAGTACAAATTGACCGACAGCTTTTCTACGTCTCCCCGATTTGCTCCCTATTTTTTCAATATTACCCCCTCCCACCGCAAAAAATTGTACTGTCTGTGAATACGTGTGAAGTGAAGCAGCAAAATAAATAAAATTCTAAACTGCGGGAGGTGTAATAAACTACTGACACTCAGCAGTGTTCCTATATCGTGGTATATATACCTCTTTGTGGGAATTTAAATTTTCGAAAAACTTTCCGTGCGTAACGGATTCTACAGAATGTATAAAAGCGAATGTAATCAACATAAATAAATAAAGGAATAAAGTGTGAAAAATTTATTCGCTGAATTAAAATAAAATATGTTTGTTCCTATAATTATTGTGCCGGTTTTCGTTGTTTTTGACGAAAAATTACGCCGGGAATTTCCACTGAAAAACGGCAAAGAATTTAACGAGAAGAATTGATTACGAACACTAAGATTTGAAATATGAGTTTTTAGTTATAATCTTTTCATGAAGATTTCGTTTAATAACGAAAAACAACAAAAAGAAAACATTAGGAAATTTAGGATAATTGACATAATTAATGAAATTACATTTGAAAACAATTGCTTCAGCCTCGAATATGAATGCTATTTCCTAATAAACAAAAATAATAGATGCAAATCCACGGAAATTAATTAAAATAATGTTTGCTACAAAAAAAAACAATTTTTTTTATGAACTTACCAACACTCTTCTTGGTACTACTGAGAATCACACTCTGTATTTATCTAAAGTCGCAGTGACTTGGGAGCAGCAAAACTTTCAGCGCTATCTAATTCCAGCGAACAATTAATAAAATCAAAAGTCGATGCATACACCATACGAGCCAGTCTATAGCACGTAGCCACGAATGCTTGTATGACTGCAGGCTGATTCAGAACAAGTCATTGCATTGTGCTTGTTTTACCCTTCGATTGACTCGGTACTTAATCAAAGAGTACCGAGTAGATAGATAGTACTCAAATGTTGGGCAGTGGTAGAGTACTTGACCATATCCAACTACAGTATCCGATTACTAGGGAGGCTTCGAATATTCAGCACTTCCATTTTTAAACCGTACTATCAAATATAACCATTAAATTCACAACTTTCCACCATCTGCGCCAGAACGAACCCATCATCTATCTATATACATAAAAGAGTAGCGTGATTGCGTTAAAAGACATCGTACAGGCCAAACCACTAATTGTAGGTTCATGAAACTTTCAGGATATGTTCCACTAGCTGTCTGGAACACACGCACTAGGAAGAGATTTTTCGATGCGACCCTCCCTGCCATTTTTAGAGAGGTTTTTCTGTTACTCCCGATACGTTTATCGTATAAACTTGAAATTTTGTTAGTTTATAGAAAATACAAAACCAATACCTATTTCGCCTTTTTTTCAAAATTCTCCTTATAAAGGTTGAAAAAGAGGATAAAATCTTTTTTTATTTTAACCTTACTTCACTCAGCTTGCTATTACATTCATAAAGCTTGGCCAATTCAAAAAAGCTTACAATACTCTTTAGTTAATACTTCCTCGAGTATTCTAAGCCATCATTCTGCTCCTTCCATAGGCTGAGCTAGAAGAAATTAAAGACAGATCTTATTTAATCAACAATAAGAAATTTAGATTGATTTCCCGATTGCCAGCTATGATTGGGGGTGAGTGGGTTGAGTATATCGTAGATCGTACCCATGGAAAGCATTATAGATGTATACACATCCACATACCCACAGCCACAGTGAAGTTCGGTTTCTTTACAATCGTTATTCGTCAATCTTCATATTGTTACGACTTGACGTTCCATATCCCATTCGGTATCGGTTTTGGACTTTGGGATTTTGGTTCTGTGCGGCCTGCGGCGCGCATGCGAGTATGACTGAAATGAATAATAATAGCAGTCTACTCTACGTCCACGTACATAGCAACCCATGCGTGCGTATATGGCTATTTGCTGTGGGCTGTGCGTTTGGTGAAGTCTGAGTGAGAATGTGTTTATCGCTTTATCTCATACTCATGGCGTCTTCTATGGTGATGTAGAATGTAGCGTAGCGTAAGTATCGTTTGCGCGAGCGACCTCATGCTGTTTGGTGAGTACTTCGTACTTCCTCTTCGTTCTGCAAAACGTAGACACTGTTTGCAATGAAGATGAAGCCGTTAACTATCCGGTAGAGCTTTTAAATTCCCTTAAACTATCGGGTATTCCATACCATAGACTAATGCTTCGGAAGGGCACACCCGTAATGCTCCTTCGGAACTTAAAACCACCAAAACTATGTAATGGCACTAGACGGCAAATCAAAGCTTTGCATACAAATTTAATCGATGCTATTATATTGACCGGGATTTCTCAAGGGGAAAAAGTATCCATGCCGCGAATTCCTCTGATACCTAATGACCTCCCCTTTAACTTAAAAAGATTACAATTTCCCCTTAAAGTGTGCTTCGCCATGACGATCAATAAGTCTCAGGGCCAATCATTGAAATACGCTGGTATAGATTTAAGGGAAGATTGCTTTACGCACGGCCAGTTTTACTTAGCTTGCTCTCGTGCAAGTTCACCTTCAAGTCTGGTAATATTACTGCCGCCCGATAGAAAAACAAGAAACATTGTCTATAAAAAGTCCTTTAAAAAAATAATTATTTCAGTAACAAGTACATTTTAACAGAGTCCCGCGCGGACGAAGTCGCGGGCAACTGCTTGTTGCTACATGAAATAACAAGTGAAATTCATACATTTATAACTTCTTTTAAATCGTTTTATGTAATTGGCGGAATTAGGGAACACGCAGAAAAATCAAATATTTCACATAAATCCCTTGCTTTTTGCACCCCAAAAGGCGAATAGAAATTTATGTGGAAATGGGCTTCTTCTGACAAATTCTCTAAAAAAATTAAGTAGAGATTCGAGGTTTTTTCCAAGGACGTTTGCGGTCTATAATAACCAAATTATAGAATCTCTAACAAGCAGTTGGCGCTTTTTGTATAAAGCCCCTTCTCTATGTGATGTTTTGCTGAGACGAGCACCAGGTGATCGATGCCGAAAGATCTTCATCAACAGACGCTCTTATGCAAATTTCGTACTCCCGAAAAGGTTAAGCATAGGTGGCCCAGTTCGTCTATGACTGGACACAGCTCCTTGATGAAGAAAAATTGACATTTCTATAAATTTCACATCTTACATTGAAATGACTGATAAATTCTCGATATATCCTTATGACTTGATATTTATGCCGAGTTCCAGATTCGATAAGGAAAATTCGTTAATCAGTCGTCCATTACACCAGTGCAAAATTATTTAAAATTTATGCTTCGTTCCAAAGTTAGACTTTCTTAAGCCAACTCCGCTTTTTCATCCATTCTGAACTATTCATCGACCCATGGGTTGCTTCTTTGTGGTTGGCTAGTGAAACCTGTTACATCTAAGGCGATGCTTTTGGTAATTTATTAACACAGCGCTGATGTTAATACCGACCCTTTGATTATGATAGCAATAAAGGTCAATCTACGCCCAGACTTTTGCATTTATTATTTTACACCTAAGGTCACCGAATACATACCTCTCCCACCAATGCTGATAAGGCCATGTTTGTCTGAATTTTCAGAAACCAGTTTGGAGCTTTTTCTTCTGAGGACTTGGGTTCTATGAGATAACAACTTGTATCTGCGCATCAAACGAACGTACTTTCTGTAATAACGAAATATCCTTAAAGCTTAAGAATCAATTTTGCATACAAACTTGTTCTCACAGCACTTTTGTATTGTTTGCACTGTTGAAATTTGAATTTAGAACGTCTTCATAGGGCAAATGGCTGTAGGTACATTAAACAAATAATGAGCCAGTCGATTATTGTTTGCATCGTTCCAGCAAATTTAAATTTTTGTTTTGCTTTCATCTCCGTAATTTGACTTTCTTTTTCCGTATAACATATTATGCAGGGAAAAATTGATATTGTGTTTGTGCGTCTATTGCCAGGGGGACATCGAGTGATTTTACTAGACTGCTTTGCTAGGCATGCGTTGAATTATGCGCAAAAGTGAAATTGTGTGAGTGAATATTCTAAGGCAAATCTATTTAGCTGGAGCTAAATTGTTTGGTGACGTTGCCTTTGAATTCAAGGTTGTGTAGTTTTGTTTCCGGAATCCTGTAGCTGAGGGTCTGTAATTCGTCACCCCCATCATTCGAGTGGGTTTGCGCAATGACTTTGTATTTTATCCTTGATTTTATGGATACCTCTTACGATCAGTCTTACCATGTCGCAGAGATAACTTGTGTGCGCGTCCTTAGATTTTTACTTAGATTACAATTACGCGGACGTTATGCAAGGCGATTGCTTACCATACGCTATACGCATGCCATTCACTCAAAAGTGCGCCTCGTCGCTAAAGATGATTTTTCAGCTCAAATGGGGGTCCCTTCCAAACTCTCCGAAGCCCAGTAACTTTCAGCTTCTGGGTCACTTGAATCTTGTAAAGTCTCCGAAAGGCCGACTTCTAATACACAGCGACGAATTCGCTGCCTCGGTTTTTCCTATACACATTCACGCACCACTGCTATTTTTTCGGCTAATCTGGCATTTCTTTGACATACAGCACCGGCAAACGTTGAAAAGCCGAAGGGCCACCCAGTGTTGCCGTTCTAGCGATTTTGTCACTAGATCTAGTGGATTTTTAAGAGTCCCGACGATTTTTAATAAAATGTTGTCGCTAAAATAAAATCTAGTGAATTCTAGCGATTTTTTACTACCAAACCCTGGTACTACAAACCATGTTCAAAAAAGTGACAGCTCCGTACCTGCCTGTTTTATTCAATAATAAATTACTTTTAAATATTATGTATGTACTTTTTGAGCTCATTCTTTCAGCTTGATATTTTAGCGAATTCTAGCGGATTTTTGCGATGCAAAAACTAACTTTTCTAGCGGATTTTAAGTTGTGGTCTAGCGGATTTTTTTTTTCTCTTAGCGGCAACACTGGGGCCACCTCATCTGTAGTAAAATGGGCCCAATGTTTGCGCTGGTGAACACTCATTTTCATAATTAAGTTATATCACGTAGCTTCGCATCAGTGACCTAATAATAAACAACAGTTTAGATGGACGCTACCAAAACAACTTGGCCGCCACAGGCTGCAAGCATCGACCCGTCCCAATTGAAAAACCCTTTGTTATATGTCAAAATTATTGAGGTTATCGAAAACGGCCCAAAATTTAATTTAATCCGCTTCTTATCATTATTCAGAGGATAAAGTACTGACATCAAATGCTAGCTTAACTTTTTTTTTAGCTCAATTACAGCACCTACAAAGCAAATTCCAGATCGGAACACTGTGTGCTTATTCCACAAATCCAAACCGAGCGAAGTGCACACCCCGTACTCTATTTGCAATTAACTTTCATCAACTGTGCATTTGCACGACATGAAACCAGAAAATTAAACTAGGTGTAGAATAGCATTAAACTGCTGTGTTTAACTTTCCCAATATCATTTCCTATATATACACTGTGTACGAACCTCCCATGATCTCCAATCTGGAAAAGAAATGTGTGCATGCCTATTGACATGCAACACAGGACTACGTGTTGGAATTCGCTTTAGCGCTCTGTCGCGCTTCAGTGGAATTCACATAGGTACACAACACTAGCCCGTCTGTCACGCTATGTTAAATTCAAACCTTTGGCAATTAATCCATAATTACCAAGTGGTATTCCTATAATTGAATCAGCCTACTTTAATATGCAAACGTTTTTTCTTGTGTGTAGATTTTTGTAGCCCAACTTTATTTCACGAACACGAATGCTTCCTCTTGTCATTAGCTGTTTTTTATTATCAGCGAGATGATCCGGATCAGATCATGAAAATAAAGCAAGACGGATAATTGGAAAGCTCAATTTTTGAATTGTGGCAACAGTTGCTTTCAAAAAAAACAGATAATATAGGGTATTACAAATTTCATATCGGCAAATCGGCATATTGCAAATATTCTGCGGAACGTGACGTCACACAAGGCACATGACAGTTTAACTGCAATGTCGAGGGTGTTACCATTTGAATCCAATTTGCATAATTTTTCTTTACCATATTTTTTTTAAGAAACAAATTAAATATTTTATGTTCAAATATGCAACACATGAACAATATTTTGTTGCTAGCACTTCCGTTTATCTTGGCATATTAAGGTGTGTCCAGACCAACGAAACTTTTAAGAAATGCTTATGAAATGTTTCTGAAGCAAACCGGACCCATTTCATAAACATTTATAACAGATTTCTGAAATTTATTTATTAAATGTTCATGAAATATTTTAATTGTATACTTTTTTGGACGAGAGTAATTTTGGTCTCGGGTATCACGCGACACGCGATTTAATTCAAATAATCGTATTAAATGAATCGCTTTTTCATTAGGTATTCAAAGCTTTTCTGGAAATTTTTATATTATTTAAAAAAAAATAATAATTGAAGAACAGCTCACTTATTGCAGGGGAACTTGTAAAACAAATATTATTTCCCATCACGATCATCAACCGTGAAACATTTCATAAATGTTTTTTTGGTGTCCAGATCCAAACCAGCAAAACATTTCATAAAAATAGTTTTGTTTAATAAATGTTTAGTCTGGACATACCTTTGTAGAACGAGAAACAAAATAACTCGGAATACGGAATAGTTCATTCGAATGGAAAAAAATTAAATTGGTTTTTTGTGTTCCATTTTTAAGTCTGACAACGTGATTGTGTGGCCATCGTTTACGGGCTCTCCAACATTTAAAGATAAAACAAGCCACCTATCGGATCATGTGCTGTTGTTGTAAGGGCATGTAAATCGATGACCTATATGGATCATAGCTGATAATAAAAAACAGCTATTGATATTCAAATTATACAACCTGCGGAGGGGAATGTATCGATCTGACTTCATACCCAAGACCCCCTGATGCCAAAGATAAAGAGAGAGAAAGCTTGCAGAAAACTTAAACAAAACAAGCTTAGACGGAAATGGGTTTTTGTTTTTTTTTTCTAGCTGAAGTTTTCCATTGAGAAATACGGCGGATATTAATTGCCATCAAGAAGAAACTTCACCAGAAATGTGGCGATTTTTATATTTTAATTAAACTACTTGATGATACCGTAATCCTTAGCATGAACGATGAGGAAGCATTTTCAAAAATGCGGAATTAGTGGCTGGAGCTATCGAAGGTCTTAAACATGGGAAGGATTATGTGGCGATCGATAATGTCATGGGAGGACATTAATCAAGTTTCAAATGAGTGAATGCAGTTTTGCTTTCTACTCTACTCATAACTGTCATTCAAGTGAAAGATAGTACAAAGGTTCATACAAATATTGCTAAAGATATGAACTCCATTTGAAACCATAGCCAAAAACGCAACTTCCATTATCCACTACACCCTACAGAACTTGTTACCACTTGCCGTTGTATTAACACACTCGCAGAGTAGACATTTAATTCGCACAGAGTATGACAGATGATGCAAAAACTATCCGCAAATACAAATACAACAACCGACGAAAGTAAATCTCATGGTTATTTATTAAAATGGATTCGCGACAGTTCGCATTTCCATTTCGTCGGCGAAGGTAGACTTTCGAGATATTGGGCAAATGGATCGCTTTTGTGCCATAAGGATATTATTTATTTTTTCCCGAGTTCCTGTACCACGTCACTCATTTTCATCAGCAAATGAAAGATTACTCCTCAATGACTATCACGTGCTATAACACAGCTGAGAGTGTGAACACCCTGGTGTCCCTCGAGTTGCTTCTTGTTTTTGTTATGCCATCAAAGATTTAATTTTTCTGTTTATTTTTATATCTGCATAATAAACCTCAAGTCGCGAGGGGCACAAAAATAAAAAAAAGTAAAAGAAACCATCAGCTAAAAAATAAATAAAAGGCTGCTTGTAACGTAGGTAGATACTTGTAATATTGATTAATAGCGCAATATCAAAATTGGTATAGTCTGAAAGAGCATTTATTTATAGAGCACCGCTCGACATAATTGGAAGCAACTTGTTACGCATACGCCCGAGTGATTCGAAAAACTGTTTTGATTAGTTTCGCCAGTGTTTAGAGTATGCTATTGTCATAAAATATAAATGACCGTGACGTTAACTGTTTGTGGTTGTACTTTTTATTAATGATACGTCTAATGGTTTCGGTTCTGTAAATAAAGAAATATGCTGTCTGCATGACTCTGACTCATGAAGACCATACTAAAAGTTAATGAAATTATACTCTCAGCTTAAGTGTCAGCGAATAAATATGTTGCATAACTTTTGTGCAAAATTATGTACAAAATTAAATTAAAATAAAATATTGATCAGAGGAAAACACTCGCAATTACCAGCTCCCCCTAATACTCGTAATACATGCAGCATAAGCACAACACTAAGATTGCCTGCATTGTACTCGCACTTCCGTTATTCAAGTTTCCCTAACCAAATATTAAATTATTCTACATCCAAAAGAATATAATAGTTCACCCTCACAGAATCGATTCCAACATGATGGCAAAAACAAAATTAGGAGAAAAAGAAATAGGTCAACAAAAAAAAAATAAAAACTTTACAAAATACATATCCATCCATAGACAAATTTAATAAAATTGCAGCTCCAATAAAATTCTACAGCTACCCGTGTACATGTATCGTTCGGGGTGTTTGTTTTGTAACGAAACTTTATCGCTTTTCTACCTACTTCTCGCATTTTGGATTAAGATTTTCATATCCTTAGCCAGGAGCTGTGTAGCAACACATTGCATACACTTTAGCCAACTGTCAACTATTTAACACGTTATAAAGATAAAGTTTTAGCACAACTACCCACGACGTTAGATGTATATAAATATATGTATATCAGCCGAGAGTGTGCACTTGGTTTGTGTTGCTGGGTGTTGACTTGCAGCTCATTGGGTTCCAGTTGGCAAAGAGTTTGGCTTTCGAAAATCAAAACTTTGCGATAACCAGAGTGTTAATTAATTTTGAATAGGGGCGGATCGGAAACTCGCCAAAGGCTAGGTGGGGTGTCTCTGCAGTCTGCACATATGTTGTTTAGTACATGGTAGGTCATTTTTTCTTGGAACGTTGAGATATGACTTTTATCAGAATAGAATTTAGTAGAATAGATCTACAATAGGCGTCATCACAGGACACTGTCTTATAGGCAGGCATGCAAAAAGGCTTGGCGTATTATATAACGATTTTTGCAGAAGCTGTTTTGATGAGGAGGAGGAAGAAACTATTCTCCATCTTCTCTGTAATTGCCCGGCTCTCTCACAAGGACGAAAAATCCATTTGGGAGAGTTCTACTATAATGATCTAGACGATCTAAAAAACACGGGCATTCGTAATCTCCTACGCTTCATTAGAAGCTCAAACTGATTCAACAAGTAGGAAGAATTAATTACATGGATTCATGTGGTATCACAAGGGACCTTATAATGGTATAAGTGTGTCTGCTAGCCGACAGCCACTTCAACCTAACCATACCTAACCATAGAATTCAGTAGCATATGGGGTTGGTACTACCCAACCTCTGATCTGTTCCTTATATCGTAATTTGGTCTATGGTTTTTTGAAAAAATATACAGCAAGAGTCGAGTGTGAATCATATCAACCAGTGGAAGGTAAAGTGCTCGTTTGCTTTGAAGAATTATCACACTTTTATTCTGCTAACGTCGGTTTGAGAAAACGACATCCAAAGAAAAAATTCTCATTGGCCTAATATTGGCATTGGTCAGCAAAAACCGCTGCTGTTCCGCACGAATTTCCAGTGGTCAATGGCACAGGATATGCCACCGTAGCGTCGTGGGTATAGAGGCCATGCTAACAACAATGCTCACTGGGACCAGGCAGAACAAAACATCTTGAAGCGGGCAGCGTTGCCAGTTTAGGGTTTTTTTTGACCTAAGGGGGGAAATCTGGGGCTTCTTTTTTTGTAATTGCATTCAATTATTTTTTTCTTCTCACTAAAAAGTATCGTAAGTGAACATTAAAAGCTATAAAGCAACGACACCAACAAACCAAATAAATTCATGTTCCATTTATGCCAATTCCATTCTAACGCATTCCAATATTCATTGGTGCCAGGATATTGATAAACCCCTATCTAAAGCTACATACATCACACACTATTGCATTTGCGAAAAGTTCACAATCATATGAGAAGCAATAAATAGAGCGAGACTTTCTGTGTATTTTGTCTCTTGCCAAAACCAATTTGTGATTGTTCCTGGATCGGGATGTATCAATTTTACCCCTTCCAATCAAATGATCAAAATGTTCATAAGCAGATGTACAAAAACAAAAATGAAGACAACGAGAACTATATTTTAGGACTTATTTATGAAAGTTGATTATTTTTACTTATTAGTTAAGTTTTTCTTATTAAATCTTGAATTCTGAATTCACTTCCTTTTTTTTTTAAATACGTATACATTAAAAAATCTTTTTAATTCTTTAAATTCGTGTCTTTGTATTTAGTCTTAAATTTACATACATAATTTTGAAAATAAAATTTGGGTTTTTTTTTTTAGAAAATAGCTAAATCTGAGGTTTTTCAGATTCTCAACCGTCTGGCAACGTTGCGTGGGAGCTACTGATGTGTACTCACTAAAAGCCAGATAAGCATCAAGTTAACAAATGCTCTTGCTATATGGGAACTTTTCATTGAACTATACAATTTCCACTGCCTAGTTCAAGAAAATAATGCTAAGACAAACAAAAAGATACTGTACTTGGCTGAAGTTCTTATTAAGAATTGCCTGTAGATGTCAATGTCATTTAGATGCTGCATAAACATATATCTCTGTTAACGCGGGAGGCACTTATGTTATGATAGCTGTGCTAGCGAGACAGGTCCGTCAAGGTGGGCCAAAAGAAGTCATCCGATGTTGTTTGGGTCTCATTTTTTTTCTAAATGAATAAACTTCGATTCTGTTTTTTGATTATATTTATTTGAACCTATAGAACTTTATTGGTCAAGTCGAGAAGAAGATATCGGCCAAATGGGCGTCGTCACAATTGATTGCCATACGGGCTCGTTTTATGGCATTTTTCATCACTTCTGCGAGAACTTCGGGCGACAGATTCTTGCACTCGTGTCGAATGTTGTCCTTGAGGGCTTCTAGGGTCAAAAACACACAAAAAATAGTCTGGAACGGTTAAATCGGGCGATCTTGCGGGCCAGTGCAAATCGCCAAAACGAGAGATAAGGCGACCCGGGAACGCCGCCTTCAGAATATCGGTTGTGGCTCGCGCAGTGTGTGTCGTAGCTCCATCCTGTTGGAACCACATGTCCTCCAGTCCTAATTCGTCCAATTGCGGCAGAAAAATCTCGGTTAACATGGCCCTATAGCGCGAGTTATGTGCACAACATCAACCAACACTCAGATGCACCATAGCACATCTTGCTTGGCATGCATTTTATTCAGTCGTAAATTTCATATCAAATAATTCTTGTAATCAAATATATTGCCTCATGTTGTAATACAATATCTTCTTAACAAATTGTACATCTACCTTTCGTTTCCGTTCTCACGACGGAAAACTGCAAGCTAACGAAAAAAACAATATAAAAGCCTCTGAAAATGTAATCAGTTTGTCCAGTCTTGTATAATAAAGTTGATACGGCGAAGCTCTGCCGGTTTGAAAATTGTTTTTTTTCATTTATTTTGGAACGGTCAACTTAAGTGGCGCAGTCGTGCGGATTTCTTTTCGAATTATAGCTTCTACACAACGGTTTATTGTGTGAAAAGTATCAACATAAATGGTAGTAAAGTACACAACGGTTTATTGTGGAACTTCTATTATATCATATACAGTTAATTGCGAACAGTCATTTTAAAAGCAAAACCTGCACAAACGGGAAAGTTATTATAAAACTAAAAGTGACTTGTGAACAATTATATGAAACTATAATCACAACGGCTTATTGTGACATCGAAAAGGAATTCAAGAACCTACACAACGGATTATTGTGACATCGAAGAGGAATTCAGGAACCTACACAACGGATTATTGTGATATCAAAGAGGAATTCAGGAACCTACACAACGGATTATTGTGACACTGAAAGGAATTCAACAACAAACAAGCAGAGCTTATAAAAATCATTTACAAAGACAAAGGACCAACACGTAAAACAATGTTCTGTTGGATAATTTTCATGTGAGTTCTTGATTGATTAATCTTGTTCATAATAGTGTATCCATACATTCCACTTCCCAAATTTTCATTATAAACATTAAGAGATAAATAGAATAAATAATATAAATAGTATAAATACAGCAATAAAGTAGGAATAAATAAAGTAGATATTAACAATAACCTTCTTATATATTATAAAGCTCCAACTGTAAATGCCTAAAGATAATAAGCATACTCGTGTATCAAGTCTTGGTCCATACGAATTGAAATCTATCTCTGAAGAAGAAATAGATACTTTTGAGATTGAAAACCTTCCAAATTTTTCTGCTATTACAATGACTACCACCAATAATACTATACCCACTAATAACATTAACACTATTCCACCAGTTCCCAATACTTCTTTGGCTACCTTAGACTTAAACAGTATTTTTTACAACCTCCGCATACCGGATGCTATCAAAGACTTGCCTTGCTATGACGGAAACCCAAGGTCATTATATGACTTCATAAAAAACGTCGAAGAAATATTGCGGTTAATGCCTCAATTAGACGGTACATCGTATGCAACCATTATTCTCAGAGCAATACGAAATAAAATTGTGGGCGATGCCAACGATGTTTTAAACATGTACGGCACGTCAACCAGTTGGGAAAGTATAAAGTCAAATCTAATTTTACATTATGCAGACAAAAGGAACGAAACATCCTTGATAAGAGACCTCCACGGTCTTAAACAAACAAATGAGACAATTGAACAATTTTATGCGAAAATAATAGAGATTCTTTCAAATATGGTTAATCATATACAGATTCATGAAAACTCAACACCCGTAATTTCTGCAAAACAATCTCTTTATACTGCCATGTGTCTGAATACCTTTCTGATTGGGCTTAAAGAACCATTAGGCTCAACAATTCGAGCCATGAAACCGGGAACTCTGACAGAAGCCCTTGCCAACTGCATTCAAGAGCAGAATACGTACTACATGAAAAATTCTAGCCCAACCCCTACGAAATTACCCATTCAAAACACAAATACTCCAAATTTTCCTTACATTAAACCCCTAGCAAATTTCCAACCCTACGGTTCAGGTCCCCCAAATCGCAACACTCAGTATAGACCACTTTCATTACCACCGAACTCTCAGTCCTATTTTCCTAGGCCCTTTAATTCAAGTCAACCAAATACAAACCAATTCAACAGACAGTTCAGAGATTACAGTTTCCACAATTACAACAAAACAATAGATCTTTTACTTCTCCAAATAACACGTTTACATCCAGACCATATTATAATAATCCACAACCTCGACCGACACCAATGGAAGTCGCAAGCGGCCATGCTCGAACACTTCCAACACCAATACAGAATCACCCTTATCAAAGGAATCTCGTTCAGCAAAATCCCTCACCAAGGTACTCGATAAGAGAAGTACACAATCTAGATTACGACGCCGAGACAAGCGAAGATTGTTATTATACCAACTATGAACAAAACTTAGATTACTATGTTCAACAAGAAAATAACTACCAATATAACAACGATACAATAAATCAAGAAACTGTTCAGGAAGGTCAAAATGAAATCGATGATTCGAATTTTCATTCAGAAGCCTCGGAAAACAGTACGGGTTCTTAGAACTAAATAATCATGGGAATAACCAACTACCATATATTATTATCGGTTCTCCATACGGTAAAAATCTAAAATTTTTGATAGACACAGGTGCTTGTGCTAACTTCATTAACCCCGAGTTAACAGATCCTCGACACCATGAAAAAATAAAAGGTGTTGCAATCAAAACAGTTTTAAACACACATACACTTAACACAAAAATTACTTACAATGCATTTCCCGAATTCAATACCAATGAACCTATAACATTTTTTCTTTTTAAATTTCACAATTACTTTGACGGATTGATAGGCCTTGAAACCCTTAAAAAATTAAGTGCAACCATAGATCTACCCAACAAAATATTAATAACAAAACGTGCTTCCCTTCCCTTATTGTTTAAACAAAAGTTGACCTCTAAAATATATACCATTCCGGCAAAATGTAGAATTATAGCAAAATTGCCCGTTGACTTCAAAGACGGTGATATTTACATAAAACCAACCAAAATTAACAATCATTTAGAAATACCTGAAGGAATTTACAATTCAAAAGATTGGTATTGCAACCTTGAAGTAAACAATACCTCAAACGCAGAACAATCCTTTTTTATAGAACAACCCATTCCAGTAGAAAATGTTCAAAGTAATTTCATAGAATTCAATCATATCAACATCTGTCCATATGATGAGACAAATAGAAGTATACCACCCGAAATGGATATAACAAAATTAATTCGAACTGAACATCTTAACTCCGAAGAACAGAAATCTATTTTTAAGTTATGTAGGAAATACGATGACATTTTCTTCATTGAAGGTGAGAAACTTTCCTTTTCAAATACAATCAAACATCGCATTCAAACTACAGACGATATTCCGATTTACACGAAATCGTATCGTTACCCCGAAATACATAAACAAGAAATAAGTTCACAAATTGGAAAACTCCTAGAACAAGGAATAATAAGACCTAGCTTTTCTCCATGGAGTAGTCCGATCTGGATTGTTCCAAAGAAACGTGACACATCCGGCACACAAAAGTGGCGACTTGTAGTAGACTACCGGAAAGTGAACGATAAAACAATTGGGGATCGCTACCCATTACCAAATATAACGGAAGTGTTAGATAAACTGGGAAAATCGATGTATTTCTCCACACTGGACTTGGCGTCCGGATTTCATCAGATAGAAGTAGACCCAAAAGATGTAGAAAAAACGGCCTTTACGGTCGACCATGGACATTATGAGTATATCCGAATGCCCTTCGGGCTCAAAAACGCCCCATCGACCTTCCAGAGACTAATGGATAATATCTTACGTGACCTTATAGGCAAAGTGTGCCTAGTGTACATGGATGATATTATAGTCTTTTCGACCTCATTACAAGAGCACACTGAAAATTTAGAAAAAGTATTTTCCAAGTTGCGACTAGCCAATCTAAAAATTCAATTGGATAAATCGGAATTTTTACGCAAGGAAGTAGAATTCCTCGGCCATCTCGTGACCTCTGAAGGGGTTAAGCCTAACCCGAATAAAATATATGCGATAAAAAACTACCCAATTCCAACAACTCAAAAAGAAATAAAATCCTTCTTAGGATTACTTGGTTACTACCGCAAATTCATAAAGGATTTTGCTAACTTGACCAAACCCTTAACGGAATGCTTAAAAAAAGGAAAAAACATAGTTCTTAACGAACGGTATGTAAAGGGTGATTTTTTAAGAGGTTTAGAACTTTTTTAAAAAAAAAAACACAAAAAATTCGAAAAAATGAATGAAATATTTATTTGAATCGATAGTTTGAACCTTGCAATTTAATGTTTAAAGATAATTTCATGCAAATGTTGACCGCGGCTGCGTCTCAGGTAGCCCATCCGCTGAGTCCAATTTTGGCATACTCTTTCACACATATCGGCCGGTATCTCACGAATGAATGCATGGATGTTGGCTTCCAGTGCGTCAATCGAAGCGGGCTTGTCCCTATACACATTAGCCTTGGCATACCCCCACAAAAAATAATCTAATGGTGTCAAATCGCACGATCTAGGCGGCCAATTGACCGGCCCGAAACGTGAAATTAACTGTTCACCAAACTCGCCTCGCAATTGCGCCATTGTTTCGCGTGCTGTGTGGCATGTGGCACCGTCTTGTTGAAACCACATATCATGCAAGTCAAGAACTTCCATTTCGGGCAAAAAAAAAGTTTGTTATCATCGCTCGGTAGCGTTCACCATTGACAGTAACGCTGCGATTCGCATCATCTTTGAAGAAATATGGCCCAATAATGCCGCCGGCCCATAAACCGCACCAAACAGTGGCTTTTTCGGGATGCATTGGTAGCTGTTGCAATGCTTCTGGCTGATCTTCACTCCAAATGCGGCAATTTTGCTTATTTACGTACCCATTCAACCAAAAATGAGCCTCATCGCTGAACACAATTTTTCGATAAAAAAGCGGATCCTCGGCCAGCTTTCCAAGAGCCCATTCACCAAAAATTCGGCGTTGTGGTAGGTCGGCTGGCTTTAGTTCTTGCACCAGCTGTATCTTAAAAGGCTTTACGCCCAAATCCTTCCGCAAAATTTTCCACGTAGTGCTGTAACAAAGGCCTAACTGCTGGGAACGGCGCCGAATCGACATTTCGCGGTCTTCTGTCACACTAGCTGATACGGCCGCAATATTTTCTTCACTACGCACAGTACGTAAACGTGTTGGTGGTTTAATGTCCAACAAAGTAAATTTGGTGCGAAATTTGGTCACAATCTTCCGAATAGACTGCTCAGAAGGTCGATAATGCCGATCATAAAATGGAAGCAGCGCGCGATGAACATTTCGAACCGAGCACGAATTTTGATAGTAAAATTCAATAATTTGCAAGCGTTGTTCATTTGTAAGACGATCCATGGTTAAATTGCAAACCAAACTGAAGCTGTTTGACAGTGACACAAGGTACTAAACACACGTCAGCTGTCAAAACCAGTGTTGCCAAAACCAAACCAGCTAAAAAATCACCCTTTACAATGCTTCAATCATTGCAAAGATATACTGAGCAATGATCCCTTACTACAATATCCTGATTTCACAAAGGAATTTAACCTAACAACCGATGCGAGTAATGTCACTATTGGTGCAGTACTTAGTCAAGGACCAATAGGTTCGGACAAACCAGTGTGCTATGCTTCTAGAACTCTTTCCCAAACGGAACAAAATTACAGTACCATAGAAAAAGAACTTTTGGCCATTGTATGGTCGACCAAATATTTTAGACCTTACCTTTTCGGTCGTAAGTTCAAAATCGTAACCGACCACAAGCCTCTTAACTGGCTTTTCTCCTTAAAAGAGCCCAATTCCAAACTAGTAAGGTGGCGTTTGAAATTGGAAGAATTCGATTACGAAATTTTGTATAAGAAAGGCACAGCAAATACAAATGCTGATGCGTTGAGTCGCATAGAGATTCACCTTAACGAATCCATTAGCTCAAATTCCATTTCACAAGCTTCAAATACATCAGTACAAAACAATGCCAGTTTGTCACAACATAATTCTAATACATCAACCGTTCACTCTGCTTCTGAAAATTTAAACGATGGGATATATATCTCTGAAAGACCACTGAATGAATTCTCTGAGCAACTTGTTTTAACTAAAACAAATTGTGCAGTAAAACCAAATATGATTTACAATGTTCTTTTCGATACCAAACGTAGACGCATTTTTAGACAACCCGATCTGGATAAGGAGCCTGTCATAGCTTCTATTTTAAAAGAATACCTCAACCCCAAGAAACTTACGGCTATATTTACTGATGATGATACTTTTATATTAGTTCAACATGTTTTTTCAAAATTCTTTGCTAGTAATAAAATATTCAAATTAATAAGATGTACAGAAAAACTAAATGATATTACAGATCAGGATCAACAAGATGAAATCATAAATAAATATCACGAAGATAATAATCATCGTGGTATTAATGAAACTTATAATCACCTTCGCAGAACTTACTACTTTCCCAAGATGAGGGAAAAAATAATCAAAACTATCAACAACTGTGACAAATGTAAACTTCTCAAATACGACAGACATCCACCGAAGATACAATATGAACAATCAGAAATGCCCGACAAGCCCCTTGACATTTTACACATTGATGTATACAGCATTCATGGCATACAAATACTAACGATTATAGACAAATTTTCGAAGTTCGCTTCCGCTCATATCCTTACTGCACGTAACAGCATAAATATAATAAGTTCATTAAAACAATTCTTTTCTCAGCATGGTACACCGAAAAAGATCATATGTGACTCAGCTGCTGAGTTCACATCAAACCTTTTTAAAGATTTTTGTAGACAATATGAAATACATTTGCACATTACGTCGCCTCAAAATTCTACAGGTAACTCTCCTGTAGAAAGATTTCATTCAACGCTGACTGAAATATATCGCATCATCTATGATAAAAATAACAAACAAATTCCGAACGATATACTACATGAAGCATTAATAACTTACAACAACTCCATACACTCCGTAACAAATTTAACGCCGTTTGAATTAATAACAGGAAGAACACACAAATTTAGGAAACTCACACCCTCTGATTCAGAACACGATTACATTAATAAACTAAAATCTTATCAAAATTATCTGTATAAAGAAGTAAGAGAGAAAATCGAGAGTCATAATAAATCAGTCATAGACAAACTTAACATAAATCGAGAAATACCCCCTACATTCTGTGAAAATGATATAGTCTTTGAACGCAACAACAGGAGAAATAAAATGACCCCTAGAGCAAAAAAATTAACAGTAGTCAGGAATAATAAAGTAACAGTACTAACAAAGAAAGATAGGAAAGCCCATAAAAACAAATTAATTAAAAAACGAAATTTTCAAGCTAACACCAGTCATGAGCCAACGGTTGGACATACAGGATCTGTCGAGGAGCCAGGGCCTTCTCCCAATGAAATTAGGCCCGAGTCGAATAATTGACTCACATATTAAATTTATTCATATAGTAAATTTAACTGCTTATGAGGAAAACATAGAGAATATTAAGACATCTGTAGAACTTATTAATAAAAATGGAAATGTAGGACCCATGAAAGACGTTACCAATCTAAAATTTCAAGTATTAAGACATAAGCTACGATCTTTACTTCCCCGATACCGTAACAAGAGAGGACTTATAAATGGATTAGGGTCCGTAATAAAAGCAATAACGGGAAACATGGACAATAATGACGCCGAACAGATTAACAAAGACATACAAAACCTCAAAATTAACGAACATGACATGAACAATGACCTGACAAAACAAGTTCAAATCAATGGCAAAATGATCCAGAGATTTGCAAACATTACCACTCACATAAATACACAACAGAAAAACCTGGAAGATTATTTAAACAAATATCAGTTAACCATATCCCAAAAGATTCGATCTGAAGAGGAAAAAATTTCAGTATATGCAGTATATATACCAGATTAACTATAACATTGAAATTCTGACAAACCATTTGCAGGAAATAATAGAATCAATAAATCTCGCAAAACTCAACATTATTTCCAAACCTATTTTAAATCCGAATGAGCTTGACTTGATACACGAGCATATAAATGCACAGAACATAGCATTTTCCTCAGATGAACAACTTTATGAATTCTTAACTTTAGAAGCTTATTATAACCATACAAATATAATTTTCAATATAAAGCTACCTATCCTGATACAAGAATCCTTTAACCTATATCACCTTGTAAAACTTCCTGTGAATCAAACCTTAACCATTAACTTTACTCAATCTTATGCCATTATGAACGATTTTTACATTCAATATATGAACGAACCATGCTCAATTATCGAACAAACATATTATTGCCAAAGAGGAGATCTAAATAACTTAACATCAGACAGTTGTATTCCAAACATCATCAAACATGAAGAAGCCACCTGCGAAGTTGTCAAAAACCAATCGGAAGCAGTATAACCCAACCAGAGGAAGGCTACCTACTCCTAATCAACTCCCCCAGTATAGAGATGACCTCAACATGTGGAATAAATAAAAGGTTCATCTCCGGGACTCTTCTCTTGCACTACGAAGAATGCGAAGTTAAAATAAATAACGTAACCTATAAAAATAAATCAACCTTGTTTTGGGATAGGATCCAAATAATTCCATCAATTTTTAACAAAATTAATAAACCTCTCAATTTCATAGATAAGCTAAACAACAGTATCCTAGAATCAACGGATATAGACAACACCGAAATCATTACGCTAACAGATGGTCTAGCAAATCATCGGCCTACAACAACAATAACAACTTACATTATCATCAGCATCCTCATAGCAAATTTAATACTTTGGCTGACCTGCACTTTAAAGAATTATCATTATTGCTGCAAGGGTACAGAGGAACAAGAAAGTCGGGCGAACCAGGAAGCTCCGGATCACCAACAAGACGTCACACTATCATGGCCGTCGCTTCACTCTTAGGTGGGAGGAGTTATGTGCACAACATCAACCAACACTCAGATGCACCATAGCACATCTTGCTTGGCATGCATTTTATTCAGTCGTAAATTTCATATCAAATAATTCTTGTAATCAAATATATTGCCTCATGTTGTAATACAATATCTTCTTAACAAATTGTACATCTACCTTTCGTTTCCGTTCTCACGACGGAAAACTGCAAGCTAACGAAAAAAACAATATAAAAGCCTCTGAAAATGTAATCAGTTTGTCCAGTCTTGTATAATAAAGTTGATACGGCGAAGCTCTGCCGGTTTGAAAATTGTTTTTTTTCATTTATTTTGGAACGGTCAACTTAAGTCGCGCACCGTCCACTGTTGTCTTTCGACCAGCTGCGTTCTCGAAAAAAAAATGGCCCGATGACTCCTCCAGCGTGAACAGCGCACCATGCAGTAACGTTGAGCGGGTGTAATGGCTCCTCGTGCATTACTCGTGGATTTTCGGTGCCCCAGAAGCGATAGTTTAGCTTGTTAATGTACCCGCTGAGGTGAAAATGAGCCTCATCGTTCATTATGGTCGAAAAATCGTCCACTTCGTCCTCGATATTGAGGATGGCTTGGGCGTAGGTTACACGTATTTGGCGGTCGACAGGCAGCAGCTGATGCACGGACTGGACTTTGTACGGGAATATGCGCAAGTCTTTGACCAAAATTCGCCTTATTGACGACCGGCTGATGGCTAATTGCGAGGCACGGCGTCTGGTCGATGTTTCCGGCGACAGGTTGACATCCTCGTCAACAGCGGCGATATTCTCGGCACAGCGGCGCTCCGGGGCCGGCCACTCTTGGCAACGTCTCGTCCGTATATATATATTAACGGAAGGGACCTACAATTGTATGCCGGGCCGAACAGCTGAATCGTAAAGGTTTCATATTTAGTGTGAACATTTCATTCTGAGTAAACTTTGAGAACAAACTCCAAGTAGTACAACTAGTTGTAGATCAAATTCATTAGTACACTGAATTGGTACTGTTTCTCTCTGAGATTTGCTCGCTGGTTTGGGATTTCGCTAATGGTCTCATAGAATTGATCCAGTAAGCGGGTGTGAATTCTATGACGAATAAAAATGATTGGTTGGCACAGCCATATGTTAGCACAACGAACAATGGGCTACTGCGGGGGTGTACTTTGTACACAATACTATCTGATGTACGGAGCAGCCAATTGGCGGTTGAGTCCATTACGGAAACGTTTTGATCTCAGGCGCGTAACGAATGCGTCGTTATAATCTTCTGTCAATGCTTACACTATTTATAACAGGTTCCACAAAGTGCTCCAAAAAATACCCCCACTTGCGAGTCACTCTCCAGAATCACTCGTCAGTTGTGACTTTCGAAAGCGCCCTTAATGTAAAGGAAGAGCACATAATTGTCTTCGGTATGGCTCCCAATTATGGATCCGTTTTCTAGCACCTACTCCATCTATCGCTTGAAATTACCATAAATTTACCCAAATAACACGCCCGAATAACACAGATTGTGATTTGCAACAAAACTTCCATTGTATTTCTGTTAAGTTTCTAATATGTACAAATTACGTCTACAGAATGTTTTATAAATAAAGAAACTTACAAAAATGGAAAGTCATTGCTTAGTTTTTTATATGTTTTTAAAACGAATCGTATATTAACAAGTCATCTGGGATATTTTTGCAATTCAGTAAAAAAAAATAAGAGAAACATTAAAATGTGAAGCAATGCTATAATTGAGTTTATACAATTATAAACATGTTTCATTATATGACAAGTATTCTAACATCAGTCATCGTCAATCACTGCGGATTAGTGAAATCATAATAATGTAATGTTCATGAGAAAATCAAAATGTCAGCGTCAAGTTTCGTGGCGTTATTGTAGCTTCATTATAACTTAATATCCTCCACATAATCAAGTAGTTGTAGTCAGCGTTGCCAAATCAGCTTTCCGCAATTATTCTGTATTGCAGAAAATGTTACTTCAATGCACGAAAAAAAAAATATAACCTCGAATGTAATATTGTTCCACGCAGACGATCCGCAATTCAAAAATATGTTGTAAAAGTGAGATCACGATTTTTTTCGCCAAAAAGGAATAATAGCACTTATTTGTAGGTTTATAATTTTAAAACTTAAAATGTAAGTCAGCTTTCAAATGTAAGTTAAAAAGTTTAATGTAATTTCGGATTTTGGGAAAAATATTGCTTACGATCTTCACGAAAAAAGGAGAAAAGGAGAAAAAGCCAAATGCCAGCTGAAAACTTGCAAGGTCAGAGCAGTATTTTATTGCAATGTTGTTGATACAAATATTGTAATGTGCAAACTATAGGACCAAAAAAACATTGTAGAGTTGAAATTTTACATTTATCAAAAGTGTTTGTAAGCTTAAGTTGAAGTTATACGGAAAAACTATAAAAATCATCGATGAACATTTTTAAAACAAGCTTCCAAAAATGTTTGGCAACACTGACTATAATGTCAACAAACAAAAGTTAGTTATAAAGAAGTTATAATGCTATTGATTATTTTCAATTATAATGATGTTATAATAATGTTGATTTACTATTTCGAAGAAAACTAAAATGTCTGTTATATACTTACTGTTGTTGTTACATCTCATAAATATGGAAACAACAGTTTGCTAACATTCAGTTGTTACTTTGTTGTAACTTCATTTCAATAGCATTTCAAGGAAAATTTTAGTTATAATATTATGGTTCATGTTTTAATGATGTTTCATGTAACAACCGCCATATTGTTCACCATTTTAAAGGGTGATTTTTTAGCTGGTTTGGTTTTGGCAACACTGGTTTTGACAGCTGACGTGTGTTTAGTACCTTGTGTCACTGTCAAACAGCTTCAGTTTGGTTTGCAATTTAACCATGGATCGTCTTACAAATGAACAACGCTTGCAAATTATTGAATTTTACTATCAAAATTCGTGCTCGGTTCGAAATGTTCATCGCGCGCTGCTTCCATTTTATGATCGGCATTCTCGACCTTCTGAGCAGTCTATTCGGAAGATTGTGACCAAATTTCGCACCAAATTTACTTTGTTGGACATTAAACCACCAACACGTTTACGTACTGTGCGTAGTGAAGAAAATATTGCGGCCGTATCAGCTAGTGTGACAGAAGACCGCGAAATGTCGATTCGGCGCCGTTCCCAGCAGTTAGGCCTTTGTTACAGCACTACGTGGAAAATTTTGCGGAAGGATTTGGGCGTAAAGCCTTTTAAGATACAGCTGGTGCAAGAACTAAAGCCAGCCGACCTACCACAACGCCGAATTTTTGGTGAATGGGCTCTTGGAAAGCTGGCCGAGGATCCGCTTTTTTATCGAAAAATTGTGTTCAGCGATGAGGCTCATTTTTGGTTGAATGGGTACGTAAATAAGCAAAATTGCCGCATTTGGAGTGAAGATCAGCCAGAAGCATTGCAACAGCTACCAATGCATCCCGAAAAAGCCACTGTTTGGCGCGGTTTATGGGCCGGCGGCATTATTGGGCCATATTTCTTCAAAGATGATGCGAATCGCAGCTTTACTGTCAATGGTGAACGCTACCGAGCGATGATAACAAACTTTTTTTTGCCCGAAATGGAAGTTCTTGACTTGCATGATATGTGGTTTCAACAAGACGGTGCCACATGCCACACAGCACGCGAAACAATGGCGCAATTGCGAGGCGAGTTTGGTGAACAGTTAATTTCACGTTTCGGGCCGGTCAATTGGCCGCGTAGATCGTGCGATTTGACACCATTAGATTATTTTTTGTGGGGGTATGCCAAGGCTAATGTGTATAGGGACAAGCCCGCTTCGATTGACGCACTGGAAGCCAACATCCATGCATTCATTCGTGAGATACCGGCCGATATGTGTGAAAGAGTATGCCAAAATTGGACTCAGCGGATGGGCTACCTGAGACGCAGCCGCGGTCAACATTTGCATGAAATTATCTTTAAACATTAAATTGCAAGGTTCAAACTATCGATTCAAATAAATATTTCATTCATTTTTTCGAATTTTTTGTGTTTTTTTTTTAAAAAAAGTTCTAAACCTCTTAAAAAATCACCCTTTATATACCTGTTCAACCATAGTTCTTAAGATGTGGAAAATACATTTCAATTTTCCCAATATATTACATAGCTTCTACAATTCATTTGTATAGAAACTGATGAATATGGTATATTAAAATTTGTTTCTACAAGTCTTTTGGGATTTTGAAGCTTTAATACAAATTTTAATATTTTCTGATTTTCAAACTTTTCTTCTACGAAGTAGAAAATAAGAATTTTGACGAACATTATGAAGCCTATGCTATTGGTTTGGAACATAAAAAAACCCTTACTTTTTAAGATACCACTTCACATACATGTTACTTCATCTAATAAAACATTAATCAGATTAAACTATTTTTTAACTTAAGCCTTTAATGTATGGCAGCATTTATTTGCGTTATGAATTTTATAATTTTTTTAACTTTATATACCTGTGGAATATAAAATAAAATTATTTGAAGAAAGAAATATATTGCACTATTTTCATTGTAAAGCTCTGGACAATTTTTAGGAAACAAATCGTTTGACATGTTTTAGTATCCTAATCCTTGGCAGTGAAATACTTTAAGGTAAGTATATTTACATACTAGGAACTAGATGCTTTGACGGTCACTCTTTATCCATACTTTTAAACTGATAATTTTATTATATTTCAACCAGTTTTTTTAGCCGTTTAAAGTAAACATTTTTATTTAAGTATGGTTGAATACTTCTTTCATATAATTGATTTGTCAGATATCCTTTAAGGACAACTTTTTTTCTGTATACCTAAAACTATCTAACTATTTATAGGTTTATCTAATAGTCAAATAGTAACAAGTATTTATTTTCAAAGTTACTCAACAACCGCTTGATGTAGTCAAGTTAGTGCGTAGTTAGACAGATATTGTAATAGTTGTGTAACTATTATGTGCATAGTTAAAAACAACTATTAAAGTAAAAGATGTGTAACTATTACTATAGTCAAAATAAGAGAAATAAATCAATTCACTACCATAATAGTCACAATCAACTACTTTTAACTAATGGAAATAGTGGTCACGATTCGGACTATGAAAATAGTCAAAAAATAGTGATTCATCACTGATTAATCACTATTTTTTTCTCTAAGTGAAGGTATAAGAGTATGCGGTGCCATGTAATTATTAAACATCACTATTGGGAGTTTAACCAGAGGGCATAATAAATTTACCGTCGCCTAAGTAAGTAGGTGGAACTACTTTTCTCGTCTGGAGAACGGAAAAGTATAGTAGGCTACAGTCAAACACAGCCTCCAAGGAGGTGTAATTCAGTATATTGTGTAGTCACAAGTCATCAGAGGAGTTATAGTTGATCTGCGACTATTAGGCTATTCTCCTTGTAATCACCAGAAACAGGGAACATAACTATACAAATTTTAGAATGGTGCAACTTTCAAAGCCTGCCAGACCGCCAATATTCTTCCCAAAGAAACAATAACTTTGGGTAGAGCGTAGAGGAGTTGCCTATTACCTTTTCTCTTACATCTTACAATTTCAAGTTATAATTCAAACAATTTTGAAATTATAATCTGTTTTTGTTTAAAACTTGTCTTTATCATCTGGATGGGGCTACGGCAAAGACACAGTGCAGGCCACTTTCGTTTGCGAGTAGAAAAAATATATTCAAAAATATTAATTTATAAATGAAAACCGATATTTGTAGAAAATTGATACATTTATGATAGATAATATTCTATAATAAAATATGCGCCATCTAGTAGATATTTATGAATATCAGGCAACAGATTTGTGATCAGACCTTAAGTGAAAACGATTCGAAAACAGTATTTGAATTTCAATTCCAGTTTGTTAGTTTGTCTGGAGGCTTTCCGGTGAGAATGCCCATTTCTCACCGGTCCGCCTCCTTGAAGGAAATTGTTCTAATACAGCCCAGACTGTATTACTTTTTACTAACATCAGAAGTGGGATATTACCGATTATTACATAATCAACTGACCTAAATAAAAATAAAATAAAATACCTACTGAAAAGAAAATCGAAGTACGTCAAAAAAAAGGATCAATAAATAGAAAAACAGAATTTGCTCTCCTGGACGAAATAAAAAAAAAAAAGAAGTGAAGTATTCAAGTTGAAAACGAAAAATCTAGAACATTCTGTCACCGAACTAGTCGATCTAAAAACAAAAAGGACTGTTGTTACTGATTGTTGTTCTTTACCGGAGTTGCTGCTAAAAGAAAGAAAATCAGATAAGTTGCATTTCATTTCATTTTTTCTGTTAAATATTTAAATTTAAAATGAGTTTGGAAAAAGAAAAAGATAAATCTCAGACCAAAAGTCCTTCCTTAATAAACTTACAAGCAGTAGGTGAAATAATTAAGTTGGTTAAAGGGAATGACTGTAATCAAGGCAACATAAGTTCGTTTCCTATATTTGATCCCGGCTATTCAAGAGTGGATGTTGAAAAGTGGTGTGACGATGTTGACTGTAGGATAAAAAGAGACAATTTAAAGGATTTTGACATCATTCCCCGAGTTCAGTTGTCATTAATGGGTAGAGCTAAGGCATGGTTTGATAAATACGGTTTTCAACATTATCATTGGAATGATTTACGTCCTTCAGTAATTCATGCATTCGCTAGTGGTACTGGCCTTATAGAACAACTAAGAAAAGTTGCTAATTTTGAAAGCAGTGACGCGAATACATATCACGACTTTGTCATGGAAAAAATTGCTCAAATAAATCGTTTGCCATTCGATATCCCGGAGGATATGATAGTTCGAATTGTTATCGGTTGTATTTCAGAATTCAACCTAAGAAACTCTTTAACATTTGTGATGCCAAGTAGTGTTCAAAGCCTTATAGATAATTTATCCTCTATTCGAAATTCCCCAAAACCTCAGGAAGATGTTTCATATTCATCAGGATCACAAAAGCGGAATAACTCAGCTGTTAAAAGACCTAATGAATCCGAAGCGCATTCATTATGAACAAGAAAAGAAATGTTATAATTGCGGTAAGATTGGCCATTTGGCAAAAAATTGTTCAGCTTATTTTGGTCAATCAAAACATCGAGCGAATATACCAAAACATGTCGAACTCAATAAAAAGTGTGACTTTTGTAGTAAAGAAGGTCATGAAGAAAGTTCCTGTTGGGCAAAGCAACGTGCTGATAAAAAGAAAGTGAATATTTGTAAAAAATCAACTGAAAGCAATACTACCGACGTTGTTGTTCATGGGAAATTATATCACTGTCTTTTGGATTCAGGTTCTGATTGAAATAGCTTATTTTAGTGAAACCACAAAGATCTATGAAACTAAGTACCATAGTTAAGAGCTGGAGACATTGGCCGTTGTTAATGCATTAAAACATTTTCGGACTTACTTGTTGGGTATTAAGTTTACTTTAATAACAGATTGTAATGCCATTAAAGCTACAAAGGATAAAAAAGATTTGTTACCAAGGATTGCGAGATGGTGGATTTACTTACAGGACTACGACTTTGAAATAATCTACCGAAAAGGAAAATTGGTTCAACATGCCGATTATTTAAGTAGAAATCCTTCCATCAAAGTGTGTTGTAGATTAACTAGCTTGTCGGATAATTGGTTACATGTGGAACAACAGATTGACCCATTTACTATGGAGAGTTAAAGCAAATGATCCTGAAGCTATGTCGAAGTATGTTGTAAAGAGTGGACTTCTATACAGAAAACAATTAGAAGGCAACAAATTGTTTGTTCCTCAAAGATGCCGATTATCGCTAATGAGACGTTATCATGAAGACAACTGTCATGTTGGTTGGGAAAAGACTTTGTCAAAGATTCGAGAACATTTTTGGATGCCATCTATGACAAGAAATGTTAAAAAATTTATAGAATCCTGTATAATATGCTTGGTTGCTAAGAGACCTTCCGGTAAAAAACAGATCTCACTACACCCGATTGAAAAACAACCAATTCCATTTCATACAGTTCATATAGATTGCATGGGTCCATTTGATGAAAAGCGTGTAGGTATTAATCGGCATGTACTTATAATTGTTGATGCTTTTACAAAATTTGTTGCACTTCGTCCTCTTAAATCATTACAAACATTGGAAACTATTCGTTGTATGATCGACTTTATAATGCTATTTGGAGTACCTCTCAAAATTATAAGTGATGGTGGAACTAATTTCACGAGTGAAGAATTTAGAAAAATGTGTTCATTTCACGGAATTGAACATCGTATTATAGCTCCTGGAGTGAGTAGAGCCAATGGACAAGTAGAACGATATGTTGACATGGCGTGGCAAACCTTATGAGAACGAATTTGAACAAAAAACCTGGAATGAACAACTTATCTCAGCAGAATACAGTTAGCATTAAACACCACTATAAACAAAACAACTGGACTATCCCCATTAAAAATACTTACCGGAATAAATGGACGTACACCAGAAGTAGGGTTACTTTTTTCACAATTAAATTTAGAACCAAAATACGATGATTTAGCAGCCTTGAGAAAAATCGCTGGTGAGAGAATAAAGGAAAATGCAACTAAAATGAAAAAAAAAGATTTAATTCCAACAAGATCACGCCAACTCGATTGGAAGTAGGCACAAAAGTTGTTTACAAAAGTAACCAAATTAGAAAATCTAAATTAAATGTGCATTTTGAAGGCGTATATGAAATAATTGGAATTTTGTCTAATGATCGATATAAACTCAAACGGAGGCACTCGAATTTAATCGTTACAGCAGCTAGAGATTCTATAAAACCTATTATAGAATAATGTGAGGCTTTTAATTAAAGCAATTATTATTAATAGAGGTAAGGTTTATACTTCAATTCGTTTTAATTTGAACTGGTAGACAAGCTTAAGATTGCCTCTGACCTATGAGTGAACTAAACAAGCTTAAGATCGCTATGGAGCGCTTCTTGAGTGGATTCTGACTTCAAACTGATAAGCGAAATTATCTTCTCAAAGTTTCTCGATTCCGGACGCTTCTTTTTGCAACGACAAACGGCATAATGTAACAATACCAGCGCACTGTAAGATTTGTCTATGATATTAGGGATCGAAAGCTAATGCTCAAACAAAAGCCATCTTACTTACAAGTGACGAGGAATATAAGAGCAACAAAAAGGAACCGAAATAAATATGTATTACAAAAGTTCCAGCTTCTTTTTATTTTCTATGTAAAAAAAATGAAAAGAAATTGGAATGTATGGCGCGGACGTTACCGAAACTATTTTCGAATCACTGAATGCATTTCGACCATATATTATTTTTGTAATAACCGTATTGAGTTAACAGAAAAAAAAAACATAAAAATAAACCATTATTTTTGAGGTATATTCTTGATAATTGAAGTTGGGTTGTATGTAGTATTCAAAAGAGATATGCTGTAGTGGAAATCTTTACGGTAGATTTTGAAATAATTATTTGGCCATTTGTTCGTTGGCTGAGATTAATAATGACAAATTTTGATAGCCTATAAATACATTTCTTGTTCCAGATTGTAGCTATGGAGTAAATAAATCTGAGAGTTAAAGCATAGACGATGAAAATTATGGCTTAATGAATAACTGATTTTTGTTAAAGAAGAATTCAAGTCCGAAAGTATTTGAAAATACTTGAAAATACTATTTAATTATTTTGATTTGTTAATTATTATAAATTGCAAATACGAAAATTATGTAATAAAAATAAAGAAAAAAAAAGTTAACAGCTAAAATTTATGAACATCGAGAGCGATGTATGTTGCAGGATGGCCGTGATGGATAATATTCTATAATAAAATATGCGCCATCTAGTAGATATTTATGAATATCAGGCAACAGATTTGTGATCAGACCTTAAGTGAAAACGTTTCGAAAACAGTATTTGAATTTCAATTCCAGTTTGTTAGTTTGTCTGGAAGAAGGCGGACCGGTGAGAAAGGGGCATTCTCACCGTAAGCCTCCTTGAAGGAAGTTGTTCTAATACAGCCCAGACTGTAATACTTTTTACTAACATGTATATGTATATATACATACATATAGATGGAGAAAAAGAAGTTTTACTTCAGCCCATTCCTCTGCACCATACGGCAGAACTGGGATGATGAGGGTCTTTATAGAGTCTCTTTAGAGTTTCTCGGAAGATTTTATTTCATTATAAATTGACATTGCCATTAAGTGTGAAATACAATATAATTCAAATGGCCGCCTCGGGAAGATTCTGCGATTATTTTGAGGTAATTTTTAACCACTTTTTCGCACATCTCGGGCGGTATCTTGGCAATAACTTGAGTAATGTCCAAGTCATGATCTTCATCGCTGGCTTAAATTGGTGTACGACACGTTCAATTGCTGCGAGCGCCGGGAAATCGATAAATTCAGATCATCAGCAACAGTTGCACTTGCAAAAGCAATATTTTCGACTGAGCGTGCATTACGATTATGCACACGCCTTACGACATCAGTACCGCTTCCACTCTCTTCAAGCTTCTTCACAATTTTACCGATTGCTTGACGTTCATAATCATCGCGTAAAAAGTGGTTACGTTTTAATCACCACTTTTGTAGTAAGTCTTAATAATTTTAACGCATTGTTCGATTGTTAAGCAATCCCTTTTCGTAAATGGCAAACATTGAACTAATATTATGACACTTCAAATGACAGCTGAGTTTGACAGGAAGGTGTCAAATGCCAGCGCTACCAACTTGAAACTACGAAATTAATGACCCGTATATCCAGGATACAAAATCGCGTTATTTTTGAAGCCCAGAAACTATCAGAAACTAGAAGAAATGCCACAATCCGCAAATGTTGTTGGAAACCTTCAAATACTTTGATTAGAGCGGAGGGCTTTTCTAAACAACTTGTGATCGTTTAATTGCAAATTCAAACGGACACCCGAATGACATGATAGAGAGGGACGAAAGCCTACAGTGCCGGGGCTGCATTTAAAATGCAATGGCAAGTGGCATATGCTAAAGGATTGCAAGATAGATGATAATAATTGCAAATTCGGTGTGGGAACTACCGGATGTTCAGACTTCCAGTTTTGGTTAAAGATGACACAAAAGCGTATTACGAAGGAATATCCAGCTTAACCTCAACCAAGGCGTAGCAGTACAAGAGCTTCTTATACAGGTGGATCATGGCCACGATGTAGCCATAATTAGTGAGCCATATACAAATTGTATGGACTCTGGACAGAGTAATGTTTATAGCACAAGCCAAACAGCAACCGACCTTTTAAAGAGACGCCAGAGATTCTTGGATTCGACGTTCAATTTGGGAAAAGATATAACCAGCGGCACTGACTGAGTAAAAAAAATTGTGTAAAGCTGAAGAACGCCAATGTTCTAGCCCGGAGAGTGCTTGACTTCTTTTAATCGTCGCTTCTTCAAAAATCGGTTGAAAATACGCTAGGAGTTGCATTCTTGCCTCTGGAACAGTGTCTGAAAGTAGTAAGCCCCCGTACGTAAAACGAGAGGACAAAAGTTGAGTTCAAATACCCATAACCCTGGGAGGTCCAACGTAGCGGTTATATGCTAAAGACTAGTTTAAGAAGCGTTTCGGTTGCTTACCAGTGGGACAAATTCACCCTTAAAACACAAGTAAAACTACGGCGTGAACCTTTCTCCCATCAATTGTGAATATGCCCTTAGCCCTTACCCTTCGATACCCGTGTACACTTTGACAGATGAAAGGCTACCATGAGCTTTAGTGTTCCCTACACCCAATTGTGCTGCAGGCGTCAATTCTCCTCTTTTTCACTATTCCGTCTGCCACTCTCACTTCGATCTTTATCAACACGTTTCCATTCTTCCCTTCGCTGGCCCATTTGAATCAACAAAGCACCAGCAATGGCAGCAGCATCATAGTCATCGTCTTCACCAACAGCTAGCAACAGAGGTAAATTTCAATTTCACTGAAGCCTCCTTCATGCCTTTCTAGTTGGATATACAAAAGGAAAAAGAATACCAACCCGTCGATGACAGCTACAACAGGCACCAGTTAATTTGTTCTCCCGAGCAGCCATTTTTAGTCATTCAGAAGGCAAACAGCCCATGGATACCCAATCATTCTTGACTCTTCTCGAAAACTACACACAATATGCGGATATGGCTGGGCCTCCAATTATCCATACAATTTTAATTAGACAAGGCAAATGGAAATGTTGCAAGTTTGAAGTAATTGCAATACTCCGTCTCGATGTGTGTGTCTCATTCCCAAGCCATGTTCTCATACTGCAAGTATTGTACACTCACACTGTACTCGCGCTGAGTAGGAGTACTCACGTGGGTTTTCATTAACGTAAATAGTTGCACTTTGGCTTAACATCGCTTGTAAGGTTACAAATCGCAGCGAGGGTGAATTATTCAATCATATACGCGATGGGGATGTTTCGCAATTCGAGGGCACTCTTGAGTGCGTTGGAAATTTATGAGCTCAAGATGTACGTGTATACCAATTAAAATTGCCAAAGGGGGTCGCCAACTAAAAGAACAACTAAAATAAATGTCCAAAGGGAATAGAATAGAACGCGCCTGCAAACATATGCATATCAGCCTCACAAAGAAATGCCTTTTTGAAATACTCGTACCTTCGTTAATCATGAGGCAGCCGAAGTAATAAACCGGTGAAAGTATTTGCCTTTTTCTGACGTAACCTTTTCATCCACTACAAAAGACTTGTATATGCCAAGCAAAAGCTTTCCCCTGTAGCCGGAATACTTGAAATGTTATTTTTGAGAGAATTACACACATTATACCAGTTAACATGCTTCTTTACTTGCAAATAAAGAGAACATTTAATCACACTGGGGGCAGATGTGGAGGTCATGTGCAAGGATAGTTTTCTTCATTTGAGTTTAGAGATTTTTCTAATTAACGGGGTATTTGGAGCGTATTCTTGGTGACAATTATGACCACGTTGAATGTGAGATTTTATGTTATCTGTAATACAAAGATCGCACCTTTATATCTGCAGAAAGAACGGGCTCCCAGCCAATAGAGAGTTTCTGCTTGTAGCACCTGATCCTTCTTCGGTGACGGGTCTGGCCGCAGTTCTCCAAAGCATTGTTTCATTCGCGTTGACCAAAGAATTTCGGTCGTGTATAACCTAAAACTTTGCACATTGATAGAGAATTAAAAATGAAACCTATCTACTCCCCTTTTGAGGTGAAATAAATAAAGCATGTACTTTTCATAAGGTCCGATGCATCCTAACCAATTGTCAGACCAACGTCTGATCTTTTGCAGTGATGAAGCATATAGAGTGAATTACATAAGTTTTTCTGAAAGAAAAATGATTTAAGCCAAATACCCCCATTTACAGGTTTTTGTTTGCCTGATTAAGGGTGTTTTCGGAAATGTAAAAAAAAAGTCATTTGCAATTGCATAGGTGTTCGAATACCAGTCTAACAGAAAGAAGCAACATAATTCTGTTCCTGGTCCAACGTTCCATATTCTCCTCTTGAGCTTGATTTGGGGATCTACAATAATTTATTTGCATTCAATTTCTAATTCCTAATCAAAAAACACATTCTAAACGCTCAATCTAGATCTAGACCGTGACCAGGACAGAGAAAACTCCTCTGAGCATGATGATGACGATGAATCCATTCCCAGATATCACGCACTTTCACGTACTACACAGCAAATTGAGCAAATGCAAGATCGTTTTTTATCTGCCTTGCTGCACGGCAGACGACACGCAAGTGACGTTTACGAACATCTGACCTTTGCAGAACTGGGCTGTCATCGCGTAAGACGACGATCGAATAACGACGTCGTTTCGACGATTGTATTGCTTCGTGTATCACTAAAATGGTTGAATCGTCGTTTTGGACGATTCACTAATGCTTCGTATAACTCATTGAACTGTCAAATACAGACGATTGAACGATAGCGAATGAACGATTGCTATTTTACAATCGTTTCATCGAGTTTGGCGCATTTTTCAGTTTTAATTAGGTCTGAGAGAAATATAAAAAAATAATTAAAGAAAGACACATAAGTATGCTCTCTTTGGAGGCGACTCACTCTCATCCAAATTGTAAAAGAATGCACTCTTTGCAAAAAAAAAAAAATGGTAATTGCACTTTTTTGGGATATGAAATGAATTTCATTTATTTGTTCCATAATTTCATACATTTTTAATGCAATCAGAAAAAAATGCAATTATTAAATTGCATTCATTGATTTTTTTTAGAATTCGCCCCTTAGCAATAAAGATTCTACTACCTAGCATTTCGTTTCTATTTTTGCATTAAATGCCCAATTCCATCTCAATCAAGAGAAGAAAAATAAACAGATTCAAAAAAAAAAAAAATTTCCATACATTTTTAATTTTTTTAGGTGTCAGAGTTTGTTTACAGTCATGTTCAAACTGTTTTAAATAAAAACGATGGACGACACGACCGAACGATGCGATTGTGATGATACACGAAGCAAACTTTTGACGACGTCGTTTAATACAATCGTTTGGACGATGATCGTCTTAAAAGTTACGCGATTGCAGTTTTGCTATGATGACGTTTCCGAACACATGACTTTGGCAACTTGCGTTTTCGAACATGCTGCAAAAGCAATTTGATGCAGATGACATTTCCGAAAACACCCTAACTTAAAACTTAGTAATAATGCTTTACAATGCTAGTTCTACTTAAGGTTTCTCAACATTTTTTTAGTTCTTACTTCATGCAATATTACATGACCCTAACCGCTTTTTAATTTTTAATTAAATAATTTCTTTTGAAACCCTCAATCAAATTTAGATTTAAATGTTTACATATTGAAAGAGAATTAAATTTTATTAGAGAAGTGGTTGGTTATTTTCAAAATGACCAAAACATGCTTAGAAGAACACCAAAAATCGTTCCGAAAAACAATACAAAAAACTTCTAAACTCAAAAAATATAAGATGCTCAAATGCACGTCAAACAACACAGTCCAAGAACTCTCCAAAAATGGCATTTAAAACACTTTAAAACCGTGTTAAAAAACGAATTAAAATGACTTCAAAAATACGTCAATAAATACATTTAAAAAAAAAGAGGTCGTAGACATAGGCAATTAAAAATGCCTGAAAAGCGGATCAAAAAACGAATTAAAAGTACTTCAGCAACGGGTCAAAAACTCATTATAAGTTCTTTGAAAAACACGTCAACAAATGTTATATAAATAGTAACGAAAACGGTTTCAAGTACAAAGTGAATAAAGCATTAAAAACGCTTTAAAAACTGCGAATTGTCGAAAATAAAAAAATAAAAAAATAATCATCAATAAATGTATTCAAACATTATCGAAAAATATTTTAAAGATAGATAATTTTACTACGTATAATTTTACATTTACTTGTTGCCGCTACAATTTGCAATCACAGAGACACGATATAAATAATCTTACTACTGAACAAAAAATTTAAGCGATATTATTTTTTGGAAATAAATATTTTATTTTGAGGAAACAACGAAAAAAAACCCCCAAATTCACAAAAAAAAGAAGAAGATATATACATATATATATAAGATAAAAAGCGTCCTAGAACTCAAAAATAATTAACATTGAATTAGATAAACACATATATGGTATACCGCATTTAGTTCGTTTATCAGATGATTCTCCGGAAGATCACATCTTAATTTGAATGAATCGGTGAGTTTTCGTATTCTGTCGAAGATCATTTCAGAATTTGCCCTAAATGTAGTTCTGCAGTTGAATGATGCCAGGACAGATTAAGCATCATTTTAAGTAATTTATTTTGCGAGATTTGCAATTTTTTGATATGACATTCAGCACAACTACCCCAGACCAGAGACAATACTGAGACCACCAACTCCGACCGATTTCCCGTTACTTAGCCTACAAGCTATATTTTTACGGAGTGGTCACGATTTGGTGCGCTAGTTTTGTTACATAGAAATTCGTATTGACAAATGTCACGAAACTTCAAAAATTCCGGCTCACCAACACACTCCCAAAAAATATGAGCCACTTCCGCTGTGTTCATAGAATTTTATCCGTTTAATTTGAAATTGTTCGTTTCAGGTGAATAATATTTTTTTTCGGAATAAGTGCACATTTGCTTAAAATATTCATGAAAAATTAACAAAGTAGTTTGGTCGAGGGAAAATAAAAACATTTTGAGCAAAATTTTCTTCATTATTCAAGAAAAATTTACGCACGAAATCGAAGTTAATGATATCCAAAAGCGGAAAATACACAACCATGTATCTAGTAAATAAAACACCCCCTTTAGTTTTATTAACAAAAGAAATGAAATTATTCGCATTTTAACAATTGATGACATGCTACCTGAATATGGCCACCATAAAAACTTCTCCATAATTATCCCCCCTAGGGCTGACTGGGAAAAATATAAACCCAATCCTTCACGACTTGACGTCATCTGGTATACAGATGGCTCTAAGATGGAGTCGGGGACTGGCTCTGGAATTTACGGTGAGTCGCCCCAGGTGAACTTGTCAGTCAGCCCTGGGAAAAACTTAACCATATTTCAGGCTGAAGTCCTCGCAATCAACCATTGCGCTAGAATAAATCTAAGTTCTAACACACGTGGAAAAACCATATTTATATTTTCAGATAGCCAAGCAGCTCTCAAAGCCCTTCACTCATCTGTCATAAAATCTAAACTCATTTTAGAAACATTCACAACAATCTATGAACTTTCTAAATAAACCTAGTCATCCTCCACTGGATCCCAGCCCATAGAGGATTTGAGGGTAACGAATCAGCTGACTCACTGGCTAAAATCGGAGCAACCACTCCACTTATCGGACCTGAACCATTCTGCGGAGTCAGCAAAAACCATTTCAGGAACTATACTAAAAACCTTTCTCGTACCGAGTAAAATGAGATCTGGCATAGTAAATACAACTGGGCAAAACTGTACCAGACAATTTTTCCCCAAGTTCTCCCTCAGAAAATCACTCTTTCTGATTAATCTGGACAAAAACAACCTGAGAATCCTAACAGGAATAATCAGCGGTCATGGCCTCGTGAAAAAACATCTCCACCGCATTGGCGTCTCACCGGACCCTATATGTAGACTCTGTCTTGAGAGTGATGAATCCTCTCTTCACATACTCACAGAATGTCCGGCTCTATGTCGTCTCAGAAAAAGCATCCTTGGCGATGAAATTGTCAATTCAGTAACCCTTTCTGACATACACCCAGAGAAGATTCTTGTCTTCCTGACCGCCTCGGGAGTGAAAAGGTGGCTCTAGGAATCAACCAGGGTAGGCACAATAGGCTCCTTTAAGAAGCCGCAGTGCCAGAGCCCTCCTTGAAGGCTCTCGCGCTCTACAATCTAATCTAATGGTTTGTCTATGCCCCAGACTTGACAACCATATAGAAAAATTGACTTTATAAATAATGATTTTGTTTTCCTTCGATAAAAGTGATTTTCTGTTCATGAAGAGATATAGGATTTTAGTAGCAATATCTGATTTCTTTAATGTTTTTGCAATATGTTCTTTAAATGTTAGTTTAAGGTCAAGATGTATGCCAAGATATTTTACAGAGGGTTTTCTGTTCATGAAGAGATATAGGATTTTAGTAGCAATATCTGATTTCTTTAATGTTTTTGCAATATGTTCTTTAAATGTTAGTTTAAGGTCAAGATGTATGCCAAGATATTTTACAGAGGGTTCCCACGATTTGACATCCATTAACCGTAAGCCAACTGGTGGGAAGAAAGCAAGGTTTTCTTTTCCTGGTAAAAAAGATAGCTTGAATATTCTCCATATTAAGCTTTATTTTCCACTTTGTGTAATATTTCTCTAATATTTTCGCCACAGTTTTTAAATTCGTCTCAATGTTGAGACCGAATTCAAGTGACGAAAAAATTGCAGTATCATCCGCATATATTGCAGCCTAACACTACGGTAGATTTGAGAAGACAGATGTATATAGATTATACAAAATTGTTCCAAGAACAGAACCTTGCGGGACTCCGAAATGGAAACAAATGCTACTCGAAACACTACTATTGACATACACTTTAAAGGAACGATTTGACAAGAAACTATGGAAAAATTTTGCATAGATATGGGGGAGAATTAAAATTAATCATTTTATAGATGAGACCATTATGCCCAAAAAATCGCTTCAATAAAACAACCAGAAATTATTATTATTATTATGCACACGACCTCACTCCATTTATTTATTTATTTATATAATGATTTTCTATTCACTGAATTTATTATTATTTTGTAAAACATGTTATGTTTAATTTTTAGCGTGTCTGAGTGTGTGAATCACCATTTATATTTTATTATTAATTTATTTATTTATTTATAATTATGTTTGGTTGTCTGATTTTATGAACATGAATAATTGCTTTTTTAAATTTGTTAACATTTGTAAGCGTTTTAATTTCATTGGGAAGGTTGTTGAACAGATTTATCCCCTTGAACATTATTGTGTTTTAAGCGCGCACTGTGGATTTAAACTGTGGCCTAAAGTTGTGTCCTTCTCTGAGATTGTATGGTTGACTTTCACTAATATATTTTAAATTGTTACCTAGACAGCAAGTAATTTTCCATTTGAAATATAAACACTAAGACACTAAATTTAATTTGCTGCCTAACATTGAACCACCCTAGTCTGTCCAACATATATCTGATGAGGGTTAACTAAAAATGGCATTTCAGTAATACCCCCTCATAGCACTATTCTGGAGTTTTTGCAATCTTGTTAGGTCTGCTTCTGTTGGAAGAAACAAATTTGTAGTGCAGTAATGAAAAGGTGGCCTCATAATAGTGTTATAGATTTGTATTGCCGTCTTTGTTGAGATCTTCGCTCTTATTTTAGTAAAGAAGTCTATTTTTTTAGAAACTTTTTTACATACGTAATCTATATTAGCTTTCAAATTAATTTAATTATCTATAACAACATCTAGATATTTAAATTCATTGACGAGTTCTATTCTTTCACCATCTAAGTTCACATCTACATTTACGTTACTATTCATACACATACATTTTGTTTTACTAATATTCAATTTTAGTTTATTAATTTTCAGCCATTTGCTTAAAACTTCTAAATCATCATTTATTTTATGTTGCAAACTTCGATACAATTTCCACTTATAACCAATAACGCATCATCTGTAATTATGCACAATTTACTATTTTTTTACAATCAAAAAAAGGAATACCCCCAATACTGAGTCCTGTGGCACTCCTACACTCACTTCGCATGCACTAGCAATATCATTATTGACCACTGTTCGCTGAGTACGACCGGTTAAATAGGATTTAAATAATTCGAGTTCATTATCTTTTATTCCGTACGACGATTTACGACGATTTCATGATCTGTCGTCTCAAAAGCCCACTTGAAATCCAGAAATACAGCTACAATCACCTCTTTTTCATCAATCTCATTTTTCCAATCTTCAATCACCCAGTTTAAGTCAGTTTCACACGAGTGTCCTGGTCTAAATCCCTACTGATGTTGTTGTTGCACGAGTGTTTTCATAAAAGGGCAGCATTTGTGTTTACAACTTTTTCAATAGGTTTAATCATAGACTCCTTCCATCCACTTTGCAAATTACCTGTTCCCATATATTTATTTGTTAAAGAGATCTCTTAATACTGGACCTTATATTTCTATTCCATCTAAAAGCATATTTGCGGTCATAATGCTATAATCTCTTTTAGTACCCATTTTCTTTAACACTGTCGCAATGTCTTTTGTACGTATATTTTTAGATTTGAACACAGTATCTACCTGTACTAAATTATCTTCATAACTTAACTTAGGTATTTCTTTAATAATGTTTTCAACACTATTTACAAAAAAAGTATTAAAATCACATGCAATCTGTTTACTACACTATATTTCCACCAAGTGTAAAGTTACAGATTTCACTCTGTTCTTTATTTAAAACAAGTTGTTTAATATTCTTCCACGTACCTTTTCGGTTTCGCGCTGAGTTAATCTGTTTTTCTTATAAAGTTATCATTCAAATACCGCAGTTAACTCTTGCATAAATTTCTTGCTAGCTTATAATCATTCCAGGATTGCCTATTGTTTCTATACTTTGCTATTTTTTAGCTATTTTTTTTAATATTTCTTAGTCTTGCTAGCTTTTTATTATACCATTGACATTCATTCACACGTACTCTCTTTTCATTTACCATTTTCTTAACGATTATCAGCATTTCATTAGTAAACAAATCTGCCAATACATCTACATTACTGTTTACAATATCTACGCCAACAAAGTCACTGTAACAACTGTTTAGAATAAAAAACATTTCGATTATAGTAAATTGTTTTATATTTTTTATAAGTATTTTAATAATTCTAATTTTCATCGTTATGTCAATAGTAATTGTCTCGTGATCACTTATTTTGAAATATTTACTACTTTTTGCTTTTATTTGCTTATTATTTGTAATGACGTAATCCATTAGTGTGGACGAAGCGCTTATTATTCGTAATGACGTAATCCATTAGTGTGGACGATTGATCCGTTATTCGTGTCGGTTGATCATTAATAACAGATAAATTGTTTACACAACAAACAGAGTTAATTTGATATTTGTAAGTAAGCACTGAGTCAATCGATATTCAAATCACCTACCTACAATCAATTCTCTGTCCATAACAATGTTTTCAATGAACTCTCCGAATATGTGTTTCACTTAAACAGATTAAATGAGGCAATGCCTGGCTTGCCATTGCTTCTAGTTCGCTAAAATTATTTGTAAGTCCCTGTACATTTAAATATATACACGTTAAGGTATAAAACAACGAGATCGATCATATGAGTTTTTCTGCAGTCTCTCTGCAGGGAAATTCCTCCTGCACTATGCACTATTAGGTAGCATAGAGTAGGCTGCGAAACGCAGCTCGGTGGGTGTGGTAGGTAAATTGAGTTCATATCATAAACTAAGTATTAAATAGACCGTCAGCTCAGCCAACTTAAGAGAATTTGCCTACATGCTGTTTTCCGTGTTACTATGTGGGAAATTATACGTGCCATGTTAACGTATATTGCACAGAGAAACCTGACAGTTCGTTCAGTTTTTTTCTTTTATTACCCCTCCCGCCATTACGAAATTTTTTTCCTGCTTCGCATGCATAATGTATTTACAGATAGGCAATGGTGTAAGTGCGCGAAAGCTGACGGTCTATTTAATACTTAGTTAATGGTTCATTTATCATAGACAAATCATACTGAGACACCCAAATCGCAATCCTCTTCCCGCTGGCCCCTCAATTTTTATTCAAATTCACCATTTTGTTTTCCTATTGGTGGTATGCCAATTAAGAATCCATGTGATATGCAAAAACATACAAAAAATACAAAAATAAATGTTGCCAACCGCGGGGAAAAGTGAAAGAGTTCGGGAATACCACTTTTTTACATTACTGAAGGCGAATAATTCGATTTTATTGGTCAATAAAACTCTCTACAGGAGATTTTTTACGTATAAGAAACATATTATTACAAATATGGTTATGGATTTACATATTTTCGATATCATTAAAATCGATTTCACGTACACATTTTTCTTAAATAACTGATAAAGGTTTTTTTTATTTTCATGCAACCATTCTGCATTGACAATTTTTCATAAATATTTTAAACAAATGTACACCTATTCCTAAAAGAAATACTATACACACGCATATAAATAATTTTAAATTTAACGGATAAAATTCTATGAACGCTGTCAGCAGCTTTGCCCACAGCGGATGTGGCATATGCAAGGTGCGAGTGTGGTGGTCAGTAAAATCTTTGAAGTTACGTGACTTTTGTCAAGATGAATTTCCATTTATCAAAACTGGCGCACCTAGCATTAGCTACCCCATAAAAATATAGCTTGTAGGCAAGTAACGGGAGATCGGCCGAAATTGGTGGTCTCAGTGTTGTCTTCACGAGTTCGCGTCCGCGCAGATAGTTTCGGAACTAGGGTTTGTTCAGTGAGTCTTAAGAAAGTACTTAGCTGCTAATAGCAAATTCGTTCTCTTTCCATTTTGAGTTTCCGTTGAAAAACTGGGCAAATGGCATCCCTGGAATCGTGCTCCATGTTAATGTCGATATTTAACTTCTCCTTCATTTTTACACAATTAATGCACTTGTTTCTATCACTTTTACACTCTTTTACTTTATGGGCTTCTTCGCAGCATTTTGCACATATTTCGTCTTTGCTCTTATATACATCGAAATTGTGATTATCTTTTGACTATAACACTTTCATAATAAACGCGGGATGACTGAATAAATATTTTTTTATTTTTAAAATATCTGTTAAAGCTTCTCAATCCACTTCTATTAATAGCATTATAAGAATTACATTTTTTTATTTTAGTTTTGTAATGACTTTCACACAGTTAAGCTCCTTAAATGTTATTTTTTAGTTTTGGACAATAATGGCATATCTTAGTTGTGTTTCTGTTAACAATTATTCCATTCCATGCACTAATACTTTCGAATTACGCATTTTGCTCACTTTAGTATCATAGCGCCATACTAATAACCAATTTTAGTCTCGACTTTAAATTTACGGAAGCTCACAATTGCCAAACTTGGATGGAAAATATAGCCACTGAACTACTAAAATTTCGAAACTAAAAATGTTTATAGGCCCATAGTCTTTACTCATTTTGTTTGCAATCTCGATGCCCATAATCTGCTGTTCTGTTTCACTCGAACATTGGATTTTAATCACTCCATTCCTTTTATTCATTATTTAGTTGACATTTGCAGCCAATTCTGAAGGATTTATATTTTCTTTCATTTCTCTAACCGTTTTTGAAGTATAACTTCTTTAGGCGGGCTTGACTTCGGGGGTAAGCTGGTGAATGCGTCACGAAAACGTTACGGAAATTGCAAACGGGACTTGAGAGGCAGATATAAATTAGTGAAGATAGAAAGAGATGGAGTTACGTTTCGTTTGGTATATCTAAGCCACAGCCCACAGTGCAGCAGTGATACCAGATCGGGGGGTTTTTCCCTTTTTGCGGGAACTTCTCACTTATAAGAAGCTAAAAGGGACGAAGGGATTTTTCAGACCTCATAGTACAAAAAGAAAAGGATTTTACTTTTTGGTCAATTTTTGTTCCTAATTGCTCATTTCATTAAGAATAAAAAAATTAGTCAACCTACGATAAAATTAAATATTTTCATGTTTAGAAAAATGTCATTCAAAATATCTGAATGCTTTTCATTTTTTTATTTCCCTAAACTGTTTCATAAAATGACATATCTGTGAATAAAGTCACGAGTACCTACTTCTTAAAATAATAAATTTATTTATTTTGTAAACATTGGAATGTATGTAAAAAAAGCCTTACCTCATTCTCAAATCAAATTTCTGTGTCATTTTTTATGAAAAATCGAGAATAATGAAATATTATTTTCATTTTAATGCCGAATGCAATTTTATGTTTCTTTTTGTAACGTCTTAAAAATGTATAATATTAATATTTATTTTTGTTAGCTTGCATAGTTAATGCATAATGTAACTTGTATTTGTTACTAATAAAAAAGACAGAATTTAAAGAAAATACTTGTTTTTTTTCATTTAATATTTCGTGGGATAAATGTAGGATTTTTTATATTTTGGTGTGGGATAAAAGGGATATTTTGGGTATAGCCGTGGGATAACCTGCCTCTAAAGTCTGGTATCACTGCAGTGCAGGCCTATTGTCTGTATCACACTGTAGGAACAAGAGAGTGGCACCTCCCCTCACCTCGCACCGCCAGGGTCCAACCAACCATATGTGCAAGATGTGCAAATGCACAGGGCGCCAAGTTCTGGAGCGCATTGCTAGGAAAGAAAAATTAATTTTATCTTGCGTGAACAAATACTGCCATTTGCATTTTAAACAAAATGATTGTTCAAATAAGCCCAAAATAACAACATCCATCACACCTGTGCTGAATTATTTCTTGCAACTTCAAGGAGAATCTAACTCAAAATACCGCAAAATAAAAAATTCCACTAGACATTTATGCAAGTTCACTTCTTACTTACATAATCTCAAAATATTCCACCCTGTTCATGTAGGTATATTCCTTGCACATCCACTTAAATTTAACAAAAGAATCTAGTTCAAAAATCTCAAAATAAAAAAAACCCCACTGAAAGTGTACCTCCTGGGTGATGTGGAAAAGACTTATTCATGTGTGCAAATATGAAAAAAGGGCGCTTTCTGTAAATCTTGTACAGGCCGCTAGTTTGGCTGGAGCTGCCACTGCGCACCGCACACATTTTCTTTCTCTCTTTCTTTCATAACCAGTTGTTTTTCGTATATAGACACAGGTCACGCCTATTGCACGGTTGCCACTTTGGTATTTTTTTTTATCCAAATTTGGTAATTTTTTTTTTGCTTTTTTAGTTTCGGTAATTGGTAATTTTTATCTGGTTATGGTAACTTTTTGAGCAGATGAACCAAGAATGCGAGCTCGATATCAACTCATTTAAATGCTACCTTACTGTTTCTGAGTGAACGCATTGCATTATTTGCATATGCGTCATCACCATCCATATAAACCTGTTTTATTCATTTTTCAAAAAATTACCGAATGCCCTCATTTTCTTCTTTTGACAGATGGTAAACTTCGAAATATTTTCCTGTTTCTGTTTATAACTACTTTGAGATATGGATAGGTCAATTAATCATATTATTTATATACAGACATAAAACTCTAGTTTGTTAAAGTTTTGTTAAAAGAAAAAAACATCGAGAATGGTAGATGATCCCATGCCTTCTAGCAGCTGGTAATTTTGTGCAGAACGTTGTTGACGTTGTTTAATTGTTTAAAGACTGACAAAGTTCCTACTATGTTCCTTATTGAATTGAAAAGTCTTATGTTTTATAAAAGTTTATTTTTTAAGCAAGCAGATATTTTAAAAATTAAAAAAAATAATTTGAGTCTTTTTTTGTGGCCTATTGTCTGTATCACGCTGTAGGAGCAAGAGACAGAAAAGCGCGCAGACATTTTCTTTTTCTCTTCCTCTCATAGCCAGTGTATATAATATCTCAGTCAGTATTTCGTTTGCGAGTACATACAATCAGCGATAGCGGCCCCGACAACCGCAGATTGTAACACTGCTATGATTACTTTTTGGTACTAGAAAATTTTAATAAAAGACGATTTACAAGAGCGGTTTTTTTTTTTGCTTTTTCCCTTTATCCCACGGAAGGCTTTAAAGACATCGAAATTACCACAAAAAGGGATAAATCCCACGATATAACAACACTGCATACAATCATATAGAAGGATGGAGCTAAAGAAGTTTTACTTCAGTCGTGTGGTCTAAAGCACACTCGTTTTTTTTACAGCCTTGCACTTGTTTTGGTTTTACCACTATAGGCACTCTTATTCCCTCTATATTTTTCTCGAACACCGCTTATCACACCTTCCACACACTCTCTTATTTCCTTTACACTCTCTTTAAAAATGTTCATTAATTCTTTTCTTTTTTTCGGCAATTGTTTTTAAATTTTTTTCGTGTTTTTCTTTTAAAACCCGCATAAATTTGACACACTCACTGCACAGAAAACAAAAACGTTCTTATTTTCTTGCATTCGCTCAGTGTCTTATTTAGTCACTTTAAATCAAACAATTTACCACAAAAATCAAATGCTTGGTTCGTTTCGCAACGATTTGTTTTTACACAACCAAACGAAATCCATATTTCCGAATTCAATCGAGAAAACAATTAAACACTTCGAAAATGTTTTTTTTTTTTTGTTTTATTAACTAATACTATGATCCCACCAACATAATAAGGCAAAGTGATTTATAAATCACCGAACTTTACGTAATTTAGTGTGACATTTTTGTCAACTTTGGCGAAGACCTGCTTTAATGTGTTTAATGCATTCTATCGCATTCTTCAATGTATGTATTTAAGGTATAGATTTGGTATCAATACCTTGAAATAAACCACTGAAGAGTAACACAATTAAACATTTGCGTGAATAGATTTTAGTTTTTATAAAGCCAACTGATACATTGCTTTGCAAAACATGCTGCTGTTTGCCAGATTCTGTTTCTAGAATGTAATTTTATAGATATTAATAACCTACAAAAGACTCAACTTTTTTTCCCTATGTTCCTTTTCAGACAGACTGTTGTAATGAAGGTAAGTAGTTCATAATCAAACAAAGCCAAAAACGTTTTCATGTTGAGAATTCATCATGGCGTTGGAAAAAATAAATTTATTACAATTCTGCCACCGGTATACATCATCCGTCCGGGAAGTTATTTCAACAATATTCTCAACGGTGAGTATAATTTGAAATCGCTTAGGATGCCATTGTCTACAGGTACACAGCAGCAGGTGGTGCCAACATTTAAGGAGAATTACAAATGCAAATACCTGAGCATTGCTCCACTGCTTCCTTGGATGCTACAAACGCGCTATTCCGAGAAAATGTAACTTTTCCTAATAGTCATATTTTTAAGGACTTGCGAGAGGTGGAAAATAGTTACGTAAACATAAAATTTTCTTCATCCAATGATGGACGCCTCAGATAGATGCCCGCATCTGTGTATGGAAGCAATTTCAAATAAAATTTTCTTCAAATTTCGCCAAGAAAGGATGTCCCAACATTGCGTGCGGGCCTTTGCATATACTAATTTCACTGACTGAATCTATTTAAGATGAATTTAGAATTACGCAGATTAAATTTCACTTGAAATCAAATTAAGTACCCCCTAATAAATAAATGAGAAAACCGGATATCATCGCTTCGCAGGAAAATTCAGCCTCATACGTGCCTTGTGTAATTTGGAAACATTGTATAGATTGTACCTCTCATCGCACAGATATGTAGATGGTGCGTCGTCATATATCCTTGTCTCATCCTTGGTAGTGCTTCAGTTCATTTCTAGAGACATTGTAATATTTTTGGGAACGGAAATGGCTGCATCCTGTTGGCTGTCGTCATCTTATGGATTGCAATAAGAAGGTTCTTAGCTAGGCATATTCTTGAGGGTATTTTAGTCCATCAATTTCTCATTTGAGATGTTTGTACAGTGCGATGCGAATAATTTAAATGATTTTAGTTATTAATAGATTTACTGGGAAACGAGATCAAATTCGATTCGCATACTAACAGAGGAAGGATTTTTATATGTTAGGGGCATGTTGGAATGCCACTAACTGAAGGAGTCACAGAACGTTTTTAATGGCTTTCGTTTACACTACTTTCATCTTTGGATCATGCTTTGGGATGTCATCTATGCTTTTCATGGTTACTTCGCTGTATACGACATTAAGTAATAAGCAGATGCGATTAAAAAAATGTTAATCCATGGCCGACACCAACCTTGACCTCTCTTTGGGCGCCATTTTAGAGTTCGCTATTTCAATCTCCTGTATGAGTTTTTATCGCTTTCATGCAATGCTTGCATTTGCTTAATTGGAGATAAATAATTTATTGGATAAGAACCACTTTACTCGAAATATAGATACTGACCACATAGTGAGCGCCATTTCCGATATGTATTTATCTGTAGCTTAGAACTTGCATTGGTCATTTTTCGATTAAGGCTGATAAACAAATAATTAAATGGTAATCGAACGTCCGAGCAATGTGAAAAGAATGATTCACGGGTGGGACACCGACTGGAAGATAGAATACACCTAGCTCGAATCACTGGTTAATATATACTCATACATAATGAAGATGTGGTAACTGTGCCCGTAAAAGTAAATTAGCGGTAGTTCTAGTCGAATTTGTTTCGAATTGATACTTGTCATATATGTCCAACAAGTATGTTATGTTCTCTCTTGCTTAAGAAACTACCAACTTCCCCGAGAAGAGTTCGAATGAAGTTTTACCGATTCACACGAAAGGCGTTCTTCTTAGTGATGGGCACTATCGAATGAATTCGCCTATCGAAGTTAGTAACTGAATGATTTCGACTATCGAATGATTTTTTTCATTCATTCATTCATTCACTTGAACAAAATTAGTTAAATTTTTTTTTAGGAAAATGACATTAAAACACGTAAATTTTATGTATTTATGTATATACATATATTTTTTATCATTTTAAATCAAAAAAATGAAATAAAATAAGCCAACAAAACAAATAACTTTTTTAAAGTTCTTTTTACGTTTATTTACATAGATTACATAGATATTTAGGATTTCAGATTAATGCTAATTCATGCATTCAATAGTATTTTTTATATTAGTTAAAAGAGTATAAGAAAGGATAATAGCTATTATTATTTAAATGAAATCTAAATAGCATAATATTAAAAGCAAAAAAATTGAATATCATTTATGTATATTATATTATGAATATAATATATTCAAAGTAATACCTACATACATACACTTCAAAGTTCAAACTAAAAAAAAAACAAAAGAAATATATGCTAAAACGGAAAAGATTTATTATCAACCATTCGCTTCGCATGCATCACCCTCGAACGACGAACTATCGATTCGAATGAATGAAAATGAAAAATAATCTTTCAGATTTCAAGTTCAGTCTTCACTCTTCACTCTTCCTATTTCCGCTTACTACATACCTATTCGTTCATCTTCGTTCGAATAAAAACCTATTTGAACAAAAATGCAAAAAATAGTAACTGAATACTGAATGAACCAAATCGTTCAATCGAAGCTCTGCTCTGCTGTCTGCTCTGACCTCTCTCGCTCTCTGCTCTCTCTGATATACCCAAAGAAAACAGTAGTTGAACGAAAAGTTGAATGAATGAATACATTCAAACCTGCAACCGAAAGGAAATAGTAATAGTAGGTTGAACGAAAATTTGAATAAACGAATGAAATCGTTCAAAGACACTATCGTATCGAGTGAAAAAACGTAGGCGAATAACTTTTCTTCGTTCATTACTATTTTTAATTCGACTGAATGATTTTTCATCTGCTATCGAATGAAAGAATTTTTAGGCACTATCGAATAAGTCGATAGTTTTTATTCGATAGTCCCCATCACTAGTTCTTCTATACTTGTGGCATCAATAGAGACTACGCAGCCCTCTAAACATCACAAACAAATAATGTCGGTCTTCATACACAGATGCCTTAGGCAAGTGATTCAATTTTAATACTGTCGAGTCCGCAACTGACGGAGTTCATATTACATCAGGTGTTTGAGAAAATTTAAGAAGTACTTATTGGTACCTACCATCTGTGTTTATATGTTAAGGCCGTATACTTAAGGCCAAGCGACATACGGCCAAATTTTAGTACTTGTCGCCTTCCCAAGGCCTCATATGGCCAAATTGTTCTAAGATATAATATCAAATATTGTTTTTCATATTTAAGACCAAAGTGGTTTTGTTTTTGAATTTGAGAAGTTAATAAAAAAAACAAAACACTTTCGTCTTACAAATACCTAGATATTTATATTATTTAAAAATATTCAAAAGAGATTGAAGGAGCTTTTGCAACCTAAAAGGCTTAGAGCCTTAACCGGCGGTGATGTCAATAATAGTCAATGCCTTAGGCTGGTATGTCCTTGCGTGAGTAGGCAACAAGTTCCCATAGCCCAGTGGTGCTAACAATGGGCCGATCAGAGAATGAGGTTTCCCATTTAACTAAACTTTGGTCAATAATGGGCATTTTAAAGAATTTCGAGAGAATTCCGTTCGCGCTCCTGATTTTCGAACTTTGTTTCTCGCTCTCAGACAGGTGGCTCTACGGGACTTAACTTCCTCGTTCTCCCAAAGCGATCTGCATAAACTGCGTTTTCTTCTTTGTTGATAGTTTCCCCAACCATCACTTTTGCAAAATCAGTGCCTATGCCATGTTTTGTCATCTCTCTTGCTGGAACTTTCATCTGACCGCCTGATGGTCATTGCAAAGTGTTCACAGTAATTAAGGTTTCGTTCCGGGAGGTATTGGAAACGTAAAACGATTGACGGCATGTCCGTTTTTCGGAAGATTTTTCGTATTTCTTGCCTCCCGGTGTCCTGCAATCCAATTCAGTTCACAAAGCATCGAAGTCTTCTGACGAATAACTTGCAATCGTACAAATACATTCATTATCGTGGCAGTCATAGAATCGAATCTATACACTGCTGACAGATAGTTACAAATAAAGTCCATCCAAAAACCTATCAACGCAGTTACGCCTCACCGACTTTTATTGTCAAAGTTGGGACGATCTAAAGGCTTCCAATGTATTACGGAAGCTCAAGTGCTCCAAACTCAGCTTGACGAAGTCTAATGACCCATTATACTCCCCTGGGCCTACAAAGTACAAACCTTTGTCACTTCAATGGCAAAGACATTGCAATCAATACAAGACAACTTTTCAACACGAATAAACTTATTGCCTTCGATACGGTGAATGAGTTCCCCTGAAAAGAAGTAATAAATATTCCAAAGCACGCTATACAGGCGGCAACAACTTTTCACAATTCAGAACTTCCCCTCCTCCCATCATTAACACAATCGTCCTAACGGCCATTGTTGACCTTATGCTCGCTCTGGCGATTACATTGACGACAGTTTGCGCAGTACTTAGCTATTAAGCATATTATAGCTATGCGGTGGCATACAACTTTTATTAGATCAACGTGTCTCCTCCACCATAGATTTACAGGCACAGGCGTTCCGACTGCCATCCGGAAGTCCAATGGATAACAGGAGGCTAGCAGATATCTCTTCTGACTCATGTATTCGTAATAACAATTATTGCCAAACGAATTATGTAGCCTGATGAAATCTGTTATGGAGGGGAGTGATTTTTGCCGGAACTAATTTAGCATTCAGAGTGTCGAAACAATTTGTAACAAATTTTGGATGGAATTTAATTAATTTGTCTGTAATGTCTAAATAGGGAATGTTTATTAAGTAGAAGTGCAGGTTCAAGAATGTCGTATTTTCGTAGAAGCAGACAATGGAATACTTTGGGTAATGGCACACACACAAGTATCGGCACACTACGACTCGAAATTCATTGGTGTTCCCTTCTAAAGGGTGATTTTTTAGCTGGTTTGGTTTTGGCAACACTGGTTTTGACAGCTGACGTGTGTTTAGTACCTTGTGTCACTGTCAAACAGCTTCAGTTTGGTTTGCAATTTAACCATGGATCGTCTTACAAATGAACAACGCTTGCAAATTATTGAATTTTACTATCAAAATTCGTGCTCGGTTCGAAATGTTCATCGCGCGCTGCTTCCATTTTATGATCGGCATTCTCGACCTTCTGAGCAGTCTATTAGGAAGATTGTGACCAAATTTCGCACCAAATTTACTTTGTTGGACATTAAACCACCAACACGTTTACGTACTGTGCGTAGTGAAGAAAATATTGCGGCCGTATCAGCTAGTGTGACAGAAGACCGCGAAATGTTGATTCGGCGCCGTTCCCAGCAGTTAGGCCTTTGTTACAGCACTACGTGGAAAATTTTGCGGAAGGATTTGGGCGTAAAGCCTTTTAAGATACAGCTGGTGCAAGAACTAAAGCCAGCCGACCTACCACAACGCCGAATTTTTGGTGAATGGGCTCTTGGAAAGCTGGCCGAGGATCCGCTTTTTTATCGAAAAATTGTGTTCAGCGATGAGGCTCATTTTTGGTTGAATGGGTACGTAAATAAGCAAAATTGCCGCATTTGGAGTGAAGATCAGCCAGAAGCATTGCAACAGCTACCAATGCATCCCGAAAAAGCCACTGTTTGGTGCGGTTTATGGGCCGGCGGCATTATTGGGCCATATTTCTTCAAAGATGATGCGAATCGCAGCGTTACTGTCAATGGTGAACGCTACCGAGCGATGATAACAAACTTTTTTTTGCCCGAAATGGAAGTTCTTGACTTGCATGATATGTGGTTTCAACAAGACGGTGCCACATGCCACACAGCACGCGAAACAATGGCGCAATTGCGAGGCGAGTTTGGTGAACAGTTAATTTCACGTTTCGGGGCGGTCAATTGGCCGCCTAGATCGTGCGATTTGACACCATTAGATTATTTTTTGTGGGGGTATGCCAAGGCTAATGTGTATAGGGACAAGCCCGCTTCGATTGACGCACTGGAAGCCAACATCCATGCATTCATTCGTGAGATACCGGCCGATATGTGTGAAAGAGTATGCCAAAATTGGACTCAGCGGATGGGCTACCTGAGACGCAGCCGCGGTCAACATTTGCATGAAATTATCTTTAAACATTAAATTGCAAGGTTCAAACTATCGATTCAAATAAATATTTCATTCATTTTTTCGAATTTTTTGTGTTTTTTTTTTAAAAAAAGTTCTAAACCTCTTAAAAAATCACCCTTTATTTCTGCAGGTCACTTAAGGCGAGGTCTTTCGATATTAACCGCGCTAACCGTTCGAGTATGAAAGACTTTTTCTGTACGGATTAATGGTGTCCACTCGTTCTATATATGGTAGCCATCTTAGATGCCCGATTCTGACACATGCTTAATCAAGACTATGCCCAAGAAAAAAAATTATTCATTATGTGCACGAAATCGTTATTACATTTTAGATTACTCATACCTGTGGCTGTTTGTACAATGTACAAACGTACAAAAATATATTTTAATAACACATTCGCCTAATCTTCTAACAAACAATAATAAATACGACGAATGCATTCGTAAAAAGTTAGAAGTCGTTCGTGGAATTTTAACGAAAGGTAGACATTTTTAAAACATAACGCTTTGTCATTCGTTTTCAGAAAAAGGTGTTCGTGGAATGCAATAATTGTTTTGTACATAATATGTAGGTTTTTTTTTGTAATATGCATTGTTTTGGTTAAAAAAAATTTTATTTAATCGTTCAATACGGCTAAAAGTGAAAGAGGTTTTACCGAATGTATTAATGACCTATATCTTAAAAAGTACGAATTCATTCGTGAACGATAAGTTTTGGTACAATATTTAATTTTTTTGTTCGTACAATGTACAAACGGTCCAATCTTAAGAAATACGTCGGCTGAGCGTTTTTTTTTTTTGTTTAGTGTTGGGAATTCGCTGGAAGTAAAAAATCATCGAAAGACATTGCAGAGCTAATACGCGAGGGATGCTTCTGCAATAGTGATGGACCTTAACTCATCTAAAAAAACTCCCGAGGGACTGACATTCGCCATTCCGAATAAGATTGCACCTAGTCGTACGACTAATCAGCAATTTATTTTTGAATTATTTTATGAATTTAAGGGATCCACCGTTTGTCGGATTTCTAAACTAGTTTTGTTTGAAACAATACCTGATTTCTTAGCTCTAGCTAAATCTTAAAAGATCAAGAGGTTTTATCCGTCTCAATCTCATGATTACATTGTCATTATTTAAAAGTTCTGTTATTTCTGTGTTTACGTGGTTGAGAAGCCTACTTCTGTGTTTCCGAGCAACCTTCTTAACCTCATCTTCAACCATTTCAACATTTAGATCTTTATGCAGATCGGCATTGCGTATATACCAAGGTGCATTAACTATGTTCCTTAGTACTTTATTTTGGAAAACCTGAATTTTTTGTAAATTTGTTTGGCATGTGCATGCCCACAACTGGAGACCGTAGGTCCATACTGGTTTCAGAACTTGCGTGTATAGCAATACTTTATTGTAGTTGGACAGGGATGAGTATCTCCCAATAAGAAAATAGATTTTACTGTATCGCATGTTCAACTCATCTTTGTTTTTCTTTACGTGCGCTTTCCAACGCAGTTTAGCGTCTAGAGTCATGCCTAGATATTTGGCTGTGTTTGAATTGTTAATGTAGACTGGAATGTGCGGTTATACGTAAAATTAATATGGACTGACTTAAGGTCATTTAATCTAATCTGTCATTTCTTAGTCCATTCAGAAATATTGTTTATTGCTGTTTGAAGCTTTTTTGTTGTTATTTCGACAGTTGCTCCCACAACGAGGACAGCTGTGTCATCTGCAAAAGTGGCTATGGTGGTTTCTTTACTTTAATTTTTGTATGTTCGTGCATGTCACAAGGATTTTAATTGACATAACACCGATATGAAAACAAAATGGCGGAAATTGAAAAGAAAAAAAAATTGCTTTTGTAATTTGCGTATCAGTCCTTTGTGCCAGACTTTATCGAAAGCTTGTGCTATATCAAGAAATACTGCAGAGCACACATTTTTCTCTTTTCGATTTTATCTGTTATTCTATGCACCTGATCAATGGTAGAGTGCTTATTTTTAAGTCCAAATTGGTGAATTGGGACAAGCGGTTTTGCATCTATTATTTTTTGTAGACGTTTTTCCAGCACTTTTTCGAATAACTTGGACAACATTGGTAAAATAGATGTTGGACGATATGAGGTAACTTCGTTAGGTGGTTTGCCTGGTTTTGGTATCATTATTACCTCCGCGACTTTCCACATGCTCGGCTGAAAGTAAAAAAGATTTTGTATTAATGTAATAAAAATTTTTTAATTAATACGAAACTTTTGTGTATGAGAAGTTTTTGTGAAACGTTGGTACAGCTTTTACACATGTCGCTGCAAATTTGTTCGTTTGCTTATTATTATGGAAATGCTACACTTTTGCAGTCGATCGATTACATGGATACGGTAAAAATTAAATTCATACTATTAACCTTCGTACCTCACCAGTCAGATAACTGACTTCGGCTAACCGGCAACCATTGAGGTATAATGTTAATCAGCAAGAGAACTATGCCATTAACGTGAAATTATCCTGAGCCGAAGCGAATTTATGTGTAGCGAATCACCGAAATGAATTACAGCAAGCTTAATTAATTTCACGCAAACACAAACCTGAAATGACAACCTATAACGCGAGCGAAATATTTTGCGACTAGCTGGACCGGTACCCGCGACTTCGTCTGCCTAGAATTAGTACTTCGAGTAACTCAAATAAAATATTTATATCGGGTCCAAAACTATCCTATCTTTCAAGCCAACCAATCAGCCCAAGACATTTAAATTCATTGGTAAAATACACAGCAAATGTATTTAATTCTCACCTAAAGTATAGATAACTATGATGAATTTTGCTATACCTAACTTAAGAAATAATTGGTGCGTTATTTAAACTTACCTCCCCATCGAATTCGCGACAAAAAGTAGCCTTTCGACGGTTAACTATTAATTCCTCCTAAAACTGAATATTTTCTCAAAACAGAAACGTCTGATTATGATATTTTGCAATGTATTATCAAATTTAAAATTCTAACATATGAATTAGCATTAAATATTAAGGAATGTATTTTTTATTAAAAAATAGAAGGAAGGAAATAGGAGATATTCGTACACAAATTCAAAAAAGATTAATGATGATTTATTTAGGTATTCATTTGTCTACTACCAATTTCACATATTTTTTAAATAATCTGTTAAAATAAATATGAAAAGGAAGTATACATTTTATAACAACACAAACATAAAACGAATGGTATAAATAAAAATATTGATTCTTTAGAAATATCACATTTAAAACACATAAAAACAAAAAAAAACACATTTAATATAATAAGCAAGAACGAATAACTCTATCCAATTTAAATGACAAGTTTTCATAAAAATTCCTGCAGTCTTCTGGTAAGAACTCTTTAAGTGCTCATGAATGATCCTAATTCTTCTTTGAAAAAGCGAGTGGGCTTGAATTTTAAGGGTTTAAATTCAAAACTCTCATCTAAATTGTTCTAAATTTCACTTTGAGTATTCCTTGGTCATATAAAATTGCTTTTATGTAACTGCGGGGTCACCTTGCTTTTTTCCGGGTCGAATAGAAGAATGGACAAGGTATTCAGTAAAGTCCTTAAAGAAATATATTTAAGGAAAAGGATTTCGGATTTTTTGTCTGGCATCTTAAGAAATACTTATGTAATCCGATGGTAAATGTATGGAAGCGTGTTCAACTTTCTTTCTATACAGCTGTGAACTGAGTCACGCTCCATTTGTGATGTATTTTTGCGTAACGAAACAAGATGCTTCTAAATCGATATCGATTTCTGTAATCACTTTGTTATTTCAAAACATAGCTTTGTTGTCAGTTTTCATTTGCACAGAAAATGTAAGGTAGCCTTGATATAATCCTAATATTATACATAAATGCGAAAGTAAGGTTGTTACCTTTTCCCTTTTCACGACCGCAAAACCAACTTTTTTTAATTTTGGTATAGGCATAGATGGGACCTCTGAAATTGACATAGCGACGGTTAACTATGAATAGCTCCTAACTTGCATTTTTTTGTGAAATCTACTTCTTTCTTGAGTTTGGGATTATTTAAAAAGACTCTGCATCACTCCAAGAAAACTTCCCATAATAATTTATTCAGATGGTTGTACTATCATTACAAAAACCGTAATGCAAATTTGGGGTTTAAGTTACGCAGAAATACATCATAGAAAGAGAATGATGTGACTATCGCATTTGACTACCTTTAAAGTGACTATCATAGACAAACTATACTGAGATCACCAGCTCCGGCCGCTATATTATCATTAAGTGGTCACGATTTTGTGCTCTAGTATTGTTACATAGAAATTCGTATTGACAAATGTGACGTAACTTCAAAAATTCTGGCTCACCAACACACTCGCAAAAAATATGAGCCACTTCCGCTGTTGAAAAAGTTGCTGAAATTGTTCGTTACGAGTGGATAGTATTTATCTTAGGAATAAGTGTTCATTTGCTAAAATAGATTGATTAAGGGAAAATAAAAACATACTGAACAAATTTTCTTCAGTTATCTAAGAAATCGAAGTTAATGATATTCAAAAGCGGAAAATACAAAACCTTATTTGTCTCAATATGTTCCTAGTATGTAGAACATCTCCTTTAGGTAGTTTTATTAACCAAACAAATCAAATTATTCACCTCTTAACAATTTATAATTACTAACCAATGGCATTCAGTAATGTTGGAATTTGGTATTCCCGAACTCTACCACATTTCCCCACGGTTGCCGCGGTTGGCAGCATTAATTTTTGTATTTTTTCTATGTCCGTGCATGTCACAAAGATTGTAATTGACATAACACCGATATGAAAACAAAATGGCGGAATTTGAAAAAATTTGAAAAAATTTGAGGTGGCTAGCGGCAAGAGGATTGCGAGTTGGGGATCTTATGTCGTTTTCGATTTGGCTCTTCAGATTTTCATCTGAGATTTCAGATTTCTGCTGCCAAATCGAACATAAAATTGAGTTGGCCGCAAAAATATTTTTTTTTCACATGCATTGGAAATCCATTTCAATAGATTTTTACACATTTATTATAACTCATTTCGAAAAAATTTAATATAAAACATCGTTTCCATACTCGAAAAATTCATAATTCATTTAAAAAAGCAATCCTTCCCCGATAAACAATTCGTAACCGCCAGCTGTGTGTCATACACATTGGTATTAGTGAAGTCTGAGAAAAAATCGAGATTTCCCAAAAGAGAGTCAGATCAAAAAAAAGATTGATTTTTTTGGCAAATCGAACATGAAAAGCAATCTCAATCAAAAAAAAAATTGATTTTTTCTCAAAAAAATCGATCTTTTTGCCAAATCGAAAACGACATTAGTATGATTTGTCTATGATGACTATCACCTATCACCTTACACAAAATGAAGTTAAGTGCATCCCAAATATTTTGTTTTTAAACTAAGCTCCACAGCGTTCCTACCCGATTCCCCCGCAAATTTGAAAATAAAATTCCCGCTTAGGTTTCCTATCTGTGAACTTTGAAGGCGTGGAGTCATAAGAGTTCTTCACTTTTGTTAAGATTGGTTAAGCGTGTAAGCAAGAGGTAAATATGCTACAGAAACTACAGAAATAATATAGAGAGGATGCTTTGTTACTGTACGAAAGTAATTTGTAAATAAAAACAAAATATTTCTGCCAAAAAACGTTAAAAAAAATGTTACAACACTTTGCACACACAAATATAACTAATAAATTAAAATACTTACCTGCGGAATCCAATTACAATTCCATTTAAGTCCAAATTTTAAATACAAAACTGAAGCATAATAATGTAGTAGTAGTAGGTACTAGCTACACCCTTAATTGGAATCTTATACGAATTTTGGTATACATATTTCACCAATATTTTATGAATTACAAATGACATTATTTGTACTATGTACTACAAATGTGTACATTCTACGAATTCTTATTGCCATTGCCGCCTTTTTCATACAAATGACATTCGTAGAATATAAAAAGCATTTTTAAGTTCTAAGAATGGCTGAAGTTTCGTATTTTTACAAATATTTTATATCTCTTTTTAAACTTAAAGTAAAAGTACGAACGGCGTTCCTTAAATGTACCTTTTACGACCGGCTGTTGTTTCGCATTTCTACAAAGGTCTCATTTGTACTTTTATACTAACTGCTTAAACCATTTTGTCGCCATTTGTATATCTACCAAGCATTTGTACATTCCACGAACGATGTTGGTACTTTCACGGAGTCCGGCTGTAGGAAGAATTCGTTTAATATTACAAAGGTGGGTTCGTTGTATGTACAAAGTCTACATATCCAATAATTTTTAGAATACAGCGATGTACAAATATTTTGTGCATATATCCGCTGTTTGTAGGGTCCGCCAAATAACTTTTTTTTTTGAAAATGCTATAAAAAAAAACTACTGAATATTTTCTCAAATTTCTTTTTTTATTTGAAAGTACAATCCTTCCGGTTAATAATGGAAAATAATTTCATTCAAATGGCTGCCTCGGCTGGCCATGCAGTAGCCTACACGATCGGTCCAATTTTTAATCACATTATCGATTGTGTGCAGCTGTATTTCACCAATGGCTTCACAAATATTGTCCTTTAAAGCGTCAATTGTCTCTGGCTTGTCGGCGTAACATTTCTCTTTTACGGCACCTCACAAATAATAGTCCAACGGTGGCAAATCGCAGCTCCGAGGTGGCCAAACGACATCAGCTCTGCGGCTGATAATGTGATCTTCAAAAACAGGGCGCAAAACATCGAGTGTAGCTTCGGCTGTGTGGCACGTAGTGCCGTCCTGTTGAAACCAAATGTTGCCAATATCCTCCTCTTCAATTTTTGTGAACAAAATTTCGTTCAACATGGCCCGATAACGATCACCATTGACTGTAACGGCCATTCTGCAACATTACAATGATTTTCAAAGTAATGTCGCAATATTTCCCAGCGTTGTTCAAGCGTATACACAACCATATTCGTTCAGCGGAAGGATAAAACTAATTATCTGTCAAATCAGACATGAGCTAAGTGTTACCATTCGCGAAATAAGCACTAGTTGAAAAAAAAAAGTTAGATGGCGGACCCTTTATTTCTTCAAGGACTTCATTTGTATTTTTATACTAACTATTTTTAGATTCTACACCACAATTAAGGCCACTATCATCAGGCAAATTAAAAAATATCTAAAAGCTCAGCTAATCAGTATTGTTTAATTTTTCGTCCCGAAATCCAAATCTTTGAGGAACCTTAAAGAAGACTCATTAAAATGTTTGATTAATAACACCAATGTCGTTCCATTAGCGAAAGTCCAACAAAATAAATTATTTTATAAACTGCTTTCCCTATACTGCAACATGAAAGCCGAAAGATTGATTACAAATTCATTCGGAAAAAGTGTATACTTAGCTGCCCAGCGCTTTGGTTTAAAGTACATTTTTACTAATTAAAATGATGAGCTATACCTACTTTGGGATTGTCTTCGCCTAAGATGTATCGGTGAATTACTTTTGAGTCCAATGTGCAACTGGGATAGCATTATGATTTGACACTTTAAGGTTAAGAATATCGGAAAAATAATAAGGTTCCTGGAAGAACACTTTATAATCAACAATGGGTTTTATTTTGTTGGTTTGTTTTATTGCTATCGGCCATAGTGTTTAGCTGTTGGTAACACCTTAAATCTTCTCTTCTCTAGTGCGATATAATACACCTCCTCCTCCGCATTTCAATGTGCCTTGCGTGCTATGAACAAACGTGCAAGCAATTTCTCTTAATTATGCTTTCACAAATCACCATTTGTAGAACCTTGCTGTGCCGTATTCATAAAAATATTCATGCGACTACTTAGCAAAATTGGTCAAACGGTGTTAACATTAAATTAATCATCACTTCCTTTCGTGTTTCGCTTCACCAGCTTAAGTATGTTTATTGCTGCTGCTTTTAACACTAATCGTCTTTTTCATTATTAAAAAATCCTGTCCATAAATTCTGTTTTCCTGTGGGCTTACTGACACGTATTTTCACTTTCCCTCGAAGGTGTCTTATTCTGATGCGCTGGTCGTTTTATTTAACTGAGAAGGTTTAATTGATTTCTGTTTGAAATATTCAAATAATAGAGCGAGGTGTGACGATTTGCCATCGTTCAGAAATTGAAATTGAAACCTTTTCCGCACTCTAAAAACCTTCACCGTGTCATGTAATAAAATCTTTGAATCAATGAATCTATATGGATATCTCAGACACAACGTAGGGCTTAATGGACCAGCATTTAGTTTTTATTTAATCGCAATAGTCTAAGTGCACTCAGAAGATATAGGAACTTTTACTTTTACTATGGTGGGGCATCAAATTTGAAACGTTGTACTCATTGAAGTAAATAAATATAGAATTTGGTAAATAAAAGGTTTGGTAGAGAAATAACTTTTCATTGGCTATCAAACTCCGTAATGTTTGCGGTGTGAACATTTTATAGTCTAGATCAGCATTTCCCAAAGTGTGTTCCGCGGAGCACGTGGTGCCATCAGATTCTTCTATAAAGGCAAATTTTGAAGTCTTTATCAGAATTCTGGTGTATGTTGAAGGACGAGTTCAAAATTTTGTCAGATAAAGCCAAAATAATTCTTCTGCCGTTTGCAACAACATACATGTGCGAATCTGGATTCTCCGCCTACGTTGGAACCAAAACAAAATTTAGATCCCGTCTCGATGCAGAGCCAGATATTCGGTTGCAGTTGTCCCAAATTCAACCAGATATACCAGCATTATGCAAAACCAAGCCGGCACATTATTCTCACTAGAAGAAACTTTCTGAGCTTTTTATTGAAATACCATTATGTTTATATAATTTTATAATTTTATTGAATTCCTTAAATTAATATTGTTCTTGTTTTTTTCGTTGAAGTTACTTGTTTTACTTGAATTTAATAAAATATAAAAAAAGCAGTTATTGCATTTGCAGTGCAACGAAGTGCTCCGCGTGGAATTTTTCACCTAAATAGTGTTCCGCGACTAAAAAATATTGGGAGCCGCTGGTCTATATGATCGAATGAACTAGGTGCCTACATAAGTTCTTTCCCTTTTTCCACTAGTAAGGGTACACTGCAAGTCTATGATTCACTCCCTAACGTATTTTGAAAGAGCCAAATTCTGCCCGTTTTATAAGACCACAGTTAGGCATGTCTTTTAACAGTACAAATGTTTGGGTTGGTTGAGATTGTAAGCTACATTCGTGAAAAACACTGAGGGCCTAAATCCATACCACGATGAAGTAAAGAGCTAACGTAGATCCAACTCTTCAAAAATGATACGCAGATTGTTGAAAGGATCGGCTGCGAGAAGCAGCTTAATATCTTCCGTATATTTATTTTTCTAATTTTAGATTTAGTTTCCATTGGCTTAGGAAACACTGACAAGACTGGTATATTAAAAACAATTGTGACGACAAATTCATCCTTCCCCCTCTCTAATTTTCGTCTTCTCCTAAGTCCCTTCAGTTGTGTCGCGATATGCTTTCCTACCTTCAGCTTAATTCGACCATTTGAGTAATAAATTTAAAATCTGCCAGATATGATCATGATCTTCTCAGCCGGCGGACTGATTTCAAAACACCCCCTTAAATGAGGCTATAGAAAATCATCAAATATGTTTACAGAAAGACATGCTACAACAAAGCCGTTACGTGCCATCAACTCTGCATGAGCATTTAAAATATTTTCCTTTACCGCACACATGCAAGGGCTAACAAATATTAAATCCTAAAAACATATTATTTTCAAGAGCATAGGCCAAAAAAAAAATTCCAAAATTTTGAAACTTTGCCCTGCATCGCAGCAATGCACGAGATTCTATTCGCAGGACCTTAACACAGAACCTAAAAACCACCTTAACTTCTCGCCGACGTTCTTTTCTAACGACAACGTTCAAGCTTAAAGTTATATAATCTCCCCCGCACAACTATACAAACGCCACATCGGCCGCAGTTAAGAGTGAAGTTAAATTCTATCAGAAATACACACACATCCAAAATTGCATGAGCAAAGTCTGACAGGAGGACACTTATTCTCCTCGGAACGAAATTTGTCAAAAACTTTCGAGAGGCTCTTACTTCCACACCACATGATTGGTTTCAAAGTTATACCTTAAAAGCAGGGAGGGGTATTTTCAGCATACGAGTGCTCCCTCATTGCTGTTTTGTACGCCAAATTGACTCTTAAAATAACAAGCGGACTACTTTGCCTACGATTTATGGAATGATATTTAAGGCGGCACTTAAGCGAGATCCGAAATCGTAAACTATTTGAAATAAAATGAAAAACACACACAGCTGAAAAAATATTTGTATCTATGTTGTATGCTTCTTGGGCCGTAAAAATGTTGGGTCCCTTTTTAGAGCGAAGAGGTACATATGGATGGGATATACGGCAAAAAATGGGACTGTTTGGAATTGAAATTAAAGAAGCAACAAAACCGCTTGAAAGCTTTTGGTGTCAAATACTCGGCCTACATTTTATCGCTGTTTTTGTGTTTTATTGTTGAACTTGCGCGTATGGAACATCAGTGTGATTTGAGGAGATTCACTAAGCACTTGAAAGGTTTATTGTGATAGAAGTTTACACTATTATGTTCCATTAGCGAAATTTTGCTGTAAAACGACCGAAATATGTATTTTCTATCTGCTATTGTGGAGGGACGGACAGTGTTGTTGATTGACATAATCATCAATTTGGGAAATAGGCGATAATATATGTATATCGTTCGTAGACGGGTCAAAATCTATATATATATAGCCTTATTTATAAATGTATTATAAAGAATGTCTTAAGTTATGCACCCTCTAAAATGCCTCTGAACGCATAAACTTTATTTATACAAATTATTCTACGTTGTATAGCGCTTGTATATATCACCCAGAGAAAAACAGCATCGTATAACATCTACGTTTTTTCATTCTTGATAAAGCGTATTGGAATTTAACTAAAATCACTTTGATTTAAGTAGAAAAATGAGTAAAGCAATCATATTAATGCGAAAATTATTTGAATCAATGCTTTAAAAATGTAAAAAATCAAATGAGCTAAAAACAACCTTATTTTAAATACGAAACCATTTTAATATAAAGTTGATATTTTTGATTTATGTTTCAAATGTGAATCATTTAAAATCAAACTAGATTGTTAGTTGATTCAAATCATGAAAATACTAAATACTCTTTTAAATCAAAGTGGCAAGCTATTTAAATTCAACTTATGAGATAATTTTAAATTGGGGTACACTTCAACTGCCATCAAAGTTGAAACAGCTGAAATCAAAATACAAACGGATTTGAATTAATCCTTCGATGCGCTCCTTTGGAATACCCTCAGTAAGATAGTTTATATATACATACATCAAAACATACTCTCTGCCATTTCGTTGTTGGTACTTATATCAAAGGGGAAACGCATTTACCTCAAATGTCCAACGATCGCATTCATAATACGATCCGTTATTTCCCATACACACAAACACATGCTGTCAGCCTCGTTGTTGTTTTCAGAAAGAAACAACAGGGTTGCCACTTTATTTCAATTGTTCTTCTTGTTTTTCAAGGATTTTATGAATTGATGGTTAGGTTGGTGGCAATAATAAATGTATATTTTTTTTTTGGGAAGGGAATTTTACTTGAATAGGTAGTAAAGCAGATAAGAATGTTGGGCCTTACTAATAAGCACTAAGCCTTCACACTAAATATTTTGTAGGTCACAATGTGCGTTTTGAATTTCTTTAATTGAATACATTATTCCGTTTAAATAGGAAATCATACCAGACTGTGGTCATTTTGAGTTAAACGTATTTGTAAACCCAATCTTATATTCATTTTCTGAGTAGGTCTGAAAAAAGTGTGAAACATTGACCGATAATAAAACAGGCTCGTATATAATGACGTAACTAAACCAAAAAGTGTTTTTTATTACTAATTGTAGGCAATGTGAAAGTACCTAAACGTGAGAATTTTCTTAAGTCATGTCACATTATTTGCTTATATAAAGAATGACGTCAAAATATCTTGGGAGATTATGGTCTATAATATGTAGTTATGGGATGAGTCTTCCCTACATCGAGTAGGTAGAAACATAAGATGGTGGGTGAATTATATTTTTTTGTTTCAGATTTACTTAGTAACTGCGCGCAAAATTGTAATTTGCCTTATTTTTGAAAAAACAAACTATTAACCTGCAAGCAAATGAATATTGATAAGAGAATGTTTAAGAAAGCAATCGCGTATCCGTAATTTCCAAACAAAAAGGTATACATATTTGTATTGGTTGGTATTTCTTTTTTAAGCAATATGCTTCTTTCAATATCCACACACGGGCACTTTTGCATTTACAAGCTTTTTGCTTAAGATTAAGGTAACAAAAAAACAAAAAGTGGCAACAGAAAACTTTCTTAAAGTAAACTACATACAAAAAAAAAAATTATTAAAATACTTCCATAAGGATTTAATTACTTTTTCACCTTGATTTTAACTGGTACTGCGTTGAAAAAGATATCTAATTACGTTTTCACTTTAAATCAAAGTGGAAACGTGAAATTGCACTTTAATTCAAACTGCAAACACTTAACAACAAAGTGGCAATTCATTAATTTCGAACTTGATTTGCTTACTTACAAGTTAACTGTAAAAAAATCTTCTGCCTTCTGTCTCGTGTCTGGTTTGCATTTGCAATACGTTTATATTTACTTCTACCATTTGCGTGTAGGTTTCATGACGTGGTTGCAGTGTTAAAGTGAGTTCTTTTATAAGTGTGTTCTTAATAAATGTTAAAATTATGTTGTCGTATAACGATTCGGAAGACGTGATGAACATTAATAACATAAACAATAACAACGAAATTGAATTTGTCGATGAAAGAGGACAGATTTTAAGTATACTTTTTTCAAGGGATGATGATGACGACGCCATTAAACTTAACAATTTACTAAAAGAATTTGATTTGGAAAGTTTATCTGCAGTTTTTAAAGGTAAGTAAATTATTAACCTATAGTAAATAAAAAATAAATAAATAGTTGGCGCAACAGGTCTGTAGGGACCCTAGGCCTAGCTTCTCACAACCATTCGTTTGTGTGAGTTTTTCATTTATGGGACGAATGGAAGGGATCTACAATTTTATGCCGAGTCCAAACGGCTAATTGAGAAGCTCCTTCATGACAAGTTATACTCTCGGATGTTTGTCAGACGTTCGCGAGAGGTGGCGCTGCGGAAAAAAACCATAAGTTGGAATTTGGGTTTTTTCGGGATTCGAACCTGGGACCCCGCGCTTAGTAGTCCAACACACTAACCACTAAGCCACTGCGCCTATTAACCTATAAGAATGTATTAATTTTGCTTTGCGGTTTAATTAAGAAAAAAATATTACATTTCGGTCGCTGAAATATTATTTGTCAAAGGAAGACATTAACGATATTATAATCGACATTGGGTTGCGCGCTGAATTCCGTGAAAAACTTTTTATGTGGAGAAAGATACAGGTGAGTGAAGAATTTTACGGAAACCTATATTTTATGTAAAACAATTTTAGCATGGAATCGATGACGATACAATATCTGTAAATTCGAAGGTAGCAAATTGGCAAAATCAAAACTGCAATTCAGGAACGGAAACACCAACTTCGAGCTTTAAATCAAGTAGTAAAATTGTAAGTGTGATTTAGTTAAGTTTTTGGTAGTTATTTGAGTAATATAAGTTTGTAATATGACGTGCTGTTTAGAATATTTTACACCCGTTAAATTCATCATCAAAAGGGAAGTCTTTGGCACAATATTACTCAAACAACCAACATTTGGAAAATGTGCATAGAGATGCACTCATACAAATAATTATCGAGGAAGCGAATTGTTCGAGTATATTTTTAAAGCCAAGCGATTTCCCGGGAATAGTTAAGGATATATTATCTATTTTTCCAAACGAAAAGGACGTTGAGGTAAGGTCAATGAAACGGGACTAAAAAAACTTTTCCGCAATATTTCAAAAATATTTATATGTTTGTAAAGTGTTTCAGATATGCTTTTAAAAGACGTCGCATTTATAAAAGGTTTTTTTGGAATGTCGATGAAATGTTGCTAAAAATTCTTCAGATTTTGATTATCTATGTCCTACCTAACATTAGTTATTTAGAATATTGTTTTGAAATTTGTCTCCATCTGTTTTAACAAATTAAAATTCAATTTACTTATTTTAGGACTACTATTTTATTGCCCGGAAAGGGAAAAAAATCCTGGTGGCAAATTGTACAATCGGTACGGGAATTAGAGGTCAAAACGCGTAAGAAATTCGGTTGAAGATGACATAACACAGAAACAGATATCTGATCCAGTATTATTGGACGAAGTGGATGATTCTATAGCTTACGCACTGAAAACTTCCCTGAGCCGGGAAAGCTCCGACTGGACTTTAGTTTGCGACAAGTGGAAAAAAACATTTTCACTTCGTCAACGAGAATTGATAACAACACATAATCAGTCCGATTTTCTAAAATCTTGGCCGAAATTTGCAGACGCAAGGGCTCCAGATCTGGTAATATTTAATATAAATCATTTTTTTGAGTTCTTAACTTTCCGTTTTTTAGATTAAAATTGATTTTGAGCTTTTGTATCCTGGAAGGCAGCACCTTTTATTTAGTAAATGGGACCAGTATAAAACGTTTATCAAAAGATACTATGAATTAAATATTCATAACGCCTACTGTAAGAAACAGTTCACTTCAATCATTCAATTAGGCTCTGTTGTGACGGAAAAAGGTTTGGTAATTTTAAGTAAAGACAAGGGAGGCAACTAAAAATATTTTCTTTTATTTAGATTCCGAAGATTTTGTTCTGGCTATCCTGCTTAATTCAGTTCTTCCTCCTGTGTCAAGATTTAAGGATAAAAGTGGAAGCAACAAACGCAAAGTCACAATAGCTGATGCTCAAGAGAGTTTTGTTTTGAGACTTCCATCAATCGATAATTACGTCGAAAAGATTGGCGAATTGGTAAATACGTACTATAATATCGGTTTAACAATACAACCATTTATTATTTGTGTTGGCCAAGATGATTATCATCTTGAAGAGTATTATATTTATTTAGACAAAATTTTGTATAAATTTGATAGCTTTATAGAAGCTCTTGATATTTGTTTTAAAACTTTCCAAGTCTTATCGTTACAATACCCTTTAGCATGTCAGCCGTGTTGGTTGTTCTTACAAAAATATTTTTTCCAAATTAACAGCAAGTTTGATTTTAAATCGAGTAGCGTAACATCACTTTTGAGTTTTTTAAGTTCGCAAAAATAAGTCCTGTAATGAACAACAGTAAATTGTAGTAAATCATGTATATTTGCTTTAAATGTTTTAAAAAGTTTCCTAGTTCAGATAACCTCATACGTCACCTGAAATATGACCATTTAATTAACCAAAATAGCTATTTACAATGTAAACAAAATAATTGTTACCAAAAATTTTCAAATTTCAAAAATTTCCGTCGGCATTTAGAAAATTTACATAAAGTCGAACAGAACGAAAATTTAAGTCAAGTCGTATTACATCAGGCTCAATCAACGTTCAATGTACCTATTGCCGTATCTCGTAGTAATATCAGCCCCAACTTTGTTTCCAACCAGATAACGGACGCTATCGAAGTCGTTAGCAGTCATTCCATTTCCGATATATCATGAGCTACGAAGTCAAGCCTTAACATTATCCTTGAAACTTTATGCAAGGACTTTTATGCCCCGAAAAGAGGTTCTTGAAATTCAGAAAATGATTTCAAGCTTTCTATCAGCTATGAGTAGTTCAATTAAACTAATTACATTAGGGAAAATTCCTAACGAAATTATTAACGAGTTTGACAGTTTATTATCTTTTTGCAATGATCCACATGAAGAAATGAAAACTGAACACAAAATGTTTAAAACTTTAAGCGCATTGAAAATATTTGAAGCACCAAAATCATTTCTTATAGAAAATAAAATATCTGAAAAAATAGTTAAAGGAAATCCTTCCTTAAATTGCAGTTGAGGACAAAAGAAAAATACGAAGATGATCTTCTGCTAGATGACTTCTTAGAAACAGGTATCAGAAGCAATTGTGTTTTTAATAGTTTAGATAGCTTTCATGTTAGTCAGAACTTTTATTTCGATTTAATGCACGATGTTCTTGAAGGGGTTTCCGTGTATGATATATGCAATGTATTGATGGGTTTAATTGAAGAGAATGTGACTTCTCTAGAAATTTTGAATAGCAGAAAGCAACTTTTTCATTACGGAGAAACTGAAATAGGAAATTTTTCTTGTCCGATTGATATGAAAAGATTGAAAAGCTATAATTTAAAAATGACTGCTAGTGAGGCCTTATCCTTTCTTCATTTCTTGCCACTAATGGTAGGCGATCTGATTGATCCAAAAAACGCACATTGGAGATTGTTGACAAAACTAATACAAATTTTTGATTTTTTATTTAAAACTCACTATTGCGAGGAGGAATTATCACAATTAAAACAATTAATAACAGAACATCATTCCCAATATGTAAGATTATTTGGACCAACACTGAAACCTAAGCATCACTTTTTGTTACATTACCCTACAGCAATTAAAAAGTGCGGGCCTTTAAAATATGTCTGGGTTATGCGATTTGAAGGCAAACATAAGGAGGGAAAAGCTTACTTAAAAAACATTACATCTAGGATAAATGCACCTCATTCGCTTGCAATTAAGGCCTCACTACAATTTTCTTATTTTTTAACAAAATATAAAGAAAAGATAAAATCCGGCGTTTGCGAAAGTCATTTTAAAAGTGAGGATTTGTCAAGCAAGGATTATTATCCCGAACTAGTTGCGCTTAACATAAATTTACCCAATATCAAAGTTTCAGATTCCGTGACGTATGAGGGTATTCTTTACAAAAAAAATTATTACTTAGCTGTTGCTGATTCTTCATTAAAACTGTTCAAAATAATTGATTTACTTCTCAATAATAACGAGTTGTTAATTTGTTGCTATGAAATAAAAATTAAATTGTTTAACAAACATTTTCAAGCTTACGAAGTTGGAGAAAAATTTGGTAATATATTTTTTAAAAATATTACGTATTTTACAAGCCCTCCGCTACACCTATATCAAATAAACAACGGAAAAACTTTTGTAAGAAATAAGTATTTGTAACATTTTTACAACTCAAATAATAAAAAAAGACATTGTATGTTGACAAAAAAAAGTTGTTTTGTGTCTCTTTTATTTTTTTACAGGTATTGATTCAAATTAAAATATACAAATTAATTGTGATTATATATAGAAACATCATAATCGCATTTGAAACTAATTTTATTTAGTATAAAATAGTTTTATGGCACTGATTTCAATTCAATAACGATCGTGTTATAATGGCGAAACTTCTCTTAAATTAAAAGACAATCAAAATTACTTTTAACACGGGATATATTAAAAATAATGCACGAAACTAAATTAATTATTATATTATTACTTTAATTTTAATACATATTGTGTTTAGTTCCATATGCCTTCTAACTACAATCAATACTGAAAGGCATTTGATTCAAACTGTCGCAACGTTAATCCTAAATGCGTTTTCTTTTGGAAAATAATGTAAAAGGTGTTAAGAATATAGACTTAACAACTTTCATTTGACGTTGAAAACATAATTAAATGTATCAGTATTTGTACTTTCATTCACATATACATGATATTTAATTCAAAATGCCTTCTATATCCATTTAATGTAAAGTTATATTGGATTTGAATGCTTACGATATTCAAACTAAAGGCGGATACATTTAAAAACTAATTCTTACAATGTTTGAACATAATATTTACTACTTTAATTCAACGTTGGTTAGTATTTAATTTAAATTGTGGTTTTAGTTGAAATAATGTTGATACCTGTTTACTTTAACCATCAAGTTCGTTTAAAGTAACGTTGGAATATAATGAAAAGGTTATGAAAAACAATTTTGTATATATTATGTTATCACTTTATTTCAAAGTTGACTTTAATTAAATTTAAAGTTTGTAGATGAGCTGCTTTATTTAAAGTGGCATGCCTTTGATTTGACGATTTTCAACATTAGAGCCAAATCATATTGATTTTACTTTGATTTAAAGTCGTTTTTAATGATTTTACGTGCTTTTTTCTCTGAGTGTAGAGCTTGTATATATAATCTTTTCGGACAGATAAATGTAATAGATTTATCCTTTTCAGTACCTTTTCTGATGCAATCCCTGTATAACCTTAATTTAAATTTCAATACTTGTTTGAAGTGGCGTTCAAAACTATTTTAACTACATACGTATGTTAGTAAAATACAGAATGTCTCAACTTTTCATATAATTAAACTTGTAATAGATCATTTTAATGAATTGTACTTGAATTATAATTGTAATACTATATGAAATAAAATTATTATCTATCTATCTATCTATCTAATTAGTATGCATGGAAAAATGATTTATAAATAAGAATTTGTGGAAGGGTGTATAAAGGCTGTATAAATACTTATACACTGCATAACTATACAGGTGTTTAGGCGCCTATAGAAAATTCTAATATATAAGGATGATAGTATTTCTATACATATATATATATAAAGGGTGATTTTCTAAGAGGTTTAGAACTTATTTTAAAAAAAAAAACACAAAAAATTCGAAAAAATGAATGAAATATTTATTTGAATCGATAGTTGAACGAGTAAAAAAAGTTACTTCATGCTATACTAAAACAAATTTGCAAGCTTAAACAGTTTATGACTCATTTATATATATTTGTATAAATTCCAATGAGAGAAATAAACCCTTAACGTTAAACAAATGATGAGAGTGAATTCAAATTAAGTTGCGTAAGCTGATTTGTATAAATTCTTAGTAATGTTCAATTTGCCATAGAATGTTTACATCTATAATTTTTCTTCATTGTATTTTTCAGGCTTAAAAATCTCTACAGAAATGTTTTCACTATATCAAATGCGTTAAGTATGTACATCGTAAGAACTACATTCTTCAGTTTTTATTAGTAGCGAAACCAAATTTCAGCTTCATTTGTCTTACTGGTCTCACCTGTAACATTTATGAATTTATATTTACAAAAATACATTTATTTTATTGTTTTTAAACTTGCGTAAATATTAACTATTGTGGAGAATAATTATTCAACAAATACTCAACATTGAATACTTCAAAGGGAACAACATCTAGAGATAAAAGAATTTTTGCTTTTGATACAATTCGTGGGGATCATCCCTAATTGACTCACTTGCAATAGAAAACTCGAATACACTGCACCTATTTTCAATAACGCTTTAATAATAACAATAATCCTCAAAACTTGCCAGATAAAAATGGTGCTGGCAATGCCGTCGCACTAATCCCAGACCTGATAGGTCAGAGCTACATAGGGCTTTATAAAGGGTGATTTTTTAAGAGGTTTAGAACTTTTAAAAAAAAAAAAAACACAAAAAATTCGAAAAAATGAATGAAATATTTATTTGAATCGATAGTTTGAACCTTGCAATTTAATGTTTAAAGATAATTTCATGCAAATGTTGACCGCGGCTGCGTCTCAGGTAGCCCATCCGCTGAGTCCAATTTTGGCATACTCTTTCACACATATCGGCCGGTATCTCACGAATGAATGCATCGATGTTGGCTTCCAGTGTGTCAATCGAAGCGGGCTTGTCCCTATACACATTAGCCTTGGCATACCCCCACAAAAAATAATCTAATGGTGTCAAATCGCACGATCTAGGCGGCCAATTGACCGGCCCGAAACGTGAAATTAACTGTTCACCAAACTCGCCTCGCAATTGCGCCATTGTTGAAACCACATATCATGCAAGTCAAGAACTTCCATTTCGGGCAAAAAAAAGTTTGTTATCATCGCTCGGTAGCGTTCACCATTGACAGTAACGCTGCGATTCGCATCATCTTTGAAGAAATATGGCCCAATAATGCCGCCGGCCCATAAACCGCACCAAACAGTGGCTTTTTCGGGATGCATTGGTAGCTGTTGCAATGCTTCTGGCTGATCTTCACTCCGAATGCGGCAATTTTGCTTATTTACGTACCCATTCAACCAAAAATGAGCCTCATCGCTGAACACAATTTTTCGATAAAAAAGCGGATCCTCGGCCAGCTTTCCAAGAGCCCATTCACCAAAAATTCGGCGTTGTGGTAGGTCGGCTGGCTTTAGTTCTTGCACCAGCTGTATCTTAAAAGGCTTTACGCCCAAATCCTTCCGCAAAATTTTCCACGTAGTGCTGTAACAAAGGCCTAACTGCTGGGAACGGCGCCGAATCGACATTTCGCGGTCTTCTGTCACACTAGCTGATACGGCCGCAATATTTTCTTCACTACGCACAGTACGTAAACGTGTTGGTGGTTTAATGTCCAACAAAGTAAATTTTTATGCCGATCATAAAATGGAAGCAGCGCGCGATGAACATTTCGAACCGAGCACGAATTTTGATAGTAAAATTCAATAATTTGCAAGCGTTGTTCATTTGTAAGACGATCCATGGTTAAATTGCAAACCAAACTGAAGCTGTTTGACAGTGACACAAGGTACTAAACACACGTCAGCTGTCAAAACCAGTGTTGCCAAAACCAAACCAGCTAAAAAATCACCCTTTATAAAAATAAATTTTTGCCTTTCCCGTCCGTAATTTTCAACCTATTTAGTTTGTTTACATATTCTACATTGTTTTTACGCATTGCGAAAATAGTATATAATGCACATATAATTTTAAATTTACTGCTGTAACAATAACTGCATTTCAAAAAAACACTCATTGCTTAATTTATTTTAATTTTCTTATCATCCTGCATTTACAATCAAAGGTAGCTGCTTTTTGAAATCCCGCCAAAAAATAAGCAACTACTTTTGATTGTAAAAGCGGGATAGTAAGAAACGGGATTATAAAAAACGGGATTTTAAAAAGCGGGATTTTAAAAAAGCGGGATTATAAAAAGCGGGATTTTAAGAATCGGTATTATAAAAAGCGGGATATCGAACCCAACCCTCAATTCTGACACAGGGAAACTGAAAAAAGTGCGTCTCGCTATTCTGATTTCTACAGCCTAAACGGCTAGACGGATTTGTTTCAAACTTCGAATTTGGAGTTTGCGGGCTTATAGTTCGGGGCCCCTTTTTTGCACTTTAGCCCGATTATTAACGGTCAAAAAAATAGATATTTGAGCATATGTAGATGGAGTTAACGTCACTGCATATCTAGTTTTTTTTGCTAAAAAATCGAGTAGCGGTACTTTTGAAAATTAGACTTTTCTCAAAAACGGTCCAATCGATTTCAACAAAAATTCATTCTTAATTTAATATAGTAATTCCAAACTTGATAGTAGACTCAGTTTTTGTCTAAATGATCTTAATGAATGTTTAAAAAAAAAAAACATATTTTGAAAGTCTTGTTTTCACTAGTTTCACCTACGTGAAAACGGTGACAACGATTTTTACCAACTTGCTAATTTGGAGTAAAATTGATGTTATCAAAATTATTACGTCATTAACTTCCAATTCGAATGGTCCCTAATTTTACAAATTGCTCATGTCTCGAAACCTCATTTTTGATTTACATAAAACTTTAAAAACCAATTAATGCTTACTTCCGAAAAGTACTTAATGCTCAGTTTTCAGCTAAATAGATAATGCAATAGTATTTTTCAAACTAAACATTGAAAATATATTTAAAAAATGTATTACCCGAATCATGACCTGTGCTCACACACGCACTACCAAAAAAAATGCAATTAAAATATGTTTAGCAAATATTACAAACTTATTCTTTTTTTAAACCATATAAACATGCACCTTAAAATAATTCCAACAAATTGGAGCTTACACAACCAGAAACTCAAATTTCTTTTGGAACGCCACACACATCCATCGGCAAGTTCAGTTTATAACAACCAATGCAAATTCAACAACAATCTCTGAGTTCCTACATATATATCTATGTAAAGGTCTATCACGAACAAGACTTCCAATCATAGCCACCTTAAATCAGCTGCACTAATCTATTGCAGTCAAAAAAAAAATGCCTTAACAGACCAGAAAACAGAAACTCCTACTACGCTTGTCCTTGTAGATACTTAAAAATCTGGTAAAGTTTAAGAGCCAATAAATAATAACCAGAGCAATTGACTGTTACTGAGAGCTTCAACTCATTAAAACTCACAGTGTTATTTGATATATACTGCCATATCAGATGAATAACTCAAAAGAGGATTTTATATAACACTATATTTTGTGAACCGTTTCTTTTGTCTAGCATTGCTTATCAGATTTTAACCTACCTACCGAATAAAAGAAGAAAATAATCAAACAAACCCAGTCGTGCACTTTATTTTCTCTGGGGATCGAACTTTGAAACCTCTTGCTCAGCAAGGCTAATACACACAGATATCACTGATCGTTGTGTCCTAAGATTGAATTAACTGATAGGGTCTTCGCTGTGTTTGGTCCATCTATGTCTCTCGTCTCCAAGCTGCCTAATTTTTGTCGAAACGCATTAAGTCTTCCATAAAACTTCGGGAAACAGACAGACGTTCATTCACGATTGGAAATGAGTTATTTCAATTTGCAGCTCCTTTTTTACTGCTTGGCCTCTCAGTTTTTTTTTAACGAAGCATCTATCTCAGCAAGGCAAAGCAAAGCAGACAAAAGACCAATAAAACTGTCGAGAGTCATATACGCATACATGTCCAAAATCAGCTTACAAGTCTGCAATCATTTGTGTTAAACTTGTTATAATGTCTCCATATATTTATTTAGATTTGTACTCCAGTTTGTAATACAATGGTCATTTGAACATATTAGGAGCTCTGAACTGAGTTCGAGCATTATGAGGTATATGCTGTCATTTGTTGTAAATATATGTATAAATTGAGTATTTATTAATTGTTATTTATTAAATTGGTTAATATTCAGTTCCAGAACAACAAGGTTCGTCCGCCATTTCAACTATTATTATCTATTTTTTATCCTGATTTTTTTTTCTGTCAAATGTGACTGGAAGTGTGTAATCAGCTTTTTACTCAGGATGCTCAGTCAATTTATCCTGAGTTCATAGAGCGCGCTCTGATGGTGCTCTGAACTAAAAAAGAAAAACGCCTATTGAATGTTACAAAAGTGTAATTTGTGCTTTGAATCCTCATAGTGTTGACAGCGTTGATCTTTGCCCCCAATTCACCACAGTTGAAGATAAATTCTTGGGACGTATAACGAGAAGTTGTGGAAAGAGTACATTTTTAAAAGCTTGGTATAGTGATAAGTTCACTGTTCAGCTTATTACCACTTGTCAATTAATTCAGCAGGCACTTTCTTCTGTGTTTTAGTACAGTGGTAGAAGTGTCTGAATTGTCAAGTAAAAGAGAAAAATGTTCTCCAAAACATTCTCGTAACTTATGTCATCTCTGCCATTAAAGTCTTCTCATTAGTTTAATTTTCATTTACCTACACAAACACAACAAGTTAATGCTTTTAATAAAGAATATAGTCAACGAAAAATATAACAGTGTTGGGTATAAACCAAAGCTATTACCATACCCAGCCCCCTCCATTCAGCATTTTCTCACTTTTCCTACTTAATGGTCACTTGGGATTGATAGCGGCGAAGTATACGAGATACATTCTGCATTCATTTTCAATTTCTTAAGATAAGTAAGCATACGTTGCTGTGGCAGGGGATCTCATAAGATATGTTATGCCTTACATGCAGATGAATATGCCTTCGGCTGAACATAGTCGTACCTGCTTTTGCGAAAATAATTTCACATCCCTCTGGGTGTCATACATCAAGAAAAGATGCGGCGCAAAAACAAGAAGAGCTTCACAAGTGAATGCGAAAATGAAAATAGGAATTTGCATAAATAATGTTTGAAATATAATTTTGAAACATCAATCTCTCGATCCGGAAGATATTTCAATTATTTCCTGCGCCCATTGACAGCAGGTGCTGGAGGATAGGGATTATCATTTTTTCGAGTTGGGTATTAAGTTTGACAGTTTCAACAGCATAGACGAGGCAGGTATAAACTTAATTCCCCATCCGGGAGATTTACTTCTCCAACCGACTTCATAAGCAATTGATGGATGGTGGTCACAAGATGAAGCGGAGAGTTTGGCCATTTTAATGAAAAGTTTGCGAATGGATTATTTCAAGCTGTTAAGGAGTATAATTGGGGTCTGGCAGTATGCTCAATTTAAAAAAGGTAGTTTCAGTCTAATATTGAGGCAATTAGGCGGCTTTTTTGGGACAATTTTGTCTTATCTGGGAGAAGGTGATATGGCCTGAAAGGATATAGAGATTAAGTGGGATAATTATGGTTTGTTTTATTTCTCCGAGTCCGATTAAGCTTTTAAGGTGGTTGTAAGTCGTCGTCAGAACATTCTATTGTGTCTTTGCTAGTATTAGAATGACACACGACAAATAGAGGACAGAACAACACTGACCCAGAAATTGCCCGAATAGCACAGATTGTGATTTGCAACAAAACTTCCATTGTATTTCTGTTATATTTAAGTAATCTGTAACAAAATCCGTTCTATATCAGTTGTATTCATGTTCAATTTTTGTAACATTGTCATTCGCATTGTTGTAAATACGTTTTTTTTAGTTTTAAACTTGTTCACAAAAAAATAGTTTTATAAGAGTTCGTAAGTTAGAGCTCTAAAAAGGTTGGTAATAAGTTATAGATACGTTTAGTAAATTTTCATTTTGGATACTTCTAACTAAAATGCATTGAAACGTTTGCATAGCAGAAACTTAACAACGAAGTAACTTAATTACAATCAAAAGTGGTTAAGTTTCTAATATGTACAAATTACGTCTACAGAATTTTTTATAAATAAAGAAACATACAAAAATGGAAAGTCTTTGCCTAGTTTTTTATATGTTTTTAAAACGAATCGTATATTAACAAGTCATCTGGGATATTTTTGCAATTCAGTAAAAAAAATAAGAGAAACATTAAAATGTGAAGCAATGCTATAATTGAGTTTATACAATTATAAACATGTTTCATTATATGACAAGTATTCTAACATCAGTCATCGTCAATCACTGCGGATTAGTGAAATCATAATAATATAATGTTGATGAGAAAATCAAAATGTCAGCGTCAAGTTTCGTGGCGTTATTGTAGCTTCATTATAACTTAACATCCTCCACATAATCAAGTAGTTGTAGTCAGCGTTGCCAAATCAGCTTTCCGCAATTATTCTGTATTGCAGAAAATGTTACTTCAATGCACGAAAAAAAAAACATAACCTCGAATGTAATATTGTTCCACGCAGACGATCCGCAATTCAAAAATATGTTGTAAAAGTGAGATCACGATTTTTTTCGCCAAAAAGGAATAATAGCACTTATTTGTAGGTTTATCATTTTAAAACTTAAAATGTAAGTCAGCTTTCAAATGTAAGTTAAAAAGTTTAATGTAATTTCGGATTTTGGGAAAAATATTGCTTACGATCTTCACGAAAAAAGGAGAAAAGGAGAAAAAGCCAAATGCCAGCTGAAAACTTGCAAGGTCAGAGCAGTATTTTATTGCAATGTTGTTGATACAAATATTGCAATGTGCAAACTATAGGACCAAAAAAACATTGTAGAGTTGAAATTTTACATTTATCAAAAGTGTTTGTAAAAGCTGAAAAGCTTAAGTTGAAGTTATACGGAGAAACTATAAAAATCATCGATGAACATTTTTAAAACAAGCTTCCAAAAATGTTTGGCAACACTGACTATAATGTCAACAAACAAAAGTTAGTTATAAAGAAGTTATAATGCTATTGCTTATTTTCAATTATAATGATGTTATAATAATGTTGATTTACTATTTCGATCGAATTGTTTACCTTCAGTTTATACTTCATAATTTGTTTGTCTATACATGTAGACTCAAAAAGCATTCTAATAATAACTTATTTAAAACTTCTTGAATGTTTACAGAAACATTTCTCATACTTATATTATATCAGTAGGCGCAGTGGCTTAGTGGTTAGTGTGTTGGACTACTAAGCGCGGGGTCCCAGGTTCGAATCCCGAAAAAACCCAAATTCCAACTTATGGTTTTTTTCCGCTGCACCACCTCTCGCGAACGTCTGACAAACATCCGAGAGTATAACTTGTCATGAAGGAGCTTCTCAATTAGCCGTTTGGACTCGGCATAAAATTGTAGATCCCTTCCATTCGTCCCAAAAATGAAAAACTCACACAAACGAATGGTTGTGAGAAGCTAGGCCTAGGGTCCCTACAGACCTGTTGCGCCAACTATTTATTTTTTTTATTTATTATATTATATCCAACATGTTATTAAAACTGATTTGCATAAACAACAAGACAACATAACAGTTACTGAATGGTTACATTGCTACAACATTGGTTAAGTCAAATGCAACATGTTTTGGTTGAAACAACGTAATAAAAACTATCATTTAACAAAAAATAACATCAGTAAAACACAAATACTAGAAAGTTGTTGCAAAATATAAGGGGAAATGCGGCTATTTTGGTTACAATGTGGGATGTGACAATGTTACTGCAATACTTAGGAAATAACTTGATAGTTATATTAGAGTTGTAGGTACCATATTAAAACCCAAGTGTGCTATTCGGGTGGTATGGTAAGTGACTTATTTCACTGAAAACAAAATACCAGGTATTATTGACAAAATTCAATTGCAAAATTACGAAATAGTTTTGTTGAACTAAAAAAAAATTGTTGTAATAATAAATTAATTTTATCAATACAACTTCAGCTTTATCAATTTGATCGATATTTTGTCAAACGGATTAAACATTTACTTCAAAACTACTTTGTCAGATAAACAAAACACAAATTTCAGTTTAATAAATCGATATTGTCTCAATGGAACAGTTTTATTGTTGAATTAATAAAGTTTTTGTTATATCCATAAAAACAGAAACAAAAATCACTTTTGATAATGTTTGTGAAATTGACAAAATGTGTGCAAAATATTTGTTAGCCAAATAAAATATATATTTTCAATATTACCAACATGTTGTTGAAATAAAAAAAAATTGTAGATATGAAATAAATTTTGTAGAATTGATAAAACACTTGTTAAATCAATAAATATACATTTTAAACATTGTAATCCTTTGAATGCAACGCTATTTATGGCGTCATTTATATTTCACACGCCGGTAAAAGTGAATTAAAACATATCATTTTAAAACTAAGAAAATTAATTAGTCAATTAGGACATAATTATTTTTCTAAACATCTCTTCAATAAAAGAAAGCCGCATATGGGAATATTTAAAAGGCAAGTGAAAGAAGTTAGTGCGATAACATATAGGTATAGGTATTTATATTGAAGACAAAACAGCTGAAAGGAAGGACGAGAGTGCACGCTGACTGCGTCATTCCGGTTTGACTTTAAGGCATCCTTGGTTTGCTCTTTGAATTCTGCTCGGATTTTAAATGCTCTAAGCTTTCCTAGATCAGTTCAACAATAGGAGCTCGATGATAAGTATGAATTAGACGACAGTGTTTATCCACAGATCCGCATTAGGTTGTAGTCTTCAAAACTCGCCAAAAGTTTCACACATTTTCTGTACCCAATGCTTGTTCATTCCATTGGCTGGATACAATATAAAGAAGTAGTGAATTTCCAAAGTTCTGTTATTTTTTTACAGCAGCATCTATTTGTATTCACAAAGTTGCATGAACTTTAACACAACATCCTTTTGTTATATCACTTAGAATCCAAACTTTCCGCCAAAACTCCATCTGCCTTCAGATCAACGAACAGCATCTAGAACTTAATCTACAGACTTTACCCACTCGCATATAATCACCTACACATATCCTTAAAGTTCCAATCTGCTTTTGAAAAACTTTGGGTACGGTTTCGCCCCGTACCCTTTCCGCAATTCCTATTAAATAGTAATGGCTTTACAAATAATATTCCTAAAGTTGTATCTCCATCGTTCGCAGGTATACTGGTGCGCCCGTGAAATTCGTGTGCCACTTTTGCTGCGACTGCATGAGTTTCATTTAACTTGTGGAACAGTTTCGGATAAAGTTATCAAACCAAATAGGCGTCAGCAGTGGTTCGTACAAGGTTTCATTGAGCACATATATGCATACGTCTAACAATAGTGCCAGTCAAAAAGGATTTATCCAAAGAAGTTAAATTGAGAACCCGGAAAAACCATGTCGTTGCATAAGGTAGGCATAGATTTTCTTGGAATAAACAAGGCAAGTTTGAAGCGAAGCCCATGCTTGTGTTTGTCTGAGTTTTACTCGACTGGGAATGGATTACCATTGAATTGGGGGTTAACGTACTCGATACAAGTAAGTAATATATAAGGAAGTAGGAATACTGGATAAGCAAAAGCTATTAAAAAGGCATATACTAAAAAAAATTGTGTTTTTGCAAAAATTTGCATAAACTACTACAGTTCAGGTTGCGATTTTCTTAATGTATATTTTATAAGAACAAACTGACCTGTATCCGTTTGAAAATATTTGCGTAAAGTTTTCTGAGTGATATACAATTTAAACATGCCGCAGGAAATAAATGGGGGATTATGGTTGGGAATAGAACTGAGGAGTGAGGAACATTCTATACAAGAATTCATCGAATCAATCCAATTATTTTTCAAACCAGTTTCAACCATTAAATTTTAATACAATGCAGTGGTTCTTGATCCAATTGCCAAAAAATAGCCCCAGGGAACAGATTTTAGTTAAAAGCAGGAGCCAAAGATACTTGAACAGAACTTTAGACTCATGTAATGGGTGATTTTTTAAGAGGTTTAGAACTTTTTTTAAAAAAAAAACACAAAAAATTCGAAAAAATGAATGAAATATTTATTTGAATCGATAGTTTGAACCTTTCAATTTAATGTTTAAAGATAATTTCATGCAAATGTTGACCGCGGCTGCGTCTCAGGTAGCCCATCCGCTGAGTCCAATTTTGGCATACTCTTTCACACATATCGGCCGGTATCTCACGAATGAATGCATGGATGTTGGCTTCCAGAGCGTCAATCGAAGCGGGCTTGTCCCTATACACATTAGCCTTGGCATACCCCCACAAAAAATAATCTAATGGTGTCAAATCGCACGATCTACGCGGCCAATTGACCGGCCCGAAACGTGAAATTAACTGTTCACCAAACTCGCCTCGCAATTGCGCCATTGTTTCGCGTGCTGTGTGGCATGTGGCACCGTCTTGTTGAAACCACATATCATGCAAGTCAAGAACTTCCATTTCGGGCAAAAAAAAGTTTGTTATCATCGCTCGGTAGCGTTCACCATTGACAGTAACGCTGCGATTCGCATCATCTTTGAAGAAATATGGCCCAATAATGCCGCCGGCCCATAAACCGCACCAAACAGTGGCTTTTTCGGGATGCATTGGTAGCTGTTACAATGCTTCTGGCTGATCTTCACTCCAAATGCGGCAATTTTGCTTATTTACGTACCCATTCAACCAAAAATGAGCCTCATCGCTGAACACAATTTTTCGATAAAAAAGCGGATCCTCAGCCAGCTTTCCAAGAGCCCATTCACCAAAAATTCGGCGTTGTGGTAGGTCGGCTGGCTTTAGTTCTTGCACCAGCTGTATCTTAAAAGGCTTTACGCCCAAATCCTTCCGCAAAATTTTCCACGTAGTGCTGTAACAAAGGCCTAACTGCTGGGAACGGCGCCGAATCGACATTTCGCGGTCTTCTGTCACACTAGCTGATACGGCCGCAATATTTTCTTCACTACGCACAGTACGTAAACGTGTTGGTGGTTTAATGTCCAACAAAGTAAATTTGGTGCGAAATTTGGTCACAATCTTCCGAATAGACTGCTCAGAAGGTCGAGAATGCCGATCATAAAATGGAAGCAGCGCGCGATGAACATTTCGAACCGAGCACGAATTTTGATAGTAAAATTCAATAATTTGCAAGCGTTGTTCATTTGTAAGACGATCCATGGTTAAATTGCAAACCAAACTGAAGCTGTTTGACAGTGACACAAGGTACTAAACACACGTCAGCTGTCAAAACCAGTGTTGCCAAAACCAAACCAGCTAAAAAATCACCCTTTACTAACAAATTCTGTTTTGTATTTATGTACCTTATCAGGTTTCGTCTGGTTTTTCAAATAAGGAAAACCAACGGCACCTTCAGTGTGCGAAGTTCTTGAAAGCACAGCAATAATGTACGCGACGGATGGATTCTGTCTCTTCGCACGTAACCTAATCGGTAAATGCCATATAAGGGGTGCAATAAGTTCGCTATATTTGTTTTGGATTTGTCTGTATAGAAGAATTGGTTCACTATATAAACTATTCTTACCGAACCTAGCCTGATTTAAAGATGGGCTATCAAAAATATTAGAGTTTGTTATGTATTAGGTTTGGTCAAGCGGACAGTCTGAAATTTTGCTGATCCAAAAGACATTGAGGCACATTCTGTTCAGTTTCCGTTTGGATCTGTAAATGAATCTTCTTTAATCTGGTGTGTAACTTTGATAGATTGTCCGAGATATCGGAGGACTAAGCTTCCATGGAAGAGAAACGTAATTCGTGTAGGTCTACATTAGATGTTCGTATTATTTGGCGGCCACAGACCTTTAGCCAAGGATATCTTCCTAAAATAAAGTCATCAAATCACGATGACATGGTAAGCGAAATGCGAAGAAAAGCAAAAGTCAGACTGGCACAAACTATTGCAGTGTTCATTGTTAAACCAGTGCATTATATGCTGTTTCAAGTCCCTGACAGCCTTCTAAAAGCCGTAAAAACCAAAGCATTGGGCACATTCAAGAATCTAGTTATCTTAAGTCGACTAGATTGGTCTGGATGAGATGTAACCTGAACGCAAAAACTAGATTGGTCGGGAACGTCACTTTTTCTACGTCAGCCACATATGAGAACTGTAAACTTAGTACTCATTCACGAATTTCTCTACTAGATTCGTCGGCTACCCCTCCATAAACGCCAACTGAAACATCTGCTCTCACGACCGATTTCTCCCAATCAAAATCGAGATACATCTAGTGAGAGAGCTGTCAGACTTACCAAACTAGATACTGGAACGTCCCCATTTATTCATCCCTTCTTCTTCTTCTTTGTATTCTCTTACAAGTTTAATTTGACATTGAATGCAACACTCAGCTACTTGGGTTTGTTGCTAAATAAATTTTCATAAACAATTCTCGCTATAGTTTTATTATTTTTGTTAACTTTCTCGATTATTTTGTATTTAAATCGCAGTAATCTGACACTTCTAACTGCTTTCAAAAAAAAAATTAGATATTAGATATTAGAAAAAAATACGATGTGTTTTCGCCAAAAATGTAAGTCAAATTTATAAGGGTATGCTTTCCTATTTCTATAATTATAACAAGTAAGCCAAAAGACGTAAGATAAGAAGCCTAAATAATATTAAAAGACTGAAATCAAAAGCATTAATTCAATTTGTTTCTTTGTTTTTTTATTTCAGGTCCTTCTAAAATGCAGGCGATTGACATTCAGCTTCCGTATATAAAACAAGGTTAGTTCTAATAATTTAAGATTGTTTTTTGCTGATTGCACTTACCAAAAATGTGAAAGGTTTGCAAATACTCGTATACCTTGCCTTTTATGCAAACTGGCTTTCTGTCCAGTTTTGTTTTCGAAAGCCTATACATTTTTAAACTAAGCAAATAAAAATGTCATCCTGTCGCTTGAGGAACTGCTGTCAAGTACCTACTTACGCTTGAGTTTTAGGTCTTTCATTACAAATATTTGTGCTCTGTTGATGCTTCGATTAAACTTTCAATTTGGAAAAAGAAAGAACTACGATCACAAAACCCGAATAAATGTATGCATTTGAATTTGTGTGCATTGGCTATGTACCAATACCAATTTTGTTTGATTTTCATGAATTTTCGACATGGAATTGTCCTTTTTCGAAGAAAAAACTGGTACTAGAGACATTTGCTTCATATGTTTACGGAGTAAGATCGATTATGATAACGTCTTCGAAACATTTGCGGCTATGAGTAAATTACATTTATCGTTCGCAGCAAATCCAAAAAGAACCCCATGTCCAGTTCGTTTGTGATTTGGTCACGGTCTTTTCCGATGACAACGCACTTTGTAGTAATCTTTGCTTTGACAGCAAGAACGTAGTCAAAGAGATATAGATTGAACGGGGGCTTAAGCTTCTTAGACAATGCTATAAGTCAAACTTCTGCTCACCGTAAATTTTTCAATAATGACCACATTAAGATTAACAAGACTATATCTGTGGTAATAAGTTAAAACATCTTAAAGGGTGATTTTTTAAGAGGTTTAGAACTTTTTTTAAAAAAAAAACACAAAAAATTCGAAAAAATGAATGAAATATTTATTTGAATCGATAGTTTGAACCTTGCAATTTAATGTTTAAAGATAATTTCATGCAAATGTTGACCGCGGCTGCGTCTCAGGTAGCCCATCCGCTGAGTCCAATTTTGGCATACTCTTTCACACATATCGGCCGGTATCTCACGAATGAATGCATGGATGTTGGCTTCCAGTGCGTCAATCGAAGCGGGCTTGTCCCTATACACATTAGCCTTGGCATACCCCCACAAAAAATAATCTAATGGTGTCAAATCGCACGATCTAGGCGGCCAATTGACCGGCCCGAAACGTGAAATTAACTGTTCATCAAACTCGCCTCGCAATTGCGCCATTGTTTCGCGTGCTGTGTGGCATGCGGCACCGTCTTGTTGAAACCACATATCATGCAAGTCAAGAACTTCCATTTCGGGCAAAAAAAAGTTTGTTATCATCGCTCGGTAGCGTTCACCATTGACAGTAACGCTGCGATTCGCATCATCTTTGAAGAAATATGGCCCAATAATGCCGCCGGCCCATAAACCGCACCAAACAGTGGCTTTTTCGGGATGCATTGGTAGCTGTTGCAATGCTTCTGGCTGATCTTCACTCCAAATGGGCAATTTTGCTTATTTACGTACCCATTCAACCAAAAATGAGCCTCATCGCTGAACACAATTTTTCGATAAAAAAGCGGATCCTCAGCCAGCTTTCCAAGAGCCCATTCACCAAAAATTCGGCGTTGTGGTAGGTCGGCTGGCTTTAGTTCTTGCACCATCTGTATCTTAAAAGGCTTTACGCCCAAATCCTTCCGCAAAATTTTCCACGTAGTGCTGTAACAAAGGCCTAACTGCTGGGAACGGCGCCGAATCGACATTTCGCGGTCTTCTGTCACACTAGCTGATACGGCCGCAATATTTTCTTCACTACGCACAGTACGTAAACGTGTTGGTGGTTTAATGTCCAACAAAGTAAATTTGGTGCGAAATTTGGTCACAATCTTCCGAATAGACTGCTCAGAAGGTCGAGAATGCCGATCATAAAATGGAAGCAGCGCGCGATGAACATTTCGAACCGAGCACGAATTTTGATAGTAAAATTCAATAATTTGCAAGCGTTGTTCATTTGTAAGACGATCCATGGTTAAATTGCAAACCAAACTGAAGCTGTTTGACAGTGACACAAGGTACTAAACACACGTCAGCTGTCAAAACCAGAGTCGCAGGCTTTTGTTTCACCACATCATGCGACCTAATTAGATGCGTTATTTGTTTTTACTAACTTGAGCTAATCAATAAAAGTCAGGAATGGATCAACCAAAGTAGGACTATGTCACCTTAAGCCAGAGTCAAAGATTCACCAAAACTGCTTAAAGGGCTCCAACAGTAAAATTCACACCTCAATTTACTTGCTGAATTACAGCCATTCCCATTACGTTTCTCATTTTAGAATGTAACCCAACTTTTTGACGTCAGAAAATGTATAAAACTCAAATTTCACGGTAACAAATAGTTCCCATTATGATTTCCTGTTTGAATATCAAATATTAAAACCTTAAAAGCCCTGAGCGCAATCATAAAAGTCATAAAATTTGTTCGGGTTAGGGTCAGAATTCTGAAAGGGTCAAAATCCCTTTTAAGATTCTAAATCTACGTAGGCATGATGTCAAAAATCTAGTTGGCTACCTAACGGGGCACCATGGTTTGCGATATCACCTAAATAAAATACATATGAAGAAGACGAAACAACTGAGCATATTTTATGTGAATGCCCAGCCCTTTGTGGTATTAGAAGGAACTTCTTTCTCAGGGAAATTATAAGCCCAGAAGAAGTAAAGACATCCTCTGCTGAAATCATCATCAGCTACATTAGGAAAGTGGAAACTCTAATAGCCTAAACAAACCTTATTCTGGTCCTATGGCACAATAGATCTACTCAGGTCGAAGTGCCTCTTTAACGCGTTGCCGAGTCAGAAATATTAAAAAAAAAAATGTAAGAGACAAACACTGGGGCCCTACTCTCTATTTTGTTCCGGAAGTCAATCCTATTCGAAATTGTTTTGCGTTCCGCTTCTAAATGGGTTATCTGTAACACATTCGAAATATAAAAAATAATACTAAATACTTTTTGCACCTAAGAATTCTTTTTCTCGAGTCTCTAATTTATTTCGTATGAGATCTGTCTAAACAAACAAACGTACGTAAAAAAGAATTGAAAAGGAAAAATTATAATTTTAATTGGAAGAATTTCAAATAAAAAAAAATATAGGTAATGGATTCCGTTGCTCTTTGGATGGACGAAGAAACTAGGAAAGAGCGGTTAGAACGGAAAATTATACGGAACAAATCAGATATTATTATTATTAATGCCCAAATCTGGATGTGCACACATGAACTCCACCAACATTTTAAGCTGTTTTTGTTTGGTATGCATATGCATATTTTTTATTGAAGATTCCCTAAAAATTAAAATATGTTACTAAAATTTATTATGACTAAGAATTTTTATCAAAAACTTTCATTTTACGATATTTTTGAATCTCTCCGTTAACGAATTTTTTGTAGAAACAAAATTTCCACATTCGAATGATTTTGACACTCGGAAACGTGTTGCTAGGTACCTACCGAAATTCCACTTTCGTAATTTTAAATCCGAGAGTAGTAGATTTCATTCCGCTTTCGAAATAGTGAGTACAAAACGTTCGTTTTCGAAAAATTTTACTTTCGGAACGAGATACAGAGGCATATTATATCAAGGCAATGAACGTTAAGTATTTTCGAATAACTAAACAGTTCCGAAATAGATCCGCGGGCATATAACATCCTGACAGAAAAAGCTGATTTGGGGATTAATCACATCTCACTCCAATAGGTCGCCATTGGGTTGTTATCGAGATTGCTGCAGACCACCATGAAGGAAAGTTACACGAGCAAGAAGAGGAGCAAACAAAACGAAGCCGGATATTCGAATCGTATGTGCGGGTACAGACCTCTTCCATGTACAGAGAGCAAGAGAGGCCACCTATACTAGTGAGACAAGTTTAATTTAAGTTTTCCACAAGTGCTGAAGTGTAAATGACAATTCTATAACCAAATGACCACTTGAAATCGTATCAAGGGAAAAATATCTTGAGCACGTTTGTGGCACGGTTTTCCCGCAGTGAACTCCTTTTCAATTCATTATGCTGAGTAAACTTATTTGCCGAGAAACACTATGTGGCGCAGTGAAAAATCCAAGTTTTTCTTTGGAATGCTGCTTTAGTCATTTCCCTTCCTCATTTACTGTGCACAAAGGGAATCGCTTTGCAACGGTTCACTTGCTACAAATCGCTGTGGATTTTACTTCGAGTGCGATGCAAACAGCGAGCATTTCTCTGCGGTGTATAAAACCGTCACCACCTCCGGCAAGCAACAATATCGATTCGGAAATAAAAATCAAGTTAAAGTTACAATAAAAATTAGGATAGGACCGGACGTCCAGCAAAGTCAAGCGATTACAGATACGTTTGAGCAAATGATATTCGATATTATGCAGGAAATCCATTAGCGAAATTTACTTAAGAAAACACTAGCGGGGAGGGCACAAAATTGTTAAGGAACAACATACACTGAAAGGCGGGATGGCATACTTTGTCATACACTGCTGTCCAGCAGACTGGTCTAATGCTATCCTACATTTCTTGGAAGTATTTGGTTTATTGGAAATTGTTTGATTTTCACTAATGCCTTGAGTGCGATGACATAGTTTCGCGTTTAAGTAGTGTTGGCAGCTGTTGACTGTGTGTGTATCGAAGGGAAATAAAACACATTTTGTCAAAAGAAGTTGTTGACACTGGGGAGATGGAATGGTCTCATTAGTTTTGGGACTTTATTGCTGAAACGGAAATAATCGTTCAAATAAAACGGGGTCAAGTGAATGCATGGACGGAAGGTCTACAACTCCAGTTCCTTGTTGGATATTTTATTAGACATTAATATAAAAGGTATTTTTTTTTATTATGGTTATATGCACTATATATCATTGATTTCCATGGTTTACAACAAATTTGGATCTCGTACTATTGTTGTAAGTCCTGGAAATCAATGATCTATATGAGAGTATACTAAAGAAAAGCCTAATGTAATAGCAAAAATCCCAAGCAGCCAAAATGCGAGCTATTTGGCGCGCTAAATGTACAACGCAAACTTATGAGCCCTCAACTACATATATAAATTAAAAGCACGCGGAACTAAATTAAATCTAATTTTATATAAATCGCCAAAAACAATTTCGCTATTCAATACGTCGAGTCGTTTGTTGTATATGCGGCTACAGGGAAATAACTTCACGGGCAATAACTTCACATGGGAAAGAACTTCACCTCGAGTGGGAAATAATTTCACTTATTTTATGTGAAGTTATCACGCTGAAAGTGAGAATGTACACACTTTTTTGAGGGAAATAATTTCTCTTAACACGCGACGGCATTTATGTAAGCACACAATTGATAAACAGTGGAAAATGTATGGAGGGGCATGGTGACCCCCTGCGACCACCCCTGCTTGGGGTCACTGTTTTGGGGGTGGGAGTAGGTGCAAGGGTGGGTGTATGCCAAGTTCTTATTCATAATGTTAGTTCAATTATACTAAAATCCTTTCGATAACAATTCGATTTAGTTTCTGTTTTCCAGTTAAAATCGAAAAATTCTCAAATCGTTGGTGGGAAATAATTTCACAAAATTTGTGGTGAAGTAATTGCCCAACTTTGAGAGGCAAATAACTTCACATAAAAAATGAAATTATTTCCCTCTCAAGGTGAAGTTATTTCCCATATGAACTTATTGCCCGTGAAGTTATTTCCCTGCTCCTTATTTGCGAGAAATTTTTTTCAGAGTGATACAAATTTACGTGCACCCATTCCCCTTACTTAACCTGGAACTACAAATTTCACAGCTGATAGATGTCTTTAAGTCTGCCATTTCACAATGAGTAGACTTCCTTTCACCATTTCAAAACGAATAGACTACCAATGCATGGAACTTATTTTTCAACTAGGTATTCGAACATCTGAGGCTGAGTATCGTCAGTCGTCAGTCATGGTGAAATAGCAAAGTAAAATGATAACAAATCAGCTGTCAAATTAAAGGATGATTTAAATGCGAACATATCAATAAGAGGTGCAATGGTAGGCGAACAACTTGAGAGAGGGTAGAACAGTTGCTTTCAAAATTCTGTTTTGCTAAATTCTATCTTCTCACACAAAAATGTTGCTTTTCGAAATTATGCTTTATTTTAGTTCTGCTATAAAAATTGTGCTTTCCAAATTTAAAGTAATAAAATACAGCTGATTTTGCTTTTTCCCAAATAAGAAATATAAAAAAAAAATTATTTAAAAAACCAAGAAACACGACTGACTTTAAAAAAAGATAATTCAAAATATATGAACTAGACGCATTAAAGTACCTATACCTAACTAATTGACTATCGGAGACTATATACCTACACAATCTAACAAATATAGGTATGAGTATTGAGTACCATTCGGGCGCCAAATAGGTAGTTTTAGGTACTCAAATGCGTCTTGTTCATATATTATTAATTCTTTTTTTTACAGTCAGTCGGGTTTTTTGGTTTTTTAAATTAACTTTTTTTATTTATGGCACCCCGTGGAAGAATACGAATATTATGATACCTCACTTTTCAAAATCGGTCAAGCTGTTTAGGCTAAAGGGCGTCCCGTGGGAATGTACATAGGATACGCGCGAAACACATAACCCTCCCTGTGTCCAATCGGGTAAAAAAGACAGATATTAAAAACAATTTTAGATTAATAAAAAAAAAAGTATTAAAAGGTTAAACAAAAATTCTTCGCTTCGTTTTGTTTGCTCCTCTTCTTGCTCGTGTAACTTTCCTTCATGGTGGTCTGCAGCAATCTCGATAACAACCCAATGGCGACCTATTGGAGTGAGATGTGATTAATCCCCAAATCAGCTTTTTCTGTCAGGATGTTATATGCCCGCGGATCTATTTCGGAACTGTTTAGTTATTCGAAAATACTTAACGTTCATTGCCTTGATATAATATGCCTCTGTATCTCGTTCCGAAAGTAAAATTTTTCGATAACGAACGTTTTGTACTCACTATTTCGAAAGCGGAATGTCTACTACTCTCGGATTTAAAATTCCGAAAGTGGAATTTCGGTAGGTACCTAGCAACACTTTTCCGAGTGTCAAAATCATTCGAATGTGGAAATTTTGTTTCTACAAAAAATTCGTTAACGGAGAGATTAAAAAATATCGTAAAATGAAAGTTTTTGATAAAAATTCTTAGTGATAATAAATTTTAGTAACATATTTTAATTTTTAGGGAATCTAATATGCATATGCATACCAAACAAAAACAGCTTAAAATGTTGGTGGAGTTCATGTGTGCACATCCAGATTTGGGCATTAATAATAATAATATCTGATTTGTTCCGTATAATTTTCCGTTCTAACCGCTCTTTCCTAGTTTCTTCGTCCATCCAAAGAGCAACGGAATCCATTACCTATATTTTTTTTATTTGAAATTCTTCCAATTAAAATTATAATTTTTCCTTTTCAATTCTCTTTTACGTACGTTTGTTTGTTTAGACAGATCTCATACGAAATAAATTAGAGACTCGAGAAAAAGAATTCTTAGGTGCAAAAAGTATTTAGTATTATTTTTTATATTTCGAAAGTGTTACAGATAACCCATTTAGAAGCGGAACGGAAAACAATTTCGAATAGGATTGACTTCCGGAACAAAATAGAGAGTAGGGCCCCAGTGTTTGTCTCTTACATTTTTTTTTTTAATATTTCTGACTCGGCAACGCGATAAAGAGGCACTTCGACCTGAGTAGATCTATTGTGCCATAGGATCAGAATAAGGTTTGTTTAGGCTATTAGAGTTTCCACTTTCCTAATGTAGCTAATGATGATTTCAGCAGAGGATGTCTTTACTTCTTCTGGGCTTATAATTTCCCTGAGAAAGAAGTTCCTTCTAATACCACAAAGGGCTGGGCATTCACATAAAATATGCTCAGTTGTTTCGTCTTCTTCATATGTATTTTATTTAGGTGATATCGCAAACCATGGTGCCCCATTAGGTAGCCAACTAGATTTTTGACATCATGCCTACGTAGATTTAGAATCTTTTTGGCATTATTTCTGAAAGGTTTGATTACTTTTTTGGCCTGTCTTAGGCCTGGGATGTTTTCCCAATACACTTGTTGTGTTCCCAACTTTTTATGGCGAGGTTCGCCGCTGATTTAGAGATTGCACAGTAAGGTTCAAGTCCTGTAAAAAGTGTTTCCGAACCTCTCCTGGCCAGTTCGTCGGCTTATTCGTTTCCTTCAATTCCTTTGTGGCCAGGTACCCACCATATTTTGGTATTATTTCTGGTTCAGAGTGTATCTTACATACTAAGGATACTTTTCCACAGAGTTTGCTAAATTTTTATATTAATCAATCTGGTGGAAATGTACGGATTTCTGAATTTTTCTTTGTATTTTGTAGCTGTTTGGTTTTCCTTCGTGGAATTTGATATTTCATTGGAAAGAGCGGAATAAGTTTGCGCGCTAAGCTTTTTAAAAAAAAATGCAAAAAAAGCCGTATTAAAAATATTTCTCAAAAATGACTAACCAAATCTTAACCTGTGTTCGTGCATATTTTTGCGAAGTTTATCTTTCATTTGCTCTAAATTCTCTAAAGTTAAAACAATAAGTTTTTGGAGAAAATAAATTGACTTTTAGCTTCAGAGAATTTGAGAAAATAAAAGTAAACAATTCGCGTTTTAGTTTAAGACTTAAATTAATTAAATAAATTACATTCTTGAAATCTTATAAATCCATTCAGGTACAACAACAACATTTAGGCATTTCCAACTCTTGTATTTTCCACCTAGGATTACATTAATTTAGTATCTACCTCCTTCCTTCCCCCATAGGTTGCTCCAAATTCCATTCTCTATTTAGACTTTAGAGAAACTTTAACCTAGCACTCAACATAATACTCGTTTGATGGTAGCACTATCCACCAAGGGTGAGTGATGCGATTATTGGCTTTTAGTTGCGGAGTTGAGATGTAGATGGCGCTTGGTGGGAAATTTGACTGGAGATGAGTTTGTCCGGGGATGAGTTGAACCCCACCCGGTTATAATTTTGATATAAATTGATTTATTATTATAGTCTGTAAGCCCTAGCAAATGTATTTCATAGTCTCGGGTTCAATTCCTAATTGAAGGTAAATAAAGTTCTTTTAGTTTTGAGAATTAAAACTCGAGAGAATTCACATTCGTTGCCTCGCCATATCACAACTTTCTTATATTCGTAACACATTCATCAGTTCAATCCCCAGCTGAAGCATGCCCATAGAAGTATTCGCTCCAAAATTAAGTTGAAACAATTGCAAATAAAGTGCACGACTGGGTCGCACGAAACTTTCTCGTTTAGTGCGAGTCTGACTGAAATTCAAAGTCATTTAAGCAAATCTTTTTTTCTATGTCATAATCAAGATTTAATTAGGCTTACCTAACCTAACTCATGTTAATTAAGCATACGATATATATCGATTTACCAATAGATATACAATTTGAAGCGAAGTTCATCAAGAGGGTAGCACAATTTTTCCATGCTGAATATATGTACCTATATATATATATACCTATATATAAGGAGCTAAATTTGAGGTTATTAACTATTTATAATTAAAAACAGAGTTTTTGTATTCCCAAGTATTTTTGCAATGAGATATGCTGCATAATCAATTATCCTATGAACTTTAAAGTTATGTTAAATATTATTATAATTATTATTGTTTAGACATTTCCACGTTACCCATGAAGCAGACTATCAATGCGCGTTTTTAGTGAGGTATCCCCATTAGGCCTGCTCCTCAATTAATAAATAAATGAATAAAAAAACTGTTAAATGGATTAACATAAAAACAAATAAAACTATACATATTTTTCAAAAATGACTTTTTTCAAAAATCCATTTTGCGATATTACAGAGAAAAACTGAGCTTTCCATTAAGTTAGAAATGACCATATTACCTTAGAAATTAATTTTTGTTACAATCGTATGGACCGTTTTCGAGATATGTCCAAAAGTACCGTTACTCGATTTTTTAGCGGAGAACTGAGCTTGCAGTTATGTTTACCTCACCTACTTAAGCTTAAATATCAATTTTTGTTGAAATCGTTGGAGCCGTTTTCGAACAAATGAAACTGGTATGAAAATTTTGTATGGGTACCATTAATATTGAGGTTACCATGCAAAAAAAAACGGCCCCGAAGTTGTAAGCCCCCAAACTTAAAAACCAAAGTTTGAACGAAATCCGTTTAGCCGCTTAGGCTGTAGGCCTCGGGACATACAGACAGACAGACAAACAGACAGACAGGCAGACAGACAGACGGACGGACAGAATTTTGCAACCCATTCTTTCTCTTACTATGTAATGAAGATAGTTAAAAATGTGTAATGTCTGGACAACAGCGCCACCCATCGGATCCAAACCGAACCCATTCCCGAAATTTCATGGAAATCGGTTGAGTGGTTTCAGATACCGAGAATAGTGCCACCTATCACAAAATGTCATCGATTGGTTTCGGAGATTAGCGTGCGAACATAGTGGCACAAACATTTTATGTATTAAGAAGAAAAAGATTGCGTCATTTCCGTTGCATCGCCAGAACAATTTTCGTTTTACATTCACCAGGTCACTTCTCACCTCCAGCGCCCATAGAAATATTCGCTTCAAAAAAATTACTTGGCCTTTTGGATCACAGTAATCTTTCTACCGAAGACACGAAAGATGTTTCTTGGGAAATTTCGATAAGGTCAATTGTGTAGCCACCATCCTGTGTTTGCCCTGTCTAACAAATGAGTTGTCTCTCGGCGCAAATTTGTTCCTAAGGTCATTATTGAGTGCTATTCCATAATATGTTGTCGTGGAAATAGAACAAGTCCTTCGCGTACCATTTATACCAACCCGCTGATGATGGATTTCTTTCTTGACTCAACAAACACTTTATGATGCTCATTTAATTGCTTATCACTCAACTGTCACAAGTCGTGACAGCACTCTAATGTCTTCTGAGCTTGTTGTACCTCATTTGGAATTCCGTAAGAGTTTGGAATACTTGGTCAACAGAGAATACTTCACTCTAAAGCACCCTTTCAACTTTGTCATATACATAGTGGGGACTATTGTTAAATGCATTTTGCAATCTTACAAAGAAATAATTATATGAAAGTCGACTTTTGCTCACCGGAACATCCAGAATGGTGGCGGAGGAGTATCTTCCGTCGTGCCAATAGCTTTTGTCGTTGACCTGTAGCGTTCACCTTAAACCTAAGAAAGAGAAGATAAAGTAATTTTTCGTTCAGTTTTAAACAAAACTGCCGACTTCCCATAGCATATACCCAAACCGGACACTTAACAAACATACCCTTAAATTTCCCATTACCGCAGTTCAAGCTTGGTTACCACTGAACTATAGAGCTTCAGCTCAGAAAACACTTACCTCGCAATTCATAAGTGCATACTCGTTCTTTTGAGTGCTGATAGTTATCGTGGTAGGGTGCTAAAATCCACAGAGGAATAGCCAGACATCTGCAAAACTCCATATATATATTCGGAGAAAAATACCTGAGGTAAGCGTGGTCTATTCTTCTGCTTTCCTTTTATTAGTTTCTAACTAATTTTATTTGCATAAATTGCATAATTTTTCCATTATCATTTAGCTATTTATACGTAGACTACAATATACATAGTTTCCATACCACGCTTTTCAAAATATAGCTGAGACGCATCAAGAATTGAACACAATTAACCAAAAATTAAAACAACGAAAATTTAAATTAAAAGGTACGTAACCGTATGTTATATATTTTCAAAATATGCATATGGTAATTCTCTCTATTTGGTGTCCACAGAAATTTGCGGACGCCCAAATAACCTTCGGTTGCTCCGAAATCTGCTATATACATGTTACCGCATATATGTATAGCAGCAGCCGAAAAGGGAGCGTCCGCAACCTTTATCTATTTAATTCATTTGTGCTATTCTCTGGGCATTGCACCAGCAACGATCGAGAATCTCTCATACCGATCATCGTAAATCAACGCCGTGCTCTCGACCAGTCTCGTGTTAGACGTGAAAAAGGAGAACACGCGCGGAAAATTCGTCCCAACATCACATGTGCGCGCGAGATCAGTTAATCTCCTGAAGACACCTTCTTCATCATCCCCACCGTTACCCCATCGCTACAAACCCAAAACAAGTGCAAACGAAAATTAAGAAAAGTGCTCATAGTTTGATTTATTTGCCCAAATTTTCCAAGATTTTAATGTACATAATTCGATTAATATCGGCATAACCTAAAGCTCTATATATATTACCTTGAAAAGTGTCTATTTCATATATTACAGTAACTAGCTATTACCTCACTTATCATTACATAAATTCCATAAATTCATGCTTCATTATTGCCTAAGAAATTCTAAATTACAAAAAACCTAAGTGAACATACAAACACATTCACACATCACATAACACACCAGCGAAGGAAACTTGTGGCCACAACTTTCGACGTATGGAAAAACTCGTAAGTACATGCACATTTATTTGCTTTAATAAATTTCTTTGGCAATACTTAAATACTTAAATACCTAAATACTTAAATACTTAAATACCTAAATACTTAAATGACTAAATAACTAAATAACTATATACATATACACATACACTTGCATAAATCGAAATGCTAGTTCGTTGAATTATCTACCTATTAAACTAATTAAGCCTATACATACCTATATATATGAAACGTGAAGTAAACACCTACCTAAATATAAAATTAACTAAATTATAATACCTAATCAGATTCATACATTCACACTTTAATAGTAAATATTTGCACATACACACTTAATCTCTTAAAGTACTATACCTAAACTATGAAGCATCAAGCATACAATGAATCAATAAATTTAGATTGAATTTTCTTTTTTTTAAGTAAAATATGAGCCCATTTTTTTTATTACCTTTTGTCATATGATGATATGACGTCACTACGCGCTTGATTCAGAGCCATTATGGTTGTGATCTGGTAGATACTTAGCAAGGGTATCTTTTGGGAATATCTTAACAGAAGTGGACGAAAGATAGTCATGGTGTACCTCGACTCACCAGGTACATAGGGGAGGGCTTGTCCAAAATGTTTCGCAACATCTGAAACAGCATCAGCTTCAATCGTTCATATGCCTCTTTTCTTTTTCTCACGTTTTATCAATTCATTCTCGAATCGTTTCCTCCTCTCTCCCTCTCTTAACTCTTTCCTATCGTCGACGCAAATCAATTATGATCCAGGCACGATAATCATGTGTGCATAGGGAGGCAGCAAGATCCCACCCCACCGACGAGCTAACGCCGTGCGATTGCAAGCGTGCCTACTGCTGCCAAGGGACATAGGTCAACCATCATCTATTCTTACCATCCCACCTAGCTATCGCAGACCCTAGTGCCAGTCATCTCAGAAAAAACAATGTCCAACCTCCATTTCGAAGAACTGCAATGCAAACCCTCTTCCGGCTCTTTAGAGTAATTCTCGTTATGTTAAGGAAATTAATGTTTTCAGTAAATTTTCCATGCGAAACTAGGTACTTCCAATACTTTATAATTCCCTCAATGTCATCATTAAGCTCACACAAAGATGTTTCTATAGAGAAAGAAGTTCCGTCTTCCCCCCATCCATCAAAAGCTGCAAATCAAGGATAAAGTTTGCATGCAAACAATCCCCGCCCATCCCGTGTGGTGTATAGGACATCATTTAAATAAAATCTGCATACCTTACGCCTGTGAATGGATTGGAACGCAAAAATGCCATCTGATTACGCACACAGTTCATAGAACGAACTGAATACAAATGGACACAGCGCTAACTATTGCTATTATTCAATTTACATTAGTCCTTGACTGTCAGCCATTATGTCATTATGACTGCACTATTCCTTTTGTGCGGGCGGTAGTCTCTTTTGTAAACCATCTCTGTAAAATAATTCTCCAAATGAGGTTGAAGTTGGATTCCGTTTCCTTTTGTCCTTGTTTCGCATCGAATTGCGGTTTGCTATTTAGTAAATGGCCCACAATTATGGCGCCCGATGGAACTCCATTGAATGGAACTGAATGGCATTCTATGTATAGACCTGGCGTTTAATTTGATGTTCGTTTTACACATGGCTCGGTTGTAATTGACCATAAATACAACTCAATTAAATCAGTTGCAGAGATTTGTTGTGTCAGACTCAGGTATGTGAAGACAATGGTCATGAGGGAATTATTTTATGACACTGCACAGCTGCTGTCACTTTCATTTCCTTTCTCCATATGCGGGGGATTAGTTTTTTTTTTTGTATCGTAGCAATTTCCGGCTTCATGTGAAGGGAAATTAAAGTCATGCAAAATGTATACGTATCTTACCATAAGCTCTTCCTGATTTTTTGTTTTGCCACATGGGAGTGTGTCTAAGAGCTTCTTTTTTGTCGTGAGAATATCAAGGCCGTTGGTATGATTAACCCTCAAAAATGTTAAGCACCTTACAGGAAATAGTTTGTGCACAAGCTGTCAAAGTCTGTCATCCTTTTATAGTGTACGATATAGCTCGGTGCATATGCTAGTTGTGTACAGCTAAGTTTTCCAGTAAATTTTGGTCTAAGCTAAAATTTGCAATTTATGTAAAAAATTGTCAAAGTGCTGTTGACATGACATATTGAGGAAAATCTTTATAGGACGAGGTTTTTGCTTACATTTAAAATTTCGACAAAATCCAGCTAGCGCAGTGAACTCGGTTTCAGTTAAAATTTAAATTTGCTCACAAAATGTTGTCAAAAATGCTGACAGCCGTCAGTCTAATTAATAAGCTTTGCGTTAGCTAAGACAGCATAAAAACTACCTCTTCATTGATGGAAAGCATATGTTAGGTTCTCTTCTTGACCTATCAATCGGCTTTAGGATGACCGCTGTGCTGATGGAAATACTGTACAATCACTCTGGGATTAAGTGTTTTGGTTTGGAGCCTGCATATCATCTTCAAAACCTTCTATATGTACCGTGGTGGCCACTCAATTAGAAACGACAATTTTATAGCAATGTTATATTCCATAATTTTTTTATAAGAAATCTGTTGAGGTTGATTAGTGATTCTATTAATATGTCATAATCTAAAGTACACTTTTGAACATTTGTACAAAATATAAGCGTGACAATAATATTACAAAAAAATGCGAAATTATTTAATCCAAATTGCACCTGGACACACAATTAGAAACAGAAACGATAAGTTAACATTTCATTAAAAATCTTCGATATAAGATACTATGCATATTAATATTTTGTATAGAAGCCCTTATTTTTAATAACTGCAGCCAATCTTCTTTGCATACTTTCGACCAAGACGCGGCATCTTGATTTGGTATACCTTCCCAGACCTCCTTAATGTTTTGGAAAAGTTCCTCCGAATTTCTTGATTTCTTGGACTCTCGATGTCTGCCCACAAGTTCTCGATAGGATTCAGGTCCGGACTTTGTACGGGCCAATCCAAAACATTCGTACTTGTGTCTGCAAACCACTGCTTAACAATCCATGAGGTATGTTTTGGATCGTTATCGTGCTGGAATACATAACTTATGGACATGTCTGCAAATGAATAAGGCTCCATAACATCTTCCATGATGCCTTTATAAACGTGTTGATCCATTCGACCGTTTATCCTTACTAACGACCCAACGCCATGCCATGAGAATGCACCCCAAACCATTACGTTTCCTCCCCCATGCTTAACAGTCTTCAGAGTGTATTTTGGATCCAATTCTTTGTTCTGAGGACGTCTAACGTAAACTTTACCATCTGATCCAAACAAGTTGAACTTATATTCATTATTCCAAAGTATATTTTTCCAAAATCCCAATGCTTTATTTCTGTGAAGCTTAGGAAAAACCAAACGCCTCCTTAGATTCTTTTTGGAAACAAATGGTTTTTTCGGTGCAATACATTCACGTAGACCATGTTCTAAAAGTCGACGCCTTTTGGTTCTAGCTGATAGATCCTGAGTGATTTGAGGCGAAACAATCTCCTTAATTTGTGCGGAAGTCAAGAAAGGATCGGCTTTGTTAATTCGGCATATCAGTCTGTCTTCTTTTGGAGTCGTTTTACAAAGCTGCTAGTCTTTTTATAGACTTGAATTGCACCAAAAACCATTTTATTCGAACAACCAAATCTTTTAGCTATGGTATCCATTGACTCGTTTTCATTTTGATAGCACTGCACAATGAGTCTTCGGAGTTCTGGAGTGCAAGACTTTTTTTTGCCCATTTTTGTCACTGTACATTATAAATTAATCAATGTTAATATACAAAAATAATTAAATAAAACTGAAAACAATCAACCCACATAGATAACAAGCTCTTTTTAAAACAAATTCTAATTCTTTTGTCGTTCCTTATTTTCTGTTCAGCGAAAATGTCGACTATAAATGGGTTTACTAAAATAACGGCATTTTCTTAATTGATCGAGTACAATAAAACTCATATCGGAGCACACATGCCAGCCGCCAAGGACTAACGGCACAGTCGCAGTAAAAAAAAATCTCATTAATCAAATGCATTTAGAGTTGTTGTTTCTAATTGAGTGGCCACCACTGTATATAGAGAGAGAGATTTCGGGAGATATTCGAATCAGACCACCATTGTCGGGTCTCTTTTCGTCTCTCTACCACAATAGATCCCACCCAGTGAGACTCTCTGGATTTCTCCAGAGTTCGTCCCTGGGCTCAATTCCTAGTGTCAACGCTAGCATTTGTTTATGGGAGATCTGTTTCATCGACTGGGTTTCGACCCAATGATGTCCCAAGATCCTCATTCTTCTGTCAGCCAACGCCGGACATTGACACAGTATATGTGCCGCTGTCTCAGATTCCTCCAGGCATAGTTTACAGGTGTCATCCTCTCTAAGGCCCATCTTCCTTAAGTGATACCCGAAATTACCATGTCCTGTAGACAAAGCCACCGCCCATTTCGAAGTTTCTCGACTCGTGATTAGAACCCTTCTTTTGAGTGGAGCAGGTCGGCCACTTAATCGTCATTTTAGCCTGTCTACATTGTTCTACGGTAGATGTTCTGCCGTGATCCATTTGTGAATCAGCTGTTCTACCACTCCTCTGCCAATTGAAGAGAATGGTTCTGGTCCCAGCAACTTGTCAGTTGACCCCTGTTTTGCAAGGGAGTTCGCCTTTTCGTTGCCTTCGATCCCTATGTGTCGTCGTACCCAAGTCAGTGTTACTTAATTTTTAGTTGAACAGTTATTGAGGTTGAGTACACATTCCAGTGCCAATGATGTTGTGATGTTTGTTTGTTCCATGCGTCTGATCACCGCCTGATTGTCCAGTGCTATAAGGATATTTCTTCCTTCCCCCTGACTCTGAAGTAAGTAGTCCAACGAATAAAGCAAAGCAATCATCTCAGCCTGATATACTGAAGTGTATTTCCCGAGGCTAATGTGACGGGCAATACGAGTTTTGTGATTTCTTTCCATAATACGCACCCTTGTTATTCTATCCTGAACAAGCCAGCTCCCTAATCTCGTTTATGACAAGTTCCAGAATATTCCTATGTCCATAGATGGTACCACGATTGTGCCATTTCGCATCTCGATGCAAGCGAAGTGCCGTTTGGGCCGCTGTTTTCTTAATTAATAAGTCTAGCGGTAAGAACCCCATGATCACTTCCAATGCGCATGTTGAGGTTGTACGTATTGCATGTGTAATTCCTCACAGTTTTCTGAGAGGCTTTCGTCCCCCATACAACCCAGGCGTATGTGATAATGGTTTTAGTTATCATCGTATACATCCAGTATGCTGACCTAGGCGAGAGTCCCCAACTCTGTCCACACACAAGTTTGCACGGTTGTATTACCCTTTTTGCCTTCCGGACCTTCTCCTCAACATGGTAATTCAAAGTAAGTTCAGTATCTAGATAGACTCCCAGATACTTAACCTTCTTGGTCGTTGTTAGTTCCGATCCGAAAAGTGTTTATGGCCGAAAATCCAGATTCCTGTTCCTAGTGAAGACTATTAGATCTATTTTCCCCGCATTTATGGAGAGCCCATGTTCCAGACACCACCGCTCAACCACTCTGAGTGCATTCCTCATAATATCTGCGGTGGCGTCCATGAATTTGCCTCTGGCGATTATTGCTATGTCGTCGGCATATCCCACTGTGTGAATGCCCGTCACCTCGAGTCTGTCGAGAAGAGAGTCCACAGTGATATTCCACAGTGTAGGTGAGAGAACACCTCCTTGTGGGTAACCTCTGCTAACCCTTCCTCTGAGTATTGAGGTTCCCGTCTGAATATTAATCGACCTTGTATTCAGCATATTGTCCACCCATCTTACCACCAGTGGGTTAACCCTACGTTTTTCCAAGGCTTGTTTCAGACTTTCAAAGCATATCTTATCGAAGGCACCTTCTATGCCCATTATAGTGGTCATCGCAATGCCCCCGGTATTTAGCTCTTCCTCCGCAACGCGTACTACTTGATGTAGCGCTGTTTCTGTAGACATACCTACCCTGTATGCATGCTGTCTACTATTTAAAGGATACATCTTAAGCGCAGTACTCTCCATATAGTCCACCATCACCCTTTCCTTTATGTTTAACAGGAAGGATGTTAGGCTGACTGGTCTGAATGACTTTGCCTCGGTGTAGTCCTTTTTTCCCGGTTTTGGAAGGAAGACCACATTTGCTTCCCTCCAAGTTATCGGGATATAGCCTATTGCTAGGCATGCAACGTATATATTCCTGAGCCTTGGTGCAATTACGTCTATACCCCATTGTATTAGACCTGGAAATATACCATCCGGCCCCGCAGTTTTGAAGGGTGAGAATGTTGCTATCGCACCCTTGACCGCTTGTGGTGTCACGATCCGTTCTGCTTCCGTCCTATCCATCCTGTTCGCTCCTTGTTTCCTTGGAGCCCAGGGCTGATCTGACTTATAGCTTCCTGGAAAGTGTACCTCCATTAGGACCTCATTTGTGTGATCCAGTGTTTCCACCATCTCCCCCGCTCTATTACGAATGAGTCCGATCTTGGAAACTGGATCTCTCGAGACAATCTTTTGTATTCTACTGACTTCAGATGTACTCCTCATAATCGAGCAAAAGTCCCTCCATGACTCCATTTTACGTCGTCGCAGAGTAACGTTAAGCTCTTTCTTTTTCGCCTTATATTCATCCCATGCTTCGGGTTCTCCCCTCCTCATGGCGAGATTGAAGGCCTTCCTCGCAGCCTTTTTTAGCTTTTCAAGTTCCCGGCACCACCAAGGCGCAGGATCTTGTTTTTCCACTAAAGTAGGTGTACAAGCCACTCGGTACGCAACTTCAACAGCTGATTGCAGATGCTTCAGGTGTGATTCTACATGCCAAGTGTTTTTCGGTATTCCGAATGTCCTTACATTCAGTTTTTCCTCCAACACTTCAAGGTATTTTATCCTATCTGTGTTCTTCGGAATTCTGATGTATTTCCGATCTTTTTTCCTTTTAGATCCATAGCGAACATCAAATGAAATGGCTCTGTGATCCGACAATGTAGCCTGATCCATTACCCTCCAATTTAATATTCTTTCAATTATCTGGCTACTGCACAGGGTAACATCGATCACTTCCATTCGTCTCCCATCGACGAAGGTTGGCTCTGTTCCCCGGCTTAAGATAGCTAGATCCTTGCATGATACAAATTCGAATAAGGCTTCTCCTCTGTAATTATCGTTGGTGCTGCCCCACACTGTATTATGTGCATTGGCATCACAACCAATTATTAGATCCTCGTTCCTGTTCCTGCATGCATTCACCAAAGACTCTAACTCTCTTGTCGGAGGAGGTTCTGGAGAATCATACGGCAGGCATGCAGATGCTATGACAAAACTTCCCGCACCTGATCCTACTCGTACTGTTGCAAGGTCTGGGGCACATAGATCCGGCAAATTTATATGCTTGAACTCCGTGCCTTACCAGGATAAACGACCTCAACCATGCTATTTCGAAGTCCTCTAATCTTTCATCTTAAGATCCAAGGCTCCTTTATCAGAGTTATATAAAACGAATCCTCATCAAAACATGTAGTCATCATTGCTGATGCTGATTCGCTGTGATGAAGGTTCAATTACATCACCCTGAGTTTTTCCCGTTACGTGCCCACCTCCCGCCCGACTTGTGTTGATCCCATTTCCATGGTGTCTATCAAATGATCACTTCGTCGGCTTAGTGGCCTTCCAAGTTGAGTCTTTTTCGATGATCCTTGGAACTTTAAGAATGCTATGTCCAACCCGCTATGTCGCTTCCTTCCTCGGTCACTAGCCATTCGGGTAGGGGAAAGAATATACCCGAGGTAGGCATGCCTGTCGTAAGAGGCGACTAAAATCCAACCTCCGTATACCGAGCGTATAGTGTATACAAAAAATGCAATGAACAAAACGAGAAGATTAAGTCCAGCTTTACTGGAAAATCTACTCTCTTCGGAGATCGGCTCTACGAATTCTGGGGAGAGCGGCTTATTGCAATCCATTGACCCTTTTATTAAATGTTCATATCAGCTAATTTATCGTTCTCCAACCACTCAGTCTCTCCGAAATCTCCGAAAAGAACCGTATGGCAATACGAGAAAGCCAACTGGAGCGGACTTAACAGCTTCTTTAAGAGTTTTAACTGGTCGTTATGCTTCCTCGATAACGACGTGGATGCCGCCGCTGATATGGTGTCCATTATTATCACCATAGGTATGAAATCCTTTATTCCTAACAGGATAAAGAGTATCATACCGAAAGAAAATGCGTGGTACGACTCGAGCTGTAAAGAGGCTATCAGACAATAGGAGTTAAGTTTTCGGTCATGTAAGGCCAACCCATCTGAGGAAAACACAAAAAAGTTCAAGCGAGCCAGAAATGACTGCAATACCACTATCAAGCGTGTTAAATTCTCGTATGACCAAAAGTTGAGGCAAAAAATACTACAATGTCCCAAGGGTAGTAAAAACTTTTGGTCTTTTGTAAAAAATATAAAGAATTCGGCCACATCTTCGATCCCAACGCTCATTTACAATGACATTCCAGCTGTCAACTCTTTAGACAAAGCGAATCTGCTTGCTGCACATTTTGCAGCCAGCTCAATGCTCCCAGATTGCGCTTTGCCTCTACCTGTACTTGAGAGCGTCGAATACACCATGGGACAAATACATTTTCGCACTCGTAGAGTGGCAAGAGTACTTAATAATCTCAACATAAATAAATCCGCTGGTCCAGATTGTATTTCCCCAATTGTTCTGAAGAGGTGTTCTTCCACGCTGGCAAAACCACTGCGTAAGCTTTTCCATCTATCCTATTCTTCTGGACTCTTCCCGAGAAGGTGGAAAACAGCATTTGTCCAGCCCGTCCCCACAAAAGGCGAATCTTCTTCTCCCACCAACTACCGACCCAAAGCACTTACATCCATTCTTTCTAAGGTCATGGAAACACTGATAAATCGTCAGCTCATGAAATATCTTGAATCACGAAAACTCATTAATGACCGACAGTACGGTTTTCGTGGCAACAGATCCACTGGTGATTTGATGGCTTATCTCACCGAAAAGTGGAACCAATCTCTACATCACTCTGGTGAAACGAAGATTGTTGCGCTTGATATTTCAAAGGCATTTGACAGAGTTTGGCACCAAGATCTTTTATCGAAAATGCGTACATATGGGATCGATGCGTCTCTTCTTCAATGGATTAGAAACTACCTCTCTGGCCGTTCAATTCAAGTTGTATTGGATGGCTTCAAGTCTGAAATTCACCATATAAATGCTGGTGTTCCCCAAGGCTCCGTTTTGTCTCCGACTCTCTTTCTCATTTTCATAAATGATCTCCTGTCTGCAACCTCTAATCCAATCCACTCCTTCGCTGATGACAGCACCCTCAGCTTCTCATATTCATTCCAAGACTCACGTCCCTGCTCTTCGGCCGTAGAACTGGAACGGAAACGTATGTTAAGGTCATTAAATTCCGATCTCGACAGCATTATAAAATGGGGTTTAGCCAATAGAGTGGAATTTAATGCTTCCAAAACTCAATGCTGTCTGCTGTCATTAAAGCGAAACCAGAATCTTCAGCCATTATCCATGAATGGCACTTGCATCGCCGAAACCGCAAGACTTTCCATTCTCGGTATGTGTGTCCATGACAAACTTCGGTGGAACGATCACATAGTCGCTAAGAACGCTGCGAAATGTCTAGGTTTCCTCAAACGGTGCAAGAAATATTTCACCCCTTCTGATCTCGCTGCCATATACAAGGCGTTCATTCGTCCCAAACTTGAGTATAACTCTCATATCTGGCCTGGTGCGCCTAAGACCTCACTGCACCTGCTGGATAGGATACAGAATCGTGCTTTAAAACTCATTGGAGACACAAATATAGCGAATTCTATAAATTCGCTCGAACATCGCAGAAATGTAACATGTCTTTCATTGTTTTATCGCTATTTCTATAAACAGTGCTCAAGTGAAATCGCCAGCTGCATTCCACCCCTTCAACAATTCAACCGCAATACTCGCCAAGCCAGGAATGCCCATCAGTTTACCCTTCAGCCTACTTTCGGTCGTACTATGAAATATAGAGATTCTTTCATAAGCCGTACAACACGAATGTGGAATGTCTTGCCCAGCTCGGTCTTTCCCCCTCAGCGCAATTTGCAGGCATTTAAGACCAATGTGCATCGGAATCTCCTATCTTCTCCATCCCAATTTCCTTAACCCCCGCGCTGTGTACTTCAAACTACACCATAAGAGTAGTCACAACCTCTTTAGCGCGTGTTCATTATAAAAAAAAAAAAAAATCTCGATCTCCTCCATCAAGATCGAATAACCCCGGGAAAAGAAGTCCACCGGGAGCGCTAGCGCGTGAAAAAGAGGACTCAGTTAAAGATACAAGTTTTGAGGAAGAAAATAAAGCACTCCAAATCAAAATTAAGGAAATGGACCTACTCTATCAAGATCTTAAGAAAGAGATAGATCTGCTAAAAGAAGAGAATAAGGTTTTAAGGAACAAACATTTGCAGAAAGAACGCGAATGTACTCCACCACACTTAGCTAGTCGGGAATACTATACCGACGAAGAAGAGCTAGCACGCGAAATGAAGCAGGTCCCTAAGAAAAGACCTAGTAAGAAAAGGAGAGCCGGTTCTTCGCCCGAAGTCGAGCCCCTAAAAGAACAAAGGCGTAAAGAACCGCAAGAAAAGCAACTTCAAGTGCAAATTCGCGCACCGCCTCCAATAAACGTCGTTGGGGTAACGGAATATAACAAGTTGCATAGCCTCCTTAAAGGAACGATAACATCGAAATTTAAGGTTATATCTTTAAGGAATAATGCGTGGAAAATTAACGTCGATAACCACGATGATTACCGGGCAGTGTCTCAAAAGCTAAATACCGAGAAGATCCAGTGGTATACTTTTGAAATAAAGTCAGAAAGACCACATCGTGTTGTAGCAAGGGGACTCCACCCCTCATGCACCAAAGAAGAGGTTATAAATGACCTCCAAGCCAAAGGGTTTAAAATTCTTGATGTCGTTAATATCATCAAGAAGGAGAAGCAACAAACGGAAGTCGATAAGGATGTCCTGGTAAGGCGTGGACTTCCGCTCTTTATGCTTACATTCGATAGGTCAGATAGTATCGAAGATATCTACCGAATTAGAGCAATAATAAATATGGTGGTAAAAATCGAACCCATGCGTAGAAATGTAAGAATAATTCCTCAGTGCAAACGTTGCCAAGGATTTAATCATACACAAATGTATTGCCGAAAAGAACCGCGATGTGTGAAATGCGCCGGAAATCACCTGTCCCAAGACTGTGGAGTAAAGAAACAATCCTCCGCTACCTGTGCTAACTGCAAGGGAAAACACCCGGCAAATTATAGAGGTTGTGAAGTAGCTAAGGAGTTGCAAAAACGGCGAGATGCACTCCTTAAGCCCCAAAATGATAAATCAAAACCGCAAACTAAGACAAAGCGTAAGACCGCTAAAGAGATAGTAGGCAATCTAAAACCTCCGGTTCCTGGACGTAGAAATATGAAAGAAAGAGAGACAGCAGAAAAGCCCTCGACCTCTGTTGTCAAAAGAAACCCTAATCAAAAATTACCACCAGGAAAGCCACCGAATAGTGGCCCTCGGACAGCCAGAGTGCAGACCTACGCTCAGGCAGCGGCATTTGAAGAACCAAAAAACGTTGAAACTTCGCCAGACCCTGTTTCTCATGTTTTCTCAGTTATTCTCGAGAAACTTGAAGAACAAAGCAAAATAAATAAAATTATTCTCGATCGGTTGGTTAAGCTCGAAAATAATTCAAGCAAAACGCGTACTTCAAATATAATATGATTGAAAAACCAATGTTAAAAATATGTACTTGGAATGCAAACGGACTTTTGCAAAAACTCGACGAATTGGAACTATTCATGCGCGAAAAGGATATTGACATTTGCTTGATTTCTGAAACCCACGTAAAAGAGCGATCACTTTTAAAAATAAAAGGCTATAATGATATCCAAGCTTGTCACCCATCGGCAAACGCGAGAGGTGGATCATCATTGTTTATTAAAGACTGCATTGAACAATACGAAGACCTGAAGATAGAGCTTGAAAATATGCAACTGTGCACGATTCGATTAAAAAATAATCAGCGTACTCTTAGAATTTCATCTATCTACTGTCCACCACGCTCCGCGCGCTTGAAAAAAGTGATTATACTAACTTGCTTAAATCGCTCAAACCAAATTTCATTATTGGCGGCGATTTTAATGCGAAACACACGTTTTGGGGTTCTAGATACAACTCGCGAAAAGGTAGAATGCTCTATGGGGCAGGTATGGAGTACAGTTGTGATTTCCACTCGACGGGCAAACCGACCTACTGGCCAACTGATACTTCAAAAATACCCGATCTGATTGATTTTTTCGTCGTGAAAGGAATATCTACCAACCACATTAAAGTCAAAGATAGCTTTGATCTGTCATCTGATCATTCATGTTATTTTAACATTGAGCGTAAAACTAGTCAATAACCTAGAGCCAGCGAGATTAACTGGTAAAACAACTAACTGGGAAGACTTTAGGAACGAAACTGAAGAGAATGTTGAACTGAGCGTTCCACTTACGACAGCTTATGAACTTGAGGTTTAAGTTGATCGCTTCGTTGAGGTCGTTCAGCTCGCCTCCTGGAATAATACGCCTAACCCAAGGAAAATGCCGGCCAAAAACGGTCTACGATATCCTCCCGAAATAAAACAATTGGTCAAAGAAGAAAGGAAGGCGCGTAAAAAATGGCAACAGAGTCGCGCTCCGCAACATAAAGCACATTTGTATTATTTGTGCAATTTGTTGAAGACAGCTTTTAAGGATTTAAAAACCGTGCGATAGGTTCTTACCTTGAAAGTTTAACAGCGAAAAAAGATTCCAATTATTTACTTTGGAAAGCTGTAAAAGGCACAAAAATCCCCGCGCCGCCAATAAAAATAAATCAAAATGAATGGGCAAGGGAAGATAAAGAAAAAGCGGACGTTTTTGCCGCCCATCTAGAAGAAACTTTTAAACCGTACGATGGTCAGGCGGCTCACGACGGTACCAATAGTGGGACGGAATTACTAACTGACGATTTTACACTCAGAGATGCAACGCTAAGGGAACTAAAATGTGAAATCGAGTCTCTCAAGCTTAAGAAATCTCCTGGTAATGATTTGATCACCGGAGAAGTTCTCAAAGTTCTACCTAGAAAAGCATTAATTAAGCTTCTATATATCACAAATGCTGCGCTCAGATTAAAACACGTGCCGAGCCAGTGGAAAGTTGCGAAAGTCATTATGGTTTTAAAACCAGGAAAACCGCCAAATGAAGTAAAATCTTATAGACCAATTTCGCTTCTTCCAGTCATATGCAAAGTTTTCGAGAGGATATTACTAAGGCGTCTACAACCGGTTATAGAAGATAATAATCTTATCCCTGACCACCAGTTTGGGTTCAGAACCAAGCATTCGACGATTGACCAAGTGCATAGAATTACTGACGTAATCGAGAAAGCATTTGAAGAAAAAAAGATATGCTCAAGCGTATTCCTTGACATCTATATAAATTACGACAAGTTCTCCCCGTAAGCCTATATGATATCCTAGAATCATATCTCGAGAATAGACTCTTCCGTGTTAGACATGGAAACGAATACTCGGAGCTTAAAGAAATTTCGGCCGGAGTACCGCAAGGAAGCGTCCTTGGGCCGCTTCTCTATCTGTTATATACTCGCGATATACTAAAAGAAGATGGCACTACCCTTGCTACGTTCGCCGACGACACCGCTATCCTTGCAGTAGGTAATACAATCGAAGAAACGACTGCAAAACTGCAAGCCGCACTGAATAAAGTAAATGAATGGATGAGGGACTGGCGGATCGCCCTCAACGAAACTAAATCTGTTCACGTGAGTTTCACATATAAGAAAACTAATGACTTGCCAATTTTTCTAAACTTGGCCCGAATACCCTTTGCAAACGAGGCCAAATACCTGGGAATGACACTCGACGCAAAGCTGAAATGGAATTCGCACGTGAAAATGAAACGTAAAGAACTCGATATCAAATATAGAGAAATGTACTGGTTACTCGGAAAACATTCCCAGCTCAGTACCGAGAACAAACTGCTTTTATACAAGCAAGTCCTAAAGCCGGTGTGGACTTACGGTATACAACTTTGGGGTTGTACCAAGAAAACAAATGCCAATATTTTACAAACTTTTCAAAATAAAGTGCTAAGAGAAGTTGTCCAAGCACCGTGGTATACTAAAAACGACGATATCCACAGGGATCTCGGAATTCCTACAATCGAAGCTGAAACTAGAAGCTTCGCGCGAAAGCATAGAAACCGACTAATCGGTCATATCAACAATACAGTACGACAAATTTTGGATGAGATTAATTTATTGCGCTGACTACAAAGAACGAAACCTTTCGACTTGGCAAGATAAGGATTAACCGCGTCTTAATTGCGGAACATGCAGGATCTTTCAGTGGAAAGTAACCTGTCAAAAGTTACTTTTATTTCGTGATAAAAAAATTGCTTGATAAGTTATATCTTAGTTGCAGTATCTAACAATTTATCGAAGTGTGGTGTTTTTAGTCAGTAAAAATCTGACACTACTATGAGCACGGGCTTGCTATTCTCATAGTGTCTTTGGAAAATTTTCACCTACCCTCGGCAAATAAAAAAAAAAATAAAAAACCTGAATAACCCTCCATTTAGAAGTGTCCTTCGCACAGGAATTTGGACGACGTAGCCTGGCAAGGATGACATCTTTGCTCACGGGCTGACCGGAAACGAAGATTATCAACCTTTCCACATCCTTTAGTATGTGAAGCCTGTCTATTTTAAGGTTGATTCCCTCCCATAGGTCGGTCATCTTCCCTACAGTCTCACATAGCACGCCCTTGATTTCTTGGTTACTCATTTTATTGCTATAATCCCTTCCTCCAAAGTTATCTCCTTTACACCGATATCACCTGCATTTGTCGGAAGTAAGTCTAGAGCCCTTAGCGGAGCATTTTTTTAAATACTCAACTGTGAAGCTTCTATCCCTCCCTCTCGACTCATGTCGGCAACCCCCATTTGGAGATCGTTCGCCGCTGTTTGAGCAAAGGTTTTTACGCCCTTATCAACTTTGGCACTCTCACTCCTAGTGTATGGCTTGCTTGTATCTGCTTGCTTTGGTCTTCTTCCCACAATGGCTTAACTTTCGCTTTACCTTGCTTGGTCCAAGTTGATCGGCCTTCCACGATTTCTGCTTTTCGGGCTGACTAATAGTCCGTTGTACATGTTGTCCATCCACATAACCACTGCAGTGTGGTACCTGTATACTGACCCCACATTGAGCAGACTGTTCGTTCTCCTTTCCGCTCTCCGTCCCCGTCTTCTCAGTTTCGGGTGGATTCATGGAATATTTGAACCGTTTCCTAGATCCATCATCTTCTGGAGAGGTTTCGGTCTACGTCATATTGGCAACCATTTCACTCAACTCATCGACCGACTTGTTTATGCTTTCCGCCGAGACAGATTTGGCCAAGGCCAATCTTTGTCTCTTTTTGAACCTTTTCATCCTTTGCTTCAGTTGTTTGTGAAAATTCCGCTCGGAGTTGAGACTTCTTTCCTCTTCCAATTCGGCTTCCGCAGTTTCGGCTGTCCTCTTGGCGCATTTCTGCACCGCATTGTCTACCTCCATTGACGATTGGTCTGCTAACTCTTTTGGTTTTCCATCAGAGTCTCCTGACCCATCGAGCTTATTCGGGTTCATTTCAGCGCCATCCAACGCCTTCTCGACCCCTTCTAAGCCTTCCACCTCGTTTTCCGAAGAAACTTTATTTTTATTTATTTTACTAACGTCCGTATGTGTAGCCACGAGTAGGGGAGAATTAAACAGACCGAATAGGCAGAGATCCCCAATACCTATCCTACACAACTACATTACAGAGGATTGAGGTGCCCCTGAGGAGTCTCCATTAGCGATTCAATTACCCCTGAGCCCTGTGAGCCAGTAGTTTTAACTACCTTATCACAGCTCCCTCTACATTGCAGACCAGTCACCTTGGAGTTAAGGGTTGATAAATTGATCGGATTGGATCCTGGTTTTTCAATTCACATTCAGCTCTACCAGAGGAGTTGGGCCACTTCCTCTCATCTAACATCCTGTTCCTCTACTCAAGCTGGCCCACCACGACAAGGTGCCCAATCTTCGGATAAAGGTAGATGAACTTACCGACGGAAAAAACCTGCAGTAAGTCGCATGGATTTATTTTGATCGTGAGAGCTTTCGGTATCATGAATGATATATCTCGAGTGCCTCTTAAGATAATGTGGTCGCCATAATAGGCGTTTTTCTTTTTTAGTTCAGAGCGCAACCTGAACTTTTATACAAAAAGTTCGTGTTTCTTTCTTAGCTCAGATACATCAGAGCTCAGAATTTGTGTCTCTTTTTTTCGTTCTCTATGAGCTCAGAATAAGTGGACTGAGCAGGCTGAGTGAAAAGCTGATTACACACACCCAGTCACATTTGACAGAAAAAAAAACAGGATAAGCAAAATAGTTGAAATGCGGACAAACCTTGTTATTTTGGAATTGAAAATTAACCAATTTAATAAATAACAATTAATGAATATTCAATTTATACATATATTTGCAACAAATGAAAGCTATGTGCTCAAATGTGTTTCATAAATACCTTAGAACAATCTGAGCACTCTCGCTTCAGAGCGCTCGAGCTCGAGCCTATTGAAACAGAATAAAACAAGCCGCGTGTGAGGTATAAAGAAAATTATTTCTTTGTTTAGAAGGCCCATGTGCGCCACTATGTATTAAATATAAAGTTTTTGAAATCGATGGGTTCTCACGGTAGCACGGATCCAAGTGCTCCAATTGTTAATGCCTCTGACGCATAGATTTGGCTGAATTTCAGCGATGGCATTGGTTATATTGGCTTTAAGAGCATCGGTCGATTGCGATTTATCAGCATAGACCTATGACTTCAGGAAATCCCACGATCTTGGTAGCCGATTGACGTCACCTCTAAAATCGTTCAGCAGAATTTCCAGGTGGCGTCTGCTGTCCTGCTGTAGCCACATTATCATCTACCATATCGTTGAAAAAATATCGTGTCAAGAAAAACCGGTCAGCATCGTTCTCGCCCTTTATGGTGATGACTTAACCACCATAATTTTCAAAAAGTAAAAACCAAAGTCAAAATCCACAGGCAGTCAATTTTTTTGGGGGTTAGCATCGAGTATAGGGAAATTTTGCTTTTTACCAAAGCCATTCATCTAAAAAATGTGCCTCGTAACTAAAGATGATGACAAAATTGCGGTCCTCTTCAAAACGCTGCGAAGCCTAATCAGCGAACAAACGGTATTGTCTATGGTCAATAACTTTGAGTTCCTAGGTCACTTAAATAAATAAAACCCAAGTCCCGACTCAAAATGCGCCAAATCTGTGAAAGGCTGGCTTCCGTGCACAGCGAGAAATTGACTGCCTAGGGTTCTGCTGTACAATTTTGGGCGGCAATGCACCCGGTCGATATGTGACTGCATGATTAACATCATCGACCCGTCCCAATTGAAAAGCCCTTTCAAAGCGTTGAAAGCAGAAAGGGAGAAAACAACTATTTTCAGCGTTAATTTCGTCGATATCATGTGTAGTTCCCTGAATACTGTTCAGTTGACCTCACTGGTTTATCTGTAAACATTCCAACTATCACCCGGATTCCATGTGCCGAATTAGCTCGAAACCGGAACCACAATTCAATTGACTCCAGTCAATCAGTTTATTCCATCAGCCACAGCTCAGCATACGACCAAGTAATCCTTGACCATGGTGTCCGCCATTTCTCGCAGGTGGATTTTACACAGCTTCGCCGTCGTATTTGGTTCCCTCGCATTTTTTTTTAAATAAAAACGTGACCCAATCACCATTATTTTGTTTCCCTGTAGCATCCCTCATTCACACAGATGGTTCCCAGAATCGGAGTACTGCTTCATTGTGCTATACATTTTTGTGGTTTCAGTCAATTTTGCTTCAATAAATACGTATATAGATAAAAAATCACATTTCCTCCAAATTGTTCCAATCCTTCTTTGTTTGAAATAAAAAAATAAATTTCCCAAATAAGAACAAACACCGCAAGTGGTGTGCTTTAATCACTTCCCCACCAACTACACACTTTGGAATTTTGAATTGCAATTTCATTACATGTGAAATTATTCAAACTAGAACGTGAAAATAAGTTCCCTTTCTTAAAGGCGGTATTATTACATTTAACGAAGAAAAATTTCTTTCTGTCTTAATTAGAATGGAAAATGCTTTCGCTAAAATATGCATGCAATTAGTATGTTCTTGTTCTCTCCGCACTCATTAGACGGAACACACACACCGGGCTTGAATTGCCCAAATTTCAAACATAAACACAACTTTCTTCTTATTCCCTACAACGTGCTCTTACTGTGCGTTGTTCCTTGCGAGTATAATCCTCGTATTCGCCTGAATGAAAAATAAATAAACACTCAGCGAATATATGGTATTGCCATGCGGGTAAAAAGAAAGAAACAGAAAACATATACTCGTACTCGTATGAAAACGAGGAAATTGTGCTGAAGTCTGGTTCGCAGATACGTATGTAAATATTGTAATGAGGACAATTTGTAATATATAAAATTCTGTATAATTTCAGATAAATTTCAAATCGTATAGTGGAAAATTATTTGGCTTAGAGAATAACTTGCATTACGTGTGCATTCGCATCGATGGTTTTTCCACCAAATATAGTATGAACTGTATGCCAGGCTACACTTAGTCCTAGGGTGTTCATAGGAGAGAAACAAACCGCATCATGTTAGAGTGACGACGACGACGAGGGTGCAGGAGCAATACCTTAACGCACGGATAAATAAGTGAACGTGTCGTGATGGTGACCTGTTTTAAGTGTAGGTACTAAACTGCAATATGGTGTACACGTTCTTAAATTAGTCGAGTTGAGTGGAGAACTGAGCCTAAGATTTTATGTTTGTTTTAAGTTTCTTGATCAAACTTGTTCCCTGCATGCGAGTTTGTAGATGTACGTCGACACGTTATGCAGTTTGAATCAGAAACGGAGACATATCGATATCATTTTCACCTTGACGGCAAAAGGTTTTGGTGTGACCCAAAAGTCATTTTCTTCAGTTCTTCTTGTACCTACTCCTACTTGTTGTGGTAAACATCACCGATATCATCCCGAATGAAAGTTAAATTTCACTTCTAACAAAAATAAATTGAATTCACACAATGTATTTAATTTGGCTAGATGGTTAGTGTGCTGCTTGCCCAGTAAGGGCAAGGTCTACATAAGACCATAGTCAGCCTACAAAAGACAGTTAATTCGCTAGGTACTCCACAAAATGACTTCAACTCTTTAAGCCTTTTTTTGCGCGACGAATCTACAAACTCACAGGCCAGCTATGATGTCTCTTATAAATAAGCCAATCGCTCTGCAATTTAGCTGACTAGACCTCATAAACTAAGTATTAAATAGACCGTCAGCTCTTACAACTTAAAAAACTTTGCCTACAATCTGTTTTCCGTGCTGCTATGTGGCAAAGTAAGTTTGCCATGTTAAAGTAAATTATCCGCACGCATACACGTGCAAATAGTAACCTGACAGATGCCTGACAGTTCATTTTGTGGTAACATTGGGAAAAATTAAAATTATTGCCCGTTATCTGGACGCGTTAAGAAAACGGTGGGTATGGTGTGGGGAATTTAGTACCAAATTGTATTAAAACGCATGGGTATACATATTAGGATTTCTTTCATTTTACCTAGATAATCTATATAGTACGGGATGATAACATTTTTGTTGTAAACAATGGAAATCGATAAACTATATGAATCATTGACAAAAATAAAAAAACCCTAATTAATATAAAAAATATCTGATTACTGATGATTATGAATCGTATGAATTAAAAGAAAATTGTAAGCAGCAAAACTTAAATGCGTGAGACATATCAGGATAGAAATCAGTAAACATGTTTATTTCCGATTTTGCTTATTACATTTTGAGTTTCGTTCGTTCCCGTACATTTTAAAGAAAATTAATTTTCGTTGATTATGTATATTAGACTTTTTTTTTATTATAAATGAACATTATTCATGTTCTCGGCTGACGCAATTGATTTCAAATGTAATTTCATTAGAATGTCAATTGTTTCAAATTTTCTAACAAATTTAATTTGTTTTTTTTTTTTTTTAAACGGAATGAAAATATTGGGCCTACCAATAAACATTTTTGTTTTCGACTCTAAATTTAAGTTCTCGTAGTTAACAGTGGTTATATTTTCCATTCAAATTTCGCAATTGTGAGCTTCCGTAAATTTAAAGTCGATATTAAACTTGTTATTAGTACGCGAATTATAACTCAAAAATCATACCCACACAGAAATTTTTATATCTTTCCCCTGAAGCATATTTTAAATTTTAATGTTCTTGTATTGTTAAATAATCAAGCCTTTTTGATTATTTGATATTTGTGTAAAGGAAATTAAAACAACTATAGCAATTCGTAGAATATATTGTATTTTGAGAGTTTGACCTTTCAGGAACTAATGATCTTACACACTGAGATCAAGAAAAAGGAAGGAAGTTAACCTTAAAGATGAAAGTAATAATCAGCGTGGTTTTTGACATTTCTAGAATTTACATTCGATAGCTTTGTTCATGATATGATACAATTTTGTTGGGTGCTGCCATTATCACAACCATTTGGTATAATTTCGGTTGAGTTCGAATATAATTTAATTTTTAAATGAATATAAAATAGTAATCAGGAAAATCATTGTAAAATCGAGGGAACAGTTCTTAATCAATTCTTCTCTGTATATTGGTTGCTTTTTCTGTAGAAAATCGCTGGTGAAATGATTTTTCGCCAAAAACAACAAACGAAAACAGAAACAATAATTGTCGGAAAAACGAAGAATGTCTTTTTTTATTTGCACCAATGATGAATGCAACATACGTGGTGAAATAAAACAACTAATTTAAACATTTGGGAACGCATCCATCAGCTGAGAGAAACTCACCCTTTATTTTTTCCCACGAATCGAGTTAATATTCCCCTTTTCCAAACGAACTCAAATTCCCTCTATATTTTTACGTAAAAATCGTACTTTAAAAATAAAATGTGTATTATTCGAAAAGATAATCAAATTTAATAAAACTTCAGTATAAAAATCGCAGTTGTTAAAATTTTTTTTTCCTACTAGAAAATTTTGCTAAAAGGCTATTTAAATGTGTGTTGATAATCACGGTAAAACGCAGATGTCTTGATGAAATGTTAATAAAAATTGATAGTTTGAATTTTTATGTAACCGATCCCTGACTTTCCCACGGAAGAGTTTTCGGGCATCGGAATGCCCACAAAAAGGTAGAAATACCACGATGCAGGAACACTGCTGAGTGTCAGCATTTTATTACACCTCCCGCCATTTAGAATTTCTTTTCTTGCTGCTTCACACGTATTCACAGATAGGAAATTTATGGGAGAATTTTCTTTTCAAAATTTGCTAGGTGAATCGGGTAGGTGCGCGGGAGCTGACGGTTTAATTCATGACTAGACCTGCTCAAGGGAGACGTGAGGAACATCGGTTGGTTTTAAAGAAAAAGAAAGCCAATAAGCGAACGTTCAAATAAATGTTGTGATGCTACTACAATAAGAATGAACGGAAGCTTTACCAAATAGTAAAGAGAAAATGCCGCAATGCATCAAATCCCGTACAGAAACCTGTAGAGATGACGAAGGAAACCTTGAAGTTAAATACAATCGGTGTCGAGAATATGGAGAAGCTAGTGCGGCAGACTTTATAGCGGCGTGGTATATCCCGAATCCAGACGTAAGGCAGAACATACCATGGTATCAAATGCGAAAAACATCAATCCGCCTGACCAAACTAAAGGCAAACTAAGCTGACGTGATGGTTTACCTGCCGAGCTTTTTAGAGCCGCTGGAGATGCATTGGTAGAAAGCGTGCATACCAGCTTATACCCAAGATTTTCTCAGATGAATTGCATGTGTGATGAAAATCCTCTTTCCAGTCCATAAATAAGAATTCTTAAGGAGAATTTGGCATTGAAGGGGTTTGGAGGTGAAGATTCAACGACGAACTATAAGGTGGATCAAAAGTCAGTCTTCGCCCTATCGGAAGTCTGTCTTCACCCTCTCATTTTTGCAAATGACGCCAATTATACTTTCATGCTTGTGACGTAAACAGAAAGAACCGCAATAATTGTTTCGATTTCGATCACAGCTGTAGACGGCGAGCGCAACAGAGCCAACGATTTTCTCCTTCCTCAATTGGATGAATTTGGACTGTAGAACATGTGTTCCCAACAGGATGGAGAAATCGCGCATTCTTCACGAGCGACTGCACAAAATTCTGAGGGCTGCCCAAATCTTTCTTTATGGCGATTTGCATCTACCGGCAATATCGCCTGATTTAACCGTTCAATGCATCTTTTTGTGGAGTTTTTTAAAGTCAGCAGTCTATGTCAACAGGCGTCATATCCTTGAAGACCTCAAAGAGAATATCCGTCAAGAATGCAAAGACCTATAGCCCGAAGTTCTGGGAAGAGTGATAACAAATGCCGATATCATTTTCTCGACTTAATGGAAAAAAATGTAAGACATCAAAAAACATAATCCGAAACCAGAACCAATAAGTGTTTCATTCATATAAAAAAGTTACAGGCGAAGAACATCGGGTGGGCCACCTTGTATAAGACCTGTTCAACGACGTCCATCACTGGCGCATCAGTCGTCTCAGATGGCTAAGTCATGTAATGCAAATGAACAAAAATGCTGCGGCCCATAAAGTCCTCGAATCTAAGTCGCAGGCACTTCGCCTTAAGTGGCGCCCATAGTCTTGACTCGAGTCAGTATGGGAAAATTTTATAAGTCGGACCTTGGCATTGAGCCTGGAGCGCTAAGGTGTAATCATCCTTGGAAGGTGCTGTGCCACATCGAAAGTGTTCTCTAGGCGTTTACCACATACATATAATTAGCCAGCATCCTCTGTAAGATTGTTTTCAACTGCATTAAGCGAACATAAGACCATGTAGACCAACCAGGCATATGGGTCTCCTTTTTCCTTGCTGATTACCGGAAGGCCTTATTTTTTACAGTCCTTTTGAGAGCTCCTTCCTGTAACCATCGATTTGATATATTATTACGACTTAAGACACACGCTTATACTTAGCACGTCTGCAGGTGTCGATGGTCAAATAAAAGCCGAAAATCTTCAATAAAAAGTATTAAAGTGCCGCTCGGCTCTCTCAGGTTTCTAAGGATATCCTAGTGAATCTTCAACTACTGTTTGTAAAACATAATGTTTCTCTAGACGACGAAGAAAGCCCATGTACTCTTCGAGGTAGGTTTACCTATATTGCTTTGCAATGAGAATGCATTATAATATTTTTCTTGGTATGCCATTTATTCCCATCAAAAGTGTCCCTACAACCACCTTAAATGACAACACCACTTGCAGTCTTCCTAAACTATTCAGAATACAATTCATCAGTAAATTCTTTCTAGAACCACCGCCGTTGACTCAATATACCAATCTAGTTCTAGCAATCTTATAGTCACTGATTGCCACAAGATTCCATCACCAACAAAAAAAAAGTGGATCGTGGGCGTCTGTGCATTGCTTAAGGGAAACCATTCGATCATCTCCCATCGTGCTTAATGACTTCTTTCGTTCAACTGATGCATTTTGTGCTCCCACCCCAGATTTAATGGTTTGAATTTGAAATCTTCCCACACGGAAAGAATTTTAAGATCAAATCAAGAAAAATAAGCGCAGAATCACGAAAAGTTTGTCTAGTTTTAGAGCTTAGCTAAGGATTTACTGATTCACGACTTTTTTTTCGCAATTCTAGAAATTGTACGAAGTGAAGATATTGACCCTCAAAAGTCGTGAATCAACACTTTTCATTATCAGTAATTCGATCCAACGAGAAAAACATATTGCCATAACCGATCGCAAATTGACACAAATAGTTATCAATTTGATATTACATGTATCGTAAATTGCAAAAATAATTCGTAAATTACCACTTTTCTGTTGTGAATTACGATTTCCTCCCTTAGCAAAATACAACCATTTAGTCTTGAATTGCAACTCAATAGTGTTGATTTGCGAACTAACAGGGGTGGATTTACTACTTCAGTAGTTGCAATTTACAAATTCTTAGTCGTAAATTGCAACTTATTTTTATCAATTTGCAATTCATATTTTGCAATTTACGTTTCTTGAGTAGTGATTTGAAGAATCGCCGTATTAAATTGAAAATGTTTTGTCGTGAAATTAGAAAACTTTATTCTCAATTTGCAACTTATATCTTGTGATTTACAAATCAAAATTCATAGTTTTATTAATTAGGTTTTTTTCGTATTCCTCCTGATATCCAAGAAAATCATACGGCGCCATATCGTCCGGAGACAACGGGATTTGTCTGGGGTGGTTTTTCGGTCTATTTAAAATACAAAAAAAATATTTAGATGAACTTGACATTAATACGAACCTTTACAATTCTTTTCAATTACATATTTTAGAATACATTCCAATTGATACTTCTTTTCTAATAGCAAGATGTAACTTCTGAAAAAAATACAGATTTATATGCATAGGTACTTCAGGGTTTTTGGAATTCAATAGGTACTTACAAAATGTATTCCAGAATGCTTTATAATTAGTAGGACACTCACTATCCATACGAATTAGTTATATTTAAATTTAAACAACTTTAACCCGACTGCTTTAAACAAAGATTGAATACCGACTGCCTGTCTCTGCACCGCAACGCAATGAAGATTTGGCTTCATGATTACAGCTGTCTGTCTGACCACTTACATACATTCATCCATAAAAAGAAAGGACTTAAAAGGATTTCGATAGGTACATGGACTATGAACTGTGCATAAAAAAAATCCACACATCAGCAATTTACGACTTCTCTACGTCAATATACGTTTTCAGTTTCATGTGTTAAATTATTACAAGATTTTATTGATTCGTCATTCAGTTTTGGTAAATCACCAAATATTTTTCGCAATTTGAGATTGTGAAGTAGTGTTTGAGAAATTGACCTATTAGAGTGGTAAATTGCGCGAAACAATCGCGCAAATCACTACAAATAAAAGAAGCTCGAATTGATACTTCTAATCGTAAATTACAACAAACAGAATTTGGTATTCTCCGCCGTTTTCAATGTCAAATTACCAATTTCTGTATCAATCCATGAAAACTTCGTTGTGATTTGCGACAAATATATAAATCGTAAATTGCAACTCAAAATTTTGCAATTGGTGATTTTCAATTCTTTCCGTGCAGGTATGCATCGACCAGTTTATTTAAATTAATTAAAATTTCAAATATTCTCAAAGTAAGTTTCCGAATAAATGAGTCGGCACTACACTGTTACTTTTAAATTGTTCAAATTGTTCTATTCAAAGTATGGACGTCCGATATGGATGTATGCAAATAAACTTTTGATGCAGAAACTAGGGATTCAACGGAAAAGTTGCAACATTTCTAATTACGCATATTTTCGTGTTAATTGCTCTCCGAAATGTGTAACCGCAACCACACAAGTCCTTGAATTTGGGAGAAAATTGTAGAAAGTTCGGCATAGTTCTTCGCACGAAAACAATACGAAGCTGAATCCGTATAATTGTCATAGTTTCTTCTAAAGACATTCGGAAGTCTTTTTCCAAAATTTACAATAGGAATATCTTGTGATATTAATTTGACAACTTCGCCCATCAAGTTGGGCATTTTGATTCCACCAATTTTAATAACTATTTCTATGTGCAATTAAAAGTCTGTGACTTAAGGACGAGCCCCAAAACCCCAATTATGCATTCAGAACTGAACGTGTAAAATACAATAGAACACAGACACAGGATTTGTACGAGGATATACTGGGAGCAGTACTTTATCAAAGTTCACAGATTATAACTGAGATTAAGACAGTATTCACTATATGGGCAATGGAGTATGGAGGCATCCAATCCTAGTTGCATCATAAATATTTCTCGAATTCGAATTCTTTGCCCAGTCAATTTCAAAATTGTCTTTTCAAATGGAAGTTTGCAGTGTTCATGCAGTGTCTAGGGCTGTACTGTGCATGTGCACTCCTCAGATTCGGGTGTGAAAAATGCTTTCCCAAATATGTGTCTGATTCAAATTGACAATATTGAGGAAATTGCAATTTGTGTCCAAATTAAATGAATTTATTTCAGAATTCCTTGCAATGGGGTGTTTAGATTTTAAAATGTCCATTACAGGTACACACAAAGAACGAAAATAATTGATTCCAGCGTGTGTATGGTCGATGCACAGGCTACGAATGGAAACGGAAGTTGCTATCATTTTTAAGTTTGCCCATGGCAAACATTAAGTCAGCGTTGCCAGTTTGGGGGTTTTCCCCCCAGATCTAGGGTTATTTTTGACCGACGGGGGGGAAATCTGGGGGTGAAATTATTTAGGGGGAAATCTGGGGTTTCTTTTTTTGTAATTGCGTTCAATTATTTTTTTTTCTCACTAAAAAGGAACATTAAAAGCTATAAAGCAACACCAACAAACCAAATAAATTCATGTTCCATTTATGCCAATTCCATTCCAACGCATTCCAATATTCATTGGTGCCAGGATATTGACAAACCCCTATCTAAAGCTACATACATCACACACTATTGCATTTGCGAAAAGTTCACAATCATATAAGAAACAATAAATAGTGCGAGACTTTCTTTGTCTTTTTTTTCTCTTGCCAAAACTGATTTGTGATTGTTCCTGGATCCGGATGTATCAATTTTACCCCTTCCGATCAAATGATCAAAATGTTCATGAGCAAATGTACAAAAACAAAGATGAAGACAACGAGACAACTACATTTTAGGACGTATTTATCAAAGTTGATTATTTTTCCTTATTAGGTAAGTTTTTCTTATTAAATCTTGAAAGCTGAATTCACTTCCTTTTTTTTTTTAAATACGTATTCATTAAAAATTCTTTTTTAAATCTTTAAACTTGTGTCTTTGTATTTAATCTTAAATTTACATACATAATTTGAAAAAAATAATATTTGGGGTTTTTTTTTAGAAAATAGCTAAATCTGGGGGTTTTTTAGATTTGTCTGGGGGGAAATATTTCAACCGTCTAGCAACGCTGCGTTAAGTCAATTTATTCTCAGATTTGAGTAGATTTTGGATAGGATTACCATCTTCCAATTTATTTCAGTTGATTGTATGTGTTTGGAGAGAGTCTGTGTGTCTGGTTCATTACTAGCCTTTGTTCACATGAGACTTTGCATTTGAAATTAAATTGTCTACGAAATAAAAGGAAGACATTTGTGTCAACGGATTGTTTTCAAGTGTTTCTTTTATTTTTGTGAAGATTTCTTCACAGTTACTAGGCGAGATTGGATATATCTATTATTAAGTTTGTTGTTTTTTATATGGATTTGAACATATATCACATTTAAACTGCACAAACGGTGCTTATATATTTCGCAGGAGAATATTGGGCTTATCATGGAGCAGTATTAATTTTTTTTTTCATCGCAATCGGGCAACTTTTGTTGTAGAAGGCCCGTAGTAAAAACTCGGCACTGCTACTCACAATCAGTCGTTTGTCGCTGTTCTTAATTTTTTCTTGGTACGAATGGAAGCAACTTTCAATTCCATGCGAAATTCTTACAGCTGAATTGTGAAGCATCCAGGACAATCTTTTATAATTGTGATATTAGTATTCCCATCATTATTTCTTTTTCTGGGGGTTGAACAATGAATATCTCGCTTTGAAGCTCAACACACTAGCAATTGAACCACAGTATTTCGATCTATATTTCTATTAGTTGTTTTTGATCAAAGCAACACAAACTGGCATGTGTCAATTAGCGAACTTCTCTTTTGCAAAAGTAGAAACCAACAGCAAAATACATATTTCAAAATATATAATTTTTGCCACATATTTAAAGAAAGTTAATCATTGCATTGTCCCCATGCTACTGAAATTTTAATTGAGAATTCAAGTGCAATACAGCTTTTTGAAATTGGATCTTATCAACGGAGTATGGGCTGTCACACGTTTTTTTTTGCGTGGAAATAGTTAATTCTCGCATAAAAATACCCTTAATCCGAAAAAGTGAATTCATTCGACCAGAAAGCGCATTTCCTTGGAGGCAACACTGTTTTTTTTTCAATTATCGCATGTGATTTTCATTTGCCAAACGAACGTGGTGACAACTTGATGAAGAGTTTCCAATTTTCATGGCTAGAGGTATATATAGAGAGCGGTAGTTCGGTTGCGAATTCATTTTAATTAACGGAAGAAGTACTTATTGAGCAATTACTCGTATTTCGACAGTATATCGAAAATAGAATTTAAAAAATTTTACTTGAGAGCCTCTACATATAAAACGTTTATTGTCAAGCTCTTTTATAGAAGAATCAATCCATTGAATGGATTGCGACTACATTGCTGGCCGTTCAATTCAAGTCTTCTTGTGGTTTATAGTGTTAAACTCATCAAATAAAAGGCTGGTGTTTACTTGGCCTCGATTTTGTAAACGAGTATTTTTTTTTAAATTTTGAAAATGATCAGTTCTTTCCCGACAACAACAGAACTCACATTATTGCGCTTCGGCAGTTGAACAAAACAACAAGGCTTATGCATTACAAAATTGGCTTCAATATAAAATTATTAGAGGGCATTTAGTGCTTTCAAAACCCGTTGTGTGGCACTTGCATCACCGAAATAGAAAGATTTCCCATTCTTGCTATACATGTTATCATCGGTGTTGCCATTCTGACCGGATTCCGGTCATACCTGACCGAAATCTCTTCACTCTGACAGGAGAACATTCTGAAATCCGGTCTAACCGATTTTTGACCGAAACGAACAAATTCTTTAACCGAAAAACCTTTTTGGACCTCAAAAATAATATTAGTCTATGTTCTAGACATAAACGATAGATTTCTATAATTTGAATGAACCATGGCCATGGCCATACTTAGCGAACACACTCACAATTTCATACAGAAACCAATTTATTGGTGCTATGCAAAGCTTTTCAAAGAACTGTTTGAATTTGTTTTTTTGTTTTATTAGATTTAAGATTAGCTTAGAAAAATAAAGAAACTACAAACATATAGTAATATAATCTTTGTTTTATATTTTTAAAGTTAAAATATATTACTATATTCCATTTTTGATCAGACTTCTGGTCAAAAATTCTTATTTTACCTTTTGACCGGATTTTCTGACCGAATTTAAAAAAATAAAAGTCGGTCATTCAGTCAGATTTGACCGGATTAATTTTTTTAGTGGCAACACTGGTTATTATGGCTTGAATAACCATACAAAGTGCCTTGGTTCGAGAGGTAACCTACTCCATCTGATCTAGCTACATTAATTATACCAATCATTTGCTCTATACTTGGGAACATTTGTGGTTCTCATACCTGATCAGATTTCAGAATCGTACTTTCAAACTATCAGATCAACAATTTCCATAAACTAGCATATACGTTAATGGCTAGAGTGGCGATGGGTCTCAGGTTCAGCACCTAGAAAAACACATATTTCACCAAAAAAAATGTTTTCTCTATTTCAACATTAGACAGCATAATTGTCATGGGAAAACTTCTTAATTTAGCCCTTCAGAGTCCACAAAATGTCGAAGGTCTCTTCCATTCGTCACAAAAACTTAGCCACTAGTTAGGCGAAGGATCCTATGAGGATCTGTCATCCCGACTATTAATAAAGACTTTTCCTTTAAGAATCGGTAATATATTTTGCAAAGTCAAAATACAATTTGGTGGTAGAAAAGAGGAAAGTCTGATGGGTCTCATTGCCGCTGAATGGAGTCCTCCTCTAGAAACAATAGCACATATGATAAGCGTTCTTTCATCGTTGTACCTACATCATCAAATGGAAATGCCCACATGTAATTTTTTTTTCCACGTGGCACTATATACCCATAGAGAAATTAAAACTCTGCTTTTAACCGGCCGCTTGGTCTCGACTACAACGGGAAATCTGAAGCATTATGAAAAAAAAATCCTTACAAACACTGCCACAAGAGTATAATTAAATGCCTAGCAAACTCCAACACTGCGAAACGATGTCAACTGGGACGTGATATATGCAGCGCGCCATATGCATGCCTACGAGTAAAAATGACGAGAGATGATTCTGTAATCGAATACCGAGAGCAAAATGCTGTATAAGGTATGCAAATGGGCTCCAGTAAAATGAAAGCATTCCTGTGGAATATGTATGCAGAATATCTGGCAAATAGGAGCTGTACGTGACCGTGGCTCTGTTGAAAGACCTATTACTTGTTGTTTGTAAAGAAAATGTTACGTATACGCCATGTAGCACGCGAATTGTTTTTGCACATGATGTCAGAAGTATTTCCACTTGCAGAAACCGAAAAATGTCTTTATAATGACTGGACTGTTGAACAGATTAAAGCTAATAACTTCCCCGCCTCCATAGTTGTTACTCTTCTTTTGATATTCCTGTCATCTGGTAAATGAATAATTCGATCCTACTAATTTGAATTTGAACATGCTCTCTCTCTCTCTATCTCTCTCTCTTTATTTCGCCATAAAATCTGATTAGAATTTTTCGTCGCACAGATAGATAATATTCATGTTTGAATATACGTGCGTATGCATTAACTATTATCAATCGTACGAGAGCACATGTCATACGATTTCATATGATATGCCACAAATCAATTCCGTGCCAACATCTCTATCGCCATGATAGCAATTACTCGCATTTGTCGTTTTCACTGCAGATAGAGATACATTTATGTAACTGGATATCTTTTTTGTTCGCAATAGATATCCTCGGCGAAGGATGTTTGTTGGTTGTGGATAGAAATATGCGTTGCTTTCAGTAAGAGAAGACCCCCGGCAATCGCGAACGTTGTATTTGTCAGTCAGTAGGTGTAAATCTTTTTGAGCTGCAGATTGTGGATGGAGAGAGGTGCTGTTTGATGGAGGAAATGTTGGTTGGTCGATTGGCTTAGATTAAGATACATGTGTTTGGCTGGTTGGGTTTTACGATTCTGTTGAGTTGGGTTATTGAGGAGAACGTCCAGGAAAGAAACAGATGTGTAAATAAGAGTGAGTACGTATTCGTCTTAATGATTCGTTAGATGGAGTGGGCTGTAATTTAACCGCGACGCCGACGGTTGCATTAGGTTTAACGAGTAAATCGATCATTTATTTTGGTATTTCTCATTGTTTTGGTTATCGTCTTCTCTGGCTTTAAAGATGTAGGTAAATATGCTCTGAGGTATTGAGTATACGGGTTTAAGTTTAGCTAAAAATAAGATGAAGACCCCTAACTGCATGGAGAATGGGGGATCCTTGTCTACAAGCAAACATTTCTCTTTCCGAAGGTCTGGCAGAATAAATTAATAATCAACCTAAGCCATGGTATCATCGCTGTAATGTACCTTATTTTCTGTATTTCTACTTATAATAAATAAAAATACTAATAAAATAAATGAGTGGTTGGCTCAGCGTCAGCAGGTCCTATCCAAAATCGTTGGTATAGATTTTTATAGAATATGCAACATTCAGCAGTACAGATAGACGACTGACATTTACCGCTGTCACAGAACGTCAACCTGAATGTGGCTGACTCTATTGTATGTCACACAAACACATGAAGACGACATTAGCACAGAAAATAAAACGACAATTGCTGAGTAGTTCAGCTTGCTATTTAAAATTTCCCCGAACTATCCTTGAAAGAAACCTGGTTCTGTCTGGACATGTTAAGTCAAAAATATTAATAGCCACTGTCTGTCTTTTGACAATCCATAGTCGCATTTGCGTCTACCAGGCGATAGTAAGACCTTATTTCCTAACATACTCAGTCAATAAATCAGAGACGTATGCATTAAGTTTCCATATCTATCCATCTAGTTCCATGCCAAACAAACTTAATGCGGCAAATAAAAATTGTACACACATAGTCCAAGTTTTTCCATATTTAAAGTAAAAGTTTCCCCCACTCGAAAGCGATTGCTAGAATAAATTCTCGATCTCTATTTGTATGCCTGCTTTCGAAAGTGATTTACATGAGCGGAAATATTGATGTACTACTTGTTTGCTGTGTAAACATATGTGAAGGAACAAATATTGACTTCACCCGTCCAATAAAGAGTTTTAAATCTTTCACTTGCATTCGCCCAGAAACATAAACTTATACCGGCCGTAAATTTGCCCCGAAGGAGTGTAATTTGACTTTCCGCTACTGGCCAGTGAAAATAAAATTTCCCGCCACACTTGATAAGGGTGCCGAGCTGCCGGCACACTGTCGACAGTCGTGAGTTTTTGTTTGCTGGTTATTTTTAGAATTCCTATTTTTCAGGTAGGTATTTCTTTCCGGTAGAGATTTATCTACGTCATTATTAGTCTGTAGAATTTTTATTTGATTAATCGTCCGTCTAGAATGTATCTAGATTCATAAATTCAAATTACATTCACAACACCGATAAATGTATGACAATTAATGTGTACATGCAAGGGAATACACATACGGTTGATTAAAACTTGTCGCACTTTGACCAGAAATTGACATTTGTATTATATCGATTGAGAATGGGACGAAAGGTTTCATAAAAATTATTTATGGGTTTGCTGCTTACTTATTATTGACCCTTTGCACGTGTAATTAACAAGATAGCGGATGCAAGTTTGACATTTTAGCTGTAATATGTAATATAAAGTTTCATTCTAACTTCCACATGTATAGATCACACTCATCCGTGGTCTTCTCGTACCCAGAAAATTTATGGATGAAACACCTAAAAAATAAAGCCAACTCATCTTAAAAGCATTTCGTCCACTAGCAGTTTTTCGGAATGGGTATGAGTAAAGTGGCCAACTGTACAGTTATTCGCTGTATACTTCAGTTCTTCAGTCTGTGGATACAGCGTGAAATTGTCAGGAAAATAAATAAAGCGAAAAAATGATAATACAACATCTATACACTATTTTCTACATAAAAAAATATTGGGTACCGAACGAAATACAAAACAAAGGAAGGCTATGTAGAGCAATGAAGGAGCAAATAATACGAGTATAGATTCATTTCGCTGATTTTCTGACCGCACTTTCATTCGTGTATTCATTCGTTCTCAGGAGTGTTGGCTTTTGTGCAACGTGACTGGAAAACGAAGCCAATTGGGCATGATAAAATTGCTGATACATTTATAAAAATTTACATTCGTTTCCTTTACTCCTTCACTGTTACGAAATTTTTTTCTTAGTGAAACAAATGACCGAACTGGACGTGTTTCCAGCAAGTATAAGTTTCCTATGAATTTAATGATGCATGAAAAAAACAAATCGTGATTAAATTCCATTAATTGTTTCTACTATCTTCTGTAAATGTAGAAATGTTCTTTGCAGTGAATGAATCATAATGCAGTTTGTATTGCTTATTTTTACAGCACCAACCTGTCGAGGAGTTGGGCGCGTTAGGTATGAGTCTTATTATTTATTACAGGCAATACCTGTCGCCCAACTCATACAATAAATGACCCGAGCTCCAAATTTGCAACTTTTAAGCTTGAATATTTTATTGTCTCATCATAGCCCTGGGTGTTCAAGGTGCTTATGTCGGTAGCTTTATGGTATATGTAATATTGACATAGCCAGTACTAGGAAAACCTTGAATGAAACCGAAATATAACAAACTGTTTATTGTACTTAATCAGAAATGATTGCATATATGTAGGCGGTCTAACCGTTTTTAACTTCCTCGATTACGTAAGAGAAAGATATTGTATTCGTACAAAATTTCGAACTCGAGATGTTAATCACTTCTGACATTACGGTGATAGAGGAACTCAAAAAAGTGGGTCGCTTCGGGGCCACTTTTTTGCACGATAATTTCAATATTAATGGTACTTCCCATATAAAATGTCCGTACCTGTTTGATTTGTTCGAAAATGGCGTTAACGATTTCAACCAAAATTGATATTTGAACTTAAGTAGGTGAGATTAACGTAGCTATCAGTGAACATTGGAAAACGTGAACCCCCCAAAACGTGAACTACCCCAAAACGTGAACACTGTATTTTTTACATTGACTGCTCTAAAACGTGAACAAATCTAAAAGCTTTAAAACGTGAACAGAAATTTTTTCAACATTTCTACATAAAAATGCACTGAATTATTTAATTCGGGGAATCCCATAATATTGACAATGCGTAGTATGTATGTATTTGGTGCCACACGTGCGTGTGCGTATTGCATAGCTATCATCCCTCATTTGGTTGCTGTTTTTTGCTTGCATCAACGCCTTATTTTCTGTTTAAAAACTTACTTAGACGCCTAAGAGAAAATGCAGTTGTTCAAATGTTGGGAAAAATACAACAGAATTACAGATTTTTTTTGTTAAATAAACCTTTTATGTATTTTTAAAACGTTCAAATGTAAAAAAAATCCAATAAATTTTGTTAATGAGCCGTACCAGTATGTGTAAATATGTAAAAAATATTCATGAATCTATACTTATACAAGCAAAAAGAAGATAAAATGGAAGAAAATGTGTTTTATTTTAAGAGCAGAATCATAAAATGTTACATTCCAAAACATGAACAATCTCGAAAACATGAACACCCTCAGTTTTAATTAGTTCACGTTTTCCAATGTTCACTGTACTCAGTTTTTCGCCAAAATTTCAAATAGTGGTACTTTTGAAATTTGAACATATCTCCAAAACGGTCCATACGATGTCACAAAAATTAATTTCAAACGTTATATGATCATTTCTAACTCAATAGCAAGCCCAGTTTTTCTATATATTATCGTTCAATGGATTTTTGAAAAAAGTAAATTTGTTTTTTTTTAATTTGGTTTTCTTTAGTTTACCTGAAAACGGTAAGAACGATTTTGACCAAAATGCATGGTTACAGTGAACCTGATGTTTTCAAAACTATTGCGCCCTTAATTTTCAATTCGAATAACCAAGAACGCTATTTTTAAAAACTGCTCATGTCTCGAAAGCCCCATTTTCGATTTGGATATCCTGAACGATATCGGATACTCAGTATTCAGCTAATAGTTAAGCAATTGCGTTTTTCAAACTAAACATTGTAATATTTATACTGTTTTGCTTGCATAATTTTTCAAAAAACGCTCTAACGATTTCCATCAAAATGCATATTAAAGATAATATAAGTTCTCCAAATAAAATAGCGTACTTAGTTTTTCTCAAAAAACTCGAATAAATCAGTTTTTTAATTATTTCTCAAAAGTGACTACACAACTCCCGATATACGGTTTATTTTTATAATAATCTTAATAAACCACTTCTAGTAAAAATGCAATAACAGCTATGCAAAACTTCTTTTTAGCAAATATTTATAACCCGCTTCCTTGGAGCTTACACAATCAGAAACTCGCACTTCATTTGCACCCCCCAGACGTCAATCGGCATATTCAAAAACTGCTAATGCAGATTCACAAAAAAAATCTCTGAAATCTTACATATATAATATATCTATGTAAATATATGTAAGGATATCGATCTATCACAAACTCTACTTCCAATCAGTGACACCCTAAACCAACGTCACCAATCAACGAGTATTCCAGTCAAAAATAATAGCATGCCCCAACAATCAAAATATAAACTTCTAAAACTTTCTAAAAACTCACATTATTATTTGATATGTACTGCCATATCAGATGAATAACCCAAAAGTGAATTTTATTGAACATTCTGATTAATAAGATACAGACCCTTAAAGAGTTCTGCATTCGAAGTGATCATAAATGCTTAAACATTCGTCGTCGTCTATTTTGTCAAAAAAAATATCCCCACTCTTTTATTTAAGCAAGACAAAACTTGTAACTGAAATAGAATTCGGGGGTTTGTGCACAACCTTCGGTTTTCTAACCTTCCATTAGGGCAACTCTGGCAGCAAAAAAGTCGAATAATTTAAACCTATGCGCAAAAAAGGCGGTCTTTGTTATTACAGACTTCTTCTAGAAAACATACGATTTCTTTAAAGATCAAATTTATGCTAAAAAAAGGTAATATTCAAACAATCCCCACCATTATTTGTTCCATAAAATTAAAGAAAATTCACACCAGCCATCGTTTAATTTTTCTTTAGGTTGCAAAATGAATCTACATACAAAATCACGCATCTAATCCCCTCCCTTCAACAGCAAACCTTACATCATAAATATTGACTTCCCGTGCATCGTTAAAGTTCGTTTGGGGCTCTGAAAGTTCGAACACAATTAAAAATGGTTTAACAATATCATCAAAAATAAAATGACTTATGCCCAACAATTTGCATAATAGCTGTTGCTGCAAATTGTTCTCCAAACTAAAGCCATTTGGGAGGCTTAGAATTAAATTATCCTGTTAAATGGGAAATTTATTCGTCAAATAAATTTTTCCGAGGCATGTTCTACGATTTACTTTTTTATCAGCGAAACGAAAGCGAAGAAAAGTCATAAAAACTCAGAACCGAAAATCGCAAACTTTTCGAAGGGCATCTTTCATGACGTACGAAAGAAATTAGCCATTAAGATACAGTCGGTGAACTTTTGCAATCTGAAAGTTATTTTCCAACCAATCACTGTTTTTGACACACATGTTGTTGTCAGAACGTACTGGAGTTAGGAATTTTACATAATTAAAATTTTAAGATCTAACTATGTATAAGGATGTTTAAAAATTATAAATCAAGAACCTTGGCCTTTAAGCCAAAAATTTGGAGATTCGCTAACAGTTTTAACTAAAAAAAAAAAATGTAACCTTTGTTAGTCCCCACTGTGCATAGCCTCTATCATTTCTGACCCAGATGCAGCTTTTCCGTGTTATTGCCTTTCCCTTTTTTTAGTGCATACGAGAAAAATACTTTTCAAGATATTCAAGCATTTTGTTGCAAAATAAATGATTTAACATCGATTCTCTGAGCGCTACGAATGAATACTAAAAAAAAAATGTTTCATTTCTCGGGTTGGTATTTTGTCTATGGTTTCCTTCTGTTCTGCTGCCGAGTGAAAATATTTCCTAAGGGAGAAATTTGCCTCGAAAATTATTAATAACTGTGGTATGTTGACGAATTCTTCTAGCAATAGAAATGCGAAATTCTTGCTTTAAAATAGTACAAGGACGGCTCTGCAACAACAAATGAAAAGTTAATATTTTGAGAGTTGAGACATGAAAACAAGAGTAATTGCTTAGATGAACATTCTTGAGTTGACAATATTTTGGCCTTAGGAGGGGGAGTTGTGGGGACCAACAAAGGACATGAATAGCTTGGCGCCAATGTCAAATGGCGATTTAGCTTTAATTCGGAAGTTTCAAGTCGCAAAGCAAACAGGCATGGGATTGCGAAATTTAACTGGAATAGATGTAGAAATGGCAAAAGACCGCTTTGTTGTTATTTTTTTTTTTTTTGAAGCCATAGAGATGATTGATTCAAGGCTATTATAATAAGTTACTACGTTCACTGAATCATTTTACCGAATCATTTTTTAACGGCTAGAATGATGCGGGAGAGGTATTATAATTGCGACCATTACGACCTTTGATATGATCTAAATTCTAAAGTATTAAAGATTCATTCACCTGGCTATATTTTTCTTATCAATATATGCCCTACTGTAACTTTCAGATACGTAATGGAAACTGAGTTAAGAGTGGGGGCACTAAATAAATTGCGCAGTAAACAAAGTCGAGAAAGCAAGTTAAAAATCTCTCTCCTAGATGACAGTGAAATAAATTGAAAGCCATTTTCTTCGATTTATTAAACGATGTTTGACAGATTAATTTGTCTGTCTGTCTGTGAAAGCACGATAGCGCCCAAAGGAATTGACATAGGCGAATGAAATTTCGTGAAAGGACTTATTTTTATCGTCGTCAGGTTGGTATTGAAAATGGGCTATGTCGGTCAAGTAGTTCTTTCACCTCCCATACAAAATCAATATTAGGCCCACGTGTCTCTCAGTCTGTTGTTCAATGTAATTAAATTACGTACTACCTCACATGCCTAAAATTTTGCATGACTTATATGCAGTGGAGGGTATCAAAGCATCAAGATGATAACAATTATTTTAATTGTTTTCTTTTTTAATCGCTACCTACTTAGAAGTATTAAAAACATTTTTTTCTGTATTTTAGGATTCTGTTACTACTCTGTTACTGTACTGCTATTAGTCTATGGCCTGACTTATAATCACTTTTTAGGTTGTAAATTAAATGCCTAGGCTAGAACTTCTTATTCAAAAGGTACAATTTCTGCTCTGCTATCGTTTTGCTTTTAATTTTGCTTTTCCCTACAGCCTTTCTACAGCTCGTCAACTGCTTCTCTACTGATCTGCTTACGATCTATCTCTTCTCTGATATAATATACTACTACTATACTTTTCGAAATTTATTTATTTAGATACCGCAAGTTCTTCTGACTGATAAAGTACGTAGTATAACAGCGTATTTCATAAGCTTATATATGTATATGTCTGCATCAGGCGAACAGCTTAACTAATATTCCAATCCACATCTTTGTCATTCACTCAAAATATACACACAATTATCTTCAACCACTTCCTGCCACAACAATTCTAACTATGTTTTATGAGTACAAAACAACACAAAACAGCAATCAATACCACAAAAAGAAAAACATCCATCAATTATTAGAAACCGCACGTTCTTTTACTCGGTACGTGCCACTTTCAAACCTCAACTGTTAGGTGGTATTTTAAATCAAAACAATACTAACCGCAACCTCTGAATTTGAAAGCGCCAATACAGCCACCACAAAAGCCACAAACAACAAGGAAAACCAGAAAAAAAAATCATTAAAGAAAGATCTGGTTGTAAAAGAAAAGAATACTATGAATACACCGAATCATCAGTCCAATCGGATTGAACAATATGTAGCAATATCAAACGAATTGAATCTATTTCTTTCAATTCGGAATTTTTTTCGAAATACAACTGCAAAAAGCAAAAGGATGTTTCCGCTTATCTAAACATTTCAGTTTTACTATCTATTGGCATTCGATGGAAATAACAAAAGGAAAATTACTGTTTGTTTCGTACGTTTGGAGGATGCCCTATTAATATGTGGCACAGGACTTTTTCCAAACTTGGAAATTTGGTGGAGGAATTTTCGCCGTGTGTACATATCTTTGTCAAATTTAAGAAATATTATTGCAGTTTGTTTGAGAAAACTAAATTTGTTTTGACAAACAAAACATTTGGAATGGCATAAACACTCCGATTCTTCGTCAATTGTTCAAGCAACTGTCACCTGTGCCAACCACAAATTATTTAATATAACTGGTAGGTTGACAATTTGCTTATTTTTTTTCTAATGTTGACAAAATATTTATGGGGTTTAAGGAATTTCAACTGAATACAATTCAATTGGCCGCACTTTGTGTGTTCTCTCGTAACTGCCTTCATTTATGCTGAACTGTCTTAGTTTCAATTTGAATGAACTTCACCTCCATTTAAAACTGAAATACCTTCCAAGCCCGATTGAACGCCAAATTCCTTTTAAGTCCAGGTTAAGCCAAAACTCATATTTCTTTTGAGTAAGCTGAGGGATTGTTTTAAGACTTAATCAGAGCCGGGGCGGCTTTTTTGAAATTAAACGAATAGATAATGGTTGTTTAGATGAACTTAAAATATTGAAAGAGGAAGTGTGCATCTTGGGTGAAAGATTAAGGTTTCCCATAATGTTATCAAGTCGCTTAAACATTAAATAAAAGGCGCCATTTGAAAATGTATTGCTAAGGGCGACAAAATGACCAGCCACGTGCCTTCCTGAGCCTCTCTTTGAACAGCAGAGTAACAGGTTTGCTATAAAATATTTAAAGGGCCTATTATATATGTAATAATATTAAAACTAGAACTCGCGCTGTATTTGCTGTACAACACACCCTACATCTCTGTAAAGGCATAAAATGCGCCGTTTACTCATAATGCTTGTTTAAAATATCTCTGTTTGTTGGTAAATTTTCATAATACCTATGTACCAATAGCCCGCCACACCACAGTAACAATATATTTTTTCTGTGTTCATCTCCATTCAAAGGAAATTCATCCCAGTGGAATTTCCACATCCCAAGTAGAGAACTTTTGATACCAAAACAAATGACTTTAGAGACTGTGTGACGAATTGATTGACAGGTGTTCTACTTGGATGATGGAATCCATTACTAATGATTTGGTTTTGTTTTCCACGTGCACATGCCTAAGAATATATTCAAAATTTATTGTTCTCATGTTCACTTTCTTTCCGTCGTATTTATGATGTTTTGTAGTGATTTCGAATAAATTATTATTTAGATGTGCAACAGGGTAGGTCGGAATTGAATTTTCATTTAAAACGCAATACTAAGAAACTAATTTCAAAATGGTAAATCTAATTGATTAATGAAGAGGGATTATTGCACGGACAGGTAACATTACAATATTAACAAAAATTTATGTTGAGTGATACTGAAAATGAAATCAACCCTTATGGCACCTCTTCAAAGAGAGGTTTCAATTTTTATGCTTCCTCATAGATGCATAAAATTTCGCTCCACCCTGTTAAATTTTTGTGAGAAATATTCTCCAAAGTTCAGAAATAAATAAAATAAAATCTCGGAAAACAAAACACAACAGCTGATACGGAAAAAAAAGTATGTACCAATCACCCAGAAACAATTTCGAAATGATTTTCGCGGTCTATTTAGCATTTTAGTTGTGTAGCTCGGTCTCATGAGCGTTTTTTTTTTACCGGGAGCCGCTCGTATTTCTCGCATCACCGAACATTAAGTGTTTCCATCGAAAACATTTCGGCGCTCTATTAGTTGACGATAAAATCCATTCAAATAAATTTCGGGCCATCAAAACAAAACCTATTTCTCTATGAAATACAAAATAAAAGTTAGGAAAAAAAATACACTCAATGTTTTCAATGAAATTAAAATTCATTCCCTCCGTGATAAATTGGTTTAAATAAAATAAATAAAAGTGAATAATAAAAAGCAAATATTGGAAATACGTTCTGTTAATTGTGTGACTGTGTTTGTGTGATTTGTTTTTGTAACTGCTTATATTTTGGGAAACTGGTGAAATTTATGTAACTCGGCGCGTTTGGTGGAGAAAGCGTGACTAGGAATTCAAATGGGTTAGTAAGTACGTATTTTATGTATTGATGCATGACGTATAGAAAATGCTGAGGAATAAATATTTGATGAGTGGGTGATACTTTGGTCCTTACATTCATATCGCGTGGAGTTTTTATGTCGCCGAGGGGAAGAATATCTCAAGATATAAAATCAATTTATTAGAGACGATTGATCAAGCCTTATTCACGTCCCCGATTCAGTTGTTAGTTTTCGAAGTCAATGTTAATTTTATTTCTCTTTGAAATGTCATGGAAGATGGCAGGAACTAGCACACTTTGTAAAAGTACAAGTGTATTCTTTGGAGAAAAGATTTTTTGCAAACAAATTTGGAAGAAAATTAGTGAAAAACATATGAGCAGTTGGAAAAGCTAGCGAAAATTGGAAAGCTATAAGGAGGGTGACCTTTTAAAAATGTTCAGTTCAACGAAATTCCATTTAGAAGGCAAACCTGGCATCGGAGATTTAAACCGTGTATACCGTCAATGGTAACTCAGCAGTAGTTTTTTAAGGAATACGGTCTGCAAAAGATATAAAAAGAACATTTCAAGTTGACGCCTTTGATCAGTTTGTGGGAGTGGAGTGGATGCCTTATAAATGCATCGTCTGTGAATACAGGAAAACTGAGCCAAAGCCTAATTTCTCTAGAGTTTGCTTTTGAAGTCAATAAGCACTTCTGTTTTGATGTTAATTAAAAAATGAGTTGGGAATATTAAACCATATTTAGATGTTTGGTATTTCAAAATAGATTAATGATCTGAATTTCGTTGTATTTTCGGCTCCCGGAAATTACGCCAGGGGAAATAATGCCAGAAAATTTTCCATACTTTTCCTAGGAAGAAAAGCCAGAATTTTCTGGCTATCTTTCCGAAATTTCAGGTATTTTTTCTAAAAAGTTTTCTGCCGTTTTTTTCTATTTCTGAAAATGGAAAAAAAGACAGAGAGAACATTTTTGAAAAAAAGGCCAGAAACGATATTTCTGACATATTTTCCTTTCCTGATAACGGAAAAACACCCGAAAAATGTATTTTGATCAGTTGTAATTTAACAGTTATTGAAGGTATTATTTGCAGTACCAGAAGCGAATGCGAATTTATGCGTCATATGTCAGTGTGTGCAACCAAATATTGTATGCTGCCATGCAGACATATGAAAGTTTGCTCTGAGTGCACTGCAGGCTCAAGCAGTGGCTGATGGAAAAGAAAATTGTAAATGTCCATTCTGGTGGGAAGTATCGTTGCAGACACTCTTCAAGTTTATGTTTAGTAACGAAACATAATAATATAATATTTAGAATATATTTAAAAATATGCTTTTGTATTTTTGGAGTCTTTATGCAAATAAAGAATATTGTTGAAAATGTCATTCTTACATAATTATTTCTTTCAGAGAAATATATGGATTTTCTACAAAAAATAGAACAGTCCGCGGCGAGCAGTGCGCGTTCTGTTGCGCGGCGCGGCGGCAGCCCTATTCTAAATTTGAAAACAAAAACATTTTCTGGCATTTTTTCCAAAAAAATATCTGGCGTTATTTCCTCTGGCGTAATTTCCGGTAGCCGTATTTTCATCTAATTAAAGAGACTGCTTCTTGACAACAGTGTAAAAAAAACTACTGCGGATTTAAATAGTGAACTCACTTTAGTTTAGTGAAAATAGTATGTAAAGTGTATCGTCAACATCGGCATTGCAGTTACGCTGAATAGTGAATGTCACAGACAATGTACACTGATTCTATGACCCAACTTTAAGGAGAATGACAGTTTTTTTTAAAACTATCTTAAATGTGCCCCCCATCAATGTTTAGTAGGAATCATCAAAAAAAGGTCTCCCATTAGGCACGCATCACGACTTATATACATTATTTGCAATTGACTCGGCTCTGTAAGACGCTAGGGGCGTATGTTTATGTGCTACTTAGCTTTCCTTAGGTATACTTTCTTTTGTTGTCCATTTTCGTTATTTTTCCACAAATTTATTTAACTTGTAAAAGCAGTTTCACCCAAACGAATTTAATCTATTACATGCGGATTTTGAATTACTTGAATTCACGCTTTCGAAATTGGGCCCTATATTTGTATCCGTTAACAGTTCTCTGAAATATAAATAAAGCAAATACATTGGTGGGAATATTGAAAGAATGCGAGGAGCTGTCATGATCGTCGAATGAAATGAGATAAAACGTGCGCCTCATCTCAAGCATTCTTTCTGTGCAATTTCTTCAAAAAAAAAACATATTATCCAACGGAAATGCGACCAATTTTGAATGTATGGTCCTTGCGAACGAGCTGTCAAAGGCGTATTTGCAACTTATGCGCTCGATTTATTTAAACTAAATATGTTTCAGAACATTCACACCATAAAACTATGCAGGACACTTGTTTTAAATGTATTTGTCTATGTAAGAACGAGACCACAAATCAGATTATTTCAATTATTGATTTAAAACATGTCAATTTAGAGTGGTAATTAGTTTTAGTAATTATTTAATTTAACCAAAAATTTATCTTTTTGTTACTCATTCAATTAACGTAAATCAAGCTATTGAATTGAAATGTGCGCTCATGTTTAAATCGAAAATAACAACGGGCACATTCAAAAGTCTAGTTATCTTAAGTCGACTAGATTGGTCTTGATTAGATGTAACTTGAACGCAACAGCTAGATTGGTCAGGAACATCACTTTTCCTGCGTCAGCCAGATATGCGAATTGTACTCAACTTAGTACTCAGTCACGAATTTGTTGTCTTCATTCGTCGGCTACACACCTCCATAAACATCAACTGAAACAGCGGTTCATATGACCGATCTAAGCCAATCAAAACTGAGAAATATGAAGCCAAACCTTTTATCGTTTTTGTGGGATTCTGTCAGCTGAAAACGTTGAATCTTTTTCGCTTGCATGATCGTTTTGCTTCATATAACTATGGAAACAAAATTTTCAATTAAAAACACCTAAGCACCGTTACATACTACACAAGAATACCACAAAAAAATACACTCCAAAAGAAATATATGCAGAATACACATTATACAATACACATCACCTCACCGCCACTAAGTGTATGCACGAATGTTATTATGTTAATAAGCAACTTTACACACACTTCCAAAGCCAAAGCTATATGCAATATACGAAATGAAATGGGTACCGCTATTTGAATGGAAAGCGTATGCATACAAACATACTCAAATCTGACAACCATCGTTCTTACGAAAAACTGTTTTAAAATACACTCTGACACAATTGTAAGTATACACTGATCCTGAAAACTTTTATAGGATAGTTGTTATGATTCGCCTTTTGGACGACTTCATAACTCAGCTCCAAACTACCATAAGACCGTTCTATCATCGTTATATATTTCGATCCCGTCAATACTTGGCAAAAGCGAAACAAAATTGAACGAAGAATATTTTAAATTTTATAAAAGATTTTTGGATTGGGATAGCTTGAAGGATGAGTTTCTACCGTGGAAGACGAAATGTCATGAACCACCCGAGGAACAGCTTTAGGAGACTGCAGTAAAGATTTTTTTCCCAACATACATCGACTTTTAAAAATGTTGGCAAGCTTACCAGTATCGGCATGTACACCAGAAAGAACGTTTTCGACGATGAAACGCTTAAAAACTTTTTTAAGAAACTCTACCGGTGAATACCGACTTACTGGTTTAACCTTAATGTCAATTCTACTTTTGTTATAATAACAAGTTAGTAAAAAAAAATTTATTTGAAATTTAAGATTATTTTATTCTCCTAAATATTTTCCCAACCTTTAAAATAAAAAGTTATTTTTTTAAAGATCATATCCCCCCCCGAAATATTTGTCTGGCTACGGCCTTGCTCGTGGATAGCGGCTTAAATGAAGTGTACCGATTTTCAAACAGAAATTTTAATAGAAAATCTTCCATATAAGTGCATTGGGATGTGCCCAATTGTTCTATTAAAAAGGATATGTTTAGTTAGTTCTAAGGAAAGTGCACACAATTTGTTGCTCCTACTTTTGGGATACATGGACCGATCTCACATATGTCCTAACTAGGACTAACTATGCCAAAACCAACTATGCATTATAAGTGAGCGAAGAAAACTAATGACAGCTATCACCCCAGAGACTGGCGGCAACAAATTGTCAAAACTTACTCATACTTCAAACAATTACTATCTCTATCGTGAATAAACTCATTCATAACTCATTCAACTAATATTCAACGACAATTCCCTAGGAGCTTTTATAAATCAACTTGCACACCATTATTTGCAAAATTACATTTTCATAAATATAACATAGACACGTACACATGCTTTGTGCCTGCGTCTTTCATAATATATAACGTACTTGCATTTATACACTGGAACGGGATACAGATTGAGCTCATCAAATTGTCACATTGAAATAGTATCTTCAGTTTATTGTGAGTAAGGAAACTAAAAAAACCGATGTCAGGATGAATTTGTATTGTCGTACTAGATCTGGGGGTGGTCATCTGGGACGTTTTGCTATTAACTATATTTTTTTTTTTGTAAATATTGAAATAGTATCTTCAGTTTATTGTGAGTAGGGAAACTAAAAAAACCGATGTCAGGATGAATTTGTATTGTAGTACTAGATCTGGGGGTGGTCATCTGGGACGTTTTGCTAATAGTTTTTTTTTTTGTAAATATCCATTCGGACCATTAACAAAAACCCTCCTAGACGATAGTTCAAACCAAAAGTCGAGACATTCACAAAAATTGTTAGTTTACAACAATTTATCACAAATGATTGCATACCTGTAGGATCTTTTGGAGCTTGTCCTGTACATACATTTGCTTTAAATATTTGTAAAAAATGAACAATGATTGGTTGAGGAAAAATAAAAAAATTTTGCAAGCTTTCTTCAGATATTTAAGAGAAATGTAGGTACACATGAAATTGAAGTTAATGATATCCAAAAGCGGAATATACGCAACCATGTTTGTCATAATATGTTTATAGTTTTTAAAACATCTCCTTTAAATACTTTACTAACCAAAAAGTCAAATTAATGGCCTTTTAAAAATATATAATAACTGAAAAATATCATTCAGTAATATTAAAATATGGTATTTCCGAACTTTATCACATTCCCCGAAATGGCGGAGTTTGAAAAAAAAACATTAGGGGCCAGCCTCAGTATGAGTTGTATATGCTTTAGATGTTCAATAAGACAAACATATGTTAGAGTTAAAAACTAAAATGAATGTAATTTAGGGGCCTTTCATTAAGGACTTGACAATTTATTTTCTAAATAAAATGCAAGCTACTTGAGACATCTCAAAAAAAGTGTAATGGCTTGAATTACTATGCAGCGGTCGATACGTTCAACAGAATTTTCGATGTCTCGGCCGCACATTTCGACCGATACGGCCGCTATTTCTCGTTCAATACTGGCCCTGAAGTCTAGTCTAGCGTTAAATCACACGATCCCGGTGGCCAATAGAAGTGTCCGTTTCTCGAGATAACACGTTCACTGAACTGAGACTTCAATAACTCGATTGTTGCATGCGCTGTGTGGCTTGTGGCACACTCTTGTTGGGATTATATATCACTGATGTCCAATGCATGCACTTTCTCAAAGAAATAACGTTCCAACATGTCTCTGTAGTAGATACAATTTACCGTAACGTAACCGCAGCAAACAGTGACTTTTTGGGGATGATGTGCTGTTTCATGAGGGTTCTCGCCTGTCCAGTAACGCATGTTTTGCTTATTGACGAAGTCGTTTAACCAAAAATGCGCTTGATCGCTGAAGATGAAAATTGGCAAACGCTGCTAAAGTTGCGACCTCGGTGGTCGAAAATTCTGTAGTAAATTTTAATTATTTGTAAATGTTGCTTCTTCGTGTACTTCACCATTGTGAAAATGTTGATTTTACTGAATATTTTGACATTGACAGTTCGGTAATCGGTTTAAAGGTGCGTTCACACTGAAAGTTTGAAGTTGTCAAGTCGCTAATGAAAGACCCTTTAAAAGTGTTTTAGAAAACTTGTCGTCAATGAAAAGATTTTTTCAGACGTTTCTCGATCCTCTGTCTACGTACCTGGCTATATAAAGTCGAAACAATATTGTGCAGAGTTACTCGTTCTTCCTAAAGCTTCCATTCCAACACATGTCCACAGACACATATCGTCGCTTCGCATTGTCCCTACGACATAGAGAAGTGTAATTACACTCATGGACATTGTTCTATTGTGAACCACATACGAAACATGATGAGTAAATGTAAAGGCACTTGTGCCTATATTTATTTTCCACTTCCCTTCGGTCTGTGTTTCTTCCGGTTTCGTTTTTCCTTCGGTTTAAAAAAATTTCGCTCTGATATTTATGAGCCGTGACGAACGAACGAACGACAGTGAACAAAAATATCCAGCGCACTTTTGTTAAGCGGAAAATGAGAACGATGGAAGACTGGCGGTAATGGCTGGCAGCTGAGGAATGTGTTACATTACAGCGCTCTCGTCCTTTCGAAGTGCCACAGTGCACTGAGTGTAAATGCAACAAAATAACAATTTCCTTGAGCATGCCAAGCTGAAATATAGCTGGCGTATTCTACTGCCTGTAACATGCAGTGAATACATCGAGCTTTCCTTCGAAAATATTCATCAACCTCTATTGCAACCCTACGGGCGTTCACCTCCCCAAAATTGTGTCCGTTTATGCGGTTGAATTAAGTGCATATTATGCTGGAAAGGGCGAATTTGAAGTTTAAATTGGTATTCCGTATTCGGTGTGGCAGATCTGCATAAATGCATTTTAATAAATTTAAAATATGGACAACCGGGGCTTTCGTTATTTTAATAAAATTTGTAAGTATCTCAGGTCCCAGTTTACTGGTATGGCGGGAGAATGAAAATATTTCTAAACGAACTAGAACTCTCTCAACTAGAAATATATATATAAATTTATGTTTAGGTAAAAATAAGCTTCTCAGACATATGCGTCAAACGTTAAAAATTTAAAAAATTCCCAATCATAAATCAAATGGTACGCATTAACATCACTGGGTTATGACAAAACGTGGAGATGGCCAGTGCTGTCATTTGAATTTTGATGAAATGCTTTTGGTTGGCGGTGGGACTTTGTCTGATTTGTGTGGTAGGGAAAGAAGAAAGGGGGATTTTTTTTTAAAAAGTTTTGAAATGATTTAAAATGTTGTCATAATATTTGTTTTTGATTCCCTGTTTTCTAGGAAATATTTTTCTGGACAAATAAAAAAGTGAAACAATCACGAATATCCAACTGAAAGCTATTGCTAGTTTTTATTCAGTCGGGTTGTCTGATTTTTGGGTTCTCATCAGCAGGCTTCAAAGATTGTTTTGTTTTCCAAAACTGCGCATAATGTAAACTTACAGATGAAGAAAGAATATTATTAACTTATTTCAAGAATATTGCTTGCTTTTATAAATGGCACCATGTCTTTTTTGTCGTTCTATTCCGTTTGTTCCGAACAAATAAAACACCAGGTATGACGTTAAATAAAATACAACCTTGGTTTTAAAATGTGGCTTCTTAACCATAGAACTATTGAGCAATTATGATCTCAAAACTTTTTCGAAAAACTGTTTTAATAATCTTTCGAAAAGAATTTTTTATTCAGCTTTTTAGTCAATCCACAAATCGTTCCACTGAAATATTTCTCTTTTCTGATGGATTTCAATGCGCATATACATTACGGAATCTTCTACCGAAAACTCGAAGCAAAATGCGAATCACCCAGCAACAAAAATCTCTCTGATAAAACAGAAAAAAAGCGGCCAAGTGCGAGTCGGACTCGCCGATGAAGGGTTCCGTTGCAGCAAGTAATATAAAATAAAAGATCTTGTAGTTCCTTGTAACTTTGATCGATGTTTTAATAATAGTGTATTTTTTTAAAACTAAGTTATTGATAAGTAAACATTATAATTAGGTACCTAAATGATGGGATTTAGGTCTGCGAGCCCATATAGGCTGCTACGGGACCCTTCATGGGCGAATCCGACTCGCACTTGGCAACTTTTTTATTTTAATATTTGAGTTGATTGAATGAAAGGTAAATTGCGGTTTACGATTTATGACGTATTAAAAAAAAACTACTTACTAGATCTCGTTCAAACCAATTTTCGGTGGAAGTTCGCATGAAGATGTACGTCATATATTTTTTTTAGTTTTATCATTCTCTTATTTTAGAATTTACAGAGGGGGGTCACACATTTTACCACTTTGGAAGTGTCTCTCGCGCAAACTACTCAGTTTAGATATCATTTTTGAAGACATATCCATAGATAACACGTATGTGTTTTTAGTTTTAGTTTAGAACCTCCAAAATTTATTGTTTTTTTTTCTATTTTTGTGTGAAAATCTTAATGCGGTTCACAGAATACATCTACTAACCAAGTTTCTACAGTATATAGTTCTTATAGTTTCGGAAAAAAGTGGCTGTGACATACGAACGAACAGACAGACAGACATGACGAATCCATAAGGGTTCCGTTTTTTGCCATTTGGCTACGTAACCCTAAAAAGAGGTCCTTTGGCAGTAATTGCGAACGCAAAAGCGACAAGAAATGATAAAGCGCTTGTCACTCAAGAGTATCGACAACTTTCACAATGCTTTTTTTTATGGTAATGCATTTTTTGATTCAGTGTCTATACTAGCTAACATTCGCATTCTGATAAGTGAGTGAACGCACACATTATCCTATATGTCAGTTTGATATATTTAATAGGATCCAGCATTACATTCTAAAACACCGCCATGCCTATTCAATTCCTGTTCAACACATTTCAAGAGTATTTCGAAATATGCAGCTCAATAAATAATTACAACTTCAGTCGAAATGTTATTATTTTCTGCGCACCCTAAAATGTATTGATTCACCAGAATGGTGGCTATAAATAATTGAGCAGCAATGGTATAACCACTTGACACCTTCTCTTATTTACTATCATTCCGAAGTGACATAACCCCCACTACACGCATTATCTAGTCTTCCGCCCGAATTCTGCTATAACAAAAGCTTATTTCTACGCAATCATTCGATTCCTGTTAACTTGCAAATGCGATGTATACTGTGACTGTCGTTACCTGTCAAGATAATGTCATCGACTTCATTGAATTCGCTCTCAATGCCCTTATCGTGAGTATACCTATCTAATCGGATTGTTCCACGTATTACCGAGTGTTTGTGGAAATGATAAAGTCATGGCAGGCTATTATCACACCCAGTGAGTCGCACGTCCCACTAAATCTAGTTTTATGTTCCAAGGTAGTTGAACTTATTCAATGTTGACGAAGATCTTAAGCACACAATAGACAGTCTGTCTGAATGAAATAAAATGGCACGAGTTCCGCCACATGAAAGAGTGTTCATTTGGGTAAGCACGACGGTGGCTTGTAGCTTGTAGGTGTTGTGCTCGATTATCATTTGAGAAACTACCCGTAAGTGAGAACGTTTTCCTCTCTTAAATAAATCCCAGTTTTAAAATCACAATTACTATCTATTTGAAATGTCAAATACAATCACGTCACGCTGTTGACCATTACTAACCCGCATCCATATTTCAGAATCGCATGTCAAAAATTTCATTTGCAACACTTAATGCCGTAGTTTATGCTTGTGCTTCCACACACCATGCGTGCATATTGGATTTGCTCTATCGCCTCTCATCAGATAGAATGTGAACACCTATGTCCAAAGCAATAGCCAGCGGCTGTTAAATTATTCATGTTTACACAAAATGCTTTCATTCTGTGAATTTTAACACAATTGATAGCCCATATGCTACTTATAATAACCTATCCGAATAGAAGCCCGGTCGACGTAAAATGTGGCTTATTTTATAAGTTTCGAATGATGGTTTATTTTGTTTTGGGGGCCAAAATGCACTGACAGGCCAACGGCTAAACTTTGTGCGACCAGTTTTGGGGACGGCTAAAGTTGACTGAATACATAATTAACACTTGCATTGTAAATTGGGAGAAGGCTTTTGTATCTAGTTGTATTAACTGAAATAACATATTTCATAATTAACTTGCATACTCCCTTCCAATCTTTTCAATATTTTGACTTTACCTGTGTTAAATGAATGTACTAAGAGCTAAACGCAGTGAAACCAAGTCTGAGAAGTCCGAAAATACGCAAATTTCGGACAGCACACTTAATTCCTCTTTCTTAAGCCGATGTTAGTTTTTTTAAATCAGTTTCTCTATGTTAAGCCCGAGCTTAAAATTACTAAAGCATGTGTATTCAAAAACAAAATATCCGCAAACACAGCCACAAAAATGTTTAGAAAAGTCAACATCTCCGCGAAAATTAATCAAATTTTTATCTTTTACGCGCTTTGTGTGAGAAAAAGTATAGTTTTATGAATATTAATTTTGACACCGCGACACAACAGAGCGAAAGAAAATCTATTCTGTTTTGTCCTTTATGTTTAAATCAATTTAAATCTATTGGCGTTCTGCAAGGACTCACAACAGAACAAAGTCTGTTCAGATCAGATGTAGCCACATTGCTCATTTTTGTGTTAAAAATTCCGCAACTTGTCCTTTCAATTTAATTGAGTATGTAAGTAAATACTTACAGTTACAGTGACAATGACACTTCGTTACCTAAATGCTGAAATATTCTTTGCTCAAAATATAAGGGCTGCTTTACAAGGTCCGCCATTGATGACTAATTACTACATAAATGAATTAATTGACACCTATAACTGTTCAAAGAGGGGTAATTTAACTCAAGTAATAGCTGATAAAACTGTGGTTGGTTTCGCTGTCAACGGATACTAACTCACGCAATTGTGTTCTCACAGATTATTGTTGATGAACCCACATAGGCGTCTCGTGTAACACTTGTCCTCATCTGGCATTTCAAAATCCAGTGGAAAGGCTGCTGCCTACAAGCTGTTTTCCCCAAAAAGGCACGCACACGTGCTCGTTTCTTAGACTTTAATCCAAGAATTCGGTAGGCATTACATAAGACTTATTATTCTCTTTTTCTCCACTACGTAGGAAGAGAAAGATAGGTATTGTATTCGTACAAAAATTCAAACTCAAGATGTTAATCATAAACTAAGTATTAAATAGACCGTCAGCTCTTGCAACTTAAGAGAATTTGCCTACAAGCTGTTTTCCGTGTTTCTATGTGGCAAAGTATGTGTGCCATGTTAAAGTAGATTAGCCGCACACATACTCTCGCACATAGGAACCTGACAGTTGCCTGACAGTTCATTTTGTGGTAACATTGAAATAAATTCAAATAATTCAAATACCTGCCCGTTATCGGGACGTGTTAAGAAAACGGTGGGTATGGTGTGGTGAATTTAGTACCAAATTCTATTAAAACGCATAGGTTAGGTAGGTATGCGTATTAAGATTTCTTTCATTTTACCTAGATAATCTATATAGTACGGGATGTTTTCATCTTTGTTGTAAAAAATCGAAATCGATAAACTATATGAATCATTGACAAAAAAAAAAAACCCTTATTAATATAAAAAAATATTTGATTACTAATGATTATGAATCGTATATATTAAAAGCAAATAAATTGTAAGCAGCAAAACTTAAATGCGTGAGACATATCAAGGTACAAATCAGTAAACATGTTTATTTCCAATTTTGCTTAAATACATTTTGAGTTTCGTTCTTTCCCGTAAATTTTAAAGAAAATAAATTTTCGTTGATTGTGTCTACTAGACTTTTTATTTTTATTATAAATGAACATTATTCATATTCTCGGCTGACGCAATTGATTTCAAATGTAATTTCATTAATTGTGTCAATTGTTCCGAATTTTTTTTTTTTTTTTAATGAACGGAATCTTCATGAAAAGATTATTACTAAAAAGTCATACTATTTCAAATCTTAATAGTCGTAATCAATTCTTCTCTTTAAATTCTTTGCCGTTTTTCTGTGGACATTCACGGTGAAATCATTTTTCGCCAAAAACAGCAAACGAAAACAGACACAATAATTATAGGAACAAAAATATCTTATTTTATTTCACACATCATTCATTTGTTTATTTATGTTGATTACATTCGCTATTATAAATTTCGTAGAATATCTACATGTTTTCGTGGTGAAATAAAACAACGAGCTTAAACTCTCAGAACGCATCCATCAGCTGACAGAAACTCACCAAATACACTAACTCTCAGTCAGTGTTCTCAGCACGCTCACTTTATTTTTCACAAGAAGCGTGTTAATTTTTCCCTTTTCACTAAACTCAAATTCCCTTAGATTTTTTATGGAAAATACATACTTTTAGAAGTAAAATTTGTATTTTTCGGAGAGAAAATCATATTAAATTAATCTTCAGTATAAAAATCGCAGTTTGCTAACATTATAATGATAATTTTTTGATAATAGAAATTTTTGCTTAAGGCAAATCTCTTTTTTATGTACATTTAGTGCGTTGATATTCATAGTGAAATGTAGTTCGACTGTTTTTCTGACAGATTATTGATAGTCCAACAATTAAGACATTTTTTTCCTTTAACGCAGGAAAGTTTTTCAAAAATTTAAATTCCCACAAAAAGGTAGAGATGCCACAATGCAGGAACACTGCTGAGTGTCAGTATTTTATTACTCCTCCCACCTTTTAGAAATTCTTTTTTTTGCTGCTTCACACGTATTCACAGATATGAAATTTAAGAGAGAATTTTATTTGAAAAATTTGCGGGGGGAATCGGGTAGGTGCGCGGGAGCTGACGGTCTATTTAATACTTAGTTTATGATGTTAATCAACTCTGACATTACGATAACAGAGGAACTCAAAAAAGTCTGTCGTCGCAATATTCTGTCCGTCTGTCTGTCTGTTTGTCTGTATCTCCCGAGGCCTACCGGATTTCGTTCAAACTTCGGAATTGAAATTTGGGGTTTCCAGTTCGGTTTTTACAGTTTATTTTTTTGCATGGTAACCTCAATATTAATGGTACTTCCCAAATAAAATGTTCATACCAGTTCGATTTTGTAAATCGGCTCTAACGATTTCAACCAAATTTTATAAATACCGCTCTAACGGTTTTGATCAAAATACATATTAAAGATAAAATTTCTTAAATAAACTTACATATAAATCTATGTAAAGATATTTTTCTAATACGAACCCTACTTGCAATCATAGACACCTTAAACCAGCGTTACTAATATATTCCAGTCAAAAATAAAAATATGCATTAGCAGATCAGAAAACAGAAACCACTGCTACACTTTGCCTTGGATTCAAAAATCTTGTAAAGTGTAAGAGCTTTTAAAATAGCACTGTGAACGCTTTTAACTCTTTAACCATAACTTGGTACAATTGCCTGTTACTGACAGCTTCAACTTATAAAAGCTGACATTGTTATTTACATGTATGTACGTGAATAACCCAAACGTGAATTTTATTGAACACTACATATTCCTTTTCCTATATTCTATTCATCGTTTCCAAACAACCAACCAAACTTTTGATGAACGAGAAAGTTTCGTTCGCCCCAGTCGTGCACTGTATTTGTGACTCATGTGCATTCACAGACAGGGACTAAAATTACAAAAACAACAATTTAGGCAAATGTACAAAGTACATAGCTAAATCTATTCGAGCTTATATGAATTAAAAATGCTGTACACAGATGAAGGCTACAAATCTAGCTTGCGGGACACCTCGATAGTGTCGCCAAAATAGCCTAGCAATTGAAACACGACCCAAAAGAGACATAACGAAGTGACATCTATGAATCTGATTATGAGAATATACTTATTCGTTTTGGGATCTTTTTTACACAAAAAATAAATAGAAGCCTCTGTTATTCACATTCTTTATTTCTTCAACATACCCTCTGACATACAGCTAATATTTGAATTCCCAATAATCGCCCCATAACTGTTTATCTTAAACTTTCTAATGGCCTGACAAGTTTTCCATTCTTTCAAATTATTAGCCCCCAAAAAATAAACAAAGTTAAGAATATGCGTTAAATAAAAAAAAAAACGCGCACACAACACCTAACAGCAAAAAAAAAAAGAAATTGTAAAAAATCCTTTCAGTAAATTCCCGTAAGCACATTTAACCCATATATGCGCATTGAGCGCCACATGGCCGGAGAGGGTTTTAATAACTTAGCACACCACTGGCGAAATGCGCAATTTCACCCTTTCTTCTTCATTTTGTTGTTTGCTTTGTTTCCAACCACATCCACAGTGCTATCTCTGACTTTTCTAACCCCGATTCTCTCAAAATTTAATGTATCCGTTGCCGGTATAAATAAAAGTACGATGTGCCCTGATGCTGGGGCGCTACAATCAATAATTAATTACTCTTGCGGCTTTGATGGGTGCGGAACAATACCCGCGGATATTACAAACCAAAAACGGATATCACCCTCGAATAGGATAGATTCGAAGATTCGATAACAATCAACCTCCGCTGAAATTCTCCAACCAGCTGGATATACAAATACTGTATGTGCAAGGTCCTTACGAATTCGCCTGAAAGTCAGACTGTGATGGGGTTTCTGTATCTAACCGTGTTTTCATGGTGTTCGATACACACTTAACTTGAATTATTGATATTTTCACAGTCATTGCCCTTCTGCAAGATAACGCTATCGATCATGTTTGCGATGGTCTTATGGTAGCCTCTGGCATTTTTGCAAATTACGATTATGGGAGTGTGGCAGTGTTATTATATCGTGGGATTTATCCCTTTTTGCGGGAATTTCGATAAAGGGATAAAGCACCAAATCGTGGGAATTTCAGAAATCTTACAAAAAACATTCAAACTATGAATTTTTGGTGAAATTCTATCAAAACACCTGTATTTCACCATGATTATCCATAAAAAACAGCTCATGTAAATCGTCTTTTATCAAAATTTTCTAGTACCAAAAAATAATCATAGGAGTGTTACAAATTGCGGTTTTTATACTAAAGGTTAATATAACGTGATTTTCTTACCGTGTAATACAAATTTTACTTTTAAAAACTGGATTCTGACGCAAAAAAGTATCGTGGGATTTTAAAAGGGAATTTGAGTATGCTGAAAAGGGAAAGATGACTACGCTTCGTGGGATAAATGAAGAAAAAGACAACACTGGAGTGTGGTTTTTGTTTTTATTTTTTGAATCTACCGAGTCTAATCTAAAGTCTTTTTGTTTAAGTTATCCACCAGAACAATGCTGAGGTAGCGGTGGTTTTTAAAACGGCTGTACATTTGATAGACAATTGACTTTGCATTGAGGAAGAACTTTTCGCGAGAGGTTTGGGTAAGAAAGAAGTCAAAATACCCAAAGGCCGAATATACCCGCATACCGCCCAACACTTATACTACAACTTCTTAATAAATACATCGATTAGAATTATAGATTCGAAATTTGAAGGGGCTTTCGAAACGCCCATTAAATGCAAAAAAAAATCATTCCCAAAACATGATACGATGACAATATACATACTTTTGTCAATTATCCGAAAATCTTCTTTAAAACTCCTTGTTATTGGAAAAATTTGATATTCGGTGAGCCAGCAGCGTTTGAAAGGACGAGAAAAAACCGATTTCAATCAATTTCCCTCCGAAAGAAGTATATGCACAGTAACAGTAACATACACACACGCGAAGGACGTTTGGTACTTTTTTCCCATTCCATCTTCCTCATAATCAGCAACGAAGCGAGTGAGTGAATAAATACGATGTTTATGTTTTTTACTCCAGCGCTGACGGAGATATTAAATTGAACGGAATGATTTCGTTTGTAATGTGTTTCGCGACAGGCAACGGAAATAGATAGTGATTATATTATTATTAATGTGGTCGTGGCTACGTGGCCAGCGGCGAAGGACAGAAGGGAATCCTTGTATTCTGCCAGGATTTTTTTCTCCGTTCGATGATTTCAATTTTAAATCGATATACACTGTGAAATCAGGGAGCCAACTGGAGAGTCAGTAAAACAAATTAGTGTAGGGTTGCTTAAACATCGATAGTTGGCAGTTTCGATAGTATCGATAGTTTCATTAAAAAACTATCTAGTTAACTATAGTTTCATTAAAAAACTATCGATAGTATCGATACTATCGATGTTTTCCAAATTCACACATCAGACACATTTATGCAACGTAACGGAACCAATTTCTATTATATTTAGTAAACACCCATTACAAGTCAATAAATATCCAACCAAATTACATATTTAGGTATTATTTGATTAAAACAAGAAAAACAAAAATTCTCAAAAGTTAAAACTCAAAGTCAACGGAATAAATCTAACAAACTTACTACTTAATTGGCATACAAAACATTTTTTCCGAATCACTGAAAAAAAAACAAATAAATCTTTCACCAGTAAAACGAGAGATAATAAATAATCATAATAATCTATGTGTCTTTTTATCTCTATAAATGAAAGCAATTAAACGTGGCACGTACTACAGAACGAATCGTAAAAAGATACCTACTAATGTGGTTTTCGATTGGCCGCTCTCAGAGCAGTTTTTATGTTAGTTTGGTACAAAAAAGTAATCTTTTTCAGATTTCAGAGCACTTTTGCGAATCTGGATTTTTTCTCAGATTTTCTTCAGATTTACCAATACAAGTACGTTTGAGTTTGACAACTAGTGGAGTTTGTTTACGTGTTCGTGAAATTGTTCGACTGAAAAGAAACGAATTGCATCGGGTTGATCTATTTTTTGTCAATGTACAAATTGTTATTAATTGTATATACAAATGTACAATGAAATCAATCTGGGCGAGCATTTTCAATGTTTTCATATAAAATTTAACAGTGAATGGAAAACGCTTAGAAAAGTGTCGAAGGCTACACATATTCCAATCGCACATATACCAACAAAAAAAAAGAGCAAGTGACGTTTTTATGTTCGATTATACTAGACTCACGAAATCTGAAATCTGAAGAAGCCCAATCGAAAACCACATAAACCAACCACAAAGCTGTTTGATACATCAGCTTGTTAACCAACGAAAGCTTAGTATCTCCGAAAAAATATCTCCTTCCGCATGAACGTGTGAGTATTTGAAAAGCTCTCGCTTTAAATTGATAACATTTCTAGTCAATAGGGACTGTTGCTTTGATTTATAGTTGTTATAACAAGGACATTAGGTGGGAATAAATTTCAAGAAATAGTATCGATAGTTTTATTAAGACTATCGATGTATTCGATAGTTTTTTACTATCGATAGACTATCGATGTTTAAGCAACCCTAATTAGTGGTTAGAAGCAGTGGATACGCGGCCCATCCTTCCTCGGCTGGTTTGTTTGATTTTTTGATTGGTGAAAATCAATATTCGGTTATTGTTTTAACCGATGATAGCAACAACAGTCAGGGGGTAGGTAGGTGAAAGTGACGTTATCGCTCGGCGCTGTGGGCAATAACTCATAATGTGCGCACAGATGAGTAATTATCAAATTTCGAAAATTGTTTGAGGTTTTAGCTTTTAATCCGGACAAACATTTGGGGTTCGTAATGAGATTCCATAAATTAATGACATCCAGTTGGACTTTTGAGAAAATATTTGCCTAGCCAGGCTGCCGGTGCGCTCTACATGAAAAATATGTATAAGAACCGCAAAAGGTGCTTACAGGTTGCTGAACTGTTGAAGATGGGCTGTCATTACATTTCTGACATGGGTATACCGTTCTTTGCATGTGGCGTTTTGCTGCCTTTTGAGCGATGAAGCAAAGTGTTTAAGATGACTAGGTACACCGCATTTTGGAAATGGTGTTCATGGCTATATAGTGCTGATGAAGTGAAGAAGAAGAATATGAAGAAAAAAATTGGTCCAACCGGTCCGACTCTAAAATGTTTACTTTCTGAAACAGTTAATCTAAGCTTAAGACAGTTAGTTTTGTTAATTTTGCATAAGGTTCCTATTTGCGCTCTGAAGCGAGCGTGCTCAGATTGTTCTGAGGTATTTATGAGACACACTTAGCTGCCATTTGTTGTAAATATATGTATTTATAATTTTCAGTTCCAGAACAACAAGGTTGGTCCGCCATTTCAATTATTTTGCTTATTCTTTTTATTTTTTCTGTCAAATGTGACTGGAAGTGTGTAATCAGCTTTTCGCTCAGGATGCTCAGGCAATTTATTCTGAGCTCATAGAGCGCGCTCTGATGGTGCTCTGAACGAAAAAAGAAACACCAATTCTGAGCTTTGATGTATCTGAGCTAAAAACGAAACACGAACTTTTTGTATAACAGTTCAGGTTGTGCTCTGAACTAAAAAATAAAAACGCCTTTTGAAACAAATTGCAACTGGTATACTGAATAGTTTATTTAAAAAAATAAAAATTATAACTTTGGACAACTCGCAGATTACTTGTCTGGGTTATAGAATTAGAAGAGAGATATGCTTGTTATTTACCACCTGTCCTTTTTTTGCATACAATTTTCGCAAAACCAAACAAAATATGCGCACAACTAAAACGTATATTGCCGAAATCTGAGAGTTCAATCTGTTTCAGTTTCAAAGATTTTGCTGAATATATTGTGAGGACTCCCAGGAACTGATTTATTTTTTAAATGGAATGTACAACCATTAACCAAGAACAACTGGTGAACGAAGGACATAACGTCCTCAATTATCAATCAAAATTCATTAATAAATCACAAAGAAAAGTATTTTTGTTTTTCCTGGAAACGACTCAATACCCACCCAATGTTTCCTTTTAGCACACTCCCGAATGCAGGAAAATAAAAAATTCTGATAAATCAACCTGCAGAGCACGATTTGTCCTGCGAAATTCAATATTTAGAATTTGTATTTCACACATTCATGAGGTGTAATTTCTCTCCAAACATCTTGTTCGTGTACAGATGTAGAGTTGAGGAAGGAAATTTACGCGGTCCCTCCTTTCTGGTCAGTAAATTTCTATGGTTCCCTCTGATGAAGTATTCTCTTTGTTGGTGCTAGTTGTTGATCAAGGATACACCGGATGGGATATAAATAAGAAGATATATACCAAGCAATGCTCCGCCAAAGGCAGAGAAAGTTGAGCAAATACTAGAGGAAACGATACAATTTTTGTTTGTCGCGCTTATATCATCATCAACTTGTCCTTGGAGCTGAAATGGTCTGCCTGCGTTCGTTTTCTCGTGTTCGCTTGAACAAACACCGATCCTGATGCCGATTCATTGGCTGCGGCAGCGAAAAGAAAGAGTATACCTATCCTTCGGTGTTGGTTTTTTTCAATGTCTCTAATACAATGAGCAAATAAAGGATATCATTTGACCATCTTACTAATGTCAATAATGAATTGGCTTAGGGGTGCTAATGTGTGACCTTGCATGAAGCTACGTTCTATTTGTCATATTAGTCCTCTTAGTGTATTGCAAATCGGATTTATATTTCAAATAAAATTCGGTTCGTGGAAATTAATTTATTTCCAGAGCGAATCAGTTTTTTGTTTGTTCTCGTGCATGTTGGGGGAAAATGGTGGAAAATGTATTTCTATCTGATTGATAACTCAATATTAGTCATAGAGGGACAATTTACAAACATTTTCTTCGCTTCCAAGTGGACGATGCGGACGCGGCTGTTATTTTTCATTTCGGTGACACAATCATTTTGAGTGCCCTTTTATAAATGAATATTTTAAAGCGTGTGTTTTTGTAACATCCACTGTGAGAAGCTGTTACTTTTGCAAAACCATGCCATGATCTTCATCCTTGCTATTGCGGTAACATTTCTAATGCAATTAATTTTCGGGTTGACTTTTTTTTACTAAATTGTCAAATGTCAACCCAGATTCAATCAATAAATAGATTGAATAGACTATGGTAAATAGCCTTTCGTATGTGCTCAACTGAAAATTATCATATATGTCAGTAAACTAAGCTAAAGACTACACTTCCTCGCACATACATATCTTGAAGTAACGTTTAAAAAATAAATAATAATCCACTGGCGTGTTTGACAACCAAACACTGGTAAGCAAATCGCTACAGCAATTGCTAGATTTGTTGTACTCGTTTGAATGGTGTGTTTGTTTAGGACTGTTCGATCGTAAATTGAGGTGGTGAATGGAACAAAATAGTGAAATTGGAGTGTATAACCCAAAAGGGGTATACATAAATACACGGAATAATATTTAAAATTACGAGTGGGATGTAGTTGAACAAATCATTGTATGGTTTTGTAGGTTTATTCTAATTTTAACTTTAAAATTCTTCGTAAAAATATATCCTTCTCATAAATACACTTCTTATTTCTATGCTTATGTTAGCCATTAGTAGCACCTTATTAAAATGATGTTATTGATATGTTCTTTTTTTTTCTTTTTATCTTTTATAATAAGCACGCGCTACAGAGGATATGACTACTCTTATAATGTAGTATGAAATACACAGCGCGCGCGTTAGGGAAATGGGGACAGATTAGACTGGAGATACCGATGCACATTGGTCTTAAATGCCTGCAAACTGTAACAAGAAGGAAAAACAGAGCTTGGTAAAGAATTCCACATTCGTGTCGAACGGCTTATGAATGAGTCTCTATATTTCGTAGTACGACCGAAAATAAGCTTAAGGGTGAATGGTGAACAGATGTGCATTCCTAGCATGACGAGTATTGCGGTTGAATTGTTCTGATTCACAATAGGCACATTCAAAACTCTATTCATCTTAAGTCAACAACTTTATTTTGGACTAGATTTTACCTGAACCTTAAAATTGGATATGTCGGTAATGTAACATTTACAATCAGCCACACATACGAAATGTCGATAAATTTGTGACTAGATTTGTCGGCTACCATCCATGAACTCCAACTGAAAAACTGTTCACTTGACCAATCTCATTTAAAATCCGGACACATGACTGCAACCTGCTGTATCACTTGAATAAAACTTGAGTTTGTAACGTCCCCAATGGTTACTATGTTGGTTATCCAATTTAATATTTTATTTAGAGCACAGGGAATCGTATTCATGTTTTTGCTCATAAAAGTCTTTACGTTGTACGATTTCTTACACGTGTCACGATGACGTATATTTTGAACACAGCTTCATCTGCAGCTGTGGACTACTGTCGTTTTCCATTGATTTTACTCGGGGATCCACTCATTCTGTAATTCAATGGAACAAGAAAACTGCTGTCAGCTGACTTGTATAAAATATTTTGGCAGCACTGAAAAAAATTAATGGAGACACGCAGAAGGATTGCATTGCAGTATAAAATAACTTAAGAGAAAATTACATTTAGATCTTGTCTTTAATCTTCAATTATTAAAGTATTTAAAATGTATACATGTACTATTCTAAGGAATTATTCACAATGTACAGCGATCAAATTACATAAATAAATAAATAATAAATAGATTAGATTAGATTAGATTTGATAAAATTCTTTATTTAGACTTATGTTTACAATTCTTAATTTTAAAAGAAAAAGAAAAGCTTTGGCTAAATTGACTTTTATCTAAATTAACAATAACTAGTTAAGCTAAGTTAAAATACTGATTTTACAAATGATATTATTTCTATATTTAATAGATTATAGTTTGAATACATATGTATATTATAAAAGAAAACCAAAGAAGAAGAATAGGTCCAGAACACTAACGTTGCAGAATTTTAAATAATAATATTTTTAAAATTTTTTTTTTGATTCCATCCATAGGCACCATTCAATATTGATGTACATAGTTTATTCTGTATTAAGATCTCTCTTAGAAGAGTACAGAACGAGTAGTTCACGTAATATGGGGCATTTTGCCAGAAAATGGAATACATCTTCCATTTCATTAAAATTACATAAGCTGAAGATTCGTCAAAGATCTTGTCTATGCGCCACATAGTTTAGACCCAATATTTCGGTTCTAGCTTTACAAATCATACTTACTTCATTGCCTGAGAGACTGTATGCTAACACCCAAAGCGTGATACATTTATACATATTTCTGGATGAAGATGTGAGGGCCCTGTTTAAGCATTGCTGCTATAAATTCTCGACCACTCCAGCAATACACCTATAAAACATATTCTTCAAAGTGCTTACATGCCTTAAGTTCAAATCCAAATTCATTTCGTGCAGTGATGCAAGCTCGTACCACACTTTAAATGGCGTTAATTTGCATTGAAATGCAAACATCATAACCTGCTTGTGATAATTGGTATCGAACCTTTGCAAAACTGCGAACAATTAATATGCATTAGCTTTAAGGTTTCTAATGTAAATCTGCGGTAAACCAGACTCCGTGAATTGCATAGGTTGGGCTTGAAAATTCGTTTAATAAAAAATCTCTGAACAGCTTCAAAGTAATCCAGATACCTGAAACCAAAGACTTGGTTAGAATAATAATAATAATTCCGATTCTTCCCGAACAAAATCGATGGCTCTAGAATTAGCTCACTCAACTCTCCACTTATTTCACAGATTCGAGTCTCCAATTGGAAGTGGAACTTGTTTGGTGACTAAAGGGTTGTTTATAATTCACCATTTTAGGTTCCACGATACATTTCACACTCCAATATATTAATTTGCAAGTCCCACAAGTTGCAGTAGCTTCAGTTTATTGATCATAAGTTGCGCTGTCACAGGATTACCTGCGAGAAATACAAGGTGGCGCCTTAAGTTGTGTGAGGCCCATTTCTATCTTAGCGGGTACGTAAATAAGCAAAATTTACGCTTCTGGGGCACTGAAAATCCGCGTGTAACCCACGAAGAACCATTACACCCGCTCAAAGTCACTGTATGGTGTGCTGTTTTCGCTGGAGGAGTCATTGGACCTTTTTTCTTCGAAAACGTCGCGGGCCAAACGGTTACTGTGAATGGTGAGCGCTACAGAGCAATGATCAACGAGTTCTTTTTGCCGCAACTTGATGAATAGGGATTGAAAAACATGTGGTTCCAACAGGACGGTGCAACGGCACACACTGCACGTGCCACAACCGATATGCTGAAGGATGCATTTCCTGGACGCCTAATCTCCCGTTTTGGCGATTTGCACTGGCCAGCAAGATCGCCTGATTTGACCGCTCCAGACTTCTTTTTGTGGGGCTTTTTGAAGTCGCGGGTTTATGTCAACAAGCCTCAGACTCTTGCAGCTCTTAAAGACAATATCCGTCAAGAATATGAGGACCTATCGCCGGAAGTTTTGGCCAAAGTGATGGAAAATGCCATAAAAAGGGCTCAACTGACAATCAACTGTGGCGGTGGCCATTTACATGACATCATATTCTCGACTTGATGTAAAAAAAATTAAAAGACCAAATAAAAATAATCGACAAGAAGAATCAAAGTTTTTCATTTTTTTTTTAAATTACAGCCAAAAAACATCGGAAGGTTATTTTTGCGCCACCTTGTACAATAAGACATTTACTCAATTCAATTCAATTTTACTGGCTGATGTCCAAGCTATATACCGCCAACTTGCAGAAATTCACAAACATCGTCTATGAACAGTGCAAAAAAAAATAGTACCTAGAATGCATCCTTGGCGAACACCCGTTACAATCCTAAACAAATTTGACGATGGGCTTCCATGACAAACAGTAGCTGTAGTGGAAGAAATAAACTGTTGATAAACTCTTAAAAACTTCTGACTGTATCAAAGGCGGATTTAAAGTCGACCAAAAAATAGTATAACTTCTTCTTTCTTTGCCTATTTGCTTCCTAGCTATACCTACTCATGAGTACGTAAATTTCTTCAATTGTTGAAAAGGCGGGACGAAAACGAGCCTGAAAGATACTTAATCGGTGGTTCGTGTTCACCCACAATAAATAGAAAATATTTAAATAGTTTATAATGTTCATAATAGCATTAGAGGAACACTTGTAGACTTTCCTCCATTTTGACAATAGCTTTAGGCCGCATAATCCTATTGTGCTTGACACAGATAAATGTCAATTGATTTTGTGAGATTTAAAATGAAAATGTCATGAAGAAGCTTCTCAATTAGCCGTTTGGACCCGGCATAAAATTGTAGATCCCTTCCATTCGTTCCAAAAAAAACTCACACGAAACGAATGGTTGCGAGGAGCTAGGCCTAGTGTCCCTACAGACCTGTTGCGCCAACTATTTATTTTTATTTTCGACTGATCGCAACTTCAAGGTACATTGTAATTGGGGTACTTGTAATATCACCCACTTTACATAGATGTCACTACAGGGTGGCGCAAAATGAATCATCCAATTTTGTTTTCGAATTACTTTTTAACTAAAAAAAAATGATTTTGATTAATGGAAATCCTTGTTTGGACGTTTACAACTTTTTCTGCTAAGTGGAAAAGATGATATCCATGGCTGCCGCCAGTTTTGATACACATTTGTGCCCCCTTTCGCAGTTTCCATGACTTTCGGCAAGATTTCCTGTGATAACTGCTCGCATTCCAGTCGAATATTCTCCTAAGGGGCTGCAATTGTCTGTGGCTTATTGTCATAAACCGGCAACATCGAGTAACCCCAAAGAAAGAAGTCTGGGATGGTTAAATCGGGCGATCTTGTCATCTGTTTTATTCTGCAGCTGTCTAGCTCACATATGCTAAGTGTGATTGACGACATTTGCAAAATATAACATCTTCCGATAGAGTGATTTTGATCGCCTTCATATCCTCTAATATTTACGTTTAATATTCCCATATAATAGGAATGCATGACTTTTCACAGCACCCAACGTACATTCCTGCAAACGTTTCTAAACAGAAGTGCACTGCAAACTCTGTTCCTATGGTTTCACCCTCTCAATTCTTCCTTTAATCCATCCAAAGACAGTACTTACCGCACTAATCCTTATATAACCGCAAATTTATTTTGAATGTGCATCCTTTTATGCAAAAACAAGCACTTCTTATAGCTGAGGCGGTTCAGTGGAGCTGCCGTAGAGACATAATAAAAAAGGAAACCGGTACTCCCTCGAACGCTTTTGCAAACTGGGAAGGTATTAGTATTAGCGAGCATAATATGCTTCTAGTGTTTCCTTGTGCTCATCATTGAAATGGAATTAACGTAAATTTGGTCGTAACGATGCAGTTTGCTAATTTTGGAAAAGTGCGCGATATGGACGAACACATATCGTTCACTATTATGTACACAAGCGTCAAGTTCTTGATATTTTTTTATATATAGCTTTAATTCCGTTTACTGCAGAGATACATTTGGACAGACTCACTAATCGTTTACAAGTAGCACTTAGCAAATTAGACATCGCATAAAAGCTCTGTGATATTCGTTTACAACAAATGAGGACATCCTTCTTATAGGAATCTATCCATTTGACGTGTTGGTATTTGAAGTTTCTAGAAAAAAAATACGAACACATATCGTTCACTATTATGTAAACACGCGTCAAGTTCTTGATATTTTTTTATATATAGCTTTAATTCCGATTACTGCAAAGATAAATTTGGACAGACTCACTAATTGTTTACAAGTAGCACTTAGCAAATTAGACATCGCATAAAAGCTCTGTGATATTCGTTTACAACCAATGAGGACATCCTTCTTACAGAAATCTATCCATTTGACGTGTTGATATTTGAAGTTTCTGGAAAAAAAATTCCCATAAATATGCTCTCTCATTATGAAATATGTTGCCACCTACATCATCATCGTTGTTGCCTTTGACATTTGCGCTGCAAATTAAGCACAATTGTGGTAGCAGTCACCACACCACATTATTTATTACCTTGTCAAAGTCAACACATTATCAAAGAGAATGGAACAGTCTTATTAACGTGCATACGCTCACAAAGTAGACATAACCGTTTCAGTTTTATGTTCAATAATTTGAACAGTGCAGCAACCTAACCCTAGCTCACAGAATTGGGTTGCCATTTGTCACACAGACGTTAAACGAACGACGACAAAACCGCGTGCTGATTCCCTTATTTTTTTCTTTGACTTGACTACACCAAGAAGTGACGTTGATGTGATTTACCGACATGGAGCAACTCGCACCTTGTCGCTGTTAAATTACTGCTAGTTGTAGTCTTTAGCACAGCGAGGCATTGGTACCATTTTCCGGCGTCGTCGTAGTCGCTTCTAACCGTATTACGATTCGTGCCCGTTTTCATCAGCTCCAGCGAATACGTATACGCCTTGAGCGAGGCACTTACCGCCATCAGGAGTTCCTTTTTATGTTTCCTTAGCGCGCTGTCACCCAAGTGCAGATGCATGAGACGACTTTTTTGTGTTTAATGGGAGAAAAATTGTATAAGGCCTTGGACGAGTGTTTATGGACTTGTGCCCTTTTTCGTGGCGAAAAAGTTTCGTGACTCGGAACAAATTTGATACGAAACTGTTTGGCTGTATGAATTGTGACGCCCGGTGAATTATACGAGTTTCAGTAAGTGAGTGTTTATTTTTGGCAAGCGCAAAAAGTGGAGTGGAACTTCATAAAAGTACGTGCTTGATGTTTTCCTTGATAACTGCTTCCGCTCTCTTTATTTTTAGGTCAAGTAAGTGAGTGACTTGGTTATGACACTTACATGATGATGAAGTCTTAATTGTTTTTTTTTTTTTCTTAGGAGAAACATTTTATTAGTTAGAGTGAAATGAGGGACAGTACTTGGGGAACTGAAAACTGGGTTCTAACAAAAAAAGCACCGAGAGAGAAGCGCTCCGGAAGTGTCAAAATGAGACTTTTGTGTTACCTCACTTTGTTGCCAGAAACAGAATGGCATTTAGGAAAAATGAGTGTTTGACACCTTTATGATATAACTTGAATAGATTCCTGGCTTTACAAAATGCTATACAGTACGCCCTCGGTAAAAGCAACCGATGGAAATTCGAGCAGTTGCGTTAACTGAGGTTGTTGCTTTAACCGAGTCACAAAAAAAATATGCCTTGAATTAGAATTTAAGGTAAAAACCATAGTAAGAAAAATAAAAGAATATTGTTCGTCGTAAAAGAAAAGAAAAGGAATATAATTTAATTCATTTAAAGAAAATATTTATACATTACTACAGTTTTTAGTTAAATTGCTTTAAAATATTGGGAAATGTTCGTTTACTTTTTCTTAGAGAATATATTTATGTCAACGGCCAGCTCTCTCAGTTTTTGAAGAGTCAAGGTATCTTCTAGTGGAACCGAGTTTTCTTCAGCCCATTCTGTGGAAATTGGTACGTTTTACTTGCGTTGCCTCTGGAACCAATTGTACAAGGCTTTTTCCATCCTTGGATACTCGCAGGCTTTTAAAGTTACGCGCTTTCCCGGTCCGGACTCAGAATTAGATATGAATTTGTTAAGCAAATTTTCTTTCTTGCCTTCTGCTTTATAGACAGTTGGGGAACCTCTTTCTACGATCTATGCTTAAATTCTGAGAGAAGTAGCTGTAAAATAACTGCCCAGTTACAGTAAAACCAAGCACAAAAAAAAAATGAAATGAAATAAGAGCATCGATGGAAAGTTGCGTTTACCGAGTCACAGTTTTTTGAAAAGTTGCAATTACTGAGTCACTAATGGTAAAATTGTAGGTGTTGCTTTAACCGAGGCATTGCGTTTATCGAGGGTTGCTTTTACCGAGGGCGTACTGTAGTACTTTATTGTTTGTGTTGCCATTTTTTTTTTTAGTACATCTTTTTCATTTCAATTATTCTTTTTTTAATTACCCCTCCCGCCTAAACGGAGCTCGATAGATCATTCTCGTTCCCAAATTAACTGCAGCTTTTTGGTAGAAAAAGTTTTGAAATTCTTCAAAATGAGTTTTCAACGTTGCAAAGCAAATTTGGTGCAACCGTTTGATTTATTTTGTCTACAATTTTAACACGAATTCGAAAAAAAATTATAGGGAAGCTCTCTCAAAACAGGTATACTCTCGAATCTCAGACACTTGCAAAGATTGGGCCATTCTTAAAAATGTTTTACTTTCTTCTGGGGTTAAACTATATCTTCTTATAGCTAAGCTAAAAAAAATGCAGCCAATTGCTTTATTTTTTTGTGCACAAAAACATTAAGCCAATAAAAATGGTTAAAAACTATGCTTATATATTTTATCTTCTATATATTCAATTGTCAACAAGAACAGCCGTGTTTGGTTAGGCAAGTCAATGTGCAAACGAATCAGTGTTGCTACCCATGTGATATTGAAATCAGTATTCCAAAGGACGTACGTAAAATTGAAAATTTTCCCAACAGTGCACCAGGGAGCTGGAAGCAATTTTCAATCGGACTGTGTCTGTAAAAGAATGTTTTTCGTAGATACATATAACGTGGAAATTCAATTTCTCAAAATGTAATAGAAACAGAGCGTAATGGACCGAAAAAATAATCCAAATGTTGAATTTGACTTTATTCGATGTTTGTTGAAGTGGAACTAATCCGGCCTCTATATCACGACTGATGCAGTTGAGAAATTGGAACCACTTACAATTTGTTTCAAGTAGCAAGAGTGTGAGTTAAATAATACTTGGAAGCATATGTAACGGAGGTACTCACAGATTTGATTGGCGGCATACGTTTTATGACAAGGGAAAACCCACATCAGTTTTATTAAACTCCCAACCAAATTCACACAAAAGGAAACTAGAATATTTCTTCATGAACGTTTGTGTTCCTTTTGGCCTTTAGCACTCATTTCAAATCCAAATTTAGAGCCATCTACATTTATTTAAATCGAATTGCCGCAGTGAATGCCACACTAAACTCAATTTAATGCTCGTAAGTCGTAACAGACAACAGCAAAACCACTTGTGGTAATTGTGGCTTAGAAGCAACCTCAAACGGACTGCGAGTGACTATCAAACCTGTCCGTGTCATCTCACCTCTCGTATCCGTAGGTCATTAAGGCTTGTGGCTATAAAAAGTTGCATATGATGATAGACATATGATACCCCATACAATGACAATTTTCTTGAAATCTTGACTTGTGCTCTGTGGTAGTGAGAAGTTTTCCCTTCGAATAGATGCGGAATTGTGGTTGCCAAAAATGATAAATGACAAGTAAAGTTTTGCCAAGGCAAATTGCAAAATGTTCATTAAATTTGCGGTTACACCGCGTGTCAGCATATAAAAGGTATATACACAATATACAATACACAATATACCTATAAAGACCAGCTCTAAAATACCAGATTATCTGTAAAATATTCGAATAATTAGCCCTATCGAACTTGTATAATAGACTGTGTAATTTGGGGCAAATTGTCATCTATGTCCTGCACCCTGCTTATCATGTATCGAAAATTGATTAATTGATTTTACGGGCTGAATTTATGAGTTCCAAAGTTCCAAGAGATATACAGCTGTTGCGAATGTTTTAAATTAATCGCCATTTCATGCACCGGACATTTTGTTTGTACGTTACTTCCTCTTAACATTATGTAGTGAGAATTTTAATTGACAGCTGTCTTGAATTGGCCATCATTATTATTTCGGTATTGTAACTACAAGATATTTTTTATTGTTAAGATAGTTAAGTTATAGTCATGGAAAACAAGTACAAAAAATAACTGGACTATTAAGGACTGTTGTAAATCATCATATGGTGCCATAATGACACATAAAAGTAGCAATAAGGGGCGACGCATTCATGGAGAAGCATTGGTGTTTGGACACCTGTTTCACCCGATACACACACTGTGTCAACAGCATTGTCTTACGTTCAGCTTAGGTACCAAATTGTAAATTGTACCAAAATTCCAATGGAATATCTATCTATTACATCAAACTTAAGTGACTGACAGCTTGGAACACTTTTGATATTAAGACAAACTGTTGCCATGTAAAATACATCGGACTTAAGTGAAGCAACATAATGCAAAAATACAACTTAATATTTTGTGAATACAAGATCTAGGAACAAAACGCCTGTATATATGATTCTAGTATGACTCTCAGTGCAATGAACAGTCATCGCATTCGCATTGCGTTTGCTTTGGCATCACTGTAAGATGTTTTCGTTCGCCGAGTTCATCTAAGAATCCCAGATACTGCTACGTATGAAACGATTGTCGGGGCCCCAGAATTAATTTTACAGTTTTCAATGTACATATGCAGTGGTAGGTTTTTGGCTGATACTGTTTCTGATAAATGTTAATGGACTATGTGGTAAATAATTTTAAAACGTACAAGAGTTTTCTCAGAATAGCACATCAGGGTACCCAACTCTAAAATAGAAGATTCCGCACCATCATTCACCATCACCAGATTCTCAGAAATCAAATTAACCCATCCATGCTGCACTTCTTTCCAACAAAATTTTTGATCACGTCCTTTCTTTTCAGATGACCATCTACAACAAATTGTGGTAAAACCCGTGACCATCATACGCACAAATAGAAGACTCAATCCAATGTCGCAACGAACACGTTAGAACTTTAAAAAAACATCCGCAAAGCACCCGCAAAACAACAACTGCAACAAAATGGAAACGCACTCTTCCAACACTTCCAACTCAACAACAGAGCTCTATCCCATTGCACCGACTGAAACGCTCATCACTAACGGCAATGGGTGCACCATTCCTGTATTAGTCCTCTACCCCAGTCACATTGGAATTCATTTGGCGGTGCCCGAATGGGAGGCAATTCTGACCGCCCTAATCCTCTCGATAATCATTGTCCTCACCATTGTTGGCAATATACTTGTCATACTCAGTGTATTCACCTACAAGCCCCTGCGTATAGTACAGAATTTCTTTATCGTCTCCCTCGCTGTAGCCGATCTAACTGTCGCTCTCCTCGTCCTTCCCTTTAATGTGGCCTACTCCATTCTGGGCAGATGGGAATTCGGCATTCATCTGTGTAAAATGTGGCTAACCTGCGATGTCCTGTGCTGTACATCGTCCATCCTCAATCTATGCGCTATAGCGCTCGACCGATACTGGGCCATTACCGATCCAATTAACTACGCACAAAAACGAACCGTAGGTCGGGTGCTGCTACTCATAGCCGGTGTTTGGATCCTCTCACTAATTATAAGCTCACCACCGTTGGTCGGTTGGAATGACTGGCCCGAGGAATTCACCAGCGCCACTCCGTGCGAGCTCACTTCGAACCGTGGCTACGTGATATACTCATCGCTTGGGTCATTCTACATCCCGCTGGCCATCATGACAATTGTTTACATCGAAATTTTCATTGCCACTAAACGACGATTGCGAGAGCGTGCTCGTGCATCCAAAATCAACACAATCGCCGCTATGAAGGGTACCACAACGGGCGCAGGCACTGGTGCGGCAGGCACAAACAATTCCGCAGGCAAGGTCGACAAGGAACTGACCTCAGTGCAACAGGACCAAGATTCCATCAGCAGCGAGACCAACGTCAACGAGGCACATCGCGAGCCAAACGACCACATTGTAGTCAACCCCAATGCCCATCAGGACGACTCGAATAAAAACAATAACAGCGAAAAACCGACGAAAAAATCTCGACGCCCCAAAATCAAAGACTCCATCAAGCATGGAAAACACCGCAAAATCATTCAGGAGCGGCTGTTGCCCCCTCCCGAGAACAACCATCAACTTAGTATACGCAACGAGATCTCGAATGTTAGTGATAATCCAGAGAATTCGTCCGAGTCTGGTCCGAATGCTAATAACAGCGGATCGACCGGTAATACCGAAAAGCTGGAAAAAATCGTCCTCGTGGACAGCTGCAAGAGCAGCAAAATCCCACCCAAGCGACCGACGGGCGTCTATCAGTTCATCGAGGAGAAGCAAAAGATTTCCCTCTCCAAGGAGCGACGAGCCGCCCGAACCCTCGGCATCATCATGGGAGTGTTTGTAATATGCTGGCTGCCATTCTTCCTAATGTATGTAGTTCTGCCGTTCTGTGAGTCCTGCTGTCCGACAGATAAGTTCAAAAACTTCATCACATGGCTGGGATACATAAATTCCGGTCTTAATCCGGTTATCTACACCATTTTCAATTTAGATTATAGAAGAGCCTTTAAGCGACTACTGGGTATACGAAGTTAAAGCGAAAGGAATATTCCTCTCTCGCAATGATATTACACAAACCACTACAACAACAACATAAACAACAAAAGACCGTGTACACAAATGAAATTTGTTAACTAAGATAGATTTGTTGAATAGTGGAGTTCTTTCATTTTGTTTTTCTACTACTTTAGACATTTTTAAATCGAATATTGTTTATATAGAAATGTATACTAAGAGAAACTAAAACCAGCAAACAGCTGTACTCGAGCTATAAAATTGGGTAACCCTTTTTTTTATTCAAAATATATAATAATAATTACATGTTAAATAAAATAGACCATAAGTAGATAATTAATTTGTTATTTAAAGAAATAGACTAGTTTAAACCTATTACTGTACATTATACATGTTAAACTTGTAACTTTGAGTACTTATTGAAACAAATACAATTTTAATTAAAAGTAATGTTTTCATTAAAAATCAAAAATGTGATAAAATTATTATAAAAATAAAAAGATGTAAATAGAGGTACGCCACAGATCCAACAGTTTAAAAAAGAATAATAAGAAATAAACCAAAAAAACGTTATACGATCGTAAAAAAATAAAACAGTGTTGTTTTGTTTTACTTTTCTTTCAGGTAAATTCTGGGTGCCTATTCAAAAGGAGTAGGTATGTAATTTGCAGATTCTGTATGATATATTCAATTGTTGGCAATTCCTTAAAAATATTTCCTGCTATCGTGAATCACCATGTGAATTGATTTCCCCCTGTTATCTGAAATTTACATGCGTTCCATTAACAGTGACAGCTAGAAGTCTAGCCAGATGGCAAAAAAGTGTAATTTGTTTGATTTTGTAACTCCTAAAATAAGCGAATCTTAAGACAAAATATATAAAATATTGCGATATTTAATTTTTTTTTAGTTAGTTTTTCTAATCTAGTTCTAGCAACACTAAAGCAAAGCTACGGACAGCCAGTAACACTGACACTTGGCGAACTGTCCATCCATCCAAAATAGTATAGCGTCTTCAGACCAAGACGAGTAAAAGAAGCGAAATGTTGGATTTTAGTGGATTTTTAATCTAATGTAAGATCAAATACGAGATTTGCATTTAAAAAAAAATAATATTTTTATTAACTTAATGGTGAAAATCCTGGTGCACATATATGTACCTAAGGTCTATCATAGCATAAAACATCCTAAATTAACTTTATTAAAACGTGATACAGTTCAAAAAAATGTTTTTTTAAATGCACAGATAAACCTGGCGCTTTGTGCAGATGGTACGGCTAAGAAATATGCTTCCAGGAAACCTGCATTTCGATGAAAATTTATCATTAAATAAATAGAACAAGTTTATAGCCCTGAAGTACACATATATGTGTAATTCCAAAGTATATAGCTCAGTTTCGGTAGAAAAAACATGAAAAACTATACCTTCGAACTTACAAACAAAAATTCAACTCAGTAGCACATCACTACAATAAAAATAATACTGCGAAACAACAATTTAACATTTTTACCTGAATAATTACTTTTTCACTCTGCGGAAACCTGAAAACCAAGGAAACTGGCCAACTATAAAATTCAACTAATGACAGTTACTGAACGCCTAGCGCCATCTAAAAATTTATTCTGCAAAAGGATTATATACACTTGATATTTAACTGCAGCTATTTGCCAAAAGATGGAAGTAGTGTGACAAAGAAATGTTTAAGCAAAGGTGCACATATGTGCACCTACGGTCTGAAGAGGATAGTACCTAATTTGATAAGAAAATTGTAGGTACCTCAAATGACCAAATAGTATGCAATATTTAAAATCAAAGTCTATCATATTATCAGACGATATGGGCTCATTGTCAGCCCAATCAGCAATATTCTTAATTTGCGATTCTTTAATCAACCACCTAGGAAAAAAAATTGTTTTCACAATATGTACTTACAATTTGATAAAAAATTAAGTTATACTACTCCATCGAACATGCAATTCTGCGCTGAAATTTCTAATAGCTGTCAGTGTCACAATTCATAAAGGTGCTGCCAAATTTTTCGCATTCTACTGCCTTGCCAGTTTGAAGGTTTTTCATTACAAACATCACTATAATAAAATTTGTAATAAACTGCAAACAAAAATTATAAAATACAAATTTTTAATTATCCCTAATTTGAACAAATTGTACCTAATGTACTTTTTATTTGAAAAAGTTCGGAAAATCAAAATCACCCCTTATATACACTTTTTCCTCTGTTGTATTTATCTTTTGCAATAGGGTCAGGGTATACCTACATTAATATTTAATATAAATGCAAAACTGTGTTGTAGTGCGAAAAAATTGTACTTTCGCACTTGCGCAATGACACTATGCCAGTTGCATGCGGATCGCGAATACCTCTATTCAATTAATCACGATTTTTATTGACGAGCTCCACTTTAGTTGAATTTTAACTCTATAGAGTGTTTCGCGAAGCCCATGCTTTCACAGATGCGCAATCTTTTTGGTTTAAACGTCGAAAGAACTTGTTGGATAACAAAGTTTTTAATGGCCAAAGTAGTGTTTTGTTTAAATATTGTTAAAAAGCGCACAATTCCCATTACTTCAATTATTCAGATTTTACCAAATACTTTTGATGAACATAATTTTTAATTCTGAAATTCTGTCATCTTGTTTCTTGCACTTTTTTTATAAACTTTTCAGTATTTTTAACTACAGGCATGTAAAATCTGTTCTGCTTCTCTTATGACAGGTCGTATATTTCCGAGTTCTATTTAATTGCGCGGGTAGTTTTGCGCTAAGTTGAAAGAGAACGTTTACAACTTTATGTCAATGGAACGCAGCCATCATGTTTGAATGTCTAAACAGTTGGCTGAAAGCTGTCAATCTTATTGCTCAATTGTCATTCGTCATACATTTACACCGTCACGCAAAACTGTTCTGGGAGACTAAAGGGATGCCTAATACTAGACTGAAGTCTGACTGAAAGGAACAGTATTACGTAATACGCAAAAATATGTAGCATTTTTTTAGGTCGGCCATTTTGTATACGAATTATTGAAAAGTACACCATATGTTGATGTTTTTATACTTTTATACAAAAGATCCGATGGAAATTGCGTTGAAATTTCAGGAGAAATACTTAAACGAATGACATTTTTCCAGGGGAACTATTTCGGGATAATTTTGTTCACGAATCACGATGGCCCCGATATATTCCAAATAATACACGAAAACTTCACAACTAACGTCTTACAAAAATATGCTCTTCATTTGACAAGTTCTACAACTTTTGACAACCCCGCCAAGACCTCTATACAAAAATACGAAGTTGTCTCAATTTCATTAATTCATGTCAGAACACAGTGACAATCTAACCCCATTCGCGTAAACGAATTGATTTAATGAATATTTGACAATTAGATTCGAATATAGTTTAACAACAGCTATAGTAGAATTTTGTCACTTTTTTAAACCTTCGTCTAGCTTGCAACAATGGTGACAAGAAGACTATTCCACAAGATATTGTCAGGTATCTAAGTCTCGTGAGATATCTATTTAACTATCGTATTACAGGAATGTAACAGAAAGAATTTCGTAAACTTTGTCCTTGAGTTGCAATAAATGTCACAACATACTCGTATCAACAATTTATTGACAAACTTCTAAGAACTTTCAAAATTAAATTCAATTTTCCATCTTAATGCTTTGTTTCTGGATACAGTACCCTTGATGACATTAAAGTAGCCGTACGATGGGACATGTCAGAACAGAACTTACCTAAACACTCGTAGTACACATTTTTAATGATTTTACCCTCGGTCCGAAGAGAAACTCTGTCTGTATCACACAATTTCAATTAACCTAACAGGCGACGACCACTATAACTTTAAGGTAAATCTTACAACAAAACGCCCACACACACATTTTGAAATTCCCAGTCCCAACTAACTGTGGAATGATAATTGTGGCGAATTCCACAACTCAGTTACAAAATATTTCGAATTCTCCATTGGGACAGGCGAGATTTCTTGAAATTGGATTGGTGCGCTCCATGGGGTATTTCGCAACGACTCAGTTGATGGCATTTAGTGGGTATCCTTCAGACATATACTATAGTGCATTTGATTTTGCATATAATTATAGTCGGGCTCCACTAAATAATTATTATTTTTATCGTGCAATAAAAAGAAGAACTTATCCCCCATCGACTTAGAGTAATACTAAGAAAAATGTTATTAATCTTTTTTATTCGCATCTCTCGCTGGTGGTTGGTTGGTATGTTAATTGTCATTTTGCTGGCTATGTTCGCAAAGTGCATACGTTTAAACATATCAACATTTCACCACAACCTGCTTGTATACGGAATTAACCTGAGCGCAACGTAATGTGCATCTCGAACTGGATGGTGACAGATCAAATGATGAAGTAAGTAAATGTAGTAGGTTAGGCGTAGAAATGCTAGGTATATATTTACTTGCGCTGGAAATAGTGCAGGCGTCTTGGTTGTTCTGCTTCGCAATCCTGCTACAGCTTTTCGTTTTAAAACACAAATTTCATTAAAAGAAAGTGATTTACGGAGGTCAGGTGAGAAGAACTCGGATACTGCTGTTGATGCTGGTAGGTTATATTGTGTGGTGACGCTATGTGGTAGTTTTAGCTGGCTATGTGCGCTTGACCTACATTCATCTACGATTTTATAGTATTTACCGACCGTAGTCGATGTAAAAATTACAAACACTGTGGGACACACACTTTACGAGGAAGTTTATTCTGGGATTGGGATTGAATGAAGGTATGTTTTATACAAGAAATAAAATTTTCTGTCGCTGTTCAGTTGCTCAACTATAAAAAATGCTTTTGATTGGGAACAGGGGCTAAAATGTGCAAAATACCCGTATGCAACTACTTTTAGATAAATGAAATACAGTACGCCCTCGGTAAAAGCAAACCTCGATAAACGCAATACCTCGGTTAAAGCAACACCTAAAATTTTACCATTAGTGACTCAGTAATTGCAACTTTTCAAAAAACTGTGACTCGGTAAACGCAACTTTCCATCGATGCTCTTATTTCATTTAATTTTTTTTTTTGTGCTTGGTTTTAGACATAGATCGTAGGTGCATTCTTTTTTGCATCATACAAGAATAAGAAGAAAAGGAGGGGAAAAGGTTTCGTATTTCTAACCAGTGTTCTTGGGATTTTCTCGCGGTCGGTAATTGCTTTGTTTCGTGTAATAAAGAAATCCTGGCTATCGTAAAAAGAGGTTCCCCAACTGTCTATAAAGCAGAAGGCAAGAAAGAAAATTTGCTTAACAAATTCGTATCTAATTCTGAGTCCGGACCGGGAAAGCGCGTAACTTTAAAAGCCTGCGAGTATCCAAGGATGGAAAAAGGCTTGTACAATTGGTTCCAGAGGCAACGCAAGTAAAACGTACCAATTTCCACAGAATGGGCTGAAGAAAACTCGGTTCCACTAGAAGATACCTTGACTCTTCAAAAACTGAGAGAGCTGGCCGTTGACATTAATATATCCTCTAAGAAAAAGCAAACGAACATTTCCCAATATTTTAAAGCAATTTAACTAAAAACTGTATTAATGTATAAATATTTTCTTTAAATGAATTAAAGTGGTAGGGCTATCCTGGATCCTGGCACAGGAAATGAGATCATCAAGAGTCATCAAGGTCACTGATAAGAAATGGTGTGTGTGTGTGTTTTTTTTTTTTTTTGGATGCGCCAACGGATGTGGTAATCTTCTAAAGATGCGGTAGCCCGTGCTACCAACATGCACGATTCGCAAACCCGAATAATCGATGCCGGGAATACGCCTACGTACTAATCCACACCCCACACACTTCAACCACTCTCCCCGCGGGACTGCCGTTAGGTATTACTTCGCGGGGTTGGTTAGCCTTCAAGCTATTCGTGTTGTGTCACCTGCTTCTGGTGTTTCTGCGGTCTCTGAGGCTTCTGCTGTGGCTTTTCTTAGCCTTTCTATTCTCCGTAGCTCATTTTGTAGGATGGTTATAAAATTGCATAATTCCGCCCAATTCTCTTGAGACTGCAACATATGGTCGATGATTAGTGACGGGCTGGGCAAAGTATTTCTCCATGCCATGAAGCGTGGGCAATAAAATACTGCGTGCTCCGTGTCTTCATCTTTGTTTACGCATTCGGGGCAAGATGGTGAGCTGTCGTGCCCAAAACGGTGCAGATACTTGCGATAACCACCCTGGCCTGACAGGAACTGTGTAAGGTTATAGTTACAGTCTCCATGGTTACGTTCTATCCATTCCTTGATTGTCGGTATAAGTTTGTATGTCCATCTGCCTTTCGTTGTGCTATTCCAGCGAGCTTGCCACATAGCTATTGACGCTGCCTTTTCTTCGGTTTTAATCCTCTTGATTTCACTGGCATCGTATTGGTTTAAGGCTCTTTTGTTATATATCCTCAACATTTCGTCTGCAAGAATGTCGACGGGGACCATTCCAGCTATAACAAAGGCGGCCTCATCCGATATGGTTCGGAAGCCGCTGATTGTCCGTAGCGCGCAGAGCCTGTATGTTGATAATAGTCTCCTTTTGGTCTCCTTCGTCCTCAGTGCCTGCGCCCAGACTGGGGCTGCATACAGCAGAACTGATGTAACAGCTCTGGAAAGTAGGATCCTTCTTGCGTATCCAGGTCCACCAATGTTAGGCATTATGCGCGAGAGAGCTCCCTGCATTTGCGATGCTTTCTTGGCTAAATATTCCACGTGTGTTTTGAACCGTAGTCTATTGTCCAGCATTACTCCAAGGTATTTAACCGCTTCTTTGGACTTGATTATTTGGTTACCAACCTGGAAGTTGGCAAACTCTACCGTTTTTCGGCTGGTTATGAGGACAGCTTCTGTTTTATGATCAGCTAGTTCCAGGCTGGCGGTTGATAGCCACTCCTTTACCCGGGCAATTGCTTCGTTTGTAACGGATTCAATGGTACGAATCTGTTTACCTACTGTCACAACGGCGATGTCATCGGCGAATCCAATTATCGTCACTCCCTCAGGCAGCACCAACCGTAAGACTCCGTCGTACATGATGTTCCACAATAACGGCCCCAAGACCGATCCCTGTGGAACTCCGGCAGTGACTTTGTAGTATTTTTCACCTTCATCTGTATTATATCTTAACTTCCTGTTGTTGAAGTAGCTCGTCATTATACGTAGCAAGTAGTACGGTGTATCCATCCTAGCGAGGGATCTTCTAATGAAAGACCAGTTCGCGGAGTTAAAAGCATTTTTAACGTCCAATGTTACTACTGCACAGTACTCCTTTGTCCCATAGAGCCATCTTTCCCCTTCGATGGCGCCTTTTGCAATATCAACTACTGCTCGTATGGCATCAACAGTGGATCTCCTTTTTCTAAAACCAAATTGGTAATCTGAAAGGGCCCCTTTTTCGTCTGCCACTGCGAGTAATCTATTGTAGATTATCTTCTCGAGGATCTTTCCCATGGTGTCCAATAGGCATATTGGGCGATAGGACGATGGTTCTCCTGGAGGCTTCTTTCCTTTTGGTAGCAGGACCAAGTGTTGCATTTTCCACTTTTCGGGAAACGTTCCTTCTTCGAGGCACTTCTGCATCGTCATCATAAACAGGTCTGGCCTCTTTTTTATAGCTGCTTTTATTGCCTTGTTTGGGATGCCGTCGGGTCCGGGGGCCTTGTTGTCGCCAATCTTGCTGCATGCCTCGAGCAGCTCCTCCTGGGTGATTAGTGGAATGTCATCTGTACTGACTTCTCTCACGATATTGCACATAGTAGTTGGTACCTGGGGAAAGAGATGCTCTACTATGGATTTCAGTATTATTGGACACGTTATTGGAGGAGTTCTGTAGCCCCTCAGTTTGGTCATCACCATTCTGTATGCCGAACCCCATGGGTTAATGTCGGCCTCCTCACAAAGACGTTTAAAACACGTGGTTTTGCTCTCCTTAATAGTTCTATTTAGTGTGCGTCTTGCCAGTCTAAGAGTGTCCAGGCATTGTTGGAAGTCTGGTCTTCTTCTTGAACGCTGAACCTTGCAGACATTTTTTCCGAAGTGTCTTTATTTCCTCGTTCCACCAGTAACATGGCGGTGCCTTCCTGCTGTTTGTTCTTCTGGGCATGGATGCATCGCACGCGGTGGTGATGGTGTTTGTGAGGCGATGTGCGAGGGTCTCCGCTGTTCCATTTCGCGTTAGGTTGCCGTTCAACATCTCTTCGAATGTTTCCTTATCGAATTTTCTGTCGTTCCATTTTGGGCCCGTAAGTTTAGGGGGTACGACTGGTTTCATCCCTCTTATTTCCATTATTATCATTTGGTGGTCGCTGTGTGAGTATTCTTCACTGACTCTCCACTTTATGGTTCTCAGGATAGAACTACTCACAAGGGTGATGTCAATGATGGAGCCTATCCCAGCCTTCCTGTACGTATTTGCTCGACCCTTGTTGGCGATACTTGTCGATAGGGGAGCGAATGTTTCCAGTAGGGCCTGTCCTCTGGTATTCGTGAGTCTGCTGCCCCATTCCGTAGCCCACGCATTAAAGTCGCCACCTATGACCACTGGGGTTCTCCGAAGAGCGTCTGAGGTTAGATTGTCCAGCATTTGTTGCTATTCATTGGACGTTAAGCTGGGTCGGGCATAGCAACTGTAGAAATGGATCCCGTTTATTTTCGCCCGAACGAAGCCTTCTGTTTGATCGCTTGTGTCTTCGAAAGCATAGCGTCCACATATCCAAATGGCCGCCTGTTTTGCTTTGTCGCAGATCCAGTTATTGTTCCCGTCGGGACACTTATATGGTTCACTAATCATTATGACGTCCGCCCTTTCGTCCTTGGCCGTTTGTGCTAGGATGTCCTGGGCTACTCTACAGTGGTTGAGGTTTATCTGTAGTATCTTCATGGTCTCTTGCTAGTGATAGCTCTCCGAAAAATCGGGCATTTGTTACTGCCAGCTACATGCTTCGCGTCATCTGGATTGTCTCTCTTGCAGATCATACAGAATGGTTCCTTGTCACAGTTCTTTGCTATATGGCCTTCTGTCCCACATCTCCTACATAGTTTGGAGCGGTCTTCTTCGTTTTTGCATTGCCGGGCTAGGTGGCCAAACTCTAGACATTTGAAGCATTTTTTTAGCAGGGTCCGTTCGCGTATGCGACAGTTTACCCAGCCGATTTTAACCTTTCCGGCTTTTAAGAGTTTTCCTGCGTCTTCTGAGGGGAGGCTGATTGTTGCTGTTTGAGTTCCTCCGTAACCCTTTCGCAGGGACAAGACGTTTGCTGGTAAAACTGTCACTTCGAGCTGGGCTTTGATGGCATCGGCTATGTCGTCTACAGCAGTGACCTCATCGATGTCTTTAATCTCAAGGACAGAGTGGTGTGTAAGTGACCTTACATTCGCCTGGTCAGCTAAGGTTTCACTAAGGAATCCTTTGAACTCAGAGGTCTTAATCCCCGTCTCCTTGAGTTGTATAAGGAGGTCTCCCTTTTGTGTCCTCCTAATTCTTGACACCGCCTTTCCCACTATTTCCAATTTTGGGTCTGCCTTTACCTTTTTTAGGATCTCCGCGTATGAGAGGGTCCCCGTCGCTTTGATGACGATAGCGTCAGGCCTAGGTTTTTTGTCCTCTATCTGTTTCTTTTTGGCGACCTTCTTTCTTGAGGCATTCTGCCACTCTTCCTCTCCTTTGGTCTGCTTCTTATCAATGCCTGCATTTTTCTTTTGATTGGGCCTGGTCACTGGAGTCTCAACTCCGGTTTTCCCATCTTTCTCCTTGGTTGATTTCACAGGTGGGGGTTTTTGTTTCCGTTTCTGCTCCGGGTATCTTTTGGCTGCAACGGTGTTTTCAGCATTAACTTGTCTCCTTTTTGGTTCCGGTAGTACGTTGTCTGCAGAACCATTTGGTAAGTTATGCTGCTTCCGTTTAGGCTCCGGGGATTCGTCTTCTGCAACCTGTCTCTTCTTGGGCTCTGTTGTTGCCTTTAGCCATGGCGAAGTTTGCGAGGAATTGTTCTGGCGAATCACTTTCTTTCCTTTCTCGTCATGCAATTGAATCGCCGAGAGTTCGTAAAGAGCTCTGATGCTTTCAATAGCATCTCTCATCGGTTGGTGGATCGAGCGTCTTTTGCCATCTTCCATCATTTCTATCAGCCATCTTATTTGCTCACCTAGCTTGTGAAAGTCTGATTGCTGGACGGTTGATTCGGCCGCCCTTGTTCGTACTGTGGGTGACTCGCGTCGTTCGGTACTTCTTTGTGGTACTGGTGACCTCAGCATTCTTGATCCTCCCTGAAAGGGATTTTCAATGGTCTCCTCTATTAGTCCTCCGGTGTTTTGGTCAGTGTTGGTTGTATTCATTTCTATTTGGTCCCCCCTCAAAGCCGCTATCAATGTTCGAATGTGCAGTCACCTAAGGATCCCATGGTTGTCTTTGCAAGCAGTGAGGCCATGCGAGGGTTGACACAAGCCCTTATGGGGTTTTGTGCCAGAGCCGGATCGGTGCTAACCAGGAATATTACATCTGGACCTACACCACCAACTTAATGGTGACGAAACATTGAACGTACTTTGAGGCCTGCCAAGGTTTTAACGGGACGGAGGCGCTTGCAGCATTAGCCTGAAAGCCATTTCCGCAAGATTTCACTCTTGCTTACTCAGGTAACAGAATACTACAAACGTCAGCCCTCATAGCGATAGTTCCAATTCGTTTTCCAGTATGCCATAATTAAGACCTTACTGGACTCGGTCTTAATGTTTTGTTTTAGAAGAATACTATACTAATGTTATTGCATTATACTACAATGCAATATAAATATATGTATGTGCAGTCGCTTCCAGGTTGAGAAGCTGCACATTTCGCGGTGTGGCGGGTGCCGCCGGATCTCGCCAGTTGCTTCTTGCTGTATCCCTCGGTGCCACCTTATGTGGTGGGGAGCACTTACTTGGAAGACGGTGCTTGCTCGTCTTGTCGCAGAGAGTTCATAGGGGTTCCTTTGACCTTTTCAGCTACGCCCTCCTTCTCCGCCTCTCTGGATGGGGGACTGCTTATTGGGTGTTCGCAGTTAACTCCTTTAACGATGCTGCATTTTTCTATCCCCAGCATACGAGTGGATTTTAGTCGCCTCTTACGACAGGCATACCTTACCTCAGGTCAATTCTAACCCCGAACCTGAAGGGGGGTGTGTGTGTGTGTGTGTGTGTGTGTGTGTGTGATGAGAGAGAGAGAGATAGATACCAGCTGCAGAGTGAGAGAGATAAAAACTTCGAGGTCATTCGAATGTTATTGTAGAGATAAGAACTCCAAGGTCATTTGCAATGTTATTATAGAGATAAGAACTCAAGGTCATTTGAATGTTACTTCCCCTCCCCTTCCCCGTTTATTTTTAGCTTCAAAGTTCATTCCACAAGCTGTTCATCAAGGTCATTGTGCTTGTGATTGATAAGAAATCGTCAAGGTCCATTTAGTGGAAGATAAAAATAGAAATCATGAATGAAAGAGTAAAACTAAGTATTATTATGAAATTGAGATAAGAAATCAAGGTTGAATTTACTTTTTACAAATTATATAAAATGAGATAATTAAGCGTTCCAAGGTCATGCAAAACTCAAAGAGTTGAATGTACTCTTAGAATCTTTAAATAATATACAATATAAGGAGATAATTCAATCTCGGAATAGCATACATTGAATAATGCTTTATGAGAGTAGATCTCAAGAAATTGATTTTCAAATATTGGATGTAAAAAAAGAAAAGGGTGATTCATCACGACGTTTGAAGAGACATTTGAAAGAGTACAAAGTAAAGTTCAGGTTGACAGTGAAACCGATAAGAAGAGTGTTGAAGATAGTATTGGATATATTTGCAAAACCAAAATGTTTTGGTGTGAAGTGTTAAGGGAAGGTGAAAACCTATGTACTTGCGAAGCTGGTTGGACAGAGATAAATGTTTCAGATGTAATCTTTCATAGAATGACTTGTGAACTTTATGCAACCCCTGAAAATGGGAATAGCTGTTTAGTCATTAGTTTAAGAAATGGTGAATCTATAGCTTCTATTTCTAACTGCCGGATAAAACTTTAAGCATATCAACATATCAGGTTGCATGTGGTGGGTGGTGAAATAACATTGTACGGAACGGTTTTGTCAAATTTAAGAGCTAAGGGGAAAACAAATCGATTTCCAATAGATTGTCCCTTTGGTGATGGAGTTGAAACATTAAAATTGATTTCAGTTGAGAACCAAAGACCAAATTTTCGAAAACCCAGGGATGTGAAGGAAGGAGTAAATGAGGAGACTGCAAAGGAAGAAGTAAATAAAGAGGGGCGAGAAGGAAGAACAAAAATTATACAACAACCAAATACTTAATTGATCGCTATAATTTATGGCTTAAAACTAGTAGTTTATTTTTCTTTGATTTAGTTTAGAGCTTGTCATCATCGAAGTAGGTCTTATAGAATATAAAAATGTTTTTCATGTATCAACTATCAATTTTGTTAATTTTACCAATATTCCTTAATGGACTACCGCTAGAATTTGACTTAACAAGAAAAAATTATATGGAAAATGTTACTTTCGCATTGAGTTTACCCAATAACGATACTGTAAAAATTGGATTATCATTCCGTCTGCTAACGGTTTCATCAAATAATAACAACAACATCACTACTAGAAGTCCATCTCTGAATAATGATATTATAACTCCAACAACAGAAAGAATTGAGAAGAGAAAGTTTGTAACTGTGCATGAAGCGATTGAAGGATTTAGGCAAGATTTGATAAAAAAAGAAATCGAAATATCCGGAATAATTGAGAGCAAAGATGTGTTTTTTAGGCATTTTAAATTGCAATTTGATGATAATAAGGAGTTAACTATTCGTTGTTCATATGATAGCAACTATAAACTCCGTTCTTTGAGTATTTCATGTCTTGAATATCATGAGTATGATCAGGAAAGAATTTTAAGTAATGGTGAAATTGAAGTCTTTACAAATCAAGAATTTAAGTATGAACCCAACGTGGAACTAGTGAACCTCAAATCCATGAAACAAACCTATGCGATGAGCATTTCATAAATATGTACATATATTGTGTAATTTATATTTTAATAAAATAAAATAAAATCAAAGTGTGTTATATTAATTGTTTTTTATTTATCCATGAATTGTGAGTGGGTGAGAAGCCCGACCATTTGACATAAACCTTATTGCTCCTTGTTGCTATTACCTTTTCAACCAGAAACGTATTGGGAAATTTGGTTTTTTGTAATTCTTCTTCATAGAAGCTTCCACTTATAGGTTGGCCTTGGTAGTCTTCAATTATATAAGTAACAGGATTTGTTAATTTTACTTTCCTTATCTTGAAAATTTCAGTTGTCCAATTGGGGGTGTAACCTTTCTCAAAAGCATGCTTGTCCGAACACTGTCATCAACTTTGAATTTTCCCTTAGCAGCAATTTTTATTCGATTATAAATTGTTGACAGTAGTTCGTTGGCATTATCTTTATTTATATCAACGGGACGTCTTTTTATTGTTCTATGCATCGAGTGATTATATGCATGCATCAAATCCCTATAAATGGACAGCCATTTGTAATTACCATTGAAACTGAAATCTTTCCACATCTTTTCCTTGAGGGTTCGATTAAAGCGTTCAACAACTGATGCTTTTAACGTACTGTACGTTGAGTAGTGATTAATTTTGTAGGTATTCATCAGATTTTGGAAGATTTTGTTGAAGAATTCTTTACCATCATCAGTTTGTAGGTTTTTAGGTGCTCGATTTGAATTGATAAAAATTGATCTCATAGCTTGTGTTGTAGCTGATGCAGTCTTATGTTTCAAAGGAACGGCCCAAGCATACTTTGAAAATGTATCAATTACGGTTAATAAATAGTTAAAGCCTTCATTCTCATTGCTGTATGGTATCATTTCGACCAAGTCTGCTTGCCACAAGTCATCGAAGCCCTTAATGATAACACGACGTCGAATGAAATTTCTTCGAGCTGGTTTGTGTAATTCATCCACAACATTCCTCTTACTCATATTGCAATACAATGAATAAAAATCACAAGAAATTTAGATTAAAATAGGTTTATTTCGTAATAATTCTTTTATATAATGACATTAATTTCTTAATTCTATTCAATCTGCTTTCAAGCATAAAACATGCGCAAGTATCTGGCCCTTCTTGACAAAGATTTGCAGACCAGGGGCAGTTTATGAAATGACACCCATAAACAGAGGTGGTTGATGATACGTTTTCAAATTTCCTCAGAAAAGTAATACATTCAATAATTTCACTAAAATTTTCCTCAAGAAGAGTTTGATTATATGTTTTTAGAAATTTTAAAACCTCATCGAAGATCGTAGACGTATTTACTGCAGACATGATTTCAAGTCGAATTCCAAATGCATACTAAATTGGTGAAAAGCTAGTTGTTGTTGCTGCTTTGCTAATAGGTTCACCACTATTTCTATACTTCTCGAAAATATCCAACATATACTTTCTAATATTATCGAGTAGTTCAAGGGTTTTTAAATTTTGTTCATCAGTGTATGACCGCAAAGCCGTATCCATTTTTTCTAGTTTGTCTTCGATGATTTGTAGCTTCAGTGCCTCATCATTTATAGTTCCCATGAGTGCGTTGAAATTGTTGTCTACGTTCCGTCGATGATTTAGCATGTTTTTATCTTGAACATCTATGTTGCTATCTACGTATTCCTTATTGGTTGCCTGGTACGAGGTGGTAGGTGCTCCAACATTGTTTAAGCATTTTCCCCCAATATCAAAGTCCCCAGCAGATGTTAGTTTAAATCCTTCTCCAGCTGGTCCCTGCAACGCCACAGTGGGTATTTGAAATCTGTTGAAGCTTCGACCGAACTTGTCAACACTCATTTTGTCAATAATGTCAAATGTGTTATCAAAACTGTATTTAATATATGATATTTGATTCACGCAGCTCTTCCACAATTGAGTTTATTTCATTCTGATGATTATTATTGCCGGCAGTTTGAGATGCAATTCAAAGTCTAAGTCTATCAACGAGTTCATTAGGATCATTCCAATGTACGTAATCAATTCGATTCTCAGAATATATCATATCATATGATTTACCAATTTTTTGTGATGATTTTTCAAACATATCTTTAATTAAAGGCTTAATAATTGTTGTATACTTTTGACCGCGATTACCCTTTACTTGAGAATTACTGTCATAGTTTTTCATATGTGCCTTAGATTTTTGTAGTATTTGGCGATATTGCTTTAAATCATGTTTACTATACTTGGCCTCTCTAGGATTTTTCCTAAATATTAGCTCATAAAGTCCACTTGTTGCAGGAAAGATTTCATCATCAATTACAAAATCTTTCTGGGTATTAATTTGGAATTTTGATCTCCCCATCTTCGTAGAGTTTGTTCCCACATCGAAATATGGACCATAGGTCTTATCACGATTCGAATCTGATGGTGATGAGAGACTGAGTGGTGTGCTTTGATTATAGATTTGTGAATTAGTAGGTGTTCTAAATGAAACATCTTCTTCTGCTTCTGCTTCTTCTTCTTCTTCTTCTTCTTCTTCTTCTTCTTCTTCTTCTTCTTCATGCAGATCTGAATACTGTAATGGTGATACCTTTTCTATATCCAAGGGTGATTTAAATTGTAACTTTCTTCGTTTCAATGGTGTCGTTATGTCTTCAACACTTTGAGTTTTCTTTGTTTTAGTATTTTTCACACGCTCCTCTAAGGGCTCCACAATGGGGTTGAAAGTGTTTTCAAAATCAGTCTCCTTTATAATCCTTCCAATCTTGGCTGATAAATATTTCTTCTTTAACGCTTTTTTTTGTTACTATGAGGTTTTTAAGTAAATTTTCATCAGCATCCATTATTGAATCAGGAAAATTATAAATATATAAATATGTAGAGTAGTTTTATATTAACCAGTTCCAAACAGGATCAGTTTCATACAGACTAGTCTAAAATAGGAATCCGTTTTATATAGACCGGATCTAAACAGGAATAATTGAGATTAAGCTCATCTTGCTTAAACAGAACTATATAGTTTGCATTGTCCCGAACCAAATGTTTTGGTATGTGTGTATATGTCTGACATAAGTAGAAACTATCAACGTTGTTATGGCGTCCCATACGAAAATAGTCTCGAATATTATTTTGCTTATCACCTGCTACATCATCAAATATGAATACTGAATTTGGTTTTGCGTTGGAAGGATGATTTCACAATTATTTGAAAATGCATTATACCCCATTCCTGAAACAGATTTAATAAGTTTTTTCAGATATTTATATTTTGGTTGTTGTAATGACTTTGAATAAATGTAAACATTTTCAAATTTTAAACCATGAGCTTCGAGAAGAATGCTTAGCATTACATTTGTTTTTCCGCAATTGGAGGGACCTACAATTATTCCACGAATACTATTAGGGAAAAGTGATCCATGTTTGCTTTTCTCACAAATTTTAGTATCAAAGTTTTTCACATTAATAAATTTGGGTTGCTTTATAAACTTAATCTTACTGAATGAGGCTTCAATATATAAATTAGATTATTTTATAGTTTTGATTCATAATAAATCAAAGTGTGTTATATTGAAGTTCTATAAAATGATTGATTATAGACTGCAGTCTACCAGTAGGAATCATTCATTCAATGGATATGGACTAGTAAACTCAATAATCAATAAGTTACCATTTGAGCTACACCTTCCGTCATATAACTTTTGTGGTCCTGGAACTAAACTTAAAGAACGTCTTGCCCGAGGAGATAGAGGAATTAATAAATTAGATGAGGCTTGCCGTGAGCATGATATAGCATACTCTGAGGAAACAAAATTGTCCGATCGACATAAAGCTGACAACATATTAGTAGAAAAAGCTTGGCAGAGAGTTAAAGCTAAAGATTGGTCAATAACAGAAAGGCTAAATAGCCTACTAGTTACAAACCTGATGAAGACCAAAACCAAACTTGGCATGGGTGTAAAGTCCAATAGTAGGAAAATTCGAAAAAGGAATTCCGTTGGAAAGTGCAAAAAAGATAATTTATTTAGAAAAGCTATAAAAGAAGCAAGAAATGCAATTAAATCCCCCTTACTGAAGATCCTAATGGAATTTCTCTAACCGCTTTGAATGCAATCAAAAATGTTATAAAGAATAAACGAAAGCATGTTGCAATTCCTCGGATAATACCACTTCCAAAAGTTGGCGGTTTTCTGCCGTTGTTACCAATCTTTGCAGGTTTGTCAGCACTTGGAGCATTATCTGGAGGAGCTGCAGGGATATCTAAAGCAATAAATGATCCCAAGGTTGCTCGACAACAATTGGAAGAGAATAAACGCCACAACCTAGCCCTGGAAGGAATAAAAATCAAGCACGGTAAGGGACTCTATTTGCAACCATATAAAAATGGATTTGGTTTATTTCTTAAGGCGCACCAACAATCAAAAAACTAATAGAAATGCTGCCCAATCGAGCTCTCACCAATATTGATATTGATAAATTCGGAAAAATGCATATTAATAACTTTCGTGGAGTTTATATGAGAGATACACTACCATCAAAATCGTTCATTAATGAATGTGGAGTAATTAATTTAGATATTAACAGTGGACCTGGCACACACTGGGTAGCATACAATAAAAATCAGAATGCTGTTGAATATTTTGATAGTTTTGGTAATTTAAAACCCCCTGTAGAAGTTGTGAAATATTTAGGAAAGCATATACAATATATGTAATTACAAAAATTATCAAAACTATAATACATTTATATGCGGACTCATGTGTTTGAAATTTTTGATTGCCCAAAGTAATAAATAATAAGTATAAACATATAGCTGCAATTTGTTTCATTTCAATTTGATTAGCAATGTCGTTAACACTTACATTAAGCGGAAACCAATCTACTCTCACTGCAGAATATTTTCCCCCAATACTTCTCAATTCTGATTACATATGCGGCCTCGTAGACTTTCAGACCTATAACTCATTACCCAATATTGATGTTATCAACAACTTATTTCACTTTGGTAATGGCGTCATCACATTTCCTGTAGGTTCCTATGAGATTGAAGATATCAATAATATAGTTCAAGATGCTTTCAAAGAAGATAATGAAGTCAACAAGCCATCAATCAAAATAAAAGCAAACAATAACACTTTAAAGTGTGAAATCTTAAGCACTGTAGATATTGATTTTTCACAAAACAATTCAATTGGGTCGCTATTAGGATTTAGTAAAAGAAAACTACCTGCCAATATAGTTCATGAATCAGATTTATATGTTGACATCAATAGAGTAAATACCGTACGCATTGAGTGTAATTTGATTGATGGAACATTTATCAACAATAAAGCTGTACACATGCTTCATGAATTTGCTGTGAAAGTTAGCCCAGGGTATAAAATAATAGAGGTTCCGCAAAATGTTATCTATTTACCCATGAACGCGAAGAGGATAAGTTCAATAACCTTAAAGATATTGGATCAAGACGGAAATCTCATAAACTTTCGAGACGAAACTATTACAGTACGATTACATCTAAAACCTCAGTAATGATAATCTACAACAATTTATTGAACTATAAAAGTGATAAAACATATAACAAGACTATCAATACCCCCTCATTAGTGCCTGACAGAACAACCACAAGACGTCTAAACAAGGCAAATAAGCAATATCTACAATCAATAGGATACAAATTAAAAAACTGAGTGGGAGACTATGTTGAATATTTTCCAAGAACCAACATTTGATGATAGCATCTCAAAATATGAGTATCACACCTACTCACCATTCTTAAATAACTTTGATAAAAATGACATTATACAAATTTGTGTCCAGCATCAAAATCTTAATATTTTACCTTCAGAAAGTATATATATTGAGGGAAATGTATCGACTGATAAAGGAGCGAAAGTTAACAAAACCAAGCTAGTAAACAATGGAATAGCTTTCCTATTTAGTGAAATACGTTATGAGTTGAATGGGATAGAAATTGATTGCACTCGTAGTGTAGGTCTTACCACTACTATTAAAAATTATCTTTCTCTCAATAAAAATGAGAGTGAAATGTTGTACAATGGAGGTTGGTCACCCGATTCTTCTATTGATGTGAGTGGATTCTTTTTTAATTTTTGTATTCCGTTGAATAAATTATTGGGGTTTGCTGAGGATTTCAAAAAAATTATTCCTAATGCTCGACATGATTTAATTCTAACAAGATCACGTATGGACGATAACTCGTTGATTGTCGATGGACAGGATGACGAAAAAGCTAGGATAACCATACGCAAGGTACAATGGAGGGTACCTCATATTACGTTAGCGGATTCATACAAGCTAAATCTATACAAATCTATAAATAATGGAAATTCGATGAAAATTGCATTCCGAAGTTGGGATCTATATGAATATCCAGTGTTGCCAAACACCACTCATCATATTTGGAATGTGAAGACAACATCACAAGTGGAGAAACCACGTTACATTATTGTAGCTTTGCAAACCAATAAACGTAATTTGTTGAAAGAAAACCCTACTTACTTTGATCATTGTCATGTTACAAATTTGAGAGTACATTTAAACTCTGATACATATCCATATGAAGATTTGAATCTGGCATTTGAAAAAAATAATTTAAGTGCATTGTATAGTATGTACATAGATTTCCAAAAATCATACTTTAATCGTTCAATTGCGGAACCACTATTATCGAGAGATCTATTTAAGTCACAAGCTACTATCTTCGTAATTGATTGTAGACATCAAGTGGAAATAATAAAGACCGGACCAGTTGATATTCGGTTGGAAATCAAAACATCAGTTGCAATTCCCGAAAATACTTCGGCATACTTATGCCTTATGTTGCATGATCGAATAATAAACTATAGTCCACTTACTCAATTGGTGTTTAAAGAATAGAATTACCAGTTGAATATTGGTATTTGATGAGAAAACACCATCATCAATAGCAATGTCGTTCTTCATTATTGATGTGCAAGGCTTCAAAGGACCCAATAATAGACTTATTGCAAAAGAAATAGCTGTACTGCACAATGGTCACCATCATCATCACTTTATCTTAAAGCCTCCTTTCAACTCTAATCAACTGTCACCATCGCTAAAGAGACAAGCTAATTGGCTTTACCACAATCATCATGGTCTTGTCTGGGATGGAGGACATACAGAATTTCGTGAAGTTGTAAAATACCTCCGAGAAAAAATTCAAAATGCTACTGTTTATGCTAAAGGGTTGGAAAAAACTCAATGGATCAAGGAATTACTGCAAAATGGAAATGTTGAACTTCTAAATGTTGAAGAAGAAATCGGTTGCCCAAATCTGAAAGAATTAAAACTCCTCTACCCCAATGAATCTAAATGTTCTCTGCATAGCAAGTGCTGTGCCTTGCAAAATGTATATTTAATAAATAAATTTTTATCTGAAAACAAATAAAAAGAATAAAAGTATTTCACTTCATCATCAGAAAAGAAAAGTTATTTTATTTATAAACTGCCAAACATAAATTATAGCGATTAAAAATTCAAAACGAAACAATGAAAATGTCGAAGTTATAAATGTTGAAGAAATCGGTTGTTCAAGCCTAAAAGAGTTAAAACGTGTTTATCCTAATGAAATAAAATGTTTATCTCATAGTAAATGTTGCGCTCTACAAAATGTTCACCTGTTAAAGAAATAGAAAGCTAAATAAAACATTTTTTAATATGTAGAAAAAAAAAAACGATACAAGGTGTTATTTTTCTATTATAATAGTTATTTATTTTTATTTATTTATTTAAAATCTAATATAGATCAAGCAGACTTGGTTGAAATGATACCATACAGTGATGAGAATGAGGGGTTCAACTATTCACTAACCGTAATTGATACTTTTTCAAAGTATGCTTGGGTCGTTCCTTTGAAACATAAAACTGCATCAGCTACAACACAAGCTATGAGAACAATTTTTACCAATTCAAATCGAGCACCTAAAAACTTGCAAACCGAAGATGGTAAAGAATTCTTCAACAAGGTCTTCCAAAATTTGATGAATACCTACAAAATTAATCACTACTCAACGTACAGTACATTAAAAGCATCAATTGTTGAACGCTTTAACCGCACCCTTAAGGAGAAAATGTGGAAAGAATTCAGTTTCAATGGGAACTACAAATGGCTACCCATTTATAAGGATTTGGTGCATGCATATAATCACTCGATACATAGAACAATAAAAAAACGTCCCATTGATATAAATAAAAACAATGCCAAAGAATTACTATCAAGAGTTTATAAACGAATAAAAATTGCTGAGAAGGGAAAATACGAAGTTGGCAATAGCGTTCGAATAAGCAAGTTTAAACATGCTTTCGAAAAAGGATACACACCAAATTGGACAACCGAAATATTCAAAATAAGAAAAGTTCAGATAACAAACCCTATTACATATCTAGTTGAAGATTTTCAAGGTCAGCCTATTTCTATACACACGAATTACAAAAGACGAATTTTCCCAACATATTTCTCGTGGAAAAGATTCTTGCAACAAAAGGCGAAAAAGTATATGTCAAATGGTTGGGTTTCCCATCCACTAACAACTCATGGATTAATAAAAAACAATTAATTTAATGGTTTTATTTTTTTATTTTTATATTTTTTTTATTTAAAATCTAATATAGATAATAAGACAGGACTTATGTCGCTGTCTAGGAAATCTCCTGCCCTGGCTCTCGCATTATATGCTGCCAATAGATGTATTGCAGCTTTCAGCTGCAACCAGCTCCTTGTTCTACGGACCTCCTTCATTGTGTCCTCCAGCTCCTTCTTAAGACCCGGAAACTCCCAGCATGCATCCGAGACCTTGTTTTTTTCCTCATCGAAAATGTTTAGTAGGGCTTCCATTGTTTTTTGCTTGTCGAGTTCTCAATTCAAATTTATGAAATGAAGTAATGCTATGCTTAGATTCCAAAAGAGTTTTTATACTGAAAATCTTTAAAGAAATGCCAGAAAAAACAATATGGTCAGAATGATAAGAGTAACATATTCCATAGTGCTACATTAGCGGCTGGTTTTTCGGATAACACCATGCTTCTTTAAAGAAATTCCAGAAAAAACAATATGGTTAGAATGATAAGAGTAATATGCTCCATCGTGCTACATTAGCGGCTGGTTTTTCAGATAACACCATTCTTCTTTAAAGAAATTCCAGAAAAAACAATATGGTTAGAATGATAAGAGTAACATGTTCCATCGTGCTACATTAACCCTTCGATCAAATAAACCATATCAAAACCACTTCTAATTAATATACACAACGACCATGGCTACGAACCATCATACAAATCAACAGCCACGATAACCGTCCCAAGCGACCCATGACCACGGCAACGACGACGACGACACCCCCACCAACATACTCTTCAATATATTTAACCACTTTAACTGGCCAAAATGATAAGAGTAACATCTTCTGGTCAGAATGATAAGAGTAACATCTTCCATAGTGCTACATTAACCCTTCGATCAAATAAACCATATCAAAACCATTTCTAATTAACATACACATAAACCATGGCAACGATCCACCATACAAATCAACAGCCACGATAATCGTCGCATGGCAACGATCCACCATACAAATCAACAGCCACGATAACCGTCGCATGGCAACGATCCACCATACAAATCAACAGCCACGATAACCGTCGCGGCCCCAAATCAACAGCAACGATAACTAAGCTACGACATCCCAACTCCCAAACTCATCGTACCAAGTTCAAACCACTCAGCCCCGCACATATCGCTCTTTTTTAATTTTCATCATCACAACACACCCAACACGACGACGACGAATACCAATAATTACGTCATCTCCAAACAATTCACCCCACCCACAAAACACACTAAAATGATAACAAAAACTAACAACCACCAGCGGCGGCGGTGGCGGCACATCAAACACACAACATATCTAGATAACATACTTACGACAAAGACAACACACTCACTCCAAGGTCATATCTTCCCTCTCGCTCTAGCACGGAATTCCCAGTCCCAACCGCCCCAATACTATCTATTTTTAATTCATATACACATGCGCGCACCCAATATAACCTTCATCAACCTTCAAATACACATACACACACACACACAAAATAAATTCAACCTTGAGTTCTTATCTCTACAATAACATTCAAATGACCTTGGAGTTCTTATCTCTACAATAACATTCGAATGACCTTGAAGTTTTTATCTCTCTCACTCTGCAGCTGGTATCTATCTCTCTCTCTCTCATCACACACACACACACACACACACACACCATTTCTTATCATAGTCGCCACCTATGAACCCCAGTGGTCATAGGTGGCGACTTTAATGCGTGGGCTACGGAATGGGGCAGCAGACTCACGAATACCAGAGGACAGGCCCTACTGGAAACATTCGCTCCCCTATCGACAAGTATCGCCAACAAGGGTCGAGCAAATACGTACAGGAAGGCTGGGATAGGCTCCATCATTGACATCACCCTTGTGAGTAGTTCTATCCTGAGAACCATAAAGTGGAGAGTCAGTGAAGAATACTCACACAGCGACCACCAAATGATAATAATGGAAATAAGAGGGATGAAACCAGTCGTACCCCCTAAACTTACGGGCCCAAAATGGAACGACAGAAAATTCGATAAGGAAACATTCGAAGAGATGTTGAACGGCAACCTAACGCGAAATGGAACAGCGGAGACCCTCGCACATCGCCTCACAAACACCATCACCACCGCGTGCGATGCATCCATGCCCAGAAGAACAAACAGCAGGAAGGCACCGCCATGTTACTGGTGGAACGAGGAAATAAAGACACTTCGGAAAAAATGTCTGCAAGGTTCAGCGTTCAAGAAGAAGACCAGACTTCCAACAATGCCTGGACACTCTTAGACTGGCAAGACGCACACTAAATAGAACTATTAAGGAGAGCAAAACCACGTGTTTTAAACGTCTTTGTGAGGAGGCCGACATTAACCCATGGGGTTCGGCATACAGAATGGTGATGACCAAACTGAGGGGCTACAGAACTCCTCCAATAACGTGTCCAATAATACTGAAATCCATAGTAGAGCATCTCTTTCCCCAGGTACCAACTACTATGTGCAATATCGTGAGAGAAGTCAGTACAGATGACATTCCACTAATCACCCAGGAGGAGCTGCTCGAGGCATGCAGCAAGATTGGCGACAACAAGGCCCCCGGACCCGACGGCATCCCAAACAAGGCAATAAAAGCAGCTATAAAAAAGAGGCCAGACCTGTTTATGATGACGATGCAGAAGTGCCTCGAAGAAGGAACGTTTCCCGAAAAGTGGAAAATGCAACACTTGGTCCTGCTACCAAAAGGAAAGAAGCCTCCAGGAGAACCATCGTCCTATCGCCCAATATGCCTATTGGACACCATGGGAAAGATCCTCGAGAAGATAATCTACAATAGATTACTCGCAGTGGCAGACGAAAAAGGGGCCCTTTCAGATTACCAATTTGGTTTTAGAAAAAGGAGATCCACTGTTGATGCCATACGAGCAGTAGTTGATATTGCAAAAGGCGCCATCGAAGGGGAAAGATGGCTCTATGGGACAAAGGAGTACTGTGCAGTAGTAACATTGGACGTTAAAAATGCTTTTAACTCCGCGAACTGGTCTTTCATTAGAAGATCCCTCGCTAGGATGGATACACCGTACTACTTGCTACGTATAATGACGAGCTACTTCAACAACAGGAAGTTAAGATATAATACAGATGAAGGTGAAAAATACTACAAAGTCACTGCCGGAGTTCCACAGGGATCGGTCTTGGGGCCGTTATTGTGGAACATCATGTACGACGGAGTCTTACGGTTGGTGCTGCCTGAGGGAGTGACGATAATTGGATTCGCCGATGACATCGCCGTTGTGACAGTAGGTAAACAGATTCGTACCATTGAATCCGTTACAAACGAAGCAATTGCCCGGGTAAAGGAGTGGCTATCAACCGCCAGCCTGGAACTAGCTGATCATAAAACAGAAGCTGTCCTCATAACCAGCCGAAAAACGGTAGAGTTTGCCAACTTCCAGGTTGGTAACCAAATAATCAAGTCCAAAGAAGCGGTTAAATACCTTGGAGTAATGCTGGACAATAGACTACGGTTCAAAACACACGTGGAATATTTAGCCAAGAAAGCATCGCAAATGCAGGGAGCTCTCTCGCGCATAATGCCTAACATTGGTGGACCTGGATACGCAAGAAGGATCCTACTTTCCAGAGCTGTTACATCAGTTCTGCTGTATGCAGCCCCAGTCTGGGCGCAGGCACTGAGGACGAAGGAGACCAAAAGGAGACTATTATCAACATACAGGCTCTGCGCGCTACGGACAATCAGCGGCTTCCGAACCATATCGGATGAGGCCGCCTTTGTTATAGCTGGAATGGTCCCCGTCGACATTCTTGCAGACGAAATGTTGAGGATATATAACAAAAGAGCCTTAAACCAATACGATGCCAGTGAAATCAAGAGGATTAAAACCGAAGAAAAGGCAGCGTCAATAGCTATGTGGCAAGCTCGCTGGAATAGCACAACGAAAGGCAGATGGACATACAAACTTATACCGATAATCAAGGAATGGATAGAACGTAACCATGGAGACTGTAACTATAACCTTACACAGTTCCTGTCAGGCCACGGTGGTTATCGCAAGTATCTGCACCGTTTTGGGCACGACAGCTCACCATCTTGCCCCGAATGCGTAAACAAAGATGAAGACACGGAGCACGCAGTATTTTATTGCCCACGCTTCATGGCATGGAGAAATACTTTGCCCAGCCCGTCACTAATCATCGACCATATGTTGCAGTCTCAAGAGAATTGGGCGGAATTATGCAATTTTATAACCATCCTACAAAATGAGCTACGGAGAATAGAAAGGCTAAGAAAAGCCACAGCAGAAGCCTCAGAGACCGCAGAAACACCAGAAGCAGGTGACACAACACGAATAGCTTGAAGGCTAACCAACCCCGCGAAGTAATACCTAACGGCAGTCCCGCGGGGAGAGTGGTTGAAGTGTGTGGGGTGTGGATTAGTACGTAGGCGTATTCCCGGCATCGATTATTCGGGTTTGCGAATCGTGCATGTTGGTAGCACGGGCTACCGCATCTTTAGAAGATTACCACATCCGTTGGCGCATCCAAAAAAAAAAAAAAAACCATTTCTTATCAGTGACCTTGATGACTCTTGATGATCTCATTTCCTGTGCCAGGATCCCCATAGCCCTACTACTAATTAAATTATATTCCTTTTCTTTTCTTTTACGACGAACAATATTCTTTTATTTTTTTTACTATGGTTTTCACCTTAAATTCTAATTCAAGGCACATTTTTTTGTGACTCGGTTAAAGCAACAACCTCAATTAACGCAACTGCTCGAATTTCCATCGGTTGCTTTTACCGAGGGCGTACTGTAGAAGCAATCAAGAAATGCACAGAATAGTGTAAGGCAACCAAATCGAGTATCACTCAACTCTCTCCTGTCCACTTAATTGTGAACAGCGTTACCACTTGTACTACAACGCCGTACTACATACTACATCGTTACCCTAATGTACTACATTTCTTAAGATCCGTCTAAGCATTTTACTTTTTTACGAACAACAGTTCGAATTTTGCCCCTTTTGCTTTTATAACTAAATAAATAGATTTAAAAACTTGGCATAGTGCAAATCTTCAACTCGCACACAAAGATATCGCAAGGAATGGGAAAACCAATTTTCGTGGGTCGAATGTAGGTCTGGCAAACGCTTTTGTCGAGCTTGTCAGAAGTCATTTGTTTGCAATATGACTTTGCTTGTCAGACATGAACTCTTACCCATACACATTTCCAATTATAATAGTGCAAAAAAACTCCAAGTGTGTCCGACTGTTTTAGAGAAATAACATATTTTGTTTGTTATATTTACTACTTAATTTAAATTTCAATAGAAAAAAAACAGGTACTACATTTTTTTTGAAAATGCTACATTTCGTTGGCTAACGTACTACATTTGCTAAAGATTTGAGTGGCAACGCTGATTGTGAACCTCTTATATCCATCCTATCCCCTCCTAAGCATTCGTATCCTTGAATGACTGCACTCATTGTTTTTGGCACACAGTCGGTTGGAATTGTTCTATGAAGGCGGACTTCCATAATAAAAGTATTACCAGAAATACCAAGTGTCGTTCATTTATTTGAGGAAACCAACAATTCAGAAGTGAGATTACCCACAAAGTTGTAAGGAAAGAAAATAGTGAAATAAGTTATTGAATATGTCCCTTAATTATCTCTTTAAAAGTGGGGTGCGTTGTGGATTATTTTTTTTTGATTGATTTCACGCTTCACTTCATAGGTGTCATACGTCGTACCATATCAATACACCATATACCATATCCCACGTTTGTCGCGACGAAGTACCGCAATTTTGTTTTGTTTTCTCTTGTCCTTTCCGTTTATTGTGGCAGTCGTGCCGCTGCCTATAGAGGTCAGTCCTGTTGGTGTGACTATTTTGTCTGTGTATTGTTAACGAAGGAAATATTATCGCTCAGTTGATTTATTTTGGTTGTATGGGTACGGTTGTTGAAGAAATTGAAGGTCATTGAGGTATAATCGAATGAAAAAAAAAACGAAAAGAAACGAATAAGAAAAAAAAAAACGTATATATGAAGGATAATAAATTGTAGAACATAGCAAACGGTTATATCTAGTTTAACAAAAAAAAAAAAAACCTATTATGATTATCTACTTCAGATCATGGCAGAAATGCGTACGCGGAAAAGAAAACGTGGTGAAATTGTTGTCGAAACTACAAGCAACAAGAGAGGTTGTGGGGTTTTTGAAGAGTTAACAGGTAATGAAAAAATAAATAAAAACAAACAAGACTAAAAAAAAAAAAGATTTATTGTTTATTTGCTCTTTTATTTTGTCTGTTTATTTTGTACTTGTTCTTTACCCCTTCCCTATTTCGTGATATGGTTCTTGTTGACTGACAAACTCAGACGAACAAACTACAAAAATGACAGTAGCCGGTCTCAAAGTACAATTAAAAATTAGGGGATTGCAGATTCGGGGAAATAAGGATGCTTTGAAGAATAAATTAATAGAGAATATGAAACAGAATTGTGTCCTTGATACCACAAATGCTACGAATACCGAGACTTCGGATGAGCCATATCTTCAGTTATTGATCGGAGGAGTTACAAAAAAATGCGAGGACTTGGCCAAAAATGCAAAATCGAAAGAGCTTTTGGGACCAGGCAATACTGCAACTACGTCAACATTCTGCGGCTTGCGTGATGTAATAGACATTTTACCTGTATTTGACCCATCCGACCAATTTTCAGGACTTACTGCAGCGCAGTTTATTGATCGTGTCAATGGTTTAAAGTCCATGTATGGCTGGAATGATAAATTAGTTCTGTTTGCAGTTTCGAATAAACTGAAAGGGGCATCACGTATATGGTTTGACGGCCCAAGAACATTGTTCGAAAACTTCTCGTCATTTTCAGTCGCTCTACAAGACAGTTTTCCGTGCGTCATAAACGAAGCAGATATTCACACAAGCTTATCATGTCGATTCAAAAGAAATGATGAAGATCTCGATACTTATTTCTTTTCAATGCGTACTTTAGAAACAAAAGCAAACTTGTCAGATGCAGCAATATCAAAATACATTATATCAGGACTTAGAAACCCATCATTATTCCATTTGTTTTCAGGGTTTACATTGTCTTCTACCAATGATTTACTTTTAAAAATTAAAAGTTTTGAAAATATGACACGGCAGCAAGAAATGACCAGATGGCATGATGATTTCGATAGGCGAAAACCATTTTTTGTGCGTAACCATGTATTCCAAAATAGTTCTGGAACGGAAAACAGAATATGCTTCAATTGTTCGGAGCGAGGTCATATTTCCGTTAATTGCTCCAAGCCTTCACGTCGCTCAAGGTGTACGGCATGTAATAGGAGCGGACACACCGAACAACAATGCATCCTTACAAATATGAAAAATAATAAACCTGCTGTAGTGGAAGAACGCCGTGTTAACCTAGTAACTCTAGCTTCAGCTAAAAACGAATACTATAATTTTCTCGCGTTTATTGACTTCGGTAGCGAATGCAGCATTATAAGACGGAGTGATTTTACTCTTTTGAAGTTACCTGCGATTTCTACGCATCAGAAGCTTATTGGCTTTGGGGGCGGTGGATGATGACGTAACAGCTCGAATTTATTTGGTCGTCGTAGATGATTCATTGCTCACATGTGCCGTTTTAATCGGCAGAGACTTTTTGGACCAACGAAATGTACGTATTTTTAAGGAATATCAGAGTCTTAGGGTTGAAGTATGCAAACAAATTCACCTAAACCTGTTCTTCGAAATAACAATGCATTTCTTCTTTCGGATTTGAACTACAATAAGGAGATTACCACTATTGACCATCAGAGTCTACTAAAATGTGTCAACGAATATAGACATTGCTTCGCAATAAATATTTCCGAATTAGGCTTGTGCAACCTTTCGGAATTTAAAATTACACTAACGTCGAACGATCGAATTAATAAACGTCCATATCGAATCGCATTTACCGAACGCCCAAGAATACAACAAATTGTCGACGAACTCCTGGTCAATGGCATCATTCGAAAACGTGAATCAGAGTATTCTTCTCCACTTCTTCTAATAAAGAAAAACAACAATGAGTACAGGCTGTGTATTGATTATCGGCATTTGAATACGATAACACAAAGCCAACCATTCCTCATGCCGAATATTGAGGAACAGTTGGCGAAATTGTCTGGGTTTAGTTATTTCACTTGTCTTGATCTTATATCCGGATACTATCAAATCCCTATCGATGAGGCATCTAGAAAGTATACAGCATTTAATACATGCTCTGGCCAGTACGAATTTGTGAGAATGAGTTTTGGGTTAAAAAATGCCCCAGCAGTTTTTCAAAGTACCATGAATAAAATTTTGCAACGAACTGGAGATGACACTATATTACTTTATCTAGATAATATTGTAACACCCAGTAAAACAATTCAAGAGGGAGAATACAAACTTCGACGCTTATTGAAAGTAGTGGCTGAAACGGGAATGACATTCAAAATTGAAAAGTGCAAGTTCTTCTATACCGAAATCGAAATACTGGGTCATATAGTAAGCAGCAATGGAATTAAGCCAGGTTCAAAAACAAGTGCCATTTGCGACTATCAAGCACATAGAAACGTGCACGAGGTTCGACAATTTTTAGGCCGCAGTGGCTATTTTCGAAAGTTTATAGAGAACTATGCCACAATCGCCGAACCTCTTTTGCGAAAGGATTCAACATTTAAATGGGAAAACATAGAAGAGAGTGCGTTCCATAAACTAAAATGCTTATTATGTAGCGAGCCACTGCTAGCTATTTTCAATCAGAATGCTAGGCACGAGGTTCATACTGACGCATCCGCAATAGGTCTGTCAGGTATTTTAATGCAAGAGGAAGATAATAAGCTAAAACCAGTGCAGTATTTCAGTAGACATACAAATCCAGCGGAAAGCTGCTATTCAAGTTATGAACTAGAAGTCCTTGCTATAGTAGACAGCCTTGAGCGATTCAGGGTGTACATCTTGGGGAAGCCATTCACAATTGTGACAGACTGTCAAGCAGTAGAAGCAATTAAAGCAAAAACACCATTAAATCGAAGAATAGCATGGTGGCTTAGACTATCTGAGTTCGAGTTTAATATTTTGCATCGCCCAGGCAAACAAATGCAGCACGCTGATGCATTGAGCAGGCGACCAAACGAGAATCCTGTTGAGCTTGAATCAGAACCTTGCAGCATTTTCAAAATCGAAATTGATAACAGAGATTGGGTCACATCCCTTCAGACACAAGACCCAAAATTAGTTGAAATTATACAAATGCTCAAATGTAACCAACAAAGTAACGAAACCAAGCAGCTTCACATTGACTAACAAGTTATACAGAAATATTAACGATGGCAAAATGTGGGTTGTCCCAGCTGGAGTGCGCTGGCAAATTGTGAAGGCATACCACAACGATCGTGGTCATTTCGGCTTAGAAAAAACTCTGCAACAATTAGCCACTACATTTTGGTTCCAGCGAATGCGACAATATGTGAAAAAGTATATAAAATGCTGTGTAGAGTGCTGTCATAATAAAAGGCCTGGCGGTAAGCGAGAGTGCGAGTTCCATTTATCAGAAACCCACCCAATTCCTTTTCATACTGTGCATATTGACCATTTGGGACCATTAACAAAGAGTTCGTTTGATAACCAGTAGTTAGTCGTGCTTACTGATGCGTTCACTAAATATGTTTTGATAAAGGCAGTAAAAGACAATAACTGATATCACACTAATTTTTGGTATTCCTACTCGTGTTGTGTCGGATAGAGGAACTGCCTGTACTTCGCATGCATTCCAAAAGTATTGTGTCGAAAACTGTATTCAGCATATAAAGAAGGCCGTTCGCACGCCCAGGGCTAACGGTCAGGTAGAAAGAACAAATAGAACAATACTTAGTGCAATTACAACTATGACACAAAACGAAAAGGGACGCGACTGGGACAAACACATACGAAACATTCAGTGGACAATTAACAGTTCCATTAACAAGACCACACGGAAGAGCCCAAATGATCTTCTTTTTGATTTCAGACCGCGAGATATTCTTAAAAACAAATTGGTTTTAGCTCTTCAAGAAAATGGAAGAAACATTCACCAAAACGGCGTGATCATCAATCGTCAGGATGCTTCTAAAAGAATAGAGCAAGAGAAAGCTAAGTGGATGGAGCGTTATGATCTTCGCTTTCGGACTCCCACCAAATACAATAAAGGTGACTTAGTAGTGATCGAGTCAGAACCACCATCTACTGGGGACTCACGCAAACTAGAAGCAAAGTATCGCGGTCCATTTATAATTGCTTCCGTTCTGCCAAAAGACAGGTACGTTATTGAAGATGTACCAGGAATCCAGAGGAAGCAACGTTTCTACCATTCGGTTTTCGCCTCTGACAAGATGAAACCTTGGTGTCAGCTTGATCCGGATATGGTCGACATAGAAACAGAAACGAGGTCGTTTCTACAGAAGGATGGCCGCCTGTAAGGCAACCAAATCCAGTATCACTCAACTCTCTCCTGTCCACTCAATTGTGAACCTCTTATACCCATCCTATCCCCTCCTAAGCATTCGTATCCTTGAATGACTGCACTTATTGTTTTTGACACACAGTCGGTTGGAATTGTTCTATGAAGGCGGACTTTAATAATAAAAGTATTACCAGAAATACCAAGTGTCGTTCATTTATTTGAGGAAAACAAAAATAGCAATTTCCCAATCAACTATCGTATGGGTGCAGAAATTGGTTTCCAAACCAAACTTTAAAATTTTCAAAGAAATATAGTAAGGGACTTGGTTAAGCTCGGTTCTGCCATAAACTCCGATTATATTTAGCATCTCATCAGGAGTCAAACTAAGGAAAACTCTTACCAATCGCTCATTCTTTGGGCTGAGAATGTAAAATGAAAATGAATAGTAGAGCCTTATCTCGTACAACTAAGGAGACTCTGTATAAGACTGGAGTGATCCAGTCATGGGCTCTATCTAAAGCCGATATACTAGATATCTTTGACTACTTCGAGAGAAAGATTCAAGATGCTTCTGAAAATTGTCGGTCCCTATTGCGCTGACGTATACTAGCTGTATAGCGACATTGACCTAGTCAAAAAATTGCGCATCAGTCGTCTAAGACTTTAGCGTCACCTAAGTAAGTAGCACACAAAATTGTCGACATGTTTCAATAAGTAAATGGGCCCTTAACAAGTGTGTTAAATATTTTAAGAGCATTTCAAGCTCTTTACACACTTCCGCTTCGGAATACGTATAGTACCTAACCCCTAACTTCGTTTAAGCTTCAGCGCCATGCCGCATATGATCTTATTACTTATGTACTCCGACTTTTTGATCTTGTTGAGAGAAAGCAAGCGTTTTTGTTTCCTTGTTCAAATTTGCGGCAGTGAAATACGATTTTACTAGCTGATTAGTCAAAACAAGGGAAATTAGGAAAATTCAGGATCTTACAAAGATTTCTATAGGTATTTCTAAGAAGGAAATGTATTATCAAATTTTGCAGCCGGAAGCTTATAAGGTACCTTTCTCGCTTGAAATGAAAATTTTTTTTTCTATAAGAGGCTCAGGGCTCCTTTTTCTTTACTGCTGTTTACCAAATTGCATGGCTAAAGCTGTTGATAACATAAGTAATTTACAAAATTTTAAGTATTTTTGTTGTAAGTGAAACTCCCCGTTTTCCTATCTCGCATATTTTGTGCTTTGCTTATCAAAGTACTAGATTTAAAAAAAAAACATTTTGTGTTTTTTTGCCCATCTCCTTTGTGCCGTTATATAAATATCTATACTTCTCTATACTTCAAAAATAACGGGCGGTAGAGGGAAACATACTCATTTTGCAGCTTATTTTTGATTAAGATGTATATAAAGAAAAAGTATATTGACTGCTTAATTCATTGGTATGAAATATATAAGTAAAAGCTAAGGGTGAGACAATATTAGAAAGAATTGATTGTGGTAGATTGAGTAAACTCGTAATTTAGGCTAAACATCTCTATTGTTCACTCTGCTTACGACTCAGATAGTTATAGGCCTTTATAAGAGTTCCGCTCACATTGTAAATCCTTTCGGAATCATTTTAGATTTTCTTGTACTCTTGCTTCTTCTTGGCGAAAGAACTACGTCCTAAACAACTTATCTATTGATGAGAGCTCGCTCCAGTGACAGTATTTTCTCATCAGATGATATGATTAACATTGAAATATTTGTATACAATTATATTATATTATCTATTATAAGTAGGTACACTTAATTCTGTTTTTACACGAATTTTTTCTACACGAATTTCATTTAACACGAATCGAGGAAAAAATTAGATTCTCTTTTAACACGATTTGATTTGAAATAACACGAAAGTAACGGTCATAATTTTCATTTGTCGGGGATTCCCATAATACACACATACATATTTACGTACAAGCCCTAATACAAAATGTTGATGTTATCATCCCCATACCGTATCTTTTTTTACACGAATTATTTTTACACGAATTATTTGGGAACGTATCTATCGTGTAAAAACAGAATTAAGTGTATATATAAAAATTGAGCCTTAAAGTTCTGTTCGTTTGTCGCCGATTCACGCCATAACGCATTTACCGATTTTAACCAAACTTTTACACATCTTTGGTATTGGTCTATCTTTGGTTTTTGTGAAGCAATTATGTATGGAATACAGTATCAGGTAAATGTCCGCCTCTGTTAGTCTCACAAATGCGAGCCCTTTTGAACACATTTTTCACTACATTCTCACACATTTCACGCGGTATTTCTTTAATTTCATCACGAATATTTTGTTTGAGTTGCTCAAGCGTTTCTGGTTTGTTTGCATAAACCTTGCTTTTCAGATATCCCCACAAAAAGAAGTCCGGAGCAGTCAAATCAGGCGACCGTGGAGGCCAATCAACATCACCATTTCATGAAATAACTTGTTGTGGAGAGAGGTCTCGCAGTAATTCCATTGTAATCCTGGCTGTATGCGATGTCAATCATATCACGATATCGCTCCCTATTCACAGTTACCGTTACGCCGTTTTCATTTTCAAAGAAATAAGGTCCAATGATTCCTCCTGACCAAATTGCACCAAATTACGTTGTGGTCCATGCTTGGGCCTATCACCTACAGGCCCTCTTTCTTCGAAATCATTCACTACACGATAAATAGTGCGTTTTGTTGGCACGTTGTTTCTCCTAAAAATTTCACGTAACTTTGTCATCGTCACAGTAATCGATGATTGATTTTGATAAAATGTTTTAACGATTAAAACACGTTGGTTTATCGAATATTTTTCCATAATAAATTTACGACTGCCAAATATGAACTGTCAAGACTAATGTTTACCAAAATGGCGGCAAAACAAAGTAGTATACCTTCCCGGCGGACACCCTGTACAATCATTTTAACAAAGTAGTCCAGTATGCCAACCACTAAGACACCGTGTTCACAACTCGCAACTACAATATATAATGTTCTATAGCACCTTTATCGAATGTGAAGTGGAAAAAAATATCCAAATGGTGATTCTTACTTCCCGCTCAAACTTCCCAAACTGCTCACATTCTGCGATCAATAAGCGAACCCGGAAATGTATGAAGTCGTTCAATAGAGAGGTCCAACTATCAAAAGTGATGTTAATAATTTAATCAATTTTAGGCGGTACGAAGTTTGCAGGGTCAGCTAGAATATGTTAGGTATACATATTATCTAGTCTTTAAATGTTAAATTTGTTTTCCTATTCTCTTAATTTTAATTCCAAGTAAATGAGGTGCGCCAATTTAGTTTGTAAATTGATCGCCCTGGTTTGGGCATAATAAATTCACATGTAAACGGCAACAAAAAATATAATAGAAATAAGGAACTGACTTTGCATTTTTAAGTTAAGTTAAGTTAAGTTCGGAGAATCTGTGCAAAATTGAGAATGTCTATTAAAAAGCTTTTTTTGAGAGCTATAGAAGTTTTTGTTTAATAATCATGACAGGAATTGGTTTTTAATCAAAAATAAAAAGAACGTTTCATCGATCTTTGAACACGATCTCTAATATTTTGGTCTCTTTCGCTGTTTTTTAAAAGAATTCTTTTGGGCACTTTTCGAAAGCCACTATTTCACATATAAATCACTGACAGTTTGCTTGCAATGCTTTAACATTTTGCGGTTTATCAGCGTTCGCCAAGGACTGTATTGTTAAAGAAGTTCTGCCACGGACACGGGTTTTTTTCTCTTAATCTGTCAAGAATAAAGCCTAGGTGACACGACAAAATCATAAACGATAAATGTCTACCTACTCTGTTCCACCACGAAATGACGTTGTTGTTCATAAATGTAGTAGATTTCTATGTAGGAGTATCCACTCTTTTTCCACGCACATTTTATTATCCGGGACATTAATAGCTTGCGAAGTTCAAGCGTTTCAATCTTACTGTTTGTAATTAATTTGCATTCCCATAGTACTCGTGAAAGTCGTTCTAAAATAGGAAGATGAAAAGAAAAAACCTTAAAAATTAATATTCAAAATAAAACACATCTGCCCGTTATCCTCATACATTGCCTGTTGCTCATTTTGAGTTTATGAAAGGACCATGGAACATGTCAACGCACATAATTTTCTTTCAGCAGTGCATATGAGACATGTGAAAAGAAACTTTTTAAGCAGGAGCTACAGTATGAGTGAGAGTTACATGGATATATGTATGTTAAAATAGCACGAATATACACCAACAAGGTGTAATTAATTCTGCAGAGAACTTCTCTCTCCGTATATGGTCGTGGTCGTGTATGGCGCGATGAACTTTTTTCATTAAAAGGGAAATATGTAATGAAATATAAATTAAAACTGCGAAAGAGTTTTACCTTAGCATAATTAGCTTAGACACAATCCCCAGTTATTTTTACGTAAAAGTTTCTATTCCTAACGTACGTATTTGTTTCGGGAATTACATTGATTTTGTTCGCCAAAGTTCAATGCGCACGCGACAACTAATTTGTTGATTGAAATTGTTTTTGCTTCTGAAACTTCAACTGCCGACCTGTAGACTGGTAAACGACTGCCACTCAAAATCGTTATGTGTATGTCCCTTAAATGAAGCAAACAACTATTCAAAACCCTCGTAAAGACAAATTTTACGTTTTGTACAGTATACCTACTATCTCTTTTCCCTCCGGCGCTCCATTTAATTATTTAATTGTCGGCGTGTTGGTCATTTCTTTCCCAAAGCCAAAAATTCCTACGAATGTCCCATTTTCATCCCACGTGAATATTTAAATGGAAAACCCAATGAACCCAAAAGGACTTTCTAAATTACATTTCTCCTCATACAACTTTTGGCGCCCCTTCAGCCTAATTTTCATGCAAAAATATTCTCCCATTAAGGCCCCTTTACCACTTACCCAAACAGACACAGCACCTTACTTACGAGTTCCTTTGCAAGGTGTGCTTACCCTTAGGGTTATTGTATTATTTTAGTGTTTACGTTTCTCATATTGTAACTAAATTTGATAATTTTCAGAGGTTATCCGTTAATCATTTTGATTGGTGAGTTCGTTTATGCCTACAGCATAATCTGTATGGGAACAAATGAAGTGCCCGAAGAATATATCGAACTGATTTTATTTTCTGATTAAGTTATCCTTATTGCTGGTTTCTTTATATCCATTTCAAATGAATTGACACGGAACAAATTGATTTATCCTACTTGACGTCACTGTTCGAACAAGGACTCTGTGTAATCCCGTTAATTATGAACTACCCTCGTTTATGCAGCTTGTACAGTGTATTACAATTACTCGTTCTCGGGAGAGATTAAATTAATGTATTTAAATACGAGTACAGTTTTGTGGTTGGGCTGGCGGTGGTGGCTTTTAAGCTCGCAAGAAAGTTGTTGTTCCCTATTTTGCTTGATTTGTCCTGCCTGCCGCAGGCGAATCCGTGGGTGTGCTGATTTCCTTCTTTTTTTGTGAAGTGTAAACATTGCTTTTTGCGCTGATGGTGTCTGGCATGCTGGCATGATGGTAATGACAAAGATGATGATGACAAAAGCTGGAAGCGGTTGGCGAAGAAATCTAATCAAATTATCAGACTATGTGTGTTATGGGGACAAACATGAGTTGAAATGCGACAGTTATGCGATGATCTTATAAAGGGTCCGCCATCTAACTTCTTTTTTTTTCAACTAGTGCTTATTTCGCGAATGGTAACACTTAGCTCATGTCTGATTCGACAGATAATTAGTTTTATCCTTCCGCTGAACGAATATGGTTGTGTATACGCTTGAACAACGCTGGGAAATATTGCGACATTACTTTGAAAATCATGTTGAATTTGGAAGAAGAGAAGCACCGTCAGCTCCGTATGTTCGTTATCTTGTGAAAAAAGTGAAAGAAACTGGCATCCTCATCGATAAACCAAAGCGTGAAAAGCCAAAAACAGTGCGTACACCCGAGAAAATTGCTGCTGTGGCAGAAAGTGTGCGTGAAGCGCCATCAACATCAATTCACCGTCGTTCTCAACAATTGAACATTTCGGAGACATCATTGAGACGAATTTTGCATAAAGACATTGGTATGACGCCATACAAAGTCCAATTGGTTCAGGAATTGAAGCCAAATGACCATCCAATGCGTTTTCGCTTCGCTAAGTGGGCCTGCGATCGACTTAGTGAAGATACCGATTTTGCCAAAAAAATCATCTTTTCAGATGAAGCTCATTTTCATCTTGGCGTGTATGTAAACAAGCAAAATTGTCGCATTTGGGGCACAGAGAACCCGCACGCATACATTGAAAAGCCGATATACCCAAAACGAGTCACTGTTTGGTGCGGAATTTGGTCCAGAGGCATAATTGGGCCATTTTTCTTCGAAAATGAGCAAGGAGTGGCCGTTACAGTCAATGGCAATCGTTATCGGGCCATGTTGAACGAATTTTTGTTCACAAAAATTGAAGAGGAGGATATTGGCAACATTTGGTTTCATAGGACGGCGCTACTACACAGCCGAAGCTACACTCGATGTTTTGCGCCCTGTTTTTGAAGATCGCATTATCAGCCGCAGAGCTGATGTCGTTTGGCCACCTCGGAGCTGCGATTTGACACAGTTGGACTATTATATTTGTGGGGTGCCGTAAAAGATAAGTGTTACGCCGACAAGCCGGAGACAATTGACGCTTTAAAGGACAATATTCGTGAAGCCATTGGTGAAATACAGCTGCACACAATCGATAATGTGCTTAAAAATTGGACCGATCGTGTAGGCTACTGCATGGCCAGCCGAGGCAGCCATTTGAATGAAAATATTTTCCATTATTAACCGGAAGGATTGTACTTTCAAATAAAAAAAGAAATTTGAGAAAATATTCAGTAGTTTTTTTTTATAGCATTTTCAAAAAAAAAAAAGTTATTTGGCGGACCCTGTAGTAATTGTGATGATTAGTTTATGTCAGGCATGATTTTGCTATTTATACAATCGTGGTCAACTGACTAAAGTTCTTGAGTTCAAAACTGTAGCCACCGTAGATAAGTTCTTTTCTAATAGATAGATAAAACGAAAGTTATTCAGGGAGTTATCGAAAATGAAACACAGACAGCTTTGGGCATGGTAATTGTCAAGGTATCGAAGAACTTAATAAAGGGTGATTTTTTAGCTGGTTTGGTTTTGGCAACACTGGTTTTGACAGCTGACGTGTGTTTAGTACCTTGTGTCACTGTCAAACAGCTTCAGTTTGGTTTGCAATTTAACCATGGATCGTCTTACAAATGAACAACGCTTGCAAATTATTCAATTTTACTATCAAAATTCGTGCTCGGTTCGAAATGTTCATCGCGCGCTGCTTCCATTTTATGATCGGCATTCTCGACCTTCTGAGCAGTCTATTCGGAAGATTGTGACCAAATTTCGCACCAAATTTACTTTGTTGGACATTAAACCACCAACACGTTTACGTACTGTGCGTAGTGAAGAAAATATTGCGGCCGTATCAGCTAGTGTGACAGAAGACCGCGAAATGTCGATTCGGCGCCGTTCCCAGCAGTTAGGCCTTTGTTACAGCACTACGTGGAAAATTTTGCGGAAGGATTTGGGCGTAAAGCCTTTTAAGATACAGCTGGTGCAAGAACTAAAGCCAGCCGACCTACCACAACGCCGAATTTTTGGTGAATGGGCTCTTGGAAAGCTGGCCGAGGATCCGCTTTTTTATCGAAAAATTGTGTTCAGCGATGAGGCTCATTTTTGGTTGAATGGGTACGTAAATAAGCAAAATTGCCGCATTTGGAGTGAAGATCAGCCAGAAGCATTGCAACAGCTACCAATGCATCCCGAAAAAGCCACTGTTTGGTGCCGTTTATGGTCCGGCGGCATTATTGGGCCATATTTCTTCAAAGATGATGCGAATCGCAGCGTTACTGTCAATGGTGAACGCTACCGAGCGATGATAACAAACTTTTTTTTGCCCGAAATGAAAGTTCTTGACTTGCATGATATGTGGTTTCAACAAGACGGTGCCACATGCCACACAGCACGCGAAACAATGGCGCAATTGCGAGGCGAGTTTGGTGAACAGTTAATTTCACGTTTCGGGCCGGTCAATTGGCCGCCTAGATCGTGCGATTTGACACCATTAGATTATTTTTTGTGGGGGTATGCCAAGGCTAATGTATATAGGGACAAGCCCGCTTCGATTGACGCACTGGAAGCCAACATCCATGCATTCATTCGTGAGATACCGGCCGATATGTGTGAAAGAGTATGCCAAAATTGGACTCAGCGGATGGGCTACCTGAGACGCAGCCGCGGTCAACATTTGCATGAAATTATCTTTAAACATTAAATTGCAAGGTTCAAACTATCGATTCAAATAAATATTTCATTAATTTTTTCGAATTTTTTGTGTTTTTTTTTTAAAAAAAGTTCTAAACCTCTTAAAAAATCACCCTTTACTAGATGAAAATCCCTGTCGAAATCTGCACAGCGGTTCACTACAAGCAGACAAATAACGGCGTCCCAAACCGACATGAGCATGAGAATTCTGGACAACTGTTTATAAAAATGCATAAAAAAACAGTCGAAACACGCGTCAAAAAATGTATAAAAACTCGACCGAAATCGTGTAAAAAAGCTTCGAAAAGCGCCTCGAAAATCGGCTTAAAAACGCGTGAAAACAAATTATCGCGGATTCCATAAGAAACTATTAGCACATTTATTCCTCACTATTTGGGCCCATTGACCATTCGAGTTGATAATTCATACTGACTAGTCAAATAGAAGCTTTCATAAAAAATGAAGTACAGTCAACCAAAAGTTGACGAACGTCCCGACGTGCGGCCTTATTTGACTTTCGAAAATTTCTGACAAATTCTGCCAATAGATTGCTTTCTCTGATAAAAACTGAAGCTTGAAGTTTTAAGGCTAAAATTTGTTATCAACGAAGGTATCTATACACACTTCAAACGTCAAATGGGCTATTTTGTCACTCACAACACAACAGAAACAGTCCAATTGGTTCACTTGCCAACATTGTTAATCAGCGCATCAACTAACTCAATCAATTGTCTGAATGATATCAACACTCTTCCTGATAACACGCATTCCAATTTAATCCCTAAAATACCATTAAATAAAATTCATCACTCATATTACCTTCATTAATGTAGGTCCGTAGTCATAAGCAACAGATTAAGTAGATAATTCTCCTTCATTTTCCATTTAGAAATGAGGAAAAACAGAGCACAAGAAATGATAATAGTCCTCATTTTCCCCACCTATACCCCAGAATCACAATTAGGATAATTTTAGATCGAGTGGGGTTTTACTTCATTTCACTACAGTACAGCCGCAACTATACCAACTATAGCCAACTCAGTTGAATAGATTCGTTCACTTGCTATTATCATGAACTTTTAATTACACCTTTGACTCTGATGTCCAAAGGAGAAGGCACAAGCGTGAAGGCAAAAGCAGGATAGGGTTTTTGTCCATGGGCTTCTTTTCGCAATATCCGTGCAGTAAACTTAATTTTGCTGAAGGGAAACGAAAGCAATTATCATCGAAATGTCGACTTCCGCCTTTTAGTATTGAGCAACGGTAATTGCTATACTTGTACGACATCTTTTAGGCAGGGGCGCTGTGAGCTAGGTGCTGGCCTTGTTCCAAAAATGGCCGAACTTGGGTCGAATCGCGACATCCGTGAATGAGCTATTAACAGCCTTATTTATAAACGTATTATAAAGAGTGTATAAAATTATGCACCCTTTAAAACGCAGAAAACTTATTTATAAAAAATGTTCGAGCATAGACAAACCATACTGAGACACCCAACTCACAATCCTCTTGCCGCTGGCCCCCTCAATTTTTTTTCAAATTCGCCATTTTGTTTTCCTATCGGTGCTATGTCAAAAAAGAATCCGTGTGACATGCAAAAACATACAAAAAATACAAAAATAAATGCAGCCAACCGCGGCAACCGTGTTGAAATGTGAAAGAGTTGGGGAATTCCACATTTGTTTATTACTGAATGCTTAATAAATATTGGTTAGTTATTAAAAATTGTTAAAAGGCAAATAATTTGATTTGTTTGGTTAATTAAACTACCTAAAATAGATGTTCTATATACTAGAAACATATTAGAACCAACATGGTTGTGTATTTTCCGCCTTTGGAAATCATTAACTTCGATTTAGTGTGTAAATTTTTCTTAAATAATGAAGAAAATTTGTTCAAAATGTTTTTATATTTCCTCAACTAATCTACATTGTTAATTTTTCATGAATATTTTAAGCAAATGTACACTTTTTCCTAAAAAAATATTATTCACACGTAAGGCTAAGTAACGGGAAATCGGCCGGAGTTGATGGTCTCAGTATTGTCTCTGGTATAGAGCTTGTATAAGCTAAACGCGCTTAGACGTTGTTTAGTGCCTGTATAGAGGTGGAATAGTATCGAAATGTCATTTTGACTTAAAAAATCTGTCACATTTTATTTTAAATGAAATCAAAAATAAATTTAGATTTTAGGTAGATTGACCGACATTTTTATTTTCAATTTTAAAGATTCTACAAGTATCGTCGATAATATTTTCAGATATGAGATATTTTAAATGTTTTAAAAATTTGTCTTAATTTGCATAAGACTACTGTTTCATAGGAGGAGTTTTCCATTTTTTAAATTCCTATTTGTATTTGAATTTAGCATGTCTCACAAGCTGCTTAGTTATATTTTCGGACTGATAAATGTAATAGATTTCTCCTTTTCAGTACCTTTTTTGACGAAAGCCCTGTATAACTAGTACACATGGAAAAAAGTTTTATAAATAAGAATTTTTGGGAGGGTGTATAAAGGCCATATAAATACTTAAACACTGCATAACTATACATGTGTTTAGGCGAGTTTAGCAAATTCTAATAAATAAGGCTGTATGCGCTTAGAGGCATTTTAGAGGGTGCATAACTTTATACACTCTTTATAATACGTTTATAAATAAGGCTGTTAATATTTAAATATGTTGGCTGAACAACAGGTTCCCAACGGCATACAATGTTTGTTTTCTTAAATCTATTTTATATCATGCTCGTGGTAGTATGCATCGTTGTCGGGGTTGACCTCAGGTCCGGTTATTGATACTATCAACAAAAAAGTTCGTTTGTACTACACCTTGTACTACCCAAACAAAATATGCAAGCAAAGTCTTTGTTACATTATGTATATGTACATTCCCTTTCACAAGAAATGCCAAACGGCATGGTGAGGGATGTAATATCCGAACTCATCACCACTCGTCAAGCTTAATTGTTTAGCATGCCCCAACGCAATATATGAATGCAGTTCGTTCGAGTATCTAATTTTAAGCGTGTTGTCCTTTTGAAAACGTTTTTCCAAGTGTTGGAACCTTTTTACGGCCATATTAAATGATTTCCCTAAGGACGGAACCCCTCTATCGGATGTAAACGGTAACGCAACAACATAACGACCTGTAGCATCTCTGGTGACATTTGAACTGTAGATGTGCTCGCATTTTAAATATTCTGGTGAAACAACGCGTTCTTCTGGTATTTCTTCAATCTCCCAAAATCTTTTTAGAACTGCTTCATCCTCAACATGATTATAAAATGATTTTATTGAATATAATCTTTTGGTTGTTTCTGTTGGTCCCGAAACGACCCATCCAAATATAGTTTTCTGTGCCAATGTCTTCCCCACTACCCCCTTCAAAAGCCCTTCTTGTATAATTTGAGAATAGACATCTGATCCCAGAATTAGATCAACCTTTTGTGGTTCTGAAAACGAAGGATCCGCTAATATAAGTGAATCAAACATTCCCAACTCTTTATTTGATAGAGGACTGGACGGAATTGGGTTTGTCAGATTAGGTAAAATTACGGCTTCAGCTTCAACGATTTCCTCATTAATTCTGGATTTCATTTTTATATTTGCCATAGTGCATGATCCACCAGTTTCAACTCTTCCTAGACCAGTAATAAGTGCTCTAGTCGGAAGTCGGCGTAATCTTGCCCGTTGAACTAACTGTTCAGATATAAAGCTTGCCTCTGAACTAGGATCAAGGAGTGCTCTGGCTTTGATAAATGATCCTGATGCAGATATAATATATATAGACGCTGTGGCTAATAGGACATTGGAGTTTTTATTATTGAAATGGTTATTAAAATGCGCGTATTCTTAAGTTTCACTAGTGTTGTTTTGCGCAGAGCTAGTGCTTGGGCCTTGATCATGAGTGTTACTTTCGTTGTATTGGTGTAACAAAGTATTATGCGTGCGTTTACAAATGGAGCAACGAATGCCGAACTTGCACTTATAAGCTACATGACCTTTCCCTAGACAATTTTGACACAGTTTCATACGATAAACAAATTGTAGTCGTTCGCCGACTGCAACTGCCTTAAATGAGGGACACGATCTTAATGCATGGTCACTATTGCAATACATACACGCATATGACAGAGCATTTGGTGATCCATGATATGACTGTACAACATTTCTAACACCTTGATTCCTTTGATGTGGCTGCGAATCTCTCGTTCTAATTTTATTCGCCTGAATAATTTCAAGGGTACGAAACCGAGACTCAAGGAATTTTTTTAAATCTTTGTATTCAGGTAAATCTCTATCAGATGACAGTGATTGTTCCCATAACTGCAACGATTCAAATGGCAACCTTTGAACAACTATGAAAACCAAAATGGGGTCCCAGGTATCAACTTCCACAGACAAATTTTTTAGTGATTCAACACATTCGTTCGTAGTGTCCAGCATGTTTTTAATCAACTCTGAGTTTTCAGTAGTGATTGTCGGCTGCGAAAACAGCATTTTTAGTTGATTATTAACAATGACGCGTTTGTTTTCATATCTCCCTTTAAGCATTTCCCAAGCAGTATCATAATTACCATCAGAAATGGTTAAATGTCGAACCAATTGCTCTGCATCGCCCGTTACATTTAACTTTAAATAATGCATTTTTTGTACTGCGGTTAGATCTGTATTGGAATGAATTAATGAATGGTACAAATCCCTAAATGAAACCCATTTGTTATAATCCCCATAAAATTTTGGAAGAACAATGGGAGGAAGCTGAACATGACAAGCAGACGAAGGCTTACTGTCCCCTTTGACATTAGTAGTCATTACCTCGTTATCTCCACGATTTCCTAATTTAAGGTTCTCAATGCGATCCATTAAATCCCCTTTAAAATCGTAATAGATTTGCTCTTGTTCGTTAAATAAATCATCCGAGAAATAGGGCAACTTTAAATCACTGTCTGCCGCCCTCAATAGCATAGAATGATGGCGTTCATAAAACGTATTCCACAATGTTTCCCATCCACTCAATCTGCCAGTATAAAAACCTAATGTTCTTTTTGCAATGGACTGCTTTCCAGTGTTTTTAATAAACTTCCTCATTTCTTCTATGAATATCATTTGTGTTTTTACACAGTTTATAATATTTAATTCCTCCATAACTTCAGTAAATAAACAATAAACTATAGACGCCCGAAGAATTTGATTGTACGATAAACTTAGATACCAAATTTAATTACTCAAACGAAATGTACTAGTACCCACATGCAAATTTGCACAGAACTTAATGTTTCAATTTATCAACAACACTATCGTACCTTTGGTATGGCTGGTTCTGTTGTTGGCTCGATGGACCAATGGTACGATAGTGTTGTTGATAAATTGAAACATTAAGTTCTGTGCAAATTTACATGTGTAAATTCACGAATAGTGATTTAGCCAAATACCGAATACCGAATATTCGGCGGCCGTTTTCGGAAGCTGCTACAATTTTCTGAGGAGAAGCGCAATCGTTTTGCTTCTAACAAATGCGGAAAAGCTGTTTTCATTAACCACTACCTACCGTTACAAGATTTTCAGTATTAAAATAAAAAAAATTATGAATATAATAGGTATATACATATATATATTTTTGAATTGCATATGTGTGTTTGTGTCCAAATAGGTAGAATACCGAATAGCAGCCGAATACCTTCTACATTCCAATGGCGAAAATAGTTGAGAGTTGTTTTAATTTACGTAGGGTATAATTTTCCTTAAATATGTAAGAAGGTAATACCTTCATTCGTACTTTCATAATTATCAAAAACTTAGCACCCAACAAATTTTTGAAACGACAGCCCTGCTGACCAGGGATGGAAAAATCGATACAATTGTATCGAATTCGATACAAATGAGTTTGCTCGAGTACAAAAGTACAGTTTGCATTAATTTGATACAATTTATCCATCTGTATCTTTCGAATTCTCTTGTAATTTGTAAAGCATTTCCTAAGAAAACAATTAAAATAATCGAGATGATGATGTCTTTATGTAATTTTGGAAGGCATAAACAAAAAAATTAATATTCAAAATCCCTTCCTAAATTTGTATTTTACATCAGAAGCAGTTGTATCCAGGAAAATCTAATTTTATATTGAATTTTATTTTCGACAAATAATTAACAACAAATTAACAATGCTAAAAAATTCAGCAATTTAAATATTATTCAATTTCAGAATTTTGAGCTGAAGGAAATTCAATTAAAAAAGAGCTGATGTTTGAAAATATTTATAAAATTATAAATTTATGTGCAAATTGAGAGTATAAAGCCTGAAGAGCGCTAAGATTAAAAATATAAAATATATTTTTGTAGGTTTGTATAGTTTTGCTATGAAGTCATTAATGTTTTGTTAATTTATTTTTGCTTATGTTTTTAAAAATAAAATATTTTGAATTCTGAAACGAAAAAATGTTTTCAATACAACTGGTTCCATTTCAGGACGATCTTTCAAAAGTTTTCAGTACAAATCGAAAATGGTATTTTCCATCCCTGCTGCTGACACGACATATAAATAGTTATAAAATGTGAGTGTTAATATAAAACAATTAGTTCGTTGTGATCACGTTTTATGGCAATGCTTTTCTCTCAGTGAGAAAAGAAAACCGCCTATTAAGTCCATCTCCAGGCCCTGAGGACGCCCCTGCTTTTAAGTGTTACATATATACACATTTAAATAGCAGAGGATTAATTCAATTGTTAAATGTCCCAACTATCACTTAGGAAAAGGAGCACAGCGCATTAATATTCTACGAAAGAAATCAACAATCGCGCGCCGGCTGCAGTTAAATTAAGCAATTATCATTCAACTCTCAAAATCTCTTAAATGTCCTTGAAGACTGAGTGGGTTTTAAGTATTAAGTTGGTTGAGTAGTTCACTTTATATCTTTATGTATTTTCGTCTCGTTTTTTTCCGTGCGTTGTATTCGTATGCTGGAGTGTTAGTTAGTTGGCTGGCATCATTCCAGTTGAGAGAGGAATAGTGTCAGGAAAATTGAGGTTACTGACGCAGTTAAAAAGGCCAAGCAGAATATCATAATAGGAAAAAGAAATATAGAAATCTCTTTTATAGCCGCAAAGAGGGCGATTTATTAATGAAAAGTTTTTTGGCAGGAGTTTTAGTAGTTTTCGACGAAAATAGAGAAAACGTGTAAGAATTAACTGTTGAATGATAAGGCTTTATCCGAATGGAATTTGGTGTCCTCTTTAAGTATTTATAGCAAGAAGGAATTTATTAATGGAAAATGCTAGATCCCGTTTGGAGAGAATTTTAGAGAAAGTAGGTGTAAGGAACTAATAAATTTCAATAGTGGAACTCAGGACTATAATCACTTAATTTATGAAACCATACTCGTCGAAATGATTGAACCGAATGAAATGAAAGAACTGAATGAATTGTCAGGTTACTATTTGTAAGTTAATGCGTGCCCAGCTAATTTATTAACATGGCATACATACTTTCAGACATTTGTTGTTAATGTAAACAAACTCTGACAACAAAAAAAATAGCAGAAAATGTATGGAATATTTTTTACCTATTTATATACCTATTTGTTTTTTTTATGTTAAGTTTTTGTTTTTGATGAAATGTGTATAAATTTGTGTGACAATAGTGGTGTTTTTTGAGCTTCGATCTCAGTAAAGCAAAGTACAGTAGGATTCGGTCGTCGCGACGATAGTATTTGACAGTTATCAGTGCTACGCTACGCAGAAAAGTAATCGTCTTAGCCATTGACTTATTATACAAGGTGGCGCAAAAATAACCTTCCGATGTTTTTTGGCTGTAATTTAAAAAAAAAATTAAAAACTTTGATTCTTCTTGTGGATTATTTTTATTTGGTCTTTTAATTTTTTTTACATCAAGTCGAGAATATGATGTCATGTAAATGGCCGCCGCCACAGTTGATTGTCATTTGAGCCCTTTTTATGGCATTTTCCATCACTTTGGCCAAAACTTCCGGCGATAGGTCCTCACATTCTTGACGGATATTGTCTTTAAGAGCTGCAAGAGTCTGAGGCTTGTTGACATAAACCCGCGACTTCAAAAAGCCCCATAAAAAGAAGTCAAGGAGCGGTCAAATCAGGCGATCTTGCTGGCCAGTGCAAATCGCCAAAACGGGAGATAGGCGCCCGGGAAATGCATCCTTCAGCATATCGGTTGTGGCACGTGCAGTGTGTGCCGTTGCACACTGCACCTGTTGGAACCACATGTTTTCCAATCCCAATTCATCAAGTTGCGGCAAAAAGAACTCGTTGATCATTGCTCTGTAGCGCTCACCATTCACAGTAACCGTTTGGCCCGCGACGTCTTCGAAGAAAAAAGGTCCGATGACTCCTCCAGCGAAAACAGCACACCATACAGTGACTTTGAGCGGGTGTAATGGCTCTTCGTGGGTTACACACGGATTTTCAGTGCCCCAGAAGCGTAAATTTTGCTTATTTACGTACCCGCTAAGATGGAAATGGGCCTCATCACTCATGATTATTTTTGATGAAAAATCATCTTCCTCTTGGTGGTGATTAAGGATGGCTTGAGCTTGAGCGTTCTGGAGCAGTGTAGCGTAACATTGTTTATTAACGTGTATTTCGCATGTGTTTACTACACAAATGTCAAAACAGAAATGACATTAGGGGCTAATCGCATAATTTATAGCATTTTCTGATAGGAGGATTACTTTTGCGCCACCTTGTATATGGACTGCTAGTAGACAACTTCGCGTTGGTTCCAACATAAGCGCTAGCTCTCGTGGTTCGGAGCGGAATAAATTGGAAACTCACATCAGACGTTTCCATTTCGTTGCAGATAGTTTTGCATAAGACTGTGTTATTGCGATTAACTGAATAAAGATTTAAAATCAAAAAATGAAGTGTTGGTCTTTAGAGGAGTTGAAACCAAGTTTTAAACATCCTGAAAAAGATGAACAAATTTCATAGACGCTTGCCATTGTCTTAAATTAATTCGTAATACATGGGGAGCCCATAAAGTAATTTACGAAGAGAATGGGACGGGAATGAAGTGTGAGTATATTGAAAAATTGGTAAATTTTCAACATAAACTTGGGCTTCACTTTGCAAACAATTTAAATGACAAACATATTAACTGGCATTCTAAAATCATGAATGTCAGTCTTGCTGCCCAGAGTGTGAGTGAAAGTTTGAGTGAAAGCACCGCAAATTCTCTGCTTTTCCTCTTGAATAGTGGAGAAACTTAGTTTGTGGGATGTGAAGCAACAATTCTGTTCATTAGAACAATAAACAATATTTTTGATTACTTAAACACAAAGTCAAAGTCTGGGTGCAACTTTAAAAAAGGGTTAAATAAAGCGAACAAAGAACAATTTTTTGTTTCTTTTATAACGCAATAAAATATCTTAGCGGCTTAACAATAAATGACCGACAAATCGTAAAAAGCTGATATAAAGTGGGTTTTATGGGCTGTATTATTTGCATGCGGAATTTAAAAATAACTTTTTTAAAATTGAATGTGATATTCTTGACAATCATCAGTATTTATCGATCAGAAATGTGATTGAAATATACGCTGAAGTGTTATTACATCATATTTCTAAAATTAATAATGAAAAACAACATAAAAAACTAATTCGCAATAAATATACGAAAATGTATGGGACAATGAAAAATGATTTTTTATTCAAATTTTGTTGGTTCCATCTATTTTTAATTATTTAAACTATCACAATTTGGAGATGACATCTATTGTAAACAATGCCGCAACAATTTGAATTTCAACCGTTTCAATTGGCAAATCCACTTACCCCCAATAGGTGGCTCTAGCATTCTCTGGCGAAATCCAAGATGGTTGTCATTTTGTTTCACTTATTTTTCGCATAGAACCACGAGCGCTAGTTATGTTGGCGTCATTTTCTGGGCAGAGATTGTATGGAAGTGACATTTCACTAGCAGTCCATATATAATAAGTCAATGGTCTTAGCGATATCATTGAGACGATATCCATTTTTGAAAGGTTACATAATGCCCTTTATTTTGTATGTCATCTTTTGTATCCTCATTATATACCTACTATCCAACCTATCAAACTATGCATCCATCTTTACTAGGTGATTTTAACTCATAATTTCAGAAAAAGAAGCCAATTGACTACACATTCACAAAAGTCAAATGAGGACAGACATTGTAAAGGAATCTAAAAATTAGGCCTCGTTGCACTTTCCCTCTCTTCTGTATAGACGTCGGTTGTATTATACGCATTAATGTCTTTAAATTTTAATTCGTATAAAAAACATTTTTATGATTGCGCGTTAATTGATTGGTATACTTTTTCTGTTCAAAATATCGCAAGTATTACAAAAACTGCTCATACGGATTTTACTGGGGTGACATTCAGAGCTGACATTTAATAATATGGTCCTATTTGGCAAAAATTACAAATTGTTTTTGATACTTTTATGCAGATCTATCTCTATCCGAATTCCGATGGTACCTAATCAACTTGGACAGTTGTCAGGCTAGACTTGAGGGAAACATGGTAATTGGATTCCATTACAGTAGTCCAGCTCAAGCCGATTACATGCATAACTGCTTTATTCCATAAAATCTCAATATATAAATATAAATTGCATTCCTATTAGTCATTCCATTTTGATTTTACATTGGTTTTCTGTACCCGACTTATGTAGGTATATGACATTTCAAATTTAGTCAAAATATATATCAAACAACTGCATTATGACACCATTCTCAAATTTCAACACGCTCTAATATTGACTAGGTGCATATATTAATCAAGGAGTACATTCTATAAAATAAACTACCGCCAAAAATGTTTGCGCTCAGCTAAATTGGATTTTCTAAACTCTAATTATTTGCTGGCATGCCCGTGCCGCTAGTCCGCCATTTTCAATAATATTTTAGAACGTTAGTTGTGCATGAGAATGTGCAGTGCACCTATGCCAACATATCTCTTAAATCTACTATTATGTATGTACATACCTATAGTATCCAACAATGCTGAATTTGCATGTCCGTAATTAGGAATCCAAAGCGTCCATACAAATATGCTTGCTGGTATTTTGGTCCGTAATTGTGTTAATGTCATTCGTGATAATACAATTATCATATTTAATTTCAGGTAAATTTAACCATCTCTAGCGGAATTTAGCATTAATCAGCAAGGTTGCTAACAATTAGGTACACATATGTACCATGGATGTAGACCTTCTCCTTTTCATACATACTCGCGTAAGTTCCTATATCCTCCTGTGAGTGGTTACGAAATACGCAACCCGTTTTAATTATGCAGACTATGTTATTTTTGGTTGGCTGTCTGCATTTCGTTCATTTGCAAATCGCCTCTTGTGACTGTGTTTCTATATTTACGTTGGCATAATAAATCGTCTTGTCGAAAGCAAACCCATGTGAAGAACAAACGTCTTATAATTAAAATGAACTAGCAAGTAATTAAATAAAAACATGTCTGCACACATGGTTTTATAGGTATGTAGGTATAAAACGCTATAACTACGCTTAGTCTTTTGGAACAATTGAGATTTTCGCAACGGAAAGTTTGCAAATACAGGGTCCGCCAAATAACTTCTTTTTTTTTGAAAATGCTATAAAAAAAAACTACTGAATATTTTCTCAAATTTATTTTTTTATTTGAAAGTACAATCCTTCCGGTTAATAATGGACAATAATTTCATTCAAATGGTTTCCTCGGCTGGCCATGCAGTAGCCTACACGATCGGTCCAATTTTTAAGCACATTATCGATTGTGTGCAGCTGTATTTCACCAATGGCTTCACGAATATTGTCCTTTAAAGCGTCAATTGTCTCCGGCTTGTCGGCGTAACACTTATCTTTTACGGCACCCCACAAATAATAGTCCAACGGTGTCAAATCGCAGCTCCGAGGTGGCCAAACGACATCAGCTCTGCGGCTGATAATGAGATCTTCAAAAACAGGGCGCAAAACATCGAGTGTAGCTTCGGCTGTGTGGCACGTAGCGCCGTCCTGTTGAAACCAAATGTTGCCAATATCCTCCTCTTCAATTTTTGTGAACAAAAATTCGTTCAACATGGCCCGATAACGATCGCCATTGACTGTAACGGCCACTCCTTGCTCATTTTCGAAGAAAAATGGCCCAATTATGCATCTGGACCAAATTCCGCACCAAACAGTGACTCGTTTTGGGTATATCGGCTTTTCAATGTATGCGTGCGGGTTTTCTGTGCCCCAAATGCGACAATTTTGCTTGTTTACATACCCGCCAAGATGAAAATGAGCTTCATCTGAAAAGATGATTTTTTTTTTCGCACACATTCTGCAACATTACCATGATTTTCAAAGTAATGTCGCAATATTTCCCAGCGTTGTTCAAGCGTATACACAACCATATTCGTTCAGCGGAAGGATAAAACTAATTATCTGTCAAATCAGACATGAGCTAAGTGTTACCATTCGCGAAATAAGCACTAGTTGAAAAAAAAAAGTTAGATGGCGGACCCTTTACTTTGTAGGCCAGCTTTTTGTTTTGGTGCCAAAGAGTTAAAGTTAACGGCATTTTAATTGAAAACAATTATTTGATTAACCTGAACGTGAGGGCATTTTTCTGTTTCTTGTGGGAAAAACGTTTCCCGAAGCTTGTATGTGAAAAGCTGCAACTTTGACAACACGCAGAACTTCAGTAGCAAAAGGTGCGTGAAATATGATTAAAACCGCGATGGTCTCTAGCGAAAATGTACATAACTATGTGTAGGTATATACTTATTATGTATGGACTGCTAGTAGCCAACCTGGCGTTAGTTCCAACACTGGCGCTAGCGCTTTTTGTTCAGAGCGGAATAAATTGGAAACCAATTATAAGAAGCAGAAATAAATTAGGTTTTATGGGCTTCATTATTAATATGATGAACTTCAAAATTCAAAATAACATTGGGCCTTGCCTTGCCTTCAACCATTTTTAACCTTCACGCTAAATATTTTGTAGGTCATAATTTTGTATGGACAATTTCGCCATTGTTAATTGTGGAAACAAAACAAATTCATGGTCCCCTTACCGTGCAATGCGGATACTTCAGGCACATTTGCAAAACAATTAGAAGGAACATAGAGCCATTGTCAAGGCTAAGGTATAACCATCATTATGAGCAAAACATGAGACTACCAAATTCGGCCGATTTTCCGTTACTTGCCAGCAAGCTTTAATTTTACGGAGGGGTCACGATTTGGTGTAATAGGATTGTTAAATAGATATTTGTATTGACAAAAAATGTCACATAACTTCAAAAATTCCGTATGAGCAACACACTTTTTGAACAATTTAAGTACCTATACCTAACTAATGGACAATCGGAGACTTATATATGTATGAGTATTGGGTACCCTCCGACTGCCAAATAGGTAGTTAAAGGTATTGGTAGTTATAGGTACTTAAACTGTTCATTATATTTTTAATTCTTTTTGAAGTAGGCACGCTTGACTTCGGGGGTAAGCTGGTGAATGCGTCACGAAAACGTTACGGAAATTGCGAACGGGAGTTGAGAGGCAGATATAAGTTAGTGAAGATAGAAAGAGAGAGAGTTACGTTTCGTTTCGTATATCTAAGACACAGCCCACAGTGCAGCAGTGATACCAGATCGGGGGATTTATCCCTTTTTGCGAGATTTTCTCACTTATAATAAGCTAAAAGGGACAAAGGGATTTTTCAGACCTCATAGTACAAAAAGAAAGGGATTTTACTTTTTGGTCAAATTTTGTTCCTAATTGCTCATTTCATTAACAATAAAAATATTAGTCAACCTACAATCAAATTAAATATATTCAAGTTTAGAAAAAAGTCATACAAAATATCTGAATGCCTTCATTTTCTTTTTTTTATTTCCCTAAACTGTTTCATAAAATGACATATCTGTGAATGAATTCACGAGTATTTTTTAAAATAATAAATTTATTTATTTTGTAAACATTGGAATGTACATATGTAAAAAAGCCTTACCTCACTCTCAAATCAAATTTCTGTGTCATTTTTGTATGAAAAATCAAGAATAATGAAAAATGAAGATAAAGTTTCTTTCATACCAGTCATTTTCAAATAATTCATGAGATATTTATTTTATGTTGAATATTATTTTCATTTTAATGCCGAATGCAATTTTATGTTTCTTTTTGTGACGTCTTAAAAATGTATACGATATATGTATATATTTTGGTATTATATACAAACGTATCTTAATACGTATTTATTTTTGTTAGCTTCTATAGCTTATGTATAATGTAACTTGTATTTGTTACTAATAAAAATGACAGAATTTTATAAAATACATGTTTTTTTTCATTTAATATTTCGTGGGGTAGGATTTTTTTATATTTTGGCGTGGGATAAAAGGGATTTTTTGGGTATAGCCGTGGGATAACCTGCCTCTAAAGTCTGGTATCACTGCAGTGCAGGCCTATTGTCTGTATCACACTATAGGATCAAGGGAGTCGCACCTCACCTCACCTCGCACCGCCAGGGCCCGACCAACCATATTTGCAAGATGTGCAAATGCACAGGGCGCCAAGTTCTGGGGGCGCATTGCTAGGAAAGCAAAATTAATTTTATTTTGCGTAAACAAATACTGCCATTTGCATTTTAAACAAAAAGCTTGTTCAAATAAGCCCAAAATAACAACATCCATCACACCTTTGCTGAATTATTTCTTGCACATTAACTCACATCACTTGCAATTTTGCAACTTCAAGGAGAATCTAACTAAAGATATCGCAAAATACAAAATCCCACTAGCCATATGCAAGTTCACTTCTTACCTACATAATCTCAAAATATTCCACCCTGTAGGTAGAATCTAGTTCAAAAATCTCAAAATAAAAAATCATCATTCAACTCATTTAAATGCTACCTTACTGTTTCTGAGTGAACGCATTGAATTAATTGCATATGCGTCATCACCATCCATATAAACCTGTTTTATACATTATTCAAAAAATTACCGAATGCACTCATTTTCTTCTTTTGACAGATGGTAAACTTCGAAATATTTTCTGTTTCTGTTTATAACTACATTGAGATATGGATAGGTTAATTAATCATATTATTTATATGCAGACATAAAACAGACATAAAGGTTTGCTATAAGAAAAAAGGATCGAAAATCGTAGATGATCCCATGCATTCTAGCAGCTGGTAATTTTGTGCAGAACGTTGTTGACGTTGTTTAATTGTTTAAAGACTGACAAAGTTCCTACTACGTTCCTTATTGAATTGAAAAGTCTTGTGTTTTATAAAAGTTTTTTTTTTAAGCAAGCAATTATTTTAAAAATTAAAAATATAATTTGAGTTTTTTTTGTGGCCTATTGTCTGTATCACACTGTAGGAGCAAGAGACAGCAGTGCGCGTACACATTTTCTTTTTCTCTTCCTCTCATAGCCAGTGTATATAATATCTCAGTCAGTATTTCGTTTGCGAGTACATACAATCAGTGTTAGCGGCACCGGCAACCGCAGATTGTAACTCTGCTATGATTATTTTTTGGTACTAGAAAATTTTAATAAAAGATTTACAAGAGCGGTTTTGTATGGAGATTCAGTGTGTTGATAATCATGGTGAAATACAGTTGTTTTGATAGAATTTCACCAAAAATTCATATTTAGTTAGAATGTTTTTTTGCTAGATTTCTGAAAATCCCACGATTTGGTGCTTTTTCCCTTTATCCCACGGAAGGCTATTCGGACATCGAAATTACCACAAAAAGGGATAAATCCCACGATATAACAACACTGCATACAATCATATAGAATTATGGATGGAGCTAAAGAAGTTTTACTTCAGTCGTGTGGTCTAAAGCACACTCTTTTTTTTTACAGTCAGTCGGGATTTTTGGTTATTTAAATTAACTTTCTCTATTTTTATCTGTTGACCTCTATGACACTCCGGGGAAGAATACGAATATTATGATACCTCACTCTTCAAAATCGGTCCAGCCGCTTAGGCTACAGAGACTTGCCTTATAGCAAAATTGTCTTGTACCAAAAAATATTCATAATAATGTAAATTAACTGCGATCTTTGTACTGAAAGTTGGTTTAATGTGATTTTCTTTCCGAAGAATACAAATTTTACTTTCAAAAGTAAGATTTTTCATAAAAAAATCGAGAGGTGGAGTTCGGTGAAAGGATAAACATGACCACCATTCGCCGGAAAAATAAAGAGAGACTGTTAGAAGCACTGACTATGGATGCGTTCCAAAATTGTAACATGTATTTTACTAATGTTATAAACATATAAGTAAGGGAATAAACTGCGAAATATTAATTCGTGGAAATAAAATAAGTCATTTTTGTTCCTACAATTATTGTGTCTCTTTTCGTTTGTCATTTCGCCGGCGAATGAATAAAATATGATGGGCTTCAGGGAAGAGATATGAACATTTCTGAGTGAGTATGATTTTTGAACTACAATCTTTTCATGAAAATCTAGTTCAAAAACGGAAAACAAGAATAAACAAATTAAATTTATAGAAAATTTGTACCAATTGACATAATTAATGAAATTACATTTGGAAACAATTGCGTCAGTCTGAGGATATGAATAATGCTTATTTTCAATAAAAAAAAAGTCTAATAGAAGAAATCAACAAAAAATTATTTATTTTCTTTCTCTTTGTTGTCTGACGGTACTCGTAAGTACCAAAATGTTTTACTTCCAATAAAAACTCTATATGAATAAAATGCGGTATTGTCACCCAACAATTTCCATGTATTTTTTGTTTCTCAAGGTAAGACTACACTGTATTCCAATTATGCATATGAATGCCAACAGGCAAGTGAATTAAAGATTGCGAATCGAATAAAAACATATAAGCGAAAAATACAAAACACTACTAAAAATATACAAAAATACGCAGCAAATCATACAAAAACATAAACATGAAATAATTATTACAAATACAGACAAAGGGAACAAAATAGTTATTATGTATAAAAAAGAATATATTGAAAAAAATAGTAAACTATTGAATGACAAGACAACCTACAAAACAACAAGAACATATCCGACGACTAAATTACAAAAAACAAATAACGTTTTTGTCAATACACTATATAAACACAACTAAAGGGTGATTTTTTAGCTGGTTTGGTTTTGGCAACACTGGTTTTGACAGCTGACGTGTGTTTAGTACCTTGTGTCACTATCAAACAGCTTCAGTTTGGTTTGCAATTTAACCATGGATCGTCTTACAAATGAACAACGCTTGCAAATTATTGAATTTTACTATCAAAATTCGTGCTCGGTTCGAAATGTTCATCGCGCGCTGCTTCCATTTTATGATCGGCATTCTCGACCTTCTGAGCAGTCTATTTGGAAGATTGTGACCAAATTTCGCACCAAATTTACTTTGTTGGACATTAAACCACCAACACGTTTACGTACTGTGGTAGTGAAGAAAATATTGCGGCCGTATCAGCTAGTGTGACAGAAGACCGCGAAATGTCGATTCGGCGCCGTTCCCAGCAGTTAGGCCTTTGTTACAGCACTACGTGGAAAATTTTGCGGAAGGATTTGGGCGTAAAGCCTTTTAAGATACAGCTGGTGCAAGAACTAAAGCCAGCCGACCTACCACAACGCGAATTTTTGGTGAATGGGCTCTTGGAAAGCTGGCCGAGGATCCGCTTTTTTATCGAAAAATTGTGTTCAGCGATGAGGCTCATTTTTGGTTGAATGGGTACGTAAATAAGCAAAATTGCCGCATTTGGAGTGAAGATCAGCCAGAAGCATTGCAACAGCTACCAATGCATCCCAAAAAAGCCACTGTTTGGTGCGGTTTATGGGCCGGCGGCATTATTGGGCCATATTTCTTCAAAGATGATGCGAATCGCAGCGTTACTGTCAATGGTGAACGCTACCGAGCGATGATAACAAACTTTTTTTTGCCCGAAATGGAAGTTCTTGACTTGCAATGAACAATGGCGCAATTGCGAGGCGAGTTTGGTGAACAGTTAATTTCACGTTTCGGGCCGGTCAATTGGCCGCCTAGATCGTGCGATTTGACACCATTAGATTATTTTTTGTGGGGGTATGCCAAGGCTAATGTGTATAGGGACAAGCCCGCTTCGATTGACGCACTGGAAGCCAACATCCATGCATTCATTCGTGAGATACCGGCCGATATGTGTGAAAGAGTATGCCAAAATTGGACTCAGCGGATGGGCTACCTGAGACGCAGCCGCGGTCAACATTTGCATGAAATTATCTTTAAACATTAAATTGCAAGGTTCAAACTATCGATTCAAATAAATATTTCATTCATTTTTTCGAATTTTTTGTGTTTTTTTTTTTTTAAAAAGTTCTAAACCTCTTAAAAAATCACCCTTTACATACGCTCCGCAGCATCCGGACCGCGACTATATGGTCTACCGAAAATTCACAAACCAGACTTACCCTTACGACCTATATCTTCTTCAACAAACGTACCCTATCATCTAGCCAAACATATCGGATGCATCCTTAAGCACATAATTTCCGAACAATACAACATACAAAACGTTTTCATGCTTAAAGAAAAGTTAAAAGACCTTCACCTTGCGGAAGGCGAAATTATTGTCTCATTTGATGTAATTTCTCTGTTCACCAATATGCCAACACATCTGGCAATATAACCATTATGAGACGTTGGGACACAATAAAAAAACCACACAAAAATACCAAAACCACAATTTTTAAAAATATTTATTTTTTGCCTCAAAGACATCAATTATTTTAAAAACGACAACAAATAGAATGATGAATTTTCACACAACACAACCAATGAAACAGAAGATCAATACGCCAAATAATCTCGTCAACAAAACATACACAAAATAAAAACAATATTAAGTATGAACAATTATCCAAACAAAATAATCAACGAACTAATAAACACAAGCTTAACAAAACCAAATATCAGCAAGATCCACAAAAACCTTTACTTGGCAACACCAAAACATATTTTAGTATAACATACAGACCTAATTTAATAAATATGGAACAGTAACAAAAGAAAACATATTGTTCGCATACAAACCAAATACCACCATTAGCGGCATGTTCACCAACACGAAAGACGAAATAAGGAAAGAGCAACAACAGACCGTGGTATATCAAATCACATACATGGGAAAAGAAAATGAGCCATGCAAAAAAATATACATAGGGACTACAAAAAGAAGGGTGCTCTGGCGGCAGTTGCCTCAGCTTCACTTAGACCATCAGTCGGGTCCATTGTGTCCATTTTACGGGAACCATCCATTGCATACCTGTTGAACGACAAAAATACGCCGCTTTTAGATCGCCACATAGATCTAGTTCGTCCTAAGAGTACCTAATGATATGAGGTCTGTCTATCTACAAGAACTACCCAGATTTGAGTATGAGTCTCAGGAGTGCTTTAAGATCGACATTCCTCAGATCATCTAAGTCGTCGAAGAAGTGGCTGTTGAGAATCCTTAGTCTGCTGTTCTTAAGGGCTGGGCATTCGCATAGCAGGTGGCGAACAGATTCTATTTCTTCAACGTCCCTACAGCTTCTGCAAAAATCATTATGCAATATACCCAGCCTTTCCGCATGTACGCCTATCGCACAGTGTCCAGTAATGACTCCCTTGAGTATGCGGATATCCTTGCGGCTAAGTCCGATCATATATTTTGATCTCTTTTGGCTCAGCTCTGGCCATAATTCTTTTGTGTGCCTGCGGGTAATGAGATTTGGTCCAGCGTAGGTTAGTTCTACTCCAGGATTCAATGTCAATCTTCCTTGCGAGCGTGCTTATCGGAGTTCTTATTGATTTTAGGGCCATGGATTTATGTATGGTTGGTTGGTTTAAGTGGCTGTATTCCCGTCTACTGACGAGGGAAAAACACAAATAACGCATTGAGCGCCGTTTTGAGACCACAAACTAACGGAACCAGAAGATAAAAAGGGGGGAAGGAAGTTGAGGGAGCTCAAAACCAGCCTGTGGAGTTGAGAAATTTGATGATTTTATTAAAATGGATACTTTAAAGGATTTATGTATATTCGACCCGTTTCTTGCAAGCTCATCCGCTTGTTCATTTCCTGGAATATCTATAATGCCCTGGTACCCAGCATAGGGTCACCACGTTGGCTTGTGATATTTCGTCCAGATATTTCTTGCAGTGACTTACTGCACTTGACTTCACCATGACTGACTCCATGGCTTTTATAGCCGCTTGGCTGTTAGAGTAAATAGTGATTTGTTTACCGACAATGTGACGTCTCCTTAGGTCCTTCGCCGCTTGGGTAATAGCGGCTTTTTCCGCTTGAAAGACACTGCAATCATCGCTGATTCGAAATGATTCACGCAGGTCCAGTGCTTCGCTGAAGATGCCCGCGCCTGTACCGATGTCCATCTTGGAGCCGTCGGTGTAGAGGTCTAGCTCCTCTTCGTCCGTAACTGCGTTCTTCTCCCACTCGCTTCTGTTGGGAATTCTAGTATTGAATCTCCTTTCAAAAGCGAGGGTGGAGGGTATGTAGTCCGTAGTCACCTTCTCCTTCACAGCTTCCCATTGGCTTTCAATGTAGGCGTGACCATAAGGTTTCGATGACCACAGTCCAGCTTCCCTAAGCCTGATCGCGGTTTTGACCGCCTTGCTGCTGCAGTAGATGTCCAGAGGGGTTCTGGACCTTACAATTTTAAATGTAGTTGTAAACAAACAGTAAGTGAAATTTAAAGCAATCATTTAAATAACTAATGTATCCCCTCTCCCAAAAAGCTCCAATAAAGAACTTTGCCCCTGAAGAAGTTGGAAAATACCAACGAAATGTAGGATGGAAAATAATGGAATAGTTTTAATATTCGCATTTTTAGAAGAATCGACCAAAAAGCCCAAGAAAAGGACATACACAAAATTATACTTGGTCAACAAAATAATCCTATTACCCCAGATTAGCTGTCAAATGACCAAAATGTCAGGATTATCAAAACTGTATATTAGACTATGTGACCAAAATTACCAATATGGTCATATTTGTCTTGATGATCATTTAAGGCATTTGTTATTTATATAAATATCAAAAAAATATACGAACTCAAACACCGATGACAACAAAATAATTCTTGTTCCATCAAAAATGCCAGCAATGCCGTAATGAAAATGCAATAAAGTGCATATGGGCATATAGTGCTTTATGCTGGCATTCGTGCTTATGGTCGAATTACACTATATGTTACGTGGTCATTTTTATCTTTCAAAATCAGCCTGGTCATATGTAAATAGCATTTAGGTCATAAGAGCATATGAGATATGCCCATTACATTGTATGACCATATTTTGACAGGAGAACTGTCACAAATTGGCATTTATGGCCACTTGGCATACAGTCTAATCATAGCTTATTTTTTTGTTTAGTTTTATCAACGGTTATAACGGTTTTTTTTGACAGCTTACTAGAATATTACTTTGGAAGCAACTCGAAATTAATTGAAGTTATAAGAATTTTTTTATATATTTTCGCTAAAAAACTAAAGTGGACTGGTAAGTAACGTTGGGATAGGTATGGGAAAATTTTATTTTTTCTGTTTTGAGTGTTCGAATTGTGATTTTATTCCTTCGTGCTATCTTCATGTATATTTATAAAGTGTTATTATGTCGGCTGTTCAGAATGTTTATTTGAAGGGTGATGAGATTTTGGCTCTGATTGAGGAATTACCATTGGAATCCGAAGATGAATTGAATCTAATAACAATTCGTTCAAGAAGAAGAGCAACTGCTCCAATAAATGAGGAACCAGATGAAGCTGTGCTTCAAGAAGAGCTTGAACGGTTGTTGGGTGCGAGGAAATTTCCGATAATCGTCCGGGATGCAAGCATTCGAAGAAAAAAATACCCGATGAGGAACCAAATTGCCAATGGAAAGCTAGGATTCGTATATGAAGCTTTGTTTGAGAGTTGCGTTAGTCAAACAGATTTTTTCGTCTCTTTTCTTGAAAGTGTGCTCGATAATAGCCGTGTTTTTTTTTGCTTCGATCTCAGCAAAGTGGGATTTTCATCATGCAATTACAACAGCTGCGCTCTACTTGACACTTCTTGACGTGCTGAAAATCCTACTTTACTTTGCTTTGCTGTGATCGAAACTAAAAAAAACACGCCTAATATTGTTTATAAATCATATCTATAATACGAAAATTATGGTCTCAGTGAAAGAGTAGTCATCAATGACTGAAAAGGAATGGGGAAAGTATTAAATTATATTCTTTGATAGTTATTTCTTATTAATAAGACTGCTAGAGAAACTAAAAACCGAAAAAAACCCTTGCTTGTGGTACGATTCGAGCAAATATAAAAGGGAACCCGAAAAATTTTAAAGACGATAAAAAAATGAAAGAAAAAAAATGTCGAAATCGCCTATCGATCTTCAAAAGATGGGATCAGCTTTTATAAATGGAAAGACAACAGAACGGTACTGTTGGCTTCAAACTACCATGGCAAAGAGCTTGCAACTGTTACCAGAAGGGATAAAACGGGAGTGCAACAAGAAGTATGTTGTCCTAAAGTCGTTAAAGACAATAATAAATACATTCATGGGAGGAGTGGACTATATTGATCCACTTCGGGCCGCATATGGATTAGACCGCAGGTCAAAGTGGTGGCATCGTCTTTTTGGGAATGGTCGAAATATGTCTTGTCAACTCGTTCATCGTTTACTGTCAATGAATTAAAAAGTTTCCCTTCTGGAGTACAAAAGGTGTGTAACCCTTGGACTTATATCTCAAAAGGATTTACATTGGCCAAAGTTTGTTGAAGCACGGGGAATGTGTGAGCTTTATAGTATCAACAAAATACAGTCAAAGCCATTATCGAAATGCAGCTGTCGCCGAGGAAAATTTCTTGAAATGAATGATTTGTTTATATTTATTTCTGAAAACATAAATCGAAAGAATACTTAAATACATTAACATTTCATTTTGTTATAATTTTTGCTTACCGCAGTTTTCGCTGTCGCTCGGCTTGTGTTCAACTTAAATCAATTTGAGTGGAACGGCAACCAATTTGACAGAAGAAACTACGGCAGCATTCAGTGACTCTTCAGGTTCTTATTTTCATTTTTTGCAATGGCTGTATCCAGCTCCGCTTCGCGACATCCCGGGCCCCGTGAATATCCCACATATTCACCACATACATCCAGCAGTGCCAATTTTGAAGCAGGTCGATGCAGGATTCCTTTAGCAGTTTGTACTTCGGCACTCTGTACCTGATCGTCTGAAGCCAGGTAAACTTTAGTTATCCTTCCTTTACACCACTTGGATCGTGGCATGTCAGGGTCGCATATGAAGACTAGGTCACCTATTTTGAGTGGTCGCACCTTGTCACACCATTTGGATCTTCTGGTTAATGTTGGCAAATATTCGGTCATCCACCGCTTCCAGAACCGGTTTTTAAGTTTTTGAGCGATTCTCCATTGTTTTCGAAGACAAAGGATCCTCACGTCGAAAGTCCAGGTGTCTGGGTCGAATTTGTTGTTCCAAGGAGGAAGTGGTTCGGTGTCAACGGCTCTTCATCATCTGTAGTGACTGGTAAGTGAGTAAGAGGTCGAGAGTTGACGATATTCTCAGCCTCTATCAGCAAGCTACACAACGTTTCGACTCTTGGAGCGTCTGTCTGGAGCGTATGGCTCAAAACTCTCTTGACGCTCTGGACCATTCTTTCCCATGCGCCGCCTGCACTTGGATTAGCTGGGCAGTTAAAAACCCATTCAATCGCGGTGGACGACATCTCACGTTGCACTTGAGCCTCATCGAAAACATCTCGAAATGCCCGCAACTCTCCATCAGCTCCAACAAAATTGGTTCCATTGTCGCTTCGTAGTCTTACCGGAACACCTCGCCGATTCACAAAATTTCGAAGGCACAATATGAACGAATCGGTAGACAAGTCCGCAGCCAGCTCCAGGTGGATCGCGCGTATCGTCAAGCAGGTGAATACGGCTACCTATCGTTTCTCCTGACGACGGCCTATAGCCACATGAAGAGGTCCAAAGTAATCAACGCCAGAATACGTAAATGGCCTTACGTAGGGCACCAGTCGATCGATTGGCAGCTGTCCCATCATTGGAGTACTCGGCTTTGCAGATCGTAGTTTACAAACCAGACATGAGAGTCGGATACTCCGAACCAATTGCCGTAGATGAGGCACCCAAAATCGTACACGGATCTCATTGATTATTGTTTCTTCATTCTGATGATGTAGTTTTCGATGGTAGTATGTGACCACTAGTTTGGTCAAAGAGTGCTTCTTGGGAAGAATTATTGCTCTTCTGGTCATGAATGGTACCGACGTGGCTGCATCAATTCTACCATACACTCTGAGAACAGCATCCTTGTCAAGATACGGACACAGTTTGTGCAAATGGTTTCCCTTCGGAATGGACCCTCCTTCTTGTATTTTTGTCACTTCCTGTGAGAACGCATCCCTTTGCGCTGTCTTGCAAACCCAAACTTCAGCTGCATCCAGTTCCTGTGCGCTAATTTCTCCACTGATCGTCTTAGTGGCCAGATGATGTCTTGCCATAAAGTTATTGACAAATCGTCGAACAAATGCTACTACCCGTTTTAGTCTAAGGTAGTTCGAAAACTTTGATATGTCAATAATGTCACTGACAACAGACTGGGTCAGCAACAGGAAACGGGGACTAAGTTCTTCTTGGCAGTCTCCATCCGGTTTCCCTGGAATTTCTTCAGACCAAAGGGATTCGTTTTCCTTTAAAAATGTTGGTCCGTACAACCAGCGACTTCTTGGGTTAAAACATGGTGGCAACGTTCCCCGGGTAGCATCATCCGCTACGTTGAGTTCGGAAGGAATCCATCTCTACTCCAACGGTTTTGTTGTGTCTAATATCTCGGAAACTCTATGTGCTACGAATGGTCTGTATCGACGATGTTCGGAACGTATCCAGCCGATTACTGTTCTAGAGTCGCTTCAAAAGATCTTCTTGCTGATAGTCATATCATGATCCTTTAATACTGCTCTTTGTAACCTGGCCCCAAGTACAGCAGATTGCAACTCCAGGCGTGGAATTGACAACAGCTTTATTGGAGCACACCTAGTTTTGCCCACTACAAATGAAACATCTATGCTTCCATCAGCCAATATTGCCCACCAGTATGCCACTGCAGAAAAGGCATCCTCGCTGGCATCAACAAACACGTGTAACTGGATCTCGATCGGCGAGCGCGAAAAGTAACAGCGTTGAAGACGCAAAGTGACAACACTATTTACTGCGTCTCTCCAGAGAATCCATCTGCCGTGAAGTCCATCAGGTATCGGCTCGTCCCACTCTACGTTATACTTCCACACCTCCCGCAAAACTATCTTTATGTAGACCATCATGTTGGCAAGCAGCCCGAACGGGTCAAATATTGACATGGCTATGCTAAGCAGTTCTCGCTTACTTGGTCTCCTCGTTCCCAAAAGCACGTCTGGTGACACACGATGGAAGTTCAGCTTGAAGGTGAAAACATCTTCAGAAGTACACCAATACATTCCGAGTATTTTTTCAGCAGCGATCTCAATGTCTTTGTCGAGATTAACTTCCGTATCTACAGATGAGTTCGCTCCCTCAAGATACGTAGCAACCTTTTTCGAGTTGGAGACGAAACTTCGTAACTCAAAACCGGCAGCTCGATGGATGTTTCTGACGTCGGCAGAGACTTGGATGGCCTCATCCTCCGTGGCGAAACTGTCAACGAAATCATCAACATAGTGGTGATGAAGGATCGACTTAACTGCTCTAGGGTACTTTTCACTGTAAGTCGATGCATTGGTGTTTTTTACTGCTTGTGCTTGTGCCACCGGTTTCGCCTGATCACCCCAACGCCATAGGAATCTTTGTGCGCAGCGATCTTCCGGACGAATAAGAATCTGGTGAAACATTTCCTTAATATCTGCGCAAACGGCGATGTTGTTCATTCGGAAGTTAAACAATACTGCTGTCAATGGTCGTTGCTCGTCTGGACCCTTCAGAAGCTGGGAGTTCAATGACACTCCATTCGACTCTGCCGCAGCATCAAACACTAAACGAATCTTCTTTGGCTTATTTGGATTGTGATGTGAACACCAAAATGCGGTAGGTACCAAATCCTCGAGCCGGTATTGTATAATTCGTTTTCGGGTATTTTTCTTGCGTAACCCTTCTCTAGGTATTCTGAGATGAGGTGGTTGTACGCTACGGCGAAATCTGGATCTCTTTTCATCTTCTTTTCAATACTCAGCAATCTCCCCCTTGACATTTCGAAACTCTGGGGCAATTCCACATTGTTTGACTTCCATAAAAGACCACATTGATACCGATTTCCAATCCTGGAAGTGGTTGCGGTAACGAGTTGACGTGCGACAGATTAAAAAGGTGTAAACAGCTGCTTTACACCAAAATTCTCTGTGGTAAAATACTCGGTCACTAATTTCTCTACTTTGTCCTCTGATGGTTCTCTCACGTGCATGGATATCGCCCTGATGTGCCCACAAACTTTGGCGTCATCGGCTTTGGTGGGTCCAAATACAGCCCATCCCAACTTTGTTTTTGCAACTACCGGTCCGTTGTCTGGACTTAAGTAAGTCTTCTTGGCCAGTCCAAGACTACAATTATCCAATCCGATCAGCAGAATTGGCTTAGCATTAACGTATTCTCGTACAGGTAAGTATTTGAAATGATGATACCTCGTGTGAAGCTCAGACATCCTCAGAGTTTGTTGCGGCAGACATATATTCTTGACGGTTCGCGCACCATGCAGTTGAAACTTCGACATGCCTTTTCCACGACCGCTAATTTCAACGGTGACACTCATCGATGGTTCCCTTGTGGTGGTATTTTCTTTCACCCATTGCAGTGTAAGTGAGGTTGACTCTCCTTGTAGTCCCAATGTTGCAGCCAAGGCCTCGTCGATCATTGATATTGACGACCCATCGTCTAAAAGAGCATAAGTATTTACTCTTCTCAGTGGACCATATACTGTAACCGGCACAATTCGAAACAGTACGTTTATGTCTGACTCCTTCGAACAATTTACAGACTCTGATTTCCCTGGAAACGGATCTGATTCGGACACATTGGAAGTGGACCTACTCCGTGGCTTTGGTCGCTCGGCAGCTGAAGTTTTCTGTACGACTTCATGTAATAGCAGGTTGTGAAACCTGTCACAGTCATCATACGTGCACATTATTTTGTTGTGACACGCTGTGGTATTCAGACAGCAGAAGCATAACCGATTGCGCTTAGCAATGCCCCAGCGATCATCGACACAACGATTCAGGAAATCCGGACAATTTTCTATCTGGTGTGATTTGTCACATAGAACGCACTGTAGTTTTTTATCTTTAGCTTCTGACACGTGTTGCACTCGGTATTGACCTTTCTTATTTGGAGTTACTTGATTACGATCACATATTTGTTGGCTGGATGTGACGGTAACCAAACTAACATAGCTCGATTTTTGATCTAACCATTCACTTAGGTCAGCCACCGTGGCATATGGCTGTATCTTGTAAGAATACTGAGCCCACTCGATTCGTTGTGTCATCGGCATCTTGTTCACCAGTTCTTCCATTAGAGTGGGGTTAGCTAAATGGTTTTGTCCTTGTGTACTTCGAAGAAATGTGGCCAGATTTCGTACTTTGATAGCAAACGATACAATCTGCCCAATGTTGTTTTCGCTGAATGGTGGTATCGCTCTTACCTTTTGTATCTAGCTTTTAATTAGAAGGTCGTGGCGACCAAACCTGTTCTGCAATTGTGCGTATACTTCCCATATATTATCGGGGTGTATCAGAAGCGCTGCTACAGTTTCTTTAGCTTCACCCTTGAGGCATCGTTGTAGTCGCAGACAGTTTTCAAAGTTCGTGTACTGGTACACATTTGTCGACTCCACAAAGGCTGTGGAGAACATTGGCCAATCCTCCGGACTTCCATCAAAGTCCGGCAGATCGTAAATTTGTCGGCTATGTGATTGCACAGGCCTGTACAACACATTGTGATCATGGCTATAATCACCAAAGAAACGCGCTTTGTTGTCATCTGATGTCATATGCCGACCGAGATTCGGCACCTCTTGTGTCGAATTGACGGCCGGGCTATATGATGAAATACCTGGTCCAATGACCCCTGTGGTTAATCCTCTCGGCCGGAGAATTGGGGCTGAGTGTGGAGACGGTGAGGTACCACAAAAGGCATCGGCAAATGCTCCCACCGCTCCTTTTTCAAATTGACTGCGTTTAACTGATGACAAACATTGAGGCAAACTCACGTCAGCATTGCACACAACATCGGCAGATGTTCCTGTTGCTGTATTACCGGTCTGCCTTACCGACATGGATGACGTCGTTGTCGTCTGTGTTATGGCGGGTTCAAAAGAATCAGCTAGCCTTGGTGGCCTCGACGTCCCGGGTGTCAGTCCCTCGTGTTGCATATATTGAGCGCTCTTAACTGCAACAGTTTCCACTGGTTGTGCGGCAAGAGCCGCTGACTGTTGGAATCGCACAACATCTTCACGTTCCGAAGCCGTATGTTTTGTAGCTGCTATCAGTTTTTGCAGTTCCATACGTAGTGATTGTTGGGTGGCAGCAGATGCTTCTGCTGCAGCCACAGCGGCGGCAGCCTGTTCTTGCATCTGAAGACGAAGTAGACGTTCGGATTCTGTAGCTTCTTTGGCGGCGGCTGCCTCTATCTGAAGTTGTCTCATCTGAGCTTGAATATACTTCAGCTGCTTCCTTAAATCCTCTTGGTTTTCGTTAACCATCTTATCGTCCATGTTCTCTTCGTCACTCATTGCGTAGTCCTGGTATCTAGGGTTTTTTCCCTTGTTTATTCGCTGGCTTCTTCGCATTCAAGCCAAAATGGCGGACTTGCACTATCGAAAATGCAAATTAGTTATTGCCGAATGAATTCGCAATAGAAATGCGAAATAAAGTGTGTCGCCGAGGAAAATTTCTTGAAATGAATGATTTGTTTACATTTATTTCTGAAAACATAAATCGAAAGAATACTTAAATACATTAACATTTCATTTTGTTATAATTTTTGCTTACCGCAGTTTTCGCTGTCGCTCGGCTTGTGTTCAACTTAAATCATTTTGAGTGGAACGGCAACCAATTTGACAGAAGAAACTACGGCAGCATTCAGTGACTCTTCAGGTTCTTATTTTCATTTTTTGCAATGGCTGTATCCAGCTCCGCTTCGCGACAGCAGCCATTGCAATGTATATCTTTGATGCAATGATAAAAAAAAAAGCTTTTCCTTGTACTATGGAATTTTTAGTTCAAAAAAAATGAATGTACACATTAAAATGTTGATTCTTTTTTATTATTAGTATCATTATTATAAATAAAAAAAACATTTTTTCTCCCATAGCCCAACGGTACTTTTGAGTACCACTTTCACTTTTAGTCCTTGGAAGTCCTTTTAAAATCTGCAAATTATTATGCAAAATATTATCAAACAAAATAACTTTTTTATTAAATTTTATATAGCTTGGTCAGCAAAGGGTTGCGGGGGAAAGAATGAAACTCAAAATGTATATCAGCAAAATTTTAAATAAACATGTTGATTTGTACCCTTAAGTTTTTTTTTAATTCATAAATTCATACTAATTCATATGATTCGTAATCAGACATTTTATATAAATAATCTTTTTTTTTTTTTTTTGCTACAAAAAAAAAACTTAAACAGTGACGTTTATTCAAAGGTGCGCAGGTATATTCTCTGCACACCCTATTCAAACCTGTTATTATAAAGCACTGAACTTAAGTTCATTATAATAATAATATACATTTCACTTATCAGTATTTGTAAATGAATTGTTGAAATCAACATAAGATCGAACCAAAATCCAAATCTTCCTGTATCTATAATTCCAATTCACAGTCAAAGTGACTTGGTGGGAATGAAACTCACCCATCGGGGTGTTCATCTCGCTTTAGAGCACAGTGGACAGGCAAAATCACTTGCAGGCACAAGAACAAGCACAACACAAGATCGTGCAAGAAACAACATACAACTACAACTTACAACAGCCTGTTGAATATGGTGCGCTATTATTTGCAGAACCTTAAAGCACAAGCTGCAATTTTATATAATTTTTCACTCTCATTCTGGTCATCTGAGTGTATAAATATGGAATCTGGGGCCCTCCCTACTCTGTATCTCGTTCCGAAAGTAAAATTTTTTGAAAACGAACCTTTTCTCTTCTGTAAAAATGTTAGTTTTCAAAAGTGGAATGAAATGTACCTACATGTCCCATCTAGAACTCCGAAATTATCACAGAGTAACTATTTAAAAGCGGAAGGGGAAAACTATTTCCCCACAAAATGATGACTGCATATTTCTTATTGTTTCTTCTCACAATTTATTAAATTATTTCGTATGTTTGTCTTAAGTATTTTCTATGAAATGCTTTTTTGATTAATGAATTTGCGGTGTTTAGAACTGATTTTTATTGCTTGGTGTCCAGTTACATAATTAGTTTCACTTGATACCAACAAATAAGAAAATCGAACAACTATTCATATTATGCTTTTATTATTTAAAAATGTTCAACCTGCAACTTAGAAAAACTATTATTTGCAACACAGCCACCACTATCGATAACGAAATGATAACCCACCTGAAGCTACCTGACCTCCTGCTGCAACCGTATGTGTAGGCTGGTTTTTTTGAAGAATGCGTGTGCATATTTAATTAAAATTCATGAATTCAAACTGGGCTGCATTACATCCAAGGTCAAATTCAGCTTGTAGCCAATCCCTCTTTTTTGGCCGAAGCTGTCAGGCTACTTAATACAAAGGTACTTACATAGTTCATGGGTATCGCATAACCAGCACTCTTCAAACCAAAGAACTACCGCGCTACATCACTTCCATTGTTATTTTATAATTATGAAGTTTCTAACTTTTGCTTCAAATTGTCGCCAGCCAGCGTAGAATCAACTTTCATTAAGGCAGCTTTGTTTTTGTTCCGTTGGGTTCGTTTTGTTTCTGTTGTATCGATGGCAGCAATTTTCCTTCATCTTATCCTCGATGGAAAGATGAAAATAAACGCCTGGAATGTAAAAATGATTTTGTGCCTTTTTCCGTTTATATTACGTGATGAAAACTAAATTCGCTTGCCAAATGAAGTCAAATGCGGCAACCTTCTATTTGCATTTCATTTGGACGTTCTACGAGGAGGTTAATTAAATTATTTTTCCGTTGCACAGCTATAGTTAAGGTCTGTAGATGCTGACTGTTAAAGATGTACAAATCCGGAATGCACAGCACAAAGAAATTCGCCTTTGGTCCTCGGACACCAATTATAATCATGCTACCAGCAGCTACCACTACCACAAACATTTCGAAATTGAATAAATACCGTGTAAAAAAAAGGAATTTCTACAGAACGTGTTAAGTAGCCTGGAAACTGAACAACATCGGTAATGGGTGGAATTTGCTCAATCAAATGAAATCGACAGCTTCAATGGACAAATTGGAATTTTTGTTGTCTTATTGATTTTTTTTCATAATTTTTGTCTTTCGATTTAATAGTTTGAAGTATGCAAAGCGTTGGTTATTTCAGGTCATGAGAAATGGGCGAACAGATATAAATAGTAGCGGTATATAGTATCACAACGGTGAAAAAATACATCACCTTGGCAGTATTTGCTGCTTGCGATCAGGCGCAGATTTCGTATATTAAATTGGGTTGTTTTGACTTATATTTAAATGTGCTCTTATAGTGATTGCATTGGTCAGATTCCTGAAATTCCCGCGAGCTGCTTTTTCACACGAGAGGCTTTGCGGATATCGAAGTTCCCACAAAATTGAAGAAATCCCACGATTTAAAAACACTGTCCTGTGTAACCACTAGAGGGCATTTTACTATTTATCATAATTTCTCTTCCTTCTAGTTCTACCATAATAATGCAACACTGTTTTTTTTATTGGTTCATGTATTTGCTATTCGAGCAAATATTATGTGGTTTTCGATAGGGCTTCCTCAGATTCGCTCTCAGAGCGAACATAAAAACCATAGACAACCATACTGAGCCCGCAAGCCCCAACTCACCATCCTCTTGCCGCTGGCCCCCTCAATTTTTTTTTCAAATTCGCCAATTTGTTTTCCTATCGGTCTTATGTCAATTAAGAATCCGTGTGACATGCAAAACATACAAAAAATACAAAAATAAATGCTGCCAACCGCGGCAGCCGTGGGGAAATGTGAAAGAGTTCGGGAATACCACATTTTTACATTACTGAATGCCATTGGTTAGTTATTATAAATTGTTAAAAGTCGAATAATTTGATTTGTTTGTGTTGCGGATAAGCCTTAAAAGCTGAACTTGTGTGAACGCAGCCTTACTCCTCTTCTTCCTCATTTCTGACATTTATCCCTTATCCTTTGTATTTACATTCGCTTTACGCGCGAAACTAATTTAATTTGACACATTTGTCGTTTTTGCCATTTGTCAGCCGTCGAAGAAGAGGGAGTAAAACTGCGGTAAGTTAACTAAAATGTAGTACAATTAATGTAAAAACCTTATTCCTTCAGAAATAAACCCAGCAACATACTCACTGAGTTAAATCGTATCCCTCCCAGTCGCCGGCCGCGACAATTCTTTATTTCGCATTCTACGCATTGTAATTAGCCGCCATTGCCGCCGCCACAGATTTCTTGTGGGCAATAAAATACATGCTGCCGCCGCAGTAATAATTCAAGCTCATAAGGAACAACCAAACATTAACGTCGAATGCAACGTACGCCGCCGCCACAACCACGAAGAAGTCCCCGCTTTCAACAAGAAGCCGCAGTACATATAAATATGGAAAACACCGCCGTAGCGGCAACTTCAGATACGATGGTTACCACCGTCGCCCCCATCATCGCTGCCTCCTCCATAGCACAATGTTCGACGCCCAATATTGCTACCACCACAGCACAAACCGAGGACATTTTGCTTAGAATGCAAAGTCAAATCTCTGCATTGGAGAAGCAGCTAAAAAATACGCAAGATAGATTAAAGGAAAGTGATTTGCAATACCACGCACTCAAAATGGCGGTGCAAGGCCAGGTACCACTAGCCGTCCCACTCGTACCTACATCAATAACATACGAGACAACGTCGTCATATCAGCCAGTTATTACGTCAGTTGCAACAAATTCAACATGTTCCCCAATTGACCTTCAACCAATGTCATGTACCTTTCAGCCAAGACAAAGTTCCTTCAGTAGCATTTATACGCAGCCAGCAACGGTAAACGCCACAATTCCGCCGTCAAGCTATAATTACTTGAATGCGACTGTTGGGGACATGGGGTTTGCTTGTACGTCGAATAATAATAATCACATACAGCCGCCATCCACGACTTACAGCACCATACCCCAGCAACGCATCACAACCTCCGCATTCTCTTCACAACCTGGAGTTTCTCGAAAGGTTCAAGAGCTCCCATTATTTGGAGGACAGCCTGAGGACTGGCCTATTTTCCTCACTGCATTTCAACAGTCAACAGCCGCCTACAACTACACGAACCTGGAAAATAACCAGCGTTTGCAGAAAGCGCTAACGGGTGATGCAAGAGAGACCGTTAAATCTCTCCTAATTCACCCCGATAATGTGGACGCCATCATCGATCAACTTCGATTTCGGTTCGGTCGTCCAGAGCAGCTCATTCGCAGCCAATTGAACCAGGTACGTGAGATTGCGCCAATCAGTGAAAATGCAGTGACTCGTCTTATTCCATTTTCAACGAAAGTGAAAAATCTTGCCGTGTTTCTCCAAACAGTGAACGGCCATCAGCATATGTCAAACCCAACACTATTGGAAGAGTTGGTTATCAAACTTCCAATGACAAGAAGGCTTGAGTGGGCTAGATATGCTGCTCAAGTGCAACCATATCCCACCATTGCAAACTTCAGCGACTGGTTAAGTGACATGGCCAATCTAATTTGCACTGTGCAGGATTGTGACAACAAAGAACCGAAGAAACGCATGCCAATCCTTCACACCACAGGAAATCACCGCTCATCCATCCCGAAGTGTCCTACATGCCAAGGTCAACACAAGGTCAGTGAATGTAAGCGATTTATTGACTTACCAGTAGCTGAAAGGTGGTCAAAGGTAAAACAAAATCGCTTGTGCTTCACGTGCCTAAGACCCGGACATACAACACGCGACTGTCGTGGCAAGAGCCTCTGTTCCATTAATGGATGCCAGAGACGTCATCACGGGCTACTGCATGAAGTCCCAACGGCGCGTTCTGTCCCGCAGCAACAACAATTGCAGGATGAATCAGCCGAGGAGCCCATTCCTTGTACTTCTGGCAGCACATTGCTGGCTACACAGGACATTGCAAAAAACAACAGCCTACTATTTCGCGTATTACCAGTCACGCTTTATGGTCCGAACAAAGCCATCAATACGTATGCCTTATTGGATGAAGGATCATCTATAACTATGATGGACGCCGATTTGCTGAAGAGGTTGGGTCTCCGCGGACAGCATCACAATTTAAATATGCAATGGATTGGAGGTATACAGGCTCAAGAAAATACATTGCTAGTCGACGTCTACGTTAGCGGAGCCGGTAAAAGGAAAAAGCACATGTTACGAAATGTTCATGGAGTGTCAAATCTCAACTTGCCGACTCAAAGCCTGGGTGAGAGCGAAATTCGTAATCTAAACAGTCGCCTGGGAAGATTGAAATTGCGCCCATATTCCAACGCCGAACCTAAGTTGCTAATTGGTCTGGATCACTGCCACTTGGGATTGCCAAACGATTTCCAGATGATCAACAAAAATGGCCCATTCGCCGCAAACGGTTGGATCGTGTTCGGGCCAACCACCAAGATAACTTCCCCAACTACGTCATGCCTTCTCACATATCCATCGAACGAAGAGTCATTACACGAACTGGTTACTGAGTATTTTGAGACTGAGAGTTTTGGAGTTAGACCATCATCGCCAATCGAAAGCAAAGCCGATATTCGAGCTAGAGAAATTCTTCAGTTAACGACGAAAAGGATTAACGGAAGATTCCAAACCGGATTGCTATGGAAAGGTGATAACATCGAGCTGCCTGATAGCCTTTCCATGGCATTAAATCGCCTTGCTGGAATCGAGCGTAAGATGAAGAGAGATGAGACCTTTGCCGCCGCCTATAGCTCCATCATCAAATCTTACATTTCGAAGAACTATGCCCGTAAACTGCAGCCGGAAGAAGCAGCCGAAGTTGGTCCCAAAACATGGTATTTGCCACATTTCGCAGTGGTAAACCCTAATAAACCATTCAAATTACGCCTTGTGTTTGATGCCGCCGCCGAGGTTAAGGGAATATCACTGAACTCATACCTGTTGAAAGGACCTCAACAATACCAATCGATGCTGTCAGTATTATTCCATTTTCGTGAAGGAGCCGTAGCCGTGTGTGGTGACATCAAGGAGATGTTCCACCAAATTCTGATTCAGCAAGAGGATAGGTGTTCTCAAAGATTTCTTTGGCGTGATGGCAATGATTCCCGCCAGCCTGATATATATGAAATGATGGTCATGACGTTTGGGGCTTCGTGTTCCCCTTGTGCGGCCCAATACGTTAAAAATATCAACGCCATGGATCATCAAAACCATCACCCACGTGCCATTAAAGCTATCATGGACCGACCATCACTATGTGGATGACTTCGTAGATAGCTTCGATTCGATGGAGCAAGCAATTCAAATATCGCTGCAAGTAAGAGAGATCCACAAGGATGCCGGTTTCGAATTAAGGAACTTCACCTCGAATTCAGAAGAAGTTCTAAAGGCCTTACAAGGAGATGATGCTGCCGTTTTCGTGACCGCTAAAAATAGTCTGGGAACCGAAAAAATACTCGGTATGTTCTGGCAGCCAACCAGCGATAGTTTCAGGTACCAGTTACGGTTCCACCACGTCGATAAATATGTCATCAAAGGAGAGAGGAAACCTACAAAAAGAGAACTGCTAAGCGTCATAATGTCAGTTTTCGACCCGATGGGGTTCCTGAACCATTATACTATTGCCGCCAAGCTGCTGATGCGAGAGGTCTGGCGACATAGTAAATATAAGATGGGACGAGTCGTTGCCAGATGAAATTCTCCTAGGATGGAACAGATGGCGGTCAAAGCTGTCAGATGTAGTCCAGTTCAATGTTCCACGCTTTTATTTCCGAAATGGTCCACCGCAAGACATCCAACTTCACATTTTCGTTGACGCCAGCGAGGATGCATTTGCTGCAGTGGCGTACTGGAGAGCGGTCAACGCGAATGACGAAGTAGGAACGTCGTTTGTTTGTTCCAAAACGAAATGTGCGCCGCTCAAACCGCTGTCAATTCCACGTCTTGAGCTCCAGGCAGCAGTTTTGGGTGTTCGCCTGATGACGACTATAATAGAGCAGCACTCTGTACGTGTTACTCGCTACGTTCTCTGGAGCGATTCAACAACAGTTATCAAATGGATATGCAGTGAGCATCGTCGGTATAAGCCGTTTGTGGCGCATAGAATAGCGGAAATATTAGTGGCCACGAATTCGTGCAACTGGAGGTGGGTACCGACTGACGACAACCCTGCTGATGAAGCTACACGGTCATCCAGTCATACCAATTTCAACGCTTCATCACGTTGGTTAAGAGGACCCGAATTTTTGTTGAGGAAGGAAGATGAATGGCCCGCCAGTGCCACCACCACATCCATCAACCGTGAGGACGAAGAAGAAGAGCTTCGCCCAAAATATTCATTGGTCATCGTGAGTAAAAATATCATAGATTTTAATCGTTTTTCCTCCTTCAACAGGCTTGTAAGGACAATAGCCTGGGTACTACGGTTTCTGGATCGATGCCGCCAACGCTTCCGTAACCACGAGAGCAATGGTATAACAGCTCGTGAATTTAAAGCAGCCGAAGGGTTATTGTGTCGCCAGGCTCAACTTGAAGGCTTTCCTGCAGAGTTAAGAAGAATTAAGTCAAATGAATCACTAGCAAAGGGAAGTGCATTGTATCAACTCTCACCTTACATCGACAGCGATGGCTTCCTCCGAGTCTATGGTAGAGTCGACGCAGCCAACTGGCTCACCTATGCCGCCAAACGACCAACCATCTTGCCGCCAGCACATAGGTTCACGGCTCTTGTCGTTGCTGACAGACACTGTAGGATGAAGCACCAGAACATTGAAGCAACGATCTGTGAAATTCGCCTAAAATACTGGATTCCACGTATACGACAAACTATTCGCAAGGTCATAGCCAACTGTCCTACGTGCAGGATTTCTAAAGCCACAGCAGTCACACCGTTAATGGGTCCTTTGCCTGAGGACAGACTTACGCCATTTGTGAGACCTTTCTCATATACAGGCCTTGACTTCTTCGGCCCACTAACCGTCACGATTGGACGACGTACGGAAAAGCGTTGGGTGGCGCTATTCACCTGCTTGGTTGTACGCGCTATTCACCTCGAGATCGCGTATGACTTATCCACCGATGCATGCATTCTGGCTATCCGGAATTTTATAAACCGCCGAGGAGTCCCTGTAAGAATCCGTTCCGACAATGGGACGAATTTTGTTGGCGCCAACAAGGAAGCAAGACGATTTGATGAAGTTTTCGACTGTGGCCGAGTACAGGACGAGTTGGCGGCCAAAGGAGTTGAATGGGTGTTCAACTGTCCAGCTAACCCATCAGAGGGAGGAGCGTGGGAGCAAATGGTACAATGCGTGAAACGAGTGCTACTTCATACACTGAAAGAAGTGTCTCCACGCGAATATACTTTGCAGTGTCTTGTAATAGAGGCAGAGAACGTTGTGAATTCCCGTCCACTCACACATCTGCCAGTGGAACCGGATCAAGAAGAACCGCTCACGCCGAACCACTTCCTGTTGGGATCAGCCAATACAACGCAAACACCGAGTACAGACGAGCCGCAGGAGAATTTTTACCGCCTAAGAAAACAATGGCGAATAGCCAGACAACTAAGAGATCGTTTTTGGAAGAGATGGGTAGCCGAGTACCTGCCGACTCTGACACGCCGAGTCAAATGGTGTCAAAGGTCAAGACCAATAACTAAAGGGGACTTGGTGCTTGTCTGCGACGTGAACGTATTACGGAGGCAATGGTGTCGAGGTCGAGTTGAAAATGTGTATACCGGAGTCGATGGTGAGGTTCGAAGTGCAGATGTGCGTACATCCAAAGGATTGATGCGAAGACCTGCGTCGAAGTTAGCCGTTCTGGACTTGAATACGGGTGAATCGGGTCCGATCCACGGGGGCGGGGATGTTGCGGATAAGCCTTAAAAGCTGAACTTGTGTGAACGCAGCCTTACTCCTCTTCTTCCTCATTTCTGACATTTATCCCTTATCCTTTGTACATTCGCTTTACGCGCGAAACTAATTTAATTTGACACATTTGTCGTTTTTGCCATTTGTCAGCCGTCGAAGAAGAGGGAGTAAAACTGCGGTAAGTTAACTAAAATGTAGTACAATTAATGTAAAGCGTGATTTTTTAGCTGATTTGGTTTTGGCAACACTGGTTTTGACAGCTGACGTGTGTTTAGTACCTTGTGTCACTGTCAAACAGCTTCAGTTTGGTTTGCAATTTAACCATGGATCGTCTTACAAATGAACAACGCTTGCAAATTATTGAATTTTACTATCAAAATTCGTGCTCGGTTCGAAATGTTCATCGCGCGCTGCTTCCATTTTATGATCGGCATTCTCGACCTTCTGAGCAGTCTATTCGGAAGATTGTGACCAAATTTCGCACCAAATTTACTTTGTTGGACATTAAACCACCAACACGTTTACGTACTGTGCGTAGTGAAGAAAATATTGCGGCCGTATCAGCTAGTGTGACAGAAGACCGCGAAATGTCGATTCGGCGCCGTTCCCAGCAGTTAGGCCTTTGTTACAGCACTACGTGGAAAATTTTGCGGAAGGATTTGGGCGTAAAGCCTTTTAAGATACCTACAGCTGGTGCAAGAACTAAAGCCAGCCGACCTACCACAACGCCGAATTTTTGGTGAATGGGCTCTTGGAAAGCTGGCCGAGGATGCGCTTTTTTATCGAAAAATTGTGTTCAGCGATGAGGCTCATTTTTGGTTGAATGGGTACGTAAATAAGCAAAATTGCCGCATTTGGAGTGAAGATCAGCCAGAAGCATTGCAACAGCTACCAATGCATCCCGAAAAAGCCACTGTTTGGTGCGGTTTATGGGCCGGCGGCATTATTGGGCCATATTTCTTCAAAGATGATGCGAATCGCAGCGTTACTGTCAATGGTGAACGCTACCGAGCGATGATAACAAACTTTTTTTTGCCCGAAATGGAAGTTCTTGACTTGCATGATATGTGGTTTCAACAAGACGGTGCCACGCGCCACACAGCACGCGAAACAATGGCGCAATTGCGAGGCGAGTTTGGTGAACAGTTAATTTCACGTTTCGGGCCGGTCAATTGGCCGCCTAGATCGTGCGATTTGACACCATTAGATTATTTTTTGTGGCGGTATGCCAAGGCTAATGTGTATAGGGACAAGCCCGCTTCGATTGACGCACTGGAAGCCAACATCCATGCATTCATTCGTGAGATACCGGCCGATATGTGTGAAAGAGTATGCCAAAATTGGACTCAGCGGATGGGCTACCTGAGACGCAGCCGCGGTCAACATTTGCATGAAATTATCTTTAAACATTAAATTGCAAGGTTCAAACTATCGATTCAAATAAATATTTCATTCATTTTTTCGAATTTTTTGTGTTTTTTTTTTTTTAAAAGTTCTAAACCTCTTAAAAAATCACCCTTTAAAAACCTTATTCCTTCAGAAATAAACCCAGCAACATACTCACTGAGTTAAATCGTATCCCTCCCAGTCGCCGGCCGCGACAGTTTGGTTAATAAAACTACCTAAAGGAGATATTTTATATACTAGAAACATATTAGGACAAATATGGCGGTTTATTTTCCGCTTTTGGATATCATTAACTTCGATTTCGTGTGTAAATTTTTCTTAAGCAATGAAGAAAATGTATTCAAATTGTTTTTATTTTTCCTCAACTAATTTACATTAGCCGTGTTTTTTTGAGCTTCGATCTCAGCAAAGCAATGTAAAGTAGGATTTTCCATGCAATTACAACAACTACGCTCTACTTGACACTTGGAGACTCGGTTGTAGTTGTTGTAATCGCGTGCTGAAAATCCTACTTTACTTTGCTTTGCTGAGATCGAAGCTCAAAAAAACACGCCTATTGTTAATTTGTCATGAATATTTTAAGCAAATGTGCAATTATTCCTAAAAAAAAATATTATTCACATGTAACGAACAATTTTAAACTAAACGGATAAAGTTCTATAAACACTGCCAGCAACTTTGGCACAGCGGAAGTGGGTTGGTGAGCCGGAATTTTTGAAGTTTCGTGACATTTGTCAATACGAATATCTATGTAAAAATACTAGCGCACCAAATCGTGATCGCTCCGTAAAAATATAGCTTGTAGGCTAAGTAACGGGAAATCGGCCGGAGTTGATGGTCTCAGTATTGTCTCTGATAAAAACGTCACTTGCTCTTTTTTGTGTTGATATTTGTGCGATTGGAATATGTGAAGCTTCGACATAAGCATTTGTACATAAACAATTAACAACAAATAGATCAACCCGATTCAATTCGTTTCTTTTCAGTTGAAATTTCATGAAAATGTAAACCAACTCCACTAGTTGTCAAACTCAAACGTTAGAGTATTGGTAAATCTGAAGCAAATCCGAGAAAAAAATCCAGATTCGCAAAAGTGCCCTGAAATCTGAAAAAGATGTTTTTTTTTGTACCAAACGAACATAAAAATTGCTCTGAGAGCAAAAAAAAGTGCTCTGAGAGCGCCCAATCGAATACCACATTAGCTGAATTTAAGCTAACTCTGTTCGTTTACAGAAAACACACACAGGCCGGAGCCGTAAAAGCCATGCAAGAAAAATGAGGACGTTCAAGTATCTAGTTTATTAAGTCTGACAGCTATCTGACTAGATGTATCTCGGTTTTGATTGACTGAAATCGGTCATATGAGCAGCTGTTTCTAGTCAAGAAATTCGTGACTGAGTACTAAGTTGACAGTTCGCATATGTGGTTGATGTAGGAAAAGTGACGTTCACGACCAATCTAGTTTTTGCGTTCAGGTTACATCTCTTCCAGACCAATCCAGTCGACTTAAGATAACTAGATTCTTAAATGTGCCCAATGGTAAGATAGACAGCCCTAGCAAAAACAAACCATCTAAATTAATACATAGTCCATCTTTTGCATTTTCAACCTGCACTACAATACATTATACACTTATTTGTGCTTCTGCTAGATATACGGCTCCATTTGTTTGGGCTGATTTTATTGATCTTACTCTCCAGTAGGAGCCTTTTATAATGAGATTCGATGAATATAATAGCTAGTAGAAGTAGGTATTTATATATGTATATACAGGAGATGTCTCAGCAGAAAAGATGAGGTGGAGGTGCTTTGATCCTATTTTATGTACTTAAAGACATCTGTTCAGAACATCAAAAGTATGAAGTCGAGTACCTATATGTAGAGATACTCGCAATGGGTTTACTACGATTGATGGTTTTTGCAATCAAATATTGATCCTGTGGGATACAGAATGCTTGCTTTTGCGCATAATATATTCTGATGAGATTATTGTTTTAACTAGAAATTAGACACATCGAAGCTTGTGGTAGTCTTTTTATCGTTTGCTTGTTTTCCTCAACAATGAACTATAAGCATTGGTATTATTGGTGTATTAACCAGGCTTGCCGGATTGAATTGGAATTTTATCAGAAATTGGGCTATATATTTTTCCAAAATTTCCGACACCAATATTTTTTTTTTAGCGACTGTCTTTCGATCTATTTTTAAATCAACCATAACTACTTTTATCGTATTTTTCTTTTATTTTGAAATTAAAATTAATTCTACTTTCCTGGCTCTGATTTTGTGAACTATAAATTGAGCTATCGAGCTGGTTCAAGAGGCAGCAACCAGCAAACTTTTAAAGCGCAGGAGCTGTGAGTGCAATCTTGAGGGCTCGGAAAATTAAAACAACATAATTGTAAGGAACCACCAACATCGACGATTTAGGAGAGTTTGCAAAGTAAGAGAACATGATTTATCGAAATTGACTGTCAGAATCAGTTTACTTCGAAAGGAAAGGGCGCTTTATTTTCTCCTAAACACTTTCTGGAATCCCAAGCAAAAGGAAAATGTCGAAAAATTACATAGCTCAATAATTTTCGTCAGCTGAAGATTTCGATTACCTATTAACCAAGAAAAGAAAACTAATCGAATAAATACTAATTTAATGTGATTAAAACACGCTCAGTGCACATTCAAATCCAACGGACTCTAATGTAAATAATCAGACGTAACTAATTTCCACACATGGAATTCAAAAGCCTTTATAACCACCATATTGTATTTGCTCTTTTTTATATGTCTTTCTGATGGTGGCCAACCTGTCTTAATTAACTGTCAAACGAATTGAATGCATTTTTCGAAAAGAGTTTTATTTTTATTTGCGCTTTTCGCATGTTTTTCTTAGAACAATCGTTAGTTAAACAACTATTTTCTTTCGAAAATGACCAATTAATAAATTGCTTTCATTCCAGAGTACCAAAGCACAATTTTCCCATAATGACAAATAAGGAATCAACAAGTGATGGCTACTGCGGTCTGCAAATCTCAAATAGTTCTTCTTTATCCTGTGAAAGTGATTTATCATCGTTTTCCTTTGATAAGGAAATTGATACGTACACAAATCGAATGCATTCCGATGAATTGCCTACTTTCGAAATACGACTGATATCACCGCTTGGCAGGTCACCATCCCCAATAGACAGTGATCTGGAATTTCATTCATCACCCACTCACAGCAGTTGCATTACACCGACAAGGAACTTGAATAAAAAAACAAATCAAGCGAATTACAAGGACAATGATGATTTTGTGCCGCTTCAAGATATAAATGCGCAGATTAGTCCACCTAGTGACACCGAAAATGATACACTCAATGAGAGTAGTCGCGTGGACAGTTTGGAAACGATATTTGAAGGTGTATTCCTCAATACACCGCCACGACAAAAGCAACAGCGAAAAGGCAGTAACGGCAGTCGTAGTAATCTAATGGAGAAAATCGCAATAAATCGTTTAAACTTTGCTGCTGTGTCTGGCAAGGAGAATGTGTCGCACAAGGATGCAGGTGATACCAAGCTACGCGATTAACCACGAGAATCGGTGTGGTTTCCAAGTAGAAAGTTGTAGATGTATAATTTTTAGTTTTTTTTTATGTATTTAAGTTGTATTCGTACAAACGGTGAATAAATTGTATTATTCATTTGAAAATTTTGTTTGTTTGGTGTTTAAATTTCTTGGAATTGAAAGGGTGGCCTCAATGATATTACATATTGATTTCTTATTCCATAGATACCTACCTATAAAGATTTAACGGCGCACCGGGATGATTACATAAAATTATCTAAATTGCAATCTCAGAAGTGGACATGTTTGCTGATTAAGAAAAACGACGCTGTTATCAACGACTTTCCTTGTCTGATCATGAAGCAAATCTGTTCTGCTTTCAGTAATGTCGTGCCACATCCATCGTTGGTACCTTCCATTATATTTTTTTCAAACACGAAATTGGACAAGACATTTGTTAAAGACAGCTGAACTAAGTACACAATACAAAGAGTAAATAAAAGATGACTCCAAGTTTAAGCAGAAACCAAACATTTCACAACATCACCCGGTATATTAAAAGTATTTCTTACAGTGTAGTACAAAAGTAATCATTTAAAAAAAGAGATAACACTTAAATAATACCACTCGTCTTATTTTCTTCATAGAAACTCCATCCCTATAAATTCTTAGAATACTTGGACGCTGAGAATATTTTCACCTTAAGAAGACCAGGATTGACTTCACTCCATCTGGCAAAAGAAACACCATCAAAACCAATTACAAATGATAAGACATATAATACTTACTTTAGATTCCTCTCTTTGAGACGACTCTTCACTCTCGTCTTGATGGTCGAGACACCACCGGTACTGTGCAAACCCCGGCCTGTTATAATGAACACGTACTTGAAGCTACGAAATATGCTCCGGAGCTTCGCTATGTGCTTGTCGACAAAGATGTCCAAGCAGGCAATCGCCTCAATCACATGCAGGTAGTGCAGGTCAATAAAGTCGGGATTGTTCTGGGTAAGATCATGCACTTCCATGATACAATTCGCCGCGCGGTGGTTGTAGATGTCGATTTTCCTTTTGTGAAGGTTGGCGATTTGCGAATAGTACACCGCCACACCACTGTTTCCACGTTGAATGGCCTCCTTTGCCTTTTGGTAACACTCTGCACGCAATTGACAATGATGGGCAGCGTAATTGCGGGAATCTTCGAACTCTTTTAGGGCCAGACGTTTGGCTTCATCTGGGGACAGCGATCTTCTTCGAACGGCCTCGGATTGATCCTGATTCGACATGGAATGCATTTGTGTGAAGCTGGAGCTGTGGCTTATGTTATTGTCGGTCTTCGTTAGCTTCTGCCCTTGATCGACTTCCTTGGCCAGCTGGAATAAACAGAATTAACGATTTATGAAGAAGACGACTGTTTTAAAATATTACCTTATCATTCTCGTCGATTGCTTTCTCGATTAGTACCTTTGCCGAGACTTGATGGTCGACTGTGGCCGGTTGAATGGAGCCTTTCAGCACTTCCACGGTGTCGCTGAACTTGTTGTTATGCGCCGCTAGGATGTCATAAAGCGTGTCCTTGGGTATATTCGGGAAAAGTTCACATAATTTCATGCGCGTTAGGTGCGACGCCAAATCATTGGGACACTCATGCTGATTGGCAGATGCGCGACACTCTTCTTGCTCTGTTTTATAGATCATCCAAGCGTACTCCATGTCGAGCAGCTCCTTAATGTTATCCGGCGGTTGCGTACAGTTCTCGTATTTGGGATTCTTAAGCAGTCGTGCAAAGTCTTCATCTTCTTTGAGAATGCTCTGTCGCTGCTCCTCCATTTGATTGTACAGCGATTCCATCCACAGAAGGTAAAGCTCTCGCGCCAGTGTCTTTGGCATGAACACATTCGATTTGTACTTCTCCGGCATAGCGAGGGCAGGTATCTCGGATTTGAAAATCATCGACAACTGCCCGATGAGATCTTCCCCAAGATCAATCTCCAAAATTTCTGATCCGTCAGCACAATCCTCGCTGATTGTGTCATTCTCATCGGCATCCGTTTGTACCTGAATATCGATGAACGTCTTTTGACTGCTAGAGGGGTCGACGGTGGTGTGTCGTTTGTTGCGAATCTTCTTTACATGACTAGAATAGTGCTCATCTCCCAGTACAAAGCTGTTTTCGACCGCCTCCTTGACTTCCAGAAGTTCTGCAGTGCAGACACGATTTCTGGCGGGCTTCGGTCGCTGTGGCTTCGCATTGCCTTCAGCTATGGGAATGTCTATAATCGTTGGAGGCTCCTTCATGGGATTATCACAGCTACAGTCGTAGTTGTCACAATTTTCAATCAAATCGGATGAGGTGTCGCGGCTCACCAAATCGTCGTCCTTTAGTAAAATATCCACGGCCCAGTCAATGCTTCCATTGCATTTCACAAACAGATCCCACAGCTCTGCCGTCGGTTTATTTGGGTAAATCTGACGTAGCCCTACAAAAGAACTGTTCTCATTGAAGCACCCGACGCGATGGCGTTTAAAGTCATTTGCTGTGCTATTCAACTGATCTGTGGTTGATTGCTTTTTGTTGGGCACATTAATCGACTTTACACCTTCTTTCAGCAGTTGCAAGAGGCCACATCCCTCGTTTTGGTTAACCTTCATTGGCTGAACAGTTTTGCTTGGTGACGACGACACAGGAATACCCCAAAACTTGGTAGCTTCTTGTTCGTATGCCTGCCAGACAACTGGAGCTTTTGAAAGGAGTTGAACTTCATCGTCGTCTATGTGAGTTTCACTTCGCGATGGAGTCAAAGGCAAGCGCCAGAAGTTGCTGTCTTCTTTATCGAATGTCGCTGGCTCTTTTCCTTGTGGCTCCAATTGTTGCAGTTGTTCTTTTTGGTATTGTTTTTGGTTTTTCCGTGGTGACTTGGGAGCAATCGTTGGTTTCGCATCATTGGCGCTTTCGGCGCAACTTATTGCAGACTCGATAACTGCGTGCTCTTTGTTGGTTTGGGTCGGATTGGTTTTCACTTCAACAGTTTTGTTTGAAATATCCTTTGGAGTAGGTTTAGCAGTATTTTTTTGTGTTTGTTGACGTTGCACAGGTGCTGACTGAGGAGGTTCTGATTTGGGGGGCGGTGGATATGTTCTGTATTGCGGAAGTGGTACTGTGTATTTGGTTTGTTTCAGAAGCTGAAATGGTAACAAGTTATAAGTGTTAGAGTTGTATTCACGGTACATTTGCTTCATCGATCAAGTGAACATTTAATTCTATCGTTAGAAAGAAGATGCAACATCTTCGGCAACAAATCACGCAAGTATAGCGAGCAGATGGCTTGCAATACCAAGCCTTTTGAAACATGGGCAATAACATTATAATTGGGACGAGTAGGACGAGTTCTTGTAATCTATTTTGAACATAAAAAAGCAAGTACTTTTTTGACTAAGCTGCATAAATGATCAGCAAACTTTTCAACAAGTCTTGTGGGTCTATTTTGAACATAAAAAAGCAAGTACTTCTTTGACTAAGCTGCATAAATGATCAGCAAACTTTTCAACAAGTCTTGTGGGTGCTCGCATAGACTGTTGATCGTCGTTCTACCTACAGTACTTGGGTTTCTCCAAATGTGGAGAATGTAATAAAAACTTACAGCAAAAAAACAACTATCGCTGCCGTGACTATTCATAAAGCTGCAAATCTAAGATTTTTTTTCTGCTGACTCATTCTACGTAATCGCCGATAACACAATAGTGTGGATTCTCTGATATTGTAAAAAAAAAAATAGTTATCTGTGGCTCACCATTATCACATCTCTGGTAGTGCCAAACTCATATTTGTCTAACATTCGCTGAATTTTCATCTTCGGCACATTGTGGATATTCTTTGCGGCCAATTTTCCTGCCGAGTTTCGCCACGATGTCACTGGTTCCATTATCTTTATAATATATCCATTTTTAACAGCCGCCTGAGCGTATGGTATCATTTCCCATAGTTGCATGTGCGTATTGTCGACGATGATGGGGCTCCATCCAAGTGATGTTTTTTCACGTGCCCTTGACTGGCAATAATTGTGGGCGTCATCCAAACACTCGACATTAAATCTATATCTTCCCGTAGAATCGAAAAAGTAATCATCTGCACTGATCACAAAATCCCGACAATCCAAGCCAGGCATTAATTTCTGCACAATAGACTTGGCCAAATAAGACTTTCCACTTCCTGGGGCTCCACGCAATAGAATAAGTACTTTATACCCATTAATGATGTTGTCATAAACGCCCGCATAAACCGCAGGCAATCCTTGCGTATTTGGCTTAGACTGCTGCGCTGCGGTTCCATAAGTGTTTGCTTTTGGCACAGCACCACTTGCAGTCTGAAAACCTCTAGAAAAACATGGAGCGTTCGGATTTAATGCTTTGGACTTTGCTTGCTTAGGGTCACTATCGGCATTTATAAGACTATCAATACACATGTCCACTGAGCGGGTGAAAGTTAGAAGAGAAAAAAAAACACATTAGCTGCTATGTTTGTTTCGAAGAATTGTTAATATTAACTTACCATTCCACACACACTGATCGCAAATGTCGCGGATTTTAGACAAAGGAGTCCCGTAAAACATATCAACCAGTTGGCGGATAATATTTAGTTTGTCCGCACTTAAATCTGAATAGATGCTCAGATCGTACATTGGCGAATCGATTTCGTACATAGTAGTTGTTAAAACTTAAAGTGTTTGTTATTTGGAATACTGTTATAGCGCGGCAGGAACACAATTGAAATTGAAATGGAAAAAGTGCAGTGGATTGCAAAAATAAAAAATGAAAACAGACAAAAATAAATGCGCGCAGTTTTCTTTGTTTTGTTCTGGCATTCGTCGTGGCGACAACTCGATTTTAATTTTTTGTATCCCGTGACATTTTTGTAGATTTGGTTCATATGGATTCTATTATAACCAGTGCTGACACTTTTTTATTTTTTTTTAAATTCGGTCAGAATATCCGGTCAAAAGATAAAATAAGAATTTTGGACCAGAAGTCCGGTCAAAAATGGAATATAGTAATATATTTTAACAAAATTTATAAATGATATTTCAGAATAGCGAATTCTTGCATTAAAGTCCAATTCATGAACTCACATATCCTAGAAAAGAAATGAGCATAAGCAAGTGACTTCATGAATTTTTCGGGAAAACAGCTTGTAGCAAAGATAATGGAATACAGAGCTATATAAATTTCCAGTGGAAAAGCGGCTGCGTACAAGCAGTTTTCTCGAAAAATTCATGAAGTCACGCACCCATGCTCATTTCTTTTCAAGAATATATTGTGAGTTCATGAATTGGACTTTATTGCAAGAATTCGGTATTTTCTAATGTGTATTTAACTAATTTTTTTTCAATTTAATCAAAACCTCCACAAAAACTAAACTAGTTTAATACGAAACACAAAACAATTACACCGCGATGCCAATAAAAGCAAGACGATTGGAAGCCGGCCATTAGCAATATGTTTTTTTGTAGCTCACACGTATTCACAGACGGGGGTTGAAATTACAAAAATAACAACGTAAACAAATGGGTTTTGCGGGGACGTACGAAAGATATCAATCACTTTTATTCATTCTTCTCTGGCTTGTAGCTTGTAGGCAGCCGCCTTTCCACTGGAAATTTATATATCTCTGTATTCCATCATCTTTGATAAAAACAAAAACTCAAAAAGGGTAGAATTCAGAGTACCTACCTACGGAAAAATAAGAATTTTAGTTTTATCAAAAGTCAAAATATGTTGAAATATTTGATCCTATGTTTATACTTGATCGTACTTGTAAGCATATTATATTTTAAATCAATATAACCTAAACTTTCCACAATATTTCATTCGTTCTTCGTTCCATTTCACTGAACTGTATATATACCACCTTATCGACATCGATAACAAGCCAAACGTCAAGTCGTCACGAATGACAGCTCATCAGTTGTCAGTTGACAAAAAGAAAAAAAAACTCATAACAAAATTCCCAAATTGCTCTAGTAAATTAACAATTATTGTCTAAGAAATGTATTAGTGTCAATTATTTTTGAACAAAATTGCTGTATAAAGTTTGCTTAAACAATTCAATATTTATAAGATACCAAATTTTGATATTATCGTTCATATAAGGAACTTATCATAACATTAATTAAATTAAGGCCAACTAAACGAGTGGATAACAAGAAGAAAAACTTGAAAGAAATGACGTTCCAAATGGTCTAATAGGAAACAAGCACACAAAGTAAGTGAAGCAAAGAAGACATGAATTCAAAATTTGATTATTTACGTTTTAAAGATAATCCGGACACATCATGTACTTTCCGGTGGGCTGGCCGAAGGCCATAAATCTCACTCTAAACAACGAAGACAACACAATTCGTCATATCGCCTGTGATGCTGTGAAAATTCTTATCGCAGCGGTTGGTGAAAGTTTTCTTGGGATTTGGTATGCAAATCCCTTGATACCCATCACATTTCACCAACGAACGAAGGAGTCTGTTGACAATCATGGCAGTAATCGATTTATTGTGTGGAAACCAGATTCAAGTATGTTTGCAGTGCTAACTGATTTTGGACATCTATTGTTCTATAAGATTGAGGTCGATGGGAATAATTCGGGAGTGCTGACGCAGGTGGACTCGCCATTGACTACTTTGAAGCGAGACTCGGCAGAGTTGTTCATAAAAGAAGTAATTCCTAGGTTGTATCTAAAAGAGATCTGTTCCATTGCGATGGATTCGTTGATTACTACATTTTGCTGCATAAGTCTGACGGAAATTGTGGTGACTACAGCAAACTGTGAGTTCGTACGGACGCAGTGGGATGAATTCGAGGCGAATCAGGCGGCCGTGGATCTAAGAATCATACCATTCTATCTTAACCAGAACAGCAACTTGAAGAATCTCCCTCCAATTGGCCGGAACTCTTTCATATCAGCAATGGAGTATTCACCGTTTATTGGAGGGTTCGGCGTCGTGTTTAACGATTCCCGGGCGGCGTTTCTCAGCATTCACCAAAAGATGCACGGCTTCTGGGTGCCAGATGTGGATGATGCGACGGTCTGCAGCGTGAATCACAAGTTTAGACTACTCGCCTATGGAAGGCGAAACTCTGAAGTCGCAGTATATGCAATTGAGGATACAACTGGTGGGTTGGAATTTTGTCACAGGCTCTCTCTAAATTCGAAGGAATTCCCCGGCATGTTGGGTGCGGTAAATGAGCTTAAGTGGTCCCCAGACGGTTGTGTTCTCATTGTCGCTTGGGACAATGGCGGCATATCGCTTTGGAGTACATTCGGGACAATGCTCATGTCGTCGCTTAGCTGGGACTTTGGAATCCACGTTGATTTACTGAGGAATAACCCGCTCGTAGTTGATCGAATGGAGTGGTCCACCGAGGGATATCAATTATTCCTAATCCGCCGCGAAGGAACCGTTCTCCAGTTAAGTTTCGTAAAGAGCGCCCTCACTATGAACCCCTGCATGGCATCCACTTCGCATATTCTACTCCAGGCTGACGACACATTGTACCTGAATCAAGGCGACAACTTGGAGAGAATATACTTTGGCTCGAAATTCATTTTTCCCAACAACCAGCCGGCTGACGCGAATGCGAATCCCATTTCAGACAATTTGGAGGTTCAGAAGTCGGTGGATATATCTAGCATCCTCTCGGAGAGCAAATATTGGAGCGTCCTGCAATTACCACTGACTTATGCGGCCACCAACTGGCCGATTCGATACTCAGCCATTGACTCGGAAGGTTTGCACATCGCTGTCGCTGGTCGCACAGGTCTGGCGCACTATTCCCTTCTCAACAAACGCTGGAAGCTGTTTGGAAACGAGTCCCAGGAGAAAGATTTTGTTGTAACCGGCGGTCTGATGTGGTGGAATGGCTTCATTGTCATGGGTTGTTTTAGCCTGCTCGATCGTACCGATGAGATTCGCTGCTATCCAGAGGAATGCAAGCTGGACAACCAGTACGGCAATAAGATTCAAGTGAGAGCGCCAGTCATTTCGCTGAACATGTTCAAAAATCAGTTGATTTGCTTAACGGCAGACGGCATCGTAAGTACGTTCGCTCTGAAGAAGGTGAACGCATACAGCATGGACGTGTCGTGCATCTATGAAATGGACATAAAGGGTATCTGCATACATCCGGCGTGTATAGTCTCCTTGACAGTCACAAATCTCAAGAATGAGATCGCATTGAAGGCAAATGCCCCGGAGACGATAATCTTCAACGTAAGCGGCAGGATTCTGATGGTTCAGCGGGACGCGAGGACTAGTGTTATCAACCATCTGATGGCGACGTGCTTGGCGTCGTGTGTTGAATGCTTTTGGTTGTCAAACTCCGATCGGAGTCCCATGGGCGACTGCCTCTGGCTGTATAGCGGAGCTCATGGCATGCGCGTGTGGCTGCCAATTCTTCCGCCGAACGAGGAAGTTCGGGAAGCGCATCGACTTCATTCGTTCATGTCGAAGAGAATAATGCTGTCATTCCCACTGAAGCTGTACCCGCTGGTCATTCTCTTTGACAATGTAATCGTGCTGGGAGTGGAGAACGAGACAACTCTGTATACGAACGAGGTGAATTCTCACTTCTCGCTACCGTTCTGCTTGCTTGAGCGAAAGAGCCAGGTGTACCTTCACAAAGTCCTACGTCAATTAATCAAACGAAACCTGGGCTACAGTGCTTGGGAAATTGCCAAATCTTGTCGTGCGTTGCCCTATTTTCCCCACTCACTGGAACTGCTGCTGCACGAGGTGCTCGAGGAGGAGGCGACTAGTAAGGATCCTATTCCCGACGCTCTTTTGCCGAGTGTTTTAGACTTTATTCGAGAATTTCCTGTCCACATGCAGACGATCGTCCAGTGTGCTAGAAAGACGGAGATTGCACTATGGCCATATCTGTTCTCCGTGGCCGGAAAGCCAAAGGATCTGTTTCAACAATGTCTCAAGTCGGAGGAGCTCGAAACCGCTGCTAGCTATTTGATTATTCTGCAAAATCTCGAACCGTCCGCGGTTAGCAAGCAGTATGCTACTCTTCTCCTGGACATAGCTTTGGAGAACCGCAAATGGGAATTGGCCAAGGACTTGATTCGTTTTCTCAAATCTATAGATCCCAATGAGATCGACTCGCCACGCTCCTCTATGATTGTGAATCAGAAAATTGCCCCCACGCAGCAGCCAAACCAGGTCAACCCAAATCCAGAGGTCTTTAATCTAATCCTCGGCTCTATAGCCCGGGAGAGGAGCTTCTCCACCACCATTGTCGCAACAAATCGCATTGAAAAGAAGGACAAGAAAGACAAGGAGAAACGTGAGAGTATATCTGGCAGTGTCCCTCCTACAACGCCAACATCTACATCACAAAAGGACGTAACGACAAATGCCAACACCGGAATCACATTCCGTCGCAAATCGGAGCGTAGCATCTCCAAGGACAAACGGGAAACCTTCTTCATCGAAACAATACTCCAACGACAAGCACGCGTGCTATTGGAAAACTGCAAACTCATCGACCTCGGCTATATGAGTGCATTTTTAGACTTTCACCTGGTCAGCTGGCTGTCGCAAGAAAAAGACAAGTCAGCCAAGCTGGAGGATTTTGTCTCCGCGCTGATACTAATGCATAAAGAGCTCAAACTACCACCTCCGTACATAAACAACGGCAACGAATCCCATGATGCCGCTATGCTTCCAAACAACGATCTTTCCAAGTGTCGCAACACATCGAGTCAGACCTCCGAGTCTGGATACTTTAGTCTGCCTTTAGCAGAGAATACTCATCACCACCACTCTATTCCGGCTATCAAGGAGAGCGAGGAGTTCATCGCACCGTCCGCGTCGCGTTCGAATTCCCAGAACTTTGACGAAAACTATCCCGAGCGCAGGTTTTCATCCCTGCAGCACGATGAAATCACATTCGCCGGACTGACTGAGTTCCAATCGGAGTGCAGTGTAAAAGTCCTCCCCGAAAAACTGAGCGTGAAGATTCGCTATCTGCTGCAACTCTTCATCGAAGCCAATTGCATCGACTACGCGCTAATACTCTCCATCCTGCTGTTCGATGCTGCGTCCATTGGTCGCATCATCAACTTTGTCGTACGCAGTGAATCTATTGCGTCATGTAATCGCATTCAAACGGCGCTAAAGAAGATCACCCAGTGGTCGTTTGAGGAGCAGTGCATTTATCGCGGCTTCATGATAGCCCTCCAACCGCAAGTTTATCTCCTTGACCAGTATGTGCAGGCGTCGGCGACGAGAAAGCTCGAAAATGAAACTTCAGCCGGGGAGAACTCCTCCTTGGACAATGTGTCCGAGAACCTAGACACTCCACCCACCATCAACAGCAATGCAACGAACACCAATTGGATTGAATCGAAAAAACGCACCGAAATAGTGCGTCGCATGAGCAATACAGAGCTGGCAATGGCCAACAGTACGATATACAGTAACGTCACCAACAATGCCAGGAATGGCGTCGTCACCGGTAGAAGGAGCTCCAAAGAGCAACAGCAAATCGCCAAGAATGAGAATGGATTATGTCTTATAATGTAGAATTTTTACGGTTTTCTTTTGAGTCTCTCGCTGTAGGTAAATTATTTTATTTTTTTGTTCATGTAGAAGTAGATTTGTATCCCCTTATCCACCCAGAACATATATATTATTCCCGAAGAAATAACGAGTGATGTTAGTTATACATTGTTGAACATTTGTATTTTATAAAACAATTTTTCTAAATAAAAATATACGTAAGGTACAAGTTTTGAGTGAAAATATATGGTTGTTATTTAATTGCCGCAGCAACGGTTTTGGATACGTTTGCATAGTGAAATGATAACTTTACTAAATCGTTTAAGTAGTAAAGGGTGACCAGATAAGGTAGGGAAAAAAGTGTGAGATATAAAATTGAATCTGACTTTATTTTTCATGTCATTATGTGTGGAATTAGCACATCATTTAAATGGCAGCGCATCAAGCGGTCGGTCGAATTTTTGATGAGAAACGAGGTGTGCCGCCATGTCCTTAATCGCATATAACAGTCAATCTTTTATTGATGCTTGAACGAACACGAAAATGGGACTCGGCCGAGAAGATGATTTTTTGGCCAACATTTGCAGCACCCAATAAGCGAGCTCAAGGCGTTGTCTATGGTCGGCCATCCTCAATTCTTTCGCCAGCACAATCTCATATGGATTTAGGCCCAAATCCAGCGGCAAAATAAGTCGTTTTTACTTTCTGGCGATGCCCAATTCAGCTGATCGACACGAATCGACATTTCTGGGTCTTCTTCGATAAGTTTGTATGTTTTTTTTTTCATATCACACCAATCTCTCTCTGGTTGGTGGCTTAACGTCCAAAAGAGCGTACTCACGTTTAAACTTTTCCACGATGCGACAATTGCCTCACAATCAAATTCTGAACGTTCGGCAAGCGTGAAACGATGCATGAAGAAATGGCAAAACTTATGTAATTTTCCTTGGGAACACCAGATACTTTTTTCTGATCTCAGATCTTACGCGACCAATGGAACATAAAATGAGATTATTTTTTTTTTTGCATTTGCGTTGATGCGTGATTTTAGTCAGCTATTCTTAAGTTGTAATTTGTGTTGATAAAAACCCATTCAATTTATGTTGATATCCATTGCAGCGGCCAAATGTAAATTGTTCTCTATTTTAATATGGATTAATATGGATAACCATATTACAGAGTATTTTGACAGCTACATGTCATTGGTAACTCAGACAGCTGCAGAAGCATAACAAGCTAATCCAAACTATTCCTTAGGGCTCTAAAAAAACCAACACTTCCTTGGGACGGGGATATCCGTACTAGCGTGTATTACGATTCTCACCATCTTACTTCCCTCTTTCGATGTGGAGATAAATACTTGCATGAAAGAGGGAGTATTAATCTCCATATCGAACATGACAAGCCGAATTTGAACTGCCTGCTCTAAGGCATAACCACATCATCCAAAGCCCTTGGCGAATATAACCTATTCGAAATGAAAGCCCACAAGTAGGTACTGCTTCGTTTATGTTTATTTTTTGCTATTTTTTTGTTTTGATTTTTATTTGAAAATACCTTTGTATACTACACACTTCATTACTGTTTTCCCTTTTTGTTTCTCGTTAGTTTTAATTGTTAAAGTGTGTTTCATTAGTGTCACAGAAACAAGTCCTTACAACTAGATGAAAAAATACAAATAAAAATAAGAACTAAACTATCATCTCAAACGTTTTTTTACGTTTTTTTTTTTTTGTTAATCAGTATCAGTTTAGTGCTTTCCCAACGTCCACGGATAACAATTACAATAATTTCATTCGTTGGTAGACACATAGAGTCATATTTAACATGGCATGAGATAAAATGTTTGGTTTATCTTTAACTATTCTTTCTCACAAATGCTACATAATTTATTTAGTTTTGTTTTTCCTTTGTTTTGTAAGAATAAAAAATAATATCACTTGAGAAATATGTATATTTGTTGTATTTTATATTTAAATATTTATATATAAATTTAATTTCAATGCAGAGTAACCTTTTTTCAAGATTTCTGGTGTGTGTTTTTTTTTTTACAATTACCGATTTTCATAATTTTTTTTTATGAAAGTGTAATATGAGATAGAGATAGAGAAAGAAATGAAATTAAATGGATCAGGGAGCGTGACATTCGGAAGTTCAGCTGTCCAACACAAGACGAGTCGTTTACAAGTCATTTCGTTCGTTATAAATAAATAAATTAAAATGTTTTTGGGCGGGCGGGAAGAGGATAAAGGCATACACATTATTTGCCTTGTCTGCTCATTTTCAAATGCGCGAATGGATGTGGACACTTGAATATGTACAATTTGTGGTGGTGAATTATTACTTTAAATATATATATATATGTATTTTCTTTTCTTTTTGTTTACCAATGTGAATATGTTAAAGATTTCGATAGCTTTGATAACATAATAGTTTTGTTTTTATACCCCGTAATGTTGTATTGTTTTCACTTTTTCTTTTGCGCTAGGCTCAGACGTTTATTTTAATTTCAGCTCGACGTTGTGCTGGTACAGCTGCGTTGTTGTCTCAACCATTCCACGAACTCGTCCAGCATGACTGGCCCTATTTGGAGAAAAGCAAACGAAAATATTTGTTAAGACGGCTGCAGTTAAGCCAGTGAAGTAGTTGTTTGTTTAAAGCGCTAAACTTAAGATAGCACCTAGCTCTGATAAGCGTATGGACCAATCGGATTGCTGTCGCGGTACCCAAACTTATTCCAAATAATAGCGGACTCAGGCGGTGAATAAAATCTCTGCATCCGATTGTAAGTGATTGTAAGGATGATCTCAAATTAGGGCTGCTATATGGATGGTACCCTAGAAAAATCACTGCTACACTTATTCAATGTTATGCTAAACAACGGCAGCTGCCGTTCAATGCGTTGTCTAACGTCAAATCGGATTGGAATTTCTTAAATAGTATGACTTTTACCACTCATCAGGCGAAACCTCTTCCTCCCTCTAAAAGTGCTTAGATTAGACGACGTTTGTGGACCATGACAACCTACCGCCTTGTTTTTTGTCATTGTCTGACAATCAAACTGTCAAACTCACAATCCTCTTGCCTCAATCTTTTTTTCAAATTCGCCAATTTGTTTTCCTATCGGTGTTATGTCAATTAAGAATCCGTGTGACATGCAAAACATACAAAAAATACAAAAATAAATGCTGCCAACCGCGGCAGCCGTGGGGAAATGTGAAAGAGTTCGGGAATACCACATTTTTACATCACTGAAAGCCATTAGTTATTATAAATTGTTAAAAGGCGAATAATTTGATTTGTTTGGTTAATAAAACTACCTAAAGGAGATGTTCTATATACTAGAAACATATTAGGACAAATATGGCTGTTTATTTTCCGCTTTTGAATATCATTAACTTCGAATTCGTGTATAAATTTTTCTTAAATAATGAAGAAAATTTGCTCAAAATGTTTTTATTTTTCCTCAACTAATCATGAATATTTTAAGCAAATGTACACTAATTCCTTAAAAAAAATTCTATCCACACGTAACGAATAGTTTCAAATTTAACGGATAAATTTCTTTGAACTCTGCCAACAACATTGCCCACAGCGGAAGTGGCTCATATTTTTTGCGAGTGTGTTGGTGACTCCGAATTTTTGAAGTAACGTGACATTTGTCAATACGAATTTCTATGTAACAATGTTAGCGCACCAAATCGTGACCACTCCGTAAAAATATAGCTTGTAGGCAAGTAACGGAAAATCGTCCGAAGTTGGTGGTCTCAGTATTGTCTCTGCTCAGTATTGTCTCTGATTTTGATCACGGAAAAGGTCTTATTCTTATCATGCGTAATGCGTATTCAAACAACTCATAATGCTGAAACATTTTGCATTCCTGTTAAGTGCTATGATTTTTTACAGATATTTCAAAACAGTTCTGGGTTCACTATTACGTCGTTAATGACACGGAGGCATACATTCCAAGCAGCAACTACTAAAATGAAGTAGACTCTGGCGAAACCTGACCTAGAGACGTGCATTGCTCGATTGCTCCCACAACTTCTCATACAATTTTGCTTGCAACAAGTGGCTGTGTTGCAAAAACTTCAAAATCCATCTACTGCGCTTGCTCTCAGGCGCACAAAAATCAAATTCCAAAATACAGCTTCTACTTACATGCTCCATCGATGTCGTAATTCGATAAATCATTGCTTATTGTACGTGAGAACTCCAATATATTACACCATTGATCTTTGTTGATAACTTTGTACTTTGACTGGTCTAGAAATTGTGCAAACTGTAGAAACAATGGCCAGTGTTTGCCCAGGAGCAACTGTAGCATCGCCTTAGCTGTAACAATATCCATACTCCTTTGATCCGAATCCTGCAACAACAACAAATTATTCAAATCAAATCGACTCACTTCTCAGCCACATCACACTTTTCACTCACCTTGGCAAAATCGTACGCGTATCTGTATATACTTTTGAATATATTTGAATCGTTTAGTATACTCTTCAGATATTCCAGTTTTGATTGCATCTTGGTTGGAGAATCACATTCCAATTCGGTGAGGCCTTTCAACCACTCGTACTGACTAAAGAATCCCATTTGTGTGGCGCCCATCTTATAGGCCAAGACTAACATGACTACATTTTCTGGCTCCACGCCAATATCCTCACAGAATTTCTCCATCCCATCGGGACCTGCAACAAGAGACAGTCGCCTTTATATGAGAATCTCGGAAATACCCAATTCGCTTACCTAATGTGTCTGGCTCGTCGGGATTTGTGTATTCTCTGAACCACGCGATGCATCTTTTCGAGCTGAATGAGTCTTCGGATTTTATATGCCGTCTGGAACTTGTAAAGAAAAACAACAAATAATTGTATGAACACATTATCAGCACTGCTCAACGGTTGTACAAAAATATAGTCGAACAAACTTTGTGAAAATTACTTTTCCTTATCCATCGGGAGGTATATTGCAATTTTTTTATTTCGCAGATAAATATCAAAACAATTCGAACAAAAAAATAAACACTTCCAAGTCTTTTATTTTAACTCAAAAGACAAATTTTGGTTCACGAGTCGCGGTGACTAAAAATAGATCGTCAAAGAGAAAAGATTGGCCCACCTTCGAGTTTCTGTTACTAATTTCGAGCGACAGCAACTGCGAGAGAGCACATCTGTCGAAGGAAGCTGTTGTGGTGTTTTTTTTTTTTAACACAAAAATAATTATAAACAAAAAAGAACCAGAGTACATTGAGTTGCGGCAAGCAGCGATTTGCTTCGATCGTTTTGGCGAAGGGCATATTTCGATGGGTTGCTGTCTTTACTGCGATGAATAGTTGTTTCACGTGCAAAAGGTAAGTAAGAGGCACCGCAACATAATATGTCAACTTAAAGCGGGTTAGACATTTACAGGGGCAAATATTTTGACAACTGTGCCGCTGACGTCAGTCGACCAATTTAGACTACTTCTTCGCCTGCACTACCCATTCAATTTCATTCGACACCCAAGGACAGCTTAGTCACTGCCATTTTGCAAAGTCTTCAAAGATCTCTCTCGTGACGTTTTGCTGCGATGGCAGTATATGCCTCTCTTCGTTAACAGACAGTTAACTGTCCATAGCATTTCTGGGGCTAGTATTTACTTGGTCGGTGCTCCTCTGGTTGGGCTTTGTAATCTAATTTGACGAATATTGATGGGTGTTGCTGATCGGATGGACGATCTTTAGTCGTGGCCAGGTTGGAGTAGTCCGACGACGAGTCGCTCCGGCGCGTAGAAACAATCGTCGTGGGAGCGTCTGGTTTTGGTCTGCAGCATTGATTGATAGGTATCGCTCTTCTTCATCAATGTAGTCTTTGTGGTCGCTTTTGAAAACCCAGTATATCGGTGGATGGCGCTGAATGGCCTCTGCATTGAATGCTTGCTGGAAGGTTAAGACAGAAGCTGTCGACCAAAGTTCTGACGATCTACTTTAATATAAGCCTTGATATCTTTACAGCATGCGTTTAATGTTACATGGTGGGCTTTTGGATCGGCACTTTGCCCACTAGCAAGTAGTGGTCTAATGTGGTATGGACACCACAGAGTGCTCCTGTTAAACTTCCCGCCCATAAAATATTTATCAGCCACCATCTCTTTTCCAGCACTCGGACTAGTCCTAAGAAATTCTCAATCAAGTGAATTCTCCTTCCGAAGGACGTAAGGGTCAATTCTGAGAGAGCGTTAACAAGTCCTGTACTGGTATGACACAATTGCGGAAACTGTGTACTGTCATTCAGGGATGGTGGGAAACTCCAAAAACCATTGACTGGTCGACGCATAACAGGGTTTTTATTAAGTACGGCGGTTGCTCATACAATGAATGTATTATGTTTATGGGATACTTCTTCGTGTCGCCATTTTCACTTTCATATGTATTTAGAATGTATTTTGAATATGTACTGGGATATATTTTGTATCAAAAATTGTCACACATACACAACTATCTAATCATCGTAGTGAAAAAGTCAAACCATACGTTTGCTTTGTAGTTCTCAGATTTGGTTTTCAGCCACATTTTATGTTTTCCAGAAAAATCCATTTTCACGAGCCGAGGAAGAACAAATGTCAAAGGATGAATTGTTAGTGTATCAGCTGCCCAAACAGATTCTAAATACGTACTGTATGACAAATGCTTTCAATCACCTGACCCAATCTTTGGTACTTCCAGTAATTATTTCTTTATCACCAGCAAATGGTTTCCTTGATGAACGTAGAATCTAGGTACGTAGTATCTGGTACTGATAACAAATTCATAAACTGCAGCAATTGTTCACATCTTATGCAATCGATTATCTTCATTTCAATAATAATAATAACGAAAAAAAAAAATCCCTTCCATTGTATACTCTTACACTTACCTTGAATAATTATTTCTCTGTCTTTTGGATGTTTGACGTTCATCTTCGCCGGGTCCCATCTCAATATTCGATCGTCTTTTACCGCGGGGCATGGCAAGAAGGGGTATTGTGTGCGTTGTCTACCTTCTTAATTGTATCCAAATTTTCCAATTTGGAAGGTGATGCTGGTTGCTTCCTCCTCTGCCCCAATGAGCGTTCACAATCAAAGTTTTCCAAAATGAATTGAAACTTCTACCTACACGTACGTTTGCCCTTGTTAATACTTTTTTACAAAATAGAAATGAATTCTGAAATACAGCAAAAAAGAAAATAAAGAAAAAATTTTAATTTTTGTTTCAACAAGTTTCACAGTGCTCTGCGGAATAGGAAAAAATCACGAAATTTGTAATTAAAATGTTGGGGGAAAAGTACTACGAAGGATTTCTAGGTGTAGATTAGGTTCCCTGAGCAAAACGATACAATAGACATTAATTTATTATTTATTTCAGTTTCCGCATATACGCTGGAATTTTTGTACATTTAAAAAAAGTAGTTTTACCAAAGAAACGACATTTATTTCAGATTTGAAATCCGGAAAACTTTAGTAAAGATACCTATTCGGGGCGAAGCCGATTTTAAAGATTTTGACAGCAGCAGAGCAGGGAGAGAAATTTGTTTGATTGTACTTTAGGGTGGGAAGTGCGAATTCTTTAAAAACATGCACAAATCAAGAAAGCGGCTTCAAATTTGCAATTTAATTAAATAAAAGGTAATGTGAGCGATTGTTTTAATTTAATTTTATTAAATTTGCAATTGCATTACCCTTAAAAGAAGGAAGTTTTATTTTAAAACACCAACAAATTAGACAGCAAGTTCACTCTCTTTTTTTTTGGAATTCGGATGTGTTGTGTGAGTGCAATGAAAGGTTTTGTTCCGAAATCATTCTTAATTTCGAGTCTCGTTCTTTAGTGGAGAGTGATATGGGTATTTATATTAGATCGTTTTATCGGATAGGCAGTGTTATTACGCTTTTTCTAAAGGCAACACTCTTGGTGTTTGTTATCTTTTTAATTCGCAAAGACTTATAGGATATCCATATCCTTCTGGTTCCATTTGCGCCAAAATTGATTCAAATACCAACTTAGCCAAGGTGTTTCTCTACAGCGTCAACTCGGTCTATATAAGGCGTGTTTTTTTTTAGCTTCGATCTCAGCAATGCCAAGTAAAGTAGTATTTTCAGCACGTGATTACAACAACTACAACTGAGTCTCGAAGTGTCAAGTAGAGCGTTGTTGTAATTGCGTAATGAAAATCCTGCTTTGCTGTGCTGAGATCGAAGTTCAAAAAAACACGCTTTATATAGATAATAAATATCTAATAACAATAGCTGTAATATTGGAAAGGGGTGAGAAGAGGTTGTTGTTTGATCAAAATGTGTCTGAGATAAAAACATAAAATGGGTTAAAAAAATACAAAATTCCTAACTTTGCTCATAAATATAATACCAGTTGATCAATTGTATGTTTGGTCTTTTTTAATGTGGCTTAGAAAGTCTATATTTGAATCACATATTTACATTGCATATTCTGCCAATTTACAGTCATCAAAAGAACCGCACAGTACTTTATATCTCACATTCATGCCAATAATCGATTAGGTAGTTCAATGTGTACATCCCTGCACTGAACCAAAACAAAAAACAAATTTTCTAAACATTCCTTAGAGCTATTTGGGAATTCTTACCTAAAAATAAAAACATTAGTTGGTTTTACTTTTATATTTTTCTTCACAAGTTTTTCTTAAAATATGTCTGAGTACGAAAAGGTTCGCATTGGTAAACTCGTCCTTAAAGGAGAAAAGCCCAAGTAAGTGTTAGGCCAAATAACCAACCATTGAATTAGAACACTTTCTCGACACAGATCTAATAAAAAGCGAAAGAAGGATAAGGAACACAAACAAGAGAAAAAATGCAAAGTAGAAATTGATGAGGATGCTCTGAAACACGGTGGCTGGTGGAGGGCCAAAAGTATTACAGAAATTACTGGCACTGTAGCAATAGAATTCGCTGGCGGATCTTATGTCAGGGCTATGGACAATGGTTTGTTTACACTTGGTGGACCGCACAACGATGGCGATGGTCCCGACCCAGAGGAAATTTTCACCGCTTTTCCAATAAATGAAACAAAAGTGGCTTTCAAGTCAGGTTATGGAAAGTATTTAAAAATTGAAAAAGATGGTGTAGTGACTGGCAGATCAGATGCTGTCGGTAGCATGGAACAGTGGGAACCCATCTTTCAAGATGGCAAAATGGCTTTACTGAGCGATACTGGACACTTTATGTCCATTGATCCGGAGGATGATGCATGTGTAGCACTGAGAAAGAAAGTTGGTGAATTGGAAGTTGCAGTAATTCGCTGTAATGCGCCGAAGGAATTAGTTCTCGATGAAGGACCGAAGGAGGAAAAGGGCGATTTAAACGAAGTAGAGAAGAATTATGTGTAAGTTGGAATGAAGTTACATTATTTGTCCTACAATTTTGACTGGTTTTCCTCTCTTTTATCATTTTAGAAAGAAATTTCAGAAGTTCCAAGACAAGAAGCTGAAAATAAACAAAAACGATATCAAGGAGTTGGAAACGGCCAAAGAAACTGGTACGCTTCACGAGGCGCTCTTGGATCGCAGGAGTAAAATGAAGGCCGACAGATATTGCAAATGAGTAGCTGTGAAGCCAAAAATAAAGTTTTAAGATAGAACAAATTGCATTCGTATTAAAAAAATTTCTAATATTACAGTGACTGAGTAACACCGAATAGAGCAGTAAAGTATATAAATGTTTCCGAGTTATGTAAAACTATTTCATGAAACTGTTTAATACACAATTTTGGGTACCTATTTCTGAGAAGGAGCATAGAATGCTTTTCTGTTCCGCCAGTTTTCACTTGTGCTTATTATACTTATTGTTACAGTTTTCCTCGTTACCCAAACATGTTGTTTTTGTATTCTGTCAAAATTATGCCTGGCTAAACTTCCCTAATATTAGGTCTATCTCAGCAAAGTAAAGTAAAGCTTAGTTCATTACAAGAATGCCCAATAAAATAGTTTAGAGTATTTATCTGATAATGTGGTATCAACCGATGTAAACTGATTCCTGACTCTGAGCACATCATCAGAAAAGTTTAACATACCTACACTGGCGCTGTCAAGTTATTTTACTTCAGAAAGAGTGTTTTTTGTTTTTGTTTTTTTAAACAGCATCGTAGTGGAATTTTGTGTGAATTTATATGAAAAGGTATGAACGCTAACTTTACTTTTGTTTGTCTCTACCTATGTACAGTTTTGGTATTCCTGTATGCTACTCTTTCTTATAATTTCGCTGCACAGAAAGCTGAAAAAAAAATGCTTTAATATTCAAATGTCATTTCATTTCATACACATATTTCCATAATTCTGTTCATGGTAAGTAGGTATATCCGTATGCATATATCTACATATCAAAAAAGAACTTAAAAAAAATAAGGAAAAAATTATACTTGGGTACACACAATAGCTTACCATTTCGTTAATGTCCGCATACTAATATAGATCAAAAACCTTAAATTTTATAAAACGACCAACTACCCACGCAGATTGCTTTCAATAGACTTAATAATGTCCCTATCTGAATTTAACTTGAAGACATACCTACGCTATTAACTACGGACCGTAAACATCCATATATGCCTAACCATAACTTGTAGTGATCCATGCAATGCCATCCATTATAATACACCTCGACTAATTAAACTTATCTGTGCTCCCGCACACTAAACACAAGTTATAATAATACGAGCACTTAACATAACATGACGATAAAAACTCTCCTTATAAGCGCATGCTACGGTATGCTATCTCACAAAATATCATAATTCTCCAGCATTAGGTATATAATTAGCTATGCACATAAATATAAAAACGTCAGGTTCAACGACACACCATTTATACATCTAGTGCGACCTTTCATGTTTCGGGGGATTTTGTTTGTATTGTTATCACCTTAAACCCTTTAAATACAAGAAACGCATGAAAAATTAACTCGACTGTCCTTCGGCATACATTTATCATCTGACACAGGTGTGTCATCCTTTTTCTCCTTGCTTTCGAGGATGCTTCTCATTTTTCATGGTAACACTTCTGACGACCTCCTTTCGTAACCGCATGTAAGAGAGCGGATACGGTATGTTTTTATTTAGAAGTACTTCCTCTTGTGCTGAAAATATTGCACAAAACAAAACGCATATATGTATATACCCTTGTACAACAATGAACCATAATCTGTGCATCCAGGCTCTATACACAGCACTTAAGTTGTAGTACACTATTCTATACAACTACACAGAGACCATGAGATATTACTCGTTCACAAATCCAGAGTTTAAAATTGAAAAACTTTTTTACGCTTATTTCAAAATTACTTTCTTAACAACTTCTTGCAGTCGAAAATAAACTCAAAATGCTCTATTAACCGGCTGTACGGTGCATAAACTTCAAATTATGTATTTTCATTCAAACGGCAGTTGCTATTCACTAAAAACGCAATTAAACGGATGTCCATTAACGATGTGATGCAGTACTTGTATTTTAGTTTTAAGTACTTTTTAAGTTAAAGCCGATAACTTTTTCGTTATGAAAGGATTTCGACAGTAGGTGCTTACCCTCTTTTGAGAAATAACTAAGTATACCTAACTACCTTTAGTGTGCAGGTACACGCCATATCATGTTCGACAAAGGAATGTTATTTAAATTTGGGAGGCAGAATCTATAATCTAATTCAAATTCAATATTGTCCATTCAGATAGTAAAAGGGGAATTCCTCGCAGTGCAATTTAACGTATCCCACAATCTCACATTATAAATATATAATGCGGTTTCATGCTTTGACATAGCTATAGTAAAAGCCAAAAGTTGTCGTACTGATCTCTAAAATTAAACAGAGTTGTGTTAATGGAAAATGTGCTTTCAATAAAAATCGTTTTCTAAGCTGTTATTTTGTTTATGAAACTCACTTGGGCATTTAGCTGTCAGGTTGATTACTGTTTAGTAACTCAGGTCAGTTAGTGCGTTCTGATTGTGCTTTAAAGAAAAAAGGAACACAAAGCATTGATTTAAGGGGAAACCAGAATAGAGTCGCATTCGTTCTGTAGTTTCACTCTGTCATAACTAAATGCACACGACAAAGCTTGTCCCGCGCGAAGGCGAATCGAAAATTGAAAGTGGCTTCCATTGTTCGCATGCGACAACGATTATTCAACTCGAGAAGCGAAAGAGCCATACGTGCCTCCAATGTAACGTCGTTTTAGATTTGGCGAAAAGATTTATTTATTTTTTGATGGAGATTGCTTTTCATCTTCGATTTGCCAAAAAAAAATTAATCTTTATTTTTATCTGAGGCACTTTTGAGAAATTTCGATTTTTTCTCAGATTTACACATACTTTCACTAATACCAATGTGTATGCGGTTATGAATTGTTTATCGTTGGAAGGATTGCTTTTTTAACTGAACTATTCATTTTTCGAATTATAAATGTGTGAAAATCATTTGAAAAGGACTTCCAGTGCAAGTGGAAAAAAAAATGTTTGCGGCCAGGTCAATACAAATAAGAACCAATAAAATTCGGATTTCATGTTCGATTTGATCAAATCTCAGATAAAAATCTGAAAAGCCAAATCGAAAACGACATAAGTTTCCAATAACGTATCCATTTTAATTTGATAGCTTGGTGGAAACGGTGAATATGACAAACCATTTTGGTAGAAAATAAAATATTTTACTTTCAGATTTAATATTCATCTTGACCGCACCATTCCATTCTACCCACTGATTGGTTGTATGATTAGCCAGATCCAATTGAAAATGAATGCGATCGAGTAATGCATCGCTGACCTCTAAACGCTTCTTTAAACGGTATCCAGAGATATTTCAAGAGAAATGTTAGGGAAGAATTGTAATACGATTGTATGACGAATCCAGTTTAAACCATTGAGGGATTCCCCAAATTGATAGTGAAGCTAAGAAGGTGTATTATGGTTTTCCGATCTTGATTTGTGGCACAGATGCATGTTTTTTGTAAAAAAAAAAGACTTATTTGCTGACATATGTTTGTCTGTCTGTTTGATGCACGCAAATGAATGCAGCTGTTAATTTAATTGTAAAATGTTTCAAAATGTCGCCCAGGAGCGTTTATTATCGTAATACATAATTATTCTACGGTATTTTGAGAGATAGCAGTTAGTTTAAGTAAGCTCGTCTGTCTAGGAAAAACAAAATTTAAAACTTACCATTCAAACCAAATGTACTGTTAAACACCACTGTTTACGTCCATATCAGTTGAGCAGCACACATATCGTAACTCACCCAACCAGAAAGGCATGCGCGCAAAATCTTCCACCCTCCTTCCGTCCGCATTGCAATAATCATCATAGACTACCCCTCCGCCATAAGGTACACAACAAGCAAACACTAACAACACCAGCCGAACCGTACAACAACACGGAAAACAACCCTTAGAATTTATAGCTTTCACTAGCGTACACAACCACCACCCCCTAGCATGGCAATAACATCAACATCGAACACCCACCCGGCACAGTACAAGCAGAATCAGCAGCAGCAGCAGCACCAACGCCAAAGAAGCGATGTTTTTCCTCCCTCCGTCGTAACGTAATACACTTTCACCACCGCGTTGTAGTCGTCTGTCTGACGTCCTCGTCGTAGTCGTTTGCTTGCCTCCTCACAGTAAGAGCATTTAGTTCTTTGCTAACATTCGGCGATGCCAGTTTAGATAGACGCGTATCCTGTCGTTCGTCGCTTCGTACCTATGATTTACGAAATAGCCAAACACTCACTCGGGGGAGGCATAAATTAATTAAAGTCCGCGTAGTGTGAATTCGAAAAGATACAAAATCCTTGGTGGCAGGGGATGTTGAATGTGAATTGTGATTGTGAATGAATGTCCTTGCGGTTATACAGAGAACTGGAATTGAAATTCGAAATTTTTGAATAATTCAACCGCGAGGGATTACACCCTAAGCCTTCGGTTCCAAATTTGAATATCTCTCTCTAGTCTCTTCCACCCCGCATTTGAATTACATTTGTGAATATCGCCGGCATAAAGTCCTTTGTTGGTGCTTAGTTAAACCCCCGAAAAATGCCCAAATAAACATCGCATGTGCAGGAGAGTCCATTTCGCATTGCTGTCGTTTGTGTCGCCGCCGGCTCAGCGTCTCGCTTAAATATTTACAAAATTAATATATGTAACGACTTGTGGAGGTTTCCTTGTTCGTTGTTATCGTGTACGCACGCTAGGTCATATTAAGTTACACACGTTTTCGGGACAATCGAAATAAAAAGCGAACAATACAGTTTCGAAAGTAAACGTAGTGCTCCCCAAGAGAAGACCTTCAGTCACTTGGTCGACGTCGCGCCGCCACAGCCACCCCATTGTGCATCGCGCGCGCGAGAGAGAGTTTATAGTACTTTGTGCATATCCGAATGAATAATCATCGCAAAAAGGAGTTTTTTTCAACTAGAACGGCTTCGTATCGAATTGCAGAAGAGATACCTACATACACACGTTGTAGTATAACAACGGTATCCATGAACAAGTGAATAAGTGCGCTCAGGTGTGATTACAGCATTAAATCCGCTTGTGCTTTGTTGTTGGTCTTGCTCCGGTATTCATTTCAGCTTCTTAAAGTCGTTTACCATTAAATGGTTGAAGTGTAAGTCCGTGGTCTTGACGAGATTTTTAGTGCAGTTGTGAGCCGAAAAAGATTTCTGGAATTAGTTGTGGTCGGGTGGAGGTTTTCAGCACAGGCGGGGGTGAAATAGGAGAGCGGTTTCTTTTTAAAAGCATACACTTGAGTGGGATCTTGCTGACATCGTAACAAAATGGATACGGAGAGGAGACGATTTGTGTAAGTTGTGATTTACTTGGAAATAAAAACAAAAATGCGCAGATACAGTTGCTCAGAGAATTGTGAAAGGATAATAAATGTTGTTTTGGTTTGGAGTGCCAATACATCTTCTTAAACGGTGATTAGGTTTTAAAATAGACTCTTAAAAGAAATCCTTTTTTTATAAATTAGACATGGATATAGGTTATATATGTTACTAAGCAAAATAGGGATGCGGCTAGTTAGAAGTTAATAAAGAAACGGCATATACCTTAAAATTTGAGACTTCTGCTGGTCTATTGACCGAAACTCAATACTTCGAGCCCCGAATCTAAATCATCGGGGGCAATCCCCACCAGAGACAATACTGAGACCACCAACTCCGGCCGATTTCCCGTTACTTAGCCTACAAGCTATATTTTTATGGAGTGTTCACGTTTGGTGCGCTAGTATTCTTACATAGAAAATCGTATTGACAAATGTCACGAAACTTCAAAAATTCTGCTCACCAACACACTCCCAGGAGATATGAGACACTTCCGCTGTGGGCAAAGTTGCTGGCAGAGTTCATAGAATTTTATCCGTTTAATTTGAAATTGTTCGTTACGTGTGGATAATATTTTTTTTTAGGAATAAGTGCACATTTGCTTAACATGTTCATGAAAAATTAACAATGTAGATTGGTTGAGGGAAAATGAAAACATTTTGAGCAAATTTTCTTCATTATTTAAGAAAAATTTACACACGAAATCGAAGTTAATGCTATCCAAAAGCGGAAAATACACAACCATGTTTGTTCTAATATGTTTCTAGTATATAGAACATCAACTTTAGATAGTTTTACTAACCAAACAAATCAAATTATTCGCCTTTTAACAATTTATAATAACTAACCAATGGCATTCAGTAATAAAAAAAATGTGGAATTCCCCAGCTCTTTCACATTTCAACACGGTTGCCGCGGTGGGCTGCATTTATTTTTGTATGTTTTTGCAAGTCACACGGATTCTTTTTTGACATAGCACCGATAGGAAAACAAAATGGCGAATTTGAAAAAAAACTGAGGGGGTCAGCGGCAAGAGGATTGTGAGTTGGGGGTCTCAGTATGGTTTGTCTATGATCCCCACACCGGCGTAGGAAAGATGTCTAACTTAGTCACATCACCTTATTCAGAACCTGATGTGATAGATAACGGCATTACGTAAAATTTCGTAAGAACTTTTACGAGTTCGTACAAATTCGTAGGTAGAGGAACTATCCTTTTTAGAAAATCAAAAAAATATGACCTCGTTTCACTAAATTCCTATCATCTGGAGACATGACAAAGAGTTTGTTGGGAATGTAGAGGCCGTAATAGTACTGCCTTTTTCGGTTAGAAAGTGGTTAGCCAATTACAGTCCGGGTGGACCCGGGCCTCAACCAACAAGAGTATCTCCACCCACCACGATCTCTAGCCAACTGCCTCAAGTTTCGTACGAGCAGTTGGTTAAGCCCTCTTCCCCTTGCGTGCGCCCCCTGAGTCGCGGTCTTCCTCTACTGCGCCGTCCCTCGGGTGTGGATTCAAAGACCTGACCCAGCCACCTCAGTCATTGGACCTTCACTAGATCCTTGGCTAGGTCGACGTCGCTGTACAGCCCGTAGAGTTCGTCATGGTATCTCCTCCTACATTAACCGTCTATGCAGACCAAGAGTAACCTCATCGGCTTTTGAAAGATTCTGCGCCATAGAGCAGAACTGGGACGGTAAGGGTCTTAAAAAGCCTCACTTCCAGAGAGGGCTCTGCTACTTAATTGCCTTCTTAGCCCAAAGAAACAGCTATTGCCAATTAGTTATTCTACTAATGTCAGAGTTTATGACGGAGCCTAGTGCCTATGTAGATAAAGTCCCTCACCACCTTGTGGGAAACGGCGGTTATCGTTATTTCTTTTCAAATCTTGCCAAACCCAAATTCGCATAATACCTTTGTATTCCAAAGATAATACTGACGGTTTCACCAATGACTTCATAATGTTCTCCGAAACCTGTTTGCGGATATAAAATGATATCCGATGGTGCACCTATTACTCGGAACCAGGAAACAAGGGTAGGTGTCTCCACTACCAAGTTCACCACCGATCGCCAGATGTGCTATAATCATTACAAAGTGGTAGAAGGGTGTGAAGATTGGGTAAATGCTGTAGTTTCGCCCCAAACCTCAAAGGCAATCCACCGTGAACAAAGCGGTTGGCGTCGTTGGTATACCTACAACTAATCTGCGTCGTAAATGCTCATTGGCTGTGGGTAACCATCATCGATTCTGAAAGAGGCAAGGGGGTAGGGAAACTGGTTTGTCGCATGGAGTGGGACTTTCTTGTGTGGCTGAGAAGCAGAATCACCATATTTCACCGTACAGTGTTCTTGTTGGATTTTTTTTTTGTATAGAGTGTCGCGTGAGGTCATATAGACGTACATCTACGGTACCTTGTTCTGGTATGTTCCATTTCTTTGGCGCGTCACTTGTGCTTGTTTTTGCATGTTTTTGCATATTCGCAAGTTTTGCTTCAGCTCGTTAGAGAGCAGAGAGTTGATTTTGGGCGGTGGGCAAGCGCGGTTGGTCGTCTTGGGTGTGCGGTAGTGCGGTGGACAATTATGTTCAGAAATAAAATAAAACTTAGTAAATGTGCTCGTCTTCGTTTGGCGATATAACAAAAATAAAAAAAAAAAAAAAAAAAAAAAAAAAACTCGTAATTAAATGGGGTTGATCACAGATATATCTCCAGTGTCGTGGGGTCGATTTGTGTCGCGCAAAAGTTTGACGAAAAATAAAACAAACCATATATATCTCGTGTAAAAAGGCACTCCAATAACGGTCTGCAAAAACTTAAGTGATTTTTACACCACGGAGTAACATCTCACGTGGCATCTCGTCTTGTGGATCCACCCAGTGACATTTAGTTTTGTGTTCCTCCCATCCCCCCCGCATGCAATTGTATCGGCACCTTGAGAAGTGAAAGTGATCTTGCCCCAAAACTGAACCCAGAGATATTTAGTGCGTTCTATAAATTCGCCTGTTGACACCATACCAACTATCAGTGTCATCGTAGGCACCGATCCGTAACCCCTGCACCCCCACAGGGAATGTGTCTAACACGTGCTTTGAGCACCAGGCCCGAAGGGTAAAATTCCCCCCCCCAGCCTGCACCCCCCCCCCCGGTTTGCGGTATACCACCGCCGGTAACAGTAACTATTGTGTGCACCAACATTCAGAGACCGTTAAAGGCCCCCCCCCCCCCATCCAGTGCTACCCCAACACAGAGGGAATAGTAAAACGTGGCCACGTGTACGTGGCATGATCCGGACACCACGCGATGCCAGGACCGACCATGCGGCGTTCATCATCTTTACTTGCTGTTCCTCCCCCCCGGCTACTCCACTCAACCATAGGATTAGTTTTGCTCTTCTTGTATTTTTCATTATAATTATAGTTTTTTAAACGATTTGTTTTTATTTTTTTTTTTTTTTTTTTTTTCTCTTTTTTTTTCTTCTTCTTTGTTAATAGTACTAATTTTTTTTTTGATATAAAATAAAAATCATTACCCTTGAGTAATATTCCCCCCCCCCCCTCAGTCATATCTCCGCGGTCTATAAATTAATTACGGACGCGTCGTATCTCCACCTACTTTTCGGTAGAGAACCCATTCGTACCGGGGTAATTTTTAATATATATATATATATATACCATTTGGATAACTTTTATTCTTCAAGCGTCCACCTCTAGCTTTAGCTCCGCGTAGCCCTCATCTAACACCTCAGGACGACGTTGTGCACAGCATCTACCCCTGCAGAGGAATTCGGGTAAGGGTTTAATCCCGCATTTAAGACGTGGTAAGTCATAAACGCACTTGGCGCCTTATCTTTTGAATATTATATATATGTATATACATGCCCTTATTAACTATATTAATACACTCGTGGTTACGAAGTGATCGGTATTACGTATATTAGTTCCGCGATACTGTTTACCTGGTGATCATCCCTTATGTTCACTACGCTTCGAATATCTCGATAGACCACGGACTGATCCGACAACGAGGCAGAGGAGATATTATAATTATATATATATTTTACTCTAATTTCGTAATTTTTCTTTCCATTTGTTGAATTCCATAGTTTCACCTAGGATTAAATTCAATGTGTTGATCTAGCTGTAAGCCTTGAAGTTTCCCCTAAGGAATCGTTTATACCACTCCCGAGCTCATGTTCTCCTGTATTTGTGTAGTTTATCTACGGGAGTTGTATTAGGTACTAGGTTGCCACCCTTAGTAGTAAGAACCTGAGATTATCGTAATATTCTTTATATTTTTCTTTGTGAATTAAATTATCCCAATCGCTTTTTGGGAATCCCGATACAAATGAATACCTGGTTGGCTTCTTATTTCGATCGGACATTTCTTTAGGATAGCAGAAATAGGTATCCGGCATAAGCTGGCCGATGGTAGTATACCTTACCTGATCTCCATGCGAAACAGGATGCGCGGTTAAGTATTTATTTATTTTGGAAGTGTGGATGACGTCGGCAGACGCAGGATGGTGATTGAGAGGGTGTAAAAGGGAATCGAATCCCATTGTATACAATAGGGGTGACTATCAACATGATATTTTGGAAGACCGTAGTCACCAAGGTGGTTGTCTGGGCTTCTCTACCCAGACACCATAGGGGTGGGTTATCTTCCGAGGGAGCCTCCCCAACTAGCCCCCTCCCTCTGGAACGCAGTAAGAGAGAGCCAGCGAAGATTGAGAGATCCGTTATACCTTTTGTAGTTTCTGTGGGTTAGATTCAGACTGGTATTTCGAGAGGATATAATCCCGCGACCGTAACGAAATTCATAAACCGACATTTCGAGCCACTCTTTAGTAAACAGAAATTCTCGAACACCAACCGGAGACAGGCATGTAAACAATGTAACAACGTTCGCGTGTAGGCGGCAAGAACCCCCCATTCCGACGAGCTTAGGACGGAGCCCGACTAGCATGCCTGCGCTGCTTTTCGCTCGAACACCCTCCTACTTAGTGGCCCGGACTGCCCTCTCGCAGGTCCTGTAGTGCGGAGGTCATAGGGGTCATGAAGAGTAGGAGGTTTTTATTAGACAGCCGTGTTTGTCATCTTTCGCTTGTGTTACTCACGGCCCATATAGAAATACCTGGTATATGTATATGGTTCACCACCCAGTGGATAGCTGGTAACAAAATGAATCCGATCTCGGGTTTTTTTGATTTTTATTTCCTCTTGACGTGCCAAGATGGCACGGATAACTCGGGTCCTGGTTGAAAATTTGTACAACGCTTCAGGATACCTTCTATCTAGCTGGTGGGTGGAATTCTAAAATAAATTTTTAACGTTACAGGATGGCGCCCAACGTGGGGCCCGAAATGTCCCGTTGAGTTCGTTATTCTCGTTAGGTCCATGTCGGAGACGTTCGACGCAAGACCTCGACCAAGTTTTCTCAGTCTATATCCAATTCGATATGCCAAATTATATTGGAATAGGTCAGGATCAGCTGACCTACCCAAACTCATATTTTTGCGTGGTTTTTAATTTTTTTTTGCTACCTTTGATCGAGCTTGCTCTCAAGTGGTTTCGGATATAATTGTCCTTTGTGGGAATTTACACCAGGGTCTATCCCCTTCCCCTCTGCTTCTTCCTTTAGTGTATCTTGTATTGGCGGTCCGTTCAATTTCGTGGCGTGTAGCCCAGAATTACGTTTTGCTGCCAGCAAGAATATACGGACCCGTTCTCCCCTCGATCGCTTTAGCCTTACACCTGCGCCTGAAGCTATGCATCCCTTTGGACAGGGTAAGTAGATCGACTGTCTGCAGATTTACTAAGCGCCTTTAAGACTTTAGCTCATAGAAGGTTTGGTAGCTCTGACCGGTAGATTAGTGATTTTGTTCCTGATTTACGTCTGTAGCAGAAGCACTCGTACCTTCTTTGATTGTATCGATCTGTAGGGACGCTGAAGTAGCTGCCACCCGATCGAAAAAATTAAGCACGACTGTCTTTCAACCCTTGCACCATTCGTGCGTACTAAACATACTCATAGCAGATATCAACCTCCTGCCAAAATCTTTCCTAGCGCTCCGTCCGGTCAGCATCGGATTCTGTCCGCGCTGATGTCTGTTGCTGTTGCGCCAAGATGTGCTATATATATATTTAACACGTAAGGTAGCTTTGTTCCATCTTACGGAATCCCATTCCATCTCTCTCTCTCTCTCTCTTGCTTCTGGAGTGTCTGACTCATCCCACCTTAGTCTGTAAGCGAAGTCCACACGTCCGAAATTTGTATGAAAATCTTTTGTCTCAGTCTTACCAATTAATTTACCAGTATAACTTTAGGTTACGAATCCGTTAGTTAGATAAGAGTCTAGTATTAGTTTTTTTTATTTTTATTTTTTTTAAATTGGTTGTTGTGGTGGTTAGATATCAAGCGGTTCAGTTAGCACGTGCCCAGATTGGTCGTCCCTTAGGTCAGTTATCGCATCTTTCACTTATTTGGAGATGTCGCAGCCTAGTCCGCCGTCTGATAGGCTCCTACGTCCCAAGAAGGATAAAAGATCTAAGGACACGCGAATATCGTTAGGCCCGGTCGCAAAAGTATCTCGCTCAAAGGCCCGCACATCCAGTCTCAACCCCGCTCCGTCTACGTCCCGTGAAGCCCTTAGTCGCCTCGCGAATGCCAGCCAAGTTGATCCGCCTAACATGGAAGGTCCTTCTAATATACCAGCCGACTCTGATGTCGAGTCGGATGCCGAAAACCCGGAGGCAGTCGATTTGGCCCAATACGTTCAAGAAGTTGTGACGGCAACGGTAGGCCTCAGTCGTACCGACGATCTACGCGTGATCAGGGAGGAGTTGGAGAAGAATAGGGTATCGACGAGAACCGAAATAACTAATCTCTTCCAAGACCTGCTGCGCTCGCAAACCCCTAACCGTACTCCTGCTCCCGCAAACGTCTCTGTTCCTCCGCCAGTGCCATCTGTTCAGATCCCGTCTCGCTTGCCTGACATGACGGTTCCTCCGCCCAATGTCCGCAGTGACAACGTGGACAACTTTATCGCCCAGTTAGGCAACATGACTCTAAACCAGCCCGCAACTCCATCAGTCATGGGAAGGACTAGAACCCCTCTCTCGACAGCCTCGAATGCCCATCATTTTCATAAGTGGGGTATCAAGTTCGATAACCGTCGGATGTCGGTAGACGATTTCTTATTCCGTTTACAGCGAGTTAAGGAAGGCTATGGAGCCTCATGGGAAGATATTGTTCTAAATTTCCATCAATTTGTTGAGGGGCCAGCCGAAAATTGGTTCTGGGTTTACCTGAAGTCCAACCCTCATGTCTCCTGGTCCACTCTGAAAAACGCCCTCATTGAGCAGTTCCGAAGCCTCGAAACCGACTCCGAACTCTTCCGGAAGATGTCTGATAGACGTCAAGGTCTCTCGGAACCGTTCGACGATTTTTATAATGAAATTTTGCACTTAAACTCCCGGTTGAGAATTCCCAAACCGAATCGCGAGCTGATCGAAATAGTCAAGCAAAACGTCTGTAAGCGTATGGGAGAGCTCCTCATAACTTTCAACCCTGGTAGCCTACCCGAATTAGTATACGTGTGTCGCACGATTGAGAAATATCTCAGCGACCATAGGACCCCACTAACTCGTACAATTCCACCTTCTGGTTTTAGGCGGCATGTTAGCGAGTTTGTAGTTAATGAAGAAGAACCCTCCTGCAGCAGCGCAAGCTTTCAGGTAGAAGGCGTGGATAATCGCCGAAGTTCTAATACCCTCACCTGCTGGAACTGCAAGCGGGTTGGCCACACGTTCTATGAATGTGAAAGTCCCCAAAGGAACTTATTCTGTTATAAGTGCGGGAAAGAAAACACCACCACCCCCAAATGTTCAAACTGCTCGGAAAACCCGCGCACGAACAGGTCGTCCACCGGTGTGACTTGTTCGCAGGAGAGAAACCCGGCCCTTCACTAATTTCTAGCCCTACACCCAGCGACACCACAGTCCTTCGACCAGATTTGGCAGATAATAAGATCACGATTCTCCACCGAGAGGTACCAATTACTCCTCCGCCCGTACAAGCCCATAACCTCGCAGGTAGAACCTTGCGTGACCGGTTTCAGACCTATTATGCCACGAGGGAAAGAATCTTCAAAGGCCCACCTCCCCCTGTGTCGGCTCGAATACTCCATCTACGGGAAAAGTTTAATAAAAAGAAGCACATCTACCGTTCTATTGCCGCCACCACCCTCTGTAGCCCAGACTATGATCCACGCCCTTATGCGTCGGTGAATATCATGGGACAAAATATGTTAGGATTGTTAGACAGTGGGGCGGCCATGAGCTGCCTAGGCGAAGAGGGATGTCGGCTCCTTCAGAAAAAACGCTTGCCCGTTAAACCAATTCGTTCGTTAGTAAAGACTGCTGATGGGCATCATCAGTCCGTCACAGGTCAGGTCACCCTGGACATTGGTTACAAGGGCCGTGTTAAACCAGTAACCCTTTTGCTGGTACCGTCTCTAAAGCAAGCCCTATATTTAGGGGTGGATTTTTGGCATGAATTCCAGCTTGCTCCCCATTTGATTTCTGAGCTGACCTTGCCATCTGACCAGCGAACGAACGACCTGTTCTGCGAACTATCTAGTGAGGAAGCGAGAAGATTAAGACACACCATGAGTTTGTTCCCGTCCTTCGCCACTATTGGCTTAGGACAGACAAGCTTAGAGGAACACGTAATTGACACCGGAGACGTTGAACCCGTCAAACAACGGCATTATCCCGTCTCTCCGGCGGTACAAACCCTATTGTACGAGGAGTTGGATCGCATGCTGGAGTTGGGGATCATTGAAGAGAGTTCAAGCGCTTGGAGTTCCCCAGTCGTACTTATACGAAAGCCTGGTAAGAACCGCTTGTGCTTGGACTTTCGGAAGGTGAACCAAGTCACTAAAAAGGATGCCTATCCGCTCCCGCACATTGAGGGACTGCTGGGGCGCCTTTCAGATACACACTATATTTCGAGTGTGGATTTGAAGGACGCCTTTTGGCAGATACCGCTGGAGCAAAGGTCAAGGGAGAAAACCGCCTTCACCGTCCCCGGTCGTCCACTTTATCATTTCAAAGTAATGCCCTTTGGCCTCTGCAACGCTCCCCAGCGTATGTGCAGATTGATGGACAAAGTGGTACCTCACGAAATGAGAGAAAATGTGTTTGTCTACCTCGATGACTTGCTAATAGTTTCGAGAACCTTTGAGGAACATCTGAAGTTGTTGACAGTTGTAGCTAGGAAATTGAGAGAGGCTGGGTTGACGATCAATATGGAAAAGTCCCATTTTTGTTTCCGGGAGCTGAAGTATCTAGGTTATGTGGTAGGAGAAGGCTGTCTGAAGACTGACCCCGAGAAGGTTTCAGCGATCCTCGACTACCCCGTACCAAGCTCGCCTCGCCAAGTCCGTCGATTCCTCGGGATGGCCGGCTGGTACCGTAGGTTTGTGAAGGATTTCGCAGCGGTAGCTACCCCTCTCACGAACACCCTCAAAAAAGGAGTAAAATTTCATTTTTGCCCTGAAGCTCTCGCCTCGTTCAACCAACTGAAGACCCTGCTAACCACCGCCCCCGTTTTAGTAAACCCAGATTATAATAAAGAATTCATCATAGTCTGCGATGCCTCTGCCACTGGCATTGGCTGCGTCCTGTGTCAGCTTGATGATAGCGGTTCCGAACGCCCTATATTCTATTATTCGCATAAGTTAAATGCTGCACAACGAAACTATAGCGTCACGGAACGCGAATGCCTTGCCGCCGTGATGGGAGTGCAGAAGTTCCGCGCCTATGTGGAAGGGCATAGCTTCAAAATTATCACTGACCACGCGAGCCTGCGTTGGCTCAGGAACCAGAAAGAGTTGGATGGCCGGTTAGCTCGATGGAGCCTTAAGTTGCAAGGCTTCGTCTTTGAAATCGAACATCGGAAAGGTTCTTTGAACGTGGTTCCCGATGCGCTTTCTCGAATCCACGGAGTGGATGCGGTTGATACGACCCAGTCCAAGCCTTTAGCTCCGTCCCCAGGCGTGCTACATGTGGAACTCTCTGACCCTAGTTTTCGTTCGAAGGAATATCGCGACCTGTTGGACACTGTTCAGAGAAACCGCGCTCAACTGCCTGACCTCACCATCTCCAACGATTTAGTTTACAAGAAGGTCAGGCCCGTTTTCGGGCAACTCCTACCAGAGGACAGGACTTGGAAACTGTGGATCCCCTCACAGATAACGGAACGATTAATTACCCTAGCCCATTGCCCCCCGCGAGCCTCGCATGGCGGAATAACCAAAACTTTGCACCGTCTACGTGAGAGCTATTATTGGCCAAATATGGCCTCGCAAGTAAGAGCATTTATAAACCTTTGCGAAGAATGTAAATCATCCAAGGCCCCTAACACCGTCCTACGAGCTCCGATGGGAAAGGCCTTCGTGGTGGAACGTCCATTCCAGCACATTTTTATCGACTTCCTAGGGCCCTACCCGCGTTCCAAGGCTGGCAATACTCATATACTCATCGTACTGGATCAGCTAACGAAGTTCGTGCTCTTGCAGCCCCTCAAGAGAGCGACCACGGATAACACCGTCAAGTTTATGCGTGATCATATCTTTTGTCTCTTCGGCGTGCCTGAATCCGTACTTTCCGACAACGGAAAACAGTTCACCAGTCAAGAGTTCGAAAAATTCTTGTCCAGCTTTGGAATTCGCCACATCAGAACCGCTTCGCACGCTCCGCAAGCTAATGCCAGTGAGAGGGTCAATCGGTCCCTCCTAGCCGCAATTAGATCGTATCTCTCCACGGACCATACCAAATGGGACGAGCAGCTGCCTGCTATTGGCTGCGCGCTGCGCTCGGCTGTGCACGCCGCCATTGGAGTCTCCCCTTACGAAGCTCTCTTTGGGCACCCTATGATAGAACACGGCTCTACTTATGATTTGCTTCGACGTCTCGACGGTTTAAACCACTCTGATCTGCAGGTGTTAGCTAGGAAAGATAAGCTGAATATCTTACACTCTAATTTGAAAGAGGCCTTAGCCGCAGCTCACGATAAATATGAAAAGGTTTATAACCTGCGTAGCTCCAGCCGAAAGTTCCGCGTCGGGGACCTAGTATACAAGCGTAATTTCGTTCTCAGCGACGCGTCGAAACGGGTGAATGCAAAGCTATGCCCTAAGTTTCTGAAAATGCAAGTCCACAAAGTTGTTGGTAACAACCTATATGAGTTACACGATATGCACGGAAAGGATGTGGGAGTAGTTCATTCAAAAGATCTCAGAACGTAGTTCCGGCGTAATGCACGCAAGTGTCCGCCCAGCTCAGTCGGTAGAGCATGAGACTACCGGGAAGGCGATACTTCAGCCGTTTCTTCTCTTATCCCTTGTGCCCTTTCGCAAGCGCAAAAGTAATAAGTTTTGTGGGAAACGGCGGTTATCGTTATTTCTTTTCAAATCTTGCCAAACCCAAATTCGCATAATACCTTTGTATTCCAAAGATAATACTGACGGTTTCACCAATGACTTCATAATGTTCTCCGAAACCTGTTTGCGGATATAAAATGATATCCGATGGTGCACCTATTACTCGGAACCAGGAAACAAGGGTAGGTGTCTCCACTACCAAGTTCACCACCGATCGCCAGATGTGCTATAATCATTACAAAGTGGTAGAAGGGTGTGAAGATTGGGTAAATGCTGTAGTTTCGCCCCAAACCTCAAAGGCAATCCACCGTGAACAAAGCGGTTGGCGTCGTTGGTATACCTACAACTAATCTGCGTCGTAAATGCTCATTGGCTGTGGGTAACCATCATCGATTCTGAAAGAGGCAAGGGGGTAGGGAAACTGGTTTGTCGCATGGAGTGGGATTTTCTTGTGTGGCTGAGAAGCAGAATCACCATATTTCACCGTACAGTGTTCTTGTTGGATTTTTTTTTTGTATAGAGTGTCGCGTGAGGTCATATAGACGTACATCTACGGTACCTTGTTCTGGTATGTTCCATTTCTTTGGCGCGTCACTTGTGCTTGTTTTTGCATGTTTTTGCATATTCGCAAGTTTTGCTTCAGCTCGTTAGAGAGCAGAGAGTTGATTTTGGGCGGTGGGCAAGCGCGGTTGGTCGTCTTGGGTGTGCGGTAGTGCGGTGGACAATTATGTTCAGAAATAAAATAAAACTTAGTAAATGTGCTCGTCTTCGTTTGGCGATATAACAAAAATAAAAAAAAAAAAAAAAAAAAAAAAAAAACTCGTAATTAAATGGGGTTGATCACAGATATATCTCCAGTGTCGTGGGGTCGATTTGTGTCGCGCAAAAGTTTGACGAAAAATAAAACAAACCATATATATCTCGTGTAAAAAGGCACTCCAATAACGGTCTGCAAAAACTTAAGTGATTTTTACACCACGGAGTAACATCTCACGTGGCATCTCGTCTTGTGGATCCACCCAGTGACATTTAGTTTTGTGTTCCTCCCATCCCCCCCGCATGCAATTGTATCGGCACCTTGAGAAGTGAAAGTGATCTTGCCCCAAAACTGAACCCAGAGATATTTAGTGCGTTCTATAAATTCGCCTGTTGACACCATACCAACTATCAGTGTCATCGTAGGCACCGATCCGTAACCCCTGCACCCCCACAGGGAATGTGTCTAACACGTGCTTTGAGCACCAGGCCCGAAGGGTAAAATTCCCCCCCCCAGCCTGCACCCCCCCCCCCGGTTTGCGGTATACCACCGCCGGTAACAGTAACTATTGTGTGCACCAACATTCAGAGACCGTTAAAGGCCCCCCCCCCCCATCCAGTGCTACCCCAACACAGAGGGAATAGTAAAACGTGGCCACGTGTACGTGGCATGATCCGGACACCACGCGATGCCAGGACCGACCATGCGGCGTTCATCATCTTTACTTGCTGTTCCTCCCCCCCGGCTACTCCACTCAACCATAGGATTAGTTTTGCTCTTCTTGTATTTTTCATTATAATTATAGTTTTTTAAACGATTTGTTTTTATTTTTTTTTTTTTTTTTTTTTTCTCTTTTTTTTTCTTCTTCTTTGTTAATAGTACTAATTTTTTTTTTGATATAAAATAAAAATCATTACCCTTGAGTAATATTCCCCCCCCCCCCCTCAGTCATATCTCCGCGGTCTATAAATTAATTACGGACGCGTCGTATCTCCACCTACTTTTCGGTAGAGAACCCATTCGTACCGGGGTAATTTTTAATATATATATATATATATACCATTTGGATAACTTTTATTCTTCAAGCGTCCACCTCTAGCTTTAGCTCCGCGTAGCCCTCATCTAACACCTCAGGACGACGTTGTGCACAGCATCTACCCCTGCAGAGGAATTCGGGTAAGGGTTTAATCCCGCATTTAAGACGTGGTAAGTCATAAACGCACTTGGCGCCTTATCTTTTGAATATTATATATATGTATATACATGCCCTTATTAACTATATTAATACACTCGTGGTTACGAAGTGATCGGTATTACGTATATTAGTTCCGCGATACTGTTTACCTGGTGATCATCCCTTATGTTCACTACGCTTCGAATATCTCGATAGACCACGGACTGATCCGACAACGAGGCAGAGGAGATATTATAATTATATATATATTTTACTCTAATTTCGTAATTTTTCTTTCCATTTGTTGAATTCCATAGTTTCACCTAGGATTAAATTCAATGTGTTGATCTAGCTGTAAGCCTTGAAGTTTCCCCTAAGGAATCGTTTATACCACTCCCGAGCTCATGTTCTCCTGTATTTGTGTAGTTTATCTACGGGAGTTGTATTAGGTACTAGGTTGCCACCCTTAGTAGTAAGAACCTGAGATTATCGTAATATTCTTTATATTTTTCTTTGTGAATTAAATTATCCCAATCGCTTTTTGGGAATCCCGATACAAATGAATACCTGGTTGGCTTCTTATTTCGATCGGACATTTCTTTAGGATAGCAGAAATAGGTATCCGGCATAAGCTGGCCGATGGTAGTATACCTTACCTGATCTCCATGCGAAACAGGATGCGCGGTTAAGTATTTATTTATTTTGGAAGTGTGGATGACGTCGGCAGACGCAGGATGGTGATTGAGAGGGTGTAAAAGGGAATCGAATCCCATTGTATACAATAGGGGTGACTATCAACATGATATTTTGGAAGACCGTAGTCACCAAGGTGGTTGTCTGGGCTTCTCTACCCAGACACCATAGGGGTGGGTTATCTTCCGAGGGAGCCTCCCCAACTAGCCCCCTCCCTCTGGAACGCAGTAAGAGAGAGCCAGCGAAGATTGAGAGATCCGTTATACCTTTTGTAGTTTCTGTGGGTTAGATTCAGACTGGTATTTCGAGAGGATATAATCCCGCGACCGTAACGAAATTCATAAACCGACATTTCGAGCCACTCTTTAGTAAACAGAAATTCTCGAACACCAACCGGAGACAGGCATGTAAACAATGTAACAACGTTCGCGTGTAGGCGGCAAGAACCCCCCATTCCGACGAGCTTAGGACGGAGCCCGACTAGCATGCCTGCGCTGCTTTTCGCTCGAACACCCTCCTACTTAGTGGCCCGGACTGCCCTCTCGCAGGTCCTGTAGTGCGGAGGTCATAGGGGTCATGAAGAGTAGGAGGTTTTTATTAGACAGCCGTGTTTGTCATCTTTCGCTTGTGTTACTCACGGCCCATATAGAAATACCTGGTATATGTATATGGTTCACCACCCAGTGGATAGCTGGTAACAAAATGAATCCGATCTCGGGTTTTTTTGATTTTTATTTCCTCTTGACGTGCCAAGATGGCACGGATAACTCGGGTCCTGGTTGAAAATTTGTACAACGCTTCAGGATACCTTCTATCTAGCTGGTGGGTGGAATTCTAAAATAAATTTTTAACGTTACAACCTCAAAGTTAGATCTGTCTATGTTGACGTTCTCTCCGAGACGTCGGTATTGGGTGTCGTTTTTAGTTGACAGCATATATTTTGTCTTGCCGTCATTGACCGCCAAACCCATCTTCGCCGCCCCAGTCTCCATACTCACAAACGCGCCAATGTTGCATTTACACTATCACGCACGCGCATTTTTGCACGAGACGGGACAAAGAGAGATCCGTTTGTCCGCAGTCAATGTTAATTAAGGCCTAAGAATGAGATCACAAATCAGACGCCTACAGTGTCATGGAAGTTCTACCCATAATTATAGATACGTAAAACGGAAACAAACCCAAGTTCCGGCGAACAGCATCTCTACAATCACTTGAAAACATTTCTATTTCTGATTTAAAACATGTGAAATGAGAGTGGTAATTAGTTTTAGTAAATTAAACCAACAATTCATCAATCTATACGAAATAAATAAACAATTTTCCGTTCATCACTTCCGGAAGCCATTTTGTTTTATAGGAAAGCGAGATTTCGTTAGCGTCACGTTTTTTGCGAGTTAGGTAATGCCGTCCCTTTCAGTAGCACGGCTATTTAGTATTTAGCATCCCTTTAATCTTTCGTGTTAGGAATGTGTGGCCGTGTAAATGCGGCATTAGCGTTTTTGGTTAACCTTCAGTTCCAGAACAACAAGGTTCGTCCGCCATTTCAACTATTTTGCTTATCCTATCTTTTTTTCTGTCAAATGTGACTGGATGTGTGTAATCAGCTTTTCACTCAGCATGCTCAGTCAATTTATTCTGAGCTCATAGAGCGCGGTCTAAAAGGGCAAAACACAAATTCTGAGCTCTGATGTATCTGAACTAAAAAAGAAACACAAACTTTTCGTATAACAGTTCAGGTTGTGCTTTGAACTAAAAAAGAAAAACGCCTATTGACATCACGCTGCGTTCTGCCAATTATGTCAATGTCGTTGGCGTACGCCAGTAATTGGACGGACTTTTGAAAGAAGCTGGCGTTTGAGTTTTGCACTGTTCTTTCAAGAACGATGTTGAAGAAATCCAAAACTAGACATTGCTCTGTATATCTTGTCTCTATAAATGCTGTCATAGGCGGCCTTAAACTCGATGAAAAGGTGGTGGGTATCGATATGAAGTTCCTGTGGTTTCTCCTAAATCTGTCACAGTGTGAATATTTGATCGTTCCTGGCCTGAATCCACACTGATATGGACCAATCAGGTTGTTAATGAAAGGCTTCCGGAGTTCACACAATACGGCAGATAATAAGAAGACTGAAACCTCTGTAATTGGCGCAGTTCAGAGGGTGTTCTTTTTTTACCCGACTGGACACAGGGAGGGTTGTGTTTCGCGCGTATCCTATGTACGTTCCTACGGGACTCCCTGTAGCCTAAACGGCTTGACCGATTTTGAAGAGTGAGGTATCATTATATTCGTATTTTTCCCCGGAGTTTCATAGGCTAAAAACATAAAAATAAAAAAAGTTAATTTAAAAAACAAAATAACCCGACTGAATGTAAAAAAAAAAGAATTAAAAATATATGAACAAGACACATTTAAGTACCTATACCGAACTAATTGACAATCGGAGACTATACACAGTCTAACAAATATATGTATGAGTATTGAGTATGAGCCAAATAGTTAGTTACAGGTAAGTACATGTCTTGTTCGTATATTTTGAATTATTTTTTTTTACAGTCAGTCGGGTTTTTTTGTTTTTAAAATTAACTTTTTTTTTAAGTTTAATCCATTATCGACAAGTAGATTAGGTTAGGTTAGGTTTGTGGGCCGGCGAGAAATATTCCGAGCCACACTCAAGTCAAAGTTGGCCCATTGTGATATCCGTAGGGGGCAAAGGTTTATCCCGTATATACCCCTAGTAACCTACTCCGTTAGCCTTGTAATAATTAAAATTACTTACTGCGTGTAGTTGCACACAAGCTATATTGATGATTTGATGGAGGTCATGATTTTGTCTCTTGGTGTGCTAGATAGCTCGTTCACTCAGAAAAAAAAATTGTAATGCCAACAATTTTCGTTGGTTAACCCAAATATGAAAATCTTTGATTTAAGAACTAAATTGTGGGCAATGATGTAATAAAATACTTATGGTGAGTATACTATTCTTACGCTGAAAACCTGATTCTTGAAAACATAAAAGCGAGTTCTTGTTAACAAAAATAATATTTCAACCAAGAACTTTAAACTTATTTTTTTTTAAGAATCTCAAAATTCGTCGCTTAACAATTTTTTTTTTTTCTGACTGTTCACGTTATGGAAGAAATATCTTCCAAGGAATTTGTTCCTGCTCATGATTCTCTTTGTTCTGGATTAACAAAAAGATGGCCTTAGTTGTCTTGTATTTATTAGCACGTATCCATGGATATCCACCTGGCATTCGCCTCATCTGTGGCCTTCTTCCCCGCTTTTAGCTTTAGTGTGCAGAGCGGGATACACACAGAGGAGCCTGTTTGTTCTAGTGCATTATTCTTGTCGTGCTAGTTCATCCGCTTTCTCATTGTCTGGAATGCCTTCATGCCCTGGGACGCAGAACAGTAATACCTTGTGCTGTGTTCCAAGAGCCTTGAGCTCTATGCGACAGCCCTTCACAAGCTTCGATTTAATTACTGGGGCAGTAGAAGCTTTTCTAGCTGCCTGGCTGTCGATAAGGAAGTTGATATCCTCCGGAGGTACAGGGTGTCCGCCGGGAAGGTATACTACTTTGTTTTGCCGCCATTTTGGTAAACATTAGTCTTGACAGTTCATATTTGGCAGTCGTGAAGTAGACACGTGGCAAATTTATTATGGAAAAATATATTCGTGTTTTAATCGTTAAAACATTTTATCAAAATCAATCATCGATTACTGTGACGATGACAAAGCTACGTGAAATTTTTGGGAGAAACAACGTGCCAACAAACGGGGTGTACCGCGAACAGAAGGCCTGACAAACTGCATAATGTATTGTTACATATAGAAATTCGTATTGACAAATGTCACGAAACTTCAAAAATTGCGGCTCACCAACACACTCCCAAAAAATATGAGCCACTTCCGCTGTGGGCAAAGTTGCTGGCAGTGTTCATAGAATTGTGTCCGTTAATTTTTAAATTATTCGTTACGTGTGAATAGTATTTTTTTATGGTATAAGTGTTCATTTGCTTAAAATATTTATTTAAAATGAGCAATGTTGATTGGTTGAGGGAAAATAAAAACATTTTGAACAGATTTTCTTCATCATTTAAGAAAAATTTACACACGAAATCGAAGTTGATGGTTTTCAAAAGCGGAAAATACACAACCATGTTTGTCATAATTATGTTTCTAGTATATAAAACATATATTTTAGATAGTTTTGCTAACCAAACAAATCAAATTATTCGCCTTTTAACAATTTATAATAACTAACCAATGGCATTCAGTATCTAATATAAAAATGTGGCATTCCCGAACTCTTTCACATTTCCCCACGGTTGCCGAGGTTGGCAGCATTTATTTTTGCATTTTTTGTATGTTTTTGCATGTCACATGGATTGTTAATTGACATAACACCGATAGGAAAACAAAATGGCGAATTTGAAAAAAAAAATGAGGGGGACAGCGGCAAGAGGATTGTGAGTTGGGGCCGGGGGTCTCAGTATGATTTGTCTATGGTGGATAGCAGTATTCTTTCCCTTCTCGTCTCGAAGAGTCTACCAGCCATTCACCTAGTCGTCGCTATATGGTGTTCCCTCTCCGTAAATGTTTGTCGGTCACGTAGGTCTGGAACCGTTTTGGAGCAGCTTGAAACCGGCTCGGATTCGGATGAGTTCGAGTCGGTTGCTGGCCGGAGTCTCCCATCGTCTGAGGTGGGGAGCAAACGGCTTCCCGCCCTCGTCGTAGGAAGTCTTCTTTCTCTTGTTTTTGGCTTTCCTAGTGGACCCAGCGAGTTTTAGCGTGTTCTTGGCTATAGCCAGAACCACTTTTTCCTTTTCCGTGAAGGACTCAGGATCACGCTTTTTCAGTCGCCGTATTAGGTGAGTAGCGTTACGTCTTCTGGCTCGTAGTGGTGTCGTTTTTGTTACGTCCCTAGTCTCATTTTGTGTTGCTAGAGGGGTCAAGCCCTGAGCTCCTCTACCAGTCCTAAATACAGTCGCTTAACTACATACCGTAGAATTTCTGGTGTCTACCGGACTGCTGTCACTTGGCGCTGTAGATTCCTACGGATTTCCCTCAGGAGAGTAGCAAAGGATTGTCTCCTTCGGGTTACCTGTAGTCTCCTTACAGCTGCTTTCATGAGGTCCATCCCCACTCCACTGAGGGACAGCCCCGGCATTCGTCGAGGAGGTCGAAGCCCTGGTCGGCGTCAGGAATGGCTCCTCCATGCTTTCTCCCAATTCCCGATCGCTGGTTTTTGAGCTGGAAGTGCCCGATCGGTTCGCACTCCTTGCTTCTGTAGAAGTTAAAGTTTCTTGTAAGTTTTGGTTCATTTTGGTCCCACGAGTAAGGGGGAAGATGTCCGCCTGCACTCACCTTCTGTATGCAGGTTAGAGGAATTAGATCAAAACTGGAGGTCCCCAGGAATCCACAGTTTACGCTATCGAATGAGCACCCCACAGCCACGCAGGCCTCGACGCTTCGTATCTTGCCTTGGGATCTCCAGTACGACGAATACCCCTCCTTAGACAAGCTATATACACGGGAAAATATTTGTTTGAAACGCAGAAGATGTAGTTTTCTCTCTCAGCAAGTCGTAGGGCGGACCTTCTAGGAGAAAAGTATTGGTTTGGTCCGCGATAGGGCTTTCACGGCGAACATGTGATGCTATGACCCTAAAACCTCGGATGGCGAGCGTATCGTACCCCCGTTTAACCCCCTCATTTCCGCTTCCTTCTATAAAAGTTTAGTGTTCAGAGATCATTTATTTTGTTTAAAATAAAAGGAACAGGTTTTATATTGATATCATTACTTGTGAGCTTTGCATACACTCGCAGAGCACGCCGGCAAATCAACATCTCATGTCACATTTGTAAGAGATATTTCAATAAAATATGAACAAATTACGCCAGTCAGTTGTCAGACTTAAGAGGATTTTCATTCAGGCGAAACGACAAACATTTCAGTCTGTCAATTAGTCAAGTTCAGGGCAATTCTTTCAAAATATCTCGGCTTCTTCTCGGGTCGGGTTCGCAATTGGCCTAAAATTACAGGTTTTTGCAACAAAACAGAGAAAGAACAGAAATGACCGTCTTTGACAGTTATCTTAATGAATTTGCCTACCAATAAGACAGATTTCACGAGTATACATAAACACCGAACTTCAGCAATTAATAACTAGCGCCATTTGAATCAAAATGACACTTGCTTTTAAAACGAAATGAGTTTTACTTTAAACAGCACGATTTTCCCAAGAAAAAATATATATTTTCACTCTGCAATTTACTGTATTCCGAAATTCATCCACCACCACTTTTGTTTTACATATTTTACAAATTTGTTTACTTTTAATTAAATTTGATTGACAGAACATTTTTTTTTTTAAATGGAACTTGACATCTAGCGGTCAATAGAACGCGGCCAATGTGAATACATTTTTAGTATTGATATGTAAATGTTCGAAATAAACACCATAAACTAACAGTAAATTTCACTTGGACTTGGTTTTCTATCCAAAGCAAGAGATTTGTTAATCAATTTTCCATATATGAATATGTTTTTACTTATACCTATTGTACGCCCAAGTCCCCCTCGTCGGCTCGCGTGTGCACTTTAATGAAACACCTTCCTTGAGGCAGAATATCCTCTTTAAACACCACTCTTACAGTTGCTCCTTATCGGATTGATGTGTTTTTCTCAAATTAAACACGTACATTTTAATTTTGAAAATTATCGCCATTCACGGAATAAATTGTATAGGTACTCGGGAAGTCTTGGAGTTCGCGTACGCAGCACAACACAGAACACACACGATACACTACACTCCAACGCCGGTATTTGTATTGCGATTGCGACTGCGGTGGTAGTTCTGATGTAATCGAGGAAGGAAACAGGAGCTCGGAACTGCCAAGAGTATTGATGATGGCACCAGCACCAGCCACCACCCGCGATTTTAAATGCTTATTTACAATGTAAGCCATTGGGTTGAGAAATTGCGTTTTATTATGTGTTTGAGGATAAGGAAAACGCTCCTCGAGCAGGAGACGACAACGACGACTATACTACTTGACTTCGACGATGAAGAGGATACGTACGTACGGGAACGATACGTATATCGCAAGGCGACCAGACGAACGAGCATGGAAAATGCAAATTAAATACACAGCAAACGAGCGTTTGTATCCTTTATGATGGAATAAACCTGTCCTCGTGCTGAGCAATGAAAATTACTATGAAACACTTTCGGAAAATAAATCATGGATTTTGGAGAGCGGGGAAATTTTTAATCAAAGATCCACAGTTGGCGCCGCATTCGAGGTGAAATTTTGCGAAGCACCTTTAAAGGTTTTTCATTTTTGAGAGGGTTTGCGTTTCGTTACGAGATGGCAATTTCAATGTTGTTCTTGTTAGTTTGCTGTTTTTTTTTTTTTGCTGAATAGCAAAAGTTTTGCTCTTCATTATACCATTTAACATTTTCGTATTTTGCTGCCTCTGCATAAATACATTTTTTTTTAGGTAGATGCGAGCGCAAGTATACAAGTTGTTCTTGGCAGAGGAGCACATTGGTGTGCGAAGAAAGTCTGGGCACGGATGTGAAGAAGATTGTTCAACGAGATATTGACGTCTTGGCGGGTGGCTGGTGGCATGGCATGTAATTAAATGTTTTTTTTTAGTTCGCTTCTTTTTAAAACAGTTCACAAAGCGCTGTCAGAGACGAATTGAGATATAAAAGGGGTGCGAGAGCGACTTGTTATTGACATTTACCTTCGAGTCGTCAGAGAAATGTTGACATAAGCATATAAGTAAGAGGTTGGATTAAATGTTTTAACTATATATGTATAGTGGATTAATTTAGATTTGTCAACATGTTTAAACTTTGACTCTTTAAGTATGTTTGTGCGCCCTGTGTGAATGAGTATACTGTAGCCTTTCTGTCTGAATTGCGGAAACAAGAGGGAATGTATTATCCATTTGGCTTTGTGCGGTTGATTGCATTGCATATCTGAACCTACATCTATGTCTCATTTGATATAGATCCAATCAGCGAAGGGGTGTACAATTCTGCACGGAAACTGCATAGCCATACCTATGAAAATGTTCCCGTATCTGCATCAAAGCGGGAATTTAAAAGAGCTTTCTACTGTGGTCAAATGCGGCGGTGTCATTGCTCATTTATGTCCATATATTTAGAAAGATTTACATTTATTATTTCTAAGATGAAGATTTGCATTGCACAGCTGCACAGGATTGCATCATCTTAAAATCTTCTTACAATCAGTTCCTTTATGAAAACAGAGAACGCAAAATTGAATGTTATCGTAATGTCATATAATATGCTTATGAGGTACGGCTATAGCTCTAGCGCAGGTGAATTAATTTGGGATACATACCTCTAGAAGGGGACATTTTGTCAAGCGGTTTGTTATTTAAACATTTATTTATTTATTTATGATAAATGGCAATCCGATTGTCAATTCATTTCTGTGCCTACAGAATTCTTTGTGATTTTGTTGTAAATAATTGTCACAAATTTGTATCAACTAAGGGCCGTTTTATTCACTATTGTTCAACTTCCCGATAACTCCGAGGTTGACCAACTTCGGAGTTGATTTGAAAGAGAGAGTTGAGCGGCAAGTTGAAAATTGCTTTTATTCACTACTTTAATTCTCAACTCCTCAGTTGAAATTCAAAAGTTGGCTGACTTGCTCTTTCAGAAATATCCCTGGGATATTTGTGGCAGATGACACAAAATATGTCAGTTTCAACTTTGGATTTGAATTTCGCCCGTCATTTTCGTTACGGGCAAAACATACTTTGATTATATTTTATTTTTTATCTATGGTTTTCGCTTTAAAGAGTAGATATCCATATAAAAATTAAATTGGTACGAGGGAATTTTGCTTTCGCGAAAAAGTTATGTGCTGTTTTGTTACTTTGTTACTTGTTTAATTTACACTATCTACCGAATTAGATGACACAAAATATGTCAGTTTCATTTGTGGCGGCTAACATTTCATCGAATCTGGGCATTTCCGGTGGTGGTTGTGCCTCATTTTCATCAATGGCTATGTTGTGGAGAACGGCACAAGCGATAATAATTAATTGCACAGTCTCCACCCTGCACTTTAAGCCGGTCGCCAACAATGGAAATCGCCTTTTCCAAATGCCATACGAACGTTCAACGCAATTGCGAGTTCGAATCTGCGATTCGTTGTATAAATTTTCTACCGAGTTCGTGACATTTAGGAAAGGCGTCGCAAAATAGCTCGTATTCGTGTATCCAGAATCACCAATCAGAATAAAGTGCTTGAATTCACCCCTTTCAAATCGTTGTTTCAAGCTCGATAGATTAAAAATGCGCTGATCATGTGTGGAACCCTTTTAAGGAATACATAATAATTAAGATCTGATCTATTTCAAATTTATATTGTTGATATAAACAATACTTGCCAACGAGCGACAATATCGCTTATCTTCAAATTCGCAGCAGAAACCGTTTGAACGTTTATGGAAAACCAGCCCTTACGATTTCTGATATTTTCTGGATCAGGTCCACCTGGTGATTGAATGCGAATATGCGTACAATCAATAATTGCGCCAATTGTCCGCGGGAATTTTGCTTTCGCAAAAAATTCACGTGATGCTTGCAGCAATTCCGTCTGCGTTTGAGGCATACGAATAAATTGCTGCGCAAGATTGGCAATTGCTTTCGATACTCGTTTTAACATATGGTGCACGGTTGCAATGCTCACCCCAATAAAATCGGCAACCGCCAATTGAATTGAACCGAGTGCATTGTAACGTAATACTATTAACAATTGCGTTATTGGTCGTAATTCACGCGATCTATAAAACAACAAAACCACGGAACTCAATCCAATACATAAATACAAGGAATTCGAAAAAAATCACGATTTATAATACCTTCTCTCATCGCAAGGCAATGAATTCGCTATAAGCTGCAGCACCATCAATGTCGTTCGCTTTGAGAGACGAAAACGATAAATGGTCGGTCGTCCCATTTCTCAACTCCAACATGTTGTAACATCTTGTATTGACGCCTTTCATGGACCAAAATTTCCTCCTCTCCATCATCTTCGCTGCTTGAATCAGACGATTGCCAATCTTCCCAATAATAACTTCCGCGAAACATAACTTCAATTTCACAAATTATTTTTATTATGCGAACACTCGAAAAATACAAAATTTGACATAAAACCAGAAGTTGGCTGCTAACTTCTACTATTTCGGGGAGTTGAGCGAACTCAAAGTTGACCAACTTTCGGTTTTCTCAACTCCGGAATATCCAAAGTTGAGCGAGTCAACTTTGAGTGAATAAAAGCAAATTCTCAAGTTGAAAATAAAAATCCCCAAGTTGTGTTCAACTTTGAGTGAATAAAACCGGCCTAAAAGTACCTAGTACTGTCAGGCTTAGTAAACTTGGCGTCAGAAATAGTTACAGTAGTAATATGTGATTTAAAAATTTTTTTTTTTTTATTTACAAAACATAAACACTGTCTGAATTTAACCAATATTATGTAAGCGGAATTATTATGACTCGCCAATTTTAATAGAACATACCCAGTTCTTAAGTAGTTGGTAACTCTATAGCACTGTCATTTGGCAGCTCGGGCATACGAGTAGTGTGTTCGAGATTGTTAATATCAATATCGGCGCGCGGGCACGTAAAACGTATGTCCAAGTTCGCTCGTAAAGGAAGCTAGGTATTGGTTATAATACCGGTTTATAATTATTGCAAGGAAGTTACTTGACAGCTATTAATATATAGCTAGTTGTAAGTTGTACCTATACTCGCCGAAGGCGCATACAATAAATCTCAAATGTCCAGCATACAAATATACACAAGCAATATCTATCTGTCAAACTAGTGATTAATGCGGAATGTATTATTTTGGTCCACAGCTACTCAATTGCCTCAATACAACTTATCCTAGAGTCGACTCCCATTACAAACGATTAATCCCCTTGTGTAACAGTAATAATCCACGTGGCTTGGCTTTGAAACTACGTGATTTGAATTGAAATGTCATAACTCATATAAATAACCTGACCTTACTGTACACATTCCAAATTAAATATTTCTGCAAAATTTATTTCTCGCATGGAAAAGCATACGCAGGTCTATTTTATTCGTAAGTGGTGATATTGAATCTGTCATTTTGGGATTTGTGGTTAGTCCTTTTTGCGTGTCAAAGGAGGAATTATGTCACTGTATATATACGAATAAAACCGTACGTGCTGGATATTTTATACCTCTGGATGAATTATACAGAAGGCTTTTCTGAAAATGTACATACCTATTTTAATCCCGATCAACCACAAAATAAATATTTGAAAGTAATAGACAACTAAATGATTGTGCTTACTTAAATATTTTGTACTCACTTCAAAATCACTTGGTTAACATGTTTTTTAAGTGTATGTATAAGTATATATCTACTTGGCTTAGGTCCACTACACTTCTCCTGAAGGTAAGGACTAGATTGATCAGTAACGCCACTTTTACTGCGTCAGCTATATATACAACCGATATGTCAGCTTAGCACTCACACGAGAAATTCGTGTATGTATTTCTCTTCTTTTTTTTTTGTCAAAAAAAGAGGGATTCGCAATCCTGTATTGAGGGAGAAACTCAAATAGTATTCGCTTCTCTTTATGTTCGGGTGGTCGACTTTTGCTGTCTACTGGGGTTGCGACAGCGCCGCCCGGGTCGCAAGCGATGACTCTATCCACTACACCGTTGCCACCCCTGATATTTCTCTTGGCCGGCGGTAGATTTCTCACAATTTTGAGATCACAATTTTAAATGTTTTTCTAGTCCGAGAACTTTAAAATATCAGAAAGCCAAGTGCAAATTTATAAAAATATATACACTTCTTTTCCGTTGATAAACACACCTAAAAACCGCCACTTCCAAATTGTTTTTCCGTTCAATAGAGTGGTTCGCTAAGCCCATCCTTTCACCAGATGGGCTATCTTTTTGGTTCAAACGTCAAAAAAACTTGTAGGATAACAAAGTGCACAATTCCCATTACTTTAACTTCTCGTCTTTTAGACAAACCATACTGTATGATGATACTAGTGATACATACTGTAGTATGATTTGTCTATGCCATTAATGCTGACATTAACCAAACAAATCAAATTATTCGCATTTTAACAATTTATAATACCTAACCAATGGCATTCAGTAATATAAAAATCTGGTATTCCCGAACTCTTTGACATTTTCCCACGGTTGCCGCGGTTGGCAGCATTTATTTTTTGTATTTTTTGTATGTTTTTGCTTGTCACACGGATTCGTAATTGACCTAACACCGATAGGAAAACAAAATGGTCATTTTGAAAAAAAATTGAGGGGCCAGCGGCAAGAGGATTGTGAGTTGGGGGTCTCAGTATGGTTTGTCTATGGTCAGCAGCTTTGCCCACAGCGGAAGTGGCATAAATTTACAAGGTGCGAGTGAATTGGTGAGTCGGAATTTTTGAAGTTACGTGACATTAGTCAATACGAATTTCTATGTAACAATACTAGCGCACTTAGCATTTGCCACCCCATAAAAATATAGCTTGTAGTCAAGTAAAGGGAACTCGGCCGAAGTTGGTGGTCTCAGACAGGCCCGAACCAATCATATGTGCAAGATGTGCAAATGCACAGGGCGCAAAGTTCTGGGGCTTTTTTAGGGAAGACAAATTAATTTCATCTTGCGCGAACAAATACTGCCATTTGCATTTAAACAAAAAGCTTGTTCAAATAAGCCCAAAATAACAACATTCATCACACCTGTGCTGAATTATTTCTTGCACTTTAACTCACATCACTTGCAATGTTGCAACTTCAAGAAGAATCTAACTTAAAATATCGCAAAATAAAAAAATCCCACTAGTTCACTTCTTACGCAATAAAAAAAACCACATTGAAAGTCTATCTTCTGAGAGACGTGGAAAAAACTTATGCATGTGTGCAAAGATGAAAAAAGGGCGCTTTCTGTAATTCTTGCACAGGGCGCTAGTTTGGCTGGAGCCGGCACTGGTATCAGTATTGCCTCTGTTAGGTATAACAAACGCATATTTGGAAAAACAAAATTACAGCAGTCGATAAGGCAGTGTGTCGTTAGGTTACTGCATGCATTTTGATTTTATAGTTTATTATTTTAATCAAGGAGTTAAGTTTGCCACGAATCCCTACGAGGCTATACGAGTATTTATTAAAGAGTAAAGAACTTGTTTCAAGTCTTCTCCTTTAACATCTCTTTTGACAACCGTGTGCGTATGGTAATACAATTTCCAGATTACAGAGGGTTGTGTTTACATACCTATATACCCGACCTCCACAATCAGTCCTGCAGTCTTCTTTTGTTAAATTTACTCCTAATATCCAATCCTCAAGTCATGTTAACCTGTCGAAGGGTATAAGCACTTAATCAACATCTGTTCAGAATCCATAGCATCCTTTCCTCAAAAAGTGTGCCCAAAAGTTATTAATAGGGTGGACTTATGCTATAGCAGACTCTCTCTCTTCAAAATCTTTGCCAAAGCCATTTCTCGCCCTTCTTTTACTGGCCGCTTTTTAATTAGTAATTATTTTCAAAAATCCCTCTTAAATATCAAATTACTCTCTAAATCGTCAGTTTAAGTTTCGTATTTATTAATTAGCGTGTAACCAAAACCCCACACCCACACCCTAAGTAATAAACTTTTCCTTTCACTGGCGACTAATGAGATACTGTTTACATGGGCATACACAGAGCTTCCCTTCAGTCAGATACTGCTACTATAAGTCACAGAATGTCTCGAATTTCATTCAGAAAATGCATTTCTGTCCCGTTTTTAATGGCTAGTCAAATAATTTCTGTTTTCGGTAGCAGTCCACATAAATTACACTTCTTTTCAGCGCACAAGGAAAACACATAGACGTACTAACACGAGAAAAAAAAATTCACGACCAATGTTGTTAAAGGATAGAAATTCCTTTTAAGGTAGACGACTGCTTGCAAGCACGCGACAGACAGAGGGTAATTGCACTTAATAATTTAAAACAAAGCTGCAGGGGGTGGTTGTCGGTTGCACTGTATGTAAGATACACCTATTCATTCCTTCATGTCCAGGATAATCATTTACACCAGAGTATTAGTGTGTCTATACGTGTTTATGGGCGTGTGTGCTGTGCATAGTGAATGGAATATATCAGCAGCAGCACCAAAGAGTGATGGAGGTGGGTTATGTTATGTGTAGAAGGGAGCGGGGTTTGAAGGGTGGAAGCAAAAAATCTATCATCATCGTCCTGTGAGTGTGTGTCTGCAAAGGTGTCTCAAAGGAACGCTGTTCCGCCTTAGAATAGAAATAAATATCGTACAAGTTGCTGCTGCACCACACACCAAACATAACGTTCCACAGCTCGCCGCCACAAAGGCAATGTGGGTTCCCATTTTGGTCATAAAAGGGAGGAATTTCGCAGAGCAGAGAGCACACACGGACTGTAGGGTAGTTTTTCCCAGTTCCTGTGTGTGCAATGACACAAAGCGTGTACACAGAGGCTCGTTAAGAATTTCGGGCGAGAGATATCGTGATTTAAAAATCGCGTGCACCCGAACGAACTCTATGACCCCTGCCAGGATAATCGTCACTGCCGACACCGCCACCATTGCAAACTACCACCGACCGAACACACATGTTACATGTAGGAAGGATGTGAAATCTCACTTGCTTTGCCCATTTGGTAGGTTATTTTGTGTGTACTATAATGGCATTTGAATTTTTCTATTCGGGTAGCAATCCTTAGAATTTGCTTAGGGGGCGATTTCGGTTTCGTATTTATAGGGCAAAGGGGTTGGAGGATGATCGATATTTCCATCGTTTGAGCTTGTTTTTCTAGATTTTCCGGGAATTGAAAGGAATATTTTTATTCAATGTAGGCTAATACCATTAGCAGTTTGTAGGTTTGTCCACCCTCGAATCGGCGACGGCGGCGGCGTCGGGCCTTTTCCTTCTGTCTCCAATTCTCCTCCTCCTTCCTGTCTGGGCTGAAAAAGGACTGATAATTGCAGAACAAATAAATTATAATGTTACTTTTCGAAGTGTAAGTAATCCCAACAATTTGTGCGTCCCTGTGCGCCGATAATGTGTGGCCATCAGACAGTCTTTTGAGATGTGCGAAGCGTGCAATTTGAATTTGCCGACTTGTTTGTGAAAATAATTTATAGCGAAGCTATATTATTTAGAGCTGAAAATATAGTCGATATGGTTGTGATCAATGGGATACTATTAAACAGAAATGGAGAACTGTTAGAACATGTCAAATTGATTCATGGAGATACTCTGTCCAGGGAATTGATTTCTTTGTATGGATCACCTGGATGGCAGTGAAATATGGATTGAAGAAACTTTTTCCCACTGATTGATGGAAAATACATTACATGTCTTATTCAATGGCCGTAATCCTTTAGGAACACCCAGTAACATGGTTGCGACAGGACTTGGTAATAAATGAACATAACGTCTTAGGTTTTCATTTACAGGTACAAAAAGAAGGAGTCGGGAAACCGAGATGGATGTGTGGGTGTACACGAATATGATTGATGTTTGTTTAGAGTTGAACAGAGTTGAACATTTTTTGCGCCAAAGCAAGCAGTTTTACACCACCATTTTATTAAGACATGGCGAAATTGATTTCACTGAATTATACGTCTGAAGGTTTGCAGGCTAGCACTTTTTTATGACCCGTAGGTAAATTAGGCTGCATAAAAAGGGGTTTGCGTTTTAGAACACTTGGAAGACCCTTGACTTTTTTGATAGATTATGCACCCAAATTTTTACAAAACGTTTACGGTGATCGCATACAATTAGGAAAAGACTTTATTTTGATATTTCACCCAACCATAGGAATGCTCGTTTGATTGATAACTGAACACGTGGTAGGTTTGTAAGTAGTGTTCAGTCCTGTCACTAGTTACCCGTCCAAAGAATGGCTTGTTTTGTCGGTAGTATTTCTCATAACGGAGCGCTTTTCAATAAGGAAAAGTGACGGTTCATTAGTTTGACAGATTTTAAGTAATTTCTTTGCAGAAGGATGCCGCTAAAGTTTAATTAGCCAACCAAGCATTGTTGCAGCTAATGATTGAATGATTGTCGGTTTGATCATATTTTATCTGAAGCTCGTCAACTTCTTGGATGTTTTTTTGAGTATCGGCGTTGTTCTTAACTTTTTAAACTTATCCACAAGAAAAAACCAAACTATTTATTTATTTTATTTATTTTACAAAACACGCCATACCCACCAATTACCTTCATTCGAATTTATTTGTTCATTGTGAAATGGACGAGCGAAGTAGAGATTGGTTCTATTCTACTTTAGGTACTTTGAAGACGAAACGAACGTAGGGTTAAACGATCAAAAATAACTCTCAGTAGGTACTCTCAAATAATTACACTTTCTTATACTATTTTTTTGCAATTTATAAACTAAAATTCATAAGCTTTCTTCTATAAACACGACAACAATTAAAAATGCCCAAAATAATTATTCGTTAAAGTAACTGGAACTGTCAAAAAAAATGGTAAGCGCACAAACGACTAAGTGGATTGTTGTAGGTATTATGCGATATGGACAGCCCTATCAGATCAGGTGCCAAATCGCACACTCTGTGTCATATTATGATGATTAGTGTTTTGCCAAAATGAGTGATCTCTCTGATGGTCACTACAGAAAACAAATCAAAATTTCAATTAATAGTGTCAAGAAATGTTGACAAAACAAGATTCCTTCCGTCTATACATTTCTGAAGTATACACTAAATAATTACAACCCAGAACTGACCTTTTTTTTCACAAAATATTAGTTCCTAGAGCTGACATCCCGCATGTGATAGCGTAATAAGAAAATGATGAGTCCTCTTACACTGAACTGTCGATATCCCCTGTCAATTGCAACTGGAAGACAAAATAAACTGATATTCGACTATGATGTGATATAAAAAGTTCAAAAGTTAAGAACAACCTTCAACAATGCAACGGCAATTCAACTAAAAGTTGACGTCAACGTATAATATTGTGTAATATCTTGTTGCCATTTTCCCAGATGAACACAACTTGAGAGATGACTCCATAAGTTCGATTCGATTCGATTGCGAAAACTTGGAAGTAGGACACCACACCTACGCATTATATAACCAATCATTTGAAGAGGATTGTGAAGAATATGGATACAATTTCATATTAAACTTTAACATCGCAAAGAAAAAAGAAAACGAAACGAAATGACTCATAAAACTTTTAAGTGAATAAAAGACTAATGGACCACTGTTCATATTTATTATGCGTCTGTCAGTTATCATGATGTCAGCAAAGTTGCAACACCGCTGCACTGCTCAGCTTTTCCGCTTCTTCCGATTCACTTTGCATAAATTAAGTATTACGCTAATAGACACTTCTTCCAATCAAAATATTTTCCTCAAACAGAAGCCAAGTCAACAAACCTTGTAAGATAAAAACACATTTCTCTCGAAATCAAAGATTAAGACTATACGGATTACGGATACCCATTTGAAATGCAAACAGTGTCTGATGATTCCTAAGGACTGACTCATCGTTTGTGATTTTAGTGCTGGTTGTTTTTTCAGCCGAATCAAAGGATAAAATTCCATTCCTTGGGCACCTCGCCTTCATGCAATCAGAATTGAAATGATTTCAAGCAGACACTAAAAGACATCATATAGCCAAAGCCGTATACCGATAGTTTAAGCAAATAGTTCAGGATTAGGTTCAGTCTCAGTGTTGCATTTCACTTGGAATTGCTTCGTTGAAATATGCAAAACATCTCAATATCGTTATCCATTTTGATTGTGCTACATTAGATTATCCTTTGTGCGAGGAGCACAAGTATCAGCAGATGAGTTTGCATATTTATAAAAACCAACGGATTTCAGAGTGTGCTGCTATATACCTACAAACACAATTTATACAAGTATCGACGGGATAAAGGAGAGGCGGAATTTAAAATTTCCATTTATTCGAAATATCTTACAGACTTTAGTGGCAACCCGTTTTGATGTTTTCTCAAGGAGAAGACTCATAAGTCACATCTAATGCGGATTGTACTTGAAACACTTGTGACATTTCTTCTCCTGTGGGTGAATTGTTATGGAAATTTTTCTTCCAGATGTTTGCACATTTTCCTTGGGTATAGGGAAAGTGGGGTGGGCGGACGGCTACAGCTCCTTCCACACGTTTGATGGATAGCCCAGGGTATTGAGTGTTTAATAAATATTTATCCTATTTATTGTGATGTCCTTCGTATGGTTTAGTTAAAGAGATGTACATAACAGCTTCATGTGACACTTGCAATAAGAAGATTATTTTGATCCTTTTCTGTGGTATTCACTTGTGTGAATGGATGTGGTGAGCAAAAGAGTAGTTTTGTCTGTGTTCTATCAGTGAAAAGATTTTGCAAATAGAAATACTCGACGTGATTTCCTTTTACCAAAGCGAAGGATATAACTAAGTGAATAGCTTGAATTGTGTGTGAAATTAGGTCAGGAATTACCATCATAACTCAGGACGATATAAAGCCGATCGTAAATCCGTTGATTTAAGACTTCCTTCTGGTGGAATTTGTCACGAAATGTTGGATTGGATTAACATCACTATTAACTACTGTGAGTTAAATTGCTTGTTTTTGCGACTGACTAGATTGGTAATTCTATGTAAGGTATTGGCTCTGTTAAGTGTAGATATTTTGCGATGCATTTTTTCAATGCTCTGGTATTTTTTTAGAACCGAATTCCACAGAATCAATATTGTTGCATCAGATGGAATCGCTAGTCAATAATGTTGAGGGGCACTCGATATTTACATGGTTAGCAACGTGCACTATGTGCTATACATCGGACTGGGTATACTCACTCTCAAACTGTTTTTCAGTTTCAAAGTGAACAAGAATTCCGTATTTAGGAGCAACACATACAAGTTAAAATTGAACGCAACCTGTCCATAGTCACCATAGCTTAGAATCTTGTTTGACGTACGAGTAAGTGAATGGTTGAATTGATATTTTTATTTTTTTTTCGGAAAATTACTTTTGTCATATTTTTTAGACAAAATTATTCTTCACGAAATATACACATGTTAAAAGAGTAAAAAAATAAAACAAATATTGGGCGCAACAGGTCCGTTAGTACCTACCCTTGGCCTAATTAATCACCACTATTAGTTTTGTGTAAGTTTTTCATTTTTTTAGGACGTATAGAAAGGATATATAATTTCATGCAGAGTCCCAACGGCTAAATAAGAAGCTTTTTCATGACAGTTATAAGTAGTCTCGAATGTTTGTTAGATTCGCTAAGATGTAATTTGTGTTTCTCCGGGCATCAAACTCGGGACCCTTCTCTTAGTAGTCCAGCACATGAACAACTAAGTCACTGTTACATTTTCACAGTTCAGCAAAAAATTATGTGGGCAAAATTTCAGTCAATTTACATAGCCTAAAAAAAAGTGGTAGCACCTGAAAAATGTGATCAAAACAGAAAGATCTATATTTAAATTTTAAAAATGTTCTTGAAAACAATTAATATACTTTAATGTCCATTGAATCCATTGACAGCTTTCATAAATTGAGATATAACAGATTCATGGGTGGGAGCTGAAACGCCGATGACAATTCAATCACAAAACATGACGGATATGCGACGATTTTTTTTATTCATACTGGTTCCTTCCGTTGAACACGTTAAGGTTGAGATATCCGCCGATGTAATGGACACAAAGGATTTTGGGGTTGGACCTTATCCGCAGTGGGGACGTTTAAAACTCTAGTGGCTATACCGACCGCGACCAATCTAGTTTTTACATTCGAAGGAAGACTAGTCGAGCTTGGTATTGTGATATTGGAAACTGTACTCAACAATGCTGACACAAGCGCTAAATACGTTAAGTGCGTTGAAAAACTACAGACAGTTAAGCGATTATATAGGTATATATATAGGTAGGCAATTCAGCGAAATGGAGTAGTGGAACAATTATTGAAATAGACATAACTCTACCCGGATTAAAAAGTACATGTTCTCCTCTTTAACAAGTACAAAAGTTATAGCTTCTGCCATTTTATCAGGTTCATCGACATCAATAAAACAATGAGCACAACTCTGACAAATTCACTCTTTCACATAAAAAAAATCATCCCAAGAACTTCTTGAACCCAGATCATGCACTTTTGTACAACCATTTCAGTGTTTGGCTATAAAACAAACTCATTGCATCCAAAAGGGTGCAATAAATTTCCATCCTTTCACAAGTAATCGGAAGTCCAGTATTCGAGTATGATGATTCATGAACAAGTCTAATAGTAATGCCCGACCCCCCGCCCAAGAACGACCAAACCAAACCGTATACCCATGCATCATTATCATTACTCTTCATTGATATAATAGCTTTTGAAATATCACATAGAAATTTATGAGAATTTATGCTTTCCAAAGGTCTTCCATTGTTCCTATTGTAAGACTAAAATTAACCAATTAGATGTATAAATGGCTTTTATGTATAAGTATATACTAGCAAGAACTAATTTCTTATCTTTTTTTCTTCTTTACTTCCAGTTGCGAGTAACTTTTTGCAGATTATAATGGCACACCCATACCACCTACTTGTGAAGGCTTAATAACAACACAAGGACATCCCAAGCGCACGAAATGTGCTGCTTTTATAAAACACAACTAAAATGGACTGTGATACTATCATCAATTATATTTGCTCTGTGTCGAATAGGTAAGGAGATGTTTAGATAAAGGATAACCATAACCATGGGGAAAGAATTCAAATTCAGAACAATGCTTTCTTCAAATTAGTTTCATTTATGAAAATACAAAAAAGTAAAAATAATTAGCAATCCTAAAGATAGGATTCTTGTTACTTATTTTCCATTACATTAAAACAATGGTAGGTACTGGGTGTAGGTAAACAATGGGCTTAGGGTTGCCATGAGTTGGAGTTTTTGTTTAACTGCACTGTTCGCCCGGTCGAACTACTCCTAAGAAATGATAAGCCTAGATATGCGGATGTTTTTTAAACAGAAATTTCGTTGGTGTTGTTTTCAAAATGGTAAATTAGAAGGTTGCGAACACTTTCATTTGAAGGAAATATTTCTGAACTGCATTTATTTGTTGACTACGGGCTTATTCTATTATTCTGAGCGCTTGATTATATCCACAACCTCTATATCCTCGATCCTTTTTAGTGGCCATGTTTAATTTTACAAACTCACAATGGTGTAATTTTTTGTATAAAATCATCTATTGTGACCTACAATATGTTTAACGTGACCGCTAAAAATGTGTATGACCTGCTATCTATCGTCTCAGTACATTACCGACTGCAGTTATTCAAAATTCAAAATGAATTTGCGACAGACAATAGCGGTGTTTCTTTTAGCTTCGATCTCAGCAAAGCAAAGTAAAGTAGGATTTACATCATGCAATTACAACAACTACGCTCTACTTGACACTTCGAGACTCAGATGTAGTTGTTGTAATCGCGTGCTGAAAATCCTACTTTACTTTGCTTTGCTGAGATCGAAGCTCAAAGAAACACGCCTAATAATTTAATTGTAAAAAAAAATAGATCTTAAAAAACAATTCGGATGATATCGGCGCTTAGTCATTAAATATTTGTTCATCATCGGCTTTAGCCATTTTCCAAGAAATGTGCAAAGGAATTTATTCAAAGACGACAAGCAATTCATTTCCAATATTCGATTTACGCTTACCAGTTATGAATCCTTCACCGCTTTGGTGACTTTGAACGCTCTACATTCGCCGGTAAGGAAGTGATCATCCCTGTTTTTAACTTATGTATTCGTTTTACAATTTAATTTCTTTCTTTCGCAAAATCCCATTTAAATATATAAAATATTCAATATTTATTACTAGTAGTATCACCTATTTCCTGTCAAACGTATTTAATAGGTCACTCCAGGCCAGGGTAATAAATTGCCTGCGTTCTAAATTTAGTTAACCTCGTTACTTTACGTGCAGATCGATTGTTACAATTACGACCTCACAGTATATTAAACAAATATCTACCCCGCATACATGTTCATGTTCCACATTAATGGTTATACATTTTTACGACCGCCCGTTATGTGGTAACCCTTGACAAGTGTCACCCATTCCATCCCTCCCTGTTCATCTTTCAAACGGAAACTCGAAGGAAACACTCGCAATTATAAAATCACAAAGGAGATTTATGTTTTTATGTTTTGCGTTATTTTCTGTTCGTATTCATTCATTCATTCATTCGTTTTTCCTCTTCTTTAACTTTTCTCCATCTTTTTTTGCACCGATTATCCTCAGGTCACGTGCTGGCAATACGAAAGGGTCGTTTAATGTGCCCCAGCTCGTTCATCGCCTTAAGTGGAGATTTACATGTACAACTGCAATACACCAGCACGGAATATCTGAATCGAACAAATGCAACGCAGCAGCAACCACCCTTAGTGACGACCTCGGCTGCACCACCATCATTAACCACCATCAAGCAAGATAATACGCTAACGAACCTTGTCATTAGCCTAATGACAAAAAATGGAACCGAGACCGTCAGCAATATAACCCTGTACCCCGATCCGAGGAATAATGTTACACAAATCTCGGTGCCATGCCAGACCTTTTATCGGGGAGGCGAATACACCCTCCAAGTGGTGCCCAGAGCCGGTTCCACAGTCAGCATAGACGATGAACGCTTAAAACAACAATTGGACGTGCGGTGGCCAGTGGCTGACATGCAAGTCACTCCCAAACGGCTCGTCACTTACCCCGAGATGACGGTCGATGTGAAACTCTCATTCGGCCAAGTGGATTGCGACCTCAGTGCAGCCATGATGACTTTGGTAAATCTGCCCGAATTTTGGTTGGAATTAATTTACTGCGGCAAAGAAATTACGTGTGCCAGCCATAATGACTCGAAAATCAATATCCTGTATGCCGAGGAGATCCGGGGCTTTCCCAAAAGCAAACTAATTAAGTTACATTGCGAGCTCTTCGGATTAGCTGGCAATTATGCGGTACGGCTAAGACCGATACCCCCGACTCCGGCTGACGTCACGGCCGTGCAGTACATCAGCGTTGATTGGAGTGATAAGTTTGTATTTAATGTCTACGCCAGGAGTATATTTCCCTGTGATCCACACACCGGTATCGGAGTCCTCTACGAATACCCGGCGTGCATCCTAGAGCAAGGCGACCGGGTACGGTTGTTCGCCAAATTGCGTGCCGATGTGGCATCGTTGAAGCCGCCTACATCATTACATTACGTTGCCGAGCAGCGAGTGGTCAAGAGTCAGTATTCGTTGTACTTTAGTTGTGAACTTTTTTCCGAAAAGTATGTGGAGTACTGTTTTGTGTATGTCAGTCAGGGCATTTCGGGGGCTGTGGCCGATGTTCGCATGGATTGCGTGCCAACGTTGCCTGTTAAAGGTCGGTATAGTTGTACCACTACAGGGTTCACATTTGAAATGGTGAAATCTTTAATTACTCTTGCATACTCGTAGAATCGGACACCGGAGGCTGGGGACCTTGGAGCGAATGGACTGCATGTTCAACTAATTGCTTGGGCGGGACCAGAAATCGATATCGGTTCTGTGATTCGCCACCACCTCGGTATGGAGCAAAGTTCTGTGAGGTAAGTTCATACACAATATATGTGGATCTGTTGATGGTATGAATTCATTTTGTTTGTTTAAATTTTTCCTTTGATGTGCAGTGTGCATATTTGAATGCATATTCGATGAATTTATTGTTCCGGAAAGTTGTGCATTTTTGCTTTTATGAGGTTCCCTTCAGCAGGTACCATGAGAACCTTTTGTTTGCTAACATATTTTCGATGTGAATTGTGCGGACAGGGTGGTCATGTTATACTGACGACTGAATACGTACACGAGTTCGGTTTTCAATTGAAATATGTGTAGCGATTTGTCGACGAAATCCTTTGAAACGAGAAAGAATATTTGCAAATATTGGATACACTTATTGCAAAACATTGTGATCTTGTTGGAAATACACTTCGATTATGTAGAAGTGAGCTTTGGTTTTGTATTTTTTATTCGTTCGTGTTCTCAGTGTGTTATTTATTTACCAGAAAGAACTATGGGAGTGTGAAATTAAGGTTCCTATTTATAAATGGCATTTGCCATAAAGAATTCATATTTATTTTTGTATTTTTTGTATGTTTTTGCATGTCACACGGATTCTGTTTGAACATAACACCGATAGGAAAACAAAATGGCGAATTTGAAAAAAAAACTGAGGGGGCCAGCGGCAAGAGGATTGTGAGTTGGGGGTCTCAGTATGGTTTGTCTATGGTTCGCCACCCAACCATAGATTCGCATTTGCGTGAGTTTGCCTTGCACAAAAGTGATCAACCTCCTAGACAGAAGTTATGCCAAATTCATATAAGTACGGATATTCTATTTGACATCTGCAAGTGCGCACATAAAGTAAAGTGCGCATATAAAGTATGGTGGTAAGCTTTAACTCTTTTGGTTCACGGTGGCGAAAATTAGAACAGTCAAATAGTGTCATCTATATCCGTAAGAACTAAAAGTTAATCCGAAAAAAATTCATTTTTGTAAGAACACTTTAAATAAAGCCCAGTAACAATAGGAATTGACCGGCTGCTAGAGCAGCAACGGAATTAATGCTTTGCTCTTATCTAAGTTTTTTTTACTTAAGGAATAAAGGAATTTTCTATGGGAAAGAAAGTTAAATTGTTCGAATCCCGAAAAAACCCAAATTCCAACTTATGATTGTTTTCCACTGCGCCACCTCCGAGAGTATAACAGTCATGAAAAAGCTTGTAAATTATCCGTTTGGACTCGGCATAACATTTTAGATCCCTTCCATTTGTCCCAAAAATGAAAAACTCACACAAAACGAATGGTTGTGAAAAGCTAGGCATAGGGTTCCTACGGACCTGTTGCGCCAACTAATTATTTATTTTTTTATTTTTAAACAAAAAAGTAAAATATCCCTTTAATTTCTACGAGTTGAATTGACACTGACAGTTCTTTTTTTTCTCCCTTTTTTGTAGTCTAGCAGGTAATTTTGCACTGGATTGGGAATGTTCGAGAATCTAGTTTAATAATTCTGTCACAGGTGACTGATTTTATCAGCCTTATTTAAAAACCCAGCGTAGAGTCTGCTTAACTTTACGCACAATCTAAAAACCATTAAGTAGGAAAATGCGATATTTGAAGATTTTTCGAACTTAAGCAACGTTACTTTAGGGCTGGGTAATTAAAACGCGAAAACTTGAGTTTAGAGCCTGCGTAGAGCCTACTTAAATATGTTTTTGCAGCAAATGTCATTTGGTCGTGGTCGAAAAGTGAAAATAATTTTTTGTTTGTGCATTCACTTCACATGTTGCGCCAAACGAATTTCGTTTGCAAATGCAATTATCAAGGAATAAATTAATAAATAAAAAAATAATTGTGCGTTTGTGATATTATTTGCTCTGCTTTTGTTTTGTTGTTTGTAGGGAATGTTTTAGGATGTGTGTGAATATGTCTTCCTATGGCCAGACATTACATTTGGTGTTGATTGGTCGAATTGGACGTGGAAAAATTGGATATAGTGTTATATTCAAGCTGGGATTCGAAAAAATAAAACACTGTTCTGTTGAAATTTTCTAATAAAATGACTTTTATTACCATTTTACAGATTATTCTAATAATTCACTTCGAAACAATATTTCTTAAAACAAATCCCTACCGATTTAAACCAATCACTTAATTCACTGTGCTACTCCCTGTTCTCAAATCCTTTTATATCTGCTCCGCTATCTATCGGTAAATTTCTAGTTAATTCCGGTTCGTCCCGAACAAACTCGATGGTTCTAGAATTAGTTCACTTAACTCTCCACTTTTTTGACAGATTCGAGTCTCCAATTGGAAGTGTAACTTGTTTGGTGACTAATGGGCTGTTTACACTTCACCATTTTAGGTTCCACGCTCACATTCCACACTACAGTGTGATATTTGATTTCAGGTTGATATTTCAACAGTCCCTCCAGGGAATTTCGGAATTGTGCCATATAATGCGACTTTTTATTATGTAAAATGATTTTATTTACGAAGCTAATCTGTCAAAAACAGCTGATGTTTTAGTTTCAGAGCAAAAAGTAATAGATTTGCTTGCGAATCTAAATTTTTTTCTCAGATCTGCTTCAGATTTACTAAAGAAGTGCGTTTGAGTTTGACAACAAGTGGGATTGGGTTTCGTTTTTGTGAAATTTTTCAACTGCAAACAAACGCATTGCATCGGGGTTATTTATTTTTAATGTTAAGAAATCAATCTGGACCCAAATTGGGAATGTTTTAATATAAAATTTAAACAGTGAATGGAAATAGCTTTAAAAAGCGTCGAAGGCTACATTGTATTCCAATCGCACGAATATTAACAAAAAACAAGAGCGATTGACCTTTTAATGTTCGATTATAGACACACAAAATCTGAAATCTGGAGATGTCCAATCGAAAACCGCTTTGGATTAATCACATAAACGGCTTTTTTTGACTTGACGTTTATGGGGGCTAGGTAGAAGTTACAATTCCAATGATAATAAGAACTATCACAAAACTTTTAATATCCACCTTGTAGGAACTATTTAAAATAATTTACGAAAATTTTAACTAGCTATACCTGCAAATTTTATTTCAAACAAAGCTAAAAGTCCATAAGAAAGTGAGACAAAATGTCTGGAATCAACACACCTTACTCTTCCACTTCCAATACATGCGGAATTACCGACAGAAATTAAAGAGGACGCAATTTTCTATCTCATTCATTACTCGGGTATTCAACTCTTGTTATAGTCAACTCCATATACCCATACTGCTTATAGGAACTAAACAGAAGATAGCTAGAAAAGAACAAACTTTCTTTGCGAGTATAATGATTTCTCGTATAATAAAGAGAAAAAGTATTGTTTGGTTCTATAACGGTGGCACACAGAATATTGTTCGCAACAGTTTCATGTTTCATCATATTTTTGACAAAAGTCTATGCTCCTCTTTTGACGGGGCCCGTATACTTGCCTTTGTGTAAAGTGCGATAAAGGAATAATCTGCGACTGGTAAATGCATTGCATATGCCCTAGATCCTAGGGAAAAATCCATTGTGTTTAATATTCGGATTAAAAGGAGAGGCTCCAACAAATTTTTCATTGAGTTGCAATTTATGTTTGTGCTTAGAGCTTCAAGAGGCATTTAAACTAAGTAAGCACAAATTATGGTAAAGCTGTTTCATTTTAACGATGGTGCTATATGTCTAGCTCTGTTTTAACATGCATTGGGCGGGTCGTGAGGGATTTAACCCAATTTGGGAACTAAATGTGTGCCTTATTCACGCCACATTAATTCGCTGTTAGCTACTAATAAACTCCCACAATGTGAATTTTTGTAGGTTGAGAAATATTGGCAGGAATCCAAAATCTTTTTATTTATTAAAAATTTTACAAACAAAAATGTTACAGCGTTCAATAATATAGATTGATGGAATCTTCGTCCTCATCCTCGTCTTCGTAGTCCTCCTCTTCAGGAATTATCTCCGTTGATAGATGAGCTGTTCCTTCAGTTAATTCAGAGGGCTTTGGAGAAATATCTTTAGCCACAGTCGACGACAGCGACGCTTGCCTACTTAGCTGAGACTTTTGACCCGAAATACCACTTTCACCTGAAGATGATGTTCCGTACTCGCCACCTTTGTCATCCACGGCCTTTTCCTCTTCTACCGGCATGTCAAGTTCATCAGCCGTCGAAGACATGTAGTAGGTAGATCCATATTCCACGTCCAGCAGGGTATCCCCATCAACGCTACGTGGCCTTGGAGTGATCTTGCCATCAAGCTGCTTCTGTTTGAATTCCGGTGATATACGTTCAGCGGAAGCAACTTTTCGGGCTTCGCGCTTAAAAATATCCAACAATGTTGAAGTTGAACGTTGCAAGAAGCCCATAGTTCCCGGCCGGTAAGTGGATATCTCGGATGACAATGTTTGCACTGATTGCACGTCCACTGACACTTCCGAATACGACGCAAGGATTCCCAAGAGCTCACCCAGAAGGTTCTTCCGTTTCATTTCCACCACCGGCTGTTTCTCATCAATCGCTCCTTGGACCGTGAGTCGTATGCCCTTGATTATCTCGCGCAGATTTATTATTTCTATTTCATGCTGCTGATGCATTCCAATAAGCTTGACTTTCTCGTTTTTCAAAGTGTCCACGCGTTGCTTGAGGATCCGTGTTTTATTGGCCAGGTCGTTGTAGGTAAACCTCTCGCAGATGTCGCGCTTCACAGAATTCTCGTAAAGCTTTCGGTACTTTTGCAGGTTGACGTACTTGATTTTTAAGTTCTCATAAGACGTAGTCAGCCTCTCGATGATGTCAATTTTATTCTGACAATTAAGTATCAAGCGATGTTTCATTTCCTCATTTGTAGCTAGCTCTTCGTCCATTCGCTTGGCCTTATCCATTGCCTCCTTGTGCTCCTCCATCATTCGCATCTGAGAAAGAATCAGCTGGTCGATTTCCTTTGTCAGAGAGATGTTCTCCCGGATCAATCGTCGCGTGTAACCGGCATTCCGAATCTCACTTGACCTGGTAAAGTCCTCGGAGAGTTGAAGCAATTTGGTTTCGACTTCCTTCTTTAAGGTATCCTTTTCGATAATGGCTTTCTGTTCCATTCCGTAGACAGCTTCTTTGTGCATTTGTTGGTTCTTTTTTAGGTCTTGCTCCTGCTCATCGAATTTTGCCAAAAGCATGTCGCGTTGAACGCGGAACTCCTCCAAGGAATTTAATTTTCCATTCAGCAGCTTTATCTCGGACGTCAGCTGCTCATGCATGGCTTTGTATTTTGTTTCCCATTCCTTGATCTTCTCGGTAGATGTGAGGTTTTCAGAATCACGAACTTTGGAAAGCTCAGTAAGTCGCTCATCTAGCTCGTGAATAGTCTCAACTTTCTGCACTAGAGTACGATCCAAGTGAGCTGTTATATCGGTTCGATCTTCTTTAAGTTGACGAAGTTTTTCGGTAAGCTCTTCATTGGTTTCGTCGGTTTTAGCTAGATGTATACGAAGTCGGGCTAATTTGTTGTTCAAATCGGTTATTGTCAGTTCGTAGAACGTTCGATCAACTTGGGTGATTTTGTCCTTTTCGACTTTGTCCTTTTTACCCTTTTTCCTCCCGCCACCCTTTTTCGGAGGCATATTGTTGTTTTGACAACACTTGCCGACTATAAATTATTTTGATTGATACAGCTTTACTAAACAATATTTTCTCCTAAGTTTGTTCGGTTACACGGATACAAATCAACTGGACTGGCAAAATGGAAAGCAAACTATAGGAGATGTACGAGTTCGAGTACAAGTTGGTATTGATTAACGAAGTAACTATGGCGGTTTCCAATGACATTGTTTTAGTTGTAAACAATGTGGCGTTTTATTAGGTACCTAGTGTATCCATATCCAGCGCCAAAAATTTCATTACAAAAAATATTGACATAAGAAACAATTCTCTTTTATTAATTAAATAGTTTCATTCATTTTCATTAGAAGAATTTCTGATTTGTACGTTTGACAAAAGTACAAACTACCTACAACCTAGATGCATGCATGTCTTCATGCACTGCATGTACTTCACAGTGGAATAGAACTTTAAAAAGTCTCACAGACATTGCAGATAAACACGTAAACACCACCAGTGTTTGCATCATTTGCGTCACTAAAAATATGGACCGATTAACGACACTCTACATACAATACACCATTCCGATTCCGATTTTACGCACGTGTGTCCTATACTACTATTCGTATGAGATCTAGAAAATCATCCGAAAATCTTATACATTTTCTCTATATCTGTATTAACTAGGTGTTTTATTAATTAATGAATTTTTCAACTCAGTTCGAAAATTGGTTCGAATACAAATCTTATACATTTTCTCTATTGGATCTGTATTAACTAGGTGTTTTATTAATTAATGAATTTTTCAACTCAGTTCGAAAATTGGTTCGAATACAATATCTTTCTTTTAGTACCTAATCGAGAAAGTTAAAAACATTCAATTATACTTTGTTTTAAAGAATATTTTTTTCGCTTGATTTTGACAACCAAAATCTAATCTAACTGTCAATTAAAAATGAATACGCAATTGACTCGATGCCTAAATATATTTCAAAGTCACATTTATGTCCTGAGACCCTGAGACCAACACCAAATTTGGGACACAGTCAATAGCAGAGTGTGATTGCGCTTATAGATCAATGTAAGCTATTACTGTAGTATAATGTAAAATTGAAATTGAATTGAAACCAAAATCTTTAATTCCTGTTCCTTAAGATTGTTTGTACAAAAATAAGCTCTATATGTATCTACTTTATGCTCCTACTTAGATAAAATTGGCAAATTTTTAACAATATCAAGAAAAACTCTTGGACATTGTGCACACACATTTTTAATCTACTTCCACCCCACACTTGCACTTCTCTTCTTTTTTTATAAATTAAATTCGATACGGAAATCGAAAACAAAATTCAAGACAACTAGTACTTCTAGTACAATTGATATCCTTAGTCCATATTGCAGAGATAGAACTCACACCAAACGAAGACGAAATTCTTTGTCAATTTCGCCAAATAATACGTCCATTGATTGCGACTCTACTACACACCTCCTACTGGAATACTCTGCACTTAACCTTCTTAAAGGACGAAAAACCCTTAATCTACTTATTTTTCAATTTGTCCTCCATATACAACACCATTCACAGACATTTTTATCTCAATTCTCACTCTCTCTGTGTGTATGTTCTAAAGGGTCCCTCGGTTGAAACGGAAAAATGCGGAAAATCTATATCAGACACTTGGGATTGTATTTACGAATCAACAGGAAAATCTTCAACAGCAAATCGCACCGATGTCTCACAGGAAATCGGTCCCGGCTGCCGTTGTGGCTGTATAGTTCATCTGGGATCTTCAAAGCCAAAGCGTATCATTGCTGGAGCCACACAAAGCTGTCCCGGACGTTCTTTTTGGTTAATTCAAGTGAGTATATATACATATACAATGTACAATTTAAATTTATTAAATTACCTAAAATAAAAAATATATAGCGGTCGCCATAAAAAAAGTGATTTTCACCCTAAACAAAGGCGTCTACCCTAAACAAGAATTATGTCATACTTATTCCTTTTTTGTTTGGAAAACAATTTCGATAACCCCCGCATTTTTCACAATATTCCTACATGACCGGAAGAATGCCACACACTCATGTGTACACTATATTGCTCCAACCCCGATTCCGATCATATTTGACTTTCCAAACGATAAAAATCACATTAGGGAGTCTTGGGTAACTGATTCCACAGAAAAAAAAAGTGTCAAATCTTTAGCCTAACCCTTGGGTGGTGGGTAGTTTCAGATTTTAATAGAATTAAGTGTCGTTTCTGGTGGCGAAGCAATGGCTGGCACCAAAACGAAGGGGTCTTCCTCTTCTGGCGACTACTCAATAATAATTATAAACTTTACGCGTCGGTAATAGAAAGAAACAGTAAATTACGTGGCGAGTCGTTAACGCGAAATCGTTTTATCGTCTGCGCACGGAGGGGACTTCGATCCATAAAGGTTTAAGATCTATGGCGAGAGCCATAAATTGGTTCAAGGGAACTTTTCGTTTTTATTGCCAATTTACAGGGAGCTTGTTTCAGGAAAAACTAAACTCAAAAAAAAAAGAATTCTATGAAGTAAACCTGATTACAGGTGGAAACTTGGTACTCGATTAGGGATTTGATAGAGTTTTCCAAATGGGAAAAGTTATCTCAAATTTGGTTAACTAGTTTTTTGTCATCGGATTTTCAATGAAAAAAACACGTTCTGAGAAATATATTCCCCGTGTGTGCATGGCCCGCATAATGCTAACCCTTATTACCTTTCCGATATTGGAAAAACAAAAGATTGTAATCTTTGCAAGGGTACAATCGAATGCTGTATGCATAGGTACTCCCACAACTGCTATGTTTTGCTGTCAGTCGTTGTACAAATAAAGTTTGTTTCCAGTTTCCGGAAGAAAAGTAGCAAAACGATAGTTTACATTAGAATGAGTGTATAGGATGGCAACATAGATGTAAGGTATCGTCTGGCGCCTAAAAAGTGTAGAACTGAAGGAAATTGGAAGGGGTTTCTTTTTACATTAGCATCCAGGAAATTGCACTTTACATCCTTAAAGTTTTACATTGCAAATACGATATAGCGACACACTTGTTGCGAATGTGTCCTTAAAAATTCGAGGGTTTTGTCTGCTTGTTTAGCATTCAGTTTTTGACATGAGATTATTTGTATTCGTCTTTAATTTTTGAGCTTGGTCTTCTACTTACTTAAATTGTTTTGATTGGCAAACGAGCGCTCACTTAAACATCCCTATTTATACTACTTGAAACAATTTGTGGCAACTTTTTAAAATGTGTATCCCCCCTTTCAGGTTGATGGCGATGATACGATCTCGTTTGACGTTAGCTTCCTACGCCTGCCCTGTATATCGCAATATATAAAAATCCGTGACGGGCCGTCTATGTCTTCGACTTTACTCCTCGAATTGATCGGCGACAATGGCATTGCTATGCCGTCAACGTTGGAATCGACCGGACAACACATTTTGGTAGAATTTTACTCTGGCGATAGCAACTTAATTGAAGCAGGATGTACCGGAGGATTTCTAGCAAATATCGAACAAATACGTGCGTTTTATATTATTTTATCTATCTGCATCCAATTAGTCATCGGTCGCTCTCATGTATTAGCTTTTTTTATTTTAAGGTTGCGACACTTCAGACGAAAGACTCATTTACAACATATTTGGCCGATGATTTAATTTTCTGAATTTCTTTACAGAACCAGCAAACCAAACAAGTAAAATTATAGTACGCAGCCGAGCGGTAATACAAGCTAAGATAAAAACCAACTTTACCATTGTCCACTTGTCGGCAGTTGTATTCGCTAGCATCATCATATTCATAAGTGCAATGTTAGGTTAGTTTAATAATAGTCCTCTGAACTTGCTCTAAGATGTAACGTGGCGTTTATTTTCTTTATAGGAGCTCAATATATTGTGCGGTATAGGAAATACCACTTGGCGATCAGCGAAAGACACGATCACACCTCACCGATCCATACACCGCACGCATCTATGGGATCTCTACACAACCCACCATCGCGAGCTGTGTCAACGACGACATTATTGTCTGAGGTTATCTATTTAGTTAAAATGCGACCAAAGAGACAGCTGAGGCACTCCATCCTGAGAGAGAGTATCGACGCAGAAAACTTAGCCAAGGAAACAGGATTTATTGAAGGAGCAAAGTTGACTAAATGGTATATATTGACACACATTTACAACGACTTCAATAGATTTTATTTATTCCGCTCTTACAGTGACGAAACGGGCAGCAACTCAAGCATTGTAACTTTACGTAATGAAGTCATCACAGAGGACAGCCTCCCCGAAAGCCCCGAAGATCGAAAAGATTCGGCATCAATGTTATCTGGTGTGAGTTCATCTGCCAGTACGTCATTACGCCTAAGTAAACATTCTAAATATCCCGATAGGGACGATGGGACTCTCAAAAGAAAGAGTCTCTCGCCAAATGATGATTCTATTGAGAGTTGCTCAATGCGATCACATTCGATCAGAGACAGCGATCGCTTCAGTCAATTGGATACAAAAAGTATTTCAATATCTTTGACGAATGTGAGTTGAGGTTTGAAAATATCTCAAATTTGACTAATTCCAGTTTTGTTATTTCAGGGATGTTACTCACCAGCAGCGAGTATAGTAAGCCGAGCAACGATCCGAACCACCAACCAGAAAGAGAGTAAGGAAAAACAGAACCGCAAGAAGCTTTTAGCCCGTCCAGGTTCTGAATTCTCGCTGACCAATCCGGAGGAGCTGGAACTGGACTACTATGACTATAATGTGATCAATGCAGGCGCCGCTCCAGGTTCTTACTTGGGCATGGACCCAGCTTATCTTGTTTGGATACCTCCATTGGATGACGAGACAAACGTAGACGATGCAAATAAGACCCCTGAACCAATTTACGAGGAGATTCTCCCAAGGTTCAACGAGGTTAGTCCAGGTAGTAACACAGAGACTACATCGGATTCTGATGTCAGCACTTCCAAGTCAATGGTGTCACCCAATGAGACAAACTTGAAGAATGTGCTGATTCAAAAGTCTATCGCAGCATCGGCTTCGCACGATAGAACACCGGTCTTGAACGTGCGAAGAAATAGGACAAGTCGGAGTTCGGAGAAAGATGCTAGACGTTTGTCTGAATGCAATTCGGAAAAGGAGACATCTGTGGTGAAATCGCCTAGTGATTTGCAAGATTTTTATGAAATGGATGACATTCAGTTCGCGGATGAAGAAAGTGATGCGGAACAAAATAAAGCTTTAGCGGCACCGAGAATTAGTTACTCGAGGACGATAGCCGTTGATAATCAATCAATTGCATCAAGCACGGAAGTGTAGGTGTGTGGTGATATATGGGTATATTTTGTACATAAGACTAGTATTAAGGAATTTGATTAGGCACAACAAATATATACACAATTTAACTGTACTATCAGATGCGGAGAGGCAAGAGGAGCACAGTCGATTCAATGTTTATTAACGGAATTATTTATTAGTAAAGTAATATTTACTATAGAGTAATGCGGTATTCGATTGTGCACTCTGAGAACACTTTTCTTGCTCTTTTCTTTTTATGTTCGAGTGGTACGATAAAAACTTTTTCCAATTTTAAGGCACTTTTCCGAATCTGGATTTTTTCTCATGTCGTTTTCAATTGGGACAGAAAAAAAACTCTTTCCATATTCAGAGCAGTTTTTCTGCTCTCGAAATCAGCTGGCTGTCAGATTTCATGTTCCATTGGCCGCAAAAAAAAAGCACTTTTTTCAGAATCAGAGGGCCTTACTTATAATCATTTTCAACCTTTACACTAAATATTCTTTAGGTCACAATATGCAATTTTATGTGGAAAATTATGCCATTGTGAGTTTAAAAAAATTAGCCTGGACACTAAAAATGACTATTGGTATCGCGGAGAGGAACTTTTCGAATCCCGATTTCCGAGCGAGATTTACACCTACTTCCTCTAACACCAAAACATTTGTCATTTTTCAAACTTTAAAGTGTGTTATTACTCACGTTTTTTGACGACAAGTCTGTGAAAAATAGAGAAAAATGTACATTTAGCCGCTGCAATGGATATCAACATAAATCGAATAGATTTTTATAAACACAAATTACAATTTAAGAACAGCTGTCTTTTTAAACACGCTAACACGCATCACCACAAATGCAAAAGAAAGAAAAATCTCGTTTTATGTTTCCATGGGCATTAAAAATCTGAAATCTGAGAGCAAAATCTAAAAATCCCAATGGAAAACGACATCAGAGTTGCTTCAGATTTACCAAACCAAGTGCGTTTGAGTTTGACAACTAGTGGAGTTGGTTTACGTTTCCGTGAAATTTTCCAACTTCAAAGAAACGCGTTACGTTATTTATGTACAAATGTTTATAAACTAATTTTGGGCGCAAATTTCATATATTTTAATATGAAATTTAGCCAGTGAATGAAAAACTGTTAGAAGGCTATGCATATTCCAAACGTTAGATTATATACACACAAAATCTAAATTGTGAGAGCAAATCTGAAGAAGCCCAATCGAACACCACATAAGTATAACACCAACCTTTGCGTCTCATTTGCTGTTAGAGGCTACACATGCGGTCGCCCAATTAACGTTTTTTTATATTTCTACGTTAAATATCTACAAATATTTCAATAGGCCAAATCAATTAATTTCAATTAAAGTTTGCATTTGCACGCATTTGTTTCTTACATTTACAATCTGACATGTTGTTAGTGTATTGGTGAGTTCAGGGCAATTCCTTAAAAATATCCCGGACTTTCAGTCGTGTTCAGAACTGACCTCGAAGTGCACTTTTTTTAATCTTCTATCTATCTGCTCTTTTGATAGAAAGGGCAATTCTTTTGTTCAATCGAAAACACTATTTAGTGGTAAATGGAACACGGGCAATCTCATCGTTACTCCAATATTTATTTGTAACATCTCGCAATCTTTATTAAAATGGAACGGTTTAAGTTTTGATAAAGACGGCAACATTTTGCTTTAGATTTACTTTGAAAAACAAAAATACTTATCGACTTGTGTCTTTTTTCCTTCTTCACCTGTTTGTTCGCTCTAGTAAACTACTTACCACTGGCACTGCATGATATCATTAATTAACTGTGTACCTTTAGGAGAAACTATTAAAACAAATATAAACAACTTCTATTAAAACCATAAACAATCGAATCTATATCAAAAATGCATATATCAGTAAAAGAAAACAGCTAGTTCTTACGCAATAGACCAATGAAAGTATATTCCAAAATAAACACGAATCAACTATTTATCACTGCCACAAAAAAAAAGTAATTTACCCCAAAGATCAATCTGTATTTAATTTTATATAATAATCTGGACCACTTACTTAAAACAAGTGCTTTATTTGGAATGCAATGTAGACGTTTAATAAGAGAAAATTATTTATTTTTGAATAAGAATTTTTGCTAATTAAAATTAATTTGTTGAAACTATGCATTTTGTGGTGATACCTTATACCACAATTTTATTTTGGCGAAGATATAAATACTAAGAGATAATCAAAAACAAGTTGTATACTTAAATATTTGTTACTTGTGAAAATACGCTTCTAAATTTATTATGCCAGTAAAAAAATATGAATAAATAAACTAGACAAATTTTAGCTAAGGATGAAAGAATATTTGTTGCAAGCAATTTGGCGTAAATGTAACAGCTACTTTTTTGTACAGTAATAAAAAATACCATAAAAGTATGTACACACATACTTTATATTAAATGTTGCAGGTTCGCATTTAAGTAGAAATATATTTAATTCAGTTGTAAGAAAACTATTTATATGATGTAATATTTTTATGTAAATAAATTAAACTACATAACATAATGTAAAAAAAAATGTTTCCACACTTGTTTTTTTTAACTTACTACGAGATATAAATCAATTGCGACATTACGATGAGGAACTCAAAAAAGTAGGTCGCAAAATGCTGGTCTGTCTGTCCGTTTGCTCCTGAGCCTACAGCCTAAACGGTTGCCCGGGTTTGGTTCAAACTTCGGATTTGGAGTTTGTGGGCCTTCAGTTGGTTTTTTTTTTTCAGGTAGCCTTAATATTAATGGGCCTTCCCATATAAAACTTTCATACCAGTTTGATTTCTTCGAAAACGGCCATAACAATTTCAACCAAAATTGATATTTGAGCTTAAGCATACTCAGGTTTGGACATATTTCGAAAACGGTCCATACGATTTTAACAAAAATTAATTAGAAGCAAACTTATGTCGTTTTCGATTTGGCAAAAAGATCAATTTTTTTGAGAAAAAATAATATTTTTTTTTTTTGATTGAGATTGCTTTTCATGTTCGATTTGCCAAAAAAATTAATCTTTTTTTTTATCTGACTCTCTTTAGAGAAATCTATATTTTTTCTCAGATATCACACATATTTTCACTAATGTGTATGACACACAGCTGGCGGTTACGAATTGTTTATCGTTGGAAGGATTGCTTTTTCAACTGAATTATTAGTTTTTCGAGTTTGGAAACGATTCTTTATATTACATTTTTTCGAAATGCGTTGTTATAAGTGTGTAAAAATCAATTGAAATGGATTTCCAGTGCAAGTGAAAAAAAAAATTTTTTGAAGCCAACTGAATACACTTACTTACTTAACGGACTTAACGGGCTCCCGACCCGTGAAATGTCTCTGCCTGAGACACTGTAGCCTTTCATCCTCTGCGATCCCGGGCACGCTGCTTCCAGTTATCCAGACCAAGCGCTCTGGCATCCGCGATGGCTTGGTCTTTGAAACGGAGGTTCGGTCTTCCTTGTCGTCTCGAACCTGGCGGCTGGGATTCGAAGATCCTCTTAGCTGGAGCATTATTGTCCATTCGCTCGATGTGGCCGAGCCAATGTAGTCGACGTATTTTGGCCTTTTGGACTACATCCACATCTTGGTACAGCTCATAGAGTTCGCGGTTATATCTTCTCCTCCATTCGCCCTCCTCGCACACAGGACCAAAAATCCGCCGAAGAATTTTTCTTTCGAAGGAGCACTCGTCGCCATAAAGCAGATCTGGCAGGATAAGGGTTCTGTAAAGCATACATTTTGTCCTTCGAGTTAGGAGTTTTGAACCCAATTGTTTTGCCAAACCGAAGTAGCAGCGGTTTCCTAGGGTAATTCTTCGCCGGATCCCCACTACGATGTCATTTGTGGAGTTCATGTTTACACCGAGGTAGATAAACTCCTTAACTACCTCGAAATTGTTGCTATCAATAGTGACGTCCTGTCCTAGGCGGTGGACAGATGCTTGTTTGTTTGTTGATAGCATGTACTTAGTCTTGTCCTCATTTACTACAAGACCAACGAATTTAGCCTGTTCTTCAATCGCCGTAAAAGCCTCTATCACGGCACGCTGGGAGCGACCGATGATGTCAATATCGTCTGCATACCCCAGTAGCTGGACGGATCTTCGAAATTGCACGTTGCAGCGTGTGTTCTCCAGCGTCACGCTACATAGCTGGATCAGTTTTGCCGGGATCCCGAATTCGGCCATCGCCACATAAAGCTCCTGGCGATGAATGCTATCATATGCGGCTTTAAAGTCGATGAATAGGTGGTGAGTCTCGACTTGAAATTCATTGGTCTTTTCCAGGATTTGCCTCAGTGTGAAAATTTGGTCTATAGTCGATCTGCGGGGCCGGAAGCCCGAAGCGGAAGCGGAAGCGCCCTACCAAAACATCACCACCGTATTTGAAGAGCTTCGCTGGTAAACCATCAGAGCCGGCGGCCTTGTTGTTCGTTAGCTTTTTTATTGCTAAGTCAACTTCTTCTATACTGGGTGGTGGAACTGGTTCTTCATTGATTGGATGTGGGTTCTCTTCTTGCCCTATCACTCTCTCTACATGATGCCCATTTAGCAGCAGCTGGAAGTGCTGCTTAAACACATCTACTATTCCCTGCGCTTCGGTGACTAGGTTTCCTTCACTGTTTCGAAGAGCCTGCGTTCCGGTCTTGAAGCCAGCAGCTAGTTGCTTTGCTTTCTTATAGAACTTCCGGATGTTGTCTCGATCGCAGGACTCTTCGATCTCCTTGAGCTGGGAGGCTGCGTAGGCCCTCGTCTTTCTACGCAGGATTTTCTTCTCTTCCCTCCTCCTGGCTCGATACTCTTCCCTCGCTGCCCTTGTTTTGGGCTGCAGCGTCTTCATATGTGCATCTTCTGTCACCTTTTCCGGCGTACGCATTCATCATCATCATATCACGGGCTCTTTCTCTGGGGTGGCGGGTACCCTAAGTTGGTGTCGGCTACTCTCTTTGATGATGTCGCGATACTGGGACCACTGGGTGTTGGCATCTGTGGTAGGTGAATACACTGCGGAGAGTTTCTCACTCAGGCGCTCTTTGTAGACTCTGGCTACTCCAGGTGTACTAAGGCGTCCAACGTCGAATTTCTTCTTCTGGGCGGAACGCAGCTTCTTCTCGCTGGATAGTCGAGCTCTGAACTTAGCCGTAACAAGAAAATGGTCAGAGTCGACGTTTGCCCCGCGGAATGTGTGCACGTTGAGGATGTTAAACGCGTGCCAACATGGTCGATTTGGTTGGCGGTTCGACCGTCTGGAGAGCGCCAGGTTGCTGTGTGGATCCTTAGCCTTGGAAACCTTGTGCTATTTATCACCGTATTACGAGCTGCCGCGAAGTCAGTTAGTCGGTAACCGTTGTCTGTGGTCCTTTCGTGGATTCTGTGCTTACCAACTAACCCGCCAAAGATGTTTTCCTTTCCGACTTTAGCATTGAAATCCCCGAGCACAACTTTGACATCGTACTCCGGACAGGCTCCGTAGGCTCCATTCAGGAGGTCATAAAACTCCTCCTTAAGAGGGTCTTCAGCCTCGTCGGTAAGGGCGTGTGCACATATTAGGCTTATGTTTTGGAAAGTAGCTTTGATGCGGATCACAGCCAGGCGATCACTTATCGGCTTAAAGTCAATAACTTTTGTCCTAAGCCGATTTCCCACGACGAATCCGCATCCTAATACATGCAATCTTTTATGGCAGCTGTAATAAATATCGCAATTTTTTTTTTTTTTTCATCATACCTGATCCTATCCATCGTATCTCCTGGATCGCGGTAATATCTGCCTTGTACCGCGTGAGGACAGACTCAAGTTTTTGAGTAGCACCTGGAGTGTAGAGCGTTAGCACGTTCCAGGCACATACTCTTAGATCGTTGTCCGTTAACGTTCCGGGTCTGGTTGCCGTTTGAGGAAAATCGTTATCCGAGGCTCCTCGTGTCTCTCTCATAACTAGTGTTTTTACATGGTCGGGAAGTTACTCCGACGGCACAACCCCCAACCTGGAGGGCCAGGCCCTTGACCCAGGACAGCAGGACGGTTATTCCGGTGCCAGTAGCCCACTTTGGGATGCGAGCGCTGCCGTTGGCTCATTAAGGGCTCATCCGCCACCAACTCTTCTCCAACACCCTGGCTCGGTATTGGAAATCTCTCGGTATTGGAAATCTCTATACTCCAGTCACCACGTGGAGGTGAGAGTAGGAGTTGATAGTGACAGGCTAGGTGAGAACGCTTGTGTTCTCATGACATCGCATCACTACCCTTCAACCAGTCAACTGAATACACACAAGAACCAATAAAATTCGGATTTTATGTTCGATTTGGCAGCAGAAATCTGAAATCTCACTCACTGCAGCACTGCAACATGTCTCTATTTCTAAATTTGCTCCAAAATTCAAGCGTAACACAACACAAAAGAAAATAAATTGCAGTTTCAAGTATTTGGCATCGTCGGCTTTTGATATTTTTGCTTATCGTTTTTTGTTTTTGCTTTAGTTGTAAATACATCAGCTGCTTAGTCGGCGAATGACAGTAGTCATATAAGCCGATACAAATACAATGCATGTCAAACAGTTTTCTGCACATCTGTTTTACTTGCAGAACTGCATCCAGAATTTCATGTTTCATGGGCTTTAAAATAATGCCAACCACTTGGGGCGTACACACAGAAACTCCCACTTCATTTGCACACTAAACGCGTGTATCGGGGTATTAAGCTAATAAAACCTTATGCAAATTAAAATACAAATCTCTGAATTCTTACATACACTGGCGATTTGTAGGATGAGACTATACATTTTGCAATCGATACCCGTTGAACATTTTTTACCCGTAAACTTTTACTACCTGTGAATAGGTACATGTTTTCCCAACAGTAAATCATAAGATTAAAGGGGAAATAAAAAACTAAGGCTGGAATTTTCCAAGATCAAACAATGAACTACCTGAAAAGCGTATAAAAAGAAGCGCCACTAGGATGAGGCCATTGCGAATATTTCGTTGCAGGAGTGCACATCAGCGATTTTTCTTCAAAGTTTTGTTAAGAATATTTAAAAAAGCGTTGAAAAGAACTGTTTTTATTTAGTTCAAACAATAAATGGGTTCCGGAAAGACTTTGACAGCGATAGAAAGAGGAAAAATAGATGCTTTCAAGGAGTCTCGGACTCTCAGGCCGAGAAATTGCAGGTAGGCTTAATAGAAGTAAGACTGTTGTAAACAGTTATCTTGCGGATCCACAACACTATGGGAAAAATCAAAAAGGACGCACGGCGGAAGAAACAACATTGCGAGAAAAGCGGTCAATTCTACGGCTTGCCTCAAATTGTACTCTACCAGCGACAAAAATAAGGGCCAAGAGTGGAGTATCAGCCAGCATAGCACCGGTCCGAAGGATAATACGAAAAAGTGGTACCATAAAGAGAAGAAAACTTAAAAAGAAACCTGTTTGAGGCAGGTACACAAGGAAAATCGAATGAATTTTGCTAGAGAACATGTCGCTGGGAGCAAGGAATGTAAACGCGTTGTTTTTTCGGATGAAAAAAAGTTTAACCTTGACGGACTCGATGGTTAAAACTTTTATTTCCATGATCTAAGAAAGAAGAAGCTTATTTTGGCAAAACATCACAGCCGTACATCAAGTGTAATGGTGTGGGAAGCTTTTACCTACTATGGCACAATCGAGTTGGAGTTTTTGTCCACAAAAATGAACGGAAACAACTAAAAATGTTTGCTGGAACGGTCATTTCCAAAAGCGGAAAACATTTTCAGACCCCTGCCTTGGTTATTCCTACAAGATAATGCCCCTATTCACACTTCCAGGGCTGTTAGAAGTTGGATTCAATCAGAAAACGTGGAACTTTTGCCATGGCCGCCCTATTCACCGGCCTTAAACATAATCGAAAATGTTTGGGCATGGTAATCTCGTAAAGTGTATGACGACGGCAGACAATTTGAAGACAAGGACACTTCAATCGAAGCTATTCGTGATGCCTGGGCCCAAATTGCTCTTAATTATTTAAAAAAAACTCTATGATTCTATTCAACAGTCTTATAGAGGTCTTATCGAAAAATGGCGGGCATACTCATTATTAATGTAGAAAAACATAATAAATAAATGTTTTAAAACCATAAAATTTAAATATTTTATTAATTTTTTGTTTTCTTTTGAAGATTTTCATGTGGCCTCATCCTACTGGCGCATCTTTTTATACGCTTTACAGGTAGTTCATTGTTTGATCTTGGAAAATTCCAGCCCTAGTTTTTTATTTACCCATTAATATTAATATTACTTACTGTTGGGAAAACATGTACCTCTTCACAGGTAGTAAACGTTTCCGGGTAAACAATTTTCAACGGGTATAAAGAGTGAAAATCGATTGCAAAATGTATGGCCTCATCCTAGTGATCGCCAGTGTATATCTAAGTAAAGATATCGGTCTATCACTAACCCTGCTAACTAATATATTCCAGCCAAAAATAAAAATATGCGTTAGCAGATCAGAAAACAGAAACCACCACTACACTATGCCTTGTACTACTCAAAAATCGTGTAAAGTGTAAGAGCTTATAAATCAGTAGTACTGTAGACGCTTTTAACTTTTTAACCATAACTTGGGACAATTGGCTTTTACTGATAGCTTCAACTTCTAAAAACATACATTGCTATTTAATTTATGTACTATCTATCAGATGAATAACGCAAAAGTGAATTTTATTTAACACCATATATTCCTTTTCCTATATTCTATGCACTGTTTCTTTTATCTAGCACCGGTTCTCAGATTTCTTCCTACCTAATTAACAAAATAAGAATACAATCAACTAAACTATTGATCAACGTTCGACCCAGTCGTGCTTTTTATTTTCTATTGATTTGGTTTTGATGGTGTTTTGAGCTACACTCTTTAAGCAAAGACGGACATGGCTGCAAATATGAAATAGGTACTTTTTAGAAATACGTATGTTAGCATTAAAAAGAGACAACACCAGGAAAGAGGTAGTCTCGTTTGAATAGTTTTCGTGAGCGGACGTTTAAAAGACGCGACTGATTTTAATAAAATAAATGAATTGATTGAGTTTGACATTTAAACTTAATTTTAGTGTTTTTGTTGACTATTTCACTAACAATTCAGAAGTGGGATACTCGCTTTTCCAAAAATAAATTTCGAGAACATTTTTGTCGCATTTTATAATCATGGTGACGCCGAGGGATGATAGAGCTGAAGAACGAGACCGAAGGAGAGAAGAGATTGAGCAAGCAGAGCGTATGCGAGTAGAAACAGAGCAGGTAAATCGACAGAAAAATGTTGGTGGGGAAAGTACCAGTCTTATATAAGCCTTATTTCAATATAGATTATTCCTTAGACGGTAAGGCTTGTTATTAATAAGGAATGCTGCATTGCATTTAAGATTCCTTATTTTGTCCCTTATTTTTCTACGGCCGTGTTCTACGGAATCAGGTATACGGTTCCATATCTTATATTTCGCTTCAATAACTATTATATAAGATCTTATTTAACACTTATTATAAGTTTAACATAAGCATTGTATAAGATCTTATTTAATACTTATTATAAGTTTAACATAAGCATTATGTAATATCTTATTTTACACTTATTTTCTGTGAAACATAAACATTGCATAAAATATATAATACGTTTTTCTTAAACGACGTGTTTTATTTTCGCGTTATAATCGTAATTTGTTTATTTATTATAATTAAAAAAGAAATTAGGTAAGCACAAGTAAAAAATTAAATAAATATTAGGAACATAAAAAAATCGGTAGGTTACAAAATCATTTTATTTTGCAAGCGCAACTTGTGCTTGCGTTGGTCCATTCGGTTTTTTCCCTTTCGAATGGCGTCTTTGATGTCTTTTTCATATTCGTCATATGACGAATAAAATCTGTTAATGCATCCTATATTAAAGAATAAAAAAAAGTTTTATAATTTAAAATAAAAAATATGGATATAAACTTACCGTACAGCGTTGATTGGAAAAATTTAAAGCTGTTTATCGGCTTCATATTTTTACGGCCATTCCAATTTATCTCTATTGACTGCCATCTACTATAACGCGACCAATCTGTTTGGTTGTTAGCATAAACTAAGTATTAAATAGACCGTCAGCTCCCGCGCACCTACCCGATTCCCCCCGCAAATTTTTCAAATAAAATTCTCTCTTAAATTTCATATCTGTGAATACGTGTGAAGCAGCAAAAAAAAGAATTTCTAAAAGGTGGGAGGAGTAATAAAATACTGACACTCAGCAGTGTTCCTGCATTGTGGCATCTCTACCTTTTTGTGGGAATTTAAATTTTTGAAAAACTTTCCTGCGTAAAAGGAAAAAAATGTCTTAATTGTTGGACTATCAATAATCTGTCAGAAAAACAGTCGAACTACATTTCACTATGAATATCAACGCACTAAATGTACATAAAAAAGAGATTTGCCTTAAGCAAAAATTTCTATTATCAAAAAATTATCATTATAATGTTAGCAAACTGCGATTTTTATACTGAAGATTAATTTAATATGATTTTCTCTCCGAACAATACAAATTTTACTTCTAAAAGTATGTATTTTCCATAAAAAATCTAAGGGAATTTGAGTTTAGTGAACAGGGAAAAATTAACACGCTTCTTGTGAAAAATAAAGTGAGCGTGCTGAGAACACTGACTGAGAGTTAGTGTATTTGGTGAGTTTCTGTCAGCTGATGGATGCGTTCTGAGAGTTTAAGCTCGTTGTTTTATTTCACCACGAAAACATGTAGATATTCTATGAAATTTATAATAGCGAATGTAATCAACATAAATAAACAAATGAATGATGTGTGAAATAAAATAAGATATTTTTGTTCCTATAATTATTGTGTCTGTTTTCGTTTGCTGTTTTTGGCGAAAAATGATTTCACCGTGAATGTCCACAGAAAAACGGCAAAGAATTTAAAGAGAAGAATTGATTACGACTATTAAGATTTGAAATAGTATGACTTTTTAGTTATAATCTTTTCATGAAGATTCCGTTCATTAAAAAAAAAAAAATGTATTAGAAAATTTGGAACAATTGACACAATTAATGAAATTACATTTGAAATCAATTGCGTCAGCCGAGAATATGAATAATGTTCATTTATAATAAAAATAAAAAGTCTAGTAGACACAATCAACGAAAATTTATTTTCTTTAAAATTTACGGAAAAGAACGAAACTCAAAATGTATTTAAGCAAAATTGGAAATAAACATGTTTACTGATTTGTACCTTGATATGTCTCACGCATTTAAGTTTTGCTGCTTACAATTTATTTGCTTTTAATATATACGATTCATAAACATTAGTAATCAAATATTTGTTTATATTAATAAGCGTTTTTTTTTTTTATTTTTGTCAATGATTCATATAGTTTATCGATTTCGATTTTTTACAACAAAGATGTAAACATCCCGTACTATATAGATTATCTAGGTAAAATGAACGAAATCCTAATACGTATACCTACCTAACCTATGCGTTTTAATATAATTTGATACTAAATTCACCACACCATACCCACCGTTTTCTTAACACGTCCCGATAACGGGCAGTTATTTGAATTATTTGAATTTATTTCAATGTTACCACAGAATGAACTGTCAGGCAACTGTCAGGTTCCTATGTGCGAGAGTATGCGTGCGGCTAATCTACTTTAACATCGCACACATACTTTGCCACATAGAAACACGGAAAACAGCTTGTAGGCAAATTCTCTTAAGTTGTAAGAGCTGACGGTCTATTTAATACTTAGTTTATGGTTGTTAGCACAATAATGACTCGTCAGAACAAATATTCCTTATGAATGTCTTAAGATAAGGCGTTCGTCAGGATTATTAAGGAATATAGTACCGTTATGTCGCCAGAGTTCTTTTTGAGGTGCAAAATAATGCAGCGCCAGCACATATACTCCTTATGAATGCCTTACGTTGATCTGAAATCGTGTTCTTTCGTGTTGTAAACCTGAATATAAGGCTTAACTCAGAATTTTTATGGGTGATCAATAAGATTTTCCATTTTGTCTATGCTTTATTTAAACCTTAGCCTGATATACCTGACACGATTTTTTGCTGGGTAGTGTTGGCGGTGGTTGTGTTGGTGAGGCCGTAGGAGGTGAGGGCGAGAGGGATATAGAACGACAGAACAATCTGCAAAACGAAATAGACGGAAGACAAAATAAAAATAACGAAAATGAGGATATAAACATAAATCAAGAAATACCTAGAAGGAGACAGCAAGATTTTCAAAATCCAGGAAATTCTGTAAACACTGGACAATGGGAATGGATGATGGAATACATGGTCAACGAAAATCGTTTACGCAATGAGCAGATTCAAAGACGTGACCAAACTATCGATATTTTGGTTGAACAAATACAAGGATTAACGCAAAGTGTACTTCCAAATGCCAGGAGCACTCCAAGAGCTCATGAAGAAACACTCGTTGCTTGTCAAATGATGCCGGATTTGGCCAAAAATATCGAAAAGTTTGATGGGGAATGCGACATGGTAACGGCACAAAATTGGCTTAAAAATATCGAAAGAATGTGTCGTCTTCATCGATGGTCAGATGAATATGCGTTAGATATGGCAAAGTTGAATCTGCTTGGTGGTGCTAAACACTGGCTAAATGCCAGGATAGATGAAATAATAAATTGGGCTCAGTTCAAAACAGCTTTCGAAAATACATTCTACATTAGGAAAAATATGTCTACTAGATGGCAACGGATGGCAAGTCGTCTACAACAAAAGGGTGAAACATCAAATGCTTATTTCCATGACAAATACGACCTTGGTCGGCAATTGAGGCTCACCTTCGACGAAATTAAGGAGATGATTTTGACTGGGCTATGGGCACGGGATGCAGCGAACTCTTTAATGGGCTGTCGACACTTAGATGCTGATGATCTCCTTCACGACATTCTAAAATTTGAGAGAATGGGCTTAACACGTATTGGTCAAGACAGATTCAAGACAAGTGAATTTCATCCGTCAACACTGCCACCAAGGAACAATGAACATCATGACACAGGCATTCGTCCCCGTGTAGCAAGGGAGTTGATATGCTAAATATAACTGTCGAAAAGGTGGTCATCTATCAAGAAATTGTCCGGAGCCTCGACCATCTCCAATTTGTTTTCAGTGCGGACAGCAAGGACACATTTCTCGAATGTGTCCCAATCAACGGAATTGAAAAATATTTAAAGACTGTTTACGTAGGCGAGTGCAGACTATCTGCTTTTGTAGACATGGGCAGCTCGGAATGTACTATCAAAGCCACAGCAGCTCTGCTAAATGGATTTTCTATTCAGCGAGGTCTGATGGAGCTGAAGTCGTTTGGTCCAGCTGAATTTAAAGTCATTTCACCCGAATGGATAATTTCGTCACTCAAGGTTGATGGCATAGACAAACCATACTGAGACCCCCAACTCACAATCCTCTTGCCGCTGGCCCCCTCAGTTTTTTTTCAAATTCGCCATTTTGTTTTCCTATCGGTGTTATGTCAAAAAAGAATCCGTGTGACATGCAAAAACATACAAAAAATGCAAAAATAAATGCTGCCAACCTCGGCAACCGTGGGGAAATGTGAAAGAGTTCGGGAATTCCACATTTTTATATTACTGAATGCCATTGGTTAGTTATTATAAATTGTTAAAAGGCGAATAATTTGATTTGTTTGGTTAGTAAAACTATCTAAAGTTGATATTCTATATACTAGAAACATATTAGGACAAACATGGTTGTGTATTTTCCGCTTTTGGATATCATTAACTTCGATTTCGTGTGTAAATTTTTCTTAAATAATGAAGAAAATTTGCTCAAAATGTTTTCATTTTCCCTCAACCAATCTACATTGCTAATTTTTCATGAACATTTTAAGCAAATGTGCACTTATTCCTAAAAAAACATATTATCCACATGTAACGAACAATTTCAAATTAAACGGATAAAATTCTATGAACTCTGCCAGCAACTTTGCCCACAGCGGAAGTGTCTCATATCTCCTGGGAGTGTGTTGGCGAGCAGAATTTTTGAAATTTCGTGACATTTGCCAATACGATTTTCTATGTAAGAATACTAGCGCACCAAACGTGAACACTCCATAAAAATATAGCTTGTAGGCTAAGTAACGGGAAATCGGCCGGTGTTGGTGGTCTCAGTATTGTCTCTGGTTGATGGTGCTCTAGCTGAGAATATTAAATTTCGTGTGGTGCCCGATGAAGTACAAAAATGGGACGTTTTGGTTGGACGTACGTTTACCGAACTGCCATACATAGCAGAGACAATACTGAGACCACCAACTCCGGCCGATTTCCCGTTACTTAGCCTACAAGCTATATTTTTTATGGAGTGTACACATCTGGTGCGCTAGTATTGTTACATAGAAAATCGTATTGACAAATATCACGAAGCTTCAAAAATTCCGGCTCACCAACACACTCCCAGCAGATATGAGACACTTCCGCTGTGGGCAAAGTTGCTGGCAGAGTTCATAGAGTTTTATCCGTTAAATTTGAAATTGTTCGTTACGTGTGGATAACATTTTTTTTAGGAATAAGTGCACATTTGCTTAAAATGTTCATGAAAAATTAACAATGTAGATTGGTTGAGGGAAAATGAAAACATTTTGAGCAAATTTTCTTCATTATTTAAGAAAAATTTACACACGAAATCGAAGTTAATGATATCCAAAAGCGGAAAATACACAACCATGTTTGTCCTAATATGTTTCTAGTATATAGAATATCAACTTTAGATAGTTTTACTAACCAAACAAATCAAATTATTCGCCTTTTAACAATTTATAATAACTATAACCAATGGCATTCAGTAATATAAATATGTGGAATTCCCGAACTCTTTCACATTTCCCCACGGTTGCCGAGGTTGGCAGCATTTATTTTTGCATTTTTTGTATGTTCTTGCATGTCACACGGATTTTTTTTTGACATAACACCGATAGGAAAACAAAATGGCGAATTTGAAAAAAACTGAGGGGGCCAGCGGCAAGAGGATTGTGAGTTGGGGGTCTCAGTATGGTTTGTCTATGATACATAGTGTACTCGAAGGTTGACAATTCGTTGCAGTTCACAAGAACGATCGAACCGCAGCCATTTTCCGAATTCGGATATGCAGATCGTGCAATGTCATCATGGAAAGTTGAAGATACGACACAAATACTAAGCGGTTCAGTTTCATTCATCACAGAGGTTCAAGGGGACAATCAAATTTTAATGCCAATTGCTAATATCAGTTGTGAGGACGTGGCTGTTGGAGCAGTTTTCAACATTGATACGCACATCACGAATTACGAAAATCAGTCCAAAAAATCAGCAATCGAGTTGAAAGATGTCAACGTGGATGCAGATAATATATCATCTGAAAACCTGCAAGAGCTTCTGAGTATTTTAAATCAATTTAGAGACTCCATTGGTCTTGACGCCAGTGAGATTGGATGTACCAGTGAGTTTAACGTGGAAATACAGGAGTTAGCAGGAAGTAAGCCTCAATACTCAAAACCATATCCTGCGAGCGATGCCGAAAAGAAAAAAATTAGAGAAATCGTCGACGATTGGAGAAGAATGGGAATTGTAACAGACACGAACTCATCCTACGCAAGTCCTGTGTTGCTGGTTAAAAAGAAAACGGGTGAGTCCAGACTTTCGGCGCTTGAATATTAACTTTCCGCTACCGAATATGGATGATTATTTAGCGATGCTTGGAGACTCAAAGGTTTTTATCGTGCTGGATCTTGCTCAAGGGTTTTTGCAGCTGCCGATTGTTCCGAAGGACCGACATAAAACAGCATAACACCAGAGGATACCGGTGAGTTTACACGCATGATTTTTGGGCTTACAAACGGACCATTTTATTTTGCCAAACTTATGCAAAAGGTGTTGGGTCCTCTCCGAAATAGAGTTGTGTTTTTTTACTTAGACGATATATTTATACCTGGACTTGATTGGAAAGATCTGAAGGAACGTTTAATTCTAGTTTGTAAAGCTCTTCAAAGAGCAGGCCTTACTATTAGACTGTCCAAATGCGAATTTCTTAAGAAACGTGTTACTTACCTCGGTTTTCAAATTTCTGAAAAGGGAATCGAACCTGGAAAAAGGAAAGTCCGAGCTATAGAGGGATTTCCTCAGCCAAGAAACGTTCATGAGGTTCGTCGATTTTTGGGATTGGCTGGATTTTTTAGACGTTTCGTTGGAAGATTTGCGATTCGAGCGTCTGCATTGTATGATTTGCTGAAGGCTGGCACCAAGTTCAATTGGAATAATTCGGCTGAAATGGCGTTTAAAGACATTAAAAATGCACTTGTGAGTAGCCCAATTTTGCAATATTCGATCCAAAGAAATATACTGAACTGCATTCGGATGCCAGTAGCCAAGGCTTGGCTGCTATGCTTTTTCAACGAGGGAGCGAAGATGGTCAACTGCATCTTGTGTACGCAATCAGCAGAAGAACAGCCGATGCTGAGAAGTCATACCATTCGAGTGAGCTTGAATTATTGGCTGTTGTATGGGCTACAACTCGATTGAGATTTCTTCTCATAAACGTAAATTTTACTATAATTACGGACTGTCAAGCTCTTATTTATCTGAACATTCAGAAAACCCGAAATCCTCAAGTATGTAGGTGGTACAATTTACTTTGCGAGTTCAACTTCAACATTGAACATCGATCCGGAGTGAAGCTTCAACATGTAGATGCTCTTAGTCGAGCACCAACGGAGGAGGCACCAATTTCGGAAGACTTAGAAGAGAGGGCCTATGTGTTTGCGGTAACAACAGAAGAAGATGAAAAAAAGTCCCAGGATGAAAGGCTTCAAAAGAAAATAAATATACTGCGCATTAAAGAACCAAGTATGTATACACAAATTGATAAGGGTGAAATTAATGGATATATTCTCGAAAATGGGATTTTATATAAAGTTGAAGGCAACCAACATAAATACGTTATTCCTAAATCGATGAGAAAAGCTACGACTATTAGATTTCACGACTTACAAGGACACTTTGGTTTAGACAGAACCTTGACGAAAATTAGGAGATTCTATTATTTTCCTAGCATGCGGCGCTATGTTAAACAACATATTGGTGCATGTTTACATTGCATGCTTTCGAAAACACAAACGGGAAAACCAGCCGGAGAACTACATCCAATACCACCAGGTACTCGACCGTTCGCAGTTGTTCACTTGGATCATTTGGGGCCTTTTACGACGAGCTCAAAGGGAAATAAATATATTCTTGTTATCACTTGCAACTTAACTAAATTTGTGAGATTAGAAGCTGTGCGTAACACCAACGCTGAAAATGTAGTACGAAGGTTGGAGAATCTTGTGACTGATTTAGGAGCCCCAGAAAAACTTGTGACAGATCGACGAACTTGCTTCACTTCATATACATTTGAGAAATTTTGCCAAAAACATGGAATCCAACATCATCTTAACTCACCGAGACATGCTCAGGCAAATGGGCAGGTTGAGAGGGTCAACCGCACCCTGATACCTACAATCGTAGCAACACTTGATGAAAGTAAGGAAGGTAAGGATTGGGACCTGAAGCTTAGGAATGTTGCAAGAGATCTGAATAATAGCGACAATAAATCGACGGTTAAATCTCCGTTCCAACTTTTATATGGGTATACTCCACGTTTCGATGAAGGATATTTAAGACAACTCACAATTTCCGAAGAATCCAAACGTTACCAGCGACCCGAGATTTTACGAGATGAAGCAGTTTATCGAATACTAGCAGAGCAGAAAAAATTCAAAGACCGCTATGATCGCAGCAGAAGAATCAACGTTCAATAAGATGTTGGGGACATCGTTTTTATGAAAACGATCTCTCAATCTACAGGTGATTCCACTAAATTGCACCGAAAACATCGAGGACCCCTTGTTGTAACTAGAGTTCTCCCAAACGATACATACGGAGTTGGAGCCTTACGATGTGATGACTCTGGACGGAAGTACTCCTCGACGGCTCATGTAAGTCAATTAAAACTATGGAGGGCACCAGGCGAGAAAGATGACTAAATTGAATCAGATGCAGACGAAGAACCTGTATTTGCAAATACGACCCATACTAACGATACTTCAAAAGAAGATTCCAAAGTGGATGTTGCCACTAATCGTCAATCATTGCCGAGGACTGAAGATTTTAATAAGCAGCAGCGCACTCGTAAGCGAATCAGATTCCAAGACTTTGAGTATTACTAATTAATTGAGTAGATACTATTAATATCGTTTAAGGCTTCTTTTCTTTATTTTTTTTGTTAAATGAACTTGAAATTTTGTTTTGAAAAAAACAAGAAAAAAAAAAAAATATATATATATATATATGTAATAAATATTGTTAAGATTTCGAGGACGAATTCAAACATAGGATGGCCGATTGTTAGCATTAAAAAGAGACAACACCAGGAAAGAGGTAGTCTCGTTTGAATAGTTTTTGTGAGCGGACGTTTACGTTTACGCGCCTGATTTTAATAAAATAAATGAAATGCTTGAGTTTGACATTTAAGCTTAATTTTTGTGTTTTTGTTGACTATTTCACTAACACGTATTACTACAAGGTACTTAGACAAAATGGACGGGCGATGTTTGAATTTGAAAAAACCTAAATTTTAATTTCAAGTTAAGAGAATCGCATTTGTAGTTCTGTTTTCGTTTAAATGTCTTTTATTTTAATGTCAGATTCATACAAAGCTGCAACAGAAAAGAAGATCCAAGCAACATAATAACGGCTTAACTATTTTGGTCCAGTCTGGTTGATGGATTTTGGAGGAAACTGCGCATAGGGCGTTTTTGATGACTGTGATATACGAACCGAATGTTTATGTGTCTCTTTGTTTATACATTGTTCACGCAAACAGAAATTGTGCATGAAAAATATTTTTTAAATTATCCATCAATTCTTTTCGCCAAATTTATAGCAATAATTCCACCGTAAGCGGTAAGCCAAGGACAACCGAAAATTAATAAGATTTCCAGTTTACGAAAAATTCCTAGGTACCTAGAGATTAAATTCTATTTGGCATGCAGCCTCAGCTTAATCAGAAACTTTATAATAATTGTCGATAATACAGTACTCAACTTCTACATCTGTCAAACATGTCATGTATGCATACCGGTAAATTTGCATCTTTCGTTTTTGCAGTGTTATTTTTGGCGCAAGAATGCCATTCAGTGTGCTTTATTTCAACTAAATTTGTTTACACTTTAAAATTTGTCTAAATTAGAAAAAAAATGTCCAAACGAAACAGTACCGGTGGAACGCCAAACAACACCTTATTTAAGTATTTCACAAAGTCTCCAGTAACGTCCGCCACTAAGATTCGAAAAACAGAGGAAGTCCCAAAGAAACTGCCCAAAGATGACGAGCAAGATTCGCCATCACAGAAATCTAGTAAGTTTACTATACATCCTTGCCGTGACGCCCAAAATATATGAACCCTTATTTAAGCTAAACGGCAACTAGATCCAGAATTAAGTGAATCTGATAATGAAGAAATCGTCATTCAAAAGAAAAAACGCCCGAAAGTAGCACGCCTCGAGTCAGACGACGACGATGATGATGTCCAAGACTCGGACCGCGAAAACGACAACAATAACAAACAGGATATAGAATTAAAGGAAACTGATACCAAACCGAGTGTATTAATTCAAAAATTGCAAAATATTCAAGAAGAACCAGACGTCCAAAAGACAAAGAAGGAGGAAAAGAAACTCGAAGCAATTGCCAGTACAGGGTCGACCCTGGACGAACCAGTTGTGTGGCCACACAACAAATTGCAGTTTCTCAAGCCCGAACAAATTAAGGACAAGAACGGTAGACGGCCAGATGATCCTGATTACGATCCCAGTACGCTTTTTGTTCCTGAAAGTTTCTTGAATTCCCTCTCTCCTGTAAGCTGACGGGAAGACTATTTACGCAGTACTCTTACTCGAATTTTATTTTTTAGGGTGTTCGCCAGTGGTGGGTCCTTAAATCGGAGAGCTTCGACTGCGTACTGTTCTTCAAAGTTGGCAAGTTCTATGAGTTTTATCACATGGATGCCGACATTGGAGTAAAGGAACTCGGTTTCACATACATGAGGGGAGAATTTGCCCATTCAGGCTTCCCTGAGGTATCTTTTGATAAAATGGCTACAGTTCTAGTCGATCGGGGCTATAAAGTAAGTCAACATTACTCTTCCCTTAAGTGTTCGGTAACAATTTGCTTAAAGGTGGCTCGCGTTGAACAAACAGAAACTCCTGATATGATGACCGAACGCTGTAAAAAGCAAGGCAAAACCACCAAATTCGATAAGGTTGTAAGAAGGGAAATCTGTCAGATCAGCAGTAAAGGCGCTCAAGTATTTGGCTCACAGTGTCAGATTACGCCCAATTATCAACCGAATTTTCTGCTATCTTTTGTAGAGAAGGTAAGTAGAAGAGTGCCCTAAAATACCAGGACATATTCACAAGCTCTATTTAATCAGAACGAAGGTACTGCAAGTAAATATGGAATTTGCTTCATAGACACGTCTATTGGTGACTTCTATATTGGTGAATTTGAAGATGACAAGAGTTGCTCCAGATTCCTTACACTGCTGTCGCATCATATGCCCGTTTTGGTAAGTCTAGATTGACACGTGCAGAGTTGTTTTTATTGTTCTATAACCTATGGAATAATGGAATATTGCACACTGACTTTCAGATTCTCGCTGAAAAGCAATGTCTGTCGCCGCGCACCCATCAAATTTATCGCACAGTTCTAAGCGGGGTACAGAAAGAGTACCTAGCAACAGGAAATCACTCGTGGACCGCTGAGAAAACGCTAAAACACCTGGGAGAAAAGTATTACTCCAAGTCCGGTGAGACCACTTGGCCCGCTGTCATCAAGTCAATGCAAAGCGAAGGTGATCACCTCGGCCTTACACCAAGCAACGACTACAAGCTGGCCTTAAAGGCGCTTGGTGGTTGCATCGGTTACCTCAAGAAGTGTCATCTCGAGGAAAAAGTCCTTCCAATGGCACGCTACAACCTATACAATCCCCCCGACATGCTGGAAGTTGGTTTCGAAAATAACGCTCCCAAATTAAAAATTTCGAAGAACCCAATGAGAAATCACATGGTACTCGATTCGATTACGCTATCTAATCTTCGGATAACAGGCGAGGAGCACTCACTGTACAGCACTCTCGATCAGTGCTGTACCAAGTTTGGAAAGCGTCTACTTCACCACTGGGTGTGCTCACCAAGTTGTAATGTTGACACCATAGTCGAGCGACAGAAGGCGATCTCGGACTTAATGACAACTGATGAGGTACTGAAGGAAGCCAGAGCGCTAATGGCACCTCTGCCGGATTTTGAGAGGCACTTGGCTCAGATTCATTTGTTTGGCAACAAGGCGGTGGCCAATGATCATCCAGATGGAAGGGCGATATTTTTCGAAGAGAAGAGCTACAATAAGAAGAAGATTCAGGTAAATCTCCACCTTATCAGCGAGAAGTGACTTTTGGATGATTATGCGCTTTTCAGAACTTTATCAACATTTTGAAGGGCTTTGGGTTGCTGACAAAAATCCCAGATGTCTTTCAGAATTGTGATTCCGACTTAGTGAAGCGTTTGTCCCAGTTCAAACCGCTCGGATGTTTTCCTGACATGAAAAAGGTCTTGAAGTTCTTTGAAGTGAGTAGATTTTTGGCGAGTACGTTTTCGCTCTAATTGTTTCGTCTTAGAAATCGTTTGACCACGAAGAGGCACTCAAAACTGGGGTAATCGCGCCTGGAAAAGGCGTTGATCCAGAGTTTGACAGCACCGAGGCGAAAATTGATGAAATTAACGGTGAACTTAAGGCGTACCTAGTCAAGCAGGAGAAGCACTTTGGCTGTCGCCTAAGCTACTTCGGCACAGATAAGAAGCGATTTCAGCTAGAGGTACCGGAGAGTAGTGCCAGAAAAGCCGGCAGTCAGTACTTCCTTGAGGGGCAGAAGAAGGGCTCCAAGCCAGTTCGCCGCTTCCACACCAATGAAACAAAGGTAACCATGGAATCGTTACTTATCCCGAAGAAGACTAACGCCGGCATTTCCTTATAGAACTTTCTCAAGCAGATGCAGCAAGCGGAAGACGATCGCAATGCTGTTCTCAGAGATCTGTCTCGAAGGATTTTCGAAAAGTTCTCCAATCACTACGACCTGTGGAAGCAATGCGTCGATAGTGTGGCGAACTTGGATGTTCTCTGCTCCCTCGCCGAATATGCACGAAATCAGAACAACATCTGTGTCCCAGAACTGGTGGAGGATGCTGAGGAGCCGTTAATAGAAGTCGTTGAAGGTTATCACCCCTGTGTAGCTGCTGAGACCTATATACCAAATGGAATAGTTTTAGGTGCATCTGGGACAGCGCCGTTGGCTCTTTTGACTGGCCCAAACATGGGCGGTAAGAGTACGCTCATGAGGCAGGTTGGACTCTTGGTTGTAATGGCACAGATTGTAAGTACACTAGTTTTACCGCATTCCATACTTTATGGTTTCATTCACAGGGCTGTCATGTGCCGGCGCAAAGTTGTAGGTTGTCCCTAGTAGACCGGATATTCACGCGGCTTGGCGCACAAGATGATATTCTCTCAGGTCATAGTACATTCCTCGTAGAGTTGAACGAGACTTCGTTGATACTCAAACATTCAACGGTCAACAGTTTGGTTCTTCTCGATGAATTGGGTAAGAATTGCAATGTTCAGCTGTCCAGCTATCTAAAAAATGTCTTTCTCTTGAAGGTCGTGGAACAGCAACATATGACGGTACAGCGATCGCAGCATCGGTGGTTCACTTTTTGGCCAATCTCAAATGTCGAACACTCTTCTCAACGCACTATCACAATTTAATTGATTTCTTCCACAAAGACAGTCGAATTGTCTTGGGTCACATGGTAAGGATATTCCTTTGAACTCTGCTTCTACTTGTTGGTTTGCATGGTATTTTTTTAGGCATGTATGGTGGAAAACGAAGACACCGAAGACCCCACACAAGAAACAGTTGTTTTCCTATATAAATACTCGTCCGGCGCCTGTCCAAAGTCATACGGCTTTAATGCGGCCAAACTGGCCGGAATGTCGCACTCGATTATAAAAAGGGCTTATGAAGTAATGTCATCACATTGACGGTATTATATACTTACTAACAATGTATTTGCAGCTATCAAAGAAAGTAGAAGCAATTGCACTGAAGAAGAAAATTACATCCAAAGTTATCGCTGGAGCCGATGCTTCCTCTATCAAGAATCTTATTGGTCAACTAAATGCATGCAAAGTGCATTAAGACAGTTCCTCAATTTTACTGTATACTTGTTAAACTTTTGTTTGCATTGAATAAATTCTTAGAATTATATTGTCTTCAAATGCGTCATGATTTTGCTTATGGAAATGTTTTTTTTTTTTCCTGTTGGGGGAGGAGAAATGCTTTACCCACCAACCTAATGTTGTCGTCAACATTAGGTTATGTAAATCACGTAAATGTAAATATGCACCAAATAATATCCTTAAAAATGTCTTGACCTTGTTCAAGTAGTTCTCCAGAACCAATAACTGCATATTTAATTAACGGAACGCAGATAGCTATATTTCGAGCATCACCAACCTCCGCCGTTATTATTTAATTCAAAATCTTTTCAACATTTATATTCGGCAGGTCTTAGGTAGTTCAAACAAAGCATCAGTATTTATATAATTACTTTATTTCAATTATCACAGAAACAAAAAGCAAATGTATTTAAAAATCATTATAACAACATATACAGAAGTAAATAGGACTCATACAAAGTATTCATATACACACATCAGAATAAGTTCAATTAATTTTCTCCTATTAAGTATAATTTCCCAATTTATGTATAAAAAAAATAAAATAGAACTTAAAAGATTTAGTGTATTACAGTAAATTTAAATTTTAAATGAAATGAATAAAAAGTAGGTATGTAGATTAATGTTCTTACAAAAAGGAATGCAAAAGTGGTGTATACAAATTCGAAGCAAACATTAAATTCACTTTAAGTAATAACAAATAAAATAGGTAGGTATGTAATTAAGAATGTTTTGTGTCTATTAGCAACGTATAAAGTTTCGAAAAAGAAAACTTACTTTTTCTTGCAAAATGTTCGCAATAAAGTACAAAAATTGTTATTCCGTAACTGTGAAGTTACTTATCAAAAAACGGATTTATATTCATTTCTTACAACTACAAAAGCCTATACGTACTTTCTAATGATTTATTTATTTAAATTATTATTATTATATTATATTATTATTTTTTTTTTTTAATGTCAGAATATTCTTTTTTTTTTTTTGTTTTCTTAAATCTAGTTAAGATTTTTGTTTTATTTCTTTGCAGAAACATTTCGGAACGATTAGTTAACAATAAATTACTCTTATAATCCTTTCACTTAAATTAAATTTAATAAGTTGTACAAATAAGTAAGAGTTTTTGTGATTTTTATTGCAATAATGTATTAGTAACCTATAAATTCATTACGTTGGATTATACTTTGTGCCTTTGCCTTTTTTTTGATGATATTTCTTATGCAATTAAATTATAAAAGTCTTTTTTGGTTGATATACTTATGTATAAGAAACGAATCTATTGCACGCAATTCAGCTTACGTCTAAACTTATAAAATACTGATTTGTAAAATTGTGATCTTAATAAGTGCATTATGATGTTTGTTTATTAGCGGACTAGGTAGTGGGGAATTTGTTTTTCTAAAGTAGGCTGTGGGCAGTAATAGTAAGTGCCCAGGTTAAATTACACGAGCTCACAATGGGTAAATTTGACATAATGGTCTATTGTGACAAAATATTTAGGCTAAAGGTTGGAAATAAATGTAACTATTTAGAGAATGGAGATTAAGAGCTAAAGTAATCTCATTGCAACACTATGCAATTATCCAAAATGAAAGTGACTTATTTTGGAATCCTTGAAAGTTCATTAGGGGAACACCTCAAGGTGGAGTTCACTCCCTGCTCATATGGCTCCCCATAGTTGACGAACTGTCGAAAATACTGTAACAGGAAGGTTTCATTGTGAGCGCAAACACCAGATACCTGGGCGTATAAAGTTCAAACAAAAAGTCGAGTCACACAAATTTGATACCCGATTATACCAATCAAGCACAAATGTGATTTGAAACGCTTTTTGCAAAAGCGCATGCGCATTCGTCTACTCTTCTTCACTTTGCTGAGATAGGTATTCCAAAAAAAAACCTAAGTTCTAATCAAACATATTAGCGAACTGTTTAGGAATATTGAAAATGTGGGTCTTTAAAAATTAATAATACAGCTTTCGACAGGGTTGTCCTAAAAGCAAGGGCTTAAAGACCTTGTGCTTATCTAATGGAATCACCGCTACTTATTTCGACAACTGTACATAATGTTGACGCTTGATCTGGGTCGTTGGACACTTGCAATAGGGAAAGTATAAGGATTTGGGTTAATATCGTTGTCTTTTTGTCCAATTTCGTCCAAAATGTTAAAAGGATACATGGTTAATCATCCACCGAAGTAAGTCCTACATAACTTCAGTCCCCCATTACATGCTACAATTTTCAATTTTAAACTTATAACAAAAAAACAAAACAAAATTCTAACAAATAAAATTCGCTATCCAACGTCTTCATGTTACATCGACCCCTAAAATAAATAATATCAGTATGAAACGAAAAGTCTAACCATTAAGCCTATTGCAATGCAAAAATCCGATTTTGGTTTTGTTTTGCTCTGGAATATATAACTATATATAGTCCCCTCAACGTTGAAAACCATCCTAATCATCACTTATTACGTCTTTGCGCGCTTTGAAATTTCTCCACGAACCGTTTGTACAGACTCCAGCACCCCGCCACCAATCGTTTATATCTTCATACCAGCGAGGTTTTCTTAAACCATCATCGTCGTGCAACGTCGCACAGACCCTACACCAGAAGTACGTATTTATGAACTCACCAGTACCTTTCCACTTGAAGTACGAGTTATACAACTCATCGTCTTTGTCCAAAATGTGAAGGTACTCTGCCAACTCCTTGGGCGATGCAAACTCATCCACATGAATGTAGGATCGATGAGGCGACGAGACCTCATAATCTTCGGGACGAGCCCCCATCACTATGGGTAAAATATTTCTGTTCAGCGCGTTTACAAAGAACTTTTCTGTTATATAATCGCGGCAGTTCGAGTTCTCAAATGCGAGGTAGAACTTGTAGTCATGATCGAGTATATCAAAGCATCTGTCTGCTGTACTGCGAGAGCATTTAAATGAACCACATGCGCCGTAGATGTCAACCTAGATGAGAGAAAGGTTCAGTTCTGTCTGACAAATAGAAGTGATGTACCTATGTACTTACATCTATATATTTCTGTAGTTCGTGTGCAAATTGTAGACGTCCATTTCTTGCGCCACAGTTGGAAACAAACCAGGCGACCTTTTTCGTTTTGTTGAGAGCATAATTGCGATCCTGCTCAATTTGTCTCATATTTGTGTCGTAGTATTGCCATTTCTCATATGGCGCAACAATGTCACTGTCTCTCCTGAAAAAAAATGCAATTAGATTGAGGTTCTAGACCGATGCAACTGGTCTAGTATCATTGCGATAGTTCGTAAGTGTAACTTTTTTTGCTGACTAAAATTTGATAACACTTTTGCACTTTATCTATACCCTGACCCTGACCATAAACTAAAGGCGTTTTCGATTGAAGAAAAGAACTGCCCTTTCTATCGAAAGAGCCCTTTCTAGAAGTGCTTTGTCTATGTTTTTTACGTTTCATTGAAGAAAAAAGTACAATTCTTAGCACAACAGAAGTGTCCGGGATAGGTTTTTTTTAAAGAATTGCCCTGAAGCCTGAACTTATGAACACACACTAGCAAAATGTGAGATTGAAATGTCTGTTGTGTTGTTAGAAATAAATTTTAATTGAAATATGTTGATTTGGCCTCTACAGAACAAAAAAAAGTAGCAACAGAAAAGTGCTCCAACGAATTTAAAGAACAATTCAGAATTTCGGGGCAATTCTCTCGGATCTACAATGAAAAACGCCATAAGTATTAATACTAATATGGTATTCACTCTCAGATAAATTTTTTGCTCTCTGTCACATTTTATGTTCGATTGGTACAAAAAAAGCAAATCTTTTTCCAATTTCAGAGCACTTTTACGAATCTGTATTTTTTCTCAAAGTTGCTTCAGATTAACTGATACAAGTGCTCTTGAGTTTGACAAATAGCAGAGTTTGTTTACGTTTTTTATGAAATTTTCCAACTGCAAAGAAACGCATTACATCGGGTGGATTTATTTTTGTTAATTCTTTATGTACCTACAGGGCGAAAATTTAGAATGTTTTTATATAAAATGTAACCAGTGAATGCAAAAAGCTTAGAAAAGTGTGGAGGGCTACATATATTCCAATCGCACGAATATCAACAAAAAAAGAGCAAGTGAAATCTGAGAGCGAATCTGAACAAGCCCAATTGAATAACAAATTAGTTTATGAACCTGAACCATGCAACTGAAAAACACAACAGAGTAAAGTGTAGGTACCCTTGTTCTTTTGACAATTCGCCCAATGTCAGTCTTACGGGCTGTGTGTAGCTTTGCTTCAGTGTTGCTAGGGATTAGATGAAATTTGCGGCCTAAGACCGTTCGAACTCAGTGGCCACAATAGTAACCGCCAAACCTTCATTTTATGCTAAACATGAAGTAACGGGTGATTAAATTTTTTTTTAAATAGTTTTTTTTTGACAGATCACGCGTCACTGTTTAGAAATGATATGGTGTCTGATTGATATTTTAATTTGGAAATGTTGACGGTAATTCTTACTACAATCCGACAAAAAAGTTTAGTCGGTGGCGAAATGCGGAACTACATCCATGTGCCCTCATGGTACAGACGGTTAGGTACTAGTTATGTGAAGTCAAAACGTGCGTGGCAGGCACTGATGTTTAAGGCCATAATAAAAGTGTCCACTATTAAAATTAATTTGATGTGTTTTATTTAGAATAACAAAAAAAAACTGGTTTAAAGAATCACCCTTTATTATCTGGTTGAAAAATATGTTTGAAATAATACCTACAGCCCGGTGAGACAATTGAACGTTAGACAGTAATTCAATATGGTACGCTGCCTTGTTTCAGGAAATTTTAAATATAATATAATAAGGTAGGTGAAAATATTCAGATCATCAACTAAAAACTGATTTACGCCGTTTCGAAGAAGGAACCATTGTACTATATTGTTAGGAATCGGTATGCCATTACTTGAAGAATGTGCAAAAATCTAGAACAGTTTTTTTAAGGTTTTTGTTGCCGCTTTCAAGATAACATCTAGCTACACAGACTTCTGTTCAAAGAAAACATTTGAAATCATAGTAGGTATACTTTTGCACAATTCATTTCAAATTAATTTTGTGTTTTTTAGTAATTGCCAAACGCGAATGAAGATCCGTTTTTTCGCTGTCAACGCTAATAAGGGAGTAAGAATGAGATCACAAATCAGACGCCTAAAGTGTCATGGATTTGCTGCCCATATATATTTAAAACTGAAATAAACACAAGTTCCGCCGACCAACATCTCTGTAATCACTTGAAAACATTTCTATTTCTGATTTAAAACATATGAAATGAGAGCGGTTTTAAGTTTCAGTAAATTAAACCCAAAATTCATCAATCAGCTAGGTATACGAAGTAAATAAATAATTGTCCATTCATCACTTCCGCAAAGTATTTTGTTTTAAAGAAAGCGAAATTTCGTAAGCAATCGCAATAAAAATGCCAACATGCATAGCTTTCCCATAATTCCTACGACGTAAACAAGATGGCAACCAAAAAACTTGTCAGGTTTTTTTTGCGTGTTAGGTAATGCCGTCTTAATTCTACGTATTCAACCAAGTGAACAAAAAAAATATAAATACAAAAATTAATACACAAGGCGCTTATTGATAAATAATAACAGTTGGTGCAAAACCTAGGATACACCTTGCGACTCGCAAGCGCAACTATTCGTTGGTGACGCAGTGCGAAAAAAAATCACTTAAAATATTTACAATCATAAATGACGTAGGTATATTGCAAAAGAATTAAAAATGCAACTTTATATTCTCTAGATTTTCAATGTTATGTTGTTTTCGATTTGGCAAAAATATCAATTTTGTTTTGATTGAGATTGCTTTTCATGTTTGATTTGCCAAAAAAAGCAATCTTTTTTTTGAGCTGACTCCTTTTAAAGAAATCTCGATTTTTTTTCTCAGATTTCACACATACTTTCGATTTTTGAAGTCCACCTGCTTAAGTTCTTAAAACAATACCCGTTGCAACCTTTACGAAGTTAAAACTATTTAGATAAATATTATTGGCTTAAGCTTGTGTCAAATATCGACCTCATACTTTATTACGGTCATTGGCTTAAGCCCAGTACGCTGCTGTTTCGGAACGAGATTTTCCGGTGGTCTCAAATGGACAGAGAAACATCTGCGAAAAGGCAGCGGAAAATAGTTTGTGAAGAGTTCCATCAGCTGCTAAACAAGTACAAGTTAGACATTTGTATTTTCTAATTGAAAGTAATTATAATTAAAATTATAGTGGTCCTTGTGCTAATGCTAATGGTTGTGGGTCATGTTCCTGGTTTTTCTACTCCAATTCTTCGTAAAATTTAATTTTTAGCGATTAATGTCCCGGACTACAAATTGTGTGCGAAAAGAGAGTGGGGAATTGTTCCAAGCGCTCTACTACAATTTCAGAAAAACTGACCTTTTTTTAATATCAATCACTATAGCTCTTAAGAATGCATTACTGTCGCTTGCTTAACTCATAGAAATGCAAAATTTCCAACATTTTAGTTTCAGACTACGTTGCATCATTGATATTTTATCAAAACTTACCTATATGTCGAAGTCCAATTGACTGCGTCAGGAACTTTTACATTTTGCGTATGATACGGACACTCTAGGTAGTACAGCATATGCACCTGTTTTGGTGGTCTTCGAACACCTGTTGGAATGTAATGATCCTTGTAAAGCACCAGATCAGCCGTACTTGCCTTATCTCTATTCGCTGTTATTTCGCACGTATCTACGGGACATTTTGATTTAAAGAACACATCTCTTCCTGCAAAAATTAACTAATATGATAAATTCCCTTGTGCAATACTAAAACTTATTTTGACTTTACCATTTTTAATATTCCACGGACCCAGTCCATTGTACAGTAATATTTGCTTCAACTGTCCGCTCTCCTGTATTTTTTCATAGTTCGGTGGAACAAACATCAGTTGATTCATAATGCGATCACTATGAGGATCGGCATGTGGTAGCAACCTAGTGACTTTCCGATTCCCTTTCGTCCGATGCCATGGTAGCGGATACCGTTCACCGTTTTTGAAAAACCACGCTTTAACTGTTGGCTCACCATTCGCCTTTTGCTGATCACTCTGCTGTTCACTCTCATAGTTCTGTTGATTGCTATTTACGTCTACTGACTGTGAAGCCTCTGTTACATCAAATATCGAATTCTCCAAATCCGATAAAATATTATCTGCTTCGGTTGTTCCGAATTGAAAGAGTTGGGACGCCACTGACGATGCCTTTGGTTTCCATACTTCTCGATCTCTGTAATTATACACGAAATACCATTATTTGAATTCCTTTTAAACACCTCAAATCTTACCTAAAATTGAATCCAAAGATCAACAGCAAAGCAAAGAACGATGTCAGGAAAAAATATTTCTTCAGCGAGATCTTTGGACGTCGCATATTTAAATTGTTTCGCAAGCAATTGTGGTCATTTCACTGAAAGCACATCAAATATTTATTAAATACGAGGTTTTTCAGATACACGTACCTATACACAAGAACAACAAATAACAAAAACATATCATCGCTCAGAAAAAACGAAAACGCAAACAACGAAATTGCTGTGTCGGTATTCGGCATGTTATCTGCTTCTATTGTCTGGTTGAATCGAATACAGATGGTCGCTCTTCATAAGTGTTTTTTTTTTAATAATATATCTAAAAAAAAGCGATCTGACAATATTTCAACATTTAGTTACCTATACTATTCAAAATACCACATTTTCCTTAATGACTCTGGTCTGAGTAGATATGTAAAACAATTTTGGAACGAAATGCCCAGTGACCACCCAAATGACCGAGTCAATTAAGTGAGAGTGAAAGATGTGTCAACAAAATTCTGTGTTATTCTTGTACCCATTGTTGTTTGTTGTATCGAATTTATGTATTTTATTTATTTTGGGAGTTTATTTAAAATAACTTGAGCGCAAAGCGGCGGTGTACTATCAAATGTTTTCTTTTGCGATTAGCTTAAAATTGTTGTTTGTAAATTAGTGTAATTAACTATTGTAACACTACAACTAGTGTATGTTTCGGTTGAAAATAGCATGGCCCGTATCGAGATAATATAGAATATAAATCGAAAATGTATTTTAGGGTGAGGTGAAGTCTAAATGGTGGCATTGCAATTTTTCAATGTCGTGTTGCGATAACATTATCGTCGACAATTAACATGAACGAACCGCCGGTAAGTTCATCTACCTTTATCCGAAGATTGGGCACCTTGTCGTGGTGGGGCGGCTTAAGTAGATTAACAGGATGCTAGACCAGGGTAGTGGCCCAACTCCTCTGGTAGAGCTGAATGTGAATTGAAGAACCAAGACTCAATCCGATCAATCGATCAACCCTTAAACTCCAAGATGACTAGTCTGCAATGTCGAGGGAGCTGTGATGAGGTAGGTAAAACTACTTGTTCACAGGGTTCAGGGGTAATTGAACCGCTAATGGAGACTCCTCAGGGGCAGCTCAATCCTCTGTTGTAATTTAGTTGAGTAGGATAGGTATTGGGGATCTCTGCCTATTCGGTCCGTTTAATTCTCCCCTACTCGTGGGTACATATATGGACCTAAATTTAAATAATAAAAATAATATTCCTTCGGAAAACGAGGTGGAAGGCTTAGGAGGGGTCGAGAAGGCGCTGGAAAGTGCTGACATGAACCCGAATAAGCTCGAGGGGTCAGTGGACTCTGATGGGAAACCAAAAGAGTTAGCAGACCAATCGTCAGTGGAGGTGGACAATGCGGGGCAGAAATGCGCCAAGAGGTCAGCCGGAACTGCGGAAGCCGGATTGGAAGAGGAGAGAAGTCCCGACTCCGAGCGGAAGTTGCACCAGCAACTGAAGCAAAGAATGAAGAGGGTCAGAAGGAGGCAAAGATTGGCCTTGGCCAAATCTGTCTCGGCGAAAGGCATAAGTAAGTCGGTTGAGGAGTTGACTGAAATGGTTGCCAACTTGACGTCGACCGAAACCTCTCCAGAAGACGGTGGATCTAGGAAACGGTTCAAATGTTCCGGGACCATGAATCCACCTAAAACTGTGAAGAAGGGGACGGAAGGCGGAAGGGAAGACGGACAGTCTGTACAATATGGGGTCAGTCTACAGGTACCACACTCCAGTGGTTATGTGGATGGACAACATTTACAACGGACTATTAGTCAACCCGGAAAGCAGGAATCGTGCAAGGCCGAGCAACCTGGACCAAGCAAGGTAAAGCGAAAGCTGAGCCAAGCTATGGGAAGGAGAGCAAAGCAAGCAGATGCTGCAAAGCCTTACGCTAGGAGTGAGAGAGCCAAAGTTGACAAGGGTGTAAAAACCTTTGCTCAGACAGCGGCGAACGATCTCCAAATGGGTGTTGCCGACATGAGTCGAGAGGGGGGGATAGAAGCTTCACAGTTGAGTATTTTCAAAAATGCTCTGCTGAGGGCTCTTGACTTATTTCCGACAAATGCAGGTGATATCGGTGTAAAGGAGATAACCTTGGAGGAAGGGATTATAGCAATAAAATGCGTAAACCAAGAAACCAAGGGGTGGCTATGTGAGACTGTAGGGAAGATGACCGACCTATGGGAGGGAATCAACCTTAAAATAGACAGGCTTCACATACTAAAGGATGTGGAAAGGTTGATAATCTTCGTTCCCGGTGAACCCGTGAGCAAGGATGTCATCCTTGCCAGACTTTGTCGTCAAAATTCCTGTGTGAAGGACACTTCGAAATGGAGGGTTATTCATGTGGGAAGATATGATGACAAAAAAATTGGTGGAACCAAGCTGACGATCTGGTGTCCGAGGGAGGAAGCGAGGTTGGTTAGACAAGCAGGAGATAGACTCTTGACTCTAGACTCAACCTGGAAAGCCACCCGGTAGGGCGACGAAGTGATAGACACCATGGAGATGGGATCAACACAAGTCGGGCGGGAGGTGGGCCCGTACCGGGAAAAGCTGAGGGTGATTCAATTGAACCTTCATCACAGCAAAGCAGCATCGGCAATGATGACTAAATGTTTTGATGAGGATTCGTTTGATATAGCCCTGATACAGGAGCCTTGGATCTTTAGAGGAAAGATTAGAGGACTCCCAAATAGCATGGCTGAGTTGCATTATGCACAAACTAGCGGAAGAATTAGGTCCTGTATCTTGGTGAGGCACGGAGTTCAAGCATATAAATTGCCGGATCTGTGTGCCCCAGACCTTGCAACAGTACGAGTAGGATCATGTGCGGGAAGTTTTGTCATAGCATCTGCATACCTGCCGTATGATTCTCCAGAACCTCCTCCGACAAGAGAGTTAGAGTCTTTGGTGAATGCATGCAGGAACAGGAACGAGGATCTAATAATTGGTTGTGATGCCAATGCACATAATACAGTGTGGGGCAGCACCAACGATAATTACAGAGGAGAAGCCTTATTCGAATTTGTATCATGCAATGATCTAGCTATCTTAAACCGGGGAACAGAGTCAACCTTCGTCGATGTGAGACGAATGGAAGTGATCGATGTTACCCTGTGCAGTAGCCAGATAATTGAAAGAATATCAAATTGGAGGGTAATGGATCAGGCTACATTGTCGGATCACAGAGCCATTTCATTTGATGTTCGCTATGGATCTAAAAGGAAAAAAGATCGGAAATACATCAGAATTCCGAAGAACACAGATAGGATAAAATACCTTGAAGTGTTGGAGGAAAAACTGAATGTAAGGACATTCGGAATACCGAAAAACACTTGGCATGTAGAATCACAGCTGAAGCATCTGCAATCAGCTGTTGAAGTTGCGTACCGAGTGGCTTGTACACCTACTTTAGTGGAAAAACAAGATCCTGCGCCTTGGTGGTGCCGGGAACTTGAAAAGCTAAAAAAGGCTGCGAAGAAGGCCTTCAATCACGCCATGAGGAGGGGAGAACCCGAAGCATGGGATGAATATAAGGCGAAAAAGAAAGAGCTTAACGTTACTCTGCGACGACGTAAAATGGAGTCATGGAGGGACTTTTGCTCGAGTATGAGGAGTACATCTGAAGTCAGTAGAATACAAAAGATTGTCTCGAGAGATCCAGTTTCCAAGATCGGACTCATTCGTAATAGAGCGGGGGAGATGGTGGAAACACTGGATCACACAAATGAGGTCCTAATGGAGGTACACTTTCCAGGAAGCTATAAGTCAGATCAGCCCTGGGCTCCAAGGAAACAAGGAGCGAACAGGATGGATAGGACGGAAGCAGAACGGATCGTGACACCACAAGCTGTCAAGGGTGCGATAGCAAAATTCTCACCCTTCAAAACTGCGTGGCCGGATGGTATATTTCCAGGTCTAATGCAATGGGGTATAGACGTAATTGCACCAAGGCTCAGGAATACATGGAGGGAAGCAAATGTGGTCTTCCTTCCAAAACCGGGAAAAAAGGACTACACCGAGGCAAAGTCATTCAGACCAGTCAGCCTAACATCCTTCCTGTTAAAAATAATGGAAAGGGTGACTATATGGAGGGCACTGCGCTTAAGAGGTACCTTTTGAATGGGAAACAGCATGCGTACAGGGTAGGTATGTCTACAGAAAAAGCGCTACATCAAGTAGTACGCGTTTCGGAGGAAGAGCTAAATACCGGGGGAATGCGATGACCACTATAATGGACATGAAAGGTGACTTCTAAAAAATATGTTTTGAAAGTCTGAAGCAAGCCTTGAAAAAACGTAGGGTTAACCCATTGGTGGTAAGATGGGTGGACAATATGTTGAATACAAGGGCGATAAATATTCAGACAGGAACCTCAAAACTCAGAGGAAGGATTAGCAGAGGTTGCCCACTTCTCCCACCTACCCTGTGGAATATCACTGTGGACTCTCTTCTCTACAGACTTGAGGCGACTGGCATTCACACAGTGAGATATGCCGACAACATAGCAATAATCGCCAGAGGCAAATTCATGGACGCCACCGCAGATATTATGAGGAATGCATTCAGAGTGGTTGAGCGGTGGTGTCTGGAACATGGGATCTCCATAAATGCGGGGAAAATATATCTAATAGTCTTCACTAGGAACAGGAATCTGGATTTTCGGCCATAAACAATTTTCGGATCGGAACTAACAACGACCAAGAAGGTTAAGTATCTGGGAGTCTATCTAGATACTGGACTTACTTGGAATTACCATGTTGAGGAGAAGGTCCGGAAGGCAAAGAGGGTACTACATCAGTGCAAACGTGTATGTGGACAGAGGTGGGGACTCTCGCCTAGGTCAGCATACTGGATGTATACGATGATAACTAGACCCATTATCACGTACGCCTCGGTTGTATGGTGGGCGAAAGCCTCTCAGAAAACTGTGAGGAAGCACCTGGATAGGGTTCAGCGTTTAGCATGTATGGGAATTACAGGTGCAATACGTACAACCCCAACATGCGCATTGGAAGTCATCATGGGGATATTACCGCTAGACTTATTTATTAAGAAAACAGCGGCCCAAACGGCACTTCGCTTGCATCGAGATGCGAAATGGCACCATCGTGGTACGATCTATGGACATAGGAAGATCCTGGAACTTGTTAAAGACGAGATTAGGGAGCTAAACATGCCTATGGATCGAATAACAAGGGTGCGTATTATGGAAAGAAATCACAAAACTCGTATTGAGAACGGATTACTTCCAGAAAAAAGAAATGGTGAAATAGTGATTTTCACGGATGGATCCATGATGGATGGCGGGGCGGGGGCCGGTATCTATTCAGAAGAGCTGGAACTTGCCCGTCACATTAGCCTCGGGAAATACACTTCAGTATACCAGGCTGAGATGATTGCTTTGCTTTATTCGTTGGACTACTTACTTCAGAGTCAGGGGGAAGGAAGAAATATCCTTATAGCACTGGACAATCAGGCGGTGATAAGACGCATGGAACAAACAAACATCACAACATCACTGGCACTGGAATGCGTACTTAAACTCAATAAGTGTTCATCTAAAAATGAAGTAACACTGACTTGGGTACGAGGACACATAGGGATCGAAGGCAATGAAAAGGCGGACTCCCTTGCAAAACAGGGGTCAACTGAAAAGTTGCTGGGACCAGAACCATTCTCTTCAATTGGCAGAGGAATGGTTGAACAGCTTGTCCACAAATGGATCACGGCAGAACACCTGAGAAGGTGGTCAACCGTGGAACAATGTAGACAAGCTAAAATGGCAATAAAGTGGCCGACCTGCTCCACTCAAAGAAGAGTTCTAAGCATGAGTCGAGGAACATTGAAATGGGTGGTGGCTTTGTCTACATGACATGGTAATTTCAGGTATCACTTAAGGAAAATGGGCCTTATAGAGGATGATACTTGTAGACTATGCCTGGAGGAATCTGAGACAGCGGCACATATACTGTGTCAATGCCCGGCATTGGCTGGCAGAAGAATGAGGATCTTGGGACATCAATGGGTCGAGACCCAGTCGATGAAACGGATCTCCCATAAACAGATGCTAGCGTTAACACTAGGAATTGAGCCCAGAGAAGAACTGTGGAGAAATCCAGAGAGTCTCTCTGAGTAAGATTTACAGTGGTAGAGAGACGAAAAGAGACCCGACAATGGTGGTCTGATTCGATTATCTCTCGAAATATATATATATAACATGAACGAATCGTGAACTACCTTCACACAGGTGGTGTATTTGTGATGGTACAAAAGATGATGTCTTAAGGTGGTTACTGCGAATACTCGTGAATTTAAATTGTTTATTTATTTAGTTGAGAGTCTGTTTCCATTTGGTTTACCTTACATGCAACTAAAACGGACAAAGGATAATGTGTTTTTTTTTTTTTTTTGAAACAAGAACATGCATGCAGCCATGTTTGTCTACTAAGCAAGAGCTTTACGTAGTCTCAGGTTCAACCCCCAGAAAAACACAATTTACACTTTGTGGCATTTTTCGCAAATGTCTGACAAATATCCAAGATATTTGAGAGATAATATACTCTCCTGATACTGAGAAAGACGTTCCAAATCCATATAAAGTTGAAGGTCCTTCTATTGGTCTCGAATTTAACAACAAATGGGTTCGAAAGCTAGAGCTACTGTGATAGGTATATAAACCTGTTCCGCGAACCATTTTTGTTTGTCATCAATTATTTAGCGACCTGATTGATCCTTACCAGTGTGTGGAGGTTATGTATATGCGGAGTTTTTTGAAATCGATGCGAAACAAGAATATAAACAACATCTAAGGCCGCATATAACGGCATATATATTAGAGACGAGCAATACGGACCCATGTCCAGTTTTGGCATCCCTGCCAAAATTGTCAGATTGTGCAGAATGGCGGTGGAGAACACTCGCTGTGTAAAGGTCGGAAACACTCTTACCGATGGATAGATAGATAGATAGATAGATAGATTTATTTACCTTTTCCCATATCCCATATAGACGCAGGAATTATACGAATATCGATTTACCCATTTACTACAGAAGGGCAATATGCCGTGCCAACATCACATCTGTCTTTTTGGCCTAAAACTATGGTTAAATAAAAGGCTGTTATTGACACATTATGGGCGCTTATATTATTTTGCTTGCGTAATTTTCATGTTGCGATTCGTCTATAGAACAATCGTACAATGATTAAAACTTTCTTCTATATTGAAATTACTTACTAAACACTTTAACGATATTACGATGGCCATACACATGAGTTTAAGTTATGCTCGATTATTCAAATTGTGTAAAACTACGATTGTGGAGTATTGAGAAAATACGAAATATCATCTTTAAGGCTTACAGTAGAAACGTCAGATGCGCGGAAAATTGATCTACAAACAGCCAGACTATAAACAAAGCTACCGATAGCTTTCGTAAAGTTTTATCCACACAATTTTCTCAGTTGAAGTTTCTTACGTACAAAGTGATCTTTTCTCCATTTCTTTGTAAAATTGGTCAATGTTCTGTCTCAAATCATTGTTTTGAAATGTTCATGTGTGTGTAACTTCGCATATTTGCTGTTAACCGTCTCGAGCCTTGGATCAATTTTATATAATTTATTTATATCCGAATTCCCGAATCTTTCAGAATGGGAAGCAGCCAGATGACAAAGTAATACTTCGGTCGCATGCGTCGCGGCTAAAATATTACAAGAAAAGAACAACTGTCAAAAGAACACCCATACATAACGGCTAAAATGTTCGTCGGTTGCGATTTACGAAAGACACTGGGATGGGCTTCCGGTGCCGTGAGGAAAAAGTCTACATGTTCGGGATTCGCAGCTTAAGCTCAATACGCTGCTTGAGCTAAACTAAATTTGTATTACTCTTCCCATTTTCCTTCCGCAGCATTACTTAAAAATGTATCTCGAGCAGCGTGCTTATATCACTTTTTGCAGATCTCGATATTTCTCCAGATTAACACATACTACCACTAATACCAATTTACTTTGCACAGCTGTTTTACCTCATTTAAGGAAGTTTGCTCTAAAGCAAATAATGCGCAAAGTTTCGTGAAAACCAAAATAAAGAAATACATAAATATGGATATAATTTTGGAGGAATTATTATCTTCTTCGTCTTCCTCGTCATCTGAAGACTACGAATCACCAAAACTACTCTATTTTGTATCTACAAGAGGGGAAAGATTGTTCAAGTCGATATCCATATTTGTGATTTTTCCAAAAAGGAATGCAATTATTTGATCAGCTGATATTGATTATTGCTGTCAAATAACGAACTAATTTACAAAAGCAGATCAATATCGTTGCATGTTCTATGAGCCGCGTAAAATGTGAGATCTGAAAAAAATATCGGGTGGTCCCCGTCCCAATGGAAAACGACATTACATAGCTTTAGTTGGTTATTCCTTTAATGCACTCGCGCTGTTATATCTACGACCACTGCAGTGTTTGTTTGTTCGTTTCAAGATCTTTTTATTTAGGAGTTGTCGAAGTTTAAAATTATAATTCTACCTTTGAACCTTTTTTCATCGACTGGAAAAAGGATCGGTGATCAGTTTATTCCTCTAATTACCTAAGTTTTAGACAAAAACAATTGCTTAAATATATTGCGAGAGGATTTACCTGGAGGAGTTTAATAATATCCTTATATTTAGTTGTATGAATAGTATGTGTATATAGCATCAAAATTCTATACTCGACGCCACTAAAACAAAACAACTAGTGTCACTTTTAATTGGTTATTTTGTTGTTCTTTGATTGTCTTACCCAATATGGCCAAGTATTGTGGTGATGGCTTGGCAAAAATAACACTTGTTGGCTTATGTTGGCTTCACAGACCGTTTACAAGAAGAAAAGACCAACGTATCGTAGATTATGTGACAGAGAGATATTAACAAATAAAAATACTGCTTCCGCTCACAAAATGGCTGCACGTTTACAGGGCACAGGTACAGGGTGTTATTAAATAACTGTTATTATGTTTTAGCACTTATTTTAATTAAAGGAGTTTCTTGAATATTTATTTTTGACACTTTATGTACTCCAATTGACACATGGCTTACGAATTCTTGATAATTTTAAAATCAGAAGTACATCCAAACATTAGATTATAGTCATAAAATAAAATAAAAAAAAGTTGGTACTTACGTACGCGAATCAAAATGCACGTCGAATAGTTATATATTTAAAATATGCTGATATGAAATAACGGGCTAATAAAATATGTAGTTCACTTATGTACTGGGCACAGTTATTATTAACAACGGAATGTTGCACTATAGTTGGACGTTAATTTATTATGTGTCGAAATGTAAATGTGGAATACGTGTGTTCACCCAAATCCAAATGTGTCTAATGATGGTAAACAAAGTATGGTGACATTAACCCCCACGCGCATGTACGTAGTTATTTATACAAGTGAAAAAAAATTTTAAATGCACAGCAACTTCAATCTTTTTAAGTCAAAAATATTAAACACCTTTCTAGATGTACAAACATTTCTACACAAAAAAACTCGTAGATCGATTTTGTGTCGGAGAAGTGAAATGAGAGAAAATAAGGCATATCATTAAGCAGAGTAACTGTATTTGACAGGCGGTTAGGTTAAAGTGCATGTCGGCTAGCCGACACACTTAGACCATTATAAGGTCCCTTGTGATACCACATGAATCTATGTACTTCATTCTTTCTACTCGTTGAACCAGTTGGAGCTTCTAATGAAGCGTAAGAGATAACGAATGCCCGTGTTTTTTAGATCGTTAAGATCGCTAAGATCGCTGTAGTAGAACTCTCCCAAATTTTCGTTTTTGTGAGAGAACCGGACAAGTGCAGAGGAGATGAAGAAAAGTTTCTTCCTCTTCCTCGTCAAAACAGCTTCTGCAAAAATCATTACATAATACGCCAAGCCTTTTTGCATGCCTGCCTGCGTCCTGTGTCCTGTGATGACACCTATTGTAGCACTGTTATGCTTCCTATCGAGGGAGATCAGATGCCTAGAACGTTTTAGATCCAGCTTTGGCCAGATCTGTTTTGTCGCTAGGCATGCGAGCCGGTTGTCCATCTTAGATTTACTCTTTCGATAGCATCCAGCTTTATTGTGAGTTTACAAGTAGCGATTGGGATACCTAAGGAATCCTTATCTGGAAGTATAGTTAGTGTGGTTCCGTGTTTGGCGAGTTCATCAGCCTTACAGTTACCTGTGATGTCCCTATGCCCCGGCACCCAACAGAGGTGAATATTGAACTGCTCCGCCATCTCTCTGAGAGACGAACGACAGTCTTGGGCTGTTATTGAATTTGTAGAGACGGATTCCAGGTACTTTATAGCCGCTTGACTATCCGAGAAGATACTGATATCTTTAACAGATATCACGTTTTCTTTCAGCCAAGATAAGACTTCTTTTATCGCCATTAGCTGTTTTTTATTATCAGCGTGATCTGATTCGGATCAGATCATGAAAATAAAACACAACGGATCATTGAAAAGTTTAATTTTGGAATTGTGGCAACAGTTGCTTTCAAAAGTAAAACAGATAATACAGGGTATTTCAAACTTCATATTGCTACCAGCCATCTTGCAAATATTCTTCTCAGCGTGACGTCACAGAAGGCACATGTCATTTCACTTGCAAAGTCGGGGGTGTTACCATATTTGAATCAAATTTGCATAACTTTTCTTTTCAAATATATTTTTTGTGAAACAAATTTAGTATTTTATGTTCAAATATGAACCACATGTACAATATTTTGGTGCTAACGCTTGAGTTTATCTTGGCATATAAAATATTTCTGAAATGTTTATAAAATGTTTCTGAAGCAAATCGGACAGATTTTATAAACATTTATAAAAGATTTCTGAAATTTATTTATTAAACCCGTATTAATAAGCACTACGTAAAATTTATCAACTCGTTACTTAGCAGTTACGTCAAATTTTTTTATGCTATCTGACGTCTACTAGCTAACTTACATTTTGCATATTTGTTTATTAATACGGGGGTAAATGTTTGTTAAATGTTCCACCTTTATCCTGTTTTGGACGAGAAGAAAATAATGTGGTGGGATTATTAGCAGCGAGTAAAGTTTTTATTTTTGGTCTTGGCAATCACGCGACACGCGATTTAATTCAAATAATCGTATGAAGTGAATCACTTTCTCATTAGGTATTCAAAGCTTTTCTGGACATTTTTATTTTATTTAAAAACAAATAATAATCGAAAAACAGCGCTCACTTTCTGCAGGGATACTTGTAAAACAAAAATGATTTCCTATCACGATTGGGTAACTGTGAAACATTTCATAAACGTTTTTCTGGTGTCCAGATCCAAACCAGCAAAACATTTCTAAGCATTTTATAAGAATTGTTTTGTTTAATAAGTGTTTTACAAATAAATATGGAACATGAAGGTATTTAATTGTTTATCAAATGATTGGCTGGTCTGGACATACCTTTATAGAAAGAGAAAAAACAAAATAACTCGGAATACGGACAGGGACTTTATTCGAATGCGAAAAAAATCATTTAGTGTTCCATTTTTTAGTCTGGCAGTGCGATTGTGTGTACATTGATTGTGTTACAGGCACACCAACATTCAAGAATAAAAGAAACAACGCAGCCGGAAATAGTGGAATACATTTTCAGATCATGATTCGTGATCTCGATGAGAAGCAGGATCATGTGCTGTTGTTGTAAGTGCATGTAAATCGATGATCTATATGGATCATAGCTGATAATAAAAAACAGCTATTATTTCCGCCTGAAAAACGCTACAGTGATCAGGAAGACGGAAGGAGAGGCTAAGATTTAGTCTGTCAGAGAAGACACCGCCACCAACATCGTCCACAGTTTTTAAACCATAAGTGGATCGATTCATCATCCAGGAAAGCTTTCTCCTCCCAGAATGATCTAGTGGGGATGGAGACCTGGAAGTTTCTATCAAGTTGTAGTTCCGGTGTAGTGTAATCGATGTTTCCTGGAATGTTTTTAATGTTGTTCAAAATAGCGCAATGGCCAGTTGTTTTCCTGGTCCATTGTAAGGTAGCTTTGAGGCGTACGGCTGCAGAAGCTGTCATTTGACTGCTAAAGATTTCAATTGGTGTCAGATGAAACAGGATGTCAAGGGCAGCGGAGGGGCTAGTACGAAGAGCCCCGCCAATGCACAAGCAAGCTGTTCTTTTTGGACTTTGTTTAACTTATCGCGATAAATCGCTTTGTCCACCAGACAACAACACCGTACGTAAGTATCGGTCTTATGCCAGAGATGTATAGCCAGTGAGTGATACGAGGCTGTAAACCCCACTTGTTTCCTATGGATTTTTTGCAAGAGAAAAGTACCACAGTGGCCTTTTTTGGATGTTAGGTTTCCAGGTTAACTTCCTATCAGAAATGAGACCCAAGTATTTAGCTTCATTTGAGAATTTCAAACTAGTGCCATTTATAGATGGAGGGTCAATGTGTGGGATCTTGTATTTCCTAGAGAAAAGGACAAGTTCAGTTTTGTGAGGGTTTACTCCCAGCCCACATTTGTTTGCCCATTTTATTAGCTAATTAAGAGCGTGTTGTAGGAGTTCTTTTAAAGTGTTTAGGTACTTTCCTGACACAGCAATAGCAACGTCGTCCGCTTAGGCAATCACAGGCTTCCAGGCATGTCAGCAGTTCATTCCCCGCCAAGTTCCAGAGAAGGGGAGATATAGGACGCCACCTTGTGGGGTTCCTCTACTGACAGATCTTCTGGTAGATATCTCACCCAGACTTGAGTTGATAATTCGGCTATTGAGCGTCAAATTGATCGCCAAGTGAGTCATCAGAGCTGCCAGAGCACCAGCGATCGCAGATGAGTCGACGTTGTTGAAAGCGCCTTCTATGTCTAGGAATGCAACCATTGTATACTCCTTATGACGAAGCGAATCTTCTATGGAACGCGTTAGCGTGTGTAGGGCCGTTTCTACTGATTTACCCTAAGAGTAAGCAACATGCTGTTGACAGAAGCCTTTTGTCAATGCTTTTGCGTAAATGGATTTCAATCAGTCGTTCTAAAGTTTTTAGGAGGAATGATGAAAGACTAATAGGTCTGAGATCTTTCGGACTCACGTGAGAGCATTTACCTGCTTTGGGTATGAAAACCACTTTGACTTTTCTCCATAACAATGGGATGTATACCAGATCTAAACATAGCTTCTTAGGATTATCATCAGCACTGGCAGGATGATATCCGAGGTGTTTTGTAGCTCGGCTGGTATTATGCCGTCTGGTCCCGGGGATTTGTATGGTATGAAGCTATGTAGCGCCCAAAGCACTTTGTCTCTAGTGATCAGACCTTGTAAGTTGGTAGATTGCAATTTTGATCTGTTTCGATCTGTATGGGCAATACCCTTTGAGCTGCCTGGGAAGTGTGTGTTGATCAGCAGATTAAGCGATTCTTCGCTAGAAGTCGTCCAAGAGCCATCTTTCTTTTTCAGACAACTTGGCATTGTTGGTTTAGTCGAGAGTATCTTTCTTAGCCTTGATGCCTCGGAGGTTTCTTCTATCTTACTACAGAAGAGTCTCCAAGATACTCGCTTGCCTTTTCTTAGTTCTTTCTTATAAATTTTAAGGGCTTCCTTGTAGGAATCCCAGTCAGTCGCTTTTCTTGTGTCTTTAGCACGATTGAAAAGTTTTCTGAAATTTGACTTTCTCAGTCCCAAATCCGAAGTCCACCAATGTGGTTGACAGGCGTAACGCCTCCTGATATTTTATGAGTTATCCCTTGATATTTTAGAGCCGACCGCTCTACAAGAAATTTCTAAGACTTATTTCATTCATAGATAAGCTTTTTTTTTTGCTCAAACGTTAAGAAAACCATTTGTAACAAAATGATCGCAGATTTAACATGACCAAAGCTGTATTGTGTTCAAACATTGTTAAACAGCCAATCTATCTCAGAAAATTCGTATTTCGTTTTCTGTGAAGGTTTGCTTAGTCTTCCTCTACGCATTCGTACAAGCCAAATGTTCGCATTTCGCTCCTCTTTGGCTAAAAGCAGCCGTACTTTCAACTGGCATAAGCTGCTACGTCAGCAACTTCGCACGAAATATGTATCTCAAACATAATCGTCGGCGAATAAACTGTTCTTCCGGAAAACTCGTGCGAGAAGTGAAATGTGAGTCGCTTGGTTTTTAAGTTGATATTTTTGTAGAAATTTGTTAAGGCTGTGTAGAAACAAATAAGTTCCCGGAACCAACAGCACACCGGTGGGAAATACATACGCTTTTGTAAGTGTAGTTAGTTCCCCAAACGAAGCGGACTTATTTCTCGCATCTTACATATGATTTAAGTCCACTTTGTTCAGGGAGCTAACTACATACATAAACCAAGCTGGCTGCCGCAAGTTCTGTAAGAGACACCAATATCAGAGACAATACTGAGACCACCAACTTCGGTCGATTTCCCGTTACTTGCCTACAAGCTATATTTTCATGGGGTGGCAAACGCTAAGTGCGTTAGTATTGTTACATAGAAATTCGTATTGACAAATGTCACGTAACTTCAAAAATTCCGGCTCACCAACACGCTCGCACCGTGCATATGCCACTTCCGATGCGGACAAAGCTGCTGACAGCGTTCTTAAAATTTTGTCCGTTAAATTTGAAATTATTTATATGGTAAATACACAACCATGTTTGTCCTAATATGTTCTAGTATATAAAACATATATTTTAGATAATTTTACTAACTAACCAAATCAAATTATTCGCCTTTTAACAATTTATAATAACTAACCAATGGCATTCAGTAATACAAAAATGTGGTATTCCCGAACTCTTTCACATTTCTCCACGGTTGCCGCGGTTGGCAGCATTTATTTTTGTAGTTCTTGTGTGTTTTTGCATGTCACACTGATTCTTTTTTGACATAACACCGATAGGAATACAAAATGGCGAATTTGAAAAAAAATTGAGGGGCCCAGCGGCAAGAGGATTGTGAGTTGGGGGTCTCAGTATGGTTTGTCTATGCCAATACAATATACTCCTGCTGAAATTATTAGCGTAGGTGCGAGTCGTTCGTAAAATTCACTGTAACTGTAAGTATATATTCTGCGCTCATAACCAATAATGGGCATGTTTTCAGTTGACTGCAACAGTATTGTTCTGCTTGCTTCCATTTTACCCACATATAAGTAGTTTGCGTATTCAAAATTCACGGCTCATTGTGCATAACAACTAACTCAAAAACTGTCAACTAATCATTTTAAAACAAAACTTTGACAGTCGTGTTTACACTGCAATATGAAAGCACTATCCGAAAAACTAATTTCTGATAATGGAACAATAATTTATTAAACGCACTGTTTCAACAGTAGGTATCTCAAAAAAGTTTTTCAAATGTAGGTCATCGAACGTTCGATGACGTGTACGTACGTATCCACCACTATGTTTGCTATCTGAAAAAAACAGATGAATTTGCGAAAATATATCAATTATGGGCGTTTATTTTTACAGCCAAGCATTGGAATTAATAAAACGACGCATATATACAATTCATATGCGGAATACAATTACTACAGCTTATGGAGCCTCTCATCTGATTTAAATTTCACAACAATCAACAAAACAAAATAAATGCAGATTCTTACCGTCGCGTCGGTCGTCGTTCTCTTTGTCAAGTAAAATTGCATTTTAATTTCCGGACAAAACAACAAAGAGCTATAGCTTGCAGCTGAGCTTTTCATCCGCCCTATCCCACATTAATTATGCGGTTGTAGACATAGAATAGTACTTGTACATCTTATCTAGATATACAAACATAAATTGCTTCTTTGATACTCATGAGATTTACCCCTTAACTATAAACGTTGTGTTTATTAATAATTCACAGACTTTCATCACTGCTCTATTTATTTCGCCCGTGTCCTGCTATCGACCTCCCACACCGACATAACACTTGGTTGGATATCTCTTTCGCGCTCGTGAGTTGCGTTTGAGTCTCTGTGGGAAATGAATTCCACGTGACGTATACGACATACCCTTTAACCATAACAGCTTAAACTTTGGTGAACTGGAGAAATTTAAGGTGAATGACTCTAAAGTAGGGATCCTTCCTTTTTCTTCCTTATTTCAGTATCTATAGATATGTCTATTAAGTGTGTTGCCTGTTATTTTCTTGTTTTTTTCTTTTTCATGTCCTATAATGATAAATGCTGACATGCATGTCATGAGAGAAACGATTGTCTCCGTATTTGCCTGCAGTGTGGTTATAAAAATTGACAGAGAACGAAATGAATGGGCGTACAAACTTAAGGCGAGTTAGTGTGTAAGTAAAGTGGAATGTTAGTGACTCCTTCTGTACGAAATAAAACGTATTAAAGAAGGTATAGGGGGGACAGGGTGTAAGACATGAATGAGTTAGGTTAATCAACGAAGTAGCTGTACTTACTACCGTCTGCATTATTTGTGTGCTATAACACCAAAAGCGGGATGTATGTTAGTTGCAGCGTGCAGGGTAAATAACACGACTAACCTCTTTTTATGTCCTCCTTAGCTCAAGTGGGAGAACCATGATAGTGGTTACGTTCTATTTAAGATAATTGGTAGCAAGTGAATTTTTAATTATTTGTTCTATGTTGTCACAGGCCTATTGGGCTCCTTGAGGGGTTATGAAGACACGAAAGATTTAAAGATAAAACGAGTGGTTTAGATTTACCTAGGTATAGCTGTATTAAAAGTATGACATCCAAGTGCCCCCCTCAGTCTCGGTGCCTGTTTTTTGTTTGAACTTCCCCTGAATACGTTTATTTGAGCTGAAATTATATAAAGGGTGATTTTTTAGCTGGTTTGGTTTTGGCAACACTGGTTTTGACAGCTGACGTGTGTTTAGTACTTTGTGTCACTGTCAAACAGCTTCAGTTTGGTTTGCAATTTAACCATGGATCGTCTTACAAATGAACAACGCTTGCAAATTATTGAATTTTACTATCAAAATTCGTGCTCGGTTCGAAATGTTCATCGCGCGCTGCTTCCATTTTATGATCGGCATTCTCGACCTTCTGAGCAGTCTATTCGGAAGATTGTGACCAAATTTCGCACCAAATTTACTTTGTTGGACATTAAACCACCAACACGTTTACGTACTGTGCGTAGTGAAGAAAATATTGCGGCCGTATCAGCTAGTGTGACAGAAGACCGCGAAATGTCGATTCGGCGCCGTTCCCAGCAGTTAGGCCTTTGTTACAGCACTACGTGGAAAATTTTGCGGAAGGATTCGGGCGTAAAGCCTTTTAAGATACAGCTGGTGCAAGAACTAAAGCCAGCCGACCTACCACAACGCCGAATTTTTGGTGAATGGGCTCTTGGAAAGCTGGCCGAGGATCCGCTTTTTTATCGAAAAATTGTGTTCAGCGATGAGGCTCATTTTTGGTTGAATGGGTACGTAAATAAGCAAAATTGCCGCATTTGGAGTGAAGATCAGCCAGAAGCATTGCAACAGCTACCAATGCATCCCGAAAAAGCCACTGTTTGGTGCGGTTTATGGGCCGGCGGCATTATTGGGCCATATTTCTTCAAAGATGATGCGAATCGCAGCGTTACTGTCAATGGTGAACGCTACCGAGCGATGATAACAAACTTTTTTTTGCCCGAAATGGAAGTTCTTGACTTGCATGATATGTGGTTTCAACAAGACGGTGCCACATGCCACACAGCACGCGAAACAATGGCGCAATTGCGAGGCGAGTTTGGTGAACAGTTAATTTCACGTTTCGGGCCGGTCAATTGGCCGCCTAGATCGTGCGATTTTACACCATTAGATTATTTTTTGTGGGGGTATGCCAAGGCTAATGTGTATAGGGAGAAGCCCGCTTCGATTGACGCACTGGAAGCCAACATCCATGCATTCATTCGTGAGATACCGGCCGATATGTGTGAAAGAGTATGCCAAAATTGGACTCAGCGGATGGGCTACCTGAGACGCAGCCGCGGTCAACATTTGCATGAAATTATCTTTAAACATTAAATTGCAAGGTTCAAACTATCGATTCAAATAAATATTTCATTCATTTTTTCGAATTTTTTGTGTTTTTTTTTTTAAAAAAGTTCTAAACCTCTTAAAAAATCACCCTTTAGTTGACTCTGAAAGAGCGAGAGAAACCTGTCTTCAAGAAGAGAACCCAAATGATTAACCAGTTCCACCACCCAGTATAAATAAGTTGACTTAGCTTTTAATGGCATAGTAACAACAAGGCTGCAGGAACTGATGGTTTACCAGCAGAGCTCTTCAAATACCGGAGCCATGTTTGACGCATGCATCAAACCATCAATCTGTCCAAATACTGGGGTATGTGAACGATATCGACAACATCTGTCGCTCACAGCGCTCTGTGATAAAAGCTTACACAGCGATTGAAGAACTGACGAAATATTTTGGGCTTAAAGGTGGAAGGCTGCAGACTGCAGTGTCTCTAGCAGAGACGCTGCACCGTGAGCTAAGTAAGCTGAAAGTGGCTTGATGGAGATAATACCTTCGAATGGATCGACTATAAATTGCAGTTGCAATAATCAAAGTGGCCAAGTGGTTTTCCATAGCTCAACACGCCCACAATTATTTTCACTAGTCGATTGTCGGATCAAAAGATATAACAGCAATTATTCTACAAGATGCAATGGCTTTATTTACAGCAGCTTTTAGATAAAATGTCGAACGTGACTGGCTCTCTTGAAGAAAGAAAATGTATGCCACTGCTTGTATCGCTGTGCAATTAGTTCTAGCGAAAAGAGTCCACTTTACACAACAAGGTACTACACAATTGTTTTGGTCATAAGTCACGTTGTGTTCCTCTTGAAACTTTTCCTAATAGATTATCTCCATCAATCAACAACAAGGACATATCTAAGGAGAAATTATGAGCCCCATGTGGCTTAACATTAAATTATAACAGCGTGCACTTTGTAGAAGTTACTAACATAGGTTCTCGTAATAATTATAATTTATTTACACTCCCTCAAGTATGTATGTAGGTACTTGCATGAATGTTGATGGATGTTATTGTTTAGTTTCATTCATTTAATTTCCACGCGTACTTCAAGTCGTTTGTATATGATCGCATTAGTTTTTTATTTTTATTTTTTCAAAATACATAATAATATACACATTAGACACACTTGTAATCGATCTAACCAGTTCTTTACTCAAAAGGTAAAGTGGCTTAAGTCGATTTAAGCCAATAACAGTATTTTGAAATATTTGAAATAAGAAACAATTTAGCTACAGTTTGGTTTAATCACCTTGTTTCTACCTATCCTGGAAAACTGATTTTTCTTCTGTTACAACGACTTAACTCAACGAAAGTCAAAACATTGTATTTGGAATAACATCTTAATTCTGAAGTAAACTACTCAAAGAAGTTTTTTTTACACGATTTTTTTTGAGTTTAAAATTGCTCTCCTGAAAAATGTGAAATATTGACTTAAGCCATTTTACCTTTTGAGTAAAGAGTTATGTATACACAATCCGTTATTATACCACAAAATCAAATCCATTATTCGCTGGCTGTCAAAAATGAGAATTCGAACTCAGAATGAGGAACTTAAGACACTAATCAACTTATCAGTCAAGAGACTTGTGCAAGAATAGATACCGGAGCAATTAAAGATAACTGCCGATGTTTTTCTCGCACACTTCATAATTTGAGATCTACATATGTCCCATCCCAACTCCCAAATAGCATCTAAAGTTTGTAAAAGATAAGCAAGACAGTGAAAACAACTTCATGATCTTCAGTTATGAGCGATATAACAAAATTGAATTGTTATTAAGTTGCGAATCTATACCGTCGATAGAGAAGAGATTATAAATACTACTTGAATATTTTGCGCTTCGGACTACATAATGATGTGGCAACACCATTAATAAAGACTACATTAAAAATAATCAGAAATGATCACAAATTGAGAACAAATGTCTATGCATGTAATAATTGCTATTAACGTTTGTTTGTTTATTTTAATGTTTGTCTCGAACTGGAAAGTTCATAACCTTATCGAGCAGCGCGGATGTTACATCGTTTATCCGCTATCCAGAGTGACTTTGTGAAGATGCATTTTGACAAGGAATTCTAACAATAATTTTGAATAATAATCTTCCTATGGGTTTTTGCCTCTTGCCAACCTATTTGTGAAATTGTATTGTCTAAAAAGCTTTCTCGGTTCTCATTCCTGCCACATCTTTTACTACTCTGATAATAATTGCAGTGTGTGGTCCAGTTTCCAATTGTTAAATTTGTCCATTCATCAGTTTCATCGCCCTGATCCCTAGGAGGCTTCGAGGGACGGGTAGCAGGGTTGTCAGTCTGGTGGTTTTCCCCCCAGATTTAGGGGTATTTTTGGGAAATCTGGGAGGGGAGAAGTTGTTTATGGGGAAATCTGTTTTTTTTAATTCTATTTCATTTGTTTTTCGTTATAATATCCTTATTGGTAACCTTAAAGTGTGCTTTCGCATTTTGCGAACGTAAGAAACGTAACAAAATGTGTCTTTTCTGTCCACTATCAAATGATTGAAAATTCAACATGACAAGAGAAACTGAAATAAAGATACCTATGTGTTGTTTTAAAATACTGTAAAATAATCGATCGATTCTCCGAAGCTATAATTGCCAGTAAAATATATTTTCTTTTACATACCAAGTCTTTCAAAAAAGAAAAGCTAATGCCAGTTTCACTTGAATAGTTTTTTGTAAAAGTTCCTTTAAATTTTTCCGGATTTAATCACCAAACTCAAAATATTTTATAAACAACAATTTGTTGAAGTTTATTACGAACTGCTTTTTACACGAATATCTACTTGTAATTATTCACTGTAGCCTTTGTATTTATCTTTTCAAGAATTTAGTTTTAGTTTACATTTTGTTCGTAGTTCAAGATACATTGCTCTATTTTCTTCAATTCTGTCTACAAGAGGTTTTCGGCCAAGTTTTTGGATGGAGTTTCTGAAATCATCGTTTGTAAGACTTAATGTAGTTAATTACCATCTACGGAAGTATAAAGTGGACTTAGGTACCTATATTAAAAAAAGAGCTCGGAAATGTATTGCGGATTAAACCCCGGAAGTGCTAGATGCAGCGTGGGAGACCTTCTTACTCTTTTCTATCTGTAAAGATGGCCGGGCGAACTATAGACATGCTAGAGTGAAACAAACTTGCTCTATTAACTGCGTAAATTACGGGCCGAATATTGCCTTCTGCATAGGAAGGCTGAAGAATTTGCAAATCAAGGTGAAGTCCGGTAAGGTTGTATTCTTTTGCCAATACATACCTACTGTTCTTTATTGACGATTAGCGCACTTCTTTATCGACTGTAAATGGAGGGAAGGAGTCTCACATCCTGGCAAGCTGGCGGCATGTGTTTAGTTTCTCTCAAGTTTACGAACTGCCACAGTGAAAGTGGGAAAGGCATCAGAGGGCTTGGGGTAAAAATGGTAGTGGGAACGCTTTAAACATGAAATTTCCAAAATGCGAATTTAATTTTTGAGACGGAAAACCTTTTTTTTGCTAACTTCCTTTGACCAAATTTAATCTTTGGTTTTTGACCCTTATCAATAATCTACCGATAACATTCTCCAAATATTTGACAGGCAACGGTATGGTACAATTTATGCCTGAAACACTTTGTCAACAATAGCTTCATCAAATATGGCGACTGTAAGAGGCAAGAAAAGTAGGTATTCAAATGAACTCCCTTTGCAGTACGTAATTCTTTTTGTTGTCACTGTTACGCATTATTACTTATCGGTATGTATATGGAATAATGTTTAAATTGCAGAATAAAAAACAGCAATTTAATGCAACGACCAACAGGTATGTTTTTCTTTTTTCATAATTATTGTCAACTTAATTTGCAAGAGACATTGCACACAGGCAGCGTTTGCCTGACTCATTAACTGGAAATCATTGCACCTTGCAACCCCGAGTCCATGTAATCGATGAGGGGAAGTTGAATGGCATCTGTTACTATCGCACACATCCCCCCAATTAGAGACACAATAGAGAATGTTTTTTCTTTCTGTTTGTCTATTGCAATTAAAGGGTGGTATATCCTATTATTCTTTTATCTCATGCAGCCGTGTCATTTACTTATATCTTTTTTCAAGTATCAACTTATATGAAGCAATAGGTACTCGAAGTGTTTACAAAAAGATAAAACAATTCTTACATAACAACGTATCCCTCGGAGAAGTTTCGACAACATTTGCTACAACAGTTCAGTGTATAATATGGTTTTCGACAGGCATACACATACACACACGCGCACACAATGTAGGACCGTTCGTGAACTTCGATTTGAAAATTCAATAACTCTCCACCCGCACCAAATACAAGTTACACCCTTTTTTCGTGAATGAAAACAATTTCATTACTTTGTTTAAGAACACCGAAGGAAAAATAAAACAATTATAACTTTGTATGTATGTATATGGAAAAAAGTAAAATAATGTGTTTACGTTTCGCGGTCCGATGTGTGTTTTTGGTTTTGCCGTAACTTTAGTACTGATTGCAAGACACAGCTGAGCATGGCGAGTCCTTTTTTCCCTTTTTTCGTCTATTCCTTTGATACTGACAACATTGACGGTTGATGCCAAAGAAATGGGGTGGTTTTCTTCTACACATGCGAAAAGGAAAATACATCCGAGTTATATGCGAAACTTAACAGATGTCCTTTTTGCATGAACTGGTCGTTTCGTTGAGTTTAGACCAGTATGATTAGATTTCAGATAGTTTCAATTTTTAAATGTCATAATTTAGAACTTATTTGAAATTCTATATAAAATGTGTAGGATTATGAGTACTCTATTAAAATTGAGAAACAAATTACTGTCCAAGAGAAGAGCCGGTGCGATTGTTTATCTCAACTTAGAAAGCTGCATTTCAGCAGATGCAAAACAGATGAAAAGAAACAATACATTCGACCCTAGTTCTTATGTAGATATCTTTATAATTCGTTTGCAATTATTTCTTATTTTTGGCATGAATGGGACAAAGCTGTAATTGTATTGTGTACGCCTCAAACAATACAGGTTTCATTCTCATGCCACTTCGAGCTCAGTGCCTTATTGAACACAGTAGGGCGCCACCGTGCGCAACAGCGCGAAGTAGGTTAACTGTGATTTTTTTTATGGGAAATAAGATTATTTTTGGATATTAGAACTCCTCTGGCGCTAGTGCTCTTACAGGTAAGTTGTATATGATAGACGCCTGACCGTAAATTAAAAGCAGGCAATTGGAAGCAAACCGTCGGAATCCCGCTGGTGCCAATTTATTGGAATTTAAAATTCGGACACAATTTCCATTACACCAATTACAAAAGCTCTTCATAAAACTATCCATAAAAATTTAAAATTTTCGTTGCATAGACTGTTCCAAATCACTTGATTTTATTGAAAAATGGTTGTCAATGAATGAAGGGGTCAACTGATGTAGAACAGACTACTCGTATATCTACCAGTTTTGTGTGTACGATTTTTTTTTATACGTTTAATTGGTTTCATTAGGCATAATTTTCCTTGTGTTATAATGTGGATAACCCTTTCCAAAAGCTACTCATTCTTAGCTCTTATTTAAAGCTTATTTCTTCAAAAATGTATTCATTTCGCTATCTTTGTCCTATTCAGGGCTAAAAACTCAGTTGAAAAAACAACAAATACTTTATTACACCATCTATATGCACACATCAATCAAAATTAATTCCAATTGGCAATGTTCCTTTCTGTCTTGCATTTTTCACATTTTCATAATACTGTGTGAAATCAACATACGGGGTGACCTTTTGAGTCGCTCCACAGTTACTCGTTGAACTTGTCTGCGAAGTGATAGAACCAGTTTCAGTAAGGTTTGTTCCCAATTCAGAAGGTTCATATGTACTTGCAGCCTCCACACTGCAGTTCGTCAAATCATCCCGAATCTCCTGCACCAGCGAGTTGAACATCACACGGTTACTGCGTTTTATGCTGAAATTTCGCAATAGTATGGTTAAATCGTCGTTTTCTCGTCTGTTCTGCTCACGGTTCTCGTTGTGCAACTGCACTATGTTATTTATCACAGCTTGAGCTACATCAGTTAAGTCCTCGTGATTTGAATGCAACTCCTTAACACACATTTGAACAATCTGTCGATTCTCTTGCGTTGTATCACCAGAGTATATATCTTGCAAATATTTGCAGGTTCCGCTCGACATTAGGAGCAGAAATTGAAAAGACGAATCAATTGTGATTCCTCCAACGATCTCGGGTTGTGCAGTGATTGGCTCAGCTGTTGCCTTTGAAAGAGGTTGACAGTCTTTATAGCCACCTTTTCCGAGGTAGTAACCAATGGATCTAGTGTTGAACATATCGAAGCATTTTAGCTGTGATACGTCTACGCCCAATTGAGTCAGTCGTAATATTTCGTCTTCATTTACCAAATTATGATCCACAGAAAACTGGATGGCTCTTGATGTTTGATTCTCATCTATTCGACAGAGAAGTACCCTACAAGTGCCCACATTGCAAATGAACAAGCGCCTATTGTATATAAGGCAAATTGCAGCACTAGCCCCTATTGCCAACTCCTTTTCTATGGCTTCCAGATTTCGAACGATATCTTCATAGACACCAGTATTTTCTGCTATTTGGCATCGGAGCACTGCGTATTTAGCTAAAAGACCATCAATTGAATCCTGGTAGCATTTTTCGACACTAAGAAAGGCTTGACGCAACACTTCATGGACTTCCTCATCTGTTCGTTTGTCAATAAGTTGACCAAGGATTATTTCGGCTGCTATACGTTGCATTGCCATCTTGGCAACCTTTTCGCCTTTATGGCCAGAAAATATTGCATACAGACTTATGTTTTCGTTGACTTCACAATAAAAACTGCAGTCGGTTATCCTTTTGCTACGAGAGTTGAATCCATCATTGCCACTCCACTGGAGGCTGTATGTCGCTGTTCCAACACCAGTATTTTTACATTTCGGCAAATCATCTGTCCAGGATTTAGATACATCCTCATAGTCAGCTTTCATAGCTAAAATTAAGAACTTGAATAAATTTAACTATTGCTTCTTGTGTTTTGTAAAATATATAAAGTGACAGTGACAGCCAGTGAAAGCTTGAATAGGTATGTTTCATTTTAGTACACAAGTTTTGTTCGATGATATTCGAGTAGGTCACAAAACGAGGTGAGTATGTTCTTCTTAGGTTTTTTTACCAAGTAGTTAAAAAAAAATTAATAATTAAAATGTTTTAAAATGGGTCTCGGAAAATTTAGATACATTCTCATTGTCAGCTTTCATAGCTAAAATGAAGAACTTGAATAAATTTAACTATTCTATCTTGCGTTTTGTAAAATATATAAACTGACAGTGACAGTCAGTGAAAGCTTGAATAGGTATGATTAATTTTAGTACACAAGTTTTATTCGATAATATTCGAGTAGGTACACAAAACGAGGTGAGATATGTTCTTTTTAAGTTTTTTTTCCAAATATTTAAAAAAAAAAATAGGTAATTAAAATGTTTTGTTGCTGACAGCGCATCCGAGCTGAACACAGCCTTTCGCTGAAGATGTAAGAGGGGGATCATTCCCCTGCCATTTTACTTCCACTATTGCTTTCTTTTAATTGGACAAGAAAAGTTCGAAGTTGATAAAATACGTAAACTACTAAAGTTGTTTGGTTTGATTACCAACATTTCTAAAATTAAAAAATAGCTTGGTTAATCTAAGGAAGTCTAAAGAGACTGGGGACGTTCAAGTATCTAGTTTAGTAAGTCTGACAGCTCTCTCACTAGATGAAACTCGGCTCTGATTGGGTGAAATCGGTCGTGAGAGCAGATGTTTGAGTTGACGTTTATGGAGGGGTAGCCGACGAATCTAGTCAAGAAATTCGTGACTGAGTACTAAGTTGACAGTTCTCATATGTGGCTTAAGGGCCCAGCCCATATAATCCGTCGCAGCCGTTGCGTCGACGGATCCGTCAATATTGACGGATTCGACGGAACGAGCAGTCCCATAGAATCCGTCGCATACGGTGACAGCCAGTGGTTTAAGTACTCTGTCCTAATATTTCCCACGAAACGAAATAATACTTCCCTATTCACCGTACTCAATTTCCCTTTTAAAAAATTACATTGAAAGGTACTTTTTGTGAATAAATCTTTCTTTCAAAAGTAAAATTTATATTTTACGGAATTATAATATTATATATAAATAATTAGAATTTTGTTAATACAAAATGATTAAGTATCTTTTTGTACTACAAAATTTTGATACAAGAAAATCTGGCTAAAATTTGATTTACATAAGCTCTTTTTATGTACAATCAGTGTGTTAATTAGTCGTGGTGAAATGCAGATATCAGTTTTGATGAAACGCGACGGATTCTATGGGTTGGACCCTTGACGTAGAAATAGTGACGTTCCCGACCAATCTAGTTTTTGCGTTCAGGTTACATCTCATCCAAACCAATCTAGTCGACTTAAGATTCTTGAATGTGCCCAACACTAGCGCACCAAATCGTGACCACTCCGTAAAAATATAGCTTGTAGGCAAGTAACGGGAAATCGGCCGAAGTTGGTGGTCTCAGTATTGTCTCTGGTGTCAGCAGATAACCGTTTTGGAAACGGTTTGGTGCGGGAGTACCTACCAACACTTGCACGGACGACAAAATGATTTCAGAACGTCAAGAATATGGAAGAAGAAGACATAGCCATGAAATAGATGAGAATCTTCCCAGACAATCTTGGCCAAAAGGATTAGTGGTTGGAATCACCAGGGCAAACAATGGCCAGATACGCAGAGCGACAGTAAAGTGGCGAAGTTGGCTGTTCTGGACGTCAGCAAAACTGAGGATGGTGAAGCAGCGGCAGAGGCAGCTGTATCACCGGAGGGTTGAGTTGCTGACCAGTGATAGTAAGTGTAGGGAAAAATCCCTACATGTAGGTATTTTTAACCCAAAAATGATTGGGTAGGGGTAAAAGGACAGATTTTTTAAAATTGTCGAAAAGTAGGTTTATAAAAAAAATGAAAAGGTGATAAAACTTTTCGCTTTTAATTTGCATAAAATGAAAATTTCAATGTTTTACTTTAATGATATATATTTAATGAGTACCTTAATATCATCCTTCCCTTATCCCATTGCCATTGTATTTCCTTCTTAATGATTTGCTTACCAAAACCAAGTAGGTAATCGTAGAATGTTTTCATATTTCTGTCAGTTACGCTACGCCTACCATAGTACCATAAAACATTCAAATCAAATTTAATTTTCTTTCAAGTGTTTGATTCTGTTTGTGTTTAAAAACGTAATTCCAATTATTGTGTTGTGAGTTAACGAACTAATACGCCCGCGTCAGCAACTTATCGCTGCTTCACTTGCTGACCCATCAGTTTGCTGTTGTTCAGGTGCGAACCTGTTCCCACAGTTCGGATACGAAGGGATCGCGTTTCAATGCCTATGAAACGGATGCGCGTGTGCTGCCGGCGTGGGAAACCGATGACGATGCAGTATTGGGCAGGTGGAGCAGAGGTTACCTCCGACGACATGTGCAGCGGCAGAGTTAGTTCTAAGTTAGCTATACGATTAGACGAAAGTAGACAGTGAACCTGTACAGTTGATTTAAATATACCTGTTATAACGTAGAACCGTTGTTTCATTCAAATACGAACAAGTTGGGCCAACCCACAAAGGTTGGCGTTCGGTTTTTTTTTAGTGTCCTCGGCAGGACAGTGTTAACTTTGTGTTTTGCATTGTTGTTGCAATTAAAAAAAGTTGAATAATCCAATATACCTATTGTTGTATTGTAATACTTTTTGACTTTGACTTTTTGAAAAAATAGGTAAGCAAGACATTACAATATATTGATTTTCATTTCACTGGCATAGCTTTTTAGAACCAAAATGAGCTCCTCGCCAGGGTCAAATTCTCGCGACAGTAAGGCAGATGTAGTTCCTAAGAAAAAGTATCGCAAACAAAAATTCAACGACGGTTGGTTGGAAGCAGATTGTTTCAAAGGATGGTTGACCAAATTGAAAGATGATTTGTTTAAATGCAAGTGCGAAGCTTGTGACAAAATTTTAAATTGCGGAAAATCGGAACTTCTGAAACATGCTGAAACAAAGTTGCACAAAAAAAATGTTTCCTCCATCAAAAATTCTAAGCCCGTCAGTACATTTTTCCAACCAAAGCAGACAGCTCAGAGTATTGACCGGGAAGTACAGAATTTCGAAGTAAAATTGAGTATGTTTTTCGCAGAGCACAATGTCGCTCTTCAAATTGTTGAACACTTACTTCCGCTTCTTAAAGACATAGTCCCGGATTCAAAAATCGTACAGAATTCCAAGCTGGGAAGGAAAAAATGTACCAGCATCATAAAAAATGTTTTGGCCAGACATGAGACGGAAGAACTTGTCGAAAAACTCAAAACAAATAGTTTTTCAGTAATGATTGATGAGAGCACTGACATCGGATTGAATAAATCTTTGTGTGTGTTAGTCAGATTTCTCGACGATGAGAATAGGAATTGCTAGATTTGCTCAAGGTTGGACGGACTGTTCTGCTGAAGTAATGAATGGAATTCCCTTCGGCAACATTATCGGTAGGAAAATTTCTTGCTGAATTGTAGTTAACATCTGAAACTTTTTATTCAATTTATTACGATTAAGGCATATGCAGTGATGGGGCTAGCGTTATGGTTGGACAGCACAACTCGTTTGCATCAAGATTACTTTTAGACAATCCAGGAGCGATTGTTATAAAATGCATTTGTCATTCAGCTGCAATTATTGCAAATAAAGCTTGCTTGGCTTTACCTAGAGCACCCGATGAATTGCTGCGACAAATTGGGTCTTACGTTTCTGGAAGTTCAAAAAGATGTCTGCAAGTGGAAGAGTTCCAGGTGTTGTTAAACGAAAAAAGAAGGAAAATTTTACGAACATCTGCAACGAGATGGCTATCTCACCAAAAATGCATTGAGCGGATTTTGGAAAATTGGGATGTACTTTAGGCAGGCGGTAACCTCAGATAAGTTTAAATCTGCTGAATTAATTTTAACGGAACTAACAAACCAATGTAACAAAGCTTATTTGTTATTTCTCAAATACGTCCTTGAATATTTTAATACTCTAAATGCCCTATTTCAGTCAAAAAAACTTTAATTCATGTTCTGCATAGTGAGTCAGTGAAAATCTTTTTTAAATTGGGACAAACTTTTATAAAAAAATCTGAACTTAAATTGAACGCTAATGTTAGATCACCTCATGTATCTTTACAAGTGGATCAAATATATCTTGGACCAGAATGCGGTGAGATAATAAAAAGTATTCCAAAACACGCTGCAGATAAGATAAGGCTTGATTGTCTTAACTTTTATATTACTGCTTTGGAAGAGATCCAACATAGACTAGCCATACGAAATGAGACAATCTTTAAGGAAATTGGTTTCTTAAACCCAAAAATTGTATTAGGATTGGATGGGGATAGATCTGAGTTCTTATTCGAAGTTCTTTCCCAAAAACTTTCATTAAGCATTAACGATCTTTCGCAAGAGTGGATATCGATTGAATACAATTTTGAAGAAAGTGAAAAAAAAACGGTTATTTGAATTAGATGTTGAACAGTTTTGGTTTAAAGTTAGTAAGATCCGCAATTTTAATGACGAGCTCATGTTTCCTGCCCTATCTTGTCTCGCAAAATATGTCTTGACTCTTCCTCACGCAAATGCTGACGCGGAAAGAATATTTTCTGTAGTAACAGATGTTAGGACAAAAAAAAAGAAATAAACCTAGTCACGAAAATCTGAGTTCAATGTGCATTATTCGGTCATACTTGCAGGATGCAAATTTGCACTGCGTTTTTTTTAAATGTAATAATAATCATTTTAATAACATGAAAACCACAGAACTTTATGACCATCATATGTAAATATTTTAAATATTATATATAATCTTCATAATTATTTTTATTTATTTAGATATATGGATGTAAAATTTAGTTACTGTTAATGCCCCTTAAGTCACTTTTATTTATAAGTGCAATATGAATTCCCTTCAAATTGTTTTTTTTTTTTGTATTATCTCTTTATGTTGTTATCGCTTTTTAATTAACTTTGCATTCCTATAAATATTAAAAAACAGAAATAATATTAAATTAACAATTCTAGTACTTTTCATTTAATGAACAATTTTAGTGGATTTGTAGGGGAAATTTTACGAAAGTAGGGATTTTTGCCATCGTTGGTAGGTATTTTCTTTTTTTAATCACTAATCACTTTTAGTTTAATCACTGTTGCTGACACAGAAACGTAAAACATTATTCTGTTTTTTGAGTAAAAAGCACAGGCCTATGTGCGCTTGGTTTTGACAACTAGTGGCGGAGTTTGTTTGCGTTTTCGTGAAATCTTTCTACTGCAAAGAAACGTATTGCATCGAGTAGATCTATATTAGCCGTGTTTTTTTTAGCTTCGATCTCCGTAAAGCAAAGTAAAGTAAGATTTTCATCATGCAATTACAACAACTACTTGAAATTACAAAAACAACAATGTAAACAAATGGGTTTTTGGGGGAATAGACGTAAGAAAGATATCCACCTCTTTTGATCATTAATCTCTGGTCGAAGGGTACAGCGTCAAATCGCACGAATTTTAAAGTAAACTAGTCTTCCGAACGTATCCATTAATAACCAGCGACAACTTCACACCATTATCCTCGTTTTCATTTGACGTTTGATATAAAAAAAACTGAGTATCTTCAGTGTTCTAATCGAAAAGGTTTGGCGAAATCCAATAATTTTTCACTTCTTCTCTCTAGATCTTACATAACAATTGATGTTTTTTTTATTTAAAAATTTCAGTCAGTGAAATCTAATAAAAAATTCAATACAATGACTAACGCTCCAGTTTCTACCGGATCAATTCCAAAACCCGTCTTGAAGGGATTGCATAACGCCACCATCAAGAGAAATTTGGCTGCGGCTCTTGGATTTGTCGTTCTATCTGCAGTTGTTTTTACAGTCACCATCAAGGATCCAAGGAAGTCAGCCTATGCCGAATTCTACAAAACCTACGACGCAAACAAGTCATTCGAGAAAATGCGTGCAGCTGGTGTCTTCCAGTCGTGCTAAAAAAAAGGTTTCATTACTTATCTATTTTTGTTGAATGTGCAAAAAGAAGAAAAATAAAATTCGATGGTAAAGTAATAAATTCATACAGCTGTAACTTTATTTGGTAAAAGGTAAAAGCATTATCGGCGCATGACACCAGTGATGCCAGATGCATTTCAAAAAGAGCTAAAAGGTCGAAAAGGGGCATTTTTTTATCTCGGAACAAGAAAAACAGTGTATTTTGTTGTTTTTTAAAGGACATTTTTGGGCGTTTTTGACGTGAATCGTGGGCAATTCAGTCCGAAAAGTCGTATCACTGCATGACACTGGTAGCGATAGAGAATTTTGACTGTGGATTTTATTGAATCTCTTGATTGGCAAGGGTTGGGTTTTCTTAAAAGGAATATTTAAATTGTATGAAACCAATCTGCGACATGCGACAAGTAATACCAATGATGATTTCAGGAGCAAAATCGCGTGTATGTTAAAGCGACTTGGTTCTTGGTTCCGGTCCCGTTCACAAATGTTGCATTTCGTACTAGCTTTTTTTTAAATTCTTTTTTAGAAAAACTACGTGTGCCATGAATAGTACTTCATTTTAGAAAACTTTGATAGCACATTTCTCTCATCACTTCATCACTTTGTTTTTCCAAAAAGGTTTTGAGATTTAGAACTTTCAAATACCGAGTCTGTACATTATGCCTGCAATGCTGACGAACAAAAAACCCATCCTAAAAGGATTCCATAATTCCAGCGTTAAAAGAAATCTATTTGGAATTGTAGCTTTGGTTTCAGTCACTGGTGTAACGTACTTCTTTGCAGTCAATAAGCCTAGGAAGCAGCGCTATGCAGAGTTCTACAACAGTTATAATGCCGAAATGTCAGTGGAGGGAATGCGAGAAGCTGGCTTGTTGCAATCAGCACCACCGACACCAAAACAGGATGCCCAAGCTAAAAAATAAATTTTCCGAAAATTAAAGTGTTTTTATTTATTATTTAGTTTCTGATTATGTTATTTTAGCAATTTAATTTATAAATAAAATGTGCAAAACTACACAAACAAAATTCGAATAAAATCCAGTCCAGTCATACCAATTTCAGAGCAGAGATATTGATTAGACTAGACGATACACATAGAAGCGTCTACTAAAGAGATCATCAATTGGGCTTGTAATTGACAGCTATTCTGTTTCTATAGCCAAACAAAAACCACACAAAATTATTTAGAATAAACATCGGATTTTATTTTTAAGAACCATAATAGGTACGTTATCATACTCTTTATGTGCTACACCCAACAAAATAAAAATATGAATAAAAAAAGCCAAATACATTAAGGAATGCGCAGTGATAGGGATATCACAAAATAAATACGACTCATATGCTAAAAACCTCGTACACGTTTGCGCCCAATGTCTTGCACTTCTCAGACACTAAAAAGAACGATACCAGTGAAGTTACAAGGTTTTGTGGTTTTCTAACTGTGTCCACACCTTTCGCCGTCAGTCCATTTAAAATAGGAATCAGTTTCGCTAACGCCAATTCGATTTTATTAACATCAACCATGTTGTTGCCGTTCTCCGAATGCTGGTCTGTTAACGCTGTTTGCACGGTTTCTCCCATACATTCAGCAATACTGTCGACAGCAATTGAAAATCCACGACAAATATTGTTGGAGCATATCGTCGAAACATCATCGCTCTCTAGTAGATCTAATGTTTCGCTGTACATCTTTTCTAGAACCGCTGCAGTGTTACCCATTTGGGATGGCATAACATAAGTCGCTAGCTTGCTATTTGGATCATTCGTGTCGCTGTTGATCGACATCTGGATCGACCAGAAAAGCTGCTCCAAATCAGAAAGACTCAATCTGTCCGTCAATGAGTGTGTCTTTAGAATAGCTTTCACTTTGGTTTTAATCAACTGAACCAAGGTAACTAGCCCATCGCCGAGGAAATGCCGTATTGAAGACAAATACGCTTCTCGTATGTCTTCGGTGATTTTGTTCTCTTCTTTGACGGTGTCCTTGTACACATAGCCACCGATAAGGTTCATCTGTACTCGAAGAGTAATGTTCAGCATGGATGTGGCATAAATAAACGCAGTTAGTCGTGTGAATGCAATAATCTTCAGCTCGTCCCAAAGTTCGACTTTGTTTTCTGGATTCCGCCGCAAGCGCTCGAGAATCTCATCGCTGTTGACCAGCTTTATAATTTCATTACACAGGTCTGTGCTTATACCAATAATTATTTGATTGGAGTTGCGTTCAGTCGATTCAAAGTACTGTACACGTCGGGTGCGCTCAAAAAATTCTCTACCTTGACGCTCTTGGAAGTCGCGAAGCTTTTTCTGAGCAAATTTGAGTGCAAGAAATGTTCCACCCGCCACAATCCCGGTAACGATGAATTTCCTCCGATGGCGTGACACAAATCCTCGAATGCTTGAGAACATTTTCCTGTTCCAATTTGGATCTTTTTGTTCGTTTTGTTCGTGTATAAGCAATTAGCCACTATTAAGGGAATAATTAAATAAATTATTAATGGTTCGATAGTTTCATATGGGAAATCTGAATCTGACTAAAAGAAAAATTATATTATTATGTATAAAAAATTATCTAAAATTGTGTGCCAGATAAGACTGTAAAGATTGCATCAATTTTAATATATAAACGAAATCAGTTCCTAACCTTTCGATTTCTAAAATGTTAAATTATTAATTTAAATCGATTGTACAACTAATATGTCAGTCAATAACAAACAAAACTCATTCACTGCAACTAAAAAACTTTCGTCGCAGGAACGTACGGCTGAAAATTTAAGGTCGAGGTCGAAGTCTGAAGCAGAAATGTCAAATTGTGACAATTTTATGAAAGCCCAACAGAACGCGCTCACTTTTGAAGTGATACCACTTTGAATTGTTTAATTCGTTTCCGAATTCTTAACAGAAGATAATGGAATACAGAGTTTTATAGCTTTCCATTGGAAAGGCGCCTGCCTATAAGCTGTTTTCCCGAAAAAGCCGCGTACATACTCATTTCTTTTCTCACTATATGTGACTTCATGAATTGGACTTTCACTATTCTTTTTATTTTATCGAGACCTTAACAAAAACCAAACAAGTTCAATACGAAACACAAAACAATTGAACAGCGCGATGCCCATAAAAGCAAAAGGAATGGTGGCCGGCCATTAGCAACATGCTATTTTTAAAGTCACACGTATTCACAGACAGGGATTGAAATTACAAAAACAACAGTAAGCAAATGGGTTTTGTGAGGATAGACGTACAAAAGATATCCATCACTTTTAATCATTCAACTCTGTGTTTAACTAGGTATGTGGTTCGCAATTATACTCTCATTCGCTTCGAATTCGGAAAATAATACCAAATTATGACTGAATTTTTTTTTTGAGTTCTTTTCATTCCATATTTTTAAATAAAATGTAACAATTATGACGATAAATACTTCATAACCCCGTAAACACTGCGTAAAAGTTATCAACTCGTTACTCAGCAGTTATGTAAAATTTTTGTTTGCTATCGGACGTCTACCAGCTAACTTACATTTGTATATTTGTTTATTAATACGGGGGTTAGAATATAAGTTGGCACAGGGTTTTGTTTTACTTTCAGTCAGAAGAAAAACTATGCCGAAAAAAGTTCGTTTCCATAGTAACTTTGGATGTTTAACCATTAATATAATAATGATTGAAATCACTTTATCGCAAACGTAACTTAACGTAACTTGAACTAGGTAGGTATTTATGATACCTACTTTTTTTGCACTGCACGAACATAAACTTTCATATAATCTTTGAACTTACCTTAGCGCCACCATATTTTAATATTTGGAACTCGAATGTCAAACCATTTTTACGTCGGACAAGAAGGAAAAGTGAAAAGAAATCAATACTTTTGTGTGTCATAAAGAGAAAATTTTTTCCGTGTCACCTCAAGAGGAAAATTTTGTTAAAGATACTACTCGCAACATCTAGACACTATGGCAGACAATGAACAAAAGGCGATGCAACTTATGGCCGAGGCCGAGAAGAAATTAACCCAACAAAAGGGTTTTCTTGGATCTTTGTTTGGGTGAGTGTTTCCTTTTGCCTCCCCCTCTTACCAATTTTCCAAGAAATAGATTATTCGCAATTTTAAAACGAGAAAAAAAAACATTCTTTATAAAGCAGTGGATCTAACAAAGTTGAAGATGCTATTGAATGTTATCAACGTGCTGGAAATATGTTCAAAATGGCCAAAAACTGGTCCAAAGCTGGTCAGGCATTCTGCGAAGCAGCCACATTACACGCAAGAGCTGGAAGTCGCCATGACGCTGGTACGATGTATGTCGACGCATCCAATTGCTACAAGAAGGTAAGTTTGACGACGGCAAGTGTGAATGGAATACAAAAAAAAATGTATATCGTTTGTCAGTCGGACGTTGAGGAAGCAGTGGCATGCCTGTTGAAAGCCATAGATATCTACACCGATATGGGTCGTTTCACTATGGCCGCTAAACATCATCAGAGCATCGCTGAGATGTATGAAACAGATCCAAACACTTTGGTAAGTAGCATTACATATACTTGTGAAATGACACTGAGTTATCGGTTAACCTCTTTTGATAGGCAAAGTCAATTCTGCATTACGAACAAGCAGCCGACTACTTCCGTGGTGAGGAATCTGTTAGCTCAGCAAATAAGTGCATGTTAAAGGTAGCACAGTACGCCGCTCAATTAGAGGACTACGACAAAGCAATACAAATTTATGAGCAGGTATAGGATCTCTGAAACCTTTTTTTACATAGACGCATGCTTATGTATATTTACTTAAAGGTGGCTGCTTCGTCATTGGATAGCTCGCTGTTGAAGTACAGCGCCAAAGAATATTTCTTCCGTGCAGCACTATGCCATCTTAGTGTTGATTTACTGAATGCTCAACATGCCATTGAAAAGTATGCTCAACAATATCCAGCTTTTCAGGATTCTCGAGAATATAAGCTTGTTAAGGTGAGTTTTCATTGATAGAACGTTGTTTATTTTAACCAAATCATAATTTAAGTAACTGATCGTGTTAATCTGCATTTGCGCGGAATATCATTCTAGCTGGCACGTTGCCCATAGATTAGCCCGTTTCCCCAATGATACAAAAGATATAAATTGAGATAAGATAATTCCTTGATAAATATATTCGCATCAAAATGCCAAATATTTAAATTAGAGCAAACAATACAACAATAGAAATAAAGAAGAGAGCGTTATAAAAGGGTAAACTTTTGCCATGGTTGCCCTATGTACCGGACCTAAGCGACATCCTTTGCCTGTTACGAAACTTTTATGGACGTGCTATCCATGATTCAATTACAAACCGATTTTTTTTATAATAGTTTTTCCCCTAAATTAGTTGGCTCTCAGAAATAAAATCCCCGTATTGGTATTAAATTTTGTTATTCCCCTTTTTATATCTCGAATCAGTTTGTTGATTAAGTGTGTTTTGCTTTGTCAGAGAAGTTGCTGCAGCATGGAAACAAAATATTGGTAGCACATTTAAACACGGCTGTCAACCTCTCTGTTGTATTTTATAATTGGTAGGTAGCCTTGTGCTCATCGCTCACATCGCTTTAATTGGATGGGGGAAGCAAAATTCAGGAGAAACAGAAATGTCTAAATGAAAAATACAAACAAAAACTCTTAAAAGTGACGTATTTACAAATAGCTATACTTCCAAACAAAATGTTTGATAGCAAATATCACTCGTTCCAAAATTCTTGACAACTATTCCTCGGTTTAAAATTTACAAAATTAGAGCAGTAAAATATTTTTACCCGCGCCGAGCTAAATCGGTTCTGGATTTTTATCAAATATAAATATATCAGGCTGCAAACCCTAATTGTATTGCTCTTTTATTCTATCCCTGTTTAGACCCTTTGCGAGCACTTGGAGGAGCAAAACATTGAAGGATTCACCGATGCTGTCAAAGATTACGACAGTATTTCGAGGCTTGATCAGTGGTATACAACCATCTTGCTTAGGATCAAGAAGGCTGCCAACGAAGATCCCGATCTGCGATAAATTGTATTTTCCTTTTTCATTTAAATTCTATCACCTCCTCTTAAATAAACAAATAAGACAAATGCAAGCAAAAATATAAAAAAAATACAAACAAAAACATATAACCAACATTATAAATGTTTGTTGTGTTTATTTCTGAACTAATTTTTAATTTTTAGTGTTAATAATCTTTTTATATATATACACAAACATATATGAATACAATTTAAGGCAGACAGCGAAAGAAAAAACAAAGGTCTCGTTATAGCACAGGATAATGAACACTTCCATATACCCCACAAGAAATTTAAAAAAGGCTATTTCTAGCTTTTGAAAACTTTTATGAAAAATTCAAACTAGAAACCTTCCCCGTTGTAAAACTTTGTTATCTTTATTTAAAAAAAAACTCATTCATGGTCCATAGGTTGCATTGCCTCTTTATTTGAGTTCTTGCGAAACAAACAAAAACGGACAAAAATTTGAATGTCTATAGCTTTTGCGATGAAAATAAAGTTGCTATTATTACTTGCATACCTTACATACTAACACTACGTAAAATAACATTTTTTGTCTATAGAACTATTATTTTGTTACTTGTTGATTTTATTTATTAGTTAAGCATATTATCTCTATCTATACGGGCATATAGTAGGTGTAGTTATGTTAAGGAACTAAATTGATTTATTATGGTACTATAAGGCCCAGGAAAAAAAAAAAAAACACATATAAATATAAATGTATTCCATAATTTAATGTAATTTCAATTTGAAACATTTTTAAAGAGAATATTATATATAAAATATAAATTACAATTACAATGAACAAATTGCGATTTTATTGATAAACAAACAAAATTACCGACTTCTTATATTTAAGAATCTATTTTCGAAACAAACATAAGAACACACATGCAAAACCATCATAAACAACAGTTGTTATACTTATTATTAACCGATTCAAAGTATAAAAAGTAACCAACAAATTAAACAGAAAGTAGGTAATAAGCATGCTAAGCGATCATAGTTATCAATATTAGTAAGATTTTACTAATTGAGCTGAAAGATAAAGAAAATATATTTGGATGAATTATATCCAAAGAGCTTAGTTACAATAAATTACTAAACAAATACAGAAAAAAATCCTCTTCGAATTCTAAATAATTAAAAATAAATTATATAACAAGAATATAACACTCACTGATTCAGAAATAAATATCAAATACTGTTGCAAAGACAAAATTGCGATCAAGCATTTAATGTAAACCAATTAGATATTGAATTCGGGTAAAATAAAAATAATAATAAAGCAATAATGGTATTTTAGTCTTTGGCTGATCATATACAGAATCCAAAATGGGCGACTATCGTCCCTTTCATTAAACGGATGAAACTAGAAACTGTCTTATAACTAGACTTTCTTATAACTAGACCTTCTTATATATTATTGGAAAGGAAGTTTCCTCATAGATTAAATAATACGTCCGTTTTGTATAACGAGAACGAAGGGAATGAACATTTTATTATCTACATTTTAATTCTATTGTCACATTACTATAGTGGCTTGCTTGTTGATAAATATAAATATTTAAGTTTTTATTTTAACATCCCCACTAAAACTAAATTTATTACAACTAAAAAATACCCATAATATTAGTGAAGTTTTTAGCCTTTGCGGTGGGAAGCGCCTTGGTAAATATGTCAGCTATCATGGCATCTGTCTTTTTAGTTTTCAAATTGATCTGCCCATTAATATTGTTTCCAGAATGAAATGATGGCGTACATTAATATGTTTTGTTCGTTGATGAAAACTTTCATTTAAGGCCAATTGCACTGCTCCATGGTTATCACAAAAAATATCACTAGCTTCAACTACTTTTTTAAAAAATTCTTCTTCTAGACCTCTAAGCCATAACGCCTCTTGTACTGCTGATCCGATTGACATATATTCTGCTTCACATGTTGATAAAGCAATCGTTGTTTGCTTTTTAGATCCCCAGGCTATTGGTCCATTTTGTTTCAAAAATACGCTCTTAACATAATTTAGCTTGTAATCAATTGTTCCTTCTAAATATCGTAAGATATGCTTTGCAACAGCCCAATGTGGTTTTCCCGGATTATTGTTGAATCTGCTTAGTAAATTAACTGCATAACAAATATCAGGACGTGTTAATTGCGCTGCGAATAATAAACTTCCTATTAGTTCTTGATATGGGATTCTATGCATTTCATCTCTTTCCTCATTATTGGATGGACTTTGCTTCTAACTAAATTTTATATTACTATCATAGGTATAGAGACAGGATTACAATTCATCATACCTACCAAATCGATCAAGTATCTTTAATATGTATTGCTTTTGATGTATGGATATCTTGTTTTTGTAGTCATACACAAAATGATGCAGCTCCAAGTTCTTTTAATTTAAAATGTTTTTTTTTAAATGATTCACTAAAAAATTCTTCCGAGTTTCGTTTTTCCAAAAAATTAAAATATCATCTACCTACGTAAACTGTTAAAAACATTATTTCATCTGAGTTTTGATTATCATTATATTAATACATGAACATCCAAAGTTTCGGTACACTTTTTAAGTACATATTTATAATAAAATGAGTTGAATGAAACCTATATCATTCCAAAGGTACTGTGCCATAGAAGTGCACAAACAGAAAATTTTGGGTATATGTCGCCATTAAGGCTGTTATAAGCTATATTAAGCTATAAATTCTCCATACAAAACTGGGGTGTCAGCATGTAACTTGATACAATCGAGTTCAGTCGATACAATCATGCTCTCGCAGCCAGAGACAATACTGATCCCACCAACTCCGGCCGATTTCCCGTTACTCAGCCTACAAGCTATATTTTTATGGAGTGTTCACGTTTGGTGCGCTAGTATTCTTACATAGAAAATCGTATTGACAAATGTCACAAAATTCTGCTCACCAACACACTCCCAGGAGATATGAGACAATTCCGCTGAGGGCAAAGTTGCTGGCAGAGTTCATAGAATTATATCCGTTTAATTTGAAATTGTTCGTTACGTGTGGATAATATTTTTTTTTTAGAAATAAAAAATTAACAATGTAGATTGGTTGAAGGAAAATGAAAACATTTTGAGCAAATTTTCTTCATTAATTAAGAAAAATTTACACGCAAAATCGAAGTTACTGATATCCAAAAGCGGAAAATACACAACCATGTTTGTCCCAATATGTTTCTAGTATATAGAATATCAACTTTAGATAGTTTTACTAACCAAACAAATCAAATTATTCGCCTTTTAACAATTCATAATAACTAACCAATGGCGTTCAGTAATGAAAAAAGGTGGTATTCCCGAACTCTTTCACATTTCCCCACGGTTGCCGAGGTTGGCAGCATTTATTTTTGCATTTTTTGTGTGTTTTTGCATGTCACACGGATTCTTTTTTGACATAACACCGATAGGAAAACAAAATGGCGAATTTGAAAAAAAACTGAGGGGGCCAGCGGCAAGAGGATTGTGAGTTGGGGGTCTCAGTATGGTTTGTCTATGGTTAATGATATCCAAAAGCGGAAAATACACAACCATATTTGTCCTAATATGTTTCTAGTAAATAGAACATCAACTTTAGATAGTTTTACTAACCAAACAAATCAAATTATTTGCCTTTTAACAATTTATAATAACTAACCCATGGCATTCGGTAATGCAAAAATATGGTATTCCCGAACGCTTTCACATTTCCCCATGGTTGCCGCGGTTGGCAGCATTAATTTTTGTGGTTTTTGTATGTTTTTGCATGTCACACGGATTCTTTTCTGACATAACACCGATAGGAAAACAAAATTGCGAATTTGAAAAAAAAACTGAGGGGGCCAGCGGCAAGAGGATTGTGAGTTGGGGGTCTCAGTATGGTTTGTCTATGCTCGCAGCACCTAATTTGTCTCAATCGAGGATAATTACTGATGGAGGATAATCGATTGAAACAAATTAGGTGCTGCCAGAGCTCGATTGTATCGACCAGAGACAATACTGAGACCACCAACTCCGGCCGATTTCCCGTTACTTGCCTACAAGCTATATTTTCATGGGGTGGCAAACGCTAAGTGCGTTAGTATTGTTACATAGAAATTCGTATTGACAAATGTCACGTAACTTCAAAAATTCCGACGCATCAACACGCTCGCACCTTGCACTTCCGCTGTGGACAAAGCTGCTGACCCCAGACAATACTGAGACCACCAACTCCGGCCGATTTCCCGTTACTTAGCCTGCAAGCTATATTTTTTATGGAGTGTACACATCTGGTGCGCTAGTATTGTTACATAGAAAATCGTATTGACAAATGTCACGAAACTTCAAAAATTCCGGCTCACCAACACACTCCCAGCAGATATGAGACACTTCCGCTGTGGGCAAAGTTGCTGGCAGAGTTCATAGAGTTTTATCCGTTAAATTTGAAATTGTTCGTTACGTGTGGATAATATTTTTTTTTAGGAATAAGTGCACATTTGCTTAAAATATTTATGAAAAATTGTCAATCCAGAATGGTTGCATGAAAATAAAAACATTTTGAGCAAGTTTTCTTCAGTTATTAAAGAAAAATTCAAACAATAAATCGATCTTAATGATATCCAAAAGAGGTAAATACACAACTATGTTCGTCCAAATATCTTCTAGTATATAAAACATATATTTTAGATAATTTTACTAACCAACCAAATCAAATAATTCGCCTTTTAACACAATTTATAATAACTAACCAATGGCGTTCAGTAATGAAAAAATGTGTTATTCCCGAACTCTTTCACATTTCCCCACGGTTGCCGCGGTTGGCAGCATTTATTTTTGTAGTTTTTGTGTGTTTTTGTATGTCACATTCTTTTTTGACATAACACCGATAGCAATACAAAATGGCGAATTTGAAAAAAAAATTGAGGGGCCCAGCGGCAAGAGGAGTGTGAGTTGGGGGTCTCAGTATGGTTTGTCTATGCCATAGACATTTATGTTTGCATTTTTTGTATGTTTTTGCATGTCACACGGATTCTTTTTTGAATTGAGGGGTCTATGCCATAGACAAACCATACTGAGACCCCCAACTCACACTTCTCTTGCCGCTGGGCCCCTCAATTCAAAAAAGAATCCGTGTGACATGCAAAAACATACAAAAAATGCAAACATAAATGCAAACATAAATGCTGCCAACTTCGGCAGCCGTGGGGAAATGTGAAAGAGTTCGGGAATACCACATTTTTTCATTACTGAACGCCATTGGTTAGTTATTATAAATTGTTAAAAGGCGAATAATTTGATTTCTTTGGTTAGTAAAACTATCTAAAGTTGATGTTCTATATACTAGAAACATATTTGGACAAACAGGTTGTGTATTTTCCGCTTTTGGATATCATTAACTTCGATTTCGTGTGTAAATTTTTCTTAAATAATGAAGAAAATTTGCTCAAAATGGTTTCATTTTTCCTCAACCAATCTAGATTGTTAATTTTTCATGAACATTTTAAGCAAATGTGCACTCATTCCTAAAAAAAATATTAACCACACGTAACGAACAATTTCAAATTAAACGGATAAAATTCTATGAACTCTGCCAGCAACTTTGCCCACAGCGGAAGTGTCTCATATCTCCTGGGAGTGTGTTGGTGAGCAGAATTTTTGAAGTTTCGTGACATTTGTCAATACGATTTTCTATGTAAGAATACTAGCGCACCAAACGTGAACACTCCATAAAAATATAGCTTGTGGGCTAAGTAACGGGAAATCGGCCGGAGTTGGTGGTCTCAGTATTGTCTCTGGCTGACACCTCAGGTAATTGAAAACATTTTGGTGACATTCAATTTGTCGTCGCCATATTACCATATATATATATATATTTCGAGAGATAATCGAATCAGACCACCATTGTCGGGTCTCTTTTCGTCTCTCTACCACTGTAAATCTTACTCAGAGAGACTCTCTGGATTTCTCCACAGTTCTTCTCTGGGCTCAATTCCTAGTGTTAACGCTAGCATCTGTTTATGGGAGATCCGTTTCATCGACTGGGTCTCGACCCATTGATGTCCCAAGATCCTCATTCTTCTGCCAGCCAATGCCGGGCATTGACACAGTATATGTGCCGCTGTCTCAGATTCCTCCAGGCATAGTCTACAAGTATCATCCTCTATAAGGCCCATTTTCCTTAAGTGATACCTGAAATTACCATGTCCTGTAGACAAAGCCACCACCCATTTCAATGTTCCTCGACTCATGCTTAGAACTCTTCTTTGAGTGGAGCAGGTCGGCCACTTTATTGCCATTTTAGCTTGTCTACATTGTTCCACGGTTGACCACCTTCTCAGGTGTTCTGCCGTGATCCATTTGTGGACAAGCTGTTCAACCATTCCTCTGCCAATTGAAGAGAATGGTTCTGGTCCCAGCAACTTTTCAGTTGACCCCTGTTTTGCAAGGGAGTCCGCCTTTTCATTGCCTTCGATCCCTATGTGTCCTCGTACCCAAGTCAGTGTTACTTCATTTTTAGATGAACACTTATTGAGTTTAAGTACGCATTCCAGTGCCAGTGATGTTGTGATGTTTGTTTGTTCCATGCATCTGATCACCGCCTGATTGTCCAGTGCTATGAGGATATTTCTTCCTTCCACCTGACACTCAAGCAGGTAGTCCAACGCATAAAGCAAGGCAATCATCTCAGCCTGGTATACTGAAGTGTATTTCCCGAGGCTAATGTGACGGGCAAGTTCCAGCTCTTCTGAATAGATACCGGCCCCCGCCCCGCCATCCATCATGGATCCATCCGTGAAAATCACTATTTCACCATTTCTTTTTTCTGGAAGTAATCCGTTCTCAATACGAGTTTTATGATTTCTTTCCATAATACGCACCCTTGTTATTCGATCCATAGGCATGTTTAGCTCCCTAATCTCGTCTTTAACAAGTTCCAGGATCTTCCTATGTCCATAGATCGTACCACGATGGTGCCATTTCGCATCTCGATGCAAGCGAAGTGCCGTTTGGGCCGCTGTTTTCTTAATAAATAAGTCTAGCGGTAATATCCCCATGATGACTTCCAATGCGCATGTTGGGGTTGTACGTATTGCACCTGTAATTCCCATACATGCTAAACGCTGAACCCTATCCAGGTGCTTCCTCACAGTTTTCTGAGAGGCTTTCGCCCACCATACAACCGAGGCGTACGTGATAATGGGTCTAGTTATCATCGTATACATCCAGTATGCTGACCTAGGCGAGAGTCCCCACCTTTGTCCACATACACGTTTGCACTGATGTAGTACCCTCTTTGCCTTCCGGACCTTCTCCTCAACATGGTAATTCCAAGTAAGTCCAGTATCTAGATAGACTCCCAGATACTTAACCTTCTTAGTCATTGTTAGTTCCGATCCGAAAAGTGTTAAGGGCCGAAATTCCAGATTTTTCCTCTTCCTAGTGAAGACTATTAGATCTGTTTTCGCCGCATTAATGGAGAGCCCTTGTTCCAGACACCACCGCTCAACCACTCTGAGTGCATTCCTCATGATATCTGCTGTGACGTCCATGAATTTGCCTCTGGCCATTATTGCTATGTCGTCGGCATATCCCACTGTGTGAATGCCCGTCGCCTCGAGTCTGTCGAGAAGAGAGTCCACAGTGATATTCCACAGTGTAGGTGAGAGAACACCTCCTTGTGGGCAACCTCTGCTAACCCTTCCTCTGAGTTTTGAGGTTCCCGTCTGAATATTAATCGCCCTCGTATTCAACATATTGTCCACCCATCTTACCACCAGTGGGTTAACCCTACGTTTTTCCAAGGCTTGTTTCAGACTTTCAAAGCATATCTTATCGAAGGCACCTTCAATGTCCATTATAGTGGTCATCGCAATGCCCCCGGTATTTAGCTCTTCCTCCGCAACGCGTACTACTTGGTGTAGCGCTGTTTCTGTAGACATACCTACCCTGTATGCATGCTGTCTACTATTTAAAGGATACATCTTAAGCGCAGTACTCTCCATATAGTCCACCATCACCCTTTCCATTATTTTTAACAGGAAGGATGTTAGGCTGACTGGTCTGAATGACTTTGCCTCGGTGTAGTCCTTTTTTCCCGGTTTTGGAAGGAAGACCACATTTGCTTCCCTCCATGTTATCGGGATATAGCCTATTGCTAGGCATGCAACGTATATATTCCTGAGCCTTGGTGCAATTAGGTCTATACCCCATTGCATTAGACCTGGAAATATACCATCCGGCCCCGCAGTTTTGAAGGGTGAGAATGTTGCTATCGCACCCTTGACCGCTTTTGGTGTCACGATCCGTTCTGCTTCCGTCCTATCCATCCTGTTCGCTCCTTGTTTCCTTGGAGCCCAGGGCTGAGCTGACTTATAGCTTCCTGGAAAGTGTACCTCCATTAGGACCTCATTTGTGTGATCCAGTGTTTCCACCATCTCCCCCGCTCTATTACGAATGAGTCCGATCTTAGAAACTGGATCTCTCGAGACAATCTTTTGTAGTCTACTGACTTCAGATGTACTCCTCATACTCGAGCAAAAGTCCCTCCATGACTCCCTTTTACGTCGTCGCAGAGTAACGTTTAGCTCTTTCTTTTTCGCCTTATATTCATCCCATGCTTCGGGTTCTCCCCTCCTCATGGCGTGATTGAAGGCCTTCCTCGCAGCCTTTTTTAGCTTTTCAAGTTCCCGGCACCACCAAGGCGCAGGATCTTGTTTTTCCACTAAAGTAGGTGTACAAGCCACTCGGTACGCAACTTCAACAGCTGATTGCAGATGCTTCAGCTGTGATTCTACATGCCAAGTATTTTTCGGTATTCCGAATGTCATTACATTCAGTTTTTCCTCCAACACTTCAAGGTATTTTATCCTATCTGTGTTCTTCGGAATTCTGATGTATTTCCGATCTTTTTTCCTTTTAGATCCATAGCGAACATCAAATGAAATGGCTCTGTGATCCGACAATGTAGCCTGATCCATTACCCTCCAATTTGATATTCTTTCAATTATCTGGCTACTGCACAGGGTAACATCGATCACTTCCATTCGTCTCACATCGACGAAGGTTGGCTCTGTTCCCCGGTTTAAGATAGCTAGATCCTTGCATGATACAAATTCGAATAAGGCTTCTCCTCTGTAATTATCGTTGGTGCTGCCCCACACTGTATTATGTGCATTGGCATCACAACCAATTATTAGATCCTCGTTCCTGTTCCTGCATGCATTCACCAAAGACTCTAACTCTCTTGTCGGAGGAGGTTCTGGAGAATCATACGGCAGGTATGCAGATGCTATGACAAAACTTCCCGCACCTGATCCTACTCGTACTGTTGCAAGGTCTGGGGCACACAGATCCGGCAATTTATATGCTTGAACTCCGTGCCTCACCAAGATACAGGACCTAATTCTTCCGCTAGTTTGTGCATAATGCAACTCAGCCATGCTATTTGGGAGTCCTCTAATCTTTCCTCTAAAGATCCAAGGCTCCTGTATCAGGGCTATATCAAACGAATCCTCATCAAAACACTTAGTCATCATTGCCGATGCTGCTTTGCTGTGATGAAGGTTCAATTGAATCACCCTCAGCTTTTCCCGGTACGGGCCCACCTCCCGCCCGACTTGTGTTGATCCCATCTCCATGGTGTCTATCACTTCGTCGCCCTACCGGGTGGCTTTCCAGGTTGAGTCTTTTCCGATGATCTTTGGAACTTCACGAATGCTATGTCCAACCCGCAAAAGAGTCTATCTCCTGCTTGTCTAACCAGCCTCGCTTCCTCCCTCGGACACCAGATCGTCAGCTTGGTTCCACCAATTTTTTTGTCATCATATCTTCCCACATGAATAACCCTCCATTTCGAAGTGTCCTTCACACAGGAATTTTGACGACAAAGTCTGGCAAGGATGACATCCTTGCTCACGGGTTCACCGGGAACGAAGATCATCAACCTTTCCACATCCTTTAGTATGTGAAGCCTGTCTATTTTAAGGTTGATTCCCTCCCATAGGTCGGTCATCTTCCCTACAGTCTCACATAGCCACCCTTTGGTTTCTTGGTTTACGCATTTTATTGCTATAATCCCTTCCTCCAAGGTTATCTCCTTTACACCGATATCACCTGCATTTGTCGGAAGTAAGTCAAGAGCCCTCAGCAGAGCATTCTTGAAAATACTCAACTGTGAAGCTTCTATCCCCCCCTCTCGACTCATGTCGGCAACACCCATTTGGAGATCGTTCGCCGCTGTCTGAGCAAAGGTTTTTACACCCTTGTCAACTTTGGCTCTCTCACTCCTAGCGTAAGGCTTTGCAGCATCTGCTTGCTTTGCTCTCCTTCCCATAGCTTGGCTCAGCTTTCGCTTTACCTTGCTTGGTCCAGGTTGCTCGGCCTTGCACGATTTCTGCTTTCCGGGTTGACTAATAGTCCGTTGTAAATGTTGTCCATCCACATAACCACTGGAGTGTGGTACCTGTAGACTGACCCCATATTGTACAGACTGTCCGTCTTCCCTTCCGCCTTCCGTCCCCTTCTTCACAGTTTTAGGTGGATTCATGGTCCCGGAACATTTGAACCGTTTCCTAGATCCACCGTCTTCTGGAGAGGTTTCGGTCGACGTCAAGTTGGCAACCATTTCAGTCAACTCCTCAACCGACTTACTTATGCCTTTCGCCGAGACAGATTTGGCCAAGGCCAATCTTTGCCTCCTTCTGACCCTCTTCATTCTTTGCTTCAGTTGCTGGTGCAACTTCCGCTCGGAGTCGGGACTTCTCTCCTCTTCCAATCCGGCTTCCGCAGTTCCGGCTGACCTCTTGGCGCATTTCTGCCCCGCATTGTCCACCTCCACTGACGATTGGTCTGCTAATTCTTTTGGTTTCCCATCAGAGTCCACTGACCCCTCGAGCTTATTCGGGTTCATGTCAGCACTTTCCAGCGCCTTCTCGACCCCTCCTAAGCCTTCCACCTCGTTTTCCGAAGGAATATTATTTTTATTATTTAAATTTAGGTCCATATATGTACCCACGAGTAGGGGAGAATTAAACGGACCGAATAGGCAGAGATCCCCAATACCTATCCTACTCAACTAAATTACAACAGAGGATTGAGCTGCCCCTGAGGAGTCTCCATTAGCGGTTCAATTACCCCTGAACCCTGTGAACAAGTAGTTTTACCTACCTCATCACAGCTCCCTCGACATTGCAGACTAGTCATCTTGGAGTTTAAGGGTTGATCGATTGATCGGATTGAGTCTTGGTTCTTCAATTCACATTCAGCTCTACCAGAGGAGTTGGGCCACTACCCTGGTCTAGCATCCTGTTAATCTACTTAAGCCGCCCCACCACGACAAGGTGCCCAATCTTCGGATAAAGGTAGATGAACTTACCGGCCATATTACCATAGTAACGTAATCAAATATAAATAATCTTAGATTAGAACCTGTTTCCGATGGAGCAGCTCATTTACGTATTATTTCGATATCCAGATGTCGCTCTTTTCGTTTATAAAAAAAAAACATAATAAACGAAAATAATAAATTGTGGTACGTTTTTTAGTATAACATACTTATAAAAGGTATGGTCGATTTTCGACTACAAGCAATACTAGTCCATATAAATACATTGATCAGATTTTAACTGTCGTATACCATGTTCCCACCAAAGTGATTTATAAATCACGAAAGGGTCTCCACCGAACTTTTCGTAATTTAGTGTGACACTTTTGTCAACTTTGGCATTAGGTGTCCAACTTTCAATATTGTGAGATAGTTATTTTTTTGTTGTTTCTGTTTTCTTGCCATACCTGCCAAGAATAAAACAATTTTTGATTGTATGTAATTAATAAAAATATCAAAAACTCACCGAAACACGAACGAAATTAGAAAATTGAATTTGGAATAATTTTTTTGACAGTTTTTTTTGTTTTTTGTTTGCTGAATAAAGTGCTGAAGTTAATAAGTGGTATGTTTGATTTTATCTTGTGTGTATTTGCGATGACAGATACGTAATTAAAATTTAAACACGTATAAATCACGTAAATATTAATCACGAAAATGTATGATAAATCACCTAATTTATGAGATGATTTAGCTAAATCAAGTTGATTTCTCTAAATCACGTTGGTGGGAACATGGTATTAGATAGAATTTTGAAAATACCTTACTAAGTTTCTTATTCCACATTCTTGACGATTGCTTTAATCCATATATAAGTTTATTTAATTTACTTTTGAAACAAGTCTGAACATTCAATTTGAACATGTTATCAACAAGATTTTCTGTTGCAATTAGCTTATTGTTATTGCTAATAAGGCATTTTTTTTTTTTTGAAAACTTCACTTCTAATCCATTTCTTGCCATTTGACTGACAGATAAAAGATTAACACAGATGTCCGGTACCAGCAACAAATCCTTGATTATTGCTTCATCACTTTTGTCTCCCAAAAATACGCGTAATGGGACATCTCCCTTTTCTACGACAGTAAGTTTTGTATTGTTTGCAACTGTTACGATTTCTTCTCTTGAACACTCCTTAAAATTCGTAAACATATCTCTATGTTTCGCGATATGTGAAGATGCACCGGAATCTACATACCAACTACTTCCATTCACATCAAAGACCGCTGCATATGAGCTTAACAGTGTCCTTTGGACTATCGCTCCTGACTTCTGCTTGACTTTGCAAAATTTTGCTATGTGTCCCTGCTTTTTGCAATTGTAGCAGATAATACGTCTTTCCTGCCCAAGTAGCATTCGAATACACATTTAAGACGTTCTGGTGTCAATTCGTGATCCTATTTAGGAACTTATGTATCGAAACAACGAAGTTAAAGGTCCTAAAGTGTGAGGCCATAACAATTTTCAACACAAATTGGGAAAATGCCTTATTAATACATTGTGATGTGTGATATTCATTCATTTAGTGTTATGTACCAAAATAATATTCTGACTGCATCAACAATTTCATTATTAAACAGATAGCAGCTACTGAAATTTTATGGGGAACATAATTTTGCATTGAACCACCAACACAAAATCCGCCAAAACTGTAAATTTAAAATTTCTTATTTTCCATATTCTTTTTTTTTTTTAATACAAAATGGATACCTTAAAAATTCCTATTTGGGAATAGTGGTTACGGGAAAATATTCCTAATTAGGAATCGTGTGCACGAACACACATCTCCACACATTTTACACGCTGCGGACATAATGTGTAAATCAGAGACAATACTGAGACCACCAACTCCGGGCGATTTCCCGTTACTTAGCCTACAAGCTATATTTTTATGGAGTGTTCACGTTTGGTGCGCTAGTATTCTTACATAGAAAATCGTATTGACAAATGTCACGAAACTTCAAAAATGCTGCCCACCAACACACTCCCAGGAGATATGAGACACTTCCGCGGTGGGCAAAGTTGCTGGCAGAGTTATAGAATTTTATCCGTTTACTTTGAAATTGTTCGTTACGTGTGGATAATATTTTTTTTTAGGAATAAGTGCACATTTGCTTAAAATGTTCATGAAAAATTAACAATGTAGATTGGTTGAGGGAAAATGAAAACATTTTGAGCCAATTTTCTTCATTATTTAAGAAAAATTTACACACGAAATCGAAGTTAATGATATCCAAAAGCGGAAAATACACAACCATGTTTGTCCTAATATGTTTCTAGTATATAGAACATCAACTTTAGATAGTTTTACTAACCAAACAAATCAAATTATTCGCCTTTTAACAATTTATAATAACTAACCAATGGCGTTCAGTAATGAAAAAATGTGGTATTCCCGAACTCTTTCACATTTCCCCACGGTTGCCGAGGTTGGCAGCATTTATTTTTGCATTTTTTGTATGTTTTTGCATGTCACACTGATTCTTTTTTGACATAACACCGATAGGAATACAAAATTGCGAATTTGAAAAAAAAATGAGGGGCCCAGCGGCAAGAGGATTGTGAGTTGGGGGTCTCAGTATGGTTTGTCTATGGTAGACAATTTCGCGTTGGTTCCAACATAAGCGCTAGCTCTCGTGGTTCGGAGCGGAATAAATTGGAAACTCACATCTGACGTTTCCATTTCGTTGCAGATAGTTTTGCATAAGACTGTGTTATTGCGATTATTTGAATAAAGATTTAAAATTAAAAAATGAAGTGTTGCATAATTGGTTGCAATTTGTAATATGATTCAAATTTCTCTGAAAAGGGACAAATCTGTTTCCATAGGTAAGATTTTCAATCAAAATGCATGAGGCAGAAAACTCATTTTGTTTTATTTAGATTGCGTGAAAAAAAAATGGATTTAACAAGGATTGGTTTGAGGCGATACGCTGTCTTAATGACCAGTACATTGACAAGAATTTGCTCCAAACATTTCGAAACAAATTGCTACAAAAAAATTGGCTTTGGAATGCAATTGTTTCTCGGTTCAGTGCCGACAATTTTTCCCATTTCTTTGTAGCAATAAAAATCAAATTTTATTAATTTCCAATTTATATATAATATGATGAATTAAATTCTCATGTACTTGAATGTGATATTCTTGACAATCATAAGTATTTATTGATCAGAAATGTGATTGAAATATACGCTAAAGTGTTTTTTTTTTTCAAATTTTGTTGGTTCCATCTATTTTTAATTATTTAAGCTAGCACAATTTTGAGATGACATCTATTGTAAACAATGCCGCAACAATTTGAATTTTAACCGTTTCACTTGGCAAATCCACTCACGCCCAATAGGTGGCTCTAGCATTCTATGGAGAAATCCAAGATGGTTGTCATTTTGTTTCACTTATTTTTTGCATAGAACCACGAGCGCTAGTTATGTTGGCGTCATTTTCTGGGCAGAGATTGTATGGAAGTGACATTTCACAAGCAGTCCATATATAATAAGTCAATGGGTTTTTCAACAGGGACGCTACAAAAGTAGAGCGACAGGGACAGCAAACGACGCCGAATTTCTTGCCGCTCTTTTGACAATTCTCTTCAGTAAGGTTTGCCATTTCATGATGGAAAGATATACGAGCCAACAACGAGTCGAAATTAATAAAATTTACTACCGAAATTCGGAGTCAGTGGCCTCAACGTTAAGAGCGCTACGTCCAATTTATGGTCGTCATAATCGTCCTAGCAGATCAACAATTGAGCGTCTAGTGGAAAAATTTGAATCCACAGGCACAGTACAAAATGTTCCCGTGCCAGTGAGGAAAAGAAGTGCCCGTAGTGTCGAGAATATTGCTGCCGCTGAGGCTTCAGTTGAAGAAAGCCCAAATGTGTCTCTCACACGTCGTTCTCAAACGTTGGGCATCTCTGTGACGTCGTTGTGGCTAATTTTGCGATAAGATCTTGGCCTACATCCTTACAAGATTAAATTGACGCAAGAACTGAAGCCCCTTGACCACCAGAAGCGTCGTATGTTCGTGAATTGGACTGAGCAACAACTTGAAAATGATTCGGATTTTTATCGAAAAATCATCTTCAGCGACGAGGCTCATTTCTGGCTGAATGGCTTCGTCAATAAACAAAATATGCGGTATTGGTCAGGCAGCAATCCACACGTACTCCATGAGTCATCATTGCATCCCGAAAAAATTACGGTTTGGTGTGGTTTATGGGCCGGCGGCGTCATTGGGCCGTACTTCTTCCGTGATGATCAAGACCGGCACGTTACTGTGAATGGGAATCGCTACCGTTCAATGATAACCGAATATTTTTGGCCCCAATTGGATGATATGGACTTGGAGGACATGTGGTTCCAACAGGACGGCGCCACAAGCCACACAGCGAATGTCACAATCAATTTATTGGAAACCAAGTTAGGAGAATGTGTTATCTCACGAAATGGTCCAGTCGCTTGGCCGCCTCGGTCGTGCGATTTGACGCCGTTAGACTATTTCTTGTGGGGCTACGTCAAGTCTATGGTCTATGCCAACAAGCCAGCGACGATTGATGAACTTCGTACGAATATCGAACGTGAAATTGCAGCAGTATCGGCCGATTTATGCTTGAAAACCGTCCAAAATTGGGTTCAGCGTCTGGACTTCTGCAAGCGTGCCCGTGGTGGCCATGCAAAAGAAATCGAGTTCCATACATAATGGCATCGAACGTACACAGGAATAAAGAATTTCATTGATATCCAAAACCGTTTTTGTTTTATTTAAAAAAAACTTTTGTAGCGCCCAAGTAACAATTTTACTTCGGTAAGGTTCAAATTTGTAATTTCTGTAGGTAACAGCTTCGATAGAGCGTCTATAGTCTTTGTTAACCGAAGTTCATCCATTTCGAGGCAATTGTTTCGATAACAACTTCAGTAAGTCCTTTACGAAGCATATACATAGGCTTTATAGAGGGTTATGGAATTAAGCTTCGATAAGATCTCTATTAGACATCTGAAAATGTGTCTGGAGATGTGTGGAAAGTGAATTTCTTTAGAGCTTCTGACCGAAGGCATTATAGAAGCAATGAACTGTCATGCAGTCAACCGCTTGCGATTGGAAGCTGTACAGAAGCACTTACTCGTACTTCCTCCTAACTTACATATGGAGGCTTTATAGAGGTAAAAATTAATTTCATATGAAATGAATCAAAGCTGTCTAAAGAAACCATAATTAATGAATCGGGGAAAAATTACAAGACATAAAATACTTCTAGCACATTGAAAAATATGTCAGTAATGTGATTTTAAATAAACACTTTTCGCCCATGAATAAATAAGGGTAACACTAAATGTCTTGCTTTACTTCGGTCGTGTAAGCTGCAAGTTTATTGCAAATCATAACCAAACTCTAAAATGTACCAAGTAGTTCAGATTTAGCACTACTACAGCATTATGACGAATTAGCCTAGGGGGTAGTGTATTGGACTACTACGCACAGGACCCAAGTTCGATTCTCAGTGCGGCGCATGTAAGTAAAATGTAAATTATAACGAGTACGTAAATGTAAACTCCATGAAAATTGCAAAAAGTCTTTAAAAATGTTTATCAAGAAGATAAAAAAAAATAAAAAAATAAGAAAATGGAAAATTGAAAAGTGTAATAAAAAAAAATAATTTTTTTCTTGTTCATTTTGGAGCCTCTATAAAGCTTCTATAAAGTTTCGGTAAGGTCTATCCAAGCTGTTCAGGAAGTCTTAAATAAGTAAATACTTGCATTAAAGTGCGCCAAATGCGTTTCCTTTAGACCTTATGCAGTTAATATTGCGGGAGGTGAAATAGCTTCGATAGCGCCTTACCGAAGTCAAATTGTTACTTGGGCGCTCTTATTGAAAAACCCTTTACATAGGCGTATGACGGAAAAATTTATAAATTTTTGTTGAATTCTTTATTTTAATTTTTCTCACTAACATTTATTTTTTCTACATTGAGTATTTCAGCGCGGGATAAAGCTTTTAATAACGACAAGAATAAGGAAACAAATTTGTCATCTTTTACAAAACTTGCATCTTGACATTAAAATGTTTGATGGTAACAATGCGTTCTAAAACTCAAGCGTGATATTCAATCAGCAACGCATCAGGATAAACTGTTCATCGCATCAGCATTGCAAATAAGCAGTGATGCCGCATCAATGCGCAAATGTTTGACATTTCTGAATTTACACAATGGTTCATTGAAGAAACAATTTTGACACAATAACGTACCTGTGTAGATATAAAACTCCAAGATAGGAATATTCCTAAATGGGAAATGTTACCATTTAGGAATGTGTCTTAAATGTTACTTGTTGGGAATATTTTCTGGTAACAAAACCGTCTTAACGACGTCGCTCATGACACATGACACATGAAGTCACAAAATGCTCCTTGGGGGTCTTTTCTAGTAGCTTTCTTTTGTCGATTACCAAAGAAGGCAGCCTCGCTACTAGTACTTTGACTTTGCGTGCAATAGTTGTCGTAATCTTGTAGTCATTTTGTTTCTCCTGTTATTTGTACATTACTACATTCAATAGCCATAATCATGAGTTTAAAATGCTCTGGCATAGTCTACTTTCATACCTATCTGATTCAGTTTCTGTGCTGTATCAACAATTGCGTCCACGTATTCTCGAATATTTTCACAATTCATCAACTGTGTCGTCGTCAGTTTTCGCAGCAATCCATACCTCCCGGTTAGACCAGAATCATCAAATGCGAATACAGATTAGGTGAAATAATCAACACTTAGCTAGATGTGGCTTTTTCTTCAACATCCTCTACCGTTGCGGTTACCAAAATAGATTTCCTGAAATTTTCCATTGATGAAAATTGTCTCTTCCCTTCTGTTTTTCTATTTCAGAAAATTTCTCCATTATATTTTCGTTACTTATTTTTTCTATGTAAGCCGTCCTGGGCCCATAACCTATTGGAAAGGAAGTTTCCTCATAGAGAAATTAATACGTCCGTTTTGTATAACGAGAACGAAGGGAATGAACATTTTATTTTCTACAATTTAATTCTATTGTCACATTACAACAGTGGCTTGCATATATGTAAGGCGAAACCATTGAATTCTCACGGAAAGCCAAGAACCTGACAATAAACTATCATGTAACCCGCAAATAAAACATGTAAACAGAGCCACAAAATCCTTACGGATCCGCCGACGAGTCTGCGGCAACAATTGGGGATAATATACTGGCTATACATACTCGATACTGGTGGTCTGGCCGACAAAGACTAACGAAGTCAAGAAACAAGAACGGGCCCAACGTATAGCCAAAACTGTATGAGGGGCTCCACCCGGACTATAGCACTAGGCCAAACACCTTTTCAAGCACTCAGTCAAACAGAAGCAATACTGAGCATTCATCGGCTTTTTCTTTGGAACAACATTGACCCTTATTCCTTCTATTTAGGTTATCTGTATTTACTTGACGCTATGGAGCCTGGAAGCCCATTCATCATGCTTCTACAACACATGCTACCGGAATATGGCTTCCATAAAAACTTCTCTATCACCGTCCATCCAAGGCGGTACTGGGAAAATATAAAACCCAATCCATCACGAATTGAACAGTCAGATGGAGTTAGTCAAGCGAACAATTTAGTCATAATCCACACTGAAATTGTTAAAATTAACCACTGCGCTAGACTAAATCTAAGTTCTATACACAACCAAGCGGATTTCAAATCTCTTCTGTTATAAAATCGAAGCTTGTTCTACAAACACACGGTCATCTACGAATTTGCTAAGAAAAACCTATAGTCTTTCTCCACTGAATTCCAGCCCACAGGGGCTTTGCTGACAACGAAAAAGCTGACTCACTGGCAACAATACCACTCATCGGGCCTCAACCACTTCAGACAATTCTTTTCCAAATTCTCCACCAGAAAATCATGCTCCCTCAATAATATGGACAAAAAAAAAACTATTAGAATCCTGACAGAAATAATTAGTTCCCATTGCCTCATGAAAAAACATCTTCACCGTATTGGCGTCTCAACGGACCTGCTGATTTGGTCTTAAGAGTGACGAATCCTCTCTTCACATACCCATGGAATGTCCGGCTCTCTCTTGTCTCAATAAGAATACCCTTGGTGAGAAAATAGTTACTACAGCAAATCTTGCTGACACACACTCAGAAAAGACCCTTGTCTTTCTGACTGCGTCCGGAGTGAAAAATTGGCTATAGGACCTCACTAGGGAAGGCACAATAGGCTTCTTTTAAAAGAGTGCCAGAGTCCTATGTGGGCTCTCCCGACTTATTATCTATCTATCTATGGCTGGTCCTACAGTCCTCTGCGGGTGGGTATCATCGTGGACCAGGTTCGAGTTCAAAATTGCAAACTTGAACCTGAGACCTATTTTACTAGTCCAACCCAGTAAACACTAAAGCACTGCCATCTCTCTACGCTGACAACCAACCAGATTTCTACGAGCAAAAGACACGAGAAGAACAGCGCTTTCTCCAAAAGAAGAAAAAAGAACATGAGAAGCGCACGATCGAAGATATTGAGAGATCTTACTCTAGGAATAATGTACGGAAGTTTTACCAACAGCTAAACGAACGTATCAAGCCAACAAGACCCGTACAGAAATGATGAAGGAAACCTCACAGTCGGTGCTGAGAATATGGAAAAATGTCTGTCCTGTCAGGCAGAATGAACCATTCAATATAGACGTAGAGTCAACACCGACGATATTGACATTATTGTCAGAACACAGTGGGCTTTCACTGGTGCGTTCGCTGCTATTCGAACGAAAACTGCCAAAATGGAATTGGTAATAAATGAGGGCAGAACCTAGTAAATATAAGCAGTCAACATCGACGAATTGTACAGAACGTCACAATCGACAGTTATAACTTTGAGTAAGGGACTTTGTCTACCTCAGGCCTGTTGTAAACTCCGATAATAACATCTCATCAGAAATCAAACGAGGAGTAACTCTTGTCAATCGCTGTTATTTTGAGCTAAGAAGGCAATTGAGTAGTAGAGCCCTGTCCCGAACAACTAAGTAGACTCTGTATAAGACCTTGATCATCCCAGTAATGAGATCGAATCGTCTCTTCCATGAACGAGCAATATGTGACGGAATTTGTTTTTGTTTCTTTCATAAAATCGGCATAATTTTGTGAACGTATAGCTCGTTTACGGATGTTTCGATTCTACCCCTGCTTTATGGCGCTGAGGCTTTGGACGATGAGGAGAAGGGGACCTGAACAAACTTGGAGTGGGCATCTAGAGACAGTTAGCTAAAGACCGGGCTATTTGGAGGGACTTGTAAGTGGAGGCCCAGGTTCACCCAGCACTGTAGTGCCACCTAAGTAAAGTAAGTTGCCGCGTCTGGTTTTTTGTGTAGAACGTACCAGGCCCCGTTCTTTCACTCCCAACGTGTACCACATTTGAAAACATTATTTTGTAGTAGTGCTACGGCCAGCCACGCAGGAATACAATTACTGCACCTTATGTTAAATCCATATACATTTAACATTTTGATTTAACGTACATGCTCAAATATATTATTCTTCTTCTCAGTAAAACCATAAAAGCTGCATACACAACCCCTTAGTCTGAGCTAAGCTCAGTATCGCGTCAACCCAGACCCAGAGTCAGAGTGCCGCAGAATCTCGTTTTAAGCTATTATTTCTCTCTGAGCGTTCTATAATCACCATCATGATCTTCGACTGACTGGTTGGTTGGTGGCGCATCACACACATAGTAGACTGTAGACCTCCAGTCATTCCGGTATCATCGTCAGTTTGCAGTGGCGTTTCGAGAGTTTAAAACGTCTCTCCGTTAAAGTACGGCATCTGATCGCCGTCCGTCCGGTGTAGTGACTGATTCAGTGTTAGATATACTATTTGTTTTTGCCTCTCCCTCTGTCAGTATTAGAAGCGTATAGTAGACGTTTTTCCTTATTAGTGTTCTAATTATAATAACATTTCGCAAAACTGAGCTTTTATTAAACGACCGACTTTGATACCAGTGATATAATCAAGATCGACTCTATAGTGTAACCGTCTGTGTGAAAATACAAATTTAATCTTTTCCTTGAAAATATTTGTATAAATAAATAAAATTCTTGTTTGCTGAAAAGAAAGAAAAAAAGCCAGAGAATGCAGTGGAAACGGGGTAAGAGTCATGCGACTATATATTTGTGCTGTTTTTTTTTTTTAAGGCGGGTTTGCGCCCGTGTTTACTTGCCATTATGACCTTTTGCGGTGTGAAGTGGTGTGTAAGCTGTGCTTAGAAAAGGGGGGAGGGAGGTACTGAACAACTCAGTAGCAATATATAAATGTGACGTCAGGTGGAATTTTTGAAGATTTGTTGTGCTGCTGCGGCCAAGAAACAAGTATTTTGCCAGTGAATTACGAAGTTCACCTTGGCGACTGTTCAGATTTTTTTTTTCACTTTTTGTGATGATAACTACTTGGAAAACAAGTTACCCCGGCAGAATGGACGATGTGGGGGCTAAGCAATTTTTGTTGTACCATATCTTTGACAAAAACGTGTCGGCTAAAAGGTATTTATCGATATAGTACTATATGATATATTGTATATTGGTGCACGTTGATTTTTCCACTACCAATAGATTTGGTTTCCATGATCAGAACTAAATTTCAACAGTCTGTTCCTTAGAAGGAATTTTGTTTGTGGAAATAATTAATTTCTCAGCACTACGCTCTAGGTTGGAAAAATTAAACTGGAATTCTTAAAGACCGAATCTAAACCGGAAACGAATGATAAGACCACAGCATGCTCAGTCCAATGGTAGTTTGGCAGAAGATTTATATGGGGCGGCAAATCTTCCAAGGGTTGGTAATATTATAAGAAATATAAAATTCCGTTCGTCACAAAAATGAAAACTAATTTCGTTTTCCATTGAGACCACCAGATATTTTTTTCAGATCTCAGATTGTACACGGCTCATAGAACATGCAACGATATTGATTGTAAATGGATTTAGGGCGTTATATGACAGCAATAATCAATATAAACTGTTCAAATTGCATTCGTTTTTGGAAAAATCACAAATATGGATATCGACTTGAACAATCTTTCCCCTGTTGTAGATGCAAATGGAGTTGGTTTGTTGATTCGTAGTCTTCAGATGACGAGGAAGACGAAGAAGATAATAATTCCTCCAAAATTATATCCATGGCTATTTATGTATTTCTTTATTTTGGTTTTCCCGACACTTTGCACCGATGTTTTAAAATAAACTTCTTAAAATGGCGTAAAACTAACAGATGTGCAAAGTAAATTGGTATTAGTGGCAGTATCTTGAAAATTTGGAAAAATATTGAGATCTGCAAAAAGTGATCCGAATCAAAAAAAAAAGACTGATTTTTTTGTCCAATGGAACATGAAAAGTGATTTAGATCAAATAAGAGATTGATTTTTTGTCCCAATGGAAAACCACATAAGGTTGCGCCATCTATTTCCTTTTAATTAAAAAATGTGCCCCGTGTAGGTATAGGAAGTTGGTTTTTGGCAATGCATAGACTCTTAAGTGTTGTGTCGCAAATCTTATCTCAGAAACATGCTAAAATGTTATTTTCATAATTCTGACAATTCAACGCCGGCGGTGTTGGTGCAAATGACATACCAAAACACAACTTCTAGTTTCGTAAAGTTATTTCGTCTACATCGGCATCATTTTAAAAGATAAACACACCTAATACATACCTAAGCAAGATAACAGCGGTAATTTGTTGTTTTGTGTGTTAGGTTAGTTTGTTTGTAAAAATGTCTTCTGGTGAATGTCACTTGTTTTGGTAAATCCGTTTACATCCAACTTGGAGTAATTGTCGACAATTTTTTGACTAAAATAAATAAACAAATCAGAGCACTGGCAAATTCTAATGCAGAACAAGCGCGTGTTCGAGCTCTGTTTCAGCAATCATATAGTTAACTGTCCAAATATGTGCTCCGATATTTACTCAGACTGATCAGTTAATTTATTCAGAACCAACAAAAAACACAAACTAAGAGCTTTAACGTGTCTGCGCTAAAAAAAGAAACACGGCCTATTGTTTTGACAGTTTAGGCATTAGGTTCTGCTCTTAAATAATAAAGTAAACGTCTTATAAGCCATTTTCCCTATTTCCCGATGTTCATCAGTTCACATATCTGTAATGAGATCCCTATCCAATGCCTTACTGACGTGTGCACCTGCTGGGAAAAACTCATCTAAATGCGATCAACTTTTATTTAAAAAAAACCCGGTGTTTAACTTGTGTCAAAGTAAAGCAGCAACAGCATAGATAAACAAATATTAGTAATTAATTAATTTACTTTGACAGGAGAATGCGTCAGAGAAGAAACCCACCATTAGCAAAGGAAAAAAAACTTGAGTCACCGGTATATTTTTTGTTCATGCAAACTTATTTTGCACTTTGCGTAATTGATTGGTTATAAGACGGTAGGTATATTGTTAATGTTTGTTTGAACAAATGATTCATTTGTCAATACGGTAGAGTAATTGCGACTACAAAAAATGTACAGTGAAAAAACCGAATACCCTTTACTGTGTATTATCGAAAATGTATAAATCATTTTCGAAATGCTACTTTCCCACAATTTGCGCTAATTAAATACAAATTCTTCGTTAACCGGGGCGAAACAAAGAATACAAACCAGAAAAAAATATTTGTATTTGTTGAGTTTGTGAGTTAAAATTATACGGTTAAACCGCCCATACTTGTGATATAACATTTACTTCCGGTGTATATTTAAGATCAAGTTCACTGAACTAGTGACGAATTTGAATCATATTATTAAATATACCTTATAAGCCTTATAACTACAACCGTTTTGGGACATGCCCTAGAACTGGCTTATTAACTGGTTATCGGTTGATGACATTTTATCTGCTTACTATTGTCGAACGACTTGTGGGTATTTCACGTTTTTGGTTGCGTTCAGAATTCGCAACTGTAGTGGATTATTAATTGGATTTTAAGTAAGCAGTCGACATTTTATGTATTGTAGAGTAACCACACTGACAGTGGTTTCACTGCAAATTGTTGGTAAGGATTCAAATCTTGCTTAGGCAACAGACTGTAAAGCGTTCATTGAATTGACTGTCATTATTTTCGAATTGGAATAAGGTTTCTCGTTGTCGTAGTACACTCTTATATGTTCAGTAATCAAAGCATAAACTAAGTTTTAAATATACTGTCAGCTTAAGAGAATTTGCCTACGTGTTACTATGTAAGAAAGTATGTGTGCCATGTTAAAGTAAATTAGCCGCATACATACACTTGCACATAGTAACCTGACAGTTCATTCAGTTTTTTTCTTTTATTACACATCCCGTCATGAAGAATATATTTTATGCTGCTTAACATGTTTTCACAGAAAGGAAATTTAAAAAAGAATTGTATTTCTTTTAATTTTAAACAATACTTAGTTTATGAATCAAAGGAAACTACTGCAAATCGCATATTTATCGAGCGTATCCGGCAGTTATGGAAAATGTCCGTGGTCAACAGTTGCAATACAATCATGGACAAACATCCCATATAAATACACTGTTGGGCATACTGGCTGAATGCACAGCAATCGGCGATAAAGTTCTCTTTTCAAAATCAACAATGGATAGTCTGTTTTCAGTAATTATTTAACATACTTGTGCATTAAGAGCCAGAGATTCATTTGGAAAGTGTTCTCTATTTAAAAAATCATAATCAATATTTGAGCAAATATATGCAAATAAAAAACGAACTTTCTCATCAAATATACATTTCCTAAAAATGTATGTGATTCTTATTTCTTTCTTTTCTTTCTTTCTTCATAAACACAACATTATGACGCAAAAAGTTGGCCTTTCCTTGTGGTTAAATGTTAGATGTACGCTTTTATAACTAATACAAAAATCTTCAATTTACCGGTAACAGTTTCTGAATTAAATGGAGCGACGGCATGTATTTTTGTATTCCTTCGCAATAGGCGCTATTGCTTCTGCGAGAAAATGTCTTGGAACATTTTCTCGCAGATATGTATGACATATGTGTGAAGTACCATTTGTGACAGATCTCGCTTTAAAATCATACATATTTTATATGATAGCATAGGACTAAAAAATGATTGATTCCTGCTTGTTAGTTTCAGAAGACTGTACTAAACAGTATACGATTTTCTGTACTACATTTGAGGTCGAGCCTATCTGCGGAAAGGTTAGATGAGATGTTAAATTTTAACGATCGTAAGCGCCGTGGTTCAGTGTATAATGAGCTGGATTACTGAGGTTGTGCCTTGGGTTCAACCACCGGAAAAATACAAATTCCACCTGAAGGTTTTTATTCTGAGAAAGCTTCTCAACTCCAGCAGACCCATTCCACTCTTACCAAATATAAATCCTACACAAAGCACACTGATTTTCACTGACCTTATATTAATAATAACAAAATTAAGTCCGTTCTGTGTCTACACACGAACATGTCAGCGATAAGCAAGGCCCAAGGTCATATAAACAACAAACATATTCACAAACCATTTGCATACGCTATTGATTTACTGAATAAGTACCATTTAAATTAAGTTTTCTTGGGATGAAGCACTGATGGAAGTCGACTAGATTGGACTAGTGTAAGGGTATATTCACGCAGAAACTAGATTAGCCGGTAACGTCACGTCTCCTACCCAGTCCCAAAAGTCTTAACTTGATTTGTCGGCTACCCCTACAAAAATGTCAAAGAAAAAAAACTGTTCACGTGACCAATCTAGGCCAGTAAAAACTGTAACTGAAAACGTCCTCATTTCTTCGGAGGGCTGAATCAGTGGAACTTTCCAGTTTCATGTTTATCAAATTCTACGAGCTTATCAATTGCTTTGCATATTTTGTGTGGGAGTTTTAAACGGCTTTCAATACATAACATTATACTACTCTGACTTTATACTTTATCTATTTATTTTAGCTTTCGATCTCATTGTTTGAATATGCATACCTGCTTCCACGGTCTTGGAAAGATGCAATATCGCTTTAAAATAAATTATGAAAACTTTGTCTTTCAGAGCTTTACATGCCGCGAAATGAGAATGGGAGGAATATGAAGAAGTTGATCAAGGTCCAACGTTTTAATAAGCTGCAGATTTAAAAAGAAATAGTTCCGCAGGTGCTCGACCTGTTTTAATAATAAAAAATAACCCCCGCTTCCGTGCACCTATTTCTGTCAATTGGCGTCATAAGATCTAGATAGTTTCCTGTGATGCTATGTGAAATCACTGACGTATATTTGTGATTTAAATGAAACAGAATTTAACGTGAAAACTGAAAATAAAATTAGGTCATTTAATAAATCTTAATCACCAATCACTCAAGTAAGACGAATAATTTTGTTACTTATACGCCACAGTGGGCGCACTTGCTCAGTGTGTAGTGCGAATATATTTCCCAAAAATTACAAATAAAGTATGTAAATTGTAGAACTGTCATGGAGAAGCTTCTTAAATACGAGGCAACTTTAACTGTCCGCCACGATCGTGTGCTTATTATTATATATCTTTGTCAAGAAGATGCCAAAATTGTATATCACGTATTGACCAGACTAACAGATTTTCTTCATTTTTGTATTTCAGGTTTACTGCTTATTGCATGCATTGTGACAACTATCTGGGCACAAGCCCCCAACACCGATCGACCATACGTCTCAGACACAGACTTTATCAAATACATTTCGAGGGGAGCCGAGGAGTTCTCACTCGAACTTTTCTCGAATGTATGCCAAGAACTTCAATCTGTTAAGAATAATTTTATGATTTCACCATTCTCGATCTGGGCGCTGCTCCTGCTTGTCGCTGAAGGTGCTGATGGAGTGACGTTACAAGAACTACAGCGCACTCTGCGAATACCCGAAAATAGCGCTGTTCTTCGTGCGGGTTACAAATCGATGCAAAAAGCTCTAACGTAAGGCATATCTACACTTTATGACTACACTACAATTCTAACTTATTTAATTGCAGAGTCAACACAACCACCGTTCAACTTTCAACAATGCAGGGCATATTCCATAATAAGAAATACCCGCTTAATGCAAACTATGGCAGACTGATTCAAAACGACTATGAAGCCGATTTGGTGCCAATTGATTTTTCCAGACACGAAATTGCCTTGGCAGAAGTAACCAGGTATATAGAGGAAGCGACAAAAGGTCTAATTAATCCCAATTTACAACTCAGCGACTTTGAGGATAATCAGATGCTGATGATTTCATCCATATTCTTTAAGGGTCAATGGAAGGTACTGATTACACTATCGCTAATGATCGAGAAATTTGTTTTCTAAGACTCTTCTAATTTAGCTCCCTTTCAACGAGTCTTTTACAAGACAGGAACCTTTCTACAATGATGATGGTGAGATTGTTGCGCAAGTTGACATGATGACGCAAACGGGTGTATTTAACTACTTGCCAATTGTGGATATGCAGTCGCATATTGTGGAACTACCCTACGGCAAGGAAAATCGACTGTCTATGTTGATTATTGTTCCCAAGAAAGGTAAGTGTGAAATTTTCATTGTCAATTCAAGAAACAAGTGACAGAGTAACAGTCTGTTCAACTATGGTTTGAATTTCTGCCTAAAAAAACTACTCAAATTTGGCTATTGCCCTGTTTTAGGTGTGCGTATAAATGACGCTGTAGATCGTCTTCAGAAAGTCGGCTTGGAGAGAATATTCAATGAACTAACTCGCAAAGAAGAAATGATGGCTGATTACGACAACGATGAAGTGGAGGTGTTCCTGCCAAAATTCATTACAACCACTAGCTTGACTATGAATGCGATTTTGGAAAAAGTTAGTTCTTTCCCTCTCACTTTGTAAATGGCGCTGATGTGTGTAGTCATATCCTTAATCGTGTCAGAATAACGATTCATTCGCAAAAGACACGAAAAGGAAATTGTTACAGTTTTACCAATCGGGCCCTAATAAGAACATTTTACTAACGATATCTTTTTTTGTTTTCTTATCAAAATACAGATGGGCATTAGGGACGTTTTCCAACCCAACCATGCCAATCTATCTAAATTATCATCGCAAGCAGTATTTCTGTCAAGAATTATCCATCAATCTAAGATAGAAGTAAATGAGGAAGGAACAATTGCTGCTGCTGTTTCGTCGGCAACATTCGCTAATAAGGCATCGCCTCCGCGATTCTATTTAAACAGACCGTTTGCTTACTTAATTGTGGAAAAGACAACGAGATCTCTACTGTTTTGCGGGCAGGTGACTAAGCCCGTCTATAATAAATAATTTGCTCTCTGATTTATTATTAATAAAAGTTTTTTTTTATTAAAATTCAATTTGCTTTTTAATTTTTACATGGATGGATGGAAATATTTTATACTAAAGAATAACTAGACATGGGGAATGTTAAGGCGATATGCTTGTGAGTTTTCGGATGTTTATGTTCTCAAGACCCTGTATAGCGCTTTTGTGCGTTCTATATTAGAATATGCCTCTATTGTGTGGTGTCCGTTTTATAGAGTTCATATAAATAGAATTGAGTCTATACAAAAAAGATTTTTAAGATTCGCTCTTAGAGGACTTCCTTGGCTCGATCTTAGCAACTTACCCCCTTATTTATCTAGACTTAAATTAATTAAATTAGAATCATTGGAGGTAAGGTGAACGGTGGCCAGAGTGATATTTATTCATTGGGTTCTAATAGGAGAAATTGATTCAACGGACATCCTAGGTCTTCTCAATATTAATGTTCCTTCATCCGACCTAACTCGTGATTTTTTAGTGTAGGCCACTCCCGTACAAAATACGGTCTTTCTTCCTCAATTAATGGTTTAATGTCAGTATATAATGCAAATTTCGTTTTAATCGATTTTAATTTACCAGTTTCCTCAATAAAAAGAAAATTACTTGAGAATGTACTGTCATAGTTGTTTGCTTTACGTTTACTTTGTATCATGTTTTTGTAACTTTAAGTACTCATATAGTGGAATTATGTCTATGAAAGATTTTTGTTCTTTGGTGACAAATAAATAAATAAATGTAAATAAATGGATGTATTCCACAGGGTATAGTAAAGTTTCACACTGTTGTTGAGCATGTCGCACATGAATGTTGTTTTTGCATTTGCCTTGCTGTTTGTGCGGCTATCAGTTTTTGCTGCTTCTTTTATTGGTCGGAGTCGTTGTCCGATAGCCAAGAAAGAAGACGATATAATCCGCGCCAACTAGACAGGTAAGTATAACTCTCCTTCAATATATACATACATGGTACTGTATGACGTATATGACGTATAGTGTGATCTTCAACGACCTGATTGGCTCGTACATCAGTTTGGTTGTAGGTTTGACAAGTTCAGAATAGATCGCGCTGACCTGTGTGGTGTATTAGTTGAGGCAGACTTTAACGCCTTCTAAGTAATTGAGTTCAGAACAAACCAAATAATCAAATCACAACAGATTACAGAATAAATCCATAAGGTCACCTTCAGTAAGGTGAAGCGTAGACATATGACTTTTTCAGTAGCATTTGTAAAGGATTTACAAGATCCCACTCATGTGAAAGTGCAATAAATTTAGTTGTTACTGAATGGAAAGAACAAATGGCCCAAAAGAAACGTGTGTAATGTGTATTCCTTGACCTAAAAAGAGCATTTGAGACGATAGATAGACAATTGCTGCTGAATTACTGAAAACTTCTCTCTTTGCCGATTATGCGGTGATTTACGCGACGGGAATAAATTTTTCCGAGTGCCACTATAAAATACTAGAGGATCTTAAAACAGTTGATAAGTGGTTAAAACAAAATAGACTTAAACTCAATGTCAAAAAGACTCAAAGGATGATAATGAACGAAAGAGCAGTAGAGGACATACGACTGCAGATTGATGGTGAAACTTTAGAAAAATTAACAGAAATAAAGTATTAAGGAATAGTTATTGAAAACACAATAGGCTTTACAAATCCAATTTTTAAAAAAAAATCTTAAAAAGTAGGTTGCTTAAAAGGAACGAAGTAATATTTCAACTTTAAGTGCAATAAATAATATTTATAATGTAATTGTAAAACCATATTTTTCAACCATTTTGTTTCTATGTAGTGATAATGTGATTAAAAGGCTCCAGCTTTTACAAAATAAGGCTATGCGTTGTATCTCAAAATGCAATAGATATATATCCATCAATGTTATGCTTAGTTCGTTAAAGTGGTGATGAATGTATTACTTTTTTATATAAAGCTAAGAATAATTTAATGCCAAAATACTTAAAATAGTAATTATCTTAGACTGCCTAATTAATATGTATGAGCTTCCGAGTGCCACAAAGAACGAAATAAACTAAACTATAAACGTGTAATGTTTTAATTTCAATAGCTCAAAAGTAGCTAGTAATAAATAATACTACTAATACTACATTTGTGCACGGTGATAGATAAAACTCAACGAGCAGTCAATGGAACATTTTGAAATATTAGGAAATAATCAGAAATGTGTAAGGTTATAAACATGCGCCTAACCAGGTTATGCCATTAACAAGAAAGGGGAAACAACATCAACAAATCGGACAGATTGTCATTATATATTACTTTAAAAATTCGTTGTCTACCTCGGTAACTCACAATATTTGCATTATATCAGAGACATTATATCAGATCATCGATTTCTTAGTCCAGTTCTATCGCATGAGCTTTTCTGTTCCATTTGCTTTAACAGCTAACGCAATGGGTTTCACAGCGACATTCGGTTGGACCAAAATGAATGCTTTACACGACCCATCTATCAGTTATGCATTGTGGCGACGACAGGAAGAAGTGATCTGCACTCCTTAGATTGTTTGACGGATTTTTGGCCTCTGTGCGACGACAACTAACAACCGCTAACTCAAGTTGCATATTCAAATCATCGCGCTTTGCAATACAAATAAGTTTTGTGTCATATTTTTGTATTTTACGTACTCACAAATTTATGGAATCGCGTTGTACTACGTTGAACTGGACGCGACTGATCATCACGCCATTCAAACTGCTCTTGGAAAAATTTAAGAATAAAAATAAAAACAGAAATACATTCGGTTTTGTTACTTCGATTGTTTATTCAACACATTTTGAATGTTTGCATACGGATTTTTGTTTTTGAGTTGAATGATTATTTAGAAAATAAACAGTTATAGCTAAGAAAAGAAAACAATACAGAATTAGTACATATAAAATTATTTAGTTGGCTCCACTGCACTCTACTCCATTTGACTTGTCTATTTCACAAAATTGGGATTTTTCTTCAGAATAACGAATCCTTCCATCACGGGCGTCAAGGTGATGTATTCATCTGTTGCCAACTCAGCGCGCTCACCCATTGCCAGCAACACGGGTGTAGTGTGTGTCTGGAAACCAGTAATTGTCTTGGGTTTACCGGCCTGACCGACCACATCAATGGCCATGCCCACTCGGACGGGCACCTGCAACTGATTCAATTCCTCATCGAATGTGATCAACATCCGAGCTTGCATGGCGGGAACCAACGAGTACAGCAGATAGTGTGAGCGACCCAGAATCAAGTTCTTCACGTCCAAAAATGATACCAACGTTGCCATGAGACCAGCTACTGCCATTGGGTTCATTAACTGACGATCGCTGTGGTAGGGACTCAGAGTGAGTGTGCCCTTGCCCAAGTGGGTTAAACTCTGCGCAATACGAACCATAAAGAGATTACTGGGATCCTTTTGGTGATACTGTGCCAGCTGACGCAACATTGAGGCCAAGCGGGCGTTGTTGGTTCCGGCTCCAGCGAGTCCCATGGCGAAGATTGCATTGTGAGCCACTTCGGCATCACTATCGTGAGAGAACTTGCTCAAGGTGTCAAGGATATTCAATTTGGGATTGGAAGCGGATATCAAGCCCAAAGCCAGTGGGACTGCACGACGAATGCATGGTTCACAGTAGCGCAGTAAGTTCCCGAATGACCTGAAGGCCATCTCAGCTCCAATGTCCTCACCCATTGCGATCAAGGCGATGCCAAGCACTGCAATGGACTGAGTAGAAGAGAGATCCTTTTCGCGTTCTTTCTCTTTCTCGGCCTTGTCTTTCTCCTTCTCCTTCTCCTTCTCCTTCTCCTTGTTCTTCTTTTGTTTGTCGTCGCTATTTTCCGAACTCGCGGGTTCGTAGTGATCCGAGCAGATGTGGAGCAGTTGTTGAATTTTGAGGACGTTTCCGGTTCCAGCGTAAGCACAGATCTCGACCATTGTGGTTGCCATCGACTTGTACGGTTCGTCAAGAACCTCCAGGGTACTGAGAACCGCTTCGGTTGCTTTTTGACGGCCGAGATACAATAGGCCTAAGCCCAACATAAGGAATCTAGTGTAGGTATCGCGAAGATCACTCTTGCTTAGACCCATAATGGTCTGCAGAAGAATCTCGGTGACTTCAGAGTTGCAAGAGCCAACACTAATTAGACCCATGCTTAGAGCGGTGATGCCGAGAACTTCAATATTTGCCGCATTTTTACGGTCCGAGTTGAACACTGTTTTTAAAGTGTCAATTACAATGGAACGATTTGATCCAGCGTAAGCGATGCCCAATCCAAGAATAGCCCCAATCCTCATGGATGTGTTGTTGTTCTCTATATAATCAGACAGTAGCGCATGGGCGGGATCCACCTCATTGCGAATGCCGCAGTTGACAATACCGCAAGCCAACAAGGCACCTGACTTGATGTAGTCATCTGTGGAATACAAGTATTTGTCTATCATGGCCAAGCCACCGTCAACGTCCCACAGAAGAATAAGACCCAACGAAGCTGTAGCACTGAGCATACCATGTTCCTTGTTTTTGTACAGCCACTTATTGCCATCTTCGCTCAGCAACTTATCCACGCCAAAACCTGCGTTAACAAAACCATTGACGAAGCTTGCTGCCAAGTTTTGCTTGGCCGAATCGACCTGAATCGAGGGGAATCGAGTCCTAGCGTTGTCCAAATGCGATTTGTATATATCCTCAGGCGCCTTGGGTTCCATAATGTCCAACTCGCGAGCGAGATTCAAGAAATTTTTGTTCAAATTGGCATTCGACATGATTTCCATTAGATCGTCATATTCGGGAATGGATTCGTCCAGCTCCAAGCACACCTGTTGTCGTGCCAACATAAAAGCCAACTGCTTCTGAATAGACGGATCCTTTTGCTCCTTAAAAATCTCCCCGATGATGTCCATATCGTTCAACATCAGTGCCAAACGCATCGCCTGTGTATATTGGTTAAATTTTCTGGACAAATTCAAAGCCGTATTAAGGATGACGAGATTATCCGGCTCCGGGACATACGGATAGCAACTCTGCAGATACAAACACACCCTCGGGTAGGCACTCTCATCAACGTAGTCTAGCAGCAAGTGCAGATGTTCAATCTCAATCAATAGATCACAAGCGTCGGCCTCCGCGTTGTGCTCCATGTTATACGGAACGATTTGCTTGACCAACTCAATCAGCTGAGTCTGGAACTCACCTGTAGTTTCCAGATAATGAGCAGCGATTTCACCCGACAAATGACGCACATACTCATGACCCCATTCGCCAATCTTCTGACTAGGGTCACACAAGAAACGGTAAGCCAAACAGTCTTTTCCACTTCCCATGGTCATGGCGAGGACAGAAATTATATCGGCACAAACCATACGGGAATTTTGGTCGGGCATTTCCTTGTAAACGTTCTTCATTGTCTCATAATGGGGACGCATAAATTTCAAGGGCTTTGGAACGGAAGTCATACTGGTTGTAGAAGCACGAATAAGCTTACCCATTACCTCGAGAGCTGGCAGATACAACGACTTATCGGGCTCCTGCAGACGCGTTACTAACATTTCAAGTTCTTCCTGCAGTTGTTGATCCTCATCGGAAAGTTCTTGTGGCTCTTTTTCCTCATCTTTCTTTTCATCTACAACGGGGGCAGTGGACGGCTTTGCCTCCTCGGCTTTTGGTGTTTCACCCGTCATTTTTGATTTTTTCTTTGTCGCAAAAGTATGACTAATGGAGAGAGTTGAGTTTAATCGATTTTTTCTAGTAAATTTCTAACGCTGCGAAAATCTACAATAGGAAAATGATTAATTTAAATAACGATGTATTTAGTTTTGATTAGAAAATTTACCTTTTCCTTGTAATGAAATACTTATTTCGAACAATAAAATAGAAGTTTCGTACAACTCGGCGTTTTTGTGGATTACAGTGCGTTTTTGCTGCTGTCAAAAGTAGGTCAGGTTAGCCAACTTGCAGATACCTTAAAATGATAGCTGGCAAAATTGTGTTATCGATGGGGTTGTTCTATTTTAAAATTAAAGTTGTTTAATAAACCTCCAGCCTTATTTATGAACGTATTATAAAGAGCGTATAAAGTTATACACCCTCTAAAATGCCTCTAAACGCATAAATTTATAAAAATTATTCAACGTTGTATAGAGCTCGTATAGGTAAGCTAAACGCGATTGGACGTTGTTTAGTGCCTATATAGAGGTTCAATAGTATTGAACGAAATGTAATTTCGACTTAAAAAATCTGTCACATTTTATTTTAAATGAAATCACAAATAAATTGGATAGAATGTATCGTCATTTTAAAGATTCTATAAGTTTCGAGGATAAGAAAATGTCATATTTTAAATTGTTTTAAAAACTTGTTTAAATTCGCATAAGTAAATCAAATTTTAGCAAGATTTTCTTGTATCAAAATTTTGTAGTACAAAAAGGTAATCATATTTTTTTGAAAAAGATAATTTCATTTATTTAAAAGGGAATTTGAGTACGGTGAATAGGAAAATATTATTACGTTTGTTGGGAAATATTAGGACAGGGTACTTAAAACACTGGCTGTCAACGTATGCGACGGATTCTATGGGACTGCTCGAACTGCGGACCGTCGAATCCGTCTATTGACGGATCCGTCGACGCAACGGATGCGACGGATTCTATGGGCTGGGCCCTTTATGCATTGAAAAATGTTATATAAATAAGAATTTTCGGAAGGGTGTATATACTTACGGCCATATTATTCACTCCGGGTGTAACTCAGATTTAAGTTAATTTTACACCTGATCATTAAACTGCATCTTTTAAACCCGACAGTTTAAACCTTTGTCCATATTATTCACGGAAAAACATGCATTAAGCCCGCTGGATTAAAGATGGATTTAAATGCGGATTTAAAATACTTTAATCCGTTTTTAACCCGTTTTTAATCCGTTTTAAAACCACGTAATGTCAAGTTTCACAAATAATGACATTTGTTTTTTGTTGTTTGTCCTTGGAAGTTTGTAGTGTGCCGATTTTAGTTTTCAGTGCATTAGTCGAATCATGGAATGTATGTAGCCTCCAAAATGCTTCTTTCTTCAGTTGGAAATATTTCCGAAAATTCACCACATCGTAATCGAGGACGACGTTGATTTACCATTAGCGCACCATTTCATGAATTAAATCCATTTTTTTCTAACTCTTTGCTACTTTTTATTTTAAATTTCATTTGCTACTTTTCTTATTTCTCGCAAAGCGCGAGTTTTAACTCGAGTTAAAGTACTTAAACCGGTCTCCGGAGTGGAGTTTAAATCCAATCGGATTAAACGCTGTCAAGTTAAGAAAACTGGGTTTGCTCGGGTTAAACGACTGAATATTATGGACTTGGGTTTAATTTTTGGGTTAAACTCACTTAAACCCGGGTGTAACCTTTAACCCGGATTAATAGGAGTGAATAATATGGCCGTTATATACTGCATAACTATTCTAATAAATAGGTCTGTAATATATTAAATTATCTTTATATATTGAAAGCATAATTTTTCCTCAGGACCTATTTCCAGGAAGTCACTTTCGTCTCTAACTGTACTGTTACTTTTTTCTTGATTCTATTTCGGTAGATATTCCAACCACATCCTACATCATATGAGTTCAGCTTGATTTGTTTACTATTTTGACAAATGTTGAACGACCAGCTTTGTAGTTGCCGCGATTTAATGATTTTTTTAATTTAATTAATTTTTTTTTTACATAAAATTACCAAAATATTAATAAACAAGTAAATTATTATTATGCCACAATGAATTTAGAGCTACTTGGTAAGCTACCTGCTTAGAATACACAGTACAGACTCAATTAATACAACCTCTACAACACTATGCCTAGAATCGTTTGGACAAAACTATCCCGAAGAGTTTGATGGTTCTTTGGATTGCATTTCTTTGGCTGTAACTTGTTGTTTTAATAAATACGGCACACTTTTAGCTGTTGGTTGTAATGATGGTAGAATTGTTATATGGGACTTCTTAACCAGGGGAATAGCGAAAATCATATCAGCTCATGTGCATCCTGTGTGCAGCTTGAGTTGGACCAGAAGTGGACAAAAGGTAATTTACAAAATGCAAACTACATACCCACAAGTTCAGTTATGAACCTTTAAACAACAGCTCCTTTCTGCATCCACGGACAATAACGTGTGCATATGGGACGTTTTATCAGGAGAATGTGAACAGAAATACAGATTTCCATCGCCCATTCTGAAAGTTCAATTTGATCCAAGAAACGATCATCGATTTCTTGTCTGCCCGATGCGATATGCTGCTGTTTTGGTGAAAATCAATGACTCACACATGTGCTTGCCACTGGATCAGGATGTAAGTTTGATAATAATAGTCTTCATGTAGTCGACGAGTAATGTGCGTCTTTCTAGGGAGATCTTAATATTGTGGCATCGTTTGACCGCCGAGGAAAATATATTTACACTGGAAATGCTAAGGGAAAAATCCTCGTCTTGGATGTGGATACACTGGATATCGTCGCTAGCTTTCGAATTATTGTCGGTACATCAAGCGCAACTGCTGTAAAGAGCATAGAATTCGCTCGACGTGGAGAGTAAGTTTAAACAGAGTATCTTCACTGAACATACCTGAATAATAGCTTGTACGTAATGCAGTGCCTTCCTGATCAACACGTCGGATCGTGTTATTCGAGTTTATGACTCCAGGGAGATCATTAATCAGGGAAAAGATGGTGAACCTGAGCCAATCCAAAAGCTTCAGGATCTCGTTAACAAGTAAGTGGGCAAAAGATCTTCTAAATGTTCCATTTAATTGAATTTCCTAGGACCACGTGGAAAAAATGCTGTTTCTCCGGCGATGGCGAGTACATCTGCGCTGGTAGTGCCCGACAACATGCTCTGTACATTTGGGAGAAATCCATTGGTAATTTGGTTAAAATCCTTCACGGCACCAAGGGCGAACTTTTGCTTGATGTTGTATGGCATCCAGTGCGGCCAATCATTGCTAGCATCAGCTCTGGCCTGGTCTCGATTTGGGCACAGAATCAAGTAGAAAACTGGTCTGCATTTGCGCCAGACTTCAAAGAACTCGACGAAAACGTGGAGTATGAAGAACGCGAATCAGAGTTTGATATTACAGACGAAGATAAATCAGTCGATCTGAGCGCTGAAGCAAAGCAAGACGAAGAGACCGAGGTAGATGTGCTAAAAGTGGAACCAGTTGCGGCATTTTGTAGCTCTGACGAGGAGTATGACGACGAAAATGGCTTGCAATTTCTACCAATGGCCCCAGAGGTCGAGGATCCCGAAGACGGCTGGGCGGCGCAGGAAAGTGGCGACCCAAATATGTCAAAAGAAAGCGAACCAATGGAGGTGGATGATGATATGCCGGCAAAGAAGCGGAAGGTTAATAGCCACGAGATTAATCTGCCGGATGCGCCGGTAGAAGGTGAGTTTTCAACGAGGTTTTTATTCCAGTTATTAATACGGTCCTTTCGTTTTAGAAACCCATCCATTAATCGCGAGTAAAACGAGCAAAGACAAACAGTCGACGGGAGGAAAAAAGGCCGCCGGCAGGCCGAAGAAATAGTGTACTAATCTTTTATGTTGAAAGTAAAGAATGTTTACATATTTCCTGGATGTTTCCATGTTAATTTGCGTTTGCTATAAGGATTATGCTCTTTCCTTATTGTTCATATAAAAAGCTTAAATTATCTGGCCGTGTATAACACCTACACAAACTTTGAAATCATGTTTGCAGCCAAATTCCCCATAAAATAAAACATAATTTCTACTTATAAATATGTATATAGTTGGTGTAGTAAATACACTTAAAGTTAAAACTCATTGACTAGGTTCATTACACTGTCTACAATTTGGAACATTCTCATTAGACAACGATAACAAAAGCAAATTACTGTTAGTTGGATCTTAACATTATACGTTAACTGAAAGAATTAATACACACCACAGACTAGTTTTACAGAGGATATGAAACCATTAGAGTACTACTGCTTATAAATCTAAAAAAAACACGTTTTTGTCATAATACTATACTAGCGGTACAAGCCCATTTGAGCCGATAGCTCTGATTCGTCAATTTCTTTAACATTAAGATCAGCTTCCTGGCGTTTTAGAAGCTCAAATATTGCTGCAAGCTGTTCACGTTCAACTCTAAACGAAAACAACAGTTGTTTCAAATATCTTTTAAAATTCAACCACTGCAAACCGTTTTTCTTCTTGCAATTGATCCTCCGAGAGCGCACCTTCAAGTTCTTTTAATCTTGCTGATTTAAGTTTGCTGACAAGACCTTCACAAAGTTCATCATCTGAATCTGATTCGGTAGCGTTCTCGTCTTCACATTCATGTTTGATGTCGTCATGGTTAATTTTATTGGACAGTGCATCATTCTGAAAGCAACTTGATTTAATATGTTTTCTCCTTATAATACATTAAGTACTTCATTTTTAACTAGGTTTGCACAATAAAGAGCGATAATCACCGCCAAAATCACAGTTGCTGTGCTCAAGATGTAAACATTTGAAAGTCCTTCAACGAATGCAAACATCCTACTACTTAACAAACCAAACAAATTATTATTGATTTTTTGGATTTAATTTTAAGCGGAAATCAATGCGAATAGAAAATCATTTGCTGCAAAAAGAAAATAAAAACAATCGTTGATTGACATTTCAGTCATATGAGATCCACAGTTGGATTTCGATTCGAAGGCCAATTTAAGTGCTCCCACTTTTTTACAAAAGTCTTTGGACCGTAGATACATAAAAGTCATTATTTTAATAAGATTAGAAAAGCCGTCTCTGACCCTTAATAAATAACGAATCTTCCTCTATTGAAGAAAACACAATTCGCGCAACTCATTTCCTTTTCAGTAAGCATAAGCATTCATGGAAGTTAATCTAGAGCAAAAACCACATTTTCTATTCAATGGAAAACGATAATTGTACTAGAGCGAAAAGTTTATGTGAATCAAAAAATGATTGCTATATATAGGATATGCTTTTAACACGAAAAGTTATCAGACGAATATGTTCTATATTTCATCTGACATTTCTTGTCGAATAATGAAGGCCAGTCAAATATACCTTGTGGTAGCATTTCATGACTAAATGCTTGGCCCCTGAATCAATTTCAACGATTCTCTCACCTGAAAGACGCAGTCGTTAAAAAATATAAAAGTTACGGATTATGCAAAAATTTGGCGTTGCTGTATTAACGAAATAGATGTGCGCTAGCGTTAGTGGAAATAAAGATCTACTTCGACGGTTGCAACCATTTTCTTCTGTGAGAATGTTTGTAAACAACTACTACTAGAGAGGTATCAATCACAAGAAACTTCAAGTCTGTGTAGCCGATCGAAATATGAATAGCCCTTGCCCCTCTAAGTAAAATCTTTCGAATCGAATTCCAATATGTATTCATTTCAACTTCAAGTGATTTTTATTAATTTCGAATTGCTTTGGGTTTCCATTTCTCTCAAACGTGTAGGTACTTATGTACATTATAAAATAGGAAGAACATTACAATAATTGTCTACGATGCCTAGGTACATGTATGTATATACAGTTTTTAACAATAACGTCTTTAAACCATTAAAAATAGTTAATTGCTTGTGTGTAAAAAAAAGAACGAAAATAAATTCTATTGCCTTTTCAAGAGATTTGCAAGTGAGTTTTCAATAAGTTGTTGTCATAAGTTATACTATTTTTTTCTATTCCTTAAAATCAGGTTTTCCCTCAAACGTGCAACCACTTCGCTGAATGATCTGCCTGGCAGCCCAGATTCCGCAACGAATACACACGCCTAAGGGTTTTTTTTGTACGTATTGGGCCAGGAATCCCCCGACAAAAGCATCACCCGCGCCATTGGTATCCACAACTTGTTCGCGTTCCAACATCTGCACAGGAAACTCATCAATGACGCCCTCTTGGATGAGCAGAACAGGATCATGACCCTGTGTGATGACCACTATACGTGGGCGGTCCGGATTCTCCTTCGGTAGATTAACCATTTTCTTGCCAATTTCCTTCATATCTCTCTCGTCCCAACCCTGTTGTTGGGCAAATGTTTCAGCTTCCTAAAAGTAAGTAAAGCAGTTAACAAACATTATTCGTAAAAGAGTTTAAACACAATTACCGCTTCGTTGCCAAAGAGAATATCGACAAAGGGAAGAGCCGCCATCATTGGCTCCTTAAAGAACTCTGACAGAAATGGAGCACTCAAGTTCATCATAAACATTCGATTGTGCTTATGCGCATGATGGGCTACTTCCATAATGCTCGGTGGACTAACGGTTAAGAAGAAACCAGATATATAGAAAAATTCAGCATTGTCAATGAACTTCTTATTATCAGGCGTGTGCAGATGATCCGTTGTAAATAGATTCGCTGCAGCCAAATTCGCACACAACGAACGATGATGGTCAGTTATAAGTACAGCGCACGTACCAGTCGGTGCTTCCTGTGTGTACTGGTATTGTACATTGACACCATCGGAACGGGCTTTCTTCTCGAGAATCTTTGAGAACTTGTCGTCTCCCACACAGCCAAAGAAAACAGCCACATTTGGCTTCTGTAGAATCCATTGGGCAACACGTAGTGAGTTTTGCACTGATCCACCGGCAATGTACTCAGCATTGTAACGCTCCACTAGTTCTTCGTAGAGGGGTTTGTGTTTATCTTCAGCCAAAATGGCATTGTCTGGCTTAAGATCGTACTTTTGTAATAGTTTCTCATCGGTCACAGTCGAGATGTCGAGCAGGGGATTTCCGCAACCTAAAAGTAGACCTTCTCTGAAATGAAACAACGAAAGGCGTGGAACAATCATTAAACACTGTTCTGATAATGTTCTTATCTCTGCATAGTAGCAGCAGTAATACTAGTATATTTCCTTAGACACTTTAATCATCGGATCAACACCCTTGAGTGTGATTAACAATTTTGGCGCGAACGTCAATTATTTATTTTACATAAATCTAAAGATAACGCTATTGCACCTGAAAAAATAGCATGGCGGTAACGACTTTGGTGCTGGCTGCCATCGATCAACCGATCTTCATAGTATTCTATTCAGTTGTTGAATATAAAAAGAGATAAGAATAAGAAACAAGATTATATGAGATGATGTAAAGACAGTTTGTCGTCACCAATGCAGGTCAATTGATGCGCTATATAAAAAACTAATAGTTTTTCCTTTATTAATATCAACGTGTTTAATACCTTAAACAACAGAGCTGGGCACCATTGACGATTGCCAGGATGATTGCATTCTCCATACTCTGAAGATGCATTTAGCATTATGAAGACGTTAAGGGTTGACCTACATATATTCATTATACCAATACTGTGCATTGTTCGTAGAAAAATCCTGTCATTACGAATCTTACTTCTAGTCCGTATTTACAAAAACATTTATCACCTAAATTTCTACAGACTGATATTGACAACGTCTGAGATATACTCTAAAACTCAAATACAGCGTTGATAGGAAAAAATACCGTACTCAAAACCATTTTAATGAAACGCACGTTATCTTTTCGTGTAATAAAAAGACCGCCGATTACTGACGTAAAAAAAAACAGATACACAATATACCTTCATCCTAATGTAATGCCCACGCTTAGCGGCACAATCAAAGGCCAAGAAAAGGCAACTCATTTTAAAAATGAGATAATCACCCACAATGACTTAATTTTTTAACAACGACCCAAAATTAAAGAGCTAGTATACCTTAAATTAGACATTTTTGATGGTACTCCAATATTTATTAATTGTATTAACTGGCTGCACGCTGCACCACTCTCGAATACTTTTAAAAGCTATTGATTTTCGAAAAGGAATATTTTCGTTTCTAGACACATGCAGCACGCGAGGCAGTATATGAATTTTCTTATCTCACATATATTTTGACGTGACTATCGGTAAAACATACATAGTTCAAGATCTCAAAATGTATATTTAAAAAAAGAAGAATGACACTACCAAGAACTCTATTGACAATAGTGAATTATTTTCGGAAATGTATTAGTTACCTTATACTCTCCATTATGTAAATTTTTGTTTTTTTCTCAAACCACTGGTTTATAGTATAACACTGAAGAATGCGATTATTTTTAATTATAGATCTGTTTAATTTAATTATAAAAAGTGTTTTTTATGTGGTTAAATGTAAATGTTTCTTCAATTAATAAATTTAACAAAAAAACAATTTATCGCATTTCGCCATGCTGTCTCCGGCTGAAGGAAGCGAAGGAAGTATGGCATCTGCTGTGTGACGTTTGCTATGCAGAATCCAGAATGACAGTTTTCCGCTCATACATTTAACGATCGTTGAGTTTCTTTTATTCTTTTGTGTTCAAGGCGGAAATATATTTGTTGACGAAGAATTTGTGAGGTGTTTTTAAATAAGTATAGCTATCTGAAGCGAGCAAGCTCATACAAAATATCTAATTTTATCTACATATAAACATTACTGTGTCGCTAGGTATTGGCAACTTTTGGCAACGTAGGTATTTTGATCGGTTGTGATATGAATAGACAATAGTCGTGTTTTTTTGAGCTTCGATATCAGCAAAGCAAAGTAAAGTAGGATTTTCAGCACGCGATTACAACAACTACAACTGAGTCTCGAAGTGTCAAGTAGAGCATAGTTGTTGTAAATGCGTGATAAAAATCCTACTTTACATTGCTTTGCTGAGATCGAAGCTCAAAAAAACACGGGTAATATTGTCCGTGGAAGTAGATTTCCGGAAGTGCTGAAAATGTTTTAATTTAAACAAATTGTAATAGGCCTAAGGGTGGAATGTAGAGGGCGCTGGGAGCGAATGTGCGATAGGAAGCAAGGATGTGGATGGGACTTAAGGATGGGATCGGAACAGAAAAGGAATGAGTGTCGATAGCGGAGAGCGCGGCATGCTGGCGAAGCACGGCTAAGCTCGCCGAATGGGGTGGTTCTGGCCTTCTCCCTCCCCACCATGGAAATCCGGTGGCAATTTTGGATTTCCCCAAATAACGATTACATCCATAACCCATCAAGCGTCGGTGCGCTTGAATAAAACCGATGGCTTTCATTTTGGGCGTGGGTAAGCACATTTATTCATTTTAATTTTTTTTCCTTACTCATATAAATTTACTATTCAAAAACAAAAAAAAAGGAACGGCTGAAGAGACAAAAAGTTAAAAGCGAGGTAAAAATTACACAATAAAAGTGATTTACAAAAAAAAAAGAAAACAAAAAATCAAAAATCTCTTTAATCCGATTCCCGCAGGTCAAGGTAAAAAAAAAAACTACCTAATTCCCTACTAATCTACTACCCAGAGTGAGCTCAGTTTGGGAGGGGTGGGGAGAATAATCAAAAAAAATATATATATACGAAGACAAAACGGACCACGGAAATCAAATTGTTTGCCGAAACTTAAAATTAACTCGAAATTACTTAATTAAAACAATGAAAGTCACACAAAAAAACTTAAAACCTAACTCACGCCACTTAAAACTAAAACAATTACACACAAAAACGAAGAAATTTTGACGGGATGCTCATAGACAGGTATTATACATATATAACTTTGAATTGTTAATTTCCGTTCGTGACGTTATCTTTGTTCATTTAGGAACTGTTGGATTGCTGTTTGCGTTGGTGGGTACAAAAAGGGGGTGGAGTGGATACAATTTCGGATTCCACTACTATTCCCCGCAAATAACCACTCTTCAGAAAAAAAAAAAAAAATTAAAACGACCAAACCTGGTGACGTCATAAGGGTTGCGTTTCTGGAAGGTGAATATACGGCTGGCGACTTGATGAAAGTATTTTCTGGCGATCCCAGGCACTTCTGATGATCTTCAAAATGACTTTCGCAACAAGGAACAGTTCCGATGCAGTACAGGTCATCCAACACTCTTTTTATATGGCGGTCATGACTTTCTTAGTGTAGAACGTCTGAGTAAAGTCCATGACCGCCACTTGCCCTCTATTATGAACGAACGAGATCACAATAAACAGTATAACTTATTATTAATTACTTTATTCAAATCAAAAATTATGTTGCAAAGGAAATTGGCACTATGGCCGTTTATAAGCACTTCTTGACTTAGCTTAGTTCGGAACACGAATGGTTCCAGCTAGGAAACAGCTCTTCGGCTTCTACAGCCAACAATGCCCCATACATCATATAGCAACAAATACTTGGCCAACCTTCCGTTTCTGGAGTAGCCGCTAGAAATCATGCTACCTTCTTCATCCCATCTCCACGTCCTGCTCTTCGAATTTTCAAACCCACTCAATCAACATTGCCTCTGAATTCTGTCAACATGCCTCTAAAGGTTCAAGCTACAATGTATCCCTGAACTCTACCGGTTCAACGTACTCATTTTGACACAGACTGTCAACAAAAAGAAACAAAAAAAAAACAACACGCATGGATTTGCAGGGGTAAGTAATATTTATTTATCCTCTTTATTATTTCAGGTAACTATTCGTGGTGGACGATGGACAAATTCATGGACTACAGGATTAAAGACCACAAAATGTGAAAGGTACTACCGTGAAATTAATTTGTTATGTGATGCCTATTTCTTATTTTATTTTACCTTCCCATCACAGAATCTACCTTGGGACAGCACCGGTGACAGGGACAGGGAGTGTTCGATCTACATACAGGTAAGGTAGCGATTTTGTTCGAATTGAAATTTTATTCTTGTTGTATTTTCCAGATTTGTCTTATGGCAAGAAGGGTGACTGTAACAAAATAACACGAAAAAATTGGATATAATAGAATGGGCAAGGTTGATTTAAATCGATCGCAATCCCACAAGGTTTATACACGTTATCATCAAAAATTACAGAGGAAGAGAAAACTCTCAAAAATGAAATTCAATATCAATTTAATAAACATAAACGAGGTAGGTATACAAAATGATATGCCTAAAACTCGAAGACCGAAAATAACACCCCTTCCTCTATTTTATGACACTTAATAGTCGAAAGCTTGGTACTAGATCAAAAAATTACTGACATTGTAATTTATTTACTTGTTAATAAAAGCCGTTTTTTTTTTAGCTTCGTTCTCAGCAAAGCAAAGTAAAGTAGGATTTACATCAAGCAATTACAACAACTACGCTCTACTTGACACTTCGAGACTCAGTTGTAGTTGTTGTAATCGCGTGCTGAAAATCCTACTTTACTTTGCTTTGCTGAGATCGAAGTTAAAAAAAAACACGCCTAAAGTTAAAATAATAATAATAGTAACAAATAATGAGCAGATACGCTCTCTTCGCTCGAAACAGCTCAGAAAATTTCAGCTGGCAAGTACCAATATACATATCAAATGCAAAAAGTTGACAAGAAACAAATTTAAAGTCTGTTTTGTAATAAAATCTGTGAAAATAAAATAAATTTGGTGGTATTCGAATGCAGATAGTTTCATTTTTTGCAAAGAGGTAAGTTAAATATTTATTTATTTACGATATGGATAAGAATGTCAAAGATGTAAGAAGTTCAATGTAGCTCGAAATCTATCCACGTATTTTGAACTGAAGTACCTATATTATCAGCTCTCTGAGAGAATTTCGCTCAATTTTTCAATGCTTGGCCAGAGAAAGTACTTGAGTAGACCTAATATTAAAACCAGCACGTAAAAAATCGAAATATGTCTTACCTGCTGAACACGCTCACATCAACTTTTGGTTTTTCTTATTTTTTTTCTTCTTCTGTATTCTTAGGTTGGCAAAACCGCCTCTTCTCTTTCTTTCCGGTTGTCAAAAGGTACGGGTAGAATGATTTTTTCAAGATCTCAAAAAATAATTCGAAATTTTCTAATGCATCCTAAATTAAAATAAACGAAATCATTTCTATTTCAGTTATAAGACGACGTAAATAACTAATAATGGCCGACGTTGATGTGTAAGTTTCCATTAAAGTGGTAATTTTGTGAAAGTAAACATGACCCATTTAGCTAATAAAGTTTTTGTCTGTGAACCCGGTCTAAAATATGTGTTTGTATTCTCATTTTACAGAGATGTTCCCTCAGCTGCTCCAGTTATTGGCGCTGCCATGGATATCAACACAGCCCTCCAAGAGGTGCTGAAGAAGTCGTTGACTGCCGATGGTTTGGTCCATGGTATCCATCAGGCTTGCAAAGCTCTTGACAAGTATGTATTCACAGATGTTGTGGTCTTCGAAATCAACTCATGTGTACACTTTAATATTGCAGACGTCAAGCTGTTCTCTGCATTTTGGCTGAATCATTCGAGGAGCCTTTGTACAAAAAATTGATTACAGCCCTCTGCCATGAACATCAAATTCCATTGATTCGTGTCGATTCACACAAAAAACTCGGCGAATGGTCTGGTCTGTGCAAGATCGACAAAGAGGGCAAACCACGTAAGGTATGTGGATGCTCTGTGGTCGTCATCAAGGATTTCGGTGAGGAAACACCCGCTTTGGATGTTGTCAAGGAGCACCTCAGACAAAACAGTTAAACTGGTTGGTTTATTTGAATCAAAGACGTTCTACTGAGGTTAAGATTTTTTTTAATAAAAAACAAAGAAAATGAAACTTATGTGCGGAAATGTGAAACTGAAAGTGTTTTGTGTGAATTTAGTTGACGGTCTCCGTAGTGTTGCATTGCATCTTATGCTGCGGCCAGTCTTCCAGTTGACATTCTCTAAAGAAATCAAATTAAAATGTAATTGCAAGATCTTTTGCGCTTACCTAGAGCAGTAGAAGATTTGTTTACATATGGAACACTTTTTGTCCGCCCTCTTGTTGCAGACTCCGCAGTGTTTTATATCTGCGTCGGTAATAGCGGCATCCGTTTTTATTTTCGTTTCCACCTCGGCTAGCACGTCTGTATTATAAGCTGTGTTTAGGCGCTGCGCTAGTGAACAGATTTTTTCCGATGAAGTGGTCAAAAATGTATCGGACTGCTTTTGGGCAATTGCGAGATAACCATCGTTGCGTTCAGCTTCCTCGATTATCTTCTCTTTGATCTCGGGCAATTCTTCAAGCACGAGATTTGTTTTTATCTTTGACGATTGACTGCCGCCCATTGCAAGGGCGCATAAGAAGTGTTTGAACTCACACAGCGGTGGCAGTTGATCCAACAAAGAATCGTGGATTAGTCCGTGACACTAAATCACAAGAGTTAACAAAAAGATCAAAACAAATTAAAAAACACTCACCTGCCCCAATCGCTTCTGTCTGGAATCGTTCATATCATACGCCTCCATCAACGAACTATTAAACAAGATTTGTCTAAAACAAAACCACGCCTGTGCCTCGTGTTTTACCACTTTTGCCAGGTCCTCTCCGCTCTCTGTTGTCCATTTATCATCTAAAAATAAAAATAAGATTAACCTTTGCGTCCTTTGCGACCTTCTCATAATTCTTACCTATAAACTTTTGGATACCTTTCGATGTTTTCCTATACCAAGGACGAAAACTTAACAAATCTGCCATTAACCACGGAATATCGTGCGTTGTAACCATACGCCTAGCTGCACTAGATGGCAGTACATCAAAATTGGCTGCGATATAGTTCAAAATCGATATGCACCGCAAACCTATTTTGTAGAGCAAGTCTCTTTTTTGACGATCTATTTCAGTAAGAGTAGCTTCATCCACATCTATATTGGACTCGTTTTCATGATAGCCCATGCTTTGAAAAAAGGTATTATCATTCTAACAGATTATAGTTTAATGCCATGCTTACCTCACTAAACCAATAAGCTGTGAAATGCCTTGCGCACAATAGTCTACTAAATCGATAGATGAATGTTTCAAAGATTCACAGCTGCTTTGGTGAAAGAGCGCAAGCTCCAGTAGGGCAATAACAGAACCCTCGTGAAACAACACAGTATAGATGAGGAAAGTGGCCTGCGGATTCGGATCCATGTCCAATAGATGCGGCAGCACCTTTGTCCTCCATAGCAAAATGCAAAACGCTTCATGGATCAATACTTTCAGTTTGTCGTGCAAAACCAGATACTCCTTGACAGCCTCTTCTCGGTGCGATACGGCTTCTATAATCGCCTGCTGGCTGAGTTTTATAATTATTTCGTGACAATCTAACCAGCGGGCGGTGCCCACTTCATGTAGATGGAAAGGCCGAATGCTTTCAACGAAATACACTAATTCTTCAGGAAATACTACGTCTGACATGGTTAAAGCGGGTTCTTATACTGACACAAATTTTGAAATCATCAATCATAAAACTATCCTAAATACTGGAACGGCACTGTTTCCATGGAAAAAAAACAACTCCGTGAAATTATGTTTTAAGATTTTATTTGGGGGGTAGATTTAAGGCGCACAATCTATTACAATAAATAACTAACTCATAGGACGCTTATTTCATAGCTACAGCGACTTGGTATTGTTGTTGCAGTTTTTGCACATTTTCGCGGTGCTTGACAATCTCCTTTTCCATATTCTCCAGAGTTTTGTCCGAGGATTTCAATTCTTTGGATATATACTCAATGCGCTTGCCAACATTTTGACGGGAATCTTCGAGATCTTGTTTCACTAGCACAGGTCCGTACAGTTTGTAGACTTTATTGTCATCCCCGAGTAGGTTAAGTTCATCAAGGACCCATTTATTTTCATTTAATTGACCCTCGAGGATAGTTCGTTGTTTAGCTAGTTTTATAAATGCTGACAGAAAGACGGTGCATGAATATTATGGTTGGATTATTCATCGGGATTGCTTACTTTTTTGTCCAGTTTGGTAGGATTCCAATTCGGATTGCAGTTTTTTGAGTAGAGCTGCGCTGCTTTTTTCCATGGTAAATGCGTTTGTAGATGAATTAATAAAAGTTTAGTGATAAATTATAAGCAGATGCGGAAAATGTAATTTCCTACAGAAACCACACCGACGTCAAAAAATGTATCTTGTCAAAACAGGTATGACAAATAATAGGAGGTGCTTCGAATTAAAATCAAAAAGTGTTTCTTTTTACGTTATTCGTACAGCGGCTTCATTTTGCGATAATAACGAGTTACTGATTTAGAGCTGTCAAATTAGAAAATGCTCTTTTTAAAAATTCAAATCGAACTTCTATTTTATAGACTCACATGTTTATATAGGTATTCAAGTTTTTTTCCACTGCGCAACCTCTCGCGAACGCCTGACAAATATCCGAAAATGAATAAACTTATATAAAACGAATAGGTAGTTGTGAGAAACTATGCCTAGGGTTCCCACTTATGAGACAAAAATTGCCGACAAACGTTATAACTCACAATTACAACGCCTGGCACCTGATCCGGGTAGAAATGTTTATTTCGAGATTGCAAAAAATAAGACGTTGTGTTTTGCCAGTAAAATGCATTAATGATGTAATGCCATTTTTTTTTACATTTCAAGATTATTTGAAAATAAATTCTATTGAAAATTTGCGGTTGCTGTGCAAACAATTGCTACCTCTTTCGGAATACACTTTTAGTCTCTTTTACACACCGCTGACTTTTGAACATTATAAAAATGAGGAAAAAATGTAGTGTCTTATGGGCTTTATTGAATTCCAACTCGTTATATTAATACAACATATCGAGTCCTACCAGTCTAGCAGCTATAACGTACCTATAAGTTAGTTTACAGTTGCACCTTAAAAGGGTTTCAACTGTCACATTTTGACACAACCGTGCCCTTCACGCTTATCACTCCACAGAAAGTCGGAGCAAAATATGGGGCTTATTTTGGATAGTTTATTATAAATTTTTGTGTTTGTAAAGAACATTTTCGATAGGAAAAGTTATCAAATTATGGAAGTCAATCCATTGGCGGTGATCCTAGTCAATTCAGACAGCAAAGGTGATCGTTTGCTCTTCCGTTATCCTTATCGCATCGAGTCGGCTGATGACACGGTAAACAAAAATAAAAAACGAAATCCTTACGCGATAAATACAACCGACGACATTCTTCAAAAACCACCACAACACGCTTCAAATATAAGGAAAGGTCATCTCTCTGGATTCACGGATGAAGTACTATCCACTCTCTTCGCTGTTAAGTCGGAGCTTTGCAATCAAAAGTTCGAGCTCAAGGTAAACGATGTACGCTTCGTAAGCCATCCAACTCTGATGCAAAGAAAGGAATCTCGTAAATCATTTACAACCGAGAAGCATTCGATTCTGATAAACATTGTTTTTGCTCTTCACGCGCAAGCTTCATATTCCATAGTGAAGAGCTACTATCAGTTGAGTAAGAAATTGGGACTGGCGCTGAAGATGGAGGAACAGCGAGTTGGATATTTGTCGGAGGAGATCACTCAAATGATCCTGACGCATGATGAAGTGGCCAACACCATGGAATTGGATAATACTATAGGAGCTGATCGGAATTTGTCTGCTTTTGATTTAATTTTAGAAAAGTCTAGTTTGGCGCAAGCGATAAAGTCGGTTCATCAGGATTTGTCCACAACAGGCCTTTTGAATACTACGCTTAATCAGTCGCTCACGTTGAGTTTCTGTTTGCCGCAGAAGGCGCATCAATTCCATAAGAAAGGCTGCATTGTGGAGCCAGAGGCGATAGATAGGTGCTTGAAGTCATTAAAACCATATCACGGGATGCTGCTGCTGGTGGACTTTGCAGAGTTGTTAGATTGTGTTCCACCTAGCGGAGCTAGTATGCTCCTGCAATTTTTTGAAGTTTACAATCCGTTGAAGAGCCTTCAAAACATGGCTTCCGATGCGGACCTCCATATCGACCATGTAAATAAATTGGTTGGCCATCTAGTTTACTGGGCAAAGGCAACCATAATTTATCCTTTGTGTGAAACGAACGTGTACGTCATCGCCCCTGATGCTCCACTCCATACAAAATCTCACTTGGTCGATCAGTTTGCTTCTCGTTTCCCCGGAATGTCTGTGTTTGAGGTGATCAGTGACTTTTCGTTGCCCACATCAATAGGCCATCTGACCACTCCGCTTCAACAGCAGGCGCGTCAGAGAATTCTCGCTCAGATGGTACTTTGGATGCTGCAGCACCATCTTCTGATGCAACTCCACACATACGTACAGTTTATGCCGAGCGACCAGTTAGACTGTGAAAACCGATTGTTGGACTTTAACAACGAGGTGATGAGAAGGGACGATGATACTGAGCAAGATATCGATGAGGTCTTGGACGATGAGATTCCTCGCAGTAGCTTTGGTCACCCAAGTGACGACGAGTTGTAAGTAGAACAACAACAAACATTCTAGATGCCATTCAAAAATGATATGTTCTTGTAGAAATGATGGCTCCTTGTTGAGTATGTCTAGTCAGCCACTGCCCGTGCCCAATACAAGCCGACGGTCCATTACAGATGATCGATTCTCGGGCGCCGGTTCGACGGCTTCCGATAACATCGCAGCGCAGCCCAGTTCGAGTCATAAATCTAACTTCAGGTTAGTACACTTGATATGAATAAATAGATTTTTATTCCATGCCCTTTAATAGCATAACAGCGTCAATGAGCACCGACAATTGTGATAGCATTGATTCCATTGAAGACGAGGAGAAAATAAAGGATCTGTTGAATGTATTCCAAGCTCAGGATCGTGCTGCGATACAACGTATACCGGCATCGAACAATGTCGATGATTTGTCGCTGATGGTAAAACTGTATCAGGCGGGTTACTTTAAGAGCGAACACCATCTAGAGGAGATCATGTACTTTGAGAACCTAAGGCGATGGCAGCTTCTGCAGTTGCTCGATAAATTCCGCGATGTTCTTATTATTTATGAGACCGAGGACCCAGCGATTGCATCGATGTACCAAAACACTGTGAACTTTAATTGAATTGTCGTGCTGTTCGATACACCGTGCAATGTGTGAACCAATGTTTTTGTATATTTTTTTTTTATTTTTTACTTTATGTTGAAAGCAATCACTTGTCTATATAAATAAGCAATTTATGTAATTTTAATTTTTAACTGTGGATCCTTTTACTTTATTCCTCAAGAAGCTGGCGAAATGCACCTCTAAATCAAGCCTTATTGGCGATTAAGCTAATTATACGGACGTATCAAATGTCTAGAAAGACAGCCTAGGATAGATTCATACTTAAATAAAAGAAACAAAATATATCCAACTGTTTATTTAGCGAATATGAAAGTATTTTCATATTTACAGTATAAAGCTTTTGGAAAGACGACTTTCGTTTGGAAATTCGAATGTAAAGTCATTTTCGGGCGCTGGGCACGTAGGATGAAGAGTACGCCTGCACCGTTTAGGCGGAGTTGGTATTCCAATGCTTTCCATAGGATCGATGCTCGATGATGTTTGCATTCTAAAACATGAGAATAAACACATTATGTAAATAAAGAGAACTTGCCTCACCTCTGGGAAATATTGGCTTTCTTCTGTAGCAATGTATTCAGCACTGCCGCAAGCTGAATGTGTTCTTGCTTAATTCTTTGTTTACAGATATAACTTTTTCGACACTCCTCCTTAATGCGATCCCTTTCATTTTCCAACTCTCGAGCGTAGTCGCCCTAAGTAATTTATATTATTCAACCATTTAATAAGTGGTAGTTATGTCTTTACCATTTTCCTGCAACCGGTCATAAAATGATCTCTTTGCTTCGTTTGAAATTTAACGACCGAATGGGCTTTCACAACATTTAGACTCCAGGGTCGTGGATGAAAAAGCTCCTTTAGCTTGGGATGTAAATCGTTGCAAATTAGACGTCTGCCAGAATTCTTCTTACATATTGGACACTCGACTTGATCTTGTTTTACTAAATATGAAGAGTTAATACTAAAGAAAAAATTAACTTTATGTGAGGGATATTTACCAATTCGTCCACATTTTTCACATGTGATATGGAAACATGATAAAATGAATATTTTTCTTTCTTTTTGGATGTAGTTCACAAAACATAGGTTACAGTGGATCCAGAAGGATTTTGGGGATTGTTGGTGCGAAGACATATTTTAATTTAATTGGTCCGTAACATGAAACAAAAGTAACGACATGAGAGGTGAAGTTTTTTTTTTCTTGTATTTTGTAGAGAATGATTACGCTCCTTCCTTTTCCGTTGAAGATTGTAGTAGATTAGCTGATTTACAAATAAGTTGATAATAAAACTAACGTTATTTACTTTTTGACGCATTTGTTAATCGAATCGATTTGTTGCTCTCAGAGCACTTTTTTTTTGTTCTCAGAGCACTTTTTATGTTAGTTTAGTACAAAAAAAAGCTATATTTTTCAGATTTTTTCCGAATCTGGATTTTTTATCAGATTTGCTTCAGATTTACCATACATGTACGTTTGAGTTTGACAACTAGTGGAGTTTGTTTACATTTTTGTGAAATTTTTCAACTAAAAAGAAAGGAATTGCATCGGTTTGATCTATTTTTTGTTAATTATTTATGTACAAATGTTTAGAAATCAATCTGAGCGAGCATTTTGAATGTTTTCATATAAAATTTAACCAGTGAATGGAAAACGCTTAGAAAAGTGTCGTAGGCTACACATACTCCAATCGCACAAATATCAACACAAAAAAGAGCAAGTGTTTTTTATGTTCGATTAGACACACAAAATCTGAGATCTGAGAGCGAATCTGAAGAAGCCCAATCGAATACCACATAAAAATCGCCAAGGCACCATCACCGTTTAATAACTATTCTAGTTGATAATTGTACTAAAAGTGAATTTTATTCATCAATTATTATCAGAGTAGGTAGGTACTGGATCAATCTCCATAATCTACTGGCGAGCGTAAATTAAAAATATTAGGTTATAAAAAAACGAAGTGAACGCTATCTTGGCTAACGAATTATGTTTCGTGAGTTTTTTTTTATTTCTTTGTATAATAAAAAACAGTTTCAATATTTTTCGCTACTATGTGAAACTAACTAAACTAAAATAGGGAATACCTAGATAGATGATTTACAAAAGTATTTTTGTATCAAGGTATGTGCGCCACTTGACAGCTTCATCATCTGTTCTGTACGAAAATTAGTTATTTACGATGGGGTTTGCTTTAAATTTAATTATTCTTACAACAGTTTCGAAAATAGTATTATCTTCGTCTTTTTTTGTTTTTGGAGAATAGTAACTATTTCACCGTCAGACGAATGCTGCGACGTCGATCATTCAACAGGAAACATCGAATTGCTAGCGAACGAAATTTTCTTCGGGTATAACGGTACCGACAAGCAGATAAATTTCACAACAATAGGTAAAAAAGAGTTCTATTATACTCACAGTTTACCATTGCAAAATTTAAGAAAATTGCAACCATGTCGCCACCTTAAAGTGACTGTAAGAAGCATCCACTTGACATACTGAACATAGCCAAAGCGGATGTCGCCGTTAAGCCATATTTCTTCGTTAAGCATGAATTCACCAACACTCCCCCGAAAGGGATAGAAGCCAACTCCAACTACCTGCATCCATTTCACTCTCGCCAACAGCGTTTACATAAAACCCACTACTATGCCCTCCTCGCACATATCACTCACCCATCTCTTTCCATTAATGAAAATCCCAACGAAACGTATACCTTCGTCGTTTTTATTTTCAATGTATATATTTTTCTCTACTTTAATTGGATTTGCTGTATTGGTGATCGAAAAAATAACACTTGAATGGCCGCCATTTACTGAATTTGTAGGCACTTGGGAAAATCGTCAGATTTTTCAAGTCGATTTACTCTGGGATAATTCCACAAAAAATTATAAAAAAATAGTGCAAACCACAGTGAATTTAAGCAGTTTTCAAGTAAACATTGAATTTTGTTGCTAATTTAAGTGAAAAACGATTAAAAACGTTCGAAAATTTTGTTGACACTTTCCCCCATAACTCTATACATTCGCTCTTGGTAGCCAACCAACATTTTTTTCTTTTCGATTAGTGCAGACTTTGTCGCGGGTGTTTCTATTCTCAAATATGATAAGTTCTTCAACCATTTAACCGACGTCAACGTTTTGCAACTGTACGCTATCAATTCTAATTGCAAATCGGTTTAATTCGAATAAATAATAAAATCCATTTCAAATATATTGAAATAAATAACAGAACAAATTTAGAAAGAAAAACATTTTCGTGTGAAATTTTTGTGGGGCGAATTTTCTTTGTAACGCAGGAATTTTCCAGTAACGGTGGCGATTTTAATGTAAGTAATATTAAAAAAAGTTTTTCTCTATTATTAGCGAGTGCAATTGGACATGTGAAAAAACAAATAAGAATGGATGTAGTGTGTGGCACTCGATATATTTAGTTGTGCTGCATTGCTCAAAGTTAATATGGCGATTTAATTAGTTTAGTGGCTATATCAAAGTACTTGCCGAACCTTAAAAGTTTTTGGTGTTTACAACTTTCGCAAATTTAAAAAAAAGGGGGCCTTGCATTTCCTGTAAATTAGTGACGATTTCCCTGTGCGAGTTGGCATTTGACACATTTTCTTGCCAAGTCGGCAAATAGAGCCTTTAAAATTGTGGTTTCCTTATAGGACATGCATTTACAAGGCGTTGGGTGAGATTTTTTTGCAAAAAATTCGCATTTGAGTGGTGTTTTGCGCGATTTTTCTTCCAAAATTTGTAGTGTAGCCATTTTTATTTTTCTCGTCGCCATATTTAATGTGGGGAAGAAAATTTTGAACGAAGAAAAAAATGTCAGGTTTTCCTGTGTAGTTGTGTAATGGGAACAAATGCATACACAAATTTGTTAGGCAAGTGTTCGTTTGCGCATGGCACGAATACAATTGCTTTGTATTCAAACGCGTACGTGCAACTGTATGAGGTGGTGGCAGCCATTTTTGATTTGAAATTGGTAGGTAATAATTATGTTCCCTGTTAGCCGAGTGTTAGAGAAGGACAGTATAATTGTGGGTTTTGCTTTCGCCTTATGTTTGTATTTTTACTGTGATATTTTTCGCATTTTCTCGTTTACTCCGCATTAAATTCCTTTGATATGAAGTTGGCAGCATATAGCCTGGACTCGGTTTTCGCTTTTCGGTTTTTGGAGTAGAGCAAGCGAAATAAAAATAAATGGTAGTGTTCGGCTTTTGCTGAAGGGGGGAATTAAAAATCAGAATTCGTCATTCGATCTCTTTTACACTTGTAGGAGACTTGGCGTGTGCGCGAATACTTTATTATATTCAGCTCGCACATCTTTTTTTATACGAATTTGATTTTGCGTTGCTTTTGCTTGATTTATTTTGCTCTCAAGAATTGTTTTTTTCTTTTTACGCTGGGTCTTTATTCATCTGGGGGATTGTTTGGTGCGCTTTGATTTGCACTTATTGGTGTTGTACTTGTACGTTGTACTCTTCTATTACTGCTTCAGCTAGAGACCCGCTCGTCTTTTGGCCGTCACTATCGTCGAGATTTGTATTTAATTTCCTCGACTACCTACTTGGTTTGTATAAATACATTTTGAGCAGCAATTTTTTATGTGTGGAGCAGCGCCTTTCTCATTTTTATTGCTCATAGCTGGTGTTAGAGGATCTGGGTTTCTTTGCTAGATGATGCTGGCAGAACAGAAGTTATAGCTAGAGAAGTAGTATACGGCTCACAGGGGAAGCAATTTCTTTGTCATCGCCACGTTGGAAGTTGATTTTTTGGATTAGTGCAAATTGATCTGTTGTTTACACTTACTGTGTTTATTGACATGCTATAATGCAATTGGAAGTAACTGCACAATCCGAATTCCAAAACACTAGAATTTTTCTCGAGCGACCAAAGATAAAAAATAATAAATTGTCGACGTGAAACGTCAAATTGAAAGAGCAATCTAGTACAATTTTGGTATTTTCCCTTGGGCTGAGTATACATTTATGTTAAAAGAATTAATGTCGTTTTCGATTTGGTTGTTTACCCAAAATTGATCTGTTTGATAAATTTTTTGAGAAAAATAAATTTTTTTTTGATCGAGATTACTTTTCCTTGTTTTCATGTTCGATTTACCAAAAAAATCAATTTTTTTTTTGATCTGGGCACTGAGAAATCTTGATTTTTTTTTTAATTAAACACATGCTTTGACTGATACCAATGTGTATGACACACACTGGCGGTTACGAATGTTAATCGTTGGAAAGATTGCTTTTTTTAACTGAATTACCTATTCATTTTTTAAATGTGTGAAAATAAATTGAAATGGACTTCCAGTGCAAGTGAAAACAAAATTTGTTTGCGGCCAACTCAATACAAACAAGAACCAATAAAATTCGGATTTAATGTTCGATTTGGCAGCAGAAATCTTATCTCTGATCAAAATCTGAAAAGCCAAATCGCAAATATATGTTATCGTCATCATTATTATATTAATACGTGAACATCCAAAGTTTCCGCACCCTTTTTTTTTTAGTATTTTTTATGAAATAAGGAGTAACATAAAATCATTCGAAAGGTACTGTGCCCTAGATGTGCCCAAACAAATAATCGTGGGTTTGTCGCCATTAGGCCTGGTAAAATTAAATTAAGAATTTCCCCATACAAAACGCATACCTAACGACTTTCACATCAAAGCGAATTGCGAGTAAATCAATTTAACTGTGTTTATGAATTGAAAATTGATATTTTTTCTAGTACAAAATTAATATAAGATTTAATCTAAAAAATTCCTGAGAACCTTAAATATTTAAATAGCGAAATTTACAATTACAGCAATTTTAAGTTGGATTGAAAGTTCTTGACGCGATATGCCACTTTATTCACAATCCGCATAATACAGCCGCGATTCACAAACACACCAATGAAAAAGTCGTTCAAACTTATGTCGTTTTCCATTGGGGCAGAAAAGGCTATTTTTTCAGATTCAGAGCAGTCTGAAAAATAGATAAAAATGTATTTACATGTGTCCGCTGCAATGGATATCAACATAAATTGAATAGATTTTTATAAACACAAATTAAAATTTAAGAACAGCTGACTTTTAAAATACGCACCACCAAAGAGAGACGCAGAAATGCAAAGAAAGAAAAATCTCGTTTTATGTTCCATTGGGCACACAAATCTGAAATCTGATAGCAAAATCTGAAAATCCCAATGGAAAACTACATTAACCATTAAAAATGTCAGAAACTACGAATATTCGCTTGTTCGCAATTCGCAATTCATTCTCATATGAATACATAGTTCTTTTTGCCAAATTACCATAGTAACGTATTCAAATATGAATTACCTTAGATTCGAACCTGTTTTCGATGGAGCGCCTCATTTACCAATAAAGTAATGCGATTTCGGTACCCCTAAAAGTAAGCATTTGTATAATTTTAATTCAGGGACATTTATGGTTATGGTATTATGGTGGTTCGATGATGCTACTATGGAAACGAACATTGTTCTACTATGGAAACGATCATTTTTTGACAATAATTTTCTTAACAATCAAAGTTTCCGTACACTTTTTTAGTACTTATTATAAAAGAAAGCAAATGAAACCATTCAATAATAAGGTATTACATTGTTTTTAAAGGCAGGGTCGATTTTCGTAGTATAATAAAGGGTGATTTTTTAAGAGGTTTAGAACTTTTTTTAAAAAAAAAACACAAAAAATTCGAAAAAATGAATGAAATATTTATTTGAATCGATAGTTTGAACCTTGCAATTTAATGTTTAAAGATAATTTCATGCAAATGTTGACCGCGGCTGCGTCTCAGGTAGCCCATCCGCTGAGTCCAATTTTGGCATACTCTTTCACACATATCGGCCGGTATCTCACGAATGAATGCATGGATGTTGGCTTCCAGTGCGTCAATCGAAGCGGGCTTGTCCCTATACACATTAGCCTTGGCATACCCCCACAAAAAATAATCTAATGGTGTCAAATCGCACGATCTAGGCGGCCAATTGACCGGCCCGAAACGTGAAATTAACTGTTCACCAAACTCGCCTCGCAATTGCGCCATTGTTTCGCGTGCTGTGTGGCATGTGGCACCGTCTTGTTGAAACCACATATCATGCAAGTCAAGAACTTCCATTTCGGGCAAAAAAAAGTTTGTTATCATCGCTCGGTAGCGTTCACCATTGACAGTAACGCTGCGATTCGCATCATCTTTGAAGAAATATGGCCCAATAATGCCGCCGGCCCATAAACCGCACCAAACAGTGGCTTTTTCGGGATGCATTGGTAGCTGTTGCAATGCTTCTGGCTGATCTTCACTCCAAATGCGGCAATTTTGCTTATTTACGTACCCATTCAACCAAAAATGAGCCTCATCGCTGAACACAATTTTTCGATAAAAAAGCGGATCCTCGGCCAGCTTTCCAAGAGCCCATTCACCAAAAATTCGGCGTTGTGGTAGGTCGGCTGGCTTTAGTTCTTGCACCAGCTGTATCTTAAAAGGCTTTACGCCCAAATCCTTCCGCAAAATTTTCCACGTAGTGCTGTAACAAAGGCCTAACTGCTGGGAACGGCGCCGAATCGACATTTCGCGGTCTTCTGTCACACTAGCTGATACAGCCGCAATATTTTCTTCACTACGCACAGTACGTAAACGTGTTGGTGGTTTAATGTCCAACAAAGTAAATTTGGTGCGAAATTTGGTCACAATCTTCCGAATAGACTGCTCAGAAGGTCGAGAATGCCGATCATAAAATGGAAGCAGCGCGCGATGAACATTTCGAACCGAGCACGAATTTTGATAGTAAAATTCAATAATTTGCAAGCGTTGTTCATTTGTAAGACGATCCATGGTTAAATTGCAAACCAAACTGAAGCTGTTTGACAGTGACACAAGGTACTAAACACACGTCAGCTGTCAAAACCAGTGTTGCCAAAACCAAACCAGCTAAAAAATCACCCTTTATGTATATTGTATATATGTATATATAATTAAACATTTTTGGTACATATTTGATTAGCTTAAGAGTTGTAGCGTATCGTAGATTTGTTTATTTATGTAGATGTATATAGCTGGCTGGGAATTCGAGGACATGTAATGTAGCATCCAAAAGTATAACGGTCCATACAGAAACGAATGACAGTAGATAGTAGTAGATAGAAGCTAGTCGTATAAATTGGATGCTTGCTTAGGTAATTGCTATTTTTTTTTATCTAGGTAGGTACCTAATCAGAATCTTTAACAATAGTTGTGTCGAACGTCAGCTGGACAACAGTTAGACCAACGGCAACGTGCGACTTTCACTTCATGAAAAATTGCCTTATGAAGCAGTTTAAACCGTCAGAAGAAAAACTCGAAAAATAAGTATAAACAGTACAACCTAAATATATTTTAGATATCTAACAGTTTCAAAAAATACGACCCACCATTTACTCTACGTGTAGTAGATCTCCGTCAGAATTGACAGTTTATCCTGATAAATTATCTGAATTTGCGACAAAATATAGCGGTACATTTACATCAAGGATATGCTCGCATCCAACTAAAACGTTCAATTATCAAATCCAAAATATGTTTCTTAGTGGCGCTAAAAGATTTCATTAGATCAAATAACGAATTTCAAATTATGGCATAGAAAGCTTCTGTGTGTGCACATGTATAGTCTTCATATACAGAATTTAAAATGCCATCATATAATTAGTCAAAAGTATACTTGTTAGATACATCACATATTACAACGACATATTTCTATGACGTTTACATAGCACACCTACAGAAAAGCTGCATTCAAGTGGATTAACATTTTAATTTCTGCGCATTTCAGGAACATTACTCAAAGTATTCTCTCTTTATTGTGTAATTTCCAAAAAAAACAACAAGAAAACACTAATTGCAAACTTCTAACCTCAACTTTTCACTATTGCGCCTTTGCAAAGATACCGTCATGCGTAGTTTTTATTTTTTTGCTATATTGAATTGTAAATATAACAATATCACAACACGGTGTGCTTTGTGTGTGTGCAGCCATCAAACAATAAAAACTATAAGCTTAAAAAACTACATTTCCAATACAACAACAAAAAAGAAGTGTACATGACCAAAGAGCACGTCGCTGTTGACGGTCCACAGTACATTCACTTGAGTATACATAAAATAAAATGCACATATAAATACAAAAGCGATATAATGAAGCAGCAGAGCAACGGCGGCAGCGACGGCGAATAGCGTTGGACAAATTTGAATAAAGTTCATAGCGCAAAGACGGCCACGAGCACGACATAGAAGTGCAACAGCACACAACAAAGCCTAGAGAAAGGCTAGAAAAAACACCATACTTGTAAGTTAGCAGCAGGCAGCAGGCAGCACCAGTACAGAATTTAGGATACATACAGAACGGAACAGAACAGGGAGAAGAGAATGGTCTTGAATTCAGATTAATTCTTTACAGTCGTTCCTTTGCCTATTCCAATGGGCACCGCATTATATGGACCCCAAGAAGCTGTAACTGAGTTAAAGCTATTTCGTTTAATTGTTTTAGTAAACAATGCCCATATAAACAATTTAAGGGTGACACTCCCGCACACACACCTTTTTACTGTACACCTTATGTACCTCTGACTCGCGCATTTCTGTTTTGTTTTTACATAATTGACATTTTTATTAAATGTCAAATTCGAGAGGAAAACAAAAAATAAATACACATTCCGCCATCATCGAGGACGCGATTGAATCAAATATTGTTCAACAGCAGAGGTTCGGAAACGTAGAGTAGAACTGTGGGCTGTTGCTTGTTGGCAAAATAAAGAGTTTCTGTGATTTGTACAATACAAAAAAGCAACAACAAATAAATATATAATACAAGCGAGTTTCCGGCGAATTTACTGAAAAACGAAAGTTGGATTTGTGTTGTATGATCACACATCAGAGAGAGAGACAGCGAGCAGTGCGCAACGAATTCGGCGTTGAGGCTAACGAGATGGCTCTAGGAGGGGTGTCGTAGTGTCGTGTATGCTGTTGTCGATTGAGCAATCATCAATTTGAATACGAATCAAGATGCGAGATTTTGATCTGATTTACATACATACATTGTGGGCGAGAGGAATGCTTAATGGTATTCAATTTATATTTTGCAGTCCCCTGCCAAAATAACGTGCTCCACTGTTTCACTTGGATAATTTTAAATAGCGCATCTGTTAAGCCATATAAAAATAGTATTCACTCATAATATGACTAATTATTAATGGTGATTAGTTTAGTGCTGTGTATTCGCCGTATCTGTGGCGGATATACCATAATGTATACGAAAAAGCCATGGCAGCCGTTATCAGTGGTTGGGAAGTAGAATTTCGATAGTTTTATTATTATTTCCTAGAATAGAATCGCCTATCAGTTGCACTAGATTTGGAAACGTAGAACTGTCATTCTTTAAAAAACATAACCCTCCTCCAGTCGGGTAAAAAGGTGCCGAATCAAATGTTTGAACACAATATGTCCGTTTGCTTACAGAATTAATTATCCTCCTTCTGGGTCCACTCGGTTAAAAAGGTGCGGATTCAAATGTTTGAACACAATCCGCGATACTAATAATCATTTTTAGTGTCCAGGGTAAATTTTTCGAACTCAAAATGGTGCAATTTTCCATACAAAATTGCAAATTGTGACCTACAAAATATTTTGTGTGAAGGTTAAAAATGATAAATATGTCCGTTTGCTTACAGAATTAATTCCCTCGGAAGTTTCCACAGATATTTTTTTAAATACATAATGCAATAGTTTGCCGCGACATCAAATGTAAGCAGTAATATTAGTAATAGACATGTAATAATTATATTTGATGTTAATTGTTACTGTATTAATCACTAAAAAATTGAGCAATAATTGTAGGTTCTATTCGACTTAAGCGCTGGTGTCTGTAATTATTGCAGTAGTCGATATATATTTATGTACTTATCACTAAATCGATTTATGTGTGATTATAGGCAAAATGTAATCACTTACTTTTCTGACACATCCTTATATAACGCTATGAAAGTATACATTATGTGCATAAGCCGCCTTGAACGTTGCTAAAATTGGAATACATAGTGAGTCAAATGCGCTATAGTTAAAGTTGTATATATAAGTTACTTGAAAAAAGTTTTGATTGGATAGGCGATCCTTTATTGGATCTAATTAGTGTTAGTATTGGTTCTTTAAATTGTATTTTCTTTCCCTGAAAACAATGAATAAACCACCCAATGCTTTTAATCAAAATGCACGCCCGACGACACAACTATCTTTACGTACTGTCAGGGCAGTTCTGATAGGTCAGAAGTGCATACTATTTTGTCTGCTTTAAGAAATTGGAAGAGAATACAAAGCAAACAATTTTACAACTACAAGTAAGCTTCAAATTCAAAGCTGCCAGTTAAATCTGATTTGATTGCATAGAAGTAATCCAGCTTAAGCCAATAAGCGATTTATATTTATATTTATATTTCTCGCTCTTACATGATGATAGTATGTTCTGAAGATTAATTTACTAAGTGGGTACTGTTTAAAATACTAGTTAGATACAAAACCTGACAACTTCTTGACGCGTAATGTACTTTGATTCGTGGCAAAAAAAATCTAAATTGAATGTCTGTCGCATCGCTCTAAAGTCAAAGTATATCGTTTTTATTCACGACAAAAAATAAAAATCTTTTAACTAAAGCACAATGATATACTCGTATAGACAAAGTCAAAGGCGAATTGAAGTAGGTACCATCATAAACGATAAGTATTGCCTTTCGCTTTTATTAGCTACTCCATGGACAATTTTTTTTTAAATAAGAACACATGCATATATGCAAATCCATATCGAAGGAAAGGAGTTAAGGATGCATTATAAAGGGTGATTTTTTAGCTGGTTTGGTTTTGGCAACACTGGTTTTGACAGCTGACGTGTGTTTAGTACCTTGTGTCACTGTCAAACAGCTTCAGTTTGGTTTGCAATTTAACCATGGATCGTCTTACAAATGAACAACGCTTGCAAATTATTGAATTTTACTATCAAAATTCGTGCTCGGTTCGAAATGTTCATCGCGCGCTGCTTCCATTTTATGATCGGCATTCTCGACCTTCTGAGCAGTCTATTCGGAAGATTGTGACCAAATTTCGCACCAAATTTACTTTGTTGGACATTAAACCACCAACACGTTTACGTACTGTGCGTAGTGAAGAAAATATTGCGGCCGTATCAGCTAGTGTGACAGAAGACCGCGAAATGTCGATTCGGCGCCGTTCCCAGCAGTTAGGCCTTTGTTACAGCACTACGTGGAAAATTTTGCGGAAGGATTTGGGCGTAAAGCCTTTTAAGATACAGCTGGTGCAAGAACTAAAGCCAGCCGACCTACCACAACGCCGAATTTTTGGTGAATGGGCTCTTGGAAAGCTGGCCGAGGATCCGCTTTTTTATCGAAAAATTGTGTTCAGCGATGAGGCTCATTTTTGGTTGAATGGGTACGTAAATAAGCAAAATTGCCGCATTTGGAGTGAAGATCAGCCAGAAGCATTGCAACGGCTACCAATGCATCCCGAAAAAGCCACTGTTTGGTGCGGTTTATGGGCCGGCGGCATTATTGGGCCATATTTCTTCAAAGATGATGCGAATCGCAGCGTTACTGTCAATGGTGAACGCTACCGAGCGATGATAACAAACTTTTTTTTGCCCGAAATGGAAGTTCTTGACTTGCATGATATGTGGTTTCAACAAGACGGTGCCACATGCCACACAGCACGCGAAACAATGGCGCAATTGCGAGGCGAGTTTGGTGAACAGTTAATTTCACGTTTCGGGCCGGTCAATTGGCCGCCTAGATCGTGCGATTTGACACCATTAGATTATTTTTTGTGGGGGTATGCCAAGGCTAATGTGTATAGGGACAAGCCCGCTTCGATTGACGCACTGGAAGCCAACATCCATACATTCATTCGTGAGATACCGGCCGATATGTGTGAAAGAGTATGCCAAAATTGGACTCAGCGGATGGGCTACCTGAGACGCAGCCGCGGTCAACATTTGCATGAAATTATCTTTAAACATTAAATTGCAAGGTTCAAACTATCGATTCAAATAAATATTTCATTCATTTTTTCGAATTTTTTGTGTTTTTTTTTTAAAAAAAGTTCTAAACCTCTTAAAAAATCACCCTTTACATGCATTACGCGCATTTCTATTTGTACGAGTAGGCATATCAACCCGTCATGATAAAAGTCATTGAAATCAAATCTATGGGTTACAGTTGCACGCACGACTACATTTCTCATGGTTTTCGCGTTAATAAGAAAAACTATAGTCAACATTTCGTACCACCAAATCTATTTGCCCTCATACATCTCCATTTCGTTTTCTTTTCCTATATCATTTTTTACTAATTCGCTGTATTTATCCAATTGTGTATTTGCTGTCTGCATATAGTAGTAACGCAGTGTTTGTTATCGATTTTACTAGTTTAGTTGTATGTACCTACCTAGATGATACAGGCTGCTAATATAGCACGCTCCGTCTATCTTTTGAGAGCAAGTTATCTTTCAAAACGTATACCTGACACACTGTTGGCTTTTTTCGTTTTGTTTGTCTTAATCTAATTTCACTATAGTGACGTAAGAATACTTTTCCAAAATATGTACACCGTATCACCAGCAGCAGTCGAAAAAATCTATCTTATGCGCTGCAGTGCTGCACAAAATATAACTTCTTCTCTTTGTCGGACGTTAACTTTGCTATGTTGTTCAACCTGTTTTATTTTATTTTGTTTGTGGCTTTTCTTTTTTTCCACTATCTATCTCTATGGATATGGAAGTGTCGATTTGCTGCATATGTTCAATTTTTCCAATGTTTTTTTCGCCATGCCAATTATTGAGTGTCTTGGAGGTTTCTCCCATCATTCGTTTAAAAGTTCGCTGTTTTTTTTTTTTTTTAAGCTAGGCAAGCGCCCTTCGTTTCATCGCTGATTCCTTTTGGATGCAAGGTTTTGATGTGAACTGATTCCAAAATTGTTCTTCCAGACCACCCCTTCACGTTGCTGGCTATCAATACCTTTTTGAACTTTTCTGTATCTGATTGCATTTACTTTATTTTGGTTGGGTTTATCGAACATGCGCACAATGACAACAATCTGGAACTTGTACCACTTTTTCTTTTTTTCTTGTTTCTTCGTTGTATTTTCTCCTTTTTTTTATTAAAACGAGAGAACAAGACAAAGAATACTCCCCCAAAGACCTACCATCAGAGTATAACCAGCAGCAGCAATGGCAAAACAATAATAATTGTTTTGAATTGAGCTTTATTGGGCTCCTCTATGCCAGAAAAATATACATCCCTAATTATTCTTACTCTTTCTTATTGCTGATTACGGTTTATTGCAAAAAAAACCCATGTAGGAATATTGTAAAAGTTATAAAGTCGAATTGTTTAATGTATTTGTTGTTGATGTGATTAAACAATTGAGGAAGTAGGGTGCTATACGTGTACCTGTACATTTTGTTGAAAACATACCACTGAATAGGATGGTGTTCACGCATGATTTATGGGTGTACTATGTATTTTTTTATAAAAATTGTAGAGATGTATGTAGGTATGTGCCTACATATTTTTTGGTTAAATAAAAAGCTAGGGTTAGCTTTCACATGAAATCAATATTCTATAGAAAAAAAAAATATCAGCAGCAGTCTTGGATGTGAGGAATGAAACATACATTTTTCTATGTATTGTATACGTTTGTTCTTTTACGTTAGTTATGTTTATTACATCAAAAAAATATCTAGGATCTAAAACTGCAGTCAAATGGATGTATAATAATTTGCGATGAATAACACAAAAATATTGGCTGGTTATCGTTTTGCTTGACTTATATGGAGTGTAAATAGCAGAAATCACAGTAACCACATTCTATTGATCAGAAAACGTATTATACTTGCAAAGAATAACTCCCAGCCAAACGATATTTGTTTCAATCTTAAAATATTGTAGGTAGTTTGAACACAGTAACAGTTTTCGCAGATGACCATTTGCAGCACTCGCAGAAAGGCCGCCGAGGTTTATAGATCAGTTGAAAGTGACCTGATGGAGAGTAAGCCACAATTTATTTCCATGATTTGATCAGATGAATGTGAGTCCGGTTCACAAGAATGCAGATCCCTACAGATGCATCAGTCTCTGTTCTCAATTAGGGTAATAAAGCGCACGCTCAAACAACTGTTGAATGTGTTTGTTTCTGCAAAGAAAAATATTATTTTCCTAATGATGAAAGCGGAAAGAAATGTCAACCGCGGTTAAAAAAGTAGTGCCAAGTCGTTGTTAGCAGAGACAATACTAAGACCACCAACTCCGGCCGATTTCCCGTTACTTAGCCTAAAAGCTATATTTTTATGGAGTGTTCACGTTTGGTGCGCTAGTATTCTTACATAGAAAATCGTATTGACAAATGTCACGAAACTTCAAAAATTCTGCTCACCAACACACTCCCAGGAGATATGAGACACTGATCTGGGCAAAGTTGCTGGCAGAGTTCATAGAATTTTATCCGTTTTAATTTTAAATTGTTCGTTACGTGCGAATAATATTTTTTTTTTAGGAATAAGTGTACATTTGCTTAATATGTTCATGAAAAATTAACAATGTAGATTGGTTGAGGGAAAATGAAAACATTTTGAGCAAATTTTCTTCATTATTTAAGAAAAATTTACACACGAAATCGAAGTTAATGATATCCAAAAGCGGAAAATACACAACCATGTTTGTCCTAATATGTTTCTAGTATATAGAACATCAACTTTAGATAGTTTTACTAACCAAACAAATCAAATTATTCGCCTTTTAACAATTTATAATAACTAACCAATGGCGTTCAGTAATGAAAAAAAAATGGTATTCTTTGTATGTTTTTGCATGTCACACGGATTCTTTTTTGACATAACACCGATAGGAAAACAAAATGGCGAATTTGAAAAAAAACTGAGGGGGCCAGCGGCAAGAGGATTGTGAGTTGGGGGTCTCAGTATGGTTTGTCTATGGTTGTTAGTATTGAATGCCGCTTCCATTGACAGATTTTGGGGGAGACTGCATTGCAGTGCGATCAAGTTTGTTTTTGGGTGACATTTTTGACAGCTTAGAACTCAGTTACAGTTGGAGCAATATAAAATTTTTTTTTTTTTTTGCGTTTAGACGGTCGTAGGTCATAACAAAAAACGTGTCAGAAAAAAAATGTTTTCTTAGGAAAACAATTACAACAAATCAACCACCACTGATAGGATTTCAACAGAAAAAAAATTTTGACAGATGGAACAGTTAAGAAATAAAATATTTAAGTGGAATGATTTGGTTTTTGTTTTGTGGATTGACTGAGAATTTGATCGAAAAAAGTTTTTCGTACGGAAAATTTAATGATCATTTGCTTATTTTTTTTATAAACTAACTGCCTTAATAAGAATCCTTTTTCGATATCCCCCGACATCAATCAGTCGCAGAATTTATTTATAAGATTTGCAGTATAATAAATGTGAGCAAATAATTAAATTTTTTGTATGTATGCTTCAATATGTGTTTTTAGTGCAAAATTAAGCAAAAAAACAAGGACGTCAAATCGATGCGTCGTCGCATATAATTTTTTTTTTCTACCGAAAACGGACACCTCGTAATTTGAGGCTCCGACAGAGTACCTATGCGCCGCGGAGAAATTCCTGTTCCGACGGATACCTGGTTAGGCCCGATTGTGAACTAGCACATTTTGGTAACTTGTTTTTTGAAGATACTGCCTCAACAAATATGAAGTAAATATAAAATCACACCCACTATCCAAGCAAAATAAGTTTATATACAGTCAACTCTCGATTAACCGGGGTGCTCGGGACGGAGCTCGTACCGGGAAATCGAAATTCCCGGATAATCGAAAATTGTATTATCAACGAATAAATCAACTTTTTACAATATTTTTCCATTTATTTGTAATAAGATTTTGTACTTTGAAACAGTCAACAAACTAAAAAAACATAATAAGAAAGACAACACCTACAGATACGTTTCTACACGTGTGGATAGAAAAAATACGTAGTATTTACAAAAAATGATCACGGATAATAGAGTGAATCCCGGAAAATCGATTTCTAAATTAATAAATTTTTGAAAAAAAATGTCCCGGTTAATAGAGTTGCCGGTTAATAGAATGCCGGATAATCGAGAGTTGACTGTATTTTGAAAGCGGCAGATCTACCCCCCGTTTTTTTTTGTCTGGACTTTCCTTGTAAACACTGGGTGCAAGGTCAATTGCAAATTTTAGACCAACCAAAAGAGAGACAAAAGAGAGACAAATGATGACAGACTACTGTCGGAATTATTCAACTAGAAATCTGAACGTCCCCACTTTTAGCAATTGAAAACAAATCTTATTGATGCGTCGCAAACGTGATGTACCAACTGGTTTATACATTTAAAAAAAAACAAATTGTTTAATTGGTGAACGGCTAACAACAACAATATTTCTTTTTCTTCTTCTAGATGTACTAAACAACGCTTCTGATAAGGAATGAACAAAGTAACAACTTTTCATCGAAAAAACTTTAAAAGACACTAAGACCAAAGCCCATCATAATCTGTACACAAATTTACATTTTTAAAGCGGAATTTTGTTTTAAACTCAGTAATGTTATCAGATGTGATGGCTTATAATGTAATGTCAACAGAAACTAGAAATTCTCTTGATAGCACTAAACTTAGCCCCCATGATTTTGGGGGCCCACCATCTGGGTTACTATTACCGATAAAGCCAGATGATAATAGTTAAGTGTTGAACTAAAAAAAAAGCAAAAAAAAACAGTTTTAAAGAAAAAGTCTCGAAAAAAAAAAGGAAAAAATTATTTCTAAAAAAAATTTAACTTTGAAACGGAGTTATAAAGTAGAACCAAATACATTTAAAAGTAGTTAAATAATCAAAAAAAAAAAGAAAAGAATAAAAACCCGTTTAATTTAAGTTTTATTTGTTTTAACAAAAACGAAGAGCACCCTTTAACGTAAACCAGACTTTAAGACGAATGCTAAGGGTCCTCAAAGCTCGTCGCAATGCCATTACAATCGTCGGGTATTATTGTTGTTGATAAAACATCGGTTATAGCTGCCTCTGGCACAACAACAACCCTAACCAATAACAAGTCGAATCTGCAGCAATTCTACGAATTTTACGATGTCAACGATGGCGGCGGCACCACCAGCACGGTTGGTAATATCATCAGTGAGCCGAATAATAACATCAATAGCGGCAGCACTGGCAACACAAATCCACTAATGCGTCGACATCAGCGGACGATCTCGTCGTCGTCATCATCGTCGACCCATTCGCCATCGTCTACTTCAATTCAGCAGCATAAGCATCATCAGGTTGTTACCACAAATTTGCAAACCCTTGCCTACAATCAACAGCAACAACAGCAGCAGCAAATTAATCAGCAACAGCACCATCAACAATCAAATCATCATGTAGGTGGATCGTCATCGTCTTCGGGTGGGTCTCAGCAATTGATTGTGAGCGAGGAGTACATAGAGCATGCGCAAAGCGGAAGCAATAACTCAACGTCGGGAGGCAATGGCAATGGTAACGTCATGATATCAACGACAAACGACGTATTGAATCAGCAGATCATCAAAATTGTCACTGCCGATGGGACAACTGGCAACATGATAATCGATTCGATGGGAAATGTGACGACCACAAATGGTAGTGGCGGCACTGGTAGCAATGGCACACCTAAGGTGCTTTTCAATAATCTGACCGTCCTTTCCAAGCAAGCGAATTCAGGTGGTGGTGCAGGAGTAACAACGGCATCTGGCCATTTAACGCAACAGCAGCACCATCAACAGACGATTAACTTTGTAAATGCGAAGAGCCTTCCGTACATAACGACAACAACTAAGGGTCAGGCAACAACAGTCCAAAAGATGACTACCTACAAAAGCAACAACGTGGCTATAAAGCAAGGCAACAGCACGCAGCAGCATCATGTTTTAAGTACATCGGGGGGTCATACTGTCATCGGTCAACAACAAGGCCAACCGCAACAGCAAGTCGTACAGAAGGTGACGATGCCGCGAAACGTACAGATGGTCACAAGGGTACAGACGTTGGTGGCGCCTCAGCATTCACCTCAACAGCAGCATCTTTCCGCACAACACGCAAATTCCGGCCAGATGGTGATGCAGCAGAAGTACGTTCACAACATTGTTACCGGTGGTGGGAAGACGAATCTGATTAAGAAGTCGACGGGACAATCGATGAAACTGCAGCAACACAAAATCATCAGTACTCAGCAGCCACAGGGTGTAAAAACCTTTATTCAGCAGCAGCCCAGTGGAGGCCCTGGCCAGCAGCAGCATTATCAAACGATCAACATCCACCCGAGTCAGCACCAGACATCGGGCACAGTGACGCCGCAAACAACGCTTAAGCACGTCAAGTCGCAAAAAATCATAAAGCAATACAACAACGCCATTACCAATAGTAGCGGCGCTGTCTCAGTGGCTACACTTCATCAGAACCACTCTGCCAATGCCTCATCTGTAGCGACATCAGGTACATACACAATCAGCAATAAGATCAACAATGTAAGTGGAGCTGGTGTCCACCAACAGCATCATCTGTCAACGAAGATATCCAAACATCCAAAGTATGTGATGCAAAATCACATAGTCATCCCGTCATCATCGAACGCACCGTCCCAAAATCAAAACCATAAAGTAAGCAATGCAGGCAGCAATAGCATTATGGTCAATCAACAGATCCTCAACACAATCAACTCTTGCAACAACAGTTCGGGAACGATAAAGTTTGTCAACGCGCATGGAACCGTCATTCAGCAGCAACAACAACAGCAACAGGCGCCCACGATTATAACCACAACAACCCAAAAAGTGCGAACCAACAGCGGTAGCAGTGGTGGGAGTACCAATCATCAATATCAGCAACAGCAGCAGGTGCACATCACCCAGCAGCAGTTTGTCAGCGCCGATGGTGGCAAGTCTGATGGCAATAACATTTATCACATTTCCTCAACACCAACTGGTGGCTACATCCAAAGTGGAGGTCAACAAAATCCACGGCAGAGTTCTCCACTTCATACAGACGATATAATGATTGTGAACGGAACGCAGATGACCGATGAACTATCGGCAAGGATTCTCCAAAGTATGGCGCAAAAATCGTTTAATAATCAACGATTCCATCAGCAACAACAGCAACCCGCAACAACGAAGATTATTCATCAGCCGAGCAGCATGCCGCCCCCAGCGCAGCTAACTGTACAACAGCAACAACATCATACATCGACATCGAATTTGATTCTGTCGCCCAAAGAATATCCAATCTATGGTGTGCAACAGCAACAGCAATATCAACAGCAACAACAACAACAGAGATTGTGTAACAGTGCGCCAAATAGCCGATCGCAGTCACTGGAGAGAAAGTACCATGATACAACGATTAGCACAAAGAAGGCCGCGACAGAGTACTACAAAGTCAAGTGAGTAGTTTTCGTGCGTTTTTTGTATATCTATTTTCATGTTACTTTTTGTTATTTTTTGTGGCACGCTTTGTGTCGCAAGCTTTTTTGATTTCATTATTACTAACCCATACTTAAAGAAGTCTATTTCCTCTGTATTCTTCCCTAAGGAGCGATACAATCGTCAACCAACAGCAAGCTACAACAGCTTCCATGGCATCGAGAATCCCTGTTGGCACGACTTTAACTCAACATCACCACCATCAGCAACAGCAGCAACAACAGCATCATATACAACAACAACATCAGCAGCAACAACAACAACAACAACAACAACAACAACAACCACAACAACAACAACAACAACAGCATCATCCGCAACAGCAACAACAACAACAGCAGCATCAACATCAGCTTATGATAGCTACTCAGCAATCAGCGGCAGCAGATGACGATGAGCTAATCGGCGAGGAGGTTCGGCCTGTGCCAGTAAATACCAATGATCTACGTTTGCAGGTCTTACAGGCCGTGTTGCAGGATCACACATATGTAGTAGCGATGCCGACACGCTTCCCAATTGAGTTGCCATCGGCGTCAACCGCAGCCTCAGCGAACAGTGCTCCTCAGCCGTCACAGCAACAACAACCTCAAGCGACTGTTGTCACGTCAGTTGTTGCAACTGCGACACCAGTTGTAGGGCAATCAAAGATAACCCCCGACACAAAAGTGGTATATTCCACGAGTGTTTCAGTTAGCGTTGGTAGCGGCGGAACTTCTGCTACAGTGTCTCAATTGTCTATGGCGAATGTCAATGCACAGAATAGCCAACACTCCACAGCAGCTGCGACATCGTACACGATTTATGGACAGCAAAGTAAGCAACTTACTGAAATGCCTCTTGAAAAGCGTATATTTACATTTTTGTTTTTCTAGTTGCGCGTTCTCATCAAGACGATGATGCTCACTCAGCTATTAGCAATGGCTCGACACGAGGTGTCGGCGTATCTGGTGATATCGATCCCGGTGAGGAGACCGAAACAGCACCAGAAGCAGAAGCTGAAGACGACTCGATAACGCGGTGTATATGTGACTTGACCCACGACGATGGTTACATGATCTGCTGTGATAAATGCTCGTAAGTTGCTAGTTACATATGCTACGCCCCGTCCTTCGATATAGTTCTTCCACTGCAATCCTTGTTGATCGTATTCTTTACTTCTTTTTGTTTATTTCTAGTGCATGGCAACATGTTGATTGCATGGGCATCGATCGTCAAAACATCCCCGATGAGTATTTGTGCGAAATCTGCCAGCCCCGTGACGTGGATCGTGCGCGAGCACGGAGCCTGCAACTTCAAAAGCGCAAAGAACAAACCCAAATGTTGCTAAATGCCGCGCAACTAAGCGCCGCGGGGACTACAATTTTGATACCTAACGACACAGTGAACGGTGGTGCCACAGCAGCATTACAACAGCAACAGCTCGGTGGACTGCCTGTAGCTGGAAGTGCTACCCAACAACTGAACAAGAAGGGGAAACTCATAAAACGCAAGGAACTGGTAAAGAAAACCAAAAAAGAGAAGACAGTGGGAATCGGTGCGGTTCCGAAACGTCGCGAGAACAAGAAAACAACTAAGCGGAAAACCAAGAGTAGCAACGGGGACCCGGTCGATAAGCACGCAGCTAATTTGCGACAGTGGATCGAGAACTACGAACTTGCAGTAACCAACCACTACTCGCCCGAGTTACGAGCTCGCCTGCACGCAATTAGCAAGCAACCGAACCTCTTGCAGAGCATAACCGCCACCGAGAACAAAGCACTCAAACACTGTGGCAGCTTGGATAACAAAGCCACCACAGTACCGCATGCTGGCGGTAAGATTCTTATCAGCAACTTTGATATTGCACCAAATTCGCCGATTTTCGAGCTGCGCGGTAAATACATGCTCACCACACAGTACAAAACGCAGAACGCTTCAATCAATATGAACAGTCCGCCTCCATCCAATTACTTGCAAACGCTCAAGTCGCACAAGATTCCTGGCGCATTTATCTTCTTCTATCAGCTGCCTGGTGATAGTGGCCAAAATGGCCCAGAGATATGCGTCGACACACGAACCTACGGCAATGAGGCGCGATTTGTCCGACGCAGTTGTCGTCCGAATGCGGTGATCCAACATCTCTTTGAGAAGGGCACCATCCACCTGTATATTGTCTCGCTGACTAACATTATGGCCAGCACGGAGATCACTATCAAGCATGAGCCACACGATTTGCTGGCGCTGGAGAATAAGAAGCAGTACAGTTTCGCAATTCAGCCAACCAGCACGAGTTGTGCGTGTGGCCTGACCAAAGATTGCCTCTTTGGAGTGATGCCACCGATGCCACCAGCTGTTGCATCAACAAAACCAGTGCGCATCAACAATAAGGTTGTGTTAAACGGTTGTGTGGAGAAGGGTGCCACCGCTGTGTTGAAGAAAAAATCGCAGAACATAAATCGTGGTAGATCTACGTCGTCCAGTGGGGAGAGCAATGCTGGCCTCCTTAGTCCAAATAATAATAACCACAGTTTTACGCCCAACAACCTTTACAATTCTACTACATCGATTGGAAGTCTAATGCACGATTCGGGGGTGTATACGTCGTCGTCCTCGCCATCCGTATCGATACCGTCGCCGCCAACTGCGCAAATTAGTTCGCCGCCTGTGCAACGGATACAGATGCCAGTTCAACAGCCAATTCCGCAAGCAATTCAGCACCTGCATCAACAGCCTGCGCCGCCGCTTACCCTACAACAGCAGCAGTTAGTACCTCAAACGATTCAGCATATGACGATTGTGAAGCTAACGCCTCCATCGCCTCAGCCGCAATTAAAGAGTCTTCCAGCTCCTCTGCTTCCACCGCAGTCGTTACCATTGGCGGAGCCAATAGCAGTTCCAATAATAGTGCAGGATGTCCCAGAAGCTCAGCCAATTAAAGAGGTCTCTGTTATTGCGCCTGTAGTCGTGGCTGCACCACTCCCAGCAGCGCCACAGGAAGTGAAACTGGAAGTGTTAACACCTCAGCCAGTGATACAGTCGCATGCTGTAGAGCAAGAGCCTGAAAGTGTTCCGATAGTAGTTTCGCCATTGATTTCCCCACAGCCGCAACCGCTGTCGCAGGTCATAGTTAAAGATGAAGCAGAACTTGTACATATTGGTACGCCACCGCCAGAACCTGAAGTAAAGCCTAGCTGCAGCATTCAGCATATACAGCATTTCCCACATATACAACAACCGCAACAACAACCACAACCTCAACACCATCAACAACAATTACAACAGCAGGAGCATCAGCAACTAAATGACACCATGGCGCCCGCGAATCCTCAACCAGATCCACCAATGGATCCGTCACTGGGAAGATCTCCGCAAAAACCGAGTTGTGGTCGTAAAACTCCTGCCAAGCAGCCACGGACAAGCATGTCCGAAGATTCATCAAACAGTGCGCAGCAACAACCACCCACGCCAACCACTCCGACTCCACCAAAGCAAGATGAGAAGCGAGAATCACGTAAACTCACCCGTGAGGAGCGCAAAATGGAGGCAATCCTTCGAGCATTCGAGAAAATGGAGAAGAACCAGCAACGCAAGCAGGAGCTCAAGCAGGCTAAGACTGAAGTTTCGAAGCGGCGAAACAGTAACTCACCAAGCCCCAAACGGAGCAACAGCACAGACAGCGGCGCTCCAGTAAGCTCCAGCTATCAGTCGGCGAAAAAGAATGCCAGCTCCATGCGAAAGAAAAAACGAAAGTCGTATAAATCCTACAATGTTAACAGCAGCTCCCAGCGAAAACGCCGAAAGAGTCGCATGAACAGCAACGACTCTGACGGCGCTGCCACATCAGAGGAGTCGACTTCAATGCTATCACCTCCGATCCAAGGTTTGCAGAGCTGCATACCGCCCGGTGGTATACCAACACCAGAAGCGGTTGCCACTCGACAGTCGCAGCTCATGTCACAACTGATGGAGGGAGATGATCGACAACAAGAACAACAACAGATAATGCTAGAGCCGGATCAATTGTCGGTAAATCCACTACCTGAGCCGAATGCTGACGCTGCCGCTGGCCTTTTGTTAGCCTTTGCGAATACTGACAAGGATGCAAATGTTTCGCAGGACAGTGAATCGATGGAGGATTTAATGAAGTCTCCAGAGAGACATGACGTTTCTGGTGATTCACAAGCAATATCTCCCCCACCCACCCCAACAATTGTCAGTTCGACGTGTCTGCTAATTGAAGCAGCTGTCGGCCCCTTGGAAAATCTTCCTGAGTCAGCAGGAAGTTCCAGTGAATTCAAGTATCCAGCAAAGACAAAGACGAAGAAGGTGCTGATGAGCAATTGGCTGAATCAGTCGAGTGACTTCCAACCGAGCCCCGAGAATATGATGGAACACCATGGTGAAGTGTCAGCAGATACAATGATGCTGCCGCAATATCAGTCGCAACAGCAGCCGTCTACTTCGGGGATATCAACGGCAGCGCCATCAATTGGACTGGATAGTCTTGTGCAAGCGGCCATGTGTGATTACGCTCAGCCAGCGGTAGCCAGTCCGTCATTTATGGCACGTGCACCACCACTTATGAGTTGTGATGAACCACAGAATCTAAGCATTGTTGCCAAGAAAGTGGAAGAGTTCATTCAGCAGAGTGAGGCGAACCCAGTACCGAATGCCATTGAATCGCGACCACCAATGTTGGTGGGTCAACGAAGTGGATTGACACTCCCCCTGCAGGTAAGCACATGCAGCAATAACTCCTCTGTGAAGAAACGCTGGCTTCGCCAAGCTATTTCAGAAGAAACCGATGAGAACTCCACGTCAACTCCCTCATCATCCGCGTCGCCACAATTGCAGAATGGATTCACCACACCACTGAAGAAGCGACGACTGGTAATAAAAACTGATGATCCGAATGGCGTCATAACACCCGGAACAGGTGACGAATGCACACCCGAGGATCTAAATCGGTTCCAGAGGCTTGAATCGGGAGGCGAATCCATCAAGCAAGAAGAGGACGTCGAAATCAAGGACGAGCTTAAAAATGAAATGACCGACTTGGATGACGATGTGGATATCTTGCGGTCGCCTAGTCCAGGCCAGAAGATGGTAGCTGAAGATAATTTGGTAAAAATCGAGCCCGAGGATGTGACGAACGGCGAAGATGTCAGGATCGACGTCGAGCGTGAAGAAAGCCACGAGGGTGGTGGCGAGCGATTTGAGTACAAAGAGGAACTCAAGGAGGAGCCAGAGCAGGAGTGCCATCATTCGCCAAAGATCGAAGTTGTAAAGATGGAAGATACCGTAAAAGAGGAAGACGACATTGTGTTGAAAGCAGAAGAGGAGAACTCTCAGGAGCATGAAAATGAACATGTAGATGTAGTGAATACCGTCAAGTCTGAAGATGAATTCATTAGTGTTGAAGCTATCGCTCCATCTCCTGATATAGTAAAAAAGGAAGAAAAAACTCGACCCAAAATGGAAGAGCATTCATCAGAACAAGCGCCTCCACTGCAGGAAGTCAAAACCGAAGAAGTAAAACCGGTAAAGACTACCAAAATGGAAGACCCTGCTCGAAAGAAGCCCAAAATTGAGGAGAAATCTAACACCAAACAGAGGAAGCCTCCTTCTTCCTCATCCACACCTCCAACATCAGCAACGACTACGTTGGACTCGTCAGCGGAAAACGAAAATATTCCCGACGAGTTGGCCGACATTCAAGAACGCCTTCACTCATTCCACAAGGAAAACATAATGATCCTCCAGTCGCGTAATAAAAAATCCAAATCTCCCAAACATTCCTCGTCGTCCTCATCCAGTAAATTGACATCGCATTCCTCATCGTCAACCGATCCACAGAAGAAGAAGACGTCAAAGAAACCGAAGAAGGACCGTAGGCCGCCCAAAAGCGACGAAAGTGTTTCCACATCTACATCAAAGCCCAAGAGCGGCAAAAAGCCCTCTCTATCTTCGTCGTCGTCGACGTCGGAGAAGGAGAAAAACCGCCACAGGACAACGTCGTCCTCGTCATCATCGTCTAAAAAGCGTCAATTAAACTTTGAGCACATTGACCGTGGAGCTAGCTTTCACAAACGGAGCAACAGTACCAGCAGCAGCAAAGACGATTGCTCGTCGGCAAAGAAACGGCGCGAATCCAGTCGAAGTGAAGATTCCCACAAATCCTCATCATCTTCGGGAAAAGCGCACAGGTCGACGTCATCTATGGCGCTGCTGCCTTTTCAAGAGCAAACCAAGCTGATTGTATCGCAAACAGCTCCGCCGCCGCCACCTCCGGCAGCACTATCAGTAACAGTTCCCGCATCAGCATCCATCGGTCTACCACTTATGTCAAAGGAGGCAATCCATCACGCCGCAATGACAATACCCTGCTTCAATCATACAGCAGTCAACGCAATGCCCATCGCAGGGTACGTGGTTGCGAATTCTTCAACTCCACTTCCGCCGGCAACGCAGGGCTACGACATGCAGACACTAATGAAAGTACCACCATCCGGAGTTCAAGTTACAACAGCCGGTGGTCACCATTTGCCTTACTACAACACGATCTATGGAAAACTGCTGGATACTCCAACAACTCATGCAGACGCAACCGCAATAACAACCCCACCATCAACAACGCCAACTACCCCGACAACACCAACGCCGAACTTGTTGCTTTCCGACTACTTGGACACGAAGCCAAAAAGTTTCAGTTCGTTGGGTGGTTATGCGTCACATTCGACGCTCTTTGCCGGCTTGAGCACTGCAAAAGCATCCGCAACCAGTGCGGCAAGTAGTGAACCCACAACACCGACCCCATCAGCGGTGCCGAGCGATTCCACATCTCCAGTTGCTGAGTTTAGCTCAAGCTCGACACGACTTGCAACAACGCCATTGAAAATTCTCACCAAGACTGCGAGCCATGATCCGCGTTTGAACCCCAGCCTAACCGCTCCCGAACCACCGCCCGCACCAAAACGGAAGGTAAGTTACTCCCAAAATCAATTTTTTATTCACCCTTCTAACGAGTTGTTGCCTCATTCGCAGCTTTCAATAAACGAATATCGTAAGCGTAAGCAACAATCAACCGATAGCAATATTGGATCCCCTGAAGGAGATTCTGCATTGTCCACCCCAACAACGCCAGCAATAAAATCTAGTTCACAGCTTTCTTCGGTGGCAGGTGGAGCGAACGATAACGCTTTCGATAAGGCGTTTGATGATTGTGAACACCGCGCAACCAGCAGTTTAGCGAACAAAATCGGCGACACTCCAAGGGGTAAGTTTAAAGAAAAGTTTTCACTCTGTACCAGCACTTGCTGACTTTTTGCCTTTTAATTTCAGCAGTTCAGTTTAGTCCGGCGCCAACACTGCTCGAGAAACAACAGGAGAGCATATCTGAGCGCTTAAAATCGCTGAAGAGCAAACAAGTGTCTACAATGGGCATTTCATCGCTTGTAGACTCGGCAGCGTCATCGTTACACGGGCCGTCCAATCATTTAAATCTGCTTAAATGTAAGTCGTTGTAATTATCGATTTGGTAAAGGATTTTCGCATACATTTCTCTGTCGAATTCTATTTTTATGGAGGTGAACTGAAGCATCCAGCATTCGCGACTATTTTAATAATCGAAGAAATTGAATGAATATATGCATATCTCTTTGCACAGAACTCTTACTTTACTAACAGCTAAAAAACCCGCTCAAGCTCATAAAAAAATACATAAATGATCTTTTCCCCTTCCAGCCGAATTTATTTCCTCAACACTAAACCGAACCAACTCGGACCTAGACAACTGTCTGGAATCTATTTCATCATCATCGACTTCATTGGCATCATCAAGAGAATCGACACCAGAACCTCGAGACCGCACACCACATGTCTCCTACAACTGTTCAACGAAAAAAACCAGCCTGTCTTCATTATCTTCTTCATCTTCGTCATCATCATCGTCGCCGAATTTAGTGACTACAACCTCTACAACAACAGCAATAACAACCAAAATAACAACCACAAGCTTGGCATCCGAAATATGCCTATCATACTCGCCGATACTGGACACAAGTGCTGATAACTTTGATTCGCCCATTGCCGAGTCGATAGAACAACAAAAAGCCGCCGCCGTCACAACAGCCGCTGCATCGTCGTCGCCGCCGATGTCTTTACAACACCAAAAAGAAACCAGCCACAAAGAAGAAGCAACAGCACACGGTAAGAGAGATTAAGAGACAAACAAACTAAATAACTGAAATCAATCACAAGTACGAAAATTCATCTCCGATAACTTGTTCTTTATTTTAGTCATACAAAGTATCTCATGATCGTTTTCTTTCCGTTTGAATACACCCCTGTTTGATGTACATTAAGGGTATTTTTCTTCTTTTATTCTCTTCTTCTGTTTTTAAATATTTTATAAGCTCCTCCTCCATCCCCCTTTCAAAAAACATATTCACCTATTTGTACAAAAATACAAAGCAAAATCATGGAATTTAATTTGTATTGATCCGTTTTCAATAAAAAAAACCAAACCACTCCCCTCTCTAAAACCCTAGTTTTGGTGAAGAAACTCTATTATTTTAAGTATGCTCCTGATTGAAATACACACATTTAATATTGTTATTTGTAATTAAGAATTTTTACTGATTCCTACTTAAAGAAAACACCTAAACAAAAGTATGAAGCGGTTTTTAAAGAAATAATAAAATACACAACAAAGCTATATAACATATATATATATGTATATGTATAAATATAAAATAAATAACGAATCGAATAGATATATTGTGTATATTTTTGTATAAAAAAAAACAACAAAAGATTCTAACATAATAAAACAAGTAACCAACATTGTAACTAGTTTTTAGTGTCTTTACTACTTAAGAAAGAGTTGATTAATATATAATATAGATTTTGCAAGAGTTTGGGGCCGCTTGTGAAAATCTATTGATAAGAGAATACGAAACGTAATAAGAGTGACCCAGACCGAGAGCACGAAACCAGCCAGTGAATGTACTAAGATAAGTTGAGTGAGAGAGAGAGACAGAGTGGATATAAATGTAAATATTTTGTAATTATTATACATATACACACTGACGTTGTATTCTATATATTTTTTTATTTCTACAAAAAGAGTAGTTTTCTTTTTTAATTGTAAATATGTTATAATTATAAATCATGTAAAATAGTACAAACATTAAGAAAAGAAACATAACTCACACACCGGAATTACCTAAAAAAAAAGAGACATCATAACTAAACAATTTAAGCGAGATTTACACACGAAGAAGTAAACACAAAAACTAAGGTATCCTTGAGGCATAGATTTTAAGTAAAATTAATGAGAACCCTCCAAACAGAAAAATAAAATTTTTTTAAAATGAGTCTGGACTACGCAACGTACATATTTTCTGTATAATAGTCGTCTGTAAGCAAACTGACTTTCTTTTATAGTATAAGGTAACAAAATCATCCGGATTAGATGAGACTTCCAGTTTTTTTCTATTATCTAGAGCACGTTATGTTCGGTATTTAGTGAGAAAACGAGTCGGAACATTTTGGAGGTTTATTTTTGTCACATGGAGGATTTTATTTATTTTTTTTTACCAACAAACGGGCTTTGAACTTCATTCCACTCACAATTTTTTACTAAGTTTTTGTGTTTTCCTGCAGTAATTATTAGTCAATATGTATGCAAACAGACTAGATTAGCAGCGTTGTTGTTTTTCTCGGTTAGTAAAAGAATGAATAGTATCTAATCTAATACGGCACAATGCCGTTTGTGTATGTTACTCTTGCGCGTTTTTTTATTTGGAAGAAATTAGCGAATTTGTTTAGTGACCATTGTTATCAAATGTTAAAAACAAACACCTTTCAACGTAATGATTTATACGTTCAGTGTTTTCGCTTACGACGCGTCTTCATCGTACATCGTGCTAGGGGTGGGTTGTGTTTTCCGACGATTTCACTGCCTGAAAAAGCGTCATATTTTGTTTGGTGTGAAACGCTTCGAAAACAAGCTATTGCCAAGTATTAAACAAGGGAAATGTGGCAATTATTTGACGTTTTGTCATACAATCTGATCGCGGCTTTAGTACTGATTTCAAAACGACAATTAATACCGTGCGGCAATTTTTGAAAACATCACCTATGCCTGTTGAAATAAGAAAAATACGGGAAGGCGTTGAACTATAAATATCCACAACGCTTGTACTTCTTGTGCATACCAATTGCTTAAATGTTACTGCAAAACAAACACAAAAATGTAAATGATATTAAAACGAGGTTCGTTACAAAACGCATTTTGAAGATTAGACAGCCATCTGCCAGTTATTACCAACTAACTATCCTAGACACCCTTGGACTTAAATTGGAAGGCATTATCAGTGTCTGGAATCGACTTGGACCAAATTTGACTAACGTGAACTTATTTATAGATAGCAGTTTACGTGAGTTATAAACAAATACAAATTCCTTCACATATTGCTTGTACAAGAAACGGAGAACTCGATTCGCCACCTGTTTTCCTTTGATCAGGTGTCAAATCGCGTACCCGTCGACGAGAAATAATTGCCAGAATTTGTTTTTGTTTGTTTCAAATGTTAAATCGACTCGATTGAGAATGAATAGCATATTCAAATACTTGGTCCAAAATTTGTTTGTCCAATTTTTGATTCCATAAAAAAATGAATTCCTATCGGTATTACGTGTTTGACGTCCGCATAGAAGTGGTACTCGAAGAGAAATATGAGGTATAAATAATTATCTCACAGATTCAAAGTATACACCAATAAAAAGCGGCCATGCTTCGAATGCAACAGTAACGTGAGAAGCAAGACAGATCGAGTCGGTTTCGTAAGTTAAGCCCTTGACATTAGCCTTATCACACCGGTCGATATTGATTTAAGTACACCTTTTGGCTATATTTTAAAACTTCCTGTGCGCTCATAAATTTGATTAATCTTGTTGCCAGAATAAATACCGAACACTTATTCAAGTTGAATAATTTTGTAAAACAGCTCAGAAGGTTCAACTTGACTCTTTTAATTTAATCACAATTTTCTTCTAATTTTATAATAAACTGAAAATTATTTATAAAATATTTAAATTTTCTATTTGTTGTAAAGTTTTAATAAAAATTGGGAGCGCGGTTCTTTAACAAAAATATATACCCTTCTGGCCTTAAAAAAAAAGTTTTATTTTTAATTTTAAATTAAATATAAACACACAAACTGTGAAAAAAATGTACATTACCTGAATTTTAATTGGAAGTCCTTAAACGTTTCATGAAAATACGATAACACCTAATTTTTTTTATTAAGTTACTAAAAAAAGTGAAAATAAGATAACACATAATTTTTTTTATTGAGTTATTAAAACCAGTGACAGTTGATTTATATTTTTTTTATACTATACGTTGATATATATATTTTTTTTACCTTATTTATTAATACAAAGAAATATCTAGTTTTAATAAGTGCAACACATTGGTTTTTCTTTTGATTTTATAAATACGTGTATGTGTTTTTAATATTTTAATGGACTTCGTCTTGTATTATATCATAAATATCATTTTAGTTATTTGCTTGAAAAAAAAATATTTTATTTTTTGTAATTAAATTCAATATGCACTCACGGTATGGATTTATTTAACCTTTTTCTTTCGTCATGTAATATAGCAATTATTCATATGATTTTATAACTATAATATATAGACCTCAACCATAATCATTTTTACACATTTATAAATATAAATTATGTATATTATATATTTAGTTATTATTATTTTTTTTTAAGAAAAATTTAATGAAGAGAATTAAATCTTAAAATATATCCAAAATATACAATTATGTTTGTAATCTAAAAGAAACACACCATTACTATTGTTTTATAAAATAGAATAAAGTGGAAGACGATGCAGTTTTTCATATATGTGAAAATAAACATTGATAATAATTTAAAAAAATTTGTTTTCGTTTTATTTTTGCACATTTTCAGTTGTTTTTTTGTTGATTGCATGGACTGTTTGGCTTTTTGTGTAACTGCGTAGTTGAGAGTTTATCATGCGCATGCGCTGCTGGTCTTGGCTGACTAGCGTGGAATGAGTGATTAAAAAACTAATTGTTTTAATTTCGGTAAGAATTCGCAACACTCGCACTCCCAAATTAAAGCTATAAAGTTCAAAATGACGTAATAAAACAACCTCAATAAATAATATGTGTCTATTGTTATAGACGGCTTCTGCGCGACCGAAGCGAACAAAAAATTAAGTGGAAGACAGAAACGTAATAAATCGTATTGTTTGATAAATGAAATCTTCAAGCTACCTATTCTAATCTCGATAGCCTAATGCAATCTCACAATTGCGAACAAAGTTTGAAGCCGAAACAAAAAATGCCCATTAGGAATTAGTGTCATAAAACTAACTCAAACTTTTTTCTTCAACGAAAATTCAATCCGCATAGAATCGGTATCAGCTGGATTTTTGCAATGTATTTAAGCAGGTATGCTGCGCATTTATTTAACGTTTCTCAATTTATCCAATTTCATAAATAGATAATGCTATTATTTTCAGAGGGATAACGTTCATTTAACCTGTGCGAACCTGTGCCGCGTCACATTTTTTTTTAGCTAGGTCTCTTAATCACCTTTTGGGAAAGACAACATTTACTAAATTACCTTTCACAAATGAAAAGATTTCAACTTACAGAATATTATACAGAAAATAATTTATCAAATAGAATTTTTAACATTAAAATGATTCCTTGAAGTTGTTTCTAAGTAAAAATAAAAATCCTAGCGAAGCTAAACAAAAAAAATTAGAATACAATATTCAAAACTTTTTTTTAGAGAAATTTCAAATAAAGAAAACGTAGTCAATATAGACAATTGCTTTGTATATATTACAATTATTAATTAGACTAGTCTAATACACACATACTAAACTAGTATTAAAACAACAATGTGTAAATACCTTAGAATGTATTCAAAACTGAAGACCTAAAGACGCAAAATCATATATAAAGAATATTGAATTATATTTTTCAAAAAAAAAATATATATATTTTTCATATTTGATAACAAGAAAAAGAACACAAATGATCAAATTACTGTTTGATATTCAACTTTAAGATACGTATCTAATCATAGTATTATCCATTTAAATTTACACCAATTGTTTTTTGTTTTGTCATTTAAGGTTATGTTTGATTGTATACTTCTATACATTTATACTAAAGAAAAAAAAAATTAAAAAAAAGAGAAAAAAGCGAAAATACATAAAATAAGCAAACATTTTAAACGAAATCATTTTCTTAACAATCAAATAAGATTTTATTACCATGAATGTCCAGCACATGCCACATGGCCAAGTATCTAATGTATAAAGAATCGAAAGAATATTTTATTGTTTTGTACAGATTAATTTTTTGTAAATAAAAAACTAACTGTAAGAACTCATAAAAGAGAAGAGAAAGTAGAAAAAGTTTTACTCTAGTTTCTTATACATCTGCAATTGGGTATAGAACGATTGCATATCCTGTACAGAAAGTCAACATTATATACATAAATATATAGATGGAATATTTTTAAAAAAATGTCAAAAATTAATATACAAAAAAAGAGTCATTAGACAACAAAAAAATCATTTTAGTTAAGTATTTAATTATTAAAGTAAATCTATGTTACGAACAATTTTTGAAAAAAAGAAAAAAAAAAAACATAAAATGTAACAGAAAAATAATTGAAGATAATTTTAATCTGTTCTGTAATAAACGAAAAGAAAAAAATCATAAATCTATAAGAGTTGTTTTATTTGTTTTATTATTAGCAGACATACGTCGCTGCTTCAACTCCCCGCTGGTAGCTAAGACTTTGATAATTTTTGAGAAAGTTTAAAAGCATCCAATTTAAATAATTCGCAACATCGCTTTCCAAACTGCACTAGTACCAACTTAGGAGAAAGGACAAAACAGAGGCAGTACAAAATTGACATCATAGACAAAACATCTGAGACCACTAACTTCGGCAGATTTTCCGTTATTGCTTAATTTTTTCAGATTTGTACGAAATAGGAGGAAAAATTCTCCGATGAAATGTAGCGCCACTTACTTTTGCCAGCTACACTACACGGCAATTTTTTTCCGAAGCTCTCGACAACTAATTGCTGCGGAATATTTTAAAGTGAAATGATCGCGTTTATATACTTCATTAATTTTACTCCGAAGCAGATAATTCAAATTCGAACGCAATTTGATTTCCGATCAGATTTGACTTTCATATCGGAATTTTTTTCCGAACGGAGTTGTCACGATTTGGTGCCCTAGTATTGTTATATAGACATTCGTATTGAAAAATGTCACATATCTTCAAACATTTCGGGTCACCAACATACTCGGAATAAATATAAGCCACTTTCGATGTGGGTAAAGTTGCTGGCAGCAACTCCGTTAAATAAGTTTAGTTTTGCTTTAAATATTTATAAAAAATGAAGAATGTAGATTGGTTGAGGAAAAAAAATTTGAGCAAAACTTTCTTCACACATGAAATCGAAGTTAATGATATTCAAAAGCGGAAAATACACAACCATGTTTGTCCTTATATGTTTCTAGTATATAAAACATCTCCTTAAGATAGTTTTATTAACCACACAAATCAAATAGCATTCAGTAATGTTAAAATGTGGTATTCCTAAACTCTGTCACATTACCCAAAGTTGATAGCATTTTTTTTTATATGTTTTTGGATGTCACACGGATTCTATTCCTAGTGGGCTTCTTCAGATTCGCTCTCAGATTTCAGATTTCGTGTGTCTAATCGAACATAAAAACGTCACTTTCTCTTGTTTTTGTTGATATTCGTGCGATTGGAATATATGTGGCCTCAACACTTTTCTTATGTCGTTTTCCATTGGGACCACTACATATTTTTTTTCAGATCTCAGATTTAACGCGGCTCATGGAACATGAAACAAAATTGATCTGCTTTTGTAAATGAATTAGAGCGTTATTTAACAACAATATCAGCTGTTCAAATTGCATTCGTTTTTGGAAAAATCACAAGTAGGTATGGATATCGACTTGAAAATTAGCTGTTTTTTATTATCAGCGTGATCTGATTCGGATCAGATCACGAAAATAAAACAGAACGGATCATTGAAAAGTTTAATTTTGGAATTGTGGCAACAGTTGCTTTCAAAAGCAAAACATATACAGGGTATTTCAAACTTCATATTGCCACCAGCCATCTTGCAAATATTCTGCTAAACGTGACGTCACACAAGGTACATGCCATTTCACTTGTAATCTCGGGGGTGTTACCATATTTGAATCAAATTTGCATAATTTTTCTTTTCAAATATATTTTTGTGAAACAAATTTAGTATTTTATGTTCAAATATGCAACACATGAACAATATTTTGCTGCTGCCGCTTGAGTTTATCTTGGCATATTAAGGTGTATCCAGACAACCGAAACATTTCAGAAATATTTATGAAATGTTTCTGAAGCAAATCGGACAGATTTTATAAACATTTCTAAAAGATTTCTGAAATTTATTTACTAACCCCCGTATTAATAAACACTGCGTAAAAGTTATCAACTCGTTACTCAGCAGTTACATCAAATTTTTGTATGCTATCTGACGTCTACTATCTAACTTATATTTTGAATATTTGTTTATTAATACGGGGGTAAAGGTTTATGAAATGTTTCAACTTTATCCTGTTTTGGACTAGAAGAAAATAATGTGGAGGGATTATTAGCAACGAGTAAAATTTTTATTTTTGTAATTTTGGTCTCGGCAATCACGCGTCACGCGATTTAATTCAAATAATCGTATTAAATGAATCACTTTCTCATTAGGTATTCAAAGCTTTTCTGGACATTTTTATTTTATTTAAAAAGAAATATTAATCGAAAAACAGCGCTCACTTTCTCCAGGGATACTTGTAAAACAAAAATTATTTCCCATCATGATTGGGTAACTGTGAAACATTTCATAATAATTTTTTGGTGTCTAGATCCAAACCAGCAAAACATTTTTAAACATTCCAAAAAATTGTTTTGTTTAATAAGTGTTTTAGAAATATTTATGGAACATGTAGGTATTTCATAATTTATCAAATGTTTGGCTGGTCTGGACTTACCTTTATAGAACGAGAAAAAACAACATAACTCGGAATACGGACAGGGAGTTTATTCGAATGCGAAATAAATCAATTGATTTTTTTGTGTTCCATTTTTTAGTATGGCAACGAGATTGTGTGGCTATCATTTACAGGCTCACCAACATTTAAAAATAAAACAAGCCACCTAGTCGGAAATAGTAGAAATAATTTTCAGATCATGATTCGTGATCTCGATGAGAAGCAGGATCATTTGCTGTTGTTGTAATTGCATGTAAATCGATGATCTATATGGATCATAGCTGATCCGAATCAGATCACGAAAAGAAAACAGAACGGATCATTGAAAAGTTTAATTTTTGAATTGTGGCAACAGTTGCTTTCAAAAACAAAACAGATAATACAGGGTATTTCAAACTTCATGTTGCCACCAGCCATATTGCAAATATTCTTCTCAACGTGACGTCACACAAGGTACATGTCATTTCACTTGAAAAGTCGGGGGTGTTACCATGTTGAATCAAATTTGCATAATTTTTCTTTTCTAATATATTTTTGTGAAACAAATTTAGTATTTTATGTTCAAATATGCAACACATGAACAATATTTTGCTGCTAACGCTTGAATTATATCTTGGTATGTTAAGGTGTGTCCAGACCACCGAAACATTTCAGAAATGTTTATGAAATGTTTCTGAAGCAAATCGGACAGAATTTATAAACATTTATAAAAGATTTCTGAAATTAATTTATTAACCCCCGTATTAATAAACACTGCGTAAAAGTTATCAACTCGTTACTCAGCAGTTACGTAAAAATTTTTGTATGCTGACTGACGTTTACTAGCTAACTTACATTTGCATATTTGTTTATTAATGCGGGGGTAAATGTTTATGAGATGTTTCAACTTTATCCTGTTTTGGACTAGAAGAAAATAATGTGGAGGGATTATTAGCAACGAGTAAAATTTTTATTTTTGTAATTTTGGTCTCGGCAATCACGCGTCACGCGATTTAATTCAAATAATCGTATTAAATGAATCACTTTCTCATTAGGTATTCAAAGCTTTTCTGGACATTTTTATTTTATTTAAAAAGAAATATTAATCGAAAAACAGCGCTCACTTTCTCCAGGGATACTTGTAAAACAAAAATTATTTCCCATCACGATTGGGTAACTGTGAAACATTTCATAAACGTTTTTTTGGTGTCCAGATCCAAACCAGCAAAACATTTCTAAACATTTCATAAAAATTATTTTGTTTAATAAGCGTTTTAGAAATAAATATGGAACATTAAGGTATTTATCGTGCCGTATCGGAATACGGACAGGCACTTTATTCGAATGCGAAATAAATCAATTAATTTTTTTGTGTTCCATTTTTCAGTCTGGCAACGTGATTGTGTGGCTATCGTTTACAGGCACACCAACATTTAAAAATAAAACAAGCCACCTAGTCGGAAATAGTAGAAATAACTTTCAGATCATGATTCGTGATCTCGATGAGAAGCAGGATCATATGCTGTTGTTGTAAATGCATGTAAATCGATGATCTATATGGATCATAGCTGATAATAAAAAACAGCTATTGTTTCCCCTGTTGTAGATACAAATGGAGTCGTTTTGTTAATTCGTAGATGTCGGATGGCGAGGAAGACGAACAGAATAATAGTTCCTTCAAAATTATATCCATGGCATACATTTATGTATGTATGTTTTTCTGCATTTTGGTTTTCACGAAACTTTGCACATTTGTTTTAAAAAATGACGTTAAACAGCTGTGAAAAGTATATTGGTATTAGTGGCAGTATGTGTAAATCTAAAAAAAAAATATCGAGATCTGCAAAAAGTGATCCGAATCAAAAAAAAACATTGCAAAGTGATTTAGATAAAAGAAAATATGGATTTTTTGTCCCGATGGATAAGCGTTTTCCATTCACTGGTAACATTTTATGTTAAAACATATCTGCGCCCAAATTAATTGCATAAATAATTAACAAAAATAGATCCATCTGATGCAATGCAGTTTCACGAAAACGAAAACAAACTCCACTAGTTGTCAAACTCGAGCGCACTTGTATTGGTAAATCTGAAGCAACTCTGAGAAAGAAAATCCAGATTCGCAAAAGTGCTCTGAAATCGGAGCAAACGAAACGAACATAAAAAGTAACTTAGAGCAAAAAAAGGGCCCAATCGAATACCACTTAATTGACATAACAGATAACATCGATAGGAAAACAAAATGGCGGAATTTAAAAAAAAAAAAATTGAGGGGGACAGCGGCAAGAGGATTGCGAGTTGGGGGTCTCAGTATGATTCGTCTATGCTGTGAATTAACAGACCCAGGCCTGTCAAGATATCGAAAGCCAAGATTTTGATACCTCCCGTAGCTTACATTTGTTACTTATTCCTCATTTAACGTCTTTACACACCAAAACTGAATATCCGACAAATGGTTTTTCTTCACCATATTGTGAGACTGCGGCTGAGTCGTGCAACTCTGTCAAAATGTTTCCGCGCACTGTTCCGGTATAGCTTAAATCTGTCGAAATACTGCTGTTGGGTACTTAATTTTAACATGTTTGTTTGCGTCCTGGCTCAAGACTATTAATAAACTAACTGCATCTGAGTCTAGTGCATGCCTGTATCAACCTACATTTCTGTATTAGCGTTATGTGTTTCGCGAGTATCCTATGTACGTTCCTACGGGACGCCCTGTAGCCTAAACGGCTTGACCGATTTTGAAGTGTGAGTTATCATAATATTCGTTTTCTTCCCCGGAGTGTCATAGGCTAAAAAGATAAAAATAAAAAATCGGAAGCTTACCCGACTGACTGTAAAAAAAAGAACTAAAAATATATGAACAAGACGCATATAACTACCTATTTGGCAGTCGGAGGGTACTTAGTACTCATACATATATTTGTTAGACTGTTTGGGAATATAGTCTCCGATTGTCAATTAGTTAGGTATAGGTACTTAAATGCTTCTGGTTGGTTGGTTGGTTTAAGTGACTGTATTCCCGTCTACTGACGAGGGAAAAACACAAGTAACGCATTAAGCGCCGTTTTGAGACCATAAACTAACGGAGCCAGAAGATAAAAAGGGGGGAAGGAAGTTAAGGGAGCTCAAAAGCAGCCTGTGGAGTTGAGAAATTTGATGATTTTATTAAAATGGATACTTTGGATAGCCGATAGGTCACCATAAAAGGGATGACCTAGTGCACTGAGTCTGGTTTTTGTTAGTGCCGGACACTCACAGAGATGATGAAACACTGTTTCACTCTTGTTTGTGTCAGTGCAGCTGCGGCAGTGGGTGTTATGAGGGATGCCAAGCTTGGCCGCGTGAGTTCCTAAGGGCCAATGACCCGTACTAATTGCCGTTAGGCGGGCGATATCTACATGCGTTCTAGATAAAAGGTTGTTAGTTCTGGCATCATCGAAGGTTGGCCATATCTTACTTGAAATGATACAGCTCGTCAGATTCAGGCGTCTCCGCCCTTGAGGAGAAGTACAGGAAGATTTCTCTCTTAACGTATCCCAGCGGAGGGAAGACTTCCTCCGCCTGCGACACGCACAGAGCAGAGCCACATCTGGCAAGTTCATCGGATTTTTCATTCCTGTCTATGTTCCTATGACCGGGAACCCAGACGAGGGTGATTTCAAACCGATGGCAAGCTTTGGTCAATGTCTCCCTGCAATCCACAACAAGTTTGGACGTTGATTTAGTAGAACCGATAGCCTTAATAGCGCCCTGGCTGTCGACGAAGATGCCTATTTTTTTTCTGAGTGTAGTTATGTCTAACTCTGCTGAGAAAATGCCCGCTCCCACTCCACAGTTCATTTTGGAAGAGGGGAATCTAACAGAGAAGTTTTTATGGAAGTTAAGTTTGGGTACTGTGTAGTCTGTAGATAAGCGTCCTATTCCGTCGGGGAGGGACATTAGGATTCTGGAGTGGCCATAAGGCCTTTCTGACCAACATTTAGATTCCTTCAATTTAACTGCACTACACGCTGCAATATTTTTTATGTACAGATCCACTGGCAGGAAATTAAGAATCACATTGAGCGCTTCGGTCGGACTTGATCGTAGGGCTCCCGTGATACCAATACCAGCTGTCCTTTGGACTCTACCTAATTTCGTGATGTTATATGCTTTACGTATGTGAGGATGGGACGTACGACAGGGTCGAGGATGACTCCTAGGTATTTGGCACTGGAGGATAGAGTAAGATTTTGGTTATTCAAGCGGGGAAGTGAGAAGGTTGGTATTTTGGTTTTGGTGGTGAAAAACATCAGTTCAGTACATATGCGAGCAAAATGTAAACTTAAATTGAAATATATTGATTTGGCTGTATTTATTACTTCAGAAAACAAAAAAAGTAGCAACAGAAAACCAAATCTCTCATATGGTGTCTACCACTATTACAAAAGTGCTCCGACGAATTTCATTGAAAAGAGCAATTCTCTCGGATCTTCAATCGAAAACGCCATAATAATCACATTTAGTGTCCAGGCTAAATTAAACGGACTCACAATGGCGAAATTTTGCATATATTTATGTCGTTTTCCATTGGTTTCACTCGGGGATCCACTCATTCTGAAATCCAATGGAACAACAAAACTGCTTCTGAAAGAATCCACAAAAGTATTCGTGGAATGCCAAAAAAAATTCTACTGCTGGCTGTCAGCTGACTTGTATAAAATACATAAATTACACTTGTGTGAGTGCTTCTTGAGTGGATTCTGACTTCAAATCGAGAAGCGAAATTCTCTTCTCAGAATCACCAGAAGAGTATTTTTTCTGCCAAGCGGTTTCAGAAGTGATTTTTTCGATCCCGGACTCTCCCGAACGCTTCTTTTTGCCCAATGGAAAACGACATTAGTGTGAAGATTAAAAATGATTATTAGTAAGGACCATTGTCTATTCGATATTGTTTTTCATGTTCGATATGCAATTTTTTTTTTGATCCGGGTATATTTTGAAAAATCTTATTTTTTTTTCAGTTTTACACATACATACTTTCACTTATGTTTATTACACACAGCTGGCGGTTACGAATTGTTCATCTTGGAAAGGATGTTTTTTTTGAGCTGAATTATTTATTGTATGCGTGTATGGATAAGAGTTTTTATATTAAATTGTTTCGAAGTGCGTTGGTATAAATATGTGAAAAACAATTACAATGCAAGTCAATACACAGAAGAACCAATAAAATTCGGATTTAATGTTCGATTTGGCAGCAGAAATCTGAAATCTCAGATCAAAATCTGAAATCCCAAATCGTAAACCACGTGACAGTATCGACAAATTTCGAGGTCCTGCCATAGATGTTTATACGCCAATAAAATACAGATGATTTAATTTGGCCTCTAAGTTTCTGCAAAGTAAACATTCAATACATTTTTGTATTTCTCTGATCAAAATCGCTTTTGGGACGAGGTAGCTCGACAGAAGTGAATCGACAGGTTGTTGACTACGATTTCCTGAAGTGCTTCTTATCATCGAAACAAACAAGAAGACTGTGGATTTACTTAAAAGCCATTGACATTTATATAGACTGGTAGCTCACACTATTTTTAATATTGCCAATAGTGCTGTTAGGGAATGTTTGAACTGTGTATGCACTTTTCTTAAGGGCTCTTACTTACTTACGGCTTGGCAGTTGGTACACCGACGTGCAATAGAAGGTAGACTAGTTGTAGGTTGAAAATATAAAGGGTGATTTTTTAGCTGGTTTGGTTTTGGCAACACTGGTTTTGACAGCTGACGTGTGTTTAGTACCTTGTGTCACTGTCAAACAGCTTCAGTTTGGTTTGCAATTTAACCATGGATCGTCTTACAAATGAACAACGCTTGCAAATTATTGAATTTTACTATCAAAATTCGTGCTCGGTTCGAAATGTTCATCGCTCGCTGCTTCCATTTTATGATCGGCATTCTCGACCTTCTGAGCAGTCTATTCGGAAGATTGTGACCAAATTTCGCACCAAATTTACTTTGTTGGACATTAAACCACCAACACGTTTACGTACTGTGCGTAGTGAAGAAAATATTGCGGCCGTATCAGCTAGTGTGACAGAAGACCGCGAAATGTCGATTCGGCGCCGTTCCCAGCAGTTAGGCCTTTGTTACAGCACTACGTGGAAAATTTTGCGGAAGGATTTGGGCGTAAAGCCTTTTAAGATACAGCTGGTGCAAGAACTAAAGCCAGCCGACCTACCACAACGCCGAATTTTTGGTGAATGGGCTCTTGGAAAGCTGGCCGAGGATCCGCTTTTTTATCGAAAAATTGTGTTCAGCGATGAGGCTCATTTTTGGTTGAATGGGTACGTAAATAAGCAAAATTGCCGCATTTGGAGTGAAGATCAGCCAGAAGCATTGCAACAGCTACCAATGCATCCCGAAAAAGCCACTGTTTGGTGCGGTTTATGGGCCGGCGGCATTATTGGGCCATATTTCTTCAAAGATGATGCGAATCGCAGCGTTACTGTCAATGGTGAACGCTACCGAGCGATGATAACAAACTTTTTTTTGCGCGAAATGGAAGTTCTTGACTTGCATGATATGTGGTTTCAACAAGACGGTGCCACATGCCACACAGCACGCGAAACAATGGCGCAATTGCGAGGCGAGTTTGGTGAACAGTTAATTTCACGTTTCGGGCCGGTCAATTGGCCGCCTAGATCGTGCGATTTGACACCATTAGATTATTTTTTGTGGGGGTATGCCAAGGCTAATGTGTATAGGGACAAGCCCGCTTCGATTGACGCACTGGAAGCCAACATCCATGCATTCATTCGTGAGATACCGGCCGATATGTGTGAAAGAGTATGCCAAAATTGGACTCAGCGGATGGGCTACCTGAGACGCAGCCGCGGTCAACATTTGCATGAAATTATCTTTAAACATTAAATTGCAAGGTTCAAACTATCGATTCAAATAAATATTTCATTCATTTTTTCGAATTTTTTGTGTTTTTTTTTTAAAAAAAGTTCTAAACCTCTTAAAAAATCACCCTTTATATTAGTAACTGTGCAAAATACGATTCATTCGAAGTTTCTGTACTCGAAACGAAAGCACTAATGAAGAGTTTATACAAAAAGAGGAAGGTAAAATAATAAAAACAAGTGGTCCTATTTTTTTCTAAAATATTTTTTTTATTTTCTCATAAATATGAACATAATGGTAGAAATAAAAAATATATTTATTGTAATTTTACGTTTTTTTAAACAAAATTTGTTTCGCATAACGATTTTTGTTTTTTATCAAACAAAAAGAAAAAAAACGTTATTACTTAATTGATTTTACTCTTTTCTAGTTCAACAAACATGCAAGAGTATTCTCTTTTTAACCAAAATTAAAACTAAACTTTGTTTTGTTTCATACTGTAACTACTTATAGCATTATTTTAATTAGTTTTGCATTAAGTTGCATATTTTTTTGATCATTTTGTGTATAAATTAAGTCAGTCCGCGTGCAAAAAGACGGATTCATTGGTGCAATTTTAAATAATTATAAAGAAAGTCAAAGAGTTTACTATACGTGATGTGGTTTTCGCTTCATTTTTGCAAATAAATCTGATACAAATGTATTGGCCCGTAGAAATAAACCTGCTCGTTTCGCTAATATCATCTCTACATCGACCAAACTATACTTTCGACTGAATTCAATTATTTTATTTCTAAGGGCCATATAACAATGTCATAATGCTAACTAGGTATTATTATATTCGGTATTGTTGCTATTTCTTCACAAGTGTTACCTTGTTTGCGTATGAGTATATGTATACTAAAAAACAAAAAAATACTACAAAAATAAACCTTAACGGAATAAAAATTGTTGTTTCTTATTATTTAGATATATTTCTTTTATATTAGTAACAATAATAACAAGGCCAAACATATTAATAAAATAAACACAGCGAATGCAAAATATTTGAATGATTTTTTATCAAATTGTTTTCATTTGTAATATTTAATATTTTGAATATTAGGCGTGCTTTCTTTTGTTACTTACCAACAAATCGACAGTTGAAATGTTACAAATAAACAGATCAGCAACGCTTTGTATAGCGTCGGTTTTAGATATGTTTGTTTGCGAAATTTCAACTGCCGCTTCTATAGGTTGGTGATCAAAAGAAACGTCTAATTGTAAATTTTAAGAACATAGTTATTGTTATTAGTATGATTCATAATTTATTGTGGTTCCTATATAAACACGATTTATTTATTTTTGTGATTTCTGTGTGGCACAGTACGAGATCGGCGGATATTTTTTTTCTTTCTTTCTTTCAAATTAGTATTTTATACAGTTTTTATTTTAAAATTTTAGTAACACCCTAGGTACTAGATAGTTAACTTGTTGTTAAGAAATAATTATGGTAATGATAGTATACAGAATAGCTTTGCTGTTATGTATTTTCCAATTTTATTTAATTGTGGAAAGTTTTCGGAATTGTGGTAATAGGTATAGGAACACAAGGCAAAATAATAATACAATATTTATAATTTATAAAAAAAAATCGTTGTAATCAATTGCACATAATAGCTGCGTTTTTTATACCTATCTATAGGCCGCCAGTTGAGATTTCATAAACAAACATACCCACCAGATTCGCTGACTGCGAAGCTTACGAAATAATCAAACGATTTGTTTGACTAAGGCGTGTTTTTAGTTTTAACATTTCAACAATAACTAACCTACAAATTGGTAAGCAAATAAACATAACTAATGTAAAGCGGGATAGTTGTGAAAGTTTGCTGGTTCTTTTCCTTTTTTATATTGTTGAAATGTTTCGGGCTGGATATGACTCAACAAAAAGTTGTCAGTCGGACGACATTTTACAACTTCTTAGCTTGTTGTATATGTACATTTCGTAGACACTGACGATAACTACTTATAAATTTGTAAAATTGATGTTTGCATCTTTTAAATTAATTGAACTTTACAACGCCAAAACAATGGAAATTTGACATTTGTTTCCCATTTCCGTTAAAATGACCTCAATCTGGTATTGCTACTCTTTGGTCTGAGTTGATTACACAAGAATGAAAATTGATCGCAATGACATTTCATAGCCTCTCTTGCAATATTTTTGATATATCAATTGTTTTAAAAGTTTTATACATGATTTTGAATCACGTTGCCATTTATAATGAAAATTCTGCTTTTAATTTCATAAAAAGCTGTTTATCATTAACATGCAAAGTCCTTACTTTTCGTTAAGAAAAGTTTCTTTTAGTTCGTTAGAGTCCAGTCAAGTGGGAAAAAGTGTCGATCTTTGAATCAATTAGTTTGCGAGTATTTTTGGACGTTAAGTTTGGATTCATTGTTTGAATACAAAACCAAGGCTTCTTGGAACTTTCTTGACGTAAATGTGTCACAATTAAAATGAGTTTTCAGTAAATAACAAATAAGTCTTAACAATACGACCCTTAAGTGAGTCAATTTATGAATGAAGCGCATTTATTTTCGTTGTACAATTTCCTCTTATAGGGAACAAATTTTCGCATTGACCGGACTATTTGTCGAGTTCGTTTCGTTTCAAATCACATGTTTAAAACCATTATAACAAAAAGTTTCACAGAATATTGAAACAAGAAAGTTAAAAGTACATATGCAAAAACACGACATTTCTTAGGCGACTACAAAGAAAGCACGATTTCAGTTTATGTGTCAAAGTCTTACGAGTATATAAAACACTTGTTGTCTCAATCACAATCTGAATGCATTAGGTAAACAGCTAGTAGTACTTGACACTTCCGAGATTCGCATTATTTATTTATACCAAGTACCAGGGACTTGGAAGCAGAAGTTTACGTGCTATTGTTCATGACACTGCTAGTAAACTGCTTTCAGCGCCATTCATGCGAGCGGGAACTAGAAATGTTAAATAAAACTAAGAGTCGGATACACAATAATGTTTACCATTTTATACCAATTGCCAAATCTTACTATAAACTGTTCCGTTCTGCTATATTTTGCTTCACTTTTCTGAGGTAAGTGTTCAACAAAACAGGCGTTATGAAGTACATATTAATAGAAAAAAAAACACACATCTGTATTTTAAATCGTGGGAAATATTAAAAAAACAAAACCCTTCTAACAATATAGAAAAAGAATATATCAAGCAAACCTTACGAATAAATATAAACGAAAGGCAGAAAATAAGTATCACGAAAAGGATAAGGCCTAGTATATATCTACATAAAGTAAGGGTAAATGAATAAGTCAGGTTATAAAAGAGCTGTTGGTTAGTCTATTGGGGTGTTTTCGGTCTTTCAAAATAACTATTTTTGCAATCGATAGCGATTATGAACACTTTTTAATGATAGTACAGGGTAATTTGTCGGCCAACTTACAGGCAAACTCCCGATGAGATAGTCATAAGTTCTTTCATATAACACAACACCATTTTGAATTGTCTGCCTTGCGACTAAGTACATGTCAGTCATTTCCAGCAATTCGGAGAGAGAAGGGTTTTTGATTGCCCAACAGATATGCAACTCGCTGTAAAAATAATTAATGTGCTCTTAGCTTAGCTCATGAACGAAAAAAGAGATATCCATTCTCTAACTGCTTACCTAAAGATATGTTTACTCGAAAGCCACCGTAAGCCAACTTAAATTTCAATTATAAAATTTGCCACTATTCAAACGTCAAAAAATAAGTACTATGTGTATCAGTTTTTAATGAAATTGCTTTTTGAAAAAAATCGTACTTAAGACAAATAGTGTAAAATGACTCTTAATTTTCTAGTAAAATGTGTCGTTAAGTTTAACCTGAGTTTAAATAGTTTAACTACTAACAGTCATTTTGTTTGATACATCTTAGGAGTAGGACTCTCTATTGCGACTTGAAATAAAAAATAAATTGGAATCGACCAAAGTTACCTGCTGAACTCGCTCATTTACACCTCACAATTGTGTAGATATATATCAGGAGATAACAAAATTCGTTGCACTTAGTATTTTCCAATTGGACAGGAAATTAAAAATAAAAGTTTAAACTAAGTTTGAATATTGCCACAGTTATAATAAGAAATCATAGACGCATAAAAAAAATTGTAACATCACCTAAAAAACTACATAATTAAAACAAAAACAATACATTTCATGTATGAAGAGTGAATACAATGAAGTTATCAATACAGTGGGGAATACTTGGTATATAATATTAAAAACAAAATAAAATACATTCCTAAGCAAAAGCATTAAAAATAATCAATAATTAATAATAATAATTTAGGATGGACGTTCTGATACATAATTAATTTTTTTGTTTTCCTTCTTAATTTCAAATTTCTTCGTTTATTGCGGTGTTTTCTTCTTTTCTCTCAAAAATCACTTTAAAATTATCGCTAATCACAATTTTGTTTTCCTTTTATATGTTTCATCTTTCATAAAATACAAATTAAATTTTAGTATTTGGTTTGCATTAAATTTCTAATTATACTTCTACTTTCAATTGATAAATTTAATTTTTATTTGCGCTTTTTAATTTTTGTGCGCTGCTGCCATCTTCACACGCTTTTTTTTGTTCTTTACATGCACTCAACACATTTACTGCTGTGTTATGCTGCTCTAAACAAGCGTAAAGGTAAAATTAAACTTATTATAGCTGCTGATATTTATACTTAAGATTATGTGATATATCTGTCGAATTTTTAGCAACGTGTAATTTTTTGTTCCCGATCCTTAGACTCTTTTTTTACAATAGCTATAACAAACCTTAAGACCTGTTCGTACTTGAAGATACGTAAGCGTGTTCCTCATCACTGGATTCATTTGATGTGAGAGTCCATCGATTCTCTAGGGATTGTTCATTCGAAGCTGATGATTGGCCATTTCCGCTCATTGATCCGACGCCATAGTGAAATGATTGTGACCGCGTAACTGTTGAACTGGTATACAGAAAGAGAAATCTTTTATTAAAAATGTTTATAAATATACATACATATTCTAAAGCTTGCACAGGCATTTTGTAGTTGCATGTTAGTTCTCTGCAGATGCCAAATGTGGTGAGTTTTCTTAAGTGAGTGCGGGGTGTTGCAGCAAATTTAAAATATGTATTTATTTAATTTGCTAAAAACTTTATTCAACCAACTGAGCTTATAATGTCAGTGTTCCATGTCAAAATAATAACAAAAAATTAAATATTTTTCAAGCTTTGGCAACACCCTATTAAATGAATGATACATTCAAGACCACAAAGTCGTGATAGAATGAGTGATGGTATTGCGAATTTTACTCGCAGATTGTTAGTTCGAGAGTTTTACTTAATTTAATCTTATGTAAGTTGTGGTTATTCGTTTGCGGCTTGATTTAGTAAAGTATTAATTCATTGCAAGTAAAAGCAAATTGAAAGCTGCAACCTACTTAATAATTGAAATTAATTTAATTTGCATGTGGAGAAAGCCAATATTCATCGCGTTTTAATCAGTCACTTTCAATGTAGAAAAACCATGCTAAGAACTCTTACGAAAAACTAGCTGGATCTAAGCTACGATTTAATAGAATCAAATCGCGTCTACGTTTAACGAATAAATAATGTCTACTAAAAAATAATTTCGGAAAAATGAGTGACTTTCATTTATTTGAATGAATAATGTAATTGAATCAAGTTAATTAAGTTCTGCCAATAATAGATACATTTGTCAATTTGGCGAAAAGCTAATTTAAATAAAACCGAAGCCTGAACTGGCGGTGTCGTTTGTTAAACTCAGTTCAGGTATGCAGCGACAGACGTTTGACATTATTTAGATTAACATTTCGGTACTCTATAATCATGCCTGATTATACACCTATTTATTTCCTGCATTCTGTAAAAATCTATTACAATTTTGCAAGTGCAAAACACAAAAGCACTAGCACCATCGCTGTCAAGTAAGTGAACAACGTCTTTGACTTTGATAGCTCTGATAGTTCGAAGAGAAGAAATTTAACTCAATCACCCTTATACTGTAAATAACTTGAAATAATTGATTGAAATTGGAATCGACTGTCAACACATTCAATCTTACTGACATTCTTTGTTCTCTTAAAAAAAAATTGTTGCTTAAAAACCCACACAAGCAGAAACAGCATTAGCACTTATTTCAGTAGGAGGTTTATCTTGGAATGCAGCACAGACTGTTTAAGGCAACTAGTACCATTTAAATGAAATTAGCAAATTATTTTATAAACTGAAAATGTCTTTTAACTTGAATGTCAGTGCTCAGTGAACTTGACTTATCAATAGCGCCTCGAAAAATCAAAATTTCTAAATATATTATATTCCAGCGTTGTTCAAAAGATCTACTTCACATCGCGGAGATTGATACATATCTACCGATATTGAAAACGCTTTCATTAGGGCTGACATTTAAAAAATAAATTAACATAAGTGGTCTACTTTTACAAATTTTCCTAACGTTATTTCTAGAGATAAGATTTGCAGGAACATATTTCTTTGAAGATGACATGTTTGCGCTCTCGTTGCAACGAGTACTCTCCCTTTTTTAACTTTCTCGATTACGTAGTAAGAGAAAGATATTGTATTCTTACAAAATTTCGAACTCGAGATGTTAATCAGTCAGAATGACATTGCGATGGTAGAGGAACTTAGAAAAGTGGGTCGCGAAATTCTGTCGTATGCTCCTGAGGCCCACAGCATAATCGGTTGGCCGGATTTGGTCCAAACTTTTGACTTAGAGTCTGTGGGCCTACAGTTCGGGGTCTTTATTTTTTGCATGGTAACCTCAATATTAATGGTAGGTACTTCGCATATAATATATTATATTCTCTATACCTATTATTATGTATTTTTGAATAAAAAAAAATGTTTTTTTAAGAATTCGGTTTTCTTTAGTTTACCTGGAAAAGGCACTAATGATTTTGCCCAAAATGCATACTTAGAGTAAAATTGAAGTTTTCCAGATTCTTGCGTCCTTATTTTTCAATTCGAATGACCGGAAAAGTTTATTTTAGAAACTGCTCCTATCTCGAAAACCCCATTTTCGATTTGGATAAAACTTTCAAAACAAAGGAATGCATCCCATATTACATATTTTGATTAAGATCCCATACCTCAAAAAAATCGATTAAATCCGTTTCTTAGTTATTTCTTAAAAATGGCCAATCAAATGAATAACCTAAAAGTGAATTTTACTTAACACTACCTCTCTTATTATATTTTATGTACGGGTGCTTCTGAGCTATTTACCTACCTACCAATTGACTCGACCAAACTTTTGATGAACGAGAAAGTCTCGTTCGACCTAGTCTTGCACTTTATTTTTGTATCGCATATAAGAGAATGGAAGAGTAATATCAAACACACAAAAAAATAAATTGTAATGCCAACAATTTTCGTTGGTTAAAATGAACCCAAATATAAAAATCTTTGATTTAAGGATGAAATTGTTGGCAATGATGTAATAAAATACTTATGGAGATTATATTATTCTTACGCTAAATACCTGATTCTTGAAAACTTAAAAACGAGTTCTTGTTAACAAAAATAATATTTGAACCAAGAACTGTTAACTTACAATTTTTTAAGAATCTCAAAATTCTTCGCTTAACAAATTTTATTTTTTCTGAGTGAAGTAGTGCATATTAGAATAAATATATGTATATACTAAAAATAATTGTGCCTGTGCTTTAATATTTCTGCAGATGTTAATATTTCGTCTGCACTTGACTTGATTTAAAACGTAACAAAGATAAAGCATACTACGTTGTACATTGTTCATATGGTTTGTATCTTTCCATATAGCTCACATGTTTTACATTTCTACTCATTCCCTCATTTCGTTCTGAAATATTATTCCAAAGAATTTTTAATTAGATAAATGTTATAACTGCCCCCATATCCACACATGTCGCCACTCCTAAATATGGTGTGCGAAAAATAAATTTAGATATCCATTTCATGAATAGAGAGTATACTTTCTCAAACTCAAGGCGACTTCCTCATTTTCATTTCAAATACAAGTAAACAAAAGACAGTTGCTTTTATTTAGTTTTCGTCAGACAGGCAGTGTATCGATTCTGTCATCAAGTTCACATAACAAGAAGCAACCCCACACAACGTGTGTCTGAATGCCTATGCATTACAGACACACTTGCATATTGATTTGTAGCAACACTTGCATTTTTGTTAGCTTTATGATTATCATAATGCATGTCCTCTGAGCAAGCTATTTCCGGTATCACATTCTCAATGGCCTGCATCTAGAATAATATTTTGATGAATTTATTTGAACGAAATTAATTTTTAACAATTTTATATCTGTTGCCGAGCTGCTGAGAAAAGAAAGTGATTGCTGCTGCATTGTGGTTGTGGAACATATCTGTGCAATTGAGTGCATCATTTTATAAACAACAAAAAAAAAGAAGAAAAGGAAAACAATACAGGGGAAGAAACGCAGAATAAAATGTGTTGGTAATTGCGAGTAAGTCTATTTTAATCGCATTTGGTTTTTTAATTACCATAAACGATGCCATCGGATTGAGCGCAATTATATAAATGAAATCTCTTTGAATATTTTACATTGTTCATTTTACTCCATCGGAGTATTATTTGTTGTTGTCTTCTACAAAACACAAAGAAATACATCGGTTTATATTTATACGCAAAAAAATGAGTAATTAAATTAATTTTAAAATGTAAAGAACTTCAAAATAAAATTTACCAACACAAACTCAGATGAATGATGAAGTCATTATGATGTACAACTTATTGATGGTGCCTTCTTCTTCTTTTTCCAGCTAACTTTCGATTAATAATTTCTCATAAATTCAATCAATAAGAGTAGTCCGGCGACTGGTACGACTAATATGTTTTAAAGTAAGATATTGGCAATGAGGCATTATTTACATATTTTAAGTTCCATTGACAAAAATTAGGTGGGTTCCATAAATTTAATCTCTGTCAAAATAAAAATTTTACAGAGTTTTTTTATGGGAAAATCGTTTGTGAATGGGTACTGGGTGTGGTTAGTGACATTGAGCTGCAGAAATGAAAACAAAAATATACAGGTTTTACATTTCGGGAGGAAACAAATTCTGACTGTTGTAATTCATAAGGCTGTTCTGAGCACACGATTTTTCGCAATCACTTCTGAAGTAGAAAAAATCATGCAAACTGTTCAAATCAACTGCTTTTGTCTTCAAATTCAGTTTGATTTCTAAAATAAGACAGATCTCTTATTAATCTTAACTTCGATTAACCCACACTCGCTAATGTCGCTCTCAGTTTTCAGATTTTTCGTGCCCAATGAAACATTAAATGAGATTAGCATAACAAACTTCATAGCTCGACAAAATGTGAAAGGTTTTTGTGTTAGTAAAAGAAAACTAAGAAATCGACATTCCCAAGTGTTCTGATTCTGAAAAGGATTGTTTGTTTTTTTTTGCGGCCAATGGAACATGGAAATGACAACAGCTGATTTTTAAATAATGATAAAAATGCTCTGAATCTGAATTGGGCTTTTTCTTGCCCAAATGGAGAACGAAATATTGACCTGCTGTTGATATTCATTTCGTTTTTTGTTTTTAAAGTCAGCTGGAAAAGATAGTTCAATTGAGAGGTAAAGCGGAAGCCTAATCATATTGTACATCATTGGAATTGAAACAATTCACTTGCATAAGCCTAATCCCGACGTAATCTATAACCGGAAGTGACAAGCAATAAATATATTTTAAGATTTACTTCATTACCGACATTCTATTGAGATTCTGGACTAAGAAGATGGGTAGTAGTATAGTAAATCAATCGGTAAATGCTGATCGGATAGCCGGAACGGATAATTTTCGAACGATTCAACAACGCGCTTGAATCTTGGAATATGTGCATTTAGTCTATTTTGCTTTTAATCTAATTTTCGTTTAACAGGAGATTGTCCTTTCTTACTCCTTCGAAAAGAGTCTAAGGAGAAAATTTAATTTCTCGCCTTTTGATACCATTTTAATACAAAAAATCAAAACAAATGCACTCATATCATATGTCAAATAGGACCAACAATTTCAAATCAGCTGTTAATTGTAAGGTGACTGATACCATGCCTTTTCAATTCCTACACCAAGAAATTTGTTGAGTAAAAATTCGTAAGATTCTTAGTGGAGGGGTGATATCTTGCTCTCTCGAACAGCATGGAGTAAAAATTCGTAAGATTTAAAAGTAAAGGAACAGCTTTACTTGTTTGTTCAGACAGTATTTACTACCTTGTCACGTACCTATACTGTATTGGAAAAAGACAAGTAAACTGAAACTTATTTAAATTAAACATCAGCTGAATGAACAAACAACTTATTGTAATTTCAATAGTTTCAGCTAAACACTTTTTTTATTTACATATCAGTTTAAATGAATGCTTAACTAAAAGCTCAAATGAAACTGAAACTGATTATATAAATGATCGTCGCGCAGCATTGCCTACCATTATAGCTTGAATGCAATAATTCGCTGACCAGATGTGGTTATTTATCTGTGGCTTACTTATGTGGTGTTCGATTGTGCTTCTTCAGATTCGCTCTCAGATTTCAGATTTCGTTTATCTAATCGAATATAACAACGTCAATTGCTCTTTTTTTAGTTGATATTCGTGCTATTGGTATATGTGTAGTCTTCAACAATTTTTTAAGAGTTTTCCATTCAATTTAATAGTAAAACAATCGAAATCTGCGCCCAGATTCAGTTGAAAAATTCCACGAAAATGTAAACAAACTCCACAAGTTGTCAAACTCAAACGCACTTGAATTGGTAAATAGCAACTCTGAGAAAAAATTCAGATTCTCAAAAGTGCTACGAAATCGAAACAAGATTATTTAATTTTTTCTACCAATCGAACAAAAAAAAAGTTACCTAAAGCAAAAAAGTGTTCTCAGAGTGCCCAGTCGAATACCTCATTATAAATGTTGTAAATGCAAAATTGACAACCAATTTTTTTTCCTGTATTGTGAAATCGCAAAAAAATAGTTTTTAAAATCCAGCGAAGAGTTTGCTGCAGTAATCCAGCTTAAGTTAATTATAATGGAATGACAGAGTTGAGTGGATTTTCCTCCATATTTGACACTACTTTAAGCCCACGCAATCCTATTACGGTTGAGCCTTTATTTCTTATGGATTAAGTGGTTATGAATCTCTGAAGTAGATCTTCAAGAGTCTGGAATTTATGTCACGTCTTATTATTTCTAGGAACCGGGGGTCGCCAACAAGTGTCGTAAATAAATCAACAAGTTCGTTCACCAAATCAGACTAAATGTGAAAAGTCCATTCTCCTATAACACAATTTTTTTTTTGAAAGCTTTGGCGTAACTAAAGTGCATAGATACCAAAAATCACTGAAGGCGATTATTTTCTTTATTATTTATTCATCGAAATAAATTTCAAACATGACTAACGCCGTTGGAACGTGCGCCACGCTTCGAAGAGGTCAAATTAACCTTGGCATCTGGTATAACTTCCACGCTCAAGCCGATTTACTTACATAAAACCCAAACGAACCACCAGAAGAAGCAGACCAACACTACAAAACCCATACATTCCTCAAGCTACGTTTCATTTTTTTTTTTTTACATTAAAAATAACATCGTGAAGTTACATTTTCAACCCACATATTCGCATGTGAATGCAAATAAAACAAAACACAAGATTGGCCGCGCGAAAGTGACAACTTCGCAAAGTAAATAAGGTACAAAAAAAAATCGAAACAATGAATAATTGTGATGAACTCATGGATAGATTCATTTGCTTATAAAATAGGCATGGACACTACCTGTTTATGCAACACAACTTTTTTTCACTGTCTCGTATACTGTATACATGAAATATGACTCACCACGATAGGTCTTTATTATTATTATTATTTTGGCTTTCCCCACAGAGAGATAATTTAATAAATTCACGCAGCGAATTGTTTGAACTTTTTAACAAATAACAGAATGGGAAAAAAAAATATAATAAATCAACTTATCTTTAAATAGGTAATGCAAACAAAAACGTATGCAAATTTTAAGGACAACGCCACGACGTTTTGATGAACGTTTTGCGCTTTGTTGATATTATAATTAATATACTAGTAACATAATGCAATCGAATGAATGAAATATTTATAAGAATTTAAAGGATGAAGCAGTGATTGAACACAACAAATAGGAAACAGAAAGATGCTTTCGAAAAATAATATAACTTGATGAACAAACAAACGTCACAAACAAAGATAAAAGGAAAATGTTCATTACTTTTCTTTTGGAATATCGATTGGATTTGATCGATTCGCTTTCGTTGATTTATTTACAAGAAATAACCGTTTTTTTTAAATCGTCGATTGTTTTAGTGGAATAATTTGTTCATTCTTTAATTTTTATTCAATTTTTCAAATTTTTTCTTGTCGAACTGATTGTTTTACAGGATTCGCTTAGATTCTTTCTTTATTGCAATTCGATTTTCTTTTTTTATCACTCGCTTTATTGTACATTCAAAGTGGGCATTTTACAAGTCAGTGACAAGAAGCCCCTCAGGTCAGAACTCTCCCCGTCGATAGGGAGATCTTGAAGGCCTATTAAATTGTTTTTGTGTTTGGCCGTAAAGTATAGTAGGGGTTACAAAAAAAGGAAGAGAAATAAAAACAATAAATAAAATATATAAAAGTTATAACAAAAAGTCTTATAGCAACATAATATAAAGGCTTATTATTGTTTGTACGAAAATGTATAGTTTAAATATAATTCATAAGCTTAGGTATATATATATTTACAAACTAAGTTACAGGGTGCTTTTATAAACCTCCAATCACCGTAAGTGTTAGTGTCGCAATCTATATAGATGATCGATATACAGGAACGGATTCGAAGAGTGTGGTCTAGTCTGAATGTATGATAGGCCCGATTGCAAGTGTAAATGGAAATAAAAATCTACTTGCCTTTTTATTACTATCCAGCCTTAGCTTCCGAAAATTTCGGAATAAAAATACTTATTCAATGCATGGAAAAGGCAGAATCTATTTGCCACCAATATGAGGCCTCAGCATTTTCCGACGATTTTTACATTTTATTTATAAAAAAAAACACCGTTTTTTTCTTGGTCTCCGATATTCGAGTATTTCGGTCCTGCGTTATATTATCAGCGTATTTTCTGACAGGATCGTTGGGAGCAAACAAAAAAAAATGATCCTTCTCCAGGAACTAGATACCTAATAGTTTATTCTATAAGCTAGGTGTTTGACGATTTGTTTTTCTGCAGTGTTAGGGAGGAAATAAAACACTAAATTTCAATTCGTCAAAAGCGTTATATTAAAGAAATCGGTGCCTATTGGAGTTCGGCAAACTATTCTTTTCAAAGCTCCCTGAAACGTCAACAATGTGCCGAGGATTGTTTAATACAATGGACGGTTTGAGATTTCATTTCTGCAATAGCAATTTGTGTTTTTAGGTCGAGTGGATTTTGTGTTCGCGGGTGAGTGGAACACATTACAAGTCTCTTGATTGTATAAAATCGGACAGTTCGCGGTAAGGTTGCTGTATAATTGGCGGAAAACATGTTGAATGCAAAAATTTAACATATTGGGGTGCAGCTCAACGCCCGTCGTATGCCTAAATGTGATCATGTGAGCTGTTTGGTTTTTCTTGGTTGTTTTGGTTGACATTTATGGAGGGGTAGTCGACAAATATAGCCACGATCCACACATTTTTCGACTGACGTAGTAAAAGTGAAGTTACCGACCAATCTAGTTGACTTTGAATGTACTCATTAACTGCTAGGATTGCATGTGCATAAAAAGTGGTTAAGTCGCAATTCGTGCCTCATGCGAATGACGCTTAGCAGTACAAAAAGGTCAGTTTCTCCTTTCTACTACATTTTTTAGCATTCAAAGTATGTAACAAATATTATTTAACAGCTCTTATGTATCTTTCTGCGATGGAGAATGGATTAATCCGACTAATAACATTTATTATAAACTTTGAAGTTGCCAATGCTTACACAACCATGGCGGACGTCTATAATTTCATTTATATGCTCAACTTTCATAAGGTCTCTAGTACTATTATAAAGTGTCAAAGCACATGAAAGTGTTTTTGGTTTCAATTGGAAGCCAATGACTACTAAATGCAACAAACACAAGATTGAGTGAAAAGAATCTTCAAAAGTGACACATGAAGATTCCATTAAAATAAGAAACTGTTCGACCGTCAATTTCATATTTGTATTTACTCTTTCTTTTCACACTAGATACATAATATAATTCTTACTAATCTGAATGTACGCGCGAGTTCAACGAATGAAAAATATAAAATGAACAACCAAAACCTTCACCTATATTCGATATTTTCAGCTTATTCTTTCATATTCCATCTTCAATTCCGTATGTGCTGCATATCGATTCAACCATCAAAGATTCTGTTAAGGTTATGGGCTACCACCGTTAAAATTAATAGTAAATCTAAGCACCTTGCTACTCGCAATAAAGATGACGCATTCGTTTTGGGAAATGTTGCGATTAGTTTGTATGGGTTATCGATGAAGTTTGGTAACAATTTTACAGTATTTTATGATACTCGTACAAGTGGTGACGTAATGCTTAACTAGGTCTTGGATAGTTTTACAACCTTTTCATTGTGACAGATTGTTAGAATTAAATTAATTTGCATACTTGCCGTGTCCCATTTACACCAATATTCAGTGTCGAGTTTGGTTATTGGAGAAACCTTTATAGAGGGCGCATAATGAGCGGCATCGAGTTGGTTGGCTTTCAGTGATGCAAGCATTTAATTTTTACAATTAAGATTAGCGGTTTTGGCACGCACAATGTGGTTTTTATTCATAATAGGGAAAGTCCCCCATTTTCTGTATGAAGAGCTCAGTTCGAAACGATATTTGGGACTACGTGATGTTTTGTGGAAAAAAATTGGTTAGTTGTACATATGCATCTAACAATAAGGGGATTTCTATTTAGTTCAGAACTATTAATAAAAGTAGGTGTTTCTTTTTTCGTTCAGATCATGATCAGAGCACACTCTTTGAGCTCAACTGAGCAGTTGAAGTAAAAATCTAAGTACAGCATATTTTGATAGATAAGCGAATGATTGTAGATCAAGAAATGAAAGTACTAGTATTACAAAAATATGGAGTATATTTCTCCAAAGTCTAGCAGACCAAAGAATAACAACAAATTGATACTGCTTACATGGTTAAGTTTTATAGTCAAATGACAGGTGGTGCTCAAATGAGTTTTAGAAACAAAAATGGGAGCACCTTAAACACGCTAACAAATAAATAAGCTCTGCTCTGAACTAAAAAGGAAGGAAAATAAAGAGGCCCAGTGAATTGTGTTTCGCGAAGCCCATCCTTCCACAGATGGGCTACCTTTTTAAAAAAAACTTGTAGGATAAAAAAGCCGATTACTAATGGCCATAGAAGTGCCTTGTTCAAATATTCTTAAAAACGCACAATTCCCATTACTTTAACTTCTCAGGTTTTACCAAATACATTTTGTGAACATCATTATTTATCTACAATGCTTTTATCCTGTTTTTCCACTTTATTACAAACTTTTTAGTAAATTTTTCATTAATTATGCTACAGCCATATGAAATCTGGTTTGTTTTCCTACAAGTTTTTTAGCAGTCACTTGGTGTTTCCTTCTTTTTATTTAACACTGACGTTGTCGCGAAATACCCCATTAAAGGAAAGATTCAATGGTTATATTGTTCAAGTATCTAGTTTAGTAAGTCTGACAGTTGGCTGCCTTGAAGTGTTTCAGTCTTGATTGGCCTAGATGAACATCTCTTTTAGTTGACACAGACGAATATAGTCAAGAATTTCATTGTCGAAGAATTCTAATGTCGTTTTCGATTTGCCAAGCAGATCAAATTTTTTTGGAGAAAAAATCATTTTTTTTTTATCGAGATTGCTTTTCATCTTTGATTTCCCAAAAAAATCAATCTTTTTTTGATCTGAGAAATCTCGTTTTTTCTCAGATTTACACATACTTTCACTAATACCAATGTGTATGACACGCAGCTGGTTACGGTTACGAATTGTTTATCGTTGGGAGGATTGCATTTTTCACGTGTGGAAGCGATTTTTTATATGAAATTATTTCGAAATGCGTTATTATAAATGTGCGAAAATCAATTGAATTAGACTTCCAGTGCAAGTGAAAAAAAAAATTCGACTGCGACCAACTCAATACAAACAGAACTAATAAAATTTGGATTTAATGTTCGATTTGGCACCAGAAATCTGAATTCCAAATCGAAAACGACATAGGTGGACAGTTCTTTATGTGGCTGACGTAGAAAAGGTGGCGTGACCGACCGACCGTTCTTTTTTTTTGCTGTTGACGGCACATCCAGCCCAATCCAGTCGTCAAAAGATAACTACATTTTTAAATGTGCCCAATGTCAATGAGATTTGAGAGCGATCTGACTGTCACAGTAGTAAATAGACGACAACTATTTGCGCGTTTCGACTATCCAATCGCGTTAAACTCCCATGAACTCCTAAGCGGTTTCACTTTGAAATATTTAACAAACTATATAACTCACCAGCAGACACATCATCATCTTTAAGACCCAACTAAAGTTCAAAAGCACATGCGTAACCAAATGAAACGAGTATTTCGTCTCGATTTGATGACTTATCTGCGAGTCACATCATCATAAAGACAAGACAAGCGAATTGAATAAAGAAATATAAGATTTTTTTGTACAAATGTGACGCACAAATACGAATGTCTCCTGCTTGCACTAGACAAAGCGGAGGAAGCTGAAGTGTCTACACAACCCACTTCAAAACGAATACGTCATCCAACTGATATATTTTGAATACCATAGTTTTCTATATACATAATACAAGTCCACTACCCACAATAGAATAAATGTATAAATACCTTTCAGTAACACCTCCTCCTTGGCCACTTTGAGACGACTTCTTGGCCTCCTCCTTCTTTCGTCGGTCCTCGGCGGCCGCACGCATTGGGTCGTATGTCGCACGTCGTTTCCACATCGCCAACTCCGCTTCCTTCTGCTTTGTGACTGCATAAAAAGGAAAACAAATTAATACACCTCCTCAAGCCGTCAACTAGATTGTGTTACAACTTACCCGAAGCATCTCTTCTCGCTGCCGAAGTACCGCGTCCCGATGTCGCCGACTTTACACTTCTGTTGCTGGTGCGAGTGGGTTCGGTTCGCGATAGTCCCATGGACGCACTGCTTGGACTGCGTCGGATCTCTGGCTTGAGTGTACTTTTAGCATCGTTCTTCCGTAGAAAATTGTTCCCTTGTGCTGGTTTGTATTTGGATATGTCCATATACTTTGGCTGAACTCGCTTCTGTTGGCCAGTGGTGCTGGAAGGAGTTGCGACTGCATTGGCTGTTTGGAGAATTTGCTTCTTAGCCGAAGCCAGTGAGTTGGGCACGTGATTTCCCAGACGATTCAAACTAGAGTCCCTTGGCATAGATTGCCGCATCGATGAACGTGGAGCGCTCTTCACCGCACGTCGGGGTAGCTCAGGGGTGTTAGGACATGCAACCATTCCACCACCAGCGAGTAGATTCGGTTTAGGTGGAAGTTGTTGATTAGCTCCACCTCCGCCGACGCTGCCATTGCCAGCCACCTTCTGCTTACTCCTTTCGATTCGCATTAACAGTGCTTTGTTGTACCGCGTGTTGGAAAGTGGCACCTCGTTTGACTGCACTGACTCGGAGGCGACATGTTGTGACACATCGTCGTTGTAGTCCTCGTAGTCGTCAACATTCGGGGAGTGAATGTCTTCCTCGGACGACCCGTAGTACTCCACATCGATCAGGTCGTCCTCATCGTTGATGTAGTAGGCCAAGTTGTCGTCGTAATCGCTGTACACGTGCCGGAAGGTAGTGCTGCTTGCTGACTTCTTGATTGCTGACGTTCCCACGGGCGGCGCCATGTAGTTATGACGCGCCGCTGGTGGAGTGTACAATGTGGCGGTTGGCCGCTTGTTGTTCGTGACTGTCTTGCACTTTGCCGAGAATGAACTTGACCTTCGCAGGGGAGACAGATTCTGCTGTTGCTGCTGTTTTATCGATGAATCCATGGCGGCTCTCGTTTGATCGATATTCCCAGCGTAGTACTGCTGTTGTTTGGCTCCAAGAGTTTGTTGTCGCCGTGCGGGTGAAACAGTAAGTGCCTGTGCGTCGTACGAGTTTTTTCGTGCTCGCGGAATTTTGACGTCCATCACTAGTTGTTCGTGGTAGCTGTTAGTCATTAGGTTATTGGTGGCTCGTTTGTGCAGAGGATTGGAGAGTAGCAACTTCGCTTCGATACTATGCTGTGGACTGTACTCGTCGGCCGAGTAGTACTGGTGAGTCGTGTGATGGTGGCGCAAGGGTTGTTTCTTTGGCGAGTCCATCGACGACGGCGGAGATTTAAGTGAGTTCTTGCGTGAAAGTGACTGCTGGAGATTGGATATAGCTGCTGCTGTCTTTTGTAGATACATGTCAGTGTTGGTTGCATCGTCTTGGATGATATTTTGCAAGGATGCCCGCGTGTGACTTGCACTTCTCACCCGACCAATGGTGTGTAGAGGTGAGGGGATCTTCGTTGGCGACTTGGGCGGCCGTTGCGCAGAGACGTTCGGATCACTGGCATAGTCGAATTCACCCATTCGGAAGCGGTCAATTGTTTTGTTACGATACACAACGCTGTCGTCGGTTAGAGTGTCTTCTTCGCCGTGGCCTGGTGCACAGTTGAAACTACGGGACATTATGTCTTGGTGATGGGATTGTTTACCTGGTGAGCCCTTAACGGCTGAGGCGACACTTCTTGCACGGGCATTACGTGCCCATTCTTGAATCCAATCGTTCTTCGTTTGCGCAGTCTTCAGCACGGCGGTGTCGGACAGCTTACTCACTGGCGACTCAGGCGATTCCATTGTATTACGGATCTGCGAGTCTGTTTGGTTGGTGAAGACATTCAGACGATAGCCGGCCTTCTGGTGGTCTGTGTAACCACCGCTGTAAGGTGCTCCTGAGTTCGATTTGAGCTTGGCTTCGGTGCTGACGTATTCCGAGCTATCGATCTGCGAGGTTGACAAGCTGCTGCGTCTTGTGAGCTTGGGACGGGAGTCCAGCGTCGTCTGTTTGGCGAGAACTCCACTTGTGGTCACACTGGTGAAGGTGCCCACATCTGCGTCGGGCGGGGACGTTTCCTTCAGCTCATTTTTATGTTGCTGGTGCTGCTGCTGCTGCTGTTTCACTGCGATGTTTCTCACGCGGGATTTTATCTTCTCCAGGTAAGAGGTTTTATTTGTCGGTTTGAACGACGTTGACGTCGCATCATGATAGTAGCTTACCTCAAGTACATTATTCCGCCGCCTGCCCTCGGACGAAGACACTGTAGTTGTAGTAGTGTTAGTCTGAGTGTTTTTCAGTGGTAGATCTCTTGGCCGCTGTTGCTGAAGGTGGTTAACTGAGGACACTTCCGAGCTGGTTGTGGTCGTCTGATCAATGTTCATCAGCTCCTTCTGCTCTTCGGTGTAGTTGTCGCCGTCGAGAGTATAGGTGCCAGCCTCACTAACGTTATCATTCATGGCGAGGTGATGGTAGTCGTCGAGCGGAGGTTGTGGACACAGAAAATCGATTTTTTGCAGAGCCATCTGCATGGCAGTTGAGCGCGGAGTGAACGGCTTTCCCGAGGAGTGTCGTTCGCGTTCTCTTCGCGGGGTCTCCTGTGGAGGCATCTGAAGCGACGGCGGCTTAATTTTTGGCTTCTTCGTTGTAGGAGTTGTCGTCGTTACAGGTTTCGGTGGAACTGCGACTGCTTTTGGATGGTTTTGGTTCGATTGTTGCTGCTGTAATGGCTCGGTAGTACTGGACCGTGGAGACCAACTATGCCGCTTGCTGGCATCCCTCACCCGCGATGTACTGCGGTCGCGGGCGCGCAATTTCACCTTCACAGCTGAATCGGGAACAATTGGCGGTGTTTCAGACGGTGCCCTAGGACTACGTGGCGTTTGTGCATCTTTAGCAATAGTTGGCGTCGGGGGCTCTACCCCCTCCAGCTTTGACATAGACGCGCCCCTTCGATGCCTACTTTGGAAACGCTCCACCATACTCTTATACTTTGCCGACGCTGCTGCGGAATTTGTCTCTTTAGCGGAGTCATCACCAAAATCGATTGTGAATGCCAGGCATTGCTGTTTTGCTAATGAGGACGATGACTCATCTCCTCCATCATCATCGGCGATCGTGGAATTTGGCGTTGAAAGGGGGGCACCTGCTGCCATATTGTCGTCGTCGCCGTTTATGCCCGTTTTGGTGGCTTCGTTCGCTTTTATTGACGTTGACGATTCCGAGGTTTTAGGTGCGTTTTTTGCCACCTGAATGACATCATCGATTTTTTTCACATTCTCGGGTGTTGCATCGGTTTTCTCCTTGCCATCGGACGACGATAGTGATACCTCCTCTTCGTCTGCCTCGTTCCGGTGATGCGAGTGGTAGTTTTGACTGCCGAAAATAGCTCTATCCTTGTATCGACCGCGGGGAGTGGCTACAGAATCACTTTTCTCTGTAAAACCACCACCAAAGATCGCTCGTGTATCAATGTTGACAGCGGGATTTGCTGTTGTCGATGCTGTTGGCACCAAATCCGGACTCTTTACGTTAACAGATTTGACAATTTTATCACTCACTGATAGTTCGCTCAAGTGTTCTGCGCCCAAATCGTCCATTTTTGCCACCGAACTACCAGCAGACAACGACCGAACAAGGAGAATTCCACAATCGCTTTCTTGCAAACAAAAGCACACGCACGCACAAGTATCAGCGGCGACAGAAGCGCGTCTAAATTTAAATTAAAGAATCAGGAATTCAAGGTTTCCCTTTATGGTTTCCCAATATCTTTTGTTTCGTTTTTTATTTATTTCTTTTATCCGAGAGATTCCAAACAACAAAAAAAAATTATAATTGTCAGCCGCACTGTGCACTGTTGCGCTGCTCACTCATTCGAGAAATACACCTGACACTGACACTACCGCGAGAGCGAATGGGACGGGAATTTACTTTTGAAAATGTTTACATATTTTGCACTAATGCCCACTCACTCGAATGCATTGCCAACGCAGATCGAACGAGAGAGATATGATTCTTAAGAATATTTTTTTTTTCAAGGTGGACAATAAATTCTCTTTTGGTTTCAATGTTTTCTATAGTGAGCATTGAGTGAGTACATTATTTTAGTGGATTTTTTTAATTCACTTTTGCACACATTACTCGGACAATGAAGTGGTTTATTTTTTGGAACTAAAAAGAGTGCAGCACTCGCGGAATGGAAATGTTAGAAAATTGCAAGGGGAAAAGTTATAGTTTATGGTGTCGGTGCGCGGACGAGATGAAGAATCTGCGAATTTCGCGAGTATCTTTTTGTTTCTGATTGGGATTTTTTACTGCTGGTTTGCTGCGGTGCTTATTCTTGTTTGAAACTGTCGGTGGTGCAGAGTGGGAGATGTGTCATAATGGAAATGGGTCTAACTTCAGATGGGTTCAGTATTATCGACGGACAGATGGATGTGTCCAGTTGGATGTTGCCATAATAGTTGCATTCAGTTTGCAGTTGAATATGAAATTTTTTTTTGTCATACATATGCATATATGAATTTCTGCTGACTGATAAAATAAACAAACATTAGTTGGCTCATTAGTTCATATATTGGGGACCCTAGGCCTAGCTTCTCACAACCATTCGTTTTTATTTTTGGTACGAATGGAAGGAATCTAAAATTTAATGCTGAGTCCAAACTCCAAACGGCCAATTGAGAAGCTCTTTCATGACAGTTAAACCCTCGCATGTTTGTCAAACGTTCGCGAGAGGTAGCGCAGTGAAAAAAAACCTTAAGTTGGAATTAGAGTTTTTTCGGTATTCGAACTTGGAACCCCTCGTTTAGTAGTACAACACACCACTAAGCCACTGCGCTGACATGCGGATAATTTTAATTTATAATATTGCTCCACCAGTTTTATGCCGAGCCCGAAAAATCGAGTTCAGATGGTTTCTAGGAGAGTTATATTTTAGGCTGTTTGTCAGACTTTCGCGAGAGGTGGTGGAGAGGAATAAACCTTAATATGTAATTTTTGTTTTCCGGGGATCGACTCTAAAACCTTAGTAGTCTGGCGCTTACCACTGAGTAACTATAACAGTAAGTTGCTTTAAATACTTACTTTACTTAGCTTGAAAGCCAAATGGGCAATTTGCAAACAAACACAGTCCATTCATTTAAAGATTAAGCGTTACCCATTTATCTTATATCAGCTTACCCTTGAAACGATGAAATACATCGATTTGGGTTACTAAATACAAAAGCTAAACACAGAACACAAAGTATCGTTCGTTTATTTTACTATACTGAACAAATAAAATCTTTCTTACCAATCTCTACGTCAGCTCAAATTCTCCAAACAAACACAAATCTTATTAATATGGGCAATCATTTTTCTAAGAGACAGTATGGTTTGTCTATGATTTTTCTTTCGTATTTGCGAATTTGAGTTCGCTGGCATAATTCCAACTGTGGTTAGCGTTCAACTTTTCCAATCAAAATATTACATAGGTAACTTCTACATGATCTTTATGAGGCTGCTACTAGGCCTTTTTTATTATGCTCAAATGATCTATATAGATCATATATTTTCATGGTTTACAACAATAGTTGGATCACGTACTATTGTTGTAAACCGTGGAAATCAATGATCTATATAGATCATTTGAGCATAATAAAAAAACGCCTACTATAGTCACAGCAAATGGCGAGCAAACCCACTCTAGCACACTGTCCATGAGCCGAACGCCCAAATTCTACTACACGTTTTAAACGTCTACATGTAAATTGTTAATTAATCCACTGAAAATGTAAAAATAAATTAAGGCTCAAACCACTCAGGTAACAGGAAGAAAAGACCTAGCTTCTTTATTTATGAAATGGATACAATTTGCTGCCCGTGTTCTAGCGTCTGAATTGAGAAGCTTTCTGATGACAATTTAGACTCGAGTTCCTGTCAAAATTATTTTGATTCGCAGGTAGATACATTTGCAGGTAAGTGGAATATGTCTGGGTATATAAAATGTATGAAGAAAAGTCTTGATCATCTTATTTAATCAAATTTAAAGCGTTCATTTTATTATCGTTTATTATTTTGTATTTCAACTGTTTTGTTTATCTAATGTTGTGTATTTTATTATTCTGTAAATGTGAAACACTTTGGTTAAGGTAATACTTCGGTTTTGTTTTAATATAAGCACTGCCTAAAATCTTTTTAAATTCTACATTGAATTTATTTTAAATAATTACAATAATTTGTTAGGAAATATATTCTGTTATTTTTGTTTTCTTTTGGTGTTAATATAAATAATGTGAATTTAATTTGTTGTATTAATAAACGAAATCAAGCAGATGAATGTGAAGCGATTTATCAGCGAAACTGTGGTTTAGATATTTGATGAGTTTGGGTGACATTTCCAAAAGAAATACTTAAAGTCACCCGCCAGACGTCATAAGTAAGCGATTTTGATTTATAATGGTTGGTTGATGGGAGCAAATAAAATAAAACAAACTATGTGTATAATTATTTTTTTTATTTTTCATACATATTTATTCAAGTGTTCTTGTTTTGTTCATTCTTTTATTGTTATACTCTTTTGTGATTTTTGCATAGGTACATACCTTAATTTATGTTTTATAAACCTAATGTTATATTAGTTTTCATTTTCTTTTAAATAATAGACAAGTTTAAAATATAGGTAAAATATATGCATATCATAATATACGAATATTTTTTTTTCTTGAATTTACAATAAATTATAGATTATTAAAAGCTCTTTTTTAAATAACGTATAAATATAAATGAAAAGCTATTTTGTATATACATAATATTCATTGAAGTGTTAATGTAAACAAAAATGATCAAGAAAAATGTTATTGGTCGTATTCTGTTTCAAACTTATTTGGAAGAAAACATAAAGAAATTTAATAAACTAAAGATTGAGAAATAGGAATAAAAAGTTTGTCATTCCTCAAAATGTTGCGAACACATTTTGAACCTGACATCATGCCGGTTCTTATTTATGGAAGTCGGCAGTTGACAATAAACAGACCTAGACCGCAAGGAAGAAAGAAACAAGACCAATCAACCGATATTTAAATGACAGTTCTTCTCAGTATAGCAAACTTAACACCAGAGACAATACTGAGACCACCAACTCCGGCCGATTTCCCGTTACTTAGCCTACAAGCTATATTTTTTATGGAGTGTACACATCTGGTGCGCTAGTATTGTTACATAGAAAATCGTATTGACAAATGTCACGAAACTTCAAAAATTCCTGCTCACCAACACACTCCCAGCAGATATGAGACACTTCCGCTGTGGGCAAAGTTGCTGGCAGAGTTCATAGAGTTTTATCCGTTAAATTTGAAATTGTTCGTTACGTGTGGATAATATTTTTTTTTGGGAATAAGTGCACATTTGCTTAAAATGTTCATGAAAAATTAACAATGTAGATTGGTTGAGGGAAAATGAAAACATTTTGAGCAAATTTTCTTCATTATTTAAGAAAAATTTACACACAAAATCGAAGTTAATGATATCCAAAAGCGGAAAATATACTACCATGTTTGTCCTAATATGTTTCTAGTATATAGAACATCAACTTTAGATAGTTTTACTAACCAAACAAATCAAATTATTCGCCTTTTAACAATTAATAATAACTAACCAATGGCATTCAGTTATGTACAAATGTTGAATTCCCGAATTCTGTCACATTTCCCCACGGTTGCCGCGGTTGGCAGCATTTATTTTTGTAGTTTTTGTATGTTTTCGCATGTCACACGGATTCTTTTTTGACGTAACACCGATAGGAAAACAAAATGGCGAATTTGAAAAAAAACTGAGGGGGCCAGCGGCAAGAGGATTGTGAGTTGGGGGTCTCAGTATGGTTTGTCTATGCTTAACACTAACAGCAATCTTATCCACATTTCTGCTATTCTCCTGAAGAAAGTTTGTTGTGAGCAATAATCAATTCTAATGCGTTATACAGTACGCATTTTGACAGGCGTCACATTGACAGATATGTTAGAGAATAAGCGAAATATTTTTATAAACTACGATGTTAGCAAAGATGTGCTGTCTATATTCTTTGGATATAAGAAACTTTCGATGCTCAAGTGTAATTCCAAAATGATAGACTACACGTGTTATGAACACAGTGGAGTTGAATGCCAATCTCGGAAACTCCACGAAAATTTCTCAGCAAAAAAGAGTGAATTCAATACTCAACAGTTGCAAAACTCGTACTTATAAATCCATTAATGCGTTACTACTTTTGATCACGAGGATTTGTCATTTTGGCATGTAAGCCAGAGCCAACAATTCGATAATTTTGCAATACGCTATTATAAAAGTAAACACTAAAAACGGTGCAAAATTATGCGAAATATTTCGTACAGTCCTCATTATAATTTCTTTCCGTTCACATTAAAAGTAGCGTCTCTCATTTCTGATAAAATATGGCAACGACTTTGATATAGAGTCGTGGATAGTGTCAGACATTTAACAACATTCACTCCCAAAGCTTGCCTGGCCATTTACGATGTGTTGTTTAAGGTTTAGTGAGTTAAGTGCTCATAAATAAAATCAAATCAGTCAACGGATTTCAATAAAAATAAAGCAAACCATATTTAATAACAAAATAAAATACCAGTGTTTCATTGTTTCAGTTATATATTTTATGTGTTTTGTATTATAGGAGAGAAAAAAATTATAATTAATATTAATAACAAAAACTATGTTTTCATGTTTGTTTTTCTTCTTACAGTTAAGATCACTTTAAATTGTTTCCTTTTTATAATTAAATAATTAATCCTTAAATTAACGAAAACACAAATTCTTGTTTTTCGTATAACCTATAAATAAACAAAGCAAACACAAACGCACTCGTGTATAAGAGAAATGTTTTCCATTTAACAAAAATAAAATAAAAATAAAATCTATAATTCAATAGTTTAAAACAAAACAAACAATTTTCCTTAATTCACTTACAAACAAAAATAAAAAGTAAAAATTAACTAAACTAAAAAGAAAAGAAAACATAGAGTTACAAATCATAATAGTATTTGGTTTACAGTTTAACAGAACAGAGACACAAGTTTCCTTCGTTTTGTTTGTCCTTTTGTTTTTGTGAATAGAAATAAATGTTCTTTAGATTAATTTCTTTAATAAGGCTAAAGAAAGAAAATTTTGTTTTTTATGTTTATAATGAATTGTTTTTCATTTTTATTTATAGCATAGAACTGATGCCGTTGCAATTTTTTCTTGTTAAATAACTTCAAGTTATTAATATATGTATGTTTATATATATATATATATATATAGGATTTTTTTTTTACATAAAATTAAAGTTTGTTTGAATCTAGTTTTTGTTTGTATTTGCATTTAAATAACAATAATAATTAGATGTGTTTTTGTTTTTCTCTTAAATTTGTTTTGTTTAATTCACTAAGGTTGTTTTGTTTTTTGTTTTATTAGGTTTTATCATCAAAAATATAAATTACATTATTTTACAAACAAAAGTCTCGAAGAACTTTCGTCATAGTTTTTATTTTATATATAATATATATATATAGTGTTTAAAGTGTAAATTAAAAACAGAAACACTTTCATCTTCTTATAGCAAAACACAAACACAAGTGTGATTTAACAGTTCAATTTTTTTTGTATAATCTTGTTGTTTCGTATTTTTTTGTTTATTAGTAATATATTTTTTTGAAAAAATAAACTTTAGATAATTCTCAAAATGGGTGTGTCTATATGTTTGTTCGTTTTTGTTTTCTTTCTTTATTTAACTACGAATATTGTAACAATTTGGTTGTTTTTCTGGGTTTTTGTTTTTTTGTTGGAAAAGAAAATAGATTTGCAAAACAACGCCATCTATTGAGTGTTCCACCATAATATAGGCATAGTTATTGTAGTAGTGATAGAGGTGGCAAAACTATGCAGTTGTGGTTGTATGCGAAGTGTGTTGCTGAGGTGTAGGAGAATTATTACTACTGTTATTACTACTGCTATTGCATTGCAGCATATTGTGTGTGCTACCGTTATGATGATTATTATTATAGCCAATATGGCTGCTGTTCGACGTGCCACCGCCGATGCAGTAGCCACTAGTTCCGCCGCCCGTTCTCATATCACCAAATTCACTTGTGTTGAAATCACCCAAAATTCCACCCATTAGTCCGCCGCCGCCAGCACCACCCCGAATGTCAGACTGTTCACTGTTTAGACCCTTCTTCGCTTCGGGTTGCGTGCAAATAGGTTGGGCCCTCGCATCACCATCGATTAATCGACCCGACTGTAACAAATTGACATCTTCACTGCCACCGATAACGGTGCCCGTCATCGTTGTGACGGCCGCTCCCGTATGTACTGTTGCTGTCGTTGTCGATGATAATGTGCCCGCCGCAGACGATGCCGTCTGTATGGATGCTGTTTCGCTGGAACTATTGCCATCATCGGTGAGGCGTAGCGCCACCTCGAGATCACGTAGCACATCTGTTTCTTTTTCGTCAATCAGATTGAAACGCCGGTGCAAAGCGGTCAAATGGGCAAACGTTAAATTTAAATGTGTGTGTAATCCTAGGAGGGCGATTTCTCGAAAATGCGCCGCATATAGATGAGCTATCACATGAAATTGCAAGCGTAGAATTTTACGAGCGATCGATTCAAACGAATTGGGGAATTCGTTGGCATATTTGGTTGGGAATATCGACTCATCGCTAACTGTCTTTTGGGTGAAAGTCATAACATAGTCGATATATTGGGGCGCTGCAACACGGGTCTTCTTGCCCTTCTCGTCGAACCATAAGTACGTTCTGAAAGGAAATATCGAAAGTTTAATATTAAGTTAGTAATAGTAAGGTAGGTTTTTTTTTATTATTAATATTATATAAAAATGATTATGGATAGGAGTGCCACAATTTATTGTAATCAATACGAAGAGTCGTCTAAATTTGTATATATTCAGTTGAATTAGAGCCGATATATTAATAAATACTTAAGCGATATTTAAGACTAATTGGCAGCACTACTTAATGAATTGATGCAAAATACAAGGGTGAGGAAGGGGTTCCTACGATCTGCGTTTCTGTTCCTTATTCACATGTCTGACTAAATGTTGAAATCCGTTTTAGTTTGACATCGGTCTTTGATATCGTTTTGTCACTAATTACTCGTAGCGTCTAAACCCACATTCGGATGCAAAAAGAATACGTTTTTCTATCTGTCAACCAACAAAACGTATCCTCACGTTTGCGGAATCGGAACAAGTACATACAATCAATCGGCCTTACTAACAACCAAATTTAGACTCGACTTTAGGGCAATAGTCGAAATTAAAATGAACTGTGTACCAATAATCAAGTTATCTTCGACTTTAAGATAATCGAGACTGTAACTTTCAATCCGGAGAAAGTCGAGTCTAACCCATTATTAAAGTTTAAACGTCAATCTTTGTAATAAATAACTATGAAATATGAAATGGACAGCAAATAAAGAGAAGCCGCAGCTTAAATTGGACGCAGGCAATGCGAGAACTATTACCTAGTTGACTGTGTTAAACCATTGGCTGATATCATTGATAGCAAAATTACCAATGCTGCAATGATACAGTCAAAAAACAAAGCAACCATCTTTTATATTTCACTCAAAATACGACCAACTGCCAATTTCAGCAAATTATTTGAAAGCGCAGAAACAAATTATAACGCTTTTGAGTTATACTGTTATAATTTTGGTATAAAGTCAGATGTAGTTAAAGTTCCGATTACTTTGATTGTTGGTACCTAGAAATTAAAAGTCGAAACTATAGTTAGTTTCGAAATTAGTTAAACTCGAGTTTACGGTTTGGTTGTTAGGCCCCATATCTTTGTTGCGGAATCGGGCTGGTATCAGATAGAAGTACATAGTAACGGCAATATTTCTTAATTGACTGTTATTTTCCGATGTCAAATTCATAAATAAATAATGCAATAAATTAAGTTGACAAGATCGAAGCAGTACCAGATAAGTCACCATTGAAAAAAAAGTCTAGATTAAGCTAAACTCCAATAGATTTTTAATTTACAAGTTTACCGGTTACTTCATTACTCACAAATGCGGGAATTATAAAGTCAAACGGTAGCAATGAGGGTAAATAATATAGCGCGTGATAAGATTACTCGATTTCTAAAACTTTTACTAGCTCCTCCTAGTGCAATATCATTTTAAATGTAATAATTTGTGGCGATGTTAAATTGTTAGAAAATGTTACTGACTCTATCTACTTAATTTAAAAACGTCGATAATGAAGTAAAATTTGTATATTCACAGTTCTCAAATGTCTGTACTACATTTCCCCTGAACGTAAAATACAGATTGGTCGGTAATGTCACAACGTAAGTAATACAATCGAAATGTCAACATCGAACTCAGTCAAATTCGTGACTAGATTCATCCAAAGATGATCCAAACGATGGTCAACTGAGAGCAGAAACGGTACATTTGCCTAGATTCCTTGGCTCAGGAATTCGGAAGTATTCGTGCTTTCGTAAATCGAAATATCCTGTGATGGGATTTGATGTGCATCGGGAAGTCATTTTTTGGTAAGATTTTAAGTGGTTAAGGTTGTGTTCGGAAGATTTCGTGTCTATAAGTTACACATATCACATCGCAGTTCACTTAAGAACTTTTAAAGTGTATGAAATTGTTGGCATCAAATAGAACTCCTGATATAGTCACAATGCCAAATACCTTTATACAATAATCATTGTCATGATATTTACCAGAGAAAAATGAACTAACACGGTTTTTTCAATTTGGTAAAAGAGATTTTGTAACATCAAGATTTCTTTTGTTTATTTTAAAGAAAATACGCTTTGGTTTTTGGTTAATTTTAATGCTTTTAATTTCGAAGTCATATTGAAACAAAATATTTTAACACAGTTTAGGGAAAACTTTGTTTTTTATGTTGGGAAGAGAAGAATATCATGCTTTAGCACATGAACGCGTTTTTTTATATTTCGGATCTAAAGCTTTGTTTTAAGGTGTATCTTTTCTTATGGTTGCCTTAATGAAATTATACTTAAAATATTAATAGCATTTGTATTTTATAGCTGTTTTTTATTATCAGCGTGATCTGATTCGGATCAGATCACGAAAATAAAACACAACGGATCATTGAAAAGTTTAATTTTGGAATTTTGGCAACAGTTGCTTTCAAAAGCAAAACAGATAATACAGGGTATTTCAAACTTCATATTGCCACCAGCCATCTTGCAAATATTCTTCTCAACGTGACGTCACAGAAGGCACATGTCATTTCACTTGCAAAGTCGGGGGTGTTACCATATTTGAATCAAATTTGCATAATTTTTCTTTCCATATATATTTTTTGTGAAACAAATTTAGTATTTTATGTTCAAATATGAACCACATGTACAAAATTTTGGTGCTAACGCTTGAGTTTATCTTGGCATATTAAGGTGTGTCCAGACCACCGAAATATTTCAGAAATGTGTATGAAATGTTTCTGAAGCAAATCGGACAGATTTTATAAACATTTATAAAAGATTTCTGAAATTTATTTATTAAGCCCCGTATTAATAAACACTGCGTAAAAGTTATCAACTCGTTACTCAGCAGTTACATCAAATTTTTGTATGCTATCTGACGTCTACTAGCTAACTTACATTGTGCATATTTGTTTATTAATACGGGGGTAAAGGTTTATGAAACGTTTCAACTTTATCCTGTTTTGGACTAGAAGAAAATAATGTGGTGGGATTATTAGCAACGAGTAAAGTTTTAGTTTTTGTAATTTTGGTCTCGGCAATCACGCGACACGCGATTTAATTAAAATAATCGTATTAAATGAATCACTTTCTCATTAGGTATTCAAAGCTTTTCTGGGCATTTTTATTTTATTTAAAAAGAAATAATAATCGAAAAACAGCGCTCACTTTCTGCAAGGATACTTGTAAAATAAAAATTATTTCCCATCATGATTGGGTAACTGTGAAACATTTCATAAATGTTTTTTTGGTGTCCAGATCCAAACCAGCAAAACTTTTTTAAACATTCCATAAAAATTGTTTTGTTTAATAACTGTTTTAGAAATATTTATGGAACATGTAGGTATTTAATTGTTTATCAAATGTTTGGCTGGCCTGGACATAGCTTTATAGAACAATAAAAAACAAAATAACTCGGAATACGGACAGGGAGTTTATTCCAATGCGAAAAAAAACAATTGATTTTTTGTTGTCCATTTTTTAGTCTGGCAACGTGATTGTGTGCCTATCGTTTACAGGCACACCAACATTTAAAAATAAAACAAGCCACCTAGTCGGAAATAGTAGAAATAATTTTCAGATCATGATTCGTGATCTCGATGAGAAGAAGGATCATGTGCTGTTGTTGTAAATGCATGTAAATCGATGATCTATATGGATCATAGCTGATAATAAAAAACAGCTTATATTGTGTTCCTGTGTTACATCCTTCAACACTGTTCAGAGTCATTAAGCAACTGAATTTTGAATCATATTTTGATTTTGTACAAATATGGTGCTAAATAAAAGAATTTGAAAACACCCATCAAGCCTGATAGAAATTTATTCAATATTTGAGAGCATTTTCTTAAATTCTCTAAAGCACTAGTCAGTGGAAACTTGGGTTTAACTTGTTTACTTATTTTTGGAACAACCCAATGCGGCGGTGGTCAGTTTAGCTGTTTCCTCTATCTGTAGCTGCTATACAAATCACTGTCATGTGCACTGGCCTTACTGCATTTTTCCAATAGTTGGACTCAACTGAGTTTTTTCTTTTTAAATAGTTAGAGGCCAACAAATATCACGCAGGTAAGCCACATGAAAGTGAAAATATTATTCATAAACTCTTATTTGGGCCATTGTCCACATAGCCCTCGGGCCTAACCACAATACTCGTACATAACTCGTTTTCCCTTTATCTATCCGTCAGCAGCAGTAGCCCATAAATTGTAATTCCGACAAAAATCCCACAAAGCGAGTTCTATAATCCTTGCGCTGATGGAATATAATATCTATGCATATCGCTTTCCTCGTTAAGTGGTCAGGACAGGACCTTCTTTTCAAATTGAATTTATGATGATGCACATACTCGCACACGTTTCAACAATATTTCGATGGTCATCGATTGAATTTCGTTCCATCGACAATGATGAGGGTTAGTCGCGGCCCAAACTGATCTAAGTAATAATTGGTTGAAGCAAAATGAAGTTATGCCAATATTTGGCTATGTAATTGAATCAATTTCAGAGAAATGTACTTAAGCTGTATTCAAGGTTGTTTCAAAACGGGCAATTACAATGCAGCAGGTAGTAGTGAGTGAGTAGTTACATGAACGGTGGTCTGAAATTATGCTGTGTCGTCTAGAAGTGGAGATCAATCCTTTCATGCAGTGCAGCATCGGAAACGAGTGTGTTTACGTTTTAAGTTTAAAGTTCATTTTGAAGATAACTTTCTGTACGAGTATTTGGAAATTATTTTGACAGCCTTTTTGGACTAAGGAACACTCTGATCGCGTAAATCAAGAGAAGCTATTTTCAACATTTGCCTATAAGATTAATAACCTCCCATACAATACTCTTCAAATATAGTTCCTTACCTATTGCCAGGCCCAGTCATATCCGGACAACCGGATGGTGTACAAAATTCACTAATTGTTCCATAAACTAGATTCACATGTTCGAAAAGTGCCAGTGCTGAAAAAATACAAAAATATCAAAATACGATGAGTAAAATATCAATTTAATTATGTAGGAGATATGGTTTATATTTAAAAGGAAAAATATACGAGAAAACCCTGAAATGCATACTAAAAAGGATGCTTTGTCATCCGAAACCCACATCAGCCAGGCAAAAAAAAGGCGTCAAAACTTTTTAATAGTTCCAATCATGTCATATTCAAAAGGGGAAACATTTCCCAAATTCACACTATGCAAAAATGGATTTTGAATTTCTAAAGTTCTTTCCTTCCTAGTCCGGATTAAATAGGAAGTTTTGATAAATTTATAAATTTACTCAATTTAATGCTTTTTGTTGTTTTTATTTTTACCTCTTATTGAATTAGTTTGTAGTCCTTTGCAATTATTAACTGGACACAGTTGCTCTTACACAGTGATAGATTTACATAAAGTTTCATGGTGTCAAGTTATTTTAAATTGGTCTTATCCAGTAATTAATTAGCAAACTGATGGTAGCAGATAGAAGTGAGCGGGTGTTTTCCATATCAAAACGGATTTCGAGGCACGATATAGGGATTTGTGGTCGTTAAAGTTTGCGTAGAAATACTAGGGATAAATTAAATTGCCAACTAAGTTTTTGAAGGCAAACGAACAGAGGAATTTCATAAATCATAAAACTAAGTAAAGGGTACTTATTGATTTGAAGAATTAAATGAACAATTAATTTAAAAGCTGCAACTGTAAGGCGATTTATTATACTGTAAGTTAATTAATTATGAAGTGACGATGAATTAAGACACAAGATATTTAGGTCCCCCTATTCATTAATTGGAAATTTGTGTCGTAAAAGACGAAATTGGTTTTGGATCACATTTGGTACTACAACTAGTCTGGCTTTTGTAAGATGCTGTTGGTAATGCAGTTGATCGAATAATTTAATTATAGCTGTTACCAGCGTTGCCGCTTTAGGACTATTTTTTTGCAGTAGATTCTCTAAAAAATGCAGTAGATGTTTTTTTCAAACAAGTCCAAGCTAAATAACATAAAAATAAAATAAACAAAACAAAATCAATCAAAACGGTTTTTTTTAACAAAAGGGATACATTTTCTCTATCTAGAAGTGCACACGGGCGTACTACAAATATGCAGTAGATTACATTTTTTGACAATAGATTTAAATTTCAATTGTCAGTTTCTGTTGACAATTTCCTAATTGGGCCGGCAATGGATTGAATTTGATTCTCATTCAAAAGTGCTTATGGACACCTGCCAGCAAGTTAACGAACTATAATAGTTCTGTTACAGCATAGTGTTTAACTTTGTTGGTTTTCAAGCAGTCAGTAGCCGGAAGTTATCTTAAAATGAAAATATTTTCATTTAACAATCAATCCGCAATCAAAAGTCACATGAATGAGATGTTCTAAAATGACTTATATAACGTTTTAAAGTGACAAAAGTCCATCGGGCGTTAATTAGTGAATGAATCAATCAATGAAAAACAGATTCAATGATTTTATTTATTTGTTTGGACACCCAAGACCATTTTATTTTTATATCGATCAACCCTTCCTCCATCGTTCACTGACACGTGGGCTTCTGTTTTGGCTTCAATATATCTTTTGCGCATTTTTTCGTTTTATTTAATTGAATTGACGTAAAGGTCGACCGAAAATGTACGTACATATATTAGTCTGACTGTGCTGCTGCGGTATATTATTGCAATTTTGTTTTTGGCAGAAAGTACCTTTTTGAGGTTATGCAACATTCCTACGTCACATTTGTCCGTCGTGCAACGAATAGGACAATATTGTCTATAATGAATGCAAATGGCCCAGTGTCATAAATGATTGTAGATGTATGTTCGAGTGCATGGCAATGACAAAACAGGAAGTCAGGGTATAAAATAATTTAAAAATGTTTGGCAACGAGAATGTATTGTATATGATTGTGACAAGGATCAAGGGGTAAATGAAACGATGTTGCGTCAGAAGTATTCAAGACTGAAGAAGGGACAAAGGCCTTCATCGTATATTTATGACAATTTAATGGATTTCATTTGTGAGGCGATTTGGTGAGTTGGAACGAGTTTCGATGTGCCAGATGGAAGGAAATGCATTTATTTATGGCAATTAAATTTCTATAAATAAAAGGAATACTGTCATTGTTTTTAAAGGCAATATTCGAAATAACATTTTAAGCTCATAGGCATCAGGAGGTTAAAGACATCGGTTTTGTTTGTGTACAATCGGTAATAAATTTGTGTTGCCACATGTCATGATACTTCAATGATAATTTGAAAGTTGAGTGAATCATTGTAATCGAAAAAGAAAACTATGCACTATTTCCGAGATTTTGATCTTGAATTATTTAAAAATAATGTAACAGAATTACGACACAGTTGAAATATTTTAGAGAATTTTCATAAAATAACAACATGACAAATTTTTAGAAAGCTACCACAAGAAAAAAAAAGTGTTAGTGTTGAGTTGGTGCAATTTTAACCTGATCGCTTTCGAAGTTCCCTGTCATTCTCCGAGCTTCCAGCTGAGGATAACCAATAATGACATATAGAAAGTACTATATTAGACAATTTTTCAGAATAAAAGAAGCAATTTTCGCGAACAAAAGTGTTCAACAAACTGTGTAATACGTTTGGTTTAAATCGTACAGCACTATTTTACTTTTTTGCACACAAACCTTAAAAAAATGTTGATATTAGACCTTAAAATCATTTAAGCCATTTTATTACGAATTGATTAGCTGCGCGCCAAAAAATCATATTAGAAAAAAACAGCATATTAGTCAAAACGCCTCAAAAAAACTGGGAGTGGCAAACAAATTGGTATGGGCTGGTAGTCACGAAAGACATTTATTGCTTTTTTTAATTTGTGAGGAACGCAAATCACAATTGATAAAAAATGTCAGTGGAGGTGAAATAAAAACTGCATAAGATGAAAGATGAACTTCCTAACATCTTTATGCAGATAGTTTGAGGCTGTACCCGCCCAGATAAAGATGCAGAAAGACTCAAATAAAAACAAGCCATATGATTTTCAACTATTCTCCAGTCAATTCCCAGTCCGCCACTAATTGTAAAAATTCCTTGGCACTAATCCCGGTTGGTTAAGCTCAAAAATAATTCAAGCAAAACGCGTACTTCAAATATAATATGATTGAAAAACCAATGTTAAAAATATGTACTTGGAATGCAAACGGACTTTTGCAAAAACTCGACGAATTGGAACTATTCATGCGCGAAAAGGATATCGACATTTGCTTGATTTCTGAAACCCACGTAAAAGAGCGATCACTTTTAAAAATAAAAGGCTATAATGATATCCACGCTTATCACCCATCGGGAAACGCGAGAGGTGGATCAACATTGTTTATTAAAGACTGCATTGAACAATACGAAGACCTGAAGATAGAGCTTGAAACTATGCAACTGTGCGCGATTCGAGTAAAAAATAGTCAGCGTACTCTTAGAATTTCATCTATCTACTGTCCACCACGCTCCGCGCTTGAAAAAAGTGATTATACTAACTTGCTTAAATCGCTCAAACCAAATTTCATTATTGGCGGCGATTTTAATGCGAAACACACGTTTTGGGGTTCAAGATACATCTCGCGAAAAGGTAGAATGCTCTATGGGGCAGGTATGGAGTACAGTTGTGATTTTCACTCGACGGGCAAACCGACCTACTGGCCAACTGATACTTCAAAAATACCTGATCCGATTGATTTTTTCGTCGTGAGAGGAATATCTACCAACCACATTAAAGTCGAAGAGAGCTTTGATCTGTCATCATTCACCGGTTATTTTAACATTGAGCGTAAAACTAGTCAACAACCTAGAGTCAGCGAGATTAACTGGTGAAACAACTAACTGGGAAGACTTTAGGAACGAAATTGAAGAGAATGTTGAACTGAGCGTTCCACTTACGACAGCTTATGAACTTGAGGTTGAAGTTGATCGCTTCGTTGAGGTCGTTCAGCTCGCCTCCTGGAATAATATGCCTAACCCAAGGAAAATGCCGGCCAAAAACGGTCTACGATATCCTCCCGAAATAAAACAATTGGTCAACGAAAAAAGGAAGGCGCGTAAAAAATGGCAACAGAGTCGCGCTCCGCAACATAAAGCACATTTGAATTATTTGTGCAATTTGTTGAAGACAGCTATTAAGGATTTTAAAAATCGTGCGATAGGTTCTTACCTTGAAAGTTTAACAGCGAAAAAAGATTCCAATTATTCACTTTGGAAAGCTGTAAAAGGCACCAAAAGGCCCAAAATCACCGCGCCGCCAATAAAAATAAATCAAAATGAATGGGCAAGGGAAGATCAAGAAAAAGCGGACGTTTTTGCCGCCCATCTAGAAGAAACCTTTAAACCGTACGATGGTCACTGAAATCGTCAGTTAGTTATTCCGTCCCACTATTGGTACCGTCGTGAGCCGCCTGACCATCGTACGGTTTTTACACTCAGAAATGCAACGCTAAGGGAACTAAAATGTGAAATCGAGTCTCTTAAACCTAAGAAAGCTCCTGGTTATGATTTGATCACCGGAGAAGTTCTCAAAGTTCTACCTAGAAAAGCATTAATTAAGCTTCTATATATCATAAATGCTGCGCTCAGATTAAAACACGTGCCGAGCCAATGGAAAGTTGCGGAAGTCATTATGGTTTTAAAACCAGGAAAACCGCCAAATGAAGTAAAATCTTATAGACCAATTTCGGTTCTTACAGTCATATCCAAAGTTTTCGATAATAATCTTATCCCTGACTACCAGTTTGGGTTCAGAACCAAGCATTCGACGATTGACCAAGTGCATAGAATTACTGACGTAATCGAGAAAGCATTTGAAGAAAAAAAGATATGCTCAAGCGTATTCCTTGACGACTCACAAGCCTTTGATAAGGTGTGGCACGACGGCTTAAAATTTAAATTACGACAAGTTCTCCCCGTAAGCCTATATGATATCCTAGAATCATATCTCGGGAATAGACTCTTCCGTGTTAGACATGGAAACGAATACTCGGAGCTTAAAGAAATTTCAGCCGGAGTACCGCAAGGAAGCGTCCTTGGCCCGCTTCTCTATCTGTTATATACTCGCGATATACCAGGAGAAGATGGCACTTTCCTTGCTATGTTCGCCGACGACACCGCTATCCTTGCAGTAGGTAATACAATCGAAGAAACGACTGCAAAACTGCAAACCGCACTGAATAAAGTAAATGAATGGACGAGGGACTGGCGAATCGCCCTCAACGAAACTAAATCTGTTCATGTGAATTTCACATATAAGAAAACTAATGACTTGCCAATTTTTCTAAACTTGGCCCGAATACCCTTTGCCAAATACCTGGGAATGACACTCGACGCAAAGCTGAAATGGAATTCGCACGTGAAAAAAACGTAAAGAACTCGATATCAAATATAGAGAAATGTACTGGTTACTCGGAAAACATTCCCAGCTCAGTACCGAGAACAAACTGCTTTTATACAAGCAAGTCCTAAAACCGGTGTGGACTTACGGTATACAACTTTGGGGTTGTAGCAAGAAAACAAATGCCAATATTTTACAAACTTTTCAAAATAAAGTGCTTAGAGAAATTGTCCAAGCACCGTGGTATACTAGAAACGACGATATCCACAGGGATCTCGGAATTCCTACAATCGAAGCTGAAACTAGAAGCTTCGCGCGAAAGCATAGAAACCGACTAATCGGTCATATCAAAAATGCAGTCCGACAAATGTTGGATGAGAGTAATTTATTGCGCCGACTACAAAGAACGAAACCTTTCGACTTGGCAAGATTAACCGCGTCTTAATTGCGGAACATGCAGGATCTTTCAGTGGAAAGTAACCTGTCAAAAGTTATTTTTATTTCGTGATAAAAAAAATTGCTTGATAAGTTATATCTTAGTTGCAGTATCTAACAATTTATCGAAGGGTGGTGTTTTTAGTCAGTAAAAATCTGACACTACTACGAGCACATAGTGTCTTTGGAAGATTTTCACCTACCCTCGGCAAAAAAAAAAAATCCCACTCATACACTTATTTATAATTTTATAAATTGCCGACTGTCATTTAATGTTAAACTCTAAAAACAAATCATAATTTCCTTAAGTTCCTTCATAATATCTGCATATCGGCCATCTTCAAATCGAAACGCCTCTCATTTTCTGTTAATTCAAAATAGTTTTTTTCTTAATGAGCAGAGGTCAGCGGTGAGTTGTGTTTTGTGTTTTGTGTTTTTATTTTTATTTTTGTCATGCCGTAGTGACGACAGTTGTTGATATCAATAAACGAATATGAACAAAATTTTTATTTTTAAACAGATGACATTCGCGGTAGAGATGCGATGATTTGATGGGTTAGGGATGATATTTTGTTTGGTGTGAAAATAAAAGTACTTACTGTGCGATGCTAGCCATTCATTATAATCTAAACCAGCTGGAAGATCAACTAAGGCTTTGAGATCAGCTTCAGGTAGTTTACGCTCTAAAACACTCTCTTCTAGGTATAATTTTGTATCTGTTGCATTTTGGTCGCCATCCCGTTCTTTACGACGGGCTTTTCTGTAAATATAGCAAAAAGAAATAAAATTTAAATTATCGTTTATGAATATTTTTTTTTTTGATTGTGTTGAGGTATAAAATGCAATCCATGGTAAAAAATCGTGTTTTTAGTCAATTGAGGTGACAATTGGGGTTAGGGTTTTTTATTGTCGGCTTACCGGTGAGAAAAATGCTTGATCAAATTGTGGAAAGTCGCTAGATCCGAATCTGCCTGAAGTTATGAGCTTAATTTGTGATAAAGTGGTATAAAATGTCATACTTGTTGTATTTCTCGAAATTTGACACATGCTTGAGATTGTAACAATATAATCATTGGCTTATTATATATGGACTAGTAGCCAACTTCACGCATGTTCCCAAAATACAGAGCGCTACTGTTTTACAGCGGAAAACAAAATAAAATTCAAGCTACAAATTTCCTTTCATTACAAATTAGCATGTACATAGTATACCTATGCGTTGAGAGAGTGAGAAAGAAGTAGGATTGGTTAGTGTTTTTTCATTTATTTATTTACCAATAGATGTTTCTATATTTTTCTTAGCCTCAGTACCTACAAACCAAGCGAGTTCAAAAACACAAAACAAGTGAACAGCTACCTATATGCCCATAAAAGCAAGAGGATTAGTGGCTACATGCCTTTTTGTAGTTCACAAGCATTTACAGACAGGGATTGAAATTATAAAAACAATGTAAACATATGAGTTTTGGGGGTAGACATACGAAAGATATTAATCTTTTTAAATTAATTCATCACTGTCCGCGATGACCGGCTTAAATGAATAAACTGCATAAAGTAATTATAGGTCCCTTCCATTCGTCACAAAAATAAAAACACACAAAACGAATGGTTCTAAGAAGCTAAGCCTGGGGTACGTACATGCATCTGTTGCGCTAAATATTTATTTATTTATTTATTTATTATCTCTGTTAAGCTAGTTGTTCCTCTAAAACTGAAGTGATGGCTGGATTCACTAAAAATTCATTGGATGTATTAGATCTTAAACCTACATCCTTAGAAAGGAAAAATAAGAAAATGGTCGCATATCTCATGATGGATAAAATGGCTATAGGGAAGCACATTCATTGGGATGAAGGAAAAAAGAAATACGTCGATTGACTACGGCACTAATTTCAATTTCACCGAAGATTTACCTTCCGAGATATCAGTATTAGTGGGATTGAACGATACATGGAAGATACCCGTACGTTTTTTTTATTTTAGTTTATGGGTCAATAAGTAAAGACATTTTTATTTCGTTTTTTTTTCTAAAATAATAAAATATTACAAAATTAATTTCAAATCACTCTTTGTAGCTTTGCTTCTTTTCAATAGATGACGCTCTTTTGTTTACACGTAACTATGGAAATAAAATCTCTTCGGACAAGATGTCGCTCTTTTGTTTACATGTTTCTATGGAAACGAACTTTTTCTAAAAAAAAATGGATTTTTTGTTTGCGTTGCTATGGCAAGTTGACGGCGGAATGTGCTTCTTTGCTAATCCGCTGTAAAACAGTAGAGCCTGTGCTGTTTTGGAACCTATTTTCTCGCAGAAATATATGAAAATGACATTTCACTAGCAGTCCATATTTAGTATGTCTATGACGTTGAATAAATTGTATTAAGTCAAGGAAGTGTCATGAATATATGCATTTACAGAAAGTTGTCAGCCTGAACTATTCATTTTCCTTAATGTTCAAAATGTTCGATTAACAACGAGTAAGCATTTGAAGCTCTTGAATTTTAATTTCTGAACTCATTCATAAGTGGCAAGAATAGAAATACTCGTTACTCGTTCTTTTTTCCTTTCAAACGATTTTTTTTAAAGGCTGCTGAGACTATTCTACTATTTAATAAGTTTTCCTTTTCCACTCCTTATTCACGATACATTAGTTATTTTAACTGAGAAAATAACTCTTCAAAGTCGGAAGAATTTCTCCGGTACGAGCTTTGTGCAACAAACAGCCAAGAGAGGAATAACTCGCTACTCATTGTTTTATAACATCTCTCTCTTTCGTTATTTTTACTGGGAATGCCTTCAGACAGTGTGCGATCGCGATCGACTTAGATTTGTAGGAAACGGACAGAAACGGTCGAGACGATCTTTGTGGAACTGTGGTTGTTAGTTTTATAATAGCATGGAATTTTCGTTTACCGTATAGTCTTAAGAATTTTCCTCCGTTTGTGCACAGTAAATAATTGTAGTTTCGAAATCATTAAGTGTGATTTCGCATTTCGGTTCAGTGGAAAACTGGGATGTACTAAAAAATTGACGTTTGCCTTAAGCGGGAGGAACACGTGAGTAATTATAAGTCAACCTAATGCTTGAGGATTATATTCACCCAAATTACAACTAAATTTAAACAAAAGAAATGTTTTCAGTTAGAATTTTTCCTGCTTTATAACTGCTATGCTGATCCGATTGGAATCGATAACACAGGCGTATAACAGGCATACGAAATTTTGCATTGTTCGCCACGACGACATTAGGTGTCAGGCACTTGATAAATTGACTTTAAAAATCAACGCAACACCGAACCGGATCACCGAACTCGATGATATACCCATAAACATACATAAATAACAAACCTTGCTCCTTCTGAAAAAAGTCAAAACATTTACGTAAATACTGGAGGATCCCTCAAGTGCCCAACAGCTTTTTAAGAGTTTTACTGAACAATATTAAGTTTATTTTTCCACTTGTTTTTTTGGACATTTATATATTTACGGGGAATGGTTTATTATCCTCCAAGAAGGTATACAAGTATGTTTGTGTGTAACTTTAATCCTTGTGAAACGGACGAAAAAAAAAAAAATAGAAGACGAAAAGAAAAAGGAAGTCAAGTCATTCTTTTACGGTTGGAATAAAGAGTTTTGAGGGTTGGGAACGAGACTTACTTCCGGCACAGGGGATTTGGTTATGGATGTCTTAAAAGTCCTTAAAAACGGTATAGGCGTATGTATACTTATGAACGAATATTCTTATGAATATTTACTGCTGAAGATAAGATTTGTTAGACATACGAAGTTTTTTAAAGGTGTGTTCATTAGTACAGTTAAATTCATTGATCAAATGACATGGGGGTGTTGGAAACTAATCGAGAAGTCATTTACTATTTGCTATCGGGTAGATTAGAAGGTACAACAAAACGGCCTTTCTTATTGAAGCATGAATTAAGGAAACGTGTTGTTTGATTGACGGTTTCGCAAGACCCATCGGAAATGACAAATTGTGTCAATTGGGTAAATAGTGTAATAAATGTTTATCGATGGCTACTTGCAGAGTTTCACAATGTTAGATAACTTCTGTTTAGTTTATATAACTTTACACTATTTCAGTTGTAAAACTAGGTCAATAGTGAGACGTGTTTGTAATCTCTACATAGTTTTATGTACAAGTAGATATTGAATTGGTGATTTTTAAACGAAATCACAATTAAAATAATCGATCAGCAGTAGGCTTAGCAAATCTCAAGAGCCTTATGTTCTATAACAATTTGTTTCAGAATCTGCTTTCTCTATTTGTTGTGGTACGTCACAAAATCAAACTGTCACATTTGGAGCTAAAATCGCTACCTAATTCCAGGGTAATAGCAAGTGACAGTCTGACAGTTCGTTTTCTATTGCCATTTTTATTTCGAGTGATTTTTTAATTACTGATTTGTGGTAATGTGTGGTTTGAGAATAAAATCTGATTGATTCCTTTTGCTAGCAGTTATTAGCGTATAGCATATGTTGTTAAAGGTTAAGCTTTTTGTGGAACGCTTTGTCAATAGATTGACTGTGAATACAATTTGACATTTCAAATCTTCAGAGTTTTTGTTTATCTACAACTCCAAATGAATGACGTACTGCATACTGTTATGGGCAGTTCTTTAGTACAGGCACTATCGAAAACGTCTATAAAAAAAAACCGGACGCAGCAAATAACATGCGACTTTCGAAAATATTCCATAAGAGTATCACCCCACTCACAGGAGTTGTAATCGTAAATTTGTAATTTCGTAAATATTACTTAATTTAGCTACAACTACACTCTTTACAGTGGCGTGTTGTTGTTGTTCACTATCATATCGTAAACGGCATCAGCCGATTGTCAAAGTCATTATCAACGTTTGTTCCCTTATCTATAATTTTTCTTTGTGTTAGTTGTTTTTTAACTAGTTTGCGAAAACATGTATTTAAAAGTTTTCCCTCATTGTGGATGTTGTTGTTTGAAATCGTTTTGCGTAGTGCAAATACACGTGACTGCGTTGACACACTGTAATTTATGTGGGCATACTAAAATAGTGTACAATTCTACTCGTATGTTACTTCGACTGGCAGCTACTCGTGAATGATGTGCTGCTGCATGATCGTGACCGCGACAAACGAAATGTCACTTTGCGGAAAGTAGAGCAACATTTATCGTGTACAGAATGTTAAGCAATTGAATTACATCGAATTCGAATTAAACGAAGACAAAGTGTCAAAATCAGTTGGCTGGCTACATGCATAAATTTAAATACAAAAATTTTCGTTTACGACTTTGGAGTATCATCAATGTCAAATAGCAGTAGGCGAACAAGCAGTAATGGAACAGAGATTGACAAAAGAAGAGTTCTATTTGCTTCTGGGACTCACAAGAGTTGAGGCATTTTTAGAATTCAATTTTGTTTTGCTGTCATTTCGAATATTTTCGAGTTTATTTATTTGAATTAGATATGAGGGGTAAATGTCAGCAACGTATCAGCTCCAAATAAAGGGAAAACGTTATAAATGATCGAGTACAAAATAATATCCGCAATTTATGTATTAACTGCCAGAAGTGACGGCATAAAAAAGCTTACAGCTAGTGACTAAAAAAGAATGTCAACACTGCCAATGCATATTTGAAAAAATCCATTTGTCAAATGCAGGCAATTATTTGAAATTTTAAAATTTTACAATAAATAATTGTCAGGCAAATTAATTACATTGACCGTTAAGGTAGATTTGGCGAAAATAAAACTACCTGATTCAATTAAATTCATGTCAATTTATAAATAACATTATATACACAAATTGTTTCTTCATTCAATGCTCTATGTTAAGTACGTTTCGTGGTGCATAATGCATTAGGATCTTAATCCGTCTGGCGCCAAAAAAAAAAAAAACAAAAAAAGTGAAAGCCAAACGCCAAATGCAGATGTCGCCAATAAATAGTTCTTCTTGAACAAAAAAACACAATCATTTACTATTTCAATTCATCGTTAATTACTGTCATAAAAATTTATTTATTAATTCGTTGTCGTGATGATGTCGACGTGACCCAATGGTGCAATTTAGGTGTTAGTTATAAATTGTCTCATCCATCTCATCGGTTGCAATAGAGTACACACGATAGTGTGTGCACTGGGAATTGACAATTTCAATGGTAATTAATATCATGCACTTGAATATTTCGGTTTATGTAGAATTGGAATTTGACGAATGGATACATTTGAACCAAGTGGCTGATTTTGAATTAAGTTTTATTCATTGATGGGACAAGATCAACACTTTGGTGGAGACTGAAAATTAGTCTAATTGAAAGTTCTTTCCGAATGGGAGATGCATTTATAAATGTAAAATATTACAATTGGTGTACTACTTTGTCTATAAATTTGACATACATCAGAATGAAACTTGCATACGACAATAAATAGTGAGATATAAGTGAGACTGAATGTCGCAAATACTTTAGAACTTTTCAAATATGCCAATTTCCCTTTGCAGCAAAACAAGGCGCATTTCAATTGGTTGTGCTACATAAGTTGATGTTTCCCAATCTGTTGAGCAGACAAACGTATTTGTGACGTAAGTATATAGATATACACATTGTGAAAGTAAAAGTCCAAGTGCGCAATTCTTTATACAACACTGATCAATGCAAATATTTAGTGCCATCATGGGTATGTCCATATGTTCCGACATGTTTAGAGCGTGAACCAATTTCAGACAAAATGTTGTTCCCTCATTCATGACTTAAAAATGAATTCACTGCGTTCAGTTCAATGTAATCATCGTCAAATCTTCTCAACGTACAACAAATATGACAATCTATTCTTTTTACGGAATCACACAACATATCTTCATTGGCATGATACAAGTATTTGTAAATTACAATTCGTAAATATACACGATGATCACATCTCTCTTTGAGAAAACATGACGTCTTGTTAAAAGAGATATTGGGCGAACTCCAAATTGCGTATATAATTAGCATTTTGTTCTACGACTAATTGTCAATAACATTTGAATGACCCAATGTATGACTAACGCTACTACAGGATTTACACAAGACACAAATGCGTAGCTAGTTAAATAAATCATCATAACCCCTTTTGGGATTTCCGTAAAGTTAACGAAACTTGACTTGGTTCAACCAAAACAACAACCAACCATAAACAACAACATACAATTGACCTCAGCCGGTCAGTAAAAGTATTTAATTTCAAACTGTAACCTCGGAATATAAACAAAAACCAAACGCACCATTCTACCGTTTCAATTAAGAACAATGTAAGCCCCTTTCAGGCCATCTAAACAACTACTGAAACGTCATATAATTTTTTTATTTACTTCCAGTCAGAGCTTACAACTACATAAGCTAAACTAAAAAATAACAACAATATAAATCACTAACTAACCAAGGGGCCAACCTTTAAGATATGGAGCAACAATAAGACGTCACACCATCATTAAATTGATTTTCAGTTTTCACTTTAATTTGTTTCCCCTTCATTCTGCCTTTCGTGTATATTTCATTGTGTTAGTTTAGACGCAAAACGGAACGCATGCACGCACAAACAAAATCACCGCACAACAGTGTGTCATGTGTCAGAATGTGCTTCATGTATCGCGCAATCGATGGAGCCACCGTTTGTTTTTATTTTAATTTTCCTTTTTGTTTAATGACATCTTGGTTGGGTTGCAACAGTGTGTGACTCTCGCCTGATCATTGACTTTTGCACAACGGCGAATATCATTTTTGTTTTGCCTTTGAGTACGAACATTCTAACAACAACTGTATACGAGTAATTATACGTCTGTCAGATAATTTGAGTCATTATTCAAACGGTGAAAATATACCCACTATCCGTATGGTGTGTACACACGTACGTATACGGAATAGGCTGAGTGATAAATACACAGTCTAGATGTTGCAAAGGTCAATAATACAGTTGTTGTGTCGTGCAATTTGCATAAGATCATTGAGCCTGAGAGAGAATACGGATGATAAAATGTGACAGAAGCGCACCATAACCGTCAAATGTGAACATTTACCTCTGTTTGAAAATGGTATTATGGCTCAACTGTCACGTAGTGTTTATATGCAGATTTAATCAAACTTCATTAATCAATTTGAAAAGTTCCTTAGATTTGACTTTAGACTTGATTTACTCGACGCGACGTGAGTTCGTTCATAAAAATTGTTTGTTCTTTTCGAATTTATACGGAAAACTTTGATTACTTATCGAACAGAAAGCAGACTATTACGCTGTGCGAACTGAAAGCGTACGTGCACTAGGAAATACGATTTTTTTTGTTTGCTAATAATCGTTTTACAGGGCCGATAACAGTCTAACCTAACTGGCGTTTAATGATTTTAATAATCATCGAAATATTCAGTCGGGTAATGAGTAAATGACATGACATACACTTTTTAAGGTTGCTACTATAAATGATTTGTTTAAGTGAACAATAAATAATAAATGGTTCAATATATTGACGTCAGATCGAAGGTAGCATTACGAAATATTATTCGACAGGCAGGGACAGCAAATCAATTGTATTTGCAGAAAATTTTAAAATTGGGTGAATTGCAAAACGCAATTCAATGAATTGGTGAGTATAATAAGTGGGGAATTATAAAAACAAATAGTTGTTTGCCTGTACTCAAAAAAATACAACTGGAATAACTTTGTGTCCACAGATGGCGGTAGCAATTTTTTTACTTTTAGTAAATTCATACGAATAGTTTCATGCCGAATTCAAGCGGCTAGATTTATCACTAACTATCATGAGTTTTGGTCTCGGATCTTTGATAGACGTTCGCGGAACAGTATAGATAACTTCTTCACTTAGTGATCTGCGTTTGTCAGCCCAACATCAATAATATGTAATATCAAAACTCTTTATAGTGAAAATGAGCGCGCTGATATTATAGGACAGTCCAACTCTCATAAGAAATACGATTTTAAATTCCTCCTGCAGAACTTATGAATAACTAGGTGATATATTTCAATCAGAAGACAGAACGAAATTCACAACCAAATGCTAACGCAGATCAATTTCAGTGCGCTTACGCGAACTCTCTTTGTCCGTGTTTAGGTCCTGAAAGAAAGTTTTATGGTAAAAGTGCAAGCATGAGTATTAGGGCTCCAGGTCATTAAAACGATTTTTGTTCAGTTCGTACAACGAGGCAGAAATATCTACACGCTTGCAGAATCGCGACCCAGGTCGTGAGGATAAGTCTTACTGACTGTGTAGATCGGCGAAAAAATGCAACTGTATCGTCAAAATTGTAAACACTCAAAGCTTCTTGATACCAAGTCGCTAACCAATTTTTCAACATTGCGATCTCGCAGCAATAGTAGGGGTAAAGTGAGACACCAGAAATCAAGTCTTCCTAAAAAATCAAAGGATTTGTTTTACATAAAACTGTATTTGGTTACAAGGAGAAACGTATGAACAGTCTTGAGAGTTCAACAAAACCTCAATAGACAAGCTGACGTCGATACATTCGTTTAAAGTAAACAAAGAATTCCGTGAAAGGATTTTGTATATACGCGACAGCAATGTCAAACTAAAATTGTAACCGTCGGATGCTCTGCCGTTACGTTTACTTCAAAATAAATTAACTAACCAGCTTCAAAACTAGGCACGCACTTGCATTTCCCGTCACACGAATAAATTTCAATGTGAACTTGCAGACATGACACCTAGCATTCAGAACGCACGCAGCTGAATAGTGAATAGTCATGCGACGAAAAACGCATGTCCTAAGAACGGCATTGCAATAAAGAAAGATTTAAAAATATTGCCATCAGAAATATAGAGGATACCTCGATTTTTAAACCTGCACAATTTTTAAGACTGGTCAATCAAACTCTATTACAAGTTGATGATTGTCAGTGTCACACAACTTTATCAAGACCCCTTCCCTCTTAAAGAATCTTTCCCATGACATTTAGAAATCACTTTAACCTCATTCAATTATCTTTAAACATTTTTTTTTCCAACAACTCAAAATATGATTATTTACAAATTCAACTCACCCAGCGACGCATATAAATATATCCACCGACTCCTGTGCATATTTCAAAAGTGTTCCCAGTGATTCACCAATTTTCGCTGGTATTTCAGTGATTTGCCACATAAACCTCACTGATTTTAGCACACATTTAATAATGTATGAGTCCGAGTTTTCATTAAATTCTTTCATTCAAGCGGATTTTATTTTATTCTTTTTTGCAAAGTTTCACATAAGAAAACACACAAAAGTTACACGCCAATTCCACTTGGATTTATTATTAAATTTTGTACTAGAATATTTATCACTAAATAAAAATATAAAAAGGACTATAAAAAGTTGGCTAACACGACTTCGGTGACGATGCAGACAAACAGAAAGTAAAATAAATAAATAGCGAGTGTAAAAAAACTTAGCAAACACGAATTAAAAATAAAACACAACCGTCAACGCTTGTCGTTTGCCGTTTGATTGTTTTCGTGTTGTCAGAGTTAATTGGTTCTCTCTCCCTTCGGGAACAACAGCCAGTCACCACTAAACCGAAGACACACATTCAAATTTCGAAAAAAACAAAACAGAACGGAACACCAGCCAGCGTTCCTGTACACTACAATCCACCACCAACACATGAGTGGTTCTCGCGAAAAATGTTTATCATATCAATGTTGTAGATACTTTCATATCAACAGCGGCTATAAGTTTGAAATTTTTTTTTTTGTTACAAGTTCTCAGTCTTGCTGTTGCGATAAGATTTCGCGCTTTGCAAGTGTTTATGTGTGCGTCTTTCTATGGAAGCTTTATAATAGTTTTTGTCGTGAGAATAAAAAAAAACAGTGTTCTTATCAAAACTAAATAGCCGCACATATGGTAGCTTATAATAGTTTCTGTCCGAACCGTTCACAGTAAAGTTGAGCAAACAAAACTCAGCTCCCCGCCAGCACAAATATTTCGTTCTACCTTTTGGTTTGAACTCGATTCTATAAACGGCGGAAGGAGATCAATTATTATCTTATCAACATGAACCCCTTTTCTGTTATATTTGCAAGTGGAGGTGTGCAGATGGCCGGTATTAAAATTCAAGTGCTGATAGGCAGACCATCCGGGATTTATAGCAGATTATTGATAGCGGGGGATGACTCATCTCAAACATTACATTGGTTGGCTTGTATTGAGGGTTATGCCAGCAGGTATTTTGTCCGCATACGATTTCACAAAAAAGAGCTGAGTCACAGTCACCATACTGCCTTTGAGGGAATTCAATGAAAAGCAGGTAGCACAATGGTTGTGAGTAGCGTCGCGTTTGGTAGAAGAAACGATTTCGGAAATCTGAGCGAAAACAAACCACACACTCAACGACGAGGTCAGGGTTTTTGTTTACATTTAACCCAGCGAATGGTGTTTCAATTAGTGTTGGGGGTTTTTTATGCGTTTTAGTCCCTTTGTTGAAAGGGTGTAAGCGTCATTATAGTAGGTAAACAATACGAAAATGTCAGAAGTAAGTGGATTTTATTGGTGCGTTAGTGTAAAAAAATGAAACGATCATCGTTCCATTTTTTCAGATTAAGCTTAGTGGATTTATTTACTGGAATTTTTTGTCTTTTTTTCAGTGAAAGAGATAAATTCGAATTTTTGCATAAACACCTCTAGATGAAAGAACGTTTTCAAAAACAGACCGAAAAGGTGTTTTTACTGTTCCCACTTTGTGTCTATAGAATAGGTGCAGAGATTTTAAATGCCCTTACGGCCTTACAGAAAACCCTTTTTAAAAAAATCTTCCTTCCTTCCGCTGAACTTTTTTTTAAGAAAATCAAAGGAAGAGAAGAAATAGGTTCTAAATACAAGGCTGTACAAAGAGCTTTTATGTGGCTTATTTTGTCAAGAGCTTTCCTAGATTTGTAAGATAAACAAAAGAATACGTTCAGGGTTGCACTTTCAAAAAGAGCGCTTTATATTAAAAATATAAGAAAAAACCAACTTTAGAGATGCCATTTATTTTGTCTATATCTTCTGCACTGCATTAAAGGAAATCAGTCTTTCTATGCGTGTTTTTTTTGAAAGGCGAATAGCTTTTTTCTATTTTCTAAACGTTTTTTTATTTAACAATAGCTTTTGCCTTATTCTAATGACGCTAAGTGTAGTTGGCTGACAACAAGTTTCTATTTTATGCTTTCGGATGATAGTTAAGGATTCGGATTTGCAGATATTCTTGAGAGGTGGGACAGGGGATTGCATTTTTAGGAGGCATTTAAAATCTCTCATTTAAAACCACTGTGGCCTCCTAATAATTGGTAATCGAAGAACTTCTGATGGAGCTTTATTGAGTTCTTAATTTCAAAAATTGGTTGTTGCCTGAGGTAACAAAGTTGATACCTTGTGTCGACTGGCGGCAATACCAGCAAATTAACCCACGAAAACATAATATCTACTGCACTGTTTAGAAAGGTCTCGAACGATGAGGAGTTAATAGCACTATTGAATATTTAAACAGGGCTGAAAAGGTTAACCTCTCTGTTATATTCCCTATATTATTTCTCGATCAGATATCCCTTTCGCCAATCAATTTTGTCAAATGAGGTGCCAAAAGAAAGAGATCTTCCCTGGGGGCATTATATATGCAGAGAACTAGACTATTAACTCAGTGAAGCAACTATTTTGCTGTATAACCTAGACTGCTAAGGAACAAGCAGAATCGAATAACTAGCAGACTACCAAAAGAACTATTCTAGCCCAGATAATGAAAGTAGCCACGACCGCCACGTATTCGTCAGGCGAAGTGCTTTGGATTGACCACATTTTCATGCTCCAATTTCAAATCAGTTGCACATCCCAGAAACGCAACACAGGCAAACAGGTGGGCCGAAGTCTTACATTCAAATTTGTAAAGGTTTAGTAGATGGCTCCACCTTTGGGGTATGGAAACAAACAGTGCCACAATAAGTTCAATGTGGAGAGTTCGGGTCAATGTCAATTTCATACTTTTTTGACAGCATACGCTTTATTTCGGCGCTTTGGTTGTGAAGCGATTCTGGTTAAAAGTGTACTAAATTGACGTTTTAAAAAAACCCATCAATCGGTTGAGAGTATCACATGTGTGATATACAGGTAACGCACTCTGTATAATTGTCGAAAATTTACACAAATATAGAAATTTATCGCAAATGCTTGCATACTTTCAGGCTGATTTACTTGGAACACATGATTATGGATAGTTTTATGGAGAATTTTAGATAGTAACCTTATAAATAAATCAAAGAAATGACTTACACTGACGAAATATGCTTAAAAAAACACAAGCTCAAATACTTTTCATATTTATTTCCCATGGAACTTGAGTCAAAAAGGTAGCCAAACGATTGCAAGTCTACGATTATGGTTTAACTCCTTCGAGCGGAACCATTAAGAAATTTGTTTTAGTCGAGACGTTTTCAAGGACTTACAGTCAAATTGGCCGCAGTTTTGCTATGTAAACAATTTCCAAAAAATTGGTTATTGGCTAGAATACTTTAATGCAATTACGGTTATTGTTTTTTTATACAAAGTTCCTATAAATAACTTTGCGTAACAGATGAAACTGAAACTTCGCTGACGAAACTTCCCTGTCAAATTAGTAAAATTAACTGGGAAACAATTAATTTCACCAAAGATGTTACACACTCAATGGACAACTCCTTAATCGCTAATCAAGTTGTGTTAGTTTATGGAAAAAAAAAAACTCTTCATTTGCACATATTTATCAATCGATTATCCTACCAGACGATGCTATCAATGTTCGAGATCTACGTTAAAAATAAAATTCACACAGTCTTAATAGCCCTGTTTCTAAACAAATTCAAATTAAATTATTAAAAACCACGCTAAATGATGACGGTAACTTGTCTAGCAACGATCACTTCAAATGACTCATTTTGCATTCAAAGCAAACCCGTTCGTACTAAAATTAAAATGATGTAAAACACAAAACAAAGCAAAAATAAATTTATGGCTTTAAGCGAATTAATCATCAATGATTTTGCGATAAGTGTTTAAATTTTGAATTATAAATAACTAAAATCACGCGATCAGTTGGAGATGTACACGAAGAGTTTTTTAAATGGAATTTCTTTTGGCCAGATCATCTGAGAGTGTTAACTCGTTTTTCATTCATAGATCGAATGCCAATAATAAGAGCCAAAGAACTTAATGTACGGTGAAGTGTTTCGATTGGTCATCGGTATAAAATTAGCAAGATGATCACAGAAGAAGTGTTAAATTGAATATTTAAAATTCAGAATAAATGTATTTTAAAGATCTGTCAGTTATTGTCAGTCGATTTTCAAGGTGCTGTACAATTTTGTTAAATGCTGTCGGATGAGACAAGCGTTGGGAATATGTAGAAAATAAGAACCCGAAATTGGTCTTTAAAGACCGCATAAATTCCTAAGCAACGAAAATTCTGTCAAGCCTGTAGAACTTTTCTGGTAAACTGAGGAGGTCTACGGATCACATTTAAATCACAGAGCTGGACAAATTACAATTTTTGGCTAAAGATCTTTCGAAAATTTTACAAGAAAAAATTAATACAACTTTTGAATTCAATAAACAAATTGTTAGCCCTGTGATTGAAAAATTGAACGTATGTTCGTGTGGAACGTACTGCGAGCGTTACGTACCTTATGAGTTGATCAACTTAATTAGCTGTTGAATAACTTCGTACGTCTCCATGATTACCCCTTAAAATTGTTGAACAACCTCGCATGAGTAGTTGATCAACTCATTCAATCATTAAATTATCTCGTCCACTTATAACCCACACATCCAGTTAATTGATGCACGCGTTGATGCCTTCGTTAAATTATACTAACAATCGGACGTTGAGCAACGCGTTAAGCGCACTTGGCAACTTATTCTACACCATAAATGTGACTGCAATAAGCGGGAACAGCACTAGCAGTAACGACAGGAGGAGGGAAACAGTATGAGTTTTCCACTGAATGTGTAATGCGTTGAACAGATAATGCCCAAGACATAGCCATAAAATAGTTCTTTAACTATATACAGTGAGCAACGTGAGTCCCTACACAACGTTGTTGTGAAACGTCTCTCCAACGCGTTGCAAGAATCATACATTAGAGTTGAATGTGCTTCATTCAAAATTGATCGTGTTTGCCCTAGTGGACGACCGGCATTAGGTTATTCGCAACCTTGTATGTTTGTTTGAAGTCCTGTGATATTTTATTGCGAGTTTTGATAAATGCGCTAAAGCTAAATGTAAAAATGTTTTTTGTTTTGAGATCCCATTTTATCGTTTTAAAGCCAGCTTTGATATCGTTGCTAGATAACAATAAATTGCCGAGTGATTAAATAGTACAATCAACCAGTTTAAATCATATTCACCTAAATAAAAAAACGTCAAAATTCACAGAATGTGTAAGGCTATCCCGGCAAATGCACAGCAGAAGAAGAGGATTCATGAGGATTTTCTCTTGTTAATATATGGCAAATAAATATGTTGCATTGGAAATGGAATTTTCTTATTCGGTATGAAAAACTAACTTTGTGCTGGGATATTTAAAAACCATTAAGGGATTAACGGAATAATTGCGGCAACGCTTCTGATTTTGTTTGAAATATTTTTAGCATTTCGGAATTTTAATTAACAACTTCAAGGATTGCCGATTCTGACTACATTATCGTAACGAGTGGAACTTCCTGTGCTAAAACGGCTAGTACATATTTGTGCGTCTATCTACCACTTCAAGGTAAAAAAAAAACAAATGAGTCCGACCCCCTAAATCTTCCAGTGCACGCATTTTTTTTACATGTCCAGTAGCGTATGGCGTATACGTAATTTTTTTTTTATTATGTCTACTCTGGCAATCACAATGACAAACTACTTTCGCTTTGCAATTAGCAATTGTAAGCGAAATAGGCGTTTACAAAGACAATGAAGCACAATCTAAGAATACCGGCTGACGTTCCGTTGCGTAAAGAACGCGTTTTAAACAAACAAAACATACACACGAGCAGATATATTATCATTTAATTGAATTAATATCCATTAATCAACTGCCTTTCACTTCACTTTATCGCGGTTTTTTCTGTGTTCTTTTTCACAATTTTAAGAAGGTTTTGTTTTTGTAATTGTTAGACAAAAAAACAAGTAACATATCTCAAACCGGCGGGTGTTTGTAATCACTCGCTAGACAATCAGCTGTCATTGATAACGAACACGAATGACATCAACTGTTGTTTTTCCAGTCCCGAAACGACTTTGTCACACCTTTTGTGGGCTCTAACAATCTTCACCTTGACCGGGTGTCGTGAATACCACATGAACGTCGATTGTCTAGCCTCTAGCGCCTCGACGTCTTTCGTTCGGCGAATTGATTTGAAACAAATAAAATCAAATGACCAAATTCAACGAAATTCGATTGCAGGTGTACTTTGTAGACCGAAATAAACAAAAATACAACCGAAAATCTTCACAAACGGTATATCACAAAAACAAATAAACGAGGCGCGAACAAAATGAAATTGAAACAAAAAAAAAACACTCGCGGTATATCGAGCGAATTTCGCCGACACACTGAAACAAAACCGATATGTGGAAACCATTTCAGCTGGTCTCGCTTGGCATTGACCGTTGCCAATAATAATTTCTTTGTGCACACAGATAGCGTTGTCGTCGTCGCTGTCCTCCCTTTACCCCTTTCAACTACACACCCCATGTTTATATGGGTTCAACCAACACCAACAACACCTTTCAGTTTAGTGAAAAAAAAAAACAGCACATAGTTGCCAAAAGGAGGAGGGTTGAAGGTTGTAAGGCACAGCGTAAAACACTGAAAGAAACATCGTCAGAAACAGATCTTGAGAGCAAGATTTATGAAGCCCGACTAAATTAATATGAGCGTGGTCCGTATTTCCCGGTTACACGATATATCTTAGTTGTCAATTATTATTAATTAATTAGCCGTTGTGTGTGTGTGTTTTTGTAAAAGAGTAATTTGAACTGTGCAAATGCCAGGGACAAACAACAAAATTTACGAGGGTAGATTGGTGTGAGGTCATTCCTGATGCGAAGGAGCAAGTGACTGAAAAGTTGATTGTTTTTATTCCTGGTGGCTTTGCTGGCTAACATCGGAGTTACTTTCCTACAGACGGGCAATAAATGTGTACCTAGGAAATTATTGAAGGTACTAAGCTGCCATAACTTAAGCACTTGCCCCTCTTCAGTGTTGAAAACTTTTCCAGCGGGATTTGCAATCCCTTAACCGCATATCTATCATAACGAATCAACCAACCAAGCTATGCTGACGAATGGAAAATATTTCCAACAGCACTATATCGAGTTTTTGCTGAACGAGAAGGGGCAATTCAATCCCGCCTACATTTTGTAAAATACTTTTGATTGCATTTTAGAAGCAGATCTGTTCCATTTACAAAGTTTAGTTTTAAATATAGCGTTTTAAATTGCTTTATTGACTTTATTTCAAGCGAGGTGCCATGCCCCAAGTCGAACTTTGCCTTCAATTTAAAAAAAAAATTGGGACACACAGTATGCACTGATGTATCAAGTTTTGCATTTCTAGATACTATTAGTGGCATGATATATGGTTTAAAATGCAGGGAAAGTGACACACTCACGAAAAATTTAATTTTGATAGCAAATACAGATTTTTAATTAGACAGATTCATTTTTTTATTGATTGGGGTTAGGTATGGAATGGCCGCCACAGCTTTGCTGGCAAGTACGTACTCTTTTATTGAAATTCTCTATGACGGTTGGTGGTCGTGGGCTTTGACTTCGAAAAGCAAAAAGGATCGCAAAAACGCCCGATTACACGATTACGAAATGACTCATGCAGTAATTGACATAGTGGTCACATCCATATCTTGTAATTTAGGCACTAAGAACTGGGTTATCATGTCACGATAACGAGCACCATTAATTGTTACTGCTTGACCAGCCGCATTTTCGAAGAAGAATGGTCTGATAACGCCTCCAGCCCAAAATCAGCAGCAAACAGTCACGCGTTGTGGACGCATTTGTTTCGCGACAATTATTCGTGGGTTTTTTTAACCTCAAATGCGACAATTTTGACGATTAACGAAGCCATCAAGATGAAAATTAGCTCATATTTTGTACGAAAATTGCCGACTGTAGCTGACAAACCTTCATTATTTTGAAAATATTGCTCAACAATGAAAATGCGTTGTTCTTTCGTATAGCGCTCCAATTTTACTAACCCCGAACTTTCAGCTGTCACATTGTTATTTTCTTTCCGTTGGCATCACTGTAGTATTAAATGGCTAAAAATTCACATTTTGCGTGAATTATGGGACAGCCTTTATTTTGCAAGATCTTTGGAACATGCTAGCAATAAACACTGCCAATACTGTGCTTTTCAAACTGGTTGCATTTGTTAAAGCCATGCACACAAATGACAAGTTACCCATTTTTCTAGCCTGTTTATGATTTACATTTGACTGTTTCAAAGTACTTAAGTGCGAAGAAAAAAGAGATTTTTGGCGAGAAAACTGAGAGCGGAAAACAGCTTAAGTCGATTTGAATAATTTAATTCTGTACGGCTGATAGACCTCCGTAGCCCGTGTTGACCAGCATTAATTTGTAGGTAGGAGCAGCTTCAGTTTTTGAACTTATCGTTTCAAATGGCCGATTTGAGTAGGATAGACTGACTCACAGTATATTATACGACAAAGTAAGTTATATTCAAAAAGTTAATGAAAACTACGTCTACATATATTCAAATCGATAAAAAAATGTTTAAGAAATGTCCCGGTAAAACGAAAATCCTCTCACCAAAGGTTGTGTTTCGTTGGGAGAAACGAGGCTATCCGAGAAGCTTGCACCAGTCTAGATAGATCCATTTATAGAATCATAGAATGTATGCATCATCAGCGTTTTTTTCAAGTGTCTCATGTCTGAAAAATTATTCACAACTCAAACTACAAACAGTGTCGAACAGCGCACCTCCGTCTAATGCATAAAAGTGGATTTTTTAAATTTCAATAAATTGTTCAATATTTACCGCAAAGCCAAGTTCCACTTGATTCTATTCCAACAGCTGACATTTTTCTCAGACACATGCTAGGAAAATTAATTTGTAACACATCGTCGTTCGTTCATATCATATATGTGTACCTATATATGTTTGACAGTTTCCGCAAATAAAACATTGCACACGGACACGAGGCAAAATGCGCAGACATGTGAGAAATGACACCGCACAGCAAATGATTGAAGATCACTTTTGCTGCAACAGCAACAGTTGGGAAAAGTTCAAAATTCTCCAATCAAATGAGCAATTATACGGTTATTATAGTTAGACTGCAGTAAATCATTGAGAGAAAGAGAGAGGAAGCCAGTGGGACGTGCATTTTTTTTTCATTTCATTTCAATTTTATGTTTCGCAAGAGCACCTCGATCAATATTTTTAATTGAAATTCTCATTTACTTTGCAAGTGGTGTATAAAATTGTTTTATTCTCTCACAATGTTCAGTTTTTTTGTTTTTTCCTAAGTACATATATGGCAATTCTAACGGTGCACCGTGGAGGCAAACGACTACTGTGGGCCGTGAGTTAATTATAGGAAAATTTATTGCAATGTGATGCAACAATAGATTCGGTGTGACTTTAATGGGGATAAGGAGTATAAGGCCCCCGACAGATGTTCGGGACTGTATAATTTAGAGACTTTTGGGGTGGAACTTGCTTTAAAGACGCAAAGGGAAAATGAGGACCTTAAACAAAGGTGTGTGTAAAAGTAAATTGGTTTGAAACTTTGATTGTTTTTCTACTGGATTTGGTGAAGGCATCCCAATTAAATTATTATTTTTTTAAGAGCCGTTTAGGACACTGCAAACGAATAATATCTGTTGACGAAATATGCCAGAGGATTGACTTTGACAGTATAAAATAGTTTTTGACACCAGATTTAAACTCGAAAACGTATTAAAGCACTTCGCCCATCTAATGGCAGGCACAATAGGCCAATTGAACGACCTATATTGAACATGCTCTATATGACATCCAGTCATGAAATCCAGATTGGAAACTGTTTGCTATGACTATTATATTCTATCTCTTTTATGATTAAACCAATAGAAAAAAGGAGGTGCAAAATACAAATTTTTGCCGCGATGAAACGAAATGATTGAAATGCGGATAAAATTGCAACAAATACCATTTTTAACCTATTTTTAAGACGGTTTTGAACTCGTTTTCTGAACAATTTCTTGGATGTTTTAAGCAACTTTGACTTGTTTTTTAAATAAATATATTGGATTCTGGCACTGAAATTATGTCTAAATGAGTCTAAATAACAAGGGAAAGATATTTAGGAAATTATTTTTATAAACTAAAGCCATGTCATTCCAAAACCTCAAATAGCACTTAAGCTGCGTCAAGAACTTACTCAAATTACGCGATTTTAGGAGACTTTTAGTGATCTGTGCGTTTAAAAAACTATAAATAACTTATTGAGAAACCTTGGGTCATCTGCAAATATTGTAAAAAACTATCTCAAAATCGCTAATAATTTACAAGGATCGTAGAAGTTTATCACTTCAAGATATCTACGGATTTTGTTAAGCATATTACTTCTACTGATCGTCGCAATTTTTCATGTGAAAGAAGAGAAGTATACGCTAAGACCACTGATTACTTTTGAGCTGATCGTTCCTACTTTCTTTACTAAAATAAATCGGTCCATTTTTTAAGAAGACTCTAAATGCAGAGATAGAAAAACGCCGATCCTCTAACAGTTGATTGACATATAAAATCAGCTGTTCATGTGAAGTAGTGAACATTTCGTCATAAGCTTTTTTCTTAAGTAAGTAAAATCGCGTATTGTGATTGTAGATCGTCGCTTTCTTGATCTAAGAACAACAGATCATCGAAGCTAAACTAGAGGCGACACACATTCTGATTGGAGATCGCCAATATTTCTTTATTGATGTTTAGTTTAAACGATTGAAGAGAAAATAACAACAACTGCAATATTTTCTAAACTTACTTAAGCCGACCTCAACAATCTACTCATAGAACATAATGATTTTCTTAGCCATAAAAGATGCGGGCATTGCGATTGTAGATCGAAAGAAGCGATCCAAAAGCACCTTGGCAACAAATCATTGTAACCGATCTCAAAGATCTCCATCTCGATCGACTGCTCCTATAAAAGACAAAATCTCAACTGACTGCCGATCATTTGTAAACAACATTCACTAAGAATACTCAACCCGAAGACGACTGGTTTATCGAAAAAACCACTTGCGCATAACTCCGAATGTGTAATAGTTCCTTGACGTTGGCAGCAAACCAGACCGGACTAGAATCCATGTGGGTTGTCAGTAAAATCAACATTACGTCACCTTGCACAACCGGATTGAACGAATTTGCTTCGCATTTAACTACAACTAATGCAATGCAATCAAAATAAATTTGACACAATATCAGTACCGGTTACCAATTGCCATTCAATTGATATAAGCGAATCTCTACAGTAAAAAATAATCACACAGCGCGACGCCTGTGGCGGGTATCCCTCAATGTGTGACTTATTTTTATCGACAAACACCAACCTTAAGTACCTCATCGGCTAGAGTGGACGGCAACACAAGACTGCCACTTCAAATGGCTGAAAGCAAAAGAACTTGTTTTGGCATCACTATTCTGTGTGACAAAGAAACTTGACAATGACCTTGTTTCGAACAAATGTATAGCTCAAGGCATATACGCCGTATGTATCCGAGTGGTAATAATAGCCAAAAACAAAAAAAACACGTTTGCCCAGCAAGCCCAGAATCGGTAGCACCACAAAAGTATTCCATGAGTCATGCCATCGATGATGGAAAATAAATTGCATTAATCACCAAGAATCTGTATAACTGTGTCAAGGAAGTACAAGCTCAACTCAAACTCAACGCCACCGTCCATTAACCCAAAAACTATTTCAAATCGATTGGCGCCATTAGTTCTCGCTGTCGAGTAATCGCATTATAGGCGATATCTCGCACATCATAATCGACACACACAAGCGTTGCGCCACCATCTCTTCGAAAACAGAGATTTTTCGAGATACAATCGCACTTCAAAATAGCACAGCACATTAGTTGACGCATCGCTGACGACGAAGAAGACGACGCTGCCGCACCGCCCTGTTCGTTGCATTGGAACCGTATGTCCGTATGTGCTCTGATTAGCATTGGACGCGCGACGCCCCAAACTCATCGGCTGCGAAATCATTGACCATCAATGATAGATGCGCGCTGTTCGAGGGGAATAATCCAATGTAATTGCAATTTCTATTAACTGACGCCAATTACTTGGACTCAGCGGGGTAACATAAGGAGGTATAATTCTTGGGGTGCGTTTCATATGCAATGGGAGTCTTTCATCCCAGAAACAATAAAAGCCTCATCTGTCAATTGATAGAATCGTGTTGGCGGCGACCAAGCGGGCAACATGAATACCGTTTTTTATTCTTTGTCATAATCGGATCTAACGAGCGAGAGATCTGCTTTGAGATCCGGCTTGGTTTGGAGCTCGCGTTTGACGTCATTCGTTACGATTGTTATATGATCGAAAGCGGATTTAATTGGATTTACACATGCTAATGAGCTGACGGATTGCATGTTGAGTATATGTTTGTTTCGATGGTGTATTTAAGCACGTGGTAAGGGTAGAGTGAAAGAGTAACCGACTGAGGGCGAGACATACTCAAACAAGTGGAGGAACTGGGTTAGTTGATCTTCCTATCTGCAGAAAAAGGTAACGGGCTATCTCGTATTTTAGAACCTATTTTGTTGGTAGAAAATAAATTTGATCAGCTCATATCTCAGGATCGACTGCCGAAGTGGAGAGTAAGTTGTTAGGTAGGTAAATGGGTGCTATTGGGGCGGTTGCTACAGCTTCACATAGACCATCAGTTGGATCCATTGTGTCCCAGAGTGAGTTGTTAGAAAGAGAGGTAATTGACCTGCGTGGTCTTTCTCTGAGATTATAGGTCACCTTCGTGGGAGTAATCAGCGCTCACCCAAGCCCATTGAAAAGCGTTTTGCCAAAGGACGATATAAATATTGAACGAAAACATCTGAAAGCTGCTATTCCAGCGGTTGGAGGAAGCGAGAAGACTACAAAAAGTTACAGGGTTACGTATGCTGCTACGAAGCATTGCAATCTCTAGCCAGAGGTAGTTTATTTGGTACATAGGACCTGCAAGACTTATTCCTACTTGCAAACATTTAATAGGCACTTTTAAGAATTGTGTCTAAAATACGGGCTATTTTGCCCACAGCCCTATGAGCTGATGTATTGAACGGAACGAATCTGAGATGGGGATTCCTTCCAATACAAAAAATAGTACACTGCTTCAGTTTATATTCTAACATTTTATCTTTCGCTAGCAATCGATCTCTATCGTTGTACTTTACCTTTCTCTTACTCAATTTCTTAATAAACAGGCTCCCCACCCGTAAAAAGGTCTCTGCCTGTGGCATGGCAGCCTTTCGTACTTTGCCATCCTGTGTACGCTGCCTCTTGTTATCCGGACTAAGCTCTTTGGCATCCGTGGCGACTTGTTTTTTGGAGGCTGGGATTCGAAGACCCCTTAGCTGGAGCATTATTGTCCGTTTTGGCTTTTTGTACTACATCCACATCTTAGTACAGCTTACAGAGTTCGCGATTGTATTTTCTCATCCATGCCAAACCGAAGTAGCAATGGGTAAATTATTTGCCCGATCTCCATTACGGTGCTATTTGTAGAGTTCATGTTTACTCTAACGCAGGTCAACTATGTAAGTATCTCGAAATTCACAAGCTTCTATATTTTCATTGTGAAAGCCCCGACCAATGCTGGTCAAGAGTCACGAGAGTTAAAAAAAAACTCTGCTATTGATAAGCCTTCATAGACAGGTGGCAGCTTCTATTGGGTAACATTCAAACGATATTTCAGGTCGTAGTGTCCACCATATTTGCACAATTAAAAAAAAATCCCAATATGTAATATCAATCAACGCTATCAATTTTTGACTGTAGATCAGTAGAATACTGATCGTAAAATTTTAGATTTTGGATCACGATGATCAACTAGGAGAATTGCAGCGACGGCAGAAAAATAATGACAAAACTGATTTAAAGAAGTCACTCAGAATTAGAGATTTAACGGATAGTAATTAAGCTGGATACTGGATATTCGGTATGTAATGTGGCCGGACATCTGGACAAAGAAATGCATATTGTGACGCTTACATTCGTGTAGAATTATTCACTATAATTTGCCCTTAGTCGTTTATTTTGAAAAACAAAACTTTTTTATTGGGAATATTTTTGAATGTTTCGTTATTTCTTTTTCTTATTTTTTTAAGAGTTACAGGGACTAGCCGGATACCAAGTGTCTATTGGGCAATGTGCAGGATATCAGAAAAGTAGCCGGATAGGCCGGATAACGGATATTAACCGGATATCCGTTACATTTGTACCAGAATAGCGGGCAATGAATAAAACATTTGCAAAACCGTCTAGAAGAAGCTGGTTGTTCAATGATCACAAACCTATCTGGTTTAATCAATGATCATTGATCAACGTCAATGTTCGTTGGTCATCGTCATTGAACTTTGATCACTTGAAATGTCGTTGATCATTGATCTGTCGAAATAGACAGACACCAATATTTTCCGTTTTTCGAAAGTGACTCCCATTCGTCCTTCTTAAAACTCAGACGTCATTCAACAAAACAACAGCAAACCGACACAGGAAGTGGCGATCACCTGCAACATGTTATTCATTAACAACAAATTATTTAAATGCTCACCATAGTATTTACGTCAAGCAAATACACACAGCTGGCAATAAAAAAAAACCCGTCATCTGTGCAGGCGTCATATAAACAATTCCAACCGACGACAACGATATAAATACTCTCGTGCAAATGCGCCAAGATACAATTCTTCAATAGCTGAACAGAACAACTGCTTTATCTCTAACCTGCCCCGGTAGTTTTGGCTCAGTTTGCAGGTGTTAATGTTAAATGCCATGCATCAATGCAACTTGGGTATTCCACTACCACTCTGCCAAAGAATTTTCTTAGTCTTCTGTCTACTACACCCACCCACATCAACAGAATGTGTAAACATTCGTATTGCGTATTTGCAAAGGATTTTCATTCATTGTTTACATTAATACCACTTTCATTGCCGGACAAAAGTGTGCTGCTCGTATGGCGTGGATAAACAATGCCACCACTGGCCGATTTTCCATATATCTCTATACGAACTCGTCTCATCCTTTATTTATTTGGATTTTTCATACCACCTATGCAGACCGTGCATCGTGTATTTATTATATCGTTTGGCCTCGTGGTTTTTTGTTTAGATTGAGATTTTCAAACCCATAATACATGTTTACATTGATCTTGAATAATGGTCGATACGATGAGGTTGCATGGATGGGACATTAGGGTGGGTGGATTCTTAATCGATATACCAATGTCTAGTGGGAGTCAATACAATTTAATTTTAACGATCAAATGGTAATTTACTGATTTTATTGTTTTCTCTGACTCTGTATGGTGTTTGGAACTTCATTGAGTGCAAATCCTTTGAAAGTGGATCAAGACTGTCGCGACACGGAGGACAAAATGAGCTTACCATGTATTTTTAAATGGGAATACCAAAATTTCAATGACACTTACCTGGAAAAAAAGAAAATGGAAATTTATTAATGTTGAGATAGAAGGAAAATGTTTACGCTATATACAACAGCTTTATAAAATTAATATACATTATGGAGTAAGTATGTTTGTTTTAAGGGGACCTACAAAATTGTCATCTGACAAACGAGCTGTCACTCCAAGTTCACTCCATGTCATTTATGATCAGTTTTTTTCAGGCAAGCTACCAAACGTTTGATATAAAAATTCCCTCACAAAAAAACTAAAATGTTTCCTTCCAATGAACTACTTGAACACAATACCGGCGATTTTTCCATGCGTTGAAAACAATCATAAGTCACTGACATCCAATGCTAGCGAAAAATTAAAAAAAGGACCCACAGCCACAAGCGTATATGACGGGCAACTTTTTTCTATTGATTTTAGTGCATATAAAACTGCCTTGTGTTCGACTTAAATAAGAAAAATGTAGGTGTGTTTAAATTTAAAAAAATAAAATAAAATAGATAGATACAAATTAGGCGGTAGTGTGCAGTACGTCGATCGCGACACAAATATAATTTTTTGAGTGAATGTAAAACGAATGACAATAAACCGGACAAAATGTTGTTTTCCTATAGATGAAGCTAGGAGTCAAAAGACGACTGCAAGCATGTGCTTATTGCCATCAAAACGTTTCGAAAAATCGATTTGAAGATACAAACTTGTCAATTAGTATTGTAGTACGGATCGTATTTAACGCCTCTGGATTATTTTCTGTAATGCTAAGTGGAGGCAAGGAGGACATCTTAGTACAATCTGGCAGATGTACGACGTAACGCAACTACGATCAGATCATGTTCTAAAATTCAAAGAAAGCAGATGTAACCCACTAACTAACTGCTTGCTATATCACTGCGCCTTTTCGCAGTGTGTAATCATTCGTCTAAAATAACTAGGACAGGTAGGGTGAATGAACACCATTACCCCACGAAGAGTCTTCGATGTTGATCCGGAAGGACAGGACAATAGAGAAAGACCGACTTCGAGCGTACAAGTGGAAGCCGACTTAAAGCAACTTCGCCTGAGGCCAGTTACCCAAAGACCTCCCTAATTGGGCAGGCGTTTAATTCGAGGCCCACCTCCACCCAGGAATGTAACTCCACCTACATAACAACATACATGCCTACAGTCGGTAGTTACTTACTAGTTTTCAATGAAATACAATTCCCAAAATACTCCCACTCATGTATTTATTTTCCTAACTTATCTTTACGATATGCGGAAAATATAATTTCGGCAAAATAAATCGCCAAAAAATGCACCAAAACAATTTATCGCAACAGAATGCATAAATGTTACGTATACGCCACCGAAATACCAATTTCGTTTTGAACTTTGCTGTGCAGACCCCTCGTTTGGTATCAAATCAATATGAAACAGCATTCAGAGATTTTACTTGAATTCTACACAAAAAGCCACACACTATGCCGATGCACGGTGTCGGTAAAATTGAAATGAAACCTTACTGCCGTTTCTTAAATAAAACGTTGAATCTAATTATTTTTTGCTCTCTAAAACAAATTTAATTCAATTTGTTGTACAAATTCACCAGCCAGCACTGAGTGTGCATTGTAGTTCGCTCTGTTCATAAACAATGGAATTTCACCGTTGAATATCTATAGAGATACCAATTGATTTAAACGATGAAATGAAACACAAGCGAAAATCAAAATGTCACAGGTCGGACCTTGACTAGGAAGAGGGAGTGCCTGCACTACTACCCCACCCCAAGTGGTGTGTTGCCGCACTTGGAACTTGGATACCGAACAAGAGAGTGTCGCTCCCAAACGATTCTCCATGACCAATGGACCGAATGTTAATTGGTGCTCTATGTTCCATTGCATTGAGTATTCTGTACCGGCACGACCCATAGACATGCGATGACCATAAAATATTTATGCAGCAGACATCGAGCGTCTATGTAGTTTGGTGGAACAACATCACGTCATCGATATGCAAGGGTTAGTTTCAATTAGATTCATTTAATTCATTTTGTATTTTTTATTAGCAGTTTATACGAGTAGTGATATAGTAGATGTCGATAACACGATACCATTGATATGGTTTCCTTGCGATGATGTCAGCACTAGAAGTTTATTATGATTTTTAATGTGATGGTTGTAGTTTTTTTTTAAATTTTCAAATTGATTGGTTCATGTTGCTAAATTTTGCCAAAACAAAATTTGCTTTAGCTTGTGCAAGTTAATTGAATATGGTTTCGGCCGAAATAAGTTGGGCATGAAATGAAGTTGTTTACTTTTCGTGTTCGGTAATTGACATGGCATGTGCTTGTACCTAGTTGTATTTCAATCTATCTTAGCTTGAGCTGCAATTTTGTTGTCGTTGTGTTTGGAATTGGTTTGAGAGGCTACAGCGTCGTAAAGCAATATTCGGTAAATCCGAGCATAGTCATGGTTTCATCGATCGCGTCGATAAGTTTTTCCTGCCAATAATTGCTTTACGAATTTACCAATTCATTTGAGGCCACATTTGTTTGTTTCATGAAATGGTTTATGTGTGGTTAGCTTTGATTATTCCACGACAATGCAACATTGTCCAACAGTGTTACAGCCTAGTGGGATATTTTTTTTCTATTTTTAGTTTCCAACGCTAAGAAAGCACTCTATTAAGAAAAAGAAAAGAATGCAAACCGAATGAGTGGGAGTGTGTTGACTTTATCGGAAATATGTAAACATATATTGTATTTTTATTTCTTTTACTACTCATTGTTTACTGACCAACAAAATGAAAGTTACAGTTCTAAGTTATACAAACTCAAGCATTTTCAAGATGTTATTTATATAAAACGTTTCCTCTGAAGATTTTGCTGAAGCATTTACAAAATAAATTAATATATTTTTAAAACAAATTATAATAGAGAAAACTTATGTGATGTATTTTCAGAGGCTTTCAGAACAAAGGGAAATACCGCAACTGAAAAATAAATAAATAGTTGGCGCAACAGGTCTGTATGGACATTAGGCCTAGCTTCCCACAACCATTCGTTTGTGTGAGTCATTTTTGAGACGAATGGAAGGGATCTACAATTTTATGCCGGGTCCAATCGGCTAATTCAGAAGCTCCTTCATGACAGTTATAATCTCTGATGTTTGTCAGACGTTCGCGAGAGGTGGCGCAGCGGAAAACAGCCAAAAGTTGGAATTTGGGTTTTTTCGGTATTCGAACCTGGGACCCCTTGCTTAGTAGTCCAACACACTAACCACTAAGCCACTGCGCCTACAAATACCGCAACTGGTTGGGGCAAAATTATCCAATTGGTATAGTGCAAATAACAATTGATCACAGAGCTAATTTTAAAATGAAAGGGTTTTAAAAACTCTCGAAGAAAGAACTATTTCTGGTTGTAATGAATTTCCATCAGTATTTAAAATTACTAGCTTCTTAAACTTAAGAACAATTTAAAATTTGTTGATAAATACCACCATAAGAGGTCTCCGAACTACACTTAAACTCAATTTTTTCTTTATTACAAATGTATTTTTTTTGTATTATATCATTTAATTAGATAACAAACATACACAACAATTCTGTGTATACATACTGCAAAGTTGGTCAAACAATGAAAATACTTTTATCGCAGTTTTCCCACGCGAGCAACCTTAACTTCGGTCAATAGCACTGAAGCCAGCCTAATCAGCTCTAATTTATGGTTCAGTACACATTTTTGCCACTCAGCCACAAAATCAGTGAAACAGCAAGAGTCGCTGAATTTGATAAGCGAAAGTTGCACAACTTGTAGTTCATAACTTGAAATACATGCAAATGTTGTGCATCAGCACCACTAATGGTTCACGTTGTTCCATTTTTTTCCTTTGTAGTTCTTGCTATGTATTTAAATAGTGCATATCGTGAATACAATACAGAATACAGTTTCAATTGGACTGTGAAAATTACCACAATCAAGATAGTTAAATCATTTGATTTAGAAGGCCATCACTAAAATATCCCTTAAAACACTTCTATGGCTGTAATAAATTTTGTAACTTTGGACAGGTCAGAAAAGAAATATTTCTTGATGATAGGTATAGCCAGCTGAATTTTACTTAAATATGTTAAGCGTAAGTAAGATTGAACATTAAAATGTTTATTAATATTTGTTAAAGTTAATTCACAAAATCAATACAAACAGCACTAGCTACATGGGCTTTCGGATGGAAGATTAAACATAATGGCGGTGTCATTCAGAATCTTATTCACAGATGGCGCTGATATAATTTGGGAGAAATTATGGCTTTTTGTGCTTGGGGTAAGTTGGGTAAGATTGGATTCTGGAATGTAATGGCACTTCGCGACATAGAAAGCGAAGGACCTCGAAACGTCAGTTATGACGTTGATTTCACTCATCCACTCATTCGGCGTCAGTTATGAATATGATTTCCGCACAAAGTGGGTGGTTTTCCTGTCTATGAATACATAAAAACTGCAGCACTCTACCAAATACGTTGAGTCCACAATTCACTAAGTTTAATTGCGTCAAAATTGTAATTTGTGCAAAAATAAATAAACAAATCACTTCAAGTATTAAGCGTACCTATTTAAACTTCCCCGCATCCCGAGTAAAAAAGTAACGGACTCGCATAATTAAAAATACAAACAAAAAAGGAGAAATATTTATTTCCGGTCCTTGAATTCAAGGTTTATTGTTGTCCTCCACGGTAATTACCCAACATACCGTCCATTGTAACAAAATACACTCCAGCAATAACGTCGAAAATACTAAGGACACGAAAGGGAACAACATTTTTTAACATACAAGAAAAGTGAAAAATAGCACGACTTTCATTACTGCGGACGTCATTGATTAAACAAGCAAGTTCGTACATACAATGTGCAATTGTATCCAGCCCATCCTTTGGGAGTAATTTCAATCCGATTAACATTCCATTTTGCAAATTTTTCTGTTGTTATATGTTCCATTTTGTGTTCACATTGGCTCGCGTGATTTAGGATTATATTCCGTTAAGCCCTTGACGTCCTAGATTCTGTCTAAATGTTCAAAGTGCATGATGAAGGTGATTTAATTTGCTTCGCTTCGTAGAGTTCTATAAAAAGATTTTTAATAGAAACATAAATTCGATGAATAACTTCATATTTCTGCAGGTGGATATAGTGAAACGCGGTTGTGACAGTTGATGAATGCTTTCCGAAAGTGGGTGTCGAAAATAGCACTGTTGTAACAAAGCCTTCGTGCTGCTTAGTTCTTGAATAATCATTATTATATTTCATTTCGGAAGGTTACTCGCTTTTTTGTCGTAGCGATTACGGCGTCATTTGAAAACCGATGCAAATGAAAGGTGAGTTTTCCTATATACTGCTTTGTCACAAAAACCAATTAAACAAAACACAGACTTGTAAATCTTTTACATATCCACAGTCGAATAAAATGGAACTTATTTGACTTTTCCCTTGAATGCTTGAATTTTTGAACGCTGGGTTTTTCACAATAATAGTAGCAGTACAGTAGTTTTATCGAAATGCCGCCTTTTACAACATTTATAGGGACGAACTATTTATATGTTGTATCAATTATTTCTGTTTTTGTTTTGCGCGAAAAGAAACGCACACACGTTGATAATTTAGGATTTTTATTATTTTCACAAGATGTCCGCACAATGACGTCTCGTGCTCTTCATCCTTTCCGGAAAAGGTTTTTTTTACAGCTGGCAGTAATTCCAGACTTCAACAATTTCTTAGGTTTCTTAGGGGAAACCTCAGAGGGCGTTCGGGAAGTATTAAGGTTACTACAAAAAACTAGGAATTATTATTACAATGTTTTTGGCATCTCTGCCAAACTCGTCCGTTAGTGCAGTATGACGATGGAGAATGCAAGCTTCTCCATAATGGTCAGTAAAGAACTCAACGGACCTTCGATGTCAAAAAATGATTTTAACGTCTTCATCATTGTTCTTGCAAGACTCAAACGCCAACATCAGAGGCATGATCTTTCAAAAGTCAGTCCAATTACTAGCGTACGGCGACACATTAATATAGTCGGCAGAACGCAGCGTGATGTCGATAGCGGGTTGCCGAGTATTGAGTTGCCAACAAAAAGAACACTCAACGCCAAGGTCTCGGACAGAAGGTCGCTATAGACAGTGATAGGCCATGAACTCAGGCAATGACGCGAGCGAAGTGAAGCCAAGCTGACCTCTATACGTTTCTTCGTCCAATAATTTTCGTTGGCAACTTTACTTTGATTTTATAATTTCTGTGACAACAGCTGAAAAGGGGTACATTGGGGAGTTTCATCTAACACCATATATGGTCGTCGCCATTTATTTTTTAAGAAATCAATTAAGTTGCGACTTGACAACTGTGTTCAATGACACTGCGCTCTTTTCACTGCACTGTTCTGTCATACACACAGAGGCTGGTCACCATAGATGATGACGTCCAATGTGATGATCCAACTTTATTTTTACGGCAAATGTAAATCAAAATTTATAAATTTATTCGACTTTCCACCCACAAATGAGCCGCTGTCAATAAAGTAGCACATATTGAAACGATATGAAACTAAATTTCCACAAAAGCTGCCGCCAGTAGAAGGCTTATGTCATTTTTAAATGCTGACAGCAGGCATAAAGATCAGTATCTCTGTGTATATACATTTTTAGCTCTTTGTAATAACGCATGACTTGATTTCCAATTTCAAATATTTACCCAAAAATGATGTTCTGACTTAGGTCTGATTATCTCATCTGTATCTCAACACACACGGCCCGATGACAGATGTAATGTAAGAGATGTCTTTCAGCAACGATCCAGGTCGAAAGAGACAAGCAATACCAGCCAGACAGGCATTTTAACTCTTTTATGGGGAAGTACGCGAATGTTTGGATGATCAGGAAAACACACGGAAATTTCACCCACTGTGTGGGTAGACTGAAAAAAGTAAGTTGTGTATACTACAGCGCGACCGAAATTGTAGTTTTTTAATATTATCACAGGTTCGCAATTATTTGCTGCGATATTGGTGGTAACATAGAGTGTTGCTTACAATCATTTTTTGTGTCGAACTTATATTTAAATAAATCATAGTTGCGTACGTATGCTATAAGTAAACTTAGGCCGAAAATTCAAATGGGTTTTTATTTTTAACAGTGTTCAGTACCAGTACATCGACAGCTTTGCCGATTTTCATAGATCTCCTGACAGCCCCACCTAGTGACCTAACAAAAAACTCGATCAACTTAATTTAATACAAGCAAACTCACGGACAATTTTAGTTTAATTCCATAAAACTTTAATCACAAACATTTGCTCTAAATAAATGCAACACGTTCTTTCCGTCGGAACTGTCTTTTGTCATATTTGGTTCGCGTTGGTCAGCAGAATTCAATTGTTTCGACTGTTCCTTTATTTCTGCCTTCCGATTTATTTTTTAACAATTCTAAAACGATTAGGAAATTCGTTCGGTTTGCACTTAAATATGCCCAACCACTGCTTTAAAATGGTTATTTGGGCCCGAATTCCATACTCGAAGTGAGCAATCTTTCTCATATCCAAATAGTCTTGGGCAGAATGTCGTGAATTAAAATAATTTGGCGAAGTGGCTTATGTTTAGTGTGTTGGACTGCTAAGCGAGGGGTCTCAGGTTCGAATGCCGAAAAAACCCAAATTCCAGCTTAAGGTTTTTTTCACTGCGCCACCTCTCGCGAATGTCTGACAAACTTCCGAGAGTATGACTGTCATGAAAGAGCTTCTAAATAAGCCGTTTGGACTCGGCATCAAATTGTAGATCCCTTCCATTCGTCCCCAAAAATGAAAAACTGACACACAACGAATGGTTGTGAGAAGCTAGGCCTAGGTTCCCTACGGACCTGTTGCGCCAACTATTTATGTATTAATTTATTATGTGTGAAAAGCCAGATAGATAGATTCGAATTCGCCATTTATGCACATCTTATCCCGAGGAACAGCCATGGGTCGGCGACTGGTTTTCTGTGCGCTAGCATTTAAACAAGAACTTGTTATAGATACGAGTATAGTTGCTAACAATTCCATACAAATGAATACCAAAATTGTCGGTCACAAATTTGATTGTCCGCACAAGGAAGGTGTACGTTTTAATTATAAATCTTTTAAAATTTATTGCAGAAAATGGCTCGCTATACAGTACAGAAGAACTTCATGAAAGAAAAAGGAGAACAGTTCTATTAATGAAAAACAAAAACTTTTTCTGCAATTTCGAGACCCAAATACATTTTTCATTTAACTAGTGATTTTTCATTGGCCCAGTGAATCAGTGGCAAGTTTCAATTAAATATCTCCTTCCCAGAGCTTTACCTAAATTTAAACCACGTTATTTGTACCACAGAAAAGCTTGTTTTTTAAAGACCTCACTGAGTTGAAAACGTGAAACGTCTGACAAAGTGTCTGTGATAATATTAAAAAACTACAATTTCGGTCGCGCTGTAGTATACACAACTTACTTTTTTCAGTCTATCATAAGTTTGGAGGGAAGATTTTGGATTTTTTTCTTCTTTTTATCTACCCTATTTTATCACTATACACCAATCAGCTGGATTAAGGTTCGTCTTTGATATATCAAAGGCAGGTGGGAAGTCTGAACAAGTGGTTATCTGAGAACCATGAAGAAAGTTTTTGGATCAATCGGTAAGGTAAAGGTAGTCCGTAACATTCGAACGAATTCGCCTAATAATATGCCAAATATGAAGACGACTCTCTGTGCCTTCATAGGCATTCAAGAAGCTTTCGACATTACCTCCTTTGATGTCGCAAAAGAAGCTTAGATAAGAAAAGGTATGGCTCTCAGAAAGACAGCTTTGGGCAGTAGTCACCAAAAAGGACCTAAGCCTTGTTAGCAAGCTTTGGGGCTTAAAACGAAAAATAATGTATTGTTCATCGATGGTTCGATGATCATGTTGTAGATCATCTAACCGATGATCACTTCAGTAGCCATAGTATGGTATCCGGCAACCGACCACAATTCCGCCCCAAACAAACCATCATAAGCGTATTAAGGAAGCTACAGGTTGTTGTTTTTTTCTTTTAGAGGCATATAACTAAATGGAAAATAAAACACCAAAAATCATAGCAATAGCCTTGGTATTGACTTCATTATAATTATTATTGTATGACAATACTATTAAGGTATAATTTCGGGCGTAGAAACCATAAACTAAGTATTAAATGGACTGACAGCTTCAGCCAAAAAATTGCCTACAAGCTTAATTTGACCTTGGATGTAGACCAGTTTGAATTCATGTATTTGAGCCACGTTAATCAATATCGAGTGTGTGGCTGTGTTGTAAATAATAGTCCCAAGATGAAATTTTTCGCTTCATTTTTATATAAATAGTTGTTAGATTTCTTATTTCCTGGTATCGAAATAAGAAATTATGTAGCTTGAACCATGCAATAAAAATCAGTTCTCAACACTGCAAATTCATTAATCAAAAAAAGCATTTCATAGAAACTACTTAAAACAAGCATACAAAATAATTGAATAGCAATGAATGTTAAAATTATAGGATATAAAGAAACAATTTTTATCATTTTATAGTGAATTTTGGATACATAGATATTATTTTTATGATATCCATATAAAAAAATTGTTCGATTGTTCGCCATAGAATTTCCTTTAAGTTTCGCAACCAATTTCTGCAATACCTACCAAAAACTTTGCAGTAGCTAATTTTTTTGAATGTTAGTTCGTATGAATTAAGAAAACATTTAAATCGGCTAAAATTAAATGTGACATGTACAAATCAGTAAACATGTTTATTTGCTATTTTGTTGATATACATTTAGAGTTTCGTTCTTTCCCGTACATTTTAAGGAAAATAAATTAATTTTCGTTGATTGTATCTATTATTTTTTTTTACTAAAAACTAGCATTAGATATTCATATTATTGGCTGAATCAATTTTTTTCAAATGTAATTTCATTAATTATGTCAATTCTTTCAAATTTTCTAATAAATTTAATTGTTTTTTTGCTGTTTTCCGTCATGTTATAGCTAAAGAATCGTGGTGAAATAAAACAACGAATTTAAACTCTCAGAACCCATCCATCAGCTGACAGAAATTCACCAAATGGACTAACTCTCAGTCAGTGTACTTATCACTCTCTCTTTATTTTTCACACGAAGCGTGTTCATTTTTCCCTTTTCACTAAACTCAAATTCCTTCGATTTTTTTATGAAAAAAACCATATAAAAGTAAAATTAGTATTGTTCGAAAAGAAAATCATATTAAATTAATGATTATTTTTTGGTACTACAAAATATTGCTAAAGGCAAATCGAAAGACAACATAAAGATAAAAAAAAGGTCGTTATGAAGAAATGGAAGAGCATATTAAGAAACAAACTAGAAAAGTTGAAAAGATCCAAGAGAACATTGAAGGACAAATCTTCAAACATTCTGAACTCTAAGATGCATGTTGTTACTCGAATATCAAATATTTTTCAAAATATAAATTCTTTTTATTTGTCTTATTGTTAAATATATATTTTTTTGTAAATCTCCTTTTAATGTATGAATGTTTTTCTGCCAGATTATTGATAACAATTTTTAATTCTTTTCCTTTTACGCACGGAAAGTTTTTCAAAAATTGAAATTCCCACAAAAAGGTAGATTTACCACAATGTAGGAACACTGCTGAGCGTCAGTAGTTTATAACACCTTGCACCATTTAAAATGTAATCTTTTTTGCTGGTTCACACGTTAAATTGAGTTAAATTGAGAGCGGGATGGAGGGTAATGGAGGCTAATATTGAAAAAATTGCGGGGGAAATCGAGGAGACGTAGTAAAGCTGTCAGTCTATTTCATACTTAGTTTATGATAAAAGCATCACGGCTGAACCGAATAAAGCCCAGCCCTTAGGTCCAATTTTCGAATAGCTTTTCAAGCAACTGAGCCGGTGTATCGTAACCCTTTCACCCTTTTACAGTCAAGAAGGTCTTGAGGCCCTAAGATTATAATTGATCATGTTGAAGTTTTAAGTTTTGAGACTACTTCAACCTGATCAAAGATCTGGCCTACAACAGAGGGCTACTGTTGCTTGGATACTCGTTAAGTAAGAATGGTGGTACCGAACGCCCGAATTGACGTCATGAGCCGAGTTACATACACTCAAAAATTAGAAAACCGGCAGATGCTAACCCTGTTTTACCAAATTTAAGGGCAGGTCAACTCGCAACAAAGTCCTCAGAAGGAAACGTTCTTCTTATTGTCATAGTACTCTTTATGTTGAGCGCAACTACCCCTTGTCGACGTGATCCATCAATTGAAACACTTTGTATTAGTCTAACGATTTTTCCCATCAAAAATGTATATGTCAACAAAAAATCAAAACCTCACTGATAATAACGTGCAATAAAAAAAAAATAATAAAGCATATGTACAACTTGTAATAAAATGGAAAGATTATAAAAACGTGGAACACATATGAATGTTTGCTGTCTCTAAATAAATCTTGTTGATTAATCTGTCAGAAATAATCTATTTCCATTCGTAAGACGATATTTTTTGTTTTGTTTTCAATTTCAAAAGGAAAATTAGAAACAGGAGGCGTGGTATGTTTTGATTAACAATGTGATGAGCAGACTATAATGTAGATTGTGATTTTAATCAGGAATAACAAATTGACGTAGAACGAAATATTTCTATTTAAACAAATTGTGTGTTTGGAAAATTTCTGGATTGTTTTTCAAGATGACATGCCGTTTCCGGAGCAGCGTCTCGTTGATATTTTTATAAAGTTTTTAATATTTAAATTGAACTATGTGACTATGAAACATTTGCTGAAAAATCAGTGGTGGATCAGAGCGCTTCGATTAATTTATTAGAAACTCTCACACAATAATGTTATACATCATGTCCATCGTAAATAAAGTAAAAGTATCGACAAATCATAGTTGCTACGATGGTCAAAATTCCTCCCGCAGCCACAATATAGTTTAACATAAAAATAATATCTAACCAATCTCAAGGGAGTAAATGGCCTAACCATATCCACTCAAAGATAAATTCAAACACAGCCTTAGGGCCTGTTATCGTGCCTACGTCCAATGTTTATCCCCAACCATAGCATACCGTCTGAAGAGGTAATTTCCTTTCATTATTGCTCGTCCTATTCTTTTTTGTAAATGTTTGTCTAGCCCCAAAGTTGGGGGTGGTTGAGTGTGGTATAGTACAACCAACCCATCCCAAGGGATAACTCTATATAAATGCTGTATGCGGCGTTGACTTGTGGAATAAATTTGCGATCACCGACCACCTATAACTACGGGTGAGTGGGTATCTTAAATTGAATTTAAAGGTTGAAAGTTGGCAGTCGCACGTGTTTGTTGTTCTCTTTCTTTTTCTCTGTCGAGGTCAATGAAACAATAAATTGGCGAAAAAACGAAACAAGACAATATGGGTAGGTTTGAAGTGAAATTGTGCAGAAAATTGGGTAATTTTCCTGAAAATGTTTTATCGGTCGGTCGTTATATATAGTTTAGCGCAGTGAAATGATTTAGCTGAAGATAAACATCGAATTCGTTTATAATGAATTGTTCAACTTGAGATCGTAGTTGGCTTTTATTTTACTCTGATGAGGTCATCTTGTTTTTTGGGGGTGAGTGTATGTGGTTGTAACGGAAGTGTGGTTTGTAGATAGGAACTAATAAAATATAAAAAAAAAAACCGATATCAGAGTTTAAAAAATTGAGGAGTTGCTATAACCTGTAGAATACAAAGTTGTACATTTCACAGTCGAGAAAATCATTTTTTTTTACTGCTTTGAGCTCTAAAGTCGATTGTTTTTACTCAATAATTACATAAGTCTATAAGGTTTTCTTTATTAACTGGACTGTCTTGAACATTATCGGGTGCACTTTCACAATTTGAAGAGTAATAGTAAACTTTTTTTTTACATTTTGCATCAAAAACCAGTAAAAATATAGATACGTGAACAAATCGATAACAACCTACCCTAGTGCGGGTGGATCACAACATTTTTGCCAATGATAACACAGCCGTTTTCATTGTAATCGAGAAGTCATTGACAAAGCATTTTTTAGCAAACAGAATCTAGTTAAATTTACACAAGATCCCAAAAGAGTGGCGCCTCCCATAAAACAAATTCATTTAAAACCCAACATCTGGGGCATTTGTGACAGCTTTAGCTTTTCAATTTTAGAACTTGTGGAGCGTATTGAACGTTGGAAGCATTTCAAATAATGTGAGTGGAATTGTGTATTGACAAACAATACAAAAAAAAATGGCAAGTGCTATTTCAAAGTGTAAAATTTTCAACAAGAGAATAGATTCTAAGAGAGGCGAGTCTGTTATTTAACTTACATAAATAAATATATATAAAGGCGCAGTAGCTTAGTGGTTAGTGTGTTGGACTACTAAGCGAGGGGTCCCAGGTTCGAATACCGAAAAAAAAAACAAATTGCAACTTATGATTTTTTTCCGCTGCGCCACCTCTCGCGAACGTCTGACAAACATCCGAGAGTATAACTGTCATGAAGGAGCTTCTCAATTAGCCGATTGGGCCCGGCATACAATTGTAGATCCCTTCCATTCGTCCCAAAAATGAAAAACTCACACAAACGAATGGTTGTGGGAAGCTAGGCCTAGGGTCCCTACAGACCTGTTGCGCCAACTATTTATTTAATTTATTTTTTTAAATAAATATATACATATACCTATGTATATCAGTCCGAACAAGGAACCTTGCGAAAAGTGGGCGGAATTGGAAAATGGGGCAGGCCCAGGAATATATTTTTTTTTATAAGCAAAGGTGTTTAAATCCAGCTTCGCTTATAGCCGGGTTCTCTGATTTTTATAAAAAATCATTTTATTCTAATGGGAGATCAGGGCTTACCACAATAGACACGTTGGGCAAACGTAGGATGTAAGTTTTAAAATGCAGAGGTTACAAACTGCGTCATGAAACGAGTATAACAAACGTGTAAGCCTACAGAAGGTAAAGACGACTAGGCAAAGATCGCAATGTGTTGAAACCTCCATCGAATATATTCCGCTCTACGGGCAGTACAAATTTGTTGATTTTTGTTGCAGTCCTGGGAAAGTAGTTCAAAAAGTATATTGTCGACATCTTTCAAAAATTGGGTAAGACCGTAGGTTTTCAAAATGAAATTATTTCCATCATAGTCATCCTGTATAATGTCCTGGTTATGCAATGCGAGCGGAGAATACTCACATGGATCAACAACTCCTAGTAATCAGAAACAATAAACATAACTTTTAGACTTGATCCATGGCACATCTTTGAAGTTTTGAGATTGGGGTACCTGTTTTTAACATGGCCTATCCACAAAATACATTATTTCTCTTTTCCAACATCATCCTTAAGTAACTATGCAAAAACAGGCATCAAATATTTCAACTCAAATACGGTGATTGTTTTTAACCCAATGTCAAACCCTCTTTCAAAGCTCTGTAGTATTCTAAAATTGTTAAAATATTTATTCGACCTTTCGAAATCGCAGTGGTTAGCCGTCTGTATGATCGTGTGTAGAACAAGAAATCCTTTTCGCGCAAATCCTTTTAAGCGTGACCCCTTTTCATCGACGTGCATAAAATTAAGCGCACACATTATTTGCTTCGGGCAAAAGAAGGGTTAATCGTGCGTTTAACTCATGTGACCTCGTTTTAATTACCCCGACTTATGCGATACATCGCATGAATAATGTGCAAAAATGTGGATAAAAAGAATATTCGTGTGCTATCCAACCGTATAAATTGAGTGCGACAAGTGCATGGTGTTGCTTTGGGAATGAAAGTCTTTAAATATGGGTTTTACTTTACCATCTTGATGTAGCCTGTGAAGTGCAAGTGGAAAATAGAATTATAAAAATTGAGTTGGGGTGACCAAGGTTAATATGAGAAGTTATCTATCCGGTCGCGTAAGCCAGAAGGTATCTTTCATTCTACAAAATCGTATCTTTCCATAGTTGGTGTAGTATAAGCCCGCCTTTCGCTTTGTTTCATTTTTCAGCAAGCATTTCTTAGTCTGATTTGACGATGCTCACAATCGTTTTTATTTTACTCGGGACAATCGAACATATCTAGTTTCAACTGCGTTTCGAGACGCTAACTGTTTCAAATCCAAACTGAATGACTACGAATCAGTTCAAATTTTACGAATTACAGTCGTTAACACAAAAAAAAAATAAGAATCTTCCTTGTATAAGCCACCTACCCACGTTCCAAACCATTACATAACATACATTATGATTTGTTTTGCCTTTTTTTGTCGAAGATAGATTGACTGAGGAATCACTAAGCAACCTGAACACCAAACCTACCACCCAAGTTGCTAACCACTTTCATTCAATAACAAAGTTTCTATCTACATAATTGCGTCTTGGCTTTAGTTTTTTAATATTTCAATTCAATAATGCCAAAATTAATTCATTAAACATCTGCCATTATGGACGTGAGCAAAGTATCTGTAACGAGGCATTTCAGACTTACCTTGAAGTAATTGTTTACCACTTAACTTAAATGCTGTATAATGGCAGCATGAAAGTGCTTGTAATTTTTCTTCTGCTGACTAATACAAATGACGTCATGCAACAGCTATCCCATCTGTGTTTGAAGATTTAATTAGTACGGGTTGTCCTCATCCAATGGTTTTCCATAAATAATATTGCGCAACAAAATGCGGGAATTATACTCTCCTTCGTAACTAACTAGGATATGAACTATTTGGTATGGACAAATTTTACCCAAAACCCCTGAGTGGCAGCTGTGTAGGTATGGTTGTACACAGCTGTGGGGAATTTCTATCTGAATTCGAGTAGATTGAACATACTACAAACGAACGAAGTGGTTAGTATAACAATAATTCAATTGGCCAGCTCTACCGACGGTAGATATATTTGAAGCGATTATTTCTGGAGTTGTCCATTGCCAAGGGATACCATCATCACAAGAATTATTTTTAAATGGATTTTGGTATTATTCTCTTTTGAGGTTTTTGTTAACCAACTTGAGCACCAAGCTACTGGTCTATTGAAATGCCGAAAAGCCACCCCATTCAACTTACTTGCTTACTAACATACGTGGCGCGACAGTCAGGGGGAGACCTGCGACTTAACCAATACTGTTTCAATTTTCCCACAGCAAGTTGGTTGAGTTCATCTTTAACTTTTTCGCGCCAGGCGATGTCCGCTTCGAATCCTGTCGTTGGTACGGGTTCTTTTTTAGTTAGTCTACTTAATTTTTGCAGTTTTGGTGTATGTACTGATAAAGTTTGAAAGAAATTTTGTTACGAAATATAATTTTTGGTAATCGTCTAATTTTTTTTGCTAATTTTCTTCTGCTAAGATTTAAGTAGTCTTCCTAAGGTTTTCAGTTTTTGGGATTAATACCCAAACAGACGGAAAAATAAATACAAAGGACATGACTTTGGTGAGATGTCTTAAAATTTAAACCTACGTTGCTCTGAATCTGTTTCAATTTCGAGCATCTTGTGTTAACAAGTAGCTACATGCCACACAGCGCACGTCACAATCGATATATTGAAGGAAACATTCGATGAGCGCATAATTTCGCGGAATGGACCTGTCAATTGGCCACCAAGATCGTGTGATTTGACACCATTGGATTATTTTCTTTGGGGATATGTGAAGTCGCTCGCCTACGCCAACAAACCAGAAACGTTAGGGGACTTGGAAGCCAACATTCGTGGCGTTATTGCCGACATACAGCCCCAAATGCTCGAAAAAGTGGTTGAAAATTGGACCTCTAGGCCTGGCTTTATTCGAAGCAGCCGCGGCGGCCACATGTAAAAAAAAAAAAAAACTTTATAAAAATGGGTGCCGACGCCTGCCGATTTTGGATATAAGTGGTACCTAGTCTTAGAAACTGAGGAAGAAAAAATGTCTTCTATTTTTTTATTGTATTTGTATACGTCAACTCCGACCGCACGATGCTCTAAGCCATAAAAAAGATGGATGTATTACATATAAAATTAAAACTAGCTCATAGACATAGGCAAAATTTAAAGGCTGGTGCAATTTTTTTGCCCAGAGACTAAGAAAATGATGCATTTCCGATGTATTTCAGGCATAAAAAGAAGATTATAAATGAGTAGACATTCGAAAGAGGGCCTTAAGTAGAACCTAAAGACATAGGGTAGGGTTGCAGGGCGGGCCACAAACACGCGCCAGCCCTATTTGATTATTTTTTTTTTTATCAACTATAGCCATAGAAAAAGAAAGTTGGAACAAATACCATTTTGAACCGGAGGTTGGCTGAACTGGGCTGCATTTTCATTTATTTTGGAAAAATCATTCTCATGAAATAAAATTTACGGCGCATTTTTGTTTTTGGAATTTTGAGAGTTCAACGCCGCAACAATGTGACGAAGTTTCACGGCAATTTTGGTTTGACTGTCATTTATGATATTTTATTTGAAAGTCGTGGAAAGAGGTGGACACAAATATTTTATTATTATATGCATAATAAAAAATTTGTGTCTATTTATTATTAGATGCATAATAAAAAATTTGTGGAAGCACTTTGCACGACTTTTAAATAAAATGCCGGAACAACTTATTCATGCTTCAGGCCGATTTTAATTGGGCTTCATTAGTGAGTTCAAAACAGCCGTGAAATGTGGTCGATTATAATAATTCATTATTAAGCATGCAACAGTGTAACAACGTGATGAAGCTTTATTAGAGTTTAAGCTGATTTTGTTTGGCTGTCATTTTGGTATAGCTACCATTTTTGAGTTCACATTTGACAGCCGTGGAAAGTGATCGATAATCATTATTAAGTATAACTTGGTGGTGTTATTCATGTTATCAATTCTGTCGAATAAGAGTGTTGTGGGGGCTCACCGATTCTAAAGGGTGATTTTTTAGCTGGTTTGGTTTTGGCAACACTGGTTTTGACAGCTGACGTGTGTTTAGTACCTTGTGTCACTGTCAAACAGCTTCAGTTTGGTTTGCAATTTAACCATGGATCGTCTTACAAATGAACAACGCTTGCAAATTATTGAATTTTACTATCAAAATTCGTGCTCGGTTCGAAATGTTCATCGCGCGCTGCTTCCATTTTATGATCGGCATTCTCGACCTTCTGAGCAGTCTATTCGGAAGATTGTGACCAAATTTCGCACCAAATTTACTTTGTTGGACATTAAACCACCAACACGTTTACGTACTGTGCGTAGTGAAGAAAATATTGCGGCCGTATCAGCTAGTGTGACAGAAGACCGCGAAATGTCGATTCGGCGCCGTTCCCAGCAGTTAGGCCTTTGTTACAGCACTACGTGGAAAATTTTGCGGAAGGATTTGGGCGTAAAGCCTTTTAAGATACAGCTGGTGCAAGAACTAAAGCCAGCCGACCTACCACAACGCCGAATTTTTGGTGAATGGGCTCTTGGAAAGCTGGCCGAGGATCCGCTTTTTTATCGAAAAATTGTGTTCAGCGATGAGGCTCATTTTTGGTTGAATGGGTACGTAAATAAGCAAAATTGCCGCATTTGGAGTGAAGATCAGCCAGAAGCATTGCAACAGCTACCAATGCATCCCGAAAAAGCCACTGTTTGGTGCGGTTTATGGGCCGGCGGCATTATTGGGCCATATTTCTTCAAAGATGATGCGAATCGCAGCGTTACTGTCAATGGTGAACGCTACCGAGCGATGATAACAAACTTTTTTTTGCCCGAAATGGAAGTTCTTGACTTGCATGATATGTGGTTTCAACAAGACGGTGCCACATGCCACACAGCACGCGAAACAATGGCGCAATTGCGAGGCGAGTTTGGTGAACAGTTAATTTCACGTTTCGGGCCGGTCAATTGGCCGCCTAGATCGTGCGATTTGACACCATTAGATTATTTTTTGTGGGGGTATGCCAAGGCTAATGTGTATAGGGACAAGCCCGCTTCGATTGACGCACTGGAAGCCAACATCCATGCATTCATTCGTGAGATACCGGCCGATATGTGTGAAAGAGTATGCCAAAATTGGACTCAGCGGATGGGCTACCTGAGACGCAGCCGCGGTCAACATTTGCATGAAATTATCTTTAAACATTAAATTGCAAGGTTCAAACTATCGATTCAAATAAATATTTCATTCATTTTTTCGAATTTTTTGTGTTTTTTTTTTAAAAAAAGTTCTAAACCTCTTAAAAAATCACCCTTTATAAATGTTTGGCATCTTGCACACGTAAGGACAATCAACAGAATACAAAAAAATTAAAACAGTCAGTAAAACGCCATCTCCCCATCTGACCGACTCATAACGCAAACTTTTCAAATGCTTCTTCAGCTCCGCAATTTGCCAACAATTCACTTCTGCAAACTGTCACAGACAAACAACGCGATACCACAAATATCCACTTATACCTCACATGAAGCGCAATAAACGACTAACAAAACGAGGCCAAATTCCATTAAATCTCGCTATCAGACAGGCCGTAAGTCCCAAAACAATATTACCTTCTCACGTTCTAAAGCAAGCGTTATAAATCCTATTTGCAGCACAAATATCTGCAAATCCATAAATAAATAAATAAATAAGCGGTATATCGCAAATTGTAAAAATATCTCCGCTCACAAATGTCTGAAAACTAATTTCCCACGGATACTCCAAAGCAAGATCCTAATGACATACGAACTAAAATTGATGGTAATTTATGTGGCGACTTGCTATAAGTGGACCGTGTTGCAGAAGAGGTAGATCAATCCGAAAATAGGAGAAAAAAGTGTCGAAGCGAATATTGCGACGCAAGTAAAGATATTTCTCTTGCAGACAGTCTCTAGATGGCTAGATGGGGTTTGTTTGCTCTGCGAAAATTATCACGGAAACGACCGTAGATACGGTGTGTGTTTGTGTGAGACAATTTTTGTAACGCCAGGCAAGTGGGAAAAAACATATATATCCCTGGTTTTAGGTCAAGTGATTGACTTTTTTAAAATTGAATCATCTTCTATATATGTTTTGCTACTGCGATTTATTGCCGATAATAGTTACAAGAGAGTTAATTTAATTCGTGTTAAATAAAATCCTTGCGTCTTTTGCGGCAATATACCCACTTTCAGCTAGGTTGCTATAATTGGTTGTGTGATTTTATTGCAGTTGCAGTCTTTGCTAGAGCAACAAACATAGCTGTGCAGTTAAAGTTTAATGGGCATCAGTAAACTAGTTAGGTTAGCATGCGAAGTGCAAGCAACATTGACAGGGTGCTAATTTGAATTTAACTCTTAAAAAGCCATTAAATTTTAACAAGAAATTGTGTATGCATACAGGGGACTTGTGCTATTGCAGTTTGAGGATCATAAAATGGGAAGTATACGGCTTTTGGTACGGCTTTATATTTTTAGAATGGAGCTCGAAGTGCACGGGTGCGGAAACTTGCATGCACTTACAAATTAAAAAAAAAAAAAAGGCTTAACTAAAGGCAACAGACTTATTCAGCGACTTGACAGGGGGCTTAAACCCGTTTTAGTTTTATTTTTAAGCAATTTACGTTTCACAGAGATTTTTTCCCCATTTTTTAAAGCTTTAAAGGGGAAAGGATGCCATTTTTCATTTAAAAAGCACCAAAATTGGCACTCTGCCCCTCAATATGTGATCACTGCTCGTCAAAAATGTTTGCTCTGATTGTCGCTAATAGTAGATTAAAACCGACACTGTTAAGTTTGAGAAAATAAAAGATATGATAGGTAGCTTTCACGAACTTGCAATTATTGCACAAAAGTTCTATTAAAACTTTAAAAAGTTTGTTAAGCTCTTTGGCAATGCCATCAGTATGGAGTCTATAGGACATCAGCGTTGGGCGTTTCTAGAGCATGGACAAATTAAGCAAAATACTGACATCATAAGCCACAGTGCTTTTTAAGCGGGACAGTCGGATTCCATCCCAAATGAAAAGCCAAGTGCAGTTTTTCAAATGCTTAAATCCGCGCGTGCTGTGTGTAAGATGCTCCGTCTCCCAACCCAGGCATTATTAACACAGCTACTGCCTAATTTATAAACAATCCCATTCACATAGCCTAATTCATTCAATCCGTGCCTATCTTACACTCATCCGGGTAACATACAAATACACCCATCTCGAGGAATAACAAATACACCCCAAGTTCGGTGGCAACCAAACTAGAAACCGGTTCCTAAATGTCATTTGGTCAAAGACAGCCATACAACACTGGATCATCCCACACACAGATCCATATCGCTTAGCAACATAGCTGTGGCTTAGAGTATATAACGTATACCCACAATAATCCAAGCAATTCCGCCAGCAAAAGATCCACCATAAGCGGCAGTTACAAAGCAAACAAACAGCACCCACATATATAATGTATCTTAACCGCTTGGTACGTCTACGATGGGATGATACATTCGCGGAATATCAACATTCATTATCTTTGCGGCTGGTTGGTTGGTTGTGCTTGTGCCGCTACAAAAGGCCCACAGGAGAATAAATGTGCAAATAAATTGAAACGAAGAAGCTTATCATTACACTTCAGGGATATGAGTGTATCTATCTATCTATTCTTTTAATTCAATTCAAAGAAAATATTTTCCTCCACGCGAAGCCACCAAAAATACACACAGAGTGCGAGAGATGGAGAAAGTGTAACGTTGAGATGACCCTAGAGACGGTCTTAAAAACCACATAAAACCAAAGCAAAACCAAACAGTTTTTCTTCCTTTTCCGGAAAATTGATACCGAAGGGCGTGCAACAAAAACATTACAAAAGCCAGCGGCGGATGGGAGAACGCTCTGCTTTGTAACCGCAAAACGATTAATTTTCCCATGAGATCCACATCAACAGTCGTCGTCGTCGTCGTCGTCGTCGCTGACTGTATCTATTGCTATTGACTTACCCAGTTTAACAGAAATTAAGGTACATACTCGTATATCTAGACCAGAACACATATTGGCATAATTAGCCTTAGATGTAGCCTGGCTTGCTACACTACTTATCGACACTTACCTGAAAAGAAAAAAAGCAAACGAAAACGATTTTTATAAATAAATTGGCAGATTAGTGGTGTAAATATTTATTAGTTTAGTTTAAAATGCTGAGCACGTATCTGATGGATAGATACGAGTACTCAATTGAAGTGCAATAAACTTTTACTCCCCGTCATGTGATATCACACGAGAGGAAGACGGAACGAGATACAAATGTATCCATTAGTCGGTTTGAATTCTCTGAGATTATTTTAATTTTTTTTGCTCTTCTCTTTGTGTGTATAGGTATCTTTGGGGATAAAGTATCTTAGCAGCACCAATCAACCATCCGGATCCGTTTCAAAGCGGAAATAATTGCTTTTCCACGTACCAGATGGTATTAGCTGTGTTTTTTTTTTATTTTCGTTGGCTGTTCGCGCTGCTGAGATCTGGATCTAGAATGCGATGCGTGTATGCGAAACTACTTTAAGTGGAGAAAAGCGAACAAAAAAAAAAAGCACAGAAGAGGAAGTAAAACAGTTACAGTTTTTCATGTGGTAGGTTTTTGTTCGTATTTTATACTGCGCGAATGGTGCACACTTAAGTAGAATACAAAAGTCCTCACACCAGGTGTCGGATCGAGTGTACCATTAGAACTTCAGGAAGTGCACTGAGAGAGAGTGCGCATTCAACGAAGGGGGCAATGGCAAAAAACAACCTCATAAATAAAATATAGATATGCAATCGTGTACCCGCGCTGGTAATCCATCATGTGGAGAATAACAGTTGGAATGTTCATATTATCCGTGATTCTTTTACACTACAGTGGATACGGAACAGATTTAAGATCATTTTTTATGATTTTTGGTTTCAGTGTTTTATTTAGTGGATGGCTTCATCTTGGGGATATTTTAAGGTAGGATGAGATTGTTCTTTCGGAGGTGTACTGTTTTTTTTTTTGGTTTTAATTCGCCACTGTAGTGCTGACTTAAGTTTGATATTTTTGTGATCAATTTTTATAAAAATTATCATCAACATTCAGTTCAGTCAGTGGGCAACTGATATCCAGTTGAAGTGTTTACTGTCGATAGCGTACTTGCCCAGTTGATCGAACTTACTGGCACGGAGATGATCAATTCAACTAGTACTCTGTTAGTCATTTATTTAATTTCGACCGTGATACATTTAAGTTCTAGCAAAATACATATCAAAGTATCCTCTTAGTTTACTGATCAAAAACCCAAAAAATTAAAAGGACTGTGCCTGAGCCTTATTAATTCTTTGCTTTACAAATTGTGCAAACTTTACTCATTTAACATATGTCTGTTTTTGTTGTTATTTATTTGGGGAAATAGGGATTTGTAATTAAATCCTCTATTGCCCAAGAACTGATTGATATTTGAAGTGTAAATATTTGCTGTTGCTGTGTTTTGAACATTGTAACCATGAATTCTTCTTCAAATATCTGGTTGCTCGTTTAATCTGTCTTGTGTATGTGAAGGTTTATCATCTGTTTATTGAAAGGTTTTTTCTTTTGGACTTGCTCTGACAAATTTGTCCATTTATGTCTTCTAAAAAAGCAGGAAATCAAACCTGCACTGTATTTGCTTTTGAAAAACAGGAAAATTAACCTTAAAAAACATTTCTTTACCGCTGTATTTATTGTTATTTCTGCCAGTATGTAATTAAGAAACATAAAGTCACAAAAAAGGGTCCGAAAGATTACTTTAAACTTGTCGAAGCTCAACCCTACCTTTTATACAAACACATAAACATCGTAAATTTTCGATATTTATGTGTTTTTTTTTTTCAGAAACGAAAAAGCAACCTCTTCATACGGAAAAAATACGTACCTTTGAAAATAAGTTTTAATAAAATGTTTGTTTCCACAGTAACATCATTGAAACGAAAGTGGTTGGTCAAGGTCAAGGGGTAGGTAAATTGGTAAATTGCATTCCTTTATGGGTAAATGAAGCGCTCCTTCGAAAACAGGTTCTAATTTAAAACGATTTATATTTGAAGAACTTTTTATGGTAATTTGGAGGCGACGAATTGAATGTCACCAAAATGCTTTCAGTTAACTGATATGCGTTTTGTATGGAGAATTCTTAATTCTGTTTTACCAGCCTTAATGGCAAAATATATCCACAGTTTTTCTGCTCATCTATGTAACAGTACCTTTCGATTGAAATAAGTTTCATTCTACTCATTTCATAATAAATACTAAAAAAGTGTACGGAAACTTTGGATGTTCACTTATTAATAGCTGTTTTTTATTATCAGCTATGATCTATATAGATCATCGATTTACATGCACTTACAACAACAGCACGTGATACTTCTTCTCATCGAGATCACGAATCTGATCTGAAAATTATTTCTACTATTTCCGTCTAGATGGCTTGTTTTATTTTTAAATGTAAACGATAGCCACACAATCACGTTGCCAGACTAAAAAATGGAACACAAAAAATCAATTGATTTTTTTCGCATTCGAATTTTGTTTTTTTTTTTCTCGTTTTATAAAGGTATGTCCAGACCAGCCAAACATTTGATAAACAATTAAATACCTACATGTTCCATATTTATTTCCAAAACACTTATTAAACAAAACAATTTTTATGAAATGTTTAGAAATGTTTTGCTGGTTTGGATCTGGACACCAAAAAAACATTAATGAAATGTTTCACAGTTACCCAATCGTGATGGGAAATAATTTTTGTTTTACAAGTATCCCTGCAGAAAGTGAGCGCTGTTTTTCGATTATTATTTGTTTTTAAATAAAATAAAAATGTCCAGAAAAGCTTTGAATACCTAATAGCAAAGTGATTCATTTAATACGATTATTTGAATTAAATCGCGTGTCAAGAACAAAATTACAAAAATAAAAACTTTACTCGCTGCTAATAATCCCACCACATTATTTTCTTCTCGTCCAAAACAGGATAAAGTTGAAACATTTCACAAACATTTACCCCCGTATTAATAAACAAATAAGTATACAAACATTTTTAGGTAACTGCTGAGTAACGAGTTGATAACTTTAACGCAGTGTTTATTAATACGAGGGTTAGTAGATTAATTTCAGAAATCTTTTATAAATGTTTATAAAATCTGTCCGATTTGCTTCAGAAACATTTCTTCTAAAATATTTCGGTGGTCGGGACACACCTTAATATGCCAAGATAAGCACAAGTGCTAGCAGCAAAATATTGTTCATGTGTTGCATATTTGAACATAAAATTTGTTTCACAAAAATATATTTTAAAAGATTCAAATATGGTAACACCCCCGACATTGCAGGTGAAATGACATGTGCCTTGTGTGACGTCACGTTGAGAAGAATATTTGCAATATGGCTGGTGGCAATATGCAGTTTGTAATACCCTGTATTATCTGTTTTGTTTTTGAAAGCAACTGTTGCCACAATTCCAAAATTAAACTTTTCGATGATCTGTTTTCTTTTATTTTCTTGATCTGATTCGGATCAGATCACGCTGATAATAAAATACAGCTAATATAATGATGATGATTTCTTTTAAAAGTAGGTAATGCCCGTACAAAGTGAACACATTTGAGTATTTTTTTTTATGGAAAAAGTAGCCCCAAAATCGCCAATGTTGTAAAAAGAACGAAAACAGAGAATTATTGACAAAGCGTGGGCGGAAATCTCGCCATCGTATCGTATCGGTAATACTACTCTACTTTCTCTTGAGCTTGAGTCAACGAAATAGGCATAGAAGTGTGCAAAACCGCGGAATGATGATGAAATGGAACAAAAAAGAAAACTCGTCATTGCAATTGAATCGAAGTCGTCGTTTTAAGGAAAAAAAAAAAGTTGGTTTTTGAAATAAAGGGTGATTTTTTAGCTGGTTTGGTTTTGGCAACACTGGTTTTGACAGCTGACGTGTGTTTAGTACCTTGTGTCACTGTCAAACAGCTTCAGTTTGGTTTGCAATTTAACCATGGATCGTCTTACAAATGAACAACGCTTGCAAATTATTGAATTTTACTATCAAAATTCGTGCTCGGTTCGAAATGTTCATCGCGCGCTGCTTCCATTTTATGATCGGCATTCTCGACCTTCTGAGCAGTCTATTCGGAAGATTGTGACCAAATTTCGCACCAAATTTACTTTGTTGGACATTAAACCACCAACACGTTTACGTACTGTGCGTAGTGAAGAAAATATTGCGGCCGTATCAGCTAGTGTGACAGAAGACCGCGAAATGTCGATTCGGCGCCGTTCCCAGCAGTTAGGCCTTTGTTACAGCACTACGTGGAAAATTTTGCGGAAGGATTTGGGCGTAAAGCCTTTTAAGATACAGCTGGTGCAAGAACTAAAGCCAGCCGACCTACCACAACGCCGAATTTTTGGTGAATGGGCTCTTGGAAAGCTGGCCGAGGATCCGCTTTTTTATCGAAAAATTGTGTTCAGCGATGAGGCTCATTTTTGGTTGAATGGGTACGTAAATAAGCAAAATTGCCGCATTTGGAGTGAAGATCAGCCAGAAGCATTGCAACAGCTACCAATGCATCCCGAAAAAGCCACTGTTTGGTGCGGTTTATGGGCCGGCGGCATTATTGGGCCATATTTCTTCAAAGATGATGCGAATCGCAGCGTTACTGTCAATGGTGAACGCTACCGAGCGATGATAACAAACTTTTTTTTGCCCGAAATGGAAGTTCTTGACTTGCATGATATGTGGTTTCAACAAGACGGTGCCACATGCCACACAGCACGCGAAACAATGGCGCAATTGCGAGGCGAGTTTGGTGAACAGTTAATTTCACGTTTCGGGCCGGTCAATTGGCCGCCTAGATCGTGCGATTTGACACCATTAGATTATTTTTTGTGGGGGTATGCCAAGGCTAATGTGTATAGGGACAAGCCCGCTTCGATTGACGCACTGGAAGCCAACATCCATGCATTCATTCGTGAGATACCGGCCGATATGTGTGAAAGAGTATGCCAAAATTGGACTCAGCGGATGGGCTACCTGAGACGCAGCCGCGGTCAACATTTGCATGAAATTATCTTTAAACATTAAATTGCAAGGTTCAAACTATCGATTCAAATAAATATTTCATTCATTTTTTCGAATTTTTTGTGTTTTTTTTTTTAAAGAAGTTCTAAACCTCTTAAAAAATCACCCTTTAGTTATTTGACTAACTAAGAAATGATTAATGCCATAAAAGTTACGTAAGCGTATGACTTCATGTAAACATTTTTGTTTTTGTAATTTTTAAATTTGATTTAATGTGTAGGTTAATCTATTAAAATACTGAAGTTTGTATTTAAAATTTTCTTTAAAAAAAAACAAAACAACATTTAAGCTAGCCTACTTCATTTTGCGAATGCGAAATAAATTATAAAATTTATTTCACGTTAATCGGTTCAGTATTTGCTGAGATTACGGCGGACAAAGTTTGTTAGTGTTTCGCCTTTATATAATAGTTAGGATTAGGATAATTTAATTGCTTGATGGCTTAACTCCCTTTTATAAAACACCACCAAACAAATCAATGAACCCTAAACAAATTACGTAACTTTATGGGCGATTGCCGTTCAAACGACGGTTCTTTAAAACAAGAAACTGAATTTAGAGAACAACATCCAAATATCGAAGAATCTGTTGATAATCCAAACAAACATTCATCAAGAAAATAGCTTATTACGGTTCTTAAAATTTCGAAAACGATTTTATCCACGGGTTCGTGTATTTGCTGAATTACATTATTGTACAGTAATCGATCGACCAGCAGGCTCATAACATCGTAAAATCCGATTTGCTTAACTGATTTATTTTAAGAAGAGGATGGCTTAATACGGTCTGACCGCAGTAGATTATATTCTTATCTCTAGAACCTTTGAAATTGATATTACTGTACTCTGTTGGACCAAGCTGTGTGACCCTTCCTTCAATAGGTGATATATATTATATATATATTTCGAGAGATAATCGAATCAGGCCACCATTGTCGGGTCTCTTTTCGTCTCTCTACCACTGTAAATCTTACTCAGAGAGACTCTCTGGATTTCTCCACAGTTCTTCTCTGGGCTCAATTCCTAGTGTTAACGCTAGCATCTGTTTATGGGAGATCCGTTTCATCGACTGGGTCTCGACCCATTGATGTCCCAAGATCCTCATTCTTCTGCCAGCCAATGCCGGGCATTGACACAGTATATGTGCCGGTGTCTCAGATTCCTCCAGGCATAGTCTACAAGTATCATCCTCTATAAGGCCCATTTTCCTTAAGTGATACCTGAAATTACCATGTCCTGTAGACAAAGCCACCACCCATTTCAATGTTCCTCGACTCATGCTTAGAACCCTTCTTTGAGTGGAGCAGGTCGGCCACTTTATTGCCATTTTAGCTTGTCTACATTGTTCCACGGTTGACCACCTTCTCAGGTGTTCTGCCGTGATCCATTTGTGGATAAGCTGTTCAACCATTCCTCTGCCAATTGAAGAGAATGGTTTTGCTCCCAGCAACTTTTCAGTTGACCCCTGTTTTGCAAGGGAGTCCGCCTTTTCATTGCCTTCGATCCCTATGTGTCCCCGTACCCAAGTCAGTGTTACTTCATTTTTAGATGAACACTTATTGAGTTTAAGTACGCATTCCAGTGCCAGTGATGTTGTGATGTTTGTTTGTTCCATGCATCTGATCACCGCCTGATTGTCCAGTGCTATAAGGATATTTCTTCCTTCCACCTGACATTCAAGCAAGTAGTCCAACGCATAAAGCAAGGCAATCATCTCAGCCTGGTATACTGAAGTGTATTTCCCGAGGCTAATGTGACGGGCAAGTTCCAGCTCTTCTGAATAGATACCGGCCCCCGCCCCGCCATCCATCATGGATCCATCCGTGAAAATCACTATTTCACCATTTCTTTTTTCTGGAAGTAATCCGTTCTCAATACGAGTTTTGTGATTTCTATCCATAATACGCACCCTTGTTATTCGATCCATAGGCATGTTTAGCTCCCTAATCTCGTCTTTGACAAGTTCCAGGATCTTCCTATGTCCATAGATCGTACCACGATGGTGCCATTTCGCATCTCGATGCCAGCGAAGTGCCGTTTGGGCCGCTGTTTTCTTAATAAATAAGTCTAGCGGTAATATCCCCATGATGACTTCCAATGCGCATGTTGGGGTTGTACGTATTGCACCTGTAATTCCCATACATGCTAAACGTTGAACCCTATCCAGGTGCTTCCTCACAGTTTTCTGAGAGGCTTTCGCCCACCATACAACCGAGGCGTACGTGATAATGGGTCTAGTTATCATCGTATACATCCAGTATGCTGACCTAGGCGAGAGTCCCCACCTCTGTCCACATATACGTTTGCACTGATGTAGTACCCTTTTTGCCTTCCGGACCTTCTCCTCAACATGGTAGTTCCAAGTAAGTCTAGTATCTAGATAGACTCCCAGATACTTAACCTTCTTAGTCATTGTTAGTTCCGATCCGAAAAGTGTTAAGGGCCGAAATTCCAGATTTTTCCTCTTCCTAGTGAAGACTATTAGATCTGTTTTCGCCGCATTAATGGAGAGCCCTTGTTCCAGACACCACCGCTCAACCACTCTGAGTGCATTCCTCTTGATATCTGCGGTGACGTCCATGAATTTGCCTCTGGCCATTATTGCTGTGTCGTCGGCATATCCCACTGTGTGAATGCCCGTCGCCTCGAGTCTGTCGAGAAGAGAGTCCACAGTGATATTCCACAGTGTAGGTGAGAGAACACCTCCTTGTGGGCAACCTCTGCTAACCCTTCCTCTGAGTTTTGAGGTTCCCGTCTGAATATTAATCGCCTTTGTATTCAACATATTGTACACCCATCTTACCACCAGTGGGTTAACCCTACGTTTTTCCAAGGCTTGTTTCAAACTTTCAAAGCATATCTTATCGAAGGCACCTTCAATGTCCATTATAGTGGTCATCGCAATGCCCCCGGTATTTAGCTCTTCCTCCGCAACGCGTACTACTTGATGTAGCGCTTTTTCTGTAGACATACCTACCCTGTATGCATGCTGTCTACTATTTAAAGGATACATCTAAGCGCAGTACTCTCCATATAGTCCACCATCACCCTTTCCATTATTTTTAACAGGAAGGATGTTAGGCTGACTGGTCTGAATGACTTTGCCTCGGTGTAGTCCTTTTTTCCCGGTTTTGGAAGGAAGACCACATTTGCTTCCCTCCAAGTTATCGGGATATAGCCTAATGCTAGGCATGCAACGTATATATTCCTGAGCCTTGGTGCAGTTACGTCTATACCCCATTGCATTAGACCTGGAAATATACCATCCGGCCCCGCAGTTTTGAAGGGTGAGAATGTTGCTATCGCACCCTTGACCGCTTGTGGTGTCACGATCCGTTCTGCTTCCGTCCTATCCATCCTGTTCGCTCCTTGTTTCCTTGGAGCCCAGGGCTGATCTGACTTATAGCTTCCTGGAAAGTGTACCTCCATTAGGACCTCATTTCTGTGATCCAGTGTTTCCACCATCTCCCCCGCTCTATTACGAATGAGTCCGATCTTGGAAACTGGATCTCTCGAGACAATCTTTTGTAGTCTACTGACTTCAGATGTACTCCTCATACTCGAGCAAAAGTCCCTCCATGACTCCCTTTTACGTCGTCGCAGAGTAACGTTAAGTTCTTTCTTTTTCGCCTTATATTCATCCCATGCTTCGGGTTCTCCCCTCCTCATGGCGTGATTGAAGGCCTTCCCGCAGCCTTTTTTAGCTTTTCAAGTTCCCGGCACCACCAAGGCGCAGGATCTTGTTTTTCCACTAAAGTAGGTGTACAAGCCACTCGGTACGCAACTTCAACAGCTGATAGCAGATGCTCAGCTGTGATTCTACATGCCAAGTGTTTTTCGGTATTCCGAATGTCATTACATTCAGTTTTTCCTCCAACACTTCAAGGTATTTTATCCTATCTGTGTTCTTCGGAATTCTGATGTATTTCCGATCTTTTTTCCTTTTAAATCCATAGCGAACATCAAATGAAATGGCTCTGTGATCCGACAATGTAGCCTGATCCATTACCCTCCAATTTGATATTCTTTCAATTATCTGGCTACTGCACGGGGTAACATCGATCACTTCCATTCGTCTCACATCGACGAAGGTTGGCTCTGTTCCCCGGTTTAAGATAGCTAGATCCTTGCATGATACAAATTCGAATAAGGCTTCTCCTCTGTAATTATCGTTGGTGCTGCCCCACACTGTATTATGTGCATTGTCATCACAACCAATTATTAGATCCTCGTTCCTGTTCCTGCATGCATTCACCAAAGACTCTAACTCTCTTGTCGGAGGAGGTTCTGGAGAATCATACGGCAGGTATGCAGATGCTATGACAAAACTTCCCGCACCTGATCCTACTCGTACTGTTGCAAGGTCTGGGGCACACAGATCCGGCAATTTATATGCTTGAACTCCGTGCCTCACCTAATTCTTCCGCTAGTTTGTGCATAATGCAACTCAGCCATGCTATTTGGGAGTCCTCTAATCTTTCCTCTAAAGATCCAAGGCTCCTGTATCAGGGCTATATCAAACGAATCCTCATCAAAGCATTTAGTCATCATTGCCGATGCTGCTTTTCTGTGATGAAGGTTCAATTGAATCACCCTCAGCTTTTCCCGGTACGGGAAGCTAGAACTGATCGACGGTTGGTGTATTGAATAAAAAGAAAGATGACTCTACAGCGTCAGGTTTTAAATGACTAAGCAAGACTAATTCAACGAGATGTCGGAGTTTTCTTGTACAAAAATTATACTCAAATTGATGCTGTGTTGGCAAGTGAAATTTCAGTTTCGGACTATAGATAAATTATGTACTTCATCGATAAGTTGTTCCAGTTGTCTATAGACCCAACGGATGATACTAATCGTATGTAGGGTAGAGTGACCATCGCCAATCACCATTATGAAATGTCTTTAATATGAGTTGGTCTACTGCTCAGTTGTTGCATAGATGAGTTGAATGGGTATCACCAGGCCATGGGTGAGTTGTACAAGCTTAACGCTACCAATTGGAATCAAAAAATACTCCTCTTTAAGACCCCTATTGCCTTGCATTCTTAATTTCCTACAGTGCTAATCACAACCTTTGTGTTTAAACTCACTGCAGCTACAAACATTTCCGATTCCACCCTTAATACGTGTTCATTTCGAACTCGAAAGTAATTAGTTTTCCCAATGATTCCCTTCAAATATAGAAAACACAAAAAAAAACCACACCATTTGTGCACTTCCCGGTCTTCTTGTTTGTTTCATGCTCTGGCGTATTTTTTCTACTGAATAGGAACCATATCGCGATATCATACAATTACGTAAATACGAGTATATCCAGCAAAAGCAAAACGCCATTGCATTGTGTTTGAAGCTTCGCAACAAGAAGACCCGACAAACTCGCTACTCGCTACTATCGCTAATTTAAGTGCCTCTAAGATGTAGTAACGAAACAATAAAGGTTTCCATTTTATTTTGCTTTTTTCTGTTGTGCCTGCATTTGCTTTTCGAATTATTTACTCACTGTTGCACATATAGTATCTTTGCATCCGAACCGTGTAAACACGAACAAAAACCCATATACATGATACTGTGATGGACTGTCTATCACGCGAGTGAGGAGGAGTGCAACAGACATTGCAGCTTTTCCATTCCATCCTTCGGATTATGATTTTCAGTGAGAATGAGAAACATTTCGACATTCATGTTGCAGTTGGTGGGTATGAGGTGGTTGTGTTTGTATCCAACTGCAAATGGGTATAATAAAGGCAAATATTCACGCTGAGTGGTGAACCTGCAACTGATGATGGCCGTTTGACGTGCCAAACTTTTAACCGTGTTATTAGGCGGCGCGGCGCGGCACAGCGTGTGGTGCTGGTGCATGCTAAGTGCCAACAAACTTAGACCAAACATGAAAACACAAGTGCATTACGCATGCAGGCAGTTGGGTTGATGGTAGAGTGGATTATAGCGTAGCGTAGCGATTGCGTAATGGCCATTAAGTTGGAAGAAAAAAACACACAAAATTTATTATGACAGCTAGCAAGTGCAGATGGATAAGTACAGTGACCGGTAAATAGTTTTAAAATACCCAGTGGTGCGAATATTGCTGTTAGGAGGAGGGTGTATGTGTATGTGTTTTGGCAAAGGTTTTTCATTTTATAATTTCTTTGTGCATTTGTGACAGAGGGCCTTCGAGGGTGATGTTCATTATTAGGTCACTAGGTTAATGCTGCGATTTTGTGGTTATTTTTTGAGGCAGCTTTGCAGACCCAATCAAAAACGTTGTTTTCTGCAGCATATTCGGCGATCATGTGCAAATCGGATTTCGAAACATGCTTGCTTTATTATCTTATTATTTGTATGTGGTTTTGTTAACGTATCACGCTAAAACTACTGACGCATTCTGTGATTAATTTAGTTGTATATAGTTAGCTAGTGGACTGTAAACTTATGGAAATGAAAATAAATCTGTTTCACAGTTCTGGACAAAACACGTCCGTTTGTTTTACTTTCTATTAAACTTATTTTCTGCTACGGCTGTCTTGCACGAAATACGACAATCGATTCAAATCCTTCAGCTGTAGTTGATCGAAACCCATCGATGAGAGGTCTGAAGGGTAGCGCACGATCGGTTGCTCATACACAGATGAGTGTCTAGAAATGTGTGTGCAGCCAATGTCCCGCTTCGAAATCTGTTTCGTTGCGCTTAGATAGACGCACACGAACTATCCATATTCAAAGGAGTATTAAACATTCTGTATGAACTTCTTAGGCATTACAAAGGACGAAAGACTACTTAGTCATCAACTGCAAGTCGGTTTTGAAGGCAGCCCTAAGGCTACAGTTCGGTGTGAAAAAGAGCCTCAACCAACAAACCTCTCCAGTTAGCCCGGTCCTAAGCCAACTGCCTCCAGCTGCGCACTCCAAGTTGGTTCAGGTCGTTTTCTACTTGTGCGCGCCACCTAAGGCGAGGTCTTCCTCTACTGCGTTGACCCTCTGGGTTGGAATCAAAGACTCTGCGGCCCGGAGCGTTGCGTCCATTCGCTCTACATTCTTCATCCGCTTTGGAAATAGTCCATGCTTCAGATCCATACAGTAAGACTGTGATAATGAGGGTCTTATACAGAGTCTCTTTAGTCTTTCGGGAGAGGGCTCTACTACACAGTTGCCTTCTCAGCCCAAAGAAACAGCGATTGGCAAGAGTTATTCTCCGTTTGATTTCCGATGAGATGTCATTTTCAGATGTTATAGCAAAGCCAAGGTAAACAAAGTCCCTTACTACCTCAAAGTTATAGCTGTCTATTGTGACATTCTGCCCGATTCGTCGATGTTGGGTGTCCCTTCTTTTTGACAGTGTATACTTGGTTTTGCCCTCGTTAACCGCTAAGTCCATTTTAGCCGCTTCTGTGTCCATACTTGCAAACGCGACAGTGACTGCTCGCTGTGTTCTTCCAATTATGTCAATATCGTCCGCGTATGCAAGTAATTGTACAGACTTTTGAGAGATCGTGCCTCGTATGTTGGCTTGTGAGCAAAGTATGATGTTAAAGAAGTCACATGACAGCGCGTCGGCTTGTCTAAATCCTTTTTTGACATCAAGGGTGTCAGTTAGGTCATTACCGACCTTGATGCAGCATCGAGATTTCTCCATCGTCATCCTACACAGACGGACGAGTTTGGTTGGAATGCCACAACTAGACATGGCTCTATATAGCTTGTCTCTATACAGTCATAGGCGGCTTTGAAATCGATGAAAAGATGGTGAGTATCGATTTGGACTTCTTGGGTTTTTTCCAGTGTGAAAATTTGATCGACGGCGGACTTTCCGCACTGATAGGGGCCAATCAGATTGTTGACGAAGGGTTTTAGGCTTTCACACAATATTGCAGATAGGATCTTGTACGCGATGTTAAGCAGACTGATACCTCTGTAGTAGGCGCAGTTCAGGCGGTCTCCTTTCTTGTGGATCGGGCAAACGATGCTGAGACTCCATTCTTTAAACTTAATAGTCGCCAAATTTCGCTATGGTGATTGGTACACTTAAAAACACTGACGGGTGCTACAGGATATGAAGCAGTTGTGAAATCCACATAAACCTGTAGCAACATTTGAGGCAGAGGTCATCGTTTTTAAAAGACTGATTGAAGATTGAAAGATCATTTTCTTTCACTGTCAGGTTTGCTATTTTTTTGTGACAGCTGGAATTTGAGCTGTCATTATCATGCGGTCAAAATCATTAGTAATCATAATATCGGAGATAAGTGCTGATTGGTAAATGAGTTGCCATTTATTTGAATTATTTTTTTTTGTAAAACGAGGTAACGTGCGATACGTGAATTGAATTGTCCACAATAATCCGAGAGAGCGCTGCATGTCTCAAAGCAATGACTGATTTATTCAAATGGACCCATGGGGATTATAGACTTCGGAACTATACCTACCCGTTCAAGTCCAAGTCGCAAAATAAAACTTCCATCTGAAGTTACCTCTCTTGTGTCATACCTACACAAAACAACAATATGCGCAGAGAATCAAATAGACATAGTTAGACAACCCGAAACGTAATAATCGATTTTGCATATAAAAAATGTATAGACTCCATCCAACTCTAAAATGTATTGACTTGAGGCTGTGGCAAATGTTCCTCCTCACATACTACATTATTCAAAGGCACACATGCTATGTACACACGCACCCTCTTTCTCACCCTCTGCCGCCAGCAGACACCACCTTTTGTAATAATAAAGACAGAAAATAACCTTCCAAGTCGCATTATGCTTTGTAAGTAGGACAAGAAAAAAACATAAAAACTTGTAATACGACACGTTCCACGACAACTAAGAGCATACTGCGAGCCTCATTGAACCGTCCCTTTATAATGCCGATCATAACCATACCGTTTGATCGGTCTTATCTAAATCGAAGCTTCATACATCACTCGTTTCTGTATTCTATCCAGTCATATAAAAATATCCCTTTCACATGAAATCCGTGCCATGGCTTCGGTATACATTTTTTCTTTTATCACAATTTCCGCATTCGGATTCGTTTTTCCTATAAAATGTCCTCCTCTTCACCGAAATGTGACTCTCAGTGCAATTCGAAGAAGTGAAACTGATAAAGGGGGAAAAATCACTACCCTTTGACAATGACATAAACCGAATGATATGATAATTTCGTTGTAAAAATCACAGGGTTCTTTAGAAGAGTGCAAAAAAAGTGGGTAACACACGAGTGTATACATGGGCTGGATATCGAATTGAGATAACCGCACCGACCGTCAACGACTCCGCTGATAGATTTTTCTGGAGCGGGAAACTCTTGAGTGCCTCATCTCATCACAGGCCGATCGCCATCTTTACGTAGAAGGACAATAGCCATATAGAGGAAAGCGACTTATTGACTCGTTTAGAGCGCTTCCCTCATAAAGGGCAAACGTGCATCGCTCTATCGTGGACGGGTTTCGTAATTAGATGGAGAGATGAGTCAGTTTCTGTTTGGATTATGGGAGAAACGTGATGATTGTTAACCTAACGTATGCATATGCCAAAGGCCAGTGTTGTACAGTGGTCACAATTAATGGAGGCTGCGAGTGGGTTGTGGATTTCGTTTGAACAGCACGATAACGCTAGGAATGATCCCAAGCGTGTAAACAGTCGGAATTGTTTGATTAAATCTAGACAAGGCAGTTTAAGTTTTGACGGGATAAATGTTAATGTGAAAGTATGTGGACACCATGGTGTTTTAAGTGGGTGAACTTTTAAATTCATTATTATTCATTTGGGGGACACCTTGGTGATAGATGGATTCTGTGTAAGTCAGTTGAAATGGGTGCATGACGCGGGAAAAATATTGATTGTGTTTATTTCATTAAGAGCTGTCTGGACTTCGGGTGGGTGGCCGTTTGGACTTAATGGAACTCATTTATAGTGCATGTTAAAACTATGTGGACATTCGAAGCACTGTTTTGAAAAAGCTACCTAATTAACTGAAGTTATATTGATCGAGAGTGAGAGAAGGCATCGTTCCCCGACTTCAACTAAATGCCACGATAGTTGGTTGCCCTTCTTTTGCTACGTCAACGTCGCTGTACAGCTTGTACAATCCATCCTGCAAATGGATATTTTTCTTAGCAACCAAGGACATCTTTATCGGTTTTCAAAAGAGTCCATGCTTCAAAGCAGAGCTGGGATATCAAAGGCGGAGGATCATTTTGATGGCTAGATCAGTTTTAGGTGACATAGTCAAAAGCTGGTTCGGCAAGCTTTAGGAGAAATACGAGTAGTCATCACGAAATTAAATTAAACAAAGTATGAAACGATTGCATTGAGGATCATAATTTCTTTAACAATCGGTGTTGATTTACGGGGTCTTGTTGCTCAAACGCAAAAGTGTCACTTCGCGAAAGATCGCCATTAGAATGAGATGATCATCGCGCGATGACAAAGTGATTGGCAACACATTACAGTCTGAAAACAAGTCATGAGTGCGGAAAAACAGCTTTATGAGACAATAAAGAAAAAAATAGTCGCAAGAAATTGTTTTTTTTTTTATCGACCGCTCTAAAGATCGCCAGTCCCAAAAAAAATCATAGAAGACTTCAAGGCGAAGGACAGGTAAAACATTTCATGGATCTTATAATATCACCTGACTAACAATGGCAAAGAGTACACTCTCCAAATGATTAAAAGTATCATCAGTTCAAAGAATATCGGTTTATGACAAGATCAGTCAACCGAGTAGTGGTGTAACTCTTCAAAAACGAAATGATAACTAACGTCTGCAGGTAAATCGCGACCGGAAAAGAAGTGTTTTTCATCACCGATCATACTAAAGATCACCATTCCTGAAAAAATCATAGAAGATTCCAAGACAAAAGACAGGTGGGATGCGCATTCACATAAATAACTCGGTGGGTCGCTCTTTCATTGATCACCAGTCCCGATGGATCTTAGAAGACCGCCCGACAATGCAAAACAGTACACTCTGCATATGACTAAAGCTGTGATCACTTTATAGAGGATTGAAACAGCGATCACATTGCGGACCGTCAGCCCTAAGACGATCGTTAAATGAAAATCATCGAAGAATCAAAAGTTGCCTTGGGAACTATTACTCCCGAAGCTATCCTTAAAGACAATTTCAAATGGCGAACTGATAGACAGAATTACGACAGATTTACGAGAAAGAACTGTCTATGACAATTCAAAAGATCATTTGTCTATCAATCACCTTGTTGGTCATTAGTCATGATCATGAATAATAATCTACATTATTATTAACAAAATAATTTAGCAAGACATTGTTTTTTTAGCGATCGTGTTAATGATCCTTTCAGGGGGACAGACATGGCTGAATCAGCTTTCAAATAGTGAGTATTCAGGTTAAAGAAAGGCTGCGATTTCAAAACATATTGTGTCCAAAAATCAGTTGAAGAACTAGTACCCAAGTAAAGACTGTTCTTTTTGAATTGTCCCGTTCGAGGTTAATTTTAGACGATCGAACATCGCAATGATTGTGCAGAAGTGATCGGTAAAAATGATTCTACAGAGGAGTTAAGTTTTTTTACAATTTTTTCTATGAATAATTAAAAAAACATCGCATAAAAAGTGTCACTTAGCAGGTTATGAACTCAGTAGTTTCCCTGAAATTAAATGTCCATAAGCTTGAATGAAAAAAACTTCGGTGTAGATCGTGTTTCTCAGCTGAAGCTTCATCAAATAAGTGCATCACCTTAGAATGATCAATCCACGATCGCAAATGATTACCAACCCATTGATCATTCTTCATATAAGAACATATTTACGAAAATCACCTCGCTGTTCGTTTTTTTATTTTTGTAACTTATATACAGGGTGTCCGCCGGGAAGGTATACTAATTTGTTTTGCCGCCATTTTGGTAAACATTAGTCTTGACAGTTCATATTTGGCAGTAGTGAAGTAGACACTTGGCACTTTATTATGGAAAAATATTCGATAAACCAACGTGTTTTAATCGTTAAAACATTTTATCAAAATCAATCATCGATTACTGTGACGACGACAAAGTTACGTGAAATTTTTGGGAGAAACAACGTGCCAACAAAACGCACTATTTATCGTGTGCGTTTCGAAGAAAGAGGGTGTGTAGGTGATAGGCCCAAGCATGGACCACAAAGTGTCTGGTGTGCAATTTGGTTAGGGGGAATCATTGGACCTTACTTCTTTGAAAAGGAAAACGGCGTAACGGTAACTGTGAATGGGGAGCGATATCGTTGTGATTGAAAACTTTTTAACCCCACAACTTCATGCTTTAGGCTTGATTAACATGTGGTATCAACAAGACGGTGCCACATCGCATACAGCCAGGATTATAATGGAATTACTGCGAGACCTCTTTCCACAACAAGTTATTTCAAGAAATGGTGATGTTGATTGGCCTCCACGGTCGCCTGATTTGACTGCTCCAGACTTCTTTTTGTGGGGATATCTGAAAAGCAAGGTTTATGCAAGCAAACCAGAAACGCTTGAGCAACTCAAGCAAAATATTCGTGATGAAATTAATGAAATACCGCGTGAAATGTGTGAGAATGTAATGAAAAATGTGCTCAAAAGGGCTCGCATTTGTGAGACTAACAGAAGCGGACATTTACCTGATATTGTATTCCATACATAATTGCCGACATTAAATAAAACATTTATCAATATAAGATCCATTCTCTTTCATTTAATCAAAAATTATAAACAAACAAAGTAGTATACCTTCCCGGCGGACACCCTGTATTTCCAGAGGCTTTAATAAACGGAGCCAGCTTGATTCATAGCTAACTGCTAATTACTTTCCAAAAACAATTCTTATTTGAAAAGAAATCGGTCTAAAATAAAACACCTCCAAAATAGTATAGGCAGTCATTAAAATGATTACAAATGATCGATAAATATCTACTTCCTTCCTTCAAAATACAATTTTCCTCAAATCGACGATCGGATTATTAATGAAGATCGGATTGGTTCATAAGATCAGTCAATGTAGAGAACCAATTAATATCATTTCATGGAAAGAAAGAAAAGTAGTAGAAGTTCAAAGAAGATGAATTGAAACATCAATTAAAAATAGATCAGCCCATCCAGGGCAGAAAAATTTAGACGATCAGTTCATGATCATTAATTCAAAGACACTAGAAACTAGACCGATGTCAAAGTTTTCGTGGCCAAGTTTAGGAAAAAGTATTAAGTATCGGTTTGGAAATATCTATTGATCAATAGAAAAGGAACACAAAAAAAGCAGACTCATCACAGCAGATTTAGACAAAACACAAGGATCCATATTGACACATACAGTAGTTTATGCTCTATAAAGTACTCGTTCGTATAGACAGCAAGCTGGGCACTGCTTGAACCATTCGACTTCTTGCCTTCAAGAAACCTCAAATAAAATATCCCCAAATAAAAGACAAGCTGCAGTAAAATCTCCCAAAACTCTCATAAAGTATGTCAGTTCCTTCCCTCAAATCTAAAGTTAAGATGAACGAATGTTTCTTTCAAAACAAAGCCACAACAAAGCCATGTTGTGTATTACGAAACTTCTTCCGGACAAATACTGAACACTTTTGCATACATCCACCCACATCCTTATATTTACGTTCGAGTAAAATCCGTTGTCCTTTCCCCACTTGATGACGCATTTGTTTTCATGCATGCAAGCATGAATATACACACATGGACATGTAGTTACATCCTTGTCATCGGTGTGTGCCTTCGTTTTGTTCTGTCACGACTTCCTTGTTGAGCACTACCACATATGGGTACGACAACAAGAAATAAAACCAAAAAAACACAAAAGTTCTCTTTCACTACATACATGCTACAAAGTGATAACAACATACCCCTCAACACACCCCTCGACACACACACAATATGTCTTAATTTAGAGAACGTGTCCTTGTCACAGAGGACCTTGAACATGTGGAAACTCCCGCGAGTAGGCGTCTTCGTCGTTGTTATCTCCATTCCGGTTCTTTTCATATATTTTGTGCACAGGTATGGACGGCGTGCCAGGTTCAATGTGACGGGTGCATAAGATATTTTCAATCTACATTATGTAAATATTATCAACGGATTCGGAGAGAATAGCTTCTTAGGGCATCTGACATATCAACAGGTCATTTTTATATTTTATTTAAACAAAATAATATGCCTCGCCTGTTTGGATGTGGATTTAAACACGCATCCGGTGAAAACTACCCACCCAATCCGTCTTTATTTCCCAGAAATGGCTTAATGGAGCAGCATTTAGTTCCTATTTCATCGAAGTTTTTTTTTCTTAAAAAGGAGTACTCAAAGTTCTGTGTTGGGCCCCATTATGTTTTTCCATTACATTAATTCACCGCTGAATTTAAAATTTAAAAGGTTCCCTTACTGTCTTCGCAGGCTGTTCTTGTGATTCTTACATCAACAAGATCTGCTACTCAAGATTTAGTTAACCCAACATAGTCTGATCACAAGCTCGACCAAGTCATACACCTAACTATTCCCAGTTCTCATAACCTCCTATTCATGACGTAGCATTCCCAACTATATAACGCTCATAAATAGATTTCTATCGCCACACCAAATTTCCCCACCAAATAACAAGCACTGAAAGTGAACACTATCAGCTGATGGCACGAACTCAGTGTCTACAGATGTGTTCTTATCTCTTCCCCATGCGAGACCTAGCTACATCGTTATATCAAGAATTATGTATGCATTTACCCCTCAAGACTTTTAAGATCACATCAAACTATACTTCCTTGTCAAGACGTCTCAACAACATGTCTGTTGGTTGTCATCAAAACTACATAACAAACAATTATCACTTTAGACAAAGAGGCCTAAAATAACCGTCATTAGTCTGTTAATGTAGATAGGGTTTTGGCAGGGCAAACTCCCTGTGGGAATTTCACACAAGTCAATGTAGGTCGTACTGCCTAAACATAATTTGATGTTCCTTTTAGTCTATTAATCTTTGCAACACGTCCCAGAAATATATTTTTATTGTAAAAAAAAAACAGTAAAAATACAAATTAACATTCGGTGGGGAGCCGCTCTTCTTTTTCAAGTATAAATCATTCTCAAAACAGTTTTAGAAAAAAAGCCAAATCACAGTTACAAAGATAAATGGACACCAGAGAGATTAAGATATATTTCAGTGGGACATTAAAACACACAGCTGAAATGTATTTCGAGAGACAAGATTGTCGCTGTATCTTATCTTGTTTGGTTCGTGTGTGTTGTCAGCAGGTTGTTGCAAGAGAGAAGAAAAACAAATTATGAAATCGAGTAAACAAAGAAGGGTCCACAAGAAACCCAAAACACAATAGACCGTATTCATAATGAGAAAGGGCAAAGTTCCAACATTAGACGGCGGTAAGGGCGAGGTTTTCAACATTAGCTTTGTGTTTTGTTTAAGTTTTTTTTTTTTCATCGCGAAGCGAATAAATACAAAACAGGTGTCAAAACGGATTAAGATGTTCGTGTGTGAGTTCATGCTCATTCATCGGTGAAACACTACAATGAACGACGATGATGATGATGATGACGACACGGTGCGTTGCCCAAAATCTTCAATGACCAAATAACTCTTGAAAAAGTGGGGGGCATTTGAGGGCAAATGTGAAACCGGGTGATCTGTTTGGTAATTACTTTATTTTGTTGGTATGCTGCGGGAATACAAAACTGCAGTCGCAAAGTTTAACGCCCAAGCTCTGCCGTAGGCAGGCTATGAAAGGCCATTGACAGCACGGGGGAAGAAGCTTTCAAGCTGTGCTTTTATTCCAACAAAAAGTCGATTTCTGTTTCTAATTTTTTTTTTAACAAAATGATCATGAAAAAATCAACTTGAAAGCTTCTTGTGAGGCTGGTATAATAGGAAAAGCGAAAAGCAACATAACTTTCAAGCTCTGGACCTATTCTACTTCCACGAACTGTGAACATAATAAGAGTACGTGTCCGCTGAAGGGATCTGTACTTAATAAATAATATATATGATTTTTGTTTGGTTTGTAGCATCTTTCAGTTTGGAAAAGAGCTTTTTAAACAGCCCCTTACCTGAAGATATAAATTTATTTTATACAAAACGTCTTCAGATCATTCCCGCAATACATATAGTTATTTTGTTACGAGTACTCTTTCACTGTGTTGCCGTCTAATGATGACTTATAGTGAGGTGAGTGAGGCTTGCGCAGACCTATGTAAATGTCAGTTTCGTTACATTGAAAGTACTTATAGATATGTTGGACGTGCATAAGAAAAATCACATATGTAAAATCAACCAACATTCGGTTAAGACCTACCAAGTAATACTGTTAATATAGCTCCTATAAAATATTCGATTCAACTTGTTTAAGAAAACTCGGTTAAAAATAACCGATTTATCAATTTTGTTTAATTTTCTCGGTCGTAAATAACCAACTAACCCTGTAGAATTAAACCAACTGCGTTTTTTTTTCAACAACACGCATTCAACCTTTATAAAAACGAATACTCGTTTTTTTATAACAGAGACTTATGTCGTTTTCGATTTGGCAAGGTCAATTTATTTGAGAAAAAATACATTTTTTTTTTAACCGAGATTGCTTTTCATGTTCGATTTGCCAAAAAAAAAATCAATCTTTTTTTTGATCTGACTGTCTTTAGAGAAATCTCGATTTTTTTCTCAGATTTCACTAATTCCAACACAGAGCTGGCGGTTACGAATTGTTTATCGTTGGAAGGATTGCTTTTTCAACTGAATTATTAACTTTTGGAGTATAGAAACGATTTTTTATATTAAACTATATTTCGAAATGCATTGTTATGTAAATGTGTAAAAATCAATTGAAATGGATTTCCAGTACAAGTAAAAAAGAATATTTTTTGCGGCCAACTCAGTACACACAAGAAACAATAAAATTCTGATTTTATGTTCGATTTGGCAGCAGAAATCTGAAATCTCAGATCAAAATCTGAAAAGCCAAATCGAAAACGACATTAATTAATTTTAACCTACAGGCATATGTCAACTGTCAATACTTTGAAAAGAGCTACTACCTTAGACCAAGTCATTTATGGCATTTATGCCGAATTTGTTTATAATGGGATTGAGAACTGTCAAGTTTCATGTGGGATTATTATTTTTAACAGGAACAGATCTGGTGCTACAAACATGTCTAGTGCCACCCTGTTAAATGCGTAATAAGCCCACAATGCGTAACGACCAATTGCGTGACTAAAAAGTTAACACAACAAACCATAACCAGTGCCATATTGTGAGGACATGGTGATGTTGTCTCTCTATGCCCTTAATTACTCCCAACGACGCCGACAATGTTACAATTGAAGGATTTTCCTTCTAGTTACTTGGGTGGCCTTACTTTTCGGAAAACACAAAGTCACATCTCATGAAAATGAAACTCATTGCAACGCATTGTGCTATGCGATTTGCTGTACCAATTTTTGGCACAGATCTCTACTTGGAGGACTTCCTTCGAGAGCAGATGCATCGGACCAAGTAAATGAAATAAATCAATTCAATGGCGAAGGAGGTAAAGATTTAGATTGCACAATTCAAGACACCAGCACTTACATAAAGAACAATGGCCAACCGATACTGGTCTGAGGTGGTAGTGAGTTGCAGAGAAACTGGGTTTCCAGATACATTTTACTGTGCAATGCAGAGAATGAGACTATTGTCTTGTGATATATAGTACAAACCGCCAGACATAGTTCAAGAAGGGAAGTACCTACTTCCTTCTTGGGGTACATTGTGAGAACGTTGGGTATAATCTCTTCACATTAAGATGTAACGAAATAAGGTTGCTTAATGGAATGGAGGGAGGAAATTGGCTTCTTTCAACCGGAGAAGATGCAGTAGGTAAGTATTGGGACAGTTGATTACTTTGGAAGGGAATTCCGCTTTCGTCTTGACTATAGAGGGCTCATCTTTGTTATGTGGCAGATGGGGTCGAAAAGAAATCCAGAAGTTAGTGGCCAATAATTAACTATCAACAGAAATAGTTGACAGAGTGCATTTTATTCACTACACGGTGGCTGTCAGAGCCTCTAATGGAGCTGGAAAAGTAGTTTCATAAATGTGACAAGGCTTTCAGAAACAACTGCCAACGAAGGGGCTATACATTTTTCACAGAAACGACTGCTAAAGGAAAAGAAATAGTATAAAAGCTGTTTGTGGATTTTAATCTACTGACGGAAATTTTCAAAATATCTCCCAAAGAAGTGCGTATGTGATGCGTAGGCGTGGGCTTCACTACTCAATCGATCTGCATATAATTAAAAGTATTCAACGTCATTCGAAAATTTTTTAAATTTTCCCACTGAGACGCCCACTTTTTAACAAAGATCGTATTTTAGATGTTGTGCTCCATTCACAAGATGTACAAGGTGTCTCTCTTGCCATTTTACGCCCACTTTTTGGGGACGTTTTCTAAACCCAAATATTCAATTGTTGTAAGATAGACAAAATAAGTTGCTAAACAATGGAAAACTACAAATTTAGGGGGGAATTAATTAGCATTGAGTGCAAAGGGGCTAAAACTTACTCAAGGGTTAGTGCACTGCTCTATAAACCAACACATATTTTAAGTACGAGCAACGCCCGACTTGTACCAAGAAGCTTACAAGCGATTTAGCAGAACCCAGGGAGCTTTATTCGTAAGACAATTCGCCAAGCAAGTACTGTGTTCCAAGCCGCCTGTAAACTTAAGGTACCTTCTCCCTAAAAATATCGGCACCCCAATATAAAAAAAACTGTACCTCGATCAAAGTCCTTTTTATCCGTTTCCTCAGACATTTCAAACCTTCAATGTAATTCTTCTCAAACTACGAGCTTGTTTCGATAACATTTCTTTTGTTTGCAACGTACCAATAGCGGTAAAAATGCAATTAGTTCTCAAGAACATGTGCAAGTTCAAAGCCTCGGATATTGTTTTTGTAGACATCTCATCAACACTGTCATTCTCTTCTGCAACGGCGTGTCATTACCATTATGCCAAGCAATTAAAGTAAATCCCTTGGTGGACGCGTGTTTCGCCAAGAAAAATACCAACTGACCAGTTTGATCGGTGTCCAGAGCGTACATCTTCAGGTGATGGATCTGCTGTGTGACCACTACCAGTGGCCAGTGGCATCAATTATAAGCACACCACTCTTGGCGATGACATTCACCAAGAGATGTTTCTTTAGATGCATTTGTGTTTTTTTTTTGTTTAGTGTCCTCACCAGTAACACCGGTTGGTGTATACAAGTGCACAAAGACCTCGTTCCAATAATAGTGACCACCATACGCCTAGACCTATCTGTGTATCTTTTTTTAACTGCAACCGGCTACAGTGAACGCAAAACCGGATTTAAGTGATTATCACACTAAGATCTGCACTCAAAATCAAACCGATGGATAGGCAAGCAGTTTTTTTTACTGTGTGTATGCAGTTTTGCTGCCTCGACATCAAAGATTATGTTGCCCCCAACTGTAGGTCAATAAGCGCGTTCAACTTGTTTGCTTAATGCATACACAGAGAGCATAGAGATGATGCTACCTATAATGCCATTACCTGTAGCTATGATGGTCGGTAACTAGTTTTGTATATATAATTCGTATGTGAGATGCATTTTAGTTGACTTTGGCCGACGGCGCGGTTAGATTTATTTCTCTTCCGTATGTGATTTGAAAAACAAGTATGGCGAAGGAGGTGGATATATAGAAGAAGACACAGCAGTGCACGTTGGTAAATTGGGGGTGCCAAATCAGGTGGAAAGCAGCTGGTTTAGTTAGGTATTGTGCAACAACAAGTGGGTGAACGTATCGAGTGCGTTTGTGTTTATTTGTGATCTAGATAGATACAGAATGTGAGGCAGAAAAACTTGAACTAATTACGGTATCGAGTGTCATTTATCTTAATTTGTTTTGTTAGTCCAGATGGCCAATGTAGATTGGAAACAAATAATTAAAATGGCGACAGAGTAGGGTAGCAATTTACATAAGGGCATCGTTGTTGGACATCGATGAGGAGACTTTTACATATTACTTTACTTTTTCGTATGAAATTCTTCAACATTTAAATTAAGTTTACCATCAGTGAACATAAACACGAATTCTTGAGTGAAATGGAGGCGAATATACATGGCACATCCACAAAACCGAACTTAATGAGTGACAAGGCATACATAATTTGTTATGCGCACACGCCTTTGAATTGTTAGTTCATACCGCACACTTTGTGTGCGTTGGTGGAAAGTCCTGTGCGTTAAAGTTAATTAAATGAGAAACTGAATCTATGACATAGAGTTCGACTTATAGATGGAGTTAATCAAGTTGCAAAGCTACACCACTGCATTGAAGTCACAAAAAGTCACAGTTTAGACTGCGAAAGTGAATAAATAGGCCAAAAGTTCTTTAAAAAAATAGAAGCAAAATAGGCTCGTTGAGGGCGAACACCACTTAATACAATTTGTAAAGAAATCTTAAAATCGGCTGTAAGACTTTGCAAACCAGTTCTTGTTCATGCACATGGTGGCTAAAGGGTCTCCTTTTATAATTGCGTTCGACAACTTATTTGTGGATTTCTCACTACAAACTTTGATAAAAAAAAATCTGACTTTCGAGGCAACTCCTAAAATCTCCTTCGCGTACATTAAGAATGCCAATTATACAATGATTAGTGGGCTTATCATTTCTTAACTGTCCAGCATATCCTGCGTCTACATTACACCATAACCTACCAACAAATCACTTTCGTACTCTGTACAACTATTTATGTGTAAATTTGTTTTGTCCCCTTTTTCCAAAGTGCCAACAAATTGCCTACCGTGCACGCAGAATAATTAACGACACCGCAATGTGTTTTCAACATACTCTAGGGCCACTTACTAGGCATAGAACTAAGTACTGAAAGCAGTGCTATACCTTGACATAATGTACACTTAACACGAATTTGATACATGAAATTGACAATGGGTCAATGGAATTTTTGCGCAAATGCCACGCTACCCCACGCAATTTCGAATCTATAGCCCGAAGGTTATATTAAAAATAAAATTCCACAACCCCTTCTATAATCTGCTTTCGACAATAACGTTCGCCATCATACGATAGCAGAAAAATCAATTTCTGTCCCTAAATCACATAAACGTACACTACAGGGTTGTGAAAATCGGCTGAGGGCGATGGGGGTGTGAAATTACAAGAACAATGGCTCCACCACCTACTCCAAGTCTCTGTCAACGAGTAACAGCTTCTTTGAGTTTCTACCTTACACCTCGGATTCCATTCATCGTCTCATCATCAGTATATAGCGTAAGAGTCCCAATGAATGCGGTGGGTGGCGATGGGTGGTAAATTGTTTGAGAGGGTGGTTGACATTGGCTCACAGCATAGTGCATATGCAACCATATACGGAAAAAAACAAGGTTCTCGGAGAAAAAAAGTCCTTGTTTTGAAAACTATTTCGCATGACCTTGAAAATGTTCCACCCCGCCGTGCACAAACCAGCTGGTGCACTTCAAGTATTTTTGCGAATGAATTCATGGTCATAGAACGCGCGTAGGAGGGGTGCACACTGCACATCCCTCTGTTGTTGGACCACAACTTAACGAATCCACACCTCTATTATGTGGGGCAGTTCATATAAATGTCACAAAAATATACACAGTTACATATATAGACGCTCACACGGTGTGAGGTAATGTGAACATTTTCAAAAGGCCATAACTTTGAAACTTTATTGCGGTATGGCCAAGGGAGAAAATGTCATCAAAAATAATTGACAATTGCCCCTGTAATGCTTAGCATATGCGATTGTTGGGTTACTGTATAGTACAGCAGCTGGATAGTCCTGGTAATGTCCTTCATTTTGGTTAAAGCACTCTCTTTCTCTCGTATTAAGAGAACACTTTTACGATTCACAATGGAAAAAATGGGAAAGATACCAGCGGGGACTTAAACTGACGACTTGGCAAGTTAAGAGGGTGTAATTTACATAAGCCTGATGATAAATCTAGCTTAGGTTTCGAATCCATACTTTAACCAGAGGTACTTGCTTGGCTGTGTGTATGTTACAAAACTAAGTAGACTCTAGAAATCATTTTCGCGATATTTGAAGAATACCTTTAAAATATGCAGTGGTAAATTGATCTACTATTGATCTATTTTTGACTTATTTTTTCCGATTTATTCACATTCGCAATCTAAACTTTTTTACGACTTTAATTCAGTGGTGAGCCTTTCCAAATTGATTGACATCAGCTAGATGTCAAACAATATTTTTGTGGTTCTTTTGCGGTTAAATTTCTCATTTAATTGACCTTAACGCACATAAAGTGTGCGCTATGAAATAACAATTCAATAGTGTGTGCGCATAACAAATTGCGTATGTCTCTCATTCATTAAGTTCGGTTCGTGAATGTGCCTCATGCGTTAACTTCAGGAATTTTGGTTTATGGGATGGTAACATTATTTTAGTTTTGTTGAGTTTCATACGAAGAAGGAAGTCAAATAAAGTGACCCAATACAAGTCTTTAATTATTTGAATACAGATTTGCATCTTATTTTCTGGGTTTAAAGGTTGTTTTCCTACCTTTGACAGGAAAATTTTTTTTCTTCTAACAAATAAGGAAGCGAAAGCTAGTGTACCCGACATTGTGGGGAACTGCTGACCTACCGTGAAAATTGATGCGTTTTCATTTTCGAATCTCCCTATAGAATCGCATTATTTAGTTTTTTTTTTTTTTTTTGCAAGGTCACTCTCTGTTGTTTACGACACAAATTTTTTTGTTGTTAACAAGAAACTTTGCAGGGACATAATGACATGTCGCTGCCACAAAGTGGATTACATTTTTTTTAATGAACATTTTCAATTAACCCAACCTGATAAATAATCTGATGACAGCCATATATGTGAATAACAATTATAAAGGGCATAAACAAACATTATTACAGGATGTTCCATATAATAATTCCTATCTGTTAATCAGCTGACTATACTTCATGAATGAAATCATTTTTTTCTTTTCTGTGCCACAGAAAAGCCAAATACTTCGTTTTTTTTTTAAGTTGTAAACAAAGATAAATCAAAACGCTAATTTCTTGCAAACAAAAAAAAAAAAAGACTCAGTGCCGAATAAACTCAGTTGGGCTAATATTATTTATTTCACTTACTTGTTTGCCTTTTAAATTGATTGCCTCGATATCCGTTGAAGGCACTGAATTATTTTTCCAGCTGTTTGATTATAACCTAGTTTTTTTTTTTTTTCTTTTTTTCAATTTACACAGTCTAACAGTTGTTGGGGGGCTTAAGATTAATTACCTTATCGCTCATAAAAAAAAACAGAAATATGTTTAAGACGAGTACTTTTAATAGTTCAACGCATTTATTTTATTAATGATTAGAAATCAATGCAGGATTTATTGTCGTCGGATATCGTGTATAGCGGTTATCACAACAACGATATTTATTTATTTTTAAATGTCTAAATTTAGTTATAAATGTATCGTTTAGATTACCTTAGTTGATTAGATTGCAGAATCATTGTCAATTCGAGAAAAAATAAAATTAGAAGCAGGCATGCAATGGGGAAATAGAAGCTCGCCCTTGAACTTGCTCATCACTGTAAACACAGCCCACTGGGAGACCTTTCAACTTGGAGCACGAGCAATAAACAAACCAATTTATAAATAATACGAAGAATACGACGCAAAAAAATCTACAAAGAAATTTATAATTATTATCTTAGGAAAAATATCTATCGATGGGAAAATGTTTGTAAACAATTTCGTATGTGGTTGTTTTGCGATGTTAGTTTTTTTTTTTGCCTATCGGACATTTGCATATCTGAGTGGGTACTCAAACTGGCCCTCTTTCAAGTCTTACCAACATTTTTCGAAAGACAGTCTTTGAACCTTTTTACCAGAAACGTATGCTATAAATCTGTTCCGAGCCTTGAAGTTTTGGGCGGGATGTTCGAAATATTTCTTAAAAAAACTATTCTAACATGCCAGGCAAATCAAGTAGGTTAAACCATGTTGCATCTTTTGCTGATTTAAGTTTTCTCTTCGAGGTTAGCAATCAATCATCAAATAACTTACAGCCCTTAAGACTCTATAACACTTGTCGAGTCACAAATGTCATGTTTCGCTTTAAAAAGTAAATTAGCAAGGTTTACTTGGAAACTTTCAGACTTTTTTTTTTTTTTTGTTAAATTCAATTCAGGTCAGTGTTCCACAACGAAATTGGCTCTATTTTAAGAGACTTATTACTAGGACAAGTCTGCTTATAGATCCATTCAAGTAAAAAACATTTGACTTTTTGTTCTATTCTGACTTCAGGGAGCTTGGACAGATGTGCCTAGCTCCTCCGATTTACTTTCATTTATTTTACCCTGCAGCGTTTCGGATTTACTTCATACATTTTTTATTTATATGTCTACGAACTGACTTGAAAGTTTACAATCAAAGTCAGATCCGTTGATTACCTTTCCGTTTTCTTGTGTTACAAAAGTGGATTCAATATATTGCTTCCCAATCCCAAGTAATAGAGTAGCTTTTTCCCCGTTTATTTTTACTGTCAAATATGTTGTTAATTAGATTTAGTCTTTGCGCATAAATGCGAACCATCTTAAAATAAGTTTGTAAAAAAAAACAGTACAGAAATATTTTGTCCCGACAGTAGATATATTTTTTTTTAAATCTAAACTAGTCCGTCAACAACATTGAAGCTTTAAAAAAAGTCTTGAAACGAAAAATAACTATTTTCACAATGATAAATCCAACAGATTTACCTCCAAATACCCCAACAGCTATACAAAACTATCCAATTCTTTGTCAAATTAGATTAACTATCACAAGTTTATCAAAAATAACAACATATACAATCTCCGGCTACCGTACATCTTATTAATAGCTTCTGTAAAGTGTGCTTTAAGATTTAGTGCTCTGCCGGAAATTGTGTACAAGACGCATACAACCAAGTAACCAGTACCAGCACTCTGCCATTTCAGCCACGACTATGACTATGAGTCATGTGCAAATGAGTCATGTTCAAATGAGTAATGTGCAAATTCAAACGCAACGCAGCCGCACTCAAAATGTAAGCGTCGCGTCGTCGTCGGTCGTGGAAAAATTATGAGAATGTTGCAAGGTAAATTAATTTATTAACCACACAGTAAACTTTAAACCCTCAAGGTCTGGCTTTGCGTTTTAAATAGCACTTTCATTATGTTTTCCGTAAACAAATGTCGCATGTTCACAAGGAAAAACATCACGCAGATATCAATAGATACAATATTTTTACCCTCGTATATTTTATCTGACTTTCAAACAAAAAATTTCAGCAACTTTTCCAATTCAAACTTCTCATTAGATGCGTTCTGGCACATGCCAATAAATCTTCGATTTTAATATCCTTTTTGAAGTTTGATTTGTTCGCTAATTGTATCTGAATCAAGTGAAAATAGCTTTACATTCTATATGATGTACGAAGAATTTTCCCGACGAAAGAGCGAGAGATAGAAAGGGAAAAATCTTTGGCATTGGTTCAATTTTAAATGTGCCACAGAACTATCTCGAGATATATATATTATATGTTCTCGTTAGAACAAAGTGTGCAAAAAAATAAACATTGAGAGAAATTTAAAACAATACATGAATTTTTGTGGAATAAAAATAGCAAGGAAGCAGAAGTAAGCACATATATACCTATACACACCAAAGCAGCTGAGAAAAATTATATATTTTATCCCAGGTGATGGGATGTATTTTTTCGCTCAGTTTGAAGACAGTTTTTGTAGAGCTTGTTATTAGCAACGTGAGAATACAGCGTCATCTTGTGCAATATCGAGGAGCATTTCAAATTAATATTGCTTGGATCGGAAGCAGTTGTTGTCATAAATTTAGTCGATTGTCTGCAAGTGAAACAAAACCATCTTTTCAAAACGAAATAGAAAAAATATTAAAAGAAGTCATATCCATACATAAATTCCGAAAAAAACATCTTTGCTTTTTGCATAGCAAAAAAATATGTAGTCGCCTAAGGCATGCTACATGCATAGTGATTTGAAAGGGAAAAGACGAACACTCTAAAATGGTGCAGGGATATAACTCTACGGGCAAAAACTTCACATGGGAAACAACTCCACATCGAGTGGGAAATAATTTCACTTATTTTATGTGAATAATTTAACTTATTTTATGTGAAGTTATTTCCCACTGAAAGTGAGCAATTACTTCACTTTTTTGTGGGTAATAATTTCTCTTAATACGCGACAACATTTTATGTAAGCTCACAATTCATAAACAGTGGAAAATGTATGCAACCCCCCTGCTTGGGGTCAGTGTTTGGGGGAGGGAGTAGGTGCAAGGGTGGGTGTATGCCAAGATTCATAATGTTAGTTAAATAACACTAAAATCCTTACAAATAATTCCATTTGGTTTCTGTTTTCCAGTTAGAATCGAAAAATTCTCAAATCGTTGGTGGGAAATAATTTCACAAAATTTGTGGTGAAGTAATTGCCCACTTTTAGTGGGAAATAACTTCACGTAAAAAAAGTGAAATTATTTCCCACTCGATGTGGAGTTGTTTCCCATGTGATGCCCGTGAAGTTATTTCCCTCCACCCTCTAAAATGCGCCTTAAGAGGACCTTTTTTAACCCGACTTATGATGCACTTTTCAAGTTACCTTAACCTAGGTACCAAATCACTGTCTGTAGGTTTTTTGCATGACAAGAATATTTGCAGTTGCCTTTAAGGTATACATATTACAATAAAGGAGAGAAAACATTGGCGGACCTTTTAACACGAATTATGAAGCACTTTTTAGAAATTGAACTCATATTTAGGAATCATCAATCACAAAGATCAGAAAAATATGAAGTCGCTAGTCTTAGACCTGCTAGGTGCTAATTCAATCTTTCGTACTTATGGAAGTTCTCAATTGCAACACTTGTATGGGAAAAATTTATATTGTGAAGTCCTTACACGTAAATTAAAAAACTTATTTTACATAGTTATAAGTAGGACGCAATGTCGAAAAGTACTAGTTCAGAAATCAGTACACATCAAGCTGTGATCTTAAACTAGTCGCTTTTCATCGGGCCATTCAAATACTTCTATTTAAAAACGCCACCGTTTCCAGCTAACTAGATGGCGCTGTAAGTCGCAAGAAAGTCTCGGAATGGAGTTGGATTGAAATAGAATAAAAAAAAACTAAGCCCAAGCATAACCAAGTTTCAAATATTTTTTTGTTTAATAAACTGCAGAGCCTTCGCGACGATTCGAAAGTTTCTCGGACATATGACTCCCAAACTCGAACTCGACAGGTGCGCCTTTGAGGTTGGATATAATTAGTCTCTCTATGCTTGAATTATTACCTACAGCAAAGCAACAATAACTTAGACGGTCTCTAGTAGGTACTGAAATATCACCCTAACGTTCTAAACATACGTATAGAAACATACTTTTAGAACGCGCCCAAAATTTGATGATACAAATGTAAAAAGGCTGAAATACAGATTTGCAAAATTTTAAAGAAATTAAGAAATCCCTTGATCGATTATTGACAAAGTTTAAAAATTGAGGACTTGACTAATAAAGGGTGATTTTTTAGCTGGTTTGGTTTTGGCAACACTGGTTTTGACAGCTGACGTGTGTTTAGTACCTTGTGTCACTGTCAAACAGCTTCAGTTTGGTTTGCAATTTAACCATGGATCGTCTTACAAATGAACAACGCTTGCAAATTATTGAATTTTACTATCAAAATTCGTGCTCGGTTCGAAATGTTCATCGCGCGCTGCTTCCATTTTATGATCGGCATTCTCGACCTTCTGAGCAGTCTATTCGGAAGATTGTGACCAAATTTCGCACCAAATTTACTTTGTTGGACATTAAACCACCAACACGTTTACGTACTGTGCGTAGTGAAGAAAATATTGCGGCCGTATCAGCTAGTGTGACAGAAGACCGCGAAATGTCGATTCGGCGCCGTTCCCAGCAGTTAGGCCTTTGTTACAGCACTACGTGGAAAATTTTGCGGATGGATTTGGGCGTAAAGCCTTTTAAGATACAGCTGGTGCAAGAACTAAAGCCAGCCGACCTACCACAACGCCGAATTTTTGGTGAATGGGCTCTTGGAAAGCTGGCCGAGGATCCGCTTTTTTATCGAAAAATTGTGTTCAGCGATGAGGCTCATTTTTGGTTGAATGGGTACGTAAATAAGCAAAATTGCCGCATTTGGAGTGAAGATCAGCCAGAAGCATTGCAACAGCTACCAATGCATCCCGAAAAAGCCACTGTTTGGTGCGGTTTATGGGCCGGCGGCATTATTGGGCCATATTTCTTCAAAAATGATGCGAATCGCAGCGTTACTGTCAATGGTGAACGCTACCGAGCGATGATAACAAACTTTTTTTTGCCCGAAATGGAAGTTCTTGACTTGCATGATATGTGGTTTCAACAAGACGGTGCCACATGCCACACAGCACGCGAAACAATGGCGCAATTGCGAGGCGAGTTTGGTGAACAGTTAATTTCACGTTTCGGGCCGGTCAATTGGCCGCCTAGATCGTGCGATTTGACACCATTAGATTATTTTTTGTGGGGGTATGCCAAGGCTAATGTGTATAGGGACAAGCCCGCTTCGATTGACGCACTGGAAGCCAACATCCATGCATTCATTCGTGAGATACCGGCCGATATGTGTGAAAGAGTATGCCAAAATTGGACTCAGCGGATGGGCTACCTGAGACGCAGCCGCGGTCAACATTTGCATGAAATTATCTTTAAACATTAAATTGCAAGGTTCAAACTATCGATTCAAATAAATATTTCATTCATTTTTTCGAATTTTTTGTGTTTTTTTTTTTTAAAAAAGTTATAAACCTCTTAAAAAATCACCCTTTATATCTTGACCAGCCACGAAGCAGTGGACTCCTTTCAGTCTCAAACAAACAAACTTCTTCCTTTCAGAACAACGCATCAGATAGTCAATCTATCAAGCCGTCCTTTCATTTTCTTATATTTTCTCTTTATTTTTAATACAGAAAGCTGAACAATTCTACACAACATTTGACAAAGTTTTGATTAAATATGTAGAAACTTTATTTTTCAAAATCCCATTATCCTCCTAATAAAACGAAGGCAGACATGGTGTACAAAAATTCTACGCAATCGCCTGTATCGCACGAAAAAGGACACATCAATCACTGGAATTTTCATGTGAATTTCTATACAAATTTAATATCCTACCTATACGACGATAAAAGCGATCCCAACGAATCTCCTACAATCTTTCATTCTTTTAAAATTTGTTCCTTTCAATCCACCTCCACCAACCCCCGCCAGGATTATTATCTGGTCATCCATCTTGTTCACTGTAGATACATACATAAATCCCCGATAGCAAAGCAACACAGATACAAATGGTATTGAATGCAAAGTATGTGCAATCGATAGGACCACACCATGCCATAGGTACTATGAGTACGAGTATGTTCAAGCGGCTATTCTGTTTCGCTCAAGGACTTTTGCCATACGCCGGTGTGAGGCAGCTTGGATGTATAGAGGGAAAAATCAATATTGAATAATTTTTTTTTTTTTTTTCAAAAAAGAAACCGACCAGCGATAAAGGATGTGTTTTATTGTGTGCTTTTTTCTCTGTTGATGCTTTCTCTTTTAACTGTATTTAAAACTAGAGGACACTATATGAAAGCAGCACTTATTCGTGTTTCCCGAATTTATGGGAGCAAGAGAGAGATAGATTTTATTTGCGTTTAAAATTGTGTCTGTCCAGGATAACGATTGTTTCCTATCCGGAAAGTGTGCGATTTATGTTAACTTTCTCAGTTTTTTTTTTTTGTTATGGTTATCATTTTAATTAATAGACGGTGGTTTCAGATGGTGGCAGCGGATTTTCTTCTTTATTAATTTTGACAGAGACAATTTGGAAAACCGCTGCGAGGGGAATTAATTATGTCATAGAGCTTACCACGGACTTATAGTTTTGGTTTCATTCAGAAGATTAAATAATTGCTTAATCACAGCACACAACTTACCTAAAAAGAGAGAGAAAAATGTATTTTATTGATTTTTGTTGTGTATGTAATTTTTTAAGGTACATGAAAATGTCATTGAGAGGTTGGTGAGAACTGGTTACAAAAAATTTGCTCGCTTTTAGTTTTTTTTTTTTTAGCTAAAGTTGTGTATACTGGATGCAACTGCAACTGATGATGGTAAAACAATTATTTCTTCTGTGGTGACATTGACAAAGAGTACATATATTTAGGTCCTCCAGAGAATTTCAATACTGCGTCCCTATTAGTTGCAAAAACCATAAATAAGTGACACTTATTATCATTTTTGTTGCTCTTAAAGGCATAAGATTGAAAATAAAGTAAACAGATGATTGGAAAAGAATGCATATTTTTGAAAATTGATGGAAAAGAATGCAAGTGATTTTAGAGGAATGCAAATGATTTCGGTTGATCCAGAATGACTGTAAAGGAAAGCAAATGATTGAAAAAGTTGCAAGGCATTACATTGAGTGAAACTTATTTTGCTAAATTTGAGGAAGGTTGTTAAAATGTTGTCTGTCCTTACAGTCAAGTTAAAATTATTTGAAGGAGCGCCTGGAAAAACGTATGGAAGAGAAATTATAAGTGATTGGACAACAATGGGGCTGTCATGATTTAAAATATTTTAGTTAAAGTTATTTTTAGTTAAGTTATTTTATAACGAAAGCAGCTTGGGGACCAACTTCTAAGCAAAAGGGTATTAGAAATGTTTATCATAGCGGGTACGTCAAGTATCATCTCCGCATGCAAATGTTTTTTTATGTCGTTCCGATTACGGCGTTGTTTCTGCACCGACTTCTATGAAATATCTACCAAATGAAAGGCGGATATCCGTAGGTTATTTCCCGCATATGTTCTTTTGTCACAAAAGATAACATTTACATAATATTATGAGGCTTTACGTTTTGAACTACAAATTTCGTATAACAACGAAAGGGAATGAAACAACAAATTAATGCGTTACCTGTTCGATACAAAAGTATATATATTTGGCGAAATATTATTTGTTAGTTGTGTGACTAAATAGAAATCCTTGTAATTCATGGAGAGGTAGCTCATATCAATGAGAGTGATGTGTCATTCTATACGAACATGTTTTATTTGACAGAAGGGAATTCATGTCGCAATGTACCAATGTATTTATTTAAAGTAGACAAAAGGCGTGATCTCAATTTTATAACTGGCTGTACCCACCCGGCTTCGCCCGTGTAAAATGTGGTTTCAGAACAGTTGATGGAAACAAAATTAAGAAATTTGCTGTCTTGTTGGGGACACATTTTTTTGGCTGTTTTGTTTCTATCGACTAAGATAGTGATATTTGCTGCATTACTTACCCTGGAGCACTTTACATATAACTGCCCGTACTTGAAGCAATTCTTGCTTAAATCAACTCCGGCATTTCTTAAAGTTTGATCCTTTGACTTATGGATTGTCACTTCAAAACAAACATTAATAGGCAATCGAATCGGTTTAAACTGAAATGAATAATAATTACTGTGAATTATTTGTATTCTTGGTATAAACACCGCATCTCCTTTACCACACCCAGTTAAAATTAAAGCCTCATGTCAAGCATTATGTTGCTTATGTTATGGGAACTCCAACTTTTAATACCATTTTATGAGCATTGAGGCCAAGGGCTGTTAAAAATGCTATTTAAAAACTCTACTCTATAAAAAACGAAATGGGTAATTACCCACGATCTGGTATCACTGAAAGCTATACCTATCTGATATTTCTTTCATAGAATTTTTTTTTTTGTAAGCAAAACAGAGGTAAACATATTTTTCCTACATATTTGACATTTCTTTTATGGGTTTTTTTTTTTCTTAGCAAACCAAACAGCATACTGCCTCTGTCTGTCTCCCTCTCCGCCACAGGAATAAAATAAGGTTAAAAGAGATGTGAATATATTGCGCGGTTAGTGTGTTTGATTTGAGAATGAAATGCATATCCACTCACCCAGGTGAAAATAGTACAAATGTTTCAAATTTTGCTTATTTATTTAAAAACTTTTTAAGTTATTGAATTCATGGATATCCTAAAATGTAACCGCAGATGTCCTCTATAAGCTGGTGTTTACTATATTTAAATGCTCCCAGTATTTTCGAACGGAAAGCGTGACAAAGAAAAAAACGAAATGAAACGAAAAAATTAATTACTCTTGTCCAATTTTTTCCGGAATTTGTAAAGATATAGAGTTGAAACAAAGTGGATATTGTAGGCCTATTTATCCTCTATAGGACTGAGAAAAATGCATCAGAATATATTCAGCAGTTTCTAAGATTTTTGCATTTAAAGACATGCAGTCAAATTCAATCTTAGTCGAACAGAACTACACCAATTTTATTTATATGATTTGAGATCATTCAGGAAACATGGTAATTCGATTTTTCTAGATACTTTGCAAGAACTGGGTATTTGAGTTCAGTTTAGGTAAGTATCAGTGTTTTTCCCAAACCTATATTAGGTTAGGTTGAGTAGGATTGTGTGATCGTTAGAAAAGACCAGTCACCACAGCGGGCCCATCGCCACACCCAGGGAACTAATACGGTTAAAACCTAAACCAATTCGCCCAAACACTCCTGAGTATGCTCTCTGTTTGGAGAAACCAACCTTCTCTAAGTTATTAAACAAGTACCTGCAGATGTGCTTTCTTCTTCTCCGATCGTTTGCTGATAGACGCATTTCGGGTCTTGCAGGTCCAATACCTGCATGTATCCGTATTAGCTAAGCCTAGTAATAAAGAAATTAGAAAGAGGAAGTAGATACAGACTTTCACCCTAGATATACAAAAGGCTCTTCAGGATTCGACGTCGGTGGAAAGAAACTTTATAAATTTGACAAACGATGCTAGTACACAATAGTCACAGTGGAAGGCTTAAACAAATATGGAAAGACCAACGGCCTACATGTCGCACCACTTAAACAATAGTGAAAACTGAGTAGAAACAACCAAGAAATACTCCATCCGTAGACACTGATTCCAAACCATCAATTTGGATTTGGGAATAGATCAGGTCCACAGAAAAACTTATGGAATAGAAAAAGCTTTAGAACAAAACCAAATATGCCCTACCACATTCCTTGACGTACACACTTTTGATAAAGTCTGGCATAAGTCCATAAGCTGCCAAAATATCTTCTACAACAAAAAAAAAAAAACTGTCCACGACTGTATCTGACAAAACTCTCTCGGTCATTGCGAGTTCGGCCAGTATAGGCGCTTGGGCGGGGAAAACACAGAAATGTATTTTGAAGGGCAAGAATTACTGTCCACAATCTAAATATACGAAAACGAACTTTAAAGCCTTTGCTGATGAATACAAGTCCAATACCCTAAAGCTCCATTCACAAGCAACTTTTCTAATTAATTGCAGTCCCCCATCGATTTTTATAAAGATAATTTCCCACTTGTCAATCGATAATCTATCGACCAATAGACCAGCTAAACCAATCGTAGCGATATCCCTCAGGGTGCAATCTGCACCATAGAGTCCACCCGCCCCCTAGGGAAGTTGTTATAAATGTATCTCAGCCAATTCTGTTAAACAAAAAACTTTTCAGACAAACCTACTCGCCAATCAACACAACCGATAATAATCTATTTATCTCATTTCGAAGACTCGTGCATCATTAGGCGGATAAGTGACGATTAATTCGAATTAAATCCATTAACACTTGGCCGAGCTCGATGCTGTGTTCGCTTGTGTTGGCTGTGTTTAATGTGAATAAGACAAACAATCAGCTGCGGCAGCCCCTGCACCGTATACAACAATGTTAATCAAAATATTTATTAACATTCCGGCTTGATGCGGTATACAAAGTTTTTTTTTTTAATAGTGAAAGCTCTCTGATCCGTTTCACATTGTATACGCAAACGAACGCACACATTGCGCAACGAAATGCGTATAGCTAATCCATTGGTACCGAGTAATCATTGTTGTAGTCGTCTTGGTCGCTTCGCTTCATCCCCAAGCACTTCGTGCCTTTGACATTTGAAATTCGAAATTGAAATTCTATTCCATTTTCCCCAAATGGTTTTTTAACTAGCCTGTATACTCGTATAGATACAATTCTATAAACACCGATACAACGAAAAGATACGACGTAGATGGCACGGTCTTGCAAGTGTTTTTAAGTTCGACCGTCGGGAGGGAGAACAGTGACCCATTGAAGCTAATAGCATTTGAAAATTAAGAACTCGAGTTGGGTTGTCGTAAAATCGGGTTAACTCGACCAAAAAAAAAGACGATGAAAAGAAAGTTTGTATACAAACAGTGCGGCCGACATTGTTGAGAGTGGTTTAGGAGATGGAGATTTATGGCATGTGATTTGTAATATGCGATCTATGAATAGTTGCTGAACGATAATGTGAACAGTGGGTTACTTTCGTAAATTTCAACTAGTTTGTATTTTATAGGGTTTCTTTTATTCAAGTGTCTGATGCTTCATGAGGAATTGGAGGATAGGATTCTAGGAGATATGCTAGCATTATGAAGAAAAATGCTGTTTGGGCGTTGTGATTGATTTATTTATGCAAGGCGTGACAATGCCTATGATCTATATCGTTGATGGCAGTGATAACAAATTGAAAATAACTTATTTCGAACGAAGTTTGCACCTCCAACTGAACAGATTGAGCTAGTCAAAAATACGACAGACTTAAAAAAAGACTCGGGTACAGCGAATGGAACTTTTTAGCTGCCGTGACGTACGTTAATGAACTATCACTAGCCAAATCTGAAGTTATAAAGGGCGCATGTTGAACGACAAAACATACAGCGAGCATAATCAAATTCAACTTGAATACTGCTTTCCATCGCCGCCACTTTTCTGTGACCAGCTTCGTTCGACCGGGTAAGTACACAAATCCGAAACCGAGGTGTGGTCCGTATTCGTGACAATTCATCTCTTTACTCGTGACTTGGATCAGACAAGAATGTGTGACTTCCTTCCTTGCAGTTGTTCCTGTACGAAGTACCCAAATAATGCAGATGTTCCTTGTATGCAAATACTGGTGTTCAACATTTGCAAGTTGAGAGACACAAAGTGAATCCATCCAAAAGATCCAAATAGTTGACTAACATGGCTCTGCAACATGAAAAGCTATTCGAATGTTTGTTGACATAGCTCTTTAAAATGAGGTACATCATTATATTTTGTGACCCAAAAAAAATCATACTCAACATCAACATCATAACAAGTATTTCAAATAAGTTATTTTCAATTTGTTATCACTGCCGTCAACGATATATATCATAGGCACTGTCACGCTTTGCATAAATAAATCAATCACAACGCCCAAACAGCATTTTTCTTCATAATGCAATAAATTCTGAATGAGATGAGACCTCCGGAAAAAGCATACCGCCATCCACCACCCATCTTATCGCGAAATTCGACACCAATTCGCGCTGTTATTTCTGGGAATAGAATGCCGCCAAAAATGTCGAAAGTGCATTCGACTGATAACAATTTTCTTTGTTCGAACACTGATATCTATCAATTATCAATCAGCCGCTATTTATATCAGTGTTAGATTGCAAAAAAAAAAATATAGCGTGCAGCTGAAGAAATACCGATCAAGTCTGAGGCGCATTTATATGGTGACGCTGGGAAAAGTTTTGACGCAACTTCCGGAAGCCATTGACATTGTCGCATCCGAAATTGCAACCACCCCTCCTCGAAATATACCAGTCGATCCAGCACATGTGGGGCACACACAACTTGTTTGGTATCTAGCAGCAAATAATTACAAAAAAAAACAAAAAAAACTTCACCGGAAGTCACTACAAGGACAAACTTCCGTGTTTGGTAAAGTGTTTCTCTCTTTTTATCATATTTTGCGGTTCAATTTGTCCTTCGCTGGGTAGGAGTATTGAATTTATTTTTTTCGAAACCGCACACATCGCAAGTGGCATATGTCGCTTTAATTGTTTGATGGCATCCCCCGGTTACTGTCACAAGCAAAAACACGCCTGGGCAATATGTATGTCATCGATATAAATTTTCTTCTTTTGCAAATGGAATTTGAAGTTCCTGCTCGAAGGAGTGAGTCTGATATGAAGGCCAGCGGCTGATGCAACATATTGTGACCGACATTTTAATGTAATGTCTGGCAATCTTCCAATGAGGTCAACGAAGCCGGAAAGGATTCACCTGCACTCACTCATCTATATATCCTTGCTTAATGTAGAGCGATATATAGCTATATCTGCATATTTTTTGATAAATCCATTTCGAAGAGTGACACACGGTGTAGTGAGTGGGGGTGGACAGTGGATGGAGACACGTTTCTTGAATACTTAATCAGCCCTAGTGGATTGTGCTGGTGGATTAGTCATTTGTCATTTTATTGGACACCCGCAGGTCGTTTTAATTTCGCTGAGTATATGCTGAGTATATATTATGTAGGTACTCGTACTTATATTGAAGTGTATGTATGCAGTTAGTAAACGGAGTACAATAGGGAGCTTGAGCTGTGTTGTTATGTAAGACGTGTGCCCGCTTTGTCAAGCTAACGACCGTTTAATGAAAACGTATCGTAAAGCGATTCAATTACGTTAATGGACATTATACTGGTGCTACCGGGTTTTTTTTATCTTCTGCTTTTTATTATATATATTCTCATTCGTTGGTATTGTAGCACGATAGTTATTTCATTTTTATTTGTTCGATAATGAAGGCTCGTGCGATTTCTTAACACTCTGCATATGGGTGGTCAGACAATTTTTTTTTTTTTTTTCTCACATTTTTTGTTTGCGAAAGTAAGTCAAATGCGCTGAATGTGTTCATTCATTGAAGCGGAATGAAGACGCTTGCATGGATGATAGGCGCGTGGTACAGTAGGTTAATGGGTTTTGTTACAGACCGACTGAAAGTAACATGCATGTAATGCTTGCTCACGCGATTACAGGCATGACGTTGCGCAGCCAGGTAATTATGACTGTCTTCAATAACGCAACGTGAGTTTCCATGGTTGCATTCCAAAGGAAGGCAGTTTACCTATGATCATTGAGCCTATGGTAGCTCTGTTGACTTCCCCCATCGCTTCAGTAAAACCGTGACAGGACTCACAAGTAAACATTTTTGTCCGGCCAAGATAATTGTCAATCCAGAGGAAGAAAAGCTATCGAATTATAAAGATGGACTATCGGAGCGCTTTTCCGTGAGCGAATTAGATTAGAATCAGCCACGTTTGTAGTGCTTCTCAAGCAAAAATATGGCTTCTAAAGACCAAACAGCTACAGAGGTAAAGAGACACAACCTTGTCGATAAAATCATAACCGTTCATAAATTTTGTTTTTCAAAGTATTATTTCCCAAGGTATCACCACACATGCTATTAGCTCAGTGAAGTGGTCTTGTCTTCATCTCGAAGTTTGGCCGATAGGTTGATTAGCCGATCGCAAGTTTTTTGAGTCGATTGAACATATTTGAGTCCAGTTTCCGGCAAACGATTCAGAAATCTTGAAAATTATAAAAATTGATGGAAGTGAATACAGCCTTGCAGCTAATATTTTTTTTCTAACAACAAGGGTTTTCCTTGTACAAAACTGCAAAAGTTTTGGCTACCGCTTGCGTTCAAAAAAACCTAAAAGACTACGAAAACTGTAGGTTTGTTTAAGCTAGGTTAGATGGCTGTCTTGATAGAAGCAAAGCTCTAAAAAAAACTTTGTAATTATTTACAAATATATTTCAAATGTCATCCCCTCTGTTGTATTCACTAATTAGTTGTTGGGCGTTTTTTCAAGTCACGATCAACCCAACCTATATACTGGTGGGCCAGTGGGTATGCTGGACTACTGAGCGAGGAGTTTCAGGCTTCCAATCGCTCCACTCACATTGAGTTCAGTCCAAAAATTACTAGTGTTCGAACCCTACGCCGTCAGTCGAAAGCCTGGGCCCTAATCGCGTAGCTTTATAGACTATTATCCTTAATGGAGAGTGGTATGGCTAGCGCACTTATGTACTTCTGTGTCATCACTTATCAATGTCTATCGTTTCGGGGACAATTGTTTGAATAGGTATTCACCGTAAGCAAACAAATTCTACAGATTTTTGGAAATGTTGTCTCTGCTGTTGGCTTGGGCGTTTTGCAAAATGTTATCAATATGAAATCAATAAAATCAATCAATGAATACAATCGCCACCAAATTGTAGGAGTGTCTCGCCTCAACAAACTCTTGCTATTGTCAGAATATTCTTAAACATCACAAAAAAAAGTCCTAAATGGTTGACAATCTACGCAATTTATCACTTCTTTTTTACCTTTGTTAGAATATAATGTCCAGGCCCACACCTTACTAACCAAAATTCAATAATTCATTTCTCGCCCACGTAATTATAGTTCTCCGAAAGAATTTCACTCCTCCCAAACTTGTAGTCAACAGCAATTTATCAAAAACATAAATTTTTTCTTCAGGGCAGTTTAATTGGATGGAAAAGTCCCTCTCGCAAGAACTATAAGTGGATAGAATAAAGCTTTAGATACAACTTCATCAACCCAGAGAAACAAAACCGTTCTACCGCCCAACCAGATGGTCGTAGTAAATCACAAGAGCACGCATTCTTGATTTTTCCTTCTACAGACCGAGGAAAAAAAACACAACGAAAACGTTCGTTGTTCCTCGTAATTATAACTTGAGGACAACAGCAGTAGGAAGTAAAAGAAAAATCAGAAAACTTTGTCGTAAAAGTTGCCAGTTCGAGAAGAAGAAAAAGTTGCCTTTCACAATAAGCGAACGAATAAAGCAAACGCCAACCAAAAGCGGTTAAAAAAAAATTTAAAGGATATAGAGCCATGTTGCTGACATTGGTAATAAATTAATTTAATGTTACACTGCATGATTTTCCAGTCCAAGCTCGCGTTGATTTAATATTATTTGCTGAAGGATAATTGCTGACGTCATTAGAAAACAATTTACATTTCATCATGTTGATTAGTTTTCTTTCTTGTTTTTCACTTTCTTCTCCGAGTAAAAATGTAATTCGAATGAACAAAACCGAAAGGGTAAAACGAAAGAGCTAATTGACATGATGGAAAAGTTTTAGCAGGCTTTGCCCAGACAAAGGTTGATGCTGGGGTGGATTCTGATTTCTGAGAAACTAACACCCATCACAAAGAAAGAATATTGCATAAGCAATGGAAAGGAGGGTGCTAAGGAAAAGCACAAGAGAGAGAGAGTATAAGATAAAACTGCTTATGTGGAAATCCATTTTCGTATTCAAAATTCAATGTTTGATTCTGTCTTTGACGCTTTGCTAACAAAGAGTATTTCATCCTTGCGGTGTATACAGTTCAACACACGTGTGAGCAATGAAATGTGTACCAGCCCAAAAGGACTTTTACTGGGTGTACTTGAGTGTTTGCAGTACCGGAAAATAGAGCTATATGAAGTCGGCGAATATCCCTGTGAGCTATAATTTTAACTGAATCATTTCTATTTAAAATGTTTGACCAAAATTAACTAAGTTTTTTGAATTAATGTTGACACTAGCTTAGGTCCACTTAATCAAATTATGGGTGGCCCTTAAATGTGACTTCGTAAGGTGGTTCACTTTGTGATTTTCTGTTAAGACTGTACCCAAATAAGTAGAATTTAATTTCAGATATCTGACAGATAAATACATCTCAGACGTCTTTCAGATAAAGTGTCAGATACAATTTCGTTAGTAAGCGTGATTAATAAATGTTTGGTAATCATTAAATTACAGATGGCTTTAAGATTAGATAGCTGGCAGATCAATGCCTTCCAAATGATATGAATTACATCTCAGATAATGTGTCAACCGCCTGGAACGATATTTTATTTGAAAAGAGGACAATTTCCGTACACATAGACAAGGAACTTTCTCACGATTCGCTGCTGTTATTGACGACTGGATTTTGTAGGGAAATTAAACAAAAAAAAATTCCAAGTGGCGCAATCAACCACACAAAATTACGCCGGATGCATGATTGGTATTCCTCGATTCGTACACGTTGAGAATTTTCACCGAGGGAAACCTTGATTTGATATTAATTTAAATTTAAACTATAGAACATTTTTATTGTTATAAAATATTCTAATAATAACCTGATCGATATGATAGCGAGTTCGACGAATCTACGAACGTGGGTGAGCTCAGTACGCCACTGACCAGCAATTGTAGCACACGCATTAGGCACAGCGAATAGCGAAAATCTGGCTAAAAATCGATTACTTAAGTCTGGCAAGCTTTGGAGATTTTTGCGTTACAAGCATAAGTCTTATTACAAAATAGTATAACCGTACTCAGTATTGTTGCAACAATGAGTTTAAAACTTATTTATTCAAAAGCGCAGAGAATTTCGCCCATATCTATGATGACTATCGAAGAATTATTTAAAGCATAAGCAATAGAAATGCCAAATTATTTGACAAAGTGTGTTAAGCATGTCTTTAGTAAGGTAGGTTATTTTTAAGCCCTTGAGGCTCCAACGACTTGTCTTTCTTCCGAAAAGTAAACGTTTCATTTAAAGTCCTATATGTCCCATTTGAACAGTCCCGCAATCAGACCAAAATCATTATCAGGTAGTTTTTTCGTCAGAAAAAAAGGGATTCAAAACAAAATTGTCACCTTAGTTCTAAGGAAGTTTATAAATTTAGTCTTCACAAGTATAATAAAAACTGTCGTTAGTCCGTCCGTCACGTCCGTCGAAATGTCAAGCAAAATGTCGCTGTACTCTTCACCTAAGACAAACAGTTGTGCGATTATACAAACCTTGAGCCACTAAAAGATATTAACGATGCGTATTCATGAGTCCAAATTTTGAGATGTAAGCAAAAGCCCATCAAACGCACCAATTCTAGCAGTTTTTTTTTTTAATGTTTATGATTTAACTTGAGATCTCTTAAAACATTGCATTCTGTTAACTTGCTTACAGTTTGCGTTAAACATAAAGGAGTTCGCTGATTTGACCCAGCTTTCGTTAGTAAAACAAGTTTCTTGCTAGGGACCGTTCAGGGTCACGGCTCTTCAGCTTCAGACGTTCGCTTTTTCATGTTTCGATGTTCATTTATTATGTGTTTACTGCTGCAAATGTGAATATGCAGTTTTATTGCAGAGACTTTTGCGATGCTGTCAACTCACCGATGATGCAACATTAGAAACCAACAGATCAGTTCGCGCTACACCTTTCGACTTTCTAAACAAAGTGTCATGCAAAACAAATTTGATCCGGAATTTGCATTTGCCAAAAAATTAAACCAACTTTCTTCGACGCACTACATATTACGTATCTATTCGTATTGACAATTTAGCACCGCGCCATATCCGTTCATTGCGTTTATAGTTTATTTTACCCACAAATTTGTCTAAAATTGTCCATTTCCCTTATTAGTTTTGTCCATAGATCTCTAAAGTTGCTAAAAACCTCCAAGAAGATTCTTTGGCAAAAAGTGAAAACATTCAACTGAAAAAGTTAATTCATGACTTTCGATTTCACTAAGCTAATGTGTGAGTGATTTTGAGTGTTGTGTGTGGGTTTCACTTTAGTGCAAAACGTGTCTAAGGCACACGCAAAGGTGAGGTCAGTCAGCCGAATGGCACAACAATAACAAAAAAAAAAAAAGGAAAACCCTAAACCGAAATAAACTTGTTTCGTCGGTGTGGATATTTTGTTTTTTCTTGCGTCCTCATACTCGTATTCAGTTTTCAGCCCACGAAGTGGCTGTTTTACATGATGCTTTCATAATAGCAGCTTGAATTTTATGATTATGTTGTGGGTCTAAAGATAGATATATGACTGAGATAGATAGATACGTGCTTTTCGTTGAAAACGAGTTGGCAATGAAAAGACAGAGCCTGTGAGTGTGCCATTGATTTCGATTCACGATTAAAATCATTTGTTTCGGAAATTTCATTAATTTAGAAGAAAATCAAAAGTCGCATTTTTTATTCACTTTCTTCCACAGAAATCCCACAAACAATACACATTAACAATAAAGTCGCACATCAGTCATCGTCCTGGCAGATTTTAATTGTACAACTTTGCCCAGAAGTCTCTATCTCTCACCGCAGAAATGAATCCGACTCATGCTGGCACGTATACGTATTTCGTAAAACTTTAATTAAGTCACTAAACTTAGCCACCCCTGTCTCTTTCTCACTATTTCCCTCTCTGAATTTATATCTGCACGACGTCGTCTACAATGTGCTCGTATCTTTCAACAACAAAAAACAATCACAAGTCCTTTTCGAAGTGCTCGCAGAAGCTTCTGCAAGCTAAATTCCTAATGATGGATTTAAAAAGTTTAAATTCTATTTGCTCATTTCTGTGTGCTCTTGGGTTTTTTAAGGTCACGGCATTTGTGGAACAGCATGAAGGCGTTTAGTGAGTAAAAAAGGGGAATGACGGAAATAAATTAGGAAAATTAAAAAAATAAAAAAAAACTGCCTCCCCGTAGTTAGAATTGCAAAATAGGGTAATGCGCTCTGCAAATTCCCCACCCAGGAATAGGGCAGGACACGGGCGGTCGGTGGTGTGTCGTAAAACTACGTGATAGTTACGATTATTTCTGTTTGGTAGCGCAGTAAATGGATGTCGTAAAGAAAACTATGTGAACGATGAAGACGATGTGTTGTCGTCGGTCGTCGCCGTGCGTCTCTGTCATTGTCGCCGGTGTAATGTCGGTTAATTAAGGAACGAGACGATGGCAGACGAAAATTAATCTAGATAAGAAACATTGTTTTTAATGTGCGCTCGGTCGTTCTCAGGACTGAGTAATTACGAGTTTCCTTCATTAAAAATTGATGATTTTAAAAAGTAGTGTTTCCAACCCTGATTTATGTGGAACACTTAACCCAGTTTCAAAGGTTACAATATTGAGATGGGTTTTGAAGACTCGAGGTCCAAAAATATGCAAAGCTATTATTTTAAATTCATACAAGAATATACGCAGAATGGTATATGTTTTAAAGATGCTTGATAACACAGGGTGGTTGGATGTCTAAACTAATTAATGGGTTTGTTCTTCTGTGACTTTAACAATAAAATTGACACCCAAAAAAGTGAAAAAAGTGGTTTTGATTTGTGTTTAGATAAGATCGTTCGAAGGTTTATTTAGGATGACGCGACGAATTCTATTGGGAAGGCAGTAAAGTCGACTTAACTTGTAGTCAAGCCCGGCTTTGGCCGAAACTACGTCAAACAACTTGGCACAACTTTATTACAAAATAAGTCTTCCATCATTATTGTTTAAGTATGATCCATGGCAGATAGGCGGCGCTGCTAGATCAAATTAAGAAAAAATTGCTGCCAGCTCGAAAAAAAACATTTTTTAAATGGTTACTCATTTTCGACGAATATGCGAGCAGCTGGATCCGAACATCATCGCGTTAGTCTACTCCTGGTGATATGGGAAACCAAATGACCAAAAGTCGGCTATTAGCTGTCAATTGGTTGTCGCTGAAAAAAGTGTTGCAAATTCGAAGAAGAAATCTCCAAAAATAACTGTGGAATCTTTTCTAATAAAAAATTAGGTGTGTGGTATCCAAGGTAACATCTGTCAATCATTAAACCAATTTCTTTAGATTTTAAAAAGTTGCCCGATGAAGTCTTTGAGCATGGACAAGGACTCCAACAAGGGCGTATCTGCTATGAAATGGATAAAACTGAAAAAAAAAACTTTTTTGCGTTTCAACCCTCAGCCCCTTTAAGAGTTTAAGAAAAAATTCCAAAAATACTACAATAGACGGTACTTTACCGCTATCACACAGACAAATCCTACAGATATCCTGCAATTCCCAAAAGTCTGTTTTGCTGACTTCATGATTTCACTAATTTATTCGATCCATTCCATGGAGGGGATGGCCTAACAACACGGGAAATCTTTTCCCACATAGGTATAGTAGGAATATATTGTCAATAAAACGAAACTCATGCAAACTTCTTTACAGCAAAATATTATCCATTCATGTGTTCCTTTGGTCGGCTCGGCATGTGTGTGAATTTCTCTCATTTTTATTTATTGAATTCCTTCCACACAAGCAGTCGTGAGAGACGGTATCAAATCATCTTCCTACTTAAAGAAATCAAAATAATCAGAAGAAAGAAAAATAAAAAACACGATATCCTCATTTCATTCAGCATTTTTGATATGCACAGGTATAGGGGAGGCGACCTCGTCTTCTTCCCACACCATATAGTCGTCATGGGGTGTGTGTGTAATTTTTCTTCTTTTATTTACCTTCCTCGGCCGATAAGAAGCAGGTGAAACGAAGAACTTCTTTCTACCTCGGCATCCTGTGCGCGCGGTGTCTCATCCTGTACACAACTTGTGAGAAACTCTCAACTCAATTACATGAAATGATTGCATTTCACTTGGTCTCTCATTTATCCAATGATGAAGGTGATCTCCTGAAAAGTCTCTAGATGTGTTAGTTTGTGTGTGGTGTTTGTACTTGACCGATGGGCATGCTCGCCATTACCTATATTGATTGGCGTTAATGTCTAATCGTCGCTGGCTTGGTGGTCTTGGGTTTTGTTTCTTTTCTTCTTCTCCTTTTCGATGGGGGAACATTTGGTTTTCCTTTTCCAAGTGGTTGCCAGTAATAACAATAATATCACGGCCTTTTTTGAGCGCACATTAAGTTGGTAAGTTAAATGCTGTATTTTTGTAATGAGATATGACTTGCGGGATATAATTGATGAAAAGAGCCTCTTCGGGCAATCATTGCCTGAGAAAAAGTTATACAAGTAGTACATGCTCGCTTGCTTCTGTGGACGATACTTTCAGATAACAAAAGATATGCCTGGTTTTAGAGGTTAAAATATTCACTCATGCCCATTCACTGTTAACTTACTTAACAGCAGAAGCGATGATCATTCTTGGCTATAAGTTAGGTAAACATCTTTCATGTCAGCAGCACTCGATTGGCGATGCTCAGCAATGCTGGTAAAAAGGGACACCCCTTCATACCCATCCACTATTTCCTTGTGTAGGCTTTCGCTGAACAGTCAGTTTAAAGGCATTTGAAAATTTTGCAAAGCTGATTAAGGACTAAGCTAAAAGAAAAATCTAATTTGGATGAACCAATCAACGCATGCCCATCCACAGGCTGGTCCTCCCAAATTTTGGGGCGAATCGTAGTCATAACCATCCACTATTTCCCTGCGGTAGCTCTCGTTGAATAGTGAGTACAAGGTTTTGAAAATTCAACGAAGTCAATGACTTATTTATATGAAAAAAGTGAAAAAAAAAAAACACATCAGGGGCGATTCATAATTGAAGGAATAAACAAACGCAGTCATACCCATCCACTTTAAACGATAATACTTTCGCTGAAATGGAATTTGTTGATCTCTTTGCAAGTAAAAAAGGACGCGGAGTTATTGCTCGTTTACCGCGCACTTAAGGGGTTTTAAATATATGTATATGTCCAAAGCTTGTGGGTAGTTCGGTTTACGTCTATAAGCTTATAAACGGTCCGCCAAATAACTTCTTTTTTTTTGAAAATGCTATAAAAAAAAACTACTGAATATTTTCTCAAATTTCTTTTTTTATTTGAAAGTACAATCCTTCCGGTGAATAAAGGAAAATAATTTCATTCAAATGGCTGCCTCGGCTGGCCATGCAGTAGCCTACACGATCGGTCCAATTTTTAAGCACATTATCGATTGTGTGCAGCTGTATTTCACCAATGGCTTCACGAATATTGTTCTTTAAAGCGTCAATTGTCTCTGGCTTGTCGGCGTAACACTTATCTTTTACGGCACCCCACAAATAATAGTCCAACGGTGTCAAATCGCAGCTCCGAGGTGGCCAAACGACATCAGCTCTGCGGCTGATAATGCGATCTTCAAAAACAGGGCGCAAAACATCGAGTGTAGCTTCGGTTGTGTGGCACGTAGCGCCGTCCTGTTGAAACCAAATGTTGCCAATATCCTCCTCTTCAATTTTTGTGAACAAAAATTCGTTCAACATGGCCCGATAACGATCGCCATTGACTGTAACGGCCACTCCTTGCTCATTTTCGAAGAAAAATGGCCCAATTATGCCTGTGGACCAAATTCCGCACCAAACAGTGACTCGTTTTGGGTATATCGGCATTTCAATGTATGCGAGCGGGTTTTCTGTGACCCAAATGCGACAATTTTGCTTGTTTACATACCCGCCAAGATGAAAATGAGCTTCATCTGAAAAGATGATTTTTTTGGCAAAATCGGCATCTTCGTGTAGGCTACTGCATGGCCAGCCGAGGCAGCCATTTGAATGAAATTATTTTCCATTATTAACCGGAAGGATTGTACTTTCAAATAAAAAAAGAAATTTGAGAAAATATTCAGTAGTTTTTTTTATAGAATTTTCAAAAAAAAAAAAAGAAGTTATTTGGCGGACCCTTTATTATAGAATTCTGGCTATCGTGGGACTAATTGGTCATTTGTTCTTTAGCTAGCTAAAGCCCACCTATTCTTAATACGCTTGAATACTATTTCCAGTATTTCCTGACATTGGTGTAATTACCTAGCATTTGACTATGGCTTCTACAGAAATAGAAAAAGAAGAATATACCCACAGTATAGAAATTGATTCAATTTTAGTAGAACACATAGATAATGATGCGATATGCTTTGTTTGCTAAACTTTTGGAGCGTGAGCTGAGTAGGTATATCAAATTGCGGAGATTCACTGGAATATGGTCTGTGGTATTATACGATCGATCCGGCTATTGATTAACTTTAAAGTGATTAATACGATGACCGTGAGATGCGTAGACATTGATGAGCGTTTCGATCACCAAATTGAGTAGATTCATGTGAACACGATCAGAAGTATATACATATGATGCGATCGATGCGGCTACTCTATTCGATCAGTGGCTGTGGGTGGATTACTTCGACTAAATTTGATATAATTTGATCGTCGCTTAATATAGTTTTTGCTTCATTAATATTCGTTTAGTAAATTAAAAGTTATTAAAATTTAAAATCCGTTCAGTATTTTCGGAACAGAATGTTTTTATCTGACTCAAATATTTTAAACTTCTGGGTCTTCGCAGCAACGGAACCAAACTTTTCCAGCAAAGAGCTGTTGAATAAATACACATTTTGGACTTTCTGCGGACTTCCAAACGGACCTAAATTAATTGTATATCCTTGCCATGTAAACGACTACATTTTTTGTTCTTTGAATTAATAACAACAAGCCCTAATTTTTTATCTTAAAGCGGATATACTACCCTACCACAGACCTCTTTAAAAATGTCTTCAAAAGCCTTTAAAACCTAACGTAAGCCACTATTGTGTTGGATGATCTTCCACAAAGGAAAATTTAAAGAAAAAAATACAAAAGGCCTTCAAACTGCTATCTCTGGCTTTCTGTAGTATTAACTACTTTGGTCACGTTCACCTTAACTGCCCCAATTCACCGGGCAGCTTTATTTAATTTTGTTATTGAACTCATTCGTTTGAAAAACAAAGTTCGTCCTTCTTCAACTGTACTCATACACGTCCAGTTGTTTGCTACGTTATTTAAAGGAGATTTCTTGGAAATCCTTCGCGAAATGTATCCTGAATACATAAATAAATTTTCGTGGCATATAAATGAGACATGAAATAACAACATCGCTCCAAATAAATCCATAACATTCTGTTCATGAAGATTAAATCAGTATCTAAGGTAATTTTTTATTTGCAAAAGCAAAAGTATCTCAAGACGTACTGGTACTATTCCCACTGAGTCGCTATAATTACGAGTATTTTTTGTGAGCTCCTCTCGCATTACAGGTTTCCTATGTAATGTCCATCGTGAACAAAGCACACAAAACAAACACCAAACACTGCGTCAGCGTCATCTATCGGATAGTGTTACAATAATGACATTGACATGATTTTTTTTCCGTTTTTGTTATTGTTTCCAACTTTGATGAGAGAATATTATTTTCTGTTGCGCACAGTAAAACAAAACTGGAATGTAAAACTTGTTTAAGTTGGTCAACTAACTCCGTGAGTTTTGCGCGCGCTCTTTTTGTATATTTGAAATTACTTGACTTGAACATGAAAATTCGACATAAAATTTGCATCCCAAATGAGATGAGATTTTAATAATGGAGAATGAAATAAATAGAAAAAATTAAAAGTGCGTAGATAATTATTGTGAATGATGCAGACTGGATCTGTCTTTCTTATTCTTGCCCTAGAGCATTTTGCCTTTCTTACTTTGCTAAGAAAATGAGGCGTTAAAAAAAACCCAAGTGGATACTCGACGTATAGAAAAGAAAGAGAGAGAGAGCTGTGAAAATTAACAGCTAAGCAAAAAGTGTTCAAGTACAATGCCTATGCATGATGTCATGAGTGTGCGTCTGGTGAAGAGGAGGAAATTAGTTTAATAATGCTTGAAACAGTTTTTCCCATTAAAAAAATTAATAAAAAAAAAAGTAAATCGTTAGTACTTTTTAGGATGATGTCGGATTGTATGTGTTGGGGGTTATCCAGATAACACATTTATTATGCAGGGGGCGATAGGCTGGTGAACTTTCGAGTGGTGGACTTAACGAGTTAATGGAATGATAGTGAAAGAAGTCACAAAGAGCAAAAAATGGATTTCCTATGAATGGGTTATAAGGGCTGATAACTGCTTTATTTACAGGGTCAAAATTGATAAAATAAACGTTTATACATTTTATGTTTTACCCAAACACCGATTTGGAATCGATTAGAAGCATTAATAAGAAGAAAGAATGATTTTAAAGTTAACAGCACTTAATGCTTGCGCCAAAGGCTAGGCTTCTTTTTCTGATTTTCCGTGCAGTTAGAGTACACTTTACGGTCCCCAAGCATTGCCTTTTGGGAGAACTATTTCCCATTGTTTATCCTTTCAGTTGGTTTATCCTACCCTCCTTTCAGGCCACCAAAAGTAGTCGCTGCGCTAAAGAATTAACTTTCTGTGTCCGTAATAAAAATTATAGGTATTATAACATTTTGTATAAAACGTTGATAAACAATGAATATTAAAAATCAACATTGCCGCAGAAACTTTTGAAAAATTTGGAGAAAAGGCGACGTACCCAATAAGTAATGCATTATCCTTCTCTGAACGAAGTCGAGCAATGTGTTTTTTTTAAAAGAGCTGTGGATATCATTTCAGCTGTTAAGGTAATTAGCCACTACACCAACCCGCAATTACTATTTAGCTAGCTACTGCCCAAACCAAACATGTATATGTAAATGCTAACGAGATTATTTGTAAGTTCAAGCCGAGCAAAGATTCTCATAGTCAATAGGCGTTTTTCTTTTTTAGTTCAGAGCACAACCTGAACTGTTATACAAAAAGTCAGTGTTTCTTTTTCACTCAGATACATCAGAGCTCAGAAATTGTGTTTCTTTTTTCTTTCAGAGTACCATCAGAGCGCGCTCTATGAGCTCAGAATAAATTGCCTGAGCATCCTGAGCGAAAAGCTGATTACACACTTCCAGTCACATTTGACAGAAAAAAAAAACAAAATAGTCGAAATGGCGGACGAACTTTGTTGTTCTGTAAGTGAAAATTAACCAATTTAATAAATAACAATTAATAAATATTCAATCTATTTACAACAAATGACAGCTATGTGATCAAGTGTGTTTTATAAATACCTCAGAACAATCTGAGCACGTTCGCTTCAGAGCGCGCTCATAATGCCGAGCTCGAAAAACAAAAACGCCTAGTATGTGTTCTGTTGATTCTTCGTCCCCGTTGCATAGTCTGCAAGTGTTATCTTGTGTTATTCCCATACTCATAAGGTTTTTTTTGGCTTGACAATGTCTAGTGAGGAAACCTGGGAATAAACGAATCTGACTCCTAATTAGGTTGAGAAGTTGTTTTGTTCTTGTGAGGGAGATAATTGACATAAACATTTTTGCTTTTCTGATACCTTCGGTGCTGGTGCAGTAATGATGGGTATTGTTTTTCAGCCAGGTTTTAATGTGGAATTAAGCAGTGGTAATGGGTAATCCACAGAACGGTCTTGGAATCATGAAGGTCGATGCCGATCCTTGTCTGCTATTTCATTGCCCACGTGTCCACTATATCCTGCCACCCAAATGAGATGCACTCTGTTTGTTCTGGCTAGCGAAGTGAGTAGTTGTAAGCAATCCAATACTAGTTTTGATGTTATTTCATAGTACACAAGGAACATATCGTTATACAAAAATAAGTGCTACAGAAAGGCAGCTCATTTTGCAAAAAAAAAAAACTAAGTATTTTACAAATTATGAAGTAAACAATATAACTACAGAGTTTAAGGCAGCACCGAAAATATTAGGAGAAGTTTAAACAGTCTTGTATTTAGAACGCAGTATTGTGATGATTTAAATTGTTATTATGTTATATGCTGAGCTGAGGACTCTAAATTTAATCGAAAAATATCACTTGTGGGCAAAACAGCGCACTGAGTGTAACCGCTGAAATAAACCGCAAAAAGAGAGAAAAAAAAAACTAAGAGAAACTACAAACTGATCCTCCACAAAACACTATGCCTTACTTTCAAAGTGGATATGCCCATTATTCATTCATTACTCAAAAGAGCACATTGTAAACACTAACTGTAAAAGTAAACCGCTTTAAGGAAAGATGTTGTTGGTTCGAAGAAAATGCCCGAAAAAAGGGGGCGTGTTCCGACACCATTTTCGAATAAAGTGTAAACACGTTCTAATATTATTTAAAGCCCTCTGCCTTATCCAGGAGCTCAGCTACGATCAAATTATTTTATTTTATCTTATCGATGAAGAGAACTATGATATGTGCATGTGAATCAACAGCGACAATGTTTTTCTGAAGAAACGCACAGATCGCAGAAATCCAATTTCACATAACTGCAACACAAATAATTATACGCAAATTCACTTGTAACTAAATTATGAGACAAATTGTACAAACATTTATTTATGTTAATCTTATACCTAGGTTCACATAGAGATCTTGTGTGCAGGATTCTTATTTTTCACAAACAACAATTAAATGGAACATAATTCTGTAAAAGAATTTTGGAACTATCATTTCAAAAACATGCGCGTATTAAGAATCATTGTAGGCTAAATGCAGCTGCCATCAAAATGTGGCTAATTAGATGATTTTCGGCAATCAAATTAGGATTGCACAGAACAAATTTAAAACGTCAGACCTATCCGGGCAAAATTCTTTCTCCGCAGCATTTTTCCTATGCCAATTACAAAATTATCTATCTGTCATTCAAAGCACTGCAACACGCGCTAACAACGACGTAAACAAAACGGCAAAAACAAATCCAAAACGTCCCGACTCCCATATGTGTTGGAATCACCTGATTGAATATTTATTTTCGTAGACGGTGCTGTGTGTCACTGTCAAAATTGCATAAAATGTCAGAATTTTGTTAACAAATCACTCGAGAATAGTCTCATTTTTATTGAAGAAGATCAAAAATAACTTAAAAGTCTATGTGTTACGACAGATCCGGTTACAACTTACATTCTCAGGCAAAATTAAAAAAAACCGCACAAAAAAAAAAACAAGAAGACAATTGAATAGAAACAACAATGGAACTTACGCAACAAGTCCGCCAAGAAACGCCACAGGTCCGCCACCAATTAAGCGTATCTTCCGATGACACGAGTCAAATAGTGACGTTCGTGTTGTGGTCTGTGTACTACCACCACCGGTCGTCGCCGAGGATGCGGATGAATTTGCTGAAGCGGCCGATGCCGCCGCCGATGATGACATATGGTTGTTGTTATTATTATTATTTGTTGTATTGTTATTGTTGTTGTGCGATTTAGTACTAATAGCACCACCGTTTAGTATAAAACCATTTTTAAATCCATTCGTTGTTCTAGTTGTGGTTGCTGTTGTTGTTGTCGTGCCATTTGTATGATGGGAACGATGCAATGGCGATCCATTAATACCACCACCACCATGATGATGTGAGGTTCCGCCACCATTTGGAGATGTGGTTGCTGTTGCCGTATGTGATGTTGGACCATGTCCCACAAGATGTGTGGGCGATCGCAACATCTTTTTACAAAGTAACAGTATGACTTCCACTATATTGCCGTTCAGAGAACCGGTGACTACTTTTTTTTTTTTTTCTCCACACACAATAAAATATATTTAAAAATTAAATGAAAAAAGAAATACTACTGCACTTTATCTTTTTATTTTCACATTCGAACGATGGTGTGAGGAAACCAAATTAAACGAAACAAATTAAGATTAGAAAAATCACTTCAAAATTAATCTTAAGGGCACATATTTAGGGCAACACTTTAGCCGGGGATTATCCTGCAAAAAGAAAAAAATATTCATGTATAAGTAGAGAACAGAGTATCTAGTGGGTCCTGTTTTTGTGTTTGCTTTTGGCTTGCTTGTGGCTTTTAGGGAAGGATCGAGGTCTGCAATAAGTTCTTGTTGTTGGCTTAGCAGAAAAATAAATATAAAAACTATAACTCAACACAGATTTGTGAAAAAAGAGAAGAAAAAAACTTTGATTATCAACTTTGATTACCAAGCACTTGTTAAAAAACTCCCAACGTTGTTCAAGTGTAAAGCGACACATTTCGTTCCGCGGAGGTATGATACTGACTTTCTGTCAAGATTTCGAGCGAGAAACAGCTGTTCAGTGTCAAAATAACCTATGATTTATAAAGAAACCACTAGATGGCCCACCCCTTTATTTACCAACAATGTGGAGACAAGTTTACGTCAAATTTTACAACAAGTGATTATATTTATTTCCTGTAACGCATTTCCTTTTGATGAAGACTAGTAATGAGCACAGATTCGTATTGAAATATACACTTTTAGACTTCTTTTGATCACGAAGAAGGTAATCTCTTCTAATAATTAATTTGTTTGTGTGTGTTACCGCATCACATTAAAACAACTCACCCAGTCCGTGCATCAGTCAAGGCAGTTGCCGCTGTCCATGCAACGATGACTGAAGTTGTCGGAATTAAATGTAGTTATATTTAACTTTTCCATCTTAGATGGAGCATTTCAATTTTAAATCATTATTCCTAGCACGCTTTGTCACAAAGTCAGCTGAATGTCAACTTTAAGCTTCCAACCATGACAATTTTACTGATCTTGTGACTATCTTATGATACAGTCCAATTTTGTTCAGCTTCGAGAACACTGCAGTATTAAAATGTCGGCAAACGAATTCAAAAGAATTGCTCAGTGCATTTAAAAGTAGGCGAACATTATTCGAAACAAGTGGAATGAGTCATCAGTCATACATTGATATGCTATGCAAAACGTCTTCAAATCCCGAGGAAGATTTTTTTGTCTGTAAAAGGCAGCTAGCATAGCATGAGGTTTTGTTGAGGGTTACTAAAAACGTCTGGAAGCGAATGGCTGGAAGGTGAGAGAAGTGCAGCGTGGCGTAGCGAAGTAAGATCATCAGTAACAGTACCCCACCGCAATTTGTTGGATTTGAGTAGCATTATTAGGCTAATGATGCTGTACTTCCACCGCGAGTTTTCATCAAACATTGTAGGCTGACAAGACGAATATCATAAAATGTAATTTCTCATACGCAGATGGGCGCCAATGATTCGTTCTTTCTGATAATGTCAACTATTCACTTGTGTATATGGAAATGATCACTTCATTTGTCTGAAACCTGCCAAATTGACTCTCTGAACTGATTTTATTAACTCATCTCTAGATTCTGAACAAACAGTTGACGATTGAAAAGCTCACATTGTAATTACCGCCTTCAAGTCATGTGAACACAATACCAAACCCAACCCTTAGCAACAATAAAACGACAGTTCTCTATCTCTCTCTGTTGACAAATCGACTAGTTTTCCATAAAATTAACGCTTTTCTTCTTCAACAATTGTAGTAACAATGTTTATCAGATCATGTGATTCTCTTCTATTTATCTTGTTAATTAGATACAATCGGTTACACAATTACCCACCAATCAACCATCGTATACATGTTCTAATTAGCTTTCGTCGTTACATTAGAAAACAATATACGATGCAGATACACCTGCCACCCGCTATTCTGGAATATGAAATGCACGCGCTCGACAAGAGATAATTCGATTTACATTTAATGAATATCCGAGGGAGTTAGTAGAACAAATAAATGAGAGCGTGGAAACTATACAAAGCAAATCAATCATCTATTCGACCTCTAAAATGAAAGAGAGCAAAAGTATCTATCCAATTGATACATAAAAGTGTGTTTGGCCGAAATTGTATCTTTTTTTGGCAACTAGGTACCCAAGTATCTGCCAAGGCGCAAGCACTTTAATCGATTAATAGAAATGAAAGAAGGAATAAAGCAAATGAAACTGAATTCATAAATGTATTTCTGTTAATAGGCTTAAATTTGCCATTCGAATAAATTTTATTGGACGCTGATTACGTTCAATTCATGCGGCGTCAGAGGTCGTTTTCATTTGCGAAGGTTAAGGTCGATCTTTGCTGGATGTATTTTCGAAATGTCAGTTAGATCGTGTTTGGCATATTTGCCAACCGCACACGATGCCTTCAGACAGACGCAAGATGAAACCGGCTTTAGCTAAATCGGATATTAATGAAAATAAAACAGGCGCGATGAGTGTCAAATTTGACATGATCTGTCAGCTTTCGTCAAATGCGATAGACAGCAATCAACTAATCTTACAAAGGGTATGTGTGCAGATATGGAAGAGGCTCGAATCGTTGCGGATGAAGAGTGAATGTGTACATCAGCCAAAGGTGGTCAGTCGGTAAATTTCTGGCGATCTTTAAATACAATACGTTGCCGCGATTTGAGAATGTAGATCCGGTGGGATTGGGTGCAAAGGGTTTTTTTAAGCTTGACAGTCGAGGAAAAAGTTTGTTAAATGAGAATTGCAGTCATCTGATGCCTAAAATACATACTGGCGATCATATGACATACAAGGCCGGTCATCAACTTCAAACCGCGTTGACTAAGTTTGAAGATCATTACCCAATGCATACATTAACAGTTCTTGCACGATCTGGATAATTTTTTTTACGCCTTGCTCGACTTTTCTAATTTTTCGTCAAAGAGAGTTACTACCGCTGATATTCCCATTGACGTGAGCAGCGCATCTGTCCTGGCAAGAATTGATAAAAAATATGTGATGCAGCTATATTCGCGGCGTGGTCGGTAGTGCTGCTGCTACAGTTGTAGGCGTTCAAGTGCGGTCAACGCGTTGCTTGTACGAGGTTATCAACACCAGCATGCCAAGAACGCAGTTGGCCAACTGAAGCAACAAATTGCCCAACGAGTTTGTTAAGGAAGGGAAGAATTGCTCAACTAGGTGTTTGAGATGTTGATTAACAATTGAAAGCATTCAACACGTATCTAGTCGATTTGCGAACAAATTGAGTTTTCATATGAGGCTATGAATTGACGTCTTTAATTTAGGAGTTGAATAAACAATTCAATAAAGTTGATTGAATAATCTTTGCACTTAGTGTACGACCGGCATTAGCGAACCACTCAACACAAAAAATTTACGGTCAGTCTTTGTTTGAAGATTCGACAAAATCTATGATTTTTAATAGCAGAATGCACTGATGATAAGCAACTTTTAACAGTTTATACCAAACTGACCTCAATGGACTCCTTTTCGTCTAAGCGCATATTGTCTTGGACCGTCTCAAACCAACCAAAGCGAGAACTATAATTTGTAACCTTAATAGGTGAAGTTTTATTTTCTAAGCTAAACGCCATCTATGAACGAATTCGCCTATGACTTAGAAGCTTAGTACCGAACCTGCACAAATAAGCCCCTATTTGCAATTGAAAGACTTGTTCTTCTTCAATGACAAACTTTAAGCCGAAGGAAAGTTGTATGATTTATAGTCTGTAATCGAATTACTGTACCATATGCATCGTTCGACTTCAGGATAATAAAACCCTGATTCACCCTTCTATCACTGTTTTCGCAATCCAACAATTAAGTTATACATAATACAATAGCACGCCGTGCAATAATTTACCACGGGTAGTCACCTCCCAAGACCACAAGCCTCCTTGTGCAAAACCCCACGCCCAGCGCGCAACGGCTTGTATTTATATCGTTTTTCAACCAACCTTCATAACCTCGCCGACCTATGATTAAGTAAAATTATTATTCTCATGTTGCTCCAACATGGGCGCGCTATAAGGAAAAAAACAATATCCCTTCACAGGCAATGTAAAAATAAACTGCAGGATGGAAAACAAAAATGTATTTATTATCGGCGCCATAGGCTTCCACTTCCACGTCCTCTCTCGCAGCGTATATCCTTAATTTTCGGCAGAAATCAATTTGGGTCATCTGGGTCATATAAGGCAAATTATTAACAACAAGAACCGCACCAGCCAACAGCAACACATCGAAACACCCCGCTTGATGGATTTCGAGCTGTCAGTAAGTCAAAACGGCCCGATGCTGGGTGGAATATCAACAAGAGGCAGAAGGAAGCAGAAAAATAAAAATAATAATAAAACTCTAAAAGCCAGCCTATTTTTGTCATAAATAATTGTGTGCATATACACTTTGTATGGTTGGCAGTTTATTCCACCGAGACGGATACAATACATGCAAGAGTATCTATGGCTGCTTATTCACCAGGAGGATAAAATGAAACAAAAGGCGCGCAAACAACAAACAATTTATTTGTACATAGGACTGGGTGGTGTCATACATGCATTTGAAATAATATATAGGGAAAAGCAATTGGACACCGGATGGACATCAAAAAATTGTGTCTTTGAGTTCATATAACTCGCCCGTGGAGTGTGCAAGAATAACAATCGCCAGGCGGTAGTACAGTGTTACTCATCGCCCTTAATCGAGGAAGATACATCGAACAGCAGAGCAGATGATGATGATGAAAGGGTGGACGACATATAACAGCCCCCAGGGGATTTCTGAACACAATGGAATGACAAACACAACAGAGTGAACACACAGAGTGAATACTTTACGGTCTTGGTTTATCTGCTGAAAACTATTGGGCGAAAACCGCTTTGATTTGAGGAATTCGAAGAATTTTGTATAACTACATCAAAGGATTTAAAAATAAAATTAAGGTCAACATGGAACGGTAAACACGAATAGTTCGTTTAACAGAAGGAAAAGAATGAAAATTGCGTGGGAATTTCTCAATTTAATCCGTCAACAACAAGGGTAATTCACTGCTCACCATATATATGGTTGTACAGCCCCACTTCTAGAAAACAATAATTGACAAACAGATACTTCCCTAAAATTTGGACTTACTTTTAAACGTTCTCTTTTCATTTATGTTGCAAGAGTTAAAGTCGAAAGAGAAAAAAAAAGTGCATGACGGTATCTGGTATTAACAATTCCGCCACAAGTGCACAGATACGTCACAATATCAAATCACCCCGTCCTATATTATTAGTTTCAGTCTGTTCATAAGCATAATACCGACTAGGCAACACACCACCCAATTATCGAAGTTTCAAACCATCACACCAAGTATAATCCCGCCCGCATCTTCTGTGTTTTTTTTTTTCTACTACGTTAAGCTGTCTAGTTCTCGGCAATAATTTCCTGAAATATTTACTATGGGCCTTAGCAATAAACATTTTTAGTGTCGACTCTAAATTTTCGTAGTTCACTGTGGCTATATTTTTCATACAAATTTTGCAATTGTGAGCTTTTGTAAATTTACAGCCCGATTCTGCCGTTGTGAGACCTCACAAATCACAATCACAAACTCTTGTGAGGTTGATTTCTTGTTTGAGGTTTGTTGTGATTCGATAACATTTTTCATATTCTCCGATAATGCGTGAGCGTGAACAAACCTCACAATGGTTAGATTACTATCACTTCAAATTTTGTGGGATCAGGAAAGGAAATATTATATCTACACCATTAATTGAATAAAGAAAAACAAATTTATAAAGAAAATATGCGAAATATTGACACTTAAATGTTTTAGAAACGAAGAAAATAAAATATTTTCGACATTTGCCACAAATCAAAATTTCCACATTCCTCAGTTTTTCTTCATACAGATATCAATTTTCCCCGAGTTAATAAATATAGCGTAAAAGGCCAGGTTTGGGTCTTTAAATGCTTGGAAAGAGGGAAACAATGCCATCAAATACAAATATTGCCATTTATGAACTCTCATGACTGGTTTTCTATTTTGTGAATCGCTCGATATGAGATCACAAATTCGTGCTGCCAGAATACGAAAACCTCACAAAATCTATTTCACCTCACCCTGTGAGGGTTTTGTGACTTGTGAGGTATCAGTGAGGTTTGCCAGAATCGGGCTGTTAGAGTCGAGACTAAAAATGTTTATTGCTAAGGCTCTATATGAATTTAAATTTTAAACTACTGCAAACTCATTTATATTTATTGCTACGTTATAAGTCATAACAATTCACTATTTAAAGAAGTTAGTTCGCCACAACAATCACTTTTTTTCTAAGCCACCGCTCAGTCACAAAGACATCTTTTATATACGTCGTGGATCTCAGAAGTTCTTAGCAATTAGATTGCTAGCACTCAATAATCCAAGTTATAAGCCAAAGCACCAAGCAAAAGCCTCGTTCCCCTTTTTTATATTTTCTTATATGTTATATGTCGCGGAAAGACGTAGAGCAAAAGCCATAGCGTACAGTTAGTCTGTACAATGCTCACTTAACGAATTCTTGAACCATTATAATAAAAATAACTTGGTTATCAGAAGATTTGTTTGCCGAAAGCTAAGTGACATTATCAGCACTAACAAGTTCTGCAAATTCTCCGGTTTATTAGGCCAACACTAAAAATTGTATATTTCGTGATTTTGTCAATGCATAATAATTATTATAAACAGGAACCACAAAGTCATTGCCCTCCTGGTTTCCTCTTTTACAGCCTACATTCGGTATATGTATTGCACGATATAATAGGTACCAACTCATAATGGTTAGCACTTCACCGATATCAGCATACGGACATCCAATTAACTTAACAGCATAATCCCATCAATGGGCGAAATCGGATTTTCAACTGACAGTAAGCCAGCTGTTAAAACTATCACAGATGACAGTTGACAAGCCTTAAAGTTTTACTGCCGCCACCACTTTAGTTGTAATAATCGTTATGACTGCAACATTGTTACCGAAGACAGGTCGTCACTACCTATATGTTGTGTGCTCCGTCCTAAACGTTTTTCCGTCATAATGTAGCTTTAAGCTGGTACTGTACTGATTATAGTGCAGTGCAGTGTTTACGAATAGACAAATCGTATTTATTAGAGAAATACAATTGTCCATAGAATATGAAAAATTTATTTTGTAAATCTCAAATGCTGTCACGATGACTTACGATTTTGAGGCAAATTTGTTTCGATAAATTTGTTGACATTTTTACTGACAGTAATGAGTTGATAATAACTTACAAAAATGCTCGCAATACTCACGACATTTGTTATTCTCAAACCTATTAGTTTGTGCATTGATTTGAATTTGACATTTGATCTAAGGTGGAGCCGCATGGCTGTTGACATTTAAAGCGTTGGTAAGCATTTGTCGTTAGCACAATTCGTTGACGTGGGTTTGAGGTGTAAATAACACGTTTTTTTCTGGTGTACACATTCATTCTTTTTCATGATCAGGCTCACCTTTGAAACCTGCTGTATTTTCTAAAGTATTTTTTCTGTCACTCAGTGTTTTTACAATTTACTTCCTGTCCTATTGTGACATTTTGAACTTAAAGCTAAATCTAAATAACGAAAGATTGACTTAGAACTCTAGCCAATTTCTAACACAGAACACATTGTCGCATTTTGACAAATGAATAATTCAGCACAAGGCAATACCAAGCGTTCTCTTAAGAGAAGAAATGTTTTTCTTTTCTTTAACAAAAAAAAAATAATACCATCATGGCACACGCTCTTCAATTTGTCACTCATATCGTAAATATACCCCTGCTCGACATCTGCATAATAATTCAGTCATTGTTCCATTTTTCCCAGTTTCCCGCCTGGTGTTGTTGTATATTGGTTTTATCCAGGAACAAGAAAAAGAAAATTTAAAAATATTTAAATTTCAACTTCGTGACTTCTTACACAATATATCCTAACCCAATGTGAAAGCCAGCGATCGATGAACGACCAACAACGACGACGAGCACGATGCAGACGAAACTATGAAGTTGAATTGTTCACGGAGTAAGTAGAAGTATATATGTGTGTATCTGCAACAACTTATCCAACAACTTCAAATATTAAATTTTTTTTTACTACCAGCGTGAACTGATTTCCACCTGAGGTGATGCACGATTGTAAGCGTAGTATTTATTGTCCGTCCCTCCTTTTGGCCATCCCGCGCTTAGTTTTCGTTCACCACGCCGCCAATATCCCCCGGAAAATTTCATAATAATGGGAATTCGTTGTTGTTGGTTTTTTCGCCTTGCATTCAAATTCTTTATTTAAGGCATCGCAACGGTGCTGCTGGTGGTGGTGTGTAGCGTACCGGTTGTTTAGTGCCAAATTTAGTGGGGCACGATTGATTGGATGGTTTTGTTCTTCATGGACTATATAATACGACGGCTTAGAAGTGGATTGTATTACCCCATTCATTCATCCTTGGTTCAGTGATTTTTCTTTCCATCACACCACCGATGAGTGGTCGATTTTCTGCTAGTTTTTGAATACAGCGAAAGCATGCGGAGGACATGGTCTTTTAACGACATGTGAATACTTGTATGTGGTCTCAGTTTGAAAAAAAAAAAAAGCACGGAGAGGAAAAGTGGAACTTGAGCACTGATGGCGCAGAAAACAGATAAAATTATGAAAGCCTCACTTAAACAAGACCAGACGCTTCTGGATGAAGAATCTTTGGATTTAGAGCAAAGATTTCAATCTGAAACAAAAGTCTGCCGAAATGTAATACTGTTCAGCATTTTTTTTTTTAAAGTAAGTGGAGACACAAATTATAAGGTCAACGTTGATTTACAATTGAATTAGGTACCTATGAAGGGTTGTCACCTCTCTCATCAATGCTTATGCAATGAAAGCAATAATATCAAGTATGCACGAAAGCCATTCTCTAGACTAAATATAATTTATCGAGGACTCAAACCCAAATCTTAATCACATGGGCTTCGATAAGCCAGCTACTGAAGTTATGGCAAACTAAAAATCAGATGTGCTATGAAGTACGGGAACTAAAAGGTCCAAATTTTGGACCTTCACAGCCTCTCAGTGATTAGAGCGAGGGGTATCTGGTTAAGCCCCCAAAAAAGCACAAGTTAAATTTTGACGTGTTTTTTCCACTGAGTTACCTCTCGCATACAGCGAAGAGGTCCTGTGCTTCAAGTTTTAACAGTAACATTCAGCTGGTTCACTAAATTTCTTTATCAGGCGTATTTTCTTTTTTAGTTCAGAGCTGAGCAATGAACTGAGCTCGAGCATTTTTTCATTCGCATTTATTCGAGCAGATTTTTCTGAGGTATTTATGAAACACACTTAGTTGTCATAAATGCATAAATTGAATATTTATTAAATTGGTTAATTTTCAGTTCCAGAACAACAAGGTTCGTCCGCCATTTCAACTATTTTCCTTATCCTGTTTTTTTTTTCTGTCAAACGTAACTGGAAGTGTGTAATCAGCTTTTCACTCAGCCTGCTCAGTCAATTTACTCTGAGCTCATAGAGCGCGCTCTGATCATGCTCTGAAAGAAAAAAGAAACACAAATTCTGAGCTCAGATGTGTCTGAGCTAAAAAATAAATACGAACTTTTTGTATAGCAGTTCAGGTTGTGCTCTGAACTAAAAAAGAAAAACGCTTATTCTAACATATTTGAACAACAAACCTTTAAATTGTATCACAGTTGATGGCAATTTTATCTATACCACGATATTTTATCACAATATAAATATGATTTCCCAAACGTCTGCAAGCACTTGCAGATAGCCGATAGGATACCTTTTACAAAACAAAAATATATCGAAAAAAACTGTTTGTATTTCGTCTACCTCAACAAAGTCGCACAAAGCATAAACTCTGCCCGCATTTTTAGGTCGATGTTTGTTTTGAATTTTGGGTTACGTAAGTCGCGCACAGCTGGCGTTTGGTTGCTGTTACTGGCGAAAAATGCACCGTCAAGACAATGGACATGTAAGCTAATTTTCTGCTGAATTAACCGAAAATAAAACGACAAAACAAACAAACTGCAGTGGGTAGTGTAAGAGAAATACAATTTTCTTTTAGGACAACTTGCCGGGCGACGATATCGTCAACGTATCGCATTGTAGTGGCCTGTAGACGGAAGAGATGTCGTATATATACCATGTGTTGGATTGGATATCGTCTGTGTAATTAAGTGAAGCGACCTGCTGGTTAGGGGTCTTCCAAGGGAAAGGCATGTTGTTTACAATTCGTGGGTTGAAATTACTATTATTTTTTGTTAAGCAAAAAAAGAATTACGTCAACTGCACTTTGTCGGCACACATCATCAGCGTTGCAGCTGAAAATATCTTTCAGTTACGTTGTTGGCGGGCAGAGAAATGTTGTCATCAACAAGAAAAAAGAAACAGAAGGGTTTGCTACTTTGTGAGAACGGATATACAGAATTGAATATAGCGTGCGGGTTGTGCTAAAAATACTGCTTTTATCTTTTCAGGTGTGGAGTTTCGTTTGTTGACACTAAGTGTGAGGGTGACATACTCGATTGGGGTGTATTAGATACCATTAAACTAGTGGAATGACGACAATTGATGCAGTTCTTTATGCCATTGATCAAAAAAATCACTTAGTAAAATTCGCCTCCAAAAATAAAGAAAATACAGAAATAGGTTCATATGCAGAGCTGTTGGGCCAACTGACTATTTTTCTTACAAAAATGAATACCATTCCACACGATCCAAGTAAACAAATCCGACCAATCAGAGTGGAATTAAATGCTTTAAACAATCCTTCGTGTTCCATCTGTACTTATAATAAGACTGTTTGTATGTCGAATTTGACAGCTCATTTGTAAAGATTGGTTGGAAGCTTTCGGTGTTTAATTGATATACGTGCGAACTCTTTCTCTGAGAATATAGATCACCACGCTGTCTAAACCAAAAGCCGTTCTAAACTCCATTTGAGTGTTTCAGGATTTTTTTAAATTCGAAATCAAATATTTTCAAATTCAAATTCAAATTCAAATATGACAACAAAACTTAAAGTGGTCTTTGATGTAGAGTATCTAAAGACCTTTCTAAACTGCCATGCTAAAATTAAATTTGCTGACGCAATTTGCAAGCCAATATGACAAGAAAGTAGACAATTCAGAGGTACTCGTACCTATAGTTGAAGTTAAATTCCTAAAACGCCTCGGTCTGCAACAAATATAGACATCTTACGAAAACAGCTGCAGGCGAAAATGAGAAAGAAAACAAAACACCACAGACACCTAAGAAAATAAGTCTTCTTACTCAAATTAAAAAGCGGACAGAGGACAATCAACCGCCCCAACAAGAGTGTAGGTACTCTCGTACAGACCCCTTCATTCACTGTACTCTGTTGTCTGTGGCTTCGTTGAAAATTCATTAAATATTCCAGTATCTGATGATATTGAAGGTTATTGCTGACATAGTGATATATAATCACTAAGGTATGTGTACACTGTACGTACGTATATGACGACAGAGGGACGCAACTTGATTTCATACGAATCAGGTGGCTATACTTGGGTTATTTTATTTTCTATACGGCAATGGGATGTCCACAAGTGTGGTTTTGTTTTTTTTTTGTATTTTTTTCCTGAGAGGAAATTGCTTGTGTGCATTTGAATTTCCTTCCGCTATTAAATTGCAAATGCGATGACAACAGGATGTCACTTAGAATGGTTGGAGATATATAGCTATTGGTATGAAATTTGTACTGAATTAAGAAGTATAAACAAATATTGGGACCACCATAGCTTATCTAGGCCAAAAATGTAATTAGGCCGTTTTTTTAAATGTTGCAATAAGTTGTCCCCTAAGTTTATTTGCTTTATAAAACCGCATTCATTTAACATTTTTTATGTCTGAAATACTATTTAGAACCTTTATTTATTGGCAATAAATTAGCGTTTGGCGTTTGTCCCCAACGCAGTAATTTGAATTTCCCCTGGATGAGCTTAACAACACTGGCATATCTAATAAACAAGATTTGTGTGTTCTTTAATAGTTATACTAATCAATATTTAAGAATAATATTATGTTGTATTTTTTTTTTATTCAAGAAAAACCTGTCCCCATATTTCGTCATTCGCGTCATGCAACTGCTAATTTTTAACTTGAAATTCAAATTCTTTTGCAATGGTACCGTACCGGCTCTATATTTCTCAGAAAAAAATTCACGCAGTAAGTGTAGCGGAAATACTCAAACGGGGAAAAATAGTCAGTTACATTGGGTGATCAAATTATACGGCCACTAGAAAAAAAAGATTTTTTGAAAAGTAACCGTACATAAGTTATACGTTTACTATTTTTCAATCTTTATTTATTTTTATATATTGAGAACGTCTTATAAACGTATATAAGAGATATTTTTATTAAAAAGGGCGATGAAAAAATAAAAAAATATATATTTTGTTACCCCTCCTATTGCAGATTAATCCTTGATGACTCTCTTGGGCACACTTTTAATGAATTTCCTACAATACGTATTTTTAATATTTTCGCTCCTGTGTGCCATACTTCAATTAATTTTTCTTAAATTGTAGCTTATTTGTTAATTTTTCTTTGCATATTTCTCTTTAATTTAGCTCCCAAAGATCTGGGGAGCTTCCGGCCTTTCAAGGACTTTTTTCCAGTTACTCCGTTTGCCTTAAAAGACAGCGTGCAGAGTCGTGCACAAACAAAAAATTGCCGTTTGGAAACCATTCCTCCACTTGTGGCGATATCTTCGTTGTATTAAATCCTAGTACAAGTATTTGTTTTTAAGTGGCCGTAATAATTTGATCACCCACTGTACATCAAAGCTGTTGAATGAATTTGGTCCGTATGCTTGTTGCAAGTCATTAGTGTCACGATGTTTTTTAAATTAAATCCTTAAAAAATCTGTTTAGAAGTATTTCAAAAAGAAGGAAAAAGTGAACGGTTAGCTATTAAATAGATAATTGTAATATTTTTGTGTTACCAATAACCTATTACTGTGATCAGTGTGAATTGTGATTATCCTCACAAGTCATCAGCGTCGTATTTTGAAAGTGAAGGTATAAAAACCTAATATAAAACTTATACAAATTATTTAGTTGACATAAATTGCAATGACATAATTGCAAGCTTCCAAATTCCAATATAAAAATGAAAGCAAGTCGGGTTTTTAATGTTTTTTTTTCCAAACCTATAAATGGACATATAGTTTGTACATAAAAAGTCCCCTTTTGAATGCTTTTCGTTTTTGTAATCTTTTGTTAAATAAATTCAGATGTTTTATCCTTTATATCTTTAAGGTTTGCGAAATAAATTAATTTTGGCAAATATTGTCTATTGCGTCACTTTTTTGTTATTTTCGTCACACTTTGTCCTCCAAAAAAACAAGGATTAGATTTTGGTATAAATAACTTATATAATTTATATAATTTTTCTTGAAATCAGGATCGACTTGGTAATGAAATTCTTTTAGGTGGAAATAACGTACTTTAACTAGCATTTTTCCAAAAAATATAATGTTCTAAATTCGTTTTCGTGACGCAAATGACATTCAGATCAGGAAAAAATTTAAAAACTATTTAAATTATTTTCAAATTTAAATAGACTTAAATTGAGATTTATTTAAAAAAAAAAAAACCTTATTGCAACCCAATTAACACTCAGTGGATTTTGTTTTGTCGTTAGTAAAATACAAAGGCGCAAAATTATAATCATCGTGTATTAGGAGAGCTTAGTAATACTAAGTTTGAGAAACCAAACACCGTTTGGGGAATTTTCATTTTCATTTCATTCACAAAAAAATTAAGAGTAACAACAACTTGGAAAAATGCAGAAAATGGGATGCCGCTAATTGCTATAGGCTCTTGAATATTCAAGATTTCGATCAAGAACTGACCAGTTTTTTTTATTAAATCTGTAGCGAGAGTAAAACTCTTCATCATAAAAATTTTCAAAAGGATTTGTTACTTTGTTACTTTGTTTGTCTTCGAAAAGACAGCAGTCGGTCCTAGTGCCTCTGACAGCCCGTCATTGGGTGTTAGTCAAGTGCGGGTGACCGAAACAGTCCACACCCAGCTGAAAGCCTCTGATATCCCGTTTGAAGAAAGAAAAATCCTACGGATTTCGAAAAGTTTCTTTTGGTTGAGTCTGAGCTCTGATTTGGAATTTAGAAAAAAATAGAATGTAAACGCAACATGTCCCCATTAGACTCTAGGAATATTTTATTTTATGAGAGCGACCTACAATTTTATGCCATATCTGATGCGTAGAGTTCAGGGTCGGCATTCTGTAAGGCGAAACGTTCAAACGTTTTTGTGTGCGCGAACGATTTACTTCTACAACTTAGAGCAAACATTGATGCGCAGGAAAACGTTTCAACGTTTTCGTCTTACAGAATCTGGACCCAGGTTTTTGGTACCAAAAAATCACGTAAGTCTAAAAAGTTGTTCAACCGTTCCACTGCCCAAGCTCTCATGAATGTCTCAGAACCAACCATTTCCTAATAAGAGTGACTCACTGCCTGACACACTATTCATGTTCGTACAATAACCATTGGGTCAGAAAAAAAAGAAAAAATCTGCACAGTTTCGTAGGTGCGAATTATGAAATCTGTGTACCTATTCAAGACTATATCCACTGGGAGGGAACACTTTCTCCAAAAATCCCAGAAAGGCTGTGATTACTTTTGGCATCGCCAAATTATATCTCATTGTTTACACAGCTGACTGCTGAACAGTTAACCCACAGAGAATACGACGAGTGCGTACGAATTCTGATGGAAAAGGTGTCACACAATGACCCAAATTAAGAAATGTACTTGCGCCGGCCTATATAAGTTACAATCAACTCGTAACGGCGCGTAAGGGCAGTGAGGAGAGACTTCAAACTCCATTCCAGTGCTCAAGTGGCTGTGAGTCAGAGCCACTGTAATTGAAATTCATAAATTAACCCAAACCGCAATTGTACGAGTGTATCTCTTCTGATGATGATGATGGTTGGTGTCTGAGGAGCCTGGCTCTGTAGCTGTGCCACCTGGAGTACCCCCCCTGAGACGTATTCAAATCACGTTCAAATTTTGAATAGTGTGAGTGAATTGAGAATTGAAAACCGCCGTCAAAAGCGAAAAAAAAAACTTCCGACCATACGGATACAGAAGAAACTAAAAAAAGAGTGCAAATGTCTGTTTTTGTGTTTGTTCTCTTTTTCGATTAACAGTGTAACCAAATTCTCTATGCAAACAATGTATCTGGTGAACTCGCTGGGTGTGCATCGAATTTATAAGTCCAACGAGCGGAATATGGTTTTGTGAGCTGTTTTGTTTTATTCCGGAGTAGAGAGTGGGTATAGAGGTACTGACTGAAGACAACGTCTTCGATGGTCGCAGTGAGGACATTATCTGGAGGACGTGCTGCTCGGTTTTGATTTTTGTTCTTTATGTGTGTGATAGTGTGAGATTTACTGATGTTAGTTGCAGAAGGAGGAGGAGATGAAGAAGAATGGAAGCTAATTCTAGGTTTTATGGGTCGCGCACAGTACTCGCTCTGTGTTTCTTGGTGACACAAAAAAGATAATTTATCTTGGTCATTTGTATTTCTGTCAGATGTGTGTTCATTTGTGCTTGTTTTGTCTTTCAAAACAAATGAACCAGCTTACAGTACCGTCGTAGATAGTTTGTCTCAATAATGGTATTAGTTTGTTGATTTATTTCCAACTTGAGGCATTAGATGCAATTAGATTTGATGGTAGGGAATGAGCAAAAGTGGAGAGCGCAGCTTTGTGTTAAGCGTGTTTTCTGACTTGCATTTCTAAATTCTAGCTTATGTGGGCTTAAGCTAGTGTAAGACATTGAAGTAAATACCCGAAAGTTCGGTCAGGATACACACGATTTTCAAAAAGAGGGGCAAGTCTTTAGGTGGCAGTTTTATTTTATTGTTGATTTAACCCGAAACCCCTCGCTCTGTAGTAAAACAAACTACTGAGCCACTAGACGTCACTAGCTGACTCGAAATAAAAGTAGGTTCTAAATGGAAGTTTTAGTAGGTCCTTCTTTCGACACTCTGAACCTGTGAATCAATTGCCATCAATCGTGACGGTCTGCAACAAAACCCGGCGGACAAAATACTGTCTCCAGGCGACAATCCGTTTGCAGTATTTCGGCTCTTAGGGTTATAACGACTTGGGTCAGAAAATGTTGCGGTGGAAGGCCTGCCTTTTCAAGTCAGTAACACTTAAATAAGTAGAAACGATAATGAAAGGGCTTGACAACTTCAGTCACCTTATAAAAGTACACAAGTCGTCCATGTGTCTGTTCAATTTGTCTTCAAGTGGTAATAAGATCAGTATACGACTTGTAACGCCGTGTTACAAAAATAGGAACACTTGAAGCAAAACACTTTTTATCCAAGTCCATGTGGGGTTTTGTTATAGGCCACAACTTTTACGATTTATGCTCCCGCAAATTATAACTTGAATGCAGCCAGGTGCCAATGTCCAGCATTAGGAGTAGAAGAATAATTTAAGGGTTCTGAATGGTTTGAATTTCAGGGGCATGTGGATCGTGTTGGCTCAAAAAAAATATGCACATCAATTTTGGTCCCAAAGACTGGCAAAGCCCATGTGGCTGTACCTCCTAAACCGGCAAATTTAACAATTTCAGAGAGCTCATACTGATATACTGAATTTTGATACAAAAACGTTAAAAAAAATCACAAAGCACTTGTACCACCACAGTTAGTCTTCCGCCAATGTCAGGTGTCGAAAGTATGTAGTTTTAAAAAATGGACATGCTACCTACTTTCAGCACGCCCAAAACAGTATCATCCAATTTTTCGCTTACACAACAAACCGGCGAAAAAATGAGAAAAGCTCCACCGATATATAAACTGCAAAACATCGCCCTGGCAGATGCTTGTTCATTTACTTTTTCTGTTGCTGATATATATACAGGTACATGGTACAACCAAAATCACTATAACTGATGTGATTACTTTCAACTTGAAATTGTGCAATGAGTGTGCATGGAGTATCGCCAATGCAGACTATACAATTGAATCAACGGATTTTTCCCCACCACCACAGATGACGTTTCAGTGCAGAATAGCAAACAAACAAAATTAAATTAATCTGTAGCGAGTGTGCATGTACAGTACAATGTACATACAGTTCCATTGAAGTAATTATCATAGTAAGCAAATCTCTGCTCGAATTTCGTCTACAGAAAGAGTGAGTATATGCGAATGGCAATAGTAAAAGAAATATTAAGACAAAGCAAAGATGCAATGCAATTAAATATGTCTCGGAGAGTACGATGGGGAATTGGATTTTCGGGATGTCGACGACAGTCGCGCTTTATAAATAAAATGAACCTAGGATTGATGACTTTGCTTTGAACTTGTTTTCAGAATGTACGGATATCTACAACTACATCTTTGGAAACAATAAATTTGTAAGAAAAACTTACAGAGAAGATGTGTCTTGCGTTAGTGGTTGGAAAATAAAATTAAGTGTCTGACTTCAGAACCCATCGACAAAAAATGCCGTCCATTTTTCGTTTGCGGTGAGTAGTGAAAGACTTTTTAGGAAATATCTTAATCTATTTAAGTCATTCTTGAAGTCATACTTGAAGTTTTGGGAGCAAAGCAAACGACATATGATTTTGTCCTGCATCCAATCGGCTGCACTGAAAGAGTTTCTAGAGACAGTTCCGCTTTGGAATATCTTTCATACGATTCTAAAGAGCTGGGACATAGGATGATAATATTCCCCACATTATTTGTTGAAAAATATGATCCTCTTCACTCTACAGTCCAATCTAAAAATGTAATTTACATCCGGAAAAGCATTGAAATTAAAACGCACGCAACCTCAAAAACAAAAATTCCAATTTATCACTTCAAATATTTCATTTAAATAATACCAAAAAAATATTTATAACTTCGCAATCGCATAAATATTTCTCAATATTTTCATCTGTCATGGCAAAGATGGATTTTTTTTTTGTTTTTCTTGCAAATACCACAACATACGGCATAACTGCTGTGGGATTATAAATTAGTTTTCCCATTCTTTTACAAAAGGAACATTAAACTTGAAAACAAAAATATTATAAAAACGTAAAAATAATCCAAAATGAAATTAAGAAATATAATAAATACCCGTGCACGAGTATGTATAGCTATGTCATTTTCTCAAACCAAATCGAGCCATTAGTGATAAAATTAACGAAAAGCAACCAAAATGTTGTGTTTGGATTTGAAACAGATGGCTAAAGAGCGAGATGATAATTTATCGTGTTACGTTTACGTTGCAAGCTATACAGCTCACTGGCAATGAGCACTTTAATGGTTGTTAATAAGGAATACATACAGAAAATAATAATAGCGGCTGATTAATGGTATGGTGATCATTGGAAAAGTGGTCAGTTAAGGCCAATTATCATGTAATTTGAAACTCGGGTAAGTATGTTTTTTCTCGAAATTGGGTTAAGCGCAAACTATCTTCGGTTGGCGATTTTAAGAAACAGAAACAAAAATCGGAGGAAGAAGAGATATGACCTCACCATTAAATGAAGTGGCTACACCAAATTAGAAAAAGTAGTCTATGCTATAAGAAATCTTTCAAATCGCCAATTGGTGCCAAAAATTAAAAACCTTCCTTCGCTAAATCAAGAAAACCTTCCAAAACTACTGCTAAGGACTAGAAACATTGCTTCGGATGACATAAATCAATGTTTAAAAGGAATATTCAAAATTAGGATCAATTATTGGCATATTTCACGATCGTAAATCGGTTTGCATTATGAAAGATAAATTGACAGTGCTCAGTTAAGAAAAAACCTATGAATAAAGTCGGATCTTCGAAATACTGTTTCGAAGTTTGATAAAAATCTAATCACTCGAGAATATCGACTTTGTTTCTATCAGAAATCATTTACAAACACATAAATGAACAACTTTTTCGAAAATAAACTTTTAGAAGGGACAATTTCGAAGATATCAACAGAAATGGTCAAGTCAAAAAAGCGGTTTACAAAGAAAAGAATATGAGTTCTAACATCAAGTCAATAACTACGCAAAACCATTCTCAATCGAGAAATGATGTTCGAAAACATTTCCCCCTTTCGAAGTCGAATTTTAAAAAAATAAGCGTATATATTCCCTTTTTTTTACCGTCGAGCATAAGCGGAAAATAAAGTATGTCTAGTTTCTATAATTTTCTTATCGTATCGATAAATCCATTTTCGTGAAAAAAAAAAAAGTTCGATAACGCACTGGCTTGGAGAAATTTAAGTGATGTCGATTTTTGCAAACATGAGCTTATAAGCCGATTGCAATAATTTGCAATGAAAAAACTGGCAAGCACAATTTAAAAAAAAAAAAAATGTAACTTAGATAAAAAAATGTCACCCATAAAGCTAACAATATTCTAAATATGTTCGCAGAGTGCCAATTAAAAGATATAACCGATGCAAATGATACAGCCATCCTGTCCTGAGCCAAGTGTACATAAATAAGCAAAACATTTTTACCATCGAAAAACTTATGTTTGAAAACGTTTCTCTTTTCGAAGTTGGTCTAGGGTTCGATTTAGCTTCAAATTAACAAACTAAAGCTAAATAGTGATGGACAGACGATTCTAATGGCTTCACCCAGAACTTCAGATGTATTTTGCGGAGCAATCTTTAGCTAGGCATTCGTTTGTTAAGTCGAAAACCAAATTGTTGTGCGTCAAAAAAATAAAACTTTTGCGAAACAAACTGGCTTCCAAACTTTAAACTATTTATTCTCTATGGAATTTAATTCATTAGGTAATGGTTCCTTGCCCAAAAGTCAATGATATCACCACTTAGCTTCAGCATTCAGTTCAACAGCGATTTGATTAATTTGGACCCTTTGGCGTAACAAATTCAATTTAATTTTTTGTTTCGACAATTAGAAGAAAATTCTTTATGTTTCCACGAAAAAACATACATTCACAGGCATTTGTTTATGGATGATGATGAATTGATAAAACAACATTAGCTCTGCTACTTCATAGATTAAAGAAGGAGCGGTAGGAATATCAGTCACCGATGACCGACTAGGTCAAAATTTAACTTCGTCTTGGAATACGTTAATAAGTCGCTGACATGCTATGAAGTAATCATAAAATTCTGACCGATTGGCCAAATTTGAATAGGGAATGGGTTAGTCAAGGACAAGATAAGGTAGGACGCCATTTTCTCAGATAATTTATTACTTCTAGCACGAACTGCAAAATGGACTTCAAACAGATTACACACGGGGCTAATCGAAAAGGTTTCATGTGAATAAAGCGATCAAATCGCGCCGCCTTTATTTATGTTCGAACTCACATGGCGAATCAAATTGACCGGAAGACGAACACGAAGAAAAACCCATAACCCACACGGATAGTGTTTCCTTTCGAGTTCAATTCCAATAGATACCGAAAAGACACTACCTTAGTGCAAATGGCAATAACCTGTTGGATTCTGCAACCACAAAGCAGACGGGACAGCAGACAGCAATAAAACTAAAAAAAACAAACAAAAAACCAATCCAACGAAATCTTAAGATACGATGGGATGCATTGGTGTTGCACACACACATGGTTGCATATCCTACGTTCATATTGGATCTGGGACGGTATGTTCAACCAGAAGCTGCATACATCCCATTTTACAATATTTTTTGCTAATAAGATACAACATCCGTGCACCCATACGATTGTGCGCACTCGATTAAAAGGAGACGGACTTTGGGTTTGTTTGGATCGTGCTTCATCTTCTTAATCTTTTCGACATCATGTTGTTTTTGTTGCTGCTGCTGCTGTCCTCTTGAGTACTTCCATTTTATTGCACATCTGGCGTTCTTCAAGATATATATATATATATATATAGTATAGTCAAGAAAGCCTACCTTTGATAGTGTAGGTATAAAATTTCGAGAAGCAAAGACAAAAGATATACCAGAGGACAGACCGTAGACGAGAAAAACCCCACAGGAGGTCTACCTACAGGTTTCCTTTCGGCGACAGGAGAGAGAAAATTAATTAAATAGCAAAGAACAAAAAAATTCGATTATGTTATCGGTTATGGTAAACCACATGGGGAGTTTCTTTCAGTTTTCGTTGTTGGACGAGTTTTGTGATTCGCCTTGTTGTCCTCTTGCCGGAAATGTAGAGCCTTCCTCACAGTGGTATTTGTCTGGAATTTTGAGTTCAGTTATTTACAGATTCCGGTCAGAAGCATGTGTTAACTATGCCAAATCAATACACGAAACCAAAATAAAATTCTATGGAATTAAAATTGACTAACAGATGGCGCAACATTCGTATGCAGTTGCCATCTTCGTTACTCTAAGCTCCCGAGCAGAGCAGCGTCCTTTTAGGCAATAAAATCGTGGTTTGTTGTGTCTATTAAACTTTTTCCTCATTATGTCACACTAGCCCACGTCGCCTAATTATTAAAGTTCGTTTTGTTTATGAAATTCATTAATTTGTACTTTCCCTGTGCATTGGTACTTGGCATATGCGGAATCTGTGAGAAATGGTACACAACAACTGCTGCGCCACCTGTTAGTGAACTTTAATTCCATTAAAAAAATGTTTTTTTCGTAAAAAAAAAAACATTGCATACCTTCATAAATTTATGATTGGGCCACCTGTCAGTGAAAACAAACCTAGCACAAATTATATTTCTGCTGACCTATCCAATATTATATATCTGTAGTATAGATCCCTATTGCCGCTTTTACATTCACATCCAACCAATCTTAGCTAATGGGGTACCAAAAGAAATATAGTTCAACAAAATATAAATAAAAAAACAGTTCTTCTCCAATTGCAATAATTTATTCTTTCACACAGCTCAACAGTCTGTTTGGAAACCACATCACGTTTCTTTAGACGCCATCTGTTAATGAGTTAACGAGATCTACCAAAGCCAAGATTTGCACAAAAACTCTTGCGCCGTCTGGAAGTGATCAATAACAACACAATTTACAAAAAGCCCGACATACCTTTAGGCGTATTCATACGGTTTGATTTGCCTTGCATTAAGTGTCTATTAGCTCTGCCATTTATATTCAAAGGACATCTCTCTCACGTATCTATATCATATTTCTATATCCCCTGGGGATGTATAGGGTAATTAAATGGCCTGTAGGCAATTTACATAACTAGAGGGCGAAACTTCGCCACCCAACCTTACACAAAATGTAATCTATGCTTTTAAGCTTAAATTTTAAGAGGACATGTTTCAAAATATTGTTAATTAAGAAAACTTTGAACTGCATCCTTCGATAGACTCACTTTTTTCGGTGTCATTCATAATTACATCCCCACCAGCGCCGCATTGTAATTAAAATGCTCTCAAATTATGAGGCATCATCGACGTGCAGTGTTTGTTCCATCAGATATCTGTCATTAGATAGAATATGTTTTCGAGGAAGGCAATACCTATGAAATTTATGAGTTTTTACGAGTATGTATCGTTTCCTGTCGTCTCGCGTTTTAATTGAATTATTAGAGGCCCAGACAGGAGCTGATAGATAGATAGATAGATAGAAGACAACAGAACCAGTGTTGTTGTCGAAATAATTAAAATTGAGTGAACAAATATTTATAATTGAAATTTAAATGTTGACAGTTGGTATGTGTAGTCTGGGGATTTTGTGTTGCTATGGTGTAAATACAACGACAAGGCTAATTCAGTGGCAGCTACAAAAAGGGCTGTAGGCATTTGAGGTTTTTTTTTTGTAAGCGCTGTCGGACATTGAGTGGAGTGGCATTCATCACGTCTGCTTCTAGGATACGGTCCCTCGATATTTTATGTAGAGTAGTTTGATTCTTTTCGTTCGGTCAATTATACTGAGCTATGAGCATAATTTTGTTCGTAGACAAAATGATAGGGTCCAAGTCAGATCTTGTTCATATGAAAACATTGATATAGCGAGCGACCAAATTTGATAAGTTCCGGTTGGAGTCCCGGATGGCAACCAAAATATTTTTTTTTAAAGAGCTTAAGATTTTACAAATACCACAAAGGTGGTGGCGTATTTATTCAGTAGTTGGTTCTGACACATACTAAATAGAAAGAGAGAGGTTGGCGCAGTTGCAAGTTTCCGCTTTTCGAAAGGGGGAAAATGTGAACGTATCTGGCAGACAAAATTTGAAAGGGAGAAACTTAGAGTTGAGAAAAAATTGCAGCAGAATAAAAACAACTACATGACCACGCTCAACATACATATAGCGAAGACTACAACCCAATATCCCACTCAAAAAAATACAGAGCGACTGCCACCTTAAAAGGCAGATTAGACGAGTTTAAATAGAGCCGAAATGTATCCGGAAGTACAACGTTATATCGAAAATATATTAGTAAGTCTTGGACAAGGAACCATTCAGCTGAAATATTGTTCCAACAATTACAAAATAAAACGACAGGGGAAATCCTTTTTTTATGGTGAATTAAAAGGCAGATTAGGCGGCATGTGTCCGCACATGAATTGTCCGATGGAGTGCATCATTTAAATAATCTACCGGTCGCGTGGGCGCCAGCCGCCAGGGTTAGAGGGCGTTTTTCCCTCTGAGTTAACCAAAGAAGAATTAACGCCACCACAGTACAAGTTCGTCGTGTATTTTGTTGTTTTCTTCGAACGCCACTGCCGATGACGATAAGTTTGGATCGGCCTTGTATGATTTTGCTGTGTGTTCTTTCAGTCCCAGTATAAGAAATGTATCCAAATGAAGTTTCCACCCGAAGTAAATCTTTAACATGGTTAAGCGTTGATTTATGCAAAATTTATAGCAGATTTTATACAGAACTTGAGCTTTAATATAAAGTTATAACAGAATTATTGTGATGACCCAATAATTGCTTTATAAGAAACGTCACTCAGCTCGAAGTCATATACCGACAACTTAATAATAGGCCTTGCTATGATATTTAAAAAAAAGAAGATAAATATATTGCGAGCAATATAGATGGTAACTGCTTAACTTTTCTACAATAGATACAAATCAAACAAAACAACAAAAGAAAAATATATATAAAAGTATATAAAACTAACTGTAACTCTGAATTGCTTATAAGAATAAAACAAATCGTTAATCGTTAAACGCAAACAAATTGGCGTGCTTAGTAGTGTTTTATTAATAATGTAGCAGACCATTATACAGTATTAGGTTGCTTGAAACAATATTAAACGAAAAACATGACATCAATTATTACTAAACGGATTAGTATGTACTAAATATTTTCATATTTCTCTTTTTTGCAAGCCAAAAACAAAATTTAAACAGGAATATATAATAACTATGAGTATAATTTGAAATATAGTAAATGAGCAAAAAAAATAAAACTAGTTAAATTACAAAACCAATGTTGCTTTTATTTAAATGTTAAGTTTTCCAGTTCCGGGAATGCTTTGATATATGAAAAATTATGAAAAAAAACTTCTAACCAAAATATTTTATAAATTAGATACTACGAGCAATAATAAAATATACTTTCATTAAAAATATGACTGAGAGTTAGTCAGTCATTTAAATGTCAACCACATTTCTGCGTATGAGTTTATGCTTTGCATTTGCATACTGATTAAGTGAAATGAAACAGCTGGCGATTCGTTGGCATCTCCATTTGTTTGTAATTGAGCGAAATGAAAGGTCACACCAATTGAAGAAAATGCATTTGAGGGCAAAAGTCAGAAGACGCAACTGTAGGTAACGGAAAAAGGTAACTCTAGATACAAAAACCACCCAGTGTTGCGAACTTTTGTTGCACAGAAAATATAAGTTTCATGCTCAAAAAAAATGTTTTAGCCTAGATAGCTAGGTGATATAAGTGAAAACTCAGGCAGATCGATAAATAGGTAAATTGAGGATGCTCCCCATAGATCAGCAGTATTTTAAAATACGCAGTCGATTTCTGAGTCTTTACAGCACTGAGGGTTTGATTTAGGCATGATTTAAACTTTCAGACAGGCTTCACAGAATTCAACAGTATTTCTCGCTTTTATTTAACCAAAATCGACGCAAGGTATAAACACGATAAATGAGGAAACGTGCTATGGCTACTCTAACAACAAAGCTGTCATTCTGACTCGTTTTCTGTTGCGTTTTCATTTCATCGCTGTTCATAAATAGCCACACATTCTGCCCAAACTGCATCAAAACACGCACTATCATATCACATTTCCAGACGTTTTTCGTTTCACTTGAGGTAGGAATTTCTGTCCAAGATGCGATAAAAAGCTTCACCTCAAAAAGATTGAAAAAATATTGCATTTGAGTCGCAGCCAGAGGCGTCCACTTGACCGGCATCACGTATCATTGACTTGCTCATGACCAACGCAGCTCTTTGAGTATATTCACAACTGAGCACTTGTCCAAATGAAACGGCTTACCGACTTTAAAATCAGCTACAAATTGCCAGACTGTCAAATAAAAACTGACGAATGACAGTCAAACCAAGATGGCAACTGAAAATGAATCCTGCACAATACATTGAACAAACCATCAGAAACGGGATCTAAAATGTATATCACACAAAAGGAAGCGCTGCGAAATTTAAATTTGTATTCAATTTTAGAAAGAGTCAAGTATATGGGTCGCGTAAGAGCTTCATTGGAGTACGGCGCATTTTACCCAAAACCAAAACACAAATTCAAATTGAATTTATTTGCTGAACAAATATGCACACGAAGATCAATCTTGCTCAGTCTATTTTACATAGAAATGCCCTATTTATCTGCGGTGCAACAGATGCCCGGCAATTATGCTTGTGAAACATTTAATGGAAAATCTTTAGCACCGTCCACTTTTCTAGACAACGATTTCGACACGCCAACGGAAGCAGAATACGAGTACATTTAATATACTTCCCTATGTACCTCAATCTCACAAATGGAAAACAGATTCTGATTAAGCAAACGAATCGATTGTGCATGCGTTCAGACTCCAGACAAATCCAGACACAACCAAGACTGTTTTCCACTATCTACAGACAACATTCTTCGAAATCAAAATTGTTGTGTTTATTTTAGAGTTTCCCTTCTAATGAATCAATCTATCGGACCAACTCTTTATCTGCCTGTAAGTTGGCAAACATAAATTCAAGGCAGACGACCATACCTATAAACTCCAATTTGATTGGGTAGCAACAAAAACACGATTTGTACTGGAAATTTCGGGCAACTACTTGCGACCCTTAAAGGGGTGAAAAGTGTGTCACACATTTGAATGCAGTCGCAGTTTGGTTTCCCCCTTTTTTTGCAGGACGAAATGTAGGAGAAAGTAGATCACAGATGTTTTGGGTTTCCATACACCTGCTGCTGCTGCAATGGCATGCGTGTTCTGTTATGGGCTATGACTCTGACTCAGAGTCATTGCATTGTATTGCAGTATACGGTTGGAACCGAAAAACAAGAGCAAAAGGCCGATTCTATTGTGCTGGCTGGGCATATATAGAAATATGCACGTGCATTTTCAATTGCGGCGAATTGGTTACCTGCATAGGTATTTAGGCACTATTACCATTTATGAGGGTTGTAAATTATTGTTTGGGGTGTTGTTGACCTGTTTCTTGGGAAATTCTGAACACAAAAACTGAACTGTGTGCAAGGAAATGGGGTGAACAAAACAAAATATCTCGATTATGTAAGAATAAAGCTGCTTAAATGGTTTAATATCCTTTTGAGTGGACCGACATGGACTGACTGGTGTTAAATGGGCATGACTTTTGTAGTTGGAATTCTGGCAAGTAAAGGTTTGATGGCAACAAACTTTTCTGCGAAAACAATAGTTCGACAGCTTGACAGTTGATTTGTGCTCAGTTTGGTTTGCCATTGACACCATGAATAGGCATTTGTAGGAACCACGCTTACAAATAGTGGTTGATCCTTATTTTTAGTACAAAGTCTAGTTCAGCGATCAGGCTGAAGTCCATAGTGGTCGATCCTTATTTTTAGTACAAAATCTAGTTCAGCGATGAGGCTGAAGTCCATTGATCCATCATTATTCGCTTTACGAGTTCAAATTCATCATCTGTAATTTAAACGGCGAAATGACAAGGAGAGACCTTTCTTAGCGTAATAGAGGAAAGTATAGCTTTCACGGCACCAAGTCTGAAAAACGGACCTAATCTACTTGACTTTGTTGCAAAACGTAAACAATACTGCAGCAAGGGCATATTTTCCCAACCTCAACAAACATAGCTGCCAACATATCATCAAACTGTCGCGTCGCGTCAGCCAAATTGATCATGATGCGGTCAACGAAATTTAGCACTTCCTTGTTGTACCCAAAGTATAAATTCGATCACAGTAGATGTCACAACCACAAAGAAATACTATAGCTACAATCGCAACAAACGGCCAGAAACTTTGCCATTTGGATGTCCCTTCGACAATTCCTTTATGTAGGCATCATCAAATTATGAAGACCAGTGCCATAGATGCCAAGAAGCATAGTTTTGAGAAACCCTTCCTTGATACAGGAAAGCAACTCACCTAAAATGCGGCCCCGCAGAGATTGATGAAAGCGGCTTCTAAGCTCTACGCGCAAAAGAGAAGGGATGAACTTCGAATAGCGATATTTAGACTGTAGAGATGAGGAAGCCAATTTTAAATAAGAGTTACAGTCGGTCGTGAGGATTTGGAATAACCACTCTTGTAGACTGTTAAAAGGGGTAATGGTGAACTAAACAAACCTTCACGGTAAAGACTTCCGTCGTACTATTCGTCGTTTTCAATAATATCTGACATAATTTTCGACAAAAAAGTAAACCCTCTAATATGTACTAAATAAAGAGACATCAGTCTCCTAAGTTTCCTGTTTATCCTCGTACTGCGTCACAAACCGACGAAATATTTTGTGAGGAACTTAATCGATATCAGCCAATAGGCCTTGGACAGGGTGATCCGCATGTCTCCTTCAACATCTTCAGAAACTTGTTCAAATTGTGGGAAACTCAAAAGCCAATACCGGTGCCACAATTTTTCCAGAAGTCTGTGCAGTTACTTCCATACGCGGGTTACATTGACATTAATGATAGATCTCTGCGAGCTGGTGGTCTAGCAAGACAGATTTGACAAAAACGCGTTTGGTTGTAAGCGAGGGCGAAACCAGCTGTCCATCAGAAGGGACAAACGACATCGACGACTTGTACAGAACGTCACAATAGAAAGATTTAAGGTTAGCAAGGTTACTGCGGATAGCTCAGCTTGGCTGATATCTTAAATCATATTCACCCTCAAGACTGGGTGGTTCCATAAGAAGCAGGCACTAGCTCAAAACTGCGAATATTCAAGCAGGAGATGAATTCTTTACCCAGTTCGTGGTGCGTGTGAATTAACTGAATATAGAAGGCAATATGAAAGTCAATAAGCATCGGGTTTACTTCATAGACTGTTCTACAAAGACTACACAAAAACTAGCATCGAAAAATCTACTTTGACGATAGCATAAGTAGTAAAGTTACGTTGGGATCTCCTGAGACTATGTTGTGCACCATAACGCACATATTTACCGGTACTTTTACGGTTTGTCCATGGCAGCAGAGAAGGAAGACATCCTGCACTTTAAAAAAAAAAAACTCCACGGAGGCACATGTCTTTTCAAAACATCGTTCATTGATCCTCCTTCGATCGCTGATTGTTTATACAAATTATTCAAAATTTTATAAAAAAAAAAACCGATGCAAACTATAAACTCAACGTTTTTTATATCATCCCCTCGCATGTGCTTTTATAAAGCAGAAACCTTTAACTGAATCTCACCGATCAACAAAACACAAGACAGAAATATCGCTCTTATTCAAATTTATGGTAAATCAACAGCAACAAAAAGCCAACAATCTCTTAAGTAATCATTCGGATGCACGTTTTTCTCCGATCAGAGCAACTTTAAAAATGTTTTTTTTTTTTTGCTCATAAACTTATTCAGAAAGCATAGTAAAATGAAAATAGAAAATAAATTACATTAAAAATCCACTGAACAGCTGATTTGAATAATTGGGAGGTGTTGATATCCCGCCCCCCATACGCCAAATTAGAACTGCTACTTGCACCTGAAAGATACTCTGCTAAATCATAATCCAAGAGACGTATCTTTGAATTTCGCTTGCGTTGGCTGTATCCGTTTGTATAAATGATTTGTTACGATTCACTTGTATGCACTTGGAAGACTTGACTTTTTTTTTCTTCAACACTTTGACAATATTTCTTCCTTTCTGAATATGATTTGCTGATACACGGACTTTTCTTCAACTTTAAAATTAATCACACAGTAAAAGAAATGAAATGTTAAAGGTCACGCCACAAAAAAAAATAAGGGACGCAGTACGACTATCAGGATCGGGGGAAAAAGCCTTTCGACCAACGAGCAATGAAGATGCTGCTGCTGTTGTTGATGATGACGAAGCAAAAAGATTGCAAGACGCGACGAATGACAATAAAAAAAAATTAAAAAGAAGAACAAACTCAGAGGAACAAGGAATATTAATCGAATTCAAATTGGGAGAAGAGTTCCACGAATTCCTTCATGAGGAGAGATCCAAACGAGTGCACACACAGATTTTTTTTTTAAAAAACCGTTCTTGTGACTTGGCTTTAGAAATGCGAGATAGAGAGGGGGGAAGCGCTTTCCGAAGTCCAATTTTGTAAGACCGATATAGTAGCTCCACTGCGATACGAATGGAGCAGCAGCATAAATTGTACTGAAACGGTAAAACGGAAAGCAACCTCGAAATGATACACAGCCACAGCGCTGTTCCGAACACAGCCACACACCACACAGATACAATTTACACATACTAAGTCCGACGACAAACCACCAGCACGATTCCAATCCAAGTCGCACCAGTGCCAGCAGTGTGATGCGCGAATAATTAGAGAACATGGCTCCCACATACAAAATCGTGGAATAGGTAAAAACAGCTGGTTCTCGGACGAAGAAAAAGTATCTCAGAGCAGAGGGAAAAAATGTATCTGAAGCAGAAAAAATTATATCACGAATGGGATAATGGGAAGAATCCACAGGCACACCAACACCTAACTGTTACTGTGTGAGTACGTTCAAAACAAGTTTTTCCGCATTTACCTCATGCATTGGTGTGTGTCACAGATGTTTTTCCATCAATACACTCAGAGGCAGAGCGCAGTATTCCCATACACACATGCATGCACTTGGGCCACTCTGGCTAAGCAACAAGAGATGAGTAATAAAAGATGATGGCATGGGATGATGGCTGTCCTCATCAGCAAAGAAGAAAACCCCGATGAATGAAGGAGAATGACGGAGCGAAAAGAAAAACATCGAACCAGCTGATTGTGCTTGAACAAATTTTCTGCAAAGTGTAAATGGCGAGACGGTGAGAATTTTCCCGCATGCGGCCAACAGTGGTTGTGTGCGTGCAAGGTTGTTTTGCTTTGCTCCATGGTGCGATGGAGTGGCGATACAAGGTTAGGGGAATTTTCCCCGATTTGTATCTCAACAAAAGAAAATATTCCTCGCTGTGTAGACACAATGTTGATGGGGCGGGAGAAGTCGTTGGTAGTTGAATGTGATATGTTAGGTGGGTATATTTGTTTTTTTTTCTTTTTTTCTTTTTTGTGATGTGAGGTTAGTTCAAGGATTTTGGGAGCTTTCTTCTGCGACCGAAAGGGTTTTTCTTCGTTTGGTAGTAATGCGGATTTTTGTAGATACAAAGTTATGCAATGTGGAGAATGTGTTTGAAATCGATTGAAGAGTTATTTTGGGTGTGATAATAGTGCACTTGGGTTTGGGTTAGTTTATGGGAAGATACTATATAGTTGGAATTTTCCTTACAGTTTGGCGAATAAAACTGAGTGTTTTGCTTCTTTTTTTCATTCTTCGGATAAGAGTATTATTTTCAACTCATGACAGCCCTTTTTAGTTGCCGATGAACTCTATTTAGAGAGCTGTTACAACAGGGTGACGTTTAGTGGACAACACTCCATCCATTTAAGGTTTAGAATTTAGAGTGCGAAAAAGATCTTGCTCTTCAACAGAATATCAGAAGAACCATCAGGTTTCACAAAACATTAAAAAAAAAAAAAAAAAAACAATTTCCTACTTGACTATACTGACAAAACGGAGGGAAAAAGGAATGGTCTGTGATGTAGGTTCGGGTGTCGTTCTTAGTCTCTTTTAATCGGAACTATTTGCTATTCGAGAAGCTGGCGGCAGGCCTCTCAATCAAACGACGCACAAATAGAATATCGAGGCTATAGTCTTTGCCAATACTTATAACCTCAAAATTAGTGCTAGAATGTCGGAAAAAGCTCCTTGCTTGATCAGTTCAAGGGTATACCCTGGTTTAGCATCCATGGAATAGCACACGAACTCGCAGTGAAACTACTGCGAGGGAAAAACCACCCACCTTCTTAGCAAAACGCAAAATAAAATCGCCAGAGTAAGAGCTCGACCACCAAAGCCAACTAGCCTATTAGGGACCATGCAGTCAGACTGGCTATGCCACACAGTAATACCTAGACGCCTGTCCGGAGGCTGGGACCAATGTATGCCAGATCGCTTGAATGTCCCGTATAATATCCTGTCGGCTTTACTGTACGAGTGTTTAAAGCCTTTTGCCAATAGTCTCATTGGTTCATATCAAAGTCAACAACTAATATTCGCACTGCTGCAAATCTTAGAATTCCAAGTCGATACACGACTTCGCCAAATGATAGCGTGTAGAGACGAAATAAATAAAGGGTGATTTTTTAGCTGGTTTGGTTTTGGCAACACTGGTTTTGACAGCTGACGTGTGTTTAGTACCTTGTGTCACTGTCAAACAGCTTCAGTTTGGTTTGCAATTTAACCATGGATCGTCTTACAAATGAGCAACTCTTGCAAATTATTGAATTTTACTATCAAAATTCGTGCTCGGTTCGAAATGTTCATCGCGCGCTGCTTCCATTTTATGATCGGCATTCTCGACCTTCTGAGCAGTCTATTCGGAAGATTGTGACCAAATTTCGCACCAAATTTACTTTGTTGGACATTAAACCACCAACACGTTTACGTACTGTGCGTAGTGAAGAAAACATTGCGGCCGTATCAGCTAGTGTGACAGAAGACCGCGAAATGTCGATTCGGCGTCGTTCCCAGCAGTTAGGCCTTTGTTACAGCACTACGTGGAAAATTTTGCGGAAGGATTTGGGCGTAAAGCCTTTTAAGATACAGCTGGTGCAAGAACTAAAGCCAGCCGACCTACCACAACGCCGAATTTTTGGTGAATGGGCTCTTGGAAAGCTGGTCGAGGATCCGCTTTTTTATCGAAAAATTGTGTTCAGCGATGAGGCTCATTTTTGGTTGAATGGGTACGTAAATAAGCAAAATTGCCGCATTTGGAGTGAAGATCAGCCAGAAGCATTGCAACGGCTACCAATGCATCCCGAAAAAGCCACTGTTTGGTGCGGTTTATGGGCCGGCGGCATTATTGGGCCATATTTCTTCAAAGATGATGCGAATCGCAGCGTTACTGTCAATGGTGAACGCTACCGAGCGATGATAACAAACTTTTTTTTGCCCGAAATGGAAGTTCTTGACTTGCATGATATGTGGTTTCAACAAGACGGTGCCACATGCCACACAGCACGCGAAACAATGGCGCAATTGCGAGGCGAGTTTGGTGAACAGTTAATTTCACGTTTCGGGCCGGTCAATTGGCCGCCTAGATCGTGCGATTTGACACCATTAGATTATTTTTTGTGGGGGTATGCCAAGGCTAATGTGTATAGGGACAAGCCCGCTTCGATTGACGCACTGGAAGCCAACATCCATGCATTCATTCGTGAGATACCGGCCGATATGTGTGAAAGAGTATGCCAAAATTGGACTCAGCGGATGGGCTACCTGAGACGCAGCCGCGGTCAACATTTGCATGAAATTATCTTTAAACATTAGATTGCAAGGTTCAAACTATCGATTCAAATAAATATTTTATTCATTTTTTCGAATTTTTTGTGTTTTTTTTTTATAAAAAGTTCTAAACCTCTTAAAAAATCACCCTTTATAAAGGGCTATATTAAAACGGAGGCTGAGAACATGGGTCTGTTTGTTAATGAGGACAAAACGAAGTACAAGATTACGCAAATGTTGCCACCCTATGTTCTTTGGCTGTGATATTTTTTCATGAATGAAAAACGTTGGTTTTGCTTTTGGATTTTGTTTATTTCATGTTTTTTCCATGAAGTCGGGAAAATGATATCCGCTAAGGGACCATTTGGGTCCGATTTATGGCATTTTCCATCATCCTTGCCAGAGCTTCCGGCGATACTTCCTCGTATTGTTAACGGATGTTTTCTTTGAGGGCTTCAAGGGTCTGAGGCTTGTTGACATAGACTGGTGAACGCGGTATTCTCAGCTGCACGGCTGGCCCGACCTGGCAGCATCTCGTGTTGTCCCATACTCTTCTAGGCGAGCGGGCTGAACGTCGTAGTTTCATGCTGCGCCAACACCACCAACGAAATATTACGCGTTCTTAAGGAGTATAGCGTTTCATTTATTTTGTATCTGATTACTTCACGAATATCAAAGTAAAGTTGTCATTTGGCGCCATTTGAAAAAATTATAGCATCCTTCGATAGGGTGATGTCTTTTGCGCCACCTTGTATATGATCTCAAATGAGAAATGAAAACGTTACTGTGGTCAGATTTAACTTCGACGTTATACTCGCAGTAAAAAAACACTGTTCAAACGTAGGCTCTGCAATTATTCTGCAAAATTACATAGGCGTGGATATCAAATGAAGAGTCAATCTTGATAAACGCTGCTTCTGCAGGCTAAGTAGGCCGTAAAACCCTCTCTCATATAACCAATGAGATAATCAGCTTAATCAACCCGTACCTTCTGAATTGTTGACAAGGATGGACCCCATCGAAAAGCGGATGAAACCTTCTTCGGACCCTTTGAGAGAAAGATTCTTCAGGTGATACTCGGTCCAGATTGCATCGGTGCAGTGTGAAGAAGGAGATTCAACGTCAAACAGACTCCATAATGTTAACAGTCACCGCAAAACTAGTCACTCCGATCTAAAGGAAAATGTAGATGAAGATGAAAGACTTGGCAGCAGCATAAGTAAATAAATAGCTAAACTATTGTTAAAAACATTAGGAATCACATTAAGGACAACGTTAGAACTGTCATCTTGTTAGCGACTCCACATTTATAGACCGAAACAACAAACAACTGAACAACAGCTACAATCACGTTGAAACTATGACCGATCGTTCAGTAACATACAATTTAATTTTTATAATGCCAGTTCCTGAAGCTATGTGACTGCCTCTCACCAAATACCAAAAGCTATGCCCATAATTATAGAAAATGTGTCCAGTCTCGTGCCAATCACTTTGGTCGGTTCCCCACCCCACAAATTAACCGAACCAACAATCACTTAAAGCCTGCGCGTAGCCATAAATCAACCATCGCACCGGGTACAAGTGGAACTGTTACTTCTCGCTTACAGTCTTCTAACCTAATTGTATAGAGTGCATAAGTCAAGTCTATGTCTGCAGATCATCCCTCTAATGCCATTTCGATTGCTAAACGCCAGTGGCGATAAAAAGTGGTCCGCGCTAAACTGCAACAAACCGCGCGAATAACTGTTGCCATCTGTGTTGAGGACTAGTGATATATTCTGTGGGATTATTGCAGACACTTAACAGCGTCCAGATATACTCCTCCTGATATACTGGTACAGTAATACAGTTGTTGGCCGGTTTAATGAGCATGGCCCAGGAGGCTTATATAACCCGCGTGTGTGTATGCTCCTTTTTTCCGACACACGTAAGTGAATAAGAAGCAAGTTGCAAAGAAGCACAGCAATAATGGAAGATGAAAAGATAAATAATCGCGCCAAAGACACGCCGACAATAATTATAACTTTCTTGAATGCGCTCCACTGGAGCTGTTCGTTTTTGGCGTTAGAAAAGTTTTTTTTCCTTTTTGCGCTTTTTGACTGCTTCCAGCGAGTTTTTCTCTCTAAAAGTCAGAGCGAGAGAGCGAACGAAAATCATAAGAATACAGTTTGTAACTTTGTTTCTCTTTTTTTTTTTTTTTTGTAAAGTGGACATGGATTGTGGAACATGATGATGTCAGAGCTCAGAGGAGCATAGTGTAACCAAAGTTTGAGGTGCGCACAATTTACATGCGGTGTGTCACTAAAGCGTAACTATTTTTCTATTAATGTTGTTATATTTATCTGGCTCAAATATAAATTGAGCGGGGTGGCTCGGATTGGGAAACGAAAAAAGATCCATTTGAGTGTAAAGTGCTTTCGATTATTGAATTCAAATTACCAATTGTATGAGACTACCGACGCGGGTTAATATGTGGATACACTTGTGAGATAGTTTTTACGATGGATGAGGTAATACAAATTACAGTTGCTGTTATGTACACGAAAGTAGGTAGCGAGGGTTTATTTTGGCTTTATCTGGGGTTAAGTGGGTCTTTGGGTAAAACAGGTGGAACGGTATAGTTGTTAATGGATTATGATTATATTGACAGTGGGTGATGGTGATGTTTGTCAATACTAGAAGTGTGACATGGTTTGTTTCAGACGAGAGCGTGGGGAGATTGATGTTTACTTGAGATAGCGATTGGTTGTTTTTTTGCTACCGCAATTGAATTGTGGTATAGTCAAAAATACTTCAGTTTTGGGACTACAAATGGAATAAAAGGACGACCCTTTCTTTCGTTTTGCAAAATGTAGGCCTTGTTCAAAGTGTAGCCGATGATTTGCTAAAAAGAGCAGTTATGGTAATGTTTGACTGTAATAAAACTGCTAGTCTGTGTACTACGCACATCGCGGAAACCACGCAGAAAGTCCGTTTGCGATTCATAGGTGTAAGAGACTCATATTTTAATTGAAATGTGCAATCGCATTATTTTCTATTTATATTTAAGGTCACCCTGTCTACGCTAATCCATGCACCTATATTGGCTATATCGGATAATTAAATTTGTATAAATGCTTTCTTTGGAAATACATACAGAAGAACTGTATGATCGTATGATTTGCGACACTGTTTGAAATGTCTAACGTTTATTTATGTACATACAAGTCTTTTGTTCTCGCAATGTTCTTCCTATGTAAATACAAGGTATAATAAGTTATCTGATGATTGTTAAGTTTTGCAGTCGAAATAAAGCGTTCAAAGTGGACTGACTGATCTCTTTTTCATTTTTTACGTGGCAAATTGTGTCGCTTTATACGAAAAATCTTACATAGGCATAGCTTGGGGCGCAATGGAGCCACTTTTAGTTTTCATTTCGTTGCAATCGGCAATGAAGTTATAGGAACTTTAAGGAAGTGGACATTCGAGAAGCAATAACCAGTGTTGTAGATCTAAGAAAGCCGCAAACCATATCGAGTTTAGCGGATAAAAAAACAAGACCTGTTTGAATTACGTGACTATGCTGTAGAAACGGCGCAAGATGGATCACATAGTGACAACATTACGAACTGCAACTAAAAATCATCAGTCTTTGACGCAAAAAAAAAGGTCAATGTCATCTATTTTCCAAAAGTCTGTTTAATTACTTGCGAACGCCGATAATATCGATTGGCGGTTTACGACTACAAAACCAATAATGGGCTCTCAACAAAAATCGGACAGAACCTCACAATCGACAGCTGGAACTTTGAGGTGTAAGGGACTTTTCTACTTCGGCTGAAATTATATGGAGTGTATAACTCAAAAGGCTATTGAGTAGCAGAGCTCTGTTCCGAACTTTTGTATAAGACCCTGCTCATCTTAGTCCAGCTTTATGGCACTGAAGCTTGGGCTTTGTCTATAAAGCAGATGAAGATGTCCTCGGTTGCTTTAAGAGAATAATATCGTCGCGTTTGCGTTGACGGGGTAAGGAGAAAATTGAACGACAAACTATACGAGCTCTATAGCGAAATCGACCTGGTTAAAAAATTGCGCAACAGTCGTCTACGATGACTGGGACATGTAGAGCGAATTAAAAAAAATTCTTTGGTCCGTAGAGTTTTCGAGTCTAACCCGGAGGTAAAACGTAGTACCGGAAGATCTCCCCTTAGGTTACACTCACAAGTAGGAGGAGACCTCAACCGGCTCGAAGAGTAGGCAGTTCGCTAACGACTGCCCCAACTGGAGAGGTAAGTTGAAAGGCCTTGGTTCATCCCAGACTGTAGACCCGCCTAAGTCAGAAAGTAGGTAAGATTAGTCGTTCATTCCAACTAGAAAACAAAACAAAGGCGGACTGTCAAACATCTGCTTCACAGCCTGGTAAAACCAGCTCTTTTCACAAAAAAAAAATAATAAAGTGCACGAGTGGATCGCACGAAACTTTCTCCGTCACTGCGCGTTATCCAAAATATATATAATTTAAAAAAATATACATATTTAACTTTCATTGACAGCGAAATAATTGAGCAGCAAATCTCAAACCTAGGGTGTAGTTGTAGTTGCTTTAAAGATTTTTTAGACCTATTTGGGTAGATTTTCTTACATACAGCCCTATTATGGCTATCAAATACCAACACGATATTTGATAATAATTGATACGTATCAACAAAATGAATGAATCGGTATTATGGTTATCAACCTATCAAAATTTTTGATGAATTGTGAACTGTATTAGATTTAAGATCTATTGTGAATAGTTTCATCGATAAACTTGGTATGACGGTTGTCAAAAAATTTGATATTTATCAAATTTTCTATCAACCACAAATTTCTTGTTGATACGTTTCAAATATTCGGGCGATTACAAATTTCTATTAACATCAAATCATAACATTTATTTCCTTGTTTTTATTGTTAAAAAAAACGGCCTTAGACCGAAATGTCGTCGGTAGAGTTATTTTTTGAGCCACAAAACAAAATACAAATTAGAAACGTCAAACTTCAAAACAGAACCTCAATGATATTTTGATTAGCGTTCACAATGGGGTAAAAATTATCAATTGATACGCATAATACCAAATTGTCGATGAATTGATAGATTTTATCAAGTATCAAATAATTGATATTTGATAGCCATAATAGGGCTGATAGACCTATATGCATATATTTTTCTATATTTAGTCGCTTGCGTGAAGATGTAGGGTGATGAAGATTTAAGTTCCAACTGAAAACGTGACCAGGCTCTTTGACGTTTTCAGGTAATGCGGTAGCGTTTTTAAAGGTATGCCAGATTGGACCTACCAGCAAACAAAATGATATGGAGATATCGCTTTTAATTCAGAGTAGTTAAATAAAACGATTGTCAAAAATAAAATAAAAGAATTAAACGGAGGTTTAGCCATAGGCAACGTAGACTATCTTGGGTTTTTGATCAGGTGGCTACGACTCGAAAGTTCATAATCTCATCGCTATATTCGTTTTCATTTTGCTGCCTTAATTGTCAGCCTTCCTCTGAGATTTCTTGACATTTGTCCCTGACCATTGTTAAGTTCAGTTTTTTTTTTCTTTAAGTTCTTGCAAGGGTACTTTTTTAGATAATGGTCCCAAATAAAGGTCAGCATACAAAAACATTAAGTAAGTAAAAAAATACTTTCCTTTCAGCCCTCACCCCGTAAACAAAAAAAAAACCTGCTACTTAAAAACCACTCTCATCTGGAAGCTGTTGTCTTTCTGATGAGATGAGCTATAACTGCATAAGTCCCTTCCAACTTCTATTCTAAAGTTTATCGAAAAACCTCTTAAGTCACATCAACTCCAAAACTGAATTATAAGCCCCTCCCAAGTCCGAAATGGTCTTGATTCCTTTTTTCTCGAACCCCAAAAATCGTAACCTTGTTTCATTCCCAATTGAAACTCAATTCGAAGAAACAACAATAACTGTCAGTGGGTGTGCACTTTTCCCCGCATAGAAACTAAAAACAAATACGAAATATACGTCGAAAAACAATACCCGGCCAAGTAATAGGGAAATGGGGGAACAAGTAGAGTGTGAAAATTATAACAATTTACCGCAGTCGCAGATAAATTTTTTTCTACACACATTTGCTCGGTCGTTAACTTCGGTCACGTCTATCTGTCTTTGTATGCATTTCACTGTGATTATGTATGGCGGATTCTGTTAGGAAATATTTCGCTATTTTGTAGATTTCTCAAGCGCAGGAAGGAATTGCCTAAAATGGGGGTTCCTTTTTTTTATGTTAGCACTTACTCTGTCGCTGATGGTGCAAAGGGAAGCCCCTGTAGGTAATTGCCCAAATTAAATGCAAGCACTTACCTGAAACGAAAAAGAGAAATTTGTTAAATGTGTTAAATGTAATAGGTTGTGACAAGGGTTTTGTTTATGTTAATTCTATTAAGTATTAGACGGCAATTTGGTACAGAGCATCAGGCTTAGAATGCAAAACAGATGCGGAATGGATGGAATGAAATACAGTACAATACAATACATAGCACATTATGTGCAATGGAACGCGTCCATTTCGCTGATAAAATGGCCGCTATATCGATTTGTTGTGTACCTACCACCATAATTTGGCAGCAAAATTAATTTGAAATTTTATGAAATTGGTTCTGCCGCGAATTTCATATTTTATCAAATGGATTCTGCTGACAATGGTTGTTCTCTTTAACCCCTCAACAGTCTTTCATAATTTTACAACTCCATTAATGATGCATTGCGAAAAATCGCTACCAATACATTCATCTGCATGTCTGACATCTGACTAATTAACTGGTTGTCGCCGGGGGCACGGACAATCACAGGAATCACAAAATGTCCGCCACGAATAAATGCGGTTATGACACAACAACTCTCGTGTTGCTGGCGGTCATTGATATTTCGGATTTTGGCCGCCACCGCACTCAACTGAAATCCAGGAAATCAACTTAAGAATCGTGATGCCCCACCTCAGTGGACTCAACGGTTATTCGCTTTGTCCTCGTCCTTGGTTCTTCTTCTTCAGTTATTGGTTCCAATTTTGCGTGCACAAAAGCCCTGTTCATGTTTTGTTGCATCCAACCAATTTGTGAGCAGATAAGGAATCGGCCAGCGCGCTATATGTGAATGAACTTCAGCGTCAACTGTTTCACGCATTCCAAAGCATTTCGTCAAGAAAGACAAAAGCCAATTCGTGATTGGGTTTAATTTGTTTTATGTTGATATGATGATACGCACGGTTCTAATGACTATTGTTTGCTACAATCAGTGCGGTGGTTTGTTATTGTTGCGCTCGCCAGGGTATACACACTTGAAATGTAATTTGATCCGTGTGGTGTAACTATTGAAGGCAAATATTTTCTGTCGTCTCTGTGATTGCTTAAAGCGATTCGTAACAAAGAGTTCTGTCGTCTATAAGGCAGTGAACCAATTTCCCTTTTGACAGTAAAAAGTCCAGAGAGGGTTTTTTTTTATATAGAGACTGACGTCCGTGTGTGCACTCGTAACTCGAGAACGGATCGTTCGATTTTGGACTTGATGGATTTGTATTTGCCCAAGGAAGGATATAAGCTACCGCACTTTGAAAAAAAAAAAGATTGGATAGAAAAACGGGGAGTGTCACTTCCAATACAACAAAAATTATTTTAAATTTATAAAATTATTAATTAATTAATTAATTATTAAACGAATTTCGGCGGAACAAAGTTCGCCAGGTCAACTAGTTTTAACGAACTTATCACGCACCGAGTTCGTTGGCTCTAACTTAATTCAGGAGATTATTTTTGTAAAACAGAAATCCTCATCTCTGGTGAGTTTTTTTCGGGCGTTCTCTATCTATTTGTGTAAAATATTTCCACGAGGTAAAAGCAAGTGTTGTTCGTGCCAATATGCGAATAATATTCTGCATGCAAATCCTAAAAGATGACTGCATTTTAATCCCAACCAGAGGTTAATTTACTTAAAGGGAAAAATAAAACAAACCTTAATATATGTGAAAACTTTGAAAAATGTCTGTACGCCAATTGGAATTTATAATAAAGTATAGAAATTTGAATATTTCCGTGGAATAAAAAAGGAGTTGTCGCACCTCATGCAGCTGACCTGAGGTCGAAGTTTACACAAGTAGATATTTATTTGGTCAAGAGAGATCATCAGCACAAAACAAGCAAATGTCACTTTGGCTGGAGTTATAGTTGTTTCGAAGAAGAACAATAATTTATCATCAGGGTCCTTTGACAAATTGATTTCTTCGGACTTTAGGTTTTCTATTTACATATTGCTTGTAGAAAAATATTTCCTAAAAGTGAGCCCCGAACCACAACGTCCATTGTAAAAGCCCCTACCACCTGCAGCGATTGAAGGATAGGTACAATGAACGCGACATTTATTAAATGCAAGCAGCAATGCATTTCTGTTGTTGGAATATTTTGTTGTATCGGTTCGTTTTTACAATTTTACCGTTCTCTCTCTTCCTTGTTGGCTTTATGTCGCGTGACAGCAAATCGCTTGACAGCACATCGTCTTTTGAAAATACTTTTTTGATATCAGAGGCCTTGTTACGTTTTTACTCAGCTTTCTCCGTCGTCATTTTGCTGGCACGGATCAATTTTCCAGGGATAGTTTGACTTTATAGATGCAAACATGGATTTATAGGATGTTTTCTTATAATTTATTTCCCTCAGTTCTAAAACATTTCTGTTTTTATTGTTTCGCGTATTTTTCCCAAACAAAAATTATTTCATTTAATTAACTTCAAAAAGGCCAGAATCGGTGTATTAAAAACGAATTTCGTGCATGCTCTTTACCTTGTAATCTCCAGTTGTTCCAAAAAGCTTGACTATATACTTAACACAGACAGTTGTTATACTACAAGATTTCCTTTCAGGTTCCTTACGAAATCCCAAGCGAATTGGCAGCTCATGATATTAACTTCAAACATCATCACATACCCAAGCGGAGAATTGAAACGATTGAAAAAAAAAACACACAGATAGGGAGTTTCGAAAAGTTCATTAATGTGACGTGTTTGCCATGGATCAAGGAAGACCTCGTTATTATTGACGTGCATAGGGACATATTCAATATTTATTATCTGTGACAGCACTATTACCTTTCTCCAGCTCAAAACTTTATATACAGAATCAAGTTAGAAAATCGCTCCACGCTTAACTCTTCTGCTGCAAAATGTTTGTACATAAAGTGACGACTTAGAGCTTAAATGGTTTTATGGATGTATGTTGGCATGGTTTGTAAGATATAGCCTACTCAACAGAGTTCTAAGAGCTGCTGGTCAAGAAAACAACAAGATCAGTGAAGTCAACCGAACGGCCAAAGCGTTCCCAATCGACACACTGGAATATGGAAAAACCATTCATAAGTACATTCTCAGTCTAGTAAAAGGTTTCCTTCATCTCTTCAGGTTTCATGGATTCTCGTGCCTCTGGTTCCTTTCCAGCGTATATTGGCTTTTTGCTTAAAACATATTCACACTTAGTTGGCGCATTGGCTCATTGTGTTGGACTACTACTAAGTGAGTCGATACCCGGAAAACACACAAATTACATCATAAGGTTTTTACCACTGGGCCACCTCTCGCGAACTTTGGACAAGCATCCGAGGGTATAACTGTTATAAAAGAGCTTCTTACTTAGCCGTTTGGAATCCGCATACAATTTTAGTTCCCTTCCATTTGTCCCAAAACTGAAAAACAAAAAAAAGAATAGTTGTGAGAAGCTAGGCCTAGGTACCTACGTACCTGTTGCGCCAACTATCTATTTTTTTGTATAATTAACACTTAGTTTCAAACAACTCATTAAAAAAGATAATAATACGCATTTTTTGCCAAAATCATTATTGCTCTTTCAACCATTCATTCGTCCTAAAATGAAAAACTCGCACAAATGAATAGTTTTAAAAAGCTAAGCCTATTGGGCGTATCTGCCTATATATATAAACTAGTTAGCTATTTATTTTCTACTTCGCAGAAGATGCACCACCCAGTAATCACACAAATGGACTTAAAGACCTAACGTCTTTCAAGTCGTAGGATTTCCTTGAATCAATTGGGTCAACAATAGACCAGGGATGCCCAGCTCGGTCGCAGTATCCTAGATGTGTCCAACTTTGCTTACTACATCAGCATGAATGGTTTGTCTAGTATTAAGCCGAGGGTGAGGACAGGTTGTTAAGTAACGTGTCCTGAAGTGGAATGAAGACAACGTTTAATGCGAGATGGTGCTATATTCTGGTTAGATTTGATAGTACAAGTCGCAAAGAACATTGTTCTTTTGCCTAGACCAAGATCGTTAAGTACTTTAAGGTTCTTTTAACCAAATGGTAGAGTCTGCACCCTTAGAGAACTCACGTCCGATGGGATTAAGACTGCCGTACACTCCTTCCTTGGTCTAACGTTTGGCCCAAAACTTCCATTTGTATTCAGTGGATCACATAAAAGATAAACCCTCGCCAGGTCTACTCCCGCGTGTTTGGGTTTTATATGTCGGACGAATCGATCAACAAATTTAAAACTTTTTAGTAAAACTTCGCAAGAGGTGGACCAGTAGATTTGTTAGATTTAATATTTCCTGGGGTTTAACCGGAAAACACGATTCGGCCCCAGATTCGTTGATTGACTTATCTTTCATATTTCATTTCTCGAGTTTAGATGACGTCAATTAAATTGGTTTAGAATATACGAGCAACAGCCCCAAAAACTACTAAGAGCTTACTTACTTAATACTTTTATTTTAATAGATGTGACTGGAGCATCCTTTATCCCTTCCACCCTTAAACTTCATCAAAATGTCTTAAAAGAAAAGAAGCGACAACCTGTAACCGCCTTTTAGTCCTAAAATCATCTCTTAAACTTCCAAGGGTTCCCAGTAAAATTAATCACAGATAAAAAACCTTTCAAACCCCACAAACAAAAACCCCAAAACCAAAATTAATTAAAAATCACTCTAGCTTCTAGCTTGAAAATTCCATAAGTGAGCCCACCACTCATAACTTATCATCAACATTTCAATGAATATTCATGTTCGTCATTTATTTGAGAAATCAAAACCCACAAAACCTCACTCTCCTTGGCAGCGCTCTATACATTATACAAGTCTATACAACACTTTCAATTCAAAAGTCAGCAGAATGAAAAAAAAATTACAAACATAACATTCCTCGAAAGTCCTTCGTAAATATCTTGACTTCTTGCAATTACACACAATCTCACCCCGATCTTTATAAAAATTCTTCCAACAAACTTGCACAAATTCCGCTTTTTGAATGTCTAACTTTGGAGATGGCGTTTCTAGGAAGGATGGATGTGAGTCTTTGAGAGATATTACCAAAATCCCGGTAAGTTTTATAATGTGTTGTGTTTGGGTGGTAGGGGATTGGTGAGCTAAGGAATTGAATTTCCTTTTATTTTTCCGAACCAATGATTTCTGCCTTTTGATTAGATTTGAGAGGTGTGTCTTGTGCACCATCGCGTACGCGGTAGTGCAGCCTTATGACAGCGGAAGACAGGCAGACACACAGTTTAAGAGGAGTTCATCTCCTGCGTATATTATAAAGGATATTGGATGTGTTGCGGAGATAAACGTCATTTCAATTGGAGGCAAATTGGAACAAGACAAGACACAAATTGGGAGTAGCAGTTTTTTTTTCTCAAAAAGGGGGTGCCAAATGGGCCGTATTCGCTTGGGGCTCGTCTTTTTATTTCAACCACATGCTAATAATCCTAAGGTGGAAAATAAAATGAGCGAACAATTTCCTTCGGGATGCAGTTGTAAAGTATTTCCTTTGGGTTTCATTTTAAGAACTGCCGTAATACTAAGCACTTTTGAAGAAAGAAACTAAATTTGTCCGGCCTGTGGCTGGGAATGGTTTTAGGTTATTGCCCTTAGCCTCCGTTTGACGGCAGTAATTATGACTCGATGAAAGGACCATACCTTTGAAATCCTTTAGACCTCACGACATTCGATTGTAAAACAACAATCACTGCATAAATGGGGATTGCCACCTTGTAGACTTTTGAGTGAAATAAAACATTTTGATTTTCAAGTTTCTGTAATCACATAACCGACGATTTTTCCTGATGCCGGCAATAAGCACACCCTGGGTTACGACGTCAATTCTTAACACTGAAATAAGACCCTCTTTTAGAAGCATCATCTTAATTTATTTACTGTAGTTAAAACCGAGTTTGAAAACCGCCGCAGTCCAAAAGGAAACCAACCAACCAACAGCAACGACCGCAGGGTAATGACCTCGAGGGCAACTAAAGCTGAACTCCTGCGCAAAATTCGAATGGATACTTTAAGATCTGAAAAGCGAAATGGAAGCTACTGCTTCCTGTAGAAGCTACAAGCGAATTGACTTGTCAGATTATAAACTCCAAAGCTCTTGACATACCCGAAAGGGGTTTAAAGAAGTGAACACCAAGATTAGGGACGTTTTCAGACTCCGACATACCACGCATAGTATAAGCCACTACAGCAACAGATTACAAAGTACTCAAAGTTAACTTAAACATAGCTGTCCAAGTCGACTTCAATGACGCCCTATTATAAAGTACAACGATTGTCCTATCGGTAGTCCTTTCAACTGACTTAAGAGCCTCTAAGTCAGACTCGTCAAACAGAACTACCAACTGTTAAAAAAATCATCATGGGATTGCATGCAAGTAATCCAGCTTAAGCCAGTGTGCGATTAGATTGAAATTTTGTGGGGCTCATGCACAAAGTTTGATATACTTTCATTTTTACGTAAATAAATAGTTTTTGACAGTTTGTAAAACATACAAGAAAACAGTACCTGACATTGAGGAAAGTCCTCAAAATCGTCTCAAAAAACAGTACTGATTAAAACCAGGTGGGATGGCGACAAAGATAACGTAAACGTAATTCTACACCGGTAACGTGAAAAGCCAAACGGAGGTAAACCAAATTTTTAGTTTTTAAACGAAGCAAGACCAATTTTGCTTGTTTTCAATAAGCGGGGTTTCAAGGGACAGCATGCGCCCCATACCATCCACTGTTTATGCGTTCTGGTTTGGCCTTATATCAATTAGTGTTTTGGCATTATCTCCTTTCGAATAACGAAATAAAAACAAATTGGCCTTATTTCACTTTTGACGGCAAAATAATGCCAAGTTTATAATTTGGCCTTAAACCACTCGTTTGTTTCAGTTTTTTTTTTGGACGATCGGACGACGATCAACGGAGAATGGAGAATGAATAGATATTAAGGACAGTATAAAGCCAATTGATTTTAACCCCCTCTCGGAGAAACTATTTCAATATGGTTGTTTATTCATATGAACTATTAAAGCAACAAATTTATGGCGACACTATATAGCCTTGTAAGACACCGACTTTGACATAAAATAGACTGCTTAGTCAAAAACCCTATCGAAACAAATCTTTTCATTCAAATGGAGACTTGTACTCGAGGTTTAATTTTTTTTTGAAAGTAAACGGTCATTAATTTTCGGTTTCGAAAGTAAAGCTTAATAAAACACACACAGCGATGCATTTTCGATTTTTGTATTTCATTATAAGGTTTGGACTTTGCCATTAAGTGTGAAATAAAATATTATTCAAATGGCCGCCTCGGGAAGACTCGCAACATGCGATTCTTTTGAGGTAATTTGTAACCGCATTTTCGCACATTTCGGGCGGTATCTCGGCCATAACTTGAGTAATGTTGGTTTTTAATATAGAATTCGGGGATTATTCGCGTAGGCACGGTCTTTTGCGTAGCACCACAGAAATAAATCTAACGGTGTCAAATCGCATGAACTTGGTGGCCAATTGGCGTCGCCAAAACGTAAAATTGCGCGACCAGGAAACTTCTCACACAATAAAGCGCAAAAATGTACAGACCTCTTCACACGACTTTCACTGTCACCCGAAATATTCAATCACAGACACATCTACTCTTGAAACTCGAATAACAATTTGTCCAACAGCCTAATTTCATGTCAAGACTCAAGATAACTTGTGTGACAAGAAAACATAATTATGTAATCGACACGCCTCCCCAAAAGTCCATAGACAATTATATATTCACATCCAAACACATATAGCCCAACAATTATTGACCACAAAAGTCATCACTTCTGCTTCATTGAGCACGAACAGGATCTTCTAGTGACTTGTTCATTAAAACGAAGCTTTCAACCCCCTCAACAAAAGTATTAAGGCTATCATGGTCGGCCATACATTATTCTCACAAACCAACCCACCACCATCTTTGATTCGTCTTTATTTCCGTTCGCCAGAGTATAAAAGAAATTATGTGGAAAATAACAAAACCACAGTTAATGGGTTAGTGCGGCACAACAACCAATGGAACAGAAAAATCAATGTTGAAATGCCCAATTTCAGTTTTCATCGCAAATGTTTGTGTGTTTATGCGCTTGCTGAATCGTGTACTATGTTTGCTTTTCATCGCTGATGCAGTGTACATTTATTCAAATCAGCTGCTTTTTGTGTGGAAAATCAATGAGCGAACTTGGCTTCCCTGCGGTGCAGCATGAGTTAAATGTGTTGCTGTTTTGACGTTTGAAATATATTTCATTTTTTGACTGACATGTTTTTTAAAATGACAAGTGTCAGCTACTTGCTACTTAGAATTATGAGTGTGTTGTTGTGGTCGCACAGCTGCTTGTGTTGTTAAAAGTTAGTACAAAAAACAGCTGAAGCAAAAGTACTGCGTAGAAACAGATTTAAGCTTTTTTGTTTGTTAGGGCGAAAAGTGCGCATATTGTCAGCAACATGTTGCTGTGGAAATGAAAAGTGTATAGCCATCTGTTTGAAGCTTCAATAACAAATACCTATTATTCACATTCACAGTGTCAATTTTTTTTTTTTTGGTTTAATGATGCTAACGAATACAAACAACTAGAGCCGAAATTCCCAAATTGAGTTTACTGCACCGGAAAATATTTTGTTTATGCGTTTTATTGAGAAATCTATAGTCAGGTGGTTTTAACTGCATTTATTATATAATTATGGCGTCTTTCAAAAGGTAAATACTAGTGACAGATCGATTCTATTTCTATTTCTGTTTATGTCAAAAATGAGGTAAGTTTGCGAAGGAAATGTCAACTACTGGCTATGTAAGTGTCCATTTCTCAACAAAAGACGACTGACAAACTCGTCTCTTGATTTGTAAAAACAATAGAAAAGCATTGAAAACTTTTAATTGAGGTATTGCAGAAATGAGTAAAATTTCAGTACGATTTCCTCAAATACCGGGTTGGCCAACGGGGGGGACTGGATTTTGCAAAACATAAATAACTTTTGCGTCTATATAGCTAAATTTAATGAGTATTTACTACAGAAAGAATTAGTAACACGCAGTGTCTTCCATTGATATGAAAATAAATACAATATGGCTTCTCTTAAAACTTCCGAAGTTGGTTGCGTTGCATTTGTACAGCGGTTATCGAACGTGGAAGTGCAATTATATTAAGGCTTTAACAAAATGGGCCTTACCAATAATCGTAATTGTGAAAAAATCTAGCTCGGAAACTGAACATGATTATTAATATGGCGCAATAAGTATATGTATAATTTTTGGAGCGTACGTGTTAAATGTAACAGACGCAGACCCTCGCATTGTGGATCGTTTTGAAACATTTTCCATCATTCCGTTCAGGGTTTTTCAGAACAAAACTGCTTTCGTAGACTGGACTGCTGAGCTAGGGGTCTAAAAATTGATCACCCGGAAATACACAAATTACAACTTAATGTTTTTTTACATGACATTTTTTTCCTCATTAAGAAGGACACTCCCTAAAACATTTCATTACACCTTCTCACCAATTAGTTCAGCTTCACTTGCACAACATGTTACGAAACTGAAAGCCACAAACACTTCACATCGCACACATTATAAGTGGCTGAGCTGACCACTGCATACAATGTTGTTACTAATTTGTCAATAATGACTGACTAACAGACGACAAGCAAAACCGCAATCCTTTCATATCCCAAGTCATCAACCTTAGTTTTCATCAATTACTTTTGAACAACCAAAAGCACTAGTGAACCGCTGAACAACATCCACTGGGCAACTAAGTGCATGTGCTGCCCGATAAGCCTCAAAAATAACAATTATTACAACGCTGCGTGCATGCTGCCTAAATGTCTACAGGGGAGACATGTTTAGCTTTAACGTTGTCACCTCGTATTGACATTAAAATCATTTGCGCTTTAATCGCACCGAATGCAAACAAAGAGCCAAACACTTAAACGAAAAACAACGAAAAACCGTTGAATGTGGTGTGAGCCGCGGGCGCATATGATGTCCTAAACTTTACAGTTTACGTTCTTAGTACAAAAAACAATTTAGCTGCATCTCTATCTCCCTCTTGGCGAGAGCTTTGACATTGTAAAATGTACTTATCTCCGGTCGTCAAAATACACACAGCCAGCTTATCACAGTTCAGCGATTATGGAACAATGTCGACAAGTCGTGGGGGTATTCAACTCCTCACGTGGCCATACCATGCGATGGGTAATTATAATTATGTTTAAAATTGTTCTTCTTTTTTGCCTTATTAGCAAAGATACGATGTAAAAGCCCTGCTGCCGGTTGTGTAATTGCGATTAGCTGTGCTTATATTGTACGGTAATGTTGTATGATTGACGGTGGGAATAATGCTAAGAGTCGAAATGTTCATGGAAATTAATGAAAATAATTCATAATGCTCAGATGTGGTTGTTCCCATATTAATAAAACTTAAATAAGATCAAGGTTCGCTTTAAGTGTCGCTGTCATAATGAAGGGCAGACGTGAAGTTTTGCTTAAATGGTTTCACCAAAATCATTTAAGTATATTATAAATGCCATGAAATGGTTTGTTAAAAATGACAAATAAATGTTCGATATCACACATAAAAAAAAACGTTAGTGCTGCTGAGTGGTGAGAAATTGACCTTTTAAATATTGGAAAACATAGTTCTGCACGGTACCTCCGAAGGAAATTTGTATGACTTGAAGAAAGCAAACATTTCTTGAATTTAGTAAGATGCGTTGTAGACCTACCGGTAGTGTTGATGAGTCGTGGGAAAATGCCCTTTTTTGGGAGTTTCGATGATGAAAAGGAAGAACTGTCTCGTGGGAAGGGAAGGAGGAAAGTAAAAATTAGTCCTGAAGGTTAACTCTCTGGTTAATTCCATTGGAAATTTAAACAACTTAAAGAAAAACAACAATTCACTGCAATTTTAACTTTAGAAGTATAGTTTAGTGGTAAACAAAAACCTTCTCGCGCGTTCTAAGTATCGTTGTGAGGAAAGTATGGAAATCTTAACAAAAAAGGAAACAAATAATTAGCCGAGGGAAAAACTATCCCAATTGCATCAACACTGGTAGCCGCCAATAGGGTGCAACTTGATGTTCAATATTATGTATAATTTTCAGTCTGCCACAGATTCGATTTCAGTGATATTTCAAATATATAATTTGTCGATGAATTTTTGTCCGCAATCCGTCATCGTTTGTTTGACCTTTGGACAATTGCAACGAAGTTAGCATAGATTCTCAAAACACAGTATGCACTGCACGTGTCCTTAAAATTAGACATAAGCTCGATGCAAATGATTGCAATCCCCTTCACATTCTCTTATAGATTATTTTTTTTGTTTAATCCACGATCCAAATGCAAACACACGCTATCAAGTTGGTTGCCAAATATTTACGGTATCAATAGCTGGCCACTGCAATTTCAACACCAAATGTCCTGCCAACAAAACCGACCGCAAATTGGAGTTGAAACGCCCAAAAACCAACGACATTGCAAATAATGCATAAATTAAACCGCAGCTATGTGATGCGTGTGGAAATTTATTTGCAGATACTCTTTTTTTCTTTACGCTCCATGGGAAGGCAAAAGCAGAATTCGATCGTCCGCCACCCAACATCCTTTCCTTTGCAACGAACAGGTGTATGACAAAAGCAAAGCGACAGACATCCTCCCACATACCTATATGCACAGTGTTGAGAGGATATTGAGGGATAATTCTCTTTTCCTTAATTGGTAGCAGTAAATTTTCACACTTTCTGCACTGTTGATGGCGAAGCGGTTAGACATAGACAGGCGTATGTGTCTACTGAAGGAAAAGTGCAACCTGAGTCCTTGCAGAGTGTATATACTCCTATACATCTCTCACCTCACCACACACAGTGATTTTAAATTACAGGCTTCTTTGATGTACCTGCAGGCGTTTAAGTGGAGTAGTGCGATGTGGTTGGGCTTTATGCCGTACAGATGTAAAGATACATTCTCAGATTTATCTGAACTCCCTTTTCAGGACTGGGCTTTTCTGTTACAAAAACATACAAATATACATATAGCTCATCGTCTGGATGGTTGATCGCCGGAATACCGAGCAATGCGGTGTCGACAAAATTTATCTTCATTGCAGATTTATATTGCTCTCACTCCTCTGCCTGCCTAACTGCATTATTCTGCAGTCACTCTATGATGCTATATCCTTGCATAGCCTTAGCCTTTGCTTGTGCACTTACCTTATACCTTCCGCTTCCCTTTTGACGTTATACAAGTACACATATATAATATATATATGTAACATTCACCACACGAAATGAAATCCTTCGGGGAGCTCTGGAGTGAATTCTGGCCTCGTGGCCTTGTTCCAACTTTCAGGAGGAATGTTAATAGCACCGCCACTACGAGCAGTGGCAACCAAATGTTTGACTTGGGCTTTTGTCCACACAGAAATGGGGAAAAAAACAAACAAAAAGCAGGCAAAATGGAAAGTGTACAAGAAAATCTATACATTATATGCAAGAGGAGGAACGTTTTCAAGGACTTGTGACGCATGAGATAAAAAGATGCCAGTGGGTGTGTTAAATCGCTTATGTTAAGGATTTATCCCCACCAGCTCCTTTGTCGCCATACCTAGTCCTTTCATTATTGTAATGTGACATTTATAATATTGAAGTCAGAGAGGTTGCAAATGCCGTATGACAGATGTGAACGCTCATTTGTGCTGTGTGCATGCCTTGCGTATGGAAAAAGGATGAATTTTCGTTTTGACTTTTTCCTTCGACTCCTTCGAGGAGAATGTAGCCAGATGGGAATAAATCGGAAAGGAAAACAACATGTGAACTGGAAAAGCGGGTATTCATCATTTCAAGCGAAACGAGATCTACTTTGATGCTTAAGGTGCTTTAAGGTAGCCCGGGATAGGGCACAAAGGCAACTAGTTCAAAGGATGTTTTTTTTTTCGTTTTAATGAAGACTTTCTCTCAATCACAGCTTTAAATTGGTATCTTAAAGAATACGCAGAAAGGAGGAAGGCCAGCTAAAGTTTTGATTGCACAGGGTGGCTTCGATTTTATGACGTTTTGGATTCGCTATACCTTCGAAGTGCAAGAGGTTTTGAAAGATAAAGTTTGGGGGCCATTTTCTCTTTTATTCGTATTTCTTTTGAATACGTTGACCGATTACGATGATGTAAAAACGAGATATTATTTTATTAAGCTCTGTACTTTGTCTAAGGAAACCATAGAGATTGGGTGAGTAGTTTTGCAGTGATGCGTTAACATATCCACAAGCAACAGTCATAAAATAATTGTATCCAGAGATAAAAGTTCCAGAAAACAAAAATCAAGGCATGGTTGGTTGGTTGGTTTAAGTAGCTGTATTCCCGTCTTCTGACGAGGGAAAAACACAAGTAACGCATTAAGCGCCGTTTTGAGACCACAACTAATGGAACCAGAAGATAAAAGGGGGAGAAGGAAGTTAAGGGAGCTCAAAACCAGCCTGTGCAGTTGAGAAATTTGATGATTTTGTTGAAATGGTTTGTTTGGATGGCCGAAAGGTCATCATAAAAGGGATGACCTAGTATACTGAGTCTGGTTTTTGCTAGTGCCGGACACTCACAGAGAAGATGAAACACTGTTTCACTCTTGTTTGTGTCAGCGCAGCTACGGCAGTGGGTGTTATGAGGGATGCCAAGCTTGGCCGCGTGAGTTCCTAAGGGCCAATGGCCCGTACTGATTGCCGTTAGTCGGGCGACATCTACACGCGTTCTAGCTAAAAGGTTGTTAGTTCTGACATCATCTTAGGTTGGCCATATCTTTCTTGAAATGACACAGCTCGTCAGGTTCACCCATCTCGTCTCCGCCTAGCATAGCTACTACAAATCTTCTATCAATAAAATCTTAACTCTAAACAATAACGATATATTTACATACAAACACAGTCCCATCAGTTGTTGCAGAGCTCCACTTAAGTTGTACATACTTTCCGAAAACCTGACAAAGTGTTTGTAAATTGGTAAGGATCACACGAAGCCCTGCAAAATGTTTTCCATTTCACTAGGGATATCAACCCTCCGTCGTGCATGGATTGTATAAATTTTAAAATTCAATACATCCACATTGTGAGCAGGGAAAGTGGTGATGATCCAAGCTTGAGAAGAATCTATACGAAACCAACTACCTACCACCTACTGCCTCTGCATCGGTGCAGCGGATATCCCTAGCCAATTCGGATGACCTTTCAAGTTTATATTAAATTGCTCCACATTATATATATATATTATATACTTATAGGAACTTCCATTCGAAGAAAGTTTTCGGAAGGAATTTTATTGAAATATTTAAGCGAAAGGATGCATCGTGAGTGCTATGGGATAGCCTGATGGATAAACTCGGGTAAAGTTAGGAAAAACTTGAGATTAGTGGACTACTTTCAACTCTGGCATTGTAACCATATAGTCGAATGTCCTGTGTCACTGTGTGAACTGTTTAATTGATTTGATCCAATTTTTAACGGATGTGCTCATGTTTCCACATTTCTTTGCATTGCCATTTGCTGTTTGATTTACGAAATGTTCTTATAAATATTCTGCTGAAGGAAAAAGTGTCGGCCGAGTTTGCAGCTTCAAGTTTGAATCGAAATCTTTTCAATGACCGTTCAACTGTCAAAATGCCTACACCTCCTCCGAATTTATCATCCACTTGAACAGGAAACAAGAAAATAAAGATGACACCGCATCTTATCTCAACTTATATTTACCACCACCATAGCAGGTGACTTTTCTAAGTATTCTGTCAACTTAAGTACGAGAAAGTATATGAAATTAAAACTCCAACGTCCATTAGTGGAGTGTAAGTTAAACCATCTATTGTTTGTTTTTTTTTCTCAGAAAGTTCTTGGGAAATATGGTATATGTCAGCGATGGCGAACCCATGGCACGCATGGCATTGGAATATTACTGGCACGTTACTAATTGAGAAATCCGATAGCACGTTTGAGCGACAGCATCAGCTGTCTACATCGATTTAAGTTTTCTTCTTTTTTGCCTCTCCTTCGATCTTATTACCAAATTCGGGAATTTTTAAATTCTCTTCTTGACGTTCATATGCGATGGAATCAATCGAGCTAAAAAGGCTGTTAAGCAATACGACGAAGAATGCCAATTCCAAAATAATGGAAACTTGGAATTCAATTCCCGACAAATACAGCTGCTTGAAAAAGTTGGCGTTTCCTGTATTGGCAATATTTTCGTCTAGGTATGCGTGCGAATCAGAGTATATCCATTATAATGAGTAGGGACACTCTCGACGTTTTCGTTATCAGAAATGAATAACATTAAAGATTCGCTAAAAAAACCGTTTGTCAGATGTTTCCAAAAGTGACAAAATACAGCCCTGATATAAACTACTTGGCATCAAGTTTGCAACAACAAAAGGCACCCTAAAATAGTTCGTTCATTGTTTAATGTTTTTGTTATTTTGGTTTGTTTCTCTGTTTTTTGTTAATCTGAAATTTGTTTCTTTTATTTAAAATTAATTAAGAACTGTTAATTTCAAAAATGAATTATATGTTTACAAATAAAATGCTGCGCAGTGGAAAATTATTAATTTTTGTTCCTAGTAGTCACTAGAAAACTAGATCAAGACTGTATAATGGCACGCCAAAGGCACTTCAAATAATTTTTTTTTTAAATGACACGAAGATCTTAAAAGGTTCGAAATCCCTGGTATATGTAATCCGTTGCGACCATCATCAGCAAATAGAGACAATTTATAGAGATTGCGAAACAACGAAGGACAGCCGCTGTATTTACTTAGGCTATGACAAGGTGCAAGTGGAGTGTATACAAAACACATCCCTTGTACACAATTTGAATGGGAACTGTTTTAATTACCCACTATTAGGGAAATCTTCTGGGTTTCGGTTGTTTTTTTGGTGGTTTATGTTGACTTTATTTATGAATGAATGTGGCTTTGTGTAGTGTAGCATCCTTGATTTCAAAACTGTGGCTGGTTGATAATACACTTGAAGGCATTTCGTATAACCACCAACTGAACGCTTGCAGTGAATTTATTATTGCGGCGCCTTCCTGTTAAAGGCAATGAGAGTTTAATTAAAAATTAACAAATGAACGAGAAAAATACAAAACCACACAGCCATGGTGGTGTGGAACTATTTTTTAAATAATTAATTACAGTTAATTACGTAGTAGGAAAGGTGTCTGATGTGGTTCGGGAAATTATTAAAATTCTGTAAATGATTCACTACCGGGAGCAGGACTTCAACGTGAATAATAACATCAGTCAGTGGGCAAATCGTTGCATCCATGAGCGACCAATACGTACAAACCATAAACGAATTTCGTCAAGAGTTAGTCAGTCTTTTGGCGATAAAAACAGCGTTAGTCGCAAGCATTTGTCCAATGCAACAATGTGTGTGCCGTTGCACCGTCCTGTTGGAACCACATGTTTTTCAATCCCAATTCATCAAGTTGCGGCAAAAAGAACTCGTTGATCATTGCTCTGTAGCGCTCACCATTCACAGTAACCGTTTGGCCCGCGACGTCTTCGAAGAAAAAAGGTCCGATGACTCCTCCAGCGAAAACAGCACACCATACAGTGACTTTGAGCGGGTGTAATGGCTCTTCGTGGGTTACACGCGGATTTTCAGTGCCCTAAAAGCTAAACGTCGCAGTGTTTCACCAGTAGGCGTTGGACGGCTAGGAAATCTGCGACGAAATTCACGTTGTGCCAAAGTCACCGACCGATTATTGCTCAAATAAATAGTCACCAATATTTCGCGTTCTGGAGCAGTGTAGCGTAACATTATTAACGTGTATTTCGCATGTGTTTACTACACAAATGTCAAAACAGAACTGACATTAGGGGCCAATCGCAAAATTTATAGCATTTTCTGATAGGAGGATTACTTTTGCGCCACCTTGTACAAAACAACTCCGTAAGAACTAGGGGTCTATAAACACATTTTGATTGTTTCGCACAGGGGTATTTTATCGGCGGTCGCCCTCTATGCTCAGACACTATCCCATACCCCAACCACCACAAACCAGGCTGATGATGTAACATGATTTTATTGCAGGCGCATAAATCAACATCAGCGTCCATTAAATCGTGGCTAAGAGGTGGTAAATGTGCGCGCGAGGCATGGGAAAGGAATGTTAGATAAACCCTTGGCAAGCTGGCGACACACACACAGATAGTTAAACTGGAACGCAAATATAAAATTTGTGTGCACAAGTAAAAGGATACTAAGAACAAAAAAAACACATTTGCACATGCAGAAATAAGGCACTAGATGTGAGATGGTATGTTGTCAATGAATGTGCGGTTTGGTGTATGACTCATCACAAGGGTTAGTACTACGACGCGTGGCGTTACATTTATATCGTCGTCGTCGTTGTCGTCGCACACCTACCCCAAGCTGCGGAATATATATGCAACAAAAAAAAACACGACTTGATGGATGGAGCTATTTGCAGGTCAGCAGATATTGAATCTATTTTATGTGGTTTAGTGGGTGGGTGGCCTGTTATTGAATACTAAAGTATGAGCCCTTATAGTGCAGCGGCCGCCCCCAGCCAGAAGGGTGACATGAAGCGTTGCCCAAGTAATATTTATGGGCGATGATGCTACTGCTCTGCATTTTTATAGTCATAACTAAAGTCAGGAGGTTAAACGATTTTTATGAGAATTTGTACAAGCCGGCAAAAGCCTGTGAAATATTGTAGCAGGGTGTGTTAAATAAAGACGAATTGACGGTTAGAATGTGGATTAGTAGGGAAATATTGCTTTTTTACTCTTGTCAGTGTATGGCAGTGTTACCCGAAATGATTATGCAAAGGAATGGACAAAACGGAATGGGGTGGGAAACAAATGCAGTACAGATTTTTTTGAAATAAAATAAAACACTCCTGTAGCTTGGTACAGGAACTGACTTTATTCGAAAGATCACTTCATGATGGCATTAGCTGTTTCAGTATGATATTTTCGCACTGTGGTTCAAAATTCCCTTCTTTTTTTTTTGTTGCAAAAATCACAACTTTGGAAGGAATGAAAATATCACTAAGATTTTTTTTTCCTTGAAACAAATTCCCAAGGCTATCGAAACTGTATGTAAATTTTGAAAAAAATACTCTACAGAGCGTTACAGATTTTTCGGCTGATATATGATTCTCTTTTAGAAAATGAATTTAAACGATTTTCGTACTTTTAGTACAGCCCCAAGCATCGCGGATCTTTTGAAAAAGTTCCAAAATCAAACTGACCAAACAGTGGATGGATAAAGGTAACGAAACAACCCCTCATCTGGTTCAACAGAATCGGCTTCTTTTCGATATTTTTGGTTGTGTCCTTTTGCAAATTGGATACGATAGGTCGATTCTATATCAGTTTGTTTATTTAACACTTTTCCGTCTATCATTATAAAAAAGAATTGATGTCGATCCATCACGTTTTTTTGCTAGTTACAGTCGGTCTTCGATTTTCGATTTGGTGCGGGATATTGCTGACAGTTGGATAAGTGATATCATATCAGTATCTTTTGCGTATTTAAATGGATTTGGTCTACAATTCTGATCTGATAATGGTGTTGGATTTTACAATTTACCTTTTTTAACGATGGAAATGAAGATCCATCAAATCCAAACTTGCTTAACATGTTTAGATTTGTTGGGAATGATTGCAGTTCCCGATCTTCTGGTTATTAGAAGACAATACAAAATTAACCCAGAATTTGGTATCTGGTTATCCATCTTTACAGGACAAGTAACTCAGTTTACCATCTGATGCACCAGCCTTTATTTCTAATTTTGATAAAAACTATCACAAATGAAGTGCATCTGTTTAAAATATGTGTTCGACATCCACCCACCCATTTTGGACTGCATGTACTTTAAGTCGATAATTTAAGGCTTCACCAGTTTTGTTACCAAATACAGACCGCAAACAAAAAACACAAATACTCTCGACCACAAAGAATGTATAGGTGTACCATGTAAACATGAGTTCCCATTGAAGTGCAATGGCTCCTTCATAAATTGTGTTGACAGTCAACAAATAAATTCAATTCTAAATAATAAATCACAGCGAAACAAAGGACCTTCAAACTCGCTCGCACTGCTCTCGGTCTTTGATGCACAATACACTCTTCTCTGTGTTTGCTCGGTGGCTTCCGCATGTGCAAACAGACGGGTTAACAATCGAACGTAATTAATTTAGCAATAAATGATTTATTGATTTGGCATTAGATTTCCTGTTGGTGACAGCCGAGAGATGCGCCTATCGTATTCGAATTAATGCTTAAAACTACAATTCGCAGTTGGTAATGGGTGTAATCAGCGCCCACCCATTTCTGACACGTTTCCGAATTGTTTTTTAATTGCACTTTGTGTTGACTGAGTCAACCGTTAATTTCTCAGTTCTCACTGAAGAAAATGACATTGAAAACAAATTGCCTTTAAAATTGAACGCGCAATTTGTACAAAAAGACAAAAACAAACTTAATCATCCCGCCGACAATCTGAAGCAATCTTCACCTCCTTATGCGGGGTTCAATTTGTCAAGAACCGACATTACCCTGAAAACGCTTCTTTTTTCATTCTATTTTTTGCATTAAAAAAGAAGAGAATATTTATGAGGACCACGGTAAAGTTCATTTTGCATCGCACAGTCTTAGTCCTCCTTAAACGGAAGCCATGACGAGGACTTCTACGCCTTCGTTTTGTTTCTGCACCTCCCTATTTATACGTACTCGCCTGTGTTACAGGGTAAATTTCCTGCTGACGTCTTCTGATGACATTGAAATCAGGAACATTAAGCGACATAGCTCATCAGAAGGGCGTAGGTCGATTCGTAAAAATAAAAAAAATAAAAATCTCATATGCCAAACGATGGAGGGGAATGAACTTTTAATGGTGTTTATAAGCCGTCGATATGCGAGGATATTTACAATTCCACGGGTAAAATAAGTGTGTTTGTCAGGGGATATTCAAATTACCTACTTCGGCATGATTCAGGACGAATATTTCTTATTTTGCGCTGACGAATGGGGCGGAATATAACAGTCTTCGTTGAAATATGAGGACGCAGCTTGAGAGTATTTTTATCAGCGATTTGTATGAGTTCTTGAAGTTCTCCTCTCTAGGGGAGGGCACATTGGAAATATGTCGTCAATTGTCTTTGGAGAATGTGCGCCTAAAATCGAGCAACATAAGTGTATCCTTGCAGCTGTAACTTATTTTGGACATGTTAGTTTTCTAGACAATTTTATGCAACAAAATGTTGGCGCATAGGTCCATATATAACGCTAGCCTTAGGTTCGTACAAGTTTTAGGTTTCGTGAATTTCGATTACAGCGACGAATAGAAAGGCCTATAAAATTATGCCGACTCCAAACGGCTGGTTAGTGAAGCTTTCTAGGGACAGACGGACAGACGGAGTTTGTAAGATGGCGCAGTCGGAAAAACCTTCTGATGTAATTTTTGGCTCTTCTGGGGGTTGCACCTTGAGACTCCGCGATTCATTTTCCATGCTACTAACCATTGATAAATAAACTATAATAAACTCCCTACTAACAGTGCGAATGCAATGCCTTTGAATTTTTGCGACCATGAAAAGAATCCCCATGAAATTCCGTGAGAGTAACCCAGCTTAAGCACCCACATTATAATTGTTTGTATTGTAATAAAATAAGTGACATATTTCAAGCTTTCGGCTAAGCTTAAGTAGATTTTCATCCATTTTTGACATTTGCTAAGTTCACATAATCCCATTAAAGTTGACACTTAACACTGGAACTGAAGTCGACATCTACGATGTTAGACAAATGTATGTTCAACTATGTATATGAGGTTTGATTTCAATTTTCACCCACTTGACAGACTTGTTCTCCTAAGAACACGCAAACAAAAACAACGAAAAGGTTTGAGCTACAAAAAGGTTCAACAATTTTTTTTATTTTTTTAACCTTACAAAACCTTATAAACATTAGGTGCAGTAGGGAGGTACTACTGCACCTAATGTTTATAACTTTCCGAAGGTAAAGTGCACAATAATACTACAAAACAAAATAAGTTCTCACAGTCGTAAATTACATCTTTTCGAAATGAATGCAGAGTTCTATTTGACCTCAATTCGAGGTCTCACGATCTCGAATGAAAAAACACGAAATCGCAATTGAAAACACCATTTGTTATGACGATTTACGTACGATTAACTTGATACACCTTCTAAGATGTCGCCTCGGTTCCCCTAGCTATTCGTATGTAATTCGGAAATCTAACTTTCGGTTTCAATTCACATACGCCTCCTGAGATTCGCATGTTACGGTCGCCATCTTACCTCATTTTCCATTCGCATGTCTGACTTCCTAATCATATAGGCATACATCTAACACATGCAAATCGTCTTTTCCATACTGCGAATGATGAAAAACTTTTCTTTTACAACGAAAAATCATGCCGTGCTTACATGTAGACGGATATTTTGCTTTCCCGCTTTTACTACTGTTTTGATTGGGTTTCTTCTTGTTGCCATTGTTCAGTTTGAAAAAAAAAAAAAAAAAATTAAATCGTTACGATATACGTAACACAAAAAGTGGTTAGGCGAAAAACTGAACGTAAGCGTCAATTTTAGTCAATAATAATTTCCTTGCAGGGAAAAATTCAATGACGTCATTACATATTCATTTATGACAGAGAACGCGTGAAATTTAGACTTGAATTATGTACTTTGAATGTGAAATTACGGAGGCCAATTGGGCTCTCATGGGCTACACGTTACACAAAGTGAAAAATTCATTCATTCTTTTTACCAAATTATTTATTCATTGTGCAGCATTCGGCATGAATGGCAGCAAAATTAACAATTTATATGTTGCCCTTTCTCAATACTAGGCGCGTTGTATTTGGTTTTTTTGTTTTAATTTATAATAATTTATTTTTTGAATGATGGTTACACAGGTACTCATCTTATTGTTGTGCGAAGAGATATAAGATTGCATTAGGGTATATCGACTTCATGAAGTCGACTTGACTGCGTTTCAGAGTATGACATATGTGCCGACGCAACTCGAATCAAGTCATTCCATTCGGAACTCCTGGTGAATTTTATAATTTCGTACAGATGAGCTGCGTAATCTACCAGAAGCTCTAGCAGTCACAGGAGCTACTGATCCATCCTCAATTATGGCAATACCACGGAAGGACATTGTCATGTCCATTGATAGCCAGGCGGCTACAGAAGCAATAGCTGTGATATCGAAACTTGTTGAAAAAGTGTCTCAAAGATTTCAAAGACCTTTACTCACAGGACGACGAAAGGCACTGTTATGGGTACCCGGCCAGATTTGAGTGGTGGGAAATGAAGTCGCTGACAAGCTAGGGAAATAAGCTTCCTCAATCGAACCTGTGACGGCCGATAAATCATAAATACAATATCGAAAGATAAGCATCGTCAAACTGAAGTTATCTATTTAGATCCTTCTGTCTAAAGCAACTCCTAGTTTTACAAGTTAGATCAAGATGTGAATATTGCTTTGACATAATATGGAGCTCGGTCATAAAGCATTTACTTAACTTTAGACGATCATGCATGACTGCGACACTTAAACAACTCGGTGACACACCTACTCTACATTTTTTGCTTTTCGAATTAGCAACAATTTCTCCAGCGGCAACCAATTTGACAACTGAAAGCTGATTTGTGCTCATTATTGTTTGCATTTACATGGCCAGGCCCGATGGTTAGACTTAAGACCCCTAGATGCATGCATGTCGAGCTGGGGTTTGGTGTGGCATATCAGCGTATACGGACATAGGGACCTACCTCTTTAAAGACTTTGCGCCAAAACGTTTACGTTTCACCAAGCCTATGTTACTTTCTACCACAAATTCGATGACTGTTTTCCGAATAGTCTCTTAAAATTGAGGAATTTGTTGGCCGTTTCGGTGTTAGACTAAAGAGTTTCGTAAATGAATAAATAACCTACGAGCATAATCTTCAGACTTTCAAAGTAACTTCGAGCTCTTTTATGTTGGCATTGACAATGCACACTTCAAAAAATGTCAAAAGATTATCGTCTTGCGAAAAACAAAATGGCGTTCATTTAAAATCAAACCAATATTGTTTTTTTTTTTTGTTATGATTTATCAGCCAAATAAGAAAGAATGTACATCGTTTATTATTCAGTGAATTGGCAGCACAGTTTCAGAACACAAAAGGCACCTGACACTGGCAAAGTGTGAGCTCATGGGTACTCAGGATTTGTGTTTATAGTGAAGAATGGAATTTGAGTCTAGTAAGTGCACCTCCAATGCAAACAACATCAAAGGGGATTTGTGGTAAGAAGGACAACTACCGAATGAACGCAAAGAAAAATTAAAACAATTTCACTTGCTTGAAAACCCAAATAATGCACACTCCCTCAAATGTTACCTGCAAAAACAAGTGACAGTCTCCTCGACATCCAAAGGTAGAGTTATTTGTGCCGCATGCCTGGGTACAGCTCTACCGGGTATATTCCTTGATCGACCACTGTTAGTCGAAGAACTGGCAACTGGAGTTGTGGGTGTTGAATCCGAATCCAGTGGAACCGCAGAGTAGCGCACTAGAATTGCCCGACTAACCCGATTACTGCCGGTCAAATTCGATATGGCCCACATCATTTTCGCAATAACAATTCAGTTAACCGCGAGTTCTATATATGGTAAAATGCACAGCAACCGATTCAGTGGTTTATCTAGGTCCCGTTCGATGTATCCTAGATGGAAGGCGCAGCGACTTCTCACCCACGTCAAAAGTTATTTACGAACTGGGATTTCATTTCAGTTGCGAGACTGTAATGCAATTGAGGTTAACTGGTGGAGAAGCACCCGAACTGCAAGAGAGAGGAGGTGTAAACTGCTAGACAAGAGGGTTGTTTGCGCGAATCATTTCTTATTCTGTTCTGCGATTGCAATCTGCAATGGTCGCTAATTAAATTAAATGTCAAGGATTGGGGTGGGTGGTGGAAACGAAATGCAAATGCAGTGAAACAGAAAACCCCCCTTAATGGTTCCCTAAGTTGTCAACAATATTGAAGTGGAAAGAAAAAAGAAGCGGAAAAAACTATTAATTGAGTGGCCCATGTGGCTGAGAAACCCTTGCAGTTGGTGTGTATAGCAACGGACATGGCATTCACGCAGAAAATCGCAAAATTTAATAAAACTGTTAAACCCGTTTAGTTGGTTATTATAGTCATTCGGTAGGTTTGCATAAGCAGAAGTGCGAGAATCAAAGCTTGCGAATAGTGGTGCGATGTTACAATGCAATGACAGTGACAGTGTTGTTGATGACTGTTGGATAAAATGTATTCGGGGGCTTGAAAAGTTTGAGTTGCACGGATTGTGGTAGTATTTATAACGTACTAACGAAAAATAAATTATCCCAGACTACTATAACCTTGTACAAATGTGATTAGTTATCTTTCGCTTGTTATAACGCAAATAGCGAGTTTTTTTTTGTATTATAGCTCCTTTAACTTAGTTATTTAAGTTAGACTTCTCAGTTAAGGAAGAACAAACAAAGTCGTTACAAAAATTGAAACGTTCTGCATTACATAACAGAGCGGATCTCATTAGCTATTTCACAAATGTACCCATTCTGTTGTTTTTATCGTCATCACTAGCACTTTACTAGCTTTTACAAGGCCTTGTTAGTCTCCGATGAGATTTATTGAAAGCGCTTTTGAAGCAAAAGAGATAGTATTGTGTGCCTTCTTGGGATTTGGGGAGCATTCGATAACACATCGCATAATGCAAGGCGTAAATAAAATAACAAAGTATCAAGGTAAATGTAGTATGAACTCCTGGGCAGAAGATCAGCAGAGTCACACATCAGACGGTATCATTAAGGTAAGCACAGCCAGAGGTTCTCGGCGACGAAAAGTTATATTTCCCTTAATGTGAAGTCTTGTAGTGGACTTTAGAAATTGACAAACCATGACATACTCATTATTGCCGGGAAAATTTTGAGATAACCCAATGTGATATTATATACAAAAGGGACTAGAACTAACTCGGAATTGATGATTTCAATTTTGAAGTATAATAATATTTTGTGAAGTAATTTTACTGAAATTGCAATAATCAATCAAATGACTGCGACTTCAGCGATTCCTTTTCTTAAAAAACCAAAGTTCATAATTCATGCTTTTACAGCTCTACGTTTCAGATTTTACTTACAGCACAAGGTTCATGTGAATGAATATATTAACGTTGAGCTATAGAAATTAAGCAAGGTGGAGTGAAAAATAAGAAGGCGCTGTACTAGGTATAGCTTTTCTAGATCTGCGTACCTACTAGATTTTGGCTTCGTTTTTTAACCGTACAATAAGTATGTCCATATTACCAACATCTTCTCGGAGTGAATAGAAATCTCTGCGCAGCAGATATATTTAGTTAACGTAAGAAATGAGGACATATTTCTTTATGCATAGACAGAAGATGAGAAATCATTAAGCGTACCTTTTAAGCTTTAAAAAGGCAATTATAATTGGTAAATAATTGCATAAAATTCTCTGTCATATTTTCTCTCTATTTCTTTTTTTTTAATTCACTTTTAATAACATTAAACACGAAAACACTTGAAAAGATAAAAAGGTTGTTTCTATTCGAAAGTCGATCGAGACATCATGGTAACGTAACGAAATGTCAAAGTCGTCAATTGCTCCTTTTTGTTCATATTCTTGCGTTTGGCATATGTGTAGCCTTCGACACTTTTCTATGCGTTTTTCATTCACTGGATACCTAAACTATAAAATGAATCACTCGAAATTTGCGACCCGATTGATTTCTAAACATTTGTAGTTTGTACATAAATAAATAACAAAAACAACTCCCATTGCATCGCCTTTCTTTGCAGTTGAAAAAATTCCCGAAAACTTAAACAAACTCCACTAGTTGAAAAATTCAAACGTACCTACATAAATTTGGATTGGTAAATCTTGGGAACTCTGAGAAAATACAGATTTTAAAAAGTGCTCTGATATCGGAAAAATATTGGTCCCAATCAAACATAAAAAGTGACCGAGGGCAAAAAAATAGTGCTCTGAGAAGCCCAATTGTTATCGCCGTCTTAAGCTACGACATTTACCCGGCAGGGGTAAATCAGCCATGTGGCTGCACCCTAAAATATTTCTTAATTAAACAGATCTACCTATCCGTCACATTTTTCCATGCTTTTCCTCGGTTGCATTTCCTGGCATTCTTTTTTTTTTTCAATTGGCAGCCAACGAAAGAAGAGCATTCTGCTTCTTCGTGGTATATTTCTCTCTCTGCTAAGAATTTGTTAATTTTCTCGAATTATTAGAATACCTAAGGTAAGGATTAAGATTGCAATGTATTCCACTGTAAAAACTGTTTTTTTCCTTTGTTAGATTTTTTAAGCAGAACAATAAAAAAACACGCTGTATAAACTTGGGTTACAACATTCAAAAATCTTAGCACATAAATGGATATGGGTTCAAAGAAGAACCCAGCAGCATGCGCAACATCAACACCTTTAGCTACGGCGAGCTGCGAGTTGTGCACACGGCCGGATGAAACGTCGGATATGGTTGTTTGCGATGACTGCAGCTGTTGGTACCATTTTCACTGCGCACGAGTAGATTCCCGTATCGCGGACGTCAGTTGGCATTGTGAAAAATGTCGTGAAAGTGCGCCGCAAACTTCACCCACTTCTGCGCATATCAATCAAGAAGAGCCGGCGAAATCAGCAGCTCCATCAAGGATTTCCTCTCGAAGCAGACAAAGGAAACAGCAAATTTTGATGCAACAACTGGAGGAAGAGAAAAAGCTGCGTGAACACAGCGATGCGATCTATTTGGAAAAGAAGTACAAGATTTTATCGGCCAAATAACCCAGCGATGGGTAGATAAGATAAATTCCGCTGCTCCGCGCTCACGTACCCGCGCAGCCGAGCCAGGAGCCAAAACGGCCACTTTCGGTTGTCGGTGTGACTCATGGCCAACCTCACCCTAGCGTTTGCACCCATGACCCAAGAACCAATTTGTTCTAATTTCCGCTCTCCCCCCAATGAAAATAAAATAAATAATCTTTCACCAACTCAATTGGCAACGCGATTCCCAAGGAACTACCCTTGTTTAATGGTTTTCCGGAAGAGTGGCATAAACACAACCCTCTCTTGCACCGATTCACTTCGACAGCAGAAGCAGAGCACCAGGGTAGGCAAGCGGCTAATAGGCGTGCTACCTCAGCAATAGCGGGATGTTCCGCTCAGGATTCTGCTAACCACATGCAGGGTAGACAGTCGGTTAATAGGTTGGTTCCTTCAGCGATGGTAGGGGGCTCCGATCATCATTCAAGCAAACACATCCAGAGTGGACAATCAGGCGTTAGGTATAACAGTGAAGCAGTGGCAAGCGGCTCTGACCGTCAGTCAGTCTACAACAATATTTTTTTTGAAGGCTGCCATACTAATGGACGACGACTAGACTTTTCGAGTGTGCTTTTTAGGATTATCCCTGTAACCCTCTATGGAAATAAAAGGTCCATAAACACCTTTGCTTTCTTGGACGGTGGATCTTCGTTAACTTTAATGGACGATGAGCTGGCACACGCGTTGGACCTGTCTGGCCGATCTGAGGAACTCTGTTTGCGATGGACCTCCGATACAACGCGCGTCGAAAGTGACTCGAGGATCGTTTCTTTGACCATAGCAGGGTGCTACGAAGGATGCCAGAAGTGCCGACTCCGAGATGTGCGTACGGTGCAATGTTTGGACTTGCGGAGACAATCAGTCTGCAGTGAGCTTCTAAGGGAACGCTACCCGTACCTACTTAGCGAACTTACCAATTCTTACCAAAAAAGATGGCGAATGACGAACAGCTCAGAAGTAATTTAAATAAGCAGATAGCGATTCTCCTAATAAAGGGGTACGCCGAAAGGGTTCTGCATCCTAAAGGAGGTCGGGTCTGGTATTTGCCGATATTTGTAGTACGGAACCCTAATAAACCGTCCAAGGTTAGATTGGTTTGGGATGCCGCAGCGACGAGCCATGGAAGATCACTTAACGATTTCCACATGAAGGGTCCTGACCAGCTTGTACCAATAAAAACAGTTTTATATGGATTTCGCCGGGGAAGGGTTGCTGTCTGTGGAGATATAGCCGAGATGTTTCATCAAGTACTAGTGAGAAAGGAAGACAGAAGTGTACAGCGATTCTTATGGAGGGACCGAAAAGATTCTAAGGAGCCAAGCGTTTTCGAGATGAGAGTCATGACCTTCGGAGCAACGTGCTCTCCTTGTATTGCCCGTTATGCAAAGAATCACAACGCAATCCGCCAATAGCATGCCAAGAGCCATCGATGCGATAATAAACCACCATTAGCGTGGACACAGTAAAGGAAGCCATTCAGCTCGCAAAGGATATACGAGAAATTCATTCGAAAGCTGGATTTCACATCAGGAACTGGATGTCAAACTCAACTACCGTATTAGGGGCACTGGAACAGGATGGCAGTCGATCTCTAAGCAAGGCCTTCGGGGTGACGGATATGGACGTCGTGTCAGCCGAAAAGGTACTGGGAATGCATTGGTGTACCTCAGCTGACGTTTTCACCTACGTTTTAAAACTCAATCACCTTAACCGAGAAGTACTTTGCGATGGCAAGATTCCTACCAAGCGAGAAGTCTTGAGGATCCTAATGGCAATCTTCGATCCAATGGGATTTCTCATTTCACATTTTCTGGTCTATGTGAAGATACTGCAGCAAGATATTTGGAGAACGGAGATAGGTTGGGACGAGGAGATACCGAGGAGATTGATCGATGGATTCAGTGGCGAACCCTGCTACCTAGGGCGACAGAGGTACAGATACCGAGATGTTACTCTTCGTAGTTGAGCCAACCAGAGGTTTATGTGCAACTTCATACGTTTGTTGACGCCAGTGAAAACGCATACGCTGCAGCCTCTTACTTCAGAGTTCAGAATACCGACAACATTGACACCACGATAGTGAGCGCGAAGACGAAAGTGGCCCCCCGTCGACCTTTATCTATTCCCCGACTCGAACTGCAGGCAGCGGTATTGGGAGTCCGGCTGATGAATTCTATTTGCAGCGCGCACGAGTTTCCGATTCATCGGTTTCTATGGTCCGATTCAAAGACGGTGCTTTCATGGCTTCGAGCGGACCTGCGCAAATTCCAACAGTTCGTCATGTACAGAGTGGGAGAAATCCTCGAGACTTCTTGCATTTCAGAATGGAGATGGATCCCTACCAAGCTGAACCCGGTGGATAAAGCAACAAAATGGAAGGCTGACCCAGAATTTCAACCACAGGAAGGGTGGTTTCGAGGTCCCCCGTTCCTGCGCAAGGACTCATCGGAATGGCCGCAGATGCCAACAATGGAAACAATGGGTACGGAGGAGTATCGACCACGTTTACTGCAAATTAGCGCCCCCACAAAAAGGCTGCAGCCTACTCGACGTAGAACACTTTGCGACATGGAGATCTCTAGTTCGAACTTTAGCGTGGGTCATTATGTTCACAAGCTCGTGTAGGTATGGACGGGAGCCGCGACCAACCAATGGGCTCATTCTTACATCAACGGCCATTCAACATGCACAGGCGCTGCTTTACGAACAAGCCCAGTTTGCATCTTACGCTGAGAATATCCTTCGCTTGAAAAATAACCAACCCGGAAGTACAGTGTTGCTTGACCGCAAAGCCCTCTTGCCAAATTATCGCCTTTTTTGGACGAGAGAGGCGTTTTGAGGATGCAAGGTCGCATTGCCTTTGCAGACTACGTTGATACCGACTGCAGAACACCAATCATCCTACCGAAGTCGCACCGTATCACATTGTTGATCGTCGACTACTACCATCGTAAATACCATCATTGCAACCACGAGACGGTCGTGAACGAAGTGCGACAGAAATTCTACATTGCGAATATGAGATCTTTGCTGAAATCCGTAAGACTACTTTGCCAAGTTTGCAAAAACCAGCGTGCATCCCCAAGAGTTCCAGAGATGGCGAACCTTCCCCGGGCGAGGCTTGGAGCTTTTTTCAAACCATTCTCTTTTGTTGGAGTGGACTATTTTGGCCCGTTTCTAGTCGCCGTTGGAAGGAGAAATGAAAAACGATATGAAGCACTCTTCACCTGCCTTACCATTCCAGCTGTTCATATCGAGGTAGCACAGAGCTTAACTACAGATTCGTGCGTTATGTGCCTAAGGAATTTTATTGCCCGTCGTGGGACTCCATTGGAAATTTGCAGAGACAGCGGGACTAATTTTAGGGGTGCAGAGAGAGAGCTTCGGGAAGAGTTGAAAAGGGTTGACTTGGGTGGTGTTGCCAATGAGTTTATATCGGAGAGTCTGAAGTGGAAATTTAACCCACCAGTAGCCCCTCATATGGATGGTGCGTATATAAAATTCTTCCTTCAAGTAAATTTAGCGACGAAACTTTGCGAAGCGCCCTTATTGAGGTTGAGAACATAATTAATTCGAGACCGCTGACCTTCGTATCCTTGGAAAGTGCTGACGATGAAGCACTCACGCCTAATCATTTTATTCTCGGTACTTCAAATGGCTCGAAGCCCCCTTGCGATCCCGAGGTAATTGATATGAGGAAGAGTTGGAAACGCTCGCAAGTAATAGCTGACACGTTTTGGAAGAAGTGGGTGAAGGCGTATTTGCCGACGCTAAACAGAAGATCTAAGTGGTTCCAGAAGGTAAAACCCATAGCTAAAGGGGACTTAGTCATCATACTTGACCCTAACTTGCCGAGGAACCGCTGGCCCAGAGGAGGTGTGGTGGATACCGTCATGGCAAAAGACGGACAAGTTCGCCGGACAACAGTTAGAACCTGCAGCGGTTTGTATGACCGACCTACAACCAACTTGGCCGTGCTGGACGTAACTAGGACTAGCGATGAGAAGAGTAAGGCTGATGCCGATTGCAGACAACTTACTGGGGACGGTATGTTATCGGCAGAGGTAAATCAGCCATGTGGCTGCACCCTAAAATATTTCTTAAGTAAACAGATCTACCTATCTGTCACATTTTTCCATGCTTTTCCTCGGTTGCATTTCCTGGCATTCTTTTTTTTTCAATTGGCAGCCAACGAGAGACGAGCATTCTGCTTCTTTGTGGTATATTTCTTTCTCTGCTAAGAATTTGTTAATTTTCTCGAATTATTAGAATACCTAAGGTAAGGATTAAGATTGCAATGTATTCCACTGTAAAAACTGTTTTTCCTTTGTTAGATTTTTTAAGCAGAACAATAAAACAAAACACGCTGTAAAAACTTGGGTTACAACACCAATCAAAGATATGTACCACATAAGTCACTTCTATTGGAGATAGAGCTCTAGCGGACGCTTCTCCATTTAGGAAATTATGTCGTAGCCTATTTTTTCGCTTCGGCACGAATTTTGAAATTTAATTAGTGACTACCTATAGAACTTCCCGTACCCAAGCATTTTAGCTTCAGCTTACACCAACAATCCATAGGTAAATCGTACATTGATACATTTAGATGTAGCGTATAAAATACCCCAAAAAATAATCACAATTTGTACCTACTATATACATGCTCTGCGTGTCAACACCACTGCGACAAAGCTCTTTTTCTTTGACTTTTCTACCAGGTAGGTATACAGTATTCCTACGTAAAGCGTAAATGCTTATAAATAGTTCAAAACAGGCAACTCCGCAGCAAAAATAACAAACAAATGAATTTAGCTCACGGTGATGTTCATAAAAAAAATCGATAAAGTGGAGAACCCACAGTCCCCAATGATGTGGCTTTTTCCATAAAAGAAAAGTGTATTACCCCATCTGCGAGGACAAAAAAATAGATTTCGAAAAAAAAATGAAAGTAAATTGCTGCACAAGTGCATTTCCAGAGCGAGATAGATAGTGATGCAAAGTGCACTTTTCGCAAATGATAGAAATGACCGATAATAGGATCATCTCATGATTTTGATGTTAAATTAGGAAAAAATAAAAGTTTACTTTTCGGCCATAGTTAATGATATTAAATAAAAAATGCAACATACCCCATAAGCCAGTCGACAGTGTCGCGTAAATATTCCGGTATTCGCTCCAGCTTGACAGATGTCCAGAGATTTCGATTTCGAATATGAAAAAAATCACTTTTCTAGATAAATTACACTTTTTACTTCACTATTCACGCATTCACTGAATTAAGAGATCACCCCGTTTAATTTTATGTTTCTTTATTTTGAACTCAACTTTCGACAAGGACGTATGTATTTTGAAAATCGATTGCTAATTAATTTATTTGTGGGAATTCGATACACTTGTTTATTTGTTTTCTCTCCTTTGCAGAGAAAAAGTTTGATGACCAAGAAAAAAAAAAGTCCGAAAAACAATAACAAAAAATATTATTTGTTGTACAACACTATTTATCCCTTTCTAATCTACACAAACTCAGCTGATTAGAAAACACACCAACAACAACAACGAATCGGGCAGACCGAGGCCGAAACCGGTGAAGAAGCACTGAAATTGAAGAAAACTTTAGCCGTAGAAATTTGATCTAGAACGAAATGAAAAATTAGAACATGAATTTGTTTGTATCTCTTTTGATCTTATTAAGGTCGCCAAAACGAAAATCCGGTTCAATATGACAGAACGTCGATGAATTTGCACAATCCAAACAGATTAACGCGCAATAACACCGAAAAGAAAGCCCAAGTACTATAATTTCACTGTTTTTTGTCACTGATAACCATTTAACCTCTCTTTATTCACTTTTCTATTTGCATATTGTCAAGAGAAAAAAAACAAAATAAAGCACAAGAACAAGAAAACAATACACGTTTATTGGGAGCGTTCTGTTTCCTTCTGTTACATGGGAAATGTTCTACTAGTTTTTTTTTCTTTCACACACTGACACAAGAGTTTTGTTTTTTTAATTTTTTTTTCCGATCGATTTCTTCAGGAAATTTTCTTTTTTCTAAGTGATTCGAGCCTAAGTGGTTGTATTTTGATTCAACAAATCGTTTTAGATTTCGATTTTGTAGAAAAAATCCAATTAGAAAATGATCCAATTCGCAGCCGCAAGTACCGAGGACGAGGTTTGCTGGCGATCCAGATACAACAAAACTGCACCTGAGTCCAGAAGAATCCCGTTTTCTACGATTTCATGTGAGCAAGAGTGGGATAGGCCGAACGGAATGACTTGTTCCACTCTAAATTCAAATAACAACGACAAGAGAAGGAAGACGAGTGAATATGAGTACATCTCGCTTACGCCAACCTACGATAGTTGGTTGAATGTGTTTCTTGTGCAGATGCAGAAACGTATGATTTTCAGTTTCGTACCTACCTACCCATATATTTGTTTTGTATTTATTTGCAGACGAGAAATGGTTCTAAATTATGAAATGAATTTAATGAGAAAGATGAATTCATTTAAGCGCATTAGTATATAAGTGTATTCGTTCTTAATAAATGATACCTGGCACTACCTTACCGGTACAGGTTTTGAAAACAAATATATATATCATTTTCGGTGATTTCTTAATTTTTGGTTTATTTTTTCTCTTTGTTTTTTTAGCTATAATAAACTTTTAACTATCGTTTGTTTTTTGTGAACTATTTGTTTTGTGCTCATTAATTTATTTATTTATGTTGCGTATAGGTACTTTTACTGCCAATTTGCATGGGTGTTTGACAGAAGATGTGTTACTATTTTCTCTATAAATATAAAACAAATGCATTTGGCTTCGATAGGTCAGATGTGAGCATTCTTGTCAGGTACCTATCTTAAGTTTTTTTTTAAATTCTATCTCAGAAAAGTAGAGAAAAGCATTCGGCAGCTGTTCAGAAATTGGGTTTTACTGCCAAAATGTTGGCAAATGTACACCGCAACCAATCAAATCACAAGAAATAAAAGCAACCTCGGGATGTTCGCTGTGTTAACAGACGAGCAATACATTTCGGGTACATTTTAAATGATAAAGTTTTCTTAAATTTTGTAGAAATTGTATGAAAAGGATTCTATTTATATAGGGCCTTACCAACAACCAAACCGTAAACTCGAGTTGAACTAATGTCGAAACTAACTATAGTTTCGACTTTTAATTTGTAGGTACCAACAATCAAAGTGCATAATCGGAACTTTAAGGTACATCTGACTTTATAGCAAAATTATAACAGTATAACTCAAAAGCGTTATAATTTTTTTCTGAGCTTTCAAATAATTTGCTGAAATTGGCAGTTGGTTGTATTTTGAGTGAAACAGTAACTCTTTCCCAAGCTTGGTTTTTTGACTGTATCATTGCAGTGGTTTAACACAGTCAAATAATAGTTCTCGCATTGCATGTCCATTTCATATTTTTTTCATATTTATTTATTACAAAGAATGGTTTCACAGTAAGATTACATCTTATAAGTTGTGAAGGCTTTACAAAGATTTAGGGTTCACAAGCAAATTTAACATTTTGAATTGGTGAAGACTTATTACATGTAATTTAGTTGGAAACGTACATAATTAACACGAATTAATAGCCATAACAGTAACAATAACAATATGTAACAATTCCATTGTACATACGGACCTGAAAATATTCACGACATTAAAATGCAGTTTGAATGGAGCATTGAAAAAAACTATTAATGAAATGATTTTTGTTTGAAAAACAAAAAAGGTTTATATTTGTAACATATAAAAATAACTTACCAATTCATCTTACCTTATTTAATTCAGAACGGCCAATTGACTTTTCTTCAGACTGACGTTTAAACTTAAATAATGGGTTAGACTCGACTTTCTCCGGATCGAAAGTTACAGTCTCGATTATCTTAAAGTCGAAGATAACTTGATTATTGGTACACAGTTTATTTTAATTTCGACTATTGCCCTAAAGTTGGTTGTTAGTAAGGCCGATACTGTATTAATTTTACAATAGAAAACAACTGTAAAAAAAAACTATATAAATTAAGGTAAATTAAGGCAATGTACGAAGTAAAGCACCACAAAACTGCATAATAGTTACATTTAATAGTAAAAAATTCTGACAAAAAGACTTACAAAATTGAATTTAGCAAATACGGCACGGTAATATAGAAACATGTTTCTTTGAATTCCATGCAGTATATCTCTTCTAACTCTCATTGTGCTGATGACTTACATAAGTATGTCCTTACACTTTTGATACAAAAAGTCCTAGAAGATAAACATAAAACTTTTAGACAAACCCTCAAACCAATAAACGCAAAAACCTACATACACGCATTACGCATTACTTGCTCCTTCTCGGTGATAATGCTGACCTGCTGACGGGCTATCGCTATATTAAGCTTAATGCCAACGTTTATATCACATATCACATATCTCGGATTCCATTCCTATCGTGACCATACCATAAATCTAATAAAACCGCTCTCTAATGTCTTCTTCCATTGGAATGGAACCACCAAATATATATTTCAGATTTTAGATTTAACGTGGCTCATGGAACATGAAACAAAATGGAACTGCTTTTGTTATTTAATTAGTGCGTTATTTAACAGCAATATCAGCTGTTCAAATTGCATTCGTTTTCGGAAAAAAAACAACTATGGATATCGGATATCGACTTGAAAAATGTTTCCCCTGTTGTAGATACAAATGGAGTAGTTTCGGTAATTCGTAGTCTTCAGATGATGAAGATGAAGATAATAATTGCTCCAAAATGATATCCAAGGCTATTTATGTAATCTCTATTTTGGTTTTCACGAAACTTTGCGCATTTGTTTTGAAAGCAAACTTCTTAAAAACGTAAAACAGCTGTGCAAAGTATACTGGTTATTGTGGCAGTACGTGTAAATCTGAAAAAATATCGAGATCTGCAAAAAGTGATCCGAATCAAAAAAAAGATTGATTTTTGTCCCAATGGAAGACAATTCATGTGGAGTGGTTGTAAAAATTGACTGAGCAGGCTGAGTGAAAAGCTGACCTCATGTGATTTTCGACTGGTTAAATTTTATATGAAAACATTCAAAATGCTCGCCCAGATTGATTTCTAAATTTTCAGTTGAAATTTCACGAAAATGTAAACAAACTCCACTAGTTGTCAAACTCAAACGTACTGAAATCAGAAAAAGATTGCTTTTTTGTACCAAACGAACATAAAAATTGCTCTGGGAGAAAAAAAAAGTGCTCTGAGAGCGAACAATCGAATACCACATTAGTTACATTTGACATTTTGATGGAATTATATAACACAATTGATAACATGCTCCATATCTACCCGCCTGAACGTCCAAAATTAATGCACTTCATTCCAAATCATTCCATTTGTCAACTTTGACACATCATTTAGCCGGGGATTGTTTGGTTTTCTCTACTCCGAGAATATCAAAAAAAAATTCAAAGAAAAATATAATTTTCCAATCCACACATTAAATTCATTTAATGCAATAAGATGTTGCTGTTGCGAACTGTATTGAGTTCTTTACTAGTGGTTATCGTTTGTTTGGTTATCACAGATGCTCAAAGTAAACCAAAGGTAAGTTTAATAATGTGGCTGGGAGTGGATACTGACTGGTGGGCCACGTCACTTGTAAAATGTGCGTTTGCTGCCGATAAGATATTTAGACGAAAAAATAATTTCTCGAAATGTTAATCAGTTTTGTGTATGCTCTGGCACAAGCAATCTAAATTATTTTGGATTAAAACAAAATTATGCAACAACTAGGCTCTAGTCAGACGCAACTTGAACTTGTCTTCTGTCAATGTATCGGCGTTAACAGAATAGCCACAACTACTTTGTTTCTATATTTGTTTTACCTGTAAACGCATAGGGCATATTTTCCGGTTTTAGGGATGTGTGCCACGAATGCGGAATCATTGCTCCTGCTCATTTACCAGAATGTAAACCTACTTTTGGAAAATTATGTAGAATGGAACTCTAGTAGAAGAAATGGCAAAAGAGCGCACCTTAAGTTCAGTTTCTCTTGAAACTAACCCAAAGAACCAAGACCCACGGTTTACCCACTGAAAACCAGTGCAAATTGTCTGAATTCTAAACCACAAGCATTGTCTTGAAAAGTGTAGATGTTGGCAATCACTCATGAAGAATAAATTGAAAAACTAATTTAACTGCCTAATTTAACGTCCCTTAACCGCAACTCTATTTTCATTTTCTCATACAGATTGGTCTCACGCTCTCGGAGAAAGTGCAAAACCTCCTCGACATGAACATGAAAAAGTCCCTGCTCCGCTTCAATGGCCAGAAATTCCGTGAATACATCAAAACATCACCACGCAACTACTCGGTAATTGTGATGTTGACAGCTCTAGCACCATCGCGGCAGTGTCAAATATGTCGACATGCTCACGACGAGTTCAATATCGTTGCCAATTCCTACCGCTACTCACCGATCTATTCGAATAAACTTTTCTTCGTGATGGTTGACTTTGACGATGGCTCCGATGTGTTCCAAATGCTTCGACTCAACACTGCTCCAGTGTTCATGCATTTTCCAGCCAAGGGCAAGCCAAAAGGACCCGATACCATGGACATTCACCGCGTTGGATTCGCCGCTGAATCAATTGCAAAGTTCGTTCACGAACGCACCGACATCCAGATACGCGTATTCCGCCCACCAAACTACTCTGGCACTGTAGCTGTCGTCACATTGGCCGCTTTGTTGGGTGCCTTCCTGTATCTGCGTCGCAACAACTTGGAGTTCCTCTACAACAAACAGTTATGGGGCTCTTTAGCTGTGCTCTTCTGTTTCGCTATGATCTCTGGACAAATGTGGAATCACATTCGTAGCCCACCGTTAGTACACAAGAGTCAAAATGGTGGTGTCGCTTACATTCATGGTTCATCTCAGGGCCAGCTAGTCATCGAGACATACATCGTGATGTTCTTAAGTATGATTGCGTCGAAGGTTTTTACCCATGGGGCTGATATTTTTGTTTCTTCCCCAGATGCAATGATTGTTCTTGGAATGATATTGTTGACTGAATCCGGTTGGCAGAGTGACATGCGCAAAGGACGCATTATGGCAATCGCTGGCCTGATTTTGGTGGCGGTATTCTTTTCATTCCTGCTGTCAGTGTTCCGATCGAAAGCGCAGGGATACCCTTACAGGTGAGTAACACTTTTGCGTTGAAGCTCAATGACTTTAAAGTGATTTTTGTGTGTGGTTTCTTTCAGTTTCCTTTTCAAATAGATTGCGCTGGTGTAGCTTAAATTTCAACTGCGGAGAGTCTCGTGTTTCATCTTGTCCACACGTTCAGAACTGTTTTTCTTTGTAAAGATCAGAGTATTGAAATAAAAAAAAAAGTGGGGAAACCGAATAATTCGTTTTCTTCGAATCTTCCGTTTTATAGGTACAGGTAAAGATGTTTCGCCGAATATAACTTGGGCTAATAAATAAATTTTGAATGTTTCATTGATTGCATGCTATTGCCTATGTCACTGCGATCAAATGACTGAAGTTAAGGGCTTGAAACATGTACTCTAAGAACAATCAGTAGTTTGTTGAATGGACCCAGTCTTTATGAAGTTTGCCGAGGTCGATTTCCTTCTGAGACCCGATTGGTTCGTTGCGTGCTAATTACCATGCCGCAGTCACGAACAATAAAAAAAATATGTAATAATAACTTTTGTTTCTTCCACTTGAAGAAATCGATTTATTTGTGTTACATTTGAGCAAACTTTACTAAGTAGTGCGACCAAAGCGGTCTTGTAGAACAAAACAATGACACCGGCTTGAAATACCCAACGCATATTCCAGTACAGCGAGGCTCTTGAAAATGGAATGTCAATCAAAAACAAAACCATCTACAGAACATATGGATAGATGGCGTAACGTGTCGTGGGATAGTTCTTGAAGTTCTCCTTGTACCATTTGTGTGTAAGCCATGCATTTGCCGTCTGCAAAAATTAACACAAACATCTTAAAATTCCCCAATCATTCATCATTCATCAACAACTTCTTTACCTGATTGGCAATAACCCAAACCGCAATGTAGGACCATGTATCGCATGCCGGAATAATTCCACCAATCGACACATACATGGCAACTTCAAAGAACATATGCGGCGACGATAGAAACTCAAATAACCCACCTACTGGCATAAGATGCTTTTCGGTAACCTTCTTTCCGGCGGCGTCCTTACGCAAATTGACTAGAATCATATTCGCCTTGTGCTGTTGTGACCAACTAAAATGGAACATGAAACAGCAGATGTACTGCAAAAGAGTGATTTTCGAGAAGGAAAACGATGATGGAGTTGTTCCTGGAATTGTAAACGATATTACACCACATGATATACCCGTACCTATAAAACCCGCCACCTTACCTCTAACAAAGCCTTCCGTATTGCATAGCACAGCAATTATTGCACCAAAATAATGTATATATCCCACAATATAGTGGGACAGATTGATTTTGCTCTTGGATGAGAAAATTTGAACAAAATTCGTTTCATAGAATCGACGTACACACTGCATTGTAATCAGGACAGTAGCGACCAGACCCGACGTTGAATTAACCAAGACCTTACGATCCTTGCCACCGGCGACAAAGTCTAAAAAATCAATAACAATATCCGGCGCCGAGCTTCCATTTATGAAACCCTTCAGAGTGAGACTGATGCCAAGGAGCGACCAAACAAAAGCGAATACGTAAAAATGCCTGAACCATGATTTGGGAACTTCGAGCTTTCCGACAAGTGGATTCTGTTCTCCTTTGTGGCTATGTTTTCCATAGCGAAAGGACTGCGCGATGAACGCCGGCAGACGTGACTCTATTGCGTTAACTAACGAACCTAGAAGGATGATGAAGAGCGTGAAATTCACGAATACGCAGTTAATTAGGTTGATTTGGTATTTTTCCAAAAACTCTCGGATAAATTGCAATTGCTCTAGAAACATTTTTCTAATCGTTTCACTCAAAATAAGCTTGTAAATTAAGGTGCAGTGAAAGTTAAACTATTGAGGGCGATATTTCCTCATTTTTGTTTTGACATTATATTATTCGAAAGCGGTGAGTATGTTTTGTGTTGAATATTAGCAATTTCGTTCACAATGGAATTATATGTGTGTCAAAAGCATGTGTTATTCAAATGAATGGGTTCAATAATAACTGGCTGCCGCATCATCAGCGAAACGCACTTCATTTCCGAGTTCAATGGTAAAGATAGTGCGCGGTAGGTACTAATAATCAAATGGCGTAATATTTCATATAAAATTACCCATTGTGATCTACAAAATATCAAGTGTGAAGGCTTAAAATGATTACTCGTAAGGCCCCGTATGTACACAAATGCCATGTACATGTTCCTCCTGATTTGCTTGATACGCGCAGGAAAAGAATCGGCATACCCAGCCTAAGTACGAGCAATAGAGGATTTCGAAAAGCTCATCTTATAAATACTACGTTTCCACCGGAGATTAACTGCGAGATTTAGAAAAATTTCTGTAAATCCCGCATAAATCTCGGGATTTGTTATACAAAAGTTAATCTCATGAAAAGGGAGATTACAAACAAATCTCGATTATCAACCAGGTTTGCATGTACAGTCAGGTTTGTGAACACACTTTCCACAGCTCGAGATGTCAAAAATACAAAGCAAACAGAGCTGTTTTTGACATTGTGTCATAAAAAAAAAACAATTTATTTCTTAGAGACTTCTCCTACCCAATGCAACCATAAAAGATTTAATTTAATATTAGGCGTGTTTTTTTGAGCTTCGATCTCAGCAAAGCAAAGTAAAGTAGGATTATCAGCACGCGATTACAACAACTACAACTGAGTCTCGAAGTGTCAAGTAGAGCGTAGTTGTTGTAATTGCATGATGAAAATCCTACTTTACTTTGCTTTGCTGAGAACGAAGCTCAAAAAAACACGGCTATTGTAGAATTTGCCAATAATATTTTAAGATTTCTGGAACTCATGTTTTATTACTTTAAACTTTTGAATTGGTTAATTTTTTTTTCAATTATCACAATTTTGGGTTGTTCGATTCGACGGTAGTTGATAACATTTGGTGAAACGTCAAATTAATCCTGTTTTTTTTTTGTGGAAGCAAACAAATCCTGAGGTGTTTCCACCAAAAAAAACAGGATTAATTTGACGTTTCACCAAATGTTGTCAACTACCGTCGAATCGAACAACCCAAAATTGTGATAATTGAAAAAAAAAAAAAACAATTGAAAAGTTTAAAGTAATAAAACATGAATTCCAGAAATCTTAAAATATTATTGGATTAATTCTACAAAATAAAATGAAAATTTTGATGGTTGCATTGTCTAGGAGAAGTCTCTCAGAAATAAATTGTTTTTTTTTATGACACAATGTCAAATACAGCTCTGTTTGCTTTGTATTTTTGACATCTCGAGCTGTGGAAAGTGTGTTCACAATCCGGACTGGTACATGCAAGCCTGGTTGATAATCGAGATTTATATCTAATGTCCCTTTTCATGAAATTAACTTTTGTATGATAAATCCCGAGATTTATGCGGGATTTAGAGAACAAAATTTAAATCCCGCAGTTATTCTCCGGTGGATACGTAGTATTAGTTACTTTTAGGAAAAGCTCTTCGAACAGTAAAATTAACGAAAGCCCAATAAAACAGTTGCCAGTCAGTTGCATTTATGACAAAGAGCTATAACATGGTAAATTTGGTTATGCGTCTCTTTAATGTCGTTTTCGATTTGGCTTTTCAGATTTTGATCTGAGTTTTCAGACTTCAGCTGGCAAATCGAACATAAAATCCGAGTTTTATTGGTTCTTGAGTGTATTCAGTTGGCCGCGAAAAATGTTTTTTTTCACTTTCACTGGAAATCCATTTCAATTGATTTTTACACATTTATAACAACGCATTTCGAAATAATTTAATATAAATAATGTTTCCATACTCGATAAATTAATAATTCAGTTAAAAAGGCAATCCTTCCAACGATAAACAATTCGTAACTGCCAGCTGTGTGTCATATACATTGGTATTAGTGATGTGTGAAATCTGAGAAAAAAGTTTAGATTTCTCTAAAGAGAATCAGATCAAAAAAAATATTGATTTTTTTGGCAAATCGAACATGAATAGCAATCTCAATCAAAAAAAAAATGAATTTTTCTCAAAAAAATTTATCTTTTTGCCAAATCGAAAACGTTAGTTCACGGTCACACATTCCTAACACGGAAGATTAAAGGGATGCTAAATACTAAATAGCCGTGTGACTGAAAGGGTCGGCATTACCTAACACGCAAAAAACGTGACACGTTTTTTGGTCTGCCATCTAGTTTACGTGTTAGGAATTATGGGAAAGCTTTGCATGTTGATATTTTTATAGCGATGGCTTACGAAATTTGGCTTTCCTATAAAAAAATGGCTTCCGGAGGTGATGAACGGACAATTATTTATTTATTTCGTATAGCTGATTGATGAATTGCTGGTTTATTTTACTGAAACTAATTACCACTTTTATTTCACACGTTTTAATTCAGAAATAGAAATGTTTTCAAGTAATTGTAGAGATGTTGTTCGCGGGAACTTGTGCTTGTTTCCGTTTTACGTATCTATAATTATGGGTAGAACATCCATGATACTTTAGGCGTCTGATTTGTGATCTCATTCTTACGCCTCTATTAGCATTAACTGCGGATAAACGGATCTCTCTGTCTCGTATCGTGCAAAAATGCGCGTGCGTGATGTTGTAAATACAACATAACGCATCGTTTTGTGTCTTATTTTAACAGCTCGCCACAATACATCGAAGCTACTCCATTCGGGACTGTCCACTTAGCGAGCTAACAAACTATGACGGCTTAACCAATAAGATCTATTTGAATAGCTAGTAGCAGCATAATAAAATGGGTTATAAAATTTAAAAATATATAACATTGTTTCTAAAACACAATTGCGTATACAAAATTGCACTAAATTAGATTTTCTTTTAAATCATAAATTGATTACTTTTCTAAACCCAATGTCACCGCACCCCTAGTATTACCTGATTCAGCTATACAACGGCTGCCATTTTTCATTTTCAAATTCAGCACTCAGCTCAGATCAGAAACTCACCATTTCACCAAAATCGCATTTCTTGGCATTTTCCTTGTTCTCTTGCCTTGTGTGAAATCTTCACTTTTCATAAATTAATTTAGCATCGGCCTGTAAGTGTGCTTTTTTTTCTGTTCCTTCCAAAAAGACTTGAAAAAAAATTAATAAAAATTTCTCCCAATTGTTTTTAATAACAAAAAATATATTAAACTTTATTTGCATCCACCAAAGTAATTGAATTCTTTAACTTAAAAAGTTAACTCTCGAAATATCAAATCGCAAGTATTTTTCCTCTGAAATTTATTTTTTTCCATTTTTTTTTCTGCTCTGCTTTTTTTTTTTCGTGTGAAGTGACTGTAGAAAAATTGAACAAAGGGTGTTATAAACATCCATTTTAAATACTTTTCTACCTTGTAAATTAATAAATTCTTTTTATATATATACTTTTGAAATAAAAAGAATGGAAAGTTCGTAAGTAGACGTGAAATAAATTGAAAATTTTCCTCTGAATTTGAACTTCTTTTTTTTCTGTTCCAACTTTGAGAGGTTTTTTCAATTCTTCTAATTTATTTCGCTTCGTGTGTGTGCGTGCGTGAGAGACGGCGAGATAAAAGTTCTGTGAATGTGTGTGAAACAAGTAATCTTTGAAAAGCAAGTGGAAAATGGGGTGTGGGATGTGGGATTGGATGGCAAAGATGTAAACGACCCAGGAGCAGGACTTCATTTTGTTGGAATACTCGGGTGAAAAGAGGCAATTTCTTCTATGGAAGGGGCTGGGCAAGCGAGAAGAGCGTTTTACAGTTACCACGGCGGTTGCTTTTTTGTGTGGTTCTTCATCGTCTTGTTTCACTCACGCCTATGTGTCTTGATGAGATAGCTTCATTCGCATCTACAGCGACAATTCGTCATTGGTGATGACGATTAACAGCCATGAAACTGGTGCAGTGGGCCAATAATGCAATAGTTTTTCTAAATGTATTTTGCATTTATATAAAACTATGGATGTGGCTTTAAACAACAAATTTTTACTAATTTATTGGAATAACACACATGTCCCATGTCAGTTTGCGCTGAAGTGTTGCTACCCATCTCTTTCGTTTTCCTTCAGATTCCATAAGGCTTTGTACAAAGGAGATGGAAGTATTGTCGGGCGATACACACACACACTTATATTCTGGTCCAAAGAATTGTTCTTTCTCATGTAAAACTCTTTCCTGCATGTTGCCGCATTTCTCTCTTTAATTTCATGTATTTTTTGCCTTTACCTGTTTCGAGGAAAATAGTTGTTTTCACTTATGGTATTTTTTGTGCAGCAGTATTTTGTGAATCATAGTTCTTTTGTCTGGACAGAAATGAAATCAAAAATTAATTTCAGCAGAAAGCCATAAGAAAGAGTTGATGCGCTGTCAAATAATCGATTTTTTTTTTTTGGAGAGAATTGGGTCAAATGATGAAAACTTTGATGCTGTGCGCTGATTCTTGATAAAGGGTGGTTTTATTCGAGCGGGGGTTCTCTTTTGTTATTGATTTTTGTTGCTTTTGTAAAAGGGGCAAGTGTTGCCTTCGTGAGCATTTTGAACGCATATCAGAGTTTAATTTATATAAACAATTAATTAAGAAAAATTCTGAAAAAACAACGTCTATTTTACCTAAAAGTTACAACCCGGCCCGACATTGACTGAATAACCACCTGCAGTAGTTAGGAACGTACTTTAAGTGCAGACCAAGCTAGATCAAACAAATATAATTAATTTTAAAAAGTTAAGCCTGTGGTAGACTTGCTCATTTAAGAAACATTTCGATATAAGTGCATGTGATCATTGTAATTGTACTATCTAACTTTCGCTCGGCCCATTTTAAAGAAAAGGTCTTATCACAGTTGTTCGGTTTATGGCTTTACACTTACTAAAACAAAATGTTACTCATTTGTTTGGGCATCGTATTTTTTTAGTTTGTACAACACTAGATCTTTGGCCACTTCCATATTATAGCAAGAGAAGTGCCTACATTTATAATAAATTGTCCTTTTAAACCGACGTAGCTTGTTGGTAATGAAAATGCTGACTTTATTATTCGGGCGGCGTATTGACGGTTTGATTTCTCCACGCATTTGAACAAAAAGTACCTACGAACGCATTAGCACACTTTGTAGCTGTTTAAAATTAAGGGAACTCATCCAGACCATGCATATTTGACAGCTGTATGTGCAGAGTTCATTATATTCAGTCAGTATTGCATGAACGATTTAGTTCTCTGGCGGAATAAACTAGGTACAGACAGAAAACACGCTTGTGGTATGTATGCTGTCGACTTGTGAACCCTGGAAAGTTTTTTTTAATTTCGGCGTGTTTGCTGATAAGTTTTACATAAATATACCTTATGGGCTCCATTTTGTATGGCATAGAGTGCACAACTTAATCCATCCCAGTCTGACTGCTGATCGTTGCATTGGGGGCATAACCTATTCTTGAAGTGCGCAAATACCTATGTGCCATAAGTCGCATTAACTTATGGTTGCAGATAGCATTTTCCTGTGAGTCCTACATAAGTTCCACTAACCTTTTAGTATGGGTGATTCACCAAAGTCATGTTTTCAAGTTCATATCCACAAATGCTGACCTATCAACAATTTTAAAGATACATATTCCAACCCAGCCACAGCCGACTTACCCATTGGTCCAAAACAACCTTAAACAAGTTCGCCTTTGACGCAATTGTGAATGAAACAATACACAATAGACAAAGCTTGCCCCCACACAAAGGCACGTTCCATTGCATGAAATGGAAAAACTAAATTAAAAATAATTTCCCACAAGTCGCACACTCCTCCATAGGCACTTCATATTGTCGTCATCCGAAATCGGAACTAATACTGAACGACATGAGTGCCTGCCTGCCTCCCCGATTTCGCTCTCTCTCCCTATCGGGAATTATTTGCATTTATTTCAAGATCTAGCGCAATCCGTAGCCACTGACTGCATATACCTATAGATATCGACAATCAACCCGTTTGCATGTTTAGAGGCACTCTGGCAAAGATGTACACAAAACGGCTTCGCAAATAGGGAAGTAATCTAGAAAATAATTAATTTTATTTTTTTGGACTTTTCCACCCAGAGCGGTGTGCTGCTGCGTTGCATTCAAATCGGAACAGCAAACAGATCGGCGCCTGGTGAGCAGTGAGCACACTGCATAGTTGTTTTAGCCTTAACCTTCGTCAATGCATCTTTTAAGTCGATCAGAGGAGGTAGGAGAGGAGTAATGCCAAAATTGGCAGGAATACCGTACCCATGTACGTAGATTGCAACGACAAAACGCAAATCGATAATTTCAAAGCAAAAATAGTATTGAAACGTGCTGCTACTGACTAACCGGGGGCATACAAGGGGAATCTGTCAGTCTATGTTGAAATATATTCGCAGATGTGAGTGTTAGCTGCACTTGTTTATCGAAAACTTCCCCTTATGCCAAACACTCGCAAGGAGAGTTCTCTCACGTTTTTTGTGTTAAATCAGTTGTACGCAAGTACATATGTATGTTGAAAGCGCATGTGACGTCTAAAGGCTAAGAAGAGCAGCAGAAAGTGTGTCTTTCGATTGAAAGCATAACCACATACGAACTTAGCATTTACCCCGTATATCAATTTTGTAATCAAATCTCACTGTCACGTTGCAAAGCAGCAGACAAACCGAACGTTGCGGACTTGCCTCACATATGGGATGGCATCAGTAGCAGCTTGTGGGATGAATTGTTTATTCAACTACAGCTACAATTGAAATTGATTGGAAAATAATGATAATGCAACATTTGCATAGAATACGATAAATTTTAATTAAAGCTGATGAAGGTAGGGAGAGGAGAAACAAAGTCTATCGAGTGATCGTATTCAGACGTTTTCAGAGGATTTTCAAGACTTAATGGAAGTTACGAAAGAAAGGTATTTATTAGAGTGATGCAGTGACGCATGTGGTCACATGGGACTCTGTAATTTTGTTATCAAAACGTCGTGTCCTCTAAATTTTATAGTCCGGTTCAAAACTTTCAGCTGTAAAATGCTGTTTGATTTTTAAGAGCGCAGTGATGTTATGAATCATTTTATTCGCAAACGAGTAAGAGGTTACGCAAGTTGCTGCATTTTTATGAAATTATATTTCAAAAATCGCACTTGGGCAGCAAGTTTGCAATATTTTGAAATGTTTTGTTGATTGTGTTGTGTTGTAAAGCAATTAATTTCGTTCCGCTTAGATATGATACTGAGCTTCTGTTAATTTTAACGATCGAAAAAGATTTTGGTGTTGAAACATGTAATTTAAAAAGAAACCACCAGATAGTTATATTTCTCTGTTTGAAAACCAACAAATTAGGAATTGGTTAGACATTTAATTCAAATTTGGTCAAACTTAGTTCCTGTACGCAAAAATTGAGCAGAAGAGAGTGACAAAGATAGGTTACAGTACTTCCCCTCCATAAAAATGTCTGCCAGTTGTATGGCAAGTCATAAAATTTCATAAACCTAATTATCTTAGGTCGACTAAATTCGTCCGGACTAGATGTACCATGAAGGCAAAAACTAGATTGATCGGAACATCACTTGTACTACTTCAGCCACATATGCGAATTTAGTACTCAGTCACGAATTTCTCGACAAGATTCCTCGGCTACATCCTTCATAAACGTCAACTGTTCATGTGACCTATCTAGGCCAATCAAAGCTGAGACACGTGAAGTCAGCCAGCTTGCAAACTTACCAAAGTAGATACTTGAATGTTCCTATTTTTTCGGAAATGGTTTTTAAATCATTTTTAATTTCAAGCTCTAACTGGTGACGTTTACCAAGTCTGATAACAGGTATATTATATTTCTGACGTTAATAGAGGGTTCGCAGGCAAATCTATTCAAAAATAGAGTATTCAGTTGACACTTCGATATTATGTCTGACGTAGTAAGTGTGACACGCGGGCCAGATATGAACACGTTCATTACAATGACGGCAACACAAACTTGCCAAACAACACAAACCGCACGTAGTATCTTTCTCTTAGAAATGGAAGATAAAAGTCTCCACCAGAAATCTAGGTCATTTTTTGTTGTCTGTCATTACCATTTTCCAGAAAATTATACATAATATACATACATGCTGTCACTATTTTTACATCAAGACTTCTGAAGCGAGAGATTTAATCTTTAGAGGGACGGTTACAAATCATTCATCTGATAAAGTAACTAATTTAATGACAACCATATCTCTTGATGCAGAGTGCTTCTAAATTCCAAATTCTTCAAATCACAATCAAACACATAGACCCAAGCTGAGTGCAAAAAAAAATTACGAAGTTGGGATGTATATCTACTGAAATAAAACATCTCTTTAAATATAAAACCAAGTGTGTCACCATAAAAACTTGACCTTAATTAATTGTACAGTTATGAGTATGTTTGCTTAAATTTACTCACAACTGTACTGCGAATAAACACACATAACACTAAGCCTGGAATTGAGACTCGACTCGAATTGTGATTTCGTTCTTCCACACACAAGTAAGAAAAAAGAAGCGAGGAGAAAAGAATATCAAATAAAAAGCATTTTTTTTTTGCTATTGAGGCCTGGGTCAGTTCAGTAAAATAGGCAGTAGTTTTTGTAACAAAAGGAAAAAGAAAGAAAACTGTAGGAATATTAATATAACTACAACGCCAACAGAACCACTACTGTAGAAAATAATGGCGTCAAAGGTGTGTAAACTTGAAACAACACGGAATTGATAATACTTGTTGGAGACTGGGAGACATTATTGAGTAAAAGCATTGCCAGAAATAGACAAAGCGAATAACAGAAAATGAGAAACTATGTTTTCTCTTCTCTTCTGTAAGGGACTATCGACTATGTAATGTAGTTAGGAAACGATTGGCAATTGAAATACATTTAAACACTGCATAGAAGATGTAGAGTGGTGACTTTGCCTTGAACTTTCCGAGTTCAAACAAGATAACCCAAAAAGAAGTCTCGACTTTTGCATAGTGACATAATTACTCAAGAAATGGAAACGAAATCCAGCTGAACCACTTCAAGAGGTTGTTCAAAGTTTGCAAGTTTCTTTGTCAGTTAAGATATGAGCTAACCATTAGCATTAGTCATAGTTAGGTGGCCCGCAACTCTGATTGGAGGACATCAAGTTTTGCGTATGAATGGATTTACACATGCATACAGAATAATTTATTGGCTGTTGCTAGTCTACTGGAAGGTAGGAACAATTTTCGTATTTGCGAGAGGGGATTGTGAGTCAAATATAATAACTTGCTGTAACAGAGATGTGCCTGGGCATCAACCAATACTTATCTTCAGTTAGAGCTTCTAACTAAGCTACTCTTATCTGCGTTTACAAATTCGACTGTCTGTGTGCAATTCTATCCCAGTGATCAATTGCTGAGTACCCATAGTAATAATCATTTCTACCAGACTGGACCCAGAAGGAGGGATAATGTGTCGTTGTAATGCACTGCGCTGTTTTCCATGACATTCATTGCTCATTATGGTTTTTGCTTTGAAATCCACTTGAAACTGTTTTATTACTAAGAGCCATAAACTCTCAATGGCCACTAATGCGCTAAATTAGTACGAATAACATTGTTTTAATAGAACAGGTTGGCAGGGCATTCAACGTATTTTACCTACGTGTTGACATTTGCCTTCATTAAAGGTATATTTTCGTTCAATTATTACTTCATTATCGGTTCGATGATATATATTTGCACATTCTATTAAACTTTCATAGGTCTTATGCTTGTAAAGACTCACCGCCCCCGGTCATCATATCAACTAAACCTACGTGAATTCTGTCCCTCCAGTCCACACGGCTGACGTCATAACAACTGCAGGAGTAGTAACTATTTGCGAACCTATCTGAAGCCTTAGAAATTATTATTTTTTACTTAAGAAGTATCGCCTTTCATTTAGGGTTCTTTTTTTGCAAATTTAAAAACATTTTTTGCCTGAAATGAAGAACACAATCTGTCTTGCCGAGTCGCGTGAACAAAATTTCTTCATTGGGAATTGGGGTCAAAGTTAGAACAACAGAGTACCGTTGATTCCCGTTTCATTCAGTTTTCTTCTTCAAACAAAGCAACCCATTGATTTTTGTCGTCGTACCCAATTGAAACCACCATCCCCCGGCAGTCAGTAACCTGAGTCCTGACTTTAGGCGGTGGCTGATTATTCAAGGTATTCATTGCTGTTATTCGCGCTGGCTCTGGAGTGGAGTTAACCCACCCTATTTGGTATTAACACCAACACACCATATGAATGTGGAAAAGTTTCACTTTTGGACAGGGGTGACAATTTCTATGTACGCAGTCATATTTTTCATAGCTGCACAGTAACAATCCACAATCTTCTTTGTTTAGCGAGAACGATTGCTTTTTTTGTTATTTGTTTGTCTTCTTTACGATACTCCGAAGGACTACAAACACTGAATGGGTGTGTTGAACTCTTTGTGTGAAATCGAATCGAATATGCGTGCTTGCGCTGACGCCACCGAGACCGAGAGAGAGAGTAAATCCAATCTTTCTGTCGTTTGGTGAGCAGAAAAGGCGAATAACATCTACGGTCTACGCGTATTATATTTCGTGAGTGCGTAGTAGTGAAACTACACACATATTTGACTGTTTGTTGGCAGTATTTTGTCTATAAAATTTGGATTATAAGTAAAGTCATACAAAAATACTTTTATAATCTTCTGGCTTTTAGCATTAGTTTTGGAGTAAAGGAATTTGAGACTATAAGTGAACCGTTGAGCAAAGGGTACAGTTTTTTCAGTACGAGAAATATATGCTTTCAGTGGTTTTTCCTATATAAGACCTATGCTATTTATTATCCTTGAGGCTGGAAGATAAAGTTGTGTACCCCAAAGATCATATATTCCGTTAGCGAGCATAAAATTAGTTGTCGACAACGGTGCACTGCTTTTAGGTAATAAATAATGTTCAACAAAAACTATTGGCATTTAACAAAGCAGGGACATCTTTATCGATGCAAACGTAGCTATTGAACAAAAGATTCGGAACACTCTGATAGAGAACCGTTGGGCTGTGTTTAGACGAAGTTATTTTTCCCGTATTGGCCCACCATTAAATTATTTTCTCGTACACATCGATTTTATCGTTAAATCTCGCATAATGGCAAACAGAGTTTGCTGACCGGTTGTCAGTACCTTTCAAATAAAAGCAGTGCCTTAAAGTTGGGGATGATCTTGGTTTTAAAATTTAATTCGACTTGTTCTAGCAGACGATTTTACAGCTTTCACAAATACGTAACGTTACTGAAGAATCAGAGTACCTATGCCTCTTCAAAATCACATCTTTTCTACTTCCCGTCCGACGAAACACGTTCCAAAAACATTATACTTTTTTTCTCGAAATTGCTGTGAATTGCATCATCTTCTCTTTGTTGGTTGTTTTGTGTGTGTGCTTGTTTTTTACTGCAGAAGATACGTGCCCCAACTAGTATTTGTAAGGGCATTGCCTTCCAACACACAGATCACATCATCTCCTAGTTCTTTATTCTATTCACTTAGTGTTTCCTTTTATGGAAACCTCAAGTTTACTTGCAGTGCCCGTCTAAAGGGTTTACTTCTACAACGACGACTCTGTCAGGTTGCTGTCGTCGTAGTCGTGGTCGTTGTCGGGACTTGAAGTAGCGTGAATGTGATGTGAGGCTCACATTCTTTGTTTGGAATTCTAGTTTTGATTTGAACGTGGGGACGATTAACTGCAGCTTCATCCTTAATTGGAGAATTCCTTTTTCTCTCAGTTCCCCACAAAGTATATGTCTAAGCTTTCCAGTAATGGCCGTAGGTGTATATTTTTTTATTATCAGCCGAATGAACGGCCAATGCTTTTTCGAGAGAGCGAGAAGTGAACTCAAGTTATACTGTATATTTTTGTTGGAGTCATCCCCAATCTGATGGCAAGAAACAAAACACTCAGCACAGTAACAAGAGAGAGCAATGGAAGGGTCGTTGTATTGTCGCTGTCGTACGTTGAGCTATATTTTGTTCAATTTAAGCGCTGTGATAAGTTTTAGTGTTAGTCGCATCTGTGGCAAGGAGAAATAATCTTTCTCTCTCGGTAATTGCTTTTGTTTTGTTTTATTAGCATTGGGTACTGGTACTGCATTCAATTTATTCTCTGAAATTTAAAATTAGCTATTGAATTTACTCGAACTCGAGACAAAGAGACTGCCGAGTGAAAATCTGTGTGTTTAATTTGTTTGCGTTTGTTATTCGCAGATACCTATTTAGACAGTTGGTTTGTACTTGTGAATGGACTTAGTATAATTTTCTTGTATAGTTGACAAACAATTTTCCCCAAAGTGCGACGTCAATAACCTTGCTCTTTGAATAATGGCGGTTTGTTTTTTGTGTACTAATTTATATTTAATTTTGAAGGTTTACTGTGTAGATTGCGTGGGAAAAACTCTACATCATGTCGGGGCTTTAAAATCACATCACACTATAAAATATTTTCTAAAAGTGTATCGACACGTACATATTAATCAAAAGTGAATGCCATTCCACTTTTTTGTTCATAATTTTTGGCACGTGATGCTTTTTATTGCATTGGATGTTTAACAGTGTGTTTGTTGCAATAAAACACAATTACGCGTATGAGATTTGTTTCATACTTGTGGTTTGCATGTTACTTCTGGATTATTTATTTCTATCTGGCTTAACCAGAAAAGATATGAGTGTGTGACCTGTTTAATTCGCATTCTCAGTTATATTTATATAGTTTCTTTGTTTTCTACCCAGTCATCTGCGCTTAGACGGCCAGTCATCTTAGATTTGTAAAAAAGTTAAAATGTTAAACTACTGGTCGAATGGGTTCAATTTAAATTGGAAAAAAAATCACACCTAAGGTTTCGTTTTATCCACAAAACCTTCGAGAACCTAGGCCCGAGCGCAATACATACTAGAATTAGTCATGTTTCTTCATATAAAAATAGATATCCGTATTCAGCTTTTATTCGAGTTGTTTACAATGAGATATTAAAATGTCGTCATAAATCTGAATGAATGATTGGCAACATTTCAAATTACTTGCATATTGATAATGCAGTCGGTATAGACTCAGCATTCATTGGAAGTCTAAAGTTCTACACAGAAAGATGAGGTAAGTATCTAAATGTAGATACATTGACTTATTCTTATAACGTATGTTATTATACGCCAAAGTCGAAATGTTTACCGCACTGACCGCAACTAAATGTCTACATTACGGAAATTCGCCTTCATTCGAACTTTATAATGAAATCCATGTTCGATCAGAATGTTAACTTTTAAATTTTTAACTTTCGCCATTACGTAGTAAGGGAAAGACATTGCATTCGTACAAAATTTCGAACTCGAGAAAAAAAAAAATCAATTCTGACATTACAATGATAGGAGGAACTCGAAAAAGTGAGTCACACGTTCAAACTTCGGATTTAGAGTTTGGGGGCTTACAGTTCGGGGCCGTTTTTTTTTCATGCCAGTATAGAAATAAAAGAATTAGTCGCAAAATTGTTTTATCGTATATTTTATTTATGTTTTTATTATTAAGGTTTATTTGTACTCAAAGTTAGTCTCACGTCTATTCTGCTCAAATTCTATATATCAACGGACTCTGATATGACTTCTCTAATGTTGAAGTTGAATTGAACAGCGTTTCTCCTTTGTACAAAGTTACCGTGAGGTTACACCAGTTTGATTTGTTCGAAAACGGCTCTAACGATTTCAACCAAAATTGATACTTAAGCTTATGTAGGTGATGTTAGCATAACTGCGTACTCAGTTTTCCGCTAAACGGTCCTTTTGAAATTTGGACATACATCGAAAACGCTCCATACGATTGTAACAAAAATGTATTTCTAAGGTAAAAAGTCATTTTTGAAAACGGCAATAACGATTTTGACCAAAATGCAAACTTAGAGTAAAATTTATGCTTTCAAAATGATTGCGTCCTTAATTTTTAATTCGAAAAACCAGAAACCCCAATTTTAAAAACAGATATCTCGAAAACCCCATTTACGATTTCGATAAAACTTTAAAAAAGTAATGCTAACATCCCGAACAATAAATTGTACTCGGTTTTCAGCTAGATAGTTAAGCAATATTATTTTTCAAACTAAACATTGCAATATTTGGTACGGTTTTGTTTGACAAATTTAAAAAAAAACCCGCTCTAACGATTTTGATCAAAATACATATTCAAGATAAAATCAGTATTCGAAATAAGATCCCTTACTTAGTTTTTCTCAAAAAAATCGCAAAATAATTTATATTTCCCGATCTATTTTCACATATCTATGCTATATTTTTGTTATAATCTCCCCACTTCCGATAAAAGTGCAATAACAGCTACGCAAAATTTATTTTTAGCAAATATTTATCTTTTTCAGTCTTGTTGAATATGCACCCTAAAATAATTGTGACGACTTCCTTACACAATCAGAAACCCCCACTTCAATTGCACCCCCACACACGTCCATCGGCGTATTCGGTTTATAACTGCTAATGTAAACTCAAAAACAAATCTCTGAAAACTTACATATATATCTATGTAACGATATCGGTCTAACACGAACGCTACTTCCCATCATATACATCTCAAACCAGCGTTACTAATATATTCCAGTCAAAAATAAAAATATGCATTAGCAGATCAGAAAACAGAAACCACTGCTACACTTTCCTTGTACTCAAAAATCTTGTAAAATGTAAGAGCTTATAAAATGGAACTGTAGACGCTTTTACCTCTTTAACCATTACTTGGGACAATTGCCTGTTACTGACAGCTTCAACTTATAAACTCACATTCGAATTTATGTTTATGTACTGCCTATCAGATGAATAATCCAAAAGTGAATTTTACTTAACACTACATATTCCTTTTCCTATATTCTATGCACCATTTCTTTTATCTAGCATCCGTTCTCAGAACTTTACCTACCCACTTAATAAAATAAGAAAACAACCAACCAAACTTTTGATGAACGAGAAATTTTCGTTCGACCCAGTCTTGCACTTTATTTGTTGCGTATTTATTTGTCATTGGGGTTCAACACATCAAAGGTAATAAACACTAAATTGCAAACCATGTCGGTGCGTCTAATGATTTTTCTTTGCGAACTGACAGACGTTCCCAAAAACAACAAAAAGCAGCTACCTACATTATATTTATGAATAAATGTAAATTAGGTGACGACCATATTTCTGTGTAGTTTTTTTTTTCATTAATTTTTTGCCATCAAATAGAGAAAGGCTGGAAAAGAAATGGATGACTACCTCATTATGATGTAGTATGTTTTCTCCCTCTTTGATTTATTTATTGCAAAGTGTAACATTCAGCAGCAGTGAACGCTGCTTTGCGAAAGTGGGTCAAAAATTGGAGCAAAGATGTTGCTGTGTACTAGATTCTTGTTGTTGTCGATATTTCATTTTAGTGTTCTGCTATTGGCGAATAGTGTAATTATGTTTTGTTTGATGTTTATTATTGATCATCGATAGATGATGGCTGTTCCATTGTATGAAAGTGAATTATGTGGCGAAATTTTGTTGTAGACGAAGTTTTTGCATGTGTGTTAACTCTTCGTTAGGGATATTGATTATTTGTTTCTTATTTAAGTTCTTCTTGTTCCATGCCATTTATAGGGCAGGGTCTATTCGATAGGCATTTGAAATGAAACTTGTTTGGGTGTGGGTCTTTCTCGACCCTTGAAACTTTTGTATGGATTCTTAGATTAAGCTATACCTACGATTTAACGGTTTTAAACGATTTCCGAAAAAATATCAACGTTTATGGTGATGGTTGCAGATGTAAGTTCTGCAATTGAACTATCGTAACTTATAGTCCCCCTAAGAAATGTCTCAAGGAACAGAGTTCTTAAGTTTGTTTATAGTTTTGACAAGTGATATCCTCGTGGTTTTAAAGCTATTAAACAAATGACTTGTTAACTGAATTCCCACAATGGACTTGTATTAGTCTAAGTGCATTTCATAAAACGAATTCAACCAACTGACATACAGTAACCAAGCTCTAGAAGCAACAAATAACTGAACCCTCACAAAGCATTGCAAACGGCCACTGTTAATACCCATCATGACAAAGTTGCCGCATTCTGCCTCCGTTTACAATGCTATGTTTTCGTGCATATCCTTGATTCAGAGAACAAAATTAAAATTGCTCATTAGCAGAGCTGCACATGATGTCAAGTAGCGTCTTCCAAAGCGCCCGAAGATACTAACCGGATCAACAATTCTAACTAGCAAATTTTTGAGCTCAGAATCTCATCTTAACTGGAACAGATACAATTCCAAATACATGTCCGTTGTTAAATTATTCAAATCACATTTGTACCAAGACACCTACTGTAAGTTAACTGATATCATTGGTCATATGTGTAAATACCAACAACCTTGTCTTTCTATCGAAACAACGGGTCATTTCTCCTAGAAATCCCCCAATAAAATCAGTTTTTATATTCAAAACATCCGACTATCGTTTCCACAAATGTGATTCATCAAATAATATTAATCAGTTGAAATTCAAAAATAACAACAAAAACTGCAGCATTCTCTTGAACAATGACGTATCTAAGTGTTTATCGCTGTGTTTTCGGTAAATAAATTCATTTAAATCTATGAACTCAATAAGAGATAAAATACTTGCAAGCGCGTAACGTCTTTCAGAATACCAAAATTAAATTGATATGCACTTGGCAAATTTTAATAAATCTTCTCTTTGTCTTTGCAGTTTTTAACCAGGCCGAACTATACATATACAATACTAGTTTAACGCAGTGCTCCCAATAAAAAACAAACACAAAGTATCTGTAAAGCAAACCCCCGAGAAACGCAAGCTATTGCTGTTTACACAAAACAAAGGATTTGGACAAACTTTATCACTAATCCAAAAGAAACGAGGGCAACAACAAAACAAGGACCTCTTTTTCAAGTTTATTAGTTAATTGCAAAAAAGAGGCGTCCTTTCTCAATCTTGTGTATCGAACAAAAACAATTTTTTTATCATTTATTTTCAAAATATACAATAATATAAGCTTAACGAAAATTTATATAAAAAAAGAAAAACAAAAAGCTCACTTAGGTAAATTGAAAGAAAATAGTAAAATAGTTATTTTAGTTTAAAAGCGAAACAAATTTCGTGAGTGTAACGCGTCGTGTTTGTGTCTCGCTCTCGCTAAACAGATCAATCTTTTAAGCGAAACACTAGCACACATATTCACACAACCACCAACAGCAACAAGAACAACAACAGCCACCACTACCACAAGTTTGTTTATTTTTTACTTCCCCACGTTTTAAATAAATCATCATCATTCCACACTCAACGGTAACGATTCCTTTCGCTCAGTCAAAGGACACTCGTCGTTGGGGTAAACACGATAATAATAAAAAGGATCTAAAGCTTCTTTTTAACACATCATCTGCATTACCCATCATCACCACGCCACCAACAATAATACCATCCTCAACCATTTATCGGCAGGATTCTTCACCCGGCGGACGATTCGATAATTATCGTCGTAATTCAAAGACTGCAATAACGGCTAATTACAGGAGTGCCGCTGACGATTCCTCCTTTAAATCTTCATCGTCGGATCACAACAATATCTACAGTGCACCATTTACAAAATCCATAAATATTGATCCATTAATCAATCCCGTTTCGCCGTCGTCGTCTGCCACTACGCTAACGACGGCAATCGAGAACAATTTCAAGCAAGCAACATTGCTCAACAGTGGTAGTCAGCTGCTAACGGCCAGTGAAACATTTCAAAATTTAAAAAATCTTGTTAAAATCGACACAAAGCCAACGCAAAGCAATCCGACCGGCAAACAATATCAGAATTTCAATCGTCAACTCCAACAGCAGCAGCAGCAGCAACAATCAAATCAAATTGTAAAGCAGCAACAGCAGCAGCAAGTGAACGGCAGCAGTGGCAACTCTGCGAATTTTTCGACCAGCTATAATAAAAATTTCGCCAAAATTCGTCAACACGATTCAGACGCTTTAAGCCCTCGACCACGGCGGCCGTATCAGAACGATTCGTCGTCGCGTTACTATAACAAGAATAGTGACGTCAATGGTCAAGGCCGTTTAATAATTGGCGAGCAAACTAACCGTAGCGTTACCTCTGCTGGTGGCGGTAACGGAGGAGAAGGTAGTAGCGGCGGCGGTGGAGGCGCTACTCGACGCCAATATCAAACGAATCACTACCAACAACAACAACAGCAGCAGCAACAAAGCGATTCTTTGTACTCCTCATACAACAGCAATCGCAATACAAACGATTACAACAACTCTTACAAGACGAATGCCGGTGGCAATGGTTTAGGAGTTGTTGGTGGTAGATCTATACAAAGATCGAACTCACCATACGGCAGTGGCAACGGCGGATATCGTCAATCGAATCGATATGAGAATTCCAGCGGTGGCAATGGTCGACAATATGGTGGCGGGGGTGGCAGCAATAACAATGCCTCAAATACAGATGGATACCAATCTTCTTCGTACAACAATTCCAATACCAATAACTTGTCATCGGGCAATGTAATTAGCAACAGCGGTGGTGGTAATCGAAATTATCGTAATAACGATCGCAGCAGCACTGATTACGGCGGTCGCAATAACGATTTTGACGATTCTCGTTCATCACGTTATAACAACAGCAGCAACAGCAGCGGCAACAACACTTCAAATTATAACAGAAACTATAATAATTATAATAGCGGTTATAACAACAGCAGCAGCAACAGTAATAGCCTCGATCGAAGATACAACAACAAACAAGAAGATCGTGGCGGCTATAATAGCCGACCATCAAACGCTACATCATCGGCAACAACAGCAGCTGGAAGTGACCCCTATTCAGTTGATTCATCGGCATCGTCGTCATCGTCAACAACTCCAGTGTCATCGTACAATCGTGGTAATTACAATAGGAATGCTGGTGGCAGCAACTTGAACGGTTCACCATCGGCATCGAGTGCAAATATATCCGATAGAGGAGCAGGCGGCGGCGGAGGCGCAGGAGGTTCATCATCATCACGTGCAATTTCACCCACCCCACCACCGCCAACGGCTGGTCGTTGGGTACCACCATCACTAAGGCCACAACATTTGCTAACACAAAATGAGAAGAACGATTCTATTTTCAGGAGGGTGAGTTGCTTAACGAAACTAATTAAATTGTTAATTATCCACATTATTAACGATACTTCCCACATAAAACGGTTTTAAACAAGATCGATTTTTTTTTTAAAAACGACTAACGATTACAATCAAAATTGATATTTGAGCTTTGTGTTTAACATGCCTGCATGGATAAAAAGTACAATAACGGGACTTATTTCGAAAACGGTGCAAAAATCAAGGCACTGAGTTCCGAACAGTTTTGACTTTCGTATCGGAACTCTTTCCGAACGAATTCCTTTATAGAGGTGATGATTGAGTTGGAATTTCCTAACACGTGCGAGATACCGATTGAGTATTGAATTAGTTTCCAGTCAATATTCGAAGTTCACGGTCTTCTTTTACACAACTTATTTATGCATTAATTTTTGTAATAAATTCACCAGAAAAAATATTGATATCGCACTGGGAATGTATTTAGCTCACTTTCTTTATTTCGGCTCAACCAAAATGACATAAAAGTGAATTTTCATGCGTGGCCTAGATTCAAGCGAAAGAAATAAAATTTAATTAACAGAACTATGCTGTTAGAGTGAAGGAACGAATGCGGTTTTTTATGATGGCCTTGTTGGTGAAGGTATTAACAACATTACCTTTACCTGGAGATAGTAATTGAGTTTCTGCTCAATTTAGGTAATATTACTTTTTTGGGAGCATACTCCTCTTCCTCTTAAATACAGTAATTGACTTAGTAAATAGCTAGCCTTTTAGTGACGCTTTCCATCACACAATAAAGTAAATATCGACTACTATTCCTTGTACGATTTAATTAATTAGGATTAGATATATAATAGGCGCCCTTTTTGAAACCCAACTTTTAGGAGTCAAATGTGACTGAAACTTTTGTCTCACATTCATTCGTAATAATTAGTCTTATTTGGCTATTTATATAGCGTCCCATTTTTTTGAACAGATCAATTGCCTTTTTTTAAACATTGTCTTCTATTTCCTTCATTTACAGGTTCGTGGTATTCTCAATAAGCTCACGCCAGAAAAATTCCAAGAGCTAAGCGATGATCTACTAAAACTTGATTTAAATTCAGCAAATATTCTAAACGGTGTTATTCTTCTAATATTTGACAAAGCCTTAGATGAGCCAAAATATTCGTCTATGTATGCACAGCTGTGCAAGCGATTATCTAAAGAAGCGCCAAATTTTGAAGAGTCTCCAAGCGGTCCATGCACATTCTTGCGTTTACTTTTAGCTATTTGCCGTGACAGTTTTGATAATCGTTTAAAATCAGCTGAACAAATTGCAAATGAAGCCGCTGAGGGAATTGCAACAGCCAGCGGTGTCAGTGCTATTCTCACTGTTAAACATGAACCAAGCGGTGATCAACCGAAACTTACCCAAGATGAGGAAGAGAAACACCTTTTGGCCAAGCAACGTATGCTCGGCAATGTCAAGTTTATCGGCGAGCTCTATAAATTGGAAATGTTATCAAAGAAAGTCCTACATAGTTGTATACAAAACTTGTTGGACAAAAAGAAAAAACATACAACCCAACAGGAAATGTGCGAGGACATGGAATGTCTATCCCAGCTACTTAGAACTTGCGGAAAGAACTTGGATAATACAGAACAGGTATGGAATCCTTTTTGCTGTGTAAGTAGAATAGCTTTTAACTTTTTTTTTTTTTTTTTAAATAAAGGGCAAAGACATGATGAACCATTACTTTGAAAGACTGGAACGACGATCAAAATCGACTGAATATCCTCCGAGAATTCGCTTCATGCTGAAGGATGTCATCGAATTGCGTGAAAACAATTGGGTACCTCGCAAAGTGGCTACCACTGAGGGTCCTGTACCAATTAAACAAATTCGAACAGACGACGATACACTTATCCGAACGCCGTATGCTAATCGCAATCGCGATATGCGCAACAACGATCGCGACAGTGACAACTGGATGAATAGATTCCCATTGAATCTGCAGTCTGGCTTCAATGATATGTTTGGCAGCTTAAGTGTTGGTGGATCATCTCCAATTATGTCACCGTAAGTACAATTAGCATGATCTCTTTTTTGCTTTGCTACTGGGCTATTCATTTATTTAATTGTTTTCCTCTTTAATTTTAGTGGTTACAACAACAACCGCCAATACAATAATCAACGTAACAATCAGAACAACCATCACAACAACTACAACAATCGCTACAACAAGCATAACAACAATGGTCAGCACAACAACAATAACAGCAACAACAACAACGGTGGCCAACACAACAACAACAACAACAATATGCACAACAACCAATCATCGCAATACAACCAGATGTTGAACAACAAAGAGCTGGCACCACGCTTCAAGAGCAAGCTAATGTCGGCCAATCAAGATTCTGTGGACAACTTGCAAATGCGTCCGGCCGCAAACAGCTTGTTGTTCAAGGTTGCCGTTCAAAATTCCAAGTCGCCACCAATGTTGCCAATGTCCTCCATACCATCACATACAGGTAATTCGTCGGCATCTTCGTCAACATCACAGTTGTCAGCAAATCATTATCCGCTGTTGGCCACGCCTGCATCATTGAATCAAAATCGACCAAGCTCTACACCATCGAGCGAGTACCAGTACGAGGCAATTGAGTCACAAAAGACTACCATTAGCGCTACCGAAAAGGTGCTTAAGTCGATTGCATCATCGCCAAACTTCAGCACAGCGACTAATAGCAACAACGATGAGAACAGCGCTCCATCGTACTTGAACTCAAACAAGAAATCGAGCTCCAACGAGGGAGAAGCCAATCTCACCAAGCAAGGGTCAATAGAGAAGCCATCCACGTCGGGCGCGTCTTCAAGTGCAACTAATAAAGCCGCCAGTGCTGGCAAGCAGGCCAAGAAAGATAAAGCTTTCAACAAAGAGGAAGTTCTCAAGCGCAGTTCGGTGTTTTTCAAGGACCACTTCTACACCAACGACAGGACCATGAACGAGATACTCGACGAATTTGTACAGCTGAAGGTACCCGAGAAATGCATGAAAGACGTCTGCATCAACTTGGTTATGGACGTGCTGGACAAGTCCGACCAGTACTTTGACCGTCTCATTGACTTCATCCAGTCGCTTCGCAAACAATCGTTTATCAAGGCGAACGTTGTACTCGAGGTGTTCAAGCAGGTGATCAATCGAATGAATGAGCGAGAAGTCATCATCCCACGCATCGCCACTTTGGTCGCGTGCCTGCTGTCCAAGGCGGTTATAACTGGCAATCTGCTGAAGCTTACTGAAGTTGCGGCATTCACAGAGAATGGACAACATTATCCATTGTTCTTGTTGGTACTTCAACAGTTGCACAAGACCATGGGCCGTGAGGGACTTGAGGAGCTTTTCCGGCAGAGCAAGATTGATCTAATGAATAGTTTGCCCGAAACTGACCGCAATAAGACTCGTCTCGCAGAGATTCTGGACGATCGCAATTTGGCTTTCTTGTATCCATTGTTGAAGTTGCAAGCGGAGATGTTGAAACAGCTGCAGGCCGATCCAAATCCGCAGACATTCTTCAAGTGGATCAAGACCACTGTCGATGCAAAGTACTATAAGGATAAGGGCTTTGTAACAGCGCTAATGACGGTTATATTAAAATATATCACGGAGGTAACAACAGCAAAGACAATTCTAAATTTTGAACATTCCTAATTTTGTTTGGATTCTTTAAAGGAATCAACTCTTGCCGATTGTACGAATGTCAAGATGAATCCCGAGAAGTCGATGATTGAAAAGGAAGAGGCTCTATTACACAGATACTGCCAGATCCTGGAGACTTTCCTCAGTGGAAATATTAATCTTCAATTAATTGCGCTCAATGCGCTGCAAGTATTTGCTTACAATTTGGATTTCCCAAAAGGTAAGTTCCATATAGTTTTGCATTTGAAATAGTTATAGTCAGCATGTGGTCTTGATACGATATGAAGTGGTTAGCGGTTAACTGAACAATTTGTGCATAGACGAACAAAAAGCAACGCAGAGTAACCGATTCTAGTATCGATCCTGTGGTTGTTCTTCTTGAGTGTATTTTGACTGGTAATCGAAAAGTTACTTTGAATTATCGGAAGAGCCATTGGAACTGTTTTAGTAGTGACTTTTTCGATTCCCGAAGCTTCTTTTTTTGTCCAATGAAAAATGGTATAAGTGACAAACATTTAAAACTATTGTAATTTTGTTTAAATCTTTCGAAAATACTTTATATTTATGTACAAGTGATACCAAACAATTTTCAATCGCTGCTATTTTTTTTTTACTGTGCTTACACCTTGGCTCCTCTAACTGTCATAATTTCCATTCCATGTGATTTGATTAATGTGTTGTTTTCTTTTTAGGAATGCTATGTCGATTTTTCAAGAATCTATACGAAGCCAACGTTTTAGAGGAGGAAGCGTACATGCTATGGAAAGAAGATATCTCAGACGAATATCCAGCTAAAGGTACCGCTCTGTTCCAGGTGAACAACTGGCTAACATGGTTGGAAGAAGCCGAATCTGAAGATGAAGATGAATAAATTATAAACAAAAAAAAAACTTACAAATTCAAACTAATATCAATTATATTGGGAAAACTTCTATTTAAAAAAAAATATATATAAACTAAATCCAAAAAAAAAACGATTAGAATTCAATTAAATTTCAAACTAAAAATTCAACATTTTTATAAAGAAAAATACGAGTCAGAAAAAATTATGTCAAAATCCAAATAAGAAAAAAATTACCACTTTCACGTTTATTTCAAACAAAGAAAACAGAAAGGAAACCATTTATTTTCTATTTATTTCCTTAGCCTTAGCCCATTCACTTCTGAAATATATTCATATTCAGCCAGTTTCTTTTATTCGTTCTTGTATGTATCTATTTAATTTTTTGTTACGCTCCTTTTTTTACATATACAATTATTAAAATCATGTGCAACCAAATAGTCGATCGTTTTTTTATAATTTTTTTTTTTTTTTTTTATGATTTCGTGTTCTATTAAATTGCAAGAAAGAAAGTAATCATTAAACAAAAACTAATAATCTAAATCGCAAATTAAATTAAAAAAAAGGCAGTTACATATTCAAACATAATTATCATATAACATACATGTGTAGAAATTTTGCGTTTATTTCTCGGCCCCAACTTTGGATAAATAAAAAAAAATCCTACTCGAGCAAACGTGTTCAAAGATTTTTGTAACTACATCCACACGATCAATTGAAATCTTTGTTAGAATCAAATCAACCCTGAATTTCAATTTCATGGTTAACAGTATCAAGAAGAACTAAATTTATACCAAAATTTGCTGAGAATTAAAAAAAAAAATTAACAACAATTATATTACACACATTTGAATTCTGGGAAATAAATAAAATTTAACATCAAGAAGTGTCGTTTGTATCAATTTGTAAGACAGCAAGTTGCATAAACATTGGGGTTCTCTTTAGGAAAACATTTTACGATACCCCACACACACATCTTTCTAGTAAGGTTCTGGCAATAACGGAAACGGCCTTTTTCGAGGAGTGCAATGGTCGTTTTGAAGGAATTCCTATAAATTTCGTGTGGGGTTGGTAGTCTCGTTCCGATTCTCCGATTCTATATTCGAAAAAATCATCGATAAAAATAAGAGCATAAAGCCGCATAGCGATATACCTTTTGAGCAGCGGGTTGAACAGATAACGTGCATCATGAAATCATTACCTAACGCGATGCACAACAATTGTTCAATGAGCAACACCAGCTCATATAATGTCGTTTTCCGTTGGGCAAAAAGAAGCGTCCGGGAGAGTCCGGAATCGAAAAAGCACTTCTGAAACCGTTCCATTGGCACAAAAAATACTCTTCTGGTGATTCTGAGAAGAGAATTTCGCTTCTCGATTTGAAGTCAGAATCCATTCAAGATGCACTCACACAAGTGTAATTTATGTATTTTATACAAGTCAGGGGGGTCAGCACGTAACTTGATACAATCGAGTTCAGTCGATACAATCGAGCTCTGACAGCACCTAATTTGTTTCAATCGATTATCTTCGATTGAGACAATCGATTTGTTCAAATAAGTATATTTTTGATAACTTGAATTTCTTCGTGTCATTCGAAGAGGTGTCTCTAATTCCATGTATGGAGTTCTACTATCAATTTATTCTGATAAAAATGTATTGCATTTATTAGAAAGTTGCGAAACTAGCTGCCTAAAATTAATGCGAACTCGGGGCCATAATCTAATGTCGTTTTCCTTTGGGACAAAAAATCAATCTTTTTTTTATCTAAATCACTTTTCATGTTCCATTGGGAAAAAAAATCAATCTATTTCTCGATTCGGATCACTTTTTGCAGATCTCGATATTTTTTTCAGATTTACACATACTGCCACAAATACCAATATACTTTGCACGTTTTACGTCATTTATTATTATTTATTAACCAATGAACATAAATGTACAGGTTAATCTTAAAAACTAACTGCACTAGCTGCAAGGCTTACGGCTGGGGGTACCTACGTCATTTTAAGAAGTTTGCTTTCAAAACAAATGCGTAGTTTCGTGAAAAGCAAAATAAAGATATATATACATAAATAGCAATGGATATAATTTTGGAGGAATACTTATCTTCATCGTCTGCCTCATCATCTGAAGACTACGAACCACCGAAACTACTCCATTTGTATCTACAACAGTGGAAACATTTTTCAAGTCGATATCCATAGTTGATTTTTGCAAAAACCAGTGCAATTTGAACAGTTGATATTGCTGTCAAATAACGCACTAATCCATTTACAAAAGCAGATCAACTTCTTTGCATGTTCCATGAGCCGCGTTAAATCTGAGATTTGGAAAACACATAACAGAAATTCTAAATTGGGCTTTCGTATTGAAAACATTATGGAGACTCACGCATATTTTCCATTGCCTTTTCAAAAGCTTGAACGAAGATTGGCATCACTGGGAAAAGATGAGTGAACAAAAAATTAAAGAAAACAATTTCCATATTCCATTCACGCAATCACCAAGCAATCAAATAGAAATAGATGTTCAAGGGTATCACAGGCATAAACAACCTATACAACTATATACTATTAAACTATTATACTATGTGTTGAAGATTTCAATACAGAAGTTTTAATTAGCGAATAATCGAAAAAAACAAATAATAGTAAAGAGACAAAAATGCATGGAAACTTGATAATAAAAATGAATAGTGAAGTCAAAGTAGAAAACGTACAGTGCTAATATCGCTCGCGTAGAACTCAACACTCCTCCTACATATTTGCTTGACTTGAGTCCGATGCGATCTCGGATCTTTGAAACCTTAGTTGCAGCCAGTGGCTTCGTGAGAATATCTGCAATCATATCTTCTGTGGGACAATATTCAAGCTTGATGACATTTCTAACATAAAGGTCTCTAATAAAATGAAATCGAGTATCAATGTGCTTTGACCTTCTCCCAGTTCTCCCAAACTTAACAAGCTTTATGGCACCTTGATTATCTTCCTTGATTACAATTTGACCTAGTTCAAAACATTTTAATTCATCGAGGAGTCGCTTTAATGGAAGCAGTTGCTTGCATGCTTCAGAGAGCGAAATGTACTCAGCTTCAGTTGATGATAAAGAAACTGAGTCTTGTTTTCGACAGCACCAATCTATGGCTGATCCTTTGAAAAATGTAATAAACCCGCTGTTTGATTTACAATCTGACCTATCTCCAGCCCAATCTGCGTCTACATATGTCTCACAAACAAGGTCATTTGGCCTAGATCCCAACTCCAGTTGCAGATTTATAGTACTCTTTAGGTATCTTAATACTCGTTTTGCCTCCGTCCAGTCACGCTGAGTTGGTTTACAAATCTTTCGGCTTAGAATGGAAGTTGCTGCTGCGATGTCTGGTCTAGTATGAACCGAAAGAAAAAGGAAAGCTCCAATCAGGCTGCGGCATAAATCGTTTGATAGAAGTTGTGGAGTTGTATCTTCTTCACATAAGTAACTCGGATCCAATGGAATTTTTGATGTTTTTGCTTCACACATATTGAAATTTTGCAACACCCTTTTGATATATATATCCTGTGACAAACCAAAAACCCCATCTTTAATTCGTGTTATTTTCATTCCCAGAAAGCTGCTAACTGTATACCTACTTGAAAGTTTTGCGTTCCACGTCCGAGCAGGCTGCTTAAGTCCATAAATGCTCCTCCTCAATCGACAAATTTTATCAGGAGAATATTAATCTTCGAAGCCTGGCGGTTGCCTCATATAGATTTCCTCCTCCAGTTCACCATTTAAGAACGCAGACTTTACATCGACATGTCTAACGAAGCATTTTCTTAAGGCTGCGATTGTCAATATAGGTATGTTTTTTTGAGCTTCGATCTCAGCAAAGCAAAGTAAAGTAGGATTTTCACAACAACTACAACTGAGTCTCGAAGTGTCAAGTAGAGCGTAGTTGTTGTAATTGCATGATGAAAATCCTTCTTTACTTTGCTTTGCTGAGATCGAAGCTCAAAAAAACACGGCTATTATAAGTCGAATTGTAATTGTCTGTACAACTGGCGCAAATACTTCATCATAATCGACACCATACTTCTGAGAGAACCCCTGTGCCACAAGTCGAGCTTTGTATCGAGATGGTTGTCCGTCAGCTGCAGTTTTCACCTTGAAAACCCATTTACTTCCCACCAAATTTCTTCCTTTGTTCATATCCACTAGATCCCAAGTTCCGCTATTTCGAATGGATGCAATTTCTTCCTCCATTGCTTTGATCCATTTATCAGATTGAACATCTTGAAATGCTTCCTCAAATGTACGTGGCTCTTCGTTGTCTTCACGTGCTGAATAAACGACGTAGTTTCCACGACGGAAAGATTCCATTTGTCCAGCATTTGGTCGATTGGATCGACACAAGTGTGTCGATGATTGCTCCTCCTGAACTTCAGTAGATTCGGTTGTCTGGACCTGCTCAGAATCATGCAATGCGCAATGATCACCAGGAAGAAACCCTGTTTGATTCTTAGCGACCTGACCTTGGTCGGTATCATTAGCAATAATTAATGGATATGAACCTGGCTCAATTGTCGATATAACTTGAGATGATCCATTGTCCAATTCAAAAAATACAGCATCTCGACTTGTGACAACTTTCCTTGCAACAGGATCCCAGAAACGATGGCCCTTTTGCTCTTTAGCATAGCCGATAAAAGTCATACTTTTCGCAGTATCATCCAGCTTTGACTGTTTAGCACTTGGCGTTTGCACCCATGCTCGACATCCAAAAACGCGCAGACTACTATAGTCAGGACGACATCCATACCAGAGTTCATATGGAGTCTTTTCAGGAAGAGCATTTGAAGGCAAACGATTTTGTAAATAGTTAGCGACATTCACAGCTTCGCCCCAAAAATTACTTTGGAAGACCAGCATCCCTTAAAAGGCAGCGAGTCATTTCGATTAAATATCGATTTTTTCGTTCTGCAACGCCATTTTGTTGAGGAGAATACGGTACAGTATATTGAGCGACAATGCCTTCCTTTGAGTAAAACTCGCGCAACGATTTCCCAGTGTACTCGCCACCGCGATCCGACCGGATGGTTTGCAGCTTATTACCATATTTGGTTTCCATTTCCCGAACAAATTCTTTGATTTTTACTGCTGCTTCAGATTTTGCCTGTAATAGATATATTCGTGAATATCTACTGAAATCATCAATTATGGTCAGAATATATCTATTGCCTCCTAAACTGCATGGTTGTACTGGTCCCATGATGTCGGAATGTACCAGTTCCAAAATTGATTTCGTTCGTTTTTCTACCTTTTTTTGGAAAGGGCCTCCTAGTCACTTTTGATTCAAGACAACACTCACATATTTCTTCAGATCCACAATTCTCTATTGTTAGTACGGTTGTCATTGCATACTTTGCGATTTTCTTTAATACTTGTGGATCACGATGACCAAGACGACGGTGCCATTGATGTTGGCAATTTGAGTTGTGACCAATAGGTGCACATAACAGCGCCTTGTCACGAAGTCGAGGTCGAAAAAGTCCATCAATATGATCAGCAACAGCTATAACTTGATCTCCAGATCGAATCTCTGCGCAATTATTATCAAATACCACTGTCAGTCCATGCCGTACAAGCTTATTGACAGAAAGCAAATTCGTATCAAGGTCAGGAACAAATAGAAGCTCTTCTATTCTGATTTTTCTTCCAATGCCTTTAGTATTCCGACCGTATATGACTCAATCACCAACGCCTTCTTCGATGACTGTTGACCCATTAGCCATGACAACCTTTTTCTTTGCCGGACAAATTTTGACGAAAACGTCCTTCTCAAATGTCATATGTTTGGTTGCACCAGAGTCCAAGTATCATCCTTCATCAAAACGCTTATTTTTAGCCATGAAAACTACATCTTCCCCACTACGATCATCAGTTTTAGCAATGTGTGCTTTGTCTTTTGGATCTTCTCGTAGCCTATTGAACTTCGGACAATTCACGCGAATATGATCTAAAGCCCCACAAGTCCAGCATGCATGACTCCTTTTTTCAACACCTCTCCCGCGGCGTGCTAGCAATAGCTTTTCGCCGACGCCACACTTTTGTTTTTGACGGGCATGTTCATCTATCAGTTTTTGCTTTATAAATGATAGAGTCAAGTCAGCTTCAGGCCGAACCTCAAGCGACACCACAATTGCTTCGTATGAATCTGGCAAACTAATTAGCACAAATACAACTTTATACACTTCTGCGAATGCTATGTCCAAATCCTCATATCGTGCAAACAGATCATCAAATTCAAGTAAATGCTTTTCCATGTCGCCGTCTTCAGAAAAACGTTTCGTGCAAATTTTCTTGATTAGTGATACCTTTGATAAAACAGTTCGCGCTTCATTATGCAAACGTATGTTTTCCCATGCTTCCCGAGCATACGTGCAACAATGAATCAGGCTAAACTGCGATTTTTCACACCCAAGCGCAATCGTCGCCAACGCCTTCGTGTTGCCCCGTTTCCAGTCTGCAGTTTGACCATTCACTTTTTCCACAGATCTTCGCGACATGATAACATTCGCTACTCGAATTTCCATGTTGCGTAATTACAACATCCCAGTTTTTCGATCGACACAAATTTGGCCGCTTCCATTTTGATACAAATTATTTTCAGTATGTTCTAGTTTGTATGAAGATTTAAAAGGTCCGCGAAAAAACACATATGTTGTCCTTTTAAATACAGAAGTTTTAATAAGCGAATAATCGAAAAAAAACAAATAATAGTAAAGAGACAAAAATGCATGGAAACTTGATAATAAAAATGAATAGTGAAGTCAAAGCAGAAAACGTACAGTGCTAATATCGCTCGTGTAGAACTCAACACTTTGATCACAGGCGACGCACATTTATCACCTCGTGGTTATTTGCGTCACATCGTGTGACTGTGACACATATAGGCAAATCATGATTTGTCTATTGTCGCAAAATTCCAACAAGGCTTTGAATACAAGTTGCTTCTGAAAATATGACGAAACTAACCAACTTTAATAGGTATGTACACTATTACAAAAGCCTTACCTGTTACCTCTTTATCTAGATCATAGAGTAGACTAAAAGCACTGGCATATTTGTGTATAATGTATTACGTACACGTACGTATTACGCCTTACTTGAGCTACTCCGACATATTCGGAGCTGAGGTCAGTGAGGATTTTTCAGGACTAGTCAGGGTCCTGAAACAGAGATGGTGGCGAATGAACCCTTTATGGGCCAACGGCAGCTCTCACATCCCCGAAGTGGGTTACTGATACCGGAGGAATCCGGCCCCTTTCGTCCAAGGGGTCCAACAAAGGGCCTGGCCCTCAAGGTTGGGGGTTGTACGCCGGGGTAGCTGCCCGACTGCGGAAAACCAACCCAGTTCCGAAACAACAACAAGCCTCGGATACGGATGAATTTACTGTTGACGAACCTAGCAAACGAATGAAGGACAACGAATTTCGGATCTGCACGTGGAATGTTAGGTCCCTTAACAGACCGCGTGCAGCCGAACAGCTAGCGGAGGCCCGAACTGCTATAAAGCAGACCTAACCGCCATCCAAGAAGTGCGATGGGATGGACCGGGCAAGAAGAGGATGAACAACTGCGACATATATATTATGGCGACTGCTATCGGCAATAAAAACAGCGCTTATTTGGTTGTGGATTCGTCGTTGGCGGCAGACTTAGGCAAGAAGTCTTAAGTTTCAGCTGTGTGAACGAGCGCCTTACGACAATCCGCATCAGGGCTAAATTCGCCAACATTAGCCTAATATGCGCCCATGCCCCCACGGAGGAGAAAGACGACGACACCAAAGAGAGGTTCTACGAGCTCTTAGACAAGACGTACGAGCAGTGCCCTAACTATGATATTAAAATTGTCCTAGGAGATTTTAATGCAAAGATAGGAAGAGAGGCGATCTTTGGTAGTACTGTCGGAAGGTACAGCCTACACGACACCACCTCCGATAACGGATTTAGGCTGATCGACTTCGTGGCGGGGCGAAATGTTGTCGTAGCAAGTACGCGGTTCCCGCATCTCGATATTCACAAAGGAACATGGAGATCTCCGGACCAATCAACCGTCAACTAGATTGACCACATTGCGATCGACGCAAGGCACTCCTCCAGTATTATGGATGTCTGAACGTTCCGAGGGGCCAACATTGACTCGGACCACTACCTTGTTGTAGCCAAGGTACGACTGCGGATATCCCGAACACCGCCAAGACAAGTAAATACTGTGAGGAAGTTTGACGTCGGACGGCTACAATCGCAAGAGATCTCCAGAGCCTTTTCCGATCGAGTCTCTCTCAATCTCTCAAGATGTCCTATGCAGCCAGCATCAAATATTGTAGACTAGTGGCGCCATTGCCAAATAGCCATTAGAGACGCCGCCTCTGATGTGCTGGGTTTCACCCGACCACCGCAAAGAAACCCCTGGTTCGACGACGAATGCCGGCAATCGCATGCAGCGAAACAAGAGGCATACAAAGCGGCGCTGCAAAGGAGGACAAGAGCTGCCCGTGAGCTCTACGCGCAGAGACGAACACCGTCTTCTGAGGAGGAAAAAGAAAGAGCATGAGAAGCGCGCGATCGAGGAAATAGGGAGATGCTACTGCAGGAATGAGATTCGGAAGTTTTACCAAAGGGTTAAAAGAACCTCCCAAGGATACAGAGCCCGAACCGAAGCCTGCAAGAACGAACAAGGGAACATCGTAGTAGAATCGCAGTCGATGCTGAGGGTATGGAAGAACTACTTCTGCAGACTGTTTAACGGCGATAACGAACTGTCAGGCAAAATGAACCATTCAACCTGGACGATGAAGACCAACAATTCCGTCCACCCGACCTGGACGAAGTGAAGATAGCCATATCTAAGTCCAACAAAGCCGCTGGAGCAGATGGCCTAGCCGCCGAGCTATTCAAAGCGGCAGGCGATGACTTGGTTAGGAGCATGCACCAACTCATCTGTAAAATATGGTCGGAGGAAAGTATGCCCGATGAATGGAACCTCAGCATTGTTTGCCCGATCCTCAAGAAAGGAGACCCTCTGAACTGCGCCAACTACAGAGGTATAAGTCTTCTTAACATCGCCTACAAGATCTTATCTGCCGTGTTTTGTGAACGCCTGAAGCCTTTCGTCAACAACCTGATTGGTCCCTATCAGTGTGGCTTCAGGCCAGGAAAGTCTACCGTTGACCAAATATTCACACTGCGACACATCTTGGAGAAAACCCAGGAAGTCCAAATCGATACCCACCACCTTTTTATCGATTTTAAGGCCGCCTATGACAGCATTTATAGAGACGAGCTATACAGAGCAATGTCTAGTTTTGGCATCCCTGCCAAGCTCGTCCGTCTGTGCAGGATAACAATGGAGAATGCACGCTGCTCCATTAAGGTCGGTAAAGAACTCACCGAGACCTTCGATGTCAAAAAAGGATTTAGACAAGGCGATGCGCTGTCATGTGACTTCTTTAACATCGTTCTTGAAAGAATAGTGCAAAACTCAAACGCTAACACCAGAAGCACTATCTTCCAAAAGTCCGTCCACCTACTCGCTTACGCCGACGACATCGACATAATCGGCAGAACGCAACGTGATGTCACTGGCGCGTTCGTGAGCATTGAGACGGAAGCGGCAAAGATGGGTTTGGCGGTCAATGAGGGCAAGACAAAGTATATGCTGTCATCAAGAAACTGACGTCTTGGACAAAATGTCACCATGGACAGATATAACTTTGAGGTGGTAAAGGATTTTGTCTACCTAGGCTCCGCTATGACTTCAGACAATGACACCAGCGCTGAGATTAAATGAAGAATAACTCTTGCCAATCGCTGTTTCTTTGGGCTAAGAAAGCAATTGAGTAGCAAAGCCCTCTATCGAACAACTAAAGTGACCCTTTATAAGACCTTGATCATCCCAGTCCTACTTTATGGTGCAGAGGCATGGACTCTATCAAAAGCGGATGAGGCTACTCTTGGTTACATCGAGAGAAAAATAATAATAAGTAAGTAAGTATTACGTACATTATACAATTCGCATCAGGGCAAAATTTAAAAATATCACGCTGATCTGTGCTCACGCCCCGACAGAGGAGAAACACGACACAGCCAAAGAAGCATTCTATGATCTTCTTGAGAAGACATATGATAAGTGCCCGAAGTACGACGTGAAGATAGTTCTTGGCGACTTAAACGCCAAAACTGGAAAGGAGGGCATCTTTGGCTCTACAGTCGGAAAGCACAGCCTGCACGACAACACCTCCGGAAACGGACTCAGGCTAATCTACATTGCGGCGGGGCGAAATGTCATCATTGCCAGCACACGATTCCCACACCTCCACATTCATTCCAGATCAACAAACCGTCAACCAAATTGATCATGTTGCGATCGACGCAAGACATATGTCTCAAGTATCTTGGATGTCTGAACTTTCCGAGCAGCCAACATAGACTCGGATCATTACTTGGTAGTAGCCAAAGTACGGATGCGGATATCCAATACTCCACAACACCGAAAGGATGCTGTAAGAAGATTTGACGGTGCAAGGCTACTATCGCGCCTCCCTGAACCTCTCAGCAAGCCCATCCTCAGCTTCACCAGCATCAAGTACAGAGGACCAGTGGCAACACTGCCAGTGTGCCATCAGGAGAGCCGCTACCGAAGTGCCGTGTTTCACTAGGCGACCACAACGAAACCCTTGGTTCGATGAGGAATGCCGCCAGGCACATGCAGCCAAGAACGAAGCCTATCAATTAATGCTGCAGACAAGATCCAGAGCGGCTGAGAGAGCTGCCCGCGAGCTCTACCGGCAAAAAAGGAGGCAATGTTACTACTTTTGCAGAGGCAATGTTCGAAAGTTCTACCAAAAGGTAAAACGATCCATCCAAGGATACAAGGCCCGAACAGAAACCTGCAGAGATGAGCATGGGAATACAGTAGTAGATTCACAGTCGGTACTGAGGATTTGGAAACAACACTTCTGCAGACTGTTAAACTCGTCCGTTTGTGCAGGATGACGATGGACAAATGTCGCTGCTCCGTCAAAGTCGGCAAGAACACCACCGAGCCATTTGATGTCGAAAAAGGTTTGAGACAAGGCAACGCGCTATCATGTACGTTCTTGAACATCGTGCTTGAAGCAATTGTATGAAACTCACAAGCCAACACCAGAGGTACAATTTTTCAAAAGTCCGTTCAACTAAAGGGTGATTTTTTAAGAGGTTTAGAACTTTTTTAAAAAAAAAAACACAAAAAATTCGAAAAAATTAATGAAATATTTATTTGAATCGATAGTTTGAACCTTGCAATTTAATGTTTAAAGATAATTTCATGCAAATGTTGACCGCGGCTGCGTCTCAGGTAGCCCATCCGCTGAGTCCAATTTTGGCATACTCTTTCACACATATCGGCCGGTATCTCACGAATGAATGCATGGATGTTGGCTTCCAGTGCGTCAATCGAAGCGGGCTTGTCCCTATACACATTAGCCTTGGCATACCCCCACAAAAAATAATCTAATGGTGTCAAATCGCACGATCTAGGCGGCCAATTGACCGGCCCGAAACGTGAAATTAACTGTTCACCAAACTCGCCTCGCAATTGCGCCATTGTTTCGCGTGCTGTGTGGCATGTGGCACCGTCTTGTTGAAACCACATATCATGCAAGTCAAGAACTTCCATTTCGGGCAAAAAAAAGTTTGTTATCATCGCTCGGTAGCGTTCACCATTGACAGTAACGCTGCGATTCGCATCATCTTTGAAGAAATATGGCCCAATAATGCCGCCGGCCCATAAACCGCACCAAACAGTGGCTTTTTCGGGATGCATTGGTAGCTGTTGCAATGCTTCTGGCTGATCTTCACTCCAAATGCGGCAATTTTGCTTATTTACGTACCCATTCAACCAAAAATGAGCCTCATCGCTGAACACAATTTTTCGATAAAAAAGCGGATCCTCGGCCAGCTTTCCAAGAGCCCATTCACCAAAAATTCGGCGTTGTGGTAGGTCGGCTGGCTTTAGTTCTTGCACCAGCTGTATCTTAAAAGGCTTTACGCCCAAATCCTTCCGCAAAATTTTCCACGTAGTGCTGTAACAAAGGCCTAACTGCTGGGAACGGCGCCGAATCGACATTTCGCGGTCTTCTGTCACACTAGCTGATACGGCCGCAATATTTTCTTCACTACGCACAGTACGTAAACGTGTTGGTGGTTTAATGTCCAACAAAGTAAATTTGGTGCGAAATTTGGTCACAATCTTCCGAATAGACTGCTCAGAAGGTCGAGAATGCCGATCATAAAATGGAAGCAGCGCGCGATGAACATTTCGAACCGAGCACGAATTTTGATAGTAAAATTCAATAATTTGCAAGCGTTGTTCATTTGTAAGACGATCCATGGTTAAATTGCAAACCAAACTGAAGCTGACACAAGGTACTAAACACACGTCAGCTGTCAAAACCAGTGTTGCCAAAACCAAACCAGCTATAAAATCACCCTTTACTTGCCTATGCTGATGATATTGACATTATTGTGAGAACGCGGCGAGCTGTCAGTAGCGCATTTGCAAGCATGGAATCGGAGGCGGCGAAGATGGGTCTGGCTGTTAATGAGGACAAATCGAAGTATATGCTGTCAACGAAAAAGGACTCTTAACATCGTCGACTCGGACAAAATATCACGATGGACAGATACAACTTCGAAGTAGTTAAAGACTTTGTCTACCTGGGCTCCACTGTAACTTCGCAAAATGACATCAGCGCAGAGATCAGGCGAAGAATCGCTGTTTCTTCGGGCTAAGAAGGCATCTAAGAAGTAAAGCCCTCTCTCATAGAACCAAGGAGATATTATATAAGACCTCAATCATCCCGGTCCTGCTGTATGGTGCTGAAGCCCGGACCGTGTCAAAAGCGTATGAAAACCTTCTGGGATGCTTTGAGAGAAAGATTCTTGGAGTGATATTCGGTCCAGTTTGTGACGATGGAGTGTGGAGAAGAAGATTCAACGACGAACTATACGGGCTATACAGCGACGCTGACCTGGTCAAGAAGCTAAAAATACAACGGCTGAGATGGCTGGGACGCGTGGAGCGTATAACCAACAACGCACCAGCCCCACGACTCTTCGAATCCACCCCTGAGGGACTACGCAGCAGAGGAACCCTCACCTTAGGTGGCGGGCACAATTGAAGAACGACCTCAACCAACTTGGTGTGCGTAACTGGAGTCACCTAGCAAGGGGCCGAGCTGGCTGGAGGGCTTTGTTGGTTGAGGCCGTGGTCCACCCCGGACTCTAAGCGCCACCAAAAGTAAAGTAAAGTAAGTATTACGTACATCCTTTTTCCCGCCCTGAGATTTTAAGGCTATTCCTATTGCATAATCGGGCCCAACCCGAAATGAAAAGGTACATGTTTTCAACAGGTGCTTATTTACTAGTTTAACAAATTGTGAACAAATATTTATCCTATCGACTAAGCTTTGCTACTATCAGCTTCTGAGACTTCAGCATCCTCCACATCCTCTGAAATAAAACAAATTAAGGTCTGATAATCACCTCAATGATCAATGAAGTTTCACCTACGCTTGTTGCCCGGCAAACGACGTAATCTCTCCTGCTCTACAGCCGCGAAGTATTCTGCCTCTGCCTGTTCACATGCGTCTGAAAGTATATAGCAATTATTCGTTATAACCAATTTAAGTACTGTCTTATTATCTCACTTTTAAATGGCTGAACATTAACCTTGCCATTGAGCATAGTCATATCGCCTTGCTCTGGGCCATGGGAGACTCTAACCTTAAGCTTGATTTCTCTTGATTTTGCCTCGAGGATTTTCTCTCGTCGGTTTTCACGTTCAAACATCTTACAAATAATGACAAAATTCATAAACATATCAGATGCCATTTTTTAAATTGTATCAATTCACTAACCGCTGTTAACAACGGCTTGTCATTCTTTGAGGAATGCTGCATATTCTCCGACACCTCGATAAGAAATGTAGCACCCTTTTGACTGCCACAGCTGACGAACTTTCCGTTTTCATTTGTCCGTAAACACAGGAGAGGCTCATCGCACACTTTAACACTCAGTACTGGCTCATTCTGTTGCTGCAGCAGGTCCCATGCATCTAGAACTCCATCCATTCGGGTTACAAAAAATTGAGATACTCTAGAAAATTTAGCCGAGATTAGCACTTTGACTAAGGCAATTACCCCTACTAACTTGGTATAGCTCCATGCTCCATCCGTTAGCATAGCCGCACTGCTCTTCGTCCAAATAATCGAACTCTCGCGACAATCCTCTGACCAAATCCTGGCTGTCCAGTCTCCCACTGTAAGAAAGTTCTTCACAAATGCTGGATTACGAGTAATCGCATATACAGGCCCCAAGTGACACATCATCTAAACAAATTACATAACAAAAAATGCTAATTTAAAAAACAAAAAAACCCGGACTGTAAAAAAAAGAATTAAAAATATATGAACAAGACGCATTTAAGTACCTATACCCAACTAATTGACAATCGGAGACTTTATACCTACACAGTCTAACAAATATATGTATGAGTATTGAGTACCCTCCGACTGCCAAATAGGTAGTTGTAGGTACTTAAATGCGTCTTGTTCATATATTTTTCATTCTTTTTTTTTACAGTCGGTCGGGTTTTTTGTTTTTTTAAATTAACATTTTTTATTTTTATCTTTTTAGCCAATGACACTCCGGGGAAAAATATAAACATTATGATACCTCACTCTTCAAAATCGGTCAAGCCGTATAGGCTACAGGGCGTCCCGTAGGAACGTTCATAGGATACCCGCGAAACACTGTGTCCAGTCGAGTAAAAAAATACAGAGGATTGCTTGTACAAAACTTACCCTAATTTGGATCTTTTCCATTGGCGTCTTTCCCTTTCGGTTGCAACAGAATAACATTCCCATTTCAGTGCCACACATGAACCTCGTTGGTATGGTAGTCTCATATTCCAGCACTGAAACCCCATACGAACGAGACAAGTCCTGCTCGTCAGTACGCACCGGATCCATAAGTAACTTGTCCAACGGTTCATTTAGTTTTCTCGTATCCCACCATAGAACCTGTCCATCTGACGCTCCTGAAAAGAACTCAGTGCCACTTTTCGAATTATTCCATAGAACCGAATTGACTGGATCACGATGACAAACTTCGCGTTCGCTGATCATCACCGGGTAACGGCCATGACGAGTATCCCAAGCTGCCACTTGGCCATTATACATGCCACTCACTAGGCTGGTTGGGTCCTTTTGATTGTATTCCAAACAGACACATGGCACTTTCGGTTCTAACGTAACCAGCGGTTCGTTAGGGTTCTCTATCTCCCAAATGTACGAATTGGTTAATTGGCCAAATTTCTCGCCTTGAAATGTCATGTCACAGTGGCTCGCTGCCAGTCGTATACCACCATCGGGCGACCAGGACAAATGCGTTACAGGAACTTTAATGGAATTCGGATCGCGGTACACGTTCACAGTGCGAGATTTGCACGGCTCCGGCAAGGGGGCCGGATCCAAGTCTTCAAAGTAGTTTTCATAAATGTTAACCGCGTTGTTCTGATGGATGTAGTGCTCCATGGGCTTGGTCAGGTTCATCACCTGAGTAATGTAGTTTTCATCTTTTTCGATTTTTCGTTTATATCTACAAGGAAACGGGAAAATGTGAATGCTAAGGCACAGATGCATATGTGTTTCGAATATTTTAACCTAACTGTCTGCTCTGGATCCTGCATATTAATGTCCTTGGGCCAGCCACCTTCATTGTGCGTAATGCCACAGTGCTTAAATGTGGCTCGCTCCGTGTTTGCTACACTAGCCGACATTTGTTTAGTAAATTGGGTCATGCGGTCTACTGGATTCCGCAAAATGTAGTCGCGACTCATCTCCCTATTTGACGTTTCCGTGAAAAGGACTCCATCTTTGTCTTGGAAGCTGTGCTGTTGACCAAATGTTCGTCGTTCCTTTTTGTAGATATACTCCATGTCTACTCGGAAGAACGGTTTTGAATAAATACGATATTGGAATTGATTTGAGCAAACCTAGATATGTAAGGTTACCAGGTAATTTGTTAATCAATGACTATAACGCCTTCTTAGTTACCAGGAGGAGGAGGATGTTTGTAAACAAGAGTACAACAGCTAAACATGTATTCACAATTGTTGCGGTTAAAAACTATAACTATTATTTTTCAAATTGCATAGGTCGAGGCCAGCCACTCCGTAATTATGAAAATAAATATGTAAGTGGTGGTTTTTAGAAAAAAAAAAAAAAAAAAAAGAATGTAGTCTGGGCATATTGGATGGGCTGGCAATGGCATTCCACTCCGGTACGCTATCCCACTACTGCTTACCACGGGGACTCTTGGCTGCTGGCTTTCGCCCCTGGCCCGGTTCATCCCTCCTTGGCCAACCTGAATGCCTTGGAATCCTCCATGGCACCCATATTGATGGCAAGCTTAGTGCGGACGTGCCTTCAACATGAACTGGCCCACTGCACAGTACTCCCGTCCTCAGACCATCCTACAATCTGACCTCCGGTAGCCGGATTACAGGAGCTGCCAACCTCCCAGTCGAAAAAAGTTGAGTCTAAAGGTTAGTGCTTTCAGAATGTAGATTAAATTTAGATGTATATATTTGTATATTTTTGGTAAATTAATGCATTCCGTATCTAGGCAGAGCATAATCTTGTATTAAGATTTCTGTTAATTGCGAGAAAACTGGAAGACATTTCAAAAATTTGGCCAAAGCACTTTTATTCCATTTTCTAAGTACATGTGCATGACGTATGAACAGAAATTAAAAGCCTAATGACAGTTTCGCTGAGACATTTGTAGGGCTTTATTTCGGTTGTAACCTTAACTAAGGTATGTAACTAGGTAGGTATGCGTAAGATAAACCAAAGACTCTAAAACTTAGAGGAATGCTAATTTTAAACAAAATCATCGTATAGATAGTTTTACGGGATAGAGCAGGGGTGTCAGCACCTAATTTGTCTCAATCGAGGATAATTGATGGAGGATAATGGATTGAAACAAATTAGGTGCTGCCAGAGCTCGATTGTATCGTCTGAACTCGATTGTATCAAGTTACGTGCTACACCCCAGAGTGGCATTGCCATTTGATTTCGTCCCAACAATTCAACAATTATTTGCTTCTTATTATTCTGAGCGCTGTGTTAAATGTTTACATAATCTGCTTACTATTTGTTGATGATTCCAGATGACTTCCGGAATTTTTTTTATTGTGAACAAGTTAATTCGTTTATCAAAATTTGGTTTCAGAATGAAGTTGAATAAAATAATTCAATTTGTTTCCAAATCTTGTTTATTTTTTTCTGATCTTTGAAATAATTTACATTTGTAGCATTGTGTTTTTTGTTATGAGCTGGAAAGCTATAGTGATGCAATAAAAATGCAATATGTAGATGCAATAAGTATCTACATTACTTTGCTGAGATCGGAGCTCAAAAAAACACGGCTATTGTTCGAACATTCCAAAAAATACACTTGGTGATAAAACTATAGGTAGTAAAATATATAACGTGTACTTGAGAGTCACTGTGCTTTTAAGGAATATACAGGGTGACAGACAAGAATTTTTCCAAACCACGTGATCCAATATATCATTCACAGGTATCTAAAATACATGATTGCATTTGTTATGTCTGTTTTTATGTGCTATCTATCTTCCTAGAAAACGCATTTTGACAAATAGCTCAGTTCGGTCAAAATTTCGCGCTTCGTTGCGTTTGAAACGGTGTTTGACTGGTGATTTGAATACATTTTTAATGCATTTTTTTATGTTTATACATTAATAAAGTTGGTGTGTACGCACTCACTCCTATCGGGAATTTTCTTTCTAATTTTTCGTACTGCTCTAGTTTCATTTTAAAAGCAAAAAAAATGTAGTGTCATACGGCCTTTATGTTTCGTTATGAACAGACTCTTTTTTACATTAAAATGTTCGCTGTCAATAATTTAAACCCCATCCAACTTCACACCAAAACAAAATTCTCTTCCTTTTTTTCGAAACCTTGCACGTTTTTGTAAAAAGTATTTAACCTACAGGTCTCTGACATCATAAAAGTTCAATACGTTCTACCTAGTCAAAAATCTATCTACCATAAACAAAATAAATTATGAAGATATAAACAATCTCAGACAATAAAAAAAGCCTGCCTATACAACAAGCTTGGCTACGTGACTTGGTGTAAATGCCCTATGGATGAATTTTTCTCGCATCCAATCATATACACCTCTGCGCAGCGCAAGTATTCAAAGGCAAAACTCTTGCAAGCAAACATTGGTGTCTCAGTTTCAGTTGATTTGTGAAAGTCGTTTGTTGTGCATCAGACATTTCGAGTTCTTTGTTCGCGTGTTAAAATCGAAAGACAATTTATTTTTTTTTTCTTTCGTAATTTTTGGAATAGAATTACAGCAAAGCTATGCTTGAAGTAGCACCTTTGCCAACTGCGGTCCAGCCAGGAGTTGTCGTCATCAGAGCAAAACCGAAAAAAGTATTCAAACCGAAGGCGAAAATAAATCGAATCCCCCAAGAACTGCTGGATGACCCCGTTTTGCAGAAGGCCATCGAACGTCTGCCATGGAATTATAACTTCGAAATACACAAGACAATATGGAGAGCCAGGGAAATAAAGGCCAAAAGGATTGCCCTGCAAATGCCCGAGGGACTTCTAATGTATTCGATTATAATTAGCGAGATTTTGGAGCGATTTACCACAGCCGATACAGTTATTATGGGTGATGTTACTTATGGTGCGTGTTGCGTTGATGATTACACAGCAAAGGCGTTGGGCGCAGACCTACTTGTGCACTATGGTCACAGTTGCTTGATTCCCGTGGATCAGACGACAGGTATTAAGGTGTTGTATGTTTTTGTAGATATCAAGATCGACCCGCTGCATTTCTTGGACTCTGTGAAGCTAAATTTTAAGCCAGAAGATGGTCAGATAGCTTTGGTGAGCACTATTCAATTTGTTACTACATTACAAGCGGCTTCTAGTGAATTGAAAGCAAAAGGCTACGATGTGATTGTTCCTCAGGCGAAGCCTTTGAGTCCTGGAGAGATTCTCGGGTGTACATCACCTCAGCTGCCGGAGACTGCAAAGATAATCGTTTATTTGGGCGACGGCCGGTTCCACCTGGAGTCTGCGATGATTGCAAATCCACGACTGAAGGCGTATAAGTACGATCCGTACGAGAAGAAGTTCACTCTGGAAGAGTATGATCACAGATCGATGCAGAGCATGCGATGGGACCACATCAAGCAGGCGAAGACTGCGAAAAAGTTTGGCATCATTCTTGGCACACTAGGGCGACAGGGCAGCTCTCGTGTTCTGCGATTCTTAGAGCGACGACTACACGCCAAGGGTTACCAAACAGCAGTGATTCTTCTATCGGAGATCTTCCCTCAAAAGTTGGCACTGTTTGGTGCCGACATTGATGCCTACGTTCAAATAGCCTGCCCCCGGTTGTCAATCGATTGGGGAAGTGCCTTCCAGAAACCGCTTCTAAATCCCTACGAACTATCAGTGGTGTTGGGCGACGTTGAGTGGACACCAAACAACTTGGAACCAGACAACGCCTATCCAATGGATTTCTATGCATCCGGCAGTCTCGGCCCATGGACACCAAATTTCAAACCACCTGCACTGGGCGAGTGCGAGAACAAGCCCTCGGCCAAATGCTGTGGGAGGTGTACCCGCGGAGAACTGGAGAAGGATACAGCAGCAGCAGAGGATCTACTTGACTTTAAGAAAGGATAAACAGAAGAAGAAGCACAGCCGCTCGTGACAAGTACAATTGGGTTTAGAGTAATTATTTGCTTTGCATATTTTTAAGGATATACCTATAAGAGATCTTTGTAAATAATTGTTTTGTATGTAAATCAAATGCATATACATACACTGGCGAATACCAATAAATGAACAATTTTAAAATCGGAGGGACGGTATTTTTGATTATCTGTATCTGTTGCCTTGAATTTGATATAGCGGTGGCAAGACAAAGCATCTGCATCTGCAGTCTATTTTTGTTTTTCGTAATGCCCACATTAGTTTCTGGGTTGCCTCTGAGCCGTTCACTTGCGTGACTTGAGTAACGATTATGAAATTGTAGATACACCAGCATTGGGAGAAAGGGGTGCCTTTGTCCAAGCCAATCCCAAATGGCGGAAATAAAATCTAGGTATTTAATTCAACAAACAATGATTGACCTCGATGGGGAGGAAATAGCAGTCGCAACACTAATCGTTTGCCAATATTCGATTGATGGCATTAAATTGTAATAACAATAACATGCTGATAACTTGAAATATTTGTTTATATTATTGTTTCACCTATTCGTGCTTTTTGCTTACAAAAGCTGAAAATAAATATCAAACCACATAGGTAGGTAGGTACTCTTGGGTGGGAACGAGAACGAAGAAGAGGCGTGTGCGGTCTATATCAGCTGGTTTTTGTGTGTTTCCCTGGCGTAATCAACAATTTTGCTCATTAATAAAATTAATCAGCAACAGTTTTTTTTTTTGTGGTGATGGCTGAATTTAAATCGAAGTAGCAGTCAAATGGAATTTATGAAATGACGTATTTCGATTTGCGAGCGGTGGTAATTTAATTTTTTAATTTTGGTGGGGATAAAACCCCATTTATTTGGCTTATTACAAGCTACAGTGACTTAAACTAACTTAAGAACTAGGACTTAAAACTAAGGATGGTGTAGGAGGTCAGTTTTAAGGGAGGAACTACTGCGGTTGAAGTCAAAGACTACATACAAGATGTGAAATTAACACGGTTGTGGCTAATTTGTTGGTAGGGACTAGAAACAGAGTGAGATGGCAAATTCTGTCCATTTTATTGCACAGAAACACCGGATTGAATGCAAAATATCTTGTATACGAAAGAAGTTATTGGCTTTCAAATTGCGACAGAATGGTAATCTGTTTAGTTAAAAATTGTTGATTTGCTAAATTTTATCACTGAGTAGTTGTTTTACGTTTTAGTACGGTAGTTTAATATATTTTCGATTGAGGAATATAGTTTTCCAGTTGTTTGTTGTTGGAAAATGATCATTTTTCTGACTGTCATGTGTGAAGAACGCTTTTATCACTATGGTACGTTACCTACACAGTTTTTCCATATCTGGGTAGGTATACTTAATTTTGAAATTACAGAAGGACACCAGTCTGTGTACCTACGCAACTTTTTGACGACTTTTGTCTATCAGTCGGTAACAGATGCAATACATAGCATGGTTGAGGAAGTTGAATTGTATGTCAGATAAACCTTTAACTTCACCTGTGTCGGCGTGAGTGGATTTGCCAAGTGAAACGGTTGAAATTCAAATTGTTGCGGCATTGTTTACAATAGATGTCATCTCGAAATCGTGCTAGTTTAAATAATTAATAGTAGATGGAACCAACAAAATTTGAATAAAAAATCGTTTTTCATTGTCCCATAAATTGCACAATTTTCTTATATTTATTGCGAATAAGTTTTTTATGTTGTTTTTCATTATTAATTTTAGATATATGATGTAATAACACTTTAGCGTATATTGCAATCACATTTCTGATCAATAAATACTTATGATTGTCAAGAATATCACATACAAGTACATGAGAATTTAATTCATCATATAAATTGCTAACATCTATATTTCTTAAAGTACTTATAATTATCAGGCTATAAATCTTCTGCTAATTTAGGAAAAATTGTCGGCACTGAACCGGGAAACAATTGCATTCCAATTATATGCTAAACATCTAGCGGAGAGGAAAATGTGGTCTATATTCGGTGGTTCATTTTGACTAACGGCCATATTATTCACTCCGGGTGTAAATCAGGTTTAAGTTAATTTTACACGTGACAATTTAATCCACATTCTTAAAATCACACAATTTAAATCTACATTCATAATATTTAACCCGCTGGATTAAAGAATGGTTTAAAACAGTTTAAACCTTTTAACCCGTTTTAAACCTACGTTATATCAAATTTAATCGGATAAAAAACATCAAAAGTTTCAAAAATGTCATTTAACGCTTCAAACTCTTGTGTGCCCAACCTTAACAGATTACAATCTACAAATTGTTGAACACAGTCTGCCCGAACAGCTGTTCCCAATTTGACTTCTACCACATTTCACGGATGTCACTTGCACTTTTGTTTATTTCATTTTCATAGGGTGTGTTTAATTTTTAGTACTATTGCCGATCAAAATCCATAAGTCGCAGATCAGTAATTTCAAGAAAAACTCTGGACTGAAACCTCATAAAATCGTTTGAAAAATTAAAATACTTTGACTCATGTTTTTATATTCTACACTACGAAACAGCGAACACGATAAAGATTTGCTATCTTCCAATACGCATGTACAGAACATTTTCTCAATCCTCGTTATGACATTCATTTAATATTTTCCCTCACATCTGCGTTCATCAGCAAAAAGGACGAACATATTTTTGACCACATCCTTTCCGAGAAGAATATCGGGCCAAACAAAGGCCAAATTTTAAATAGTGTCCCAGCGTGCAATGGCTTCTTTTCATCAGCGATGTGGGCGACGAATAACTTTGACCAACAACAATCGGACAGCTATGCGGAGCATAAGAGACTTTAGTCATGCGTTGGTTTTCAGTGCGGAACCCCTGCAGGATGATATTATCTTTGAAGTGGTCATCGAAGAGAAGGTGAGTAGCAGTCGTATTTTCCTTTTATGCAACCCTACATGTGAATGCATTAATCCCTTTTAGAATCACTCGTGGGGTGGTAGCATTGAGATTGGCGTCACATCGGAAAGTCCTGACAAACTGGAGCTGCCATCCTGTGCGGCTGCAATGCGCAACGGCACTTGGATTATGTCTGGGATTGATATACGCCGTGACGGAATTTGTTTGGTGGAGTTCTATGGAACGGATTTGGAAACTCTTAACGAAGGGGATCGCGTTGGCGTACTGCGGACATCACAAGACGAACTGGTGTTCTATATAAATGGCGAATCGCAGGGGGTTGCGGCTACGAATCTGCCGAAGACTGTATACGCCCTGGTAGACTTATACGGTCGATGTGTCCAGGTCTCCATTTGCCCAACAGAACCGATAGTAAGTTTGTCATTGACAGAATCTTTTGCAATTCTTTTACCGTTTGTATTCCTTAAGGACTTCGTATCCGATTCCACGCAAATTGTTCAGAATATTGACGTTCCCATGTGTGTTGATGTGACTGTGAGCTCGAATGGAGGGGGCAGCCTCAACGTTATTCAACAGGCGGCAAATATCGGTGACTACTTTGACATGAACGATCGGTTGCGATTCCACACTCGATGTGGATCGCTAGTAAAGCTATCACCTAATTGTCGGTCGGCTGAACGACGTCGCCCACTGGACGAGTTCAACAATGGAGTTGTCATGACCCACAGACCACTGAAGGACAATGAACTCTTCGAGATTCGCATAGATAAGCTTGTTGACAAGTGGTCTGGGTCGATTGAGGTCGGAGTTACAACTCACAACCCGGCTGCTCTGCATTTCCCCGCAACCATGACCAATATGCGTAGTGGAACTATCATGATGTCCGGCTGTGGTATTTTAACCAATGGTAAGGGCACTCGACGTCAGTATGGGGAGTTCAATCTAGATGAGCTGCGCGAAGGTGATCGCGTGGGGATGATGAGAAAAACCAATGGCAATCTACATTACTTTATCAATGGACAAGACCAAGGAGTGGCCGCGAACAGGGTTGCCCAAACCCTTTGGGGAGTTATTGATCTGTACGGCATGACGATCAAAGTTACCATTGTCGATCGAGACGAGCGTGAGCAGCAAAATCTCGTAACGAGGCGCAACAACATGATGTCGATCCAGACGAGCTCCAGTTCGAGTTGCGGTGGTGGGCATTTGGGTAACCAGGAGTTGTCAGCTGTTCTCAGTCCAGAGATCGAATCCGTCAGTGGAGTGGGAAAGAATGATGATCGCTTGACTTTTCATCCAGTCTGCGGATCACAGGCTACGGTGACTCACAGTGGACGTACCGCATTAAGACCAAAGTTTGTTACAGAATACAATCCACTACATGCGCTAACAACTTCCTTCTTTCAGTGCTTCCGACGATTTCAACAACGGAGTGGTGTTGACCAGGAGGCCCTTACGGCCAAATGAACTGTTTCAAGTTCGTTTGGAGAGGGTTGTCACGAAATGGGCTGGATCGGTTGAAATGGGCGTCACCACACACAGCGCCGAGGAATTGGACTTTCCATTTACTATGACGAATGTTCGGTAAGTTGAGGGCGATAGGACACAAATTCTGGGCATAGTCAAGTTGATCTCTTTCTCACTATATTGCCTTGCAGTTCTGGAACATGGATGATGACCGGAAATGGTGTGATGCACAATGGCATCACTGTAATCGAACAGTATGGACAAAATCTCGATCGTCTACAGGTGGGGGACCGTGTTGGCGTTGTCCGTAAAGACGACGGAACTCTGCACTTTTGGGTGAATGGTGTAGATCAAGGCGCAGCAGCTATAAATGTACCCGAGAAAGTGTACGGCGTCATTGATCTCTATGGCCAGGCTGCCCAAGCCAGCATTGTTGACACCTCTGAGTGCGGAAGCCCGGACACCGGCAACTCAACAATCTCAAACACAACTCTCTATAGTGAACCCCCGCTGCGATTTCATTCGATTCATGGAAAAAACGCTGGCATCTCGAACGGAGGCTTAACTGCCAGCCGTCCTAATTCGCTGGCCGAATTCAACGATGCCATTGTGTTTAGCAACAGGCCGTTGAGGCAGCGAGAGCTCTTCGAAGTAGTGCTCGAGACGATGGTGCGTCATTGGTCGGGCAACATAGAAATCGGTGTGACCGGAAGTCGACCAGATGAGGTGACGCTCACAGCGAATGCCACAGACTTGGAGGGGGATACCATAATTCTCTGCGGCTCAATGGTCTTCCAGAATCGCAAAACCATCCGTAGCAACATACTATTTGACTTGGACACTCTTACTGCAGGCACGCGAGTCGGTGTGATGAGGAACGGCGATTATATTCACTTCTTCATCGACGGCGTCGATCAGGGGCCTGCCTGTGAATGTCGATTGCAGAATGTTTGGGCAGTAATTGATCTTTATGGACAGTGTGCACAGGTTAGCCTCACGCTTTCCCAGCCGGATATGCGAGCGCCATATGCCACAAGTGAGAATTCACAAAGTTTCCAAGCAACGTCGGTGATTCAGCCGCCACTGGAGACAAAACACAGATGGACATGTATTTCGGGTAATGTGACACTCTCACAGAACTGGACTGTGGCTTCGAGAGTGACTGGAGCATCAGCGGCCCTGTCTCGCTGCTTAGTGTTCTCCGAACATCCTCTGTCTGTTGGATCGCCGTTTGAGGTGAAGATCGTCTCACATAATCCACTGTTTGCGGGTAAACTTGAGCGAGGGCCACACCATCTTCGTATTGTCTAACCAATTTCGTTTGAAGGTTGTCTCAACATTGGCATCACAGATCTGAATCTCTCTGATGAGTATGTCCGCAAAAACATACCCAGCAGCATGAAACGCATCCCCGCCAATGTGTGGTACGTTTCCGGCAACGAAGTTCGACACAATTCTATGCTAATGCAGCGATCGATGGCATCGTTGGAGTGGTTGCGTGTTGGCGATCGCATCGCCCTTGAGATGACTCAGACAAGAACGTTGAAGATCTTGCTGAACTCCGAGGATATGAACATTAATTTCCAAAATGTGTCCAGTGTAAGTAATAGTTTTAAGTGTGCGCTCCCCCAAAATTACATATGTTTTCAGTAAGTCACATAGTTTTCATCCAACCAGTACATTTTTCGCCTTTTAATTCATTTTGTGTGTGTATTTCAAGACCCATTGGACCGGAGAATCCTACCGACCCTCAAAAGTAACTAATCTATGGAATTCTTCTTAAGCCCTCCACCATAATAATTGCACTGAGATTGTTTTTTTTTTTTTTTTTTTTTCGTTTTTCTTGCACTGTACACTTTCCTTTTCCCAAATATTTATTGCAGTATGTTTACGAGGACGGCCATTACAAAGTAGTGGAAGAGGAGTAGTTGTGGTTGAACTCATATCTTCAACGACTCTGATTCGTCGTATGAGACCAAGGGTAATTTTGCTCTTTGTGCGACAGTTTTTGTGAGCCAAACTCGAGTTATGCCAAGAAAGTCGTTTGGTGTTAAGAGTAAATGCAGCATATATTCTCCTGATATTCTCTTGAAATGGATGAATAAGAAAGACAACTTCAATGAAGTAATTATTTGGTGTGGATGAAGCTTTCATGGAAATACGTTCTTGCTGCTTATTTTCTCTAGATGAGTCAAAGGTTTTTTTCCAAGTTTAAAGAAACATTTTTTTTACGTGGTGTGGTAATCGGTCACAATTTTTATGAGAAACGCAGGTACTCGTAAGCATTTAGTGTATGGTTTCAGTTTGCAGTAGGGAATGCATATTTTTTTGTACGTTTAATTTGTTGATTTTGCTTTTCATTAAGTTTCCTTTTCTATAACGTTTTCCTGTTCTCTGGATCTTGTGCAGTTAATACAGAGATAAGTACTAACATAAGAATAAAATGCTTCCTCGTGAAAAATAGCCTCATTACAGTCACGTTTATTTTTATCACTGACTGCATTAAAAGTATAATGATGCCTATCCAATAGTGTTGCCTAACTCTTGACGGTAAAATGTAATCCTTACTTACTGCCACCCACTTCCAACCTTGGTTCTAGATTTGTTCATAGGTTCAGCATATAGCAATGGAACTGCTTAAGTTATATCTTACTGTAGCAAATATCCAGATCGAAGAACTTGTGCAAGAGGTGTTGTACAAAATCGTTACTATTTAGAGCTGGCCTTTATCTGTTAACGAACGGACTTAATGATGCGGTATTTAACAAGTATTTGAACTCGGTAAAATTGAATGACGTGCAGTCTCATTTCTATCTACTAATTGACTGCTTGATCTAGTTGAGTAGCAAAATCATTACTTTTCAAAAAAGCATAAATATCGCGCTCCATTCTCCAAGTGCATGTACTTTTACACTTGCATTTCGCTCCCACAGCGCATATTCATATCGCACGAATAGATTCAACTCTAGGTCCAGTATATCTTGGAAAAAAAAAAATACTCTACCAGCGATCGACTCTTTCACTTACCTGTACTCTGCATTTCTTAGGATGTCTACGTAGTTGTCGAACTGCAGGGTTCCACTATGGCTGTCCAAGTGATCTCATCGCAGGGTCCCACATCGCCTCTGCGACCATGTAGCCTAAGACTTCAGGACTCTCTGGAATTCACTGTGGACCCACTGAACAAACAAGATTCCATGCTCGAATCGATTGATTCGGAATCGCAGGCCTTCGAGTTTAGCGAGTTGCATGGAAAGAATATCCGACTGACTGACGAGCATCGTTGTGCCATTCGCACGCAGTCATTCAATCAGGCCTTGGTTTACATAACCAAGCCTCTATGCAAAGGGCATAGTATCAGTGTAAGTAAAGCCGACGGACTTAGACAATGGGACTTGGCAAAAATTGATTTCGTTTGCAGATTAAAATTGATGCAATCAACACAAAGTGGAAGGGTACAATTGGCGTTGGAGCTCTTGGCGTTTGTCCACTATTGGCAAACGTTCAGCTACCAACATCAATTGTACTCTGTAAGCGACCCTGCTGGGTGGCCACTCATGATTACATCAATATAAATGGCAGTCGAATTGCCTCGAAATATGGTGATGCACTGGAACATATACAACCGGGAACTGTAATAACGATGTCGTTGTCACATGCTGGCGCATTATGTAAGCATGCTCACTGTTGTAGTTCATTCGTTTACTAGATATGTTATTTTGTAGCAATAATGGTTGGTCAACATAATTTGGAGGATTTGGCAGCCGGTCTGCCCAACCATGTGTATCCTGTGTTCGATTTGTACGGCAAGTGTGAGAAGATATCGATCGTTAACGGAGAACTGCGTAATGGAACGCCTATTGTCGAAGAAGTCCTACTCGAGCATGATCAGTTGGCTGAGGCAGATGGAAGTGTGCCGCAATGTGAGAAAGCCGACCTAGAAGTCCACGAGAAGGAAACTGAAGCCGCCAGCACCTCAAATACGTAAGAGTAAAGATGGGTAACTCATTTTTCCAGCTAACACAATTTTTCTACAGTGCGCGGACTGTAATGCAGAACTTTACGGGAAATCTTCTCATTAACCTGTCAATTAAATATCGCTCGAAGGAGGGCAGAAATGACACAAGTCCTTCGTCATCATCCTGGTAAGAATAAACGTTTTTTTTGTCATGGGCTAGATTTGACTCATCCCTTTTTATAGTTGCCTACGTGAATCGCTTCAGCTGCAGCACAACACTAACCTTAATATCCAGCGCAGTCAGAGCACTCAACGCTTCACTAGCAATCCCTCGACATCAAGCGGCAACACCGATACCAACCGAGAGCAAGTAGAGCCACCATGCGACGATGTCGTCCAACCGGTAATGACAAACTCCAAAGAGAATCTCCTAGAATATAATGATGAAAGTAACGCTGCTATTCAGCAAAATCTCCAACAGCAACAGCAATTCCTCGACACCAATCAAGTGCCCGACGAAACGACAACCAACGATGACCCAGACGAAGACGAAGAAACCCCAGTTCCGCCAGTGAGGGATCCTATTCCAGTTGATACGCAATTTGATTCCATCCAATCGCTGCCTAATCTTGATTCGACAAAAGACTGTGAATACCTTAAGCTTGTGCGTGGCTTCAAGAGTTCGCTAGTCCTGCCGCACACGTTTTTCCAACCTAGTAGTCAGCCGATCTGCTTTTGTCAGCAATGTCATGCGACCAACTCGGAGAAGCTAAGCGGTTGGGTGTACTTTAAGCTAAATCAACAAGCGGTGAATACCTCTGGTATTGTACAAAGCTTCGATTCAGGCGATTGGGTGCCGCTCTACTATATGACTCGAGTAGATAAGATTCGAGCCATCCTTGATTATGGCCAGCCCTTACCTATTGAGCAAATCCACGAGACTCATTCAGGTCCCAATCAAAAGGATGAACCAGGAACACATCTTGAACTGCACTTCTCACCAAACTCGCCCACAATTCAGTTAACAAACTCGCATCATAAATATCTGGCGGCCATGCAGAGTTACACAATTGGCACTGCGTTTGAGGTGTACGTTAGACGCCAGTCGTTGTGTGCAACACAACAAAAGATCTCAGAAGAACATGCAGATGCAGATGAGCAGCCACTGCAGCCGCAACCGCAGCAATCACAAGCAGGTTCATCGTCCACTCCACAGACTTCGTTAAAAGATATGTCGTGGTTTACCAAGGAGACTGGAGCTTGTGTGCTTACAGCGTTGATACTCAAACTAAACCGAGTGGAGAGCCAAGGCGCAGGAAGTTAAGAAGGCTTAAAGTTATATTTCTATGTCTAGCGACTGTAAGTAAGCTTGCAAAGCGCATCATATACAATATACCAGACCTTAGAGTATTGTTAGCTTCTCGTTTTGGTTCGGAAAACAGCGCTGTTCTAAGTTATGTTGTTTTGTGTTCAAAATTATGTATGTAGTAGACCCACATTTTCTAATGGAATTATCACATATAAATTAAATAATTGTATCTTTCGTGGTTTTGATTTTACCAGGCAATCATCAGCAGTCATCAGTTAAATTTCAATAAAGTGGCGCCCAACCAGAGGCATTTTGGTTCCAACCACGCTGACGGTATCTAGAGTGAAGAGTCGCTCCTAATTCAGTATTATGTAGTGAGCAAATAAGGACGGAAATGAGCTTATGTGTTTTTACACTTTGGAGTTAGGCGTGTTTTTTTAGCTTCTATCGCAGCAAAGCAAAGTAAAGTAGGATTTTCATCATGCAATTACAACAACTACGCTCTACTTGACACTTCGAGACTCAGTTGTAGTTTTTGTAATCGCGTGATGAAAATCCTACTTTACTTTGCTTTGCTGAGATCGATTTTTTTAACAGTGTTTTATGAGAAATTAAAAAAGCATGAAAGGAAATTAATGAAACGTTTCATAAACACGAAGCGAACATCGAGAACACTGCTAAAGAGCTCGAAGCTACGAAGAGAACTCTACGAATGGCTCCTGAGGCACTGGCATTTGCCAAAATAAAGAAATACCTATATAAAATAGCAAATAGCCATGGATAAAATTATTATCTACGTCGTCATCTTCTTCGCCTTCCTCGTCAGAAGGCGAAAGCATTTTCAAATTGCAAGATATTATTTTTGAAAGAGAAAAGAGACACTTCTTATTAATTTTGTGGAAGATGTCGTGAAGAGTTATTGGAGACTCTCAAGTATTTGGTTTAGTAAGTCTGACAGCTCTCTGACTATGATGAGGAATGTACAAATTAATAAAATAAATTTGAAACGTTATAATAAATTTATTCATCAAGCCAATGATTAGAGATTTCGGTTCAATACGGTTAGTATTGTGTTTCGCGGTTGGTGGTTGCTGGCAGAGACAATACTGAGACCACCAACTCCGGCCGATTTCCCGTTACTTAGCCTACAAGCTATATTTTTTATGGAGTGTACACATCTGGTGCGCTAGTATTGTTACATAGAAAATCGTATTGACAAATGTCACGAAACTTCAAAAATTCCGGCTCACCAACACACTCCCAGCAGATATGAGACACTTCCGCTGTGGGCAAAGTTGCTGACAGAGTTCATAGAGTTTTATCCGTTAAATTTGAAATTGTTCGTTACGTTTGGATAATATTTTTTTTTAGGAATAAGTGCACATTTGCTTAAAATTTTCATGAAAAATTAACAATGTAGATTGGTTGAGGGAAAATGAAAACATTTTGAGCAAATTTTCTTCATTATTTAAGAAAAATTTACACACGAAATCGAAGTTAATGATATCAAAAAGCGGAAAATACACAACCATGTTTGTCCTAATATGTTTCTAGTATATAGAACATCAACTTTAGATAGTTTTACTAACCAAACAAATCAAATTATTCGCCTTTTAACAATTTATAATAACTAACCAATGGCGTTCAGCAATGAAAAAATGTGGTATTCCCGAACTCTTTCACATTTCCCCACGGTTGCCGAGGTTGGCAGCATTTATTTTAGCATTTTTTGTATGTTTTTGCATGTCACACGGATTCTTTTTTGACATAACACCGATAGGAAAACAAAATGGCGAATTTGAAAAAAAATTGAGGGGGCCAGCGGCAAGAGGATTGTGAGTTGGAGGTCTCAGTATGGTTTGTCTATGACTGAGACCACCAACTTCGGCCGATTTCCCGTTACTTGCCTACAAGCTATATTTTCATGGGGTGGCAAACGCTAAGTGCGTTAGTATTGTTACATAGAAATTCGTATTGACAAATGTCACGCAACTTCAAAAATTCCGGCTCACCAACACACTCGCACCTTGCATATGCCACTTCCGCTGTGGCCAAAGCTGCTGACAGCGTTCATAAAATTCTGTCCGTTAAATTTTAAATTATTTATATGCGTGTGGATATTTTTTTTAGGAATAAGTGTACATTTGCTTAAAATATTTATGAAAAATTGTCAATGCAGAATGGTTGCATGAAAATAAAAACATTTTGAGCAAGTTTTCTTCAGTTATGAAAGAAAAATTCACACAATAAATCGATCTTAATGATATCGAAAAGAGGTAAATACACAGCCATGTTTGTCCTAATATGTTATAGTATATAAATCATATATTTTAGATAATTTTACTAACCAACCAAATCAAATTATTCGCCTTTTAACAATTTATAATAACTAAGCAATGGCATTCAGTAATATAAAAATGTGGAATTCCCGAACTCCCCACACCCAAAAAAAAATTCGTTATATTCACGAAATAGTTGTTACATTTTACGAAACCGTTTGTAATTTTCAGCAGACGAACGCCTTTGTACAAATTACATGTAGCTGTTTGTACAATGTACGAACGAAATATTTACGAATCCATTTATTTATTGGACAAATATATTTGTACTATGTAACAATAAATATTTGTAAATAATACGAATGCATTCGTAAAATGTAAAAACACGTTCGTGAAATATTTACGAATCCATTTATTTATTGGACAAATATATTTGTACTATGTAACAATAAATATTTGTAAATAATACGAATGCATTCGTAAAATGTAAAAACGCGTTCGTGAAATATTTACGAATCCATTTATTTATTGGACAAATATATTTGTACTATGTAACAATAAATATTTGTAAATAATACGAATGCATTCGTAAAATGTAAAAACGCGTTCGTGAAATATTTACGAATCCATTTATTTATTGGACAAATATATTTGTACTATGTAACAATAAATATTTGTAAATAATACGAATGCATTCGTAAAATGTAAAAACGCGTTCGTGAAATATTTACGAATCCATTTATTTATTGGACAAATATATTTGTACTATGTAACAATAAATATTTGTAAATAATACGAATGCATTCGTAAAATGTAAAAACGCGTTCGTGAAATATTTACGAATCCATTTATTTATTGGACAAATATATTTGTACTATGTAACAATAAATATTTGTAAATAATACGAATGCATTCGTAAAATGTAAAAACGCGTTCGTGAAATATTTACGAATCCATTTATTTATTGGACAAATATATTTGTACTATGTAACAATAAATATTTGTAAATAATACGAATGCATTCGTAAAATGTAAAAACGCGTTCGTGAAATATTTACGAATCCATTTATTTATTGGACAAATATATTTGTACTATGTAACAATAAATATTTGTAAATAATACGAATGCATTCGTAAAATGTAAAAACGCGTTCGTGAAATATTTACGAATCCATTTATTTATTGGACAAATATATTTGTACTATGTAACAATAAATATTTGTAAATAATACGAATGCATTCGTAAAATGTAAAAACAAATTAATAAAATAAATGAATCCATTTATTTATTGGACAAATATATTTGTACTATGTAACAATAAATATTTGTAAATAATACGAATGCATTCGTAAAATGTAAAAACGCGTTCGTGAAACATTTACGAATCCATTTCTTTATTTGACAAATATATTTGTACTATGTACCAATAAATTTTTGTAAATAACACGAATGCATTCGTAAATCGATGCGAGATTTTATATTTGCAGCCAAACATTTCCACTCAGTCTTTTGTTTGGCTTGTGACAATCCACAAAATTTATGTGGGCGACTTTAAAAATGTTTGTCCTGGGTAACGATCGGACTAGTTCTCAAAAGAACTTTTTGTGTTTTCTGAAAGAGATAAGATATAAAGCAAATAGTAAAACATCTGTGATAACCACATTTGTTAGATTTGTACCTATTTATTAATTTTTTTTTCATTTTTGTTGCTTCTACAAAAGCTTAAGCTGCTGCTTCGATGGATGTTTTATTGAATGCAGCACCCATTTTCTGCTTCGCGTCTATATATATTTAATATTGATTACATTATAATGTTTATTATTATTATTTGTTGGATAAAAAGATTAAGTTACCTTTATAAATGGTGGAACCGACGACTCTCTTAGCACTTTCGCATCAAAGTAGTCCTTATAGAGAGTATCGGTTTCACATACCACAATGAATGCATCGCGCGATTCATCCATTGTGAAATTTTTCTGCGATTTACGTTTCCTCTTTGGATTTGAGGAGTCCGTCAGCATTTGTATGGCTTTTCCATTGGGCAATAGGGATTGGGTTAGCCTAAATACTGCGGCACAAATCGCATCTGTTCAAATAGATTCAAATTTAATAAATAAAATAACAATACATAATAACAGAAGTGCACGCATGCAATGCACATACTTCGGTGTAGCTTTTCTTTATTTGCATTAACTTCCCTAATGAGTTCAATGTCTGCCGCATTTTTTAATTCCCGAGGGAAAACTTGCGTTAGCATGACGTCCACAAAATCGGTTTGATTGTCAAGGAACATATTTTTTACGCCAAACAAGTAATTGAAATCAGATTCAAGCTAATCAGAATAGTAGTAGAAAGAACAGTAAGAAAAAATCATAAATAATATTAAAAAGAGTCACAGCCATAAACAATTACCAATTTGTAGCCATATGGTTCTTTGTATTGCGGCCAAGAATCGAACACAGGCTTTTTGGTTGACACATCCCCGTTGTTCAACATATTTAGGCGTGTCGCGACACAACCTTTCCAACGACATAGCCGATCTTCGAACGACAGGTTGTCGTAGATAAGGGATCGTATGTTCTCCTGTTCATTGGTAGCCTCTTCATATAAAGGCTGCAACTTTTTAGCCGTCTTAGCTCTTGGCTCGGAAACTTTACCAATTTTGGTGCTTTTCCAATTATGGAATTTGTTGTACAATTTTCCTAATGGAGCACCAGATCTCTCCACATAGTAATATCCCTATGAATGCGTTAAAAAGTCCCGTTAATTTATTTTGTCTTAGAAATACAGAGAAATTTTAGTGACCGAAAATTTAATGTTTAAAAGTATTATTACCAAAGCTTCTTTAGGAAATGTTGCTACGATTTCTTGTGCGAGGGTCTTGCACTCGCTCTTGGAAACATTTTCAATATTGTTGGAGACACAATATTGAAGAAATGCTTCCACAAGCAATTTGCGCGTCCTCTCATCAAGCTCACCGTGCGTTTCCTGATATTCGCATATAATTTTTCCGTACGGACTGCCACTCGAAATAATGTTGTGCAAATTTATTTGCGAGCTTTGCACAAACATTTGCGAAGCACGAGGCGGGGATATGTTGCGGCTACGGATATTAATTGAGTCTATTGAGGCCATTGCTGGCACAGGCTGTGCATGTGCCAATGACTGGCATTGCTTCCAAATGGACCAATTATATATGAATTCGCCTTGCATTCCAAGCGAAAAGTTTGTGCCCTTAAACAATTTCGCGGCCAATTCGTCCGGGAAGTGTTTCAATACCCCGACATAAAGTTGTTGCTCTATTGTGCAAATAAATGATAATTTATTATGCAAAAATTATAATTAGAATATATAAATATGCTAGATAAACTATAAATAAGTACAAAATTGTGAAGCCTACTTTCGAAATAGTCGAATAAATCCGACAAATTCCAGCTCTCCAAAAGATGCTTGAGTTCAAGTGCATCATTGGGGTTTGAATAGTACAAACGCTGCATCTCATCAGATGTACGTATGTCTTCAAAGATATTATGCGGCTCTGGATTTACATTTCGACTTATGTTCATAACATCTTCTGCACTAAAATGCTGAACATATTGCGGAATGTAGTCCGCTGCTACAATGACTGCTGGTGTTTCCATCTTTCTTCAAATTTTAAAATGAATTATAAAATTATGTAATTATATATTATTTATTTACTACAGTGGACGTACAGTATTTTGAAAACAGGTATAGTAGAAAAAAACATTTACTCTTATATCTATTATTTCTTAATACTAATAATTCCGAAACCAATTTTCTATCCTTACGAAAAGTATTTAAATTAGCGAAAAACTAGTGTTAAATATTTCTTCAATTGTTTTTGTTAAATTGTTAATAAAAATAAAGTGCACGGCTGGGTCGAACGAAACTTTCTCGTTCATCAAAATTTTGGTTGGTTGTTTTCTTATTTTATTAGGTAGGTAGGTAAAAATCTGAGAACCGATGCTAGATGGAAGGAATGGCTCATTAAATATACGAATAGTGTCAAATAAAATCCACTCTTGGGTAATTCATCTGATATGGCAGTGTATATCAAATACCAACGTTTTTATAACTTGAAGCTCTCAGTAAAAGGCCATTTTCGCAAGTTATAGTTAGAGAATTGTAATTGCAATTGAAGTGGGAGTTTCTGATTGTGATTTATAGTAAGCGGGGCAATGAGATTATTAAAAAAATATACCGTAGACATGTGAAAATAGATCGGGAAGCAAAAATACATAGTTAAATTTTTTTTCAAAAATCCATTGTACGATAATATAGAGGAAAACTCAGTCCGCTTTTAAGTTACAATATATACCGTTTTCGAGATATGTGCAAATTTAAAAAGTAGCGTTATTCGATTTTTTAGCAATAAATTGAGAAACCTACTTAAGCTCAAACACCTATCAATTTTGGTTGAATCGTCGAACAAATCAAACTGGTATGAACATTTATATGGGAAGTACCATTAATATTGAGGTTATACCGTGCAAAAAAAAACTGTCCCGAACTGTAGGCCCTCGAACTCAAAATCCGAGGTTTGAACCAAATCAGATAGATAGACAGACAGACGGACGGACGGAAAGACGGATAGAAATTTGTGACCCATTTCTCTATCATCGTAATGTTAGAATCGAGTTCGAAATTTTGTACATTTATACATAATATCTTTTTCTTACAAATAAGGATAACAAACCATTTAATTTATAAATAGAAATATGAAATCTATTTGAGAGATTTTGTTCGTGATAGATTTTAGTCGTTCCTATATTATTAACGTCACGATCCTCCTATAGCTACTGATAAATAAAATTTAAGAAAATACTAACAATATTGTTTTGGTCGGAGTAAATGGAGTCCACGAGCTGTTTCGTGTGAATTGATAGGCGGTCCAGCAAAGTCGTTCATATGCATTATTTTAAAAACACATACTTCTGACGAAACATCGATATCGTAAGCTGCATAATGCCTTCTATACCTATTTATTTTGACATCCCTACAGATAACATATGGTGTGTCTTGGCCAGCGAATATTAAAACTTCGGCAATTTGGTATACTACAGCATTTTGAATATTTATATCGGCATATTGGCAAATAAAATAGCCACTTTTGAACTTTTTGCTTTGGTATGTGCACTCACTATAAGATGAGTAAGACGATTTTAATGGATTATGATCGCAGAAATTCTTAATCAAATCTGAGTGGCAGGTATTAGTTATTTCATGGCATTCCTGAACTAAAAAGGATTTCGTTGCTGGTGGTTGCTGCAATAAATGCGCGAATTTCAATTGAAATTTTTTTGCCAGACTAATGCAAATATTTCTTCTGCTCGACATAGCTCGTGCATATGACTTAAACTCTTTATGCTTGGCTTCATACCGAAAGCACCAATAGTTCCGTGGAGGACCCGATTTCAAGATTACTGAGTGGTAATGCAACATGAGATGGTGTTTCGGTTTTAAATTATCATTAAATAGATAAATGTAGTCTGCATGGTGGCGTTTGATGAGGTAGCTGAGATGCTCAGCCAAATCACTTGAGATATCAGAAAGAAGAAGAATTTCTATGATATCCAAGAGATTTAAAAAAAAAATCCATACTTCGTCATCATCGGCCACATAGTCGCCAATCATCATTGAAAATAAATTTATAAAACTCATCATCTCACGAGCTGTCATTTTCAGGTGGGAATTGTCCAAATTAGATTGAGTTATTTCTGGCGAAATATTACCAATTTCAATTTCACCGAAGTTAAATGATTTTTTCCTGTCATTTAGTTTATTTAAATTAAAATAACGTTTTCAATTAATTTGCGAATTATGTGGCACAGATCGTAATGACAAACACCTTCAAATATGTCATGCATCACGTCGACGGCAAAATTGCTGGTAACGTGGAAAGAATCAATCGAGTTTAAAATTGAATTCTCCTTAATGCCAGTCGAAGAAACGTTTTCGGCAGACACATCTAAGTCATAGTTCATTACATTTCTCAATAAACTTGGATTTGCAGTGGAAGCTGTGTGTGTTACAGCTTTTATCATTTTACAGAACCGACAAAAGAAATGTGCAGAAAATGACGGAACAAAGCCCAAGACTGTATTTAAACCTAAGTTATCACCTAGAACAAGTCCCAACACAAAATGAACTGTTTTTGTGCCCTCGGAAGTGGCAATCTCTATTCCATCTCGTTCCAACTTAATAATTTCGCGAACTAAACTGACTAAGCATTTTTCATTGCCAAATTCTTTATAGTCCCTACCTTTCATAATTGCCGCTGCATAAATTTCGCAATTTTTGATGACCGGAAATGAGTAATATATTTACAAATGAAACGGGGTCGCAATGTGATCCAAGTGGGTTGTTAATTTCGGCGTCATCGATGTAAAGAAAGTATGGAATTACAGTTTTGTGCAAATCTATAAAGGGCTTCTTTATTTCGCGCCAATGTGAGCCTTGAATAAAGTGCGAATTTAATTCAATGTTGTTTGAAAGAGTATCCATATCTTTTAATGTGCTTAAAAGCTGATCATTTTGCTCAAAAATTTTACGAAATTGAAAAGAAATCGGAAGGAGAACACCAGTGGTTTCTACTTCATCATAACGCATTTCGCCGCGACGGTAAACTTGGTCAATTTCATTATTGATAGTGAACTCTTCGAAATGGCTTAAGTAGTCACTTCGGATTAAATGTTCACGCATTTGATGATCAGTCGCACAATTACGAAATGGATCTTCAATTTCTTGCATTAAGGACGATAATAGACATGTCTGTTCAATGGAAAGTGGGAAATTATTCTGAATAAATGACCGAACTTGCGAAATAATTGGCTGCATTAAATTTTCTGTCACATTCTTTTGAATGCTTACTACGTCTTTTCTATTAAAATTGTTATTATTGTGAAGTTGAAGTGCGAATGCAACTCCAGCCTTACCTATATTTAGAGGATGATGTTGTGAGCTAGGTATAAGAGAAGACAATGCATTGGAAGATGCAATCATGGTTGCATGGTTTGACATGGCTGAGTTGGGAACTGAAATTTGCGAGGATGACGAAAGTGATTGATTAAGTAAGGCTTGTGAACTGCTAGGACTACTGGCAGCAAAAAGTGTTTGCGCAGAAATAGCAACATTTTGGTTCCCGGTCGTTAGTTGCAATTGCAAATGCCCTTTAAAATGCCTAATAAGGCTACTAAAACTGGATAGATACTGCGTGCAATTACCACCATAAGTGCACCTGTAGGTATCTTTTTCCTTAAGCGAATGAATCAGCTTGAAATGTTTTGACATACTTACATCTTAATGTTAATCGCGTTTGGCAAATAAAGCAATCCATCGCACCGCCCAAAACAATAATTGAATGGTAATTTATATACGTAAAATACAAAAATATAAGTACTAAAGTTAAATGGAAAAAATATCAGTAGCAATAAGGTAAACTGTAAAAAGAGAAATGTTTGAAATAATATAAGATTCACAGTAATTTACCTAAAAATAGTTAAATAGAAAGTATAGTTGTTTGGATAAAACTATTTATGTTCATGCTATTTTTCCGCTGTTTTGGCTCAAACTATCATGTACTCTTATCAAATCAAACAAATAGAATTCATCGAATTTACCAGAGTTTTTTGTAGTCCTCTGATTAGAATGATGCGTTGCAAATAGATTCATGCCAAAAGCCTTCGTACCTCACCAGTCAGATAACTGACCTTAGCTAACCAGCAACCATTGGGGTATAATGTTCATCGGCAGCGGAACTATGCCATTAGCGCAAAACATTTTTAGTCCCCTGGAGCCGGCGCCAAATTATGAGTACCGAATCACCGAAATGAATTACAGCAAGCTGAATAAATTTAACGCACACAAACCAAAAGCTGAACTGACCACATAAAACTCCAGTAAATACGAATGTAAATTTAAAAACAAATAAGCAAAACAGTACGTATTTTAATTATTTAATTATTGGCGGAAAAATATTAAAACTTCTTATGTAAATTTCGTAAAAATAATAATACCTATAGTAAAATAAAATATTAGGTTTATGGTGAGAACGAAATGAACTTACTAGTAAGTAGGCAAGGAACAATTAATGCTGATGTGCCTTGAGATGATGGTATAATAATGATTAGAAACTGCAATCAAAATAAGCGCGCAATTCAAATGCAGAAAAGAAAATGTTAAAATTTGCATCAAAAAGTAAATCAAAGATGGAATATTTTGCCGCTGTTTGGTTCAAGCTATCATGTACTCTTATCAAATCAAACAAATAGAATTCATCGAATTTACCAGAGTTTTTTGTAGTCCTCTGATTAGAATGATGCGTTGCAAATAGATTCATGCCAAAAGCCTTCGTACCTCACCAGTCAGATAACTGACCTTAGCTAACCAGCAACCATTGGGGTATAATGTTCATCGGCAGCGGAACTATGCCATTAGCGCAAAACATTTTTAGTCCCCTGGAGCCGGCGCCAAATTATGAGTACCGAATCACCGAAATGAATTACAGCAAGCTGAATAAATTTAACGCACACAAACCAAAAGCTGAACTGACCACATAAAACTCCAGTAAATACGAATGTAAATTTAAAAACAAATAAGCAAAACAGTACGTATTTTAATTATTTAATTATTGGCGGAAAAATATTAAAACTTCTTATGTAAATTTCGTAAAAATAATAAATATATCTAAGGCATTTATTACAAAAAAGTTTGTAGAAATACGAAACTACAGCCATTCGTAGAATGTACTAAGGCTTGGTACATACTACGAACGCTGTTCGTACTTTTCCAAAATGGGATCAGAATCGTACGGATTGGAAGCTAAAAAACACAACTAAAATATACGCCGAAATACAAAATTAAAGCCATTCGTAGAATGTATTTACAAAGGCTTGTTACATAGTACAAACGCTGTTCGTACTTTTAAATATGGCGGCAAAATATCTAAGGCATTTATTAAAAAAATATGCAATTAAAAAGTTTGTAGAAATACAAAATTAAAGCCATTCGTAGAATGTACAAATGCTTGTTACATAGTACAAACGCTGTTCGTACTTTTAAATATGGCGGCAAAATATCTAAGGCATTTATTACAAAAATATGCAATTAAAAAGTTTGTAGAAATACGAAACTACAGCCATTCGTAGAATGTACAAAGGCTTGGTACATACTACGAACGCTGTTCGTACTTTTCCAAAATGGGATCAGAATCGTACGGATTGGAAGCTAAAAAACACAACTAAAATATACGCCGAAATACAAAATTAAAGCCATTCGTAGAATGTACAAAGGCTTGTTACATAGTACAAACGCTGTTCGTACTTTTAAATATGGCGGCAAAATATCTAAGGCATTTATTAAAAAAATATGCAATTAAAAAGTTTGTAGAAATACAAAATTAAAGCCATTCGTAGAATGTACAAATGCTTGTTACATAGTACAAACGCTGTTCGTACTTTTAAATATGGCGGCAAAATATCTAAGGCATTTATTAAAAAAATATGCAATTAAAAAGTTTGTAGAAATACAAAATTAAAGCCATTCGTAGAATGTACAAAGGCTTGATACATAGTACAAACGCTGTTCGTACTTTTAAATATGGCGGCAAAATATCTAAGGCATTTATTACAAAAATATGCAATTAAAAAGTTTGTGGAAATACGAAACTACAGTAATTCGTAGAATGTACAAAGGCTTGGTACATACTACGAACGCTGTTCGTACTTTTCCAAAATGGGATCAGAATCGTACGGATTGGAAGCTAAAAAACACAACTAAAATATACGCCGAAATACAAAATTAAAGCCATTCGTAGAATGTACAAAGGCTTGTTACATAGTACAAACGCTGTTCGTACTTTTAAATATGGCGGCAAAATATCTAAGGCATTTATTAAAAAAATATGCAATTAAAAAGTTTATAGAAATACAAAATTAAAGCCATTCGTAGAATGTACAAATGCTTGTTACATAGTACAAACGCTGTTCGTACTTTTAAATATGGCGGCAAAATATCTAAGGCATTTGGAATCGTAGAAAATCGTATGTAAAACCTTATAATAATGCTAAAAATCGCCTTGAAAAGTAAGCAAACCGTAGAAAAAGCAATAGATTCAATAAATCGTACCAATTGCGATATTTATGATAATATTTAACAACGCTCGATATATTATCCAAACTTATTTTACCGTCATTTTTAAAAGTATGAATTATCGTTTGGACCAACCCTTTGTACATTCGACGAACGGCTGTAAGTTCGTATTTCTACGAATATATTATTTGCGTTGTTAAAGTTACCATCTTACCAACTTTGACGTCATTCGTAAATTTACGAACGCCATTCGTACTTTTTACCAAGCCTTTGTACAATCGACGAACGGCTGCATGTTCGTATTTCTACGAATATATTATTTGCGTTGTTAAAGTTACCATCTTACCAACTTTGACGTCATTCGTAAATTTACGAACGCCATTCGTACTTTTTACCAAGCCTTTGTACAATCGACGAACGGCTGCATGTTCGTATTTCTACGAATATATTATTTGCGTTGTTAAAGTTACCATCTTAACAACTTTGACGTCATTCGTAACGGCTGCATGTTCGTATTTTTTTTTTTTTTTTTTTTTTTTTTTTATTACATTACATTATTATTACATTATTACAATTTTCATGTTTTCCTGCGAAGCCTAGGCTTTTCTGCAGAAGATTGTGTTTCAATTTAATTTTAACTAATAAAAGTGAGTTGTATTTAAAGTTACAAAAAGTTATCAATTTCAAAATTTGATTTCATTTACAGATTACATATATAAAAGTTATCAATAGCATTTTATCTGGATTCATTTAGGAAGAAGTGCTTTAATTGCTTTTTTCTTGTTTTATAATTTCTAATTTGTTTAAGTTCTTGAGGCAAAGAATTTATTATTGAAGGGACAGTGTGTTTTAGCTGTCTTCTACCATAAGTGTTGTAGTTTCTTGGAATTTGATGCATACCTTGTGCGCGTTGTCTGGTGTTAAGTTGATGTTGTATCGGTCGAACGAAGCGGTGGTCATCGTGGTATTGTAGAACTGTAGTCATTTTGAAGATTTCCTCGACTTTAAGCACCTTAAAACTGTTTCCATTTTGCTGTCTGTTATTCTGAATGGTTTTTAAGATCGTTTTCTGAAGTTTTTGGATCTTGTTGATGTGAGTTTTGGCAGCGTTTCCCCAAGCAAGTATACCATATCTTAGCTTTGATTCTACTAATGCATAATAGACTTGTCGCAGAACGTCCTCTGAAGCATGGTACCGCAAATGTGAGATTGCATATAAGCCTTTCTTAAGATCATTGCGTAGCTTGTCTATATGTTTGTCCCAAAGGAAGTGGCTGTCAATAACGACTCCAAGATATTTATAACTTTCAACAGCTTCGATGCATTCACTGGGCGTGCTTGGACATAAAGCATTCCTGCAGTATATTTGCTTATCGGTTTTTTTGAAATGTGGGCTTCGAATATGCATTAGTTTGGTTTTAGAAGCGTTAATTACCAACCCGTTATCGTGACACCATTGTATAGCTTTGTCGAATTCCTTTTGCATCATCACCATCGCCGTATCAAGAGATTTATGTCGTACCACAATTGCAGTGTCATCGGCAAAAGCGAATGGAATGCTAAGCTTAAAAATGCGAAGGAGCTCGTTGGTATAAATTATGAATAGAAGTGGACCCAAATTAGAACCTTGAGGTACTCCGTATTTAACATATTTTGCATCGCTGTAAGCATCTTTTATTTTGACACAGAACATTCTGTTATGAAGATAGTCTGTCATCCAATCAGCCATCACACCTCGAATCCCGATTCTTTCCAACGCTTCTAAAAGATTTGAATGATTGAGTGTGTCAAAAGCCTTGCTGAAATCCATGAACAATACCAATACATGGTGACCTTTATTTAAGCTCTCGTTCACGCAGTTAGCAAATTCGCCAATTAGTTGTCCAGTATTTTTGTTTTTCTGGAACCCGTACTGGCTATTGTTAATGAGAGAGTGTTTTTCAACAAAGCTCTGTAATCTACTAACAACAATGCCCTCTAGGCACTTTTCAAAGACCGGCAGTATTGAAATTGGTCGGTAATTTGATAATCGATCCTTAACTCCACCTTTATAAATTGGTCTTACCACAGCAGTCTTAAGTTGTTTTGGTATTGTTGCTTCGGTTAAAGTTAAATTGATTATTTTACACAAGATTGGAGCAAACAAATCAGCATACTTTTGTATGTCAGTTGCCCTGATACCATCAATACCAGGTGACTTATTCGGCCCAAGTGACTTTATAATAATTTTAACCTCATTTACATTTGTAGCATATGCGAAGATTGTGTTTTCTACATGCAAGTTTCTGTTGTTTAATGTATGTAAATTACATTTGTGTATTATATTTTCAGTTTGTGAAGAGAAAGACTCAGCAAAATCGTTAGGAAGCGAATTGAATCCCGCTTTGAAATTGTTCATCAGTGTCTCGTCAATGCTCTTTTTTTTTCTTCCTAGGATTTCATTTATAAGTCCCCAGGTTTTCCGCGGATCTGCTTTGAACTCCATAAACTGTTTTTTATAAAATTTGGATTTTTGAATAATTATATTTTTGTTGATTTTGTTCCGTAAGGTCTTGTATTCTGTTTCATAATTATTGTTTAATCTATTATTTTTCCATTTCCTGTATAATCTGTCTCTTTTTTTACATTCGGCGATGAGTTCCGGTGTTATCCATGGATTGTTTTTCCGTATTTTTAAGACTTTTTTATTGATTGTTGATTTCATGTAAATATTTTTTAGTTTATTGGCAAATTTATTGTACATATTTTCAGCATTCTCCTCTTCAAGAAGAGAGTTCCAATTTTCTTCTTGAATGAGTTGGTTTAGTTTCGAATTACATATACGTGAAGAACTTACAACCGTTTTTTCTGAATTCGTTTGAGTTTTTTTGTAGTACAGTGTTGGATAGTGGTCGGTAATCTCGTTCTCAATAACCGCTGTATAAATTTTATTATCGACGTTGCTTACTAAGATGTGATCAATCAGTGACTTAGTACCGTTACGTGGATCAACTCTCGTGCACTTTGTTATGACATTCATAAGTCTCGATGACGCTAGCATCTCTAAATAGTCTTTTACATAGCTTAAGTTTGATTTTTTATTTTGAACATCAATATTTATATCACCCAAAACAATGTATTCTTCATTTTTCTTCATTTTTCTTAAGTCATTGCCAAGTTCTTCAATAAATGCGACTTTGCTAAAACCAGGAGGTCTATATATTCCAAGCATGTATGTTGTTTTATTCTCTTCCGTAAACTGAATTTTAATACTTTCATATGAAACCGTTGGCGATGGAATTCGTTGATGACTTAAACTGTTTCGAACAAACATTATTATTCCTCCCCCTCTTTGATCATTTCGATTTAGTATTTCTTGTTAAAAGCCATTTAGCTGATAAAATCCGCTCTCTTCATCTTTAATATTTGTTTCTACCAAAATAATTACATCTAATTCATTAATAAAGTGATTGATACTTAAGCAGAAAATATTCCAATGGAGACGCATCGATCTTATATTGAAACATATATAGCAACTTTTAATATTTTTTAATTCATTAATGTCAATGCCGCTAAAGCCATGTATTACCCTACAATTAAAATTAACTTCTAGTTCCAGTGTATCGTTTGTGCTCTCCATTTTTATGTACTGTTTTAAACTTCTATTTGTTCTGACAAAAAGCTACTACAATTATTATGCGCTCTTTATATTGTTCACATCTTGTTCAGTATTAATTATCAACGATGGTGTGTTCTCACTTCTACGTGCCAATATTTTTCCCGCGCTCTCCCACACATATTTCCAGTTTTCTTGTTTTGCCTTTTCTTTTGTCAGCCATAAGAGGTACTTATTGTGCCTTGTAAGTTGATTATTTACATAAATTGTGGCATCGAATTCAGCGGGCATAGCATTTATGTTATGGTTGTTGGTATTATTCCTAACAGCAGAAAGCTTAATTGGTCGTACGGCTCGCGCTTGTTTGATAAATTGTGTTTTGCACTTATTTGATGTAAACTTCACAATTATGTTTGATTTCTCGGGATTTTTAATATTCGTTCTGTAAACGTCGGTTATATCGTTGTCGTTTATTACATTGTTGATTGTTTTCCCAATTCCTTTTACAACTTCTATCAAATTTTCCTGCGGAGTCATTGGAATGTTTTTAATATCTATGTTATTGTTAAGTATTTGCTGTTCTAAAGTGTGAATTTGTGTTTGCATGTTTTCTATAACAATGTCTTTTTTTTTTTATTTGTTTCTTTTAGTTCGTTTATTTCTTTGGTGAAACTTTCAATAAGAACATTGTTTTTAATCATATTTGCATTAATGTCATCGTATTTATTTCCCAGGAATTCACAGCTCGCAGTTATTTTCACTAGTTGATCTCTCAGCTGCCGAATCTCAGTGAGCACAATTTGGTTGTCGTTGACATTGATTCGAGGTGCTGGTTCGGGGCTGTTTATCGGTCTTATTCGCTTCGGTGCTTGCACATCTGGTGTCTTCGATCTAGGTGGGTCTGCATTTGCGTTGATGGGTCCTTCGGTTGTGCTCGTGTTCCTACACAACTGGCATCTCCAAGATTCTTTGCGAGCACCCATGGTCCTCCAAGTTTTTTCTGAGACCGTTGTACATTGGAAATGCAGTTTGCGCTTGCAAAAGGAACAATCAACGAAATCTCCTTCAATTGGGAGAGAATCACCGCAAGAAGCACATGCAGGCATTTTGGGAGAGTGCTCTTTTTAGCAGCTAATCGAATTAAACAGAGAAAAACGAAAAAAATATGCTATGTGGTACCTTTGGCGTATAATAAATCGAATGCACTTCAATAAACTGTCTTAATTGTTGTTTTTTTTTTTCGCACTTGGGAAAATATAATTTCTAAACTGGGCAAAAAAACTAAAAAATCGCAGATCGCTTTGAAAACACGTCTTATCACTTAAGCTCACTCGGTCGAGTTTTCTACGAATATATTATTTGCGTTGTTAAAGTTACCATCTTACCAACTTTGACGTCATCCGTAAATTTACGAACGCCATTCGTACTTTTTACCAAGCCTTTGTACAATCGACGAACGGCTGCATGTTCGTATTTCTACGAATATATTATTTGCGTTGTTAAAGTTACCATCTTACCAACTTTGACGTCATTCGTAAATTTACGAACGCCATTCGTACTTTTTACCAAGCCTTTGTACAATCGACGAACGGCTGCATGTTCGTATTTCTACGAATATATTATTTGCGTTGTTAAAGTTACCATCTTACCAACTTTGACGTCATTCGTAAATTTACGAACGCCATTCGTACTTTTTACCAAGCCTTTGTACAATCGACGAACGGCTGCATGTTCGTATTTCTACGAATATATTATTTGCGTTGTTAAAGTTACCATCTTACCAACTTTGACGTCATTCGTAAATTTACGAACGCCATTCGTACTTTTTACCAAGCCTTTGTACAATCGACGAACGGCTGCATGTTCGTATTTCTACGAATATATTATTTGCGTTGTTAAAGTTACCATCTTACCAACTTTGACGTCATTCGTAAATTTACGAACGCCATTCGTACTTTTTACCAAGCCTTTGTACAATCGACGAACGGCTGCATGTTCGTATTTCTACGAATATATTATTTGCGTTGTTAAAGTTACCATCTTACCAACTTTGACGTCATTCGTAAATTTACGAACGCCATTCGTACTTTTTACCAAGCCTTTGTACAATCGACGAACGGCTGCATGTTCGTATTTCTACGAATATATTATTTGCGTTGTTAAAGTTACCATCTTACCAACTTTGACGTCATTCGTAAATTTACGAACGCCATTCGTACTTTTTACCAAGCCTTTGTACAATCGACGAACGGCTGCATGTTCGTATTTCTACGAATATATTATTTGCGTTGTTAAAGTTACCATCTTACCAACTTTGACGTCATTCATAAATTTACGAACGCCATTCGTACTATTTAACTAGGCTTTGTACAGTCTACGAACGATGTTCGTGCCTTCAAAAATTGCGGCTTTGTAAAATATTACAAAGGTGAATTCGTTGAATCTACAAAGTCTACGAATCCAATCATTTTTAGAAATTTGCCAAAACCACGAATATTTGTATTATGTACCAAACATTTGTGCATTCTACAAATTCTCTCTGTTAGTATTTTTACAAAGATTTCATTTGTATTTTTATACTAACTATTTTTTGAGTGCACGGTTGCCGCGGTTGGCAGCATTTATTTTTGTAGTTTTTGTGTGTTTTTGCATGTCACACTGATTCTTTTTCGACATAACACCGATAGGAATACAAGATGGCGAATTTGAAAAAAAATTGAGGGGCCCAGCGGCAAGAGGATTGTGAGTTGGGGGTCTCAGTATGATTTGTCTATGGTCTCAGTATTGTCTCTGGTTGCTGGCAAAGTGGAAGAATAACGCAATTGCCATCAATGCAAGAGATGTTGTCCAATACGATCCACACAATGAAACCGGTTTATGCTCTCTCTGAATTCCATGGTAGGCAAAAGGCAACGACACATACGATGCTTATAGCTTATCTATCATCAGTCGCGATCGCGACAAATGTACAGGAATATAGAGAGAGGAAACAACCATAGGAACATAGGTAGCGTGTTTTTTTTTAGCTTCGATCTCAGCAAAGTAAAGTAGGATTTTCATCATGCAATTACAACAACTACGCTCTACTTGACACTTCGAGACTCAGTTGTAGTTTTTGTAATCGCGTGATGAAAATCCTACTTTACTTTGCTTTGCTGAGATCTAAGCTAAAAAAAACACGCCTAATGTTAGTTTACATATTAGACAATTTAAGAAGATATTATTAGACAATTAATTAAGAAAAATAGAAAAATATAGGATAAATAACAAACAGCAAAAATAAATAAAATTAAGAAATTAGTAAATATTTCTAGGTATTTCCAAACACTAGATGTATCTCGTTTTTGATTGGCCGAAATCGGTCATGTGAGTAGCTGTTTCAGTTGACGTTTATGGAGGGGTAGCCGACGAATCTAGTCAAGCAATAAGTGGCTGACGTAGAAAACGTGACGTTCTCGACCAATCTAGTTTTTGGGTTCAGGTTACATCTCATACAAATCAATCTAGTCGACTTAAGATAACTAGACTCTTGAATGTGCCCATTCTGACGAGAAACAGCTGATATTGCTCTCAAATAACACACTAATGCACTTACAAAAGCAGGCCAATATCGTATCACATGTTCCAACCGCATAAAATCTGAGATCTGAAAAAAAATACATGGTGGAATTTGATTAAAGGAGCAATTTTTTGAGAAATGAATGAGAATTTGATTAATTTAAGAGGAGCAATTTTTTGTCAAGTAACAAAAATTAACCCTCTAAACTGCGCCAACTATAGAGGCATCAGTCTCCTTAACATCGCCTGAAACCATATGTCAACGAACTGATTGGACCCTATCAGTGCGGTTTTAGGCCCGGTAAGTCCACAATCGACCAAATATTCACACTACGGCAGATCCTGGAGAAAACCCAAGAAGTCCAAGTCGATACCCCCCACCTGTTTATCGATTTTAAGGCCGCATATGACAGCATTTATAGAGACGAGCAATGTCTAGTTTTGTGCAGAATGACGATGGAGAACGCTCGCTGCTCCATAAAGGTCGGAAACAATCTTACCGAGACCTTTGGTGTCAAAAAAGGATTTAGACAAGGTGACGCGCTGTCATGTGACTTTTTCAATATAATTCTTGAGAAGATTGTGCGAAACCCAGAAGCCAACACCAGAGGCACAATTTTCCAGAAGTCTGTGCAACTACTTGCATACGCTGACGACATCGACATCATTGGCAGAACCCAGCGAGCTGTCACTGGTCCGTTTGCAAGTATCAGTACAGAAGCGGCAAAAATTGGTTTAGTGGTGAATGAGGGCAAAACAAAATATATGCTGTCAACAAGAAGGGACACACAACATCGACGAATCGGACAGAATGTCACGATAGACAGCTTTAACTTTGAGGTAGTTCGGGACTTTGTCTACCTCGGCTCCGCTATTAACTCTGAAAATGACATCACCTCAGAAATCAAGTGAAGAATCACACTTGCCAACCGCTGTTACTTTGGTCTAAGAAGGCAATTGATTAGTAAGGCCTTGTCGAGAAATACTAAGGAGACTCTATATAAGACCCTCATCATCCCAGTCCTGCTTTATGGTGCAGAAGCATGGACCCTATCAAAGTCGGATGAAGAGCTCCTTGGTCGTTTCGAACGCAAAATTCTTCGTGTGATTTTTGGTCCCGTTTGCGTTGACGGGCTCTGGAGGAGGAGATTTAACAGCGAACTCTACGAGCTGTACAGCGACATCGACCTAGTCAGAAAAGTACGTATCCTTCGTCTAAGATGGCTGGGACATGTAGAGCGAATGGACACCAACGCTCCGGCCCGAAGAGTCTTCGATTCCAACCCGGAGGGACAACGCAGTAGAGGAAGACCTCGCCTTAGGTGGCGCGTGCAAGTGGAAGGGGACCTCAACCAACTTGGAGTGCGCAACTGGAGGCAGTTAGCTAAAGATCGCGCTAACTGGAGAGGCGTATTGGTTGAGGCCCAGGTCCACCCCGGACTGTAGCGCCACCTAAGTAAGTAAGTAACTAAAATTAATTAATTTATTCAATTTAATCCTTCTACTACATTTGCAAATCAAAAATGAAAAGGGCTGATCCAACCAGAAACATCTATAAAGAACGCCCATGCACTACGCTTATCAATCTGCAGCCTTTTCGGTTTGGTTATCAGCTTGAGAAGCCATATTTATAACTACTTCTAACTTCACACAATTTCTTTGACATTGACATTTGGTGATCACACTCACACACAATTCTTCTGCTGCTGAAATAGGAATTAATATTAATTGTGCGAAATTCAGAAATTTATTCGGTAATTATTCCAAATATAATTCCGAATTATCAAAATCAAATCCGAATAAATTCCAAATACGAATTCTATCAGCAACAGCTTCCAATTCATCGTCAAAAGAGTAAAAATAAAAAACAAAAAACCTATCTTTACCCATTCATATTATTTTCTTCTCTGTGTATTTTTCTTTGTGGTGTGCCATCTCGCTTGCTCTCGTTTTCTTTTCACGACGGTGCACTCCGTTCACTTATGATTATTGAAATTTTTTTGTATACATTCATTAAATTAATAAAAGACTCAGGTAAGTCACACAATCGACTCGATTGTCGTTGCAAGCGATTTTTACACGATTTCATGTCTTTTTTTTTAGAAGCCTACAAGGTGAATCGTCATCAACTCGCGTGCGTGTCCAATTAAGACAAAGGAAGCTAATACCAAGACGCAACACCAAATGTCGACACCAAGCAGCTCAGCTGTTCGTGCCCTTGCACTCGAATACAAATCACTACAAGAGGAACCAGTCGAAGGATTCCGTGTGAAACTGGTCAACGAGGACAATCTCTTCGAATGGGAAGTGGCAATTTTTGGTCCTCCTGATACACTCTACCAGGGTGGCTATTTCAAGGCACACATGAAATTCCCTCCAGACTATCCGTATTCACCGCCATCGATACGTTTTCTAACAAAAGTTTGGCATCCAAATGTCTACGAGAATGGCGATTTGTGTATTTCAATTCTCCATCCACCGGTGGATGATCCACAGAGTGGTGAACTGCCATGCGAAAGATGGAATCCAACACAGAATGTGCGAACGATCTTGCTGTCGGTGATTTCGTTACTTAACGAACCGAATACATATTCACCGGCAAATGTCGACGCATCAGTCATGTACAGGCGATGGAGGGATTCTCAGGTGAGTGCAAAATTGAAAAGAGTTGAACAGATAACGGCCAAAAATACTAGTTATCTACGTGTCGTGTGAGATTACTTTCAGACCAAAGATATATGGAGTGATGGTGATATAATTCTATAAACAGAATGATAGGGGAGGCTAACGAAACTAGGCCTCATTCTTCACTATTTGCTCTTATTTTCTTTGAATTTCCCCAGCATCTTTGGCAAGGCATTATCTAAAGTGCACAGTGCTAATTTTCGTTCTTAGATATTTACAAAAGCTATCAATATATTCAAACTTGGCTAATGTAGGTACCTACAATTCTACATCAATTAAAATGTCACCAAAAGAGAGTACCTTCTACCTAGATTTAACGACAATCACTTGTCACGTTTCTTCTCTTACGTTTATTGTTTGTAGATTAGAAGAGTAATAAAACTAGATAATCAGCATAACAAACAGTAATTTGTTTAAATGCTTGGGTCCTAGAAATAACTAGTTTTGCAGCTTTTTTATCAGCTATGGGTTGAGGTGATCAATGAAGTCAATGGAATGAAATTTCGCTGATGGTCACTTAAAGTTTGTGTTGCTCTAGGCTATTCATGAATAGTGGTCACTGACATATGGTATCGCTGAAATAGGGTATCGCTAGCCAACCATCGTTTGCGGTCATTGACTTATGGGTTTCAAGTTATGGTTGTAGTGCGGTTACTAAAAATAAGTTGAATTTGTAGCCTAATCTTATTGATTTCTTGATGAACTTGTACCAAAATTGCAGCATATAGCCTTCGCTAATGGGCTGAAATTAAACGACTACAAAAACGAAAGGATAACTTGGTAAATATCCGCTCTATTGCATGAGCGCATGCCTAGGCACTAAAACATTATTTGTCTGTCACACGAGACCCAATTCACTAAAACATTAATGATTAGCACAAGAAGTGATGATAGGTAGAGGCAGTGCAACTCCCTTAGACAGTCCTACAGCAATGATTTCCCCTTTTCGTTTACACTCCAATCATAATATTTTCTAGGGGAAAGACAACGAGTACCCAAACATCATCAGGAAACAAGCACTTGCCGCCAATGCAGAGGCCAGAAAGGAAGGCATTACTGTGCCGACAACACTCGAAGATTACTGCATTAAGCCGACACGAAAGAATCCCCAAGAGCCGATGTTGGATATGACAAATTTCTACGATGACGACTTCGATCTGGAGACCGAAGACGATCAGCCAACAGACGACGATGACGATGATGATGACGGTGAGGAGTCAGATTACGCCGACGGCGATGACAGTGGAAAGGGTGAGACATAATCTCCCACCTTTCTGGTTTGCAGAGGTGATAACGATATGGACACTCAGGAGGGACGAGACTTGAAAGAACGTGTTGTCGACAGAAATATTCTAGTTCTACATTATAATTATATACATAAAAATATGTGTCGTCTATACGTATCATTCAAACACAAGTAAAGGTAAATGTCGTCTCTCTTGACGGTCTCTTCTCTCGTTTGTCTATCTCTCTATCGTTCAATTTCAATCTCTCTCTTCTATTCAATTGAAAAAAAAAATAAAATAAAAATAATAATAATAATACGAAAACAAAAAAAAAAACAAAAAAAAAAAAAACCAACTCATGCAAAAGCTTTTATTTATTTTTTATTTTTAAAGAAAAAAACGCAAAAAAAAAAAGAAGCAACTTTGATTGTTTTCAGAAATTGGGTTTAATTTTTCAAATTACGTAGGTAACGAATTTTCATTGCTCATCAATATATCATATTTTTGGGGTACTGCAAGGGCCTGCAATGCAATTACAATATGTGTTTCATTTCAGTATCAAACAAAACATAAACAAAAATATTTTTTATTGATTTCATTGTACGTAGATTACTCTATATTTAAATTTCTTTTCATCTCCAGATATATTGTAAATTTAAATTAAAAAGAAAAAAAATTGTATAAAAACAAACAGGCACTGCAGTTTTATTTTGGGTCAGGAAATCGTACACTGCTGTAGCGAACAGTCGCGCTTCAACGCGTGACTGAAGTTTGTTCTAGAGCGATTTGGAAGGAATAACGGGACCAGATTTTCGTAACCTGAAAGCGGGACGATACATCTGAGAATGCAAAGAAGTGGGATGGTGGGGGTTAGGGTATGTGCATGGGCTGGGGTAAAAAGAGAAAAAAAGTTATGTAGCAAACTATATTTCGAAATTGCATATACATTAATAAATTTTGCAGTGTGGGGTGGCTCAAAACGGAACATTTCGCTGCCCTGTTGGAGTCTGGGTGACAATGGGACACACACATATAGCGAGACGTCTGGTCATGTTAAGCATAAACGATTTAGGTAATATTTACGCGTACGTGATGGGTAGATGCATAAACTGTGGCCCATTTTACTGCCTTCCTTGGCTCTGTAGAGTGTGCCAATCCAGAAAAGCTATTCGCCAAACACTTATGTCCTTTAGCAACCAAAAATTAACAGCTAGAGAGAATGATTACGATTTGAAACCAACAAGCTCATTCATACACCCCGGCCTCTGGCTATGTGCCTTCAAATTGCCCGAACCAAGTTGATCGCTTTGCTTGGTAGTGGTCTTTCTATGCTGCGCTAGTCGACCAAGCCAACATTTGACCGGGTAACGGCGGAGTTTTCCTCCTGAAATTAGCTACGGTGACTTAATAAATGAAAGCTGAAGGACGTTTGTCTTACAATGGAAATTAAAATAAAATCGTTGTTATTTTTTTTGGTCGATAAGTCACGTCATTTGTTTAAATAAATTCTCTATCTCATTCGATAACACATGCATCGATAAATAATAATCTGGTAACGCTGGTTAAACTACACCTACAAAACGTCAAAATAACGTCATACAGAGAGTAGGAGGACCACACAATTCGGTCCCTATAACCATTTATCGTTTGCCAACGCATTAATTTCTAACAATTTTCTCTTCTCCAAAATGCATCCCAAACTAAAAATATCCTGTTTCCTACTAAAGGTAAGTGCTTTTCCATCATTCTACGCCTGAACAGACTCGGTAAAGTGATAAAAACTCTCTTCACAGCGCCTCGAACGTATCAAGCAACAATGCAGTGGTTGTTTATTTGGAGTACTCTACGGCGAGGGTACCCTTGTCCTACTAGGTTTCAACGTGGAATCCACAATTGGCCAACTCAACTATAAACAGATTCAATATAAATTCCCCGCCGAACTAGATCTATGCGGATTGGTGAAATTCGGCGATTGTACCGATGCTGAAGCGCATATTGGCGAGATTCTCAAAGATGTTGACATTACAGACAATCCGATTTTACTGCAATTGGAGTTGGGAACGTTAGTTGGTCTCAAGGCTTCCATCTTTATGCATGAGAAATTAGAGCAAATCCCATACGAAGTTATGGAGGCTGAGGAGTTGTACAGAGATTTTTGCTTTAGTCGCATAAAGTGCAATTTAATGCTGCACACTGACACAACAGCGGAAGCGGTGAAGAAAGACATGCATACGCTGAGAAAGAATGTGGCCGGTGGTAGTACAGCGTTTCATGTGAGAAATACAAAAGTCTATCTCACTGGTGCTGGTGATTGTCCTGCTGCGCAAAATATTACGACGGAGTCGAGTATATCGTCAATTGTTGAAATAGTTTCGCAACAGTCGGTTAGTGGTGATGAAAAGGGTAAAAAGCGAACCAAGGAAGTCCCACCTACGGAGTTCGGTATCATCACTATTGATGTACTTAAGAACAAAACACGAGAGCGAGCCGAAACTATAGACCCACTGCCTGCAGCGGTGGTCATGCGTTTAAATCGCGAAGAAAAGAAAATCGCTATTCCTTTGAAAGTGGAGGCGATGGCAATTCTCTATAAGAAAACGAAACTAACACGATTCTATGACATTCTGATCGAAAGCATTTGCAGGTCACTGCGTCTGTTTGAATATGCCATCACAGAACGACTAGAAGAGGGCCAATCGCAAGTAATACCCCGATGCTATCACTTTTTTCCGCCAGATTTTGGCCATTTCCTGACGTGCGTCTACCCCGAGGGAATCTCAGAAGACGAAACCAATATACAGCAGAAAAGAAAGAAGCTGCACTATCATTTTGGACTGCCCAGTTCTCGGCCATACTTTCGCCGAGCAAATTCTTTCACGTTTCGCGATGAGCTAGCCTCTGGGCATCCGCTTATTAACACACACATTGGCTTGCGTCCAAATGGCCAACAATACCTCGTCCAAGGCAACTACAGTTACTATCACTATCTCCAGCAGGGTGTTCAAGACAAGGGCTGGGGCTGTGCCTATCGTTCACTGCAAACACTGTGTTCCTGGTTCCGGTGGCAGGGATACACTGAACGTGAAATACCCACACATCTGGAGATACAGAAATATTTGTCTCACATTGGAGACAAACCGCAATCGTTTGTAGGGTCATCTCAATGGATTGGATCCACCGAAGTGTCAATGTGCCTGCAGGGATTTTTGAATGTCGACTCGAAAATCATGCACTGTTCATCGGGCGGCGAACTGGGAATGATAGCAATGGAATTGGCAATGCACTTCGAGTCTCAGGGAACTCCCATCATGATTGGCGGTGGCGTCTTGGCACACACCATCATCGGAATCGATTATAACGATAAGACTGGACAGAACAGGTTTCTAATATTGGATCCACATTACACTGGTGCTGATGATTTGCAAACGATTCAGTCGAAAGGTTGGTGCGGCTGGAAGGGAGTGGACTTTTGGGATAAGAAATCGTACTATAACTTGTGTCTGCCTCAGCGACCAATTATGTATTGATTATTGGGAGTAGGGTTTAGCACTAGTTCAACTATATATTGGTGTTTCTTTTTTTTATGTTACTTCATTATATTTTTATCAACAATTTCTTTAAAAACAAAATCAAAAAAATCAAGTTATTTCTAAAGAGAAGAAAAGATTGTTTTATCTGTTTTGTTTAATTTTTTATTTTATTTTATACTGATTAATGTCGATGTAGGAATAAATAAAAATATGAGGGCAATCAAATTGTCAAACGATTTGTTTATCATTTTTCTATTTGTGTGCTTGCGAGATGCTAACTGCCGTGGAAGCAGTGGGTCAGTGTAGTAGAGAGTAGACTACTGAGTAAGGGATATACTCCTTAACCCTAAACGTCATAATTGTAAGTGTTGGGAACTTGCCTACAGATAAGAACGGCTTAATTTTAATGGCCGTTAGGTTGCCACTTACTATTTACAGTGGAGTGCAACTTTTGGTATTTTTGCCACAACCACAATGGGAGGAAGGAAAATCTTCCGAAAATTAAGTCTCTTAAGATTGGTCTGCGTATAGGATTAAGTAGTACATGCATACAACGTTACAATCTTTTCTTTCTCAAACTTCTCCATTTGTTACATTAACGTTTTATCGTACCTATTGTTATCAATGTTCGATTGTGCCAGATAGGTTTTTTTATTAAATCATATTTACACAGATGATCCATGTAAATAAGCCATTTTTCATATCACTGACACGTTTTGCATCCAGTAATGAACTTTATTGACAATTCTTTTTTTTACGATCAGTTGATTTTGCATATAAGCAAAACCTTCCTACCTGCTTTCTAGCTCAACAGGCCTTCAATGATGTCATAATAGTTGTTCGCATATGTTATTTATTCTGCGATACAATAAATAATTAACCAGCTCAATAACCAAAGTCGATTAGTGACACGAGTATTTCTTGGTAACATCGATTACAATTCGTTTGAAGAATATTATTGATATATTATGTCGTTTTCCATTGGGACCACCAAAAATCTTTTTCAGATCTCAGATTTAACGCGGCTCATGGAACATGCAACGTAATTGATCTGCTTTTATAAATGAATTAGTCCGTTATTTGACAGTAATATCTGGGGTCAGGTTCTGTAAGGCACGAATGATTTGCCCTATGTTACACAAGCAAATTTCTTCGTGCACATGAAAACGTTTTAACGTTTCGCCTTACAGAATGACGACTTAGCTGTTCAAATTGCATTCGTTTTTTGGAAAAATGAACTATGGATATCGACTTGAATAATGTTTCCCCTGTTGTAGTTGCAGGTGGAGTAGTTTCGGTGATTTGTAGTTTCCAAACGAGGAGGAAGGCAATGAAGACAATAATTCCTACAAAGTTATATCCGTGGCAATTTATGTATTTCTTTATTTTGGTTTCACGAAACTTTGCGCATTCGGTTTAAAACAAAATTCTTAAAATGACGTAAAACAGCTGTGCAAAGTATATTGGTATTTGTGTAGGATGTGTAAATCTGAAAAAATATCGAGCCCTGCAGAAAGTGATCCGAATCAAAAAAATTTAATTTTTTTTCCCAATGGAAAACGACATTAGATACTACATTATAACGAAGCAACCCTATGAACAACATTTTACTTACAATGGAGGCCGATTGCCACTTCTTATCAAACTTCTATAAAAAAAGTAACAATGGCAAAAAATGTTAAATTAGGTATATTAATTAAAATGAAATAATATTTAAAAATGTAAATCTATATATATAAAAGAAAGTGTCCGAAGCAATGTAATCTCATAACTCGAGACTGGCAGAACCGATTTTGATGATTTATACTTTGTTGGAAAGGTATTTTCTCAGTACGGGTTTTAAAAAAAAAATAAATTTCAAAATTTCAAAATGTCTAATTTTGACCACTGATTTTCGATTTTTTTCAATTTTTTTTATTTTTTTATTTTAATTTTGTATTTATTTATTTTGGCAACAACCAAAAAAAGAATCAAATTTGAATGTAACATATCGTATCACAATTGAACTGTCAGATAGCCACGCAACGTAACGCCATCTATTATCGATCAATGGAGAAGCCAATTTTGTTTCATGTGCTTTCGTCGCATAAAGTGCAATTTAATGCTGCACACTGACACAACAGCGGAAGCGGTGAAGAAAGACATGCATACGCTGAGAAAGAATGTGGCCGGTGGTAGTACCTACAGCGTTTCATGTGAGAAATACAAAAGTCTATCTCACTGGTGCTGGTGATTGTCCTGCTGCGCAAAATATTACGACGGAGTCGAGTATATCGTCAATTGTTGAAATAGTTTCGCAACAGTCGGTTAGTGGTGATGAAAAGGGTAAAAAGCGAACCAAGGAAGTCCCACCTACGGAGTTCGGTATCATCACTATTGATGTACTTAAGAACAAAACACGAGAGCGAGCCGAAACTATAGACCCACTGCCTGCAGCGGTGGTCATGCGTTTAAATCGCGATGAAAAGAAAATCGCTATTCCTTTGAAAGTGGAGGCGATGGCAATTCTCTATAAGAAAACGAAACTAACACGATTCTATGTCATTCTGATCGAAAGCATTTGCAGGTCACCGCGTCTGTTTGAATATGCCATCACAGAACGACTAGAAGAGGGCCAATCGCAAGTAATACCCCGAAACCAATATACAGCAGAAAAGAAAGAAGCTGCACTATCATTTTGGACTGCCCAGTTCTCGGCCATACTTTCGGCGAGCAAATTCTTTTACGTTTCGCGATGAGCTAGCCTCTGGGCATCCGCTTATTAACACACATATTGGCTTGCGTCCAAATGGCCAACAATACCTCGTCCAAGGCAACTACAGTTACTATCACTATCTCCAGAAGGGTGTTCAAGACAAGGGCTGGGGCTGTGCCTATTGTTCACTGCAAACACTGTGCTCCTGGTTCCGGTGGCAGGGATACACTGAACTGTGGTGGCGCTGTCCACGTTGGCTGTGCCATTTGATTCAGTTGCGCAGTTTCTTCATTCAATGCTGTTTCAGCCAGAGACAAACCATACTCTGTGGTTTCAGCGTCCATAATTATTGCACTTTGAGAATTCGTGTTTATAATAAATAAATAAATAAATAATAACGTTTGCCGGCCATTCTTCATTTCGATTTTGTGAGTTTTTGTGAATTAAAATTGATTATAAAAATATATAGAAGAATAGAAATGAGTGTATGTATACATAATGGACAATTTTCATTTCATTTGAACAGTGGCGATTGAGCGATTGAGGCATTTTGCGAATTTGTGCTGTGTTGCATTGTTGGTTGGCTATTGGGATTTGTCTGTAAGACGTGGTACGTTTCTATTGGTGTTTCATTGTTTTCAAATTTTCTATTCGGTATTTCATTGTATTGCAGTTGTTCTTCATAATGCCACCAACGAAAAGATCTAATTTAGGCCGACGTTCAGCTGGTGCACGAGCAGTGTCGACTCATCGTGCAACGTATTAGTGATACGGTCGCACTTCAGTATCCGCTCATGTTTTGGAAAGGTGATGACGGCCAGAGACAATACTGAGACCACCAACTCCGGCCGATTTCCCGTTACTTAGCCTACAAGCTATATTTTTTATGGAATGTACACATCTGGTGCGCTAGTATTGTTACATAGAAAATCGTATTGACAAATGTCACGAAACTTCAAAAATTCCGGCTCACCAACACACTCCCAGCAGATATGAGACACTTCCGCTGTGGGCAAAGTTGCTGGCAGAGTTCATAGAGTTTTATCCGTTAAATTTGAAATTGTTCGTTACGTGTGGATAATATTTTTTTTTGGGAATAAGTGCACATTTGCTTAAAATGTTCATGAAAAATTAACAATGTAGATTGGTTGAGGGAAAATGAAAACATTTTGAGCAAATTTTCTTCATTATTTAAGAAAAATTTACACACAAAATCGAAGTTAATGATATCCAAAAGCGGAAAATATACTACCATGTTTGTCCTAATATGTTTCTAGTATATAGAACATCAACTTTAGATAGTTTTACTAACCAAACAAATCAAATTATTCGCCTTTCAGTATTCCACTTCAGTATCCGCTCATGTTTTGGAAAGGTGATGACGGCTACCATTTTGTGGTGGGACGAAGTCCGCCGGGGCCGCTAGTAATCAGAGACAATACTGAGCCCACCAACTCCGGCCGTTTTCCCGTTACTTAGCCTACAAGCTATTTTTTTATGGAGTGTTCACGTTTGGTGCGCTAGTATTCTTACATAGAAAATCGTATTGACAAATGTCACGAAACTTCAAAAATTATGGTCACCAACACACTCCCAGGAGATATGAGACACTTCCGCTGTGGACAAAGTTGCTGGCAGAGTTCCTAGAATTTTATCCGATTAATAAAAATCGGCCGGAGTTGGTGGTCTCAGTATTGTCCCCGAGTGAAACTAATGGAAAACGACACTAAGAATTGAATGAAGAATCTGCAAAAGTATTGGTGAAAGGCCAAAAAATAATCTACGGCTGCTGTCATCTGACTTGTATAAAATACATAAATTACACTTGTGTGAGTGCTTCTTGAGTGGATTCTGACTTCAAATCGAGAAGCGAAATTCGCTTCTCAGAATCACCAGAAGAGTATTTTTTGTGGCAATGGAACGGTTTTACAAGTGATTTTTTCGATTCCGGACTCTCCTGGACGCTTCTTTTTGCCCAATGGAAAACGACATAAGTTTTAGTTCCTCTGTATCTGTCATGTTGCGATTGAGCAAACATGCTTTTTTTATGTAACTGCGAAGTTTATAATTTGATTTTCTTGTTAACTTAAATTAGAAATAAGTAAATATTGCTGTGACAGCTAGAACAATTCTAAGTCGGCTTAATAAAAAAAAAATTAATTTATGTAAAACCAAATATTAATGTAATCTATGAAGTCTCAATAAAATATATGCATACATACATACATTTACAAAAGCAGATCAATTACGTTGCATGTTCCATGAGCCGCGTTAAATCTGAGATCTGAAAAAGATTTTTGGTGGTCCCAATGGAAAACGACATTAAATTTGATCAAAATCAGTTTCGAAAATTCAACACCCTGTCCATTAACGGGTCGTTTTTTGCTTAACCTTTCTAACAGGTAACAGATGCCAGATAAAGCGTTAGTTCGTTATAAGCTACCCGATAAGTGATATTTTTTGAAGCACAAAAAAAAAAAAAAAATTAATTGAGCCAGACCTGTTTCGTAATTCAATGCAATCATAGTATAGGTACTTTCACTTGTTTGTCGTTTCTTATTTAAATTGCATATGAACCTACTGGATGTACAGTCGTTAAAATGTTTCATTTCGGAAAGCTTCACAATCCAGTCGTTGACAAATTCAAACAAATAACGAAGTATGTGAATATCCTTCCACTGGACAATATTCCTGTAAAGCTTCCCAGAATTTGGAAATTCGATCCAACCTGTATGCCAGAAATTTATACATATCGTGCAGAGGACTTTGCTAACTTTAAAGTGCGTAAAGATGATGTTTGGGTCATTACGTATCCAAAATGCGGTACCACATGGACTCAGGAAATGACTTGGATGCTGATGAATGATATGGATTTCGTAAAAGCCAATTCAATGGATATTACCCAGAGAAGCATATTCTTCGAGTAAGTAGATCGTATAATGTCGGTCCTTCGAGTTTGATATTTCAATTCTAGGTTTTATGGGATGGGAAATTTGGAGTCGTGGGATGCCTTTAAAGCAATCGATGACCAAAAGTCACCCAGGGTTATAAAGTCACACCTGTCAATTGGTCTGCTACCAAGGGATGTTTGGCGACAGAAGTGTAAGGTAGGTCATAATTGCTTCACTATCCCGAAAGAGAGGTGTCCATTCGCTTAATTTAGGTAATATATGTAACCAGAAATCCGAAAGATGCTGCTGTTTCATTCTTTCATCACTTTCGTGGAATACACAATTTTAGCGGAACCATCGAGAATTTTACCGAAGCCTTCATCGCTGGTCAAATATCGTACGGTTCATATTGGAATCATGTTCTGGAATTTTGGATGATTCGGGAGGTGGAAAATGTTCTTTTCTTTACCTACGAGGATATGACTACAAATTTGAGATCGATAATAGATAGAACATGTGCATTTCTCAATAAGAATTATAATGAACAGCAAATTTCTGAATTAATAGAGCACTTGTCATTCGAAAGAATGAAGGGTAGGCATGCTTCAAATAAAAGTACAAATATCGTTTTGAAACTCTTCTCTGTTACAGCTAGTCCTATGAGCAACAATCAATCCCTTGTGAAGTTCCTTTATGAGTCACAAGAGTGCGAATACGAAGAAGAAACGGCGTTCAAATTCATGCGAAACGGGAAAGTTGGTAGCTATAAAAATGAACTCCCACAGAGCTGCATAAACGAAATAAATAAGAGAACGCGTGAAATCTTTGAATCCCATGGACTCTATCTGTACAAATGATCTTTTTACAGACGCATTTGTACATTCACTTAAAAGTTAAGAAATAATAAAATTAAAATGATTTTCCTTGGGACAAGTTATTTTTGTTAATCTAATGTCGTTTTCCATTGAGACAAAAAATCAATCTATTTTTTGATCTAAATCACTTTTCATGTTCCATTGGCAAAAAAAATCAATCTTTTTTTCGATTCGGATCACTTTTTGCAGATCTCGATATTTTTTCAGATTTACACATACTACCACAAATACCAATATACTTTGCACAGCTGTTTTACGTCATCATAAGAAGTTTGCTTTCAAAACAAATGCGCAAAGTTTCGTGAAAAGCAAAATAAAGATATACATAAATAGCAATGGATATAACTTTGAAGGAATTATTATCTTCATTGCTTTCCTTCATCTGGAAACTACGAATCACCGAAACTACTCCATTTGTAACTACAACAGGGAAAACAGTTTTCAAGTCGATATCCATAGTTGATTTTTCCAAAAGCGAATGCAATTTGAACAGCTGATATTGCTATCAAAAAACGCATTTACATTCCGTTTACAAAAGCAGATCAATTTCGTTGCATGTTCCATGAGCCGCGTTGAATCTGAGATCTGAAAAAGATTTTTGGTGGTCCCAATGAAACGACATACATAAAACTTCTTGACACCCAGTGTGTTAGATGTCCTTTAATTGTAAATGCTTGGCAGCATTTACCGATGTTCGGATATTCGAGTCTCGAACTTTTGTTTGACATTTACGTTGTGTTCTTTCAAAAGGATAACTTACAAATTAATAATGGTGGTTAAACAATTAAAAAATCCAATTTGATTTGTAGTTTCTTTGGCGATTAGTACCCGAAACTCATGGAAATCCATACCAAAATGACCACCGATTGTATATTTAATAATCTTCGACAAAAACTAGATGTCCTTGGATACACGCAACCACTTCCGTTGGCAGCAATTGCACTTGTCGGAGTGCTCTTCGAAGACCTTGTGAAGACCACCGAGAGTTTGCGCGATTCCAAATTGAAAATAAGCACTCTACTTGAGGTAAAGTGTTTGTTATTTAAAAGTGTTTCTAGACACGTAGACAATACCATAACAAATCCAATCTATTTGTGCCTTTGAATCAATATTTTCCTTGTTGAAATATGGTAGGAGAAATCATGCTGGGAACTCGGTGTCGAGCCATACAAATGTGATAATTCTCGACTGCTGGCAGAATGTAATCAATTACACTTGGAGTTGATAAAACAGAAGGAAGACTATGAAGAAAGGATTTGTGGTAATCTATATTATATTCGTTGGTTTTCGTGTTTTTATTTTTTTTTTTTTTGCTATCTAGAGTGTAGTCAGCGATTAAGAAACCTTGAATCGGATAAAAACTACCTCGATGAACACTGCCAGCAACTGCAAGGACAAATTAAAGCATTCATTTCGAAAGGTATCGATTCTAAAGGAAGTAAAACTAAAAAAGACGGTGTCAATATGAGTAAGCTGCTACCAATTAAGTTTTATTGCAGAAGAGAAGTAAAGGTATTACTATTTTGTAGGTAAAAAACCATTTGTTAGCACTGTCCGATCGGGAGAATTCATTCCAAGTATGCTGTGCGACAACAACCCAATTAAGTGCACAAAATGTAACGCTGGCTACTATAAGCAATCTTCAACTGGATCTGGAAATTCACATGCTTTGGCAGGTGAAATTGAAAAACTCGAGAACAACATTAAAGATTTAACAGATCAAGTGGTCTTTTACAAAAGAAAAGTGAGTGGGTATTATTTGTTTAGTAAACGTTACTAACTGAAAAAGCGTGATAATAAGATTCCCAACGCCCAACCTGCTAATGTACACTCAGATTTTATACATCTGTTTTGAGCTTGTATAAATGTAGAGGCTAGTAAACAATTTTGGTTTTTACAAACAAAATTGCCTGCCTACTTTGTGCTTGCATATTCATTACGCTTAACTGTTTTAGAAATTTTCATAGTAAAGTGGTTTCGGATTTCAGGTAGAGTCCCGAGATAGGGAAATTCGTCGCTTAAATGATCTCCTCACGGGTGGCCGTCCGCCGGCCGCCTTAGCAAAAGATTGTTGTTACAAAGATATTGGTACGCTCTCCGAAGATGTTGAACTGCTGCAGAGAGAAAAGTCAGAAAGTCTTTTTAAGATACGTGAGTATCAAGATAAAATGCACGAAGCCATGCAGAGAGCAATGGATTTGGAAGGTAAGAATAAAAAACTGCAACGTGAGCTGGACGAGTTGAAAGAAGCTGCATTAGCTGTCGAAAGTCAAGCGAATACTGAAATCGCCGAACGTGAAAAAGAAATCGAAGATTTGAGGACTGAGTTAAGACGGCTAAGGAACAAACCTGAATGCAACGAAATCTCACAAGGAGGTTCCTCAAAATCATCTGCCGACGACAAGCGACGAATCAACGAACGATTGAATGAACTCACTCAAAGGGGTGAGATTTACAAAGCTTATACAGGAGCTTAAAATTGTTCTTACTTGTTTGTTTATTTATAGAATCCGAGTTAGCGACTGAAAATGAGAAACTGATGAAAAAGAATCAGAAACTGAAGTCGAAGCTGAATACATGTCAGAAAGGTAAAACCCGACACAATGGGCGCTTAAACTGGAGTGTATCTATTGGGATTCTTTTTTTTTTAGAAAATGTCAACAAGTGCTACAAGGAGGATAAATTTATCGATGAGGAGCGCATACGTTTAAAATCAGAAAGAGATTTCTTTCAAAAGGAGTATCTTCGGATGATTAACAAAGCTGGATCGGAGAAGGTAAATCATTTTGTAATGCATTCTGATGGATACCTTGCATAACATTTCGGACAATGAGTCCAGGAGCCGTACACAAATTGTTCACAGTTATCAGCTCTTCTTTATCGAATATGCATTTTCAGCAATACGCATTCAGTGTTGAAGTTCTTAAAACAAAATTATATCCTTTGCACGTTGCAGTAGACAAAACCACACCTAGTACCTAATGTTCCCATTTAACAAGACGTACATCGCATCATTTATATATTTGCAGGAAATTGAATTCCTCCAGTCGCAAATAAGATCGAAAGACGACGAACTACGCTTACTTCGTTCCGAGCTATGCGTCAGACAGCAACAGCCAAGTGCTCGTTCCGATAAATCCTCCAGCAGTGACTGTGTTCAAGCCATTGTTATCCGTGCTGAGCGTGAGAAAGACATTGTCAAAGTTGAGCTGGAACGTATGCGCAATGAACGGGATACCATTCGAGAGAAGCTACAAAGTGCCACCCTACTCCAATTGGAAAGTAGCCAAAAATACCAAGACAAGATTAATGAACTCACCACTAGAATTAGCACTTTGGAGAGCAACAATCGAGAACTAAATTCAGTGCGGCTTCCGTCGCAGACACAGATAGTATTGCTGAAGGAGGAAATTGACGGCCTCAAGCGCAAGCTATTTGAACTTCAAGAAGAAAATTGCAAGCTAAGAGCCAGCCAGAGCCAACTCAAGTAAGATAAATATGGAATAATGCCTCTAAACATAATTTAATTGTGTTGTAGATTGCTTCATGATCAAACTGAACGCGCTCTTTCCGAGTACCAAAACAAGTTGGCTGCAGCCGAAACCCAACTAGAATCGGCAGAGAGTAAACTAAACAATTATGGCACCAATTGGGACTCGTATCGCAATGAAATTGCAGCTCTAAAGAGTGAAATTGCTTTATTAAAGGCAACCTATGTGAAAGTGGAGAACGAAAAGGACAAGATTGTGGTATGCTTAAAGAAATATTTGTGTTCGAAGAGCAGTCTGTTAACTCATATTTCCAACGTTTAGGCTGAACTCGATGCTAAGACGGAAAAGGTCTATCAATTGGAGTTTGATTTGAAGGCCACCAAAGACAAGCGCAACGATTTGGAGCGGCAGGTCAAGGAATTGGAAAGAAAACTCGAGTAAGTACTATTTTTTGTTCAATATTTATATTTATTATTCTCTTCACATGGCACACATAAACATACGTAGACTTAGATATAGATTAAATAAAGCTTACAAATAAAAAAAAATCGCTTAACTGGTAACATTTGGGGGGTATGGATTCGATCTTCCCTTGCGCTTAGAAAGTACTTATGCCTATCCGAAAAATTGGAAGATCCACCTATAAGAATTGTGATTTGACAAACATTATCATTGTTAATAGGTTCAGGTCGGGTTAAGTACAGAGATTTTAAAAGTTTAACTATTGATCGTGCTAATTAAGAATACAAATAAAGTGGTAAAATCAAGTGAATACATGCGATCAGCTAAATACTTTTTGTAAATATCTAAACTAATTAAAGTGTGAGTGCCACGAGCTCAAAAGCGTTTTTTTTTTTTTTTTTTGAGAATGAGGTTTTACACACTTTCAGGTCCCAGTACCCTCTTTCTAAAAACGAATAGCGAATTGTTTAGTACTTTCTCCAAAGTTGATGGAAACAAACGAACCAAGTACCTGATAAGATAAAGCACAAACTTATACAACACTAGGAGCACATTCAAAGTTGCCAACTATGTATTACCTTTTGCTGCGGGTGACTCCATCCTGCGTATGACCGCTGATCGGTCGATTTTTTCGAATTGGTGCGTTTAAATTAAACAGAAATTAAAGTATAAGACTAAGAAAGGCAAGACTAATATTCATTCAAGTTTGAAAGGCGATACAGCACACACACTTTCCCTCTCAATGTTGGGCTGGACTTAAGTCGATAATATTTTAAAATTACTGTGCAGTTAGAAAACTATTCAGTATGTATTACAAGTTTCATTACATTCTTATCAATAATTTTAAATAATTTATCTAAACCTAATCTTACAAGAAACCAATATATTATCATCTACTTCGTCGCATGCTTACCTTATACTCACATAAAGACAGAGCTATAATTCTAAAACACTACTAGGAGACACTAAAAAATCAGTCTTTGGAAGTGGAGGTATCCGTTTCTGATAATTTTGTTTACTAAACGACAAAACAAAAAACAAGGACCATCTCTACAACAATCACTACTACGCCTCTGGCGCTGTCATAATCGATATCGGTCGAAATTGATACTTTTGTCGGTTTAAATACCTCGCCAATCCAACTGTAGGTGCATTGCACCCAATTACACGCTTCTCCAGTGTTTCATAGTTTGTGTAGCCCGGTCGGCAGACACATTTCGCCTTACTCGTCATTGGTATGACGAAATACTCTTCGGAATGAATCGATGGCGATGAACTTTTGATGGGTTCCAGCCATTGTCCCGGTCCGCATGGACCCCGGCTGTACAGTTTATAGCAATTTCCATCGATCTCTACCATACCAGGCGACGATTCGCATGTGTTTGCCTCTGGGTCGGTGTTCGAGTGGGTACACTGTTGGTCTAAATTCATTATAACCCCGGAGCAACCGCACATTCCGTTGTATGACACGCCATCTATTGAGGGTCTAGCGGTAAAATCGAAGACGACAACTTGATGGAGTTCGCACGGACCTTGGGAGCCAATTCGGTAGCAGGACTTCTCACTGGGGAAGTAGAGACGATTTTTGCCGCAAAAATTCCGCACACACGATGTTGCATTAAAAAGGAACTCGTTCAGAGCGCATGGTCCTCGAGTGTAGAGACGGTAGCATATGCCGTCGTTCCAGAGAACATAGCCCTCCTTGCATTGACATTTCGCGCGTTTCATTTTCCCTGTCGTATTGTCGGGAACGATGAAAATATGTCCCGGCGGGCAGGGACCAGGCGAGCCTGTTAAATATAAAAAATTAAAAGATGTAAGCATACTCCCAATCGGCTAGTTACCTAATTCAAAGCACATTCCGTTGTCTTCATAGTAATGAGGTAGATTTGGCATACAATCACAACGTCCGCCGGGGAGAAATAAATGACCCGGCGTCGGACACGGTCCTTTGGTAAAGTGTTCATGGCAGGTTTCTTCGGTGTCGTAAAAATATTCCCCTAGTTCGCCCAAACTTTCACACTACACAAGCAATCAGAATGAGATGCATTTAATTATGAGTCCATCGAACTCACCCTGCATTGAGCTAGACCATGTTCGTCCACAATCAGCAGCTTTCCTTTAGAGCACGGCCCCTTTGTGTACATGGAATAGCATTTTCCATCTTTTGGCCAAAACAGCATTCCCGTCGGGCACTGATTCGGCTGTTTGCACATGCCCCACCGATTTCCTATTCTGAAAAGTATGCAATAAGCAAAATTATGCCTGTGGTCACATGTGTCAGACTTTACCTCTTTTGAGGCGTTCCCTCCAGCATTGGGCTGAAGAAATGACCCTCTTGACATGGTCCCCTCTCGAAAACCGGATGGCATTTGTTTGTTTCCGCACTTAAAGCGGTTCCAGGTGGGCAACGACATTCAGCTGCTGCGCCATTTTTCGAAGTGTACTTTGAGTTGGCCGCAGGGCTAAGTTCCATGGTGTCGGGGCAGGGGTAGCCGATTTGGAAAATTTTGAAACACTTTTTCAATGGCGGCCAATAGAGAAGCTGCCAACCGCCGGGCATTGTAGCGCAAGGATTCTTCAGTGGGTCGCTCCATGGTGGCGGAACTATGGCACTCTCTATCCTCTGCATGTTGATTGCGACTAGGATAAGAAATGTGAACGTGATGAGGCCGAGTGAGGCGTGCATAGTCCATCCAAAGGTGGCGAGTTTTTTTCGTTTCATTTGTAAAGGCTGTAAGTGAATAGGGAAGTGGATCAGTAGATTGTAAATTGATCTGAAAAGGAATTCTCTTTGTAATTGAAAAAGGACATCAAAATATAAAACTCAAAGAAGCTCCTATAAAAGGGTGGAGATCATCACCTGGAGGTAGAACGTAGCGGATGCAGGGTTGTTGTCTACGCGTAGGACGTCGCTATATTTCTGTATCAGGTTAAATACCCACAGACTCTTGTCGCCACCCTACAATTCCCTACAATTCGTTAAACAAACTGGTCAAATAGACAGATAGCTGTGGTCTTAGCGTTAACCCCATAAGAAATCGATTCTTAAGCATCCGTTTGATAGTCGTATCATAATTTATTGGTCGACGTATTTATTCCACCATCTGTAATACTCTTCAAATCTAACTGAAGTTTTATTGTTACAAAAAAATAGATGAGAAAAAAACCTCTTTAACTTAGCGTATTTATTTTCTCTATTTTATGTGCTTGTGCACATTGTTAGCAATCTGACCTAAAAAGCCAAAGCTTTTCAAAAATACTTTTGTTTCCATTATCCGATTTCAATTGCCTATTGCGGTTTGTTATCTCCTAAGGTATATTACCACTTACTCTTTCTGCCATAATTTTGCCGCATTCGGATAGATCAACAGGAAGAAAACAGCCGATCGTTTGACAACAAATTCAAATTGCATAACGGACACGGTGGCGGTGGCAGTCTGGTTTGTTAAGCCGGTCTTGTGTCTTGTTTTCTGGCCGTCTGCTGTTGTTAACAATCTCTATGCGCGCATGGGCGAAAAGTTGTTGCATTCTTCATGTTGTGTTTTTGTAACCCGAAGACCGTGGAAACTGTGTGTGCCATCGACTAAGCTGGTTGAGACAAACTAGGGTAGTGTGCAATGAATCACGCTTGTTGCCAAAGGCGTGCTTTGCAAGAAATTGTATATTAATACCCATATCATTTTTGGTATTTCTTATTTGTCTTATAATTTATTGGGGTTTCTTCATTGCAGAGTGAGTGCGTTGCACCGAATAATGTTCCAATTTTTTATGTTTCTAACGATTTATTTTCTATTTACCTCTTTATTGAATCGGAAAAAGAACCCATTCTTCCAGCAACTCGCCTTACTTTTCAAAATAATTGCAAGGCCTTATTTCACCGATTTTCCCTGATGCACTGCATACCACCCATCGCCCACTAACTGAACCTCAAGTAGCAACCTAAACCACTGGGGCTGAATACACCATCAAATGTTATGTTTCTTGTCATGCAATCATAAAAACAAATAAGTCTCCTCCGCAACCAAAAATGCTAATGAAATCAATTCATATGCCACCCATGTACGGAAAACCACCCGGGCAGCGATAAAAATATTGCCGCAGCGCAATTCCATCATCGCCAGATAGCGAATCAATCAGAAAATAAATAAAAAAAACGTACAACTTGGTAGAAATCGCTTATTTGTATCTTACAACTTTACAACACCACAACTGCAGTGTTGCGTGATACTTTTGGATCACTACCTATTTCAGTGATTCATTGCGTTTTTTTTGTGCAATTGCTTGCAGCTTGTGGCTAAGTCAGCCGCTAATATGATAAATGAGATCTTTTAGCACCTATGGGGTTGATGAAACGACAAAATTGAAAACTCGTTTGCAACTATACAAGTATATTTGGGCTCATTACCGTAGTAGCGTTTAATGTTTACCTGCTCATTGGCAATATTACACAAAGAATATAACAATTGACAGGTGAAATGGCCAAGAAGTTGGAAGAGGCTCTGTGTGCTGTATAAAGAGGCATGGAAATAAATTGAAATGCAAGCAGATTATAGGATTGCAAATGCATTTTTTCGCACAGTGATCAGACCTTAAAAAGCTAACAAAGTTGCAAACTGGGAAGAGGTTTACTTTCAAACCTTCAAAGTAATATGGCGAGTGAGTCGTACGTATACGTACGTGTAGTTCCGACCTCCGCAAACAATCCGAACATCATCATCTTCGTACGTTGAAATATTGAAAATGGACGTAGACAAATTGGTTAACTTAATTTACGGAAATGAATGTTTGTTAGAAGATATGGATTATCCATCATGCACCAAAGAAGTCTTCACGAATGCGATATTACCGGGACACTGAGTCACTGCCTATTTGACGGAGAAAATCGTATTCAATGTACGCACTCACTTCGTACGAAAAGTGTTCGTACGTTTTTGACGAGTGAAATTCGCATCCACTGCTCGGCCGGCCTTAATGTAAAGAGTAACTGAATGTGTATTGGACTATAATCCGTCTTGTTTGCTTAAAATTTACAGCTCGGCCGGCCTTAATGTAAAGAGTAACTGAATATGTATTAGACTATAATACGTCTTGTTTGCGTAAAATTTACAGCTTACGATCATTTGATCGTCAATATCTTACAGAGGAACTTGAACGAAAGTTTAGTTAAACTTCCTTTCAGCTTTTCCCGTTTGTTTTGTCGGTCACTGTAAATGTCAAATTCTTGTGTTTTGCCGCTTTTCATTATTCAGGTGTAGGTATTTATTTTGAGTGTTAGTTCAGCTTTAAGGATTTAAAATGAAATGAAGAAATTAAACTAAGAAATAAAATAAACATGAGTAATAAAAGAAGTGCAAACTTTAATTTAGAAGAAGTAAATAAATTGATGGATCTTGTGAAAAAGTACAGAACAATAATTGTTGAAAGAAAAGGAAGTGATGCAGTTTTCCTTAGTGAAAATTTACATACGTGAAAAAAAGAGGATGAATATAACAGTACATTCGTTATACACATAAAATGCAAACACTAATAGTTGGCGTAACAGGTTAGGCCTAACTTCTCACAACTATTCGTCTTGTGTCAGTTTTATATTTTTGGGACGAATGGAAGGGATCTACAATTTTATGTCGATTACAAACGGTAAATTGAGAAGCTTTTTCATGACAGTTATTCTCTCGGATGTTTGTCAGACGTTCGCGAGATAACATACAAAAAAAAAAACATCGAAGAAAAAATTCGCAAAAGAAAAAAGACAGATATGCTACGGGTGGTTTAATTTCTGAACCAGTCCAAATTAATGATGTCGATAATTTGGTGAACGAATTGTTGAAAGAGCAAGGTACAGGCCTTACATCTAGAATTGACTACGATACTTCAAATTTAGGTAATTGTTTCGAAGTGCACACATTTTTGAGAAAATATGAATTTCTCATTTTATTTATATACCAGCTGTACCCACCCGGCTTCGCCCGTGTAAAATGTGGTTTCAGAACAGTTGATGGAAACAAAATTTAGAAATTTGCTGTCTTGTTGGGGACAAATTTTTTTGGCTGTTTTGTTTCTATCGACTAAGATAGTGATATTTGCTGCATTACTTACCCTGGAGCACTTTACATATAACTGCCCGTGCTTGAAGCAATTCTTGCTTAAATCAACTCCCGCATTTCTTAAAGTTTGATCCTGTGACTTATGGATTGTCATTTCAAAACAAACATTAATAGGCAATCGAATCGGTTTAAACTGAAATGAATAATTACTGTGAATTATTTGTATTCTTGGTATAAACACCGCATCTCCTTTACCACACCCAGTTAAAATTAAAGCCTCATGTCAAGCATTATGTTGCTTATGTTATGGGAACTCCAACTTTTAATACCATTTTATGAGCATTGAGGCCATGGGCTGTTAAAAACGCTATTTAAAAACTCTACTCTATAAAAAACGAAATGGGTAATTACCCATGATCTGGTATCACTGAAAGCTCGACCTATCTGATATTTCTTTCATAGAATTTTTTTTTTTTGTAAGCAAAACAGAGGTAAACATATTTTTCCTACGTATTTGACAATTCTTTTATGGGTTTTTTTTTCTTAGCAAACCAAACAGCATACTGCCTCTGTCTGTCTCCCTCTCCGCCACAGGAATAAAATAAGGTTAAAAGAGATGTGAATATATTGCGCGGTTAGTAGTGTGTTTGATTTGAGAATGAAATGCATATCCACCCACCCAGGTGAAAATAGTACAAATGTTTCGAATTTTGCCTACTTATTTAAAAACTTTTTAAGTTATTGAATTCATGGATATCCTAAAATGTAACCGCAGATGTCCTCTATAAGCTGGTGTTTACTATATTTAAATGCTCCCAGTATTTTCGAACGGAAAGCGTGACAAAGAAAAAAGCGAAACCAAACGATAAAATAAATTACTCTTGTCAAATTTTTTCCGGAATTTGTAAAGATATAGAGTTGAAACAAAGTGGATATTGTGGGCCTATTTATCCTCTATAGGACTGAGAAAAATGCATCAGAATATATTCAGCAGTTTCTAAGATTTTTGCATTTAAAGACATGCAGTCAAATTCAATCTTAGTCGAACAGAACTACACCAATTTTATTTATATGATTTATATTACCAATAAACACTTTTAGTTTGGACTTTTGTAGTTCACAGTGGCTTTACTTTCCATACAAATTACGCAATTTAAATTCGAGACTAAAATTTGTTATTAGTACGGGGCATAGAATTTTCCTATGCGGGAATATTCAAATATCAGTAGCACAAAGTATACATTTATATTTTAGAGCTTCTATTGCAGAAATTAAAAAGTTAGCTTTTTGTTTTTCCTTCTTACATCTATTTTAATCGCTAACTTGTTTTTGTTGCACAAAATAAAACTGAAATCAAAATATAGTAACTGACTTTACAAATTAGCATTTGAACGATTTAACAACCATCTGTCAGTTGTAACCAACTAGCCCAAAGAAATTTTTTGGGCTAATATTTGCAGGTTTCTTATGACTAAATTTGACTAATGTGTTTGTATGCAAACAAAACTGCCTTCTATTTATGTATTTACTGCAGTTTTGTCAAAATGAGATGTACAAATTTTATTTACGAAAGAAAATACATAATTATTGTCGTTTTCGATTTGGCATTTCAGATTAAGATCTGAGATTTCAACGACATAGATTGTGAAAATAAATTATTCATCATTGAAAAAGACTAGTCTTGCTTAAATTTAAATCTTACTCATTTGCGAAGAAATTTTCGCAAAAAAGACAAGCTTCATTAACGTAAATTTCAAAACGAATTTTGAGCTTCTGAATGAAGTAAATAAGGTCAGTAGCAAGATCAACATATACGTAGTTAATGTGGACTCTGTTTAAGTCTTTGATTTTAAAAAGAGCCACTAGCTCATAGAAACGAAAATAGGAATGAAGCGGATTATAACAAATAAAAAAATAAAAGTTACAGAAAACGCCAGAGGCAATCAGACAAACTACAATTCACCGAAGGCCAGTTTTATCAAAAGCTTAGGGAAGCTATAGGCGGTTGGATATAGCAACGCTAAATTGGCATTATAATCGATATGCTAATCATGAATACTTCAGTTGTCTGCTAATCTGAAATGTGTTCTTCCACTAACATTAATCCATGTAATCAAAATTTGTTGATAGATAATGGAGCCGTTGAAAACTCTAGTTTATTTATGTCGTCTTTCATTGGGCAAGAAAAAGCATATCTTCAGATTCAGAGCAGTTTCCCTGCTCTAGAAATCAGCTGCTTCCAATTTGCATGTTTCATTGGCAGAAAAAAAAACAATCTTTTTCAGAGCCACGCCACAGTACTTTTGCGAATCTCGATTTCTTAGTGAAATTTAACAGTCCGATTCTGCAGTTGAGAGGCCTCACAAGTCACAATCACAAACTCTTGTGAGGTTGATTCCTTGTGAGGTTTGTTGTGATTCGATAACATTTTTCGTATTCTTCGATAATGCTTACAACAAATTCACCTCACAATGGTTAGATTACTATCACTTAAAATTGTGTGAGATCAGGAAAGCAGATATTATATCTTCACCGTTAATTGAATAAAGAAAAACAAATTTATTAAGAAAATATGCGAAATATTGACACTAAAATGTTTTTAATGAAAATAATGTAAAATATTAACGACATTTGTCACAAATCAAAATTTCCACATTCCTCAGTTATTTTTCATACAAATATCAATTTTCCCCGAAGAGATATAGCGTAAAAGGCCAGGTTTGGGTCTTTAAATGCTTGGAAAGAGGGAAACAATGCCATCAAATACAAATATTGCCATTTGTGAGCTCTTATGACTGGTTTTCTATTTGGTTATACTTGCTCGATATGAGATCACAATTTCGATTGTTTTTGTGAGCCTCACAAGTTGTGAGTGTGCTGCCAGAATACGAAAACCTCACAAAATCTATTTCACCTCACCTTGTGAGGGTTGATCGGGCTGTTCAACACAAAATCATTTGTCAAGCTATGAAGTTTGTTATTATGTTTATACATTTATAGACAACAGGTCTGTGAACAATAGAACAATAGAACAATTTATGGTCGTTGCAATGGATATGAAGTCAAACGAATAAAATTTTATAAACACAAATTACAATTTAAAAAGAGCTGGCGACGTTTATCTGTCATGTGGCAGTCGAATATTTAAATTTTCATTGGCCTATATTGACCACGTGATGAGGTTAATTTTTTTTTCAATTGACGCTTATAGCTGACGTAAGTAACGTTGCCGGTCAATCTAGTTCGAGGGAAATTTGGTGGAAACAAATATAGCCGATTTCTTTTTCCATAATGTTGTCTCTTGCTGCGAACTATTTTTCGCACTCTTCAAAATATTATGTTTTACGCTTTTACAGAGAAAAGTTAATTAGCACGTCTTATGTCAACCGCGCATTTGACTGTTTGTTAATGTACCTGAGATCTTCTCGATCACATAAAACATGCAACTTGTAAGTAAACTGTTGCGATTTGTACAAAAATCGGCTAAATTCTAAGTGCAGAATAGACTTGATCAGCAAGTTTTTTTTTTTCTGTTACAATTATGTGCGCACATGGTTATTTGCTTTCGTATACTGAAAGCAGAGAAATTCCCAATTGATCCAACCATCGCACGTCAGCTGCACATTGAAATCGAAAGGCTTCCCTCACTTTCCAATGAACGAAATGAAAATCTTGCACATTCAACTTCAACTTCTGCGTAGAGAGTCTAATGTTCCATTAATGCATCATTACACTTACCCATTAGATTAGGTTTCTTTTACAAGCAAAAACCACATTGTGCATCTTTATTCTTCATATAACGCCATTTATCAATTTGTGTGTGTTTTTTTTCACTTTCAATGTCATGCTCTATATAATTCTGTCCATCGTGCTAATGTGCCGTGAAAAACCACGATCATGCTTAATGTTAATGTAAGATGATTATATCCAATTGGTTTTTCCACACGTCATGATGAATTTTACTTGTAAAGGGTGATTTTTTAGCTGGTTTGGTTTTGGCAACACTGGTTTTGACAGCTGACGTGTGTTTAGTACCTTGTGTCACTGTCAAACAGCTTCAGTTTGGTTTGCAATTTAACCATGGATCGTCTTACAAATGAACAACGCTTGCAAATTATTGAATTTTACTATCAAAATTCGTGCTCGGTTCGAAATGTTCATCGCGCGCTGCTTCCATTTTATGATCGGCATTCTCGACCTTCTGAGCAGTCTATTCGGAAGATTGTGACCAAATTTCGCACCAAATTTACTTTGTTGGACATTAAACCACCAACACGTTTACGTACTGTGCGTAGTGAAGAAAATATTGCGGCCGTATCAGCTAGTGTGACAGAAGACCGCGAAATGTCGATTCGGCGCCGTTCCCAGCAGTTAGGCCTTTGTTACAGCACTACGTGGAAAATTTTGCGGAAGGATTTGGGCGTAAAGCCTTTTAAGATACAGCTGGTGCAAGAACTAAAGCCAGCCGACCTACCACAACGCCGAATTTTTGGTGAATGGGCTCTTGGAAAGCTGGCCGAGGATCCGCTTTTTTATCGAAAAATTGTGTTCAGCGATGAGGCTCATTTTTGGTTGAATGGGTACGTAAATAAGCAAAATTGCCGCATTTGGAGTGAAGATCAGCCAGAAGCATTTCAACAGCTACCAATGCATCCCGAAAAAGCCACTGTTTGGTGCGGTTTATGGGCCGGCGGCATTATTGGGCCATATTTCTTCAAAGATGATGCGAATCGCAGCGTTACTGTCAATGGTGAACGCTACCGAGCGATGATAACAAACTTTTTTTTGCCCGAAATGGAAGTTCTTGACTTGCATGATATGTGGTTTCAACAAGACGGTGCCACATGCCACACAGCACGCGAAACAATGGCGCAATTGCGAGGCGAGTTTGGTGAACAGTTAATTTCACGTTTCGGGCCGGTCAATTGGCCGCCTAGATCGTGCGATTTGACACCATTAGATTATTTTTTGTGGGGGTATGCCAAGGCTAATGTGTATAGGGACAAGCCCGCTTCGATTGACGCACTGGAAGCCAACATCCATGCATTCATTCGTGAGATACCGGCCGATATGTGTGAAAGAGTATGCCAAAATTGGACTCAGCGGATGGGCTACCTGAGACGCAGCCGCGGTCAACATTTGCATGAAATTATCTTTAAACATTAAATTGCAAGGTTCAAACTATCGATTCAAATAAATATTTCATTCATTTTTTCGAATTTTTTGTGTTTTTTTTTTAAAAAAAGTTCTAAACCTCTTAAAAAATCACCCTTTATAACCTTGTGACGTAATAAATATATGTCTGGCTGCGCACGTATGGTGATATTTTAAATAGTCTATATACTCCTTTTCCAAATTGTACTTCAACTTTTTAAGAATGTTAACCACTTGGCAGGGATCCCCAAAGGCGCCATTCGGTTAAAAGCGGTAAACGTTCAATGAATGACAAATTTTTATTCGGATTTTTTTTCTATATCTTCTTCGAAATTGTTATTGTTGCTTCTTCTTCTTGATTTTTTTTCTATACATTTGTTTTCACATTTCTTTTGCATATACTTGTGGAGCTACTGTTTTGTTTTCTGTGACGTTGGTTTTATTTTTAGGTCAGGGTTATCGAGACACGTTTTTGCGGTCAGTTGGTACCTAAAGCCAAAAATAAATGAATTCGAATTCGAACTAAAGACGACTGATCGATATTAGTGACATCACATGTTGCAATCGCTTGTTGTTGGAGATATTTTATATTCAAGTTTAAATAAATTAGTTTCGTTCAACTAAAGGATTTCAACTGCGCGATAATGATGCGTGATTAATGTCTTGGCTAAAGCACCTGAATAAGTTAAGACATTTTTCTTTGACCTTCATTTAGCGGCCCTTCTTATGAAATGCGTATAGGATTAGGTTATTTGTTTGGTTTACAAAATTCGTTTTGGCAACGTTTGGTATTGTTGAATAGAATGAAATGGACTTGATTATTTGCTTTCTGCATTTTACTTTAGGTAAGTGATAATGAGACTTATGACAGATGGTGGAGACTGCTACTTTAAGTAGATGGTTTGTTTACTTTATGTTGGTAGCTCTTATATTTTTTGGCAAAGCATATTAGATTTACAAAGAGATTGCAAAACCCAGTGAAAAAACAAATTCGATAAGGGGATTCCCGCCAAGCTCAGTATTCTGACGAGGAAATTCAGATTTCTTAGAATCAAGTTTGTTATGAGTAACATTCTAGAAGTATGACAGAGAAAAGTTATTCTTGAAAGATAGAACTTCTCTTTGTAAATGGGGATGTTAGGACCTTTTTTTTATTTGCAGTGAAAATGTCGTTTCAATCCATTCTATAAGAATCGTTAAACTTTTAATCAGGCACACATACGCCTGTATCAATCGCAATCACGCTGCGTGAAAGCTAACAATACGTTACATATGAGTAACGAAGATTCTGTGTATAGATGCTACTTGACGTCTACTAGCTAAACAAAGGTAAGAATAAACTGCATACCATTTCTGGCCAATGACAGCCTTATGACTTATTATTATTACCCATACGCGTCTTATTAAAATTAGGTGATGTCAGTTTTAATAAATCTATGCAGTGCGGTTGTGTCTTATTTTTGTGTTTGTTCTATTGCTTTTTTTGCAAACTGTTAAATTGTCTCTCTGTTTGAGACTTCTCAATGAACTACCATCTAGTGATACTAACGGGTATGTTGTTATCTAATGTCAATGTCACGTTGTGTGGGCTGTCTAAAAGAAAAAAAGTATAAACCGTAACGTCAGACATGGTAAAATGTGGCCAAAATAAATAATTGCTGTATCTGGATAAACGCATCACAATGAGACATGTCTTAAATATCTCTGTCCTGGCAGTTGTTAAACATTACAAAAAGAAAATAAAAGAACCACTTTATTACTTGCTTTGACCTGAACGATATTTATACTTGCTTTTCAACAAAAATAATTAGGTCAGTCGGCAGACCATTGAGTGCACGCTTTTGATATCATTTTCATTGCTTATGGCTAATTTACAAGATGAGCTAGCTAACTTATGTAATTGTACTTTATTCCTTTAGTATTCGTATGTACGATGTTACGTTCAAACGATCATAACGATTTGCCGTGTTCCAATGACCAGCACATATTATGCTAGGTTCAGAAAGGGATAGCATCGACAAAAAAATAGCAATTGATTTTGATTAATTTCATTACATGTGTGAAAGAAATATGAGAATACAACATTTGAAGTTGATGGTTTGCGATCTCATTCTTGCGCCTTACTCTCTTATATCGTGAAAAAAGTTCCATGAGTATTGATTTAATTGTCCGAAGTGTGGTTAGTTTCGCTTTCAACGCATAACTATAACCTGACTGACGATTGCTTCTTTTCACAAAATTTTGCTGACCTTATTTTGGAATTTTTGCTCGGGAGCAAGACTTTGAGACACCCTGTGCATATTTTATTATTTCTAAAAAAAATATTAACAAAGACAATTATTGTAAACAGTTCTAATTTTTACTTTTAACAAACATTAACATCCGTAAGCAAAAGCAAATATAAAAGGAGTTGAATTTCATTACAAGTCACTTTGTTCTCTTTCTCTTACCTTTTCGAAACAAAATATATTAATCCATGTAAATCCACTAGGAACCGTTTCGATATAAAATGTCCTTTTTTTCGTGAATATCTTTGTGTTGCCCTTTATACCACAAAATATTTTCCACAAATGACAACAATCACAACTCGCAATAATTTACTACATTACCATCCCAATGGTGGCCTTGACTCAAGTGACCAAACCAGACACAACACCGACGACTGACAGTGAATAACTACAGCGACGATACCGCTTCAAATCCAAGGTTGGTCAACTCATCGATTAAACAACCCGCATTTTGTTTACATCACAATAACATTTATCACCGGGGTAATGAAAACAAAGCAAAAAGCAACAAACTCCACTGAAGAATTTAAATCAACAAAATTTAGGAGTCCTGCAAATATTCCTCAAAGTGCCAGCCTTAAACTTATGTCCATATATCGCACACAGCGCCCGCCGCATGCATCAAAGAAAAATGCAGTAATTTATTTATTCCGTCAGTCAACCGCCAGCAACCGATCGTCACAAGCGAATGTATACATCTGGAGTACCAGTTACCTGCGCCCCGGCTCAGACAGTCAGACCACGCTGCGAGACAGACCCTGTAGAGGCGGATAGCTTCTGTTGCTTACACTTTTGTTTTTGTTTATTTTGGTAGACAAAACAGACAGCACAAAGCCGAAGCACACATAGCAACGAGCGATATCGCAAAAGAAATACAAAACCAAAATGTAATCCCCTATAGCCATATAGCCACTTTGCCACCTTGGCCACCTACCTGGCGAACGTATAAGCATAATTCCTGCAGCAATAAAGATGACTTTTGTGTACTATACCTTTGTGCATAATATAGCTTGAGTTGAGCATCGCTTCGCTATTGTAGCCTTTGTTACGAATGTCATTATGCCACACGGGGGTGTATCACTGTCGAGTGCGGTCTACATTCATTTCTGACGGCTTTACAGGTAATTATTTTTTTGTTATTTTGCAAAAATTTGATTAGCCGAGTTCTATCACGACTGCCAGTAATTACTTTATGAACTGAATGTGAAAAATCACTGCCACACATCGAAGCTGATGAGTTTAACAAGTGGTTAGTTATTATCTAACTACCACTAAACCACAAGATAAATGGTGCGTTGAACTTCGCATAAATTTAAAGACCACAAGATCCCAGTGCTAAAGAGGCGGGTCGCTTGTGTTTGACTTTGACACATTTCAAGGCCTTTGAAGTAATTATTTATTTAAATAAGAATTCGGGTAGTTGACCCTGCTATTATGTTTAGTTCGTTTATACGAGTCGGCTAAGTAGTCGTGTACCATATAAATACATCTGCATGATGTTTTAGTGAATGGAATTTTGGGTGCGGGTGGGGGGTCTTTGTATTGTCCTTCATGGTGGTCATTCGATGTAACCGAAAATGTAAATCGGAATGTGAAATAAAGGTAAAAATTGTCTGATGAATTCGATGAAATCGCTTTATCAAAAATTAGTTGATTCATCTAGCGATGAAAGCGATTCGGAATTAATCGAACTTCTTTTTTATGAATCCGAGTATGTGGAAGAGTTTGAACTGATTGAACTACAAGCATTCGAGAATGAGGAAAAAGCGACACTGCATTAAAAATTACCTGGAGGAGACTGTCCTTCTTACAGCGAGGAAGAATTTCGTCGCCACTTTCAAAGAGAATCATGAGGAGAACATTCAATTTTATTTCGCAGTACTACTTTCAGCTAAGACGAATCAACTATTCTTCTTTATAAATTAACATATTTTTCGTGTTTGTTGGCAGTCAATGAAACTCGGCATTGTATATGCCATTTTCCGCGATTCGATTCGATTTATTTTGTTTCCTCGTTAATAATTTGACGATAATAGCATGTTAGTCTGGTAATATTTTGCTCTCTAACCATCTTAAGCAATTGATTCGCATTTTTCGATACAGCTCGCTTTTAAATCACCCTTTTACCATATCACTTCAACCTTCAAAACGCATAATATCTTCATTCGCCTCCGCCAATATTCATGTCTAAGCGTCATAAAATAGTATAGTTATTACTTGTTTTGGCAAACAGTCTTAAACGTCATTACACTTCATAGTATTCGCCTTAAGCAGCACACATCAGGTTTTCAGGAACACACATTTGTAACTGTTCATTGCCTGCGAGAAGCCTTTGCTGCATGCTGATATAGCAAGTCTCAACTTTTTTTTTGATTTGAAATCGTTGTAAGTAGGTTTCCATTAGCCCAGATACAAGTAGGTATTTCACAAGGGGCCATATTTATGTTTGTATTAAACACAAACAAAAAACACTACTCGGTGAGATTGCATTCTCAAGATGACATCATATATCAATTGTGAACCTTTGTCCGTATTACTTATCTGTTATCTCAATCGATAACCATCTAAATCCATACTTACGTGAGAAATGATTTATGCATTTCTTTGGACCAATCATGATTTGTAGCTTTATAAATGGCCACAGAGGCATTTGAAAATTCATTGCGGCCTCCCAAAAAGGAAAATATCAATCATTATGGGCCTTACAATTCATCATCTCATCAATCGAAATCGACGCATTGTTGTTGGCAATGGAGAACTTTGTATTGTTCACAGTGCTTAGACTGAGCCATCGATTACACAATTCCATCCAGACAATCGATTCGACTTCCTCCATTACACAGAGGTCGAAATTAAATGTGTTTCTACTTTGTTGTCCAAATGCCAAGGTGTTATATGAACGGGCGTATATGAATGAGAAGTAATCGGAAGAGAGAATACGTGCAGTTGAACGAGCTGCGGAATAAATGAGCGAAGCTAAATGCCAGCCGCACCGGCCATTGAGTGCATCCGAGCAATATAGGCGTATTTGACATTAAAAATGCTCAAGGCATACACAACGAGATATAAAGATTGTTGGCGTTGAATTTAAGTGATAGACAATGTAAGGTGGGGTATGGATATGGACTGGATATGCTTTATGACATTAACCCCAACAAGACGGATAGTGTACAGATATAGGTATGCAATCAACAACGTTTAGAAGATTTTGTTGAGTTGACAGAAGTAAAAGAAGATATTGCTTGGTTTCTTATGTCCCTCTAATTTGATGACGTTTTACAGAGTTAACGAAAGTACTTATTCCAATTTTGAATAAGATTTTGTAGCTACGATTACTTTCAGTACAAATAAAACATGTCTTAAGGGTTTTCTTTTTTAAGTGAACAGTCAACTCATTTGTGAATTAAAGACAAACGAACCATGTCTGCCGGTACAGGGATATGAGAATATCATAGAATCGAAGCCCTGCGCATATAAATCTATTTTCTTTTTCAATTTCTTATCAAATACTGTATCAGAATTCAAAATGTAATGTCGCCAGGCGTTATCGAATTTTAATTCAGCAAATTATCTCGTAGCTAGGTACTGAAAGTTACAGTCGTCTAATTTGACGCAATTGAATGTCAACTACTAAGACGTGTACCGAGCGGTACCTGACGTACACTATTTTGATTTTTTACAGCTGATTGCTAAAGCCCTCTGCGCACGATAAAAAAAGGTATACAATTTCACGTTATCCTTGGCAAAGTAGTAAGTGATGTTGCAAAACTCAGTGCAAGAATAACTTAATCTTGTTTCGAAAAAAACAACCGCAGTAAATTTCTTTCCTGTTTCGGTGACTCGTGTTGTTACCCTTTTCAGTGTGCTGCCACATTGCTAATCCCTGATGTCGCACATAGAAAACGGAACTCAATTTATTGTTCAATGCACGGCTGCGACTCACACGGTTGAGATGGCCAAATGGATGCAAATTTAACCCCATCAGGAAGGAAGCTTTGATATTTGGATCGTAACATGTCGTGATGCCTGCTTAGGCACTCACCGTACTCGCTATATTCATAATGTCATCTCGTTTATGTCTGATATATTGTACACAGCTCCAGGGTTATTCCATATAGGAGATCGTATAATTGTTGTTAAAATATGAATATATCATGATGCCGCACTAACGAGTAAAATCGAAAGTCAACAATTTACGACAAGTAAAGGTCAAAATCGGGCTGCTATTTTTTTTTTTTCAAGTGTTGCACGTGATACTGTCCTAGAGAAAGAAATATAAACGCTTTTGCATTGAGCAAAAGTGGCACGTAAAGGTTAAAAGTAATCCACAATAGTTTTGTTTTGTTCGTTTTTTTGTTTGGTGTAGCATAACCTGATTAGATTGTGAATAAGTTTACTCATCAAAGCTTGGTCAATATGCTTTAACAGCAATATATTTAACTGCGGAATTAATTTATTCGTAGAACTATTTTTTAAAGTTTGCGAAGTTAGCAAGTCACGTACAAGGTACAAGTACTTGTATATGGTTTCTAGATCAAGGTAGTCTCTATAGTTTGCAATGCATAAACTTACTGGCCAACCCGTATTTAAAGACGCGAATTATGACTAAGCTGCACTTTATGCATTTTCAAACTTAAAATTAAACATTTCACGCCTTAAAAAAGCTGGACTGGCTTAAATTGAGCTCACTCCGATTTTATTGTCGCGTTCCGCTATGAGAACTATTGAAGCAGAAATAAGACAGATGTCCAAATTGTTAGATATCATTATTTTATCTAGGGTTTGACAACCAGAAACTGACAGCTGAAATGCGCACGTACTGCTGTGAGAAAATAAAAAGAATTCGTAAATCGCTTTCACGGTATTTGTTTTCCGCCAAGAGAACATTAATTTGAAAAAAGTTAAGGTTAAAGTCCATGCGTTGCGATTAGGCGTCGCCTGAAAGTTGAAAGTTCTTCATTTTGGTTCCGATAGTACATAATAGTGATAGCTACCAAATCAATTGATGAATTGCTTTCAAATTGGTATTGCGTTTAGTAGTAAAAAAATCAATGATCGAAATTTATTTAAATCGAATGAGTTTACAATCGAAATGTGTGCGCCTATTTATTTAAAGCTTAAACTAATATCGGTCCAACAAAAGCAGCTAAATAACAAATAACAAATTTCAGTGTCGAATTTAGATTTACAGATTTTCACAATTGCGAAAATTGTAGGGAAAATATAGCCATTGTGAACTACTAAAATTTAGAGTCGAACCTAAAAATGTTTTCCTAACTTTGGCTTTGACATATCGTATTATGGAACCGTCCACTATATATAGATAGGTATTTATAAAATCAGTGAACCTGCTGTATGCCTAAGAAGTATAGAACGGGAAATGGGTACCTACTGAAAAAGAGCGGCTCGCTGAGTTCTACAAACAATATGCTGTCAAAACCAGTTTCTATCCATGATTCTACAACGACACATAAGTATGTATACAACTTATACCTTAGGAATAGGGGTTAAATGTAGTCTAGGCACTACATAAGTTACAGGGTTAGGAAGATTTAAGTCATGAAATAAAAACGTTAACGTAAAAACCCTTCAAAGCTTTTCTATATCAGGACTTATTTTGACAACTATTGGAAGAATCAATCTCGTTCATGCTGATAATAAATCGTTTTATTCATCATAATCGGCCTTCATAGCATGCATGATGTTTACCTATATTAAATAATTTAAAAAATTCTGTATTTAAATTTGACTAGATATTTGCAAAATCTTCACAGAATAACAAATCACAAGTTCAAAACGGAATTAGAAGCTTCCCTCTTGTTTCGTGTGTCAATGGCTATCTATTATTTTTATTTTTTGTAAATTTTAATTTGAAAGGTAAATTAGCATAACACACTGAAGATGAAAAATGTTTACAGACGTTAATTAGTTCAAATATATTTTTTTATTTTTTTTTGTATCCAATTTGATCTTCTTCATCAATATTTAAACAGAAATACGAAAAGGAAAGAATACAATGACTTCACATAAACATGCGCCAAATGATATGCAGAGCACGCGTATGTCCGTCGGAACATGGGGATATGGAGATACGTCACAAAGTTACAGTGAAGAACAACAAAAGGATGAGAAAGAAGCAACACATGCTAATTAGCTTTCAAAGTTTGTTCACCTTAAGACGGAATGGTGCAAATGCAAATGAAATCGTTGTATTGCTATTTTATTTATTCTTGCGATGACACAAACTCGTCTGTATATTCGAACGCATGTGCGAGGATTTTGTTAACTGATGAGGTATGGTGGTTTCTTAATAATTGTAAGACCATGTGCCGGATAAAGAATGCTTTATTTAGATTCTGACTGTCGTAAAGAGAAAGGAAATGACAGAATATTGAATGTTTAATTCTGATATGGATTGCGACGAATGTCGAAAAGTGTTTTGGTGTGAGTATATCAGACGGCTCGGTTTGTTTTAGTCATCACAAAGGCAACATGTATGTTCTTATTACTGGAATGATTAACACAGAACCTACTTAAGGTCTGAGGTATTTTAAAATTGAAATTCAGTGTTTCAATCGTGAAGTATTCGACAATTCAGCCCCAGTATATAGAATTCGTGGAGTTGATGTTGACTACGAGTTAGATGAACTGCATTTTGCACATTCAAAAATCTAGTTATCTTAAGTCGACTAGATTGATCTGGACTAGATGTAACCTGAACGAAAAAACTAGATTGGTCGGGAACGTCACTTTTCCTACCACATATGCGAACTGCCAATTTATGTCGTTTTCCATTGGGACCACCAGATATTTTTTTCAGATCGCAGATTTTACGCGGCTCATGGAACATGCAACGATATTGATCTGCTTGTAAATGGACTGGTGCGTTATTTGACAGCAATATCAGCTGTTCAAATTACATTCGTTTCACAATTTCACTAAATTGATTATTTTTCCCAATGGAACATGAAAAGTTATTTAGAAAAGAGATAGATTTTTTCTCCCAATGGAAAACCACATTAGTACTCAGTCACGAATTTCTTTACTAGATTCGTCGGCTACCCTTCAACTAAGACAGCTGCTCACATGACCGATTCCAGCCAATCAAAACCGAGATACATCTAGGCAGACAGCCGTCAGACATACTAAACTAAATTCTTGAACGTCCCCATTGACACCTCAATGCTGTTGCTATCTAAGACGGTGGAAATGCCAGTTTGTTCGTTAAAAGAACAAAATTCTTACTTCCTTGTCAATGCCCAGTGTTTCTGTGCGTAAATATGTATACTGAAAGAAAACCTCATTGTGAAATTTTTAAATCGATTGCAAAATCCACATTATAAACTGCCAAATTAAGCGTGCTACAAAATTATATGTTTTATGTGCAGTTTGCCTAATTTAAGTCAATATGTCTTCAATAATAGACCATCACTCTTTATCGGCATAAGTGTATCAAATTGCACGCAACCACGATTTTCTTATTGCAATTATCCGTTACTATTATCTAGATCCACAACACATCTCTACTGATACTCAAACGTTTCCCTTTCTTTCCAGATACCTATCAACCCAAAGCCTTCAGCGTGATTCGGAACTTCATGATACGTCAACGGAAAGTAAATCTTTACGCCAACAAATTGCCGCATTGAAAACGAGTCGTGAGCAAGCAATCGAAGAAAATGGGTGAGTTGACGTACCGATCAAATTTCTTATCGTCTCCAAATAGGGGGCAGACCAGTCAATAAAATAAAATCTCAGCTGCTATTACGTCATGTGTCAGATGTCAAAGCAATGTGCAGCTTTCTCTATAAAACCGCCCTGCTTTACATTTGCATGCATGTCCAGTTGCCTAAGCTGGTTCAGTTGAGTTTTTTTCTCTTTCTTATAATTTAAATGTAACGCTTTTGCCTCTGTTTTATCTTAGCCGCTTGTCAAATGATTTGGCCGAGAGTCAAGCGGAAATCGCAACACTCAAACGCCGCCTCAAAGACTCTGAAATAGAAATTGAACGACTTAAGCAACAACTGAAACAGTACGTTCAGGAAGTCAAGAAAGCCGAAGATTTACTTTTACACAAGGTGAACTTATGTTCAATGTACTGCAGAACATTAATCAATCATAATATGTTTATGTCAGATGCGAATTTGTTTTATTGTTGCCCTTGTATCCCTATAGGAAAAAGAGCGTGAAGAGATGTTGGATCATTATCGTAGTTTATCGCATGATGCTGTGTTGCTTGAGGGTAACAATCATAGCCTGGAAGCAGAGGCTGCTGAATGCAAGTAAGTGCAAGTGTAGAGTAAATTTTGTAAATAGATGAAAACAAACAAGATGTACCTCTTCCTTAGATGTTGTTGCCAATGTCGACAGTAGATAGTTTGTTTTGTTTTTTTTTTTGTTTTTATTTTGCTTTATAATTTAAAGACGTCAACTATGCGAAGCTGAAGATGAAATTGCCATGCTCAAAAAGGAGCTGTTGAGTCGGAAAGATGTCGTTGAGAGGCTTGAAGCGCAGGTGGGTGACTCACAAAGAGCGAGTAGAATAGCATAACTGAAGAGGTTCTCTTTCTCAGATTGAAACAATTAAAACACAGAATTCGTTTTTGGAAAACCAATTGGAGGAAGCCTACGATGAACAGAAACTTCTTAAGGTGGACCTGTCAGCTAGGAAGGAGCTTTGTGACAAATTGGACATTCAGCGAGATAAGCTGAACGCTGAAGTCTTTGAGTTGAATAAAATTCGGAAGAAGGTAAGTGCATTGTGAAAATGAAAATAAATAGATTTTCTAGTTCGCTTCGAACAAGACAGAGCTGACAACTGTCATTTGTCTTCGCCGCTTTTTCAAATCTTCTGCTATTTATAAGCTTACAAAATAGCGGATGTGTTTTTCCACAATTTAACATGAACAATAGATAAACACAACAACTTAAAAAAAAACTTTGGCAACAGCAGCAACTTCACTTTGGCGCCAGAAGTTGTAATAGATAATACTAGTGTCGCTTGTGGTCGAAAATCGACCATACCTTTATGTATAAGTATTTATACTAAAAAACGTACCAAAATTATTTTCGTTTTTAACGTTTTTTTTTTTTTTTAAACGAAGACTGTTTTTTTTTATTTCTTTGTTTACAATTTTCATTTCGTTTTTTTCTATCTGGAGTGAACAAATTATCAATATATTGGAAAAATACGTTTAGAGCTGCTCCATCGGAAACAGGTTCTAATCTTAGATGATTTATATTTGGATACCTACGTTACTATGGTAATATGGCGGCGACAAATAGAATGTCACCGAAATCCTTTCAATTAACTGTTTTTGTATGGGGAATTCAGAACTTAATTTTACCAACCTTAATGGCGACTTATACCCACGATATTTTGTTTGTTCACACCTATGGCACAGTAGGTACCTTTCAAATAACATTTCATTCTCCTCATTTCATAATAAATGCTAAAAAAGTGTACGGAAACTTTGGATGTTCACGGATTAATATAATGATGATTCTGCCGTACGGGAGTGCGCAATTGCCAAATTTGAGCTAAAAATAAATAAGCTGAGCAGTTTGAGTTAAAAATCTTATTTTATTATTTTGACTGATCGCCCGAACGCGAATACGCGATAAGTAGATTTATACTGCATTTGCAACATCACACACGCTCATTTTTGCACGAGACGGGACAGAGAGATCCGTTTGTCCGCAGTCAATGCTAATACCCATAATTATAGATATGGTATTGTTAAACAGATATAAATACTAGTTCCGGCGACCAACATTTCTGCAATCACTTGAAAACATTTCAATTTCTGATTTAAAACATGTGAGATGAGTGTGATAATTAGTGTCAGTAAATTGAACCAACAATTCATGAATCAGCTTTATGAAATAAATAAATAATTGTCCGTTCATTACTTCCGGAAACCATTTTGTTTTGTACGAAAGCGAAATTTCGTAAGCCATCGCTATAAACATATCAACATGCTGAACTTTCCCCATAATCCCTACCACGTAAACAAGATGACCGACCAAAATACGTGTCACGTATTTTTGTATTTAGTATTGGACATCCCTTAAATCTTCCGTTATAGGAATGTGTGATGTTGTAAATGAAGTATTAAAAATCGTTCGGGTGTACATCAAGCTTTATGTTTTTGTTTTTATTCAATACATCTTTTTATATTCAAGTGATTTTTTGTTAGTTGACCTTTTATAATGTTTATAGCTTGAGCGTGATAACGAAAAACTGCGTACTGAAAATGACCGTAATCTGACTGGAACAAAAGTTACTTCAAATACATTTGAGGAGCTACTGCACAAAACCCGTCGAGAACTGGAGGACCAGATTAAAGTTGATAGTAAACTAAGTCAGGAACTTGTTCGATTGAAGCAAACAAATGAAGATTTGTTGGTGAGTACAATAAATCGATAGCTGAACTTTAGTTTTTACAAACATATAGCTCTATTCTGAGTTTTCTTGAAATAAATTGTTTCAAACACTTCAGAGTATAATGTACACTCCTATGTGAACTCTTGAAATTAATGTTAATTTCAAAATCACTACCATGTTTCGAATGTCAAAATAATTTCATGGCGAATATCAAAATAAGTCTGTTTGTTTCAACATTTTAATATACCTATAATATTCAAGTTTAACATAATACATTTGAAATTTGTTTGAAATTTCTAACAGCAACAACTAAAGGAAGAACGTGACCGTAGACGTCAGAAAGAGAGCTTGGCACATGAATATGATGTTCAAAATCAGGAACTGCGACACAACATAACAGATGATAGATTCCGACAAGCGAGAAGTAGACAAGAAAGTCCTAAATTTACAACGATGTAATTTTATATAATTGACATTTTCTTATAGTTGTATTTGGTTAAGTTTTAACATTTGGTTTGCATTTTCGTGTTCTGTAAACCCAAAAGTTGTACTTAAAGTAAATGTTTCATTTATGATTAGATGTATTGTATTTTTTTTTTTTTTTTATACCTAAAGAACATTATGATTTAGATTTATTTTCTTCGAATTTAAAACTTTAAGAGAAAATAGTAGAATAAGTGAAGATTACAATTTTGAAAGAAGCTACAAAATAAAGGAATTTCGGAATATAAATAGGCGAAGGGAAGGGAAATAGTTAAGAACCACTTTTACTGTCTTAAACACAACATATTCGCTCAATTTTGTTTTGTTGGAAAGGTTATGAAGAAATGCAGCGCTGTATGTAATTTGTTTTTCAATATGTTGTGTATACACCAAAAACAAAAAAACACACTTTCGCTGTTTTGTGTTTTTTGTTCGTGCGAGAGTGACATGCGGAACGGTAAAATCCGAGAGAGCCAACAAATATTGCTTTATATGTTACATGGCAAGAGTGCATCGCGCATTCATTTAAACAAAATGTATTCTTTTATATAAAACTAGCTGTACCCACCCGGCTTCGCCCGTGTAAATGTGGTTTCAGAACAGTTGATGGAAACAAAATTAAGAAATTTGCTGTCTTGTTGGGGACAAATTTTTTTGGCTGTTTTGTTTCTATCGACTAAGATAGTAATATTTGCTGCATTACTTACCCTGGAGCACTTTACATATAACTGCCCGTGCTTGAAGCAATTCTTGCTTAAATCAACTCCCGCATTTCTTAAAGTTTGATCCTGTGACTTATGGATTGTCATTTCAAAACAAACATTAATAGGCAATCGAATCGGTTTAAACTGAAATGAATAATTACTGTGAATTATTTGTATTCTTGGTATAAACACCGAATCTCCTTTACCACACCCAGTTAAAATTAAAGCCTCATGTCAAGCATTATGTTGCTTATGTTATGGGAACTCCAACTTTTAATACCATTTTATGAGCATTGAGGCCATGGGCTGTTAAAAACGCTATTTAAAAACTCTACTCTATAAAAAACGAAATGGGTAATTACCCACGATCTGGTATCACTGAAAGCTATACCTATCTGATATTTCTTCCATAGAATTTTTTTTTTTTTGTAAGCAAAACAGAGGTAAACATATTTTTCCTACATATTTGACATTTCTTTTATGGGTTTTTTTTTTTCTTAGCAAACCAAACAGCATACTGCCTCTGTCTGTCTCCCTCTCCGCCACAGGAATAAAATAAGGTTAAAAGAGATGTGAATATATTGCGCGGTTAGTGTGTTTGATTTGAGAATGAAATGCATATCCACCCACCCAGGTGAAAATAGTACAAATGTTTCAAATTTTGCCTACTTATTTAAAAACTTTTTAAGTTATTGAATTCATGGATATCCTAAAATGTAGCCGCAGATGTCCCCTATAAGCTGGTGTTTACTATATTTAAATGCTCCCAATATTTTCGAACGGAAAGCGTGACAAAGAAAAAAGCGAAACCAAACGATAAAATAAATTACTCTTGTCAATTTTTTTCCGGAATTTATAGCGATATAGAGTTGAAACAAAATGGATATTGTGGGCCTATTTATCCTCTATAGGACTGATAATAATGCATCAGAATATATTCAATAGTTTCTAAGATTTTTGCATTTAAAGACATGCAGTCAAATTCAATCTCGAACAGAACTACACCAATTTTATTTATATGATTTTATTTATATGATGATATCGGTCTAACGTACCCTACTTCCAATCATAGACACCAGCGTTACTAAAATATTCCAGTCAAAAATAAAAACATCAGAAAACAGAAAATCCTGCTACACTTTGCCTTGTACTCACAAATCTTGTTAAGTGTAAGATCTTATAAAATAGTACTGTAGACGCTTTTAACTCTTTAACCATAGCTTGTTCTCAGATCTTTACCTACCTACTTAATAAAATAAGAAAAGAACCAACCAAACTTTTGATTAACGGGAAAGATTCGTTCGACCCATCCGTGCACTTCATTTTTTTTTTGTTCCGAGATAAAAAATGCCCTTCTGCGTTCTTTTAGCTTTTTTTGAAAGGCAAATTGCCCAAAAATGGGTAATTACCCACGATCTGGGATCACTGATAGCTATACCTGTTTGACATTTCTCTTATGGTTTTTTTTTTCTTAGCAAACCAAACAGCATACTGCCTCTGTCTGTCCCCCTCTCCGCCACAGGAATAAAATAAGGTTAAAAGAGATGTGAATATTATTGCGCGGTTAGTGTGTTTGATTTGAGAATGAAGTGCATATCCACTCACCCAGGTGAAAATCGTAGAAATGTTTCAAATTTTGCCTATTTATTTAAAAACCTTTTAAGTTATCGAGTTAATGGATATCCTAAAATGTAGCCGCAGATGTCCCCTATAAGCTGGTGTTTACTATATTTAAATGCTCCCAGTATTTTCGAACGGAAAGCGTGACAAAGAAAAAAGCGAAACGAAACGAAAAAATTAATTACTCTTGTCCAATTTTTTCCGGAATTTGTAAAGATATAGAGTTGAAACAAAGTGGATATTGTGGGCCTATTTATCCTCTATAGGACTGAGAAAAATGCATCAGAATATATTCAGCAGTTTCTAAGATTTTTGCATTTAAAGACATGCAGTCAAATTCAATCTTAGTCGAACAGAACTACACCAATTTTATTTATATGATTAAGTTGATATTTTGTGCGTTTACAACTCACGTAATTTTCAACGAATTTTATGAAAAGGACATAGGCCCTTTTAAAAAAAAATTACTTTTTCATTAAACAAAATGCTAAATGTATATCTACGGAGACATGTTATTCAAGACGAATGGCATAAAATATAATTTTACAATAGAACTTCATCACAAGTCTCCATTATACGTTCAAAAGTTTTAAATCAATGTACCTATCAACGACATACATAATGGTTAACTACTGGTGGGAGAAAAGACTTAAGCTCTGTCCGGAACCCCGCAGTGCCGCCTAACCTTCGAACATGCCTTGGCAGAGAATTCGATAGGTGGAAGAGGAAAATTTATGGAGGCTGCAAAGGGCATTGAAGGGCAGTGCACTTAGAGCCGTGGGCTCACGTCTTATGTTGCCATCAACAGTTCCCGAAATAATTTCGGAGCTGCGCATGTACGGACGACCAGCATACATAGTTCAAACGATGCTTAGGAAAATACGAGCGGAACCACAACTGAAAGCGGATCGGTTAGATACCATCATACAGTACGCTCTATCTGTACGAAGTCTGCAATGTACGACTGAGGCATCTGGATTGACAAACCATCTTAGTGATCCAACATTGCTTCATGAACTGGTTGATAAGCTGCCAGTGTCAATTAAGCTGAATTGGGCGTTGCATAAAGAAAAATGGAACATGACCTAACGCAGTTTAGCAAATGATTGTATGGTGTGGAAGAGGCAGGAAGCACCGTTACGACATCATATGCAGTTATAGACGGGAGAAATGAGAGAAGACAAACATCCTTACACACACACCCCGAACGCCGGACACCAGGAAAAATAACTCAGCTAAGCCAAATAAGAAGAGGATGTTATCTCTGTGACCAAGGTCACAAGTTGGCTGATTGCCAGCATTTTGTACCAGAGGTGGGAGACGCTGAAAGGGAAAGGTGTATGTGAGGGATGCTTAGGGCATCCGAAACGTTTCCGATGTCGAGCGGTACGAGCCTGTGGAGTCAACGGCTGTGTATACCCGCACCATCCACTTTTGCACAACTATCAAGAAGTGCTTCCATCAGCCGATACCGACTGTTGATGGCAACCATCATGCTCATCAGCAGGCCAATGGTACGAATACGCTCTTCAACATTGTGCCAGTGGTCCTTCGTGGAAATGGAAGGTCTATCGAAAAGTATGCCTTCTTGGACAATGGATCATCGCTAACGTTGGTAGAAGAAAGCGTTGCAGATAGTCTAGGGCTGAAAGGAGTAAATAAACCATTGTGTTTGAAATGGACTTCGGATACTACACGCCTAGAAGAGGAATCTAAGATTGTTCCTCTAGAGATATCTGCAAGATTTGAAGGTGTTCAGCAGGCAAAATACTGGCTTAGAGATGTGCGCACAGTTAAACGGCTAGCTCTGCCAGGGGCCCTACTATGAAACTCGATTCTAACGTGAAACTGAAACTGAATTCGCGAAATCGCAACTCTGTAATTTTCAATTTTTAGTTTGGCCAATAATCTAGTACCGCCTTTTGACATGTCATAGCAACATAAATCACATATTCCATAACCCCAATGCAAGGTAGTTAGTTACGCAATGCAGAGTGAGACAGAGATCAGCTGTACACAAAGTATGGTTGACTTTTGTAAATTGTAAGCGGTGTAGTGCGGGAGGAATCATACCTTTCTACAGAGATTCTACCTTCTTTTTCGGACACAAATTTAATTGGCATCTAAGGACACGGTACTGTTAGGTTGATGTTTGGATAATGGCGTTTTCGATTGAAGAAAAGAATTTCCCTTTCTATGAAAAGAGCAAATCTAGAAGTGCTCTTTCGATGTATTCTATGTTTCATTAAAAAAAAGTGCACTTCCAGGTCGATTCTTAACACGACAGAAGTGTCCGGAATATTTTTAGAGAATTGCCCTGAACTCACCAATACATACTAACAAAATGTCAGATTGAAGTGGTTGTTGTGTTTTTAGAAACAAATTGTTCGCTACGTGATCCGAAAATACTTACGCGTGCAAAATGTAAACTTAAATTGAAATATATGCCAATTATAATGCGATACTCGTTTGGGTTATGTCAAACATAATGCGAGAATCGTTCGAAAATCGCAAAGTTTTTGGCAAATAGTTTGCATTACCGGCATTCGATTCTACTTTCAGAGAGTACTGTTGTTGTAAACCGTGGAAATCAATGATCTATATATATCACTTGGGCCTAATAGTAGAATCGAGTTTCATAGTAGGGCCCCAGTCTTACAAAGGTGCGCAATGTGGAATATTAATTGGAATTAATAACCAAAGACTGTTGTTGCCACAACAAATCAGAGAAGGTGGATGGAATGATCCAGTTGCAATAAAGACCCGGCTGGGATGGTGTTTTAGCGGGAGTTCCGTTAGGGATGCCAAGGTGAATGGGGTGTATCATGCGCACGAAGCTTGTGAATGTAATAAGGATCTTCACGAGATGGTTCGGCAGCACTTATTCATTCGTAAGGAGCATGGAATTGACAGGAAACACATTGAGTCGGCTGAAGAGGTACGCGCTAAAAGTATTCTTAGTACGACGGTTAGTTCAGTACTGGATATATGTGTGATATAGTCGGTGGGCAGATACAGGATTTGGTTTTGAAACGCTATGCTAGGAAGTTAAGTGAGCAGGAGGTTAATGATTTCAAAACAAGGACTTGGTATCTACCAACATTTATTGTAAGAAACCAAAATAAGCCAGGAAAGCTACGATTGGTATGAGATGCGGCCGCTTCCACACAAGGAGCGTCACTAAATAGCATACTGTTGAAAGGTCCAGACGAGCTGAGAACCTTAACGGAAGTACTACATGTGTTTCGAACAAGACGAATAGCGATTGGCGGCGACATTGAGGAAATGTTCCATCAAATTGGCGTACGTGGGGAAGATCAGAACTCGCAGAGGTTCTTGTGGCGTGATGGGGATGCTAACCACAAGCCAGATGTATACGTAATGCAGGTGTTGACGTTTGGTGCAACATGCTCACCGAGTATTGCTCAAAATGTAAAAAATACGAATACAAGGGAATTTGCACACATCTTTCCCAGAGCATCGGAAGCAATTAAAAATGTTTATCAAATCTGATCCGGATCAGATCACGAAAATAAAACAAAACGGATGTTATCCTAAATGTAATCTACCCATCAACTCGATCTAGCTTGTTGAGCAGGGAAATCCCTCCGGCTCAAAGGTATAACAGTTTAGAGTAGGTCTGCACAATGCAGCTCGTCAAGTGAGACAGGCGTATTGGGTTAAGCTCCTAATTATTCGTATCTGATCGAACAGGGCGCTTGGCGAGTTAGCGCAGTGTTTCAAATTTCAGAAGTGGGATAGTTAATCCATTAGCATATTGTTATATAAAAGTAAGCTTGAATACGATTTTGAAGTGTAAAAACTCATGATACAAAAAATAAAAATAAAGAGAACATAGACTCCGCGGCTTGTTAAGAAAATGTATTTTACTTCCAATCGATATGATTGAAAGGATATAGTTGGAATAAGAAAGAGACGAATACCAGACTGAAGAAACAGGTTACATATGGCAAATCATATCAAAACACCCACCACACACCTGACATTGTAGTGGTAAGCTGAAAAAGAAAAAGAAAGGATTTGGTCTTAAATATTGTTTTCTCTTTCGCACCCTACTCTTTCAAAAGGAGTATAATAGTTTCTATCGCAAAGATATGTTTGAGTTTAGATATACATACAAGGTAATAGGATTGTGTTTTTGCACTAGGTTTTTTTCTTCGAGAACCTTGTGGAGTTCTTAGTTACAAAAAAGGGTAATCAAAAAAAAAATAAAATAAAGTTTATTAATAATGGCAGGACGAACAAAAAAAATACCAAAGCGTCTGATTGAAAGCGAACCAGGTGAGGCCGACATATTAAAACTACGATTAGAATTGGAAAAGCTAAAGCGAAATAACACGGTGCTTGAAAAAGAATTGGCTAATGTCGTCGAGCTCAAAGCCAATCTTCACAAAATACTTCAGTTATTCCTTCCTCAAATCAAATTTCTTTAAGACTTGGAGCAGAGGAAGTTACGAAAATAATTCCTTTATTCAATCCGTCGAATAGTTCTTCATTTAGTGCGTCCCAATGGGTCGAGGCGATCGAGAACATTCGTCATCTGTATGAGTGGGACGATCGAAACACCTTATTTTACGCGTCATTGAGGTTGGGAGATGCTGCGACGAATTGGTTTGCTGGAAACAGATGCGAAATTAGTACATGGAATCAATTTAAAGATAGGTTTTTCGAGACTTCTCTGCAGAAGAATATGCTGCTGACATCCATATAAAATTATTATCACGACAAATCGGGGAGACCGAAAGTTACGACAGTTATGTTTATGATATCGCAGCCATGGGAAAAAGAGGTAAATTGGATAATAGTGCCATAATAAGATACGTAATCTCTGTACTAAGGGACACCACTTAATAACCGCCAATTGCAATAACATACCCGAACTCTTGACTACAATAAAATCATTAAAAGATATACAAATACAGGCAGAAACTCGTCAACGGTTTGAAAACAACCAAATTTCTAAAAATATATTCCGAGCCGTTTCAAAACCTTACGATAATCCAATTAAAATACAGGCTTTCTCTCATTCAGAAAGTCTATACCCCCGAACTTGTTACATTTGTAGATCAGCAGGGCATTTGGCTAACGAATTTAAGTCTGCAAACCGCGAAAATAGACTTACTATAACAGTCGGTCGCCGGGAAATTCCGCTAACGAATGTATATCGATGTGCAAAAGATATCAGCAACAACCTCTCCAACCCAAATATCAAAACGTACCGATTTGCACGTGGGTAAAGCTGGAACCGCCACATTCGAATTTTGCCAAACAAAGTACATGGGATTTAATTGCTATTTAATCGCTAATTAATTGCTCTATTCTTGATTTTTCCGCTCTTCGGGAAGTGGGAGATTTTGTGGCGGACCTAGCTTACCGGTAAAGCTGGAACCGCCACATTGACTTTTGAAGGATTTTTTTTGCGCATACCAATCACCGATTTAATCGCTCTGGGGAAATGTAAAAATTTTTCCAGCCGGGTAAGCCGTTCGCCCACAATTTCAAATTTGCGTTTTTTGTAACGGTCAGTTCGCTATAAAACTCTTTTAAATTTGAAGGAAAATCAAAAAGATTATTAAAAAATTCATAAAAAAATAACCCTTTCGAATATTAATATGCTACATATCTTAAAAGAAGCGTATAATTATAGGCTACTATCAGTTTAAATCAAATATTTTGTCGCTCTTCCTTAAATGGGCCAAAAACGGTAGGATAGATCCATCATAAACAAACACTTTGAAAAATTAAAAAAAATATATTCCGTTACAATTTAACAAAGTCATATACACCAAAAGAAGCGTCTATTCATTACCTATCAGCCCATAGAATAAAATAATTTGTCGCTCTTCTCTAAATGTTGCAAAAACTAAAAAGTTTATTTTAAGACCAAAAAAGTAAGCTAAAAATACAAAAATAAAAATGTTCAATACTAAAAATCCATATATCCCGTTCGAATCCTACTATGTGACATAGCTCATTAGAAGCGTGTATTCATTAGCTATCAGCCCAATTCATAAAATAATTTGTCGCTCTTCTCTAAATGTGTCAAAGGCTAACAAGTTCATTTTGCCAAAAAAACCCAAATATTCCCCTAGTACAAAAAAAAAATTGGAAAATTTGGAAAAATCCATATATCCCGTTCGAATCCTACTATGTGACATAGCTCATTAGAAGCGTGTATTCATTAGCTATTAACCCAATTCATAAAATAATTTGTCGCTCTTCTCTAAATGTGTCAAAGGCTAACAAGTTCATTTTGCCAAAAAAACCCAAATATTCCCCTAGTACAAAAAAAAAATTGGAAAATTTGGAAAAATCCATATATCCCGTTCGAATCCTACTATGTGACATAGCTCATTAGAAGCGTGTATTCATTAGCTATCAGCCCAATTCATAAAATAATTTGTCGCTCTTCTCTAAATGTGTCAAAGGCTAACAAGTTCATTTTGCCAAAAAAACCCAAATATTCCCCTAGTACAAAAAAAAAATTGGAAAATTTGGAAAAATCCATATATCCCGTTCGAATCCTACTATGTGACATAGCTCATTAGAAGCGTGTATTCATTAGCTATCAGCCCAATTCATAAAATAATTTGTCGCTCTTCTCTAAATGTGTCAAAGGCTAACAAGTTCATTTTGCCAAAAAAACCCAAATATTCCCCTAGTACAAAAAAAAAATTGGAAAATTTGGAAAAATCCATATATCCCGTTCGAATCCTACTATGTGACATAGCTCATTAGAAGCGTGTATTCATTAGCTATCAGCCCAATTCATAAAATAATTTGTCGCTCTTCTCTAAATGTGTCAAAGGCTAACAAGTTCATTTTGCCAAAAAAACCCAAATATTCCCCTAGTACAAAAAAAAAATTGGAAAATTTGGAAAAATCCATATATCCCGTTCGAATCCTACTATGTGACATAGCTCATTAGAAGCGTGTATTCATTAGCTATCAGCCCAATTCATAAAATAATTTGTCGCTCTTCTCTAAATGTGTCAAAGGCTAACAAGTTCATTTTGCCAAAAAAACCCAAATATTCCCCTAGTACAAAAAAAAAATTGGAAAATTTGGAAAAATCCATATATCCCGTTCGAATCCTACTATGTGACATAGCTCATTAGAAGCGTGTATTCATTAGCTATTAACCCAATTCATAAAATAATTTGTCGCTCTTCTCTAAATGTGTCAAAGGCTAACAAGTTCATTTTGCCAAAAAAACCCAAATATTCCCCTAGTACAAAAAAAAAATTGGAAAATTTGGAAAAATCCATATATCCCGTTCGAATCCTACTATGTGACATAGCTCATTAGAAGCGTGTATTCATTAGCTATCAGCCCAATTCATAAAATAATTTGTCGCTCTTCTCTAAATGTGTCAAAGGCTAACAAGTTCATTTTGCCAAAAAAACCCAAATATTCCCCTAGTACAAAAAAAAAATTGGAAAATTTGGAAAAATCCATATATCCCGTTCGAATCCTACTATGTGACATAGCTCATTAGAAGCGTGTATTCATTAGCTATTAACCCAATTCATAAAATAATTTGTCGCTCTTCTCTAAATGTGTCAAAGGCTAACAAGTTCATTTTGCCAAAAAAACCCAAATATTCCCCTAGTACAAAAAAAAAATTGGAAAATTTGGAAAAATCCATATATCCCGTTCGAATCCTACTATGTGACATAGCTCATTAGAAGCGTGTATTCATTAGCTATTAACCCAATTCATAAAATAATTTGTCGCTCTTCTCTAAATGTGTCAAAGGCTAACAAGTTCATTTTGACAAAAAAAAAAAAGCAAATATACCCCTAGTACAAAATTTGGTAGCCCACAAAGTATGCATCAGATTTGGAGTGCTGTAAATCCTGCCTGACAATTTTTATAAATCCTGAAAGTATGCAATACCCCTACGATCAAATATCGCTAGCCCTGAACGTACGCATTGATTTTAACTTCGAAATTTCCATACATATACTGGCTGATTAAAAATGGATCGTGTACAAGTCAACCCCACTTAGCGCCATCTACCAAAAATTGCATTACTCAGCCTTAGTGGATAGTGCTACCGAGTATTGTTTTGAGTATTAAGGTTTCTCTAAAGTCTAACAGCCGAATTTATTACATTCCCTTACATCGCGTAACGATTTACGCAGCCTTTACGTGGCTTACCTGACATTTTTATTTATAAACATTTTTTCGCTGTAACCTTACCAAACGTGATTTGTGTTAAGTAAGGTAAAATTTCGATAAACTATTACAGGAAACACTGAAATCCATTACACAAAAAAAGTCAAATTATCTGCCACAATTCCAAAATGCTTTCGAATGGACTTTTGCAATGTCAACCTGCAATAGGGTAGCTGCGACAACGTCAATATCAAATAAGAAGAACAAAAAGCCAAGTGACAGCTAAAAAACTTATACATGTGGAATTTGGAATAATATATAAGGGAAGAAAGGATGTAGGTACCAATTTTATGTAATGTTAGGTACAAGATATAAGGGTTGGAGATGCTTTATGTTTGTGGTACCTGAATGGAGTTATAAGATTTCAAGGCTGTAAATATTTAATTAATTTAAATCTGAAGCTAAAACAAAAAGGTTTTTGAGAAAATAAATTGACAGCTTTAGACAATTTGAGAAAATAAAAGTAAAAAAATTGCGTTTGTTTTTAACTTTAGAGAACTTGAGGGAATAAAAGACAAAAATTCGCAAAAATATTCATCCGTTCATGGGTGTCCGTATACATAAGTGAATTTAACCTGGCTTGGTAGCAACTACTCCATTTGTCAAACTGGTTTTATAGTATGCTAACACTTATTTTCCACTTTAATGTGACATTCGTTTGGGCGTCTATAGATTCGCTCTAAAATTTCAGATTTCGTGTGGCAAATCGAACACAAAAAGTAATCTGATTTTTTGTTGGTGTTAGTGGGGTATCTGTCAAATTGTGCGTACATTTTTTTTTTCTTTTTATTTTCTTTGTAGGCGAAATGTCAAATCAGAAGTAGGTGTATTGGTAAATTGAAGCAACTCTGGGAAAAAACCCGGATTCGCAAAAGTGCTCTGAAATCTTAAAAAGATTGCTTTTTTTTGCACCAAACGAATATAAAAAGTGATCTGAGATCAAAAAAGTGCTCTGAGAGATCCCAATCGAATACCACATAAATACTACAGAATAGACTACAACCTGAACGATGAAGGTAAGTAGTGAGAAAATATGTGTCCAGTTGCAGATTTGCAATATAGATGCCGCTGGGTGCGAAACTTGGCTGGGGATGAAAATTCATTGAAAATGTATCAAATTACATTTTTCAGCTGCAGGCAGCTCTTTTTTGACATTTAAACATTATTTTTTAAATAAAATCCTTCGAAAATTTCTTATCGCTTTGCAAACAGTTGTTGCCATCCGTTTCGCAACACAATTTTTGTCTCTTTTACATATAATCATATAAGCCTTTAAAATTTTCTGAACATTTTCTCCTACAGGTTAAAAAATAATAAAAGAAAATGAAATAAATCTTGTTGAAAAATCAGCTGCTTGTAAAAGAAATTGTAAAATTGTATTGCGAAACGGATGGCAACAACTGTTTGCAAAGCGATAAGGAATTTTCGAAGGATTTTATTTAAAAAATAATGTTTAAATGTCAAAAAAGAGCTGCCTGCAGCTGAAAAATGTAATTTGATACATTTTCAATGAATTTTCATCCCCAGCCAAGTTTCGCACCTAGCGGCATCTATATCGCAAATCTGCAACTGGACACATATTTTCTCACTACTTACCTTCATCGTTCAGGCTGTAGTCTATTCTGTAGTATTTATGTGGTATTCGATTGGGATCTCTCAGAGCACTTTTTTGATCTCAGATCACTTTTTATATTCGTTTGGTGCAAAAAAAAGCAATCTTTTTAAGATTTCAGAGCACTTTTGCGAATCCGGGTTTTTTCCCAGAGTTGCTTCAATTTACCAATACACCTACTTCTGATTTGACATTTCGCCTACAAAGAAAATAAAAAGAAAAAAAAAATGTACGCACAATTTGACAGATACCCCACTAACACCAACAAAAAATCAGATTACTTTTTGTGTTCGATTTGCCACACGAAATCTGAAATTTTAGAGCGAATCTATAGACGCCCAAACGAATGTCACATTAAAGTGGAAAATAAGTGTTAGCATACTATAAAACCAGTTTGACAAATGGAGTAGTTGCTACCAAGCCAGGTTAAATTCACTTATGTATACGGACACCCATGAACGGATGAATATTTTTGCGAATTTTTGTCTTTTATTCCCTCAAGTTCTCTAAAGTTAAAAACAAACGCAATTTTTTTACTTTTATTTTCTCAAATTTTCTAAAGCTGTCAATTTATTTTCTCAAAAACCTTTTTGTTTTAGCTTCAGATTTAAATTAATTAAATATTTACAGCCTTGAAATCTTATAACTCCATTCAGGTACCACAAACATAAAGCATCTCCAACCCTTATATCTTGTACCTAACATTACATAAAATTGGTACCTACATCCTTTCTTCCCTTATATATTATTCCAAATTCCACATGTATAAGTTTTTTAGCTGTCACTTGGCTTTTTGTTCTTCTTATTTGATATTGACGTTGTCGCAGCTACCCTATTGCAGGTTGACATTGCAAAAGTCCATTCGAAAGCATTTTGGAATTGTGGCAGATAATTTGACTTTTTTTGTGTAATGGATTTCAGTGTTTCCTGTAATAGTTTATCGAAATTTTACCTTACTTAACACAAATCACGTTTGGTAAGGTTACAGCGAAAAAATGTTTATAAATAAAAATGTCAGGTAAGCCACGTAAAGGCTGCGTAAATCGTTACGCGATGTAAGGGAATGTAATAAATTCGGCTGTTAGACTTTAGAGAAACCTTAATACTCAAAACAATACTCGGTAGCACTATCCACTAAGGCTGAGTAATGCAATTTTTGGTAGATGGCGCTAAGTGGGGTTGACTTGTACACGATCCATTTTTAATCAGCCAGTATATGTATGGAAATTTCGAAGTTAAAATCAATGCGTACGTTCAGGGCTAGCGATATTTGATCGTAGGGGTATTGCATACTTTCAGGATTTATAAAAATTGTCAGGCAGGATTTACAACACTCCAAATCTGATGCATACTTTGTGGGCTACCAAATTTTGTACTAGGGGTATATTTGCTTTTTTTTTTTTGTCAAAATGAACTTGTTAGCCTTTGACACATTTAGAGAAGAGCGACAAATTATTTTATGAATTGGGTTAATAGCTAATGAATACACGCTTCTAATGAGCTATGTCACATAGTAGGATTCGAACGGGATATATGGATTTTTCCAAATTTTCCAATTTTTTTTTTGTACTAGGGGAATATTTGGGTTTTTTTGGCAAAATGAACTTGTTAGCCTTTGACACATTTAGAGAAGAGCGACAAATTATTTTATGAATTGGGCTGATAGCTAATGAATACACGCTTCTAATGAGCTATGTCACATAGTAGGATTCGAACGGGATGTATGGATTTTTCCAAATTTTCCAATTTTTTTTTTGTACTAGGGGAATATTTGGGTTTTTTTGGCAAAATGAACTTGTTAGCCTTTGACACATTTAGAGAAGAGCGACAAATTATTTTATGAATTGGGTTAATAGCTAATGAATACACGCTTCTAATGAGCTATGTCACATAGTAGGATTCGAACGGGATATATGGATTTTTCCAAATTTTCCAATTTTTTTTTTGTACTAGGGGAATATTTGGGTTTTTTTGGCAAAATGAACTTGTTAGCCTTTGACACATTTAGAGAAGAGCGACAAATTATTTTATGAATTGGGCTGATAGCTAATGAATACACGCTTCTAATGAGCTATGTCACATAGTAGGATTCGAACGGGATATATGGATTTTTCCAAATTTTCCAATTTTTTTTTTGTACTAGGGGAATATTTGGGTTTTTTTGGCAAAATGAACTTGTTAGCCTTTGACACATTTAGAGAAGAGCGACAAATTATTTTATGAATTGGGCTGATAGCTAATGAATACACGCTTCTAATGAGCTATGTCACATAGTAGGATTCGAACGGGATATATGGATTTTTCCAAATTTTCCAATTTTTTTTTTGTACTAGGGGAATATTTGGGTTTTTTTGGCAAAATGAACTTGTTAGCCTTTGACACATTTAGAGAAGAGCGACAAATTATTTTATGAATTGGGTTAATAGCTAATGAATACACGCTTCTAATGAGCTATGTCACATAGTAGGATTCGAACGGGATATATGGATTTTTCCAAATTTTCCAATTTTTTTTTTGTACTAGGGGAATATTTGGGTTTTTTTGGCAAAATGAACTTGTTAGCCTTTGACACATTTAGAGAAGAGCGACAAATTATTTTATGAATTGGGCTGATAGCTAATGAATACACGCTTCTAATGAGCTATGTCACATAGTAGGATTCGAACGGGATATATGGATTTTTCCAAATTTTCCAATTTTTTTTTTGTACTAGGGGAATATTTGGGTTTTTTTGGCAAAATGAACTTGTTAGCCTTTGACACATTTAGAGAAGAGCGACAAATTATTTTATGAATTGGGCTGATAGCTAATGAATACACGCTTCTAATGAGCTATGTCACATAGTAGGATTCGAACGGGATATATGGATTTTTCCAAATTTTCCAATTTTTTTTTTGTACTAGGGGAATATTTGGGTTTTTTTGGCAAAATGAACTTGTTAGCCTTTGACACATTTAGAGAAGAGCGACAAATTATTTTATGAATTGGGCTGATAACTAATGAATACACGCTTCTAATGAGCTATGTTACATAGTAGGATTCGAACGGGATATATGGATTTTTCCAAATTTTCCAATTTTTTTTTTGTACTAGGGGAATATTTGGGTTTTTTTGGCAAAATGAACTTGTTAGCCTTTGACACATTTAGAGAAGAGCGACAAATTATTTTATGAATTGGGCTGATAGCTAATGAATACACGCTTCTAATGAGCTATGTCACATAGTAGGATTCGAACGGGATATATGGATTTTTCCAATTTTTTTTTTGTACTAGGGGAATATTTGGGTTTTTTTGGCAAAATGAACTTGTTAGCCTTTGACACATTTAGAGAAGAGCGACAAATTATTTTATGAATTGGGCTGATAGCTAATGAATACACGCTTCTAATGAGCTATGTCACATAGTAGGATTCGAACGGGATATATGGATTTTTCCAAATTTTCCAATTTTTTTTTTGTACTAGGGGAATATTTGGGTTTTTTTGGCAAAATGAACTTGTTAGCCTTTGACACATTTAGAGAAGAGCGACAAATTATTTTATGAATTGGGTTAATAGCTAATGAATACACGCTTCTAATGAGCTATGTCACATAGTAGGATTCGAACGGGATATATGGATTTTTCCAAATTTTCCAATTTTTTTTTGTACTAGGGGAATATTTGGGTTTTTTTGGCAAAATGAACTTGTTAGCCTTTGACACATTTAGAGAAGAGCGACAAATTATTTTATGAATTGGGCTGATAGCTAATGAATACACGCTTCTAATGAGCTATGTCACATAGTAGGATTCGAACGGGATATATGGATTTTTCCAAATTTTCCAATTTTTTTTTGTACTAGGGGAATATTTGGGTTTTTTTGGCAAAATGAACTTGTTAGCCTTTGACACATTTAGAGAAGAGCGACAAATTATTTTATGAATTGGGCTGATAGCTAATGAATACACGCTTCTAATGAGCTATGTCACATAGTAGGATTCGAACGGGATATATGGATTTTTCCAAATTTTCCAATTTTTTTTTTGTACTAGGGGAATATTTGGGTTTTTTTGGCAAAATGAACTTGTTAGCCTTTGACACATTTAGAGAAGAGCGACAAATTATTTTATGAATTGGGCTGATAGCTAATGAATACACGCTTCTAATGAGCTATGTCACATAGTAGGATTCGAACGGGATATATGGATTTTTAGTATTGAACATTTTTATTTTTGTATTTTTAGCTTACTTTTTTGGTCTTAAAATAAACTTTTTAGTTTTTGCAACATTTAGAGAAGAGCGACAAATTATTTTATTCTATGGGCTGATAGGTAATGAATAGACGCTTCTTTTGGTGTATATGACTTTGTTAAATTGTAACGGAATATATTTTTTTTAATTTTTCAAAGTGTTTGTTTATGATGGATCTATCCTACCGTTTTTGGCCCATTTAAGGAAGAGCGACAAAATATTTGATTTAAACTGATAGTAGCCTATAATTATACGCTTCTTTTGAGATATGTAGCATATTAATATTCGAAAGGGTTATTTTTTTATGAATTTTTTAATAATCTTTTTGATTTTCCTTCAAATTTAAAAGAGTTTTATAGCGAACTGACCGTTACAAAAAACGCAAATTTGAAATTGTGGGCGAACGGCTTACCCGGCTGGAAAAATTTTTACATTTCCCCAGAGCGATTAAATCGGTGATTGGTATGCGCAAAAAAAATCCTTCAAAAGTCAATGTGGCGGTTCCAGCTTTACCGGTAAGCTAGGTCCGCCACAAAATCTCCCACTTCCCGAAGAGCGGAAAAATCAAGAATAGAGCAATTAATTAGCGATTAAATAGCAATTAAATCCCATGTACTTTGTTTGGCAAAATTCGAATGTGGCGGTTCCAGCTTTACCCACGTCCGATTTGCTATAATTGTCAATCACCCGGAGATCATGCTAACGAGTGTAGAGCGGCACGCAATGAGAAAAATAAAGGAAGAGAGGGAGTGTGTTACAACTGCCAAACACCAGGACCATAGACAAACCATACTGAGACAATCCTCTTGCCGCTGGCCCCCTCAGTTTTTTTCCAAATTCGCCATTTTGTTTTCCTATCGGTGTTATGTCAAAAAAGAATCTGTGTGACATGCAAAAACATACAATAAATGCAAAAATAAATGCTGGCAACCGTGGGGAAATGTGAAAGAGTTCGGGAATACCACATTTTTTCATTACTGAACGCCATTGGTTAGTTATTATAAATTGTTAAAAGGCGAATAATTTGATTTGTTTGGTTAGTAAAACTATCTAAAGTTTATGTTCTATATACTAGAAACATATTAGGACAAACATGGTTGTGTATTTTCCGCTTTTGGATATCATTAACTTCGATTTCGTGTGTAAATTTTTCCTAAATAATGAAGAAAATTTGCTCAAAATGTTTTCATTTTCCCTCAACCAATCTACATTGTTAATTTTTCATGAACATTTTAAGCAAATGTGCACTTATTCCTAAAAAACAATATTATCCACACGTAACGAACAATTTCAAATTTAACGGATAAAATTCTATGAACTCTGCCAGCAACTTTGCCCACAGCGGAAGTGTCTCATATCTCCTGGGAGTGTGTTGGTGAGCAGAATTTTTGAAGTTTCGTGACATTTGTCAATACGATTTTGTATGTAAGAATACTAGCGCACCAACCGTGAACACTCCATAAAAATATAGCTTGTAGGCTAAGTAACGGGAAATCGGCCGGAGTTGGTGGTCTCAGTATTGTCTCTGACCAGGACACTTCTCTCGTGACTGCAAAAAAACGACACCGCTCGTTTAGGCATGAGCAGGAAACTGAAAAGCCAGCTGGAAAAATGCGTCGTTTAGTACGTATTGGAGATGAAGGCGGGCTAATAAAAAACATAAATGTCGATGGACACCCCGTGAGTGCCTTCGTTGACCTAGGGAGTGATTGCACTACTATCAAGCAATTGGAAGTACAAAAGTTTTGCTGGGAAATGGAGTCTTGCAGCGCAAAGCTACAGGGCTTCGGTATGGCATTTAATAAGGCCATAGGGAAAATCTCCAAAGCCGTGACGTTAGGAGAGGTAGCTCTAAAAATTGATATCTTGGTCGTTGAAGATAAAGTTTGCATCACTAGGAGAAGTGGAGTTCTTACGGTAACACGAAACGAGAAATTTATGACTGGACAATAGTACTTCGAAGTTACAACAAAGCACAAAATCAAAGATTGAAATCGATGACATCTCAATTGGTAACAATCTATGCACACCTAGTGATTATGTTGAACTTCTTAAAATATTAAATAAATACCGTGACTGCGTTGCTATAAATTTAAAAGAACTCGGTATTACAGACAAAATCTAAATGAGCCTCAAATTAAAGGAGCAACAAATAATTCGCCATAAACCCTATCGGATTCCGTATAACGAGCTTCCCCATCTTAAAAAGATAATCAACGAGCTTTTGGAAAAGAAAATAATCGAGTATTCAAATTCTGAGTACGCTAGCCCTGCATTATTGGCTAAGAAGAAGAATGGATCTTGGCGTCTTTGCATAGATTACCGACGCGTTAATGAAATTACTGTTCGAGAAAATTTTCCTATGCCCAACATGGAAGAACAAATAAATTTAATGTCAGGCGGTCGGATTTTTATTGTTCTTGATTTGATGCACGGGTACTACCAAATCCCTATCGAAGAAAATTCGAAATACCTAACATCCTTCGTAACACCTCATGGACAGTATCAATTTAATCGAGTCCATTCGGCCTGTCTAATGCTCCATCGGTTTTTATGCGGCTGATGAATATTGTTACACGGAAACTGGATTCCAAGAACATTTTAATTTACATGGATGACATCGTTCTGTTCGCGGAAGATGTGCCAACCATTCTAAAGCTATTGGAGAAACTCTTGAACATTCTCAGAGAGGTAAAAATAACTTTTAATATAAAAAAGTGTGTTTTCCTGTCAAATAAAATTACATATTTAGGTCATGAGATAACTGAAGGGGGTTTAGGGCCAGGCAGTGTAAAAATAAAAGCTATAGAGAACTTTCCTGTACCTCTAGATACGCAACAAGTGAAACAGTTCTTGGGACTAACAAGTTATTTCCGCCGTTTTGTATTTAATTATGCCAAGATAGCTTCACCTCTTAATGCGCTCTTGAAAAAAAGTGTACCGTTTAAATGGACACAAGAAATGGGCAAGGCGTTCGACATCCTTAAAAGAAAATTGTGTTCATCTCCAATATTGGTCATATACGATCCCAAAAAAGAGCACGAGCTACATACTGACGCTTGTAGTTTGGGCCTTGCTGGCGTGCTGATTCAACTAGGCGAATCCGATGAAAGAAAAGCGGTCTCTTACTTCAGTCGTGCTACAACTGCGGACGAGCAAAAGTACCATAGCTATGAACTTGAAGCTCTAGCCGCGGTGGAGAGTTTGGAGAGATTTAGATACTACCTGCTGGGTAAGCACTTTACCATCTTTACTGACTGCAATTCGTTGAAGATAACGCAAGCAAAAATGGAAATCGTCAAAAGAATATCCAGATGGTGGCTAAAAATCCAAGAGCTCGATTTTTCACTGGAGTACAGGAACGCGCAGCAGATGCAACACGCAGACGCTTTAAGCAGGAACCCGACAGAGAACGCCGTTGAAATGGAGGAAGCAGGCCTCAACATGATGATAGTCCAAGCTCAACAAGAAGACTAGATTTCGTATGTACAAGCATGCGATAGCCAACTAAAAGAAATTCAAGACGTACTGAGTAATCCGGACATGAAATGCCCAAGGAGAAAAGACTACGAAAAACAATATGTCTTCAAACATGGACGCTAGGGTGTCCCAAAAAAATTAAAGTATTTTTTTTTTAACGCATACCCTCTAATTTTGTTCGCCTTGTGTCAAAACACCTATAAACCAAATTTCATAAACTTTGGATCATAGGAACCCGTGCCGACTTGTATCGATACATGTCAGTGCTTGCATACTTATCGTGCGCGCGTTTTTCCGTTAATTAGCCTATTACATTGAATTGAATTGTTTAGTGAACGTATTGTTTTTGGCTATTTATCATGTCCGGGGAATTGCGTAGTTCTAAAAATAATATATTTTTAATAGGAGAAACAAAACACCAAATAACAGGATCCAAACTTCCGTCCAATAGACAAGTTCTGTCTGTTTTTTTTTACAATATCCGTGAAGTGAATTTAACTGTCAATGAAAGTGCAAATTTAGCTCTGCGCGAATGTATAATTTTTTGGGAAAAAGCTAGGATTCCAACTAAATCTTTACCTAATTGCGTAAAGAAACTTGTAGACGTATACCAAGTTTGGAGAGATTTGCAGAAAAATGCGAAAAAAAGTTCGAGATGTCTTCAAGCGGCGTCAAGAAGAGTTTGCAATCAATTTGGACAATTTATTTGATATTTCACACGCGGATGCACTTCAATTGATAAAGATAGAAGAAGACAGAATATTTTTACTACGACAAAGGGAGCCAGGACGGCCCGGTCACTTAGCTGGCGTGGATAAAAAATTGACCGATAAAGAGCAAAGGAAGCGACTTAGAAACATTGAAGAAGAAAACCGCCGAATCAAATCGAAGTCTGCTTCATATGTCTGTAGACCGTTACAGGACGATTTATCTTCATCTTCTAGTTCTGAAGACAGTATGGATCTACAAGAAAATTTATCGATTGCCAACGAGAGCACACTACCCGGAACCAGTAAGACTATGGTGAGAAAAGATTTTATTACTCCTAAATTAGTAGCTGCCTTAGACCGGTGTCAGTTGAGTATTAGAGATTCTGTCTACATTCTGCAAGCTACAATAGAGGCATTTGGGCATAATGTTGACGAATTTATAATAAGTAAGTCTTCCATCCAAAGAATCCGCACACAAAAGCGAGAGGAACGTGCGAAAACCATAAAAATCGATTTTAAGAACAAAGTTCCAGATGTTGTTACAGTACATTGGGATGGCAAATTACTTCCAGGCCTAGATGCTCGAAAATCAAAAGAAGAACGTCTCCCTATTGTGATAACATTTGCTAAGGAAGAGCAACTTATTGGTGTACCTAAATTGGAAAGTTCTACCGGCAAAGAACAGGCCCAGGCTGTTTGGAACGCGATCGTAGATTGGGACCTTACAGATAAAGTGCAAATTCTCTGTTGCGATACTACGGCGTCGAATACAGGGCGCATCAATGGTGCATGTGTTCTCTTGGAGCAGAAACTTGAGAGGGAATTGCTTCTTTTTGCTTGCCGTCACCATGTCTACGAGCTGGTATTGAAAGGTGTGTTTGAAGCCAAAATAAGCCAAGTGACAACAAGTCCCGATATTCCCTTGTTTAAAAAGTTTCGAGATTGTTGGAAAAATATCAACTCGGTCAATATCCAAAATCATAGAGAAAGGGTACAAGATTTCCTAATGGTTTCTGAGATAGAAGAACTTCTCAAGTTCTATCGCACTGAATTGACCAAGCAATTAATTAGAGATGATTATCGAGAACTGATTGAACTTTGTATAATATTTTTAGGCGGAAATACAGAAAAGCAGTTTAAGATTAGGCGTCCCGGCGCCATGCACCAAGCTCGATGGATGGCAAGAGCAATATATTCCCTAAAAATATCGTTACTTAGTTCTCAATTTAAGATTAACAACAAAGAAAAGGCTTCACTACTAGATGTCTGCATTTTCATCGTAACATGCTACGTTAAGCCATGGCTGCAATGCACTTTGGCAGTGAAATCTCCATATCAGGATTTGTGTTTCCTAAAGTCAATGAATGCTTACGAAAAAGTTGATAAAATTATCTCGAAAGCAGCTCTGCAGAAGTTTAATCAGCATTTATGGTACTTGAGGGATGAAGTAGTTATGCTGTCCCTATTTGACGATGAGGTGGATCTAGAAATTAAAGTTAAAATGGTCGGAAATTTAACTAAGGAAAATGCATTGACCCATGAGAAACGGTACATTCCATCGAAGGAGGAACTTAATGGTTCATTATATGGTATGTATTTTATACTTATTACGTTATTTTCTTTTACCTATCTACTATCTATTTTTTTTTTTTTTTTGTTCAGATAAAAATATAGAAGACTTCGTATCCATCAGAAGCAAGTTCTTTTTCTCTCGTCTCAAAATTGATGACAGCTTTCTTCAAGAATGTCCTTCTTCATGGACTACTTCGACTTCGTTTCTAGAAGCCAAAAATGCTGTTTCTACGCTCAAGGTAGTCAATGACACAGCTGAAAGGGCTGTAAAGCTTATGCAAGACTTCCATGGCTTAATTACGGTTGAAGAGGAACAAAAACAGTTCCTATTGCGTTGTGTACAGGAACACAGGAAGATATACCCGGATTGCAAGAAAGAAACTTTGAAAAGAAAATATGGTGTGTGAATTTCTTTAAAGAATATATAAGATTTGTTCTTGTAATAAATAACTATTTTGATTAGTTAGAGTTTTATTTATACAATTCTAAAGTAATTGAAAATTGACCCAGTACAAATTGTTAGGTTCAAAGTTTGACAACAAGTCGGCACGGGTTCCTGTTATCCTATCGCTATAAAATTTTATATTCAAGTACTTAGACCTAAATCGAACAAAATTAGAGGGTATGCGTTTCAAAATTAGCAAGAAAAAAAAAATCGCCTTCTGTCCTGGGACACCCTAATGGACGCGTATTAAAAAAAACGGAAAATGGTCTTCGATTCGCAGTACCAAAAGGAGTAAGGTGGCGTGTCATCAAATCCTCCCATGATGACATTGGGCACTGTGGTCTTGATCGTACGATAGAGCATATTCGACGCACTTATTGGTTTCCGAGAATGACAAGCATCGTTGGGAAATATTTAAATAGTTGTATTGCTTGCCTTTACAATAAACGAGGAAAAGACGAAAAGCGATATCAACTTCATCCTATTCCCAAAACACCAATACCATTTTACACACTGCACATTGACCATCTAGGCCCATACGTGAAAAGTACGAAAGGAAATTTATATGTGCTGGGTATAATCGACAGCTTCACGAAATTCCTTATCTTACGAGCAGTAAAGACAACAAATTCTAAAGCTGTAATAAAAACTTTGATTGAGCTCTCTCAGTTTTTCGGAATACCAACAAGAATTGTGAGCGATCGCGGGACCGCATTTACATCAAAGACATTTAAGGTATATTGTTCGGAAAATGGTATAAGACATATCTTGAATGCAGTTAGGACACCGAGGGCTAATGGACAGATCGAACTTTACTTCAGGACAGTCAAAGCCTCATTAGCTAAAATGACGGTTCGGCAAGATGGAAGGGATTGGGAAGATCATCTCCCATCAATACAATCTGGACTCAATGCATTAAAACACAAAATAACTGGTCAGACACCACTTTAAGCAACCAACTAAATATTGCACTTCATGAAGTTTCGAGCGATGAAGAGGACAATATTCCATTAGCTGAGCTTCGCGATGGTGCAAGCCGACTCACCCAACAACAACAAAGTCAACAGGCCGAGAAATTTAACCGGACACATCAAAAACCACAAAAATATAAAAAGGGCGATTTAGTGCTCTTACGAGCCGAGCATCCTGCTACCGGTCAATCGAAAAAACTCCTGCCGAGATACAAGGGTCCCTTTGAAGTAAAGGAAGTACTTCAAAATGACCGGTATGTGATAGGGGACACACCAGCTTTCCAAGTTTCGCAACGGCCATATTCCTCCGTACATGCTGCAGACAGAATGAAACCTTTCGCAAAAATTAGCGACATCGACTGGGAAGAATTGGAGGAGACAGAGAACGATGATGAAATTGATCCTGAATATATATAATACTCACCAGACTATCGACATCTGCTGAAATTATTTATGTTTATTAATTTTTATTTGGTTTTTATTTCATTTCTGTGTTTATTTTGAAAATGGATAATGACTTTAGTTTCTTAATTTTGTTTATGAGTAGGTATGTCCCTACATTTGGAAAAAAAACAAACGAAATAAATTGCAGCCGAATGGCAAATAACACAAGCTGTTTTGAGTTATCAATTATTTATGACTTTTTGGAACAGCTGTTTCTCGTTCAGGTTTTTATGTCGTTTTCCATTGGGCAAAAAGAAGCGTCCGGGAGAGTCCGGAATAGAAAAAATCACTCCTGAAACCATTCCATTGGCACAAAAATACTCTTCTGGTGATTCTGAGAAGAGAATTTCGCTTCTCGCTTTGAAGTCAGAATCCACTCAAGAAGCACTCACACAGGTGTAATTTATGTATTTTATACAAGTCAGCTGACAGCAGCCGTAGATTATTTTTTGGCATTTCACCAATACTTTTGTGGATTTTTTCAGAAGCAGTTTTGTTGTTCCATTGGATTTCAGAATGAGTGGATTCCCGAGTGAAACCAATGGAAAACGACATTAGTCAGTGAGATATCTGAGTGACAATTTGACATAAAAGAGTGGAATTAGCGAGCTGACTGAAACGATTCCTGTGTGTTGAGCTACGTGAATTAAGCTTCGTGTTATTGCCACACTGGGTGTTAGATGGAAAGGGCAAGCGGAGCCAAACGTTTCTGTGTGATAAGTGGGTAAGCTTCGTGGTACTGCAGTACTGAATTTTATGAACAGGATCTAACAGGTATGCTGTGTGAAGAAATCTTTGTGTTCAATCGTATACTAACTATTTCTGAATGAAATGGCGAATTGGTTCAAATGCTGTGTGCTGTGTGCTAAGTGAATTAAGAGGACTTCGTGGAGATTTGTTATGATGAATTATATGAGTTGGTATATGGTATCGGATTTAGTTGAACCATATTCCGAATGTGTTGATGCTTATTGGATAAGAAAAGCTACACTGAGGACAGTGTATTGCAGGATGGCCGAGTTGTTATCCTAAATGTAATCTACCCATCAACTCGATCTAGCTTGTTGAGTAGGGAAATCCCTCCTGCTCAAAAGTATAACAGTTTAGAGTAGGTCTGCACAATGCAGCTCGTCAAGTGAGACAGGCGTATTGGGTTAAGCTCCTAATTATTCGTATCTGATCGAACAGGGCGCTTGGCGAGTTAGCGCAGTGTATCACGGATCATTGAAAAGTTTAATTTTGGAATTGTGGCAACAGTTGCTTTCAAAAACAAAGCAGATAATACAGGGTATTTCAAACTTCATATTGCCACCAGCCATATTGCAAATATTCTTCTCAACGTGACGTCACACAAGGCACATGTCATTTCACTTGCAATTTGAATCAAATTTGCATAATTTTTATTTTCAAAAATATTTTCGTGAAACAAATTTAGTATTTTATGTTCAAATATGCAACACATGAACAATATTTTGCTGCTAGCACTTGAGCTTTACTTGGTGTGTCCAGACTCCAGACCAGCGAAACATTTCAGAAATGTTTATCAAATGTTTCTGAAGCAAATCGGACACATTTTATAAACACCTATAAAAGATTTCTGAAATTTATTTATTAAATGCTTATGAAATGTTTCAATTTTATCCTTTTTTGGACTAGAAGAAAATAATGTGGTAGGATTATTAGCAGCGGGTAAAGTATTAATTTTTGTAATTTTGGTCCCGGCAATCACGCGACACGCGATTTAATTCAAATAATCGTCATCGGACGAGCTTCAACGGTCACAGATATACCTATTACATATGGCACAGAAGGAAAGGTTTGCAGTCGAATTGGTAATGTTAAAGAACAAAAAAAATTGTGCCGAAAAGGAGTCCCCTGTTCAAATGTTTACCATACCTTGATGACGATGGACTGTTGCGGATAAGGGGAATAATCGATAGCGCCTGGTGTGTCTAAGAAGATACCAAATGACAAATACTCTTGACAAAAGACCACCATATGACTGTTTTGTTAGTGCTCGACTACCATACTCGTCTTCATCATCGATGTCAAGAAACCGTGATCAATGAGATGCGTCAAAGGTTTTGGATTCCAAGCTTAAGAAGACTCGTGAGATCTGGATGTAGAAGATGTCAGCAATGTCGAAACGACCGAGCAGTTCCAGCGAACCCCGAGATGGCTCCACTTCCTGAGGCTAGATTATCGGCATATGTAAGACCTTTCTTGTTTACAGGAATCGATTATTTTGGCCTGATCCTGATTAAATCACGTGTGTGTCTATAAGAGCGATTCATATAGAAGAGGCGCATAGTCTCACTTCAGACTCGTGCATTATGTGCGTCCGAAATTTTATGTCAAGGCGGGGAACTCCAAGGGTAATTTATACGGACAACGGGGCTAACCTAAAGAGAGCCGAGAAGGAGCTTCGCGAAGCGTTTCATGAGATGAACAGTGATGTCGTTCGGAGCACGTTTACAAGTGCTGAAACCAGGTGGTTTTACAACCCACTAGCAGCACCTCAAATGGGAGGGTGCTGGGAAAGGCTAATTGGAACGGTTAAAGGCGTCCTAAAGGAAATCAACAGGTATCAGCGTTTGGAAGAAGAGTCGTTGCGCCCCGTCGATCGTTGATCAAAATTGAGGACATATGGTTAACTCGCGCCCACTGACCTACGTTGCTCTAGAGACAGCAGATGCAGAAGCGTTGACACCTAACCATTTTTTGCTTGGGTCATCGAGCGGCAGTAAACCACCAGGAGCGTTCAAAGAAAAGGATCATTGATAATTGTATTAATGACTAACTAGTTAAGATATATCGCTCATTAAAAAGAACAATGAAAATTTAAATTTAAAATGAAATTTAAAGTTTTGATAGTTGTATTTTAAAATATCGTTAATTTTTATCAACTTTTTTTGTTTTGATTTGTAGGGCTATTAATTGCGGTTGTATTTTAAAATATCGTTAATATTTATCAAGTTTTTTTGTTTTGATTTGTAGGGCTATTAATTGCGGTTACTTGTATACTTTGTATACTTACAAAAAATATAAAAATAGCAAAGAGTTTCAGTTGTGACGTTATTAGGATTAAGACATATCTGAAATGTGTCGTAAGTCGAAATATGACTTATGTCGTTTTCGATTTGGCTTTTCAGATTTTGATCTGAGATTTTATATTTCTGCTGCCATCGAACATAAAATCCGATTTTTATTGGTTCTTGTCTGTATTCAGTTGGTCGCAAAATATATTTTGTTTCAATTAAACTGGAAACCCATTTCAATTGATTTTTACACATTTACAACAACGCATTTCCAAATAATTTAATATAAAGAATCGTTTCCATACTCGGAAAGTTAATAATTCAGCTAAAAAAGCAATCATTCCAACGATAAAAAATTCGTAACCGCCAGCTGTGTGTCATACAAGGTGGCGCAAAAATAATCTTCCGATGTTTTTTGGCTGTAATTTAAAAAAAAATGAAAAACTTTGATTCTTCTTGTGGATTATTTTTATTTGGTCTTTTAATTTTTTTTACATCAAGTCGAGAATATGATGTCATGTAAATGGCCACCGCCACAGTTGATTGTCATTTGAGCCCTTTTTATGTCATTTTCCATCACTTTGGCCAAAACTTCCGGCGATAGGTCCTCACATTCTTGACGGATATTGTCTTTAAGAGCTGCAAGAGTCTGAGGCTTGTTTACATAAACCCGCGACTTCAAAAAGCCCCACAAAAAGAAGTCTGGAGCGGTCAAATCAGGCGATCTTGCTGGCCAGTGCAAATCGCCAAAACGGGAGATTAGGCGCCCGGGAAATGCATCCTTCAGCATATCGGTTGTGGCACGTGCAGTGTGTGCCGTTGCAACGTCCTGTTGGAACCACATGTTTTCCAATCCCAATTCATCAAGTTGCGGCAAAAAGAACTCGTTGATCATTGCTCTGTAGCGCTCATTATTCACAGTAACCGTTTGGGCCGCGACGTCTTCGAAGAAAAAAGGTCCGATGACTCCTCCAGCGAAAACAGCACACCATACAGTGACTTTGAGCGGGTGTAATGGCTCTTCGTGGGTTACACGCGGATTTTCAGTGCCCCAAAAGCTAAACGTCGCAGTGTTTCACCAGTAGGCGTTGGACGGCTAGGAAATCTGCGACGAAATTCACGTTGTGCCAAAGTCACCGACCGATTATTGCTCAAATAAATAGTCACCAATATTCCGCGTTCTGGAGCAGTGTAGCGTAACATTGTTTATTAACGTGTATTTCGCATGTGTTTACTACACAAATGTCAAAACAGAACTGACATTAGGGGCCAATCGCAAAATTTATAGCATTTTCTGATAGGAGGATTACTTTTGCGCCACCTTGTACATACACATTGGTATTAGTGAAAGTATATGTGAAATCTGAGAAAAAATCGAGACTTCTCTAAAGAGAATCAGATCCAAAAAAAGATACATTTTTTTGACAAATCAAACATGAAAAGCAATCTCAATCAGAAAAAAAATTGATTTTTTCTCAAAAAATTGATCTTTTTGCCAAATCGAAAACGACATTACTTTCCACAATATTACGTATGTTAATCCATCATTTTCTTTGTTCTATATCGTCGTAACACAAAATAAATCGTTTTAAACTTTTAAAAGTAGTACACGTATTAAACTTACCTGGAGTAGCGATACTAACACAAGGGGTGAGTGTCTTTTTGATTTTATCTTATCGACCAAACTCACTATATGTAACAAGGGAAACGCCCCAACTTTTGTGGTACGGAACAGACAGAAGGTGTTAGACATCACTCTCGCATCCTATACTGATTCCCTCACAATCGAGAAATGGAGGGTACCTACTAGAAGAGGCGTCCCTATCGGATGATAGGTGGATTCGCTTTCAGATAGGCTTCCGCGGGTCGACCACGAAAACTTATCGGAACCCCAGGATCGCCGACTGGAATAGGTACGAATCCATAATTAGGCATCAGCTAGGAAATGAAGTACCATGTTTTGACACTTCATTAGACTTAGACAAGGCAGTCGATAACTTAGGCAAAATTATGAGGGTGGCTTACGAACTCCGTTCAAAGCACCTGGCCCTGATGGCATTCTGCCGGTTATGCTTCAAAAGGCGCCAGGTACAGTCACAAATATTATCCGAAATATTTTTATACACTGCCTGCGATTAGGCTATGTACCTAGGGCATGGAGAGAAGTACGAGTGGTTTTTATACCTAAAGCGGGTAAACCAAGTCATACTTCAGCGAAAGACTTCAGACCTATTAGTCTATCGTCATTTCTCCTCAAGACACTTGAAAGGCTTATTGACATTCATATAAGAAGCAAGTGTTGCAGCGGAACTCTAAGTAATGCTCAGCATGCATATTTAAAAGGTAAATCAGTAGAGACGGCTCTACACGAAGTAGTAGGTAAAATAGAGAGCAGCCTTCACCAGAAAGAATTTGCACTAGTTGCCTTTTTGGACATTGAGGGAGCCTTTAATAATGTCAGGAGAGATGCAATCAAAAATGCTTTGGTAAAGATCAATGTCGAACAGCGCATTACCAATTGGCTATGCGAAATGCTCTCGACGAGAAATATCAATTCCACACTCGGAAATAGTTCAATAAGAAAATCTGTTACTAAAGGCACTCCCCAAGGCGGAGCTACCCTTCTCTGGGTGCTGGTCATAGATGACATACTCAAAGAACTAAATAATGCAGGATTCGGCGTCACTGCTTACGCGGATGACGTAGTCATCATTGTTCAAGGAAAATTCCTTAATACGTTAAGTGAACTTATGGAAGCAGCCCTCAACAGGCTCAGAATATGGGCCGAAGGGTGTGTACTACGAGTCAACCCGGAGAAAACCGAACTCGTACTTTTTAGTACAAAATACAAGATACCGCCATTCAAGCTACCCAGACTTGCTGGGGTGGAACTTTCCCTCTCGGAGAGCGCAAAATATCTTGGTACGGTATTAGACAGGAAACTAAACTGGAAACGTTCAGGAAAGAGTCCTAAAGGCTCAAAACGCTCTCTTCATCTGTAAGAGGACAGCAGGAAAGAAATGGGGTATTAGGCCATCAATGTTGTATTGGCTATACATAATGGTAGTAAGGCCCATAGTTACATATGGGGCTCTTGTCTGGTGGAAAGCCGTGAACAAGAAGTATGTACGGGATATGTTGACCAGGGTACAAAGAACAGCCTGCATTGCTGTTACGGGTGCTTTACGTACCACACCAACGGCTGCACTGGAAGCATTCTTGCATCTTTTACAATACAATTTAATGCAGGTAATAGTGCGCTACGGCTCACTAACGCAGGGCTCTTTAAAAACAATAGGATAGGACACAGCACTATCTTAAAGGAATCTTTCTCCGAAATCCCGGAAAAAGCGGATGAAAGTCTTGGTACACTTGATTTCGACACTCCATACAATGTGTCGTACCCGGACAGACAAGACTGGCATAGGAAGCTAGTCTCGAGGGAAGATGAGACCTCAGTATATACTGACGGCTCTAAAACCAGTGAGGGTACGGGGTCAGGTATATACTCCAGCGAGTTGGACCTACATATGGCCCTGAGACTCCCGGACACATGCAGTGTGTTCCAGGCAGAGATTCTGGCTGTACTCAAAGCTGCGAAGGAACTTGAGATGAGATCGATATCCAACAAGAATATCGCCATCTACATTGATAGCCAGGCTGCGCTCACTGCGCTAGAATCACATACCACCAAATCTGAACTAGTCAGGAATTGCCGCACAATGCTTAAGGCATTATGTTTGCAGAACCGTGTCAGATTGTGTTGGGTGTCTGGGCATCGCGATATCGAGGGTAACGAGAAAGCCGACGTTCTGGCTAAGGAAGGAGCGGAGCTCCCACTAAACACAATGATTATGGGTATCAGACCACCTATGGCCGTTGCTAAAAGGGCTATCTTCGAGAAAACCTCCAATAAAGCAGCCACAAGATGGTCACAGTTGGAAGGGCATAGGGTCTCAAAGGCACACTGGCCCGTATTAAATAGGAAAAAATCTGAAGAACTACTAAATCTCAGTAGAACAAAGTTAAGATTAACGGTAGGAATACTCTCTGGACACTGCCTTCTAAGGAAGCATGCCATGAGACTAGGCTTATCTAACACGGATATATGCAGGTACTGTGAGGACCTAAAAGCCACGGAAGATGTATCCCACCTTCTGTGCGAGTGTCAAGCAATTGCACGGAGTAGAAGGAAGCACCTAGGCAGGTACTTCTTTGACAGCTTAGAGGAGGTTGGTTCGTCCAACAATATCGGGACAATAATTAAATTCTGTAGGGAAATTGACTGCTTGGGCGATTTGGTTTAGGTTTTTGACCGTAATTGGCTCCCTGGGGATGGCGATGGGCCCGTCTTGGTGTCTGGTCTTTTGTGATGATCTCACAACCCCGCTCAACCTAACCTAACCTAACCTACCTGGAGTAGAAAACAGTTTCATCACAAAATATGACACTTTTTAAATAAAGCCCACTTCAAAGGCCACTGAGTTAATGAAAATAAAGCAGTATTTCTCTACAAAAAATATTCAAAAGTGACAGTAACGACCTCAGTTTTTGGGTTGTAGAAATGACGTTGTTCTAGTAAAAACTTTATAGAAAATAGGTTTGAACTGTATCATTAGGTCAAAAATCTTGTTTTTTGAGTTATGACGGTGTTCTTTTTAATGAGCGTATGAAGAATAACAGGATTTAATTTAAATACAAATAAAAAGAAAAATGAAAAGAAAAAGCAACGAGAAAAAATAAAAATATGGAAAAGAAATAACAAGTCATATCTAGGTACATAATCACTGAGGAAAAAAAACGAAATTTGTAGACAATTTATCCTTGAGGGCTGGCAATGTAATTCAGCTTTGCGATGCTTTCAATCAGAGACAATACTGAGACCACCAACTCCGGCCGATTTCCCGTTACTTAGCCTACAAGCTATATTCTTATGGAGTGTTCACGTTTGGTGCGCTAGTATTCTTACATAGAAAATCGTATTGACAAATGTCACGAAACTTCAAAAATTCTGCTCACCAACACACTCCCAGGAGATATGAGACACTTCCGCTGTGGGCAAAGTTGCTGGCATAGAATTTTATCCGTTAAATTTGAAATTGTTCGTTACGTGTTTATAATATTTTTTTTAGGAATAAGTCCACATTCGCTTAAAATGTTCATGAAAAATTAACAATGTAGATTGGTTGAGGGAAAATAAAAACATTTTGAGCAAATTTTCTTCATTATTTGAGAAAAATTTACACACGAAATCGAAGTTAATGATATCCAAAAGCGGAAAATACACAACCATGTTTGTCCTAATATGTTTCTAGTATACAAAACTTCAACTTTAGATAATTTTACTAACCAACCAAATCAAGTTATTCGCCTTTTAACAATTTATAATAACTAACCAATGGCGTTCAGTAATGATAAAATGTGGTATTCCCGAACTCTTTCACATTTCCCCACGGTTGCCGAGGTTGGCAGCATTTATTTTTGCATTTCTTGTATGTTTTTGCATGTCACGCGGATTCTTTTTTGACATAACACCGATACGAAAACAAAATGGCGAATTTGAAAAAAAACTGAGGGGGCCAGCGGCAAGAGGATTGTGAGTTGGGGGGTCTCAGTATGGTTTGTCTATGCTTTTAACGAAACATGTCCTCGTTAAAGTTTCGTTCATGTTTAATAGTCGTCGTCTAATTTTTCATGCTTTTATACTTACCTACTTAATTTTTCTCGTGCCTTTAAAACTAATATTAGCCGTGTTTTTTTGAGCTTCGATCTCAGCAAAGCAAAGTAAAGTAGGATATTCATCACGCAAATACAACAACTACGCTCTACTTGACACTTCGAGACTCAGTCGTAGTTGTTGTAATCGCGTGCTGAAAATCCTACTTTACTTTGCTTTGCTGAGATCGAAGCTCAAAAAAACACGCCTATTAATAAACGTATTGCTTTCTTTTGATAAACTGCGTGTTTGGACTTTTGCTACAAGATTGACGATCGTTACGCATTAGTTGAAAGTAAGGTACAGCTAGATAATAATAATAACAATAAGTCTTCAGTTTATTAAGTTAAAATTAAAAAAAAACCATTCATGTCCACATTTAATTTAAGTATTTTCATTTCCCGTAGGCAAGTCGCATTATTTGATAATAACCTTCTTTCATACAATCACAGCCAGTGAATGGGGGGATATCCGAATGATATGATGTTGATTGCTCTTCACCACAGAAACTGCAACAACCTTAACGAAAGAGAGAAACGAATGTTAAATATGTTTGAATTGCATTATGACAGCTATACTGCATTCCTTTTTACAATTTAACGCATTCAACTTCAATTTATGAGTATCTCAAAAATGCCGTTGAAAAACCGTTGCTGAACAAGTGCACGGGCAGTGCACAAGCATTAACGGCTTAATGACTTGCACAAATAATTAAATCATGTGCAATACGTAGTTTGTTAAAAGTTTCCTACAAAAGGTGAAATACCGAGATAGCCCATTGCAGAATGAAGATTCAATGTATATTAGAGTCAAACGTATACTTATATTCTTGGGCCGAACGCAGGAAACAATTTCGGAAAGGGGTTTTGAATAAAAAGTGTTTAATTTTTATCAGGGTCCATGAAGCTATCGGCAGCTAAACATGCTTTTCTGTTTCGCAGATTTAAGTACATTATAATAATAATAACAATATTATTTTTTTTTCCATATCAAAGCAGCTTAAAACTAAATAAATTAACAAATTTCAAGATGCAGATTTTAGATGTATCTAAAGCTTTTTTAAAAAAAATAGTGAAGTACAATCAGGTCTCAGATGACAAGAGGCGAATGTACCTATCAATTCAAATAAAAGTAAACAATTGACGGGGTAAAAAACAAGGAAAAAATCAAAAAAAATAAAAGAACACACAAAAATAGAATCCAAACAAAATACTAAACAATAGGTATGAACAAGTTATCAATTACAGAATGATTAAAAGAAAATAGCATTTTTTTTAGCACTAAACAAGAACACCGTTTTCGATCTCTCAAGTCTAATAATATTAAGTAACATATTAATTAACAGACGGCGCAGCGATATGGTAAAACCGTTGAAAGTGCGTTTTGTGTACTGTTCGCAGGGCTACAAAATTTCTGCTGTTGACTCTTAAATTGCAGTTGTCGTTAAGTCTTACATCATAAAAACCCGAATTTTCAGAAATATTTTTAATACTTTATAGCAGTACATATGCCTTATAGGGCGAATTTACACACATTATTCTAATTGCATGTTTTTGTTTTGTTAATAGAGGCCCTATTTTATTTTAATATGTTTTGATTTCAATAATCCTTTGTAGACTAACTTTAAGATAGTTAGACGACAATAAAGATGATAAAGTTGCTTCACCACGCTATTTAGATATTGCTTCAGAGATAAAGTATGTTCCTTCCAGCTGAGCTGACAATCTAATATAATACCTAAGTATTTGAAATTGTCGACACAATCAATTTGGAAGCAGGCGTCACTACAATTTAGACTGCTATTGAAGGTTATAGGCATTGACATACTATATAATGGACTGCTAGTAAAATGTCAGTTCCATACAAGCTCTTGCCAAAAATGACACCAACATAGCCAACGCTCTTGGTTCAAAGCGAATTAAAAGTGTAACAAAATACCAACCATCTTGGAAGTAAAGTAAAACGGTTGAAGTTCAAATTGTTGCGCTGTGCTATTTTTGGATAGATGTCGCATCGAAAATGTGCTAGTTCAAATTGTTAACAACAGATGTACCAAAAAAATTTCAATAAAAAATCATAATTGTAGTGCATTTTTTGCCCCATAAATGAGTTTCTCCTGTATTCAATGTATTTTATAAAAGTTATTTTTAAATTCCTTGTACTAATAATGAAGCCCACAAAATCTACTTCATTTCGGCTTCGAATAATTTGTTTCCAATTTATTCCGCTCTGAGCCAAGAGCGCTAGCGCTAATGTTGGAGCCAACGGGTCTGTTTACATTAGATATTTTACTCTCTTTGCGACACACAAAAAGAGTCTTGCAACAACAAATGAAGCAAAAAACAATGTATGTGCAATTCCGAATATGTCTCTATCGATTGACGATCGACACATGAGACAAGACTGATTTCAACACAGCATCGATTTCAACACTATCGAGGCATATCAACCCCGAAAACCCGTACCTGCGGTCTCTCTTGCTTTAATACTATTTGAATAAAAAACTTCTGTAAAAGCATGTGATTCGTGAAATGCTCTATTGTATCGTATTCAAATGTTTTAAGACTTAATTAACTTACAGCTTACTTCAAATTTAGATACACTATCTAAACTTTCATCGAGCCTTTCTATGCTTCCTTCTCTCTTAATTAAAGATTTGGAGCTGCTGGATTTTTGCTCAATTTCGAAATTTGACGCATTTTCAACCTCAAGCCCTTCATTACTTTGAAAAGTTTCCCTTAGACAGAATGTTTGTTTTTCTACCATTTCGTCACAATCTTTCAAACGATTTTGAAGATATTGTATATAGTTTAAAATTTCTGAGGGTGTTTCTGTAATAGCTGTAGGTTCCGAAATAGAATCATGTCCTTGATTTGTTTCTGCCTTATCGTTAAAAATATTCGGACTGACAAGGACGTATGCCATTTCCGAAGAAGTGTCGTTTACTTCGGAAATTTTTGAATTGACGAAGACTTTCCCTTCCGCTTTTAGTGTGCTGCCATTCCTTTGCTGTCGAATGCAGTGATCATCGGCGTCTTTGTAGATCTTTAATAGTGCAACAGGTTTTAGCGTAAAACTTCGATCACTGCAAGTCATTTTAGCTGATTGATCAGCACTGGTAATACTTTCCGACTGGTTTGGCACGGTTTTCAGTTTCAAATCGCTCTTTGAGGGCTGTTCACTTTTCCTATATGAAGTGGAAATATTATTTTCTGACTTAAAAGCTTTTGGTTCGGTTTGATGAGTAATGTTTGTGTCTTCTTCTTTCCGGCCAATTTCACTCTTTGACAAATGCTCTTCACTTTTAACAGTCTTAAACACGGCAATCCTTGCTTTTAGTAAGTCATCTTTGTTTTCATACTTAGGTGATGTGGTGATCTTTTGAGGTTCATGAATGAAGTCAAATTCGTTGGAGATATCTTCGTCTTTACTTAGTTCTGAGTTTATTGAAGTCTTCCTAATTGAAACATTGTTTTGAAGTTCATGACTCGATTCCGATATGCGGGACATGTCTTTAGGCTTCTTGAGTTCTGAATTTATTACACCTTCTTTTCGAGGTGATTTTAATGGGTTCTTTGACATTTGCAATTTCGCTTGCGACACGGCCTTCATTTCAAGTTGATATGAGTGGTTTGTCATTGATTTATCTGTCAAATCAGACATATGTGCCGTATCAGACCGGTTGGAACGATAAGTCGGTGTGTTCACACAAGGATTATGGGTTACTACCGAACTGATTGATTCGTCTTTCAATTCACATCGATGCGATCGAAATGAAGTATTCTTTTGCGATGATTGTCTTGATATATCACTGACTTTATATTCTTGTGGGAAAGTTGACACCGAAGTACGTTTTGATTCTGGTTTGTTGGCCGTCTTTCCCGAATTGGATGATCGGTTTCTTAGCGAAGCATCACTGTTGCTTGATTTCCTTGCTTGGTGTTTAAAGGGCATGCTCCCCATTTTATTGTAATGAAATCGATTTGATCTCTTGAATTGATCTGACATTGAAGTGTTAATTTGCGTTGACTCGACTGTGTTTGACATATCATGCATTGTATTTTGTATTATTCGAGATGTTTTCGAAGTGTTAACATAAGATTCTCGACTGGATGCATCTTCTAAAATTACTGAATTGGATTTTTCGATTTTTGACAGTTCATCCCTACTTTGTAAATAATTTGTTTTTCCTTTCGCTGGCCGTAGCTCCACATCATTTGGGTTGTGAACGTAAGGGAGGATTATATACTCTTCACTTCTATCAGTATCGGGAATGATGTATGTTCTGTCGTCAATGACATTAGGTCTGACTGACATAGAATTCCATTGAGGCGTTGCACGTGATTCTCTAGATAGGTCATTTGGGTTTTTTACGCGATGTTCGTGTTTAGAGTCTTTATAAGACTGCGTAGGGCTCTTTATGAAAGCTACTTGACTTGCTATGACTTTGTTCGGCGAGTCTTTTTGACTCTGTGCGGATATTGTAAGAGTTTGACGGGAGATTTGGTTTCGTATTGGCGAATGAAGATCAACTAAAGGTGCCATCTGTGGGTAATTCGTTTTGAAGTTAGTTTGGATGTCTCTGTATTCAGAAGCCGTCTTATATTCTCGGTGAAGAATTTGCTGATTTAGATGGGACATTTTTGACCTTGCATTTGAATTCGTTGTAACTTTTCGATTATCATATCTAACAGTTTTACGACGGCTAGCTTTCATTTCTTCTATCTCTGCTAAATATGACTTAGGAGACCGATATGGCATGTCTATAGTTCTTGGTGTAAGAGATATACTTTTTTCCAGCGACTTTAGAACTAAAACAGACTTACTAGATTCTGTAGTATTAATAGTTATCGTGTGTTCTTCTTTCTTCACCTGTGGCTCCAGTTTGTTTTCTATAGGTTTATAATACGACTTTAATTTTTTGCGACTGTAGTCTTTTCTTCGATTTGTACTACTTTTTCCAAACTCTTTGGCCTCACGTTCCGCCCTTTTAAATGTTGGCGATGATTTGCCGGACTCTGACGAAGGAGGATGTTGCCACCTTCCCAACCGCTGTTTAGAAACTCTTATCGGATTATTTACCTTGTCATTTAAGCCAGCTTTTTTGATTGAAACTTGAGTAGACCTATGCTTGGGGTCCTCAATGGATCTTCCTACCTGGGTAGTTGAATCGACCATTTTAACTGAACCCTTCCTAAGCGTTAGCGAATTGGCTCCCCCCTTCCACAGAACATTTACCGATGAAGTGTCGCTGGACAAGTGGACATTTTCTGTGTTATAGGAGAGGGAATAGTCTTCGCCATTGATCTTTTTGTGCTTAATAGGAGTTTCGATTTGTGTACTCGAATCCGTAACTTTTACACAGTTCTTCTTTAAAAGCACCTGCAATAAGGCGCAAACTTCTCTTGTGTCAATATCACATACGGCCGGCAATTTCTTTGTACACCCCTGCTGACTTAAGTCCTTTTTATTCCTACTTGATTGATTGGTTAGTAGAGATTCCTTCCACGACTGACTTTGCTCTGTTTCCTTTGTCATTTGAAGATATTTTTGTTGGCTTTGTAAATGATGTAGCTGCTTTTCAATTTCGGCAATCAGCTCGCATTTCTGAAGCAAATTCTTGGACTCAACCTTCTTCCCAGTCGATGGCTTACTGCTCCCTTTATCTAAAATCGAGTTTATTAGCAGATTGTCTTTAAAAGCGATATTGATGTGTATCTTTCATGCCTATGTCTGAAGTCCTGTACACTGTCTTTTGATATATACGGGTGCGACGCAAAAAAACTTCATTGGCATTGTCCGGACATAATACTCTCTCTTTAAATTTACTAATCGAACCTAGAATTACAGGAATTACAAATTAGTTTTGAATTATAAACTTCCTCATGCCTGTGGTGATTTTACTGTTTTCCTTTCGAAATTTGTTTTTAAATTTCGTATTGGTTTTGGATGAAGACATTTAATTAGAATTTCGGAGAAGTTTGGGAATAAGTTTTGACACGCTAAGATATTTAAAACTTGAGTGAAGTTGAAAGGATAGAATGTTTTCTTTTAGGTTTGCACCTAGAGGGAACGTTGCAAATATAAGTGACTGAGCGATGGCACTGTTGAAGAAGAAGGAAAGAAAAACCCGTAAGGAATTTCTGACTGTGTGTTCATCAACTTTCAGGCTGACATTTGAAGGGTACAAATAACAATTTAATGAGTGCGCATTTGCGTCTTCAGCTGGTCCCAGTTAACTTTTAGTACATGAAGTCGAAGTGAGCCCAAAAATCTGCCAACTGCAACCAGTTAAAAGCCAACTGAGCGGTATTTGATAGTTGTGAAAATACCTGTTGCCTGTTGATGAAGATTTGGGTTTGATTTTAAAAGACGTGGTTGTGCGGGGGAATATGGGTTGACGGTGCTCGAACTTTATAGCAACGTCTCGAATCTAATCTAACACCAAAACTGCATATGATTTATCAACCAAACCAATAGTTTGAAATTCAATTAAATTAAAAAAAATTAGGGCTTCAATTTCCGGTTCCGTTTAACCAACAGGAGGTATACAACTTTCCAAACAGTTCCACAACTTACAGCTGTCATTTGCAAGTTCACTATCTATCTCTCATTCGCCTTGCTTTCTCGCTCGGACAGGCTCAACTTACAAATGTCAAACACTGTCCGTCAAAATTCTCCTTTCGAAGAAGAAAAATATTTTTAGGAAATTTTTTTTCATTATAAAAGTATTCAATTATGGTAAGTTTAACCGAAAAGTTATTACTCTCACTTTGTAGAACAAATCCTTATATTTCACGTGAATAAGTTGCTTTTCAATTGTTGTTGACATTGCTCCGTAAATACACTTAATTTTGCAACCAAATATTACGATGTTTTTTTTTTCATTTCTTTTTTTTAATTTTTTTTTTTAGCCTACCATTGCCGATGATTTAATCGAATAAAGCAATTTACTTTTTGTTTTCTCGTCTTTTCTAATAGAATAAGCTGAAATCAACACAAAAGGATAAAGTGCGAAAATTTATATTGTTAACGCATACTGGGGAACAAACCGCAATCTATTGCCTGACAAACAATGACTGGAAACTGGATCAGGCCAGTGATAACTATTTTCAAAATCCAGATCTCTACTATCGGGAGCTAGATCGTAAGCGTATCGAGTCGCTGTACTGTCGGTATAGAGATCCGTGTGATCCACAGAAGATGACTTCGGATGGTGTGATTCGTTTCCTAGACGATTTGGAGCTAAGTCCAGACTCAAAGTTGGTACTGATAATAGCATGGAAATTTCGTGCCGAGACTCAATGCGAATTCTCGCATTTAGAATTCTGTAATGGCATGAACGATCTGGGTGTGGATAGTGTAGATAAATTAAAATCCAAATTGCCAGTACTCGAGAATGAGCTGAATGATGCGAGCAAGTTCAAAGACTTTTATCAGTTTACGTTTAATTATGCAAAGGATCCCGGACAAAAGGGAATCGATTTAGATATGGCCATTGCGTACTGGCGAATTGTACTGCAGGGAAGATTTGAGTTCTTAGATATTTGGTGCAAGTTTTTAACGGTAAGTCAAAGTGAAAGGGGAATTTCGTGTAATTTTGTGAATTGAATTGGGATGAGTCATATAGACATCGAAGTCAAAACGGAGCCATCAATTTCTTAGACTTTTGTTTTTGTGCTTTCATTTTTTGTTCTAATGACATTGATTTGGTGTGATATTTGAATTTTAGGGCAAAGTGCATCTGCTTTTACTTTATGGTGGGTAGATAATTGCGAAATTGAAGAGTTCTAACCTTAATGCAATAATAGTACAAACAGAAAACAGTGACCACTGCAAAAATTATAAAATCATATTTTCGCATTGTCGTATGAACAAAAAAAAAGATAACAGCAGAGCTTAGCAGGTGTTTACAAACAAACTTATGGCTACCAACGCAAAATGTGTGTATTTGTAGGTACGAGATAGTAGAATAGATAAAACGGAGCCTCGGAGAACCATTTATGTCACAACCTTTGTATTAATACCTCTTGTACTTATTTTAAATAATTCGCTTGTATTTAATTTAAACGTTTATTTTCCGCTTATTTTTTCATCTTTTAAGGAGAAGCACAAACGATCCATACCAAAAGACACATGGAATCTACTGCTTGATTTTGCCACTCACATTGATGATAACATGACAAATTATGATTCAGAAGGAGCATGGCCAGTACTTATCGATGATTTCGTCGAATGGTGTCACGAGAATAATTTCACCAAACAGCCACAAAGCCAGCAACAGAAAAACATATCCAGCAGCTTTCAAACATCGCATAGTACAAATATGAATTATGGCTAGCGAAGAAATAACTTCTGTTGATTTTAATTATTATAAAATTAAAAAAAAAAAACAATTATATATAAAAGTGAAGTTATTATTAGAAATACTTGTTTCGTTGGGTTTCGTACAGAGATATTTATTATTTTTTCTTTCGCCTGCTGAATATAAATATGTATACGTTGTTTCATTCTCTCTACTGAATAGCGAAAGCGCAAAATTCGAAATAACGCCTTGCAGCAGTAAGAACAAGTGTGCTCAGTTCAAAGAGAATGTTTATTTTCCAATTTAGACGAGATAATACTGTAGGGAACCCAACCAAAAAAAATAAAAGAAATTGTTTTCTTTTTAATAATATAAACTAATTATAAGAAATAAATAAAACCGAATTGTAATGATTATGTTTTTGTCGAGTAAATAAGGTTTCTTTTGTATAATTGTTAGGAGTATATTATAATTTTAATTGTCAGAAAAGATGTTTTTAGTTTGTATGATTTTTCTTTCTTTCTTGTTGAATAATAAAAAAAAATTTTTTTAATTCTTTTCGTTATTTAAAAGTGCATAGTGAAAATTGTGTTTTTGTTTTATTTAAGAGCCTTGCAAATTGAACTGTTTTAGGCTATATTCGGGTCTAACATCGAAAATCAACTTTATTTCGGGAACTTAAGCTCGATTCTTACAAACACTTCTCTGGTAGGAATAAAGATGTGCTGAAGGATGAGACCGTATTCACTACAATCTCAGGAAATTCGCTTTTATCTGAACAAAATAGTTCCCCTCTTCGGATCCTTTTGTCTCACGCAAGTTATTATTAAGTTATAAACAGTATTTGCAAACTGGAAACCGTAAGCCCAAATTGCCTCTGTAGCTTTATTAAAAGCACCTATTAGCACTAGATCTACCTATATTGTTTTAAAAAGGACCAACCTTTGGCCTGAGTGTCTATAGTGTAGACATATTTCCAAGCCAACCTTACGCCGCGGGTCGGGTGATTTGCTATTTGGCGCCTGCCTTTTTTCACGCTCCATCCTAAAAAACAAACAAATTTAAAATAAAAGTCTCAAGTCTGAGCACAGCCCCATGCCGATTTAGTGATGATGTTGAGAACGCCGCATGCATTCACGAATCGCAGCTCTTTTCTAAATTTCCCAAGTAAATGACAACTAAACATAGATTACAGCCGAAATAGGGGCCAGTTGCTATATTCAATTAGTGACAGATAGACGGTTTCCATCTCATCTACCACTGGTAAAGTTTTTATTGTTATTGCGCTTAAGCACGATAGGGATATAACAAAAACCAAGCACAATAAACATTCGATTTTTAATTATATTTAAGCGAGACTAACGGACACAGTACAAGGAGTTTTAAAAGCTACTTAACTAAAAAAAGAAAAAAATAGGAATACAAAAAATAAAAGAAAAACTTAATAACAACACTGAATTCCTTAAAGAAAAATAAAATAAAAATAGAACATAATTTAACTGAGCGCAACTCTTCCGTTCTTCTCTTTTCGGCTTGTAACTCAATTTATTATAAGTTTGATGTATGGTTATGTGTCTTCCTTGCAATGTGGCCCACCTCGTATTTAAATCTCTGTTCGTGTCAACCATGTGCGCTTCTCGCAAAGCCAATCTCCTCCCGGTTATATATTTAACATGAAAAGTATTTAACAAAATGTATACGGGTTTTTGTGTATCAAAATTTATACGGAAATCGAAATGAAAATAATGTTTTCTTCTCTCTCTCTCTTTCTCCCCTTTTGATTATGTTCAATGATAAAAAAAAAAATAATATTTAATAGAAGAAAAACAACAGCAGCAACAACAAATTTGTGTGATAAGATGATCGCTTTTGGGTGGGAATGTATTGTTGTGATAGGTTTGTGTTCTGTTAAAATGTCCCTTCTCTCTGCAGTCTGCAATTTGCAAGTTTTTGCATAGTAAAACACAACACTATAAATAATCTTTCTGTGATTTTGCTAATTTGTTTAATACATTTTCTCCAGCATTTTCCGAAGTTTCTCATGGGCATAGCGCAGCTTCTGGTAGAGATCTTTTGAGCATCCATGTGTTGTGATTGTAGGGAATCGATAGGTGCGGAAATTCTTTTCGCTATCCATGTATGTGACGGCGCTCATTCGTGGACAGAGGATGAGTTTCATATGATCGGAGAAATTCAACTGCAATTTTTTCCGTTTAGGTGCTAACAAAGTCAAGAACGTAGGAGAAACTTACCTGTAACGATCCGTTCGTAAGATGCATAACAACTGCACAGGTTGTCCTGAACCAGGAGTGCAAATGTGGCAATCTAGAAATTTGATCGTTTTCGAAAACCACATTGTTGGCACCGGCCTTAACCAGGTGCTCAGTCATGTAGCGCTTGAAATATGACAGTAGTTTCATCTTTTTGTCTAACTGCTTGGGATAGTCGGCGGTGGTCATGTAGGTTTCCTTGCCATCTTTGTCGATAAAATGCACATTCCTGAAAGGAAATTACAGTTAATACAAAATGCCAGTGCCACCAGTTCAACCTTTACTCACAGTCCGTTGGGTAGCATAATTAGTTTTGTTGTGTCATTGAACATAACTCCCATACCCTCATCGCACAGCTGATAGCCGAAGCCATACTTGTCGCTGTAGTCCACCCATTTGGAGATCCAGAACAGTGGCTGAGCAGCCGGATCAGTATTTTCATCGCCCAAATTGTTTGGCATTATTCGCGGCTTAGAATTGATCAAAGTTGTTAGCTGCTCGTGCAGATTTTCAATGTCGGTGCGGTAGTCCTCGTTTAACCGACAAACCTGCGCCGAAGCTGTGATGGCATCGTGCAAATGATTTTTAAGGAAGGTCGACTCTAATCGTGTATCGTCTCCTGTGAGGCAAATAAATTTAAAATTAACTAGAGCCCAAACCAGGAACCTTATACACTTACTCATTCCATTATTTTCAATAAGCGGTTTGCGCCTGGCCTCTTCTTCGGCTTCAATTGTTTCATTCAATCCCAATCGTGGGGCCATAGTCAAACACGAACTGGGCAAACTAGTTGGCACCGGGCCGGCATTTATGAACTCAAAATCAGACAACTGACTGATAGTGGGTCGTTTATCAGGATTTGATTGCAACATTGCTATGACCATTGTAGCGGCACTCTTCCTCATAAAATTTGGCACTCTTGAGAAAAAAAATTGAATTACATTGAATCAGAAGCTTCAGCTCTATTTCTTACCTATATTCGCATTTTTTTATCTTTGTGTAGGTGTCCTTTAGCGTCTTCGTCTCAAACGGAGGCTGTCCCACCAGTAGGGTGTACATAACACAACCAATCGACCAAATGTCTACCTCAAACGAGTGACCCTTTTTGGTAAGTATCTCCGGGGCAATGTAGTTTGGTGTGCCGCATAGTGTCTTCTTCCGTTCACCCTCATACTCGATGCGTGTGGCCAAACCGAAGTCACCGATTTTCACATGAAGATGGTCGTTTAGGAAAAGATTTCCCAGTTTCAAATCGCGATGTATAATGCGATTTTTGTGGAGATAATGAACACCCTCCATAATCTGATAGATGTAGTACCGACACTCGTAGTCTGTGATGACTTTTCGTCGTTTGTGCAGCTCCATCATGGACTGGAAAATTTTAATTTTATTTCTATTATGGTATTTCTATGATGAATTGACTTACTCTCTTCTTGCACAGCTCCAAAACGATGTACACATTAAAACTATCGTCAAAGAAGCCATGGAACTTGACGACATTCTTGTGATCTAGGCTTTTGTGAATGGATATCTCTTGGGTCATTTTCTCTTTCTGATTGTGTTTCATCATTAGCTTTTTGGACACAATTTTACCGGCGTACACGTTATTTGTGGCCACATCTATGATTTCGTAGCATTTGGCAAAACCACCCTGAAATAATTAAGAACAAATGTCCATGTAGTGGCAAAGCGAGATACCAATCACAAATTTTAGTCTCTACTTTAAACTTACGGAAGCTCACTACCAAAATTTAAAGGTAAAAACTAAAAACGTTTATTGGTACGGTACAAAGCGTATGAGTTCGGTTCGAATAGGTAAGGATAATACCTATTTTTTGTATCATTATTCTGCAACAATATACTTGAAAAATACTGCTTTTACTAGATCGCCCAACAACACTGTACAATTAAGAGATCAAAAAAATAGATGATAGGTATTTGGGTCACGCTAAGAGCATCTCTTAACAGGCGCGATTAACCCCTAGGACTTTGCTGATATTCATAAAAATTAAACTATCATCGAATCCGGTTACATGCACTAATATATTTATGTATAAATGATTGTTGTGCAACGTTGCTACGAAATGTACACAGAATTTAACAATTAATTTAAATTTTACTTATGAAATACGAGTAATGAAATTTAAGGACATTCGAAAGCATCGTTACCGGATTCTGCATAGCCACTAGGATATAGTACAAGTACATCATTCTCTACCACGATATACCCAACAGGTAGGGGTGTTAATTTAACTGCAGAATCAGAAACTAAAAAAACATGTTCCATTCATAATTCATAGACAATTGGCCAAGTATTGGTTAAAAGCAAGAACAGCAACAGGGATGATTGACATTCTCAGTCTATAGACCAAATAGTTAAAAAATTCCAAAGGATCACATAAAAGCGGAATGCTAGACTACGCCCTTAAATTTAGAACAAGCAAACAAATTTTCGCGTTCTTCATTCTTCAGGAATGTGTGTCATGAATATTTCGCGCTCTTATCATATCTATTTGGGCAGCTCCTGAGGATATTTTATTCTAAGCCATTTTTGTGTTTTACTACGATTTTCAGTCGAAAACGCGCCCTTTATCATCTTTTTTGCTGAAATACATTTTACAATGGGTAAGAAGCACATTATTGCAATATTTTTGCAACAACCCGAATTGTTCACCGCATGTGAACTTATGAGTAAAACAAAACCCTGGCGGCCAATTAAGATCACATTATTTATAAGAACATTTACCTTTCCGAAGAATCGCATACGCTTGTAGGTGGTACCAGCTGTAGAATCATAGAGCCTCTCGGGAATATCGCTCGCTTTATCATCGATACGAGACGAAGCCATTTTTGCAACCAAGAAAATACGTTTTCAATTGCAAAACTCCAAAAGATCAATTCACACAACTAGAAATTTTAACAAATATATTTGCGAATAATAAGATAATTGTTTTGTATTTGGAATTAGAGAAAAAAACGGTTGCACAGATATAGAAGAAATAAATTAAATAAAGTACGACCAGCGAAAATAATTCGTGGACAAGTTGCTGTTAGAAGGACACAAAACCGTTTATACAAAATTTTTAAACACGAGCAACCGGGTATTTCGATGTTTGATTTCGAAATGTCGTCGACGTTTGTCTCGTTCTGTTGTGTTTCTGAGAAGAATGTTGACTTTTTCGCACCAACGGAGCAACATTTGTTTCGAAGATGATCGGTGAACAAAATGATGCCAAGTCTAGAAGTTGATTTTAAATAACGTTCGTTTTGCTTAAAGCTATGTTTTCATTGAATAAATTACCAACAAATATTAATTACCATTACGCGTTTTTCTTTTTTAGTTCAGAGCTGACCACTGAACTGAGCTCGAGCATTATGACTTTACTGTGCTTTGCTAAAATCGAAGCTAGAAAAAAACACGCCTTAGCTTGTCCCGTTGAGTTTGAAGTTTCGGAAGTTTCTGTGCTAAATCAATCATAAATGGCGTTTTTTTTTTTTAGTTCACACAACCTGAACTGTTATACAAAAAGTTCGTGTTTTTTTTTAGCTCAGAAACATCAGAGCTCAGAATTTGTGTTTCTTTTTCGTTCAGGGCACGGTCAGACCGCGCTCTATGAGCTCAGAATAAGTTGACTGAGCATCCTGAGTGAAAAGATGATTACTCACTTCCAGTCACATTTGACAGAAAAAAAACAGGATAAACAAAATAGTTGAAATGGCGGACGAACCTTGTTGTTCTGGAACTGAATATTAACCAATTTAATAAATAACAATTAATAAATACTAAATTTATACATATATTTACAGCAAATGACAGCTATGTGCTCAAGTGTGTTTCATAAATACCTCAGAACAATCTGAGCACGATCGCTTCAGAGCGCGCTCATAATGCTCGAGCTCGGTTCAGAGCTGAGCTCTGGACTAAAAAGGAAAGTAGAAGGCTATGGTGACAATTTCCAAAATACCAATGTTTCTCGACTTTAAAGCGGATTTAACTTACCGGCACATTCGACGGACAAAATAAGTTCCATAAAAAATTATTTAAAAAAAAAGTACCTCTAGTAACGCATTGCCATTTAATACCAAATGTATTAGCAATTCAGCAAAGCAAAGTAAAGTAATATTTTCAGCACACAATTACAACAACTACTGTGAGTCTCGAAGTGTAAAGTAGAGCGTAGGTAGTTGTTGTAATTGTGTGCTGAAAATTCTACTTTACTTTGGCTTTGCTGAGGTCGAAGCTAAAGAAACAGGCCAAATGTCAGCCTTGTTGCATTGCGTCACCACCCTAAGAACCATATGTGTGATTTGCTCCTCACTTAAACACTGTCTCTGCTCTTTCCTCTCAATAACTACTAAATAAACTTGAAAATATCATTCATTTTTCCAAAACCAGCTGGCTGAATGCATGGACAAGAAAAGAGGTACTACATAAACAGCAATCTAATATAACATGCTCGACAGAGATAGGCAACACATCATCAATTTTTACTGCATAAACATAAACTAACTATTCTCTCCCTCACCCTCTATCTATTCACCTCTTTGTCCAACCCATGCAATGACAAGTGTTAACGCATCCAAGAAATTTCTTTGTTTCTTTATTACACAAGTTCTTTTTTTTGTGTAGGAAAAGAAAATAGAAAAATTAGAAAGGAAAGGCAAATTTACATTTTCCTCATCAATCGCATCGCATCACTTTCATTGTCGTCATCGTACTGTGAAGAAAATTTGGTAATTATAGTGCTGCAAGTGATTTTCTTTGCTCGTCACAATCTCCAACCAGCCAACATTAGCTGATGAGAAAATGGCAAATTTCCAAACAAAGTCCAATTACTTTATTGCCTGAGTATTTTGCATTTCGTCAAGGTGTAATCATTGGAAATAATTTAATTTGGTAAATAAGGTGAAGTGTAAAAAAAGATTCCACACAATCCTACAATCGTTTTTTTTTTCTTGGGTCTTCTCTTTTTTTTCATTTTTATGTTCCCCGTTCGCAAAACGTCAAATATATCACACACAACACAGAGAGAGAGCAGCACTCTGCATCAGTGGTGGAGTCATTTCTGGTTTTATTGAATCAGCCAGTTTCTTGTTCCAACCAACTTTGTATTTTTGGAAATCGACAAATCGCAGATACTGTGCTGGGTGGAAAAAAAACACGAGAAATATACATTCAACAACAATAATTTGTGTGTCAACTGAGAGAAGAGAAAACCGAACGAAAGGGAGAAAAACGAAACGCAGCAAAAGTGTATTCAGCTGTTCTCCAACACACGAACACTACGACGAGTAAGACCAACGCGTACAACGAAGCAGAGCCACCCCCCAATCTCTGCCTCTTTCCAAGATCCCCCTTAGCCCTACTCGTTTAGACAAAGAGACTCAAAATTGATAGAAATAACAAAAAAGCTGCTGCAACTGGTGCCTCATCCGAGGACCAGCCGCCGCGCAAGAAAGGACGACGTTCACATTCAGCAGCCCAACAAACAGCAGCATCTACATCGTCATCCGCTTTTGTGTCGTCTTCAAGTGTTAGTACAGATAGTGAACAGCCATCGAGCAGTGCAGCCGCTAGAGCTGGAGTAGCACCGCGCAACAATTGCGATAGCATCGTCGTAGGAATAACAGATATCATTCAACGACAACGTCATCATAGTCGACGACACTCTAAAGGTAGCAGTAACGAGGCAGACACGCCTCACGCTTTGTTTAGAAATTCATCGCCTAGATCTAGCAGCACTTCGACGACAATCGACACTAGTACGGAAGCCAGCATAGAGCGACGCAATAGCAGCAGCGCCAGTGGCACTGTCATGCAACACGCTAACAACTCTTCATCAGTAGCAAGCGGTGGATCAGGACCAGGTGGTGGTAGTAACAGCAGCGTAACAGGAGGTAACAACGGCGAATCTACTAACGGACACATCTCGACTTTGTCCGGAACAGAATTAGCTCAAAATGGGACAACGGTCTCTTCGGCGTTACCGATATCACGCACCAACACGACTAATGGCACGCTTAGTGGCCCACCGTATAATTCTTCGACGAATCGTCTACATCTCGATAAGACCAATCAGGAGATGGTACGTTTAATTGGACAGTATTTACAAAATGTCGGCCTAGACAAAACTGCTGATCTGCTTATGCAGGAGTCTGGCTGCTATTTGGAGCATCCAGCAGCGACCAAATTTCGGGAGCATGTACTGTCTGGCGATTGGACAAAGGCTGATAGCGATTTGAAGGTTAGTGTTTGTTTGTTATTGTTACAACTTCCTCCCCCGTATTCGCCGCGTCATCGGACATCATAGTTTTCCCTATCTATAACTCGTCTTGCTTTCTCCGTTTCTTTGTTGGGCGAGATATCGTATCGCCGATACATGCCTTTGTATTTGTGCGGGTATGTGTGTGTTATGTTTGTTTGGATTCCCGCTGTTCCTAGCCCTCGCACATAGCGCACTCCCTTAACCCTCATGCATTGATTTGGAAAAGTTCTCTTTTGAATAAGCAAGACAAAGAAGAGTTCAATTGCCTTTTGTGTGTTGTTTCTGTTTGTGCTGTCGTCGTACTGGTTTCCTATACAGTAAACACAACACTCGCATATCATTTGAAAGCATTTGAATTCATATTTTTGTACTTTTCCGAAACGTAGTAAACAACAATCAAGCCATGATACGTGCATACATACATATGGTCAGGAAAAAGATTAGTTTCGTATCAAATTGGTTATCATCAATTTTGTCGAATAGGGGACGAGCAAACATATGATTCCATTTGGTTGCAAGTAAATGGTGTTACATCATTCACGAAATGGTGGGCATGCATTTGAACAAGAGTTGAACTCGTTTTACTCGAGATTAAATTACACCAAGCCTAGTAGCATATGAGAGATGTGTACTACAAGTATTTTTGTTTTGGATTTGTAATCATGTACGCCAACAATAGAAATCAAACTCTTCATTGTGTTTTGTGTATGCGTCCAATTAGATAGGCATTTGTTTTTGTTGTATGAATTACAGACGAAGGTGGAACTTTCTGTAATTGGGTTGGGTGTCACAGATTGTTTTGAAGAACAAGATCTGGAAATCGTTTTCCTTTTCCCGTTCAGAGTAGAGCACCGAACAGAGATTTTTGTATGAAACATATTTGAGCACTAGCCGTCATATAGATATGACTAAAGATAAAGATAATTGATGAGTGCATAGTACGTTAGCATTTGCGGTAGGTATATCCTCAGCCTGATACACTTTTTGGCTAGTACACATTCTTTTACTGTAGGTAATTTCTTTTTCTGTACTTGCATTCGCATTTTTGATCGGCATTTATAAATTTTGCTATGCTCAGATTTTTACGTAGACTGCTACCGATAACTGTTTTAAATGCCTGACATAACGCGGCATAACGTGCATTTCCAAGTTTATTGTAATTATTTCGATTGCTATGGGCATCAACATTAGTTCATCGAACAAGCATATTTTCCGTGACAGGAAAATAAAGCGACGCATAAGTGTTGTGTTCCCAGAAAATTCAGCAATCTCTGTCTGTATCTCTTATCCCTTATCATGTTAACATATTTCCAGATTGGCCTGGCTTTCTTACACAATTTGTATTTGTTTTCTACAGGAACTTGAACCCCTAATCGAAATCAAACATGTCAACATCACCGAAATGAAATTCATTATACTCGAGCAGAAATACCTCGAGTACCTAGAAGATGGCAGTCCATTGGACGCCTTGCATGTTCTACGCAACGAGCTGACACCACTACAGCACAATATCACACGTGTACACCAGCTATCCTCTTACATGATGTGTTCGAACAATCATGATCTCTATCAACGTGCTAAATGGGAGGGAAAGGGCATTGTGTCGCGCTCCCATGTTATGGAACGCCTGCAGGCATTCCTGCCGCCTTCTGTTATGCTGCCACCACGCCGTTTACGTTCACTACTCACGCAAGCCGTCGAAGTACAGACACAACGCTGCCCATGTCACGATATGGCATGGGAGACCAATCTAGAGAACGTTTCTCTGCTCTCGGACCATTGTTGTTCGACAGAAGGTTTCCCCATGCAGACGCTACAAATTCTTACCGAGCACTGTGACGAAGTGTGGTTTGTTAAATTCTCGCCGAACGGCTTGAAATTGGCCTCTGGCAGCAAGGATGCCAGCGTCATTATCTGGGATGTTGATCCATACAAGTTAACACTGAAACATCGGCGTACTCTCGATGTGCAGGTGAGTGTTTCGTTTGTATGCTGGAGTCCAGATTCGAAGTTACTGCTGGTCGGTGGGCCAGACGATTCGCCAGAAATTTTCATATGGAACGTGGACGAGTGCAGCTTGATACTGAAAATGTCGCATGCTATGGACGATAGTTTATCATGTGGGGCATTTAATCCGGATGGGACACGATTCGTGACTGGAGGGCTCAAGGGGCAGTTTTATTTATGCGACTTGAAGGGGACCATTTTGGAGCACTGGGAAGGAGTTCGCGTTAATTGCTTAGCATTTCTTTCCGACAACAAGACAGTTCTGGCTTCCGACAATCATTATCGCATTAGAGGGTAAGTACAAATGAATGACTTGAACAGTTTTGATAATGGCCCCTATATCGTAAGAGTACGATTTTAGATAGTCTCAATTCTATGTGGCGTGCTTTATTAAAATGTGTTAATCTTTGCAAATAGTTGAATAATAACTCGTCCGTCGAGTGGTCGGAGAAATTATTCCATTTGGAATTTGATTGGGTTGTCTTGTCTTGGAGCTTAAGAAGATCTATAGTTGGATTTGTGGATTTGTGCGATATAACTTTTCAAAGAACAAGGCCAATGTCGCACCAGCTAACATGCTAGAACTGTACACACCGCCGACCATTTGGTCGCGGGGGCTTTGTAGTGTGTGCTGTTTTATTGGCTTTCTGTATACAAAGACGCGCGATAAAACGGCAGCAATGAATAGCGGCTCGTGTGACACGGGCATATAACGTCTTTTGTATTACAACACTTTGTCGGAAACCACCTATGGATATGCTACTCAGACGACACTTCAATAATTTATGCCAACCTGTAGCTTATAAACAGAACTTCAAGTCCAAGGTTGTTCAGTTTATTTGAGCTCAGTTATCCCGAAATAACCCCTCTTTGTGGTGCCTTTTACAATATGTATCATCTAACTCTTTGCAGCTATGTATTCGACAATCCACGTAGCGACTATGACATTATCAAGGAACCTCATCCCATAATGACATTTGCAGTCAACTCATCAGAGCGTTACGCCCTCTTGAACATCGCCACCCAAGGCCTTCATCTTTGGGATATGGAGGACAAGACTTTAGTGCGTCGTTTCCAGGGCATACGTCAGAGCAACTTTGCCATACATTCGTGTTTCGGAGGCATTAACGAGAGTTTCGTAGCCAGCGGCAGCGAGGACAACAAAGTCTGCATATGGCATATCAAGCGCGAAGAGCCGCTGGCGAAACTCTCTGGCCACACGAAAACCGTCAATTGTGTCACATGGAATCCAGCATTTCCGTCCCTGTTGGCGTCGGCGTCCGATGATGCAACTATACGGATCTGGGGTCCGAAGCCACAAACGCTGCATAACTCACCAGAGAGTGATGACTGTTCATCGTGTTCGTCCTCATCCTCGTGGAACGTAACATCATAATAAAACAAAATTATCCAGCTCTTCCTCTTCTGTGCTAAGCGTTGCCACATTATTTACAAATTTACTCTTCTTATCGTTTTCTTATTTAGTATTCTTTTGAACGGGTGCGCACGGCGCGGCCAAACGAGGAAGATCTTACTAAAGCTAAACAAATTAAGTATCCATTTAAAATTTAATGCTAGTGTTTGATTAAGATGGTAGTTATGTTTTCCAAAATTAAAAACAAAAACAAAAAAAAAATTCTGTTTACCAGCAGTTCAATTTTAAAATTCATTATTGTGTGTATCAGATTTAAGCTAATGAAAAACAAGATATCTTGTTCACTATATATACATAACATAATATATATATATATATCTATATATATAAATAACTTTTTTTTTAATTTTGCGAGAAATGTTTTCATAATTTTGTTTACCATTTTCTACTTTGGTTTCCTTCCTTGGTCAATCATATAACAATTCTGTGCAAATATACATTAACTGCAACAGCAAAAGATCTAAAACTACCTAACAACCAACAAATACACAGCAATAACAAGTTTAACAAATGAAATTGTTTTTATTTAAATATAGACATAGACACAAGTAAAACAAACAAATAAGAAAGTGGATCATAGGAATAAAACTAGTTAAACAATAGATATAATAAACAGATAGATATATATATATATATATAAAAGAATTTAGAAAAACAAAAATAAAAATATTTATATACGCAATAGTGTTGTCAGAGTAAAATACAAACAATAGAAGTTTTTTTCTCCTAAAATCAAGTGTATAATTACATTTTAACTGCATAAACAAATATTACAAGATATTTGAATTAAGTGGAGTAAATAAAATAAGAAATGCAAAAAAATCAATTTTAAAAATTACAAATAATTAAGGAAAAATATATATAAACAAAAACTAACGTATATAGGTTTGCAGCATATTATTAATTCTAAACAAATGAGCGTTTCTTTACTTATGTTTTCTCTCCTTTCGTGTCCGTTCGTATGAACACATGCGAATACCTTGCTAGGACATTATACATATAGTAGGTATAAATTTAAATAAAAAAATAATTTACAAATCGTCTAATTAAAGAGATTTTAATAAACCAACAGTTAGTGTGTTTTTACTGTTTGTTGTACTCCCTTCTAGAGAAAGTTTTTAGTGCGAGTGTCATAGGAATCCAGATCTAAGGCGGTGTCCTATCTTTTCTCGTCAATAAATAAGTACTCTCTATTTCGTCCCATTCGAAATAGCTTTCCCCTTCCAAGTAGGTACTCTGTAATAATTTCGGAATTCTAAATGCGACGTAAGTACATTTTAAAATTAATCTTTTTCCGATTTCAGAGCACTTGTGAATCTGGATTTTTTCTCAGAGTTGCTTCAGATTTACTAATCCAAGTGCGTTTGAGTTTGACAGCTAGTGCAGTTTGTTTACGTTTTTTTTATTTTTTTATATCTGGGTGCAAATTTTGAATGGTTTAATATAAAATTTAGCCATTGCATGGAAAACGTTTAGAATAGCGTCGGAGGCTACACATATTCCAATCGCACGAATATTAACAAAAAAAGAGCAAGTGATGGTTTTGTGTTCGATAAGGCACACGAAATCTGAGAGCGGATACCACATTATGGTCCTTTTGGGCTAGTTGTGCTTTGGATTGTCAGTCGTCGTTTAAATCTGCCAAGTAAACGCCTTAAACAGACGTCTCACCAATACGGCAAATGCTTCACATACCACCACTTGCCTTATGCTATGCGTTCGGATTTTATTTTTAATTTTAAACACTGCAGCCTACATTTGGTGGGCCAAACTATCAACACAAGAAGATTGATTTTTAATATTTATAAATAAAAACCATAAATATTTCATTCATCACACAACATTTATTTCAACAGACGATCAACTATGTAAGATGAAACTCCAAGTTTAAGGTATTCTTTAAATGCGAATAGGGAAAGCACTATAATTGCACTGCGTGTCTTCGATATGCGACTTACAACTGCAATATTAATTATCATTTAATCAATTAATAAAAAAAACCCACGTATATACTTACTAGAATAAATAAATATGGACGATAACATATAGTGACCCATCACTAAGAAATTGTGTACGCTAGCCTCAAATTCAGTCGTATTATCTCTCCATATCATAATGGGTAGCAAAAAAAATTTCGAAAAATTGGCTATTGTTATACCCTTACACATATTAATTGCTGATTTAACATTACGCATATTCCGCTGTACTACAATTGAACATCCAAATAATAGCACAAATAAAATTGTATTATCTGAAAGGAAGAGAATGTACATAGTGTTTACACGCGGACTTAGAGGACTTAAATACGTACCAATCATATTCTGAAGGCAACATACATAGAAGCCCTTTTCATGCACCATATCTGGGGGGATATGCAGTTTAACATCTTGTCGCTTTTGCCTCCACAAAGCAAATGATTCCAGAAGTAGAAGAAGAATAGATAGTCGCAGCTGGAGCTAAAATAAAATAATAATAATACATAGCCTTTGAGCCTAAAATGTTCTAGTATCAAGAATACTAACCTTAAAGTCGTGATTGTAAATTATATGACGAAAGGCAGCTTCTGATAAAAGTATCGAGTCGATAAGTAATATAACGGGTTCATATTCAATGTATTTGTCTACTATTCCATTACAATTGTTCTGTAATAATTAGCAATACTATCTGCGGATATTGGCCAAAGTTAATATTCAAATACCTACACATCGAACAACTTTAACAGAAGAACTGAATTTCTTAGACAATTCTTTTGCTGGATGGCCACAATTAATACACACTAACTGTTTATTACAAAAAGAAATCATAGTTTATTTCTTCAAATTTAGTTTAATTAAACAACAATGTCACATAAATTATAAACAAAACATATTCCGCAACGCAGACGTCAGCCTCAGCTGTTTTATAAGTTATCGATAGTTGTAGTGTGCGGTAGTAAGTACACGTTAATATATTGCACAAATCATCGCTTAGCTAAGGTTGTGAGCACATTTTCATTTTGTACAATTACGAAAAACAAATATATACAATATTTGTTATTAGAGTAGTTTTGCACTTCTTTTAACCTTCAACATAACCACGTGATTCACAAGATATGCTGGTTCAATTGTTAGTTATCTGAGATAAAAGTAGACGGCAATATTCATTTCCCATGGTGCTATAGTGATCTTAATCAATAGGGGCCACAATGCTTACATTGCCTAGAAACAAACTGTTCGTTTTCCTTTGGGACAATTCACAATTTTTGCTCTAGAAATTATCTGTTATCTATTTTCGTGTTAAATTGGTTGCAAAAAAAGCAAGATACACATACTGTCACTAAACCTAAACATTTGTCAAACTTTGAAGTGTGACGACAAGTCGTAACGTTGCATTTAGTTACTACCACGGGTATCCACATAAATGATTGGATTTTAACAAACCCATTTTAAATTTAAGAACAGCTGACTTCTAAATCAGGCACTACCATAAATTCAAAAAAAGTGTCATCTCATGTCATGTTCCATTCGACACGAAAATCTAAGATCTAACCTAGAAAATAATATTTGTTGTTGTGATGGATCGCTGTTTATTTTTTCTTTGGCTATTTTTATTTGCTGGAAACAGACTTATCACTTGTTTCCGCTAGTCAACGTACAGAAACATTTTTCAAAAGGAACACACCGATTCAGTAAAGTGTACATTTTTATGCCGAGTGCAGCGCACCTAAATTGTACTTCCACCCTAATTCAACAACATATTCGTTAAGAACCTGTTGATTGGACACCAGCGTTATGTTTTCGTTAAAGTCATATGTCTGTCAGTCATGTGACAATTTTTTCACTACAGTCTCCAGCGAAATTGAACTATTTTACGTAGCAGAGATATTAAATAATTTTTTATTTCCCTGCACAGTATTATTTTTATTTTGTGAAAATGGTCGCTGCGTTTATAGCACCCGCTATTATTACAGCAATTTGGGCGATTGTTGGAATTGTTTGTCCAATATTCGCAAAGGGACCAAACCGAGGGTGAGACACGAAATCATGAAAGTGAAAATATTCTTGTTATTAAATTCGTTTTTCATTATAGAATAATCCAATGTTGTCTAATGCTGACTGCAGCGTCCTGCTGGCTTTTGTAAGTATCATGTGATTGGGAGAAATGTCGAAATTTTTAAATTTTCTCGTTACAGCTGGTTGTGCTGCTACATGACTCAAATGAATCCACTTATCGGACCCAATCTTAGTCGTAATTCAATTTTAATTGTTGCCAGGGAATGGGGAAACGAAATCAAAGATATTATGTAAAACAAAACTTTAACTATTTTCATTCATTTTTCTTGTTAAACTTTACCTCTATTCGTTTGTTCGTTTTTTTGTCCCTTTTCAAAAAAATAATGTATTCATGTTGTGCCTTTTTGATAAAACCACGTACAAACATCAATAACTAATCCAAGTATGTAAATGCCTCATCCGTGTATTTTATACAATCATGTTTACAGTTTACAAATATATATTTTTGTCTAGGATATTTGTTGATCATTAAAAGAAGAAAAGAACAAACTAAAGTTTTATTATTTTGTATGACCTTTTACATATAGGATTTGCATATACGCTTGGATAGTTTGCGAACACTAAGAAGAAAATGTTTGGCGTAATTAATTGTAAAATAAAACTGAAAAGCAACTACAACAAACTAGTAAACATTTAGGTATAGTGGGCGGTTCCTAGGCGACGTAGTCTCTGTAGACTACAAACTGTTCTTAACGAGCTTTAAACACGTGAAAAGACCCCTGTGTACGGTTTTATGACATCAAAGGGGGGATGTTGTGTTGTTATGTATAAACAATTCAAATGAAGTTTTTCGGTGGACGGGACATTTTCGTGACAACTTTACTTGAAAATTCACATCTGGCAGAATTGTCTTTCCAAAGGTCCACGCCTATGTATCACTGTTGGGTAACATCCATGTCATACAACTGTTAATTTCAATTATAAATAACTCCTGCTTACAAATCGGTTCATTGCCAGTAATTAGTGAGTGTTCAACGAGAAAGAAACAATTCTGTTCCATTTGGTTGTAAATGTCGATTTGCTTATCTGGAGAAAGTTAGTAACTTTCCTGGCAAGCCGTCATTCGAAAATAAGGTTCGATATAAAGATTTCTGTATCAAATGTACATTTACAGCACAACATATAAGTGGAGCGCCCTTTTTTTTGTAACCTACGCATATCCAAAGCACACGCTGGTTTAAAATTAGAGATGCAATGCACTCAACCATCACTGTTGTGGAAGATATAAATAAAGAAGCAAACGCTTTTGTTTCAAGTAACTTTTATTATACTCGTGTGAAGTTGGTGACAACTCGCCATTGGATTGTCAATCCGACGATAATTCGCCACCTTCCTACGACAGACAGTATACCAAAGAATCTGCAAAAGGTTGATTTAATCGAACAAACCGAAACCCATATCATCGTCCTCTTCCTCCTCCGACTCCTCTTTAACGGCTTCCTTAGCAGCGGCGGCTGCTGGAGCAGCAGCAGCAGCAGCAGCTGGGGCAGCTGCAGCGGCGAATTTGCTAGGATCCTTGATGTACTCCTTGATGGTGGTGGCTTCCTTGAACTCAACCTCGGTTGTGGCAGCGATGGCCAAAAGGTTTTTGAAACCATTGGCAATGCTGTGTGGGGCCGAAGCAATGGTAGGATATCCAATTTCCAAACTGACAGCGGCTAAGTTGGCAACACCAAGCTGGAACTTGGCACGCAAGTCTTCGGGTTTGATGTCCAAAATCTCAGGCGAGAAAATGGAACCAGAATCGTACACTTGCTTAATCAACAAACCGTACGAGAACGGAGAAATGTTCAACATGTTTAGCAATGTAGCTTCTGAAGCGCCGACCTTATCGCCAGGCTTCAAGATGGGCACATCGTTGATGATTTCAATTGTTCCCTTGGAAATCTTGGTTGGGATGGACAGAGCCTGGAAGAAAGAAGTCTTCTCGGGACCCAAGCCAGTGTTTTGGGCCGGGATAATGACCGACAATGGAGCAATGGCACCAGCACGAGCTGGAGCACGAACTTTGCTCTCAATAAGCTTGTCACGGATTTCGCAGAGATCGTCCTTGGTGAAGACGAATCCGACATTGCTTTTGATGTGAGGCAATAGCTTCTCCAACTGGCTGTTGTTTTCCAAATGTCCACGGATGGCCTTGCGGATCATGGTGTTCTTACCCATGAGAACAACACCCTTACCACGGAGAGAGGTACGGATGTTTTGCATTTGACGGGAACCCACATTGTCGGCTCCGACGATGAAACATTTTGGGTATTCATCGAACAATTGCTAAAAGAGAAGAAAGGAATTTAAATTTTAGTGCGATTTCAACAGGGTAGTACACTATTTACAAATGAGGGGTTCAGACAGCCCCGGGAGGCGGGTTATAAACATTTCACGAACCAGGACACTTGGGTTCAGCTATTTCTAGCTTCAGCATCCAGACGATTCGCATTAAGACGCAATATTTTTTTCATCACAAATATAAGGGGCTTAATGGTTTAATAAAATTGAGTAAGAAAATTATTTACCACGACTTTTAGGAAATAGTTGGCTTTCCAAGCAGTTTTGTTCTCCCTAACCATCTCGAATAAACGTAATTAGGGACTCGGTGAAGAATTTAAGAACTGTAAATAAAAAAAATATGGGGTTTGTATTAAAGTAATTGGCCCCACTCATGTTTGTAAGGAAATTGAAGAAAATAAAACCAAGGATGTTTGAATAAACGCAAGATTAATTCGGAATATAAAAAATGCGACGAAGAACTCACCAAAAGCACGAACGTACACGTAGATGTCTTTGACTAAAATGGCCGATTTTAAGTAATTTGTTTCCAAAGGCTGGCATTTTTTCTTAGCCGTAAGCCGCTGTCAGATTGAGCAAGATTTGAAATTCATTTTGGGTAAGGTAGTTCGGGTAAGGTAGAATGATGATCTGATGATGATAGGATATAGAAAAAAAATACATAGTAGGTACCTACCTATACCTATTTTTAGTATGCTTTTATTGTAACGTAGAGCCACCCAGTGTGACCAATTAAATATTTGAAATCATGCTAAAAAAAAGACTATGTTTAATTTACAGGGTCACACATTCCTAACACGGAAGATTAAAGGGATGCTAAATACTAAATAGCCGTGAGACTGAAAGGGACGGCATTATCTAACACGCAAAAAACGTGACACGTTTTTTGGTCAGCCATCTTGTTGACGTGTTAGGAATTTTGGGAAAGCTTTCCTTTCAGACAATTATTTATTTATTTTGTATAACTGATTGATGTATTGTTGGTTTAATTTACTGAAACTAATAACCATTCTTATTTCACATGTTTTAAATCAGAAAAAGAATTCTTTTCAAGTGATTGTAGAGATGCTGTTCGCCGGAACTTGTGTTTGTTTCCGTTTTACGTATCTATAATTATGGGTAGAACATCCATGACACTTTAGGCGTCTGATTTGTGATCTCATTCTTACGCCTTTATTAGCATTGACTGCGGACAAACGGATCTCTCTGTCCCGTCTCGTGCAAAAATGCGCGTGCGTGATGGTGTAAATGCAACATAAGAATCATGCTTAACATTTTTTTGAAATCAAAACCGGATAAAAACTCTATCAATTAATTAATTAAATCAAGAGAAGCAGTTTTTCAGTAAAAATATGATAAATATTTCACACAAAATATCTAGGTAGGTATATATATAAAAATGTATCGTGGTGTATCCGAACTTGACTTGAAAAAGACTGGACCAAATAGGATATTTCCTTCTGGGGGCTTGTTCGTGTTTGCTTCTCGAAGGTTTAGGAAAAAAGAAAAGTTGGAAAATTCTCAACAGCTTCTGATGATATTTTTATTGATTTTTCGAGTGAAATAGTTTATTTTTACGAAATTTAGGAAATCAGTTCGAATAAGAATGATTGAAAATCGTTCGCGACAATCAGAAGAGATCACCAAAGCTTACAATGAGCAAAAACGATTGAGAAGAAGAGAGAAGTTCGGCAAAGTGATGAAGCAAGATCACAACGTCCGACTATTGAACGACAACGTCGACAACAACAATTTCTTCCGGTGAACAATGAACGTACAGCCTTTCGATAAGAGCCAACTATTAAATACAGTGCGCACGCATCAGTTCAATTCGGTCAGATGTCTGTTGTTTGTCAGCATCGCAATGCAGCAGCTAAATTTAAGAAAGAACCGCCTAGATTGCGTTGCGCGAGCGGCAAGGTGAAACTGCCAGAGTTGCGTCCACCACCAAAGCCATTGCGCAAGCTGCTTTGCGGGGAAATCCTTATTCGAACAATTTCTTGGAATACATCAAGATGCACAACGATTGTTTTCAAATGACGTCTTTTGGTGCTGAAATTGTAAATGAAGGAAATAACAGTCCAACATTCAAGGTAATTTCACCAACATCAGCGATGAATGCTTATTCAGCAACACCACCAAAATACTCGATAGTCGATACATCACGATGTAACACAAACTTGATTTTATTCTATTTTCGATAGTTCATAATTTTGGCTTAACCAAAATCCTGTTAGTTTTTCCTGCTACAGAATGAAATCATGCTAAAAAATAAGCGTGCATGATTTGAAAAAAAAGATGCTGAAAATAAAAAAAATTGGTCACTCTGGAGCCAGCAAATGTCGTGAAGTAGGTAGGTAGGTTCTGGAATTCAAACTTTCTGGCAAGCTGCCATTCAGCATTGTAAATTTATGAAATCTAACTTAAAAATTTAGTTAAATATTGTTAGCAAAGTTTTTTGGAAGTGATATTTATATTAAATAACTAAAAACAATAAGCAGCCTGCAAACATGATAACTGATTCAAACACAATTTCATCAATTTAATTTAATAACTGAAAAATAACAATGAGTTATTGGACACCATTGTTTTTTATAGCAATAACTTTTCAGTTTTAGAATTGAACCTAAGCTACGCTGCTTAAAACATACTTTAATAGCAAACAACTGCAATTATTTCAACATATAAATACTAAAACACTGATCAATCATGTCCGTTTTAGAGCATTTGAATAAATAAGAAGCAAAAACGCTTCAAGTAACTTTTATTATGCTTATTGCAGTTGATGGCAGCTCGCCATTGGCAGCACAATATTGGATTATTAATCCGAATGACAATTCGCTACATACCATTACATGACATTTTACGAAAGAATCTTCTAAAATGTTCCATGTTTAATCGAACAGACCGAAACCCATATCGTCGTCATAATCTCCTTCTTCCACTTCTGATTCCTCCCTGATGGCAGCAGCAACTACAGCAGCGGCGCCGAGTTTGCTAGGATTCTTGATGTATTTCTTGATGGTGGCTTTGCCGAACTCAACTCAATCTCAATCTCGAAATTATGTCGCTTTGTGAAAGTGACATAAAGCCAAATTCTAGCATTTGGTGTTATGATACTTTGAGAAAGCGTCATAAGGCCAATTTGGATTTATGACACTTTCATGACGATACATTAGTTCGGATTTATGACTCCTAAGTATATAAATGAACGGAAAAACCTGAAACTAACATGGCTTAGTACAATAAAACTCGTGAGAATTTTAGAAATGGTGTAAGGTACTTTTTTTTGATTTATATGGAAATATATCTACTCGATTCTTTGGGCATTTTGTTCTGTAACAAATAAAATTTACTGTTATTTTCGCAAAGAAAAAGTCTAAAATACTTGAGAAAAAAAATTTGCGCAATGGTGGGATATACAACTTCCAAACTAACAGCGGCCAAACTGGCAACACCAAACCGGAACTTGGCACGCAAATCCTCGGACTTGATGTCCAAAATCTCAGGTGAGAAAATGGAACCAGAATCGTAGACTTGCTTGATTACCAACCCGTAAGAGAACGGAGAAAGTTGCAACAAATTGAGCAATGTAGCGTTTGAGGCGCTGACCTATCGCCAGCCTTCAAAATGTGCGCATCGTACATGATTTCAATCGTTCCCCTTGAAATCTTCGTTGCTATGTAAATCGAACCGAAGAAAGCTGTCTTGTCGGCACGAGCTGGAGCAAGCGATTTGCTCTCCAACAGCTTGTCACGGTTTTTCGCAGTGATCGTCCTTGGTAAAGCCGAATCCGACACTTTCCAACTGGTTGTAAGTCTCTAAATGTCCACGGATAGCCTTACGGATCAAGGTGAGGTTCAGATGCTTTGCATTTGAAGGGAACCCATATTGTCGATTCCGACGATAAAACCATTTGGGTATTTGTCGAACAATTGCTAAAAGAGAAATAATAAATTTACAGTATAGTGAAATTTTAACAGAGTCTACTACTTGAATATGAGGGGGTTCACTAATCGCAACACTCGGGTTCTATTATATTTATCATAGACAAATCATACTATGGTTTGTCTATGATATACTTATCTTGAGCGTCCAGACTGGCTGCTTTGTTTTTTTTTTTTATAAAAAGAAGAAGACATTCTCTGAATGCGAAACTTATGTGGATGGTATGTACTTACCGCGACTTTAAGGAGATAGTTGGCTTTATAAGCAGCTTTGTTCTTCCTAACCATTTAGAATCGCGGGAGAGCTTAATAATTGGAAATACAAAAATATTCAGTAATTGACCGGAATCATAATTTGTTAAGAAACATAAGCAGGTAAAACCAAGGATCTGTTGTAAAATAAAAATGCGACAAGCAACTAACTCACCAAAAGCACACAAGTAAGGACTTTGACTGAGGTCCGATTTAAGGTAAATTTTTACCAAACCCTATTGTTTTTTTATAGATGTAGATAACGCATTTTGCAATGACCATATCACGGGTGGGCTATCTTTATTAATTATTACAGTCAAATATCAGATGTTATATTGGCAAACTTTTTTGAATAACAGCGGGAAAACTCCTCCGTTTTTTTCTTCTTATATGAGTCACATTTCACATAATGGCAACATACGAAATTGACTTCGCACATTTTTATTATTGTTAAACAAATTTCCGCAGTGTTTTCCTTCTTATTTCACATTGAATTATAAAAGTTTATAACCAAATTTCAACATAACGTAAACATAATATTAAAATCTGCAACTGGTGATAAGAAATTAATTGTTTGTGTCTCCTACCTACTTATTAAGGGATAGACTGTATCGGCACCCTTCCCCGGATCCAAGGATATACCACCCCGTTTCAATCGACTAGACACAGGAGGATTATAGCCATAGGCAAATCGCCATAAGTATTAGGCAGCAACAACTTACCCACTAGCATGTCCGGTCTAGTTATTACTCTGGCCTTCAACTGTCCCCCCCCCCCTCACGTGGTATCACAAAGGACCTACATTGATTTTGGTCTAAGTGTGTCTTTGCAGACAGCCACCTTACCTAACCTAACCTATAACCTACTTATTTACCAATAATTGTTGACGTTGACAGAAACTACTCTTTCCTACCTTACTTTTCGGTAAGGTAGTTCGGGTAATATTGTTTTTAATGGTTTAAAAGTTAATCTCTATTTTTAAAATGTATATGTAGATTAGTATTTTAGTAAAGGGACAACAATGGTGTAAAATTTAGTTATTAATATGTTACATAGTATTTAAATTTTTACAAACGACTATTTGCACTCTAATTGAGAAGTGGAGGATGTTGGAGGTGAATTGGAAACTTATTGGCAACCTGATTATAACATCTTGTACGTCCGCAAAAGGAAGCAGTGCCACTGTCCAATTTAAACAAGACTTGATTTATTTTTAGTATTTAAAGAAAAGTTGAAATGCTCTTTAAATATTATTATTATTATTAATTAGTTAGCTGTTAGCCCAACGAATGGACCTGCCAGTTAGCTTCTGTCGTGTTTGAGTAGCTGTTGAGTAGCTTTCTTACTAAATATTAAAATGTTGCTCTTAGATTGTTATGAATCATTAGCTATAGGTAGGATTATGGTGTAAGACGTATTTTTATTTTTCCGAAGTTTGACCTGGAATCACCGCTCTGTAGCCCGATATCCAACGCAGTAACCACTAACTCGTAAGGAAATATTGTAGAAGAAAATGCAAAGAGAACCTAAGACATACTTGTTACAATACCATTGGAATAGAATACCGTGTTCCTACCTCCTTTGCCAAATTTCAAAGAAGCGTTTGTCTTAACCGCTTCGAATCCTTCTTTGCAGTCTTTTCGCGGGTTATCGGTTTGTTTTCCATGTGCTGAGCTGAAATAAAACATAGAGTCCAATGGAAAACTACTTTAAAGTTTCAATTTCTTTAGTTAAAATCGGAGTGTATCCATAAGTAGTGATAAGTAAGTTCGATTGATTTCTTTCTGTTTTTGCTGATGGAGAAATCTCAGGTACCCGTAAATTATGTTTGGCAAGAAAATCAATTAGGAAAAACATATAGTGCAAACTAATAACTATGATAAGATTAGCAAATTATGTGGAGACGTTGAACTAAATAGGTAATTAAAATGATACATCATTTCTAAATACATATGTACTTACAGTAAAATTGATATTTTCGAAATAGTTGCGTCCTTAATTTTCAATTCAAATCACTGAACACGTTTATTATAGAAACTACGAAAAACTTATTTTAATCGAATATCACCCACTTGCTCTTCTTGCGACCTTATCCACCTTTAAATAATTGCAACCATATGTAGCTTACACAATAAGAAACTCCCACTTCATTTGCACTCGACATACGTCCATCGCAATATTCAGTTTATAACTCAGAATTCAAGTTAAAATTGGATCTTATTTAACACGAATTGTTTACTTTATATATAGTTTCTTTTTTCCAGCACACCTTCTCAAATGCTTACCTAATAAAATAACAAAACATCCCACCAACATTTTGACGAACGATAAAGTTTCGTGCGACCCAGTCGTGCATTTTATTTTTATTGCATAAGCTCCTCAATACAATTATTCTACAGCTTTTTCTAAAAAAAGAAGCTATGGTAAAGGCGTCGTCTTGGTACTAACTACAATCAATCAATAACAAAATCAGTTATGTAAGATTGCTCCTAGCATACTCATCTATTATCAGCAAAAGCTCACCAAAACTATGAACACCAAAGAGGACAAAGAGAACATAAACACTAACTAGAGTGTGGCTCTATGAAATCAGCTGCAACTTAATCTGTGATATTTCTGTATAATAAGCTTAAGTTCTGATTAGTGTATGGTGTATGTAATTGTTTAGTTATTCATTGATTTATTTATTTATTTATCTATTTAATAAATAACTTTAAATACTAAATAGTAACCAATGTATCCCCTCCCCAAAAAGCTCCAATAAAGAGCGTTGTCCCTGAAGGAGTTGGAAAATACCAACGAAACGTAGGGTGGAAAATAATGGAATATTAGTTTTAATAGACATACCTACACAAAATTATACTTGGTCAACGAAATAATCTTATCTTCAACATAGCTTAAATATTTTAGTCCGTCAAATTGACAGGAATTTTATGCTTTCGACTTTCTGTACTCATGTACACCTATCTCGTATACCTGAAGTGTTGTTTCTTAAAAATACCATTATACACCAAAACCTCGCTTTGCGTCGTTCCGATTTGCGTCGTTCCGATTTGCGTCTTTTCGAAGTTGCGTCATTTAAAAATGATCGTGGTTTCGAAGTTGGGACGATTTTATTTCAGTTTGCTTTTTTGTTATTCCTTTTTGTTAATTTTCTTTTTTGTAAAAAGGGGATTGTCCAAGATTAAGGCTAACGAATTTACACTTTACGTGAAGTCAATCATTTTGGAGAAATAAATATTAAGATAATTAAGGTTAAGAATCGTTATTTCAATTTGAGTCGTTTCGATTTGCGTCGTGTTTTTTCTGGTCCCAATAAACGACGCAAATCGGGGTTTTGGTGTACTGCACTTACAACTTCACGCACGCCTATTTTTGCGCGAGACAGACAGATAGATCCGTTTGTCCGCAGTTAATGCTAATAAAGGCGTAAGAATGAGATCACAAATCAGACGCCTAAAGTGTCATTAATGTTCTACCCATAATTAGATACGTACAACGGAAATAAGCACAAGTTCCGGCGACCAACATTTCTGCAATCACTTGAAAACATTTCTATTTCTGATTTAAAACATATGAAGTGAGTGTGGTAACTATTGTCGAAAAATGTAACCAACAATTCAACAATCAGTTTTAGCAAATAAATAAATAATAATTGTCCGTTCATTACTTACGGAAGCCATTTGGTTTTGAACGCAAGCGAAATTTCGTAAGCCATCTCTATTAAAATATTAGCTGTTTTTCATTATCAGCGTGATCTGATCCGGATCAGATCACGAAAATAAAACAAAACGGATCATTGAAAAGTTTAATTTTGGAATTGTGGCAACAGTTGCTTTCAAAAAGAAAACAGATAGTTCAGGGTATTTCCAACTTCATATTGCCACCAGCCATATTGCAAATATTCTTCTCAACGTGGCGTCACACAAGGCACATGTCATTTCACTTGCAAAGTCGGGGGTGCTACCATATTTGAATCAAATTTGCATAATTCTTCTTTTTAAATATATTTTTGTGAAACAAATTTAGTATTTTATGTTCAAATATGCAACACATGAACAATATTTTGCTGCTACCGCTTGAGTTTATCTTGGCATATTAAGGTGTGTCCAGACCACCGAAACATTTCAGAAATGTTTATGAAATGTTTCTGAAGCAAATCGGATAGATTTTATAAATATTTATAAAAGATTTCTGAATTTCATTGATAAGCAGGATCATGTGCTGTTGTTGTAGGTGCATGTAAATCGATGATCTATATGGATCATTGCTAAGGTTCCCATATTTGTTTCGCCAAAATACAGGATAAATTGGAAAATATTATGTCATTTAATTATATTTATATTTTCATTTATATATTTTTTTATTTTTAATTTTATAAATAATTAACTAATCTTCAACCTCTTCGGAATACTTTAAACTCGATTGGATTTTTCTAAGCATTTCTGGTTGTGTTTCTAATCAGTTAAAAAATTCCAAGCAACTCATTTTTAAATTTATTTAACATAATTTTAAACTCTGGGAATCTTGAATAGGGAGTTGTGAGTTTAAATGATGCCTGCATTGGATGACAGGGTTTTAGTAGGAAAATACAGGAGTGATATATTGGCATGAAAAACGGGATAGTCCTGCGATATACAGGATAGATGGAAACGTTAATCATAGCTGATAATAAAAAATAGCTATTAACATGCTGAACTTTCCCATAAACGTAAACAAGATGGCCGATGCATCATAAGCTTATGTGGTATTCGTCTGAGCGCTCTCAGAAGCCCGTATGACACTACATTTTTTCAGCTTTTGAAATGAAACTAGAGCAGTACGTACAATTAGAACGAAAATTCCCGATAGGAGTGTGTACGTACGCACCAACTTTATTAATGTATTCAAATCACATTTTTCAGTTGCTGGCAGCTTTTTTTTGACATTTCAAGATTATTTATTGCTACCCCTTTCGTAATACACTCTCTCTTTTACCCACCGCTGACTTTTTAACATTATTTTTGCACGTTTGCAAATCTGGATTTTTTCTCAGATTTGCTTCAGATTTACCAATAGTACGTTTGAGTTTGACAACTAGTGGGGTTTGTTTACGTTTTCGTGAAATTTTTCAACTGAAAAGAAACGAATTGCATCGGGTTGATCTATTTTTTGTAAATTATTTATGTACAAATGTTTAGAAATCAATCTGGGCCGAGCATTTTGAATTTGTTCATATAAAATTTAACCAGTGAATGGAAAACGGTTAGAAAAGTGTCGAAGGCTACACATATTCCAATCGCAGAAATATCAACACAAATAAGAGCTAGTGACGTTTTAATGTTCGATAAGACACACAAAATCTGAAATCTGAGAGCGAATCTGAAGAAGCCCAATCGAATACCACATTAGTATGTACGGATACGCTGTTCGAGCCGTTCGAGCTAAACTGAATTTTTGTTGCTCTCCAACTTTCTCTTCAAACATTAGCTGCAATTTTACCAACATTTTAAGGCTGTGAATGTGTCTCAGAAAACAACTGTTCTTTGGAAAAACGTACTTCAAAAATTCAGTTCTCTCATTTTTTAACCATTTCATGTCGTTTTCCATTGGCAAAAAAAACGTCCGGGAGAGTCCGGAATCGAAAAAATCACTTCTGAGTTCTGAGTTCTGAAACCTTTCCATTGGCACAACAAATACTCTTCTGGTGATTCTGAGAAGAGAATCCACTCAAGAAGCACTCACACAAGTGTAATTTATGTATTTTATACAAGTCAACTGACAGCAGCCGTGGACTATGGATTCTTTCAGAAGCAGTTTTGTTGTTCCATTGGATTTCAAAATGAGATCAGATTCTAGATGGGTCACGTTGAGGAAGTCATTATTAAAAGCTGATATCATATCAAATTTGCCGACCTATTACATTTTGCAAGATACTTGAAGTACATTCTAAAACAAAAGTTTGATTATTTTAGCTCGAGCTGCGAACCACTCGGCTAAGGGGATTCGCTTAAATTTAGCTCAGCTAAGTTTTGGAGAGAATTTTGCATGGGAGCTTAAGTTTAGCTCGAGCTGGTCCTTTGAATGGAGCGGTGCCATGTGATTCTTCACTTAAGTGTAGTACGCTGCTCGAGCTAAACTAAATTTTATCTGGTCTCCAACTTGTCTCTCCAAACATCAGCTAAAGTCCTAACTCAATTTTGACAAAGAGAATTGTCATAGAAAACAGCTGTTCTTTGAAAAAACTTAATTAAAAAATTGAATTCTCTCTTATTTCTATTATGTCTGATTCTAGGTACTTCTCCTCCAGGTAATAATTAAAAGAGCTCATCCTTGCATACTTTTCCGCAACAGAACAACAAATATACAATGATCTGTCACAATTTATCTTGGGAAAATGTGCCGACCCATTAAATGGGCACGCTAAATTTTGACAGAAACATGAAGTACATTCTGAAACAAAAGTTTGATATTTAGCTCGAGCTACGCACCACTCAGCTAAATGGGTTCGCTAAAATTTAGCTCAGCTAAATTTTGGAGAGAATTTCGTATGAGAGCGAAAATTATCTCGAGCAGCGTACTATGCTTTAACCATTGTCAATCAGTAGCGTCTCTGTTGTTTTGGAACATTCGTGAAGTTGGCAAACAGGCAAACAAACGGGACGACCGAATTTGTTTCCTTCCAATGTTTAAGTTTACTTTTAGATCCGATTTTAACTGTGCGTGAAGGGCCAATCGCTTTTTTAACACGATCATCAATTTGTATTTTATAGAGCTTTTAAATAATGAAATAAATACATTTAGTAGAAATCTACGTACTTGTATGGCATTAAAATACGTGGTGCTAAGTACTTATAAGTATTTATCGTAGACATCCGTCATTGCCTACTATTAATTTTATGAATGAAATGGTTTTCCTGCTTAGTAGCTCTGACATACTAAAGCCAATACACGGTTAAAAATAGATCGGTAAATAATATGTGCGATTGGTGTCTCAAATAACCTGCTGTATACATGTGTAAGACCGCAAGAGACGCAAAATGATTGAATTTCATCGACAGAATATTATAGTACAGACGTACGATTTGTGTAGCAATTCAGACAACTACTTGCTAATTTTACATCATGTTTAAAAACCTTTCTGTCACAATGCGTTAAATGTGGCAAGTAATGCATGGGTTAAGGTTCTTAAGGTACTGGCACGCTATATAAGGAGAGCGTACATTTTTTTTTTTGACGATCGATAAAGTAAGCTCAAAGAAAGCGGGCTATCTAACAGAAGGGCAGTGCCATTTTATATTCCATCCGAACGGCTGAATTGAGAAGTTTTCCCAGGACAGTTATACGTTCGAATGTTTGTCAGGTATGAATTGTGTTCCCTTGCCTTATAGTCAATCAAAAAAACTACTATAAGTCCACAGTTACCATCTGGCTAAGGGATACAAAGTGAAAATTTACTGTACACATATTGGTAAAGGTATATGCGAAAAGCCATCTAAGTACCCAAAGTCAATGCCCTATTGCTACATAAACTTAAATTTCAACGTAAAGACAGTCTACAACCCTTTTTCACCTTTGCAGACAAATGACACCAACTCGTTGTTACTTACGCATTCGTTAATAATTTACATAAATATACGTAGGGTAGGTGTACCAGTACCCGGCCAGTCACTAGTATCCGGCCATTTTGCGTTAAATAGTTGATAATAAGTAATTTAATCGTCATTTTCATTGGCGAACAATTTGGGGCCATTATTTTTGACCTATCTAACGTGCTGGTAAAATTTGACAGCTGTGAACATCACTAATCTGCTGAAAAAAATGCGCAGTCTATGTAGTTCGTCAAGGAAGTGAAAAGTGCGTTTTAGAGTTCAAGAGAATTAGTGGAGGTATCAAACGAAAAACGCAAGATTCAGTGTTTTTTGTATATATTTACCAACTCGTTTATTGTTTTTCCGTTAAGTTATTTAATTATTAATCATAAAATGTGAAAAAACAAGACATTTTTATTTTTATTTAAGTATTGGATGGTGGCCGGTTACTAGAACCTTATTTTTTGATGGTGTTCTAGTGTCCGGCCAAGGCGACCCTACACAGTCTTGCAGGTCTCCTAGCGCAGGCTTAAAGGGATATACCTATATACGAGCAAAAAGAACCAGCAAGAAAAAATCTATGCAATCGAAAAGACAAAAGATGCCAGACTACAGAAAAGGAAAAGAAACAACGAAGATGAACTGATTATTAAACTATATACATACTCGTACCTACCAATTTTTAAAATTTTTTTTTGACTAGTTTACAAAATTGTATTTAACTGAACTATAATGCATACATATGTATATAAAAAAAAGTATTTTTATTAAATAATCGATTTCATTCGGGTTTCTTTTTGTTTAATTTACTTTGTAATTGAAGTTTTTCAAAAGCAGAAATAACCCGGCTGGATACTCGTGCAAAAGTGGCCGACTAATGAATTTTGCTGCCCGGGTACTGGTGAAATTTAACTTCTTTCAAAAAATTTATTTTAATTTTAGATGCAATAACCAAATTATACTCAAGTATTTTTTCTACCAAAATTGCCTTTGAAGTACAAAAAAAAAAAAGAAAAACCTTGTTTAAGTGGCCAGGTTAATTAGTTATCACGGATCAAAGTACGAAAAAGTGTTAGGTGGCCGGTTACTGGTACATCTACCCTATACAAGGCAATTTGGAAATTGAGGTCTAAACACCTCAGTTGATTGTGCGATTTTATATATATACATTATATATATTTTTTTTTTAATCTTAATTTCTCTTCAGCTTTACCTTTGGACCACAACAGTATCGGATATCGCTTGCTTACTGTCACCAATCAGAGTTGATCATTTGAATCGATCGCATAACTCCCTTGTTGAGTTCATTTGGTGAGTTTCTTTGCTGTTTCATTCTGAAAAATTAAAAATCCTCGCGCTCATCATTCAGTGTTGCTTTAGATCGCTATCGATAACGGTTATAAATGTGAGCCTAAGAATAATTTTAAACCTATCAAAGTTAAATCTCCTTTCGAAGGAATAAACTGTAACTGTACATTTTAAGGAAGGCCATTGGAAGGCGAACAATTGGTTACGGCATGTTGGTAATTGGATACCTAATATGCCCCATGATGGGTGTAAGTCTCATCTCGGAGGAGTCGTCTTCGTTGTGTGTTTTCTTTTTGTGCTGGCCTTTCGGGGCGAATGCAAATAGAGTTTTAAGTTTGAAAAATAATATAACCCATGTAAGCGAAACTCTGATGAAACTGTGACGAGCATCCCATCTACGCGATGTGTAACTCTAGATGCGTTGCTTAGAAATTTCGTCGCGCTTCAGTCAATGCCCATGTCCGAAAGATCGAATGTACTAGAGTGGAAAAGTAAAATACCTCTCTCCAAACGGACTCGTCATTGCGTCGGAGATCGGAGTGACAATTATTCTATCGGAAGACCACCTAACACACGTATATGTAAGCAGTACGCAGGAAAGGGACAAACAAAACAGCCAAGTGTGGGGGTGATAAGTGGGCAAAATCTTTTGTAAAAGATTCCTCAGCTGTAACTGGTTTTTCACATTTAAGCTCTGCACTGGCATTTCATATCACCAGTTGGATTCAGTGTGCCAATCTACGATGGATAACAACATGCAACTGCCGCACCATAAATAAGCTCAGCAAAGTGATTTTCTAAGTGATCAAGTGTAAAGGATACAATAAGGACACGCGAAAGTATTCATAATGAAGAACTGAGATCGGTTGGTGGATAGATGAATTAAGTGCGTTTGCAATTCTAGCACCATTCGAAATCAGTGCTTTTGATTGAAATATTCATCAAATACGAGTGTTTTTTTTTTTTTTTTATTGTGTGACACTTTACTTTTTGATCAAACACAAACTTATTTAAACGCTTTTAAGGCTTCCCTTGACGAACTTTAATCTGAACTGTGTTGCCTTGTGCTTGTGTGTATCGGTACTTATTGTAACTGAGGTGCCGATTACTATTTAGAAAATGTTAATGGGTGTTGGAATAGTACTAAAGCCTTTGAAATCTTTGCTCGATGTGGCCGATTTTGATAACTTCTCCTCGCCCACGTACACAAATCCGTTGAGGAATTTTATGTTTTAAGGAGTACAGTATTCCTATTTATTGTTTTTATTGCTAACCACTCCTTGTGGTTTCCTGTAGTTTTGTAGTTATTATTTTGTTTGCTAGATATCCACTAGGATGTGATGAAATGATGCATGTGGAGTTTGTATTTACTCCTAGGTAGGTAGGTAAATTAACTTTTTAACTATCTTTTTCGAAACTGATACCTAGTTTCGATTGTTCTTCAAACGTTCTGAAAGCCTTAATTATGACCGCTATTGTCGATAGTGTAGCTTATGTCGTTTTCCGAAACAGTATTTTTTTCAGATTTCATGTTCCATTGGCCCCAAAAGAAGCCATAGCGATTTGCGAATCTCGATTTCTGAGCGAGATTTACACCTACTTACACTAGCACCAACAAATTTATCAAACTTAAAGTGTGTTATTATCTACTTACGTTTTTAGACGACAAGTCTGTGAAAAATAGAGAAAAATTTACATTTGGCCGCTGCATTGGATATCAACAGAAATTGAATAGATTTTTATAAACTCAAATTTCAATTCAAGAACAGCTGACTTTTAAAACACGCACCACCACAAATGCAAAGAAATGCAAAATCTCGTTTTGTGTTCCAATCGAGAGCAAAATCTGAAAATTTAAATAGAAAACGACATTAGATCATCTAAATAATGATCTTCTTTTCAAAATTGGTCGGTCGTCTATATGGTATTCGATTGGGCACTCTCCGAGCACGTTTTTTTGCTTCACATCTTTTTATGTTCGATTGGTATGAAAAATTTCAGATTTCGATTTCATGTGTCTAGCTACTAAAGGGTGATTTTTTAGCTGGTTTGGTTTTGGCAACACTGGTTTTGACAGCTGACGTGTGTTTAGTACCTTGTGTCACTGTCAAACAGCTTCAGTTTGGTTTGCAATTTAAACATGGATCGTCTTACAAATGAACAACGCTTGCAAATTATTGAATTTTACTATCAAAATTCGTGCTCGGTTCGAAATGTTCTTTTTCGCTTTTTTATCGAAAAATTGTGTTCAGCGATGAGGCTCATTTTTGGTTGAATGGGTACGTAAATAGGCAAAATTGCCGCATTTGGAGTGAAGATCAGCCAGAAGCATTGCAACAGCTACCAATGCATCCCGAAAAAGCCACTGTTTGGTGCGGTTTATGGGCCGGCGGCATTATTGGGCCATATTTCTTCAAAGATGATGCGAATCGCAGCGTTACTGTCAATGGTGAACGCTACCGAGCGATGATAACAAACTTTTTTTTGCCCGAAATGGAAGTTCTTGACTTGCATGATATGTGGTTTCAACAAGACGGTGCCACATGCCACACAGCACGCGAAACAATGGCGCAATTGCGAGGCGAGTTTGGTGAACAGTTAATTTCACGTTTCGGGCCGGTCAATTGGCCGCCTAGATCGTGCGATTTGACACCATTAGATTATTTTTTGTGGGGGTATGCCAAGGCTAATTTGTATAGGGACAAGCCCGCTTCGATTGACGCACTGGAAGCCAACATCCATGCATTCATTCGTGAGATACCGGCCGATATGTGTGAAAGAGTATGCCAAAATTGGACTCAGCGGATGGGCTACCTGAGACGCAGCCGCGGTCAACATTTGCATGAAATTATCTTTAAACATTAAATTGCAAGGTTCAAACTATCGATTCAAATAAATATTTCATTCATTTTTTCGATTTTTTTGTGTTTTTTCGTTAAAAAAAGTTCTAAACCTCTTAAAAAATCACCCTTTATTTGTTTTTTGTTTTTTTCGTACCAATCGTACTAAAAGCGACCTAGAGCAAAAAGTGATCTGAGAAGCAGAAAGAATAACGCATTAGCACGGCATCACTTTTTTACGCTGTTTCTCAAAGTGTGAAGTGTCATCCACCGGCTCCGGCGTTCGGCATTCAACAACTTGACAGACTTCTTCAATCTATTTTGTTGTTTCTTCGGAATGTAATTTCTTATTTTTGTGAAAAGTTTTTAATTTTTATAGAGCTTCTGTAGAAACCATGGATACTGAATCGTTTCAACAGCAAGCATTAGAAGTCCGCCAACCCGATACGGACTTTGATCCAGCATATGTACCACAAAATGGTGAGGAATTTCTAATGAAAGTAATTTACGAGAGAAAGCGTTGTCCTGCCGTTATTGTAAAGCTGCCACAGGGTAAGCACTTGCAGCCCAACACCGTTACAGTTCCAGAAATCAACGAAATGGTAACCATGTGCATTTTTACTTAATATTTACTTTAGCATTAAAGATTTATTGTGCAGGATTCAGTCAGCGATATTTCGCCAACATCTTTGCGACCCACAATACAATGGAAAGATGCACAAGCAGAAGATTTCATTGGAATAATGTTAAAAATTGACAGCATGAGGAACAAAGCAGAGCTTCAGGATTCCTCGGAGAATACAAACTTTCCCCTTGCCGATGATGAAAACGAATGGGAAGCCTTTTGTCGCAAGAACACACCACTTTTAAGTACAATTCTTCGAATCAATCAGCGTTCACTAGAGAAACTCTTGGAATTCGAGTCAAATTGGTTGTGTGACGATGAACAAGAGGGCACTGTTGTTGATTTGTGCGCAAAAGACGCGTGGTTAGGATCATGGATCTATTCAAGTTTGGCGTGCCTTCGTATGCCTTTAGAGCCAGATGTGCATAGTATTCTAAGGGATATAGCTAGAACCTGCATTAGGTTGCGAAATAAGCTTGGACCCGACGACATGGAAAAGGCTGTGCCATACAACTTATTTATTCTCATCATTTGCAAGGCTTTTGATCAGCTAGACTTGGCAGAATTTATTTAAATTGAAAGACCTGACTAAATAAACAAACTTTCCAGTATTTACAATTTTTCTTTATTTTAGACTATTCGTACTTGGAGACTGTTAGAAGTTGATTAGGGGATCGAACGCTTTTTTGTAGGAAAGGCAGATTGTGCAATTTCTCTGGTGATCCACGGCATCTGATGGATTATTACTGAACGCGTGGGAACATTTACCCAGATCCGATTCTGAGAGAAGGCCGTATGAGTTGTTGGTAGTAGAGCTAGAAGATTAAGAGGAAATTAATTCTTTAGAATAATAAACACTGAGGAGTTATTTGCGAAACAAATAACCCAAAAGTGGTAATGTTTTCATTTTGACTAGAGTTCCAAAACGCTCGCGAATGGTCAATCTGATTCACAGTTGTAAAATTATATAAGTTAAATTTCCAGCAACTATTAGGTTGTCCTTCACGTTTCTTACCTCGAACATGATGATATCCTTCGAGACTGTAGTCTTGATCCATCGCGTGACAAAATTGAGTCCTTACTTGATAAGCAGTGGTCAATCGTCTGACTTCTACCTGTTAAGACTGAGTTTCCTGAACTTGGTTTTACTTCCTGTGATCTAAAAAAAATAATAATAATAAAAGCGTTGCCACCCAATTGCTGTTTTTAAGTCAATAGGTATATTACCCATAAGTCTTAGAATGGCAAACCGATTTTTGTCTCCGTTGTTCATAGTCCCTTTCGCCGTGAAAATGTGAAGTATTGCAAGGAGGTCTTTTTTGAAAACTGGGTATCAATACTGAACTTCCGATTATGCTGCATGCATCTCTGGAGCACATACGGTCTTGGACGAGTGTTCGTGCTGATATTTCTAGTTTTGGAGAAATAATTCCCTAAAAAAACATTTAAGTTGATCTCATGCAAAATGATGTGTGTTGAAAAATCAATAAAAGTGCTGAAGTGATGTTGCTAAGAAAGGAGCATATTTCTGTATCCATGCACCTGACACGCTGAAACTTACCGGAAATGACTGTGAAGGATTCATAAGTATCTGCACGTTAACATTATGGAAGCACGACAGTTTGGGCATTGGTGGATGCATTACATCAGCTAGCTTTCCCATGAAGTACGCCAACCGTCGTCCATTTTGCCAGAGCGTAATTTCAACGCTTTCCGCTCCCAAGACCTGTTCCAGTTCTGACATACATTGCACGGTTTTAAAATATCCCTCCATTAAAAATTGATCATGACAGAGTGCTGGAAATCGGGGTTCCATAGCACCAGTTTTAAAAAAGTATCCTAGAGTCTTTATTGTCGCTTCCAAGAAACCATTGGAACAAAGCCAAACGCCAGGGCATGTTATCTAACAAAAAAGGAAAATATTATGGGTTTTGGCATCACAAATGAACCAAACTAACAGCGTGAAGTTCGAGAACGATTTTCACGTAAAAACGTTTCCGCGTTCTCACTCTCATCCTATTATAAGCAGTCGTTTACAAGAAAATTACAACAAATGAAGGCAGGATACTTATAGAACACAACAAAGCTAATATCGCGGTCAAGGTTACTGTTGAATACTAAAAAGGAATAGCAATCGATTTGGACTTTAATGAGGGGCCGTTGCGATGGATCTGTGTTGTCATGTGCTTGCGGGATATAACTTTTAAGGAGTTACCGGTTTTTAAAGCACGTGACCGATGAAGTGTTGCTTATGACGTTAAAGCTTTGTGTGCGGACATGAGTCGTCGTTGATTTAATGGTTACAGGTATCTCTTCTCCTATGGACTTTTATAAGCTAATTTTATTGAAATGTATATTGAAAGTAGGTACATGATGTTTATTCTAGAGATACCTAACGGTTTTTACGTATGGCCTAAAGAACTAGAACATGCAATCAGACCTAATTAATTGAGTGTCCTAAGCGGACTCCTATTCCCATATTTAGGACTAAAACCATTAAGTTCATACATAACCTACATTGCTGCTCATTGCTATTAGTTCAGGGTCTGCGCTAGCTCATTGATTATATCGCCGTAACAATTTATAATATTGAAGACCTTCTTCAATAGATCTGCGAACAATTTTATGTGTACAATTATAGATGGTCGGATTACTGTAAAAGAAGTACACAACAACAGCCATTAAGAAGGTTCCGGAGTCTTTCTTTGCCTTGTATGTCATTGTCTTTTTCGTTGTCCGTAAGAATTTCAGTAATTCTAATAACTGGTAAACTATGCATCACCATTTGATTTACACACACACACTTGAACAACGACCATCCCACATACATATTTCAATGTGTTAATTGAGCCGAGTGCTTTTCATTAAACGGTTAATATTTCAAATTTACTACTCGAGGTTGTATTTATGAACATTACATCAAGCACCATGAACTGCTAAATAGGCTTACCGCTTACCCTTACGACCTCAATTCGAAGTAAGCCAATCGTTTTGAATACGTGCTTCTATGATTCATTTAAACATAATCTATAATCTAAACGGGTCAAAACTTCCAGAGTGGCAGAAACCCCACAGCACTTCCTATAGAAAAAGTTTATAATGAACTCGATAGATTATCTTCTTATATATAAAAAGGCAAAGCCAAATAGTTAAGAACCACTTTCACTGCCTTAAACACAACAAGCTTGATTTTTTTGTTGGGAAGATTATGCAGAGATGCAATGCTGTGTGTAATTTGTTTTCCAATATTTTGTGTATACGCCAGGTTACTACAATGGTAGAATTTCTACCACTGGGCGAACTCTAGTGGGTAATTAAAAACACCCGCAGACATTACCGAATAAGTTCCACACATTTGTTTATCCTAGATTGTTTTAACGCACAATAAAACTCCTTGCAATACTACTGTTTGATGCCCCTAGCCATTGAATAACTTTTCACGACTAAAAACGAAAACTGTAGAGTATCCTCTTTCCTGGTCAACACAATTCAATATATTGATTTCGTTGCGACACACTAACTTAATTTTCTAGTGTTTTACCTGCTTCCATTTTATGACTCTTTTGTGGCACATCACGCTATACCCTTTTTAAAAACTTTCCCACAATATGAGTGGACGACAGGAATCCAAATTTATTAAAAGGGATGTGCTCTGTGTACTTAAAATGACGTCCTCGAAAATAACTCCTCGGTAAGAAGGAACATTTTAAAGGACTCATATTGCGTGATAAATCTTTAATGATATGTGTGTGACACTAATTGAATTTTTTTTGTGGTTAGAATTTTCACAGTGGCTAGGAATGATCCATTCATTCACTTTCTTTTATTTTTTTGTGAGATGGTACATATTTATATATATAATTATGCCATTTTTATGAGGACATTATTTCACTCCCTATTTGTACTTAGTTCTCTTCTGCCAACGCGTATGAGATCTGATTAAATTTGACTATTACACGCGGATAGCCTCAATTTTAAGGAGAAATTTAAGTGCATAAAATAGGGCAGTATTCGAAAGGTTCAACAGGCGCAGTCGCTCATTGGTTATATTTTTTTTTGATCATCTGATTAAAATAAACTGTATTTGTGTTCAGTTCAGCACCCGCAGGAATTCCGGCACCTTGAGGTCTGCATCCTCTGAGGAGATCGCATTATCATTCGACTTTGTTGGAGTATGGTAACATCTTGGATAAGGTTATTTATAGATGGGGCGTCTTTTGCTGATTGATTTCTCTTATACCTACGGGAACATGATTTAGTGAATTAACAAAAACTCCTTGAAGTATTAAGTTGGTTTACTTTTTTCTCGCGACATGATCTTGCCATGCATTCACATCCGATATTCCGATCCACTTTAGCAATATGAACTGTTAGGGTAGAATAGTAAGCTTCAATAAAGTTGGAGTACAAGTCAGTCAAAAAACCTTAATTGATGCAAGTAAAGACAACAAAAATCATTTAGAAAAAAAATCGGCTTCTCACAATAATTTATTTTATTTCTGCACATTCCATTAAGACACATTTTTATAAATCCATTCAAAGTAAGAAATAACGAAATCTGGTTCCTCGCGAACATATAACTCGACTCCTTTTCTGGTACTGTTTACAGATCCATTACGTCCCATTCTTCATTTAAATAATGCATAATGGCCTGAGGGTGAATCTTTTCACCAAAAACCTCGACCAGTATCTCGACGACTCGTTTCTGAATGGAAGTGACCTGACTAACTGGGCAGTAATCATCCTCCGAAGAACGTGAAATGGTCACAACCACCGGTGGACAGGGCAGGTTCTGAATAAACTCTTTAAAGCGCTTGTAGTGTACCTCCAACTCCTCATCGGATGACACATGATTCGGAAGACCATCGGTATCGGCGGTACAACCAGCATCATACACTAACGACCATTCAACTTCTTCCGATGTATAGTGCTTTTTCACACTAACTACGAGTGCTTGCAAAGCAGCGTATGTGTCCTCTGCTATGGCAGTGTTTTCGAATCCTTCTAATGACTTGTGCTCGTCAATGTATTCGAATGCTACTTTGAGTTCTTCCATTTGTCGGCGACGCCGTTTTGATGACTCAAGTGACATTTGCACCTTGTCATACTTGAAAATCTTCCTTAGTTGTTCATAGCAGTTAGCTTTCTTGTAGACATCAAGGAATGGATTCTTCGTACTGAAGAAGTCTAAATCAATGTCCAAGATGTAGCGATCCAATTGCAATGGCTCGACCCCATCATCGATGTTGTATACTTCAAAACTTATATCTTTCGGTGACTCTAGGTACTCCTCTTCACAGTAGTTTCCCTCAGATGCAAAATAATCCACCGCCATGTCGACATACATGATGTCCTGGTGTTCGCCAATTTTGAAATTATACTTTCCAACGGGAATTTGTGAGCACCACGAGTTCTTTAGCCATATCAAGTGAGTGAATTGTCCCGCGTATAGAGTAGGCATAATCCAATTCTCAATGGAGAGTTCGTTGAGTAGAAAGTCCTTGTTCTCAACACAAGATGCTGGGATATTCTTCGAAATAACCATATCCGGATGGGAATCGAAATGAATCAGCGTATTATTGGTTAAGGGCAGGTGGCGGGATCCGAAACACCGGTAAATAAATTCGAGCACATCGTTGTGGTAGTCAACTACGAAGATGGGGATTTTCTTGAATTTGCGAAGCGGCTTTGGTTCTAATTTGGATCGTTTTTCCTCTGGTTCCATTTTCTCCTTTAAATCCATGTTCGTTTTGGAATAAAAATGACCCAAGGAGTTGAGGATTTACTGTAAATTACTGAAGCTTTATAGCGCGACCGAAGAATTATAAACAAAACTGTTGGGAACAAAGAGTGCAGCTGACATAACTGTCAAATTCGGCTGCTAGACAATCGGACTTGGAACTAAAAATTACCGACATCTATCGTTGAATAGACTTTTAGTGGATTTGTCTCATTCCAATTAGGATTTAGTTCATTCTTTTTGGGAATATCCGGTAGCCATTAGAGATACCAGTTCTGAAAGTGAATACAAATAAATACCGATGACAGTGTTGTTAAATGTTTATAGGTGAAACTTTTTTCCATTGGTTTCACTCGGGGATCCACTCATTCTGAAACCCAATGGAACAACAAAACTGCTTCTGAAAGAATCCACAAAAGTATTGGTGAAATGCCAAAAAATAATCTACTGCTGCTGTCAACTGACTTGTATAAAATACATAAATTACACTTGTGTGAGTGCTTCTTGAGTGGATTCTGACTTCAAATCGAGAAGCGAAATTCTCTCCTCAGAATCACCAGAAGAGATTTTTTGTGCCAATGGAACGGTTTCAGGAGTGATTTTTTCGATTCCGGACTTTTCCGGACGTTTCTTTTTGCCCAATGGAAAACGATATAAGAAAGGAAACATCTTGATGTTAGGTAGGTACTAGTTAGTTGAATTGTATCAAAACTAAAATGCTCCAAATAGGAACTACATAAAACCAAAAATAAAACACTTATATCGCCGCATCACTAACGTTCACCGAAAGTAAGACCTCAATGGTTCGTTGCGCTATGGGTTGGGTGCCACATTCATAGGTGTTTCACTATTCGATGGCGAATAATTTGATTTGTTTGGTTAATTAAACTATCTCCTGTAGATGTTTAACAAAAAAAACATATTAGGACATACATGGCTATGTATTTACCTCTTTTCGATATCACTAAGAGCGATTTCAATAACTGATAAAGATTTGGTCAAAAGATTTTAATCTTTATACAACCATTCTGCATTGACAATTTTTCGTAAATATTTTAAGCAAATGTACGCTTATTCTTTAAAAAAAAATACTATCCACGCGTATATAAATAATTTCAAATTTAATGGATAAAATTCTATGAACGCTGTCAGCAACTTTGCCCACAGAGGAAGTGGCATATGCAAGGTGCGAGTGTGTTGGTGAGCCGGAATTTTTGAAGTTATGTGACATTTGTCAATACGAATTTCTATGTAACAATACTAGCGCAATTAGCATTTGCCACCCCATAAAAATATAGCTTGTAGGCAAGCATCTTCCAAATCTAAATCCAAATCCCAAGTACTGATGGGTAATTTTTCATGACTTTCTAAGACTTCACCTCAGTTTATCAATGGAAGATAATATAATTCAACTGTATTCCCTTTCTACGTGTCGATGCCAACAAACTTCTCACCACCCTATCATGAGTTATTTTCCAATAATAGCATAGTCATGCGTACTCAAGCAACATCTGTAAGGCTTCGGGATATTGTGTTGAATTTCTTATGAATGAATTCGTCGGGATACACACATTTTATGGAGTAACATTGGGCGGAAATTACTATACAGTCAACTGGCGGTAATTTTGATTAAAGCTCTTGCACGTAGATATATACTTGGATTTATACAAAAACAAGAATGTACTCAATAGAAGTCCTCGGTACATCCTACTCTTCCACTATCGATTGCAGCCCACATTCAGCAGTACCATAGCATAACGGCCACACACCCAGTCCGCTTGGTAGGTTGATGAAACCTGCTGCTAGTAGTAATGGATAGGTATTAACATGGAAGCTTTATATGACCTTGAACCCAGATGGACGAAAAAGCTTCCAGTTCTGGCTCATGGTTTTGTGTACAGTTTGTGTGGGCGCGTGTGGTTCTATATAGGTAGGTGCAAGCAGTGGGCGTCTTATCCATGTTTCGCTCGCTTGTTTAAGAAAATTATGTTCATGGAAAATGTACAGCACCGCAAGAAGGCTTTAGCGGTTAATTTGATAATTTGATGAAGTGAACAAAATTGGGTCAAGTTCCCAGGAGTAATGTTTTGCCGGAAACACAATTAAGAATCATAGCTACTAATGACTATTCCTGGTATGGTTCATCTGACGTGAAATGTGTTGAAATGGTGGGTAGATCGCAGAGTTTGTCAGTTTCAAATTCCATAACAGTAATTTATCTTCTTTATAAAAAACATCATAGTACCTATGGGTTGTATGTATGTAGTATGTTATACTTTTAAATAATCTATACTTTGTTTTTTCACCTCATTTGCAATCCTGATAAGATAAGCAACTACCTATGTGGTTACCTGTCAAAATAAGCTGTGATCCGATTTTCACTCTGACTATAGCTGAAACTAAAAATAAGGAAAATTGCCATGTAATTTTCAAAACACCGTGAATGTCCCCGCCATAATATACCTATGCTTAAATCATATTCCTCGTTCCGTCATTTGCGCTATTATACACACCTGTTACAGACCACCTTGCTAATTTTAACAGGTAATGTCTGTTAAGCACTGTTATTGGATAAAAAACACGAACTCGATAATACGATATGAACCCGGACTGTTAGACAAACGCTCAAAACGTTTGTGCCATTTGCAGACAGTCTTCCACAGTCTTCTTTGTGCGGTATATCCTCCTCGCTGCATGTTTTGGGTGCATATAGTTGCAATGCACCATTGACAAATGTAATAAGAAAATATTTTTTTCCGAAAGCGCAACAAAATTATTAAGGAAAATATTGTCGGTAAGCTAAATGAATCAGCGGGTATAACGTACACAAGTCTGTCCATAAACATTTTAGTAGTTCACGTCAAGTAAGTTAAAAAATCAAACAAATGCTTTTGTTTTAATTTGTCGACAAGCTACATTTTCCATAAGCAAATTAATCTTCCAACCCAATGAGAAGCAAAGCTCTTGAACTCACCTTGAACTTCTGATTGCATTTATATAGACGAATACTACATTTTCATTCATTCAATTTATTCGCTGCTTCTACAAACTACAGGTTCTGCACAGAATGGACATTTTTCAATTTGGCATGTCTACATTCCATACAGCGACAATGTAATAGGTATATGACACACACAACGCCGTCGCACATGTTTATCGGTATACTTTACCTAAACATATATTCTTCTCGTTCACATTCCACAAGCTACATTCTGCGAGTGTATGAGGAAAACAAAATAATATCCTTTTGCGTGGGACTTTTGAATCATTCATTCTTTTTCAAAGTAACTCCCCCGCAACCATACTATTGCCAAGCCCATACTAGCCCACTGTCATATACCTTTTTGTGTGATGCCCACGCTTAGCTTTTTTTCGTGTTTAAGCCTCATCCTTTTCTTCTTCTGTGTGTATGTTTGTGTTAAACCTAAATTCGCAGAACAAATTCAGTTTGCTTAATGAATTTCCTCTTTCCCAAAGGGCGGCCGGCCTACAACTTTCAAGGAAAATCAATATTTTTTTTTTCTTCGTCAAACTGTTTCCATCAGTTAGCAGTGTAGGTGTTTTGAGTATTATGAATGCTATTTTCTTGATAAACAGTTATTTATGGAATATATTATAATACCTATGCTTAACACCAACGCTTTACTTTGCAATCAAATGACTTTTAGTTTTTCTATCGCACAACGCCGTCATATAGATTCGCGCAAAACCTTAAATCCGTTACAGGACGAATACAATGCACAATGGTGCCGCTGAAAGAGTTGCACTATGCAGTGTTTTAAATATCAATAACAATTTTCGCTCAATATGGATAAAATTTATCCAGCTTGTAAATAAATTTCCGCGGTGTTTTAAGTGAACAGCCCTCGTGAATATCATTGCCATGATGCTGAACAAACTTCGCCTTCTAAAGGGTGATTTTTTAGCTGGTTTGGTTTTGGCAACACTGGTTTTGACAGCTGACGTGTGTTTAGTACCTTGTGTCACTGTCAAACAGCTTCAGTTTGGTTTGCAATTTAACCATGGATCGTCTTACAAATGAACAACGCTTGCAAATTATTGAATTTTACTATCAAAATTCGTGCTCGGTTCGAAATGTTCTTTTTCGCTTTTTTATCGAAAAATTGTGTTCAGCGATGAGGCTCATTTTTGGTTGAATGGGTACGTAAATAAGCAAAATTGCCGCATTTGGAGTGAAGATCAGCCAGAAGCATTGCAACAGCTACCAATGCATCCCGAAAAAGCCACTGTTTGGTGCGGTTTATGGGCCGGCGGCATTATTGGGCCATATTTCTTCAAAGATGATGCGAATCGCAGCGTTACTGTCAATGGTGAACGCTACCGAGCGATGATAACAAACTTGTTTTTGCCCGAAATGGAAGTTCTTGACTTGCATGATATGTGGTTTCAACAAGACATGCCACATGCCACACAGCACGCGAAACAATGGCGCAATTGCGAGGCGAGTTTGGTGAACAGTTAATTTCACGTTTCGGGCCGGTCAATTGGCCGCCTAGATCGTGCGATTTGACACCATTAGATTATTTTTTGTGGGGGTATGCCAAGGCTAATGTGTATAGGGACAAGCCCGCTTCGATTGACGCACTGGAAGCCAACATCCATGCATTCATTCGTGAGATACCGGCCGATATGTGTGAAAGAGTATGCCAAAATTGGACTCAGCGGATGGGCTACCTGAGACGCAGCCGCGGTCAACATTTGCATGAAATTATCTTTAAACATTAAATTGCAAGGTTCAAACTATCGATTCAAATAAATATTTCATTCATTTTTTCGAATTTTTTGTGTTTTTTTTTTAAAAAAAGTTCTAAACCTCTTAAAAAATCACCCTTTACTATGTGTATAAACGCTGCTTTTCGACATTTCGTTATTACCTAATGGGAACAATTAATCGAATTTGGAATGAAATAAAACTAACGCGGCGCAGCGTTACCGATGGCCAAAATGATAAACTCGCCAAAAAAAGTGCCCGAGAGTTTAAAAAAGGGGCCTTATACAAATGAACACCAATAACAAAGCAAAACACAGATCATAAATAAAAGGAGCATCCAATTGCATAATGAAAGACAGAAATGCAATGGAATAGCGAGGACACGCAATAGCCTTCATTGGAATGAAGCAAAACCATACTTAAGGACACAGAGAGTATTAATTACTTAAATGTGAAAACTTTGTATGGATCAGATCGCGAAAATAAAACAAGAAAAGTTTAAGTTTTGAATGTGGCAACAGTTGCTTTCAAAAACATTTTACCATTTGAATCAAATTTGCATATTTTTTTTTCCGTATTTTTTTATAGAAACAAATTTAGTATTTTACGATCAATATGCAACACATGAACAATATTTTGATGGTAGCACTTCCGTTTATCTTGGCATATTAGTCCAGGTGTGTACAGACAGAAATATTTCAGAAATGTTTATGAAATGTTTCTGAAGAAAATCAGGCACATTTCATAAACATTTATAAAAGATTTCTGAAATTTATTAATTAAATGCTTATGAAATATTTCAATTTAATCTTTTTTTGGACTAGAAGAAAATAATGTGGTAGGATTATTAGCAGCGATTAAAGTTTTTATTTTTGTAATTTTGGTCTCGGGATTTACGCGACACGCGATTTAATTCAAATAATGAATAACTTTCTCACTTAACTCATTAGGTATTCCAAGCTTTTCTGGACATTTTAGTTTTGTTTAAAAAAAACTTGTAGAACAAAAATTATTTCCCATCACGATTGGGAAACTGTGAAACATTTCTTACATGTTTTTTTTTGGTGTCCAGATCCAAACCAGCAAAACATTTCATAAATATTGTTTTGTTTAATAAATGTTTTAGAAATATTTATGAAACATGTAGGTATTCAATTATTGTTTGTCAAGTACGATCAATTTATAGAACGGAAAAAAAAAATTGTAATACGGACGGGGAGTTTATTCGAATTACAGGCACACCAACATTTAAAAATAAAACAAGCCACCCAGTGGGAAATAGTACAAATAATTTTCAGATCATGATTCGTGATCTCGATGGGAAGCAGGATCAAATGCTGTTGTTGTAAGTGCATATAAATCGATGATCTATATGGATCTTAGCTGATAATAAGAAACAGCTAATGCTTTACCCATAATTATATTTATGTAAAACGGGAATAAACACAAGTTCCGGCGACCAGCATTCCTTCAATCACTTGAAAACATTTCTATTTCTGATTTAAGACACGTGAAATGAGTGTGGTAGCTAGTGTCAGTATATTTAACCAACAATTCATCAATCAGTTATTCGAAATAAATAAATAATTGTCTGTTCAATACTTCCCGAAGCCATTTTCTTTTATAGGACCGCGGAATTTAGCTATCGCTATTAAAATATCAACATGCGTAGCTTTCCTATAATTCCTACCACGTAAACAAGATGCCCGACCAAAATACGTGTCGGATATTTTTGCCAAAACTGGCGCTTTTCCCCTAAATCTGGGACAACTGATCAATAGCGAGGAATATCTACCGTTTCACTGATCGCTAGATGACTAAAAAAATGTAAAACTTTACAAATACATTGACATTTCCCCAGAAATTTTGAACGAAAATCCTCTCTCGCGCGCTCTTATTTTTCTTGGCTTTGAATACGTGCCGTTCTCTGCGCCAACAAATTTTTCTCCATTCGGATTTCTCGACTTTTTGATTTTGTTTTATGAACATTTTTTCGCAGCAGTATTTAGTGCAGCTGTGCTAATGTAAAATATGGGGGTTGTTCCAAAATTGAGTTAACAACGTGCAAGTTTAACCCAAGTTTCCACTAGGGCATCTATGTGAATTTTAGGAAATATTTCCAAACACTGATTTTATCATATTTTGTATCAGGCTTGGTGGGTGTTTCCAAATTCATTAATTTAGCACCATATTTGAACAAAGTCGAAAGTAGTTTAATAACACTAAACAGTGTTAAATGATGTATTTTATATTAAAAAAATAAAAAGTGTTAATGTGCCAAAGCAAATTTTGAAAAATGTATATATAATATGTATGTGAATAAACTCCTAAAAAACGCAATATAATGTGGTAGGTATTTGTCTAGATTCTCTGATTTGATTTCAGATTTCGCGTATTCAATCGAGCGTAAGACTCTATTGTTGGTATTCGCATGCTTAGGATATCTGAATAGACACAAAATCAGCCGAACGCAGCCGCCCTGACCTAAAATCCCAGCACAGGATTTTCCAATGTGGTATTCGATTGGGCTGTTTCAGATTCGCTCTCAGATTTTAGAATTCTCGTGGCTAATCGAACATAAAAACGTCACTTGCTATTTTTTTTTGTGGATATTCGTGAGACTGGTATATGTGTAGCCTTCGAAATTTTCTAAACGTTTTCCATTCATTGATTGAATTTCATATTAAATCATTCGAAATTTGCACCCAGGTTGATTTGCAAACATTTGCACATAAATAATATAAAAAAAAAATTAAAATTTTTACTAAAACGTAAACAAACTCCACTGGCTGTCAAACTCAAAAGCACTTGTATTGCTAAGTCTGAAGCAACTCTGAGAAAAAATCCAGAACCGCAAAAGTGCTCCGAAATCGGAAAAAGGTTGCGGCTGCAATGGCGCTCCTTTGATTTATACCAAAGACAATACTGAGACCACCAACTTCGGTCGATTTTTCGTTACTTGCCTACAAGCTATATTTTTATGGGGTGGCAAATGCTAAGTGCGCTAGTGTTGTTACATAAGAATTCTTATTGACAAATGTCACGTAACTTCAAAAATGCCCGCTCACCAACACACTCGCACTTTGCATATGCCACTTCCGCTGTGGGCAAAGCTGCTGACAGCATTCATAGAATTTTAACAGTTAAATTTGAAATTATTTATGTACGTGTGGATCTAGATAGTATTTTCTTTTAGGAACAAATGTACATTAGCTTAAAATATTTATGCAAAGTTGTCAATGGAGAATCGTTGCATGAAAATAAAAACCATTTGAACAAGCCTTTATCAGTTATTTAAGCAAAATGTAAACATGAAATTGATCTTAATGATATCGAAAAGAGGTAAATACAAAACCATGTTAGTCCTAATATGTTTCTTATATGTATGTAAAACATCTCCTGTAGATAGTTTAATTTACCAACAAAATCGAATTATTCGCCTTTTAACAATTTATAATAACTAACCAATGGCATTCAGTGATGTAAAAATTTGGTATTCCCGAAATCTTTCAAATTTGCACACGGTTGCCGCGGCAGCATTTATTTTTGTATTTTTTGTGTGTTTTTGCATGTGTTTGCATTTAATTGCGAATTTGAAAAAAAAATTGAGGGGGCCAGCGGCAAAAGGATTGCGAGTTGGCGGCTCTCAGTATGATTTGTCTCTGATTTATACAGGCAAGAATCCTTAAGAAATCATGTGCTAAACAGGCAGCTTGTGAGCAAATGTACCGTTTCTGTTCTCAGTTGACCATCTAGTTTGGATCATCTTTGACAATGCTAGACTAGACGTCTACGGCTACGTAGCTACAATAGTATAAATACTACATTACATTTTAATTTTATTATTTCGAATCATTGACTTTATACTGCACTGTCAATTTAATATAAAAATGGGTGGAAAGTGGTTCCAACATAATCCGTAGCCCTCTTGGTGTTAGAGACCCTTACAAAGGTTCACCACTAGTCGCTCATACCTCTGTGATAATGGAACTAACGTGAAGTTCGGTACTAGCAGTCCATGCATACTCCATGTTGAAATGGTTTGAATTATCAGACAACTATTTACGTCATCTTCTCGATTTTATTCGTTGAATTTTTTTTTTCACGGTTTCCTTGCTGCAAAAAAGAGGAAGAGAAACTTAGAAAGATGCTCATTTTTGTATTTGGTTCTTTTTAAGATATTAAAAATGCGAGGGAATCGTTTTATCGTTTTAACTGAATTTCAAGTATGGAAAATGCTAAGGTATTTTGTACAGCAATATTATGTATCACTACTACTTTATCAATTTTTTTTGTATTTGTTAGTGGTGCAATTTAAAATAGATAAGTTTGAATATGTCTCTAAAATTCAGTTCAACCTAGTAATCAAAAGTAATCATCTCATGATTCTTATATGTAGTGGGCTTAGGACCTCAATTGGTATTTTTGGAATTCTTAAAATTCCCTGGCTTCAAAATCATCATACCTACCAATTTGCAAATATACAGTGTAATATACGAGTACTCCTACAAATGCCAAGAGCATGCTCTTACGTTTTTTAACATAAAAATACATATTCTATTTCCCGAGAGGCCCGGCATAATTGCAAAAGCTTTCCTCTCATTCACGTGTCTACGTGAAGTTTCACCATATTTGGGCGTATACGGGAATTCTTTGAAAATCCCAAAATTTTATTTTTTATTTTTAATATCACTGTGGGTGGGTTATTCATAATTTCAAAGGAAAGAAAATCAAGGAGCAACAATTCTATAAAAGGTTTTGGGTAAACACCCATCGGTTGCTTTCTGTTAATTTCCCATGGAAATCTGTATCAGAAACATCACCAATTGTTCCACTTTTCCGAGCTGCTATGGGGCACTGGCAGCGCACAGTAACAGCAACAAGCAATTCCTATATGCCTGCAGCGTGCAGCTATATTGCGAGAAGGAAGCACCATCGTCTATATGTACGTAATCATCAAAAGAGCATTGTAAAACAAAGGACACCATACAGGTCCACAGCATGCATTTGCGGCAGGAGACTTCCTATTGCCTTTTGCTCGACCTTCAGTAGCCGTATAATTAGCCCTACAAAACACCTTATTTTCTATAATATATGTATATAGTAATGCGGGAGTAACGAACAACGAATTGCAAAAAAAAAATTTGCGATACACTGAGCACCCACAAGCGCTTAGCGTTAAAATAACACAAAGTTTCCCTATGAAATAGCGTCGTGGATAAAATAGCTGCCTCTGAACTGGGAAACGGCACACATATATTCGCGGAAAAGGACAAGAGAGCATGCCTGTGGGTGCTGGTCGGTGATGGGACTTCTACCACTTAAGTGGTATTTCTACCACTTTTTACACTTTCGGAAATTCTACCAACCTGAACTCGAAATCTACCACCTTTTACTCATCGCTATTCGCTAATATCATCATTGTATTAAATTGAAAATTGTACCTATACCTACTCGCCTTACTTTTACCCACACACTCAGCTATCAGTATTTTTCTCTGAGAATTGCATCAGCAAAAACTTCCAGTCCAGTACACCATTTACTGCGCTAATATTATTTGACTGTATTTGTGCGAGGGTGTTTTGACTTTTTGTGTTTAAGGATGAGTTGAATCTAATCTTTTTCTGTAATTCAGTTTATAACCTCCACAGGAAGGTATATTCACTTTGTCATTACATTTGTATCGCCAAGAAGGAGTCACCGGAGACCTCATAAAGTATATATATTCTGAATCAGGATCACATTCTGAATCGATTCAGCCATGTCCGACTGTCTGTCTGTTGAAAGCACGATAGTGCAACAATCGAGTTTTTGAAGTCTCAGTTCGGTGAACGTGTTATCTCGAGAAACGGACCCGTCTATTGGGCGCCGAGATCGTGCGATTTAACGCCTCTAGACCAATAAGACGGCGGTGTTAGAGCAGCGCAGAGCCAATATTAAACGAGAAATAGCGGCCGTATCGGTCAAATTGTGCGGCCGAGTCATCGAAAATCGGGTTCAACGGATCGACCGCTGCTTACATTCCCGTGTTGGACATATGAGCTGTTTTTTACTATCAGCGTGATCTGATCCGAATCAGATCACGAAAATAAAACGAAACGGATCATTGAAAAGTTTAATTTCGGAATTGTGGCAACAGTTGCTTTCAAAAACAAAACAGATAATACAGGGTATTTCAAACTTGAAATTGCCACCAGCCATATTGCAAATATTCTTCTCAACGTGACGTCACACAAAGCAGATGTCATTCCACTTGAAATGTCGGGGTGTTACCATATTTGAATCAAATTTCCATAATTTTTCTTTTCAAATATATTTTTTTGAAACAAATTTAGTATTTTATGTTCAAATATGCAACACATGTACAATATTTTGCTGCTAACGCTTGAGTTTATCTTGGCATATTATATAAGGTGTGTCCAGACCACCGAGATATTTCAGAAATGTTTATGAAATGTTTCTTTCTGAAGCAAATCGGACAGATTTTATAAACATTTATAAAAGATTTCTGAAAGCAAATAATGTGGTGGGATTATAGCAGCAAGTGAAGTTTTTATTTTTGTAATTTTGGTCTCGGCAATCACGCGACACGCGATTTAATATAAATAATCGTATTAAATGAATCACTTTCCCATTAGGTATTCCAAGCTTTTCTGGAAATTTTTCTTTTATTTAAAAACAAATAATAATCGAAGAACAGCGCACACTTTCTGCAGGGATACTTGTAAAACAAAAATTATTTCCCATCACGATTGGCAACTGTGAAACATTTAATTTTTTTGGTGTTCAGATCAAAACCAGCAAAACATTTCTAAGCATTTCATAAAAATTGTTTTGTTTAATAAGTTTAATAAGTGTTTTAGAAATACATGTAGGTATTTCATTGTTTTTCAAATGTTTGGCTGGAATGGACATACCTTTATAGAACGAGAAAAAACAAAATAACTCGGAATACGCACAGGGAGTTTATTCGAATGCGAAAAAAGAAAAACAATTGATTTTTTGTATTCCATTTTTTAGTCTGGCAACGTGTTTGTGTGGCTATCGTTTACAGGCACAGCAACATTTAAAAATAAAACAAGCCACCTAGTCGGAAATAGTAGAAATAATTTTCAGATCATGATTCGTGATCTCGATGAGAAGCAGGATCATGTGCTGTTGTTGTAATTGCATGTAAATCGATGATCTATATGGATCATAGCTGATAATAAAAAACAGCTAAGATCAAAGTCGAATTCCATTCACAAATGTTTGATAGTAATTCAAGCCAATAAATTTTTATCTCAAGTAGTTTGTATTTTATTTAAAAAAAAAAGTTGTCAAGTATTTAATGAAAGACCTTTTACGCTTATAAGTTGACATGATAAATGAAACCAGATAAAAACCGCATCTTTTTCGGATAGTTAGATATTTATCTGATAGTTCATTATCCTATCGTGCGAAAATCTATGAATTTACAACGCCTGTTGTGCACTCTATTTTTATGAAAAATACATCTCAATACGACGAAGGCGTATTTTTATTGCTTCTTTACATCAAATTAATAGAAAACTATGTGGCCGTACTGACTTATTTTGACATATTTGCGTCACCATTACATGCCTCAGAAGTCACAACTAATTTAGACACGGACACCATATCTGTTTATTAAAAGCCATTTTAGCAAATTAGTTCATTTCTAATAATCGATTCTGGTGTCCAGGTTAAATTTTTTGATCTCAGAATGGCAACACTTACTATATAAAATTTTGGCTTTATGATTTAAATTTTTAGCTCGAAGTCTAACGAATCGTTCTAAATTGATGGATAAAGTAGTAATGTTGGTGGGAAATCAGTTAAAGGTAGGTAGTTCCTTATTTAAACGAATAATATTTTGGTAAGATGTTTCTTTGATTTCCGATTTATGTTTAGATAGATGATATTCTTTATTTTCATGTTCTGTGAATTTACAATCATTGTGCCATATAAAGTCTGCCGTTTTAAACTTTAGATACATTAATATTATTAAAATATAAAAATAAAAAAGAGAGAGTAACATAACAATTTAAACAATTTAAATGTAAAGAAGAATTTACTTCAAGTGTGCTATTGAAAACCTAAAATTTGTTTTCTTTTCATTAACTTAAATGAAAAGAAAACAAATGGAATATACATATAAATATTGAAAAGAAAAGGATTGCAATTTAATAGAAAATAGATTGAGAGGTTGCAAAAGTCGTGTATTTGTATGTAAATGGGCTTTCAGTTTAGCTAAAACAAAAATTTAAAAAGCGAAAACAAGATCTAAATTGTTATATACCTAGGCTTTAAGTTTGGCTTAAACAAAAATAAAACGAGATTTACAATGCTGCAAAAGAATATCGATAATTCATACCATGAAAGACAAATCGAGTAAGCAATCTCCACCCACTACCTCCATTAAGAATTTGAGCACTTTCTTCAAACGATAAAAGCTTTTGTCAAAGTACAGTCTACGGATTTCCTGACGAATTGGGCATGCAAGGAAGTGAAAAACATTCTAATCTTGATCAAGGTTGCGAGTTCAGCTCTATCATTTCTGTACGAATTTAAAACATCAAGCTCATTTCCAGAACTGATAGCGAATTGCTGAAATAATTGTTTGTTCCCAAGGTAAGATTAAGCTGCTTATAAACTGATCTGGTCGATGACTCTTTAGCTTTATCCAAGCAAAGCTTAAAGAGATTGCCATCAACAGCAGAAATGCAATCGTGTAGAATACTTCTCCACTCCCAAACTCTGTTCTCATTCAGCTGAAAGGTTACCTATATTATTAGGTGTGGCTAAATCGTACCAGTCTTTAAACGGAGAGTAGTTACATCTGACAGCTGTAAGAAGAACTTTTTTTTTGCAGGTTATTCCTAGATCTTAGTATAACTTTGCTGATGTAATCTGCATTTGCTTTTAGGTTCTTTGTAAAAACGTAAGGTAGGACAGATTCTACATGAATTGCATAGCTAGGTTTAGATTGTGGAAGCCTAAAAATCCGTTTGAAAAAATATCTTTGTATATTTTCGATCTCATCGCGCTGTCAATAGCCATAAATTTCGTTCGCGTAGCAGAAACAAATATACCTAAATTTGGAAACGGGATCCACGTGTTTATTTGAGAAGAACTTAGACCACATTATATTAACTGCCGTTTTGGCTGCAAGAGTTCTTTCTTTGATGTGAGGTCTTATATTTAGATTGTATGTTAATACAAATCCCAAATACTTGAACTCATTTACAACCTCAATTCGAGTAGCTTCCAGTGACCAAACATGTTCTCTACCCACACGATTTTGTGCTCTGAAGACAAGAATTTTAGATTTAGCTGTGTTTATTTTTAGATCCCAAGTATCGCAATTTCAATTTATTAATTTGGAGCTGGAGCGTATAGGGATTGTCAGAAAGGATGACAAGATCATCTGAGTAAAGTAGTACTTTGACCACTACATCTCCGAACTTAATGACCCCTGGGATGCTGTCACAAAAAAGAAAACAAATTAGAGGGCTCAGTACACACCCTTGTGGAACACCAGAATCCGTAGGGAAGGTGGATGATTTTATTTTACCATTGAACACCGCTGCAGACGTATTTGTGAGAGTTGCTCGTAGATTCTGATAGTTTTTGACGATAGGCCTATCGCTGCTGGCTTAAATATCAGTGGCCTTCTCTTAACGGTGTCAAAAGCAGCTTGAGGTTCACAAAAAATACGTACAGTTTCTTTTTCTTCTCTATAAACCGTTTTGCAATCGTTGTTAGAACGAAAATCTGGTTCACAGTCGACATATTCGCTCGAAAACCGGCCTGGAAGATACTGAGGACGCTATTCTGTTCCACCCAACTCACTAACCTATGGTAAAGAACTTGAGTGAACAGTTTTCTTAGCGATTGTTTGTCATTTGAAAACTGAACCCGGCAAACGATTACATAACGTATTAAAAGACTATAATGTACCCAATATGTGTTCCTAAAATCGAATCACTTTCAGAAATGCACCCAGCTACACGTGAAAGTTATTTTTGCCAACGTGGTTAATTTACTACCCCTATATGAGGGTAATATATAGATCAACGCCACCGCATTTTCTGAATGAAACGTTTCATTCATCTGTACACACATAATGACGCACACGTATAAATATTTATCCTGTCGGTATAATACCCATCCCCCCAAACTCCCTTCCCCATTCGCGTCCTCAAGTGGGCGCTGCTGCGTCTGTTTCCACTTGGCAGTGGTGGTTTCAATGCTGCCTGCTCCTCTTGTATCGTTGCTATTTTCATGGCACGCCGGTATGGAGGACTTTCACAAAAATAAGGATAAACGCAGGGACGTAAATGGGATTGAGTGGGATTTTAGCTTGGATTGGAATTTTCATGTGGAGGCGGTTGTGGTTGTTGGCGTTGGCTGCGTAGGTGATATTTTAACTTCAGAGCCCAACCGATCACATACACTTGGGCACAAATCTATGTTCTGTACATCTGTAGGAGACATTTATTTACGTCATAGCTTTGGTTACAGAGAGAAGGCCTGATTTCGAAATCTGACATTCGCCGTGAAGTGGATTGGTATTGGCTTTAGCTTGTGAAAGAGATGAGCTATGACCAGAACGTTATGTATATTGCGGAAGAACAGGGGAGGTGTGGAGAGCTATATTCGAACAATAGGCATTTGTTGTCCTTTCATTTTATTTTTCGGAAGTGGTGCTTTAAATTTAAGCTGATAGATACGCTCGCGACGCAAGTTTTCGCTGGAATTTTAAATCATACCGCTGTTTTTCGCTTTAATTTGTTGTTATTCGACGGATTTGAGGGTGCGGTTGGTTGGTTGGTTTAGGTGGCTGTTTTCCGGGGTACCTGACGAGGGAAAAACACAAATAGCGCTCGAGCGCCGTTTTCAGACCACAACTAACGGAACCTGTATGTAATAAGGTTTGATAATGTTATTGGAAACCTCGTATTACCGAGAGGTCATCATAGAAATGATTACCTATTGCACTGTGTCTGGTTTTCTCTAGAGCCAGACACTCACAAAGAAGATGGAACACTTGGGTTTATTCACGATCCGATTCAACTGGTCTAGTATTTCGAAAGCGATAAAAAGTAAAGGGTCATCAATTTTTCGGTTTCGAAAGTAAAGCTAAATAAAACACACACAGCGATACATTTTTGATGAAAATTTTATTTCGTTATAAAGTTTGTACTTTGCCATTAAGTGTGAAAGGAAGGGAAGATTCGCTTTTAAACCTTTAAAACTTTAAACTTTTAACCACTTTTTCGCACATTTCGGGCCGTATCTCGGCCATAACTTGATTAATGTTGATTTTTAATGCGTCTAGAATTCGGGGATTATTCGCGTAAACACGGACTTTTGCATAGCCCCACAGAAAAAAATCTAACGGTGTCAAGTCGTATGATTTTGGTGGCCAATTTACGTCGCCAAAACGTGAAATTACGCGACCAAGAAACTTCTCACGCAATAAATCGATAATGCTAGGGCTTCCAACTGGAAGCCACGAAATGAATGACCCTGTATAATGACTAAAATTTCGCTACACTTTTGCACTTTGTCTACCTATATACCCTGACCCTATTGCAACAGAAAAATACAACAAAGTAAAGTGTGCCATTGCCCTTTTGACAGTCAAGTGTTAGTGTTACTGGCCGTCCATACACGGAAAGAATTGAAAATCACCAATTGCAAAATTTTGAGTTGCAATTTACAAATTATTATATTTCTCGCAAATCACAACGAAGTTTTCATGGATCGATACAAAAATTCGTAATTTGACATTGAAAGCGGCGGAGAATACAAAATTCTGTTTGTTGAAATTTACGATTAGAAGTATCAATTCGAGCTTCATTTATTTGTAGCGATTTGCGAGATTGTTTGGCGCAATTTGCCACTCCAATAGGTCAATTTCTCAAACACCAGTTTACAATCTCAAATTGCAAAAAATATTTGGTGATTTACCAACACTGAATGATGAATCAATAAAAGCTTATAATAATTTAACACATGTGAATGCAATCATAAATTGACGTAGAGAAATCGTAAATTTCAAAATATTTTTTGTAATTTCCGTGGAATCAACTACCTAATGTGTGGAATCTTTTTATGCACAGTCCATAGTCCATGTACCTATCGAAATCCTTTTAAGTCCTTTCATTTTATGGATGAATGTATGTATGTGGTATTGCTAGACAGCTGCAATCATGAAGCCAAATCTTCATTGTGCACATTGCGTGTCGGTGCAGAGACAGGCAGTCGGTATACAATCTTTGCTTAAAGCAGTCGGGCTTAAGTTGTTTAAGTATAACTAGTTCGTATGGATAGTGAGTGTACTACTAATTATTATAAAGCATTCTGGAATATATTTTGTAAGTAAATATATGTACATTGCGTTTTCATACAATTTATATTAATTAGGAAAAACCTAGTACATACTTTAGGTTTCCTAAATTACTGAAAGTAAAGGAGAAATCCTACTGAGTGTATTGAAGAACACCAATTGGATTTAAACTACTTACACACAATGAATGAACTACCTGGATATATTTGTTATTCTGTTCCTTTCTAATGTACCAATATCCTATAAATGCTTATTTAAAAAAATGCATTTTATTCTTAATTGGTAAATACATATTTCATTTGCATTTACGGAGTCGTATACGTACTTTTTTTCCCCCGTGCCGTATACCAAGATACTTCTTTTCTTTTATTTATATACTTTTTTTATATATACTTTTTCACCTCATCGCTTACTATGGACGCAGCTGCCACACTGGCAGTTTTTATTAAACATTTGTTTAATCTTTAATGTTTTTTATATAATATTTTTATTGTTTGAAATAAAAAAAATTTCAACACCTACTTATTTATTCTTTTTTCGTTTGCCGCCCGGGAAAGACATAATTTGCAATATTTTTTAAGTCCAAAGATTTGCGTTGCTTTGAGTTGGAAGGCAATCAATTTTATATGTTAAGTGTAGTTAAATAAAAATTTTGTATTTAAGATTTTCGCCAACGACCATACCACGCTGAAAAAATCGGTTCTCGACAGGGTGTTACTACCCCAATTTAATGTACCACGAGAGTACGCTTCGGTCTGGCTTTATCCCACCTGAGGCGGGATGTAGATATGAATGGGTTAGTCCAGCAAAAAGATGGTGTGCCGGCATTGTACCACAGCCACCGCGGCTCGAGGGATAAGCGGCTCATCCACGACGGGTACGCCACAAATGCTCAGGAGCTCCTCCGTTTTAGCACGGCAATTGCGGATCGGGACAGGGTCGATACTTTGAAGCAGTTCACCGAATTTTGGTGGCTTCAAGAAGAAGAGAGGGTGGATACGCTCTCCCGGGCCGGTGCGCTACTTACGTAGCATCCTCCTTAGTTTTAAGCTAGAAATTAAGTTTATAGGTTTAGGTATAGAATATGGGGTCTTTGGGAGAGCCGGGCTAGCCAACATGAAAGAGTGCTTCCGAGACTGGACCGATGCCTAAGGCCTCGCTCGAGTCTCGGCGGCGCGTATGTGCACCTTATTGGCGGCTGCCAGGCGCCCATGGACGCAATCAGGAGAGATTGCTCACCTCCCTGATTACAGGTAATTTAGAATAAGTAGCTTAGGTAGTTTTAAGTAGTTTTAGTTATAATAAATATAATAAAGAATTCAAGTTTTTAAAAAAGTTTCTTGAAAATCAAAAAAAAAACAAATTATACTTATAATATAGATATATTTAAGGCCGAAAGGCAATAGTTTTAAGCATAATGTTAAGTTTAAAGCGCTCGTCTAGAGCCAGTAAGCTAGAATAAGATAAATGTTAGTTTTAAATTAGATTTAATCGTTTTTGTCTAGTATATAAGTTTAAAGAATGAATTGAATAAAAATGAATTAAAAAGTAAAATCGGTTCTCGCCCGATCATTGTCTAACATTTTTCATTTCTATTTTTGTCACTTGTTTGAGGCCACTTTTTGCAACCTCTTTTCACCATTTGTTCGATGTCCAACCAGTTGCGACCCATTATTTTTTGAAACCCCTTTTGGCTATACCTGTCTGAAGAATTCGACCTGAAAAAACATACGTATATATTGAATAATTCCAAAAACGCTGAAGTATGCATAAAAAACTTTATTGCAGAATGTACATCTCGCTATTAGAAAAGAAGTATAAATTGGAATGGATTCTTAAATATGTAATCGAAAAGGATTGTGAAGGTTCGTATCGATGTCAAGTTCTTCTTAATATTTTGTTTGTATTTTAAATTTCAGCATAGACCGAAAAACCACCCCAGACAAATCCCGTTGTCTCCGGACGATGTTGGCGTATGATTTTCTTGGATACCAGGAGAAAAAAAAAAGAAGATTAATACGACTATTAATATCAATTCGAAATTAAACTTAATAGTAAAACTATGAATTTTGATTTTTCAATCACCAGATATAAGTTGTAAATTGAGAATACATTTTTCTAATTTCACGATAAAACATTTTCAATTTAATACGGTGATGCCTCAAATCGCCACTCGAGAATAGTAAATTGCAAAATATGAATTGCAAATTGATAAAAAGAAGTTTCAATTTACGATTAAGAATTTGTAAATTGCAACTACTGAAGTAGTAAATCTACTCCTCTTAATTCGCAAATTAACACTATTGAGTTGCAATTCAAGACTAAATGGTTGTAATTTGCTAAGGGAGGAAATCGAGATTGAACGGAAAAGTGGTAATTTACGAATTGTTCTTGCAATTCACAATCCATGTAATATCAAATTGATAACTATTTGTGTCAAATTGCGATCGGTTATGGCAATATGTATTTCTCGTTTGATCGCATTATTGATAATGAAAAGTGGTGATTCACGACTTTTGAGGGTCAATATCTTCACTTCGTACAATTTCTAGAATTGAGAATAAAAAGTCGTGAATTAGTAAATCCTTAGCTAAGCTCTAAAACTAGACGAACTTTTCGTAATTCTGCGCTTATTTTTCTTGACTTGATCTTCAAATTCTTTCCGTGTAGCTTTACTAACGAGAGTGATTTAAGGATGACTGGCATTGGTCAATGTCTTTCTGCAGTCCAAAAAAAGTTTTAACGTAGAATCGCGCCTGACTGTCGACGAAGGTAACTGTTTTGGTCTACAACATAGAAAAATCATACTGAGAGTTCGGGAATACCATATTTTAACATTACTGAATGATATTGGTTAGTTATTATATTCTTATTATCAGCTATGATCAATATAGATCGCCGATTTACATGCACTAACAACAACAACATGTGATCCAACTTTTCATCGAGACCACGAATCGAATCATGATCTGGAAAGGTATTCTTCTATTTCCCGCTGCGCGGCTTGCTTCATACTTAAATGTTGGTCACCTGTAAAGGATAGCAAAGATAATGGAATACAGAGATATATGACTTTCCAGTGGAAAGGCGGCTGCCTACAAGCTGTTTTCCCGTAAAATTCATGAAGTCACGCACATATGTTCATTTCTTTTCTAGTATATGTGTGCTCATGAATTGGACTATAAAGCAAGAATTCGCTTTTCCGAAATGTGTTTTTCACTATTTTTTTTATTTTAATCGAAGTCTTCATAAAAACCAAACAAGATCAATACGCAACACAAAACAATTGAACAAAAACAGCAATGTAAACAAATGGGTTTTGGGGGAAAGACGTACGAAAGAATCCATCTCTTTTATTCATTCATCTCTGACGATAGCCTCACAATCACGTTGCCATACTAAAATATAAAACACCATTATAATATTGATTAGAGTTTCATATTTTAGCATTTTTCCAAATTCCAATAAATTCCGTTTTCTTCTATAATAATATACCAATATAAACGGCAGTGTGTTCGACTTCTAAACAAAGGTGGTTGATGTGGTTAAGATTTGACGTCCCATATTACAACCTGTACCGTAACAATAACTCTGCTGTCCGAATGTTTTTTTATTTTTAACATAATTATGCATAGAACAAAAAGTAAGTTTTAAAACTGAAAACTAACGTATTTTGTCCATTTGCGCAGTGCAAGTAATTGTAGGAGAAAGAAAGCAACGGTCATAACGAAAATGGAATATGAGACGTCATTATTTATGGTAACCCTATTAACAATGGTTAAGAAACTGAACGCACTGCGAAAATGCGCGCAGTAAAATATTGTTCATGTGTTGCAGTGCATATTTGAACATACAATTTTAACTTTGTTTCTAAAAAAAATATTGGGAAGAAAAATTATGCAAATTTGATTCAAATGGTAACACTCCCGAAACAGCAAGTTCCAAAAATTTTTTTCTTAAGCCCAAGAAACTGGACAAAGGCAGAAACAAATGCTCTTGTTCTTGGGGTTAACGGCAGGATTTAAGTCGAATACTTACTTACTTAAGGTGGCGCTACAGTCCGAATTTCAGCATACACGGAAGAATAATTACGCGATGCAAATTGTGCAAAGGTAGTGATGAATCCATGCTTTTCTCTTTGAATATTGAAAACACTGATGCAGTGATGCCAGACTTTTCGGACTGAACTGCCACGACGATTATCAAAAGTACCCTAAAATGCCCTTTTTGCCCATGTCGACGTTAAAAAACAACAAAATACACTATTTTTTTTATCCAGATCAGATCACGCTGATAATAAAATACGGGTTTTGTACACAGCGGAAGTGGCAAATGCTAGGTGCAGGTATGTTGGTGAGCCGGAATTTTTAAACTTACGTAACTTTTGTCAATACCAATTTCTATATATCGATAATAGCGCACCCAGCATTTGCCACCTTGTTAAAAATATAGCTTGTAGGCAAGTAACGGCAAATCGGCCGAAGTAGGGGGTCTCAGTATAATTTGTCTATGGTCCAAAACACCTCTTTAATTGGCAGTAGGTACTTCTGCTTGAAAAACGCTGGTTTCGTTGGGAAGGCAAAGGATTTTGATATATATATATTTCTGATAAGAAAACACCCGCTCCCACTAAACAATTCATTTTGGAACCATCTGTGAAGATGGGTATGTCGAATCGTTTACGAGTGCATTCCCTTTCCATTCAGATCTGGAGGGGAATCTTACTGAGAAGTTTTTATGGAATAGTTGAGTTTGGGTATTTATAAAAGATGTAGACGAGCATACCAGACAAATTTTTTGATTTTATTGTATTTTTATATACTGCTGGTAGGTTAAATTTCCTCTGGTTTCGGCTTAAATGCTTGACCAAAGTTTGGAGTATGCAACCAACGCCAGAAATAAACATTCTGCTCAGACTGTACGGAAAGATCTTTACGAGTATTAAGATCAATTGCGCTAATGTAATAGTGTCCGGCTGGTCTTTTGACATACATTTGAGAGTTGAGAAGATAATTTCTACAAACTCCAAATTTAAAACAGATACACCGAAAGAAATCCCTTTGTAGAATCAAACAAAAACCTTATTTGAAAATGCGTCAACCAAGGAACGTTGTTATTTTAACAAAGGTGGCGTGATCAATTTTTTATCAAAACGTTACAATTTTCCTTCCTTGAATCAACAACCCCGTTGTCAACTTTGTGTTAAATCAATCACATAACGTATTTATATAACAATCTTCGTGTTCGAATGTTTCAATTCTCAAACATCATAAACGTTGTTCAACAACTACTTTCCGTTATGATATAAACATTGCAAAAATGTTCATCAAAAATGTTTAACAATGTTGTTCTAATACATTTGTGTGTACACAAAAACAATTCTGTTAACAATAATATGTTCATGTAGTTACTTAACCCCGAATATTGTTAATGAAATATTCTTCATGGCTTCTATACGTACCAAACACCGAAATCTTGTTTTCCAAATATCCGTGTTTACTTAAGTTTAATATACCACCATCGTTGATGATCTATTGTCCTGTAAGAAATTGCAACCGAACTATTTTTAAGCATACATAGTATGACTATAAAGCAGCAACCATTTTCGCCTTCAAAGTGAAACATCTATTAGAAAAAAAACAAAATTTTATTATGTTTTCAATATTCATATTTTATTGGTTTTAACAAATAGGTAGGTATAGCAGATATGACATAAAAGATTTGTACTTATATAAATTACACTTATTGTTTTGTTCTTCCTAAAGTTATTGGAAGAATTAATTTGAATTTCTGTTTTGGAGCACCTGCAAATACGGCAAGAATATTGCGAATTAAAGCTGTATTGAGGCCAAGGTTATCACCTAAAAGTACTCCTAAAAGGGTACAAAGAAATTTTATTGGAAAAAAATGTCTAAAATTCTTACCAAAAATATTCTTTTCTTGCTGCAGTTTTCACGAAAACTCTTACGAACAATTAATTCGAAGATAACACATATTATGTACTTTAAGAAACCACTAAACTAAATTTTCACTCGCGAATAAAATTGTTTCCCTTTACGAACTTCTGACTTGCCTGCTTGGTTGATGGATTAATACTGCGTATACCTATAACACTAAAGCATACTGCAAAGTGCAATGGAATGTGGTTGCTGAGACAATGAACATTAATATTCAATATGTGCGTGGTTTACAACATTCGTGGTTGGTGAAACCGAAACGTTGTTGGTGTATATTTGTGATCCTTTAATAATTTGCATGCTTTGCTGAAGTTATAAATTGTCAATACTGATTTATTCGAACACAATCGTGATACATTAACAGCTGTTGTATATGATTGACTATTTTTATGATCGATAAAAGGCTGATTTATCATGTTATCACGTTTATTGTTGGTTAACCATTAAATCAAACACGAAGTTGTTCATAAAACATCAATTAATATTTGAAACAATCAGGAACATATTAAAATCAACCATTTTCATGATCTTTAAAAATGTTTTTTATCAACAATGCCGCCTTAGTTGATTCAAGCATGCAGCGTTATTTGAAACAACCATTATCGTATTCAGTTTGAATATTTTCAGTGGATTTTCAATCAACAATGAAACGTGATTGATTCAACTAAGGTTGTTTCTTTCGGTGATCTATAATTTCACGCTTTCGTTCAATCAAAATTCTGTATTCTATTTTCTCTTTACTTAGCACTTTATTAAATCCAAAGCGAAAGAAAACGCCGAACAATTACCCGCAGCAAAATTAATTGGCGTGCATAATATTTTTTTGACTTCTGGAAAAATTGTTTTTCATCACAAAAATTATGCGAGGATAATAATTATTTAGAGTAATTGACACTCGGCCTGAATGTGCAGCACCCAGCACGTTGTGAGATTTCTGTACAGTCCGAGTCGAATGTTGTTAATATTCCGAACAAAGTGCGTACTGCTAAATTTGATCTGTAATTCAAATGTTTATGTAAGTTTAAGCTCAAAAATGGTTATCAGTAACACGTGCCACTTTAAGCGGAAAAACAGAAACTGTACCAATCACTGGCATTAAAACATGTCTTCACGTTTACGAATCAAGTGAAAGCCCATCATTTTCAAATTAACAAAATATCCATCTAACGTAATTTGAGCGAACAAATTCAACCATCAACTATGGCATCAAGTAGTTTTTATGTGATGGTATTATACAGTCTAACCTCCCTCAATTTGATGAAAGTCATTTGTCTGCCCTGACGGCATAAGAAAATAAGAGCATTTTATGTCAATGTGATTGAAAGCGTAGCGAAGACGCATCTCAATATGACGTCATTGCTACAAACAACACCCCTAACGGCCTTTCAAATGGCATCACTAGATACGCTACGTACTTCGACTCGACGTAAAACAAATGCGTATGCGAGACACATTGACACCAGAGGTCAGTGTATGTCCGGTCCCTCGGCTGCACCTAATTAATATCAAATGTAATTAAACACGAAGTGACAATAAAGGCGATGCACGGGTGGGGTTCTTTATTGGCAAGGATGTGTAGGTACATTGCAAAATATATATTTAGCTTTTGTACTCTACACGCAGGCAGAAATGTGTTTTACGGAGTTTTCCTTAAGCTTTAATCACACGATGCGTCTTATCTGCTTTAATAAAGGACAAATTATTTGCAGTCGTGATTCTTCTCTCTCCCATTGAATTATATATATAAATTGTCGACTATGACGACATATTTGGATGGTAAGAAAAGAAGTTGTCGTTGGAGCGGCTGTGGCTGAGGCGAGCGACTTTGAGCGGAGGAAGTTCATTTATTTCATTTCAAATTGATCTCATTTTTTTTACTCTGCATTTCGAAAGTGGAATGAAGTGGACTTATGTCGCATTTAGAATTCCAAAATTATTACAGAGTACCACTTAAAAGCGGAAGGGGGCAGCTATTTCGAATGGGACGAAATAGAGAGTAGGACCCCTGCTGTACGTACAGTCATGCGTACGTGTAAAGGCGTGTTCGATAGATAATGCCATTCTTGTAGTTTTTATTCCTGTGCAAAAGTTTAGAAGAATATACTTTTCAATGAAGAAGAATGAAGTGAAGAAAAGTCAACTCTCTCTTATGTCAAGATTAAGCTAAGATTCTATTTATAGTGTGGACCTTCTTGTAACCATCATATCACTTAGTTCAAAATTGTACGTAGGGGAGAGGGGGGCACCTTAGGACATTTTTACAATAATCGCTTTAGATCCCTTAGCGGCGTATCCCTTCGAATCTTGCAAATGATTGTTGCATGTTGTTTCATCTTTCAATATAATATCTAAATAATGATGTAATAATTATGATTCATATACTTTTTTTTAATTTTAATAAACTCTTTAGAGTGTCCCAATCTGCCCCTCTGGGGGGGCACCTTTGGACAGTCGTGGGGCTGTTTTGGACATGTCTAAAAGAAACGGATTCAAGTAGTTTTTATGTATTTATTTAACAAAATAATTCATTATTTCAAAACATAACATCAAATAAAAAATAAATATAATATAGGACTCTGAGTTTTATATGCCAATTAAAAGTTATTATTTGGTTTTCTTTTTTAAAAATGTTACGTTAAAAAAAGTTATAATTTTTATAAAGACTTTTTGCGACAAGATAGGAGGACATGTTTTTATATTCCGATGAACATTTGACTAAACAAAAATCTCCTGAATTTAACCAAGATGATAGCAAATCATTTGAGTTTTCTTCCTCGTCTTCCTCGTTCACGAAATCTGAATCTGATCCAGCATAGATAACAACTTCTTCATCCGTGTCATCTGAGTTGGAATCGTTGGTCTCTTTCGTTGATACCTTTGGTTTGATTTTTTGTCTTTTTTTTTATTTTGAGTGCTGATTTTTCTAGTCTCTTTTGTCTTTCTAGGAAAGCTGCTTCTATTTCGTTTTTTTTCTGGTGTTTCATTGAGGATACGTGACTTTCCTTTTTTCCTTCCTTTCGACCCTTCCTTGCGTGGAGGAGCTTTCGGAAATGGTCTGACTTTTTCTGGACACACAACTTGCTCGGATTGCCTTGATGTTGGTGTATGCGGCTGTTCAGCTGTTATCAATTCTTCTGCGTTTGTAAAAGCATAGTTCGATACAGTGTTTTCAGGCAAGCAAGATATCTTGCTTGTTGATACGTCAGGCCATAATTCATTTTGGAAGACTTTAGAAAGTTAACTTCTAACATAGGTACCTTCTCAGTTGTTGAATACTTGCGCAAAAGAATGTTTGGATTAGTACTCCTCAAGAATCCGCAGCTCTCCTCAGTGTCATTGTTTTATCCACAAGCTTTGAGCAAATCGGCCTCATTAGGAGCGGTTTCCTTCTTTTTCTTGTAATATCTGACTATTATTGCAGAGATAAATCTAAACAAATAAAACGAAAAACAATCATTTTGCACAAATTACCGAAATGCATTGTTCAAAGTGATAAAAAGGGGCATGTCCAAAAGTGACCCTCGCGGATTGTCCAAAAGTGCCCCGAGAGGAATAAGAAACTAAAAACTTCATATTTTTTTAGAAACAATGTAAATTGTTAATATTTTGGTTGAATAATATCACAACACATATAAACATTATAATTTCACACTTTTAACTTGTAAATTGGGCATCATTTAGAATAATATACTTACGTCTGGGAATAAAAAAAATTACAATTGTCGTCTAGAAACACACTTTTATTTTTAGTTTTTTGTTAAGTTGGTAGCGTTTCAATATCCATCAGATGTTTGTTTGAAGTGGAATTGCCACTGTAAAATTTAACTAAAGTATTAAAAATAGTTTGTCTTACTACTTTTTTTTAAGTTGTCCTAAACTGCCCCCCTCTCCCCTACGTATATAAAGAGACCATTTGTGTACTACTTTAAATACGACAACTCTGAACATTAACTGATGACAAAATGGAATGACAGTAATTATGTAGGTCCTAAAACAATTAACTTGTGCTTGCTGACTGATTAACTGCTGCACCACTACAACAAAGAAACGACCCTTTCCGAGATGAAAGCCTGCATCAGACCCATATACCAGCGATCGCCGCCATTCCCTATCTATGGCAAGTTGCAACCCCATCTCTTTTCGGGATTGATACATCTCATGCACCGTCGTCCTCAGTCTTACTGTGTGCAAACTCACTTCAATCATAAAATCACAAGTATTGCAGTGCAGTAAGTGGGGTTTGGCTTCGTCAACGTCCCGGTCCCAAGTCCCATCTTCTAATTGCGATCAATTAACCCAACGCAAGACTTTCTGTAGCGTATACAGTCATTTGACTGCCGGTCTCGATTGCACGCCGATTGACCCATTCGGTCAATGAGTTCCACATTAACCTTAGTTAGCCCCTCGCGTGGTTGCATGCAATTAGGACCGGCCGGCCTTCGTATCAAACATACACACACGCATAATCAAGAGTGAAAAACAATATCATTAAATCCAATCAACGGCCATTGATAGGATTTCAGATTGGAATATTGTATACAATTCGCCCCGTCCTCGTCGTAGTGGCGCGGCTTGATCGAAGCCATTCACTTGGGCGTCAGTCACAGTCACTTGTGAATTAATTTCGAATCTTTATGAGGAGAATTACTATTTCAAGTCTTGAATTCAACCGTTTCATTCATGAAAATAAAGGAGCGAACGTGTGTGTCACTGGGCTTCCATTCATAAATTAAGTAAATATGTATAAAGCTAAAGGTCGAATGGTAATAATGCTGGGCGGAAGAGACTCCGTCCTCAAATGCCGTGAATAATTGATTTATTTTTAATTAAAGCGAACGGGTGATAGCAGAACATATTTGTTCAAGTGGTAAAGGATGAAGTACTCTATTCCTCTTACAAGTCATAAGTTGTGGTTGAGAGAAACTGTCATCTTGCCTCCATCAATAACAATTTTTTGTGTATCGGGGATGTATACGGGTGTACATTATTATTTATCAGTCTGGCTATGACCGCTTCATCTAACGCGATGCACATCGATCAAGCGCCTTATACCCTGTGGGTTGTTTAAATACACTCTCCAATTTTGGTCGTTTGATTTTCATAATCTCACAAACAAATTATCGTGTGTTCAACACGAATATCGAATTTCGAAAAGTCCAGATATCCAGAAAATACACAAAACACAGACCTGTTTTAAGTAATTTGTTCAGAAAGTGGTAAAAGAAAACATAGTGCCGCTATGGTGAATTCTGTTCGAATTCGAATGAGTTCGGATTTAGTGTTGGTCTAAATCGGAGTTGTTTGGAAGTTTATTTTTAAAAATATTTATATCATTATATTTACGTGAATATCCAAATTTCCCGTACACTTTTTAGATATTTGTTATGAAAACTGTGCTGTAGATATACGCAAACAAAAATCGTGCGTATATTTCGCCATTACGGGAAGACTGGTTAAATGAAGTTAAGAATACCCTATACAAAATGCTTATCAGGTTATTGAAAGCATTTTTGTGACATATGTCGCCGACATGTTACTATAGTATCTAGTGTGGTTTTCCATTGGAACAAACAATTTTTTTTTTGATCTAGAGCACTTTTCATGTTCCATTGGGCAAAAAAATCAATCTTTTTTTTGATTCGGATCACTTTTTGCAGATCTCGATATTTTTTCCGATTTTTACACATACTGCCACAAGTCTCAATACTTTGTACACCTGTTTTACAACATTTTAAGAAGTTAGTTTCAAAGCAAATGCGCAGTTTCGTGAAAACCAAAATAAGGAAATACATTAATAGCCATGGATATAATTTTGGAGGAATTATTATCTGCTTCGTCTGCCTCGCCATCTGAAGACTACGAATCACCAAAACTACTCCATTTTTATCTACAACAGGGGAAACATTTGTCAAGTCGATATAAATATAGTTTATTTTTTCAAAAACGAATGCAATTTGACCAAGTGATATTGTTGTCAAAAAACACACTAATCCATTTACAAAAGCAGATCAATATCGTTACATGTTCCATGAGCCGCGTTAAATCTGAGATCTCAAAAAAATGTCTGGTGGTCCCAATGGAAAACGACATTATTCAAATAAGGGTCATACATTTCGTGGTTTCAAGTTGGTAGCGCTAGAATTTGACACCTGTCAAGCTCGGCTGTCAAGCATCGCTTAACAATCGAACAACGCGTTAAAAATATTTAAATTTACTCCAAAAGTGGTGATTTAAACGGCAACAAGCCGAACAATGCGACCAATTGTAAGTCATCTTAGATTAGATCCTGTTTTCGATAAATCGTCTCATTAACCCATAAATAAAAGTAATTTAATGTAGGTATAATTTTAAGTCAGGGGCATATAGAGTCTCTATCTGCGAGCTGTTGACCAACCACTTTCGTTTCAATGATGTTACTATGACGACACACATTTTTTGCTCCAAATTTTCATAGCGACGTATTAAAATGTAAATCATGGGTAGAACTTATTTTTAAAGAGGCGTATTTTTCGATATCTACGATATTATCTTCTTTTATAAAAAAACAACATGAATTTCGAAATAATGATAATAATTTCCGCTGCATTATATGTCTGCATGTTATAAATGTCAAGCGGAAAAGAGCAGTGGGCTCTACTAGAAATACCTTCAACACAAAAACTAAATTGGTAGGTAACATATACGAATTATCAACTTAGTGCTTAGTCCCAAAGTTCTTGACTAGATTCGGCTAACCCTTTTTAGACGTCAACTGTAAAACTGCTCATGCGATCGATCTACGCTAATCAAAACTGAAACGCATCAAGTTAGCCAGCTGTTAGACTTACTAAACTAATTATTTGTCTTTAAAGTAGAAAGCACCCTCTGCTCTATATCTAGGAAGGCTATTTATTTCAGTATGTAGTTTTTATTTGTGTTGTTAAATTTAACAAAACACCTTCAGTGGATTTGCCTTTCTGGTAGGTATATTGATAGTGGTATAGAAGAGTGCCGTTAGTTAGACAATGTCTCATATGTACGTCAATTATTCTTTCCATCGTTTTCTAGAAAAACTAAGTCAAGCTTATATAGGACGATACGATTTAGGTAGTTCACTAGGTTTGCCTGGTTTGGATATAAATACTACGTTTACCTTCCTCCAAGCTCGTGGTATGTAGCCCTAGATAAAACTGAACCTAATAAGGCAATCAAGGTAGGTAAGATGAAGTCCAGTCCTTTTTGGATGAGGGCTGGAAAAAACCGTCTATAACTGGTGCCTTGTATGGTTTGAATGAGTTGATAGCCCATTTGACCCTATCCGTTATATCTTTCAAGGATTTTTGGTTGTGAATCCTCGGTAATGTGATCGATCGTAAGCTTAATTTATGATTCTGGACTCAGGGAAGTGAACTTGAAGTAGGATAATCAAAGTTTCCCCCGGTCGCTTGTGATTGTTCCATCAGATTCGACAAGCAATCCCATGCAATTAGATTGATCCTTCGAGATTGCTTTTTGTGGGAGAGCAACTGAACGAAACTCTTCGCCAGGAAGGTCTTTTAGATATTCGAAGCTCTTGGTTGTATTGGATAAGGAGAGCCCACTTACCGGTGCGTTTGGCTTTTTTTTTTCTAAGTTTGAATTCCACCATGGTATACGGACCTCTTTACCACAGTGAGTTTTTCCTTGCAGCTACAGTATATTCCTATTAAGCGAGGACCCTTTTAATGCATAGGATGGCATTTGTGTATCCCAACGGTGAATAATTTTTTGCTATTAAAAAGGTTTTGCTATTTAGGGGGTTTCTTATATCGGGGGAGTACTCTATTCGCAAAAGATGAGAGGATAGTGTCGTTTAATTGACTAAGTGTATCGTCCAGCATCATTTGTTTTTAGTGGCGGTGCTGGAAGCATGTCAGATTTGATCCCTGGGTTTTCTTGATATGTTCTTCAGTTTGTTAGTTTACTTTCATATCGGAACGGCGCCTGTTCGGTGTTGCATATAAGTCTGAACTTTATGTGCATGTTATCTGACAGAGATGCCTCACCTCCGTGCAAGTCTTTATCTAACGATGTTTTTTACGTACTTCCTCTCTCATTGAATTTCTAAATGTTGGCTTATTTCCCTTAGTATTAAGAATAAATTACACAATTGTTGCTAAAAACGTATCCAAACAAAAACTCGGCTGCCCCAAATAGGATGATGAGCATTGGCGTCACAGCCGATGATAAGTTAAAGTTGCTGGGCTTGGCGGTGTACAGAACGAGTTCCTGTACTGGTGATGGTGGAATACGTTCATCGTCTCCAGCTGAATACGCTGATGCGCATACGACTTTTTGCAGTCCTCGGCCGTTCTGACGTTCTATTACACTCGCCACCACGTGCCTTGTATTAACTAAAGCAGTCCGGACCTATAGAGATATTTGTTGCGTAACGTAAAATCCAAATACATCAACTGAAAAAAAGCTATTTGATTTTACAGTTTACCATCATTTAGTCGCAGATTGGCAAATAAGAATTGTTAAAGGTTGCAACACATTAATGAATTAGCATCACTGATCTCACAACTGCTGGAATAATAGTGCACGAAGCCTTTTGCCCTTAAGCTGACAGAGCGATTTGCATAAGTTATTTTCCTAATTGACAGGATCTATCAAATTTTCGGGGGTTCCTAGTCTAAACTATGAGTGCACCCCATTGGCCTCGTTTTATAGAACACCCTCCCTACCCTAACAAGTTTCCTATATATTATTTCCATAGAAAAATTGGTTCTTTTCATAAGTTGCTATAATTAACATATTGTTGGAAGATCATTTTTGCGACTTCAACTTCCGGAAAACTAATAAGATACGCGATAATTTTAGTACACACGCAAACTTCTCTCCCACGCGAGTTCATTTGAATTCACATCTTCTCGGACTAACACATCGCAACTACGTATATGAGTAACTTTAATAGAAATTGCACATCACCGTCAATGTTGATGATGACTAACAACAAAAATTAGACTTAAAATCAGAGTCATATTCCTTGTGAGGAATCTCATTAATGCGTTGTCCTTTGTACATTATTCATGCTGAATCGCTGATCTGTGCCACAGAAGAGCACCAAACCAAACTACGTATGAGTATAATGTCTATGATGTCATTGGCGTGTAGACTTGTAGAGCAAGCAATTCGTGTGTTAATTTGTTTTAGAATGATTAATTCAGTCGATGTGCGTCTTTGTGAAATATGTGTCCACCTGGGAAATATTAAACTTGATTCATTATTAATATTTTTTGATGTTCGGACTTGCACGTGGCTATTGCGAGCGTCTCAATTTTAAAACGAAGCAGTATTCTCACAACCCCATGCAAAAAAAATAAAAAAAAGTGAATTTTGGGTAAACCAATTTCTTTTGTCGGTGTTTCGGAGAATGAACTCGAAATAAATTGGTTTGGATTTATTTTGATTATCAGTTAGCATTTGTAAACGCAGAGGTTCTGATTTCGGGGGTTTCCGAAGCTTTTCATGTCGGTTTTTTGTTTACAGCGTTTTTTGGTATGCGAATATTGTACTGAAACTTCGATTGTGCAGTTTTTCGTATGATTGTGTGGAGGCATTCTTTAGTTTTTACATTTAAATAACAAGGTGTACATACATATTTCTAAATGAATAAAATGTTACCGAAGCGTATGCTTTAATACTCAGTCCAATCTTTCCGATTGTCAATCTCAGCTGTCACCTTTTCGTGGACATGTAAACATTTCCACCATGTAAGATTGGTTTCACGCCCACATCGTTGGTCGGTTGTTTGGCAGTGATTTAAAAAACTTGCAATTAAATACGATTTTAGCGATTCCGGATTTTTACAAAATATTGACATGTAAAAAATTCGTCCTCGAAAACTAGTGCCTTTTTTTTAATTTCCCATGTAACGTTGGGATAAGGACGTTAGCTTAGAGAAAGTATTCGGCGCGGGTACGATAACTTAGACGCCAACAAATTATAACGGTTTGTAGAGGGGTTAAGTACAAGCTTTAAAAAAATAATAAAAAGCAATGGCAACATTTACAATAAAATACTATAGCATTTATGGAAACCAGGAGTCTGCTGTTCTTTCAAATTATTTTCAAATCAAGTTTCCAACTTGAAAAAAAAAATTGCAGATTTTTCCAATATTGTGAATATACGCGCTAGTGTTTATTATTATTGTTATGGAGTGAAAGGGGTTGTTGTACTGCGATCTTCTGGTCTATTGTACAGCCTGATTACGCCTCAGTGAGGTATTTTCCATTACAAGAGTTCTAGTCCAGTGTCCTTAAGATTCTAAGAACGAGAGCTGGCTACAGTGACAGTATTTCCTCATCAGATAATTGGTACTTGCCCAAGTATTTCAGTCTTTTGTGGGTCAATACTCCACATGAAAGCTCGCTCATGCAGATGTTAGCTTAAAAACTTTTCCCGTTGTATTGTCCCAGAAGTTTCTTGGCCTGCATCATGCCCTTATTTCTTTCTCTATAGGTTCCTAAATTCTTCTTTAAGGGGGTGATCTCCTATTCCGCAGAATGGTTCAGGGCCTATGAAAGTTTCTGATGCTCCCTTTCTTGCTAGAGAGTCTGCCATTTCGATACCCTCTATTCCCACTTGGCCAGGCACCCAAGAGAGGGTTATTTTGTTGTTCCTACCCAGTTCGTTATTTTTTGTAGGCATTACCTCACACATTAGGATTTAATGTTGTAGGAATTAATTGCCATAATAGCAGCCCGGATGCCTGACATTATAGCTATATCACAGTTGGTTTTGTTTCAGCCTGGAAGATGCTGGTTCTTTTGCCCATTGTTTCAGAATATTTGGTTCTAGGAACGATTTGCCAGCTAGGCGTCGAAAATTATTCTTAAAACATAGATGCAAACGATGAAGATGATGAGGAGACAATTGAAGCGCTCAATGAAATTACTAGTAAAGCTAATTTATGAGTTGAACTAATTTAATGAATTTACTATAATTGTTAACAATTTTAATAGGCTTCACTTTAATACGTGAGAGTAAATGCAGTAAATGATTCTGCGTCTTTTCTTTGCTTTAAACAAGGTTTATTTTTGATTTTTTATTCGTTGATTTATTTTGGTTGTATTTCTGTTTGCATTTCCTTGACTGTTTTTTTGAATGAATTTTAGTTTTTTGACTGTTTTTTTTTTCAGTTAAATCTGACTGGAAGTCTGATTTCAAAATGGCAACGCTGCGCTAGGATATTACCAAGAAAGAAGTGCCACCTGCTCGGCTATCGCCATCGTTGTACGACTTCCACCAGCTGCAGCTGTATTGCAGCCGTACATGCAAAATTTCTTTAAATTAGTTTATATAATAGACCCTAAAAATCGATTTACTAAATAGGTAGTAAATCAAATTAACAATTTAATTAAAAAAATAAAAATAAAAAAAAATTGTTTTTGTAATCCTCAATTTTCTCAAAAACTGGAAGACATAAATCAATTCTATTAAGAATTACTATGGGCAGTAAATGCTAGAAACAAATTTAGTGTTTTAATAAACGGAAATAACTTGATTTAAAAATAATTTTAAGGAACAGATTCTTAGCTTTCAAAAATGCTATAGTACCTACTTGTATTGTAAGTGTTGCCATTGTTTGCTAATATTTTTCAGGTTTTTTTTTTTCTTTAATTACCCTTTCCGCCTAAACGGAGCAAGATAGACCGCCCCCCTCTCATAGTAAACAAAATTCCTTGTAGCCCCTCAATAAAAACCGTTATCATTTTTTGGCGCCTACGTTCTTACTCTTCCCAAGTATTCAAAAGAACATACCTATACGAAGTGCGCATTCCTCCTTTAAAAACCCCAAGGCCATAATCAGATATCACGAGCAGAAGGAATAGTTAACATAAGCATCGCACATGTGTGCTGCTTCATTCCATTCCCCCGGTTTAAACAAACTCTATATCCACAATTAGATTTCCTGGAACTAAAGACGCCTAAAAGCACAATTTCCAAAGAAATTATTTATACACGGTGAATACTAATCCAGCAATAAGTAGGTAGGTATACAATAAACAATACTCCTAGCACCACATCAAAGCGAAAATTGCGCGAACTTCTTCCGGTCGATTCTAAAAACAGAAAAATTACTTCCACATTTCTCATCGCGATGGTGTAAGCCATAATTATGGACTTGCGATTGGGAGTTCTAGCAAATGAAACCCTTACGCTAATACCAATTGCACTTGTAAAACGATGAGACGATGTCATGAATCCAGTGAATTCCTTAATGTGTCGCCATATTATTTTTTTGTCTCGACTCGTTTAATTAATGAAAATACATTCACTTCCATTAATATTTGCTGGGTTGCCTTCTTATTCATTCTCTTCTGTGAACCATCACAGGAAATTGATATATTTATGAAGTGGAATATAATTATGCTAATTAAAGTGCATGCCATCGTAAACAACTGGGACCATCACTGGGCACTGATACTAAATAGGGGACCTTATAAATATTACCACGCTGAACTGTCATTCTTGTAGTCACCGACCGCATGCGGAATTTTTCTCATTTGGCGGGCCGCCCTCTTTGTAATACGAAACCAGTTGTTTTTTTTTTTTTTAATGAAACAAAATTAATAAACGAGGAGGAAGAAGAATGAATGACGGTAGGGGTGATGCCTTTATGAGTGGGTTAATCGAACGGAAGAAGTTGCATTCCAATGATCTTGTGTGCACACAGACGAGCGGAGAAGAACGGAACTTCCGCAGGTTGCAGTGCAGTAGATCGGACATATAGTATAGGTAGTTGGTTGAACCTTCTCTGACGTGTGGTTAATTATGCATGAGACCTAATGGGAAGGTACGATGTGGACTGTAGTTTCAATCATAGACAAACCATACTGAGACCCCCAACTCACAATCCTCTTGCCGCTGGGCCCCTCAATTTTTTTTCAAATTCGCCATTTTGTATTGCTATCGGTGTTATGTCAAAAAAGAATCAGTGTGACATGCAAAAACACACAAAAACTACAAAAATAAATGCTGCCAACCGCGGCAACCGTGGGGAAATGTGAAAGAGTTCGGGAATTCCACATTTTTACATGGTACTGAATGCCATTGGTTAGTTATTATAAATTGTTAAAAGGCGAATAATTTGATTTGGTTGGTTAGTAAAAATATCTAAAATATATGTTTTATATACTAGAACATATTAGGACAAACATGGTTGTGTATTTAACTCTTTTCGATATCATTAAGATCGATTTATTGTGTGAATTTTTCTTTAATAACTGAAGAAAACTTGCTCAAAATGTTTTTATTTTCATGCAACCATTCTGCATTGACAATTTTCCATTAATATTTTAAACAAATGTACACTTATTCCTACAAAAAATACGGATAAGGGCGGGAGCTGTGACATCTCACAGGTCACAGTAGAGGTCCGTAATGGAAGCGCTTTCGCTATGTCACATCGCACTGTCACAATTAAGTAATCGCTAATCACGACGTTCGCCAAAAGTTAAGCAACGATAAACGAACATGTATCAAACGTATTATATTGAGTTAACACTTTAGCCGAGGATAGGGGTACTTAAATCCTTCTCGGTCGGCCTTCGAACAAAAACTAAGGCTACGATTACACATGTCACTTTTCATGTAAAATTTTGACATGCCGACGTCATTATGAAGTTTTGTTCTAAATTTGTCACTACGTGTGATCGCATGTCAAGCGTCTGGTCACGCGAGTCCAAAGTTAGTTTACCTAAAATGCACCACTTCGTCAGCATATTCACTTTCCATATTCTTAATGATCCCCCGTTAGTCTCAAATGCGAAAATGTAGAAAAGTAAGAAATGCATGCCGAGGCTAATTTTAAATATACTACACACTTTTATACAGAAGTATTTCCTTTCCTGGATAGCTACTCATGTGGGCGGAGGAATTTACAATTCTCCCAAAAATGGAAGCAATGCCTACCTATGAGAACAACTTAAAGTATACCCACCGAATCCAACTCCTCTAGATAGAGATGCCCACACTAGCAGCAGTAAAAATCATCGGTCAAATTCAAAATAAATATACCAACCGAACAACAAAACGCCATCTGTCGTACACATTGTTTGTGGTGTGTGGGTTGAAATAGTGCGGTTCCAAAGTGCATCATCTATGGCCATTTCATATAAATGAGAGCTAACAGTTTCTCGAGGTAACATGAAATAATACTAACTCAAGCGACAAGAGCACATGTATGCACTGAAACCAGTGATATCAATTTGGCCACAGTTTGTCTATGGTTGGTATCTGGGCGAGCAAATTGCTACGCTTGATTTGGATTGCTACTTAAAGCGAGTGTAGCAGAGGAATGGTAGCGGTAGGTAAGTTAAATTTCATTCATTCAAATTTTTGCATGCGCACTAGCTTAGTCGAGTGTGTGGGCGCAATCCTTGAATTTGACGTTCGACTTTCGAGTCTCGTTGAGAAGTTTACCCGCAATCGATATTATAATTTGTCAACAAAACAAAACGTTGGCTACTAATACTAATCTCTTTCTATCACTTCACGTTCCAAATGTTTGAGTGCAGTATGTATGTGCGTAGTTGTTCTACTTATAAAAATGTTATATTCCGAAGAAGGTAGGTATGCATTCGAGTCACCGTTGGGAGTTTGCATAATGTGAAGGAACTTTTCATGCTTTATACACGTCTTTACTCAAATTTGCGTTTTGTCTCGTTGAGTGTATGCACCCACAGGTTCACTGTACCCATTTAACGGACATTTATAATTCACAACACAACCCAAATCTGGCAGTACCTAAGCAGATCATGTGTCCTTTTAAAAACCAAGTTCTCTTAATAACACGCATAAATTTTCTTTACAATTGAAGAGTGTTGATTATTGACAGCAGTGGTCCCAGATTGAGTGGAAAAGCGCTAATTTAGGAAAAATCTAAATAAAACGTATTTCCATTACGAACAAATTTCAAAGAATGAATAGTTCATATCGAATACGAAAGAAAACAGCCCATCGAAAGTGTACGTAAGAATTGTTGTGCATCTGAATGCATTCAATAGTTTTTTAATGTGTAATTGAAAAGGAAATTAATGTATTTTATGTATATTTTTATGTTAAGATTTTTTTTTGTATTAAACGAACATAAAAATTGCTTCGAGAGCAAAGAAAAGTGCTCTGAGAGCGCCCAATCGAATACCACATTATTCAGCTACTGAATTGAACATCTATCTCTGGTCTCTGCATAGCAAAATAAAGCAGAATCTGCAGCTCGCATTTACACCAACTGCACGCTAGGTATGGAAGTTATCGCGTTCGGGTCACGCGGATGAAAAAAATAAAACACGACTCGCTTCGTATGAACAACTGAACAACCTTTATTATATTTCTTCTTCTTTTATACGTTTACAAAACATTTTTACTTCTAAATTGGCACACAATTTCCTGGAATTACAAATCGTAAGGTAGTCAGCAATTTACATTTAATTAATTTATTTGGCTATTGATTTCCAGGAATTGCTTTTAATTTATTTGCTTACTTCTACATATTATTCTAGTGTGAAGGGAATGGATAGGGAAGGTGTATGTGAGGGTATGTGGAAGTGTCGTGTTAACTCCCCCCTTCTTAAGTATCTACGTCCCGTGGATCAAAAATTAAGTTTTATGGGATCGAGGCGTGGAATCGTAAAAGATTTATCATGGATTTTATTTTGACGCTTATTTTTTAGCCACAAAAATAACGCTATGTTAAGTAAGAGTCCTATCAGCAAGATAGTAATATCGGAACCTACCGATACTAGATTAGTTGAGGAAAGGTGAGATAGACGCTTTACGTTGTCCAGGTGTAGTTTGTGGAGATATTGGAGATCTAATTTTATGTCTCCTTCAGTGAGGTTACTTTGTAACAATGGGGGTAGGATTTGGTGGGTTTTACTCTCCCAATTTGAATACTTAACGTTATCAAGCTCAATTGTCTCATTATAAAAATGAATGATAAATGTGCCGTTTAGGCTTTTAATTGTACTACCATAAGAAAGGTTCCCAAGATAATTCGTAAGTTCCTTAAGTAAGTTCCTTCGTTCACTAATTCTATTATGGGTTTACTTTGAAACTGATAGTCGCACGTTGCCTCTTCACCATTCAGTACCTTAATAATACAGTGGTTTGGGGAAAGTTTCTGGAGCTGACTCCTTTTGCAAATTGTAGTACCTTGAATAATGGGACATTTATCTTTGACACCAAATTTCTCTGATTGTGATAGGAATAGATTAGAAAAGCTTAAATACATTCTTTTGCTTTTCTTTACTGTTGATCGGATTAAAATATTGTTGTAAAGGGTCTCTTCTGTTTGGGGTAAGCATATTACGTATAGAAGCATCGAATTTTTTACTAGCATCATGGGTTCGGCGTACTCGATGGCTTCAAGTTCATTTTTAAAGGGTAGTGTCTCTATTTTTGATATGATTTCGGCGATTTCCGCTTTATTCAACAAGGTTGCGTGCACAATACCTTTCTTTGCAAGTTGTCCTGCCATTATTATTTGTTCAATTTCGTCCTTAAGAATTCCTAGTTTGTTAAAAATTATCTGTCCATACCTTAGAGTGTCATTAGCGTTAATTTCTTCAGTGATTTTATTGTATCCGTTTATTAGATTGTTTGTAGCTTTAGTTAAATACTGGTTTATGTGATACTGTCTATTGCTATTGTCTACTAAGTCATTATGTTTTGCGAGTATATTGTCCCAGTCTGTAGAGTCCGGATTCCCTGCCAACCATTTCCAGGCGGATCCTATCCAGTTGATCGATCTTTTTGATTTCGTTGATTTTGTTTCTTGGAGTTGTTCTAATAAGTTCTCTATTTTCGAGACCTGATGTTCCAGTTGAGGTGTTACGGGGCTTGCTTTGCTTACTTCGCGCATGTTTAGCTTAATATTGGTTAAAATTTTCGTGTAGTCAGCCAAATTTATCGTGTGGATAATCTTGAAATTTCCATTTGCGATTTTTCCATCTCCTTGCTTGATCGCAACTACCGGGTTGTTATACTCGTAGGTGTTGACCGTGGCTTCCGTCCAGCAGGCCATTAATCTGAAATGGTGGGTATGTTTTTAAGATGCGATTTGTGGATTCTTTTTCCGTCAGAAGTAGTAATAGTGACTTTATTATCTATTCCTACAGTTTCTTTTTGGAAGATAGGCTTCTCTTTTCCTTTTATCTGTTTATCTCTCTTGTATACGGTATCGCCAGGATTGTAGTTCCTAGGCTTTGATCTTTTGTTATTATGTGCACTGACCCTGTTTTTCTGATTGCGAGAAATTTCGTTTCTTAAGTCTGTGTTGACTATATCTTTGAAGTCTGTAAGGTTCTGGTAATTGATCCTTTGAGATCTTCCAAAGAATACATCAACAGGCTTCCTTTTTGTAACAGAGTGGACAGTATTATTGTACCTGTCCACTGCGATGTTGACAATCTCTTTTATTGAATAGTCAGGGTACTCCCGTTGGAGACATCTGATCATTTCAATGATCGTGGAATGTACCCTTTCCACGGTTCCGTTAACTTCGCTTTTTTGTGGTGGGGCGAGATAGACGGTTATTCCTAGTCCTTCTATATAGTTAAGGATTATTGGGCTAATGAAGCTTCCTTCATTATCCATGACTAACATTTTAGGGACAGTGAAAAAATGTAATAATTTAATTATTTTGTCTCGAACATGTAAGACTGACTTGTTTTTGATGCGAAAAAATTTTATAAATTTTGAGAACTTGTCTATGCAGGTTATGAATTTCTCTCTCTTGATTTCTATAATGTCCATGTGTAAGATCTCCGTTGGGTACGATGGTATTGGTGTGAGTTGGAGCTCGGGTTTCTGGGGATGTCGGTCATATTTGTTGGAACAACATATGTTGCAAGAGTCTGTATATTTTTTTATTAGTTTTGTCATTTGTGGGAAGTAGTATCTTTCCAAAATTTGTTCTTTATTTTCCTTATGATTTCTATGGGCTCGCTTATGCTCATCTTTAATTATCTTTAGTTTATTCTCCTCATTGGAAATATCAGTAACTACTCTCTGTGTGATTCTAATTTTTATTCGATTGAAAAATGTCTTATATATTTCTTGTAGTAATGGAATATATTTTTCCGGAATTTTAATACCGTTTAGTATGTTGGGATTAAGTTTTTCTTTTAGTATTCGAACTAAATTGTCTTTATCAAATGATTGTAATCTTATATAATTTCTATGGAATTTTGGGTGTGGATTTTCATAGCAGAATGTTTCGTTTCCTTCTGAGAAAATTATCTGATTTCTAAAGACGTTGATTGGTGCTTCGCAATGCGGTATTAGATCCGAGCTGTCTTCTTCGGCACTATGTTGTGTTCCAGAAGACGAAGTTAGAACGTTAAGTTCGGTTGGCAGTCTCGAAAGAGCGTCTGCCACAACGTTTGTTATGCCGGGCTTGTATACTAATGAATAATTGTATTCCTCAATCCTTGCTTTCCATCTTTTGAGTTTAGCATTATTGTTCTGGTTGCTTAGAGCAAAGGTTAATGGCTGATGGTCTGTGAGAATTTTGATGCTTTTAGCACCGTAAAGGTATGTTCTGAGTTTATCGAGGGACCATACTATCGCTTGCATTTCCTTCTCGATTGTAGAGTAATTTTCCTCCGTTCTGGTTAGAGATCGGGAAATAAATGTTATAGGCCTGTCCTTGCCCATCTCACCTTGCGATAAGACCGCTCCAATGGCAAGGTTAGATGCATCGGTCGTGAGAACAAATGGTATATTGAAATTCGGAAAGATTAAAATGTCTGATGACATTAGCATTTCTTTTAGATTTTTAAATGCTTTCAGGGCTTGGTCATCAAGATGGATTTCTATCTTTCTTGATTGGTTAGCTTTTACTTGGGCATTTAGTCCCCTGGTTATATTTGTCAACGGCTTTGCTATATGGGCAAAGTCTCTGATAAATTTCCTGTAATAAGATGCTAGACCCAGGAAGCTTTTAAGGTCTTTGAGATTTTGAGGTGGTGGAATTTTTTGAATTGCGGATATTTTCTCGGGGTCTGCGCGAATTCCTTCTTGGGTAATTATATAACCTAGAAAATCTACTTTAGTTCTCAAAAATTTTGATTTTTCTAAATTAACCCTTAAATTAGCTTTTTCGAGGAATGAGAGAACCTCGTCGAGATTTTTAACATGCTCTTCTTTGTTTTTCCCGAAGATGATTATATCGTCTATGTAAACGTAGCACGTTTTCCCTATAAGGGGTTTTAGAATGTCGTTAATCATCCGTTGGAAAATAGCGGGCGCATTTTTAAGCCCGAATGGCAATCGAGTGAATTCATATTTGCCGTTAGCTGTTGAAAAAGCCGTTTTGGGAATGTCACTTTCTTTCATCTTGATTTGATGAAAGCCGGAAGTAAGGTCTAGTGTTGTAAAATATTTACATTCTCCCAAGCTTGCCAGGGTGTTTGTTATGTCGGGTATGGGATAAGCATCGGGGATTGTTACTGAATTTAGTCGTTTGAAATCAATGACTAATCTATATTGTTTTTCGCCTGCTGCGTTAGCCTTTTTCGGGACTATCCAAGGTGGCGAGTTATAAGGACTTTTGGATGGTCTAATAACACCATCTGCGAGCATTTTTCCTATTTGCGTTTCCACTTCTGCCCTCAAATTGGCAGGATAGGGATAGGATTTAGTATAGATTGGCTCGGAGGATGTGGTTCTGATTTCTGCTAGGACGTTAGTGTCTGCAGTACCACTATCGGAAATATTTCCAAACAGTTCGCGGTGTTTGGCAAGTATTTCTTGAATATTGGTGTCTATGTCGGAATTAATATGAATGTTAACCTGTTTTGATTTTTTTTGAAAAAGGTGTATTTTAATGTTGGGGCTTATGGTAAGGGTATTATTCTTTCTGTCGATGACGGCTTCTAATTCCTTAAGGGTGTCATCGCCTATGATCCCATCGAATGATGTTAGTCCTGGGAGGACATAAAAGTTGACTGGTGTATTGTTTCCTATACTCCTGAAAAAGGGACCAGTCAGTTTTCGAGTGATTTCTAGTTGTCCACCGGCGGATTGTATTTTGAATGGTGTGCTTAATGGTTTACTGTTGGTTGCGATGTTCTCGGATATGAAATTTTTGTTGGCTCCTGTGTCGATTAAAAATTTTAATATTTTTCCACCTTTAGTAACGTACTCTAGGTATGGTACGCTAGAGAGGCCCCTGTCATAAAATTTACTTCGTCTATTTCGTCTGTACTTTGTTCCTCGTAATCTTCTTCGTACGTTTGGTAGGTATCCTCATCGTGGTCTGTTTGTTCCGATTCTTCTACAGTGTTTGTAATAAAAAGCCGTTGCTGTTTTCGGGGTAAGTTCAATGACTCATTTGATCTTCTGGGAATGGGGTTATCTGCGGGTCGATTCATGTAATTTATTCGATTTGTTTGAACGGATTGGTCAGTCTCCATAGGCTGAGGTGGTTTTGGCTGTGCTGGCCTTGGGGGTGGGTTATATTGAATGGGGCGGTATTCGGCACGTTGGGGTGTATTATAGATAAGATTTTGCTCGTGATGGGACAGCTGCCTGGTTGGCATCCCAGACCTTTGCTGGTTTCTACCTGTGAATATCTGGTTTATAGGTGCTGAAATAGTGTTACCTATACTTCTGTTATGGATAGGAAGGTTTCTGAAGTTGAGGTTCTGAAACTCGAGGCATGACGTGTATGCCTCTGGCAATGTCTTGGGTTTCTGGATGATAAGCATCCTAGAGACGTCACCATTCAATCCTCTGATGAATATGTCTAAGGCCCTATTCCTATAGTTCTCGGTTAGAGCACAAATGGTTTCTTCCGAATGATCTTCGGTTTTAAGTTTGTTTATTAGTAGGGAAAGCTGATGATTGACCCTAGCGTAGAATTCGTCTATGCTTTGTCTTTGCTGGCTCATTGTATTGAGCTCATGTTCTAGGGTACGCACATCGCGTTTGTCTGCGTAATGTAAAGACAGACATTGCTTGATCTTTGACCAATCGTCATCAAATATGTTGTAGGATATTAGCGCTGTGTCAGCTGGACCTCTTACTTTTTGTCTGATGTGTTGGATTATTGCCCTATAAATTGGCTTTGATTTGACAATTTCGTAATCCCTTAAGATGGATTCCACAGTGTGGATCCATGAGATGTATTGTACGGGATTTCCGTCAAAAACTTGTAAATCCTTAACACAATCAGGAAGTTTCCTGATTTCGTGCACGTCCTCCTCCGTTTGAGGGGTGGGGAGTGTTTGAGTGGAAGGTTTGGGGGGGCTAACCCTACATTCAATTTGCTGTAAGCGATTGTTTATTAGTTTAATTTGCTCCATTTGAGCATTAACTGCACCCGTTAATTGGGTTATTACTTCTTTTATTTGTTCCATTTTATAATAAGACTGTGTGTTAAGTGGGTGGTATAATAGGGGATGTAAAGGAATGCTTAATGGGTGTTGTTTCTACACTTTGCAATTCGGAATTATTGTTTATATCTTAAATACTATACTTTTTTGCAAGTCAAATGTTTTATGAACTGGACAAAAATATTATTTGTATTAAAAATTTTCTTAAATACTACGATACCCTTTTTGTTCAATATATATTATTATTTATCTTATAAAAGAGTACACTGGCTTACAGTATGATGAGTTTAGACATCTGGAGCTGCATCGGGTGGTCCGTAGGTTTCCCTTTTGGCTGGTTTCGGCTTACTCGTGGTACGGTTTCCGCCACAGTTGACTCGGTTCAGTTGAATCAGGTTTAAGTTGTTCCTTTAACCGTGTTCTTATGTGAACGGTGTTTTTTTTCGTGAAACACTTATTTGTTTTACGGTATGTGTTTTTACTTTTTAACCGTGTTCTTATGTGAACGGTGTTTTCTAGTGAGACACTTATTTGTTTTACGGTACGTGTTTTTACTTTTTAACCGTGTTCTTATGTGAACGGTGTTTTTTAGTGAAGCACTTATTTGGTACGTGTTTTTACTTTTTAACCGTGTTCTTATGTGAACGGTGTTTTCTAGTGAGACACTTATTTGTTTTACGGTACGTGTTCTTACTTTTTAACCGTGTTCTTATGTGAACGGTGTCACAATCACGCACTTTTTTATAAGATGCACTGTTTTTTTTTTTTTTTTTTTTTTTAAAGTCGTGTTCTTAAGTTAACGACTTGGGTTGATATCCACTTCACAGTTTAGTCTTGCTACGTACGATTTAACTTGGTATGCGTAAATTAAACTTAGTACGCGTGTTTTAAACTAGGTACGCACAAATTAAACTTGCTTTGTGATTTTTTATTATTATATCACCGGATATTTTACTGGATTTTAGTTTGCTCGGGCGCCAGTTATCGCGTTCGGGTCACGCGGATGAAAAAAATAAAACACGACTCGCTTCGTATGAACAACTGAACAACCTTTATTATATTTCTTCTTCTTTTATACGTTTACAAAACATTTTTACTTCTAAATTGGCACACAATTTCCTGGAATTACAAATCGTAAGGTAGTCAGCAATTTACATTTAATTAATTTATTTGGCTATTGATTTCCAGGAATTGCTTTTAATTTATTTGCTTACTTCTACATATTATTCTAGTGTGAAGGGAATGGATAGGGAAGGTGTATGTGAGGGTATGTGGAAGTGTCGTGTTAACTTGGATTGACAGCATCAGCATCAGAGACAATACTGAGACCACCAACTCCGGCCGATTTCCCGTTACTTAGCCTACAAGCTATATTTTTATGGAGTATTCACGTTTGGTGCGCTAGTATTCTTACATAGAAAATCGTATTGACAAATGTCACATAACTTCAAAAATTCTGCTCACCAACACACTCCCAGGAGATATGAGACACCTCCGCTGTGGGCAAAGTTGCTGGCAGAGTTCATAGAATTTTATCCGTTTAATTTGAAATTGTTCGTTACGTGTGGATAATATTTTTTGTTAGGAATAAGTGCACATTTGCTTAAAATGTTCATGAAAAATTAACAATGCAGATTGGTTGAGGGAAAATGAAAACATTTTTAGCAAATTTTCTTCATTATTTAAGAAAAATTTACACACGAAATCGAAGTTAATGATATCCAAAAGCGGAAATTACACAACCATGTTTGTCCTAATATGTTTCTAGTATATAGAACATCAACTTTAGATAGTTTTACTAACCAAACAAATCAAATTATTCAAATTATAATAACTAACCAATGGCGTTCAGTAATGAAAAAATGTGGTATTCCCGAACTCTTTCACATTTCCCCACGGTTGCCGAGGTTGACAGCATTTATTTTTGCATTTTTTGTATGTTTTTGCATGTCACACGGTTTCTTTTTTGACATAACACCGATAGGAAAACAAAATGGCGAATTTAAAAAAAAAAACTGAGGCGGCCAGCGGCAAGAGGATTGTGAGTTGGGGGTCTCAGTATGGTTTGTCTATGATCAGCATATCTTACAACTGGTGGTTCATGATATAGTTAGTAAAATGCTTTTAGCGCCATTCACTTTCAGCGAGATCCTCCATCGTTGGCCAGTATTTCCTAATAAAGAACGTTGAATCAAACTAAAGTCGAGACACACAACAAAACAACCTCTTATTCCAAAAATGTCATAGAAACTGTTTTATGATTAGTTTATTTAACCTTGCCGGGATAGGTATTCAATAAAAAGGGCCTTAAATTTTGTACAGCTAAGTGTTACAACAGCCAACAATTTTAGCGCATTCACAGTGCATCCTTAAATCATATGCTTAAATTCGTCTTCGACTTTTTATGCCAAATGTATATTTTATTAAACTGTTGTTTAATCTGCTGTTTACCTCTGGCAGTGCTTTTTGAAAAAGAAAAAAGCCTAAGGGAACTAGGAAACCAAGAGAATTCGCTGGCAAACTCACCCATACCATAAACTAAGTATAAAGTATTGCTTTATAGTTAATGCCCATACGCACCCACTCAGCCAAGCAAGTGCTGCCAAATCGAACGCTTCTATAATATTGCATTGCATTTTGCATGACTCTGTAGCTGTCATACTCAACGCATTTAACCATACACGAGACGACACACTCCTTTGAAAAAATTTAAATTTACTTACATACTGTCATCCCTTTCTGTCTCATTCTACTTGACGAAGAGAAATTCAAAATCAAAGCAATTCTTACGCGTACGGTATTCAGCACATCTCTTTTCTGCTCAATTCTATATGATGATGACTTTACACATGGTATTAGAATTACTGAAAGTATCTTCTAATAACAATACACTGTCCTAACAAATGTCAGCTTTTCTAACCAAAGTGCACGGTTCTCTGAGCACATAAAACAACTAAACCATACAAATCTCGCACCAACAAAACAAACCCTTCCGTGCCACTATATTCAACTCGAACTGAGACTGTTCATGCGTCTGTGTTGGTGAAGTTCCCTTCTATTTATTACACATTCTCTTTTTCTATTGGATGCATGTGTTTGATTGAATGAATTGTATTCTGTCTTCTGAGTTCTGAATATCTCAATTTCTATCTCATTTCTCATTCTCATGTATTTTTTCTTCTTTCCTCTCTCATTCCGTTCATTTTATTTCATATACCAAACCAACACCAACCTTACCTACCGCATATATTCCACTCACACAGCCCCAATGAAAGCAAACCTGCTTGCTGCTTGTCGAAAATGTTCATCGAAAATCTCAGAACAGCACAGCGAGATAGATTTTTAGATATTGTTTGTTAGTCGGTCGTGCTTGTTGGTTGTATTGCTCTTCTACTCGTTTTGTGCTGGCCTGTCAGTAAAAAACGTTTTTTTTTGCAGAATAGCTATTGGTATATTTGTTTTCCAGTTCAGCGTTAATAAATAAAATATTTGAGCTCAACTCACAACCCGCGATCGCGAATTCTTATCCAGCTACATAAACTACCTACTTTTATTGAAGAAAATAAAATAAAATAAAAAAATCAAGAGGGCGCTCTGCATCGAATAAAAAGTGAAAATTTCCTTTTTCTGTCTCCCTCTCAAGTTTTTACCTGCTCTGTATGTACGCATCCCCGAGAAAAAGAAACAAGAAACAGTGAATGACCAGGAACAAAATAAACAAAACAGAAATAACGTTCATGCATCATAGTGAATTTTAACCTTAATTTGTTTTTATGTCCAAAGTGTCAAACATGTCACAAATTTTGTCCAAGTGAATAATTTTTCTTCCAAGCAAATCGAAGAGTAGCAAAAAATAAAACAAAGTGGAAAAAAAAAACAAAGAAAAGTATAAAAAAAGACACCCGTTTTAGGTGGTGTTTGCAGTGTTTTTCGTGTTCACGAAGGAAAAAATATATTTGTTGTAAAAGTATTTTTTTTTTTGTCGGGAAGACAAAATGCCTGAAACAGAATTTGATTTTGTCTCTAAGGAATGGTTGCAGGCCGAGCTGCGCTCGGATGGTAAAGATTTAATCCTATTGGACTGTCGCAGCTCAAATGAATTCAGTGAATCACACATTCGATCAGCTGTAAATTTTTCCATACCCAGCATTATGCTGCGCCGTTTAGCAGCCGGAAAAATTGATATGTTATCAACAATTAAATCACCGGATTTAAAGGAACGCATTCAAAATGGATACAAAATAAGTTTGTTCATATTGTACAATGACAGTAATTTATTGAGTGGCAATGGTATAGTGTCATCGGCACTTGAAATTGCGGGTGGCAGCGGCAGTGGAGTTGCAATGGAAATAAGCGGTGCAGCAGCAGCGAGCAATGGAAGTGATGCGACAATTAACGTGTTGCATCGTCGATTGAAACAAGATGGCTGTCGTGTCGTTACACTGCAAGGTGAGTTTTTCCTTTTTTTCGAACAAAACAAATTGTTAGTAAGTAGAAAATTGTAGATGCACAAGAGGGATGGCTGTTTGTTCAGAAAATTATGGAATATTATTGAAGAACACGCTTACTAGGTAGATTTGTAAGTTGTATATTTTTTGCTTAAAGAACATGTCTTACATTGTTATTACATTATTATTATATGATATTTTATGTGGAAAAGCGCGAACCTCAAAAATAAATAAATTTTTTAGTACCTACTCACCTTGAATTTTTTGAAGATCAGTTTTCGTTCAAAGATTGTGGCGTTCTTATTTGTCTATGAAGCACAATTGAGCGCTTAGCGTTAGCCTATATACCTATAGCTTTATTTTGCTCTTGTCAATGTTGGCTGTGCTCAGCTTCGTCGGTTTGACATTCGTTTATTTTTTAGGGAATTAAATACATATCTATCCTCTCACAGTAGTGTGGTTTGTCGTAAAACCTACGTATGTATTCTTGAAACGTACGGCAAACCGTAAAATCCAATAGAATACTTGAAGCAGGTTACCTACCTACAGAAAATATAAAAATCAAAAATCACGAGCTACGAAACTGAGATGAGTCCCTATCCCTATTGCCATTGGTCTTATGAATCTTGTTTTTGGACCTAACAGGTAGGGTACATGCATTTTTTTTTAACACATGTCAATACCATAGTTAGTACTACACTTAATTTCGTTAATTCGACATCGACTGCCACACATTTGGGACTACTTTCCTTAAATCAGCAGCTTCGGCGTTGGAATTTAGCATTTGTGAATTTGACAGTACATTTTCATATCACAACCGAACATCGGCAAATTTTACTGTCAGAGCTATCTCCGTTGAAAGCTCTGCCGCAAAGCGATGCCGAACTTTAATTTTATATATCTTCTGCTCGCACTCTTCTCTTAGAACTAATTTTATCTTTTTAAACTTTATTTCAAATCGCTTTTATACTTTTATTCTGTTCTAATAACTAATAAACGTTCCCATCCGGCACAAGTTCCAGAACCTAACAATATTTTTCCTATTTGTTTGACCCTTTTAGTTTTGATTTTCCTTAAAAACAACTGAATTCGTTCCCTATCTACTCCACTTAGTTCATATTTATTTTTATCGCATTTCGATTTCCTGTTTAGTTAAAAAAAAATTCGCTGTGTTTAGAAGAAGACAACAAAGAATTATTTTTTGGGTTGGTTTTCTTATTTTCGCTTATAATTATTTCCATATTCCTCCTGCTATCACGTCTGCCAAGTATAAAAAATATTTGCGCTCTAGCATTTAAAAATAATTTTGTCAGCTATACCTTTTCGTTGTACTCTGAGTGACATTATAACGTACCTACTGACTGATAGGAAGTGTCAGAGATGGAGATAAAATCAATTCTATTTTTTAATGAATGAATTAATTATTACGACTCGGAATTTGATAGGGAAGCAAGGCGAAACAAAATGATAATAAATGTCACCTACTGTATTGAACGGGTTATAGATAAGACAGCAATGAATATATTTCTCTTTCTTGCTCTGTTTGGTGCAAAAACGAGGCAGCAACAAAGGTAAACGTGTGCTGACTGATAGTGACCTATTTGACAAAAAATAACAACGATAAGGTACCATTTTTCCTGTTTTTTTTTTGTTATGATTTAATGATAAAGAAGAGAAGAAATAAAAAAAACATGCCATGGCAAACACCCGAAAGACGAACGAATTTCATTTCAACTGTCAAACAATTGATTTTTTCTCTTTAAAAATAGACAAGACACACTTAAAGAAAAACAATGCACCCAGAGAAATCGAACAATGGTCTTTTGTAAAATGTTCATTGCGAAAAGTGATCGAAACGGCAGCAGATTTTTGTACATTGTATATGAAAAGGGATTTGGTTCTCTTTGTTAAAAGGAGAAAATACCAACGTGATTACTTAAGTCCCTTTTGTTGTTTGTGTTTTTCTTTTCATGCATACATTATTTGTTTCCAGAGGGGTTCTATCTTTTCAAATCAATGAGCATTGTGTAACATTTTATGACATTTTATTATGAGCAATGCTGTTTTAAATGCGTGTTGTCTTTTATTTATAATCTCTGGAATGTCATTGCTGTTTCGCATGGGAAGATGTTTCTATCTCTGAAAGGTAAGATGAAATTGGTCGAGTTGTCAAACTATTGTCACAAAAAACTGTTTCTCTCATTTGAAGGATGTCACGACGTTTTTTTTTGTGTATACATTTACTTTTATATATTCAGATGAGTAAGCGATTGGACACATTCAAGAATCTAGTTATCTTAGGTCGACTAGATTGGTCTGGATAAGATGTAACCTGATCGCAGGCTTACTAAACAAGATATCTACCCATTGAAATAAGGCCAATTTTGTTGTCATTTGTGGCACACGAAAGAGCGTTTTTTTGTACTTTTCCTTCGAAAGTTCGACAGTCAACGATTATTTTTCTCAAATAATCAGACTTATATATTTAAATGTCCCACCGTTTCTTACATTGCAAAATATAAACTTACTTATTGGCCCTCGATTTGAGTCGAGTTCGCTGTTCAGTTTGTGTTTAATACCCATGCCGACATTATTTCAGAAACAAAAGATAGCCGAACACGCGTTCATAATTGAAAGAAATATTATTGCAGTCGTTAATTAAATAAATAATAATAATGTTAACGTTAATAATGTCAAATAAATTCCTAAACTTACACATTCAATGGTGAGTGTAGTTCTGTTCGATTTGTTCATATCGTGACTGTCACCTGTCCAATGCATACCGTCAGTCACCATGAATGAGATCAATCGTCAAAGTACTACATTTCAGGGTGCCAAAGCTAATGCAATAAATTAATGAGAACTGCCTCTCGTCCACCCACACAAATAAAATGAGAAACAACTCGCAATAGTGCAAGCGTCCAAACTTATTGCAACGTAAGATGTGCATGCACGTACTCATGTTGATATTCTCGCGCATAACAACAGAAGCCGACTTCCGTCTGTCAAATTGAATGTAATGAAGAGCGAAAAGTTTGTGTGTGATGCATGTGTTCGTTGGAGCATGTTCGCTTGGGCGCTTCAGTTGCAGTGGGATCACAAATGCATCTCGCATTAACTCTCTTCTGATGGTTGTGCATTGTGCTTCCAGTTAACACACATGAGGGAGGAAACTCGATAGCCCTTTTGTTTGTAGCATTATTTTGCTCGTCTTTTCCGTCTCTCATATGTAATTTAAATTGTTCGTTGCTTTGCTATATCCCACCACATAGTAGATACACTGCCCATTTTGTGATATTCTATCGGTCGCGTCAACGTCCAGTGTGTTCCATTATATGGTGTCTTGAATTTCCTATTGCATCAGTTTTTTGATTCCCCCACTGCCCACTTTGGCATACAAAGGAATCTCACTCTAAAGCACACGATACACCATTCTCGTATATGTGTGTGGATGTGCATTTTACAACATCCATCCATTCCTCCCTTTTCAACATAGGTATAGTCACAGTCTTTTACGCTGGATGCGCATTCATATGACGATAACTTTTTCGAGAGACCTCAGAAAAGTGTCCCGTCTTTCTTGAGAATTGAATATACTTGTATCCAAGAGAAAAAAGAAATACGAATTAAAGGAGAACTACAACAATAACTGACAATTGAGTCCGTGTCCATCTTTTTCGCGCGTGCGCGCGCCTTTTCTTGCGTGGTGCGCCCTGCTTTCAAGCCATAAGATATTAATATAAAATTGAATTGCTTAGAGACCTGCGTATATGCGACATAATAATATCCGTGTGTGCGCGTGTAGTAGTTGAACTCCCGGTTGTTGACTCCGCGCGTAGCTTGTCTCGCCGCCACCGATTTCTGCCGTCAGCGCCAACAAAAACAAAATTACAAACATCCATCGCGCGCGCCTTTGGCCCCAATAACTCGTCGTTTCGTTTCTCTAAGGCGCTTGTGTGTTTCTCTTTCTAAACAACACAACAACAAACCGTTCTTCTTATTTATGCTAGGGAATCATGTTCATGTATATACGTTAATGAAAAAGGAAGACGAGGCACGAAGAGAAACGAAGCATAAACGAAGACGGCGACGACCCAAGAAGGCATGAACAATTGAAGCTGAGATTATAGCGCGGCGGTCGTTCTTGTTTTGTGGTGGAGATTTTCTGTTTTTCTTGTCAAATTTGACCCTCTTCCAGCGGGTATACAACGTCAAGAAGCTTTAAACCATTTTTTTCCGGTTTAACTTCGTTTTCGTTTGACCACGTGCCAAGTAGTAGACTTAGAGACGAATGGACAAATGTGGCACATTTTAAAAATGGATATGTTTAATGTTGAAACTTTTAAATTTTTAACGGATTTGTTTCTTATTTGAAGAAGCATGGCTTTTTGTCATAAGAACTGAGCCTATTCAGCGAGGAGTTGATCTCGCTGAAACGTGAGCGTGACTCTTTAAGCTCTTCTTTAACAGAATCTCATTGCGGTTTCAAGAACGAAAACAGGAAAGGGTACATATCAATTTTTTGGCAAATCATATACGCATGGAAAGTTGTAGACATGACTTGTAGTATCGGTGTAATCTAACCTCTAGCAAAATCCCCAGCAGTAAAATGGTTGACTTTCGCTTTTATTATAACAGATTTTACAATAGCCTGTAAATGGTAGCTTGATAGTTTTAAAAAAATCTTTCATAGCAGTCTTGGTTAACCGTTTTTAGCCTGAAATGTAATAGACTAATTGCTCTTTATGACCACGTATACGTATGGTTTCGTTAATTTTTCTGTCAAAAAAACAGCAACACAAGAGGTGTAGAGAACAAAAATTAATCCTTCGAATCTGCTGTTTCCCGATGGGTTTTTGAAATATTTATTTCCTATATTTTACATAAATACCTACAACCGTTCTCATCCATAGCTGGAAAGTGCTCGCCTTACATGAGCTTACTGACGTCTTTTAAATAATCTAACTCATTTGACACACAACAAGCGTATTTTTAACGTAACGAGTGATTTTTTACTCTAGGCCTAGCTTCTCCTAAGACTTTTTTAATTGATTATATAAATAAAATATATATAGATCAATTAAAATGTATACCTGTCGTCATCGGTCTTACAGAAACGTAATTTCTCTTTTCCATTATCGGAATTATGTAGCAACTAGCTACACTGGTCAATCCCGTGTTGGGATTGAGACACTGACACTTTACAGTATAATCTGTGAATTGATTGGAGTCGGGTAGTGTCCTTAGGAGGCTTACGAGATTTGTGCATTGTACAACAATATCTTTCAAACTCAAATGGGAACATGATAAGTAGAATTAAGGGCCATTAAAATATGCTAGGCTCGCTTGTGGTCGAAAATCGACCATACCTTTTATAAGTATGTACGCAGTTCTAAAAAACGTACCCCAATATGCGATATTTATGTTTTTTTTTATAAACGAAATAGCAAGATATAGAAAAAATACACCCGTTTGAAAATATGTAAGTCTTACTTTGTACCGAAACTTTGGATGTTCACGTATTAATATAATGATGATTAAAATTTCTAATTCTTATTATGTTTTTGATTTTTGTCAATATTTTTATATATATTCTTAAACAAAATCACAAATAAATAAAAACTCAACTCTTCCACCTTTACAAATTATTGAGTTCATCCAGCAGATAGATTCTTTTTGATGAGAACTACTTAAGGGTCAAACATAATTATGTACATTGCAGCTTGTGCCAAATAAGGACTTCAATCCACTTATGTTTTTTCACACGCTTGAAGTGTGTCACGATCTAAAATTCCAACTTAATAAAAATCGGCTTAAGCTGGATTACCCCCATTCAATTTTATAATCGTTCTGGCTTAAGTTACATGTCTTTGAATGCGACAAAGCCTTCAACCTGTCAACTGATTAGTATTTTGCTTAAACCGCAAAAACAAATCAGTGAATGAAGTTAATTTGCTTAAACTCTTTGCTCACTAATAACATTATACCTACTTATATTATATGTGCTTGTATTATTTTCGACAAAAGAATTTCTGGAATGTATTTATTTTTTTTCCCAATCACACATTTTCTAATTGTTTGTTTTGTTTTTTTTTTGTGTTTTTTTTTTCGGAACATAATACTCATTGTTCACGTTCGGCATTTTCAATTATGACTACTTATTTTTGGCTATAGCTAAAGCTGTGGCTCTTACCCCCTCACTAATAGATTCAAAACAACACCCAGGAAATTGTTAATTGCTTTTACGACGGCACTTGAGTATTGGTTTTTTATTTTATTTTTTCTTTCGAAGCTAAATTAATTTTCGATATCTATACATAGTCAACAACTTCCGATGAATAATGTGTGCCAATATCATTCTCTAACCTAAACAATAAGCATGGGGTTATGGAATTCCACTTCAAAGCGGTAAAGAAGTTTCATTTTGTCGGAATATTTTATTTTTGCTAATCAATGAGTACATATTTTCCTAAGGCCAGGCGATTATTTTTAGTTTTTATCTAATTAGAATAGACTTTGCTTTATTCGGTGAATAAAGTGGCATTTTTTATAACTGATTTTATGGTATATAGTAGGTTTTGTTTTATCTCGAGTAATTTTATCACGTGTATGTTTTTTGTTGTTGGTGAGATAATTTGCTTGACGAAAATGATTTTGGGATGATAAAAACTTTAATTTACTTAATTTAGGTAATAAACAGAAAGTCATTCATGGAGGTGTCAATGAATGAAACATTTATGCCAACTAATGCGATGAGTAACAATCCTTAACACGTTTGTTGAATGCGAAATTGAAGCGTTTTTTTCGTTTCCAGCAAAAGGCTAATTTCTATATCTTAGCACCGACTAATAAAGGTGTAGGTTTTTCAAACTATGAAATCGTATTCCGATGGATAGATGCTGTCTTACCTCAAAATATAAACGCAAATATTAAGAGCATTTAAACACATCTTGACATTGGCGTAGTTAGAAAGTTACATAGAAGTTGACAGCCACAAGGGAATTCAGTGGAGTGCGAGGTGTATAAAATGCCGAAGTATGCAGCGCTTGCAGCTGTATGGAATAGTTTCAATTTCCCATTAGGTTTAATGTGACTGACACTGCATTGGCAAACTTGATTAGCTTGTATATACATTTCTCGCATAAAATGAGAGGCCATTAAGTTTTTGAGATTCTCATGAATCATAATGTGGGTTCACTATTACCAAGAATCGGTGATTTTGATTTTTTATGTTTACGTAGGAACCCGGATTTCAAGGGGAACAGGTTTCGTTCGTCATTGAAATTTTCTCTTAAAAAGGCAAGTTGTTCGTTTCGTCACTGTGGGTAGTAAAACGCGAGTGAGTCAGCATAATTTGGTACCGAAACACTTGTTCGTCTTAAAGCAAACAATTGTATTTAACTTGGGGGGATTTACATGCTTAACAAAATCGAAACACATAGGATTAAATTGAAATACAGATTGAATGACATCTAGAATAGTTTACTTTGATTCAGTGTAGTTTGTATTATTTATGCATTGACAGCTACTATTTTTCAACAATCTATGGTGTTTTTCAGTTACGCCATCTTCCAGCGAGATGTGAACCAACTTTGTAGTACCACCCTCAATACTTCAATAAGGTAGAGAGAACTATCTGTCATTTTCTTTCGTTGCAACTTTTTGTGCGCATTTCCGGTCATTTTTTTTAAACCATATTTTCTCATCAAAAAGAGTCGAATTTAATTCACAATCAAGTGAATTGTTCCCCGAGATTATTATTTTGCAAAGAGTAAACGAATCATTTAGATTTTAGATGTAAATGATTGTTTAATTGTTCAAGAATCGTAGCGTGTCAAAGTAAGCGCAAGTTTAGCCAGAAAACTATATATACTATAAACTATAATAACAATATGACAGCTAAAATAAATTGTTAAACTAAGCGAGTTTAAGGAAATAAAAATATTACAGACATATTAATCTGCATAAATATAAAAATTGTGTATTTATATATATATTTATATATAAATAAATATATTTACAGTAAATATTTTATTTTATTAACACTGCGTACAAAAACGGTGTGTTTGCTTGCGAAGTCATAACTGGCGACCAATAGGATCAGACGTTATTAAAAACATTATTACTATACAAATGTGTATAGCTTACAAGGTTTAATTTTGTTTTTAATTTATTTCTTTTCAGGTAAGCGTCTTTTAATTTACACTCGACTTAATACCTTGCTCGTAGTTCAACAAATTTTGTGAGTTAAGCAGCTTATTTTGTAAAATCATATTCGACTATAGCTATCAATTAAATAAAAGTTACATTTTGATTGAGCAAAGAAACAAGCTATGCTAAAAGTTGCTATCTATATCACTTATTGGGATTCAATTAAAATGTCGTTTCTTGTTCGTCTTGTGACAAACGACAGCGCATAAATGTTAGCACTGCAGTTACAATGATAACTGCGATTGTGATCCACATTTTGACGTATGCGTCAAGTACACTTCTGACAGAAATTCTCGCTGCACAACATTCTTAAAGCAAATAATAAATTATTTATTTCCATTCGAATAAAAATAATCTCACAGATACTGTGCCTGCTTGTGCAAAAAGAAATTAAATCTTGAATGAATACAAATTATCTGATTAAGTTGAAACATCACAACTCAACTTACCCTCAGCGATACACATATATACTACGCGCTCACGTGGAGTGTGCCTACGTTTTTACGTAGGCTTGAGTAGGTTCCGTGGGTTTCCCAACACACAACCAGAAGAACACAACCATCACTCAGTCTAAAATTCCAAACTAAAGTCCAAACAAGCATTGTTAATACTTGGTGGTGTTCAAGATTATTGTTTTCCTGTAAATTGTCAGGTGGAGGTGGGTTGAGTATGTACCACCATAATGACATTAAAAAGTGAAACAAAAAGCGAAAAGAAAAATAACTTTGTAAAACGGAGTTTTGAATTGAATCGAATACAGCGAACATTTTGTGACGGCGCGTCAATTGTGTCAGTGTGTTGGATTACGAATGCTGTCGTATTGTAACAATAAATTCTGGTTGACGTCAGAATCGTACGCCCCCGCATTGGCAGCTTGCTACCATCTTTTTTTCCATTCACAAATCCGATATTGTTTTGTGATAACTTTGTGTGGCTGTTGTTTTTTTTGTTGTTGCTGTTTGCTCTTCACTTACTACATTGCTGTGGGTTGTTGATTGGAAGAAAAAAAAAAACAAGAAAAAGAGTACACTTAAGGAAAATTGATGACAAAACATCACAACTTTATTCCCATGTGGGTTTATTGGCAAACGCGTTTTTTTTTTTTCGGTCATGTTGTTTTCTGGTTGACCTTTGAAGGTTAGCATTTTTTTTGTTCGGTAAATGGCTGGATGTAAGGGTTTTGTGATGTATGAAAATGACCAGTTTTAGTGGTGTATACATAAGTAGTTTCGGTGGAAGTAGCATAAGTCGTTGCACGTCATTGTGTGTCTGATCTATTTGACAGTGTTGAATCTTATGACTGTGCATTCCGAGAGTAACTAAAGAGCAAGGATTGCTTTAAGTTGCTGTTTGAAACATGAGACATTTTGCTATTGTTTCTTATGTCAGAGTTAAAATGTATGGACACGTATATTTTTAGCATGTTCTACATTAACACAAAAAAAGAAGAGAAATCTCAGTCAGTGTGTATTGTGAGTCGTTGACAGCGAAACAAACCGCGTTTTTGAGAGTTGTTACTCTTTGAATTGTCTTAATTGTCAATGATGTAGTTAACTTAGTTTCAATACCTAGTTAAATTTTTCGCGCAGCCATAATGTTGGTACTTCATGCTTGCATTACATCGAAAATTTTGAAGTAGTGTAAAAGCACAGTTGGTTTAAATAAGGTTTTACAAAAGTATTTTCAAAAATTCGAACTTAGCACTTTCTGGCTGTACAGTGTGAGTTCATAGTTTAGGGACGAATAGAGTGGATCCAACATTTCTGACTCCGATTTTCTGGATAAAGAAGATTTCTCAGAACAGTTGTACTTCCGGAAGTTTTTCAAAGGTTCGCGATGGGTGGCGCAGTGGACAATATTTGTATGCTTAATCGGAGGTTGAACCTAGGACTCAGTATAGTTCAGCATACTGTCTAGGTCTACATAGTTTTTATATGAAGCATGTCTTTTCTGAGTTATTTAAACAAAATTGATAATAGTTCCTGATGCAAATTAAAAACTAAGAACAACCACAAACTGTCAACAAATCGTCAGAAATAGATAGAACATTAGGTATACATTTTTTCTCACAACACGAAACTGGAGCCCTCTTTGTCAAGAGATATCGAATTGCTTTTGTACATAGTTTTGTCTATAAAGCTTGATTGACACACCGATACTGACAGGGGTATAGAGCGACGATAAGTCTTTTCGATGTGTCACAAGTCTGTTAGCGCTGTAGTGTTTTACAAATTTATAATCATCTAATCAAAAAGATTTCATGTCACGTTTACAATCCTTATCAAGTGTTATTCATTTTCATTTGAACGTATTTATACGTCATTATAGAGCCTTAACAGCTGTCAACAGCTGATAGATTTCTATAAGCAATATCAAAGGCTTATTAAAGCAGGTACTTCCTTTTAACTTTCAACATTTTCAACTGCTGCGGTATGTGATGATGACTCAGCAACGATAATTTTCTTTTCAAATTTCACAATTTTTTTACACCCTGGGGAAAAATGTGTTCGAAATCCGCAAATGTAAACAAACTCGATCTGAAAATAAAACTCGATGAAGTACATGAAAGCATTGCTCAATGATCATTAACACTAATTGTGCAATAAAACTCTTGTGTGCTGTGCAACACCCCATACTTCCTTTCGTATATTTGTGTATACGCAAAAATGTAGATCTTGTTTCTGTACTGGCGCGCTCTCGGTGCGTATACACATATTTATTTTCATTTTATTTATGACAATCATTTATACGTCTCTTTGAACGACTGTTTGGCGGTGTCGTACATAGCTCCTATCCACAACAGCCAACAAATTGCAATTTCTAATTTAACGATGGTCTCTATCTCTTCTTTGTTTTGTAATTTTTTTCGAAGTCATTTACGATCGCATAAAGGGCAGACATCCCGTACTAAAAATAAAACCAGACACAGTGTGCTGATCCTGTGCTATTGTTGTTTCGTGATGGTCTTCTCAATCACTGAGTTCACCCACCGGATGCGTTTGGTTTATTTTTCTTTGGCCGTACATGCACAATTTAGAACTGATTATGATGCTTCTGTTCGGTATAAATAGCTGCGCTTAGATGTTTAGTTTATTTTGCCAACTGTTTTTGCCATGTGGCAGAATGGAATTCTATTTTTATGTTCCCATTCTTTTAAGCTATAACACGCTATAACATGTTCTCTGTCTGCGTATTTTGTTTGTTCCTCTGTTCACCATCGGTCTCTTAACGACGTCAAATGTATTTCACTAAGCTGACAGAATTCATCACGGAGCAGTAGCATTGGAGAAAAAACCCAAGTCCTTCAAACGCAGTTGACGCGCAAATGGAGGGCATTTGAGCAGCACACTTTAGGAAAACGAAGAAGATACGAAAGAGTCGCCTCGGGTGATCTAAAAAGATCATGAAATAAATATTTTGCCCTTTTACGGTTTTGGGACTTTTACGTCGTTACCGGTTCGTCGATTGTACGAGCTGTTGACGTTTGTTTAATGGTGCTGCTGTGTTGCCGCTGCTGCCACACCTTTTTTGATGAGTGCTGTCGTCCATCGTTGAATATGTTGTCGTCTTGCAATCGCTGCGGATCAAGGTTTTTCCGACGGTGAACTTGGCCAAGACGAGTTTTCTTTTGCACGTACGTGGACTCGGAGAAATTTCCAATATATTTTTTTGTATCTATTAAAAAATTTCTAAATCTCGAAGATTTTGCAATTAGATGATGGTTGGAGAATACTTGGGTCTATTCGTATTTGTGGGAACCTACAGAATACTATTTATTAAAAATCATGCAATGAGTCAAGCAAAATGTATAAACGCCCTAGTCGATTCTTGGTGATAAAAATTAAAAACGCACGCTTATATTTTCTAGAGATCGTGCCATTTTACAGAAAATAATTCACAAATTCATATTTAAACATCGCAGCAACAACCAATTGTTGAGCCAAAAAAAAGTTACAAACAAAAACATTTGTTCGCAGGCAAAACCTCCGCACATGCAATGAGTTAACCCCTTTCTTCCAAGAAGGCAAGCCCCTCTTCACCAAAAACAATTTCCACACCAAACAGTAATGAATACAAAACGCTGCGCTGTGCACTCGCTGGATGATTAATTAATTCCTTCGAAGTTTAAACAGGCACTATAAGTTCAAAAATTAAACCATCCGCGCGCACAACGAATGGATGGAATGTGTGCTCATGTCTGAGATTTCCGGTCGGACGCGTAAATTTTCCTGGAATCCGATTCATTTCATTCGTTCGCCCTCGCAAGGCAAACGGGGCCGGGCACGAAGTAAGAGCCCGCAGTCAGTCCATCCGTGTGTATTATGTTTTGTTTTTGCTGTTGTTGCTCTTCGTCCATCGCATCCGTCCATTATGCCCATTCGTCCAGAATTCCGAACACGTTTCTCAATGGCGAATTGTTTATTAAAATTGTATTATGCAAATTACACATAAATCGAAACGAAAAAGGGGGGCCGCCACCAACCGACGAGGATATACTTATAAGAGTGAGTACCTCCTTCGTGGCATATTTAAGAATCTTTCACTCACCGTTGGCAGTTGTGGTGGCGTTGAATGGCAGTAAAAAAAACATTTTTGATTCGTTTAAACAAATTCGAGTTCAAAGTTGTAGATTCGTAGGCAAAAATAATTAGCCATTAGTGCCTTACGTTCAATTTATATAGCCGCAGCCATCAGAGTCCAGCTTTGTGTGGGCCATTTAGGGTACCGCAGAGATCTGTTTTATTTTTGGACATGCACCGACTGTTAAATGCGTATACATTTTTAGTACTAAATATGAATTGATCATTGATAAAGAGAACGCTTTAACGCTTTGAATTTTAAAATGTGGGCAATGCGATCCAAATTAAGTAGATCGGATGTGACCGTACCACCCAAGCCAAATATATGCCATAAACAAGTTGCCGGCGGATATTATGGTTGCAACCGCCAACAGTTTTTTGTTTGAATAATAAAACGCAAAGTAGAACGAAACATGTGGTAGGCACGATCTTAGCTTGGTTTCCGTGGGTGATCTGAAAAGCACGCAGTACATTGATGATTATGACAGTGGAGTGGTTTTCAAGTTTTCTTTGCCGTTAAAATTACTGCTGACATTTATTGGTGACAGATGGTGGAACTGGGACAGATGTGGATGTAACGTTGTTATTTTTTTGTTATTTCGATTTGATTCTTTTTAACACCTATAAAGAATGAGACATTTAAAATGAGCTAGGATTTATTTTCCTTTTATCTTTTTTGTTTTCGTTTTTTGTATTTTGAAATTTATGACAGTTTGTGGGGACAAAGAGATATGTTGCATATATGCCTTCCATTCACTGCAAGTAGCAGGTGTGGGCCATCATTCAAGGAGTCCAAATGGTTTCTTGATAGAAATGTTTATGCAAGACGATAAAACTTAATTAAAAGTGCTTGTGGGTTGTTCAAATTGACAATAAAGCGGTAAATGCATACGAATTTAATTGTATATTCGTTTTTGTTGACTTTTGTGTGTTTATTTTGAGTTGTATAAGTCGCTTGGAATACTTATTTAGAATTATTTCATACAGCTCTTTGAAGAAAGTCATGACGGTATAACTCGGCACGGCTCATCAATTCGATTTATATTCGCACATCCCTAGGAGAACATTATTTGAATGAGTTGATCAAACACAGCTGACGGTGTGACTGTCAGTTTTCGATTAGAAGCTCGTTTATTTTATGATTCGATTCACAGCATGTATACTACTCATGTATATTTCCTTAATAATGGGGGCTATTGGATTTTTCGTTTTCTAAATCTGACAAAGGGAGGGAGAGGTAACAATTTTCGTAAAGAAAATACATACCTACTGCTTTACTCAGTTGACATTTCTATGCGTCAAAGTTGGCATTTCTATTTGTCAAATTTTCATAGCTATTTGTGAAACTTAAGATAAAAAAAAAACCAAACAAGATGTTTACAAATAGAGTGACAGCTCACTTGTACGGACATTGACGGTGACACAATGTTTATCTGTCTGAGTGAACTAAGTATGACGATAATCGTCCGAAAGATATTTTTTGAATTTCGCTATCTACCATCAAAAGCTATTTTCTGACTGATTTCGTTTCGATTATCAGCAGATTTTATTATTAAAAATCCATTTTCTGACTGATTCCGTGTTTCATCGCCCGAGAAATGGTTCGACGTATACGCCAGAATACATTTTTTCAGCTGTGAATGTAGACTTATGTTTCCGAGTCCTCATTTTGCGAATAAGTCATCTATTTGGATATATATTTATCCAATCCTTAGATATCTATTGTCACTTTTGACGTATATCCACCAAAATAAGGACGTTGAATTATTGGTTTGACGTAAGCTCCATTTTTGTGGATATACGTCAAGTTTTACGTAAACAATTTTTTTTGTTTAGTTTTGTTTTGCAGTATGTTCACGGGCTTCCATCAAACGTCAGAAAAAGGTTAAGCTGTATTTCGCACTTTTTTGACGTACATGCATGGCATGTCGTATGAACGAACGCATCACATTGCGGGATGTGTATATGAGTCTGAACTTTTGAATATTACTACAGCATATCTATGAAAACCGAAAGAGTCTTGACCAAGGTAATACAGATCCGACGCCTGTAGATGTGTGTTTTGATCTTTGAAGCGCGGTATCGCTACCAATAGGCTGGAATATTCAAATTTCAGTAGAACAAAGTACAACTTAATGTTTAAGAGCAAGAGTTTTTTTTTAATAAAATATAAATGAAATCAAACAAAAAGTCAGGTACAAAATAGCTTTTGACAACCATCTGTCAGCTATAACCAATTAGCCCTAGGAAATTTGTAGGGCTAATATTTGCTAGTTTTTTATGGAGTGGAAATGTTTTGTTCCTATTTTTTGCTCTCTTCTGTCCAACTTTTCCGTAAGGGAACAAAGTTTAACTGAATTTGACTAATGTGTTCGAATGCAATATCGGTTAGGGAACATACCTTTTATTTGATAACACTAAAATTCATCACGATTTAGAGTGACATAAATTAGATAATGTCCACTGCTTTGCAATTTTTTCAAAATTTAAGGCAGTTATTTAGAAATAAGCAACACCATTTTCATATTGAGCAGGCTGACTGTGTTCAATATGGAATAGCCAAACTTTTTCATAGTCCTAAAATATTTAGTCCGCTTTCACTTCTTAGACTTACTAAAAATGTGCCCTACGAAACAGTTGAACTTAAAATAATTCAAATAATCTTACTCTACAAAGGAAATCTGTCTTGTCGCTTTCCTAGATATTGAAGCAGCTTTCAACTACACATCTTTTGAGTCCACCAACAGGGCTCTCAACAATTTGAATCTATCTCATATCATAGGAAAATGGATAATGTCAATGCTGAATGGCAGAATTATTCAGACCCGCATCGAAGATGTGGAAATCGCGGCAACCACAACTAGAGGGTGCCCTCAGGGGGGTGTCCTCTCGCCCCTCTTATGGTCCCTAGTAATTGACTACTTGCTCCAATCCTTAGAAGATCTTGGGATACATGCCGTCGGATATGCCGATGACGTAGCAATCGTGGTCAGTGGCAAATTCGAAAGCACGGTCTCAGAAATTCTGCAATACGCATATCTGTTGTTCAGAGATGGTGTAAAAAGAAGGTCTTTCTGTTAATCCGAAGAAGACAACTATTGTCCCTTTTACGAAACGGAGAAAACTAGTTCTCCATATTCGCCCCACCATGTTTGGCGAAACCATTGATTTCTCTCGGGAAGCCAAATATCTGGGAATTATCCTTGACAGCAAACTATCATGGAACCAGCAGATTGAACGTACCGTAAACAGAGCCAACAGATCTTTATGGATCTGTCGTCGAGTCTGCGGTAAGAACTGGGGTCTCAAACCTCGGATGATGTATTGGCTTTACTCGCTCGTCGTAAAGCCAGCAGTTACCTATGCTGCCGTGGTCTGGTGGACGAAAACTAAAGAAGTCACCACAGTTAAAAAGCTAGACAGAGTTCAACTTTTAGCTGGAAACTGCATGACGGGCTGTTTGCGCTCCACCCCGACAATGGCGCTTAATGTCATCCTAGGTCTAACTCCCCTCCATATACATATTCAAATGGAGGCCAGACTAAGCATCCATCGTCTGTACCATTCGAATAACTTTGAACTTTCTGCATTTCAGGGAGGCCATTTGTCTTTGCTCGACACAATGGGGCCTTCAAGCCCATTTAGCATGCCTCTTGATGACATGCTACCTGAATATGGCCACCATAAAAATGTCTCCATAATTATCCCCCCTAGGGATGACTGGGAAAAATATAAACCCAATCCATCACGACTTGACGTCATCTGGTATACAGATGGCTCTAAGATGGAGTCGGGGACTGGCTCTGGAATTTAGGGTGAGTCGCCCCAGGTGAACATGTCAGTTAGCCTTGGGAAAAACTTATCCATATTTCAGGCTGAAGTCCTCGCAATCAACCATTGCGCTAGAATAAATCTAAGTTCTAACACACGTGGTAAAACCATATTTATCTTTTCAGATAGCCAAGCAGCTCTCAAAGCCCTTGACTCATCTGTCATAAAATCTAAACTTATCTTAGAAACATTCACAACAATCTATGAACTTTCTAAAAAAAACCTAGTCATCCTCCACTGGATTCCAGCCCATAAAGGATTTGTGGGTAACGAATCAGCTGACTCACTGGGTAAAATCGGAGCAACCACTTCACTTATCGGACCTGAACCATTCTGCGGAGTCAGTAAAAACCATTTCAGGAACTATATTAAAAATCTTTCTCGTACCGAGTCAAATGATATCTGGCACAGTATACAACTGGGCAAAACTGCACCAGACAATTTTTCCCCAAATTCTCTCCCAGAAAATCGCTCTTCCTGATTAATCTGGACAAAATCAACCTGAGAATATTAACAGGAATAATCAGCGGCCATGGCCTCGTGAAAAAACATCTCCACCGCATTGGCGTCTCACCGGACCCTATATGTAGACTTTGTCTTGAGAGTTATGAATCCTCTCTTCACAGAAAAAAGCATCCTTGGCGATGAAATTGTCTATTCAGTAACCCTTTCTGACATACACCCAGAGAAGATTCTTATCTTCCTGACTGCCTCTGGAGTGAAAATATGGCTCTAGGAATCTACCAGGGTAGGCACAATAGGCTCCTTTAAGAAGCCGCTGTGCCAGAGCCCTCCTTGAAGGCTCTCCCGCTCTACAATCTAATCTAATCTACTCTACAAAGGTTAAAACTTTTCGAAAGTACTGTTGCAAGAGTAGAATATATGTTAATTACATTAGTAGGCGAGCTGATCGCGTGATGTCCGAAGGCATTACAAATAAGGATGTGATTGTAATGATTGTAAAATGAAAGCTTGCTCATAGCCGTAGACAAAGCGCAAAAGATTGGCGCAAATTGTTTTCCATTGTAGTTGAAGCATTTCCGGTACATTTTGTTTGGATTTGCTGAGGGATGAAAATACAGATTAAAGAACTGGTCATAAGAAAAGCTAAAGACATTGTGTTGGCAGCCCCACCCTGCCAAGCCTATTTGAAAAATTAATTTTCCATTGACTAGGTAGGTATTGTCATAAAAAAGAAAGTTGGAACAAAAAACTTTTTAAAGTTGTGAGCTTAGCATAAAAAAATAGGGATGGTTTTTATAAACTGCCCATCAGGAACAAAGACAACGCACGATTTTTTTGTAAAAAATGCAATACTTCCGTGCAAACCCTTTTTTATTTTAAATTTTGATCATTGTGACATTTATTCAGCACCCCTATCTCTATTTGTTATTTGTTTATTACTGCGATGTCGTATAGGAGAGTTTTTTGACGTACGTGTGTGAGAGCAAGAAAAAAGTGATTTATGGCAATATGGCCACTATTGGGGAAAATTTGTAAAAATTTCTTTTGTTTTTCTAATACTTTCCCTAAAGTAAATATTTCAAGGAACATTTGAAAAAAAAAAAGTTAAATCCCAGCGACTCGTTTTATTTGATTGAACCGCAATTAAGGCAATTTGCCAAAAACGTAAAAATGGCGTACCTACTGGCAACTCGGTTGCTGCTCTTAACTTTAGCATTTAAGACTAAATTGCTAGTGTGTACTAAAAGTTATCTCTTTGACGACCATTGCCTGAAAAGTTGCGAGATTAAGTCCCCCATTTTCAAAAGCTGTTTCTTAAGATAAATGTTCCCCCTTGAAACTGTCATATAACTGCAAGTTTTGTAGTTCGTTTTGCTAACACAGTGGGATCTTGAAATGCAGCCCAAAAAGTTAAAAACTTGATAAACACAATTTATTAATGCAGACTATTAGATATATATGTATTTATAAATGCTGCAAGGAAGTAATCAACCCGTCACACAGTAGGTAACGTCAAACTTGTATATTTTGACTGACCAGAGGTGTCGTCTTTCAGTTTTTGGCTCTAAGAAAGCCTTGCTGTCATTAAATCGAAAAAAAGTGACACTAAGATTTGTACATTCACTTTTTATGTGTCTCGAATTTCTTCCTCTGATTACACAAAATCGAACCTACGAGTATAATCTCTTTCTCGTATTTAATGTCGGAATATCCCGATAAAAAGAAACGCGCGTGCATCCAAAACAAACAATAAAATTGTATCCAAATAGGAAGTAGGTATCACCCGCGCACAAAACAGAATACAGTTGATCCATTTAACCTTTAAATTTGTCACGCTCATACGCTTAACATCGTTCTTTCGTAATCCATCCTCGTGCCAAGCAATTATGTAATGTTTCCCAAAAAAAAAAAATGTAAGGTCGAAAAAACAACTTTTCCTCAATTACTTTCAACACATCCTTCATCAATGAAACCGAACTGCACATTCGCACAGCGATACTGCTTGCCCCCTTTCCTTCGTTCAAAATTCAAGCCATGGATCGATCAAAAGCGATTCCATTCCGCGCACGAAACAGTTTCCCTTCGTGAGATGATTGATGAATAAATAGAACCCTATTAGCATCAAGCTTTTTCCACCTGTACCCTGCTGGATGAAGAAAATCAATAAATTTTCAAATGCGTTTTATTATGGTTAGGGAGTTATTTCATTATTTCAGCAAATTGAAGATATCTACGAAGTATCCTGGAATTGTAATTTATCTGGGGTGAATGAAGGCAATATATTTTAAACTTGACCCCGAATTCGCCTACGTCCTGTTGTGCTTGGTACCTACGCGCTCTTTTCCTGTTGAACTGTTTTTAGCCCGCGCGATTTAGGAGAGGTCTCCTGTCTCTGTCTCCCTCAGTCCCTCCGCTACGACACACCTTTGCGTGGATAATATGAAAACCAACTTCCTAGTAATTTCTCTCTGAGAATCGGAAAAATGAAACAAAACCAATGCGCACGTCTTAAATGCATATACATAACTTCCCCTGTGAATTTGTTTTTGCAAAAACTACCCCAATGAAAGAATGGTATTCATTTTGTACATTTCCAGTTCAGTGTCAAAACTTTTGCTTGTTTTTCTGTGTCCTATATACCTACCAAAGAGGTGAATACATTCACATAACGAACTCACCTCTCAAAATACGATTTTGTTTCTACTTCTCCTTGGACAAGAATTAAGGGGTGAAACACGATGCATATTATTAGTCATTCATTCACAAGAATACAATTCCAAGGGTGTTTTCCAAGCCCAGCATGTTGGAGTGTGTTCACAAATCGTGCTGTGAAAGACAACTTGTTCTTTTTGTTCGACTCTCGAACGGGCTTGCGTATATTTTGTCTGCATGGATTTGCCAGGATATAACGCTGTTGCAAAGTGGGATCCATTAATGGGAAATAACCTTGATATTGTTTTCATTCTTACGGTAACATATTTAAGGTCATCAAATTAATGTGTTTGCTCTTTGGGAGTGGGCGCAGAACAAAAGCACAACAATTTCCACTGAATTATTTAATGGAAAATTGCAAATTTCAAAAGGGCGTTTCCTAGAAAAAGACGTCCGTACATTATAAAATTTTAACCCATAGGCCAACTTGTCCCTGACTGGAGATAGAAACCCTATTCACCTAGGCATCAACTTTTTTCATTATTCCTGTGTTTTGCCATTTGTTTCGTTACAAAAAAAAAACCAATAAAAAGTACCAGCATTGTCAAAGTGGGTGGGGGCTCTAATGAATTGGGTGAGGAAAAACTTTGGTTTATAAAATCTGCCACCTTGTGAAAATATTTCTCATAATTATACTCTGCACAAAAAATTGAAAATTGTCCGTCTATAAGGGTGTGAGAACCACTGGTTGTTCAAACTAGCATTTTTTGGATTGGTTTTTATACATTCTACTGCCGTTTGCGGTTGAAAGCATTCTCCTGCTTGTTTGCTTGTTGGTTATTATATCCGTCATGTTCTTTCGTGTAGCGACCAAAAAGAAACATGCAGTTTATAACATCAAAGAAACTGTCATATTAACGTGACAATGCATTTATCTGTCAAATTGTTTTCTAACAAAACCAATCAAAGTTTATATGCTGCATTCATTGCCGCGCTCGACTAGAATTAAATATCTGTCAAAACACACATGTTAATGCACACATTTCTCACTCACCCACGCAATTTACTTTACTTATATATGATTCTGACAAGAAAAGTATTAACTTTTCACCTAACACCCATCTCTCGCATCTCTTTTAGAGCAGCGCAAACAAATAGCCGGAGAAAATCCTATACTTCCGGTGCGCGTCCACCTACTTTAAAACTGATTCCAGCCACTACAGCAGTGCCATATAGGCCCACATTTATTGATCTAACAATTTCGCCTGCTTCTTCTTATGTGTGCCATCATCTGAAGAAAAGAAGGAGTGCTTTGAACCAAAAATATAATTTTTATGAACGAAGGAAAATAGACAAAATTAAACAGAAACAAAATCCCATAACACTACGATGTTTGCGTACACCCACCACAGTTGTGGGAAATTCCACAAAACTGGCAACATCCTTTTTCGGAAAATATAGAATGACAGCTAAGGCGACACACTAAACACGTACACGGAGGAGTATAATAGTGGTTTTTGCGACAGCGACTATAGTTGTATCGAGTAGGAGGATCACAATAGCATCGTTAGGCATCGGTTTTCTGCCTGGAAATGCAAATTGTACTATTCGTCGAACAGCGGAGCGCTCACTTACATGGCTTGACATCTGGCCAAGTGGGCAGATTTATATTCCATTGATTAGTGCGGGCGTATCTATAGTTTATTAAATTTCTTCCCTCCTCCCATTTGTGGTTCCGGGAAATTAAACGATTATTGATCATTAGTGAAGCGTTGTTTTTTCAGATTCGACCATGAAATTCTTTGATCTTGTGGTTTGATGATTAAAAACATTTTTTCACTTAATAAGTAATTGGAATGTTTTCGAGGAACTTGTTGGGTTGTCCAGCTAGATGACACTTGCGGGTGAACGGAAATGATTTGGGCAGTAGGAATGTATATTTGACAGCTGTTTCCCGACACAACAATTTTTTTTTGCGTTGCTGTTGTTGATAGTGAAAGTTTCAGATTTTGTTTTGAATAAAAGAAATTAAATGGACGTATTGTTTGTTTGGTCCTCCTCCAGTTCCGTGAATGGCCTTTTGGATGGAAAGCGAATCGCTTTTGGAAATACAAAAATTGAAATCCGCCATCAAAAGCGAAGCGCATTTGGGAATAACCCACCAGGATCAAAGAATTTCTCAGTCTTTTGATTGGCTCAGATTAAATATGTCAGTAACCGTAATATTTTGTATTAATACAATTAGGAGAAATGTTGTTTTGACAATAAATATTCGTTTTGAAATGTTGTATTGAAATCATAATTTGAAGAAACGCTTTATGTGACAGAAATATTGAGAGGAACCACAAATGACGAACCCTGTTTGTCAATGTCTTTTTTCGTCGACTTTGAAATGTCAAATTTTAATATTTGTTAAAGACTCAATCGAAATTTAAAAGCTGTCACTGTGATTGAAATTGATTCAAATCGTTAGGTTGAAGTGACCTAATGAAACTGAACAATCAGCAGCTATTTTGTGAACGTATTCGTACTTTTATCTACAAATAATGCATAATTATGGTCGTCCCTAGCCTCTCAAAACTGACAGTTACCCGCAAGTCAAAATTGCACTCAATCGATGTAAGTAAATTCAAGTCAAATTGTCATTGTCAAAAAACAAACCTATGATCTGGCTCGAACGGAGCACAATAAAGATTCTCTTCCTCCTTTCGAATTCATACAAACAACCAACGTACTGCTTTGTAGGTCTCACCTTTTACATATAAATCTATTTATTTCAACCACTGCTGCCTTTTACGTAAAATAATGAATTTGATCTATAATACACTTTCCGCATATGTAACTCCCCGAAATACCACATGACGAACAGCCTTGCGTTGAGAGATCTATTGTGTTTGTTCAGATACACCAACAGTCCGCAAACAAAAGGCTCACTCTTTCATTGAGCAATTCCTATTAAACCATGAAATTGCGTTGATTATTAACAGCTATACATTTATTCCACTGTCACTGCCTATGTCACTTCCCGTTTAGAATTCCGCGCTGTCAAAAACAATGCGCTTACAGTTAGTTTGCAATACATTCCTGACTCACACTCCAAACGCGCAGGGAATTTCCTTTGTCTAAACAAGTGGTCATATGGATTTAAACTATGAGGTTATTATAAACGTCATTATTTCGACAAATGGGAAATGAGTAAAACTCTTCCTTTCTTCGTTATTTCGCACACAGTAGGTAAATTTCAAGTGTGATTCACTCTCAAGTGAACATGCGCTAAATGCATCATCATTACAAAAAAAGAGACTCTTTGTCTATGATGTTATGTAATAATCAAATATTAACACTTGAGTGACAACTGATGATGATTGAGATACGGTTCTGGTTTTTATATGCACGTGGTCAAAATATGATGTCAAGCTGTTTGTTTTTCTACATTCATTGTCGTATCGACGGAGTGATTTTTTTTGTTTTACCCTTTCTGTTGCCGGTCTTTGTTGTTTGGTCTTACATAATTTTGCAACAAAACTACCACAATCTGTCAAAATGAAAAATTTTGTTTGGGTGGTATGGTAAGTAGTATGTTTTATGATGTGGGTTTGGCGGAAGTTGTGGGAAAAAAGTGCACGCGTGAAAAGTGAACGGCAATTGTGTGTGAGAATAGTGTACCAAAGGAAGTCGATTGTCTATTGAAATATGCAGGCCTTAATTATTTTATAAAAGTTTTCCGCAAAAATATGATTGTGAAATGTGGTGAGATTTTCCAACAAATTTAATTCGATGTTGCATAAATCAAATGCCATTTTGAATATCATTATACAACCCTGTGATGAAGTTCGTTCGAATTTAATGTGTCGTATGGACTTCGAATTTTCGGTGTGCTCGATTCGAAATGCTTATCCGAATTACATGTTGCGTGCTTTTTCATACGACGTCTCTTAATTCCCTTTTGGCCACGCATCGCGTATTTATATGTTCAGAGTTTTGTCAGTCAATGCCATGACTGAAAAAAAAAAAACAAAAAATAAAAAAAAATCCAAAGAGAATACAGGTATTAATTATTTTTTTTTAATGGCTGGCGCGAAAAAAACCCGACGGAGTACAGATGAAGAATGAAACAAACACAGAAAAATACGAAAAAGGTCAAAAGAGAATACGAGAATCGTATGGGAATTTGCGGTCCATTTCCATTCGTGTTTTGCTATCACCCGCCCTTTTCATCCCCCTTACCATGAAGTTACCGTTACCGACACTTCTGACAAAGTACGTTTCGTGTAAATCCTGACTTACGGAATCAAAAAGATGACAATGAATCATTCTGGAAGTGGATTCGTTACAAGGATGTTATTTTTAGGTAATTAGTAGCTAACTAAGTCTGACGCGAATTGTTTGTGGTCATATTAAGAACGTGAGCAGTTTTTCACTTGACTTATAAATCTGAAGAATTTAGATTTTTTTTCTCAATTGTTTGGTGTTTTTGTCTGTCGCATTATTGCTCTATTTGCATTTTAAATGGACGCGGTGTAAAAAGTGCCACAAGAAGTAGTGAAGTGAAATCACATTGATCTCGTGTGAACGCTGATAATATTAGACCCTATCCTACATTCGACAATTTGGTAATTCTTACATCTGTGATAATGTCATAAAATTTCAAATGCCAAAAAAAGTATTTTTAAATATAAATAACCTGGCTGTACGAAAGAAAAATTACTTGTGTGGGTTGTTTCTCTCATAAGAATACGCACCCGACCAGCACACATAGCAAATAAAGTTGCATTCTATACACTACCTTACGAGCAACAATTCACTCTGCCCGTAATACACTCTGTGTAGGAGTTCAAATACCATAAACCCATTCACTTTGATTAGAGAGAAATAAAACTGAAACAACTAATTCGGAACCTGAAATTGAATATCATGTGGATTGGCGCTCATGTATTAAAACTGACAAAAAACAAAATACATTAAATGACAGACAGACAGATCTATTATACCCTTCAGCTGTCATGTCAAGTTAATTTGTCTCCTGTTGTATTCTGCCAAAGCCCACAGAATATGATCTTGATGATGATACTGTGTGCAATTTGAGTTGTGTTCGCGCAACTCATGTTTATTAGGATTTCCTGCTAAATTTCAATTTCCTCCATACTATACTTGGCAGTATATGCAATCACGAAAAAAGCGAACTAAGAAATGTCTTAAATTTGTTTCATTTCAAATACAAAAACTGACCACTGCGATTATCCGCCCAGCTTGACATAACAAGCGAACACAAACGTTACGTAGTGATTTCTGTGCAATGTGTCTCTTTTTTTTTCGCTCGCAATAAGTAAGTCAAATTAGACCACTGTACCGTGTCGATTTAAGTAGAAAATCGTTGTCAGTATATAGGTAGTGTTGAATGGGTTTTCTTTGAATATTTGCTTCTTCTCTTGAAAATAGAAACTTGAATGGGCCAATAACAAAAGGTAAACTACGTGTGTATAAAATTTCATTCATGACAAACTTTCATTATTTCATTTTTATTTTCTTTCATAACCATATTGTTCTGCACTACTGCTATAGCATAAAAAATGATTTAGTGAATGAGTGCGTTCAGTACCTACCACCCAGCACACACCTTGTGAAAAGTAATAATGCAGGTTCATTCATGTCTTTTTCTTAACGACGAAAACTTATTGTTTGTTTTTTGTGAGAATTTTTATATATTAGTTACAACTCGTTGTTTCTTTCTATTTTCTTGGTAATTATTATTTTTTCCCCTGCTGCTCTATGTATACCAGTATACCTTACGTCATTACTTAGTTTAATGAGAAGGTTTCATGCGCCAGTGGTATTTTAAATTATACTGCTCTGCATGTGTACACACATCAGCGGTTAGTGCATAGCCTTTTTATTTAGCACTTTTCTTTGAAAGAGAAAAATAGGAAATGATACTGCTGTGTTATTACACTACATGGGAATTAAAGAACAATGTTGTGTTCGCCCCGGTGGAGAATGCATTCTAATTGGTGGCGTAATGAATGGCCGAGTCGGATGGTTCTTAATGGACGGCATTAATAATGTTGTTGGACACGCTATATTTTGTTTTAATTTGATCGCAAAAATGCTAGCAAGTAGAATTGCATTCAAAAGCAATCCATTTTTAGCAGAAATTCATTCAAGCAATGCACATATAATTTGCCGAATGATGTCTATTTGTTTGGGAGTCCATTTGTGTCCCCTGAATATTTTTAATGTTAACTTTATACGTTTGTAAATTCCATAATTAAGTCTTAAGCTGGTTGGTTCACCACAAGTGAACTAAGATTAATTTTGATCACTTGTTCATATTATTTTTGTTTTTTGTTTTTAGAAGCTTATAAATATAAATTTGGCGCACTTACGCTTTGTTTTGCAGGGGTGGCTTCGGAGGTATAACACGAAATGTATATAAAACAAAATAAGTGACATTTATGTACATATATACAAACAATCACACAAAAATAAAGACTAGAAACTTTGTTAACTGCACTCAAAACAGTGCCGATACATTAAGGCTAATTGAACAACATGTCAAAGCTTCTGAGGAATAAGAAGTCTAGCGACCACCATCAATCCATAGAGCAACAGGATCGTTACCCTACATTTTCTATTCAGGCAATTAGAAAGTTCGCCTGAAAATCTGTGAGACGAATAGTCGAATCAATATCCCAAACAAATGGTTTTAACCCTAGCACAAGACAAACGTTAAAACACATTCTGATATTTGCATCTTTCTAAAGGAAAACCTGATAAAATTTAACAAATTAATCACAATGCCTACCACAACGGACGGTGCACGTCATGCAAAGCTTACATCCAGCCGGAAACGGTGTAAAATTTAGAAATAGTTGCACACTAATCATTTTAATGTCATCGCGCACATCTAGCATTGTGAGTAACAACAATTACTTCCTGTGAATCGTATACAGTGAACAGTGGTTTGGCCATACCATCTGTCACCCGTCAACGTTCATTGACTGCAAAAATGCAACAACAAAAATTGAAACACATCGCAAATGTCATGCAAATCAATTGTGTTCGTATTAATACAATAAATATAAAATAACAGTTAACCTTATGTCACCTTCTACGACAAATGTGACAGTTTTATTTTTGCAACACTATTTCCTTTCAATTATTAGAAACTCACACACTACCTCGTTACGATAGGTTAGGTTAGGTATAGCAGGTATAGTTACACAGTACCCACCCAATGAAAATAGAAAAAAAGAGTGACATCGTATCAATGAATCATTATTGGTTTTATAATCTATGCTTTATTTCTCTTTCGTATTCGAGCAAATTTGTATAAGTGTACAATAATATAGTTTGGCGTTCGCCCATCGCCCCTCGTGTGTACACTACCACATTGAAAAAAATCTTGCAAATAGATAAAAAACCAGTCGAGTAAATAGCAACCACGAAACGGTAGTAGAGACGTGTACGGTATTCCTATAGTCGATACTCGTATTTTGGCAAACAACCGCACAAACAGGAAACAGCCACCAAGCCGCCATATACAGCGGGTACAATGTGTGCATCTCCGTATTGATTGATGAATGGCTGTTTGTAGTATTTTTCGTATTGTGTAGATATACTTAAGTGGTGTGATCCACCACACCACCCACCGAGTGTGCTACCTACAACAATAAACAAAATATAACACACACAAAGAGCGAGTGCGGAAAAGGGGAGGAATAAAGCAACAACACAGCACAACCACTTGAGAAATATGTCACTTCCGGTCGATTAATTTGTGAATGAAAATCGCTTTCAAATGAGTTTGGCTTAGTTCACATGTGCATGTGCACACAGCAATCTGATGGCATATCAAGGCCGTGGGAGGTTGAACTTTTTTTTGTTTTGTCTCTTGACAGCAGGCCTATATGGAATGATATGTCAACACATTGGGTGAAAACAATCAGAGTTCTCGTGTGAATGACACATACATTTAAAAAATGTTTTTTTTTTTGTTAATGAATTTTAAATGTCAATTTGATTTGTAGTAGGGCTACAATGAGGCGGGCTATACAGTCTATGAAGTGATTACCTTCAGTGATATCTTATGAAGGGCTGATGTCAACTTTAATAAGTTAACAATACCTGCAATAACTATGAATCAATGGAATACAAAATATTTTCTTTTTGGATATAATTTATCCTTGAACCAATTTAATTATTTATTGGTAGTTAAGCCGTTGGTGTTTTATTGTTTAATTGCGACATTGATTACATTATCTTATATTTGTGACAAGGCGGTCGAATTGGCCGAAAAATTTAGTAATTTCTTTATCTAGATCCCACCACGTTCTATTAAGGAACTCACTATATTTTCTTCTTTGATTTAGATCTAGATCAATATCGATTTAGTTGAGATTTCCACACTAACAGTTTGACTGCTGTTTAACTTCATTCAGGCGTACACCTTTTTTATGTTGTAGAAGGCTGTGTTAGCTGGAGTGGAGAATTTAACAGAGCAATCTCGTTTTATATTTCATGTGGGACGCTAAATGTCAAATGGCAATACTTAAAGGGGCGGTGACATGTACTTCTTTATTTATCAACAGTAAAACCGTAGCGAACGCAAGTGATGTTGGCTACAGGCAGTCCACAATTATATAATAAGTCCATATAGGCAAATTGAAAAACCTAGTTATCTTAAGACGATTTAAGTGGTCTGAAATAGATGTACCATGAACGCAAAAATTACATTACCGACTAACTAATAAACCTCATCCTTCTATGTCAGCCACATATATCGAACTGTCAGCTTAGTACACAGTCACGAAAAACAATACTGAAAAACGTCCTCCACAAAATAAAGGTTCGCTGTGATGTACTTCCATATAACCTAATTTAGACTGAGTCAAAATGACGTGCACGTCTGGAAAGAATCCAAGGGAATAAGAAATGTTGATTTTTTTTTGTAAAAATTAATGACTAGTGACATGAGGATTGTGAGTTGGGATCTCCCAATACTCTTCCTTTTCCACCCACATCAAACACTTAATGGGTGTCGCCGAGTCTTCGGTATTATTTTGATTACAAATGCGTCGTATATGAGAAATTTCGGAAATTATGTAAGCTTTCGAAACGTTGGAATGACGATCGATTTGGTCAACTGATTTACTAATTTCCATCCCACCCATTTTCAACCTGCCATGAAAATAAAATCACATTTCTATCCAATAATTATTATTTTGTATATCGCCCACGTTCGTTCAAATTCAAACAAATGTACACACTCATCATTATTATTATTAATTATTTTTTTTTGGTATGAGCATGTTTAGGTTGGAAACGTCATGTTGATATTGAATCCTATTGAATTAATTTCGAACAATTCATCTCTAATGTGGTGCGTTTATTTACTTACGATGTCATCGTCGTTGTTGTTGATGCTGTTTGGGAGGGGAGAAATTATATTTTTGGAAAATCAACAAAGTTTTCTTCAATTCATTGAGAGAACCGGCAATATCAAAAAGAATACAAACTAAGAATGAGATGGATGGGTCGCTTCTTTCACTTTTGACACAAGCAAAGTGAGTTACACAACTCATGTATATAGAAAGGGAGGATGTTAAATTTATCCTTTGCCGCCATGGTGATGGAGATCATAATCAGAATCCATTAAAACAGGAGAAGACATTTTCTTTTGAAACTTTTATGCCAGAGATCTTCATGGCTTTTTGTGAGGAATTTTTGTTTGTGTTGTATCTAGTTTTGATTTTTTAATGAGCGCGTTTTTATTTTTTATTTCGTTGTGTCTTTTTTAAAATCGATTACAATATTGAAAACGAACGCAATATTTTTACTAGATGCGAGTGTAAGCAACTTTTCACATTGTGAATGGTGTTCGTCATTTCGTCATTTTAATTTGTATATAGCCTTATTAAACTTGGTAATCATTGTTGATTGTTAACACTTAGAGCATTTGTTTTAAGGATAGTGATAGTTTTAAGGATTGTGAATCATACTATTTATGCGATGAAATAATAAAAAGTTGAAAGAAAGGTAATTAAATGATTTTAATGCCGACGCGATTATTTATGGGTCTTTCTTTGGGACGCAGATGTGAAAATCTTTTAAAGGTGTACCTTGGTATAACCATCCGTTATATTTAGAAGATCTCCCTAAACGTAAGTCTTCACAAGTTTCGGATATACACAAGATGTTGTCTGTGCTATCAAATTGGCCAAATTTTGTATCACCACTGCATTTGAAGATATAGAGCAGTTTTCAATAACCGTTATCGACCATTCAAGCTACGAACTTTGACTACTGCTCAGGAAATATTTGCAGTTTTTGGCATATAATTCACATAAATTCTGATAAAATCCATGGTTCTTCAACCTGTCAGTTTCGACTGTACATATTTAAGTTTGAATTCAAAGTGTGGGAATAATCACCACCGGTTCATTTTCGTAAACAAGCTTTTCAGTAGGCGGGGAATCATGGTAACAGACGAGTCGTAAGTGAAACAGTCGAAATTTTATCTGCATTTTAGATTTTTGAATGCGGATTTTAAAAGCTTATACTAATAACAACTTGTCAAATAGATATGATGCAAATGAACTGACATTTCAAATCCAAAATTTGTATCTATTTATATATACATATATTTTTTTTTATTTTGAGGAAGGCAAATGTCAAGCAGTTGTGTCTGAGTGTCGCATTTCTTATTATCTGTTAAATGAACCGTTCTTTGCCTTTTAAGAGAAAATGACAGATGTTCTTCTGGTAGTACCATGTCCATTATCAGCAATTTTGTCTTTTAAAGGGAAAAAAATATAATAATATATTTTTTCTTGAGAAGTCTTTTTGAACATATACACAGTCAGAAGTCAAAAGTCACAATGATTTAAAAAATAATAGCTTCGCATGCTTAATTTTCGCCGATCAAAAAATGCGCGACCGGCTACACAAAATGTAAGTTCTATACATCATAAATATTCATCTGAAACGTGTTTACTGCCACATAATGTTTTCTTAAAAAAAGTTTACTTGCACCCATGAAATGTAATCTTATTTTTGGTGTATCGTGCATCGTTAATATTTGAAATTGATCTCTTTTATTTGTGCAATGTATAGCAATTTAGCAAAACATCTTTAATTAAATAAGGCCCACAGCTCTCCTGTTGACAGTAAGGTACCCCAAAAGTCATAACACCATTTATAAATGTTCTGTTTCAAAGTCTATGTTTGTATTGGGGTGATTGATGAAGTCCAATACTACTGGTGCGTGTGCCATACACATAGTCATAGAGTGCACTCAATTTTGCCACAACATTATTACATTCAGAATTTTTTTGTTTTTGAACACTTGCCAAAACAAATTATACCTTAATCAAATTTATGATGACATTGACAGGTGTCATTTATTGACCAAAAACCTTGGTGTTACATCATTTCATTTCCGATGACTGAACAAATGAAATGGCAATGGGACACCATAAAAACTTTCAATATTAACTGTCAAAAATCGTTTGCTTGGTTTTCATCGAGACACATCTTTAATGTTGTTTTCAATTGAAAACACTTTATTTGGCTTCCTTCAATAGAACTCAATTAAAATGACCGATTTATTAGCAACAAATACTGTTTTGGTTTTCTTTTTTTATTCTGTTTGTGTTCTTCGTTCTCATAGTGTGTTCGTTCTTCTCGCTATGCGCTTAATTGCTCGATCATGATAAATTGAGACGCGGATCGCAAGTATATTTTTATTTTTGTTCATCTTAATAGTGTGGCGATCAGATGATTACTCACTCTTTTTGCGAACGCGGAACATGAATAGTGTATGTATGGCGTATCGGAGACGGAGCGGACTTTCATAAATCGCCTTGTATTCCTTTAAGAGTAGAAATGAAAACAAACCAACTAAATGAAATTAATGGATTTTAATGATTTTTATTATAGCCTGAAAGTCGTAATGTTGTTCGTAAAAATGAGCGCTGCGGCACTTTTTTTTTTAACTTGGTGGCATAATTTTTCTGTTTCATTTAATTCCTTGGAATAACGTTCAAATGATCGCGTCTTCATTACTGGAGCAGATTGTTTGTATAATAAAGTTTTTGTTTTATTTTCGTATTCTTAATGACTAGAAGATTCAGTGTCTTGTTGTGAATCCAAATACGTATCCTTATTAAATGGAGTGATACTTGTTGCGTGTGAGGAACGTAACGATTGAAATTGTTTATCAAGTTGTGCAATTCGAAATGAATTGTATGACCCTCGCAATAAATTGTGATTAAATAGAAATAAGTAGGTACCACTTTCATAATATTTTCAAAGATTGCGAATACTGTATACATAAGCTCGTTTTGGATTATTTTTGGTTATCAAAAGTCCGCAGCATTGAGTTTGTATATATTTTTTATTGTGTCAGACGGACATTCATCAGCTTATCGCTTGGCGTACGCCTTAAAAAATAATCTTTTCGTCGCCTGTTTAAGCATGTTTCAAATGGTTGGTTTTATCAAACTCTGCGAAATATAGCATAAGGCACAAAACGTGTGTTGTTAGTCACGTTGGCTCGCGTACATTTTATCTGTCTGTCCAACTCTATGGACTGCTTGTACTGAGTCACTGAGTTATGTAATTTCTTTTGAGTAGGGAACTTAGTCAGCAGCACATACGTCCGATTTGAGTAGGAAGTTTTTATAATAGCAAATAGTTAAAGATGCTCCAAAGGCATGTACATTGGTTGTGTACTAGTATTCTGGAGTAGGGCATTACATCGATCGTAACATCATCTTTTTTTGCTTAACAATTCGAAGATAAGGATGTTCTAATGGGAGCAATTCATGATGCACTTCAGAACGAACCTAGGCCCAAATGTTGCTATTTGTCAAACACTTGATTCTACTATGAAATTTTTTTCTAGAAACCCGATTTTTCTAACTCTTTTCATAAACGTTCCAAAACGATATTAAAGAGAATATAACTAAGCAGAGTCTCAATTTACATACATATTTCTAAATCTGACTTTTTACAATTGAAATGTCAACTCGCTAGAACAGGAAAGGACGCGATCAAAAGTATAGTCGTCCTAATTGGACTAGCTACTAACTTTGCCTGGGTTATACTGAACGCAAAAACAAGATTATTTGTTAACGTAACTTTCACTACGTCAAATTATTGTAATCGAAATTTCAACTGAGGTGGTGTCAAAAAATTCTTGACTAAATTTTATGGTTACCCCCATGCCAAATTACAAACACCGCTCACTTGATCAATTTAGATGAACAGACGGACACATTCTATCAGTAAGCTGACATACTCTTCAAAACCTTTCCCTAGCGTAGTAATCAATTTCATTCAATATTATTTAATGATTAGTTATAACCTTATCGTCTGAGTATAATAACATAAAGCTGTAACAAGTTACTAACTTGAAGAAATAATTAACTCATAAATTAATCATAATTTTAAGCATTCATTGTGTAAGTTTCCTATCAGTATGGAAAACAAATGCAAAACTTCGAGAGCAGGCATCGTAATGATATATAAAGGGTGATTTTTTAGCTGGTTTGGTTTTGGCAACACTGGTTTTGACAGCTGACGTGTGTTTAGTACCTTGTGTCACTGTCAAACAGCTTCAGTTTGGTTTGCAATTTAACCATGGATCGTCTTACAAATGAACAACGCTTGCAAATTATTGAATTTTACTATCAAAATTCGTGCTCGGTTCGAAATGTTCATCGCGCGCTGCTTCCATTTTATGATCGGCATTCTCGACCTTCTGAGCAGTCTATTCGGAAGATTGTGACCAAATTTCGCACCAAATTTACTTTGTTGGACATTAAACCACCAACACGTTTACCTACTGTGCGTAGTGAAGAAAATATTGCGGCCGTATCAGCTAGTGTGACAGAAGACCGCGAAATGTCGATTCGGCGCCGTTCCCAGCAGTTAGGCCTTTGTTACAGCACTACGTGGAAAATTTTGCGGAAGGATTTGGGCGTAAAGCCTTTTAAGATACAGCTGGTGCAAGAACTAAAGCCAGCCGACCTACCACAACGCCGAATTTTTGGTGAATGGGCTCTTGGAAAGCTGGCCGAGGATCCGCTTTTTTATCGAAAAATTGTGTTCAGCGATGAGGCTCATTTTTGGTTGAATGGGTACGTAAATAAGCAAAATTGCCGCATTTGGAGTGAAGATCAGCCAGAAGCATTGCAACAGCTACCAATGCATCCCGAAAAAGCCACTGTTTGGTGCGGTTTATGGGCCGGCGGCATTATTGGGCCATATTTCTTCAAAGATGATGCGAATCGCAGCGTTACTGTCAATGGTGAACGCTACCGAGCGATGATAACAAACTTTTTTTTGCCCGAAATGGAAGTTCTTGACTTGCATGATATGTGGTTTCAACAAGACGGTGCCACATGCCACACAGCACGCGAAACAATGGTGCAATTGCGAGGCGAGTTTGGTGAACAGTTAATTTCACGTTTCGGGCCGGTCAATTGGCCGCCTAGATCGTGCGATTTGACACCATTAGATTATTTTTTGTGGGGGTATGCCAAGGCTAATGTGTATAGGGACAAGCCCGCTTCGATTGACGCACTGGAAGCCAACATCCATGCATTCATTCGTGAGATACCGGCCGATATGTGTGAAAGAGTATGCCAAAATTGGACTCAGCCGATGGGCTACCTGAGACGCAGCCGCGGTCAACATTTGCATGAAATTATCTTTAAACATTAAATTGCAAGGTTCAAACTATCGATTCAAATAAATATTTCATTCATTTTTTCGAATTTTTTGTGTTTTTTTTTTTAAAAAAAATTCTAAACCTCTTAAAAAATCACCCTTTATAATAAATCAATAAACTAAGGCATTTTGGTGAAAGGTACTTTGCAAATGATTGGATTTCAGGCAGAAACAGTCATTAGGCGCATTTGATAAATCTATAAGACGTTGGCTGTAGACATTTTTCGAATAAATGCACCAATATAACACACAACGTGAATCAACAAATTGTCTACGGCTCTGTTCGAATTTTAAATTCAAAAATATCATTTATCAATAAACAACAACGCCGTTCAAAAAACGTTTTCAATTTTTACACATTTTTAGCACTTTCATAAACGTCACTATTTGATAATAGGACTACCTACATGTCAAAATATCGCTAGTTCAGTTGTTTTCTATTGGGTACCTATTGCACATATTTCCGATGTTATTTCGTGTAACATAAAACTTAATTGATCTGTTTATCTGCTGTCTTGTCGCATGGAATAACAATTGCGATATTTTACAGCCCCAAATGTTATGCACGGTGTCATCTAACATAAATAATGTCTAGTAAATATAAAGAATATTCGCTTTAATGTCGTTGAACCAGCTTATAAATACTCGTATATGAATATAGCCGGTACTGCAGGTATGTGTACATTTTGAAAATGACAACAGTTTTGGAGGCCATCTTTTCTTATGGAAAGCGAAAACCTCACCTATGACTTTGACAGGTCTTCCATAGCAATGCCCGATTGTTATTCACACTTCCGTTGAATCCGTATAAGTTTTCCTAAATATTTCCATTCAATTTATCTGGTGACTATTCTTAGAAAATATTATAAAAATTTGCATGCACAAATAGTTACCGACGATCAATACAATACACACGTATTTTTGTGTTGACAGGAAAAGCCAACTTCCCTTTCCGTTTGATGTTTGCCATTCACATAGCAAGTGTTATACGCGCTGTACAGCACAATCAATTCCTATCTATTCTGTTGAAGTTTCAATTTTAAAAGTGTGACGACTTTACCATCCATACCGCACGCCGGATGTTATTTTGCATTTCTTTTATTTTTGTTTCCCTTTGTGTTTTTTCTTCCCTTTCTCTTTGTTTTTGATTATATTTTCTTTAATAAATGTATTTTCCTTCGCTATTTCCAGATGGTTTCTCAAGTTTCCGGGATGCATTTCCGGAATGGTGTGAAGATGATAGCAATCAGAATCAGGAAATGGAATCTAGTCGTGGCACACAAGCTGATCAATTAATGGGTTTGAGGTTAGAATATACATTTTATTAAATGCAAGTGAACAAGTTGCTGATAAATCAAATGGGTTTTGTTTCAGATCATTGAGGATATCGACACCCCATTCAGATTCGGCATGCAGCAGTTCAGCCGAATCGTCAGATTGTGAGAGTACAACACATCACAATTTCAATGAAGCACCAGTGGAGATAGTGCCGGGACTGTTTTTGGGTAATGCATCACATAGTGAGGACTCGAAGGCATTACAAAAATATAATATTAAGGTAGAGATTGCATTAATAACTTTTAATTGTTAAATGTTTATGAGTGTTTTTGTCTTTTTCCACATAAAGTACGTTTTGAATGTGACGCCTGATCTTCCAAATGTGTTTGAGGCTTCCGGAGGTATACAGTATTTACAAATTCCGATAACGGATCATTATTCACAAGATTTGGCTATGCACTTTCCAGCAGCTATACAGTTCATTGGTGAGTAAGCTTTATTGTTTTGGTAATAATTCTTATAATTTTTGACATTTGATAGATTGTGTGACCATGTTAATGCCCCATAATTCATTTAGTTAATCGTAAGCAGTCGGTGTAAGTTTACACATTGTCTAGGTTCCATTTAGCGCAACCTGCGCTAGTTGCAAATATTGAGTTTGACATACGTTTGATATGTCGCTAGTCATCCAGCAGTCAATGGAACGCGCAAATAGTTTTTTTTTTAAACATATAAGCAGTATTATACTGCTTTAATATTGAAATTACTATAAGCATGGCCAAAAATGATTTTGTTTATTTTTTGTAAAATTAGTTGTCATCAGTTGACTTTTTTCAACTTTTTATGGAAAAAAATTAGGCAAAAAGCTGGAAAATATAAAACTACTCCGCTTTAGACGCTATATATAGTTTGAGGCATGTACAATGCATACTGAGACCCCCAACTCGCAATCCTCTTCCCGCTGGTCCCCTCCAAACTTTTTCAAATCCCGCCATTTTGTTTGTCTATCAGTGTTATGTCAATTAGAATCCGTGTGACATGCAAAAATATACAAAAAATACAAAATTGGGAATACCAAATTTTAACATTACTGAATGCTATTGGTTAGTTATTATATATTTTTAAAAGGCATATAATTTGATTTGTTTGCTTAATAAAACTATCTAAAGGAGATGTTCTATATACAGTCAAACCCGCTTAACTGAAACCCGTTTAATTGAAAAACCCGCTTATTTAAACTTGATAATTAATCTCCTTGTATTTTTCAAAAAATTTCATACAAATAACTCCGCTTTATTGAAACGGTAAATCGGCCGAAGTAGGAGGTCTCAGTATGATTTGTCTACGGTAGGCAGGTACATATATGGTTTTCAATGTTTGTCAGAAGCTAAGAGTAGGGTATCCGATATGCAGCTGCCACTAACTTATATTATCTAGTTTGCACTTGGCAAACAAAGTTTGGCTTTCTTTGTAGTAAAAGCCCAAATTTTTGGCGACTTATAAAATAAATTCTCAACAGTGCACTAACTTTTTATTTAAATTTTTCTTTACAGAGGAAGCCCGCTCCAAAAATGCCGCCGTGCTGGTCCACTGCCTGGCTGGTGTTTCACGCTCCGTCACCGTTACACTCGCCTACCTAATGCATACGCGTGCTCTCTGTCTAAATGAAGCCTTCACCTTAGTGCGCGATCGCAAACCCGATGTATCGCCCAATTTTCATTTCATGGAACAACTTCACTCATTCGAGCGAGAACTTCGTCTCAGCCCCAACGAAACCCTCATGGATGCAACGAGCAGTTGTGATCGCTACCCCCCACGTGGTAACAACAAATTTACCTGCAATTGCATAGCAAGTGATTGTAAATGTATGCAAACAAGCGGTTTCATTGCGAACGTTAAAGCAACCGGAGTCTCACCAGACTCAGGCATTGAGTTTGACCGATGGACACCGTCCTCCGATACGGGACTCAAATGAGATCAACTAGTAGGAAAGAGTTTTGTTCTGCCACCTACTGCTGGTAGTGAAGAACCGGTGGCACTAGCCGCCGACAATGTGTCGCCCGCATCAACTACATCATCGTCGACAACAACGACCGCTGAGGCGGTGTCCGTTGTTGAGAATATTGCCACTGGATCGCCTACGTTGCGATCACCAGCAGCAGTGACAGCTACATCACGAATGACAAATGCAACATCAGCAGTTACGCCCAATTGTTGTGATGCTGACGGCGAACATGGGGCATGTGAATTAGATGAAGACGACGAGCAGAAGGAGCAGTAAACAAAACTTTTTCCTACTCGATTGGTTGTTGCTTGGCATAATTCAAACAAGAAATATTTTTAACACAAAGTTGTTTACAAACACAAATAAAAAACAAAAACATATATTTTTTAATGTTTAAATTTGGAAAAGGAGTAAGAAGTAAAAAATAAATTTCATATGTATACACATCCCACAAATGTTAGTATTGTTAAAGCAAAAAACAAAAACTATAATATTTAATAACAAAATATATATATTATAACTAAGAGAGAAAAAAATTGTTAACTCAGTCAAACGTAGTAACCGGTAAGAAGTGTTTTAAAAACATTTCCTTCAGTGCATAAAGAGCGATGATTTTTTTTATATAATAATAAATAAAATATTTTATAAGATTTAAGGAAAACAAAGCCATATTACTATGTATAAGCGCATTTATCAGATGTCACAAACTGTTTGTTCTTTCCAAAGCAAAACAAAAAAGAATACGGAACTCAAAAGCCAATTTTTATTAAACGTTAAAATTTATAAATATTTGTATCCCTTTCCCAAAAAAACCAAGCAAACAAATTAAACAAAAGTCACTTGAAATATATATTTTTTATAAAAAGAAAACTTAAACGCGGTAAGAAAAACGAAATGTTTCAAATCAATTGATCCGCACTTCTTATTTGTTTGAACGTACCAAATACATATGAATATATATGTATTGAATATTGTCAATCACACACAAATTATTCGTGTTAATTTTTTATACAAAATAAAGTAATAATAAAATATGTATACATATATTTATTTTACGCTACTAGGTATTCTGTTAACAAAAATAAAAAAAGAAAACATTCACATACATTTTTTTTATACAGTTAACACATTTATAATTAAAAATAAAACTATAACAAATTTGATTAATATTAAAAGTATGTAAATTAATTGTTATTTTTCAATGTAATAGACTGACTCTTAGTTACGTTTATTAAATATACATAAAACGAATTGTATAAATAAATTTTTATTTTATTTTTCTAATCGATAGTTCTCTATGTTTACACAAATGAAAAACAAACAACATATCTTTATTTCATTATTTTCTTAAGACTTATTGATTTGTATAGAAAACAAACAAAAATCACATCGGACGACGAAACAATTTTAAAAATTATTAATCAAAAAAAAAGCAAAAAAAAGAATTGAAAACAAAAAGCATTAAAAGCAACTATAAAAAGGTTTTATTTTCTTTCTATTCTATTGTTTTACGAATTCATTTGAACATTTTGTGGTTATTTCCTTAAAGGCAGGGAGTCAAAAATATTTGCATTAATGGAGCGTTAAAGCTGGTAGAAGATTGGCGCATATCTCTTAACGAGATAGCCTGACAGTACAACCTCGCAAGATTTGGCTCCTCTGGCGTTGATAGTGTTAGTCATCTAGGATATGGCGATGATGCCAGGCTTACTTGGCCGACATTGGATACTAGAAGATCCAAGGATCTTCTGCGACTCAACAGACCTAGTATCTCGTTAATTACTAATGTTATTACCGGGCATAGTATTCTGGGCATGTATACGAAAAAAAAAAAAATCTTTTTACAATTTCAGGGCACTTTTGCGAATCTGGATTTTTTCTCAGAGTTGCTTCAGATTTACAAATACAAATGCATTTGAGTTTGACAACTAGTATAGTTTGTTCACGTTTTCGTGAAATTTTTCAACTGCAAAGAAACGCATTGCATTGGGTGGATCTATTTTTCTTAATTATTTATGTTTAGAAATCAATCTGGGCGCAAATTTAGAATGTTTTAACATTTAACTAGTGAATGCGAAACGCCTAAAAAAGTGTCGAAGCCTACACATATTCCAATCGCATGAATATCAACAAAAAAAGAGCAAGTGACGTTTTTATGTTTGATTAGACACATGAATTCTGAAATCTGGAGCGAAACTGAAGATGTCCAATGTCCAATCGAATACCACATTAGAAAGGACCAGGCCCAGGGTCTTTTGGAATACCGTTCCAGTTTTACACCAAGGGTCAAATCGCGTCGTCCGTGAACGTATAGCTCGGTCATGGGAGTGGTGATTCGACCCCGGATACATAAGGCGTTTTTCTTTTTAGTTCAGAGCACAACCAGAACACGCCAGGGTTGACAAATGTGTTACGATCGTAACTTTTTAGTTACAATGGACTTTGAAAAAATACTATCGCCCCGAAAAAGTTACACTCAAAGAGTATTTATTATTTTGAGTTTTTATTTATACTCATTGGCCGTTAGCAATAAAACATTTTAGTTACGACTCTTGGAAAAATTCAACTCTTTCTCTTTCTTATAAGAAATAAAGCATTCAATTTGACTTTATGTTAGGAAATAGTTAGCAATTTTCAAAAATCTCAACATTTTCGCAGATTTGAATGTTATGTACCTACATGATTTATTTTCACTTACAATAAAATTTGAAATTTCAGCTGAAAATATGAAGTACCAAAAATTCGAAAACCACGTATCAAAAGTGGCATCCGTCAAATCCAATTATGTAGTTGAAATTCACACTGGGGCGAGTTCCAAGTTCCAAATTAGTATTTACTTTGGGGACTTAGGGCTTGCCACTCTATGTGCATATTTTTCTGGATATCTAAAGTGTGGCGCAATCATTTATTACGGCAGTCGAATAGCGGTAGGGTTGTATGTATTAACAACTCGTTACACAAATCACATGAGTTTTCACTTTTTCAATTTCTGATTGCAATTTTAAACGATTTTGGTTCATATGGTTCGAAACAGTGACACTTGAATGTTGAAGCTCGCCTCTTGTGGGACAATAAAATTTAGTTACAATAGCTAACAGAAGTTGGCTTTTGTTAAACTTATGTTACTTCTATGAAATGCTAGGTGGGATCTAGAGTTCACGCCTACCAAAAGAGGACTTTAAATTATTTTTTTTTCCTATTTCTAAGGGCCAATGCATATTTAATATACTTTTTTTTATATGTGTATCCATAATTGGTGCTTTTATCCAATATTCGGAAGTTTGATTTACAGCTTCTCTGTATATTATAAAAATAACGATTTACGAGTACATATTTTTGTAACTTTTGACTCTTACAAGATTTTTGAGTGAAATTGTTAATCCTTTCGGAAATGTTTTTAAAGAAATTGGAATTCAATATTGATCATGAAAGTTTATTATTATGTAGATAAAAAAAGTTCAAAGTCAAATTGAGGGCTTTTAGTGAACTTACAACTTGATTTCTTTAAAAATGAAAGTCTGTGATCGCAAATTAAGTGGTAGGACTTAATTGGCTTGACAAAGTACACTACTTCAACTGTTAAGCTAAAAATTGAATAAGTGCAACGTATTGTTGAGCATACAAACATTTTTATCAAAACATACCTATTGTTATTGTTAAATTCGTGTGGAAAATGAGAGACGGAATAATTTTAAACATTTAAATTGCTCATTCATTTTGGATATAACTGTTGTACCCGTTTTTATGCAGATAGCCTATAGAAAACTAATGTAGCAATTTGAATAGAATTGCCTTAAGTTGAACCATACACCTTTAAACTAGATTTTTGTCCACATATTGCATACATCGTTTTCGAGAAAAATCCAAATTTTAAAATCGCCGTGCAAAATAAAAAATGGTTCCGAATTGAAAGCCCGCAAGCTCTCAAAACGAGGCTTGAAACAAATGCGACTAGCTGTAGGCCTCAGAAGCTGACGGACGGAATTGCGTGATATTACATAAAATTAATAATCATCTCGAAAACGATTTATTTCTCCTATTCGTATACGAAAATAAAAAATACAATTGAGCCCGAAAAATTGGAACTAAGATTTGCTTACAGTCCACACAATTCATTTTTATCCCTGGAACACGCTCGCTTCACAGCGCGCTCATAATGCTCGAGCTCAGCTCTGAACTAAAAGAGAAAAACGCCAATAGTAGCACTTACGAGTTTTTGTTACTGATCTACTTTGATCTACTTATTAGTTATTACTTATGCTTATGGTTGGTGTTCATTTTTAAAATCAGCCTGACGAAATGTATGGGTGGTGTTACAAGTAAGAAACCAACAAAAGTTGAAGTGGAGTTCGTCGACAAGATTCGGAATAAAGTGAATTAGGTATATGGTAAAATTTTATATTTTTTCTGAAAACTCGTTTTCAATGGCTTATTCCATATAATAATTTAATACACGAACAGAAAATGATCCCTTTAAACCACGCAATTTAACTTTAATCATGGTTGACGTATGTGGACGGAAGAAATGTCAACGAATCGCCGAAACCCATGTAGACGAAAAAAACAGATAGTGAAGCAAACATTCGATTGCATGTAAAATTCACGAGGTGAATTCTGCTAACGGCCAAAGGAAGAATGTGGGAAATACATAATGTTAAATCGTATTTTTTCATAACGTTACTTATTTAGAAAATTACTAAACTTAATAATCGCTTTCGTTACACTAATTTTTACGTTTTTAATTAGTCTCCTCTTGTTTGTTAGTTCCGGTTGAACTCATTCCAAAAATTACAAAGGAAGGACAAACTTTATCTCGTTGTTAATCATATTTGAAGGCCATAATCACTGAAAATAATTTTACATCCAATACAAAATGGTTTACTGCACCTTATTAGAATGAAACCAATGGCAACAAAATCTACATGTAAAATTGAGCTTAGAAACGATTTGCCAAAACATTTCAGAATTAAACACAGGACCGAAGCAGCCTGCAATTTAAAAGCCCTATTTAATGCCACTGTGAGACACCAGAAGTTTCTTTTTAATAACATTTCATCATAATCATATTTAAAAAGCAGTATGATTATTAACAACAGACACGAACTAAAGGTTTGCCAAATCATTTGAATAAAAAAAGTAACCCTTAAGAAATATAAGTCAAATCTTGTATATTATATAGTAGAATTTTGTTAAACAAATACCTTACAAAATGCCCAAAACGCGAAAGGACAACAACTAAAAAGTTGAAAGCAAAAGTTAATTGACATGAAAATAAATTATACCGAAACATGAAACGGTAAGGACGAATGTTGAACAACATTTAAAAGTTTTAGAGGATTTTACAATCAGGGCTGTGTATAAGGTAAGTAGATAGATTCATGAAAAAAATAAAATGGAACATATTTTATTCTGAAATACCAATATTTAGTATTTAAAATACATAAGAAAAAACATTTACATTTTTAGAAAATAAATAAATAAAAAACAAAACGAATTGTGAAAATCAAATTCAGCAGAGAGTTGTACTTTAACAATTTCGAAGGTACAAATCGAAATAATGTACGAATTTTACTCAAAATATATAATTAAATACTTTTCATACATACATCTATATGTACCTAGCATTTACCTACGTCATATAAATAAGTCAAAAGTATTGTAACAAAAAACCAAAAAAATATATTGCTAATTGAAACTTTGAGTATTGTATTTGAAATTTCATACATTTGTGTATGAAGAATACGGTTGTAACTTCTTCTAATTTTGAACATAAAATACAATTCAAAAAACATAAACCTGCCGCCAGGACAGTGCTATAAGATATATAACAAAGTAATAAACATATTTCTGTAGCTATAAAGGAAATTGTACCACATTTATGTAGCTATATTAAAGAAATGTCGCTAGTAGATATCAGATTCAAACTTTTTATAACTCTACTTTTGAGGGTTTATTGGAAAACAAATTAGCAAATTGTATTAACGTATTTTAAAACAAAAATGGAAACACCCACATTTTGTAAGTCCAAAGAACACAATTTGTACCTTTTATATAAAGATAAATGCTCGTATGCATGGAACTTTTTTGTGAACATAATAATACAAATTTTAAAAATAATAATTGCTATTCAACGAGCAACTATTTTAACAAAAAAAAAAGAAGAATACTTATACATATTATAGCATATAGATTGGAATTTCTTTATTAATAATTTGACTACCTTTCCGTTCATGCCAAAATTATTTAATGAAATTTTACCCAAAGTAGGTCCATCTTATGTCGTTTCCAATTACGCATTTGAGATTTTGACCTCTGTCAGACTTTTGAATGTTGCTTTTAATGGCCACAATAATTTATGTTTACGTATTTCGAATTAAATAATAAAGATCTAAAATGTTTCTATGTAATCAGTAGTTTGGATGATTTTGCTTGGTTTCCGCGAAATTGCGATTTGAAGCCATTATACATTTGTGGTGCGCCGTTAAACATCAATGACTTGCTGACAACGCAAACAACTTTCATAAATATTATGCCGATTAAATTGGGTTTTGTCAACTTTTCAACCTCACATAAGGCCCATCCTTTCACAGATGGGCTTTTCTTTCTTTTTGGTTCAAACGTCAAAAAAACTTTCAGGACAATGGCGTTTTTAAATAAAGAATAGAATTGCCTAGAAGTGCTCTTTCTATATTTTCTATGTTTAATTGAATAAAAAAGTACACTTTCAGGTGAATTCTTAACACGACAGAAGTGTCCGCGATATTTTTAGAGAATTCCTCTGAACTCACCAACTAACACTAACAAAATTTCAGATTGAAAAGTTTGTTGAGTTGTTGGAAACAAATTTTGCACTAATTCGCATTTTAACAGAAATATAATTTATTTTTTATAAAAACAAAAAAAAGTATCAAAAGAAAACCAAATTTCACATATTATGTGCCTATGGTGTTGCTACCACTATTACAAAAGTGCTCCAACGAATTTTATGTCGTTTTCCATTGGGACACCCAAAAATCTTTTTCAGATCTCAGATTTAACGCGGCTCATGGAACATGCAACGAAAACCGCCTGGAAGGTTTATTGTGTCCAAGACCATCAAAAATGCTTCTTTTGATAGACGAAAGCGTTGAATAAAACTTCGAAGATTCGAAGTAAATATTAGAATAGCAATAAAATGAATATATATATATATGAAATTATATATATATAATTCGTAATAAATGTACTTACATTTCCGTTGGAAGAGATAATGGATCGGATGCGTCTCTTAATTGTCTCCGTCTTCGTATGGTTTGCAATTTATTTATAATTTTCATTTTTATTTCGTAGAATAATAAAATTGTAACGTCGAAACATTTTTGATTATTAACTTTTAAAAGTGTCCCAACGCATTTAATCAAATTACAGTCGCTCACGGAATTTGAAAATTACAGCCACCCACAAAATTTGCTCATTTATAAGAGAAAAATGTATGGTTTATAATAGGCGTGTTTTTTTGAACTGCGATCTCAGCAAAGCAAAGTAAAGTAGGATTCTCAGCACGCGATTATAACGACTGCAACTGAGTCTCGAAGTGTCAAGTAGAGCGCTGTTGTTGTAATTGCATGATGAAAATCCTACTTTACTTTGCATTGCTGAGATCGAAGCTCAAAAAAACATGGCTAATGTCGGATATATCACTTATATATGTATTTGGAGTCATTAAAAAAAATTACAAAGTTAACTGCTCACACTCAAATTCATGAAAAAGATTCCAATTGTCTACAAAATACTGAAATCAGTGCAAGACGATACCTCTTAAGCTATCGCACAAACGCTATCGTCTTGACGATAGTATTCTGTCGATTATTGAGTTCCGTAAAGCAAATGTTCAATCGTCAAAACGATATCGTCTGGACGATAGACGATTATTGCAGTTACGTGAAGCAGAGCTATCGTCGAAGCTTTTGTAAATGGATTAGTGCGTTATTTGACAGTAATATTAGCTGTTCAAATTGCATTCGTTTTTGGAAAAATCAACTATGGATACAAATGGAGTAGTTTCGGTGATTATTCGTAGTTTTCAGATGATGAGGAAGGCAATGAAGATAATAATTCCTACAAAATTAGATCCATGGCAATTTATGTATTTCTTTATTTTGGTTTTCACGAAACTGCGCATTCAGTTTAAAACTAAATTCTTAAAATGACGTAAAACAGCTGTGCAAAGTATATTGGTGGTAGTATGTGCAAATCTGAAAAAAATCGAGATCTGAAAAAAGTGATCCGAATCAAAAAAAAGATTGATTTTTTTGCCCAATGGAACATGAAAAGTGATTTAGATTAAGAAAAAGATTGATTTTTTGTCCCAGTGGAAAACGACATTATTGAATAGAGCAATTCTGAATTTCGGAGAAAATCTCCTGGATCTTCAATGAAAAACGCCATTAAAATAGATTCTTGAACATTCCCAGTTATGTATTGCAATTGTTACAATTTATAAAAATGCTTTAGTTCTACAATATCAATGATTTACAAAAAAAAACATGTAGTAGGTCAGAAAGAAACTTATTTGATGTAAACGGGGTGGAGTGAGTAACTTAAATGCCCACCAAGATAACTAAGCCAGATAGAAAACAGGCGTGTCTGTAGTTATTATAAGCTTTTCTAAAATTACAGATTAAACAAAATCATCGTTTTTGCCCAATTGAAAACGACAGATAGACATATAAATCATTGATTTCCATGGTTTACACCTATCTCGTACTCGTAACCGTGGAAATCATTGATCTACATATATACGAGTAACACGCCTATTACCTAAGTTCTGTTGTCAGTACCAAATTTGGGTAGTATTTGTTGAGCTAAAGCAAACTGAAGTAGATTGTGATTTTTTTGAATATTAGCTTTAGCTGTAAAAATCGATGGTATAGACTTCTATAAACTTCATGTATTTCAGATTTTATTTGCCCATATTGGCCATGTGAATAGTTTTTTTCAGTTGACGTTTAAAGAGGGGTAGCCGTAGCCGCCAACAAACCTGGTCAAGGAAATTTTGCCTGCATACTCAGTTGATATTTCGAAGTGCCAACATTCAAAATAAACCGCGAGAGTAGGTATAGGTATAACAACAATTCGGATTGACTAGTCAACGCGTTCGTATACCTAGTACAGACAAATCTTGTTGACGTTTTACATGATACCTATCCGAACGTCCCCATAATAGCATTAAAATCATACAATTCCACTAGGTACTGAGTGCAAGTCTTCCAAATTCGAAAAGTCGCATTATCGATTCTACCTCTTAAAGTGAAAAAAGTATAGGTACCTACATTTATTACATTCTTTTATGCGAATGCCTTTCACCCCATAGGAGATCGTTAGATTTAGGCTAGCCAAATGGCTTCAAGAGCGGAGGTGGAACCAAAAGAACTTGACTTGGCCTGCTACCTGACCGTCAGCATAACAAATAATGTGAACAATATACTCACGATCAATTTTGAAAACTGGCGTTTGAACACCAAAATACTTTACTTTCAACGAAATCTAACCTTTATATCTATTGTAATATTTCTGTAAAATTTGCCAGCTTCATTTTTATTAAAAATTGAATATAAGAACATTTTTAAATTGGAAAAGTAATTGTCCAAATTTTATACCAACTACAATTTTTTATTATAAAAAACAAAAAAAAAAACGGAGAAAACAAATTAAACTAAAAACAAAAGTGTAATGCTGATATTTTGACCAGCGTTGTTTAAAAAAAGTTTTTTTTTAATTCCAAGTGTTAACAACCAAGAAAAAGAACTTAACGAAATTTTAATGATCGTTCTAGAATGAAAATAAAAACAAATTGTAAAAGCAAAAAGATTGTTACTCATCTACAGATGTATGCATGGATTATATAAAAGCATTTTAAGATTAAAATCAGAACACACACAGGAAATGTTTTATTTCATTGGCTTTATGTACAAGCTCTTAGCCACTGCTAATACTTCATACTGTAGTAGTATATTTCTCACTTTGATTTGTTCATAAGATACCATGCGCCTAGAAGCTACCTATGGCAAGTATCAAATTTGCAACACATGAGTTGCAAGAAGAGTTGACCGACTCTTCCCATGCATACTGCACCCCCATGCAAGCTCTGCATTAGTGTGAAGAAGCAAATGTTGTTTCTAGTACCGAGTAGTTCTTTTATCTGAGTAGGTAATTATATTCATCTATATAATATGGTGAATACCTTATCCACTGAATAGGCGACAGAAGGAGAGTATGTAATTAAATCCGGGACCACACCCAAGAGTATGCAATGAAAATCAGCGTGATTGACATTGTATAGATCAGCGAGAGTGAGCCCATGACACGCGTGCCATTGATGATGCCTCTCCTTCGATTTTATTACCAAATTCTGGAATTTTTAAATTCTCTTTTTGGCGTTCTCCAGGGTCAGCGCATTTCATATGCAATGGAATCAATCGAGCTAGGAAGGCTGTTAGGCAAGCTGTTTGAAAAAGTTGGCGTTTCTTGTATTGACAATATTTTCGTCTACGTATGCATATGCGTGCGAGTCCTTGTTTTCATTTCTGAAAACAATACAAATCATACTATGGTTTATTTATGACGCGTACGATCATGGGAATACCAGTTTTTTATTTCAAGTAATGCATTAGGAACAAAATTCCTTCTCGTTTTTACTCTATAGCAAAAATATACGTACTCATATATCCAGTGCTTAAGTCAATAGCTTTCTGTTAGTCAAAAATGTTTCCATTCCGGCAATACCGGAGATCATCGTGGGTTACTAACAGTTTCAATGCAAGAAATATAAAACCAAACACATCTTTTATAGATTTCCTTTTTTGAATGAGCATTTTTATTATTACCGCACGGGTTAGTCAAATCTATAATTTCTCCTATTAGCAGTGATTTGTTTAAAGAAAATAATAAAACAATATTATGCAAAATACATAATTGTACATTATACCTAGGAATCAAATAAAAGCAAACAGAATCACATTGAAACAATCAGTCAGTTGCATTATTTGCACTGCAAAATACTGAAAATTAAATCACTTGCGGTTTACATTCTAAGCTGCATATGAACTTAAAATTACCAACAGAAAACACGAAAACAAAAAAAGAACACGTCCCTGACACTTTCTACAATAAATGCAAATTTCACTGCAAACCCTAGTTGGTAAAAGGAATATTCGATATTGTCATTAATGAGTTAGTTGTTGGTTCTCTAGTCCACTCTAAACTAATGATTTAGAGTCCCTTGTTAAAATAGACCGTCTCGGGAACGTTCTCTTTTGTATTCTTCACCATCTCCGCATATAACTCCGGTTCCAGACGTTTAACGGTCGACATTTTTATGCTACACATCTGTGGAAATAGGGCACAAGCTGTTGGAACCATGAATATTAAGCTAGAAAACAGAATTTTTTTTAATGAAGAATGGAAATTCTGCATATTGTTTCATTGAACTTACAAACAGCCAACCATAGCCGTTTGGAATGGTGCGTGCATGAAAGTCATCTTTTTAAATGCAGGAATTCGCTCGAGTTTCTCCATGATCACAGGTAGAACCAACATTCCAGGAGCGGCCATAACAATTCTGGAGAATATTACCTGTGATATGCCCTTGACGGCGGCAACACGACTCTTGCCGACAATATTGCCATTGTCGTCGACTACGTCGACGCCCTTAACAATCTCATTCTGCCGCATAAACGGAATGTTCACACAATTGGCAGCAGCGACTGCAGCAAACGGAACATAGCGCTGAAAGAACAACAATCAATTGGAGGGTAAGCAATTCATTTGGCTTGTATATATATACTTGGAAAATTGGTGATGCTCTCTTTGTCCAATAGGTTTTGCATCCTAGGGCAGCGACTAAGGCACTGGTTGTGGCCGAAACATATGCCAACCCCAGTTGGGTAACTGTTGTCGGTGAGTTTGCATTACGATTGGTGTAATTCACAACCGCATTGAAGGATTGATTTACAAATTGCCAGAAAACTACCGCCGGTACGGTGCGGTAGAATTGAAGCATCGCCCCAGTTATTAGCATGCCACCGGGGACCTGAAAGGATAAATGGGATAGTACTTAATTGAGGTTAACTCATCATCAGCGGTACATCACTCTAGTTTCTGGTTAACATTCAACATTTGACATTTTTAATTTACAAGATATATTCAACAATGGGGCTCAAGTTTGATTCGATTTGCGCTGTAGTACATGCACCCTTCATCACATTTAAAGCGCACACTTAGTATCACACATTACCACATAAATAATTATAGCGTTTCGTATTAAAGTTTACATCTGCAGCCTTGACAGTCTCGTCAATATGCGGTCACAAATCCTACTCTATCAACAAAGCAGATAATATAATTAAAAAAGAAGCAGCGATCGAATCTTTAAATAGATTGTTAGACAGAAAACTTATTTGTTTGGCACGAGCGCTCACATAGTCAGATGGCGAATTCCGAGCGCGACAAAGTATTCCCAGTCACATTGTTGACCCCCGCGAAACCAACCTGAAAGCTCATACGGCCGCAGAAGTTCTGCAGCTCCCCGGTGTCCGGATGGAAAGCGGATGTGTATAATTTCATTGCGTATTTTACGTCATCCCTTGAAGTCCCTGTTGGTTCTCTGCCCAATCGGTATTCCTCCACCAAAGTTTTAGCACGTAAAAGTTTCTCACTCGATACCATCACAGTTCTGGGATCTGTCATCCATGCAAAGTGTTTGAAGCGTCCAACAAATGTACTGAGATCGAACAGTGGCTTGTCGACATTTATGCGTTCTGAAAATAGGACATTATTTAATATTTCTACGTTGGTTTTCTTTTCTTCTGATTTATGTAACCTATTTGAGTCATTCTGACAAGTATGTAATCGGAGATGGTGCGAGTTATGTAATTCCTTTGGTTCTGGAAAGCGAACAACACTCGATTCGGCGGACAGGTGTTTAAATTAACAAAAAGACTTTTATTTATGTTATTATTATATGATGAAATTTTGCGAATTAGTTTGGAAGGCAGCCAAGCAAAACGAAAGCGAAAGCAGTTCTACGCGCTAGAATCTCTTTTAGCAAATTGCTGCAAGAAAACTGTGTCAGAAAACAACCAGGGAGGAGAACAACAACGGCGGCGGACTTATCCACTTGAGTCAATTTATGGATGAAATCTGGCCTGATGAGGCAGGTGCAACGTGCAAATGCTATGAACGAGTCGTTTTCGCATGCAATATATGTAATGTATCATATGTATGTATATAGACATTGCTGTGCTTAGGAGCAATTCACACAGCTGAGCTGAGATGACAGTTGGACTGCTATCCATCCATTCACAATAGAGTTGTGTTTATTTCAGAATGAATTAAAATTCCATGTAAATTATACATAATTTGGTTTTCACACTCCCAAAAAAAAAGAGTAACATTTACTTTCAAATAATAAACACAATCCATATACAAAGTCGATATTATATATTTGAATATATACTTGTATAAATTTAATTTTTTACTTCTCTTGTAGATCTTCCAGCTGATTTGGGCAAGTCACTTGCAATAATTCTGTTAAGAATTCGTATGCTTTATTTTGGTTTACTGAGGTGATCTATACCAATTGTTAGTTAGTACCACCTATTCTGAATAGCACAAAAAAATATATTTATTAGGGCCACACAATCGAGCAATGTAAGCACGACCTTGCTTTGGTTTTATTTTCTCAAGATATATCTCATGCAAAATGCGGAAATGACAAATGTCCAAAACATCTGTCAAGTTCATATAATAAATTATTTAAAAAAAATAATCTTTTATGTTATCCTTTTACAATCTGCATTTTTCCATAGTTTTACTCATTTAAACTAGCAATTAACTTCTAAAACTGTTTGTTCTATACCTAAGTTTAAGTTTCAACAATGATTTGCACCTAAAAATGACTCTACTTTTGCAATGCATCACCACATCATTCCTGTCCCTGGTTTTATCAATTCTGTTCATTGTCGTTGTTCCTCCTGCCAATGGAGCTAACATCCTAGCTGTATTTCCAAGTGTATGGAAATCTCACTTCCTCTTTGGCAGGGCAATCCTGCACGAGCTCGTCACAAATCATGATCACAACGTAACACTGATAAGTGCCTTTACAGCCAACGACAATCCTACAATGGCCCAAGAAGGAAGTAGAATAAACGAGATTCAAATCGATGGAATCGAGAGAAATTGGCTCGATATGGGCTTAAGTGTTCGAATCGATGATATGTATGAAAAATCAATAATGGAAAGATTCACCAGGATGATATACGCGGGGGCTTCTACTGCCGATTTGGTACTGGGCAGTAAGGCCGTCAGCACTCTTCTGCGGAGCAATGTGACATTTGATTTATTGATTGTGGATATGTTCTTGAGCGATGCGTTGTTGGGGTGAGTAAAGGTATTACACGGATAGCCATGTTGACCATATCGATTGATTTTGACAGTTTTTCACAATTCTACAAGGTGCCGACTGTAGTTATCAGCCCAACGGGACCGAGCACGTGGCTCAATCAAATGACTGGAAATCCCCAAAATTCCGCTCTGGATTCGAGCAACTTTCTGCCTTATCTGGAGCGAATGACTCTGTGTGAGAGGATCATAAACACTCTAATGGGGCTATTTGAGAAGCTAACATACAAGTATGTAAATTCCGTAAGTAATTTTCAATGTCTTCATTCTTTTTTTTCAGCTTTTTCCACATGATCTCCCAACAAGCTGTCTATGAGAAGTACTTCGAGCCTCTGTCTGTAGAGCGCGGTGAAGTGCTCCCACACCATAGGGAACTAACGCACAACATAAGCTTGGTTCTGATGAATTCCCACCCAGTTGTCCAGTACCCACGTTCGTTTCTGCCCAATATGATCGAAATTGGTGGTGTCCACCTTAGAGATGAAAAACTGCCAGAGGTTTGTCATACTCCAGATTCTAAACTAACCTTTATTAATCAGAAATCCTGCAGCACCTTTTAAAATTCATCGAAGAATCGGATGATGGCGTTATTTACGTTAGTTTTGGCGCCAACATACGAACCTCAGACATTTCCGAGCAGAAACTTGATATTCTGTTTCACGCTCTTGAGACAATCAGCAAATCGATGCGAGTTCTTTTAAAGTGGGAATACCAACAGATGGACTATCATTCAGAGCACATATTTCAAAGCGAATGGTTCCCACAGCAAGCTGTCTTAGGTGAGTTGCTCCCACAAACTAGCGCCTTTCACTAATATATTTCCCTGTCACAGCTCATCCAAAAGTTAAATTATTTATCTCCACCGCTGGGGTTATGAGCACGATCGAGGCAATTCACTATCACACCCCAATGATAGCCATACCAATTCTTCCCGAGCAGGTAGTGAATGCAAAGCGATTGGAACAACATGGCAGTGCCCTTCATGTATCCTACGAAGACCTCAACTTTGACTTGCTCCTAAACGCCATCGAAATAGCTCTGTCCAATTCGTCGCTCGCAATCAATGTCGCGACCGCAGGCACCCTGTTTAACGAACATCTCCACGATCCAATGTCGCGAGCTGTGTATTACATTCATCTTGTGCTGAAGACCTCGGGCGCTGGCCATCTCAAGTCGCACTCAAATCACTTGGGTTTCTTTAAGACCGAACTTGTCGACGTTCTGTTGATTATTCTTGCCGGCGTTTGTGTAATAATTGCGGTGCCATTCTTGGTGATATGTGCTATACTCAGGAGGTCGTACTATTCTTGCCAACGGGCAGATCCAATTATTCGTCGAAGAAGATCGTCCGAATCGGTCAAGATGAGAAGGGATAGTTTAAGAAAGTCCAGCAGTCCTGAGATGTAGCGGGCAAATGTACTTATTATTGTTTTGTTGAAGGGGTTCCGTTTTCACTTTAAGGTTGATTTGTCCAATGTTTTCGGTGGGACATGGGTCGAAAATTTGTGATATATAAATAATATATTGGAAAGAAAAGGCTGGTATTTCATTTAGGGAAACTGTGAAGGGAATCCTTTAGGCTTTATAAGCGTAAAGAAGGATGTTAAGGAAAAGAACACACTTAACTGACTCGAAGGTAGTCTCTGAACAATGTTTGTTTTTGGAAACCGAGCGAAACTATTCCTGTTGTGCGTGTTAAATTCGTAGCATTAACCAAAAGAAAGTAATATATGTATAAGTATTATAAGACAAGCTTCTTCGTGATACTTATACTCTCAGAGGTTTGTCAGGCGATCATGAGAATCGGAATCGTAAAAAAGCCGTTTTTTATGTGGTTTTCGATTGTGCGCTCTCAGAGCACTTTTTATATTCGTTTGGTACAAAAAAAACAATATTTTTCAGATTTCAGAGCACTTGTGAATCTGGATTTTTTCCCAGATTTGCTTCAGATTTACCAATAGTACGTTTGAGTTTGTCAACTAGTGGAGTTTGTTTACGTTTTCGTGAAATTTTTCAACTGAACAGAAACGAATTGCATCTATTGTTTGTTAATTATTTATGTACAAATGCTAAGAAATCAATCTGGGTGAGCATTTTGAATGTTTTCATATAAAATTTAACCAGTGAATGGTAAACGCTTAGAAAAGTGTCGAAGGCTAAACATGTTCCAATCGCACAAATATCAACACAAAAAAGAGCAAGTGACGAAGTAAAATATACGAATGGTCAGCAAAACAATGCAGTGTGACATTTATGATAAAATCGTTTAAACTGGTATTTTTCGTTATGTTTCTCGACTTTCACTTTGATTCGATATCCTCCTAGTAACCGCAGGCTGAAAGTGTTTACTAGCAGTGCCAGGAGTTGAGTCTTGACTTCCTTATACTGTCTGGTGATTTGATCGCTTATTGACTGTCTACGAAGATTGTTGTAATCAACATTGCTTCATTGATTTAAGCTTGCGAGGTGCTGCATTCATTGGGGAATTTGTGCGAGTCTTTCATGCATAAGAACACGAAGAATTCTCCTGCTCCTGGACATATATCGTGCATTTAATTCTCTTTAAACCAAGTTTATAAAACTTCAACGCAACAATACCTTACCGCAGAAACTGAATTTCATCGTCAGATAGTTTCAGCCATTTTTGCTTCCTAATTTTACTTCCTATCCTGTTACTCCGTTGGCTTCTTTTAATGTTTGTATTTAAATGTTATTGCCTAACATCCTTTTTATCGCATTTTTCCAATTTAACATAAAAATTTCGTTTCAAGAACATTGCAAATGCACCTTGATGCTTCTAGGCGAAGTCCCCCGTAAAATCCATTCATTAACCGCAGCAGCACACAGGATATACAAACATCGCCTTTGTTCTCTTTCAACGCCTCATTCTCTAATCCTTCACTATTGTACGCCAGCATGCGAGCCAATTGGCCCACACTGTTTATTCCGCTTCCACTCTGCACTGCAGCACACAGGAATAGAGTGCTAATAGGTTCAAGTCAAACCCATCGTTTGTATTCTCCGCGAACCATGAAAGATAACTAATTGCAGTCAGAGCGGCACTCATCGGTCCAAAGGTGAAAAGACAAAGGAAAAGGACCCTTGCCGATTCCATCACTTGTGCCACTGTTCATTCGGAACTTGGGAATTTCAACAAAACAGAAAATACCGAGTGTGGGGTAGGTATACATTTTCTTCTCTGCTTCCTATAGCTCGCTGTGCTATAATTAACTCCTGGCAACAGGTCGGAAGTTTCACCACCACGCAATAGCTTTTCGTCCTGTTGCCAGTGGTAGGTATAGCTGTGTCACGTAGCTATGTTTGCTGGACGTTGTGGATTAGGTGGTGGTGTTCGTGTGGCTCCTTTTGATGAGAAAAAGTTGACGTCCTTTGCGGCAATTTGCTGTGTGATATGCAAATGATTCGAGAAAAGCGCGTGCTTGTCTAAAAAGTGAAAGAAAGTGGACTAGGAAGCAGAAGGATACTTAAAAAAAATTAAGAGGACGTTCTTTATATTGCGCACAAAGCATAATAATAATGAAAAAATACGGTCTGGAACCCACGCAATCTGTACTCTCTTGGGGGTTTCCTTCTGCAGTTGATGCCGGTATATAGCTAAAATTAGTTGAGCATAGAAGAGAAACTGCAACTGAAAGTGAGATGAGATGCTGATCTGGCGCATATAGCGCTGTTATTTAGCCCCTTGTATCTTACCACGAGGATTCCATTACACAAAGGGAATGCCGACACTCAATACTAGGTATACATTGAAGGAGAGCAACTTAGTGGTGTTCTCTAGAAGTGGTATCGAATGTATGCCGCAGCAGGAATGCGGGAATGTGCTCACGGAAACCTCAAATATGTGTATCTATATCAGAGCGGTTTTCACATCAAAGGCTTGTCATCTGCGGTTTAGGACGACGCGATGACGATGATGGCGACATAACATATCGCCACTATTATATACAAGTTACAATAAAACAATATATGCACTTACTTGCGGTAAAGTGTAGACTAGTGACACGCAAAGGTTATTCAAGATGACAGCAGTTTTTTTTTTCAAAGGTCTTAACGGCATTGCGGATAGACTCGGAATTTGTATCTGTTCAATGAAATTGGAGACTCAAATCTCAGACATCTATTGATGGCGACCAACTGCATTGTTGAAACCGCAAGAGCGAAAATTTGCCTTTCAAGTGGTATTTTGTTACGGAATTTTTTTGCGCTGAGTTTATCAGCGAAACGAGGGGTTACGACTTACGAAACGAAATAAATTCAAGTTCAAATTCAAGGTCTGTGAAGTTTTCGTTAACTGCCAGTAATTTATATGCCTCTTGTTCTGATACTAGGATTTTTATGGAGTTTAATTTACAATTCAAACATTGAAGCGGCTTAAGTAGGTTATTATTATATTTATTTAACTCCGTATAAACTACGGAGCGAGTCCCGCCAGCAAATAACCGGATATGCTATGCAACACCAAAGGCTGTATTTCGCTGGCAGTATAACCTTTGTCAATGTACATTATATTTAAAAATAGAAAGATGGTTGGAGTGTTTCTCTTTTGAATTTTCTAACGTTCAGAGCTATGCACACGCACAGTCTTCGACCTCTCCAGCATAGAAAACCTAACCTGCAAATGGCCGCACGTTCTACCAAATTGCGTTAAATAATTGTCTTCGGCTTATATTTGATACTTCTTAAAAGAAATATATTTCTATTTTGACCTTTTTTTTTATTAACTTCTAAGCACCTAGTAAATTCCAAGCCAAGGAAAGAGTCAAGAATTTGACCAGTCGATACTATTAATTGTTTATAGGTCCCGCAGCGGAAACATATTTTGTCAGATTAGAGGAGGATGGTTAAGAAGTACAGTCGACACACGGCTGAGTGCAAAATAAAGTTTATTTCATTCTATCACACTTCACACTATTCCCAGATATGAAACCACTGCTATTGCAGTGTCCAACCAAACAGCGCCCGCGGACATGTCTTTTTTAGCGAGTCTTCACTTCTTTTGCTTTAGAAAAACGTTCCTAATTTTCTAAACAATTGAAAATTGAATTGGGTACGTACAAAAGCGAAGGGTGGAATGGGCTATCGACTCAATGGATTAGGTATTGCGTACGACCCGAGATAATTTCAGTTTCCCATTCGCAGAAAATGCTTCAATTCTAACCAAGCGACATTCAAGCGTATTTATATTACCTACTGCACATAAAGAAGACTAACATATATGTACACCCCATTCAGTCCACCACCTCTCATTCTAATCTCATTTTGTACTCATTATCCATATTGTCAGGCCCGGACAATCTATTCCAACTGTGAATAAATTGTAAGCGAATAAATGATTAAATCATATTCCACTGAACTGACAGTAATTAACTTCTCCTATTCACGGATAAACACATGCGGTATCGGAGGTAAACACAGAAGTATGCATCGTGTAATTACCATTTACCTAGGGAGCCGGAGCCGCATCCCATCCCATCCCTGTTTCAAGTTAGCTTCCATCTCGTTTCTCTATGCTTTGGGATTCCCCTTTGATATTCGTGTAACCATGGATGCAGACTTTGTACCAGGATGGGTAAAATGTAAACACAAAGGACGATGAATGACAAAATGATGAATTAACTAACTAACCGGAGATAGGAAACATGGCGAGGCATTTCAATGAAATAAGTAGTGGGTGCCGGGTTTAATGAAAGTGCATTGCTGAGTGATATGTTCTGTCAGGCTGTATCCCTATAGGGACATAATAATTACAAAGAAAACATATGTAAACATATTATTTAATGTTTTATCTTTATTCCTCACAAGTCATACCCAGATAAGAACGCATTTAGATATAATTAAGGGTCAACCATAATGGAATTACGTGCACTTAAGCTAATGTCAAATATATTTCTAATGGACCACTAATCTCCTCGTATCGACAGTGAATGACAAACAATTGCAACGTATTCTCGCATTGGTGGATTTCGACCAACTTATGTTAAAACTGTCAGAAAGTCGATGTTACTTGATGTCATACGAGCAGTTCTTTGAACATTTTTGGATAGTTACTACTTAAGAGATGTTTAAGAGGTGGAAATATATTTTACGAAAATGTATTTATGCGACAAACCAGCAGTTATTATAAGGAAAAAACCCAATTCAAGAAAACCATCTTCATCTGTGAACTCTTTTATGTTCGCATTTTATTCTTCGGCGTGCTTCTTGAAGATTCTTCCATCGCTATTACCCACATCATGAAGAATTTCACACAATCCGCGAATGAAATCTTCTTTTCAGAAACTCGAAGTGAACAAAATGCAAACTCTTAGGCCTTTTCCTCTTTGATATTTATGCAAACACTTGCCACCAAGAATTATGATCTTCTTCATTCCATGAATTCTCACTCTGCCCTTACAATTAGCTTCACTTTCGCTCGTGCAACATCCTGCCACTTATTCAAGGTATCTTTACCCCTTAAGGACCTCATTTTTCTGAAGCAAATGAACGTGAGAACTTGACAAGATTCCATATGTTCCCTTTTTAAAGTGTAGGATACGAGTATTATACCATACATAAATAAAAAAGTACAAAAAGAACTCAACTTGCCTTCAATGTGGGAAATGAAAAAAATATCCTGCAATCCGCCGCTGCATCGTTTAGTAGGGGTTCTTTTTCTGATGCGTATATTCTCCGATGATGCTTTACCTCCTTGGGGTTTCCTTAACACTTCTCCATATAACGACGAATGACGATATGGAATATATGGCTGATGATGTTGATTAATTATTGTTATAAAGTCATCAGTTTGCCTTTGATATCGTGCCGACTTTTCGTGAGTCAAACACAACATTATTTTCTAAAACTCCGCATGAAATATGTTCTTATGAGAGGAGAAGCTAAGTTGCCTTTGTATCATCTCTCTAGTGCATGCTCCACTTCGTTGGTAGAACTATCTCTTGGGGCCAATCAAAAGGATGTTTGTATGTACACACACATGCAGTGTGCACAGTAGTGTATTTCAGCATAGGGAAACTAATTCCAGAGGAAATAAGGGAGGAAGGAACCGAACACAAGAAGTGGCAGATTGGAACCCAGGTAAGATGATGAGTCAATTTATTATTTTTTTTTATTTTACTTACTGTCAAACACATCTTAATGAAACGCTGCAGGGACACTGTACAAGGCACACCCAACTGTACACTCTTGATCTTCTTGTCCTTGCCCCCTATTAGGCGCAACTCTTTGACAACAAAGGTAACACAGGCTGTTTGGCAAGTAATCCGAAGTGGGGATGGTGCTTCATTAGTCGCTGATGGGATGGAGATGAACGTGCTTCATTCGCAGTTCGTTTGCATAATAATTCTAAATTCCTTTTTTGGTATAAAAGCTGAATGAGGTCAAGTTGTTTTTTTCATTTGTGCTTTGTTTGATGTTTGATCAAAGAGAGATGATACCACTTTTAACTAATCGGCGAGGGGTTAGAGTTCTGAATTAATATTGACAAGATAAGATGGGAAGGGTCGATGCATCATTTTCTTGAAATGGTTGACGCTGAGCCGCATGTATTGATGGTGATGCGCCAAACAAATATGGCTATCGACCAATATATAGGGAAGCGGACTTACTGTCAAACTCAATACTGTAGAGAAAAAAAAACTTAACTTCTGTTTCTTAAGTAAAATATTTACAAACGTCAAAATGAGGCAACTCTAAAAATCTAGTGTAACGTAACATAAAGCCGTTCAAACGCGCCTCTCACCTGGTTAACGTCAAAAAAGCTAAACATTCAGCTTTCAACATACTACTGGCTATTGTTCATTCCGATTTAGGGATATAGTTGACATTTTGGTTTGTTTTTCATTTGTCATGTAACATATGATACTCGTATGGAGAGTTCGATAACAATTTGGTATAGAGAATCTAAAGCCATAAGAAAGTGTTTCAGTTTTCAAAGCAATGGATTTTCCTAAATAATTGTTTAATTATTGTAGAATACACTTTGCTTTTCTGCGCGAATATTATGATGGGTACATTGTTTAATGGAAAAAAAGAAAGTGATAAACAAAACTGCAGGCGATTGAAAAAATGTGTTGCGAATATAAAGAAAAGCAAAGAATTTTGTTCCCATGCCTAACCTCTGCTGGTTTCTTTTCATCTATGTCCCATATCCCAGTATGTTCCTGTTGCTGACAGCCGTATTCAAACAAATTAATTTTAAAAGGGTGCTGAACGCAACCCAGCACATCCACAGTTTTCGCAACTCGCTTTTCGTTAAAATTACCTTTACATGGGAGAAGGGAGATTTTCTACTTTTCGTTTATATGGTTAGGTTATCAGGACAACACGGAATAAACCAGAAGGAATAACTATTTTTTTAGGTAAAAACATATTGTAAACAAAGGAATTTTATTAATAAAGTCATTTAGTTTTTTCTGCTTTGTAGAAATACTCAAAGAAATCACGGACTGATAACATTTCTAAAAAAATATTTCGAAAGAGAATCAAGGAAAGTTACTGGGACGCCATTTGTAATGTCGAATCCAGAGGTGGGAGATTGCGCCTTATGCCGCAGGAAGAACGAAGTGGAAGATATGGTGCAATAAGTGCCGAAAATGGTTGCACTATAGCTGTGCTGGTGTGGACGCAACAGTGGATAGCAGGAGCTGGGAGTGCGTAGCATGCACTGAGCTCAATGCGACTGTTCGCAACCAGAGCGCAGCTGGTGAACGTTTGGACACTGCACGGGCCCCGGCAGTTGAAGACATTGAAGCTGATAGGCGGTCAGTTGCGTCCACAGCCAGGAGTCGTCGAAACTTCAAACTGGAGCTACGTCGTTTGGAAGAGCAAAAGCTGTTGGACGAGAAATTTCTAGCAAGGGAAAAGAAGAGAGAGCAAGATTATCTACGAGATAAGTTTGAGATATTGGCTCTAGAAGAAGAAGCCGACGAATTTGAGGACAATGCAAGTGTACAAAACGAACGAGTAGCTGACTGGGCCAACAATAAAAATCCAATAACTGCTGAGGACATTAAAACAAAAGAAAACGCAGCTCACAAGAATGAGCAGGCTTCTGCTATGACACATCCAGCTGTCGTGGAACCACCAGTTCCTCTGGATCAACGTCAGATTGCAGCACGTCAGGTATTAGCTAAGGAGCTTCCATTGTTCTCAGGAAATCCAGAGGAGTGGCCGCTTTTCATAAGTAGTTATGAAAATACTACAAAGCTGTGCGGATTCTCTGAAGAAGAAAATTTGTGGCGGTTGCAGAGAGCGTTAAAAGGCAGTGCCTTGCGTGCTGTAGGTTCGCGCTTGATGTTGCCATCAGCAGTAACAGAAGTCATATCTGAACTGCGCATGCTTTATGGTCAGCCATCCTATATTATACAGACGATGCTGAAGAAAATTCGCTCGGAGCCACCACCGAAAGCTGATCGGTTGGAAACAATAATTCAGTATGCTCTATCCGTACGTAGTTTAAAGTGTACGATGGAAGCATCAGGGTTATATAACCACCTTAATGACCCTACTTTGCTGCAGGAGTTGATTGACAAGTTGCCAGCTCCAATAAGGTTGAATTGGGCTATAGATAAAGGTGCAAAGGAACATAATCTTACGCAGTTCAGCGACTGGCTCTACACAATTGCAGAAGCAGCTAGTAGTGTTACAACGTTTGCTGCGGTGGACGGACGAAATGACAGACGCCATCATGCACAGTTGCATGCACACACTGAGGGAAGGATTCCAAATGCTGCTAACCAGCCTACTCAACCAAAAGGAAGATGTTTTCTTTGCGGCCGTGACCACAAACTTGTTGAGTGCGAACGTTTTCGACAGCTCACGGTACGTCAAAAGTGGGAGTTAGTGAGAAGCCGGGGCGTGTGTGAAGGATGTTTAGGACATCCAAAGCGATTTAGGTGTCGTGGTGGACGAGCCTGTGGAGTCAACAGATGTGAAAGCCGACATCACCCGCTTCTGCATTACTACCAAGAAACGTTACCTCAGGAGCCTGCAGTCTGTGGAAATTTCCACGCTCATCAGCAGGGTGCAGACACACTTTTCAGCATAGTTCCAGTAGTATTGTATGGAAAAGGAATATCATTGGAGACATTTGCCTTTTTGGACAACGGTTCGTCGTTAACATTAGTTGAGGAGGACATCGCCAACAATCTAGGACTAGAAGGAGTATCTAAACCGTTGTGTCTTAAATGGACTTCAAATACGACACGTTTCGAAGATGATTCGAAGGTAGTTCCGTTAGAAATAGGAACTAGATCCGAAAGTGGCAATCAGCAGAAGTACTGGCTACGGGATGTACGAACGATAAAAAGGTTAGCCCTGCCCGTGCAATCCGTGGACATGAGGGAAATGGAAAGTAAATACACACATCTATGTGGCTTACCGATGCAGTCATATAAAAATGCACAGTGTGGAATACTTATTGGGATAAATAATCAACGACTGCTGCTTGCACAACAAACAAAGGAAGGAAGATCGAACGATCCAGTGGCTATTAGAACCCGTTTGGGATGGTGTGTCAGCGGTAGCAATATCGGCGATGCCAATGACAATGGTTTGTACCATGTCTACGAAGCATGCGAGTGCAACAAGGACTTACACGAAATGGTTCGAAAGCACTATGTTTTGGAGGATCGTGGTATGGACAAGGATATTATTGAGTCAGCAGAGGAAGTTCGTGCTAAAGGCATACTAAGCGCAACCGTGAAAAAGAACGGAAATGCTTTCTGTTCCGGTTTGTTGTGGCGATATGACGACATCGTTTTACCGGAGAGCTTCGCAATGGCGCTGAAGAGGCTCAAGTGTCTCGAAAAGAAAATGACACTTGACAATTCACTTTGAAGCATAGTCGGTGGGCAGATAAATGACTTATTAGCGAAGGGCTACGCAAGGAAACTTAATCAGAAGGAGATAGACGATTTTCATCCAAGGTGTTGGTATCTTCCAACATTTTTAGTCAGCAATCCCAATAAGCCGGGGAAGGTGCGTTTAGTGTGGGACGCGGCTGCCTTCGCACATGGCGTTTCGCTGAATAAAATGCTTTTAAAAGGTCCAGATGAATTGAGAGCCCTGACTGATGTGCTCTACGGTTTCCGAATGCGCCGAGTAGCTATTGCCGGTGATATCGAGGAAATGTTTCATCAGGTTGGTGTTATAGAGGAGGATCAACATTCGCAAAGGTTCTTGTGGCGTGACGGGGACTCAAGTCGAAGGCCAGACGTCTACGTCATGCAAGTGTTGACCTTTGTAGCGTCGTGTTCACCAAGCGTCGCACAATATGTGAAGAACACAAATGCAAGGGAGTTCGCCACCATACTTCCACGAGCATCGGAAGCTCGTGGAAGCACCATTACGTAGACGATCTGCTCGATAGTGTTGATTCAATCGATGAAGCCATCCGGCTAGCTAAGGATGTTAGGCACATACATTCTAAAGCGGGATTCAAAATACGTAACTGGCTCTCGAATTCAAAAGAGGTAGTTCAAGCTCTACACGAACCTGGAGGTAATGGGAAACATTTTCAAGAAAGTTTAGAGGAGATATGCGCCACGAAAGTGTTGGGACTCTGGTGGAACACCACGGATGACATATTTACATTCTCGCTGAAGTTTACCAAAGGTCACGAGGAAGTGTTAAAGGGAAGTCGAATACCTACGAAGAGGGAGCTATTGAGAGTGCTGATGTCAATATATGACCCGCTGGGATTTTTGGCCTTCTATCTCGTTAAGTTGAAAGTGTTGCTGCAGGAGGTATGGAGGTCGGCAAGTGATTGGGACGAAATAATTAATCACAATCTACAGGATAAATGGGAAGCTTGGCGTGTCATGCTGCCAAAGGTAGAAGATGTCCGTATTCCCAGATGCTATTTACCGAATGACTTCAACAAACAGGCATTGGTTCAGCTGCATGTGTTTGTAGATGCCAGTGAAGATGCTATGGCGGCTGTGGGGTACTTAAGGTATGAAGATGGAGGATCAGTAGACTGTGTGATTGTTAGTGCCAAATGCAAAGTGGCGCCTTTAAAACCACTGTCAATTCCCAGACTCGAATTGCAGGCGGCACTGATAGGAGCTCGACTGGCCAATAAAATTGCTAAGAGCCACGCAGGAATCATCAATCGGAGGTTCTTTTGGACGGACTCACGGAACGTTTTGTGTTGGCTGCAATCAGATGCAAAGAGATTTAAGCCATTCGTCATGTTCAGAGTTGTGGAAATATTAGAGCTAACTGAGAAGGATGAGTGGAAATGGGTACCGACAAAAATGAACGTCGCGGATCTGGCTACAAAGTGGACGAAAACACCAACATTCCACCAAGGCAGTAGATGGTTTAAGGGTCCAGAGTTCCTGTACGAACCAAATGAAATGTGGCCAGGGCAGCCAGAACTAATTGAGAAGCAAAGGGAGGAGTTAAGGCCGCAGTTTCTCTTGTTGAACAATGTTCACGCCAACGAAGCAGTAATCGATGTTAGTCGATTTTCATCATGGAGGCGCTTGCGTCGAGCTATGGCGTATGTATTTAGATTTACCAATAACACGAGATGCAGATGCAGCGGCCTGGAAACGACCGAGGAAGTTTTGCTATCTGAAGAGCTTCAACGAGCTGATATATTTCTAATGCAGCTGGCTCAAACCGACAAATTTGCAGATGAAATAGCAATTCTGAAGAATAATGACATGTTGCCCAAAACAAGCCAACTATTTAAGTTGTCACCGTACTTAGACAACGACGGGTTGCTGAGAATAAAGGGAAGGATTGATGGTGCCTGGTACGTCGAAGAAATGACTAAACGTCCTGTGATTATGCCGAAAAATCATCATATCACGTTTCTTATAGTTAACGAGTACCACAATCGCTTTCATCATCGCTGTCAGGAGACAGTAGTCAATGAGGTACGCCAGAAGTTTTGGGTACCAAGTCTGCGAACTCTTATCAGAACCGTTCGTGGGAAATGTCAGAAGTGTCGTAATAGCAAAGCAGCTCCAGCGCATCCTGAGATGGCACCACTTCCTGAAGCAAGACTGGCAGCATATACAAGACCGTTTTCGTACACCGGGATCGACTACTTTGGTCCGATTTTGATAATATCTGGAAGGAAAGCTGAGAAACGTTGGGGAGTTCTCTTCACGTGCCTTACAATACGGGCTATCCACATAGAGGTGGCAAATAGCCTAACAGCAGACTCGTGCATCATGTGCTTGCGGAATTTTATGTCACGGAGAGGAACTCCCAGAGAAATATACTCTGATAATGGCACCAACTTAAGAGGGGCCGAAAAGGAACTTCGAGATGCATATCATCAGATGAACCAAGGAGTAGTTCGAAACACATTCATCAGTGCAGAAACAAAATGGTATTTCAACCCACCGGCGGCGCCACATATGGGAGGTTGTTGGGAACGGTTGATCGGATCAGTCAAAGGAGTATTGAAGGAAATTACTCGAAATCAGCGATTGGAAGATGAATCTCTACGGTCAATGCTTGTTGAAGTCGAGGGCATCATAAATTCACGTCCTTTGACTCATGTTTCCGTGGACGCCGAAGATGCAGAGGCGTTAACGCCAAACCACTTTCTGCTTGGGTCATCAAGCGGAATCAAGCCGCCGGGAGATTTTAATGACAGAGATCTTCTTCGAAAGAGCTGGAGAGTAGCTCAGCAGTTATCCAATCTTTTTTGGCGACGGTGGATCCGGGAGTATCTACCGACACTCACACGAAGGACAAAATGGTTTCAGCCGGTGAAGAATGTGGAAAAAGGGGACGTGGTAATTATTGTAGACGAGAACCACCCGAGGAGTACCTGGCCAAGAGGAATTGTTGTTGACACAATTAGAGGGAGAGACGGACAAACGAGACGGACAACGGTGAGAACATCAACTGGATTTTATGACAGACCTGTTGTAAAGCTGGCAGTGCTGGACGTCAGCAATGAGAATATCTGTGACGCGGTTGCGGATGGACCCGCATCACCGGGAGGGAGAAATGTTGCTGACAGCCGTATTCAAACAAATTAATTTTAAAAGGGTGCTGAACGCAACCCAGCACATCCACAGTTTTCGCAACTCGCTTTTCGTTAAAATTACCTTTACATGGGAGAAGGGAGATTTTCTACTTTTCGTTTATATGGTTAGGTTATCAGGACAACACGGAATAAACCAGAAGGAATAACTATTTTTTTAGGTAAAAACATATTGTAAACAAAGGAATTTTATTAATAAAGTCATTTAGTTTTTTCTGCTTTGTAGAAATACTCAAAGAAATCACGGACTGATAACAGTTCCATATTTAACAAAACTGAATAAAATACGTGGGCTTAAGGAAGTGGCAAAATTGGGCGAAAATGAATTGATATCATTAAAACACTTATTCTATTTGGTTGGGAGATATAGAGTGCTAATTGAATCGCATATTGGCTTTACCTAGAAAACTCTTCTTATGTTTGTTTTCAAGACTTATACGAAAACTTTTATTTTATTAAAGCTAGGCTAAGAAAAATGTTTTCTACATGCAAACTCTATATGTTTATGGCCGCATTGCAATTTAAATCGCTCTTTGTATTGCACACTTCGATCCGTCAAAAATCTGTCATTTCATAATCCCTTTCTGCTCATCCGCATCAGATATGCTTGTGTATATTGACAAACGAATGCATAAATTACAATTAATTTCCACGAAAATCATCATGAAAATTCTGCAATATTGATTGATTATCATCTATGACAGCAACAGATATGTATACTACCTTGCCTATACGGCGAAGTGATATCAGTTGTAGCATAGGAAAACATTGGGGAAAATATTAATTCAATATATTTTTTCCACTGTGTGCCTGTCAGGCTAAAAGCCACCTCTTTTGTACGCACTTCACATCAGTCAATTTGATTGAAGTGCCCGCGTCCCACTCTCACTTCGACGAAATAATTGCATTTCTATAATAACAGCAATAATCAACAACACATTCGTCCAATCGTCCCTGTGCTCCGTAGTCCGAAAAATCAAATCAATCATTTTGATGGAAAATAATTTGCAGGAAATAGCCTTTGGGCCGCTCAACTCGGTATAGTAGCGACCGGCGGCCAACCAAGTACACATTCATCATCACACCATTTCTGTTCTAGGGTGACAGTGACAGCAGGGCGGTAGGTGAAGTCAGTGATTCTCATACTCGGAAATTCGTAAAATGCCAAAAATCCTCACTCTACCGCATTGCTTACCACCAACGATGCGATGAGATGAGATATAATACTACATGCAATGCATGGATGACGTGTTCAGCGTTGCCAGCCAATTTTGACGAAAAAATGTTTAATTTGAGAAAAACAGATGCCTTTTTCAATAAAATAAGGCCTAAAATAATTTTTTTATATAAACTGGAACAATAAATCAAAAATTAAACATAAATATAAAAAAAAATAGCATAACAAAAAAAAACTTCCATTATAAATCACAGAAGAAATTTTTCATAAGAACAAAATTCATGACTTCTTAGCTTCAAAAGTAAAAACCGACATTATCAATAATAAATAAGCTTAATTTACCAACCGAACTCGGACATACGTCTTACGTGGCCCCACGCCGATATTGATATTAACAATCTCGAACACACTACTCGTATGCCCGAGCTGCCAAACGACAGTGCTATAGTGCTACCAACTTTTTAAGAACTGGATATGTTCTACTAAAATTTTCGAGGCATAATAATACCGCTTACACAAGTAGGTACAAAGTATTGAACAAAACAAACATAGTTTTAGTCCAAATAATGCCTAAAAGGCATGAAATAGCCTCAGTTGGCATCACTGGCATGTGCTACACCATGCTGGCTTACATATGGGTATATAGAAAACACAGCATGAGCTGAGCATAGTGCAGTGTCAGTGTCACAGCTCACAGGGAACTGGATATGGATTTGGTTCTCGATATAGATTTCATTGCTATGGCCCGGTTTCTCTTTTGTTTACGAACCATCCCAGCCAATGATAGCATGTATCAAAGTGTATTTTCTGGGATGCGACACGAGATATGCGGCAAAGTCATATATTGTGTATTTCTCCAGAGATGGCAAGCTCCAATTATGCTTCAGATTTTCAAAATATCTGCACCAGCAGCAGCACCAGAGTATACGGCCGATGTAAGCAGGGGATTAATTGAATTACATTCACTTTGACAACCACTCTCGGGATATGTGTGTGCTTGCCGTCAATTAATGCGATGTTGCGCGCTTACAAGAATGATTTCTCCTCACATTTGAAGTTGTGGTGCCCTAGGCGCTATGCACACACCCAATTGGCCACCTTAAACTATTTCGGAAGGGCTTCGAGTTACATGACTGCACTAAGTCGTTGTTGTAAACGTCTTCGTAGTCATCTCTCAAAAATGATTTATATACATATTTCATCGTGCATAGTGCGAGCAGAGGGCTACCTCCTCCTCTTGCTCCGCACTTTTCATATTCTCTTGCAGAAGATACAATACTGTGGTGGGGTGTATGCATGACAGCATGAGTGATATTTTGGGGATTCAATCAAAATGCGTGCGTGCCGGCAGAGGAAATGATGCCAACTGGCGGAAGTTTCTATGTTTGGAAAAGGATGAAGATGGGCGACGACCGATGAGGGACGTCATCTTTTTCTTCTGCTTTTCAAATGAAATTTTGTAGTTTTTGTTTTTATTGTTTGCTCTGGCTTTCTCTATAGTTTGCTTTGATCAGTTGATTAATTATGATAACATGAGAAATTTGTTGCGTTCCGCGATTAAATGATGTGGGAGCGCGCATGCATGCATGTCGGAAAACAGCAGAGCCCAAACGAACAGTTGGATTATCACACAAATGTTGTAACATATCGGGAAATCGAATTTCTGTTTTGAACATGTTTCGGATGATCTCTTTTCGTAAGAAGTGTGGGAGAGAAATGAGAAGCCAATTAAGCAATTTTCGAATGAAGAATGACATCTGAAAGACTGCGGGGACGGGGACGCATCATGTTATCCAACACTTGCGGCATATTTTTCAAATCGGTTGGGCTGCGTTGTGACATCTTGTAAAATATTGACCGGACTTTGAATTAATGCGGACTATAAATTGAAAAAATAATTTTCTGCCTGACAGACAGCTGGCAATGGATTCAAACGAACGGTGGTATTTCTTGAGGCGGCAATTTGCTTATCAAACGTGGCATTTTAATTGGATTTGAAGTTGTGCGGAAGGTACCTACCTATACCCTACACTCAAAAGATAAAAAAAAACACTCCCTCTCAGTCGATGGCTTCGGCTTCAGTAAACCAATCACTAATCAATCTTTAAGTTGTAGGCTTTGACGTTCCTGTTCAGAATTTGTGCTGCAAAAATGCAAATGGGAGCTTGTAATGGAGCGTCCACATCCAAGCTTTGACTTCCAGTTTGTATATGTTATTGGACGGATTTTTAACATTAAGAAGAAAAAAGCAACTGTGTGAATTCTACGCAGCTGTCAAGTCATCAATTCTAACCACTGTTTCCAGATTGGGCGCTTTGTCGTATTTTGGGCTATCTTTTTTCTTAAAAAACGATAGAAATTTCTTCAATGAGCGCCCAACACAAATTTGGGCTACATATCGTTTAACAAGTTTTGTGTAAATTTTGTTTGTTTTATTTCTTCACAAAACTACAAAAAAGAAATATTTTCGAACAAACCCGCAATTTTAAAACTTGGCAGCACTTTTGCAGTCAAGTGACATCGAACATTCGTTTAACTTGCAGGCACACCAATTTATTTTGCAGGCCTTTTGATTTGACACAAGCACACAAGCTACAAAGGCCAGTTGGTAGTGGGAAAAATACAAACTTTAGGAATTGGGAACATTTTCAACGATTTTTGGGCTTCTTCCTGGGCAACGACTTTGGGCTACATTTTTTTAAGGTTTGGGCGCTTAAAGCAAACAAAATTCTGGCAACCCTGATTCTAACACCTAATTCGAGAAGTGTATATGTAAGACAAGTAATATATGTTCTTGAAAGTACGGAGTGCCTATGTTCCGAGGGCTTATTTTCTTCTATGTGCATCTGTCAAAAATCATGCCTTTCCTTAGGGAGATGATTCGTCATTACACGTGCACGCGCTTTCTATTTCAAAACTTTTATTATTTTTCATTTTGGGATTTTTATCAAATTTTTCATTTATCAATTAACTTTTCTAACATAATGCATAACCATAAAAACTGCATTTTTAATTTAAGGGGGCAGTACAAAACATAATTTTATATTTTACATTGAAAAATTATTTTTACTTTTCCACCAATAGGTATGCAAAGTTTCAAATTCATGAAGCTTAAAGTTCGTGAGTAATCGGGTCTCCCCCGTAAATGATCAGGAGACCCGTCTTAAAAGTCTTAAAACAAAACTATTTTGTATGAAGAGATTTATGGGAATCGGATTATTCTAGCTTAAGCCAATGCGCGATAGCATTTGTAATAAATATGCCATGACTTTAGTGAAATAAGTAGCAAAAATTCGCAAAATATGACATCTAGCTGTCAGAATTTGTTGCATTAGATAAGGGGACTCTTCGTATTTTATCTGTTATACACATTTTTATAATCGCAGTCGTTGGTACAGAAATTGGTCAAATGACACCTCTTAGTTTAAAATCGACACACCACCGTTTGTTTCATTTAAAATAAAGATTACCCGAAATGTAAAGACATCAAAAAACAAACTCCCATACACAATTCCCTCTTTTGAGCGCAAAATTTTGTCCATTTCCCAAGCACAACGCCGACAACCCTGCCAATTTGCCATATAATCAAAATTAATTTTCTACTCAATGCTCGCAGAGGCCTTTGATGAGTGAGCGGCGCGCAGACCCTGCGTAATTATTTTCCATCGTCCGTGCAATCAGTCACATTATAGCCAGGAGTGTTTTCTGCTGGACACACAAACCGACCATGTTGAAGCGTTTAATAAAATCCCTTGCCCAAGCTTTCCATACCTCGACGCTCGACCTGTACGGTGAATGTTTGTCTGTCTCGCCTGACATGTGCAACAAATTGCACGAGGGTGGTCAATGTTAGCGTATACCATTTCTAGTTTTTTACGCTTTTCGAAAACCTCGAGCTAAACTCTCGAGAGTTCCACGCAGCCCAGACAGAGAGACAGGCGGACGACGATGATGACCATTGAACTTCCCGCAGCAAGAGGTATTAATTCCGCCACCCGTATGGACCGATGGGTGCTGCTGTACCAACCAATATCACATCAAAGGCGGCTTCCCCTCCCAATATGCTCGTATATGACCAGCATCCTTCGTATGCACTGATCTACTGATCCAATGCATTGCGTTGCGTTCTGTTATTTATCAAGCGATTATACGCAGTTGCCTTTTAATAAAGTTGCTGTCGTAGTAGCGGGTTTAGTGCGGAACGATAAAACAACAAAGAAAAAAGGAAGCACCATATCGGCGGACTGCACAAAAAAAGAACTCAATTTGTTGGACAGACAAGCAGCCATCAGCGGCGGCGGCACCGACCGTCACAAAAAACAATTTTTAGTTGGCCTTCAAATTTGTTTCATCTTACCCCGTGCCGTCTCGAGAATGCCACGTTTGAGCTGGGATCTGATAAGCTCGTGAGATGGTGAATTGGGCATGTGGATGGAGAAAGACAGAATTTTTCTTTGGTTGGGTAGTTTCGTTTACTTTGCAAGGAGGGGCTCTTATCAAGATTCCTCGGATGTAGGTACTCATATATCGTGGCGAGAGCTTTGTTAATACGAAGGCGGCCGGTCACGTAGGACGCTTCACACCTTTAGCTGAATTTATGCATGCATTCACGAATTTGAGTATTGATTTCTGGGAAGACCTGCGTGTAGCTGGCTTCGTTTTCTGGTGAATTACACATTCTGACAGTTGATGAGTCGTCACTTAAAGTCTATGGCAAAAGTTCTCATTGTCGATTGAGCGTGGTGCGCTATTCTTCAATATGCAGCGCCGCTGACATCTACAAATGAATCAGTGCAATCGTTTGCTAATTAAAAAACCCTCTTGTGTACACTCGTACACAATTATATATTTAGGCGTCAGGCAAACGTCCGTGTACGTCAATTTGTATATCGCACTCAGTGCTGTGCACTTTCCGCCGTCATCAACATGCCCCCAAGTCCCACTTGAGAATACATTTTGTTCCAGAGGGGATTCGTATCGTACCCCCGGCTACACAGCATCCAATGATTCCCCGAAGGTTTGGACCCGTCCGTCTCTGTATGTCCGGAGTTATGCAATTTATTGTAATTAATGCCAAACTATTCCTTCATCGACTTGCTGCTGCTGCAACTGATGACGCGTTGGACGGTGGCATGCAGTCGCCAGTAGTCTCTTTCGTTTTTCTTTGACTTTTGGATTAATTATATGCTTCCGCGATAATTGCTTTAAAAGAAATCCATTGAAGCGATTCCCTCACACATTTCGCATCGCTCATCGGTCGCCAAGAGGCCTCGTTTTGTTTCAAATGGCGATTGGCTACTTGGTTACATACGCAACATTTTTGGGCAGTGCATTTTGAATTGAATTGATTTCTTTTTTCGTTTGAGGATTTCTCTGCATTTGCCTTGTGTGTACCATATAATATTGCCCTCGCGGTGTGCCATGCCCATGTCATATATTTTTGACTTTGATTGCAAGTGGAGCGAGTCGACACATACAGAGTGGATATTAATTTGGTTTTTACGTTCCATTCTGTTGGGAAAGCCCATTGTTGTCCGCAATAAAGTGGTGAAGCGTCTGCAATTAAGGGGTGATTTGAATCTTTCTTTACTGTGAACTGTGGGTGGTACTAATATTTTGAAAATAGTCTGGTTATTGTTAAATGGGGCCATTGCTACGATAGCTTGTGGTGGATGAACAAACTTCTTCGGAGACACTTCAAATGTCCTGGGTAACTGTTTTGCGAAGCAGTTGCGTTACATTGGACTTTAGTTTAATGTAAAAGTGGTCGTAAAATGTTTGAAAGCTTGTTTAATGGATGTTTGATAGCAACGAATTACCAGCATTGCAACAGCTATAATTTTTTGGGGGCTAAAATGTGACAGCAACCTATTTTGTAACACTCATTGAAATGCGAGGGCGAAACTTGGAACGCACCGAAGAAAGCTAGGATGTGTCGAAAACACTAGCAGCGATTTAAATAACAAACCATTAGCCAACCGGTGAACTGCGGCTTAACTATTCGGTGAGTAAGGGCCTTAATACCATAGTAACTTTTCCTATTCGTATCATCATTTATACAACCAACATCAAATCAAATAACTGATGTTTCTAATGCTCTTACAAGGGGCAGCACTGCTGCAAATTCAAGTAACAAATCATTCATAACTTTTTCTTTGGAAGTAGTTAAGTACTTTGCTCGCTACTTAAACGTTAAAGTTTCAAGTTTCAACCTAGTTCACCGCTATATTATTTTTATTAATAGCGCTGTAGTTGACTGAGTCTGACAGTTGAGGGCAACCCAGACAACGATGTAGACTATACGAGTATATGAATAAGGTAAGACATCTACAATAATCGATGCAAAATTGCAAATAGATTTAAGGAAAACAAACATTGTTTACTGTTATGCGCCTATATTTATATATTAGTTATTCACAACCATTTCTAACCTAGCCTGAAGTCAAATTATATATACAAAAAAGTGCAATAAAAGCTAATGCAACTAGGCTGACAGTTGGCATTCTTTTTCGAAGCTTACAAATACCAACCAGGATATTAGTTTTCCCAGCAAATGATATCCTGATAATGATCTTAACCATAATAGGTTGCGTCTGAATTTCTAGTTCGCTCTGACAGGAGTCTGGCAGCAGGAGTAATTTTTTTTAATATTGCGAAATTAAATTATTAATTTGTTTGTTGTTTTTAACACAGACAAATCATACTGAGGCGGAGACCCCCAACTTCGGACGATTAACCGTTACTTGCCTACAATATATTTCAAATATGTAAAAAATTGAATGTAGATAGTTTTATTAACTAAACAAATCAACTTATTCGCCTTATAACAATACATAACCAATAGCATTCAGTAATGTCAAAGTGTGGTTTTCCCGAACTCTATCACATTCCCCCACGGTGGGCAACATTTTAAGAAAACAAAATGGCGGAATATGAAGAAGTTTTGAGGGGGCCAGCGACAAGAGGATTGTGATTGGGGGTCTCAGTATGATTTGTCCATGGTTTTTACTGCTTAAATCAATTCTTAATCGAACACTAAGTATCAGATTGATTTATGTCTTCTAGTTTTTGAGAATGTGGAAAATTATTTTATATGTTGCTCCGCTTAGAGTCATTACTATGGAAATTTAAATTTGGCTTCGGCGCGGTGTGTCCACTTTAAGAGCACGAGTACGATAACTTCCGAGCGCGCAAATTGTTACTATTGTAATATGAAATGCGTATGGGGGGCAACCCCCCTCCATGGGGTCACTGTCGAATTTAGGGTGGGTGCGAGGTTGTGTAGTACATGATAATTTTGTTTAAACTAGGACCTAAAAGTCAAATGAGTATTTAATTACACAATTTAATTTAAAAAATAAAAAGGGAATTTTTGTAATAGGTACTCAATTTTCACAAAAAAAATAGATGAAGCGATTCGTTAAATATGGGGCAGTTAATACTGGAAACGAATTTAGTGGATATGTTCACAATAGTTCTGTTTTTTAGCTTCGATCTCAGTGTACGCTGTACTTGTCACTTTGAGGACTCAAAGTAGTAGTTGTACTTGCGTGCTGAAAATTCTACTTTACTTTGCTCTGCTAAGATCGAAGATCTAAAAAACACCCCTACTATTGAAGAAATCAGCAAACCTACATCATTTTTTAAAAAAAATATTTTATTTAAATTTCAACTTTGAATTTTTTTTTTGAAAACTATTAGAAATATCTTGATCTAAGAATAATGGGAAATAACTGATTTTTGGCTTTTTAAAATGCTTTAAAACTTCATTATTAGTGTTGCAATAGTTTCTGAATATTTTTTTTAATTTCATGTACCTACCTTTTTTTAATTTATCCCTTCCGCCTGAACGACCCCCCCATAGTAAAAAAATACTTGAATTTCAGCCTTCTACAAAAAACCGTTACCTATCCTTTTTTGGCGCCCAAGCTATCGTACTCTATCGCAACAGAAAAATTGAATTGATCTGGAAAGGTCACTTTTCCTACGTCGGCCACATAGCGAACTGTCAACTTTACTAAATCACGAACAAACAGCAGCAGTGCTTTGGAAATCGGTCTTAAAGCTGATTTCAAGCGGTGAAATCACATTCGACAGTGGTTAAAAAAAAGGTCCATTTGCCTTAGCAAAAAATAAAGACAACTCCCTTCACTGCCTTAAACACAACATATTCGCTTGATTTTCTTTTGGTGGGATATGGGAAGATTGTGCAGAGATTTAATGCTGTGTGTAATCTGTTTCCTAATATGCTGTGTATAAGCCAGGTCACTATAATAGTAGTTGGGCGAAGTACATTCAAATACCAACTTGACGAAGAATAAGCTTTGCATATGTACATATGTATATACATATCCATTCTTTGCGATGTGTATTGTATGCCACCCCGATTCAATTTTGTTTTTCTGCACTTGGGTGGACATACAAACACCTACAAACAATAAAATTAATAATCAATTTCCTATTATAAAGGCATTCCAATTCCAATCCCTTTTTTTGTGTGCCTTAAAGCGCTTGGACAGCTTTATAATTATTAATAAATTGAACCACTTCATAAGCTGACCGCTTTTATATGCCAGAGAACAATAGCTGCCAGCAAATATCAAAATGTGTTAAAAAAGAATTGTTCGTCTCCGGTGCGGGTCTGCTCCTTCTTTAATGAAACGTACAGGGCACAGCAGCGCAGCCAACAACAGCAGCCAGAGTACAGTAGTAGCAAAAGCGATGAACGTTGAACGACATTTTGAGTTGCGAATTGTGATGGGGCTCAGTGATGTGTTCGAGTGCTGCCATCTGTCACCAGGTCTATTATTAAGCCATCAAGATTAAACTGACGGAAAGAAAAAAAAAACAGAAAAATTCACTAAACTGTGTGGTGTGCGAACAAATGTGCCAAATGGATACCAAATGGAGGATGACGATTTTTCTTTTTTTTACGGAGGGTATTTTGTTTTCATGTTTCAAGAACGTTGCTGATGGAAATTATTTGAATTCGCTTTGATGATGATGATGATGGTGAATCTTCAAAGAGGACACATTTTTGTTTTTTGGTTTTTGGTTTTGGTTGTAAAGTAATTTGCCGTAGGCACTTTAGATGACTTCCTCCACTTTGTATGTCATGATAGATGTTTACCCCTTTGATGATGCGGATGATGTGTGTCTATGATTGCATTGGGGTGATGATGATATATTAAGAGATTGTGTTGCTTTTTTGTGGCATATGTATTTTGTAAGCTTTATACAAACAAACCGAGTTATTTGTTACTGTTGAGGGCTAAATAAGGCTTCACGTTTGTGGTGGCTGTATGTTGTTGTCAAACTCGTAAAAGGACAACCGCAAACAGATATAGGTAGAGAGAAAAGTGTATACTAACTGTCGGACACAATGGGCCTTACCAATAACCATTTTCAGTTTCGACTATAAATTTGAGTAGCTCACAGTGGCTATAAAATATAAAAAAATCCATATAAATCTCGCAATTGTGAGCATCCGTAAATTTAAAGTCGAGACTTAAATTTGTTATTAGTAGGTACGGTGCAATGAATATTGTAGCTAATTAATCAGTCGAAGATTTATTCCCAGTAACTACCTAGATATATGACAAAATATTGGTTGATTTCATTTTAGACCTCTTTATTGGGTACATAAGCATTTTGCTAAGGGGCAATGAGCTCATTAAAAACTGTAGTTGTCTTTAGTCGACTAGAACAGTAGCTGATATAAGAGGCCTCACCAATAATCATTTTAAACCTTGACACTAAATATTTTGTAGGTCACAATATGCAATTATGTATGAAAAAATGCATCATTGTGAGTACGAAAATTTTGCCTGGACACTAAAAATGATTGTTGGTATCGCGGAGAGACTCTAAGTGCAATAATAGCACCGGCTCCACTTTTTTTAATCCGAGCATAGCCTCAAACTACAGCCTTGTTCTTATTAAAAGAGTTGTATAATTATTGTGAGTCCATTTTTTGTTTCTACAAATTTAAGGAAATAAACAATTTAAATTCGAAATACAATACAAATTTAATAATTAAATTTACTTACGAGTCCTTGGACACTTCCATGTAGCACAATTTAAATAAAATTCTCTTTGACATTTGCATCATTGCTATTCACGATGCGTTGTTTGCTTTAATTTGCGCAGTTTATTCATTCACAATGCATTTAAAAATGGTATGAATTGCATCAATGTGATCTGTTTATGTTTTAAAACTCTTGACGTTGCAGTTCTGCGGCAGTTTGGAATTAATCTACCATTGTGTTAAAACTTGTGCCTCAAAACGCACAGCACACATTTGCACATTACATTGCAATTCAACTGAAATGTGCTCCTATTCACCCATAAAAAAACAAAGAATACCTCCTCCAGCCCATTCATGCAACCGACCATTTCGCTTGGATTGATATCTTTCAAATCAGCTTCCAACAAACAAAAACTGTTAACAAAAATTTGCATCCTACCAACGGCGAGTCGTTCCGCGGGACACAATATCAAGTCCGTTTCTTATTCATCTGCATCCACATGCCAGGGCCATAAGGCCGCCGGCACACAGACGCATCACCCATCGTGGATCAACTTTATCCCTTCGAATCGTAGGTATTCAAATCCAAAAGATCTGTCAATGGTTCCAGAAAGTATAACCCGCCTTTCCCCCGCACACAACACAGATCACCATCAACAAAAGTGCGCGGTTCCCCCATGACGAATGCCAGAGACAACATTGGACAACCGACCGACTCTGCAAAACAATATAAAAGTGAAGAAAAACCGCGGAGCCATAGCCTGTAATTACGAAGAGCTGCCCTGGAGCAACACAAAAAAAAGCGCACCAACGACAGGCGGCATTTGGTCTTTGTTTGGACGCGGCAGCCTCTCTCTTCGGCTAGAGTTCAACTCCGCTGTTGTGGCATGGTCAATCTCGCTTCGGATGATTATTTTGGTTCACTGTGAGCACATTTTCTCTTTTTTCTTTGCCTCCTTGGGATTCATACCCTGCGGTCGCCTTTTACGGGCATCCCATATGTATGGGGCTGGCTCGCTACCATCCGATGTGCAGACTGCATAGTAATGTCTTTGAATTATGGATGTGACGTGATTTTGCACGTGTAATGTCTTCATTTAGTCCATAAACGATATTGGGGCATATTGCAATAATGGCACAATGACTGTGATTTATCGGCAGATCGAAAAAGGGTACCCCGCACTTAAACACGTCCCTTTAAGATATTTACGAGCGCCCATCTGCTAAGGTAGGTGTGTGTGTATTTGGGGTATATCTACCGGATGGACCGTAATTATTATTTTGGTCAGCTGCTGCCAACAGGTAGACCCAAATAGCCTTGCTCGGGATTATATCAGGTCGTCCCTTCAATACGACTCCGTTCTATACTTTAAGCTGTTTTGCTGATATGCCGCTGTTATCTTAATTACTTAATTATGTGAATGTAGGGTCTGGGTCGGTCGCATAACTTAAGGACTACTGGTCTAGATACATATTTAATTGAGTCTATTTAATGCAATTTAACAGCGTTTTTAGGCTAGCAATGTCATTTACAATGTTGGCCTGTGTCTAATCCCAGAGGTAATGGATATCGAAGAATTGGAAATCAATGAAGTGAGTCCTACAAAATGGGTACACCGAACATAATAACAATGAATTGGAGTTGTCCTTTGCCTTATTGCAGAGCAAATTTTTTCTCTGAAATATTTTCATAGGCACCTTTAAAGCCAGTTGGGATCTACAGACTTGAGACAGACTTGAGACAGACTTGCCCTTAAGCCGTTCAAGAAGTGTTATATATCAATGACTATGTTACTTATTTTGACTGCTCCTATGACACATCGTCCACACGACAAAACACGCGATAGGTACCTACAAACAATGGAGCAGCTTCAATCGCCTTGACCGGGGGCGTCATTACCAAAGCCACCGTCCCTATATATAGTCAAAGCAAAAGAACATCTCTCCTCTACACTTAGTTTGATTAGAGGAAGAACGAACAGGAATTGGCAGCGCGGCTTCCACGGAAATAACAAAAATTGCCGCGCTGCCCATGCATTCATCTCCGCATGATTAAAGATCAAGGAAACCACCGAAGATACTCGTAGGCCGCTGCTCCAGCAGTATACCAACAACTGATGGCGAATTTACGGCAGCCGAAGATACAGCATCTGTCTGCAGCGGCAGCGGCGGAGAGGTCTATCATTATAATGCCACAGTGGAGCATCGTCGTCGTCCACGCGGTAATCTACGACGTCAATTGTTTTGGGGCCCGCCGCAATTCTTTCCACATCACGCCAGTCAGTGGTATGGTTTCCGTCAGCGGTGCACCGCTATTTATCTGTGGCGAGAGGGTACACTATATTTCTAGATGGTCGGTGTGCGACTCTATCGAATCAATTGAAAGAGCCTTTCCAGAAGAGTTCCTTTTGGCCTGAAAGCATCTCACCGATGCATGGTGTAGATAATGATGCCGCCACTGCTGTTGCTGGTATAGATAACGACGACGACGACGACGACGACGATGATGATGATGATGCGTCTCAGCAAGGTTAATTAAAAGCCGATAGTGATTCCGCTGTGTCGTAGTGCCGGACCTAGATCGCCAGCGTACAGGGGATATCAACGACAATGCGTGATGAGATTCGATGGCCGGAATGGAGCGATGGTTTATTTTTCGTTTCGTCTGTGCTGCTGAAAGTTCCGCGCAACTCGCTATCAATCGGCACGCCGTGCGTGGATAATTGCCCGTAACAAATTCAATTTGACGGATTGCAAGCATCAAAGCAATATCTGGCGGTAAAATAGACCAGGGGATTCATTTGGCTGTGTGGCGGTTGTGGATTCGTGGTGGCATTTGGCGGCGGTTTGCTATTGAGCACAAGCGATGAGTTTCCAAACGCATCGTACTGTTGCTAATATGTTAATGAGAACTTAATTGCAAATAAAGTGGAAAACAAATGATGGTGCTGGAGATTCGCAAGGCATGAAGATTGGGCTCACATTGATCAATTATTACTAAAATAAAGGGTGATTTTTTAGCTGGTTTGGTTTTGGCAACACTGGTTTTGACAGCTGACGTGTGTTTAGTACCTTGTGTCACTGTCAAACAGCTTCAGTTTGGTTTGCAATTTAACCATGGATCGTCTTACAAATGAACAACGCTTGCAAATTATTGAATTTTACTATCAAAATTCGTGCTCGGTTCGAAATGTTCATCGCGCGCTGCTTCCATTTTATGATCGGCATTCTCGACCTTCTGAGCAGTCTATTCGGAAGATTGTGACCAAATTTCGCACCAAATTTACTTTGTTGGACATTAAACCACCAACACGTTTACGTACTGTGCGTAGTGAAGAAAATATTGCGGCCGTATCAGCTAGTGTGACAGAAGACCGCGAAATGTCGATTCGGCGCCGTTCCCAGCAGTTAGGCCTTTGTTACAGCACTACGTGGAAAATTTTGCGGAAGGATTTGGGCGTAAAGCCTTTTAAGATACAGCTGGTGCAAGAACTAAAGCCAGCCGACCTACCACAACGCCGAATTTTTGGTGAATGGGCTCTTGGAAAGCTGGCCGAGGATCCGCTTTTTTATCGAAAAATTGTGTTCAGCGATGAGGCTCATTTTTGGTTGAATGGGTACGTAAATAAGCAAAATTGCCGCATTTGGAGTGAAGATCAGCCAGAAGCATTGCAACAGCTACCAATGCATCCCGAAAAAGCCACTGTTTGGTGCGGTTTATGGGCCGGCGGCATTATTGGGCCATATTTCTTCAAAGATGATGCGAATCGCAGCGTTACTGTCAATGGTGAACGCTACCGAGCGATGATAACAAACTTTTTTTTGCCCGAAATGGAAGTTCTTGACTTGCATGATATGTGGTTTCAACAAGACGGTGCCACATGCCACACAGCACGCGAAACAATGGCGCAATTGCGAGGCGAGTTTGGTGAACAGTTAATTTCACGTTTCGGGCCGGTCAATTGGCCGCCTAGATCGTGCGATTTGACACCATTAGATTATTTTTTGTGGGGGTATGCCAAGGCTAATGTGTATAGGGACAAGCCCGCTTCGATTGACGCACTGGAAGCCAACATCCATGCATTCATTCGTGAGATACCGTGAGATACCCTTTATATTTAGTTTGCTGTAGTGTTTAAAGTGAACGATTTTGTTTGCTTTCCAGTTTAATATTATTGTCCATCTATACAAAGAAATTGGCTAGCTATTTAAAAATACGTGATTATGCAGAGCCGCAGTCCGGGAATCCAATGACTAAATCAACATTTTAGTATTTTTCGAAAACGCAGTTTCCAGCTCATCTCGTTTGTTTTTAGAAAGATCAAAAAAATCAATCTAAAAACCGATTCAGTATTCAGGGGGACTAAACCTCCTCGTATAGATCGGTAGATCTCAACGTCGTGATTTCTGAAATTTATAAACAACTCTTAAGCGAAGAAGACCTGTGCTTGGAATGGATATAGCTGTTTTTAGTTCAGTTTATAAAACCCACAAGACGAAGACTCAAGAACGAAAAGTTCAATTAAAGCAAATGTAATTATTATTCTCATAATATTGTGAAACGGAAGAGCTTTGACGCTGCATAAATAGGGCTTTGTAAGTCTCCCGCGCGGCAGACACATTGACGTAAGACGTCACCCAGGTGGCGCTAATCATGAGAAATGCATACCAAAAACAAAAACAAAAAAAGTGAACTAAACAGATTACGGGGTTACACCGCATCTAGGTGTGTGTTCCAAGCGGAGCAAAGGCTCTGCGAGGATGTTCTCAGGTGTCAGCCTGGAATAAGCCGAGGCAGCAGCGTCACTAGGCAAGTGCAAGCAAGCACCAGCCAAAACACAGCTAAATCTAAAGTTCCGGTGTCGACACATGTTGGCTAAACGCCTTGACGTTGCGAGACAGGAAAGCGGGAGCCAAGCTCTAGCCTCTCAACCTTTGGCCAAAGCTGTAGGGGGAAGTACGGGACGGCAACGAGCTCGTTAACCTGAGCCTCCACAACCTTCAGCAGCTGCGGCTTAAAGGAAAGGAGTCTTATGCCCACCGATGCCACCGCCGCTCCAGCCTGGTGGTAAGGACGACCCTATTCGGAAGGGACTGATCTCTGCAGGCACTATAGATGGTACCTTTCGCTTCCTGAAAAAGAGTTTTGCACCTGAGGAGGCATGGAAAAAGTCCGAAGAATACAAGGCTAAGGCTGGTTCTGGTCCGATGCCTGCGGCAAAAAGATGCAGCAGCACCATCTCATCTTCAGTAGGTAATGTGCAGAAGAAGCCAAAATTTGTTGACATGCTGAAGAGGTCGCGGTCTAAGCCTGTTAAGTATGCTGCTGTTTCACATGGCAAAATCTATGCAGCGACTGCAAAATCAGCTACAGCTGGTGGAAGTTATGCCATAAAGGCGACAGCTGAGCAGGTTGCGGTTCTCGTTTGTGAATATCTTAGGGAGATGCTGGTACCGATGGGCTCAAGGATCTAGAGAATGCTCTAGTGGATGAATGGGCCCGTGGATGGGAGCATTAACTCAAGTTCATGGGCATACATTTTAAGCTGGGGATGCTACTCGTCGACTGCGAAACTCCATTGATTGTGAAATGGCTGAAGACAGTTGCACCCAAGTTTAATAATTGGAAGGGAACCCATGAGTCTACCGAAGTCTAATAGACATCGTTCCTTTTAACAACGAAAAAGATGTGGACAACTACTTAAGGGAAGAGGTACTAAATATCTCCTCTTGATCATCGTCAGCATGCATACAGTATCGAGGTGGATATAAATAAAAGAACCTTCCCGTTCGGTTATCAAAAATGAACTCAACTTTATTTTTTCTTTAATTCTATCTCTACGTTACATTACCAAAATAAACTTAAACTAGGTCGGTTAAAAAGTGCTGATAATAAGAAAATATTGAAAGTGCGTTGAAACTAATGTGCTGGGGTTAATGCGCGGTGGTGCTGGGTGCTGGTTGTTGCAGTTGAAACGGATGTGCTGATACAGGTGAATAAAAGCGCTGGGGTGAATGTGCGGTGCTTTGGGCAGATTGTTGTTGGTATCGAATCGGTGCGAAAAATTACTTCGTTGCATTAACTTATATGAACACCACTACTACTTTAGAAATTGACAAACCATGGCATCAACTGTCAAGCATATGCTGATTGCAAAGTCATTATTGTCAGGGGTAAATTTGAGAAAAACCTATGTGAAATTATGCGAAGGGGGCTCGAAATAACTCGGGATTGATGCGCGACGGCTGGACTTAGCCTAAATCCGGCAAAATTAACAATAGGACCAGTTCCTCCCTTTAATTTTTAGAATGGCCAAAGAAGGAACAGGATGAGGAAAATGCATCACATTGAAACAGTTCGATGTACTACTACAAAAAACAACCATTATTGGTCTTTCCTGGAGATGATATCATCACAAGATTTGATTTCGAAAAGTATTTTGTTACTAAGCTCAGCAACAAGAAGAACTGGAGCAATTAATCCATATTTTACAGACTGAGCAAGCACACAACAAAGTGGTACAGAGATGGGTCAAGAACTGATGAGGAAACTGGAGCGGGAGTATTCGGGCCTAGAAACTTTTATTCTGAATCATAATGGGCAGAAGTCTTGCATATTTCCTGAAATCTTTGCCATATACAGATGCGTCAAAATCAACCTCGACAGAAACAAAACCAGCTGTGATATAGTTATAATGTCAGACAGCCGGGTTGCTAGTATGGGACTTAATTTCTACATCATTAAATTCAAACTTGTGTGGGAATGCCTACAAAAATCTTAATGAACTGGGTAGAAGAAACAAAATAACCCTCTGTAGCGTGCCTGGCCATGTGGGAATAGATGATAACGAAATGGCAGACTGCGTAGCAAGAAAGGGAACATCAGAAACTTTCATAGGTCCTGAACTATTTTGCGAGATAGACTCTCACAGAGGAATTTAGGAAACTATAGAGAAAGAAAAGAGGGCAAGAACCTGGCAAAACTTGAAGATCACGGCTTGTATTTTTAGAAACTTCCGGAATGTTTGCTGGGTTTGACGGTTTAGAAGGTTTCCCTGGCTAAGTCTTAGATTTGTGCGTTATCTCGAGTCGAGAACCTAGATGATACATTTTTAACCTTGAAATGCCGATTTAGTACGGTCTGTTTTTGACAGCCATAATCTTGGCAGACCAAGAGTAGGTCGGAATGACCTTTTGCCATATCTGAGAAAGGAATAGGTTTGATCATCTTCTTCGGAGATCCGTCACAACATAAGTTGCAACACATTTCGGTGTCCACAAGTTGGCAACAAAATGTCATAGAAATGTATGAGAAACTTTGCAGTTAAATGTTGTCCATTGGCCAGCTATTGCCCAACGGCAAGAGACCAACAGGCTCGTCTTGAGATTAAAAGGATTCATACGTCAACAGCATTGTGCAACAGAGAACGTTCTATGATTTTCCCATGACGAAAACGTCGAACTGGGCCGTGATATTATGTTGAGCCCTGTAAATCTGCATATTCTGTAAAGATGAATGCTTTACGAACGGAAGCCCTGTATATAACATTTTGTGTATATACCCTTAGCCCATCTTCAGATATGGGGGAAAGCAACAATTGATACGAATTAAAAAAAAAAAATTGAACAAAAATACCTGGGCATGCATAGTAACAAAAAAATTAAATTTTATTAAGACCTATTCACTAACAATGCCGCTAAAGGCAATCGGGCCTGGTATTCATGCAACGAACTAAGGTCCCGTCTCGGGAGATATCCCTGTGCCGTCAATGGATTCTGTTGCACGGCTGCTGTTTGCTGTTTCTCGCAAAGTCTGTTGTTGCTGTACGTTAATGCTGGTGCCCTCTTCGTCGAGATGATGCTTGGAGTAATCTTTTGATGGCTTACATTGAAATCTTCGTTTTTGCGAAAGCGGGTTTGAAACTTTGTTTTTTGGTTTTTTTTTTTGTTTTGAGTCCTGCCGATGTTTGAAGATTATGGTATTAGGGAGATTTTTGTGTATTTTTCCTATTTAAACGCATTTTTGTTAAAGTTTCAATGCTAGCTCCAACTAGACGAAGATTATAGTTTGACATAAGGTTTTCACGTATTTCAGACACAGAGCGGATGAATGTCCTTAGAGGCTTTCGAAGCTATTGGCAACGGGCCATATAGTTTTCGGGCGGAAGCCATGTAGTTCTTTAATCTAGCTACATTTCCAAAATGACAGATTATGTGTGTTTTTTTGTTGCCGCAAAGACAAATAGTAATAAGTCCTCTCTAACAGGAACTACATATTTCCCCCCAATATCCAGACTTGTGTCGTTCAAACAGAACACATTTTAGTTTCCCAATACCATTTAGTTTTTACTCTGTAATTAGAGCTAACTGACTGTGGCTGACTTGGCAATACACATGCGGCCCAATACACAAGTCCTACCTACCAGTATTCAACACTATGATCAACCGCTTCTTCTTCGGCGAGTCTTTTAGGATCGGATGCGGGTTTGTTTCTTTCCTCATTATGAACCTTCGTCTTTCACTCTTCTTGCGTTGGTTCATTTTTTTTTTTTTGATTTCCTTATGGTAGCCGGTGCTGTTTTGTTTTGTTCCAACCGATATGCGCACATATGGGCAATTACGGATTCATCGAAAAAGAATCCTGAATTACGCTTATCTCCGAAGCTGGAAAAAATTGATTCTCCACAGTGATCCGCATCCAAGTCGGAGTGAGCCGATGGACGACAGCACGAACGACAACGACGATGGATATGTTGATGGGGATATGCGATCGCGGCACAGTCTTTTTACATAAAAACCATTGAGATGAACCTTCGGGCAAGATGGATGGATGTGGGATGGAATGGATGTGGATGGCGATTGTTTTTTTGTCTCCCTTCTACATTTCATTGCGGGGTATTATTCTTATGTTTCTTTAATTTAGATTTTATTTCAGGTTTTCGAGAAACGCGCACCGAAGTAAAAGAAAAAAAATTCATTGGCAATAGCATTATGCAAAAGAGGATGTACTTTGTATATATCTACTAGCAATTGAATTGTGGTATTCGCCCCTTGTAATAGGATATGTTCTGGAGAAATAAATTAAATCTGAGAAGACAAGTAGCTAGTTAGGAAGAAAAATCTAATAGAACAATAGGCGTTTTTTATTTTACCCACATGATCTATATAGATCATTGATTTCCACGGTTTACAACAACAGTACATGATCCAACTGTTGTTGTAAACCATGGAAATCTATGATCTATATAGATCATTTGAGCATAATAAAAAAGGCCTAATGGTCCTAGCTCAAAGATATTCAAAAACATCCGACCGTACGAATGGTAGTGTCATCGCACTCTAACCACGGCCAAGCTAACCTGTTTCCACTGATGATGAGATTTAGCAACAAGTCCAAGTTCCATTTTCACAAATTTCATTATTAAAAATCTCGTATCTGTCGCATATCACGCATATACTTTAAAATTTTCATTTTACCCATATTTTTGTTAGTTTTCTGCTTTCCTAATAGCAATAACGAAAGAAAAAAACTTTTAATGCTATTAATAGACAGTGACGGCGCTTTTCGTCGTAGAGCTTATGTAAATGTCGTAAGAAATGTCAAAATAAGTCTCTTTTCGTCCAATGAAAATACCTAAAGATATTTATAAATCGTTTTGCTAAATCTTGTCAGTGGAAAAGTGGTATTAACAATAAGGACTGCGACCGACCGAATATTTCCTCATGTGTAGTCTTCGTTTAGTTGCAGCTATTCTCGAATATCAGCTGTCAGTTTCTACCTTCAATCTGTATTTAAATGCTAAGTTTGATTGTTTATCTTTGTTTATTTATGTGAGCAGCACTAGTCGGTAGTCGCTGGTCGTACGGCGGAAAACAAACAATGGCGACTGTTGCAACAAGTCGGCTGCAACAGAGACTCTTCTGTCAACTGGCAGAGTAAAACGATATGGCGGTTTCTTAAGCCAAGTTACAAAACCTTTATTCGATATAAATTCATTAAATTCAATAAAATACTAATATTAGTTTACTTACATAGTCTCTTTCTTCCTTACAGCAGTTTTAAATTTACGTTAACAATGCTTCTTTTTACAGAGATAAAAGCGCGCTCGATTAGCGCCTCGTGGAAAAAACCAAAGTCGAAATTCAGAGAATATACGTATAATAGCTGTTTTTTATTTTCAGCTATGATCCATATAGATCATCGATTTACATGCATTTACAACAACAGCACATGATCCTGCTTCTCATCGAGATCACGAATCATGATCTGAAAATTATTTCTACTATTTCCGACTAGGTGGCTTTTTTTTATTTTTAAATGTTGGTGTGCCTGTAAACGATAGCCACACAATCACGTTGCCAGACTGAAAAATGGAACACAAAAAAATCAATTGATTTATTTCGCATTCGAATAAAGTGCCTGTCCGTATTCCGAGTTATTTTGTTTTTTCTCGTTCCATAAAGGTATGCCCAGACAAGCCAAACATTTGATAAACAATTAAATACCTTAATGTTCCATATTTATTTCTAAAACACTTATTAAACAAAATAATTTTTATGAAATGTTTAGAAATGTTTTGCTGGTTTGGATCTGGACACCAAAAAAACGTTTATGAAATGTTTCACAGTTACCCAATCGTGATGGGAAATAATTTTTGTTTTACAAGTATCCCTGGAGAAAGTGAGCGCTGTTTTTCGATTAATATTTCTTTTTAAATAAAATAAAAATGTCCAGAAAAGCTTTGAATACCTAATGAGAAAGTGATTTAATACGATTATTTGAATTAAATCGCGTGCCGCGTGATTGCCGAGACCAAGATTACAAAAATAAAAACTTTACTCGTTGCTAATAATCCCTCCACATTATTTTCTTCTAGTCCAAAACAGGATAAAGTTGAAACATCTCATAAACATTTACCCCCGCATTAATAAACAAATATGCAAATGTAAGTTAGCTAGTAAACGTCAGTCAGCATACAAAAATTTTACGTAACTGCTGAGTAACGAGTTGATAACTTTTACGCAGTGTTTATTAATACGGGGGTTAATAAATTAATTTCAGAAATCTTTTATAAATGTTTATAAATTCTGTCCGATTTGCTTCAGAAACATTTCATCAACATTTCTGAAATGTTTCGGTGGTCTGGACACACCTTAATATGCCAAGATATACCTAATTCAAGCGTTAGCAGCAAAATATTGTTCATGTGTTGCATATTTGAACATAAAATACTAAATTTGTTTCACAAAAATATATTAGAAAAGAAAAATTTTGCAAATTTGATTCAACATGGTAACACCCCCGACTTTTCAAGTGAAATGACATGTACCTTGTGTGACGTCACGTTGAGAAGAATATTTGCAATATGGCTGGTGGCAATTTCAAGTTTGAAATACCCTGTATTATCTGTTTTGTTTTTGAAAGCAACTGTTGCCACAATTCAAAAATTAAACTTTTCAATGATCCGTTCTGTTTTATTTTCGTGATCTGATTCGGATCAGATCACGCTGATAATAAAATACAGCTAATATAACCTCTTCACAAATGACGTTTAAATAATCTTATCGCTTACGGCGATATCTGTTAGTCAATAGGAGAAACTAATCTTAAGGGTGCATCTGCACTTGTCTCCACAGCGACTTTAAGTAGGTAGCTCTCTTGTACAGGGTATGAGGGCACTTAATTTGTTACCGGTCAACATGACGTTCGCCACTCATTTTTCCTCTGAATGTTTTCTTTGTTAGTGATACTAAATTTATATTTTTAAGTGATCAATGGTCAGCAACTGCTTTCTTCAGACATGAGCTAATATATATAACCTTTGATTTTCTTACAATTTTGTTTTCAGCATCTTACGAATACAGAGATTCTGATCACATTAACTGATCTGACCTAAGCTTGGAGTAAAGTGCCCGAAATGTCGAATGGGAGCGTGTATTGCGTATGTCTTGCCCTTGTGATCAAATTGATTTCCTAAGCCGGAATATGAGCACACTTCCTTTTAAAGTTAAATTGGTTAAACACGACCAATGTCCCTGGTTCTCAAACGAAATTCGTATGCTCATGCTACAACGTAATTGAGCCTACAACGTGTGGAAACGTTTTCGACTGGATGTCCTTCTACCTCTTCCTCATACACTACGAAATCTGGTGGTTTCCAAAATTCGTATTGCGAAAAAGCCATTTTATGGGAATAAATTAAGCCCGCCACTGAAAAGTCGACAACTTTAGCAAAATTTGCGAGATATTGGTATAGAAAACAGTGACACAGGACTTGACACTAATATTGATGTAAATGTTCTCAATCAAACATTTGTAACGCTTCCTTTTCCAGTTCTGTGCTGTTTGTACTATATGTATGTTATGTACTGTATCAAGTACCTCAAAGCACTTCCGAACCCCAACGTGGTCCTCTGAACTCAAATGAACGAAAATTCGAGTTCTCTGCTGTAAATAGTACGGACGTATTTGCAAGTGTATTATCCATTAAATCGACAGCGGTAGGTATTGATGGAATACACCCAATTTTTGCTAAGGCCATCCTACCAATTATACTACCCACATTTTTAATACCATTTTAACAACTAGTATTTTTCCTACCCAATGGAAGCTGGCTAAAGTCCTACCAATCCAAAAGAGCGCTTATAGCCTATTTCCATTCTACCATACCTTTCTAAAGCACAGACAAATCATACTGAGACCCCCAACTCGCAGTCCTCTTGCCGCTGACGCGCTCAATTTTTTTTTTCAAATTCGCCATTTTGTTTTCATATTGGTGTTATATTAATTAAGAAACATATTAAGACCAACATGACAGCTTTGCCCACAGCGGAAGTGAAATATGTAAGGTGCGAGTGTGTTGGTGAGCCGGAATTTTTGAAGTTACATGACATTTGTGAATACGAATTTCTACGTAACAATACTACCGCACTTAGCATTTGCCACCCCATAAAAATATAGCTTGTAGGCAAGTAACGGGAAATCGGCCGAAGTTGGTGGTCTCAGTATTGTATCTGCTATGAACTATCTGTTTGGTAAGTCTGTTGGCTGACTTGATGTGTCTCAGTTTCAATTTGGTGACTGAGAACTAAGTTGACAATTCGTTTATGTAGCTGACATATGTCAGGGTATTCCAGACGAACCTAGTCGACTTAACAAAAGTTTATTTCTGAATGTGCCCAATATGTTGATAGCGAATGTACACAAAGCCACTCGCGATATGAATGTCAACATATTCGTTGATTTTAAACATAATTTTACAAAAGAACCCGTCCATAAATTGACAGTACCAAACTTCTATTCAGCGCTATACAAAAACTCATATCAAACCGTTTGTAGAAAAAATTGCAAATCTTACAGAAATGGAAGAGTTTGTATGGCATATGGTTTTCACATATTTTTTGTTTGTACAGAATTTAACGTGTCACTATTTTCATTTTTACTCAAAATTAAGGTTCAATTATTTGTAGTCGCAGTGGCTAAGTGATTAGTCACACTTTTCTTTTGAAAGTGTGTCGAATTTGAAGAATCTGTCTTTTGACATTCGAACCGATAGAAAGTTCATTCTATTAATCGAAAGTTAATTTTTCATTCGAATGTTGAGTGTATTTTGACTTTCTAATCGTTCGCAACAAATGTCATTTTTTATTCGTCTGTATTTTCCTAACGCTAAAGCCCGTATGACACTAGATTTTTTTTGCATTTTTTCTGCTTTTAAAATGAAACTAGAGCAGGACGAAAAATTAGAACGAAGATTCCCGATAGGGGAGAGTGCGTACACGCAATCTTTATTAATGTAGACACGTCAAAAAAAAAATTCATTAAAAATGTGTTCAAATCACATTTCTCAGCTGTTGGCAGCTTTTTTTTTTTTGACATTTCAAGATTATTTGATAATAATTCAATTGAAAATTTGCGGTTGCTTTGCAAATAATTGCTACCCCTTCCGTAATACACTTTAAGTCTCTTTTACACATCGCTGACTTTTCAACATTAGCTGTGTTTTTTTGAGCTTCGATCTCAGCAAAGCAAAGTAAATTAGGATTTTCATCATGCAATTACAACAGCTACGCTCTACTTGACATTTCGAGACTCAGTTATAGCTTTTGTAATCGCATGCTAAAAATCCTACTTTACTTTGCTTTGCTGAGATCGATCGTTCATTTTTAGTAATGGCGTAGTTTCTACTTGTCAAATGTCAAAGAATAAAAGCTTCAAAAGTGACAGCTACCGAAATAGCGGGTCATTCACAATAACACCTCTCATTGGAAAACCCTTTACAAGCTCTATACAACGTCGACAATTTTTTATAAATAAGGTTTTTGCGTATAGAGGCATTATAAAGGGTGCCTAACTTTATACACTCTTTAGAATACGTTTATAAATAAGGCTGGTAGTGTCATACGGGCGTAAACAGTGATAATTGTTGTTTTTCCACATTATCCTAAGGGATTTTTTTCGGAAATGGATTTGAGGCATCCATTATTATCCTCCTGTATGGAATTTTCTCTTTTTTCATCCATAAACAAAACAATCGCCATGTCTGTTGTCATTTGTCACCGATTGTATACAGAAAAACAACTGTATCAAGAAAAATGTTGTTTTGATTTGAACAGTAACCATATTTGAAAGGTAGGTAGTGTGAACAGAATTGAGTTAAATAAATTAAAGCAAAAACTTGAGGTTTAATATAACATATACCTTCTTTTTTTGCATTCTTTACTTGAACAATATGGGTTCGCAATTTAATAACGAAATTTTAAAACCTATTTTAGATAAGCTCATATTTAAATTTCAGACTTTAGATTGTCTAAATATTACTAATAACACATTTTAAAACTCTTACACCTGCTCCTATTTGAGACAAGACTGCTACTTAACATTTGTGTATTTCGTAGCATAGGTATATTTCTAAATAAGTAGTTAATATTTTAATAAAACAATGAAAAAAGAGCCTCCATGAAACAACAAAAGTATGTTCACTCTATATAAAATAAAAATGTGAAACAGCTGATTTCGAAAGCTAAATTCATTTGAATTAATTTTATGACACTCTCGATAGTGAATATTATTCGTTCGAATTTCAAAATACACAAAGTTCATTCGAACGAATAGAGGCATTCGTTAGATTGGACATTTGACTATTCACGATACCCAGGTTAGATTTCCGGAAAAACACAAATTACATCTTAAGGTTTTTTCCACGAACGTAGGTATGACAAAAATCCGAGAGTTTAAGCCAATGATGCCACACTTTTCAAAATGACTTGCCCGCGACGATTATCAAAAATAGAAAAACCCCACGATATTCCCAACGAAAATATTCATACATAACTAATTATACTATGATATAAAAACCAGAACAAATTAACAAAAAAGTCATCTCTTTGATTGAAGTCGAATGGTTTTTCTTCAGATTCTTATTTTTTGTCCTGTAAGATATAACTTTATTAACTTTGGAGCTAAGATTTGAGGACATGAACTAAATCTAGTCGTATTAATATTTGTAATTTAACTGATGTAATCGTAGCAAAATTGAGTAGACGTAAGAAACATAAAGCATTTCCCACCCTTATCTTCTAATTAACATTACATAAATTTGGTATCTACCTCCTCCTCCCATATCATTCTAAATTCCACAAATATATCTATTTAACTTAAACCAACCAAACCATCAAAGTATAAATAAATACGATGAAAATTCCTAATTGAAAAAAAAACTCATGAAAAATAAAAATCGTTAGAATCATACAAAACTCTTCAACAATAATTTGACCTCACGGCCGTCTGACTGAATTATACCAAACACGCAAAAATTCGTGACACGTATTTCGGTCATACACTCACTGCACACATAGGCAAAACACTGTTATTTTTCAAACTGATTAGCACTTCACGCACAATTTAAGTTATTTGCACAAATAATCGAACAAATATCATTGAAATCACACTTTTTTTTTCCTCTATCGATTAAGCCCGTATGACACTAAATTTTTTTTGCATTTTTTCTGCTTTTAACCCGCCAATGGTGACGCAAATTTGACTTTGATCAATGATGACGCCGGTCTCACGCACCGGGGTTTTCAACTGAAGATTTTTCGAAACGTGCTTCTAATAGTTAATGTTTTTTCTTAAATTTATGCTCTTTGACAATAAAACAAAGATATTTAATCAATTTAAGCTCTTTTATTTCAATAATTAAATTCACAAAATTTTTTAATTAGGGCATTAAAAATAACAAAGTTTTTAGCAATGCATTTTTTAAAATTAAGAAAAAAATAGAAAATCACATGTCCATTAAGGAAAGCACCGTTTTTTTAGTCTTTCGACATTCGGAACTTTTACAAAATAAACAAAAATTGGTATCCTTCCAAACAAAAAATAACAAAAAAAAACATCTCAAAAACGAAATTTCTACAGGTAAACAGCTGCTGCAATACGGCACTACGTGTTCAAGCCACAAATATAATATAATAATGTAGACATATGAAATACATACATATACACACATAGAAACACACAAATTTACAAAAACATACATTTAACAGAATAAAACAATGAAAAAAAAATAATATACTACTAGGTAAAATACGCGAATAATAAAAAATTATTTTACCTACATACACGGTGACACACGGTCTCACGCACCGGTTTAGTAAAATAAAGTGCACAACCTGTGCTCACTTAGCAGATTCGGCGTGAACTGATGGTGGGGGACGTGCAATGCGGCAGCTACTCGAAATTGCAACAAAAAACAATACCGGAGAATAAAGTTATTCGATTTTTTTTACACACCCGGTCTCACTGACCAGTAGGTCACCATTGGCGGGTTAAAATGAAACTAGAGCAGTACGCAAAATTAGAACGAAAATTCCCGATAGGAGTGAGTGCGTACACACCAACTTAATTAATGTAGACACTTTAGAAAATAATGCATTAAAAGTGTATGTACCTATGTATTTTTTTGACATTTCAAGATTATAAAACTACTACTGATATTAAGAAACTGTTCGATTATAAATAAAAACAGCAACTCAGTTGAAAACATAAGCAATGCAAATACCGGTGGAAGTTAGAAGGAGAAGTTCAGTGTATATGAAAGAGAAAACTGTGATACTCTTAGCCTCTTACGTGTTTTGTAATTTGTAGTACTTAGATATATTTCATAACAAGTCATTTAGATAGGCTTGTTTTGTGAACACAGAATAAGGTACTACAAATATGATATTAGGTTGAAGTTTGATGGACATTTTTTTTCTGTTAGTTGACCAAATTTCCCACAAAATCTTACCGAAATCTTATTTTTTCCCTTTTTCCCACGAGACGGTTTCTTTCCATCGAAATTCCCACGAAAAGGTAAATTTCCCACGAGCTAAAAACACTGGCTATAGCTACGGCATAAGGGTTGTCAATTTAAGGGTTTTCTCCTAGATTTAGCGTTTTTTTTTATCGACGGCGGGAAATCTGGGGGAGATATTGTTAAGGGGGAACCAGGTGTTTTTTTTAAAATCTATTTAAAATGTATTTCGTTATAATATATTTGGTAACCTTAAAATGTTCTTCCGCGGAAAAGTTTAGTGAACATAAGAAACAGAGTAACTTAAACTAAAACTTAGGGTAGATATTCTTCGTTCTGTTCTGTTCACCATCAAATGATTCAAAATTGAGCATGGCAATCGAGGATGAAATAAATATTTGTGTTATTTTAAAATGCTGTTAAATAATCGATCGATCTTAAAAAGCTATGCCAGTGAAAATTTGTTGTTTTAAAATCTTTGTTAACAAAACAAGTCTTTCAAAAAAAATGTAGGTAATGCCAGTTATAAAGGGTGATTTTTTAAGAGGTTTAGAACTTTTTTTAAAAAAAAAACACAAAAAATTCGAAAAAATGAATGAAATATTTATTTGAATCGATAGTTTGAACCTTGCAATTTAATGTTTAAAGATAATTTCATGCAAATGTTGACCGCGGCTGCGTCTCAGGTAGCCCATCCGCTGAGTCCAATTTTGGCATACTCTTTCACACATATCGGCCGGTATCTCACGAATGAATGCATGGATGTTGGCTTCCAGTGCGTCAATCGAAGCGGGCTTGTCCCTATACACATTAGCCTTGGCATACCCCCACAAAAAATAATCTAATGGTGTCAAATCGCACGATCTAGGCGGCCAATTGACCGGCTCGAAACGTGAAATTAACTGTTCACCAAACTCGCCTCGCAATTGCGCCATTGTTTCGCGTGCTGTGTGGCATGTGGCACCGTCTTGTTGAAACCACATATCATGCAAGTCAAGAACTTCCATTTCGGGCAAAAAAAAGTTTGTTATCATCGCTTGTAAGCACGCAGCGTTACTGTCAATGTTCACCATTGACAGTAACGCTGCGATTCGCATCATCTTTGAAGAAATATGGCCCAATAATGCCGCCGGCCCATAAACCGCACCAAACAGTGGCTTTTTCGGGATGCATTGGTAGCTGTTGCAATGCTTCTGGCTGATCTTCACTCCAAATGCGGCAATTTTGCTTATTTACGTACCCATTCAACCAAAAATGAGCCTCATCGCTGAACACAATTTTTCGATAAAAAAGCGGATCCTCGGCCAGCTTTCCAAGAGCCCATTCACCAAAAATTCGGCGTTGTGGTAGGTCGGCTGTCTTTAGTTCTTGCACCAGCTGTATCTTAAAAGGCTTTACGCCCAAATCCTTCCGCAAAATTTTCCACGTAGTGCTGTAACAAAGGCCTAACTGCTGGGAACGGCGCCGAATCGACATTTCGCGGTCTTCTGTCACACTAGCTGATACGGCCGCAATATTTTCTTCACTACGCACAGTACGTAAACGTGTTGGTGGTTTAATGTCCAACAAAGTAAATTTGGTGCGAAATTTGGTCACAATCTCCCGAATAGACTGCTCAGAAGGTCGAGAATGCCGATCATAAAATGAAAGCAGCGCGCGATGAACATTTCGAACCGAGCACGAATTTTGATAGTAAAATTCAATAACTTGCAAGCGTTGTTCATTTGTAAGACGATCCATGGTTAAATTGCAAACCAAACTGAAGCTGTTTGACAGTGACACAAGGTACTAAACACACGTCAGCTGTCAAAACCAGTGTTGCCAAAACCAAACCAGCTAAAAAATCACCCTTTATTATGAAAAAGTTACAGTTTTTTGTAAAATATTTTTCAGGACTTGAGCACCAACCTCATCTGTAAATTTTATAAGCAACAGTTTCATAAATTGCGTAAGGGTTATGTGTTTATTTGCCGCACACTTTTGCATTCGGAAAACCAGACTTACGTGTCCGCGTTTCAAATTCGAAATTCCTACTTAAGTCGTACATAAATAAAAGGCCTGTTTTTTTGAGCTTTGATCTCAGCAAAGCAAAGCAAAGTAAGAAAATGTGCACATAAACGATTCCCAGCAGCTTTCTGAACAGTAGGTTTTATCGATGAAATATTGGCATTTGCGGCTGAGCACCAGTGCGGGCTTGTTCGGTGAGTTGCATGATACAACAAAAACTATTGTATCATGGGTAGGTAGGCAGCAATTGATTGGGCACATCAAGGAAGTATCTTTTTTAGCCGAAGATATACACTTTTTACATAAAAAAGTCTAAGCGATATTCATCCTTCCTCATATTCTTGGGCTTAAAAACAATGGAGAATATAAATTCTGAGGACACTCTGGTGCAAGAAATGAATCTCAAAGATAAACACACTAATGTTTTATGATTTCAAGTATGTACTAATAAGGTAAATTTGTATTAAATAACATTTGCAGCTTAAATAAAAAATAATTTATGAAGTTTTTATTACTATCCCTAACATTCCGTTGTTATTTTGAAATTTTGTTTACTTATGCACTTCTTTATGCATTTCCGCCAATCACAACCAACGCCTTGTATGTACTGTAAATAGAGACACTCTGCGAACAGATCCATCTTATACAAGGGTGGCAACAAAAATGTTCTCCCTCTGCTGTTCAGAAGTGATCATTTACTCCCAAGTGGCTCTTGCTGGGAATGAATACCTAGTGTGAGTTTTCGAAGTGCCAAGTAAAGCGTAGTTGTTGTAATTGCGTGCTGAAAATCCTACTTTGCTTTGCTTTGCTGAGTTCGAAGCTCAAAAAAACAGGGCTAAAGTTATGGAAAAAATAGCCAAATCTGTGTTTTAAAGATTTATCTGGGGGAACATATTTTGAGCGTCTGGCAACGCTGTTTCCTACCCGGTGATACCAGATCGTGGGTAATTGCCCATTTCGTAGGCATTTTGCATTTCAAAATAAGGTGAAATAATTGTTCATATATTTATTTTTTGTTAGTTTTTGTGATCTTTATTTTCGTGGCGAATATCGTGGGGTTTTTCCTAGTAACTGCATGGGCAATGTAGTCCGGAAGGTCGTGGATAATTAACCATTTCGTGGGCATTTGGCTTTTTAAAATAAGCTAAAAAGGCGAAAAAGTTCATCTTTATATCTCTTAGAACAAAAAAAAATTTGAAATACTGAATCTAAAGAAAAACCATTCGAATTCAATTTTAGTGCTTTATAAATGTAGTATAATTATCTATGTAAATATATTTTCATGGTGAATATCGCAAGATTTTTCTAACAACGGCATGGGCAAAAAAGGTGGTTTTGAAAATCGTCGTAAATAAAATCAAAAATAAATTGGATTGGTATCGACGTTTTTATTTTCAATTTTCAAGATTTTGCAAGTGCCTATCCTCGATAAGTTGCCTTAGAAATATCTTCAGATATGAGATATTTTAAATTGTTTTATATGTAGATATATTTATTTTAATTTACAAAAGATAACCGTTTCGTAGGAGTCCCAAATCTTCCAAATTTCTTTCAACTTTTCCTTTTTTTTAATTCCTATTTGTATTTAAATTTACCATTCTCACAAGCTGCTATGTTTTTTTATCTCTTCGGACAGATAAATTTAATAAATGTCTCCTTTTTAGTACCTTTTTGACACAAAACCTGTATAACTAAATAACTGTATACTGTGCTGTATCACTGGTCCTACGTTACCTTGTTTAATTTTCAATGTTTTGTACATTTCTCTTAAGTCTCTGTCTACTAAACTTCAGTGCTGCCACTATCAATAATGAATCCGGTCAAATCTGACCAAATGACCGTTTTTTTATTTTTAATTCGGCCACAAAGTCCGGTCAAAAATGGAATATAGTAATATATTGTATAACCATTCATTTAGTGTCTTTATTTTTCTAAACTAATCTTAAGCCTAAAAAAAAAAAAAAAACATTCATTGAAAAGCTTTGCGTCACAACGTTTTGCAGAAAAATGAACTTTTCACTCCACTTCGGCGTTTGAAATATATCTAAAGGGTCCGCCATCTAACTTTTTTTTTTTCAACTAGTGCTTATTTCGCGAATGGTAACACTTAGCTCATGTCTGATTTGACAGATAATTAGTTTTATCCTTCCGCTGAACGAATATGGTTGTGTATACGCTTGAACAACGCTCATCGTTAAACCAAAGCGTGAAAAGCCAAAAACAGTGCGTATACCCGAGAAAATTGCTGTTGTGGCAGAAAGTGTGCGTGAAGCGCCATCAACATCAATTCATCGTCGTTCTCAACAATTGAACATTTCGGAGACATCATTGAGACGAATTTTTTCATATTTATTTTGCATTTTGTTCACAAAAATTGAAGAGGAGGATATTGGCAACATTTGGTTTCAACAGGACGGTGCTACATGCCACACAGCAGAAGCTACACTCGATGTTTTGCGCCCTGTTTTTGAAGATCGCATTATAAGCCGCAGAGCTGATGTCGTTTGGCCACCTCGGAGCTGCGATTTGACACCGTTGGACTATTATTTGTGTGGTGCCGTAAAAGATAAGTGTTACGCCAACAAGCCAGAGACAATTGACGCTTTAAAGGACAATATTTGTGAAGCCATTGGTGAAATACAGCTGCACACAATCGATAATATGCTTAAAAAATGGACCGATCGTGTAGGCTACTGCATGGCCAGCCGAGGCAGCCATTTGAATGTAATTATTTTCCATTATTAACCGGAAGGATTGTACTTTCAAATAAAAAAAGAAATTTGAGAAAATATTCAGTAGTTTTTTTTTTATAGCATTTTTTAAAAGTTATTTGGCGGACCCGTTATATGCTAAATCGTCTTCACTTCAGTCTTGTCACGAAGTCACAGTTAGTTTGAGCATTCAAATGAGACTGCTGCGAGGAGCCGCTGTATTCTAAGATTATTCACAATAAATTGGTTTGTGTTTGAAATTGTGAGTGTATTCGTTAAGTATGACTAAGTATCATTTAAATTATTGAAATCTATCCTTTACGTCTAGAACATTGAACAATATTTTTTTCCGGTTAAAGAATTTTTTCGTTTCGGTTAGAAATCGGTTAGACCGGATTTCAATATTTTCTGCGGTCAAAGTGAAGAGATTTCGATCAGATACCACCGGAATCCGGTTAGAACGGCAACACTTTACTGAGTGTCAGCCTTTGATTTCTCTTTCTATAAATGTTTTCGTGCTCTCTTTCGATATCGAAAACTGTCTTTTTCGAACATGAAAACACACTCAACGAAAAAGTATTCCACCAACCACCATATAAAATAATCTCATAGAGACGACGGTCGACGAGACTTTTCCATCGTACCTTACAACTAAAATAATTCAATTTCAGTCGGTGTCCGTTCGTTGGAGAGAGTAGATAATGTCGCGTATAAAAAAGTTATATATTCGAAGGAACTAGGAGGCTAGCATTTAATACCTTTTTTTCTCCACAGTAAAACAGTGTCTACTTTTAAATCAATATCTTTCATTCGATCCAAAGGGAGTTTATCATCATTTAACAACCAACAAGAATCTGGCAAAATAGATACACTCGGTCGAAAACATCTGTTTCTCGTACGTCGTATGTTACAATATTTTTTTTCATCCCTGATGCAAAGTGAAATGTCGCGTTCGCGTGCATAGGAAAAATTGTGAAGAAAAAAGAAACAGCCCTTAAAAAATAACGTGGGTGTAGTTAAAATACACAAGCCGAAAGATATATTAAATAAAAATCAATTGAAGCGTTTCCACGGTGATAGCATTGATGCTCTTGCAGTGTGTATTTTGGTTTTCGTGAACTATAAATGAAAAATAGAATTTTCCAAGGAAAATTTCAAAAATCGCGTTCGTGCAAAGTTTTTTTTTTTGTGTAATTTAGTGAAAACTGAATTAACCCCTCCTAATTATACACAAGGAATGGTAATTTCAATGGAATAGCTCGAAAGGACGAAAGAGGAGACAACAACAAATGAACACTTCACCATCACACTTGTTGGTTGAAAAAAAAACTAAGGAAAATGAAGGAATGAAGGATAATGGTAAATAGCGTCGTCGTCATCGTCATCGTCTTATAGGATTAACCAAGTAAACAACGTCAAACCAAAAACCTTTCGGTTAAACATTCGTACGTTTTTGAAGAAACCGAATAAAAGTAAACAAATAAATCACTCAGCAAAGATGGCGGGAAACATTGTTAAATGGTGGAAGCACAAGATACTCGGTGGATATAAACAATTCTCAGGTAAGTTTCGAATATTAAACAAATTCAATTAAATATCTGACACTGGGAAACGATACATACAACGAAGCGAAGTTCGTACTTCAAACTTTGTGTACCTAGTGATTATAACTGTGTTGTTATTGTAATGTTTGTAAGTTCCAAACAATCGAAATATCGGAGTCAGTTCAGTTTGCTATTTAAACGACTTTAGTACGTAGTATATAGTGAAATTTGATCAGTTTTTCTGTAGTCCGTATATTATTACCATAATTTATGATTACTGCAGACGAATATCATTGACAGATTGTTTTACTTTGATTGCATAGAGAATTCTCAAAATGAATATATGTATTTCAAAGATGGCAACATTATTCCCAATTGACACGAATCATGCCAAGCCAAACTCGGAATGCTACTAGAGCAACCCACCACCCATATGTAAAGGCTGTGTAGTGGTAAACAAATATTTCTACGCCTCTCTAAAAACTGTAAAGTGTTAACTTATGTCGTTTTCGATTTGGCTTTTCATTTATTGATATGAGATTTCAGATTTCTGCTGCCAAATCGAAATCCGAATTTTATTGTATTGAGTTGGCCGTAAACAAATGTTTTTTTCCCTTGCACTGGAAAAGTCAATTTCAATTGATTTTAACGCATTTCGAAATAATTCAATATAAAATGAAAAATTAATAATTCAGTTAAAAAATCAATCCTTCCAACGATAAGCAATTCGTAACCGCCAGCTTTGTGTCATACTCATTGGTATTAGTGAAAGTATGTGTTAATCTGAGAAAAAATAGGGATATCTCGAAAGTGATCAAAAAAAAGATAGATTTTTTTTGGCAAAAAAGTGATCTTTTTGCCAAATCGAAAACGACATTACCTACTCAGTCACGAAATTCTTGACAGGATTCGTCGGCAACTCCTCCATAAACGTCAACTGAAAAAATCAAGTCAGACTTATAGTCTAAGACCCCGCAACAATGCTATAAACCAAAGTCTTGCAGTTAAAGGTCGCAGCTTTATTGAGTAGCTAATACTATGCTGAAAACCCATGCTTTTCTAAAACTGACATAGCCTGTCAAAACAGTTTTATTTTACAGTGCCCATGTTCTGTAACTCATGCGATAACTTTTCGCATCGAAAGCTGAGGAGCAAAACATTCCTCTGTTTATCGCATCTGGAAAATATTGGAGTTCTCTAACTCTATGCGAAAAGTATTCTGTAGTAACTTTCAATTTCATGGGAATTTTGGAAAGATTTCCCAAAGCTGTCAAAATACTACAAAACAAAAAAATAAAAATTGAAAATTATTTCACAGTGATTTTCAGTATCGTTGTTTTTAAACATGTTACGGATTCAAAGGCATGTATCTACTAAGAGATAGCACAAACCCTTTTGAAATGCCGGAAGCAAGATTTCGGGAGTTGTATCGTTTTTCCCGTGGTTCAGCTCGGATACTTATTGACGATCTAAATCCACATTTGTGCAATGGGCAAAGGAATACATTTATTCCAATCCCAATTTGGGTCTGTGCTGCGTTACATTTTTTTTTTGCAACTGGGTCCTTTCAGAGAGATGTGGGCCATTATTTTTCTGCGGCTATTAGTAGGACTATGGTTTTTCGAGTGGTTTCGGAAGTGCTTGATGTTTTGCAAAACAAAGACGTTTTAACAGCGGCCTATTTTATCCAAGGCCTTTTCAAAGTTGTTAAATACCTACAAATTGGATTTTCTGCATTAAATTATTAATAATCGCCCCACTAGAGAATGCAAGACAATCACTTTTATCATTCGCACCCAAAAATAGCTGTGGGCTCTCGGGCTAAATGAAGAACTGATTTACTGCGATTCTCCTTTCTTTTTTTTTGATTTACAACTTTTGGTCAGAGGGCCACATCCAAATAGTTTTGAATTTGCAGATTCGTTATCTGTTAGCGAAAAGCAAACATACCTGGATTTGTGCTTAAATAAATATATTACGGTGTTGTCGATCTCCGAAACCTCTCAACCGATTGCAATCAAATTTTGTGAATGGGTATGGTCATTTGCCATTACGCAAAAAGAAGCGTCCGGGAGAGTCCGGATCCGGAATCGAAAAAATTACTTCTGAAACCGTTCCATTGGCAGAAAAAATACTCTTCTGATGATTCTGAGAAGAGAATTTCGCTTTATTACATAACAAGTTTAGATAGGCTTGCAATAAGGTAGAAGAAATATGATATTAGGTTGAAGTTTGATGGAGGTTTTTTTTTTTTTGTAAGTTCATCAAATTTCCCACAAAATCTATCCGAAATCTTATTTTTTCCCTTTTTCCCACGAGACGGTTTCTTACCATCAAAATTCCCACGAAAACGTAAATTTCCCACGAGTTGACAACACTGGGTATGGTTGGTTGAAGCTTTAAGAAATGGATAGTTTCGGACTCGATAGGTGGTGCTGTTGTCGAGATATATATTTTTTTATTTAATCGTTTGACTTAATTTATGAAGTGAATACTTTTATGGGCACGCTGGAACTGGGGAGTGAACTGATGAATGTGCACGGAAATTGCGATCTGGCGAGGCAACGGAAGTGTACTCCTCGAATCTTAATTCATAAAATTAAAAAAACTTCAGTTTCATCCAGGAATTGAACCTGAGACTGTGAATTTCATAAGCTATGTCTCACACATACACTATACTACTGAATCAGTTGGTTGGATTAGATCTAAGTTGTTACCACTTAGGTACCACATGTTAACAAAATGCAAACAATAACCGTTGGATTGGGTTGCGTTATCAAAACTTTTAAGAGGTATGAATGCACTTATCTATTGCACTGTATTAAAATTAAAAAAAACATGTATACATTGTTTGTTGATTTCCAAATATAATCCAATTGCCAGACAATTAAATTTAACATACATTATATATATTTATATGTACTTATATACCACATTTAGCGATATAAGTTTCCCTACTGGCGTGCAAGCGTCACAAGCACACTCTAACTTAAACTTAAATGATAATCGCAGCGTTCTACTAACCGTTTGACAACTACACAACAGTCTTGTAGGAAATATTGCAGATTCAAAACAAAAACCAATACCTACAATGCTAATGCTTCCAAACTCACACAAAGATCGGACATGTCCGAATCAGAGAGATTCCAATTACAGAAACGGCATTACATAATTACTTCTACAAACTTATATCGCAAATTCAAGGCTATTAAACGCAAGAAAATAGTGCAATCGATCCTTTTGTTCATCCGAGAGACTAAAAATAGCAATAACAATAAAACAATCCCGCCTTCGCTGTCGCATCAGCCGGCCATCAAAATTGCTTCTGAATTTCTCCACAAAAGAGGGTTACGGTAGGTATACTCCGTATTCCCCAAAAACTCTCCTCTAAAAATACATCTTTCACTAGCGTGAATGCAACATCAAAAGAAAAAGACGGTCATACAAACAAACGGCTAAAGCAATGGCGATGTACATAGGTATAGAGTATAGAGACTCGTGTTCGTGTACACAGTGGTGGTACCCGAGTAAGGTACCACTTCAGTGAAAGAATGTAAAAAGTGGTCGGCCGACTCCTTAGTTCTTCGTATCTCTACTTTGTTGTCTTGTTCCTCTTTTTCTTAAACTTTGGGGTTTTCTTTTTTTTTTGGCTTTCTTTGAGTTTTTCTACTCTTTTTTTTTTTCCTTGATTCGATGCGCACCTTAGGCCATCTGCTGCATATTTCATTTCTTCCGCTTTTTCGTCATTTGTTTTTGCAGCGATAATGCAGAGCAGCAGTGTTTTTTGAAACAAAAAAAAATATTCTCCGCATTGTACAAATAGTTGGTAAACAAATTTCTGCAAAATATGAGGTGAGGATGACAAACAGAAAGAAATGTAGGTTTTTTAACTACTTGCGTTACTTGCCATCACCGAATTTGAGTTGTGTTATATTTGTTTGCTGTTTTTGTTTGTTATTTTTTTATTATTTTAATTTCTTTTATTTGAGATACACTTCGCGCGAAAAAAGTGAGAGCTAAGGAGTAGGTACGTTTGTTCGGGAGTACAAAGAGCTCAGAGGATATATAATTATACAGTTGTCTTGTAAGAAACAGTGAATTTATTTGAAACCCACAAAACATTCTGAAATATGCAGAACAAAATTGCGACATTTAGCTAATTTTTTTTGTTTCCTTTTCCTTCTTCATGGAAGTAGATTGAAAACTTTATTTCTAAAATATAATACAGTGGGACTCTGATTATGGCAATTCATCTGCTCGTGACAATTAACATTCCATTGACCGCTAAATGACAAGCGAAACGTCAAATTTAATTGAGTTCTGGTTCAAATAGTAAGATGACAATATTTGCATATCTAGCGATCTATTTAATGCTGGTAATAGGTATGTGAATCCTGAATTGACTCATGACTGAGGCTGTTGTACAACTGTTGCCCACATTTTTACTGAATGGTGTTACTGTAATGAGCGCGGAAGCTGGATAGTTTGTGTATCAAACATTACTACAAATGCAAATGTTTATTTTTGTGTATGCGTCGACTCCGCTTATATGAACCACGCTTTACTGAAAAAATCGGTTAACTGAAACACAAAATTTGTCACGGAAGTTTGCTTCAACTATCGGAAGTTCGCTTAAGAGAAAGTGCCACTTAGGTGAAAAACGAATTGTGTCAAATTAAAGTTTCAGCTAAGCGGAGCCGACTGAAATTCAACTTTTGGCAGCACCATGCGGTAGCGGCTCCCAACATATTGAGCGTTAAAACTGATGACGGTGGTAAGAATTCAAATCAATTTTTTTAAATCCCAAAACTATCCTTGAAGTGGCCCTCTATTATTTCGTAAAATATTTGTCATTTGTATGCCTGAAACATTTCAAATGTCGAGCTAAAGCATCAAACAACATAACATATCATTTTAACGAAGCAATGAAGGTCAGAGTGCTCCCAAAGTCATCCAAGTAAAATCGTCAAGTGCACGCAACTCGAACGTTTATTTTCGTCAACCAGAAAACCTGCTAAACTTCATAACATCAAAACAGAAGAAAAGATAAATTCACCAACCAAAGAAACAAACAAAAGAAAAAAAAACAACGCACACACAAAAAAATAAGACGAGAACAACTTCAAATATAAAGTTCCGTCGTTGCTCCATCAAACAAGATATGCGCGTTTTTCATCGTTGCGACTCGATATTTTCCTTCTGTCGCGCTGCCTTTTCGACTGCTGCTGTGTATTACTGTTAACGTCTTTCAATATAAAAGCAAAAAACAATCAGAAAAATAAAAATCTTTCGCAAGGAAGATCTTTCCTCCTTTTTAATTTTGTTTTTGTGTCTTCACTATATCCAGTGATTTTGTAGCTCTCCTGTCCAGTGGCCATACCCGGACTCCATCAGGTTCGGTCCAACCAAAGAAATAACAGAGAAAAAAAAAACAATGAAAAAGTAAAAAAAAAAAAAAAGTTATAAGATGTCGGCCGACAAGAGATAGAAGCAGAGCTCGCAAACTGCCGCCTTGCCGCTATCATCATCTTTCGTCTTTTTTTACGTAGCTCATGTACACGCCGCGCCGCCGTCCGCCATCTCGCCAGAATATTCCGCCGCCACCAGCACCACCGCCATCATCACCACCATCAGCCGACGCTGCTGCTTCAAGGCGGCAATGTGGTTGTTTAGGTAGATATGCCCAAAACCCCGTGTTCCTCCTCGAACCCATTAAACTATAGGGTTCCTCTGGTTGTTGTTCGTTTTTCAGTGATAATTTCAAAGAGCGGCACCGCAGGTAATCGAAATGTACCGCGCGCGGTCTTTCTATATACACTCTCCGTTTCTTACCTTTCATGGCTCGGGAGTTCAAATCGGCGACGGAGTTTCTTTAGATCATTTTGTTCGTCGGTTTTGCTGATGTTTTGAGCGTCTGCTTTGTCTTCTTTTTCTTTTTGCATCTTCTTCACTAGGCATACAAAGAGCAAGCATCATCTTCGCAGGTAGACACTCTTGCGGGAGGTATAAAAGCCGGGATACAACCTACAACCAAACCATACAGAGGAAAACAAAAGCAGCCGAGTAGGTTTTCCTTCTTCTTGTACACGGTATACTTCATCTTCTTTCGGGTTGGTGTGCAAGGAAACTATAGTGCGTTTGTGTTATGTTTTCGCATTAGCCTCATAAGTTTCACTCCATTGAAACAGATCTTGCCTATTGTTGTGAAGATTTTTCCATTTGAAAGATCAACAAGGCCCAGCATTACAGCTAAGGGACGTAACACTGTACATATACAACAATTTACCTACCAGAAAAGAAGCACGACCGATATATAACCTACCCATATTCCGTCTTTTGCATATTGAATGAATCTGAATCTTTCAAACACACATCGGCTCTTCTTGGAGTTTTGAGTTTCTCCTAATCGGTCCCATTCAGAGATTTTTGTTCGTGGAAGGTCATCATCAGGGGTTTTCTTTGGATTTAACTGGAAAACCCTTTTTCTGCTGCTCTTGATGCCGACACACCTTTTCCAGTGTTATTTACATATTTTATGTTTCTCTCTGTCCTTTTTTTCTTTTTTCTTTTGTCTCATTAAAACAGAAGCGGATCGTTCTGTACGATCAATCTACGCATTTCTTTTCGATTTTGACATGTCCCTAATGACAGCTACATGACATGTCATCTGGCGTGTAGGTACCTTATATTATTCTTTTTCATTGTTTTTCTGGGAAACCACCAAAGAAATGTTTTCAGCTGTCATGTGTGTTCACTCCCCTTACAAAAATGAGAAAAAAATAGATTGAAGCTAGCCTTCTAATATATCTCCATCGCGCCTCTTTTAACATGACAGATCGATTTCTTGTTTTTGACATGGTAAATCAATTAAAAATGAAAATCACTACACTGTGTACAGCTGTTTCATGTTTTTCTTTGTACATATAGTGCACTCGAGGTTTTTTTTTTGTAGTTAACGAAACAAGTTAATTTATTTTAAGAATTCGATGGAAATGACATTGAAAGAAGAGGAAAAAAAACTGTGTGTACCCTTATCAGTTGAAAATGGGAATGGAAAATAAGGTTATTGGACTGCCCCGTATAGCATTGACAATTAAAAAACAATAATAAACATTTTTCGCTCATTGATTGACATTTTGTTAAGAGTTTCTGATGGACGATGAAGTGGAGGGATGCGAATTGATAGCCATATGGGTAGATTGTCCATCTGTTTGAATTGATATTGATAGGGGTGATCCGTGAACTTTAAAATACTTTTAATATAAAAATCAATAAAGGCGGCAATCAAAAAGTCTTTAATCATTTATGACTTTTATATATACAGTCGAATCCCTCTAAGTCGAACCTCCTTTAACTCGAATTTCCCTCCAACTTGCATTTTTCGACCCAATTTTGGCATTCCCTTCCATTTTGCATAGAAAAGTCATCCTCTAAGTCGAAATGCCTATAAGTCGAAAATCCCTCTAACTCGAACATATTCTTTTGATTCTTGAACTATATTACAATATTCCTCTAAGTTAAATTTTTCGTCTGAAGAAAACAAAATCAAAAAAAAAAGAAGATCTCCCTCCCGCAAGTGCTGCGTCGCGACGATATGTTGAGTTTCTACATACAATATTATATGCATTTATTCACACTTGTGTTGTTAGAGTTAGAGTGATATGAAAAAAAGTAAAAAAAATTGCAGGTCATTTGTGGTGTTGGCTATTGCCTTTTTAAAAAAGAATCATTTATTAAACAGGTGAACACTGCTACTTTCACACCCCAATCAAAAATAACTAATTTTGTTCAAAATGTACCTACTTTCCTATTTTTTACCTTAAATAAATTCGCTTGAAAAAATTTTTGTAAATCCCTCTAACTCGAATTTTTCCAGAAATCCCTTTAACTCGAACTAATTTTTATCTCCCGTGAAAATTCGACTTAGAGGGAATCGTCTGTATACCTATTTAAAAGGAAAATGTGCCAAATTATTTGAAAAGGGGTTCAGAGACATTATTATGACGCTGTTTGGCCGCTTTTTCTAATATTATTAATTTGTCTGAACTAGAATATCCCAAAACGCAAAAACTAGATAAGTCGCAGAAAATCGTCACTTTTAGCACGTCAGACAAACAATCTAAATATTAGTTGAGAAACTGTTGACTGCGTTTGTCAGTTACTCGGCCACATCACGTCAGCCAGTTGTCAGACTCAGTAAACCCATGCTTTGAATGCCCCCAATCTGTTGCATTCTCGGACAGCACTTTGACAGCTGGCGCTTCGTCCACTTTTGTTAGGTTTACTATGGACGCTACTAATAGGTCATCATATACAGGGTGTCCGCCGGGAAGGTATACTACTTTGTTTGTTTATAATTTTTGATTAATTGATAGAGAATTTATCTTATATTGATAAATGTTTTATTTAATGTCGGCAATTATGTATGGAATACAATATCAGGTAAATGTCCGCCTCTGTTAGTCTCACAAATGCGAGCCCTTTTGAGCACATTTTTCATTATATTCTCACACATTTCACGCGGTATTTCATTAATTTCATCACGAATATTTTGTTTGAGTTGCTCAAGCGTTTCTGGTTTGTTTGCATAAACCTTGCTTTTCAGATATCCCCACAAAAATAGGTCCGGAGCGGTCAAAAAAACACCACCATTTCTTGAAATGACACTTGAAATGTTGTGGAAAGAGTTCTCGCAGTAATTCCATTGTAATCCGATGTAATGCGATGTGGCACCGTCTTGTTGATACCACATTTTAATCAAGCCCAAAGCATGAAGTTGTGGCGTTAAAAAGTTTTCAATCATAACGTATCGCTTCCCATTCACAGTTACCGTTACGCCGTTTTCATTTTCAAAGAAGTAAGGTCCAATGATTCCTCCTGACCAAATTCCACGCCAGACTGTAACTTTTAATGGATGCAAAGGTGACTGATGAATAATTTGACGGTTTTCCATTGCCCAGAACCGACTATTCTGTTTATTCACATATCCATTCAAATGAAAATGTGTTCTCCAAAAAATTTCACTTAACTTTGTCATCGTCACAGTAATCGATAATTGATTTTGATAAAATGTTTTAACGATTAAAACACTTTGGCTTATCGAATATTTTTCCATAATAAATTTGCCACGTGTACTTCACGACTGCCAAATATAAACTGTCAAGACTAATGTTTACCAAAATGGCGGCAAAACAAAGTAGTATACCTTCCCGGCGGACACCCTGTATTTTGCCGTTGTAAGTTTCTTAGCACTTCAAGTGGTTATAAGTCCTTCGCATAGCTTTTATATTACCAAAGTGAATAAATGTAACAAGGCAAAGCAACATTGCTGTTGTTCTGATGTTAAACGAATTAAAACTTCTTAAGGTATGTTCGATCTTACAATTTTGTATTGTCCCATAGTTTAAACGACATAATCTGAAAATGAGAGTTTCCACGCGTGCGTAAACCATTGCTACGTAAATAGGAACATTCTCCGATTTCTTTAAAATCTTCTTCAAAAAATTCTAAAATAAACCTACCATGACTTTACCTTCGTAACACCTGTTGGATAATTTTTGTAATCTGTCAAACCGAGCTGACACATCGATAGCTACAAATTCGTTAAATTTTATATTTTAGTTCAATATATCATATTTTTATTAGCTGTCAAAAATGAGTCAAACAAACCCAAAAATGGGTTTAGACAATTTTTATATTTCTAAAACCTTTTGTGAGCGTGAAACTTACTCAAAAGTAGTTACATATATTTACTTTGAGTTACACTTAAGCACTTTCAGCTAAAGGCCAGTTTGTTAAAAACAGAAACCGTTTTAAGCTGCAGTGAAAATTTGTAAATTGTACCAAGTGGAGACGTTTATATTCAATCTTTTTACATCCTTAACCAATTAATCGAATTACCTTTAAGAAATATTTGTTTTTATCTTGTCTATCTATCAATATTTTTCAACTAAGTACGTTCAAGAGCAACGCTATGTTACTAAAAAGCTCGACGCTTTATAAATTAGGTATAGTTATTGCAACAATCACATAAGAATGTTGAAAATTGGGTTTCCCTTACATAAATATTGATGTTCCATTATTTCTCCCGTTCAAATTTCCCTATACCTACATCTTCTACCTATTACATCTACAAATCAACCCAAAGTCCAAGTGCTCACCAACATTGAATATTCACACAATCAATAATTCGAAATGAATAACCAAAAGTCCGTTAGAACGTCCTCGCAGAAACAAGGAATTACTATGGCGAGCATTTTGGCTTGCCGCCCATTGTGGCATTAAAAAGCAGCAAAAACCGCATACATTTCTTTTTTTTTTTAGATATCGTCACTTCCCCACCATTTTGTGGTTTTGCCACACTTCATTCCGTCATTTGCCTGCACATAAATCTATATCTCGCATTGATGATGTCGGGTCTTTGTTTTGTGGGCCGCTGCCGAATAGTTCCAATATATTTTTGCTTCGTTCAGAGAATTCTCCTAAGTTCAAAGTTGAATGAAAGTATTCAGCCACAAAAGAGAAGGTGCACAGTGACGATCGAACCTTTGACCAATTAAGTCCCCTAAGCCGACGTTATTGCTCAAGCTCGTTGTTATACTCGCAAAACAATTTCCCAATATGTCACGTACAGTTAGCATACAAAACGCAAGCCATTCACAGGGCAAAAGACAAAACATATGAAGACGTTCATTGACGTGGGTCGTATATAGCACGGTAGATGTTAAAAAGAAAAGTTGCTGATGAGTGTAAGCGAAGTTAGCAATTTGAAATTGATTGGTTTCTGTGCAGTGTTCGAAATGTGAGAAAAGTTGTTGATGCACCGATAGCTGTACCTGATGGGTTGAAAATTGGTTTCATAAAGTTTGCCCTCTAGGTTGTTATTAATGAAACTTATTGTGGTCTTACATGCTTTTATGAAGTAAAGGACAGTAAACCAGTAATTATTTATCAAACTTTTTGAGGAACTTGAACCTCAAACAAAATTCACTGACATAATATTGCAACCGTAAATATTTTTCGTTGTGCAGAAAAGTTACTCACTAGTACAAAGGCAAAATGAGAGCAAGTTGAGATTTTACAACTAGTTACGGCTTACAAATGTGTATCGGACATCTTAAAGCGTCGCCCTTTTTGTTTAGTATTATTTATAAAGAGTGCGTATTTTAGCTAGAAACATCCGAGCCTAACTATAATATTGCTGATCTAGAAAAAACAGATGCCAGATGTCGTGCAAACATTTTACAAAATGTGTTTAAAACTAAGTCGGTTCCACCTTTATATTTCAGTAATTAGCACTCACACCTTGCAATAGCAATACCACACACATCACCTTGATAGAAACAGAACAAGTGGTTATATCAAGAATATTATATCAAAAACATAATAATGACATCTAAGACACCGCTCTCAAACTCATGAAATAAATTATACCTAATAAGTTTCTTATTTGCATCAGATAATAAATCCGACTCGAGCTTCGTTGAATAATTCAATTCATCGATTTTATTCGATCCGTCAAAATGAGTGTAAAAATTCATAATTCATAACTCTGAAATCAATCATCTTCCCACCGATAAATGACAGATGACAGTTTCCTTCCAACAACGTTGAGCGTCAATGGGCACACACACCCTCATGACTAAGTCATCGCGAATTTCTTTTTCTTCCCCCAAACTACGTAGGTAATCACATTTTCCAAAAATTTAATGAATTCTAATTTATATACTTACTTTAACCAAGAAATCACTCCATCAAAATTTATTGACAGCACCGACGCGATGCGATGAACCATCGTAGCCACACACAACAACAGTAGCAGTAGGTATACATTCAGTATATATAAATATATTCGAATTGCTTATAAACAATTGAGCGTTATCGCATTAAATTAACAGTCAACATGAGTAAATTTGTCAAAATCGATTCCATACCTGCGAAAATGAAAACAACAAATTGATGGTGTAGCTGATAGGTCGCCGTCGATTTTGATTAGTCCGCTTGGTAGAAAGAAAAACGAAAATACTTTTACAATTCTACAGAACAATATTAAAATTACCAAACATTAATAAATCATAATAATTTATAGCACTTGACAGACGTTTTATTGCCCTTCCTATAAGAATAAAAAAAAGCACCAATAAACTGACAAAAAAAAAAACAGCCACAGCTCGGGCAAAGTCGCTTGGGAATCCAATGAAAACGACACTTACGTAATATTGTGAATTAAAGATAAGGCGCCGACTACATCAATAAAATAAATAATGAACAATTAAAAACGAAATTCAAATCGAAGAGAAAAAGCAAAACAAAGCGGCCGGATAATAAATGGCTATGAATGAACGGGCACTCGGCTATTTGTTGATAAGAGGCATTAAAAAAAGCGCGCTTCCGCCGATCATCGTGGGAATAGTTTTTTTTTTTGTGTGTTTATAATAGCCGTTTGAGTGTCAGATTAACCGTATGTATAGAAATGAAGTCCGGGTAATTATATCGTCAAACGGGTCATTTAATTGGAGGCGTCTGTGTTATCAGCGAAGACAGATATGGCAGGAAATCGAAAGCAATGCGATTTGACTTGATTTTATGGAATGTGACATCTACAAGTACAACCAATTGTCAAAGACATAAGCCTACTTGTAAGTGGCATAACGAAAGATAATGTGCAGCACTAGTGGGTACAGAGCAAATCCCTTCTAAGAACGTAATAAACTTCCAGATTAAGTTGAAACATTTTGACAGGTACCCATCGTTTGATATTTAATCAGATGAGTATAACCAATCGGATTTTATGTATATGTATCTTTTTTTTCTTTTGAGAAAAAAGGGCCTGTAGTAATCCGGAAGTGTCTACCTACACCGTATCTGAGGAATACCATCTTAGGTGCCCCCTCAACGTTTCATAAGTGCGTCATTAGGTCGAAGATAATTAATTTTCCTGTGGGCATGTATAGGGAGAAGAAATTTCAGGAATTCGTTCTATTTTACACTTGAAAGCCAATCACCATCACCATGCCTAAAAAGATTATGGTGAGTGAGGTCACTCGATGGGAGTTCCATCGTTTCGAGGAAATGAAAACGAATACCAAACATAAAATATACATCTCGGGTAATTAGTAAGCGAAAGGACAAGAAGGACATAAGAAAAATAAAAGTAAAGAAGTTTTACCACCATTACGACACTGAAAATTGATTGCCAGCCAAATAGTGAGTGTGTTTTCAGGGAATGATGATCCCGCGGAGCGTTTCCAACCATCGTGGGTGGTCTTCTCTACCGTGCGATTCTTTAGAAACTCACACTGACAAACTAAACTCACCGTGGGAGATTGATGCGGAACAATGAATGATTTGGAAATCAGTCAGTTAGTCTCCCTTGTGACTTATGATCTCGTCGAGGAAAAAGGTGTACGAAACCGTCAGTATGGTGAAGCCATATTTCAATCTCGTATTTACTGTTGTTGTTCTTTTGGTGTTGCTTTTGTGCACTTCTTAAACATATGCCGACAATTGTGTGTTCCGCTTACTGCGAGTATGCCTGTCAAAAGAGGTGTGAGCCTCTGAAGGTTATGTTGAAAGCAGCCACACACAGTCTCGAAATCAGTAAGCCCAAATCTAAAGGGGGGCTTTACAATACATCCATTCCGAAACACACAATAAACGTGTTAAAATTATACCAACGATAATCAATCAATGTCACATTCAGTATATGTATACCTATTGCTGAACGCTGCCGCTGACTGTAATTCGTTGCATCTAATGTCAAAATCTATAGCTCTATGGTTTCTTGTTCGGCTTTGTGTTTTTTTTTTTATAATTTTCTCTTTTATCATTAACATGTAATCAATTGATGTCGACATCGAGTGAGAGGCAAACGGAATTTTCATTCTGAATCTGAATAGGAAGCCTTGTGAATGGAATTTTAAATATGCCGCCAACGCGCCGCGTGTTCTGTTTAAAGTCTATTGTTAAAAAAAACACAAAACTGATGTACGATTATGCATACGGGGTTCGATTTATCTTTCGTTTTTTCGGGGAGGACAAATGAATATTTTTGTGTTCTTCTAAGAATCCAGTTCAAATGATAATCGAGTAGATATGGAAGTGTATTGGAGAAATGCCGATAAATGTTAAGTATTGAGATGATAATCAGGGCTTGAAAGAGTTTTGAAAAACTGACAGCTGGCTGGGTGTTTAAATGAGGTTATGTTTTATGAATGTCAAATGAGTAGGTAAGTCAACTATTTACATACTTTCGTTTCGTTCTGCCGAAAAGCATTGAGCGGTCAAAATGGTTTCCAATGGCACTTGAGCCAGCAATCATACATATCCACAATGTTTCCGTTAAACTTCAGATTTATCATACAAATTTTCAAGAACGAGTTTAAGAATGTATCGCGATAATATCAACCTGATGGTTTCATGTGGGTACATATAGTCCGGTTTGAGAACACAGCTCGTGATGTCAAAAATGCTATGTGATTTACAGGGATGTACAAAATGTACGTTTTTTTGTAGGTCTTGTGAACGACGGAGCGGGAATTAAATATTTAATTTACCGTTCTTCGTTTTTCAAGGCCTAAGGCAAAAGTCTACTCGGTCTTAAAATTAACAGCGGATCGATCTTTTAACATTGACACAAGTCCTGAGTAATTTTTGCAACAAATTTCATTTGAGAATTAATCACGTAGATAAACTACGTTTGATTACTCAGTGGGAGCGTTTAAACGTCTAGTTTACTACGTCTGACAGCAGTCTGAAGCGGTATGTTTGAGTTTTTATTGGCTTAGATTGATCACGTAACACAGTTTTTTCTATTGCCGTTAGCCAACAAATCTAGCCAATAATTCTTTGACTGAGCTGAGTTCTCAGTTGACATTTCAACTGTATGTCTGACGTTGATAAAGTGACATTAACGACCAATCTAATTTTTGCTTTAAGGAAAAATTTGGTCCAGAGACATCTAGACTACCAATTTTTTTTTTTTGTGATCAAAAGCAAGAAATATATCGAGTTGTTATTGCAGTTTACACCCAACAACCAAAATAGGCTAAAATCACAACGCCTATAAAGATTCACATCAAAAATATTTGTCCGACATTTGTCAGACCTACCGTTCAATAATTATCTCTTTCAAAATGACATCCCAACCGCAACACGTTCGCACAGTTCTCCATTTTATATCATGACATGACACTTTGAAACTGCACACCTCTATTTGTTATACCTTGCCAGTGCACTCAAATTGATTTGAAATGCTCTCATTCCTGACGACAGTTATTATAAAACCGCTGCCGATTAACAATTTACATCAATTTTCCATTCTCAAGAGTTTCCTGCAAACAACACCAGCTTAAGGCAATAATTTCCTGTTGAATGAACCCTAGGAGCAGGAGAGAAAAAAACTTCATCTCGCCCCATTAAGACCTGTTCACATCCGTGAAATTGTTTATAAATCATTAAACATGCGGGTACATTATATGAGTATAACAGTTTTTTTTAACGTATGCCTCAATATAATATAGGGTACGTGAAGCCAATGGCGGCACTGTCTTTTTTCTTTGATATAGAAATTTAATATGCATTGTATCGGGGCGGGGATGAAGCGAGAAGCGCTCTGGGAAACGCTTCCTCCCTACGGTGTGAATATGTCAACACAATTTTTTTTTTTTTTGAAGGGTGACAAAGAGTGTTATTATAGTACATATACACAGAATTTCCCGTGAAAATAAGTTGTTTGACTTTTTGCCTTTTGCCTGATGTTGACTTTGTCTCTTTTTTTTCTGGTTTTATTTGCGCTTTGGGAGTTGTCCTAGATATACGTACTAGTATATCTGCTTGTTTTCTCTTATACACGGTTTTTTAATGACATTTCCAATTCCCAAGTGTCATTAGCGGTGTCAAAAGGAATAATATAACTAAGAACTGGGAGGCAACAGTTTCTTCCTTTGGTATAAGTTGTCTTCGCTGCAGCAGGGGATAAGGAAATGGAATTGTTCCTTGATTTTCATATTATCTATTCATTAGATCAGAAGTGAACAAGAACATGTGTGTGGCCAAGGTGTTGTTGGCTGTTTTTCGATTTCATTTAGATTTGGATTGTGATTTTCATTATTTAAAGAGGTGGAGGTTGTATACATACAATGACTTGAGCGATTATACGGATGAGTACAATTCTGTTTCCGGCTGACGATGTGCGATTCGACAATGGGAGTAAAATCGCTTTCTTTTGTGAGACATTTGAGCCGATTTCAATGGGGCTTGGAACAAAACGTCAGGGGAGTTTTTTTTTTCAAGTGTAGTAGGATTTTATTTATTCAATTAAAACTGATGAAATTCTATTCTTATAGTATAAAATGGAAAAAAAAAAATGGAAAATACCTCAGGTGTTGTCTACTGATTAAAAATATAAAAAGAAGGAAGAAAATATTGGTGTCGGTTTTAACCTTACCACATTATAGTAAGTTTAGCGAATCGCATCGCATATATTGGTTCGCTAAATTCGTTACACAGGATATACTTATACATAGATGGGAGAAGTAAACAAATGTTATTGGCGAATATGTATTGTTCCTTACAAGGCTTACATCGTTTCTTAATTATTCCACAAAAGAATCAGTTGTATTTGTTCGCTTTGGAATTGTCAAATTTAAACTATACAAAACAATTTTTACGGGAGCTAAAATGATCGAGACTTGATTCAGTTCAGTTTTTATTGTTTATTGGGTTGGCCGCGTGTTTTTCAGTTGACGTTTATGGAGGAGTAGCCGACAAATCTTGTCAATAATTTCGTACGTGTGCTGATGTAAGAAAAGTGACATTCCCAATCTAGTCTAGTTGAGAATCACATTTTTCGATTTACCCAATTTTGTGCCCAGATGATGTTTAGTACGATACTGAAACCCCATGCTCGCAATCCTGTTGCCACTGTCCCCCTCAAATTTTTTTTTCAAATTCTCCATTTTGTTTTCCTATCGGTGTTATGTCAATTAAGAATCCATGTGACATGCAAAAACATACAAAAAATACAAAAAATGCTGGCAACCGCGGCAACCGTGGGGAAATGTGAATGCCATTGGTTAGTTATTTATTTTGTTAAAAGGCGAAAAATTCGATTTTGTTGGTCAATAAAACTATGTACAGGAGATGTTTTACATATGAGAAATATATTAAGACAAACATGACAGCTTTTCCCACAGCGGAAGTGCATACGCAAGATGCGAGTGTGTTGGTGAGCCGGAATTTTTGAAGTTACGTGACATTTGTCAATACGAATCTCTATGTAACAATCCTTGCCAACCCATAAGAATATAGCTTGTAGGCAAGTAACGGGAAATCGGCCGAAGTTGCTGGTCTCTGTTGTCTCTGGTGGCAACAGAATATCGTTTTGCTATACTTCCCCGTTGAATTTCATCGGCGAAGACATCTTTTTATGGAAGGTTAAGCTCTGATGCAATACGTCAGTCAGATGTGAACTTCCGCATATCCTGTATTTATTTGTTGGATAACATAATTTTACTCCAAATCGAAAGTCATTTATCGCAATCAGTTCATTTGCATTCAATAGCGTTGTTTCGTGCATTATGTACTTTGCCCTGCGTCGGCAATGTCGGCTTTAAAACGTTGGCGTGTTTTTTAACACCGTTTCAAAAGCTTTGCGTTGTAGTTTATATTTGATTTCCAAGATAACGCATCTGATAACTATTTGAGGGAGAACCATAATCATATAATATGAAAGTAATCCTGCTCAAGACGACCGACGCGACGTGCGCTTGCCTTAAATTTTGTCTATCCTGGCCATAAATGAAATAAGTGGCTCCAGAGTCATGTTGAATTAAGTCGGTTTTCTTCCAATTTTGACGTTTACTTAAGCTTGCATAATTCTGGCCATTGAGGGCGTTTAGTTTTGAGTCACAAATGATCAAGAAACAGATAAAAACAGCAACAATCCTAGACATCCCGTTTGATATGCTTTTATGAACTAAACCACATGTTGTATCGCCAGTAATTTAATATAAAAACCTTTGACATTTGATCCGACATCAGTGATCCTTCTCCGTATATTTCAACACAAGATCAAAACGATCGAATCTTACTCCTGTCTCCTATCTAAACCTCTCCATCATCTTTCATCGATCCCCATGGTCTTGTTTTATTACCACAAATGTTAAGCTAGAGTAATAAAAAAAATGGAAACCGAACTTTTTATCTTCAACCGCAATTAACCACTTTGGTATTTCCTCTCCAACAAGCACTTAACTTTGCCGACATCATATTCAGACGATGGTGGCAGCAGTGGCCATTAAACTAGACAACTCCGGCAATATCTAATCTCTCTCTCTGGGACCGTCCGTCGTAGCTGTATCTCAGACTTCAAATTTTCACATTTCACTTCCTGTCTATTTTCTATGCATCGGACTATTCTAATGCAGCCTCATGCCTATACTATATGTATAGTGTGCTGTAGAACTAAATTGTGGCTCCTTACAGTGATTTCGCCGGCATAACAATTCTCAGGATACTCGAAAGGTATTTCCTTCGATAGTGAGTGCAGTGTGCAGCCGGGGCTTTATAGTTTACACACTGGAATGCAAATGGTAAGAGTTTTTTTTCACTTCCCAGCCCAGTCTCATTCTACTAATGGAGATTTACTGGAGTATGGGGAATAACACGTCAACAGAATACATTAAATGTGCAATACAGGAGGGGAGGCAATAAAATAATGGAACACACTATTTAACCTCTGAACAGACTCTCAGCCATGTAGAAAGGCAACTAAAGTGGCTTTGTTAGTAGTTTTGTTACTTGTTTCCTTTTTTTTTTTTGTCGGTATTCCCTATGGAATATGAAATCGCATTGGACAAAAGATATTTCACAGCACATACAACCTTTTGCTCGCCGCCACCGCCAGTATACGTAGGGCTATATACCATTTTAGGTGTGAAAATCGTCTTTGTTTACACCATTCGTGTGCAACACCTTAATGAATGCTTGAATGAGGTTCGTGCCCTCCAGTCTCCACTCACGGATTGATGCTTGGTTACACACTTTAAAACCATATGGCCGCGTTCGCTTCAATGGGAGTGCATTCAACGCTTAAACATAAAGGATACTCCTATAAAGGTATATACCTTACGTATAAGCATTAAGCTTTCCATTTAGCAGCCCTTTGAAGGGTTTTTATTATTTTTTCTTATTTTCGTTTTCGGGAAACTTCATTGTTGAAATTAGGTCATTTGACGTTTGTGTTATGTGCCTGCGCTATACGATCTCGGGATGATGACATCCTTCGAAGTGAAACTTTCAACTGCTACGTGACTGGCATTCTGACAATTGGATTTCTGTGGCTATAGTGGGTGCTGTTGTTATGAGTTATGGTTTGAAAACCGCACACACTCACCGCCGTCATGATCAATATCCTTCTTAGTACAGTATATTTCATTTCTATTGTGTCAAGCCGAATGCGAATGTTTTTTTTTCTTTTCTGTTTGTTACCATGCCCGTTTTATGGTATTCTGTTTTCCATTTTGGTGTAGAATTCTATTGCGAGGAGGGATGATATACCATAGGCTATAGGCCTGCCATCCATGAGCCTATGCTCTCTCGTGTTGGATATACCTATGTGTGTGGTATTTTCGGAGGCAAAATCCAATTTAATTGGGAAAATTTCACACGTACGTCATTTGTATTCGGAGCAGCAGTCATCATCATTGGTGAAATTGGATTTATCCTTTTGTTTCCGTGGGACATGGTGTAGGCAGATAACACCAAAGTCCTGTGTTTTTGGCAATGACGTTTATGTCTCTCCCGCAGTTACAATGGAGAGGCGAATTTCTATCGTAAATGCGAGTAGAACTGGGCTGTTGTAGATGATCCAAAATCGATCATTTTGCTCTGAAGGATTATTTGTAAATGATTTCTGTTACGCCTTACATCATGGGTTTGGATTGATAAATTGACGCATTCTGTTTACATGTTTAGGGACAGGGAGTAGGGCGTTATTTTGTTTCAGGATAAGTCGGGCTTAGTAAGTGAATTATGTATGGTGTCGTGGGCGATTATGTCATAGATAGAAGTAAGTTTGAATTACTTTCTGTCTAACTTAAGGAACATAAATATAATTTATATATATACGTTTTTAACAAATTTGACAGAGAATACGAAAAGTATCGACTAACGAAAAATTGCTACCGAGTCTTGCATCGAGTGCATTAAATAAGTTTGAAATGACCAGTAACAGAAAGGAATTGCTTTTATTCAGTTTTTGTCATAAATTTTTATTTACTAAGCATCGGTCCAATTTTAGGTAAAATCCAACGACCAGATAGTAAATTTGTTATTGTTACCGACCAGAAACGGAGGATTAAAAACAACAAACTAATGAATGTGCAATACTTTTTATTGATGTTTTCTACTCAGATAGCACTATTTTTGATTATTTCAATTAGCTACCTTGTGTCATGTTTTTTTTAAGTTTTTCACACTAAATTTATTTGTTACTAAGCTACATTTATGTCTTCTCACCAAGTGATTACATTCAGAGAGTAAAAAAGTAACGAGTAGCAAATAATTACTACCAAATCGCGAATGTATTCGATTTATTTCCGTAGGTATACATTTATCAATTGATAAAATAATATAACCATTTCTTTAAAATAAATATTTTTAAGGTCACAATAGATAATTTCAAATGGATAAATTTGCTAATGTGATCTCGTAAAATCTAAATTGTCACTAAGAAAGGTTACTAGTACCGCGCATACTAAGAATCATTTTCAACATTCTTCTTTCAAAATTCTGGGCTCTAATCGCGTAAGCACAAAACGATGGAACGACATCGTCTCGAAGATGCTTCTACTTCGTGTAACAACCAAAAAACGATAATCGTTGAAACGATTGGACGATCATCGTTTAAAGTGCTTCACGTTACGAATTCAACTGCCAAATACTATCGTCGAAACGATTCGATTGAGCGATGGCCATTTTGCAATCGTTTCATTGTTTTAGGTGTATTTTTTTAGGTTTAGTTAGGTTTTAGAGAAGTAAAACAATATTTTACTGAAGACACCAACTAATGTTCTCTTTGGAGGGAACTTGCTAAATCGAAGTTTTAATATAACACATTCTTTGCAAAAAGATGGTGGTTGCATTTCTGATTTGAATATACATAATCATAAAACATTCCATCATTCTTGAGCGAATCTTGTTTTTCACACTACTAGCTGTTGTTTGGCTTCTTAGATTGTTTGCATACTTGCATCTTGGTACTAGTAGAGGCCATATTCCTTGCTAACTATCCATATTTAGATTAAGTTGTCAATTTCATTTCCATCAAAAACAACGAAGAATAAAAATAAACAAGTTGTAAAAAAAAAAAACAATTTCCATACATTTTTTTGAATTTGAAGTTGTCAAAGTTTGTTTACAGTTATGTTCAAACTGTTCAAAACGAGAACGATAAACGATTCGATTGAACGATGCGACGATGATGTTATATGAAGCAAACTAAAAACGATGCCGTTTTGTTCAATCGTTTCGGCGACTATCGCTTCATAAATTACGCGATTAGAGCCCTGCTTTGCAAAATTTTGTCTTCTCACACAAAAATTCTGCTTTTTTTAATTCTGCTTTGCAAAATTCCTTCGACAATCGACTCGGTAGGATCTTCGAATACTCTAAGACCATTTTCCTAGGAGGTTCGTTGTAATTAATACTACGCTGCGATTGATGGTTTAGTGGACTGACAAAGACTTTTCCTCAGTCTTCATACAAAATCGCTTCTTTTGTTTACTTTCGTATTTCTATAATAAAAATAAAATAAAATCGTAGTATTTTTAGAAAATACACACGACATTTTTTTTAGTTTTAAATCAATAAAAAGCCACATAAAATTAAGAAAAGAGGAGCCAAAATAAGAAAAAAAATGTTCTCTCCATCTCTCCAACCCATAGACAATTTATTTTTTCGGTACATAACACCAGTTTAATTCACACAAATCTTAGAAAAAAGCCACCAACTACCAAGCTATTAAAAAACTGTATAGTATACAAAATAGTGGAATAACCTCAAATGTCAAAAAACTTTTAACAGTGACTTGATGTTGTTCTCCGGAGTCCGGAGTCTAATAACAAATTTTAGACTAGACTTTAAATTTACTCACAATTGCAAAATTTGTATGGAAAATAAAGAAACTGAGCTACTAAAATTTTGAGTCGAAACTAAAAATGTTTATTGGTAAGGCCCCCTATAGCTTTATTACGTTTTTCTTGGAAACGATTCAATTTCGTAGCTTGAACTTTTGATTGTGGTTGCTGAAAATTAATGCGGCAATACAAATTTTTCGCCTGCTTGTATTAAATTAAATCATTGCACAGAAATCCTGTTTATAAAGTAACACATTTGCCGAAGAAAAACAAAAATGGAACCGACAGAGACTATAATTATGACTCCAGGTGTACATTGGCCCACACAATCGGTACAAATTATACTATTTGTCGTGTGTGCGTTAAGAACGCATGCTTCACTCGTGGTTGTTCATTTGAAATCTGAACAGCCCCGACTATGGTCCATCAGCACTTAAAGATTGATATCACTTCTACGTATCTATACACAGCCACATTACATAGCCCAAGTAGGACACTCAATGGCCCAAAGCCGAACCGAATAACAGAGGCGCGAGTAAATTATACTTTGGTGTCCATTAAAAAAACATGTAATCGCCTTCGTGCGCTTGCGCACTCTGGAGGCTAGCCACACAGTGGCAGAGGTATTGGCAGCCAGCGAAAAGCCTAATTACACTATACGCTCGAAATCGGAATCGTATTCTTGGAATCTTGATGGATCCTAAGAAAACTGACCAAAGATATCACCTATTAGCCATAGCTTCAGTTATAGCTGTATAAAACGCGGCTATGTGACCTGGAGGAGTAAGAAATCGCCCAAGAAAATCGCTTCCATTTGCGACACTTTGAAGGAAGCACTTTACGTGTTTCGCTTAGCCTGTGTGTGGTGTTGGTATACTCGTATTATGTGGTGGATGTGTTTCGTGTGTGTGCCTGCAACTTTAGTGCTGTTACAGTTAGGTACTTTGATGGTTAGTATGCACACTTATTGACCGTAGCCCAGCTGTAAATATATAAAGTTGCAACAACGGTGATGGTGCGGCGCGCTAGTGGCGGCATTCAGCCATTAATAACAGGATCGGCAACGACACGGCGACGATGACGATGTGCGTTTTGCTGTGTCATATTCGCGCACAGAAAGCCATTAAGCGAGTTTGACGGCCATGCCGGGATTTCTAGTCGAACACGAGTCCAAGATTATACGAGTATATACATGACTCTCGTTCCAGGCAACCTACGCGTTAAACTCGTTGGCGGCTACTCTGCCTTCTGCCAACCGCCACCGACCGTCACCATCGCCATCATCATCGTCGACGTTGCGCTGTCTCGTTGCATCGGTGGATATGAATGGTCATTGTTCGGCCGTATATATCCAGGAATTGGCTTGTTTTGACATACGAATTGACCATTACGGGAAAATTATGATTAAATTGCATCTCAAATTGCGCACGGCGTGCTCAAAAAGAAAGATCCCCCCTTCGCGCTGCGCAAGCATGTTCATTTTTTCTTTAGATTCGTTTCGCGCCCCTGGTATATATAGGGAGAGCGGATGATGGTGCGCTGCAGATAACGCGAGAATGCAACAGAGCGCTTTTATGGTGTTGATGTAGTGATTCGCGGATTCGGATACGATTGCTAATTTATATTTAGCTACATCTCGATTTCCCAGCAGTTAATTGCATTGTAGAATGCAAATTACGCCGCTGAATTGATGTTGGATACCAGTGAATAGGGGGGCTGATGTATAGCTACGATTAATGCGATATTTAACACTGAGTTTTGATAACCTGTTTATATGGGTGGAGTCGTAGTCATACCGTTATGCTGGGAAACTCTTAAATTGTGTGCCGCGTTTGATTCATGCGAGTATTCTGTGGAAAGGAACAGTGAAAATGATTGCCAACTTGTGGATTATGGGTATAGTTAATTGGAAGTATAAGTATTGCTTTGTTTAACAAGCGGAAAACTAACCAACGAGTAGTACTTAGTACTGTTCGCTTGAAAGTCGTTGAAGGCGATAAGTGCTTGCAACCATATATGAATTTAAAGGGGTATTCCGTTCAGCTCCACTGTTTCTCATTCTTTATGACTGCGATGTTGAAACGGACTCTGGTAGTTCACTGACAGTTGAAAGACAAAAACACTTTTGATTCACAAACTGAGCCATTATATGGCTATTAATGAATTGTCTACTTGATTGCGATTTTGCAAGTAGCAGCTGTTGCGAACGCACCCTTATCGTCTACTCATGTCTACTTAACGCCGCCATATTGGCGATTTTCCAAGTTTTGGTTCGATCCGCTCTTTTTCGAGGTCTAATTCCGGGAAACTCATCCAACATTTTGAATTCCAAACATTGCGTTACGTTCCACAAACAAGCAAAAAAAAAAATCTTTGCATCTATAACCTCAAAACAGAATCGTTATTGAGATCTATGGGTTTTTCGCGGTGTTGCTCCATTTTGAATTGGCCAATAAAAACTGTAGCCCATGAAGTCAACCAGCTGTTAAACTTATTATAAGGTAGAGTTTTGAACGAATAAATTGTTCTCTTAGTCTTGTGCAGAAAGTACAAACATTTTATAAAGGTAAAAAGGTAGAGTTTTGCACGAAGAAATTGTTCTCTTAGTCTTGTTCAGAAAGTATAAACATTTTGTAAAAGGTAACAAATTGTTTCTACTTAGCTCTTTCCTTCTTTAATGCATTTTATATTTCATTTAATCAAATGTGTTGACACTTAATCCGAATATCTTATTATACTTACTGAAATCATTTTTGAAATATTAAGTTTAAAATTTCTGTCAGAAAAAGCAAGTGTTTTCACCAACAGAACCTTTAACAAATACTTTATTATATTATGTCATCGACACGACACGACGAATAGATTGTCAGACACGACATTTTGAAGTGATATAGCTTGTGTTTTGTCTCATAAAAACAATCATAGCATTGGGAATACTTCTGTCTATAATCTGTCAAAATGGCCAGAAATTATCTGAAAATTACGTATTCTCGCCATGCGAACTGCAAACTTTTACAATTTTTGCTTAAAGCACCTTTGAGGGACTAATTGTGACTCTTGCATCGTAGACATTTCCTACAACTTTTGGGAATTTAACAGATCAAATATTTAACTATTCTAAACACTGCTGTCATTAACGCACTAACTTTATTTGACACGTCTCATCTAAACTGCCATTGATTCAACTCCAATTTATAGAATTGAAATTATAATTTTCTCTATCTTTTCCTTTCAGGTAAGCCCATCATAATTTGTAATTACTCAACACACTACCGTAAGTAATTTAACTATCCATGTAACTTAACCCCCCATCAACACTCTGGTCGAGTGAAATGTTGTCACTCCCAGATTCTGTACAAGTTTGAACCCTATTTCCACAGCCATGCATGCCACTGTCATCAAAATCAAACATTATATCGCATACGCAAACATAATCAACCGGACCGAAATTCCTTGAATCATGTTGAACAGAATTATGTACTCACCCACCCTGGGTGCGAGAAAATAGGGAAAAACGAAAAACTTCCACATTTAACTGTATAATCGCATTAGGGCAGACCATAAACTGTCAAATCAACCCCTGCTTGATTTTAATCGTAGCCAAGAACACGGCTACGAGTATATGCAACGATATACATTTTTGATGTCGATTTTGTTGGTGCGCTACCCCATTGATCAGCTGTTTACAATTCAAGCTATTCTGACAGTGTTTATTTTAATAGGGCGAACTTTCAAAATCGTATCGAATTATAGAAGTAGATGGCACTCTTCTTTCCTTGAAATGCTTGAAGACGATTTCATGTGTCAGTGACAGCCACTTTCAGTACTGTCACAACTGCTGCTTTCTTTTATCAATAACAACTTACGACTTACGAGTTCTGCGCGTTTTTCAAAAAAGGCAATGGGAATGGGATGGCACGGTGTGTCAGTGTCAGACGTGCGACTGTACTTTTTGATACTTAATTTCTCTTTCCTATTTGCTTTTTTTTTTTTTGGGTATAAATACGGATCTACCCTCCTGCGGAAAAGTTATGCCAGTATATGGTGGTTTCATTCAACGAATTCGAAATGTGTACCAACAGGCTGAGAGGGCTTAAGTGCGCAAAATGTTAGCAGGGGCGACATCAAACTGTTCGTTGACATTTGGGGGAGAGGTGCGGTAGTAAAGTCAAAGTTGGTCGGCTAATGTGGGGGAAATGACTTTCATTCCAGTCAAGCATGTGACCATGCTGGGAGATGTAAATTAGATTTAAGCGCCATTTTGTGTTGCGTCTTGGGTAAAGGCATTTCTTTTTTTGTTTATACTTATATATATATCGATGTGTCGATAAATTTCAGGCTTAGGTGTACATTTAGTAACTGCTAAAAGTTCGTTGTAATGTTGATATTGTGAGGCGATTTATATTGGTACTTGGCTTAACTGACTTTCATTTGTTTTGTGGCTTTGAAACAAGCTTCGAAACAGGACGCAACAGATTAGTGACCAGACTTAATTGTGTGCGGACCTCCATTGAAATCCCCTTAAAGTTTAATCCTTGGGCACCAGATTGTTAGCTAGCATACGTTCTTGGCATTTGTTGTCTTCTTATACTTCCATAGTTTTCAATTTAACCTATAAGTAGTTTAGTTAGCCGCCAGTTAAATATGCGTCGGAATACTGAGTCAACAACTTTTTTTTTGACAGCGTTTGATCTTTTTAAGCGCAAAGTACATTTCGTACCTATTTTACTATTTAATGCCTTTTTTTGTGCTTAGTATTTTTCTTCTTATTGTTTTCAATGGATTTTAAATGGCTCTTATTCCTTAATCTAGTTCCTACCCACATGTTTTCTGTCTTCTCTTCGCCAAATTAAAAACGGCTATCATCGGTGACCCAATTTGCTGGAAAATTTGTATTGCTCGACTTTCTTAAACTCTAAAGTAAATGACAGGTTTTGTCAACGAAATCCCCTCATTGCTTTAAAAGCCTGCTTAGTAATACTCCAAGCACGTTCTAACCACTGCTCCTAACCATACAACGTGGGGGCCAGACAAAAAAAAAAATGTTTACGAGGATAAAAAAAAACCTGAAATAACAAACTGCTGTCAGTTATTTTTTATTTCCTCTTCAAATACCGTCATTTCCCGTTCGATAGGAAAAAATAATCCTCCCCATCTTAGCCATAGATTGTCTTCCACTTCAAAGCCATAGTATAAGAAGAGTGTCCTGCCTGAGTCTGGCATTCATAGTGGGAAATCTACTGTACGAGTACTATATATATTCACGTCGTCCACGTTGTCTACTTTTACTCCATTTTAATGGATTTTCAATTCCAAACATAAACAAAAAATGATAAAAAGTCCTTCCGTGGAGTGGATCAACTTGACCCAGTTTTCTTTCCCATACATTTTTCTTCGTTGCTTTGCTTACATTCGTTGTGGCCTATCTCCCCCCCCCTAGCTAACTTTTTGTTACTGTTAATGTAAATAAAGAAGGAAAATAAAATCCGTTTCCCCTTTTCTTGATATCCTTCTTTTTTATGTATTTTTAATAGAAAAGGAAAATATTTTCTATCCTTTACGAGAATGTGTCTTTTATTTTATTTTTCCATAGCATGCCTGTCACGTTTGCTGTGTTTGCTATTAAGATAATGATTATGAGGATGTCCTTGCAGTTGTTGCAAAATTCGACCTACCAACGAACGGACAAGAAAAGATTTCTTTTCATATTCCCTTAATTTTGTTTGGACCTGAAGGATCCTTGCGCCAAGATTGAAAAGAGGACAAAATTAAGGTGCACGGAACTTTTAAAAAGATTCAACTGCGGGATAAATCCGTTTAAGATGAACTTTAGTGTGGTGTGGTTCATTGTATTCTTGAAATTTAACTTTTCCTGCTTAAAAAAGAGATATGAACGGCCGGCAGAGGACAAAAATTTAAATTGCTAATGACAGGTTGGGGATTAGCGGCATAATGCGATATGACTTGGTGAATGTCATTTAGGGTCTTCGTTTATTAATTTGAAGCGCGGTGAGCTGCGGAACGGTTTCCTTTTTATTTCTGATTTGTGGGGGTAGGTCCTTTGCTTTGTAGTTGGTTGCAGCGCAGGTGCCAAAGTTATAATAAAAGTTGGAAAGGTTTTTGTTTCTTTAAAAAAAGAGGAAGCGTTGAATTTGAATTTATGCCATAAACCTTGGAAATTATATGCGGCGGTATAAGTTGTAAGGCCTGGAATTTATTAGAAAGAATTAAACCGCAGTTAAGGGATCAACGATGCTTAACAAGACAAGCCGCATGTTACTGGAATTTCTTTGTTATACAATTTGTTTGTACACAAGTAATGGGGAAGTTTTAATAACTTCTGGGTCTTTGGGAAATGCTAGAGGACGAATTCATTTCCACAGAAACAGATGATTGTGCTATGTAAGGCAGTTTGGCCCTGTCACAATGAAGTCGTATATAATCGACTTTATAGTTAGTTATTCGACGCAGCAATTAACTTTCCTTTAACAATCGCTTAACCAAATACAAACATCTTCTGTTATAGAGAGAAAGTCTATTAAAGATTTTTGTAAAGAGTAATTGAAAAGCTTGAAGTCGGCATTTCTATCTATTTTCTGACGTCTGTCAGTAGCTCAATAAGAATACGGCTTATTTAAAGCGAATTGTCTCACACGCAGTGATGCCAGACTTTTCGGACTGAAGAAAGAAAAAAAACAAAATCAGTCTTCTCTTTTTATTAAATTCGACTAGTTTTTCTTTAGATTCAGTATTTGAAATGCCGTTTTTTGTGCTGCGAGGAATGTAAAGGGCCTTTTTCGCCTTAAGCTTATTTTAAAATGCAAAATGCCCACGAAATGGGTAATTACCCACGATTGGCATTTCTGTTTACACGCTTTTCAGAAGTACTTACGCTATGTATCACAACAATTTGTCATGACTTCTACAGCAATAAATTTGTGCAGAGCAGAGAGATGCTATCTCAGTCGTTGACCAAGAAAAACAATTTAGCGTTTTCGATCATTAAGTTTTCTTCCTTCAAACTGTCACAAGTGTCAATATGCTGTTTCTCATTCAGTTAATTATGTTAGAAGTTCGTTGTATCCTGTTTACTTTGGTTTCAATTGGACCGATGACGTCACTATAAAATTAATGGAAATTTGTGACATTTATATTTATGACAGCTCAAAGACTTGCTATAAAAGTATCAGTTCCACGTAAAGTTGAAGCTATAAAACCGATATCAGTGAAATGCGCAAATAAAATACACCCTAGGCCGTATTGTGACGATTGGAAAATCCTCATCAATGCACTACATTTTTCAACCGGTTGAGTGTTTTTTAAAATCATTTTTTAGCAAGACAAAATAACAAAAAAAAACTTTCGCCCCAATCGCGTTCGGCGCACTTATTGTCTTCTCTTGGAAATACGTCTGTGTTGTAAAATCATTTGCCGACTCCTGCTGATTTTCAGGTCGTAAAGACAGCCCACTGACTGTCATTCCCCAATGCACCATCTAAACTAGCAATAGCAACAACAGTAATAACAACACAACAGTCCACCGCTGCATGCAACATCGGCACAAAAAAGGAAGACCATCAGCAGCAGTAATGGCAACAGCAGGAATGGCACGGAACGGCAGTAACAAACGATGACACAAAGAAAGCCGCTTTCAAAAGAATTAAATAACTTGCAACAGCAAAACGGTAGCCATAAAATTTTTTTTTCGTTGGTAGAATTTTTCCTCCACAATATATACGGATGCCTCTATACATGCGCTCTTTTTTTGTTTTTGTTTTTCCTCGTTGGACATTTTATTTTTCCGCCTTTTTGTCTTTTATATATACTGCTCCTTTTTTCTGCACTCCTTTCGGCTTTAATACCTATTTTGTAGGGAGATTGTGCACGATTATTGTCGTTGTCGTTGAGAGGATGCACAACATACAAAGATATACTCTTCTCTGACAAACGGACATAGTTTCAAACCACAAAACAGTAGCGTGTTTGAGAGAAAAAAAAGAAGATGAAAACAAAATACAGCACGCTCTGGTGTTTTGCACAGGATTTTCATTTGTTTCGGTATTTTTTTTGTTTGTTAGAACTTTTAGAGGCGGAAAAAAATGGAAAGATACGAGCAGTGGAAACCTTGATATAAAATCAACGTAATGATATTTACCTGCATTATAGACTGAGTGAAGATTTTGCAAAACTTAGCTTTTATCTTGAAATAGATTTTTATCCTTTTCTAATTTAACTTTAGCTTTGTTGTTACTGTTGTCATAGTTGCCTCACTGCGGTTTGGATTCTGTTGTATGCTTATTTATGTTTAAGCCATGCACTCTTCTTCGCTGAGAATTTAATTGAAACTTTCGAAAAACTATTTTCTTCCGCAAAAGGGGCGGAGACTGTCAACATCTTCATTTTGCGGATAGGAGTTGATAGAAAATACATTTGGGCTCCAATGATAATGACATTCATGACAATTTCAATGAACACCGTTTTGTTGAAAGTTTGCAATAGTGACCTACATAAAGACTTGCTAAGTCAGAATGCTTTGGTACTGTCAGGCAGGCGTTTAAAAAGGGCTTACAAATATAAGAGGTCCAGGCGTTGCCAACTTTGAAATAAGCACACGCGACATTCATCGATGTATATCGCACTTTGTACTCTGTACATACACAAACTCGAATCGTTTGTTATAACCATTATTTTTCTATCGTTTGTTAGAATCAATCCGGTTCAAAATCTGCTAAATTTACCGAAGCTATATCAACTTGATATAGCTGCCAGACATTATATTTACAGAAAAATTAATGGACCAAGGAATTTGTCACCTTCAGTGTGACCAGAGTAGAACTAATCTAATCAGTTTAATTAAAACAAGTTCTGTCACTGCATACAAAGTATAGTCGCTACAAAATCTAATGTGTTATATATTTTGCCATTCATGTAAAATTGCGAAATCAGATTTATTCAGTGAAATTTTATAGGTGTAGGTTAATATCAAATAGAAGTGTTCTTCTGTCATTTGAGGATGAAAATGCTTCTGTTAACATTTCTATAAAATTTGCATTCCGTTCCATTTACCTTATCAAAGTCGCTGTCAACTTTAATACCATTGTTGTGAATTGTACTAGTCAGAAGAACATCTACTTCCAAATGCCAAATTTTATCGTTTCCCTGACGAATACTTCCATAACACTGTTCATCAGCTACGTTTAGTACATATTTTGACAAACAACTTAAACGTCAATAAATGTATAGCATTGTTATTTACCAAATCCTATAATACGCTCCATAAAAACACAGATTTGGCAACTTCGCATCTATAATGACTCATAAACCACCTTTTTTAGATTTATGTCAACTATTCAACTGCCATCTGTCATAAATTCCCACAACTGTCATTGGAATTCCCCACAATTTACAAGACAAATATCTCATAAATAACAGAATAATAATTTCCGCCGAAAAAGAAAAAAGCTCTAACTCCTAACTCTTATCAAATCACCCATAAAACATTTTTCGCTTTTGTTTTTATTACCATTGCAAACTGTTGATTTATTTCATCTGTCAAATAAGTCTCGTTCCGTATACAACACTCATACAACTTCCTCCTCGAATAGGTTCATTGTATTCATTGAAGAGAAGAAAACAAAACGAAAAAAAAAAACATTGTCTCTCCAAAGAAATGGAAAAAGGAGCATCGTCAGCACATTGAACTTCATCAAAAGAGAATCATTCTTTTCGGAATTGGCCGCGATGGGAGCGGCACCAGCAGCATAAGCAAGCACGACATGGCGGCGACTTTATACAAAAGATAAATGAAAAATGGTTTGGTTTATAACGTTACCTCTTAAACGGGGGAAAAAAAAAGGATCTCGCCCCCCCCCCCCATTGCCACCAACAACAACAATAGGGCAAAAGTATGAATATATGAGAAAATAAATTCTATAATTTTCTGTTTTAAATCTTTCTGCATGACAAGAGCGAAAGGGATAGACTGTCGAAATTTGCTAAGACAGACAGGCGACTGCTGCATTAACAGTTTTCCTTCTGTCTGTCTGCTGTGCGGGTGGACGAAGATGGAAATTCGAATTTGAAGGCGAAATCATGGGAGACGATGATGATGGTTTTGTACCTAATCTCAAAGTCTTTTTCGGAGGATTGACTCCACGCGAACCTAAAACGGAAAAGCCGAGATATGATATGGCGAACGAAGTTGTATGGCGGCGGCGGCATTTCTTTCTCTCTCTCTGGGGTTCACTTGTTCTGTTCATCGATCTGGTATAGGTATACCCGTAACGATGCTCTTTGGTTAAGTGGTTTTCTTTTATCTGACAAACGATTCAATTTTGTATTTTGTGTAGTTGGCCAGAGTGGAGAACGTTTTGTTTTCCTTTTAAATTTTATGGAGGAAGTTCTGTCTGACTGTCTGCCATATATGCGTGCATGATTGAAGCTGGCTTCGTTTGGCTGTGTTTTGTTCTGTTTTTCACAATTTCAAGTGCATTTTTGTTTGATTGCATTCCAGGCTGTAATGGTAATAGACCCTCCCTCGCTCTGACATTGACAGTTCGTGTAGTCGGCACCTTGCTACTTTGTCTAGTGTGAATGCGAGAGTTTGAAGTTTATCACTGGAGCAGTAAAAAACAGCCTAACGCTCGAAAGAAGAAATAAAATAATGAATGGTGAATGGTGAATGGAAGAGCCTAAGCTATAAATGACAGCTGCGGTAAAGTGTCTTAGAGATCTGCAGCATGCAACATAACAAACGACAGCCAGTCATGATTACATTTTGAATGATGATAAAACTTAATGGATTATTATTATGTTGTCGTGTTATCCCCGAAATTGTATACATAGATGGCATGTATTTTCTGTTTTTTATTGTGTACCTAATTATTTTTACATTTTCTCTTCATCCTGCGGTGGAGGCTGCTGCAGCGTAGGAGAAATAAAAGTGCTGATTGAGCATTTTAAATGAACGGCAGTTGTATAGATGCCTTTTGATATTGAAGAGGAGAAGATAATGGTGCGCTGAACTGATGGTGGCAAGACGGCCGGCGCCTTTAGGATGTCTCCTTCTGTTTTTTTTTTTTTTTGTAACAAAGGAGTGTTTGTCGACTCATCTCATCAATCAAATTTTGTCTTAAGATGTGGAAATACAAAATTGCTGGGAGATGACAGATGCAATTTGTACGTCTTAAGTTGTCGATGAAGACAATAACTTGGAGCGGGAGTCATTGACAATTGTGATGAAGTGCTGAGAGGTCAAATTTGAAGTGGGCACTCTGTGTAAATGAGGTGTAAAATAATGATGATGATGATTGCTGATGTGTGCAATCACTGGTGATGTAGATCGAGAGTTTCAAATATTTTGATATCGAAGAGAAATATATTGTAAGCTGTCAGAGTGTCCACTTTGTGTTGCCATTGTGTTGTACCTACAGTTGTTAGAACCGCGTCGCAAAAAATCTGAAACTACGCTGTTTAAAATTGATTGCACACAGAAATATGTCGGGTCTAAAAATAAGCGATGGTGGGAATTTAAGTTGGTTGGTAAAAAACTGCGAATAAATGACAGCAAATATGGAAACTCCTAAATAAGAATGGAACGATGATTCAAATCCACAATCACCGCCTAAAACGTCCACACCTCTTCTGTTTATAATTGAAATATATCGCTGACAACTGTCAAAACATTGTATTTCCAAAACCACCCCATATATGCTGAATCACTTCATGAACAGAAGAATTATTAAAATGATTTGGATGGTTTTGAAAATATTCCACAAATTCCTCTTGTTGCCAACTTCACAATTCAATGAGAAATCTCAAAAAACATGAATGAAAAATTAAGAAATTTTCACATTCATCCTCTTCAAATTTCCTTAAGCTACATATAAAATGCGTAAACGACAACGCACAAGACACGATGTCTATTTTTAACCATTTCATTCCCCCAGCTCTAGCGCAAACTGCACTAGCACACATTATGTGTGCCGCATTCGAAAATAAACAATCCCTGGCCCGATTCACTCTCTCTTTGGTACAAGCCGAGTCGCACTTCCCAGGCGCACACATCAGACATCACATTCTAGTTGAGCAAAAAACACTTGAGCGTTCCGGAATTATCCGTAAAGATGCAATTGGAGTGCGAACACTTAAAAAAAGCACACTGAACACGATGACGACGACAACGCCGACGCTGACGATGGTGATGATGATACGATGAACCTCGAAGGTGTATAGTATTCAAATGCCCACAAAAAGCAGGGGGTGTGGCCCACGATGAGTGTTGCACACATAAAGCAATTAAATATAATGAGCAAAAGTGTATTTTTGACATTAGCTAATTTCTGCCCCAGCAATGCGCTGACAGTATGACAAAGTACACGACTATTAGTCGAACAGAATTCGGAACTGCGAAAGTGGAGGCGAACAGAGGTTGTGGGATGGATGTCAACCATCTGTTTGCAATTTACTATACACGCAAAGTAATTAAAGCTGTTAAAGGATCAAAAGGAAATTGCCCGGGGTTTATGTCTTAATATACGAAAAAGCGAAAAGAGACAAACAAACAAAATTTCAGCAGCAACTGTTAAAGGACAAAGTTTTATTAAATGTTAATTAAATGTCACACACAATTCGGCTCAGGTTGTCTCGTGGGTGTATTCGATATGTCTGCGTAACCACCCATTTGCAATTTAATTTCCATTTTCATTTCGTGTATAAAAATAAAAAAATGATCCTGCCATCAATTTTAATTTAATTACACTTTGTAGCTGGGGGTTTCTTATTTTCGGGATCGAAGCATTTCGATTATCAGTCTGGCGATACAAAAAATGTCATCGACAAATCTCATTTTGGGAAAATGCTTGTACACGAAACAAACAAGCGCAAAGGTCGACGGACAAAGGGATACCATGTCGCAGCCCTGTCAGAGACAGAGCTACACAGTACACAATCCCGATCCCCCCCATTAATAAAGGGTGATTTTTTAAGAGGTTTAGAACTTCTTTTAAAAAAAAAACACAAAAAATTCGAAAAAATGAATGAAATATTTATTTGAATCGATAGTTTGAACCTTGCAATTTAATGTTTAAAGATAATTTCATGCAAATGTTGACCGCGGCTGCGTCTCAGGTAGCCCATCCGCTGAGTCCAATTTTGGCATACTCTTTCACACATATCGGCCGGTATCTCACGAATGAATGCATGGATGTTGGCTTCCAGTGCGTCAATCGAAGCGGGCTTGTCCCTATACACATTAGCCTTGGCATACCCCCACAAAAAATAATCTAATGGTGTCAAATCGCACGATCTAGGCGGCCAATTGACCGGCCCGAAACGTGAAATTAACTGTTCACCAAACTCGCCTCGCAATTGCGCCATTGTTTCGCGTGCTGTGTGGCATGTGGCACCGTCTTGTTGAAACCACATATCATGCAAGTCAAGAACTTCCATTTCGGGCAAAAAAAAGTTTGTTATCATCGCTCGGTAGCGTTCACCATTGACAGTAACGCTGCGATTCGCATCATCTTTGAAGAAATATGGCCCAATAATGCCGCCGGCCCATAAACCGCACCAAACAGTGGCTTTTTCGGGATGCATTGGTAGCTGTTGCAATGCTTCTGGCTGATCTTCACTCCAAATGCGGCAATTTTGCTTATTTACGTACCCATTCAACCAAAAATGAGCCTCATCGCTGAACACAATTTTTCGATAAAAAAGCGGATCCTCGGCCAGCTTTCCAAGAGCCCATTCACCAAAAATTCGGCGTTGTGGTAGGTCGGCTGGCTTTAGTTCTTGCACCAGCTGTATCTTAAAAGGCTTTACGCCCAAATCCTTCCGCAAAATTTTCCACGTAGTGCTGTAACAAAGGCCTAACTGCTGGGAACGGCGCCGAATCGACATTTCGCGGTCTTCTGTCACACTAGCTGATACGGCCGCAATATTTTCTTCACTACGCACAGTACGTAAACGTGTTGGTGGTTTAATGTCCAACAAAGTAAATTTGGTGCGAAATTTGGTCACAATCTTCCGAATAGACTGCTCAGAAGGTCGAGAATGCCGATCATAAAATGGAAGCAGCGCGCGATGAACATTTCGAACCGAGCACGAATTTTGATAGTAAAATTCAATAATTTGCAAGCGTTGTTCATTTGTAAGACGATCCATGGTTAAATTGCAAACCAAACTGAAGCTGTTTGACAGTGACACAAGGTACTAAACACACGTCAGCTGTCAAAACCAGTGTTGCCAAAACCAAACCAGCTAAAAAATCACCCTTTATAACTATACGATACTTGAATAGGCATAGCAGGGAGGATGAATATATTTTTTTAATGATTTTTATGTCAATTCGGCGTGATTTTTGGCACTCTCTATCAAGAGTGTATCTCAACAGGAAGCCATTATTAAATAACACTCTGACGTTAAAGAGTGTAAATGATATTCAATTTGTTGATATCTCTTGTGGACTAGACGAATACACGCTGTGACATTTGACAGTGAGAGTAGGAGGAGAACAGAAGAAATGGAAAAAATGTAATGCATGTCAGTTGACTACTAATGCGTCTGACAGTAGCGCACGAGAAGTGAGTTTTTTTTGTTCCTGTTTTATTTCTAATTTGTTTTGTGAGGGCCCATGGGCTTTTGTATGGAGATAAATGACATTTGATAGGAGAAAAAGTAAATTAAAACAAATTGTCGAGTGGCGTTGAAAATTAATGATGTGAACGTGCGGTACACGTACACGTTGACCGAATGTCAATTAACTGGCCCTATGTAGACTGACTACGTAGTTAATGGATTTGTAGAAAGCGATTTTTTCTTGATTCGGTTATTGCCTGTTGAAGTAAATTGATATTAATGTTTTTCTTGTGCTTATTGCACTCAATTTCGAAACGATCTATGAGCAGGAGCTTAATTTACTTGTCTGTCAAAGTTAGTGGGGAGAAGTTAAATGATTTACCGATTTGTAATAGATTCTTAACGTATGAGGTTATAGAAATCAGACAAATGGTGTCATGGATATCCGGAAAAGTGTGTTATGTTCTTTGTTTAACTTGAAAACATTTCTTAAGAGGACTAGGTACATCTATGCACGATTGTTTGATAGACAAATGCGACAGCTAGAAGGTGTGCTATGCTAATTCCGAATGTTCCAGTTAAGTCAACTGCCACTGCACGGTGTTAAATGACTCTTAAGGAATAGCTATGACTCCTTGTGGCACCGTTTAAAATCGGACACTTCTTTTCCATTAACTTATATTGCCACCAAATCCAAATAAAATAAAATTAATTTCTGTCAACTAACTACTAAAATACTTTCACATCTGTCTTATTAGAACCGAAATAATTTTTCCATTTTCTATCGTTCTAGGTAAACTCATCTGTCAAAACACAATAAATTTTGGTAAGCTCGTTCGTTTAGTTACAATGTGTGCTATTTTATTTTTATTCTGTCAAGCAAAGTTCTTAATTATTTCCTTGCAAGCCATATCATAAAAGTCAAACGCAATTTCGAATGACCATAGAGCTCGAACCTTGGTTAACCACTTTGCCTTAAAATTTGATTAAAATTCTTCTCCCATTGAATTTAAATATTTAACTCAATTAAAACTGTTGTTATATCATCAGAGAATAACAATTCCTGCATCGTCAAAACACAACACAACTTTCGTTTCACTTCGAAAACAAGAAAAGGAAGAATCAATCAACCGACGAAAAAAGTTGTATAGCCCCTTCGTATTGTATATGATGTACGAGTTTAAATGACGAAGACGACAATGACGTCCATTTGGGAAGGACGGAGTAGCTAGTTCTACAGCTAGTTCCGTTCATAATTTTATTATTTTTCCTTTTTACACAGTCTGGAAAAATATTTGTTTTCGTAAATTCCTAGAGTTTTCGTGTTTTTCTCCTCTCTTTTTTTTCATTGCACCTCCTCTTCACCTGCACGTTGTTCTCTTTGCATAATCATGGTGGTGCTCCTCCATCGTTCTCGGCACAAGCATACGGCAAATGTAAGTCATCCATCCGTTTTGCTTATGACGACGACGGTGCCACGCAAACCTACCAACCTATCTTCTCGTATATCTGCCCACAATATAGATATAGGTACATAAAGATTGGGATTGGGACACGCCGAGTACGATATGGTGTATGCTTCGTTCTCAAGTACTACGTACATATACGTCGTACGGCTGCTTCTGGATTCTGGAGAGTTGGGTAGCTCAACACCATTTTGCAGCTAGCGCGCACATGGGTGTTGTGAGAGGGAATTGTGCAAATAGGCCTATTTGCATGGCATGTAGATTCTTTTAATTGTAATTCAAGGTGAAGTGAAGAAAATTGTGACTTATTCTCTTTTTCTCTGCACTCTGTGGGTTTTTCTTCCTTCAATTTCCATATGGAATTTTTTTTTCTTCTTTTATTTTCTGCCTCAACCTGTCTTAATTGTGTGTTTGTGTTTGACTGGGTTGCGATGACACAGTTTTATGACACTTTGAAGGTGGGTGATATATGTGGGAGGGGTATTTTTATTAGAATTCTGAAAAACGACATCAATTTTATTAAGAAACCCCACTCAACAAAAGGGAGACGAAATATAATTATTTTACCATGCGACCGCAAAACATAAATTAAACTGTTTATGTTTAGAGGCGTTCTTTTATAATTATACACATACTCTTGTGGGGTTTCGTATTTTCGACATACTTTGCGTCATTCTGTCTGATTGTTATGTTAACCATTAGTTTTGGCATACGAATGCCTTTGATGTGAAATAATTTAATTTATTTTTCAGTCATCATATTGCTTTGGCAGAACATCCCCGAAGGCCCGAACTACTTGTTTGCGAGAACAATAGAGAGAGAGGGAGAGAGAGATGTCGGCTAGCGTTTATGGCGACTGTCAATTGTCAGACTGGTGTGAAATGTTCATCGGGTTTTATGCACTTCAGTGTCCGTGCTCATAGAATTCGTTGGTCGTGTCCTTTGCGACAAAGTGTTTCACTGACAGATGGATAGAATGCACTCAAGATTTGAAAAGGTGACAATTGAGCAGCTACTACTTTTATGTCGATGGAATCGTTTGACAGCTAGTTAGTTATCAGTAGCCTGGAACACATCGTTATCATTACTGCAAAATAACTACAATGGTAAAAAAAAAATAGATAAAAAGGCGTCAAACCAAAATGGAATAACACTAATAGCACTATTATCGAGTTTTTGCTTTGGGCATGAATAAGAATAAACCTAACCCCAAACCAGCTTCTTCCCTCTATACAAATCGCATTGAGAGTACCTAGAAACATAATAAATGACAACTGCCAAGAATTGCTGACAGCCCCCTTTATTATGATAACATCGTTAAAAATGTTTATAATTCAGATAAAAATCAATAAAGCTTCAACTCTATGTGGAGACAATTAAACAAATCCACTTCTACCTAGGCTCACGTAAACAAATCCAATTAATCTATCTTTTGAAGTGGTTCGCTTCTACCGACAGATTATCTTAGTTTCAAATCATTTCTCTGTATATCTCTGCCACGTTTCAAAACTTGAATTTATAAATATAAAATTCCGCATTTTAACACTACCAACCGCACACCATTCAGATGATAGTTAGTGCGGTGAATTGCATTTGCTCAGACTTGCTCGCCTTTATAACTGCCGACAAGTTGCTTATGCAATCCTAGAACTTGTTTCCTTATGACCATTAGACATGCAAACTGAAATGAAAAGCAACGATAGTTTTTTTTTTTGCCTTACGTTGTGTTGTTAACTTATGACCCTAGCTCATGCACGGTGCGGGGCTTTGCTGAGTTGTAAACGAACAGACGAGAAATCTTTCGCATAAAAAAAATGTTTAACCTACTAAGTTGAGTATTTTATGTGCAATGTGGAACAGGGAATAAACATCTACTTTGTCGGTAGACGTGCAGCCAAGATGTCGCCACCATAGGCGTCAATCAGATAAAAGTGTTATAAATGTGAAGGAAACGATGCCGCAGAAAAAAATTGTTTGGAATGTGTAATTTGTGCCGAATATTTGTCTTCATAATTAATAAATCTAACTGAATGTTGGTTGTGGTTAAGATGTTAAAAGTGATTCACATTGCTTTTCACTTTTGATTTGATGCGTCAAACTAATTTGAATGTTTTGTTTGGTGACACTTCGTACACAATTTGGAGGAAATCCCAGGGACTTATTAGGCGTTTTTCTTTTTTAGTTCAGAGCTGAGCTCTGAACGAAGCGAGCGTGCTCAGATTGTTCTGAGGTATTTATGAAACACACTTGAGCACATAGCTGCACATATAAATTGAATATTTATTTATTGTTATTTATTAAATTGGTTAATATTCAGTTCTAGAACAACAAAGTTCGTCCGCCATTTCAACTATTTTGTTTATCTAGCTTTTTTTTTCTGTCAAATGTGACTGGAAATGTGTATTCCTCTTTACACTCAGGATGCTCAGTCAATTTATCCTGAGCTCATAGAGCGCGCTCTAGTGGTTCTCTGAACGAAAAAAGAAACACTAATTCTGAGCTCTGATGTATCTGAGCTAAAAAAGAAACACGGCATTTTTTTATAACAGTTCAGGGTGTGCTCTGAACTAAAAAAGAAAAACGCCTATTATAGTGTAATACAAGGAGAAATATGTTATATCCGGGTTGGGGTCAAAATTCTTTTCACAAAATTCTGCTCACAATAAAAAAAGGTTTGGAACAAGCGCGCTCTTTTTCCCATTTTGCAAACTTTTTTTTATTGTTTGCAGAATTTTGTAAAGCATAAATGGAGAGAACATTTTCATTTTTTAATTTGTTTTTTTTTTGTAATCTCCTCCTTTCTTAATTTTTAAATTTTTAAAATTCTTCTTTGCAAAAATCTGTCTTCTCACACAAAAATTCTGGTTTGCGAAATTCTGCTTTTCTCTTTTTTTAGATTTCTTCTTATTTGTTTGTTTTTTTTAAATAATTTTCATTTTCTTTTTCAATTTCTCGCCATTTTATGCACGCTCGGCTTCAGCTTTGGCAGTGTTAAGCTCTTTTCTTAAGGCTGTAATTATTTTGTAAAGCCCCGCATGGCTCCGGCCAATTAATACCTTTAATTGACGATGCCAAGCCTCCACGTTGTTTTGCGTTCTGGGAAATGATTCTTTGTTTGCTTCCGAGCTGTCATAAGTCGCCCAAAACTCCGGAGGATACTTACAGTTGTCTCTAACGTAGTTTTTCCCAGACCATGCAACCATGCAGCTAACTTCAACACGTGTGCATCATCTATAATACTACGTAAACTATCGTATTGTGAGACTTCGGAAGCAGGAACAAAAGCTGGGCTTTTAATCATTCGCACTTGGAGTGCCAAATCTTCAGAGGTGTCACACCTCCTTACTAAACTAAAAAAGAAGCTCTACTATAGTCACACAAGTGTATAAATGTATATCTATATCTATTCTTAGTGCTCTTTTTGCACTCTTCTCCAAATTATTTGGCCGAAATGAAAAAGACAGCCTTTTAGATGTCTTCTCACACAAAAATTCTGCTTTACGAAATTCTGATTTTCAAATTAAAAGTAATAAAATTCTGCAGTCAGAAATAACAACATTTATTTATTATAATTTGTTTCTATATTTATACATACTAATAAATCATAAATATATTTTACGTATTGGCCTTAGTAACAACCAAATTTAGACTCGACTTTAGGGCAATAGTCGAAATTAAAATAAATTGTGCACCAATAATCAAGTTATCTTTGACTTTAAGATAATCGAGACTGTAACTTTCGATCCGAAGAAAGTCGAGTCTAACCCGTTATTAAAGTTTAAACGTCAGTCTTTGTAATAAATAAATATGAAATGGACAACAAATAAAGAGAAGCCGCAGCTTAAATTGGATGCAGGCAATGCGAACACTATTACCTAGTTGAATGTGTCAAACCATTGGCTGATATCATTGAAAGCAAAATTATCAATGCTGCAATGATACAGTCAGAAAACCAAGCAACCATCTTTTATATTTCACTCAAAATACGACCAACTGCCAATTTCAGCAAATTATTTGAAAGCGCAGAAACAAATTATAACGCTTTTGAGTTGTACTGTTATAATTTTGCTATAAAGTCAGATGTAGTTAAAGTTGTGATTACTTTGATTGTTGGTACCTAGAAATTAAAAGTCGAAACTATAGTTAGTTTCGAAATTAGTTAAACTCGAGTTTACGGTTTGGTTGTTGGTAAGGCCCAATATGTACCTATGAACGAATTTCTAATGTTTGAAAATTATTACTTTTTGAAATTTCTAATCATTTTAAATATATGACAAAATTTAAATACAAACTTTCCTTGCAAAATTCAAACAATACAAAAGCTTTTTTTTAAACCAAATGGTGTTTAATCAAAATTCCTTCGACAAGCGACTCGGTATGATCTTCGAATACTCTAAGGCCATTTTTTTTAGGAGGTTCGTTGTAATTACTGTTACGCTACAATATAATAAAATAAAATCGTATTTTTAAAAAAATACTCGTACCCACGACATCTTTTATTTGGGTTGGTGTCAAAATTCTGGTTGGGTCATAATTCTTTTTACAAAATTCTGGAAAGTGTTCTAAACCTTTTTTTTAAAAGGGCAAGAAAAGCAAAAAAAGCACGAAAAGAGCTAGAAACTTTAAAACATATTGATATCCCTTTAACTTTAAGCATATAATTATACTTGGAACAAGATCTTCTCTAAAGTTTTTGGAAGAGAGTGATTGCTGGATGATGAACGGAACATTCGAAGTTGTGCCAACAATTATTTTCCATTCATGAGTAGAACGGCAAATTGTTCCTCTCATTTTTTGTCTGATGAGCGAGAAAACACGGTCGCTCTACGATTTTTTTTTCTCAGAATTACTAAGAGTTGCCAACGATTATTGTATTCGCCTGGCACCAAAGCGAATTATTTAGGATTTTGAGAAGGGATTTTATTCCGCGGCAAAGTCGCACTTTCAACTAATAAATGTTGTAAGGAGTTAATATTTTTCAATTACTCCTTATAATTCGGTCACACAGTTGATCCTAACTTATACCACGGGCTGTATAAAATAGAAAAAAATTTGACATTCGAAAGTGAGATAAAAAAAGATGAAAAATAGTTGCTATATTTGTTTTTTGCCTTTGAATGTTTACTTCACTTGAGTCTAGTCGACGTGGGCACTAGCTGTATTATTGCCACGACTAATAATTTCAATGTATACACATTTTTGCCTTAGCTGGATTACACTCCCATGTAATCCTTTAATGGTTCTACCTGTAATCCCCGTGATGAATCACTTGCTTCATTATATTACGAAAAGAATATTTTTATTTTTGATACAAAGATTTCAGAGCATCAGTTCATAATGCTCCATAATTACAAAACTTAGGAACTGCAATTTATTGGGAAAATAAAAAAATAAAAAATGTACAAAATGTAGGTAAAGAAGGTAGCAGTCGTAGTGTCAGTTGTCAAAATCATGTCTGAGCTGTCAAACAAGCTAACAATTTGAAGTTTACGACGTTTTCTCTCATATTTTACGGTAAGTTTCCTTCGCAGATCGGAAATATGCACACAACTCAGGGCGCCTTAGTCGTTTATATTTATATAGGCGTATCACGTCGAATGGATGAATAGATTATCTATATATCGTAGAAAACTCGACGATGTAGGAACATTAGTAAAACCTGTCAGACAGTGTTAAATGTATTTTCCACTATGTGTAACTTTAAAATTTAACACAAAAACTAATAAATTTCAATACATATACCCTCATCCCACGAATAATAAATTTATTTATTTTTTTTCTTCAGATCCCCTTGCTGCATCTATCTGTCAAACTACATCTCACATGAAATTCTTTTCAAATATTTAATATTCATAGATTCATGGAAACACATGACCAAATCTATCCAATTGGAAATGAGAAAATGCCAACCCACCTACACTCCGTCCTCGTTCGCTGATAGCAGCGATCCATAATAAATAATTTTCTTACACATCCTATACGTACATATAAATTCCAGATAGAGCTATAAAATTTGAAAATTTATTTTGTAAATAAATTTAATAACCTCACACGTCACACATTCAGCCATTTCCACTCGTACTTAGTAGGCACCACCATCTCCCCGTATTCCCTTTCTAATATGCATTCAATATTAATTGAAAAAGTCTGGCTTCCGGTGTGCGTCAAATTATACAATGGCTAACTACACCTTGTACATTGTATTTGAATTGTAATAACAAAAAAAAAAATTGCTTGTGGGCGATTCCACTTCTTATTCTGTCCCATCAATTTGTGATGTTAATATTCTTCGGGCTGATTTATGTTTTCCAAATATGAAATTAATAAGCAATTGGTGTCTAAATTTTAATTCACTGAATGAGTATGGGGTGCACATAATTCTCATTTGTTGCCGTATGCATCTAGAGAGATACAATTCGCGTACGCGCCCGTACCCCATGCCATTCATACTTACTCCCCAGACACAATGTACGAATAATCTCCGGGTGTCCCCCATATAGTACTTCGTGGCATGCGGTGGTGGTGGCGGCAGCAGCTTCATCGACGTCGTCGGCGGCGTGGCTTAAAGCGGCGTGACTTGTCGTTATGTCGTCTTGAGGCTTGCCGATTTGACGTTCTTTTCACATTTTTTTGCTTCTTTTTTTTGCTCACTCATTCTCCCCTGCCAGATGTAAGTATGGTGACTCTATATTGACGGTATGACGACTATTGATATGGACTCTGCCTATGACTATATAACGTTGACGATGGCGACGGTGTGTTAACGGTGGCGGCATTTTTCTGTTTGAAAATAAAAACTCTAACAATTTGTTTCGCCAGCCGTCCGGAGTGACTTTAATGTCCATTCAGTGAGTTAAGTGTATTAAAAAAATAAAAATGTGGCCGAGTGCCGTCCGCTGCCGAACGATTTATTTATTCGATTGTTGTTGATATTTTTAACAATAGACAGACATGATAGGCTGAGTGGTTTTGTTGCCAAATGCGTGAGATTAGCTAAGTGTTTCGCTAGAAAAATAAATAGCAGTGCAACTCGTATGTCAACAAAGTGTGTGGAGATGAGTTCTCTTGGGCAAATTGATAACGATTGCAAATTTTTCGGTAAGCCGGTCGGCGCTCTTTTTAGTTGTCATACAAAATTAAAATTATTTATTCTATCTATAGTTTAGGTTACATTTGTCACTTGAATTCAGATCAAAGTTGTCACTTGTCGCGAAGGCCATTAAAATAATTTTGCGAAGGAACACCCACTATCTGTTTTGATGTTTGAACTCTTGAGTTATATTCACATCTGTCAGAACGTAAATTCTTTCTAGCTTCTGGTCATAGGAGTGTGAGCTTAAAATACGCTGGCGACACCTACATGGATGTAGGTATATATATGTATGTATCTATCTACATAGTTCCGGACTGTAACTTTAGCGAATGAGAAAACAATCTGACCGAGTAAGCTTTAACAGTTGTCTTGAAATGGAATGGGTATAATCTCAGTGACGTTTCTGTTTTGAATACATACACATACGTTATTTGAAGCATTGAAATAAGTATGTATAGCATGGGAATAAAAGCATCAATACACCACTGCAAAATAGCAGACTAGGTAAGTTACTATTTAATTATTAGATTGCTGCAATTTTGCAAAACAAATTCATTCAAGTGAGGTAATGGAGCTTGACGCCTATTGTCATACATTTTCGTGGGAGAAAATTATCTGAAATCATTTTTAAAGAAAATACTGTCTTGGAAATAAAGATATAAAGATGTAAAGTCGAACACTCCTTTACAGTTTGGACTGAATGATTTCATTTATTGGACTCTTCTAACCTCCGTATTAATAAACAAATGTTGAAAAGGTAGCAGACCTCAGTCAGCAGTCAAAATTTTGAATTAACTGTTGTGTAACCATAGTTGATAACTTTTAGCAGATAAAGAAATTGCTTTTGTGGTAATGCAAATGTCACATCCCATTGTTTGTAAAAATATAAATGCACCTATCAATTATTAGATTGTAAATCGAATAGATTCCAGCCAAATGTTTCCTTTTCTTTCTAATTATCAATTTAGTATAAATATATTCACATACACAACACACATGCTATATCTATAAGTATGTAGTGTTTGTTCGCCAAGAAACGTTTCCTAAATCCAACTTCCGTCCTTCGTGTTAAAAAGAAACAACCTCCAATAAAGTTCAGTGTTACACTTTTTAATTTACAATTTCAATCCATCATTATTTGTTACTGTCATCCCGTTGGACACATTTATGCTATCGAATAAATAAATATTAAAAGGCACATCGTTACATACTCATAAATCTTTGTCTTTAATCAGGCAATACTTCAAACAGATTGCTTTTGTCGAAATAGCAAACTTTTCTTTAAAATTTTAACGCCTACACAAGAACGAATTATTACGCCATCACTAAAAACTACACTCAATCATTTATGCAACACATCATCTCCGTCTGAGTTGTTTATTTCAAGCACAACAATTAACTATTTTCGAACTGTCAAAAACAATATTATCGAAAAAGAGATTTGTGTTGTGCTTGTGGCTCAGAGATACGAGTACCTATTCGAAGGACCGAAAGCAGACACATTTTTAATAAATAAAGAAGTTGGAATAATATTTCTGACAGTGGTTGTGTTTGAAATAGAGAAATACAAGATAAGAATGTGATTTACTGACATATGACAAGTTGTGAGTTTTACGTATTAAAACCATAAAATCTTCTCACAAAAATAACTTAAATTTGCAAACTCGCTTTCATAGCTCGCTATGGGAATGTTTAACAGATGATTTTTAACGTCAACAGACTTTACTTGTTTAGTTGGTTTTTTAAATCTATTAAATAAATGTGTTATTGATGTAAAATCCCCCAAACTACATCTTCAAAGAATTATCGTCTATCGACCTATATACTGTGCTCTTTATCACACAGTAATTAGAAATGTGAAAAACAACTCAATTAAGGTCATAGAAATTCCAAAATGAATGACAGATCGAAGGTTCATTGGCAATAGAATTATTCGTCGAAATAACGTCACAAATTTGACATTTTAAGCAATAAAAGAAAGAATTGATATATCTGCATTTGCCATCTGCCAAAAGAGTGACATTTGTCTGACATTTTCACGTAAATGACGTGACAATAGTAGTTCCCAACTCACTTGAGTTAAATGGATGCAATAAATAAATAATTCTAGTTAATCCCATGACATAAGAATCATCAAGATCAAACAAAATGCCATCATTAGCATTGTGTTTTCCCTTTCAAAACAACGAAATGGAAAAGTCAGCAAATAAATAAGCTTGAAAGTGTTACCAAACGAGCCAAAGTGAAAATTAGAACAGAAATAGAATAAAGAAAATAAAAATAAAAGGTAAATAATAAACAACGCACGCCATTACCACTTCACCTAAATAACAACAAACAACCAACACAAGAAAGTGATGAGAAGAAGAAGCAACAATATCAGGCACAAGCACCAAATTGACATTTCATAACTATACTGACACTGAGTGTTTGTGTTTAAATGCTTTTTTTTTTTTCCTAACTTCTTTCTGATTTTGGATTCAATGACATGACAGACAGATAAATAGATGGGAAAATGAAGATTTCTTTTTAACTAAATTGAAACACAATGACATCTGTGCACTGTGCCTCTGCGCCCGCTGCACCGTTAAACCCTAAGATTCACAACGTTGTGATACTGTTTTGGTTCGAAGCATTTTTAAAATGAAGATGAATTCGGGCGCACTCTTGAAACTTAAATCAAAGCGAATCGTAAAGATTATTACGGCATGACCATGAAGAGTTCATTAAAAGGAAAATCTCATCGAAAAGTTTATTAAGAGGAACGCTAGCAATGCGTGGGGCGTAACGACGCGAGTCGAGGAGAAAATTAAGATAAAAGGAATTCCATGGGTGAAACTTTGGGAAAAGTTTTTCTTTTTAAATGAAAATGTATCCAAATCGAAAGTGAAGAGGAGGTAGTGCCTCGGTTTCGGTTGGAAACGTCGGCATGTTTTGGGGTGTGTAGGTGCTGGAAAGTAGCTGTTTTGCGTAGGCGAATATACAAGTAGAGGAAGCTACTCGAAAACCATTTAAGTCTTTTATCTCTCCGACCAGTGCCATTTGGGGGACGCTTTCATCCTATTGTTTGAGTAGATTTTGAATAGTTTATGATATGATTTGCTGTCGTTTTTCTGTTCATTTTTTATTTCATTCCAATCCTGTCGTATTTTTGGCGATTTTCATTGTTAGCATCTGAACACAATGATGGAGATGTGATGGAAGTACGAGTACGCGTACGCCCATCGCATCATCAAAGATGGGGAGATCAAAGGCGGTTTAACGCGCCCAGTCATTTTTATGGTCGTATAACTTTTTGTGTAGTTTGTGTGCTTCAATTCCATGTTTAAAAAAAAAAAATGTCTGCCTGACTTTTGAAAATCCCATTGAATAAGGAACAGAGAGGGAAGCAGCTTGTGGTGCTTTGGTTTAGCAGACTTGCGTTGGCTTGGTTGTTTTGTCTTGCATGGTTGAGGATCGATTGCGGTTGTATCTTGAAGGCTGATGGAATGTGTGTGTCTCTTTTAGATGTTTAGCCGACTTTTTGGTTTTGGATATGGAAAACAAAAAAAAAATCCCACAGTAGAATTGAACATCTTTTTATAATACGAGTATGTGTTTATTTTTTGTACAGAAAGATAGCTGAAGTGTGTTTCCATATGGTATAGGTACGCGTGTGCATACCCGTGATGGAAGGATGTCTTGTTGTTTGTGTGAATTTAATTTATGGAGCTATAGGCAGTTGTGAGAGATTTTGATTTTAACTGTGGGTCACATTTTAGACTTATGCAATCGAAATGTGGGTACCTACACAGGCAAATATTACAATATAGATAAAGTTGAAGGTTACATTTAGTTTTAAAGTGACTGGTTGCTATGAGTGACGGATTAACCTATTATACTTTTGATCATAAAAGCTTAAATCCTTCTGGCACTCCAATCGTAAAATGATTTACCTAGGCACACGTTTTAGCTTTCTTTTTAAATTCTATGTGACTTAGTTCACATAAGAAAGTGTGTCAGCCTTCTTGATACTTTTATTGGACATATGGCAAGTCCATTAATTCTTTCAAACCATTTTTCCTAAGAATTTTGTTTTATGCCTGCATTTATCGTTTGCAAAAATAAAAAGAATTCCCACACCTAACACTTTCAAATTATAATTTTATTTCTGCTAATGCATTTCTGCTAAAGGGTGATTTTTTAAGAGGTGTAGAACTTTTTTTAAAAAAAAAAACACAAAAAATTCGAAAAAATGAATGAAATATTTATTTGAATCGATAGTTTGAACCTTGCAATTTAATGTTTAAAGATAATTTCATGCAAATGTTGACCGCGGCTGCGTCTCAGGTAGCCCATCCGCTGAGTCCAATTTTGGCATACTCTTTCACACATATCGGCCGGTATCTCACGAATGAATGCATGGATGTTGGCTTCCAGTGCGTCAATCGAAGCGGGCTTGTCCCTATACACATTCGCCTTGGCATACCCCCACAAAAAATAATGTAATGGTGTCAAATCGCACGATCTAGGCGGCCAATTGACCGGCCCGAAACGTGAAATTAACTGTTCACCAAACTCGCCTCGCAATTGCGCCATTGTTTCGCGTGCTGTGTGGCATGTGGCACCGTCTTGTTGAAACCACATATCATGCAAGTCAAGAACTTCCATTTCGGGCAAAAAAAAGTTTGTTATCATCGCTCGGTAGCGGTCACCATTGACAGTAACGCTGCTATTCGCATCATCTTTGAAGAAATATGGCCCAATAATGCCGCCGGCCCATAAACCGCACCAAACAGTGGCTTTTTCGGGATGCATTGGTAGCTGTTGCAATGCTTCTGGCTGATCTTCACTCCAAATGCGGCAATTTTGCTTATTTACGTACCCATTCAACCAAAAATGAGCCTCATCGCTGAACACAATTTTTCGATAAAAAAGCGGATCCTCGGCCAGCTTTCCAAGAGCCCATTCACCAAAAATTCGGCGTTGTGGTAGGTCGGCTGGCTTTAGTTCTTGCACCAGCTGTATCTTAAAAGGCTTTACGCCCAAATCCTTCCGCAAAATTTTCCACGTAGTGCTGTAACAAAGGCCTAACTGCTGGGAACGGCGCCGAATCGACATTTCGCGGTCTTCTGTCACACTAGCTGATACGGCCGCAATATTTTCTTCTTTACGCACAGTACGTAAACGTGTTGGTGGTTTAATGTCCAACAAAGTAAATTTGGTGCGAAATTTGGTCACAATCTTCCGAATAGACTGCTCAGAAGGTGGAGAATGCCGATCATAAAATGGAAGCAGCGCGCGATGAACATTTCGAACCGAGCACGAATTTTGATAGTAAAATTCAATAATTTGCAAGCGTTGTTCATTTGTAAGACGATCCATGGTTAAATTGCAAACCAAACTGAAGCTGTTTGACAGTGACACAAGGTACTAAACACACGTCAGCTGTCAAAACCAGTGTTGCCAAAACCAAACCAGCTAAAAAATCACCCTTTAGTTCAGTTCAGTTGACAATCATTTATTTACTTGACTTACGGGTAAAGATTAACACGTGCATTTAGATTTCGACTAACGACTGCTGATATAAATGATGATGACTTTGACGTTCGTCGCTGCTTTTTGACGTTTAATGTCATTAAATAAATTCTCTTGTGGTGTAGTATTAATCAACCACGGCAGCTATATCAAATTGTTGCATACTATCCGATATTGGAAGCTTACAACTTTGTAAACTCTACTTGTGTTACACATTTTTGTAACACAGTGCTTCAAGGCCAATGCCAATTCCTATCTTATTACCACTTGTATACAAATTCAGTAGGCACTTGTTTTAGCTGAACCCTGTCTCTTTGTAAAGAATGTGGAACGCGGCCACTGAGCTGTCAAATGACTTGGATGGCAGTCGAGCAGGATAAAAAGGAGAAAAGTCAACAAGGAAAGAACGTGTGCGTTTTAACGAAAAGTCGAGCATTCTTTTATTTAAACTGAAGACTTGTCTTGAAGATGTAACTCAACACCTGTTAGACTTGTGGCGTGGTGTTATGGTCTTGATGGTATTTATCTTCTTTTAACGAGAAAAGTATGGAAACCTTTCTTACGCATTTTTCGTTTTTAATTTAGAACTATCAAAAATACTTTTTGTTTCTTTTTTAGACACATCAGAACTCTAGATTTGTTTTTTTGTTTTCCATTCTTTTTTGACAGCTACTCAAATGATTGGTAACGAAGAATACAAATACGAAAGGTAAAGAAAATTAAACTAAACAGTAAAAAAAATTGTAGTGGAATTTAAACTATCCAGCAGAATAAAGAAATTCAACTAATACTGTTCACATGGTGTTTTTTTAGCGAATTTTATGTCGTTCTAAATGCGATCGGTTCTAAGCATGTTCACTTGTTCTGTGCTCTACTTTAAAAAGAAAAATATCGTAAGATGTCGCTCTACAAGAAGCATAAAATCGCTATATACAAGGTGGCGCAAAAGTAATCCTCCTATCAGAAAATGCTATAAATTTTGCGATTGGCCCCTAATGTCAGTTCTGTTTTGACATTTGTGTAGTAAACACATGCGAAATACACGTTAATAAACAATGTTACGCTACACTGCTCCAGAACGCTCAAGCTCAAGCCATCCTTAATCACCACCAAGAGGAAGATGATTTTTCATCAAAAATAATCATGAGTGATGAGGCCCATTTCCATCTTAGCGGGTACGTAAATAATAAATGTGGCCCGCGCAGTGTGTGCCGTAGCTCCGTCCTGTTGGAACCACATGTCCTCCAGTCCTAATTCGTCCAATTGCGGATGAAAAAACTCGGTTAACTGTTAACCACTATTGTCGTTTGACCAGTTTCGTTCTCGAAAAAAAAAAATGGCCCGATGACTCCTCCAGCGTGAACAGCGCACCATGCAGTAACTTTGAGCGGGTGTAAATGCATTACTCGTGGATTTTCGGTGCCCCAGAAGCGACAGTTTTGCTTGTTCACCTACCCACTGAGGTGGAAATGAGCCTCATCGCTCATTATGATTTTGGTCGAAAAATCGTCCACTTCGTCCTCGAGATTGAGGATGGCTTGGACGTAGGTTACACGCGTAACTACATCTGTCTAGTCCACAAATGTCAAAACAGATTTGACATCTTCCAATAGAGTGATCTCTTTTGGCCCACCTTTTACATTTCCTTTTGAGCAACTAATCGAAGGCGTTCATTCGGGTCACTTAATCAGGAACAATGTCAAACGGCAAAAATATCAGAAATTTTATTCCCCATAACTACTGGCTTGATCAATTTTTCATTGATCTTATTTACGGGTTTTCATAAATCAACTGATTACGGAAATTTTCCTCTGTAATACCCACAAGCATTAATATCAATCGACACTAATCCCAGATTAGTTGAACAACAATCCGTGGAACATTAAAATTCCAATCTGAATAGCTTTTCCTTTTCAAGATCACAAGAGATAAAGCCCATTAAATAAAAAAACACGTGTTCAAGAAAAATGTTCAGTAGCATTCTTACATTTTGTTCTCTTTAAAAATTGTTTTCTAAACCAGCACCCACTCAATTAAACTAAACCTAACTGCTCTATAACACGTTTCATATTCATACCTAACGAGTCATGAAAGCGTCGTTACAATCCCACAGACTTAAGCCATCTATAGCTATGAAAACATTCAAATTTCACTAATTAATGCGCGCTCTGTTAATGCAAAATCACAAAGCTCATAATTACTAATTTATTCAAATTCAGTAAGAATTCCCATACGAACAAAAATAAAAAAAAATCCGTTTAGTGTTCTGCCTAATTAACAAACTGAATAAAAAAAACTTCATATTTTTGGTAATCAATGTTTTCGTTAACCAAAAACAAAATAATCGAATTTTCCGTAGAAAATAAATTCTAATTAATGAGCAACATCTTTTTGTTATGTTAAACAAGTATAAAAGAAATAAAAATTATTATATCGCACAATTCCCATTCCCATGTCTAGACGGGGATTCGGATATCTCCTCGGTCATTGTCGTTGTCGTTTATCTGTGTCGAAACAATAAATACACATCTTTAAGATCTTAATCGGATTGAAAGATTTTCGTTCGACAATTTTTCAAATTCAGATATTCGTTATGAGATTCGGGGGGCTTGCAAAATTATCATAACAAAAAAATCTTGTCCATTGTGATCAGTTGAATAATTTACGTGGTCTGGTTCAAGACGGGTTTTCAGGTCTAAGAGATAATCCAACAAAAAGAATATCAAAACTCAATAAATCAGAACGGAAAAAAAAACAACATTAACGGTCTTGAAACACATTCCGAAAAGATAAAGGAAAACAAAAAATCCAGATTCCAGTAGCTGATGGCGAAGGTGATCAGTGATCAGTGACTTTTGTATAACACTCCTTGTGGATCACGAACAGCAGCTGCTTCTGGTGTTAAGTGATCAACATTGGCAGCGATGGTGTTTTGCTTCTCATTTCTTTTTTTCATTTTGTTGGTAGCAACTGTTTTTTTGCAAATGACGTGCGAAAGATCGCAAGATGATGATCATTTATTTTGATTCTTCAGTGATCATCGGAGCAATTTATATTTTTCGCAGGCTGGGTACAGTTTTTTTTAAAGGTTAATTACACTGTGCAGCAGATGAGAATCGCAAAGCGATCTTTCGTAAGATCTTCACACTTTTTGATCGGTGCTGCGGGGAGACCAGTAGCTGAAAGTGGTTTCGTGACACCCGAATTTGGGTAATTTCTCGTAATCAAGTCGGTGTTCTTTTTTTTTCTTTGTGTTTTGATAAATTGCTTTGATTTTAATTGCGCCTGTCTAATCAAATCGTTGCTGGTACAGGTGATTAAGTTTTAATGTGTTGGGACTGAAATGAACGAAATCACTTTTAGTATCGAAACCTTGTACTACTCGGAAGACCCATAAGCTTATGGAAACTATCGATTTTAATAGCCGTATTATAAACACAAACAATAATCTATTTTGCGATAATCTCATCGACCCGATCACATATCGATCGCTGCTGTGTTGATTGATACACTATTTCGTTGAAGTCATAGCAATCATAATTGTTGACACGCGGCTTTTTTTTGTCTTCTGATCACTCATAAAAAAAGCTTCTTAGCTGCATTTGATTAGCGACTGCAATCGATATCTGATCGATATACCATCTCTTAAATAAATGATCGTCGTGGCAAAATTACCTAAAGCATTTCACAATGACCTGTACACTCCCTTAAAATTTATTTAATTGAAAATTGACAATTAATTAAACCACTTTAATTGCTTTGTTAACCTAAAACACCTTTTACAGTTCAATGTGATATGAATTAAAACATATTTTCTGACAGCACTATTCGAGCTAAAAATATATGGTTTTTTAAAGTTTCCGCCAACACTTTCCCATTTTGTTTAAGCCGGCAAAAGAGTTCTATAAAAGTAGTGCGTTCGATATGATTGAAATTATTGTTTAATTTATAATAACAGTCACGAAAAAAATGTCTCTATCCACTCAATTGTTGCTAAATTTTGCAGTCGGTCTCAAAACACATGAAGTATATTTTACGAGCAGGGGACATCATCCTATTCGATATTTAATTTATTCCGAAAATATTGATGTATTATGCGTTTTACAGGTATAGTAAAAAGTCCACTGCGGGAAAAAACGTGTTCACTATTAACACTATGATTCGAAGTACTTTTCCCCTACACTAATCAAAATCAATTCAACATTACGTCAACCAGTCAGGAAATGTCATGCGTTCTTTACTACTTCTCTGTATTTAATATGCAGCGCCATTGCATCGTTAAGTTTGCGCCTAAATGCTAAACACTCACTACCACCTCCACTCATTAGATTTAATGATTCACTTGAATGCCGGTTTTACATCGCATTCATAACTAGAAGAAGGCATTTAAATTAACAAGCGCTTGGCGCCTCAATCAGAAATTATACAACATAAAAAACAAATCTCTTCCGAGAGTGTATTTCGTAAAATCTTGAGACTTAATTCTCCGAATTTTACTCGTAATCGCGTTTTCCTTGATTAGCTCGAATCGTTTTTATCCATCTAAATCAATAAAATTCGAATGTTTTCCGATAGTTTTCAACGTTTTACGATTTATTATCTAAAGTCGTAAATCCATTCAATCGAAATGGAAATAAATAAAAAAGCAAACTTTACCAACAGACATTTGAGACTTTGAGGCGTTTTTTGACTGGGTAAGTGGATCCAAACGTATCACTAGTCATATTCATTGTTTATGACGTGAAACTCTTGTTACCATCAAAAACATTCATGTATGGCATAAATCAACCATAAAAACAAACCAACCATATGTGCTAGTTGAAAATGCTTATAAAAATATCAGAAAGAGCGCATTGGTTTTATGGACAAATTTTAACGTATTAAATGGTTACATTTTGTTGTATTATTTTCGTTTTATTGTAGGCTAATTTATTATAGGAAATACTATAAGGACCGGGGCGGTTTAAAAAAAATAAACTCTCGTATTGGTATTCTTGACATTCGTGGAAACACGAAGTGCTTGGAACATCACGAAAAGGCCACTGAACATAATTCGACCATGTAAAAGGGGCACACACTACATTTACATACCCCCACGTCTGTCCCATAATATAATTTGGTTCTCACAATAAATAAACAAACGAGTAAACCTCACTAAGAATAAAAAGTTATCTTCAAACGATACACAAGAACTCTTTGATCAACATAACAATTCCCCCCGTTCTCTCGTTGTCAAAGTGATGACTGTGTTCAGTAAGGTCCCCTAATCAAGCAACGAAGCAACAACAAAATCACTTTTTTACTAAATTATCAAAAGCATTGAAAACAGAAAAAAGTTTATTATATTCGCAAGATACACATACACACAATAATATATCACGCGGGCAAACAACAATAGATGAAAGCGAACTTAAGAAAAGAAATAAAACTCTTTCAAGTTGTACAGGATTTATCTGTCTATCTATTCCCAGACGAAGAAAAAAAAAAACGAACGAAAAATAACAAGATATTCATTTAAAGATTCATTCGCATCTGGCAACAATTCAATTTATTTTATTTTTCACTGTGTTAATTTGCTTTCATCTTTTCCATTTTCTTATAAATAATTTGTTCAAATAGCATACACAGTATATGAATGTAGATAGGTACCATAAAGAAAGCGCACACATTTTTGACATGTCCAACATGAAAAAACAATTTATTGACATTAATTTGACAGGCGAAAATATTACCGATTACGCGTCGATTGTTGTCTGTCAAAATATGTATTTTTTGCGCCTCTGTTTTTTTTTTTGGCAAAGATAAGAGGAAAAAAAATTATCTGAAGGTCGATTACACTTGAAGTAGTCGACCAACATCACCTTACTCTTGGAATATTTTGTTATCTAAATAATCAGACAGCAGAAGAAAACTTCATTGATATCCATGGACTTATCGTTTGTGTACGCAGGCTGATATAAAAAAAAATCATGTTGGAATTCTATTACCGTGTTAGACATTTTATCTTTCAAGTGCGGCTCTACTATCTGACGAGTTTTATTCTCTCGCAGATGTGTACGCAATCAAGATTGGAAGTTACAAATCAATTGAAAGAAAACAAAGCTGAAATGTTTTTCTATCGACAAATGGAGGGGGCGAATACGATATCATACACTTGACATTTGGCGCCAGAAATGGAAGAGAACCTCTCAGAAGATGCCGACCAAGGTGCACATTTTTTTTCTTTTAACATATTGCTTTTAATCTGATTTAAATGGAATGAGAGTAAGGGGGCACTGTAGTGCAATACTAATTCGTTTAAACGATGCACACAAACTTAGAAAAGTTCTTTCATATTTGGCATTAGCTGAGACTCACGTTTAAGTCTATAAGTGTGACAGTTAACTGACACGAATTGTCTGAGAATCGTTATAGATTGATTGATAATGGCCGCTTCCATTGGCAGGTAGTTGACTTGCAGAATATTAAACTCCATAGAAAAAGGACTGATATTTTATCATTTGCCCTGGGGCTCTAACATAAAATGTCAAATTTTGATTTCTGGATGTATAGGTGGTCAAGAAAACGCGGCTATATTTTGAAAAACAAACATTTTGGATATGTCATTTGGCACTTTCTATGAACGATTTTGTTTACACTTTTCGTACAAGCATTGGACAACCAGCTAACTTTTAACAGCTTTAGAATTATTTTACTGGTAAACCTCTAGGGCATCACAGTATCAACCAAACACACAGTATTCAGTAAGCAAAAACATCTTCGAACATGAAATAACAGGTTGTTGTAGGTTTTTTGCCAATTTCACATTCCAGAGTGTCATTTAGGAGACAAATAGACTGATCTTTGCCAGTGTTTTCTAAGTGCCTCCTGAGTTTCGTTCTTCGACTCTTTGCAGCACAGAAGAGAATTTTATGTGTCAATCGAACACACCAGGGATGCTTAATTTTGCCTAAACATGTTTACTCATTCCACTCACTATACAATTAAACATGCCCCAAATACTTGACTTGACAAAAGCACTCACAACCTCCACTTATCGTCTCACACTGCAGTGTAGTAACATTTTGTCCAAACACTCGCTCTGACAACAACCCATATTTTCAACTCGCATTCCTTACGTCCCCTTAAGACGGTGGCAAAACCATAGCAGCTCATTTACAACTTCACCCCATACATACATTCCACCCACAAAAGACAGAGCCACCCAAAGAAGAAATTCCCCCACGCACTCAATGCCTCAAACGTCAAACGAGTTGACGTCATTTTCACATCACCCAGTGTAATCGCAGTCTAACAAACATTTATTAGATCGCCCACACTATCTGCAATAAGACGAGTAATCAAGTAATCGCTTAACATTCAGCAGACATCAAGCTGTCGGCTCCACTATGCCAACTTCTACAACTATGTAGTAATTGTATCACACATTTGTATCTAGATCTAGCGCAAAAACTTAAAAAAAAAAAAAAAATGTAAACGCCAACATTATTTCCGCGCCAAGACACACACCAATCGATTAATTTATGTCGCCTTGCGCGAATTTTCTTGTTTGATGATCGTAAATCGATTCGATGACATTGGCGGTCGGGCGGCGGCGCGTTAATCGATTAGAGAGCGGAGTTCATCGCAAACCCCCTAACAACTTGCTTGGTATTTAAAAAAAAAAACAAAAAATGTTAATAATAGTAACAACAAATAAATGTGAGCAAGTGCGGTCGTTTCGATTATCGCCTTGGATAGAGATGCAAATGCATATATGGAAACAGCTGTGGTGACACTATTAAGGCGGCTCCCATTTAAGAACGGATTTGAGTGTAGAAAGTAAACAAAATCGGACTGTTTGCGGCAAATCACCTATGACTATTATGGACTATGACACATAGTTTGTGCTCACGCTCAGGCGTATAAGCGGCAGCTGTTTGTAACGAGGCGAGAAGCAAAGTATGTACGGCGGTAAGTGATCTTTCAAGTGGTGGCGGCGTTTTTTTAGTGTTTTCCATACGTTTTTTTTTACTTTTTTTTTTATTGTATTCTCGTGAAGCGGCAAATTCCCTTTTATGTGGCACGGGAACTGGTTTAAGACGGAAATTAATTACGCTTGGCGTTAATTCGAAATACCGGTTCGAATATAGGAATGGTTTGTGTATGAGAGGCATATTGTAGTTTAGATGGCGATCGACGGTACGGCGGCCGGCCGCGGTTGTCTTTTTAACATCCCATTTGGGGTCTTGGAGTTTCGATAGAGGTTGCCCTCAAAATGAAAATGGTGGGGACGACGACATTACTTAAGTTTTGTTGCCTGTTGGGCGGTAAATTTGAATACCTTTTGTTGGCTGAATTTTTTTTTTGGTTGTCTCTCTTATAAGTCGCTACGTGGGGTGGGATTGGTTTTTTTTTCTGTCATCACGACCAACGAGAGGCTTGAATTAACTTTACTGAATTGGTTCCATTTACCATATCTAGAGATTACAGAGTAAGAGGTACTATTTTAAATTCTATCTGAGTTATTTTTATTGATTTCAATGAATTTGAGAGAGAGGTGATAAAAATTAAAAAGCTTTTAGTCAAATTGTGGAGAAGTGGTCAAAAACTAATTTAAGATAAATTTAAGTTGGAGTGGAGAGCACTTTCGTTTGAATTTGCGGAGGGATACGGAGTAAAGTCGTTTGGCTGGTGAAAATGTCGCAAGTAGAAATTGATGGTTATAGTTTCAGAAATGTCACCTTAACAGTATTAGTTCGTATAGACAGTATCAAAGTGCGTACTGTTTCCAGTGCAGGAAGGAACATTGGCCAAAGTGGGGTATTAGTTTTACCTATTTAAATTACTATTTCCGGAAACACACGTAATGGTATTTTTGGCTATGACTTGTAACCGAAATGTGACCGAACTTTAGTCAGCTGTCCAATTTGTTTCCACTGTTTGCAAGTTGGTTGGGAAATAAAAATACTAATACATACCAATTAGAAATGTACACACATAACCTTACCAATTTTTTGGGGATGCTAAAATACCTAAAGGAATATCATTTCGGGAAAATGGTAAAGCTGGCAGTAATTGCATTTCTTCGTACCCGAGTGCAATATATATTTAAACGAAAATCAGTTTTACCACAAATATCAATAAGTTGTAGTGGCAAAAACGCACGCGCTCAAGAAATACCGGGGCCTTACTTATATTCATTTTTAACCTTCACAATAAATATGTTGTAGGTTACAATATGCAATTTTGTATTTAAAATTTCGCCATATTTAGCATGGACACGCGGATTGAGTATTTATAAAATTCAGTTTTATTTCCAAGTTATTTTTATTTTAGAGGGATTTTCAAAATCATTGCAATGACTGTAAAACCAAATTAAAAACAATATCTCTTCTATTTATATAGTTGACATATGTATTTAAAAACATAGAAGTTTCTAATTTTAATAATTAAAAAATTTACTTTTTTTGTTGAGAATAGGTCCCCCCAATTAGAATCAGAAAGCGGCCCCTTGCCTGCCTGCCTATGCCTTTCCTTAGGTAGGCGCACAGGGTGCATGTACATTGTATGTACATACATCGAGAAATATTTTTTTTTGTTGCGTTTATTATCATTAAGTCGTAATATTTATTTAATGATTCATTCTTTTGTTTTTTTTTTTTGCTTTTAAAGTATGAAAACATTTAATAAAAGCTTGGTTAAAATAATAAGAAACGGTTTTTGGTCTAGTTTGTTAAAAGCGAAAAAATTAAGTGAACATATTTAAATGTAGGTAAGTTATAAGAAGGCATAACTTAAGAAATATAACGTTTGTAGTCCATATGTCAATATTTTCTAACCAAAGGAAAATCGGTGTAGAAAGTTTGTGGTATTTCCAGAATAACATCAGTAGAATATTTATGTAACATGCAACATATGTATTAAAAAATATTGATAATTTTGATGTACATAATGTGAATAATCAAATTAATAGATGAAATTTAAAAAAAGCTATATTCTACCTTTTCTTAAATTTTTCCTATTTTCACACCAAAATTTTATTTTGCATTTCATTAATTGTTTCGAATTTAATCTATACTACAGTTTGTTTAGTAAAATCAGAAAGCATTTTCAATTTTTTCCTATGTACTAAAATAGGCGTTTTTAATATTGCTCACATAATCTGTATAGATCATTGATTTCCATGGTTTACAAAAACTGTTGGATCTCGTACTATTGTTGTAAACCATGAAAATCAGTGATCTATATAGATCATGGGGATAAAATTAATAAAAAACACAGAAAGCGCGTCGCAAGAAGTAAAAGTAAACTTAAAAGTAAACTTTAAAGTTAATTTAATGTTTATACCTACAATGGCAAACAATTTTCAATGTAATTTTTAAAATGGAAATTAATACTTTGGGAGGAACATTAACTAAATGATAAACATAATGCAAAAAAAATTCTAAATAGTATATATATCAACTCTTTTGAGATATTCATCTCAAAACCTTTCAAGAATTTTGTTTGCTACGCCACCCTCTGTAGTGTGTACATACTTTACGCTTGATGAGGAATGTCATTATAATTATCTGTGCAAACCTACATTTAAAGGTGTGTGTGTGAGGATAAATGCTGTACCAACTTCACCTCTGTACACCTTGAGCAGATATTAGTATGTACCTAGTATGTGTGAAGATTGTTTGCAGAAAAAATGGTCACGTGGCAACATTAAATGGAAAGTCCGCAGTTTTTATGTGTTTTGATATGTTACAGTAAAGGACATTTGTATCTTTTAGACGCATAATGGTACCAAATAGTTACCATCTTATTGGAATGCTTTTATCGACACAAAATTCATTCAAATATACCGTGTGGTGACTATAATTTAAAGAAAATTTGGATAATAGTCACAAATTTCTACTTGGGTTTTTTTTAATAGAGCTTACTCATATTGTAATATCATAAATATGACTTCAATTTAAAGAACCGTCGTTGTAGTGTAAGCTTTGTCCCGAAATATGTTCCTTAAATATTGGCTTCCAACTTCTGTAGGTTATCGAGTGTCGATCGGTCTAGTGCTAACTAAGATATCTTAAAATATGAAAAAGTATGGTAGGTACCTTTTATTCAACCTTTTAAGACCTCGATTTAAATGTGAATTGCGGTTGCCTTCCGTTTTTATGCGTAAGTAGTCAGATGGGTTCCAGAGTGATGAACGCCCAGACTTACTAAGAACTTTTAGCGTGCTGAAAGTAGCGACTTTTGGTCGGGGTCGGGTTTGAAAAGGAGTGACGAGAGTTTGATAAATTGATAACATGAATAATTGGCTGAGGCATTTCCTGTATTATTTATTTGAGACTTCAAAACTAAATATTATACAATTCTTTCTGTCACACAAAGTCGTTGGGATAGTTGCGCGGGTCACATAAGCATCAAACTGTTGTTCAAATAAATTGATGGTGGCGGTCACTGTATGCAATGTCGTATGTAAGATATTTCTGAAAATAGCTGTTTTTTATTATCAGCTATGATCCATATAGATCATCGATTAACATCCACCTACAACAACAGCACATGATCCTGCTTCTCGTCGAGATCACCAATCATGATCTGAAAATGATCTCTACTATTTCCGACTAGGTGGCTTGTTTTATTTTTAGATGTACTCGTACTACCAATTTCTGTATCCAATCAGTTGTTTAAATACAAATTTTCGCTCGAAATAGCTTAACTGAACGTATTGATTTGATATCGCAAAACTTGCTTGTTGTTTGGACTTCGTGTAGGCAATTCAATTAGATGTCGTTCCACAACACATTGATTGTGTTTTATTTTTTCAATAACTCATCATGGTTAAATATCCACAAAATTTTAGTACCCTCAATTTGAGCGGACTCTTGACCTTACTTATCGCCTTCCTCACATCGCAAATCACTTAATATTCCACTTAACTAAAAACACCAATCTTTTGATTTAATAAAAACAACAAAGCAAATCGAATCTGCAATTATTATTAGTAGCATTCACTCGCAATCTTCACATTAACTTACCTACGTATATTACCTATAATTGACGACACTCAAAAAAATGTAAAATGACAGTTGGGTGTGTTCGTTTTAAAAATTCAGCGATGTTGCCGCGCTTGGTATGCACGCCCGGTGCATAAAACAACTGATTTGCAAAATAGATAAGTGAAAAACTGTTTGATATCGAATCGTAAAATTTAAATCATCTATGTATATGCAAGTGGAAAATACGTAAATGGAAAATTGCAATTCAATTAAACATTTGATTAAATCATCATCAAATCGAGGAGGCGCTGCGAACTTAAATTTATATTCTATTATCGCATCGGAAAAACATTTGCCATTCGATTGTCGTCGGTTTAGTGTTACGGAGTCGAGCGCGGTTTTCCTTTTTTCTCTTTCAATTTAATTCATAGAGGGTGTTGTCTTGTAAATGGCAGACCACACTTAAGCGGAGCCACAGACAATGTGCCTTCAAATTTTATTAGCGTAAGTGGATTTTTATTACAAATTAAATAGATGGGTGCATGTGCCGTATACTTGGGTCGATTTTCTACTCTCATTAGAGAGGAAATCATTAAAACGTTGGTTCCCATCAGGTAGATATATAAATTGTACTTAAGGTACCTTTTCGTTTTCCTTGAATATATTCGAACCCATACCTAGCAACAAGCTTCATTTATCATCGCGCTTCATCATTCCTTTCATGGTTGGCGTTTTGATACATCGATTTTAATGATTTGTTCTCTTAACAAAAAATCAACTTTGATAAATCGTTTAGATATACTAAACAAGAATAAACTTTTCTTGATTCTTTTGTAACCGATTTCTAATCACCTTTACTTCTTTTCTTTACAGTTCAAGAATGTACGACAGACTCAGAGGAATTGATGTATCATCAAGTTCGTGCACCGTCATCGTGTAGTGCGCCACCCGATTTACTTTTAGTTAGTGATAGAGAAAATAATATTCCATTAAAATCACCGGTGGTTAATATTATATCGGCGACATCACCAGCTGGATCAGCATCACACCATAAACATCAACAGCAACAACATCACCACCATCAACATCACAATCACATCCATCAGCAACAGCAGCAAATGCCTGTGCATAATACACCAAAAGATGTTCTTACTAAAAATTCGAAAAACGGTAGTAGTAAAACACATCAGCAACAGTGTAACGTCAACGGGAAATCAATCAATATAAACGCGGCGCAAACACAAAATGGAGGTGGCGATCCACCAGTGGATCAAGGAAAAGACGAACGAATGCATTTGGAGGTTAGCTTTCAGTATTATTAACAAATTATCAGCCAATAGGCTTTTTAGGGTTACTTCTTGAAAAGTTTAATTATATTTAGTCAATGGTAGCTACAAGTGACTCTAAATGTCAAATGAAGATGTCATTGTGGTTCGGTGAACGATTTTGTTTAAGTAAATATGTTCTTGATAATAAGTCAGATATTTTCCCCAATGTTGAAGCTGTCAAAAATGAAGTGTAGCTGCTGTCAGATTATTATTGTTGGGCTTTGGGCTACTTACATGTTACACGTCCGACTTTCACAGACTCAACAACAGAGTATGAAGAAACTCAATTTTACACTGAAAAGAAATTTTGCGAACAATTATGTTGTTATGGGTTATTTATTTCGAGGTTAGGATTTCGCATGCCTGCCTACAGCATCTGTCAAATTTAACTGTTAATTTGACAGATGCCACCGTGGGTGCGGTGACTTTTAGAACAATACCTGATTCAGTTAGGTCTTATTTATTGCATGACGGATAAATAAAAAATGCGCATATTGTCACGCACCTCAGTAATTCGTTAACTTTGCGCAAGCAAGAAAAGGATTACGGCGAAATACACTCCAAAAAATATAAGCGTAGGTTTTTAGGTGCAATTTTGTTTTTTTCTGAAATAATGGCACAGGCACACAGCGCACATTTTGTATATAAAATGGTAAGCACAATTTTACGCCAACTCGAAGCTTTGTCAAAGCAGTTAGTCAAACATTAACAACGGTGGCGCATTGAATTGAGAGTTCTAAGAAACACAGCGGTTGCTACTAGAAATTGACAGCTGTAACATTTCCGAATGGCTGAGACCAGAAAACGTGTTCATGTGACGGAAATGTCAGAATTTACGAATATTCACTTATCGCTGCTCGCAGTTTGCTCTCATATAAATAGTAGTTTATTCGTCATTTGGCTTTATTTCCCCCCTGATGTCAAAGTGACGTTGGCTATACTCAACATTTTACCTAAAATTCGTCAGCGTTTTAAGTGTGTAGATTGCCAATGAAAGCGAAAAATTTGCGGCAGGAAACTTGAAGTTTGAAGGAAAACATCTTAACTGAAGATTTAAATACATTTACTCAATTTTGATATTTCATTGACGTAGGTAAATTCGAAAAAATAAAAACATGTGGCATACCTGGTAATTGCTATAGAAAATAAATTCACTTTAACCATTAATAGTCCGAATAAGAGAATAAAGTTTAAATGTTCTTTGTCCCACTGTGAACCAAAAACACCAGTGCTTATATTCCATACATCAATCTCGAAGCGATCTCCAAATCATTTTTCATTTTATGAAGCAACTTTTAGTAACAAAAACTTTCTTCAAAGTTGCTAGGCCTTACGAAGGACACATTAAACCCTCATAAAATCGCACAACTTTTTTCACAACCCAAACATCTGTCACAAAGTTGCGAAAACCATACCCAGTAAAATGGTCTCCACTCCATCACACCAATTAACACTTTCCTCTTCAACTTTATCCACATTTTTTGATCTCAACTCTGTTTGTCTCACACTCGAGTTAAATGAATTGCAAAATTATCATTCGCCATCATCATAAATACCGAATCTGTCATATAATTTCCTTAGGCATTTTCATGTCATAACATTTCATGCTCCAACTTCGACTTAAGGCAAAATCCAATTTACACAAATTCGCTTCGTTCATTGTTCATTACTACTATTATCATTTTTATTATTATTATTCTGTTAAACAAATCCGCGTAAATCCTAATCTTGTCGTCGTTGCCGTTGTCTCATCCCATCAAGCTCAAGCATCCCCTAAACTCCTTCCCACTCCACTGGGGCATAGACATAGCTAGAGGGCGCTTTCTAAATTGAGATGGAAATCTGCTAAATTAGCACCCATGCCTAAAAATATACCAGCGAAGAACAAAAGTAGAACAACTAGTAAGGCAGACATATTTACCTCGATGATGGTATTAGGAGAGAGGGCACCCCACAAGCAGGATGGTTGGATGTCCCAAAAAACAATTTCTTAACGAATGGATAAATACATAGGTCTAACTTCCCTATTTTGCAGCTAGGGACTCTTCAATACTTAATTAGGCGTTTAATTTTCCGGAGTACGTAGCCATAAATTTCGCTGCGAACTCAGGGAAGGGACCTCCTATACAAAACCCATCCAAACTACATCCATCCTCAAGGTGAGGAGAATTTATTTTCGTTTAAGCGCCTTTTTTATTTCTTTTTTTGCGCCATTTCTCGCATACAAACACCCCACCCGCTGTGGGAAAAATTCCCCGATTGAGAGATTGATACTTTAAGAGCCCCGCCAGCGCACCTATCTCATGCCTCCCCCCATAGGGTGTTAAAGCCGGCTCCCGAAATCAGTTGAATCAACAAATATAAATTCGGGAAAATCGATGGGTGGGATATCCGTTCCGTAGTTTTTTTTTGATGGAAAAACAAAAAAGAAAACTCTCTCCGCTTCTTCTTTGCGCTCTGTCATAATGTGCGGTTTCCCTTCCCCAAAAGAAAAAAACAACCGCTGTAAAAGTTCATAAAAACAATACAACAACCGTAGACGAGATCTGGTGTATATTTAACCTTGTTTCTTGTATTTTTCTTGGCCCTGGGTAAAGTTGTTATTTTAGTGTGTATGTATTTCCGACAAAGTTGCACACCTCGTGTGCCTCCATCTGGTGGTGGCTACAAGCGCACGCCATCCTGTGGCTTTATTTTGTTTACTCCATTTTAAAATTAAAAGTTGCGGTCTTGGAAATTATATTTTGCTTTTGCACTTAGATGTTTACTTATATTGTCAGACAGAGATAGGCGAAAATGTTTACGCATGTACATACTTATTTTGTTATTCTTCTGTACGGAAAAACACACAAATAGTCAAAAGGAGGGGTGTCCGCATTTTTTTGAAAAATGTATGTGCCTATTTCGCAATGAATGGGTTTGTTTTTATGGAATTTGAAAATAAAACACAGCATGTGACCGAAATTATAATATAAGAACTCGTAAGATTTGAGTTAGATGAGGGGGCTCAATAGGATGTTGTTTTTCTGTTTCACAATTGGTTTATTGGCGATTTATCAGATCCAATGGGTTGTTTTTTCTTGGTTCGTATTGCGGTTGTTATAGAGTGAGATACTATTTTGTAAATTGCTGGACCCATGTGGCTGCATGGGGAATTTGAACAACCTACACTGAAGGTGTTTAGTTATTTTCGAAGTTAGCATGAAACAATAAAGTAAGGATAAAGTAATTTGCTGGGCAATCTCTGAAGGAGCACAAATATTTTCGTGTGGTCCAAACCCACTTCAGTTTTGCCTGTACATTTGTAATAGCAAATGCATCAGATGTTACCGTCGAAATGTTCTTCAAACTGTCAGTTGAATATCAAAATAAAATTAAGGTATTCCTCTCATAAAATCATAGACAAATTTAGGGACGTTCAAGTATCTAGTTTAGTAAGTCTGACAGCTGACTGACTTGATATGCATCAGTTTTGATTGGCCTAGATCGATCACATGAACAGTTTTTTGTTGAGTTAGATGGAGGGGTAGTAGACGAATCTAGTCAAGAATTTTGTGACTTAGTACTAAGTTGCCTGTTCGAATATGTGGCTAGCGTAGGAAAAATCACGTTACTGACCAATTTTTGCGTTCAGATACATCTAGTCCAGACCAATCTAGTCGACTTAAGAAAAATAGATTTTTTTTTAATGTACCCATTGAATGCTGCCGATCTTTCAACTGAAAGATTAGAAATTATTTACGCTACTTTTACTCAACAAGATTAAGAATCCAAGTGACAGTCATTTTTATATAAGTTATCAATGAATGGACTGCCATTATGTTCCCGGACCGTAATAACCAAATATTTATTATTGTCAGCAATTTTCCATTTGTTTTAAAATATGAAATAATAGATTCCATACTGATAATGAAGCTGTCAATACTCCAAAATGTCAATTTCACACGCATTTACATATAAGGTCAATTTGCGTACATACTTCATGTACATATCTAATTTGATACTTCAGTTATATTCTTCAATATGTATTAAATATAGAACATTTTACCAAAATGTATTGTTCATTTCCATTCTTTTATTATTACTAGAGTTCGCCCGGTGGTAGAAGTTCTACCGTTTAAGTGACCTTATGCAGAACAAAAATTTAAAAACAAATTACATACAGCATTACATAAATCAAATATGTTGTCTTTAAAAAAGTGAAAGTGTTTCTTAAATATTTGCCTTCGCCTTTTTATATATAAGTTTTTTTTTTCATACTTTCTGTCAAAATATGCATATGCTGGGGAAAAAATCTCGGAGTTCCCTCAGACTCGTAACTCCTTATTCTGTAAATTTTCTCTTCTGTCATTTTTGAAGAGAACAAATTATAATATCGAAACTTTAGGTTAAGTAGGACTTAAAACCAGTACCTATGTGAATGCACATATTTTTCAAAGTGTCTTAGTCGTTTTCGATTTGGCATTTCAGATTTTGATCTGAGATTTCATATTTCTGCTGCCAAATCGAACATTAAATCCGAATTTTATTGGTTCTTGTATGTATTGAGTTGTGCGCAAAAAAAACACTTTTTTCACTTGCGCTGAAAATCCATTGTAATTGATTTTCACACATTTATACCAACGCATTTCGAAAAAAAATTATTATAAAAACTCTCTTCCATATACGGTTAAAATTAATAATTCAGCTAAAAAAAATAATTCTTCCATTGGCATTAGTGAAATTATGTGTAAATCTGAGAAAAAATTTAGACTTCTCAAAATTTTCCCGAATCAAAAAAAAAACCAAATTTATTTTTTTGGCAATTCGAACATGAACCTTATTGTTCTACAAAAACATTGTCTGTTGGCGAAATCGAAAACGACATACCTAAGATTAGATTTAGGGATCGAACATAGCTCTTCAACGTAGACTGAATGATGCCATTCGTTTGACATATTGTTAAAGCCAAATTTACATGACAATACAATGCACATACATATACATTTTAGGTATTTAAATTGATACAGTTTAGGATATTCTATACACTTTAAAAAATGTTGCGCAAGAAAGGTTAACGATATTCAAGAGTCCTCGAATAAAAACACTTGAAACAGTGAACCCACTGAACGGAGCATCTATTGTAATTCAGGCATTAAACATTCGGTTTCTGCTATGGCCACATTAATTTTGTGCTGCTTCGGAGTAACGTTAATAGCGACTTGCTTTTTTCCCCAATAGGTTTATTCGTAAGTTGCAAATACTGTTAAGTGATGGCAGCATTCATAATTTAAGAAACAATTTATTCTTTAAAGAGGTAACCGGTTTTAAATTTGAACGGTAGGTATACATTTAAAAATTAACCTCTTAGTCTAGTTGCTAACTTATTTCAATTCAATAGTTATTTCCTTTGAGTATTGCGTGACTAAAAGACATTTTTTAGGAAGTCTTAAAAAGAATCCTCTTACAACACATTTTTTTGCTTCTGATTTGTAACCCATTCGGGTGTACTAGCTACACTCACTTACAACAAACACCTAATGTATATTAACATAACTACTCTCATTTCACGCCTCAATAAAACCTTTATTTTCTGTTTTGCTTTCGCCTACTTTTAGGAATTCACTTGTGACGTCTCTGTTGAGGGTGGCAAATCATCACAGCCTCTGCAGTTTTCCTTCACCTTTTACGACCTCGATGGTCATCATGGGAAAATCACCAAGGACGACATCGTTGGCATTGTCTATACGATTTACGAATCCATTGGCAAGTCGGTTGTCGTGCCGCACTGTGGTAGTAAAACGATAAACGTTCGCCTGACTGTCTCACCGGAGGGTAAATCTAAAGCAGCAGCTGCTGCGGCGGCCGCAGCCGCAGCTGCTGCCTCAGCAGGATCAAAGTTCAAAAAGGCAGTTGGCCATTCGACAAGGGATGGCAGCCAACAGACTACTCACGGTGGCCATTCAAGGCGCCAGCATCGATACAGACCGAGGAAGTTGGTCAAAACCGATGACGAAGATGACGATAGTACAAGTGAAAAGGAAGTGGTGAAAAAGTCATTTAGTTCTAGCAAAGCCAAGTGCTGTCAACAACAGCAACCACCTGCACCAGCTGAAGTGGAAAACAATTTAGTAGATGCCAATTGTGACGGGCACGAGAACATCTATGAAAATATGACGAATCTCAAGGAGGAATGCAAGGGCTGCCTGACACAACAACAAAAGTCCGAATTGTACTTGAAGCAGGCTTCTACACGAGTGAAGATGCTACGAAAAGCTCGGAAACAAAAGGTAGATACATATCCTGATAAGTGTTGTTTTGATGGTTGTGGATGTTTGTTTTGTGTTTTTAATTTGGTTCTGTTGCTCCGTCTGTTAAGTTTTTTTTCTTTATTTTTGTTTGTAGTTTATTTATTTTTTGTTTTGTTTCTTTTTTTCGTATTATTTAGTACCAGGACCACTGTCACGAATCACGTCAAAGAAGTCTCTCTGTTGGAAATGAGTCGTGTTGGAAAATGCATGCGAATAATTCTGTTAAAACACTGTCACACCAACAACAACAGCTACAAGAACATAAATCACAAGAACAACAGCAGCAAAATCATACAGATAACACACATACAAGCCCACCCGATGTGGATGCTGTTGATGGCATCGAGGTGGTTGGTAGTGCAAGTGGTGACCGTAGTGCTCAGGCTCAGGTTAATAATACATCAAACGCAGCAACACCAGAGTGCTGGAATAATGCATTGAATCGTAATGATTTGATTGATATCATTCGAGAGAGTATGGAGAAGAATCGACTGTGTTTTCAATCGAATGGGTAAGGATATACGTATATCGATGCAGATAAATCCCCTGATATCTTTCTTTGATGTTCGTTTTTCTTTACTTTCATTTCGGTTTGTTCTCTGTATATTTTTTGTTTGCGCTTATGTTGCTTTATATGTAAACGCAGTATCAACATGCAATCATTACAACCCCTCTGCATGTGGTGATGAAGCCAAGTGTGATGAGGAAGAGTCTGCCAATGTCAACTGCTTTAAATATTCGTTAGTGTACGTGTTCTTTTTCGCACAAGTATTGCTATTTGGATTTTTGAATAATCTATGTGGCTCCCAACAAGGGGGCACAAGAGCTGTGAGCTATTTTTTTGGCATTGGATGCTACCATACTCTTTCAGGATTCTCACTGACTTGTGTATCCATGTGTGTCTAGCTTTGAAAATGTGTATACACTCAATACTTTAGGATTTTACATTTTATTCACTTGAACTTGTTTTTTGGTCACAAAGATTTTCGAGGATGATTTTGAGGCTACTTCAATCTGAGAGTTCCAGCTGAGAATCTAACGAATTCAAATTGTCAACACATAAGTTAATTTGAACTCTCTTTTTGGCTAGCCAATTGGCGGACCTGTAAATATGTAGTATTAGGTTTGCTAATGCATTAAAAGGTGTTGAGTCACAGTTCCCCGAATCACAATTAGCTTGTCATGTGAATGGTGCCTTAGGTTCGTAACTGGCGCCCATCGCAGGGCCATTTCAGATGGATTGTCAACTTGTACTGAGTCAAATATGGGCTCGCCTCTCTGTTTTTTCTTGTTTATTATAGTTAGCGCAAGATGTTCCGACATCTATATTTTTGCGACGAATGGAAGGTACCCACATTTTTATGACGATTAATACGCATTCTCAGGAAAGTTGTAGATATACTTTCGGATAATTGTCCACCAATTCCGAAAGGTTGCGCAGTGAAAAAGTAATTTCGTGATTTCTCTTTAAGGGTCGCGTTGAACCACTGCCACGCCCACAAAGACTATATTCTCCGCCCTATTTTATGTCTTTATCTAAGTAGTAGTTGTGGCTTAAAAATGAGTTAATGTATTCCAAGTTTCCCAAGATCTCTCTTTTAAATTATTTGCTTTTACCCTTCTTTTTTCGCAACCCATAGCCTCTGTAAACACTTTAACTTATCTCTGGCTTTTGTTTTTTTTCTTCATTACAGAAAACCCCAAGCAAATGTGAGCCCCATCCGCCATCGACAGCGTTCAAATACGGTCTCGAAAATTCCCACCAGCACGACCAACAACATCATCAACAACAACAGCATCACATCTACCAACAACAATACCGATCCTACAGTCATGCTGCAGCATCATCCGCAGCAGCAGCAGCACGACGGAAACAACCACAGTCACCACCATCTTCAGCCGCACATTCCTATCTACCATCAGCAAATGGCCATTAATCCGGCCGTCCTGGCCGCCCAAAATGGCATCGTCCACAGTAAAATGAACCTTTGTGGCTATGATTCTTTTTTACACGCGACAATATGTGGCGGTGGAGCTAGCCACTCTCCACCGCCAGCCGGACATGTGCACGCACAGCCAGTGGCCACCGTCCAACCAATCATGACTACTTCACCAAAAATCAACGTTAACAACCAGATCAAGACCAGCAAGATACTCCGTAACGGAGGCCACCATAGTCAACAGCATTCGCCACAGCTTCACGGCTACCACCGGCTATCGTCTGGCAGTCATAGTGCTGCGAAATTGAACATCTCACTGCTGAACGCACTTAGTCCGAATCTCACAAGCCAAGAGAAATTCCACCAGACCATTGATCACGTCGAAAAGTGGCTGTCAGAACGTGACCGAAAGCTGTTGAAAAACGCCGCCGCTAGTATCGACGAGAAATGCAAGAAGGACTTCAAGAACTATGACAATTTATTGTTTGCCAAGTTGACAGAGAAGCTGCAACAACAACAACAACAGGAATCAGCAGCATCAGGACGTGGCAATGGAAACAAAGAGAACATCCGCCGGATGCACAACTCTCAGAATCAAAATTTGAAAATGCATCATCATCGTCGCAGTCAGCAGCAGCATTCAGCGATAGTGGCACCAGCTCCCCCACAGACAAGCACCAGCGGAAGTAGCGGTAGCAACTCGGAAAAGTTGTTGAATAGCAGCAAGTATGTGACGTTAATTCCAATCAATGGAGATCCTTTAGAATGTGAAAATTTGCTGCATCAAACCTCAGACGAGGAATCTACAACGGTGCCACGTACACCGTCTCCGCCAAATGTCCCAACTGTGGGCGGTGAAGAAGGTCGGAGTACAAGCAGTTCGTCGTCCTTAATACACAGATACGTGCATGAGCACATTCATCATCATTATCATCATTTTGAAAATAAGGATGAATAAAAAGGCGATGCGAACGAAGTGTTGAAAAAAAAAACTATTTATTTTGACAGGTTGAAAGTACATCTTGACAGTTGTTGTTATGAGATGGGGTAGTGGAAATTAACGGGTATTTGTATGCTTTTTGTAATGTGTATGTGCTTTATGTGAAGTGGTTTGGCTTTTTTTTTATCTGCAAGTAGTAGTGGTTGACATGTGTCAGATTTTTTTGTCATATGTCAGCTTTATGAGTGCAAAATAAGGAAAGTAGTGGAACCCAAGTTACTTTGGAATATTCAACAAAGCACGGAATCAAATCAAAAACCATTTATATGGTTGCTCAAATTTGTTTTCGTGTTCCATAACTGTCAAAAAAACGCAAAACAAACACCAACGGAAATCTAACTAAAATAATGTCCTCCAGCATTTAGGAACTAGGATTTGAGTGAGATCTGACAGCAATTTTATGACTCTTACCATCTTACAAAGAAATTGCTCGCACGAAATTGTGCATATATATGTTTCAACAATTTTAAATTATATATTGACGGCTGTACGAAAATTCTAGTTAGCATTTTTTAAGTATCCGCCAGGCGCATGATTCGTGTATCATTTTGTGTCAAAAAAGAACAGAGTTGGAATTCTAAGTGAGTTCATAAAGAGTTTGAAATATTTTGAAATATGTCAATCGCAGATTTACATTAAACAAGTATAAACAATACTAAAAATGAGTTTTCAGTATCAAAATTATTTATTAGGTCAATTTAATGTCGCTTATATTGTTCAAACTCTTAAAGTTAAAGTTCGCTTTGTGATCGCTGTAAAATAAATTTCAGGGGTTCCACCTTTGGGTTTTCGTCGAAAATACTCTGACACTGCCCAGGTATTTACAGACAAAGTGTCAATCTGCACATGCCAACCAAATCCACTTCTAAGAGAAAATGCCAACCAAAATGTACGCAAATGAATAAATGACAGCATGATTTCTTTTTCTTTTTTGAAGGAAAAAACTAATTAAATAATTTATTTATGTACTATAATTTTATTTAATAATAATAATAAACATTTCTTACCTCTTTTTTTTATTTTTATTTGATAACTTTAAATTTCGTTTTGGTTGCACTTTAATTTGTATACATATTGACAGATAATACTCTTTTGGATTTTTTCTATTAAAAAAACTTTATAATAAACTACGAAATTTGAATACAAATTGTGAATGAAAGCTTTTTTTATACCAACTACAAGAAAACAATGTGTACAATGTAAAACAAAAATGCTTGATAATAATAAATAAGATTTAAAATTAAAATAGAGCTCAATGTTTATAGATATGCATATCGGATTGATCCGCCAAACAAAATAATCGTGCAAGGGCAAACTTGCAAACAATACTTCCAACTTAAATGTATGTTGTCTCTTGCACGGAAAACTATATACATAGCATTTCAAAGAGCTTATAATTTCTTAAATGAAAACTAAAGAACTTTCCTACATTATTTGGTATATACAATTTCGCAAACCTGTATGCGCAATGAAAGATAAAATTATAAAATGTTAAATGTAAAGAAAAAACAAAAACAGAAAATATGAAAAAACGTTGTGAATAAGAAATTTATATATATAAATAGATATTTAATGTAAATTATATGTAGAAAATTTTATTTCATTACAAAATACATATTAAATTAATTTGTTTTTTAGTTTTCTTACTACAAGACAACTAACTCAATTAATGTAATTATTTTTTTTCTACAGTGCATTTTTTTATTTGTAATATCTATTTCTATTTTATTTTTTTTTAACAAGATAAAATAACAAAACTTGACTACACTTTGCTATAAATCTGAAATAATTAATTAATACTTTTGTGTTTAAATAAAAGACTGATTTCCAATTTACCAATATAAATATTTTGTTTCTCTGTTTATATTTTGTTTAAAATTGGACTCTATTTTGTGCTCATATAAAAAAAATCGCATAATGTGAACAGTATTTGTTGTATTTCTTTCGACATTTCTGTTCCTTTACTTTCTCTGTCCATACCAACATTTGCATTTCTGATAAGCAACCGTATGGTTACCTAGTTGTCGAAAAATACTGCTCTCAGATTTTTACTCTGACGCTCGGTCCATACTGAGCTCATTGAGCTCAACGAAAAGAGGTATGGTAGGTATGTGTAAATAGCAACAAGCTGAAATATAGTTTCATTTTATTCCTAAAAGCATCTGGAGTTGTTGCCACTTTTGACAGAAGTTTCATAATAAAGTATTGGAAAAAGGGGACCAAGTCGTCACTCATTAGCAATGACAGCGTTCATAAAATGTTATCCGTTAAATTTGAAATTATTTATATACGTGTAGATAGTTTTTTTTTAGGAAAAAGTGTACATTTGCTTAAAATAAATCGATTTTTATGATATCGAAAAGAGGTAAAAACATAACCATGCTTGTCCTAATATGTGTCTTAAATGTGAAACATCTCCTGTAGATAGTTTTATTGACCAACCAAAACGAATTATTCGCCTTTTAACAATATTTAATAACTAACCAATGGCATTCAGTAATGTAAAAATGGGTTGTACCCGAACTCTTTCACATTTCCCCACGGTTGCCGCGGTTGGCAGCATTTATTTTGTATTTTTTGTATATTTTTGCATGTTACACTGATTCTTAATTGACATAACACCGATAGGAAAACGAAATTGCGCATTTGAAAAAAATATTGAGGGGGCCAGCGGCAAGAGTTTTGTGAGTTGGGGGGTCAGTATGGTTTGTCTATGCCATCAACCATGCACCTACATATTTTTCATTCTAAGGAAACAGCTTTCAGCGATTATCTATAGTGTTTACAAACAAAAAGATTTGCATTCACTCTGAAATCGGCTAAAAATAGATCAAAAGAGCGAGAACCTAAACTTTCAGTAGTCCCAAAGCTCGGTGTCTCTTAAACGCTAGTCTCACTGTTTTCCAATGTATTTTTTTGAGTGTATTCCAACCGAAAAAGACATCAACACAGCTAGTCTAAAATTAATTTGTCGGGTCCTCATATATCTACATACTCTCAGTTCGAGAAAGATAAATCTCTTAGTTCTTAGTATACCTTCTTCGTTGAAATACCTAAATATTTCAGTCTAACCGTTTCCGTGCGATTGACCGTTGATTACGCAAAAGTTTTCGTGCAAAAGAATAACAAGAAAATTGTTGTCTTAAAACTATGACAAATTCGACAAATTGTCCAGTTTGTGGAGTAGCCGCAACATTAAAATGTGCCGGTTGCAAGAGTGTCGTCTATTGCGGCAAGGATCATCAGAAGATTCACTGGAAAAAGGGTCACAAGGCCGAGTGCAAGTGTTATGAGGTGACTTATGAACTCACACTACAAATCAATGTGCCAATTCCTTAACTTAAATGTCAAGATTTCGATCAATTTAAAGTGCATTGCCAAGTAGATGGCGCTGTTATATATTGAATTCCTTTCCGTCGTAGTACATCTATTTGATTTCGGTAAATCGTTTGGCTATTTTGGGTGGAGCACGTGCTTCGTTCTGTGGGGTAAATGGACTGAAAATAATAGACATGTTGCAGTTGGGCGGTTGCGAAAACAAGGGGTTTTCTAAAAATAACATTTCGAGCGAATGTTTCTTGTATGCGGAACAACATATTTTTGTCGTGATTTTTTATTGGTTCTATGAAGGAAACTATCAAAAAAAAGGTGGCATGTCTTCGTATCTATAATCATTTCATGATTTTTAAAGCTTTGTTTCACTGTTTTTTACAAAAGTTTATCAAATAATAATCTAGTTTTTTTGAGCAAACTTAAAGTGGATGGAAGCCGAACCGAAATAATCAACAATCTGGCACTCGATTGGGCTTCTCAGATTTCAGATTTCGTCACTTGCTCTCTTTTCTGTTTATGTTCGTGTGATTTGATTGTAATGTCGTTTTCCATTGGGACCACCAGATATTTTTTTCAAATCTCTGATTTAACGCTGCTCACGGAACATGCAACGATATTGATCTGATGGTGCGTTATTTGACAGTAATAATCAATATCAGCTGTTCAAATTGCATTTGTGTTTGGAAAAATCACAAATATGAGACTTTAGAAAATGTTGTTGTTGTAGATTCGTAGTCTTCAGATAACGAGGAAGACGAAGATAATTACCTCAAAATTATGTGCATGGTTATTTATGTATTCCTTTATTTTGGTTTTCACGAAACTTTGGGCATTTGTTTTAAAACAAACTTTTTAAAATTTGCACCGCGATTGACTTCTACACATTTGTACACCCGATGCACTACCTTTCTTTGCAGTTGAACAATTTCCTGGGCTCTGAGAAGCCCAATTGAATAGATGTGCTCTATCTCGTTGATTTAGACATAAAAAAAACTGTAAGGAATATATACATATAAGCCAAAGAAGTACTCGTATGTTTTTAGTTTAATTATTTTTCAACAGAAGCAACGATGATTTCAGACGGACTTTATTTTACCCACATGATCTATAAGATCATTGATTTCCATGGTATACAACAACAGGTGGATCTTGTACTTCATTTCATTAAGAAAATCAAAATTCACACATATGTCAATTACTCGCTATCAGACAAACAAATACGAGTTTTGATTCAATTGTGTGAAATTTCGTTTGCAAATTTGGTTGAATTTTTGTATATACAAACATAAATACAAAAGACTTTGAATTTGAATGTGCATTTACATTTACTAATAATTGTAAAAACATTTTGTTCGTTTATGCTATAGTTCTTCAAATTGAATCCCCAGTAAACATTCGAAACATTTGTGTCTTCATCTCTATGCTATTAACGTATTTTTGTGTTCTAATTTTTTTCTGGTTTTGACTCACAGTCTTGCTCAATTTGTTTGCAGATCTGAAAAGACCACGCTCTTCTTTGTTTAAATCTCATTTCAACCTTGGATTTGCTTGCCGTAATAATATGTAGTGTTTGACTGCTAAATGCCAGAACTTTTTTGTCACTTCCAGGTAGCAGTGAATGATATACTTGGCCGCCATTTAATAGCTACACGTGATATAAGAAGAGGGGAATTAATTCTTCGCGAACAGCCGTTCATTTATGGTCCGAAGGTAGCAAGCCACCCACTCTGTCTTGGTTGTCACCGAAAGCTACAGGCTCCACCGCCGGGTGAAACCAACTTCTACAAATGCAGTCGTTGCTCGTGGCCGTTATGTGGAGCGCAATGCGAAAAGTCCCCTCACCATGAAGAGGAATGCAAGCTTATGGCTGAAAAGAAGTTTGGTTGTAAGATTGACTACAGCAAGGCACCGAAAAAGGAGTCGGCCTATTGTGTTATCCTGCCGCTGCGATGCATTCTGATGAAAATGAAAAAACCCGATGCGTATAAACGGCTCATGGAGCTAGAGGACCATCTCAATGAACGCATTGATACGCCCTATTACAATGTCTTGCGTGCCAATCTCGTAACATTTATAAAGACAATACTTGGTTTCAAAGACTTAGAGGAGACTGAAATACTTCGCATTGCTGCCACCTTGGACACCAATTCTTTTGAGATCCGTCAACCGTCGAGGCAGATTAAGGTTAGAGGGCTGTATCCCAACGCGGCAATGATATCTCATGACTGCATTTCAAATGCCCGACATGCTTTCGATGGGAACATGCAGATTCTATTCCTGGCTAAGACGGCCATTAAAAAAGGCGAAATCATAGCCACTTCGTATACGCAACCTTTGAAGAGCACACTCCTGAGGCGTTTACATTTACGCCAGGCAAAGTGCTTTGACTGTGCGTGTCGTAGATGCGTTGACCCGTGGGAAATGGACAGCTTTGCTGGAGCAATTTTGTGTTCGAAATGCAAAGTTGGAAAGGTCCGTTAAAAGTTTAGATTAGAGCATATATTAATTATTGTTTTATTCTTTAGAGCATATATTAATTATTTGTGTGGTTTCAGATCGTTTCAACGAATCCGCTGGACAATGCGGCAGTTTGGAAATGCTTACTCTGTCCGCACGAAATACCGTCTAAACAAATCATTTGGGGCAACAATGCCATGACAAAGGAGATTGACTCCTTGGACAAAACGTCACCGCGTCAATTTGAGGAATTTCTTCATCGGTACCGTGACACACTCCATGAGAAAAACACTCATGTGCTTCAGGTTAAGTATGCCCTCACGCAGCTCTATGGAAATGTTCAGGGATTCTATATGCACGGTGAGTTTGTTCAAATTTAAACCGTTTCCAAAACAATAGTTTTTCTTTTGTTCCGCAGAATTGACAGATGCAGCGGTGAAAAGAAAACTCGACCTTTGTCAAGAGCTCTTGGAGATTGCTGATCTTTTCGATCCTGGATGGAGTATTTTCCGTGGCAATCTACTGCTGGACTTGCAGGAGGTAATGGTCATTCAGGCGAAGAGGGATTATGCTAAGGATCTTCTGACAATTTCAGGCACTCAGGTAATGCTTTAAAAGTTGGTTTGGTTTAACATTTGGTTGACTTGATGTGTGTGTTTGCAGGATAAACTTCAAGAAGCGATGGACATGTTGAAGGAAGCTGTTGAAATACTGAAGTTCGAACCAGAAATGCAAGAAACATTACAAAAGAAAACTGAAGCCTTGAGAAATGACTTGGACATGGATTAAGACTGTCTAACAGCTTGGGGGAGCAAAATCTCTATAGTTTGCAGAGGATGTTGAGTGACTTACTTTTTGTTATCGGTACTGTTTTAATAAACAAAATATTTACAAACCTAAGGATTTGTTTCTTTTGAAGAATTTGGTGTTGAGTAGGTACAGAAAAAAATCCATGCATTTCATTTCAATTCATTTTATTTATTTTTTTATTCGCAATCCTCTTGCCGCTGGACCCCTTTAATTTTTTTCAAATGCCGCGATTTTGTTTTCCTACCGGCATTACATCAATAGGTCTGTTCCTTTACTTTTAAATTTTCCGAATTTTTACTAAAGGCCGTTCATTACCTCGAAAAATTCGTAAAAGAGCGTCATCGAGAGAGCACGATATTGCCTCTCTCTGAGAATCTTACGAATTTTTGCTCAACAAATTTCTTGGTATAAGAATTGGAAAAGCTGTCAGTTCAGTCACCTGACAATAAACAGTATAAAAAAAAATAAATATTAATATGGTATCAACAGGCGGCATAATAAAATTAAATGTTCTCCTCAAGATTCTTTTTTAAAATAGAGACGAAATTCTTCTTCGCCTTAAGAAGGGACAATCTCCTCCACGTAACTTTAGTGTTTTTTCCTCTTCTCGAATGATTTTAGTTCAATCAGTATCAACTCTTACACATACTCGGATTCATCAAAAAGAAGTTCGATTAATTCTGAACCACTCTCATCGCTTGGTAGATGAATCGACTAATTTTGTTAGTAAAAGCAAATTCTCCGAGTTTATCAGCACGTTTGCTCAAAAAGTTTATATTTTCCCTTACCAATCTACATTGTTCGTTTTTCATAAATAAATTAAACAAATGTACACTTTTTCTAAAAAAAATACCATCCACACATCCACAAATATGAATGACACTCATTTTTTGGTGGAGGCCACGTCGTTTATATGTGTATGCCAGGTACGTTTCCCTATAAGGCCATGACATTCAAAAATGAATGACATGAAATGTTTCATAGGAATATTACAAAAAAAATATCAAAAGTGAACAAAAGTTGTGAGTGTTTTGCAATAAAAACGTATTTGCAATGTATTTTCGTATTTTTTTGGAAAAAATTGAAGCAGTAGGCCGGAGAAATTGTCGTCATTCACATATGAACGACGAAGCCCTGTTTGAAAATTACGGTACATTTTTACCTAGTAGGCCATGACATTCATATATGTACGACACGCCTAATTGTCAAAAGTGACTTGGCAAATCAGCAACTGGCAAGTTCAGTTGTTTCCTATTTCGGTAGTTTTTCGATTTCGTGAAAGCATTTCTGGTAAATATCAATCCGCAAAAAGGTGAATAAATACTTTCTTCCGACCGTTGATTTTGATTTTTGGATTTGCAGGCTTGAATATTTGTAGAAGATGAGCAAGCGACGAAGGCTAACACGTGAGGAACTAGAGGATTTGGTAGGGCAGGAAGCTAGCGAGAACGATGACGAAAGCGAGAAGGATTTCAGCTCAGATGATTCTTATGAGGATCCCGGATGGCTTCCAGAAGAATCATTAGACGAAGAAGGAAATGATGAGGCAGAAGAGCACGATATGGGTAATATATTACATCAGCTGGAGATTGAAGAACAAAACGAAGATCTTAACGACCTTCTGGAGGACGATAACGATGAAAATATTGCAGAAGACCAGTGGACTGACTATGTCGGAAGACACAAATCTTTTCCCTTTACCGGCAAAGTGGGATTGCAACAAACGCTTTCATCAAATATTACTCCTTTAGAAGTGTTTGATCTGCTGATAGACAATGAGGTTATACAGCACATTGTCACCGAAACAAATAGATTTGCAGAGCAAAAAGTAGCAGGTAATAAAGAAATTAAACACGCCAGAATAAATGAGTGGACCAACACAGACGCTAAGGAAATGACAACATTTTTTGGATTAATGATGTGGATGGGTCTTGTAAAATTTGGTACACTTGCAGACTATTGGTCAACCGATGGCATATACAAAATGGATATACCGCGAAATGTTATGTCGCGAAATCGCTTTCAAATTTTGCTATCAATGCTCCATTTTGAAAACAACAAACAACAACAATTTTGAAAAAAAAGTTCAAAGCATTATTTTACCCCGGTGAAGACATAGTTATCGATGAGACACTCATTCCCTGGAGGGGCCGTCTAATTTTTAGGCAATACATTCCAAATAAATCCCATCGATACGGAATAAAGCTTTTCAAACTATGTTCCATTGATGGTTACACTTGGGCAATAAGAGTCTACTCTGGAAAATCTGCGTCAGGTGAAAGAGAAATCGGATTAGCAAGAAATGTATGCGTGAAGTTGACTGAAAGCCTAATCGATGAGGGAAGGTGCTTATATGTTGATAATTTTTACACAAGTTATGAATTAGCACAATACTTGTTGGAAAAACAAACCCATTGCGTTGGTACATTGCGAGCAAATAAAAAAGATATTCCGAAAGAAGTTCTTCTTGCAAACATTAAACAAGGCGAGATTGTCTCAAAAGAGGATAAGAATGGAATTGTTGTCCTAAAATGGAAGGACACCCGCGACGTGAGGGTCTTATCGACCAAACATGCTCCGATATTAGTACCTACAAGTAAAAAGCGTAAGAAGCAACCATTATCCATTATCCTCGTATGCAACGACGATTCGGAAAGGCGTAAAGTGGTATAGAAGACTTGGTGTGGAAATGCTTCTGGGAATTGCTGTTGTTAACGCATGGGTTGTGCACAAGCATATAACTAAAACCAAAATGGGTATACGCCGATTCAGAGAAATTTTGTTATCTAATCTCTTGAATATACCGCTCAATCAACGGCTGAATCGGCCCAGGTCATCTGGACGCACACATCATCTTATTCAACGAACTAACCCGGATGGCAAAAAAAGTCGTAGAAAGTGTTCCATCTGTTATGCAAAACTGAAGAAAGAGTAGGGTCGTTCAGCAGCCAGAAATAAAGGAAAAATGGTATATACGTTTTGCTATGATTGTCCTGGACGGCCGCAAATGTGCCTTCCGTGTTTCAATACAGAGCACAAGTAGCTCTTTTTTGTGGATTATTTATTCATTATTATTATTTATTATTATTTTTCTTCTAATAAACAGCTGAAGTTTAGTTTTTTGGTACTGAAATAAAATTTGTAAAAGTTGTAAAATTAGTAAAAATTTTCAGCTCTAATTTCATCCTCCGATAACAGCCACATTTTTCCAGATTAGCTCAAACCAAGCACACCGGTATGACCATCAGAGGCCAGGCTCTTTAATTCCTATTCAGTTTGTTCATAGTGTCGTGCGTTATTCAATGTCACGGCCTTATCTTGTCCATGTCCCGACATTCACATATGAATGACACGGCCATTGTGGAAACATTGTGTGTCATTCATATTTGAATGACGTGGCCTGCACGAAAGTATGTTAATATTTTTAGTAAAACGGTTAAAATACGTCCAACAATTTTCCATTTTCACCTTTAGAAATGTGTCCAAAAATGGCATGGCAGCGAATGTGTTAACGAATAATTTCAAACTTAACGGATAAAATTCTATGAACGGCGCCAGTAACTTTGCCCACAGCGGAAGTGACATATGCAAGGTGCGAGTCTGTTGGTGAGCCGAAATATTTGAAGTTACGTGACAGCTTCGAATTTCTATGTATCAATACTAGCGCGCCACGTAAAAATATAGAAACGGAAAATTGGTCGAAGTTGGGGGTGTCAGTATGATTTGTGGTTAAATATACAAACACCATAATTTATCTATAAACCTTAAGTCCTTACATGTTTTCTTTTATTTAAATGAATGCTGACCGCCGCTGACTATATTTCCTTTTATGGATTTATTTCATGGATAGATGGTGCCTTAAAACAATTTCCATTGTGAATGGATCGTATATTGGGAGGTAATGTCAAAGTGACATCTGACATATCCCCTTTTACGTTTACAAACATTTTTTTTTGTGGATTCTTTCGTTTAAAACCATTACAATACAGGAATCTCTGAGAGAAAAATTAATAAAAACTAGTTAAATAATGTCCAACATAACTGCGGCAGTAATTGCCAACCGCAACAAAAAGCATTTTCTTGGAGTTCCAGCGCCTCTGGGTTATGTGGCCGGTGTCGGTCGAGGGTAAGTGTATTCGATTAAGCCACTTCACTTTTCACATGCTTGTTCTGGTTTTAGTGCCACCGGATTTACTACACGTTCTGATATCGGTCCAGCTCGAGATGCCAACGATGTGTCTGACGACCGGCACGCTCCCCCAGCCGCAAAACGCAAGAAAAAAGAAGAAGAAGAGGAAGATGATGAGGACTTGAACGACTCGAACTACGACGAGTTCAGTGGTTATAGTGGCTCGTTGTTTTCCAAGGATCCCTATGACAAAGACGACGAGGAGGCAGATGCCATCTACGAATCGATTGACAAGCGAATGGACGAAAAGCGCAAGGAGTATCGCGATAGACGAATGAAAGAGGATTTGGAAAAGTATCGTCAAGAGCGGCCGAAGATTCAGCAACAATTCTCTGATTTGAAACGAAGTTTAGCCACAGTGACGGCGGAAGAGTGGTCAACAATCCCCGAAGTAGGTGATAGCAGGAATCGCAAGCAAAGAAACCCACGGGCGGAAAAGTTTACCCCGCTCCCTGATAGCGTGCTGTCGAGAAATTTGGGTGGAGAAGCGTCGTCTACTATCGATCCACGTTCAGGGCTATCGTCCATGGTTCCGGGAGTGACTACACCGGGAATGTTGACACCTACAGGTGATTTGGATTTGCGGAAGATTGGCCAGGCAAGGAACACACTAATGAACGTGAAGTTGTCGCAGGTTTCCGACTCTGTGGAGGGGCAGACTGTGGTAGATCCTAAGGGCTACCTCACTGACTTGCAGAGCATGATTCCAACGTACGGCGGCGACATAAATGACATTAAGAAAGCGCGCCTGCTTTTGAAGAGTGTGAGGGAGACAAATCCCAATCACCCACCGGCTTGGATTGCTTCCGCTCGTCTGGAGGAAGTCACTGGTAAGGTGCAGATGGCCCGCAATCTCATCATGCGTGGCTGTGAGATTAACCCGCAGAGTGAGGACCTCTGGCTTGAGGCAGCGCGTTTACAACCGCCCGACACTGCTAAGGCAGTGATTGCGCAGGCAGCGCGACATATTCCCACATCAGTGCGAATCTGGATAAAGGCGGCAGACTTAGAAACGGAAACCAAAGCAAAACGGCGAGTATTCCGGAAGGCTCTTGAGCACATTCCGAATTCTGTACGTCTGTGGAAGGCAGCCGTAGAGCTGGAGAATCCTGATGATGCACGGATCCTGCTCTCGCGTGCAGTGGAGTGCTGCAACACAAGTGTGGAACTTTGGTTGGCCCTCGCTCGCCTGGAGACCTACGAGAATGCGAGGAAAGTCCTCAACAAAGCTCGCGAAAACATTCCCACCGATAGGCAGATTTGGACTACAGCTGCGAAACTGGAGGAGGCAAACGGTAACATACACATGGTGGAAAAGATAATCGACAGGTCTCTGACCTCATTAACCGCGAATGGCGTCGAGATCAACCGAGAGCAGTGGTTCCAGGAGGCGATTGAAGCCGAGAAGTCTGGCGCGGTACACTGCTGCCAGTCTATTGTGAAGGCGGTAATCAGCGTCAGCGTTGAGGAGGAGGATCGAAAGCAAACTTGGATCGATGACGCAGATTTCGTAAGTATATTTCAATCTTCTACCTTATGTCACATAATTCATTTGGCTTCTTGTTTCAGTGTGCCAAAGAGAGCGCATTCGAATGCGCCAGAGCCGTGTACGCTTACGCTCTGCAGGTATTCCCTTCGAAAAAGAGCATTTGGCTACGGGCTGCCTACTTTGAGAAGAACCATGGAACGCGCGAAAGCTTGGAAGCTCTGCTACAACGTGCGGTCGCCCATTGTCCCAAATCGGAGGTTCTCTGGCTGATGGGCGCCAAGTCCAAATGGCTAGCTGGTGATGTACCCGCCGCACGTGGTATCCTTTCCCTGGCGTTCCAGGCAAATCCCAATTCCGAAGACATCTGGTTAGCTGCCGTCAAGTTAGAGTCTGAGAACTCAGAGTATGAACGTGCTCGGCGTCTGCTTGCCAAGGCCCGCGCATCGGCTCCGACTCCTCGTGTGATGATGAAGTCTGCGCGCCTGGAGTGGGCTCTTGATCGTATGGAGGAGGCCCTCCATCTGCTCGACGAGGCGGTAAAGGTGTTCCCCGATTTCCCCAAATTGTGGATGATGAAGGGACAAATTGAAGAGCAGGAGCAGAAAGTCGAATCCGCTGCGAATACCTATATTCAGGGTCTGAAGAAGTGTCCAGCATCTATTCCTCTTTGGATATTGTCTTCGTCGTTGGAAGAACGCAAGGGAACACTCACCAAAGCGCGTTCGATTTTGGAACGTGGCCGATTGAAGAATCCCAAGACTTCGCAACTCTGGCTGGAAGCTATTCAGATGGAATTACGCGCGGGACTCAAGGAAATCGCATCGACAATGATGGCTAGAGCGTTGCAGGAGTGTCCGACTGCTGGTGAACTGTGGGCCGAAGCCATTTTCATGGAAACGAAGCCCCAAAGGAAGACTAAGTCGGTGGACGCACTTAAGAAATGCGAACACGATCCACATGTGTTGTTGGCCGTTTCCAAACTATTTTGGTCCGAACACAAGTTTTCTAAGTGCCGAGACTGGTTCAATCGTACTGTAAGTAGAATCGGAGTCATATATAGTTTCCATCCAACTAATCGCCCATTTCCTCTTTCGTAGGTCAAAATCGACCCAGACTTTGGAGACGCATGGGCGTACTTTTACAAATTTGAACTCATTCATGGCACCGAGGACCAGCAAAAGGAGGTACAGGAGCGTTGTGTCGCTGCAGAGCCAAAACATGGCGAAGCATGGTGCAACGTCAGCAAGCACATCAAGAACTGGTGCTTTAAGACACCGGAAATCCTTTCAGGTGTTGTGCAGGAGCTCAGTATACCCACTTAGACTAAAATAAATGCAATCTACTTTGTTTCACAACATGTACTTTATTTCTTCGCTCAAGGGGCGCTGTTTCGAATCATGGAAGACAACTTCTCCGCTTTCTTACGAAAGTGGACGATTTTCCTTCCGACTGAGGGATTCAAGTTCTCCGGCAGTTGACCAGTCTCCTGAAACCGTTTCCACGTTGCCGTTACTCTCGAACGCAGTCGTGCTCCTCGATATATACAATAACGAACCAGTTCGCCGTCCGTCGAGATGATTGCAGACGCCCAAGCGTTAGTCTTTGGGTCAGGATTAGATGCTTTTTGAACTGGTACATGTGATATCACACAGGCTAATCCAGAACTCTATAAAGGTTGTATTTTAGTTTTGCTTTGACAAAAATATTCTTCTTGCCTGTGCTGCTTCATCTGATCTCACAAAGTGTACTCCTTCCACTGCCAGGTGACTTCTTCGACACGGAAGCTCCAAAAAACCCTCGTCATTACGAGTAAAATGGTAGTGCGTGGCGAAGATTTCTATTTTCCGCCGTTGAATGTTGTTTAAATTGTACGAGAATACCTTTGGGAGAATCTCTGCGATGAACTTGCTGCGTAGAGCCTCCGTACTATAGTCCGAATATTCGTTGTGGTAGTATGAAGTAAATTCGTTCCAGGTTTCCAGTTTATGCGCCGACATTATTCGACTTTGAGTGGTCAAGTATTCAAGGATATTGTAGTGCAGGTCCGGATATTCCCTACCTTCAGGGACCGGAAGTGACATATTGCGAAAATCTTAAATTATTTTGTGGACATTTTTATTATTTTTAGATGAACTGACAGTTTGGCGGCACAGATATGTTATCAGGTCGGGTATTTAAAAATATATTTTAATAATTTTTTTGGGCTTTGTTTTGTTAGGGTATTTTTAGAGTAGGTAATTATTTTTTACGATTATGTTTTATACACAAAATTGTTAAAAACAAAATAGGTACACACAGCATTGCATCGCTGCACAATCTTCGAATATCGAAAACCAAGCGAATATGTTGTGTTTAAGGCAGTGACAGTCATAGACAAGTCATACTGATGTGGTATTCGATTGGGCGCTTTTAGAACACTTTTTTGCTCTAGGCCACTTTTCATGTTCGTTTGGTACGAAAAAAGTAAACTTTTTCCAATTTCAGAGCACTTTTGCGAATATGGATTTTTTCTCAGATTTATACTTCAGATTTACCAATAAACGTGCGTTTGAGTTTGACAGTGGAGTTTGTTTACGTTTTCGTGAAATTTTTCAACTGAAATGAAACGCATTGCATCGGGTGGATCTATTTTTGTTCATTATTTATGTACAAAGGTTTAGAAATCAATCTGAGCGAGCATTTTGAATGTTTTCATATAAAATTTAACCAGTGAATGAAAAACGCTTTAATAAGTGTCGAAGGCTACACGCACACATATTACAATCGCACGAAATCCGAACAAAGAAAAGAGCAAGTGGCGTTTTTATGTTCGCTTATCTGAAATCTGAAACCTGAGAGCGAACAAGCCCAATCGACTACCACATGAGACCCCCAAACTCGCAATCCTCTTGCCGCTGGCCCCCTCAAATTTGTCTATCGCCTGAAGAGTTTGGTGTGAGTGAACCATATCTAATGGCGCAATTATGCTATAACTCAGCTTCTTAGGCCTAATACGATTCGAATTATTTTTCACCTGACAGAGGATTGATTACAAAGGGCAAATTGGTTTTAAGATATAATAGGGATTAACGTGCACAGACCTCAAATTGAATGCAGAAAGCTCGAAATATCTCATTTTGACTAAATTCCTTTTTCAGAAGGTAAATGGGTACATACATAATTGAATTTTTTTGGGTAAAAACCTTTGGGTAAAACCAACCTTTCGAGCCTTTTAACCATAGATTTGTCCCTGTTCACCCGTAGCCGATCCATTCAATCAGTCAGTTTCTAAAATTCGATTTGCCACATCTTTTTGAAATATTAATACCTACGAACCTTCTGCCAACTCCAAGCGTATTGTTTGGCATCGACAATCCTCTTAAATACCAAAACCTCATACAAAATGATGTACGCCCTCAATAAAAGTAAATTACTTCGTCTATTCATTTTCGCAGATCAATCAATGCCACCTCGTTGCATAAGGCTACTCCCTATATAGGTACTCTTCATCAATAAAAAGGTAAGAAAATGGATCTTAATCTTTACCCCAGTTCATAAGATTATATTCTTGATATCCACTAAAGCGTTACTTCACTCCCGGCAACGCGCCAGTGATTGATTGTTCTGTGTACACATGTTGAGCTGCAATTTTCACTTGTGAAGTGAAAAATTCACTACTTTTGGTGATATCAAATTTGTGTAAGAGAAATGATTCCGCTGCTTCAAAACTAAAATTGATGACTTTTCACGACCTCGGCGAAAAGTCTTTGCGAGCTGGTTTCGCAGTATTTTGATAAATTTCCCCCTAACTTCTAGGGAAACTAATGATGGCGAGTGTTGCCTTTGAGCATGACGACTCTACTGTGTACACATGTTGAGCTGCAACTGTAACCAGGCACTTCGAGACACATAAATTAGGTACCCACCTAAAATGAATCGCTAATTTGCCACCAGTTGTGAGTAGTTTCCGTTTGGTCTCGTTAACACAAATTGGCGTCAAAAACAAATTGGAAATTCAAATTACCACTCGCAGACAAATTTGGACTGTTATATTAAGGAGTGATTGTTATTTGAGTATTGAGTGTGCATATAGGTGTAAGGGTGTAAAAAGAAGGTAGTAATTTGTGTAACCAAGACGTGTCAAATATAAGCGAGCAAAGAATATGCATGCAGTTCCTCTTTGTTTATGAATATTCATGCAGAGGTTTTGTAAGGTATCCTGCGGTAAATAACTACAGTAAGAATACACAAGTCCTCGAAAATTATGTGATTTACGTGTCATCAATTATGTTGGCTATGAATGAAGTCAGTCACAACAGCACATAAACAGTCTCCGTGTCTAATTCAAATGGTTAGCTGGAGGGATACTCTTCGGTAGGCATTCTTTCAATTGATTTTTCTGTAGAAACTTTTCGATAGGTGTGGTTTGCATGAAATGCTAGGAACACTTATCTAACCAGAAGGAAAGTGAACTTAATAAAATATGTTGTGTTTCCTGAGCTTTGATTTTTCCATAGTTTCTGGTTCGGGCTTCGGGCACTAGACATTCGAAAGGCAATTTAAATGGCTTGCTAAAATAAGTTTTTCCACATCGTCCTATCTATATAATTCTGAAAATGGTTTTGAAATAGATTGATACAAAGTTCTAAGTTATGTTATTGGCGATGTTATAAAGTAGGTAATTTCTTTCTTTTGGGGAGTTTTCCGGTGCGTTTTTGAGTGCTTTTTTAGGCGTTTTTGCAGTTCTTTTTTGAAAGTGGGAATTTGGGGCGTTTTTTTTTTTGTAATTTTTAGATCGGTTTGGCTGCGATTTTCTGGACGCTTGTTAAAGTGTTTTCGAAACGTTAGTGGTTAGTGTGTTGTACTGCTGAGCGAGGGGTCTCAGGTTCGTATCCCGAAAAAACCCGAATTCCAGCTCAAGGCTTTTTTCACTGCGCCAACTCTCGCGAACGTTTGGCAATCTTCCGAGAGTATAACTGTCATGAAGGAGCTTCTCATTAGCCCTTTGGATTCGGCATAAGATTGTAGATCCCTTCCATTCGTCCCGAAAATGAAAAACTCACACAAAACGAATGGTTGTGAAGCTAGGCCTAGGGTCCCCTCGGAACTGTTGCGCCAGTTATTTATTTATTCTATTCGATTCACTTTAAGTACACTAAATTCTGTCTTTACACAAATTTAATTTATCACGAATCGATGGAAAAATTTGATTCTCTTCTTACACGAGGGATGATGTCGCTAAGACAGACCCCAAAGCACACCGTAGCTCCTCAGCGAAGAAGGTACCAAAGAAGGAACATCGGGAGACCGACAATAAGACGGGCCCGAGTGGAATCCAGAGGAGGCCTATCGCTGAGAGGCTTGGTAACAAAGAGCCTCGAAGAGGTTGAGGTCGCCAGAGGACGCCCCCAACATTCCGAAGAAGGTGAAGCGGAGCGAGACGAGCACAGGCAGCCCCAAAGGGACTACCATGTGCGGAAAAGGCAAGAACGGGAAATACAACGAGGTGACCAGAAATCCGCTGCAGGTAGCTGTAGTGGACTCGAGGAAACCAAGTGGCCAGTACCCGGTGGAATGTGGCAAGATAATCGAGAATGCACTAGGTGCAGAGATTATCTCCCACATCCGGGCGAAGACTGGCACAGTAGCCCCCGCTTACCGCAAGATGCGTTGGTACAAAGGCATCACCTACATCGATTGCAAGGACCAGGCATCAAACGACTTTGCCAAGACGGTGTTAAACGGAGCTCAACTATGGGAGGGAGCTATACTCAAAGCTGTACCCATAGAGGAAGTCCCCGTAAAGGCAAAGGGTAGAATATCTATCCCAGAGATAGGGGTAAAACGCGAGGAGATCCTTAGCGTTCTGCAGGCACAAAATCCCCAGATTCCGATGAGGGATTGGGAAATTGTGTCCGAGGAGGAGCCGAAGAATGGTGCAAGAGGGTACATCATCATATTTGATGAGTCTCCTGCAACATTGAAAAAAAAACATGCAGATGTTACCCTCAAGCTCCTAAAGCGGACTGCCGAAAGCAGAAAGGCGCCTGAGACTGTGGAGGAGGCGGCCAGAAATGAGGGTAGTCCAAATAAACTTACATCACAGTAAGGTGGCCTCAGGCAACCTGAGGCTGTTTCTTGAGGAGGAGCAGCTAGATCTGGCCCTAATCCAAGAACCATGGATCAATAAGGATCAGGTGATGGGATTAGGGTCGTCTAAATATGATGTACTTTATGTCAATAACAAAGGTAAGGTAAGATCGTGTATTGTGGTGAAAAAAGAACTATACACTCACTAATACTGGTTCATTTCAGCACAGGTGATGTTACGGTAGCAGAGGTCAGAAGCAAGGTTGAGAGCTGCAGAGTGGCGTCCGTATGCATGTCGAACGAGGATAACATATCAGTACCACCCGAACCGGTAAAGGCACTAATAACAGCGTCGGAAAAAGGTAAGAAAAACTTAGTCTTAGGATGTGATGCTAACGCCCATCATAATATTATTTGGGGTAGCTCAGACATTAATGCTAGAGGTGAGGCTTTGTTTGATTATCTTCTTTGCTCCAATCTGTTTGTCTGTAATCGGGGAAATGATCCCACTTTCATTACTGCAAACAGAAGGGAAGTTCTAGATGTAACCCTTGCATCCCAAAATAATTCTGTCCAAGTTGCAAATTGGAGAGTGTCCAGCAAGGCATCACCATCGGATCACTGCTGGATACTCTTCGACCTGCAAATGGTCTCTCAGGGTAAGAAACAGTTCAGAAATCCTAAAAGGGCGAACTGGGTAAAATTCAAAGATGAAGTACAGAGTTATAGGAACCTCTGCGCGGTAAAGGATCTCACATCTGCTGAAGAGGTAGACGTTGCAGTCGAATCCTTAACAGATGTGCTCTCCAGATCTTTTGTAAAATCCTGTCCAAAAAGTAGATCTAGTGGGAAGAAACGCTCTCCCTGGTGGAGTCCCAAGATCGCGGAACTAATACGAAGCTCAAGGTCTAGATGGAATCTCGCAAAAGAGGGACATATCGAGTGGTCAACATACAGGGAGAGCGTCAGAATCCTGAAAAAAGAGATCAGATTCGCAAAGCAAAACTCCTGGAGAACTTTCTGCGAATCAGTTGAATCTACAACAGAAGCATCTAGGTTGAGGAAAGTCCTCTCAAAGGCACCGACGCCGATATCTTCGCTAAGAAGGAGCGACGGAAGCTGGACCGAATCACACATTGAGACGCTGGAAATACTAACGGAAACTCACTTCCCAGGATGCACGGATGTGTCTGACGGCTACGATGTAGTAGCACCAGGCACAAGGGAGGGAATGGAGGAAGCAACAATCGCCGAGATAATAGACGAGAAGAAAATAGCCTGGGCTTTGCCCCCTCCAAAGCACCTGGAATAGATAATATTCGACCCATAATGCTACAAAAGTCAGAGGAAGTTATTATTCCATGGCTAAATTGCATTTACACGGACTGTTTAAGGCTATGCTACGTTCCTAGGGCATGGCGAGAGGTACGTGTGATTTTCATCCCAAAAGCAGGGAAGGCTAGTCACACCACAGCCAAGGACTATAGACCAATAAGTCTGTCGTCATTCATGCTAAAAACAATGGAACGATTAATTGATCTGTACGTACGGCAAGTGATCGGCGATAACTACCTATCAAAATCACAACATGCGTACATGAAAAACAGATCTGTTGACACGGCGCTACATAGGGTAGTATCGGTAGTGGAAGAATCACTACAACACAAAGAGTACACACTGAGTGCGTTCCTAGACATCGAGGGGGCCTTCAATAACATCAAAGCTGACGCTATTTTAAGCAGCTTACGAGGAGCCCATCTAAATAGCAGTCTATGCGACTGGATTGGACTCATGCTAGGCACATGGAGGATCAAGTCACAGCTAGGGGACGTGAGCACTGAACGAAGGGTCAGTAGGGGGACACCTCAAGGTGGTGTCATCTCACCACTCATATGGCTCCATATAGTTGATGAACTGCTAAAAATACTGGAAAAGGAAGGTTTCATTGTGAGCGCATACGCAGACGATGTCGTCATTCTGGTTCCAGGCAAATTCACCTCAGTTCTTAGCGAAAGACTCAGCTACGCACTCCTGGGTCGCAGGTCGCGGACTTGGAGTGAATCCATCGCAGACGGAAATTCTACTGTTTACGAGAAGAAGGACGATCCCCGCCTTCAATCCCCCAAGGATGGGCGGGGTGGATCTGGAAATTTCAAAAACAGCGAGATATCTGGGAGTAATCCTTGACTCCAAACTCAGTTGGAAGGAAAACATAGAGGATCGCATTAAAAAAGCATACGTGGCACTATATGCCTGCAGAAGAGCATTCGGCAATACATGGGGATTCAGGCCGCATGTGGTGCACTGGCTGGGTCCTTACGGACCACTCCTACCGCAGCTATGGAGGTGATGCTAAACCTCACCCCTCTGGACATCTACTGCAGCAGCAAGGCGGTCAAAACCGCGATCAGGCTGAGGGAAGCTGGACTGTGGTCATCGAAACCTTATGGTCACGCCTCCATTGAAAGCCAATGGACAATGGCCAACGGACTACATACCCTCCACCCTCGCTTTTGAAAGGAGATTCAATACTAGAATTCCCAACAGAAGCGAGTGGGAGAACAACGCAGTTACGGACGAAGAGGAGCTAGCCCTCTACACCGACGGCTCCAAGATGGACATCGGTACAGGCGCGGGCATCTCAAGCGAAGCTCTGGACCTGCGTGAATCATTCCGAATCAGCGATGATTGCAGTGTCTTTCAAGCGGAAATAGCCGCTATTACCCAAGCGGCGAAGGACATAAGGAGACGTCACATTGTCGGTAAACAAATCACTATTTACTCTGACAGCCAAGCGGCTATAAAAGCCATGGAGTCAGTCATGGTGAAGTCAAGGGCAGTAAGTTACTACAAGAAATATCTGGACGAAATATCAAAAGCCAACGTGGTGACCCTATGCTGGGTACCAGGGCATATGGATATTCCAGGAAATGAACAAGCGGATGAGCTTGCAAGAAACGGGTCAAATATACATAAATCCATGGCCCTAAAATCAATAAGAACTCCGCTAAGCACGCACATGATCCTGCTTCTCATCGAGATCACGAATCATGATCTGAAAATTATTTCTACTATTTCCGACTAGGTTTCTTGTTTTATTTTTAAATGTTGGTGTGCCTGTAAACGATAGCCACACAATCACGTTGCCAGACTGAAAAATGGAACACAAAAAATCTATTGATTTATTTCGTATTCGAATAAACTCCCTGTACGTATTCCGAGTTATGTTGTTTTTTCTCGTTCTATAAAGGTATGTCCAGACCAGCCGAACATTTGATAAACTATGAAATACCTACATGTTTTTCGATTATTATTTCTTTTTAAATAAAATAAAAATGCCCAGAAAAGCTTTGAATACCTAATGAGAAAGTGATTCATTAAATACGATTATTTCAATTAAATCGCGTGTCGCGTGATTGCCAAGACCAAAATTACAAAAATAAAAACGTTACTTTTTAAAAACTTCTTCTAGTCCAAAACAGGATAACGTTGAAACATTTCATAAACCTTTACCCCCGTATTAATAAACAAATATGGAAAAAAATATGCTAGTAGACGTCAGATAGCATACAAAAATTTTACGTAACTGATGAGTAACGAGTTGATAACTTTTACGCAGTGTTTATTAATACGGGGGTTAATAAATAAATTTCAGAAATCTTTTAGAAATGTTTATAAAATCTATCCGATTTGCTTCAGAAACATTTCATAAACATTTCTGAAATGTTTCGGTGGTCTGGATACAACTTAATATGGCAAGATAAACTCAAGCGGCAGCAGCAAATATTGTTCATGTGTTGCATATTTGAACATAAAATACTAAATTTGTTTCACAAAAATATATTTGAAAAGAAAAATTATGCAAATTTGATTCAAATATGGTAACACCCCCGACATTCCAAGTGAAATGACATGTGCCTTGTGTGACGTCACGTTGAGAAGAATAATTTGCAAGATGGCTGGTGGCAATATGAAGTTTGAAATACCCTGTATTATCTGTTTTGCTTTTGAAAGCAACTGTTGCCACAATTCCAAAATTAAACTTTTCAATGATCCGTTCTGTTTTATTTTCGTTATCTGATCCGAATCAGATCACGCTGATAATAAAAAACAGCTATTATGTCCAATGTCGTATCTTTTTTTACACTTTTTTATTTGGGAACGTATCTATCGTGAAAGAACAGAATTGCGTGTATTGCGTTTTATACGGCAATTTTTATTGCTTTCTTTGGATTCGTTTTTGATGCATTTTTCGGTGCATTATTTTAAGCCATTGTAGGTAGGTGTGTTTTGATGCGCTTTGGGGTCGTTCTTCGGTTCGCTTGGATGCAAATTTCTCAGCTTTATTTGGAACGACTTCGGGTGCATTTTCGGTGGGTTGTTTTGGCGATTGATGCGAAAAGTTTTTGTAAGTTTTCGGGTCTTTCAATAAACTTTTTTGTGACGTTTTAGGTGCGTATTTCGTGCCGTTAAACACCATTCAGGTAGCTTCTGTTCAGGTAGCTTTAAATGCCCTTATTCTTACGCGTCCCTTCATTCTGAACAATATTTCAACCGTAGCGTCATCAAAAGCGAAAAAAACATAGTTTACTTGAAAATACTGTATCCTTTCACATTAAGATTATTATTGAGGTCCACACCACATCACAGCATAAACATTTTATTACAAAAGTCGATGCCATCAACCAGATGAAAAGACATAAAATCTCTACCGACAAACAGTAGAAAATCAATATTAGGTATCTCATATACAACTAGGGATAAGTAGATCACGATGCATCGTCTAGAAAACTAACATGTGATGAGGTCATTCTTGTTCTGCATATATGTATACGAGGAGTAACCGTTAAGCTAATAGGCAAATTCGGATTTGACGTTGAACTCTTTGTATACCGAGGGTAACCACAGTAATCTACCCCATAACTTTGTCCATGAATACATCCAACTCAATCCCATATACCTCCCGTATGGGTGAAACTTCCAAAGTCCTCTGGTGGATGGCATTCAGTCTGTACTCGTATACATGAATGGCGAGGTGTGCGCATCAATTTCCTAAATTAGTTAAATCTGTGAAATCTTTCATAGAATAAGCAAACATGCTGCCGCTTGTCAAAATCATATATGTAGGTAGGTAGGTATCCAAATATGATAATGGAATACACAATACAAATATACGAGATGCTTCTAATCTATAGCTCTTGTGTGTAATCACGTTTTTCCTTCGTTGGCTGTTAAAACGACAACCGCGACACAGGAGACAAAGACGAAATTGCGAAGAGTTAAAATTAAATTTGCATGATACTGGAAATGCGAAACGCGAAAGTTGGGTGCGTTTCGGGAGATTAAGATAGATTTCTGTTTTTTTTTGGCAGGGGCTAGGGAAATTCTTTGGACTTACCCTTTATTTACATATAAGGATCAAAAGTCTGTCAATCAACCTTTTTTTCTAAACAGCTTCAATAATGTCGAGAGAGTCGCGTTGGGTGGAATGAGGAGAAAGAGGAAGTAGGTATTACATAAGTTTCTTTTACGGTATTCTGTGTTTCATTGAGAATAAAAATGCGCACTGCCAGGTCAATTCTTAACACGACAGAAGTGTCCGGAATTACCCTGAACCCAGGAACACAGACTCATTTATTAGAAACAAATTTTTCGCTATGTGATCCGAAATTATACTATAGCGTGCAAAATGTAAACTTAAATTCAAATATGTATATTGACGTGGCCTATTAAAACATTCATAGTTACTTTAGAAAACAAAAAAAGTAGCAACGGAAAACCAAATCTCACTATGGTGTCTATCACTATTACAAAAGTGCCCCAACGAATTTCATTCAAAAGAGCAATTCTGAAAATAAATACTTCGAAACTAAAGCAAATGTGGTTTTCCATTGGGACAAAAAATCAATATTTTTCTTTTTATTTAAATCACCTTTCATGTTCCATTGGGAAAAAATCATTTTTTTTTTTGATTCGGTTCACTTTTTGCAGATCTTGATATTTTTTCAGATTTACACATACTGATACTAATAGCAATATATGTACTATACAGCTTTTTTACGTCATTTTAAGATGTTTGTTTTAAAAAAAATGCACAGGTTTCGTGAAAATGAAAATAAATAAATAAATAGGTATTTAATTTTCGAGGAATTATTATCTCCTTCGTCTTCCTCGCCATCTGAAGACTACGAATCCCTAAAACTACTCCATACAACAGGGGAAATATTTTTCAAGTCGATTTGTGATTTTTCCAAAATGCAAAATGCTGATATTGATTATTGCTGCGTAATAACCCAATAATCCATTAACAAAAGCAGATCAATACCGTTGCATGTTCCATGAGCCGCGTAAAATCTGAGATCTGAAAAAAATATCTGGTGGTCCCAATGGAAAACGACATAAGTTCTGTTTTGCTTTCGAAATAGAATGTTCATTTGATATCTGCCCTACTTCAGGTTGCTATAATGCGCTGCAATTTATTTGATTCAAATGTATTTTTATTGGCCGCAAGATGACGTAATCAACAATAAAAATTATTAATAAGTTTCAAAAAAATTAAGTAAGTACTAAGAGTAAAATCGTAGCTAACAACGTTTTACTCCAAAGCTTACAATTATCCACCACCATTCATTCCACAACGCATGCCAAAATCATTTTTTTTACACAAACCCACTCCAATTTATTTACTAATCTGAGACACTTTACAGACAATTGTGTTGACATCATCGAGTTACCCAATTTTACAAAGTTAAACACATTCTCATTCAAATCGTTTCAAGTGATGTGCAATCAAAAAACGTCCCTAAAGGGAAACCCTATAATCGAAGACAATGAATTCCCATAAGTGGATATCTTTGAATATGCCAAAAACTCAGCAGAAAACAGTAACAGTATCCTTGTTTGAAAATAAATTCACATTACAACCAGAATTCTGGTTATCCTCCCAAAGGAGTCACAAATCTGAATTTAATATATTTCGTTATCCAATATTTCCTTTCATGTGTAGGTATGTCTTTATGCGTTCTTTCAACGAAAACATCTCGATTTAATTTGTTGGCAAATTGTTTACTCCACATCTGGTCTAGTGCGCTATATATCTTCCCTCATTAGAATGACTCAGAATTGGGCCCGAAAGTCATTGAAATGAAATGAATAGAAGGACGGATAGGTTTTCGTCTGCAAGGCCTAATACGAGTATGTGTGTGGAATTTTATCTTGCAAAAAGTTAATGTGTTTGTTTCGTATATCACATATCAAGGCTTTCCATCAACTAAAAGGGTTGTCCTTCAGTCTTGAATCTATAATTGTTGTCTATAAATCCAGAGTCTACATTCTTAACCTATATAGATATGCAAGTACTCGTACTCGTGCTTGTATCTGTATGTTAAGAAAGAAAATGTGCAGCCTTGGCATGTGCTTAGCATCTCTACGAACTCAAAGCTCGTACGGGGAGTAAAGTGGCCGGAAAAGAAGGATGCAATACGTGCTTGGAATCCTTTGACGTATTTGTTGAGGTCCACAGCAAGTAGTGATGGCGTCTGTAACTTCGCGGCAATTGTGGTTGGCCATATATTCAATCGATTTTCATTTTGAATAAAAAATAATGTTTCCTCTCTTTGGTATATTTAAAGGACGAACAGTTTTTCAAACGAGTGGGCTTTAAGTAGTTCCATAAAGTTTGGTCGCTTCAAGAAGACCTTAACTACGGTATAGGGTATGCTTCACACACGACAGTCTGTCGGGAGTTCCGGCAATTAAAATGCATTCTGTCGTGCGATACTGAAGGCAACTCTCGCTTCCTTTCAAATTATTTCCCTTCCACAGCTGTGCCGTGCACGTAGCCCAAATATTTACCAAAACATGCTGCACTATAAAGTTCAATTAATTCAAAACAAACAACTTGATCCTTTCGTTTGCAACACTATAAAGTGTGTAATTTGCACGTGCCCACTTAGTTCCTTGTATACGTATACCAGCAAATATATAATTGAAAGTGCTTATCATCAATTGAATGCCACCTCATTGAATGCCGGTAAGCTGCAGCAAGTGTTTAAGTGCATGGGTAACGGAATGAGGACATGGACAAACACCTACTCCTCGTACACGGGAAGAAACACCTTCGACCTGTTTGCTTTAGTGTTCTGTCCTTGGAAAGATTGTTTTTTTTTTTTTTTTGGAGTAAATGGAATCCTGAAATCGTGTTGCAATTCCATGCAATTGGGATGTTCTCTTGGGAAAGTCACGTTCAATGTAGGGTTACATGCACTTGTGTATCGCGTTTGGATGCGCGAGTGTGTTCATAGCTTGCTGATGACATAATTCTACTCAGTTTTGTTGGGAAGGGAAGTGAACATTTTCATTCATGGGTTTTGCAAATAGAAATTGAATTAGAAGCCAAACAGATGAAGCGATTTATTTCGAGTTTCATATCTAGGGTCAATAGATGAAGTTAGAACGCTAACGGTACATAAAATCGTAATATGGGCGCTGGACTTCTACGAAAAGGCCTCCGAATTAAACTGTTATTAAATAATATTCCGCTAAATGACTCTGGCTTGCTTTGTTCTTTGTTCTTGTAGACTCACCTTCTTTTCCAAACATTTAACCTATGCAAATTGAGAACGATTTTTTAATCCTTACCTATTTGTGTAATGCCTTCCTAACACGACAAGACTTATTGACCAAATAATTTTGGCATAGTTAATACTTCTGGTTCACGAAAACAATTTCCGTGACCACATAAATTTTGACAACTTCCATCAACCACGCATATGCAATTTACCTTTTGCGATGAAAGAAAAATAATTAAGACATCCTGTCACGACAATTTCTGTGGTCATAATCGCCAAGAAAAATGTCAACCACTTGTGACTCAAGCAGTAATCCTCGTAAACAAATGGGATAATGTATATGAACTTTTCGGGAATGCAAGGAAATATTACATAAGTAACCAAAAGACTTGAATGTAAATTGACAAACGGAAAAGGACATACGAGAATTTGCAATCGATGCAATTAAATGGAGAACTAAATACGATGAGCTGCTTGTAAGACAACTCGAAGAGAATATTCTCGTAAACTGTGTACACTATATACACCAATAAATTGTAGTATTATTGGAGTGTTTGGGCCATATCCTGTGTAAATTTACAAGATGATTAACAAATATTTGTAGATTTAGGCATCAAGTCCTGTGGCACTACACTAACTGCCTTAAGTGAATTTGTGTACAGTTTTCGGACTGACATTGCTTTTGTTTACATGTGTGGTATATTGGACAGAGATGTAAGGCTAATATTAAATAGTTGGCATTACGCAAAATCAAACAAGACTTGTTGAATACCCTATTCACACCGCACCGTCAAAAGCTCGTTTAGTAAGTCGCTTCTGATTGGCTGAAATCGGTCCTATGAGCAGCTGTTTCAGTTGACGTTTATGGAGGGGTAGCCAAGAAATTCGTGACTGAGTTGTTGGCAGTTCGCATATGTGGCTGACGTAGAAAAAGTGACGTTCCCGAGCAATCTAGTTTTTGAGTTCTGGCTACATCTCATTCAGAGCCAGACCAATCTAGTCGACTTAAGAAAACTAGATTCTTGAATGTACCCATTTACACCGAACACCAACTAGTTTCCGTTTGACGCTTCAATCAGCTGTGAGACACTAGTCGTGAAACTTCTGTGTAAACTAATTTGGTTACAAATTTCGACCGCATTAATTAAAAAATAAAATGAATTCATTGCATTTGAAAATAATATTATCCCATAATGTGGAAACTGATTTTAAGTTGTGAGCTTTGACCTTTGTTCGGTCAGCTGTTCTGTTGAATTTTGCAAAAGGTGTATCTGTTTCAACACTTCAACGATTGGAAGTCGTATTCGTGGTGTTTTCGTGGAAAACGACTGAAACAACTCATATTAAAAACTGAAATATATATGGGGCAACTTCTGTTTTTGATAAAGTTCTCGACGAATTTCGAGTGTTTTCGTAAAAACCCAGTTTTTGACTCGGTGTGAATAGGGTACAAGGGTTTGATTGTGAAAAATTTGTTTTGATATATTTTTATGCTATATTAAATACCCACTCTACTGAAAACAAGACAGCAAAAAGACTGGATACTAATATATACCAAGAATAACTCAATTGGTAATCCTAGAATCCTAGAATAACTAGATTGGTAATCCTAGTTTAAGGTGCCTGTTGTTGGAGGTACCGTATGTGAACACAGATCGGGATTTTACTATGAGGCTTAAAACTTAGTACAAAGATGTGATAGTAAGCATTACTTGGTTTTTAAAGTTTCCTCAAATGGGGTTTTCGAGATATGACCACTTTTTAAAAGGACAGGGTTTTTGGTTATTCAAATGGAAAATTAAGGTTGTATTTTGGTCGAAATTTTCAATTGAACATAAAAAAAAATTAAAATGCCTTTTTGTCGAAAAGTTATTGCACGATAATTTGGAGAGAAACTGAGTTTGCAATAACTTTTCGAAAAAAAAAGGCATTTTAATTTTATTTTATGAAACTGAGTTTGCTACCAAGTTAGAAATGACCACCTTACCTTAGGAATGCATTTTTGTTTGTTTGTTCAGTCGCTCTTCATCTTCAGCATCCATGGTGATCAGACGACTTTGATAGTGAGGCAGTGAAAGCGAGAGAAAGTGTAAAAGTAGTGTTTTTGGACAACGAGATCCAATAAGCCATTTGGCTCAGTGGAGCGTAGCATCGGCTCTGACGCAAGAGGAGTCCGGTTCGAGTCCCAGTGGGGGAAAACTTTTTTAATTAATAAATTAAATAAAAACAAAAAAGAGAAGTGGAGTGCCGCAAGGCAATCAGGCGATGTACACTGGCCAGCCAAAGGTCCCGCAAAGAGATGCCCCGTTGCCAAAGCGATTGACAAAACAAAAACATGGTTAAATTGCAGCAAGTGGGAGCTGAAAGCATAAAAACAACAACAACAGAAGCAGAAGTACTACCATCAACAAGTGCAGCCTGCACTAACAACTAAGAGGGCAGCAATTGCAGCACCAATGATACCAGCAGAGGTACAGTCGCTGGATTTAACAAAAGTGGAAAAGAGGCGATGAAAGCTGAAACCCACACCGAATTTGTCAGCCAAGAGGAAGACAAAGCAAATTCGTCAGAGGCCGAGTCAGACGATGATGATGCCCTCAGCTACTCTTACGAGTCCGAAGGGGGCGAGGGTCGGTACGTGGGCGAAGGTAATTCGTTCCAAGAGTTACTGGACGCCGTTGAAGATGAAGAACAACAACAACCACAAGACGACAAAGAAGAAGACGAGGAAGCCCAGCTCGATCGTCTCATCAAAGAGCTCCTCGCTAAGAGGGAAAAATTGCGCCAGCAAAAGATGCTTCAGCAACAACAAAAGCTGAAGCAAATTCAGGCTGAGCAGCAACAGCACAAGCAAAAACAAAAACTGCTGAAGCAGCAGCAACAACAAGCACAGCTGCAGCAACAACAAGAGCAACAGCAAAAACAAACAAAAATGCAGCAGCAACAACAACAACAACAACAACAACAACAACAACAACAACAACAACAACAACAACAACAACAACAACAACAACAGAAAAAGCAGCCGGCACAGAAACAGCCGCTGTCACCGCAACAACAACAGCAGCAGAAACAGCAGCAGCAGCAACAACAGCAACAACAACAGAAACAGAAGCAGCAACAACAGACGAAGAAAGTAAAAACACCACCAATAAATGTTAGTTATTTAGATATAAGTGATAGTATTAGGTTATGTAGGCTAGTTACTAAGGATTTCTATATTAAAAGGCTAAACGCCACCAAACATATTATCATGTGCACAAATATGGAGGAGCACAAAAAAGTACGCGCCGCTCTGGAGAAAGCTGAAACCGAGTATTTCACTTATACTCCAAAAGGAGAAAAACGGCAAACGGTGCTGCTTAAGGGAATCGACCCAAATATTAAAATAGAGGAGCTTGAAAAGGAGCTCAAGAATTATGAGTGCGACGACCTTAAGTTCGTGGGGGTCAAGCCGTTTTCCTCGCCTGCGGACAGGGGTGGTAGCCGCAAATTACCATTCTTTTTGGTGCAACTAACACTCGACAGCAAAATCGATAGTTTGAAAAGGATCAGATTCCTGTACTATCATGCAGTACGTTGGGAAAAATTGAAAAGGTCAGATCGCTACTTTTGGTTAGCGAAACTAAGCTAACCCCGAAGCGAAAATTAGGCTATAGAAATTACCATGTAGTTAGAAGAGACCGGCCCCTCTCCACACAAGGAGGTGGGGTCGCTATCTTAATACGTAAAGGCTTGCGCCATAGGGTCGTATATAGCGAGGACGTGCGAAGGTTCCAGGTGCTGGAAGCATGCATCGTATGCATTCCCGTCAATAGCCAGAGGCGGGTGTATGTGGTGTCGCTTTATGCACCTGAATCTCCTCAACGCATTGAATTTTTGAATGAGATCGAGACGCTTTTGCGTTGCTTACAGCTTCAATGGGAAGATAATTATTACTTTTTGGGCGGAGACCTCAACGCTAAACATGCGGCATGGGGAAATGATATTCCGAACCCTAGGGGCAACCAGTTTTACGACTGGTGGCGTCATAATATGATTGAGTACAAACTCGAATTGTACGCGACGGATATCCCGTCTTTCCCTAGAGATGGTTCTTTCTTTGACTTGGCGCTAGTTGACGATAGACTAGAACTAACGAACACTGATCTAAGCACGCGGAACTGTTTACGAGCGGTTGAGTACGATAGTGATCACTACGGACTTGCCGCCGTAATACGGATCCCGAACGAGCAATCGCAGCTGGAGCAGTACGACCAAGTGCGTTCCTTCGATTACCGAAGAGCGCAGTGGTCGCGCTTCTCCAGAGTCCTAAAGCGCGAGATACGCTCATGCGAGATCGACCCACCGACAAATAGGAACTTAACGAACGATGAGATCGACAGTCAATTACGGCAAATGAATGTCGTCGTCAAACAGACAATGGAGCGGACTATCCCTCGGGTAGGACGTTCCACCGACGAAGAACAAACTGAAAAGTATCGAAACGCGACAATCGATGCTCTGTACAGACACAAAAGTAGACTGCTCTCGAGGCTGAAACGGCTACACAGACAGTTTACCGACAGGAACGATCCCGAGTTAAGGACACTGAAGACGATGATCAAAAACTTGAAACAGTTGATCACCGAGAATTACAGAAAATCTGTAAGTTTGAATTGGGGCAATAAAATTCGGGCGATAAAATCCAGTTGTCCGAATATGTTCCCACAAATAAATAAACTGTTCAGGCGGAAAGATCATTTCATGTGTCCGAATACCTCGGACGAACGAGAACAGACAGACACTACTGACTGCTGGCATAAGTCCGGAAAGTGCTGACTCGAACGACGGTTTTTTCGTGGTCGAGGACCCGCAGGAGAGGGTGGATTTGATTGGAGCTTTCTTTGAGGCTGTGTATAGGGTGAACAATCCTGTTCGCTGTAATCGCGACCTCGAGGAGAGGGCCTTTCTTAACCACTTTTATCTGCGGACCGAAATCCAAAATTGGTGATCCGAGAACAACGGTTTCACCGTGTTCAATGACGACAACCGTGCAAATGGCACAATCGCCGATGTAAGTTCTCATCTGTTCGTGAGAAAAGTGATGAACTCCGGTGCATCTTCGAGTCACTGAAGAACAAAAAGTCGGCGGGTGTCCCAAACGTCGTATTAAGACACCTGCCGCTAGAAGCGATAGATATCTTCGCCACGCTATTTAACAATGCGCTGAATAATGCATATTATCCGGCGCAGTGGAAAATAGCGGTGGTACACCCTATCCCGAAAAAGGATAAAGATAGGACAAACCCTTCGGTCAATTAGTTTGCTCCCGAATGTTAGCAAGGTATTCGAGAAAGTCGTCAAAAGATCTCTTTGGAAAATAAGATAATTCCGGAGAATCAGTTTGGGTTTAGAGCGGGGCACGACACTATTCATGCCGCGTCGAAACTGGTCTCCGACATTCAATGGAACAAAAGCAAGAACCAATGCACGGGTGCCTTCCTATTCGACTTTGAGAAGGCCTTCGATACCGTATGGTTGGAGGGGCTCTTCTTTAAGCTGACCACAATGGGCATGCAAAAACCCTTGCTGTATATGACTTATGATATGCTTGTGGGAAAGAAGTTCGTTGTCAAAGTTGGCAATGTGACTTCGAGCTGGGCTTTCGAAATTAAAAACGGCTTACGCAGTGAATTCTCCGATCGGAGAGATTGCTCACCACCCTGATTATAGGTAATTTAGATTAAGTAGCTTAGGTAGTTTTAAGTAGTTTTAGGTTGAATAAAGAATAATAAAGAATTCAAGTTTCAGAAAGTTTCTTGAGAAGTAAAAAAACAAAACAAAATATGTATATATAGATAGATTTAAGGCCGAAAGGCAATAGTTTTAAGCTTAGAGCGCTCGCTAAGAGCCAGTAAGCTAGAATAAGATAAATGTTAGTTTTTAATTAGATTTAATCGTTTTTGTCTAGAGAATAAGTTTAAATAATGAATTAATAAAAATGAATTGAAAAAAAAAAAAATCCATTTTTGTTACAATCGTATGGGGCGTTTTTGAGATAAGTCCGTAATCGAGAAAGATAAAAAGGTGTTAAGCCAAAGAAAGTTCGGTGGTGGTCGAATGTCTAAGATGCCAAAGAAGTAGTGGCACAAATTAGCTCGAAATCTTCCAGCCACAATGTTCTAAACGGTTCTCCGTTTGTTGAGAATTAAATTTTTTGAGCTTGGAAGAATTTGCTTGCGTGCTTGTCTCGTGAAGGTACGCGTATTAAACTTTCAAAATGGTTTTGTATAGGATTTTGCTATCATAGTAAATATTTACAATTTTAAAAATAGAATAGTTGGTTGGTAAATGAATTTATGTTTAATAATGTTGAGAAAAATATTACTTGAGGTTATAGTATGGGATTTATCTTTATAAATTTGGGACGAAAGGGAGAGATAACACAAAATGGCAGACTTTGAATATATGTAACTAGTAGGTTTGGCCATTTTGCGCAGCGTATTTACGGCATCGGTAATACATTTTCCACAGTCCAGAGTCGGCACCACTACGTTGAAACTATTTGATATTTGATAGCAAACGAACAAATGGATATAAAACAAACAAATCCCATGCATTTACAACCAGAAACTTCAGCATTTTACTACTCTAAGAGCATAATACTTAATTAATGTATTGAAAACCAGTTGATAAATATTTAAAATAACAAAATTGCGAATTCCAAAACCTTTGCCGCGAATTGTCACAGTTTATTCAAAATAAATAATAAAAAACTTGCTAGAGCTTAATCTTAAAACCCAAGTGTCATTGCAATCATTTGTTTGCACAATGTAATTGGATCCGAGGGCAACCAATATCGGTTCGTTCACATGTAGTCAGTCGCTCATGAATATGAATACGCCATTGTCGATGAATTAACATTATCTATGTCACATCATTAAATTTTGTGCCAATTGCTTTTGCTATTGCTTTGCTATTGCGTTGATGTATTAAGCGGAAATGTATTTTTATACAAATTTCGCACCTTAAGTCCGAATTAAGCTCCCCCAAAATGTTCTTCAATCATATTTGTGCCAGACGCTGCTAAATAGTTAAGTACCTGTCGAATTAATAACCGAAGATTCTGGATAAAGATAAGCTCCACTCTAACGAGTAACTTGGTTTTCAGTTTAGCTAATTTTCAAATAATAATGAACATTAAAAGTTTCCGTACACTTTTTAAGTATTTAATATGAAATGAGGAGAATGAACTTATATCATTCGAAAGGTACTGTGACATAGATGTGCACAAACAAAAAATTGTGGGTATTTATATGTCGCCATTAAGGGTGGCAAAATTAAGACAATTCCTCATACAAAATCCTTATCAGATGAAAGCATTTTGGTGACATTCAATTTGCCGCCGCCATGTTACCATAGTAACGTATGTGAAAAAAAAAATCTGTATAATTTTCTTTCAATGATGATACTATGGAAAATATTTTTCGACACACATTTTCTGCACAAAATTTTCATAGGAACGTATTAAAATGTAAATCATGAGTAAGACTTATTTTTTCGATGTCTAGATCTCGCTTTTTCGTTTATAAAAAAAAAACAACATAAATATCGAATATTGTTGCACGTTTTTTAGTAGGTACTACATACTTATAAAAGGAAGGGCAAATTTTCGACCACAAAGCGAGACTAGTACCATTTAAATTATAGGAACAAATGCAAAAATATATCGGCTTATAAAAAAAAAAACAAGTAAAGCCTTATTGGTTATTGAAATCCGTTTATGCATGGCTAACCCCAGTGTGTTTCGAGAGATGCTATACGACATGCGGTACTCAGTGAAGAAAAGAAAAATGAGCAAGACGGGTAGTTAACAAAAAATAGGAAATCTAATAATCTCAGTGTTGCAACTTGCCAAGGGAACATATCTTAAAAGAGAAAAATTAATCATTGTTTCTTAACAGCGGTGTACGTTACAAATATAAATTTGCTTCAGAGAATATATTTTAGATATTTGCGGTAAGTAGATAAGTATCCGGTACTAGAACACATCCATCCATCCATAAATCCATCTCCTTTATGCAAGGTATGCACTTTACAACCTGATTTGTACAAACAATTTGTTTAAAAATCCCGACTGCGACCCCTTTACTCAGAAGCTTTTTCTACGCCGTTGTTATAGGAATTGTGTTTTGCAACAATTTGAAAGACATTTTGAGCCTCATGACTCCTTTTAAAGTCGTGAATATAGTATTACAAAATTAGCAAAGAGTATAAATAGAGATAAGGCAAAAATCGGAGCATCGTATTTACTCCCCAAGATCGTAACAATTACGACATTTTTCGCAATCATATAACAACGATGGATGGTTGATAGGATTTTGTCAGCAACACTGATGTTACCCTATCTCAAGCCAACGACATCCCTGCAACAAGCAGTGACCATCTGCCGGTGACAAATGAAAAAGAGGAGGGAAAACATTTATCTTGGGTGATGATAAAATGCGAAGCCAGAAAGTAGAGATAGAGAAAGAAGAAAATAATTTGTGATTTTTCGAGAAGAAACTAAAAGCAATATTTGCTCCTTTTTTTATATTAATGAAACATGTAATTAAAAACTAATAAATATTGCAGGGAATATGAAGCTTACGCTTTCAAACACCGAATTGGAAATCATTCAACATTTTTCTTTTTTTTTTATTTAAAATTGGCATTTAATGCCAACATTCTTCAAATTCCTTTTAAAGGAATAACATTGATTTGAAATCAAAAATGATGGCACGTACGCCTCCTGGAGGAAGAGATGCATTTCCAAATATGAACACGGGAAACAATTGCAAGAACTGTACTGATTTGGACGATACGGGACCAATGGTGGCATGTGATGTTTGTGGGGACTGGTTCCATCAGCGATGCGTTGGAGTTTCTCGCAAGATTAAGGACCATAAGTGGGTTTGTGAAAAGTGTATCACTTCAATGCAAATACAAAAGAAGGCAGCAGATGCTTCACAAACTCATACTTCGCACAATACACAGCCGCAGCGGAATACATCGCAAAGCGTCCAGGAGCAACGCCATACATCGCATCAGGAACAGTTTCCACGAGCGTCATCAGTTTGCGAGGAAGTCCAACGTACTTCAACGCAGAAAGCGCACTCGCGTTGCGCATCGTCGCATAACAATTTGCTAAAGCAATTAAATCAGACTCAGTGTGGAGGCAGCCAAAAAAGCCGCATTTCACAGCACACAAATAGGTCATCTAAGCTCGCTGCGCTTGAACTACAACGCGTAGATGAAGAATGGCCATTGTTCTTAAGCAGCTTTGAATCTACCACGCGTATTTGTGGTTACACCAACGACGAAAATCTTGTACGACTGCAAAGATGCCTCAAAGGTAAGGCGCTAGAAGCTGTCCGCAGCAGGCTGCTACTACCTTCAAATGTTCCGGGTATCATATCAACTCTCCGAATGTTGTATGGGCGACCATAATTGATCCTGAACTCGTTGTTGCAGAAAGTGCATTCCGAACCTTCACCCAAAGCAGAGAGGCTAGATACGTTAACCAATTTTTCGCTTTCAGTGCAAAACCTGTGCGCAACAATGGAGTCAACCGGATTAACCGATTATCTTAACAATCCGATGATATTGCAGGAGATGACTGATAAACTGCCGTGCCAAATAAAAGCCAATTGGGCAGTTTACAGGCAGAGTGTAACTTCACCAAATTTGCTATCGTTCAACAAATGGCTGACACAGCTTGCTCAGTCGATTAGCGAGGTCTCACTCAACGTTTCAACCGTCTACGAAAGAGAAGAGGGATCAAAAAGGAAGAGTTTCGTTAACACGCACGCTGAAAAACCAACTGTCCGAGAACAGGCCAATCGTCGAAATTTGCCTAACAGATATTGTTGCATCTGTCAGCAGTCGTGCCCAACAGTTGAAGAATGCCACCAATTCAGAGCACTAGCCATCAACAACAAATGGGATGCTATTCGCCAATATAAACTCTGCCGAATATGTTTATCATCACATGGACGAGGTCGCTGCAGGTCAAATGCGACCTGTGGGATAAATGGTGACTCTGATAGACGAGAGGTGAATATTGCCAATGGATCCATATGCAATACCCATCGAATGAAAAATCAATCCATCCTGTTTCGCATTGTGCCTGTTGTGCTGCATGGAAATAAACAGAAGATTGAGACGTTTGCCTTTCTGGATGACGGGTCGTCCATCACTTTAATAGATCAGGAGCTGGCCGCTCAATTAGATCTCAAAGGAAGTCCAGAACCATTTTGCCTTAAATGGACCGCCAACACCCATCGTATGGAGGAGCAGTCCCAACTTGTTTCGTTTAATATTTCTGGATTTACAAAACAAACAACGCATTCTATTTCAAATGCACATACGGTGAAGTCTCCTAATCTACCAGAACAAACGCTTTCCGTTGCTTCTTTGATGGACAAATACAGCTACCTTAAAGGACTGGCAATACAGTCTTATAAGAACGCAGTTCCCAGGCTCTTAATTGGACTTGACAACTGGAAGCTTGGTATGCCACTTAAGTTCCGTGAGGGTAAGGAGAATGAACCAGTCGCAGCGAAAACGAGACTTGGCTGGAGTATCTATGGGCCGATAGAAAATGATAACAATGATGATGCCTTTCAAGAAGAAAAATTTCAAGGTCTCCATATGTGCGAATGTCAACAAGCAAACGACAGCGTAGTGCAGAAAATGGTTAAGGACTACTTTTCCTTGGAAAGTTTTGGTGTTGTTACTTCATCTAAGAACTTATTCTCCGTAGAAGATGAGCGTTCAATGCAGATGCTTGAGGAGACAACCATTAAAGTTGGTGACCGTTTCGAAACCGGATTATTGTGGAAATATGACGATGTAAGCTTCCCGAATAGTCTACCTATAGTGATAAATCGATTTCGTTGTCTGGAAAGGAAAATGTGTTCAGAACCTGATTTCGCCTTAGTGCTGAAAGAAAAAATCCGTGAATATCTCATGAAGGGTTATATCCACAAGTTGTCAAAAGCGGATTTGGTGCTCAACCATCCTCGAACATGGTACTTACCAATCTTTATGGTTTCCAACCCTAACAAACCCGGTAAATTCAGGATTGTTTGGGATGCAGCAGCCAAAGTAAGAGGAACTTCGTTAAATTCAATGCTAAAGAAGGGACCTGCTCAACTTACGTCACTTCCAGCTGTCCTCTATCAATTTCGACAAAAACAAATCGCCATCTGCGCCGATATTCGTGAAATGTTTCACCAAGTGCGAATTAGGTACGACGATCGACACTCACAGCGTTTTTTGTGGAGAAACGACCCAGAAGAGGAGCTTGAAGCTTTCGAAATGAAGGTGATGACATTTGGTGCTTCTTGTTCTCCAAGCAGTGCACAATTTGTTAAGAACAAAAACGCCAGTGGATTTGCAGAGCAATTCCCCAACGCAGTGAAAGCAATTCTCGATAAACATTATGTGGACGATTATTTAGATAGCGTTGATACCGAGGAGGAGGCCATACAGCTCGCGAGGGAAGTGACATTTGTGCATCGCCAGGGGGGTTTCGAAATAAGGAACTGGATATCCAACTCGAATACAGTCATCGATGCCCTTGGAGAGGACTTTGACAAAAACAAAAAGTGTTTTGACTCTGATGCGGATCTAGGAGTTGAAAAAGTCCTTGGAATGTGGTGGTCCACTATAAATGACACATTTTCATTTATTCTCAAGAGTGATGGATCCAACGAGCAGATTTTGAATGGATGTCGTCGACCAACTAAACGTCAGGTTCTGCGGATCATGATGAAAGTTTTCGACCCATTGGAACTAATTGCAAATTATATTGTCCTCATGAAAATACTCCTGCAGGACATTTGGCGGTCTTCGATTGATTGGGACGACGAGATTACAGACTTCCAACACGAAAAGTGGCTTTGTTGGGTGGTCTTACTGCCTAAGATTCAAGCAATTCGTATCCCTCGATGTTATCTGAAAGCGGAGGCAGAAGTAGATGAATATCAACTCCATATATTTGTGGACGCCAGCGAGAATGCCTTTGCAGCAGTCGCTTACATAAGAATGGGAAAAGGAAGAAATGTGCGGTGCTCATTGATTGGCGCGAAAACTCGAGTGGCTCCAATTAAGCTTCTATTCATTCCTCGGCTCGAGCTTCAGGCTGCGGTGCTTGATGCTAGATTCGCTAAAAGCATACAAAAGCAACACTCGATTAACTTTCGTAAACGATACTTTTGGAGTGACTCTAGAACGGTCATTGCATGGATCAATTCGGACCACAGGAAATATAAGCCGTTCGTTGCCTTCCGTATTGGTGAGCTGTTGGACTTATCAGAGGCAAACGCGTGGCAGTGGGTACCTACAAAAGACAATGTAGCAGACGAGGCAACCAAATGGCAAAAGTCACCGGACTTTAGTGCAGATGGTAGGTGGTATACTGGTCCGAAATTCCTTTATGGGTCTGAAGATGAATGGCCACGCAATCCATCGCTACTGATATCGACAGCAGAAGAAGAGATACGTGTGCACATGCTACACAGCCCTTCAAATCGTTCGAGTTTACTTGACGTTAACAGATTCTCATCCTGGAGAAAATTATTGAGAACCACTATTTATGTGATGCGTGCTAAATATAACCAACATTTTGTCAAGGCCGAATATAGTGATCAGAGGACCATTCACAAGTGAAGAGAACCTAGCAGCTGAAAATGTTATCTACCGTCAGGCTCAAATGGAAGACTATGTGGAAGAGATGGCAGCCCTCACTCGAAATTTTCCTGTGAAGAAAACCAGCGTTATATATAAACAAGTTCCTTACTTGGACACTATTGGAGTTATTCGTTCACGAGGTAGAATTGACGCGGCACCTAATATTCCAATCGCGACAAAACGACCGATCCTGTTGCCAAAATCACATGGGATTACTCGTTTAGTTGTCGACGCATTTCACAGACGTTACCATCACCACAACAACGAAACTGTAGTAAACGAATTACGCCAGCTTTACTCCATCCCGCAGCTACGCGGGCTATTAAAAGCAGTAAGGAAGTCATGCGCCGTTTGTAAAATTCGCAATGCCACTCCATGTCCACCACAAATGGCCGAGTTACCCGCAGCAAGATTGGCTACATTTACTCGCCCATTTACATTTGTAGGCCTAGACTACTTTGGGCCAATTACAGTGGCTATCGGAAGACGATCTGAAAAAAAATGGGGAATGCTGGTGACCTGCTTAACAACACGCGCAATCCACGTTGAGGTGGCCCACACCTTGTCAACGGACTCATGTCTACTCTGTTTACGAAATTTTATTGCCCGAAGAGGGATTCCAAATGAGATATTATTTATATTGTGATAATGGAACCAACTTCCATGGAGTGGAGAATGAACTGCGAAGGGCTCTTACCGCAGTGAAGTCAACCGATTTGGCCAGTGAGCTCAAATCAACCACAATTAAGTGGAAGTTTAATCCTCCAGCTTCGCCTCACATGGGTGGAAGTTGGGAACGTCTTGTCCGCTCTGTGAAGACGACTCTTTATGCAATCATGCCAGGCCGCAATCCCTCTGATGAGCTATTAAAGAGTATGCTAATTGAGGTAGAGAATGTGATTAATTCCAGGCCCTTGACGTACATCCCAGTGGATGGCATAAATCACGAAGCGATCACACCCAACCATTTCTTAATCGGTTCATCAAACGGATCCAAGCCTATTGGCGAGTTCAGTGACGATAAACATGTCTTGCGAAAAAACTGGATGATAGCCCAATACTATGCTAATGCGTTTTATAAGCGGTGGGTAAAAGAGTACCTACCTACATTGACTCGTAGAACAAAGTGGCTCCAGCCTGCCAAGCCGATTGAACCCGGGGATATCGTAGTCATTGTAGATAAAAAATTTCCACGGAATTCGTGGCCGAAAGGAAGAGTCCTGAAAGTCAAAGTCGGAAAAGATGGCCAGGTTAGAAGTGCAACAGTTCAAATAGTTACTGGAGTGTTCGAGAGACCAGCGGTGAAACTAGCCGTGCTTGATATCCGGGATAATACGAAGGGTATTTCGATCACTGATGTGTCTCTCATACCGGGGAGGAGTGTCAGCAACACTGATGTTACCCTATCTCAAGCCAACGACATCCCTGCAACAAGCAGTGACCATCTGCCGGTGACAAATGAAAAAGAGGAGGGAAAACATTTATCTTGGGTGATGATAAAATGCGAAGCCAGAAAGTAGAGATAGAGAAAGAAGAAAATAATTTGTGATTTTTCGAGAAGAAACTAAAAGCAATATTTGCTCCTTTTTTTATATTAATGAAACATGTAATTAAAAACTAATAAATATTGCAGGGAATTTGAAGCTTACGCTTTCAAACACCAAATTGGAAATCATTCAACATTTTTTTTTTTTTTTTATTTAAAATTGGCATTTAATGCCAACAGGATTTTCTTTATTCTTCACATATATAATTTCATCGATAAGATATTAGCTTCTTGTTTGTTTACCACTTAGCAATTGAGAATGTCCGCATATTTCAAGCTCGACGCTTTTTGAGAGATCTGAGCTTAGTTATTTAAAAAGAATAATGGGCCTTACCATATGGTAGATATAAAAATTAAAATAACTTAAAATAGAAGGGAACGAATAAATACTGAACTAGAATCTTAACATAAATGTACTCTGAAGTCCAATATTCAATTTAAGCTTATTCCGCTTCCTGCATATTGCATTAAATCGAAAGTTCCGTCAGCTCCAAAATCTCATTTGCATTCCAAAAACTTGACTACACTTTGACCGAATATTTGCCCATTTTTCAATCGAATATTCAAATTTTCGTACTCCTATTTTTTTTTAAACCTTAAATGTCGTACACTTGCAGCAAAGTGTAATCAACCTTAATAAATTTAATTCACTTCAAATTTAGTGCAAATTTGGCAGCACTTTTATCTTCCAAACTGTCGTCATAAAGGAAATTTTCCTCTTTCTAGTTTGTTTTTGTTTTTCGCTGGCTTTATGTAATTTACATCTGTTCGGTATTTATTTTATTGTTATCTGAGAAATGAGTCTGCTGCTGTTTCTATACATTTAGCACCAAAATCACCTGCTGCAAGAGCCCACGATATTAAGTTTTCAAATGCTGAAAAAGTATTTGCTATTGAAGTAGATACACCGACTAAATCTAAATCGGTTAAGGCAAAAGAACCGACGATGTTGAGTTTTTTAATGCTGACACACCTACCAGATCTTAAAAAAAGAAGAAGCAACAAATTGCACGGAAATGTTTCGTCAAGGATGGTTGAGTGATTTTGACTTTCTTAAGGAAATCGTCAAGAAGCCATTAACCGAATTTTTTTTTAAATAGGTTCCTAAAGTTAAGAAATTTTGTACTCACATTAAATTTTCGAATGTACTACTATTTTTTCCAAAATACTCCCCTTTTTTGGCTGCAGTACTACCTTATAATATTTCTCTCCGGCAACACTGGTTGGTTTACTTTAGTAGGCGCAGAAACCTTGATGGTGGCGGTTGCATTGGCGTTAGCGCTGGTTGCTGATACATTTCTTAAAGGGAAAGCCACCCAAGTGGAACGCGCACATCCTTACTTGAATGCATATACATTTGAATTGCTGTTTTCTGATATGCTTTCCCTTTCCGATTTCAGAGTGTTGATGAGGGGTGGGTCTTGTAATCTATTCTTTCTCTTCCTTTTTGGTTCGATTTCATAATTTGTCAGGTTTGTCGTCTGTTGCTTTTATGAATGAGATTAACAGGTACCTACTTTGTGTGTAGTTGGATGTGCATTTATTTTTCTTTGGAAGAATTTCTGCATTTTCGATCTACGAAATTCTTTAATTCTGCTCAAAGAACAGATGAATTAACAATTAGATTTATTTCTTCCATGGACAAATGATTGATTATCCTGATTTACTCGGTTTATTTGATTGGTTATGGTGGTCGGTTGTTGTAGGTAATTAAAAAAAAACCTCATGTTCGAGATGTATGCTTTGAGTTATTAATGAGAAGTATGGAACTTTTTTTTGAAATATGAAGTTAGAAACAGTCAGTTACTATTACAAAGCTACAATGAAGTTTTCATAATGTACGCAGTACGGGTGGGTAGGTCTTCATTTCTGAAAGTTTTTAAATTAATATTAACTTTTTTACCTCTCTTCCACGTTATTTTTCACACTTCATTATTTAAATAAAGACTCGTTCCAAAATACTTCATTTACAGAATTCAAATAATGATTCCAAAAAACCGGACAATTCGCCGAATAAGTGTCACCGGCCCACCGCATATTATATGTTATGTATATTAGTGCATTTTTATATGGGGCCATAAATCTTAAAATCGAAAAAAATTTCAACTTAACTTTATAGGATTTCTCCATAAATTAACATTTTTACAAAATCTAGCAAAACCCAAATTAATTTTATTGAATTTGAATGGGATAAGGTTTTCATTTATAAATTCCTTCCTTTTTTTACTTTTGGCAGAAGCAAAAGAATAATTCTGAATGCAGGTAGAAGATGGTTAGTTTTATTTAATTTTTTTGCAGTCTTGGGTAATAAAATATACTGTTGTGTTGGTTTCTCTTTTTAATTTGGGCAAAAACACCATTCTTTATTTTATTTACAAGGAGGACCTTATTTAGGTTTTTCCACATTAACAAGACAGTCTGTCTTATTTTTTGAATAATCCAATGAGTCGGTAATATTTGGAGTGCATAAAAACCTGATTTCATTTATACTGTTCCCGTATAACTGACAAAAACTGGGAATTACTTACCTATTCAATAAAATAAGTAATATTGCCTACCTATTTTCTGCAAGTAACTATTTCTTTTATTTAGGCCGACACAAATGGCATGGAATGTTTTTCCGCAAATTCCTTGGCAAGCAATCCAGTCGGCATTGGTATCGTTTATTTCGCAAATTGCATTTCCGCACGACATGGTAACAGAAAAAAAAAAAAACTTTTTGTTATGAAAAATATGGGTCACGAAAATTAATTGTAGGTACAGGCGCGGAGTGGGTCAAAAGAATTGCTGACGGGTAGTTAATACAGGCGCGGAGTGGGTCAGAAGAATTGCTGACGGGTAGTTAATAATTCAATTAATTTAGGGAGCAGAAGGAAAATGCGACTTTACACGGCGACGGTCGAAGTGTGAATGAATCTACCTAATATAAGTACCGAATTTTATTGTTTATCGTTTATTGCGCGTTGTTAAATTTACCAAAATGCTGTTGATTTTGCGAAGAAATTTATCAATTATATTTTTGTTAAATTAAAAAAAAAAAGGTTTTAATACCATCAAAATTGTTTGTCATTTTGTCATATTATCTCAGTTCCATAATTTCAATTTGTTGATTCAACAAATAAATTGTTCAATTGATACAATATCGATTTATTAAATTGAAAATTCTGTTTTGTTGATCTGACAAAGCAGTTTTGTAGTAAATGTTTTATCCGTTTGACAAAATATTGTTCAAATTGATAAAACTTAACTTAATTTAACATTCGAATTGTGTCAATATTAACCAGGTATTTTATTTTCAATCCGATGAACATCCGCAGTTTTGGTTTATTAATTGTAGATATTATATCATTAAATTTTTGGTCATGAATTCATAACAACTAACAGAAATACGACAAAAAGATTAACTTGAAATAAATTCCATTTTTCAAATATCTACAAGAATGAATTTTCAAATCTTAAATAAAAGATCAACCGTGATCTCATCACAAAAACAAAATCGTTTTCTTTCATAAGCTCAAATATCCAGATTTGCCTTTTTCATACGAACGAAATACCAAATCAGAAATTTGTCATCATTTCTTTTTCAAAGAAACTACTCATGCTTGAAAGAACGAAACCTCATTGTGCGAGTAACAGAGAAAAGAAGCCCAAATGATGTCTTTATCCCTTTATTTGCAACCTACCGACCAGCCACCACCACCAACCTAATGTTTCGGTTCACTTATCACAAGTATGATTATTCCTCTCTATTTGGGTTCTACAAGAAACTAAGCACGACAGCAACGCCATCCGACGGGGTGTCCGGCCAAGACAATTTTCGTGTTGATGATAGTAAAGGGTGATTTTTTAGCTGGTTTGGTATTGGCAACACTGGTTTTGACAGCTGACGTGTGTTTAGTACCTTGTGTCACTGTCAAACAGCTTCAGTTTGGTTTGCAATTTAACCATGGATCGTCTTACAAATGAACAACGCTTGCAAATTATTGAATTTTACTATCAAAATTCGTGCTCGGTTCGAAATGTTCATCGCGCGCTGCTTCCATTTTATGATCGGCATTCTCGACCTTCTGAGCAGTCTATTCGGAAGATTGTGACCAAATTTCGCACCAAATTTACTTTGTTGGACATTAAACCACCAACACGTTTACGTACTGTGCGTAGTGAAGAAAATATTGCGGCCGTATCAGCTAGTGTGACAGAAGACCGCGAAATGTCGATTCGGCGCCGTTCCCAGCAGTTAGGCCTTTGTTACAGCACTACGTGGAAAATTTTGCGGAAGGATTTGGGCGTAAAGCCTTTTAAGATACAGCTGGTGCAAGAACTAAAGCCAGCCGACCTACCACAACGCCGAATTTTTGGTGAATGGGCTCTTGGAAAGCTGGCCGAGGATCCGCTTTTTTATCGAAAAATTGTGTTCAGCGATGAGGCTCATTTTTGGTTGAATGGGTACGTAAATAAGCAAAATTGCCGCATTTGGAGTGAAGATCAGCCAGAAGCATTGCAACAGCTACCAATGCATCCCGAAAAAGCCACTGTTTGGTGCGGTTTATGGGCCGGCGGCATTATTGGGCCATATTTCTTCAAAGATGATGCGAATCGCAGCGTTACTGTCAATGGTGAACGCTACCGAGCGATGATAACAAACTTTTTTTTGCCCGAAATGGAAGTTCTTGACTTGCATGATATGTGGTTTCAACAAGACGGTGCCACATGCCACACAGCACGCGAAACAATGGCGCAATTGCGAGGCGAGTTTGGTGAACAGTTAATTTCACGTTTCGGGCCGGTCAATTGGCCGCCTAGATCGTGCGATTTGACACCATTAGATTATTTTTTGTGGGGGTATGCCAAGGCTAATGTGTATAGGGACAAGCCCGCTTCGATTGACGCACTGGAAGCCAACATCCATGCATTCATTCGTGAGATACCGGCCGATATGTGTGAAAGAGTATGCCAAAATTGGACTCAGCGGATGGGCTACCTGAGACGCAGCCGCGGTCAACATTTGCATGAAATTATCTTTAAGCATTAAATTGCAAGGTTCAAACTATCGATTCAAATAAATATTTCATTCATTTTTTCGAATTTTTTGTGTTTTTTTTTTAAAAAAAGTTCTAAACCTCTTAAAAAATCACCCTTTACTATAGTCTCTATATAAATACAATAGCTGTTTAGCTGATAATATCAGCGTGATCTGATTCGGGTCAGATCACGAAAATAAAACAGAACGGATCATTGAAAAGTTTAATTTTGGAATTGTGGCAACAGTTGCTTTCAAAAGCAAAACAGATAATACAGGGTATTTCAAACTTCATATTGCCACCAGCCATATCGCAAATATTCTTCTCAACGTGACGTCACACAAGGCACATGTCATTTCACTTGCAAAGTCGGGGGTGTTACCATATTTGAATCAAATTTACATAATTTTTCTTTTCAAATATATTTTTGTGAAACAAAATGCAACACATGAACAATATTTGCGGCTACCGCTTGAGTTTATCTTGGCATACTAAGATGTGCCCAGACCACCGAAACATTTCAGAAATGGTTATGAAACGTGTCTGAAGCAAATCGGACAGATTTTATAAACATTTACAAAAGATTTCTGAAATTTATTTACTAACCCCCGTATTAATAAACACTGCGTAAAAGTTATCAACTCGTTACTCAGCAGCTACGTCAAATTTTTGTATACTTATTTGTTTATTAATACGGGTGTAAATGTTTGTGAAATGTTTCAACTTTATCCTGTTTTGGACTAGAAGAAAATAATGTGGTGGGATTATTAGAAGCGAGTTTTTATTTTTGTAATTTTAGTCTAGATTTAATTAAAATAATCGTATTAAATGAATCACTTTCTCATTAAGTATTCCAAGCCCTTCTGGACATTTTTATTTTAATTAAAAAAATTCAAAAATAATCGAAAAACAGCGTTCACTTTCTGCAGGGAAACTTGTACCACAAAAATTATTTCCCATCACGATTGGGTAACTGTGAAACAATTCATAAATATTTTGTTGGTGTCCAGATCCAAACCAGCAAAACATTTCATAAACATTTCATTCAAATTGTTTTGTTTTAGAAATATTTATGGAACATGTGGGTATTTAATTGTTTATCTAATGTTTTGCTGGTCTGGACATACCTTTAAAGAACGAGAAAAAAACAAAATAACTCGGAATACGGACGGGGAGCTCATTCGAATGCGAAAAAATCAATTGATTTTTTGTGTTCCATTTTTTAGTCTGGCAACGTGATTGTGTGGCTATCGTTTACAGGCACACCAACATTTAAAAATAAAACAAGCCACCTAGTCGGAAATAGTAGAAATCATTTTCAGATCATGATTCGTGATCTCGATGGGAAGCAGGATCAAATGCTGTTGTTGTAAGTGCATATAAATCGATGATCTATATGGATCATAGCTGATAATAAAAAACAGCTAATGGTGAGACCCATCTCGGTGCATGATGTCATCTGTTACCAAACGGTAACGAGCAACAAATACTAATCCGACATTTAAATTTAAAGCTCGAATAAAACACCAATTGGTAGCAGAAATCACACAAACAAAAAATATCATGTAGAATATATATCTGTGGCAACAAGGAAGAACAGCATAAGTCGACTTATGTCAAAATTGAGTTAATCTTACGATCGGATGCACCGCACCCTGTTCTATACGTCATATTTTTTTCATTCAAATATCTTTTACGGTTGCAGTGTTATGGATCAGGAAAAACTATAATATATGGGAAGGCATCTGAGTTCAAACTTTTAACCTTCGCTACTGAAAAAATGCTAAAAGTGACTTATGCTGTTTTCCTTGTTTCCACAGATATAATAATAAAAAAAATTCTCCTCCATCCCACTTCGCTCCTATTAATCACAGCCTGAGTAGGTACCTAACCTACCCGAACAACACCACAAAAGCATTCCACAAAACGACCCACAAAGAAAGGCAAATTCTTTAAATTATTTACGATTCAATAAGACAATGATATTAATGATATAAGAATGCGGCGATATCAGTCCCACCCATTTATGTCTGTGTCTGTGCAATAGTACGCGCAACGATAAGGATATAACGTTGTTTGCAAGGAGAACGGAAGATTTATATTTATTTCCCCTAGACGGTGCTGGGTGGCTTGAAGGTGAATTGCGCCTTCTCACTTGATAATATCATTGAATTTGGGGAATTTATATTGCAAATATTTTTTTTTGGTTTATCATCTTTTTGTTGTGTTCTTCTTTTTCAACAGCATTTTATGTGATATGCATTAGCTACTCTTTAGGTTCGAAGGAGAGTCATTTTTCCTTTCAAATATTACAGTAAAAATGTAATAAGTGCATTGAAATGAGACAACAAGTGTCGAGAGGAGACAAGACAACGCCAGACCATAAAGAGTGTTGATGACTGACAGAGGAAAAATACAAATACATAGAAACAGAAGCCCGCTCACGGGTAGCGGGGTCTCAGTGAACTTAAATTGTTGTCTTATGTTTTCTGTCAGGATGATTTCTGCCAGAGGAGTTGAACCATAAATTTGGAATTTTATTTTAACGATTGTAAGCCACATAAAGATGGCGCATATTTTTTGTTGTGTTTGTTGGGGCTACTTCCGTATTTTATTTAAATTAGTTTATTTTTCGCGCTTTGCAAATTTATATATGCAGTTGTTAAAGTGGACAATTTGACGGATCTTTGTCTGGTAATAATTTTGAATTTAAGCTCTCCTTTGGGCTGGTACTAATAAAACCTAAGGTCGGTTGTAGAGGATGTGCGCAACTGATTCATCCAACTAAGTCCAATTGTTTCTTCACTTGGGAAAACAAAAATATCTTCTACGTTCTTAGTGTCTTTTAATATTCTTTAAGCTTGTCTGGAAAAAATTGAAAAATGTTGGTAAAGATTTACAGACTGAACGAATGGGATTGAAAGTTAAACAATAGGTGATGTCGCGATGTCAAAATTTAAAGCTTTATCCCATACATCGCCTTGCTCATATGCGACAACGATAAATCTTCTATATAGGCGTTTTCTTTTTATAATTCAAAGCATAGCCTGCACTGTCTAAAAGTTCGAGTTTCAGATTAGCTCAGATAAATTAGAGTTCTTCTTTTTTTGTGTTTTTATTCTCTGTTGGCTAAGAATAAACTTATTGGGGAGTCTGAGTAAAATTCTAAACACTGCTTATTCTGACAGCAAAAGATATGATTGCTGATCACAGACGGGAATATTTTTTCAGAAAAGGGAGTAGATTGTAAAAAAGTGTTATAGTCATATGACAGTTGGTGCTTAATTATGTTAATCGGATAGTTCTCTGAAAGCTCTGTTCAGTTATGCACTCCGAAAACAAAAAAATGCTTAAAAAATCATTAACTATTGTTCTTTATAAATATATTGTATATATAATTTTGACAGCACTCAGCAAGAAAGCGCGAGGGACTCTATAGAGGTATAAAAACTTACAGATCAACTCACTTATGAACTACCTCGAATAGCCAGTTTCTCAATTTGTGTGACTTTAGCAAATAAATCTGTTTAAACGTACCAGCTTTAGCAATTGAATGTGATGGAGCAGCAAAGTTTGGCTGTGGCAGCAGCAGGGAGATCAATATGAATTAATGGCGTGCTCCTTCAATATTTTGCGCTCTTGATTTTAACAAACGATTCAGACAATTGATAGGCTTTGAACTTTCGATGTACAACTATATCGAACGGGCCAAATAATAAAAACCTACTCATTCATTTGCTTATTTAGGAGGTGAGCAAAGATATTCAACCACCTTCAAGGCGTTTGTTGGACCATCTTGCGCAGCAATTTATTCGTATGCCTCAAATGCAGACGGAACTGCTGCAAGCATCACGTGATTTTTTCTCGAAAACAAAATTCCTGCGGACAATTGGCGCGATTGATTTTACGCATACTGGCATTCATTAACCAGCTGGACCTGATCCAGAAAATTTCGGAAATCGTAAGGGCTGGTTTCCCATAAACGTTTTCAACCTCTCTTAGTCCTGGATGAAAGTCCGGAGTATATTATAATGAAAAAAAAGTTTAATAGTTTATTTTATGTAATTGTATTAAACATTTAATAGTTTTATCATTAATTAATCGTAATTATATTTTTTTTTCGCTGCTGCTGTTGGGAAAGATGTTAACATTTCAGAAACATGCGGCATTGATGATGTGTGACGGCGCGGCACAAATACACTGTCTCGATTTAAAGCGGTCAAATGAAGACGATGAAAGTCTCTGTCGTGAACAAGCTGGGCCTTTGACCGCTACAATTCGTTGGACGAACGTTCCTGATTCAGTGCAGCTCGATCCCGATCCAACTCAGCCATCACGTTCAAATTTGTACCGCACTCTCTCCATTTCCAGAATTTCGATTTCCATCTTATGCTGTTTGATAAGTGCTGGTGTTTTTCGTCAGATATTGAGAGGCTTTTATTTTTTGTTTTGGATTCCGTTTTGCGTTGGCGGTTGTCAAGTAAAAAGTTTGTTTGTTGGCAATTTCATTGGACTTACCCTCTCCCAAGTATGATCACCAAATGCACCTTCGTCAGACAACATCTCTCCAGTTTGTTTCTCTGTATCTGTTGCGATCTTTATTCGGTAGGCAGATGACACAAAATATGTCAGTTTCAACTTTGGATTTGGATTTCGCCTTTCGCCCGTCATTTTCGTTACGGGAAAAGCATACTTTGTTTATATTTTATTCTTAGTCTATGGTTTTCGCTTTAAGGAGTAGATATCCGTATACAAATTAAATTGGTTCGAGGGAATATTGCGAAATTTTTGGAAATTACGAACTTAATAAAATATAAAATAAATTCCATTTCTTTCGCGATGCACAATACCTTCTCCACCGTCACCGTGGTATTATATTGTATTGCCGTCTCTCACCAAATTCTCGTCCTCTCCATCCTCTTCACTGTGTCGGATGTATCAGAGTAAAGCAACGTTTTGCTAAATATTTTCTCACGATCTCTCCAGGTGTTCCTCATTTACCTCACACAAGAACTAAACTTTTCTGTCATAAAAACAAAATTTCAACACAGATGCAGGCTCGCATCCTAATTTCCATGTCCTATAACAAATAGCTTGCAGTATTTAGTGGTAATGAGCCACGGAAGGAGCACCAATGTAACAAGCGTTGGCAAAGCAAATGCCGCAAAGTTGATTTTGCCAAGAGAACGAGTATTTTCAAAGAACGAGTTCCCTTCTCATGACCGCATTAGAAATACTGGCGTCACCATCACAGCCACATAAAATCAAACAGCCGCATTGCATCAATCGAGCTCATCGTGATGTTTTGACTAATTAATTGAATTACCCAACGGGGTGTTACTATAGTGCGACATTGTGCGCCCAACCGAAACTGAAACTTTACACCTAACAGTCAGTATTGTGATATGCAATCACTTAATAAATTTAAGCAATTAGTTAATAAATCATTTTGCTGCCATTCGGAAGGGTGGTACGCACTTATTAAATTATCTCGCTGGTCGGCTGCTTTAATCTACCAGAAGAAATAAGGATATATTTACAATTGAGTTGAACTGTTCTTTTTGATGCACAAGCTACGTGTAAACAAAAGTAATCAAAACTGCAAGGATACCCTGAACCACCCCTCGCATACGGAAAAACCAATTTTCCATTGCAAACAAAAACTCACCACACTATAACAAACACCAAAAATCCCCAATTAAAGGATGCAGAAATGCAAAAACTACAATCCCAATATAACTTTTAATTAAACTGCCAAATATTATTACTATTTGGAAATTTTTTGTGTGTGGTCATGTGTTGTTGAGAAGGAGATCTTTTTACAGCACAACTTTCAACTTTGTCGTAACTCTGCAATAGGTTCGAGGTGTTTGCTCTTTGATAAGGACCTTTGGCAAGTTTTTGTTGCATCCCCATCTAGTTATGATTACTGGATATGGTCCGAATTTTTCTCCTCTATGCAGTCGGGCGGGCACAAACAAAATATAAATAAAATACATTTTCGGAATTTTAATTGTTGAACGAATGGTCCAGCAACACCAGAGTGGAAAAGTTGACTCTTAATTAAAAGATATGCACGAGTAAGCAAGCCAATTAGATTTTGTTGTGAGGTTATGCAGATATATATAGATGCGGATCAATAGACTGAAGGTTTCGGGGACTATTGGACAAATTGAAGAATGTCTGCATCGACTAAAAGCGAAATATATAAATCATCGAGTGTCCTGACAACAGTCATAATGAGAAGAACTATAAGCACAGTTTAAATGTCAGTAAACTACTCGATTATTGAGTACTACGGCGGGGTCAAATAGCTTGAAGTAATCATAGTTTTGATGCTAAATTTGAACCAATTCACAAAAACAACAAATGCTTTTGCCCTGCATGAGGCCTAAAGAACTAAAAAAATCCCCGTCTAAAGGCATCAGCTGTATAAAGAAAGTAAAGACTCTAATGGCCTTTTTTTTTCTGACTGTTTCAACACCATAGATCTTTTAGGTAAACGTCTTGCCGAGTTAGAAGCTTAAGAAAAGTATGCAGTCATGCAGAACCAACGACACGCTTAAATACCTACAAAAGTACAAAACAACGAAATTTTTAAAGAACATACGTTCCGAATTGACCCTTATTTTAGTGCAGTTTAAGTCAGGTTCACTCCCGATATTTCTTTCAGTGTAAATATGAAATTTTTGAGTAACTCGACCACAATCCAGATTTTGTGATTTTGTTTTTTTTTTGCATTAAACCAAAATGAATCGTGAACAAGAGTTATATTGGTCGATAGTACAAATACATTTTGAGAATCGGTCATTTCGTTTGGAAGTAAAATGCAAACAAACGAAAAAATCCACCCTAGGCCGAGGTACATTTATAGACCGGGGGTCAATTCTCGCTCTGTGAAAAAGTTAAACGAAATTTGTTTTCACCTTTTCACCGCAATTTCAATTCTCGTTCTACGAAAATGTGAAACCAAACATCAAAAATGTTCATATGAATATGGGATGGTAAGCCAGACAGACGAACAGAACAGTAGACATACATGTACAGTAAACGATCATGACGATCACAACCAAGACGAGAAGAACGATGCCACATACCAGGTGCAAGCATAACAGACGAACAGAACAGTAGAAATAGTACACAGTAAACACGAGAACAGATATAATAAGTTAACACCCAAAAGATTGACCGAAGTATCAACCGTAGGTCAATCAACTTTCACCAAACTCCAGTGCTCGCGCACATAATGCCTCGCACGCTATTTTTTCCGAAAACAAACAGGTCAACAATTGCAACATCGTTCCCGTCGAAAGAAATGCAAAACACCTGCCTCAACACTTTCCATCAGGAAACACCGACTCAGCGCTTGGGTTTGCTTTGCGATTTGAACCGTAGGTCATAAATATGTGTAGTATGTAGAACAATTTACTGAGTTTGAATTAACAATTAATAAAGTAAGGTCATTACACCTAAACACGCGTACGAGTTTATAATTTATACACAACGAGACGATAGCAACCGAGACGAACACGCCACACACCAGGTGCGAACACAAAACGCAGCCACACAGACACACGAACACGAGCCAGATTCTTAAGTTAAAGGAGAAATATGTAAAGCAGCAGGGAGGGTGATCATTCTTCTACTGGTTTCCATCGAGGACGGTTTAAGTTATTAATATATTACGATCAATAAATCTATAAGTTGAAGTTAGTTTTATTTTAAGCGGAACAAAGAACTGAGGATAATTAAATCCTACATGAATAATTTTTTTTCACGTACTCATTTTCAAATGAATGTTTTTAGTGATAGATTGAAAATTGAGAACCCAATATCGTACAATACAGTGTGCACAATTCACCACGATTGTTTCACTTATTGAAAATTGCTTTTTAGTCCCAAGTGAATCGAAAAAATGAAAGCAATGTGTAAGAGTGAATGTGAAAACGATTTATTCGATTCACTCTTTCGCAGAACGAGAATTGACCCCCAGTTGCTCTACCTATTTTCTTTTATTTTTGTAGAAATTTAAATTTTTCCAGCTCCCGTTTAATGTCATAAATTTGTTATCCCCAAATATCATCTGTCATTCTACTTCAACACCGAAAATCGTTTTGCGAAAATCTGCTTTGATTACACGAAAAAGCACTTGAAAACGAGTACTCCTACTTCTTTCAGCTGCTATCACCCTCCTGTATTCAAATTTGACTACCTACGCGGAAGTGGAATTTAAAAAGAGTATCTGAAATACAATACAATACGTAGTGCAACAAAATGATGAAATGATTTCACTGTCTGGCAGCACGAAAAAATAAACCGGAACATCCCTGTCAAATGAATTTTCAACTCGTTCGATATGCCTGCGGAATTAAAAGGATTCTTGTTACTGAAGGTATTGCGATTTCAATGGCGAGGACGTGTAGTTACCTTGGAAATTAAGGTATCCTTAATTAGGAATTGTTTTTTTTTTCATTATTTTCTGCTGTCGTTGCAAAAGTTCCGCCGAACACTTAAAGGTATCCGAATGACAATAAGTAGCGAACTAATGATTTTTGCTTTTGTCCTTTGTCACTGTGTCTCCTTTTTGGCATCTGCGAAGCACCACATTCTCTAAGCTATGGCATAAGTAGGGCGAATGTGGTCACCCCATGAAAGGCTTTGAAGGCAGAAGTTGTAATAAGTCCATCAACAAAGGGGTTCACCCTGATGTCCATTGTTATCATATCGAAGGGATTACAACCCAGGAGTAAATCTCTTCGTTTTGTAATGGGTTCGTTGGGATAAAGATTCCGATTAAGGATATAATCGATGTATTATCTCGGTAGGACCTTCTGGGGGCATTACGAGTATTACATGGTAATTAAAATAATTAGAGGTTGGGAGAAGCGATTATTTATGAAAAGTATGTGAGATTAGATTAGATTATAAACCGGGAGAGCCCTCAGTGGTCTCTGGCACTGCGGCTTCTCAAAGGAGCCTATTGAGCTATCTTTTCACTCCGGAGGCAGTCAGGAAGACCTTCTTCTCTGGAAGGATCTTCTCTGGGTGTATGTCAGCAAGGGCTGCTGAATTGACGATTTCATCACCAGGGATGTTTTTTCTGAGACGAAATAGAGCAGAATATTCCATAAGTATATATGAAGAGAGGATTCGCCGCTCTCAAAGATATTCTGCAAGTAGGATCCGTCAATGCGGTGGAGATGTTTTTTCACGAAACCGTGGCCGCTGATTATTGCTGTTAGGATTCTCAGGTAGTTTTTGTCCAGATTAATCAGGAAGAGCGATTTTCGGGGGGAGCACTTTTGGAAAAATTGTCTGGTGCAGTTCTGTCTAGGTGATGTGAGCCAGACCTCATTAGATTCGATACGAGATAGGTTTTTGCTGACTCTGGACAGAAGGGTTCAGGTCCGATAAGTGGACTGGTTGCTCCGACTTTAGCCTTTTGCATGAGTATGTTTTTCTTAAAAAGTTCGTAGATGGCTGTGAATGTTTCTACGAAAAGCTTAGATTTTATCACAAATCTTGACTCATCTGCTGCTTGGCTATCTGAGAAGATAAATATGGTGTTCCCACATGTGTTAAAACTTAGATTCATTGTAGCGCAAAGGTTAATTGCAAGGACTTGAGCCTGAAATATGGATAAGTTTTTCCCAAGGCTGACAAGTTCACCTGAGGCGACTCTGCGTAGATTCCAGAACCAGTCCCTGACTCCATCTTAGAACCGTCTGTGTAACAGACGAGGTCAAGTCGTGATGGATTGGGAGTTTATATTCCATAGTGTAGAGCAAGGACAGATGACCTCCCTGATAGGAAAAGGGGTCAATGTTGATTGAATGGAACAGACGGTGAATACTAAGACTAGACTCTATTTGAATATGGGTTTGAATAGGTGTTAGGCCCAGGATGGCAATGAGTGTGGAATGGAGCCTAAACAGCCCGTCATACAGTTTACGGCTATACATTGAACCCACTCTAGCTTTTTGACTGTGGTGACTTCGTTGGTCTTCGTCGACCAGACCACGGCAGCATAGGCGATCCACCACCCTATTTGTTATGGAAAGTAACAAAAAGGGTACCTATATTGACAAATTTCACTAGACTTCTCAGTGATCTGAAGTGCTTTCGGCCGTCAAAAACCTATACCACCTTCAGACAAGTAAAAGACGGCTTCTGAAACGCTCTCAAATCAGTAACAAATGTATGATAATTGAACATCGTTATCTACCTTTTCAACAGCATCAATCTCCAACTGGCATAATCCGCCCCGAACAATGAGGATAATCCGATTCCCATTGAATAACTTAAGGACGCCCGCGCGTTCATATGTTCGGGGAAATTGAAATTTCTCACCTCGAGAAATCATCGTACCTATATGTTTGGTTAACTTCATCACTTTGTCCTGATCAATGGCTGGAAGAAAATGCGAGATTTCTCGCTTAAACAGCTTCTACACATAAAAATACATATCTTTGTGGTGAGCAACTTGTTCAATGTACGCTCACTTTTATTTGCGCACGTTTTCGCGTTCTCTCTAAGGATACGAATAATTCGATTATTCATTTCCAATGCACCATGAAATCGAAAACCTTCCTCCCACCGCACCAACCACTTTAGCGGTAACATTTTCATTTTTCTTATACCATCGCATGGGAGAAATTGAAGTTCCCATTACAAAGACGGCAGACTCTGTTTAGTTACTCGACTAAGGATATTGAATACACAGGTGGAGGTGGGCGGATGCCTAGAAAAAAAAGAAACCGAAACATTCTCAGCAAGGAATGACCTTCGTTGAAAAGCGTAAACCCCGATAAAAACTGTACAAAGATATATCCTTACGTACGTGATAATTCAATTTCGTTGGCGGAGTATACTCGTACACGTAAAAGAGAAAATAAGTGAAAATTAAGCCGAATATCTTTGTGCTGCTTCTGGCAAATGTATGTATGTATATATTTAACGCCTGTTTTTGGTTTCAAAGTATCTTGTAAATAACTCAAAGAATCCTTTATGTATAGAAATTGCCTGCAAAAAGGATAAAACTGTCCGCAAGGGCACAGTAAGTATAGGCGAACGAAAGCATAGTCAGTCCCCGGTGTGCGCTCTTCTATTCATCCTTTGTGTGGGTAAATCTTCTTTTCTGCATGTATAAATTCCCATTCGACACTTATGTTCGACAGGAGGTATGGTACTCTTTTTGTCGAAAAGGATTTATCCTATTCATCAGAAAGGGAGCTACGGCAAATGGTGTTGGTTTATTTTAATGTGAAAGGGCTTTGCTACCTGACTTGTTGTGTTGAGCTTTGGCATCAAATTGAAAAGGCGACAAAATCGGCTTAAATATAACGAATCGTGCGTTGTTGTCGAGGGTCTGAGAGTGGAACACACAGTCTCAAATATAATGGGCTTAAATGGACAACTGGCCAAGGGTTGTGTAAACATGTGCTGGGTAATGTGTTTTCGGTTTCAACAAGCGGAGCGGAACATTGTGAACGTTTTAAACCGGTCACCTGATGGTTTCCTATAATCTGAGTTTGTGCAAATCTAAAGGGGAGAAAACATGTGAAGTGAAAGATGGGTATCGAAAGAAAAAATCCTTTTAAAAACAGCCATGCGACGACTGCGAAGTTTGTCCTTCCTGTCATTGGACGTTAGCAAATGTACCTTTATTTTTTAGTCTATTGCAAAATTGTTCACTTTTTCCGCCATTCTCATTTTTATTTGTGTAAGAAAATATAAAGTACACACAAATATTTGTTCCGAGAACACATGGCATGCTCAACAGGATAGCCAACATCGCATCTGCATACAAATCAGTGAAATATGAGCGAATATTGATATCCCTTGCAGGAGCATATCCTTTTTCTAAAACATATTATATTTCATTAGTTTCGATACAGAAAATGTTACGTATACGCCTCAGTGCAATGATGATAGACTTTTGCTATACCAAAGCAGATAGATGTCTGAACCTCCACCTCAACCTTGTTAGATCTCGATTCAGAGAAACGATTCACAGGTCACTCCTTCTTTAACGAAACTCTATAACATTCGTAATGACGCCAATCTAACAAACTCACAAAGTGATAACAACATCACTATATGCTCGTCGGTCGTGAAGACTTTTTTTTTCTTTTATTCCTGTTGCCATTGTTATCACGAAAAGAAGCTCACATCATCCAAATAGACGCTCAGTCATATTCCTCCGTGGTATAAAGACACGACAACCTTTTCAGAGAGTAAATTAAGTCCATTTTTCTTTCAATGAAGTATGTCCTTCAGGTTCTTTTCTATTCAGGTCACGCTCGAAACGGCACGTTCTACCGTATACTCTGTTATTTCATCCATAAATATAAACAGAAGAAGCGTAAAAGTTTGGGAAACTGAAAATACGGGATGAAATTTGACACCTTTCTGTCCTTGTTAGAATAACGATAATACACCTTGTAAACGGGGTTCTATCCTCGTCCATTGTCTGATCCTGTTACTGGTGGAACAAAGGTCACTGGTTCTGATGCTTTTGTAATTTATTGTGTAGGCCGACCGGGAAAATGCTAAACTATTGTTGTGAAAAAATGTTAGCCTTCGGATTTTGGTAATTGATCTTGACTTGTCGTAATTAAAGTGTAAACTGTCAAAAATACTGAAAGTCATATTGTGTTGTCAGCAGCAAGACGATAAACGGCTCGAAGGATATGGATGAGCGAATGGAAAATCCTTTCAAGCGGAAAACATTTGCCCGAGACATAATTTTCTTTTTGTGTGAACTTCATTTTTCAGTGAACATCGTAATATAAATGAGTAAAGAGGAAAGAGGGAGCATCGAAACTTTGAAAGGCTGCTCGAGAAGTTTTTGTTTAGACTTATTTGAAACACGGCTATAGTCGACTGATGATAGGTGATGTAATGTAGAGTTAGGGTAGATATGTGAAGGACAAAACCAGATCAAAGTTAAATTTTCGATGAAAGGAGTGTACAGGTAGGGAACTCACCGCTAATGTTCAAGGAGTAGTGACAGAGGGTGATTTTTTCCACTTGAAAGACTTTTTGGATATCTTTCAGAATTGTATCTATAGAAACGGTGGGTCCAACTCTGTAGTTGTAGTTTCTGGTTACGACTGGAGTTATTGCGTAAGTTTGAGTGTTGCTATGGCTATCACTGAGGTAGTGCCTTAGGTTATGTTAAGACTGTGGTTGTTGTTGTTGTTACGGCTGTAATTCGTGTCATGGTTGTGGCTCTGATTGTGATTTTGTTTTGCTGTTTTTGTTATTGTGAGGTTATAGTTTATAGTTTGACAATTGTTTTTGCTGTGACTGTGGTTACTATTGTGGACTTTGTTGTCAAGGAGGTAGTATATTCGAGGTTAAGGTTGTTGCTGTCAAGGTGGGGTCTTAAAGTTTTGTTGAGGATGCTTAGTTGCTGTGATTGATGTTGTTTTTGTGGTTGTAGTTGGCTATATTATTAGATTTAAGTTGTGACTTTTTTCAAGAAGTCTTACTTTCAGCAGATATTCGTACTTGCCTTTCATAAGCCAATCCAATTCAAAGTTTTAAATTTTTGGAGTTTTTGTTTGCATTTGGTGGTTTGCATTCATGTGGATTTAATTTAATCAATTGATTCAGTAGTCTAGTGTATGTGTATGACCTAGCTTATAAATTTCACAGTCTCAGCTTCACTTCCTGTTTGAAACTGAAGTTTTTTAATTTTATGAATTAAAATTCGAGACAATTAACTTCCGTTGCCTCGCCAGATCGCAATTTTCGTAACACATTCATCAGTTCACTGCGGAGGTCCAGCGTGCCCATAGAAGTACTCACTACAAAAATTAAGTTCGAAGAATTATATCAAAAATTGCGCCACCTATTCAGATGCAACCAACCATGCACATCCACACAATTTCGTTGAAATCGGTTGAGTGGTTTCGGAGATCGACAACAGCGCCATATATCGGGTCCAAGGTATTCTATCCTTTAAGCTGCAACCAAGCATACCCATCCACATAATTTTAATGAAATCGGTTTCGAAGATCGACAACACCATATTGCACACCATATACCCACAAATTCAGGTACACCCAAAAAAAAAATTCGTTATATTCACGAAATAGTTGTTACATTTTACGAAACCGTTTGTAATTTTCAGCAGACGAACGCCTTTGTACAAATTACATGTAGCTGTTTGTACAATGTACGAACGAAAAAAGAAAATATTTTACGAACACTTTCGTCTAATTTACAAACAAACATTAATAAATACGACAAATGCATTCGTAAAATGTAAAAATTCGTTCGTGAAATATTTACGAATCCATTTATTTATTGGACAAATATATTTGTACTATGTAACAATAAATATTTGTAAATAATACGAATGCATTCGTAAAATGTAAAAACGCGTTCGTGAAATATTTACGAATCCATTTATTTATTGGACAAATATATTTGTACTATGTAACAATAAATATTTGTAAATAATACGAATGCATTCGTAAAATGTAAAAACGCGTTCGTGAAATATTTACGAATCCATTTATTTATTGGACAAATATATTTGTACTATGTAACAATAAATATTTGTAAATAATACGAATGCATTCGTAAAATGTAAAAACGCGTTCGTGAAATATTTACGAATCCATTTATTTATTGGACAAATATATTTGTACTATGTAACAATAAATATTTGTAAATAATACGAATGCATTCGTAAAATGTAAAAACGCGTTCGTGAAATATTTACGAATCCATTTATTTATTGGACAAATATATTTGTACTATGTAACAATAAATATTTGTAAATAATACTTATTTGCGTTGTTAAAGTTACCATCTTACCAATTTTGACGTCATTCGTAAATTTACGAACGCCATTCGTACTTTTTACCAAGCCTTTGTACAATCGACGAACGGCTGCATGTTCGTATTTCTACGAATATATTATTTGCGTTGTTAAAGTTACCAACTTACCAACTTTGACGTCATTCGTAAATTTACGAACGCCATTCGTACTTTTTACCAAGCCTTTGTACAATCGACGAACGGCTGCATGTTCGTATTTCTACGAATATATTATTTGCGTTGTTAAAGTTACCATCTTACCAACTTTGACGTCATTCGTAAATTTACGAACGCCATTCGTACTTTTTACCAAGCCTTTATACAATCGACGAACGGCTGCATGTTCGTATATCTACGAATATATTATTTGCGTTGTTAAAAATACCATCTTACCAACTTTGACGTCATTCGTAAATTTACGAACGCCATTCGTACTATTTAACTAGGCTTTGTACAGTCTACGAACGATGTTCGTACCTTCAAAAATTGCGGCTTTGTAAAATATTACAAAGGTGAATTCGTTGAATCTACAAAGTCTACGAATCCAATCATTTTTAGAAATTTGCCAAAACCACGAATATTTGTATTATGTACCAAACATTTGTGCATTCTACAAATTCTCTCTGTTCGTATTTTTACAAAGATTTCATTTGTATTTTTATACTAACTATTTTTTGAGTGTATGTTCACTAAAATGCCTATAACTCATGAACCAATACACACATAAGGACCGTTTCTACATAAAAACCATGGTATTGTCGTCGACTTTAATGGGAAAGAAACAAAATCGGTTGATGCGTTACAGAGAACATAAATTTCTAAAACAATACAACTTATTTTTATATAGGTATATTTTATTATTATATAGACTAGCTGACCCGGCGAACTTCGTTCCGCCCAAAATCGTTAAAGTAGAGAAACTTAACCTAGCACTCAACATAATACTAGTCTGAGGGTAAGTTGTGGAGTTGAGATGTAGATGGCGCTAGCTGCGAAATTTGGCTGGGGATGAGTTGTCCGGGGATGAGGTGCACCCGACCCGATGAGTTGTATGGGGATGAGGTACAATGACCCCGATGAAAGTTCAGTTGGTTGGAAGTAGCGCCATTTGTTATTCAACAACATAAATAATTTTTTTCTGTTTTAAAAACGAACGACGTCTAAATTATATTGATATTGTTCATACAAAAATACTAAAATCGGGATAAAAAAATGGTGGGTTGGGATAGGAAGGTGAAGATTTGTGGTTATAGATATTTTTTGATGACAGATCTAGAAAAAATGCCAAAAAAATGTTTGGTCAAAAAGCAAAAACGTTGTGGACATAGCGGTATGAAATATATCTTGGGACCGATTCTCATACCTACCAAATATACACAACAAATTTTATAAAAATCGGTCCAGTCGTGTCGGAGGAGTGCGGTTACAAGCACCGTGACCCGAGATTTTTATATATTAGATGATTCAACTACAGCCTACAACAGCGCAACCTGTTGAAAATTTTCGGACTTTTCTTTTATCCTTAATCTTAGCGTAGCAATTACGAACAAACCCGCAGAGGGAAGTATCTAATTTGGTCCAGTCGTTTTCAAGTTTTAAACATACGAACAAACCACGATTCATTTTCATGTAATATACAGACTTAGTAAGGTTTTTAATCTACCATCACTAATAATAATTTCCACTGATAGAAAGTGGTAACAGTTAGAGATATGTAAATTGCGACCTCTATTGCATGTCTTATCTTAACCACCAACCATGAGGCATACAGATTGCCGACATAGTCCGATGCGTTAAAGAAATCTCTTGTACTAGGGAAAAAAAACATTTTGGCAAGACCACTTCTTTGAACCAGAATAAACAATTTATCTGGCAACACTAATCATAAAGTATTATAGCGGATTTACAAAAATATCCGCCCAAACCCAGTTCATGCTGTCACTCTTGTCGGTTATATACTTCCACTTGCGGTTCGAGTACCGTCATCACCTATAGTTCATACACAGTTTCGATACGACTCTATCGCACAATCCGCTCCCACGACATATAAACGTAGTAATTATAAATCAACAAGCGAAATACTTTCGATGTAGTGCGCCATCCAACGCTGTCGTATAAGCCTTAAAGTGCATTAAACTGTGGTTCGCTCAAATGCTTCCTTTCACTGAAAACGTACAGCAATTTGGCATTAACTTGTCAGCCAGCTACCACCCTCCTATTCATGTTGTGCGATGAAGAGATAAGGTATTACTATGCCATTAATCCCAGTTTGGCAGAAGGTATGGATAAGAGCGCACTATGCTACACCATCAGCGGCGAAACACTTTTAAATGGTTTCATCCACAAATAATTGGATTTCGATTGAGAAGAACACAATTTTACACCTGCACCATCGTATCCTGCTGATGCTGACTCTATAGTCTTATAGTCTATATATACAGTATTGGAGAGCAATTTCAGCGTTGCTTCCCAAGAGAGTACTCCCGTTTTACTTTAACAGGACCAGGAGTAAAGAAGAATGATAAAAGCCTCAGTACGGTTTTTTTTCTCGCTACTGTTAATTAAAATTGATTTTCGTTGATGTTCGCAGTGATGTGCGATGAGTACGTTGAGTGTGAATGTGGAAGCTCGTTTAATTATACAATCAGCAGGATTTCGAAAAGGGTCAACACCTGACTGAAAAAACGTGACGAGTAAATGACAATTTAAGTGGTTCGTGCAAATGACTGGAGGGAGTTGGTCTAGAAAGTTTTGTGCGACTTGAACTTCGTTTTGTCATTTGCGATGGAAGGATTGTTTTTGCGTCTGTCGCTGTTGAGGATGTACAATGTACATTAAACAGAATTAACAATAAAGTAAAATTGTGAAGTTTAATTAATAAAAATTGTGTATAAAGCCATAATCTTATATTGACATTTGTCAAAAGTTCGTATACAGACAAAAAGTGTTAAAGTATTCGCAAGTTGTTCAGAAAATTACTGTCCGCTTTTAATTTATCCGTTTTGAATTAAATTTATAACAACGGGAAGTTTTTTATTTCTAAAGTGCACAGTTCTAATTTGTGCACTTTTCCACACTATTTCTAAACAGATAAAACAACCGCTCAACATGCAGACTAGAAAGAAACGATTCATCTCTCAACACAAGTTAATATTTGAAGAATGTGGTCTACCCATGTAGGGTCTACCCAACATTTCATATCCTACTTACTTACTTAACGGGCTCCCGACCCGTGGAGAGTCTCTGCCTGAGGAGCCTCGGATATTGAATTCCCTCAAACGGCAACTAGACCCGGAACGTCAACATTTCATATCCATGGTTGCTAAAAATGTGGATTTAAAGAGCAATGTCGTACGCGACGCTATTTTGCACTCCGATTTAGTAAATCAATTTTGTCCTTTCATGCGGGATACTTCAGTCGCACAGCGCGCATCCAAATAGGACTAGGACTAGGACTAGGGAAATAAATATGGATTTGAGTCGACTCTATGGTAGGTATTATTACATAGTTTAGAGACTTAGCTATGAGACAAGTTTCTCCGACATTCACTTTAAAGGGTCAGTTTTAGTTGTCGCTGCTAGGGCGGTGTCCATGGTGACTTTCGGTCAACTTTTAACTTACTTCCTTGACACTTCGCATTTGGAATAAGAAAGTCTCTTATTTGTAATTTAATAATGCCACCACTTGCGAGGCCTTGTTTAATTGTTCCATCAATCCGGTCCCACTTAGCATCATCAATATAGTAGCCATCCTCACATGCTATCGATTGGAAGAAATCCAACGAAAGCCTTTACAGACATTGCCATAGATAAATTTGCCATCTGACGTAGTGCGACATAGCGTCAAATCCTTTTCTAGATATAATTTTCCATTCATCAAAGTCTCGCCTTAGACCTTGCCACCCCCACAAGGACAAATACTTTGCTTACAGTCATGACTTATACTAACATCAAAGGAGCTATCAATTTAATTTGCTTGTCACCCGAATATAATAAAAGAGATCAAAATTTTGACCTCCGGCAATCAGAGTCTGAGTTATGAATTAAATTCTGTCTGTCTGGCTTCCTTGGATGCACACAAGTAAGCTTTGTGAATAAGATCCTTTCAAAGCACCGGCGAACAAACAAAGGTGCTGAAAATTACCCTAGAAAGGAGGTAGCGCTTAACAGATTGTTGTCTACCACAGCCCTGAAGGACCTTCAGTGAAGGTGCTGGCAGAGAGGACGTGCCTTTGCGGTTAAGTGGCATTCATAATCGCAGTGAAGTAGGAGTTCAATAGCTATGAATGAATGGCAAAGATGGGAGTGCTGACATTTGTAAATTGTGGGTGTATCGAAATGTTTTAAGGATCCAGTTGTGGATGGTGTTTACATGCCTGAATGCGAGTACGTGAACGGAGTACTATCTGTTGTCTGGACTATGGCAATTCGGTTCTTAATCAGATGGATAGCTGCGAACTCAATTGATCAAAGATTGCTTTTGGTCAGACAGACAACAGAGTGGATCACGTAAGTGGGGTCAAGTGAAAACACTTCAAAAAAGGAATGTTGGGGAATACATTTTGGGTTTGACTGGGAATGGTTATGTGGTTGCATGTGGTCAAAAGAGATTCATTAAATTCGTTACAAATATAAAAACTATAGTATCCTCTGTATGAACCTATTATTCATTTATTATTATATTACTAGAACAGCGTTCTATTTCTCATTCATAGCTAAAACGATTTGTGTGCTATATTCCAGTCCCATAGCGACAGCAAAGTAAATCTTACAAGTTCGATCTCCAACTTGTTTAGTTGCTACTCACTCAATGACTCTCAGGAAACATAAAGCATTATCAACTTGGGAATACCTAACATATAATTAGCGCCCCACCTATAAGGATAATGTAACAAATTTTATGTTGCTTTTCATCCTGTAATACAATAACATCCATGACCATAATACAGCCACCGTGGTAAACATCTTCTCAAAAGAGTAATAGCATAAGTGCCAAATAATTTGACTTTTCGTAAGGTCAAAACTAAAAGCCTTTTATGGATAATTAAAGCACTAATACCCTTGAGAATAACAGTGGGGTATAACACTCAGAATGCTGGCAAACAACTGAGCAGGAGTAAGGTGGTACCTACTAGATTTGGAAAGAGCTAAAGCAGCAAAGCAAACAATTTTTACTGTCAGTAACGAGCAACGATGGACAGCTTTTATCCATAAAGTTTCTGCCACAAGCGCAGTGACCCTTTACGGTTATACAGAGATATGCAATACACAAGCTTACATCACATTAGAAATGCTTTAAAATTTAACCTGCCTGCCTATCTACCTACAACAATTTTTAATTACATTTGCTATATAAATGTGCACTATTTTCAAATGTAAAGCTGTTGATCCATGTTCAGATACAGCACTTAATCAATTTCAATACAAGTCAACTGTTATAAACTCGAAACTCGCTTTGGTCTAGAAAGTTTTGTGCGACTCAGTCATGTACTTCAACTTCGTTTTGTCATTTGCGATGGAAGGATTGTTTTTGCGTATGTCGCTGTTGAGGATGTACAATGTACATTAAACAGAATTAACAATAAAGTAAAATTGTGAAGTTTAATTAATAAAAATTGTGTATAAAGCCATAATCTTATATTGACATTTGTCAAAAGTTCGTACACAGACAAAAAGTGTAAAAGTATTCGCAAGTTGTTCAGAACATTACTGTCCGCTTTTAATTTATCCGTTTTGAATTAAATTTATAACAACGGGAAGTTTTTTATTTCTAAAGTGCACAGTTCTAATTTGTGCACTTTTCCACACTATTTATAAACAGATAAAACAACCGCTCAGCATGCAGACTAGAAAGAAACGATTCATCTCTCAACACAAGTTAATGTTTGAAGAATGTAGTCATAGGGTCTACCCAACATTTCATATCCATGGTTGCTAAAAATGTGGATTTAAAGAGCGATGTCGTACGCGACGCTGTTTTTCACTCCGATTTAGTAAATGAATTTTGTCCTTTCATGCGGGATACTTCAGTCGCACAGCGCGCATCCAAACAGGACTAGGACTAGGACTAGGGAAATAAATAAATTATATTTTTCAAATTTTCTGGTTCGTAGTACTAAACTGTCTTAATTCGGGCGTTCCAGACTCGGAAAAAAAATTAATAATTATGAAAAACTAGGCCTAGAGCAACTACTTATACCATGGCTTCAACTCTTTTGAAAACTTTTTGCAGCACAACAAATTTGCTTTGAGTTATGTCAATTTTGAGAACCTAAAATAAACTACGAAATTTTTTTTTTCCACCAAATTTTACTCTTCAATCACAATAAACGACTGAGTCTTGCCATTTGCTATTATTTTCCGACTGCGGTCGGATTGAAGGACATGTTAACCCACAGTTCGATATTCCTTTAAGATGCATTTGGAATATAAGTTTGTTGACCTTTGTTGCCGAGGTTACAAATTAAATAACTGTAAGCCTCTGAACATTTAATAAATTAATTTTCACCTTCCATTGTGACGCAGTAAGTGTTAGAGCGAATGAAAGCATGGTTGTATAATTAATTAATTTATTTTGAAGCGCAAACTCCAATACAAACAAAGTGCAGATAATGGTTCGTTGACTCTTGGTTGTGTGCTTCGTTAAGTTCATATATTTCAAATAACGAGTAGTTTTGCGAGTTTTTAGCTGCAGCCGGATGCCTTGGAGAGACGGTAATTTGTTGGAATGAGCGACGCATGCTGTTGGATTCATACGGTTACTATATTCGTAACAAGCGATTTGCTCACAGTTGGTGGATTTCGCCTAATCACAGTGGGGGAGTAAATTGATATGGGGAACACGTGGCTAGGATTCATAAATCTCATTATGGATCATGCATACTTTTCTAACAGAAAAGTACAACCCCTCTTGCCACTGCCCAAATGTCACTTATTGAAGTAAAAATGTTTTCCAGGAAAGCCAGTACCTAGTTTTAGGATTTTCTAGTAGTACGAATCCACTCACCAAAAATATAATCTGATTTGTAGTCCCCAGCAACCACAACATGCCATTCCAATTAACGAAGGATATTTGAAAATTCAAGTCACGATATTGATGTCTCATTTCAAAATCACTGCACAGTACACAACTACCCAGAAAGTAAGAGGCAAAAGCCCAATATCTATACACGTACACATATCCCTCGTCGAATCCTGTCAACAGGGTTTAAATAAATTGAAGCGGAAAGCCAATTATGCACCTTTTTCGGCACCACCATCAACTTGCCTGCCTGCGTATACTGATCCTGGGACTTACTCGTATTCGAACAGATTTATAGCTGCGCATCGACAGGATATCTTTATCCACCCTCGTCATAATCATCATCACATCGCAATTATTACCAATCTCGGTCGTCGTGGCGCGCACATCATGCTCCTCCTAATGGCACGAGAACAACGAACAGACGGATTAATATTCAGACTTAAAACACGAAATTCCCGCACGACAATGTGGAGCAGCATATAACTTAGTTTGGGTTAACTGAAGGCGCAGAGGATTTTAGAACAAGGGTCGAAAAGCAACATAATGGCAATTCTCCAATTTTGACGTTTTAGGTACTTCTCCTTTGGATTTGGATTGCGGTGTGGTCGGGATTGTCGTCTTCTCCGAGTATGTGCCGTAATCCGGTAATTAGTTGTCAAGACAACTCGTTACGTATGCCATTGGGTATGGATGGTTTGAATCAAATCGGTAAGATTCCCGATTTCTGTACTACTTAGGGGGTGAGTGGGTTATAAGCATGTTCTTGGTGCTGATACCAGTTGATGTGTTTTAGCACCAACTTTGATTTGTAAGTTGTCGTTTACAGGATGCAGCATGACTTTAATGGATTATTTGCCGTGGCTTCAAATTGATTCCGATTTCCCCGAAACAGTAGTTGATGTAGAGTGGCAATCTGTAAATTGACACCACTATTCATTGGAAAAACACTTTACTGTCAACCACGACTTTATTAACCTTGCTCGCTACTATCGGCAGTCGATGGCTAGCTTAACATTCAATATTGATTAAAGGCACGTGACTATCGTCTAAATGGCATTATGTTCGCCTTTATGGACATTTCCGTCTCCAGCGGGTAGCAAACTAACTTCATCCAGAGCAGTCTGGCTGTGTTGCATATTTATTGAGGCATTTATTGACTCTCCCACTTTGAGTGGTCGGGAATTTATTACAATCGTAGCCCATTTGGTTTGATTGCTTTTCATCAGTCAGGCCAATTTTGTTCGACTTAATATTTCGCCAATGCAAATGACAATTTTATTTCGAGTTTTGTTGCCGCGGTCATTGAGATAACGGGTGAGTGTGGACGGGCCTTTTTTTCATTTTCGCTGTGGATGCGTCATATTCACTCTGATTTCGACTGGAATTAATTGGGTTGAAGCACAGTGAATGGTAATTGGGACTGGGAGTTGCACATAAAATGCCGAATCTGCGGAATTTCTGCACCTACATTTTGTGTTGCTCGCATTTCCTTTCACTTCGAAAATAAATTTAATGGAACGCGGCCAATTTTTTTTAAGATCGTTATTTTATATGTCGAATCTTTTTGATGAAGTTCCTTTTTCAGTTTTATTCCAAATTAAATCGGACCGTCATAATCTGAGCTGTTTTATTTGCAGCTGCGACAGAGTTCATTTGTATGTGTTAAGGATGGTGCACTTGTATAAGAGAGAATGAGAGATCACTTGTTTAAAGAACAGCTTTCCTAAGGAAAAGGGAAAATTCAAACTATTGACAATCCAGCTTTTTAATAAGTTCAATTAAAAAAATTGTTTGAAAATGAGTAAAATTTGTGGTAACACCTTCAATTGATTTAAAAAAAAATAGCCAACATGCTTGGCGGCTCATTCGTTTTACGACTGCCGACATCGTGAAACTGCTTTTTTAGTTTTTTTAGTTTCGCTTTTGTCCGCCCGAAACCACTAGACCAATTTTCTGTTTTCCTTTGGGCTAGTGAAATATCCCTGGAGTTCCAAGCTGGGCTTCTGAGCAAGGCCGACCATATTTGTGTGCCAAGTTTGGTCTAGTGTATCCTATGAAAACTGAAACTGAAGAATAAATTGCACAAGACTGTGCTAGGATCATTGTCGTATAAAAAAAACTAAAAAAACATAGTAGTGGTAGCTGTCTAACGGACTTCGAAAGGGGTTTGTTAGGATTTTAAGGATCACAAAAGTGATGATTAATTGGCTGCAAATGGTGAGAGTTCTTAAAACTGGATTGCATTTTTTTAAGGCGCTATAAGCGTTCAAAGGAGGCAAATAAGGAAAAGATGTTTCGTGATATCTGAATTTTCATCAAAGCAAATGTAAAACTGCGCTATCATTTGAACTATTGCTAAATGGTCTTCCTGAAGTATTGATAATGACCTCTGTTTTGGTATTACCTTGGATTCAAAAGACCCTGCCAACAAGATGTGAGCGGTATAAACGAACATTTGTAAAGGAGTGGAATTGATAAATCTGTGACCACAAGCCATAACCGCCTAAGTTTTGTTTTTCATACTTTTCAGGAGAGCAGATTAAAGTTTCAAATCATCACTTCAAATCAGGAATATTTGTTTCTAAGCTTTTTTTTTTCGTTGGAAAATCTCCTGTTTAAAAAAAGATTATGGTCATAAAAAATTAAGTGGAAGTAGATTTAAATGCTGAACACGATGGCGCCTATAACTTAATTTTGTCCTAGCTCGAGTTAAGCGGTTATGGTTTGTGGCCACTGAAATTTCAGATATCGACTTTATATGCTATACTAACGCCTTTAGGTAAACTCCAGAGTGATAATAAAACACAGATAGCTCAAATTTCAATGTGATTTGAATGGAATCGAAAACAGTAGAGAGCGATGTGATAAGCAATGTTTTTCGATTTGTTTTCCGGCGCAAAAACAAACAACAAAGACGGTTTGCCAACACAGGCAATTCGAGATTAGTCCCACAGACTTCCAACGATTGGCCTTGCGATTTATTGATTGTCATCGCAAAGGCCAATCGAACGGGGAACTGAATCCGCTTGAATTGCAATGGAAGATCTGTTGGAATAATACGAATTCGTCTGATAAGTACTTCCTTTCCTTTGAATTTGCCCTGATGATCGTTGGTTGAATCACATCGTTCATCAGTTTTTTGAGGGACAACCGCGTACCGTTGCACAATTTCGGATGATTCAGATTCCGCAACATGATTATAATCGATCGAGTTTCTGGCACATCAATCGAGTTCAAAAATGTCGTCAGATTGTTGGTCGCTTCATCCTCATCGGTCACGCTGTCAACGGATTTGTACGAATAGAGTTCTACAGCTATTTGACTTTAAATATTGAGATTCAAGCTATCGACGTCCTTATTCTTCGCTTCTAGTATTGCCCGTTCACTAATCCAATCGAGATTTTTATAGTTTTGTACCTACAATGTTTTCTGCAATACGACTCTCATGTTCGTGGTCAATTTCAAATTCTTGACATGCCTCCACAAAGACGACAATTTCAGGCATGCATTAAGTTTATCGGCAGCAGTAGATTTCGGGATGACGGGAAGGGTTTGATGAAAATCTCCGGAGAGCAATATCATAGCCCCACCAAATCGTCTCGAATCACCTTGTAAATGCTTCATCGTTCTGTCAACTGCCTCTAAAGCTCGTTTATGCACCATCGTGCAAATGATGATTTTGCACTCTCGCATCAATTTCGCTGTCGCCGAATTCTTGGTCACTGTGCACGTTGGCTTATCAACCGTGAGAAGATTCATCGGCAGCTTCAAAGCGGAATGTGCAGTTCGACCTTAAAATTTTTCGCGTTTTTTCGGAATTTTCCGAGTTTTCCGCCAAGAATTTTCTATTTTTCCATTTGAAAAGCCATTCCGGAACAACTGCACACAAAATTCCATACAAAAAAAAACAATTTTCGATATTTCTTATTTCATGATTTTTCCGGAGGGTTTTTCCAAAATGTTCTTTCGTACCAACCTTCTCCTGGCAATTACGAACAACTAAAAAAAATTTCAGTCAAATCGGCCCAGCCGTTCTATACATTTTTTAAGTTTGTCTCTATCGAACACATTACTAATTAAGAAGTAAGCCTCTCCCTTCACTGTGAACACCCATTAAAATATATAGCCACACAGCTTCGGAGCTCAAATTGCTGAAAATAAACCCCAAACGAATCGACCTTTTCCAAGAAACATTTGATTAAAATTAAATATTTCCAAAACTTTATAATTAAAATTAAACTCCTTTTCAGATGTTTTAAAGACGAAATGAAATAAAATCTAAAAATTGCTGTTTCACGAAAAGAATATAAATGTATTTGCATTATTCATAAACTCAAATTCCACACACCTGAGGTCAGCGTAAAAATAAATTAATATCTCCTTCCAGCGGTTGCCTCCAGGCAATGAATAACAAATAAATTAAAAGTTTTCTTGTTGCTTTGGCATATTCCGTGTCTGCTACACCTTACCCCACTTAGGCCTATATTTCATTTAATATGCATTCGCAAAACAAGCTGTTCTTCATTTGCGTTTACAGCCAAGCAGGCAATTAATAATATTCTTGAACCTGACTGTACTCATTTTGGTTAGGGACGGGCACAAGGAGGGGCTTTGAATGACTGCCCTTACAAAGATGTTTATTACGAAAGTTTTCCGCTATTGTTTCAGTTGGATTGTACATTCATATTTATATAGAAGGATTTGTCATTTCTTTTTCTAATAAGACCTTTTTTAATTTGAATAAATATGTTTGAGGATTGCGTGTTATGGTTTGCCAAACATGAATTGAAATTTGCAATACAAATGTTCGTCGTTGATTATTAAAACAAATACTGTAGTGCTAGAGTAATCAAATTAAAAAAAATAACATCCCTTACAAATGTGATGTACTTCGAAATCTATGTGAACCATACGTTTATTATTATTATTATTTATTTATTATTTTGCTTTATAACTTAAAGCGGAAAGCTATTATTTCCGCTTTTATCAGTCTGTAACTTAAGCAGTAGTGTGGAATATCACTGCGGTTAAATCAGTAATGCCAGACCACACAAAATTTGACATATAAAAAGCCCAAAAATTATCAAAAAAAACAAAAACTGTCTTCTCTTTTTATTCAATTCGAATCATTTTTCATCTGATTCAGTATATAAAAATGTTATTTTTTCGCCCTCTTAGCTTATTTTGGAATGCAAATTGCCAACGAAACGGGTAATTACCCACAAACAAAATCAAAATGAACAAAATCTGATGGGGCGAAACATCGGTTTTTATAAAATTATGGTTCTTGGACTTCATTAAAAAAATTCATATTCAAATCAATCAAGGAAAACAAAAAAATTTTAAATTGCTTTTAAGTAGCGATTCGAGGACGTCATATATAATAGTGAATAACCTTTAAAAATTAAACTTTTTTAAAAACGAATTGAAATGTATGGCTTTCCGCACAGAAAATGGTAAAGGATTGAAAATTAAGTGGTCTGTAACAGTGTAGAAGGGGGAAAAATGGGTTTTGTGCGCTATTGGCACGTTGACAAGGTGCGTGGTATTTATACGCAGACTATAGAGCTGTGTAGGTCTCCTATGAATGTTACGGCTTTACTTAAAAAATTGTTTAAGTACTTTTAAAACGTAAAGGTGCCTAATTGGTAAAATAGGAAGGCCTCCAAAAAAAGGGCCAGCTCTAATTAAAACCATTTTTATAACAAATCCATCAATTTATGGACTGTTACGGCTGAACACCAGACAAACGTAGTTCTCATATTCGGAATTAAGATACAAAATTCAAACGAAATTGTTTGTCTGTCAACTAGTTTTCGTTGTCGAAATGAACAAAATGTATTAAAATATTACTAGGTTTTATGCTCAGGAAAAAGGTTAATCAACTAATGAAAAGTATTCAAAAATTAATATTTTTATTAAATAGGTCAAGTCTTTTACGAAAGGTCAACCAGCCCTTCAAACCCACTTCCAAAAACTTTGTAGGTTTTTCCGCACAACTCTACTTGTGTGCTGTGGTTCTTTTACCTTTTATTTTTACTAACAAATATTTAATTTTTTTAATTTGTTTAATTGCAAAATTGGAAGGACATTTTCATGTATGAAGATAACAAATTTGTAAATGTAGATAAAGTTATAAGTTACGCATGGACACATAGTTTAAACGTGTAGGCATTGTCAGCATTTGTATGTGAAAACAACTTCTCCTTCAGATGTAACAGCCTCAACATCATCAGCGGTGTTGGACTAGACTTCAATTGCAGATTCATATCTTAATTGGAAAAATTAATAATTTGAATAAATCCAGTAGATATTTTTATTTCTATTGCTGTTATCACATCTTTTCGTGGGTATTATAAATAAAAATATATTACAGGGGAACCATTTCCTGATTTGAATTGTGAGTTGAATTTTATTTTGAGGCTGACAGCTTTTTTTGTTCAAAAAAGTTTAAATAAACAGAGTACCATTTCCCCGAAATACGATATGCATCGCTGTGCTTTCGATACAGTGCTATTTTTGAAAGGAAACCGGGTAAGTTTAGGCAGAAGGTACGTGATATTGGAAAGAGCACAAGTTTTCCTCATATAAGAAGTCGTAGAGAATCAAATTCATTCATCGTGTATTAAGATGATTTTATGCTGTTGCCATGACCACTAGAAGAGTACTAATTGGTGGCCTTAACGTCACTTCTCAATGTATACAATTGAAAGCCAACACCACTTATAAAAGGCAAAAAAATAAGCATTGGAACACCATTATTTTTTTCAGTGGAATTTGTATTTCTTATAGGGATTTCAGAGATATTTGAATCAGACCACCCTATCGTTTTTCTTCTTGCCTCTTTACCACTATTCTTATACACGGAGACTTTTTCTCAGGTATTTTCAAGTTATATGTGATTTTTTTTTATCCCCTGCGTCTCAGTGCAATAATATCCCAAGATCTTTATTCTTCTGCTAGCTAGTGCTGAACACTGGCACAGTACATTTGCCGCTGTCTGAATTGCCTCTAGAAAAAGTTTACAGGTGGCATGTTTTGTAAAAAAAATGCTACTACCCATTTTAATGTTTTTCGAATCATGCTTAATTCCTTTTTTTAGTGAAACACTTCGGCCGCTCTATTGCAAGTCTTAACATGTCCACATTGTTTCACTTTTGAACCTTAGAAGGGTCTTTTTGCACGTGTACCATCTGTGTAACGGTTGATTAACCATTCCTCTACCTACCAATCGAAGAAAATGTATTTCAGCTTTTCAGCTGACCCCTGTTTCGGTAGCGCACATTTGTTCATTGCTTTCGATCCTTATGTGTCCTTGTACTGAGATCAGTGTTACTTTATTTTTAGAACAAAACTTTATTAAACACATCTTTGCCCACGATGTTGTAATGTTTGACTGTCCAAGCGTCTAATCACTGTTCAATTGTGCTATAAGGATAGTTAGTCCCTACATTTGACTTCTATTGAGTAATCCAAGGCATGTGGCAGAGCAATCATCTCAGCCTAGTATAGATACAAAAGTTAACATGGCTGGCAAGTTCCACTTTATGAATAAATAACTGCCTCCGATCTATCATGTATGCATCTGTAAAAATTTGAAGGTTGTTTACCTTGTTGCCGTGGAGTTTGGCGGAGATACCAAAACAGGTCATGATTCTCCATAATCGCTATCAAGGGAAGCTTTAAGAACGCTTTACATGTAAATCCTCTGCTAAGAGTTGTTCCATGACACTATTTATTGGCAACGTTTTGCTAAAACGAGAATTGAACATGTTTCAAGCAAATATATTGTTTAAAAAATATCCAAATTGCAGGCAACATAAACAACTTCTAAGTATTCTGAAGGTCTTATTACCGACTTTTTAGCTGTAATTGATATTTGCGTCTTTTAAATACTGAAATGGAAGAGTAATCGATGTCAGAGTTATACCAATACCAATAAGTGAGGATTTTCCCGCAGTTTTAATGTGGTCACTTCACACAAAAGGAAATATTCAAATATGCTTTCCAGCTCTTGATGCAATCTCACAGAGGGCTTGTAGAATGCGTTATCGATTTCATAAAAACCGAAAGAAGTCATGCCATACAACCCCAACGACGATTTCCTTTAAAAATATCTTCGGAAGTTGATTCCGTCATAGAATTGCTTAAGGTTTTAGATCCATTGTGTTAAATGGCATTCTTTCAACTAAAGATTTGTCCAACTAATGAAGCGAAATATTTCGCAGCTATTAATTGATACAACTTTGAAGCTCTGGATAGCCGGCATAAATATCATCGCAGCTATGTTTACCTCGGAGATATATTTCTGCAGTATCCAATTCAATGTAAACAGAATTATATCAATTTTGAAAGAAAATATAAATAAATATGTTTTTTGCGTATATTTGAAGAACAAATCGTGGACATCCGAACCCTTTTAGAGACAATTTCCCAAACCTCTGCTGGATATTTTTTTTACTGGCAAATGCTACGACGGCCATGAAGGCATGGTAAGCACGTGAGAAAATGCTGGCAGAGACTTTGTTGTTACCTCTCGGTTTCATGCAGAGAGGAAGGACATGCGCACGTTCTTGTAAACCATTCTTCTAATATTTTAGACCATTCAGAGGAAAAGCTTTTGTGCTTCGCTAACGGAGCAAGGTTTGAACAAAATTCAGTAAAGGATGTAGTTCCAACGAAAAATGTTACGTGTACGAGACAGTGGCCGAGGAAAATGGAAATGGTATTGTCGTGATTTTTTGGGTGAAGTTGAAAGTTTTTGGATGCAGAAATGTACATAATATAAATTCAATTATAGAATAGAGTATCCCTGTAGCAAATAAAGGGTGATTATTTAAGAGGTTTAGAACTTTTTTAAAAAAAAAACACAAAAAATTCGAAAAAATGAATGAAATATTTATTTGAATCGATAGTTTGAACCTTGCAATTTAATGCTTAAAGATAATTTCATGCAAATGTTGACCGCGGCTGCGTCTCAGGTAGCCCATCCGCTGAGTCCAATTTTGGCATACTCTTTCACACATATCGGCCGGTATCTCACGAATGAATGCATGGATGTTGGCTTCCAGTGCGTCAATCGAAGCGGGCTTGTCCCTATACACATTAGCCTTGGCATACCCCCACAAAAAATAATCTAATGGTGTCAAATCGCACGATCTAGGCGGCCAATTGACCGGCCCGAAACGTGAAATTAACTGTTCACCAAACTCGCCTCGCAATTGCGCCATTGTTTCGCGTGCTGTGTGGCATGTGGCACCGTCTTGTTGAAACCACATATCATGCAAGTCAAGAACTTCCATTTCGGGCAAAAAAAAGTTTGTTATCATCGCTCGGTAGCGTTCACCATTGACAGTAACGCTGCGATTCGCATCATCTTTGAAGAAATATGGCCCAATAATGCCGCCGGCCCATAAACCGCACCAAACAGTGGCTTTTTCGGGATGCATTGGTAGCTGTTGCAATGCTTCTGGCTGATCTTCACTCCAAATGCGGCAATTTTGCTTATTTACGTACCCATTCAACCAAAAATGAGCCTCATCGCTGAACACAATTTTTCGATAAAAAAGCGGATCCTCGGCCAGCTTTCCAAGAGCCCATTCACCAAAAATTCGGCGTTGTGGTAGGTCGGCTGGCTTTAGTTCTTGCACCAGCTGTATCTTAAAAGGCTTTACGCCCAAATCCTTCCGCAAAATTTTCCACGTAGTGCTGTAACAAAGGCCTAACTGCTGGGAACGGCGCCGAATCGACATTTCGCGGTCTTCTGTCACACTAGCTGATACGGCCGCAATATTTTCTTCACTACGCACAGTACGTAAACGTGTTGGTGGTTTAATGTCCAACAAAGTAAATTTGGTGCGAAATTTGGTCACAATCTTCCGAATAGACTGCTCAGAAGGTCGAGAATGACGATCATAAAATGGAAGCAGCGCGCGATGAACATTTCGAACCGAGCACGAATTTTGATAGTAAAATTGAATAATTTGCAAGCGTTGTTCATTTGTAAGACGATCCATGGTTAAATTGCAAACCAAACTGAAGCTGTTTGACAGTGACACAAGGTACTAAACACACGTCAGCTGTCAAAACCAGTGTTGCCAAAACCAAACCAGCTAAAAAATCACCCTTTATTATGTACCTAAGGAGGGTACAATTTTATTTCCTACTAGCTGACCCAACGGACTTCGTCTCGTCCAATATTTGGTGAAAATAGAATAAAATCAAGTTTTAATTATCTTGAATTCTATTCGTTTTATTGAAATCAATTTAAGGCTGCATGATACACAACATATCCGTTTACAATTGATTGGCGATATTCCGAACTCTACTCGCATTACGGGTTCGATGCGAAAGATTAGATCTTCTGGCTCGCGGCATTGTAACATTGTAACACTGAGAAATTAATGTCACAAAAGCAATAAAGGAATTATCGATCCATACATGTTCACAAATGCCATAGCCTCACAAAATAAAGATCCATGCAAACATGTGCTCAAATGTCATAACCTCGCAAAAGAAACATCTTCGTTGCAACTTACTGTTTGAAAATAGAATTCAACACCAAAATGATCAATAAGAATGAAATGAACAGCGAATTGGAATTGCTTTTAAAAGTAACCCACCTAAAAATTAATCGCACAATCCGAAATTAACGTTTAGATTGATTGTCGATGCGCACGCAATCACAAAAAACATAATCATTCACAACCTGCATTTCATCCAACCGAACTCACCTCTATGAAATCACTTTTCGCTGGTAATTTTCACAAGAAATCGTTTCAAAACAATGTATTAAATCAAATTCAATTACAATAAGTAAAAGTGTTATCATTGGCCTGGCCGATGATTTGATACCCTCCACTGCAAACAAGTCATGAAAAATTTTAGGCATGTGAGGTAGTACGTCAACAATTACTAACAAAGTGGTTTAATCGTCTTTGGAGAAGTACCAGAAATACTTGACCGACATAGACCAATTTTAATATCAACCTGACGACGATAAAAGAAGTCCTCTCACAAAATTTCACTTGACTATAGGCAGATTCTTTTCGACGCTATCGTGTTTTCAACATGTGTTTTCTAATATTGGTTTTGTATGGGAGGTACCAGAACTACTTGACCGACATAGTCCATTTTCATAATACCATTTCATTTGCCTATGTGAATTCTTTTGGGACATGGCTAAATCGATTCAGAATGTGATACTGATTCAGAATATATATACCTTATGAGGTCTCCGGTGACTCCTTCTTGGCGTTACAAATGTAATGACAAAGTGAATATCCTTCCTGTGGACGGTATAATAACTGTCGAAAGCTGATAAAAATTTGATAAAACTTGAAAAAAAAAATTCTGATAAATCGCAACGCACGTCTACACAGCACAATAGTATGCGATGGAAAGACTGTGCAAATGAATCAGCTGTCAAAAGTTGATGCACACAACGCCATATATACCGGAACCAGCATTTGAAATCATGTTTGTTTTGAATGTGTGACAAAAAAAAATTGCTACAAAAACAATTGTCACACAAATTTGGTGCAAAAACAATTGTCGCAAAAAATTGCCAAAAAAAATTTGTCACAACGTAACGTAAACATAAACGTCATCTATCTTGAAGATGGCGTCGTAAAATCGCTCCATACAAAATGTATGGGAAAATTAATGTTCTTTATAATTTTTTTTTCGGGAATTTTCTTGGGTATGTTAATCATCAAAATCGGTAATGGAATTCTTGAGTTATAAACGTAGTAACTAACGTCACTCTCTTTTATATATTTAGATTTCGTAGAAAATTCACTTTAACGAAGCCATCATTAGTTCTCCTTACTCAAGACTTATTGCAACTCTAAGTTTGTGTAATATGGAGTTGCCAGATAATTAAATTCCACACAAACATTCTTATAATTTGTTGATCTTCTCACATAGAGAACGCCATAGACGTAATGCAAACAAACAGTTTAATAACTGAATACCCACCCATAACCGTCGAATCGTATTCAAGCTCACATCCTGTTATTAAAGGGAGTTATTATATGTATCACCCAACCCACTTCAACACATCCTCTATTAAGTCAAGAAGTAATTTCCTCTACGTAAACAGTTAGTTAATTTCATTGTTTCAATTGGCAAGGAGAACATAATAAGCTGCAACTGCGGAATAAAGTACAGGCAAGTCAAGCTATTGTATATGCGGTTTGACAATGTGAAGATGGTTTTATGAAGCGTTGCAGATACTAATTGTGGTGACATTGTGTCATTTTCCTAGCATAGCTTTTATTAATTGCGGGTATGGGAGGTCTAAGATGACCGCAGAGTTGTACGATGGGATTAGAGGGCATGGAAAAATGGAAAGCGATCTATTACTGCATCGGTTTACAGTCTGACGTTTTCAATTTAGCATGAATAGGCCGTAGCGCGTATTTTGCATTTAGTCATACAATAAGAGTCACAATTAGTACTACCTCGTCGAATTAACACTCTCGAAACTTTTGTGACCGTGCGCGGTTCATCTCAGAGACTGATCGTAATTGCAAGTAATTCGATTACGCGAAATACACGTATAGACAACGTAAAGACACGTGAACCAGTAATTAACATATAGGTCTCAGCTCATCCAAGAACCACACACAATGACGTCACGCTCGATCCGTACCTTAACGGAGGTCTATAGCCATATTAAGAGGTAACCAAAGCAAATGACTGATGTGATAAACTACTGAGCGAGAGGTCTCGTTTTAGGCTAAACCTTCGGAAATCAGAAATAACAGCTAAGAGTTCTTACGACTACTTTTGCGCGAAATCTCCCGGTTTAGACCATAGACAAACCATACTGAGACCCCCAACTCACAATCCTCTTGCCGCTGGCCCCCTCATTTTTTTTTCAAATTCGCCATTTTGTTTCCCTATCGGTGTTATGTCAAAAAAGAATCCGTGTGACATGCAAAAACATACAAAAAATGCAAAAATAAATGCTGCCAACCTCGGCAGCCGTGGGGAAATGTGAAAGAGTTCGGGAATACCACATTTTTTCATTACTGAACGCCATTGGTTAGTTATTATAAATTGTTAAAAGGCGAATAATTTGATTTGTTTGGTTAGTAAAACTATCTAAAGTTGATGTTCTATATACTAGAAACATATTAGGACAAACATGGTTGTGTATTTTCCGCTTTTGGATATCATTAACTTCGACTTCGTGTGTACATTTTTCTTAAATAATGAAGAAAATTTGCTTAAAATGTTTTCATTTTCCCTCAACCAATCTACATTGTTAATTTTTCATGAACATTTTAAGCAAATGTGCACTTATTCCTAAAAAAAAAATATTATCCACACGTAACGAATAATTTCAAATTTAACGGATAAAACTCTATGAACTCTGCCAGCAACTTTGCCCACAGCGGAAGTGTCTCATATCTGCTGGGAGTGTGTTGGTGAGCCGGAATTTTTGAAGTTTCGTGACATTTGTCAATACGATTTTCTATGTAACAATAGCGCACCAGATGTGTATACACTCCATAAAAAATATAGCTTGTAGGCTAAGTAACGGGAAACCGGCCGGAGTTGGTGGTCTCAGTATTGTCTCTGGTTTAGACAGTAGACACTTTTCGCCATGAGCAAACCCCCCGTCGTACAGCATCAAAATTGTTTTTAAATTTTTTCTGTGACGACTAAATTGCTCAAAAGATTAACGCTTTCAAAATCAGAAAGCGTTTTGATTATAGACATACTAAATATCGACTGCTAGTGAAATGTAATTTTCATATACTTCTGCGATAAAATATGTTCCAAAACAGCACAGGCGCTACAGTTTTACAGCGGACTAGCAAAGAAGCACATGCCGCAGTCAAGTCTCAATTTCTATAGTAACGTTAACAAAAAATGTACATTTAAAAAAACAAAGTTCGTTTCCATAGCAACATATAAAAAAAGAGCGACATCTTGTCCGACGAGACAATTTCCATAGTAACGTGTAAACAAAAGAGCGTCATCTATAGAAAAGAAGCAAAGCTACATAAAGTGATTCACTGGTATCTTCCATGTACCGTGAAATCCCATTGATAGTAAAATTAATAATTAATATCGCGGGAGGTGAGTCTTCGGTGGAATGGAAATTAGTACCGTGGTGAATTCTACCGACGTATTTCTTTTTAACTTCATCCCACTGAATGTGCTTCCATATGGCCATTTTATCCATCATGAGATATGCGACTATTTTCTTATTTTATCTTTCTAAGGATGTAGGTTTAAGATCTAATACATCCAATGACTTTTTAGTGAATCCAGCCGTCACTTCAGTTTTAGAGGACCATGATCTAAACTTTTTTTATTTGAATAAGAAATGTGTGAACAACTAGCTAAACAGAGATAAAAAATAAATAAATATTTAGCTCAACAAATTCCTGTAGGTACCGCAGGCCTAGCTTCTTACAGCCATTCGTTTTGTGTGTTTTTATTTGTGTGTGGAATGGAAGGGACCTATAATTACTTTATGCAGTTTATTTATTTAAGTCCGAATGGAGGATAGTTAATACTCGCCGACAGAGAAGAATGAATTTAAAGAAATGGATATCTTTCGTATGTCTACCCCCAAAACCAGTGTTGTTATATCCTGGGATTTATCCCTTTTTGTGGGAATTTCGATGTCCGAAAAGCCTTCCGTGGGATAAAGGGATAAAGCACCAAATCGTGGGAATTTCAGAAATCTGACAAAAAACATTCAAACCATGAATTTTTGGTGAAAGTCTATCAAAACACCTGTATTTCACCATGATTATCAACACACTGAATGTCCATAAAAAACAGTAAATCGTCGTTTATCAAAATTTTCCGCGTAATACAAATTTTACTTTTAAAAACTAGATTTTGACGAAAAAAAGTATCGTGGGATTTTAAAAGGGTATTTGAGTATGGTGAAAAGGGGAAAAAAGGAAGAATGACTACGCTTCGTGGGATAAATGAAGAGAGAGTGCTAACAACACTTCCCAAAACTCATATGTTTACATTGTTGTTTTTGTAATTTCAATCCCTGTCTGTAAATGCGTGTGAACTACAAAAAAAACATGTTGCTAATGGCCGGTCACCAATCCTCTTGCTTGTATGGGCATTTAGCTGTTCACTTGTTTTGTGTTTCGTATTGAATTCGTTTGGTTTGTGTTAAGGCTTTGATTAAATTGAGATATAGTATAGTAAAATATAAATTACTGAACTAACTAGGTACTAAGACTAAGTAAAATATAGAAACATCTATTGGTGAATAAATAAATAAAAAAACACTAACCAATCCTACGTTAGTTCTCACTTTCTCTACAGTAGCGCTCTGTATTTTTGGAACATGCGTGAAGTTGGTTGATGGTTTTGATAGTCTCCTCCGATAATTGACATTAAAGTTCATCTGCCAAGGTTCAGTTACTAAACATAGTTTTTAGGCAAACGCGCTTTCCTTAAACAAATTTTCAGCCGCAAGGCTTAAAACACTTTCAATTTGGAAGACCGCATACGACACCTAGCAGTCCTAAAACGTATTTAGAGCGATTGTTAAGCCCGTATGACACTACATTTATTCCTCATTGTTATTATGTTAAAAAGTCAGCGGTCTGTAAAAGAGACTGAAAATGTATTACGAAAGGGGTAGCTATTGTTTGCAAAGCAACCACAAATTTTCAAACGAATTTATTTTCAGATAATCTTGAAATATCAAGAAAAAGTTGCCAGCAGCTGAAAAATTTTAATTTTAATACATTTTCAATGCATTTTTTTTTATGTGTCTACATTAATAACGTTGGCGTGTATGCACTCACTCCTATCCTGCATTTTCACTCAAATTTTTCGTATTGCTCCAGTTTCATTTTAAAAGTCTGATAAATGAAAAAATAAATGTAGTGTTAAATGCATTCGTTACTCACATTCTATTAAAAAAGGAAAACCAATCAAAGTGCAAGCACAAGTTAAACAAGATAAAGCAGAGAAGAGCATTAACCATTTCATTTAATCAAAATATTTGAAGTACATATATATTTCAAGTCTTCAGAAATAAAATAAAAATACAATATTTTTAAATTTTCTGCATGCATTTGTAAAAATTTGTGTTTGCTAGACTTAAAAACCACTTGCATTGTTGTATTCCAACGAATAAAGTCAGAAAACATTTACAATTTACTAAAATTATATTAAAATTATCGGGCTGAACAACAGCGTATGTAAATTCGCTTCTATTACAAAATTCCATACCATCATTTAGGATGGTTGGGCAACATTAAGGGAAAATTTATTTAGCTAATGCCCGAGATAAACATGGGTTTCTGAACATTACAATTTAACCCTACAGTTATCGATATTCTGGCAACTATATTTGTTTATTGGTGAAGGTATATTTTAAAGTGTGGAGTCTTTACAAAAACTGCCAGACTAAAGTTGATAATTGGTAAGGCCGTATATATAAATATATGGATAAAGACAAAAGAAAAGATTGGAAAGACAATATAAGAAGCAAACAATAACAAACAAAAAATAACAAACATAAACGTTTTAAACAAGAACAAAATATCCGAAGCAATTTATTTATTTATTATAAATGCTGTCATCAAATAATCGTTGATACGTGAATATCAAAAGTTTTCGTACACTTTTTAAGTAGGTATTAATTTATTATGAAATGAGGAGAATGAAACTTGTATTATTCGAAAGGTATTGTGCCATATATGTGCACACACAAAAAATTGTGGGTATATGTTGCTATTAAGGCTAAAATTAAGTTAACAATACCCCATACAAAATGCTTATTATAGTTAAATGATAGAATTTTGTTGAAATTAAATTTGTCGCCGCCATATTACCATGGTAACGTGTGTGAGTAAAATTCATCCTTGATTAGAACCTATTTTCGAAGGAATGCAATTTGCATGCCCCGAAAGTATGCAACTGCATAATTTACTTTCATTAATGATACTATGGAACATATTTTTCGGCATAAATTGTTTGCTCTTAATTTCTATAGTGACGTATTAAAATGTAAATCATGAATAAAACTTATTTTCAAAGGGGCGTATTTTTGCTATATCGCTTTTTCGTTCATAAAAAAAAACATAAAAAATATACAATTTTTAGTACTACCTACTTATAAAAAGTATGGTCGATTTTCGACCACAAGCGAGACTAGCAATACATGAATGCGGTGGGAGGCTAAAGGGTCCTATCAGCAACATTAAAGGCTCCAGATCCAAGTAACTTCTTTTCCCCCCTTTGACTAAAGATGCCTCTAAATTTATTCTAAGATACTCTTTTAAATTTGTTCATTTTCGATTTTTAATTTTTTGTACCTACTCTGCTGTCGCCAGAACCAGTCGTTAGCCGGGATTGAATCTTCAGATTTGCGACCACTCAACGATCTCAGTAATCCTGGTAACACCAGCACTGCCGGCGTTCTTTAACTGCAAGTGGGTTGCATAAGTATACGTAACTCAGCAATGCATCCATCCTTTACCTATACCAAACTAAAAACGCCTTTATAAAGTTCCTGGAATGCGTGCATTTATTTCACAGAGAGCTATTACTCCTTTTATCAGCACATAAGCTGATCTCTGCGATCCAATAACAACTTTCCATTTTTCAACCACTTGACATACAACTTTCTACCGTTGGTTTAACTTGGCCAAGTGCCAGGAATTTTGTTTTCCATTCAATCTGAAATTAAAACAACATTTGCAATTTCACAGGAAGTGAACAAAAAGTTCCCACAATAAAAGTACGTAGGTATTACTTGCCAGGATAGCTCGCAACTCATGTAGTTTACGAAACGCTTGTGCACCCGATCTTAGCGCCAACGCCATATTGAATTTTCTTCGCGAAAAAACCGACTTATTGTTTGAGACTTGTTTGAAGTGCACATTATGCTCGGTAGCGAGTTTTCGAGCTCCCACACCTGGATTCCAGCTGACTTTTCTGTTAAGTTTGCATCCTATTTCACATTTGACTGATAGCTGAAGTCATAATGCGCGAGCTGAATTTTTATCCGTAACTTGAGCACGAACGTATATTTGTTGGAGTGAAATGTTTGTTCTTTTCTCTCTTGTCCTTGAGCCGGGATCTGTGCAAAAAGTTCACCGTAGTCATAGTGAAAACTTCCATAGAATTTTTCCAAAAGGAGCTGGGAGCTATTTTTCTATACCCACTCTGATGATAGCTCCTGTGCAGAATTTATACCATCAACCTGTATGTGTGTGGCTTAGTAAATGGAAAACGCCTCCAGGGAGATATGCAAATCAGTTTAATTTCCTAAATCGATGTTGATGTCCCCTGGTGGAAGCGTCGCGACAGTCATTAAGCAGCTCAACATTGAAAGCACCTAAATTGCGGTGTCCTTGGGGAGTAAAAAAAAAAACGATAACAATGAAAAGCCACTGACCTCCAAACGGTACAACAACAATCACGACATCCTAAGCAAATAAAGGACAACACGCTGTCTCTCACTTGTCGCAATAGTTCATGCAGTGCGAGAATTCGTCCTTCCGGAAGTTGAATTGCCGGTAAATAAAGAAACCGAAAACCACCTGTGTAGTGGAAACTTTGCGTGCTTAATAGACCTTGAAGGACTTTGTGTTTTTTTGTGCCGCCCCATATACGCAATCAAAGAAGGCACTTAAAGCCATCTGGTGTTTGTCAGCGTTTGTGGCAGAGGTATAAAAAGGAAAAGCTTTAAGAAAGCACTACGATGAAGTTGAAATAAATGAGGTTTTGATTGTGCAGGCAAGAGTAATGGGGGCGAGGTATTTGTGGCTTTGTTTTGCTAGACAGAAGGATGGCATCCTGATTGCCTTAATTATGAATAGCTTCCCGAAATTGTTATTAAACGAGCAGAGCGTTTGGCTGGCGATGAGAAGAAAACGGATCTGCGCTCATGAGTATTGTTTTACAATCAATTTGCATATTATCGACTTGGCGAACGGCAAAGAGATGCAGATGAATTATTTACTGTTCCATTTTATATAGCGAACGAATTGGGGGTACTATATTCGTGGTCCTATATTCGTGAGTTTGTGGGTGGATGGGGTGGTTCGCGATTTATTTATTTATTTATTTATTTACTTCACATCAAATGAGAACATTCACAGCTCTCGCTATATTACTTAATACTAAATTTAAATACTTAAATACTACCACCAAAGCCTAACGTTAAAATTAATTTATTCTTAAATGAGTCCCTACTGAGATCAAACTAAAACAAACTACTATAATTATTAGATTCTCTTAGGCATCTGGTAATTGGTTCATTACAACCATAGTTAATTCTATGATAAGGAACATAAAATAAAAAGCGATTTCTAAGCATTCTAGATGGAGCATAAATCAATTAATGATAAAAGAAAAGAGCAGTCGATATGGTTGTTTATCAAGTCCCGAATGAACATAAATGAAAAATATTGCCTACGCTTAAAAAGAGGTAAGATACCAAATAATTTGCATCTTGTCTCATACGATGGCGTTTCAATATTCCAACGTAATCTACGAACAGCAACTCTAGTAAAACGTTCTTGGATCTTCTCGATTCTCATGGAATGTACTTCATAAAATGGATTCCATACTATACTACAATATTCAAGATTAGACCTGACAAAAGCAAAGAATAGACATTAAAGAGTATGCGGATCATGAAATTCTTTAGAGTTACGCAATATAAAACCCAAAATAGAATTACTCTTAGCAACCAGGAAGTCAATATGCTTTTTTGTCAAATATGACTCCCAAGTCTTTTTTAAAGAAGATACTAGACCGTGGGATATTATCGATCATGTACGTATATGATACTGGGGAGAGGTTACGATAAAATGACATGCTTTCACATTTAGAAACGTTAAGGTGAAGGTCATTATTATGACACCACAAAGAAAGTCTTTTAAGATCTTCCTGTAAAAGTATGCAGTCATGTTCAGACTGAATGTGTCGGAACCAGCGTTACCACTTGTACTACATATGTAGTACTGTGCTACATATTTGCTGGATTTTTCAACGCCGTACTACATACTACATCGTTACCCTAATGTACTACATTTCTTAAGATCCGTCTAAACATTTTACTTTTTTACGAACAACAGTTCGAATTTTGCCCCTTTTACTTTTATAACTAAATAAATAGATTTAAAAACTTGGCATAGTGCAAATCTTCAACTCGCACAAAAAGATATCGCAAGGAATGGGAAAACCAATTTTCGTGGGTCGAATGTAGGTCTGGCAAACGCTTTTGTCGCGCTTGTCAGAAGTCATTTGTTTGCAATATGACTTTGCTTGTCAGACAAGAACTCTTATCCATACACATTTCCAATTATAATAGTGCAAAACAACTCCAAGTGTGTCCGACTGTTTTAGAAACATAACATATTTTTTTTGTTATACTACTTAATTTAAATTTCAATAGAAAAAAAAAACAGGTACTAAATTTTTTTTGAAAATGCTACATTTTGTTGGCTAACGTACTACATTTGCTAAAGATTTTAGTGGTAACGCTGGTCGGAACACTTTTAAATCATCAGCAAACATCAGGCACTTTGAATTCAAAATCAGATCGGGTATGTCGTTAATAAATAAAAGAAAAAGCAAAGGGCCCAAGTGACTACCCTGAGGCACTCCGGAGGTGACATAAACTGGTGATGAAAGTACATCCTTTATACGAACATACTGAATACGATCCGTGAGATAGGAGCGAATCCATTCTAGAAAGTTGGAGTGAAATCCAAAACTTTTAAGTTGGAAAATTAACGCATGGTGATTAACGCTGTCAAAAGCTTTGGCAAAGTCAGTATAAACTACATCACATTGTAATCCTTTCTCCAGGTTATTCAGCACCGAGTTACAAAAGATTGCGAGATTTGTAGAGGTAGATCTACCAGCTACAAATCCATGTTGCACATGAGAGATAACTCCCTTTACGAGCGGTGTAAGTTTCTCATAAATAATTCTTTCAAATAGCTTGGGGATAGGTGAAATTTTACAAATTGGACGATAGTTGGTAGTATCGTGTTTCGATCCAGATTTAAAAATTGGACTTATGAACGAGTTCTTCCAGACTTTCAAGAAATTTCCTGTCCGTAGAGACAAGTTAAACATTAAACAAAGAGGCACGGAAAACGCATAAGAACACTTTTGAAGTAAAATTGGCGGGATGCCATCGAAGCCAGGATTTGCATCTACTTTTAACAAGGAAAGAGCATTTTGAGCTTCTGGAATTGAACACTCTAGGTTACCAACATTTAAAGGATTACAAGACATTGAGGTTTCATTCGAGACTGAATATACGGATTGAAAGTTGTTTGCGAACATATTACAAATGGTCACATGGTCGGACGAGGATACATTATTATGGCGCATACAGTTAGGAATACCATTAGATTGTTTTTTACTGTTGATGAAGCTCCAAAAACGATTACTATTAACCTTTAAATTAGATTCAACAGAAAGAACGTACTGACCATAAAGAAATTTATTAAGAACATCAAATTCTTTTTGAAGCTTTCGATAAACTAACAAGAGTTCCGGATCATTATTTCTTTTTCGGAACTGCTTATAGGTCTTATTTTTTCTATTATTTATGTTAACGATCCTTTTATTGAACCAAATAGGATGGTCGTCCGATACCATCCTTACTGTAGGTGTAATCGGTTGCCACTTTAACAGTTTCTACAAATAAATTAAAGGAATAGTTAAGATCTCCGTTATTAAAAACATTAAGCCAATTAATTCCTTCCAGATAGTTGGAAATATTATTGTAGTTTGCTTTAGCATAATTATTATACTTATAATTGGTGACACAGGGACTGGGTCGAAAATATTCGTAAAATTCAAATTAGAATTAGCAGTGACAAGGAAATTAGAATTAGGAAAAAGTGGAATCATAGAATTATTGAAACTAATATCATCATCATAGATCAGAATCTACAAAAACTAAGTCCAAAATATTATTGAACTCATTGGCATAATGATTAATCTGACGAAGATCGAACTGGGCGAGCGTATCAACAACTTCGCGTTCATAGTCTAAATTAACGTTAAAAGAAAAAAGTCTGCATTCTTCGTGATCAAAAGACCAAGATAAATTAGGTAAATTAAAGTCTCCTAGTAGGATGACATGTTGCTGGTTATCCAAATTATTTAAAATTAAGGAACAATTATGTACGTGAGCTTTATATAATAAATAAGAACTCCTTGGTGGTATATAACTTGCAATTACAATAACTTCAGTACCAGGATTACATTTAATTTTAACTGCAACTTGATCCACATCGAGAGTTGTTGGAGGTATAAAAACTTCTTCGCTGCGTAATGATTTCCGTACTGAAACCAATACTCCTCCCCCCCTTTCACAGTCAGTAAGAACGGAACAACGGTTTTTGCGGTAAACTTCGTACTGCTCCTTGTTAAACATTTCCTCGTTATGATGAGCCAAGTCTCGGTAAAAACAATTACATCATATTGCTCAGATGATGAGAACAGCAAGACATCACGCAATTTCATTCATTCATACAAGCATATCCTTTGGCCAAAAGCATGGATTTACCAGTAATTTCCCAGTTGGTTTAGGCGATAGCAGTTTAAAAGACGATGACAATCGATCTGGCAAGTTATCCGCTGTCAAGCTATGGCACTTTATGTTTTTGGTATCGATGCCTTTGCTAGCAATATAGTTCAGAATATCACTACTCTTGGTACCATACTCCAGTCGAGACAAAAATACCGCAAAAGGTGGTGCTACTGTTTTAAGAGAGCAGTTCATAATAGGATCATCACTTAACGGTTGTACATCAATCGTAGGATTGTTATTATAGGATGAAGTGGATGGCACGGACGGCAATAAAGTAGGAGATTTAGCTACTGAGATTTCCACAGAAGGGACGACAACTGGCGAGGTTGCGTTTGACCTTAGTATTCTTTTTGGCTGAAGTGGCTGAATCTCTGAAATGGGTACCACTGAGTGATCACTGCTCAACTGCTGAAGGTTACTACTATTATCGATAACGTTGCCTTCATTATTCTTTTCATTCGGCAAAGGTTGTTGATGTTGACATAGTGAGCTCAGTAAGTTTATCATGACGTCGTTGTTGGTAGTAGAGTTCGTGATAGACCTTTATTTTCATAGATCTTTGTAGATATATATGTCAGAACGATATGAGCAGTTTCTCAAATTAGCGTTTTCAGTGATTCGAGTTCAAAATAAAGGACACAATAATTAATTTTGGTCAAAATCATTAGTGCCGTTTTCAGATAAACTAAAGAAAACTGGATTAAAAAAAAAAACTGATATTTTTTTCCAAAAATACATTGTACGATAATATAGAAAATAACTGAGTTTCCTATTAAGTTAGAAAAGACCATATTACCTAAGAAATACTTTTTTGTTACAATCGTGTGAACCGTTTTCGAGATAATGTTCAAATTTCAAAAGTACCGTTATTCGATTTTTGGCAAAAAAACTGAGAATGCAGTCTGGTTGACCTCACCTACTAAATATATTTTTTGTGTTGAAACCGTTAGAGCCCTTTTCGAATAAATCAAACGGACAGACAGACAAAATTTAGATACCCACTTTTTTTAATTCCTTTATCATCGTAATGTCAGAGAGTCTTACTAATAATAATTTTTAACCTTCACATTAAATATTTTTTAAGTCTCAATGGGTAATTTTATCTGGAAAATGTTGCCAGTGTGAGCTCGCAAAATATAGCCTGGAAACTAAACATGATTTTTTGTATCGCGCAGAATTGATTAAATACAAAATTCGAGAAAGCTAACAAAGTTATAGAGGGTGCACATTGCAGTGTGAAACGGCTGCATCAACAATGTTACGCTAAGCACCATTGTCAGTTGTGAACCTCAACTTTTTGTTGCTGACGTAGTTCGTGATTAAATTAAGTCTGTAAATGGAATGGATCTTCCATTCTGTCCTGGAATTTTCTAAAATTTACATCTGTATTTCGCCGATTTAAAGGATCTCAAAATGGTGTATTTATTTGGCCTCCCCTACCATTTCTTTACTAGTATTGTCAGTGAAGCCTCACTGTATATACTTCAAATTTCCCACACGAATGACGAAAAATACTTCTTTTCCCAACATCGTTGGTGGAAAATGTTCACTATTATTACCCATGCTTTTAAAATAGCCAACCCATTTTACCATAGGTTGTTTTTTCTGTCGATATAGACATTTTTTACGAAGTCTTTACATGATGCTTTGTAGTCGTCCGTTAAAACTGCAACAAATTTTGCATCATCTAACCAGTCCAAGTCTAAGCAACGCCGCATAGACTAAGCAAAAATATTACAAAAAAAAAAAATGCCAAAAGTTCTATGTGGGAAATGTTACTGATTACATCAGATCTTTTATCTGTGGTCTTGGAAGTCACTAGTTCCACATATTGAATCTGAATTGAACACGCAACGTATTCAAACTTCTCACCCAATTCATGTGGATTTCTCAGAAAAATACACTGGATAACATTTAGCAACATTATAGCTTAACACATTTAACACGTATATTTAATAAAAGATATTTATTTAGAGAAATTAAAAGTATTTATTACTACTCTTTATTAAAACGCTTCAGTTGAAGATAAAATGATCTGCCTCTTCCATTGCAACGGTCTGATTCATTCTGCCCTCTGCCTACCAAGTAGTCTGCGTTTCGCTGTTCCTCACTATCACTAGTCGTCCCTTCTCTTCGTCTCTTTCTTTCATTACAATTACAATAGTTTTTATTTAGTCGACTCATTCAAAAGATTTAAATTTTTCACTTGCAGTCGATCATGTTGCATAAAATTGTTCCTCGCAAACTAAAGATTTATATGTCAGCTCACAGACGTCTTTCAATGGGAAATGTGTGCACACTGCAAATTGTCTGGTGTCAAATGGTTTTCTTTCATGTCTTGATCTTGAGTTGTTTTCGTTCATCTTATAGTTTGAAAAGCAAAATATCGGATTGGTCTTAAAGTATACAAACGGCTTCGGCGCCGATTTTAGTTTAAACTAATAATAAATCAATCTTTCACAACTGTGCAGCACGACTGACCTAGCTCAAGCTTTCTATATATAGAGCACAAATATTAGAAGTGTATTAAATTTGGTATGGCGAATCGTTGAATAGCCCTTACAACAATAATTCGGTACTGTATTTATCTGTAGTAGCAAACAAAGTAACTAGAAGACTGGACGCGAGTTGTTGTGTCTCCCATGATATTTCGCTCCATTTCTATTAGAAACAAAGTCCTGATAAGCAAAGCTTGGGTATTCATAAGGGGCAAAAGCAAGTCCATTGATCTTTTCCACATCTACCGTACTTAGAGAACTACCCACATTTGCGGAACTGCCACAGCCCAAACTAAAACCCATGCAACGTATCACCTGCAGGCGTCATAAAAAGCATCCCATTCAAGCAGATCTCTTGTGTACCCATACCCAGCCATGAGAGTGAAACCAAATCAAATCGAGCATACAGGAAAAAAATTATAAGAACATTACATGCACTGTAGTATTCCGTGGGTTAAAATTCTTTTTACCCTTTAATGCTCGACTCAGACCGACGAGCGACGACGCGACGCCAACTGTAAACAGCTTAAAAGCATGAAAATGAAATAAACCGTACACACAAAAAAAAGTTCAAAACTGTGCATTTTCTTTCCCCAAGGGAACACGTTAGCTGTTCTCTTCTTTAGAAACTTTCCAGGTGAACAAATTCCATAATCGGGTCAGTCCTGCCGTCTGTTTGATTCGATGTAACCTCAACTTTGACAATCTCAAGGTAAAAATAAAACCTATATTCAACTGTTTTTTTTTTGTTTACTGCAGTGGGTTTATTTTATGGAAGGACTATAACATCAGGCATTTCTTTCTTTCAACTTTTTTCAAATGCCGGATGACGGTAGGATGTGACAGAATTGCGGAAAAGAATATTTCAGGAAGTGAAGCTGAAGATATAAAAAGGCATTTTTGCATATGAATTTGTTTCCTTTTTTGCAATACATCGTCTCGGATAAATAAAAGTTCCAGTGGAGCAATATACCTATTGTTGTTAAGCTCAGGGGTGAAAATAAAAAATCCATTCGTTTCCAAGGAGTATACAAAATATTGTAGGGAGTCTTTAATGAGGAATTTGTTGCTTTGGAATTTGCGCTGAACTTTGAACTATTTGTGGCGTTAAATAAATACTTGCCTTATGAGAGAACATCTCTCAAGGAAGTCAATCAAAACCTAATTAATGGGAACCATGGGGGATAAAGTATTTGTATTCACTTTTCTAATGGCAGGAGGGACCAAGCGAAAGGCACAGAAAGTGGAATGATTAACGTGTATTGAAGCTATCGATTTTGCTGGAACTAATTTTCTTTATATAATTTGTCCAATTGTTCATTATAAGCTTGAAACAAATAGAGCAAGAAAGAGTCTTTTGTAGTTCGCGGTCCCCATGGATTAAAACAGAAACTGACTGATTTGGAGATCTGCCATCAAGACCAGAACTGCCTCTTGATAAACACATAAAAAAATGTCCACGATCTGAGCAGAAGCCTTTGTTTTTTAATCGTTTCCAATTAGCAAAATAAGTAAACCGACTTGTTGGTTAAAATAAATTTCAGCATAAAACTGACACTGCTAACAATAACGGTTGCTCCAAACGATTTCGTATTTAATAACATGAGCTTTATTTGTGAAAATAGGTGTACGTCTTGCACAAAATTAAATTGTTCTTAAAAAAAAGCTGGCGAAAATGGCTGTTATCTTTTTTAATATTTTGTGAACAATTAGAGACGCAATTATGTAGTGTAAAGTGAACTATGGTCAGCAACACAAATTTAATCACAGAGATAACAAACTAACAAACTCCATGCTGAGTGGATGTAAAAGCTTTGTTCACGTTTTGATGGTTTAAAATTCAAATAGTAACATAGAGGTATTCACATGTAAGAAGACATTCCGTGGGCCATAGGTATACTCTGACCATTTCCTTTAAAGAAAAGAGTTTCAGTGTTGAATGCCGTTAAATACTGAGCATCAAAGGCAATGCATAACTTTTTACAGCCAAGGGTAGCCCGTGGTGGTCCATCGAGCTCTAGCTTCTATTAGTGGTTCGGCGTCTTAACCTGTTAGTTTTGCTGTAATTCTGATACCTGCTTTTAAACAGCTTTCCGACGAACGGCTATTAAAAAAAGGGCACGTCCAGTCAATAAATAACCAGTTCCACCACATAGTATATAGGAGTGGTTGGCTTAAGGTAAAATATGCGTATGGTGTCTTGGTAAGCGACAAGCGAAAAGTTTTTTCAATATAAGCTGTTAGAAACAATCCACAAAATGCCCAATCTACAAAATGGAAAAATTCCAAAAAAGCAAAACAAGATCTGTGCGCAAAATGTCTTAGCTGACGACAGTAATCAACCACTGAGCCCATGCCCACAAGGCGTTCATGCACATCGCTAAGACTTGTCCAATAAAATCTCACTTTGTTTCCCCTAATTCCGAAGACGAAACGTATTTTCTACAGTCTCTTATCGTTTAAGTTTTACTTTATGATGACGAGTGCTGACCGACAAGCAAAAAAGTAAAGCTGATACCATACTTCCTTTGTAAGGCTTAAAGGTAAAAGAAGATGCAACCGCGAACTCTATAAGCTGTCCAAGACACGTATGGAATTCAGAACACATCGACGAGATGTATCTCAGCCACATCGATCTAATCAAAAATAATGTCCAGATCTAACTTCCAAAGCCATAGACAACGGACTAATCCTGAAACAACAAACAACAACAATATACACTGAAAATAAAACCCTGATAAAAATGAGGGTTGATTCAACAATTTTTTTGTCAATATACGTCCAACAAAATGTTTCTATCAAATTGACTAAATTTTATTAAGTTTTATGTTGTCTTAAAACTTTTGTAGTGATGAGAAAAAAAATTTATGTTTTATAAAAAAAAGTTTGTTTGTGCGTATAAAAATAATTTGTTAAATCAATCATAATGTTGTTAATTCTACAAAAGAGATTTACCAATTCTACCGTTGCTGTTTTCTCAAATCAACAACTAACTGTTGTTTTTGTCAAACTACAAAAAAAATTGTTTAATAATATCGATTGACAAACTGGTCAATTCAGCTATTGTATTTTGTTAAATCAGCAAAAAATATTGTTGATTATACAGAAATAATTTCTCAGTAGTGCGGTTGTGTTTTGTTGAATCTATAAACAGATTGTTGGTTACATAGTAACATTTTGTCAGCTCCGGCATTTTAATTTGTTGATTCATTAGCAGAATTGTTGAGTGAATAGAAATAAAATAATAAATAAAGTTCTGTTGAATTAAATAAACTTTTTTGTCGATATTATTAATACTCGTCGTCCTTTATATCTACAATACCCTTATAAAATAAATTAGGTATTAATAAAAGATACGCAAACAAATAATTGCAATAATTAGATTTATTAAAAAATTAAATTATACAGGTTAAATTTAATTCAGTTTACTTACTATTTGAGTTTAAAAAAAACTTCACTCCCAATGTTATTTCCTTATACAAAGGGAAAGATGTTACCAAATGTTTTGGCGTTGTATAAGCCCGAGCTTCCCGATCGATTTAACAATCTAAAAAAATATTTACTATTTTTATTCCCAGTTAAGATAATATATATTTATAATGTATAAGTATATGTAAATGTCTTTTTTCAGGCAAATACTTTTCTTAACATCGAAACTTCAATACACAGTAGGTATTTAGCTGATAAAAATCCAATAAATTTTCCGAAGGACTAATTCTTGTGTGTAGCGAATAGCTGCACTTACAGACAAGAAAGAAAATGTCCAGAGTCCAGCCAAGCGAGACCAGGATGTGTTCAATCATATTTTCTTCAATACAATCGTATTTATGCAAAATTGGCCTGGCTTGGCTGTACATGTTTTTCCTTGGCTGTAAGTTTAGCTGTCTTGTCATCAATATACATATAACCTACATCCTACATATCATCCCACTAACTTCTTTCACTTACCTTTTAAATATTCCCATAATTTCCATATAAGGTTTAGTTCATTTATTATGGCCATATTAATTTTCTTAATTTTAAAATGTTGCTTTTTGTACTCACTTTTATCGGTTACATTTATGCGCACTAGCAAACTCGCATGTAAAATATAAATTACGCCATCAATAGCATTGCATTGCATTGAATTACAATGTTTAAAATGTATTTTTATTGATTCAACACGTGTGTTATCAATTCTACAAAATGTTTGTCAATTCAATAAACATTTTTTTCATTTCAACAAATTGTTTGTAATATTGATAATCTGTATTTTGTTTGGCTAACAAACATTTTGCATGCGTTTTGTCAATTCCACAAACATTTACAAAAGTGATATTTGGTTATGTTTTTATTGATATGATAACAACTTCGTTAATTCAACAACAAAATTGTTGAATTTATACAATATCGATTTATTAAACTGAAAATTAGTTTTGTAGTAAACATTGCAGTGTCTCAGACAGCAAATCTTCACGAGTCGGGAGCCGGTTAATTAGGAACTCTTTTCGTTTGGTTCCTAACAAGCACCTCACCATTGGTGGGGGGATACTAGTCAGGTAATATAAAACAAGTTGTTTGGTGGACGAACTTATTCTACTTTATTTCTTCAAAATTAACTCTATTTATACAATTAAATTGCTTATGGTATCAATAATGGTCAATAATACAAACTGCTTATGTTAGCTTACGTATACGGTACAAAAAATGCTTATGTTAACTTAAGTATATGGTACCATAAAAATGCTTATGGTAACAATGATAGCGAAATATCATTGTTGCTTACCACGCATATCTGCATAACGCAATAATGCATAGCTGAATAAACAACCAAAACAACCAAACCATTTCCCGTGGTGACGTTTATTTATTCTGTGTTTACACATCTTTAAAAGGGGTTTTTCTTTTTTAGTTCAGAGCACAACCTGAACTGGTATACAAAAAGTCCGTGTTTCTTTTTGTAGCTCAGATACATCAGAGCTCAGAATTTGTGTTTCTTTTTTCGTTTAGAGCACGATCAGAGTGCGCTCTATGAGCTCAGAATAAATTGCCTGAGCATCCTGAACGAATAGCTGATTACACACTTCCAGTCACATTTGACAGAAAAAAAAACAGGATAAGCAAAATAGTTGAAATGGCGGACGAACCCTGTTGTTCTGGAACTGAATATCAACCAATTTAATAAATAACAATTATTAAATATTCAATTTAGACATATATTGACAACAAATGACAGCTATGTGCTCAAGTATGTTTCCTAAATACCTCAGAACAATCTGAGCACGCTCGCTTCAGAGCGCGCTCATAATGCTCGAGCTTCGTTCTCAGCTCAACTCTGAACTAAAAAAGAAAAGAGAACAAACTTAAAAGGGAAAGAGGTCGTCAAACAATAAAAGTACAAAAAAGTCCCAATTTAATGCGAAATTTCAACGAAGGTTTTAGGACGGTCGAACAAAAGACCATTATATAAGGTGCCTTGTGCCAGTTTGATCTTCTAATGATGCGTAAGAGATTTTGACTGCATACTGCCAACATAGGGAATTACAATGATCTACCCATCTTGAATTAAGTGTTGCGAACGCACACCCTAACTACGAATAGACGTAACCTATCCCACAGCAGCTATGAATAACTACTTTACCTAGTTTGAAGGACTAACCCACTCGGCCGCACTTGCTGTTTAGCTAGCGTTTGGGCATAAATCCTTTCATTTCAGTGCACTAATTTATGCCTTGCATAATCACTCATGTGAAACTTGTATATCTATAATAGCAGTTCATCTTATTAAAACTTTTCGCGTGAATGTATCATGAGGTACCCGACCTTACACGTCTTCCATTAAATTCCCCATACACCCCAATATGTCACCCTGTCCTTATGATACATTGACTTCGCTGATTAGATACACGTCTCTGGTGTCTGTACTTACTTCATTAAGTGCAATCATTTTACTTTAGTTATCTGATTCGTCCCTAATGTCATGCGATTATCAGTATCCTCCAAACGTGACACTACACCCTAATGTTTTACAGCATTTTTATCGCACATCCTTGACGAGCTGCACTGAATTTTAATGCCTCCTCTCTGTCTCGTCTTCCCTTACAACCGACAGAACAATATATATTTCCTAAATGAATAATGCGCTCCCCCTTGATGCATAAAAAACAATTTTCCTTATTTATTACCCCAGGTAGTTGCAATTAATCAATAGTCGTTACACACACACACACACACACAAAAACCCAACTTCACTAACAACCTGTTGAACAGTGTTTCGCTACACTGGTGTACACATCTCATATTCATAAATTCAAGATTCCAATTCATAATTCAACTGGAAGGCTCGTAAAAACCTTTTTGCAACGGGTCGCATCCTTAATGTTGCCCCCAAAAGTGTTCCGCTCAATCAGGCCGGCTTTTGCACTGAAAATTTCATAACAGCATTATCGTGGCGGTAATCTGTGATACAATTTGTCATGGTAATGGGTTCATTTTCTGGTCTATTATAAATGAGGGTATGCTAGCCTACCCGATGGCGGTATATTGTATTTTTGCCTATCCCTGATGATTGAGTCGTTCGGTACACACAGTAAATGTTTTAGAAATTTTCCACAGTTCTGTGCCAGGAGTGTGTCCTAAGTTTATTGCCCGCCAAGATATATGTTTAAATAAATTGCAGCACATGCTTGTGGAATATTACGGGAATTGCTTTTTAAGGTTGACTGTGAGCTGGAGAGAGTGCGAAAAATGCTTTTGTTTTGTTAAATTTTCATAATTTAAGACGAATTTAACACACAGTTATGAAATTCGAATGTAAACAGTTGCCACCCTTTATCTTCATCCCACCATCATGGTTCTATCGTCGACACAACTGATGGCGCATCTTTATGCTGATGAAGAAGGATTTCACTTCACGACTACTTGTGGTTAAATGATAAATAAAATGACAAACCCTTGTTGTGGTCACTCGAACACGAGCCAGCGTATCTACACAGCTAACTCACTCAATGTATCTCAGGTCGAGATGTTTTGAGTCCTTCTTCTTGGTGGAGCATCATCATTTAGATTATCCTCCTTCTTTATCAAGTGATGCGATGGTTATTTGTGAAAATGGAGCACCACTCCTTATGAATGGTGATATCATCGTTTTGTATTAATTACTAGCCATCTTTGGGTAACAAATCGAAAGATGAGAAAGGCGGTAATAGTTTTGTTTTTGACTTTTTGAAAGATTGCGTGGCAAAGTTTTCGGATTAGTTCACCCCTATCCATGATTTGTCTTCTTTGCTTCTCTATTTGTATAGATAATCCCTCATTGGGAAAACGTGACATGGGACTTAATGATGGGGCGAAAGGAGAAGACAAAAAAAAATCTTTTCGTTATCGTTCCGATTTTGGTTAGATGTCATTTTTGGTTGATTTATTTCGAAAGGCGAAACTGGCTACATTGGAAAACGCCCGTTTTTGAGTTATGGCATTTTTTTTGTGGTATCGGTAAGGGGGAAAAACTACTAGTATTGCCTAGCTCTACAAGTTACAGCCCCCATGGCTGACACTCTGTACTAAAAGGACTTCTATAGGACAATTGAGTTGAGTTTTTTTTGCCATTATTTTGGCTTATTTCCCAAGTCAATTTCCCTCTGTTTTCTTATCGACAGTGTTTCCTATCGGCTTTTATTTAAGCCACTATATGAAACCTGCCGGTACTAATAGGTACAAATCCTTAAATTTCCAGCAAAATCCGTCGAGTAGGTCTTAAGTTTACAAACAAACAAAGCTCTATCATTCCTATTGTGTGATATATATTTGGGTCATACCATATCAAAGCTTAGAAGCAGCAAAAATCATATCACGTTGTAACTTATTACCTTTGCATCTTTACAAATTATGCAGAAATACAGGTAAAGCTTTCATAGGGAAGCAACGGCCGCCAAAAATTCAGTTGGTAAGGATAGGTGTTGCATAATTACAGATTCATATGAGAAGTCAGTAGAGGGAAACCTTACTTCAATCTTGCAGTGACCAAGAACCTGTGATGCCAGAAATATCAAAAATGTGGGTTAGAGCATGAAATAAGCTAAGCAGAGGTAGATGATGGTTAGATCAAATGGATTTATATTTAGCATCGCCTTACACAAAAGTTGATCACAACTCTGTTAATACGGTAACCAGATTATGACGGAAATAGAGCACCGAACATCAAAGGAATACATACTTGGGCATATTTTTAATGATACCATAGCATTTTTAGTTTCTAATTCAAGTCCATAAAACCGAACTTTTCGTATTTCATGCACTTCGAGTTCCTCCGGAAGAAGACTTCGTTTGACGGCGAGTTCATCGAAGAATTCCAAGCGAAAGACGTCCTCAGAGTTTATACTTTTTTTAAGAATTCTTGACACTGGAAAGGCTTGGCAATCCCTATAGATGAAGCGCCCTTAAACATACGCATATGTATTTATTTTCACATTTCTTATTACTCTTCGTCATGTCAAATCATATAAAGTTCCAGCTGCGTTCGCGATCCGTTCGTCTATTGAGGGAATTCGTTTGTCTGGGATAGTAAAATCAGCGCGTCTAGGTTTATAAAGGTATAAACATTGCTTGCACGTGTACATTCTTACTTAAACGGCATACAAGTATCTCCAATTCTTATAGTTCTTATAGTAAAATATCCTTTTACAGCTCGTATAGTTAATCGTAGAATCCTCTCTTTTAAGGGCCGTCAACAAAAACGGGACCGACAATTTAACAAAGAATCTTTCTTTGGACAGAGTCCAAGCTTCAGTGTCATAAAGTTAGATTAGGATTAACAGGGTCTTATACAGAATTTTTTTAGTTGTTCGAGATAGAGTTTTACTAGTCCAACGCTTTCTGAACCCAAAAAAACGACAATTGGAAAGGGTTATTCTCAGAATTTGCTTGCATTTCAAAGTGCTTAGTTTTGGAAACTTAACTAAGATTCAATTTTAAATGGAAACCTAAATTAGTACCACTGTTGAAACTTGTTGGCCGTACCCGACCCGCCTTCACCAACAAAAATGTAAGTTCTTGTAAGCGATGACAGTTTCATGTTATTTCTTTGATTAACTCATCAAATTCCCTATAAAAAAAAATCTTCTGCGTTGGGGAAATAAAAAGTAGTAAAATGGCATTTCAATTGTAAATATTTAAAAAAATATTAAAATGCTATTATATGGTTTAGGAAAACTTATTTTTTTTGGCTCTTCATTTGTTAATATTATTTGAGTGTGAGAAACGCAAAACGTCGCAATGCGACGGTCTCATTCTCTAAAACGTTCCTTTGCGATTTTTTAGACAAATCACTCAATAGCAGTGATGCCAACCTTTTCGGACTGAATTGTCCACGATACTCGTCAAAAACACACAAAAATACCCTTTTTTCCCATGCCGATGATAAAAAACAACAAAATACACTATTTTTAGCTTTCTCCATTACATATTAAGAGAAAGATATTGTATTCGTACAATATATATAAAGGGTGATTTTTTAGCTGGTTTGGTTTTGGCAACACTGGTTTTGACAGCTGACGTGTGTTTAGTACCTTGTGTCACTGTCAAACAGCTTCAGTTTGGTTTGCAATTTAACCATGGATCGTCTTACAAATGAACAACGCTTGCAAATTATTGAATTTTACTATCAAAATTCGTGCTCGGTTCGAAATGTTCATCGCGCGCTGCTTCCATTTTATGATCGGCATTCTCGACCTTCTGAGCAGTCTATTCGGAAGATTGTGACCAAATTTCGCACCAAATTTACTTTGTTGGACATTAAACCACCAACACGTTTACGTACTGTGCGTAGTGAAGAAAATATTGCGGCCGTATCAGCTAGTGTGACAGAAGACCGCGAAATGTCGATTCGGCGCCGTTCCCAGCAGTTAGGCCTTTGTTACAGCACTACGTGGAAAATTTTGCGGAAGGATTTGGGCGTAAAGCCTTTTAAGATACAGCTGGTGCAAGAACTAAAGCCAGCCGACCTACCACAACGCCGAATTTTTGGTGAATGGGCTCTTGGAAAGCTGGCCGAGGATCCGCTTTTTTATCGAAAAATTGTGTTCAGCGATGAGGCTCATTTTTGGTTGAATGGGTACGTAAATAAGCAAAATTGCCGCATTTGGAGTGAAGATCAGCCAGAAGCATTGCAACAGCTACCAATGCATCCCGAAAAAGCCACTGTTTGGTGCGGTTTATGGGCCGGCGGCATTATTGGGCCATATTTCTTCAAAGATGATGCGAATCGCAGCGTTACTGTCAATGGTGAACGCTACCAAGCGATGATAACAAACTTTTTTTTGCCCGAAATGGAAGTTCTTGACTTGCATGATATATGGTTTCAACAAGACGGTGCCACATGCCACACAGCACGCGAAACAATGGCGCAATTGCGAGGCGAGTTTGGTGAACAGTTAATTTCACGTTTCGGGCCGGTCAATTGGCCGCCTAGATCGTGCGATTTGACACCATTAGATTATTTTTTGTGGGGGTATGCCAAGGCTAATGTGTATAGGGACAAGCCCGCTTCGATTGACGCACTGGAAGCCAACATCCATGCATTCATTCGTGAGATACCGGCCGATATGTGTGAAAGAGTATGCCAAAATTGGACTCAGCGGATGGGCTACCTGAGACGCAGCCGCGGTCAACATTTGCATGAAATTATCTTTAAACATTAAATTGCAAGGTTCAAACTATCGATTCAAATAAATATTTCATTCATTTTTTCGAATTTTTTGTGTTTTTTTTTTAAAAAAAGTTCTAAACCTCTTAAAAAATCACCCTTTACTTCGAATTTAAAGTTCGGGGCCGTTTTTTTTTGCATGGTAACCTCAATATTAATGGTACTTCCCATACAAACTGTTCATACCAGTTTGATTTGTTCGAAAACGGCTCATCAGTAGGTCAAGTAAACATAGCTGCATACTCAGCTTGCCGCTAAAAAATCGAGTAACGGTACTTTTGAAATTTGGACCTATCTCGAAAACGGTCCATACGATTGTAACAAATATACATTTCTAAGGTAATATGGTAATTTCTAACTTAATGGCAAGCTCTTTCTTAGAGTGAAATTAATGTTTTAAAAGTTATTACGTCCTTAAATTTCAATTCCAATCACATAAAACGCTAATTTTAAAAACTGCTCATATCTGGAAACTCCCATTTTCGACTTCGATAAAACTTTAAAAACCATGTAATGCTTAGATCCCAAACATTAACTTGTACTCGGCTTTCAGCTAAATAGTTAAGCAATAATATTTTTCAAACTAAACATTGCAATATTTGGTACTGTTTTATCTGCCAAATTTTACAAAACCGCTCTAACGATTTTGATCAAAATACATATTAAAGATAATGTAAGTATTCTTAATAAGATCCCGTACTTAAATTCTAATATTGAAATATTTCTCAAAAATTAGTAGCCAAATCTCGATCTGTGTTCACATTTCTACGGTATATTTTTGAAATAATTACAATGACCCACTTGCAATGAAAGTAAAATAAAAGCTACGCAAAACTTATTTTTAGCTAATATTTAATAGTATTGAATAGGCACCCTAAAAATAAATCCAACAACTTGAAATTAATACAATCAGGCTTCTTGTCCTTTTTCGCCCTTTTAGCTCATTTTGAAAGACAAATTGCGATCTGGTGATCGTCTGAACGTCTGAGACAACAACTTCAGCCGTTATTCGTTACCAAGCTATATTTTTACGGAGAGGCACATATTAGGTGCGCTAAGCTAAGACTACATATGCCACTTTTCATGTCAAATCTTGACATACTCACTATGACGTAAACATTTGTCCTCAATTTGTCATTCAGTGTGATATCATGCCAAGTGTTTGGTCATGCGGGCTGTCACAGAGCGCCTCTCACTCGCTGTTGGGACTAAATGACCAATATAATATCACGGATTTTTAGCGTCCTACATGTGATATTTCAAAGCTCGCTGTTGCTTTTTTTGTTTGTTAAAATGAACACTCTTTCGAATTTTTAAGAGCTGTGAGCAACACGTGTTTTTTGTGAAAATAGATTTGTAGTTAAACCAGATTTATTTTATTATCGATGGTTATTTAAAAGACAATTTTCTTATTATTATTTACAATGAAATTAAACCTAGTCTCGGAAAAAACGTAAATAAACAAGTTTGCGTGCAATTCATTTAATTTATGTGGTGTGGTGTACCTTCGCCAAAATATTTTTTTAATTGCCAAAACTGCATTACCAATCTGATTCACAACATATTAACAATCGGACTGGTAAGCTTTCTTTTCTGTTTCCACCCCTCAAGCAGATAACAAGTGCATCTGCAAAAAGTAACGGGTTGAATTTTACTGCGTGTTTTTTTTTGTGTTAGTCTATAGCAAATTTCCTAATCAGGCTTGTCCTGATAAAAAATATAGTGTGTAAGGGGAATTTAATGGCATAAATCTTAATCTCGAGCGTATATTATTCGACTAAAAAGGTATAATGCAATTTTCGTGGTCCTTTTACTTTCTAAAACTTAATTTCTCTTCCCAGAAAATCGGCGGATGATCTGTTGGTAATGTTCCAAGTGCTGCGTAAGCGAAAACGACATAGTGGAATCCTAAAATTATTCCCAACTTTCTAAGCAGACACGTTGTCCGTTACCACAACATCCGTTCGGTTTATTTTTGTGCGTGACCTGGGAAACGCCTAGTTTTCACATCACACGAGGAACGGTAACGCAAGCTATTTGCCAAAGAAACCAAAGGAAAACATTTACCAGCGATCATTCAACCATTCTTCAAACATCAAATCATACATAAAATACCTATCAAACAAAGTTCATAAAAAAATAGTATAGTGTAATGACTAAACCAAAAAAGTTTAGGTGATTGGCTACCTAATTATTATAATTGTCTTACGTATACATTAATTATCTAATCGTGCTTTAACTTAAAATCTACTTGGATAATCGATCTATCAAAATTAGCTTACCTACCTAAATTCTTAATTCTATCTAAATTCTAAAGTCTGTCAAATTCTGAATTCTATGTAAATTCTAAGTTCTTAATTGCATTCTACAAAGCAAATTTTAACCTACAAAAAGAAAATATATAACCTATCTAGCCTAAGAAGTGATTTCATTAATATAATCAACAACAAAGTTAGAAACAGAAGCGGAACTTTGTGCACAAATTTCGACGCTGGAGATGCATCAGTGAGTACAAACATTATTATTCTTTATTCATCATTTCTTTGGCTATCAATTTTATCAATTTGCTTTTAATTAATTCTACCTCAGGACATAAAACATATTATCTATTACACTGGAATAATTGCACCAGACATTAGAATCTTCGATTATCCTACGGCTAGAATAGTAATCAATACTTATTTCAATGTAAACAATTTAACGTCTTTATAAAGGGTGATTTTTTAGCTGGTTTGGTTTTGGCAACGCTGGTTTTGACAGCTGACGTGTGTTTAGTACCTTGTGTCACTGTCAAACAGCTTCAGTTTGGTTTGCAATTTAACCATGGATCGTCTTACAAATGAACAACGCTTGCAAATTATTGAATTTTACTATCAAAATTCGTGCTCGGTTCGAAATGTTCATCGCGCGCTGCTTCCATTTTATGATCGGAATTCTCGACCTTCTGAGCAGTCTATTCGGAAGATTGTGACCAAATTTCGCACCAAATTTACTTTGTTGGACATTAAACCACCAACACGTTTACGTACTGTGCGTAGTGAAGAAAATATTGCGGCCGTATCAGCTAGTGTGACAGAAGACCGCGAAATGTCGATTCGGCGCCGTTCCCAGCAGTTAGGCCTTTGTTACAGCACTACGTGGAAAATTTTGCGGAAGGATTTGGGCGTAAAGCCTTTTAAGATACAGCTGGTGCAAGAACTAAAGCCAGCCGACCTACCACAACGCCGAATTTTTGGTGAATGGGCTCTTGGAAAGCTGGCCGAGGATCCGCTTTTTTATCGAAAAATTGTGTTCAGCGATGAGGCTCATTTTTGGTTGAATGGGTACGTAAATAAGCAAAATTGCCGCATTTGGAGTGAAGATCAGCCAGAAGCATTGCAACAGCTACCAATGCATCCCGAAAAAGCCACTGTTTGGTGCGGTTTATGGGCCGGCGGCATTATTGGGCCATATTTCTTCAAAGATGATGCGAATCGCAGCGTTACTGTCAATGGTGAACGCTACCGAGCGATGATAACAAACTTTTTTTTGCCCGAAATGGAAGTTCTTGACTTGCATGATATGTGGTTTCAACAAGACGGTGCCACATGCCACACAGCACGCGAAACAATGGCGCAATTGCGAGGCGAGTTTGGTGAACAGTTAATTTCACGTTTCGGGCCGGTCAATTGGCCGCCTAGATCGTGCGATTTGACACCATTAGATTATTTTTTGTGGGGGTATGCCAAGGCTAATGTGTATAGGGACAAGCCCGCTTCGATTGACGCACTGGAAGCCAACATCCATGCATTCATTCGTGAGATACCGGCCGATATGTGTGAAAGAGTATGCCAAAATTGGACTCAGCGGATGGGCTACCTGAGACGCAGCCGCGGTCAACATTTGCATGAAATTATCTTTAAACATTAAATTGCAAGGTTCAAACTATCGATTCAAATAAATATTTCATTCATTTTTTCGAATTTTTTGTGTTTTTTTTTTTTAAAAAGTTCTAAACCTCTTAAAAAATCACCCTTTAAATACCTTTTTAACCTTCACTTTGTCGCTTAATAAAAACTCCTTATCCTGATGGCGAACACCCCAGTGTAGAGATTATCTTTCATTAATTGAACTATTTCAAGCCTTGTAATGCACATACAAAATATTTCTTTTTTGAATCTAGCGCCTATCTACTAAGTTTTGCCCGCCGGTAAGTTCATCTACCTTTATCCGAAGATTGGGCACCTTGTCGTGGTGGGGCGGCTTAAGTAGATTAACAGGATGCTAGACCAGGGTAGTGGCCCAACTCCTCTGGTAGAGCTGAATGTGAATTGAAGAACCAAGACTCAATCCGATCAATCGATCAACCCTTATACTCCAAGATGACTAGTCTGCAATGTCGAGGGAGCTGTGATGAGGTAGGTAAAACTACTTGTTCACGGGGTTCAGGGGTAATTGAACCGCTAATGGAGACTCCTCAGGGGCAGCTCAATCCTCTGTTGTAATTTAGTTGAGTAGGATAGGTATTGGGGATCTCTGCCTATTCGGTCCGTTTAATTCTCCCCTACTCGTGGGTACATATATGGACCTAAATTTAAATAATAAAAATAATATTCCTTCGGAAAACGAGGTGGAAGGCTTAGGAGGGGTCGAGAAGGCGCTGGAAAGTGCTGACATGAACCCGAATAAGCTCGAGGGGTCAGTGGACTCTGATGGGAAACCAAAAGAGTTAGCAGACCAATCGTCAGTGGAGGTGGACAATGCGGGGCAGAAATGCGCCAAGAGGTCAGCCGGAACTGCGGAAGCCGGATTGGAAGAGGAGAGAAGTCCCGACTCCGAGCGGAAGTTGCACCAGCAACTGAAGCAAAGAATGAAGAGGGTCAGAAGGAGGCAAAGATTGGCCTTGGCCAAATCTGTCTCGGCGAAAGGCATAAGTAAGTCGGTTGAGGAGTTGACTGAAATGGTTGCCAACTTGACGTCGACCGAAACCTCTCCAGAAGACGGTGGATCTAGGAAACGGTTCAAATGTTCCGGGACCATGAATCCACCTAAAACTGTGAAGAAGGGGACGGAAGGCGGAAGGGAAGACGGACAGTCTGTACAATATGGGGTCAGTCTACAGGTACCACACTCCAGTGGTTATGTGGATGGACAACATTTACAACGGACTATTAGTCAACCCGGAAAGCAGAAATCGTGCAAGGCCGAGCAACCTGGACCAAGCAAGGTAAAGCGAAAGCTGAGCCAAGCTATGGGAAGGAGAGCAAAGCAAGCAGATGCTGCAAAGCCTTACGCTAGGAGTGAGAGAGCCAAAGTTGACAAGGGTGTAAAAACCTTTGCTCAGACAGCGGCGAACGATCTCCAAATGGGTGTTGCCGACATGAGTCGAGAGGGGGGGATAGAAGCTTCACAGTTGAGTATTTTCAAGAATGCTCTGCTGAGGGCTCTTGACTTACTTCCGACAAATGCAGGTGATATCGGTGTAAAGGAGATAACCTTGGAGGAAGGGATTATAGCAATAAAATGCGTAAACCAAGAAACCAAAGGGTGGCTATGTGAGACTGTAGGGAAGATGACCGACCTATGGGAGGGAATCAACCTTAAAATAGACAGGCTTCACATACTAAAGGATGTGGAAAGGTTGATAATCTTCGTTCCCGGTGAACCCGTGAGCAAGGATGTCATCCTTGCCAGACTTTGTCGTCAAAATTCCTGTGTGAAGGACACTTCGAAATGGAGGGTTATTCATGTGGGAAAATATGATGACAAAAAAATTGGTGCAACCAAGCTGACGATCTGGTGTCCGAGGGAGGAAGCGAGGCTGGTTAGACAAGCAGGAGATAGACTCTTTTGCGGGTTGGACATAGCATTCGTGAAGTTCCAAAGATCATCGGAAAAGACTCAACCTGGAAAGCCACCCGGTAGGGCGACGAAGTGATAGACACCATGGAGATGGGATCAACACAAGTCGGGCGGGAGGTGGGCCCGTACCGGGAAAAGCTGAGGGTGATTCAATTGAACCTTCATCACAGCAAAGCAGCATCGGCAATGATGACTAAGTGTTTTGATGAGGATTCGTTTGATATAGCCCTGATACAGGAGCCTTGGATCTTTAGAGGAAAGATTAGAGGACTCCCAAATAGCATGGCTGAGTTGCATTATGCACAAACTAGCGGAAGAATTAGGTCCTGTATCTTGGTGAGGCACGGAGTTCAAGCATATCAATTGCCGGATCTGTGTGCCCCAGACCTTGCAACAGTACGAGTAGGATCAGGTGCGGGAAGTTTTGTCATAGCATCTGCATACCTGCCGTATGATTCTCCAGAACCTCCTCCGACAAGAGAGTTAGAGTCTTTGGTGAATGCATGCAGGAACAGGAACGAGGATCTAATAATTGGTTGTGATGCCAATGCACATAATACAGTGTGGGGCAGCACCAACGATAATTACAGAGGAGAAGCCTTATTCGAATTTGTATCATGCAAGGATCTAGCTATCTTAAACCGGGGAACAGAGCCAACCTTCGTCGATGTGAGACGAATGGAAGTGATCGATGTTACCCTGTGCAGTAGCCAGATAATTGAAAGAATATCAAATTGGAGGGTAATGGATCAGGCTACATTGTCGGATCACAGAGCCATTTCATTTGATGTTCGCTATGGATCTAAAAGGAAAAAAGATCGGAAATACATCAGAATTCCGAAGAACACAGATAGGATAAAATACCTTGAAGTGTTGGAGGAAAAACTGAATGTAATGACATTCGGAATACCGAAAAACACTTGGCATGTAGAATCACAGTTGAAGCATCTGCAATCAGCTGTTGAAGTTGCGTACCGAGTGGCTTGTACACCTACTTTAGTGGAAAAACAAGATCCTGCGCCTTGGTGGTGCCGGGAACTTGAAAAGCTAAAAAAGGCTGCGAGGAAGGCCTTCAATCACGCCATGAGGAGGGGAGAACCTGAAGCATGGGATGAATATAAGGCGAAAAAGAAAGAGCTAAACGTTACTCTGCGACGACGTAAAAGGGAGTCATGGAGGGACTTTTGCTCGAGTATGAGGAGTACATCTGAAGTCAGTAGACTACAAAAGATTGTCTCGAGAGATCCAGTTTCTAAGATCGGACTCATTCGTAATAGACCGGGGGAGATGGTGGAAACACTGGATCACACAAATGAGGTCCTAATGGAGGTACACTTTCCAGGAAGCTATAAGTCAGCTCAGCCCTGGGCTCCAAGGAAACAAGGAGCGAACAGGATGGATAGGACGGAAGCAGAACGGATAGTGACACCAAAAGCGGTCAAGGGTGCGATAGCAACATTCTCACCCTTCAAAACTGCGGGGCCGGATGGTATATTTCCAGGTCTAATGCAATGGGGTATAGACCTAATTGCACCAAGGCTCAGGAATATATACGTTGCATGCCTAGCAATAGGCTATATCCCGATAACATGGAGGGAAGCAAATGTGGTCTTCCTTCCAAAACCGGGAAAAAAGGACTACACCGAGGCAAAGTCATTCAGACCAGTCAGCCTAACATCCTTCCTGTTAAAAATAATGGAAAGGGTGATGGTGGACTATATGGAGAGTACTGCGCTTAAGATGTATCCTTTAAATAGTAGACAGCATGCATACAGGGTAGGTATGTCTACAGAAACAGCGCTACACCAAGTAGTACGCGTTGCGGAGGAAGAGCTAAATACCGGGGGCATTGCGATGACCACTATAATGGACATTGAAGGTGCCTTCGATAAAATATGCTTTGAAAGTCTGAAACAAGCCTTGGAAAAACGTAGGGTTAACCCACTGGTGGTAAGATGGGTGGACAATATGTTGAATACGAGGGCGATTAATATTCAGACGGGAACCTCAAAACTCAGAGGAAGGGTTAGCAGAGGTTGCCCACAAGGAGGTGTTCTCTCACCTACACTGTGGAATATCACTGTGGACTCTCTTCTCGACAGACTCGAGGCGACGGGCATTCACACAGTGGGATATGCCGACGACATAGCAATAATGGCCAGAGGCAAATTCATGGACGTCACAGCAGATATCATGAGGAATGCACTCAGAGTGGTTGAGCGGTGGTGTCTGGAACAAGGGCTCTCCATTAATGCGGCGAAAACAGATCTAATAGTCTTCACTAGGAAGAGGAAAAATCTGGAATTTCGGCCCTTAACACTTTTCGGATCGGAACTAACAATGACTAAGAAGGTTAAGTATCTGGGAGTCTATCTAGATACTGGACTTACTTGGAATTACCATGTTGAGGAGAAGGTCCGGAAGGCAAATAGGGTACTACATCAGTGCAAACGTGTATGTGGACAGAGGTGGGGACTCTCACCTAGGTCAGCATACTGGATGTATACGATGATAACTAGACCCATTATCACGTACGCCTCGGTTGTATGGTGGGCGAAAGCCTCTCAGAAAACTGTGAGGAAGCACCTGGATAGGGTTCAGCGTTTAGCATGTATGGGAATTACAGGTGCAATACGTACAACCCCAACATGCGCATTGGAAGTCATCATGGGGATATTACCGCTAGACTTATTTATTAAGAAAACAGCGGCCCAAACGGCACTTCGCTTGCATCGAGATGCGAAATGGCACCATCGTGGTACGATCTATGGACATAGGAAGATCCTGGAACTTGTTAAAGACGAGATTAGGGAGCTAAACATGCCTATGGATCGAATAACAAGGGTGCGTATTATGGAAAGAAATCATAAAACTCGTATTGAGAACGGATTACTTCCAGAAAAAAGAAATGGTGAAATAGTGATTTTCACGGATGGATCCATGATGGATGGCGGGGCGGGGGCCGGTATCTATTCAGAAGAGCTGGAACTTGCCCGTCACATTAGCCTCGGGAAATACACTTCAGTATACCAGGCTGAGATGATTGCCTTGCTTTATGCGTTGGACTACTTGCTTGAGTGTCAGGTGGAAGGAAGAAATATCCTCATAGCACTGGACAATCAGGCGGTGATCAGATGCATGGAACAAACAAACATCACAACATCACTGGCACTGGAATGCGTACTTAAACTCAATAAGTGTTCATCTAAAAATGAAGTAACACTGACTTGGGTACGAGGACACATAGGGATCGAAGGCAATGAAAAGGCGGACTCCCTTGCAAAACAGGGGTCAACTGAAAAGTTGCTGGGACCAGAACCATTCTCTTCAATTGGCAGAGGAATGGTTGAACAGCTTGTCCACAAATGGATCACGGCAGAACACCTGAGAAGGTGGTCAACCGTGGAACAATGTAGACAAGCTAAAATGGCAATAAAGTGGCCGACCTGCTCCACTCAAAGAAGAGTTCTAAGCATGAGTCGAGGAACATTGAAATGGGTGGTGGCTTTGTCTACAGGACATGGTAATTTCAGGTATCACTTAAGGAAAATGGGCCTTATAGAGGATGATACTTGTAGACTATGCCTGGAGGAATCTGAGACAGCGGCACATATACTGTGTCAATGCCCGGCATTGGCTGGCAGAAGAATGAGGATCTTGGGACATCAATGGGTCGAGACCCAGTCGATGAAACGGATCTCCCATAAACAGATGCTAGCGTTAACACTAGGAATTGAGCCCAGAGAAGAACTGTGGAGAAATCCAGAGAGTCTCTCTGAGTAAGATTTACAGTGGTAGAGAGACGAAAAGAGACCCGACAATGGTGGTCTGATTCGATTATCTCTCGAAATATATATAAATACTAAGTTTTGCAATATTTAATTTTTGTATACTGTTGATTTGTAAGTATTTGAAATTGAACTACAATAGCGGTGACAATAAAAAAAATCGATTAAAACGTTGTGAACCAGCATATCAATTATTGAATTTCATCGTATTGCCAATATTTGTTTTCCATTTCATTAGTTAGTTATTTATTACTTTTAGATTTTACTAAGTAACAAAGGAAGTAAGTTCATGCAAGAGTTGGGAGAAGATCTTTGCACTCCAGTGATAAACAAAACAGCTCTGGTTTCAAGAGTTATGGGTAATTTTTCTACTAGAATTGCAATAGAATGTAGTTTGGGCTTTCCCTTCATACCAGATGATCTGACGGATCGGGATGGATCTGTTCGCCCAACGCAAAAAGGGAAATTTTTTTATGAGGAGAAAAGGAAGCGCCCCTCTAGGAATGTTTGCGTACAGTGAAAAAAAAAAACAAATTGCCAAATTCACAGAATTGGTAAGAAAATAACTGAGATATTTAAAGGCGAAAACTGGGATCTACACCTGGGTGTATATCGTCAAGGTGAAGGTTAAATGAAACAGTCATGAATTTATTTTTCGAATTATTATCTTGAATTGATCAAAAATAAAATAATTATGTGCTAAGTTACAAAACCATAGTTGAGGCGAGTCTTTATTTAAGTGTGCGTGATATTAATTAGGAACGATCCCATCAGAATTTGAGGAGTCAAAGGAGCAATGGCAACGGCCATTTTCAAGGTGAGGGTTCCTCGGGGTAAAATTAGAGAGTAAAATTAGAAAGAAACGAAATAAAAATGAATGTAAATAAAAGCTTATCAAGAATGGTGGATCTTGATAAGCTTTTATTTACATTCATTTTTATTTCGTTTCCTTCTCTGTTCCTTCGCTTCCCAATAGTCATGCGAAATCATATGTTAAATCATTAAGTGAAATATTTTTATGGATATTTTCGTAAAGAAAATTATGCAGGGTTCTGGAATTCTCAGATTCTCAGATTTCCAGTTACTTATTTAAAAAATACTTCAATTTTCACATTTTACATTAAATAAGTTAAATGAAAACAACTGGAGACAAAAAATTGCGAGCTTCGCGTTTTTTTTTACTAGAGTTCGACCATTATATTGACCTGGCTATGCAGAACAAACAGACAGCATTACATCTCTTCACAATCTTCCCAACATAAACGTAAATATATTGTGCTTAAGGCAGTGATATTAGTTCTTACATTCCAATTAGTAGTACATTCAATTTGGCGAATAATGTCGGAAATGGATATAATAAGTCCAGCGGTAACATTCAAACAGTTAAGAGTGCTTGTCAAAAACTGCAGCATACGAAATTGCTTTAACTCATGTATTTACTTTTTTAAGGTTTTTTGAGATCCATCGATTACAATGCATACGAATGTAATGCCAAAATGTACGAGTATTTACTCGTCCTCAGTTCGGGGTTCGCTACAAATGAATAGTCTATGTCGATGAGTAGGTACAATTATTTTTAAAGAGAAGCGCGTGAGCTGCAAATAATTACAAAGCGATATGGATCAACGAAATCCCCCACCTTTTGAATTTTGTTGAGTACAAAAGTGTAGAACCATTTACTTGAGGTATTTTGTTTATTGAAGAGGTAATCTGGGTCACCATCTTTGTTTATTCCCATACGCTAATGTATTTTTATTTTTTATTCGGTTGGATATACGAAATCTGAAATCTGACAGCAGAATCTGAGAATCCCAATTAAAAACTACAACAACAATTTTGAAGAAATATTTTTGTTTCAACTGAACAAATTGTGTTCGTAATTTAGCAGTTAATGTAAATATTTATGTTTTTAATCTAATTATACTACAAAGCAAGTTTGCCTTTACCAGTGAAATATACAATTTTTTTGAATTGAAAAGGCTCTGTATCAAAAATGTCATCAATGATCGCCTGTCAAGCATCGGTAACTTGCTTTTGTCACTTAGCACTGTCAAGGCATGTCAGTCACGGATTTTTTGACTCGAACATAAAATGTGCCACTTCCGCTGTGGGTAAAGCTGTCGTGGTAAATACACAACGACGTTTTTCCTAATATGTTCAAATATGTAAAACATCACCTGAAGACACATTTCACTGATGAAACAAAATGGCGGAATTTGAAAAATAAATTGAGGGGGCTAGCGGCAAGAGGATTGCGAGCTGGGAATCTCAGTACTGTTTGTCTTGTCTATATGCTATAAACACTGGAGTTTCATATCCGGTACTAAAATTAAAATTTACCAATACGACTTACGTAATTTCACTTATTTGAGATACCAAAATTAAAGTTCTTCCATACTGCTTTCGTCAATTTCACCCAATCTAAATGTAAATTCATTTCGGGGAATACAATATAATAACTTTGCTCAATATTGTATTCCATTTCCATACAAACAACCATTCAACCACTTTCCCTACACAGCTCTCCGTACACAACCGTATTATAAGTCGCCCATTGTGTTGACAATCCAAAAGCTAAATGGTTTGTCGTCAATGTTATGTCGTAAAAATATTCAAGAACACAGTCGTGCATCCTATGTTTGCTGTTCCCAAGACTTGCCATTAACAAATACTTACCTTACTTAACACTGATTACGGAGAAACTGAAAATGTGGAATACAAGCAAAACAACAATGGCGCCTTAAATTGTTATAGAGTGAGAAGCGAAGCCTTCAAAAGGTTATCCTTCCGATTTGCATACAATAAATATATCCCCACATTCAACAGACATAAATTGCGATGCTGCACGGCATCTTAAGCCCTGTTTGACATATCAGTAGACACTTTTTATCTTTTTAAGAAAGTACCGCCAACACACAGGCAGTACATAAGAGTAAATATGAATCACCGCCGCGGTATGGTGTTGAAAAAAAAGTAAAAACAGCAAACTCAGGCAGAATGTGGTGAAGAGGAGCACCTATTAAAAGTGCTCGTACATGACATTGTGAAAATCCAAACGGAACACAAGATTTGTTAAGGGAGATTTACCAAATCCGTACAGTCTCACAAGGAAGAACGCTGTCACATTTTTTTCAGAGATTTTCAGTCGCATATAAGGGAGTTTTTTTTGTTTATTTAATGACGTTTAACTTTTTTAAATACAGATTTAATGCTTGTCAAATCTGAATACGTATGCCTTACTGGACAGATTTGAATGAAACAATTTTTTAAATGTCACTAGCTTAAAGAAATTGTGGGAACCAAAAAAAAATGTTTCTTGAGAACCCGAGAAGGCTATGGCCGCTATGGGTTATGTAGTATATTGATACGCCTACTTTTGTGGGTGTTTGTGACGGAAAAGCATTGTTTTCCACCTGCACTGCTATTAAATCCACATTGGCCTTTAGGCAATACAAAGAAAAAATAAAGCTGTTAAATTGCATGTCGCATATTCCTCCTAAGCTAATCACTCCCTCCTTAGTGTATTCCTTCCTGCACGACAAAGTGTACACCAGATACCTTCCCTTGTGAACTTTTGTGTCTAATCAATGACACGGCGAAATGTCTTTTGATGCACGTATAACGTTCACGCATTTCAAAGCCGCCCCCTTTACCGACACATTCAGGAATTAGGTGTGGGATATTATTTTAAGGAATTCCATCGCGCAGCTTAATTGAAAATTCTTCCCTGCCGAGCTCTGCACAAAATCCACTACATCACTACAAGTGATGTGATTTTCATTCGTGCATTGAAGGTGACATTAACTTGAGTTCAACGGGAAGCCAACGTTGCAAACGTGCGACATGATGTTCAAATATTTTGCAACATGTGTCACTACCTTCATTTTAATTTTTATTTTCTCTTATTTGTTATTTTGCCTTGTACGTACCTTCATAACCTGAGATACTTTCTGCGCCATTGAATTTGAAGTACGGATTTGTTAACTTGCACGTGCTATTTTATAAAGAGCGGCAGCTGGTGGAGAGGTTTTTTCAACCTTGAGCAGTTCTACGTACATACCTTAGTTGGCTTCGTGGAAACGTTATTTTAAATTAGCGAATACGAACGTCCTGTTTTGAAAATTGTTTAAATGTTTGTTCTCCGGGTTTAGATTAATCAAACGGGGTGCGGTTGCTATGTACCCTGCGTAGCGTTTAGGTAAAACAAGCAAATAGTTGGCGCAACAAGTTCGTGTACATTATGGCAAGCCTCTCACGTTTGTGTGAGTTTTTATTTTTGAAGAAGCTCATTTAGACGTTCGCGAGAGGTGGCGCAGTGGAAAAAAACCTTAAGATGACTTGTGTTTTTCCGGGGATCGAACCTGATACCGCTCGCTCAGTAGTACCGCATTCTAACCACTGAGCCTCTGCATCCACCGTTACGCATCACTAAAGTAGTTCTGACAAACTGGAAGTAAATTCCTAAATCATCTGGAGGGCTGATAGTGAATGGTTCCACAAAGACCTAATGTATAGTTATAGTCCACTCTGTTTGGAAGCCCCTCATATGATTCAACCATTCTACTTCCAAACGACCCACTTGCGCACTTTATTCCCATTCGTTACAGCTATCGATTTATAATTCTAATTCAATGCAAACATCCATTCGTTTAGATTCATTTAACTACCCTGAATGACAACCTTTTAAATCGAGATCAGACAGCACAAACTTCAGCAGCTCAGTTTCATTCTATATTTGCGCTAGTGCCACTCGAAATTCCACTGCAAATATACATATGAAATCGAAACACATGTAGCGGCTCAATGCAAACAATATAAAAACAAACACACCGCCAACAACCCCTTGATTGTATTTATTTTCAGTTATATCCGTTTTATTTTAAATCTTAAATCACTTGGCTGTACCGGGTTTTATAGCATCCATCTCTACCTTCAATAAAAGTTTAACTCTTCGAAAGAAACTCAAATAAATGTGACATGCTTGTGCCATTACATATACTCGTCGGGGGAAAGCGTTTTATCTTTAATTGAATTTCCACTTCCGCAGGACAAGTGGTTGCGCAAGGGTTTAATAAGAGCATGCTGTGTAGTATGTCGTATGTGAAGGCATTCCGTTTCTTATTTTTTTTTTTGTTCTCAATTATTTACTGCCTCTAATTCAGTTGGAGGAGCAACCATACTGTGGTAGATGCACTTCTTGATATTTTTTTTATTTTTTTTGCACAGTGAAAAGTCACGTACGAAAACGAAAATGTAGACTGCCACAATGACAGTTGTTGCTTGTTACGCGTGTCATGTAACGAGGTTCTCCGCAAATGCAACCGCAAGCTGCAATAAGATGTGTTTGCACTGTGCTTTATGTCGAATTCTGAGGTAAATGGTTTGGGTCCAGGAAGGACTAGAGGAGAGCAAGTTGAAAAATCTGTATATCCTGACTTTTCAGGTTATTGTCAACCAGTTGATGGACATACCAGGCTGCAGCTCAATGTTAAGAGACCTCTACACAGAAATCGGCAAAAAGCACGGCAACATGACAAATTCTTACCCGACTTGAAGAGTTTCTATAGAAGCGAAGCCCACCAATATAGTTGAAGGATTTTTTTTTTAAAAAAAAGCATTTCAGCTATTTTTTTATTTAAAATAATTTTTGTCTTCTGCTATTTGAAAAATTAGCATAAAACTAATTTTCTGGTGCCCGAGTAATGAAAGAGTTCGAAGCAGTCAGAAATCACAAGCTCATTCGAAGGGTGAATGGAAATGAACTCAATTTTGAAATTAAAAATACAAGTTTTCGAAAACAAGTAGTTTTGTGAAGTAATTAATTTGTACTGCGGATTTCCAAATTTCGCATGTATGGCGGTAGTTTTGTCATCTGATTTGAATTAATTATACCAGAGTAAGTTTTTGGCATATAGTCTGAAATTAAAAACAAAAAAATTGTTTTGGCACCCTGTAATCACATTAATTCATACCGCATATCATTCGAAACGGAATCTTAAAATACACTCAGACCCTCTAAAATAGATTTAAACTCAAAGAATGTAAGGACCAATTTATTGATATACATTTTAGGGTTCAAATCTATTTCAAAAAAACTATCTGCCAAGCTCGAAATCAAAGCAAAAATTCAAAATTCAAAACTCTTTATGCTTTTATTTCTCGTATTAAATTCACCATGTGTTGTCATTGTTCTATTCTGCCTCCTTTCTTGTATTAACCGGCGGCGGGTCCTGTCGCACCAATGGGACCTGGCAGTCCGACTTGTCCTATTGGGCCCAAGAGTCCAATCTGTCCAGGTTGTCCTCTATGACCGGGTGCGCCTACTTCACCTTTTATCCCGGGAAAACCTGGCCTTCCATCGGGGCCCGGCTCGCCTGGGGGTCCTAATGGACCCGGTGGTCCTGGGCGACCTTCAGATCCGCGGTCACCTCGCTGTCCAGTGGGGCCTTTTGGACCGACCTGACCAGGTGGACCTGGTGGTCCAGGTGGTCCGATAACTACCTGACCCTGTCCTATGGTTAAGACTGCACCTAAAATGAGAAATGGATTGAAGAAGTTTTATTAAGAAAAAATTGAGTTAAGAGTCTCTATGAAGAACTCACAGAATACAAGTGATAGAAGAAGTCGCATGGCTGAATGGGTTTTAATGTCAGAATAGCTAGCAGAACCCTATTTATACTGAACAAAATGAACTGTCAATCACCAGTAAATGGAAAAAGTGGGCAAAGAAGTAGGTTAGGTGTGCCGCTCATATCGGTCAATCAGTGAGTTTCCTAGAAGTTTTAAACAGTCAAACTCATTGACCCATCACAGCTGAATACTCTCGGTCAATGGAACCATAAAAATTAATTTCCAACACAGACCAGTTTAATAGTAGGTCGTAAAGGCGGGCAAACAAATACAGGCAATAAAGATCAGACAACTTTTTTTTTCGTCGTGTAAGTGCCACTGACTGGAACTAACTTTATTTAACATCGTCGTTATCGTAGCCTGAATCGATGATGTGATTGCGATCTGCAAATCGGTATTACTCCAACTAAAATAAACCTTGCTCTTTCAGAAAAATTTACTAAAGTGCTAATTTGAAAGTTGAAAAAAAGAGGGCGTAGTACATAGTTACCACATAGTCCGCCGGCTTTTAGTGGAACATGCCGTTGAGAGGTCCATATCGCTTCTTTTTTTAATGATTTATGGCCCATTAAACCATCCAGAGAATTCTAGACCCCACCTTTTTATACCGGCGAGTCTTTCCATATCGCACAGTGGTCAGAGTTTATCTGGCTCAATGTCTTGAATACCGGAGAATAGCCACAAATAAAAATAAATTGTAAATTTGACTGTGTCTTGTTCAAATCTGTTATTGCGACGATAGAGGAACTCGAAAAAGTGGGTCTCTCAATTCTGTCCTCCTCAAGTTAATACGCACTGGCAATGAATAAGGAAGCTTCGACTTTTCCAGTCGTACACTTAGTTTTTTTGTATAAGGCCTCCGTAGCAATTTTTGAAAGTACAGCAACCGTGGCTGTGCTTTTGTCCAAATCTTCTACTGCGACGATAGAGGTACTTGAAAAAGGGGGCACTGCACATCTGTCGCCCTAAACTTGAAAACCCACTTGCAATGAAAGAGGACTTTTTCCACTTATAATAGTGAGATTGTAATTGGAATTTCCGTTGTCGGAGTTTTTGTTGTACGTTGCTCAGAAAACTACAGAGCTACGATAGCCCTATACTTAATGCGCCACCTCTGTTTTATGTAGGCATGTCAACTGTTACCTTTGTGGCTGCTATAACCAAAAGTCAGGTGTAATGTGCCTTCAGTTACATATGTTCAGCACATTAACAGAGCTGCGGTAACCAAACAAAATATTTGAAGACATCCAAGTAAGCTATCAGGCGCGCATACAGAACTGCTTAAATCTTCTCACAGAGCTAATGCACACGCATTGGAGGCTCTGAACAGATTTGTGGTATCCATATAAGTTACTACAACGCAATATAATATTTTATTTTTCTCAATTGACCACAAAATTTCTTTATTTGCACGCACAGAATAACTAGCTATACCAATTAATAACACCGCACATTCACCCCAATCAACACCACAACCGCACACGAATCATATTTCATTACATTTCCGACACGCACCACTCAACCTATAAGTGCATTTTGATTGACATATGTAAAGCCGGCTTTTAATTGATCTAGTTCATAAAGTAAAATAGAAATTATAAGAAAATTTAAATGAATTCAGTTCCATTCTTCCAAGTGAACACCACGGTTCTTTTATTTATACAGAGTTGTCAGAATCTCACGAAGGCTGTCACAGACTCTCAAAAGATATGTAGTACCCATATATAGAGCTGTCAGAGCCTCATATAGAGGATTTAAGCCCAAACATGAAGCTGAGATAGCCTAGCAAAAGTTTTGTATTACCCTCATAAAAAGAGCCTCCTCGGTGGATGTTTTATAAGCCCCTTAGAAGCCTTATAAGCCCCTTATACTTAGCCTGACTTTATTAGAAATTTGGAAAGCTCCCAGTATGGCAGCAATTAAGGAAAATTCCAAAAGAATCGGTAGCGTTAGGTATCCCTTTTTTACTTTTCTAAAATGCACATAAAACTATTAAAAAAATGTAAAAACTCATACCTGGCGAAATTAATAACGCGTCTTAACAGCACGATTTCTTCGATACTAATAGCAGTAAAAATGAAAATAGACCGACTCAGTTGTCACTTATTGTACGAGCGAGAACAGCCTACCCTAAGTAGAACTGTGCTGAAAAGAGCTATCATAGCCGTATGGGAGTCGTTGTACCGTAACTACTAGGTAACGGAGCTGATAAGAGGTTGTTGTAACAAGCATAGCAGGCTTAGCGGGTAACAGGTGTTCATACCCGACTCAAATTAAGTTCGTTAACGACCACGTCTTAAAGAGCTATGGTAACTCCTTATTGGCTACAATAGCCTCGACTTGGGGATTACATCCAAGATGTGGGTATAAGCTTGCCAGGGTGTAGGAAACAAATTTTCGGGTTTGGTTCCCATATTTTTAAATTTAGTTTTTTCAGAATGAAATTAAGTTTTTCGTTGTTTTATTTTTGAATACCTTTTTTAACCTAGAATGTGATTGCTATTTTTTTTTTCATTACATCTATATAAATCGGGATAAATAGCAAAAACGGATTCTCTTTCATGCTTTGTTGTATTACCATAATATTAAATTTATTTCCCTTAGTCTGTCATATGGTTTGGTGACCAACGAATTGTGTTAAATTGTTTAGAAAAAAATAGTTTCTCCAACCCAAAAGTGACACTTTTTTCAACATTCACCTAATAGCTTAATATTCATCAAAATTCGACTGGAAACTATTACACGAGCTCTACAGCAGGTATTAAAAATATCATCGACTTGCCCGAGTTACCGCACAGACAAACTTTGTTACCTTGTATCAGCTCCCCCTCCCAAGACGCAACTAGCTATCTTAGAAAGTTTCGTGCGACAATAGCCTGAAATTCGTATTAAAATAATATTTGTTTTGCGGGAAGGGTAAAGGTTTTGACGGTTAAATTCAATATTTCCATTTCGCACTATGCGTTTGTTTGCTTTTCAAATTATCCAAGCGTCTTTGCGTAGAGAATTTGCTAATTGGATTTTATGACTTTTTGAGCACAAAGTCAAGTAGTGATAGTGATTGTTGGTTCAAAGTTAAAAGTGTTAATTTACACAGCGAGGACGGTTGGCGAGATTTTGCGCTTAAAGTCAGGAATATTTTGTTTACTTTATCAGCGGGGAAGATAGTTTATATTTTTTCGGGCAACTTGTCAGATCTGGAAGGAGTGCGTACCCAGCAGATATCGATTCTGTTGCTTCTGTCGCTAATTTTCGCTTTTAGAATAGGAGCGAAATGTCAAAAATTCCGTCGAAAGGAGTTATTTCAAATTCGGATTCTACTTGCTCTTCGCTTTATTATAAAAAAAAACGCCTTGAGTCATAATGAAACCGTTCCATACAGTTAATGGCAATCTTCTAACTTTGCCACTATCATCGGATATCGAATGAAATTGCTATATTGGTCAAGACCAGATTACCGAAGATAGTAGGATCTCAGAAAGCTTCACATCAAGAGAATAGCTCCAATCAAATCTTTAGTATATACGAGTAGACACTACGCTGCACAGTATATACAATATTTTTAACACTCTCTCATACACACGACAGTAGGTTCTCGCATTCTATATCTGTATACTCGTATAAAGTGATACTAAACCATGTTTAAATAACACTCACATGAAATGTGTCATTTCATTGTTTTCCATAAAAATTGGAAACTCAATCTACACCTCGTACATGCGGAACTGTTGATAAACGTCCACAAGGACCCCTAAAATGAAAACACGTAAAGCGAAGATGACATCCCATAAAAGGACGTCAATGAAAATATTTGATATTATACGAGTACATTTACCACGTTGACAAGGACCGATAGTGCAAGGATTATTTTCAGAGATAAACTTGCATGCGAACAATACGAACAGCAATACACTAACCTTTGTTTGGCGGGAAGTATATACAGCAGAGCTACTGTTTGTGTTTGCTTTCGTGCACGCTATGGCTATATCCAGGGATATATTAAACGGGACATTTCAAATAATTTGTTATTGGACACAGGATGTAAAAATATTTAAAAGGATCAGTGTGTCGCAACCCAAATCTGTCCCATATCTTTTTAAATTTTGTTTCGAAGTCAATTCATATCCGGTGCATTTTCGCAGAGTTCCGGTGAATATTATATTTATAACTATAAATATAAATGGAATTTCTTGACAAGGGGATATAGCTGTACAGGGTGATTTAAAAAAACTCAACTGATCAAATATATACTGAAACTGAAACATTGTTCGAAGACTTCTACTACTCGTAGATAGACAACAAAGGAAAAGGAGTACCTAAAACTAGTACAGGGTTTTCGCTCAGAATTTCATTTACATTACCAATATTCTGTGGTGATAAGTTAAAGTAACTTATGTCTTTTCTGACATTTTTCAGTACGAGAAAAAGAAAATTAGCATTTGGTTTTTAAAGTGTAGTTCATTGTTTTCAGAAAAAGTACTAGTGCTAGGTAATTGAAATTTATTTTCAGAATAGTGATATTGACAATGTACAAAATGTATTGTTCTTTTAAAAAATAAACATAATAGAGTGGCTAATAGCATAATTTAGAACTTAAGCTTTTTCCAAAAAAATTGTTTTAAGTCAATTAAGTAACTTACGTGACATAAGATAATTTAATAAATTTAAATTCTATATTTTTAGGGCTTATGTCAACATAAGAACAAGAATGATTAAATATAAATTTAGTTCAAAATAGCTTATGTCGACTTAAGGTACGAACTTCTTGAATTTCTTGAAGTCTAAATAGCTTATGTCTAAACTAAAATCATATTATTTCTTAAAGATTTAAATGATTTGTATTCAATATAGTCTTAAGCTATTATGTTAATGCAAATAGTGTCCAAATAAACTAAAGCTATTACGTTTTTTTTTTAAGTTCAAAAGTTTTTTAGTGACGAAGAATCATGAGACCCAGACCAAAATAAAGCTGTAAGATCAGTATATACTCTAGGGCGACAAAAACGATTTTCGCTTATTTCAACACTATATTTTCTCATATACCATTAAATGTCTGCCAGAACTTCGATTTGTAAATTAAGAAACCACTTACTCAGTCTTAAGAAAGAAAAAAATAATAAATAATAAATAAAAGGCGTATAAAAAATATGCAAGGCGGTAAACCAACTGCAGTTTAAATATATCGCTCTCATAGGACGTTAACATTTGCTTAAATTTTTACGTCACGATAAATAAAAAATCATCGTGACGTATAAAGTGGAGCAAATGTTAACACTATCATATTTTAGCGATATATTTAAACTACTCAAAGTGTGGTGTTAAAATAAAGGTTTTCAAAAATGGTTACGTATTATTCCCCCAATCTGAACTTCAGAACGACAGTTAATAATAAGATTCATGCCAGCGGTCAGTGGTCACCGTGTAGTGATTCTGATTCTGATTAATTTCGACCCGGGCGTAGTGAGTTCGATCGGTTCGAACTGTTTATTCCGATGCTCTAGTTTACTTATATCTATTTTGCAAACTTAAGAAATGAGTTAGCTGCCATTTCCTAAAAGCCTCCATGCTTACATTGTTTGTTGAACGACTACTCACAAGAAACCGTTTAGTTTTTTTTTCTAAAATTAGATCGTGAGTCTTCGCTAAGGGCAAATGCAATTGATGCAATTGTTTTTAAACAATCTTTCGTTGATGTTGTAAGCTCCAAATTCCATAATTCTAATTTAAGATGACAATAAGCCTCATTTGCTGAAGTAAAAATATTGCGATCTGTACTTGCCAAATCTTATTATTTTTATAATATTGCGAAAGCGCGTCGTCTTTTTATTTAGAGCTTCAAATTTTATTAACCCTGATATGTCAGTCAGTCTTACAACTCTTCTGTCTTATTTTTATACGTTGGCAGCACTTCAGCGCATAAATTCAAATCGTTCATACATTGAAATGGGAAGGTACCTTCTAACCTATTTAAACTGCAAAAGTTCCATCTCAATAGCGTGTTGCCTTTTGTCATGTGACAGACAGTGTTTTTAATTCAAATTCCTTAGAAGTAATTCCGTCACGTCGCAGTTCCGCTAACGACAGCTTAGTGCCTTCAAAAAGTAAAGAATTAAAAATAAAAATGTGCTCCTGTGATTTTTATATCGCATTTTGTTTCTGGTTTAATACGAGCTTCATATAAGAACTCAAACACCCATTCATTCAAACTCAGAGATTCGAAAATATAGGTATCTTTAAGATTTTAAATAAAAGTCAGTGTTCACCTGTCACTTAGGGCAGATAGAATTTGCAAATATCAGTCGAATTTTCACTAAAACCGTTACACAATAAACCCCCCTGCCCCTGCATCATCGTTCCGGTCCCTATTCCTGTTTCTAGTAAAACACAACAAATTGGCGAATAAATTTCATGTGCGCAACATTTTCGGAAAGCTCGACAGTTTTGTGTTCACTCTTCGACTCCAGCGGAATATGCCATCGCGTCGGAATTCAAGGAATTAAACTTGAATTTGGATTCCAATCGAAATCTCGAAATGCCAAGCATTTAAGCAGTTTTACTATTTCGAGACAACATAATGATGTCATTCGTTGATTAAGGACTATTTGCGAAATTCCTTTATTGCCTACCCAAGCATGTCGCCTGCCGACTTCCGACGAAGCAGCATATACCCACTTTTCAGGTCATTATCACAGGTAGATCGTTGCCAAGAGGGTATTCCTATTCATGTTCCAAACAGACAGCCGCTCCAACATAGGACTATAACTTTTCCAATTAATGACACGAACTAACGACTTTTGCTCTCATTTTTTTTTCTTAGCTCTTGCTATTTTCCATGCCGTGACACACATGCACATTCAACAAGGATCTTTAAATGCTTGACTCGGCTGAAGAAGGATGCGTAAAGAAAGTGATTTACAATGGCACAGTGGAAACAGCGTACATGTATAATAATCGCACAAGCGATTGTATTTTGATGCCAATATCGAAAAGTTACAAGCAGGCTCTGGTGTATCTCATTATGGTGTCTAATGCTGGAATCGTGTGGAATTATAATGAAATGTAGCTACAACTGATGGGGTACAAGAAAATGGGCTTAATCGGGATTTTAATGGGACTTCACGGATAGAGAATTTATATCCCAATCAGATGGCACAATGGGCACGTATATTTTGTGCGAATGATAGAAAGGAGTGTAATGACATTAGAACAAGTCATTATTGCCAACTCAACCAACTTGGGTGGTGTTGCAGGAATTAAATGGGATTTCGAAGTACGTGTTCGGTTCAGTGAGTATTCAGGGGGAATCGCATTGGAGTTGCGGCTGTATTAGGTTCTTTTGAATTTTCAAGGAGGAATCAATTCCCCGAAAGAACCCAAATTATCTTCACGTTTTGTCTTAGATGAAAGGTTATAGCAACCTCAAATCTTTCTCGGATTTTATTAATGTTCGTGTGTTATAAGCAAGTCCGCCGCAACAACGCCATGAAAATATATTAATGGCTTGAGGTGGTACTGCTGTGGCTTCGAGAGCTTGGGGCCCGTGTGCTGCAATGTAGAATGGGGAACCACTTTGCCAATAAAATTGATTGAGTAAAGTGAAAGCACATTTTGAGACCTGCGACACAAGCTTACATCAACCAAGAGGCTCAAATATGCATCCTAGGTACCTGTTTGTCTGTTTATAACGAAAAATTCTTAAGTGATTTTCGGACTCGTGTGCAGAATTTAAAGAAGGAATTTAACAGATGCAGCTGCAGAGTAACCTCAACCAACTTGTAGATCGCAGCTGGAAGGAATTGATTGTGACGCAGGTTAATCCCAAACGACTATAACTAAGTATACCCAATGCACTGAGGTCCTTTTGGCTACAATTTTAAATGCTGACTCCTCGCTAAATAGATTTCAATTTGGACTACGAGTGTCATCCACAGACCACATATGTATAAGCTAGAACTTATAAGTTGACATACTTCAATAGTTAAAAGTAAATGAAGCCCGCAGCTGCTGACAAGCTCAAAACGGTAACTCTCATAGGAGATTGCAAAACTGCACTCAGAGTCCCACACAGCTCAAGGGTGAAGGGTATAGTTACTTCAGGAAACTTAACGAAATATCTGCAACATCAAAGAGTATTGATAGGAAGACCATTTTAGAGAGAGAGTAAAAAAGTTAATTTAAAAATAATTGAATTTAAAAAACCAAAAAACCCGACAGACTAAAAAAAAAGAATTAAAATATATGAACAAGGCGCATTTAAGTACATATACCTAACTAATTGACAGGGCGTTCCGTAGGAACGTACTAGGATACGCGCGAAACACATAACCCTCCCTGTGTCCAGTCGGCTCTGTATATTATATCGTATACTATACGAGCGCGAGGGGTTTTTTATGCTGGCGTTTATACATTTAACGCTAGGAGGTTGCACTTTATGAACTTCTGTACTCTTCTGGGTTCCATTTTCCAAGCAATTCACAGAATAGGTTATTTGTTTCTTGATATCCGATTCTGCTGAATAACTTTCTAAGCCTTTGGGTATTAGGTCCCTTTATTAGAGGTCGACTTGTGAACTTGTTTGCCTGCCTCTGCCCCTTGGATTTTGTCCAGCATTCAGTGAGGCTGTCGTCTTGATATTCTCTGTAAGTAATAGAGTATTTATTTATTTATTATCGTCTTACAAGTTTATCTTATTTTAGACTACTTCTAATATCAATACAGAAATTCATATTTTATACACATATTTAATTATTAGCATTGTGGTAGAAGGGATTCCAAACTACGCAACCATATTCTAAAATAGAACGAATTAATGAATTGAAAAGTGATTTAAGAGTGTAGGGATCGTTAAAGTCTTTAGAATTTCGACACAGAAAACCCAGCATACAATTAGCCCTGCTTATTATGTAATCTATGTGTAACGCAAAGTTTAATTCAGGATCAAATATAGCACCTAGGTCTTTTTGATCTGTAACTCTTTTAAGTAAATTTCCTTGTATACTATAATCAAAAATGAACGGAGATTTGATTCTATTGAAAGTCATAACCGAGCATTTTGTTATGTTAAAGTATAAACCATTCATAGTACAGGCTTTAACTTGGTTAAGATCCGTTTGTAATCCGTCGCATCAGAAAGCGAGTTTACAGATTTAAATATTTTTAAATCATCAGCATATAAAAGGGAATTGGATTCAGATATAAAAGATGGTAAGTCGTTTATGAAAAGAAGGAAGAGGAGCGGACCAATATGGCTTCCCTGGCGGACACCCAAGAAATTTAAAATTTCATTAGACAGAGCGGATCCTATCTTAACATATTGTTTCCGATTTCGCAGATAACTGCCGATCCAATTTAAAATACTAGAATGGAATCCAAACATCTCAAGTTTCTTTAACAGAACATTGTGTTGGACCCTGTCAAAAGCCTTCGAAAAATCTGTATAAATATAATCAATCTGGTGACGATTTTCAATTTTATGAAGACAGTAATTAGTGAATATGACTAAGTTGGTAGTAGATGATCTACCAGACACAGAACCGTGCTGATTTTGCGAGATTTGGTTACACACAGCGGCATATATCCGTTTCTTCACAACAGCTTCAAATATTTTCGGAACTAGTTGCAATTTAGCTATGGGTCTGTAATTGTCAATAATTCTTTTAGACCCAGATTTATGAATTGGAGTTATAAAAGAATGCTTCCAGCAATCCAGAAAAATACCTGCCTTTAGAGACTTGTTAAATATAATCTGAAGCGGTTGAACTAAACTACATTTGCATGCCTTAAAAAAGTTGTCAGGCGCAATACTCGTACTTGAATTAAGCGATGATAATTCAAGAAGAATATCATCCTCAGTAAGAGAAATAGAAACTATGTTAGTGATACGATCACAATTGTGTAATGAATTGCAATCAATTACCTCATTCACGAAATTTGATTGGAAAAATGATGCAAACATGTTACATATTTCACTAAGGTTATCACTATTGACTCCGTTATACGACATAATTGATGGTATACCAATTGATTTTCGCTTTGTGTTTATAAATGACCAAAAGGCTTTAGCATCACGTTTAATGTTAGTTTCCATTGATGAAACGTATTGTTTATAAACAAATTTCTTTAAGAATTCATACTCCTTTCGCAGTCGCAAAAAATCATTGCGCGCATTTAAATTTAATTTACTCAACTTATAGGCTTTATTCATAGAATTCTTCAGTCTTGATAAACTGTTGTTATACCAAAGAGGTTTATTAGAACCGATTATTCTTTTAGTCGGCACAAATGTAAAAATCGTATGGCCAATTATTTTTCTAAATTCTGGAATGAGTAGGTGACTTAAAGGTACCTCGAAGAAGGCCTTAATCTGTCGGTGCTATATATATGTATTGTTTTAAGCCAAATCTTCGAGAACATTGAAAAAATCCCAAGTAAGTTTAACCTGAAAAATGCTGAGCGATTTTCCCAGTGCGGTGGCATCATTTTGGTTTTAGAGCCGTCGTCGGTGTATACCAAATTTGTATTCCCCAAAAATTTGTGATAGTTTCAGATTGTGCCATATAAATTTGCCTCATTGTTGTCTGGTGTAGGTAATAGCTAGCCTAAGGTTTCTAACGAGCTTTTTTCTATAGAGATAAATGCAGACAAGGCTATATAACTATTAGTACAGAAGCTAAAGGGCGACTAAGGCATCCGCCAGTGGTTCATGGAAAGAATTGAAAATCACCAATTGCAAAATTTTGAGTTGCAATTTACGAATTATATATTTCTCGCAAGTCACAACGAAGTCTTCATGGATTGATACAAAAATTGGTAATTTGACATTTAAAACGGCGGAGAATACCAAATTCTGTTTGTTGAAATTTACGATTAGAAGTATCAATTAGAAGCGAGATTGTTTGGCGCAATTTACCACTCCAATAAGTCTATTCCTCAAACACCACTTCACAATCTCAAATTGCAAAAAATGTTTGGTGATTTACCAACACTGATTGATGAATCAATAAAACCTCATAATAATTTAACACATGTGAATTGAAAACGTAAATTGACGTAGAGAAGTCGTAAATTGCAAAATATATTTTGTAATTTCCATGGAATCAACTACAATTAAAGCATTCTGGAATATATTTTGTAATTACCTATTGAATATTTCCAAAAACGCTGAAGTATGCATATAAATCTGTATTTTTTTCAGAATGTACATCTCGCTATTAAAAAAGGAGTATAAATTGGAATGGATTCTAAAATATGTAATCGAAAAGAATTGTAAAGGTTCGTATCAATGTCAAGTTCATCGTTAAAAAAACCACCCCAGACAAATCCCGTAGTCTCCGGACGATATGGCGCCGTAGGACTCTCATGGACATCAGGAGGAAAAAGAATTATAGAATATAACTCTAAATATGTTTTCGAAAATAACCTAATTAATAAAACTATGCATTTTGATTTGTAAATCACAAGATATAAGTTGTAAATTGAGAATAAAGTTTTCTAATTTCACGATAAAACATTTTCAACGGTGATGCCTCAAATCACCACTCGACAATCGTAAATTGCAAAATATGAATTGCAAACTGATAAAAATAAGTTGCAATTTACGATTGAAAATTTGTAAATTGTATGTTTTTCTCGTTTCATCGCATTATTGATATAATGAAAAGTGTTGATTCACGACTTTTGAGGGTCAATATCTTCACTTCGCACAATTTCTAGAATTGCGAATAAAAAGTCGTGAATTAGTAAATCCTTAGCTAAGCTCTAAAACTAGACGAACTTTTCGTGATTCTGCGCTTATTTTTCTTGATTTGATCTTAAAATTATTTCCGTGTTGTTGTTGGTCGTTTAAATAGTCGAATGAAAAGCAGCGACGTTGCATTGTAACATATTTTGCGAGCTTGCAGTCATATTGGGAATAAAAAATGAACCTACGTTCGACTGCGTCCTCAAACTCTGATTAGTTGAAGCTTCGATATTTTCGCAGAAGTCACTTTAATTACTATAAATGAGAGAGTTCTGTTATCGGCCAAAGTTCCGACCTCTACGAGTACCTAACGTACTCACGATATAATCCGTAAAATGTAAGCTATTGGAATAGTAAGGCCTCCACAGAACTTTAATAAATAGAGTGGGCTTGAAATATTCTATTCTAGAACCACATTTGCTGAGATTGAATCACCAATAGCGATTTGTATACCTTTGAAATAATATAATTATGTAAAGAGGTCTAGTTACTGGACGTAATATATTCTGCTCTTCACTATACAAGGAAGTCCTATTCAATTCATCAACATAAGAATGTGACAATCTAGCCACTTAGCCCATTTTAACCATACGAGCACCGCACCCATATGTATCCTCTCCTTTATGCATATCAAACCAGAATAGCTGTTTGTCATGAATAGATGAAATTCTATGATTGTATCAAAAGGATTGTTTGATGGGATATAGGGATCAAAATCCCCAATCAACAATGGTATCACAATGAATAGATACTCGTTCTTTTAAGTGCGCTCTCCTTCGACTGCCGTCCTCTGTCTGCCATCGATATAATACAAAGTCCACATTATCCCATTTCCGAGTTGCATTCCTTTCTAAAGGATACACAATAAGATGCGAATCGTCCGAGAGAATTCAAACGACACATTTCCTCGTTCATAACCATTATGATGGTTTTCGTATCTTTGACAGGATATAAGCCCCATTCTGGAATCCTTTACAAATATGCAATATACCCTTCTCTTAATAGTTCTATGCAAATGATATCAAAGCCCAGTTCCATTAGGTATAGTGTGGGCTGGGGATATTGATTTGTTTATAAGGATTATCCCGGAAGTTTTAGTTGTATCCGAATAATTAGATTGATCAGAGAGTTGGATAAAAAGAGCGGCTTTGGGGTGTTCTCGAATGCTTTTGAAATAACAAAAGCATTTTCTTTAAAGAAAAAATATATATGCTCTTTTCTCGGAATGTTTTTAAGCCGATTTGCTGGCGACTTTTTGTCTTCAGATACGTGTGACCTAATGGAAGTGTGCTTCTTATATGTTGAATATTATCAAGAAAAATGCACATTACATCATCTGAAGGAGTTTTTCACTGGCGGTGCGGCAGTTTTGATTCTGATTTTGTTATAGATTAAGTGGGCTTGTAGCTTATAAAAAGAGACATCAGAACCCAGTGCGAATGTTGGAGACGATTTACCCGGTGAATGTTCGGCATACAAGGGAGCTTGTTCACCCTCACAGCTCGATTGGCATTTACCTCTTCAAATAAAAAGGGATTTTGCGCTAACTCCTTTCCATAGCGGCGAAACATGGAAAAGTTGTGATATATCACAGACGAACGAGAAATAAACAGCGTTTCAGAGTCAGGCATCTTTTCCGGTATTGACAGCGAGCTCTGCAACTCGTGAGTTTATGGCAGGAGCTCAAAGACACACAGGTAACCATAGGCAAGGAGATATATAGGCAATGAGAAAGCGGACGAATTGCGAACAGGGATTTCGCCAGCTATTTTAGAAGAAGTTGATATCATTTGTAAGTATCTCGACTAGCACTTTTAAGCTTGAAACAGGAAAAAAAAAACACACACACAAAAGAACCATACCCCAGACAAGCTACTCGTACCATAAAAACTTGGCCGTTCTTGCACAAAGTTAGGACCTTATGATTTATCGTAGGCATTATTGGTAAAAATGCGCCTGCCTGGCTGATAAGGTGCTTTGCAGAGGTGGAAATGGTTATGAGAGAGAGCTCTGGGAAACACTTTCTATTGCACTCTAAAAGTGTATATTCTACTCAGAAAGTAAAAGCAACAGGAACAATCTCCTGAGGTGGTTCCACTTTTGGAATCTTGACACTTGCTTCCCAGCACAACAGCAGACAAGTGAGCAAACTTAATTAAATTCTCAAGATGGTTTCCATGACGAATCAGACTAAGCAATTGTAATTAAACATGTTTTATTGGGCAAGGTACACCTTTTTCCTTCCAGCGGGAATGGCTATGGGTCATTGTTGACCTGAGGGCGAATAGCTGTACTCGTAAAGTTCCCGGAATTATATTGATTTTTCATATGAAACACCCACAAGTTCCGTCACGTATTGCTGCTTCAATTGGCAATTTGGTTCCTTAAGTTTGTATGAAGTACACCACTGATTTGCATCAAAAGGTCGTTCAAAATGCAATTCAAATATTTTTTGAAATTAAATTGAAATATTCCTCAAGCTCATAATGCACTGTCTGTTGCATAATTTTACACACTTGCAGGTGCCTGTCCTGCTCAGGTCCGATTCCGCACAAAACGTATTAAAATAATTATTTCATGCTCAGCAAGGGCAATAAATAAATAAACATACTCTTTTAACATGTATAATCGTGCCCATTGGAGATTCCTTTTGGAGAATTAATTTCATTCGTGTATTTTAACCAATTTTGCTTGTGCAGCTCTTTTCCTCGGACATTGTGTGAAAACATTGCAACAGATGTATTTGTAATTTATCGCTATAATTGCATTTCCAGTAATTTATTGACTCCACTCAGTGGCCGGGGTCCTTGTTGCAGTACATGTACCTACTCGTATAAAGCAAAATTATAAAGAAAATTCATTCGTATTACATCCTTTCGGGAATGTCATTAAAATAGTAAAATTGTATAAATTGAATACAGTCGGGCTTTGATAAGTCGAACTTCGATAACTCGAATATTTAATATCTCGAATAAAATTGGTTGGCAATAGCGCCAAGACTAAAATTTACATGTACCTACTAATTTGTATTTGATAACTCGAACTCTTATTACTCGAATGTCTTGATAACTTGAAGAGATTATTTGGCGTCATCTTCGATAAGTCGAATTCTGAGGGGGAATTCCAAAATTCGGCGTGTTTTCACAAGTTCGTTTTATAATGCGTCACTTTCGGGGCACTGTGTTTGTGTGTTCCTATGACCTAAGTATAGGTACATACCGTATAGAAAATCGTGATTTTCGAATGTGTGAGTAAGAATTGTCAAGTTTCTTGGTTGGTATATTGGTTTGAATTCTTGAGAAATAAGAGGAAGACAAAATAAAACACAGAGTTGAAGAACCGCATGAACAGTGGAGTGTGTAGATATTGTTAGTTGTTTAGTGAAAAGTTGATTACATATTCTTTGTTAACGTTGATAAGGGTTTATTTCTCTCATTAAGAAAGTAGTGTCACTGCAATCGAAAATGGTGCTGTAAGTGTAAGTTTCAAGAGACTTAAAAAACCAACATACGAAAATGTGGAAAACTGTACTTTTTTCGTCTTATATATTCGTAAATAAATACATATGTACATATTTATATCAATTGTATTTTACTTGACAACTTGAATTTTTTTTGTGGCAAGTGATGGTTCGAGTTATCTAAGTTCGACTGTATTTCAATGAAAAAAGAAAAGGAATAGATACCCGATTCAGGTTTAGATATGTATCTTTTCTTTGTAAAATAAAAAAATTACACATGTTACCTTTTACATCCATATGACGCTCCGTTACCATCATCCCTTGAAAGAATCTTCCATCAAGTTGACCGAGTTTCTAAGGAACTGACTCCTTAACTGCAAGAGCAGAATTCTAAGAAAAACATGCTGCAGTCGTATGCTAAACCCATAACATGAATCCATCGTAACCTGTGGCACTAAGGATGTCAGTATAAAAATGTGCAGACAACTCCGCATGCATGCACGAAATTCGTTTTCCCCTTCAAATGCGGGAACTACAATTTTCCGGTGAACGATTATATTATGAACTGTCCTGTGGTTTGAGCAAATTGTTGGGAACAAATTCCGAAAATAGTTGCAAACTAAGTGGTTGACCACTTATGAGAAGGCAACCAGCAGGATGAGGTTTTTTTCTCATTTTCTCTGTAATTGAAAAATTTGTCTGTAAGGCGTACCAGAGAAAATCAGACACGTTGAAGTGCAAACAGCTTGTTAGTTGAAGACGTAACGTAAGTCAAAAAATTGGAGTGCAACATTGGTAAGTCGGAGATTTAGTACATGAGTGGACAAAATTCTTATTTATTTCGACAGAGCACTGAGATACTTGTGGATGTTGTAGTCCGCTTGCAATGATATGGTAGGAAAGTTGGGAGCTGTTCGATCATGAGCGAACATTGATGCAAATAGACACGTCAATAAGAGAGTAAATGGAGTAATGAACACAACAAAAAGTAGCGGCAAAAACTTGTCAAAAAATCATGCATCGTAGTGACAAACGTTTGAAAAAGTTCCTTAATAGCAGTTAATAAAGTATGCCAACAATTCCAAAAGCCAAGTGCCAAAAACCTCGTAGCACACGATAAAGAAATATTCCAAATTCTTAATAAAAACTATTGAAATTAAACTGGAAGAGTAAATGGCCCAACCCATAGAATCCGTCGCATCCGTTGCGTCGACGGATCCGTCAATATTGACGTTTTCGACGGAACGAGCAGTCCCATAGAATCCGCCGCATACGGTGACAGCCAGTGTTTAAGTATAATGTGTCCTCATATTTCCCACGAAACGTAATAATTTTTCCCTATTCACCGAAGATATATAGGTTAATTTTTTGTAAAAAAAAATCTTACTTTCAAAAGCTAAATTTATATTTTACGGATATAAAATCACATTAGTTTACCTTTAGTATAAAAATGGCAGTTTGTTAATTATATTTATAATGATTATCTTTTTGTACTAGAAAATGTTGGTACAAGAAAATCTTGCTAAATTCGATTTACTTAAACAACTGACAGAAAAGTAGAAAGTAAACTTACTTTTATCCGTCGCATCCAGTACGTGCGGTGCTTATGGGTCAGCTTCCATAAGGTGCTGTGTATTCTATCAATCTCTCAGTCGAATACGTTGCCGCTACGGATGAGAGGGATTCTATGGGTTGGGCCCTTAAACCAAAAACAGAATTTTGGCGAACAATTCAGTAAACCATTTCATTGAAATGTGACAAGGTGTTCAGGCTTCAGTTATAATGTACCTACGGGTCACTTAAAAAATGACACAAGGCGTACAAAACTCTTACATCTCGCAGAAAAAAAGCGTATTCCAGTTCGTCATAAGACTCTTAAGAAACGCATCAAACAAAGTTTGAGAAAATGGAACAAAAATAACGACAAAACTGCAAAAAAAAAATTGAAGTATGCTTATAGAACGATTTATGAAATTTTGCAAAGCTTTTGAAGACACTATCCTCTCCTAATATGTATTTGAGCAACTATCTTATATTTGAGTAGAGAAGAAATTTGACAAAATCGAGCTCAAAACAAGTAAAAGTGTTATCATCGGCCTGGCCGATGCTTTGATACCCTCCAGTGCATACAAGTCATGCAAAGTTTTAGGCATGTGAGGTAGTACGTAATTACATTGAACAACAGACAAAGAGACACATGGGCCTAATATTGATTTTGTATGGGAGGTACCAGAACTACTTGTCCGATATAGCCCATTTTCAATACCAACTTGACGACAATAAAAATAAGTCGTCTCACAAAATTTCGCTTGCCTAGGTAGATTCTTTTCGACGCTATCGTGCTTTCAACATGTGTTTTCTAATATTGATTTTGTATGGGAGGTACCAAAACTACTTGACCGATATAGCCCATTTTCAATACTACCTGACGCCGATAAAAAGAAATTTCATTCGCCTATGTCAATTCCTTTGAGCGCTATCGTGCTTTCAACAGACAGATAGATGGACGGACAGACGGACATGGCTGTGATCCTGATTCAGAATATATACTTTATGAGGTCTTCGGTGACTCCTTCTTGGGGTTACAAATGTAATGACAAAGTGAATATACCTTCCTGTGGAGGGTATCAAAAGCACTATAGGCACAAGAATACAGAACCGAGACCTGACAAAAAGATTAAAAACTTAGAAATATACATGCGAGAAAAATTGTGTCAAAATTCACTAAAAAGTTTGTAAAAAATCATTAAATAAATAAAACTGTGGAACGCCTCAAAAAATGCAAACGTGAGAAGCATCGAACAAAAAAGCGACACAAACATTACAAAAATAGGTCTCAAAAAGCGCGCCAAAAGCTCGAGATTGCTGTTGGAAATCGGAATATCCAATAAGGTTTACGTTTACATTGTGCAGTGTTCGGCGATTTCCGGCGGTTTTTTAGTTCAGAGCTGAGCACTGAACTTATTGAGCACATAGTTGTCATTTGTAATAAAGTATATGATTAAATTGAATATTAATTAATTGTTATTTATTAAATTGGTTAAGCTTCAGTTCCAGAACAACCAGGTTCATCCGCCATTTTTTTTCTGTCAAATGTGACTGTAAGAAGGTTTTTACTCAGTCAATTTATTGAGCTCATAGAGCGCGCTCTGATCATCTTCTGAACGAAAAAAGAAACACAAATCTTGAGCTCTGATGTTTCTAAGCTAAAAAAGAAGCACTAACTTTTTGTATAACAGTTCAGGTTCTGCTCTGAACTAAAAAAGAAAAACGCCTATATAGAGGTAGCCTTACCTTTTTTTTTTTTTTTAACAATTTGGGCAAAATTACAAATTTCTTGGTAAACAACAGTCTTGTTTTTTTTCATTACCTATCGCTTGTGTAAGCAAATAGTAAAGCTTTCCGATGCTACGCTACTTATACACATAAATATACACAGCGAGTCTAATTTTTTTCTGACTCAGCTCTATAGGCACACTACAATGGTATGGAATGAAACATTTCTTTTTCATGTCCATAACAAAGACCATTTAATCAATAACCAATGGTAAAAAATACAAATATTATCAATTCTACTAAAGCAAAGCTGGTTTCCTGATCATATTAATTCATAGTCATACCTGCATGGTTGAGAGAGAATACTAATATACTGACAGTCATTGTGGTAGTAGCAAATGTATATGTAGAGAGAGTGTCCCTACTCATTAATGGATATACTCTGGCCTACTGTGTCCTGTGTACAGGAACAAGAACAAGCACAACATCACAAGATCATACAAGATGCAATATAGGTAGAACTACAACTTAAAACAGCCAGAGTCCCATTCGCCAATGGCCCATCTGACTGCTTCGTTTTGCTGTGGGCATATAGTTTTTCATTCTCATTTTGGTCCTCTGAGTGTTTAAATATGGAATAGACTATAGAGGTCGGTTGCACGTGACAACAACTGACAAACAAAGTTAATATTCGAATATTTGAAATTGCCACCGCTTTAATTGAAAAGCTACTTGCGATATTCACAGCTGTGTTCAGCTGATAAATTGGAAATAATTTATTATGGTAGGCCAACACTACCTTTTCCAAATTAAATTAAATCTTTTATTAGGCACTTTCATGAAAAAAAGAAGATGAATCCAGGCTTTGGTTGTGTGGTTGCCATTCTACAGGGTCTGTAGGTGATAGGCCCAAGCACCTTTGCCACCATTAAAAGTTACAGTCTGGTGTGCAATTTGGTCAGGAGGAATCATTGGACCTTACTTCTTTGAAAATGAAACGGCGTAACGGTAACTGTGAATGGGGAGCGATATCGAGATATGATTGAAAACTTTTTAACGCCACAACTTCATGCTTTGGGCTTGATTAACATGTGGTATCAACAAGACCGTGCCACATCGCATACAGCCAGGATTGCAATGGAATTACTGCGAGACCTCTTTCCACAACAAGTTATTTCAAGAAATTGTGATGTTGATTGGCCTCCACGGTCGCCTGATTTGACTGCTCCGGACTTCTTTTTGTGGGGATATCTGAAAAGCAAGATTTATGCAAACAAACCAGAAACGCTTGAGCAACTGAAACAAAATATTCGTGATGAAATTAAAGAAATACCGCGTGAAATGCGTGAGAATGTAATGAAAGATGTGCTCAAAAGGGCTCGCATTTGTGAGACTAACAGAGGCGGACATTTACCTGATATTGTATTCCATACATAATTGCCGACATTAAATAAAACATTTATCAATATAAGATCCATTCTCTATCATTTAATCAAAAATTATAAACAAACAAAGTAGTATACCTTCCCGACAGACACCCTGTATAAGCAAAGTCTTCTGTTGGCCTTGCCTGCTTTTTTTAAAATTATCTGATCGTTTTAGAGTTGCTGTAAATAAGCACATTGTTTCCCAACAGGTAAAGGAAAAAATAAATCGACCTATAAAAAAACTTAGTAATGGGATCGTTGTCTATCACTTCCTCGTAGTGTCCTGGAATAGAACAAAAAAATACACTATCTTACTACGGTAGAAAATATAGTGAACATCCTACTGAAAGCACCACGGCACGCTACTGTTAAAGTTTGATTAGAAATTGAGGCAATCAGCTATCTACATCAGTGTAAACAAAGTCGTGGTTAACTGTTGAGTAATATCTTGCCCGACGGATAAAATTAAATTAAAAATATCTTACCCGACGTTATCGTTGATTTCGTACTTTTCTTCTTGCTTTACAATTGAATCCTTTTCATTTAGAATTTCATCAGTTAACTTTTTGCCTTTGCCCTTCAAATTACATAGAAAAGTCGGAAAGCTGAAGAACGATGAGAAAAATAATTAAATGGTACGGTTGAAACAAGAGGAACGTTCGGATAACTAGTTTATGTAAAACGTCAACTAGATTTGCCTGGACTAGGTATTCGAACGCGTTGTCTATGCAACTTTAATTATTTTTGCATTCACGCGGTCAGCTTTACCGGTGTGCGACTTAACTCGAAATTTGCCTGCCGCAATTGTTTGCTACTTTGCAATATTTTATTTGGAAAAGGTCCTTTCCATAAACTAGAAATCCGAACGTCCCCAAGGAGTGCCAACCATAGTTTTTGTGTGAGATTTCGAAGGACGTTTTCCATTTCAGGAAATAATTTGTTCTCTCTTTTACAATTTAAAATTTCTTAAATTTATCGCACAACTAAAATAGAGCTAAAGCTTCAAACTCTTGGAGCAGCGCCATTGGCGACTTTTCGTTTCTACCTGGTCTTGAAGTTTTTTTTGCTGTGGTCTTAAAAGAAATTATAAAGAAAGTCTGCTAACCACTCTGACTGCGTTTATACGACTTTTTTTGAAATAATTCTTGAAAAAAAAGTTTTAAATGCCTTCAGGTCGATCTTAATAGCTTGGCCACAGTTTTCCAGTGGCTAGTCCAACAGATCGCATATTTTTTTAAAGAAATTCCTGTTCAAAACTTGCACAAAAACTATCAGAAAAGCACGCTGCCTCTGATGGAGGAAATAAAGGGTCTTTCAATAAGAGCGCTACAAAATTTTTTTTTAAATAAAAAACGGTTTTGGATATAAATGAAATTCTTTATTCCTGTGAAAGTACGTTCGATGCCATTATGTATGGAACTCAATTTCTTTTGCATGGCCACCACGGGCACGCTTGCAGAAGTCCAGACGCTGAACCCAATTTTCGACGGTTTTCAAGCATAAATCGGCCGATACTGCTGCAATTTCACGTTCGATATTCGTACGAAGTTCATCAATCGTAGGCCAAGATCTTTTCGCAAAATTCGCCACAACGACTTCACAAAGATGCCCAACGCTTGAGAACGACGTGTGAGAGACACATTTGGGCTTTCTTCAACTGAAGCCTCAGCAATATTCTCGACACTACGGGCACTTCTTTGTCTCACTGGCACGGGAACATTTTGTACTATGCCTGTGGATTCAAATTTTTCCACTAGACACTCAATTGTTGATCTGCTAGGACGATTATGACGACCATAAATTGGACGTTGTGCTCTGACTCCGAATTTCGGTAGTAAATTTTAATAATTTCGACTCGTTGTTCGCTCGTATATCGTTCCATCATGAAATGGCCTTACTGAAGATAAATGTCAAAAGAGCGGCAAGAAATTCGGCGTCGTTTGCTGTCCCTGTCGCTCTACTTTTGTAGCGTCCCTGTTGAAAAACCCTTTACATTACTAACCACTCAGTCTTCACTGTCATACCTGCCTGTCCTTGACATGCATCCGGAACGTATTATTTCATTAAAGTCATTTTTTCCTCAACTATACACACCTTTAAGTGTCCTTGAAATTTTCAAAATTAACAAATCACTTGTTCAGTTCCAAAAATAACAAAATTCATCTTGAACAAAACCACTCGAGGACACAGCACAACGGACCCTATACCTCCTTGCATAAGGCCAATTCAAATTCATTTATTATTATTTGATGATGAGGTCTCCCCAGAGGGACCGCGACCATCTCCCGTTCATTATCTCACACAGTACTCGTACTCGTACAAATGCTGAGGGGACGAATTCTGTGTGTCGCTTCGTGTCCTACAAACCTTTTAAAATAAACAAAGAGGTCAATTTGATGCAAAAGTGGCGGCCAGAATATCAAATTGGATTTTGTTACTACCAAGAGTTTCAAGATATACCTATACTACATGTTGGGCGGGGGGCAAAATTATTTCTTCTGCTTTATTGAGATTTTTGTTTTCCTTTTGCCAGCGAAAATTATATTTTTTTTGCTTCACACCGAGGCGCGTAATGAAAACATTTTGTTATTTATTTATTTATTTTTGAAGAAACCAAAGTGAAAAAGTAATTTGTTTTTTTCTTGTGTGAATTAATACCGGGAAAGGAGCTGGGATACACAAATGGCCATGCATTGTTTCCTTGTGGTGAATTTATATTTTAATTTGGTTGAAGATTTTTGCCGTCAGTATTTTTATTTAATGGAACCGAAATGGATTTAGGTGCAATAAAGTAGGTACTGACATTTATCTGGACAATAGATTGCTGTAACAAAGTGAGATTGCGTTATCGTTATTGTTTTTGAAATAAATTCAAACTCGGAGCCAGTGGCGACTGGCGTCAGCAAAGTGTTTCGCGTTGCCTTGGAATTGGGATAATTTCCCTCCATTAAGACACCCATTAAACAGTCATTACTGTGGAACATTAACTGCAGGGTATAAGTGTAACACTTAAAGTAGGGAGATCCATTAAATGTGGCTTAGCTCGAGATCTCTGAGTGAATGCACAGAATGCACAAAATTCTATGGGTTGCTGAATGCGAAATAACTGAATATCTTTGGAATTTTCTCGTAAGTTAATTTGGGTCTGCTGGAAGCTAATTTGAATCCTTCTTCTAGGCGCTCAATAATGTTTGTGGTAATAATTTAAGAAATAAAATTGAAATTTCTTCGACTGGTTGAAGGTAGGTATACAAATTTCCAATGATTTATTGTGCTTCTGTTCACTCACAACGACCTTGACTTTACTTCTGTCGTTGCTCGACTTGGTTCACTAGACGCAATTACTCAGTTTATGGTTCTACCCCCAAAAAAAAAAACACAAATTACGGCTTACGAATTTGACAACTGCGGTACGTCTGACAAACATCCAAAAGCATAGCTGACCTGAGAAAGGTGATCGAAAATATTTCGTACAAACGAATGCTTCAAGAGTTTAGCTTAGTTTCCTAATTTATAGACCTGCGCCAAGTATTTATTTTTAACTCTCTTTACGATAGTAAATTGACTGGAAGAAGTCAGCTGCTTAAACAATTATTGTGCTTTAAGGCGGTCATTCTGTGACTAAAAGGTAAAACATCTTATGCCAATTTTGATGTGAAACATCTATAGCCGCGGGTAAGTCGATTGCTGGCGTGGCGACGCGTCGCCACACTATATGTGAGACATCTATAGCCGTAGGTAAAACCGATTGTTGGTGTTGCGACGCGTAGCCACGCCAGTATGTAAAACATCTATAGCCGCGGGTAAGTCGATTGCTGGCGTGGCGACGCGTCCCCACACTATACGATGGTATATATATATATACATTCTATATGTAGTACCATATAGTACAAAATAATTACGGTGTTTCACATCTGCCAGGCGTCCCGTGACGGCTCACAATTTTTTTTGTTCGGGACGAACCATCAAATGGCGGAGCGGATATAAAAGACAGTTGATTTGTAAATAGTGATTAGTAAAGTTCGAAATAGAAAACAGTGAATTAATTGTTTGGCTTAAATCGTTTAAGAATTCTTTTTTTTGGTGTTAAAAGTGATTTCATTAGAAAAGTTCAACGAAATAGTGTTTTATTTGTTCGAGTCCCAGCCCAAATGTAACAATATTATAGTGTTTTTTAATGATGCACTTTGTACTTCCATGTCCATTCGGCCATGCCAATCAACCAATCTCTGGTTCGATTTTATTGACTTTCATTATTAATACAAATAAAAAGTACTACCCCCTCGCTTGTTCACAATTTAATTTCACCAAAACACTCACCACTGTCCTTGGTTGGCAATCGCAATCCGTTCGCCTTGGACTGAAACTGAAATGAAATGCTAAATATTTTCCTTACATTAATATTCGGCATTTTATTGGATCATAAACGCGTTTTAAGAAAAACAATAACTTTGCGAAAAGTTCATTCCCTTGTGGTCGGTGAAACATTCCAAATTAAACGGCAACACAACAGAGAGTGTTTTAAACTTTTGCCCTTGTAGGGATTTTCGTACGAATCTACGCGCTTGTTTCCGTTTAGTACGTGCACCAACCCAACAGCTATTTTAAGAAGGAAACAAATTATTGCTCTTTTGTTTCGAGAACAGAGGGTGAACTTTTTCATAATTTTGTTTATTTCAACTTTGATTAACTTTGACTTGGAATGAGGTGTACCGTTTTTTTTTTATTTATTTGCCTGTGACTAAAGGCCATTGCTAGTCTAATGTCTACAAAGAAATTTTAGAACAAATATTGAAATTATGATAAAAGTTTGGAATCAAATCAAATACAAAAGGTTCTTCTAATTGTAGTTGTTACTTGTTTGTTTTATAACTGAGAGGGGTGTGTAGAGAGATTGGGTGTGATGAATCGAATTATGTAGATGGTCGCTACCATTGCGAAAGGGCAGTCTTCCCTGGCGTTAGTTTGGGTTTGTACGAAATGGAAAATGAACAGGCGAATTTAATTTAAATTCAAACAAGCTGTTTTGCTATCATTAACCAATAATAAAAAACTTTGCTGAGACTTTCTTAACTGAATAACTTATTGAAATACCTAATTAAAGTCGTAACAGAAGTACGTACAGACCAAATTTGAATGATCTGATTGTCATGCTGTTCCTAAGAAATATAAGAAAAAGCTGTCTGCCTTTGGAGTTGAGGGTCAGTGCTTGGCAAACTATAATCAGATTTTTTCGAGACTGCTTGATAACATATTCTCCCGTACCAGCATATACATTTTTGGATCTGACTACGGAACTTTATTTATTCTTTCTGAATTTCTGTACTGATTTTGACTGCGTCGACTACAGAGTTCCATTTTCTAGACTGTGCCACCCGTCAGTTTAAAAAAAATTACTTTAGAGCCTTGAAACCAAGCCACCGTTTCACACCCTATGATTAATATGGACCACAGAAGCTAAAGCCTTGATTTTTTGCCAAATATAAAATCTATGACTTTTTTTTATCAATCAATTTTGTTAAGTGGTATTGTGACTGTCAACTACTGTCAATATTGTTGTTACATTGCGGGTTTTTTTGAAAAAATCTATTGATTGAAAAGAATCGGTATTGCGAACAACAATTTTCATCGATTTTCTTGTCAGCTGTCAATTTTTCTTTCAATCGTAAATTTGCAGTTGATGAGTTCGCGCTACATAAAGAAATAACTAAAAAATGTGAATTTCGAATTAAATAAGTGATAAATTTTATCAGGATAGCAGGATCATCCAAATCCTCATCTCATTCAAAATATAATTCAGTTGAAGTGATTTTATATTTTGTTTTTAATTTTATTGATTTTCTGAATTTTTTGTAAAAAAAAAAGAAAAACATCTGTCAGACACACAATCCCATTCACAATAATAGAATTATTTTGAAGGCATTGCACAATATTTTATCATTTCATTTTCGCAATACCGATTTTTATTTGAATTGATAAATTCTATCAATCGTCAATCGGTTGATAGTTGATCTTCGCAATAAGGGTGATTCTCATGATCGACTCTCCGCATTTCGGCAAAACATATATATGGAAAGATATCGGTCTATCGAGAGTCCTAATTCTTATCATAGACACCTTGAACCAGCGTCACCAAATCTTGCTACAATTGCCTGTTACTGAGAGCTTCAACTTATTAAACCCTGTTAATATATTTTATGAACCGTTGTTTTTCTCTAGCATTACTTCTCAGATCTGTATCTACTTATTTAATAAACTAAGAAAGCAACCAATCAAACTTTTTATCAACATGAAAGTTTCGTTCGACCCAGTCGTGCACGTTCGATTTTCGACCACAAGCGAGATAAGTTGTCGTACAATATCGCTTCCCCTCCTATTTGTAGCATCCAGCATCATAAGCGAGATTTACTAAATCTGTGCTATTCTTAGCACCTCCTGCGATATTAGTGAACAATTTTACAATTCAAAACAAACAACTCATTAATGTAGGTCTACTAAAGCTGGATAGTGAACTAGGACACTTGGACTAGGCAGAAGAAGGCTCCGCTAGGTGCTTTTTATCAATAAGTTTAAAAACTAAAGTGCTATTTGGAATCTTGGTATACAAGTCTTTGAACCTAAAAGAAGAAAAGTCAAAATTGGACATAAGTGTTTCTATATTTCTGTGAATATATTTAGTTTTTCAACAATTTTTTGTTGAAGAACAAACAAATTTCCTATTGATGTCCGCATTCAGGCACACATTTTATTCTCAAAGTTTCCACTCTTTAACACAGCTAAATAACATCCATTTAAACATTGAAAAGTGTGCACTTATTACACTCTTTCCGAGTATCGCCACCCACACAGCATTGTTGAGAAGTTCCCACTACACTGAAGCCCATGGTTATTTTCACAAAATAAGTACAACTGCCTTTAAGTTTTATTTTTATTTTATTTTGGTGGGGATAAAACCCCATTTATTTGGCTTATTACAAGCTACAGTGACTTAAACTAACTTAAGAACTAAGTATAATAACTAGGGCTTAAAACTAAGGATGGTGTAGGAGGTCAGTTTTAAGGGAGGAACTACTGCGGTTGAAGTCAAATACGGTAAGATTTGAATTAACCTTCCGCAGCATTCGGGAGATTGGTTCGTTTGAGCCATATGAGGTGCGGTGAATTGGTAGATAGAAGAGACGAGGACAACGAAGATTCCGAGGGTTAGTGTTAAAGGAGATAGAGTTGTAAAGAGACGTACAGTCGATAAAGCCTGAGAGCAGACGCTGAATGAAGAGAATGTCTGCTACGTCCCTGCGTTCCTCAAGGGTATTTAGGTTAATAAGTTTAAGACGGTCTTGATAGGGAGGTAAGATTAGGGGATCATTCCAAGGTAGTCCTCGAAGAGCAAATCGAAGAAAACGACGTTGGATGCTCTCAATTCTGTCTATATGGACACGTTGAAAGGGAGACCATGCTTGGCTAGCGTACTCGAGCAGGGGACGAACAAATGTGACGTAAAGAGATCTGGTCACGTATGGGTCGGAGAATTCTTTGGACCATCTTTTGACGAAGCCAAGCGATGAGTTCGCTTTAAGAATAATCTCATCAATATGTGAGCGGAAATTAAGTTCTCTGTCGCATAATACGCCAAGGTCGCGAATATATTGAGCGATGGATATAGGTTGACCGTGGAGGAGGTAAGTTCGAGGAGGAGATTTATTGCACTTACGTGAGAAGGTAATAGATTGGCATTTGGCAACATTGAGTTCTAAGTAGTTTTTGAGGCACCAGGTGGAAAAATTATCTAGGTCTTTTTGAAGGAGGCTGGAGTCATGTTGTGAGGAGATGGGTTTGAAAAATTTGGTATCGTCAGCATACAGAGACAGTTCTGAGTGCTGAATGACCATTTCAAGGTCGTTTATGGTTAGGATGAAAAGAAGGGGACCTAGATGGCTGCCTTGAGGTACGCCAGAGGTAGCCAAAAAAGGGGTCGATAGGACAGACCTGAAGCGAACACTGTAAAAGCGGTTTTCCAAGTAAGAATTTATCCATTTTAGCAAAACAGATTCAAAGCCAAGAGCAGACAATTTGAAAAGGATTAATTTATGGGATATTTTGTCAAAGGCCTTACTGAAGTATGTTGCAATGACGTCGACTTCTTTACCACTTTCTAAGGCTGAGAGTGCAAAGGACACGAATTCGACGAGGTTAGTGGTAGTTGATCTACCTTTTAGAAAGCAGTGTTGCCTGGGGGATATTAAAGACTTACACTGAAAGCTTATGGCTTCGTACAAAATACTTTCGAAGAGTTTGGGTAAATGCGAAAGTTTAGCTATAGGTCGGTAGTTAGTTACATCATTTTTCGATCCCTTTTTAGGAACTGGCGTTATGAAGGAGGATTTCCAAATCTGAGGGAATTCGCCTTGAGAAAGCGACAGCTGAAAGAGGTATGAAAGTGGGATGGAAAGATTAAAGGAGCATTTTTTAAGAAAAATTGCGGGAAGACCGTCAGGACCAGGTGAATATTCATCATTAAGTTTTTGTAATTTATTTTCTATTAAAGAGGGTTCAAAAGTTTGAGGGAGAAAGGAACCCATGGAGCAGTTAAGTAGGTATTTGAAATAAGAGGGATCCGGTACAAAGGAGTTGTCAGCAAAAGATTGTTTAAAAAAGGTGGCGAAAAGGTTGGCAATAGCGTGCTGATCACTTGAAGAAACGTTTTCATAGGAGAGGGATGATGAGTAACCATCGGATTTTTTTTTATAGTTGACGAATCGGAAGAAAGATTTAGGGTCGTTTATAAGGTTGGCTTGCGCGTTATGGAGATATCGCTGGTAGAGAGAGTTATAAACCTGGCTATTGAAAGTATGAACCGAGATAGTTTGAGAAGTCAGAGAAGGAATTGGTGCGAAGGAAAATGGTCCATAATTTATTACGCTTGTTGCGTAACAACCGAAGTCTGCGATTATACCAAGGCGGGGATGTAGAAGACGTTTTAGGACGAGAAATGGGGACATAAAGAGACATAGAACTAAATAATTCTCTATAAAACATGGAGAGGGCGTGATTTAAAGACAGATTGGCAAAGTCAAAAGATGCTCTGCTGAGATATTCATTAATTTTGCGGAAGTTAGGATGGGGGAGCTGCAGAAGGTGTGGACTGCGGAGGAGGGTTGTGAAAAAAAGAGAGGAGTAGTGGGGGATGTAGGCTATCAATAGTTGAAGGCAATAGAGGAGAAGGAGAGACAGAGGAGTTAATGGGATCAGAAGTGAAGATAAGGTCTAATTGCCTACCCATAAAGTTTAAGATACCACTAACTTGGCATAGACTAGAGTCGGCTTAACGATCTGAGAAGAGGCATTCCTTTATTGAATTGGGATTGGATGCTATGAAAAAGGATTCGTCATCTGATAGGCTCCATTTTAGCAGAGGCAGATTAAAGTCGCCAAGTATGAGGATGTCGTCATGGGAGTCAGATAACTCGATAATTTCGTCAATCGCATTAATAGCAAGTTGGTAGGATTCAATAGGTTGAGCTGGTAGGATGTAAAAACACATAACGTACAGGGACCTGCGGGGGAGTATTATTTTTATTGAAATGAAGTCAAGCTTAGAAGAAGAAGATGTGGAAATGAGGGAAGAGTTGAGGTTGTTGTGTATGGCCACTAGCACACCTCGGCAAGGAGAGTCATCCTTTGGGTGGGAAGGATCGTCGTCTCGAAAAACGCTAAATGTAGCGGGAAATAATTCTTGGTTCTTTATATCGGGAATTAGGTTGGTTTCAGTCAGAGCATAGATATCAAAAGGGAGAGCGTGAGATTGGCGCAAAACAGCACGGGTTTTAGATCGTAGTCCTCTAACGTTCTGATAGTAGAAGGTAAGAGGAATATTCTTAGATGTGGGTGTTTGAAGCATTGTTTTTTTTTTGAAGATTAGGGACGAGAAAATTTATTGTGGTCAACTCTGTTCCGTTGAAGGTGCGAGATCCTTTTAGAGTGAACATAGTTACCAAATGCAGCAAGGTCGTCCGAGACTTTTTGGGGAGACATATTAAAAATCTCGTGGAACCTGATATATATATCCTTTAGACCAGCGGTTCCCAATCTTTTTTGGTCGAGGAGCACTTTTTAGGTCAATCATTCCTCGCGGAGCACTTCGTTACACTTACGCTATTTTCGCAGTTATGTATGTGTAAAAAATGCAATACTCAATATAAATCCAACAAAACGCATCTAATACAAATGCGGTTCTAGCGATAGGAAACTTCCCATTATGAAATAAACATTATATGGTTTTGTATTATGTACCTGCCAGTTGCTGACTCTTTAGTAACTACTGGGGGTGCTGTTAAGGAGCTTTCAGCGGTTATTTTTAACGACCCAGACTTTAGCCAGCGATCCATAGTACCTATTATTTTTGATCTCTCACAATCTTTTGATCTTTTCACGTCGATAGATCCACAGAGTCACATCAATGTACAAAAAAACAAATAAAAAGTAAAATTCACGCACTAAAAGCAAAATATAGATTAAATACACCGCACTACGATTCGTTTTAACCTGTATAAATAGATACCGACCCAACAAAAACCGTCTATTGGGCGCGTTTAAAACCAGAGAAACGTCGTCCCAGTACAAATTTCAGTTAGCGTCAGCGTATATGGTCGTCTCTGGTACGTCTCTTTAATAATTTTCATTTGTCGGGGATTCCCACATCTTTTTACACGAATTATTTTTTAGTTTGTTTGTATGTATTGATTTCTTTTAAATGAGCATTTCAAATTCGATTGCTGCGATTAAAATGACAAGTTCAGAAGCACAAAATGAAATAGTCACTAGTGTAATGGAATTTTGCTATTTCGTTTTTTTTATTTTGCCGCGGAGCACCAGGATATCCTTCGCGGAGCACACTTTGGAAAACGCTGCTTTAGACTGTTTAGGTCAGTGGGGAGACCATGACGCTTGTTTTCGTTTTACCCTCATAGCAAACTGAGTCGGATTTGTCATGTAGATATGCTAGAAGCAGTCGTATATTCTCGCAAGTCTTTTTGTCTCTAAGCCTTGAAAGTGCATAACGACATTCTGTAGAGTCAGTAGTTTGTTGTGTTAGCTTAACTGTGGGAGGCAGAAGGGGATCAAAAATAGGGCTATGGGAGGAAGATGGGGTATTGGATGACTGATCAGATGAAGGATTTAAAATATGGGAACTAATGAAATTAGGGTACTTAGCTCCAGTTTGCAGGTTGAAATTGGGGAAAGAATTATTAAAGAAGGTTGTCTGGATACTCTTTAATATAGACACTATTTCTTTTATTTAGGCCGACACAAATGGCATGGAATGTTTTTCCGCAAATTCCTTTGCAAGCAATCCAGTCGGCATTGGTATCGTTTATTTCGCAAATTGCATTTCCGCACGACATGGTAACAGAAAAAAAAAAAAAAACTTTTTGTTATTAAAGATCTGGCTCACGAAAATTAATTGTAGGTACAGGCGCGGAGTGGGTCAGAAGAATTGCTGACGGGTAGTTAATAATTCAATTAATTTAGGGAGCAGAAAGAAAATGCGACTATACACGGCGACGGTCGAAGTGATAAATAAGCCTCCATTTAAAGCCTCCAAGGCAAACGAAATCTTGTCAAAAGTTACTCAAGAGACTTTGATTGGGATAGTAAAGCCACAAACCGTCATACTTCAATTATAATCCGAATAATGGCCACAAGGTCGTCACATACTCACATCTACGAGTATGCTATGATCGCCTTTTGAAATAATTACAGCACCACACACCACTGTCCCCACAGTTGCACAAAACTTTTGTGTTAAAGTTCAAGAGCGAAAAGAAAAGAAAATCTAACCACCACCCATTCACCCCATTTCCCTCTGTGTTGTATAGCTTTTGAGGTTGCGAAAGGATTTTCTTTCAAAGAACAATGAAAAGTAAATCAAAGGAATTTAGTAAATTTGTACCTTCCTCTAAATACTATACCCATCCCTTTGAGCTTTGATGTTATTTTTAACGGCCTTTGGATTTAACTATATACCAGCAACTCAAGAAAACACTTTTGCACAGTCTCGCGCACTTAATGGCTTCAACGTATAATAGGGTTTCCCTTTGACCAATCGGGTGTTTAAACTTAATTCATATCCTGGGCCGGTCCAGATAAACCCTCAAAATAAATTGCGTGGTTTACGAAATTCACCGTTTCGTTTCATGTTTTCTTTTTTCCGTCAAAGGAGCCCATAAATCACTTCCAGTTATTTTCCTTAAATTTGTATCCTTTTCGGTAACGAATATCCTAAGTAGTGTAAGACGTGCGACAAGACCGGGGAGAGAACAAACAAAAAACAACTCGTGTTTACAAGGTGTGCTTTCCATTTCATGTTATATCCGGTTTTGTTGTTTTACTTAAAAAGAATGCTTACATGAACAAATATTTAAATAAATAGTATACCGGGATTGTGATTTTGATAGGATGCTGGTGGGTTTCACTTTCAATTTGCTCCTTCCTGGATATTGTTCGTAAGTTAACACGGTACGGGAGCAACACGTGCAGTGCCAACGTGACTTGAATTGTTTTCAATAGTCAGCCGTAGGAGATAGTACATTGAAATGGTTCATGTCATAAAAGAATGATTCCTTAGAAGCCCAAAGGCTGAAACAAAAATTGGGATATGGCTGCTAAATTAAATCGGCGACCGGGGAGACTCTAGGACTAGTTTATCACTAATAATCTGTGTTATTTGTTGTTTGTTTGGGAGATTTTATTTGTGAGATAAATGTAAGGGACCTGTAGGCAGGAGACTTCTTGCGATTCCGAATTGCTGATTTAAGAAGCTTCTCAGGATGCTTGTCATGGAGTCGTACAACGGCCACAAGCAGTGTGGACGCGCACTATAAAGACTCATATGACTCTTTCCGTCCTTTTAACTTGATGCTTTGCATGTTGATAGAAAACATTTTTTTCTTAAAACGAAAGATTTTCCCATTTTGTAAAGTGACCCCCTGCCCCTCTTTTAAAGGGTAAAACACAAAAATGTTTTACTTTTCTTAAAGGCTTTACCTATACTAGTGCTCATAACTGCGATAAGCAAAGTGTCAGGGGGAGTTTCAGAGATCAATTGCTTCTTTTAGGAGACCCTAAAGGAGGTAGTACCTTATTTTTATATGATTTAAATGAAATTTAAAATGAAATTAGGCTCTACTGCGGTGGTGATAACCGGATATTTCAGTATTTTCCAAGACTCTGTCCATATAAGGGGTTGCAGATTCGTTTAGTGGTTTTTACGGAACCTTTTCATAATTTTGAAAAAAAAAATAAACTGTATATCGGATTGAATTTAGAGCTCGATAGTAGACAAATAAAATGCAATATGATGTGTCGTAAACTTTTCGGGAAAACGAATCAGGTATTTTTTTTTTTCTTTTAAGTGGATACCGGGCGTTAGGTTGTGAAAAAAAAAGATGTAGATAAGTGCTGTCATGGATTTTCTGCAAATATGTTTTCCGTCTGTCACTACATATGCGCGAGCGGAGTCGCCGAAGAGCAATTATCCTGTTTAAAGCAAGTCGGAAAACGCCTCAGCCTAAACCATATGATGTGACCACAGAAATGCCGTGCTATACCTAATGGATTTCCTAAAATTCGTCCTCTAAGAATTGAAAAAAAGGCAGTGAAGTTTTTTTTTCCCAAATTTCTATGAATTGAAAATAATTCGAGGGACAGACCCCAGCCGAGACCTCAGGGCCTAGAAGCTTCATATCTAACATAAAGTCTTGCTTAAGGAAAGTTTTAAGAATGGATTTTTGAAAAACTTGTCCTCTAAGGGGTGCAAAATATTTATTTGCAACAACAATTTGCAGTATGTAACCAAATCTTAATAAATAAAAAAATGCTTGAAATTGTTTTAGGAAAAATAAATAGATAGAAAGAATAGATACTTCTCCGAGTGTTTTCGGCTATCACTTATCTTTCACTCCACCCAAAAGCTAAGCTTCAGTAGGTGTTCATTTATTTCACCGGCATGATCTATGCAACAGTTGTGCGAAATTCAACTGTTGTTCTTCACCAGGGAAATCAATGATTTCTATGGGTCATACACGTAAAATAAAAAAACAAAAATACGCCTAATGAGTTCAAAACGGACCCTTTATGATCAAATGCGACCAAAATATTTCCTTATATGTATGTTGTTTTTTTTAATTCAAATTTTATTTTCATAAGCTGTAATTAAAAATTCAAGCGGAACTGCTTCTTATTTTTTTAGCCAAATAAATGAGGACTCTGAGTAAAAATTCGTTTAAAAAATACGCAATTTCCCATTTTTTGTAAACATACTTATACGCAAAATATGTACGTACCTATGTTTCTGTTAATTTTATATCCACCGTGCACTATCCATTCAACCGAAATGACATGACACTCAAACGGAGGGAATTTAAACCGATGGCTTGCCAAAGGATGCAATGAAACTTATCTGTTAACCATGTGTCCACAGTCTCACCGAGCTTAAACCGGACGATACTGAATATTAATGCGAGACAAATTCCACAATCATCCGAGGGCCATACTGTTGATACTTGATGGTCATCCAACCAACGAAAATAATACTTTTTTATTCCATTAGCACTCGCATATTGATGCTGGGTTCATCCAGACGAAACAAATTAATGATAAATGACATCTGAAGTGGTGGCGGCCCAGAATTGACAACACAAAAGGATATTCGGCCAACGAGGTGTATTAACAACCTTACCATTCATTAATCATGACACTCACATGGGCCATTCTAGAGGTGGTTGTAAGTGATGGCAAATGGAAGATTTATCAATTTCCCAATTTATCAAGTCTTTCATTGGTGTGTGCGCCTCAATTTGAAATTAATTGCCTAACCAAAATTTATTAGCCTAAGTTATTTGAAAGCTATGCTTTCACTTGATATGTGTGGGTCTGTTTCTGCCCGAGTAGGTTATTACGGATTTGCATTAGATAGTCACACGTAGGCTTATAAATGTTAAACATTTTATGTAATATCCTCTAGTTGGGCTTTAATATGCCTCTCAGTGGCTTCGACTTTATCCAATGGGAGAATTTTATCATCTCATAAATAATTTACCAATAATACTGCTATCGAAGGAGGTGCGCATTGTTTTGCAATTCAATTACCTAATGCGATTATTGAGTAGGAAAATTAAGGAGATGACCTAGTTTGACTTAGCAAACGTTCCTTTGATAGACAGAAATTTGCGAAATGCCTACACGATATTGGATTGGAATGTGGCTAACAGGCTGAGTCAATGGAAAATGGGAGAATACGATTTCTTTAGTATATTGAAACAATCTTTTTTTTATTTCCTCGAATGGAGATATATAAAAATAAATTTGGTTCTTCTAAACTAATATTTTTCTGCAGCAATTTCGTTGAGAGTCATTTTTCTTAATATTTTGGAAAAATAACGGCAAAAATTCTAAAAAATATGTTTCGCAATTGCATTGTAGTTAGACAGACATAAGGGATACTTATAACAGAGTTGTTTGGGGCAAAAATTGACGTAAATTCACTCACGTTTAGTCAAAGGCTTTAAAATATCATGTTGTAGAAAGAAACAGTATGCTGTTTCAGATATTATGCTGATAACTCAATAACGCATTCTACATCTAAGTACGAGGAGCAGTCGAAAGAGGGAACATACCTTTCCGACTGTAAATAAAGAGAAACCAAATACTCGCAGTACAAAATACCCATTTTTTGAAGAGAAATAACGTAAGGACTCTTGGCACATTACCCAACCCCTTGTACAGGGTTTGTAATGAGTCAATTTATACATAAACTGATTAAATACAAATAATATAATAATCTCAAAGAAAAATTCAAGATTCAGATCCGTATCTTTCTAGAAGACAATAGAATGATTTACTTTTCGTATGCTTGTATCTAACTTATATCTACTTACTCAATCACTTAGGTGGCACTACAATCGTACTAAGACCTTATATATCTAACACTAGTAGCAAGTCCGTCGCCTTGCAAGACTCGTTTTTAGCATCGTTCTTGAAAGGATTGTGCGAAACTCAAAGCTCAACACTTAAGGTACGATATTTCAATAGTCCCAATCAATCTTGTATGAGACGTTGATCATCCGCTTAGCTTTGAACTTTTTATAAGCCGTATGAAGAAATCCTCGGTCGCTCGAGGAAGATTTTTCGGGAGCAAGCATTGGAGAAGAAAATTCATCGACTGATTTTACGAGCCGTACAGCGGCATCGATCTATAGTTAAAAATTTGTCCATCTGTCATCTACATATGTAAGTTGAATAGGACAAATATGCTCGTACCCGTTTTCGAGTCTAACTAGGAGGAATAACGCAGTAGAGGAAGAGCGTATCTTCAGTGCGCGCACAAGTAAAAAGGGATTTCAACCGACTTGGAGCGCGCAAGTGGACCCAGTTAGCGAAGAGATGTGCTAACTGGAGGGATGTATTAGTTAAGAACTCGGTTCATCCCAAACTACGCATTGGTTTTTAAAACGCTATACCTCTGGCGTTGGCTTTGTATGTTTCTTTCAATTTATTTGGTTAAGAAGTCATATAAAAGTGCGACACCGAGTTTCAGAAACGGTTTTTTGTTTGGAAATTCAAAGGGTTAGTAGTGTTCTTACCTACTTTTATCATGCAGCAAGAGCTCTTTGTAGTCGTGCATTAACGAAGGAGCTCGGCGGGAATACAACTACTGGATATGTACAGCTTTTCTCTATGTACTCTAAAACTAGATTTTGCTCTGGAGAACTCGTTATATACATTTAAACTCAAGAGACTGACACTACTAAAACTGAAAGGAAATAGTACCTACTGCGACATAAATAATAGTACATCTTTTTTTTTAAATGCACTACACATTAAATACATTTTACTGAATATAAGTAAATTAAGCTTATTGATTTTAAAGATACTCGTATAAAATGAACAATCTCAAAAAATTAAAAATAGTACAAATTTTACTCAAAATCGTAAAGTGGTACTTGCATACTTTGAAAAGTCAAATAGTAGTGAATTCAGTACAATAGTAAGCCTTTTTTCATCCATGGTGCTGTGTCAATATTTTATCGATGTCAGTGTGGTATTTTCTGGTTTAACCCTGCACTGATATAGGTAATCAAAATTTAAGTTTCTCAGGATCTTTGTTAGGTCTTTATAGTTTAAACTACATATGTACTTTCATCGAACCAAATTGCAAAAACTTTTTTTTCTAATGCTATTAGAAGTTTAGGTGGCCGGACGTTGTCTAATTTTAATTTGTCGACCGAACATCTTGTATAGCTTGCTACCTCCGTTTGATGGGAAAAATCAGAAGGTATTGCTTCCTAGAATTGATTTCGGCTCTTCTATAGGTCCAAGGTAGAGTTAGAATCTCTCTCAAACCAGATCAATCTTCATCTAGCTACCCAAAGCCTATAAAATACATCCTGTAACAGCTTCCCTACTAGTTCAAACCAAAGAAGCTTCCTCTCATTTTAAAACCGTTCCTCATACCCTAGAACAAGCTCTGTTGGATCTGAAAAGTGGCCCCGAGATAATATTCCAGGGTGTAAAAGATTTAACACCATCCATTGGGAACGGCAAACATCATAACTCCACGACCAACGGGTCATTAGCCTTTAAGTACCATAAACATTTGCGCCATTCAATTACTACAAAAGCTAACAATCTTTCAGTGAACTGATTTTTAATTAAGATCTCTCTGCCTGTGCCTAGGAATGGTGCCCCTCTTTCCATTTCCAACTCTTGCCAGAGACCCTCTGTTCGCCTCATCGAAGGAAGGATGCCATCGATTATTTTGTTTTTTTTTTGTTTGATAATTTTTCTGCGAAAATTTATGAACCACTCCCAATCCCAATAGGTGGAGGGTGGGTAGGTTGGCACAACAATAATTTCACTAAATGGCCTATTTTTCCGCACATTTTCACCAAACGGTAAAATATTCCTGGCACCCATTAATAAAACAGTTTATTTCGAGTGGATTTTCTTTCACTGATCCACTGTTGCTGTTGATGGGGCTCATCTAATGGGCTCTTGGAGATTATGATTTCGGGCAGGCGGTGCGGCGCGACAGCGAGGATATTGTCTGAATGAAAGCGTAATTGATATTGAATTGGGATGGTAATTCGTTTGCCATTTAAAAGGGAAATTATTTTTATGGGCCGTTTTCAATATTAAGGCCTCGACGGTATAGCACATTTTATGAGCTAAGCAGCGTTTTTGGTTTGGCATTGGTTTGGGTGGCGGTCGCGTGTTCATTCAGCTCAGTAATTCCGCCATCATCAGCAGATATGTTGAGTGATATTTCAGTTATTTTTAAGAGTTAATTTTCCACTTGACACGTTAACAGTTCCGGCGAAGGCATCTCTCACATTACTGTGATTTCAAGTGGAAGTTCTCAATTAAGCTAACCTCTGTCGACACACACACATACACACACACAATACCCATCTTGAGATGTCGACGGAACTTATTTCGAGAGTGAAATCCTTCAGAAACACTTCTGACTCGTTGATGAGATATTTTTCTCCTTATTGACTGGTTCCTTCAACTCCACTTGGAGTTGACGAAAATCGTTGAATTGCTTCAGACAAAACGGGAAGTTTAAAAAAACAAACATGACGCAAAATACCTTCTACAAGGTAAGGTAAATGAATAGTATATACGAACGTGTGTGTTGATTTTGTCTCTTTCGGAAATCCTAATGGCCAAGTCTCTAAAATGGCAGTGCAAACATTTTTAGAGGACAGTGGACCACTAGAGGACAACGAGTAGCTGAGTATTTTCTGTGGGAGGAACAAGTCTTAAAGTATTTTTAGTGTATGGGTCAACGTATAGGAGGTCCCTTTTAATATCGGAGGGAAAGCTGCAGAACGCTGTTTATGCGTCAAGTCTTTGCGCTATTATCCTGAGATCGGTTAGTTAAGTGACAATTCAAAGCACATTTGATGATTGTCTCTAAAATGTTTGCTTAAGCCAAAGAGGAGCTATTACTATGGGAGTCATTTCTGTTATATGGGTTGTTTTGTTGACTTCTTTGAAGAGGTTTTTGCTGGTGATTTTTATAAAACAAAAGAAGTTGGCAAGTAGGTTCCAGAGGAGAGAAAATGCGATTAAGAGAGTTTTTTAAAATTTATTTCTTTTCACTGGAAGTTTAAGAGCATAGGTATAGCTATCCATGATCTTCTAGCCTCCGTCTTTCAATGATGTTGCTGTACCCAACATTGCATATGGTTACAAATATTTGAGATGATTTTCTAAACAATATAAACAAATATGTATATCCCAAGTTAGGTATAAAACATTAATTCTTAATCCGACTTGCAACCAAATGAAAGTCGAATATGTAAACCATATTGATGTGTGATAGGAGTCTGTGTATTTTAGTCGAAGTTGAAACCTAAAAAAATCCACACCTATACCCTGGAAACATTCTTTGCACAGTAGCATCTGTCTGAATCCATAATGTTAAGTCCAACTTGATATCAAATAAAAACAAACACATTGTATCTCCGTCACGTATGTATATCCTGTCGCACTTTATTTATAAAAAACAACGGCGATGCCCAAAAGAGATTCGAGCAAGGAAAGTAGTCCCAATGTGCCTGGAATATTGAATATCTCCTCCAAGCTGCAAGAATAATTGTTTTCCCATCGCGATAACATATGTCTGCTCTCTTAAAGCTGACAATAGATTGTGTATACGTTTTTTGGGAATTTCAGCATATAAGAAAGTCCTGCCCTCAAGGCATCTGTATGCAAAACACTCATCGCTTAGACTATTCCCTGGGTGCGTGCAAAGTCGTTATCATATGTCTAATAGAAAGCTAAAAAGAAATATGTTTTTCAATTAGGGACCCTTGTTTGAATAGTTTTGTTTTTTGCGACTGTGTGAATATTATCGTAGAAATTCAATTATGTGCTATTTTTATTACGGAGTTAATGTTTTTTTGATCACAAACGAGTGGTCCCTAAAACTGTGGCAGTAATTGTATGTGGTTGTCCCTTGGTATTGTTTTAAATATTGTTAACTTGTGTCTACCCAGTTATGGAAATATTGAGAAAAGAGGTTGGGTTGAGCTACTTGAGGTGAATGCTCTATAGGAATTAAGCGAATTATATATTTATTTAGCAAACAATGTCAATTAAATTTGATTGGTAGGTATATAAAGGGTGGGCCATCTAGAGGTTTATAGGTTACTTTGACACTGACAGCTGTTTCACTCTCGAATCTTGAAAGAAAGTCAGTGTCATACCTCCGCTAAACGAAATGAGTCGGTTTAGGTATACGCTCAAACAAAGTTGGGAAATATTGAAAAATTATTTCCAAAGTGAGTGCCGTGTAGCCCAAACCGCGCCTGCTGTAAGCAAGTTTGTGCAAAAAGTTCGTGAGACCGGTATGCTAGTGGACAACACTCATGGTCCCCGTCGTCGTAAGTACGGTGCGCACAGACGAGAATATGGCTGCTTTAGCGGATTGTGGAGTGGTGACATCATTGGACCATTTTTCTTCGAAAATGAGGCTGGGAACAACGTTTCGGTCAACGTTGCGCGTTACAGAGCCATGTTAGACTTTTTTTTACTGAAATTGAAAACATGGATTTGCACGAACTGTTGCTCATGCAGAATGGTGCGCCTTGCCACAATCGTCATTTTGTACACCAAATTCCCAAATCTTGTTATCAGCCGTCTTGCCCAAGTAACAATTTGACTTCGGTAAGGTGCTATCGAAGCTATTTCACCTCCCGCAATATTAACTGCATAAGGTCTAATGGAAACACATTTGGCGCACTTGAATGCAAGTATTTACTTGTTTAAGACTTCCTAAACAGAGGCTCAAAAATGAAAAAGAAAAATAAATTTTTCATTTTCTTATTCTTTTATTTTTTTTTCCTATTATTAAATGTAATCCGACGACTTTTTGCAATTTTCATGGAGTTTACCATTTACGTATATTTTACTTACATGCGCCGCACTGAGAATCGAACATGGTCCTGCTGCGTAGTGGTCCAATACACTACCCCCTAGGCTAATTCGTCATAATGCTGTTGCAGTGATAAAGCTGAACTACTTGATACATTTTAGAGTTTCGTTAAAATTTTCAATAAACTTGCAGCTTACTCGACCGAAGTTGTAAGCAAGACATTTAGTATTACCTAATTTATTTATGAGTGAAAAGTGATTATTTAGAATCACATTATTGACATATTTTTCACTGTGCTAAAAGTGTTTTATTTTTTGTCATTTTTTCCCGATTTATTAATTATGGTTTCTTTAGACAGCTTTGATTCATTTCATATGAAATTAATTTGTACCTCTATATAGCCTCCATATGTAAGTTAGGAGGAAGTACGAGTAAGTGCTTCTGTACAGCTTCCAATCGCAAGCCTTCGGTCAGAAGCTCTAAAGAAGCTTCTAGGAAGCGCTTCGAACCACAAGCTTTATCGAAGTAATTTACTTTCCATACATCTCCAGACACATTTTCAGATGTCTAATAGAGATCTTATCGAAACTCAATTTCATATCCCTCTATAAAGCCTGTGTATATGCTTCGTAAAGGACTTACTGAAGTTATTATCGAAACAATTGCTTCGAAATAGATCAACTTCGTTTAACAAAGACTATGGAAGCTCTATCGAAGCTGTTACCTACAGAAATTACAAATTTGAACCTTACCGAAGTAAAATTGTTACTTGGGTGGCGATGTCAATTGGCCGCCTCGGAACTGCAATTTGACCCCTTCGAACTTTGTTTGTGGGGAACCGTGAAGGACCGATCTTGAGCTACAGCCCGAAACCATCAACAAAGTCTTGGAAAATTAGAGTGACAGAGTGCATTACTGCGAAGCCAGCCGGAGCAGCCACTTGAACGACAAAGCTTGAACTCTTACTAGCAAAGCCATAATTCATGGAACACATTTTTAAAAAGAAACTTGGCCCCCCTGTATATTTTAAATCAATTAATTAATATCAGCTGTAGTAGCGTGTATCTAATGAGCTGTTAATTATTTAAGGGCCGTTTTATTCACTATTGTTCAACTTCCCGAAAATTCCGATGTTGACCAACTTCGGAGTTGATTTGAAAGAGAGAGTTGAGGGGCAAGTTGAAAATTGCTTTTATTCACTTCACTACCCTAATTCTCAACTCCTCAGTTGAAATTCAAAAGTTGGCTGACTTGCTGTTTCAGAAATATCCCAGGCATATTTGTGGTAGATGACACAAATTATGGCAGTTTCAAAATTGGATTTGGATTTCGCCCGTCATTTTTTATACTTTTATGATATTTTATTCTTTGTCTATGGTTTTTTCTTTAAAGAGTAGATATCCACATAAAAATTAAATTGGTTCGAGGGAATTTTGCTTTCGCAAAAAAGTTATGTGCTTGTTAAGATTAGAGATAATGTTGCACGACTCCTTACCGCTGGCTGGTAATTCTCTAAGGTGTTTTCTTTTTATTCTTCTTCTTCCTTAAATACTAAAATATTGCTTAGGCTAGGTACAAATATTTACTGGTAATTTACCAGGTGTCAAGCAGAGCCAGCGATAAATCGTGATAATTTGTATTCTGCTGACCTTGCTGAGAACAGAAATATGAAATCTTACACGTTAGAAAATAAAGCAAAAAATAAGAGATAACGCTGTCTGGTATGGTCACCATGACATGTTGGGGCCGCCCTTTACGTCACAGCGAAATTGGCTGTAGAAAAACGCCGAGTTGCAGGTATTTGTGGTAGTTCTTGAGCGTAGACCTCTATCTGGACAGTGCTGTTTGCAGCAGTTCCTATAGTGCAACTTTGATACTGGTTTAATTTACACGATCTATCGAACTAGAATTACGAACTTAATAAAATATACAATATTCCAACTCCAGATGCACGGCAACGAATTCATAATAAGATGGAGCACCATCATTGTCGTCCGCTTTGAGAGATGGAAACTATAGATAAAGTCATGGTCGTCCCATTTTTCAAGTCCGTCACCGTGGTATTATCTTGTATTGCCGTCTTTCACCAAATTCTCCTCCTCTCCATCCACTTCACTGCTCGAATCAGACTATGGCCTATTCTCGCATCAATAATTTAAACGATATATTATTTCAAATTGAAATTAATAATAATTACTGTCGTCACTTGATTTGAAGAGCTATCAGTCAAAAACCCAAAAAAAATTAATTTAAACATAAAATCCCAAGTTTGCTCTCCTCGGGGAGTTGAGCGAATCCAAAGTCGACCAACTTTCGGTTTTCTCAACTCCGGAATATCCAAAAATGAGCGAATTAACTTTAAGTGAATAAAAGCAAATTCACAAGTTGAAAATAAAAATCCCCAAGTTGTGTTCAACTTCGAGTGAATAAAACCGGCCTAAATGTATGAAGATTTTATTATTTTTTCGGAGGTTTTTTTTTTATTTTTATTTATTTTAGATCGCTTTTGCGTTTTGCTACTTAATTGAGAGTTCAATGAATTATGGAATTGGCAACGTATACAATTCTTTTTTGCTCAAAATTGTCTAGATAAGGCGGAAACCAAAAGTTGTTTCTGATTCTTTTGTTCTTTCGTTATGTTAATAGGTACAAGTTTTTGCTTTCCTGATATAATATGAACACAATGATGATAAATATTTTTCTACTATCGTGGGTAATTTACGATTTGCGGTTTCTAGGACTCATGACAAAGCCGCCTAAGCTCATCATTTTAAAAATATGCTGGGATCCGCGCTTCATCGTCGGCTTATTGCAAAGATTTATTACTAAGGGTTGATTTGTTCATACACAGTTGTTAAGATTAGGAAATATTTTGCTGGGCTCCCCAAAGAACGCATTTAAAACCAGCCCCAAAAGTGAACCAGCAAATGATCAAGGAAATGGCTTAAAATAAAATAGAAAAGGTAAAAAAACGCAAAAAACAATTATGAACCAGGTCACGAATTGATGACAAATAGCTTGAAATGTTCAGAAAAAAGTAGGTACTAAGAAGCAATGTTAAAGTTCCACAGTAAACTTGAACTTGAACTTCGTCGCGTATAATTATAGCTTCGATTAACTCAATTAAAATATTTATATCAACAACAGCGCCACTTATCGGGTCCAAAACTATCCTATCTTTCAAGCCAACGACTAATTGGTTGGCTTGAAAGATAAAATGGCTTGAAAGATTAAATTCATTGGTAAAATACACAGCAAATATATTTATTTCTGACCAAATATAGATACATATGATTAATTTTATTATCCCTAACTTGAGAAATAATTGGTTCGTCATTTAATCCCCTACTTCATCCCCTTCACGTTTTGTTTTCGCGACAAAAAGCCTATGTCATTCTCAGAGGTCCCATCTATCCCTATACCTAAATTCATAAGAATTGGTTTTGCGGTCGTTAAAATAATCTAACTTTCGTATTTATAATATTAGGATTATATCAAGGCTACCTTGAATTTTCTGTGCAAAAATGACAACTGACAACAAAACCTATGTTTTGAAATAACATAACAGCGCTCCTACCCGATTCCCCCGCAAATTTTAAAAATTCTCTCTTATGTCCTTTTCCTGTTTTACGTCATTTTAAGAACTTTGTTTTAAATTGAATGCGCAAATTTTTTTGAAAACCAAAATAAAAAGTACATAAATTGCCATATCCATGATAATTTTGTAGAAATTATTATCTTCATTGCATTCGTCATCATCTGGAAACTACGAATCACCAAAACCACTCCATTTGTATGTAAATATATACGATTCATAATCATTAGTAATCAGCTTTTTTATATTAATAAGCGTTTTTTTTTATTTTTGTCAGTGATTCATAATAGTTTATCGATTTCGATTTTTTACAACAAAGATGTAAACATCCCGTACTATATAGATTATCTAGGTAAAATGAAAGAAATCGTAATAAACGGGCAGTTATTTGAATTATTTGAATATATTTCAATGTTACCACAGAATGAACTGTCTGGCAACTGTCAGGTTCCTATTTGCGAGGCTAATCTACTTTAACATGGCACACATACTTTGCCACATAGAAACACGGAAAACAGCTTGTAGGCAAATTCTCTTAAGTTGTAAGAGCTGCCGGTCTATTTAATACTTAGTTTATGGTACCTCCACTGGGGCAACTATTTCCTTTTTTTGTTTTTTAGCAAATTTAAACTATTTTGTGGCTAACTTATGCGACCTTTGTCTTTGGTCAATTTTCTTGTTTTATTTTAGAACATGAGGTCCACCCCGTACTGTAGCGCCACCTATGCTGTGTTGCTCATTGCCACGCCTACCTTTCGGTTGTGTTTTTGATCAAAATATGTTCGTGACTAATCTTCTTTTTGTATACAATCTCGTGGTGCTTTTCCCTAGTAGTGCTTTGTTATCTTTTCTTTAATACAAAACATCCACCTGTCTTTGAGAGTCTTTGTTTCAATCTGCAAGCAGCCAGTTGCCGGGCCACGTCTTATTGAGGCGTGTTAATACAGCATCGAATTTTGTTCTCATTGAAGAGTCGAGCTCTGTATATGTAAGAAACTGGTAGGAGTCGAAATTTGCCTACCAAAATTGTATGCAGCACGTGGGTGTGAGATGTTGAGTCGACCCTTTGGAGGACTTCAGTTTTGCTGTGTGTATGCCTAGTCTTGGATATCTAGCTCTTTGCCATAATCTAAGCTATGACTCCAAAATGTTTAGTGCTAACATATATCAATGCACACGGTAGGGCTATAATCATTTTTCACTAATTGGAGTCAGAAGTCTACCTCCTGCTTCTATGAACTCAATACAACAGCAACGATGCTTGACATTTTTTAGATAAATAAACATACACCTCATGTATTATGTATATATCTCGAAATGTTCGTTTAATGATGATAACTGGTAATTAATCGCTGAATTGGAATGGCATCTATTGCCCTATGGTGTTTTCTCTAATTAATTCAATCAAACCTTACGTCGGGGGCAAGCGCAAGCCGTATACATCAATCACAACATAGGTGTCCTCCGATTGACTGTGATGTGACTGCGATGCAATAATGTTAATTAGGTGGTTGCATATTTTATCTATATCCATATCATCTGTTGCAATTAATATAGATGAATGGATATATTATCTAGCCTCTAACATGTGTGTGCACATAAATAGTTAGGGTGCTCTCGGACTGATATCGGTTGTCAATTCAAAATATTTGGTTAAAGTGCGGTAAACTACAATTTAACGCAAAATAAATTAAATGTCTTAGCATAGATTGAACTCTTTAAAAAGGTCACCAAGCTGTCTCCTTCAAGGATATACTTCGAAACACGTTTCGAGTTATATAGGCATTCCCACAGCCAGAGCACCACCTTTTCTTTTACGAATTTTCCAACGCAAAGATACCATAAACCTCTTTTTGCAAAAAGCATCCCCTTGTGCATGAATGAAAGGACAATGCCGTTAACTGTTGTTCGTCTGATGTACCACAACCAGTCTCGTACGTCTGACGGCAATGGGAACTGAAAAAAAACTCACCTCTGGGTGGCTGGTCGTTTGATTAAAGGATTCTTTCTTTGCGTATCTATAATTGCATCAAAATATTTGCCCAAGCCTGCCATTATTCCTTTTATAGACTTTCGTATTAGAATCCTTAAACCGAAAGCCTTCGATGCCAGCTCACATCTCATAAAATGTACTTCGTGAGATGTAGTCATAAAACCTGAGAGATACTACAATTTCTTTGAAAAGACTGCGACATTGGGAAGCCCCAACCATTATTCAATTCTCGGTTAGCCCTCGCTCAGTAGGATGCCTGACATTTCGCACTAACCGCATCATATCAACATGCCAGCGGTGAAAGAAATTCATCATTCCCCTAATATCCTGTCGCTTCCAATAAAGATTTCCAAATGCCAAAGCTATCTTTCTGCCGACATAAAGACAGAGACTCGTTCAGAGAGACCGGCAGAGGGGCAGGAATATACTTTTATTGGTACGCATCACTTGTTGCACAGTCGGGTGGGTTATGGGTGGTTGCGTACACCTATACAAAATATAATATATTTCCAATTCAATATGCTTGCGTTAAAAAGTCAATGGTCAGAAGGGACGATTGATGGCGTCCCATACACACACACACAACAGATATTTATAAAGCAAAAGCCAAAGGTTTTCAAACTCAGGATACAGGTTGTATAGAGAAAATTCAAGAAGAAACCTTTACCCACCCCCAGACGTATTATGTCCGCAATAAAAATTCATGAAGCACCATATGGGATTTTATCCAATTCAATGGAGTTTATCAGCAGTTTTTCGGCATTTTCTTTTTCCTTTTGGTTTTTGTTTTGTTGCTTAACTTATGTGCATGGGATTTGGCAAAGTGAATTATTTTTAGGCGGATAAATAAGGTAGGAGGGACAGATTGATGGACTCAACATATTTGTGCTGGTTTAAACAATTTAAGATGAATTTTACATTCGGGAAAGTCCTGAGTGCTCTTATTGATTCGTTTTAATTTTATGTGAGCTCTTGGATTGGAAGAGGTATTAGTCCTTTTGGGCTGTGCTGTGCTATCACCGGTGAAAGTGATATGAAAGAAGTGTATTTCCCCAGGGCTTTCATGTACATAGCAGGTGGAAATAAAAGAAAACAAAACAATTAATGAAGTGTGCAAAATAAAATGTTGGTGTAAAAATAGTGGAAATTAAAAAAAAAAAAAGCTGGAATATCGCTTTTCTAGAATTTCCACTATTTTTACACTAATGTGATATGGAAACTCGATTATTCACATAATATCAAATATTGTTAATATCTTTTAATTCACAAATTTGTTACTGAAGTAATTTTAGAAATAGCACAAACTTTCTACACCGATTTGGTACACAAATTTTTATTTGGCTAGAAAATATTGCCATATGGACTAATAAGGTTATATTTATTAAGTTGTACCTTCGTATAACATGCCTACATTTAAATATGTTCACTTTATTATATAGCAGTACCAAAAGTTAAAGGCGAAAACATTTTAAAATTTTCATAATCCATTTCTAATTATTTTAATCAAACTTTTGTTGAATGTTCTCATTAATAATAATTATAAATGATTAATAAATATTACGACTTAATAATAATAAACGCAATAAAAAAATTTCCTCCATGGATTGGGTACATGCACCCTGTGCCCCTACCTTAAGAAAGGCATATGGCAGGCAAATGGCAGCTCTCTGATTCTTATTTCTGAATTATCGAAACTCGAAACTTCTTTTGTTCTTTCAATACATATGCGAACTAGTTAAATGAAAGAGATAATGCTTTTAATTTCGTTTTACAGCCATTGCAATGATTTTGAAAGTCCCTGGGGAAAATAAAAATAATTTGGAAATAAAACTGAATATTATAAATACTCAATAATTCTCGAGCGCGTGGAGTTTTTGCCACTACAACTTATTGATATTTGTGGTAAAACTGATTACGAACTATTACTGTTACGGTTACATGTATTAACAGCGCTTGAACTAAAACCATCAATTTCTACTTGGGTAGCTGTGGTGGACTCCAGGCAACCAAGTGGACATTACTCTGTGGTAAGATTATGGAGAGCACACTAGGTGTAGCGGTTATCCTCCACATCCGTGCAAAGAAAGGTTCAAAGGCCCCGCTTAACTCAAGATGAGATGGTTTAAAGGATCGCATACATCGACTTTAAGGACCAGGCATCAAATCACTTTTGCAAGGCCGTGTTAAAAAGCCGGTAAATGCCCTAGTAGCAGCGTCAGAACAAGGTCAGAAAAACTTAGTCTTAGGCTGTGATGTTAACGCCCAAACATTGATGCTAGAGGTGAGGCTTTGTTTGATTATCTTCGTTGTTCCAATCTGCTCATATGTAATCGAGGAAATGATCCCATTTTGATTACGGCGAGCCCTCCCTTCAAGGGAAAACGTGGCGTAAATAAGCCAATATCGTTCCTTAAAATCAGTGTCTTAATTGAGTAGCCGTGAGTATCGTCCACATCTGCACAGCCGGTACACATCCCAAAAATGGCCTTCACCACAACGTGGGTTTTCATTAAACAATTATCGTCCAACAATACTGTACCCAATTAAACACGTTTTAGCTCATTAAAAACACAGAACCGCTACAATATATCCTTTATTTTTCCATAGAAGAAAGATCAAGATAAATTACGGTATTGTCCATTATACCTGACTCTGACGGATGGCACCACCCTTACCTTGGGTGCGAAATTTTTTAATTAAATGTTGCCTCCACTTCATACACATACACCCCATCTGTGTACTGTGTGTTGCTCTCCCTCTCGTACCTCTGTCAAATTGAAAAAGTGTAAAGCCTTAAATTAATGACAACATTTTATACACACAACAAAAGTTTGGCCAACAATTTTTAACGCAACGCCTTACCATACAGCCATGCAAAACCGAACCTACTATCTACAACTTTTTTGACCGCATTCGCAATGATATAAATTTTGTTTTTTTCTGAATACCTAATGCCTTATGTTGCCATTCTCAACACCCAAAGTTTATCCTCAAAGGAGAATTGCTATAAAAAAATGTGTTTTCCTGCCATTTCCTTCCGGTTAAAATTTCCATATAAAAAGATTTTTGAAAGGAACTCAAAGAAGGAAAGAAACGCGTACACAAAGAAAGTCATAATTCTATTAAACATACATATGAAAAGAAAGCTGAAACTTTTTAACACTCCCAAAGTGCATTTAAATGTCAGAAATAAAGTAAAGTACATTTTTATCTGTACACTGCGTTGAAGATGATAATGGAAATGTTTTTTCAGGCATTAAGGCAAGCGAAGTATTTTGTAAATAGCATCTTTTTCTATATAGCCATGTAAGCGAGTGGGTGCCTAAGTTAACATTTAACACAGTCATGAACTAGAGTTTGTCACTCAAATTTTATTTAAAAAAAACCTTGTAAAAAGCGCAATAAAAAAAAGAAGTTCTACTGGGGCTTGGAAAACGAAAAATATTGCATTGTGATTTTTAAATGGCAAACTTCTGTGGATCCTTGATTTTGTTTGAGTTCAAATAATTTGAGCTTGAGGAAAAAGCTAATAGCTTTTTGTTGTAAACTTTAAGTTATAATAAACAAACTTCAAAAAACGTTTAAAATAAATTACAAAAATTAATTTAATGTATGAACGAATTATCTGCAGTTGCTGTTCCTATCTCTGCTCGCGCCTCTGCATGACAAGTTGGAGAACTTCGAAATATTGAAAAGCGATGGTGCTAAGGTGGAGTTTACGAGTGTTGCCACAAGCTAAATTTAAGAGAGCACATCGTCTAGTCAACAGATCACACAAAAAATATGATAAAAACGAGAAATTCATAGAATTTGTATCGTCTACATAATAGCGGAATCCTAATTGACATATTAGGCGTTTTTTATTTTACCCACATGATCTGTATAGATCATTGATTTCCACGGTTTACAAAAACAGTACGTGATCCAACTGTTGTTGTAAACCATGTAAATCCATGATCTATATAGATCATTTGAGCAGAGGTTTGGTTTGTAGTACAACTATGTCCGCAAAGCAAAGAAAATTAGCAAATATTCAATAAAAATAAAGTGCACTACTGGATCGCACGAAACCTTTGTAGTTCATCAAAAGTTTGGTTGAGTCCAGTGGTCCTAGATTGAGGGGAAAAGCCCCAATTTTTGTGCTTTTTCAATGAAAAAGGGGAAAACGAGGAAAAAGCTAAAAAAAGGGGAAAAATCAAAAATCTCTTTGAAATTTAAACTGCTTAAAAGTAAAATTTAATCGCATTTTTATAACAAATAAATTTCAAAGTTTACTCAGAATGAAATGTCGAATGATTACGTCAGAATTTTTGTGTTTTATCTAATAGAAAAGAAAATCATTATGAAATAAAGGCATATTTCACTAAGAGGAAAAAAAATTGAACTTTTTTAGAATGTAGGGGAGAATTATTGCCTTTGCTGATAAAAAAAGAGGGAAACAGTCTTCACAGTCTAGGGCCACTGGTTGAGTCAATTGATACGTAGGTAAAAAGTTCAGAAGCAACCGTACATAAAATGTAAGAAGTTAGTGTTAAATAAAAATCCCTTTCAGGCTATTTTTATAAGTTTTAAATTTCAGTAACAGACAATTTTCGCAAGTTCTGGTAAGAGAATTATAAGCATCGTATGTACTATTTATAACCTCGTAAACTTTACAAGATTTTTGAGTACAAGGACCGGCTGGCTTAAGGTGTCTATAATTGGAATTGGAAGTAGGGTTCGCGATAAACTGATATCTTTACATAGCATAACATAACATAAATATAATTATTATGTGGGAATGCAGGGATTTATTTTTGAATTTGCATTCGCAATTAAAAACTGAATATCCCGATGGACGTGTATGCGGGTGTAAATGGAGTAGGAGTTGGATCCCATTTGCAATCCAAGTGGTTGGAATTATTTTAAGGTCTAATATTTGCTAAAAAGAAGGTTTGAGTAGCAGTTTACCAAAATCGAGATGTGAGTAGTTATTTTTGAGAAATAAATGGAAAACGTATTTATTTGATTTTTTTGAGAAAAACTAATTAGAGTTATTTTATTATCCTAGATATATATTTTGATTAAAATCGTTTGAGCGGTTTTTGTAAAATTATGCAAATTTTGCTTAACTATTTAGCTGAAAACTGAGTATATGATATTGTTCAGGATGTAAACATTCCTTGGTTTTTAAAGTTTTTCCCAATCGAAGATGGGGTTTTCGAGATATGAGCAGTTTTTAAAATTAACGTTTTCGGTGATTCGATTTGAAAATTAAGGACACAATAAATTGGAAACATCAAATTTTTAAACAAATGCATTTTTCAAAAATCTATTGTACGATAATAAAGGGTGATTTTTTAAGAGATTTAGAAATTTTTAAAAAAAAAAACACAAAAAATTCGAAAAAATGAATGAAATATTTATTTGAATCGATAGTTTGAACCTTGCAATTTAATGTTTAAAGATAATTTCATGCAAATGTTGACCGCGGCTGCGTCTCAGGTAGCCCATCCGCTGAGTCCAATTTTGGCATACTCTTTCACACATATCGGCCGGTATCTCACGAATGAATGCATGGATGTTGGCTTCCAGTGCGTCAATCGAAGCGGGCTTGTCCCTATACACATTAGCCTTGGCATACCCCCACAATTGCAATGCTTCTGGCTGATCTTCACTCCAAATGCGGCAATTTTGCTTATTTACGTACCCATTCAACCAAAAATGAGCCTCATCGCTGAACACAATTTTTCGATAAAAAAGCGGATCCTCGGCCAGCTTTCCAAGAGCCCATTCACCAAAAATTCGGCGTTGTGGTAGGTCGGCTGGCTTTAGTTCTTGCACCAGCTGTATCTTAAAAGGCTTTACGCCCAAATCCTTCCGCAAAATTTTCCACGTAGTGCTGTAACAAAGGCCTAACTGCTGGGAACGGCGCCGAATCGACATTTCGCGGTCTTCTGTCACACTAGCTGATACGGCCGCAATATTTTCTTCACTACGCACAGTACGTAAACGTGTTGGTGGTTTAATGTCCAACAAAGTAAATTTGGTGCGAAATTTGGTCACAATCTTCCGAATAGACTGCTCAGAAGGTCGAGAATGCCGATCATAAAATGGAAGCAGCGCGCGATGAACATTTCGAACCGAGCACGAATTTTGATAGTAAAATTCAATAATTTGCAAGCGTTGTTCATTTGTAAGACGATCCATGGTTAAATTGCAAACCAAACTGAAGCTGTTTGACAGTGACACAAGGTACTAAACACACGTCAGCTGTCAAAACCAGTGTTGCCAAAACCAAACCAGCTAAAAAATCACCCTTTATAAAGAAAAACTTAGTTTGCTACTAAGTTAGAAATGACTATATTAACTGAACAATTTTATTTTATACAATCGTATGGACCGTTTTCGAGATATCCTGAAATTTCAAAAGTACCGCTATTCGACTTTTTTTTATCGAAAAACTGAGCATGCAATCATGTTAACCTCACTTACTTAAGCTCAAATATCAATTTCGATTTAAATCGTTAGAGTAGAGCCGTTTCCGAACAAATCAAACTGATATGAGCATTTTTTATATGGAAGTACCATTAATATTGAGGTTAAACGGCCCCGAACTGCAGGCCCACAAACCCCAAAGTTTAGAACAAATCGGGGCAGCCGTTGAAGCTGTAGGCCTCAGCATATGGACAGACAGACAAAGGGACAGAATTTCGTAATATCAGAATTGAAATTTTGTACGAATACAATATGTATCTTTCTTTTACTACGTAATCGAGATAGTTAAAGACCTGAGTATGCGAAAATTTGTGACAAAATGGCGTAAACTGTTGTAAAGAGTTTTTCAATAGATATTTATAAGGACGGGTCGATGTTGAAATGCCATAAAACTGTGTGTGAGAGAGTAATGAAATAATTTTTTTTATGTGAAAGGCCCATTTTGCAATTTTGTATGCAATATAAGATTGTTTTAATGTCCGCCGTGGCTCATCACGGTAGCACGAATGCAAGTGGTCCAATTTTAAATGAATCCTACTGAATTGGAGCGATGGCATTGGTTATGTTGGCTTTAAGGGCATCAGTCGATTGCGGCTTATTCGCATAGACCTGCGACTTCAGGAAATCCTAAAAAAAAAGTCTAGCGGGGTCAAACCGCACTATCTTGCTGCCCAAATCAAGTAACCTCTGCAAGAGTGAATCATACCCTCAAATCGTTTCTGCAGAATGTCCATCGTTGCGTCCATAGACGGATCATACTGAGACCCCCAACTCGCCAATCCGCTAGCCGCTGGCTCCATCAATTTTTTTTTCAAGTTCCGCCATTTAGTTCTCCTATCTGTGTTATGTCGCTTAGAAACCGCGTGACATGCAAAAACATAAAATACAAAAATAAATGCTGTCAACCTTGGGGGAATGTGATAGAGTTCGGGAATACCACATTTTAACATTACTGAATGCTATTGGTTAGGTATTATATATTTTTTAAAGGCGAATAATTTGATTTGTATGTTTAATAAAACTATCTAAGGGAACTGTTATATATACTAGAAACATATTACGACAAACATGTTTGTGTATTTCCGCTATTGGATATCATTAACTTCGATTTCGTGTGTACATTTTTTTAAATAATGAAGAAAATTTGCTCAAAATGTTTTATTTTTCCTCAACCAATCATTTTCCTTCACCTAGATGATGATACTTAAAACAAAATGTATTGCATATAGTACCATTTTGCTGACACCTATATAGCAGAAAATTTAAAATTAAAAAAAAAAATCCCTGCTATCCAAAAAAACTATTCTAATAGCCTATCGCCTGCAGCTGTATTTGTTCCTCGGGTAAAACTCCCAAGGTAAATCCAACCAGCGGCAAATGTCATAAAAATTATTTATTAGACAAGAATATCGAATACCAAAACAAACTGCTTATTAACAGTATAATTAGTAGGCTTACTGGCGGCTGACTGATATTGTGATTTATTATACCCCCGCCGAAAAATATCCCTGAAATGGAGAAATCATTCCAATTAACAACGTACCTAGAATTAAATATTAATTCGCTTGTTTCAAGGACAAAACGAAGAAGATCCTCTGGCAATGAAAACTTTCATTATTTTCTGTTGATTATTTTGTGTGTGCCGTATATTATTCTAAACCATTTGTGGATTGAAGCTGAGCACGTGACGGTATGAAAAGGATTTTTGTTTATATTTCAAATTCTCGCTCTCTCTGGCAGGACCTGCGCAAAAAGATCACATACCATTTATACCAATTGTGAATGAAGAGCTTTTCTCGGTGAAAGAACACGAAATCATTTTAACTTTGTGTCCATAGTAATCAGTTACTGATACGTTTCCGTACAAAAATCACGTATACATCCGAGTGTGTCGGTAGAAAATTACTCGAAGAAAAAAATATTACTTCCTGCAGTGAGTGAAAAAAACAGTGTTTGTGTAGTTCTCAAACGGTTTACGAGGTCAGAATAAAATTCAAATCCAAGCCACTGTTTTTGCAAGTACAGAAATCTATATACATATGTATCTATGTAAAAGCCGTACCATTCTTGTTTAGTGAATTTGTATGCGGGTAGTTCCACCAGAATATGTAATCAGCATTAGCATCTTTATATAACTTAAAGTGGGGGGTGGATACCATCTTCTCAGAAGCATCATCTACATCAGCAAAAAGAAGAAAAAGGGATACTCTGGTGAGTCTGTTTTTATCCTAATGAGGATGATTTCTTCTCATCGCAAAACTGATTACTTGTTTAGTTATTCCCATTTCTAATTAATGAGCAGCCTTGTACCAGGCATTCATTTAATATGACTACGGTGGACACAGTTTACTGCTATTTGAGGAAATCATTAAGTCACTTGCACGACCACAACTCTGACAATTTATTTTTCCCATCCGTAAAGGATATTAAATTTCGTTCGCTGTTTTTTTTTTTCGTGCTGTGATATTTCCGCCGGGAATATAATAACTCACCCCTTATATGGAAATTGATCCTTTAATATTTATTTATTTCCGATTGCGAAATGCGCTTGGGGTTGTTTTCCGGCTTATTTATTTATTCAACCGAAAGCTTAATTGTGAGGTGGGATTATACCGCCAGAACATTAAGCCAATGTGGTCGAATGAAATTATTCTTTTTTTTAAATAGGAATGAAACTCTTTCTAGCTGTTTTTTGGGTTTTTACAATTTTCAATTCTAGTTCATGAACTCGCTACCTATCACATGTGCACTTGTTATTGCCCTAACAAAAAATAGTTCCCCTTACAGGTGGTTTTGCTTTAAGGATTTCCACACAAAATCCCTCTTAAGTGGGGTGGTAAATATTTCGCTTTTGCCGGTTGTAGTGAATTCTTTGAATTCTTCAAGAACCTAGCTAGAAGGGTTTTCATCGAGACTGTCAAGAGTTTTTGAATTCGCAGAAAATCGTTATGTTCAAATAATATAACTTCAAGTTGACGAACGATAGTCAGTGACCTTTAGTGACGGGGCTGTTTGATTAAGTTTTTGTTTACACGTTTGATGTGTTTGATTCAATTGATCATTTGAAGAGTATACCTATACACATACAGTCTTTGATAGATCACGAATTTGGTTTTGTATAATTTTATGGAATTTGCAACTTAATTCTACCAGGAATTATTTTTAAAAAAAGGACTCCACCCTCATTATTGAAAGGGCGTCAAAAATGTGTGCAATGCATTACTTATTGCAGGGTGCGTGAACTTGGCACCCCAATGTTAATTTTTTATATTTTTTTTTAGAGTTCCGAGTGGCTAAGCAAGAGTTCTAGAGTTCTTGCTAAGAACTTTGAAAAGTTCTGTTCGTTTCGTATTTTTATTTAATTCTTTTAAATATGGGTTGCTAAATTGACGGAGCACCCTATTTGTGAAAATAATATTTTTTTCTTTTTTCTTCGCATAGAAACAACATAGTTCTAGAGTTCCTCATAGTTCTTTTTCCAAAAAATTTGCCAAATAACGCCCAAAATTTTCGCACATATCGAAATAATACACAACATCAAGAGTTCTGGAGTTCCCCATACGAGAAACAAAATAAATTCGGAATATAAACAAAAAAGTTATAGAACTTTGAAAATTGATACCTATTCAAATAAATATTTTTTGTTTTCATGAGTTCTGATTAGAGTTCTGGAAAGTGCTTGAGAAACACAACAAAAAATCCTTAAACAATTTATTTCTAAACCTTAACACAAAAAAGTTAGAACAAATTGAACATTAATCTTTTTCTTTTCAAATTCTAAATTTTTCAAATTTTAAAGTTTTTTATTTTGTGTATTTTCAATTGTTCTATTGTTTTTTTTGTGTGGAAATATAATAGGTTTTATTTTGTTTTCAAGTTTTTGTTTTTTTTTTTTTTTCAAATTTTATGTCTATTTTTTTTCTTTGTTTTCCATTTTTATAGTTTTTTTTTCTGGTTTTCAAATTTTTTTGTTTTCCAATTTTATAATTTTTTTTGTTTTCAAATTTTAAAGTTTTTTTTTCTTGTTTAAAAGATTTATTGTTTTTTTTTTGTTTTCCAATTTTATAGTTTTTTTTTTTGTTTTATTTTTTTTTCAAATTTTATAGTTTTTTTTGTTTTCGAGTTTTATTGTCTTTGTTTTTTGATTTAAGATTTTATAGTTTTTTATGTATTTTCAAGTTTTATTGTATTTTTTCTGTTTTCAGATATAAAATTATTTTGTTTATTTGCATGTTTTATTGTTTTTAAATTTTGTTAATTTTTTTGGAGTGAATAAACAAATGTGCATGTATTCTTTAACTGATATTGTTTTTATTGCTGTTGGTAAATGGTAATTTTTCAATCAACTATGTAAATAAAAGCGTGCGGATTAACCTGATCGTCTGCCTTAAGCACAAGTTGATGCCTAAGTAAGTCATCGTATTTGCACCACTTCAGTCCAGAGCAATTCAATGCTGTATAGTGACCAACGGTGGTGTAGGCGTTCGAGTCATTTGTATAGCTAACTAATCCCGCTAATTTGTATGTTTGCCCCAGTATTTTGACAGAATAGAGGACAGTGGTCTTTTGGCTGCAGTATTTTGGGACTCTAAATAATCAGTAAGAGCACATGTAAATATTATAACAATAAAACTTTTAAACAAGAAAAAAAACTTTAAAATTGGAAAACAAAAAAAAACTATAAAATTGCAAAACACAAAAAAAAACAATAAAACTTTTAAACAAGAAAAAAAAACTTTAAATTGTGAAAATAAAAAGAAAAATATAAAATTGGAAAACAAAAAAAAAAAAAAAACTTGAAAAACTATAAAAATGGAAAACAAAGAAAAAAAAGACATAACATAACATTTTAAAAAAAAACTTGAAAACAAAATAAAACCTATAAAATTTCCACACAAAAAAAACAGTAGAACAATTGAAAATAAACAAAATAAAAAACTTTAAAATTTGAAAAAGAAAAGGAATAATGTTCAATTTTTTTCTAACTTTTTTGTGTTAAGGCTTAGAAATAAATTGTTTAAGGATTTTTTGTTGTGTGTTCTCAAGCACTTTCCAGAACTCTAATCAGAACTCATGAAAACAAAAAAGTATCTTTTTGAATAGGTATCGGTATGAAAATGGGGTGCTCTCACATTATTGGAAAAAAATTTTTTGGGCGTTATTTGGCAAATTGTTTGGAAAAAAACTATGAGGAACTCTAGAACTATGTTGTTTCTATGCGAAGAAAAAAGAAAAAAATATTATTTTCACAAATGGGGTGCTCCGTGAATTTAGCAACCCATATTTAAAAGAATTAAAAAAAATACGAAACTAACAGAACTTTTCAAAGTTCTTAGCAAGAACTCTAGAACTCTTGCTTAGCCACTCGGAACTCTAAAAAAAAATAAAAAAAATTAACATTGGGGTGCCAAGTTCACGCACCCCTTCCTGCACTGTCGGTCGCCTCAATTTGTGTGCGAATTATTTACTTTATCGTGGGTGGAAATAAAATCCGGCACAGAAAGTTATTTAGGGGACCAACGAAATAATGCTTTGTTGCAAAGTTCCCACTGGCATTCTTCCTCTACATAGTTAAAGATTGAAGAATTCACACGATTTTGCAGAAACTAAAAGAAGTTTAAAACCATTTTGAAAAAAATTGTTAAGCATCTTAAAGAAGCTTTCTTTGTAAAAATGAGGAGCAAAAATTCTAGATGGCAAACTAAACCGAAAGGCAGTGGTTCAGTGGTTAATGATTTGAGCAAAGGGTCTCATGTTTGACCGCTGAGGAAACACGAACTACTTCCCAAAGTTGTTTTCATTGAGCTTCTGAACCTCCTACATATACGAATGTAGCCTTTCGGAAGCGACATAAAAGTTGAAGAGCTGGGGTTTTCAAACCTCACTTCACATCGCTGGCTATACGTATGGTATGACTACGGTGACCATTTTTTTTAATCACGTAAAAGAGGACTTTTTTTATGTAAAAATAACAATTTTTTTTTTCCGAGGATAGGTGAAAATCTTCAAAGACACTATGAGAATAGCAAGCGCGTGCTCATAGAAGTGTCAGTTTTTACTGACTAAAAACACCACCCTTCGATAGATACTGCAACTAAGATATAACAATTTTTCTATCACGAAATAAAAATAACTTTTGACAGGTTACTTTCCACTGAAAGTTCCTGCATGTTTCGCAATTAAGACGCGGTTAATCATTATCTTGCCAAGTCAAAAGGTTTCGCTCTTTGTAGTCGGCGCAATAAATTACTCTCATCCAAAATTTGTCGGACTGTATTGTTGATATGACCGATTAGTCGGTTTCTATGCTTTCGCGTGAAGCTTCTAGTTTCAGCTTTGATTGTAGGAATTCCGAGATCCCTTTCTAGTATACCACGGTGCTTGGGCAATTTCTCTAAGCACTTTATTTTGAGTTTGTAAAAGTTTGTAAAATATTGGCATTCGTTTTCTTGGTACAACCCCAAAGTTGTATACCGTAGGCTCACACCGGCTTTAGCACTTGCTTGTATAAAAGCAGTTTGTTCTCGGTACTGAGCTGGGAATGTTTTCCGAGTAACCAGTAATTTCTCTATATTTGATATCGAGTTCTTTACGTTTCATTCTCATGTGCGAATTCCATTCCAGCTTTGCTTCGAGTGTCATTCCCTCTATTTGGCCTCGTTTGCAAAGGGCATTCGAGACAAGTTTAGAAAAATTGGCAAGTCATTAGTTTTCTTATATGTGAAATTCAAGTGAACAGATTTAGTTTCGTTGAGGGCGATCCGCCAGTCCCTCGTCCATTCATTTACTTTATTCAGTGCGGTTTGCAGTTTTGCCGTCATTTCTTCGATTGTACTACTACTGCAAGGATAGCGATGTCGTCGGCGAACGTAGCAAGGGTAGTGCCATCTTCACTTGGTATATCTCGAGTATATAACAGATAGAGAAGCGGCCCAAGGACGCTTCCTTGCGGTACCTACCAAAATTTCTTTAAGCTCCGAGTATTCGTTTCCATGTCGAACACGGAAGAGTCTTTTCCCGGATATGATTCTAGAATATCATATAGGCTTACGGGAGAACTTGTCGTAATTTAAATTTTAAGCCGTCGTGCCACACCGGCAAGGAATACGCTTGATCATATCTTTTTTTCTTCAAATGCTTTCTCGATTACGTCAGTAATTATATGCACTTGGTCAATTGTCGAATGCTTGGTTCTGAACCCAAACTGGTGGTCAGGGTTAAGATTATTATAAAGGGTTTTTCAATAAGAGCGCTACAAAAGTAGTAAAACAAAAACGGTTATGGATATCAATGAAATTCTTTATTCCTGTGAAAGTACGTTCGATGCCATTATGTATGGAACTCGATTTCTTTTGCATGGCCACCACGGGCACGCTTGCAGAAGTCCAGACGCTGAACCCAATTTTCGACGGTTTTCAAGCATAAATCGGCCGATACTGCTGCAATTTTACGTTCGATATTCGTACGAAGTTCATCAATCGTCGCTGGCTTGTTGGCATAGACCATAGACTTGACGTAGCCCCACAGGAAATAGTCTAACGGCGTCAAATCGCACGACCGATGCGGCCAAGCGACTGGACCATTTCGTGAGATAACACGTTCTCCAAACTTGGTTTCCAATAAATAGATTGTGACATTCGCTGTGTGGCTTGTGGCGCCGTCCTGTTGGAGCCACATGTCTTCCAAGTCCATAACATCCAATTGGGGCCAAAAATATTCGGTTATCATTGAACGGTAGCGATTCCCATTCACAGTAACGTGCCGGTCTTGATCATCACGGAATAAGTACGGCCCAATGACGCCGCCGGCCCATAAACCACACCAAACCGTAATTTTTTCGGGATGCAATGATGACTCATGGAGTACATGTGGATTGCTGCCTGACCAATACCGCATATTTTGTTTATTGACGAAGCTATTCAGCCAGAAATGAGCCTCATCGCTGAAGATGATTTTTCGATGAAAATCCGAATCATTTTCAAGCTGCTCAGCCCAATTCACGAACATACGACGCTTCTGGTGGTCAAGCGGCTTCAGTTCTTGCGTCAATTTAATCTTGTAAGGATGTAGGCCAAGATCTTTTCGCAAAATTCGCCACAACGACTTCACAAAGATGCCCAACGCTTGAGAACGACGTGTGAGAGACACATTTGGGATTTCTTCAACTGAAGCCTCAGCGGCAGCAATATTCTCGACACTACGAGCACTTCTTTATCTCACTGGCACGGGAACATTTTGTACTATGCCTGTGGATTCAAATTTTTCCACTAGACGCTCAATTGTTGATCTGCTAGGACGATTATGACGACCATAAATTGGACGTTGCGCTCTTAACGTTGAGGCCACTGACTCCGAATTTCGGTAGTAAATTTTAATAATTTCGACTTGTTGTTCGCGATGGCAAACCTTACTGAAGAGAATTGTCAAAAGAGCGGCAAGAAATTCGGCGTCGTTTGTTGTCCCTGTCGCTCTACTTTTGTAGTGTGCCTGTTGAAAAACCCTTTATTTCTATAACCGGTTGTAGACGCCTTAGTAATATCCTCTCGATAGAAAAAACCTCCAACAAAAAAAAAAATATCCTCTCGAAAACTTTGGATATGACTGGAAGAAGCGAAATTGGTCTACACGATTTTACTTCATTTGGAGGTTTTCCTGGTTTTAAAACCATAAAGACTTCCGCAACTTTCCATCATTGCAGTATTGTATAGAAGATTGCGATTAAAAACGCACTGCCCTAAATTAATATTAATCCAGTGACCGATATAACTAATAACCCAGAGATAAGACGAAGTGGAACTTTCTGGATAACAGATGAAGTTGTCTTTAAGGTGCGGCTACGGCCATCTGGGCCTAAAACTCAACGCAAAAAGTAGACAAAAATCATAAACTCTTTCGTTCACAATAAGACTCTTACTTTGTGTAAAATTATGGTTCCGACATACCGCGGATGCTTCCTCGGCAATGAAAGTTGAATGGAACTCGTAGGTGGGTGACGCCATAAGCCAATTATGGCAAGATACTGATGCTTACGGTTCTGTCCTTTTCAATACGAGTTCTATTGACTGTTGAATTACTTAGAAGAAAGTGGCCTTCCTTTCGTAGACCTTTAAAAGTTTTTTTCCTTACCTTTTCCCACTTAGAGGTGGCTTTAGTGAGGGGTTTTTGTGATGCCAGAGAGTCGACTTCCTCGGTTTGTAAGCCGATTAACTTTGGTATAGTCATCTGCACTTATCATCATAATAATAACAGGCTACTGTTTTTTTCTCGAACAGATTACAATGTTATTTTGAAATTGATTTCAACTTTGCAAAGTTAAATTTAAGTGCTGAAAGATGTTGCTTTTATGGAATTTTTGTCTGATTCTGCAAGAGAAACGTTAAGAACGAAGTCACAACTGGCTGAAATTTATCAGCATTTTGTATCAATGCGGTGATGAGAAATCTACAGGAGTTGAGTGATTGAATATCAATCCAGGTAATTTATGAGTTTCATTGGACATGTTGTAGATGAATACTAGGGGCCTATAACACAGAACAACAAGCCAGAATGTCAACAGGTACTTTGACAAGTCTGACAAGTGTGTTCTAAAGCTGTAACACAAGAAAAACTATAACATTTGTTAAACACGAAAATTTCCCTCGATTTGTTGGATCAGTTCAGCAATACAGTCTGCGAGGATTCTGATAATTTGCGAGGAAAACAAGACGAGCCTTCTACATAAATGTAAATTTATGGGAGAGACTTTCAGTAAGATAAAGATAATCAACAACTTGTACTGTCACACGAAATTTTTCAACTACCAAATTGGAATCTATTTCGAAATTTAATCTTTCTTTAAATACTTTTATGTTTCGTAAATTCGCACTGTCACTGTCTGACTCAGAATCAAAAAAAAAACATTTTTAATGGCAAATTGTTAGGTATTCACTAATTAAATTTTCAATGACCTTCCTGTATTATCACTTTGCTAACACTATTGCAAATGCTTAATTCTAACAAGTCGGTCACCGTCGGCGTCGGTTAGAATTAATCGCCTTTATAACAAATGCATTCTCTTTTCTTTAAGCACTTTTGTTTCCAGTTACAGAAACAGTATAACTATCAAATTTCCCACTTGTTAAATTGCTCTTAAACACTTATATTTAGAAGTTCTCGCAGACTGGTTAGTACATGTTACACAAATTTTCAACAGTTGCTGAATTTCACTTGTTTAACAAGCACTTGTTGTATTGTGTTATAGGCCTCAGGCCTTGAAAGCTGACTAAAATGCTAGGTCGTTATTATCGTATCTCCCAGTATCATAAATGCTTTTTTGAATTCTGAAAAGTCCGTAAGGTGTGAGAAAAAGGTGTCATTTCTGAAGCTACTCCGCACATATTAAGTTTTCGCACGATATTAAGCAAGAATTAGCTCGCATAATATTATGCAGTCCACCACGAATATAAGAGACACTCACAAAAAGAACAAATCGCTTATAAGTAACGCATGTGGAAACAACGGTGTCTATTCTCTATATGTCCATAAAAAAAGAGCTGGAGAAATGAATGAAAAACAAATTGAATTGAATTGAAAAGGAAACACATTTATAAAAAACATTCGGATACAAGAAAGAAACACGCATTTTTTTATATGTAATAAATTATATTTCATATATTAATCCATTCTTTTCATAAAAAAAGCTTAGTTTCTTAATTCAATTGTAAATAAGAAACTTTATTTCTTATATACGTGTTCCCATATAAGAGCAACTCGGATATAAGAAACATATTTTCCGGTTTTAGATGTTTCTTATATCCGACTGTAATAGTATTGGATAGGCAACCGTTTTACATTTAAAACGTAAAAAATTTAGAAAATTTTGCGAGGGCCTTTTTAAAATAAAAACTTCTAAAATAGCAAACAATTTTGGCAGGCTCTCAAAAAAAGTACCAATTTACGACTTTAGTCGCACAACGGTTACGGTGACCGCGGGAATACAAATACGATTTAACGCGTTCGTATACCTTGTCCAGACAAATCTAGTTGACGTCCCCAATGAGTCATTCGAGAAAACAACCGATCCGCAATCCTTTTAAAAACAATAGGTGTACATCGATGCTTGGTTGCCCATTTTACTGCCCTCGGAAAAGCGACTTTTAAGGATGTATTGCGGTATAAATATTGAGTGTCATTTATAGGCGCTTCTAATAGAAGAAAAAAAAGTCAGTGTTTAGTCCAGAGCCTCACTATAACTCATAGTTAAGACATAGAAAAAGACTTAGGCATTCTCTGACTATGACACGATATGCTGTTTCTAATTCACAAACCTGACCACCTTAGTATAGCAACAGCGCTTCGTCAATTACATGCAACTCACAACTATGCAGAAGACAGATTTTCTTAAAACAAAAAGAAAGAACAAATATTTCCCCCCGTCTTGTTATTACACAAACATACCTACTGATGCATCCACAATTTTATACTTCTCGTTCCTTCGGTGTTTTGCTTATGAAATCCGATTGTGATAAACCATCATTCCTTTTCGCAGAAAGGCAAACAGAACAGAGATGATTAATTATGTGCTCAACTTTTCGTTGTTTCCATCGTTTTCATCGATGTCTAATTGACGTTCTTTTAAAGTCATGTTAATTAACTGCCAACATTTTGATCCGACAAATTCTTTAGCGCTAATGATGTTGTAGCGCAGTATTGTACATATTGCTTAAAAATGCGGAATTTTCAAAATGTTCGGGGTGGCAAAGCGGGTGTTCCTGTCAGCTTATTAAAGGGAAGCAACACACATTACAACACAGCGGGGGAAGAGGGCGAATTTTATTGACATGTACTTACCGATACAAATCGGACTTAAACGATTTTTTCTCTCGCTGTTTGAAGTTTGCATTCCTTCAACTTTAACACAGTTTAAAACTAACATCCTCTCGATCTCACCCTAGGATAACCTTCTTTTTTTTCTTCTTAAAAATGTTTATCCCCAGCAGTTGTTGTACAGGTACGAGAGCACAGGAATGTATATCCATCCTTGATTATGTATCCTACGACGACCCCAGGTATCCCTATCCACATCCGTTCTGTCATACCGTGGTTCATCATTCCACTGAATTATTTCTTCGTTTTAGTACTGAAACTCATTGGGGAGAGTAAGAGCATCTACGCTACGCTTGACATACGAATCGTCATTTATTTTTCATTAAATTAAAAATGCATTGGGGGTGTACAAACGTGAGTGTTGCGGTAGACAAGGTATATGGAAATGATAAAATTTAAACACTGTCGTTAAAATTATTTTAATATTGCTTCAGCAGAAGAGGGGCACAAATTTAGTTGTTTTTTATTTTAATAGCATTCTCTACTGAAGTTGTTGGACCGAGAGTTGACTTCTTTAGGGAATCGTGGAGTTTTTGTCCACCTACTAATCAAGTCGTCGGTAATGGAGACATCAATATTAAAGGTTTTTAAATTGGGAGTTTAGCGCAAATTGTACCAGGGAACGTCGCGCCTTATTATCGTTTATTGTTTGGTGATATCTTTGCAAGTGCTAGATTTCTGCGGAGTTCATCAATCTGGGTCAATTTTGAGACAGATGGTTCAATCTGCTATTATTATTATTATTATTATTATTATTATAAGCTTTATTTACCCTTTTGAAAAAATTAAAATTCTTACAATAATTCATATAGTTAATTTACAATATTTTGGTTGTTTAAGTATTTAAAAGTTAGCATAGGTATTCATTTATATCATAAATAGAATATTTGGTTTATTTAATTCAAATTTTAGTATTTAAAAATTTAGGAATTTATTATAAACGGGCATAAGCCTCCCCCAGGTGTCGCCATTGTTGTTCATTATGTGCTACGTGTCTCCAATTGCTAAGGTAATTTTGAATGTCGTCTCGCCATCTTAATTGTGGTCTACCAACTTTTCTACGTCCTTCATATGGTGTCCAATTTGTTGTTCTTATTGTCCATCTATTGTCGTTCATTCTAATGACGTGTCCTGCCCAGCTCCATTTAAGTTCGTTTGCTCTTTTGATAAAATCAGTCCACTTTGTTTGTTCCCTAATGTTTACGTTCGTAATCCTTTGTAGTCTCGAGATTTTAAGTGTTGACCGTTCCATCGCTCTTTGACATACTTGCAGTTTTTTAGCCGCTCTTGTGTTTAGGGTCCATGTTTGTGCACCGTATGTCATGACTGGAAGTATTGCAGCGTCGAACAAGTATTTTTTTGAATCCGGCGTTATATTAGAATTGAGAATCGGTTTCAGATTCCAATATTGTTTCCAACTATTCGTTACTCGTCTTGCAATTTCTTTGTCAGTTCGTTGAGTAAAGGATATTAATTGGCCTAAGTATATATATAAATTCGTCTACATATTCAAGGTTCTCAGTTTCAAGTTGGATTTGGAATGGTTGTGCGTTAGTCATTAGTTTTGTCTTTTCTTTGTTGATATGTAGTCCAACTTTTGAGCATTCTCGGCGTAGGTCTTCAATCATTGTTCTTAGTTCAGTGTCTGATGTGCCTATTAGTGTAATGTCATCGGCAAATTTCAAATTATTTAGTTTTTCTCCATCAATGTTGATCCCCATCTCACTCCAGTTTAAGTGTTTGAAACATCCCTCCAATACAGCTGCAAATAGAGCAGGAGAAAGTGGGTCTCCCTGACGAACTCCTCTCATCAATTGGAAAGGGCGACCGATACTTTCGAGCCTTATTGTTGCAGTGTTGTTGTTGTACAGCTTTCTAATTATGTGAATGTATTTTGGATGCATACCTTGTTCGTTAAGTGACTTGAAGATCATGGTGTGCTCGATGGTGTCAAATGCTTTCGTGAAATCGACAAATCCCAGATATAGTTTTTGCTGGTATTCTGAGCATTTTTCGATGAGTTGGTTCAGTACTTGTAAGTGGTCAGTTGTCGAGAATCCGGATCTAAAGCCTGCTTGCTCACGAGGCTGGTTATCTTCCATTGTGTTATTTATCCTTCTCAACAGACATTTGGCAAAAACTTTGTAAATTGTTGATATGATACTTATTGGTCTGTAGTTGTTAATGTTGTCTCTGTCTCCTTTCTTGTGAATAAGTATCATTGTAGATTTTGTCCATTGAAGTGGTATGTCCTCAGTTGAAAGAACTTCGTTGAATATTTCCTTCAGTATTGGTGTTATAGCTTGTTTCCCAATCTTTAGCATTTCTGCTTTAATTTCGTCATTTCCCGCGCATTTTTCATTTTTTAACTCGTCTATAGATTTGTCTATTTCTTCATCTAGGAAGGTTGTCATAGTTATCAGCTAATGCTATTTCGTATTCAGTTGTTTTATTTGACAGTGAGGTTGTGTACAGCTCTTTGAAAAAGTTCGTTGCTGTTTCGATTATAGTTTTTCTGTTTCGAATGTCTTTTTCTTCTCTTCTAATGGCAGTCATCCAATCTTTGCCATCAGCTAGGCGGTGTGGTGTCTTCTATAATTTGCTTAACTAGTGCGTCATTATATTTCCTTAAGTCACTACGAATCGAGTGTTTGGCTTCAATTTTCAGTTCCTTCCATTTTTGTTTTTCTCTTTCGTTAAGTGTGCCTTTCGTTTGTAATTTATTCCTTTCCTTAATGATTTGTTTAGTTTCATCCGAGAGTTTGTCGGTTTTTTTTCTAATTCTATTTACAAGGAATGCGTTGGAAGCTTTAATTATAGATTCTTCTAACAAATTGTATTTTTCTTGCAATGTATTCATGTTCCTTAATGTTTCAGCTTTGCAATTTTCAGTAATTTCGTTCATATATAAATTAATAGATTCTTCATTATGTATTTTGGGGATAGGTTTACTTTGTGGGTTGTTTCTGCCTAATGTGCTATGATTCAGTCTGATTTTTGCTCTAATCATTCTATGGTCGCTATTGAAGGAGAAGTTATTGAGGACAGATACATCTTGGATGGATTTTCTTTTGTTCGATAGTATGAAGTCGATTTCGTTCTTGACAATTCCATTTGGTGCTAACCAGGTCCATTTTCTGTATACTGGTTTTTTGAACAGGGTATTTCCCACAGACTGTCCATGTTGCCATAGCCACTGAATAAGTCGTTCGCCTCTTGCATTTCTACATCCATAGCCGAATTTACCCATGATTAGTTCTTCGTTTTCCATTGGCATACCAATTTTTGCATTGAAGTCTCCTATGACGAACATTGTTTCTGTTCTAAAGTCTTCATATGCAGTGTCTAAATCGAGGTAGAATTTCTCAATTTCTTCGTCTTCCGCTGCTTCTGTGGGGGCATAGACTTAAATAATTATTGACAACTTTGATGTAGCTGTTTTTAATTGTACTGCTATTATTCTTTCGTTGAATGGTTTAATTTTAATAATATTGCTTTTCCACTTTCTGTTGATAAATCTGCTATTAGGGGGACAGAATTTTGTGCCAGGAAAGAAATTCGTCTTAATTTGGTGATTGTAACATCTTCGGTTCAGTTCGTATCGAGGGTTAAAGTTAAATTAAATGAAATCCCTAATATGTAATATAAAACAAAGTTTTTTTTTTTTTTTTATTATTGAAGGTGAAAATCTCGAAAGACACAATGGGGCTAGAAACCCAGAGTAGTGTGGGACTCTAACCGCACTAAAAACACCTCCTTGATCATGACCAATCCAAGAAAGATCGACAAATGATTTTAGTTTCAACGTTCAGTTGTGTTATTTTTTTTAGATTATAAGGTAGTGAGGTTTAATTCATCTTAATCTACGAATATTGTTTCGTACATTTAAGACGTCTTCTATTTCAGGATTAATATGCATCTGCAGACGCACATTGTGACGAATTGCATACTTTTTAATTACTTCCGTTACAAGATCAATCTGCAAATCACGATGCAAGTCATTATTTCTAATATACCATGGGGCATTTACTATTCCCCGAAGGACTTTGTTTTGGAATGTTTGTATTATTTTTGCATTTGTTTTCTTTGTACAACCCCATAATTGGATACCATATGTCCAAACAGGCTTCAGTATCTGGTTATATAATAAAATTTTATTCTCAATGGACATTTCCGAATTATGTCCTAGCAACCAATAAAGTTTTCTATATCTAATATTTACCTCTTCTACTTTCTTTTCCTAGATTCATACCCACTTAGCTGTGTTTGAAAAAGGAACTATTTGCTTATTAATAACTACGGGAAGATTCGTTATTTTTTTATTAGTAAAATTGATATGGGTGGACTTTAACTTGTTAAGTTTAATTCGCCATCGATGCGCCCAATCACATATCTCATTAACTGCATTTTGCAGCTTTTCTGTTGCTTTAGCCACGCATCTATCAGTTGATAGAAGAGCAGTGTCGTCTGCGAATGTAGCTATCATCGTATCAGTCGTATTTGGTATATCACTCGTATACAGTAAGTACAGGGTTGGTCCTAGAACACTTCCCTGTGGAACTCCTGCTTGTAGTTCTTTGAGTTCAGAATACGTTGAACCATAGCGAACTCTAAAGAATCTATTTGAAATATAAGATTTTAGTATCTCATAGTACTGTCTGGGTAGATCCCTATGAAGTTTATACTCTAAGCCCTTACGCCAGACTTTATCAAAAGCCTGTGCAACGTCTAAGAATAATGTAGAACAAACTTGTTTCTCTTCTAGTGATTTTTCTATTATAAATATTAGTTATACGATGTACTTGGTCTATTGTCGAATGCTTATTTCTAAACCCGAACTGGTGGGTGGGAATGAGCATTCTTTGCTCAATGATTCTATCCAGCCTTTTAAGAAGAAGTTTCTCAAAGAGTTTTGATAGTACTGGTAAAAGTGAGATTGGCCTGTATGAGGCGACTTCTGATAGAGGTAATTTCTGCTATCTTCCAGTGATGGGGAACATATCTTAGTTTAAAGCAAGTATTTATTAAAAGCTTAAGTTTTACCAATGCTATGAAGAATGAAGGGTAGTTCCTTCAAGATTTGAGCAGTTATGAGATCATAACCTGGTGATTTTCTATTAGATAGCCTATGAATACATATTCTGATCTCTTTAAGCGAAACATAAGTGATTACGTCTTCATCTATTCTATCAAGGAATTCAAGGCGTTCGTTTGCCACGCTAGGTGGAAAAGGTTTACAAACATTTGTCAGATGTTCCGAAAAAAGTTTGACCTTTTCTTTTCGGATTTTCTTAACGGGTGATCTTGCGCTTGAGGTCTCTTTAAATATTTGGCAGCCTTCGAAAGGGAGTAGTTTGTGCCTTTGTCAGCTGTTAAGTCGCAAAGGTAGTTAGATAGAGATCTATTTTTAAATTCACCGATTAATTTTTTAAGTTTGTTACTTAGTCTATTGAATATAGTTCTATCGCCGGGATATCTTGTCATTTGCCATTTTCTGCGAGCTCTTCTCTTTACCAGTATTAGTTCCCTAATATCTGTGGGATATTTAACCGATGCTTGTTTATGTTGTTGATAAGTTGGTGTACTATCTTCTGCTGCCTGTTGTATATCGGCAATGAATTGTTCAACTTCGATGTCAATATGCCTTGTTGTGACCAGTGCAGATCTAAGGTTAATAAATCGTTCGAGTAATTCTTTAAATTTGCATCAGTTCGCTCTTTTATTCGTAAGTTTTTCATTGTTTGTTTCTTCTATTGACATGCCGTTGACCGAACGGGTGTATGATCCGATGACAAATCATCACTGTTTTCAACTTTTATTTCTTTTCTACTGATTCCTTTCGTTATGAAGAAGTCAATGAGGTCTGGTATTTTCGCTGGGTCGGATGGCCAATAAGTGGGCGATCCAGTCGAAATAAAATTACAATTGAAATTTCGCCCTGCTTTATAAAGCTTCCTGCCTTTTGTCGTTACTGATCTTGACCCCCAGTAGGTGTGTTTTGCATTGAAATCACCTCCAATGATAAAGTTCTTGCCTAAAGATCGAAAAAGGTCATTAAGATCTTTCTCTGTAGGCGAATGCCTTGGTGGGCAGTTTATAGCAGCTATGTTGAATTGCTTGCTTTTAGTCATAATGCTTATTGTCGCTACTTGCATAGTTGGTTTTTCTATTTTTGGCGTTTCATAAGGTTTTAAAATACTTTTTACTATTACAGCACTACCTCCCCTGGCACTGTCAGATGGATGGAGAGAGTGGTAACATAGGTACCCAGGGATTGTAATCCTTGCTCCCTGTTTAAAGTGGGTTTCAGAAATCAGGCAGACATCAATGCCTTCATTGCATAGAAATACCCGAAATTCAGAAATGTGTTGGTGTAAACCGTTTGCATTCCTGGTTGCGACTTTCAGATTTCTAATCATGATTATTATTTTGATTAGTTTCTTTGGAAACTTCTTCGCTTAGTAGCTTAATTACTTTATCTTGATTATCCAATCTTTGAATAATAGTGGAAAGCATTTCCTTCACTGACAGTTCTTCTTCTTTACGTGTATTTTTCATAATTTCGGAATACGATTTGGTTTTTACAACTGGCGTATTTGTTTTAGCCGCAATTGGTATTTTGTCTACTTTAGTGTTTTCAACATTTACCTATTGCTTGTTTCTATTTTTGATAGAGCTCTGTCGAAGTATGGCAGAACCTCTCTTTTTCTTTTCTTCAGCCTCTATAATTTGCTGGGTTATTTCCATGACAGTTGATGCATTTTACTTTCTCATCCCTTTTTTGTGGACAGCTATTTGTTGGATGTTTTCCTTCACATTTAACGCACGCAAAATCTCTTTGACAATAGCTTTGCGTATGCCCGAAAGCTTGGCATCGTTTGCATTGGGGTATTGAGTTAGTTTTTCTTCGAAGTGGCTCAATCTTGACAACAATATTCATTATTGATTTAATAGCGTATACCTTTTCAATATTTTCTTGATTGTGAAAGTATAGGATAAAAAGGGGTAATTATCTATTTCTTGTAGTTTGTTCCCCATCATTACCTGTTGTTTTTTCTTTTTTAATTAGGTTTTTGGCTTCCAAAATTTTGTTCATGTTTATCACACGAGAATTGTAGACCTCTGGCGACTACTCTAATTGGTGTAGTAGCCTTATTTTCATATGAGTGCTCATCAGTGATTTCTCTATAGGTGTCAATGTCATCGACATTTATTTTCCAATTGGTATTGCTATATGATGTGAGCCTGCACGTTTTCTTTGTTTTTTGCTCAATTATTCTTTTTAGCTCACCAAATTTGTCTATTCCAGAGATCCAGATCATTATTGGCGGTGGTAATGGTTGTCTTTTCAAGCCAATGGTTATCTTTTCAACCCTTTTCTTATTTGGATTAACTTCTGTATTTGTATGATTTGCCGTCAACATTTCTGGCAGATGTTTCAGGACTTTCTTCTGCCTTTCGTTTCTTTGTTGGTCTTTTGCTTTTTGTCAGATGTCTTTCTGTCTCTAGAGCCAGCTCCTCTTCATCTGTGAGGTATTCTTTTTTTTCATCTTGCTGAATTGGTTGGATTGGTTGGACAGTACGGTCCAAAAGGCTAACTTTAATTTCTAGTTCTTTTATCTGCTTTTGCAAGCTTTTAACAATTTCTTCTAAGCTTTTCCTTGCTTTAAGTTCAGCTTGCCATTCATTGTAATAGCTGTTTGTTTGTAATTTCGTTTGTGAATCTGTTTTATGTTCACTTTCAACTATATTGGTTTCGATTCCAGATTTTCATTTTTGTATATTCGGAATGCTTACAATTATAGCGCTATCTTTGGCAGTAAGTTTTTTTGGCGCGACCATTTTTGGTGGAGTTCTTGGCGTGAGTGAACTCCTTCTGGACTTTGTTGAAGAAGCAATAAATGGTCCCCCCCAGAATCCATGGGACCGACCTCCGAGGAGGGTGGATTTTCCAGTTTGCCTGGTCTGCCACCTGGGGTATTTATATCTGTTGTTTTGTTCACTGCCATATTTTTTTGTTGTAACTGAATCAGTTTTACTAGGTAGTTCAGTAAGTTCTACACACAAACCCCCTACCAGGAGGACCGGGTCATTTGTTTTACTTTTTGCCGTTTTGTTTTTTTGCGAAGTTTTCGTCTCCGCTTTTTGTGGATTTTTAGTCGCCTCTTACGACAGACATACCTACCTCGGGTATATTCTGTCCCCTACCCGAAGGGGTATAAAACAAAGTGAATATTTTTTTGTAAAAAGCTACACAACAAACGGGTGAACAGATTTTGAAATTTTTTTTTATTTATTAGGTTTTTATGAGGAGCAAAAAAACATTTGATTTTGATTGTGGAAGTCCAAGAATTTCAATAATTAGAATTTGAACACAAAAAAAGTGAGCTTCTCCTTCGTCTATTTGAATGGAATTAGTTCCAGTTTTTAGATATCTAAAACAAAAATTTTCTGTTTGCTATCCTTTGCGAAATTCCTTTTTTATCAATTTGTTAATTGACCAAGATTTTCAAATCGAGCTCAGTGGTGATTTCTTTTTAGTTTTCTTTCGAGGTATATGAGGGTTTTTTTTTCATGTAACATTAACATAAATACTCGGAAACGGAACTGAACGGATTTGGTATGCTCAAGTTCTCATGCGTTTAAGGTTTTGCGGAGTGAATTTTTTTTTCCACTTGGGTAGATTCTACATCTACGTATGTATATGAATGTGTCTATATACTACCTCATACTTACAAATAACAATATTTGCATTCCAATTCCAATATCAAATCAACCACTGGCCTGGCCACGGCCACCATAGATGGCGATGGAGTGCGAGTGGAATCGAGAATCGAGATCGAGTGAGATCCCTAATATAATATATAAAAAACAATTGCGGTGGTGGCTCTGTAGGCACATTTCGTGTTTCATCTATCTCATTCTATATATAAGTTATGGGAACGTATAAAATCAAACCATAGTATGCACACCAAAGACCACTGTACCATAAAGTGGATTGCAAAATGATCAGCGAAAATTAAAAGCTGCACCAACCCGTTACCCGAACATGGTTATCACCTAGCAACAGCGATATAGCGTCAACAGTCAACATATAACAAACATATGACAGCAACATATAACAAAAAAAAACAAAGCTGTTAACATGTACTGAAACTAGCAAGAGCAGCACTCGCAACAATAACTGCAGGAGACCACGCTCGATCCGACTTTCTTGATAACAACAAAAACTGAAGAAAGCTCCCATGTTGTTGATAAGATTTCCCCTATGTGCCTTAGTAGTTTAGTTTTTAGTCTTTTTTGGTTAGTGAAGAGGATCACTGGTAAGTGCAAAGTGTGCACATAAGTTTCTCATAGAGAAATATACATATGGAAATGTAAAAATTAAATTAAAGCGAAATAAAATGTGTTACAAAGACTGAGTGTTTCCTTTAATCATTACTGGCGCCCAACTTGCAGTTACGCGAAAGGACAATAAAGGACAATAGTTCGCGTTACGATCTCACAGTACCAACATTTTATATTCTGGCCGGTGCTGCATATAAATTTGCCTAACTAAAGACAAGTGAACAGAAAGCTAATTGCTAAAAAATAACAATTAATACAGAATTAAAGAAGTTACAAATAAAAAGTGAACATACATTGGATTCATAACAAAGCAAATATAGAAATAAATTTTAAGTGACTTTAACATTAAAAAGACGCTGCGTATCATCTTTTAAAACCATCAGAACAGTGATTGGAGAAAATAACGAGCATAATTGGAGAGAAGCGGGTTGAATTTAATATTAGAACATTTAAAAGTAAGCCATCGCTTTATTTATTAGAAATTTAAATTTAGATAAGTTAAGTTGTTGTAATATCATTAGGGTGAGTTAGAGTACTTTTTTTTCATAATTCTGTGTTAGTATTTTTTTTTAAGTTAAGTTGAATTTAACACATATAATATAATATATATTTTATATAACCTCCTTTTAGCTTTGTAAGAAATGGACGCTGCACAGTTAAGCGCAATAGTTAACGCTGCAGTTCAGGCTGCAACACTTCAAACGAGACAAGCGTTCAAAACGACGATCAACGAATTGACGACTAGGCTTAGCGCGTTAAAGACTCCTACGGTTGTTGAGGAATATCCAGCCAGTTAGAATTGAGGCTGGTAAAGTTCGTGAAGAATCTTTAGATTTGGTTAAATCTCTGCCTGAATTTAGTGGTGAACAGGTTCGGTACGTATCATGGCGTCAGGCTGCCTTTGCCGCCTACAAATTATTTGAGGGACACGAGGGAAGTTCGAAGCATTACCAAGCTGTTGCTATAATCAGGAATAAAATCGTCGACTCTGCAGATCAAGCTTTATCATCTTTTAATACTATTCTGAATTTTAAAGCAATTATTGCTAGGTTGGACTTCACTTATGCAGATAAAAGACCCGTTTATCTTATAGAGCAGGAAATGTCCACTTTGCGCCAAGTCAGAATGTCGATCATAGATTTCTATGACGAGATAGAAAAGAAGTTAACCTTAATCATTAACAAAACTCTGATGCTTCATGAGGGCAATAAGACGTTGATTGATTCCCTTTGTCAGAAATACCGTCAAGATGCGTTAAGGGTATTTATTTCAGGTTTGCAAAAGCCAATGTGTGACATTCGTATTTCCTCGAGACCTAGCGATCTGCCAGGTGCACTCGCTCTTGCCCAGGAGCTCGCGGCAAACCAAGAAAGATATGTGTTTCAAAATATGCAAAGACCTATCATGCAGAATCCCAGTAACTCCCAAGGTTTTATGCGGCTCCCAAATCATTCCCAAAGGCCTGTCCTAAATCCTAATCAATTCAAGCCACACTGCGAATCCGACCGTCAAACTCTTCCGAAACTCCAGAGAGTCGATAACCTTAGTCAAAGACTATCGACCCCAAACGCTGTCACTGGAAATCAGTATTTTCCATGCGGATTAAATGATGAACACTATGATGATTTATACAATCGTCACTGTGAGCAAAGCATTTCCGACCAAGGTAATGACGTCGCACAGGAAAATACAGACTGTCAACATCAAGAAGTTTTTGACGAAATCAATTTTTTAGGGGTAAGTCCCTCCAGCCATGCATCGGTCGAACATTGGCAGGAAAGGAAATAAAGCCGGTGCCTCTAAAAATTATATCAGGAATTTAAATACTCTCAAAGCTATCAAGCCGATTGATAAACCATTTTTCGTCAAGTCAATACATGAAACCAACCAGATCACTTCCAAGTGCACTATAAATATTTTTAATAGAAATAAATACTACCTTCTTTTTGCTTCCTAACCTTGAAACTTTTGATGGTAGGTATTATTGGGTTTGATTTTTTAAAAGAAATAAACGCAAAATTAGATTTGGTGAAAGGAACTGTAAGTTACAACGTCAAGAAAAATTATTATATTTTTACTGCAGGAATGTTAACAGCCTGGGAAAAGGAAATATTACCTCTGCCGATTTAGATAAAAGATTTTCGTTAATGATGGCACGGCATTCGAAAGTTTTCGCTGATCCTAATGAGTCGCTTCCATTTAACACAAATGTTGTTGCGACTATATACGAACCACCGATTGTGATCCCGTCTATTGAAAGGCTTATCCCTATCCTATGTCAGCAGCGGAGTTTGTTAATAATGAAATTGTTGAGCTACTTCGTAATGGAATTATAAGACCATCACGATCTCCCTATAACAACCCTATATGGGTTGTTGACAAAAAAGGGGTTGATGGCACAGGTAAACCGAAAATGCGTCTTGTAATAGATTTTCGGAAGCTGAATAATCACACTATAAGCGATAAATACCTAATTCCAAATACCGCAGTTATTCTTTCCAATCATGGAAAAGCCTTATATTTCTCAACATTGGACCTGAAATCAGGATTTCACCAAATTAAGCTCTCTGAGAGCGATCGAGAAAAAACTTAATTTTCCATTAATAACGGCAAATACGAGTTTTGCAGACTTCCGTTTGGGTTAAAAAACGCCCCCAGCATTTTTCAATAGACGACGTGCTTAGGAGAGAAATAGGCAAATGCTGTCATGTTTATATTGATGACGTCATCATATTTTCTAAATCTAAAGAAGAGCACCTTGAGGATTTCTTTAAAGAAGAGGTAGAATTTCTCGGCTTTGTAGTATCCAAGAAGGGAATAATGACTTGCCGAAGTAAGGTTAAGGACATAGTAGGTTACGAGGTTCCCAAGACACTCCGAAGCTTACTGTCCTTTCTCGGATTGTCTGGATACTACCGACGATTTATTAGAGACTACGCTCGAATTGCGAAGCCCCTTACCCAATATTTGCGAGGCGAAAATGGTAATGTGGGAACAAATCGTTCAAAAAATGTCATAATAGAATTAGACGTCGAAGCTATTGATGCCTTTAATAGAATAAAAAGAATTCTAGCTTCAGAGGATGTCTTGCTATTGCATCCGGACTACGAAAAGCCTTTTGATTTGACAACTGACGCCTCGTCACATGCGCTCGGTGCTGTTCTTTCTCAGGATGGGAGACCAATCACGATGATTTCGCGTACATTATCTTCTACCGAAGAAAGTTACGCTACTAATGAGCGCGAGCTACTTGCAATAGTGTGTTCATTACAAAAGCTGCGTAACTATCTATATGGCGTGAATCGTCTGAACATCTTTACAGACCACCAACCACTAACTTTTGCAATTTCCGACAAAAACCCGAACGCAAAAATTAAGCGGTGGAGGGCCTTTGTAGAAGATTTTTCTCCAACTTTTTTTTATAAGCCAGGCAAAGAGAAATTTGTAGCTGACGCTTTTTCCAGACAGCACTTAAATGCCCTGGAGCACTCGGAAGACTCCAACTCTTTTACGGCCAATTGTGAATCCTTCTTAACGCAAACAATACGCAGCATCCAAAATCCATTAAATTGCTTTCGAAACCAAATAATTCTTGATAAAGGACTAGAAGTGATTAAAAAAACTAAAATAATTTTTAAGTCTCAAATAAGACATAAATACAATAACATACGATAGCCTGGAAAATCTCTTCCCAGTTTTCATAGAAATAATCAATCACAACCTTGCTAATGCAATTTATTGTGATCTTCCTGTTTTGGCACAGATTCAAGTCTTGTTTCCCTCAGTAAAATTTGTTCATACATTAAATGTAGTGACTGACATTTTTAACCCAACTGACCAAATCGAAATTCTTTTAACCGAACATAATCGCGCAAATCGATCTGTCCACGAAAATACGAAACAAATCTTAAAGGATTATTACTTTCCTGAAATTCGAACGAGGTTAAAGGAAATAGTACCTATCGAACTGTAGAATTTGCCATGAGGCGAAATATCAAATGCATCCCCCGAAACCCGAGATAGGTGAAACCCCCATACCAAACCACACAGAGGAAATACTTCACATAGACATATATTCAACGGCCGGAAAGTATTTTCTTACTTGTCTTGAATAAACTGAAACCAATAAAATCAAGATCAATAATTGACATAAAGGAACCACTTAACCTTTTTAAAAACACTAAAACAATAGTTTGTGATAATGAGCGTTCTTTTGTCTCGGAAACCATAACATCCGTGCTTAGGGATCACTTTAAGATAAACATGTTTAATACACCACCCTTTCACAGCGAAACAAATGGGCAGGTTGAAAGGTTTCATAGCACTCTATCCGAGATAGCGAGGTGTACGAGACTAGAGCAAAACATCAATGATACTGCTGAGCTCCTTTTACTTGCAACATTCAAGTACAATAGGACGATTCACTCAGTGACAAATTATAGACCAATCGATGTAATACATTCAATCCCGGATATTTTAGGAGACAAAATTAAGGAAAAGATAGCCAACACCCAGAAAATGGATCTAAATTACCACAATAGGAAAAGACAGACGAAGACATATAAACCAGGGAAGAAAGTTTTTGTACGAACAAATAGACGTATCGGAAACAAGTTTAGGAAGCTTTTCGTCGAAAGGTTTATCCAAAAAGACCTAGGGACTACGGTTTTAATAGATAACAAGAAGGTTCATAAAATCAATGTAAGGTAATTCAAAATTGTCCATTGTAGATTTACTACACAAATTGTATCTTACAATACTTAATTTAGGAAAATGTTTAATTTATAAAAAACCTTTTACTCAGGAAAATATTTGGAATATTTGGAATAATAATATAGATTAATTGAATTTTTTTTTGGATACAAAATATTTTGCGAATTGGAATACAATGTTAATTATTGCTTATATTAATAATATAGCATAGTAGGTAATTTGATGTTAAAGCATTATTACAGAAGTATTATCGTTATTCTATTTTTTTTTCTCTTGTTGTTCGTTAATGAATAAAATTATACTTATCTATAAGGTAGCATTAAGAAACCAGAAAGCATTTAGTCGCAGGATTATAGAAAGCATTACACTTTATATTAATCTTTAGAATGTAAGCCGAGGACGACTTCGCTTAAAAGGGGGAATAGTTATGGGAACGTATAAAATCAAACCATAGTATGCATATCAAAGACCACTGTACCATAAAGTGGATTGCAAAATTATCAGCGAAAATTAAAAGCTGCACCAACCCGTTGCCCGAACATGATTATCACCTAGCATTACATTTAAGAATATGTAATGTGGCATGTGGCATATGTGACGTGGCCGTACGCTCAAGTAGTGCAGGATACTGAACACTGAAATACCGTGTTCACAATTCGCAACTACTGATATTTATTTTTCTATAGCACCTATATCGAAAGTGAAGTAAAAAAACTTATCCGAACGGAGATACTTACTACATCAGAGCACGATTTTTCAAAACAAAGCTAAAAACGATCATGGGTTTCATCGTTAAGCACAATGTTCTTGGACAATCGCGTTTCTGGATGTATGTACTCGGTCAAATGGCAGAAGCGAAAATTTCAAATTGCCCACATTCTTCTTTGGTTGATTTGGTTGATTAAGAAAATCTGACCGGACCAACTCTATTCAATCATTAGCGCGGAAAAAAGCAGACCTTTCAATTCTATGCAATAATTCCAAGGGAGTTTCATTCGTTCAATAGGGATGTTAATAATTTAATCAATTTTAAGCGATACGAAGTTCGCCGGGTCAGATAGTACTACATAAAAATCTTTTTACGCTTGAATATATAACACTAAATATCAGTTATGTTCAGAGTTCAGTTTTCGTGACACTGTGGAGCAATGGTCGAAGAACTGACAGCTGTGTCCACCATTTACTAGCTTTCACCACCTAAAACAAACACACGTTCCCTGCATTCATACCTCATAAGACAAGCTGTCTGATAATTGTTACTGTCATAAAAATATCTCCTCCAGATGCCAAATCTAATCTGATTTCTGCGACCGTACGACGATGAATCTAATTTCCGTATAATCACGAAAACGTGCATTCGCCATTAGTGGGGAGCACCACAGACTTCCCATCAAAACTGGAGTTCAAATATATTCTCGTTCATCCGCACTCGGTCACATTTAAGTCCAACCGCCCCATCCACTAATTGAGAGAGTCGAAGTTTTAGGGCTCTCTTAGCATGAAAGCCGTGAGAGTTTATGTTGTGACACGTTCCACTTCCACGACCCCGAACACAATGCGGTTTGTAAGTACTTTTGGAATTTCGAGGAGATAATTCCATCGCACAGTCATCCAGTTTGGTCGGTATATCTTTCGTCCCTGTTACCATCATTAAAAAGTACTTTTCTATATCCCCCACCCCAGCCAGTGACACCGCAATTAATCTAGAAGCGGCTAAACCCTTCAGTAGTCCCATGGTATCCCATAAACAACCATCAGTAACCGTCACCAGAATGATGTAGAAAATAAAAATCATCCAGACAATCCACAGCTTGTACATAGGAGCGAAGTCTTTAACTTTTGCACTGTGTAACCACAAAAACATTAGAGAAGTGGTTCCTGGTTTTGCCGGGTCCTATCCCCTATACTCTTCTCGTTGTGTGTGTGTGTGTGTGTATAATAATGAGGAAACAGAGAGTAGAGTTGATTAATTCGACGAATGCGTGCCAGTGGTTTGTTGTGGTTAGAACGCAATGATTGCAGAAGAAAACTGCTGATTTATACGAACGAATGTATAAATGTGTCGGCCGGAATATACCTAGATTGTCCTTAAAGAGGAGTAACATCACGTGCTTTGAGCTGGTTTTTAATTAAGAAAAGTGGTTAGAATGCCAGAAAGTATAGATAAAAGCTAAAGAGTTATGGAAACTGTTGCTACGAGAAGGTAAGAAATGAATACTAACGACGGTGCAGAAATTCAGTTCTGGTTTTAATAATACAACTGGGAAGAGGCTTACGAAGAAAACATTTGACTGCTTCAGAGAATGGCAACTTGTTGCCCTTAATTAAGGAGGTTTACATTTGCAAAGTAATGAATGGATTGGCTTATTGACTTTGATCTTTATTGGTTGGGTCTGAGTTAGGGCGGGAGGGAATGAACGCTATCTCTGTGTTGGTCGGACTTTCATAGGTAGCGTTTTAGGTACGTCTGAGTCTTCTTACAAGGAGAAGAAACGCGCATCTAATACTCGTCATATGAACACTAGTCAGACTGACAACCCTCTACAAGAGACCTATGTGCTGTAGAGCTAATGAAGTCAGCATGAGCGTTAAATATCCAAGACATGAAGTGGTGAAAAGCGGAGTTGTGGCTTTTGCCACTGACAGACAGAGAGTTGTAGTTTGCTTTATCATGTGAATTTAGCATCAGGAAAGATCTCAACGCAACCTATTTACGCTATTACCCACTCTTGGACAAATAATCCGCTTACATTTCACCTTGGAACACAAAACATTTTCGAAATATTTGCGTTGTGACTTGCTTTAGGAGATTCATAAGCTTATAAACCTTTGTCGAAGTGGGAAAGGATACAAGCAATCATCACCGTAATAGCCGTGCCATGTATGTACACCTCTATCTGAAAGACGGATGTTTGTCTCATGAGTGAAAGCGAGGTGTGTTTTTTCTGTTTTGTGAACCTTCTTCTTCATCTCTAATTCCGTCAGAAACCATCCCTGAATATAGGAGAAACAGCGAATGTGTTCGGTGCCTTGGAAATATTCAACATACCATGCACCATACAAATGAAGACCGTGTACTTACAAAAAACCTTTTATCAAAAGATGCTATGTTTACAATGGGGAAGTTCAAGTATCTAGATTAGAAAGTCTGACAGCTCTCTGACTAGATGTATCTCGGGTTTTGATTGGTCGACAACCGTCATGTGAACAGCTGTTTCAGTTGACGTTAATGGAGGGGTAGCCGAAAAGAAATTCGTGACTGAGTACTAAGTTGACAGTTCTCATATATGGCTGACGAAGATAAAGTGGCGTTCTCGACCAATCTAGTTTTTGCGTTCTGGTTAAATCTCATCCAGACCAATCTAGTCGACTTAAAATAACTAGATTCTTGAATGTGCCCATTATTTAAACCGATAAAGACTGCAGTTGCCACGTCATTCATAAACTAAGTATTAAATATTTCCCCCTCCATTTATGCCAATTCCACTCCCATGCATTCCAATATTCAATGGTGCCTTTCAGAGACAATATAAAGGGTGATTTTTTAGCTGGTTTGGTTTTGGCAACACTGGTTTTGACAGCTGACGTGTGTTTAGTACCTTGTGTCACTGTCAAACAGCTTCAGTTTGGTTTGCAATTTAACCAGGGATCGTCTTACAAATGAACAACGCTTGCAAATTATTGAATTTTACTATCAAAATTCGTGCTCGGTTCGAAATGTTCATCGCGCGCTGCTTCCATTTTATGATCGGCATTCTCGACCTTCTGAGCAGTCTATTCGGAAGATTGTGACCAAATTTCGCACCAAATTTACTTTGTTGGACATTAAACCACCAACACGTTTACGTACTGTGCGTAGTGAAGAAAATATTGCGGCCGTATCAGCTAGTGTGACAGAAGACCGCGAAATGTCGATTCGGCGCCGTTCCCAGCAGTTAGGCCTTTGTTACAGCACTACGTGGAAAATTTTGCGGAAGGATTTGGGCGTAAAGCCTTTTAAGATACAGCTGGTGCAAGAACTAAGGCCAGCCGACCTACCACAACGCCGAGTTTTTGGTGAATGGGCTCTTGGAAAGCTGGCCGAGGATCCGCTTTTTTATCGAAAAATTGTGTTCAGCGATGAGGCTCATTTTTGGTTGAATGGGTACGTAAATAAGCAAAATTGCCGCATTTGGAGTGAAGATCAGCCAGAAGCATTGCAACAGCTACCAATGCATCCCGAAAAAGCCACTGTTTGGTGCGGTTTATGGGCCGGCGGCATTATTGGGCCATATTTCTTCAAAGATGATGCGAATCGCAGCGTTACTGTCAATGGTGAACGCTACCGAGCGATGATAACAAACTTTTTTTTGCCCGAAATGGAATTTCTTGACTTGCATGATATGTGGTTTCAACAAGACGGTGCCACATGCCACACAGCACGCGAAACAATGGCGCAATTGCGAGGCGAGTTTGGTGAACAGTTAATTTCACGTTTCGGGCCGGTCAATTGGCCGCCTAGATCGTGCGATTTGACACCATTAGATTATTTTTTGTGGGGGTATGCCAAGGCTAATGTGTATAGGGACAAGCCCGCTTCGATTGACGCACTGGAAGCCAACATCCATGCATTCATTCGTGAGATACCGGCCGATATGTGTGAAAGAGTATGCCAAAATTGGACTCAGCGGATGGGCTACCTGAGACGCAGCCGCGGTCAACATTTGCATGAAATTATCTTTAAACATTAAATTGCAAGGTTCAAACTATCGATTCAAATAAATATTTCATTAATTTTTTCGAATTTTTTGTGTTTTTTTTTTAAAAAAAGTTCTAAACCTCTTAAAAAATCACCCTTTACCAACACAGTCTAAGAAATATACATATTTATGAGTATTGAGTACCCTCAGACTGCCAAATAGGTAGTTATAGGTACTTAAATGCGTCTTGTTCATATATTTTTAATTCTTTTTTTTTTACGGTCAGTCGGGTTTTTTTTTGTTTTTTAAATTAACTTTTTTTTATTTTTATCTTTTTAGCCTACGACACTCCGGGGAAGAATACGAATGTTATGATACCTCACTCTTCAAAGTCGGTCAAGCTGTTTAGGCTACAGGGCGTCCCGTAGGAACGTACATAGGATAAGCGCGAAACGTATAACCCTCCCTGTGTCCAGTCGGGTAAAAAGAAGACAACGACAACTATATTTTAGGACTTTGTTCTGAAAGTTTATTATTTTTACTTATTGGCTAAGATTTGCTTATTAAATCTTGAAATCTGAATTCACTTACCTCCCTTTTTGGACACATCCTCGAAGTTCTGCAACGCAAATTCAAAAGCCTTCTCACATTAAAAAAATTTTGGATTCTTGAAAATCGTGCCTCTGTATTTAGTCTTTAATTTACTTTTTGCTTTTAAATACATAATTTGAAAACAAAAATTGGGGCTTTTTTAGAAAATAGCTAAATCTAAGGGTTTTTCAGATTTGTCTAGGGGGAAGTATTTCAACCGTCTGGCAACGCTGCTTAGCAGTCATCCTACATCTACCTTTTTGTGAGAGCATCAAAATATCAGGAATCTGACAAAAAAATAATAATAAACTTTTGGTGAAATTTTATCAAGACATCTAAATTTCACCATGAATTATCAACACACTGATTGTTCATAAGAAAGATTTTCATTTCGAATAATATAATTCTACTTTTAAAAGTAAGATATTTTCAAAAGCAAATCGAGGGAGTTTGATTTCGGTGAAAAGGGAAAAATGACCACGCTTCGTGGGAAAAATAAAGAGAGACTGCTACACACTGACTGAGAGGTTTTTTGTGTTTTTCTTTCAAGTGATGGATGCGTTGCCAGAGCTTAGATTCGTTGTTCTATTTCACCACGAAAACGTGTATTTTACAAAATGGTTTAAGGCTTATGCTATCAACATAATAAAGGAATAAACTGCAAAATATTCACTCGTGGAAATAATATAATAATAAGACATTTTTGTTCCTACAATTATTGTGTCTGTTCTCGTTTCTCATTTCACCGGCGAATGTCCACAGAAAAACGATAGGTTTCAGGGGAGATATGTGAACATTTCTGAGTGGGTATGATTTTTGAGCTATAATCTTTTCATAAAGATTCAATTATTTGAATTAGGTATTTAAACTTTTTCAATGTTACCACAGAATGAATTATCCAAGTCCACATGGAAATCATAAACAAAGTATGAAATAGACTGACAGCTTTCAATTATACTGTCTGTGAATACGTGTGAACCAGCAAACAGAAATAAAATCTAAATGTCGGGAAGTGTAATAAACTACTGACACTCAGCAGTGTTCCTGCATTGTGGTATCTCTACCTTTTTGTGGAAATTTCAATTTTTGAAAAACTATCTGTGCGTAAAATGAAAAAATTTCAAAATTGTTGGAATATCAATAATCTGGCAGAGAAACATTCAAACTACTTTTCACCATGAATATCAACGCACTAAGAAGGAGATTTGCCTAAGCAACAATACAAATTTTACTTTTAAAAGTATCTTTAGTGAAGAGGGAAAAATGAACGCGCTTCGTGTGAAAAATAAAGCGATAGGGCTGAGAACACTGACTATCAACTCCTACTCTCACCTCCACGTGGTGACTGGTGGGTGCCTAGTACCTCGATTGGAGATTGGTGGCAGCGGACGAGAGAGGGGGGAGGAGTGTGTTTTTCTCACTAAGTCACCTCTTCTGGTACCAGACGGCAGCGGAGGAGTTCCCTAGATGGAACCAACGGTGGCGTCTACAGTTCCAGTCAGGCCGAACTAATTAGTGTAATGCCTATAAAGCTGCTCTGACATATTCGGATACCAGGTCTATAGGGATTTCCAATACCGAGCCAGGGTGTTGGAGAAGAGTTGGTGGCGGATGAGCCCTTAATGGGCCAACGGCAGCGCTCACATCCCAAAGTGGGTTACTGGCACCGGAATAACCGGCCTGCTGTCCTAAGGTCAAGGGCCTGGCCCTCCAGGTTGGGGGTTGTGCCGTCGGGGTAACTTCCCGACCATGTAAAAAAACAGTAGTTATGAGAGAGACACGAGGAGCCTCGGATAACGATTTCCCTCAAACGGCAACCAGACCCGGAACGTCAACGGACAACGATTTAAGAGTATCTACACTCCAGGTGCTACTCAAAAACTTGAGTCTGTACTCACGCGGTACAAGGCAGATATTACCGCGATCCAGGAGATACGATGGATAGGATCAGGTATGATGAAAAGGAAAAATTGCGATATTTATTACAGCTGCCATAAAAGATTGCATGTATTAGGATGCGGATTCGTCGTGGGAAATCGGCTTAGGACAAAAGTTATTGACTTTAAGCAGATAAGTGATCGCCTAGCTGTGATCCGCATCAAAGCTATACTTTCCAAAACATAAGCCTAATATGTGCACACGCCCCTACCGACGAGGCTGAAGACCCTATTAAGGAGGAGTTTTATGACCTAGTGGATGGAGCCTACGGAGCCTGTCCGGAGTACGATGTCAAAGTTGTGCTCGGGGATTTCAATGCTAAAGTCAGAAAGGAAAACATCTTTGGCGGGTTAGTTGGCAAGCACAGAATCCACGAAACGACCACAGACATCGGTTACCGACTAACTGACTTCGCGGCAGCTCGTAATACGGTGATAAGTAGCACTAGGTTTCCAAGGCTAAGGATCCACACAGCAACCTGGCGTAGGCACGCATCCAACATCCTCAACGTGCAAACATTCCGCGGGGCAAACGTCGACTCTGACAATTTTCTTGTTGCGGCTAAGTTCAGAGCTCGACTATCCAACGAGAAGAAGCTGCGTTCCGCCCAGAAGAAGAAATTCGACGTTGGACGCCTTAGCACACCTGGAGTAGCCAGAGTCTACAAAGAGCTCCTGAGTGAGAAACTCTCCGCAGTGTATTCACCTACCACAGATTCCAACATCCAGTGGTCCCAGTATCGCGACATCATCAAAGAGGTAGCCGAAACCACCTCAGGGTACCAGCCACCCCAGAGAAAGAGCCCGTGGTATGATGATGAATGCGTACGCCGGAAAAAGGTGACAGAAGATGCACATATGAAGACGCTGCAGCGCAAAACAAGGGCAGCGAGGGAAGAGTATCGAGCCAGGAGGAGGGAAGAGAAGAAAATCCTGCGTAGAAAAAAGAGGGCCTACGCAGCCTCCCAGCTCAAGGAGATCGAAGAGTCCTGCGATCGAAACAACATCCGGAAGTTTTATAAGAAAGCAATGCAACTGGCTGCTGGCTTCAAGACCGGAACGCAGGCTCTTCGAAACAGTGAAGGAAACCTAGTCACCGAAGCGCAGGGAATTGTAGATGTGTTTAAGCAGCACTTCCAGCTGCTGCTAAATGGGCATCATGTAGAGAGAGTGATAGGGCATCAATGAAGAACCAGTACCACCACCCAGTATAGAAGAAGTTGACTTAGCAATAAAAAAGCTAAAGAACAACAAGGCCGCCGGCTCTGATGGTTTACCAGCGGAGCTCTTCAAATACGGTGGTGATGTTTTGGTAGGGCGCATGCACCAAATCATCAACCAATTATGGGTGGAAGAAAGCATGCCCGATGACTGGACTATCAGCTCCATATGCCCCATCTACAAAAAAGGCGATCCTATGTCTTGCAAGAACTATCGAGGCATATCCCTGCTTAATGTCGCATACAAGATCCTATCCAACGTACTGTGTGAACGTCTCAAACCGTTCTGCAACACACTAATCGGCACGTACCAGTGTGGCTTCCGGCCCGGCAGATCGAGTATAGATCAAATTTTCACACTGAGGCAAATCCTGGAAAAGACCAATTTTTTTTTTTTTGTGTTGGGAATTCGCTGGAAGTAAAAAATCATCGAAAGACATTGCAGAGCTATACGCGAGGTATGCTTCTGCAATAGTGATGGACTTTAACTCATCTAAAAAAAACTCCCAGGGGACTGACATTCGCCATCCCGAATAGGATTACACCTAGTCGTACGACTAATCAGCAATTTATTTTTGAATTATTCAATGAATTTAAAGAGATAAATCCGCCGTTTGTCGGATTTTTAAATTTGTTTTGTTTGAAATCAATACCTAATTTCTTAGCCCTAGCCAAATCTTACAGATCAAGAGGTTTTATCCGTCTCAATCTCCTGATTACATTGTCATTATTTAAAAGTTCTGTTATTTCTGTGTTTACGTGGTTGAGAAGCCGATTTCTATGCCTCCGAGCAACCTTCTTAACCTCATCTTCAACCATTTCAACATTTAGATCTCTATGCAGATCGGCGTTGCGTATGTACCAAGGTGCATTAACTATGTTCCTTAGTACTTTATTTTGGAAAACCTGTATTTTTTGTAAGTTTGTTTGGCATGTGCATGCCCATGCCCACAATTGGAGCCCGTAGGTCCATACTGGTTTTAGAACTTGCTTGTATAGCAATAACTTATTGTAGTTGGACAGGAATGAGTATCTCCCAATAAGCCAATACATTTTACTGTATCGCATGTTCAACTCATCTTTTTTTTTTCAACGTGCGCTTTCCAACGCAGTTTAGCGTCTAGAGTCATGCCTAGATATTTAGCTGTGTTAGAAAATTCTACTACATTATTGTTAATGTAGACTGGAATGTGTGGTACGTTTTTATACGTAAAATTAATATGGACTGACTTAAGGTCATTTAATCTAATCTGCCATTTCTTAGTCCATTCTGAAATATTGTTTATTGCCGTCTGAAGCTTTTTTGTTGCTATTTCGACAGTTGCTCCCTCAACAAGGACGGCTGTGTCATCTGCAAAAGTACCACCATAGCTGGTTTCTTCACTTTCAGGCAAATCGCTAGTGAAGAGTAGGTATAAAACTGGACGTAACACACTGCCTTGCGGTACGCCAGCTTTAATCTCTCTTAATGTTGAGCACTCTGTATCTTGCTTAATTCTGAAGAATCGATCTGATATATAAGACTCCAGAATGGTTGAATACTACTTCGGCAGTTGCTTTTGTAGTTTGTGTATGAGTCCTTTGTGCCAGACTTTATCGAAAGCTTGTGCTATATCAAGAAATACTGTAGAGCACACATTTTTCTCTTCAAATGCTTTTTCGATTTTATCTGTGATTCTATGCACCTGATCAATTGTAGAGTGCTTGTTTCTAAACCCAAATTGATGATTTGGAAGTAGCGATTTTTCATCAATAATTTTTTGCAGACGTTTTGCCAGCATTTTTTCGAATAGCTTGGACAACATTGGTAGTATCGATATTGGGCGATATGAGGTTACTTCGCAAGGTGGTTTACCTAATTTTGGTATCATTATTACCTCCACGACCTTCCACATGCTTGGCACATATCTTAATTTAAATGCAGCATTTATAATCTGCGCTAGTGTTTTTAAACCTTTTCGAGGAAATTGTTTTAAAATGTCCCCTGTGATTAAATCGAACCCTGGGGCTTTTTTTATGTTTATGCCTTCTTTGATTTCTTTGGCAAAGTTCTTTAGCTGTTACCGGCCGAATAGGTCTGTCTTCTTCGCACGTTTCTTCGTTTCCTTGATAATCTTTATCTTCATAAGGTTTGAAAACGTTCTCAAGGTACTCTGCAAAAATATTTTCTTTTTCTTCTATGCTTTTTGCCCAGTTACCTTCTCTGGTTTTTACTGGCGGAATGTGAGCTATTGGCCTGTTGATTTTCTTTGTTGCCTTCCAGAGCGAGTAGTCGGTACTAGCATCATTTGTAAGACTGGTAGGATACGTTTTTAAAGACTCGTTATTAAATTCTCTTATAGATTTTCTGAGCTTATTATTTAAGTTGTTCAGTGTGGTTTTGTCGCTTGGCGTCCTTGTCTGTTGCCAGCGCTTTCTAGCTTCCCTCTTTTCTGTAATAATTTCACATAATTCACGAGGATAAGAGTTTTGTTTAATCTTGTTTGTTCTTTGGGGAGTTGCCGCCCATGCAGCTTTTTGTATATCCAGTGTAAATATTTGCACTGCTTCTTCTAGTTGATCTTCTGTTTGAATAGCTGACGATAGTTGGCTACATTCTTCCAACTTTTGCCTAAAGTGGTTCCAATCAGTCAGTCTATTAACTAGTTTAGGGCTATGTTCTTTTATTATTATTCTATCGCTAAGTGTAAGAAGTATTGAGGAATGATCTGATTGAAAATCAGGGCCTTCTTCTATATTTATTTTATTTGAAGATATATTTTTGGATATACAGAAGTTTACAAGATCTGGGGTTTTATTTCTATCTGTAGGCCAGTAGGTAGGTTTCCCCGTTGAGTGATATTTGCCGCCGACTTCTTTAATAGTTTCATATAATTCTCTGCCTCTAGTATTTGTTAATCTATTTCCCCAATATTTATTCTTGGCATTAAAATCCCCTCCCGCAATTAATCGATTGTGAAATATGCGGAAAAGACTTTTAAAATCATTTTTCTTTAGTCTATAGCTAGGAGAGCAGTATACTGCTGCAACAGATATTTGCCCACTACTCGTTTCTACACTTATGGAAATTCCTTGGATGGCACATGATTGGAATTTTGTTTCTATATGGTGTTTTATTGTATTATTTATTAACACTGCAGCCCCACCTTTTGCACAGTTATGAGGATGTGGGGAGTGATATAATTCATACCCTTGCAGTTTAAAATTAGTTATCAATTTAAAGTGTGTCTCTGAAATGAGACATATATCTATCTGGTGTATGTCAAGAGCCACTTTCATCTCGTCCTTGCGACTCTCGATGCCATTAGCATTTCATTCAAGAATTTTTATTCTATTCATCGTGTTTGTCTTTTTGGCACAGCTTTTTTGTTGCTGTTCTGTCTCTCTAACATATATTCTATCTAATATCGTTTTATTCGATTTTTCCATGGAACCAATCCTGTTTAGGATTTGTTTCATGAGGTTTTCCATTCCAGTGTTTGGCTCTACTTTGCGTCTTATCGTTTTATCTGCTTGGTTATTTATTGATGCTGCCTCAGCATATGTCATTTTTGGACCCGCTGTATTTTGTTTCGGGACCTTTTAGATTATCTTTTCGTCTTTAGGCTTTTCTTTCTGTGGGCTCTTTTGTAAGTCCTTTTTGACTTTTTGCTCTTCCTTATTTGAGCTTTTTTTTGTTTCTTTAGCTTTTTGACCCTTGCAAGTTGGATTTCTTTTGCAACTAAACAACCTCTGTAGCTAGCAGGATGGTTTTCATTGCAGTTTACACATTTAGAGTGTTCATTTTCTTTCTTCCTACATTCCTTGGTGTGGTGACTTCCTGAACACTTCACACATCTTGGATTTGAGCTGCAGTATCTATGTGTATGCCCATATCTTTGACAATTTTTGCATTGGGCTACTTGTTTCGATTTACGTAGCTTTAATTTTATTTTCCTCCAATACTTTGGCCAAGCTTTCATACTTATTTACTTGCAGCGCTATAATTGGTGGGGTCTTGGTTGGATTTTGTGTTTTATTTTCTTCGTCTGAAGCATACACAGTGACTGTGCAGCTTTCTTTTGTTGGTGAGACTTTTGGGGATGCACTCATTTTGCGTTTTTTATTTTTATTCCCCTTGTGACGATGTCCTTCTGTCTTTTTTCTAAGTTCCTCTTCGTCAGTCGAGAACTCGACAGGTTGGACATTCACTTCTTTTTGGTTTTTGAATTCTTTCTCCAACAATTGCAACTCTTGCTTAAGATTATTTATTTCCTTTAGCAGTGTCTCATTTAGTTGCTTATACCCATCTCTTTCTTCACAGGCTTCTAGATATTTAGCCTTCAGTATTTTACAACTTTCTTCTTTTTTAGATGGGGGTGTTCTCTCTACCCTTTTACTTCTCCCAAACGGGTCGCTGCTTAGCAATAAATGGCCCCCCCAGAATCCATGGAACCGACCTCCGAAGAGAGTGGATTTACCAGTGTAACTGGCATACCACCTGGGGTATTACTATCTTTTGTTTTGTTCATTGCATTTACAAAGCAATTCATTTTAACTTTTGTGAAAAGTTTAAACTTTTTGAAGCATAGCCGCTCCTAACATGGAGAACAGACGCTGACCAGGGAGCCGCCCAATATGGGTCAGACGCTTCTGGGTTTAAATGACTAGGGTCCGTGGGATCGTTACGCCCGTTACTTCTCTCTCTCTCTCCAGATAAGAGAAGTACCCTTGCGGGTGAAAAGACAAATGAATTTCAAGTCGAGACTCACCACTTTCATCGACTTTAAAGCCGCATATGATAGCATTCATCGCCAGGAGCTTTATGTGGCGATGGCCGAATTCGGGATCCCGGCAAAACTGATCCAGCTATGTAGCGTGACGCTGGAGAACACACGCTGCAACGTGCAATTTGGAAGTAGTTCCTCCGAACTATTATAAACATGCACCGGATTTCGGCAAGGAGACGCACTATCATGTGACTTCTTCAATCTCGTGTTAGAGCAGATAGTGCGCAGGGCAGGTGTCAACACGGAAGGCACTATCTTCAACAGATCCGTCCAGCTACTAGGGTATGCAGACGATCGGTCGCTCCCAGCGTGCCGTGAAAGAGGCTTTTACGGCGATTGAAGAACAGGCTAAATTCGTTGGTCTTGTAGTAAATGAGGACAAGACTAAGTACATGCTATCAACAAACAAACAAGCATCTGCAGAGACTCTTCACGGGTCGGGAGCCCGTTAAGTAAGTAAGTGAGAACACTGACCGAGAGTTAGTGTATTTGGTGAGTTTCTGTCAGCTGATTGATGTGTTCTGAGAGTTTAAATTCGTTATTTTATTTCACCGCGAAAACATGTATTCTACAAAATCCTATTATTTGCAACATAGCCACCCCATTCGAGAATGAAATGAGAATCCACGTTAAGCTACATGGCATCCGGTTTAAATCGGAAGTGTAGGCTGGTGTTTTTCGATGCGTGAGCCCCCTTTGATTAACATGGCACAAATACATGAATTCAAAGTGGGTTACATCCAAAGTCAAATTAAGCTTGTTGGAAATCCCTCTTTTTTGGCTGAAGCTGTCAGTCTATTTAGTACTTACTTTATGATGGAAATAGACAAACAATTTGATTTTATCTATAGATCTCAACCTCTGTATTGGCAAGCGCTCTCAGATCAGTTATATTTTGAGGCTTTGGCAGGTGTTCAATAGTGAAACGCATGAGTTGTATTTTTTTATTTTTCCTTTCCTTCTTTAAGAAAAGCTCACTTTCCACTTTCCTTCCTTTAGGGCTTGGCATTATACGTGTTTAGTTAGTACATAAACACCTTGCCCTGAGGTTGTTTTTGAAAAATTTCCAATCTCACAACAGTGCACATAACATCAACTGTTACGTACCTACTGCTCCCCTTGACGAACTTTTAATCACACACTCACCTGCAGTCAACTACCACCTCTATACGAGTACTCGTATCTGGTGTATAGGTGCCAAGTGAAAAACTTGACACCGCAATTATATTGACATTATATGATTCATAGTGTGAAGGATAAACTTGTAGGTGCCATCACACTATGCCTGCAGCATTTTTTTCTGTATGATGCAGCAACACACACATGGTGGAATTTTAGAGAGAAAAATTCAAAATAAAACATCATCCTTGCGAAATAGTCGGATTGAGGTGTGGGTTTACAATACTCAGCTGAATTACTTCTGCCTTTCGAGGTTCTAACAAGGATGAAGTTTGTTATTGTTAGTTTTGTGTAATTGGATTGTAGTGGGTGTCGGAGTTTCGCACACGATGTGTTATCGTTACAATGGAATAATTTGAATGGATGCAGTTGAGGTATACAGTTGGATCTTGTGCTAATAGGGTAGCAGCAGTTGAATGTAGCATGCAGAATGTTTGGTGGACGAATTTGCTTTATCTTTGCTTCTTCTTTAAATGAATTTGGTTCAAAAAATCAACATATAGGTAGACGACATATATGTAGTTCCAGTAGACGCCACGACGAACATTCAGCAGAAACGATTTGAGGGTATGATTGTGCGTTGGCCTTTTTCTTGTCGGGTTTCCTGAATTTGCAGGCTTAAGAAAATGAGCCGCAATCAACCGATGACCTTAAGGCCAAAATAATCAATGTCATCGCACAAAATCAGTCGAATTCGTTAAAAATTGGATCCCTCGGATCAGTGCCACCGATGTTTCATACAAAATGACATACATGGGCCTTTTTAAATAAAAAAAAATCGCTTAATTTTTTTCCCATTTCAACATCGACCCTTATAAAAAGAACCCTTTATAATCTTTGCCGAATTCATTTCCCAAATTTTTAGATATTTCCCTTGTAAAAAAGCCGTCAAGCAACCTTCTGGCATCTAGGGAACACCCACAACGGAAGTTGAAAGCAAATTAAAATCCAAAAGTGGGAAAGTAGAACGTCAAAAACAACTGTAGTCGACAGGTCTGACTATGAAATTGTGTCCCCACAACTCAAGTAAAGGAAAATTGCGTTCAAAAGTCGTTTGCTGTATATGAATGTGTCCTTCAAGGTGATGTTGTCGGCAACAGTCCACACCTGGCCGAAGTTTTATGTTTTGGTACCAACATTAAGAATTGTTGGCGCAACAAGTCCATTCGGGACTACAGCATCCAACTTTCAACTTCGTTTGTGTGCAGAATTGAAAGATAGAGCATACGAGTATACCTCCTCATTAATTATCCTTAATTAGTAACCCTAACTGAAAGCAACCGGCCAGTGCTGCAGCTTGCTACACACAATGGTCAGATTAATTGTTTTATGGTTATTTTATTGTTTACTAAGAAACAAGACAGCAACAAAACGCAAGGACACCGACGAAGGAAAGAATCAAAACACAGCGAGTCATATAATAAATCACTGGGCGAGCAACTAAAACCAACGACGATGAGTTGAAGAAAAGCTCATGAAAACAAGTAGATACACAGCACTGGCACTACGTTAATGACTTTTCGAAAATGTATTCTGATAGCTATTTGTTTAGCTCTTAGGGGTAACCAGTCGGAAATTATTTGACAGATTGACACTTGAGGGATGTGCCATTTAAAGCGGACTCCACTTGTTGAGTAAGCAGAGAAGTGACTGATTTATTGAATTAGTTGGCGGAGAAGAGGAAATCTTTTCGGGAGTTTATTGGGCTGGATATATATTCGACACTTCTAAAGCACTGGAATGTTTGGGATTTCGGATTTTCTATGCAATCGACGAAGTGCTTGTTTTATCGGGCTGTCTTCATGCTATTTAGCAAGTTAGTAGGCAAGAAATCTTTTGTCGGTGCATGGAAGAGTATGAATATTAAATTCTCTTCCACTTACTCTGCTATTGACTAGCACTACCTACGATAGAAAAGCAAATTTTAGGACAATACTTTTTGAAAAAGTCTCATACAAGTTTTGGCGACATGGATATTCATATTCGATTATATTTGGAAATATTTCCACGGCAGCCTTGGACCTTATTTGGTTCAGGAACAATGCTTCAAACTTATCGATTGATTATACCATCTTATTTAAGAAATTTGGTGCCCATGGTATAGCATTTAAAGCGGTGTCTTCACATCGAGCGGCCTAAGTTTGAGTCCCAGGCCCAGCAGCAGGGTCCATTTGACATTAAACGTGGCATGTGTCCTCGCAGTTTAACTGTATTCTCGGATTCATACTCGTAGTCTCATACTGAGACCCCAAGGCACCAACTTGCAATTGGCAATCCTTTTGCCGAATTTTTTTTTTTTTTTCGAAATTCCGCCATTTTGTGTTCCTATCTCGGTACCCGTGTGACATGCTAAAACATACAAAAAATACAAAAATAAATGCTGCCAAACCAACCTCGGCCAACCATGGGGAAATGTGATAGAGTTCGAGAATACCTCATTTTACATTACTGAATTCCATTGGTTAGTTATTATAAATTGTTAAAAGGCGAATAATTTGATTTCATTAACTAATCTACATTGTTAATTTTTCATGAATATTTTAAGCAAATTTACACTTATTCCTAAAAAAATACTATCCACAAGTTACGAATAATTTCAACTTTAACGGATAAAATTCTATAACCGCTGCCACTTGTAAATAAGTTGTATGTTGAGTATGTTGGAGTGCCGGATGTTTTGAAGTTACGTGACATTTGGCAATACGAATTTCTATGTAACAATACAAGCGCTGCACACCAATTCATGACCACTCCATAAAAATAAAGCTCCTAGGCAGTAACGGGAAATTGACAGGAATTGGTGGTCTCAGTATGGTTAGTCTAAACACTCTTTACTAGCTACTACCATTACCATCTCTACATAAATAAAATATTTTCCCGTATGAGCGGGGAAAGTTACACTAAGCACTATGCGGGGTCATGGATGATAGCAAAGTGGCGTATCCCTGCTGTGTTCTGTTTCACAAGACGATTGATATAATTATGTAGTTGGGGATAAAATGGGACAATTAAAATTTGACGAAGTAGAGAACCGTTACATTTCACTTTTGCAACGTCAACCACTCTACAAATTGCGTAAGAGTGAGCAATGATGAATATTAGCAGAATATTATTTAATTATTAAGTCCTAACTGATGGGTGCGTGTGTATAAATTGAGTACATAATGCTGCACCATTAAGCCTTGTGTCCAGGGCTGTCAGGTTATTTAACTCGAAATCGCCAATCTTAAACTAAAAATCGCCAAATTAATTAATCTCCCTTGCCATAAATGGCCAAATTAAAAGTATCTATTGTAAAATATAATAAAACCCAGAAAATTATTATTTAAAATACAAAAAATAACGCATTTATTAAAAAAAGAAAACGAAAACATATTATTTGGCACAAACAAAAACAAAAGGAAAACAAAAACAACGTACAAATCAAAAGATCAGTCTTTTATGTACTCATCTATTTCATTGTGATCGATCACCATCTTCATAAATCTTGGCATTTCAGCAGAAGTCTACAAATTATTGCATCTTTAACTTTCGAATTGAAGTTGCATTTAAAGAATCGATTTGCATCCTCGACCTACTTTTTGTTTTGATCGCATATTTATTCATATATTCCCCTAGCTCTACGAACTCTACGGTTGTCCCAAGGCATTTGTCGTCTTCTGAACCTTTATTTTAGGGATGTGCAATTTACTTCCATTAATTCAATTTCCAATTTCAAAATCCGATACCTTTTCGGTTTTTTTTTTGTTATTAGAGGGAAATAGAAATATATTAAGATTTTAATTAGAAAATGAAAAATCGCCAAAAATCGCACGTTTTAGCGTATGTCGCCAACTGATTTTTGTATCGCCAAATGAGACTTGAAATAGCCCATTTGGCGATAAATCGCCACATCTGACAACCCTGCTTGTGTCACGTCTGAGAAATCCATAAAGATTGGGTCAGTAGTTTCAACGTGATTGAGTAAGAAAAGCGCGTAAAAACATAGACTAGAATTTTATTATATGTTGATAGACCATTCCTTGTCACTTCAAATGCTTGTTAAACTCGAGGCTCAAAATATTTACAGCACCACAAAAAAAAAATACGGCAAAATGTATTTGCAGACTGCCTGACGTGATGATGATAATTGCCCAGCCTCCATCAAGTCGATCGCGAGTCCTGCATAGTCAACTAAGAGCGCCCAAGTAATAAGAGGGGCTCTTGTTTTTATTAATCTAAGAAGCAGTCCCCCGCGAATAGTGTAGGAATATCATTACTCTCTCGAGTATATACGAGTAGGATAGCGGAGCGTCATTATAATTTCAGATTTCGTTGTCTCATTTTATGGACACAATAAAATTGATATACGATGTAATTACATTTATGGCTTTGCGGTTGCTATCTGCTTCTCTGTGGTTTTCGTTTTCGTTTTTATTTGTTCCTTCTTATTTGCTTTGGCATTGTTGTGTTTGCGTTTGGCCGCTTCCATAAGGGATGCCATTCGCAGAACAATACAAAACGTGTTGGTGGACAAGATTACTATACTTTCGTCTGTATGGCTGTGACATTTTGTCTTCAGAAATTGACATTTTTGCAGGCCGTATCGTCGTTCTTTGGGTATTGTCTCCATAATACACCCACGCTGCAGTGGCTGGTGGTCGGTTTCGAATGATAGAGCACAGACTTGGGAAATATGTGCGCGTCTTATCGTAGCGATAGAACTTCTTCTATCTTCGCAGATAGATATCATTTATAACCGCATAAATTTCTGTTTTCTCTAAATGAGTAATGAGCTGGATGACAGGGATTACTGGTGGGAAAGGAACTTATTATTGGGTAGGATGTAACTACTCAGAAATGTGTGTGATGTTCTTTGGGTGTAGTGGGGCCAGTTGGTAGAAGCCAATTGTTGTGGGCGGAAAAGACACGGTCACTTAATGGCAATTTGGGGAAGTCAACAATTATTACTCCTTTCGGAATACTTCAGGGATAGGTTTGTAGGGGTTTGATGGAGAGTGCCGGCGAAGTGTTTTCGGAGACATCTGTATGTAAAATACAGCAATAAGGGTAGGGAGACGTTGCATAGGAAGTGGAGGGGTGCTGGTCTATTCGACAAAATTCTTTTCGCAAATTTTATTTTTCATTTTTCGAAATAAGTTTAGTTTATCCCGCAATAGTTATTTCGCTTATTTTCATTCCGTCTTTGAATTGTGTTTCAAAGTATTAATTTTGCAATGTTGTTCCCGTGCTTTTCCATTTCGCTTATGATTAAACAGCATGTTGTTGTTTTGCAAGAATTTGTTTCGCTTACTGCTAACTCCCGTTATTTATGTAATAAGCAAAATCACACTTGGCACACAGTTGTTTTGCGAACGCCGCCGGCCGTGGTTAATAGTGAGGTTTCGCTCTTTAGGGAAATGGATAGCCCGAAAAACGTTTGTTTCTTATTTAAATCAATAAATTGTGCGTTGTGTTTCAATAGTTGTACTTAGAGTAGTAGAATTTTTTTTTTTAATGGTGCTATTGAGTATGAAATAAAAAAACCAAAACTGCTCGCAGGCAAGTGGGTATCGCAAATCAAAAACAAACAAAATTTTTAAGACAAATATATACAGCACTCAATAATTTTTTAAATTTAAGTCTATATCCATACAAGTATACGAGATACTCTTCTTCCGAGTGACTTTTTAAAAGCGCTAAGATAAACGGTTGTTTTTTGTATTTAAAAAATCCAAATGGTCTTCTATGTATTTGCTGAACGCTTTCGGCTTCAAAGGTAAATGCCTGTTGGGAGTCTTTGATGGCAAAGAACCGCATTTTCTATAAATGAAAAGAGGAATTTTAATATAAATATAATAAAATAATAATTTTGTAAATTGTTGTATGTAGTATAAATGATATTTATTACCTTTATGGGCATCGCAGTCTTCAAATTTCTTTAATTCTTCGATATGGGTGCATGCACTCCAAAAACTATCGAACTCCTCAGCCGATATGTTGTCGAATTTTAAATTTCTAACACAAGACTCCGCGTCAGCCTCGGAAACTAGATATAAATTATAAATATATATGTATATAGCATTTAAAAAAGTAATTTTTATGTCACAAAAAATTAAAAGTAAAGGTAATTTATTTGTTACTGGGGTTCAAAAAGCGCTACTTACTTAAATTACTTGTATCTGCTCTTGCTTCTAGTGTTTGGAAGTATTAGGAAGTATTTCGTCATGCACATAGGTACTGCTGCGTGGAATGTTTAGCTAAATTTTAAAGGAATTAGTTAAACTCATTCGTTTCTAAAAGTTCCGCAATCCAATAACAAAGTACATACTTAATAATAATTCACATTAATCATATTTAAAAGGCATACATCATATATAAAAAAAACTATGAAAGAAAATCATAAATATTACGAAAACCATCATCAATATGATGGAAAAATTAACGCATTCGTCAATAGGATGAATTCGATAGCATGATTCGTCAATGTGATGAATGCAATCATCAATATTATGAAATCTTGAATTCATCGTTCATCAATATGATGAAAATATAATCGTATTCGTCAATATCATGAACGCAATCATCGATATGATGAAATCTTGAGTTAATTAGTGGAAAAAAATGGCCAGATTTATTTCGCTAAATAATTACCAAAAAAATGGATATATGGAGAAATCGCAACACACGTTAGGTAACGTTCTTTTAACAAATATGTATAAGAAAAAGTACGTCGACTTAAATTAAAAATTATTATAGCATTACCTACCTGTGATGTTTGATGTTCCTTAGAAAATAATTTTGTGACAATGCAGACAAGATGAACGGGATTTAATTGATATAACAATATAATTTGTTTAATAACAATAAACTTACCTTCTAATAACGAAATCACTTTTATTTAATTTTTTTTTTCTTTTGAAATTTATACTTTTCGCGATCACTATACTTTTACGTCTCACTTATTGAACTTTGAAATGCGAACTGAATCGAATATGAAGAATATGGAATGGGCGCCTTGTTTAGTCTCTGTTTATAAGTGTTTGCATGTATACATCATATTAACAACCTGTTCATCACATTGAAGAAAGCGATGAAATGAATTCATAAATATGAAGATATCGTTCATCATTATAATGAAAAGCTAAAAATTAATGACAAAACATTCTACTTCGACAACAATAATAATCTACGATGTGAGGGTTATGACAGCGAATGTGGAATGTCACTCCTGCAGCAGACCGTCGATGGCAGATCTATAGTGACATGTGCAACTGTCAGAAATGTAAACACCGAAGGCGGAAGTGCAGTGGGTGGAAACGCAATGGGTGGAATCGGAAGAAGTAGCAGCTCCTCGTTTTTGGTGTCTCAGACTAATTTTTAGCACTAGTGCCGTCTGCCGAAATGAAATACAAGAAAGAAAAATGTTAAACAATGAAAATGAAAATTATAATAGAAATGAAATTGAAAACCATGAAATATTGTCGTTTAATATATTAAGCTATAATGTCTTAGGCCTAAAAGACAAATTATTTTTTGCGAATTTTTTTAATTATATTAAAAGTTTTGATGTGTTTATGCTTTATGAAACACATGTATTAGCCAGCGAAGAATGTAGATTTGACCAGCAGTCAAGATAAATGTATTTGGAAGAGGAAGCGGCGGTGAACTGCTAGGCTTTTGGAAATCTCTTAAAGTGGTCAATATAAATTTTAAATTGGTGGAAGGATCTTACGTTCTCGATGTTAGGACCAATGGAGAAAACCTCTGCATAGTGCCTATCTATTTAAACTGCAACCACTGGATGCGTGATTACGAAAGACTCTCGGATATTCTCCAGACCTTAAGATCGACGGATCTTCTGCTTGCGGGCGACTTTAACGCAAGGATAGGGCTATCGCAAAATTTCTTTTCAAGTGGTCACGAGTCATCAATTGTAACTGCATCTCGGAGATCTAAAGATGAATTTTGCGATGGAAAGGGAGCGAATATTATGGAAATTGCTGATGCGTATGACTGTAAGATATTGAATGGAAGCTGTAAAGGTGACATAGATGGAGAGCTGACTTTCTTCCGTGGGATATCGTGCTCTGTTATTGATTACTGCTTTATGTCCGGCAGTTGGAATTTAATCGTCAACGATTTTTCAATAGCTGCTCAAACGTTTTCCGACCATATGCCAGTAGAAATATCATGTACTGTTTTGAACAAAGGAGCTGCAGCATCCTCAAAGCAGCTGGCTCTTCTGCCGAAGTTGGTTTGGAATGACAGACTTCGTCCCTCTTACCAAAATAAGTTGAACACTGAGCTTTTGAGCCTGAGTGAACAAAACACAGCGCCACATATCGACGTCCTTACCCAAATTATTAAGAGAGCTGCCCCGTCTGTGAATGTTAATGCAAGACATGACGTAGTCAGTAATGGTTCGATATTGACTGTCTGAAGGCGAGAAATAGATCATTTGCACTACTAAGGCGACTAAGGACTTGTGATACCAGCTCCTCCAAAGAGCTTTATGCTGAAGCAAATAAATATTTTAAATGCCTTTGCACAGAAAAAAGGAAACAATTTAATCAGCAGACCATAGCAGTTCTTAATCGCTCAAGATCTTCGGCAGACTTCTGGAAAGCTGCCAAAATCGTTACGGGCAGAACTAATATGATTTCGCCAACATTGACTGCCCCAGAGCTGAGAGAGTATTTTAAGAATTTACTCAACACCCCGAAGTTTTCTCCATTACCGCAATATGCAGCTTATGCAGCAATATGCATACTTAACAGACGAGTTTCTAGACACGCCATTTACACTATCTGAGGTAATAAGTGCAGTTTATTCATCTAAACTGAGAAAGGCTCCAGGAGACGATCGGATTCCTTTCGAGTTCTACAAGAACAGTACCTCAGAATTTCTCATTGCACTTACTAAGGAATTTAACAGAATCTTCGAAACAGCCAGTGTTCCAGAAAGCTTTAAAAGAGCAATAATCTTCCCACTGCATAAAAAAGGTGAGTTAAATAATCCAGCTAACTACAGAGGCATTTCCTTTTCGAATACCTCGGCGCAACTCTTTAGTACTGTGATCTTTAATAGGCTTACGCAATGGATAACAAACAACAAGATTCTAAATGAATACCAGGCAGGGTTCAGAAAGCACTATTCAACACTCGATCACATTTTCACTCTTACAAACATTGCTGAGACTTTTAAACAGAACCACAAAAAGCTATATGTCTTCTTTGTTGACTTTCGCGCAGCTTTTGACTCCATAGCACTTGAAGCTCTCTTTTATAAGCTATACAAAATCGGTTTGTCAAGCAAAATAATAAATGTGCTAACAGAGATGTACAAGAACAACGTGGCATACGTTTGGAATGGAGATTCTGTATCTGAAGAATTTGGATCGCAAATGGGTGTTAAACAAGGATGCATCTTAAGCACATTGCTCTTCATTTTATTTATAAATGATATAGCTGAGGAAGTAAGAGGAGGGATTGAACTTGGTGGTGTGCGGATACCAGCGTTAAAGTTTGCGGACGATATAGTGTTTTTGTCGGAGACAGTGGAGGGGATGCAGCTGGCTATTAATCGTCTTGAAAGCTACTGCAAGCAATGGAATTTGAGTGTTAATCTATCGAAATCAAAGATGATGATTTTTAGAAATGGTAGTGGAAGATACTCTCGTAACGAAAAATGGTCCTATCAAGGTGTACCCGTTGAAATAGTGAAAGAGTACAAATACTTGGGTGTGTTATTTACATCTAACCTAAGTATGAAAAAACACTTCGAAGCAAATGTAGCAGCAGCTAAAAGAGCCATTTCATCAGTTTGGGGACGATGCATCGACAACAAGTATATTGAACACACGTCGAAAACCAATCTGTTCCGTGCTACCGCAGCTTCTATACTGCTGTATGGAGCTCAAGTTTGGGGTTATTGTTATTTTGAAGAAGTTGAGAAATTCCTAAGGTACTTTCTGAAGCGAATCCTTCGACTTCCAGCTTGTACTCCGCATGCAGATTATATTGCAAAAATAGCGGAGATGGAAGAAGGAAGACTGCCAAGGATTGTCCTGAAGCACATACTTTTAACAAGAGGCCACTTGGTGCAAAAGTGGGAGGAGTTAGCAGCTACTTACCGCGTGAGCTTGAATATCTCAGCTGAAATTCAGCTTTCGATGCTGAAACCCATGTTTACCGACATCCTGAAAAAAGCGGGCAGTGACATGTACGACAGGTTTTTAGCTGAAGCACATTCATTGCAACATAGGCTGGTGTATAGTAGGTTAAATTATAATCACATTGAAAACGCTTCTACTTACTTCCTTAACCGCTATCCGCTGCAAATGATAAGCACAATATTCAAGCTAAGAGGAGAATTAATAAACCTAATTTTTATCCCGCATCGACCTGATCTTCCAATTTTATGTGACTTGTGCAACCTTAAGGAGAGAGAGGATGTGTACCATTTCATCGGAAGATGCCCCATTTTAAGAGATTTCCGTATAAGATACTTCGGACGTACTTTACTGGACTTGGACGAGGTTATTAAAATATTGAACGGTAGTCTTGGGTGGGAAGTTTTACACAACTATGCCACAACTGTAAGTCGCTACAGAACGCGTATCTTGGGAGGCGATTTTTGAACACAAATACATTGTACATGTCATAACCTAAGTTGTCAATCTGGTAGACGGCCATAAGCCAAACCTTAAAGACTTAGTTAACATTGTTTGTAAATACGAGTAAAAAGATTATACATTTTTTTTTTTTTAATTTTAATAAAGTCACTATACTACTACTACTACTACTAATGAAAGATATTGGCGCCGAATATTTCGCTAGATTTCTCGCTAAAAAGGTCTTATTGCGCATCTCTAAATGCTACCTGATTTTAATTTTTCATCAATATGTCTAATCACTTCATCTGTAAGATGAATGTTAACATCAAATCACATTCTCCTTAATAAAAATTAAAGTCTGTTTTTGAAGAACGCCGTCAATAATATGATGAACGCGATCATCAATATGAAGAAAATTCGAACATTGGCAATCGTACTTCAATATGATGATTTCATTCATCAATGAGAAGAATAAATCATCAACTGGATGAAAAAATAACTAAGTTCATTAAAATAAGTGTTTTCATCATATTAACGAAATGTTTTGATGAAATTATGAACCTATTACATGAGAAAATTTGCCAAAATCTTATAAGAATCGTGCCAAAAAAATTGATGAATACACTTTCTTCATATTGAAAAACGGTTCGTCAATTGTCAAAAAGTTTTCATGAATTTTTTCATCATATTGGTAAAAAATACGTCATATCAATGAATATCATGTTGAAAACCGCCATTCGTCAATGTGACGACGACTTTTTTTTTCAGTGAATTCCTTACGAAGACAGAGAAAATGTCGATCAGCTATTTCTTCAAACATAGTGTCGCATGATTGAAGCCATAAGACAGGTGTCTTCTATAGCTAGACATTGCATGTGATGGCCCGACCACTCCTCTGCCTGCATTGAGATTTCACTACATAGTACTTTGAAGGTCGGGATTGTTCGTACGAGTCAAATTCGTACGAAAACGTATCCACTGTGCGGCCGGCCTTATGGTTCAAAGTTGATGGCGGAAGAGCGAGACTGACTGACTCTTATAGTGTATGTATATATGGGACAGTTAAAATGATAATGAATAACAAAAGCAAGAAACTTCATCGAAACAAAAACCCGAAAATGTCATTCTTACATCAACACAAAGCCAGATTTACCAACCCCAAACTACGAGTTCTATTCAGGTTTGCTCTCTTTCGAAGTAAGCTCTAGCTTAAACCGATTCCTCTGTAGGGTTGTCATGTGCCAACAAATGAACTGAACCGAAAGAGCTAAACAAGTGCGTAGGCACAACCTACTGGGTGGACGTTGGCTGATTAAAATCCCTTCTGCACTTTACATGTCAAATTCATTCCAGGTGAAAGAGCAAACTTGTTTCACTGCTACCTCATGGGCTGCTGTTGTAAGTCGATGTGTGGTATATTTATGTTTGAACAGAAATCGAAATGCAACTAGAAGCCCCACGATATCCTGTGAACAACATGAATGCACCAACATTCCATTGACTTCATCAAATGCGGGACTATGAAGGCAGTCAATGAAAGAGGACCACTTCAGGAGTCAGGAACATCGAATGTAGATTACCTATTACTCAATGCATTAAAATAGGTTTCCACTCACTTGCTTTTCGGATTTTTGTTAGAGCAACTGAAAAGTGAAGTAAACAAAAAAAGTGTCCAATGCCAGATGCGAATTGTTGGCATTCGTGGAATTCCGAATCGTGTGCAGGGGTTGTGTGCATAGTACTTCATTTATGGGATTCCGCTTCCGTTTTTAAAACGGAAGTGAGTGAGAAGTGACTAGTGCAAGTTTAAGTCAACCCTGTTGACATTAATTACTGCCAATTTGAAAAAAAAATCAGAAGTAAGTCGTCAAGGAAATAGCATTAATGGTTTCTCCTTCCAAGAGGATATTTGTCAGTTTTGTTCTTAGCACATTCTGACGAAAAGATGTCAAAAGTAGCACTTGAACTTCGTTGAAGAAACACCGCCACGCAAGTCTCGAATATTTGCTCCGCTTATTATAAGCGGACACAGCCATCAGCAGACAACAAAGCTCTGTAAGGGAAATTTCTCAAATTTCCGGAAAAGATTTCACTTGTTATTTTGCGCAAGATTTTTTTTACACGTCGTATTACGTGTCACTTTAAAAGTTTGTTTACCCTGTTCCGAAATCGTTTTCTCCCCGTCATCAACATTTTCCTTTAGCTTACCTTTCCAAACGTTATGTGTGTTCGTGGCCCCTCTAGAGTGTATTCACAAGGCGAAGAGATAAAGGTGTCAACTGATAGAGGAAACGATTCGCTGAACTCCACTACAGGAGAGAAAGGATTTTCATATATGCAAGAGGATTGTAATCGAATCTGTGCTTCATTGTTATGCAAGATTTATATTACATGCCCCTTATCCGTGCCAGATGATTGATTGGATAGTCAAGAGTTGCAAGGATATCCATATATTTTACCATTGAATTTTATTTCGACAGAAAAATAACAAATCATTACGGCGGCCATAACCAAAAGTGAAGGGCATACTAAGGCGAGCATCTAGGAATACATTTCTCTCACACTCGTAAGTGGAAAGGTGTATCTTGTCTCGTATTTCTCGCACTCGCACGTCCGGAGGTGATAAAAGTTCGGTGAGCCATAAATTTATACCCGTTACACACGAACTGGCCAAAAGAGGAATGCTTTAGTTTTGAAGGAGATTTCCTTTGTGAAGATGCCTTAGAATCTTAGATTGACTTTCGTTTTGGTGCGCGTGGGGGCAGCCAATGTGAAACCATCGCATGCAAGTGGGACGGCAATATTTACGAGTCCAACCCACATGGTAAGTTGTTCCTTGGGTAGATACCAAGTGAATTGCGATAGTGAAGTTGTTGGAAAAACGAATGTGCTTTCAATTGCCTTGTTAGGTTGTGGGTGTACTTTGCAGTACCCTTGGAGTAGGAGAGGTAATTGTTTGTTAATTAAAATTAACTGAGGGCAATCAAAGTTTGCAGCACTTTGGTAGTTGCGCGAGGTCTCCACAAGAACATAAAAATCCTTTAAGGCGTTTCCATGAAACGCGGTAGCTAGAAGACAGTTGAAAATTAGAAGGGGACAGTGGATAATAGGCATCTTCAAGACAGTAGTCAGTAGGGTGCATATAGTGAACAGTAGAAGGTGGATAGTCGACAATTGATCGTAGCAGCACCAGCAGGCGGTAGACAGTGTAGACGGAACACAACAGAACGTAGACGATAGACAGTATACGTCAGACAGTAGGCAGTAGACAGTACATTTAGAACACAGCAGGTAGCAGGCAGTTGTCAGTAGGCAGTGGACAACAAACAGCAGATTATAAAGTTGACGGTGCAATGAAGATTTGGGACGTTCAAGTATCTAGTTTAGTCTGACTAGATGTATCTCGGGTTTGATTGGCTGAAATCGCACATCAATGAGCATCTGTTTCAGTTGACATTTATGGAGGAGTAGCCGACGAATCTAGTCAAGAAATTCGTGACTGAGTACTAGTTGACAGTTCGCATATGTGGCAGACGTAGAAAAAGTGACGTTCGCGACCAATCTAGCTTTTGCGTGCATGTAACATCTTATCCAGACCAATCTAGTCGACTTAAGATAACTAGATTCTTGAATGTGCCCATTCTTAACATGAGATGTTAGACAGTATAATATGTAAATAGGAACTCGTTGACAGCTGGCAGTTACATCTAACTATAGGCAGACAAACAGTAACAAGACTAAAGCCGGAGCGGTTGCAGTAACTTTGAGCCTGACATAAAATAGCATCTGTAATATGTTGGATCTTCCCCCACACTACAAAACAGATCTCCTTCAAAGAAAAACATTTTAAAAGAAACTTACTACAATGGTGGGATATATTCAAAATGAATTGCGTGTTATTCATTCGCCCAAACTGTCAGATCAGTGAGATTATTTATAACCACGCAAAATGTCTAAAAACACAGTCGTATATTACAAAGTCATTCGCTCGAGAGTAATTCTCAAATTCCAAATGTAGACAACATATAGCTAACTGTTGCCGGGGGGAAAGCGCGTTCCGCCCCGATTTTTTACTTTCCAGTGTCTAATATAAATATATAACTTTGCCAGGACGGTTTTCCACAATAATATTTATTTTTCCTTTTTCGTTTATATTCTTTGGGTGTTAATGCGAAAAGTTTTCGTTTCTACCTCAACCTCCAGGAAAAACGTTTACAACGAATTTAGATTTACAAATTATGAACTTGTGACCTTATTTCGTACGCGCACTGTTACGGCAACAGTATCCTGCCTAGGTAAGAGTGCGTATTCGCGTTAACAAGTAAACAAAAAATATTCCCTCGACGTGTCTTTAACTTTTACAATTATTTGTTGTTTACAGCAACAACAAAAAAAAAATGGATGATGTCTAATAGCTGCTGTTCAACATCCGACTGCCCCTCATTCATAGACTACAGAGAGTTGTTGGCGCATTTCCTAACAAAAAAAAACTGTAGGTACACGCAAATGAGCACACAAAAGCGTATTCAAGCTTCAATGGTGTGGAAAATCTACGTCGACGTTCATAGCACCAGAAAGGGGTGATACAGAAGGAAACATTAAAAACACGACACATGGTGGCATACCCAATGTTCCACACATATGTAAAAAAAACATCATGAATGCTATTGTTAAAATAATAAAATTCATGTTAATTGTGTTGTAGTATAACGGGAAAAAACAGAGCTTGAAGAGACGGAGAGGACAGGGACGATTTTCAATTATTTTTTTTAATCAACGTATATGGCGAATAATTGTCATTCGGTGGTTATATTAAGGGTAATTTAGACCTGATTTAAAGGCACCTCAATTTATTGCCTTCTGTTTTTAAATGCGAGAGCGCTGTTGGTCATTTGCAAAGAGCGGGAGAAGTGAGTGAGCTATTTGGATTCACAAATAACGCATAAAGTAGATTAATTTGAATCTGTTTTTAAATCTGGTTTCCACAATGTAGGCTTATAAGCATTTATTAAGGTTAAGCCTATGACAAACGATACTCCCTCAAAGGACAAATTCTTTTCAACGAAGAACACATTATCGTCTTACCCACTCAGGAACAGTGGTTGCATATGTATTATTATCGATAAGGATCATAACGCTAATATATTCGTATCCTCACTATACGAATACGCAAAACGAATATAAACACAAAAAGTAGTTGAATGCAGAAGCTAACAGTGTGACCCACTTGGCCTTCCAGGTAACACTGGACCTCTTTTGGTGAAATTGCACCTCATCGAGGACCAATCTTAAACCAACTTATTCTGTCTACCAGATGTGTATATTTATTTTTTCTTGTGAATCTGTAAATTTCAGGATTTAAGTATATTTTTGAAAACTCTCTATAACTTTACAACTTCTAGTTCACAACTCTGTTTCAGCAAAAAAATTACAAAAACACACAAAATATTTCAATTTTGAAAGAAAAAACCTAGATAAATATAAAAAAAGAACTTACAACAAAAAAGGTGAAAATAGTGACAACGTCGGTAACACAGTTCAATACCATTAATGCGATTGACGGCTTTTATCGACTCTTGGTAATTCTCTCACCGTGGAAATCGATAAAAAAAATAAAACCCACTTTGATTGAATTTTTATTTACCCCTTTCCCACTAATTCCTACCTTGCGTAAATTAATTGAGGAACTTTTTCCTGTCAAGCAGAAAGGGGACATTTTGTGAAATTCAATTTGAGGATGCTGGTTTTTAATTCTATTTCATTGAAATGCTGTCATTATTTTCGAATAAACAGAGATGTGTCTTTTTAATTGAATTTGGTAAAATATCTAAGACGTATTAACCGGTAATTAATTGAGTTTCTTCTGAGAAATTCTTGAAAATTCTTAAATGTTTGATTGAATTTGAAATGCAGGAAAATATATAAGCAAACAATTTTTTATATACACAATGGTTGTGAGATGTAAGATTGGATAAAATGCTAAATCAAAAGTTAGGTACACAAATTTAAGTGATCAGTGTTGTTCGGATGCTTATATGCATTTTAAAGCCTGATATTATATATTGTATCATTTAGCGCCTTAAGTTGCTGCCCATAGGTGCGACACCCATACATTTTTTGTTACTTTTGACTTGGCTTCAAAGAAAGAGAGTAGGAACTAAGTAAAAATCGTACGAAGGGTCATCCGAATAATGATGTGATTTTGTAACTAGTATTTGATATATCTTAATTTATGTGTTTAGTTGTATGTAAGTGCATGTTGCACTTTCTTTATAATTTTTAAAAGACAAAGAAGCCTAATTATTGAGGTTTGGAATTAATCTTAATAAAGCGTATTAATGCTCATTTTTCATTTTTTATGATCTTATTATTGTTCAAGTTACATTTTCTGAAGATGGAAAACTTAAAACAAGGCCTGAACATAACTTATTTTGATCATCAAAATTTTAAACACGATATCGTCTTACGTGATCTGCCCCCTGGTAGATTGCTGGAAAGGTATATAAATAGGCGAAGGGAAATAACTAAGAACCACTTTCACTGCCTTAACCACAACATATTCGCTCAGTTTTTTTTTTTTTGTTGAGAAGATAGTGCAGAGATGCAGTGCTGTCTGTAATTTGTTTTCCAATTTGTTTTGTATAAGCCAATTTAATATAATGGTGGAATTTCTACCACTGGACGATCTCTAGTAATTTGGTAATTTCATTAAAAAGGTGGCAGCTAAAATAAGTTTAAATATTGAATGCAACGAACAAATTTTTTTGACTTTCGAGGTAGGTAATGGAATTTTCTCTAAAAGATCCCCTCTCAGTTTTTTTTCTATTAGGACTAATCAATTCAATGCAAACATACAACAAATCTTCAAATATTTCCGAGAACACCACAAAAAGCAAACGCTTCAAAATTTCATTCCACTTGCCTCAATGTGGTATGATGATGCACTCATAACTATTTCAATTCCTTCATAAAAATTAAATTCAAACTTCACTTCAATGGTCCTTAAATCGTCCTCTCCAGTTGCAGTCTCTACCATGAATAAACTGTATTTATTTCCGAGTGAAGCCAAAGTCTGCAATGTATTACCACAATCAAATTAAAGAGCACCACTTGTACTTTTATTTCATCTGTATATAAAGGAATTTCAACATTTTCAAGTGACCCCAGGCCGTCATATGTGATTCTAGTCGAAGTCGACTGTTGCTTTATTTATAGTTACTTTGAAATCTCCAATTTTGTACAGCAAGATGAAGACTATGAATGGACTCAAAGAGGTTGCCAATTTCATGAGTATGGTTTGTGTGTTCCACACTGAACTCGAAACGTCCTTGTAAAAAACCATGTCGTGCGTATATGGTTTGCTAATCGATGCATAAAGTACGATTACGATAGGTCTATGCTTAAAAGTTTTAAAGTTGTTTTGAATGGTTTAAAGAGTTCGTATGCCGTCAATCTATTAATTTTTTAGATGTCAAAAGTATCAATGTCTGCATATAACCTTTGCGAGCGTAGAGAAGGTAACTTTTAAGTTTTAATTATGTTAGTAATGTTAGGCATGAAGGCTCTCATGAACTTGGCAATGAAAAGTTGAATGCTGCCTGGTTTGGTTAGTTTTTTGTGTTTATTGTTGAGGAATGCTTTTCAAAAAGTTTAACAGAAAAAATAACTGCCGAATTCCTTGAAATTTAACGAGCAAACATCAAGACTATAACTTGATTAATATAACTGAAGTTGTTTAAATACATATGTTAATTTTTTAAATGGTTTGGTTGGGAAATCTCTTTCTCTACAGGACTTTATTAGGGGGAATCCCCATTTCAGTGGAGGCAAGATGTTTCACTTAATCTAATCAACTCATCAGAGGCCTGCCTGATGGACGTATCGGAAATCGGAATTCTAGTTCAAGGACATATTGAATATCTTATCGTTTTTTAATAATATGAGCTTTTTAAGCTATGCAGAAGAGCAGCAGTTACAGCAGTTAACACAAGTGCTTTTGTTGAAATAGACAATTAAAATATGATGAAGACTATCATAATAAGTCGAAAGGCACAATGACGACATCTCCAAAAATAAAATATCCTTCTCCACTGAAGCCGTTTTTACCATCCCATCTGCAGCTCAGATATCCTTAGAAAATAAATAAATTATCTCTCGGGTAATTGAAATTCATGTTCACATTGTACTGGCGTTAACTTTAACAGAGATGAATAAATTAATAATTCCTCGTATGCGGTTACCATTGTGGAATACTAATTCAATGGGGGAACGTCTGTGGTTTTATTAATTCGATAAATTGTGCACCCGTCGAATTTAATACTAGTGCTATACAGTATGCTTCTTATGAAATATTTTGAATTCCGTATTATGACAGGCAACGATAGACGCCAGCAATCAATTAAGCGTTGCGTCATCGCTCGTCAGGGATTATACTTTATACAGAAAGAAATGGGCTGCCAATTGAGGGAGCAAAACAAATGAAAAAGGGGACAAATAATGGAAAATAAAACCACCACCCACCAAAACTAACAAATTATATTTAACACCACCATAACATCTTATTAGGCCTTTTTTATTATGCTCACATGATCTATATAGATCATTGATTTACACGGTTTACAACAATAGTACGAGATCCAACTTTTGTTGTAAACCATTGAAATCAATGATCTATATAGATCATGTGAGCATAATAAAAAGGCCTACTACTAACGAGTGAAGTATGTTAGAGATTCATCTGTCACCTTCAAGTCGAAATCAAGGGCCACTACTAACTAAGTCCCCATCAAGTTCACCCTTCCTCTAGCCTGCACAAAAAAGTTCAAAGCCAAATTACCATTACCACTCAAAAATGTTGGCAATCGACTAATTATAGTCCAACCAGTTTAAAAGAAATTCTCCGACAGCAACCACTGACCTTGATACCGAACAAATTTTCCACTCGCTAAGGAAATTGCTCATCCTTGTATCAACTACATTATTATATTGTCGGCGGTTCAGTCCTTTTCTGTTGGGGATTCCCGCACGATTTTCTGTGTGCACTCGCTCGATTGCACAACCAACTACAGAGTTCAGTGGAGTATAATCCTTGTACATTGTTCACTTCATTCACGGTCACAACTCACTAAGCAAATTTGTTCTTCTATTTCAGAAAACAGCATCAGCGATCCGCGTATACAGATGTCACAAACGCACCAATAAACAAAAAAAAAACAGGAAACTAAATACCCTCGCGCGGCTATGACAAAATGAAAACGAAACCCTGTGCAATAGCAGCCAGCGAGAAAATGAAATCGGCAATATTGTATCCCTATGGTCCACTATCGGGAACAGGATGCTGTCGGATGGTACATGCAAAACATTTGGCAGTGACCAGTGCCATATACACGTTGGTGAGTATTTTTGTCGAAAAACGCCAGAGTGAAAATGTGTTTGTTGACAGTTGGGATTTGGCTGAATGCATTTTGGTGGAAACATTTTAGAAGTTATTGGAATTTATATTAATAGATGTAAAGTGCGTAGGCGCAGTTGCTTAGTGGTTAAATTTCAACTTATGGTTTTTTTCCACTGCGCCACATCTCGCCAACGTCTGACAAAGTTTCGAGAGTATGCCTGTCATGAAAAAGATTCTCAATTAGCCGTTTGGATTCGGCATAAAATTGACGATCCCTTCCATTTGTCCCAAAAATTAAAAACTCACACAAAACGAATGGTTGTGAGAAGCTAGGCCTAGGTTCCGCGGCCCTGTTGCGCCAACTATTTATTTTTTATTAGATGTAAAGTGTGTTTGTTGAATCGTTATAGACATAGGCGTTTAAAAAAAAAGTTTCAAAACTTCGAAAATGTGCTTCATTTGGTATTCACTTGTTTTGGTATCGCATTTTCTTTTAAATCAGAGAGAAAGTTTAATAAAAAATACAAAAAAACATTTTCGCCTAAAAGTTGCAATAGAAAAAGTCAACCAAACCTACGAATCGGAAGTGGTAGGCCAATACCTCGTTAATATGCAATGGGAACTTGACTTCCGCAGCATTAAGAATTTTACCTTCAGTAACCTGGGAGACTGAAAGACTCAATAAGCTTTAATAAGGAACGTAGGTAGATCTCTTCTTAACCTGTATATGTGAAAAACATAATGCTTCTGCCTATTGCATTAAAATGCTTTCACACGGAATTTGCTGTGTTGTTAGAAATTTTACTATTTTTAGCTGTCGAAACGTAATTCCGATGCCAAACTGGTACATCGTTTATACCCAATACTCGTGACTGCTCTAAAACAATTAACTTAACACAGATTTTTCTGCGTCATCGTTCCTCAAAATTTATTTGGAAAAATCTGCTTTTTGACAGGAGCTGCTCTTAGACATCAAGTTGGTTGAGGTCGGCTTTCCAATTACCTGATATGTAGCTTTTACTTCCACAAAGGGTGGACTTAAAGACTTGTCAATAATTTAGTGTTGCTTTTAATACGATTCACACGACCTAATTTGAAAAGTCGAGTAATCTTTCTCTCAAGGTATCCTAAGAGGTTTATTTTTTATTTAATTTCGATGGAGCACATGCCTCTTCATCATACAGCAGAACCTGTTCGATTATACCGAAGAAATATAGCTATTGGCAAGAGTGCTTCTTCGCTTGATCTCTGCGCCGATGTCAAGCTACATCGAGTTTATTACTGTTCGTTGTGACCCCTTGAAATTTTGGACTAACATGGTAGCTGCTTGTAACCTGTCTTCAAAATTTTTTGTGGCTGCGAATAAAAAAACCTTTGGATGTATTTTAGTGTTTTCTGAGATACAAACCTGTGACCCCTCGCTTAGTATTATAGCCCATTTACCACTGATACGCTGAGGCTATATCCACCTATCAATATAAAGCCATAATTGTTATAGTAGTTGTTGAAAAAACGCACCAATTGGCAAAAAAAAGAACGTTTAACCTAACTTCATCGGTCTATCGGAAAAATGCCTTCAACGTGGATCGTGTTCCTAGCACTGGGTCAATTGACCATACACCCCCTCGCTGTAGATTGTGGGTTAGGTTAGGTTAGGTTAGGTTAGGTACGTGGGTTGCCGTGGAGTGCTTCGTGCCACACTCAGGTCAATACTGACCCATTGTGATTCCCATTGGGGGAAAAGGTTGTCCCTTACCCATAATAACCCTGAGACTAAGTACTCACTGTGCTGTTGCATACAAACCATCCTGTGGATTTGATGAAGCTCATTATCTTGTGCTGGAAAGCTCCTCTAGGTCGTGGAAGAAGTGTCTCCTTCAGCTCATCAGACGCATGTCCGGAGACTACTTCTGCGCTGATTTGTGGTTGCTTGAGTCTGTCAGAGACTGCGGTGGACAGCAAATGGCTTTCAATCCTCGTCTCGACCAGACTACCAGCAGTTCGCCCAGTCGTCCCTAGAAAGCTTCGTCTACCTTCCTGTCGTCTGTTGGTCGCGTACGTCTGAGACTTTTTTGGAACAGCTTACAACCGGCTCGGAATCAGGTGATTTCGAGTCGATTGCTGGCCGAAGTCTCTCATCGCCTGAGGTTGGGAGCAAACGGCTTCCCGCCCTCGACGTAAGAGGTCTTCTCTCCTTTTGTCCCAGTTTGTTAACTTCATCCCTAGTGGGATGAAAGCATTAAAATTCTTTCACACGGAATTTGCTGTGTTGTTACAAATTTTAGTATTTTTAGCTGTCGAAACGTTATTCCGATGCCAAACTGGTACATCGTTTATACACAATACTCGTGACTGCTCTAAAACTTCATCCCTAGTGGACCTTGCAAGCTTGAGCGTGTTGCGGTCTCTATCCAGAGCAGCTCTTTCCTTGTCCGTGAAGCACTTCGGATCACGCTTTCCAAGCCGCCGAATAAGACGAATGGCACTACACTACACTGTAGAGACAGGATAGGGCGCATCCCGATCCACTCTACCTGTCCTGACTAATGTCGCAAAGCTTGCTATAGTTGAATTTCCCTTATCTACAGGGCTGCTATCGCCTGACTTCGCGGGTAACGATGACTTTTCCTCCAAAGAAAAGCAGAGGCTTGTCTCCTTCCGATCACCCATCGCCACTTTGCAGTCGTGTACCTGAGGTCCACCCTCACTCAACCGCGGGACAGCCCCGATCGGGACAGCGCGTTGTGGAGTCTCTTTGTATCATTTTCAGACAGTTCCTCCCACTTCTTTGTCCCCAGTCTCTTTACTGTAAGCTTGCAGCTTTTTGCATGTTTCGAGCTGGTGGAGCTGATGGAGAACGATGAGCTAGCGATAGAGCAGGTGTCGCTAGAATCTAGATGGAGTTTCTCTATAGATTAGCGTCAATCACTCCAACGCTTTCCCCGTCCGAAATGGGTAACAATAGGCGTTTTTTTTATTTTACCCACATGATCTATATAGATCATTGATTTCCACGGTTTACAACAACAGTACGTGATCCAACTGTTGTTGTAAACCACGGAAATCCATGATCTATATAGATCATTTGAGCATAATAAAAAAGGCCTAATGCATCATCCGCACTAACTCCCGTTTTCCGGTCAGTGTTAGTTGAGCTAGGAGCACCTGGCCGGTCCGCACTCTTCGCTTTATTTTAAATTGAAAAATCCTTTTATCATTTGGGTCCCACGAGTAAGGGGGAAGAAGATGTCCGCCTGCACTCACCCCCTGTATGCAGGTAAGAGGAATTGAATTAAAACTGAAGGTCCCAAACTTTTTCAGAGTTTGCGCTTGCGACTGAGCACCCCCCCAGCCATGCAGGCCTCGGCGCGTCGTCCCTTGCCTTGGGGTCGTCGCATTTCCTCTCTCGTTTGACGAACCGCTACATGGGAAAACATCTGTCTGAACGCAGTATAGATATGTTTTCTCTATCGGTAAGTCTCCCGGTTTTAGAAGTTAGGATGACAAGTGGTTTGGTCCGCGATAGGGCTTTCACAACGAGTAGAACAATAATTGTCCGGACGAGTACAAGCGTTAAGCCTGAACCTGCACAGACCACACCCCTGCTATAACCCTAAGTCCTAGGATCGCGGACGAATCGTACCTAGGCTCCACTATCCGCCACCTGTGGTCGCGCCTGGTAGGGAACCACCCCCAGGAGATTGTGGGGTAAGTTTATAGCTGAAATCCCCAAGCCCCACAACACTGTTTTTGTGCAAACTGCATTCTCAGCGCAGCTTTGTTATAAAATGGAAAAATTGCATCTCCACAACCTATTCGCCGAGGATCGACGAATTCAAATTCGGAATGGGCGTCAGCAACAACATATCAGTGCTCGGTGGTTACTTAATATTGAACGAAAGCATTGCCACGTTGAATGATATATTGGCGAAATTTCACTAGCAAATGACAATCTGCGACGGATTTTTGAGTTGCCAAGATGCCGCCTAGAAATAGTAGCGCTACCATTATTTGAAATGACCTCCCAACGTTTGGTCACATCCTGAAAGGGTGTCCGATTAGCCGTAAGATGGGTCACATTGAAATTAATTTTTGAGTTGATTATTTTTTCCTTTTAGAATAAGAACTTCAGCGTTACTGACATTCTGCTGGATCCTGACTATTTTCCACCCTACTCGTCGGAGCTTACATTTATTATACAGACGACCTTTTTTGAGGGCAAGCTGGGCGTAGCTATTGGGACTGTTGCAAGGAAAGAGTCTCAACGGAAGAAGAGGCACTAATGTGAAGAACATTCTTGAATTTGATTGTTAATAAATTGGTGATGAGGACGTCTTTAGTCCTGTTTTATTTGTGTTTAGTTAAGTTGCAATTATGACAGTGTAAGCCCTCTCAACCGTTATTAGATGGCAACTTCAACTGAACTGCAACCGCAACTAAAAAAAATATTCATTACCGCACTTCATCCTCTATGCCATAGTGTCTATGCCAATAATTTTCTTAAGAACAATTAAGACTGGAAGGGGTGCTCAATTACTTACTTTTTATACCCCTTTGACTATTCAACTTCTGCATACAACAACTGCCTTGAGTGTACGAAGTACGAGCGTACCAACCTAAATGATAACCTCTCTGAAGTGAGCGTTGCAATAACTCTTGGTGGTTTATTTTACGCAAAAGTTTGCTTTCCAGTGTTTCACTGTTTGCGTACATTTTGACTGCTATCTACCACAAGGTCCTTGTTAGTTGACAAAGTGAATGTGCGGGAGAAAAAAAAAATCAAGAAGCAGAAAAAGTTGGAAACGATTTTTCTTCATTTCAGGGTGAGCTCTCGTAGTTCTATTTGAAGTTGATTTCGACTGGGGGCCCGGCGCACTTGAGTCGTAAGGATGTTCTGTTTGACTTGGGCGTTTAGTATGATATAATGCACTAAACGCATGGGTTTATTAAGTGCTGGGAACTAGTTCAGAGTTTCGTTTGTTATTTGCAGACACCGTGAGAAAAAGTATTTGCAATTGTGCACTTCCGAGGAATAGCGCGGCTGAGTGAATTTAATTGGACACAAAGGCTAGTATTGCCTTTTGTGAAGTGGGACTATTTCTGGGGACATTTACGAGACCCTGGGAGAAGTGGAACTTACTTTGGAATTCAGTACAAGGAGCATATTCTTTTTAGGGGTTAAAATTATTTACACAAGTCGCTGTTCAATATTCCTTTTTTGTTCATATTACTACCAGGCGTACCTATTAATGGAGTGGTATTAAATAAAAATGTCAGGTGCCGCTGCTATTTTTTTAAATTTAATTCCACCAATATAGGCTATATTTTATTTTAATTCCACCTATATTGGCTATATTGTAATAACTAGCTGGGCAGTTGAATGGAGAAACATAACGAAACTAATCTACGAAATTTGACAAATGAGCTCGCTTCTAACACAGGCAACTTATTCTTATGACTTATGAGTACTTACACTTCGCAGCAACGCGGATATCACTTTTTAAGATTGAAATTTAAAAAAAAATAAGCCACACACATTGTGTTCCATGAAGCAAACACCGTGTGGACACGTATTAAACATTTCATTGCAGCCTGCACTTTGATCATCATTGTAAAGAAATATAGAAAGATGTTTCACATCAAAAACTTTGGCTACAGAGCAAGCAAACACGCTTTCAGAGAACTAACGACCTACAAAAATGTCAGAGGAAGAGTAAAACCTATCTACAAACAACATATATGGCTCTGTTGAAGCCTTAAAAGCATAGACAAACCATACTGAGACCCCCAACTCACAATCCTCTTGCCGCTGGGCAATTTAGTCATTTTGTATTCCTATCATGCAAAAACACACAAACACTACAAAAATAAATGGGGGAAATGTGAAAGAGTTCGGGAATACCACATTTTTACATTACTGAATGCTATTGGTTAGTTATTATAAATTGTTAAAAGGCGAATAATTTGATTTGGTTGGTTAGTAAAATTATCTAAAATATATGTTTTATATACTAGAACATATTAGGACAAACATGGTTGTGCATTTACCACTTTTCGATATCATTCAGATCGATTTATTTTTTTTTTTTTAATAACTAAAGAAAACTTGCTCAAAATGTTTTTATTTTCATGCAACCATTCTGCATTGACAATTTTTAATAAATATTTTAAGCAAATGTACACTTACTCCTAAAAAAAAAACAACTATCCACACGTATATAAATAATTTCAAATTTAACGGACAACATTTTATGAACGCTGTCAGCAGCTTTGTCCGCAGCGGAAGTGGCATATGCAAGGTGCGAGCGTGTTGGTGAGCCGGAATTTTTGAAGTAACGTGACATTTGTCAATACGAATTTCTCTGTAACAATACTGACGCACTTAGCGTTTGTCACCCCATGAAAATATAGCTTGTAGGCAAGTAACGGGAAATCGGCGAAAGTTGGTGGTCTCAGTATTGTCTCTGCTTAAAAGATCGCCTTTTGCAATACAAGTAGCTAGAAAAATACACAAAGTGTTGGGACATACCAACTTTGTTGACAATTCTACTCACCTTCCTTAGGTTAGACTGCATCATAGATTTCCAATCGTCTCCTCTGCTGATTGCACGGTCAAAATGATACTGCTACTTAACAAATTTCTCTTACTAGCCTTAAAGTTGATGATGATTGCAAAATGTTACGGGTTTTTCACTTGAAGCACACTTTCCCATTCAAAAGTGCTACATGTTGGATGCTCTGCTTGCAGTCGACGGCTGCACCGCTGCTCTATTGTTTCTGGTTGATTTTCAATGACTTTCATCTTGTCAACGGGATTATATAATGTCTTCCAAGATTTGTAAGTTAAAATTAAATTTTCCTTGAATTTCAGTATGACTTGCTTTATTGTTGAACCCTGATGTTAACAGCAACTCCGCGTCGTGCAGCAATTCAGTGTTCTGCAGACGTAGGTGAAAGAGCTGTGGGAGACTCAATTAGGTTGGAGGGCTGGCGGGGAGTATTCCGCGCCACACTCAGGTCAAAATTGACCCATTGTGATAAACGCTCCCCTAGCTGCTACATTTACGTCGGACACATTTGTCGTGGTCACTGTGTCTACAAGCTTCCGTCTATGTGATATAGAGCTAGGTAGTTCGGCATAGTTCCTTGAACTATTTTCTATGTCGGAAACATTTCCCCTATTTCCGTAAGCTGTATGTCAAACCATGTTAAATATAGTTCCAATTTCGAAGAGATAAGTGAATGTGAATGAAAGGGAAGAAGCATAATATCTATACGCAAATACAGAAATAGCACACATATATACTACGACCTACGAGATCAGTATAAACACATGGCAAAATTCTCACGTCAATAGACAAGAACCGTGTACGTGTTCCTGGAAATTCATGTCCATATACGACGTACATGATATGGTAGGTAAGGAAACCCTAATAGTTCTCTCGAGCGTTCCTTTCCATTGCTTTTCCTTTAACGCAAAAATCGTATGTATTGCTTAATAGAACCACATATACATTATTCCGCGGACATGTTTCCAGGAACTAGTTCCATTTTAAAAAAGAATCGTTCCATGTTCGTTCCATCATTGGAACTATTTCGCATGTGATATAAAAATCACTTGACGTTTATACCATCTGGCTCAAAAACATGACGCGGCCGTCGCAAATAAATTTAAATTTCCAAAACCATTCTCGCTGCACCATGTACATCATAGACAAACCATACTGAGACCCCTAACTCACAATCCTCTTGCCGCTGGCCCCCTGAATTTTTTGTGAAATTCGCCATTTTTTATTCCTATCGGTGTAATGTCAATTAAGAATCCGTGTGACATACAAAAAAATACAAAAATAAATGCTGCCAACCGCGGCAACCGTGGGGAAATTTGAAAGAGTTCGGGGATACCACATTTTTACATTACTGAATGCCATTGGTTAGTTATTTTATTATACATTAGGGGTATTCACGATTCGATGTAAAAGGCCTAGTAAAATTGCGAAATTTTATTTTTTTTTATCGGATCGTGAACGCACTTTTTCTCATGTATAGCAAAACTGAAACAAATGACAGCTCCAGCTGGACAATTGACATTTGCTTTGAAAAAAAATTTTACAATTTTTTGAAGGAGGAAAATTTGTTTTTAATTGTTTACTATGCCGAAAAAAAGCGAAAAAGAAAAAATACTTCAATGTTTATTGGAAGATGCTGCAGAGAAAATTATGTGGATTGAAGGTATGAAGAAATAAACGATGAAAAAGACAAAAAAATATTGTTTTATTATTTTATTTTAGATAATGGAGAGATAGACGATGATGATATCGATGAAGTACTTTTTGATCTTGACGAGGATATTCTATTCGTCCTAGCATCTCGTCGTGGTTCTTACAGCACAATACCTAAATACATCCAACTCCTTTTTCAGTTTCCAGGAGACCGGCACCGGTAGATTTTGTCCATTCCATTGCCTTAACAAATGATGTTTTCAAGCTTCTCATTTTCCAACGAATTAACTCCCAGGTGGCATTCTTCAGTTGATTGTGCTCCAAAAATTTTCTATAAAAAATTTGTGCTGTAGGCTTCTATAATTAATAAATAGTTTTAATTCATAGATAACAATTGATAAATTTGATGTCGTATACTAACCTCGAATTTTCCTGCTTCTAGAAAGAATGTAGTCTAATATCAAGAAAACTTCTTTTTCTGTCCATTTTTTCACTGGATTTTCCCTTCTGCGGCGCCTACATTTGTTTTCCATTCTCTTTATTTTTTTCTGTTAGCTATACACAGGAATCAAGAATTTAAATGAACTGTCAACTTCATAAGGCTACTCTGTTGTATTTTTCGGTTGCAATAGGGTCAGGGTATAGATAAAGTGTAAAAGTGTTGCGAAATTTTATTCTGTATAGTTTGTTGTTGTAGTGCAAAAAAAAGTTACACTTTCGCATTTTCGCAATGATACAAGACCAGTTGCATCGAATCGTGAATACCCCTATTGTTAAAAGGCGAATCATTTGATTGTTTGGTTAGTAAAATTATCTAAATATATGTTTTATATACTAGAAACTTATTAGAACAAACATAGTTGTGTATTCTCCGCTTTTGGATATAATTAACTTCGATTGGCATCAGAACAACGGCTTATGCCGACGACGTAGTTTTGTTGGCAACGGGTAAATTCCTTCCAACACTCAGCGAACAAATTGGTGGCGCCCTCAAAACCCTCGATATCTGGACCCGGAACTGCGGTCTAAACTTAAATCCCCAGAAAACCGAACTGGTTATCTTCACAAATAAGAGGAAAATACCACGGTTTGTCGCATCTTCTGTTGGCGGTATACCACTCAGAGTATCTGACAGTGCAAAATATCTGGGTCTTATACTGGACAAAAAACTAAATTGGAAATTAAACACACACGAAAGAATCAAAAAAGCCTCAGTAGCCTTCTACTCATGCAGCAGAATTTTTGGGAAAACCTGGGGACCATCCCCTAAAATCAAACTGTGGATGTACACGGCTATAATAAGACCTATACTGACCTATGGCTGTCTCGTATGGTGGCCGGCAACCTGCAAAACCACCTACCTAAAGGCCATTACGAAAGTACAAAGACTAGCGTGTATTGGCACCACGAGTGCTATGAGGACTGCTCCTACTGCAGGTCTTGAGGCTATTCTCAACCTGCTGCCGCTAGACATCTTTATACAATCTTCAGCCGCAATCAGTGCCTTGAGGATAAGTCAGACAGTAAGCTGAAGAACGAATGCAACGGGTCACTCCTCGATCCTAAAGAAATATTTTGGCTATGTACCCAACACGGACTACATTACGCCATACCTAGAGTTTACAAGACCTTTCTCAAGCGCCTATCCCAGCAGGGAAGAATGGAGCGAAGGACTCGTACCCAACGCACAATCCGTAGCCGTCTTTACGGACGGTTCAAAAATGGAAACCGGGGTAGGGTCTGGCGTCTTCTCTGAGTCGCTGGGCATATCAAAATCGATTCGACTTCCCGACCATAGCAGTGTCTTCCAAGCAGAGGTCATGGCAGTGACAACAGCAGCCCGTGAGTCTGTGGCAAGGGCAATACCACCTGAAGGTATTACCTTTTTTATCGACAGCCAGGCAGCAATAAAAGCATTAACTGCGATAGAAATAAAATCAAAGCTTGTGAAATGCTGTCGCGAAGAACTTAGGGTTCTTGGCACTCAGCATAAGATATTGCTCTGCTGGGTTCCGGGACATGAAGGCATTCCAGGCAACGAGAAAGCTGACGAATTAGCAAGACAAGGTTCGGCAGCTGTATCAGAACAAGCTGACCCCTCTGTGAAAATCTCGCCTTGCGCACTCAAGCTTGAAGCAGGAGGAAAAGCCACAAGAGAGGCGAACGCTAGATAGACAGCACTAGAAACTTGTCATACCACAAAAAGGCTATGGCCAACTTTCAATGAAGCCAGAACCGAGAGTCTAATGCGAAGGATAGAAAATCCCTTTCCACCCTCGTAGGAATTATAACGGGGCACAATACTCTACGGTACCACATGAACAAGCTACGCTTGACTGAAGAAGAACTGTGTAGGGGCTGCGGTGATGAGGAAGCTCTTGAGGACACAACCCACTTCCTATGTCACTGCCCAGGTCTCCAGCACTACAGGCACAGATTCCTAGGGAGACACTTCTTCCACGACCTAGAGGAACATTCTGGCACACATATAGACAAGATAATTGGCTTCATTTTTTTTTTTTTTTGCGTGTAGCTATGTGAAAATCGTTGAAAGACATCGCATGCGAGCTTTGCGATAGTGTGGGACTGGAAACACCCACTAAAAACACCCAGAGAAGGCATGGTGTTACCATCCTTCCAATAATCGCACCTAGTCGTCAGACTAATCAGCAATTTTGTTCTAATATGTACTAATGTATTTACGTACAGTTTTAAGGAACTAACTTTGGTTTGTTGCCTTTTGTTTTTTAATTCATTATCACTTTGTTAGTGTGATTATGTTGTTGCATATTTCTTTTCTTTTTACCTACTTAACTAGTTCAAAAGGTTTTACTCTACGTAATCTTCTAACTAAATTAGTATTATTAAGTAGTTGGACTACTTCTAAATTAGCATGGTTGCGAAGCCTAACTTCATGTCTTCTAGCGACCTTCCGAACCTCGTCCTCTACCATTTCAATTTTTAGATCCCTATGTAGATCAGCGTTACGTACGTACCACGGCGCATTAACAATATTGCGTAATACTTTGTTTTGGAAGCATTGTATGCTTTGAAGGTTGGACTTACTTGTGCACCCCCATAATTGGAGGCCATATGTCCAAATTGGTTTTAATATTTGGTTTTAATATTTGGAGGCATGAATACCTCCCTATGAGCCAATATATTTTAATGTATCGTAAATTTAGTTCATCACGTTTTTTCTTGACATGAGTTTTCCAGCGCAACTTTGCGTCCAAAGTCAAGCCTAAGTACTTAGCTGAGTTCGAATGCTGAACCACTTTATTATTTATATACACAGGTATGTGTTGTACGTGTTTATTTGTAAAGTTAACATGAACCGACTTCAGTTCATTTAATTTTATTTGCCATTTGTTGGTCCAATTAGATATATCATTTACTGTCCTTTGCAGTTTTTCGGTAACTTCCTGCACGGTTTTTCCTACTGCAAGTACAGCAGTATCGTCTGCAAAAGTGGCAACAGTAGTTTCTTCATTTTGTGGTAGGTCGTTCGTGTATAGGAGAAATAGTACAGGTCCCAGCACACTTCCTTGCGGTACTCCAGCTTTAATGTGTTTCAATGCTGAGTATTCATCTTCTTGTTTAATTCTAAATAATCGTTGCATTATATAGGACTCCAGTATTTCAGAGTACTGTTTTGGAAGATATTTTTGTAGCTTACGGACTAATCCTTTGTGCCAGACTTTATCAAAAGCCTGTGTTACATCAAGGAAGATGGTAGAGCATATTTGTTTTTCTTCTAAAGCCTTTTCTATTATATTAGTTATTCTGTGGACTTGATCTATAGTTGAATATTTATTTCTAAATACGAACTGATGGTTTGGGATCAGTGTTTTTTGTTTCTTCTAGAATCGGATGGAGTCGTTTTAGAAGGGTTTTTTCGAATAGCTTAGAAAGGATTGGCAGCAATGATATCGGCCGATATGACGTTACTTCACTGGGCAATTTGCCCGGCTTAGGTACCATAATAACTTCCGCGACCTTCCACATACGTGGAACATACCTTAGTCTGAACGCTGCATTTATTATCTGTGCCATTTTTTTCATACCTTTTTTAGGCAGTTTTTTCAGAATTTCACCCGTTATTAGATCAAATCCCGGAGCTTTTTTCGGGTTGATCTTTTCTTTTATTTGGGCTTCATCACATCCACAGGATGGTTTGTATGCAATAGCACAGTGAGTACTTAGTCTCAGGGTTATTATGGGTAAGGGACAACCTCTTCCCCCAATGGGCATCACAATGGGTCAGTATTGACCTGAGTGTGGCACGGAGCATTCCACGCCAACCCACGTACCTAACCTAACCTAACCTAACTTCGATTTGGTGTGTAAATTTTCCTTAAATAATGAAGAAAATTTGTTCAAAATATTTTTGTTTTCCCTAAACCAATCTATATTGTTAAATTTTTTTTTTTAACGGATAAAATTCTATGAACACTGCCAGCAACTTTGCCCACAGTGGAAGTGGCTCATATTTTTTGGGAATGTGTTGGTGAGCCGGAATTTTTGAAGTTTCGTGACATTTGTCAATAGGAATTTCTATGTAATAATACTAGCGCGCCAAATTGTGACCACTCCGTAAAAACATAGCTTGTAGGCAAAGTAGCGGGAAATCGGCCGGAGTTGGTGGTCTCAGTATTGGGTCGTATGAATAAAAACTAGTATTTTGCTTTGAGTAAAAGGTTCTAGCAAAGTAAAAGCCCTTGGCAAATGCTTTGAATCGGTATGAATATAAACCCAGTTTGCCAAAGTAACATAAATTCGAACATAGCATTTACTTCGCTGTATATGTCCTTGCCTTGCAATTTCTGTCAAACTTGACAAGTGACCACTGTCCGGTGGGTTGTTTATTTTGAATTTATTTTCAAATTTTTATGGGAAAATTATCAAAGGTATCCAATCATCGGCTTGTTGAACTATTTTTTGGCACTCATACTCATACGTTAAGCCATGAATTTTAAAATGTTTACCTGAAAGCCCGGATCTCCTAAATACCTTACTAAAGATTTAATTTTCTGGATATTTGAAAGAGCACCACCACGCGTCTCAAAATTATCATTTAAAAAAGTATTAGCCAAAATGTCCACATTTTCACGCGTGAAACAAAACAATTGCTTGAAGTTATTCTCGTCACCAATTTTTCTTTGTTAATACTGTTTTTTATTAGCACAAACAAGAGGTAAAACAGGTATAATGTGAAAACTCATCGCATCCATGCCTTGTTTGATTTGCCTGCACGAACAAAACTTAATTCAAATATTTATAAACAAAACATCGAAAATTCACAATGCTTAGATTGTTTTATGTAAAAAAGGTGCGTACAAAATATTTAGCAAAAGGTCTGAGTCAACTAAATAGCAGACTCAGAATTTGAATAGCATTTACTTTGTCTGATAAGTTTCATTCATACCGATCTGAGTAAAAGGTCAGTGTCGCCGCTTTTCGAACATGTCAAAAGTTGGAACTAACTCAAATTGGTTTTTATTCATACGAAATATAGCAAATGCTTCGATTTTGACATTTCTCTTGAGTTAAAGCAATTGCTACGTTTTATTAATACGACCCATAACATTGTAAATTCTCTGTTATTTTGCTGGTAGTCACATTTTTCCATTCAAATGTTTTCAACGTATATGTCAAGTCTGTACTGGAAAGTTGCAATGAGATTACACTCACCACAAATGAGTGTCGCTTATACATTATTACTTCAATATTGAATGATTTGTATCGTTCGAGACAAAGTGCCCTAAGGGTTCCCTTGACTAATTGTTGGCCTTTATTTGTGAATACCGAAATGTTTGCGACAGCTTTGAAGGAATATTAACTTTGACATTAAGTCCACAATACATAACGTACGATAGTTCTCTCATGCGATATGCCATCGCAATGTTAATACTTCTTTTGCAGCTGTCACTACCAGCCAATTATTTTACCAAGTCTACAGAAATGATTTCATATTATTAATAAAAACTGGGAGCCCAAAAATACGTGACACGTGATCGGCCATCGGAAAGTTCAGCACATGTTGATATTTTTATAGCGATGGCTTACGAAATTTCGCTTTCCTATAAAACAGAATGGCTTCCGGAATTGATGAACTATTTATTTACTTCGTATAACTGATTGATGAATAATTGGTTTAATTTACAGACACTAATTACCACTTTCATTTGACATGTTTTAAAGAAGAAATAGGTATATTTTTTTTAAGTGATTGCAGAAATGTTGGTCGCCGTAACTTTTATTTCTTTCCGTTTTACGTATATCTATAATTATAAGTACAACATCCATAACACTTTGGCGTCTGATTTGTGATCTCATTCTTACACGTTACGATTTCTCTGTCCCGTCTCGTTCAAAAATGCGCGTGCGTGATTTTGTAAATGCAGTATTAAGGGGACGAAGGTACGGCCTTCCATTACATTGACATTAAATGAAACATAGAACCTTCTTAGCAAGTCAGCCAAGTCACAACGAATTCTGTCTCTTCAATAGAACAACATTCCATTCAGACATTTAATTGATTTTTCTTTAATATTAAATTTGATTTATTCTGTTTCAAAAGCACGCACCATCTTGAATGATTTCTTGCAACCGTACTCCACTTTAAACAAAAATGCTCTTTCTTTTTATTGCAGAACATCTCCATACTCATTGTCCTCATATACGCCTGGCGGATAAGTGTCAATGTCAGACGATCCGGCGAATTGGAAGACGTCTACTACGGTAAGTCGCAGCTCCCCAGTGCACCACAGTTGGACTTATATTTTAATCGCAAAACCCATTTCTCGCCACCATTTCAGGTGTACAAATAGCCTACTTTGCCATCATTGGAACTCAGATGTCGATGATATTTCTGAGTGTTATGCTGATGTTCGGCATTTACAAGGTAAGCAATCTCCCACATGCACTCTGTATGTGTATGCCCCTACAAATCTCCATCTATTGGCAAAAGTCCCCAAATCCACGTTCGGTATAGCGCCACCACCCCTTAGGCCACAAATAGCAATTTTGTTATTTGGCTTTGTATTTACCAAAAGAATATTTTTCCTATTCGATGTAAGGGTAGTTAAGGATACCTCCCCTTACAAGGGGATATGTAATTGTGTGTAGGGTTCCAATGTTGACCGTTTTGATGAAAACATTTCGCTGGCTAAACCTGAATATTTTGAATTCTATTTTTTATTCTTGTTGTCGGTGCCAGGGACACACCACAACAACACAACTCAAATCAATGGTAGCACGAAATTGGATTGCTCTGTCTATAGCCGTGTCGAAGGAATTTTATTGAAATACTTTGCCAAAAGGCTGAGTCCTACAAAGACGGGAGGACTGTTTATTTATGTTCTTTGTTCAAATGAAGCAGAGGCTTTTATGCTACAATCGAATCCGTCTCGGATACTGTCAAACGCTATGGGTTTATGCACACATGGGTGAAGTCCTTTTGCGATTTTGTAATTTTGCTAAATGCAAATATTATACAAATCGATATTCTGCCCCTGTTAGCTTAGGTCGTTTACGAACGATCAGATGAGGAAGCATACCCTTAACGTCTCGTCGTTGTTGGCAATCGCAAGCGGAAGACTCTCGTTCTATTGGTTTGTATTACGAGTGCAGCTTCAGCTGTGCAAGGGCTGCTTACTCCGTTCCAGCTGGGGGCATGCAAAAATCTAATCAAAAACAGGATCCTCATGTGATCTGACATCGCTCCCGCTGGCAATTTATCAATTCTGCGTCGTAAGCAACATACACCGAAACTTAATTATAGAATCCATTTCTAGTCGCTTCGCTTCGTCATCCCTAACGGATGTGGGCCTATTTTCTTTTATACATCCCCGCAGTGAAATTAAATATTTGCACCGCAGAGAAAAATGTCTTTCACAAAGCGTAAGTGAGTATGTGTGCGGTCTCATTTTTCACGCAAAATTAGGGTCGAAACATTTCAGAACGAAAGGCTAAGGAGACGCATTAACATATTTCCAAATATCCACTCATGCTGGGATGCAAATAAATCCAATTGCCAGACATTATCTGTCATAATGAGTGGAAACATTTCTATTGTCATGATTTGTCCTTTTCTTTGTGGTGGCAAATCCCTGGCAATGAACCCTTGAGCCTTATTGTATCTGCTGCGGGTGTGTGCGAGCTTCCTTCAAAAGCCTGAGCACCCCCTCCGCCATCTAGATATACGACAGTTGAAGGATAAGTGGGGGGATTGTTGGATGTCCTTAAATTTGAGTTTGTTAGCTGTTTTCTTGTTTATGTATAGGTACTGTACGCGTGGTGAGCAATTATGAAAATATTTTTCCACACAGCAATGTTGACTGGGGAAGCGCCACCGAATACCGAAACAATAATGGACAGAATGTGTTTTTCATTTTCGAGAGATGTTTTCCGGTCGTCGAGAAAAAACCATAACCATGATGGACTTGAAAGGTTTTGTTTTTCTGATGCTGATACCCAGCTTGGAGTACGCAATGTTTTCCCTTGTGAAGAGGAGAGTTTCCATAGAGGTGCGGTTATATGAAATTAGTATAAATTAGCAGCACAGCATGGGAAAGCTATATTGCATGTTGGCTTTCTTCTAATGATGATACAAATCGGTGTTTTCTGTGGCGTATACATATACATAGCACTATGCTGTTTGCGAGTCGTGTGGGATGGCACTGCCTAATTGTCGTAATCATGAGTATAACTGTGAGATATTGCAATATAATTGGCACTTGAACTTTGTAAGTGGCGTCGTAAGCCATATAGTGAATGTGGACTTATGGGTCAAGCTGTGTTTGTTTCAGCCGATTCTAAAGGGTGTTGTACTTTTTATCTCAGATATGTTTATTAGCGGGGGCTCAGCGGTTGGCATGGCGGATGCTCGATTTGGTGAGGGTTAGTTGGCATGTGGAGTTATCATGGGCTAAAGTACTATTTAAACCAGATAGTTGGATCAGGGCAGGGCACAGTTTACGCTTATACGCCATACAACTTCAGTACTAGAAATTGTGCGACAACGAATGTATGTGAGTGGTCGTTGAAAAAGGATCTGTCAATTGTGCGATGTCTGGCTGTAGATAGTACTGGCAACGCAAAGAGACTAAGAGACTCTTAAGAATTATAAACACTATTATTCTTAAGGGTTCTGCAACTGGGACATGCCTAGCTTACTATCACCGTTGATGGGAAGTTGACTGGCTCTGTTTAGACTGAGTTAGGGTTTGTACAATCAGTTGAAGTGTCACGTATAGCCACGCATAGCGAGTTTTTTTTTTATTTTGGGAATGAGTGGAAGGTATCTCCATTTTTATACCAAGTTCAAACGGCTAATTGCCCCAAGCATCAATCTTATCTCGCTAGGGATGACTGCATATAGCCTAATGGAAACACATCTGGCGCACTTTAATGTAGGTGGTGACTAGTATAAAACTTCCTGAAGAGTTTGGATAGACTTTACAGAAAATAGAACTTCTTCTTCTAGAAGTCTATTAACGTCTGTGGTGAGCTTTTGCCTCTCAAAAGAAACATCTCACATTTATCAGCAGTAGGCTATTACTTCGGTATTGGTTCACTGCAAGGCCTTACGGAAACTGTAATCCAAGCTTTATAGAAACTCAAAACTAAAAATTAAAAACTAAAAATTTTGCATTTTTCTATTATAAAATATTATCCAATCACTTTTTGAAATTGTACTCATCCAGAATTTACATTTTACATATACTTGGGTTGCACTGAGAATCGAACATGTCCCGTAGTAGTAGAATACCCTATCCCAGTGTTTCCCAAATGGAGTTCCTTAAGATTTAATTCATGTTTTTCCAGGAATCGATCTTGCGACCTTGCTCAGTAATCCAGCACACAAGTTCATCTGCAGATGTGTTACCTGTAATACTGTCTCGCACTGATATCCGCTGTATCAGAATTTTGTTTAATCTTCATTTAACAACAACATACACCGTCCTAAAGATAGGCAACATGGTACACGTCATCCATTCTGGGTGTAAGCAGAAAGCAATAGGGCTGGTTGATCCAATCACTCGTTTTATAAGTTTCCATTCTAGAGAGAAATACGGAATTGCTTCGATCACCCTTCGTCTCCCTTTATTTGGCCAACTTTCTCGCACCCAATGACGGAGCCATGGACGGGAATAGACTAGTTCGGACATCATCTGACTTCCAAAAAAAGAGCCGTTCAAACGATACGACGTTTTATCAGCAGCTTTTACGCAGCAACAATTCTCCCAATAATATATCCGGTTTACAATTTTTTGGCCACCTTCCCTTCCCATTACTCATGTGGTATCAAAATGGACATACAAGTCTGGTTTAAATGTGTCTTTCGAGACAGCCAACTAACCTCACCTTACTTACCATATAAAGTTTAAGAATTGGGTAAAAGGCTAAGCGGCCTTTAATACGTTTATCATGGTGCTTCAGTTTTAATGTCATTGACTTTAGCCTACAATTTTCTATTGACTTCGATAATTTAGTTTGGGTCTGAGGACCCTAGCTCCACCTCTGGATTCCATTTTCTTCTGTTGGAACAGACTTCTAGTAGACTCAATATTCACAGACCAACACCGAAAACCAGTGGCTTTGAAGACCTAATGCTGTCTAATAAATAAAAGAATAAATAATTGGCGCAACCCTACCCTAGCCCTAGCTTGTCACAAACAACCAGCGTTGCCACTTTGCTGCAATAGCAGTAGATCTACTACACTTTTTGCAAAAAATAAATCTACTGCCACTAAATCCAATCTACTGCACTTTTTTTGTTTGATAAACATTCTCTTAAACAGCTGTAGAACAACCATGTATAAAAATAACCCCTGTAAAGAACCTCTGAACGAAGCCAACTTATTGTGAACTTATTGTATAAAAAAAAAACATTAAAGTGATGATTAATATAGTTTTAAGCAATTGATCTTTGTTTTTTTTTTTGTAAATATAACAAATAATCTGCTGCGGAAAGATCGAATCTACTGCAATTTTTTTAATGATCTACTGCGCTGCGCTACTACGCTGCAAACAACCATTAGTTTTGTATGAGTTTTTGAATTTTTGGTATGAATCTACAATTTTATTTCGAGTCCAAACGGCCATTTGGGAAGCTCTTTCATGACAGTTCTACTCTCGGATGTTTGTCAGACGTTCACGAGAAGTGGCGCTGTGGGGAAAAAAATGGAAATTGAGTTTTTTTCGGGGATCGAACCTGAAGCTGAATTCGGCTAGAAAAATTGCAAATATGTCGAATTGCGAGACTTTGAAATACAATCGACAACTCCATCTTTCGAAATTACCTTCTTCGCACATTTTGATATTTTAGTTCTCAGTTGCGGTCGCCTAGACAACTTATAGGTCTACACTATTGAGGTAGTACCATTTAGTCTTTGGAATTAAAGCTATATTCTCCGGTCTCTCATAAGAATGAGGTCGATAACCTTCTGTATTGAAACCTTCTGTATTTTACAAGTTCATAAACTCACCTAATCTATTACAAAAACGACACTTTTTAATATTTTATCCTCAATCCGTACAAATTAAACTCTGACAAGGTTAGGGCTGTTTGGCGCCAATTTGATTATTTCAATAGAACCCACAAAAAACACACACTCATAAAAGTCTGAGGCAGAACTTATTAACAACAAGAAGCCGAACTTACCATACTCCTTCTCGTGGCATATATTTTCCTGTTCATGTCCCTACTAAGTCCAAACAAAATCTTTCAAAATCCATTCTGAATATGCGTTTCCTTTAACCAAACACCATCTTTCGTTGTAGGAAAACCCCGGACTTATAGTGCCTTGGATAATTGGCTTTATAACGTTTATGGCGTTGGAAGCAGTAGCAATGGTGTATTCGAATGTCCTCCGGGATCATGTAAATAAGGTGAGTATATGCAGCATTGAGCCCGAGGTAAATGCAAATAAAAAGCGCACACAAAAAACTATATACAAATCAATATTCCTGCTGAAGGAATTGCAAATACATGCTTCGCCTGCCAACATGTGCCAATGTGAGTAATCCCAGACCCAGAGTCCTTCTTTTGTGGGCCAAAAACACAATATGATATTGCACCGAGGACAGAGGGTATTCAGAGAGATGTCGCTACCTTTTACCTTACTGTCATTCCATGGAGGCAGTGTTTTTTTTTTCATTTTTCCATAATCAAAGGATATTCAAATTTTATGCTAAGCAGACCACCGTGTACACGGCAAAAGGAGCTCGTAAATAATTCATGAACTACCGAAAGGAGTCATTGTTTTCCGGGCCAATGATGGTATTTTGCGATAGAGAGGGGAAACTCTCAAGGGCACTTTACAATGAGGTTAGGAAAGTTTAAGAGTTCGCATCGGAATTGTGTCCCCAATGAATGTCAAATTGTTTCCCGGTTGAAGATGCTTCGTATCGGTGGTGGTCACAAATGTGCTTATTAGACTGGTTTGTTTTGTGCGACTCATCGCATCAGGGATGTCATTGACTGTTTCCCATCTCATGTTCTCACCGGTTTAATGGAACTTCACATCTTATGTCTAATCGATTTATCTGGGACTGAGTTTTCCAAACATGAGTTGATGGAAGAGCCTTAAGCGCCCAACTGATTTGTTTAAGATAAATTTTAATACAACCATGTGAAAGGATTTTTGTGCTAAGTGTTTTTTTCATTTCTTAAACGATGTTACATAAATATAAACGACTTAAAAAGAATGTCTTCTTATCTTTTTCAGCAATTCGATACCATGTGCAAAGCTGAAGTGACCTTTTTCATAGCACGAGCATTCATCAATGTAAGTTGTATAGATAACGCATTTTAATCATTACTTGTCCTTTTCCTTATTTCCTCATTTGTGTCAAAAAATTAGTTGAAGGAGTTTAGTAAAGGGGGTTTTTCAGAGAGGTATAGCAATTTAATTTTATATTTTAAACTAAGTTTACGTGCCTCTGTTGTTTGGTGAAGGTTCGTCAACGATTCTGGCCTTTGAGTGTAGTAATCGCTTTTAAACAAATAAAATCAACAGGTCCGTAGGGGTCCTAAGCCTAGCTACCTACACCCATTCGTTCTGTGTGAGTTTTTTTATTTTGGGACGAATGGAAGGGATCTACAAACCTAAAAGCCCTCGCTGAGAAGTCCAGCGCACTGACGACTATAGCCCACCGCTCGACGCTAATCACTGTTGGTAAAATTAAAAAGGTTAAGGGAAAATATGGGCTCTATGTCATCACCGTCTGAACAAATGTCACAATTAATGAAGCTAATTTTTTTATTGACTGTAGAATGTTTTGATTTAAAACATACATTCATTCCAAGTTCTCAATTTGAATTGATCGCAATCGATATTAAACGATAGCAAACATTTTCGCTTCTTCTTTGTTTTCTTGCGACATGCGCATGGCGCATGCTGCATGCAATTAGTATTTTTGAAATTTAGAAAATAAACCCAATGTTGAAAAAAGCTTTCCAAAACGTTGTGTCATAGAAAGGAATAATGTTAGAATACCCAAATATTTACATTTTGTAATCCCTAATTGTCGATTGAAAAAAATATTGTTTTTAGAAATTGGCTTTTGGCTGGAAGTGGCTCCGCGTAGCTCGAAGTGTATGGACTCGGACGTTGTTGATTCTGATAGGAAAGTACGCGAATGGAATTATAGATTGATTGTGAAAGACAAACGAAAGGACACAGAGGAAAGAAACTATTGGGGCATCAGAGTCTGTAAGAAGAAGAGGTGACGCGCGAAAGCAAATTTATCATAAACTAAGTATTAAATAGACCGTCAGCTCCCGCGCACCTACCCGATCCCCCCCGCAAATTTTGAAAAGAAAATTCTCTCTTAAATTTCCTATTTGTGAATACATGTGAAGCAGCAAAAAAGAAATTCTAAATGGCGGGAGGTGTAATAAAATACTGACACTCAGCAGTGTTCCTGCATCGTGATATCTCTACCTTCAAATTTCAATTTTTCAAAAGCTTTCCATGCGTAAAAGGAAACAAATGTCAAAATTTTTGAACTACCAATAATCTGGCAGAAAAACATTCAAACTACATTTTACCATGAATATCAACGCACTAAATGCAAATAAAAAGGAAATTTGCCTTAAGCAACAATAATCATTATAATGTTAGCAAATTGCGATATTTATACTGAAGATTAATTTAATATGGTTTTCTCTCCGAACAATACAAATTTTACTTTTAAATGTTTTTTTTTCATAAAAATATCGAGGGAGTTTGAGTTTAGTGAAAAGGGAAAAATGAACACGCTTCGTGTGACAAATAAAGAGAGAGCGCTAAGAACAACTGACTGAGAGTTAGTGTATTTGGTGAGTTTCTGTCAGCAGATGGATGCGTTCTGAAAGTTTAAATTCGTTGTTTTATTTCACCACGAAAATATGTAAATATTCTACAAAATGTATAATAGCGATTGTAACCAACATAAATAAACAAAGGAATAATGTGTGAAATAAAATAAGATATTTTTGTTCCTATATCTAATTATTGTGTCTATTTTCGTTTGCTGTTTTTGGCACAAAATTATTTCACCGTGAATGTCCACAAAAAACGGCAAATAATTTAAAGACAAGAATTGATTACGAATATTAAGATTTGAAATTTTTAGTTATAAATACAGGGTCCGCCAAATAACTTTTTTTTTTTGAAAATGCTATAAAAAAAAACTACTGAATATTTTCTCAAATTTTTTTATTTGAAAGTAAAATCCTTCCGGTTAATAATTTAAAATAATTTTATTCAAATGGCTGCCTCGGCTGGCCATGCAGTAGCCTACACGATCGGTCCAACTTTTAAGCACATTATCGATTGTGTGCAGCTGTATTTCACCAATGGCTTCACGAATATTGTCCTTTAAAGCGTCAATTGTCTCTGGCTTGTCAGCGTAATACTTATCTTTTACGGCACCCCACAAATAATAGTCCAACGGTGTCAATCGCAGCTCCGAGGTGGCCAAACGACATCAGCTCTGCGGCTGATAATGCGATCTTCAAAAACAGGGCGCAAAACATCGAGTGTAGCTTCGGCTGTGTGGCACGTAGCGCCGTCCTGTTGAAACCGAATGTTGCCAATATCCTCCTCTTAAATTTTTGTGAACAAAAATTCGTTCAACATGGCCCGATAACGATCGCCATTGACTGTAACGGCCACTCCGCATGTCGCAATATTTCCCAGCGTTGTTCAAGCGTATACACAACCATATTCGTTCAGCGGAAGGATAAAACTAATTATCTGTCAAATCAGACATGAGCTAAGTGTTACCATTCGCGAAATAAGAACTAGTTGAAAAAAAAAAGTTAGATGGCGGACCCTTTGTCTTTCATGAAGATTCCATTTATTAAAAAAAAAGAACAAATTAAATTTATTAGAAAATCTGAAACAATTGACATAATTAATGAAATTACATTTGAAATCAATTGCGTCAGCCGAGAATATGAATAATGTTCATTTATAATAAAAAGAAAAAAATCACATATCATTAGACGGGTTTCTTTGAGCTTCGATCTCAGCAAAGCAAAGTAAAGTAGGACTTTCATCAGGCAATTACAACAACTACGCTCTACTTGACACTTCGAGACTCGGTTGTAGTTGTTGTAATCGCGTGCTGAAAATCCTACTTTACTTTGCTTTGCTGCGATCGAAGCTCAAAAAAACACGCCTATTGACACAATCAACGAAAATTTATTTTCTTTAAAATGTACGGGAAAGAACGAAACTCAAAATGTATGTAAGCAAAACTGGAAATAAACATGTTTACTGATTTGTACCTGATATGTCTCACGCATTTAAGTTTGCTGCCTACAATTTTCTTTTAATTCATACGATTCATAATCATTAGTATAATCAGATATTTTTTATATTAATAAGCGTTTTTATTTTTGTCAAAGATTCATATTGTTTACAACAAAAACGTAAACATCCGATATTATGTTGATTGTCTAGGTAAAATGAAAAAAATCCGAATATTATACGATACCTATGCGTTTTAATATAATTTGGTACTAAATTCACCACGCCATACCCACCGTTTTCTTAACACGTCCCGATAACGGGCAATTATTTGAATTATTTGAATTTTTTCCAATGTTACCACAGAATGAACTGTCAGGCAACTTTCAGGTTCCTATGTGCGAGTGTATGCGTGCGGCTAATCTACTTTAACATGGCACACATACTTTGCCACATAGGAACACGGAAAACAGCTTGTAGGCTTAAGTTGTAAGAGCTGACGGTCTATTTAATACTTAGTTTATAAAATTTATACTGTTGAAGCCATTTCTGAAGAAAAAAATTTAAATTTAATTGAACCCGCTTCAAGAGCGTTTCAATGAGAACTTGTATTTAAACAAACTAGAGTAGAATCTTCAGGACGCAATTATGAAAACGCTTTCTATACCTAGCATTAAGCATTTATCACAAGTAAAAGAGTAAACAATAATTCTTACAAAAGCGCTTTCTTTCGATTTGCTCAAAACAAAAAGTCAATATAAAAATAAAGATAGATGTCAATGATATTGCTTTCGGTTTCGGTTTATCGCCTTCTCTCAATATGAACCCTTTTAACTTTCTCCATTTTACTTAGTAAGAGAAAGATATTGTATTCGTACAAAATTTCAAACTGGAGATGTTAATCAATTCTGACAGAGGAACTCAAAAAAGTCACAACATTCTGTCCGTCTGTCTGTCTGTCCCGATGCCTACAGCCTAAGCGGCTGAACGGATTTCGTTCAAACTTCGGATTTAAAGTTTTGGGGGCTTACAGTTCGGGGCCGTTTTTTTTCGCATGGTAACCTCAATATTAATGGTACTTCCCATATAAAATTTCCATACCAGTTTGGTTTGTTCGAAAACGGCTCTAACGATTTCAACCAAAATAACGGTACTTTTGAGATATGGACATATCTCGAGATTGTGACATAAATTAGTTTCTAAGGAAATATGGTAATATCTAACTTAATGGCAAACTCAGTTTTTTTTCTGTATTAACGTGAAATGGATTTTTGGAAAAAGTATTTTTTTTTTAAATTTAGATTTCTTTAGTTCACCTGAAAACTGCAATAACGATTTTGACCAAAATGCAAACTTAGAGTAAAATTGATGTTTTCAAAATTATTGCATCATTCATTTTCAATTCGTTACATCCCGAACAAAAACTTGTATCCTTTTTTCAGCTAAATAGTTGAGCAATAGTATTTTCAAACTAAAAATTGCAATATTGGGTACGATTTTGATCTAAATACATATTAAAGATAAAAACAATATTCGAAATAAAATGCCGTACTAAGTTTTTCTTAAAAAATTCAAAAAAAATCAGTTGTTTTAATTACTTATTTAAGTTTCCCGATCTATTTTCACATATCTATGCTATATTTTAGGTATTATCTCCCCAATTCCGATAAAAATGCAATAACAGCTACCTACGCAAAACTTATTTTTAACAAATGTTACTCTTTTTTAGCGTTGCTGAATATGCACCATAAAATAATTGCAACCACTTCCTTACACAATCAGAAACTCCCACTTCAATTGCACCCCTACACACGCCCACCGGCATTCGGTTTATAACTGCCAATGCAAACTCTGAAAACTTAAATATATATCTATGTAAAGATATCGGTCTCACACGAACCCTACTTCCAATCATAGACACCTTAAACCAGCCTTACTAATACATTCCAGTCAAAAATACAAATATGCATTAGCAGATCAGAAAACAGAAACCACTGCCACACATTGCCTTGTAAAATGTAAGAACTTATAAAATAGTACTGTGGACGCTTTTACTTCTTTAACCATAACTTGGGACAATTGCCTGTTACTGACAGATTCAACTTACAAAAATAAAATTCGCATTGTTATTTATATTTAAGTACTGCCTATCAGATGAATAACCCAAAAGTGTTAAAGTCTACCAAGATGGGATAAATTCCATTGAAAAGCGATTTTGAACGGTAAATCTGGGATATTGCATCATAACCTTCTGGCCGGAACAAATAGGTTCGTATGCCATTTCAACTACATATTTTGTTCATTCGGTTTTTTTATACCCTCCACAGGAAGGTATATTCATTTTGTCATTACATTTGTAACGCCAAGAAGGAGTCACCGGAGACCTCATTAAGTATTTATATATATTCTGAATCAGGATCACATTTTGAATCGATTTAGCCATGTCCGTCTGTCCGTCCGTCTGTCTGTCTGTTGAAAGCACGAAAGCGCCCAAAGGAATTGATATAGGCGAATGAAATTTCGTGAAAGGACTTCTTTTTATCGGCGTCAGGTTGGTATTTTAAATGGGCTATGTCGGTCAAGTTGTTCTGGTATCTCCCATACAAATTCAATATTAGACCCATGTGTCTCTCTGTCTGTTGAAAACACGATATCGTCCAAAATAATCAACCTAGGCGAACGAAGTTTGATGAAAGGACTTCTTTTTATCGTCGTCAAGTTGGTATTAAAAATGCGCTATGTCGGTCAAGTAGTTCTGGTACCTCCCATACAAAATCAATATTAGGCCCATGTGTCTCTCTGTCTGTTGTTCAATGTAATTACGTACTACCTCACATGCCTAAAATTTTGCACGACTTGTATGCAATGGAGGGTATCAAAGCATCGGCCAGGCCGATGATAACACTTTTACTTGTTTTTTTTTTTCTTTTATCATATGTGTATCTATAGGTGTAACCAGCTTTTTACTCAGTCTGCTCAGTCAATGTATTCTGAGCTCCTAGAGCGCTCTCTGATCATGATCTGAAGAAAAAACGAAACGCGAAGTTTTCGTATAACAGTTCAGGTTCTGCTCTGAACTAAAAAAGACGATAAAGCGATAATAACAATGCTTAAAGCGATAATAACAATGCATAAAATTCCACAATATTAAAGAAATTGTTTAGCTTTGGCCTACGACATTTTTTATCTTTTCATATGCAAGGCATACAGAAATTGAAGCATAGTTTGCTCTAACAAAAAAGCCTTGAAGAAAGTTGCTAGCGTACAAGTAAAACCTTTTAAGACTTATGGATCTATGTATCCGTTAGGTATAGTGGAAATGATGTAACTGTATAAGAAGTCGCATGACTCAAAATTTATTGTCTAGATGATATCGCAAGCAACAACCGTTGCAAATTACACACAGCATTGTATCTCTGCATAATCTTTCCAACAAGAAAAATTCAGCGAATGTGTTGTGTTTATGGCAGTGAAAGTGATTCTTAACTATTTGCCTTCGTCTTGTTAAAAATATTTTAGATTGGGTAAACTTCTGTCCCTCCATCTATACATTCGGTCTGATGGGCGATTCAATCTCTGCTCCTGCTCCGAAGGGCGCTGTTCAAAAAACGTTTCTTAGTTCAGAACATCGCATTGATAGGTTGACTCCGATTTCCCCTTCGATATGCAAACATATTTTTTTTTTTGTATATGTTCTTTGGGTATTGCCTTTGCTACGATCACAGCTGTCCGCACTTTCAGTGTTGCTGCTGACGAAAATTTTCTCATAAATTTTAATAATCAGTTAAAAGCAAAATATTTCAGTAGAATATTTCAATAAAATCATCTACAAATTTCGCACGAACTAGGATTTGCATTTCATCATAAAATCCTTGCAAAATTAATTGCCTGCAAAGAGTACCCATCCAGAATTGCCATTATTAGCTATACAAATGAATGTATTATAAATACGAGCACAAGCGATGACTATGACAACCGGAACGTAAATTAAGGGCTTCGAACTCATCCCCTGGCAGGTGACACTTGTTACTTTTTTTCTCTTGTGTGTCCCTCATTCCGTAAAAGAATGAAAATCCACACCATATCCCCCTCCGGACTTTCGATTCCCATTCACCGAGGACAAAGAATGAAGTTGTCCCTCCTCAGAAACGTACCTGGTTATCCACTGTGTGGACATGAAAATCCATCACAAAGAAATGACTGATGGCTACATTGCTTCCATGGTTCGTACTGTTCTTTTTTTAATTTTTTTTTATTTTAGCCAACGCGACAAAGTTGGTTTGCAAATTTAATTTAGAAAACCTATTGGAAAAATTAAAAAAAAAGCTTCACTGCTCTGGAAATTGCACTTTATTTTCGCACATCCTTCGAGCGCGGTTTTTTACATCAACAACTGCAGCTCTGCCACGTTGCCATGTCGTTCGATGACTCGGATGAAAACGTCCCGAACGCATCGCACCAGTAAAAAAGTTCCAAGTGAAATGAAATGCGAACAAATTGAATTCGCATCCAATTTAATTACTCCGAATAGAATTTCGCCAATCCAAAGGATTAGTTCGAAACAAAAAATTGCAAAATAGATTGTTAGCCACATTGATATTAGCCAGGGTTTAACCTGAAAAAAAAGAAACAAAGAGAAAAAATTTAATAATTTAAGACTAGTTGTTGGATAAATAGAATTGAGATGGGTTTTCGCTCGGGTGACTTTTAATCGATTTCCAGTTGGCGAATGTGTATTTAAACGTAAACATGTGGTGCTATTAGGGGCTTATGCGAATAATGCTGATTTTGGAAATTGAAATGTCTTGTGGCGTTATTTAATTTATATAACCCCCATAAAGTGTGATAGATTGCATTCTGGTTGGATAGGCATTCAATGGGGGATAGGAGCAGGAAATGTGCTCGGGTTCGTGGAATATTTTGTAACAATACAGAGATAACAGAGCTTATGAGCTATGGTCGTTATTTCGGTGATATACATTAAATCTGTACAACATTTTACACTAATGGGCAATGAAGTCTTATTGTTATTTATCTTCTTTCGAACTGCAGCTACTTCTAACAATGGAAACGCATTTTTGCTTCGTGTTGAGCTCCATTTTTAGTGACGCTGAACTGGAGTCGCAGCTGTCTTTTTTTATCTTACTTTGAGAGCACTTTACTTGTCAAATGGCGGCAAATGAAAATCTTGCGCGAATTTTGGGACTCTCTTTAATTTTCTTAACAAAATATATAAAAATGTAGGACTATTTTTCATTTCTATATTTTGAATACTTAGCGGTTTTCTATCCTCTTCAATTTCATAAAAGCAATTGGCGGTTGTCCCCTTAATGTGTACAACAGACTTTACATTCTTTGCTAACTTTAACTTTAACTTTAAACAAAAAAAATATACACATACCTACGGGTTGCTTAGATTATGCAGATAGAAAAATACATTCCGCAGCTAGTTGGTAGCTTATGTTATATCTGCTACAGTTTCTATAATTGAAACACTTTCATGAGTCGTCAAGTAAAAGTTTGTTTCATAAAAATGTTGCGATCACCTCGAATAAGGTTTCTTTCAGCGCTTTTGTAGCTGCTAGTTCCTCATTTAAGATGAACGCACCCGCCTATCGTATTGGGCTGAAACCAGCTTCGAAAGAACTCGGAGGCAAAGACAATAGCATTTTGCGCAATAATACTAAGGGGCAATTCTCGTTCTGTGAAAGTGTGAATCGAAAAAATCGTTTTCACATTCGCTCTCACACATTGCTTTCATTTTTTCGATTCACTCGGTACCTACTAAAAAGCGATTCTCGTTCAATAAGTGAAACTATCGTGGTGAATTTAATATAGCACACGGTCCACCTCATTCGGAGTTATCGTTTATCGATTCAATAAGTGTTGTCCTTACTCAAGGGGATAAGTGATAATCTAACCATTGTGAGGTGAATTACATGTGACGTTTGTTGTGAGCATTATCGGAGAATACGAAAAATGTTATCGAATCACAACAAACCTCACAAGGAATCAACCTCACAACGGCAAAATCGGGCTGTCAATTTTGCAAGATCGAAGCTATATACCAGCAGACAGTATTAGACTAAAATGGGTAAAATGCATTCCAAAAGAAAATAATATAAATCTGAAGAGGGAGCATCGGGCTTAGTTTCATTGCCGAAAGGTGGTGCCATCAATGAGAAGTAAATACCATCGCCCTTACTATGGCCCATCGTAGTGAATGAGCTGCTAACTTTTCGCATTCATGATGGACTTTAGTATCTAAGAATATGCAGACGGCATAGCTGTCTTAATCAGAGGTAAATTTGAAGACACAATCTCGAGTCACCTACTGAGCGCACTCAGCTTAATTCTCTTATGTTGTACAAAGATTGGTCGAAAAGCTAATGCTGAAAAAGAAACACCAGAAATGCGTTTATCGACAAAAGAAGTGAAAGAAGCATAGGTTACATTCTCTGGTAAAGTAATCTCAAAAGGAGTAGAATACCTTGGTGTCAATCTATATGAAAAACTTACATGGAATTTTCAACTTACTTAAGACCAAAATAATTATGTCTACTTTGGAAAAATTGGGGAATCAGTTCAAAAATGAAAATATTTATGTACATAGCAATGGCGAGATCTATCTATCCCTCTGCTGCATAAAACAACACAAAGGTCATCAGAATCTAGAAATTAATAAATGGCATTTAGTATTTTTGAATCGAATGGAAAGGACCTATAATTTAACGACTAGTGCAAACGGCTTTCTCAGGACAATTTTTACTCTCGCACGTTTTTCTGACGTTCTCGTAAGGTGACTTAGTGACATAGTGATATAATTTAACATACAATCTGGTTTTTTTTTTCGGGAATAGAAATTGACACCTCTATAGCGAACCACTGAGCCAGTGCGATCACAGAGGCTTAGCTATAAAAACTAGCCTATGTCCAAAAACAGCCACAACCGCCAACACAGATATTATATCCTAAATCTCCCATCATCATCTTATCATGGAAGAAACCGTGGTAAATCCTTAAATTCTAATCACAGAAGATTAATCTATTTCCAACTTAGCTTATGCCTATGTCGAACAAGAGAACAATGGCAACTAATGACTTGAACTTAATCTAAAAATGTAGGCCCCCTAGACTGGGAACATAAAGTCATTTTTCCAAAGGTCAAAAATGTTTATTTTTGTAATTTACTTAAGAATAACTAAGTGGGGAAATTGCAGGAATTTCAAAAATATATGTGGAAGGAAAACAAACATCCCAAATGGCATATAACACTAATAATGTCCGAACCTCAATGCATTTTGTAGGTTAAATTGAATTTGTTACCTTCGTTTTCTTCTCAATTTTTTGTTCTTCAACACATTTTTTAGGATGTGATATATGAGCTTCCTTGAGTCACATTTATTCCAAAACAACATCGAAGAGGGGACATTGGGATAACAACAGCAACAAAGAGACTGATTACTGATTATTGGGAATTTTCTAGCCAGTAACCAGCTAAGTAATATATCTGGAAACACTGGTTTTAAGACCATATGAGCAGAGAGCGGGCACAGAATTTTAAGCTCATCCTTGATCACAAGCATTTTAGAATACGCTATCAATCTCTGCATTCTGTAGACGATAGGACGTGGCTTACACTTCCAGGTCATCTTCACCTAAGGGTACTTTTCACTTCTTAATAATAGCGATAACTTCTATTCACCATTTAAACTCGATAAATAACAAATGCTGGACGACTGACGAAACGACAAGGGGTAGTATTACTCTACTGTGTACCTTAGTCCCACATGAATTTTTCTGAAAACACGCCATATTTGTGCTCATACTCGTCTCTTTAATACGGACACAAGATGACGCATCGATACGGGTGCACTGTGCACTTATTCAAGACGCGGCAGTGTGACCGTTGCAGAGTTCTGAAAAGTCGCAGGAAAAAGGGCCAATGAGAAAAAAAGTGCCATCTCTGAAGCAGAATAGTTTATTTAGAATGTTTGAACGATATTTAACAAGTATTGGCTCGCTAAACACTACAATAGTGCTGTGATAGGCAACTGCGTTACATTGAAACGGTTTTTATCTGGAAATAACAGCAATTGCCTTCTCCAATTAAAAAAACAAACAGCAAAAAATTGTGGCAGGCTCTGGAAGAAAGGGCCAAATTGCAACTTTAGTCGCACAACGGTCACGCTGACGACGCCCCCTCTACCGCTAATGACTCATTCCGGTACAGTTAGTACCACAATACGAAACACGATTGCCAACATTAAACATAACCTCGGACCAATATACCGAAAGAATGGAATGGAGAAATCAAAATAGGGACAAAGATCTAATTTTCAAACCTAAATAACAAATTTTACACACACTATTCGTTTCAAGAACTATTTTTCTATGAACAAAAGTAAATTAATAAATTGCAAATCCGATTCGTATTTAAGTACACCTCAAAAAGTACTACCTAAGAACAACTTCTCGCATAACCAAGGTTAATTGTATACGATCGCAATGTACGTTGCTCAATTTTTGTATTTTTGTTTTTTTTGTTGAACTAATTTTTTTTTATAAATTAAGCTTGGGACTGAGTAATCGTCTGGAAGGACAAAGGGCAAGGAAACATTGGGAAAGACAAAGACTTAATCGCAAATCCACAATGTTGGCAACCGTGCCACGAAAGACTGACAAGACAATCTCTTTTTGTTCCCCATTCCTAGTCTGTTCCCTTTTCGCTCCTCTCAACTTTCAATCTGAGCATCACCACGCTCCCAAACCTCTTCTGTTTCCTGTCGCTTTTTCATTTCAGCAGAGTCGGGAACTACTGCCTTAAACGTTTACAAGTTCAGACTGCCTTAAAACGCGCACTGACGTTTTCTGTCCCTCAGGACTGGTGTTCACGTTAATTATTTAATTTCTGTCCATTTCGTGGTCAGACGTTACCGATGAACTGCTCCGCCAAAAGTAAGTCAAAATGTCTTTCAAAATTTGACACGTCCTCCATGACACCGAGCTGTGTTATGTAAATTGGATGCGCATGCAATTGTCTTCCAATGATGATCTCCATTAACGTTCGCGCGCACTCTGCGCGACAGAAAAGACGTTTACTTTTATTCTAACTAGCTTAGGGCCATGCATGACCCGAGTACTTGCCGAGATTTCAAACACCTAACTACCCAATGCACATCGTGATCTACCAGCTCTATAATCAACTTTCATCTCACTTTGTAAGCCTGCAGACCAAAGCTGGTCCTTCTGTAGTTTATAGATAAGGTACCTATAAGGTAAAACTCACAGTGCCACCTCTTTAACGCGTTCATTTGTGACTTGTTTTCGTTTGTGCTTGTGCAAGGATTTCAAATGAATCTGCATGCATACGAGTACATCCAAACAGAAGTCCGTGCACAACCTAGAAACTCGAATGTCCTCCACGTTGCCTTTGTGGTTGCGGTAATTAAAACATAACGACATAGCACAGCATTTAACTGGATCTTCGTGCGACGACCAAAAAATGTATACGCAGAGCTACACACTTTTACTCACCGTAGCAATACCAATGAAGAGACTCGCCCACATCCTGACCATGAACACTGCACCAACCAGTCGAGCGTTTCTCAGAAACACCGGCGGTAATATTCGATACGTTCGCTCCCGAAATGTAGACATCTTCCATGAGCCGTAGTACATTGATATCAGTTCAGAGATACTGTAAAACTATACAAGCACGTCGTTGGAGGAACAATCATATCAGCACACATACTTACAATACCCACTACGCTGATGCCAAGGGAAAGCCAATAGATCAGAGCAAACCACTCCGGCCGACAGGGGGACGACATATCGCTGGGGAACAGAAATTCCCTCAGCGGTTGCCATCGCTCCCAAGGACGAAATCGCCATATTGAATACACATCATAGGCGCTCAAGCATTGTGGTGTGCCTTCGCAGAATTTTCTAGCGAAATGTTGAATTTTGTACATTTTGGGTAATTTTTTTCGCGCAAGGTCACTAAACGCAAAGCACTCTACACAAATACGATTTCGAAATTCGTGCAAGGTTGATGCTGGAATTTTTAAATCATCCCGATGCTTTAAAGCCCGCAACGGATGGCATGTCTTCGACGTGCGCAATTAACCCGGACAGGAGTGGATTTAGATTTAGATTCGAATGGCCCTCGTCAAGCGGTAAACGAAACCCACATCTTTTCGCGCGCGACATTAAATATACCTACCTAGTGGCTAAGCAGCTCTAATGTTCCATCAGGATGGCTTCTTATTGGACGTCAAATTGTCACTCGGTTGAGTTGGGTGACATTTGTGTTCGCCGAAATTTGGAATAATCGCACTTGCAAGAGCACAGTGTGGGGGAGGGTTATGTCATGGGTCCTTAAACCAGCCTATAGCGAACAGGAATACAGTACCAGGCGGGAATATTAAGTTTTACGATGGAGCTGTCCCATTTTCTTGACGGAGTAAATTTTCTATTGGGACCCACTATGGGGCTGGGGCGGTCATGATGTTGCCTTTAATCGCTGTTGAGACTTACTTTGAGTTGTTTTGGCACAAACCCGCTTTTGGGAAAATTATGAAGTTCTTCATACTAAACTGGGAAGCTTCAGGAAGCAGTTGTTCTTAATTAAAAAACTTTTTTCAAGTGCCGGGGGTTTGGTTATCTTTGTGATTTGCTTGATGACGTTGTTAGGATATGTAATGAACTTGGAAGGGGGAACATAACACCCCGAATCCACAGGAGATAATTTCTTATTGCTTATCATGAGATGAAATATCTTGTGAAGCCACTCTAGCGATCTATCTCTGCGATTGTATCTTGGCATGGATATCTGACATGACAGATGTTTTTATTTTTTTTTTCGTCTGGAAACGTCATTTTTTACACCTGTCTTGCTGTTGCGATACGAAATGAAATAACATGATTTGCCCAGCACATATAAAAGAAAGTTGTATGGTATGATGTTAGACATACAGTTAAAAAGATAGATTTCTAGTGGAGTCGGCAAGCTACTAAATGATGGCTGAAGTGTGATGGAGATGGAGATGGAGATGGAGATGGAGATGGAGATAGAGATAGAGATAGAGATAGAGATAGAGATAGAGATAGAGATAGAGATAGAGATAGAGATAGAGATAGAGATAGAGATAGAGATAGAGATAGAGATAGAGATAGAGATAGAGATAGAGATGTTTGCTCGATGTGGTGGAGAAGTTGAAGAATTTTTTAATGAAGCTCTCCCATCTTGTGCAGGTATAGCGAAACTCCGTGAATATGGAACACTTAATTTGGGGGCTTTAATCTATGCTGAAAATGTAATATCCTGGGTTTCTCAACACGGCAATCACCACACAGAGCTCTTGACGAGCGATTTTCTCAAATACGTCTTTAAGTCAATACAAAGGGTCGGTGAAGTTCGACTTAAAATTCATGAGTCCGTTTTAGGATATCACTCAACTGTGCAAACTGATAGCATTACCGATGTTTTCCAAGTTCGTTTTCAAAGAGTGACAAAAGCATTGTACCTTCCAGTTTTCAAAGCATTGATGTGTGCTGGGTCACTGTAATTTCACTGGTGGAGTTGGCAGGCCTTGCGGATATACCTAACCTCTTGAGAAGCGCCTTGTAGTCCTCTGGCTACATTAAGTACCAGAAGCTACCGGTGAAAAGAGGGTGTGTCGACTCTTTTTGTCCGTCAGCATTTTACACCACCCACTTAAAAGGAGTTAATAGGGGGGAAATGCGATCTGGTAAAAACAAATAATAACCTCCCTTGCATTTGGTGATCCCAGTTGATTAATATGATTGTTTTACTTTTAAATTTGCTTGTTTCGCGGCTCCAGTGAATACAAACAAACCCTACGACCTCCTTAAAAACCGTACCACCAAAACCCTGCCCACTTCTGATGGCTGTGTTTAAGGCTTGCCTTCCGTTAAATTTACCTGCAATTTATTAAAGCTTTTCGTGTCATACCGAAAAAAATAAAGTAAACGAGTGTCAAAGCCAAAATTCAAGCCAGTAAATCAATTAATTATGAAAGTTAGGAAAGAATATTTATATACCTTACCACGGATAGCTGGTTGGTACGCGATTTAAATTAGGGTACACCATGGCTGGCTCGATAAATTTCCACTCCCCATTTGCGCCGTAATAAATTTCGATTAGCTGGTGGCGACTGGCGTGTTGAACATACCTGCCCGACCAAGGTATACACTGTGCAAAAGTGGGCGCTTGAAAAATGTTCAACCGGATGGGAGATTTATTGCTATTCGATTCAGTTTAGTACAGCTGAGGTGCATACACCCAGCCAGGGCGGGTATACTATGCGAAAATGCCTCAGGTAATCGGACAGCAGATTGCAAATAACTGATGGAGGATATCCGCTGGCGATAGCGTGAGCAATGCAAATGCATATGGCCAAGGGGCTATCTGTGAGTGTATCTGTGTGGCAAGTGTACTTGGTAAATATTTGACTTAGTTGCGTGACAGTAAAGTTGTAGGGTCTTTATAGTTCCATTCATTACTAACGCGTTTCACAATTGCCTTCTGATTTTTGCAATTCTCTTGTTTTTGTTTGCAGGTGCTCGCGATGTGGGGAGTTATGCGGTTCTACAATCTGGTACGGGCCGGCATCACATGGAAGGGCCCTGAGGTAATAGAACTATGATATAAAGCCAGTGATTCTGAGCGCACTCACACCACATATCCATCCTCCTCCTCCCAGGCGAAGACCACAACATCACTGGCAACTGGTTGCTTCCTCTTCGACATCGACGACGACGATGATATTTACGGCGGCACCGACATCGATGACGATGACGACGACGACGATGATGATGATGATGATAATGATAACGAAGACGACAACTTTGGCGATGACAATGGCGACGGCGATGACAGCGACAGCAGCATACTAGATCACAATGCATCGCCACACGATGTGACGACTGGAAAGCGACGTCAACGACGACGATGTCGACGACAGCGCTCGAATGCCAACAACAACAACAACAACAACATCCGAACGTTATTTATCAAACGCAATAAATACAAAATCGCCCATCAACAGACACGGCTCGAAGTTATCGATGAACTCGAGAAGAGCGTGGGCAGTGGCAGCGAGGAAAATGACTCGCTTTTGGTCGCGTACGACAGTAATTCGATAGCGTCTGTCTGACATTTGGAACGCTATCGGTGCATGTTGAACGGACTGGTTATGGGCCTGCTCGTAGCCGTGGAGATCTATGCACAGATTGTGGTGTTTTTGTAAGGCATCATGGATACGAAAGTCTTCCAGAGTTTGAGAGCCGTTCGCCTGCTGTTAATCTATTCACTTTTCGTTCCGTCTATGAATACCAATAAGCTGGTATCTCAGCTACTATCCGTTGATTGAATCTTCCCGACAGCAGTGCGTGGAATGAATTTTTGAACAGGATTACCCAAAAACTACTCCAAACTGTAAATATGTTTGTAAATACATAATATTGTATTGTGAAGAGGATGTGGTGTAAATAAAGGATGCGGTGTACAGTGAAAGAGGAATATACTCATAAGACATTTACCACTTAAAGCAGTATTTTTTTAAAATTTACTACTAAGTGTGGTTGGTATAGCTTTTATTGTAGTTAGCTGTAAGGCTTAAGCTTAAGTTGTACATTGAACAAAGTCGAAATAAACAAATGCAATGGAGTTGAAAAATTCTCTAATTAGGTATGTATGTGTAATTAACAATAAATTCATAAGCTAAAAAAGGCCAAGTAAAGCTGGCAAGTAAAACTGTTTGATAAGAAAAAAAGTTATCTAAGTAAATAGGCGAACATAGCCGCATTTATTAATAAAGATGTTGATATATATATAACCTTTTTTTTTGGCGTTTTTCTTTTATTGTTGTGAAAAATTTTTCTTATCATCTGTTGTTGGTTTACAAATTTTGGATTTATTTCAACGAAAAAAACTCACGCATTTCGTTGATTTTTCAATTAGATTTAAGAAGAAACTATCGACTGCTGAATGTATGGAGTTGGAGATAGAAAAGACTGTCAGTCAAACCCCCCACACAATTTTAGTTTAAAGCAGTTCATAAAAAACTAGGTATAATCCTTTAATGTTTCGTTTTGCTAAAAACGCATTTCGTTTTATATGCTTATATAAACAAATACTGGGTATCCGGCATTGCTGCGCCTACTTTGTTGTATGGAAAGTGCCAAAACCCATTTTCCAATCCGCCCACATTTTGATAAAATGCTTTTAATTAGTGTTCCGAACTCTAACACTTAAGCTCGCATGAAAGTCAAGAAGTTGTGTGTGCAATGTTTATTTTTTTTTTATGGGAAGTGCAACGCCCCTTTATGAATTTCATACCATGAACGACCGAGCATTTAAATGCAACGTTCTGTCAAAATTTCCAGTTTCGGAGTTTTCCGAGCACAAACATATGCAAACTTAATTGTTATAAGAAATAATGCTTGTACTTTTAGGTAAATTTACCTTCGTTTCTTATTGAAACCGCTGTAATTTTTTAAATAAATACTCCACAACTACAATAAGTAGGACAAATACTGAATGAAATAAAGACAATAGGCGGCATTAAAGAAAGGGGCATGGCAGTGGGCCAAATACAAGTTTTATTTTTAAAAATGCAATAAAATGAACAAAATTACATTTTTTCCATGTATTATGGCTTTATTAGTAAGAGCAAACATTCCCATTAATTATGGACCACAGCGTCGTTCAACTGGCTGCCTTGGCTGGCTTCGCAGTAGCGCTTTCTGTCACTCTAATTTTCCAAGACCTTATTGATGGTTGCGGGCTGTAGCTCACGTATTGCTTGGGTGATTTTGGCCTTAAGTGCTTGAATCGTTTCCGGATTATTGGCATTAGATCGGTCTTTCATAGTTCCCCACAAAAAAGAGTCCAAATGAGTCAAATCGCGGCTCGGAGGCGACCAATTGACATCGCCAAGGCGGCTGATAAAAGTATTTGGGAATTTGGTGCCCAAAAATCGATTGTGGCATGGGGCGGGCCATCATACATGAACCAGAGGTCGTCGAAATCCACACAGCACTCACTTTGGAAATAAGTTTTCAATATTTCTCAACGTTGTTCAAGCGTAAAGCGACTCATTTCGTTCCGCGGTGGTATGATACTGACCTTCTGACAAGATTTCGAGCGGGAAACAGCTGTCAGTGTCAAAATAACCTATGATTTGAAAAGAAACCACTAGATGGCCCACCGTTTAGATTTAGCTTCTCTTTTTGAGATGAAAGGGACCTGCAATTTTATGGCGAGTCTGAACGGCTGAATTGGGAAACTGTGCGAGACTATTTGAACTCTTGAATGTTTGTCAGACGTTCGCGAGAGGTGGTGCAGTGGAAATAATCTAAAGATGTTATTTGTGTTTTCCGATGGTCGAACCTAAGGTCCTTCACGAAATGCGTTTGAGTTTGGGGAGTGGCCTTGTTTGCTTTCCCCGAAATTCAAAAGACAGAATAAGATTTCTCTGCATATCAGAAACGATCTTAAAAGGGGTAAGAACGGTGCAGCTGACAACAAATTTTGCTGCTTCCGATCGACCCACCTCTATTCTTTAAAAGAGCTCTGCTCTTAAGGTCTTAAGTTCTTAAGGCATGCGAAGCAATTCATTGGAAAGATTGCATTACAACTTGCAAACGGCCTTCATGGATAAACTTTCCATTAGGTAATTGTACAAGGTGGCGCAAAAATAACCTTCCGATGTTTTTTGGCTGTAATTTAAAAAAAAATGAAAAACTTTGATTCTTCTTGTGGATTAAAACTAAACGTCGCAGTGTTTCACCAGTAGGCGTTGGACGGCTAGGAAATCTGCGACAAAATTCACGTTGTGCCAAAGTCACCGACCGATTATTGCTCAAATAAATAGTCACCAATATTCCGCGTTCTGGAGCAGTGTAGCGTAACATTGTTTATTAACGTGTATTTCGCATGTGTTTACTACACAAATGTCAAAACAGAACTGACATTAGGGGCCAATCGCAAAATTTATAGCATTTTCTGATAGGAGGATTACTTTTGCGCCACCTTGTACTATATAATTTATGTACTTTAGGGTATAAGTATAGATAGTTGCGAAGTATGTCTTATCCTTTAACGAACAGAATATTATATTTCTAAGGTAAATGATTAAAATTTTTCGCTATTTTTAATTTACGATACCCTAGTTATCGGCGAGATATTTTTTTCACCGAAAATGGCAGTTTTAATGATGATGGGTGGTTTCAGAAACTTGCTCTAAATTGTCTGACTATCTGACTGCAGGCGCATTTATAATTGTGGGCAAATCCGTTGGCCGTGAGCTAGCTCTTTATAGATCCTAATAGAAATTAAAAAAACAAAATTCTGGTAGTCAGATTATTGCTGTTTATTTTCTAATGTCGCTTTCAACAAATAGGGATCTCTATTTTGCGAACTCTTATACATCGTAGTCCCTTTACGAAACCATGAGGTGTTCAAACGTATTTAGGAATCTTACAATTTCTCCAAAGGGCATGATTTGTAGTTCTTTAGGAAACACATTTGTGGCAGAACAATTATCCTCTTCTTTCCTAAACACGCAACAGCGAACGGAAATCTTCAATGCAATATAAAAAGTTATATAACTCTCATAGAATGAACCACCATTAACTGACTTTATATAAAGTTGCATCTGAAATGTTAAACAACTACACTCCAAAAGACATTTTCTCTTTCTATTGTAGCTCAGCCCCTGGGATTAGCTGAAAAATGAAAGATAGCTCAACATACTTGCAGGACTATTTCCTAGAAACAGATTTAAACCTTTTTTGCTTTGTTCGTTTAGATTTTTGAATACACGAGATCTTGTAGTTCAATTTCCAAGTCTATTACGCAAAGTAGCCGTTTGTAACTGGTAATAGTAAACTTAAAGTTTCAAATTCCTAGAAATAACTAACTACACTTCGCGAACTCGCCAAGCGCCATTTTAGATCAGATACGAACTGCGAACTCAACTCATTTCGCCTGTCTCACTTGGCGAGCTGCCGTGCAGAGAGTACACTAAACTACAAAGCCTTTGAGTAGGAGGGATTTCCCTACACAATTAAACTGAATTAAGGATACATGATTCATGTATCGGATAACACAAAATCAGGTTGTTTTTCTTGGTTACCACTGGCAACAAAGCTTAAAGTCCTTCCATTAAAAAGTCGTTAAAAATCATGTCAGCGAATATCGTTGACCGCAACACGTTGGCGCTGATTAGCCTCATTTAAAAAAAAAATATGGTGCGATAATTCCACCAGTCCAAAGATTTTGTAACCGTGTTCTTATAATCCTATGCGGATTTTCTTTGCACTAATTATGTACTACAATTTTGCTTACTGACATACCCACTGTGCCAAAAATGAGATTCATTATTCGACAAAAAAGCCAGTTGATTTTGATTCACTGAACAGATACAAAATTTAGATCTTCTGCTACTGTTGATAGCCAATGTGACTCTTCGATTAGCTTCCAATGCTTGTTGCGGACCCAAGGCAGATATAGTTGTTTTTCCCATTTTGAGGACTGCCTATATTTGTTTTTGTCCTTTTTTACAGCTGACACATTTTGTTGTCTTCGGTTCACTGCCAGTAGTTTTAAAACTCATCAGTGACAGCTTGTCACAGAATAACGGCCTTAGACTGCTCCTCCCATCAGTCTCGCGATTCGCCTTCAAAACCAAAAAACTTTCGTTAAACGTCTCCTTAAATTTCCTCAAGCTCCTTATCATCCCTTGAATATCCAGTCTTAGACTTTTCCAGTCTCATAAAACCACAATATGATTAGCCACAACCACGACAAATTCTTATCAGCCAGACAAATCCTCTTTAAAGGATGAAACAAAATACCTCGTTACCACCAGCATCCGTTCTACGTTCCACTGAGCACCACAGAACACAGCACAATACTCTATTTTTTCCGCTGTCATCAGTCATAATACGATTGTCCTCAACAACTTTATCAATGCGCCCAAGAAATAAGAAGAACAAATATAAAAAAAAACACCACATAATGCAGTTTACAAGGACTAGCCAAACCACCGTAGCCAAGCAACGACCGAAAGGTAGAAAAAGGATTTCCATTTCGAATATAAATCGTTTCATTACATTCCCTAGGTCCCAAGTGGATAGAGTTCCATTCGGCGTTACGCCACATCGTCATCCTTCTTATCCCTCGAGAGTATATACCCAGCACTATTCGTCTCAATACCGATAGCGCTCTCTGCCACGTGCCATTGCTGTGCAACGACATGTTTACTTTTGCATTTAAATTCCTTGCAAATAGTTCATTGAGCAATTTTTGGTTTATTTACAAGGATCTCTGGTGGTGCTCCTTAAGAATTCCGTTCACCTCGTCCTATATTTCGGGGTTGATGTGTGATGTGTGAAGGAGTATTTTTTCATCGTTCTTTGCATGCAGATTCGGTGTCATTCCGGTAGTAAACACATTGTAAGAAGTGTAATTTAAGGAGGAACATAAACCGTAGAACGTATGTGCCAAGGATATGGGATTAGAGAGGCGTTTCGGTTACACCTGGGACAATGTGATTCTTTGGAACTATTTTCACCGAACTTACAGCGTGGGACGATAATTGGAAAGTAGTCTCATCGGGTCAGGAATGGTCCTCTTAAGGACATGTGTTATTACGGCTTTTATTGTACATTTTCAGATTCGAGAGTGTTCGTAGGGGTGTGCTCTTGGTTTGTTTAAGAATGTCCTTTGGACGGCGTAACTTGTGGGTAATGGTATTTAGTTTTGCACACCAGTGGTCTGGATGAAGGGACTTGTAACTTTGCAGTAAGTTTCTCTTAATGATGCGACGGGTACTTTTATCTCAAAACTGGCTAATTCAAATCTGTTGTCAAATTTTAACCATCGTGCGACAGATGAATCCACGTGATGAATGAATAGTGGCGTCAGCTGACAGTACGCTTAAAACCTGGGCGGATGGCCCAAAACAGAGGAGCCTACTTCTCATCTTCAACTAGAGCGACCCCCTACAGCAAATTTCATACCCTCAAACTATGTAGATAGGTAAAAGTCAGTTACAAACAAAACAAACTTAAGAATCAGACAGGCTGTCTTCGGTCTGTGCCTTAACTTAAGCAAAATCCATTCGGGTACTAAATAAATATCCCCAAAAAAAATAATAATACACAGATCACAGTTCACTGTTTCCTCTTTCACTGCTGCACTTCTTTCGCCCTGCAGAATTTATAATGAACCCTCGCTCTGAAGGATGTAACAAGAAAATCGATTAACACTAATTGTTCGAAAGATTGTAAAATGGGAAAATTCTCGAAAGGTTCCTTGCGGATGTTCACTCTGTCTATACCTATGCATCGTCCTCTTTTCAATTGTACCATCGTACACAGTAAAATTGCGACTGTTCTCCGTTCTCCCTCAAGTTGTATCATCCTGATGGTTGTTGGCATTGTTTGTAATTGTTTCATTTTTTGTCTTTCGCTTTGCCTCCCAATCTCCTTAATTACTTTTTGAGTTTGACACCCGCGCGAATTATAAATGGCGCAAATTGCATTCGTTATAAAACGCCACAAGGATAACCAGGAATAATTTGTTGTGTTTATCTAATTGGAAGAAATTAATTTTTAAAGTAATTACGACTGTGGTGTTTGGTTTATTAGTAGTCTGTAAAATTAGGTGTAGTAGATATTATCCTGGCGCCATACAACTAATTACAGTCTTCTGGTCTACTATGATTCATTGATCTGTTGATGATTGAGCTCATTTTGCCTTTCTCTATGATGAGTGATGTGAAGTAAATCCAAACAAATCATCAATTTAGCAAATTCCTGTCAATCACTGTGACACTTTGCACTGACTATGTAGATACGGATACTGCAGACTGTTTGATCATCAATTAGGAACGAAGCAACAAACAAAATGTAAATGAAAAGAGAAACGGTCCAGAATATGGGTATGGGCTGACATGTGTTATTTGCAAATGGAGAACCTGCAGGAAGGTAAAGTATATAATTAATCAAACCCAAACGTTTGTTGTTTTATTTTTGCGCTTACGCTTGAGGCTGTGAAAAATGGTAGGCTTTTAGGAGTGTATTTGGAAAAATTAGAAACAGTTTTCGATGACAGATACAGATGGGGATACTGTCTACATCCATGACAAGGGGGTCGATAACATGTCGAAGGGCAATTCAATATTGTGCTGTGTTGTTGTTATCAATTGATTGGAATCAGCAGCACTTCCTTTCAGTGCCCAAGTGAACTCAAACGCAAACGACAATTGATCGCAGTAGTGCTCGAAAAGACAGACCCTCAAAACCAGTGCAAAAGTAACGGCCTTAAGAACTGTATTCCAGTTCGTGCTTCACAGATGGCCAAGACAGCCGGCGAGTAAATAGCTTATTAGTTGGTCGTCAAAATTACATAATTTCGCTGGATTGAAATATGCTGCGAACAGCTTGTTGCACTGTGTGCCGACGATAGTAAAACAAAGTGTCATGTAAAATAGTACATAAACCGGAAAAAAAAATCAAAGCGTCTGTTGGTGCACTCAGGCAGCAACCGAGACCTTTTGTGAACCCCCGAGTGGGAAATAAAATTGTTCTCCTTGGGGATGGTTGATATACAAAACCTGTTGTTTATTGAATTCATTATTAAATGGTACATTATTAGGGTTTTTGGATGAATACTTACAATTTCTCTTTCTTGTATTTAGATTGAATATAAAACTAATGGATGTGATCAGTAAATTTGATCAGTGAATGTTAACTCATTTCAAAGGTTAATCAAGGTCAAAGAAACCTAACCAATTTTCGCAAGATGACACTAGCTTTTAGCCGTAAGGGGGTTATGAACGGTTGGTTATGACCCGCTCACACTCATTAGCGGGCTTGTTCACAACAGCGTCACTCTACGTACGCAACTGATTCAATCGACGATACCAATGCTTACTCAATTATTTGTATGAAACATAAACAATTGCTGATAAACTCATATAACTTATTCAATTGTTGAATAGCTACGTCTGTCGTCTACTATGTGACAACCAAATTGATGATCAAGGAACCATTTTCTGCAAATGTTATATCAATGAACAGCTGTATATTGGTAGAATCCGTCTCAAGACTGAAAGGAAAATGACTCAAATAACACAACATCAAGCACTACGATATGTGAATCCGTAGAAAGCTTTAGCATACAGCAGACTTAAGTGGCGCATTACTTTCAAATGGAGATTAAGATAGTATTACAGCTTTAGGAAAACCCGAAGCATATAAAGCAATGTAAGGAATCGGGTTGCAAGGTAAAAGAAAGCAGTTCTAGGCAGACGTCAAAAATCAAATGCTTTCAGGCCAGGTGGGGCTTCTTTATGAGTCTGTTGGCAAACATATTACTTCCGAGCTGCAGCTAATGCTCAGTCCCAATTCGGAGCCTAGCACTGTTTTTCATTTTATGCGGGAGGGTATGCTATGTGCAGAAAAAAAATGTTAATCTTAGGTACTCTGATTACATCGCTGTAGGAGAAATGTCTAAGTTACTAGGCTAGGTTACATTGCAAGAATGCCATCAAAGACATGAGCCTATGTCTCCGATTAACAGATCTGTTGCTAAAGGATCATATAATAGGGGTATCCTTATGAGTAGCTCTATATAATCCAATTGAGCGTACGACCAAACGGAAAGAAGGACGCACCACTTAGTGAAATCTATGTGTAAAATATCTGCAAAGATAGCTTTAGAGAGCCTTCTGTCGAACACCAAAGAGTGGATCAATAGAAGACACGATAAGTTAAGCTTCCACCTTTTCTGATTTCTAAAGCAGCAGGAATGTTTCCGTGGATTAGATGTAGTAGCTCACTGGGTATTGAGTATTAAATAACAAGAGTAAGATCTTTACCTAGTTGGATGGAGCAACCTTTACCCAACTTTGTGGGTCTTAGACCAGGCGCTCATATTTCGCCGAAATCAATTCGATTCAATCAATTAATAAATTTATCAACAGAAATATTCATTGCACACATAAAACCCTTGCAAAATTGTTTAAACAACTCACCCTACAATCGCCTTTAATGCGCTTTAATTTCATCCGCAACAGAATCGCTTTTGCAAATTCATTAGCACTGTCAAATTGCCAAAATAAATCAATTAGCCCTGCCACCATATGTGAGGCAACAAAAATTGATTTGAGTTTGAAGTTAACACCTATACGTATACACAAGTGCACATGCATGCAGATACACCATTGGATTACTTTGCTTGGCTACCAAACGGCACCACTCTCTTCGCCATGCAACACACCACATTTAAGCGATTATACTAAATTAGCAGCATCAGTAGCCAAATTCTAAATCATCCGGTTCTGCGGTTTGCAATTTCGCCCACAAAATTTTGTCGGCGAATATGTAAATTTTGCATTCAGTGCTCTCGGCGGATGCTATTCACGGTATTAACAGCTTCCGGCTATTGACCGCACTAAATGAAACTCGAGCTAATTTTGTAATTCAGTTTCGAGGACGGATGGTGGCCGACAGCTCCATTAATAAAACCGCACAGGGCACACAGCACAGACTGTGCTGCGGATTTTCAGTGGCTTCTAATGCACTTGCTGCTGTTCCTATTGCCTGCAACCGGAAATGCTTTCTAATCGGATTGTCGGTTTTTTGTAACTAAGACTCTTCAATAAATTATTGAATAAACGTAGGTAGGTGTATGAATATTTATAACACTTTGCTGAGTGAAAATTTATTAAAATTGCGTCCAAAAAAAAATAAAGTGCACGACTGCGGCTAACGAAACTTCGTTCATCAAAAGTTTGGTTGGTTGTTTTCATATCTTAATAAGTAGGTAGGTAAAGATCTGAGAACCGATGCTAGATTAATAAAACGGTAAATAGAATATAGGAAAAGGAATATGTGGTGTTAAATAAAATTTTGGGTTATTCATCTCATAGGCAGTAAATTTAAATAAAAATGTGACTTTTTTTTTAAGTTGCATCTGATAGTAGCAGGCAATTGTCCCAAATTATCGTTAAAGAGTTAAAAGATTCTACAGTACTATTTTATAAGCTCCAAACAAGATTTTTGAGTACAAGGCAAAGTGAAGCAGGAGTTTTTGTTTTCTGATGTGTTAGAGGATGTTTTTTTTTAATTTGACTGCAATGTATTAGTAACGCTGGTTTAAGATGTCTATGATTGGAAGTAGGGTTCGTGTTAGACCGATATCTTTACATAGATATATATTTAAGTTTTCAGAGTTTGCATTGGAAGTGGCGGAGATTACAACAAAAATATAGCATAGATATAGATAGAAAATAAATAAATCGGGAAGCATAAATAATTTTAAAAACTGATTTTTTTTTCGAATTTGTGGAGAAAAACTGAGTACGGGATCATATTTCGAATAGTGATTTTATCTTCAATATGTATTTTGGTCAAAATCGTTAGAGCGGTTTTTGTAAAAATTTGGCAGACAAAACAGTACCAAATATTGCAATGTTTAGTTTGAAAAATACTATTGCTCAACTATTTAGCTGAAAACGAAATACAAGTTTTTGTTCGGGATGTAAGCACTACTTGGTTTTTACAGTTTTATCCAAATCGAAAATGGGTTTTTCGAGAGCGAATAAAAACTATCGATTTATTATTCGATAGTTGCTCAAAATTCGTTCATTCGATAGTAGTTGAAAAAATAGTAATGAACGAAAAGTTATTCAACTACTACTTTCTTCACTCGATAGCAGGTTCATTCGATAGTAGGTTTGAATGAATAATTTCATTCCTTCAATTTTTCGTTCATTCAACTACTATTTTCATTCATTTGGTATGCTTGCTTGAACGATTTATTTTTTCCTGTCGATATTAGCTTTTTAAAGTTGTATAGCAATAGCCTATGGGTATAGAATAATAAATTATTAGAAGTGCGTATTATAATAATATACCTATTACAATTATTTTATTGCACTTTGTTTGAATTTTTCAGATGTTGTTTTATTATTCGATAGTTGTGTGATTATTTTGTTTTGTGTGCCTAATTGTTATATTCAAGAACTTTTTAGGCGATTGTTCTTGATTTGATTTTATATTGAAGTGTTTATTCTTTGGGTTATAAATTGATTGATGCATTTTTTTCGAATTTGACTTTAAGTGGATGTCTGATTTTTGGTGCTATTTTTGAAAAGCAACTATGATTGCTAAATGGCTTTATTAACAAATATGTAGCATAGTACTATAGTAAATAATAGTTTAAGTCAACAAAATAGTCCTGAACTCAATTTCTATTTAATTCCTTCATTTTATTTCTTTTTTGCTACATAAATAATAATCCATCAACTGCGATTTAGATTTAAATCGAAAAACATTATGCATGCAAAACTTTTTTTATTCTTAACCTTAAAGGGTTTTTATTAAGCAAATATACAAGGACGAAATGCTTAGCCGACGTGGTGAATATTATTTTAATTCAGAATTCAATTATATAATTTTTTTTATTTACTTAATGTTCCTAAAATATCTACTTATTTAACTTTAAAATATAAATTTTCTGTTTTTCCATTACTAACTTGTAATGTTGTAAATTAATTAGCAAATTATTCGTTTCAAAGAAATCCGTAAAAAAGGTAAGTGGGCTGTATTTGAGATCCTAAAAAAAAAGGTAAGTTGGCTTTACTCATTTTAATTGAATGAATGAATGAAAAAAATCATTCAGTTACTAACTATCGATAGTCGCATTCATTCGATAGTGCCCATCACTAAATGTAACCAAACATGTAGTTTCAACAAGAGGGTGCCACATGCCGTACAGCCAGAGAAACAATTCAATTGCTGCATGAGTCATTTCGTAATCGTGTAATCGGCGGTTTTTGCGATCAGAATTGGCCATCCAGATCTTGCAATTTAACACCGTTGGAATTTTTTCTTTGGGGTTCTTTGAAGCCCACAACCACCAACACTTTGAAAGAGGAAATTGGGACATTAAATCATGGAATTCAGCTACATTTATGCGAAACGGCTTAAGAAAATTTCAATAAGAGAGTACGTACTTGCCAGCAAGGCCGTGGCGGTACATAACCCCAATCTGTATACTCTAAGCATCAATACAAAATGTAAGCTTTCTAATTAAATATCTGTATTTTCTATCAAAATTACATTTTGCGTGAACTAGGTTGAGCTGCTCTAAGCATTGCTGCACTTGAACAATCACCCCAGTTTTCACGAGAAGACTAATATCATCCGCATTTGCAATTTATCACACACTACATTCGCCAGAGTGGATAGAAACTATAAACGACTTCTTCACCGAAAATAACCATAAAAAATAACAAGGACACTCTCTTAGAACTGCCGAAAATTATTTTTCCAGAACAATTTCGATTTCCAATATAAATTGCGAACTCAGTTTGCGGCCACATGATGAACTAATTAATTTGGTGGGAACTTCCAGTCGCCTTTTTCGCAGCTCTTCCTACAGCTAATGTAAAGTGGTCGCATCAGGATGTAATAAATCAGTTGCATGACATAATACAAACGTGTTCCTACTCGCAACGCAGCTAAACGAAACTTTTCCACTTCATCTTTTTCCATAATAGTTTATAAAGAATGAGCGATAAATGGAACAAAGAAAAAAAACTGTTTCCATAAATTTTGAAACAAGAGAAGGATATTTTTCAACCCCATCGTCCGCGATGGTCCCCTTCTTGGCTAATTTGCTTTCATTTATGCAATGGAGGCGCATAACAGATGACGCTCACGGAAGCGAAATTAATATGAAAACTTGCTCACTTAAGTTTGCACCACCCCCCGAAAAAAAGAATGAAAATGAATGCAAGAGGACAGCGCATCCCCCTATCTGGAACGAAATTTGCATATGAATGGAATGGAAAAAGGACAACGATGGTGAGGACCGGTAGACAGTAGAGCCGGCGTAGCTAGGAATCCTAATCAAGCAAGTGGCTGAGCTAATGGCCTTTAACGTTATTAAATTCGATACTCCTACGTGTGTGTGTGCTCGTATGTTCAGTCCCATTGAATCCAGGTGTAGGTATACCTACTGTGTTTACTTAGAGCTCATCCCCTTTGGATAGAGTCTATCGTCTAATGGAATGGTAGAAACTAGAATAAGTAATCGCACTTCTTCTTTGCATGTGGCTCTCCTCAGAGTCGATATGCGGTATCGAGTATCCTTGGAAGGAGAAATCAATAACCGCATGTGGATGTGGGTGAGCCCAGGTCTCAATTGATTGTTGGTTAGGATTCGCCTTTTTTTTCTCAGATCTATTGTTAGAGTGTTTTATGGGACAAAGACGGAGGAATTTCCTCCCTAAGGTCTACTAATTTTTGCCGAACGCATTTTCCTACCGGAGATAAATGATTCAATTGCTTGGCTACAGTTTCTGCCGTTTCTGGTAACTCATGACGGGCTATAAAGCCAAATGATTGCGCGATAAGAAATTGTATGGGTTTTCCTATTAATTAACAGGAATAGGAAAGGTACATGTATAACGGGCGATGGATCAAACAGTTAGATGTGAGTAAATGTGAGAAACGATTTAATGGAGAACAATAACAGCTGTTTTTTATTATCACCTATAATCCATATAAATCATCGATTTATATGCACCTACAACAACAGCACATGATCCTGCTTCTCATCGAGATCGAATCATGATCTGAAAATTATTTCTACTATTTCCCACTAGGTAGGTAGGTATCGTTAAATAAACGATAGCTAAACAATCACTTTGCCAGACTAAAAAATGGAACACAAAAAATCAATAGAATTTTTCGAATTCCATAATGAACTCCCCCCGTCCGTATTCCAAGTTATTTTGTTTTTTCTCGTTCTATAAAGGTATGTCCAGACCAGTCAAACACTTGATAAACAATTAAATACGTACATGTTTTATAAATATTTCTTAAACATTTATTAAACAAAACAATTTTTATGAAATGTTTTGCTGGTTTGGATCTGACACAAAAAAACATTTTTGAAATGTTTCACAATTACAAGTTTCCCTGCAGAAAGTGAGCGCTGTTTTTCGATTATATTTTTTTTTCTTAAATAAAAGAAAAATGTTCAGAAAAGCTTGGAATACCCAATGGGAAAGTGATTCATTTAATACGATTATTTGAATTAAATCGCGTGTCGCGTGATTACAAAAATAATAACTTTACTCGCTGCTTATAATCCTACCACATAGTGACCCAAGTAACAATTTTACTTCGGTAAGGTTCAAATTTGTAATTTCTGTAGGCAACAGCTTCGATAGAGTTCTATAGTCTTTGTTAAACGAAGTTGATCTATTTCGAAGCAATTGTTTTGATAATAACTTCAGTAAGTCCTTTACGAAGCATATACACAGGCTTTATAGAGGGATATGAAATTAAGCTTCGATAAGATCTCTATTAGACATCTGAAAATGTGTCTGGAGATGTGTGGAAATTGAATTGCTTCTATAAAGCTTGTGGTTCGAAGCGCTTCCTAGAAGCTTCTTTAGAGCTTCTGACCGAAGGCATTATAGAAGCAATGAACTGTCATGCAGTCAACCGCTTGCGATTGGAAGCTGTACAGAAGCACTTACTCGTACTTCCTCCTAACTTACATAAATATGGAGGCTTTATAGAGGTAAAAATTAATTTCATATGAAATGAATGCCGTCGTGTGCATGAGAATACCGCACAACTGACATTTTTTGAGAAACACACTTTTTGGCACCAATGTAATCTCCGGCTCAAATGCCACAGTTTGAGAAGTAATTTGTAGTGCTGACATCTATTTTTCATTGTTTAAATTGAGTTTGAAATACCACACATCTTTAACTGAGTAATTTGTTTTTGGAAATATGACACATCTGCACCTTTCGCGAGCAATAAGACTGTCAAACAGCTGACGTAGTCTTTGTGTACATATTTTGTGGTGTTAAAAACATATCAACAAACAACTTTTTATTTTATTGGTGAGTTTATTTGTTTAATACACTAATTCTTTAATTAGTTTGTGAATTAAAAGTTACGAAGTACCTCTTATATTACTCTAATGGTCGATTTGCAGATGTGCACTTTTACATTTCAAATTTGAAGTAGTTGTGCGATTATACCGTTACCGGCTTAATATGGAAGTAGATGGTTTTTCATCAGATAGTGATCATGATGTCCAAGATATTCTAACCAGTTAGCTGATAAGGGAATAAAAACAAAACAAATATCTTATAATAATGATGTTGATGTAGAATATCACGATTGCTCAGTTATTCCAAACGATCAGAACAAACCTGACACCTGTCAATGCATTGACATCGAAATGCCTGACTTTGACAAAGATCTTCAAGAAATACCCCAGGATGTGGAGTCTGATTCAAATTTAGAATATTTGCCATCATCATCTGAGAATGAAGCCTCATTTTCAGATGTCGAGAATATACCAGAGGAGTCAGAAAATGTGGTTTGTATAGATGTAAACAACTTTTTTTTTTATGTCTAAAGGCGTACTTACACTGCAGGAAGTTGAAGATTGTGCCGACACCGACATGTTTGGGGAAAAAAGCCGCTCTAATGGCAGGAACAAAGTTCAAAAAAGGGAAGCAGCCAAGCAATCCAGAGAACGAGGTGAGTCGTATCTTGGGTACCGAAAGCCACAAGGATCGAAAAAAATATTTCAAGACAGTATTAAATCTGAGCGAAAGCTTGGTCCAACTTGCCAATCTAATGCGTGCTTAAAATCGCGTGCACGAGGTTGTTCTAAATTTTCTCAGACAGTTAGAAAACATATTTTTGATAAATTTTGGCAAGACATGGACTGGAAACAGCGCAAAATTTATGTTTCAAATTTGGTACAGGTGATTGACCCAAAGAGAAGGACAAGCGAAAATTCAGAAAATATCAGACAGAAGACACTTTAATATTATTTAAAAAATGATAATGAAACATTGCAAGTGTGCAGAAATATGTTTCTCCATACCCTAGGTGTTAAATATGCAACGATTCGCGGCTGGGTAGAAAAACAAGAATATGGAATCGTTAAGCCCACTCATTTTTCCAAAAGAACTAATTGTCGCTACTCAACCTTTAAAGAACAAAAGGAGTTTTTGTTCAATTTTTTAAAAACACTTCCTACAGTTCCATCACATTATTGCAGAAAAACGACTTCTAAGCAATATCTGCAACCACCAATTTCTTCTATTAGTGAAGTTTTTAACATGTATGAACAAAAATGCAATGAAGATGATGTATCCAAACTTTCTAAAAGATATTTCTATCAAGCATTTCGGGAAGAAAATATCGGTATTTTTAGTCCTAAGAAGGATCAATGCGATATTTGTGCCGCACACAAGGTAGGCAATATCCTTGATGAAGAGTATCAAGTTCATTTAAAAGCAAAGGAGAAAGCCAGAGCTTCAAAAGACGCTGATAAAAAACTTGCTCTTGAAAGGAAAATTAATCTTTTCTGTATGGACCTCCAGGCAGTCAAATTATGCCCAGCTCTCAAAGCTAGTTCACTCTACTTTAAGACAAAGCTGACTGTGCATAATTTTACAATTTACGATACGTGTTCAAAAAGAGTTAAGTGCTACTGTTTTGACGAAACCAATACGGATTTGACGGCGTCGACCTTTGTAAGCTTAATTATTAAATTTTTAGAGGAAGTCTTGGAGTCCAATTTGTTGCCGATCATATTGTACTCGGATGGATGTACATACCAGAACAGAAATGTTGTTCTATCCAATGCCTTCCTCCACCTATCTGTCAAGTACAAGGTCCAAATAACACAAAAATATTTAGCAAAAGGACACACGCAGATGGAATGTGATAGTGTCCACAGTGTCATTGAAAACAAGCTCAAAGACAAGGAGATATTTCTGCCATCGCAGTATATTCTAGTTACCAAAGAAGCAAGGACAAAACCATTCCCCTATGATGCTGAAAGCGTCGATTTCTCACAAATCCTGGATTATGCTCAAACCTCGAACTAGGTTTATAAATCAATTAGGCCTGGAAACTTGGTTGGGGATGAGACAGTTACCAGCTTAAAAGTTATTTTATACGACCCATCTAAAACAATATTTTACAAAACAGACTACGACAACGGATTTGAAGAGCTCCCCCAAAGAAAAATCACAAAATCATCGCACAAGTGCAACGATGTGCACAACAAAATAGTTGCAATACAGCACAACTGCAATTACAAGTTTTAATTGACATCATTTTGAAAATAAACTTTAATAAACTGTTATTTAATAACAAAAATTAATGACGTGTTTTTTCTTTTAGTTCAAACTCTAAGCAACCCTTCGTAAAACAGTTTTTTGTTTCTCCTGAACAATTTGGGAAATGTCAGTTGTGCGGTATTCTCATGCACACGACGCTGTCTAAAGAAACCATAATTAATGAATCGCGGAAAAATGACAAAAAATAAAACACTTTTAGCGCAGTGAAAAATATGTCAATAATGTGATTCTAAATAAACACTTTTCACTCACAAATAAATTCGGTAATACTAAATGTCTTGCTTACAACTTCCGTCGAGTAAGCTGCAAGTTTATTGCAAGTCTTAACGAAACTCTTAAATGTATCAAGTAGTTCAGATTTATCACTGCTACAGCATTATGACGAATTAGCCTAGGGGGTAGTGTATTGGACTACTACGCAGCAGGACCCATGTTCGATTCTCAGTGCGGCGCATGTAAGTAAAATATAAATTATAAAGAGTACACGTAAATGGTAATCTCCATGAAAATTGCAAAAAGTCGTTGGATAACATTTAATAATAGGAAAAAAAAAATAAAAGAATAAGAAAATGAAAAATTTATTTTTCTTGTTCATTTTTGAGCCTCTATAAAGCTTCCATAAAGTTTCGGTAAGGTCTATCCAAGCTGTTCAGGAAGTCTTAAACAAGTAAATACTTGCATTAAAGTGCGCCAAATGTGTTTCCATTAGACCTAATGCAGTTAATATTGCGGGAGGTGAAATAGCTTCGATAGCACCTTACCGAAGTCAAATTGTTACTTGGGGAGTAGACGTGTTTGTAGTTCGCTACTGGTCGTTGAAGTATTTTTGAAGTATAACTTCTTTAGGCACACTTGACTTCGGGGGTAAGCTGGTGAATGCGTCACAAAAACGTTACGGAAATCGCGAACGGAAGTTGAGAGGCAGATATAAGTTAGTGAAGATAGAAAGAGATGGAGTTACGTTGCATTTCGTATATCTAAGCCACAGCCCACAGTGCAGCAGTGATACCAGATCGGGGGATCTATGCCTTTTTGCGGGATTTTCTCACTTATAATAAGCTAAAAGGTACGAAGGGATTTTTCAGACCTCATAGTACAAAAAGAAAAGGATTTTACTTTTTGGTCAATTTTTGTTCCTTATTGCTCATTTCATTAAGAATAAAAAAATGTGTCAACCTACGGTCAAATTAAATATTTTCATGTTTAGAAAATTGTCATTCAAAATATCTGAATGCTTTCATTTTCTTTTTTGAAGTATAACTTCTTTAGGCACACTTGACTTCGGGGGTAAGCTGGTGAATGCGTCACAAAAACGTTACGGAAATCGCGAACGGAAGTTGAGAGGCAGATATAAGTTAGTGAAGATAGAAGGAGATGGAGTTACGTTTCGTTTCGTATATCTAAGCCACAGCCCACAGTGCAGCAGTGATACCAGATCGGGGGATTTATGCATTTTTGCGGGATTTTCTCACTTATAATAAGCTAAAAGGTACGAAAGGATTTTTCAGACCTCATAGTACAAAAAGAAAAGGATTTCACTTTTTGGTCAATTTTTGTTCCTAATTGCTCATTTCATTAAGAATAAAAAAATTTGTCAACCTACGGTCAAATTAAATATTTTCATGTTTAGAAAATTGTCATTCAAAATATCTGAAGGCTTTCATTTTCTTTTTTTTATTTCCCTAAACTGTTTCTAAATGACAAATCACGAGTATTTCTTAAAATAATATATTTATTTATTTTGTAAGCATTGGAATGTATGCAAAAAAGCCTTTCCTCATTCTCAAATCAAATTTCTGTGTCATTTTTGTATGAAAAATCAAGAATAATGAGACTTGAAACCGAGATTAAGTTTCAAATAATTCATAAGATATTTATTTGATGTTGAATATTATTTTCATTTTAATGCCGAATGCAATTTTATGTTCCATTTTGTAGCGTTTTAAAAATGTGTAAGATGTACCTAAATTTCTATTTTTGTATTAAGGGATGTTTTGGGTATAACCGTGGGATAACCTGCCTCTAAAGTCTGGGATCACTGCAGTGCATGCCTATTGTCTGTATTACAGTGTAGGAGCAAGAGAGTCGCACCTCACCTCACCTCACCGCCAGGGCCGAACCAACCATATGTGCAAGATGTGCAAATGCACAGGGCGCCAACTTCTAGGGGGGCATTTTTAGGAAAGAAATATTAATTTTATCTTGCGTGAACAAATACTGTCATTTGCATTTTAAAGAAAAAGCTTGTTCAAATAAGCCCAAAATAACAACATCCATCACACCTGTGCTGAATTATTTCTTGCACATTAACTCACATCACTTGCAATGTTGCAACTTCAAGGAGAATCTAACTCAAAATATTGCAAAATAAAAAAATCCACTAGACCTATGCAAGTTCACTTCTTACCTACATAATATCAAAATATTCCACCCTTTTCATTTAGGTATACTCCTTGCACATGCACTTACATTTAACAAAAGAATCTAGTTAAAAAATCTCAAAATAAAATCTCCTGGGTGATGTGGAAAAGACTTATTCATGTGCGCAAATATGAAAAAAGGGCGCTTTCTGTAAATCTTGCACACTTTGGTAAATTTTTTTTATCCAAATTTGGTAATGTTTTTTTTGCTTTTTGAGTTTCGGTAATTTGGTAATTTTTATCTGGTTATGGTAACTTTTTGAGCAGATGTACCAAGAATGCGAACTCGATTGCATTATTTGCATATGCGTCATCACCATCCATATAAACCTATTTTATTCATTATGCAAAAATTTCTGTTTCTGTTTATAACTTCTTTGAGATATGGATAGGTTAATTAATCATATTATTTATATACAGACATAAGACTCTAATTTGTTAAAGTTTTGTTAAAAGAAAAAAGGATCGAAAATGGTAGATGATCCCATGCCTTCTAGCAGCTGGTAATTTTGTGCAGAACGTTGTTTAGTTGTTTAAAGACTGACAAAGTTCCTACTACGTTCTTTATTGAATTGAAAAGTCTTGTGTTTTATAAAAGTTTTTTTTTAAGCAAGCAACTATTTTAAAAATTAAAAAAAATAATTTGATTTTTTTGTTGTGGCCTTTTTTCTGTATCACACTGTAGGAGCAAGAGACAGCAGTGCGCGCACACATTTTCTTTTTCTCTTCCTCTCATAGCCAGTGTATATAATATCTCAGTCAGTATTTCGTTTGCGAGTACATACAATCAGTGTTAGCGGCACCGACAACCGCAGATTGTAACAATATGATTATTTTTTGGTACTAGAAAATTTTAATAAAAGACGATTTACTAGAGCGGTTTTTGTTTGTGCTTTTTCCTTTTATCCCACGGAAGGCTTTTCGGACATCGCAATTACCACAAAAAGGGATAAATGCCACGATATTATAACACTACATACAATCATATAGAATTATGGATGGAGCTAAAGAAGTTTTGCTTCAGCCGTGTGGTCTAAAGCACACTCGTTTTTTTTTTGTTTAACCAGCTCTTTAATCAAAACACTGAAAGTCAAAGTTTTTAAGTCGACGTTATCAAGCCAAAAAGTTGTGAACACTAGTGATTAAATATCTCAGCCATAAACACATAAAACCAAAAAGAAAACCCTCGTTTTGTCTCTGCTCTCTATTTCTTTGTTCATCACCATGTCCACCACACGTCAACAAGTGCTCAGAGAGAAATCCGCTAATACCTCCGCATCGAACCCAGATAAATCGCCAGCAGTTAAATCGAGCACGTCAGATAAAAAAACGTCCTTATCAGACCAGCTTTGAGATCTTGAAACCAGCTTAGTGAACAAATTTAAATCGTTGCTTTCTGAATTTGAATGCAATTTTAACAAAAAGTTGAGTGATGCTATTGCTTCTCTTGATAGCAAAGTGCAGCAATTTGAGAGCAGTTTATCTGACCGAAAGCTGAGAGAGGAACTAGCGGACATACAGCGTAAAGAGCGGCTGTGTGATTGTCCGCGGTATTCCACGGACACCAAACGAAAACCCTATTGAAGTGGAACGAGGCATCGCTGCGAAAATATGCCACCAGATTTCCCCGCACTTCGATGCATTTCGTCTTAACACCAAAACCGCTGATGGTCACAGCCCGCTGCTTGTCAGACTATCATCGCATACTGAACAAAGTGCACTACTAGCAGCATTTCGAGCAAACAAAGGGCTGTCACTGCAACAACTGCAGAACATATCTCAGGTGCCTGATGTCAGTACGTCTTCAGCCTCATGCACACGCATATTATATCAACGAGAGCTTAACGCAAGAGAATAGCTCCATATTAAGATATGCACTTCGGTTGCGCAGAGAGGGTTTGCTGTTCTCTGCAAGAACGCGCAATGGTTTGGTCTACGTGAGAAAGAGTAAGAATGACATTGATACGAAAATTCTTTCCACATCGGTATTCTCTTAAGAGCTTTGCCTGCCCCTACAAGTCTACACCTCAACGCTATTTTCAACACTGATCTGGACCAGAGCCATAAACTAACTACTAAATAGATTGACAGCTGCAGCCAAAAAAGAGAAATCGCCTACAAGCTGAATTTGACCTTGGATGTAGCCCACTTTGAATTCATGTGTTTGTGCCTATGTTAATCACTCATACTTGAAAAAAAACAGCCTACATTCTTCCGGTTTAAACCGGATGTCGGTAGCCTAAGGTGGGCTTTCATTTCGTTGTCGTGTTGCGGCTGTGTTGGGCAAATAACAATTGTTCTTATGTCGTTTTCGATTTGACTATACGCTGCCAAATCGAATATAAAATCCGAATTTTATTGGTTCTTATGCGTATTGAGTTGGCCGCAAAAATTATTTGTTTCCACTTCCACTGGAAATCCATTTGAATTGATTTGTACACATTTATAATAACTCATTTCGAAATAATTTAATATAAAAATCGTTTAAATTCTCGAAAAATTAATAATTCAGTTAAAAAAGCAATCCTTCCAACGATAAACAATTCGTAACCGCCAGCTATACACATCGGTATTAGTGAAAGTATATGTAAATTGATGTGTAAATTGATGAGAAAAAATCGAGATTTCTCAAGAGTCAGATCAAAAAAAATTTGATTTTTTTGGCAAATCGAACATGAAAAGCAATCTCGATCAAAAAAAAATGTATCTTTTTGCCAAATGGAAAACGACTTAAGAGTTTATAAAGTTTATGAACTTTATAAAATGAACTAAAACGGTTTTTTTTTACTTTTGTTAAAAGAGATTTTGTAACTTGAAGCTTTTTTTGTGTATATTTTAATGAAAATACACTTTTTCTAGTTGACTTTAATGCTTTAAGTTTCGAAATCATACTGAAACAAAATGTTTTAACGCTGTTTAGGGAAAACATTGTTTTTTATGTCATAGCGAAAAATATTTTTTACTTTTTTAGCATAAATTATAATCTGTAATTAGTACATAAAATGAACAATATGCATATGTTTAACTATAAAAATGAGTTCGATATTTTTATTGCTTACACTATTGCTGTCAAATTTGTATGCATTTGGCTTTTTCTTGTACCTAAAGGCCATAATACAAAAATCCTCGTAGATCGCATTATATTTATGTGAAAAGCACAAAGAGTGCACTTATTTTTGTCAATTAATAATTTATATTGTCTTTTTGTTAGGAATTTAATCACTTTTATTTGCTTTCCGGTATTAATACTTTTTTTTTAAATATAAATAGCATTTGCATTTTTACTGTTCCTATGTAACATAATTCAACACTGTTCAGTGTTATTAAACGACAGAATTTCCAATCATATTTTAATTTTGTACAAATATGGTGTTAAATAAAGGAATTTAGAAACATTCACCAAGCCTAATAGAAATTTATTCAACGTTGATGATAATTTTCTGAAATTCACTTATGCCCTAGTGGAAGCTTGGGTTCAACTTGCATGTTGCTAACTCATTTTTTGAACAACCCCCACGGATTTCATTGTACAGCTGCATGAATTTTGCTGTCAAAAATCGAATTCATGCAAATAAAACTAAAAAACAACGGAAATGTGAATGGATGAACAGTTTTTGGTCCAGAATATGGATAGAGAACAAGTTATGCTACCTAAAAAAACCATAATCAACATGTACTTTTTTACAATTATTGTTATAAATCTATTTACAAATTGTTTGTTATTGAAAGAGTGCCACCCGGCGGCCTGTATTCCTAGACAGGAAAAAGAAGAAATTTCTCATTCGAAATTTGCGGGGAAATTCGGGTAGGGGCCCGGAAGCTGTCAGTCTATTTAGTAGTAAGTCATGACCAGTGCATAATCACAATGGAATGGACTCGTATTTATTTAACAGACTCTACAAACATATTAAAATAGTGTATTCTTGTGTATTTTTTCTCTTTTATTCCCTCTTCTTCTTTCTCTATTTACTTTACCTCTTCTTTCTCTCTTATTTCTTTTTACATTTCTGTAGTTGTTGCTTCTTTTGTTGATTTATTGTTTATTTAATTACACTATGCTCCATTTGATTGTTTATTCAGTGTTGTGGTGATGGTAAAACGCTCTACCTCGTCTGGTGATGTTGCCGGTGGAGCTGCGGTGCGATCAGTCGTCAATATCTTATCTTCTGCTCGTCAGGGTATCAAAATATGTTATCTAAACGCTAGAAGCTTAAACTTAGCCAAACTGGATTACTTAAAATATATCTTCAATGACGCGGGGTTGATATTATATGTGTTACAGAGACTTGACTGACAACTACTGATCCAAATGATAAGGATCAAGTTACCGATTTGTTTGACATCCCGGGGTATAAACTCATACGTAATGATAGGGTGACTGACATCACTGGTGGAGGAGTTGCTGTGTACTGCAGTACCTCTCTTAAGTATAAATTACTAAGGAAATCTGAAGGAAGTGTAGTAGAATATCTGCTGCTTGAAGTTAGTGACTGCAACTCGTAGTGTCTGATAGGTGTTGCGTACAACCCAAACCAGTGTCACTCTCCACAGCCGCTGTTTTCGGCAATCCTCGAGTTCACTGCTTTGTATGAGGATATTATTATCTGCGGCGATCTTAATGCTGATCTACTTAAAAACGACAGCAGAGCACGTCGACTCTTAGATTGTGCGGCTGCGAGCGGGCTGTCGATAATTAACTCCTTTGCTACCCGATTTGCTCCAGATGCTCCTCCCAGTCTGCTTGACGTTCTTAGGGTGTCAAATCGATCTAATGTCTTACTTCACGATCAGCTGTCCTTAGTAGGCATATCGGACCATGATTTAATATATTGCGCATACAATGTTGACTTATCCCGTTCCCCTAAACCATCATCTTTCCAATTTAGAGACTTTTCCTCTGTAGATAACAATATCTTGCAACTGAATGCTAGCCTTCTCCCATGGCGTGACTGCTATTATTCCTCAAATGCTAATGAAAAAATAGATCATATTCAAACCTTGTTGGTTGACCTCTTTTTCAGGCACGTTCCATTAAAAACTGTTGCAATACGGAACACAAAATGCCCGTGGTTCTCACGTGAAGTTCACAGTGCCATGAAAGCTCGTAACAAATTTTGTCGCGCTCGTAACTACCCAACGTTCGTGACAAGAAGAGCAAAAAAAAGATATTTTCTATCGAAACTGAGTACTGACCAAACCTCTAAGAAACTGTGGAGCAATCTACGCTCCATTGGAGTTGGGAAAAAGGCCGTTATTGATAGCTTTCCGAATGTAAACGACCTCAACGATGCATTTCTTGCCAGATAGCCAACTATTCTTTAGCTCTGACTTTAACTTTGAAGTCGTTTCAGAAATTGATGTTATAAATACCATTCGTTCTCTAAAATCCAATGCTGTAGGTGAGGATGGAGTACCTCTTCGCTTTGTGAAGATAATATTACCCCATATCTTAAGCTGTCTCACACATATTATCAATTTCTGTATCACGTGCTCTACCTTTCCTGATATTTGGAAGGTGGCTAAAGTCATTCCGGTTCCGAAAAAACATCAGCCTTCTGCGGCAACCGACTTTCGCCCAATAAGTATTTTACCTTGTTTGTCAAAGGTCTTGGAGAAAATTCTTGCACACCAAATTTCAAGCTACTTAAATCAACACTGTTTGCTATCCCCTGTTCAATCTGGTTTTCGAGCACATCATAGCTGTTCGTCGACTATGATTAAAATTCTTGACGATATAAGGGTCAAATACGATAAAGACAATATAACGGTGCTTTTTTTGCTTGATTTCTCCAAGGCCTTTGACAGCGTTGATCATAAGGTACTATGTCACAAGCTCAGGTCATATTTTGGATTTAGTGAAAGATCTGTGCACTTGATAAATACCTATTTAGAAAACCGCTTCCAAAGGGTTAGTCACGATGGCGAAACTTCACGGTTTAGATCACTGGTTGCAGGAGTACCACAGGGCTCAGTTTTGGGACCTATACTCTTTTGCATCTTCATCAACGACCTACCTAAAGTATGCTCGAATGTGAACATTCTTCTCTACGCTGACGATGCTCAGATTTACTTGTCGCGACCAATAGGGCTCGTTGAGGATCTTATTGTTAGAATAAACGAAGATCTGTCTGCAATATTCAACTGGTCATTATGCAATGGACTCGATATAAATCCTAACAAATCCCAAATTATTCTTATCTCTAGGAAACATTGCGATACCGATCAATTGGCGCCTGTATTCTTAAATAATAAGCAACTTAAATTTGTAGATACTGTCACCAACCTTGGTTTCAAGTTAACTAAGGTACTAAGTTCAAAAATGCCGTAATGGAATACTTTGACTAAAAAAGCAACAAATACTCACTTCAAATCTTCTTTTTTTTTCTGTTCTTGTACTATTCTCTATTTTACCATCTTCTCTTCTTAATCCTTTCTTTTCCTAATTATAGCTTCTTATTTTTAAGCACCTAATGTTTATATCAATTTTAGTCCTAGTTCTCATTTAAGTTATAAATTATCCGCTAATTTAAGTACTATAAAAGCCAAAGTCTTATTAGTATGTACAATGTTTAAATTAAATAAATTGAATTGAATTGAATAAAAATCCTTAAAAAAATGGTTACCTAAGGAATGGAAGCGTAAAGAAAAATGAAAAGTTTTCAGTGGAACGATTTGTTCCATTTTGATGGATTGATTGTGAAGTGGAACACAAAAAGTGTTTTTTCGCTCGGGTTACGCTACTAAGGTTCAGAAAAAAAAAGGTTACGACTTACGCATACGCATGGCTAAAACTGCGGCCTTGGGATCTACCAAATGTGCATGGAAAATGAATGCTGCGACCGTAAAACAATAAGTGGCTCACTCTAAGCGTTTGACTGAATTTATAAATATATCAATTAAATATCGACAAGGCACCGATTTTGGATCTGTCGGGCATGAAATTAATATGGGGGTTAATCTGGCAAAAACGAAACTAACTGCAAGAGAAATAAAAATTCATATTTCAACAGGGCATTAAGTAAAAATATTTTTGAGGATTTTATAACAATAGAACATTCCGTTTCTCAGCCTCAAAGACAACTTTCATATCGTTGAGACTGAGGAACCTAAGACATTAAGGGTATTCCCGCAACACTGGCATTTAGGGAAATGCTGAAGCTTCGTTAACAGGATTATAGAGAACCTACCTAGTATCACTAATTTTCAAAACAATCGAAAAAAAAAGTGAACTCTCTTGCAATATACCCCGCTTTTTAAAAGAGCTATTCCCCCGCGCGGCAGACACCTTGACGAATGATGTCACCCTGACGTCGGGTGTGGGGGCTTAAGCCAACTCACTTGAACCTATTGACAGGATCAACACTACCAGCCATCGAAGTACTTCAACGTACGCCGGTTTCTGGTGGAGTTGTTTTGGTCGAAAGGCGATCAGGGTTGAGTCATGCGAGCCATCCTTATCGGATACGGTTTACAGTCAGGGGTAATTTTTTTTTCAAATATAATTTCAATGTTTTCATGACAAGTAACTGATAATTTCTTATTTAATTTATCCCCTTATGATGCATGATTGAATATTGAAACTTAAATTTGTTCAAACTGCGTTCCCGAATGCAAAAGTGGGTCAGAAAAGAAAGAGCAACAAATGAAAGCAAGACAAACTTCCCCACTTCGTTCTTCTTGTTTGTTTATTTTCAAAAGGATTTTTAGTTACGATTTTTCTCCGTTCTTCTCTTGGCACGCATCATGCTTTTACTCATAGACAAACCATACTGAGACCCCCAACTCACAATCCTCTTGCCGCTGGCCCCCTCAGTTTTTTTTTCAAATTCGCCATTTTGTTTTCCTATCGGTGTTATGTCAAAAAAGAATCCGTGTGACATGCAAAAACATGCAAAAAATGCAAAAATAAATGCTGCCAACCTCGGCAACCGTGGGGAAATGTGAAAGAGTTCGGGAATACCACATTTTTTCATTACTGAACGCCATTGGTTAGTTATTATAAATTTGATTTGTTTGGTTAGTAAAACTATCTAAAGCTGATGTTCTATATACCAGAAACATATTAGGATACAAACATGGTTGTGTATTTCCGCTTTTGGATATCATTAACTTCGATTTCGTGTGTAAATTTTTCTTAAATAATGAAGAAAATTTGCTCAAAATGTTTTCATTTTCCCTCAACCAATTTACATTGTTAATTTTTCATAAACATTTTAAGCAAATGTGCACTTTTGCCTAAAAAAAAATATTATCCACACGTAACGAACAATTTCAAATTAAACGGATAAAATTCCATGAACTCTGCCAGCAACTTTGCCCACAGCGGAAGTGTCTCATATCTCCTGGGAGTGTGTTGGTGAGCCGGAATTTTTGAAGTTTCGTGACATTTGTCAATACAAATTTCTATGTAACAATACTAGCACACCAAACGTGACCACTCCGTAAAAATATAGCTTGTAGGCTAAGTAACGGGAAATCGACCGGAGTTGGTGGTCTCAGTATTGTCTCTGCTTCCTGATCTTAATAAAACTGGTGCTGCACGCACTGCCAAATATTAAAAAAACCGGCCAAGTGCGAGTGTGACTCGTGCACCAAAGGTTCCGTACTTCGCTAGAGTTGGAATTTGCGAAGATTTTTTGTTCACAATAATATGTGTGCATAAGAATGAGTATTAAGAGAACACTATTTAATGAATAGAGATGACCGAGAACACAAACACTAGCGTCGACTGTGGAGTCTGCCATCTGGATGGAGTGAAGTCCGCGTTGACAACCAATTTTGACGAAAAAATGCCTAACTTCGGAGAAAAGATGCCTTTTTCAATAAAATAATGCCTAAAATAACTGGAACAATAAATCAAAAATTAAACACAAATATAGAAAAACTCAACAAAAACAATGTTTATTTCCAAAAAAAAAAACTTAAATTATAAATAAATCACAGAAGAAATTCTTAATAGAAATAAAAATTCGTGACTTCGTAGTTTTATAAGTAAGCACAAGGTACTTACTGTACAAGGTACAAGGTAACAGTCTTCAGCTCATATACAGCTATAATTAAAAAATTAATTAAAAAAAACCAAAAAACCCGACTGAAAAAAAGAATTAAAAGATATGAAGAAGAAACATTCAAGTACATATACGCTATACCTATACCTATAACATATTGACAATCGGAGACTATATACCTACACAGCCTAATTAATTTTTTTCTGGTTTTTTTAAATTACCTTTTTTATTTTTATCTTTTTAGCCGATGACACTCCGGGGAAGAATTCGAATCTAATTATACCTTACTCTTCAAAATCTGTGAAGCCGTTTAGGCTATAGGGCGTCACGTAGGAACGGACATCGGATACGAGCGAAACAGATAACCCTCCCTGTGTCCATTCGGGTAAAAAAGGTAAATGTCCATTTTTTGGTAAATCGATAAAAAACTGTTTTTTCTGCGAATGGAAATATTTTTTTCACCAAATTACTAATTACTCTTAAACCAGTCGATGTATCGCTACCGTTTAACTAGAGGTTTTACCGGATGTTGTGTTGATCAGACTTCTACGACAATTAGTTTCTGAGATTGACCTGTGAACAAAATTGGTCTAGTGGCTTCGGACAGGCGGACAGACATCATGGCGAAACTAATAAGGTTCCGTTTTATCCCTTTGGCTACGGAACCTTAAAAAAAAACTTTAGTTCAATGTTGTAGACGCAATGATACGCAGCTACGTAGGTACGAAGCCAAACAAGTTCGGTAACGTTAAGATAATCAACGAAGCTGTACACAGAAGGTATGTTTTGTAGGACTTATCAAATAATTACTCCGCATAACTTCAACAAATGTTCAAAAAGAATTGGATTTTTACCAAAAAATATATTCGCTTTCTTAACAATTGCAAGGAAAGGCACATCGCACAAGTAGCACACAAACTTGTAGAAAAGCGAAGGAGTCCAATCAAGCAAGCAGACATATTCAGCTCCTTCGATTCCACATGAGTTGTTAGAGCAAGTGTATACATGAAGCATAATACATATGTGCTGAATTTAAAGTCTCAGTTTTCCCTCGCCACCAGACCACGCACCGCCCACCGCGTGTGTGCTTTCCAATTCCCCGATGGCCGTAACAATAATTTAATCCTTTGTTGGATTATCTACCGCCATACAGGCAGCCAACAAGTCATTCGCGTGACAATTCGAATTAAATTTAAATTAATATTCCATAATGAATGAGACGATGAGAGAGTAAGTAAGTACCTACACATGCTCGTCAGTCGTCACACTAGGACTATATGGCATCAAGGCAGCCAGTTAGTCTGCCCTCCTGTGACCCTCGTCTTCAATCACTCACTTGCTCTATATCTATAGGATACAAATTTAATTAAACATAACACAAGCACTGTCTGGCTTTCTGTACAAATAATCCAGCTATCCAGTCAAAAGAATGCGGCAGGAATAATCCACTGCTGACAACAACTGTTCGTCCTTGAGCACGGAAACATGCGGAACGATCGACCGCCCTCTTCATTCTCCTTAAAATATAATTACATCATTAAATTTGGCAATTACTTCATGATAAGTTGAGTTAAGATGAGTCCTTTTTTTTCTGATGAAATTATCCCGAGGATCCTTTAGTTTTATTATGATATTCCGGTAGAGCGAGTGATGATAGATAGAGGAAGGACGCTGGATGATAATGGTTGGGTTTGGTAAAACCATCACGAGTATGAGTGCAAGGATAATTTGAGGGTAGAAAAGCGCTCCCTGGTTTGAATGGTTTTGTGAATTCACCAACAGCGGGTATGGGGGCGACACTGTAAACATAAATTAGAAATAAAGGACATTTTTGAGAGCCCACATTTAAAATGGGCACATTCAGTGGGGGACTGTGTGTGTAAAACTGACTTAAATTGTCGTTTTCAAGGATTGTCAGATATTGTGTTTATTTTAGCAGCATGGTTGCCAAAATGAATTAATAAAGAACAAACCAAATATGACGTGGGTATGCAGGGTATAAGCCTACCCTGAAGGACAATGGGGCCGACCTTTTCGAAAGCAGTTTAGAAAATTCTATTTTAGCCAGTTAAGTCATGTTGATGACGGTACACGCTAATGACATCGTGGATCTTTACACAATGATACTTGATTGGCAAAATAATGTTTTATGCACGTGTTGCGAAGATCTTAAGTGCTTGTGTTGACGAGGGGGTGTGAGTTGCTAAGCAATTGCGTGAACATTATGCCTCACGACATCAATGCCATGGCTAGGGTAAGCAATCAGAAGAACGACTTTTTTGTTTTCCTATAGCTTTCATTTGATATCTATATATATTGTACACAAATTGCTACGAAACCAAGGTCATATTAAAGCATTGTCCCTGCCAGTGATGCCAGATTACAGGATATATTTTTTTTTTTTCGAAATCATCAAATTTCAAGATTTTTGATACCAAGAACTTTTAAATGTAGCACATTAAAAGAACCTTTTCTATTGAAGGAACCCGTTTCCTATTAATTTTATTATTAATGTGAGTCAAACAGAGCCCATTCACAATTTCTGTCTCACTAACGTTTTCATCAACTCTAAGGAAACATGAATTTTAACGAATTTGATAAAATAACAGATGTAACGTGATTTTGGAAAAATACAAAGGATTTGTTGAGCTTTAATGAACCGAAATTCTTGATATAGGTAAGCAATGCAATTCTAAGCCAATTTAATTCAAATATGTCCCAAAATTTCAAAAACCACCAACATTAATTTATGACCAACGTTTTTTTATAGATATTTAGGTGATTTCTTTATAAGTAGTAAAGTACTTCAACATTGTATTTGAAATTTCGCTCTTTTTATATTTTGAACAAAATCTTGAAAAAAAGATTTTTTGTTTCGGAAAAACTTTTAGATTTTCAGAACACTGGTCTCTGCCTATGCTTATGACGTCAACATTGGCAAATTTAAATGTGAAATGTGTATAATTTCGAATTATAGGCGCTCTTTGCTAGGGAGTTAGATCTTTTCGTAAGGCACTTTCTACTGGCAGTCAAAAATAAATACATGCGGCGCTGCCTTTTAGGACAACTATACTCTCGAATGTTTGTCATGCGTTCGCCGGAGATGCCACGGGGGAAGATGTAATTTGTGTCTTTCGGGGCATCGAACCTACGACTCCTCACCCAGTAATTAAGCACACTAACCACTGAGTCACTGCGTCGTAGAGCTATCTGCTAATATTGCTGATGCGGCATACATGTATTCGAATTATAAAAGTATCTTAGGCTAACTAGGACTTCAATGCGATCAAGCCCACTTAAGCTTTGCGATTGCTAGATGTCAATCGTTTTTGCTCTCGCTACCGAAAGTCGTCGAATGAAAGCAACCGCCTCGCACCTAGCCCAATGTGAAGATTAATTTATCTTGCCGCCGTTTGAAGTAAAAAAGCGATATCAAGCTTATGGAACGATAGGACTTAGTTAAGCTCGTTGGATCGTTCTCTTTATTTTTTCTTTAATTAGAAACGCATCTACCTTCATCAATGCTGTTTGGTATTTCCCATGTTGAAGATGGATAGAATAAAGCTCAATTCTTTTGCAATAGCGTCCCTTAAAAGTTTAAACTGACCTCTGAGTAGTTTATATAATTTCGACTTGACTGAGGGTTTTACCATACAGACTGCGAGTTCTCTTGATATTTTTCAAAAGCTTTTAGCTCCATAACTAACCTTAGATCCGGCATTTCTTCCATATTATTATTTATTTTTTATTTTTCAATGCAAGTCGGGGACCGGACCGTGAACGAGCAATACGTGACCCAATCTGTTTCGTATGTTAAGATGCAACAATTTTGATATTGGATACCCATATCATTTCTAGATTGTCCTTGGTCCATGGAAATCTTACAACATTACATTAAACTGTTTCTCTCGAACAACCAAAGTGAACGATGTAGGTCAAAAACTGGATCCGCACGAAAAACCTTCCTTTTATAGTCTGTAAAATCGCTCCACTACCCCCGCTTATTTGCAAAAATTATTCACCCAACTTGATTCGACATTCCATTTATATATCTGTTTCAAATAAAATTTATTATCCCTCAAACACACATGCAGTCGAATACTAAAGATAGCTTAGTGCTCCGCATCATCTGCTATTAATTCGAACAGCACGTGTTCCATATTACACTCAAAACAACTCGATCGTAAACACTAAACAAGGACTCACAACATAGGCAAGTGCGTGGTTATCCTATGGCAACATAAAACAATTTGCCAATCTCTTCGATACACCAGTTAACCATTTAATCCGAGCAGCCCTTTGCTCTATAAAATGTTTCCACATGAACAAGTTTAAAGCCGCCACCATGTACCATATACCTATACACATAAAGTTTATATCGCCTTTTACAAATTGGATTCGTCCTTCAATTGGAAAAAGGAGAAAGTATGAAAATAACATTTCTATCCAAAAAAAAAAAATAAAAAAGACGAAAAAAATAGGAGAAAACTCACCCAGGACGACTTCCACTTCACAGTTGACCTAGTATCGCCCAAGAGACCGACCGCATCAGCTGCAAAATAATCCCCTACGTCCAAAAGACCGTATCCTGAACAAGTACAAATAGACAAAAGTACAAAACTATGATAGGGAGATGGGACAAAATTGCAGCTTTACAACTAGAGTCCTTTCATCGCAACAAAATGGCTTAAGGGTGTTTCACCACAGCACACCCGGTGGTCGTTCTTCTTAATCCAGTCCCACTTTCTTTACAGTCGGCGTGTGTATGAATAGGGATTGTTTGAAAGTCCCAAAAAAAATGGAGCCTGACAACTACATTTTATCACCTCCCCGCCTGTCGTTCGAATGGAAATTTCCTATCCCCGACTCAATGTCATCCGGCTTAGTATGGCTTCCGCCCCACTGACCAATCCTCTCAAATCAAATGAAAATCCATTGTGTTCGAAGGACGGCCGCTGTATACAACAAATCACAACGAGATCCTTATACTTTAATAGATATCTCATAGAAAATTACAATTTGTCTCGTGGTCCCCGACCGACGACGTCAAGCCATAGAAATGAATGACGACGCAATGCAGTCCTTAATTAGGTTTAGCTACTCTTATGGCTTTTCGATATCCTTTATATGGATTCCTCGAGATGAGAGAAAGAAGACACGCCATCAAAATGAATTGCCCTTTGTGCTTGTATTGAATGGGAGTCACATCCTTCTTCAAAACGGACGAAAGGAAGACGTTGTATGCTACGAAAAAAAAAACTTTTCTAATCAATAAAACTTGTTGCAACAACTATTCTCCACTTTTCGACTATGGCTTGTGTGTAGGGCTACACTTTCGGTGAGTTCTTCCTTCGTGAGTTCCGCATCCCCTTACTGGAGTCGTGTGATCGATGGAATTTTAATGAGGGAAACTCTCAACATGACAGAATTGTAGTTGTTGGACTTGGGCAACATCGCCTGACAGTTTGCACGCGTTGTTTTGCCTTTGTGTTAGCAGATAAACGGCGGCAGCAAGGAGCAAGGACTGATACTTCAACAAGAAAATGATTCATCGACGAAACTAATTAATCCTTGCGCTTTGGCGAGGGATGTCAAATGGGGGGGAGGGCTATTATTTTTTGTGGACACACTTTCTGAGTGTTTGGAACTCCTCTTGGAACTTATCGCCTGCTGATGCGCACACAAAAGGATAACAACTTTGGAACGCGTCCATGTCGTCGTTAGCGGTGTTGATAAAGTGAGCATTTGATCAATTTGGAGGATGCAGTTTTATCGAAACAATATTAGTTGACATATAGTGTACAAGGGAAAGAGAGGATGTATTTAGGTTGGATTTGACTTAAGGTTTGAAGGGACAACCTACTAACTGCGGTTTGTGTGCAGTCACTGTATCTGTAAAGAAACGAGGACTTGAACTTTGGCAAGTTATTGACGGCACTTATCGAGCCACCATCGAAGTAATAAAAGCTTTGACCGATTTTTGGGGGCGAAAGTTTAACAGTCAACACTATCGATGGTCAAAAATTTGGTAATCAGTCATTCAAGGTGTGTTGCGTACTTAGAGCTTGTTATTGGAAGAGATGCTTAGGACATAATGACCTCTTAATTCTAAATAGATAATTTAACTTCGAGGACACCGATCTTGCAATATTAGATAAGTGGTCCAGCAATTTTGTTCTCGAATTGACTGTGACCCCGAAAAGGTTCATGGATTCCGTCTTTTCATTTAATTTTAATTGCGATACAGTCGATGTTTGGAAAAAAAACTGTTTTTAACAGATCTATATTTTAGGTAAAAATGTGTTCACTTCTCTGTCTGAGTGTCATTCAGAAAGACAATGATTGGAAAGGTGTCGTCTGCTGCCAAGCTATAAATATTTGTATTCGTTGAACAAAGCAAGCCGTTGATATGGAAAAGAAATAGAGTAAAGAAAGTATAGACCCCTAGGGCGCTCCTACGTTTATAGCAAAGCAGTCCTATGATACAATACCCACTAGAACTTGAATCGATTCGCATAGAAAAACCTTTTACGTCCATCCACAGAGCTCTTGATGTAAACTTATCAGGACTCCATCCGAGGCCCAATCTAAAATCTTTCAGATGATCAAGGCAATAAAGGTTACGACTAAAGAGTAGGTGGCCATGTTATTCGATGAGCTGCGTCCAAACGTAAATTACATATACCTGCGTCAACACGTCTCCAGTAGAATAACAAATCAGTGACCTTTTAGATATCTGATTATTTCAGCATTGATTGCCCTTTTAAACATACAGTAGAATCGCAGAGACATGAACTCGTTTATTCGAAATGTCAATCTTCTCAAGCTTCAAAATTAACATTTCAAAAAAAACATTAAATACATTATATCAAAATAAAAATTAATTTTTTTTGAAAAAAAAAAAAAACGCAAGATAGCGTTCCGATAGCGGAACAAATCGTTCATCGATCCGAACTACTGATCTTATTGAAGCGTTCATGTTGCTGAGATTATACCGTACCTCGAATGGTGTGGATAGTAAAGCTCTTGGACTTTAGTTTTTCGGCAATCATGACTTTCTGCATGCAAGCGGTATACCTTATATTTGCACTATCAGGAAGGTTTGACGGTTCCATTTGTGCTGAACCAAGAACTTAATTCTTTAAAAACGTTGAAACAAAATAATTGCCTATTTTTAGGTGATTTTTTGCCGGCGATCCGTTGTCTTTCATAGATCAGAAATTTGCGGGAAGAAAAAATGCAGCTGATCCCAATTACACCTGCACACTAAAATATGCATGGACAAAAGTTCGTGAGATTGTAGGAAGATCAGCAAAAATTGGCCCTGACAGAGTGTGAATTTTGCTCGGCTAAAAAAAACTTAGACTGAAAAAATGAGTATTTGTTTTTAAAAACAATCATAATAAAAAGGTAAATGCATATTCTTTTTAAAAAAATTACACTTTATAAGTTTCTAAATTTGTATGAACCAAACAGTAATACTTTGGGTCTTATGACAGGGAAAATTTGGCTGACTCGGTTATTTTTAATCCACCAACTCTGTAGGAGCTGTATTGACAGTATTCCTTAGTAATTTTCAACCGAAAGTTGGTTGATTTTAAATAACTAATTTTTCTTCGTGAAGGACTCGAACATTAAAAGAAAAAACATTTAAGTCCCGATACAAGATACGAAACTTTTAAAAATACTCAACAAAAAAAGGATCATATTTTTATATTCAAGTAAATTTACACGAATATACGTTAAAAACTGAAAACTAAAAAATGTGGTTAAAATATTGCTTTACTTTCACTTTGTTTTTTGACACCACGTGAGTTGTGGTGTATGAAAATCATACATATAATATATTAAAGAAAAAAACAGTGAAGGTTTTAATTATAATTACTAGTCGCTTGTGGTCGAAAATCGACCCCAGGTTTTATACGTATTTAATGCTAAAAAGCGTACCACAATTTTGTTGTTGTTTTTATAAACGAAAAAGCGACACCTAGATATCGGAAAAATACATCCCTTTCAAAATAAATTTTACTCATGACTTTTTTTACATTAATTAGAGCAAAATATTCGTCGAAAAATATTTTTCACAGTAGAACTTCAAAAGTGGTTGTCAACACTTCGCAGAGATAATGCCCCTGAATTAAGTTATACGTACTGTTGCTTACTTTTAGGGGAAGGCAAATTGCATTCGTTTAAAAATAGGTTCTAATCTAAGGTGATATATTATATTTGAATACGTTGCTATGGCAGTATGGCGGCGAAAAATTCAGTGTCACCAAAATGGTTTCATTTAACTGCTAAGCATTTTGTATGCGGAATTTCTTACCTAATTTTACCAGCCTTAACGGCGACGTATACCCTACAACAATTTTTTGTATGTGCACATCTATGGCACAATACCTTTCGATTGATATAAGTTTCATTCTACTCATTTCATAATAAATACTTAAAAAGTGTACGGAAACTTTGGATGTTCACGTATTAATATAATGATAAATAAATAAATAAGTGATATAAGTAAATGAATCATTCAATGACTTGTGGAACTTAGTGCAGCTTGCTCGACATCTGGTTTTATTAGAACCTGAAACTGAGGGAAACCCATTTTTTGTTTAGGTCAGAAGAAACCGAAAGGTTGTGAAATAAATCTTCCATATTTTGTAGCTTATACAATCTACTGCTGGGATTTCATGTCCATCGGGCGGCCATTCTTATGGTGGGATATCAAGTGTGGCGACTGTGCTCAGCATATTTTGTACCCATAAGTTACACGGCGTTCACATCACAGTTGAATTTAATGTAGTTTTCGATTTGACTTTTCAGATTTTGATCTGAGATTTCAGATTTTTGCTGCCAAATTGAACATAAAATCCGAATCGTTTCCATTCTCGACAAATTAATAATTCAGTTAAAAAAGCGATCCTTCCAACGCTAAACAATTCGTAACCGCCAGCTGTATCATAAACATTGGTATTAGTTAAAGTATGTGTAAATATAAGAAAAAAATCGATATTTCTCAAATGTTCCTGAGATAAAAAAGGTGCTTTTTTTGAAAAATCGAACATGAAAAGCAATCTCGATCAAAAAAGAATTGATCTTTTTGCCAAATCGAAAACGACATAAGAGTTTAAGTTTAAGGAAAACATTCTTTTTATGTCTCGGCGAAAATTTTTTTTAGTAGTAGACACGTAAAATGAATACTTGCACATTAATATGTATACATATACAAGTAAATACATAAATGCATTTGTTAATTTAAACAAATGAATTCTATATTTTTATTGTTTATAATATTGCTGTCAAATTTGTATGCCCTTTTTCTTGTAAAGGCCATAATACAAAAATCCTCGTAGATCGCCCTATATTTATTTGAAATACTCGGAACAGTTAAAATATATTATCTATTTACAAATTGTTTGTTATTGAAATAGTGCCACCCGGCGGCGGCCATTAATACACGTATTCACAGACAGGAAAAAACACAGCGCGCGAGAGAGGGCTGTCATTCAAAATTTGCGGGGAAAATCGGGTAGGTATACGGGAAGTTTGGTTAGTCTATGGTATTTACATTGAGTGACGAGAAGGTCCATATCACCAATGAACAAAAAGTCGCAAAAATCCTCAAAGACAACAATTACCCTGATATAATTTGTGGAAATGGTTTTTCCGCCGGCCGACTCTATCTACAATATTACCCTGATGGTTTCATACGAAACATATTATTCTGAATCAGAGACACAAGGTTCCGCGTGATAAAGGAATAGAAGACACATTGCGTTATTACAGGAATGTTGTTTTAGTGCTCAAAAACACTATCTGAAATAGCTTGCAAATGTACTTCACACTCAAAATATTAAAGAAAAAGGGTCATTTACCCGACTGGACACAGGGAGGGTTATGTGTTTCGCGCGTATACTATGTACGTTCCTACATGACGCCCTGTGTAGCCTAAACGGGTTGACCGATTGTTGGACTGTGTAGGTATATAGTCTCCGATTGTCAATAAGTTTAACATAAATAATAACTACAAGAAACAGAAACAGAATTCATGTTAAATTATTTTACAAAGCGCCGCAAAAAACATGAAAAGAAAAACAAAAGCAAAACTACTTCAAACCAAACTTGCTACTGCACCCGTTAATTTAAAGTTTACACACTAGAAGCATCCACTGTTTAGAAAGTTACAATCTTAATGCTATGATCGATCAGGGTTAGAGCTTATTGTGTTTTGTTAACAACTTTGCATTAAAAAAAAAAAAAATCCGATTTTTTTTTATAGTTTTGGCGATGAATTTGGGAAAATTTACCAGTGTCCGACAGTCTGTTGCTTAATAATAGACAAGAGATCTTGTCTATAAAGAATGTTAGAATCACCAGGTATGTAAACACACACTAAAATTGTCTTAGTAAAATATTGAAGGAGTACTTTTAAGTCGAGATCATCAGGTTCTGTCTAATCTCCTTCGTACACTAAATTGGTACAACACAGTGAGCAAAATCCATCCTTGAATTGATAACAGGGGTAAATATCGCCTTCGGGACAGCGACAATATGTACTCAAGGCGGATGAATTTATTTGAATATCTTTTAAGATCCCAGCTATCGAACAAATCTATTGACGATTTGCTCCTGTTACTGAATAATATCGTTTTCTTGGCGATTTATTTGTACGCTCAATCTCAGTCGCCTAATAAATGTATCCTTATACCCTTTAGTCTGCACCTCTGTTATAGTATAAGAATGCCTCGCATGCTAAAACCAAAGCTCAAGCGTCCGAAAATCTGTAAGCATCAATTATCTCCAGGTTATCCTTCCGAAAATGCCCTTAAAATATCGTCCAGCTTGCAGAAAGACGAAAATTGCCATCAATCTCTGTAATCGGATTCAGGGCACATCCACACCATCATCAACAACTATACTACTTCACGAACACACACTACAAACACCCGCAAAAATAAAATGTATTATTTATAGTAATCGCCGTACTGCACAAAGTTTCCACCCACCGGACCTACCTTACCTACCATTTTCTGCATTGTAGTGTCGTTGGTATAGTTGTCGTCCATTGGAATTGAGTTCCACGTGCTCCACCTTAGAACTTTGCTATAACCATGAAATTGGAAAATTATTAGTAATCGAATTAATTTTATAACCCAGAACGGGGCAGACAGGCGGAAACTGTGTTCAGTAAACTGTGAATGACTTTGAATTCGAGGTGAAGGTGGTGTGCTGTGCATGCCATATCCATGCACCATGCACACTGGCATGCAGATTAAAATAAATCGATTGTGCAGATGGGCATGCGGTGTACATATTGTAATGGAACAGATAATGGCGGGCGCTCTGCTGCTTCATTTGCCATATAGGTACTAGGTATTTCCCGTTTGTAGTTTCCGTTTGATGTTCCTTCACCTTCAGTGGTTGTGCGACGAAGGAAGCTTGGCGATTATTGATTCAAGATTATAAAGGAGAAATAATTTGAATCACCTGGTCGTTCTTGTTCACAACGCACACACGTATGCATATTATCGCACCGAGATGGGTGCTAGAAATTGCAATATCCGATTGGATAGATCCAACTTTGTGTGTGTGTATTGGTTTTATCATTGTTTCCATTCAAGTTTAAGTATCCGAACGTAATGGGCCTTATCCTGGGTACACAGTTTTTTATTCTTATTATCTACTTTCCTATGGAGATGTACACCTCGAGGAGAGACAATTTGCGAAATAGGACTTCGAGAGGAAGATAATAAAAAGGCAGACGAAAATATTCGCTTGTTGTTGTTTTTTTCTTTTTTTTTTGTCCTAAAACAGGCCCTTGGATCGATTTTTCTTTCTACTCACAGGATATCCTTTTGTAACATGTATCGTTTGAAGTCAACTGAGGATGAAAAGAACGAGCATGCAATCTCTATCTATGGAGGAAAGTCCTCGAAGGTAATGGTGTTTTGCTTACGCAAGCTGGAGTGGGAGAACCTGATTTGGAGCGCTGGTAGGGGGGGGAGGCATTTTGATTTTATTGTTTTACCTTTAATCCTCACAGGGTAAGAGATGGAGAAAATCACTCGAGATAAGACTGTGCAAAGTTACTGAATCCAACGTGGCATATTATACAAATTTAACGATGGTGTGGGTGAGAAGTCGGGGCGTTATATGCTTTGAGGATTTAACGCGTAGGTACATTCGCCTGTTGATTATTGATGTTCAATTTGGAAAACTCGTAATTCGGAAAAAAATATTTTTTTCTGACTCTTCATTTTTATTTGATTTGTTTGACATTTGTCCAGAGTCTCCCCTCTACAAATACAGCAAAATTTCCCAATGCGGATAGCTCTTTTGGGCGGACGGATGCCTATGACGAACAATTTTTTCTTACCAAGTTCTTATGTTTCTCATTTAATTTGTTTTACTATTCATCTTTAAATAACTCACTTATGGGGACAAATATTGTCCCATCACAACTGCCCAAGGGAGCTGGGAGATTGCCTAGTATTTCATGTTGTTTTCAACTTTCTCGAATACGTAGTAGGGGAAAATTCTGTCCATCTGTCTGTCTGTCAATTTGCTCCAGAGGCCAACAGCCCAAACAGCTGGCCTGATTTGGTTCAAGCTTTCAGATGGGCAATGTGGCCTGGCCCTCAGGACTCTAATGCACCTACTTGTGAAACTGCGAATCTCAATATCTGTCATCCCCCGTGTGATTATGACATCTACCCGCATGGGCACTCATTTTTAACTTCACTGGCTAAACATTGTAACCGTCCCTTGAACATCGTATTAAAAATAAAGTAATCGAATTAATAGTAATGCGTTGACTATTATTTACGCCTACACCATGGGCTACAGTTCGGGCCGTTTATTTTTATTATTTACCAATATTAACGGTACTTCCCCTTTAACATGGCTACGTACTTAGTTTTTCGCTTAAAAAAATCAAACAACGGTACTTTTGAATATTGGACTTATCTGGAAAACGGTCCACACTATTGTAACAAAAATGCATTCCTAAGGTAATGTGGTCATTTCAAACTTGATAGTTTCAGTTTTTCTCTATATGTCATGCAATAGATTTTTTTATAAAAAATTTTTTTTAATTAGTTAACATGAAAACGGCCCTAATGATTTTGACCAAAATGCATAAATGGACTAAAATTGATGTTTTCAAAATTATTACTTTCACCAATTTCAATTCGAACAACCGAAAACGCTGCTTTTGAAAACTACTCATGTCTCGAAAACCCCTTAGAAAACAAAGTAATGGCTACATCCTGAACAATACTTTACACAGGGTGGCGCAAAATGAATCCTTTAATTTTGTTTTTGAATTACTTTTTTACTAAATAAAAAAAAATATTTTGAGAGATGGATATCTTTATTTGGACCTTCACAATTTTTTCTATTAAGTGGAAAAGATGATATCCGTCAAGTGGCTGCCGCCAGTGTTGATACACATTTGTGCCCGTTTTATAACATTTTCCATGACTTTCCGCAAGATTTGCGAGGAAACTGCTCGCATTCCTGTCAAATGTTCTTCTTAAATGCTGCGATTGTCTGAGGCTTGTTGGCATAAACCTCCGAGTATCCCCAAAGAAAGAAGTCTGGGATAGTCAAATCGGGCGATCTTGCTGGCCAAAATCGCCAAAACGGGAGATAACGCATTCTTCACAATATCCATTTTGGCTCGTGCTGTGTGCTTTTGCACCGTCTTGTTGAAACCACATGTTCGCCAAGCCCCGCTCATCCAATTCTGGCAGAAAAAGGTCGTTTATCATGGCCCTGTAGCCTTCGCCAGTAACAGTGACCATATTGCCGATGGTGATGTCCTCAAAAAAATACGACCCAATCACTCCTTCCGCGTGAAGGCGCATCACACAGTGGCTTTGAGTGGATGTAATTAATGGCTCTTCGTGCATCACACGGGGATTTTCAGTAACCCAGAAACGAAGATTATGCTCATTGATGTAACGGCTTAAGTGGAAATGAGCCTCGTCGCTCATGATGATTCGAAATTCACGCTGTGCTTACACCACCAACCGATTATTACTCAAAAAAATCGGCACAATTATTCCACGCTCTTGCGGAGTATAGCTCTCCATTGCGTGTTTAGTTCACAAATGTCAAATATGATTGAGATACAAAAATGATAACATCTTCCGATAGGGTGATTCATTTTTGCGCCACCTTGTAACCTTGTACATACTATAAGTTTTTAGCTAAGGAGTTGAGCAACAGTATTTTTCGAACTTAAAAGTCGCGGTTGGGTGATGAACACGTCAGTTTTCACCAATAAAAGTACTTACTTGAGAGGGCCTGGCAGTTCCTATACGACACTGGTATAAACATAAACATAGACTTGGAGAAGAGATTTTACCAACTACCTGAAAGTAAGAAATTGACAGTTGTACAGTTTGTGTAAACGCTATCTGTTGGATAAATGGCGTTAAATCAATATCATCTTACCGTGGACTTAAAAACTCCTTAGCGTTTCGTCATATCTCCCTTTCCTTACCTACATAGACCGGATGTTACAGCACAGCCTTGACGAAAACCCTCCCGAATTAGAAGACCTAAGGGTGATGACTTAATTATTCTTGAACTTTAGCGCGCACTCGATACTTTGGTAGCCGACAGCGCTCAAGCTGTCTTGTAGACAAATGTGAACAAATTTGTTATAATGATAGATTGCACTTTCAATGCACTTTCAAAAATGGAGGATCATATACCTAATAGAGTTTCAATATTTCGGGTTCTTACTCACGAGTGATGGAAGGACAAGTACAATTAAAACCACGTATATAAACCATTCTGTTATAAGAGGACTTGGTGCCACAGCTAAGCTGTTGGTCTTCGTTGTTTGTTCTAACTCTTACCGAAAGTAGTGATGAGCATAAAATCACTACCTGTGATTTAATCACAGTGATTGCAAAATCGCAATCACTTTCACATTTCACTACCCGTGGCAGTGATGCCAATTCAGGCTTTATCATGCCTTGTTTTTTTTCAAAAAGGCTAAAACTATGTTTGTTTTCTTTAATACTTTCTACCTACTTATGTTAGCGGAATTATCATGCCTCGCAAATTTTAGTAAAACATACCCCGTTCTTAAGTAGTTGGTACCACTATAGCAATGTCATTTGGCAGATCGGGCATACGAGCAGTGTTGATATGTCATTGAGATGGTTTTTCAGACGGAAAGCTAATTTTTTCCCCATTTTCCCCTTTTGGACCTAGTCAAAAATTAATTTAAAAAAAAAAACAGTTTATTTTCAATATTTTTATTAACAAAAAAAAAAAAAGAGGGCAAAAAAATATTCTATATTAAGGAATTTAATTGGAAGAATAAGATAAACATTTCATTAATAGATATACACACATAAAAAATCACATTGGTACAATTCATGAAAAAACAACAACATTATAATTCATTATTAATATCATATTGTTTGTGTATAGCACAAATAATCTCTATAATAAGAAACTTTTCGATAATGAAGAAACCAAAAATGTGATACTCTTAGCCTCTTACGTGTTTTGTAATTTGTAATAGATATATTTCACAACAAGTCATTTAGATAGGCTTGCTTGTGAACACAGAATAAGGTAGTAGAAATATGATATTAGGTTGAAGTTTGATGGACATTTTTTTTTTTTGTAAGTTGACCAAATTTCCCACAAAATCTTACCGAAATCTTATTTTTTTCCCTTTTTCCCACGAGATGGTTTCTTACCATCGAAATTCCCACGAAAAGGTAAATTTCCCACGAGTTAACAACACTGCATACGAGTAGTGTGTTCGAGATTGTTAATACCAATATCGGCGCGGGGCCACGTAAGACGTATGTCCGAGTTCGCTTGGTAAATTAAGCTTATTTATTATTGATAATCTCGGTTTTTACTTTTGAAACTAAAAAATCATGAATTCTGTTCCTATTAAGAAATTCTTCTGTGATTTATAATTTAAGTTTGTTTTTTGTTTTGTTAATAATCGCGTGACTGCGATTTTTCACTCTTTCATTTCGCACTGTTCACAATCGCAGTCACAGTTTGAAAATCACGACAAACGGAAGGCACCTACAGTGGCACAGTCGCGAAACAAATCGCAGTTGCAGTCATAGACAAACCATACTGAGACCCCCAACTCACAATCCTCTTGCCGCTGGGCCCCTCAATTTTTTTTCAAATTCGCCATTTTGTATTCCTATCGGTGTTATGTCAAAAAAGAATCAGTGTGACATGCAAAAACACACAAAAACTACAAAAATAAATGCTGCCAACCGCGGCAACCGTGGGGAAATGTGAAAGAGTTCGGGAATACCACATTTTTGAGTGGTTCGGAATTTTTGAAGTTACGTGACATTTGTCAATACGAATTTCTATGTAACAATACTAACGCACTTAGCGTTTGCCACCCCATGAAAATATAGCTTGTAGGCAAGTAACGGGAAATCGGCCGAAGTTGGTGGTCTCAGTATTGTCTCTGGTTACAGTCACAGGACTAACAGCTAAACAGTGAAATAAGGCACACAAGAATCACAATCAAAAGGCAAATGGGGAAATAGCGAAACTGCGACTGCGCAGCAAATAACGGAGCAGTAGCAGTGTAGGTCATAGTTGGTAGGATAATTTGGCAAAAGAAAACTGAAAAAATTATGATGAAGTAGAGGAGAGTCGAAGTTGGAGTGATTGTCAGGGATGGAAAAGTCGATACAATTGTATCGAATTCGATACAAATGAATTTGCTCTAGTACAAAAGTGCAATTCGCCTTATTTCGATACAATTTATCTATCTGTATATTTTAGTAATGAATCATGTTAATGTTTTGTTAATCTATTTTTGTTTATGTTTTTGAAAATAAAATATTTCAATTCAATACGCACATTTCAGTACAATCTTACAACAGTTTTCAGTACAAATCGAAAATGGCATTTTCCATCCCTGGTGATTGTGTTTGGTGTAAATATATATTTATATACATTTTTTCATCTCCTTTTTGCGTAGGTATGCTGCGCTGGATTGTTGTTGCTTATTAAATTTTGTAATTTGAATGCGAGGTTGAAGGAACAAGTGAGTATTATTCGCGAATTTTCGAGTGCATTTATGTTGGTGTTTACTATTTATTAAAAATAAATGGTCACATATTTAATAAAAAAAAAATAGGTAGGATCACACTGGAAAATGCATAAAACATAGCATGGCAGTACCTACAGTGAGTTCGCGAGTTACAATCACAAGTTTATTTCACATTGATTTGTAAATCACATCAGTCACAGTTTTACCTGTGATTGCGAAATCACGACTTAGCTCATCTCTAACCGAAAAAATAAGATCGCCAATACTACTGAGGCCAAGAATAAAATGATTTGTTCTTGTGCGAAATCTTTTCTCGTGGAAAGTGGGCTCGCAACTAATGATTATGAGTCGATAGCAGTCTAAGAGTCTAAGAGACTACCATTATGCATACTTACCGGTGAACCGACATTCAAAACTCTGGTGGTCATAAGTCGACTTGCTTTTTCCCTAAACGTTAAAACTAGATTCTCAGTAGCGTCAGCCATAGAATCGCAATGATAACTTATTCCACGAACATCAACTGGAAAAAAGTTAACTAGACCAACATGTAGGCTAAAAAAAATTCAGACAAAAGGTTCTTAAATTGTTTTTCATTCCGCCAACGTCAGACAAACATCCGAGATTATAACTGTCATGAAAGAGCTTCTCAATTTAGCTGTTCGGACTTGCCAGCAAATTTAGGGTCCTTTCCAAAAATAAAAAAACTCACACAAACTGCTTGGATTTGAGAGCCTTGCACTGGGGTACAGGAACTTGTTGCACCAACTGTTTATTTATTCATAGAAATAATTTATTTCACATTTCCCTGCCCTTTCCGACAGACGGATTTATGTTTCTTACAAAACCAGTAGCAAACCTGATAAAGCATTCGTTGGAACGTCCTTAATTACAGGTTTTTTACTGTCTTAGCAGTCTTATCCGTATAATTCCATTGAAAGAATCTCGCAAACGTCTGCTATACACATACTTGCAATTTGTGCTTGCATACCCATCCCTTTAATTATACCACATCCTGCCTGATTTAAGCAAGGAACTTTTCAACCTTATTTTTAGTTTCGTAAAGCATTTTACCCACCTCGCACCGAAAAAACAGACATCCACCTTTCTAAATAGGCATTATCTGACCGAGCTCCTTTTTTGGTTCTTCCCCGTCCCTCCCGGACGTATGTGCACAACAGCTTGATTATTTGTTTGAACGGTAATCGCATGCTAAGTATAGTGAACTCGCGAGAGATAAAACTGAAGAGCAAAAAAGTGCTACGTATATCCTTTTTTAACAAACGAACAAAAAGAAAAAAAAATCTTCCCACCCAACCATGAAAGAAGTAATTTTCTGTTCTTTTTGGCTCTTGATTACCCAAACCTCTAAAGTTTATTAAAGTTAATGCGCCAGCAATCTAAGCCACGAAGAGAAGAGGACCCCATCGCATCGCCTACGTTCCGCTAAAGAAAGCAAAATAAGCAGAACAGGAAGTACTTTCCTTCTTTTTGCACCCTTGACTGTTTACAAAGAGGAAGCAATGTTTATTCCGCACGGCGAACTTTCAGCTCCCATTGCCACCACCACCCGTACGAGACCATTATTGGTATCCTGTCGTCAAGCTCATTCCAAATTCGTCCCTGCTATTGTTTCATATCCCACAACGTGCCGATGTGTTTTTTTTTCTCGTTTCGACACTTTTTAACGAAAAATGACTTTCATGCGGAGGTGAAATCCTATTCAAGGCCGTGTTTGCAATAATTGCATGTCGTGTGAATAAAAACTATACAATGGCAGCGGTCGACTAGGGAGTGATTATTGTTCAAGAACAACAATACGGGGTCATCATTTAATGGATACAAATTCGACCCATCACTCACCGCATGCAGCTGAGCAATTAGGACGAATTTAAGAGTGCTCCGGAACGGACTAGTTGCAAGTGGTTTTGGTAGATAAAATATAATGGATGCATGGTCATGTTTACTGTTTTTTTCGGCTATGCAATTAAAAGTTTCAAGACTTCAGGGATGACCTTCATTGGTTGATGTTATATATGGTGCAGGCGAATCGTGACTCTTAAATCGTTCGCGAAAAATGTGCAATTTCAACGAACGGAAGGATCGGAGAGCACAATTCTATATAAAGACGGTAGTAGGTACACTAATTGTGCAGAACCACTTTCACCGGGAACACCAATGATGAGACGCACAAGACTTGGCACCCTTCGGGTCTCTCCCATAAGATGCCACATTTATTTGTCTAGCCACTGCATCTCAACTTGTCAATGATGTCGTTCGTTTTCCGATAGCTTACAAGTTTTAATACAGTGTCATAGCGCTATGTGACTTCTGCAATGACAACCAACTTGTCACCCTGTTTGTGCCATACTATCGGCTGGCTGTCAACTTCCACTCAAACCAGCTTCAACCAATCACAATAGAGGCAAAATGCCGCGTGGAAGCACAGCAGAAGCACCTGAAACACACTTACATTTTTAACAAGTTACAAAACAGGTGACTTTTTACAAGCGGCAGTCGAATTGTGCATTGCTGTTGGTCGAAAATGCAACGACAACACCGGAATGCCAAGACATTGACAGTCAAAGGCATGGTTTGTTACCAATTTTAGACTTTGGAATTGCCTTTGGGGTTTGGTTTCAAGGCATTTTCTAGCCAGTATCGAGGCGTCTTAAATGGGCCTTTAAGTTTAATTTTAGGTTTTGCAGTTTGTTTAAGGCTATCCGCAGGCTTAATTTTTCAAAAGTATTTTAAGGCGTTTTTGACCCTTTTTTAAACGATTCAAAAAAAAAATGTTCGGACGTTTTTTTAGAAGTTTGTAGGGCTTTTTTGGAACGATTTTCATTGCATTATCTTGGGTGTTTTTCGATGCGTTTTTGTGACTTTATGACAAAATTTTAGTGAATTTTTCATACCGTTTTCAAACCGGTTTTTCCAGGGCGTGAGTTTTTGACGATTTTATGGTCCATTTTCAGAACGTTTTTACACGGTCACACATTCCTAGCAGCCGTGTGACTGAAAGGGACAGCATTACCTAACACGCAAAGAAACGTGACACGTTTTTTGGTCGGCCATATTGTTTACGTGCTAGGAATTATGGGAAAGCAATGCATGTTGATATTTTTATAGCGATGGTTTACGAAATTTCGCTTTCCTATAAAACAAAATGGCTTCCGGAAGTGATGAACGGACAATTATTTATATATTTCGTATAACTGTTTAATAAATTGTTGGTTTAATTTACTGAGACTAATTACAACAAATTAGGAACATGTGTTTTTTTCCGTTTTACGTATCTATAATTATGGGTAGAACATCCTTGACACTTTAGGCGTCTGATTTGTGATCTCATTCTTACGCCTTTATTAGCAGTGACTGCGGACAAACGGATCTACGGATCAGAGACAATACTGAGACCACCAACTCCGGGCGATTTCCCGATACTTAGCCTACAAGCTATATTTTTATGGAGTGTTCACGTTTGGTGCGCTAGTATTCTTACATAGAAAATCGTATTGACAAATGTCACGAAACTTCAAAAATACTGCTCACCAACACACTCCCAGGAGAAATGAGACACTTCCGCTGTGGGCAAAGTTGCTGGCAGAGTTCATGGAATTTTATCCGTTTAATTTGAAATTGTTCGTTACGGGTGGATAATATTTTTTTAGGAATAAGTGCACATTCGCTTAAAATGTTCATGAAAAATAAACAATGTAGATTGGTTGAGGGAAAATGAAAACATTTTGAGCAAATTTTCTTCATTATTTAAGAAAAATTTACACACAAAATCGAAGTTAATGATTTCCAAAAGCGGAAAATACACAACCATGTTTATTCTAATATGTTTCTAGTATATAGAACATCAACTTTAGATAGTTTTACTAACCAAACAAACCAAATTATTCGCCTTTTAACAATTTATAATAACTAACCAATGGCGTTCAGTAATGAAAAAATGTGGTATTCCCGAACCCTTTCACAGTTCCCCACGGTTGCCGAGGTTGGCAGCATTTATTTTTGCTTTTTTTGTATGTTTTTGCATGTCACACGGATTCTTTTTTGACATAACACCGATAGGAAAAGAAAATGGCGAATTTGAAAAAAAAACTGAGGGGGCCAGCGGCAAGAGGATTGCGAGTTGGGGGTCTCAGTATGGTTTGTCTATGCTACGGATCTCTCTGTCCCGTCTCGTGCAAAAATGCGCGTGCGTGATGGTGTAAATGCAACATAAAGCATTTTTTTAACAATTCATAATTTTTTTTTCGGGCAGTTATCAAAGCAATTTCGAGGCATTTTTAGACTTTCGGAATTTTGGGCTGATTTTTGGAACGCTTATCATTTCTTTACTTTTTCGATGCGTTTTTGAGACGATTTTATGGTCCCTTTCTCTAGGAGAAATTTATAAGCGTCCTAAGAATGATGGTCTAAAGAAAATGACACAATAGCTTGAAACTAAAAATAGCACATTGGAATGACGAGTCAATGTATGTCAGCTGACATTGAAAATGATGACGATGACTAAGAAAACCCACCACTGCAAGGAATACTGAATAGCGTATGTACATTGTCCACAGTCTTCGAAATTACAAAGATGACCCTTTGTCTCTCATCTCACAAAACAGACCAATTAATTCGATATGAAATTTCTCCCTTAATGTCACAAACTGAAATACAACTGGTTACTTTGACAGGCTTCCCCATTTCATTGGCATCACTCAGCACCGCCTGCTATTCGTATAAAAGGATGCAAATGTCACCGAATCGATGTCATTCTCAGTTCAACCGTTGAAAAATCACTTTGTCCCCACTAAAATATAAAACCAGATACAAAAACAAAAAAATGAAACTATCCATCGCATCCCTGGCCATCTACGTGACTCTTACTCTGGTCAGTGACCAACCGAAAGCAGCCGTTGGGCATGTTCTGGACTTGCCTCAAGAATTTCTGCATGACGCCTCATCGAACATCCTCGAAATGGAGGCAATCGCCGCCATGAGCAAAGCCCGGCCCGGTGCCGCTCTGGAACTAGACACTGGCCGTAAATCTCATCAGTGTAGCGTCGAAATAAAAACCCGCATACCCGGAAAGTGCCGGTACATGGGACGGGCCGGAGTAGCATGTATTGCCGGCGAATACATGGATCTGGTCAACGAGGAGTGCATGATATTTTAAAACCAACAAAAACACTAATTTACACCGTCATTATAATGTATAGCAGCCAGCGCAGGAAAAAGGACCAACACTAGCAGAGATTGCATTTTGTTAACAACATCTGGTGGCCATAAAAGCATATCCTTCGGTGTACAAATTTTAATCTATATTAAACTTGTAAAATTGTATTGTATTTGTATCTATTTATCAAGACCAGAGCTAGCTAAGAAATCGGTGGCACTTGGTTGTCTTGTTTTATTTACAAATTCGATGCGATAAAACGGTACAAGAATTTCTCCCTCCGTTTCGCCAAAGGACATTCATGAAGACTGTGTATGTGTATACTTATTTTGATCGTTTGTCCGGTTTTTTCGTTTTTTCTTCAGTCTCTTGTTTGCTGGTTTATTCGTTTTATCGCAAATCGTTACTGGAATGAATTTCACGTAATGGCGTGCACTTAGAGTACGGTATTTGGAAAGTGGTCTGTCTAAATGTATGTGCATGGATATTGGGAGTTAAAAGTTATTTTTCTTTAGTAGTAACACGTTTGGATTTGATTTGCCTTAGAATAATATTTGCAGTAGGAAGCCAACAATTTAATAAAAGATACAATTAATACACACAAAACAAGCGGTTTGAATTTTTGAAGAGCCTAAAAGACTGGGCTTGTAGACCTACTCAGTTGGTTGACGGATAAGGTGTTGTGCTTTCAATACCCAGCCTTTCGTCAAAGTTTTAGTCTACGCATTTACCGTCAAAATATTCAGTTTTGTATTCGATCGAATCATGAAATACAAAAAAAGATATGGTATCTATATCCAAAAGCTTTCAAGACTTTATCACAAAAAAGGCCCTAATCTAAAATTAAAGCAGAGTTGCGGAAGAGGTTTTCGGGATCCCGATTGACTCTATAAAATGTAAGAACTTGCTCTACCTCCTAGTCGCGGGGACACATCATTTGTACACTGTCGGGGCTTGTTGCACCTATCCTGAAGGTTTTTACTTGCCATGGTCAGAGACGAAAATCCCAACAGCACTTCTTCAGGACTACGTGAAATAAATAACAATCATGTTCCAAAGAAGCAAACTTCCAGCAATATGCCAACTTCCATCATTACATTCATCAAGCGTTCGTCGTTTCCCATATCAAACAAAACCAATTTAGCAATACAGTTATGAATACGCGTCTAATTACCACCGAGATTGGTACAGCTCACTCAGTTGGAGTGTGCGACTGACAGCGTGACAGGTGTTAGAAAATTTCGCTCAAATTTTGCTTTGCAAAATTTCTCCCGATGAAATATTGCTTGTAAATCATAATTTATATAAGGAATTATTATTTCCCAGGGATAACAATCAAGTTACCATTAAGCAAAGCAGTCACGTCTAACGTATATAATCCTTCGGTGGATATTCCAATTCCAAACCAATTTTAAGATGCTTTCTCGTTTAGCTAAAATAACATCGAGATGATGTTTTCATTTATCATTATTTCAGTCCACTGCCCGTTCGATATTAAGTGACGGTATTGTTTTCTTAACCTCAACATCAGACACAAGGACACTTGTTAAGCAAAACATCACCCGCCGTAATACATACAATCGACTTGGTCGGGTTCGGAATGTCACAGCATACAGCAATATGGTTACCATCTCAATTCATGTGTATCTCGTTTATATAATAGCTCGTATGAATTTCAAAATGGTCCTTTCTGGGAAATCGCAAAGATTGGATATTTCTTTTGAACTCTTTAACTGGGATATACAAAATTGACTCCGGCGAAATTTGAAGAAGAACACAGACATAGGACTGTGTAAAAGAGGGGAATTTAATATTTGTTTAGCAACGCACTGCAGTCCTACTGCGTCTTTTTACAGGATATTGAATCTAAAGCAATTTGAAGGGAGTTTGTCGTAAAAGAACAGTGGCGCCGTTTCGAATTTTATGGGAATTCATGTTTTTGGCTGACTGATTGATAACATTAAACATTTTTTTGACTGACTGATAAATTAAAAGAAAAAGACAGTTTACCTACATGTGTCTAGTAAATATAAGGTTCCTCCTTAATGCGAGCTGAGAAAAATCTCGTTTGGAAATGCCTAAGAATATGCAGTAGTAGTATGTTATTGGAAAATTTAATATGAAGCATAATTCCTCTAAACTGTAGCACGAAGCAAAATCATTTTTAATCTCATTTTTACTTTTCCGATTCAAATGCAAAAGATACATCAAATGTCGTTGTAATTAGTTTTAATTAATGTTAGACTATATTAGTTGTCCATCGGACCTGGCTGCCCTTAGTTCACATTCTTCAAAGTTTGCAAGCAAAACTAAATACATTGTGGAATGTAAATTAAATGTGGCAAAAATGTTAATCCTATTTTTGATGTTTTTATTAGATGTTTACTCAAATACTCAAACCTGTGTCTTTGCGTTCAGAGAATGTGAAGTTAGGACAAAATTGGCACAGGGACATAAGTCCCGAATTGAATTGAATTGATTTTTCTATTTTTATTTGATCAAATTCTCAAAAACATCGATTTCAGAAGTAGAGATGTTTTTGGGAATTTGATCAAATAAAAAATAAAATACTCGACTAACAAAGAAAACAAAATTGCATGACTTGCATTTTCCCCAACTGCTCTTACCTAGCTAACTGCATTTTTTTTTAATAATACCCAAAAACAAAATCGAGGTAACGAGACCGGTTTGACTATTTATTATAGCAGTTGGGGAGGTTTTCTTAGTTTCTCTCTAGGCGTATATTTACTAAAATATGTTTAGTTCGACATAAATCCCTGGGGACCGAAAAATCAATTCGGGACTTATGTCTCGGGGACTTATGTCCCTGCGCCGACAAGATCGACATACCAAACTGCGAAATCCGAAATTAATCATTGACTTGTTATCTATGGATGCAATTTCACGTATGTTCCGAATCAGAACAGAAGCGCTACTGCCTTACAACTGATAAATCAAGAAACATGAACCATCACCAAATTAAAATTAAGTAAACAAAAACTTCTAATCGAAGGGCATTTATGCTTGATTTAAATGATTTATAATTTAATCCTAATAGATGTCACACATAATATATAAAGCTAAATAATTTTTTTTTTTAACTGACCATGATTGTTATGCAGCATTATGACATTTTGCCGACTGACTTTATTGCGTTTCTGAGACGTTCGCTTCCCGCATACACATCTATTCCGATGCCGAACTTTGATTTTCCGTATCAAATTCTTGCCGCTGATTGATTTCACGTATGCCACTGGCATGTCTTTTATACGAAGCAGAGAGGGGAGGACTTAAACTTCCTTTCCTATTTTGGACACATTTCAAGAGAAGTCGCACATTGTGCGGAATATATTGCTAGTCCCAAAAAAAAAAGTGGTGTCAGCTGAGGTTGCATAGCTTGCGTACGTACTCGTCTCATACTGCTGTGTCCCTTTACATATTTCTGGGTAAAACACGAAATTGAAAAGACTTTGACGGTAGCTTGCTGCGAGCAACGACAAGTGATTGTCTATACTCGTAACTATAGTCAACTTGATGTCAGTGTAAAGTGGAATGTGGAACACGCAAGTTATTGAGTTCGGAATATTGAAACTTGACGTCTGCTTGCACCTTGCTGACATGTATATGTAAATAAACACATGTCATAAGTACAGTAGCGATAGTTCTTTTTTGAACTGGAATTCCGAGTAAAAGCTTTTGTCTTCAGCTGATTCCTTATGGCAGTCATTATTTTCAGTCTTCTCATGCATAGCATTATATTGTTGGTAAAGATAAATGCGATGCCAATCACGACCTTTTGGAAATGTCAAGGCTGTAGAGACCCAATATTAAACAAGCGATTGCTCTGAAGTTCACTACAAGTGACTTTATTTTCAGTACCTATTTTACATTTTATTTAGTGTGACAGTATTTTCAATGTTTTACATTTTAGAGTCAAGTGTCGCACAGTGCCGATACTACAAAGGCAAAGTTGGCCTTCATTACGCTAGAATGTGTCTCATTAAATGTGACAAACGGATGCATATACCTTCAATATTTTCGGCTTTGAGTAGTCATTTGAGTTAACCAGGTCTATTCTTCGAAAGCCTATCGTTTTTGAATCACTGCTGTCTCTCACTGACCCATTTACTGATGTGCAGGAATTTACATTTTTGGATATAGCTAGCTGAGTCATAAATGCGTAATTTGTCTTAATAGTTTGACGTTTTTTCAATATTTCAATGCAGGTACTTTGCGGTGACGTGAAAAAAAAGCTAACGAAATAAGGCAATTTCAAAATTTGGCATTGACGTGCATTGACGTTGCGCAATAAAATTATAACCAAGCCGACTTTCAATTTTAATTTGTGTGGCATATTACCCAAATCCAAAAGGATATCTGACGTCACTCAATAGCAAGTCAGTTCAATTCAATTGGAATGAAGAAACAAAAAGTACACCTGTCATATTGCACAATGGCAAGCAGAGACAATACTGAGACCACCAACTCCGGCCGATTTCCCGTTACTTAGCCTACAAGCTGTATTTTTTATGGAGTGTACACATCTGGTGCGCTAGTATTGTTACATAGAAAATCGTATTGACAAATGTCACGAAACTTCAAAAATTCTGGCTCACCAACACACTCCCAGCAGATATGAGACACTTCCGCTGTGGGCAAAGTTGCTGGCAGAGTTCATAGAGTTTTATCCGTTAAATTTGAAATTGTTCGTTACGTGTGGATAACATTTTTTTTTAGGAATAAGTACACATTTGCTTAAAATGTTCATGAAAAATTAACAATGTAGATTGGTGGAGGGAAAATGAAAACATTTTGGGCAAATTTTCTTCATTATTTAAAAAAAATTTACACACGAAATCGAAGTTACTGATATCCAAAAGCGGAAAATACACAACCATGTTTGTCCCAATATGTTTCTAGTATATAGAACATCAACTTTAGATAGTTTTACTAACCAAACAAATCAAATTATTCGCCTTTTAACAATTTATTAAAACTAACCAATGGCGTTCAGTAATGAAAAAATGTGGTATTCCCGAACTCTTTCACATTTCCCCACGGTTGCCGCGGTTGGCAGCATTTATTTTTGTAGTTTTTGTGTGTTTTTGCATGTCACACTGATTCTTTTTTGACATAACACCGATAGGAATACAAAATGGCGAATTTGAAAAAAAACTGAGGGGGCCAGCGGCAAGAGGATTGTGAGTTGGGGGTCTCAGTATGGTTTGTCTATGATGGCAAGTGGATCAACCACTAAGCTCGATGTGCAGCGTCATCTGTTTTGAACAAATGTAGATACTAAAAACAGAATGTGCTGCTTTACTGGGGTCACCGCATCTCATCCCCGGACAACTGATCCCCTGCACCTAGCGACATCTACATATCACCTTTGCAACTGGACACTTACCTTCTCAGTACACACCCTTATGGTTTGGGCTGTAGTCTATGCTGTTTAATGTAAAAAATAAGTGCTACCATATTACAAGACAATTTGTGTTCAAAGTTGGTGGGACTTTTGTTTTTGGAAACCATTTTGTGAAATAGAAATAGTAGGAGCTACAAAGGCAGGTTATATTCACTTATAAATACGTACACAGATGAATAGATGAATATTTTTGGCGAAATTTGTGTTTTTATTCTCTAGAGTTAAAACAAAAAGTTTTTTGAGAAAATAAATTGACTTTTAGCTTCAGAGAATTTGAGAAAATAAAAGTAAAAAATTCGCGCGAAAGTCAATTTATTTTCTCAAAAAACTTATTGTTTCAGCTTCAGATTAAAAAAAAAAATAAATTGTCTTCAAATCTTATAAATCCATTCAGGTACAACAAACATTAAGCATTTCCAACCCTTATATCTTCCTCCTATAGCATTACATAAATTTGGTACCTACCTCCTTCCTTTCCCCATAGATTATTCGAAATTCCACTAATATATCTATTTAGACTTTAGAGAAACTTAACCTAACACTCAACATAATACTAGTCTGAGGGTAACACTATCCACTAAGGCTGAGTAATGCGCTTATTGGCAGTCAGTTGCGGAGTTAAGATGTAGATGGCGCTAGTTACGAAATTTGCCTGGGGATGAGGTGCACCCGACCCGCTTTACTGATTGCGTTGTTGTCAATCTCGGTCTCCAGGTCAGACGACCGCATGTTGTTCCTTGCGACAAGTTCGCTCAGCCTTCGTTTGGATTTTCGTTTTTACGGACAGTCGCCATCGCCACACGTGCGTCGTGCATTATGACTGCGACGTCAAAAGTTCGATCTTCTCATTGGCGGCATGATCAAATGCGACTGGGAACCGCCGAAATCACTTAATAATATAATTTAACAAATCTTAAATACTTTTTTTTTGTATTTGAAGTGACAATCCCCGTTCTTCTATACAGTTTTTTTTTTGTTTTTCAAAGTGCGCTTCCCCATACAAACTTTCAGCATCTAAGCTACGACATGTACCTTATTCCAATAAAAGCCCTCTTTGACTTAAGCTGGCTTATTCCCATATAATTCTGTAATAGCCTTACCTCTGCTTTTAAACCGAATGACTACTTTTTCTGTCTTGGAGAAAAGCACATACCGATGAATTTTTTGCTTATTTACATTAAATGTATCGGTCAACTGAAAATCGAATGTCAAAAATTTCCTATTTTACCTCCTCCAAGTGATCCCCGCACTTTGAAATATGTATCCAATTATTTAGCGAAGCGAGTACACCTGTAAAATTTCAATTAATTCAATCAGCTTCTTCACAACTTCTAATTTAGTTTAACAACTTATGCCACGCCTATTTTAGAAGGTGCTTTTATCAAGGAGAACACTTTTAAAATTTTAAAATTAGTTTTGGAAATAAAAGTGGCAACAAAAAAAGACTATTCCGTCGATTTATTTCTGACATGTGGTAACTGGTAAGTAGCATATTCACCAATTTGAATGCAATTTCTGACGTTAGTTAGGTGGTGCTACCTACACCACTGTATTATTCATACCAAACTGATTGATTGGGCACACACGCATTACCATATAAATTTGCTGTGCGGTCATGTGCACACATTATATCAAACTGTCATGCAACAGCACACCTGCACAGACTAACCACCGACCGTATAATCAATAAATCACTGAAATTGCAACATGGAATTGCAGCTCCAGTTAAACATCCGTTGACATACTAACACAGCAATCAAACAATTAGCCGCACCCTTTGCCACACCTTTGAGTGTAAACTGGCACCTTTCGCCTCCGTCGTCCAAACACAGGACTCTCAGCAGAGCGCACAGCTAGGAATATAAAATGCAAATTTAAATAAATAATTGCTATTGCTTGGAGAGCCATGCTATCCGGCATACTACCTGCAATTTTCATTAATGCATGCCAACGTATCATACAGGTGTCCTTGCCGAAAGTTGCTTGCACACAAAACGCTCTCATTATTAACCAGGAAATTGCGTGCAATTTTCCACCAATTTAATTCATCTAGAGGTGCATATATAATTTTCCGCAGGACTATAAAAAGGATAGCACTTCGTCACGGATCACAGTTCGGGACGCGCGATGCAAGGCATCCTTCACATCTCAGTTGCGGTTGGAGTTCTTTTCGCTGCTGGAATCCAGCCAAATGACAAGGATCAACAGTCGCTGTCTGGGTCGGAGTTTGGGTGGATGGAAGCCAACCTGCCCCTGTTCGTGGAGTACTTTCGCTTCCATGGAGCGAGGAGTGCATGTCTGGTAGTTTGTGCCGAGAATCAAAATGTGATTCCGATTGAAAAACTTGTACGTGGCTTCTTGGAACGACACTTCTACGTGAATGTGTTCCACGATGGCGAGCAAGACTTCACCTTGAAACCCCAGGGGTATAAGACAGGAATAATTGTTAATTTGGATGGGTCCTGTGCACGGCAAACTTTGCAGACTGCGGAAAAGGATAATCTATTTACGACCAATCGCTTTTGGCTACTCGTGGGTGGGCAGGTGGCAAGCGTTGATGACGTCTTCATTCCGCCCGATGGGGAGGTTAGAATAATGTCGAACGGACGATCGAAAAGCCTTTGGGATGTTTACAAGGTGGAACCGTCCCAGCCCATGAGGGTGAAGAAGGTTGGCGATATGATAACCTCAGCTGGGGAGATGGTTGCATGCTTACAGCGTTTCGGGTCAGCAATCTCGTACAGGGAAAACCTGCAGGGGATACAGTTTAAGACGGGCCTCGTGATAGCCTTCCCCGACATGTTCACAGACATTGAAGACCTAACAATGCGACACATTGACACCATCACCAAGGCCAACTACCCTCTGACAAGGTCGCTGAGCGCCAAGCTGAACATGGGCTTCAATACCTACCAAACGGACAACTGGGGCTGGAAGAAGCCCAATGGCTCTTTCGATGGCCTGATGGGACGGTTCCAGCGACTCGAACTCGACTTTGCGCAGAACGCCATATTTATGCGGCTCGACCGAGTGGCTGTGGTGCACTTCGTCGTCGAAACATTTAGAATCCGTGCGGGGATTATGTTTCGCCAGCCCCCTCTGTCCGCCGTCGCCAATATCTTTGCAATGCCCTTCAACATTGACGTGTGGATCTCGATTTTGGTCTTTATGATAGTCACAGCGGCGGTTATGACTATTGAGTTGGCGTTCTCACCTCTGCTCGACGGGATGGACTCCATGGATTGCCTGGTTTTTGTTTGGGGCGCCATGTGTCAGCAGGGATACCATTTGTCGATTCCCAATCGCTCGGCTAGAATTCTGGTCTTTACAACGTTTGTAACGACGCTATTTCTGTTCACATCGTTTTCAGCGAATATTGTGGCACTGCTGCAGAGCCCCAGCGAGGCGATTCGATCACTGGGTGATCTGGGTCAGTCGCCGTTGGAGATCGGAGTGCAGGACACTGTCTACAATAAGATTTTCTTTAACGTATGTAACTGTTTATATGTGTGTGTCTGTGTATGCTTTAACATTTTCTGCAGGAGTCCACAGATCCAGTGACGAAGATGCTCTTTCTTAAGAAAATCCAACCCAAGGGCGATAACATCTACATGCGTCCACACAAGGGCATGGAGAAAGTCCGCACGGGTCTGTTCGCCTATCAGGTAGAGCTGCAAGCTGGATATCAAGTCATTAGCGATACATATTCTGAGCCGGAGAAGTGCGGCCTGAAGGAATTGGAACCGTTCAAGCTGCCGATTCTCGCCATACCTGTTCGGAAGAACTTTCCCTACAAGGAACTCTTTCGGCGGCAGTAAGTTGTTGTCGAAGCGGCGTGTATCTGGCTTGACTTGTAATGATGTTCTTTTTAGGATCCGTTGGCAACGAGAAGTGGGCCTAATGAATCGCGAGGAGTTAAAATGGTTTCCACAGAAACCCAAATGTGAGAGCAGTCTAGGCGGATTCGTATCAATTGGCATCACTGAGTGTCGCTATGCATTTGCTATGCTTGGCTATGGCCTACTTGCAGCGGTAGCAGCCATGATGGCTGAGGTTGTAGTTAAGAGAGTTATTTCGATCGTGAGGGTGTATAAACGACGACATTTTCTTGCGGAATAAATAATTATTATATTTCGATCTCATTTACCTATACATTTCGGGTAGATCTTCAAACAATTAAGGCTGCCTCTCAATTGAGTTAAATCATTTTTTTTACATTTCTATATGAGTCGGCGGCGAATACTTATTTGACTCCGCTTAAGCATTAGCGGAACTGGCCGTGTCCCATTCACCGCTGGATGACTAGCAGCGTGTAACTTCAAATAAAACAAAATTACATTTAATATTTTAAACGTTATACAAACCTATAAAGCAAGTTGAGTGGGATGCTTAATAATAAATAGGCGAAGGCTACTGTGAGTCGCACTGTCTAAAAAGCAAAAGCAAAAATGTGTGAAACGTATTTTTTTCGGCCATATTGTTGACGTTATAGAAATTATGGGCAGAATTAGCATGCTGATATTTTAAGAGGAATGTGCAATGGCCTTCGGAATTTCGCTTTCTTACAAAACAAAATTTCTTCCGGAAGTTGTGAACGGAAAATATATTTTTTATTTATTAATGGTGAGAAAGTTTACTTTTGCAAGTAGCCCTTTGTAGTTTTTGTAGTCTAAGTCCATCATGTTATAAATCAGGAAAAGAAAACCTCTTCAGTTACTCGCAGACATGCTGTTTATCAGAAATTGTACTAGCTTAGCCTTTGATCTACCTTAAAATTATCCGTTGAACGTCAATCACAGTTTAAGGCTGTGAATTGCGATTACATTCTTACGCCTTTCTTAACAGTGACTGCAGAAAAACAGATATGTCTCTCTCTCTCTCTCAGAACTCAGTAAAGAGACAACACGGATGATTGTGTAATAAATCATAAATCGAACCGTCATTGGTGTAAAAAAAACTTCCAATGCGCTCTTTCAGTTTTAGTAAAAAATTTAAACGGATTCACCTGACACAAAAGTAAACTTATGTCCTTTGTTCGTCGTAACAGTATTTATGGTGCTCATTCTGCCTATCTGTCAGTTGAATATTATAAACAATTCGTACGAAATTTCGGAGCAATGCCTTACAGACGCTCTTCGGGAAATATAAAGTCGGTCCGTTAGGCAACGGTATTACTAAATAGAATGTAAGCCCCACCTTCCAATATCTACAAATTTGGGCCCCCCAACTACACCTAATAGATGGCAGAGAAACATGAAAAAAGTGTTTACGAATCTTATTTAAGGAGCACAAGTTAAGTGTACCTATAAAAATAAGTAGGTATACAGACTTATTAAGGTAGCTACTTTAATTTTCACCTGACAATCGAAAACCTGCGTTGTTTTTTCTTAAAATTAATTACCTACTTCCAGAGACTGCAATCGAAACTGTCGAATTGTTCATCTTGGCATTCCCCCTATTCAATCGTAAAACATCACTAGCCCCTATATTTCAATAGTTTGTCATTAAATTAATTGGCTCCCAGCTGTCGCTGTGTTGTCAATTTATGACTGGCTTCATTAGATTTTAGATTAGTATTTGTCTTCTATACGTATATTATTTGTTAATTGCATATGTAACCGAACTGTCATGACAGTTTACGGTGGACACTCTTGCAAGTCGCCCCTCAACAGCTTTAGCAAGGACATTTCCACTTAGTTGACTCCCATTGCGTTGGATTAAATGCAAAAATATCGCTGATTCCATTTTCTGCCTGCCAGTTTCATTTAAATAAGCAATCACAGCTGAGTTACTTGATATAAAAGGATGCCCACAGGGTCTCATTTCAACACTGTACAATCTACTATGTATAACTAGAAAAGGAAAGATACCTGTGCCTGTGCAAAGGGGGGACCACCGCCCGATGCTGTTGGAAACATGTAGCTACCATCAGATTTTACTTTCATTAAAAACATGGTCTTTTTCCGCTTATTCCTTCATTATCCCGGACGTCCTTTTAAGGGCACTTCACCCTTGTCCACACACCGAAACAACTATAAAATGAAATTAAATTAAGGTAAACTTTTTGTTCGGTTGCCCATTTTGTATGATGTGGCAAAGTCATCCAATCTCATTTTATTTCATCTCATGTGCGAATCGCGCTGTGATTTCCACTCTAAAACAGGGCATACTCACTACTCAGGCGTCCCTAGCATTAGCCGCAAAATTCGGCGGCTTCAGGGGAAATATAAACTTATGCAAGAGATAAATTTTTTCTACATCAATCGATAGGGGCTTGTAAAAGTCGTAACTATTGCAAAACTTCATTAATAATTCAATTGGAATATCTTATTATTTCCTTCGCCATGTATATTCACATAGAATTGAAGACACACACCTACTCCCTCGAACTCATCTCGCACCAAATGCAAAGATACGAGGATACTTCTGGGGATTGGCATTGAATTCGACTAGAAACACATAACGTGTATGTGTCTGTATCTAGGTACATCTTAATGATTGGAATCTATTCGCCTTCGACGTATCTTTTATGAATAGAAGTTAATTTTGCGTGGAATACTATAGAGTGCTGCGCTCAAGATGTTTAAGAAGTCGCACGCGGCTGATGAAGAACAATCTGCCGTTGATTCATTGCAAACAAACACTTAATTTAATTTTATTGAAATGTAGGTGGTGGCTGGTGGGTCCACCCCTGCTTGAATTGCATGCGTTCAATGTGGAGGACATGAACAAGGATAATATATATAGCTAAACTGAAATTTATGGAGTTGAAGAAATTATTAAATTATGCCGCATTGAAGTGTGCCATCCCTATTGGGAGAAGGAAATCTAGCGAACAGATTTATTTCTCGACAGATAAAGCTGCATGTATGCGGAGTTGGTGATGAGAATTCAATAGCGCAGAATTAAAATTATGGTTATGGGGCTTCACTTTTGGGGAAACGCCGTATACTACAGTAGTGGCTACAGTTTAAGGTACATTACGAAAAGGAGCTATTTTCAGGAACGCCTATAAAACTATAAAATGATTGCAAATAATCAAAATCATGTTAATTGCCACCCCTATTGCAGGGCATGTAATACCGACATCTACTGTTCAGCATCTAAAAAAACCAGTCAATGATACTGAATGTATTTATGTTCAAACGGCAAATGCTTTACATCAAAGATAAGTCTTAGAGTCGCCGCGAAAAATGAAAAGAAAAATTAAGAAAATTAATAAATCGATTAACAGTATTGCATATCTGTGTTTCGACTAGTTTTTCGGGCTGCTGGCGACATGTGTCATATCATAAGTCAATTCAAGATAAAATGACAAACGTAAGTCTACTCTTGGTGCAACCCAAAATGAGAACAAATCTGTCAAACAGCTGTCAGCTGCTAACATTAGCTGTCACCAGTGATAATGCATTTACATTAGGATTTTGGAAAATATGCCCCAAAAGTGGGTACATCGTTTGAATTTGAACTACTTCGATGCACTCTCATCGAATGCTTCAATAATTATCAGGTTGGCAGCACTGAAGTCTCCAAAGACCAATAAGAACGGTTATAATTTCATCAAAGCAAATTTAGTCGTTAGTCGCTAGTTGCTATTTTAATTTTTTTTTTGACATTTTGTCTTAATACAAAAGAATTCGTGTGAAATGTAAAAACCAAAAAAAATGTTGCCTACCGTGGGGGATATTTCTTTCTTGATATTTAACTTTCTCCATTACGTAATAAGAGAAAGATATTGTATTCGTACAAAATTTCGAACTGAAGATGTTAATAAATTCTGAAATTACGATGATAGAGAAACTCAAAAAAGTGGGTCGCAAAATTCTGTCCGTCTGTCTGTCTGTCTGTAAGTCCCGTGGCCTACAGCCTAAACGGCTGCAAGGATTTCGTTCAAACTTCGGATTCGGAGTTTGGAGGCTTACAGTTCGGGACCGATTTTTTTCGCATGGTAACCTCAATATTAATGGTACTTCCCATACAAAATTGTCTTACCAGTTTGATTTGTTCGATAACGGCTTTATAACGATTTAAACCAAAATTGATATTTAAGCTTAAGTGCGTAAGATAAGCATGACTGCATACTCAGTTTCCCGCTAAAAGAATCTAATAACGGTACTTTTGAAATTTGGACATGTCTCGATAACGGTCCATACGATTGTAACAAAAATAAATTTCTGAGTTAATATGGTCAATTCTAACTTAATGGCAAACACAACTTATCTCTGTATTATCGTAAAAAGGATTTTTGAAAAAAGTATTTTTTTTTTTAAATTTAGATTTCTTTAGTTCACCTGAACACGGCAATAACGATTTTGACCAAAATACAAACTTATAGTAAAATTTATGTTTTTAAAATGATTGCGTCATTCATTTTCAATTCGAATCACCGAAAACGCTAATTTTAAAAGCTGCTCATATCTCGAAAACCCCATTTTCGATTTTTATAAAACTGTAAGAACCAAGTAATGCTTACATCCCGAACAATAACTTGTACTCGGTTTCCAGCTACATAGTTAAGCAATAGCATTTTTCAAACTAAATATTGCAATATTTGGTACTGTTTTGTCTGCCAAATTTTACAAAAACCGCTATAACGATTTTGACCAAAATACATTTTAAAGATAAGATCAGAATTCGACATAAGATACCGTACTTAGTTTTTCTCCAAAAACTGAAAAAAAAAATCAACTTTTTGGATTATTTATATTTCTTGATTTATGTTCACATATCTATGCTAATCTCCCCCACTTCCGATAAAAATGCAATAACAGCTACGCAAAACTTCATTTTAGCGAATATTACATTTTTTTAACCTTGTTGAATATGCACCTTAAAATAATTGCAACCACTTCCTTACACAATCAGAAACTCCCACTTCATTTGCACCCCCAAACACGTCCATCGGCATATTCGGTTTATAACTGCTAATGCAAACTCAAAAACAAATCTCTGAAAACTTACATTATATCTATGTTAAGATACTTCCAATCGTAGATACCTTAAACCAGCGTTACTAATATATTCCAGTCAAAAATAAAAATATGCATTAGCAGATCAGAAAACAGAAACCTCTTCCACACTTTGCCTTGTAATGTGTAAGAGCTTATAAAATAGTACTAGACGCGTTTCGACTCTAAATTTTAGTGGTTCACAGTGGATATATTTTCCATAAGAATTTCGCAATTGTGAGCTTCCGCAAATTTACAGTCGAGACTAAAATTTGTTATTAGTACGGAGCATTGTGCTGCCTATCAGATGAATAACCCAAAAGTGAATTTTATTTAACACTGTAGGTATATTCCTTTTCCTATAATCCATTCACCGTTTCTTTTATCTAGCATCGGTTCTCAGATCTTTACCTACCTATCTACTAAATAAAAAAAAAAAAAACTTTTGATGAACGAGAAAGTTTCGTTCGACCCAGTCGTGCACATTATTTTTATTTAATTTAATTTTTCTATTGCCCTTATATGGGACTGGGATGCAATAAAAGATCGTAAAATTAAATAGGCACCTACGGAAAGTGCCTATACAAAGTGAGGAAAAATTTTAACTATTTATAGGTCATTCTATTATTATAATTGTTCAATGGCGAATAATTTGTCTTTTTTGGTTATTAAAACTATCTGCAGGAGAAGCTTTACATATTACAAAAATATTACGACAAACATGGTTATGTTCTTACGACTTTTCGATTAACATCGATTTCATGTGTACATTTCTCTTAAATAACTGATGAAAGATTGCTGAAAATATTTTTATTTTGCTACACGCTACAACCACTCTCCATTGTTCATTTTTCAGAAATATTTTAATCAAACTTATTCCAAAAAAAAAAACTATCCACACGTAACGAATAATTGGAAATTTACTTTGCCCACAGCGGAAGTGGCACATATTAGGTGCGAGTACGTTGGTGAGCAGGAATTTTTTAAGTTACGTGATATTTCTCTATACCTAATCTTTGCCACTCCGTAAAAATATAGCTTATAGGCATGTAACTGCTAAAATTTGTATTGACAAATCGCCACGACTGGCAAATATGAACTGATAAATGACATATGCCAGTCAAACTAAAATGATGGCCGATCCGAAATATTCAAGATTAAAATTAGACCAAAATATAACAATCCATGCGAAGGAGATTTGCAATCGTCGTCGTCGGTGAGTTCATTTATGAAGAAAGAAACGACACAGTTAAATGTCGAAAGAAGAAGAAAATCCACGCGGACGAACTAAATGCGAGCGGTAGTACATGTGCATTAATATAGAACGAGTAAAACTGGTTTTATACACTACAAAGATGAAGCTGTTTCCTCAATACTACAGACTCCAGTTGGACCCTGGTAAAAACATTTAGTCTTACCTATGTATGGCTTGTATACTGAAGAATTCGTTACTTACTTATAACAAGTCTCTGCCTAGGATAGAGACCCCACAGCCTTTCATTCCCTTTGATCCTGAACACATTTCTTCTTCTCATTTCACCAAACGCAGGTTCGGTATTTCGCTTCGATTTTAACTCAACAGCAGAGATCGCTTTTATTGCCGCTTGACTGTCAATGAAAAAGGTAATATCTAACCTGGGGGCTTACTACATAAATGATGCTAGCGATCGTATTAACACTGACGTTAGAAGTCTACATCACGTCATTAGAAGCTCAAATTGGCTTTGCCGGGGACTACATATTTTGTGTCCAGTAGGTAGGCGAAGCAGTTAGTGGTTAGTAGTTGACTAATAAGCGAGGGGTCCCAGGTTCGAATCCCGAAAAAAAAACCTAATTCGAACTTAAGGTTGGTACTGGAAAGTACGTACTCTTTTATTGAAACTTTCTGTGACCGTTTCGCATAAATATAGCTCTTTCAAAGCGTTGGTGGTCGTGGGCTTGTTTGCTTGTTTCAAAAAAACCCCAAACAAAAAAGTCCAACGGCGTTAAATGGCAAGATCTGGATTCCCATTTCTGATCGCAAAAACCGCCGATTACACGATTAGGAAATGACTCATGCAGTAATTGAATTGTTTGTCTGGCTGTATGGTGTGTGGCACCGTCTTGTTGAAACCAGCTGTTTGTCACATTCATATCTTGTAATTAAGGCACTAAAAACTTGTCATGTCACGATAACGAACACCATTCATTGTTACTGCCTGACCAACCGCATTTTCGAAGAAAAATGGTCCGATTATGCCTCCAGCCCAAAACCCGCACCACACAGTCCCGCGTTGTGGATGTATTTGTTTCTCAACAATTACTCGTGGGTTTTCAGAATCCCAAAATAGTTAAGGAAGCCATCAAGATGAAATTTAGCTTCATCACTGAAGATGATTTTACAAAAATTGCAATGAAAATGCGTTGTTCTTTCGTATAGCGCCCCATTTTCACTAACCCCGAAATGTCTTTTTTCTGTTGGCATCACTGTAATATTGGCGCAAAATTCAAGTTTTATTTGGCTTATTACAAGCTAAAACTAAGATTTAGGCTTAAAGTAACAACTTAAAACTAAGACATAAAAAGCCTTAAAACTACATAAGACTTAAAGATAAGGAGAATGGTGAAGGAGATCGAGTTTGAGGTGGGAAGTGCGGCGGTTGAAATCGAAAACTGAAAGGTTATAATTAACCTTTCGCAGCATACAGGAGATTGGTTCATAGGAGCCATATGAGGTACTATGGTTTGATTGGTAAAAGAGCCGAGGGCAACGTAAATTACGGGGATTTGTGTTAAGGAAAATAGAGTTGAAGAGAGACGCGCAATCGACGGAGCCTGAGAGAAAAAGATAAATGAAAATAATGTCTGCAGCGCCTCTGCGTTCCTCAAGGGTATTCAAGGTTATGAGATTGAGCCGATTTATATAGGGTGGCAAGACAAAAGGATCATCCCAAGGCAGACATCAAAAGGAAAATTGAAGAAAGCGACGTTGGACGTTCTCAATTCTGTGTGCATGAATTCGATGAAACGAAGACCACACCTGACTAGCGTTTTCAATAAGGGGACGAACTAAGGTGATATAGAGTGGTAAGAGGAGTATTGTTCGGGGGTGGTGGATGAAGTGATGGTGAACATGGCTCTGTTGGAGGTGTGAGATTCTTTTGGAGTTTACAAAGTTGCCAAAAGCGGTAAGGTCTTCCTCTTTTTGGGGAGATATATTAATGTTCCTTAGACTGGTAAGGTCAGTACTAGTCAGAGACCTTCCTGCTGGACTGAAAATAAAACCCTGGTATATTTGATAAAAATGAGGCCTGGCTCAACAATATTTTTTGTTAAAATACGTCCAACAAAATGTTTCTATCAAAATCTTAATACGTTTTATCTTGTCTTAAAACTTTGGTTGTGCGTATAAAATTTGTTTGTTAAATTTACCAAAATACTGTTGATTTTGCGAAGAGATTCATCAATTCGACCTTTATCTTTTTGTTAAATTTTTTTTTTTTTTAGATTAAGGATTTTTATTGACACATTCGTTATACATATATAATTTTTACCCGCAAAGCAAAGTGCTTATCTGCAGATGGTTGTTTATAAATTTAGATTTGAAGTGATTGAATATTTTTTTTTTTTTTTTATTCCCAGTTTTTATTTACGCCTGTCCAAGGACAATTAGTAATTGTTTTTACAGTGGATACAATGGGATGTAAATTCAGGCTTTAGACCATTGTCTAAAGTGCTTCGTTCTTACAGAGTAGTTATACAATACATTTTTTTAAATTTTGGACGGCTACTTAAAATAGATTTATGTATATATGTTAAATGACAAATATGTTATTTCCTAGCATATATGTATGCATATGTTATACATATAGCAGATTTTGAATTTTATTGAAGATCTACTGGTCTGCGTCTTTTTAATCGTCTTCTTGAGTTTACTTCACTGTCCGGTAAATTACGTATGTCGTTGTTTTGATGGTTTGATATTGTAATTTGATGTTTCCTACTTTGTTTTCTAATTTCGTCTATAACACTCAATATCTTGAGGTCACGATGGATGTCTTCGTTAGGGATGTACCAGGGTGCATTGACAATAGTCCGAAGTATTTTTGATTGCAGTCGCTGTATAATGTCGATATTTGTTTTGGCAGCGGCTCCCCATATTTGAATGCCATAAGTCCATATCGGTTTTATCACAGTCTTGTATATTAATAGTTTGTTTTGCGTTGAAAGGTTCGATTGTTTTCCTATTGTTGAATCGATTGAATATTTAAAATTTTAAAAATTTTAAGCAAACTAATTTCATTACGGTCATAAGGACTTAAGTTACATGATTTAATTTCAATAAGCTCGTTATTTATGGTTGTTTTACTTTACAAAGTGTAAAGAAGTAAGTACTTTTTTAGCTCCTTTTTCCTTTTCTTGTAATTCGGAATGACTTTTAAAAATTGAGGAAGTGCGTTTATTAGTTTTGGGATGGCACATCGTAGTTCTCGTTGTCCATAAGTGTTGTAGGCTTCCGGAACGTCTAACATCTCTCGGGCTCGTCTTCTTGTATTTATCGTGTGGCGTATAGGTTGCAAAAAATGCTGGTCGTCCATGTATTGAAGCAGTGTTGTCATCTTGAAAATTGCACATACATCTAAAACTTTAAAAGATGAATTACTTGGTCTACAAACTTTAACAAGGCGATGTTGTAAGTTAGATATTTTATCCAAATTCGATTTCGCTGCGTTTCCCCAGGCCAGAATCCCGTATCTGATGCGCGACTCAGCTAGCGAGTAGTATACCTGCTTTTGTACTTCCAAATTCGAATATCTCTTGAGATATACCATCGCAAAGATAGTGCTCTTTAATTGAACACGTAGGACATTTATATGCTCACGCCACAGCATATGTTCGTCGATGGTTACTCCAAGGTATTTGAAAGTTCCGACTACCTCAATTGGTTGGTTGTTGTTTGGAAGTAGAGAGCAGGTATTTTGATGAAAAATTTGGACAGATTCTGCTTGCTTGGTTGGGGCACGTATGTGCATAACCTTTGTTTTGGCTGCATTTATAATTAGCCCATTATCATGGCACCAGTTGGAGACACCGTTGAACTCGTCTTGCAATATTTCGACTGCAGATTGTAAGCATTTGTGTTTAACCACGATTACAATGTCATCGGCGTAAGCATAGGCAGTGCATTTTTAAATAGGCGCAAAATTACATTGGTATACAGTATAAATAGAATAGGACCCAATTTTGAACCTTGTGGTACACCATACTCTATTGGTTTTTCTTCGCTCACTGTATCTGATACTTTGACTTTAACAGTTCTTTCAGTTAGATAGCTTCTCAGCCAGTTTTGAAGTACTCCTCTTAAGCCATTTCTGCCGACACATTCCAAAAGCTTTTCATGCGTAAGAGTATCGAGCGCTTTGCTAAAATCGATGAATAGCACGAGGACGTGATGGCTTTTGTTTAATCCAGCGTAAACTGTATTGGTAAACTCCCCCAATAACTTTCCAGTACTTTTATTTTTTTGAAAGCCGTACTGGTTTGGATTAAGCACCTTATGTTTGGTCAAAAATCTATTTAGTCGACTGACTATAACTTCTTCCAAGCATTTCTCAACGACTGACAAAATTGCGATTGGCCTGAAATTTTCAGTGTTTATTAATAAAAAAGTTGGTAATACCATCGAAATTGTTTGTCATTTTGTCAAATCAACAGAAAATATTGTTGATATTATACAAAAAGTCTGTCAGTACTACGTACAGTTGTATTTTGTTGAATCTATAAGAATATTGCCTATTTCAAGTTGCGTCTTTTAGTTACGGTTGAAGACTCCGGGAAAATAGCGTTGAAGTCAAATGTGATCTATTTAATTTGAGATAATAAAATGCATATTAAACAATCCTATATCAAAAACTGCAATTCTAACCAATTTTAAATGTTTTTCATTTAAAATGTTGAACTTAGTTTTTCAGGGAATTTGTATGCACATTAACAAACTACTTTACTTCGCGTGTCGAATAATAAATGACGCCATCAAAAGCATTGCATTTAAATGATTACCCTGTTTAAATTGTATTTTTTAAATTCAACACTTGTGTTATTAATTCAACAAAACGAAAATGTTCATTTCAACAGAATGTTTGTAGTATTTGTAATATGTATTTTGTTTGGCTAACAAACATTTTGTATAAGTTTTATCAATTTCAAGGTTTTAGATCAACGCATATTTACAATGTGTCTTTCTTATATTTGGATATGCCCTGCTACCACTCGGTGGCGGGCTTGTTTACAACAGTGCCTTTAAAGAACAAGAAGGTGGGTGGTTAGGAATATGGGTAGGAGGGGCAACAATAGGAAAGACCTTTGTTTTCAGGCTCCAATTCGAGCCAGATTTACGACGGGTTTTGGGAACTTGGAATCTCATTGCTAAGAACGATGGAGGGCTTTTCCGTCCACTTGCTAATACACGTCCTACAAAGGTTGAGATTATCACCAGCAGAACATAGGAATAACCACTCATACTTTGTGGGGATGTCAAATTCAAAGCTGCGATATCTTTTATGGTTAGATGGCTTCATTTGAAACAATGGGGCAGTGGCTGATAGTGATACCAAATTTTTTCCTGAAATACTTCGAAATCCATGGAATATCAGCTTATTGCGGACGTCTATCGAATCTATCTTGCCAATCAAAGGGTGTCTATGTAGTACCGAAATCGACGGCGGGAGGGACGGGCAGAGTATCGGGTTATTGCTTTTGAATTAATGGAGCATTCTTTGGTTTAAGAGACTGCACTGATTGCAGGAAACGATCAGGCGGTGGTGCGAGTAGTTCAACTTCGGTGTCCAGTTGCCACACGTTTTCAAATTAGCGGCAGTTTGAGCGGAAAAGTTTGTATTGAGGAAGCACATGGTGAACACCTCACTCCTGGATCTTACACTGTTTAGCTCGATCAGACCCGCAAATTGATTCTCAATATTGTTGAGTCTAGCTCTTAGTAATTTGGTTGAGCTCTGAACCGAATTGTCAATTTCTTCAACACATCTAAAACTGCACTCTAGATTAGAAAGTTTTTCCGTGATCTTTTTGATTGCATTTTGATGGTAAGAGTCATTTGAGTCAGTCAGGCACTTTATCGCTAGTAGAACGTGCTACAGCGTTTTTTTGCATTCATCACAAAAAGAGAGGAGATTGTCGGAAAAGTCTTTGATTTTCCACAAATGCCCTTAGATGCAACAAAATCATTGGTGTCATTGATTATGCCACTATCGAAAACGGTTTGCATGCTCTTGCAATGTGCTCAAAATTGAATCATAAATATAAGGCAGTTCTATTCAAAGTTCAAACCGAGCTGCAACATGTTCGCATTTGCTGCTGATAGGGTTACGGTAGCTATTTCTAGGATCGGGTTCACTGACCAGCTTTGAATTTGACATTTAGTTGATCTGTTAAGGCAGGACAGTGAATCATAAAAAGTACGAGCCCTTTTTATGGGATGTGAAGGGCAACATCTATACAACAGACTGTGAGGTCTAAAAAGTTAACAAAAAAAGTCACAACAAACTTGTACGACGTTCAGTTCGTAAATTACGCAATAAATTTGTACACGTTTTGCCGAATTGTCTACTGTCTTATTAATTGTATCCATATCCCTTATAATCGTTATCTCTGTCAAGATTACATTTTATTTATAGTCTTCAACAGAACAAAGATAGGCGCGAGCTTAGTTCCTCATATCTTCGCCCCAATGATTATTGTAAATAATCTAATTTAACTGTCAAAATATAGATAAGCATGTACATTGTACATTATGCTATCACCTGTCAAAATGACTTTAATTTATAATGACACTAAAACTTACCACAAAGTAGTTGCACGTGTTGCAACGTTATCGACAACCACTTGTAACAGCAAGTGGGTGTTATTCAACAGTCAGCACATTGCTATACCAGTTCATACTTCTATGCGCAGGCACTTCAAGTAACAAGTTGTACTAGAATAAGCCTACTTGTCTTAGGATAAGTCTTGAGAAGGCCTACACGATAAAAAATGATGTCCAATCTGCTAAGAGAAGTGAAACAAACGATTAAATGAAATTGAATACGGATTTGACATTTTGACAATTGTTCAAAGTCTATGTTAAGACCTCCATTGTATTGCATTGCCAGGCAATCAATATCTGTCATTTGATATGCGTGTTTCTGTTTCGATATTCAAGTCCCATTCGCAGAATTGATATTCCGAAGGTCTCGCCGAAATATGTGTCAAATAACATCACTTCCATTGGTTTTGCGAAATGGGGGGATATCGTGAGATCAATCAAAACATTGAAATAGAAAAATCCATCCTGGTTTTATTCATTTTTTGGTACACTTATAAATTTGCCGTCAAGCAATTCATCAACCACATACCTGTCAATTGGCTAAGAAAACAACTTAAACTCGTATCGTTATTCTGTTTATGGCTTAAGGTTTGCGGAATGTTAAAATAAACGCTATTGCACACCCATGCCATGACATATCTAACACATTCATTATGCAAGAACACTAATGGCACAACATGGCTTTTAGAAAAGCACCAGTTAGCGAGACCACCTAAGGCAAAGAACAAACTAAAACCCGTACACTTGACTAAACGCCGCGTGCGGGTATTATGCACGTGCGCTATAGTTCTATTGGAGATGTTAATCCCCATCGGTGTAGAACGGAAACAACGAAAATGGAACTCACACGTTTGCCTCGTGCAGTGTTTATATGCATAAATCAACTTACAAAACGACGGGCACAGTGTGTGGAGCAGGGTTGGCATTTATTTCAAATTCACGCAATTTTTATTTCGCGCACAAGAAATAAATATGTAGTACATTTTCATTTCCGCACATCAGAATGTGCGCAAGTTTATACATTACTCACTGGATGTGCAATTGTTTTATTAGAAGGAAGCGAGATAACCCTTTTGGTTTCAAGATTTCGACGGAATTTATTGATGTGCGTTCAAAAGTGTGCGGTAGTTCAATATTTGTTGTCTTATCTTTTTGAAAACATTTACGAGTATAATGTAGGCTTTGTGGCGTGCGCTTTTTGTCTGCAATTATTGCTACTATTGTTGTCAATGGGTATCCTGCATTCTGTAAGGCGAAACGTTAAAACGTTTTCGTGTGCACGAAGCAATTTGCTTGTGTAACATAGGGCAAATCATTCGTGCGCACGAAAACGTTCGATCGTTTTGCCTTACAGAATCTGACCCCTGTATTCTTTTTATATTTATATCTTCATTTCGCCTAAAATATGAATTCCATTTAAATGCGTCATCTCCAGTGCTGACTGCCAACCAGACTGTTGAAAAAATACTCTACGCTCTGAAGAAATGGGAGGAGTAGCATTCAGCAAACCATATAGGTCAACTCGAGTGTAAAATTGCAAACATTGTAGAAAATTATTATGCGGTATCACACACAAACAAAAACGCGGTCCTTAGTGTGCTCCTAACGTAGACGTTTATCATTTCGATGGTTCTTCCTTCTTCCACTGATGTAGGAAAATTTGAATCCTTTTGCAAGATGTTTCATCTTAAAAAAACACCAGGTGGTGGTAGGTGGGTAGTGGATTTAAGTTCAGCATTGCCAATGACACATGTATTATGTTCGACAGTGAAAAAGGTTCAAAGTCTAGCAAACAAAATTTACCTCTTGTTTTATTCATTTCGAAAAGGATCTACAGCTACACCCTTCTCCCCCCTATCACGGGAGGAGGAACACATACGTGCCAAGGAAAATTTGTCGACAAATCTTGTTATGTGCAAGAACAAAAATGGACATCACATCCTACGGGATGATGTGACAGGAAAAAGAGAGAGACAGAGAGAAAGACAGCAGCAATCAGTTTAATATAAATCGCAACTGCATGGAGAGAACAATCTTATTGAAATTAGTTTTACCGTTTATTTAATTAAATGAATGGAATGCTAATTTGAAAAGGTCATATGTGTTTTCGCAAACAATTTGGCATGTGAATTTTACTGAAAATTGAAGCGAGTTTGATGCATGCGAGGGATTAAGAACCTTTGTATGTGCGGGACACTGTAGAATTGTTTTTGTAGTTAATAGAAATGCAGATTTCTCATTTATTTTTGGAGCTTGGTGTGATTAGAGTCACTGGAAACAGCTGTTCCAAAACGTGTCAAAGGTGTACTGGATTTGTCATGCAATCTCATTTACTTGTGCAACACACTGGGCACATTCAAAAATTTGGTTATCTTAAGTCGACTAGATTGATCTGAGCTTAATGTACCCTGAACGCCAAAACTAGATTGGTCGATATTGTCACTTTTTCTATGTCAGCCACATATACGAACTGTGAAGTTAGTACTTAGATACGTCGGATACCTCTCAACCTCAACTAAAATTGAAAAGCTGTTCATGTGACCGATCTAGGCCAATCAAAACTAATGTCGTTTTCCATTGGGACCACCAAAAATCTTTTTCAAATCTCAGATTTAACGCGGCTCATGGAACATGCAACGAAATTTATCTGCTTTTGTAAATGGATTAGTGCGTTATTTGACAGCAATATCAGCTGTTCAAATTGCATCCGTTGCGGCAACGTATTCGACTGAAAGGTTGATAGAATACACAGCACCTTATGGAAGCTGACCCATGTGCAGCGCACGTGCCGGATGCGACGGATAAAGTAGGTTTACTTTCCACTTTTCTGTCAGTTGGATCAGGGTTGACAAACGTGTTACGATCGTAACTTTTAAGTTACAATGGACTTTGAAAAAATACAAAATACAATCGCTCCGAAAAAGTTACACTCGAAGAGTATTTTTTTTATTTTGAAAAATTACAATAATATTATTATATTATTTATATTATTTAATACAATGACTTATTTCATAAACATAATGTAAGCTTCCCCTTACAAACAAGTGAAGTGCTTTGCAGTTGACAATTGACAAAACATATGAAAGATGGAACAGCTTAGCTATTTCTTAGTGCATACAATTATAATTATCACTGTGAGAGTAAGTGAGCCAACAACAAAACAAGTACACGGAAAGAATTGAAAATCACCAATTGCAAAATTTTGAGTTGCAATTTACAAATTATATAATTCGCAAATCACAACGAAGTTTTCATAGATTGATGCAAAAATTGGTAATTTGATATTGAAAACGGCGGAGAATACCTAAATCTGTTTGTTGAAATTTACGATTAGAAGTATCTATTCGAGCTTCTTTTATTTGAAGTGATTTGCGAGATTGTTTGGCACAATTTACCACTCCAAAAGGTCAATTTCTCAAACACCACTTCACAATCTCAAATTGCGAAAAGTATTTGGTGATTTACCAACACTGAATGATGAACCAATAAAACCTTGTTTTATTACATTACATGAAACTGAAAACGTATACTGACGTAGAGAAGTCGTAAATTGCAAAATATTTTTTGTAATTTCCAACCACCCAATGTGTGGAATTTTTGTATGCACAGTCCATAGTCCATGTACCTATCGAAATCCTTTTAAATCCTTTCTTTTTATGGATGAATGTATGTATGTGGTATAGACAGCTGCTATCATGCACGTTGCGCGTCGTTGCAGAGACAGGCAGTCGGTATTCAATCTTTGGCTTTGCTTAAAGCAGTCGAGTTAAAGTTGTTTAAGTATAACTAATTCGTATTTATAGGTTGTGTACTTCTAATTATACAGCATTCTGGAATACATTTTGTAAGTACCTATTGAATAATTCCAAAAACGCCGAAGTATGCATATAGATCAGTATTTTTTTCAGAATGTACATCTCGCAATAGGAAGGACGTATAAATTGGAATGGATTCTAAAATATGTAATCGAGAAGAATTGTAAAGGTTCGTATCAATTTCAAGTTCATCTAAATATTTTGTTTGCATTTTAAATTTCAGCATAAACCAAAAAACCATCCCAGACAAATCCCGTGGCGCCGTATGATTTTCTTGCATATCAGGAGGAAAAGATTTATAAAATATGACTCTACATATGTATTCGAAAATAACCTAATTAATAAAACTATGCATTTTGATTTGTAAATCACAAGATATAAGTTGCAAATTGAGAATAAAGTTTTCTAATTTCACGATAAAACATTTTCAATTTAATACGGTAATGCCTCAAAGCACCACTCGAGAAACGTAAATTACAAAATATGAATTGCAAAATGATAAAAAAAAGTTCCAATTTACGATTGAAAATTTGTAAATTGCAACTTCTGAAGTAGTAAATCTACCCCTGTTAGTTCGCAAATCAACGCTATTGAGTTGAAATTCAAGACTAAATGGTTGAAATTTGCTAAGGGAGGAAATCGTAATTTAAAACAGAAAAGTGATAATTTACGAATTGTTTTTAAAATTTACAATCCATGTGATATCAAATTGATAACTATTTGTGTCAAATTGCGATCGGTTATGTCAATATGTTTTTCTCGTTTGATCTCTTTATTGATAATGAAAAGTGTTGATTCACGACTTTTGAGGGTCAATATCTTCACTTCGCTCAATTTCTAGAATTGCGAATAAGAAGTCGTGAATTAGTAAATCCTTAGCTAAGCTCTAAAACTAGACAAACTTTTCGTGATTCTGCGCTTATTTTTCTTGATTTGATCTTAAAATTCTTTCCGTGTAGCGAAGTTATACAATTTCTAAGGTTGGTTTTTGTTAGCTGTTAAGTATACTGTTATTTCCATCCACGCATATACATTCACTTCACTTGCACACACAAATCGGTTTTTTAAATTTGGCGTCAGGTTATACGGATTGGTCAAGCATAGCAATACTTATTTGTGACATTTTGTTTCAATAAAATTCAAACACAAACTGTTAAGCCTTTATGTCTTTATTTTACAAATTTTGACTGCCAAATAGTTAGTTATAGGTACTTATATGCGTCTTGTTCACATCTTTTTAATTCTTTTTTTTTACAGTCAGTCGGTTTTTTGGTTTTTTTTAATTAATTTTTTTTATTTTTAAATTTGTTTGGCCTATGACACTCCGGGAAAGAATACGAATATTATGACACCTCACTCTTCAAAATCGGTCAAGCCGTTTAGGCTACAGGGAGTCGCGCGAAACACATAACCCTCCCTGTGTCCAGTCGGGTAAAAAAGGCAGTTAATCCTCTAAAAAGAAAAATTAAGCGTAAGGCCTACCAATTTTGTGAAAAATTATTAAAACAATATCCTTGGCTAAAATGCGAAAACACAAGACAAGGAAAAAAATGTACAGTATGCAATATCCCGATTAGTGGAGGTAAAACTCACATTGATAGGCATGCTTCCAGTGAGCTTCACTTGAATTGTTTGAAATATTCGAAGACCACTCTTAAAATGGATAGCCTACTTCAAACACCCAAAGAAGAGACTCGATTATTGGAGAGTGCAAAAAATCTAGAAATTTCTTTAAGCTTATTTGTGGCGGAGTATAACTTGCCGTTTACGTGCCTTAATCATTTGAATTTACTTTTAAAATAAAAGGTTCCAGACTCCAAAATTATTCAGAAAATGGTTATAAATAAACAAAAGGGCCAAAAAATTATAAAAACTATATCAGGACCACAAAATACTACAATCATATCCGAAATTACAAAACGTCAGTACTACTCAATAATAATAGACGAAAGCACAGACAGCACAATGAAAAAAAATATTGCTGTTATTATACGAGTGTTTGACAAAAAATGCCGTGACATATTTTTGACATTAAAAGAAATATCTGATTGTTCTGCAGACGGAATTTTTGAGGTATTAACCAAAATCCTTGATGAAAATGAAATTCCAATAAGAAATTTAATTGGATTCACAGCTGATAATTGTTCAGTAATGATGGGCAAATATAATGGCGTCCAGGCGAAGTTGAAGCGAGTAGCACCTAAGCTTGTTGTGAATGGGTGGGTTTGCCACAATTTGAACTTGTCTTCAAAAGTAGCAGCGGCTCAATTGCCCAATACAATCGACAAACTAATACGTGATATTAATCATCACTTTTGCAACAGTTCAGTCAGAAGAGTTGAATTCGCAAAGTTTCAAGAATATTTCGGAACTGAATCTCACACAATTTTGAAATACAATGCAACAAGATGGCTTTCGCGTCAGGTATATAAAAAAGGCAACATTGTTTAGGCTCATAACATGTCTGTTCCAATTTTATTTCAGGCTGCAATTGATCGAATCGTTGAACAGTGGGATTCTTTAAGCTATTATTTCGGGCTGGACGATTTCGAAGCAGGATTCGAAAATGAAAATATTAATAATATTTCAATTAATCTTAGATCTAATGCAATGAAGCTATATTTTCTTTTCTTATCGTACATTTTAAATATAATCAATGAAGTAAATATTGAAATGCAGTCGGGAGAAGCGAGAATACATGTTCTCATTCCCAGACTACAGTATTTATTTCGGCAAATTTGCCTGAATTTTTTAATTAAAAAGTTTATTGATGAAACGGACATTTTAGAACTGAAATTGCAACAAAATCATCTTCCTTTAAATGATATATTTTGCGCCACTGATGTAGAAGTTTTTTGTAGTTCACATGTAATTAACAATGATGAAATTTTAGAATTCAGAACTCATGTTAGAAATTTTTATATTGCCTTTTCTGAAGATCTGAGAAGGAGGATTGATTTTAAAGATGAATGCCTAAATTATGCTACTAAAATAAGCCCTAGTAATGTTATTTCGGGTGAAACAAACTCAATCTCGAATTTGATTTTGAGAATTTTTCCTGACACCGAAAAACTTTTTATTAATAATATAAATAATGAGCTTCGGGTATTAGCCGATTTTCAAGATTTAAAAAAATTTAAAAATAAATCTATTTGTGAATTCTGGACGGAGATTAGTTTAATAAAAAATGAAAATGATGAGTTAATGTTTAAAAACATATTCCGTATAGTTCAAGGACTTTTATCTATACCCCATTCATTGGCAGCCGTCGAGAGAGTATTTTCTTTCCAAAATCTAATTAAAACAAAATGTCGAAATCGGCTGCAGGTCCAAACGTGTTCCGCATTAATTCAGACAAAAAATTTAATACGAGACGATTGTTGTCATAGTTTTGTTATTACGAATGATCTTATTAACAAAAATTTACAAAATGAAGATTTAGCTGAAGAAGAACTTTTGGACTAAAGTGTATACATTCGTAATTCATAACGTGTACTTGTAGTAAAGGGTTTTTCAATAAGAGCGCTACAAAAGTAGTTTTTTAAATAAAACAAAAACGGTTTTGGATATCAATGAAATTCTTTATTTCTGTGAAAGTACGTTCGATCCATTATGTATGGAACTCGATTTTTGCATGGCCACCACGGGCACGCTTGCAGAAGTCCAGACGCTGAACCCAATTTTCGACGGTTTTCAAGCATAAATCGGCCGATACTGCTGCAATTTCAGGTTCGATACTCGTAAGAAGTTCATCAATCGTCGCTGGCTTGTTGGAATAGACGATAGACTGGACGTAGCCCCACAGGAAATAGTCTTACGGCGTCAAATCGCACGACCGAGGCGGCCAAGCGACTGGACCATTTCGTGAGATAACACGTTCTCCAAACTTGGTTTCCAATAAATTGATTGTGACATTCGCTGTGTGGCTTGTGGCGCCGTTCTGTTGGAACCACATGTCCTCCAAGTCCATATCATCCAATTGGGGCCAAAAATATTCGGTTATCATTGAACGGCAGCGATTCCCATTCACAGTAACGTGCCGGTCTTGATCATCACGGAAGAAGTACGGCGCAATGACGCCGCCGGCCCATAAAAAACACCAAACCGTAATTTTTTCGGGATGCAATGATGACTCATGGAGTACGTGTGGATTGCTGCCTGACCAATACCGCATATTTTGTTTATTGACGAAGCCATTCAGCCAGAAATGAGCCTCATCGCTGAAGATGATTTTTCGATGAAAATCCCAATCATTTTCAAGTTGTTGCTCAGCCCAATTCACGAACATACGACGCTTCTGGTGGTCAAGCGGGTTCAGTTCTTGCGTCAATTTAATCTTGTAAGGATGTAGGCCAAGATCTTTTCGCAAAATTCGCCACAACGACGTCACAGAGATGCCCAACGCTTGAGAACGACGTGTGAGAGACACATTTGGGCTTTCTTCAACTGAAGCCTTAGCGGCAGCAATATTCTCGACACTATGGGCACTTCTTTGTCTCACTGGCACGGGAACATATTGTACTGTGCCTGTGACGCTCAATTGTTGATCTGCTAGGACGATTATGACGACCATAAATTGGACGTAGCGCTCTTAACGTTCAGGCCACTGACTCCGAAATTCGGTAGTAAATTTTAATAATTTCGACTCGTTGTTGGCTCGTGTATCTTTCCATCATGAAATGGCAAACCTTACTGAAGAGGAATGTCAAAAGAGCGGCAAGAAATTCGGCGTCCTTTGCTGTCCCTGTCGCTCTACTTTGGTAGCGTCCCTGTTGCAAAACCCTTTAGATAAATGCAAAGCTATAACAGTATTCGTGTGTCGTTAAAATTTAGTTTGAATGAAAATAGACTTGATTAAAAATGATTAATTGATTGATTAAAAATTGATGTTGATTGAAATTAGGTACTAATATTAAAAAAACTCGGCCTTTGACCTAAAATCATTCAAAATGAGTTTAGTATTTGAACCTTTTCAAATCTGAATGTGATATTCTTTTTTTTTTAAATATATTTTATTTCCTGAAAAAAAATTCAATTTGAATTAATGAATTGCTTTTTTCAGATAACCGATTTGCATGGTTAATTTATTCTCATTTTATAAATAAAAAAAATGTTTGCCTTCCAATATTGTGAACTCTACAACTGTGAAATTTATTGTGATCTCACAAAATATAATATAGTGCCTACTTAGTCTATGTTATATTGTGTAGTTATATAAATATTTCTTGATAATAAAAAAAACTATTACCTCTAATATTTAAAATTGCAATTATTAAAATTAGGTAGGTATATTTTATGTATAACATAATAAATATTTTTATTTAACTTTATCAAAATCGTTGTATCTTGGTTCCGCCCTACGTGTTTTTATGATTGAATTTTTATCTTATATCATGTTTTTTTATTGTATAAGGTAAGTACCTAAATTCTACGAAGCGATTCCTGATAAAATAAACTGTATTAAAATATACGAAATGTGTTAAGCTAAGAATGTTTTGAACGCTTTTAACTATAAAAATATTTTAAGCTTTTGCATTTTAGCTACAAGATTTCTGAGTAAATTTATTAATCATGTCGGAAATGTTTTTATGGTTATTGCAATAAACGAAAATAACCGTTTGATCAAATTGAGGAACTGCGAATATATTTGAATACACTATTCCGAATCCAGGGGTTTCTTTCAATTTCGATATCAAAATTTAGTGTTTCCGTTGATAAAATATTCATTCTTTAAACTGTAATAAGAAATATAAGAATGAAAGTGTGTGATCGCAAATAACGTGGGAGGTATTATTTGCATTAACACTTGTTGAAATTTTAAGTAAAGAGTATTGTTGAAAATGCAAAATCTTCCAATTAATATGTTTTTCGAAATACGAGCCGTTGCTTAAAGTACCGTTATTGTTAAATTCGTAAGTAAAACGAAAAATGCAGTTATTTTAAAAAAAAAATTTCAATTGTAAAATTTAAAATAATCGTGCAAAAAAAAAGCCCACAAACTTTAAAAACAAGGTTTGAATCAAATCCGCTTAGCTGTAAGCCTCAGAAGCCGACTGACAGACAGACAAAGGGAGGACATTGCGTGGCATTTCATTTAATTGAAAAACAAGTCGAAATCATTCGAAATTTTGTACGAAAACGATATCTTACTCCCACTCATATACGAGAAAGTAAAAAATACAATTGAGCCCAAAAAAAATACAATCGGAACTAAGATTTAGTTACAGTCCACACAGTTCATTTTTCATCCCTGAGTTGCATCCGTTGATGGTTCTTACAGCGAGAGAGGCAGCACTTTCATTGGTGGAAATATTGAGAGCATGAAAGAAACTGTCATTGGCTGTCACGATTCTTATATCGTCCTGATATAAGCAAAAAACATTCCAACTATAAATTTTTGCTGAAATTTCATCAAAATTGGTATCTATATTTTATCATGATTATTAAGACACCGAATGTACATAAAAAAGAGCTTATGTAAATCGCATTTTAGCAAGAATTTTAGGACCAACATTTTCTAGTACCAAAATGTGATCATTATAATATTTACAAACTGCGATTTTTATACCAAAGGTAATTGGTAATTGATTTTATTTCCGTAAAACATAAATTTTACCTTTAAAAGTACCTTTACCACGCAAATGACAAGGGAAGAAAACGTAGCGATATTGGGTCATAAAAAAAGGCCAAGAAGTGTATTGTGTGCAGCCGGCAACTCTAGGCTTGTCTGCAGCTGATAGATGACCTTGCAGCTAACACGTAAAGAAATTTTGAGAAGAAGAGGTGGAATCCAGCATTGATACAACTTATTGAATACATACAATTCCACGGTAAACCAAATTAGCATTAGTTAATTGTATCAGTGTACGCCATTTGGAAATCGATGAATAACAGAGCTATCTTCTTTATTAGACTCGGATTGAAGAGCACGATTTCGTGTATTTTAATTTTGACAGCGCTGTACGATATAGGAAAAGTGATCGCATTCAAAACTCCAGTCAACTAGATTTATCTCCACTGATCGGTAATGTCACATTTACTATGGGGACGTTCAAATATCTAGTTTAGTAAATCTGACAGCTGGCTGACTTGATGTGCCTCAGTTTTGATTGGCTTAGATCGGTCATATGAACAGCTCATCCAGTTGACGTTAAGCTTGATACGCTGCTCGAGCTAAATTTTCGCTCCCATACAACATTTTCTCCAAAATTTAGCTGAGCTTAACTTAAGCGAACCCATTAAGCTGAGTGGTATGCAGCTCGAGCTAAATAATCCAACTTTTGTTTCAGAATGTACTTCTTGTGTCTGTCAAAATTTAGCGTGCCCATTTTCTCAAGCTAAATTGTGACAGATCGTTGTGTATTTGTTGTTCTATTGGGGAAAAGTATGCAAGGATGAGAACTCTTAATTAGTACATGGACGAGAAGTACCTAGAATCAGACATAGTTGAAATAAGAGACATAAACATTTTTGAAGGAATTTTGTTCAAAGAACAGCTGCTTTCTGTGACACTTATCCACGGCGTACTCTATGTCAAAATTTTGCTAGGACTTTAGCTGATGTTTGGAGAAAAATGTTGGAGACCAGATAAAATTTAGTTTAGCTCGAGCAGCGTACTACGCTTTAGGAAGGGTAGCCGACGAATCTAGTCAAGAAATTCGTGACTATTACTAAGTTGACAGTTCGCATATGTCTCTGGCATAGAAAAAGTGACGTTCCCGACAAATTTAGTTTTTGCGTTCAGGTTACATCTAGTCCAGACTAATTTAGTCGACTAGATTTCTGTACGTCAGTTACACAAACGAATGGTCAACTTATGTCGTTATCCTTTGGGACTATGGATATGGACTTGAAAAATGTTTCCCCTGTTGTAGATACAAATGGAGTAGTTTCGGTGATTCGTAGTTTCCATGACAATTTATGTATTTCTTTATTTTGGTTTACACGGAACTTTGCGCATTCGGTTAAATCAAAATTCTTAAAATGACGTAAAACAGCTGTGCAAAGTATATTGGTATGTGTGGTAGTATGTGTAAATCTGAAAAAAAATATCGAGATCTGCAAAAAGTGATCCGAATCAAAAAAATGATTGATTTTTTCATGATGGAACATGAAAAGTGATTAAGATCAAAAAAAAAATTGATTTTTTGTCCCAATGGAAAACGACATTAGTGCACAGTTAAGAAATTCGTGTCGGCTACCCCTCAATAACCTTTAACTAAAAAGAACTAATCACGCGATCAATGTAGGCCAATAAATATGTAGACAGATGATGACTGCCTGCAGTCAGACTTTATAAACCAGAGTTTTGAACGGTTCCATTCTGATTTCTCCTTGAAGTTAACGCAGTCAACTAGTAATAACTATAGTAGTAATAAATCAAAGACTATATTTCCAACGCTTGACCGAATAAAACATTTAAGTGTGATTGCGTCGCCGAATGAAAATGAAACAGCAGAGATTCGGAAAGCAAATAGAAATCTAAATGCGAAACTCTACAGAAGGTCGAGCTATATACTGTTAATTTGAAAACTACTCAAGATCCAACCTAACTCCACGCCTCGAGCCGAATATTTTATCTTCTTCTAAAGTTATGCTCAATAATAATAATTTAGCCTATCAGCTGTATCCATCTATAGATGACTATCAAAACAGAAGGTACATTCAATCTAACCGACAACCCAAAAAAAACGCTCATTTGATTCCACTTAAAACCAACACAATCAACACATTGAAGAAGGTCCACTGAAAATCAGAACATTTTCCCCTCAAAAAAAGAAAGAAAACTTTTTTGTTGCTTCTTTATTCCGGTTATCCATTCATGTCTCAAATTGGGCGACATCTTCACGACGACGGATAAAAATACCCGTCGAAGTCCACCTTCACAGGGATGATTGCTCCGAAAAGGATCCCCCACGCAACGTGCGCCATAAGCTAACAAAGCCAATTGCCAATGATAGCAGTAGCTTGGTCATAAACTAAAGGAGCAGCCAGACCCTCATAGTCTGATAAAAGCCAGGATACCTATATAACAATACACAGGGCTGAAAAAAAAATAAAAGGTGTCCTTTGTCCAATGTCGTTTCGATTAAATCAGTATGTGCGACATCCCGAATAGTTACGATTTTTGTTATTTTTATTCGGATTGGGATCCTTTATGGAATTCCACGTTTTCTTGAAGAACGTGAGAGTAGTTCTTCGATGTGCTCTTGGTTTTCTTTTTTATTTTGTTTTATAACGCTTCGTCCTGAGGGTTATTATTTTGTCAATGATGTGGGTATTTTCTTCTTCTTTTTTTTCAGTTGGATTAAAAGTCGGGCGGATACATAACCCAGCGTCAGCAGTGATGAAAGTGGCGTAATCGGGAAATATTGTCGTAGATATGGTACGGGCGAGTTCACTCAAATTTCCTTCGTGTGAAATTGAGTTGGGGCTGAAGAGATGAAATGGAGCGCTGAAGTGATAATGTTGGCTGTAGATGTCTGTCGTGCCGCGTGCGTCGCGAGTTTATTTCATTTTGTTTATTTCATTATTTTTTTTTCTTGTTCGCCGTCTGCAAATTGATGGGGTATCCTGGGCACCATTAACTTATATATTGAAGTGTTTAGATGGAAGTATTTGATATGGCAGGGGGAAAAACTAAATTGAATTCAGGTTTCACTTTTGAGGCTGTGACGGTGCGGTGAGGAAAGATGCAGATGAGTGTTAGGTTTTTGTTGGCGTTTCTTGAAGAAGGATCTTTGTGTTTCTTCGATATGGGTCAAGTGTTGTTGGTTTTATTTGGTTTCGACTCAACGGCGCATAGACTTGGGATGTTTCCTAAATATAGAATACGGGGGCCTTTAGTTTATTCGGAACTGAAAGCCTATTACTACCCAAGTCCCGTATTGTACCTATACAACGGTTAGATAAGTGCTTCGAGTCAGAAAGCTACAAGAACTGCAACTTCGCAAAGTCTTCCTCATTACTTATGGAACCAACCAACCCTTGTTCAAAACTTATACTCAACTTTATGCAGGAGCAAGTTGTCACATGCCCCTTACTTCCGCATTTCCCATGCTCCTAATTAAATGGATTTTAATTTTTCAACTCATAAAATTCATTATGTTCCTTAAATTGCATATACATTGAATAAAATTGAAGCAAGGAGCAAGGAGGTTACATCAAACTGAAAACACTCACAAAGAAATAAGAAAATGAGAACTAGACCTCCTTAACACAGCATCCTTTCCCTTTAAATAATGATTCGCAGAAGTTCTCTTATCATTTATTCATAAGGGCAATGGTGAATCTTGATGCTACATTGTACACTTCCTGCATTGCTTTTAGACGTAATTCTCAATTAAACGGCCGGATAACTTTTTTTTTTAAGTTGGCGTTTCTTTGGTCTGACGATTTTTTTTGTTTGATGAACCTTTTGTAATAAAGGGTGATTTTTTAGCTGGTTTGGTTTTGGCAACACTGGTTTTGACAGCTGACGTGTGTTTAGTACCTTGTGTCACTGTCAAACAGCTTCAGTTTGGTTTGCAATTTAACCATGGATCGTCTTACAAATGAACAACGCTTGCAAATTATTGAATTTTACTATCAAAATTCGTGCTCGGTTCGAAATGTTCATCGCGCGCTGCTTCCATTTTATGATCGGCATTCTCGACCTTCTGAGCAGTCTATTCGGAAGATTGTGACCAAATTTCGCACCAAATTTACTTTGTTGGACATTAAACCACCAACACGTTTACGTACTGTGCGTAGTGAAGAAAATATTGCGGCCGTATCAGCTAGTGTGACAGAAGACCGCGAAATGTCGATTCGGCGCCGTTCCCAGCAGTTAGGCCTTTGTTACAGCACTACGTGGAAAATTTTGCGGAAGGATTTGGGCGTAAAGCCTTTTAAGATACAGCTGGTGCAAGAACTAAAGCCAGCCGACCTACCACAACGCCGAATTTTTGGTGAATGGGCTCTTGGAAAGCTGGCCGAGGATCCGCTTTTTTATCGAAAAATTGTGTTCAGCGATGAGGCTCATTTTTGGTTGAATGGGTACGTAAATAAGCAAAATTGCCGCATTTGGAGTGCAGATCAGCCAGAAGCATTGCAACAGCTACCAATGCATCCCGAAAAAGCCACTGTTTGGTGCGGTTTATGGGCCGGCGGCATTATTGGGCCATATTTCTTCAAAGATGATGCGAATCGCAGCGTTACTGTCAATGGTGAACGCTACCGAGCGATGATAACAAACTTTTTTTTGCCCGAAATGGAAGTTCTTGACTTGCATGATATGTGGTTTCAACAAGACGGTGCCACATGCCACACAGCACGCGAAGCAATGGCGCAATTGCGAGGCGAGTTTGGTGAACAGTTAATTTCACGTTTCGGGCCGGTCAATTGGCCGCCTAGATCGTGCGATTTGACAACATTAGATTATTTTTTGTGGGGGTATGCCAAGGCTAATGTGTATAGGGACAAGCCCGCTTCGATTGACGCACTGGAAGCCAACATCCATGCATTCATTCGTGAGATACCGGCCGATATGTGTGAAAGAGTATGCCAAAATTGCACTCAGCGGATGGGCTACCTGAGACGCAGCCGCGGTCAACATTTGCATGAAATTATCTTTAAACATTAAATTGCAAGGTTCCAACTATCGATTCAAATAAATATTTCATTCATTTTTTCGAATTTTTTGTGTTTTTTTTTTTAAAAAAGTTCTAAACCTCTTAAAAAATCACCCTTTACTTCTTTGGGGTAATTGTGAAGGACAATAGAACGAATATTCACAGGACCATTTTATAGGTCGATGAATGTATTCGGAATGAAGTTCTGCATAAGTTAAAGCTCGTGGTAAGGTATGTTCCGATTTTTATAAGTATTTTGATACCGAACATCTATCGCAGAACACGGTTTTGTTTGTGTTTTACGATTTTTGAATTTTTAGTTATCCATTAAATACGAAGGCAACTGTAGAATCAAACTGAATTCCGAAACTTTGTCTTGGACTTTGTGAGATAGTGACGAGATCGGATGTCTTGTTTTCTAAAATGTCACAAAGCTATTTTAAATACCGTTTTCTGCGCCCCAACTGTTTTATTCCTCTTGAGAGGATGCGAAGACTCTTCAGGCCCTTCATTCGCATGCATATAAGCATATGTCCTACCATTCTTAAGACCGATTCGTACCACTTTTAACCAGGTCGATGTCGGTGTATTTGCAGCTCCTACGGCTCATTGCAAAGCCCGTGGGGCAAAGAAGACCGAAAATCAACCAAAGCATTTCGCGTTGAAAACTCGCTTCTGCTTCTGCGACATAGAGCAGGATGTAGGATTGGATGATGAGGATGTTATTAGAGTACTCGTATATGGGACTAATGAGGAAAGAGGTTTTACTAATACCAGGTAAGGTTGCGCAAAGGCTCAGCCATCATTGATGGATGCACAGGTTTTCGGATAAGTAAAGCAGAGTAACTTATAGGGGACTAGCCTCATTAGGAAAAGCTTCGACCAGCCTCTTGTTTCATTCTGTCTTGTTGACACCGTTCCCAAGGGTTTTCTTCTTGTAGATAAAGCAATAGAAGCTGAAATTCAATTGATCTGACATCCGTACATTCTTTCACCCAAGTAGGTAGACCATCGCTGGTCTTAATAGTTTCACGGAACTCTTTTGGGAGTTCGGATTGTCCGCATCAGCTTTTCTTTTTACCCCAAAATCGCGACTCTACTACAAGATTTGATTGTTTATCTCTTCACGTCTATGTTTGAGTCTTGTTTAAAAGTTCTTGTAACCTTTATGACATAAAGTGCTTCGCTTGCGTTTCTATAACCGTGCGAACATCTTAATTCTCACCGAAAGTTTGATGAGTTAATTTTGATGTTTCCACTTGACACCTGAAACACTCCATTGGACTTCTCTCTGATTTGGAGAGTGACAGTTGAATTTTAGCAACGAAGTTAAGTCGTGTTTTATATATCACACCCCTACATCGATCTTCTCTTGGGCTTCTATAATTCTCCAAAGAATCCGCTGCTCCTTACGAGCCGCCGTTATAATTTTGCTTCACGTGCTTGCCAGCAATCTTCATCAAACCAAGGGTTTCTGGTCGGTTGAAACCTATCAAATCAGTCTATGGCTTTGAAACTATGTGCCAGCTATATTCCCGTTACCTTTGAGGGGTATCGATTGTACAACCAAAAATGTGCTTCTTGCCTAACTTAGCTCAATAATTTCAGCGTTAAACTTACCTATGCAATTATGAAATTAATATGTGTCATCAGTCATCACTGGCCATTGCCTGATAGGAAAAGTTGCAAATAGGCTCGGTGTACCTTAAAACAATTTCTATAGAAGCTGTAGAGATGACATTAGCGATGAAATTGGTTTTTCGAGCAGGGATATGGACGGTATCACAATGGACTAATTACTTACTCCAGTTCTTCTATCTTGTTACACGGGATTCAACGTTAAAATCATTATTATCTATGACTCGTACACAATTATTATTGACAAACTATTTCAAAGTCATTCTCCCTCTCACATGTCAAATGCAAGAGTTTACTATTTTGTATTTTGTAAAGCACGCCCTAGAATTAATTTTTATTATAATCTACAACAAAAATCACCGACAGCTAATAAATTCCCAATTAGCATCACAAAAACACTTACCGTTCTAATTCGATTTATCCGACAAGTGTCATTATTCGAGTAATCCATATGCACATCTCTTTAGCAGCCAGTTAAAACAAAACACATACCAAATCAACTCGATAGGATTTGTTTTTTAACTTCATTCAATTGAATTTTAAATGAGATGAGCGTAGAATTCCCCCTTGTCAAATTATGCATTAAATTCGCACCAGCAAAAAATTAAAGGCATTTTTTTATATTCTATTTGTAGGTAGCGTCTTTTTTTATTTGTTTTTTATTTTTTTAAGTTAAAAGGTAATATTGAAGTTAAATAGGTTCCTATTGACATATGTATATAGTATTGCCAAAGCCAAGACATAATATCTTTTCGTTCTAATTTAGTTATTATCCTTTGTACATGTAGTGTATTGCGTAAAAGAGAAGAGAACTTATTCTATTATGACAAACAATTTGCTTTGACGTAAGGTATAGCTATAGCACTCATGAAAATTTAACATATTGATTAACTCGTGACATAAGTTGCATAAGAGTGCATTTAAAAATGTATTAGTTAGTTATAAAAAAAAAAAACGGTTCTACAATTCACACTGTCCCTTAAAATAGTCCATTGATTTCCGGTTATCGAAAACCCCTTCGGTCTTCTCACTCGGAATAATGAGATCCACACGATCGAAAATGTTTGCAGTCACACCAGCCCTCTCGAAGAATTGCACTCGTTCCAGCGAGTTTATGTCATCTCCCCAGAGGAACACCTTCTTTCCCAGATCTGTTGCCAAACGAGCCAATTGCGGTTGATTGAGGATGTCCTCGGCATGGGGTGCCACACCAATCAAGTCGAATGCTTGGGCATTGTTGACTGCCGCTTCGATGCTATTACAACGAGGGTCCGCATAAGGTGGCCACTTCTTGGTGGCGCCTTGGGTCAGAAACATTACAGGCAGAATATTCTGCTTGACGCGAACCATAGTGCAAATGTCGGCGTCAAAAGAGGAGAAGAGCAGCATTCGCCCGCAGCCATCACGCAAAGTTGTCATCAGAATAAGATCCACAAACAAATTCTTATCGTGAACTTGTTCAGCCTCGAGTGAGCCATCGGCCAAGGCCTGTGGCCACTTGATTTCAATGTTTATACCCAAGCCTAAGGGCAGCCCTTGAAAAACTTCTTCCAGAGTTGGGAATAAACGATGATCGGGACGTGCTTCAGCGTTGTGTGAGGGGAATTCTTGAATTTCATCGCCGATTACGCGATAGATGGGCATATCTTGCAGTTGGCTGTAGCGCACGTCCTTAAGGTACACTTGAATAAGGTCGGCCTTTGTCTTTGGATGAGTTCCAACCGGAGCGGTAAATACCTTATAATCATGATAAATAACCGGTACGAGATCATGAGTTATATGCACATCCAGCTCAATCATGTCAGCCTTGGAGTAGTATGCCTGCCTGAATGAGGCTATTGTATTCTCGGTGACAGGAGCTCCATTGGGCTTAAAACTGATGCCATCACCCCTGTGGCCAACTAGAAGCTTGTCCCACTTCGGCTTCCAAGTGTACGCGTAGCTAGTGCGAAAATTTAGCTTTGCTCCCGACGACAATGGCTTTATGATAACATAGGACAGATTCGCCATGGCAATGGCTCGACCACCATCTGGTGTCGTAATGTTCAAATCGAGCTTTCCTTCATTCTCGGGAAGGGACGAGGGTGAAATTACAGCATGTCCCAGCGGCTGCCGATCTTCGGAATGTATAACCAAGGCATAGCTGCCGTTTTCCAGACCTAACGCCACTGGCAATTGAAACAGGACAATGTCCCCAGCTTCGTAGATAACACCAATGTCGATTTGATGCTCCAGAATGCTCTTGCCGTATTTCATGTTTACCACCTCGGCTTTGTCAAGGTTCTCGTTATAGTTCGGCAGCTCGGTGTCATTCGCCAATGGCACCAACTTGAGATACACCCTCGCAGGAGCAATATCCTCAAATGAGAAGACCTCGTTGAAAAACTTCAACTGAATCACAGCTTCATTGGTCAACCAGCCTCTGGAAATCTGCTTATGACCAGCAATCAAACCGAATTCATCAGTACGCATACATCCATGGAGGCAAGTTCGCAGCTTCCTGGACTCGACATACGATTCCCAGCGTTTAATCTGAATGCGTCCCACAGAGTCCAGTGTGTAGACGAAATAGCGATACCGCACCGTTCCCGGCACACAAAGAGTAACCATACCGGTCCAGACGCAGGGTGATGCCTCCGTCAGCTGTACACTGCGCAGCGGATCCCATGCACCCAACTCGAAGGTGTCACCAGTTACGCCCATATGCTCATTGGACTCAAGCGGTATCTTCAACTGCACCGAAAATTTTCTCTGCGATGGAAAGCACTTCTCTTCTGGCAATGGTTCAGGTGCGGGCTGGATAACACTGTCGGCGGCCGCATTGCACTGTTGGACGAAAAACAAGAAAAACAGGTAAGGTATGGTGCTAAAAGCCATAACAGATGCAATCAACTATAATATTAAGCTTAGGCAATGAGAACCTCCCCCGAATAAAACCTCGAAACAACTAAGGCCTTAACAGTTGTGCTGTATAGGTTATAAATTACCACTATACGTGCTCAATTTATTGTTGACGGTTAAGTAGTTTTTGTATTTTGAGTTCACTCACTACTTAGAGATAAGTTTCGTCACCGCGGTGCGATCTAATAAATGTGTTCGTTTAATTTAATTACCAGCGCTGATTTGATAAATCAATTGAAACGTAAGCTACTTGAAATGAAATTAAAAATGTAGAAAACAATGCGCAGCGAGCTTTCTATTATACATCTAATGCAGATAAGCCTAAGGTCGAGTGAATTGTTATTGAAAGCCCGTAGCCCAGAGTGATCAATGTTCGATGAAAATAAAAATAAGTGCATAGTTTTGGGAGCAGTAAGATTAAAATGATATATGATATGAAAGTTACAACAACAGTTAGATCACGTACTGTTGTTGGAAACCGTGGATACCAATGATCTATTTTTTTTTATTTTAAATATGTATAAAAAAACGCCCTAAAGACGTCTAGAACATAAATACAGACTTATGATTTACCATGTATGAAGTAGTTGGAGTAGTAGGCCAACGATAATTATTTTATTTAATTCGTTATTTTATTTAATCGGCCTATACCTAACTACAAAAACGATAGAAAAGCAAAATCTAATGGCAACATTTTCGATATGAACTCCCTATTGCGACCAGGAAATTAATTTAAATACAAACAAAAATAGCATATTGTGACCTACAAAATATTTATGTCGTTTTCGATTTAGCTTTTCAGATTTTGATCTGAGATTTCAGATTTCTGCTGTCAAATCAAACATAAAATCTGGATTTTATTGGTTCTTGGGTGTATTGAGTTGACCGCAAAAAAAATATTCTTTTTTCACTTGCACTGGAAATCAATTTAAATTGTTTAAATCTTTTTAATTCTTATTTTTTACAGTCAGTCGGGTTTTTTTTTGAATTAACTTTTTTTTTGGTTTATGTCGTTTTCCATTGGGACCACCGAAAATCTTTTTCAGATCTCAGATTTAACTCGGCTCATGGAACATGCAACGAAATTGATCTGCTTTTGTAAATGGATTAGTGCGTTATTTGACAGCAATATCAGCTGTTCAAATTGATTTCGTTTTTGGAAAAATCAACTATGGATATCGACTTGGAAAATGTTTCCCCTGTTGTAGATATAAATGGAGTAGTTTCGGTGATTCGAAGTCTTCAGATGATGAGGAAGACGATGAAGATAATAATTCCTCCATTGCTGTTTATCTTTACTTTAATTTTCACGAAACTTTGCGCATTTGTTTTGAAAGCAAACTTTCTAAGATGACGTAAAGCAGCTGTGCAAAGTATATTGGTATTTTTAGTAGTATGTGTAAATCTGAAAAAATATCGATACTGCGAAAAGTGATCCGAATCGAAAAAAAGATTGATTTTTTTTTCCCAATGGGAAACGACAGTAGTCTGACAGCTGGCTGACTTTATGTTTCTCAGTTTTGAGTAGCCTAGATCGGTCACATGAACAGCTTTTTCAGTTGACGTTTATGAAGGGTTAGCCGATGAATGTAGTATAGAAATTCATGGCTGGGTACTTAATTAACAGTGTGTTTTCGGGACGGGCGTGTATGAATAAAAATCACAAAAGTGGGACTTGTTTCGCTTGAGTTTACTTTGCCGGCGTTTCCATGATTTGTTGTCCCTATCGCCTCATAGAATTACTTTACCCGATAGGAATGTGGTCATTAATAACTACAAATGAAAGATGTCAAGAAATTACCACAATCAGTTTATTTTCTTCGATAATTTAAAATTCCCCGACTTTTTTCGCCGCATTTTATATATCGTTGCCCTACTTCTAAATACATTATGATACATAATTTTATACATGTTCGGCAATATTTTGACAAATATCACAAGAAAATCGAACACATCAATATTCAGCACGTACAGTAAAAATCGGTACAAAACAATCACAAATAAGTGATTACTTTCCTCAGCAACTTTTTTTTAATAAAGTTGATATGTAATCGTGTTTTTTATTTCACCGGATATAACGATAAACCGTTTAGAACGATAAAATTGTAAGGTCCTTCGACATCGTTTTAAACGATTCCTACTGAATTTGTTTCATTGTTCAATAGGTATGGGCTATAGATTTCAAGAATTAGAAATTAATGGAAATTTAGTTGATATGATAACAATCAAAAACATAGTTCAGTCAACTAATTGATTGCGCTGCATACTGGTTTGTTCGATTTCGAATTAGCTCGAATTCAAATCTTTAAAGCACTCTTTGTATTTCACATTCTGTTGTCCGCGGGGGCCTGTTTATTATTTTGTTATCGAAACGTATATACATAGGTAGATACATGTGCAAAAAAAAAATGTATACCCACGCTTTTACCTGAATTGCTCTGACGTCAAACGCTTTTTTCAGCTCTCTGACGGAATAAAACTTATAGAGCGCATTTTGAACTTTGCGGCACACTTGAAACAGATACAACCCCGAAACAATTATTCGCATTTATGTGACTTTTGGTATTCACAGTGAGTACAAAAAATTATACAAGCTTCAATGTGTAACATTTACATGTCAGAGACTGCAAACAAGATACTGCGAAATGAGCTCGTTAAACTACCAAACAGACGCGATCCCGAATATGTTACCTACTAAACAATTGCCCATTAAAAAAATGTTCTTTAGAAAAAAAACCGTCTGTTTAGAGAAATGGTGAAAGGGGTAAAAAGTTGTATATTCAATTCGCAGACAACATGCGCAAAACGATTTAGACATCAAAATTGTTATTTTTAATTTATTTTTAAGTATTTGGTCACGTTTGCCTTACGGAAGCTTTACTGCTGGTGCGCTGTCCCCCAAAATATTTGACATACGACTAAAAACATACATACCTTACCTACCTAGATGGACTTTGAACTGCATTTTACATATGTAGGTACATAGATAATTTGTTTTTTCTGCTCTGGCTCTCTATTGAGACATGTGTTAATTCTGCCAACAAAAGAAGAGGCAAATGCTTTTATTTATTTATTTTAGTCACGAGTGGGAATTTATTACAAAAAGAAAATATTTACTTTGGTTCCATAAAGCATACGTAAATGTGTTGTCAAAGTGAATATTTTTAAATATCTTATATAGGTTTACATACTTGAAGATCAGAACAAGGGATTGCCTGTTGTAAACGGCAATATCGGTGAATTAGTTTTAGGTTGGTTTTAGCTAAAAAAAAGTGACAAATATCATATAACGCAAATCTATTTGCTTGTTGGCAAGCCAAAAATCACTTCCGTGAATATTATTTACGGCAACCAATTAGCATTGTAATTGACTTATGCGACACATACTGAGTTCTTAGACTAATGGAGGTAATGGTGAGTGAAGTAATAGGTAAATAGAATGAAATCGATAGCGTGTTAGATAAGGTCAACTGATGGACGGAATGAGGGAATGACGCATTTTAAACATTCGATTTTTAAATTAACTTATTGGTTTAGATTTTGACTGTGACACATGAATTTGTAGTAAAACTTTACATCAAGTGATTTACAGACATTGGTGCAATCATTTCTAGAAATCTTATGTCGTTTTCATTGGGTTTTTTTTTAGATTTTGTCCTAAGATAAAGATATTGAGAGCCCAATGGAACACACTTTTTTTGTATTTTTGTTGGTTTGTCATGCAATAGTCAGCCGTTTTTAAATTGCAATTTGTTTTTATAAAATACCATTCATTAATATAGCCATTGCGATGGCCAAATGTAAATATTTCTCCATCTTTCACACACTCGTTATCTATAAATGTAAATAATAGCAAACTTCAAAGATTGACAAGTGTCAAATGTTTTGGTCTAAATAAAAGTAGGAGAAACCAGCCCAGAAAAACCAACAGAAAAATTTGATTTAGTTAAGTTCTTCGTAATCTCTCAAATGGAAAATATGAGCTGAATGTTACTACAACTACATACAATCCTTTTAAGTAAATTTTACCCCTTACTGAGTAAATGTCTCCCCAATTTTTTTAATAGTTAAATAATATTACGGAAACAGGGTGGAAGCCTATTAATTAAAAATATGTGCACAAGTAAGTTAAGACGTCAGATAGCGTACAAAAATTGTACGTTATTGCTGAGTAACGAGTTGATATCTTTTACACAGTGTTTATTAATACGGAGGCCTATGTTTTGTCGGTTTGAATTGTTTCAATTTTTAAAACGAATGTCAGACCTCTGCCCCACAAACTTTTTTCAACAAACACAAACGGCCTTTACGAAAAAAGTGGCTATGATGTGAAATCTAACTTCAAAACTAAATGGCGTATTTAGACAAAAGTTAAGGTATTAGATACTATGCATTACTTTATTTGCTGTACCTACCCTGCGCCTATCAAATCGTACGTAGGTCACGTCGCAATCGAAAGTCTTGTGTTATTTTTTATTGGGACAGAAAATAAACAATTTTTTTCAGATTCAGAACAGTTTTTCGGCAAATCAATTGGCAACAACATCGAAATATCGAAAATCAGAATGTCTAACAGTAAAGCTAACAAAATAATCACTATACCACCCAAATGCCTTACTCCAAGGACATTATGTATTACTGCTCAATTTGCATTAATTAAACCCACTTGAACCAATTGGACTTTGATCAAAGTCGAAGTCTTCGTTTACTTATGTCATTGAGCAAGATCAAACAACTAGAGAGCAACAAACCTATGGTTTTATTATGGTGCTTTGTTATCTGCCACCTACTCTAACCCGATTAGAAATATCAATTGTTTAATTCTTATAAAAGTTAGACCTACCTATGCAAGTTTTTAATGTTGTTCTTGTTTAATGATTCTCAACAATAAAAAACTTCACTACTAATCATAGTAAACAAAATCATTACATACACAGAAAATTGGTAGTGCGTCATAACGCGAATTCATTGGAACAAATATACATAAAGAAAAAAAACATTTCATCATCAACGCGTGAGCGAATAATTATCTTATCGAAGCGGTTTTCTTTTTGTGTGTGTTTTCAGTTTAAATACAAAATAAAACGAAAATCAAATACTATCTCTGCATGTTTGCAAATCCAATTGAAACACGATCAACCGGATGTGTGCTCATAGATATCGACACCAAGTAACTCAAACGAACATAATATACAAATAAGTCAATGACATTATATTCGTACCTACTTACGTTTTATACCGTATAGGTACATACACTGTCAGCAATTATATATCGATATTTCCAACAACACAATCGATTGACTTTTTGAACTGCAAACTAAGCCATCTAGGGTCGATCATATTTAAAAAGAACACACACCAACTTGTGATCGTAGGTACAGCAACGTAGGAACAGCAACGTTTTCTAATCGCAAATGAAACGTATACTTATATACATATAAGCAAGAAAACAACAAGAACTTTGGCATCACAAAGAAAACAATAAATAATTGCCTGGCACTCGTAAACAAAAACCATAGCATGAAATAAACAACTTGTGTAAACAACGTTTTTGATTTTGTTATTGACAACAGCCTGATTTTTCACCGTAATTGTTTTTAATAACAAGTTAGCAACGCTTAGGTACCTACACAAATATATCTTAACAAGGATCATTGTTATCGTCATAATGCCTAGAATTAATTTTGTATTTGAACTCGCGCAGGAATGGGTGTTTGTGGGGAGGGTGATTGCCATTAGGAAGCATTTTCATACCAATGTTGCCAGTGGTTGGTTGACAGTTGTCTGGTTAATAATGGTATCTTTATACTCTATCAGAAGGGCGCATATATGTGATTTGTTGACTTGAAAACTGCCAGCAGCTGAAAAATGTGATTTGAATACATTTGTAATGCATTTTTTTGATGTTTCTACATTAACAAAGTTGGTGTGTACGCACTCACTCCTATCGGAAATGTTCGTTCTAATTTTTCAGAAAAAGCAGAAAAAATGCAAAAAAAATGTAGTGTCATACGGGCTTAACTCTACTATTGCTTTTTTTATCAATTAATGAAATAATTTACAAGACAAAAGCGCACGGTTACACTTCTTGAAGTTTGCGAAAAGTTTATATCTACATTCAAATTTGAAGAACGTTTTCAAAATAGCAAGTACCTCTGGCGGCAACACCTCTACCAACATGCACCTGTCACCATTTTCGCATGGTTGAAATTGCGCAAAGTCCATGGATAGCACAAGTTAAGGGGAAGGTCTCATTTTCAAGGTTTTACTAGCATTATAAACAAATTCCCCAAAATAAATTATTTACATGCACACTGAATGTACATGTGTATAAAAAAAAATTAAAACCAAATAAAAATTTAATTACATTTTCTGTGTGTTCATCCATCGGAGGTACAGTTGGCGATGGGGAATCCAAAACACTCAACAACATTGGGACTGACATTTCTGCGATGTTTTCAAAAATGTCTTCATACAATACGAGCAAAATTTAATGAATCTGCTTTTTATTTAAACGCCAAACGAAAATAACGATTTTTTGTAGAATTGCTAACTTCCCGTCAAGTGTATGTTTGTAAAACCGTTGATTTTTTTCGTCGAAATAAAAAAATCAATAACAAATCATCATCACAGGCCAGTAATTTCGTAGACGTAGATGATTAAAATTTAAAGCCGAACAATACATTGACTAAATTTTTGTTTGGAATATGGTAACCGAACTGAGTTGTATTTAAAAATTAAAATTTGGTTAACAGCTGTGTATTTTTCTACTATTGCGCGACAATCGGATTTCGGATGTCAGAAATTATAAAACACTTTTTCATCGATACAATTGTTTATGAATTTTTGTTTTAGATTTCTTTGTATTTGGGGGTGAATCGTTTATCATTTTGCGACGAATTTAACTTTTTCCAAAAGAATAAAGAAAATGTTTTGTACAGTTAACAAAAAGAAAAGAAAACTTCACAGCAATCACAACAGTGACAGTTCAAGTCAACAAACAATCGACAAATGTGGGTCGTTCGTTTGCGCGAGCGTTTGAAAAAAGGGGGCTCACCATCACCATAACCAATGATACAGTATCGTATGATACTACCACACTAGAAATAGAGACACCACCCGATTGCTTCACTACGCCACTCTCTCATTTTTCCCACACAAAGCATCGTAGCGAATGTAGTGATACGTACCAATTGCGGAAATGAATGATGGTGTTGTTGGGCTCGTTTGATTTTGGCTGGGTGTAGTAACATTGCAGACTTGTGTTGGCAGCTGGCTACTCGAAATGTATAATGTAGGCATTTCTATTGTTCTTGTAGTATGCATGGTACGGCTTATGGGTATGACTCTCTGTTTACGTGGCTGTCAAGGTCATAACTCATAAGGTAGGTATAGAAACGAAGCAAAGGAAGAGATGTGTTTATTTGTAGAAAAGGAAAACAAAGGCTAAATATGGCGGATGAAATGGTCTACGTCAGAGTTCAGTGGCAGTTTGACGTTTGTAATTTTAGCTCCATCTAGCAAGTGGTAGGTGAATTTATGCTCCCAGCAGGAAGAGGCATTCATTTCCGGTTCGAGATATATTTATGTAGACTTTTAGTAAATTATGAGTTTACTCGAGCAGCTCTTCGTCAAGCAAACTCTTCAACAAAATAAACAATAGAATACGGCACGCGTATAATTCCTCGTTGATGAACCTTTTGACATTAAACTTATACAGATTGTATAGGATATGCTTCCGTTCTGTAAGTTATAATTTGACTGCATGCCAATTATGAATAAGGAAAATTTCAACATTGGGTGTTGTTCTGTTTCTAATTTGTACAAAACAATGGCGCCAAATTAAAGTTCACATTTTTTTTAGTAAGTTTATATTAGTCGACATAAAACCCGCGAATTGTCAATCTTAAATGGTATTAAATTTAAAACCACGAAAATTACTTTTTTGGGCTATATTTTTCTGAATTTAGGAAAATTAACTAAACTTGCCTGGCAAGTGCCATTTCGAACATAGACAAACCATACAGTGTCTATGATTTTGGATATTATCTAATTTTTAAGTAAACAATAAACAGACAATACAATCACAGTTAATTTATTAATTTGTCTTGCTCGTACGCTTTTACGATTTCTTTGGGTTGTGGAACATCAGTAAGTAAAAATTAAAATGTCTTTGAATATACAATCGAATTATTAAACATTCACATTACACAGCCTATTATCAACCAAAAATAAATAACTGCTCAGCAAGTTGCTATTTAACTCACAAGTAATTACGCTGTGCAAAAAGGATATTAAATGTCAATTACTCAGAAGATTCGATTTTGCACAGTAGCTACAATTAAAACACGATCATAAGTCACAATCAACACACTTCCTATGTAATTAAAATAAGTGCGTCTTACTTTAGTCGTTGTTGCATGATCTTCTGAATCCATTATCGACCGTGCTGTACGAAATTTAAAAAATTACTGTCGAATGTCACTACAATGAGATTTGACAAATACTCGTACCTAAAAACAAATACACAAGTGATAACCAAAACAATGCGGCGTGCGGGAGTATATTGTTGCAATTATTCTATTATCTCAGTGCACTCAGATTGAATAATCCACTTTGACTGGCAACAGAGATTAAGTTCAATTTGTTTAGATGGCATATAGAAAAAACCCTCCTCACAGTCACCCCACTATGAAATCCAAATAATTTAAAAAAAAGTATTAGCTGCTGATTACATATAACAAAAGCTATACCACTCAAATGATAACAGAATAACATTATTACTTGCTGGTGTAATTACTTTGGTTTGTTTTATTTGTGTGTCCTTCAATTTCAGTCCGCTTTTCTTTTCCGTTGGTTTCTATAGCTTCCGCATAAGATGGCTGTATCTATTTCATTGTTAACTTATGAATAAGAATCAGTTCTTAGCATTAATATCACGCAAATAATGAAAAACAATGCAACCATTCTGCATTCCTAACTAATCGGTGTGATGAACTAAACGTTGCCTGCAAATATTTATGAAGTAGGTACACAGCTTAATAACCACTACTGTTTAAACTATAAATAAATGATTGTTAGTGGCACGTTTTTTAGTTGTAAATAGTAATTATAATCGAATTTGCTGCACTTTAAAACACTTTAAGTCATAGGACTTCCCATCGCTGTTTTTATCTGAGATATCAATAAATCGTTAGAGGTTAGATCATAGCGATATGTGACTTGTAAGGCGTTTTCGTCAAATGTGTTTGATTTCAAAGTGGGAAACATTTCGGTGTTTTTGCATGTTTCGAACACAGGTGCCATAACTGGTGAACATCTTTAACATTAATTTCTTTTATTAATTGAGGCTTTATTTGTCACAGAAGAGTCCTTTGATACCGAAAACAAAACAAAAAATGGTAGTAAATCCGATAAAATGTAGTCGTAGGAATATTTAAAAAATAAAATTTCAAGTTAAAATACGGTTAGCAGATTTTAAAATTGTATTTTAAGTGTAGATACAAATTTTTACAAATTCGTGGAAGTATGGCGGCATTTAATGAATCGTTGTAAAGCTGATCAAATGCGTGTGGACTTGGTGAAACGAATATAGCGCTCAACTCGTGGTTCAATTGTCGTTAAACAGACTATTTTTAATTAAATTCAAAATGTCGACTTACAGCGGCTAACGCGGATATTCACGGGTGGAGCTCTAGCTACTACAAAGGGAGGGAAAGGGAGAGGAAAAACGAATTTTCAAGGCTGTAGTCTAATTAAAAGTAGGTACAGTAATTTCTCGCTAATCCGAACCCCTTTTAATCCGAATATAGCGCTAATCCGAACCTATGTTTTTTTCTCATTATGTAATCTACAATCCGAATCCAATCCAATCCAAACTTCTGTACGCGTAATCCAAACTTCGACAAAAAAAATGCAAGGGCATTCATTTTCACAGTAATTCCAGTTTTTACCGTTATTTTTGCGAGACTTCTGGCCAGAGATGAATGAATAAAAGAGATGGATATCTTTCGTACGTCTATCCCCCCAAAACCCATTTGTTTACATTGTTGTTTTTGTAATTTCAATCCCTGTCTGTGAATACTTACATGTGAGCTACGAAAAAAGTTAATAATGACAGACCACCAATCAAAATTCAGAACGGCCGGCCGAATGTCATAAAACAGCATAATTTTGTATTCACCATATGGTGACACTCACTTTTAGATAGGTCGGTTCGTTAGATATACGATTTTTCGGTTAGCTCCAGAATCACCCCATTGAATTAATCTGACTGGAAGGAACAACTTATTTTATATGTGAAATTATTACCTAACTGACTATTTAATTTTATACGCGGATGAATTTATATATTTATATATTTAAAGGACAGGGAGTTTATTCGAATGCGAAAAAAATCAATTGATTTTTTGTGTTCCATTTTTTAGTCTGGCAACATGATTGTGTGGCTAGTCGGAAATAGTAGAAATAATTTTCAGATCATGATTCGAGATCTCGATCTAATAACAAATAAAAGGTGAGGTGGATTTATCCTGTAATATTCATAATAAAGTGAAACAGTATGGAACGATGCAACATGAAATTCCATATCCCTCTTTGGGAAATTTGTTGGAGCTTAACCACAAATGTTTAGATCTTTTATCTAGAGACTTATTACGTGTGAAGATTCTAAATGATGCTAAAATAATCCTGTACAAGCCAAGACTGAATAATGCGGAAAAAGGTGTATAAGGAACTAGGTACGCAAGTGGAATAGCGCCGTTAGCCTAAAGCCGCACGCCAGCACCATTTCGAAGGAGAGAACTTTAATGTAATGATTGGGCCGTAAATCACTCTGACTCTGTCGAGTTACTTGTAAGCTGGGTACCATAGACAAACCATACTGAAACCCCCAACTCACAATCCTCTTGCCGCTGGCCCCCTCAGTTTTTTTTTCAAATTCGCCATTTTGTTTTCCTATCGGTGTTATGTGAAAAAAGAATCCTTGTGACATGCAAAAACACACAAAAAATGCAAAAATAAATGCTGCCAACCTCGGCAACCGTGGGGAAATGTGAAAGAGTTCGGGAATTCCACATTTTTTTATTATTGAATGCCATTGGTTAGTTATTATAAATTGTTAAAAGGCGAATAATTTGATTTGTTTGGTTAATAAAACTACCTAAAAGAGATGTTCTATATACTAGAAACATATTAGGACAAACATGGTTGTGTATTTCCCGCTTTTGGATATCATTAACTTCGATTTCGTATGTAAATTTTTCTTAAATAATGAAGAAAATTTGCTCAAAATGTTTTCATTTGCACTTATTCCTAAAAAAAAATTATCCACACGTAACGAACAATTTCAATTTAGACGGATAAAATTCTATGAACTCTGCCAGAGTATGGTTTGTCTATGGTCTCTGCTGGGTACGAGTAGCAATGAGAAGAAGTAAATTCAATAAAGATCAAAACCAATTGAAGTTCGAAATGTGTTTCATTTATTTCTAAAAGCGTAGTACAAGAAATATTACACGTGATGAGAAAAACCTATCGTATTACTGGAAATATGCTTTTTCCTTTATTATTTACATATCACACTTGTTTGGGTTCCTCTTTTTTCTCGTTTACCTTTGCTGTTTGCACTACAATTTCGACGTCGTCTGCGTTATCGATTTCCACTGTTGTATCCGTTTTTTTCACAGTTTCAGCTTTTTCCACCTTTTCTGCTTCCTTCGAATCTCCATTCCCATCCTTTCGTTCAAATAGTATAGCCATTTCTGTGTGTGCTGTATGGGGAAACATATCGACTGCTACGGCCTTCGTAGGAAAGAATGGACTGCCTTTGTAATTCTTAGACTCTTTGCGAGCTAAATCTAGCCAATTGCGTTGAGCGTACTTCGGATTACAAGAAATATAAACAAGGCGCTTCAAATTGTATGCACCGCGGATCGCAGCAATCGACTTGTTATCTGAAATAAAAAGTGCTTTATGTTCCCTTTCTTAAACCAAAGATATAATGTACTCACGTAACCCAGCTCTTGGAGGATCCACGATTGCCACCAAATCAAGTTGGTCTTTATGAATGCCAGCTCCATAGACAACCTCTCTGACCATTGATTGAATGTAATCATCAGCATTTCCGGCAAAGAATTTGCAATTCTCCACTTTATTTTCTTTGGCATTAAACTCGGCATCTTTGATAGCTTCCGCAATGATTTCCACACCAAGAACCCGCTTGCAATGCTTGGCAAAACACAGCGCAATGGTACCAGTTCCACAACAAATATCCAGCATAGTCGTTTGTTCTTTCGGAGCAATCAAATTAATCGCTTCTTGATACAGAACCTCAGCGCCCTTCGTGTTGATTTGGAAGAACGCCAACGGACTTATGCGGAATTTCAAGCCCAGAATGACATCAATGATATGTGTACTACCAGAAAGATGTTCGACGGGATTGTGGGTCTGACCTGGTTCCCGGCGCTTCAAATCTTGATAGTACAAACTGGAACAATTAAATTTCTCCTTTTCGTAGCTTGCATAGAAATCAATTATTTCCTTTTTCAACTCTGGAATCTGCTCTTCGGTTAGATTCGAGGAGTAAACTCCTGCAACAAGCATGACTTCGCCTGTTTCTTCAGACGTTCTCACTGTGAGTTGACGAAAATGCCCAGAATTGTTCTCCGGATTGAATGGGGCGAATTTTGACTTTCGTGCGTACTCCTGGAATGATTTGGCAGCAAGTTTAGCCCGCTCTGGCAAATGGGGAAGATCATCAACAGAAGACACCTCAACTGAGCCATCTGCGTAAGCTCCCAAACGAAACCCAACTACAACTTCGCCTTCTGCATTCTTTCCAATTGTGAATTCAGATTTGTTGCGATAGCCATTCACGACTGGCGATTCTTTAATGCCCAGGAACTCACAGGGTAGATCCGATGCGGGGGAGAAGCAAATTTTTTTCGCATCCGAATTGGACTTAGCCAATTCTTTGCCATAGCTTCTGAGAAGTTCTTCCATTTCCAAACGCTTTTGTTTTAATTGTTCCTCATACGGCAAACCAGCTAGTGGGCATGTGGCTTCTGTTGAAGTTTTTTGTTTTTTAGCTTGGTGATCATTGCGCTGGCGGTTACCTTCGTTTCTTCGCTTGATTAAGGGATCTGCTGATGCTTTCGCTTGCTATTAAGTAACTATTTAAAGAATCAATAGGATATTGTAATATATATGACTACCCACTGCAGCTGATAGGATTTTCCCCTTCCATTTGTACCCGTTCAAAGTGAATATAGCCTTCTCTTGGTCTTCTTGACTACGGAAGCAAATAAAAGCAAAATCTCGATGGTGTGGCGACTTTATCTTACTCGCATCAAGATTAAGAGTGTTTTTGAGCAGCCTCTTAAATTCCTAGAACATTAACAAACCGGGTTTAGTTAGTACACTAGTGCACTAGTGGGGTTGGCGATGTCAACTTACTCCGATACCGAAAATTCCCAAGTTCCTTACTTCGATTTTGTAAATCTCTGAAGTGAATTCATTCCGCTGCGTGTAAGCCAGTTCATCTTGGGGGTTTTCTTCAGCTCCGGGCATATTAAATGTATTTATTTTTAGAAATAAACTTGCTAAACGCTAAAAAACGAAACAAAATGCTGTGTGTACACTACACCGGTGAAATTGACAGTTGACAGGCAAAATAGGGCACGTGCGAAGTTTTTGACACAATTGAATACAACACACTACGGACAGAAATTTTATTATTTAAATAAAAATTGGAAATCGATGTCCACTGGAAAGACATACATGTGTGCGTTATTTTAAAGTTGTTAACATAAAAGTATTTCATTCAATTAATTTTTTATTTATTTATTTACGTGGAAACTTAAGCTATGTTCAAACGATTTCCAGATCTGACAATTTTGGCAGGTCTCCAATGAAAAAATTGACCCAAGTGTATGACAAGCCCGTATGGCACTACATTTTTTTGGATTTTTTCTGCTTCTAAAATGAAACTAGAGCACTACGAAAAATTAGAACAAAAATTCCCGATATTGAAAATTTGCGGTTGCGTGTTTTTTTAGCCTCGATCTCAGCAAAGCAAAGTAAAGTAGGATTTTCATCATGCAATTACAACAACTACGCTCTACTTGACACTTCGAGACTCGGTTGTAGTTCATGTAATCGCGTGCTGAAAATCCTACTTTACTTTGCTTTGCTGAGATTGAAGCTCAAAAAAACACGCTTAACGTTAGACAAATTATTTGTAGGCAAACCATCTGCAAATGAAATTTTCAGAGTTTGCACTAAACCTGGCAGCCGTGTTGGTAGACCTGACAACATTCACAAATGTATTCATTACGAAACACTTTTTTCGCATACAAGTTGTAAAACTTTGTCTCCACAAAGTAAATGTCGTTAAACTTAACTTAGCCAGTTTTATTTAAATGATCTAAAATAAATGACTAGCCGTAAAAAAATGTAGCCACCCCATAACATGCGTGCACAGTGAACGCATTCACTCGATTCGTCAGAATTGTTTATGTTTGTAAACCGGATATGAGAACAAACAAAACACTCAAAATCAAAACAAGTGAGTAATTTTCTAAAATTATATTTTCAAGGATTTCCATTTGTTATCATTAAACTGATGCACCTTCACTCACCCTTGTCCCTTGTGGAGAAATTTTCCACGGGCAATAAACATGTTCGTTGTAAGATAAACTTCAACAGTATTCAATCTACGCGATGACTTGTTGACAGATCTATAGACGAAAAGTCGAAGTCGATATCAAAATTCGCGCACACACAAGCGCACATCTCCTCTCTGATAACAGTCAACGGGGACAAAATAAACTGTCAGTTTTTCATGAGAAGGAGAACAGCAATTGAATCTTTTTTTCTGCAATAAGCCTAACCAAACGAACGCACCGAAACAGTTTCAGTTTCTTGAATAACAAGGCCAGGAAAGTGCCGCGCACCCCTCGCACAGAAAAAAAAGAACGTCGAGAAGTGACAGTTACCGAGTGTGGCATCGCACTCTTTGTGCGTTTTTCTTTCGTATTTTTTTTTGTTTTACATATTTATTATTTTCTGTTTCTCAATTAATGTTCCTTTGTGTTATGTGGACTCGTGTTATATTTCACGGCTAGAACTTTCGGTAAATTGGTGATTTTTGTTGTACATTGAAATGTGACCACATTTTGGAAAATCGTATTTTTTCTCTCCCTTATTCCTCTTCATAGAAGGAAAACCTGCCTAGAAAACTATGGTGGATAAGAATAAAGTAGCTGACATGACGACAAAAACGAATCCAGATCCAACGAGTCCAACGAAAACTACTACAGCAAAATCAAATGGAGAACAACGCAAGTCGATGATGGACAAAAACACTGCGAACAAAACGCCTAAGAAACGATCAAAAGCACTAGTCACAGCTCCTGCGGAGGAGTACGACTTGGTGCCCCCTGATGGTGGCTGGGGTTGGCTGGTTCTGGCCGGATCGATGATGGTTAACATTCTTATACCGGGAACAATCAAGAGTTTTGGTGTACTGTTTCTGGAATTCTTGGACGCGTTCGATGCGTCTCCAGCGACGGGAGCATGGATTCCGGCGCTATGCTATTTTTTATACAGTTCGCTCGGTCCGATTTCGTCTATATTGTCGGTGAAGTATTCGTTTAGAACGGTGACGTTGTTGGGCGGTGCTTCGGCTGCAATTGGCATGATTATATCGTTTTGGGCGACATCCGTGACATATCTGTACGTCAGCTATGGCGTACTCGTTGGCATTGGCGCGGGGCTGTCGTTCCCTCCCACGGTTTATATTGTGACCTCGTATTTTGTTAAATTACGAGGCCTTGCCAATGGACTGTGTATATCCGGCAGTGCACTGGGTTCAATAATCCTGCCACCATTACTACGATTTCTGCTCGAAACCTATGGATATCGAGGAGCAGTACTTATAATGGGTGGCATCACTTTGAATGTCTTTGTCGCGGCGATATTCTATGAGCCGGTGGAGAATCACATGATTCGCGTGCCGCGTGTTAAGAAGGCGCTGGACGATATCGAAGAAGAAGACTTGGGAATTGTGCTGAAATTCGAGAGTGCTGACGACGCCAATCCCGAACTGAAGGCCCTCACAGCCGGCGATGACCATGCCGATGCAAAACAGTCACCAGACATGCAATATCTCACCAACAATGGTGTGGACAAACAATTCGGACGTAGTGCATCAGCCGCTGTGGTACAGAATTACAATCGCAGCCAAGATGAGTACGGCACGCACACAAGATCGAGAAAAGTAAGTACTCCGTCTTATGGGAATGTGCCGCCGCAACGCAACCAGACATTCACACCTGGCCAGATGAACTCCCAGTCATCCTTATATGCCGTGCAGGAGCGCGGTACATCGCACAATAGACTCGATCGCAACTTAGCCTTAAGGAATAGTTCCAGACATCGTCTGTCCAGACACTCGCCTTCCACTAGTAGTTTCCAATATATTAGCACACCGTACCACGGCAGCACGCTATCCTTTCAGCCGAAGGACTTTTCCTCACACGTATCGCTCAAATCACTGGGCAGTGGCGGTGCTTTGCATGACGCCACAGTTGATCCCGACGAAAAGGAAGAACCAGCGCCGAAGTCTAAATTCTTCGATCTGTCATTGCTGAAGGATCCCGTCTATCTGGTTATCTTGATATCGAACTCAACGAACGCCATCAGCTACACAAATTTTATCATTCTCCTGCCAGCTTATGGCGTGGATCTAGGCTTCAACCGTTCTCTGGCGGCGTACTTAATTTCAATCGTATCGACTACAGATCTAATCGGGCGAATTGGCGGATCAGCACTGTCCGATCTGAACCTCTTCCCCAAGACGTGGTACTTCATTGGTGGCCTTACGATATCGGGAATCTCGCTGGCTGTGATGCCTTTCGCCAAGACATACGCGACAACAAGTTTCTGGTGCTCCGTCTTCGGACTGGCATCGGGTGTTTATGTGGGAGTAACCGCCGTAATCATGGCTGATATGCTGGGCACCGAACGGCTCACGTCTTCCTACGGCATCAGTCTGTTTGTTAACGGAATACTGCAATTAATTGGTCCGCCACTGTGTGGCTTGTGGTTCGAGGCAGTGAAAACATACAGTCCGCTGTTTCACACGCTTGGCATTATTCTATTGGCGGGCGCTAGCTTGTGGGGCTTCATGCCATTCATCCAAAAGAAGCAGCCCAAAGACGTTGACGATTTGAGTCCCGAAGTTGACGGTGGACTCTTGGAGGAGGCCGGGTAGAGGGGAACTCATTTTTACACAAATTTTTGTAGAATTATTTTTTTTCATTTTCCTTTTTTGAGACATAAGATGAAGGATGCATAGTATTTAAACGGAAATTGTATACATTTCTATTTTGTTTTTGTAGATTTTTTTCTTTTTCCCTCTTAGTTAAGTACGCAAAGTATTTACACACAAATATACAAAACATTGTTGCCTATTGTACTATTCGATTGTGATTTCTTTTTTTTATTTGTAATAATGCTTGGAGAACACATGTTTTTTTCTAAACCTCTTTGCTGTTTTATTTCGTGTACGGTGTAGATTAGAGGCGTGCTAGTATTCAGTTCTTGTTTGGGTGCTAGCTGATGAATCATAATATCGCAGTGACACAGTTGTGTTTGGTCTTATCTTTAACTAAAAACCAGAACACAAGGGTGATCTTTGCGTTCGCGGAAATCATAATATGGGTGGTATGTGTTTTATGGGACTTAATAAATCAGATGTCGATGGCATTGAGGCGGTAAGTAGAGTTTGCGCGCGCTAGCAACACAATCAATTGAAGTACAAATAGCTTGAATCAACTCGACTGGTAGTAGCCGAGATAACGACAATGAAATAGATATAGGCAAGCATTAACATTGATGACGTGTCTGGTGGAGCTACATCTGCGAGTTAAACATTTGGTAATGAAGTTGACCATGTTATGGTGTGTATTGTCTTGTCGCAAGGTGATGCATATTTTAGTTACAGGGGCTTGCAAAGAGGTTATGTGGTCGTGACCGTATTAAGGAACGACTGTGATGCTGAATGTAGTTTAATATTAATTCGATGCAGTGCTTACTTTATAATTTATTTGCGTGACTCCAATGGGAGGATGCTATGACTGTGCGCATTAATGATGTGATATGGAGTGAAGACCAAAAAACAATCTTCTGCTTTTATCTAAAGTGCAAATTTGTATGTGAAAACGATGCAGTTTCGCAAAAGATGTACATTCCGCAGTCCATGAAAATGTCATATGGGTAGATATCGATCGAAAGTAGGTAAGTACTATCATAGAGTTCAGGATCGTAAGACAGTCTTTTAAAAGGCTAAGTAGCATACTAGTTAGCAAGATAAAATTACCCACATAATACCTACAGCTACAAAAACATAATTTAGTACAGGAACAGTTTTTCACTGTCAAAACTTTGAAATAATTATTTGTGCTTTAAAATAAAACCTTACATATTTTGGGGAATTTAAGCATTAGCGTATAATTTAAATTATTATTAAAATCTACGAAGAGTAGCAGGGTAGCGAAGCAAAAATAATTTCGTCCGCATTTTTGACTCACGGTTTCGGTTGTAAAAAAACGACTCAAAAATGGCTATTCTTGTTTTGGCTTTTGAAATTTTCGCAAAAAATTAATGAAGACACGCACACGTGCTCTTTTCTTTTCTAAGATATGTGAGTTTGTTAGTTGGGCTTGGCAACAAATGCATTTTACTATATTTTTTTTTTTTCTTTCAATTGAATCAAAGCCTTAATACAATTCAATTCAATTCAATGTAAACAAATGGGTTTTAAGGGTAGGTATAGACGTACGAAAGATATGCATCTCTGGGAAATAGTGCGTTGACTACTTTACCGCAGAGATAAATCATTAATCGTTTGTATATATGGGTAATTTGCCGTGTTTAATGACTGAATCTCAATACTCCGTCCAGTCGTTCGGCTATTAGAGGCATTCTTGAAAATGCACATGAGTTAATCTTTCATATATAAGAATGATCGCCGTTTAACAACAATTTTAAAAATGTTTAATGGCAAACGTGAGAGAACGTAAACAAATTTCACTTAATTGCTTTGTAAGTGTAGCCGATTATTAACTGTCATATACGAAACGTTCGTTAAATACGATAATTTATGACAAGAGAGAGTCTACATAATGAAATAAAAGTCGTAAGGATATAGGTATAGCGTTATCACGATCATGTTTTTAATTTAGTTAGGAAATTTTTGACAAATTCACAAAAGCAGAAAATGTATGCATCAGTTAGACAGAGATGTATTCCATATCTGAAATAGTGTCGTTTTCCATTGAGCAAAAAAAGCCTCCTGAAGAGTGCGGAATAGAAAAAGTAACTTCTGAAACCGTTCCATTGGCACAAAAAAATGTTCCTCTGTTGATTATGAAGTCAGAACAGAATCCACTCAAGAAGCACTTACACAAGTGTCATTTATGTATTTTATAAAAGCCAGCCTATAGTAACACGGAAAACAGCTTGTAGGCAAATCCTCTTAAGTTGGCTGAGCTGACGGTACATTTAATACTTAGTTTATGCCTATACTCTACCGTAGTATGGGCATGGGTCACCTTCCTTAACCTGTCAGTACTCGAATACGTTGGCACAACAGACGCGACGGATTCTTTGGGTTGTGCTCTTTATCAGAATCCACTTTTGATGAGATGTAACGAGCTGTCGATGATATCAGTAAAAGATATTTAAAAAAAATCAAAACCTCTACATGCTAGTATTTATGTACGCGTAAGTAGATTGGAATTCCGTTGGTTAAACCTCAATTAAAATGCAATGCAATGATTATTGACTGAAGGCTATTGGATAAGCAATCTCATCAAAAGAGCACATCGAAATAACCAACAAAAACTGCTTATAAGCTGTGTTGTTCCAATAATTGATTGGTATATTGCAATGGTATGTGCAATGTCTATGTATGAATCTTGTTCTCTTGATGTTCTCTCGCACTTATCACGCTGCTGCCTAGTTCGCGAAACAAGTCATGTAATTTGTGAGTAATTCAAGATAACAGCTAACGCGAAACATAAAAGGACAGTATTTGGGTTTTGATAAATTTATTAGGTAAACGCGGGAAATGTTAGTTCGCATGGTCTTTCTCTTTATTTATATTTGCTTTTAAATTAGCGTTGATAATTTGTGAAACTGCAACTGTTTCCGTGGTGTTTTACCGGCAATAAGTTGAACATTTATACACAAAATGAAAGTAAATAAAAACAACGACATTTTTATATTATGTACGAAAATTCACTTAATTTGAATCAATCCCCAAAAATTCTTACTTACAAGCCACCACACAGAGCTGGCTACTGTTATCTTCGATTCTGTACGGGAAAAATCATCAAATTCCTACTGAATTCTTTACAAATGCCGCTGAACTGTCACTGAATTTATTCAAAAGCATAAGCATTATTCTTTCGAAAAACTAGTAGTCATATGAGTTATACAACAATTGCTAATCTCTTAAGAGTTCGAGTTGAACCTGTTGTCGCCATGTTATCATTATCAATTAGCAAGTCGACACCATACTACCACAAGTTTTAATAATTTTTGACAATTTGTTCTGGTGGCGCTGACCAAGGCCAACGGTTTTTAATCAAAATGCATACATGTTTATGTTTACTCTCGTAACAATTGATAAAGTTGCCGTATCAATGTACATATATATATATAGTATACTCGGAACTCGTTGTCATAAAAAAAACGGGACTCTTTCACTTTGATTAAAGATATTATTCCACATTCCATACCTCTGAGGCTTGATCTGATTCAAGGAGTAATGAGCAACTATCATGAGATGAAAGAAATTATACACTTTAGATCGCCATTTCGGAATATTAAATTGGTTTGATTACTTGCTTGTTTTGGGTTTGTAAACAAATGACGTCACTTTATCAAATGTTTTGTTGTTCTTTATTGAATTATTTCCTGAAAATAAAAGTGTTAGGTAAGCACTTTTTTTTTTTTTGGTTGCTTAATCGTTTTGTCAACATCGAAATCAAGTGGAAAAAGTTGTGAATGTTAAGTCGATGACTTTATCAATACTTTATCGTGTACACCGAGACATGATAAATTCTCAAAGGGACAGAAAACTACTATTTATATTCATAATTCAAAAGGGCGTATGGGTGCACAATATGGGAAATTAAATGTTTGCGCGTATTGGTTTAGGTTTTTAACCGTAGTAGTTCCTTGGGGATGGCGATAGCCCGCCGTGGTGCCTGGTCTTTTGTGACTATCTCACAACCCCACTCAACCTAACTATGGGTGTACAATTCTTGGCGACAGTATTCTGTTGCTAATATCAATTCTTTTATCTGGAGAAAAGTGTGCTTTCAGTACGCAAATAAATAGGTACTATACTCTACGTTATTTCCTTAACAAAACAGCGCTTAAATCAATAATTATATTCATCGCCATGCTTGAATTGACGTACAGTCGTCGTACCTACAGTTGCGATGAACTAAAAATAATCAAAACTACTGACGTCAGCAGTCCAAAACTGTGAGTATAATAAAATGCTTAAAAAAATTGAATCGCAAAAGTACCTACATATACATAATTAATTCCTCACGCAAATTTCATGCTGTGTAGGTAGTATAAATAAATTCTTTTTCGCCTGAAATGGAATTACATCACACGCTGTGCACATGAAAAGTGCACTCACACACTGAAAGGCTTCAGCTAATTTCAATTCAATACGATGTTCCAGTAAAACTATTACATAAAGTATAATATTTGATTATATATATGACATTGAAAATAGAAATTGAAACTATACATTATTATCAATATTTGAAGTGTCTTAAAAGATACACTTAAGTGAAGTAGACATTTTATCTGCAAATTTATAGCCTTCTGGATTGACGTGGGAACTTTTAATTGCTAGGCAATACACAATTCGCAAAAGGCCTGCGATAGAAGACACTCATGAAGAAACTACACCAAGTGTATATAGAGAACATAAACAAAAAAAAACACAACAATTCGATTTGTATGCTTCATTTTTGGGACGAATGGAAGGGATCTATAATTTGATGCCCAGTGCAAACGGCTAATTGAGAGTCTCTTTCATGACACTTATACTTTCGGCTCTTGGTTGTTTTTCAGACGTTCACGAGAGATGGTGCAGTGGACAAAAACCTTAATATGGAACTTGTTTTTTTTTCGGGAATCGAACCTGGGACCTCCTGCTTAGTATTCTAAGACTAACCACTAAGCCACTGCGCCTACATATAAAACAAAGAGAACATAAACGCTTTGCATTATTACTTACGTACCTTGTCTCATTATTCATATTTTGTCGGTGTTTCGGACATTTAAGCATTTTCTATAATTTTCTATAATATCATTTTAAGCTAGTGCAACAATTTCAACTTTATCAATCGCTGTGATTCTTCGAGGGTAGAAACTGAGAAGTATTCCATAACCCCCGTGATTCAGCTTGTGTTAAAACCTGTCAAACGAACTTTCCTAGTTTAATAGATTCGGCCTTACTAAAAAATCAGTTTCCACAAAACTTAAGCTAGCGAATAAATGAAAAATACATTTTTTCAGAACTTACATTTGACAGATTAATTATATTTAAAATGTGATATAAAAAAAAAGTAAAATACGATCGAGATCACCAAAACGGATAATGTGCAAGCCGAAACTTTGAAATGTCAAATTAAGTGAACGTTTATGAAAGTAGTGTAGAAAAAACACTGAGTGGCGCTAAATTTTAACTTTTCTAGCACAGCCGTAGTATGTTCTAAGGTTAGGAGCGAAGTGAGTGTTCCTAAAGTAATATTTTTAAGGAAATAGGTTACAATTTAATTTACTTAATTACTTCGTCTCAGTAGCAGTGTCATAAAGAGAACGATGTAAACATTATACATAGTCACAAGCGCTCACAATTTTCTCATTTCCATCACTTGTGATAAATAATAGTGTGGGTCTCGAAAGCTGCAAATAGAGTATAGATATTTTTGCTGTGTACTAAAGATTCTACTTATCTTTAGCTTACTAAAAAATGCTAATAAAAACAGAATTGCTGCTACATTTAGTTTACGTTTTGGCGAAAGTTTGTTTATCCTTTTCCTGAGCAAATCTGCTGACACTTCAGTTTGAAATTTACGTGTCAGTTAATACATTAAAGTTGGGGCCTGTAAACAATGCGCCGTACTTACAACAAATTTTAGTCTCGACTTTAAATTTACGGAAGCTCCCAATTGCGAAAATTGTATGGAAAATACTTTGTGAACTACTAAATTTTAGAGTCGAAACTAAAAATGGTTATTGGTAAGGCCCAATATTAATAGAAATCAAGTTCGTTATCGATGTATTTGTAAACAAGATAACTATGTCAAGTTTACATATAAATAAAAAAAGGCTTGACTGGCTCTTCTTTACAGCAAGCGTGCAAACACGTCATTGGAGTTGTCAAAATGACGAATTGACTAGCATCCCTTAGTTTTTTGAAACGTCACATAAATTTTGTTTGAGTTTAACTTGTTCATTTCTTTCGTATTTCTAAATTACCTTGGATGTCGGTCAATTGTATACACGTAGTTGTGTAGAACGGACCTTAGTAATTGTCGATAGTTATATTGACCTTCAATTTAATACTACCATCATCATGGTGATCATTTTTATACTTAAAAACTCTCCTTATATGTAGTTATTGTTGTTTCATTCATTGAACATTAACAATGCCCACTTAAGCCTACGCAAACACAACTAGTAAGTATACTTATACTAACCCATTGTTTTTATGAATTCAAGAGATGGCGAATACGAGTATGTGATTGATTACACTATTTACCTTAAACTCGGAAAAATAAACTTTTTCTTATTATTAAAAAGCTTTCATCAGCATACATAATAAAAAATTTAAAAGTCTTTCAACCTTAGAAAGAAAGAAAGAGAACCACTTAATGAGTACCTAAACTGGTTTGCAGCAAAACGGATTACCTACTACTACGTAGAAATCTAGGTGATTCGCAATTCATTCATTTTGAATTTTCCGAAGAAGAAGATTATGCAAACTTCTAAGGGAACAATATGAAAATTAATTGGCACTGCGAAACATGCGCCTCATATTTACATTCTTTCTGTAAGGACACTTAATGTTAGAAGGGTTTTCTTCATTTACAATAACTGCTTCTCCGTCTGGCTTCAGAGCGCACTCATTATGCTCGAGCTCAGTTCAGAGCTCGCATCCTAAGATGCGACCACATTTTTCATTAATTTTAACTAATGTTGCCAACGGCCCAACACCTGCTTGCAATACCTTATAAACAAGCATACCTTAAAAAAAAAATAAAAAAACCACCAGCAAGTGATTTGTCACACAACTTTTTGATTTAAGCGCTGGATCCACTTGATCTACTTTATTCACTTGATCCAATTTGATTAATATGCGTACGCTAGACATTTGTGCGGGCATTTGCTGGGCGTGTTTGTAAATATATTTTTATTTGACATCACCAAGTCCTGTGTATTGCTGTGTATACCATAATTGATTTAATTGCATTTGATTGGTTGCAATTGCGTCTCAATGATCGAATTTTGTTTTCAAATAGAGGAAGTTAATGGTTTTTGTTTTGCTTGGAAACATTCGGAAATTAAAATGTTTGGACCTGCCAATCTCCCATTGAAACTCAGGCAGTTGTTGTGAATACAAAAAACCCGATCGTATGGGAGTTTGTTTTTACTTTTCTGATTGCATATTTTATTGGTTCGGAGGTTTGCGCGAGTCTCGTAAACCAATGACCGAGTAGAGAAAATTATGGCCGCTAAGCCCATGAGCGATGGAATATTTTTCGCAGTAATAAAGAAATGACTCGATTTGCTGCGCTTTGTTTCGATGTGTATACTTCATTTAAATCAGTTTTAACACGAACACAAAAGGTCTATAACTTGTACTATATCAAGCGGAAGTATAGACGACCTTGCTCAGCGAAAATCCATTGATTCATACAGAGATGTAATTCAGTGAACCTTGTTTCTGTACCGAGATAGTACCCTTAAAACGCGGTGTACTTTAGAAAGTCAGCAAGATAGCTACGTACTGTCTGAAAACGTGACTTGCTTGGTATGTGAGTAAGGTTAACGACTTTTTACGTCGCATTGTGCGACTTAGGTGTGATATAGCATTTGTGTACCCGATAAACTCTAGAAGGCGAAAAAGATGAATGACTGCAGCACCTTGGCACAATTCCAGCGCGTAGGTTGAGATTTAACAGATGCTATAGTCCTTTACGATATTGACATATATAAATGATAGAGACATCAAATAAAGCGAGTCGGCGAAATATTGTTCGTTCTTAGCTTTTAATGGGAATGAATCACATTATAAGATACTTGGTCAACGTAGTACGCCGACAATTTTATTTGGTGTTTTCAAGTTTGAATTGATGTCACTTTTGCGTTTTAGTATACTCTCGAAGAGTAATTGACGAAAATATAAATGGAAAGTAACAAGTCAAGGTTTGCAGAAGAGAGCACAAACTAACAGAGTTGATCTTGCCATTCCATAATTATATGGAGTGCTAGAGAGACGCCACTTTATTCATATTTTTTTTAAATATTCCAAATCTTTTAAAACGATGGGGTCTTTACTGCTTTAAATCGGACAAGCTAAGAAACACTTGCCACTGTTTCACTTAAATTACTATTGCGTCGCTAAAACTCAGGCATAAACGCTTATAGCAGTTTGACGTGCTGGTAGTGGAAGGGTTCCATTTATGACACCTAGTAATAAGCAAAGTTCTTAATCTGCAAGATGTATTTAGAATTTTCAAACAGGTATTATCTTTCCATTATTTTCATCGCGTTCAAGCACTTAACGATATTAAGTTGTGCAACGTTATCAATTTGAGTGCCCATGCCAATTCAGTCACGTAGAGTAGTTGGCTTAGTTTTGTTGAAATTATGGTCCGCGTAAGAAAACGCGTTGTTGGTCGTTGAAGGACAATTGTATCTTTATTATGGGACTGCTTAATAAAACGGTTGCTCGCGCGTTTTGACATAACATTGCATAGTCTCGAACGTGGTGCAAAGTTAGAAATGTGCGTTCCTTCCTCGCATGTAAAATGCAGTTTGCTTAAATTGAAATTACATCTAAGCAAACAGAATACGTAAGGTAAATGGGAAGTGATTAAAGTATATAAGTGACTTACGGAATAATGTGATTCAAGCATGAAATTTCAACGTCACAAAAAATATAAGTTCCCATGTATATTTCAGTGATGACAAGCTGTCAAATTTTGCAACAAACAAAAGCAATCATGCTTTTGGCTAAATGGTCAGAGATAGCATCTACGTTTCTTCTAAGTTGAATTCGTTTATTGAAATATCAAATCAAACGTCTTGATATAAAGATTTCAGTATGTGTATTTTCTCCTCGTTAACATATTCCAAATAAGTTTCCTAAAAATATATGTTTACACCAAAAACCCAATGACCCAGTAACTGATTTATTAGATTATTACTAGTCGACGATTAGCAATTCTGTGTTATCTCCACCTTACCACCACGATAGACTCGCTTTCTTTGTAAAACAGTCTCTAATTTTGAGGACACATTCCAATTTTATCTCAACACCCCCATTATGAAACTCGTAAAAATCGTTGTGATAACGATAAACGCGGCAAGATTTCAAAATATTTGCGTTTCTAATCCTGTATATGTGTCGTTATTCTTACACACTCTAGGGTAAGCTATGGTTTTTGCATGCATATGAAAGTAAAATTAACATTAACATGAACAATCTTGACACATCACATATGTTATGGACGCGCCTGACGACCCGTCCAGTCGGGCCGTTAATAAATTTCAATTGGGCTAGTTTCAGATTTTTTTATACATATTATAGACAGTCAAAAAAAAAGTATAAAAGTGTTTGCAACGCGCTCTAAAAGGTTGAACTGGTTTTCCTACAGCACTGCACGGTGGAAAAGGTGTGAATGGTTTTAAAACGTTAACCAATTTAGTTTATAATTTGGTGGCAGCAGTTGAAGTTACTATGAATACAACACTACTTCTGTTAACAAGGCTTCGCTTTTTATTCCTTGGAGTTTTGCGAAAGAAGATTTTCATTTGCTAGCGAATATAACTGAGAATCCCATGTAAAAATCTTGGATTTATTTGATAAAAATGTCATATAGCGGATCCCTAATGAATGTAAATGTGAATGATACAGGTTCTTTTTCTCTTGCATTTGATTCGAGATTTTGCATTACCTACCCCGTGGCACAGTGATATTGACACGTATTTTCAGGTAGAAACTACCGAAATAGATAGCATTTCTAAGTCGTTTAGTTGCTATAGGGGATAGATAGGTTATAGATTAGAGAAAAAAAATCAAGTTTGATTTTATTTTAGAATAGGTGACATGGTAGAAACATTGTTTGATGTATTTTATCACTTGCAGAATAAACTGTGTAATCTTTTAGTAATTTATAAACACTTACTTAAATACATAGTAGATGGATACGCGTGGAAGAATGTGTCAAATTCGTAGTCCTCCCGCTTCTTGCAAAAAATAATGAAGTTTTACAAACTTTCTTCTACCAATGTGTAATTCATTAAAAATGAAAATATTACTGGTAGAGTTTCTGGTAGCCGCTGAGTAGCATCCTTGTCTGATGATCAATTCAAACTTACTTAGGCCATTATAGCAAACACTGTTCATAATGAACAATCTGACTTTGGACTACCCTTAACTGTCTACGTCCCATCTCGACTGTCGTTTATTAACGAATAACGACTTTGCGCTTATGATGGCGCTAAACGGGTAAACAGCGGAACGAATTATCTTCCCAATACCACATCGTCTTAGGCGAATCACATACCTCAAATAAGGAAATAAGGGGAAAAAAAACACTTGTGGGTAAACAGGGCGTATACGTAATTTTTTTAAATTTTGTTTTAATTAATGATAATAAACAAAGTCAATACTTCTTTGTTTCTTACCATTATTTCATTTCAAATTAAATACAATTTCGAATAGAAAAACTAGTTTGTTGTGACAAATTATGTGAATAATCTGTTATTTCGTAGAACATTCTAAAGTTTCACTTTTATTCAGGCATCTGAAATAAGAAAGATTGATGCAATAAAGTAATAGAGACCTGTACAGTTTTCTTTATTCATTTCATGTAGTGTTACGCACTTTTTATTCATTTACCTACTGAAAAAAAAAATCGGGCAGTTAAACCGTATGATTTTGATTTGAATAGGTACCACTGGTATACGTTCATAGTATGATTGAAAACGCTGCATATTTACAGGATTGCAATTCGTAACATACCGAACAGGGTGACACGTTATTTCTTCTTTTGCTTTTCAATTTTTAAATGAAATCGTTTTCAATAATTTTTTTAAAAACGCCTCGCTAATTGCACCAGTTATTTGTTCAACTCAGAAAGTCAGCGAAATTTGTACATGTAGAAAAGTCATGTTGAGAAAAATACGAAGTTCATGTTGATCTTTTTAAATAAAATGCAAAAGAATGTTTAGGTATTCTTTTAAAAGAGACGTTTACTCAATGGGTACCGTCAATCGATCTGGTTATCGTTCGAAAGGTTATCTGAAACTTGAAAGCTTATCATGAATCAAAGTATTCAAAGTAAAACACACGAACATGAAAGCCATACCCCAGGCTTCGATCTAGTCTTTGTATCGTGCGTCACCGATAGTGACATCTTTTTACATTTTTAAGAAGTATTTTCGGGGTGAATTGGCGTTGGATTTTTCTCGCTCCAACGGCGAAAATATGCTTAAATTATTAACAAAGTCACCAAGAGAGACTTCATTTACAAAAAATGATCACCGTAACAATTGAATTTAATTTCAACCGTTCAAGCACTCAATTATAAAAGACACAACGATAGCCTTATTACTGGCCAAATGCCAAGATGCGGTGTCATGTCAGCTGGCGGAATATCAGTATTCCGAATGTTGCCATGTTTAAAATAAACCTTAAGTAAGAAACTTATATTAGTGCGCAATTTTATAGTTACAGAGCGAAGATTATCTATTAGTTTGATTGCGTTTTTATAGAGGTTCAGAGCACCTCGATCTTCAAAACAGTTTTGAGCACAATGGAACGGAATGAAATTAAAAGTTTATGTGATGAGGTGAAAAAAGACATTCACGGGTATCGTGAATAAGTTCCTATAGATGTGTTTCCCTTGTCAGCAATGTAAATTAGATTTCTACATAGAAAACTTTTCGGAGGAAACCCCTATCGAGGTATCCGATCGTTACAACTTTCGGAAAAATTCTTCGATGACAAGGTGCGCTACCTTGCCGCATGTACCACGTTATTTCACTTTTGACAGCTACACCGCCCTTTTTTTTAGGCTCTCTGACAACTTCTTGCTGCGGAATATTTTAATAAATAATGGGCACATTCAAAAATCTAGTTATCTTAAGTTGACTAGGTTGGTCTGGATAAGATGTAACCTGAAGGCAAAAACTAGATTGGTCGGAAACGTCACTTTTTCTACGTCAGCCACATATGCGAACTGTCAACTTAGTACCTACTCACGAATTTCTTCACTAGATTCGGCGACTACCCCTCCATAAACGTCCACTGAAATAGCTGCTCATATGATTTCAGCCAATCAAAAACGAGATACATCTAGTCAAACAGCTGTCAAACTTACTAAAAAAGATACTTGAACGTACCCAATATCAGCGCGTTTGTATCCTTCATTTATTTTGATCCAAAACTGATACTTCAGCGCAATTTGACTATTTGAGTTCCTAACCATTTGACCTTTGTTTCGGAATTTTTCCCGAACGAATTGCTCGATAGGGGTGATATTCTGTCAAAATTATCTATAATTGTTCCTCATAAGTCAAAAGAAAACGTTCTCCAATAATAGACAATTTATTTTCTTCAATATTCTTAAAAGAAATCACAAAGGTTATGTCTAATTTCTCTTTACTTCCTTAACTCTTTTTACTTTAAGAAAATATTTCACTTATTACCAATATTAATATCTATAAAAAAAACAGTATCCACATCATATTCCTCCGCAGCAAGAAAACATCCTAAACGAATGTTAAGAACAAAGGCCGGGCAATTTTTTTGGTAAAAACAAAATGATAAGTTGTTTTATTAGATTTTTATTTTTTTCCTTATCAGTTCTTTTCACAGAAAGTGTTTTAATTTCAATTTTACAAATAAATGTTTAATTATGGAAGTTTGCAGTTTTACTTTTCTTCTCTTCTCCCTCTTTCTTCTTTTCCACCACGCTTCTTTATACTACAGTTACATAATATTTTACTTTAATTATAAAAAAAAACTTATTTAACTAAGAAAAGAAAGTGTTTTCCCTTATAGTAACAAAAATATCAGGTTAATCAAGAAAACAATTGAATTAAATTTATTTTTTAATTTCGCTTGCGGATCCTATAGTTAAGAATGAACCGAAGATTGGATTGTATTTTGTGAAAAAGGTGGCTATAAACTGTATGCTATTGTTTTTGTTGTTGGTGGTGATTTACAATTCATCCTTTTCCTTCTTTTCAGTTTCTTCTTCCTTGGATTCTTCGACGACATCATCGAGATTGATCTCACCCTGGAAAGAGAGGAGAGTGTAGTTAAAAAATCGGATTGGATACAAGTTTGTGTTTCACTTACAGGAGCGTCAACAACACCACCAGCATCCAAGAACTTGATAAAGTCTTCAAGAGTCCTGTCCAAGTTGTAGTCAATCACTTGGTTGTCTCCCTTGCGGTAGAATTTCAGTGTGGGGAACGACGAGATCTTGGTGTGTTCCAATTCATTGGCAGTGGAATCAATCTTGGCAACAACAATGGTTGGATGATCCTTGTACTTCTCTCCCAATTGATCAAAGATGGGTGCCAATTGCTTGCAATGTCCGCACCTAAACAAAAGGAAACACAACAATGTAAACGAGCAGTGTTGACAAATTAGTTCTGCTGAACTCACCATGGAGCATAGAACTCCACAAGAACATCCTTGGTGTCATCGAGGGCTACCTCATCGAAGTTTGTGGCAACGAGCACCTTGACTGGGTTCTTATCCCAATCCTCTGGCAGTTCTTGGCTCAACAAGTGCTGTTTCAGTTTACCATCCAAGAAGCTCTGGACAAAGGTCTTAATGAATTCGGGACTCAAGTCATCACTAGATGGCTTGTATTTGGCCATATCTTCTTCCAATTTGATCAAGCGAATAGTTGGGATTTCCTCCTTGGACATACCGAAGAATTCAAAGATACGAGCATGATCCTCCTCATCGGCGCTGATGGTGACGAACAAAACTTCATCGCGGAATTCGGCAGCGATTTCCTTCAATGGGTCGACGTATTTCTCAATGTGACCGGCTTCCTTGGATACGAAGAACAACAGGTGAGACTTGACAGCACCGCCAAAGATTTTCGACGCCGATTGATGGTTGAAGTCCACGATCAGAGGCAGCGAGTAGACTTGAGCGAATTTCTTGAGTTCCTCCACATTAGCTTCGCCAGCGAAGACTGATTTCTTATCGTCGAATGGCTTGAAGAGCACAATATCACCGTCCTTGGCTTCATATTTGGCAATGACGTCTGCGTTGCTGGTCACACCGAAGGCAAAGCTGTCAATAGCATTGGCGGTGGCAATGAAAGCCTTTGAAGTTTCAGATTCGCTATCAGTGAAGAAGCCAACAAGGGCGACCTAGAATACAAAAAAAAACACATGAAAATGAATGTATGGACAAAATGCTCTTCGAACAACATAATGGTATGGGTTAAAATTCACAAATCTCGGGCTCTTGAAAGCTTGAGAACAAGCAAACAAGGGTAAGGTTGGGCAAAATAGCTATAAAGTTTACCTTAGGCAGTTGGTGCTCTGAAAAGAATCGGCGTCAGTATATTCCGACGAGAAATTGACAGATGTCGGGTAAGAATTGTTAGATATCTTCTTCAACCACATGGAAATCAGTATACATACTTCTTGGACTGGTCTTTTCTCACAAAAGTATTTTAGAACACAAAAACAATCAAAGGCAAGAGTTGTTGTAACTGCGCATTAATGAGCGGTTGCACACGTGTTCTTATCTTTTTGTTTTTGAACCTTTAATATAGAATATAGTTTGTTGTTTGATCTGGTGTGAACTCGGGTTTTGTGCGAGGTGGAATGGCTGATTGCTTTAAATGCAAAGGTGCCATTCGCGGCGAGACTGGCATCAGTTGTGCGGGGGTGTGTGGTAAAATATATCACAATGCGACTAAATGTAGCGGACTGGACAGTTATACTGCAAACGCGATCAAGTCAAATTCAGTTATAAAATTTATTTGCGATGACTGCATTGTATACATAAATACATGATGTTGACTCAGTTTTGAAAGACGTACAAGCGACAGTGAAAAGAAATGGAATGTATTTAAGAGACAGAATGTGCCAAATGCGGAGATGAGCATGACACGAAATAATGTCAGTCGACAACATATAAATGCGTTAACTGCGTAAGATATAATAGTAAATTCGCATTAAATCTTGATATTAACCATGATAGTAGAGACTTGAATTGTGCCGTATACAAGAGACTAATAGAAGCTGAAAAAAATAAATTCTTAATATAGCAACCAAATAACCTAAAGGGTGCTTACTGTAACATACAAGGGCTAACAGGGAATTTGATTGAAGCCGAACAAATCTTTTGGAATTCGAAGTTTGACTTTATTATTATGTCTGAAACCCATGCGTCTGAAGACATTAAAGATAATGAGATAATGTTAGAGAATTACCGTACACCTGCCCGGTGCAACAGTCATTCCAGACATACAGGGGGGCTATGTATTTATGTACAAAATAATTTTGAATTTGATATAATCAAAAGAGAAGCGACGCCTGACCACATCTACTGGCTAGTGGTTGAAATCAAAAACATGAACAAAACTCTGTACTTAGCTGCAACTTACAGGTCTCCTGGTTCATCGGAAAGAGTTTTCTGTGAGAAATTTAAAGAATGGCTTGAGGATCTCGTAGATTTAAATAAACCAATTTTAATAGCCGGAGATTTTAATATCGATTGGCTTAATCATTCAAACACCTACGTTAAGGATATAAGAAACACAATCGAAGTCGAAAACCTATGTAGTCAAATAGTTCGAGAACCAACTAGAATAACTGCCACCACTAGAACTCTTATTGATTACGTAATCACAGGTAGTTGCCAAGCTGAAGCAGAAACTAATCCTGAGTTAAATATAAGCGACCACAAAACAATCGAAATTTACCTGAATCTAGCTAAGGAAGGTATAGAGAAAAGCGGAGGAAATAAAATCAATTTTCTTAGATATAACAAAGCATAATTTTTGAGCGAAATAATGAACAGTGCTATATTCAATTATAGCGAAGACCCAAATGTAGCCGGAGCAATATTTTAAACTGAAATTTTGAGAATAACGAACATGTTTAAATTTACAAGGATACTCGGTAACAACACAAACAGATGGTATAATGAACGCCTACGCAGTCTGAAACGCAAAAAAATAATGAAGTACCAGGAATGTAAGCATTCAAACAGCGTGACTTCTTGGGTCAGCTACCGTATTATTAGAAACTACTATAAAGCCGAAATAACTAAAGCAAAAAACTATAGCATTAAAAAACAAATTGCGGAGGCTAATGATCAAAAGTCTATGTGGAGAGTTATTAAGGCATATGTCCTTAACGAAAAAAGACGTAGTATAAATGAAGTATACTTCAACAATATTTCTATAAAGGATGATTGTATTATTGCTGAAGAGTTCAATAAGTTTTTTGTGAAAAGCATATCAGATATAGCAGATTCTATACCATACGCCCAATATATTCCGGTAATAGGAAACACAACAGCAAATTTCAAATTCAAGCCTATTAACATCTCAGATACCAAAATATTGCTCAAAGTGATGAATCAAAAACGAGATTTTAATCTTATGAACGCAAGAATGCTTATTGATGCACTGGAAGTATTAGGATCAGTCCTTGTGCACTTAATTAACAATTCAATGGTCACAGGAATCTTTCCTGCTTCATGGAAAGAATCCGTTATTACTCCAGTTGAGAAAATAAAAGGAACAGTCAAATGCGAGGATTTTCGACCAGTCAACTCCCTACCAGTGTACGAGAAGCTATTTGAAAAAATAGTCCAAGAACAACTGGAAAACTACTTTGAATCGCACAATTTTTTTATGGAGAGCCAGTCAGGTTTTCGCAGAAAACACTCTTGTGAGACAGCTTTGAACAACATCATTATTAGCTGAAAAGAAGCGCTAGCTGAAAAAAAATGCTTGGTTGCCGTATTCCTAGATTTAAAGAGGGCTTTTGAAACCATAGACAGATTCATTCTTTTATGTAAGCTTCAACGGTATGGTGTACGAGGAAATGAACTGAAATGGTTCGAATCTTATCTAGAAGGCAGATCGCAGAGAACCAATATCAATGAAAAGATATCTAAGAGTAACACAACTTTAATTGGTGTCCCACAGGGATCTATACTCAGTGCCCTGCTTTTTATTATTTACGTCAACGATTTAGAATGGGAGCTTAAGCATGCTAAAATTGCACTATTTGCTGACGACGCCTTGTTGTTCATAGAAGGAGTAAATCCAGACGAATGTGAACACCTGATGCAGGAAGACCTGCATAGAATAAGTTCGTGGCTTAGGTCGAATAAGCTTAAATTGAATGTCCAGAAATCAAAATGTATGCTCCTTTAAGCACAATGTTAGCTTAAACTTGAAAATGGAGAACGAAACCTTAGAGCAAGTAAATGAAACGAAATACTTAGGTGTAGTGATAGATAACAAACTGTCTTTCGAATCACACATAAATTACATTGTAAAAAAGGTATCAAAAAAAAATAGGCTTCCTTAAACGCATTCGCTGTAAAGTCTCAACTTTATGTGCTGTAAACATCTTTAATGTTATGATAAAACCCCACTTCGAATATTGTTCCTCAGTGTTGTATTTATGTCGTGATTCAATGTTACATAAGCTTCAGCTTCTACAAAATAAGGCAATGAGAACAATCATTAAATGTAATCGTTATACACCAATAAGATCAATGTTAAATGTACTCAAATGGTTAAATGTTAAGCAACGCATTTTTGTTAACGTTATGTGCTTCATTTTTAAAATCAAAAATAATTATTTACCATCTTATTTACAAAAAAAAACCGGAAATATGTAAGGGACTCCCAGCCACATAATTTAAGAAACAGGGATGATTTTAGACTGCCGCAATATCTGGCAAGTGCAACCCAAAATAGCCTTGTCTATAAAGGGTGTCGAACATTTAATTCATTGCCACAAAGCATAAAAAATGAAAGCAATTATAGGCAATTCAAAAAAAATGTAATTGAATATGTAAAATTGAATATATGAAATTTGAATTTATTACTACCAATGCACTTCCTTCTTTCTTAATTATACACCTTAAGTTAAATATTAAGCTCAAACTGTAACTTCAAAATTTTAATGAATTTTAATAGCGATCTATGCTAAATAAATAAATAAATAAAAAAAAAAAACCAATGAAATTACCCCGACTTTATATCACGCCAATTCCTGGTTATTAGTTTGAGGATTGTTTTTAGCCTTGACAAATATAACCATCTACGCAAAGCAATCGAATTCAACGTACCCATGTGCTCAATGACCCCCAACTCCAGTTGTAATTACCCAAATCAATTACGCTCGCGGTAGTTCTATTTATTTGTTAGCAGCTATGTTTTTAATTTTCAAAGCACAATACCATTTCCATATTCGTTCAACCATGCAGGTGGTAGTGCCGAATGTAAAATTAAAACTGGTGGTAAATGTGATAACATCTAATGCACAGTTTGCTCGGTTCACAACTGTAAATTGATTAATTTCCTACCTATGTAGTTTTAATTGTCTTAGAACGGTAATGAAAGTCAGTTGTGCAATTTGTAGATAATGGTTCACATCGTGTTTTTTGTGGGGTGTTATCTGTCAAAGGCATTCACGGAATGATAAGATATTCCATAAAAAGGAAAGAAGAAAAACCTATTGGTTTTTTTTTTTTTTTTAAGATATCTATTATTTTTGGGAGTTCACGAAAGAAAACACATGGAGACACAGTTCATTAAGCAAGATTTTTTGGGATTTCCGCTGAAACGAAAATACTTACTCTTATCTTAGATAAAGTGTATTGCTCCAATTTTTTATTTCTGCGTGACAAGAGCACGTGGCGTGGTTAATTAATAAGAGATAAGCGACTTTATTTCTAGACGCTCTGAAGACATCTTCGACTAAGAAACTGTCACGGTCAACGGCAATCAATGCGATTTGTTTGGACTCGTAATATGTCACACATTTACCTTGAAAAGGGTTTGCATATCGAAAGGGTCATGGCGTTTCTTTAACACAAATAATGTATAGTTGTGTACATCTTCACTATCTGTATACTTCGTCAGCATTAGAACTAGATTCCCTCGATATCCACCCTTTTCCCAGTTACTTTTTAAAGAACATGTAAAACGAGTTTGTTCACATTAATATGTCTTAAAAAATTCTACTCTCTACTTTTCCTCCTTTAGTCATCTTGAAATCCCCTTAAGTAGACAAGTCGCTTTTTTCTATTGTTATCACTATTTAATCCAAAGCCGGACCCAGCGATAACCTGTTGCGACCCCTTAAATGAGTAGGTACTCACCACAAAAGAAAATAAATCGACAAGCGCTTTTCCAAACGACGGCGAATTATGGGACGCTTGAAACGTAACCCAAAACTACACCGAAAGTAAAATGAATTCAAATGCATCTTGGTTAAACAAAAAAAACAAAAACACTAAAATGATCCTACCCAATACCCAAAACGATAAAACGAAAGTAACCATAAATCTTAACCTCCAAGCAACAGCATAACGACCGCATCAGAAAGACCGGTTCCCATGATGTTGGTGCAGGTCAGGTAGAATTTCTTACAAAGCATGTAAATCTTTCAAACTCACCTCATTATCCTTCAAGAATTTCTCAGCATCCTCAACCGATTCCAATTCCTTGGCAGGTGGTCCGGTCTTCTTGTTGACCCAGGCGACAATTTCATCAGCTTGACGTCCACCACCATACTCAACGGCAACACCATTTCGGAAGAACTTCAACGTTGGATAGCCACGTACTTGATATTCCTCGGCGAGATCACCCTCCTCGGTGGCGTCGACCTTGCCCAATTTAATTGGTGATTCTTGTTCGGCCAATTTTTGTGCCGCCTTAGCGTATTCGGGTGCCAAAGCCTTGCAGTGTCCACACCATGGAGCGTCTATAAAAAGAAACCAATATAAAAATTAGATAAAGTTTGCATGGAGATGATCCCTCCCCTGTTTCAAAATAGAAATGCAAGCGGACACGTCTTTAATTTCTTATAGTCGGCAGATAAGACTGAAGTCAGCTATCAGCACATGCACAACGTGGCTAAGTAATCGTACAAAATGGAAAATATTTCTGACAATTTCAATAAGGTAAGGTGACACGCGATGTAGACCCAAGCGTTATTTTCTTATCGAATCAAGCACGCATTTAAAAACACTTTGCTTTAAATATTATTTTGAGCTTTCGATAAGATGTTTGTCACATAGCTCATGTGTCATCTGTCTGCAAGTGTAGGTGGTGTTTAGTAGCGACGTGGCTATCATTTAACAGCGACGCATTTCCAAGCAATTACACAATTTGCATAATCGCCTTTGAATTCCCATGCAAATTATTCTACAAGTTTTGTGATAATATTATTCGTAATTATTCACTACGTGAAGAAGATTCTTCGATACATTAAGTTTTTGTTAATTCTTTTTTGCTTCACTTCGTTGACGACCAATGTCAAGGCAAAGCAATCAACAGAAACTGGGTTTTTCGTTTGTGCGTTGCCCAACATTGTTCGTCTGTTTTTTTTTCTACAGTTCAATTTACACATCAGGTAAAGGTGTGAGTTGGGCTTTGTGTGTACGACGATTAAATGTGCAGATTTCTGTTACTCGGTTACTGAACCTCGAAGAGGTTATTGATCTTTCCCTGATCTGGTCTATTTGTTGGAATTTAAGAAGAGATATTTGGTAGAGAAAAAAAATTGCTCTGGTTTTATTATGAAACCAATAGTTTTTTTTTTTTTGAATTCATCTTCCAAAAATTAAGTCACTAGTATTATTGTAACAAGTTTCCTACCTAACGAAAGCATTGTCTCGGATAAATTCTTGAAGCAGTTAAATTGCTTTAATATTTGATATTGAAGAAAATAAATATTGATATTGAAAAAAAACTTAAAATGTCGAAAGAGAATACTAAAACTTGACACAACACTAGAAAATCGAATTAAAACATCGAGCAAATGTCTGCCATATGAAAATAACATATAGGTATAGGTTCTTTAAAAAAAACGTTCTGTGGCGGGTTATGAAACCACATCTAATTTGAGATTGTGCAGTTGGCTTAAAAATGTACAATTCAATACTTTTTCAAATGGGGTATTGTCTTTCGCCGTTGTATTGATTGAAGCTTGGCTGGCTTTGGGACCCTGCTACGTAATATACGTTACATCGCAAAAGGACCTCAGCAAATAATTGGCGGGAGGCAACACATCAATGTAAGGAGTACCTACTGGAGACCCTGCACGCCATTTTTAAATTGCATGTAGGTACTCTGTCGCAGCAGTTTGAACTTTATGACAGGTTACATCTTTTATGTAAGTATATACCTAAATAACTTTATTCAAATCCGATTAAGTTAGCAATCAGAAATTGCCCACTAAATAGAATGTTCGTAGCATAAAAGCTAGTACTTTCCAAACAATATGTGCATAATCTACTTCAACAATGTCCGTAAGGTGTATGTATTGCCTAAGCTAGTTGATATTACTTGGAGCATCAATCTATCCTAAGTGAGAAAGATACAGCCACCTAACCTGTAGTTATAAAAAAAAAACAAATAAAGTGCTTCAAAGTTTTATTTCACCACTTTGAGATATCTGGAATTTTTAATTAAGCCAATACCAATATTAATGCACATACCGCACAAGCCGGTAGTGAACAAATATGACCTCAAAAGGTTTACGCGCCAAAAATATATAGGTAGGTACATGGTACATGGTAGATATTTATTTTAACATTCGCCTGTGATCGCAATAACCGAAACGACAAAAGGTAAAATAAAACTTCAAAAATCTAAGTGGCAAACACATCAAGAAAAGTTCCCATATTGCCGACTGGCTAGGACATCTTACAAAACGACTCGGATCCTTATAAATATTTTCGAAAGCATTCACTTCAAAGAAATATATCTAGAGCGCAAAATAAATGTGGTGACGTTTTTCCGAAATCTACACATTGGAACTCTTCTGTTTGGCAGTTTTTGACAAATATGGTAGGCAAGAATCCCACGTAGCTGTACAACGTTGCGTACACCACACCCAAATGTAGATATTCCCTTCCTATGTTATAATCTAACTAGGCAACAAGTTCAGCTAATATTAAAAAGTGAACGAGCATTTCCCTATTCGTGATAAAAGAACAAAAATCAAATTGGTAATCTAAACAAAGCTATTTTCGTAATAAGAACCATGACAAGAACATAACAAAACCAAAGACGGAAGAAAAAATTGACACGCAAGCAAAAGATGACTCTCCGCTTTAACAATCGCTGCAACGCGTCATTTTTCCCAATATACCGCTCCCAGCTCCCAGTATTGCTTGTATTCCTCGAAGTCAATTCAATTACAATGTCCATGAAATGTTAAACAAATTAAACCTTTGGCCGAACAGAAATGTTTTGTCTGCAATTTCGAATTCGAGAACAAAAAATCGCAACCATAACGAAACGAACCTTGACATTTCTAGTACGGTTGGAGAGTTTCCTTGGTGGACCGACATGTTTTGTCCATTTTCATTCTACTTCTCAATTAATTCGATTTAAATGAATATCCCCAAAGAATTCTTAGTTCTTTTGTATACATTTCAAATTAAATTACGAGAGAATTTTCACATTTTCATAGGGAAAACCACCATAAACCGGTGACACGTCACAAGCATCATTTGGAGACTTGTGACGAACCACCGTTTTATGTATACGGCCGGTAAGCCCGTTTCACTCGCACGCATAATCCTAAGCACATGTTGCTGACGGCAGTTGTCTCTTTTGTTTCAGACGTTTTTTTTTGCAAAGATTTTTTTTTTCTTTGGAGAGATTATTGACCGGATGGGAGATGCGAATTAAAATTTTATTTTGTGTTTTAAAATATACATATGATAAAAAACATTACTTACAAAATTCAACTAAAACGAACTCGTTGTCAGCGATGGCAGATTTAAAATTATCTTTGGTTAAAACTAAAACACCATCTTCCAGTTTGATTTCATCAGCGAAAACGCTTTGGGTGGCCGCGGCGGCAATCACAAATAACGCGCACAAAAATAACTTCATTTTTGTGTATATGGATTACTTAATTACTACCGTTGTACAAAAAAATAAAGGAAACTAATTTTACGGATGTTCCTCCCTCAACCGAGATGCTGACACGTTGAGAATTAAAAGGAAAATAATCGGAAAACTTGGTATGGAATTTCTTTTTGTGATTGAATTGAACTGAAAAGAGAATGCGTGTATGTGGCCAACTCTTTCTCGCCGTTGTATATTGGATTGCAGGTTGAAATCTATCGGCTGGGGAAGGAGTATGAAAGATGATGACGACAGTCGGAATGTGTGGCAACGAGACGGGATTTCTTTTTCTTATACAATGTGTTTGTTTTCAGCGAAAATGAACGAACAACAAGCGAACACGTAGACGATTTTGTTGTCTAGTGTTGTCGCATTATCGAAATGTAGTGTGAGCGAGAGCAGTGTACAAGTGGATTTGAAGTTGGTAATGAAACGAACATTTATTGAAAATGGTTTTCTTAGTGGTGTTGCCATTATGAATGACTCAAATTCTAATTACATACCTACATAATCTGCTTTGGTTCTTATTGCCTATTGTTTTTTGGTTACATTTTTGGTCTGAATTTAGTGAAAATTTTACAAAAATTATAAATCATACCTAACTAAAATGCTGTTCATGTTGACACTTTTGTATATTTTTTGTTAGATTTACATAACTTTTGTCTTGCAGATCCAGATGTCAAACACTATAGGTAGGTATTGTTCTCAAACTTTAAATCGAAGCCAACACACTTGATCATTTTTTTTTTTGCTCTATTCCACTAGGTACTTGCTTTATTTCCTTTTTGGTAGTTCAAAATCTCACATAAATCGGCCTTAATGGATAATAATTTATTCAAATACACTTTCTTCAATTTTGCATGGAATGGAAAAGTTACACTTAAAAAGAAGTCGTAGTCTGCGCGTCCGTATTTTATATCCCTGGTTGTTGACCGTCCATACAATCTAAGATGAGTACCTATGTAGGTATTTAGTTTCTATTTGATAGTGGATGGAAAAAACACTCAAATGAATAGATATTGTTGCCAGCAGCAGGCAGCGTTTCACTGACTTGATCAGCATAATACATAACCAAGTTTGTCCTAATATGTTTCAAATATATGTAAAACATCTCCGGAAGATAGTTTCACTTACCAAATAAATCATATTATTCGCATTTAAAAATATAGGTATATAACAACTAACGAATAGCATTTCATTATGTTAAAAGGTGATATTCCCAAACTCTATCACATTCCGCCATGGTTGGCCGCCAAAAAAACGAATCTCGATTTTTAAGCGAGATTTGCACCCACTTACACTAACACCAAGACATTTGTTAGTGTTGACAACTGCAATAGATATTAACATAAATTGAATGGATTTTTATAAACACAAATTACAATTCATGTTTTATGTTCCACGAAAAATCTGAGACCTGATAGCAAAATCGGACAATCCCGATGGAAGACGACATAATTCACATTTCACCGATAGATAAACAAAATGGCGGGTCCAGCGGCAATCGCTAAAATAAAACCAAAGGTTTGATAAAGGAGACCTGTGTGTGAAGAGGACTTTTAATACAACTATAGGCCTGTTTTTTTGAGCTTCGATCTCAGCAAAGCAAAGTAAAGCAGGATTTTCAGCACGGAATTACAATAATACTTGACAATTCGAGACTCACAGAGGTGGTTGTAATCGCGTGTTAAAAAACGTATACTTTAATTTGCTTTGCTGAGATCGAAGTTAAAAAAAACACGGCTTATATCTAACGCAAAACGTTTTAAATAGCTAGGTATATCCAATTGACAAATTAGACAGAGTAGGGCGGCATCTACGATGCCATTGATGCATCACGAATGCAGGTTAGGCCTCAAATTTCAAACAATTATAGTCCATTCGATTTCGAGTGACTCTTCTGCTTTATCATTACTTCACCGAAATAAAGCCAAACAAAATCGCACCCACTGAGTTGCCAGGAACAACTATACATCCGTATTTCCCAGCCCCGCCCATTGCCATCCCAACCATCAGGCCAATTAACACTGGTGCTAACTACCCGTTTGATCGATAAATACGTCTGTATTTATATTTTGACACGTCACCTTTATTTGTCAAACGTTTTCCTGTTTCCGTTCTATATTTAGCATAAAAATGCCGTGCAGCTCAGCCGCGAACGTAAGAAAATCCATTGAAATTGTTTTGGAAAGGCCTCGCGCAAAGAGCGCTATAGTCCCCAAGTCGGATAAGAGAAAAGCTCGAGATCCGCCGACATCTTCTGGAGGACACGCATCTGTAGGACGTAGCTCGGCCGAGACACGTCTTCTTCAAAACTACAAACCAGCCACATTGCCAAAGAGAGAACTGAAACGACTACAGAATGCAGCTAAAATCATTAGCACAGATGACAGGATAGAAGCTCAGCTGCAGCGAGAAGAGGACATCAGGCGCATCGAACAGGAGGCCGAACAACAGAAGCAGACGTTCAAGCAAATAGACGAGGCCAGGCTACAAGCACGTGGCGAAAAAGAAAAAGTCGACATCTTTGGCGAGGACAGGATTAAGGTATTGGAACACTCCTTTATAGCTAGACACGAACAGGAGGAGGAGGTGAAACGCGTGAATCGAATTATGTTGAATGCAAAATGTCACGCGATTCGTGATGCTCAGATTCAGGAGAAAATAGAACTAGCCCGAGAGCTAAAGCAAGAGGAAAGCCGCTTGGAGAAGATGATGATTGACCGCGCAAAGGCTTCACTCAGCATCGAGGATGAGAATGTTCGACGCGAACAGCAGAAAAAACAAAAATACGCTGCCGAAATAAAGCATCAGTTGGTGGAGCGCGAAAATCAGCGGTTCCTTGAAGCCGAACGTATCGAAGAAGAAGCCAAGTTTCTGTCGCAGGCGAATGAAGCCCTTAAACGCGACGAAGAGCGACGCACACGATTGACACGAGAACGGCGTGACCAGCTACGCTCGGAACTTAACCGCATCTCTGAGATGTCGAACTTGTTCAAGAAGATGCTTTTCGAACAAGAACGCGAGGCCGAAATGCGCATCCACGCATATATGAAGGCCAAGGAGCAGCGGGAACGCACTCTGGCCATAGAAAAAAAACTCGCCAAGCAGACATTCGAGAGGAAACAACAACTTCTGTTCGATTTACAGCAAAAAGTTCTCGAATCGAAGTCCAAACGAGAGGAAATGGCTCTTACCCGGCAACAGGAGAACATCGAACGCGAGTACCGTCGCAAGGAAAAGGAGGCAGTCATCCGTAAGAAAGAACTAGAGAAGGCACTACACGAAGCTCGTTTGCAGCAACTTCACGATGCCAAGCTGCGTGAGGCCTTACAAATTGCTCGCAACGAAGATGACTTCCACAAGATTGTGGACAATTTGAAGCGCGAAGAAGCCAAACAGGCCAAAATTCAGGAGGAACGTCTCAAGAATCGGGATCGTTATAGGGATGAGATTATTCGCCAGATGAACGATAAAGAGAACGAAAGACGCAGAATATACCAACGCGACCTAGATGAGGCATTTGAGTGGAAAGAACGGGAGAAAAAACGCGAAAAGAACATCAAGTCGGTGATTCAATCCAAACTGTCTTTGATGCGAGAAGCTAATTTGCCCGATAAGTACATCAAGGACGTGGAGAAGCAGCTGCTAAAGATTTCCGATCAGAAATAGGCGGAGATTTTGGAAGTTATATCAAGCAAATTTTCTAAAATTTATTTTGTCCAAATATATAACTAATGCTTGCAATGGTAGTGAAATTTGTTTGATTTTGTATGCTTTTAGTCGTATTTTGTTTTCATCTAAGCGTTTGTAGTGATAAAAATCCCCCAAAAATTATGTTCACGCTTGATCTAATTGCTGGACAGTTATAAGGAAATAAAGTGAAAGACCCGGAGAAATGCATATCAAGATTTTTTATTCAGCCAGACGTTTAGGACTTGGGGTGAAGCCCAAAAGCCTGCGTTCTGTAAAAACTACTCGTGAGAGCACAATTTTCATCGAATCAGAATGACTCAAAATCCGCTCAGATCAAAACCCATTCTCAGTCTCAACCAGTGTTATTAGCATTTATTAGTATTTAACCCACGGAAAGGCTTTTCGGACATCGGAATTCTCACAAAAAGGAATAAATCCCACTATATAATAACACTACTCTCAACTCTCAATTTGAAATTCAGTGGCTCACAGCGTTACCACTTGTACTACATATGTAGTACTGTGCTACATATTTGTTGGATTTTTCAACGCCGTACTACATACTACATCGTTACCCTAATGTACTACATTTCTTAAGATCCGTCTAACCATTTTACTTTTTTACGAACAACAGTTCGAATTTTGCCCCTTTTGCTTTTATAACTAAATAAATAGATTTAAAAACTTGGCATAGTGCAAATCTTCAACTCGCACACAAAGATATCGCAAGGAATGGGAAAACCAATTTTCGTGGGTCGAATGTAGGTCTGGCAAACGCTTTTGTCGCGCTTGTCAGAAGTCATTTGTTTGCAATATGACTTTGCTTGTCAGACAAGGTACTAAATTTTTTTTGAAAATGCTACATTTTGTTGGCTAACGTACTACATTTGCTAAAGATTTTAGTGGCAACGCTGGTGGCTCACGTCTCAGGTCTCACGCTCAGTGCCAGTTTGGTTGAGTGCTTGGCGAATCGTTAAACAATCAGTCGAGCTCAGCTGGCGGTAGAAACCATACGCGTATCTGTATCGATGTACGTTACTCAATCGATTTGAGATTATTTACTTCTCTCGCGAAATTCTTCTTAACCTGCTGTGTGCCTACTAAAAACTGATGCATTCTACAGGTACATTCAAGATGAGCCTCTCGTTCTACTTGTGTCTATTTATAAATCTCATTGCGAGTGCATTGACTTACTCTATACCGGATCCCAAGGTGGAACTTCTTAGTCCCAAAGGAGTACGACTCTCAATCCCACGTAAGTTTAAATGACAAAGAACTGGACAGTATATAGTTTTCTTTTTAATAACTACGTCTTATGTTCAAAAAGAAACACGCTGCTGATAACTATAGTTATTTTTATTGCAAATTCCGTTAATCCAAAAATTGTTGCTTCCTGGGTGGAATGAATCGATTCGGTGAAGTAAGTACCTGCTAAAATTACGCTACTTCTTTCATTTGTTTATTGGGCTCAAGTTCACATAAACCAACGTACCTATACATATACCTACTTATATACGAATGGTATAATAGATTGTGTCGCGATTTGGATTCTGTGAGGTTATCTATTAGTGCAAGTGATAGTCTAGAATAAATAAAATTCAAAATGACTTATAATGATTGAGTGGATCAATTCTGCATGTTTATTTTGAGTTTTATGGATTCTTGCGAATCTGGTTTTCACAAAGTGTTAATTAAATAGGTACAGTTTGACAGTGAATCCCCATAAAGCAAATGTGGATATAAAAGCTCTTGGTCTGTCGTGGTTTTGTTTGGGGGTTTTCCCAACCTTTTTTTTACATTGATGAATAGGTACAAACATTTTGTAGTTTATAAACAAAAGGTGTAGCAACCCGGAGTTAGGTTATGTTTGGGTTTTGTGAATTACCGGTTATAGTTTAGTTCCATATTATCATTGTTCTACTCAAAAAGTCTATGTATTTATTAAAAAGCTTTTCACCTTCACCTTCATTCCACCATTTCTACAAAAAAAATTAACCCATACCAAGCACTTCACGAACGATGGGAGGATTAAAGTAATGGGAGTGCCACTCTTCATATGCAAAAAGCAGTGAAACTATAGCTATAGAGATTGCTCCCATTTGAAGTACTAATAAGAGCCCTGGTTAAAACACAACTAATATGTAAACGAATTTTATATTTCTAAGGTAGGTGCAGTGGGTCAGTTGGTAGCGTGCTGGACCCTGGACTACTGAGCGAGTGGTTCAAGCCCCGGAAAAACCCAAATTATATCTAAAGTTTTTTTCCACTGATGCGCCACCTCTTGCGAACGTCTGACAACCATTCAAAAGTAAACTAATAAGCGAGCTTCTTATGTCGTTCTCGATTTGACAAAAAGGTCCATTTTTTTTTGATCGAGATTGCTTTTCATGCTCGATTTGCCAAAAAAAATCAATCTTTTTTTTGATCTGAGGCACTTTTGAGAAATCTCGATTTTTTCTTAGATTTACACATAATTCATAATTTAATTCTGTATTAGTGTATCAGCTGGCGGCTACGAATTATTTATCGTTGAAAGGATTGCTTTTTTAACTGAATCATTAATTTTTCGCGTATGGAAACGATTTTTCATATAAAATAATTTCAAAATGCGTTATTAAATGTGCGAAAATCAATTGAAATGGACTTCCAGTGCAAGTAAAAAAAAATGGTTTGCGGCCAACTCAATACAAACTGGAACTACTAAAATTCGAATTTAATGTTCGATTTGGCAGTAGAAATCTAAAATCTCAGATCAAAATCTGAAAAGCCAATCGAAAACGACATTAATTAGCCGTTCGGAGTTCGGACTCGCCAGTGCTGCCAGAAATTTGAAAAGGATAATTCTAGACTGCAAAATATTCTATAGAATTTGTGAAAGCAAAACAAAACAAAATGTGTTTTCATCAGCTTTCTTTTTTAAAAAGAAATACAAGTTTGTCTTTTATACTGCGCATTCATTTAAAAATACCTAGGACTTTTCTTGCCTATCTGTATGATATGAAATAAAACTCTCTCTTTAGTAAGAAATTCCGTGCGTGAAAATAACTTAGAAAATAAGAACGGATTAAAAACATGTTTTTGAAACAATGAATTTCATTTTTATTACAACAACTACGCTCTACTTGAAACTTCGAGACTCATATGTAGTTGTTGTAATCGCGTGCTGAGAATCCTACTTTACTTTGCTTTGCTGAGACCGAAGCTCAAAAAAACGCGCCTAAAAAAGCATGTATAAGTCTTTAGAAAAAAACAAAACAAACAAATATCAGCAGTACATTTTTTTAAATATTTACGATACATACATATTGCATATTTTTAACGTATGAGGTACATCGTAAGATAGAAATCCTTCGCCGTAGGTATATCTGTATATCAATGTGTCTACTTATCTCCACGTACACAAACACAATAAACTGGATTCAACGCACTCACACTTTACCCGTTTACATTTCACATTCCATCAGAATCTGATGCGTGGGACTCTTGTATATGCATCAGTTTAATGTACACGAATAAACAATAGGCGTGTTTTTTTGAGGTTCGATCTCAGCAAAGCAAAGTAAAGTAGGATTTTCAGCATGCGATTACAACAACTACAACTGAGTCTCGAAGTGTCAAGTAGAACGTAGTTGTTGTAATTGCATGATGAAAATCCTACTTTACTTTGCTTTGCTGAGATCGAAGCTCAAAAAAACACGGCTAATATTCCAGCAAAAAAGAGCAAAAATCAAAATGTACAAAAAGTACCGTTTGATATTTTTCTTTTACAAAAAAAAAATTCTGTCAAGTATTCGAAAATGCTAGAACGGCATTACTGCTCGCCACAAAATTGTAGGTCCCTTCCATTCGTCCCGAAAATAACAAAAAAATATAATGCTTGTGCGAGAGGCTAGGGTACATGAACCTGTTGTTACAATTGTTACAATTTTTTCTATAGCAAGTGTGCTGACAATTTACAAAGGCGTGTTTTATTCAACATTTAGGTATCTCACCAAAGCAAAGCAAAATAGTATGCTTGACACATCGGAGACCTTCTAGTCAACAACTGCTGAGCGGTAGTTTAACTATTCTGTGATGGGACTTAGTACATAGTAGCTTTTACTTTTTCCTTTTAATAAAATCTTTTATAGCACCAACTAGTTATTTATTAGCGAAAACATAGAAAATCATCGGCAACTGAGATTCTGTTGTCATATTATTAGTTGTTCGCCTGCGCTCTATCTCTGAGCTCTGAAGGTTGTTTAGCTATTCGCTCGTTGCTTTAATGTCAAATAGCTATCAAACATTTTTGTTTTTTTAAAAGATGGTATGTGCTTATTTGTTTGAAATCAGTGTTTTGACCTAGTTGGCCGCTGTTTTGTTTTTTTAATAATAGCGCTGCTGGTATTTATCCAAAGTGGCAATGACTTGAGAGAATAAGCTTATCTTAAAACCTTTTTTAAGATGTGTCCGCTGTTAAGAAATTGAAAATTGCTTTCAGCGGCACTCACTCTTAGCGAGCGGGATTTGGTAGATCGATGAGTCAAACAAAAAGCCGTGATAGGAACACAACAAAATATACCAGTTGTTTACAAACATGACTGGGGCAGTTTTGTTGTGCGTCTAAGCTTTGCTTTGCTTTACCTGGTTGATATTGACATAACAAAACGCGCCTAAAACAGACTAAATATGTATAAATAAATCTAAATATGTTGAGCCGTTCTCGTTCAGTTGTTCAGTCCACTACATTCCGATTATTCCTCCGATTTGAGTTTAAATTTGGAGCTATTGCAATTTCAGATTTCATCCAATAAAAAGGAGCAAATAGAAGGGCTTAAGCCAGGTAGGTAGGTATACGGGGTGCCGTATATTTTAATAAATAAAAAAAGTTTAGCTTTGGTTAAATCTATAGAGAATATAATAAAATTGTTTCCTGTTTGTATTTCCATTTAGATTTGTTATCCAATCGCGCTATAACAACTCTCCCAATCCATTTCGTATTTCTAAGACATAGTACAGGACTTAAGTGACGTTTTCAGATGTTATACGAATTGGTTGAAAGAGGCCATGGGTTGAATTGCCGCATTCGTGAACGAGTACTACGTGATTGTATTTGTTATTGTTTTGCTTGTCAAATCCATAAAATTCAAATTCAAATGATCGTTTTAATTAAACTAAAATTCGTCCAGTGGTAGAAATTCTACCATTATAGTGACCTGGATTATGCAAAACATATTGGAAAACAAAATACGCACGGCATTGCATCTCTGCACAATCTTCCCAACAAAAAAAAAAACAATCGAATATGTTGGGCAGTGAAAGTGGTCCTTAACAATTTGCCTTCGACTATTTACATAAAGGGTCTTTCATTAGCAACTTGACAACTTCAAAACTTTCAGCGTGGACGCACCCTTAAACCGATTACCGAACTGTCAACATCAAAATAATCAGTAAAATCAACATTTTGATCATGGTGTAGTTCACGAAAGAACAACGGTGCCACGGTGCCACGTATCAACCGCTGCCGCTGCATACATTCCCGTGGTGGACATATGAACGAAGTCGAATTCCATTAATAAATGTTTTGATAGGTATTCAAACCCATAAAATTTGTTTTGAGATATCTCAAGTAGTTTATTTAAAAATAAAGCGCACGACTGATCGAACGAAACTTTCTCGTTCATCAAAAGTTTGGTTGGTTGTTTTCGTATTTTATTAAGTATAGGTAGGTAAAGATCTGAGAACCGATGCTAGATAAAAGAAACGGTGAATAGAATATAGGAAGTGTTAAAGGCGTCTACAGTACTATTTTATAAGCTTTTACACTTTACAAGATTTTTGAGTACAAGGCAAAGTGTGGCAGTAGTTTCTGTTTTCTGATCTGCTAATGCATATTTTTATTTTTGACTGGAATATATTAGTAGCCCTGGTTTAAGGTGTCTATGATTGAAAGTACGGTTCGTGTTAGACTGATATCTTAACATAGATATAATGTAAGTGTTCAGAGATTTGTTTTTGAGTTTGCATTAGCAGTAGTTATAAGCCGAACATGCCGATGGACGTGTGTGGGGGGTGCAAATGAAGTAGGAGTTTCTGATTGTGTACGGTAGTGGTTGCAATTATTTTAAGGTGCATATTCAACAAGGTTAAAAAAAATATTAATATTAGCTAAAATGAAATTTTGCGTAGCTGTTATTGCATTTTTATCGGAAGTGGGGAAGACAAAACAGTACCAAATATTGCAATGTTTAGTTTGAAAAATACTATTGCTTAACTATTTTATTTGAAAACCAAATACAAGTTATTGTTCGGGATGTAAGCATTGCTTGGTTTTTAAAGTTTCATCCAAATCAAGAATTCGAGACATCAGCAGTTTTTAAAATTAGCGTTTTCGATAATTCGAATTGAAAATTAAGGACGCAATAATCAACATCAATTTTACTCTAAGTTTGCATTTTATCCAAATTATTATTGCCGTGAAAACGAACTAAAGAAAACTAAATATTTAAAAAAATACTTTTTTCAAAAATCCATTTTACGATAATACAGAGGAAAAAGTTCGAGTTTGCCATTAAGTTAGAAATGACCATATTACTTACCTCAGAAATTAATTTTTGCTACAATCGTATGAACCGTTTTCGAGATATGTCCAAATTTCAGTTTTTCGCTAAAAAATCGAATAACGGTAGGTAGAGTAAGTGCTGCAAATATGGCCCACCACAATATTTCACAACAGGAAAAGCATACTCATACCACTATGCATTCATTTCATTCATTTTCGAACCGGTTGGTAGTCATTGAAACGTGTTCAGTCTGGCTCAACAGATGTGTGCAGTAAAGCACGTGGCAGATTTTTCGTTATTAGGCGTTTTTTATTATGCTTAAATGATCTATATAGATCATTGATTTCCACGGTTTACAACAACAGTACGTGATCCAACTGTTGTTGTAAACCATGGAAATCCATGATCTATATAGATCATTTGAGCATAATAAAAAAGGCCTATTATATTACAATTTTTGGGTAAGTTTTGCTAAGTGTTTTTATAAAATTTTGTGAAAATAGTTTAAAGTTTTAATAACATTGTATAGTGTGTAACGTTAAAAATTTATTTTAGAATTCCACCCACCAGCTAGATAGAAGGTATCCTGAAGCGTTGTACAAATTTTCAACCAGGACCCGAGTTATCCGTGCCATCTTGGCACGTCAAGAGGAAATAAAAATCTAAAAAACCCGAGATCGGATTCATTTTGTTACCAGCTATCTACTGGGTGGTGAACCATATACATATACCAGGTATTTCTATATGGGCCGTGAGTAACACAAGCGAAAGATGACAAACACGGCTGTCTAATAAAAACCTCCTACTCTTCATGACCCCTATGACCTCCGCACTACAGGACCTGCGAGAGGGCAGTCCGGGCCACTAAGTAGGAGGGTGTTCGAGCGAAAAGCAGCGCAGGCATGCTAGTCGGGCTCCGTCCTAAGCTCGTCGGAATGGGGGGTTCTTGCCGCCTACACGCGAACGTTGTTACATTGTTTACATGCCTGTCTCCGGTTGGTGTTCGAGAATTTCTGTTTACTAAAGAGTGGCTCGAAATGTCGGTTTATGAATTTCGTTACGGTCGCGGGATTATATCCTCTCGAAATACCAGTCTGAATCTAACCCACAGAAACTACAAAAGGTATAACGGATCTCTCAATCTTCGCTGGCTCTCTCTTACTGCGTTCCAGAGGGAGGGGGCTAGTTGGGGAGGCTCCCTCGGAAGATAACCCACCCCTATGGTGTCTGGGTAGAGAAGCCCAGACAACCACCTTGGTGACTACGGTCTTCCAAAATATCATGTTGATAGTCACCCCTATTGTATACAATGGGATTCGATTCCCTTTTACACCCTCTCAATCACCATCCTGCGTCTGCCGACGTCATCCACACTTCCAAAATAAATAAATACTTAACCGCGCATCCTGTTTCGCATGGAGATCAGGTAAGGTATACTACCATCGGCCAGCTTATGCCGGATACCTATTTCTGCTATCCTAAAGAAATGTCCGATCGAAATAAGAAGCCAACCAGGTATTCATTTGTATCGGGATTCCCAAAAAGCGATTGGGATAATTTAATTCACAAAGAAAAATATAAAGAATATTACGATAATCTCAGGTTCTTACTACTAAGGGTGGCAACCTAGTACCTAATACAACTCCCGTAGATAAACTACACAAATACAGGAGAACATGAGCTCGGGAGTGGTATAAACGATTCCTTAGGGGAAACTTCAAGGCTTACAGCTAGATCAACACATTGAATTTAATCCTAGGTGAAACTATGGAATTCAACAAATGGAAAGAAAAATTACGAAATTAGAGTAAAATATATATATAATTATAATATCTCCTCTGCCTCGTTGTCGGATCAGTCCGTGGTCTATCGAGATATTCGAAGCGTAGTGAACATAAGGGATGATCACCAGGTAAACAGTATCGCGGAACTAATATACGTAATACCGATCACTTCGTAACCACGAGTGTATTAATATAGTTAATAAGGGCATGTATATACATATATATAATATTCAAAAGATAAGGCGCCAAGTGCGTTTATGACTTACCACGTCTTAAATGCGGGATTAAACCCTTACCCGAATTCCTCTGCAGGGGTAGATGCTGTGCACAACGTCGTCCTGAGGTGTTAGATGAGGGCTACGCGGAGCTAAAGCTAGAGGGGGACGCTTGAAGAATAAAAGTTATCCAAATGGTATATATATATATATATATTAAAAATTACCCCGGTACGAATGGGTTCTCTACCGAAAAGTAGGTGGAGATACGACGCGTCCGTAATTAATTTATAGACCGCGGAGATATGACTGAGGGGGGGGGGGAATATTACTCAAGGGTAATGATTTTTATTTTATATCAAAAAAAAATTAATACTATTAACAAAGAAGAAGAAAAAAAAAGAGAAAAAAAAAAAAAAAAAAAAAATAAAAACAAATCGTTTAAAAACTATAATTATAATGAAAAATACAAGAAGAGCAAAACTAATCCTATGGTTGAGTGGAGTAGCCGGGGGGGAGGAACAGCAAGTAAAGATGATGAACGCCGCATGGTCGGTCCTGGCATCGCGTGGTGTCCGGATCATGCCACGTACACGTGGCCACGTTTTACTATTCCCTCTGTGTTGGGGTAGCACTGGATGGGGGGGGGGCCTTTAACGGTCTCTGAATGTTGGTGCACACAATAGTTACTGTTACCGGCGGTGGTATACCGCAAACCGGGGGGGGGTGCAGGCTGGGGGGGGGAATTTTACCCTTCGGGCCTGGTGCTCAAAGCACGTGTTAGACACATTCCCTGTGGGGGTGCAGGGGTTACGGATCGGTGCCTACGATGACACTGATAGTTGGTATGGTGTCAACAGGCGAATTTATAGAACGCACTAAATATCTCTGGGTTCAGTTTTGGGGCAAGATCCTTTCACTTCTCAAGGTGCCGATACAATTGCATGCGGGGGGGATGGGAGGAACACAAAACTAAATGTCACTGGGTGGATCCACAAGACGAGATGCCACGTGAGATGTTACTCCGTGGTGTAAAAATCACTTAAGTTTTTGCAGACCGTTATTGGAGTGCCTTTTTACACGAGATATATATGGTTTGTTTTATTTTTCGTCAAACTTTTGCGCGACACAAATCGACCCCACGACACTGGAGATATATCTGTGATCAACCCCATTTAATTACGAGTTTTTTTTTTTTTTTTTTTTTATTTTTGTTATATCGCCAAACGAAGACGAGCACATTTACTAAGTTTTATTTTATTTCTGAACATAATTGTCCACCGCACTACCGCACACCCAAGACGACCAACCGCGCTTGCCCACCGCCCAAAATCAACTCTCTGCTCTCTAACGAGCTGAAGCAAAACTTGCGAATATGCAAAAACATGCAAAAACAAGCACAAGTGACGCGCCAAAGAAATGGAACATACCAGAACAAGGTACCGTAGATGTACGTCTATATGACCTCACGCGACACTCTATACAAAAAAAATCCAACAAGAACACTGTACGGTGAAATATGGTGATTCTGCTTCTCAGCCACACAAGAAAGTCCCACTCCATGCGACAAACCAGTTTCCCTACCCCCTTGCCTCTTTCAGAATCGATGATGGTTACCCACAGCCAATGAGCATTTACGACGCAGATTAGTTGTAGGTATACCAACGACGCCAACCGCTTTGTTCACGGTGGATTGCCTTTGAGGTTTGGGGCGAAACTACAGCATTTACCCAATCTTCACACCCTTCTACCACTTTGTAATGATTATAGCACATCTGGCGATCGGTGGTGAACTTGGTAGTGGAGACACCTACCCTTGTTTCCTGGTTCCGAGTAATAGGTGCACCATCGGATATCATTTTATATCCGCAAACAGGTTTCGGAGAACATTATGAAGTCATTGGTGAAACCGTCAGTATTATCTTTGGAATACAAAGGTATTATGCGAATTTGGGTTTGGCAAGATTTGAAAAGAAATAACGATAACCGCCGTTTCCCACAAAACTTATTACTTTTGCGCTTGCGAAAGGGCACAAGGGATAAGAGAAGAAACGGCTGAAGTATCGCCTTCCCGGTAGTCTCATGCTCTACCGACTGAGCTGGGCGGACACTTGCGTGCATTACGCCGGAACTACGTTCTGAGATCTTTTGAATGAACTACTCCCACATCCTTTCCGTGCATATCGTGTAACTCATATAGGTTGTTACCAACAACTTTGTGGACTTGCATTTTCAGAAACTTAGGGCATAGCTTTGCATTCACCCGTTTCGACGCGTCGCTGAGAACGAAATTACGCTTGTATACTAGGTCCCCGACGCGGAACTTTCGGCTGGAGCTACGCAGGTTATAAACCTTTTCATATTTATCGTGAGCTGCGGCTAAGGCCTCTTTCAAATTAGAGTGTAAGATATTCAGCTTATCTTTCCTAGCTAACACCTGCAGATCAGAGTGGTTTAAACCGTCGAGACGTCGAAGCAAATCATAAGTAGAGCCGTGTTCTATCATAGGGTGCCCAAAGAGAGCTTCGTAAGGGGAGACTCCAATGGCGGCGTGCACAGCCGAGCGCAGCGCGCAGCCAATAGCAGGCAGCTGCTCGTCCCATTTGGTATGGTCCGTGGAGAGATACGATCTAATTGCGGCTAGGAGGGACCGATTGACCCTCTCACTGGCATTAGCTTGCGGAGCGTGCGAAGCGGTTCTGATGTGGCGAATTCCAAAGCTGGACAAGAATTTTTCGAACTCTTGACTGGTGAACTGTTTTCCGTTGTCGGAAAGTACGGATTCAGGCACGCCGAAGAGACAAAAGATATGATCACGCATAAACTTGACGGTGTTATCCGTGGTCGCTCTCTTGAGGGGCTGCAAGAGCACGAACTTCGTTAGCTGATCCAGTACGATGAGTATATGAGTATTGCCAGCCTTGGAACGCGGGTAGGGCCCTAGGAAGTCGATAAAAATGTGCTGGAATGGACGTTCCACCACGAAGGCCTTTCCCATCGGAGCTCGTAGGACGGTGTTAGGGGCCTTGGATGATTTACATTCTTCGCAAAGGTTTATAAATGCTCTTACTTGCGAGGCCATATTTGGCCAATAATAGCTCTCACGTAGACGGTGCAAAGTTTTGGTTATTCCGCCATGCGAGGCTCGCGGGGGGCAATGGGCTAGGGTAATTAATCGTTCCGTTATCTGTGAGGGGATCCACAGTTTCCAAGTCCTGTCCTCTGGTAGGAGTTGCCCGAAAACGGGCCTGACCTTCTTGTAAACTAAATCGTTGGAGATGGTGAGGTCAGGCAGTTGAGCGCGGTTTCTCTGAACAGTGTCCAACAGGTCGCGATATTCCTTCGAACGAAAACTAGGGTCAGAGAGTTCCACATGTAGCACGCCTGGGGACGGAGCTAAAGGCTTGGACTGGGTCGTATCAACCGCATCCACTCCGTGGATTCGAGAAAGCGCATCGGGAACCACGTTCAAAGAACCTTTCCGATGTTCGATTTCAAAGACGAAGCCTTGCAACTTAAGGCTCCATCGAGCTAACCGGCCATCCAACTCTTTCTGGTTCCTGAGCCAACGCAGGCTCGCGTGGTCAGTGATAACTTTGAAGCTATGCCCTTCCACATAGGCGCGGAACTTCTGCACTCCCATCACGGCGGCAAGGCATTCGCGTTCCGTGACGCTATAGTTTCGTTGTGCAGCATTTAACTTATGCGAATAATAGAATATAGGGCGTTCGGAACCGCTATCATCAAGCTGACACAGGACGCAGCCAATGCCAGTGGCAGAGGCATCGCAGACTATGATGAATTCTTTATTATAATCTGGGTTTACTAAAACGGGGGCGGTGGTTAGCAGGGTCTTCAGTTGGTTGAACGAGGCGAGAGCTTCAGGGCAAAAATGAAATTTTACTCCTTTTTTGAGGGTGTTCGTGAGAGGGGTAGCTACCGCTGCGAAATCCTTCACAAACCTACGGTACCAGCCGGCCATCCCGAGGAATCGACGGACTTGGCGAGGCGAGCTTGGTACGGGGTAGTCGAGGATCGCTGAAACCTTCTCGGGGTCAGTCTTCAGACAGCCTTCTCCTACCACATAACCTAGATACTTCAGCTCCCGGAAACAAAAATGGGACTTTTCCATATTGATCGTCAACCCAGCCTCTCTCAATTTCCTAGCTACAACTGTCAACAACTTCAGATGTTCCTCAAAGGTTCTCGAAACTATTAGCAAGTCATCGAGGTAGACAAACACATTTTCTCTCATTTCGTGAGGTACCACTTTGTCCATCAATCTGCACATACGCTGGGGAGCGTTGCAGAGGCCAAAGGGCATTACTTTGAAATGATAAAGTGGACGACCGGGGACGGTGAAGGCGGTTTTCTCCCTTGACCTTTGCTCCAGCGGTATCTGCCAAAAGGCGTCCTTCAAATCCACACTCGAAATATAGTGTGTATCTGAAAGGCGCCCCAGCAGTCCCTCAATGTGCGGGAGCGGATAGGCATCCTTTTTAGTGACTTGGTTCACCTTCCGAAAGTCCAAGCACAAGCGGTTCTTACCAGGCTTTCGTATAAGTACGACTGGGGAACTCCAAGCGCTTGAACTCTCTTCAATGATCCCCAACTCCAGCATGCGATCCAACTCCTCGTACAATAGGGTTTGTACCGCCGGAGAGACGGGATAATGCCGTTGTTTGACGGGTTCAACGTCTCCGGTGTCAATTACGTGTTCCTCTAAGCTTGTCTGTCCTAAGCCAATAGTGGCGAAGGACGGGAACAAACTCATGGTGTGTCTTAATCTTCTCGCTTCCTCACTAGATAGTTCGCAGAACAGGTCGTTCGTTCGCTGGTCAGATGGCAAGGTCAGCTCAGAAATCAAATGGGGAGCAAGCTGGAATTCATGCCAAAAATCCACCCCTAAATATAGGGCTTGCTTTAGAGACGGTACCAGCAAAAGGGTTACTGGTTTAACACGGCCCTTGTAACCAATGTCCAGGGTGACCTGACCTGTGACGGACTGATGATGCCCATCAGCAGTCTTTACTAACGAACGAATTGGTTTAACGGGCAAGCGTTTTTTCTGAAGGAGCCGACATCCCTCTTCGCCTAGGCAGCTCATGGCCGCCCCACTGTCTAACAATCCTAACATATTTTGTCCCATGATATTCACCGACGCATAAGGGCGTGGATCATAGTCTGGGCTACAGAGGGTGGTGGCGGCAATAGAACGGTAGATGTGCTTCTTTTTATTAAACTTTTCCCGTAGATGGAGTATTCGAGCCGACACAGGGGGAGGTGGGCCTTTGAAGATTCTTTCCCTCGTGGCATAATAGGTCTGAAACCGGTCACGCAAGGTTCTACCTGCGAGGTTATGGGCTTGTACGGGCGGAGGAGTAATTGGTACCTCTCGGTGGAGAATCGTGATCTTATTATCTGCCAAATCTGGTCGAAGGACTGTGGTGTCGCTGGGTGTAGGGCTAGAAATTAGTGAAGGGCCGGGTTTCTCTCCTGCGAACAAGTCACACCGGTGGACGACCTGTTCGCGCGCGGGTTTTCCGAGCAGTTTGAACATTTGGGGGTGGTGGTGTTTTCTTTCCCGCACTTATAACAGAATAAGTTCCTTTGGGGACTTTCACATTCATAGAACGTGTGGCCAACCCGCTTGCAGTTCCAGCAGGTGAGGGTATTAGAACTTCGGCGATTATCCACGCCTTCTACCTGAAAGCTTGCGCTGCTGCAGGAGGGTTCTTCTTCATTAACTACAAACTCGCTAACATGCCGCCTAAAACCAGAAGGTGGAATTGTACGAGTTAGTGGGGTCCTATGGTCGCTGAGATATTTCTCAATCGTGCGACACACGTATACTAATTCGGGTAGGCTACCAGGGTTGAAAGTTATGAGGAGCTCTCCCATACGCTTACAGACGTTTTGCTTGACTATTTCGATCAGCTCGCGATTCGGTTTGGGAATTCTCAACCGGGAGTTTAAGTGCAAAATTTCATTATAAAAATCGTCGAACGGTTCCGAGAGACCTTGACGTCTATCAGACATCTTCCGGAAGAGTTCGGAGTCGGTTTCGAGGCTTCGGAACTGCTCAATGAGGGCGTTTTTCAGAGTGGACCAGGAGACATGAGGGTTGGACTTCAGGTAAACCCAGAACCAATTTTCGGCTGGCCCCTCAACAAATTGATGGAAATTTAGAACAATATCTTCCCATGAGGCTCCATAGCCTTCCTTAACTCGCTGTAAACGGAATAAGAAATCGTCTACCGACATCCGACGGTTATCGAACTTGATACCCCACTTATGAAAATGATGGGCATTCGAGGCTGTCGAGAGAGGGGTTCTAGTCCTTCCCATGACTGATGGAGTTGCGGGCTGGTTTAGAGTCATGTTGCCTAACTGGGCGATAAAGTTGTCCACGTTGTCACTGCGGACATTGGGCGGAGGAACCGTCATGTCAGGCAAGCGAGACGGGATCTGAACAGATGGCACTGGCGGAGGAACAGAGACGTTTGCGGGAGCAGGAGTACGGTTAGGGGTTTGCGAGCGCAGCAGGTCTTGGAAGAGATTAGTTATTTCGGTTCTCGTCGATACCCTATTCTTCTCCAACTCCTCCCTGATCACGCGTAGATCGTCGGTACGACTGAGGCCTACCGTTGCCGTCACAACTTCTTGAACGTATTGGGCCAAATCGACTGCCTCCGGGTTTTCGGCATCCGACTCGACATCAGAGTCGGCTGGTATATTAGAAGGACCTTCCATGTTAGGCGGATCAACTTGGCTGGCATTCGCGAGGCGACTAAGGGCTTCACGGGACGTAGACGGAGCGGGGTTGAGACTGGATGTGCGGGCCTTTGAGCGAGATACTTTTGCGACCGGGCCTAACGATATTCGCGTGTCCTTAGATCTTTTATCCTTCTTGGGACGTAGGAGCCTATCAGACGGCGGACTAGGCTGCGACATCTCCAAATAAGTGAAAGATGCGATAACTGACCTAAGGGACGACCAATCTGGGCACGTGCTAACTGAACCGCTTGATATCTAACCACCACAACAACCAATTTAAAAAAAATAAAAATAAAAAAAACTAATACTAGACTCTTATCTAACTAACGGATTCGTAACCTAAAGTTATACTGGTAAATTAATTGGTAAGACTGAGACAAAAGATTTTCATACAAATTTCGGACGTGTGGACTTCGCTTACAGACTAAGGTGGGATGAGTCAGACACTCCAGAAGCAAGAGAGAGAGAGAGAGAGATGGAATGGGATTCCGTAAGATGGAACAAAGCTACCTTACGTGTTAAATATATATATAGCACATCTTGGCGCAACAGCAACAGACATCAGCGCGGACAGAATCCGATGCTGACCGGACGGAGCGCTAGGAAAGATTTTGGCAGGAGGTTGATATCTGCTATGAGTATGTTTAGTACGCACGAATGGTGCAAGGGTTGAAAGACAGTCGTGCTTAATTTTTTCGATCGGGTGGCAGCTACTTCAGCGTCCCTACAGATCGATACAATCAAAGAAGGTACGAGTGCTTCTGCTACAGACGTTAATCAGGAACAAAATCACTAATCTACCGGTCAGAGCTACCAAACCTTCTATGAGCTAAAGTCTTAAAGGCGCTTAGTAAATCTGCAGACAGTCGATCTACTTACCCTGTCCAAAGGGATGCATAGCTTCAGGCGCAGGTGTAAGGCTAAAGCGATCGAGGGGAGAACGGGTCCGTATATTCTTGCTGGCAGCAAAACGTAATTCTGGGCTACACGCCACGAAATTGAACGGACCGCCAATACAAGATACACTAAAGGAAGAAGCAGAGGGGAAGGGGATAGACCCTGGTGTAAATTCCCACAAAGGACAATTATATCCGAAACCACTTGAGAGCAAGCTCGATCAAAGGTAGCAAAAAAAAATTAAAAACCACGCAAAAATATGAGTTTGGGTAGGTCAGCTGATCCTGACCTATTCCAATATAATTTGGCATATCGAATTGGATATAGACTGAGAAAACTTGGTCGAGGTCTTGCGTCGAACGTCTCCGACATGGACCTAACGAGAATAACGAACTCAACGGGACATTTCGGGCCCCACGTTGGGCGCCATCCTGTAACGTTAAAAATTTATTTTAGAATTCCACCCACCAGCTAGATAGAAGGTATCCTGAAGCGTTGTACAAATTTTCAACCAGGACCCGAGTTATCCGTGCCATCTTGGCACGTCAAGAGGAAATAAAAATCTAAAAAACCCGAGATCGGATTCATTTTGTTACCAGCTATCTACTGGGTGGTGAACCATATACATATACCAGGTATTTCTATATGGGCCGTGAGTAACACAAGCGAAAGATGACAAACACGGCTGTCTAATAAAAACCTCCTACTCTTCATGACCCCTATGACCTCCGCACTACAGGACCTGCGAGAGGGCAGTCCGGGCCACTAAGTAGGAGGGTGTTCGAGCGAAAAGCAGCGCAGGCATGCTAGTCGGGCTCCGTCCTAAGCTCGTCGGAATGGGGGGTTCTTGCCGCCTACACGCGAACGTTGTTACATTGTTTACATGCCTGTCTCCGGTTGGTGTTCGAGAATTTCTGTTTACTAAAGAGTGGCTCGAAATGTCGGTTTATGAATTTCGTTACGGTCGCGGGATTATATCCTCTCGAAATACCAGTCTGAATCTAACCCACAGAAACTACAAAAGGTATAACGGATCTCTCAATCTTCGCTGGCTCTCTCTTACTGCGTTCCAGAGGGAGGGGGCTAGTTGGGGAGGCTCCCTCGGAAGATAACCCACCCCTATGGTGTCTGGGTAGAGAAGCCCAGACAACCACCTTGGTGACTACGGTCTTCCAAAATATCATGTTGATAGTCACCCCTATTGTATACAATGGGATTCGATTCCCTTTTACACCCTCTCAATCACCATCCTGCGTCTGCCGACGTCATCCACACTTCCAAAATAAATAAATACTTAACCGCGCATCCTGTTTCGCATGGAGATCAGGTAAGGTATACTACCATCGGCCAGCTTATGCCGGATACCTATTTCTGCTATCCTAAAGAAATGTCCGATCGAAATAAGAAGCCAACCAGGTATTCATTTGTATCGGGATTCCCAAAAAGCGATTGGGATAATTTAATTCACAAAGAAAAATATAAAGAATATTACGATAATCTCAGGTTCTTACTACTAAGGGTGGCAACCTAGTACCTAATACAACTCCCGTAGATAAACTACACAAATACAGGAGAACATGAGCTCGGGAGTGGTATAAACGATTCCTTAGGGGAAACTTCAAGGCTTACAGCTAGATCAACACATTGAATTTAATCCTAGGTGAAACTATGGAATTCAACAAATGGAAAGAAAAATTACGAAATTAGAGTAAAATATATATATAATTATAATATCTCCTCTGCCTCGTTGTCGGATCAGTCCGTGGTCTATCGAGATATTCGAAGCGTAGTGAACATAAGGGATGATCACCAGGTAAACAGTATCGCGGAACTAATATACGTAATACCGATCACTTCGTAACCACGAGTGTATTAATATAGTTAATAAGGGCATGTATATACATATATATAATATTCAAAAGATAAGGCGCCAAGTGCGTTTATGACTTACCACGTCTTAAATGCGGGATTAAACCCTTACCCGAATTCCTCTGCAGGGGTAGATGCTGTGCACAACGTCGTCCTGAGGTGTTAGATGAGGGCTACGCGGAGCTAAAGCTAGAGGGGGACGCTTGAAGAATAAAAGTTATCCAAATGGTATATATATATATATATATTAAAAATTACCCCGGTACGAATGGGTTCTCTACCGAAAAGTAGGTGGAGATACGACGCGTCCGTAATTAATTTATAGACCGCGGAGATATGACTGAGGGGGGGGGGGAATATTACTCAAGGGTAATGATTTTTATTTTATATCAAAAAAAAATTAATACTATTAACAAAGAAGAAGAAAAAAAAAGAGAAAAAAAAAAAAAAAAAATAAAAACAAATCGTTTAAAAACTATAATTATAATGAAAAATACAAGAAGAGCAAAACTAATCCTATGGTTGAGTGGAGTAGCCGGGGGGGAGGAACAGCAAGTAAAGATGATGAACGCCGCATGGTCGGTCCTGGCATCGCGTGGTGTCCGGATCATGCCACGTACACGTGGCCACGTTTTACTATTCCCTCTGTGTTGGGGTAGCACTGGATGGGGGGGGGGCCTTTAACGGTCTCTGAATGTTGGTGCACACAATAGTTACTGTTACCGGCGGTGGTATACCGCAAACCGGGGGGGGGGTGCAGGCTGGGGGGGGGAATTTTACCCTTCGGGCCTGGTGCTCAAAGCACGTGTTAGACACATTCCCTGTGGGGGTGCAGGGGTTACGGATCGGTGCCTACGATGACACTGATAGTTGGTATGGTGTCAACAGGCGAATTTATAGAACGCACTAAATATCTCTGGGTTCAGTTTTGGGGCAAGATCCTTTCACTTCTCAAGGTGCCGATACAATTGCATGCGGGGGGGATGGGAGGAACACAAAACTAAATGTCACTGGGTGGATCCACAAGACGAGATGCCACGTGAGATGTTACTCCGTGGTGTAAAAATCACTTAAGTTTTTGCAGACCGTTATTGGAGTGCCTTTTTACACGAGATATATATGGTTTGTTTTATTTTTCGTCAAACTTTTGCGCGACACAAATCGACCCCACGACACTGGAGATATATCTGTGATCAACCCCATTTAATTACGAGTTTTTTTTTTTTTTTTTTTTTATTTTTGTTATATCGCCAAACGAAGACGAGCACATTTACTAAGTTTTATTTTATTTCTGAACATAATTGTCCACCGCACTACCGCACACCCAAGACGACCAACCGCGCTTGCCCACCGCCCAAAATCAACTCTCTGCTCTCTAACGAGCTGAAGCAAAACTTGCGAATATGCAAAAACATGCAAAAACAAGCACAAGTGACGCGCCAAAGAAATGGAACATACCAGAACAAGGTACCGTAGATGTACGTCTATATGACCTCACGCGACACTCTATACAAAAAAAATCCAACAAGAACACTGTACGGTGAAATATGGTGATTCTGCTTCTCAGCCACACAAGAAAGTCCCACTCCATGCGACAAACCAGTTTCCCTACCCCCTTGCCTCTTTCAGAATCGATGATGGTTACCCACAGCCAATGAGCATTTACGACGCAGATTAGTTGTAGGTATACCAACGACGCCAACCGCTTTGTTCACGGTGGATTGCCTTTGAGGTTTGGGGCGAAACTACAGCATTTACCCAATCTTCACACCCTTCTACCACTTTGTAATGATTATAGCACATCTGGCGATCGGTGGTGAACTTGGTAGTGGAGACACCTACCCTTGTTTCCTGGTTCCGAGTAATAGGTGCACCATCGGATATCATTTTATATCCGCAAACAGGTTTCGGAGAACATTATGAAGTCATTGGTGAAACCGTCAGTATTATCTTTGGAATACAAAGGTATTATGCGAATTTGGGTTTGGCAAGATTTGAAAAGAAATAACGATAACCGCCGTTTCCCACAAGTGCTCAAATTGGAATATTATTATATGAAATCAAAATTATTGAATTGTTTATAAAGTGTGTGCTATTTAAAAAAATTGTGAAAAAGCCCGATGTTTGTAATATGGCCCACCATAGGTGTTCCAATTATGGCAATGCATTTATTGATCTAGGCTGTTTTCTGAAGACAAGGGAGGAGAACAATGGGTTCAATGTGTTGTATGTACCATGTGGACACATGAAGATTGTTCAGTAAACGAAAACAAATATTTCATTTGCGATTTTTGCTCTGCATAGTAAGTTGTATTAATTATGGACCACCCTGGTCCATATTTAACACAAGGTGGTCCATATTAGCAGCACTTTTTTTAAAAGCGTTAAAATTACTTTCTTTAGTTTTTTTTTTATTTATTTTTTGTTAAGTTGTTTTTTATGTTTATGTGTTTGAAGACTGATAACAAAATAATTTATTTATCTATTAAAAATAAAACAAAATGAATGAACACTGGCTGTTTTATTCACAAAACAGTTAAGGGTGGGCCATATTTGGGACACTTACTCTACTTTTGAAATTTGGACATAAACTATGTCATGTTAACTTCACTCTACTTAAGCTTAAATATCAATTTTGGTTGAAATCGTTACAGGCGTTATCGAACAAATCGAACCTATTGAATATTAAGGATGGTTAGGTTAGGTTAGAGTGGCAGGCCGCCTCAAGTACAGCCTCACTTAGGCCAAAGTAGGCCCATTGTGATACCACAGGATCGGTGTTCTTATAAACTACCCGTTGAACCAGCCGGAGCTATGAATGAAGCGTTAGAGGCAGTTGATTCCTGTGTTCGCGAGTTCGCTGTTCGTATAGTTTTCTACGGAATGACAGTGCTGGGCACGTGCAGAGAAGGTGAAGAATAGTCTCCTCCTCCTCCTCGTCCATACAGCTTCTACAGAAATCGTTTGAGGGGAGACCCAACCTGAGAGCATGTCTCCCGTGATGACACCTACTAAAGTGTTTACCATGGGTCTTTTCAGTGCAGTAAGATAATTTGAGCGCATGAGATCCAGCTGAGGCCAGATCTGTTTCGAGGTGTGGCACGTTGTACAACTAGACCACATGCGATTAGTAGCGCTTAACGCGTTTTGCTTAATTAGGAGCTTGCATGTAGCAAGAGGCATGTAGAGATTCTCCTTTTCCGGTAGAATCGACATAGTAGTGTCTTGTCTGGCGAGTTCGTCGGCCATACAATTACCTGGAATGTCTCTATGACCCGGCACCCATATAAGGTGAATTTTGAATTGCTTCACTATCTCGTTAACCCTGGATGGTTACCCTTCGTCGTGTCGACGAACACCTCTTTTATTTTTTATGATTTCTCTTTAACTATTCGTCCTATTCTATATTTCTTTCAGTTGGCTGTGGTTTCTACCAGAGACAATACTGAGACCACCAACTCCGGCCGATTTCCCGTTACTTAGCCTACAAGCTATATTTTTTATGGAGTGTACACATCTGGTGCGCTAGTATTGCTACATAGAAAATCGTATTGACAAATGTCACGAAACTTCAAAAATTCCGGCTCACCAATACACTCCCAGCAGATATGAGACACTTCCGCTGTGGGCAAAGTTGCTGGCAGAGTTCATAGAGTTTTATCCGTTAAATTTGAAATTGTTCGTTACGTTTGGATAATATTTTTTTTTAGGAATAAGTGCACATTTGCTTAAAATGTTCATGAAAAATTAACAATGTAGATTGGTTGAGGGAAAATGAAAACATTTTGAGCAAATTTTCTTCATTATTTAAGAAAAATTTACACACGAAATCGAAGTTAATGCTATCCAAAAGCGGAAAATACACAACCATGTTTGTTCTAATATGTTTCTAGTATATAGAACATCAACTTTAGATAGGTTTACTAACCAAACAAATCAAATTATTCGCCTTTTAACAATTTATAATAACTAACCAATGGCATTCAGTAATGAAAAAATGTGGTACCTCCGAACTCTTTCACATTTCCCCACGGTTGCCGAGGTTGGCAGCATTTATTTTTGCATTTTTTGTATGTTTTTGCATGTCACACGGATTCTTTTTTGACATAACACCGATAGGAAAACAAAATGGCGAATTTGAAAAAAAACTGAGGGGGCCAGCGGCAAGAGGATTGTGAGTTGGGGGTCTCAGTATGGTTTGTCTATGGTTTCTACCAGTGAGCGAACGTATGCTCTCCTGCTATCATCAGAAATATTAGTTTATTCTGTTTTTTGTAAGGTATGTTCGTAAGTGTTTGTTACTTTTTGTATATAAAACTGTTTTTTTTAATTTTTTTGTTTATTGATTTAGTTGATATGGACTTCTACTTCTTATTTGTGTGTTTATTTTGGAGGTGCTATTATTTTATTGTTTTTTTTTTTTTTTTTTTTTTTTTTTTTTTATCAATGACTGTCAATGTATCAAAATTAAGTGATATATTTAAATTTACATTTAAAATGAGAAAAAATGCGGATACCTAATATAAATCTAGTTTAAATATGCCTAAGAGTCTTATTGAACAATTTCAAGTTAAAGGCAAGACAAAGTTCGGAGTAAAGTTCGGAGTATGTAAGTTTTAAAGTGGACTTCGTCGATTCGACGAAGCATAACCTTAGAGTGTGTAGAATAAGGGTAACCATCCAGGGTTAAGAGATAATCGGCAATTGAGGGCAGTTGTGGAATTGAAGATGACAGAATCCAGGGATTTAATCGCGGCTTGACTGTCGGTAAAGATGGTGATATCCTTTACAGATAGTACATTATACCGAAGCCACGACAAGGCCTCTTTGATCGCCATGATTACCGCCTGTAATACACTACAGTGATTAGGAAGGCTGAATGAGATTTTGCAATCTAGTTCATAAGAGAATGCTAGTTCATAAGAGAAAGCACCCCCCCCCCCCCACACATTTCATGCATTCTAATGTATCTAGAGTAGACGAGTGACCAGTTTGCCAACTGGTCCACAAACGAATTGCTTTTATCCGAGTGGCTGCGTTTGCTGCCACTTGTTTGCAATAGATGTCTAGCGGTAGCAAGTGGAACGTTGGAGTGGTCCTGGCTTTCTGAACTCTCCGCAGAATATTGGGTTTCCAACTTAGTTTGCTGTCTAAAACGAGGCCCAAGTAACTAGCCATTTTAATGAGCACCAGAAGCGTGCCGTTTAGTTTAGGGGGGACAAAATTGGGAGTTTTGTATTTCCTTGTAAAGAGGACTAGCTCAGTTTTCTGAGGATTGACCGCCAGACCACATTTTTTGGTCCATTTATTGAGGATACCCATGCAACAAAAAAAACGGCTGGCTCCCAAAACTCCAAATCCGAAGTTTGAACGAAATCCGGGCAGTCGCTTAGGCTGTAGGCCTCGGGACATACAGACAGACAGACAGACAGACGGACGGACAGACGGATAGAATTTTGCGACCCACTTTTTTGAGTTCCTCTACCATCGTTATGTCAGAATTGATTAACATCTCGAGTTCGAAATTTTGTACGAATACAATATATTTCTTAAAAAAGTAAGTAAGTAAGTAAGTATAAGTTAAAAAAGTTGTCAAGTCGTTGTACTTTAATCAAAACCAGAAAGGTGAAGAAGATTACAACAATTTGGATAGGTACTGAAATTGTTCAGTTTAGCTGGGGAATTCACTGATTATAAAATAGAATGCGGTCACTGTATAACTAACCTGTTGTTACCTACCTAGAGTTTTAGTGGTTGATTGCAACGCACCCATTCATGGTTAAACATGAGGTACTAGACAGTAGACAGCGCTCCATTTTAAAAAGACTTTTTTAACAGCTAAACAATGCCAATTATTTACACGACCAGTTTTACCAGGTGCCGAACGAACATTCACAGAATTGAGTCGATGGTACATAAGAAACGAAAATCAGTTCTTTATAGCATATTTTTCGTTCGCGGATAACACGATCCAGCAAAACTAATCTTACTTTTTGCTTTAACAACTGATCATAAACCTTGCCTTATTTGCAGATGAAAATGGCATTGCCCTCGTCGCATTTCACGTGAATATTGGCAAGCCCATAGGACTTAACCAGCCAGGCGAATACTCAGCCGACATTATGCAGCCCACCGACGGACGATGGATCTTTGACAATTTGCGAACGTTCGTCGATTCTGGTGACAAAATAAATTACTGGCTTCATGTTCAGTATGGAAACTATGCATTTCGCAAGTTAGGATCAGGCATAGCATCAGGTAATGCTATCGATGTCTCAGAAACTTCGTCGCCAGAGCCGCCAACACAAACTTCTGATACTGTAACAGTCAGTCCCGGACCAACAGTGGGCTGTGAACCATCAAAGACGACAGTTCATCAGCGAACAGTATGCAAAGGACAGCTCATCTTTGAGGACAATTTCGAAAAGCTCAACGAAACCATATGGAAACATGAGATTCGCATCCCAGGTGGTACAGAGGATGTTGAATTTTCTTCATATCAAGGCAGGCCAGAGAATTGCTTTGTGAACGACGGTCAGTTGCATATTGTGCCGAGCTTGCAGTCTGGATTGCCCGGATTTAGTGAGTCTAGCATTAAAAATGGAAAACTCGATCTAGGAGATAGGTAATTGAACGTATTTGGATAATATTGCATCGCCTCATATGCAATTCGTTACAGATGTACTTGGATCGTAGACAGAAAGGAGTGCAGCAGACAAGCACGGCCTTCACTGATCCTGCCACCAGTGGTATCTGCACGGATTCGAAGCAAGGACTTTTTCAGTTTCCGCTATGGCAAGGTTGAAGTTCGCGCAAAACTACCCAAGGGCGATTGGTTGTTTCCATGTAAGGTATACTCGCTTCATCCTTTATCCTAAAGTGACATTTTTTTTCCAATAACAGTGATCTTGCTGGAGCCACAGGAGAACAACTACGGGTTATCAGGCTATGCATCGGGTCAAATGCGAGTAGCATTTAATCATGCAAATGAGGTTCTACAGGACGCCGATGGAAATGACATTTCTGGCAATCGCGTCGCAGGTGGGGTGGTTCTAACACCTGCAGACACTTTGCGTGACGTTGGGCTACAGGGAAGCCTTCGACGATCGCATTTGGGAGATGGTTTTCACACGTATACCCTAACTTGGACTGATGATTTCATCGCTCTTGAGATTGATGGCAACGAGTACGCGCTCATTCGAGGAGGCTTCTCAAGGTTCACTGATAGCATAACTAATGCGGCACGTTGGTATAATTTTATGGCTCCATTCGACAGAGAGGTTTGTTGTGATAGCTTATCATCAGAAATTGATATACTGACAGTGTTTTTCGTTGTGTTGCAGTTCTTTTTGACACTGGGCGTATCAGCCGGAGGACACTCTGATTTTCCTGAGGGCTGCCGCAATGGTGTCGAGCGCAAGCCAAAGCCATGGACCAACCGACATTTTAGGGCCGATTTGCAATTCTGGAACGATCGGCAGAATTGGCTGCAGACTTGGAATGGTGATAATGTTGGACTACACGTTGACTATATAAGAGTGTATGCCTTGTAAACTGAACTGTTTGACAAATAGACTGATATATTTTAGCATTTACACGAGTGTGGTTTTAAGTTTCGATAAAGTTGTGCACAATGACGCGTGCAATAGGAAATAGGACATTTTTATTTCCTCCTACAGCAAAGGACTGAGCAGAGCTTTATAAACCACATTTTAGCAGTAGCAGCCAAATGACTAAAATAACACATCATGTGAGCAGTATTTCTTTTATTTCCTCACACCCATCTACTTTTTTGAAATCGTTTTCTGTATCAGAATTTGCATGTCTGATCTAATCTTATGATTAGCTGACGTTTTTATTAGCTCACAAAGTGCGCTCTGATCATGCTCTGAACGAAAACAGAAACACACATTTAGAGCTGTGATGGGTCCGACCTAAAGACGAAACACAAACTTGTTTTTGACAGTTGTTTGGGCTCTGCTCTAAAATAAAGAAAGAAAATACAATGAATAGACAATGCATTTGGGATGTTGCTTGCAAAAGCTCTTAAATATGAATGTGTACTTTATTCAAATTTGCTAATTGCTAGTTTCACGTGTTCCCGTAATTTGTAGTTATTTCAAAACTGTACATAAGGTCAGGCCTTGTATGCCATTTGCGCTCCGCTCAAATAAGATCTATGTAGTGACCTTGAGGAAAGCTTACATAAAAAAAACTTGAATTTGAACTTCCTATCCAGAGGCAAAAAGTGTACTAAAAACTGAAACTCCCAACTCGGAATTCTCCTCGCGAAAGTTTTCTTGTCAGCCTTTGTCCCAATCCGGCGTTTTTCTTTCGCTATCCGTTTAACGTCGGCACTAGACCGTGTGGTGTGTTGAAACATATTATTTTTCAGGTGTATTATGGAGTGGTGCATTCTGCAGTGTGGCGCGTTGTGTCGAAATCGCTCCTGTTCAGATTGCGTTAAAACGCTGTATGGCGCAATGAAACGAGACAAATATGTTATCTGAAATTGCATTATGTGAAAGAAAGATTAAGCATGAACAAGGAAGTCGACAAAGTCAAAAAAACAAAACAAACAACACGACACGACAAGCCACACCAGACATACATACACACACACACACAACACAGCCATCAACGTTAAAAGTGTGTTTCCGGCTTTGTTTTCTTTGCCTCTCCTTCTATTGCTGCTTTAGAAATAGTACATTCATTTCTCTATATAAAGGGTGAATTTTTAGCTGGTTTGGTTTTGGCAACACTGGTTTTGACAGCTGACGTGTGTTTAGTACCTTGTGTCACTGTCAAACAGCTTCAGTTTGGTTTGCAATTTAACCATGGATCGTCTTACAAATGAACAACGCTTGCAAATTATTGAATTTTACTATCAAAATTCGTGCTCGGTTCGAAATGTTCATCGCGCGCTGCTTCCATTTTATGATCGGCATTCTCGACCTTCTGAGCAGTCTATTCGGAAGATTGTGACCAAATTTCGCACCAAATTTACTTTGTTGGACATTAAACCACCAACACGTTTACGTACTGAAGAAAATATTGCGGCCGTATCAGCTAGTGTGACAGAAGACCGCGAAATGGAAAATTTTGCGGAAGGATTTGGGCGTAAAGCCTTTTAAGATACAGCTGGTGCAAGAACTAAAGCCAGCCGACCTACCACAACGCCGAATTTTTGGTGAATGGGCTCTTGGAAAGCTGGCCGAGGATCCGCTTTTTTATCGAAAAATTGTGTTCAGCGATGAGGCTCATTTTTGGTTGAATGGGTACGTAAATAAGCAAAATTGCCGCATTTGGAGTGAAGATCAGCCAGAAGCATTGCAACAGCTACCAATGCATCCCGAAAAAGCCACTGTTTGGTGCGGTTTATGGGCCGGCGGCATTATTGGGCCATATTTCTTCAAAGATGATGCGAATCGCAGCGTTACTGTCAATGGTGAACGCTACCGAGCGATGATAACAAACTTTTTTTTGCCCGAAATGGAAGTTCTTGACTTGCATGATATGTGGTTTCAACAAGACGGTGCCACATGCCACACAGCACGCGAAACAATGGCGCAATTGCGAGGCGAGTTTGGTGAACAGTTAATTTCACGTTTCGGGCCGGTCAATTGGCCGCCTAGATCGTGCGATTTGACACCATTAGATTATTTTTTGTGGGGGTATGCCAAGGCTAATGTGTATAGGGACAAGCCCGCTTCGATTGACGCACTGGAAGCCAACATCCATGCATTCATTCGTGAGATACCGGCCGATATGTGTGAAAGAGTATGCCAAAATTGGACTCAGCGGATGGGCTACCTGAGACGCAGCCGCGGTCAACATTTGCATGAAATTATCTTTAAACATTAAATTGCAAGGTTCAAACTATCGATTCAAATAAATATTTCATTCATTTTTTCGAATTTTTTGTGTTTTTTTTTTAAAAAAAGTTCTAAACCTCTTAAAAAATCACCCTTTAATAGACGTCCGCGAAAATTACTATATGACAATACTTAAGAAATAATTTCACTTTTTTTTTGTTTGGGCGTTCGCTGGAAGGGAAAATCATCGAAAGACATTGCAAAGCTTCTGATGCAATAGTGAGGGACTTTAACCCATCTTAAAAACTGACTTTCGTCATCCCGAATGTGACTGCACCTTGTCGTTCGACTAATCATCAATTTATTTTTGAATTGTTTGAAAAATCTAAATTATTTATAACATTTAAAATCGCTATCGGAAAATATCTAGGTCCACATAAGCAGTAATCCTTAAAATTAAAGTCGTGTATTCACGTAGGTACCGTTTAATAGGAAACTTGCAGCAACTCGTACATAAAGGGTGATTTTTTAAGAGGTTTAGAACTTTTTTTAAAAAAAAAACACAAAAAATTCGAAAAAATGAATGAAATATTTATTTGAATCGATAGTTTGAACCTTGCAATTTAATGTTTAAAGATAATTTCATGCAAATGTTGACCGCGGCTGCGTCTCAGGTAGCCCATCCGCTGAGTCCAATTTTGGCATACTCTTTCACACATATCGGCCGGTATCTCACGAATGAATGCATGGATGTTGGCTTCCAGTGCGTCAATCGAAGCGGGCTTGTCCCTATACACATTAGCCTTGGCATACCCCCACAAAAAATAATCTAATGGTGTCAAATCGCACGATCTAGGCGGCCAATTGACCGGCCCGAAACGTGAAATTAACTGTTCACCAAACTCGCCTCGCAATTGCGCCATTGTTTCGCGTGCTGTGTGGCATGTGGCACCGTCTTGTTGAAACCACATATCATGCAAGTCAAGAACTTCCATTTCGGGCAAAAAAAAGTTTGTTATCATCGCTCGGTAGCGTTCACCATTGACAGTAACGCTGCGATTCGCATCATCTTTGAAGAAATATGGCCCAATAATGCCACCGGCCCATAAACCGCACCAAACAGTGGCTTTTTCGGGATGCATTGGTAGCTGTTGCAATGCTTCTGGCTGATCTTCACTCCAAATGCGGCAATTTTGCTTATTTACGTACCCATTCAACCAAAAATGAGCCTCATCGCTGAACACAATTTTTCGATAAAAAAGCGGATCCTCGGCCAGCTTTCCAAGAGCCCATTCACCAAAAATTCGGCGTTGTGGTAGGTCGGCCGGCTTTAGTTCTTGCACCAGCTGTATCTTAAAAGGCTTTACGCCCAAATCCTTCCGCAAAATTTTCCATTTCGCGGTCTTCTGTCACACTAGCTGATACGGCCGCAATATTTTCTTCAGTACGTAAACGTGTTGGTGGTTTAATGTCCAACAAAGTAAATTTGGTGCGAAATTTGGTCACAATCTTCCGAATAGACTGCTCAGAAGGTCGAGAATGCCGATCATAAAATGGAAGCAGCGCGCGATGAACATTTCGAACCGAGCACGAATTTTGATAGTAAAATTCAATAATTTGCAAGCGTTGTTCATTTGTAAGACGATCCATGGTTAAATTGCAAACCAAACTGAAGCTGTTTGACAGTGACACAAGGTACTAAACACACGTCAGCTGTCAAAACCAGTGTTGCCAAAACCAAACCAGCTAAAAAATCACCCTTTATATTGTTGAAAATGAAATGAAAGATTCACTCCGGGTGTAACTCAGATTTAAGTTAATTTTACACCCGATCATTAATCCGCATTTTTTAAACCCGACAATTTAAACCTGTGTCCATATTATTCACTGAAAAACATGCATTAAGCCTGCTGGATTAAAGATGGATTTAAATGCGGATTTAAAACACTTTAAACCGTTTTTAATCCGTTTTAAACCTACGTAATGTCAAATTTCACAAATAATGACATTTTTTTTTTGTTGTTTGGCCCTTGGAAATTAATTTGATTTGTAGTGTGCGATTTTAGTTTTTAGTGCATTGTCGAATCATGGCATGTGTGTAGCCTTCAAAGTACCTCTTTCTTCAGTGGGAAATATTTCCGAAAATCCACATCGTAATCGAGGATGACGCTGATTTATCATCAGCTCTCCATTTCATGAATGAAATCCATTTTTTTTTAAATTCTTCGCTCCTTTTTATTTTCTATTTCACTTTTGTACTTTTCTTATTTCTAGCGCCCTGCGAGAAATAAAGTGTCAATATTATGAAATTGAGTTTTAATCCGAGTTAAAGTATTTAAACTGGTCTCCGGAGTGCAGTTTAAATCCAATCGAATTAAACACAATCAAGTTTAAAAAACTGGGTTTGTGCTCGGGTTAAGCGACTGAATATTATGGACTTGGGCTTAGTGTTTGGGTTAAACTCACTTAAAACCGGGTGTAACCTTTAACACGGATTAAAGGGAGTATATAATATGGCCGTAAGAGAAGATCTTACTAATATTACTAAGTTACTAAAGAGATTAACTCTAAGAAGTAACTTGCGACCATACTATTTAAGAAACAACGATAATTTAAACTTGAACTGTTTCATAATAATGGAAAGCAAAATATGTTGTTTTACATAATGTGAAAATGGAAACAAATTTTCACAAATATAAACGTGAAATATTGATTAATTAATTTAAAATAAGTAGTTATAAGGTATTGAAATTGTTATAAAGCTCATTTTTGCTAAATAAAAAATGATTTATTCATAGGGTTTGTAGGGCATCGTGACAGCTGATTAACTGACTCACAGTCCATTGTATTAGTAGCTAAAGCTTACAATGCTGCTTGCCTGTCGGAAAAGATTTGAATGATGGCGCCTTTAACACCTTTTTTAGAGTTTAGATCGGCGCAATTTTCGATTTCCGCTTGAAAAGTCGTGGGTATCGAGACTTCTATGTTGGGTCCAAAGACACCAGCTTCAACTCCGGAATCCAATTTTGATCCTTCGGTGAATCAGACTATATATTTTTTGGGTCCCGGGTCGGAACACCATAGGCCCATCTAGCACGATCAAGTAATTCCCAAAACTGAAGTAATAGCCTCAAGTGCTGTTTATGGGGCATGTGGGAGCATTGCACCTGTGATGCCAACCGTTAATGTCCACAGTAAAGAGCAGTGTCTCGTTTGTCAAATGCTAAAACATATTCTTTTGAGCTCGAGTAAGACAGCTCGTATACTTGTCATTAATCTAATACATCCCTCTCAAGAAACCACTGCCCGCCCAGTGGTTTGTTGCATTGGCGAACCGTATGAGTGAAATAGACAATTATTAACGTTATTTCTTATAAGCATTTGTTTTATTTCATTGCGTAATTAACTACCCGAACGATTATAGACTGAGAATATTATGTACATCTTATAACAATTATTTGATTTTCGAAGTTTCAACGGACAATTGCTAATTAACATTTTTTCTTTCTTAAATTAACCACAGAACTAGAACAGAACACATTAAACAAATTGTTTTCGCTCAGAGAGCATAAACGCGTACGTAATCCACACGCAGTCCAGTATCAATTCCTTTCCAAGTACTCAGCCATTCCTGTTTTTTTACCCAGAATTCATACTTTTCCTTTGGATCCATATTTGTCCAGGGCTTTGACCTTCCTGTACGAGGATTTTTGCTGCCATCAGGGAAGTCTGCATGCCCTCCTACCGCCACGCCCAATGTTATATAGAACTGTTAAATGAATTGAAAGTTAGACAAGACATGAAAACAATGATGTTGATATATATATTTGTTTTTGCATATACTTGATTCCTTTTTTGCTCAAATTCTTACCTCTTCATCGAACGGCGCCATATATTTTCCCGTTTTCCATCGACTGGCATGGCTTATACTATGCGTGTCGTATAAATTGTGAAATCCACCTGGAATTACTGCATATTCCTTTCCATCTATAGAGAGGGAAATATTTGCGTCCGTCCATTTTACCGAATAAATATGGAAGTCATTGCCCAGATGTTCTTTGTGTCTAGTTTCAGACAGTCGAATTCTTCGCAAGCTTGGTTTTGTGGTGAGCACTGCTCCTCCCAATAAAAGACTTCCACCGATATTATTACCGTGGTTGTCAATGAGCGCATCATTGCCAGCAGCAAACGCTATCCTGATTTGGCCAGAAGCGTAATCCCCGTGGCCGTAAATATTTTGGGCGGGTTCCAGAAGTATCACTTAAATAATAAAATTAAAATTGAATATCTCTCATATGAACATTGATTTTTTTTATAAATATGTACTCACATGGAAATAACCAATCACCTTTTGGTAATTTAGCTCGTACATCCACCCTGCCATAACGAAACTGAAATGTTCCCTTAGTACGAATGCAGGCTGATATTATCGGTGGTATAATATTGGCGTTTTTAGATTTATGGAAGCATTCTTGTACAGTGTTTGATGTACAACTACAATAAAAAAGGAGACAGTTTATTAGTATATGTGCAGACAGACATGCTCAGTTCAACTTACTGAGGAAGCAAGTCCAGCTGACCATTGCCTATAGCTTTGTTATTAAAATTCGGCGTTTCAGATAACAACCCTGGAATTATATACAGCTGCCCATTACTGACGTAACAATTTTCCCGACGTTTCTGATACGACACAAATTCGAAGTCATTGGTGGATGCTATTCGAACTTCATGGTGCCACTTTGCTGTATCCATGGTGTCGAAATTGTCCTCGAAAATAAGATCACCGCTACATAAGTCTTGGCAAGCACATTTAGTTAATGTTGATGTACAGTTCTGACTTCTTTTAGATCTTGAAATTATATTGCCTCGGCTGACCGGAAGTGTCTGAGCAGTGATCTTCGAATCGGGACTCAATTGAATTATTGGCGACTCATTTTGTTCGTCTATTGTAAAATCCTCATCGGCAGGCTGTCGCTGAACCCACAGCAAAAAATCTTTTTCTTCACTTACTGAACTTGTTTTAGAGGTATTAAAGTCGGTTGATGTGTAGATACGTTTTCCGTTCAACGAGATGTGGGTAGGTCCATCTGTGGCTGTAAGGTATTAAAATAAACAATCGCTTCTAATTTAAATAGTTCAAGGAACTTGTTGTCTGAAAATCCATTTAGTGGTTGTAAAGTTTGGCAAATTTTGCATTCAATGAGAGATCAGTTAGCAGTTTCTTGTAAAAAAAAAAATGCATCGATAAGTTATCGACAGAAGGAAAAGTTCCCGCCCATTTTGGTTCAATGTGGCGTTTCTGTTTTCTTTAAATCTCAAAAAAACTTTTCAACAATTTGTAAAAAGAATAATACAAAGCAGACGTATGTACATAAAATTAGTTCTTGTTCTACTAAACGTATCTGTTTCTTTACATTATTTGAGAGTGCTACTGTATAAATGTCAAAATATATCATATTTCTGTAGCGTACTGTATAAAATAATAGGATATTCATCACAAAACTAGCTTACCTCACAGCCAGGGTCTATAATAAATATCATATTTGCATGATGACTTGTTTTATTTGGAAACTTTAACCGCTTATTGTCACCAAAATGCATGGGACCGCATACAGTGACGTAGTTACTTCACATTGTGAAACGGTTCGTCATGCTCAGCTCATGCGTATATTTTCTTATTTTGTACTATCTCTCTTGGTAGAACAGTACATAGTGCAAGCAAAGAGAAAGTGAACATTATGAAACCGAACCGAATGCCGTAATCTTATACTTTGTTCATTTATGCCCAGGTCAGCTACCACTTTACTTCAATTGAAGTAGATTTACTTCAATTTGGAAAAAAAACAAATTAAAATCTGCTCCCTACTTCGCACTTTTGTTAAATTCTTTATATGTACTTCACTTTAGAAATCCCTTATTTAATCCGCTTCAATTTTAATAAAAAAAACCTTAAATCTAATTTTATAAGAAAAAATATTTAAAAAATGTTTTACACTTTTTCATTTAAGCCCAGATTCACATTTCAAAAGAATAAATTGCATCTAACTTCCTTTTAATTTGTTGTCAAAGAGTTGATACATTTGGTTTGGTTTTGGTTCCTGTCTGTTCCGCAAAGTTTAGCCAAACACGTGAAAGAATTATTACAAACGCGATTAAAGAATATTTTGAAGTAATTAAGAATGTGAATAATGATTGGTACGCAAAATTATAATTTAATAAACATATCGTTGTGTACCATTTATGATACTTTACTAATACTAAAATACTAGCAAAAAATTAAGTGAGAAGACCATTTTTGAAGGCTTTATTTTAATAAAAAAAAAAATGTTAGATGTTACGTTTTTTTGGACATGCTTTATATATACAACTAATATGTCATTTAAACTATGACTTTGAAATCTACTTCCCTTTTCTTGAATCTACTTCACTTTTGGGGTCAAATCTACTTCGCTTTATTTTTTTGAAGTGTAACGATGGCCCAGGTGCATAAGCTAAGTAATTAATAGCCTTTCAGCTCAGACAACTTAAAAGAATTGGCCTACGATCTGTTTACCGTGAGTGTGCAATGTTAAAGTAAATTTGCCGCACGCATACACTCGCACATAGTAACCTGACATAAGCATTCGCACTTCGCAGATAGGCAATTTAAGACAGAATTTTGTTTCCAAAATTTGCCGGGGGAATCGGGTACCTAGTTGCGCGGGAGCTGACGGTCTATTTAATAGTTATAAAAATGATGGAATTCACAAAAAAAGTTAACATATAAAATCCCATTTTTTACATATGTTTGGTAAAATTAACAATCGCGTCCTATCAATTAATACGGCAAACTCTAACAGTAATTCACATACTAGCCCAGAAGACCAACTATCTTAAATTGGTTTTCAAATTTGCTCACACATTTATCTGTACACACTTACGAAATTGTATTATTTTTGTTCTACGTTCAAGTTGTCCCTTTACAAAAATAATTACAACAAATTGTATTACTAAACATAAAAGTGCTTTTAGTTGCATTTTCTAATTTTGTGTACTGCTCTAATTTTTCGATTCTACTTGAAAGAAAAAGAATGCCAAAATCAGTCTTCCGAATCCATCGAGTATAAAAATACAATAAGAGTGCGAATCTTGTTCGAGCTCTGTTTTGAAATTTTCAATTTATTATCAGCAAATATGGCGACATAGGTCAACTTGGTAGGTGCATTTTTATTTTTTATTTTAGCAATTTTAATAGATAACGAAGTGTATACATAGAGTTTCCAATTTATTCGTCATCTTCACCTTAAAAGCACCGGGTTTTCCGATGACATTCGAACTTTGTTTAGATCGGATTTTAAGTAGAGCTTACATTTTGAGTTCTGACTTCAGCTTCGACAGCACTTACTATATTGCGTTCGCCAAGGATTTGCTTTTCAAAAATTATTTAAAGGCCTACAAATAAATTTTGCAAACTGAAGCCAATGTTGAGCTTGTTGTTTTTAATTGATTGTGTACACTGGATCTCTAGTGGCAGTGTTTTTTAAGGCCCTATGGAATCTGCATTTTGCTAAATGTTTTTATATAATTAAATTGTATGTGTGTTTGTATGTGGATTCTAATTTTTTAACGCATCACGTTGGAACTACTTACCCAATTATCTTAAATATAATATAAGGACAAATAGAGAACATAATACTCGTAGTTCTTATCTCAAAGCAATCGCCCAATTCATTCAGAAGACGTACGATTTCAAAGTTTTTTGAAAGATTTTTGTTTCATTTATATACCTTACAGTTTAAGATTAAGCTCGGAGGTGTCTACCGGAATGTATGTAAAGGGTGATTTTTTAGCTGGTTTGGTTTTGGCAACACTGGTTTTGACAGCTGACGTGTGTTTAGTACCTTGTGTCACTGTCAAACAGCTTCAGTTTGGTTTGCAATTTAACCATGGATCGTCTTACAAATGAACAACGCTTGCAAATTATTGAATTTTACTATCAAAATTCGTGCTCGGTTCGAAATGTTCATCGCGCGCTGCTTCCATTTTATGATCGGCATTCTCGACCTTCTGAGCAGTCTATTCGGAAGATTGTGACCAAATTTCGCACCAAATTTACTTTGTTGGACATTAAACCACCAACACGTTTACGTACTGTGCGTAGTGAAGAAAATATTGCGGCCGTATCAGCTAGTGTGACAGAAGACCGCGAAATGTCGATTCGGCGCCGTTCCCAGCAGTTAGGCCTTTGTTACAGCACTACGTGGAAAATTTTGCGGAAGGATTTGGGCGTAAAGCCTTTTAAGATACAGCTGGTGCAAGAACTAAAGCCAGCCGACCTACCACAACGCCGAATTTTTGGTGAATGGGCTCTTGGAAAGCTGGCCGAGGATCCGCTTTTTTATCGAAAAATTGTGTTCAGCGATGAGGCTCATTTTTGGTTGAATGGGTACGTAAATAAGCAAAATTGCCGCATTCGGAGTGAAGGTCAGCCAGAAGCATTGCAACAGCTACCAATGCATCCCGAAAAAGCCACTGTTTGGTGCGGTTTATGGGCCGGCGGCATTATTGGGCCATATTTCTTCAAAGATGATGCGAATCGCAGCGTTACTGTCAATGGTTAACGCTACCGAGCGATGATAACAAACTTTTTTTTGCCCGAAATGGAAGTTCTTGACTTGCATGATATGTGGTTTCAACAAGACGGTGCCACATGCCACACAGCACGCGAAACAATGGCGCAATTGCGAGGCGAGTTTGGTGAACAGTTAATTTCACGTTTCGGGCCGGTCAATTGGCCGCCTAGATCGTGCGATTTGACACCATTAGATTATTTTTTGTGGGGGTATGCCAAGGCTAATGTGTATAGGGACAAGCCCGCTTCGATTGACGCACTGGAAGCCAACATCCATGCATTCATTCGTGAGATACCGGCCGATATGTGTGAAAGAGTATGCCAAAATTGGACTCAGCGGATGGGCTACCTGAGACGCAGCCGCGGTCAACATTTGCATGAAATTATCTTTAAACATTAAATTGCAAGGTTCAAACTATCGATTCAAATAAATATTTCATTCATTTTTTCGAATTTTTTGTGTTTTTTTTTTAAAAAAAGTTCTAAACCTCTTAAAAAATCACCCTTTACAATTGCACATTGACTAGTGGTAACCGTGTGTAGCGTTTTTTTTCGTTTTATTGTTGTTCCTTTTCTAAGACGATAGAAGAGGTTAAAACGTAGATAATTGCTAATTCCTGTGCATCTGCGAAAATATAACTCAGGAATGGAGTATCGAAGATTTTGTTTCACGGCGAATTGATTGATTTCTAATGACTGTTTAAATGTCAACGGAAGAATTTCCGACAGGTTGTTTCGCTAACACAATGAAGAAAAAATTCGAACATACAGAGGAAGGAGATATATACGTATCAGAGCACAATGAGAACGATTATGCAAATTGAATGGAGAGTAACATCAAACTTACGTGGATTATACGAGTTTACAGAAGAGGAATATGCGAAACATACGACATGGCCATTTTTGTGCAATGATTTTTTTTTTATTTTGGAACGATTTCTTAATAAACAATAATAGCTTATGCAAATAAATATCACTTGATAGTTGATAATCTAAAATCATCTTTAAGAGCAGTGTCTTCTTCTTTGAGGTGACTTGGTGAGACATGCTTATACCAAATGTATCTTTTTGAAATCGAAAGGAGACGTACTCAAACCTTAAACAGAAGACTACTTTCGGTCTCTTTTAAATTAAATTTAACAAAGTTGCAATAAATTCATCTACATGAACGCATATTTCCCCAGTGATTTGAATGGTAATCTGTTGGTGAGAATCAACAGTCTGATCACGAATGCTAATTTATTAAATTAATATTTTAATGGATTTCTTAAAAGTTATCATCTAGTCTTTTTAAATAGCGTATACTCGTACGTAATCCACAAGCAGTCCAGCGTCAATTCCCTTCCAAGTTCTTTGCCATATGTGTCTTGCGTCCCAGAATATTGAAGATGCCTTAGGATCTTTATTTTTCCATGGTTTTTGGAATGAATTAATGGGATCTATACTGTCGTCAGGGAAGTCGGCTTGCCCCCCAACTCCGACGCCAAGAGTTATATAAAACTGTTAAAAAAAAAAATAAGTTTCTTCGTTTCCTCGCAATCTATTTATTACCTCGCGATCGAACGGTGCCATGTGCTCACCTTCTGCCCAGAGTTGTGCATGATGTATATTATGTGTTTTTATTAAGTCGCGAAATCCACCTAAGAACCTAGAGTACTCTTTGCCGTCTAGTGCCAGGGCAATGTACTTATCCGTCCATGTTAGAGTATAGTTATGAAAATCGTCTCCCAAATGTTCCATTGCCACAGTGTTGTAAAGCCGAAGACCTCTAAGATTTGAGACTATGGCACCACCCTCTAAACGAACGCCGGAAATGTCGTTGCCTTGGCTGTCAATAAGAGCAATGTTGCCACGAGCAAATGCGATTCTCAATCGGCCAGAATAGTGGTTCCGAAAAGTGTAGAAATTGTCAGCAGGGTCCAGTTGTATCACTAAAACGATATTAATTGTTTTTCAGTTGGGCCCCATTATGGCGATTATTGATTTCACCCACTCGGAAATACCCAATCACCCTTGGGTAATTTAGCTCGTACTTCCACACGACCATACCGGAAGTGAAACGAATTCTTAGTTCGAATGCTGGCAGATAAAATCGGCGGCAACATGCTATTTTTTATTGTACATTCAGCCGGTTCACTTGCTGTGCATCTAATAAAAAAAGAGAGTAAGCTTATCGAGATTGACTAAAGTCAATGTCCAACGAGTTGCTTTCCCGGCACTCCCAACGAAGTTGGCAGCACAGACGCCTTTTTGTATATGTGTAGATTTCTTACAATTATAGTGACTGTTACCGCACTGGATACCAACTCGTTTGGCAGTGATAAGAGATTATATTTAAAGGTAGATATTTTAAAACATTTACTGTAATTAAACCCAGACTTGGAATACATCTTCTATTATCGTGCATTGTGATCCTTGTCAAGCTCTTATAAAAACTGTAATTGTTTTGTGTTTAATTGGGCACATTCGAGAAGCTAGTCTTACATCTACATGTGATTCTTAAAAGTTCTCTTTGCCTGACAAATCCTAAAAAAAATATTTTTATTTATAGTTAAAAACGTGGACAACTTGGAACTCGCCCCATGGTGACCACTTCCAATTAAAACTGAGATAGCTACATCAGCCAGTTGTCAAACTGAACGCAATCTGAGCTCGATAACAGTACCAGTTTATTACAGTCTTTACTAAATTTTCAATTCATCTTACTTCTCCGCCAAATCCATTGAACCAATTTGAATTGATCCACCTTGGAAATTTGGACTATCGGCTAAGAAAGTTGGAATTATATGCAAATTCCCATTGTTTATGTAGCAATTTTCTGGATGATTCTGGAAGCACACAAACTCTCCGTCACCGACATCCTTTGCTATTCGATGTTCATGATTCCAGATGTTCCAATCCATTGAATCAAAGTTATCCTCGAATATGATATCACCGCTGCATAAGCTTTTGCAGTCGGATTTAGTTATCGAAGTTTGACAGTTTCCAACAGTCACAGAATTTGGCTTAACTGTTCTGCCAAACGTTGGCTGTTGGGTAGTTTGTTCTACATCCATTGCGGATAAATCACCCATCTCATCAATAAAAATGGTCCAGCCATTCTTTGGATCGTTAAAAGATGACAGTATCTCCATTGCTTTGGTGGTGGCGGTTGTATTTTCTATCGGAGATTTGTATACCAAAACGTTGTTTGCTATATATAAAATAGAAAGGAATCGTGTTAAGTAATACGTTAATAATAGCGTTCGATGATTTACTTCAGCAGTTTTCATTTTTTTTTGAGGTAAAGCGCTACTTTATAGGCCCATTTAGATGATCAGTTATCAGTTCAGTTATCAGTTCAGTTGTCAGTTCAGTTAAAAAAGGCATTGTATTTAGACGTCAGTCCGGTATTCAGTTCAGCTTTCATTTTATGAGGGAATTGAGGTTTGAACATGGTGATTGGTCAAACTATTTACGTATGAGTGAAAGCGTATATCTTTAATTTACGGCCAACTGCAATTGAAATGACAACTAAACTGAAACGTATTTACACATCACTTTAACTGATAGCTGAACTGAAAACTTATGGGAATTTCATCAGTTTCAGTCTCAGTTTCAGTTTCAGTTAAACGCTTCAATTTTTGCATTTAAACATCAGTTTAACTGAATGCTTAACTGATAGCTCAACTGAAACTGAAACTGAAATGATCGTCTGAATGGGCCTTATCATTTGAAATATATCGAAAAAAAACTACGAATTGTTCTTGAGATATCCAGTATATAATCTTCTTAGCAAATAGTCACTTTGGTTGGAATCAGCAGCTTTTTGAGTAAATGTCAAAAAGCTGCACGATGACACTGTGGGTAAAATTTTACGTGTTCATTCGTCGCATGTTGAAAGGTTTTTCAAATGCGGCTATAGTGTTCAAGCTTTAAAAAGTAATCCGAAATAAAATTGGGAGTGTAGCTTAATACATTGTGCAACTGCATTTAAATTAAATGACAATAATAAACATTTCAAGAGTTTGACCGAACATATGTAGTTAAGTTTATTCACTTTTAACCCTGAACTCAGTCTCGTCTGCTTCGACGATTTACGCGTTGAACTGTCCGAAACACAATCAGCTACGGGAACATGTATCTAAAAACTGCCAGACTGAACGACGACGACGCGCAAATTAACATGTATTTGGTCACATGCATATAAATAAAATCACGCAAATTGTAACAGTGGCAGAAGTCACATTAATAACCTTCACAATTGAGATACTGATTCGATGAGAAATCTAGCCAACCTCAGGACAGGGGTGGGTTTTCCCAAAATACCCGAAGAGAAAACTTGTATCAAGTTGTGATGAGGCTTGCGTAAGAAATCAGCCCATCAAAGATAATAGACAGCTCCAAATACAGAATGATCTTTTCACAAGTTTAATTTCGATTGTTTGACAGTTTCGGTCGAAAACTACTCACGGTATTTAAGCACCTTAACACCCATCACTTCCGCCTGCACCAGGGTGTATGCAAAACATTGTACCAGTAATATATATAGACACGTATTTGGTGTCATATTTAAGAATTGAATTAAAACTTTGCTGTAAATGTATATTCCGCACCGAAATCACGAAGCTACTACTTAAGATTAATGTATAAATCTTGTCCCATTTCATATTCGTCTCGATGAATTCAGTTATCAGTTATGCATCAAGTTTGGGTACATTTATATATGTTTTATAAACAGAAAAACATTTCTACAAGATAAGGATTTTGCACATAACATATACCTACTTATAGAAACTCATCGAATTATTTAAGAAACACATTGGATCTTGTGATAATACTTTACCGGTGTTACTCAAAATATAGCTTTTGTCTGCGGTGTTAAGACAGCACTTACGTCCGTAAGACTGAAGTCTGCTAGCTTACTGACGTGTGCATTTTTGTTTAGCAATATGGGGGTGTGTGCACAATTTAAATGTAATTTTGTCAAAGAAGGATTAATAAAAGTGTAACATATAAAGGGTTTTTCAATAAGAGCGCTACAAAACGGTTTTGGATATCAATGAAATTCTTTATTCTTGTGAACGTACGTTCGATGCCATTATGTATGGAACTCGATTTCTTTTGCATGGCCACCACAGGCACTCTTGCAAAAGTCCAGACGCTGAACCCAATTTACGACGGTTTTCAAGCATAAATCGGCCGATATTTCTGCAATTTCACGTTCGAAATTCGTACGAAGTTCATCAATCGTCGCTGGCTTGTTGGCATAGACCATAGACTTGACGTAGCCCCACAGGAAATAGTCTAACGGCGTCAAATCGCACGACTGAGGCGGCCAAGTGACTGGACCATTTCGTGAGATAGCACGTTCTCCAAACTTGGTTTCCAATAAATTGATTGTGACATTCGCTGTGTGGCTTATGGCGCCGTCCTGTTGGAACCACATGTCCTCCAAGTCCATATCATCCAATTGGGGCAAAAAATATTCGGTTATCATTGAACGGCAGCGATTCCCATTCACAGTAACGTGCCGGTCTTGATCATCACGGAAGAAGTACGGCGCAATGACGCCGCCGGCCCATAAACCACACCAAACCGTAATTTTTTCGGGATGCAATGATGACTCATGGAGTACGTGTGGATTGCTGCCTGACCAATACCGAATATTTTGTTTATTGACGAAGCCATTCAGCCAGAAATGAGCCTCATCGCTGAAGATGATTTTTCGATGAAAATCCGAATCATTTTCAAGTTGCTGCTCAGCCCAATTCACGAACATACGACGCTTCTGGTGGTCAAGCAGCTTCAGTTCTTACGTCAATTTAATCTTGTAAGGATGTAGGCCAAGATCTTTTCGCAAAATTCGCCACAACGACGTCACAGAGATGCCCAATGCTTGAGAACGACGTGTGAGAGACACATTTGGGCTTTCTTCAACTAAAGCCTCAGCGGCAGCAATATTCTCGACACTACGGGCACTTCTTTGTCTCACTCGCACGGATTAAAATTTTTCCACTAGACGCTCAATTATTGATCTGCTAGGACGATTATGACGACCATAAATTGGACGTAGCGCTCTTAACGTTGAGGCTACTCACTCCGAATTTCGGTAGTAAATTTTAATAATTTCGACTCGTTGTTGGCTCGTATATCTTTCCATCATGAAATGGCATACCTTACTGAAGAGAAATGTCAAAAGAGCGGCAAGAAATTCGGCGTCGTTTCCTGTCCCTGTCGCTCTTTGTAGCGTCCCTGTTGAAAAACCCTTTACATATTACGTGTATGCTGTTCCAGAAAAGCTGAAATTAAGCACCTCTCCAATATTTCTCTCTACCGCTTCGCTTAATGTTCGCTTAATTTTGACAGTGTAGGTTCGGTCAAAAAAAAACTGTGCTCAATTTTTTTTTTTTCGTTTTTTCATTTGTACTTCCTCAAAAACCTCTTGCAGGTACTCCTCGTTAAAATATTCCATTTCTAAAAGAAATTAAATTAACAACAACGAATTTTTTTGTGTTGAACCATTATCCATACTGTTTTTTTGCTTTCGTTGAAATACCGATATTTTTCCTGATCTGTCAAAATTTAGCTGTGGAAAAATGTATTTTGCATTAATACGCCTACTTAAATTCTGTAGAGATTTTTCGTATAGCGGCTAACAAATTTAGCTTGAACTGCGTACTGCTTTGATTAATTTTATCTTTGGAGACAATTTTGTATGGGGGCTTATTTTAAGCGCGAGCAGCATACTAGGCTGTATGCTTAATTTTATGAACCACTGAACGTATACCACTGGTATACGTCATTAAAACACATAATGCAGCATATCCTTGTTAAAAAACTTAACGGCCGAACTTCCCAGTAAATCAAGCGATTCGCATTTCGTTCGGTTCGAGTTTCCCCGAAGAATATTTCATTTGGGAAAGATCTTATCTGAACTATCAGAACACATATTAGGCGTTTTTCTTTTTTAGTTCTGAGTACAACCTGAACTGTTGAACTGTTGAACAAAAAGGTCGTGTTTCTTTTTTAGCTCAGATGCATCAGAGCTCAGAATTAGTGTTTCTTTTTTCGGTCAGAGCACCATCAGAGCGCGCTTTATGAGCTCAGGATAAATTGACTGAGCATCCTGAGTGAAAAACTGATACACACTTCCAGTCACATTTGAAAGAAAAAAAAAACAGGATAATGAAAATAGTTGAAATTGCGGACGAACCTTGTTGTTCTGGAACTGAATAACCAATTTAATAAATAACAATTAATAAATATTCAATTTATACATATATTTACAACAAATGGCAGCTATGTGCTCAAGTGTTTTTCAGAGCTCAGCTCTGAACATAAAAAGAAAAACGCCTATTGACTACCATAAACTAAGTCAGCTTCCGCGCGCCTACCCGATTCCCACCGCAAAAAAAAAACAAATTCTTAATGGCGGGACGTGTAATAAAAGAAAAAGTGAATGAACTGTCAGGTTACTATGCGTGCGGCTAATTTAATTTAAAATGGAACAAATACTTTCCCACATAGTAACACGGAAAACTTCAACACCCGGACTTGAACACCCTTAGGTAAGCCCAGACAACGTTGCAAACTACGAGTATGAATCCGAGAAGACAACCACAATTTATGTTAAATAGATCTAAGAAAACAAACATTGTACACCGTTGGGCCGCTGTTGTTGAGCCAACACATTTAAATATCAATTATTCACCATCATTTGTTACCTAGTTTAAGTCAGATTGTATGTACCAAAAGTTCAATAAAAGCAAATGTAATGCAAATGTAACACGGAAAACAGCTTGTGGGCATTTTCTCTAAAAAAAAACCTGCAAATATTACCCAAGAAATTTCTTTGGGTTAGTTGGTTATAGATGGCTGACAGATGGTTGTCAAATCGTTCAAATGCTATTTTGAAACTGACTTCTTATTTGATTTCATTTATATTTTTATAATAATAGATGTAAGAAGGAACAGATGCGTTTTTTTATATCTGCAATGCTTTTAAAAATTAGTTTGTAGGTACTTTGTTTTATTTATTCCCGTACCGGGAAAAGCTGAGGGTGATTCAATTGAACCTTCATCACAGCAAAGCAGCATCGGCAATGATGACTAAGTGTTTTGATGAGGATTCGTTTGATATAGCCCTGATACAGGAGCCTTGGATCTTTAGAGGAAAGATTAGAGGACTCCCAAATAGCATGGCTGAGTTGCATTATGCACAAACTAGCGGAAGAATTAGGTCCTGTATCTTGGTGAGGCACGGAGTTCAAGCATATAAATTGCCGGATCTGTGTGCCCCAGACCTTGCAACAGTACGAGTAGGATCAGGTGCGGGAAGTTTTGTCATAGCATCTGCATACCTGCCGTATGATTCTCCAGAACCTCCTCCGACAAGAGAGTTAGAGTCTTTGGTGAATGCATGCAGGAACAGGAACGAGGATCTAATAATTGGTTGTGATGCCAATGCACATAATACAGTGTGGGGCAGCACCAACGATAATTACAGAGGAGAAGCCTTATTCGAATTTGTATCATGCAAGGATCTAGCTATCTTAAACCGGGGAACAGAGCCAACCTTCGTCGATGTGAGACGAATGGAAGTGATCGATGTTACCCTGTGCAGTAGCCAGATAATTGAAAGAATATCAAATTGGAGGGTAATGGATCAGGCTACATTGTCGGATCACAGAGCCATTTCATTTGATGTTCGCTATGGATCTAAAAGGAAAAAAGATCGAGAATTCCGAAGAACACAGATAGGATAAAATACCTTGAAGTGTTGGAGGAAAAACTGAATGTAATGACATTCGGAATACCGAAAAACACTTGGCATGTAGAATCACAGTTGAAGCATCTGCAATCAGCTGTTGAAGTTGCGTACCGAGTGGCTTGTACACCTACTTTAGTGGAAAAACAAGATCCTGCGCCTTGGTGGTGCCGGGAACTTGAAAAGCTAAAAAAGGCTGCGAGGAAGGCCTTCAATCACGCCATGAGGAGGGGAGAACCCGAAGCATGGGATGAATATAAGGCGAAAAAGAAAGAGCTAAACGTTACTCTGCGACGACGTAAAAGGGAGTCATGGAGGGACTTTTGCTCGAGTATGAGGAGTACATCTGAAGTCAGTAGACTACAAAAGATTGTCTCGAGAGATCCAGTTTCTAAGATCGGACTCATTCGTAATAGAGCGGGGGAGATGGTGGAAACACTGGATCACACAAATGAGGTCCTAATGGAGGTACACTTTCCAGGAAGCTATAAGTCAGCTCAGCCCTGGGCTTCAAGGAAACAAGGAGCGAACAGGATGGATAGGACGGAAGCAGAACGGATCGTGACACCAAAAGCGGTCAAGGGTGCGATAGCAACATTCTCACCCTTCAAAACTGCGGGGCCGGATGGTATATTTCCAGGTCTAATGCAATGGGGTATAGACGTAATTGCACCAAGGCTCAGGAATATATACGTTGCATGCCTAGCAATAGGCTATATCCCGATAACATGGAGGGAAGCAAATGTGGTCTTCCTTCCAAAACCGGGAAAAAATGACTACACCGAGGCAAAGTCATTCAGACCAGTCAGCCTAACATCCTTCCTGTTAAAAATAATGGAAAGGGTGATGGTGGACTATATGGAGAGTACTGCGCTTAAGATGTATCCTTTAAATAGTAGACAGCATGCATACAGGGTAGGTATGTCTACAGAAACAGCGCTACACCAAGTAGTACGCGTTGCGGAGGAAGAGCTAAATACCGGGGGCATTGCGATGACCACTATAATGGACATTGAAGGTGCCTTCGATAAGATATGCTTTGAAAGTCTGAAACAAGCCTTGGAAAAACGTAGGGTTAACCCACTAGTGGTAAGATGGGTGGACAATATGTTGAATACGAGGGCGATTAATATTCAGACGGGAACCTCAAAACTCAGAGGAAGGGTTAGCAGAGGTTGCCCACAAGGAGGTGTTCTCTCACCTACACTGTGGAATATCACTGTGGACTCTCTTCTCGACAGACTCGAGGCGACGGGCATTCACACAGTGGGATATGCCGACGACATAGCAATAATGGCCAGAGGCAAATTCATGGACGTCACCGCAGATATCATGAGGAATGCACTCAGAGTGGTTGAGCGGTGGTGTCTGGAACAAGGGCTCTCCATTAATGCGGCGAAAACAGATCTAATAGTCTTCACTAGGAAGAGGAAAAATCTGGAATTTCGGCCCTTAACACTTTTCGGATCGGAACTAACAATGACTAAGAAGGTTAAGTATCTGGGAGTCTATCTAGATACTGGACTTACTTGGAATTACCATGTTGAGGAGAAGGTCCGGAAGGCAAAGAGGGTACTACATCAGTGCAAACGTGTATGTGGACAGAGGTGGGGACTCTCGCCTAGGTCAGCATGCTGGATGTATACGATGATAACTAGACCCATTATCACGTACGCCTCGGTTGTATGGTGGGCGAAAGCCTCTCAGAAAACTGTGAGGAAGCACCTGGATAGGGTTCAGCGTTTAGCATGTATGGGAATTACAGGTGCAATACGTACAACCCCAACATGCGCATTGGAAGTCATCATGGGGATATTACCGCTAGACTTATTTATTAAGAAAACAGCGGCCCAAACGGCACTTCGCTTGCATCGAGATGCGAAATGGCACCATCGTGGTACGATCTATGGACATAGGAAGATCCTGGAACTTGTTAAAGACGAGATTAGGGAGCTAAACATGCCTATGGATCGAATAACAAGGGTGCGTATTATGGAAAGAAATCATAAAACTCGTATTGAGAACGGATTACTTCCAGAAAAAAGAAATGGTGAAATAGTGATTTTCACGGATGGATCCATGATGGATGGCGGGGCGGGGGCCGGTATCTATTCAGAAGAGCTGGAACTTGCCCGTCACATTAGCCTCGGGAAATACACTTCAGTATACCAGGCTGAGATGATTGCCTTGCTTTATGCGTTGGACTACTTGCTTGAGTGTCAGGTGGAAGGAAGAAATATCCTCATAGCACTGGACAATCAGGCGGTGATCAGATGCATGGAACAAACAAACATCACAACATCACTGGCACTGGAATGCGTACTTAAACTCAATAAGTGTTCATCTAAAAATGAAGTAACACTGACTTGGGTACGAGGACACATAGGGATCGAAGGCAATGAAAAGGCGGACTCCCTTGCAAAACAGGGGTCAACTGAAAAGTTGCTGGGACCAGAACCATTCTCTTCAATTGGCAGAGGAATGGTTGAACAGCTTGTCCACAAATGGATCACGGCAGAACACCTGAGAAGGTGGTCAACCGTGGAACAATGTAGACAAGCTAAAATGGCAATAAAGTGGCCGACCTGCTCCACTCAAAGAAGAGTTCTAAGCATGAGTCGAGGAACATTGAAATGGGTGGTGGCTTTGTCTACAGGACATGGTAATTTCAGGTATCACTTAAGGAAAATGGGCCTTATAGAGGATGATACTTGTAGACTATGCCTGGAGGAATCTGAGACAGCGGCACATATACTGTGTCAATGCCCGGCATTGGCTGGCAGAAGAATGAGGATCTTGGGACATCAATGGGTCGAGACCCAGTCGATGAAACGGATCTCCCATAAACAGATGCTAGCGTTAACACTAGGAATTGAGCCCAGAGAAGAACTGTGGAGAAATCCAGAGAGAGATCCAGAGAGTCTGAGTAAGATTTACAGTGGTAGAGAGACGAAAAGAGACCCGACAATGGTGGTCTGATTCGATTATCTCTCGAAATATATATATATATATATATTGTTTTATTGATATTTAAATATTATTTTAAAAATTTTGGTCTAACGCGTTTCTTTTCTTTCTGATTATTTCTCATTTCGGTGGGCGAATTCTATTGCAATGGGAGGGAAAGAGAACAGATATATATATATGTTCCTTTTCGCGTTTCAAATTTATCAATTGACATTTAGTTGCGACTCGAAATGCATACTGCTGAAAAAATCGACTGCGTTCGCCGAATCCATCAAAAAGTTTATCGAAACATACGTCACGCATTAATTTATATATTGTAATTCGATTTTTATTCTCAGTCAATCACGAACACAACCGTTCTTCTCGTCTTCTTTCCGGAAGTCCCTCCCATCTTGTTTATTTCTTTCTTTCTGTCATTTCGGTCAGGCACTGCCAGACTCTAGTTAACAATTTGATTACTTTAATGATACATAGATGGCGATATAAAATACATTACAGCTCGGCCGATCTGACAAAATGGTCGACCTCGAGCATTGCTTAAATAATTTTGTTTACCTACAGTGTTGTTCTTCCTATGTCCTTGTTCAGATGTGATTCTGTGTGATTTATTTATGGACTTCTCTCCACTTACGGATATGACAGGCTTCGAGGATTCCGTCGTAGGGTAGCTGTGTAACTTGACAATTTTCTATGTCTCTGACTACGTATCTATCATTAGGGAGCCTTTTGTGAATAATGTAGGGCCCCTTAAACTTTGGTATGAGTTTCTTGTTTCCCGGAGAAACATCAACATTCTTGATGACCACGTAGTCACCTGGTTCGAATATTTCGGCTGGCTTGTGATTGCTCTCGAAGTACTTTTCGTTGTACTTCTGAGAGGACCTTATGGCTGCTGAAGCCAACGACCTTTTGGATTCTAAATCGCGCTCATGCGGGGTGTTTTCTTCTAGGTACTCAGTCAAAGGGTCAACTACTGGTCCCTTTTGGCCTACGCCGAACAAAAGTATAGAGGGGCACTGCTGTGTAGTGCTGTGCACCGTGTTGTTGATTGCGAATTCAACTTCTGAAAGTTTGTTCGACCAGTCAGAATGCTCGATTGGCTCGCTGAGCTTGCTTAGCATTGGGGTGAGTACGCGGTTAACGCGCTCGACCTGGCCGTTTGCTTGGGGAGAACCCGTAGCTACTTTTATATGAGCTACGTTGTTTCGAATGAGGAATTCGCTGAATTCCGAGGATGTGAAACAAGTCCCTCTATCAGACACTATTCTCTTAGGTCTACTGTAATATTCGAAGTATTTCTTAAGTGAACAGATTACTTCTAGCGAGCTGGTGGCATTAACGGGGTATAGTTTAGTGAACTTAGTAAAGGAGTCAATTACTACCAGCAAATGCTTGCGTTTAGATTTGATTGAGGGCATCGGCCCTAGGTGATCGATATGGATTGTATCGAATGGTACCGGTTCCTTCGGAATACTATAAATGTTTTTTTTATTTATTCTGGCCGGGGCCGAGTACATAATGCACTTCAAGCAATTTCTAATGAACCTTTCAACCTTATCTCGCATGTTCGGAAACCAATAATGGGATTTAATTTTATCATAGCATTTGCTTGTCCCTAAATGACCAATCTTTTCATGCATTAGCCTAATGATGTTTGTTTCCATTTCACCGGGGACATACAAATAGAGATTGTTTTTCTTATCTTTTCTGTACACTAGACCGTTCCTCAGCTCAAATGACTCGCAACCGTTTGTCTCAAGCTTGGTTCGAATGCGGAGGATATCTGGGTCTCTGTTTTGTGTAGCCTCTAACTGAAATTCTATATCTTCTTCATTGACAGCACATACAATTTTACTTCGGCTGAGTGCGTCGACGTGCCCCATGTTGCTTCCTCCACGATGCTGAATTACGTGATCTGGATAGTTTTGCAACTCTAGAGCCCATCGCGCGATTCTAGGATTAAGGTTTTTCTTATTTAAGGTCAATGTCAATGAATTGCAATCGGTTACAATTTTAAAGGGGATGCCTTCAAGGTAGACCCGGAATCGTCTCAGGGCATATATAATGGCAAGTGTTTCAAGTTCAAAGCTGTGATATCTACTTTCGGCTGGGGAAGTGCGCTTGGAGAAGAAGAAAACTGGGTGAAACTTGCTGTCTGACTGTCTCTGTAATAAGACCCCCCCGAACCCAGTGGCACTAGCGTCACAATGAAGCTCGGTTTCCTTTCGGTGATCATAGATGGCTAGTACTGGTGGGTTTGTTAACATCAGCTTTAGTTTCTCATATGCCAGTATCCATTTCTCATCGAAGCAGAACTGAACATTCTTCTTCAATAGGCCGTATAATGGCTCAGCAATTCGTGAGAATTGAGGCACGAATTTTCTAAAGTATGCACATAAACCCACAAAAGAGTGCAATTGTTTTATATTCTTCGGTCTAGGGAATCGGAGGATTGACGCCTTATGGTCCTCATTGGGCTGAATCCCTTCGGCACTTATCTTATAGCCAAGGAAATCCAGTTCCGTAAAGCAGAACTTGCATTTGGTAAGCCTCAGCTCAAGGCCATTCTCAGCTAAACAATTTAGAACTCTTCCCAGTAATGAGATATGCTCCGTAAGTGCTGTGTTTGCTACAAGTATATCATCCATGTATACCACTATGAGTCTTTTCTGAATGAAATCCTTTAGTACATGTGAAATAAAACGTTGAAATACTGAGGGGCTATTTCTAAGTCCAAAAGGCATTCTATTGTATTCGAATTGTCCGTTTGGTGTAACGAACGAAGTATACGCTTTGGACTCTTCAGCCATTTTCACTTGGTGAAATCCGCTTCTTATATCTAGCAAGCTGAAGTGTTTTGTTTCCTTCAAATATTCGAGACTGTCCTCGATCAATAGCAATGGATAATTATCCCTAAGTGTTATCTTATTCAAGTCTCTATAGTCGATGCACATACGAGTCTCGCCAGACTTTTTTTTTACTAGTACAATTGGCGAGGCATAAGGGGAGTCACTGTGTCGGATTATCCCTTTACTTAATAGGTCCTCTGTAATCTCTTCCACTTCTAATTTATCTCTATACGACAATCTTCTCGGGTGGCTATATATGGGTATGTTTGTAGTTAGTCGAATATTCATTTCGAATTGGTTATTCCTATTTATCTGGTTTGGGTATCTTGAAATATAATCTAGTATCATACTACTAACGCGATCCCTTGACTCTGCATCTAACGAAGCGTTTATGTTAAATCTGGAGTACTCGTTTATCTCTTCATCTATGTTTATATAATATATCTCTGGGACGGTGCTTACTTTTTCAACGTTGCTATTCGTAGCCCATGAATTCATACCTACAATATCACTACCTAGAATTGAAGGACTCTCTTTTTCTCTCTCTAATTTCTCTAAAGGTTTAAGCGACTCAATGAGTGTGCTCGGTTGTTGGTTTTGTACGGAAGGACGTTGTATCCTATTACGCTCATCAGCATCGAAGGCGTCACAATCAGCAGTACTCTTACTCCGAGAGCAATCAACACTTAAGCTATTTCTCGAATGCGCGGAAGGGTCAAGAACACAGGGTTTCACGACGGAAGTCTCTACATCAATGTTTTTATTTAATGAATTATAAGTCACATCTGAACAATAGCATTTACAATGAGGTTTTGTATCTTGAGTCTTGAAATTAAATAAAAATGAGCAAGTTCTGGATTCTAATTCATAATGTTGAACTTCAGTGGCATTCATAACGAAGCTGATACTAAAAAGTTGTAAAAAGTCGCGCCCCAGTAATAGGGGTTCAGGAAGAGTATGTTGTTCGACTATAAACAAAGAAATTTTATTGGTTTTGTTTAATAGTGAAATATAACAATCGACTTTACCGTAAGTGTTTAATTTGATTCCCGCAATTCCACTGAAGTTGGATGTAGCATGTGATTTCGGAAGAGTTTGTGAAGGGATGACTTCACGGGAGATAAAGCTTGCGGGGCTACCACTATCAATAAGCGAATTTAGATTAAATGATTTCGTTTGACTCAAGACACAATTTGGAAAAACAACACTTACGTTTTGGAATGGCTGCAACTGTTGAGGCTCGAATTCCTGGCTCGTTTTTGGATCCTCAGTGATGGCGTTTACCTTTTCTTGCTGGCAGTCTTTCCGCATATGACTAGTGCTGCCGCATCGAAAGCAGGACCCAACTTGGCGTTTTGTTTTTGTGCACTGCGCTGCAAAGTGTCCATACTTGGAACAGTTGAAGCAGCGAATCGATTTAGAGTCCGGTTCTGGTGTTGGATTTGTGTTCCTTTGGGTGGGCTGATCGCTGGACCTCTTCTTGTCGTACTTTAACAGGAGTCCCTTAAGCTGGTCCAGTTTTGTTGCTGTGTAGAGCATGGATGTGTAAGCTGTCTTGTCACGCAACCCTTCGATAATGAAGCCTATTACTTCGCTTTCGTCAATTTTCGCCTGTGCTGCTATTTCCTGGATGGATAACATGTAGGCGATGACGTTCTCTCCCTTGTTTCTTGTTCGTCTCTGCAGTTGGCGATAGACGTCAGTGACTGTGACGTTTTGTTTGAACTGTTTCAGTAATCCCTGCTTCAGTTCGCGGAAAGTCTTTTGCGTTGCTGGTTCGTAAGTACACTGCAGCTGTGCCCTTCATCAGTCGTCGCATCGCCATGAATTTAAAGTGGTAGTCACTACGGCTTGTCTCTAGGATATTTTCGAAGTCGTTTATCCATTTTTCGACACTGTACGCGTCGTCTCCACTGAACGGAGGTACTAATCCTTCGATGTCGGCGATGCTCAATCTTTGCAACTGCTTGGTGATGCTTTCCTCTTCCAGTGCTTGAAGTTCTCGACGGAGTTGGAGAATTTTCTTCTTTTTCTCGAGCTGCTCGATTATTGCGTCGTCGTCCATCTCTGGATTTTGGCTTTGGGGAATGTTGTGCGACGGCTGATGATTGGTCGGACTCCCTGATGTAGTGCGTGTGTCGGCAAGCTGAAGTTCGTCGGAGCGCTGAAGGTTCTTGGACTGCTGGACGTTGTCGGAAGGCTCAATATTGTCGGAAGGTTGTAGATAGTCTGTGTTTAGACTGTTTGGCGGCGAATCTCCTTCGCCTTCAGTGGATTCGAAGAGGTTTCGTAGTTGCTGAAGTGTGGCTGTTGGTGGGAAATCCACGCCGAGAGCCTCTAATTGCTTCGTCAATTCGGAGCGTGTTACCACCATTTTCACGGAAGAGTTTTGTGTGTGCTTTTTCCTCACTATTTGTTTATTATTTAGACTAATGGATTTTTTACGCGTGGTAACCCCACATCTGAGATGTAATTCGATTTTTATTCTCAGTCAATCACGAACACAACCGTTCTTCTCGTCTTCTTTCCGGAAGTCCCTCCCATCTTGTTTATTTCTTTCTTTCTGTCATTTCGGTCAGGCACTGCCAGACTCTAGTTAACAATTTGATTACTTTAATGATACATAGATGGCGATATAAAATACATTACAATATTTTTTTTTTCAGTAAGTAATATTAATGTTGGGATACGATGGATTATTTATTTACAACAATGAAGTTTTTATTATATTCACATACATTATTATGTGTTCACATTACAGCAGACTACTTTAACTGTCGGCTGTAACGCTGCTTATTTATTTTTGTGTTTGCAGTACTTATAACCTAATTAAAAACTGTCACAAAATGCCAAAAATCGTATATACATACGGTGACCATCCGTTCTTTATAATAATAAACAGCTCTCTATTTGAAGACGATGTTCACTATGAATTATTTTAAATACAAAAACATACATGTGTTCTGTACTTTAAAAGTTGTTCATTATTATTTGTTCTGTATTTAATTGAAATCTAAAAAAACGATAACGTAAACATTACGAAAACCAAAATTGAATGAACAAAATAGCTGTAGTACTATAACTTGCTGAACGAGGAAACAATTAATCTAGTACTTAAAATTGTGTTCTATTTAAATTTAAGAAAACAAAATTTAATAGATGTTTATTATTTGGAATTGGTCACCTCACACGGGTTGTGAATTACGCACACGAAATCGAAATTAGAAACGACTTGTCTCTACATAGTCGACAACAACAAAATTTGGACTGTCAGATTAAGAAAAAGTTTATTTCCATTTACCTACGTTGCATAATTAAAATAAATTTTGGCACATGAGTCTTTCGTTGAGGTAAAACAAAAATTCGGTTTAAGTTTCGCATTTTTAAATTTGCCGTCAAGATGACAGTTAAAAGCGAAAAATGTCTCTACAATCATAAGGCATACACTCTAACATAATCCACGTGGAGTCCAATTTCATCATTTTTCCATGTTCTCAACCAATTTTCACGATCTTCCCAAAATCTTGACTGTGCCTTGTGATCCCGATTTTTCCAGGGCTTTTTCACTTGCGACACTCCATTCAGCAACTCATTGGGAAAATCTGAATGTCCGCCAGCTGCTACTCCAAGTGTCAAATAGAACTGCAGTGAATAGATTTATACAAAATAATAGAACATTGGATTTTACATATAACTAACTTCTCGATCAAATGGTGACATAATGTGTCCATTATTCCAGCGACCTGCATGATGTATATTCTCTGTATCATGTAGTTGAGAAAATCCTCCACGCAGAGTGGCATATTCATTGCCATCAATTTCAAAGGAGACAAACTCGTCAGTCCATGAGAGTGTGTAAATATGAAAATCATTGGCCAAATGCGATGGTTGGTTGCGGCCTTTAAGCCAAGTGTCACGTAATTTGTCGTCTATTGATAATACAACTCCACCAAGAACTCGATTACCAGAAATATCATCACCGGCACTAGTGTTTAAGAACTCATTTCCTCTATTGAAGGCCACTCTCATTTCACCCGATGCATATCCTGTGAAGCCGTAGTATCTCTCGAGAGGTTCTAGTAAGATCACTGTAGAAAGAAACAAAAGCATAAGACGAGTATAAGCTTGAAAACATAAAGATAAGGTCCATATTATTAGCCTATTTCATCTGAGAGTTCTCGATGAAGTAGGCTAATAAAATGGGGCTAATGTCGATATCAGAAATTGCTTGATGTAAATTGATTAGTAATATCCTGAGAACAACGTATTTAACAACAACGATGAGTCCTAACTGCCTAAGGATAAAATAAATAAATAGTTGGCGCAACATGTCCGTAGTGACCCTGGGCCTAGCTTCTCACAACCATTCGTTTTGTGTGAGTTTTTCATTTTTGGGGCGAATTGTATACAACGCCTAATTGAGAGGCTCTTTCATGAAGGATATACCTACACTCTCGGATGTTTGTCAGACGTTCGCAAGAGGTGGCGCAGTCGAAGAAAACCTTAAGATGGAATTTGAGTCTTTTGAGAGTCGAACCTTCTGACCCCTCCCTTAGTAGTCCAACCACTAGATAGATTAGATTGATATTTATTTCGTTTAGAATTTACAGTTTGTTATAGCACAATTTACATAATCTAAGTACAGAGATGTGACAAATTTATGTCTTTCTACTGGAAAAAATTTACAAGTGACGAAAAGAGAAAAAAATATAAATATAAATTTTTGAAAACAACGACTTAAAAAAAGAAAAAAAAAATAGTAATAATAATAAATAAAATATACATAAATGGATAAATAAATAAATAAAATATACATGAAAGCGTAAATAATTAAATAATATAAATAAGTAAATAAATTAATTAATAGCTCTTGCATGTAGATCTAGCGTAGAGTAATGCCATGGGAGATTAAGCATCATTTTTAGTAATTCGTTCTGCGCGATTTGTACATTTTTAACGTGACATTCAGCCAATATCCCCAAACCGGGAAGCCATGTAATAAAATGGATTGAAAAATTGTTTTATGGATTAATATTTTGTTTTCATTTGTAAGTGAGGATTTCCTATTTTTAAATGGATATAATATTTGTATGCCAATATTTATTTCGTTAAGTGTTTGTGTAGTGTGTTCTTTAAACGTCAGTTTTGAGTCATGATATACACCCAAATATTTTACAGAAGGCTTCCACGCAATTGGATACCCATTGACAAACAATTGGTTTACTGGGAGAAAACAAGGTCTTCTTTTTCGTGTGAAAAAGATAGCTTTCTCACAAAATTCTTGGTATTTATTAATTTATCTGTCACAACAGAAAATCCAAAAAGTAAGTTCGAATATCTATCCTGAAAATGTTTTGTTTCAATTTATCAGGATATGGCATAAAAATGTGGGCCCCTTCCATTCGTTCCAAAATAAAACTCACAAGTATCAATATGCAAGTTTGCAAACACTTATATCCACGAAGCCAAACAACAGCTAGTAGTGTGAAAAAGCAAGATTCACCCAAGAAGGGTGGAATGTTTTATGAAAGTTCACATTAAACGGATACAAAAGTGTGTGTTTAAGAGGTTTTATTGCTAAGGATCGAGTTGTAACAAATAATTCAATGAATGCTATTTTATGATGTATTATGTATTACTGCATGCAATTATAAATCAAATAATGTATGTGCTTAAATAACAGGTTCATTCTCGTACAAGTTTCTATATTTTAAACGTAACTAGGGCTATGACTTCGCGTCTCTTACTTGCTTAAAGGTCAGAGGGGAATACCTCGTTGCTTTGGTTCGCTATTGGTTATATTTGATAAAAACTGTTGCATCATTTATGAATGTCCTGGGTAATAGACTTGACGAGAATGAACTTATTATTGGAGCGGAAATAAAAACTGACATACATGGAAACAACCAGTCGCCCTTTGGCAATTTCGCGCGAACTTCAACTTTTCCAAACCGAAAACTAAAAAAATCTCTAGTGCGTATTCTTGCGGATACCACTGGTGGAAGAATCTTCGAGAATCGGGCTTCCCTAGTGCACTCATTCGAAACGTCAACAATTGCTGTGCATCTGCAATATGAAAATATTATACATATTCGCCGCGCGGGTTTAACAAACAACTTACTCATCTCCCAGGTCGAGTTTCCCATTTCGAACTCTTGCATTATTAAATCCTGGCAAATCAGTCAGTAAAGTCGGTACAATGTGCAGCTGACCGCTGTTGATGTAGCAATTCTCTGGCCGACTTTGGTATGATACAAACTCAGCATCGTCTGCATCCAATGTCATTCGAACTTCTCGTTTCCAAATTGTCCAATTTAGAGTGTCGAAATTGTCCTCAAAAATAAGCTGTCCCTTGCAAACTGGTGTCCCGCGAACTGTCGTTGTCGATTTTTCACAATAAATCGAAATTTTATCAGTCGCTTTTACCAGATTACCAGAAGCTATTTCGCTTCCCAATTTTCGATAAGACACCCTTCCATATTGTACGTGAATCCAGTAGTTGATCTCATTACCTGGATCAACAAAAACTCGGGTATTTTCATATATCCATCGGCCATTTGTTGGACTAGATATGTCGGCGGAAATTTCGCCAGGTTGATTGAGACCTATCGGCTTATTGATGTTTATATGATATCCAACAAGATGCAAATTGTTGTCATCTGAAAGAATATTTAGGGATCCTATTTATATAAATATATGATAGATAATATTCTATAATAAGATATACGCCTTCTAGTAGATATTTATGAATATCAGGCAACAGATGTGTGATCAGACCTTAAGTTGAAAACGTTTCGAAAACAGTAGGTATTTGAATTTTAATTCCAGTTTGTTAGTTTGTCTGGAAGACCGGTGAGAAAGGGGCATTCTTGGTATACACTTGGTGTAATCTTGTGTTCAGTATCGCGCCGCATATACATTTAGGTCCACAAATTACGTCATTAATTGGTACATAAAACGTATAAAACGTACGTTTCTACGAGCCATCAGTTGCGTTCCTGATTGTTTAAGAGCAGGTCATTCTTACAAAATGCAAAAGTTCTCTTACAAAATTAACTTACAATAATTATTCTCTGACCAAAACAATGTCCGCAGTGCTATTAAGTGCCCACGGCATTGTGCGGACATTAACACAACCATGGGGAACAGACAACAACTATTCTCATCTGAGTTGTGACCTTTAACATAAAGACTGCATTTTAATCGCAGAACAAAATTCGCGTGCTATTCGAATTACCAGCAAGCTTACAACAACACTCACTTGGAATAGATATACGCAAGCCTTTGGGACTCAGAATCTCTATCTGGGGATCTGGTATACTGTAACTGTAAACACTCATAACATCGTTTAAAATTGTGCAGATCCACAATAGGGGAAACATGTTTAAGATGATTACACGGTTCATAAGTTCGCACTGTAGCAATGCAGATATTAAAAAAAACGAACCAAAAATGACACACACTATTAGTGATAACTGTTTGCAAAAAAGTTTGCGTTTGTGGGAAGGGTCTGGTTATCTTGTAGGTAAGTTGTAACGATTCGAGCGCGACTAACTTTCGGTGTACACTTAAACCGACTGACTATATGTGACTAGCGACTCCAGAAGCAGTGCTCGCTGCTCTTACTAGTCGAGTAATTTGATTTTCTACTCGAAAGCTTGGGCTGAAATAAAACAGTCTTACTTGTTTCGCGGTACGATTAAGACGCACTTTTAAGAGCGCACGGTTAACAGTGAGTCAGTATTTCTTGAATTGATAGTTACAAAGCAGCGGTATATACTTTCAAATACGGGCTATTGTACTTAGATTCGAAATGCACCTCTCAGTGCACCTGTATCCGCTTTTATGTTTATCCTTAAGCGTATTAGTAGAAGCATTTCCCTTGTTTCAAATGGAAGTCCTTCAACCAATTGGATTTCGACTTGCAATGCCACGTAAGTGCAATTAATTATAAACCTTACAATAATTTATATTGACTGGAAAGAAAGTGCGTTGGTAGTTACTATAGATGCCTTTACAAATGTGAGAAAACGTTCAAGATATCGAGTGCATTATGCTAATACCGTTAGTTATGGTTCGCTAAATCATTACGTCACAAAGAAGTTTTTCTTTCGTTCATCAACATGGTAATGTTCATTTATAATCATTGAATTATTCAACTGCATCTATATGGTAATAGATATTAATGATTTGACAGCATTTGTAATGCGCATTTTTCTTCTCTAAAGACGGATTGATTTTCATAATTGCTATTTAGCTGTTTTTTTCCCCATTGGCATTCTAGTAAGTTCGAGTTGTATCTTGTATGTCTTCATTTTCACACCCTAAACGTTACGTTACCTTCTAAATCGAAAAGGTAATTTCGACTGAAATATTATACTACGTTTCCACCGGACACTAATCGCGAGATTTAGGGCAAGAGATTACAAACAAATCCTGAGGTGTTTCCACCAAAAAAAACAGGATTAATTTGACGTTTCACCAGATGTTGTCAACTACCGTCGAATCGAACAACCCAAAATTGTGATAATTGAAAAAAAAATTAACCAATTCAAAAGTTTAAAGTAATTAAACATGAGTTCCAGAAATCTTAAAATATTATTGGCAAATTCTGCAAAATAAAATTAAAGTTTTTATGGTTGCATTGGGTAGGAGAAGTCTCTCAGAAATAAATTGTTTTTTTTTTTTTATGACACAATGTCAAAAACAGCTCTGTTTGCTTTGTATTTTTGACATCTCGAGCTGTGGGAAGTGTGTTCACAAACCGGACTATACATGCAAACCTGGTTGATAATCGAGATTTGTTTGAAATCTCCCTTTTCATGAGATTAACTTTTGTATGACAAATCCCGAGATTTATGCGGGATTTACAGAAATTTTTCTAAATCTCGCAGTTAATCTCCGGTGGAAACGCAGTATAAGGTCTGTTCCAGTGTTGTTATATCATGGGATTTATCCCTTTTAGTGGGAATTTCGATGCCCGAAAAGCCTTCCGTGGGATAAAGGGAAAAAGCACCAAATCGTGGAAATTTAAAAAATCTAACAAAAAAACATTCAAACTATACATTTTTGGTGAAATACTATCAAAACACCTGTCTTTCACCATGATAATTAACACACTGAATGTTCATCAAAAACGTCTCATGTAAATCCTCTTTTATCAAAAGTTTCTAGTACCAAAAAATAATCATAGCAGTGTTACAAGCTGTGGTTTTTATACTAAAGGTTAATTTAACGTGATTTTCTTTCCGTGTAATACAAATATTACTTTAAAAAAAATTAAGAAGGAATTTGAGGACGGTGGAAAGGGAAAAAATGGAAAAATGACCACGCTTCGTGGGATATGAAGAGAGAGTGCTGTTCCTTTACTTTTGTAGTGAGAAAGAATGGAAAAGACTGTCAAAATGGTAGTGGTGGGGATAAATTCTCTCGCAGAGAGAGACACTTACAAAAAAGTTAGGGAACGCTTTTGTAATAATCTATGAAAATGACAGATAAATAATTCAAAAATTCAAAAAAGTTGTACGAAAAGTCGTTAAAATATAGCATAAGCTCGAAGAATTTGCTAAGAATGTCATCGCCACTTTCTAAAAGAATCTAATGAGAACATTCAATTTTATTTTTTCCTTCTGTCGATACCATTTTTATATGCAAGAAATCAAAACAAATGCACTCATATGTCAAATAGGACAACAAATTTCAAATCAGCTGTTAATTGTAAGGTGACTGACAGCTTTTTCAATTCTTACACCAAGAAATTTGTTGAGTAAAAATTCGTAAGATTCTCAGTGGAGGGGTAATATCTTGCTCTCTCGATGACGCTCTTTTCGAGTTAAGGAACAGCATTGAATAAAAAATTCATAAGAATTATTAAAAATTCGTAAGACCTATTGAAAAAAAGGTATAAATAAGAAGGTTCAGGGCTCACGCTCTTGCTTCTCAATATTGTGTGAATTTTGTCTTCGAACAAATGGAAAAGTCCCTTATATTTTACCTATGGCGTTTCCGAACGGCGAAATTGAGAAGCTTTCTTAGGAAGGTACATTTTTTAGTTTTGCGGGGATTGAAGTCGGACCTCTCATTCAGTAGTTCCACACCCTGCCACTGTGCCAATGCGTCATTACTGGCAATCAGCCTTACCCTTGATTCTTTTACAGCGTTCTTCATTGAAGATCCGAGAGAATTACCCCGAGAATGGGGACGTTCAAGTATCTAGTTTAGTAAGTCTGACAGCTCTCTCACTAGATGAAACTCGACTCTGATTGGGGGAAATCGGTCGTGAGAGCAGATGTTTTAGTTGAAGTTTATGGAGGGGTAGCCGACGAATCTAGTCGAGAAATTCGTGACTGAGTACTAAGTTGACAGTTCTCATATGTGGCTGACGTAGAAAACGTGACGTTCCCGACCAATCTAGTTTTTGCGTTCAGGTTACATCTCATCCAGACCAATCTAGTCGACTTAAGATGACTAGATTCTTGAATGCGGCCAATTGCTCTTTTCAATGAAATTTCTTGGAACACTTTTGGAATAATGGTAGACCCCATATGCACATCATTAATCAGATTTTGTTTTCAAATCATATCTTGAAATCATATTTCAATTAAAGGTGAGATATGCATTGATAATGGAATATTTTCAGATCACATAGCGCAAAATATGTTTCTAAAAACACAACAATCAATCACACTTTGCTAGTGTGTGTTGGTGAGTTGAGCTCAATTCTTTTAAAGTATCCCGGACACTTCTGTCGTTTTTAAAAATTGACCTGGAAGTGCACTTTGTTCTTTAATGACACATAGAAAACGTAGAAAGAGCACTTCTAGATTCGCTCTTTTGATAGAAAGGCCAATTCTTTCCTTCAATCGAAAACGCCATCAGTGTTCATCACTTCGGAATAATTGAATTTCTTCTTAATTAATCAGAGTACGCGGAAGAGTTTGTACTAACCGAACTACAAGCATTGGAGAAGAGGACAAATCGACACTGATAAATTGTCACTGATTGAATACGCAAGAAACCCAAACATATGCACGGGAATTGACTTATTATATATGGACTGCTAGTGAAATGTCACTTCCATACAATCTCTGCCCAGAAAATGACGCCAACATAACTAGCGCTCGTGGTTCTATGCGAAAAATAAGTGAAACAAAATGACAACCATCTTGGATTTCTCCATAGAATGCTAGAGCCACCTATTGGGCGTGAGTGGATTTGCCAAGTGAAACGGTTGAAATTCAAATTGTTGCGGCATTGTTTACAATAGATCTCATCTCGAAATTGTGCTAGTTTAAATAATTAAAAATAGATGGAACCAACAAAATTTAAATAAAAAATAGTTTTTCATTGTCCCATAAATTGCACAATTTTCGTATATTTATTGCGAATTAGTTTTTTTTTGTTGTTTTTCATTATTAATTTTAGAAACATGATGTAATAACACTTAAGCGTATATTTCAATCACATTGCTGATCAATAAATACTTATGATTGTCAAGAATATCACATTCAAGTTCATGCGAATTTAATTCATCATATAAATTCCTTACATCTATATTTCTTAAAGTACTACTTATATCTGCAACGGAATGGAAACGTCATATGTGAGTTTCCAATTTATTCCGCTCCGAACCACGAGAGCTAGCGCTTATGTTGGAACCAACGCGAAGTTGTCTACTAGCAGTCCATATATAATAATTCAATGTGCATAAGTCCAATAGGACAACAAATTTTAAACCTTCTGTCAATCTTTCAGGTGGCTGACAGCTTTTCCAAAACTTACAACAAGAAATTTGTTGAGTTAAAATTAGTAACATTCTCAGTGGAAGGGTAATATCTTGCTAACTCGAAGCCGCTGTCTTCTACGAATTTTTTGAGTTGAGGAAAAAAAATAATATCTTCCTGTATGTTACGAATAATGGGGGACGTTCGTATTTCTAGTTTAGTAAGTTGGGACGTTTAAGTATCTAGATTAGAGGTCTGACAACTGTGTGACTAGATGTATCTCAGTTTTGTATTGGCTGAAATCCGTCATATAAGCAACTGTTTCAGTTGAGGTTTATGGAGGGGTAGCTGACGAATCTAGTCAAGAAATTCGTACTAAGTTGATATGTGGCTGACGTTCCCGACCAATCTCGTTTTTTGCGTTCAGGTTACATCTTATCCAGCCCAATCTAGTCGACTTAAGATAACTAGATTTTTGATTGTGCCCAGTCTGACAGATGACTGACTAGGTGCACTTCAGTTCTTATTGGCCCAGTATGGTCACTTGAATAGTTTGGCAGTTGACGTTTATGGGGGGGAAGCCGATAATTATATTCTATGAACGCTGCTAGCAACTTTGCCCACAGCGGATGTGGCATTTATGCTAGATGCGAGTGTAGGGTCAATTTTTAAGTTACGTGACATTTGTTAAAACGAATTTCTATGTAACACTTAACAGTATCTGTCATGTTTCGATTGAGCAAACATGTTCTTTTTTATGTAACTGCGAAGTTTATAACTTGATTTTCTTGTTAAAGTCGGCTTAAAAAAGAAAATATTTAATTTATGTAAAACCAAATATTAATGTAATCCATGAAGTCTCAATAAAATACATACATACATACATAACACTTAACATTACTAGTGCACCTATTATTTGCCATCCCGCAAAAATATAGCTTGTAGGCTTGAAAAGCAACAGACTAATTCCAGCGACCGATTAGGCCTTTTGCACACGATGTACAACAAAAGCCTCGAAACATTACCTATAATTAATTGTGGTATACTGTGGTATACACAGACACACGTCTACGACTTAAATGACAGGACTTTCAAATATGCCAAGCAACATTTTTTCTTAAACGTACCTATAGCATATGCTTGTTTTTCTTCTTCTTTTTTTAGAGCAGTACGGCATGACACAAGTTGTATTTAATGTCAACATAGATAAACCCATAGCAGCCAATGACATAGGAACTTATTCACTTGTTGTCAATGAACCAGTTAATGGTAGATGGGTGTTAGAATGTTTACAGCCCAGGTTATATTACGGTACCAAGTTGAATTTTTGGATTATTGTCCGTTACGGGGAAAAAACAGTTGACAAAGTTGGAACAATTTCGGTTACCGAGACGTATTTAGAAATCGACGACCCTCAAGGGCCTATTTTTACAACTCCGGCATATCCACTGCCCTTCGGCTGTGAAAGATCACCGACAACAGTGGGCGGCAAGCCCGCATGTAGGGGTGATTTTATTTTTGGCGATAATTTTAACTCAATGGAATGGGCCAAATGGAGTAGGGAAATTCGAATACCACTTGACGAAGACGATGCTGAGTTTGTTTCGTTCCAACGCCGACCAGAGAACTTTTATATACGGAATGGTTCGTTGCATATTGTGCCGACTTTATTAACCAACGTGGAAGGATATAATGAGAATAGTATATACAATGGAAAGCTAGACCTAGGAGAATTGTGAGTACCTATGGAAAGACCATCAAAAGAAAGTCGATTATTGGGCAAAGATTTTGAAATATAAATTCCTTTTGTTATGAGGAAAATGGGTCACTACTTTAAATTCGTATACCTAAATTTGTTATTATCCGTTTTAGTTGCACTGGCGTCAGGGATATATCGAGGGAGTGCTCCAAGCGGGCAATTAATACGCAAATTCTTCCGCCTGTGGTTTCAGCCAGAGCCCGGACACGACAATACTTCACCTTCCGGTATGGAAAAGTTGTGGTGAGGGCGAAGATGCCCATAGGCGATTGGCTAATACCGCGTAGGTTATTTTTTGCAAAACCTTCAAATGCTGAGATGTAAAAGTTATTCAATTTGTTTGTATAGTTATACTTCTCGAGCCAGTGGAGAACTATTACGGATTTCTGGGCTTTGCTTCGGGACAAATGAGAGTAGCCTCGATTCGTGGAAATGAATATCTGGAAGACCTGAATGGTACGGATATCTCTGGTAAATTGGTTTCGGGCGGAGCCGTGCTATCAGCTGGTGATCAATTTCGAAAGCTGTGGATGAAGGAGTCTTTGCAAAGATTACATTTGGGTAATGACTATCACATATATACGCTTACTTGGTCAGAGGATGCGATTACTCTAGATATCGATGGCAATAGATACTCGGAGATACGTGGAGGTTTTGCAAAGGAGCTTCGAAATATTAAGCCTTATGCAAAACATTGGGAGAATGGTCATTATAATGCACCATTTGATAGAGAGGTTTGTCATGCTATAATCTCGCAACTTCCAAAATAAATACAACGAGTGACAAATTTTTCATTACAGTTCTATGTAACTCTTGGACTATCAGTTGGTGGGCATTCGGACTTCCCTGACTATTGCCGAACTGGACGAAAGCGAAAGGAAAAACCATGGAAAAATGGCGATCCCAAGGGTGCGTTCAAGTTTTGGAAGGACCGTCCAAACTGGGAAAAAACTTGGAAAGGCGAAGATGCCGGTCTCCATGTCGATTATGTGAGAGTGTATGCATTATAAATTAATCCATTTGGTCTTATTTAAATATAAACGTGATACGAATAAAGAAACAGATATAACCACTTTGTCATACACAAGAACATAGAAAAAAGCTTTTGAACTTTTTTCTTCAAGTGACAACTTTTCTTGCTGATACCACTTTTTTTTTAAACATATCGCTGTCCCCAATGTTGGTACCGTACCTTTAATCAAACAAATTCCTCTATTCAATAAAAAAAAAGAAAAATGTGAAACGTCGATGGCACGCGTTTATTCAACTTCATTTGCCTTAGAGCTGCGCGACACTAACGCTATTGACTTTGCGTCTTTTAACAGCACTAGTCGCACAAATGCCAAGTTCAATAGAAGCGTATATCCAAGAAATTCTTTATGATATCTCTCCGCCTCCTTGTACATCAGCCGTAGATCGCTAGGAAAACTAACATTCCCTCGACTGGAGAAACATTCTGCTCCAATGACGTTGTCCTCCTCTTCGGTATCCGGCATATCGTCGACATTGTAGTAAGTGCGCATTAAGGTCAAAATTGTCTTCTCCGCCGAAACACGTTCAGTTCCCACCAAGTGCTGAAACAATCTGGCCGCCAGAAACTTCCTCAAATAGAAAATATTCGAATGGGACTGCTCGGTCGATATTTTCCGATTCGCCAGTGCGAATCCCAAAATTGCCGTCAACTGCGCTCGTTGTACGTTAATGTTCACCTGTTCAGCATTACCTGGTGCTGCGCTCTGAGCGATTTGTGGATTTTCAAACAGATAACAGTCAGCTTGAGGAATCAAGAAGGTAGCATACATACAGCGGTGGATCAGATCATTCAAATGGAGTTTCTTTTCTTGGATATCGTGTCGCTCCCAGTGTGTCAGTTCACAGGGTCCATCTTTTTGCAATTGTAATCGTGACCAAATAATGCTAGAGACACCCACACTTATCGAAACAGTCGATGAGATTTCCTCAATTTGAGTTTCGGGCAACTTGGGATAAACAAATGAGGCAACTTTGCGTGACTGGCGCTTTGCTGGCACCTCACCCAGTAGACTTTTACAAAATTTGTCCACGATTTTCGTTGAGAAACCATCTAGATGGAGGATATCGTCTAGGCTGTGAAAGCCTCCGTTTTTCGATTTCCATGCCTCGAGTTTGTTAAGTTTCGCCTTTGAGATGTCATAACTGTGAGCAGATATTATTAAATTATTTGCATTATATGATTTTATGTCATTACCTGGCCAAATGTTCTCCAGAGTTTGTGTTTATTATTGCTAAAATCCGATTGGTTTCTTGTTCACTGAAGTTAAATGGTTCGCTTTCAGAAGGAGATGCTGTCGACAACCACTTGGCTATGGGTATTCTTAATGTATTTCCGATTGTCGCTCGAGGAAAAGTCAGCGATCTTAAAGACTGTGATGATCGCGGTAGCATCCTACATGGGAGTGTTTTTTTTTTCAAATAAACTAATAAATAGATTGTCTGTTAAAATAAAATGAAATAAATAGAATTGGCCAAACGAGTGAAGTGACAAATGAAAACTTACGTGTGTATAACTGTTTCTGAGTTGTACATAAATAATTTCTAACATATTATTAAGCGGTATTTACATGGGCCTCCAAAAAAGCATTAACGATTCTGATGATAAACTTTTACGAATGGTTTATATACAATTTGCATATCCCTTCTGTAGCTTGCTCTACTCCAGAAAGGAAAACAAACGTTAATAATATTACACAACGAGGCATCTCAGGCTTTACAATGGAAAAAAGAACACAAATTAAACTTTAAAGAATGCTTTCGATGAGTCATTACTTCTACAAGAACGACAAAAATCGAAAATAAATATAATGACGGTATACGTAGATTGAACGTCATATACCTACTTGATGCAAAATAACCACGGCGTACTCTATATATCTTACTACATTCATTTGACTACACTGCACAGCCCCACTGAGAATGTTTAACTTACAACACCTGGCAGCATCGCATTCCCATCAACTATCTGTGTATAACACTTTTTTCTCAGCTGTTTTTTGTTATGACACTCGCTGTCATCTCTCTTTCTTTTGTGATTCCACTTTTTCTGCGCTGCCTGCGCTGCTGCTTCTGCCAGACACAAAAATTCCATCAGTAGTTGCAGTTTGTAATTGATCTCTGTTCGTACCGTGGTGTCAGGTGAAAATTCGTAAGTGTATCGCTTTTTCTTCCGCCTCAAGAGCTTATAGACTACTTTCTGTGCATTTAAAAAAAAACCACATACGTTTCCGTTTCCAAAAAGTTAAAAACAAACGATTCGCCAAAATCCCTATAAGAACGTGACGCGTCGCGAAGAATAAACCCAGTTCCGACGACTCCATCACCAGCGTTTGCTTTCACTCCTCCTCTCTTTGCCTACCTCCCAATACGCGATTACACAACGCAAAACAAGAGTGGAACGAAAAAGTGAAACATGCTCCTTACCTCAAGCAGAATTGGATTATGAACTTTCTATTTCTATACCTCTTTTGGCGTGAGGGTACGACAAACGTTCATCTTTGGAATTCCCCAAGTGTGAACTGCTGTTCAAGTGAAATGTAAAGTCTGGTGGAAGTACAAATCAAAAATAAATGTCATCAGTAACAACAACGACAGCAACAGACACATTTGCATTAAGTGCTACTGTCACTGGAGCTGAAACCGTGACCAAAATGATGATTCTAGACATGGACATGACTACTCGCTTCCAAGACCAGTCGTCATCGTCTTTAACGACAACAGTGAAATCGAAACCTCCAGTATCGCTGATTGTCCACGAAAGCAATGGAAAAATAAACACAAGTCTAACGACAGACAGCGACAGTGGCTGCGAACGTGACGAATGCGACACTCTGACCAACTCTAAAAGTCGCAGACGAGGACAATCGGTTTGTTTGCGAGTGCACAACTTCATCTCAAATCACTGGTACCTTAGCTACCTGGTACCATTGACAATCCTTATTGCCCTTGTAGTGGTGGCCTACTTGATGCGCGACTACGCACGACAGCTGCTCTACTGGATAGAAACGCAGAATTCGTGGTTGATCTTTGGCATCTTCATGTGTCTGTTCGTCGTGGTCAGTTTTCCAGTGGTGGTTGGGTATTTTGTCCTCATGATCAGCAGTGGATACCTGTTTGGACTAATCAAGGGCTTTCTGACTGTGATATTGGGTGCGAATTTGGGGATTTTAATTGCTCATACAACCCTGAAGAGCTTGCGGCATCGTCTTCCTATACATAAGTAAGTTGTGGCAGTTGTTAATTGATATGGGGTGGGGCAAGACACCTTGGTAATCTTATCAGTGCTGATTGAGTGGTTTCCCTAGAATGTTTTTACTTACGTTGTGAAATTACTTATCGAATTGGCTGGGTGAGCAAAAGTTAACTGGGGGGAAATTTCGCGCACACCATATGAAGTGCACTTGAAAAGTCCACATGTGCGCATTGAACTTGACGGGCTTCAGGAAAGTCGGAAATTGTTTTTTCATGGTAAGAATCATTACACGTGCTCATTATTATAGAAATGTGAATTGTGCATACGATGGCAAAGGGGATCCAAATTCACACTGCTTGTAGAAACCAACTGTTGAGAGGAAGCCTTCTGCCTTCTTTGTAGGACTAGACGACATAGGTCACCTGGAGTTTATTGATAATATATTGCAAAGGATCAGTTATCGAAAACAAACATCATATTAAAAGTACTAGCGTACACTTCCACTCATATCAAGTTGACTAGAAACTATTCGTGATTTTTTTCAATATTTTCTTTTTACACACCAATCGCTACGTGTACTGCCCTCCCATTTACTTATTCTTAAGACTGTAATTTGCTTCGTAAATCATGCAAAGCATTTTCTTTACTCACAGTCGCAAGGTCGATGAGTGTCTCCCTCGTTAAAAATAGCCCGCTACCACTATCAGAAAGTCAATTAAGGTATTCGCTGAACTAGGCTTAATTGGAAGTTATTAGACGAGAAATAGATTGAAATTATTTATTTCACTGAAGAAGGCAAGTTCGAATGAAATGTATACTCAACGCAAGAAACTGATAGAATCACAATAACTCATTGGGTTGCGTGACATTCGTTGCTTTCGTCCGGCAATTCCAAATCATTTTTGTAATGAAATTCTGCATATTTTATGAGAGATACGCGAATTACAAGTGCCTATGAGCAGGAATACTAACATGAGCCCCTTCTGGGAGGAATAACCAATGAGCTGTGTTATTTTTCTTCGAAAATTGGACGTACTGATACCGGATACTGACTACTTTGTTAGCGAAGTGTGACATATGATGTGTTTAAATTTAGAGAGTAAACTAGATGAGGAAAGGTGGTTTAAATTGGGCTAGGGAGGCCAGATAAGGGTAAATTATTTTCTGCGCCATTTAATTTAAGGCGTGGTGACAACCGGAATCGGAGAACTATAACTCTGAAGTAACATATGGGAATGTATATGTCTAGCTAAAGATATACGTTGCTTGATGACGCAATATTTGGTGTCGTATAGAGTGCACTCGATGAATCAATGAAATATAAAATTGCGGCATTTGCGTCATCGAAGAAATAGGGCTATTACAGATGGGATACTGTTTCTCTCGGAAGGTTCATCGCACTCAACATTTGTTTATTGACAAGACCATATTATAGTGGATGCAATAGGTGCCGTGACATAAAGCCAATTCTAGCATTTGGTATTATGACACTTTGAGAAAGCACAATTCTTTTCTTCAGTCGAAAACGCCGTAAGTTTACAGTTCGTATTAAAAGTGACGTTATCGACCAATCTAGTTTTTGCGTTTAGGGTACAACTAGTCCAGATCAATCTGGCCAACTTAAGATAACAAGATATTTGAATGCCCAGTAACTGAATAAACAATCGTCGCTCATTTATGTCGTTTTCCATTGGTTTCACTTGGGGATCCACTTATTCTGAAATCCAATGGAACAACAAAACTGCTTGAAATTTAAAAAAAATATCTAAGGCTGCTGATTCTGCCATCAAATCTAGAAGCGAAATTCTCTTCTCAGAATCATCAGAAGAGCATTTTTTTGTGCCAATGAAACGGTTTCAGAAGTGATTTTTTCGATTCCAGACTCTCCCGGACGCTTCTTTTTGCCCAATGGAAAACGACAGTAGTAAAAACCAGAGACAATACTGAGACCACCAACCAGAGACAATACTAAAAATATAGCTTGTAGGCTAAGTAACGGGAAATCGGCCGGAATTGGTGGTCTCAGTATTGTCTCTGGTAAAAACAATTTGTTAAACTTGGAATGCAGCCCAGTAGTTTGGGACAACGTCAGTGTCAAATTTGAACGCATCATATTCTGACATAATAATTTGATTGCTAATCAGAAATGCGAATGCTGGTAGGTACAATCAAAGCAAGTAGACCAACAAAAAGTGTAGTATAGTCTAATGTCGTTTTCCATTGGGACCACCAAAAATCTTTTTCAGATCTCAGATTTAACGCATGGAACATGCAACGAAATTGATCTGCTTTTGTAAATGGATTGGTGCGTTATTTGACAGCAATATCAGCTGTTTTAATTGCATTCGTTTTTGGAAAAATCAACTATGGTATCGACTTGAAAAATGTTTCCCCCGTTGTAGATATAAATGGAGTAGTTTCGGTGATTCGTACTTTCCAGATGATGAGGAAGGCAATGAAGATAATAATTCCTACAAAATTATACCCATGGCAATTTATGTATTTCTTTATTTCGGTTTTCACGAAACTTTGCGCATTCGGTTAAAAACAAAATTCTTAAAATGACGTAAAACAGCTGTGCAAAGTATATTGGTATTTGTGGTAGTATGTGTAAATCTGAAAAAATATCGAGATCTGCAAAAAGTGATCCGAATCAAAAAAAAGATTGATTTTTTTTACCCAATGGAACATGAAAAGTGATTTAGATCAAAAAAACGATTGATTTTTTGTCCCAATGGAAAACGACATAAGGAAAAACAAAAAAAAAGTGATTTTTTTTACAGTTTAATGAAATGTGTTTCATAAATAACTCAGATACAGTGAGGTGCTTGAACCCTGATCAAGAAAAGAAAGACTCCCGTTGGCGACTAGTCATGTAAACGGATACATGGGTAACCTGACAGTTGACAATTTGAACGTGTGTAAAATACTGCGTCAATTGTAAACCGAAACCGTGAAAATATAGGCACCGCGCTCTGTAAATGGGTTTTCATTTAGTGCTAAGTGCACAAATACCTTTAGATTCATTCAACCTTCATTGTGTCAGCAATTTATTCCATTCCTTAGGAACTGCGGAAGTCCCTTTAATGCTGCACCACAAAACCAGCATTTAATAAAGACTCATTTAACACAACAGCTTTTTTTAATTTCTTGTCATTTTCTGTAATTATTTTTCTTTTCTGGCAATTTAGTTCACTTTTTTGTATAATTAGCAAAGCAAATTCCGATTTTTTATATCATTCTATTTTCCCCATAACATCTGACGGTTAATTTGCAACCGCCTGTGTCCAGTCGTAAATAGAAATCAAAAAATTATCGATCCATATTATGATTGAATAATGAAATTTTGATTCCTAAACAAAACACCGTTTTATCGTGATGATTTCTAGATGTTCCTATGTGAGCAAAATATTTAACCGATCATATATTTTATTTACCTAATGTTATTTCCATTTGAAATAAATGAAATGACATGTATTATTATAAACAAGGTCGAGGTTGCCTTCGTTTTCTAGATTTACGATCAGGCGGTCACAGAGTCATTACCACCAGCTTCAGAACGAGGGAGCAAAAACGGCATTGGAGCGTCTGTCGCAGCAGACTGTGTTCTGCCAAAAAACAATAAAATCGTCCACGAGCGGGTCAGGCCCACTTATCTTGGCGAATTTTAATTCATTTTTTAAGAATTATCTTCTTTGAATATATACCACATGAAGGCGTCCAAATTATTTTGTATTTTTTGTTTTGCTAAATTCAGAGAATCTTTGTTTGTTTATTTTCGCGGCGCTCATCTGTTTTAGCAAATTTATTGAATTATTTATTTTTGTTCCTATTTATAGATTAATTAAGAACGAGACTGGCCGTGCTATATTACGGGTGATTTCTGGACCAAGAGCATTTAAAGTCGTTCTCTTCACTCGACTGACGCCGATTCCATTTGGTGTGCAAAATGCAATTTTCGGGGTAAGTGTCTGTTGTTGTGTATGAAAAATTCCACAAATTGGTTACGTTGTTTGGTGTTAGTTTTATGCATGTGGCCATAAATAAATCTGTGGCAACAAGGAAAAACAGCATAAGTCATTTTTAGCCACTTTTCAGGAGCGAAGGTTAAAAGTTTGAATTCAGATATGCCTTCCATATCTTATGCGTTTTTTCCTGATCCATAACACTGCAACCGTAGAAGATATTTGAATGAAAAAAATATAACGTATAGAACAGGGTACGGTGCATCCGATAGTAACATTAACTCAATTTTGACATAAGTCGACTTATGCTGTTCTTCATTGTTGCCACAGAAATATAACAGGAGCAGTTGTATCACTGCTGCTTAATTGTGAAGCAAACATGTAGAAGGGGTGGCATCTTTGTATGACGTCAAAAATAGTTTCTTTGTGCTGACAGGTCCGGCATATTTTAAATGGCATTTATCAATACAATCGAGAAAAGGCACTTGTCCAGTGCAAAGAAAAAGTATTGTTTGTTTGTTTTTTTTAAACAAAGTAATAAAATGTACTGTGTGTGTATGCACAAACAAAAAAATAAAACAGCCAAACAAGTAGCATCTGTTTTGTTACTAAATACACACATGGGATACAGATACAGCGCATTGTCTGTTTATCAATAACAATATCAATATCAATATCAGAATAAATTGTTTTATATGGTTGCAACAACTACAAAATTAGTATTAACTGCAGGCAACAGGTTTTTATGAGTGATATCACCAAAGACGCGATATGATTCGGATTTTATTATTCTTCTCTGTAATTAGAGGTGGGCAACAATATTATAAGATTATAAAAAACTCGTTTTTGATTGTGTAGCTTTTACTTTGATTCATTAATTATGATTGCGACGTAAGTTATTATCAATAGTCAACTGCTTTATTTAACTGTTCGACATGTTATACGAGTATTTATGATCCCTGGAAGTACGTATACGAGTATGTCACAATTATAAGTTTTCAATGAGAATGCCCGCGTTCCATTGAACACTAATTAAGGGGAATATAGGTAAACGCTACAATTGTCATTGAAACAAACGAACTACTACAATTAGTAACAATCATAGACAAACCATACTTTTTGTGTATTGTCTCTGATTACAATGCTAGCAACAAAAAGCAATAAGTTGCAAATAATTTCAACAAGTTTATTGACACACCCAACAGTTTTAAACTTCGAGTTAACATCAAGCCATTTCCTGATTTTATTAATTTAAATGATGCACTAATTTTATGTACTCACATATATTACCCAGCAAAGGAATAATTAGGATTAATTTCGCTTCGGGCTCACCGGTAAGTTCTACAGTGAACCACAGGCGATCATATTTCGTGAGACTGCTTGTAAAATGTTCGTTCGAAAGCGCCGCATTTGTTTCGAAAATGTAAGGAGGAAAGCGACAGGTTAAAAAAATGCAAAACTTTATCAAGTTGAACTATGTTCCCGCTACATTTATCTAGGAAAATACGATTGTCCGGTGCCATGCTAAAAATGGACACGGGGTAAACGAAAACGCTTGACTTATGTCGTTTTCATTGGGACTACCCGTTATTTTTTCAGATCTCAGATTCTACACGGCTCATGGAACATGCAACGAAATTGATCAGCTTTTGTAAATGGATTAGTGCGTTATTTGACAGCTGTTCAAATTGCATTCGTTTTTGGAAAAATCAACTATGGACATCGACTTGAAAAATAGTTCCCCTGTTGTAGATACAAATGGAGTAGTTTCGGTAATTCGTAGTTTCCAGATGATGTGGAAGACAATGAAGATAACAATTCCTCCAAAACTGTATCCATGGTTTTTTATGTATTTCTTTATTTTGATTTTACTAAACTTTGCGCATTTGTTTTAAAACAAACTTATTAAAATGACGTAAAACAGCTGTGCAAAAGATATTGGTAGTTGCAGTATGTGTAAATCTGAAAAAATATAGAGATCTGCAAAAAGTGATCCGAATCAAAAAAAAAATTGATTGATAAAATGCAATCAAAAAAAATTAATGGAATTCGACTTCGTTCATAAACGAACGTATGCAGCGGTCGATACGTTGAACCCAATTTTCGATGACTCGGTGGCACATTTTGACCGATACGGCCGCTATTTCTCGTGCTATATTGGCTCTGAGCTCCTCTAACGTCGCCGGCTTGTTGGTATAAAACAAATGATTTAATGTAGCCCCATAAAAAAAATCTAGATGCGTTAAATCACACGATCTAGGCTGCCAAATGACGGGTCCGTTTCTCGAGATAACACGTTCACCGAACTGAGACTTCAATAACTCGATTGTTGCACCCGCTGTGTGGCTTCTGGCACCGTCTTTTTAGAACCACATATCACTGATGTAAAATTCATGCAGTTGCTCAAAGAAAAAACATCCCAACATTTCTCTGTAGCGAATACCATTTACCGTAACGTGACGGTCATTTTCATCGACGAAAAAACGGCCCAATGACACCACCTGCATGAAAACCGCACCAAACAGTGACTTTTTGCGGACATGAGGGTTCTCACCTATCCAGTAACGCATATTTTGCTTTTTGACGAAGCCGTTTAACCAAAAATTGGGACGAGAATTGCGGCCGAAAATTGGTGTTAACGATCTTAACGTTGCGACCACCGACTCTGAATTGCGGTAGTAAATTTGAATTATTTGTAAACGTTGTTCCTTCGTGTACTTCACCATGAAGAAAATATTGATTTTACTGAATATTTTGACATTGATAGTTCGGTAATCGGTTTAAGGGATCGTTCACACTGAAAGTTTGAAGTTGTTTGAAGTCGCTAATGAAAGACCCTTTACCAGTCATTGGAACGCAGCCAATAATGTCTACCATTCAAGTTTAATTTATTCCTCGCAACGTGCTCTGTTTGTTGGGCACTCCAAGTAATCCATATTTCTTATCAACAATATGATTTATTATCAATCTCTAGGCGAGCTTCTCTCAACCAATTAACATTGGATCGATAAATTTTTTTTGCTATTTTGCTATTTTGCTATTTTACGACAAATCGAAAATCAAATGCCACCTCACTTTCGGGAACAGAAGTCCGATTGGTACAACTAATTAAAGTCGCCAGATAATTTGACACCGATTACTACCAGCATTTGATTGGCATACAACTCACCATATGCCATTACGGAATTAAAGCACTGATTATGTCAATTAATTACATGCAACCCCCTACGTCGTCGCGGCTGCTGATTAAGCTCCAGCGTTTGCGGCTTTAATTTGCGCCACGATAATTAACCAATGTGACCCCGACATTATGGGGTGATCTACAATTACAAAGGAACAAAAAAAAAAAAGATAACGCGGTTTGATATACTTATGTATGTATTAACAATAAATTTATTTAGGCATAACATAAAGTTCAAATGTTTGCAATCAGACAATACTGTGCCGATGAGGGCGCATTAATAAATGAGGGGCAATTTGCCGCTGATGTGGGTAGTTATTTTGTTGGCGCCTTTCACCACCGATTGGCGCAGTTAAGTGGATAAGGTGTTAACAGTGGTGCTTTAATATGATAATGGGTTTTTATTTACCTAAAGCAACCACCTGCTATATGGCTTGAGTACCAGGTATAATATCCGGTGTTTTTTTTGTATTGTAGGTTGTAGGCGAAGTCACAATTGTTGGAAGTTGTGCCATTTGGTTTGACGACAAAATGCATGTACATTTGTTTACTCATATTATCGAAATATACCAGACCTGGAACTTTTTAAAGTACACGCTGTGAAAATTGTATGTAACCAGTCAAAGAAGTCTGATGAATTTTAAGTGTTTTAATTCCAGCCAAAATGTTTGTCTACAAATTGCTGTCTTTCCTCTTAACAGCAGTGTAATAAAAGTCGACTTAAGTTTCCAATTGAAATTGTCATTGGTCGCTTCCCAATTGCGTAACGAAAATCCTTCCTCTTTTTTCCTTTGAATATAATGGTACGCAATTTTGGCTAAGTGTGTAAAAATGGCTCTAATCGCGTAATTTTACACTTAAAAATCGAAAAATGTATGGAAACAGTTTTTTTTTTGTTTATTTTTCTTCGTTGTCATTGATGGATATGAAATTGGAATGAATAAATGAATGGATAGTTAGCAAGTAATATGGCCTCTACAAGTATCAATATGCAAGTATGCAAACACTTAGCTAGTAGTGTGAAAAAGCAAGATTCGCCCAAGAACGGGGAAATGTTTTATGAAAGCTCAAATCACAAGAGTGTCCTAAGAAGTTTTATTTCTAATAATCGAGTTCTAACAAAGAATTCAATAAATGATATTTTATGTATTACTGCATGCAATTATAAAAGGAAATCTTTAGGAATACCTTCTTGCATGTCACTGAACGGAATTTCTAGTAGTAATGTAAACGAAATTTGTAACATGTTTGCAAAATGTTTCCAGTCGAATTTTGTTAGTGAGCATATTAATTGCAGTTTCTCGGGTCAATCTGAGCATATAACTGACCTAGGTCATATTTCCTTAACAAATGATGAAATCCTCTCTGAATTGTCATAACTAGATCCGAGTGTCAGTGTAGCACCCGATAACTATCCACCATTGTTATTTAAAAATTGCAAATTTAGCCTAGTTGATCCACTAAGGATTATATTTAATTTATCCTTATCTACTGGCGAGCTTCTTGACTGTTGGAAATTTTCGCTCATAACTCCAATTTTTAAATCGGGTTCTAAGAGATGTATCGAGAATTATAGACCTATAGCAAAGCTGCAACTGTTTCCTAAAGTATTCGAGGCAACTGTTAAATAAAGGATGTACTCAGTTGTTCGCAACTTTATTTCTGAACATCAGCACGGGTTTGTAAGTGGTAGGTCAACCGCTACAAACTTGGTTATTCTTACCAAGTACTGTTGAAAATATTGAAAAACGTCTCCAAGTTGATTGCGTATATACTGAGTTTTCAAAAGCCTTTGATCGTGTGCAGCACAATGTTCTTTTAAATAAACTTAAACTTTTTGGAATTCATTCTAGTATTTTAAAATGGATTGGCAATTATTTGACCAATCGCAAACAATTTGTTAAAATTGGTTCCGCGTTTTCGAATGAAATTCGAAATTTTTCGGGTGTTCCCCAAGGAAGTCATATTGGTCCTCTTCTATTTCTGCTTTTTATCAATGACTTACCCCTTTTCGTATCAAGCTCAAAAAGTCTTTTGTACGCAGATGATCTAAAAATCTACAAGACAATAAACTGTATGTCAGATGTCTTAGCGTTACAAAATGACTTAAACCGTTTAAATAATTGGTGTGTTCTTAATGGCCTTTATTTTAATATTAAGAAATATTCGGTTCATACTTTTAGTAGAAAAAAGTTCCCTATATTTTTTAATTATAAAATACAAGACACAACACTGAGTAGAGTTTCAGACCAAAAAGACTTGGGGGTAATTTTTGACACTCAACTAAACTTTTCTTTGCATATTGACTACATAGTTGGCAGAGCTAATCAAATGCTAGGTTTCATTTTTCGAAACTCTAAAGATTTTAATGATCCATATACACTTAAAACTCTCTATAATACTTTGATTCGTTCGATATTGGAATACTGCTGTGCTGTTTGGAATCCTTTTTACCGCAATGCTGAATCTCGCGTAGAGAAAATTAAAAAAAGGTTTACAAGGTATGCTCTAAGAAAGTTCGACTGGAATAATAATCTTCCAACCTACGACGATAGATGTTCCTTATTAAATTTGAAACCTCTTTCTAAAAGAAGGGTATATTATTCCGCATTGCTTGCCAATGACGTCTTAACTGGCCACATTGATTGTTCGTTGTTGCTGTCATTATTTAATATAAAGGGTGATTTTTTAAGAGGTTTAGAACTTTTTTTAAAAAAAAAACACAAAAGATTCGAAAAAATGAATGAAATATTTATTTGAATCGATAGTTTGAACCTTGCAATTTAATGTTTAAAGATAATTTCATGCAAATGTTGACCGCGGCTGCGTCTCAGGTAGCCCATCCGCTGAGTCCAATTTTGGCATACTCTTTCACACATATCGGCCGGTATCTCACGAATGAATGCATGGATGTTGGCTTCCAGTGCGTCAATCGAAGCGGGCTTGTCCCTATACACATTAGCCTTGGCATACCCCCACAAAAAATAATCTAATGGTGTCAAATCGCACGATCTAGGCGGCCAATTGACCGGCCCGAAACGTGAAATTAACTGTTCACCAAACTCGCCTCGCAATTGCGCCATTGTTTCGCGTGCTGTGTGACATGTGGCACCGTCTTGTTGAAATCACATATCATGCAAGTCAAGAACTTCCATTTCGGGCAAAAAAAAGTTTGTTATCATCGCTCGGTAGCGTTCATCATTGACAGTAACGCTGCGATTCGCATCATCTTTGAAGAAATATGGCCCAATAATGCCGCCGGCCCATAAACCGCACCAAACAGTGGCTTTTTCGGGATGCATTGGTAGCTGTTGCAATGCTTCTGGCTGATCTTCACTCCAAATGCGGCAATTTTGCTTATTTACGTACCCATTCAACCAAAAATGAGCCTCATCGCTGAACACAATTTTTCGATAAAAAAGCGGATCCTCGGCCAGCTTTCCAAGAGCCCATTCACCAAAAATTCGGCGTTGTGGTAGGTCGGCTGGCTTTAGTTCTTGCACCAGCTGTATCTTAAAAGGCTTTACGCCCAAATCCTTCCGCAAAATTTTCCACGTAGTGCTGTAACAAAGGCCTAACTGCTGGGAACGGCGCCGAATCGACATTTCGCGGTCTTCTGTCACACTAGCTGATACGGCCGCAATATTTTCTTCACTACGCACAGTACGTAAACGTGTTGGTGGTTTAATGTCCAACAAAGTAAATTTGGTGCGAAATTTGGTCACAATCTTCCGAATAGACTGCTCAGAAGGTCGAGAATGCCGATCATAAAATGGAAGCAGCGCGCGATGAACATTTCGAACCGAGCACGAATTTTGATAGTAAAATTCAATAATTTGCAAGCGTTGTTCATTTGTAAGACGATCCATGGTTAAATTGCAAACCAAACTGAAGCTGTTTGACAGTGACACAAGGTACTAAACACACGTCAGCTGTCAAAACCAGTGTTGCCAAGACCAAACCAGCTAAAAAATCACCCTTTATATGCTCCGTCTCGTGTTCTTCGACCTAGGGAAAATTTGTTCTTTATGCCACCTAGACACAGCACTAATTATGATCTGAATGATCCTATCACTATGGCTTGCGTAAATTACAATAAATAGAAAAACCTAATAGATTTCAATATGAGTAGAGAACACCGTAAATCTGTAGTTTTAAGTAAATTATAATTTCTAACAATGATCGCATTCTTTTATAAATTATTGCAAAGTAATCTTAAATAAGTTGTACTTATAACATGAAATAAATAAATCAAATAAATGAAATTAATTGATATTCGAAAAAGAAATGCAACCATCATCTTTCTGCAAAGAATGCGTTCTTTTACAACTTTGATAGAAGCAAGTCCCCTCCAAAGAGAACATAAGTTGGTGTCTTCCGTAAAATATTGTTTTGCTTCTCTAAAACCTAACTAAAACTGAAAAAAATACACCAAAAATAATGAAACGATTGCAAAATAGCCATCGTTCAATCGAATCGTTTCGACGACAATATTTGGCAGTTGAATTAGTAGCGTGAAGCAACATTTAACGATGATCGTCCAATCGTTTCAACGATTATCGTTTTTTGGTTGCTACACGAAGTAGAAGCATCGACGAGACGATGTCGTTCGATCGTTTTGTGTTTACGCGATTAGAGCCCTGCTAAAATAATAAGTCTGTTCTTTTCTGTACTGACAAGGTTAAATTGAAAACTGTCAACGACGGTAGACCTTAAGCTTATACTAAAAGTTTCACGTTGTCAGGCCACAGACAAGGTAGGTGTAGGATGACTTAATATTTTAAATACCATCATGCACGAATGATCAACAACGGGTCAACGCCTTTTCGCAGGCATGTTGTAAGTACGACGGTTCAGCTTCCATCGCCGAGCTTGTTTCCATTTATTCCGCATACTTATAGCTGGCCGACAAAACCCAGATTACTTGCTCGAAGAATAATGTGGTCCTGAGAGGACATTAGCAATGTCTGTCTACTTATGAATTGTCAGACATTTTTCTACAATTTCACAATAGTGTTTCCTGACCATAAAAATTAGCCAATGTTGTCAATATTTGATTGACGTAGTTGACAGACTTGTAGTTAAGTGAAGGTAATTGATAAAACGGCAAATAGCACAATAATTGTTCAGCTAAACTTTAAACTGTCGAAAGTGTCTTGAAAAGGAAATCACTAAGAAACTCTCTATATCAATTTTGCTAAAACTTTATTTCGCGACGGTTCGAATGAGACTCAGCCCAAAAAATACAAGCATTAGCCGAAATGTAATGCGTGTGAAGCGTGAATATAATATACAGATTAGCATTGATACGGTGAAACCTCGATGTCTGGTCCCACGCCTGATTTTAGGTAATCACCCTTATTGCGAAGATCAACTATCAACCGATTGACGTTTGACATAATTTATTAAATCAAATAAAAATCGGTATTGCGAAAATTAAATATTGTGCTATTGTGAATGCCTTCAAAATAATTCTATTATTGTGAATGGGAATGTGCGCCTGACAGATGTTCTTTTTTTTTTGAGGAACGTATAAAAAAAATCAGAAAAATTAAAAACAGAATATAAAATGACTTTAAATGAACTATATTTTGATGAAGATGAGGAGTTGTATGATCCTACTATCCTGATAAAATTTATCACTTATTTAATTCGACATTTTTTAGTTATTTCTTTAAGTAGCACGAACTCATCAACTGCAAATTTACGATTGAAAGACAAATTGACAGCTGACAAGAAAATCGATGAAAACTGTTGTTCGCAATCGCAATACCGATTTTTTTCATTCACAATAGATTTTTTCAAAAAAACTCACAATGTAACAACAATATTGACAGTTGACAGTCACAATACCATTTAACAAAATTGATTGATTAATTTTAATTATTAATTGATAGTTAATCTATATAGGCTTTGTTGCAACTTAGCTTATCTTAACAATAATTTTTAGATATATGTTGGAGTTTTACAATACTCGAACATTTGCATAAATATAGTTACAGTTCCATCGTGCAACGTTTAAAGCTTCGTGACCATTTAGGAAAAAACGAGTTAAAAAGTAGACGTATGTATGTTCTATATCTTGTTCCGAACATAACTCAATTGTCCAATCTTCAAAATATAACAAAACCCAGATTGACTTATCAAAGCGTTGTTATTTTATTCCATATTAAAATCGAATCACTCTTTACGAACAACTTTAGTAGCATCAAAGCTGGACACCGCCTGAGTTCCAAAAGCACTTAAAACGTCACATCAGTAAGTACTTGAGTAGATTATTAGCTTTCGCATAGATTTTAAACAGTAGTTTTGTTGAAATAACAGTGTCGTTAGGTAATTAGCTGTAGGTACACCCATGACTGCGGTTCTCTTTCAAATACGAAATGGAAAAGATAAAATAGCAAAGTAAATTAAACAGAAATGCACGAAATTTTTGTTTTCTATTTGACGCCTAGTTCTTGCACTAACGAAGTACTAATAAACATTTTAAATTGATTGTTCGTGCCTATTAACAAAGGGCCTTACTAATAACTATTCTTAGCGCTAATAATCCAGTTTAGTTTCCGGGTTGAAGAAGATGTAAATATCTTCTGTGACCTACCAAATACTTAAGTTAAAGCTTAGACACAAAAAGTTCATAATAGATACAAATTGATCAATTGTGAGCTTTCAATCGGGACTAGAACTTGTTTTTATTGGGTAAAATATTTCGCGAGGAGTTTTGTTCACAATTCGCCGTACTAATAATAAATTTAAGTCTCGACATTAAATGTACAGAAGCTCACAATTGCGAAATTCTTATGGAAAATAAAGCCATTGTGAACTATTTAAATTTAAACTAGTTCACAATGACTTTATTGCTTAAAAATGTTTGTTGACAAGGCCCAATATATCTGCACAAATAACATTCGTTATTTTCAGCTTAGGTTGGACATATCTTCCAAAACGTATTTCGATGTAGGTATATGTACCGACAAAATTTACAAAAGCTGTGTTGTCAGTTAGAGAGAAGTGTACGACAGACCACTTAAACTAGCTTACAAATTTTGTGTTATGCCTTTTCTTCAGGCACTCTTTGTCCACACCTTCATCTTTTTCCAAGTTTCAATTTCATCAATTATTATTGCCACCATCAACAAATCAAAACCGCACAAAACAAGTGTGTATCGAACTACAAAAAATGCATCACACACATCGCACTCTCTCTTGTGACTTCGCACATAAAATTTGTTCGCTGTCGCTCTATAAGAAAATGGCACAAAAAACATCGGTACATGAACCCTTCATAATGGCAACAGTCGCTCCCCTTCTGTGGCGTCGTCTTCTTCCTCCATCCAACAATGAGTTGTTTTATCACATAAAATAAAAATCAAATTAAATATGCACATCATGCGAGAATTCGGTAAAATCAACAGATCGTTTTCGTACTCATGCAATGGGAGCTATCGCAACCAAGCGACCGATGAGAAGTATGCTTCCTGATATGGCACTCTACAAAGTGCTACTCTGATCTGACCCATTAAATTAAATAAAAATGAAAATGTGTTTATGAGCTTTGCGTTTACGCTGCTCGTAATCCCTCCCTCTCTCTGTTTCTGTATAGATGCTGGGCCATGGACCACATACATTATAAGCACTTAAACTAAGTAGATAGATCAGACCAAACAACTAAAAGGACCCCCACCAGTAAATTTGTAAATTTTATTTGCTTTTCTATTTACGGTATGTATATTGTTTTGTTTTTTTCTTTTTTTTAGGTCAGCTCAATTAACTCGCGCACTTACCATACGGCAACATTTCTGGGTTTGTTGCCAGCCCAAACGATAAATGTTTATTTGGGATCTACACTAAGGTCAATGCATGAGGTGTTGAATAATCATGGGACAGCTGTGACGGGGTATATTAGCTTCGGAGTCGAGGTGAGTATCATAGTTGTAAATCAACGTGGTAAATTTTAGCGGGGATATGAACCTGTTACTTTGCCCGAAAAACCCCAAAGTAGGCAGTGAAATGTTGTTTTGCAATTTGAATGTATTCATCGTCGGAGCTCTTTGCGAGACATTAAATTAGCCAAGTATGGATGATTTTTCACAAAAAAACACTTTGTAATTGTCTTCAAATTAAAACACTTTGTTTTCTTAGCTACCTTAACGTTGTTCGGGGGATAGCGAAACTACGTGCCGCAATAATAACAAATTTTAGTCTCGACTTTAAATTTACGGAAGCTCATAATTGCAAAATTGTTATGGAAAATATAGCCAGTTTCAACTACTCTAATCTAATGTCCAAGCTAAATATGTTTATTGGTAAGAGGACCGTCCTGTTGAAATTAAAATAACTCTGACTTTATTGATCTATTTGTCGTATATATTGGTATTAGTGTCAGTATTTGTAAATCTAAAAAAATATCGATGCTGCAAAAACCAATCTGGAAAAATGCAGTGTTTGCACTTTTCTTTGTCTGATTCAGAAGCGTTTTTATCATAAACCGTGATACCTAATGTAGGCACTTAAAGAAGCTTCCATGCAGTCTACTCTGATTGTGTAAATTTGATCCTTCTCTTCACGGCGTTCATTTAAAAATCTAGTTGTCAAATCGACTGGATTTATCTGCACTAGATTTTCACAGAATGCAAGAAAGTAGATTTGTTAACGTCACTTTTAACTCGTCAGGAACAGAATCGAAATGTCACTGAGAAAATTAATTACGTCAAGTCCGGGCATAGGGAAATTGACTGCTCGGGCGATTTGGTTTAGGTTTTTGACCGTAATGGTTCCCTGGGAATGGCAATGGGCCCGTCTTGTTGCCTGGTCTTCAGTGACGATCTTACAACCCCACTCAACCTAACCTAACCTAACCTAAGTCCGGGCTGTCAGACTTACAGCTAGAGCTTAAAACGTTTCTACTCATACGTGAACAAGTGAGTGTATATAGATACTTAAGTTTTTTAACGTGTCGAATTAATGAATTTCCGCCAGCTGCGAGACGAATTTAGTTTGCTGTTGAATTTCCTTTCGTTTTGTCTATCGTTTTTTTTTTTTTTGTCAATTTCTATTATTTTTCTACAGTCTGATATTTTAAATTCCAGCTCAGGTTAAATAAATAAACTTCAGTGTATACACAGCATCTGTCACTGTCAGCTAAATGCACCCTGAGTGCACTAGGTTTCTCAACCATGGTTAATATTGTTACGATTGACGTCTCGTATTCCACTTTAGTTGAGACCGCACCAAAGTTCACTCTCCGATTGTCAAAATTAAATCGGCAATTCAGAAATAAATTTGTTCGTCAATTAGTTTTAAAATAATTAAATGGCGTTTTCGATTGAAGAAAAGAATTGCCCTTTCTATGAAAAGAGCAAATCTAGAAGTGCTCTTTCGATGTGTTCTATGTTTCATTGAAAAAAAAAGTGCACTTCCAGGTCAATTCCTAACACGACAGAAGTGTCCGAAATATTTTTACAGAATTTCCCTGAACTCACCAACACATACTAACAAAATGTCAGATTGAAGTATTTGTTGTGTTATTAGAAACAAATTGTTCGCTTGTGATCTGAAAATATACAATTATGCGTGCAAAATTTAAACTTAAATTGAAATATATTGATTTGGCTTTCTTATTGCAGAAAACAGAAAAAAGTAGCAACAGAAAACCAAATCTCTCATATGGTGTCTACCACTATTACAAAAGTGCTCCAACGAATTTCATTGAAAAGAGTAATTCTGAATTTCGGGGCAATTCTCTCGGATCTTCAATCGAAAGCGCCATAAATTTATGCAGTGCAGCTTGCTTGTTCAATTTGACAAAAAACATATTATATATTGTGTGTTAGTCAACAAAACTAAAACTGCTCAGAAAGAGTAGTAGTTTTATGGTGGTGGTCACAATGGAAATGGAATGCGAGACGCGTCAATCGTAACTATATTAACCGTGGTTAAGAAACCAAGCGCACTGCTTCACTATTCAAAATAAAACGCACTCTTACAAATTCAGCCAATTGGCTTTAATACAACTTGAAGTTCCTCTTGCTTCAGTTGACCTGTCAAAATAATATCAAACATATGCCCCAAGAAGTTCTTAACCAGCATTTCCTTTTTATTGCAGGTTCTCTTTGGAATCGGACTTATGATTTGGGTTGTCCGAAAGGCCCGCAAAGAGCTTTCCCAAACACTACTCTCCGAATACTCTGGCAGCGAGAGTAAGCTAACAGACATTCAAGTATAGTTATAAGTCCTAATATTAATACAAATATTTTTCATAACATTAAGATATACACATGTATGTATTATGAAAGTATAAATCTGCTAGTACGGGATTTTAATTTATGTATAAGTTTTTAGTTATTCTAAAACTGAAATGTTTTTCGTTTAAGAAAAATATTTTTTTTACTACAAAATATACAAAGAAATCGTTGTTTAAACCGAATTGAAGACATGAAGGTGAAAGAAGACTTATTGTGAGAAATACAACTTTTTTTTAATTTTTTGAAATAGTCAACTTTACATAAATTTAAAATAGGTGAAGTGAATTGTAGGGTAACATATTTTCTTAACGAATTATATATTTATTTAAATATTGTTATTGTTATATATTATTTTTATTTTATTTTTTGTTGTATTAATTGATTGAATACAATTGAAAGCTAACAGAAAACACATAACTTACATAAACAAATACACACTGAAACGTCCAAATAAATTTGCTCACTATTACTAAGTTCTAAAGCTAAGTGTGCCTAAACAAGATTATAAATGTAAAAAACAGAAACAAAACACAATGTGTGTGTATCTTATGAAAAATGTTCTTAAATTTATATAATTTATAATGCGAATGATGGAATGTTAAGAAATTGTGAATGAACCAAATAAAAAAAGTTATATTTGAAATGTACGTAGTTTTTTAATACTAATAAGTTTTAGTGCAATAAGGTTGTGATGTTCTAATAGACCTGCCAAGTTTCTTTTAAATCAAAGGGTTCGCATCTCGTACATTTTCTAGATAACTTCCTTAAGTGTTTGGCAACAGTTCCCAAATTTAAAAATAAAGGTCATAAGCAACACTTTCGGATGGACAACATTCGATACACTACTAAACTGTTTTACAATAACATAAGTAGCAAGTATGCTTTATATATACATAGCGAGACATAAATGGTCGATCGCTTATTAAGGGGCTAACTAAATATATACAATTTTATGACACTAACCCTAAGTGGTTATCTAGGCAACAATTGGGACGTTCGGAAACCTAGTTTATGTAGAACGTCAACTAGATTTGTCGGGACTAGGTATACGAATGGTAAAAATTTACTTGTCAACTAGATACCACATTGAATTCGCAACTAGGGCACCGTTCCAGGCTGTTTAATATTATGTTTAAGAACAATAAACGTTATTTATTTCGTTTTTTAGAGCACAATGTTTATATCATTGCAAATTGTTTAAACATATTTAATTGTGGATGCGCTATGACTGACGTCCATTTATTAGGGTGATTAAATATAAATGCGGTTGCATTGTATTACTACTGCAAAGTTACACAACTCCGTAACGTTGTTAATAGGTACTATAAGAAATACAATTTAGATGTTTAGTTTTATTTATTTTAAGAAATACACTTTAGGTTTAGTTTTATTTATTTGCCGTCGTCCGTTCTCTCGCACGGTTAGTTCCCGAATGTTCTTTCCTTTTTTTCAGTCATAAAAAAAAAAGAGTGCGATGTACGTCTCGACTTCGTGGCGTCATCCCTTGCAGCTGCGATCGCTTCTCTGTGTGTGTGTATGTGGGATGGGGAGTAAGTAATAAAAAAAATGTATGTAAACGCCAGCAGTATGTCAACGCTAACACGGCCCACCTGACAATGCCGTCGCTCTCGACAAATCTGGTTGAATGAATTAATCTGCAAATACAATAAAAACAAGTCAAGAACTAATTTCCTGTGAAGAACTCAGTCAACTACTAGGCTCTACCACTATCGGGACAGAGGCCAAACAAACGACTTCACAATATCTGTGGAGTCCTCAGTCAACCACCAGGCTCTACCACTATCGGGACATAGACCAAACAAACGATTTCACAATATCTGTGGAGACCTCAGTCAACCACCAGGCCCTACCACTATCGGGACAGAGACCAAACAAACGATTTCACAATATCTGTGGAGACCTCAGTCAACCACCAGGCCCTACCACTATCGGGACAGAGACCAAACAAACGATTTCACAATATCTGTGGAGACCTCAGTCAACCACCAGGCTCTACCACTATCGGGACAGAGACCAAACAACCAAAGGAACTCACCTGAGTCTTCGGACTCCATAAACGCCAGTACCTGCTTCATATCGCAGGATAAAGACCATTGTAAGGGCCACATCCTCAACTGCTCTTTAGCAGCCTTAGTAACAATGTTAGTGCCCACCTTTTTAATCTCAAACCGTTCGTTTTCAAGGCATTTAATTATTTCATAAGGTCCCAAGAATTCGTATTCACTTTTACTATTATGCATGTGAGAATCTCGATGCATCAAAACAAAATCACCAACGGAGTACAGAACATTATCTCGCCTCTTCCGATTGACATCTATCAGTCGCCCGGGGTCTGGAAACAGCTTCTCCGCTACGCGCTCTCTATCTAACCCCCGATTACGAATAGGAGTTAAGTCAGGAGATATATTTCGTAACAGTGCCTGGATTAACGGTGTCGAATTTTGAATTCCCAAAAGGAGATGCAATGGGGTAGCCCCAGTTGACTTTTGAATGGTCGTGTTTAAAACCAGCTGAATTTTCCATAACCCACTCGGCCATTCCGACTTAATTTTGGTTTCAATTCTCAATAGGTTCCTGATAGTCCTCAGTCCACTCATTCAAATATTTAGGGAAGGTTGTATTCTTAAAGGAGGTACCAGCGTCCATGATTATCTTTCTTGGTGTTCCGAAAAGTGACAAAACGTGTTGCAATTTATCCCGTGTTTCAGCAGTGGTAACCGTCTTCATTGGTGTTAGGATGCAATATTTTGTGAACGCATCTACTATGACCAAAATGTGTTTGAAATCATCAGAAGATATTGGCAATGGACCCAAACAATCCATGTGCAACGTGTGAAATGGTACTTCCGGCTTTTCTACTGGGCTGATGAAACCTTGCATTGGACCAGTCCTGGTCTTCTTTACTGCACAAATTACACAATGCTTAAGGTAGCTTTTGATGAAATTTCTCATACGGGGAAACCAAAAGTGTTCAGCTACAGAAGCATAAGTCTTGTCGATACCGACATGGCACTGTTCATCGTGGAAAATTCGCATAAGACCTAGACGACTTTGTTTTGGAACAAACCATTGTAAGTTGGAAGTACCATCTGGATTGATTTTCTTGTGGTATAGCATTCCATCTTTTTCCAAATACTGGTTGGCGTCAACTTCGCCCGCTCTAAGTTTTTCCAACAAATTTTGTACCTCTTCGTTTCCTTTTTGCTCCATGTATGCCCAATCATTGTGCCTGACTCGTCGAACAATATTGATAGGGTTGCGGCTCAGATAATCTGCATGTGGTAAGCTACTTCCCTTTCGGTATACAATCTCAAAATTGAAATCTTGCAAATAAATCCACCATCGTGCAACCCGGGGAATGAGATCTTTTTTGTAGCTGACGCTTTCACGGCATTACAATCAGTGACGAGCGTAAATCTAATTCCAAGCAAATAAACACGGAAATGCTTCACAGCTTTGACAATGGCCAGCGTTTCAAGTTCGTATGAGTGATATTTAGCTTCTGCTACAGTCGTTCTTTTGCTAAAATATGCTACCACTTTTGGCACAAGATTATGCTTCTGAATTAAAACAGCTCCATAACCGATGCTACTTGCGTCTGTGTGCAGTTCAGTTGCATATTCGGGATTGAAAATATCGAGAAGTGGCCTTGATGTTAGGTGGTCAATCAAATATTGTCTTGCTTCTTCCTGGTCATTATTCCACTCAAACGTCACATTCTGTTTTGTCAGCTTTGTTATAGGGGCTGTTCGAGCGGCGAATTCGGGAACAAACTTTCTGAAGTATCCCGCCAATCCCATCAACTGTCGGACTTGCTTAACGTGTGTAGGAACAGGAGACTCAACTAAAGCTTGAATTTTGTCTTTGCCTGGCCGAATGCCCTCACTAGATATTTCTCTGCCAAGATATTCCAAGCTGGTTTGGAGAAAACGACACTTTCTAATATTTAGAGAAAATCCGACGGAATGCAATGCATTTAGCACCTGACGAAGATAATCGAGCCCTTCCTCACACGTAAAACTGGGGATCAAAATATCATCCAAATATACTAGAGCAATCGTATCCTTCAACGGCCCTAAGGCAAGATTAATCGACCTCTGGAAGATGGCAGGAGCGTTTGAGAGCCCGAAAGGCATCCTCAAATACTCAAAATGGCCATCGGGTGTAACAAAAGCAGTCTTATGGATGGACTCCTCATCAATGGGTATTTGGTGGAATCCCGATGCCATATCCAAGGATGTGAAAAATCGTCCTTTACCCAACCTATCAAGCTGATCCTCAATTAACGGAAGTGGATATCGGTCTTTAATTGTATTGCGATTCAGTTCGCGAAAATCAACGCACATCCTGTATGAAGCATCTTTTTTCTTAACGAGAATAATTGGGCTTGCAAACGGAGATTCACTTATTCGTATAATCTTATTCGTAATAAGATCAGTTGTTATTTTACGCACTGCTTCTCTCTCTTCAGCGGCCAGTCTGTAAGGGGATCGGTTGATAATAATATCCTTTTCCAATCTTATCTTAAGGCTGATATTGTTTACAGCGCCAACTTTGTTACCACTGGTTATCATATCAGGAAAATTTCTTAGAATGGCTTGTAATGGGTTCCGATATTCAGCAGGAAACAAAATCTCTGACATATTAGAATCAACGCTGTCTGAAATCCTGTTAATTCCGGGAAGCTGCCGCCGAAAAACAAGTGAACCATTATGATCTGTTATAGTGGCTAAAGTGTGGTCGTCAAATAAATTGCGTCCTATAAAAACATCATAGTCGAGACATCCGTCTGGAACAAAAACATATGCAACGGTAGTCTCGATGTTCGAAATCCTCGTACGCCCTTCAAATTTGGTTGTTGCTTCAATTGTAACATTGGCTATCCCTTTTAACATGACATTACAATCGACAAGTTTATTTTGGAATAGGTGCTGATATTTTTTGGACATTAGAGATAGATCTGCCCCCGTATCAATTAACGCCCAAAATCGATATCCATCGATTACAACCTCAGTGGCAACCGAAGGTTTTCCGAAACTACAAAAATTAATACTGCGCCGTTTCTCTATAGCAGACTTTGTGAAACAATTTGAAGCCTCGTGGCCCACCTTAGCACAAAACGAGCAAACAGCACCCTGACTTGGCTTCGATAGTGTCAATGGTTTTGTTGATGTGCTATTATCCGCACATGGCGTAGTACGCTTAACGTGACAATTAGCTCTGATATGTCCAAGTTTCCCACACTGAAAACATTTTTTTGCGGAAGTGCTTGCATCCCTTCCTTCACCCAACTTTCTTTTTAACACTGGATGATCATTACTGCGCTTACTACACGAGGGTTTTGGAAAACAGGACAACAAGACTAATAGTTCAGGAATGGTCTTACAGTTGGCTTTCATTGCTGTATTGCGGACATCAAACTCAGCTATGCCATGTATTACCATTTCTAGTAAATCACCATCATTCCAATTCGCTCGTAGATTTCGTAGCAAGGAGGTTTTCTCATGGACGTACATTTCATAGGTGTTAACACTGGAGCTTCTGAACTGTGCCGCCTCATCGAGAAGGTGACCCAAATTCCTCTTTGGGGGAAATGCTTCCTGAAAGTCTTTACAGAAATTACCCCAGTCTCTTACATCGGGATTCCAGCGTTCATACCACCACTTTGCATCACCTAACAAGAATCTACCAACTCGGGCCAGTATTTGCACATCTGACCAACCCACTTCACTTTTTATTTGATCAACTTGACTCACCCATTTAGCGGATTCGTTTGATTCTGGACGAAAATGAGGAAGATCGATCTGTCCATCTGACCTCTGCGACTGGAGTGCCTTAATCAGTTCACTTAAAATTTGTGAGGACTCTCCCATTCCCTCACCAGTAACACTTTTCTTTGTAGCACGAGGCATTTCGACACACCAATGACAAATATTGTTTTACCAACAATTATGTAGTATTTAGAAGAACACAATTTTATATTAAGCACATAAGGTTTATTCTTTTTTCGAATCCCACTTCTGATATAAGAAATACAATTTAGATGTTTAGTTTTATTTATTTTAAGAAATACACTTTAGGTTTAGTTTTATTTATTTGCCGTCGTCCGTTCTCTCGCACGGTTAGTTCCCGAATGTTCTTTCCTTTTTTTCAGTCATAAAAAAAAAAGAGTGCGATGTACGTCTCGACTTCGTGGCGTCATCCCTTGCAGCTGCGATCGCTTCTCTGTGTGTGTGTATGTGGGATGGGGAGTAAGTAATAAAAAAAATGTATGTTAACGCCAGCAGTATGTCAACGCTAACAGTACCTAGTGTAATGTTCCCCTGCTTTTACTGTCAGATACTAACAAATTGTTGTTAACTGAATTTGGGGGATTCCGGAAACCCAGTTCATGTAAAACTTCAACTAGATTTATCTGAACTAGGTATATGAACACGTTGACTAATCTTACAAAAATTGTTTTTTGTATTCTAGCGGTTTATTTTGAATTTTGACACTTCGAAATGTCAACTGAGTATGCAATGCAGGCAAGATTTTCTTGATTAGAACTGTCAGATATCCCACCATAAACATCAACTGAAAAAACTTTTCACGCGACCAATCTAGGCCAGTAAAATCTGAAATACATCAAGTCAGTCAGACTTAAACTAGAAATCCGAACGTCTCCAATAACAACGAGCACTTGAAGCCTATATGAAATAATGACAACCGATTTTCTTAACTACATAGGTCTGTTCCTTTACTTTTAAATTTAACGAATTTTTACTATCTACCATACTTACTACACATATTTTTACTTAATGCCGTTCCTAAACTTGAAAAAAAAAATTGTATGAGAGAGCGGATTTGAGAGGGCAAGATAATTGCCCTTTCACTGAGAATCTTACTCTTGCTAGATTTTACTAAACAAATTTATTGTGGTAAGAATTGGAAAGCAAAAAAAAGCAAATGCTGTCAAACATAGTAAACTAAAAATAAGACCCAGTCTACATTGGCCTCAGCATTGGAGCATCCGTAAACGAGCGATACTTAATGAATTTTGTTACGCAATAATTCCATTAAATTTGGTGAATATGTAGTCTGGCTTCTTGTGACTGTGAGGATTGTGAGTGTGTCACTTCTTAAATGGGCCATGAGGAGACATTAGTTTTAACACATGACATATAGTTAGTACATAAGTGAAGGAGCACTCAAGCATTTGACATGTAAAATTGTAAACTGCTATCGGTTTATGTGACGAGCTAAGAGGAACAGCGAACGTATTACCGAAACAGCTACTGTTATCTGGAATAAATGTGAGTTCATTAACAAACTTGGCCAGAATTTCTGAAAAGATCTTAGCCAGTTATAATAATAAAAATGTATATCATTGTGTTTGTTTATTTGAAGTCAGATTACAACGTACTATTTTGGTCATAATTTGCATTATTCTGCTTTGCACCAATATTAAAGAGATGGATTTTATTCTAATATTCGAGTGATTAGGACTTGTATAGCTAAACGTTTGTTCTAAACTTCAATTCAAGATATCTTTGCCAATTCGGCTGTGTGAATCAATCAAATTCCTTTTGAAAGCATCAAGCTGCGTTGTTTCCAAAAATAATTGACACCGCTAGAAGATTGTATTTTAATGTTATGGTTATATCTATGCTTCTGGGATCTGCGATTCATTTGCGAATATTTCGATTCCAGCTACGAGGTTTTTTGATATCGTGATCACTTAAAGCTGTTTCCAGGACATTCAGAGCGAAATCGACATCTTCAGAGGACACACATAGTGGTGGCTTTATCCGCATGACCTGTAAATTATATCAAAAATAATTAGAGGAGTTGGACTCTTTTTTAGTTTAGTTTTAACAACGAAAGAATCTAAGTTTGTTAGTTAGTAAAACCAAAAATAAAACGAAGCTTTTTTCCATGCAATATTTTTTGCTAAAATGTTGACGTAAAATTGACAAAAAGGAGACACACAATACTTCATGACTCTGTCGTATACGTAACATTTTAAATAACTTAAAATGTCTTTATTATTGTTGAAACGTCTCAAAAACAAAGAAGCTCAATTTTCAATAACACATTTCTGAACTCGTGAGCCACAATGCAGGCAAAGAAGGGCCCATAAAGAGCCAACTAAAAAGTGCACTGATTCTGAGCACACTGATTAAGTGCTCGTACTCTACTTTCTACTTATCTTTTTTGTAGTTGCTTCAGACCCTACTATTTACAATCACAGTAGGTATTGTATATACTTGCGTGTTTAAAAATACTATTCTAAGGGGCAATGCCAATGGTGTCTCCTGTCTTCCATGCCGAATAAAAAATGCGATCTTTTGAAGATTACAACGAATTCTTTATTAAAAAAAGACTTATCCTATATACATACATGAATATTGATACAAATGGCCTAATCATTGAATACAATGCAAGAGGAACATGTTATCGGTAAGTAAACTTTGCCAGATCACAACAGCAAATACGAAATAGAGCCGCACAAAAATAAATGCATTTAAACGAGGTATTAGGGTTAAGATAGACTTTCGCAGGGAACTCATAGAGCTCTCTAGGAACTCAAGACCATTTTCAAAATGTTTAGCCATTAGAAGTTCTTCGCATAGTAATCCGCTAGAACATTATCTAGAACATCCATAGCGAACTCAACATCAGAATTGGTTATACACATTGGTGGCTTAATGCGGAACACCTGCAAGTTTGGTTAGTATTGGCATGGATTTAGTTTGATGGGCAAATAAAATGAATATAAGACTTACATTTCCATTGATACCTCCACGACCGAAGAGGACGCCAAGGTCTTTGCAAGATTCCCAAATCTCTAAAACGTGCGGAACGCTTAGTGGAGTCTTGGCAACGCGATCGGATACAAACTCCACACCAATCATTAACCCCTTGCCTCGGACATCACCAATGACGTCATAACGCTGTTTGAGTTCCTCGAGCGCCTTCAGGAAGTACGTGCCAACCTCTAGAGAGTTTTGTTGTAGCTTTTCCTCCTCAATCACATCGAGGACAGCCATGCCCACAGTACTGGCCAAGGGATTGCCACCATAGGTGTTGAAGTGCAGCGCTAGTCCAAGAGATTCGGCGATTTTCGGTGTAGTAACAACTGCGGCTAATGGAAAACCATTACCAATACCTGTAAGGGAAGGTGTTTACAAATTACAAATAAATTCCCATCAGCCAATACTTACCCTTAGCCATGGTCACAATGTCTGGTACTATACCATGTCCCTCGAATCCCCAGAAATGCTCGCCAGTCCTGCCGAATCCACTTTGAACCTCATCGGAGACAAAAACTCCACCATTGGCATGAACCATTTCGGCGGCTTTTTTTATGTATCCCTTCGGGAACTGCACTGTTCCGCCAACGCCTTGGATTGACTCTGCAAACATGGCCGCAACTTTACCCCTTGGCAGCGAGAATTTAAACACCTGCTCCAACTGTTTGTAGTATTCAGTGCCGGCGATGCAACCAGTCTCCGCTGAGCATTCGCATTTGCGATCAGTTTGACATGGCGAGTCACGGCAGCTAGAACCACCCCAAATGCCCAAGTACGGGTCGGGGTTCATGACATGATGAATTCCGTTGTTAATGCCTGGCAATGGAAACCTCCATGTTGAGTGAGCTGTCAGGCCCATGGTATAAGGTGACATCCCATGATAACAGTTTTTAAAGGTTAAAATGTCATGGTTGCCTGTATGCAGACGGGCCATTAACATGGCCAGATCATTTGCCTCGGAGCCGGAATTCACGAAATAGACTTGCTTCAGGTCGCCTGGTAGTTTAGCAGTCAACTTTTGCGCATACTCGTGAATCTTAGGGTGCATGTAGATATTGGTGGTGTGCCAGAGGGTTTTCATTTGCTCCTCTAGGGCTTTGTTCACTTTGCTGTAAGGAAAGCATTTCAATAAAATACGGTTTGTTGATGGACTTTTTATACTTACGGATGACAGTGTCCCACAGAGACCGTGACAATACCACCGAACATGTCCAGGTATCTCCTTCCATCGTGATCGTACAGCCATTGCATGTGACCGCTATGGATGAGCAATGGCTTCTTGTAATAGGATACAATATTTGGCGTGAGATGGTTTTTACGAATTTCGGTGACCTTTTCATAGCTAGGACCTTGGTAGGCTGGTGGAATGTTCCCACAGCTGGGCATTTCATTTTGACAAAAAGGTTTCGCAGTTGGATGAAGGCTTGAAAGAGTGCGGTAGGCTTGGTGCAGTTTTGGCGGAGCTAAAAGATGCAAAGAACGTATATGAAATGGCATCGCGCAACGTAACAACTTATCAATGCAAATTATTCTTTCCCTGTGACCGGATAATAATTAATTCGTTTCGTTTTGTTTTTGCACATAACAAATAAATAATAAATTTCCTACTATTGCACTCTTGTGGAAGTGAGATATAGTAACGTCATTTTTAACTGTTTAATTTTTACCGCAGCCCACTCAATTACTGTCACTATTTCGTCCATCCTATCAGATTATTTATCAGAGTTTTGGAAAAAAAAAAAGTTTAAATACATATCTACTGACACAAGTAGAACAAATTTCTTCTAGTTGTCGTTGTTAGTGGCTTGAGAAACTTAATATGCACAAAAAGAATGCGCGTCACATGATTTATTCCAATGAAGGTTTTCTGCATAAATGCGTCTGTAGTAGCAAAATAAAAAGACATTGGGTCGTATGAATAAAAACTAGCATTTGCTTTGAGTAAAAGGTTTTAGCAAAGTAAAAGCCCTTAGCAAATGCTTTGAATCGGTATGAATAAAAACCTAGTTTGCTAAAGTAAGTTCGAAAATTAATTAACCGCAAACAAAAATAGACAGAATACGAGTTTGTGTTGCACTCTATTTTTATTTTGACATTTCTTTCATTTTCCCCAGACAGACACGAGTGGTGAATAATTGATCAAACGATCCCCTCTGAAACTGCAATCTCGGTGATGTTATTCGCTCTAAAATTTAAACAGGATCTTATGTTAAACTAGCTGTACCCACCCGGCTTCGCCCGTGTAAAATGTGGTTTCAGAACAGTTGATGGAAACAAAATTAAGAAATTTGCTGTCTTGTTGGGGACAAATTTTTTTGGCTGTTTTGTTTCTATCGACTAAGATAGTGATATTTGCTGCATTACTTACCCTGGAGCACTTTACATATAACTGCCCATGCTTGAAGCAATTCTTGCTTAAATCAACTCCCGCATTTCTTAAAGTTTGATCCTGTGACTTATGGATTGTCATTTCAAAACAAACATTAATAGGCAATCGAATCGGTTTAAACTGAAATTAATAATTACTGTGAATTATTTGTATTCTTGGTATAAACACCGCATCTCCTTTACCACACCCAGTTAAAATTAAAGCCTCATGTCAAGCATTATGTTTGCATTATGTTATGGGAACTCCAACTTTTAATACCATTTTATGAGCATTGAGGCCATGGGCTGTTAAAAACGCTATTTAAAAGCTCTACTCTATAAAAAACGAAATGGGTAATTACCCACGATCTGGTATCACTCAAAGCTATCCCTATCTGATATTTCTTTCATAGAATTTTTTTTTTTTTGTAAGCAAAACAGAGGCAAAGATAATGGAATACAGAGATGGATATCTTTCCAGTGGAAAGGCGGCTGCCTACAAGCTGTTTTCCCGAAAAATTCATGAAGTCACGCATACATTCTCATTTATATACTAGTATAAGTGAGTTCCTGAATTCACCCGGAAGATGGCGGAAAGTTGGTGAATTCACCACCGAAATTCATAAAATTTTCAAATATCCTGGAAAACTGGTTTGGGCATGTTCACTATGAAAATTTGAAATTTGACGGTTGACAGTTAATTTGCTTGCAGTGAATATAATAATTAATATGTTTCTAACAATTTGACACTGCTTTTTATCAAAAATGGTTAATATAGTTACGAATAACAATTCAAATTCCATTTTTATTAACAGAGTAATGAAAAAGGTTTTCTTGTTAAATTGAACACAAGTAGACTGTATAAATTAAAATTATTTACAATTTACCAATCAATTTGCATATTATTTGCAAAATCCAACATTTTAGTCACGTACTAATCTATCAAGGCTATCTACTATAAATCGGAATGAAAAGTTTTGATTGTTTATAATATATTATTTCAAAACATTTAAACACTTTTTTTCTACATTTTAATACTGCACGTTGAATTATGTTATAACTTTTATTGATTTAAAAAACAAGAATAGATAATTGCCATACAAGTAAATATCGCAATTTATCCGATAGATAGCACATAATGCTTTCGTTATGTTTCTTTTAAAAGTTCTTATAATTTGAACCCTAGTACACCAACCACTCTTTTAAATATATAAATTCATCCGCGTATAAAATTAAATAGTCAGTTAGGTAATAATTTCACATATAAAATAAGTTGTTCCTTCCAGTCAGATTAATTCAATGGGGTGATTCTGGAGGTAACCGAAAAATCGTATATCTAACGAACCGACCTATCTAAAAGAGAGTGTCACCATATGGTGAATACAAAATTATGCTGTTTTATGACATTCAGCCGGCCGTTCTGAATTTTGATTGGTGGTCTGTCATTAGTAACTTTTTTCGTAGCTCACATGTATTCACAGACAGGGATTGAAATTACAAAAACAACAATGTAAACAAATGGGTTTTGGGGGGATAGACGTACGAAAGATATCCATCTCTTTTATTCATTCATCTCTGACAGAGGTAAACATATTTTTCCTACATATTTGACATTTCTTTTATGGGTTTTTTTTTCTTAGCAAACCAAACAGCATACTGCCTCTGTCTGTCTCCCTCTCAGCCACAGGAATAAAATAAGGTTAAAAGAGATGTGAATATATTGCGCGGTTAGTGTGTTTGATTTGAGAATGAAATGCATATCCACTCACCCAGGTGAAAATAGTTTAATAATGTTTCAAATTGAGTAAAATGCATCAGAATATATTCAGCAGTTTCTAAGATTTTTTCATTTAAAGACATGCAGTCAAATTCAATCTTAGTCGAACAGAACTACACCAATTTTATTTATATGATGATGATAGATCTAAGAAAACAAACATTGTATACCGTTGGGCCCCTGTTGTTGAGCCAACAGATTTAAATATTACCTATTCACCATCATTGTTACCTAGTTTAAGTCAAATTGTATATACCGAAAGTTCAAGAAAAGCAAATGTAAAAAATGTATTCGATCTGTCAACTCGATTGGGCGCTCTCAGAGCACTTTTTATGTTCGTTTTGTACAAAAAAGCAATCTTTTTCAGATTTAAGAGCACTTTTGCGAATCTGGATTTTTTCTCAGACTTGCTTCAGATTTCCCCAATACAAGTACGTTTGAGTTTTACAACTATTGGAGTTTGTTTACGTTTTCGTAAAATTTTTCTACTGAAATGAAACGAATTGCATCGGGTATCATAATATCAACACAAAATAGAGCAAGTGACGTTTTTATGTTCGATTAGACACACGAAATCTTAAATCTGAGAGCGAATCTGAAGAAGCCCAATCGAAAACCAAATTAGTACATTGATTTTGTGCGGTTTTTCCCGCAATGTCGGTTGCGGAAAGGTTTCATGTTAGGCGGATTCTATGAATGTGTGAGTGATATCGAGAACTAAAAACGTCCGATGTTTCCTGTTCTAATATGGCATTGTTCCTGGAAATTCAAGATGAGTTACCTAAATAGATTGCAAAAAAGATGTTGGAAGATAGCAACTCACACCAGTCCCCTGATACAATTTGTTGCTGCCTTGTCCCTCTTTTTAGTTTGAAAAGACCAAATTGTCACACAACGCTCATGCTACTCACAGAGCACGGCTCACTCACAGAACGAAAATTGGAACCCGGTTGGTCTGAAGGTGGGGAGTAAAGGAGAACCCTAATGTCGTTTACCATTGCGACAGAAAAAAAAACTTTTTTTCAGAGTCAGAGTAATTTTGCGAATATCGATTTCTTAGCGAGATTTACACCTACTTAACCAAATCATTTGAGATTTGTCAAACTCTAAAGTCTGTTATTATATACGTTTACGACGAATCTGAACAAATTATTGAGAAAAATGTATACTTTGACGCTTTTTCTATATTCTACGTTCGTGCTATGGAACTTTCACATAAAATGCTTTGTTTATAGTTTCTTATCAGCCATTGCACTCGTAAACAAATTGACAGATTGGCGCGTATATACCCACGTCATTATTCGAACTTTTTGACCCGGATGATAGTGGCATAGATGTTGGTTAATGTGATTCCGAACTAATAAAGAAATGGGGTCAAGGTTCTGGACCTAGGATGGTATGTTTTTACATATTTGTTTTATTTTTGGAACGATTGAGAGGGACATGCCATACTTACATTTTTTTTAACACAGCTTGAATTTCAAATATTTGTGAGGCAGATGATAAAACTCAGTAGGTATAAATAATCCCCCAAGAATTACCACTGAGATAACTGTCACCAGATGTGGTATCAATAAAAGATTATCTAAGGTATAAATATAATTTTCAAACTTCATCGTCTGTTTTAATATGGAACTCCTGTGCCTTGATTTTGTGCCGTTTTTTCCGCAATGTCGGCTGTGGAAAGGGTACGCGTCGGCGAATTCTATAACTGTGTGATCAAATCACAGGGCGCGGCTCACTCAAACATTCAAATCCAATTCGGAACGTTCCCTAGCGTCATTGCGGAGAAGGCCGCACAAAGTTAAGGCACTGACCTCTGCCGAATGTTATCGTCTCAAAAAGTTATCTTATCGCAGATGGTGCACTGAACATTACTAAACTAATTAAATTTCTATTTTGGGAGTCAAATATAGTTGAATCCAACTGAATAAATCCTTTTCAAGTGCTATGTATTCGGACAAGTGATAAGAAATTGTAGCGGGAGGGTCTGATAACGCATATAAGGTAAGAATGTGCGCATAATTAGCTACTATCTAAACGACTGAGTGAAGCGAGGCATTAAGTTTATTGTGATTTAATTTAAATCTAGTCGAGAATTTGTGGACCGAATTGATTTGGACTGAAACCTGTCTGTTTTTACTTAGTAATGTAAACCGTCCAACCCAGTTTCTGCGTTTCGGGGGAATCTAGTGGGCAAAAGTTTCATGGACCAGACTTTTGGTTGTAGCCATACTCTTTCAGGTAGAAATAGTTCGCACGCTTTTGTTGTGTTGCTCCCTGGTTTTACTTGTTGATTTTTATTCCCTAACAATATAATATAATCGAATCGAAGATTCCCGACAGTAAACACGGCGACCTGAAATTGTTTACCTTACATATTTCCAAAAATTGTTTTCCAAATTTCAAATCGAACGAAATTAAACACATTTTTTCTTGGGAATCGCGTGATTTTCTAGAATTCCAGACGGTATTGTAGTTGTATTCGTACTCTTCTTTCTGGTCAATTAAGAAAATAATTTGAAAAGTCGATGTATTCGCATTGCCACTTCAAAAGTCTCTACAAATCTAAACCGTTCCATTGGCACAAAAAATACTCTTCTGGTGATTCTGAGAAGAGAATTTCGCTTCTCAATTTGGAGTCAGAATTCACTCAAGAAGCATTCACACAAGTGTAATTGATGTAAAGGATTTTCCAATAAGAGGTGTTATTGTGAATGACCCGCTATTTCGGTAGCTGTCACTTTTGAAGCTTTTATTCTTTGACATTTGACAAGTAGAAACTACGCCATTACTAAAAATGGAACGATACACGCTTCGACAACGCATTGAATTTATTAAAATTCACTACAAAAATTGTGAAAATCTTGCAGTCACAGTTCGCAAAACTAAAGCATTTTTTGGTCGTCGTGAATCACCTTGTCGGACCGTCAACAAGCTAAATTGTCGCATCTGGGGCTCGGAAAACCCAAGAGTTATTGTTGAGAAGCCTCTCCATCCTCAACGTGTGATTGTTTGGTGCGGTTTATGGTCCGGCGTGGTCAGTGGACCTTACTTTTTCGAAAATGAGGTTGGATCAACAGTTACGGTGAATGGATTGCGCTATCGAGAGATGATTAATGATTTTTTATGGTCGGAGTTGTATGGTATTGATCTGGACAACGTTTACTTTCAACAAGACGGCGCTACGTGCCACACAAGCAACGAAACCATTGATCTTTTACGGGAAAAGTTTCCGGACCGTGTTATCTCTCGAAGAGGTTATCACAATTGGCCACCGAGATCTTGTGATTTAACACCTTGCGACTTCTTCCTTTGGGGCCACGTGAAAGATAAGGATTACGCCAACAGCCCAGTGTCGATTCAAGACCTCAAAGATAAAATTCGTGAGGCTATCGAGGACATAGGGCAGCCACTTTGCGATTCGGTTATGGAAAATTTCATGAAAAGGATATGGTCCTGTATGCGTGCTCGTGGTGGCCATTTGGCTGATGTTGTTTTTCATTATTAACGGCATACCTGCCTCTTTATTATGAAATAAACATCCGATCATTTATCTCAAAAAATGACATTTTTCTTTGAATACCAAAATAACACCTCTTATTGGAAAACGCTTTATTTTATACAAGTCAGGAAAACGACATTAATGGACAATGGTACATAACTGTTATCAGATGGATGATTAATGCGTGACTTCTATTTTGACATTTTATTTTAGTACGCAATTAAAGGGTGTATTCATGAAATATGTATATTCAAGTGGCCGAATCTCGCCTGGCTTAGCCATGAATGCTTGCTACTTTTTGCACCTAGCATTTGTCATTCCTTTACCACAATAGGTCTATTCCTTTACTTTTAAATCTTACGAATTTTTACAAATTCTTACGAATTTTTACTCAATGCCGTTCCCTAACTCGAAAAATTCGTAAAAGAGAGCGTCATCGAGAGAGCAAGATATTACCCCTCCACTGAGAATAGGGACGTTCAAGTATCTAGTTTAGTAAGTCTGACAGCTCTCTCACTAGATGAAACTCGGCTCTGATTGGGGGAAATCGATCGTGAGAGCAGATGTTTCAGTTGACGTTTATGGAGGGGTAGCCGACGAATCTAGTCGAGAAATTCGTGACTGAGTACTAAGTTGACAGTTCTCATACGTAGCTGACGTAGAAATAGTGACGTTCCCGACCAATCTAGTTTTTGCATTCAGGTTACATCTCTTCCAGACCAATCTAGTCGACTTAAGATAACTAGATTCATGAATGTGCCCAATCTTACGAATTTTTACTCAACAAATTTCTTGGTGTAAGAATTGAAAAAGCTGTCAGTCACAGCTGATTCGAAATTTGTTGTGCTATTTTGTTTTGATTTCTTGTATATTAAAATGGTATCAACAGGCGGAAAAATAAAATTGAATGTTCTCCTTACATTCTTTTGGTGGCGACGAAATTCTTCCTCGCTGTAGAGAGAAGGACAATCTCCTCCACGTAATTTTAAATGCTGTGCCGCTTTTTCCTCTTCTCGAATGCTTGTAATTCAATCAGTTCCATATCTTCCATACAATCGGATTCATGAATTCGATTAATTCCAAATCACTTTCATCGCTAGGTAGATAAATCAACTAATGTTGTTCGTAAATTAGCAAATTCTTCGAATTTATCAGATATTTTAACGACTTTTCGTACCACTTTTTTGAATTTTTTAATTATATATCTGTCGTTTTTCATAGATTAATACGAAAGCGTTCCCTAACTTTTTCGAAAGTGTCTCTCTCTGTGAGAGAATTTACCCTACCACTGCCATTTTGACAGTCTTTTCCATTTCCATCCACTCAATTAGATTACCAGCCCTGTTTTGTATTTATTTTGATTGGCCTACATGGCTTAAAAACAAAACCGTGGATGCTTTAACTTCAAAATAATAACGGTGGCCAAAATCATATATTTGATGCCTAAAATGGCGGCATTCTTGTGAGTTTGTTTTACAGCTGTAGCTGTTTCTGGATGCACCCAAAGGTCATGATTGTCTTCGAAGATCGGGTAATGTAACGCATTTGGATCACTTCATATGGGAGTACTTTAATGCAGGCTCTTGCAGACCCCTCCGAATTAAAAGTTAAATTGTCAGTCTGAGTCGGTGTAGACAGATCGGATCTAAAATGTACTATTACAATTTTATTCCTAGCGAACACTCAGTGGTTAATAGCCACTGTCAGTCGATGCTCCAACTCTTCCGAATATTTAACAACAATTCGAAAGTATGGCTTGAGAGATAGCTTATTAATTTAGCCGCTGGGGTGCGGTATTTGTAATACGATTGTAAGTTCTTTTAAAGAGCAATCTCAATTAAATCCTAAATGGACATGTTGCACCCAATATTCCAATCAATTCATTTTTTTTTTTTTTTGAAAACAATGCAGTTTTTATGTACTTATTTTGAAGTATGTGTTTGTTTCTGGCTACCCGAGACATATTTACTAAAATAGTTATGTATATGTTAAATATCAGCCAAAATAGTTATATTCACAAAGAAACACAACTAATCTTGCATTTGATAGGATTTAATCAGCCAGATGACATTTCCCTAATCCCTAATAAAACTGTATCAAGCTGTGTATATTATCAAAATTTAGTTATAATGCTTTAATGTGTTACCTAAAATCCTTTGTTGAGCCATTGTTTTTCTATAAATCACACCAGTAATTTATGTGTAGCACTTGAGTTAAATTAAAAAGACAATGGAATTTGCATAAACCAACACGAATTAAATTCAATCACATTCAATAATATGCCCACTCTAGATAAACTTTTGTTTTTCGCTTTATACGTTCTTTGTCACTAGTATGGCTTCTATGCTTCTATTGTAGATCAACAAGATCGAAAATTGCCGACTGAAAACCAACCGAATAGAATACCAACCGTTCTACTGGAAAACCTATAAACAACTGAATCTGAATGTGCCAGGGGCAAGCAAATTTTAATTGATGGAACCCATAAAATTAAATAGGCTACTGCCTTCCCTGGGGGAAATTGGAGAGGGTGATACTCTGATTGCAGAGTAACGAGTAAGAGTAAGTTGGTTAGAAAGGGGAAGGCGACGGGCGCTTGTGGACTCGTACGTGGGTATTGGAATGCGAGAAGAGTGAAATTGTGATAAGAAAAATGAGCTAAACGCGATGGTTTTGAGTTTTCTCATTCTATATGATCGTTACAAGTGAAAATGACGTGTAAATTCAAAAACGTCAAACATTTGCGCAGTAATGCGGCATAACTGCTTATTTGCGATGCTGCGGTGATGCGCAGTTTATGCTTATGCGTTGCTGATTGAATATGAAGCTTGAGTTTTAGAACGCATTGTTTACATCAAACATTTTAATGTCAAGAATCAAGATGAAAGTTTTGCTAATTAAAGTTTTAGTCGATTACTATGATCGTAAAGACGATAAATTTATTTTCATGCCTTAGTCTTGTCGTTATTAAAAGCTTTACCTCCGCTGCGCTGAAATACTCAATGTAAAAAATGAATGTTTGTGAGAAAAAATGAAATAAAGAATTCAACAAAAATTTATAAATTTTTCTGACAAAAGCACATGTATCTATTGATAAAAATGTTTATTAACTTTCTTTTCCTTCGCTTCCGACATTTTTCTTACTTTTTTGCCGGCGAATCAACAGCGAATCAGGTATTTCTGTGATGCTTTTTTTCGTTATGTTTGATTAAATTTGCAATAATGAACACTTGATGTTGAAAGTGATGCCAATAGTTGCATTAATAAACATTTAGCAAAGCACCATGAGCATCACGATGGCAGTGATGCGTTACTGAATTTAGACGACTGTTTGCAATTTTTCTGTTTGTTTAGATTGGGGTGGGGTGATCGATTGCTACATCTTAGAATGTGTTCTACTGGGTATTTCTCCACTAGGCAAGGTCTGCATATCATATCAGTGAAACTACTAACGATCTTATAAAATGGTATTTTAGAGAGCGCTGGCCCAGTGAGGAAGTCAGCTTTATGTATTTTTGGAGTCAAAAAATGCTACAATATCAAATTTAAAACACAAAACAAACGCTAACGACAAGAAAATCTATTTTTCGGTCATATTAAACGCCTGTCCCCAACTTCAATTCCAAGACGTACCATGGAATCCGTGCCATCGTTAACACGTTCGCGCTCACTTTTAAATGCGAGGAGTTGCTCAGATATACACTTTTGGTAATAATGGTAGAAATACCATTTGAGGTCTGGCAAGTAGACAAAGACAAATGTCTGAAATTGAAATCTAAATCGACTGGAATAATAAAAAGCGTTTTTTTTAAATGACTGCTATAGCCGTCATTTGTGCCACTCATATACGACTACTGATTTGTTGTGCAAATGACGGCTATGGCCGTCTGACAGCTAGTTGTTTTACCGTCGAAATCTGTTTCCAATTCCGGAAACGACTTTTTCCAACAGCTTATGAACTGTAAGAATGTAGAAAATGTAAATCTTACGTAAATTATTAAATTTATACTTAGTACCAGAAAAGTTTCTTAAAAAACACACTTTTTTCCAACATGCACTACTTCAAATGAAGAATATGACGGCTAATGCAGTCATTTCCTTCAACGAACTTCAAATTTAAATTTCCGTTGGGCATAGGGGATTCCCCATTTCAAAAGCAAAACGCAAAACATTCGAACAGAACTTAAACGCAAAAAGTTTTGTCATATCATATGGTATCGTACTCGATAGTGTAAATTATAAAAATGGTTACGTAGGACACAAAACTCAAACGACGGTTATAGCCGTCATTTGTTTTTTTGTTTCTAAAAATATGATGGCTACAGCCGTAATAAGCGCGAACGTGTTAAGGCCTCTTCTAGGTAGACCGAAAATGAGATCGTTAGAAATGTTTTGAGAACGTTGGGACTATCTCTGGTGCTCTTAGCCGAATCGCAAACGATTCTAGTTTACATCATAATATAAAAAGCAGGGGCTCATTATTTTGTCGGTTTATTTACTTTTTATGTATAATATTTATCTTGTTTATATTTTTAAGTGTTTTCTTTTATTTATTTTTGCTTGTTTGTGATCACTTTTTCGCCGTAACTGGTTTATTATCCTTTCTTTTTTGTTTAAAATATATTTATACGTATAATTTACTTTCAGTTGTATCAACACAAGCCATAGGTTATCAATAGGTAGGTAGCAATAATAATTATTTATAACATTCATATTCCCCTCGAACCTTCTTCCTATACTCTATCTTTTTGCTCCTGTTTGTTGGATAAAAAATAAAATAATAAAAATATAGACAACTACGTTCTTAATGAATACTTTGCCTCTAGTAGTAAGTATGTGTAGGTATATATTCGCTTTCAAAATAAATATTTAATGTTTCTCCTCTTCTATCACTCGTTTTGTGTTTTAGTTCTTTAAGATATAAGCCGATGTGCTGCAGTTGCATACATGGATTTAAAAATTAACAAGAGAATGCATTTCGAACACAAACAAACGTAAATCTTTAAGGACGCCAACGCAATACATTTGTTACATGAATATAAATTAAAAATATAAAGGAAACAGATCTTAATGCTAAATAGTTTTGTAACAGCGATTTCTATTATATTAATCATTTTCACATGGTTGTCGTTACTTTGACCGCCTCTTCCTCTTTGAAAGATGAAAGGATGCGCGAGCTAAAACACAGTATTTCATTGAATAATAACAGAAATATAAATATTTTTCTTAACAGTGCGAGTCTCTGTGTGGAGGGTCAATGGGTACACAGTTCTACATTAATTTATTACAACGCTGGTCCGCCGGTGTACTCCTCGTAGTCGTCGCATCCATCTAGAAAATCATCAGCCATCGGGGGATAGTTGGGTGAATTGTAAGTGTCGTCGCAGTCAAAACGATTTTCGGTACTCTCTATATCGGCTGCCAATTGACGGAGATTGTCGACGCCGGTTAAGAGTTGCCTGGAAACACATGTTAAAAACGAGTTTAAAAAGTATATAAAGTAGTGTACAGAATGGGTGTAGCGTTCGTACAATAAACGCCGATAAAGCCCTGACGCTTCAACAACATCAAGCCTACCCCTGTGTTATGAAAGAAAATTAAACCCACCTCAAATTGCTTTCGGCGGTGGATGCAGCTCTGAGTAGTTCCCTTGAGATTTGTTGCGATCTGGACGGTCTGTTTCTCGAGTTACCTGCACCGGTGGGACGTTCACTACTACTACTGCCGCCTACGGCGCCATCGCCATCTCTCAGCGATTCATTTTCTCTCCGCAAAGAAGTTACTTCAGCCTGGAATAAATCAAACCGGATTTGAGTCGCAGTGAAACCACCGCAAAGCCTTTTCTTGACTCACCTGCAACTGTTTGACTTGCAAATTCAACTTGACCACCTGATTCTGTGCGGCCGCTGTGCGCTTCTTACTTTGGTCTAGGTTCTCCTCAACTAGGCCAATGTTCTGCGCCATTGTCCGATTGTACACAGATTCCATGGTACGCGTCTGTTCGAGAGACCTATCCAACTCATTAGCCCGCCTCGTCTGTTCAGCCAGAGCTTGTCGCGTCTCATTTAGCTCGATGCAGAGGCGTTCGTTCTCTAAACGCAGCCTAGATAGTTGCAGGCTCGGTGAATCATCCTCGGGTGAGTCCAAATTCGACCAATTCACCGCGCCAGTGGGAAGACCTGCCGCCACGTCGGCCAACCGCTGTGAAGAATGGATAATGGGTCCGTCCGACAGAAAATCAGGCAACGTCTGGCATTTGGTGTCGGGTGCGTTGTTTGGGTTGTTGCCCGCGGTAGCTATATTTGCTGCTCCACCTGTGATATCCTCGACAAAATCAATCGATGAATTTGGGGAATTCGGCGGTGAGTGGAGGTCATTGTTGTGCCATGAGTCCATCCAATGGTCCTGGACGAAATCTGGCAAAGCAGCGGCCGCTGCAAAATCGGTATTCGGTGGACGCTGTGCACTGGGATTGCTTCCGGGACTGTGATGGTAATGATGAGGATTCAGCGGTTGCTTTTGGAAGCTGCGACTTGGCCGGGCAGCCTCTGGTGCCTTCCGCCTCGGTGATGGTTGCATTTCTATGTCATAGTTGGAATACGAGCGCCGTGGAACAAACTGTTGTTGATCTCCAGCAAACAGATCCTCTCGTGGTGCTGTTGAACTACTCGGCACATCGTCGTCGTGGTTTTGACTGATGCGAAAGCTAGGTGACGAACGTGTATTCATCCCAGCCGAGGAAGATGAACCAGGGCCACCGAGCACGCCACTTCCTGTAGCGGCGTATTCCGCTAGACTCGCCTGCGAGTCAAAGGAAGAGAATCGTGGCGAGCGCTTCATCTTTGAAGATTCTGTTGTAAGAACTGTGCTGCTATTGCCGTTGCCGCTACTGCCACCAGCACTATTTCCAATCAACGACGATGACGAGGATTGAGGAACTTTGGGCCGCGCCCCAGTCGACGTCTGATACGTCGCACTGGACTGTGACGTGGATATTGCCCCTGCACCTCCAGTTTCATTGTTATATGCTGTTGAATCTCTCGATGACGTCGTGCTGTTTATGACGAAACTGCTACTATTGCTGGTGGAACTTGACGTCGTTGGCTCCCAATTGAGAAAATGCTTGAACGAGAATGGATTCTCCTCCCGTCGCACTGGCTGTTGCTGCTGTTGGTGGGCTTCACCGTGGCTTGCTACAAGAAAAGCCAATATTTACAACGAATTCAATATTTTTTTTTAATATAGAACCCTTACCACCAATTGTTGTCGCACGAATATTTTTGTAGTCACCCAACCCTCCGGCCGTTCCCACTGTGTACTTTGTTTGTGGCTTGTTATCTGTGGCGTCACCATTTGTTGTGACCGCATCGTTGATGTTACCGACCAACGCAGCCTTTCCAGATTTTCCTTCAATTGTCTGTTGTTGGTCATTTTCTCTCTCGTTGTTGTTTTGAAGGATTTCTTCATTTTCACTTGCCATAGTTCCGATACTATCCTGTTTGGATGTTGACTGTTAGCTGAGATTAGATGTTTCAATTCCAAGAAGAGTAACACTAAAAAGTTTTGTAAAAAAATGTGAAAATTTAATTTGAAAAGGGAAAATTCTGCTTCGTCCCCTTTTTGGTTTTATATTTTTTTTTTTTTGGATTTGACTTGACAGCAAGGTGAAATGACAAAAGAGCTAAAGTTGACAGTTGAGAAAGAATTTTCGTTGACTGGGTTTATAGACAGAAGATACAGTCCACACATGGGATGGTTTTTAAGAGAATAAAAAGCTATACCCTCTAGCATCCAGTGGGATCACTTCCATAAACAGTATTAATACTTATATCGTTCACTTCTTTAGCCGTGGTTGGTTAATATCAGAGAAAAATTTTTTAAAAGAGATGGATATCTTTATATATCTCTGTAGTTTCATTGTCTTTGGTTAACATGGTAACTGTTGATGATTCGTATTCGATCAAGATAGGAATGGAATATAAGCCGACAGTAACAGTAAAGTAACCATATTAACAATAGTCCATTGTTTTTTTGTTTGGGCTTTGACGAATACCAAACAATTATTTCATTGTGGTGAATATGCTACTTACAAACAACAACTTTTAGAACGATTATAATTCACGGGAGCTCAGTTTTGCATTGTTAAAGTGACTATTGTGAGACTCACATTTGTCCAAACAGGAAATGGTTGGTGGCGAGACCCAATAGATCGCGGTATTGAGAATTTAATGAGAAGAACAACCCTACAGCATAACAAAAAGTAATGCAAATGCACATTTGCCCAAGGAGGCCTACCGAAAGAGTAAATAGAATTGTTGTCCTTTTAAAATATGTAATATCTAATTCGAACAGAGCTATTGGAACGAAGAACACCGTTTTACGGACATACTCATTGCTACAATCCACAAGTTGTCTGGTAGATTTGACATTTATTTGTTTTCGATTTCTTCTGCTGTTCTTCCATAAAGAAGAAATTTGTGAAAATATTGCTGAAATGGCTAAAACAATTGTTTCATCCACTACTCATATAACTCCTAGAGCCGAAGAACTTCTGAGGAATACTCAATTACAATGCAACATCGCGGACTGCAAGTCCGTTTTCAGAAACTCCGGAAATCTCCAAATGCACTTGGAAAAACACCACAAGATCCCAGCTGCGGTGACCAAGGACACATCGCAGAAGTTCTTCTTTTGTCCACAGCTCGAATGTATATACCACGAAAAGTCGACAACTGGCAAACATTTTAAGTGCTTAAAATATCTACGCCAACACTTTCAGAAGGTCCACGCTGAAAAGTGTTTCGATTGCTACAAATGCTCCAAATCCTTCGGCACAGAGTCTATGCGAGATTTCCATGTTAAAAATTGTGGTACGAATTACACCTGCGCTGAATGCGGTTGGTCATACGATACGTCTGAAGCACTTCTTACCCACGTTAAGCGAAAGGGACACCAATTGAAAATAAAGTCAGGGCAGCATTCTGCCATTGGGAAAATCGGAATTCCCCAATTAAAGAAGAAGTTGACGCTTACTACTTTCGAGGCAACAAACCGTGAAACCCAAACGGATAAATATGCTCTCTGCATTGCGTTACCACCAAAGAAGCGGATGAAAGTCACCATCGAACCAGAAGTGACACATTTCCACGAAACACCTCTGTGCAGTATCGAAACTCAGACCGAAATGCACTTAAATTCAGGATTTTGTGATCCGATGTTGTACTCTCATATGCACACGCAAACCTGTGATGAATTCCTCTCCGAACTTGGATTGGCCGATATCCAAACTCAAACCAATTGGCCATCGATTAAAGAAGAGGAGGAAGATGACCGCCAGAGTATTGGGAAGGAGTGCTACTCTTCGGGAGCACATGACGAAATGATGGTATCGACAGAGACGCAGACAAGTTTTACACAATGCCTACTGGACTCATGCAATGAGGATAACTCGCTGAGCGGGTGCATTACACAGCACACTCAAACGTGTGACACGCTCCTGGAGGGACTTTTCGGTGGGCAGGATAATGATTTCATTGGAAGCTTTCAATCGACCCACACGCAGACATGATGGTTCGATATGGATTGCTTTCGATCGGTTGATAGCAATAGATAGCCGACGGTTTCTGTAGCCAATGGTAAGGAGGAGAACCACCGCAATAGAGCTGAAACAGACGATGAGTGGGCGTGGTTCGTGGACTTTTCCTAAATCTTATTCTCTCGATGTCAACCCTATTACTCTAGAATTAAGAATAAATGTTTCAAACTGTGTCGTAACGAAAATTTGTTTTGATTTTTTCAGATCTAACATTTTACTCAAATAAATGTGGAGGAATATCTTTTAAGTGGTCAATCTTCGAATTAAATAAAATTGACTTCAAATTTTGGTTGTGTCTCTCTTGTCTACAGTCCCTGCAAGGAATAAATACACTTCGACCGTCGCCGTGTAAAGTCGCATTTTCTTTCTGCTCCCTAAATTAATTGAATTATTAACTACCCGTCAGCAATTCTTCTGAACCACTCCGCACCTGTACCTACAATTAATTTTCGTGACCCATATTTTTCATAACAAAAAGTTTTTTTTTTTCTGTTACCATGTCGTGCGGAAATGCAATTTGCGAAATAAACGATACGAATGCCGACTGGATTGCTTGCAAAGGAATTTGCGGAAAAACATTCCATGCCATTTGTGTCGGCCTAAATAAAAGAAATGGTGTCTATATCAAAGAGTATCCAGACAACCTTCTTTACTTTTGTGACGAGTGTAAGACCATATCGCTATCACATGTACTTTTAGCAATAAAGTGTCTTAGTGACTCCAATGAATCATTCCATAAGACTCTGAATAAAAAAATCACTACCAAATTCTCCAACCTAGAAAGTAGTGTCAGATGTGTTGACGATCTTGGAAATTCTCTTCAGACCACAACCGATCTAATAAAATCCAAACTCACCAACATCGATAGACAAGTAGCCGGTCTGATCGAGTCCAATTTAGAGAAATCTAAGAACGATGAAAAGATCTCGTTACTACTTAATAACGTTTTGGCTGAGCTTAAAGTGATCAGTTCTGTGCAAAAGAAATGCAACGAGGAAGCACGCAACTCCATGAACTCCATGCGCGAAGATCTAGATATCAACTTCCAGTCCACTTCAACCAACCAACCACATTCAAATAAACCAGATCCAATACTTGAAGTAATGTTTGACAGAATAAGCGACGTCGGCGACGACCTCACTGCGGCTCAAACAACTATGTGCGACATTCAGAATAGGATTGTAACTCTTTGCTGCAAAATCAACGACATCTCAATCCATAGTCAGCATCACCAGGATCCGCAATACAATACTTCCATTTTAGCCGAATTATTGTATGTCGAAACCAGACCAATCTCACCCCAACCACCTCGCCTCCTGCCGATGACTGAAACTGTCAACTCTTCTACCGTCCCTACAATCCAAACTGAAATCGTTTCAACGCCAACTCCTCGCGTCGCCGCCCCACGTATGCTCATTAAGCATTTTGGAACTTCGTGGACACCTTCGGAATGGCAACATAGAATTGATAAACTACGCATAGAGAATCAACCGACCACTCCCTTCTTCATCAAAGACGCTCCCCAGTATGCTGATATTTCTTGGATATCGCAGTTCTTAAAAAAAATATTCGATATCACGTAAACGTGTATCCTTCAATTTAACCGATACCTCCCTCACTCCCTCCTCTCAAAATTCCCCGCAATCATTGACCACTAATAATTCTTTCCCCAATTTCAACCTGCAAACTGGAGCTAAGTACCCTAATTTCATTAGTACCCATATTTTAAATCCTTCATCTGATGAGTCATCCAATACCCCATCTTCCTCCCATAGCCCTATTTTTGATCCCCTTCTGCCACCCACAGTTAAGCTAACACAACAAACTATTGACTCTACAGAATGTCATTATGCACTTTCAAGGCTAAGAGACAAAAAGACTTACGAGAATATACGACTCCTTCTAGCATATCTACATGACAAATCCGACTCAGTTTGCTATGAGGGTAAAACGAAAACAAGCGTCATGGTCTCCATCCAACAAGAAGGTCTCACTACTGACCTAAACAGTCTGAAGGACATATATCAGGTTCCACGAGATTTTTAATATGTCTCCCCAAAAAGTCTCGGACGACCTTGCTGCATTTGGTAACTATATTCACTCTAAAAGGATCTCGCACCTTCAACGGAGCAGAGTTGACCACAATAAATTTGTTCGTCCCTAATCTTAAAAAAAAACGAATATAAGAAATCCTTGTTGGTAGGTGTAAAATGAGCTCACTACTTTTCGTTTTATTGCGGATAGCAGTTTTCTAATTATCGTGTACCTATGAATTTTCATAAACTGTCATTGGTTTTCATAATTCTGTTTCTCCTTGTTGGTATTGATCGAATCACTGACGATTCCTTCTAAGGGACTCGCCACTACACGTACCTACTAACTTTATTCCAAGTAATGCGATGAAATTATTAATAAAAATAAAGTTTCGGAAACTCAAAATGTACAGGAAGATGTACGAATTCGAAATACTGCAGTTTAAAATTTGTTGCCGCGGGCGAAGTGAACATCATCACATACCTCAACTGGACGCAATATAATTGTTACAATTCGTAACGTAGCCGTGTCGAACGAAAGTTGATTTTGTTATCCATCCATTAGTATTTTAAATTGAACTTTGAATCGATTGCACAGCAACCAATGTGTGCCACCCATTAAATACATTCCATAGTATACTGCCCAAATTGTACTAGTTTCAATATCTGACGTTTCAAGCAACAACAAATAAAATAAAATTAAAAAATAAACAACCTCACCAGTTACCATTACCAATGGCTGAATTAAACAGCGCCTTTTTGGCTGTTTCTCCCATTTCACAAATCACGCTTCATAGTTCACAATAACAATGCGTCAAATGTCGGAAAAAGGAAAAAAACACTAGCGTTCTCTTTCTCTCGTTGCTTTTCCTTGTATAATCCATTCCGATTCCATATGAACGAAACGAAAACGAAATCATCGACGTTTTCTCTAGCTAGAAAACCTTTGTGTTGTTTGCTCTTGCTTGCTTGTTTGTCATCGTCATTTCATTTGTCAAACGTAGAGAAATTGTCCAACCGGTTGGGTCGTCGCGGCGTTTTATTTTTCGGTTTACAAATAATTTGCCATCTATATTCCTGGAAAGAGCCAGGATCAAATTTAATTCTCGCCCGCCATGTCGGACTCTGTAATTGACAAAAATCCGAATTCTTGATGAATTCAAAATATTTGTGCTTCCAAGACTAGAATTTCGCGTTTCAGATTTGTGTTGTAAACTCTGCATTGCATTTCGTTTGGGAAAAATCAATTCAGTGCCGTATAGTGTGTGCGGATGATTCATTTTTTTTCTTTTTCGCAGAAGCGAGTTCCTGCAGGAATGTGTCTCTCTGTTCAGTGAAATTAAATATTTATCAAACAATTGTTAAGTGCATGTGAGCGGAGAGATAGTGAAGTTGCAGTTGCAACAGTCCTCCCAAGGCCAAGAGGAGACCTGTTGGCCTTCAAAGGGAAGCATAAATCGATTTTCTCGCTCCAGTATCGTCCGCTTTAGATTTGTCGGTTTCGTCGGTTTTTAGTGTGTTAGTTGCTTAAATGGTTATAACAAAAACTATGAAACAAAATAAATATGAGAAGCTGCCACAGGATTTAGACTTGAGCTTCAACTTAGATCAGCAACATAACGATAGTGGTGGTGGTGGTGGTCTCGAGCAACAACAGGCGCTGATCGGTTTAAGCGGAGGAGGCGGCGGTCCCGGTGGACACAGTCCACACAAGTATCCAGCAATAAAGGGCCTGGGCAGTGACAGTGACGATATTGCATCGATTTTGGTAAGTGAACAAGAATCACAGAAAAAGTAGGTAGATATGTAGTTGGTTTTGGAATTTTTACGGTTTCTCAATTTGTATTCTTGTTAGGAAATTTGATAGAAAACTGGTTTTCAAAGGGACTCGTTCGGCTGCTGTTTAAGCAGGGTATCGATCATCGTTATCGAGTCTTGTGCGTTCTTTTTAAGACCAATGTGCACCAGTACCTCTTTTCTATCCTTCATGTTCATTCTTCCACTCGTGCTATAAGGGACAAAACCCCTTTGAGCACAAGTGCATTATTATGAAACAAGTTGTGCTGTTTACTCTGATCAATAAGTGTTTTATTCTTTTGGTAGGGCGTATTTTGATAACGTTTTGTAACCATGGGCATTTCCTTGATTGATCTTGGTATACTGTCACTATCAATCACAAAGAAAATTATAAAAACTACCCCGACCATGTGTTTTGTAAGGATAATTACTAAAATTATTTCTAAAGCAGATGCATTATTTAAAGTTACAGTCAAATTGACAGCAATTGCCATTGGAGATGTCGCAGAGTGGCCTTAATGACCATTAGTAGGTATCGCACAAGTCGATATAAGTATAGGTAGCTATACGTATATAATATTTATACTTTAATAGTATACCTATTCAGCAACAAGCAAATATGTAATTTTAATTGCAGGCATATCTAGAAATTTATCAGTTGCAGTAGGTATGTTGTTAGGTATCGTATAATTGGTAAAAGATAACAGTCCTACACCTTCTGTGTTATAATGATTATAAATACATATTACCAAAGTCTATTACAAAATCGAGTTTTTCTTTAAAGCTTAAATTAATGTAGTTTTAATTGGGCGCTCTCAGAACACTTTTTTGCTCTCCGTCCAATTTTTATGTTCGTTTGGTACAAAAAAAGCTATCATTCTCAGATTTCAGAGCACTTTTGCGAATCTGAATTTTTTCTTAGATTTTCTTCAGATTTACCAAAACAAGTGGAGTTTGTTTACGTTTTCGTGAAAGTTTTCAACTGAAAAGAAACGAATGTTTCTTTATGTACAAATGTTTAGAAATCAATCTGGGCGAGCATTTTGAATGTGTTCATATAAAATTTAACCAGTGAATGGAAAGCGCTTAGAAAAGTGTCGAAGGCTACACATATTCCAATCACACAAATATCAACACAAAAAAAGAGCAAGTGGCGTTTTTATGTTCGATTAGACGTACAAAATCTGAAAACTGAGAGCGAATCTGAAGAAGCCCAATCGAAAACTGTTAGAACTGTTCGGTTTTTTTTTTTACAAAAGCGTTTGTTTAGGAACAAATGCAATAATTCTTTCATGGATATTTGCTTTCTTTTATCTCCATAGTTAAAATTAGTTTGGTATGGCAAGTCAGATGATGAAAAATATCGAGCAATAAAATTGTTTCTCGATTTTGGTAATAAAAAAAAAAAAAGGTGTGAGCCAAGCTTTCACTACAAAAATACATTTTGTCCCTTTGGAAATTGGGCTCATCGGTAGACCACACACAATACTGATCTTGTGTGCATTGTGTGAGTTTGTTTAATAGTACCGAGTGCTAAAAGTAGTTAAGATTCTGGAACGAGGCATTTTTGGCCAGGAAACGGTAAGGTACACCGTTTTCCTTCTGAATGTTAAACGCACAATGCGCTATTACTAATAAACATTTTTTGTGTCCACGTATATGCAAAACTGAACAAAAACATTCACAAGTTAAGGTGAGATTAGATACCTAATATTATCCGTAAAAAAATAGCCAATTGTGACAGTTCTCGCTGTTAAAATAGACTCATGTGTTACACTATCTTAAATGACATGATGACATGATATAGATACCTTTATATTGATTTGACGGATATATTTGACATAATTGCACGTATTTAAATTTCAAATTACACGAATGACAGCGTAATGTATTTCCAATGAGCACGGATATCAGCGCAATGACCCAATGACATTTATCACATTTTTGATAGTTCAGTTGTCACTTGGGTTCCTGCAATGCAAAAAAATCGTTTCGGAGTGCTGCAAGGAAAAAAAAGGCAGCGACGACGTGACAAACGCAATCAACCTTCGCACTCTAACAATAGAGCCCAGCTGTCTCCGAAAAGACGATTTATGGCAACGGGCTGGTTCACCGAACTAATGATCTCCAAAATTTTCTCTGGAACTGCAAAGTCAGGCTTTATCCTGGTCGGGACTTTGGAGTTTTCTTTTTTTAACCCTTTGTTGACCAAGCTAAGAAAAACTTAAAAAAGAAAGTTTTTTTGTTTGATAATATTTAAATATAGGGTGTTTTAAGAAGGATAACTAATTTTAAGATTTTTAAAGGACCTCCAAACACCAAAAGTGAAAGTTGTACTCCAAAGTACCTTTGGGCTATATGGGAGACTGTTGTCTTTCCATTTATAAAAGCTGATCCAATCTTTTAAAGATCGATAGTCGAAATCGCCTCTTTTTATTTTTTTATCGTGTTTCAAATTTTTCGGATTCAATTTTCTATTTGCTCGAATCGTACCACAAGCAAGAGTTTTTTCGGTTTTTAGTTTTTTAGAGGTCTTTATGACGAGAAATAATTATCGAAGAAAATAATTTTATGCTTTCCCCACTCCTTTTGAATCATTGATAAGACTACTCTTTCACCGAGACCATAATTTTCGTATTTATTTTCCAGCTGCTTGTCCTTTCCTTACTTGATTGAAAACTTCTTGATGTAGCCATGTTGATCCGCTAAGCACCATAATTTGTACCCTCTCTTTATATGTTTCATGGTGTTTCTGCCCTTGAAAAGAATCCTTGACTCGTCAACAGAAAGCTCTCTTGCTTCATCTGGTTCATCATTTAGTGGAGCAGTTGCTTTTCTTCTTGAAAGAATTGTTATTAGATCCAATTCATCTTCGGATTCTAGGTCGGTATCTTCATTATTGTCCAATGGTAATTCCTCAATCAGAGCCAAAGTCTCATCATCCTTCAAATAAACATTCTGAACAGCCTGCATAATGCACTTTATATATATACGTAGACGTACATGAAAATAGCACGAAGGAAAAGAAAAAAATCACAATTCGAACACTCAAAACAGAAAAAATGAAATTGTCGCACAGCCCAACGGTACTTACCAGTCCACTTTAGTTTTTTAGCGAAAATATATTATAAAAAAAATTCTTCTAACTTCAATTAATTTCGAGTTGCTTCCAAAGTTCAATATGCAAGCCAACTAAACTATTAAAAATATTGACGAAAACTAGCAAAATCTATTTAGATCTATACAAACATCAAAATCGACTAAAATTACTCTCTTCATATTCTAGTAAGCTGCCAAGAAAAACCATTATAACCGCTGAAATTGACTCATGGCCTTCTGATGGCCAATTAATTAACAATTAATTTTTTCCCCATTTTTCCCTTCCGCATCTAGTCAAAATTCGCACAATTTTCTCACTTGGGTAATTTTGAAGAAAAATTAACCGAATTTCCCACAAAATTGTGCTTTTTCCCTTTTTCTACGAGACGGTTTCTAATCATCGAATGTTAAGTCAGGCTCAGGATCCTCTTGTCACTAACTTGCCTATGGCTTACAAAATGTATCTCTATACTTATTCACGCTCTATTTGTATGCTCGTATTTATTATAATTACTTCAACCGCACAAGTAATCATACGCCAGCAGGTACCATACAACAAAATTAACAATCAAACCGCACAGCACAACGCGACACTCCTGTTGGTTTTTCCTTTTGGATTATTAATTTAATAACGTGTTTGAATCGCATACATTTTTAATGTCATCACAGTCGCCAGAATGACGACAAACACAGACCACCTAAACCGCACAACACAAACAGCGGAAAATTACGGCGGTCCTGTTGATGAACAGCAGAAATAAAATAAAAAATACCCAGCAAACTCAGAAATCCTTTTCCATCTTCATGAATATTCATTAGGACGACAAAAACGGCTACGTTTGACAAGAATCTGCATATCTCTATACGTACACGCAACTACAGATGAACCAACAGCACGAGAGGTTATGCTTGCTATTGGTGAAGTCTCATCTCGTTTAACAAATTCGCATCCTTCCTCCCTTATAATTAAGTAGATTTTCGCGTTTATTTTTTTTGTTAAAGAGTGGCAAAGTAATTGTTACGATGCCACACATTTACACCTCGCCCAGGCAGGGTGGCTCTCAAATTCGTCATTGAAAATGTGTCTCCAGCAGAGGGTGTTGCATAAGAGTTTTGACTTTGTGCAACATATTGTAATGACAAGTGAAGTGGTACACATCTTTTTTTCCTAGAAAAACGATTTATTACCAAGCCACTCTATAGGTATCATCAGAAGTAAACGAAATTTCCTGTCAAAACAAGCAACCGTAGAACTGAACATCTGCACAATGCTTTTCGATGCTGTAACTTACTTTGTGACAGTTGAAAAATGAATTCAGTTTTCATGTGTGACACGAAAGGGAATAATAATTTCCGGTGAAACTTGCCGACTTGTAAATGTGCACATGGAAAAAGGAAATATTATCGAAAAATGGTCGTGCAGCAGTTACGTTAACTGGATTAAAATTGCATGAACTTGAATGGAATGGGAATGCGTTTAGAGTAAAAGTACTACCCACTATCAATGGGAACTTTGAAATACGTACAATGCTGGATTCGGAATTAAGAATTTCAAACTTCGAATGCTGATTATGAAACGGATGGGATGTGATTTCGAAGTTGTCCGATATTTTTAATTTTTTTTTATATTAAGCACGCGCTAAAGAGGATATGACTACTCTTATGATGTAGTATGAAATACACAGCGCGGGCATTAGGGAAATGGGGACAGACTAGACAGGAGATACCGATGCACATTGGTCTTAAATGCCTGCAAACTGTAACAAGAAGGAAAAACAGAGCTAGGTAAAGCATTCCACATTCGTGTTGAACGGCTTATGAATGAGTCTCTATATTTCGTAGTACGACCGAAAATAGGCTTAAGGGTGAACAGATGTGCACAGAATGCAGCTGGCAATTTCATTTCAGCACTGTTTGTTAAAATAACGATAGAACAATGAGAGACACGTAACATTTCTACGATGTTCAAGCGAATTTATAGAAAGACCATTATTCGTATCTCCGATTAGTTTAATCGCACGATTTTGAACTCTATCTAGTAAGTGCAATGTGGTCTTTGGCGCACCAGACCAGATATGGGAGTTATACTCAAGTTTTGGGCGGATGTATGTTTTATATATTATAGCCAGATCAGAAGGGGTAAAATATTTCTTGCACCGATTGAGGAAACCTAGACACTTCGCAGCGTTTTTAGCGACTTCATATATGTGGTCATTCCAACGATGGTTGTTATGAACACACATACCGAGAATGGAGAGTCTTTCAGTTTCGGCAATGCAAGTGCCATTCATGGATAATGGCTGTAGATTCAGATTTCGCTTTAGAGACAGCAGACAGCATTGTGCTTTAGAAGTATTAAATTCCACTCTATTAGCTGAACCCCATTTTATAATGCTGTCAAGGTCGGAATTTAATGAGCTTAGCATACGTTGCCGTTCCAGTTCTACGGCCGAAGAGCAGAGACGTGAGTCTTGAAACGAGTATGAAAAGCTGAGGGTACTGTCATCAGCGAAGGAGTGAATTGGATTAGAAGTTGTAGACAAAAGATCATTTATGAAAATGAGAAAGAGAGTCGGAGACAAAACAGAGCCTTGGGGAACACCAGCATTTATATGGTGAATTTCAGACTTGAAGCCATCCAATACAACTTGAATTGAACGGCCAGAGAGGTAGTTTCTAATCCATTGAAGAAGAGACGCATCGATCCCATAAGTACGCATTTTCGACAAAAGAGCATGATGCCAAACTCTGTCAAATGCCTTTGAAATATCAAGCGCAACAATCTTCGTTTCACCGGAGTGATGGAGAGATTGGTTCCACTTCTCGGTGAGATAAGCCATCAAATCACCAGTGGATCTATTGCTACGGAAACCATACTGCCGGTCATTAAGAAGCTTGCTTGATTCAAGATATTTCATAAGCTGACGATTTATCAGCGTTTCCATGACCTTAGAAAGAATGGGCGTAAGTGCTATGGGTCGGTAATTGGAGGGAGAAGAAGAATCGCCTTTTTTGGGGACAGGCTGGACAAATGCTGTTTTCCACCTTCTCGGGAAGAGTCCAGAAGAATAGGACAGATAGAAAAGCTTACGCAATGGTTTTGCCAGCGTGGAAGAACACCTCTTCAGAACAATGGGGGAAATACAATTTGGACCAGCGGATTTATTTATGTTCAGATCATAGAGTACTCTCGCGACTGTACGAGTGCGAAAATGGATTTGTCCCATAGTAAATTCGACGCTCTCAAGTACAGGTGGAGGCGCAATCAGGAAGCATTGAGCTAGCAGCGAATATAGTATTTTTTGCCTCAACTTTTGGTCATATTGGAATTTGACATGTTTAATGAGGGCATTGCAGTCATTTCTGGCTCGTTTAAACTTTTTTCGGTTTTCCTCAGATGGATCGGCTTTGTAAGACCGAAAACTTACCTCCCTTAACCTAATAGCCTCTTTACAGCTCGAGTCATACCACGCGTTTACATTTGGTACAATACTCTTCATCCTATTAGGAATAAAGGATTTCATACCTAAGGTGATTACATTAGACACCATATAAGCAGCTGCATCCACGTCGTTATCGAGGAAGCTTAAGTTAAAACTCCTAAAGAAGTTGTTAAGTCAGCTCCAGTTGGCTTTCTCGTATTGCCATACGGTTCTTTTCGGAGCTTTTTCTTTAGCTATGGGGTCGGAGTACGAGAAATTAGCTGATATAGTGCAGTGATCAGACGAGCGTAGAGGCGATAACACTTCAATAGAGTATTTATTAGGGTGGAAGGTAAGAAACAAGTCCAGTGTGTTGGCATTTTGACCGTCAATGTCAGGTACACGTGTTGGCTCATTTACAAGCTGAGTTAAATGGTCGTGCAGCAGTTACGTTAACTGGATTAAAATTGCATGAACTTGAATGGAATGGGAATGCGTTAAGAGTAAAAGTACTACCCACTATCAATGGGAACTTTGAAATACGTACAATGCTGGAGAATCGGAATTATGAATTTCAAACTTCGAATGCTGATTATGAAACAGATGGGATGTGATTTCGAAGTTGTCCGATATGAATTATGCAAGCCACTTAACCCACACGATAGTCCTTAAAAAGCGGAAAAGTTGACACTTGCTACCTTGGGTAAAACTACAGATGCCTAGTAGTCGAAATAAGCGGTCGTATTCCACTTTCGACATGTTCTTTCATCGATTCATCAATCGGAATGGGATCACTGGGGATGATGATAATTGTTATTTCCTCGATCATCTGCAAACTGTTTGTGCACTTTTAAGTTTAAATATTCAGCACGTATCGATTTTAATCGCAACACTTAAACGTCAACCGAAATTAAGGTCAACTATTTCTTAAAAACGATTTCGTTCATTATGCCCTGCTAACTGCGGCATTTGCCACCCCAAAGCAAACAATACCAAATTCATAACGACCGACAGAAACTTTCACTGCTAGTTCTATATGAATTATTTATTGATTCGGATTCAAATTCCCTAAACGGGTGTTGTACAAACACCCTCAATGAATTTCATAATCATTTTCATTAAACGCAGCAGTAGCAGATCCAATCAATTAAAAAACCTTTCTTCAGGTTCACCGTGTACCACGCCTCCACGTTGAGTCGCAAAATAAACAACCATCGCCAATGAGCAAGAGTGAGAGGGCTACTGAGAGACATGAACATTGGCAGTGCTAATTGTGAGTTTCATTGCAATCTCCTGAACCTCCATCGTGCCGTCATTTATATGTAGCAAGCGTACTACGAGATGTAGCTTTCAATCATTTTCCCTCATCAATCAACCTTTCCGGCTTGATGCCACTCATGGTACATTTTATACATATATCGGTGGGGGAAAGGTATAAAGGAATCTCCGATTCGTATCGTTTGTGTAAAATTTAATATCCTTTCGATTCTGCTTCAGGATGTAGTATATCGGCAACTAAATGCCAGCTCCACATAATCGGGGGGAACATTGAATATTTTCCAACCCTTAGCCAAGGCGTTTGGCATTCCATCGGAGGGGGGAGTATTTTTGTTTTCTTGTTGCCATATTGGGAGTTTTGGAATTTATTTTATAATGAGCTGGCAACAAGGCATAGGTATCCATAGGGATGCATCAATACACAGCACAAATCCTATCTGAAGTGTTCCGTTTCGTTTTGACTTAATGAAAAAAGAGAATACTCAATGGAATGTTTAAGGGTTTGGTTTGGGGAATCCCTCACAAGGTTTACAGTCAACCCTTAAACTTTGAAAACCACAAACTTGATCATTCGCAAGCAAATCAAATTTGCCAAGCACAAATTCAAAGCAGCGCGGTGTGTGTGGTTATTTTGATTTCAAAGCCGAGTCCCGACAGGATGTCGAAACAGATTTGTTTTAGCGGCTCCCAAGGCGCACATTGCAATTGTATACGTACACGTATACGTACACAATCCTGTGAGAAAGTGTTTATCACATGATTTTCATGTACTTTGGTGAAATTTGTGTTTTCATTCACAAATGTGTCGAATATTTATTTTTGTGCGGCAAACACTTTTATTGGGTTGTAATCCGGTTTTTTGTCAGGAAATGGGACAATCCCATTCGTTTTTCGGGTAAGGCGAATTTATTTGTTTACTCTGTGGGGAAGCGCCGAGCAAGGAAACTCACAATAACGACAGATAAAGCCGTTTTACATAAGTAAGTGCTGTTATTATCATCAAGTAATAAGTTAAACTTTGTGGTGGGAAGCATAAGGAGCGCAATGTTACTGTCACCATTAAAGTTAAAGGGGAGTACAGCTCATTCTGCGATGGAAATGCAGAATGTTAAAACGCGCATGTATGTTTTATGATAAGCTGGTGCTGACTCTAGTGATGTTCGGAAAATATGACTTTTGCTAATAAATAAGGTTGAGTTTTTCATATCCAACATGGCGAAATATTTTGTGTAGTTATTATCTATTGTGACTTAAAAAATATTCAAACCGATGATGGTTAGAAATGATTATTAACGAGATCCGGTGTGTTAAATAAATACAAATGTGTATCAACCGATCATGATTGAAAACAATCTAACTCTTGGTACTGTTCTATCCGTAGACGACTTTAAGCTTATCAAATGCACACTTTATTTGTAAATTAGCGTTGCTACACAGTAAGGCTTTTACGTGGTATGCAATTTTTAATCTCTGCGAAGAAACTCCGGCATAGTTTTTCGAAATAGTCCGGTGTTGGCATGTATTTTCTGTTATTCATCAGTGAAAGGGCTTTTATTTGTTTAATTATTGACAACTCAAAAAAATGATTCGCTGCTTACCCCAATCAAGGAAACAAAGAGAATCAATGAATTGAAAAAGGAAAATGACACGAAAGGAGCTTCTATCTTAAGGTTCTGACAATCACATAATCTGGTGTTTCGTAAAAATAATGTACAGTGAGATCTGGACAGCCACGGAACCGGAGGTTTTTGTCCACATAAGAGAGTGTCCGCTCAAGAGGAAACAGTCACCTCGATTACCGTTGTCGTTTTTGACTCAAAAATACACGAATCTTCCAAATTTGTATTACGCTTGTCGTTTTTACACGACAAAGGTCGGATGAAAACGTCAAATGCCTTTTTGTACTTTTATTACCTAAGAAAAAGCGACACGACAAATGACCTGAAAAAGGACCTTTTTTGTCGTTTGCAATCTCGCTTCCGAGAGGTAATCGGTTGGTTCAATAAGTCTGTGTTTGAGCGTTAGTATTCGGTTTTTTTTTAAACAGAATTCATTTCTTTTTAACGGAAGATGGCACACATAAATGCAGGCATTTGTTTTTGCTGGAAAATTTGTCGTTCATTTTCAAAACAAATGAGAACAAAAAAAAAGTATGAAAAGAAAATTAAAGATTACAAATAAAAAACATTCCGAAGTTCTTGTTTCATTAATGGAGAAGAATGTTCATCTGGCGAAAAGATTCAACAAGTGCTTAAACAAAGTCGATTTTGAACGTAATTGGAATTTTAATAAAATCTCTACAACTATAAACAGCTTTGGCTGTGGCCCTCTGACAAGAGACGGAAAGAGTTTACAAAAGGTACTAATTTTGACACTGAATTTTATATAATCTGCTTGGCACAATTGCCTGATTGTAACATGAATCATCCGTTGGCATCGCAGGCAGTTTCCACACCAATCCCATCACAAAGGGATGATTTCCCTGAAATGTCAGCCATCGATCACCTCGCAAACTCGCCAACACCATCCACTTCCTTGTACCATCAAACTGGACATACTCCTGCACAAAAAAAAAAGAATAATAATTTGGACTCGATAATTTCTTCTTCGGTCATGGTGTGACACATATCAAGTGACGACATATATCCGCTTCAATGACGTCTATGGTTTGTGCAAAGTATTTGCTTACCGATGGTTGAGCAAGTCCCAAATTGAAATCATTTCCAGCACCGTTTTGGTATCCTCCTTGCGTAAGAATTCTTAAACTTGCTTATATCCTCAACACAGACGGCACTGATGACGACCGGAATGCGTCGGGAATGTCGACTTCATCTAGCAAGTAATTTAACGCTTCCTCAATATCTGAACTGTAAAACATTTCAATGCTCATCTTATAAATCTTTTGAAAACTGAAATCTTTCAATAAGTAAAATCATTCCCACAACCATTTATTTTCAAAATGAAAAATAAACAGTCTTTTTGACAGTTTCATACAAGTGCTACCAATCCTTCGAAAAGATTTTACTACATTCCAGTCGTCTACAAATTTGGCGGGTCGTCTGTGTTAGGTAATGAGGATTGAAAAACGACACGACTCAAGAAACGACAAACGTCGTTTTCGACAAACGACAACGGTAATCGAGGTTATTAAAATAAGAAAAATATAAAATTTTAAAAAGAACACAAAATTATCATATTATATTCACTTTAATTTTATACACATGCGAATAAATTTGTATACGTACATAGTATGTATGTATATGTATACATATTAATTCGTAAAAAAATCTTCAATTCTGCTCTGGTGAAGATTACAACCCCTTACTACCGCTGACTCATAGTGAGATCGGAGAACAGATTTCAACCGCCTGTTGCCAAATAAACAAAACTTACCACAGTCCGCTAAAAAGAATCGTCCACTCAAGAGGAAAAAAAAACTCCAGCTGAATGATAACAGCCAACCATCACATAACTTCTTGTCCGCTTAAGAGAATCGTCCACATTAGAGGTGTGTCCGTTAAGAGGGAGTTCTTTACTTGCATATTTGGGAGCTTTCTCTTTAGCCATCTATCTTACAAACACAGACATTCTTAGCGCCGTTTTATTCACTATTGCTAAACTTTCCGATAACTCCGAGGTTGACTAACTTCAGAGTTGATTTGAAAGAGAGAGTTGAGCGGCAAGTTAAAAATTTCTTTTTTCACTACTTTAATTCTATGCTCCTCAGTTGAAATTCAAAGGTTGGCTTACTTGCTGTTTCAGAAATATCCGTGGGATATTTGGGACAGATGACACAAAATATGTCAGTTTCAACTTGGGATTTGGATTTCGGCCCTCATTTTCGTTATGGGCAAAGCATACTTTGTTTACTTTTTATTCTTTGTCTATGGTTTTAGTTTTAAAGAGTAGATATCCATATATATTAAATTGGTTCGAGGGAATTTTGCAAATTATGTGCTGTTTGCAGCAGTTCCCACAGCAAGTTTGTTACTGGTTTAATTTACACGATCTACCGAACAAGAAAATCGCGAACCTAATAAATATACAATAAACTCCAGCTCTTCGCGATGCACATGCACAATACCTTCTCTAGACGCACTTCAACGAATTCATTATAAGATGGAGCACCATCATTGTCGTCCACTGTGAGAGACGGAAACTATAGATAAAGTCATGGTCGTCCCATTTGTCAAGTCCGTCACCGTGGTATTATCTTGTATTGCCGTCTCTCACAGACCAAATTCTCCTCCTCTCCATCTTCTTCACTATGCTCTAATCAGACTATGGCCAATTGTCCCAACAATAATTTAAACAATATATTATTCAAAATTTTAATTAATAATAATTACTTGCGTCACTTGATTTGAAGAGCTCTACAGTCAAAAACCCAAAAAAAATCAATTTAAACATAAAATCCCAAGTTTGCTTTCCTAACTTCTACTATTTCGGGGAGTTGAGCGAACCCTAAGTGGACCAACTTTCGGTTTTCAAAACTCCGGAATATCCAAAGTTGAGCGAGTCAACTTTGAGTGAATAAAAGCAAATTCTCAAGTTGAAAAAAAAAATCCCCAAGTTGTGTTCAACTTTGAGTGAATAAAACCGGCCTTAATCTCCTACGCTTCATCAGAAGCTCCAACCGATTCAACGAGTAAAGGAATTAACTACGTAGATTCATGTGGTATCACAAAGGACCTTATAATGGTCTAAGTCGACAGCCACTTCAACCTAACCTAACCTAAGTAGACACTTTCTATTATGAACTAATTTATTGTCAAAAAGTTTAGCACTATAGCGAATTCTTTTTAATTCTTTTTTTTTGTTCTTACATGACTACTTTCCTGGACAATTTTCTTTAATAATTTTTATTACTATATATATATATATTTCGAGAGATAATCGAATCAGACCACCATTGTCGGGTCTCTTTTCGTCTCTCTACCACTGTAAATCTTACTCAGAGAGACTCTCTGGATTTCTCCACAGTTCTTCTCTGGGCTCAATTCCTAGTGTTAACGCTAGCATCTGTTTATGGGAGATCCGTTTCATCGACTGGGTCTCGACCCATTGATGTCCCAAGATCCTCATTCTTCTGCCAGCCAATGCCGGGCATTGACACAGTATATGTGCCGCTGTCTCAGATTCCTCCAGGCATAGTCTACAAGTATCATCCTCTATAAGGCCCATTTTCCTTAAGTGATACCTGAAATTACCATGTCCTGTAGACAAAGCCACCACCCATTTCAATGTTCCTCGACTCATGCTTAGAACTCTTCTTTGAGTGGAGCAGGTCGGCCACTTTATTGCCATTTTAGCTTGTCTACATTGTTCCACGGTTGACCACCTTCTCAGGTGTTCTGCCGTGATCCATTTGTGGACAAGCTGTTCAACCATTCCTCTGCCAATTGAAGAGAATGGTTCTGGTCCCAGCAACTTTTCAGTTGACCCCTGTTTTGCAAGGGAGTCCGCCTTTTCATTGCCTTCGATCCCTATGTGTCCTCGTACCCATTTTTAGATGAACACTTATTGAGTTTAAGTACGCATTCCAGTGCCAGTGATGTTGTGATGTTTGTTTGTTCCATGCATCTGATCACCGCCTGATTGTCCAGTGCTATGAGGATATTTCTTCCTTCCACCTGACACTCAAGCAAGTAGTCCAACGCATAAAGCAAGGCAATCATCTCAGCCTCGTATACTGAAGTGTATTTCCCGAAGCTAATGTGACGGGCAAGTTCCAGCTCTTCTGAATAGATACCGGCCCCCGCCCCGCCATCCATCATGGATCCATCCGTGAAAATCACTATTTCACCATTTCTTTTTTCTGGAAGTAATCCGTTCTCAATACGAGTTTTGTGATTTCTTTCCATAATACGCACCCTTGTTATTCGATCCATAGGCATGTTTAGCTCCCTAATCTCGTCTTTAACAAGTTCCAGGATCTTCCTATGTCCATAGATCGTACCACGATGGTGCCATTTCGCATCTCGATGCAAGCGAAGTGCCGTTTGGGCCGCTGTTTTCTTAATAAATAAGTCTAGCGGTAATATCCCCATGATGACTTCCAATGCGCATGTTGGGGTTGTACGTATTGCACCTGTAATTCCCATACATGCTAAACGCTGAACCCTATCCAGGTGCTTCCTCACAGTTTTCTGAGAGGCTTTCGCCCACCATACAACCGAGGCGTACGTGATAATGGGTCTAGTTATCATCGTATACATCCAGCATGCTGACCTAGGCGAGAGTCCCCACCTCTGTCCACATACACGTTTGCACTGATGTAGTACCCTCTTTGCCTTCCGGACCTTCTCCTCAACATGGTAATTCCAAGTAAGTCCAGTATCTAGATAGACTCCCAGATACTTAACCTTCTTAGTCATTGTTAGTTCCGATCCGAAAAGTGTTAAGGGCCGAAATTCCAGATTTTTCCTCTTCCTAGTGAAGACTATTAGATCTGTTTTCGCCGCATTAATGGAGAGCCCTTGTTCCAGACACCACCGCTCAACCACTCTGAGTGCATTCCTCATGACATCTGCGGTGACGTCCATGAATTTGCCTCTGGCCATTATTGCTATGTCGTCGGCATATCCCACTGTGTGAATGCCCGTCGCCTCGAGTCTGTCGAGAAGAGAGTCCACAGTGATATTCCACAGTGTAGGTGAGAGAACACCTCCTTGTGGGCAACCTCTGCTAACCCTTCCTCTGAGTTTTGAGGTTCCCGTCTGAATATTAATCGCCCTCGTATTCAACATATTGTCCACCCATCTTACCACCAGTGGGTTAACCCTACGTTTTTCCAAGGCTTGTTTCAGACTTTCAAAGCATATCTTATCGAAGGCACCTTCAATGTCCATTATAGTGGTCATCGCAATGCCCCCGGTATTTAGCTCTTCCTCCGCAACGCGTACTACTTGGTGTAGCGCTGTTTCTGTAGACATACCTACCCTGTATGCATGCTGTCTACTATTTAAAGGATACATCTTAAGCGCAGTACTCTCCATATAGTCCACCATCACCCTTTCCATTATTTTTAACAGGAAGGATGTTAGGCTGACTGGTCTGAATGACTTTGCCTCGGTGTAGTCCTTTTTTCCCGGTTTTGGAAGGAAGACCACATTTGCTTCCCTCCATGTTATCGGGATATAGCCTATTGCTAGGCATGCAACGTATATATTCCTGAGCCTTGGTGCAATTACGTCTATACCCCATTGCATTAGACCTGGAAATATACCATCCGGCCCGCAGTTTTGAAGGGTGAGAATGTTGCTATCGCATCCTTGACCGCTTTTGGTGTCACGATCCGTTCTGCTTCCGTCCTATCCATCCTGTTCGCTCCTTGTTTCCTTGGAGCCCAGGGCTGATCTGACTTATAGCTTCCTGGAAAGTGTACCTACTAGGAAAGTGTATTACTAGGTAGTTAAGTTTTGTTTTTTAACTTTCTCGAATACGTAGTAAGAGAAAGATATTGCATTTGTACAAAATTTCGAACTCTTATTATTTTTTTGTTTTCAAATTTGAGGTGATTTACCAATTCGGAAGTTCACAACAACCTTTTGGAAATCACATCAAATTTGAAACATTTTTTTAAATTCTGTCTGTCCGTATACTCCCGAGGCCTACAGCCTAAACGGCTGTCCGGTTTTGGTTCAAACCTTGAATTCGGAGTTTGTATGTATGGCCTAGTTCGGGGCGTTTTTTTTTTGCACGGTAACCTCAATATTAATGGTACTTCCCATATAAAATGTTAAAGCCAGATTTGTTCGAAAACGGCTTTTACGGGTTCAACCAACATTGATATTTAAGCTAAAGAAGGTGAGTTTGACATGACTGCATACTCAGTTTTCCGCTGAAAAATCTAAAAACGGACATATCTTGAAAACGGTCCATGCGATTATAACAAAAATTGATTTCTAAGGTAATATGGTCATTTCTTACTTAAAGCAAACTCAGTTTTTTACGAACTGTCTTCGTAAATTTTTGTAAAACTCAATAGCGTACTGCCAATAAAAATAAAATTCCAAATACGAAAAACTTCTTTCCAGCTAATATTTCCCACTTCTTCTTTATTTTCAACCATATTAAACATGCATCTTAGAATAATTTCAACCACTTGGATCTTACATAATCAGAAACTCCCACTTCATTTGCACACCACACACATCCATCGGCGTATTCAGTTTATTACTGGTATATACTGCAAATTCCAAACCAAATCTCTGAACAATTCCTACATAAAATATTTATGTAAAGATATCAGTCTATGGCGAACCCTACTTCCAATTCCAATCATAGACATCTTAAATCAGTGGGTCCTTGCACTCAAAAATCTTGTAAAGCTTTAGACCTTAAAGTACGTTAGATGGTTATAATTCTCTTACCAGAACTTGCGACAGTTGCATGTGACTGAGAGCTTCAACATTGTTATTTGATATATATATATGTATATCATATGTATACTGGCATATCAGGTGAATAACCCAACCAAACTTTTGATGAACGAGTAACGATAAAGTATTCGAAAGATAAACCGGTTATTGCGATGAAATTCTATTGCTTCTTCGACATCGTTATAACCGATTTCTACTGTACACATCTATAATTTTTCGTTGATTCAAAAATATTCCTTAAAGAGTGGGCGTGGCCGTGACCACCATATTGTTAGACAGCAATGACTGTCGTACTTATCGTCATCGATAAAAAGATATCTTCAAAAAGTGCGATTGTCAGTATGCTGGTTTGGAAAATCTTTAGCTGTCAATAGACTTTTGTTAAATGTTAATAATACATGGCTTAAATTGAATAAATATCGCATGAGTTTTCTGGCAGAGCTGTTGCCAAATGCAGCAATCACCAGGACCATTCGGTTGAGCTTTCAGTAGATTGAAGATCAGTTTCGGTGGACTTGCCCCATGGTTTGGTGAGTTTGATTTGTGTTAAATTCATTCGGTGGGCGTGGCAGCTTCAGCAATTACTTGTACCTTATTTTAAGTTTCCAGCTCAACTGCCTCTGCGCTATTTCATGCTGAAAGATACTTATGATCTTTACTGTAAGGGGATTCTGTTAATAAAATATCTCTTTGTTACAAATGTCAGACTTGGTGCGCACTTTCAACAATGGGAGGGATTGCTAATATCCATTAGTAAACAAAATATACGCCAAGTCGATCAGCAAGAGGAAGGAACGTCGTATCATGTTTACTCCTCTTGGCGAACTTCGAAAACAGAGTGCGACTTGGAAGAGAAGTATCTCCTCATAAATTATGGAAACCGAATAAATCATAACCACGCAAAAAATGACTGATGGCAGGCACCCGCTCTCGTGTTAATGTGCGCACAGCCGCCTTAAACTGTTTTTTGCACGAAAGTCAACGATCCCCAAACGATTTTCTCAACGTCAAGTTAATCGCTTATACAAAATATCCCTTAAATAAAAATCCCTTCAATAAGACCTCGACGGCATGTTTTGACACGTCTTCCCCAAAACATAACCCCATTAAACTCTAACCCTATTCGAAAAGAAATATGCTTACTGGCTTCACTTGTTGCCGCAAACTCCACTACCTATACAGAACAACCCTCGTTGGCAAATTTGTTAACCAAATGCAATATCCTTAGTGCCAGCGTCATTTCTGGCACTTAAATCTGTGACAACCCCTGTGGTAAAATCTGCAATTTCAATACATAGCCTGAGTGGGTAACAACTGACGATACTGACAACCCCCCGCCCAGCCTTTACGTAGATTGCTGTCATTAAATTAGTGCGGTTATCGACTGAAACACTGTCCAAGGGACAAATTGAGAACACCGCGCACCACCGTAATCCTTTCAAATTACAATTTGTCTGTCTGCACTTTCTACTATAGCGGAGATACGCCGCAAACAACAACTACCAACAATCTACGTATGTATAAAAGTGTATACCTAACAACAGATGGGGGCACGAAGATAAGGCGCGCACCAAGGGTATTCTGTTGATTCTATTGATTTTCCCACACCGTTTCAGGCGAAACGCGCTAAATGAGTGTTCTCCTGGAGGTTCGTTTCTGTTCCCTCCTTTGCTAAGTGCTTTTTGGAACACCATGCATACATCTCTATATCGCGTACATTAGTGGCACAACAGTAGTAACGTTTATTATTACACGACATGACCTCCTTTGGCTGCAATTGCATGGAAAACATAACGGCAAACAAGGCGTTCTTTTTTCCATCTATGCATTATTTTCTTTTTTCTGCTCTTTCTTTCTTTTATATTTTTGTTTGTTTTTATTGACCATTTGTAGAATGTACTAAAAAAAAACAATTTCTATAGTTTTAATGACGAGGGAACTTTGAACTCCTTCGTCCCTGTAGGAGAACTATTTTCGTGGAGTGGAGTCTCTCTTGTGCTCGGTGACACAGTTGGATAGGAAACTATGCTGCAAGCAATTTACAATTTTTGACATCCGACTTGTTATGTGCCAAGTAGGAGAGGGGGAGTGACATATTTTAGGATTTGCTTTTTTATTTACAAAAGTAACCGAAGCTACGGGTTTTTGTAAAGTTTTTTTTTTTTTTAAGATAAACGTACTCGTCTCTGTCAGTCATTGTGTGATGCTGGGTGTCGTGTTTTGATGGTTGCTATGAAATGCTTGGTGCAATCGGGATTTATGAAAGGCAATTTTTTCTTAGTGAAAAACGAACTGAGGAGGACATGCAACGAACACCTGCTTCTGAATTTTAAAAGCTGTGGGCCTTGCAAGTAAGAAAACTGTTAAGTAATGCATTAGTTGCGGTTGTTAGCAACGTGCACTTCAACAAAAGCGAAGAACTACCTCCCAAACTACACAAAACCAGTTACAAGTTGGAGAGAAGCATTTGCTCGATTTCGTATTCTCAGGATTTTTTTTTGTGATATCCGACAATATGACATATCTGCAACGCACTTTTCTACAAATGAACGTTTTATTAAAATCTTAAAGTATGGACAACGGTCCTTCCGAAATAATTCGGGTGATATTCCATACCACAAACAATATTCAGTCTAGCACAAGAAAACACTTTGATCGAAGGCTTATTGAGGCCCTCCGCAACATTTTGAAACTACAGATAAACTGGCTCATTCCCGATCACTGAAAACACAGCTTGTTATGCTGTTCACGGAACGTTTCAATGGATGGCTGGAACTAGCCCGACGATGCCGAATGGAGATGAATCTTCACTGTGATGATCAGAGCCAGTTCTAGACCATCTCATTGTCGATGTGTACAGCAGGCTAGAACAAGAAATGTTGGCCAAGCATCGGGAGCACTGCATAGAAAGAATTACAGCCGTTTGAATAAAGTCTTGTAACATAAGAAATACCTTCTCGATGAGTGTTACTTAAAAAGCCGATGTCGAGACAAATGAACTCATACTTTCCATACTGTACATTGTTTGGAAATTTCCACTTTTCAGTGAAAAAGGATGAACATCGTAGCCAGCAGTCTCTTGTCGTCAAAACGGAGTCTTTTTGCTTTTAAATTATATACACTTCCAAAGGCTTTTTCGGTTTCACATAACAATGTGATTTGCTATATAAATAGGGGCCTACCCCAAGGATCTATACTTTCCGCGACTCTCTTCGTCTACAATTATAAGTTAGACGATGATAGACAAAACTTCCATCGAAATAATGTGAGGATAGCAATAACCAAAGAACAAAAAGGCGCTTCGTCTGAGGGCCATCCACAGGGCTTTTTAGAGCAACTGGAGTCTGGAGATGATCTGGTCCAAATCGATAAAGCCGCCTATACAATAGCATCAAGAAGGACGAGCTATGCAGAGCCATGTCTAGCTGGAAAATTCATCTATCTGTGTAGTTAAGCAAAGAAGAAAGCTTTTTGCTGCATCAAAGTCGGAAATAACTTGAAAGAGTTGTTCAAAAATACAATGTACAGATTAATACACAAGGTGCGATCTTTCATCAGTCGGTTAGTTTTGTTTTATTAAACATGCATCTTAGCAAAGCAAAGAAAGGTATACAACGGCTCAATAATACAATTCAAAGTTATATGCACTGAATCAGCCCGCAAGTATGCAATCATTAAAGTAAAGTGTTATTTTGATATAAAGGGTGATTTTTTAGCTGGTTTGGTTTTGGCAACACTGGTTTTGACAGCTGACGTGTGTTTAGTACCTTGTGTCACTGTCAAACAGCTTCAGTTTGGTTTGCAATTTAACCATGGATCGTCTTACAAATGAACAACGCTTGCAAATTATTGAATTTTACTATCAAAATTCGTGCTCGGTTCGAAATGTTCATCGCGCGCTGCTTCCATTTTATGATCGGCATTCTCGACCTTCTGAGCAGTCTATTCGGAAGATTGTGACCAAATTTCGCACCAAATTTACTTTGTTGGACATTAAACCACCAACACGTTTACGTACTGTGCGTAGTGAAGAAAATATTGCGGCCGTATCAGCTAGTGTGACAGAAGACCGCGAAATGTCGATTCGGCGCCGTTCCCAGCAGTTAGGCCTTTGTTACAGCACTACGTGGAAAATTTTGCGGAAGGATTTGGGCGTAAAGCCTTTTAAGATACAGCTGGTGCAAGAACTAAAGCCAGCCGACCTACCACAACGCCGAATTTTTGGTGAATGGGCTCTTGGAAAGCTGGCCGAGGATCCGCTTTTTTATCGAAAAATTGTGTTCAGCGATGAGGCTCATTTTTGGTTGAATGGGTACGTAAATAAGCAAAATTGCCGAATTTGGAGTGAAGATCAGCCAGAAGCATTGCAACAGCTACCAATGCATCCCGAAAAAGCCACTGTTTGGTGCGGTTTATGGGCCGGCGGCATTATTGGGCCATATTTCTTCAAAGATGATGCGAATCGCAGCGTTACTGTCAATGGTGAACGCTACCGAGCGATGATAACAAACTTTTTTTTGCCCGAAATGGAAGTTCTTGACTTGCATGATATGTGGTTTCAACAAGACGGTGCCACATGCCACACAGCACGCGAAACAATGGCGCAATTGCGAGGCGAGTTTGGTGAACAGTTAATTTCACGTTTCGGGCCGGTCAATTGGCCGCCTAGATCGTGCGATTTGACACCATTAGATTATTTTTTGTGGGGGTATGCCAAGGCTAATGTGTATAGGGACAAGCCCGCTTCGATTGACGCACTGGAAGCCAACATCCATGCATTTATTCGTGAGATACCGGCCGATATGTGTGAAAGAGTATGCCAGAATTGGACTCAGCGGATGGGCTACCTGAGACGCAGCCGCGGTCAACATTTGCATGAAATTATCTTTAAACATTAAATTGCAAGGTTCAAACTATCGATTCAAATAAAAATTTCATTCATTTTTTCGAATTTTTTGTGTTTTTTTTGTTAACAAAAGTTCTAAACCTCTTAAAAAATCACCCTTTACATAAATGTCTCGAAGTGTGCTAAATTTTTATTTTCTTATGGGCAATCTTAATAGTGTCAAGTAAGTAAGCTGTTGAAATTGTATGCTGAACATTTCACTTTACTTTGCTTTACTGAGAGAAATGTTCATTAAAACAGACCTATTGACGTTGTTGTTTAAACACGGTGAGCTGTTCCTAGAGTCTTAGAGAATAGGGATTTAATTATATAAACATAAAAAAATGCCAGTTCTGCTGTACTAATCTGAAGCATGAATTCAAATATCCTGGACCATTGCGAAAGAAAAATTCTGCGTTAAATATGCAGTCCCGTTTGCATCGACGGATTTTGGAGAAACTAGTCAACAGTGTTGGAGCTTTTCAGCGACATCGAGCTTGTAAAAAAAAATTGGTCGATTGACGTGACTGGGCTGGCCCATAGAGTGTCGAAGAAGTAAAACAAGACTTCGCTTAAAGTGTCGCGCATTGATGTAGAAAATGACAATAAAGGCAGCTGCCTAAGGACAGGAGTTTCTGGAGAGACTTTAGTTAGTTGAAGCCCTAGTTCATATCGAAGCGCCTGAGAATATTAAGCTTTTAGAAAGTTGCATTGAAGTGGACGTAAGACCATTAAAGTCTCTTTTTTGTTGCGTAAAATATTGATTATACTATAATGTGTCTACAAATAGGAGCCCTGGACCCGGGGCAGTTTTCGAACGCACCCAAAGATCTAGATGGCGTCCAATGAAGATTGCGGTTGTCAACCATGTTGACGTTTAGCTTTGACTTCTGCCTTTTTCCGCCTGGGTCAACTTCCCTTTTCTTTTTGGCTCTCAACGTGTGCGCACCAGTCACTCCACTCTTACTTGTCTAACGGATTACCTTGCATATTAAAATATTATTAATTACAATAAAGTTGAGTTTAAATCGAACTGATTCAACAGAGATCAGTATCAACACCTTTTGGATCACAATTAGCACCTGTATAAGTTTTGGCTTGGTCCCTGTCTTCTTTCTTGAATATAGGAAAAGTCATGATTGTTTTAAAATCCATAGGCATGCATCATTATTTTAAAACCAATTATTTTGAAACATGAATCAAATGAAAGGTGAATTTCCGTAGGTAAATTTCGGCATTTCCTCTTTTTTCATCACTGTCTGAAAGCCATAACTTTTTCCCTATTAATTTCGAACGATGTGCTCTCCCTAGTATATTTTATTATACAGACTTCTTTCTGTTGCAAAACTTGTAGAAATTTCAAAAAAAATGTAATTTGCAGAAATCTGTCACAATTTTGTTGTTTATCGATGCTGTAAACAAATAAGCTCCAATTAACAACGAAATTTTGATTAAATAAGTTTTCAATTAAATAAGCCCGAATAAATAACGAACTTTTGACAGACTTCTACAAGTCTAATGTTTTAAATATTAAGTGACCTCTACTCATCAGGGAGAGGACCACCACAACTGTTCAACTGTTCTAGATGCACTGCTTACTCGATGTTTACCGAGAATTATGATTTTCTAATTAAAAGCTGACTGTGACTTATGTATAACCTTCAGACGAATCTTCCGTCGAAAAATATCGAAAAATCTATTTTCCATCGATTTCGAAGGGCTGCAAAATAGTATCGCCTGTGATTGGTGCAAGAGTTTTTATATGTTCATAATGAAAACAAGTCATTTCAAAACATCACTAATTTATTATCAGGCTATTTTGAGCGATTGTTGCAATACTGACAGTCTCTTGAAATGTGTTTCACTTTCTGAATATTTGTATCTATTTTCAATCGAATGTAATATTTCTAATAATTCTTTCTTTCTCATTTTAGGTAAGTCCTCTCCTAACAGCCTGCCTCATAACATGGTTTGTAAATATAATCACATTATTGCCGTTTTAATTTCTTTGTTTCTATAAAAACATATCACTCTGCTGTTATACTAGCCAATATTCCAAGAAAGTCCTTCAGAACAAACTACTCCCCACTGACAAACGACATCAGTATAATTAGGTAAGCCCTTTTTCCCAAAAAAACCACAAAGGAGAAAAATAATGTCAATCCAATTACCAGCTGACACATTGTAGGGAAAATGTAATGAGCTGTCACCAAATCTGTCGTCTCCTCTCCGTCTGAAACCAAGAAAACAGTCAAACAAAACCCCCAGCCACACACATAGCTTTTATGTCACTCCATTTCCGAACTGTATCAGCTGCCATTACTGCCACCTCGTGTCCTCAGAGAAATATACATTTTCTGGGAATAACTATCCAAATAGACACACACCTCTCCTTATGTACACAAGACTTCCCTTTCGCCTTTGGAGTGGAATAAAGCGACTGCAGTTAATGTTCACCACACCAATATACCGCAGGAGTAAATAAATTAAAAATTAATGTTGGTGTTCGATAGTTTCGTGGTGGGTTGAAAGCTGTGACAAATGCTTGCAGGGACTTTCTCACACCAAAACCATTGTGTATATATACAAACCATCAATCGATAAATTGACACTGGTTGCAGGGTACAGTTCTGTTGTCTGTCCTTTTGCATTTGTCTCAGCTGCAAAGTGAGACAAAGAAACTTTGTTTTTTCCGTCGTCAATAATTTGGAAAGGTATAGGGTATACGAAAACTTTGACAAGCCAAACGGTCAGATTGACTAATGGGACATTAAATATTTTTCGTTCTTGCTTGCTTGCTGTTCGTCGTGCACTTTTTAAGTGGGTTGGGGGGCTGGCAATGGGAGCACCATTATAATCGGATTAACGTCAAGGTACCTAGCCATTGGGGTTGAAAGGATTTGTGTAAGTCCTTTCAAAGAAAGTCCTTGGTTTCTCATGATTTCGTGTCCTCTTGTTTGGGGCGGAATGGAAAAATTTGGACTGGAATGCTGATAAGACCCTTTTATTTATTAATAAATTAAGTTTTCAATTAAATCGATTTTGTGTCGTACCCTCCATGTACCCGGTTGTAAGGACATTCATGGATTTATTTATAGACTTAACTATTTGGTTATGTACTGCTCTGCATTGTGATTAAGTGTCTTTGGTATTTTGGATCGATTTCATATTTACCTATGGACACTTTGTGTCGTGTATGGAGTTTGTGGGTCTGGGGGCAGCACGAGTGACTTGCGTACATTTTGTAGGAGTGACGTGTCTTTTGTGGTCAAAGGTGCTAACGAGAAGTGCTATTCTGTCAATCAATTCTGCTTGTGATTGTTACCGATAAGGACAGTGTATGGGAGGGTCTTACTAATAGTGTACTCATATACCAACAGATGCGAGTGATATATTCACAATATCCTTCTTCTAACCTGTTAAAGAGAAAAAATATCTGAAACCGTATGTAACAGCTCTTCGTATGTTCATTTTGCAAATAATTCAATTATTTCTTAGCACAACCTGTTCGTGCAATAGTTCTGTTGAAAAATGAATTAAATAGAAAAAAAATGAATTTTGCTCTGTTAAAGAAAAGGATTACTTTTGTTTTTTTTTTGAAATTGCTACTGCACATCTAAAGAAGTTTCAACTCCTTTTGGGCGGACTTTATATTATTATTAAATTAGTATTCGTTTTATTCCCTTTCTTTTATAATAATTACTAAAAAAGTGTACGGAATCTTTGGATTTTCAAATAATTTATACCGAAAAAGATGTCGCAGATAATCATCCCTATGGAGTTGTCCGTTCGGAACGCAATTTTCTCCGGTTTTTATGAAGTCGGAGAAATTCAATTCGAGATATCCGTTCCAACACAAATTTCGGAAAAATTCTCCGATGACATATATAGCGCACCTTGTCGCATTGCGTGGAGTGAATGGCTCTATATGCCCCTGAATTAAAATTTTAGGGGTACGTAAATTGCATTTCTTTATGGGATTCGCTCCATCGAAAAAGGTTCTAATCTTAGATGAATTATTTTTGAAAGAGTAACTATGATAAAATTGCGGCGACAAATTGGATTTCACAAAAATGCCTTCAGTTTATTGATAGGTATCTTGTATGGAGAATTCTTAACTTAATTTTACCAGCCTTATTGGCATTGACTCCAAGTATTTCTCGTTCGGGGGTCCAAGGAATCTATTTCGGTCATTTTATCGAATTGAGAATCGGACTCGCTATACGTTTCACTCGGATTGAGTCCTTCTTTTCGGAGACTCTTTTTGTGGTTTGTGTGCTGGAGTGAGCGAGAGTTCTCAGGCTCGATCAACAGAAAAACACAAATTACATCTTAAGGTTTTTTTTCCACTGCATCGGAGAGCATATACCTGAAAAAAAAAAACTTTTAAATTAGCCGTTCGGATTTGGTATAAAATTATATACATTTCTCACAAAAATAAAACTTTACCAGATTGAATGGTTGCGAGAAGCTGGACACGAACCTTTTGCGCCAACTATTTGTCAAGCGATTTTTAGGGATGGCGCTGCTTCAGAAGACACAGGAGATATATAAGTACGATGTGGAAAAGTTATCAAAGTGGGCTTGATTCTTTTTAGGATTTTCCACATTTTCACTTGTGAACCAATGTCGCATTTTTGTGTCATGTGTCAATGACGAGATTCATCGTTGAGACACAAGCAAAAGTACATATATAATCGAAAACGAAGGCACGTAGGCTTAGTGTCTTAGTTATTCATTTTCAAGCCATGGTCCAAACTATGCCTTGTACGGTAGAAGGACTGAAGTTCTTTATATCTCTATATAATGTACATACCTAATTCAACAACTCTGATTCTTCGACATACGATAAGTAGTCCTCCCATGTTAATCTTGAATTAGCTGTGCCTCCAAGAAGGTGCATGGGGCCCTTGCTATGAACACGTTGGTCGTCCAAATAATTTGTGGTACAGTCAATGGATTTTTTTTAATGCTGGTGAGCTGTGTCTTTTTTGCTTTAATACAACAAATTTGCCTTGTTTCCACTTTAGGATTGTTTTCTCCAGATCTTCATTGTGAAAAATCAATTGATCGCATATTTGACTGTTTCTTGTAGGTGCATTCAGGGGCACGATGTTGGAAAATAAAGATATAAAAGTGTTATCATCAGCAAAGCCATCGACCTAAGTAACGATGGAGTAGAAAAAGATTTTGACAAAGTATAGACGCTTGATACCCCATCGACAGTCAGGCCGCGAACCCTGATAAGGCTATCATTTCAACGTATTTCAAGTATAAGTGCAAACTTGTTGTGGACTTCAGGGAGACAAGGGCGAGTGCGTGCCCCCGGTTTGAAATCACTGTCGTCTGGGTTCCCGGCCATAGAAACACAGAGGGGTATGAGGATAAGATGAATTTGGCCTATGCAAAGGAAGTTCTCGCTCCGCTAGGATACGTAAAAAGAGAAGTCCTCTTGCACTTCACTTCAAGGGCGAAGACTAGGTGGGTAAACTTGACAAATTGCGTAATTTCAAGGAAAATTTCGCCAGCATACAATGTTCCCGGAAAAAAAACCTCCCAACCAGAACGTGTGGAGATATCGCTAACAGAAATTAGTACGGGCCACTGGCCCTTAGCAAATTCGCATCCCCCATAACCCCCACTGCCGTAACTGCGCTGACACAAACAAGAGGGAAACAGTGTTCCATCTTCATTGTCAGTGTCCAGCTACACTAGATTGTCCCTTCTCTCGGCCATCCAAGGTATCCATTTCAATATCAACATCAAATTTCTCAACTCCACATGATAGTTTTGAGCTTGTAACATAGTATAGAACTTTAAGTTGGCAACACTATTTTAACTGCCGGCCATTTTGCCAGCTGTCAAGTGTTTTATTTTTAGTTTGGTTTGCCATTTCATCACGAACAAGTTGAGAAATGAACAACGCCTGCAAATCGTGCAAATTTATTTCGAAAATAATGGTTCAGTTCGCGAAGTTTGTCAATTGGCCACCAAGATCGTGTGATTTGACACCATTGGATTATTTTCTTTGGGGATATGTGAAGTCGCTCGCCTACGCCAACAACCCGGAAACGTTAGGGGACTTGGAAGCCAACATTCGTGGCGTTATTGCCGACATACAGCCCCAAATGCTCGAAAAAGTGGTTGAAAATTGGACCTCTAGACTTGGCTTTATTCGAAGCAGCCGCGGCGGCCACATGCCCGAAATCATCTTCCAATAAAGCCAAATTGATGGACATTAAAACGATTTTTTTGTGTTTTATTTCAATTCGAAGTTCTATACCTCTAAAAAAACACCCTTTATATGCGGGTCCGGTATAGTTCTGTTCTCAAAACGGCACTCAAGTGGTATTTGTGTGTTTTTTTTTTTACATTTCATTTATGCAGTAGATTTAACAACATCATAATGTATTTGAAAAACTTATTTATCAGCTTAACGTAAATTACGCCGGAAACCCGGCTTTCTATGTCTGACGCTGACAGACTCGTCATCGTCAATAACTCTTCGATTCTGTACTCTGTTTGACATTTAGATTAAACAGTGTCAGAACCTTGAATTGATTTAAGTTGTTATGTATGAAAATTTGATGATTAACAACAATTTTTGAAAAGAAATCGCAACTTTTTTGTCGTTTGAATAAATAAAAGTACGAATTAAAAGTTACTTGGCAATCTAGTCAACCGCGTTTCAAGTCACTATATGGTGCAGGCTCTCTACCATAGACAAACCATACTGAGACCCCCAACTCACAATCCTCTTGCCGCTGGCCCCCTCAGTTTTTTTTCAAATTCGCCATTTTGTTTTCCGGTGTTATGTCAAAAAAGAATCCGTGTGACATGCAAAAACATACAAAAAATGCAAAAATAAATGCTGCCAACCTCGGCAACAGTGTGTTGGTGAGCAGAATTTTTGAGGTTTCGTGACATTTGTCAATACGATTTTCTATGTAAGAATACTAGCGCACCAAACGTGAACACTCCATAAAAATATAGCTTGTACTTGTAGGCTAAGTAACGGGAAATCGGCCGGAGTTGGTGGTCTCAGTATTGTCTCTGCTCTCTACACTTGACAGTTGCAAAACTTTGCATTTATTCCGTTTGGTATATTCGATTAGGCGTAATTTTAAGATCAATCCACTTTTAGTTTTACTAAAAAAGTTAAGTAGATTGATTTGCGGGCGCAGTACATTATACTAAAGGGTCCGCCAAATAACTTTTTTTTTTTTGAAAATGCTATAAAAAAAACTACTGAATATTTTCTCAAATTTATTTTTTTATTTGAAAGTACAATCCTTCCGGTTAATAATGGAAAATAATTTCATTCAAATGGCTGCCTCGGCTGGCCATGCAGTAGCCTACACGAAGATGCCGATTTTGCCAAAAAAATCATCTTTTCAGATGAAGCTCATTTTCATCTTGGCGGGTATGTAAACAAGGAAAATTGTCGCATTTGGGGCACAGAAAACCCGCACGCATACATTGAAAAGCCGATATACCCAAAACGAGTCACTGTTTGGTGCGGAATTTGGTCCAGAGGCAGTCAATTGGGCCATTTTTCTTCGAAAATGAGCAAGGAGTGGCCGTTACAGTCAATGGCGATCGTTATCGGGCCATGTTGAACGAATTTTTGTTCACAAAAATTGAAGAGGAGGATATTGGCAACATTTGGTTTCAACAGGACGGCGCTACGTGCCTCACAGCCGAAGCTACACTCGATGTTTTGCGCCCTGTTTTTGAAGATCGCATTATCAGCCGCAGAGCTGATGTCGTTTGGCCACCTCGGAGCTGCGATTTGACACCGTTGGACTATTATTTGTGGGGTGCCGTAAAAGACAAGCCAGAGACAATTGACGCTTTAAAGGACAATATTCGTGAATGCATTGGTGAAATACAGCTGCACACAATCGATAATGTGCTTAAAAATTGGACCGATCGTGTAGACCGATGGCCAGCCGAGGCAGCCATTTGAATGAAATTATTTTCCATTATTAACCGGAAGGATTGTACTTTCAAATAAAAAAAGAAATTTGAGAAAATATTCAGTAGTTTTTTTTTATAGCATTTTCAAAAAAAAAGAAGTTATTTGGCAGACCCTGTAGAGTTCGCCCTGTGGTAGAAATTCTACCGTTATATTGACCTGGCTTATTCACAACATTTTGGAAAACAAATTACAGACAGCAGCATCTTTGCACAATCTTCCCAACAAAAAAAATTCAAGCGCTTATGTTGTGTTTAAGACAGTGAAACTGGCTCTTAACTATTTCCCTTCGCCATTATTGAGATTTTTGCCACGCTTTTCCACGGCTTGGAATGCTTGTCAGACATTCGCAAGAGGTGGCACGTAGAAAAAAGCCTTAAGATGTAATTAATGTTTTTTTCGGGGATCGAACTTAAGAGCGCTTGATCAGTAGTCCAACACACCGACCACTGAGTACTGAGCCCGTATGTCAACAGCTTATATCGCATGCAACACAGAAAAGTTGTATGTGTTGTGAACTACCAACAATGAAAATGTTTAATTGAAAAGATAAATGAGTTGGCCGGTTGGAAATGTAAATAAATGTTCCTACATATTAAGCCCTTACCTTTAATAAATATATACGGATTGTGCTAATAGTTCTAGCGTGATCCGAGTTCAAATCCACATAGAAAGACAAGCTTTAAAATGTTATTAAATTTGCAGACGTAGATACAAGTTGTCTCTGTCATTGGACACCATAAAAAGTAACGCTGTAGGCAGGTGTTTTGCGCCAAGCTTTTCCTTCTAATTTTTTTGTAAATCAATTAAATTCGAGAGATTTTTTTTTAAAGAAGGAAACATCTTCTGAGACGAGTATGACATGCTGAACTCCTTGTATGGTAAAGGTGCAAGTTCTGATGCACAGTTTTTGACTACTGGAATCCCATCAGGTCCCGTTGCCTTCTTACAATGCGGCTTTTAAGGATGCGTTAAATTGCTCGTGGTCTAAATGTTACGCCTCTCACAATTTGGAATAAGTAGCGGCTTCAGTTGCGCATAATCTACGTACAGTATAAGTCTCCGAAATCAATAAAGCTAAACTGTCAACCTATTTTTTAGGCGTTGATTGCTAGCAATTCGTTTTCTTTCAAAAAAGAGAAGCGCAACTCAAATTGGTGCTTATTGTCCCTGCAGGTTTCGCACAAGCGATAAGTATTTTCCAAGATTTGATGTGGTAGATGAAGTCTGCGATTTGTTGAATGATTTATTTATTCAGCTCATCTGAAAGGGAAAAGTGTGTCAAAATGTTGATTCTTACAGTCATCGAAAATCAACTTTGGTCAGTATTGAGTCAGATGTAAAATAGATGCACCAAATAGCAAGGAGCTGCCAAAATTCTATAAATGCAGAGTTTCCTTATGCCCAAGGCGCTTTACTTAAGGAGGTCAAGTGTTTTTGCGGGGTAAAGTTGATTCCACCACTAAATGCGTTCTGAGTGGTGTCAGTTAAATTCGAACGGAAATGATTACTTTCAATCTTTTAATATTTTACAATGTTAAACATTTTATTTGTCTAGCTCTCACAAAAAAATTGAAAGAGATGACCAGGTATGAACAAGTTAGTTGTGAAGTCCCGAAACATATGTAGATCGTAAACAGTTCCACAAAACACTAAACTTTGTATTTGTCAGTAGAAAATAAATGAATTCAATGAGAAAATCAATTCATTTACGACTCGAGAGATCGACAAAACTTCGTAGGCAAAAATGCGTTATGGTTGTCAACCTCTCTGTTGCATTAAAAAATGTGTGGCCTCGCCTATTTCTCATCGATTTGTTGGCAGAAGTAGTCACTTGGTAGTAGTAGTCTTACTTACTTACTTAGGTGGCGCTACAGTCCGGGGTGGACCTGGGCCTCAACCAAAACGCCTCTCCAGTTAGCGCGATCTTTGGCTAACTGCCTCCAGTTGCGCACTCCAAGTTGGTTGAGGTCCCCTTCCACTTGCGCGCGCCACCTAAGGCGAGGTCTTCCTCTACTGCGTTGTCCCTCCGGGTTGGAGTCGAATACTCTTCGGGCCGGAGCGCTGGTGTCCATTCGCTCTACATGTCCTAGCCATCTTAGTCGACTGATGCGCACTTTTCTGACCAGGTCGATGTCGCTGTACAGCTTGTAGAGTTCGCTGTTAAATCTCCTCCTCCAAAGCCCGTCAACGCAAACGTCAGTAGTAGTCACTTGGACAATAATTGACTGATAATCGAAACGCAGGTTCACTTCATGAGAGGAATTTTGATAGAACAATAATGTCGGAGAATTTACAGTCAGAATACATCAATCAACTGTTCAAACAAGTCACTCAAAGGAGTCGGTTGAATTAGTGCTGTACGTTTAAATAGCTTTAATTCCAATAAAAGTTTTGGTTGACAAACTTTTCATTCCCTCGAATTTTACATAGCTTCAATTCATGTTTGCCATCCAGTGGAAAGGACTGCTACTTACTTAAACGGAAATTGGACAATACTATTCGGAAGCAAGGCAAAAATGGTCACCTTTAATAAAAACAAAAATACCGAAAGATGACATTTAACACTATATACAACCAACAAGTAGAACATCGATTCCTGTCACTCGGTGTAATTATGTCCACATGGTAAGAGTCGCAGGGTGTGTTGCTGTGGCGAAACGATGACAATGACTCATCGCCATGTGGTTGATTATTATTATTATCATTGGGAATTTATTTTCCAGTATCCATCGTGAGTGTGTGAAAAAAGGACAGACTTCGCATTTTCAATTATTCATTTATTGCCGTTGTGTTGGACACTTTAGGTGGGTCCTTCCTACTCAAGCTCATGCCACCTGACACCATTTTTCATCAATAATATTGATTGTGCTCGATTTTTTTTTCAGTTTGAAGAGATGACACCTTATTAGATATATTTGTTGACACATGTTTCTGTGGATATGAAGTGTATTTATAGACAGAGCAAAAAAAAGTAGGTACGTGTAATTTTACCACGGATAATTGAAACAAGCTATGCGCTTTCATTTCGATCTACATGACTGTGACTTTTTTTACACAGATACTCGGCGAGCGCATTCACTTCCATCACGCAAGGGTATACACCATAAAGTCACGATAGAAGCGACCAATCAGCTTCGAGAGCCCTTCCGCATTATATTGATTGTTATTTCTTTGTAAAAAATATCTTGCAATTAAAGCACTTGCTGAACCGCACCCACCACAGGGTCTGTGCCTTCACTCTTAAATGGATACGAGCATAATATACGACTTTATGTTGTGTACTCGACTGACACAAAGGATTACGCGAATGAATAGCTTCCTCTGCACGAGTCATATCGTTATGATTTGTTTTCTGCTCTCTGACTATAAGAAGGACTGGTTCAAAATAAATTACCTACCTTATAATTAATTTGCCTTCCCTTTGGTGGAGCTCTGTTTTCTCGACTGGTTGGGGCGCGATAAGATGTCCTTAGAAAACTCTCCTCGCGAGTTATTCTGCCAAGAAAATAAAGACGCCTTCATTTGTTGAATGCTATAAATTAATTTGCACATTATCGAAGTAGGGACCTTGCTTCGACTTGAGGATGCTTTTACTTCTTCATACACACACTCGCGCGATGTTCATTCTTCTTCGCTTAGTGTAATGTGTTTTCTATGCTCAATTGAGTTGTCGATTGAGCGCTGAACACTTTTGCATAGAAGCGGAAATGTGTGCGCCGTGGATGAGGACTCGAGAAGGGCTTTTTGTAAGTGTGTTATGCGAGTTTTATTGTCGCACGAGAGCGAGTTATGTATAGTTGAACGAGTCATTTAGTATATTCAAATTAAGTGTGATTGTGGCGGACATTGTTGAATAAATTTGATGACATCGAAGGGTGGTTGAATGTTATAGACTTGGCACATGAAATACTCAAATTAAAGTTCACTTTGAGGTAACTAATAGCTTCATTCTGATGTTTTTGATTTACTTAGCCATGGGATTCGTTAGCCTATACATTTGTACTAATTAATTAATTCGCTCGTGTAATATAGTGATGTGCCATTACGTTTGCTGACAAACTAACGAGTAGTTGTCGTTCGTCAATAAAAAAAATGTCGACTCGACGTTAGTTACCTTCGTGTAAAAACCGAGGGAACACGATTGTCTCTTTGATTGTTGAACCGACTAAATAGTGAAATGTTTAAATGGGTACTTACCGACCGGTTCCACACATCCTAGGACCTAGAGGCTTCAAATTTCAGTTCCAGCAAGTGCATCAAATAATGAATATATCACCTAGCTGTGGGTGGTGAAAAGCTTCGCACTCTCTTAAGTACCAACCGGTTTTGGGATATACCAATCAGCGTTGCCATTTTGAAATCAACCTTCCAGTCAAATTTGACTGGGGAAAAAACAGTCAAAAAACGAAAATCCAGTCAAAAAAACAGTCAAACAGAAATTCAGCTAAAAATTCAGCAAAAATAAATCAACGAATAAGAAAAATCATAAATAAACCTTATTTAAAAAAAAAGGAAGCAGAATCATTTACTGCATTTACTCTCAAATATTAAAGTGAACCCAATTAAAATTATCAGCAATAATAGTGAATTCATTAAAAAAGATCAACTCATAAATAAACTTTACTAGCAATTTCTTTAAGCGCCTCCTCATCATCTTCATCATTTGCATCTATGTCGGATATTGTATTGTTGCTTTTGAGAGTGGTATTCTTTTTTTTTTGTAACTTCGGACGATATATCAAAGTTAAAGCAGCATTTGTAAAAAAGCAAAGCCAAGTACACACTTGTGTCAATGCAAACGTATAAAATTGTTGATTGCATTAGTGTGATATGTTTCCAAGCTCAGAGCAAAAACATGAAAATCAAGCAAATTTTGTTCCCTTTTTTTATTTTAATTTAATTTTAAAATGTATACTGATTGAAGGGAAATGACACGAAATATTTAAAAACAGTCAAACAGAAACCGTATCCAGCACAAAATCTTTCAGCTAAATACGTATCAATCCATTCAGATTTTGACAGTCAAAATGGCAACGCTGATACCAATACCTACATGAAGGAGTTTTCATTTAGGGCGGGTCGACGGGGCATAGATACAAGTGGTCCAATATTGTCCTCTGCCGCATAGATACGGCTGAATGTGTCATTGGTTATGTTGGCTTTAGGGTCATCGGTCGAATGCGGCTTATTGCCATAGACATGCAAGTCGAGCGGTCTTTGGCCAATTCACGTCACCTCTGGGAAAGATAACAATAGGGTCGGGGTCAAAATTCTGGATGGGTCAAAATTCTTTTTACAAAATTCTACTTTTCTAAATTCTGCAAACAATAAAAAAAGGCTTGGAAAATGTTAAAAAGCGCGCGCTTTTGGTGGAGATGGAGAGACAATTTTTTTTTTCTAATTTTAGCTCCTCTTTTCTTAATTTTTACCCGACTGGTTATTTGTAGACTTTTATTTCCTCCTGGGAGGAAATTAAAAAAAACGTCGTGGGTATTTTTTAAAAATGCGATTTTATTTTATTTTTATTATAGAAATACGAAGTAAACAAAAGAAGCGACGCCGCTTTTGTAATTTTTTAGGAAGACTGAGGAAAAATCGTTGTCTGTCCGCTAAACCACCAATCGCAGTGTAACAGAAATTACAACGAACCTCTTAGGAAAATGGTCTTAGAGTATTCGAAGATCCTACCGAGTCGATTGTCGAGGGAATTTTGATGAAACATCATATCGGCTGTCCTTTTATACTGCCGAAATGAAAACAAATGAAATTATAATAAATTAGAGTTGTAATTTCTGACTGCTTCATATCTTTTTTTAATTAAATTAGGCATATTTTTTTTTTCTTTTTCAACAGATATTTTTTTTTTATTGAAATTTTTTGTATTTTTTCTTGTTTTTTTTAATTTTGGTTTTATTTTTATTTAAAAATTTTAATGTTTTATAAATTTAAAATTTGTTTTTATATCTGTTTTTTTTTTTCTCGTGGTTTGCATTTGTTAGTTGAAAAATAAGCAGAATAAGCAGAATTTTATTGCTTTAAATTCGAAAATCAGAATTTTATAAAGCAGAATTAAAAACAGCTGAATTTTTGTGTAAGCTGAGCAGACAGAAATTTACAAAGCGTCTAATATGCGTCAATTTTGCTTGTTTACAAAGCCATTCTTCAAAAAAAGTGTCTCTTGGGTAAAGATGATTTTTCGGCCGAAATTGAGGTCCTCTTCCAAACGCTCCGAATCCCAGTCAGCGAACAAACGTCGTTTTCTATGATTATTAACTTTGAGCTCCTGGGGTCTGTTGGTTCTTATAGGGGTGTAAGTCTCGATGCAAAATCTACCAAGTTAAAGGGCCGACTTCTTGTGCACGGCGAGGAATTGTTTTCCTCGGGCTGTCCTGGGGCAGTTCTCGCAAGATGACAATCTTCTAGACGATATAGTTTTTGAAATTTTGATGATCAAAATAGGTTACATTCAGGAGGTTTTTTTTTTTTTGATTGTCTTAAGTCTTCAATACATTAATGGAGAATGAACTAGATGAAATTATTAAACTCGTACTTTTTTCACTAAGTTGATAGTATTGGGGGTCTATTGTTTCGACGATATTCGTCTCAAAATTAATGTGATTAGGGTTATACACTTCCATGGACCGAAGCAATTTTCTCGGCTGATCTGGCGGTCCTTTGACATGTATGTGTTGGCTGATTTTTTACCGAAGCGGTTGTCTCAAATTTGCCCACGTTGGAGAGTCGACTTTGAAGGGGCACCGCGACTGCCGTCAAAGGGTCGAAACGGTTGCACTGACGGACAGTGATTTTGATATAAAAAGTAATCATTTGGACGTGCTGATAAATCTTGTAACTTGCCAATATGGTTTGATATCAGTGGCTGAATAATGAACACCAGATTAGATAGACGCCACCAAAACAAGATGGCCGCCACTGCCTGCCAACCCGTCCTCTATATGACATCTGCCCAACCCACCATTTATGGTCTATGAATGCACCTCTTCATAGTCATGAAGAAGCAACCACATCGTGTCTACTCTTGATCTTGCCATGAGCCTTTTAGAGTTAAGGCAGTCTTGGTAGAGCTTAAGAACTCGCAATATCCACCAGTTCGTTGATGTTTAATGAAATGAATTCGATTTGATTTTGCTCGGCCTCGGGATGGTTTTATGAGTGATGATAGCTTGGCGGTTCTTCTGGTCAATTTATTCAATGAATTTCAACCGAAAGACAAAATTAACAGGACTCTGGGAGTAACCTGGAACGTTTTCTGTTTCATTTTTGTGTGAAAAACGCTAATGTCGTTTCAAAATACAGACTGTTCATCAGATTCCACTACTGGACACGTCATTTTTCTCAATTCATTCCGTCTGCTTTCATAGTGAAGGACGCACTAACCTACAATCTACGTGATTCCTCAATCCAGCTGATTCCTCATTGCTGAAGTGAGCGATTCACTTAATTTGTCGCTCAATTTGCTTTGTGACATTCAAATCCGTCAGACTAAGGCCCTAGCTTAGCTAGGTACCTATACCCTCTGAATGCGAATAACCATCATTGGCAAGTGCAAAATTAATTAAATAAATTGAATTCAACTCTCTCAAAAATGCATATACATATATATACTCCACAACCAGCCACCATTGTTGTTCACTACTACTACACCGGAAAACGACCGTCATCCATTTCAATTAATTTCCAAGTTGTAATTAATCATCTCCGTCCAGCAGCGCACATTCTATCACATACAGTGTGCTGTGCACCTAAAGATAATTACCAAACGCGCATAAAGAAAATACTGTGTGACCCGCAAAACCCTCCCCCTACTTATCTCCGTAGCAATGCAACAGACACACCGAATAGAAACTCCCACTTAATGTTTCCATTATAACTAACATAACCCTTGCCTTTGCAGCATCCAAAGGGGTAGGTAGCGCAAAAGTTAATTCGCATATATGCAGTAGGTTCATGGAATATTTGGTGAATTGGAGTGTGTTAATAGCAAAACAATACCAGCGAACGAACGCATGCTGGGGGACCAGAGGACGCGCAACTAAGTATACGAAGCAGGACAAGGAGACTGATGTATTGTTTGGGTTAACGAAACTATAACTAACGTGATGTTTGCATTTGTTGTGAATAATTGAATTATAGAATTTATGCTGCGACAGAGAAAGCACCGGTGACTTTTGAGAGTTGACGACCAGTGTGGGTACATAAGCTGTGTCTGTGTGTGTATGCAGACAATCATCGTCATATGTTGCGTATACGACAGAGTGGATGGATGTTTGTTTTTCTTCTTTCCTTTTGTGCTTCCGCATGAGATGGGATTGAGATGGTTGGATTTAATATTAATTTTAAATAAAATAATAATGTGAGAGCATATTTGTATTCAAGTTGAATTGTAAGCGGATTTTTGACAGTTGGACAGAAGGATTTTGGATATCTGAGTGGGAACTGAGAGGGTTTGTTTTTTCTTTTGAAATCAACTAAGTAAAACGATTGTGAGATGTCTGATGCAGGTGGTGGTGGGTAAACGCCTGGTTGGTTAACGAGCATTGAATCTGAAGAGAAAAGTTCGGTGGGGCGACTTATAGGTCTGGGGCAGATTCGCATTATCCGCCAGCGAGCGGTATGGTACGGAATTTCCGAACTGACGTACCTATTTTGTGCCAAAATTTTTGTAGCCAACGAGCCTTACTTGTTTCGAATGTACAAGGTGGGCCAAAAGAAGTCATCCGATGTTGTTTGGCTCTCATTTTTTTTCTGAATGAAAAACTTCGATTCTGTTTTTTGATTATGTTTATTTGAACCTTTAGAATTTTATTGGTCAAGTCGAGAAGATGATATCGGCCAAATGGGCGCCGTCACAATTGATTGTCATACGGGCTCGTTTTATGGCATTTTTCATCACTTCGGCGAGAACTTCGGGCGACAGATTCTTGCACTCGTGTCGACTGTTGTCCTTGAGGGCTTCTAGGGTCTCGGGCTTGTTCACGTAAACACGGGACGGAACACTGGAACGGTTAAATCGGGCGATCTTGCGGGCCAGTGCAAATCGCCAAAACGAGAGATGAGGAGACCCGGGAACGCCGCCTTCAGAATATCGGTTGTGGGTCGCGCAGTGTGTGCCGTAGCTCCGTCCTATTGGAACCACATGTCCTCCAGTCCTAATTCGTCCAATTGCGGCAGAAAAAACTCGATTAACATGGCCCTTGTTGGTTGTTTGACCAGCGGCGTTCTCGAAAAAAAATGGCCCGATGACTCCTCCAGCGTGAACAGCGCACCATGCAGTAACTTTGAGCGGGTGTAATGGCTCCTCGTGCATTACTCGTGGATTTTCGGTGCCCCAGAAGCGATAGTTTTGCTTGTTCACGTACCCGCTGAGGTGGAAATGAGCCTCATCGCTCATTATGATTTTGGTCGAAAAATCGTCCTCTTCATCCTCGAGATTGAGGATGGCTTGGGCGTAGGTTACATGCGTTTGGCGGTCGACAGGCAGCAGCTGATGCACGGACTGGACTTTGTACGGGAACATGCGCAAGTCTTTGGGCAAAATTCGCCTTAGGGACGACCGGCTGATGGCTAATTGCGAGGCACGGCGTCTGGTCGATGTTTCCGGCGACAGCTCGACATCCTCGTCAACAGCGGCGATATTCTCGGCACAACGGGCGCTCCGGGGCTGGCCACTCTTGGCAACGTCTTGTGTGGTCCCATACTCTTCAAAGCTGGTGGCCAAACGGCGCAGTGTTTGCGCAGTCGGTGTCGGACGGCCGTGGAATCGGCGACGGAATTCGCGCTGCGCCAACACTACAGACGAATTGTTACGCAAAAAAATAGACACGATTATTCCGCGTTCTTGGGGAGTGTATCGCTCCATGGCTTGTTCACTTGTTTGGACATTGGCGGCCATTTGCAAAAATAAGAGCATCTTCCAATAGGGTGATCTCTTTTGGCCCACCTTGTACTTAATCAAACGAAAAATGTCCGTCAACGCATAGCTCATTAACGGCTGAGGTGATTCATTTCCTGTTTGTGATATCGACCCATTTGCTAAAGCAACATCGAAGGTTTTAGATCAGTCTGTGAAAATGCGTAGAATGTCTTGGGCTGCTTCACAAGCCGGAGCCTCGTATGCTCTCAGAATTAAAATAGTTTCTACAGCTTTTTTGGACTCGGAACATCGGTTGGGCAGACTTAATACTTTCCGCTTTGCAAGAAATAATTTTTGTCTGGCATTGCAGTCTATTAATTTATGATCGTTTTTTTTTTACTGCAGTTCTACCGTAAAATTGTTAGCATACTCTTGCGACACTTTTGAGCTTAAAGTATCTCAAGCATCACAGTTTCTTCTCCGATCCGCACTTTTCAATTCCTGTACACTTACGTTCACTTTTGTCAGCTGGTGTTCAACGAGAATATGCTTACGTTCATCGAGAGTTAAGACTTCAACCTCATTGGATCTGTTGAGGCAGAGCAGATGTCCTCGTCTATGTCGTTGCATTCCTCTGTTATAATGGACCAAACGTTACCATTTCCTCACAGAGCGTCCTTAACTGTAGTTATTAAAGATAATTTGTTTGTTTAGCGACAGCAAAGATCTTCTCTTGGAGTTCTCCGAATTCAGGGGGCAGATTCCTTATGACAACAATCGTCTGGACGATATTTTCATAAGTGAAAAAATAACATAAATCAAAAATTTGTGAAAAACTAACTGGATCTCAAACTCGTAATTTTTGCATTCACTCGCTAGTTTCTGAGGTCTATCGTTTCGAAGATAATCGTCTGAAAAAATGCAGAATGAGTGCCCAGTATGCATTCGTCCTTCCTTAATTCGTTGTTTCCTTAAGTGCGGCTTTCATTTTTGAACTACGATAGATTGCCAGTTTTTTTTTTAACAGTATCAGTGGTTTATTGAATACATTTCTTCGACCTTTACCCATTTTAGCAACTTTAGACATTATTGAATCTTTGTATTATAGGACCTGTACCCATCTTCTAGATTGAGCTTAGATACCGGCGCTTTGGAAATACGATCCAGCTTCTATCACTTCTTTTCGTGTTACAACAATTTACAAATTTTTTTTTTGCAATATTGCTCGTTTGAAGCTACGCATTTTTTAATGTTAAGCATCATTTTTGGACACGTGCCTTCAGCTGGTACGAGTGAAATCTTTCATTTTAAGCTTTATTTAGAAACCCGTACTTCGACCTTTTTCAAAAGTAATTGCAAAAACCATCGCTATTGGTTCCTGCTGACAAACCAATGGTTCAACGTCTACAAATGTTGCTGCATGTGCGTGCTCTAGAAAACATTTAAGCTCTAGAAAAGAAATATATTTATCCGGGACAATCTTACTTTAGGTCCAGATTGCCGCTTTCGTTGTAGTGTCAAAAGCCAAAGAATTGTCAAATTGCATTCTGAAGCGTGCAGTTAAGATGGCTAACCTATTTCTTAAACGGGATATATTACCAAGTCTCGGTAAGTGCTAAACTGAAGTGATTTTAAATACATCGTCCTTCCGCAATGACCAGGGCTGCCTTTATATGCATTTTACGGAATCTACCCTTCAAAGCCATACAGCAGCACTGTATGGGTAATAAGAAAAAGAGAAGACTGTGAACTTCGGCAGGACCTTTGAACGAGTGGATTGTAAACGCATTTGCAGATCTATTCTCAGAATAGTAACCCCCTAAAAAAATGTTTGCCATGGTAAAGGGGTCTTCCAAGAGAACCAGGTGCGTTCCAAATTGATGGATCTCAGACTCTTTCGAAGTGCAGCTTGGACGGGTAGAAATTCCGTCGCCATGCTGGTAATATGCGATGTTCTGACTATCACCGTGGGTTGGGTATAGGTGATAGTCATGACATTACTGCAAACTAATTGTTCCGAAAAGTTTTACGCCGTATAATCTCAGAATGTACCTAGACAACAGCTTAACAAATTGTGATTGCACTGTAATCTTTAAATTCAGATGGAACAAGTTTTTTTTTAATAAGCCAGTTTCTGTTTTAGTCAAAATATACGTATAACAATTAAACTTTTGTGAAGTTTAAGTGACCTTAAGTCCTCTTCATTTTCACAATTAATGGATTCACTTGGGACAACATTTTTTGGGCTAAGAGCACGATATCTAGTTGTTTTAAAAGATTTAACGACTTTTAAATAAGATGAGGAACTTTTCGTATTTTATGCCGGACCAATTATAAAATCCAAAATCCCCTATGTCCTCTGGCCGAACATAAATTGATTTCAAAATCCTCTTTATCCGTTTTTTAATTGCCTATTATTTATCTCACGAAGGTTATTAGTTTACACACCAATCTCAGCATAATACTGTCCATCACACGAAGCAACTGCGAGCTCAACCCCAAAGGGATTCAATTACGATATCCTGGCACGAACACAAACAACGACGTGGAGGTCAAATGAGTTTCGTCAAAATCAAAAGAAAGAACACCACTCCACCACTGTCAAGAAGGTGGTAATTAATTCTTATTCCTTGCACAGAGCTACATTCTTCTGCAGCCTTTCCCTGTACATTTACAGAGAAAACACATTTTCCATCTCCATCTGACTCGAGATGCAAGAATTTACTATAATTATCAGTAAGTAGATCGAAAAGGAGTGAGGAGAAAACGGAACAGGGAAATCCTCTGCGAAAAATCGCTTAATTGTACTTTCTTGAATAATGCCCGCCATCGCAGGGAGCAGATCCTGTGGAGAATTATGGAAATTGCTCTGCAAAAGGATGCCTTGATATGGAAAGTTGCACTCATAATTGCACCGTCTGCGAATAGTTTAGTTCTTTCATTCGACGAAGACGACGACTATGCGACGTCCAGAAAATTTCTTTATTCTTCTGCGTTTACTCGTTGTAACGTCGTATCTGTGGCATGGCATCAAGAAAGGGATTTTCGTTTAAGGAGTTCTTCCATTTTTGTTCTTGCTTTGATCCTTTAACGGAGCTATTATGAAACAGTATACAACGCCAAAACGTTGGAGCTGCACTTAATGAGGAGGAAAATGCAAGCATTACTTTCTTAAATGGGTCTGTTATGTATAAGACGGTTCAGTTACAGTGGTTGTTGGCAAGAAGGGGACATAGCAAGTTGACTTGCTGAAATTCGACGTGAAATATAAAAGCTGACGTGTAGGTAATACATCCTGTGAAGAGAAGACGCAAAAAGCAATAGTACTTTTATTCAACTTGCTGGCTGTAATTATCGAGACCTCCCAGCCACCATGCCTACATTTAAGGGGCGTTTCTATATAAAAATAAAAAAAAACTTAGACCATGTTTACTCAAACAGAATAGCATCATTTTTTACTGCTACCATCTGGGGATTGAACGCAAGTGTGTGTGCTGTCAATGATACCAATTGTCCAATAAAAAGTTGAAAAGTGCATTTAACAAAACACTTCTTCCGTTCGCGGCCTGCATGTGTACCCACTAAACTCATTTTTAAGACCAACATGAAAAGCAGAAAGTGTAGAAACTGAAAATATTACAAACGCCTAGTTTAGGGCAAACGAATGTTTCAACTGAGACTTCTTTCTGAAGGCAACGACCAGTTCACGTCACCTGGAATTTTGTCAATTTTTCGAAATCAAGAGTCTTTTACTCGGCGGCAAGCTGAACAAAATTACCTAAACTTAAAGCTAACTTTGATTGAAGAAAATTGCCTTTGAGACTATTCGTGTCACTTTATACCCCCCTAGCTCCTCGTACTTACTCGTCTTGCTCTAGTTCGTTCGACTTACTCTAGTTTACTCGTCTAACTCTAGTTTGGCCAGTTTTTTTACTAGAGCATAGTCTCCTTTTCCTAACTTATTATTATATATGTTCCCTAAACCTTACTGCACCTACTCGGCTTACTTGAGTTTCTCCAACTTTTTCATATATAATTTCCTATTATTATTATTATTATGTGAGAGGGGTTGTTGTACTGCGACCTTTTGGTCTATCGTACCCCCTGCTAACGGCTGGTTCAGGGCCTATGAAAGCTTCAGATGCTCCCTTTCTTGCTAGGGAGTCGGCCATTTCATTACCCTCTATTCCCATGTGGCCAGGTACCCAGCAGAGGGTTATTTTGTTTCTCTTACCCAATTCATTTAGTTTTTGTAGGCATTTCCATACAAGTTTGGATTGGATGATGTAGGAATTGAGTGCAATAATTGCAGCCTGGCTGTCTGACATTATAGCTATATCACAGTTGGTTATGTTTCTGTCGAGGTTGATTTGGACACATCTATCTATGGCATAGATTTCGGCCTGAAAGATGCTGGTACTTTTGCCCATTGGTTCAGAATATTTGGTTCTAGGTCCGGATACTCCCACTCCAGTTCCCTCATCGGTTCTTGACCCATCTGTGTACCACTTTGTTGTGTTATTGCTCAGTTTGTGAATTGTGGATTCGTTGCTCCAGTTCTTCTTGTTACTGAGCTTTGTAACAAAGTTCTTTTGGAAATCAAATCTTTTGATGGTATCGTCTCTAGGAAGGGCCAATAATGGGTGTTTTTTGACTAGTGCATCAAACTGTTTCAGTGTAATGCACTTTCCTAGTCCTATTCCTTCTTTGGCTATTCTTAGAACTATTTTTTTCGTTTTTTATAATTTCCTAACTCGACTCACTTGTGCTTGCTCAAATTAAGTCGAACTTACCGTGCATACTTCAGTTTATCCTCCTTTCTTGAAGTCAGCTTTGTTATGTTAATTTATTCGTTTCATCAAATTCACTTGGTTTACTTAAGCTTATCACTCGTCTTATCCGAGTTTTCTCGGCTTACTCAAGTTACTCCGCTTACTTGTGTTTACTCTTCTGTTAAATCAATTCAAATCAACTAACTCAAATAAACAGTAGTTTCTCACGTTTAAATTTTAAACTCTAGCACTATACTACACTGCTTACTCAAGATGACAACTGCAAGGAGTTTTGTGGCAAAAGGTCCTACACAAGCTATCGATTTTTAAAACACGAAAGATGAGACTAGTCTGTCGCACATCATTAAAGTTTTTATTTTAAAATGTTTTGGGAACAAGCCTCCTTGTATTTTGGACACTGAAGCCTCTTTTTGGAGGCGCTTTCTTAAAATAAAATTAGTTTTACCTCCAAAGCGAAACGCTGTTGGTGCTTCATTAAAATTCGTAAATTGGAGTGCCAAATTGAGACAGCTTTAACTAGTTGTATTGGGATTAGGTACCTGGCACTTTACTAACTAACTTGGACTAACTAAAGTGTGGCTTAACAGTCACAGGGTGGCTGATAAGTCATCCTCTAATTCCAACAAATAAATTTAACTCTTGAGCGGAACAACTTGCGTCCATTTTAAACAGTTTTAAGTCGTTCTTCTCTGTTTTTGGACTTACAAAAGTCTTTTCCTAATTTGAAAAAGAAATCATCACACCTCTAAAACAAACTTCAAATTAATTTTAACACAAATCGCATTGCAAAAAAAAATTGTAATCCACAGAAATCTTTAAATGAATTTAGCTGTAAAAAACACTTGTATACCCGCAAACTTTGCGAACTCGACCGCGCCCCCATAGCCGTCGATATGGAATGAATATATATCTACTCTATTCGCCAACTTCACCCAGTCGAGCTGCATGTTCAGGACTTATTTTAAATAATGCGTAGTTCAAGAGCGAGTGGCTAGGATTTTACCACTCATTACAGTAGGGACGTGAAGTTGAGACATAACTGTTGGTTAACAATTGGATACTGCAAAAATGATCTTTTGGGGTTAAATTGTATAACAGTTTGTTGTATGCCTTTTCCTAGAAGCTGACACTGTGAAGTTAGTTGTTAAACATTTTTAACTGGCAGCACTTATCTATAGATTTATCAAATCGTGCTGCAAATTAATATTTTTATTTCAATATCAAGCCTTTTTGAAACGCAGCTTTGAAGCAGAACCCTCTCAAAATCTCCATCTAAATTCCTTCTGAAAGTGACACACTGTATCGGTTAACCACCAAGTTCAAAGGACCACATTTTTTAACGCACCAATACTCTCCCGATATGTTTTCTCTTTCAGTCCGTAAGGACACTGTCCTGCACCCTCCAGATGGTAGCACAAAATTTAAATGAAATAAGCTGGAAAAATCGCCTCCGGCAGAACTGCTCCTTCTCTTAGTGGCTTCGTTTGAGCAAGAGCATCGCAACTGTCACACAGAGTTACGTATGCATCGCCTTTGCCACACCCATCTTCTCGGTGCGATGTGTCATCATAACGATTTGCACACTTCTGAAATATTCATCCACATTCTTATCCCGCATCGTCGTTTGTGGGATATACAGCGCGCATACCTACCACACCAACAATCCCGCTTCCATGTTGCCAAGTTCAAGTGTTAGGCATACGAACATCTCGCCGTAAGGATTATACGGCGTTCTTAAATAAATTGCGAGCGGATTAGTGTATGCGGAGGGAGATCGTCGTCGTCAAAGGCGTGGGTTTTTTTTGTCTCATGGACTAAATGACGACTACTGTAAGGGATGCATGACGTCATACAGATGAGTAATATCCGCATGCAGCAGCTAACAAAGAACAGAATAGACACATGTTGCTGTTATTATAGACAGTTAATGTCTTTCTGTCTGTTGCTGCCGTCTACATGTTACTTTATCGGGATAAAACCACCCTTTGCAAGAGTGTGAAGAGTTGGAGCATAAGTGTCATCATTTTGTGACATAAAGACAGTCATTGTGTGAAACAGAGCAGAGATATATGCTTCATAAAGAAATGAAGAGGTTTTTCTTCGCCCCATTGTTCTGCGAGCGAAGAACGAGGACGTGCTATTGCTGGGAGGCACAGTGCAATGGGTGCTATAGATTTTCTTCAAAAAGACACAGAAACAATATTTGGAACAACAACATTTTCACTTAATCGTGTCAAAATGAAGTGAAGACGACAAGTGTCAGGCCAGCTACTGCTGTTAGGTGGAAAATAATTTCGAACGCCTTTGAGGATGGCTTCGGGTGTCTTAGTTGGAGATGTAAGACAGAGGGAGATTATAACTGAATGCAAGTAATTGGCGAGGAACTAGATAAAAGCAGGCCAACAGGTGAAGATAACGTTTTGTATGGGGAAAACAAAATTTACTTCATTAGTGATTTGGTGAGTGGAAGTCACCAATTCGCCAGTCAATACTGAAAAACATAGACGTTTGTAAATCACTTAACGTATCTATTTCTTGATGGGCGAATGAGTGGCGATCGCAATCGAGATCCAGGTCTTTTGAAGTAGGATTTCACATTCAAACGAACAATGAGTTCCGCCAAATAATACACGTACAGAAGCGGCCCAATTTCTGCGCTGTTTTCCTCTGCTATGCTTAAGGGACCCATGTACTGTAGTTTAATCTTTTTTATCCATTCAGATGTGGATGTTAAGCGTAATTCAGATGAGCACGTAATAGCGAATACGTAGTCTGCGGTTTAGTCACTTTTAGTGCTTTGCCAGCCCTATACTTAAATAATCATTTTACAAAAGTGAAATATTCAATTCCATTCAATTTAAGACGATCCAACACGTTGTGAACAAAAACTAAAGCGTAAAACGTTTTTTCTGCGACCCACAAAATGTTTACTTTCCGCAATCTGGCACATTCACAATCCACAAACTTTGCCTGCGAACTAAATTGTTTTGACAAGTTTTATTCACAATCGTCAAATTTTGGAAATCGCAAGCTGTCAGATTGTATTCACATTCCACACACCGCGTTCCACAAATAGGAAGATAAGACATTTGCATGTGAACCATAATATTTTAACAGATCTCACTTACTGTCCACAGGTTTGTAACAATTTTCATAAACCAAAAAAAAAATCACCCGCAGTTAACTTCAATTACATTCCAACCAATAAGTGACAACTGAGGAACCAACCAAAAAATATGTCATAGCAATATTCGCACTATAGTTTTTAAAATGCAAACATTCAATTTTCGTCGCATGACTACTCATTCGCAAAAATTGGAAAACATTACTCTCAATTTAAGAGATTGGGGGTGACACCCCCACGAATTTCGTTTAAAAGTTGTGGTCTTTCAATTAAATAGTCGCGCTATGTAAATGCGCATTGCGCACATAGCCTAAGAAGTTTCCAGAAAAGTTCGGAAATGTATTGTGAACACTAAACTACATTAATCCGATGAAACGTCAGAAACGTCAGTAAAGATTAGTGTTGACTTTGATTTTATAGGGTATTGTTTCGTAGAGTTTGGCTAAGGCCACAATTATCTGGGCCAACCTATGTATTCTCCGTCTTCAAGCTTGATTATACATTGAGTTTCTCTAGCTCCGTATGTATAAAAAAAATAGTTGGCGCAACAGGCCTGTAGGGACCCTAGGCCTAGCTTCTCACAACCATTCGTTTGTGTGAGTTTTTAATTTTTGGGACGAATGGAAGGGATCTACAATTTTATGCCCGGTCCAAATGGCTAATTGAGAAGCTCCTTCATGACAGTTATACTCTGGGATGTTTGTCAGACGTTCGCGAGAGGTGGCGCAACGGAAAAAAACATAAGTTTGAATTTGGGTTTTTTTCTAAGCCACTGCGCCTACGTATGTATACCAAGAAGTTATTTCAGATGATTGCTGACAAAGGCTTCCTTCGTCATAGTGTTCAAACCTGTAATGGCAGTCTTTCATCTTGATTGGGAATCATCCTTGCTAGTTTAGCGGTTATTGTCGTTATAATGTAGCTTGAACGTTGAAATCGAGCCTATGATGATGTTGAGGGGCTTTACACCTGTGGTTTGAGAGCCCCGGTCGTCAACAATTTTTTTTATACGGCTTTGTCTTCTTTTCAACTTGATGCAGTCCTTGGAAGTCGGACTTTACAGACATTTTAAGTCGATTTCGATAACGGGATATAAAATTTTTGATTCAATCCGAGGTTGTAACCTTGCAAAGGAAAAAGCTACGAATTTCTGTTAAAGCACCTCCTAAACTATGAGCTCTTTGTTATCTGAAAAAAAGCCATTACCTACCAGATTTTTTAAGCTGTGTTCTTATAGTTGGATAATTGGTAGGCCAGTCGCTCGCTTTGGTGTTCTTGGCGATAATAAAGAAAACCTGTATAGAAGCGAAGTTTCTAAACTTGAAGAGGACTGAGATCTCTGCGGCTCAACTAAAAGAGTCACTTTTTGATAAAGAATTAAAGAAAGCCTCTTTTTTTTTGTGAACAGATCGAAACACTCAGTGCTGCTGTTATATGTAAGTTAAGGTATTGAAAAAGTCTACCTAGCACTGATTTATATCAGAAAGTCTATCCTCCACACGACTCCAAAATTGGCAATATTGGCGACCAGTTTTTTTTATGTAAGTGCTCCAGTAGATGTATGCAGTCTCTGACGTCTATAAAAACACTTTTCGAAAAAGGTAACTTTGTTTCAACGCTTACTAAAAGGACCCAAATAGCTTATGAATGGTAGCTTAGCTTTAATTAAAGCTGCCATCAGAATCTTTAGAGCCTGACTGCAACTATCGACCCATTAAAAGTTAACCATTGTCATGTACACTGAATGCGATTATTGGATTAATCTGTTAAAAACGGTCTGCCTAATCTAGAAGTGTACGTATTCCTTGACATATAGCTATGAAAATAAGACTTACTCAGCCTTCTATAACTTCTCTTGCAGAACTCTTATTCAGCATCTAACATTCAGACGCTTTCCCATCATATCACCACCATCTTTCGAGCTCACTCCATTTACGCATAAGCCCAGTGCCAATGGTTATATGCAACTCAAGACTAAAGAATCGTCCGTTCTCTTAAATCAGTGTGCTAGTTGGGTAGTATTTTGTATACCTTCGGCCTTCATCACCACCCACATTACGCTCCAAATTTGCACGGCGGAAAAAAAGTTACGTATACGCCAGAGTAAGCATTAACACTCCCACTCCCACAAACCGCAATTAGTTCTTTCAATTAGCATCCTTCACTCATCATGTATTTGAACGGCTTCCCCACAGGAAACAATCAATCCCAAGTGCAAACAAATCATTTTCTCATTTTCTTCCCGCATCTGATTATCATCCGCAATCACTTCAGAAACAACTGAATCATGGATGAAAACTCAATTAAACTCCCAAAGAGGTAGAGCAATTAATAAAGAAAAACCGTATTTGTATGTTTTCACTTCGTATACATCCCGTACAGCTCGGGATCAATCAAATTCTGTATTCCCTTGTCATCAATTGGAAAATTGTCCCAAGTGGTGGGTGGTGAGATGAGTATAGAACAAAAATAAAAAATAAGTCCCTTCTCGGCGAAAAAATCTATGCAATCACAAGTGCCGACGAATGATAACGATTGCATACGATATCCTGTGAGTATCAACAGCGATTGAGTACTTTTGAATAATTCATCCTTTAACAAGAAATACATGCATACACTATATGTATATATTTTTCTCACAGGATAACTATTTCTCATTTTTCAAGCAACAACGAAATGAAATCCCTCCTCCCACTGCAGTTCCATTGTATAGTTGAAGAGCAGTAGCTGATATCCCCAAAATGAAATCCGATGCAAAACACTCGGAGAGAAAGGATTTCTTTCATTTTTTGTGTTGTGTTGATTCCTTTTGAGAAAGCAGCTTAAATTTCATGCTTTGGCAAATAGAAGGAATCAAGGAGGATATGCCATGAAGGAAACCAAAAAAAATGGAAAATGTTTAATTTTTTCCATGTGTAGAATACCCGATGTAAGCAGGCAGGGATGCAGATGTAAGGACCCAAGGATCCTAGTTTTTACGATGTAATTCCTTCCTGTTGCATGAAATTAGTCCTCCAGTTTTCTTTTTTCCATTTTGCAAGCAAATTAAAGTAGTGGAATGAAATAAAATATGAGCATGAGTGTTGCAGCAGCTAAGAGCGGGGGGGGGGGCTTACATTGCAGCGCTCCGCAGAGAAGTGGGGTGCTTTTCTTTAATTTTAAATTTAGTGCTGTTAGGTTTTGAAGTTGTTTACTCAGCAATGAAAAGGGGCCACTTGAAGTTTTTGTTTTTACAACACTATGCGAGGAGAAAGCTGCGCTGAAGAAGTTTCTTGATCTTAATGATGGCTACAGAGATACTCCTTCGGGGGTGGAAAGTAACGAGACTTGGTTACATTTTGAATTGTAGTATGTATGTGAAAATAGAAGGAAGACATGCTATAACGATTTAGTATAAAGATGTGTGGAACAATGTAGAATATAAGTGTACCTGAAGAGAAATTGAGTTGGCCTGTTACTTAGGGCATATATCAGCGATGGGAAAAGTGGTACAGCAACTGCAGTTCTAGAATCACAACTGCTATAAATATTTATGACAAGGATGGTATATGTACTACTTAAGAGAAATTGGCAACCTTAAGTGTTGTGTGAAGCCACTTTTTCTTTTGGAAAAGATTGATTTTTTCATACTTTCAGGAGTAAAAAAATCGTTTCCTAAAGTTTATACAGTCAGACTTAGCTTGTCTAAAAAATAACTATTTGAGGTTGAAAAAGATGACTGAACATTGAACAAGTAACTTGTGCCCTCTGATCGTACCACAAATCAAAATGGATTTCAGTCGTTTGGTCTAAAAAGTATGAACGTTTACGTAACAACATCGCAGTCCATCTCTCCTAAAATTTCAACCTAGCCAGCAGCACATATAAAATCTGAGAGAGTTGTCTTTCGAATACGTTGCTTAATAGGTTTTTTACACCGGATATGTAGAGTACATGGGAATACACTTCCATTTTGACTACTGTTTTGTTAGACTTTGCCCTTTTTTGTTCACTTCAAGTTAGCTTTTGACACTAGGCTGACACGATCTATTGAAACAGTTGGATGGGATAGAACTGTAGGTTAAATTAGGTCATTTAAAACCAGGCCCGGATTTCGGTCAAATTTCGGACTTGGAGTTCGGGGGCTTACAGTTCGTGGCAGTTTTTTTTTCACACGGTAACCATAAAAAATATAACCATAACCATATAAAATGTTCATGCCAGTTTGATTTGTGCTAAAACGGCTGTAACGATTTCAACCAAAATTGATAGTTTAGTTTAAGTAGGTGAGGTTAACATGGCTGCATACTCAGGTTTCCGCTGAAAAATCGAATAACGGTACTTTTGAAATATGGACATATCTCGAAAACTGTCTATACGATTGTAACGGAAATTCATTTCGAAGGTAATATGGTCATTTCCAACTTAATGGCAAACTCAGTTTTTCTCTGTATTGTCGTAAAATGGTGTTTTGAAAAACGTAATTTTCTTTAGTTTACCTACTTGGATTAAAATTGATGTTTTCAAAATTATTGCGTAATTAATTTTCAATTCGAATCTCCGAAAACGTTAATTTTAAAAACTGCTCATATCTCGAAAACCTCGTTTTCGATTTATATAAAACTTTAAAAACCAAGTAATGCTTACATCCCGAACAATAACTTGTACTTGATTTTCAATGATTTCTTTTACAACAGGTGAAGACATATGCTGCAGCTACAAACTTGTGCAGCCTCTGTGTCAGCCTGCTCGACTTTAAAACTTGAGACTTCAACCCATAGATGTTGAATCGAACTGCATGAGTATTGCAACTCTGCTGTCGATGTATTGTGCGAAGATACAAACTTAACGAAAGACCGAAAAGGTTCTTAGTATTGTATGACGAAAGTCAGTCTTTCAGAAGGAACCAACCATGCAGGTTGGGTGAGCTAGAGCAGGTTACTAAATAAAAGCGGTTTTTTATAACATTTTTCCACTCAAAATTGCGTTGTTTTATTAATTGTTCTGACGGTGTGATATTTCTAAATCACAGTGTGTGACGGTTTGTATTTTTTGGTCTTTACGATTTAGCTACGATACAGATGTCGAGTGGTTCCGTGATTGTCTGTCATTGTAAGCTTTAACCATTTGCAATGTTTAACAAAAATCGCCGCCCTTTCAACCTGAAAGTCGGAAAGTGGGTCAACGGATTGCGATACAGTGAAGTCTACTATACATGCTTCTTGCATGTAACATCGGTTCAATTATTTTATCTCATCTGAATAGCTCTTTCTAAATTAGCTCAAGGACTAAATCGGGCTAACAACGACCAATATGTGACAGGGCCTGTTTTTGATACGTCTGTAATATCGATCAGTTCTCAACAAGCGTATAGCTCGTGAATGCGATTCGGAAGTGCAACCTTAGAATCTAGAAACACTGAACGAGGCTTAATAAAAGAATAGACTCGCAGTATCGCTTCAAGTAGGTAACTAATTGGAGCAACACGATCGCAGCTACACTATAAACAAATCGACGAACATTAACCACACGAGTCTTTAGTGCGATACTCGTAATAGTGAAATATTTTAATTATGAAAAAAGAGACAGCCCATTTTGCCAACAAGAAGCCATAAAAGTGCACTTAACTTATATTAGGCAGTTAAACGTATCGTAAAATGGAAATAGCACCCGCGGGCAAATAAGCAAAAACTTTTATGGCAAGATTCGGGAAAGTTTGGCCAGTGAAACGAAAGGCCAAACGCAAACTGAAATTATATACTAACTGCTCTACAAATGGCACTGTTCGAAATATGTCGCTTGCCACAAACTTCGATGTCACTTAACCATGTTGCAAACAATTTTAGTTTTCCAAAAAACTCTGTATCAGAGTGTTAATACACTCATGGAAGCTGACTTCAGTTGCAAAAAATGTAAGTATCAGGAAATTAACAGATGAATGCTCAACTTGTATCAGTTGACATCGCTATCTTGCTTCGAAACATATTTCTGGTTACATCTTACTTGACTAGGGTGACCAGATCCACGCCCAGCAAAAAGAGGACACCTTCAAAAATCGCAAATGAAAAATTGAAGAACAAAAAACAAGAACCAAAATAACAAAATATATATATTTTTTTTAATTCATTTAAACAAACAAAAAAACATCAATTTTAACAAATTCAATAAAATATATAAAAACAAATAAGCTATAAAAATAAATTATGTCAATTTTAACTATAAATATAAAATAAAAATAAAAAATTGGCTCTGAGTTAATTATTGACTTTGATTATATTTGTCGTTTGACCGTATTTTTTTTTTTTAAATATCTGTTTTCATTTACGTTTTGGCAATTTGTTTCTTTATTTACTTCTTTTCACTTAAAAAAAAAAACAAAAACACGATACCTAAACAAAACAAAACAAAACGATATATTTACTTTAAACAAAATTGAGCTGTCAAATGAATGGGTGTGTTCAAACAAAAGATGGTGTTGTGTTCAGAAATGAATGAGTTCGCGTACAAATATTAGTCCATTCAAAAAGTCCATAGGATGACACATAGATGGCATTTTATTTAGTACTAGCCTTCAAACGATAACTGTATAAATTTGACAGCAATCCGAATATTGTTTCGTGAGTTATAGCATTTTGTGTGAAGCAACTTTTGTTATTGAAAAAAAAATGGAAAAAAGTGAATTTCGAGTTTTGATAAAGCATTGCTTTTTGATGAAAAAAAAATTCAGTGGAAACCAAACAATGGCTTGATAAACATTATCCAGATTCTGCTCCATCGAGACAAATGGTAGAGAAGTGGATTGCTGAATTTAAACGTGGTCGTACCAATACAAATGATGCAGAGCGCAGTGGACGCCCAAATGAGGCTCTTATTCCAGAAAACTTCAAAAAAATCCACAAATTGGTTATGAACGATCGCAAATTGAAGGTGCACGAGCTAGCTGGCATTGTAGAGATATCAGATGGTAGTGTTTTTACCATTTTACACGAACATTTGGGTATGCGAAAGCTCTGTGGGTGCCGCGTTAGCTCACAGTCGACCAAAAACAACAACGAATTGATGCTTCAGAGGAGTGTTTGGCGCTGTTAAACCTCAATAAAATCAAATTCTATCGTCGATAAGTGACAATGGATGAAACATCTCTTCACTATTACACACCAGAATGTTTGCTGGAAAGAAATTTAAGTCCAATGATGAAGTAATTGCTGAAACTGAAGCCTATTTTGACGAGAAAGAGAAATCGTAATATAAAAGTGGCATCGAAAGGTTAGAAAATCGCTATACTCGTTGTATCGCCCTCGAAGGCAACTATGTTGAATAATAAAATCTAGGTTTGTCAAAATTTTGTTTTTTTCTTACTTATCCTACGGACTTATTGAATGACCTGTTTACATTTTAGGTCTTGTTCGCACCAGAAAGATGGAAACAAATTTCTGAATTAGTTTTGAAAAAATGTTTTGTTCTAGTTTTGTGGTGTCGAAAAATTCCGTAAACTGAGAAATCCTAAAAACACGAAAAATTGCATATTTTTTCAAAAAGATACCTCTTAAAAGAGGGCGCCTGGTCAGCCTATACATGACCGACGTATAGATAGAGCCTTAAGTCGCCAATAGATGTAAGATATTTGGAAATTGCCTTAATTTTTGTCGAAATCTATCATTTCTTGTTCTCTTTTATTTTCCACGTACTTATATATGCTTTAAAGAGAATTTCGAACGTCTTGTAATGGTCGCCGTTCACTTATAGTGCCCGACTCATCAACCAATTTTGTTCAACAGTTCGTTAAACTCTTTCGTAAACAACTACATTTTTAAAAACAGAAAAATGCAAGAAGTTCAGCGACGGATTGGCGCAATGAACAATCGTGCTCAACGAGCAACACGAGGTCGTGCACTTTGCACTACACTTGTTGAGCAACGATCTTGAACGGGATCAAACACATTGGTTGCATAGAATTGAATACATCGTACACTAGTGTAGAGTTCGAAATTAATGCGTTGGGCACAAAGTGGACGAGAGCTATTACTCTCTTTTCACACTACACATTCGGCTTCGACTGGACGGCAAAAACCGAATGGCGACATTTTGATCGTATTTCGAAATGGCGGCACGTTCACACTATACGGTTTATGCAAGTTTTCTTCCGTCAGAAGAAAAATTGCGCCCGCAAAAGCCGAATAATTTGAAAAGGTGAAAAGGTAGTCAATACAAATTTTCATGCAGCAAATACAGGGTGTCCGCCGGGAAGGTATACTACTTTGTTTGTTTATAATTTTTGATTAAATGAAAGAGAATGGATCTTATATTGATAAATGTTTTATTTAATGTCGTCAATTATGTATGGAATACAATATCAGGTAAATGTCCGCCTCTGTTAGTCTCACAAATGCGAGCCCTTTTGAGCACATTTTTCATTACATTCTCACACATTTCACGCGGTATTTCATTAATTTCATCACGAATATTTTGTTTGAGTTGCTCAAGCGTTTCTGGTTTGTTTGCATAAACCTTGCTTGCAGATATCCCCACAAAAAGAAGTCCGGAGCAGTCAAATCAGGCGACCGTGGAGGCCAATCAACATCACCATTTCTTGAAATAACTTGTTGTGAAAAGAGGTCTCGCAGTAATTCCATTGTAATCCTGGCTGTATGCGATGTGGGACCGTTTTGTTGATACCACATGTTAATCAAGCCCAAAGCATGAAGTTGTGGCGTTGAAAAGTTTTCAATCATATCACGATATCGCTCCCCATTCACAGTTACCGTTACGCCGTTTTCCAAAGGTCCAATGATTCCTCCTGACCAAATTGCACACCAGACTGTAACTTTTAATGGATGCAAAGGTGACTGATGAATAATTCGAGGGTTTTCCATTGCCCAGGAATTCGACATATCCATTCAAATGAAATAACTTTGTCATCGTCACAGTAATCGCTGATTGATTTTGATAAAATGTTTTAAAGATTAAAACTACTTCACGACTGCGAAATATGAACTGTCAAGACTAATGTTTACCAAAATGGCGGCAAAACAAAGTAGTATACCTTCCCGGCGGACACCCTGTACAAGGCAGGGCTTACGTAAACGTCATAGCAAACACCCACAATATCAATTTCTTTTGAAAACTATTCCTGGTTGCCCTCTTTTTATATAACAGGCAGATGGTGGTAGATGGATACATTTGCACTACCTTACATTTGCAAAGCCACTCCCTTGTTTTAGGACTTAAGGGTATAGCCCCAAGGAACATCCCCTCAAGCAAACTATATTTTGAAATAATTTAAATTCACTGCAACTAAAGCCATTAGTGAGATTTGTGTACAAAAGCCGAATGACTCATAATTTTATGTCATTTGGTTTGCGTGTGTCCATTAAAAACAAATTGCAACCGAACGTTTGCGGAAATGAATTTCGCATTTTGTGGAGAATATACGGATGCAAATACCCAGTGAACGTACGCCTACTATTGTATGCCATGCACTACTGCTAAATTTGAGTTCGACTCGAAGTGCATAATGCATGTGTGCTTAAATAAATTCTCATTTTATTTTCCCACCCCCATATGTCCCATGTCATATAGTGCAGCTCCCGACAGCATGTGGCACGTTCGTTTGCACATGTGTCTATGCACTTAAGTGCATGTAAACCAAATATGCAGCCGGCACTGGATTCGAATAAAATTTCCCCAACGATATCTGTTCGGGGGGATGCTAGTGTGCAATTATATGCGAGTAGATCGGGAGCCAGGGGAAAACGAGCGCAGATATGAGTAGTCATGCAATGAATTGACACAGAATTACAATTATTGTTCCCATTGTGTGTTCCATATTTTGTTTTCTTCGAAATTGGTATTTTCAGGGGCATTTTTCGCCACTTAAAAGCGTGGAATTGTGAATAATTTGTATGCGTCGTAAGGGTGAGTTGTTGTGTTAATCAATCGAGTTTTGGAGTGGTAGTTGGCAAATCCTATTTAATGGAAGATCAGTCTGCCAGCTTGTTATAGGCTTAATAAATTTTCCGGGATGAACCGTGGCGAATAATTGTAAAAATCATTTAAGGCCCTTGCAGGTAAGTTTCTTTCCAATACTCCGGTCAATCATTTACTTTGGCTTCCATCACGCCTAACCTCAGTCTGTCATAAATACCGCTCCCCCCACGTGCCAGATAAATGCATAATGCACACTTCGCCTCTCCAACGAACAGTGATTATCGTTGATGTAGAACATGTCTCCCAACCAACACTTTTAATAAATCAACTCTCATCGAAAAATGGCTGCCGTGGCTTTTATTCCAAAATGTGTCTCCCTTCTTATCTCTATCTCGAATAAATAAGTGAAACATAACCATAATACCACTCCCCCCGGTGTAATGCGTTCTCGTGTAAACAACACGTAGACCATCCCGAAAAACCCCAAACAATTACCTAGAGAAAATCGCATAAAATTTAATGGCGCAAATATTGCAGATAAATTCCAACGAAAGCGGGACCGAAAACAAACTTTGTAATACAAAAGAAACGAAAACAGTTTCCTTCAAGCGAAGGCAGCAAGTGCGGTTGGAATGTCCTTCCTAAAGCAACAGTACCGCCGATGGACTTGCGCCCGGAAATGAAATTAAATTACTTTTGCACATACACACAACAAAAAAATAAGAAATCAACTCCACGACAACTATAAGAAAACTGAGTACAGAATCAGTCACCTTTTGTCCAACTGACAACAATAGCCAACATCGGATCGAAGTGGGGGCCAGGCTGTAGGTCAATTCCACAAGGGTTGGCAAAATCCGAACGCAAACAAAAAAAATCGACATTAAGCTCCACCCTCAGGGGGCTACCTCCTCCGCCGCTACGATTTGTCAAATTGGATTAGCATTCGAGCAGAAGTGATTGTTGGTTTTCACTTCCACTCACTCTCTCCCTCTGTGCACTTGTCAATTTTCCACCTCGAATGGGCTCGAGAACGAAGCGCGTTTCAGGAGTCTGGACGGGTGTTCGGTGCACGGAAAAGTGAAACGATTAAATTCTGACATCTGGCTAGTTCGCGGATTATGATGATAATTGAGCACTTGGTCTTGTCTCTCTATTCCACTCGGTCTACCGTCTCCTATTCTGCAAGTCAAATTGGGGTTGAAAAAAGTTCCCGCACATAAATATCCTCGGGGCAGATTGAAAATCCCAATTAGGTTACGACGAAGGAAATGTAGACATCTTGATTTGAAAAGCGCTTTGACGTTAATCTAATTTTGAAGGCGAAGAGATCGAAAGAGGGAGAAGAAGTAGAGAAGTGCGGGGAAGGGTACCAAGATTCATGGCGAATATGTTCGAATCGCACATGAATACTTACTTTTTATGAGTTTCGAACGTGACTCTGAGGAAAGGAATATAGGTTTCAACGGGATAATGGTTAATAACTTGAATTTTATGAGCGTCGCTTTTATATGGTCGACTGCAACGGAAATGGAGTCTTAAATTTAGCAAGAGAGTAGGTATACATGACGTTTTTCAGCTGCTACATTACAGCGTGTTTTGAGAAAAATGTGAAAATTTTGCTTTACCAATTTCGATGAATCTTTTAAGAACTCTAAACTTTTTAAAGAGCCTATAGAAAATGTTTGTAAATAGCTTTTTTTCTTGTGGGTACTGGCACTGCAATTGGCGTGCGTAAATGAGTTATTTCTCAAACAGTTGCATCAGTATCTTTCGTTGGTAGTCCGTCACTCTTGAGACGATGAATCACAGTAGGCTCTTCGTTCAGCGAGCCTTATATCAGCGTTCTTATATTAAAAGGATAAATATAAGAATGTCGCTCGTGCAGCACAGCTTATTTTTGTTACCAAAACTTGTGACAAGCAGACTGTTTTAGTGATGCAATGATTTATTTTGCTCTCCTAAATGCGGAAATTTTAATAGAAAATTACGTCATTTGTAGTTTATTTTTCAGCCAATTGTCTCTCGTGTTACATATACAGTCACGGGACTTAAAAATGTTGCAGATATACCACAATGTGCAGAAATTTTGCAGTCTTTCATTCAAAGACCTAAACCGTGTAAGCAGCCCAAGCTGGATTAATCCATCTAGCAAGCATCTCTTTTATCAACTAAATTCGTCCTTTTGATAAATCTTTTCTGTACACGTTTGGTTATTAACTTCAGATGACTTAGATTCGGTGGCGTTAGATCGAGAGTCGCGAATGAGGCATCCTATACTCGCGACTCCTGTGATGGATAGACAGGTAGTTAGAAAACGTTTATGATGATGATCCAAGAACGATAAACAACCGGAAAAGGCAATATGAAAGCGAAAACGTTGCCTAGTTCAAGGCTGCATATTCAAAATAAATCTTTCACATCTACACTCATATAATAGAAATTAAACATAACATTTGGTCTTAAAGAGTCATAGAAGTTTAAGTCACTAACAACAGCAGGCAATAAACGTATTTAGAACCGAAGCGGTTGGTTAGAGCTCGTCGGCTATGATATTTCGATTTCTAAGAACCACTAAAACAACAATATTTACACTGGCAAATTGCTGCAGGATACCCAAGACCCAGAAAAATATTTAACAGCAGCCATCCAAAAATCTCCAGCACATGACAAGCGAGATCGAAGTTTAAAGTTAAATCCAAGGAACGGGAAAGACCTCTATCTTTGCCTGCTTTTAGAATTTAGAAGAATTTAGTTTACCGAGCTTAGTGTCGGACGCTTTTTTGAGCAACATCAATAAGCTGTTTCCAAAAATTCAGATTGTGAAAAAGAAAATACAAACATTGTTGCCTATTTGTAGGATTGTCTTAAAAAAAAACCATAGTGAAGCCGGCAAGCAGTGAAATCCTTGTTAAACTTGCAGTTTTTGTGGTTAAAAAAAAAAGTTCAAGGACAACGTTCTTAAATAGAGAATTTGATCTTTTGAGCATATAAAAAGGATCCGATAAGTTTCACGAGTCCGTTATAAAGTGGACTGGTTTAATACATCCTTTTTTCTTCTTAATTTTTAAACCCTTTTGGAAAGTAGTCACGTAGTAGCAAGAGGAGAATAGTTATTTGGACCATGATGCACAGAATCAAAAATACCAGTAAACTTATAAATTGCTGCCTAGTTTTAGGAGTAGCAAATAAGTAAACGCTTCTTACAAAACTATTCAACTAGTCATTCGTCAAGCATATAAATTGCAACTGATATAGCACAGAAATCTAGTCCCATCTCTGTAATGAAATTTGCATTGACCGTAATCAGTCCAGAGGCCGAATCACTGCACCCATGAGCAGGCAACCATTCACGGAGTTGAGTCAATGGTTGCCTGCTGAGGATCGCCCGTTCATAATGCGATTCGATGCTAGGTTTTCTTTCTGTACTTCTTTGTTCCTTGGTATCTTTCTGGTCTTTAACCGATCTCAAGTCTCAAATGCAGTTTGTACTCATTTCAATCGGCATCGAACCTTATACCTCGATGCATGGCCGACGGCGCCCAATAGATATTCTCCCTTTCAAACTACGATTTGTATGGATTGCGCGGTAGATCGGCTATATTAATTGGTAGACTTTAACCTAACTATATGTAACACAAAAGCCACAAAGATTTTGGTGGTAACAATTTCGCACCATAAATTGGATAATCCTTACTTGACTTCTGATACTGGAAGTTCATCCGCTGCCATGATTGGCCTTAAAAATGTTGACCACGACAGGTTTTTATTTTATTTTAAAATATACAACATCAACTATGTGTTCGTCTGCTCCCCGCATCCGTGCAATGAGTGGCGGCTGTCTCACCAATCAATATTCATATTAAATTCACATTTTTTTCCACCAGTTACCTGCCTTAATACACTTTGCCAACCGTTTGTATAAATGCATGCCACTGCATATGGTCGCAGTTAATTGGAATTTTACATCCGCTACTCTGCACTCAGAAACTGAACGTGTGCCCTTTAGTAATTCCAAGCAAACAACTCATGCCATTTATCAGATTAAATCGCTCCACACAAATCCATATATGAGAATGTTAATCCGGGATCCTGCCCGCGCGCAACATAAAAACATCGTTCTACCAACTCTTGCGGTGGAATTTTCAATTTCGAAAATATTCCTGCCAACAAACAGTCTGCACTCCTGCTACCTACCACGAGGCATTGATGTCACTCATTTGCACATACTTCGTAAAAACCCAGAGTACGAAAATATTCCGCCTGAAAAACTCATCAAATTCCATTACACAAAACCCCTTTTGTATCCTCTGATGGTATGGAGCCAGCCTTTTGGCACACGAGTAGATATTGTTTCTGCAGAACGGCTCGGCCGCCACTTCACCATCATCATCGTCATCATCATCTGTAGGATGGCCAGTTGGCTGACCGAAATGTGTACATACAAAACAACTTATGGCCCTTATATCTCTGTAATCTATTCTCCATTTGTTTCGAGCCCCCCTGGCTCACACGAGTTCGGTTACTATGCCATTATCATGCAATTTCTGCATGAGCCGGTGAGGGGGTCGAAAACTATGGTATAGTCAATGTTCTATTGTGCGGATACGGACATCACCGGGTTTGAGCTGTTTCTCCAAAACACCCCTGGTGTATGTAAGGGGGAGTACCTGAAAGGCTCTACCAAAAACCGAAACCCCCTTCTCTGCAGATGATGAGTGTGTGTGAGGGAGCCTGCGGAGGAGCTCCTTGAACGATGACAGAGTGACAATAGTTTCCGAAAATGGCCAACAATGTTGAGTTGTTTGTTAGCCGCTTTTGGTGAGTTATGAACCGCACACACTTGAAGTATTATCTGCAGGATGACGCCTCAAGGACACAGACATGTGTCACTTGTTTTGACGGTATAACGAATTTCTGACAGCCAGGATAGTGGCGGTCGTTTAATTTTAGAGACCCATTTGATCGGGGTTTCGAGTCGTTGTATACAATTCTCGTTGTGATGTCCTTTTTCCCATTGAAAATGATTTGGCAATAATCATCCGACAATTCTATTATCTTCTGTCTGTCAAGAGGGATTTTGTTCTTCCTGATTTAAATTATATGTTCGACGAAGGTCAACAGCGAGCGAAGGTTTTTTGTGTCAATTGTTTGACTTTGATTGAGGTTGAGGCGGCTTTTATAAAATAACTTTCTATCGTATTACATGTACACGAATGGACGTGGTCATCATCATTGTTTCTGGCTCGGATTCAATAGACGGACACTACAAGTTAGTATATGTGCCCTTGCAATTGTGAGCTCCAGCTAAGACGAGGTCTGTCTCTACAGAACTTGGGACGGGGCATTAGTGTCCTTTCGCGTCTTCTTAGTGTTGCATGACAAAAGTCCTACCACTCAATTCCCTCTTTAGGCTACAGAAACAGCTATTACGCACCTCTTCGAAGTAAACAAAGCTGAAGTAGACGAAGCTGGCTATTATGAAGTTCTGTTCGATTCGTCGATGTTGGGAGTGCCTTATTATTGACAAATAAACCCATTTTTGTGTTATTTCTCTGAATATTTGCAAATGCGAAATTGACAGCTCGAAAATGAGGTGTCAATGTCGTCGTCACATTTTTGTGTTTAAAAATTGGCTTCTACTGCCAAATTTCGCACAACTTTCTCAAGAATGACGTTGAAAACTTCACAGGACAGCGCATCGCTTCCTCCAAGTAAGTTTTTCACAGCAAAAAGTCTCGGTGAGATTTTTTTAGGCTTGCATAGATCAACTACACTTGCTGTTCTCCATCGTAATTCTTCATAACCTGCCGAGCTTAGCAGGAATGGCCATTGCTCTACTTAGTTCGTCTCTAAAAATGTTTTCGTTTTTTTTCTTCTTTTTTTTCCTGTTGGGGGGAGGAGAAATGCTTTGTGCACCGTAGGGAGGTCTTTTTGGCGTTGACCATCCCCGTGTGTCCGACTCCCATTTGTACAATGCGTTGTACAAGGTTTACGGACTAAAACTCCTCCTTCCCTTCGGTTTCTGACCCGCCCCCCTGGGACCGCTGTTCGCATTACTTCAGGGGGGCTGTGATCATACGCCCTTTCGGGCTCACTCTGTTTCTTGGGATTACTCTTCTTCTCTTTTCTTTCTTCTGAGAATGCGTTGGACGTAGGCGCAGATCTTGTTCCAGTTCTGCTCGCTGGCCAGCATCTTTTCGGTAATGTTGTCTGGAGTGATGATACCGATATTCGTCTCCAGTTCTCTTCTTTTGGATTCCCACCTGCTGCAAGCGAAGAAGGTATGATGCGCGTCGTCTTCCTGGGAGTCCCCGTACTGGCAGGCTGGACTGTTTGTTTTCCCGATCTTGTGGAGAAAGGCGTTGAAGTATCCGTGTCCGGTGAGTAACTGTGTGACGTAATAGTTAACTTCACCGTGTTTCCGGTCATTCCACTCAGCCACGTTCCTGATAAGCCTCGCTGTCCATCGTCCTCTGCTTTCCGAGCTCCAGCGTTCTTGCCACTTCTGTTTCGTGAGCTCTCTGGCCTCTTCCGTAGCCCTTTCTACTCCAGCTTCCGTCTTTTTGTCGTAGACGTACTTCTTTTCTGCCGCTAAGAGGTCTATTGGGGTCACCCCTGCGACAACAAGAACGGCTGGCTCCGATACGGTTCGGTATGCGCTTGCAACACGTAGAGCTCCGCGTCTCTGCACAGCTGCCATCTGCTTTCTGTACTTTTCCTTTCGAAGTGCATCTGCCCAGATCTCACATCCGTAAAGCAGAATGGCGTGCGTTATCGACATCAGGAGCCTTCGTTTGCTGGCCGTTGGGCCACCTACATTCGCCATCAGCCTGCTCAGGCTCTACGTGGCCATATCATCTGTCAGCTGTCAAATTGACTGTCACTAAAGACAGTGTTGCCAATTTAAAAACCAGCTGCATTTTTTATAGACCCCACTGTAGAGTCTGCTTAACTTTACGCACCCTCTAAAATCCCTTACGCAGGAAAATGTGATTTATAAAGATTTTTCGAACTTAAACAACGTTACTTTAGGGCTGCGAAAATTTAGCTGCGAAGAGCTTACGTAAATATATTTATTTCCAGCAAATGCCATTTCGTCGTGGTAGAATTGTAAACAAGACCAGAAAGTGAAAATAATTTTTGTTTGCGCATTTATTTTGTTTTGTAAATTTGCGCAAAACGAATAACGTTTGCAAATGCAATTATAAAATATAAATTTTAAATAATAAATAAAAAAATATCCAATAATTAATCGTTTGTGATATTATTTCTTCCGGTTCAGTTTTGTTACTTGTAGGGAATGTTTAAGGATGTATTTGAATATGTCTACCTATGGCCAGGAATAAATTTTGGTGGAATTGAACGAGGAATAAAACATAGATATGATTGCAGGTTGATGTCTCAGCAGTCGCTCCGAAGAAATTTCGAAATTGTGCCAGATAACTTGTCTTTTGGAAAAAACAGCTGATGTTGGTTTCACTGCAAAAAGAAGTAATAGATTTCAGTGTTTTCTGTACTATTTTATCGAAAGTCTTTCCTTTTTAGATACAAACCTCGTTTAATAAAGTAACGGCGGAAATATGTTTATAAATAACAATTTCACGAAAGCCACGTAGAGGCTGCGTAGTTTTCTACGCGATGTTTAACTAAACTAGATCGTAGATTCAAGGGAATTTAAGAAATACGGATGTAGACCTTTAAGAACACTCTTCATATTGCAGTCCTTACTTGATTTTCATTTGGTGGACTGAATTCTTGGCTTTCATAGTCCTATTTAGGTGGGCCGTCCTATCTAGCAGCGGAATTTTTGTCATCTTCGCCGTCTGCAGAACACCGAATGTATTTAGTTATAAAACTAAATTTGCCTGCTTATGGCTATAGGTCGTTGGTATATTTTTTTATATATATATATTTTTTAAAAGCATAGGATACATCTATCTATTTCCATGATCGCCCGTTCATTATGCTCACAACCAGCTTTCGTCTTTTGTGCAGCTTTGTAGATATTATTTTTATCTACTCCATTTTCTCTGTCGAAATTTCTTCCGGAGACTTTCTTGACGTCTTGACTAGCATTAACTAGTACCTACCAAGGGCACTATACCATTTGTGCAAATACAAATAAACACCCAAACAGATGTCATTATATAATACACACGAACACATATATTTTCCTATGTGATTATTGATCAAGATAGTTCAATTGACGTGCATCCATTGCCAGTGTGTCCACTCAAAAACAAATAAAAGTAACTTCGCTGTCGCTATATATACACTCACATTGAACACGGTATCTGTTCCAATTTATTAGAATGTCATATCTATTTTTACAGCTATAATCAGGAGACTTAAGCCATTTTAATCATCATTAACGCTTCAAGTACGGCAATAGCAGCTATCGCTTGTTTTATCGCAAAAATCCGTAGGCACTTACGTCTGCGATTATTGAAAATATGATTCATTAAGATAGTGTAATTCCACCTGCAAATTGCGGTCCCTCTCTCTCGAGGCAGCTATTAATGTCACAACGCCACACACAAAACATGACACAATTCCCCAGTTATATGCAATAGCTCTTGGTTAATGCAAAAGTAATGTTCTTCTGTGGTGGGTCTCCAATTTCGTTTAACCCAAGACAATGTTACACCGGAAAGGTTTGAAATGCCAACGTACATAGACTGCCATGAGGCGAACTCATATGAGTGTTCTTTCTAATAAAAAATACGTTCTCGAGCTATTTATTTTGCTCATCAAAGAAAGCCATGTTCGAGAGAGAGAGCAAGTGGAGTTTGTTAGTGAGCCTCGGCAGAAATCACCTTTCTGGTTATTACATTAATTTTCCGTGTCCTATAAAAGGAATTTATATTCGTTTTTTAAAGGTGGGCTCAGTTAGGGAAAATTCTAAACATTCAGGGAATTATTAATTTATTTTCAATTAACTGCGTAGAGCACGATGAATAACATATTTACATAGATGTGAAGGGAGCAATGTTTGATTGCTGTTATGGTGGACTGGATACTTTCGGGGAGAAGCTTGCATTTCACATGTGGAAATCTACGAAGTGGCAATTTACTGTCAATTGAGATTTGACTGAATCAAAATAAACAATAAAGCAAATGGGCAAACTTTTGTAAAACTTGGGCTTGGTGGTTTTGTTGTGCACTACTGTACAAATGGTTTCCCATTTAACCCCCACAAGGACATCAAATACATCTTAGGTCTTTTTCCAAGTGTACCGCCTCTTGCCAACGTCTGACAAAATTCTCCGATTGTTCGCCTTTCCAAAGGTGCCCTTATGGATATATAGACCCAGCTGTTAATTTATGTTAATGTTTTCCTTTAACCCCTTTAAACTTGGAATTATTTGGTCAACAGTAGATATCTTAAAACATAGGACTTAAGGATTCTGCAAGCTGTTAGAAGTTATTCGTTGGAACCTTTAAAAATGGACAACACATATCCACCAGTATCTGCGCATAAAGAACGACAGTTACATTTAACAACTGCCAGCTAAATTTACTACTTTCTGTGAAAAAAAAGAAGGAGAAGAAAAGTGACCGAATATTGAAGGGGTCTAGCTGTCAACATGTTTTTAACGACCCCTACAATTCTGATTTTGACAGATCAATTTGACCAAGTTGCCAGAGGCGTAATGAAAATTTACAAAAACGAAAGGTGACAGATGACAATTCATTATCTGACATTTTGATAGCCAACTGGTTTGATTTGATAATAATAATGCACCCCTTGATATGGAAACTAGTATTAAAAGCTGCTTTCGCAACGCCAAACATTTAAGCCATTTCAAAAATTTGTCAGCTGCACAATTGCATGTCTTTTTCAAGTGCAAACTAATGGAATACCACATTGGAGAGATAATTAAATGACAGATTTGGACATAGAAAATAGAGGCAGTGGCAAGAGGATTACGAGTTTGGGGTCACAGAATACTTTGCATCTGCTTTGACATAAGCAGTGTTGCCATTGTACCTGCACTACTAAAATCATTTAAAAAATACTCTAAAAGATCACATCTTCACAATGTAAAATATTTTTACCTTTTTTCATTTGTTGAAGCTACAACAAAGAACATGTGCTTTCAACACCATATAGCTCATAGATACTGTGCCATACTTTCAGTCTCCTTAAGATATTGTCGTCTCATTCTGAAAGAAACATCATCTCAAGACAAAAAGAAAGCCAATGGATTTATTTGTAATGACATGATTGCAAAGCTTCCAAATCCCAACATAAAAATGAAAGGAATTCGGGTTTTCTATGTTTTTTTCAAAACCTATTGGGACACAGAAAGTCCTCTTTTGAATGCTTTTCGTTTTTGTAATATTTTGTTAAATTAATTCAGATTTTTAATAAATATTTTTTAAGTTTTCATTGCAAAATAAATTAATTTTGGCAAATATTGCCTAATGCGTCACTTTTTATCATTTTAGTCAGACTTTGTCCCCCAAAAAAACAAACAAGGGATTTGATTTTGCTTTAATTTTATAATTTATATAATTTTTCTTGAAATCACGATCGACTTGGTGATGAAATTCTTTTAGGTGGAAATAACGGTAAGGCCCAACACATTCTTTAACTAGAATTTTTTTCAAAAACGTATGTTACTTACTTATTTATTTTCGTAGAATTATTAGGGGTGCTCCTAGAAATTCCATTTGCTCTTGTTTACACGGATTTCGTCCTAGTTCCATGTAAACATACTCTACGCAGCCCCACCCTCAGCGCAACACTTTTTCATGAACTCATTATCCCTTTTCTCGACTGTATATTGACTCATACCCTACAGACTACTATAGTGGGTAGTACTTCAACAATTACGAAGGAAAATCGATTTTATCCTCTCGAGAGGAGGAAAGTGGTAGTTTCTCTCCAAATACAACACAAACACTCAGATGTCACAAGCTGAGATAAGTAAATTGCCAATAATGTAATTCAACTGAACGTGGCAATTGTCCTTCTCCATCCAGGCAAGTCTTCTTGACCTGATGGGAAAATAAAATAAGAGTGTGTCACCACCATAATGCCTCGGTAAGCACATTCATTCCCCCACACGTGTCTTGAATTATGTTTTCGTCTTCTTTTTGCAAAGTCATCTACCAAGCTCTATTCGTCTATGTTCAAGTTCATATCGTTATAATCCAGGGTCGTGCATAATGAGCTTAATTTGGAAGACGTCTTCTCCAGACTTCCATATGGAGAACAACTTTTCTGTTTGTGCGGTGTACAAAAGTGCATTTGACTGCTAACACGCCGATTGCGTGTGCCATGCCATTAATACGAGAGGGGGTTTCTATTTCCGTCGCGGTTTCCATTTCAAACCAGGCCATCGCGAACCGCACGCCGGTGCCACACAGTACATTTCTCTTTCTGATCTAATAAGTTTTAATGAAAGTCGGTAACTTCATCGAATAAGTGCTGTTGCATGTTATTTACAGAATTAGACGTTTCACCAGACGATGGGTAGGAACCAAAGTACGTCCATAAATCAGACAAAAATGGAAAATCAAATACGACTCTCACGTTTGTCAAAGAGATGAAATCACTCAATCCAGTGATGGAAATATACATTATACACGTTATACGACAATCACAAAGAAGAAAAGAAAATTTATTGATTAATCAATCAGGAGGCAAACAAAAAAATAGGAAACAACAGGAAAACCCACGAATCCCCTTCAGTTTCCAGCTTGGCACATATTTCAAATGCCACATTTAGTCATCCCCCACAGCGACATACAGTGCATATGACATAATAAGGACACGGAACGAATTTCCCCTTACTGCTACATAAAAAACCCAGACAAACACAGAGACAGCCAACCAACATGGATTGTGCATTCGCGAAGATAAAAAATTTATGAAAATTCTGGAAAACCGAACCGGCGCTACCCGTAATATTCAAACGAACTGTGCGGGGGGAGAAGGTGAACATGTTCTCTGGGTTGGATAGAGGATGAACGTTATCTAGGATAACAAGGAAGTTGACATAGTACACGGGGAGGTACTTGAAATCAAGCTATACATTGAAAGGAATCACAAAAGGCTGTGCTAGGAAGGTTGTTCTTTCTTTCGTGTGATATGTAATATGGAAATTGATGTAGTTCAGGGACAGTTTGAGTGAATCGAACCGTAGCAGTAAGGGATGTTGCACGGTATGGAAAATAGTCAAGTGAACCGAATCTATATGCAGGGATGCGCTGTCATGTGATTGAATGGACAACCATCGAAAGGAGCACAGGCAATGCTGCCTAGAGGACAAGGGCAAAACTTAATTTTTGATGGTTCTGAGCAGTCCAATATAGGTAGCAAATGAGAAGCAACTACAATCCGTGGAAAAGTCCGCATTGACTGTTGACAACGAATGGAGCATATAGAAGAGATTCGGAACGGCTTAATTGAGATGCAGTCGTATTTTGGGAGCGGGTTGAAATTCTGCTTTTCAAAATTCTGTCTTCTCATACAAAAATTCATTTATTTTTTAGGGAGCGTATCGGAATCCCGCTTTTCAAAAATCCCGAAAAAAAGTTTTAAATTTAAGGGAGCGTATCGGAATCCCGCTTTTAAAAAATCCCGAAAAAAAAGTTTCCCGTCTGCTTAAATACTGCTTTTTAAAATCCCGCTTGTTCAAAATCCCGATCTTTTAAAATCCCGCCAATCCCGTTTTTTACAAAACTTTGTTCCCTTTTGCAAAATATCATATAACATTACTTTATATATATTTTTTTTAAATTATTGAAGATTGATATTTATTACTTAAAAATGTATTTTGATATTATTTATTTCTTATTTTGTTACTTCCTCTAAAAATGATAAATGTTAAAATAAACTGCATTTCAAAAAAACACTCATTGCTTAATTTATTTTAATTTTCTTATCATCCTGCTTTTACAATCAAAACAAGTTGCAGCTACTTTTGATTGTAAAAGCGGGATAATAAGAGGCGGGATTTTAAAAAAGCGGGATTATAAAAAGTGGGATTTTAATAGCGCTATTTTAAGAATCGGTATTATAAAAAGCGGTATATCGAACCCAACCCTATTTTTTAATTCTGATTTACAAAATTCTGGGCACTCATTCCGTAATTTTTCAGACGATTATCGTCGAAACGATAGACCTCAAAAAGTAGCAAGCAAGTGCCAAAATTACGAGTTTGAGACTTTATGTTAATCCAATTCATTTTCCACAAATGTAATGAAAGCTGACGATAGTGAATCAAATTCGGCCAGAATATAACTTCTTATTGTCATCAAAGTTTCAAAAACGATATCGTCCCGACGATTATTGTTATACGGAATCTACCTCCTGGTTTTCAAATTTAAAGCAATAAAATAGAGATTATTCTGATTTTTTTTTTCAACTCACAAATACAAACAACACCAAAAAAATTGATACTGAAAAAAAACAATTTTAAATTTATAAAAAATTGAAATAAAATTTGGATTAAAGAAAAAAAAAATTGAATGAATATTGAAAAAAAAAAAAAATAATCAAAAATATTAAGAAAAGACGTGCTCAAATTTTAAAAAGAAACAAATTGAAAAAAAAAAATTCAAATTAAAAAAAGAAAATGCTCTCTCAATTTTACAAAATTCCGCTTTTGAACAGTTTCCAAACTTTTTTTTGTAAAGCAAAATTAAGAAAAGCATAATTTTTAAAACATAATTTTGAAAGCACAATTTAGTAAAAAGAATTTTGACCCATCCAGAATTTTGACGCCACGTACTTTGTGTATAGTGGCGGAATAGAAAAAACCTTAAGAAGTTAGTTTTGGTTTGAATTTTAAAGGGGGATGTGTTGAAGGGGGTGTAGCGAGATATTTTGTGCCTTTCTATCATCTATTGACATCGCGCAATCGAATATCCAGAAAAAAAGGCTTAGCCCTTTTTTGAAACCTACTCACGAATTCACGAAGATTGCCGCTAAGAAACCTGTCAGCAATCTTTCAAAAAGTTTTTTACCGACATCTTTAACCGTCGGCCTCAATTCAATATTTCTAAACGGAAAACAACAATAAATTGCCACTCAGCCGCACAATTACTATAATCTGCACAGTAGCTGCCATATCTCCATTTTGCCAGTCGACCCATAACTTGCAGATATTTACGATATAACCACATATAACACCAAACGCATGCCCTCGACACACACACTCGAACCGAATTGCTTGCGGTCCTGCGATGGTAATAAAGTGCAAACTGTTGTAAATGCATTATGGCGTCATGCTGGCCCATAAATGCCGGCATCTTAAATCAAAATTAATTTCATATTGATATCGTCCGGAAATCCCCATGGGCCAAGGCAAACTGCGGGTTAACGTAGAATTGATATTTCAATTTTCAACTTGCTATCGCTTGGGTGTGAAAAATGGTACCTTTATTTCTCCCTCGAGTCGTTGCCGATGTGCGCCAGGGATGTGAACTCTGATTGTGACAATTCTAATGTAATTACACTCAGGCTAGGATATGGATACAAGAGTCCGGCGTTGGCTGTGTCTGTATGTGCATGTGGAGGACAAATGATGACCAAACCGCAGCACCACACACCAAACACATCCTGTCCAATTGTCAGCTAAGCGAATATCCTGTGGGAGCTGCACAGTACTCTTCCGATTGAATTATTTTTAACCATTTTCCCTGCTTTTTTTGGGGATAAGCTTCTGTATACTATTTACACCGGTGCAGCAGCAGCAGTGGAGATCCCAAAATAATTTCTTCATCCCTTGCAGACCAAAATGTGTGACTATTGCCGATACTGGAGAGGATTGTTTGGTTTTCATCCTCTCAGGTGAATAGAACTGAAATTCGATAATATTGACCTTTCGGTCTTTACTTGCTCTAGGCGCACAGGAAATGCTAATTAAAGGTGATCAGCATCGGAGAGGGGTATATGTGCAGAGAGAGGTAGGACCATGGCCAGAAAATGTCTTAAAACTTTTGCAATTTATGACCGAAAATAAATCGATGGGAAAGTTTGTTTTTTCCATCCTGCAGCCCTTTCATGGTTAATACGAAATTTTTGTAACGTTCAAGGATAATGGATGCAGCAACGATGACTAAAGAGACAAAAAAAAGAGCAACCGGCGGAAATTACTATGCATATAGAGCCGCATGACATGAATTTTTATAGATACATTTGTTGGATATAGATAGTTGATGGCTGAAAATTTGCCACAGGGAAGTGCTATGAATCGATAAGTAGGTATTGTCTCCAGTTGGTACGTCTGAGGAGCGGAGAAGTTGAACCATATTTAAGGACAAGCACGATAGGAGAAGTTTATTGCCCACTGTAGGCGTTCTTTATGAAGGTGGGGTGAAAATCTTGTGCGATGTGGCCAGATTATGATGGCGGGAAGTAGTGGGATCAACTCAAAGTATAAATAATATGTAGTTTCTTAGTAGCTTTGTTAGACTCCTCTAGAAAACAATTATTTTCCTAAAAAGTAAAATCATTTCAAACTTTCACGTGCCAGCTTACCTAAAGTCTTTATCTGGAACTTGAATAAATTGATTACCCTTGAAGTGCAAGGAGCTTACTTAGTGAGTCTTTTATGGTAAAACAAAGTAAGCAGAAAGATTAAGTTTTATGCAAATCTGTAGATTTCCCCCTTTCTCTAACTTTTCTTCAAAATCGCAGCCGTTGATTAGGGGGTTTTTCTATTTAGATTTTTTTGAAATAAAATATTAACCAGCTGTGTACTCTTTATTTTATTATCTGTGCTTCGTCCCATCAAAAATTCTTTCCTCGTAGGGACTAACGGGCTCGAGTTTAACGCATTTGTATTTAGATAAAAAAAATCTAGGAGTGTGATTTGGGATCTTGTTATTATAATCAGGGCTTAGTAATAATATAAATAATCTAATTGACTCTTAGCTTTAACCTCCGGTAAAAAACATATGACACCCTCAAGTTTTCTCACTGCGTAAGCTTTCATGAAAAAAAAATGGGGCCGAGAAAGCTTTCTAATCCATGCCGTCGGAATCGGCATAAATTAGGAAGCTTAATTTTTGTCCGTAAAACTGAAGAAATTGTTGTAAGAAGCTTGGTTTAGGATCTTGGAAGAACCTATTGCGCCAGCTATTTATTTCTTAACTGCGATATTGTTCTGACAATAAAACAGAGAAACTTTCACTATATTGTTGCTAGAGTCTTTCATTTCAATTTTAAAGTCGTCTTTATTTGACAGAACTTCACTGACAAAGTTGTTCGTGCTTTCTTTCTGTTTCCTTGCTAGAGTTGTATTTTTCGAATTGGAATACCATTTGCAGCGAAGACTTGTTTTACAACTAACAGCTTATTTGTGCTCATTAAACCATAAGATGACCTACGTTTTCCATTTCACCATGAACTACTTGAGGTACTAGGCAACAATTTGTCTTCCAAATGGCCCTTATATGCCGAATACTAAAGGGTGATTTTTTAAGAGGTTTAGAACTTTTTTTAAAAAAAAAAACACAAAAAATTCGAAAAAATGAATGAAATATTTATTTGAATCGATAGTTTGAACCTTGCAATTTAATGTTTAAAGATAATTTCATGCAAATGTTGACCGCGGCTGCGTCTCAGGTAGCCCATCCGCTGAGTCCAATTTTGGCATACTCTTTCACACATATCGGCCTGTATCTCACGAATGAATGCATGGATGTTGGCTTCCAGTGCGTCAATCGAAGCGGGCTTGTCCCTATACACATTAGCCTTGGCATACCCCCACAAAAAATTATCTAATGGTGTCAAATCGCACGATCTAGGCGGCCAATTGACCGGCCCGAAACGTGAAATTAACTGTTCACCAAACTCGCCTCGCAATTGCGCCATTGTTTCGCGTGCTGTGTGGCATGTGGCACCGTCTTGTTGAAACCACATATCATGCAAGTCAAGAACTTCCATTTCGGGCAAAAAAAAGTTTGTTATCATCGCTCGGTAGCGTTCACCATTGACAGTAACGCTGCGATTCGCATCATCTTTGAAGAAATATGGCCCAATAATGCCGCCGGCCCATAAACCGCACCAAACAGTGGCTTTTTCGGGATGCATTGGTAGCTGTTGCAATGCTTCTGGCTGATCTTCACTCCAAATGCGGCAATTTTGCTTATTTACGTACCCATTCAACCAAAAATGAGCCTCATCGCTGAACACAATTTTTCGATAAAAAAGCGGATCCTCGGCCAGCTTTCCAAGAGCCCATTCACCAAAAATTCGGCGTTGTGGTAGGTCGGCTGGCTTTAGTTCTTGCACCAGCTGTATCTTAAAAGGCTTTACGCCCAAATCCTTCCGCAAAATTTTCCACGTAGTGCTGTAACAAAGGCCTAACTGCTGGGAACGGCGCCGAATCGACATTTCGCGGTCTTCTGTCACACTAGCTGATACGGCCGCAATATTTTCTTCACTACGCACAGTACGTAAACGTGTTGGTGGTTTAATGTCCAACAAAGTAAATTTGGTGCGAAATTTGGTCACAATCTTCCGAATAGACTGCTCAGAAGGTCGAGAATGCCGAACATAAAATGGAAGCAGCGCGCGATGAACATTTCGAACCGAGCACGAATTTTGATAGTAAAATTCAATAATTTGCAAGCGTTGTTCATTTGTAAGACGATCCATGGTTAAATTGCAAACCAAACTGAAGCTGTTTGACAGTGACACAAGGTACTAAACACACGTCAGCTGTCAAAACCAGTGTTGCCAAAACCAAACCAGCTAAAAAATCACCCTTTATATCTTTTTTTAAAAAAAAAGTTAATACCGTGGTCGTTAGCATTATTTGTACGTGCTTTACTTTGTTTTAATATTTTTTATAACGTTAAAACCAGTCCAGGGGAAAAATATTCGAGGTGACAGAGAGATGGGAATAACGACTTCGGAGCAATTTAACGACAGGAATGGAAAAAGAAAATTCTCAACAATCTTTGACCTTTCAACTTTCCGAAGGCGGAAAGAATAACTTTATACAGACCCCCAAACAGAATGATTTGTTGACCGCAAACTCACCACGTAGTGTCAATAGTTATTACTAGAGAACAATTATTTTACGTAGGTAACACAGGTCTAAAATTCTAGCTCCTTATACATAAATCCTGCGTTGAAGGTATCAACCAACTATACAGGAGTTACGTGCAATTTGTGTACCCACACTGTGGTCTTTAAGCGTTTTAACTTATGTACATTTGTTCTGTTCTTTATAGAAAACTAATAAAAATATCCGTAGATATACCGTTTCCATTAAAGCTGTATGTCAATTGCGTTAAAAAATTATTATCCCAATATTTTGACAGATTACTTTCCCTATTTTGGTATGTTTAAACTGTCAAACCACAATAATTATCGTGGTGAATAAACTGTCAAAAAATAATGATAAAAAACCAAAAAAACAACAACAAATAATCGCCAAATTTTCAGACACAGCAACGTCAATACACTTAGCCGATAAGAAAACACGTCTGCATGTGACTATTTGCCGCCTATGTTTGCTTATAAACAAATAACACAATCATGGGTGCCATGGCTGTACAAAAATAATGTTTTTTTCGTATCGTCTACACGCCTATACTCACTTTTTGACATTGACTCGATCACCTTCTCCTCTGTCAAGCGCTGTGTTGCAACCAGCCCATTTATTATTTTAGTCATGCATACGCATCATTCAATTATGAATGACGTGGTATTGTAAGAACACTTTTTACGGCAAAACGGTTTTGCTGGTTTGACTTTTTCGCATACCGTCCAGCGGCGTATCGTTATATATCGAAAGTTTATTCACCGCATTCGGTTGTTGTGATTTGTGAACTCTCTTAAGTCTACTACTCTTTCGTGGAGCTTTCGCTCTTCAATCGTAGCTCCCACCAAATCCAAATCCAAATTCCTAACCAAACAACAGCGAAACAGCTACGCACACATCAGTTACGCGATACATTCCCCTCATTGAAGTGATCGTGGCGTGTACCGTCTACCGTGAAGTTTACTCTACTTCTCAGAACAGCCAGTAAGTGAATCAAAAAAGAATTAAAATACTTTTCTCAACTTCCGTCTCAGTGGCTATACGTCTATACGTGTGCATTAGCAACAATTTATGAAAGACAAACAAAAATTCAATCGAAACCAACTCAGATTCTAGTGAAAGTTCGATAATATTCCATCTTGCAGCTGAGTTTGCCGCTCGTAAAGTGACACATTTCAGTTTACAGTCGTCGTTGGAGTTCTAAAGAAGTTTAAATATCAAATACGCGCCACGTTTTTGATAATATAAAACAAAAGCAATATATTTAACAAGATTAATTCCACTCTCAGTGACGTCACATAGAATGTGTTTCGAATGATCGCTATCATTCCTCGCTATCATCACGAGTGACATGAATCGATTTGCTAAGGTTCCCAAGCATTCCAGTTTCTTGAGTTATCGTTAGAGTGTACAATGGATTATGGCTCTGATGGTTGTTTTTATTGACCTGGTGACGTAGTGGAAATTTCAAATTTTGTTGACGTGAAAAAATTAATATATTTGTGGACCTTGTCTAAGATCAAAGAATATGTGGTCAGATGTAAGTTTGAGAATCTTTTTTTTTACTTCGCCTGGACTTGCTTGGAGTTTGTTTATCTTTTCTGTTCACTTTTTTTTTTCTTTGGCTTGTGTATACATCTAGATAATAATTGCTTTACTAACACGGTCGGGGCAGAAAGTGTTGCTTAGATTTATTAACAAGAAAAATAGCGAAAGTATGTTTTGTTTTCTTGACAATTAACAAGAAATCAGAAATCTGTATTTTCAATTGTGTGGTGCTTGTGAAATTTTGCATTCGTTTACAGTTTGGTTAATTGCAATGCAAAATGGTTAACAGCAAGTTACGCCAATTATGTGCTTTATTTGGAGCAACTCAATACTCGTATGTATGTATAGAAGCACCCTGGTGACTGAACGATATAAACTCGAATAAACCGGTCAAGGGCGATTTTATGCACATGTTCGAGTATGAAGGGTTGTGCGAGTTCATTACCTTTGTCATGTTAATGAACGTGTGCGTGCGTGTCTTTTGAGCTGATTTATTAGAATCATTCGGATAGTTGTGGACTTATTGTAAAATACATTTATTACACTTCTTCGTTCAAAATCTGCGTTTGGAATTAAACGCGAAGTTGTTCATTTTGAGTCTATATTCAGACTTCGTCAAGAGAAGACAGCTGAGGGTATTGAAGAATTAAGTTTTATCCGATGTGCCGGCATTTCTCTAAAAGATTTTCATGGTTTTGCCTCTGATTTGATCTACCCACGCTCATCCGGACTTTGGGAGTTGTTCGTCATCCTTCACTTCACTAAAAGTCTAATGTCAAATATCGAGTGCTTATTTAAGGTTTGTAGCAAAGATTTTGGCGAAAAGTTGGGACATGAAGCAAAAAAGTTTCTCCCATCCTCACATAATATGTGTTGTTGTTATGGTGGCCTGCCTTAGTTGAACAGAATTCAAAGAAGAGCTGAAATTAGAACCATTGAAGCCCTACGGTCAAGTCGAACTGTAGAGCTCAACGTGACTCCTCCAGTTGACCTACAGTACGATTGAAAAAATAATGGGCGCTGGTCCACAGGTTGGTCCTGTACTCCACTCCACTAACAACACAACAAAGTAAGCATCCAAAAAATGTTTCTATAAAATATCCATCCAGAACGAAAGTTAGGCCAGACGCTGTTGCGGTTTGAAATACCTATCTTCACAGATGGTTGAACAGAACTCGGCTAGGTTAGGTTGCTGTCAAGACAGAGTTCTACGTCCACTGAACAATTTATCCAAATCTGTCAGCCTTTCCAACTCATCCAATATCTTCCAAGGCAACGTATCATATTGATCATCCTCTTGGAATTCCTTGCCTTGAGTCTTTTGTTAAAAGTGTCACCATTTTGCGTTAAGACGGAACTTTAATATCAAAATAGTTTGCCATTAAAACTGCCCATTTCCAATCACTTTCGTCTTGAAATCGTGTAAGCTGCTACTATAACAATCTACATCCAAACGACAAATTCGTATATTCATCACTCTCGATTTACTCGTAGCTAGCAGAACTATGTGCAATTTCGTCGAGGAGGAACCACAGCTAGCCGAGACGACGAAGTGACTAGACATAGTTACTTGCTTTGCATATCTGATCTTTCGATCCGACGTTAGAATACTCAAAAAATAAATCATTTTGCACTTTACCTTACAGACAAGGTTGAGTAGTCTTCCCAAGAAGATTTGATAAAAACAGAGTTGAACACAATACCACAATTTAGCAAACGTCGCTAGACTAAAGGTCATAAGAACGGGTCGTGGGAAGTGCAACAGAAAACTAAAAGTGGCCGCAAGATACCTATTTCCGAATATAGACCCAGCTTCTCACAACCTTTTTGTTTTGTAAGTTGTAAAATGCTTAATTTATTGCCGAATCCCTAGAGCTAAATTGGATTGCTTGCACATTTCATTTCACTTGAAGGTGTTTACTGTCGCCTGGTTGTCAGACGTATGCAGACGCTGTACCAGTGGAAAACCCATACGATAAAGATGTGTGCTTAGTAGTTTAGCATACTAATTTCTGAGCCTCTGCGAGGTTGGGCTGGACTGGAATCCCTTTCTATATGCTCGTTTCCAAAAGGACAAATAATAAATCCGGGAAATAAAAGACAGAAAAACCAAAGACCAGAATTGTATAATTTCGGGGTAGGTGGCTTTAAAATTCAGTACAAAGTTTTTGAACATCATACCAAACATGGGATTGACCCCTTTTGGGCTACTTTCTTGACTTTGCCAAAAGGAACACCCTCTCTGTATCTCCGATTCGACAGATTTTCTTTTGTCGATATAAATGTTCTGTTGACTGATGTCGGCCCCACTGTTTATTTGTCTGATTTCAAAGTTTAAAATCTGCTCTCCGATTTCTGCAAAAACTTGTTTTGTTGATACTGGATGAAAATATGTTTGTCATCTACGTGTCCAATCTTTTTGACAGCTTTTAGAAAAACCTCCACATTGTTGCTGTCTTCAAAGATGGCTAACTTTAATATTGCAAACTTTTTGAATAATCTGCTCCAAGTCATGTGGAAGTCACCCTTTGAATACTGTGCACTCCACTGTCTTCTGTTATCAGGGTACATAAAACCGCACCTCACTCGTATTATCATATGATTTGAAATTCGTCTCATATTTTAAGTGGGTGTCTTTATCACGTAAATCTCAAAGCTCGTGGTCTAGATATATATACCTTTTGCACTATATCAGTGCACCTTCGTTTACTCGTGTGAATATTTGTTTCTTTCTTTATTGACCCACCACTCTACCTCAGAAGTAGGTAGAACGCTGTAGACATTTTCAATTGAAAAGCAACTGAACTCCAGTGGTGCTGTTTTTGGGTTAAGTATGCGTGCGAAGTAAAGTACAAACGGTTCCACTAGACATGTGTTTATATTCCACTGTAGAACTGTGGGGTACTCCATCTCCATATATTTATACATACTCATATATATGTACAGTATGTTTCTTTTCAGTTGATTTATTCGGAATTAATTTGAATTTGCCTTTAATCTGATTGGGGAACTGTTTTCTAAACACCAGTCGGCGAACAAGTTTTCAACTTGGTCTCAAAAAATTGTCTGTTGTTTTTTTTTATTTTATTTTTTAATAGAAAAAATGTAATTACACTGCGTTAAGCTGAAAAATCAAAACACATTTAATTAAGCGGAAAATAAACTATTAAAATTTTATTTGGGAAGCTAATTTTTTTTTTGCGTTTAATTATTCACTTAATTGTAATGAATGATTATTAGACATTCGTCTGCAGATAGGTTTTACAACTATTTTTTGTTTGTTATGAGCTTAGTTTATGATAAGTCGTTAACAATAGAAGATCGTTGTTGAATTGTAGACAAACAATATGCTGTTCTTATCTCAGTCTTAGTTAATAATTTGTTGACTCAAGACCATGTCGGAGTGTAATAACAGTGATTGTGTGACAATGGATGACAGTAAGGTAAATGGTTTTTAAAAATCGGTTGTGTCTTTTCATAATTGTGTCTGAAAAATACATTATTTCCGAAGATGCTTAGAACATTGCGCAGGACGAGTATTTATGAAACTTTTAAAGTAATTTTTAATTTGTTACTATAGTGCAAGTATATAATTACATAGTTTTATGGCTCAATCGTTAATTGTATTTGGATGGTTTTCTAAGATTGAAGCGTTTTAAAGAAATATTTGAAGTTTTACTCTGTTACATAGGTAGATACTGTCTAATAAATTCACCGAATATTTGTACGTTTTCATTCGCAAGAGAGATTATTTTGGTGTACAAATATTCCAATCAGCTGGACATAAAACCATTGGAATGACTGATAACAAACATCCATCAAGTATCCATCACTGTTCATATTAGCTGTTTTTTATTATCAGATATGATCCATACAGATCATCGATTTACATGCACTTACAACAACAGCACATGATCCTGCTTCTCATCGAGATCACGAATCATGATCTGAAAATTATTTCTACTATTGCCGACTAGGTGGCTTGTTTTATTTTTAAATGTTGGTGTGCCTGTAAACGATAGCCACATAATCACGTTGCCAGACTAAAAAATGGAACACAAAAAATCAATTGATTTTTTTCGCATTCGCATATTTTGTTTTTTTCTCGTTCTATAAAGGTATGCCCAGACCAGCCAAACATTTGATAAACAATTAAATACCTATAGGTATGTTTCATAACACATTTATTAAACAAAACGATTTTTAGGAAATGTTTATGAAATGCTTTGCTGGTTTGGACCTGCACACCAAAAAAACATTTATAAAATGTTTCACAGTTACCCAATGGTGATGCGAAATAATTTTTGTTTTACAAGTATCCCTGCAGAAAGTGAGCGCTGTTTTTCGATTATTATTTGTTTTTAAATAAAATAAAAATGTCCAGAAAAGCTTTGAATACCTAATGAGAAAGTGATTCATTTAATACGATTATTTGAATTAAATCGCGTGTCGCGTGATTGCCAAGACCAAAATTACAAAAATAAAAACTTTACTCGCTGCTAATAGTCCCACCACATTATTTTCTTCTCGTCCAAAACAGGATAAAGTTGAAACATTTCACAAACATTTACCCCCGTATTAATAAACAAATAAGTATACAAAAATTTTACGTAACTGCTGAGTAACGATTTGATAACTTTAACGCAGTGTTTATTAATACGGGGGTTAGTAAATTAATTTCAGAAAGCTATTATAAATGTTTATAAAATCTGTCCGATTGTGTCCGATGTGTCGGTGGTCTGGACACGCCTTAATATGCCAAGATAAACTCAAGCGGTATCAGCAAATATTGTTCATGTGTTGCATATTTGAACATAAAATACTAAATTTGTTTCACAAAAACATATTTGAAAAGAAAAATTATGCAAATTAGATTCAAATATGGTAACACCCCCGACTTTGCAAGTGAAATGACATGTGCCTTGTGTGACGTCACGTTGAGAAGAATATTTGCAATATGGCTGGTGGCAATATGAAGATTGAAATATCCTGTATTATCTGTTTTGTTTTTGAAAGCAACTGTTACCACAATTACAAAATTAAACTTTTCAATGATCCGTTTTGTTTTATTTTCGTGATCTGATTCGGATCAGATCACGCTGATAATAAAAAACAGCTATTATTTAAAATATTAATGGCCGTACTAATAACAAATTTTGGTCTCGACTTTCAATTTACCGAAGCTCACAATTGCGAAACTTGTATGACTATTTCTATCTAAATGGGGTGGCACCTTCTAATAAATATTTTTGTACATTTAATTTAATTAACTTGAAACTATTTTAATGCGATTGTTGTAGAAAATCACGAAAACTAGTTTAAACAAAAAATCGATAGGTACTCTGGACGCTTAAACACAAAACCAGTTTAATTTTTAAACGCACTTCTAGTTTTAGGGTACTAAAATACAAACCAAGGCCCAGAAAAACACTAAAATGAGATGATGATCATAGATAGATAGATAGATAAAATTCTTTAAGACTTATTTTTACAATTATTACATTTTAAAGAAAAATAAAAGCTTTGGCTAAATGCCTTTAATTGACTTTAATCTAAATTAACAATAATTAGAATACTGTTTTTTGGTATATAATATATAAATATATTTTCTATATAATTATTAAATTATAGTTTACATAAATATGTATATTATAAAAGAAAAACAAAAAAGAAGAACAGGTGTAGAACACTACGTAGCAGAATTTTAAATAGGTAATAATATTTTTAAATATATTTTTGAACCCAAATTCGTCTACGAAACTGTTACGATAGGCTAATACGTTATTGTAGTATTTGAAAAGTAGATCTCATCTATAGGCGCCATTCAATATGTACATAGCTTCTTCTCCAAAAAGATCACGAAGATCTTGTCAATGCGGCGCGTAGTTGAGACCTAGTATTTAGGTTCTACCTTCAAAAATCATATTTATTTCATTGCCTGAGAGACTGTCAGTAAAATAGTTGCTAACACCCAAAGCATGACATTTATACATATTTCTGGATGGAGATATGTGCGCTGACGAGAATGATGATCATGCTCTGAAGGGCAAAATATTTTCAATTATTTAACGGGTGGTAGCTCTATAATAGCCAATTGATCTGGTCTAGATCACAAGACAAGACAAGACTAGGCGTAATGAGCATGGCGACCAATTCCTCCCATGAGTGTAATGTTGGTGAGTGGAAAAGAGTGGTTCAGCGGTTACTGTGCTCGACTACCAAGCAAGAGGTGCCAAAAATATCTCGATCTCCGGAAAAGCGCATTCCTGATCAGCAATCATTTGGCCATGATTTTTTATTTTTATTTATGATTTTTACTCACACTGCTCAGTCAGTTTGTTGTGCGAACTCATAGAGTACGCTCTGATCAAGACTTAAATAAAAAAAGGAACACAAGTTATTTTATCTTTTTACATTTCAGACTCGGCTCTGAACTAAGAAGTAAAAAGGCCTAATCTGCATTGCACTATAGGCTGGGTGTTGACAGCATTTGTGAATAAGTTGCACGCAGATGGTATAGAATTCGGGTAGAGCCTTATTACTTATTAACCAAACATCAACCTAACAGTACCGTGTCCTTAGATGCCAATTAAATTTGTGTCCGAAATAGAAGGTAGAATCTTTGTAGAAAGGCATGATTCCTCCCGCACTACACCGCTTACAATTTACAAAAGTCAACCAAACCTTGTGTACAGCTGATCTCTGTCTCACTCTGCATTGCGTAGCTAACTACCTTTCATTGGGGTTATGGAATACATATGTGATTTATGTTGCTATGATATGTCAAAAGGCGGTACTAGATTATTGGCCAAACTAAAAATTGAAAAGCAAAGAAGAATACGTTTTATTTTTCTTAAACTTTGTTTGGTTTTCCTAAATGCTTTACTCAGCAATTTACGACAATTATTGTGTGGCGAACAAGTTGCAGTGTGTGTCAATGTGTGAGTTTAATAAAGTGAATCCTCTTAGACATTTGCGTCATACTTCAAAACTTGATTGTTGTAGAAACGTTTCGTTTCTTCCTCAAGTTGTGACGGCACTAAACCGAATGTTTTTGAAAACTCTCCCCCCTTTCCACAACAGCAACTTTGAGGACACACTTGTCATTACCACCATGCCATGAAGAGCAGACCAGCACTAGCATTCAACAAATTACCACCACCCCTTTTAGGTTCTGGTCCATCCAGCAGTGTCAAAAAATTAAAAAGAAAAAATACCCCCAAACAAACAAAAACCACAAATAAAACTTTCAAAATATTGGCGCTCGTGGTATGCACTCCCTCATAACGCCGCAAAAATTTCCATTGATTGTTCTCGAAAATAGTTTCCTGGATTGTCTGCCTGCACACAAAATATACTTTCGCCCATAATTTTCCCCAACATAAAATAAATTCAAAAGTTCTTGTTTATTATTTAACTTTGCACATTGAGGGTTTCGGGGGTGAATGCAAGCATGGCTCCCCTTACTCAGCAACTATTTTGCATGAGATATTTTCCAATGTTTCTGGAATACCAATTAATGGAGGGTTTTTTTCTCTCTTATTTTAGTCGGGCTCCACATTAACTCCCGAGATGCTGCTCTCCACAGCGGAATCATCGACCTATACCGCGCAAGAGGTAGCCGGTCGACTACAGGTTGACGTCCGCAGTGGACTCAAATGGACGGAGGCAAAATATCGGGCCAAGATAATTGGCCACAATGAGCTGAATGTGATTGAAGAGGATCCCACCTGGAAGAAGTATATTGAACAGTTTAAGAATCCGCTTATCCTGCTGCTCCTTGGCTCGGCAGCTGTTTCGATTTTTATGAAACAATTTGACGATGCGGTCAGTATAACCATTGCGATAATAATCGTCGTGACGGTGGCGTTTATTCAAGAGTACCGGTCAGAGAAGTCGCTGGAAGAGCTAAAGAAGCTAGTGCCGCCGGAGTGTCATTGCCTGCGCGAGGGCCGCCTGGACACGTTTTTAGCGAGGGAGTTGGTGCCGGGCGATGTGGTCTACTTGAATGTGGGCGATAGGGTGCCAGCCGATGTGAGACTATTCGATGCCATCGACCTGTCCATCGATGAGTCAAGCTTTACCGGTGAAACAGAACCGGCGAGAAAGTGCACGGAGCTGGTGTTGAACAATGGCGGCAACAAGGATCACACCAACATGAAAAACATCGCATTTATGGGCACCCTCGTCCGGTGTGGCAATGGAAAGGTAAGTTTTAGCTCACTTTCTCTGTATGAACTTTATAATATATCTATCCTTATGTTTTAGGGCATCGTAGTCAGTACTGGGGAGCGCAGTGAGTTTGGTGAAGTCTTCAAAATGATGCAGGCTGAGGAGGCGCCCAAGACGCCTCTGCAGAAGTCCATGGACATCCTCGGAGCACAGCTGAGTTTCTATTCGTTTCTAATCATCGGCGTTATCATGCTGCTCGGTTGGTTGCAGGGCAAACCTCTGACAGAGATGTTCAACATCAGTGTGAGCTTGGCTGTAGCTGCTATCCCCGAGGGCCTTCCCATTGTTGTCACTGTCACCCTGGCTTTAGGTGTCATGCGAATGGCCAAGCGCAATGCTATCGTCAAGAAGCTGCCAACCGTCGAGACACTCGGCTGTGTTAATGTCATCTGTTCCGATAAGACCGGAACTCTGACCAAAAACGAAATGACAGTCACCGTGATAATTACCTCGGACGGCTACATGGCCGATGTGACCGGAGCTGGCTACAATGACCAGGGCGAGATTCACATTCGAAACTGCAACAACGTCGAAGTGGCCAAGCAGAATATAACGAATTTATTGGAAATCGGTGCCGTATGCAACAATGCGTACATCCAGAATGAGACGCTTCTGGGACAGCCGACAGAAGGCGCCCTAATTGCGGTCGCCATGAAGAACGGCATGTATGCAACGGCTGAGAACTATGTCAGGATTCAGGAGTATCCATTCTCGTCAGAGCAGAAAATGATGGCCGTCAGGTGTATACACAAGTATAATAACAACAAGGAGGAGTTGTTCTTCGCAAAGGGTGCTCTAGAGATGCTCCTGCCACAGTGCACAAAGTATATGTATGGATCGCAGGTGGTTACACTGTCGAAGCAGAACGAGGCAGAGTTCTTAGCTGAGGCATACGAGATAGGACGGAAAGGTCTGAGGGTGCTGGCACTGGCTAAAGGAAAATCATTGCAGGATTTGGTGTATTGTGGTTTAGTTGGCATTACTGATCCGCCGCGACCATTGGTGCGCGAATCGATTGAGTTGCTAATGCAGAGTGGTGTGCGCGTGAAGATGGTTACCGGCGATGCACAGGAGACTGCCATGGCTATAGGTGAGTGAGAAATTATTTGACTTGAAATGTTACCTAGTGGATCATTTCAACCCTCTTGTAGCTTTATAAATCACTGGAATCCGTGATACCGGCGAATATAATGAATATTTAACACTTTATATAAGAATTGACAGCAGAACCTATCACATCATCGTGTATGCTGTATGCGTATGCATCATCCGTAGAACAATTAAACTTTGTTAGTAGTTCTTCTTCCCCGATCGTGGATTAAACTATTTCTTCTGTCAGTCTAAAGGCAAATGTCACCGACCGAGTAAAAGGGCTGCAACTAGCATCATAATTACTTAAGCATTGCATTTATCCCCCTCGGTTAAAACATTTCCAAGTACCTACCCCCATTGACTTCGTTTAACTGCATTGTCATCTTCAGGTCTACCTTCTCAACGACAGCGACAAGGTATGACTTCACTTAAGCAAAAAGTCCTTAAAAGTCTTTAATTCAATTTGTAAAGTTGAAGTGAAAAGTTTTTCTAGTTCACTATCAGAATTTCAGTCGAGGAAGGGGGAAGAAAACAAAGAAACCCCCCAAACTCCTTATTTCTCTTTCAACTTTCATCAACGACAGAGAATTGGAAAAATACAAAAACAAAAACCAAAGAAAATGGAAAACATGTCCCTTCAGGTAAATGAAGATAGAAAAATGACAATAAATTGCGAAAAAGACGCACCAGCTATGCCGCTAAACAAGTACAATGTCCTTGCACTTGAACATCGACTTCTGTCGCATCCATGCTGAGGTAGGATATACCTATACAGCTCCTTTTGCAGGTGTATTGTTAAAAGAAATCCGCTTCCTTTCCATTGAAAAAATGCTTCAATATATATACGTAGTTGCCTGTCTCTGTGCAGAAACTGAGCAAATTTCTAAGGACAACAGCTCGGATGATGATAATGACGATAGCAACTTTCATCAGTTCGTTGTTACTCGTTGCGAAATTATTATCATTGAACAAAGGACACTACTTATTTTAGTGGCGTCTTTTAAAAAATTATGTTGATGAAAAAAATAAGGACGAACATGATCATCTTTCGTCATCGTCATCAGCATCTTCGCTATATCGCCGTTGCAAATGGAAAACTTTCCCGTTTCTACTTAGGTCATTCGACAATCGACTATTTTTGTTTGTGCCATTAAAAAGTTCTGCAATGAACAACTGCAAAGTGTAATGAATGCACTGAGGCGATTAAGAAGTTTTACCTTAGAATATGTGTTTTCCCTATTGGACAATTTTATTCAGAGGTCACTCGGGCGTATTCATAACATACTGATGAACAAGGAAAAACTTTTAAACTGCTCTGTCGTGACCTAAGCTTCTTTGGTTAAATTTGTTTGCAAGGACTTGCAATGAAATTATTCGATTGTAGTACGACTTATCGACTCTTCGAGGTGCGGTCTGTTATGACGTACAAGTTTTTGGCATACCATACATTTCAAATGTGAATGTGAAGTCGATTTTTCATATATACGTATTCAGCATGAATAAATTTGAACATAGGAACCCACTTAAATTTTGATGGCGAGTAGAACTGGACACTACGAGTAACTTACATAGGTAAGTTTTAATCCAAGCATTCAGCACTGACTTAATATAGTTAAGACATTGCTAAAAGCCCTTGCAGCTAAGAACGTCATCTTAGGTAAGATCTTTCTCTACTTAGTGGTCACTATAGAGAAGAATCTTCCAAACTATCTGAGGGAAATTTTGAGCAATTTAAAGGGCAATCTTCAGCAACGAAGAGTGGTACGCTTTTGCGAAATGCGTTCAGAGTGTGGGCGTTCAAAACTCTAGTTTACTATGGGGACGTTCTAAGTTCTTGTTAAGTAATTCTGACAGCCGGCTGATATGAAGAGCATAATTTCCATTGTACAACTGACGTGCTAGGAGTGAGGTTATCAGTCAATTTAGGTTTTACGTTCAAGGAAAGTATTGTACAGAGTCGAAACTTAAGATGACTGGATTTATGTATTGTAATCGTATCAAAAAAGTCTTAATAAAGAAATTTTAACTTCCACTTAAAGCGACTTGAGTATTTTATGTACCCAGTGACTGTGTTCACGCAAACAAACCTAGCGCTTATTTTCGTTGTGCTACTTCTTTTCACGTACGTATATTGTCGGTGATGTAATTTAATTTAGAAACACACAGCGTTTGTTAGGATTGAAGGGCATATCCTTTGCTATTTCAACAAAATGGAGCCACCGCCGCAAGGGCTTTTACTTTTAATTGTCTTGCGCCAATGATCACAACGACGTAGTTATCTAAATTGGAGGCGGTCAGTTTCTTGAACGTGTAAGACCACAACTGGGTGAACAAATAGGCAAACAAATTCTGTGTTCATTTGGGGATTATCCGAGAAGTAATTGAATCACTTGAGGGCGAATACCCAACCGAATTTCTGTTGATGTTAATGGATCGAAATAATCGTTTAAATATAAAATTGAAACTGTAAAGCATCAGCTTTAAATATATAGTTAATTTTAGTGATTGGCGGAGTTTAGAAAACAAAGTAAAATACATTTTTCTGAAAGACAGTTGTCCTAGAGCCTGTTTCTTTTATTACGAAGTGAGCGGAGCTCTTTATTGGTCCCCGTGGGGACTTTTAAGTTACAAAGAGTAATTCATTTGCACGTGCCTTAATTTTAAATCAAGTTTAGGACACGTACACACAACTTAAATGTAACTACCTGCCTACCTTTTTTACACAGGTCATCGATCAAACTCACTGAACTGGTTGACATCCTGTGACTTTCCTATGTGGCCGCTGATAGCTCAACCATATAAGCCAAACATTTCCTGTCATAAATCAATAATTTCCATTTTTGTTTTGTTCACAATTATAGGTGACCACAATTCACCAGTCACCACTCACATCATTCGTAAAAACACATCAGAAAGCCACAAACCTATCAATTTGTTTGTTTTACCCCGTTTCTAGGACACCGAAACGACCGCAGATCAATACAGCAAATGAAAAATTCCCAATACAATAATTCGAAAGTTGATTAGTTTTTGTGGTCGGCAATAAACAAAAAATATTTTCCTCATCCTTATTGCTGATTCTGATGATGATAGCCACAACAAAGTGATGTTAATGAATTTGTCCCATCCTCTTTGTCAAATGAAATTAACAAAATGATGTCCGTTACATCAGTGCGTAATCGACAGCATTATAACGATGACGGACTTCTAAGGACTCCCCCTCTATTGTTTGCATGAAATTGAAAAACAACGACGCGTATACGAAACCGTAAAAGCAACATCAGACAATGAGGCAGCCATTTTATATTAACCACAGCAGGAATTCTCCAGCCTCCTGTGCTCGTCCTTTCCTAATTTCATTATTCCATCTCCAGGGGGTGGCAGAGGGATACCTATCGTTTTCTCTGGAATGATTTTCTATTCAGATTTCGAAAGCGCAACAAACCAAAACATCCCTATCCATATCTATGTGTGTGTGCTTAGTGAATGTAGGAAGTAAGGATGAAAATCCTTACAAATATTCGTCTCTTCGGGATGTTATTTCATTTTGCCAACTCCTCTGAGTGACTGTGAAAAGTGCACATGAGCAAGAAAGCTAACAAAAAAAAAAAGGCGATGAAACCTAATTGACGAAGACCAGGATGCACAGTCGAGTCTTTAAATAAAATTTCAAATGTAGTAGCAGCGAGAATCCTTGTAGTATCTTTTTTTATTCTTCTTATTTCGTTGCCTACTTTCTAGCAAAACCACATGAAATATTTGAAACTTTCTAAATGGCTGCCAGTAAAAGTCATCCAGTGGAAAATCACTGTGAAACTTAATAAGAGAGGGGTATATCAGAGAGGAGGTAAGAGGGTTGTGGTTCACAAGTTGTAGGGATCCAGGGAAGGTCCCTTCGGTGTGTGCGTTGAAAGTTTGAATAAGCCCGTCGAGCTGACCACAGAGGAATGCCACAAAACTATCTTTAAATTACACACACACACACACACACACGCACACAAGAAATATACTTCCTCCTCGTGGTTGGAGAAAAAGAAGTAAGAGGAGAAACAGCATTGTGGGAAAAAAGTTTGTCTTGATTTTTTTCATCGACCTCTCACAGTCTTTTTTTGTGCAGCACATACGACGGGGGTACAAATCCTAATCGAAGACCATAACTACCAGTTACGAGGTCGTGTGTCCAGTTAACGGGCAGATTCATATGTGAGCACCACATGAATGATTGAAGATGTTTGTGAAGTGAAATTTGCAAGTACACTTCGAAGTTTGTTCAGTAAGGATGAAAAATTTCAAAGTTTTTTCCACGACGCTGGGCAGAGGATAACGTTTTCTTTAAAGTTTTAAATTGCCGTAAATCCGGGGGAATTTAAAATTAGGTAGTATTCTTGGTTTTGAATATTCTAATTAAACGTCAAGGGGCCCATTGAAGTTTTTCAGGGGAACCAGATTTGGTCAACAGTCAGGATATTAGCGCTACAACAGGTGTCATCATTGCACACTTTCTTACAGGGAGGGCTTGGGGTGTTTACAAAGTATTTTTGGGATCGCTTTTAATTTAATTTACATGGAATCAACCTCCACTTTTGTTTGTACATATTTCCAAATTTATTTATTTTTAGTCGATGGGAATTGACAGCTTATTTTTTTGTTAAATTTTTCCCAATCTGTTAATTTTGCGCTAGATTAAAAAATGTCGCTAGAGCTCCAGCTCCAGATGTTGACACGGGGCTAGGCATCGAGCGTTCAATTAAACGCAGCCACCGTTACTTATGTCAAATTTAAGGACGTCACTTCGACGAATATTCATATATGCAGCCGCTTTTCGATATGTTCGCTATCTTCGATTAGAGTTTGGCAGCTCATGTGAGTTGCAGTTGCTAAGTCCATTATGTTCAGGCAGTCAATTTGCATACACTCCGGCTGCAGTCACAAATGCAATCTTACCTGGAAGTGTTGTTGTCTGCTCACATTTCGAAAATGAGCAACACCCATCCTTAATTTGATCCTTTTTTAAAACGCCAATCACCAGTCGCTTTAGAATGGCTTCATTCTACAGTTTCCTAACAATGAAAAGTAAAACGCCAACCGGATAGCTATCCACTCTATACCTCAATTACGTACGCAATTAAGTATATCCATTCCTCTTTCATCACAATGCGCTCAGATCCAACAGGAGCTGCATCTAAGTGCTTCATATCGACTCCATACCACACAACGAAATGTTCTTCTTGCCGAATGATTTACTCCGTTGTGTGTTGGAAGGTGATTCTAAGTAATATCCTTCTACACATCCCAGACGTTAACCAAATGGATTCAGATGGAACTGTATTCAAGATTGAATTGCTCTAGCATTTTTCTCTTTTTTTTCAATTAAATGAATCTCTCCAATAGTGGGTACACGATGAGAAAGGAGCAACACGGAATTCAAAGTGTCTCAGCAGTTATCTCTGTTTTAAATTGGATATAAGCTGGAGAAGATGAGTTCGACTCTACCACGGTGCTGCCGTCTCTAAGTGCGAACCTAATTTATGAAATCAAATGGAAGGATATAGAAATTAATGCGAATTAATGGAGCGCAAATGTTTGCAATATGAATTTGGTTCGGAAGACTTGAATGGGAGAGAGATTGTTCGGATTATAACTTTCTGATTCTTTTCTCGATGAAAATCTTGATTTGTGAATCAAAGAGGTAAATTTGGCCTTTTAGAGCCTAATTGATTGAGGTTAGGAAGATCTATTGGCCTGCATGTTTGATGTTGCTTGAAATCTATACAGATTCCGTGAGCAGTTTTAACCTTATACGTATGCAAATCCCCATACAAACGGACTTATATTCTGTGCATTACTAGGTTTGCTTTTTAGTCCCTTTCGTCGCTCTTATTAAAGTCTAAAAACGTTTCCACTCTTAATTTCTTACCAGTCAAGTAGGCACTGGGGCTGAGTTCAATACATGCCTTGCATTCGTTAAAAAAGCATCAACGCACGCGTCAGCATCGTCTTCGTCATCCGATCAAATCGAATTCGGCAGTTGACTGATCGCTCTAAACTTCTCCTTCGCCCTCTCTAAACGGATTTTATTCATAACAACAACTAAATTTTGTATTCTTTTTTTGCAGCAAACTTGATCGGCATTGATACGATCCACCATCAGACACTGTCGGGTCAGGAAATGGACCAGCTGAACGATCATCAGCTGGATAAGGTCGCAAACAATGTGAGCGTTTTCTACCGAGTTACACCACGACACAAGCTGTCCATAGTCAAATCTCTCCAAAGAACTGGCAACATAGTTGGAATGACAGGTGACGGAGTGAATGACGGAGTTGCCCTCAAAAAAGCGGACATCGGCATTGCCATGGGCAAAAATGGCACAGATGTCTGTAAGGAAGCAGCTGATATGATCCTCCTAGATGATGATTTCCATACAATCATGTGAGTACTTATCGCCCAAGTCTGTCTCTTTCCCCGTGACCTAACGTATTTCTTTCCTTTCAGAGCTGCCATTGAAGAAGGCAAAGCGATCTTCTATAACATTCGCAACTTTGTCCGCTTCCAGTTGAGCACATCGATTGCAGCTCTCTCATTGATCGCTCTGGCCACGCTAATGGGCATTGCCAATCCCCTTAATGCCATGCAGATTCTCTGGATCAACATCATCATGGATGGGCCGCCGGCACAATCACTCGGTGTCGAACCGGTCGATCATGATGTCCTTAAGCAAAAACCTCGCAACGTCAAACAGCCAATGATAACCAAGTCAGTGATCGTGAATGTACTTCTCAGTGCCAGCATCATCATTTTGGGCACACTGTGGGTATTCCAACGCGAAATGGCCGACGGTACTCTTGGTAAAACGAAACGTGACACCACCATGACATTCACCTGTTTCGTATTCTTCGACATGTTCAATGCGCTCAGTTGCCGATCGCAGACAAAGAGTGTTTTCACGATCGGTCTTACTTCGAATCGAATGTTCCTGCTTGCGGTTGGATTCTCAATCATCGGACAGATGTTGGTCATCTATTTTCCGCCGCTGCAAATGGTATTTCAAACGGAAGCGCTGTCTGCCTACGACATATTGTTTCTGATCAGCTTGACGTCATCGGTGCTGATCGTGGCCGAGATCAAGAAATGGTTCGAACGTACAATGGAACGAAAGATCTATAAGACACGCAACGACTTGGATTTTGTATGACAAAACGCAAGCGCTGGAAGATTGTTAAAAAATGATTAAACTTAGAAGAAGAGAAAATAAGATATAGGTAGGGAGTGGAGAGGAGTAATAGAGAGATAGATAGAGGGAGAGCGAGAGAGAGAGTATGAAATGAATGCAACTTTGCGTTTTGTTTTTTTAGCGTTTATCCTCTTTTCAGGTATAATTTCCGTTACAAAAGAAACAAAAGAAGAAGTGAGCGAGAGAGCAGGTTAATAGTTTTAATTATTATAGTTTATTTTATTATAGGAGATTTTGTTTGTAAATTTAGTTATTATTTAGAGTGTCCATCCGGCCGATTGTAGTGTGAGAAACGAGTTAGAAATTTTACGATTCCCCCAGTCTCATAATTTTATTTATAGCGTACGTGCCTATAATGGAAATAAATAAACAAAAGGGCAGACTACCAAAATAAATTTACTTAAGCGGGGATACTTTGTAAAGTTCTCCAAAGAAATAATCATGAACAATAGACAGTCTCCGAGGAGGTTTGGAGATACAATAATTTCTTTTCTTTTTTATGGGAAACATACGTTTTACGATTCCCCCAGTCTCATAATTTTATTTATAGCGTACGTACCTATAATGGAAATAAATAAACAAAAGGGCAGACTACCAAAATAAATTTACTTAAGCGGGGATAGTTTGTAAAGGACTCCAAAGAAATAATCATGAACAATAGACAGTCTCCGAGGAGGTTTGGAGATACAATAATTTGTTTTCTTTTTTATGGGAAACATATTTTTATAGGAAACAGTTTTATTGTTTATAGCAGAAAAAAAAACTTAAGGACAAGTGTTACACGAAAGGAGAAGAAGAATAAAAGAGGAAAAGAACGATTTCTTTTTGTGATATATTTTATAAGCAACATTATTATTGTTTATTTTACTTTTTGTTTCTTTTTTTAGTATTTGCTGTGCACTTAATTATTAAACTTTCAACTTTTCTTATTACACCGCCAGTCAAAGTGTATTGTTCAATAATTATTTTTTTTAGTTAAACTTACGGTTTAAATAAATTGTAAGATTCGTTTTATGTTTGAGAACAATAAAATTTATTTAAGTTTACGTGGCTGTTGGTTTTCTTTTGATTTTTTTTTAGTTTGTTACTAATTATTTAAGTTCTGCAGAATTGTTCCAGCTTGCACGGCGTTCAATGTAGAGGTAGTGGGTTCTGTTGCATGAAGGTCCTTAGTCGTCGTTTGGGCTCGGACCGCTGTTAAAATATTACTGCTCGATCGATTTTAATGTTATAGGTAGATACTGACGTTACCCATTTTACAGCAGCATAGGCAAATGCAACTGACAGCTGTGCTTTACTGTGCGTCAATCAATTTAAAAAAATATCGTTCAGATGAATGCCATTTTGATAGATGTTTCCGTAGCTGTTTTTGGAATTTGGGTGTTTATATTCCTTTGACGGTCTGCAAGTAATGGGGACAAATTTCGCCAGACTTGCCTTTCATATGTATAACGCCACCTCTAGAAACATTGAAATGCTAAATGCACCAGCGAGCACTGCCTTGTCGAACCCTCTTAAAGCACAATAAGTTATCTCGGGGGAAACCACACGGGTATATAGGAGTTTATGATTGAACGCAGCTCCTTTCTGCGATGACATCTCAAGGAAAGGCACTTCTTACATAAAAATTAAGGCACAATCTCTAGCAACTGATTGAATTCAACAAATAGTTTGACAGCGGGATCCAATGCGGAATGATTCAGTGCATCGTTCTTCAAATTCGAGATATTTGTTCAATAGATAAAGCCCTCTTAACACGAATAAATGTCAAAATGGCTTTACTTATGATCTGTTAAAAATCCCAAAATTCATAGGTCTGATTTATGACTTTCTAAAAATTAAAAATCGTATGACTAACATTTGCACTGCGGCTACATTTGAGGAGTTGCCTAAGTTTGCCGCCTCACTAAAACAAAAAACAAATCTTCTATGTTGTTGTTTATACGTCAATTCTGGGCTGGCACCGCAGAAAAACTTAAGGATCCATTTAATTCAAACTATTATAAAGAAAGTGCGAAAACTGATTTGAGTACATCGAATGATCGTCGACAACAGAAAGGTTTAAAGGGGTATGAGAGAATAGCCACTACGCATGAAAAGTTGAATCTGTTGTGGGTAGACAACATAACTAAACACAAAATTGGGTGGCAAGCGACAGAACTATTACTTAAAATACGCGAAGTCATTTTCGGTTGCTCTTCTGTTCTTTACAAATAATGCCAGATCAATAATAATAGCAAATACTTTATTTTCCGTTAAATATTATTCAATTTGCTCGCCATTTTCTTATTATTATAATTTTAGCTGGTGATAGTGAGAAAAGTAAACAAAGTAAAAACCAAACAAAGCAAAAAGAATAGCAAAAGTGCATCAATTCAAAAAAAAAAGCCTACTACAAGTATACAAGAACACCAAAGAATAAAATACGAGGAAAATAAGTGAAAATCATTAAAATTAATAAAAATTTAACATCAACTATTTCTTTAACATCTCAAGAAATACGAACAAAAATCTTCTAGCGCATCAAGTTATTTTAAGCAATAACAGAAACAAAATACGAAAAACATTTAAACACGAGTTTTAAGAAAATGTTCAAAAATTTGGAGAAAAAAAATTGGTAGAATTAATTACAAAACAAAAATGTACTCTAAGTTCGTTTGATTTTTCTAAACTACAAAATTTTACAGACTTACGCAAAATTTCACAGAAAAACACGTAACATTTTTAAAACTTTTGTAAGCGCACGAGGATTTAAAGCAAATCTGACATCTTTTTAATAGAAAAAGGAAGGAGTGATAAATTAACATCAACAACAAAAAAATAAAGAGCAAGCAATAAAACCGGTTTTCAGCATTTAAAATTTACAAAAAGCAAACATAGAAGAAAAATATTTTAATAAAAATAAGTCATAGTTATAATAACAATAATATACATTTCCAATTCAAATTGATACCTTTTCGACTTGTTGCAGTTTTTGACTCAAATGCAATATGTTCAATTTAAAATATATAACATTATGTAGTAAAAACAAGTAACATAATATATTCTTAATAGAAATTCCATCATCAGAAACGCACGAAATCATACACCTCATCAATTCCATCATATCCATAAATACAAATACAAGTAAAAAAAAACAAATTTAAGAAAATTAATATTATAGTTCAAATTTCTAAATAGTTGATAAACAGAAATTCAAAACAAATAGAAAGACCTACAGTGAAGAATAAGAATAATACTTAAATTTAAGAATTGCATAGTAATAATAAAATATTGTCATTATGTGAATGTCACTTGAATTACAAGGTTTGTTGAAATTTACGTGTATTTTGGTTACTGCTGCTTTATGCCTTAAATGCTGTTCACAGTGAAATATAGTATGCATACAAAAGTATCCTCAAGTTTGAAAAGAAGCTAAGTTCAAGCTTCAGTTAAGTAATTTTGTTAACTACTGTACAAAAAGTCTCCCGAATAATTGCTCAATACACTGGGCATCTAGTCATCTTAAGTCGAATAGATTTGTTTGGTCCGCAAGTCCTTCTCAATCCGAATTTTGCGACTGGATTTGTCGCCTACCCCTCCTTAAGGGTCAACCGAAAAAAAACTTTTCACGTGACCAATCCAGGGCAATAAAAAGTGAAACACATGAAGACAGCTGTCAGGCCCTCTAACCTAGAGTTTCGAACGTCCCCATTTTCTTAGCTAAGCTTTGACAGATTAAGAGAAATTGACACCGTATTTTTCTTCTAAGAGGCCGAAAAATGTTTGCTTATAAATTTGCAATCCCATTCCACTGAGGTTTGTGTGTTTTCATCCTCTATACATTCACACCCGAGCGAAAATTTGCTTTTGAGTAGCAAGTATCAGTTTAATATCATATGGTACCCAACGTGAAAAATGTCGAAACGGACAAATATAGACAATTTCTCCACTAAGGTTAATTCCATAATGTTCGCAATACAATACACCCCTTTTGTATCAATTTGTTGCGCTACAGTTGTCAAAGTACGTTCACTATATAGTTTTAATTTTAGATATCAAATGGGCACATTTTGCATAAATATATCGTACATTATATAGTATTTTCCATCGTAGTTTGCTTGTTAAATAAATGTACAGATTCAATGAGAAAAGGCGAAATTAATGAATGAAGCGTAGTATGCTGCTCGAGCTAAACTAAATTTTATCTGGTCTCCAACTTTTCTCTCCAAACATCAGCTAAAGTCCTAGCTAAATTTTGACATAGTACTCTATGCAGTGGTTAAGTGTCACAGAAAACAGCTGTTCTTTGAAAAAAATTCCTTCAAAAATGTAATTCTCTCTTATTTCAACTATGTCTGAATCTAGGTACTTCTCGCCCATGTAATAATTAAAAGAGCTTATCCTTGCATACTTTTCCGCAACAGAACAACAAATACACAACTATCTGTCAGAATTTATCTTGAGAAAATGTGCCGACCCATTTCATGGGTACGCTAAATTTTGACAGACATATGACGTACATTCTGAAACAAAAGTTTGATTATTTATCTCGAGCTGCATACCACTCAGCTAAATGGGTTCGCTTAAATTTAGCTCAGCTAAATTTTGGAGAAAATTTTGTATGGTAGAACCAAGTTTTTTACAGCGCATAAATGGGTTGTCAAAGCTAATGTGGATTTTCTTCAGACCAATATACCACAAACTAATTTCAACATTTCTTGTAACCAGCAACTCTTTTTACCACTGTACTCTAAATGATTTATCGACTCAACAACATAGCATCATTAGAATCAAAGAATTGTATCAAAATAATAAATGACAACAAATTTGCGAAATCATCACACATATCATCTTTAGAATGCTAATGAACTAGAAATATAGAAAAAGAAAAAAGACTTCTTGTAGACATCACAAATCATCAATTGACATCGGGCTCATACACTCTTTGAACACATTTTCACTTGTAACATCGTAAACATTCACTTTTCAAAATCACTTTTGGATCCATCATCTTGAGATCACACAGCTAAGAAGCTTCTTTTAGTTTTAAGTTGTTAAATATACGATTATAGACGAATCATTATAATTATGGAATTAATGTGTAATTTAATTTTAAGAATACCAACCTATTGGGGTGAATAAATGTAGAGGTGGTTAGGTACTTGGGCGCTTGGTGGCGTATACGTCACTTATTTCTTGATCTGGAATTCACTTCACAAAACAGTAAAAGTATATGCCAATATAAATATGTGAAGTTTTTAAAATGGGATGGGGAAGAAGGCGTCTGGAATATAGCCTACTAAATGGCAGAGCGTTGGTGCGTAAATGCCGCAGCTGAATCCTGTTGGTTACTTACATATTATATATTTTTTAAAGGCGAATAATTTGATTTGTGTGGTTAATAAAACAATCTAAAGGATATAGTCTAAGAGCCCACAGCAAATTTTGGGCGTGAAAGTATAACCAAAAAGCTGATACATGAACAGAAAGGACTCGAAAAAGTAAACTCAAATGTCGAAGTCTGGCAGCGCTTAGTTGCAGCTGAGGTTAGTAATAGTAGGTTGAAAACGTGTTTTTTTTTCCAAAATCTGAATTTTTTATATAACCACTTGAATATAGTATTAAATGAAAGAACAGACTGCCCTGATCACAAAAATATAGGTCCCAGACGTCTTACGCGCAGCCATACCCTTGCCAGACGTACTAATAGTATGTTAAAAATCACATTTTGAAATAATTGGTATAACCAAATAAAAGTTACACCAAAAAATTTGTGAGAACGCCCAGATCACAAAAATGATGGTCCCAGACGTTTTACGTGCAGCCAAACCCTTGCCAGACGTCCTAAAAGTATGCCAAAAGAACATTTTTTTAAAAATTCTGATAACCATATTGTGATTTGTCAGAGCCACTGGTCATAAAAGATAACTGTACTTCATGTATGTCTACTGAATGTTGCCCTAAAAGTGTAATTATCTTAAAGATAACATACAAGTATTTATACTCCATTATTTATAAATTAAGAACTTCAATGTTTATTATATATGATATGTACACATAACTGTAAACTAATATATACTTGTATATAATATGTTCTGAAAGTTATTCATTATCAGATTCATCCGATGAATAGTTTATATAATTATCTTCATCATCGGAAACATCCACGTCATTAATTAATATATCCTCCAGTCTATCAGGGGCAACATTTCCGTCGAACCATTTGACTTTATACTTGTTGTCATCTAATACCCAGCCACTCTCTGATGGTGATAACAGAATAGGTTCATTTTCTACAGCATTCTTCCATACGCGACATATATAGTTACATCTATTTATTTGCTGTAATAGTACCGATTTGCTTGGCGGCAAAAGACTACCTTCAAAACCTAGGGCAAACAAATTAATTTAACTATGTACCTACATCACATAGATTTTAAAACGTGTAACTTACTTTTAATATTTTTAAAAATGTTGTTTGATGTGGGCTTGCCGGTTTTATAGAATAGTTCGTACCTAGCTTCGTTCACATTTAAGGCCCTCGTTTGGTACATACTACAGAAAATTCTTCAATGGTGTCAAAATTTTGATTGTTCTTTTGTAAATTTCCAAATTGAGAAAAAGCGGTCTGAAAGTCTGATCTGCTTTCTAAAATTTGGTAAGGTTTAATTTTTCCTTTTTTGAAAAAGGCAGGCGTGTAGTCGCATCCAGTGAAGCTGTAAAATCCAGGCAGTGCGGAACAAATCGTGGGGCCCAATCCATGGTAAACTTTACTAACATCAATATGTCTAAGATTGTTATTAGACATAGTTCCAACTTCAAGCCAGACTTTAATGCCGTTTGTTAGGTAGGATAAATTGAAGAGAGCTATTACAAGCACATCAGTATCTGACGTCTTTATGATCACGGAGAAGTCTTTTGGCAGGAAAGACAAATGCAACATCATACGAGTGTCAGCCTCTTCCTGAAAGCTCATCAACTCATTAATAGTTTCTCGAAAAACTTTGTTATTTCCTGTTTTAAAGTGAAAACATTTTTCATTGCAAGTAACAAAAATTTGTTTTTCACCAATAACATGGTAATACTCGTTTTCACCCCATTCGTCTACTAAAAATTCATTTAATCTTTTTTTGAAAGAGTTACTCCTTAAACTTTTTATAAAATTGGCTGGTCGTCTCTGATTTTTTGTAAAAGCACTGTAATGGCTTTGCTCTTCTGAATAGTTTCTTCTATCTCGTTCAATATCTTTTATAGACGGAGATGTTATTTTATTAAACACAATGTGAATCTGTGTTGCGCTCATTCAGCAAATTTTTTTCAGTACATGCAGAGCAAGTTTGCCGAAAGTTAAAGGTATATCCTTTAAAGTACCTATGTAGAAGGAAAAAACCATCTACAACTATAGCTCACTTGTTTTGCTATCACACATACTGTAAAGCAACTGTACAAAACGGATTCTTGTTTTGCATGATCTACGTCAATCACTTTCACTTTAGTGCAACATTTGTTGCCAATGGTTCCTTTCTATTATCAGAATATGGTTATCAGAATTGTTTAAAAAATGTTCTTTTGGCATACTTTTAGGACGTCTGGCAAGGGTTTGGCTGCACGTAAAACGTCTGGGACTATCATTTTTGTGATCTGGGCGTTCTCACAAATTTTTTGGTGTAACTTTTATTTGGTTATACCAATTATTTCAAAATGTGATTTTTAACATACTATTAGTACGTCTGGCAAGGGTATGGCTGCGCGTGAGACGTCTGGGACCTATATTTTTGTGATCAGGGCAGTCTGTTCTTTCATTTAATACTATATTCAAGTGGTTGTATAAAAAATTCAGATTTTGGAAAAAAACACGTTTTCAACCTACTATTACTAACCTCAGCTGCAACTAAGCGCTGCCAGACTTCGACATTTGAGTTTACTTTTTCGAGTCCTTTCTGTTCATGTATCAGCTTTTTGGTTATACTTTCACGCCCAAAATTTGCTGTGGGCTCTTGGTCTAATATGTTTTATACACTAGAAACAAACATGGTTGTGTATTTCCTGCTTTTGGATATCATTAACTTCTATTTCGTGTGTAAAATATGTAGAAAATTTGGATAAATGTTTTTATTTCCCCCCAACCAATCTACATTGTTAATTTTTAATGAATACTTTAAGCAAATGTACACTTATTCCTAAAAAGAAACACTATCCACACGTAACGAACAATTTCAAATTAAACGGATAAAATTCTGTGAACTCTGCCATCAACTTTGCCCACAGCGGCGGTTCATAATTTTTTTGCGAGTGTGTCGGTGCGCCAGAATTTTTGAAGTTACGTGGCATCTATATGACTGTATTTACAAATTTGCTGCCATCAGTCGATATGGGGGTTTCCAGCTGATGCAGGACAATTGTCTACTGTCATCGTTCTAGAGTTGTTAAGTTGCTAACAAACATAATTTTTGTTTTCGTTTTCAGACTGGGTTTAAAAAAAGGAGTTGAAAATCGTACAAGTTTGGTATAGTAAAATGTCCAAAGCCTAGTGCTAAATGTTAATCAGTAGTCGTTGTTTAAACCTTAATGAACATGCAATGACTCGAAAGTTTCTACAAGAACTTAAAGCTTCCGCTTATTAAGCCCTCGAATTATGCCAAAAGCTCGCCATAAATTTGAACTGCAGTTAATGTCAAAGCCACCACATTATCTACAAAGTGGCCCAGATGAGTTGCCCTCTCATTTCGTATTCCACTTCAGCTCTATTGTGTTAATGCAAGCAAATTTACTGTTCAGGAAATCTTCAAATTTTGAAACTCTGTTATACAGTAGGAGTATCTCTAACATCTTAATAAAATCCGCTAGAAAGCAGCCAAGAAAAAGTATCTGGAAAATAGTTTAAAATTATCTTTGAAATATGGGCAATATTTTTGTGTTAAATCTCCACCCACTCAATAACAGATACCCTACATTTATTCATAGTGAACACTTTAAAATAATTTTACAAACATTCTTCTTGTTAAGTTTAAATATAAACAATTTCCGCCATTATACAAATGCAACAAACAAAACAGTACTACTCTCACTTTTCAAAATACATACACATCCACAATGGTAACAATAATTAGTATTATAAGTCTTAATTGAATTTATATATTTAAATGGCAAAAATGTATAATTATTTAGTAACAAAAACCAAAAAAAAAACTATCGCTCACCTATAAACTGACTTTTATTAGAAAAACAAATAAAATATTAACAAATATACAATAAGTATACAAAAATAAAAATATCAATGAGTGTTTGGTGTATTTTATACGGAATCGAAATAAAGATTTAAAGGACTCATAAACTAATGAATGTGAAATATTAAACAAATTACTAGCACCCCCATTCTCTTGCTTTATTTTCATTCTTCTTTCACTACTTTCTCTTGAGATTTTTTGTCTTTGTTTCCACAACTCATTGTTCAACTAATCTAATTCTAATCTGTGCTATTAATTCTAAGTCAATGTTGATCCTATGTTTACTAATATATTTACACAATGCTTTCTTATTCTATTCTTTAAAACAAAAAATCTTATTGCGACTGTAAACAAAAATAAAATAAAATTTCCATTTCATTCATTTTGTCATACATACGACGGTGAAAAAAAAATATTATTCGTACAACTAAATCTAATATCATTACCTTAAAGTAAACTTTACCTTGAAAAAAAATAAGATAAACAATTATCTCTCAATATGAAACATTATAATATATTATATTAACAATAATGAAAACGGAAACGGAAAGTAAAAAAATAGTTTCCATTATTATTATATTGCATTCATTATTTTGACCAATAATAAAAAATGGTGAGTTACGCTACTATTTTGCGGATGTTTCATCACAATAATTTATATTTATATAGTAATTTAACAATAAAAAACAATAATGCAGAAACTATTATACATATGAACAAAAATAAGAAAAACTATAAAAAAAAAAGAATTTAATAAAGATTTATGTAGAAACACGATGAGAGAGTTTCAATGGAATTGCACGAGTCTTCCAGACACCACGTGCACGTTAAATTGATTCGAAAAACTTACGTGACGATTGCGCATTTCGAACAACAACTTTTTAAACTAAAAGCGCTCGAACTATGAAACGTATAGCAAATTATACGAGAGCATATAATGAAAAATAACTAGCCACTAGAATGTAGCACATGTCTGTAATTCAAGGTATGAAGTCAAATGATCTCTACTGTTAGATTAAATAAAAAGGCACTTGTAAGACTTATGGATTTGTATTTTTTGTATGATATAGGTCCCAGAGGTGCCTCTTAACTCGACAACATAATGCGGGAAGCCGCTTGTTTCCGTCTGCCTTAAAGTAAATAAGTGTTCGCATCGTCGCAGTGACAATTTTAATTTTTAATTTAGATAGTTATGTATAAATAATCTAGTCCCAGTCCCAGTCCCAGTCCAATGGCGATGCTTTCCTCACTTTCGATATGATGCATATTGAAAGACCCACGGACCAGGCTTACTGACAATCGTCAAAGCTTAAAATATGACAAATTTTTACTAAACACAGAACTCTGTTGTTACTAAAGTCCGAGCTTGCAACTTCATCTTTTCCTTTAACCTTAAATCTTCTAATTGTTGCTACAAGGAAATTTATAGATATTGCGGACGTTCAAGTAATCGTATCTATGCAGTTTAGTAACTCTGACAGCTGGCTGACTTGAGGTCTGTTCACTTACTTTAAAATTCTTACTAACTTTTACGAATTTTTACTTAATGCCGTTCGTTAATTCAAAAAAATCGTAAAACGGAGCGTCATCGAGAGGGCAAGATATTACACCTCCACTGAGAATCTTACGAATTGTTGCTTAAAAAAATGTCTTTATGTACGAATTGGAAAAGCTGTCAATGAAAATTAATAGATGATTTGAAATTTGTTGTCCTGTTTGACATACGAGAGCATTATGTTTTTATTTCCTGTGTATTAAAATGGAATCAACAGGCGCCAAAATAAAATTGAATGTTCTCCCCAAGATTCTTTTCGAAAGTGGCTACGAAATTCTTCCTCGCTGGAAGAAGGGACAATCTCCTCCACGTAATTTTAAATGCAGTGTCGTTTTTTCCTCTGCTCGAATGCTTCTTGTTCAATCAGTACAAACTCGTGCACATACTCGGATTCATCAAAAAGAATTTCATTTAATTCCGAATCACTATCATCGCTAGGTATCAACTTGTAATGTGCTGCTTGCCTTGTCTTCGGTCCTGGCTGGCATGCACCCGCTCTCTCAGCTCACCGGAGGGCGTGGGCATGGCGTGGGAGATTGACCTTGGCACGTTACATTTTGTTAGCATATTAGCAAATTCTTCGAGTTTTTTTTAGATATTTTAACGATTTGTCGTACCATTGTGTAAATTCATTATGCTCATGATGCTTTGCAAAATGTTCATTAATACAACTATTGGCATCACTTTCAACGTCAAGTGTTCATTATTGCAAATTTGATCAAACTGATGCGTAAACATAACGAAAAAAAGCATCACAGAAATGCCTGATGCGCTGTTGATTCGCCGGCAAAAAAGTATGAAAAATGTCGGAAGCGAAAGAAAAGAAAGTAAATAAACATAGGCTTTTGACGGAAAAATTTATAAATTTTTGTTGAATTTATTTTAATTTTCCTCACAAACATTTTTTTTTTACATTGAGTATTTCAGCGCGGCGGAGGTGAAGCTTTTAATAACGACACGACTAAGGCATGAAAAAAAATTTGTCGTCTTTTACAAAACTTCCATCTTGACATTCAAATGTTTGATGTGAACAATGCGTTCTAAAGCTCAAGCGTCATATTCAATCAGCAACGCATCAGCATAAACTGTGCATCGCATCAGCATCGCAAATAAGCAGTGATGCCACATCACTGCGCAAATGTTTGACGTTTCTGAATTTACACATTATTTTTAAATTATGTATCTGTCATTTTCCATAGATTGCTGCGAAAGCGTTCCATAACTTTTTTGTAATTTATCCCCACTACTGCCATTTTGACAGTCTTTTCCATTCTTATGTCGTTTTCCATTGGGACCACCAAAAATCTTTTTCAGATCTGAGATTTAACGCGGTTCATGGAACATGCAACGAAATTGATCTGCTTTTGTAAATGGATTAGTGCGTTATTTGACAGCAATATCAGCTGTTCAAATTGCATTCGTTTTGCAATTGCAATGTTTCTACTGCTGTAGGTTCAAATGGAGTAGTTTCGGTGATTCGTAGTCTTCAGATGATGAGGAAGACGATGAAGATAATAATTTCTCCAAAGTTATATCCATTGCTATTTATGTATTTCTTTATTTTGCTTTTCACTTTGCGCATTTGTTTTGAAAGCAAACTTCTTAAAATGACGTAAAACAGCTGTGCAAAGTATATTGGTATTTGTGGCAGTATGTGTAAATCTGAAAAAATACCGAGATCTGCAAAAAGTGTACCGAATCAAAAAAAGGATTGATTTGTTTGCCCAATGGAACATGAAAAGTGATTTAGATCAAAAAAAAGATTGATTTTGGATTTGTCTCAGTTTTGGCCTAGATCAGTCATATAAACAGCTTCTTCAGTTGTAGTTTATGGAGGATTCAAGAATTTAGCCAAGAATTTCGTGACTGAGTACGAAGTTGACTGTACGCATATGTGGCCGACACAGGAAAAGTGACGTTTTCTAGTTCTTGCGTTCAGATTACATCTAGTCCAGATATATCTAGTCGACTTAGGATGGTAACTAGATTTTTGAATGTAGCGTTTAGGTGTATGTCACTTGTGGAATACGTAAATTGACAAGTTATCTACAAGGCAAGCACAGAGCCTCGGTTTCAAAAGAATACTGCCGGCATTTCATTGACCGTTAGATGGCTAGCCTAACGTAAAACCAACATCACACTTAAAATACAAAAACGAACCTCTCACCATTTGGGTGGTACCAATTTTACATGTCACTTGGTAGTCATCTAGACGTCAATGGAACTCCGTTGGCATTGTTATCTTTTTAAAAATGTCAACATCTTTTACATACCTACAATCCTACATATTATATTTTTGCTTTGTATTGTTCAGCAAATTATCATCAAAAGTTTAATAACAGAAGTATGCTTGTGTATTATTTAAATCTCAGTTTGGAAACTGTTCTTTTGTTTGTCAAAAAATCATGTTTGATGACGAGGTTTTTATACAAGTTAAATTGTTCTTTCTGTACTGAAGCAAATCCGCAAGAGACTCACAAAACTCAATCGTGGCCACAAAAGAGAATAGGGGTCGAATCGCGTCTTTCGTGAACGAGCAATACGTGACGGAATTTGTTTTTGTTTCGTGTGTAAAACCGGTATAATACGTGAACGTACAGCTCACGGATGTTGCTATTCGGCCATTGATTGGTGTGATGTACACGTTGATCGGTCCTTGTTTACAGTCAACGGTCAACGTTACCGGAAATGATTTTTCCGTCGAAAACAGTAAATTTGCCACCTAGATCTCCTCATTCGTCATTTATGTGCCTGTCCATCACTAGCGAGCTATTAGAAAATCCTTCTTCAACTTGATTGAGGGACTCTTGGCGAATAGCATTCAAGAGGTAATATAACTTTATTAGACTATTAAGGTTCAGAAACAAAGCCATCACGTCTACCAGAGGTCAACGTGAGGTTGTAGTTAAGAAAAATAAATAAATAGTTGGCGCAACAGGTCCGAAGGGACCCTAGGCCTCAATTCCTAGTGCTAAAGAATTTAAAAAGCCCTAAAGTGCAAAACATTTGCAAAGCCAAACGAAATAAGGCCAATTTCAAAAGCACCCACAAACCACAATGCATAAACAGTGCTTGGGGTCACTGTTTGGAGATTGGAGTAGGTGCGAGGTTGGGTCTTGGGTGTATGTAAAGTTGTTTGTACTCATGTTTCCCATGCATTTAAAGAAACTTCGCATATAAGTCCGCATATAAGTCCGCATATAAGTCGGCCCAAGCCAGCAACTTTAGTCTTCATCATTGATAACACAAAGTTTAGATTTTCAAAAATATTTTATTTTATTTTATTATTTATTATATTGGTATGGTGTGTACCGTCTACGTGAAATTCCCTACAAAATGTTTATCTTGATCTCTCTATTAAGGTTAACAATTCCCAATTCGTCTCGATTATGTGTTTAAAGTCTATATTAAGTTTTCATTTCTATTTCTATAATATTCTTTCTTTGATAAAATTCCAACTTAAAATAAAATTCAATAAAATGTCTTCTTCACTGGGAAATTCAGTTGGTTTTCGTTTTTTAAAGCAACAAGTTTAAAATTTTTGTATAAGTTCATTTTTGTCTCGTTTTTGACATAGGAAGGAAGTATTTTCAATTATCTCATTCATTGCTTTTGAATAATTCGACATTTAATAATATAATCTATCCTAACAGCTACTCTAAATAAAAATCTCATGGTTATTCTGTCATTTACTGGCCGGGAGTAGATTTCATTTAAATAAAATATTAACACTTTTGGTCGTTATTCATTGCGAACCCGCAAAATGTCCACTTGGGTTCCACATTTGTACCAGTTTCTCGCACACATTCCTTGAATAGGTTTGAATATTTTCGCAAAATATCGTTCAGTCGATCTGATTGTAAATTGGTGTTGTTGGTGATTTTCTGAAGGTATGAACAGATGTAGTCAGAGCCGGCGCCAATTGGATGGATAACCAAAAATGTGGACACCAGACTGATGATGTGGGCATCATCTAGATCAAGTGATGCGCGTTTCACCTTAACACAACAAATTCAAATAAATTCAATGGAGAATCGTTAAAATAGTGAAATCTTACCTGGCTGATAACATCCTTCGGCTTATCGAGCTCATGACTTTCCTCGACCTTATTGGCTGCAGCTGTATCAATTGGTCGATCTGTCTCATGACTGTCATCCGTCTTATCTGCCTTACGCTTTGGTTCGTCTGAGTCATAACTGTCTTCGATGATTGTGGCTGCAGGGGTATCCTTTGGTTCATCTAGCCCTTGACTGTCATCGACGTTATAGGCGGCAGATGGGACATACTGCCTTGCATCTTCCTCGTCGTCATCTTTAAGTTCGATAACATCATTCTGGCCCACTACTGGAGCAGAGATCTCAATCACTTCTTCACACTCGGAACTCTTGGATGAGTAACTACTCCGCATGGCACTGACCTCGACAATTCTGGTCTTCAGCAAAAGTTGCTTAACATTGGCTTCCTTGAGGTTTTTCTCAAGATGATCGATTTTATTTAAATCTTTTCGTTCTCTTGTTTTGTTTTCGAGCAGCTGTGATTGCATGTTACGTATAGTTTCTTGGAGGACTTTAATTTGTTTGTCACGGAAATCAGTGTCAGACTTGATGTCGCATTTTACCAAAGTCATCTCGTTCTTGTAGGTCTCCAGCTGGCAGCGAAGACTATCGTTTTCCTCCTGTCGAAACAATGAAACGTTAACATCAAAGAAAGAGCGTGGTTATAACAAGTAGTAGGAGTTACATGTAGCAAATGATACACACAAATGCGGCAACAAGTAAGACGCAGGGGAAGAAAACTTGGGGTGTACGGAATGGTACGCAATTGCCAAGAACAAACTATAGAAGTTCGAAAAAGTAACTGCTAGACGTATGCGTATGGTACTTTTCACTCAATCTCCCCGATTACCACCGCCAATAAACCGATAAAATATCATTTTGGCTTGCATTCTTACAGTGCCATTAAATAGGCATTCTGGAGGCGAAGTGATGTTCACATATACCTCCACCGCAAGTAGATTAGTAGAGTGCGCTGGAATACCCCAAGGCGGCGTTCTAGAAGGATAAGATTTATGTAAGCCGAAAGTCAGCATAATTAAACCCAAGGCAGCGAAAAGATCCCGAATATACATGACTTTCTTCTAATATTCGGCAATCATACTCCGAGCAAGAGCTCCCCTAGCAGCTTTCTAAGTAGCGATCGCTTTTATGTTTGTGCAACTCTCTTTATGTATCGAAAAGTGCAAACCTCTAGTAAACCTGGAAGTAACTTGACTGATCGCCCCTGCTCAGGGGCTTACAAGTGAAATGTTACGCGCTAAGGACATAAAAGACAACTTCTGCCTGCTGTATCAAAACGCCAAAGCTCTGCTTCATCAAGCTTTGATGTGCTTAAGCGGCTCAACGATATTTTAGCAACACTCCGAAGCTTATGTTTATAATCGGAGTTTCTGACCCACATAAGGGAGTTCGCCGTCTCGCCTCTGTTTTCAAATCGATATCTCTTGCTCAAGAGTCAACGATAACGGAATTTTTCTCGTTAGCTTAGTGTCAAAAATGAACAAAAATCCACTTGAATTCAGTCAAACTCTTGAATTGAGCCGCTTACATCTTTATGGATATGGTCACGAAATACAATTTCAACACAATCACTCGTGTCCTTGAGCTGGATAACGTCTATGTAATCCTTCTTTGGTACTCCTAAAGTAACTTTCGCCGTCATTTTAGAAAATATATTGCAACCACCACAACTTACCTTCAACGTGTCATTATCGTAGCGACATCGCTTGTTACTCGGGCTACGATAATCTCGATCTTCGTCAGACATTTCCATTTCATCGTCTTCGATCTGCACCGAGCGCATTTCCTACACACACAAAAGGAATAGATATATGAATTTACTAAAAAATTACCAAAGAGTACCGATAAACGCCTTTAAAGTCATCTGTCAGTTAAAAAAAAAATAATAAAAAAAAATTACATAAACAACAGTAGTGTTTATTTATTTTTCTTTTCTTTCATTGTGTCAATAATATTAAGTAACCTTTCTTGTTTCGAACTTATGAGTGTCCATCAATGCTGTCGTAACTCTTTAGGCTTTCTTTCGCCTATAAAGTAATGAGTGAGTGTGAGAGTGTACTTACCTCGAACTACTAAATACATGTCAGTTGTTTAAATTGTTTTTATTTTTCCTTTTTTAGTTTTTAAAATTAACCTTCCTTTAGCTAAACAAAACCGTACGATATACATTTTTAATTTGATTAATTGCCAGCGTTATGAATGGACAATGATTGCGCTTTGCTTAATGTGTTAATTCACTTCCGCTCCCATTGATTATTATTATAGCTCCTTTTTCAGGCTGAAGGTGGTAGTATGCTTTACGTATTTATATTTTTTGAGCGATGTGATGAGTCATACAAAAGAATTGTTATTTGATTACAAAAACACCATTTAAATTGAAGCAGCAGTTTTAATTTTCTGTTCAAGTTTGATTTTGTTTTCTTAATTTTTTGTTTTTGCGAAAATATTTATTTTTTACATATTTTAGGTGTGAGAAATAGAAAAATGTGATTTATAATAAAAAATATAAGAAAAATATTCTCTATACAGTTAAAAACAAAGGTAATGTGGAAAGTTGAGCGAATTGTTGTTATGCAGGAACAGGCACTGGTGTGTTATAATTGTTTACAAGTAAATCTGAGGATACCATTTAATAAATGTTGAACTTGTAAGCGGAACACTGGTACAAATATTTCGATTTTTAAAAGAGATGTGACAATCCGAACATTAACAAGGTATGTACTGATGTGGGAAGACATTTGGTCAGTGAAAAATGCGCGTTTGAATGTTCTACGAGGCAACCTGTCTTGTTGGTTACTACGAGTTATTCCTAGTTTAGGTTTGATAAGGATGACAGAAGCCACGTAGGCTTATTTTAGTAAATATTTGTGGTAGTTCATGAGACTAACAAAATCAGGGCTAGGCTGTGTCATAACTCATAAGAGTTGTTCCACCTACTGCAGATGTCATTTGTAAAGATGCCTAGCCTTTCAGCCATGTTTCCGATAATGCTGTGAGAGGTTTCTACACCGACGAGCAAGCAGATTTGTTTTCTATCAAAGAGCCTTTCAATATCGATGAGGGTATATGGCGCAACCACAAGTTTTTATCAATTGTTCCTCGTTCATGTTTGACGTGACATTATCAATGAACCTCTTAGCTATGCTAAAAGCTGGTAGAGAACTTGTCCATCAGTCGATAGTATGTCCAATTCAGAGACGCATCTGACCTCCAACCCATATGGATAGTTTCCTTCCACAATAACGTGTCCACAAAGCCATAAGAACAAAACAAACTTTGTAATGGTTCATAACTCTCCGTGCCAAAAGGACCCACAAGTTTGAATTTAACAGATTGGAGATGATCGCTTTAAGTGCCCATGCTAAAAGCGATTTCCACAGCTGAAAGTTCCACTACTACGAACCCATTAGGGTTCAAACCTCTGTGCATGCTGTATACGACTGGGAAACTCCTAGAATAGACATACTCACGATTCTCGAGCTCGAGGTATAGGCTGTGAAGTCATAACCAGCAAGACTTGGAATAAGTCACTTTGTGGCAGGATATATTGACCGCATTTTACTTAAGTCGAACGACAAATAAAAGAAGCTTACTTATATGTCGATCACCCACGCCAATTATCTGTCCCAAGGCACAGAGCCTAAATAAGTATAGGAAGAAGACTAGGGAAAGTAAACTTTTACCGAACAGTGACGGAACTCAACGTCCTCGTAGTCGCGAAAGTGAAACCTATCGATCTTTTAGTGGCAGAGAGGTAGTATGTGTACGAGAATAAGATAGAAGCAGTAGTGAAAACGGCGACGGAAGAGGCAAATGACCTTCGGAATCAAAAGTGGCGATGGGGCGATGGAGCGTCGTCGTCACTTAGTTCTTATCCGGAAATGGATAATTAGACCAAAAGGAAAAGTAGAAAGCAAAGTTTAAAAATACGACGACTGCCCGGTAGACGATGGACAGAGACTTGGGAGAACCAGACTAGAGTCGTTGGTTCCATATAACTAGTGAATGGCCTAAGTCGTCTCTGATTAAAGCTGTCTTGTACACGCAAATGAACAAAACAGTTAGGTTTAAAAATGTTCTTCTCATTTAGTCTGAGAGACCCTTTGAACGCCACCCTCTTAGTGTATAGGCCGATGGATCATAGACTCAGTATTGTTTTCAGGGCTTGTTGTGCGGTGTGGATTTTTGTAAACACTTTTTATTCAGACAGTCAACTGTACCATGAGGTAGGACCTAGTGAAAGCAGCCTCCCTCCAAATAATTGGACTTATTATCGCGATGTATAAGCAGTAAACTATATTCGGCTGTAAAAAAACATTCATCACTTTTTTTATGATTTCCTCTGTATTCTCTTTTCAGTTTAATTCGGAGTTGAATACAACATCGAGGTACCTGACTTTAAATGAGCGAATAAAGACGAATGCTTCCCCTCAAAAGCCGAGTACTTGTTCCATGCAGTGGAAACTCTGGTTCAATCCAGATCAATCGAAATACAATGGCCGCGTTGCTTCAAGTTCAACAATTATTTGTTTCTAAAACTAAAACTACACTATGAACTCTTTCTGAATATAAACAATATCATTTTGTTCAAATGTCATTCAAGACAAATTTACTGAAATTAATAAAGCAACAAGCGACCAGCTCAACATGCAACTAAAAATATACAAAATAACTACAACCCGCTACAAGCGACAAGCTAAACATGCAAATAAAAAAAGGAAAGGACTACAGAAGTGTTACCAAATTAATTGCACTATTAAAGAGGAGATTCATTTGGGAGATTTTGAAAAAAAAAAATATATTTAAACCGATACCAATTAAAATAATAGAAACAATAATAATAAAACAAATATTGATACAACAACAACAACAACGATATGTGTGTGTATATTCTTGTGTACGTACCATTGACAGTTTCTTCCATTGGTCGATGTTTTTTCTTTGGGCCTTGGTGAAATGGTCCCAAACCTTCTTGTGACTAGCTGCACTGAACACTTTTTCAATCTGAGTGACTGATGGGAGAGGAGGGTAAATATAGATAGAGATAATAGTAACAACAACATCAACAACAACAAAAAAAAAAAAAACATCAGAGAAACTTGTTGGTAGTTTTTGTTTCTTTTATAATTTTTTTTTCTTTTCCTTTCGGGGAGAGTTATTACTTTTCTCTTTTATTACAGGATGTGTTTCTGGTAAAAGCTAAACCGATCCTAAACGCTAAAATAAATGCACCTTTGATAAACAAATTTTACATAGTTCCTAAGCGGTCCAAGGTCTTCCCGAAGTTAGTAACGGTTGTGGAATTTTGATTGTTTTTAAACGCCTGCAGGATGATTTTGATATTAAATATTCTACCTATGCCGTTTAAAGGTTTTGAGAATTTGAAACGAAAGACTAAGGAGCCAAGCGGCGCAATTGCAATTTTACACTTTTTTTTGTCTTAAACCCATAACAAAGTTTAAGGGATGTTTCTTTCTAAAGACTATTCACATGAGCACGAAAAGGCGAATTGCAAACAAACCATTTATGAATTGAAAATTGACTTTTGTTGTACCACAAAGCCATTATTTTTAATTATTCTAACATCTAATCTAAAAAAAAAACCTGAGTCTCATAGATTTAAATAGCGAAATTTACAATTACAGCAATTTTCCCACGAACTGTTACACTTTATTCAATATTCCAGATCCACAAACGCGATCCACAAACCCACGAATAAAAAAATCGTTTGAACTTAACCTCTAAAAATGAAACTGAATCGCGGGTGTCTGCGACTGAAAAAAGTTTCCATGTCAATGAAATGTATGAAACTACGAATATTCACTTGTTCGCAGCATGCAATTCGCTTTCATATGAATAGTCCTAAAGTTTATTATGATTAAAAGTTTGAGGTATGCTCCTTTACTTTAGAATTTTACGAATTTTAAAGAGAGCGGCTTCGAAAAAGCTGAGAATTTTATCAGTTTTCACTCAATAAATTTCTTGTAGCAAGAATTGTAAAAGCTGGAAATTGAAAGATACGCGTGCACAACGGCCCTACGAACTAAGTCCCAACAGCAACTAACTCCCACTAGCCAAATGAACTAAGTCACACCAATTTTGCTGTGGGATTTAATTCATATGTTTGGGAGATAGTTCGTAGTTCATTACGAACAAATTCCCAATGAATTAAGTCCCAATTTCAGAAAGTGGGAGTTAGTTCATTTACCTGTTTCGAAGAAAAAATAATTCTGTTGAAAGTGGGAGTTGAGTTGAGTATTTTGAAAAGGTAAATATGTGTTATGATAACGAAACCATTTTGAAAGCAAATAAATTGTGTGCAGTCTAGGAGAAACCGATTGCACTGTGAACATAAACCGTGGGATATGTATGTATTTTCGAATGCTGCCCCCCTGCAACCCCCCTGCTTGGGGTCACTGTTGGATTTGGAGTAAGTGCGAGATTGGGTGTATGTAAAGTTTCGTTATCATGCGTGAATTTTCGTTTTATTTTTAATAATTTGGGACTTAGTTCACAAATACTTTTCCGTACTACTTTTTGGAATTTTTGAATAAGGTATCTGTCATTTTTCATAGCTTACTTACAAAAGCGTTCTTATGTAACTGTTTCGTAAGTCTCATTCTCTGAGAGATAATTTATCCCCACCACTGTCATTTTGACAGTTTTTTTTTCATTCTTACTACAATAGTAAAGGAACAAACCTAAGGACAAGGAGTAGCAAAGTTTTTCCCCTCAAATGGAGGGAAACATTTGAGGGAAAAACGTTCGCATTCTACAATTCTAGCTTTTTCGAACTACACAACCTTTTTATCGTCTGACTCCTTTGTGTGATTGTTTGAACAGTTTAATTCTCACAGTCCGTTCTCCATATATATTGCAATTGAAGACATTATTGTTTTTGTTTTCAGAAAGTAAATCTGCACTTCGATTGGCTGTCAATTGACCAAGTGAACAATGAGCACTACGCTATCAATTATTGAATCATACATCATCATACATATTTATTGTTGCTCACAAAGTATTGTGTCTTCTGAGTTTTCTTCTCTTAAAGTAAACGAGGACGAACCTTAGAAAGACATGTAGATAGATAGATAAGCCCGAGTAAGAAAATGTCTGTCCATCCCTTATTTACACAGATTTGACGTGATACTGAGTACTGGGCGATAAGCAGAAGGATTGAGCGATAAGGATTCGATTGATTGTATTTGCGAAGAGGGTGAATCTAGGGGAAGAGACTACCGTGAGCTCCACTGCAAAGATGTGGTAGAGAACTGAAAGTTGCAGTGTCTCGGGCACCGATTTAAGCAACCCAACAGACATCAGACCTATAACTTGTCTACCTACCAATAACAAAAGTCGTACAAACAGCTTTTTAAACGCAATCCGACTTATCAACGGAAATGTTTAGCACTTGTCTTTGGCAAGGCATTTTCCTGAGAATTGGAAGCACCAGAATTGATTCTTTTGCCGAAGAGAAAAAGGAGTCCAGATCAAACATTTCTTCTATCATGAAATGTGACTCAATGATTAGTGTGCTGGACTACTGACCGAGAGGTTTCGAGTCCGATCATAGGCAAAAGGCAAATCACATTTTGAGATTTTCAGGAAGCAGCACGAGTGGGAAAGTTCGGATAAAAAAACGTATAGAGTCCACGAAGTAGTTTCCCAGCCGCTTATCAATTGCCTTGAGAAAGTTATTGACGCTTGTCTAAACTTCTAGGGCCATCTATGTATGCGAAAAGTCAACGAAAACTTTCAGAAGCAGAACAAGAGACTTCTTGCAGGAGCTGGTAGTTTTAAACGCAATGGAAATATGGTCGAGTGCCGCGGAAGTTAAGTCTGGCTTAGAAACAGGCGGTGGCCGGATTTAGTCTCTAGTATTTATTGAGTTTTTTGAACGGCTTTGAACTAAACACGTCGTATCTTCAATTATACCTGTCGATATGTTAGCTGAAGTAATGGAAAAAAGTACTAAGCGAACATTTCGGGTAGATACTTTTTAACGCAAAAGTAGTATCGCAACTTGGAAACAAAAATACAACGAATCGTTGGAGGAAAAATGGACGCACAGGTTAATAATAGTGATCGATGAATGCATTACACGAAAACATGGTGGTCTATCTAACTCTAGCGATGGATCGAGCTGGAATGTTAGTTAGTGGCTATCTTCGTCGCTGAGTGTGGCGCCATTAAATGTAAATAAAGTAAGTAATTCGAAATACGACTTTTGCAGTTTTAAACCCAAGTCCTAAATTAGTTTCCCCCAAACCCTTTTTTTTCTCAAAACCCTCAAACGGAAAGCAAACAAATTAAGACAACTAAAACAAATATAAAGACAACTAACCGCGAAATACGCAAACCCTACATCTAAACCCGAAGGCCATACCATCTGCCAAAGAATACCTAAATAACTTAATATATACATATTTTACCATTTCAGTGATTGTTATTCGGTTTTATTAAATTTCCGCCAAATTCATGGATAGTTGGTGTCTGGACTGAGTCGTAATTCTTTTTTTTTTTTTTACGTTCTATTCAAATTTTGTTCATTTCATTAAAATTCAACAACTTGAATAACTTAATTATGTTTTATTTAATTTTTTGTTTTAATTCTACATACCTTGTTTTTTGTGGAGTTTTCTAATTTTATTTTATTTCTTAATACAAAAACAAAGAATCGTAAAAGAAAAAAACACATTTCAACGTGTATTACCAATAAAAATGTTTTCTAAAAAAATATACATGTGTTTTTATATATTTTGAAATAACATGTTAAATAACCTAACAACGAAATAACATGTTGTGTGAGGTGTCAACAAATATTCAACTCCATAATACACAGCCACAGAAAGGGAATACATGTATGGATGCGCTTGTCTAGTACAAAACGGTGTTTGAAATATAATTGAATTGCGAGAAACGAACACTTCAGTAGCGAATCACATTCAGTTTTGATTCCGTTTGTGTTCACATTTTTTTAATTTTCTTTAATTCTTTGCTACATAACAGGCAACAGAGAGTGCTGATGAGAAGATTTTTTTATTAAGCTTCAAGTGAAGAAGCGCTGAGCAAATTGTGAATTTTTATCGCTGGCAAGGACAGCAGCAGCAGTGCACGCCTTAGATCGAGGGAAAGGAAAACAAAGGATATTACTATAGTTTGCTGGAGGTAACATTCTGATCTACTTGTAAAAAGGACATGTCAATGTACGTGGGTTATTATAATGCGAAGGAAGGAGCAGACAGACTCGACTGTGATATAGGTAGTGAGGAGAACCGTCACAATAAACCAGGGCCCATTGTTGTTTCTGGGAAAGCACTATCTACTCCCTTAAGTTCGAACTAGAAAAAACAACACACCAAATTTGAGCTCCAATTTATAGTAACATTATTTGACCGCCGATAGGCTACAAAGTTTCTTGGTAGAAGATAACAAGACTTGACTCTCGATGTTTCTCGTGATTATGTAAAGATTGTGGTGGAGTAGAAACTTTAGGAGGTGAACACTTGGAAGCTAGTATCTCCAACACATTCAAGAACTACAAGCTTCTGAGTGTAATAAAGCTTGACAAAATACGAAGGCCATTTATGGAGAAGCTTGTTACAGCTCTAGAAACTATAATCCGATATCAACACAGAAAATGGTTGTGAAGAAATTCGTTGTGAAAACTATAAAAAGACACCGCAAAAGTAAAGATCAGACGGAATTATTATCATCTTCCCAAGGGCATCTTATACGGAGAATTGACTGTCAGAATGCAACTGTTCAAACAATCATTTAAAGAAGTTTGATCTCGAACTTGTGGTGCAGTTCGAAACAGCTGTAATTGCGCTTGCGACCACAGTGTTTGTAAGAAGTTCTCAAGGTACAAGGTGGAGCAAAATGAATCAACCTATCAGAAGATGTTATCGTTTTTGCAAATGGCATTGTACGTCAATCATATTATTTGACATTTGTGAACTGGACAGCTGCAGAATAAAACCGATAAGCAACCAAGCGCTATACTCCGCAAGAGCGTGAAATATTTAATGGATATTGTGAAAGAAGCGTTTCCTGATCGCGTAATCTCCCGTTTTAGCGATTTGGCATGGCCAGCAAGATCGCCCGATTTAACCATCCCAGACTTCTTTCATTGGGGCTACTTGAAGTCGCGGGTTTATGCCAACAAGCCTCAGACAATCAGCCGCCATTAAGGACAATATTCGACAGGAATGCGAACAGGTATCACCGGAAATCTTGCGGAAAATATACGATAAAACGGCGACGAATGTGTATCAACACTGGCGGCAGCCAATTGAGGGATATCATCTTTTCCAACAGAAAAAGTTGTAAAGGTCCAAATAAAAATGTCCATCACTCAAAACCATTTTTTTATATTAAATAAAAAAGTAATTAAAAAACAAAATTGGATGATTAATTTTGCGCCACCTGTATTTCGTCAGGCCAGTTTAAGTTTGAAACGTTGTTACTTCTACTTTCCCTCATAAGTCACAATAGGCGTTTTTCGTTTTTAGTTCAGAGCACAAACTGAACAAAAATGTAGTGTTTCTTTTTTAGCTCAGATGCATCAGAGCTCAGAATTGGTGTTTCTTTTTTCGTTCAGAGCACCATCAGAGCGTGCTCTATGAGCTCAGAATAAATTGACTGAGCACCCTGAGTGAAAAGCTGATTACACACTTCCAGTCACATTTGACAGAAAAAAAAAACAGGATAGGCAAAATAGTTGAAATGGCGGACGAACCAATTTAGCCAATTTAATAAATGACAATTAATAAATATTCAATTTATGCATCTATTTATTTAAAATGACAGTGATGTGCTCAAGTGTGTTTCATAAATACCTCAGAACAATCTGAGCACGCTCGCTTCAGAGCGCGCTCATAATGCTCGAGCTCAGTTCACTAAAAAAGAAAAACGCCTAATATTGCACTTGCTGAATGCTGAGTCGAGTCGTGCGAATGAGTAAACCATCGTCTGAGCTAATAGGTAACACTCTGAGATGGCAATGCTTCATTTTTTTGTAAGTAAATAAATAAATAGTTGGCGCAACAGGTCCGTAGAGACCCTAGGCCTAGCTTCACACAACCATTTGTTTTGTGTGAGTTTTTAATTTTTGAGACGGATGGTAGGGATCTACAGTTTTATGCCGAGTCCAGACGGCCAATGGAGAGGTTCTTTTATGACAATTATACTCTCGGATGTTTTTCAGACGTTCGCGAGGTGGCGCAGTGGAAAAAAAAACGTATGATGAAATTTTGTTTTTTTTTCCGGGATCGAATCTGGGACCCCTCGTATAGTGTCACACTTACTTCATTTTTTTTACGCGACAAAATATTTTCGGAAACGGACAAAGGCTGCGACAGGGCTAAACATAATGCGAGAAGAACGGCAAAAATGGGTTAAGTTGTGCCATTTGTTCACTTGATCTAAATCACAAACTATAGAGATGGACACCACAATGCAAAAAACAAAGGCCGCTTCAAGCAACCGAGTGTCAACTAAAATGGACGATAAAAATTCACAAAATGTTCCCCATCACCAGAAAACTTACGGAGACATAATGTGGATCGAAAATTTATGATTAACGATAACAGCGGAGAGAACACATAGAATGTACAAGAATTATAAGCACACACAAAAGGAAACAAAATCAAAAAAAAAAGGAACAGTATTTCCATGGTCGAAATTCAAAGGAATACTAAAAGCGGCGCACTCTACAATCAAACTGTACTCACATTGCTTGGTCATGATGAGCATTTGTTTCCTGTAGTGCTCCCGCACTTTGCGCAGCTCCTCGTCGTACTGTTGTTTGTCGGTGTTCAGCCGTCGAATATGTGCATTCGTGCTCTGTATCATCGAATAGAAGACATTGGCGTTCTTCTTTGAACAATCACCGCGCTCCAGCCAAACAATAAGCGTTTGCATGGCGTTCATGAAAGTGTCATCGGCTTTTAGGTATTCGGACAAGGTAAGTGCTTCGTTCTCCGTGTAATGAACTATTGGCGGTGGCGATACTGACCGATGTTTGTCCCGTTCCATGCGCTCGCGGTGACGTTGTTCTCTCTGCAGCTGACGCTGTTTGCACTCCCATTCGTATTGATCATCTCTTGCTTGGGCATAGTCTACATGGAGACGGCCACTAGTTACTGGATCTTTGGAGCCGAAACGGATCCGATAGCCCGACAGATATATGGCCGCATCAACCGAAGCCTCATAGACAAAGCGAACGTGACAAAAGTTCTTTTTGGATAGTCGCAGTGTGGTGATCTCGCCGCAACTATCGAATATCTCACGGATGATGTCTTCGGTGATGTTCTCCGGGAGACCACCCACAAAGACAGTCCGACAGCCAGGCGGACGATCGCGAATTGTAGGAACTGGGGACGTTGGACTGGGAGGCAGTAGAGTGCAGGACTTGCAGTGAATCACTTCTTTGAGTGGAACGTTAGCGGTTAATGTAGACTGAGCTGCAGACGTAGACGGTTCAGCGGGATTGGTGATGTCGGGCATCATGGGGAACCGCTGCATGTGTAAGGCCATAGCAGCTGGGTCCATCATCATGGCGGGCTGCATCATCATGAAGCCCTGATGTATCATGCTGTTTAGAAATATCTGCGCTTGGTTATCGGCCACCGGAGCTGTTGGCTGTTCATCGGGATTTGCTTGCATGGCTTCGCGATTTGTAGAACTTCCAGTGAGAAATTTTCTTAGATTGGTGTATGATGACGCCGCATTGGATTCATTGTCGTTTTCTAGATCCATTGGCCCTGGTCCCAGTTGATGATTCTTCGGATCGCGGTGGGATCCACGGCCGCCATGGCTATATGGCGGTTTGGAAGAGCCACCGGAAGTAATTGCGGGCTTAAAGTCTAGTGGAGCGTCATTGAATGTGACATGTGGTGGTCCTGCACGATTGCTACCGACAGTTGCTACTGCCGATGACGGTTTTGGGGGTAAATTTCCAGCTCTGGCAGTGGCGGTCATTGCTGCGGCGATTTGTGTTATGATGTTGTTGCCAGTGGACCCATTCGCAAGGTTGTTCATCACTGGAATGAAGGAAAAGTTTTTTTAGAAAAGAAAGTTTCAGCGTTAAGTGTGAAGAAGTATGGCATTAGCGCAACGATGCGATGGTTGGACTGATTTGTAAATATGTACCTACTCCTGAACGTCACACAGCAATTGCTACCCATTAAGAATGGAGATCCTGTGCTGCGTAGGTATAGCCAATTGTATGAATGAAAACCAATTGTCATACACAGATGGGATCCTTTCGTAGTCACCAAAGCTTGGCGTACAGCAAAAATAGAAAACTGTTGTAAAATCAATTTAAGAACCCCACTGAGCTTGATAGATGCGCAGACTAAACTTTTGGTAGCGCATTTCGATTTCAGGATATAAAACTAACACAGTCTTTCGCGCAGTTTAACTATTCGATCGTTTGGTTTGTGATCTCGTAAAGAATAGCAAAAGCCTGTCCCCGCATTATCACAAATTTAATATTTTGATCAAATTTCTATATCCAGATGCACCCACTGAATCCATTCTTATTTTAACGCCCCCTATTCAAACAGCTGCCAAGTCAACAACTCAAAGGGAAGTGTAAACAAAAACAATCCAACCGGCATTATTTAATCGAAAAAAAGATAAACAAAAATATTTACGAACCACGAGAAGAAAGCAAGCCCAAAAATGAGCAACAGTTTTGCCAAATTCGAGAGAACGAAATTAGCAATTAGAAAATAACGAAGAGAGCTTGTCCTCTTTTAACCAGACAAAATGGCGTCGAAAAATAAAAAATTTTCACACAGCACCTGAAAATCCAAATAATTCCCCAATGATCCACTAAAATACATAAATTATGTGACTAATTTGTTGGAATATGTTTTTAAATAAACCACTTACTCATATTATGCATTGGGTTGCGACCCATATTCGGATAATTGAAAGACATCTCAGATCACACTCGCGTTCGATATTTTTTTGCACTAACAAAATCACGACCAATTCACAAAATAAAGGAAACAATTGATGTACCTAATTGAATTATCACAATGTATATGGCATATTTGTTGATTTGGATTTGTAAATAATTTGCTTAATATATTTATTATTTTGATTTCAACTCAAGCGGACACGGACACCACCCCTAGAGTTGAAGTAGAAAAATTCCGATTGACATTTTTTCCTTGCACAAATTTGACGTTTTACTTTGATTTCTTGCTTTTGTCGAAGAGAAAAAGAGGGCAAATTTGAGGTTCGGAGCATAGCTTTGTTATTGATTACGTGTAGACGAAAGTTTGCTCTACTATAGATGGCGTTGGGGAGATTATGAAGATAAGGAAATACGTTAAGCACGCCGGGAAGCGTAATATCAAATATGATTTGAAATGTAAAGAAAATAACACTGAGTGGAATTTATGCTAGCGAGTTTCTACAGAAGTGCAATATTTCCTTAAGTCAAAAGTCGAAGCGGAGTACGGCCATATGAGCAAAATCCATTAGCAAATAACATACTAAATCGATGTAATCGATACCGGAAACTCAATTTCCTTGAAGTTGATCTTAAATTAGGGGAAAGAAGACCACGGATAATGCAAAAATTCGAACCAATTTTCGCATCTTGGTTTTCTGAAATCAGAAAGAATTCAACTATGCAAAACTAAACAAAGGGATAAAATACAGAATTTGACTTCTCTTTGCTTTCGAGTTACAAGAATTTAATAGAAAGATTCCTAGATCCTTACATCGCAATATCTCCTGTTACCTACTTGGAGGCAACGGCAAGAATAAAATACGAATTTTGTAAAATATGTATGTTGAGAACAGTTCCTCTTTCATTTTTTTTTTTATTCTAAACGCCACCACGATTCAGTGTGTAAATGCTGTCTGGAGATATGGAGATTTATATTAATTTTTTAATAATAGTGGATACTTCAACTGCAACTCTACATATTACAGGTAACTAATAAACGTTCGTTCAAATAAAGCACTTAACATTTTACAAGACATCAGCATCTTCTTCAGGGAAAGATACATTCCTATTGCGAGCACTTGTAAAAATGATGAAGTAACCCTGCCGCTCATTGACACATCCGATGTAGACGCCGTTTTGCCCATTTTGGAGCATCTTTCACTTGTTCACGCAATCGATTGGACTTGTGTTGTAGTTATAACCATTTTAACAGCAGGGTTTCCGTAAGATAATACATATCAACAGGACTGGAATCGCAAATTAATTGCTAACCTGTGTCTGCCTGCATCATTTGGAGGAGGAATTTATTACTCACATTCCACAAGCTCTTACCTACTCGTGGTGCCTTAGGAAGGGAGTGTGCACAACACACCTGTCGGCGATAACTAATAAATTGTTTGAGGAAAGAAGAAACTATCGACTTTCTTAAGTTAAAAATAGCTGATGTTAAAGAATTAGCTACCTATTAAATTAATTTTATTGCGAGTGTGTCGTTGTAGGTGTCTACTTCTTTGGGGAACATAAGACATGTGACGTTTCTCATATATAACTGGTGTGTAGACAGATGTTATATATTCGGAACAAGTTAAATGAAGGTAGAAGCATAGTATTATTTCATGGGAGTAATCCAGCTTATGCCGATATGCGACTACATTGATTTTGCATGGCGCGGCATTTTATAGTCGCATGCATTTGATTGAGCTGGATCTTCATATATTTTTGACGCTAAGCCTACAATACTATCTACTGTTAACGTTCACCTTTATGTCGAACAGTTGGCTGATGTACTTTGTCCGCAAATTGAACGTTATTCCAGCTGACTTATATGGAGAGATAATCAAAGAATGTATATAGTCAAAAATTTCCAGACTTAGTTGACATTTATGTTAGGTAAATGTGTGCTCTTGTGGCGGTTGCCACAGCTTCACATAGACCATCAGTTGGATCCATTGTGTAAATTAGTTGACATTTAGTTGATAACATATCCAGTACAAGGTGTAACGCTTGTTCACGCAGTAGTTAAGTCAAATGTATGTTCGTTATATCTGACGTTTGCTAGCTAACTGGTGGAAATATGAGACCGGTATATTACGTCATATTTGTATATGCTAACCTATGTTTGTTAGCAGACTTTAAAAGCGTTCAGCTTTCTTAATTCAAACGCTCTTTTCATTTAAAACTCATCCCAACCACAGACAGCAAAGTGCTAAGCAGTCTATCACTCACATTCCCAGACGTTGAGTCGGCTTCCATTGACTTGGCACCGATCAAGCCAAGCTAATCTGTATTTCAAGAAGACTTCGTAAAAGGAAACTACGCACCAAATGAAAGAATCTCACATATTGAACACCTCCATGCCAACTAGGGAGCTCATCAATTGCGCCAGCAATTGACTCAATCGGATATCAATTAAAAATCCCGATGATGTTTGAGTAAACATTTTGCCGACGGCCGGTCGTCCAGCCAAGAGAGGCATCACGTAATTAACAGCAACAGCAGGTGGATAATGCCAAAACAGGAGAAAACAAAATCAGGTATCCTCCCCACTTTCGACGATTGCCTTCTATTGGATCATTAAATGATTGCAGCTTTGATCGTAGTCATTGGAATGCCATGCCATGCCTCATCATCGTCGCTCATTTAAAGTGATCCAATAATTAGACTTAATTTCCAGCACCGTGCGTCTCGCTTTTAAGCCTCCTCCTTGAGGGAGACTCAAGTCTGAATATTCATAGTACGCCACACATGGTCCGAGCATGAGGTTAATGATGTCCTTTTCTATTAGAGAACAGCCTGGCTCCACATGCCGTAGCACCTCTTCCTCTATACATGCACCTTTGCACACGCAGAGCGCACGTTCGACACGTTCGCATGTGCGTCAATTCGAGCTTAGAAAATAAGCTAGTCGTTTTCCACTTGTACTGGTTCGGTTGGAATTTCCCTAGACACGCCGGGGAGTAGTGTGGTCCAATGTACACAGCAGGCTGTGCGGAAAATGCGTGTCTTATTTTTGCGTGCTCTCTTTGTGCCACTCAGTTGCGCATAAAGTGTGAGCAATCGATCTTATGCTAATCGGGGAGAGTGTGTTGTGCTTTTATTCAATCGATTCGATTTGGTATTCTTGATTGTTGACGAAGGAACCCCACTGAAGGAGTAGTTGGCTATGCCACAGCGCAGTGACAATGATGAGTCTCTGTTTGGCCGCAGCTTGACGGTTATATTTATGTAGTCGTGTTGCGGCCAAAGTTGGTTAATGAATCTGACATGAATGTGAAGTGCGTACAACGCAGGCAGCAATCACATACACTGTGTGCTACTGCTTATTGATGTAAACTGTATTTGGATGAATTTTGTATAGGGTTTAGACGGGGTCGGTTCGGTCGGATTGCTTTTCCTTGGATCGATCAGAAAAGATCAAACTGCTCCAGTCAGTATACAATCTTTAGCTGATACAGTCAGTTTAACGCTCAGGAAAGAAAAGAGCAATCTAGAACAGCCTGTACAAGTGTAGAAATGGTTTATATTACTTACGCTCTCTTAAGAGGTAGAGCTCTATGTGAAACTTGAAGCGCCATCTATCTATCTGAATGAAAGGATCACCTCGTGACTGATTGGGAACGATTTATGGAAGGGACCGATAGATGTGTCAAACACTTCATTAGACCTTGATACAATATGGAATGTGGAATTCGATACTCAAGACCTGTTCAAACAAATTTGTTGACACAAGTTTTGAGCTGCCTATTGAGTTTAAAAAAAATGGATGAGTCCCTAAGTGCAACCGAGGAGGTGGATAGGGGTCTTACAAAATTCCAAAACAGCTACCATTCAACCCCAAGCAGAAATCTTTTTCCGTTCACTTTTGTAAACAAACTTTGAATGTGGCTGACAGTGAATCGTGACAATTATGTCGTTTTCCATTGGTTTCACTCGGGGATCCACTCATTCTGAAATCCAATGGAACAACAAAACTGCTTCTGCAAGAATCTACAAAAGTATTGGTGAAATGCCAAAAAATAATCTACGGCTGCTGTCAGCTGACTTGTATAAAATACATAAATTACATTTGTGTGAGTGCTTCTTAAGTGGATTCTGACTTCAAATCGAGAAGCGAAATTCTCTTCCCAGAATCACCAGAAGAGTATTTTTTGTGCCAATGGAACGGTTTCAGAAGTGATTTTTTCGATTCCGGACTCTCCCGGAGGCTTCTTTTTGCCCAATTGAAAACGACATTAATCTGTCATATCCGTTGCGGCAACATATTCAACGGACAGGTGAATACCAAGAGGCAACACAGTATTTGCACGCACAACACATTAGGCGTTTTGATTTTACCGACATGATCTGTATAGATCATTGATTTCCATAGTTACAACAACAGTTGGATCTCGTATTAAATAAAAAACGCAACTTTCTACTTTTGTAACCGTTGACAGTTTTCTCAAATTGAAACACAACAGAGAGAACGTTCATTGGTGGGAATATTAAGAGAATGGGAAGTTCAAGTATCTAGTTTGAGAGAATCTGTCAAACCGTGTTCCACACTTTGAAAGCCGGATATTAACCAAGTATTTTGTTTGTAGAATTTTTCTGCAAAAACATTTTGTGCAACGGATACGCGACAGATTTTATGGGACCCATTTTTCTCTTTCGCTGAGTTGACGTAGGTATACATGAGAATCCAGTTATTTAAAGTCGACTAGATTGGGCTAGTACACGAAACTCAAAGACAAGATTGATCGGTAACTTCACTTTTTTCTACGTCAGCGACATAGACGAACTGAACTATCAACTTGGTACTAATTCAAAAAATTAATCGACTACCTAAATAAGTAAATAAATAGTTTACGCAACTGGTCCGTAGGTACCTTAGGCCTAGCTTCTCACAACCATTAGTTTTGTGTGAGCTATTCATTTTTAGAACGAATGGCAGGGATCTACAATCTTACGCCGAGTCCAAATCCAATCGGCTAATAATTGAGAAGCTCTTTCATGACAGTTATACTCTCGGATGTTTGTTAGACGTTCGCGAGAGGTGACGCAGTGAAAAAAAACCTGAGTTGGCAGTGTTGCCAGAAGGTTATGATGGAATGTCACAGATTGATCGTTAAAAAAATCCGTTTTCGATAGACTATATCCTATTTTGTTAGAATACGCCTATCGCCTAACCAAAAAAAAAAAAACAAACATGAAAATAAAAGAATTTAAATTTCTTTTTATACGACCGCTGTGAGGATTCTCCCATTCCGCCATTCTATAAACGAGGAATGGGGAATGAACTGTGAAATACAAAAAAATGTGTAGTTTCATTAAATTTACCTATCGACAAAAGCAACAAAAATTCAGTTTGAAAAATAGGAACGACAACGAACTAATTCCAGATGATTTTGTTTTGCTGTGATGTGAGTACCATTTCACTTCATTAGCGTTGAAAAACCGTTATTATATGAAACTTGTAACTATAAAAAAAAATTCCTTTTATAGCTTGTCCCCTCATTTCTCTGACACATTAAAATTCGTAGAAAGTCCCTCGAAAAGGGATAAATCCCTCAAAATGGCATCACTGAATTAGAGTTTGGGTTTTTTCTCCCTCTCTCTGTCGATGTCACGGCCAGTGATGCCAACTTTGCCTTTTTCATGCCTTTTAGGCATTATTTCATTAGCTGGGGCTTTAAGGCTTGTTTTTTTTTAATTTTTTTTTTATTCAACGTACTGACTGACTTTTTATGTTCTACAACATTCTTAAAGAATATTGGATAAAAATAATTTATATGTAGCCTCGGTCTTAAGGAATGTGTTTCCACCATCAAAATCTGCCCATTTTCTGAACACTTTATCTATAATTCTTCCAGTAAGTGGAATGATATTGGGAACAAATTCAAAGCTGTTTGTTGTTTTTGTTTATTTTTTATATTTGTGTTTAATTTTTGATGTATTGTTCCAGTTTATCTAAAAAAAATACTTTAGGCATTATTTTATTAAAAAATGCATTTGCGCGCTCTCAATCGAGTGTGCTCAGATCGTTCTGATGTATTTATGAAACACACTTGAGCACATCACTGTCATTTTAAATAAATATATGCATAAATTGAGTATTTATTAATTGTAACTTATTAAATTGGCTAATTTTCAGTTCCAGAACAACAAGGTTCGTCCGCCATTTCAACTATTTTGCTTATCCTGTTTTTTTCCCTGCAGGGACGGGGATAGAATAGCCCTGAGGTAAGGTATGCCTGTCGTAGAAGGCGACTAAAATCCACCCGAAGATGTAGTCTTAATGACGGTATGAGCGACACTGCCTGGAGATTTGTACTCCTGGTAGGGCCACCCTTGGCAGTAAGGTCATAGCTGAAAGATGAAACTAAAGGTTAAATCCGGGAGCGTTTGATGCATATTGCGCGGCACACCGGTCAGCGTCTGATCCCAGAGGGGCGGCTGAAATTATCGTCCCCTTCCGGTAGGGGAAAGAATATACCCGAGGTAGGCATGCCTGTCGTAAGAGGCGACTAAAGTCCAAATTTTTAAACTTTTTGAAAAAAAGTTAACCAAAAACGAAAAATATGCAATGAACAAAACTAATAATATAACTACCCCAGGTGGTACGCCAGGTAAACTGGTAAATCCACCCTCTTCGGAGGCCGGTTCGATGGATTCTGGGGGGAACCATTTGTTGCTGAAAGATGACCCTTTTATAAAGAGTCGTAAATTGGTAAGGACACCACCACCAATCCAACCAACCACCACCATCCCAACCAACCAGAGAAAATTCAATGTTGGAAGCTAATTATAAAAAAGCCTGTGAAGAAAGAGATAATTTTAAGCAACTCAGTGAAAAACTGGCAAGTGAAATTAATAAATTAAAGCTTGAGCTGCAGCTGCTTAAAGACCAGGTCAATAATAACAATCAAAATGAACAGATACCTAAAACTGTAGTGTACTCTACGGATGAAGAAGAACTGCGCAGAGAGACAGAACCATCCTTTAGAAGGACAAAACGGAACAAGAAAAGAAAAATCAGCATGTCTCCAGAGCTTTCACCACCAAAGGAGAACCAGAAAAGCCCTGAAAAGGTGAAAGATAGAGAAACTAAACCACTCAAGCCAACAAAGCCTCCCCCAATTATAGTGCTCTGTATTACGAAGTACGAAGGCTTATTGAATATTCTAGAAGAAAATAAAATAAAAGCTAATACAGCTCTTCTAAATAGTAATGATGTTAAAATAAATGTGGATAACGAAGAATCCTACAGAAACTTGACAAAATTACTAAACCATCAGAAAAAGGTGCAATGGTATTCGTTTGTGTTGATTGCAGCTCTGCAGCGGAGGACGTAATAAAAACTCCACAATTTTATGCTTATGTGCGTTTTTATTTCCTAAGAAATTTACAATAAAAATGAAATGCGAAATACGATTTTCTTAAACCACACTTACAATTTTGTGTCCTCCTCGTTTGATCTACAGAATTACAATGAAGGTTAAGTATAATTGACATGTGTCATTACAAGAGAAATAACAGATAGGTACAGTTCGATAAAAAATATTTTTATAAAGGCGGAAACGCCATGAGTCCGCAACAGTTTGAAAATAAACAAACAAGACCAATAAAGGTTGTTGCAAAGAAACTGCACTACTCATGTACACCTGAACGCATTGCGAAAGACCTTAAGAAGAAAAACTTCAAAATACTTGAAGTCGTCAACATGCTTAAGCACAAGAGTAAAGCACCGCTACCAATGTTCATGCTTACTTTTGAGCAAGATGAAGACATCAAGAAAATTTATGAAATTAAAGATATCTTAGGAATGAAAGTACAAATTCATCCTTTGCGGAAATCAAAGCTAGTTCCTCAATGTAAGAACTGCCAAAAGTATGGTCACACTCACAAATACTGCAGCTCTAACCCGAAATGCGTTAAATGTGCAGGAGACCACCATACAAAAGACTGCATAAAGGAAAAAAAGGCTGTCCCTAAATGCGCCAATTGTAGCGAAAGACACCCAGCCAACTACAGAGGGTGTATAGTAGCAAAAGAGCTACAGCAGGTAAAAGACAACAAGCAAAAAAAAAATGCGAAAGCCTGTTCAAATAGACGCAATTAAAGACAGAGAAAAACAAAACAAAAAAGACTCGAGACCGAAATCTAGGCCCAAAATTAATAAAAAATTGGATAGAGATAAAGGAAATCTACCCTTAAGCAAAAATGACAAATTAAGCCCCATAGCCGGTCCAAAGAAAACATATGCACATGTTGCTTCGACAAACGTTGCAAAACCAGTCGGAACCCCCAAGCCTCCCAGCAATGTTATGGAGGATATAATGCAAAGAATTCTTAACAGAATGGAAGATATAGAAAAGAATAATAAGAAAATTCTGGAAAGAATATCTTTCCTTGAAAAACAAAACAGTAATAAAAGAACTGTACCTAAAAGATCATAATGGCTAAAAACATACAAATCTTGTTATGGAATGCTAATGGCCTCGAGAATCGCAAAGATGAATTACAAGCGACTCTCGATATAAACAAAATTGACATATGTCTAGTCTCCGAGACACATTTTAAAATTGGAACAAAATACAAGCTTCGCGGATACAAGACATACCATACCCCACATCCTCACAATGCAGCAAGAGGAGGGGCCGCAGTTATAATTAAGGAAGGTGTTAAACACGATGAAGATGAAGAATACCAGTCGTGTGAAATACAAGCCAAATCCGTAAACATAAAAACAAGCACCGGGCAGATAACGGTAACAGCGGTATATTGTTCTCCTAGCTACAGACTGAAACAAAACAATTTTGAATGCCTCTTACGCAAATTCGGAAATAAATTCATAATAGGTGGAGATTTCAACGCTAAGAACAAATCTTGGGGATCAAGATTAACAAATACAAGAGGAAGAGAACTCCTTGAATCTATTAAAAAAACCAATGCTAACTACCATTCAACGGGAAATCCTACTTACTGGCCCACAGATAGGAACAAAATCCCGGATGTTGTCGACTTCTTCATAACTAAGAATATTTCTTCAAATACTACCCAAGTTAAGGAAGGGCCAGATCTTGACTCAGATCACTCATCTGTGCTGCTTACACTTGGTAATAAAATTATAATAAAGGAACACAACCCACGTCTAGTAAACAAACTAACTGACTGGATATATTTGAGATACCTAATAGATGAATGCATCGAACTATCCACAACAATTAATACAATAGAGCAATTAGAAAGCGAAGTACAGTCCTTCACCTTAGCTATACAAAAGGCTGCATGGGCTGCAACGCCTGAACTAAATAGCAAAGTAAAAAGAAACGTGTATCCCAAAGAAGTCTGCGACATTATATCAGAAAAGAGAAGAGCTCGCAAACGATGGCAACTGACAAGAGCTCCGAGTGATAAAAATAGACTTAATAGTTTAAACAATAAACTCAGAAAAAAGATAGCAGAATTTAAAAATGCATCGATGGAAAGATACCTTACAAATCTGACAAACGATGCTAGTACACAATACTCACTGTGGAAGGCTACAAAAAAAATGAAAAGACCAACGGCATACATTCCACCAGTGAAAAACAGCAGTGGTAACTGGGCTAAAACAAACTAACAAAAGGCGGATCTATTCGCGGAACACCTTGAAAATGTCTTCCAGCCATATGACGATAATGATAATTCGCAACAAATGGAAGAAATGTGTGAAGACGAGAGATCGATTCCAGCAGTAACCTCTAGGGAAATAGCCAAAGAAATAAAAGAAAAGATCAACCCGAAAAAAGCTCCGGGATTTGATCTAATAACGGGTGAAATTCTGAAAAAACTGCCTAAAAAAGGTATGAAAAAAATGGCACAGATAATAAATGCAGCGTTCAGACTAAGGTATGTTCCACGTATGTGGAAGGTCGCGGAAGTTATTATGGTACCTAAGCCGGGAAAATTGCCCAGTGAAGTAACGTCATATCGGCCGATATCATTGCTGCCAATCCTTTCTAAGCTATTCGAAAAAATCCTTCTAAAACGACTCCATCCGATTTTAGAAGAAAAAACACTGATCCCAAACCATCAGTTCGGATTTAGAAATAAATATTCAACTATAGATCAAGTCCACAGAATAACTAATATAATAGAAAAAGCTTTAGAAGAAAAACAAATATGCTCTACCATCTTCCTTGATGTAACACAGGCTTTTGATAAAGTCTGGCACAAAGGATTAGTCCGTAAGCTACAAAAATATCTTCCAAAACAGTACTCTGAAATACTGGGGTCCTATATAATGCGACGATTATTTAGAATTAAACAAGAAGATGAATTACGTAGAGTAAAACCTTTTGAACTAGTTAACTAGGTAAAAAGAAAAGAAATATGCAACAACATAATCACACTAACAAAGTGATAATGAATTAAAAAACAAAAGGCAACAAACCAAAGTACGGAACTATTAAAACTGTACGTAAGTACATTAGTACATATTAGAACAAAATTGCTGATTAGTCTGACGACTAGGTGCGATTATTGGAAGGATGGTAACACCATGCCTTCCCTGGGTGTTTTTAGTGGGTGTTTCCAGTCTCACACTATCGCAAAGCGCGCATGCGATGTCTTTCAACGATTTTCACGTAGCTACACGCAAAAAAAAAAAAAAAAAATGTGACTGAAAGTGTATAATCAGATTTTCACTCAGCCTTCTCAGCCAATTTAATCTGATCATGCTCTGAAAAAAGAAACACAAATTCTGAGCCCTGATGTGTCTGAGCTAAAAAAGAAACACGAACTTTTTGTATAACAGTTCAGGTTCTGCTCTGAGCTAAAAAAGAAAAACACCTTTTGCAACTCTTCCTCCCCTTTCAATCGATATTATCGACATTTACTTTGTGCAGCTTCAAAGTGAAATTAGGTTATAAGGCCAATGATCCTACATCTTGGTACTAAAATGTATGCAACACTTTAGTTACGCGGTAGAAACTGCGCAACTTGTTTGTTTAGATAAATCGCTTCAGAAGTAAACCCCCCTAATGACCATCAACTCTTCCAGTTAACACCTCAGTGATCAGTTGCATCGTCATTCACTGATCGACAACTTAAATTGTGAGTCGATTGCGCCGACTCCGTGCCTGGATGGACCACTTTTTCATCCAACTCAGCATTTGGATTTCCCTCTAAGAAACTATCCACCAACCGGCACAGCAGGTAGTCTCGCGCCAAGTCGCACTCCAACAGGCATTTCCTGCTTCATTTCGTAATTCGCACATTTTAAGACGTGCACGAATGCATTTATGCAGATGCCCCGTGTCCCTACTGAATACGCAAACCCGTCTGGCAGTTGGGAGTCGGAGTATACGCACCTTGCTCAGTGGAAGAAAAGCTCGGCATGAAAACGAAAATCTATTCCCCAACCACGAATGGACATCATCTACCTAATGACATCACTGGGGCGCACATAGAAGATTCATTCGAAACGAGGGTAACATTGAAGGGTAATTGAAAACCGCATACGCGTGGAGTATGAAGGTTCCAATTCCAACTCAGTGGGTCTTAGTCTACTTGGACTGGTGTTATGCATCCTGAAGAGTTGGCTAAGAACACTTACTATGGGATGGCTCCGCTTAATTGCCAACAGTGCGCTTCCCAGAGGCTATTGTATGTCAAACTGGCAGCCGCTTGGGATTATAGCAGCGGGAAGATGTGCTCGACATTTGCCCATTTCGGTGACCTAGAATAGAAAAAACTTGCATTTTGACTTTAAATGGCTGGCGAGTTTTAATTGCTTCGTGACTATTAACTTCAAATGGATGTTGAACATAGTCGCACTAAAAAAATTCGTTTGCCCAGGGCGCCTTTGGAGCACGGCTTTAAATCGTGGAGACGGTTTATTATCCGCGAGTAAGTGATATTGAGAATCATGGCACAGGAGGAGTTCGGTAATTGATTTCTGACTTTTTGTAAACAGTCCCACTATGTGTAGATGGATATGTGTATCGTTTAAGAATAGCTGATATTCATCATAAACGTGGTCACTTTGCAGAGGCCAATGTCGACTGTGGCCATTTTTTTGTTCCCTAAATTCAGAGCTCATCAAGAAGTAGGCGGTTCGCCTAGACATCTTAGAAAATATGTGTGCTTCCAAACACAAAGGTAACAAAAAGCATTGACCCCATTGCGACAACATAAAAGAGGTAGCGGAAAGGCAGAGTAAGAGCTCTTTGTGTGATATGAATTTGCTTTTCGAAAAAAACTCTGCTGCGCTAAACCTAGTTATCGAAAGAAAAGTACGAAGGAGAAAGAAGTAGACCGAAGTGGTCTTCCATCACGAAGATTATGCCGATCGAAACAACACTCGAAGGGTTCAAAAGAAAATCTATCAACTCTCTCTATATAGACTTTAAGACTAGAACGTATCTTTAGCAAGTGGTCACTTGATTAGTTAATTGTTATGTTTTTTTAATCTGCTATATTATCTGGAGCTAGATCATTTTTGATAGCAGTATTCAGGCAGCACCCTGATGTAAAGTCTGGAGGCTGTTTCACAAAATAAACTAACAACTTGTAAGTTTTACCCAAGTTTCCACTAGGGCATGTGCGAATTTTAGGATATATTCCCAGACACTAAATTTACCAAATTTTCTGTCACGCTTGATGGGTGTTTCGAAATTTATTCGTTTTATTTCCACAAAGTCGAAATATGATTCGAAATTCTGTAGTTTAAAAACACTGAACAGTGTTGAATTATGTAACACATAATCAGTAAAAATGGAAGTGCTATTCATATTTTTTTAATGTGTTCATGCATACACTCTTAAAAAACGCAGCATAATGTAGGAGCTATTTGTTTGGATTCTCTGATTTGATTCCAGATTTTGCGTGTTCAAATTGTTTTGTTTATTGTTTGTATTCGCATGCTTGGGATATGTGTAGCCGTGGGTATTAATTTCATTTTGTATATTCTTTTACAAATTGTACTACAGTTTACCTTTCTAGATTATTAATAAAAAAAAAACAAATAAATTCTATGCGTTTGTAACACAAAAAGTAGTGGTCAAACAATTTTTTTACAGTTCGGATTATTTTACATAAATAATGACCGATATAGGGCTTTTGTATTATACTACTTATATTATCTTAAAATAAAAGAGTATAAGCAAAAAAAAAAACAAGTACAGGTACGCCTTTATTTTTGGAATTCTACAAATATTGACATTATATAAATTGCGCAAGTATGCATTTTTCGCACCAATTTCAGATAACAAATTATGCTAAAACTAATAGATACCTATACGTGTATCTTTTTCTTCACAACATAAAAAAAATGCTTGAGGCAGCAATGAAGTTCCGTTGATTTGTACAGGCACGAAAAAACATAGGAAATCCTGTGCCAAGCCCCAGGAAACATTTTGTTCAGCAAAAATGAAGAATCGCTTTATATTCAGTAAAAATGAAGAACATACATTCATTTAATATGCATTTATGTTAACCAATTTGGACTTTCATTCACATAAATCAACAAAAATGATTATGAGCTAGTTATCTCCAAATTTATTTATTTATTTATTCACTTAAGTGAATATTGACTGAATCACTTAAATCATCATAAAGATTTATAAATGGTATCAATAAATGCATTAATTTATCACTTAAATTAATATAAGTAAGCATGCTTATATTCACTTTAGTGAATGTTTCTCCAATCTTTTATCAATCATGTAAAAGATTCATAAATGAAGGCCCATTTCTCAGGAAATTGTATTGAAATTGAATCACAAATGAGTTCATTTCTGAAGGTTTTCTTCATTTGAATTAATCATTTATGATTCATTTTTGAAGGCAAATGTTTGCTGGGAGGCAGCTTGTAGCCCCTACTGTTTCTTCTCTTAGTTGACCATCTATAGTTTGGGTCATCCTTGCTCGCCATTCATAAAGATTTGCATCATCTTTTGGACGTATTTTTAACAATTGACGACCATGGTGAAAAGGATGGTAGAGTTTGGTATAAGCGCTCACACTCTAGTTCTGAAAGCTGAGTGAAATTAGCCCCGTCAATTGTCAACTTCTTTATTTAGTGTTTAGCGAACGTCCTGCCAAAGGTTTAATAGAGTCGTGCGGAGCCAATAAACCAGTCATTTCATTCGGTCCGGATACAAATTCCTTCGCCAGCAAGTTCATCTAAGAGTCCCCAGGCGACATATGTTTTGTATTTGAAGATGTTGACATCGCGGGGAACGCTGAAGACGAATTGAAAATGATTCACTGAAACATGCGTGGAAGAACAAAATAAGAAGAATTTTCAGCAGCTGATAAATGGACATCATATGGAGAGAGTGATGGGGAAAGAGAAGCTTAGACTTCATGGATTTCTTCTATTTAGTCCGGGTAAGTCGGACTTAGCCTTGTAAAAACAAGTAACGGTAGAGCAATTTGGTGCATATGACAATTAACAACTATAGTGGAACACCTAATAATTGCTAAAGTTGCAAAATAACCTTCTGAAACAATTTTCTATAAATCCCTCAAAGTATAGTCGGTCTCTGCATTCCCTGATTTAGGTGTTGCCTACAACTTGCAACAATCAAATCGTCTAAAGCTCGCTTACCCCTATAGACACTGAAAACTTACACTGTCCATATTCTGTTGCCAAAACAACGCCTTACCGACCACAAATAATTGGCCATACCCAAACTATTCATCTTCCAAGAAATATCGTCAAACCAAACCCGGATTAGTTTGGAAATGCACACCGCATTCCTATATCCATAAAACAACCGCTTTGCTCATAACGATCATACGCGATGACAAACAACACCGATCTCTAAAATGGACATACCCAACCGCAATTCACCAATCAGCATACATCCACCAAGCCCACTTGTTTGTGCATTTAGCCTGTCGTCACCAATCGATCTGGTCATGTCATTCGGCAGCAATAAGTCGTAAAATTCAGAACAATAATCGTCCCGGCGAACGTGCACGCGCACGAGGGACACAACCGCGCGCCGTTTCAGGAGTTACAGGAATCGTTTGCTATATATATATACTCGTACGTCGTACCTACTACCGGACAAATTAGTACGGCAAATGACCTAAACGAGCGCATTTGCTCGCTCGCCAGCCTCAATTCAATTGCCAATTATCATTATTAAGCCGAAACGTCAGTCAGTCAACGTGTATATGTTAGGTGCATGTGTCTATATGTGCAGACGCTTGTGACCACTTGTTCACGATGGCAAATCGAGTGAGCAGCATCGACAGTCATCGTCATCATCATCGTCATCACTGTTTGACATGCCCGCGCGGTGCTCATATAGGTATACGAGATGCTGACTCTGATGGTGGTTGACAGCAGTTATCACGCTGCTTGGAGCTGCGCTTGAGGATTTAGGAGGCATCCCCACCTGGGCTACAGCTATCAATTTGGCCTCCTACCATGCTCTCCACCCAATTTAAAATGCATTACCATTTGGCCATTATCGAAACGATCGTCAAATCGCAAATAAGCCAATTGAGGATTATCCGTGAAGTGGTTTAGGCTCTGACCAGTGGGACATTTTGTTGAGTGCAGCTTGCTTGTCCATATGCGGATGGATGCCAATAGAGTTTGAAGTATAGTGTGTACCTACACGATCTGTTTGAAGCCAATGCAATTGGACGATATGCTTCAATATAATATGGAGTGGAAATGGGGACATGATAGGCTAGGCGCGTTTGTTGTGTAAAAGTTGAATCTAAACGATGCGTGAACGCAAGTGGATTTGGTTATTTGTTTAGACAAATAAGGTCTGGTCAAAATCGAGTGGGGTATCACTGCTTAGTTAGTACGTATACTTGGGAGTACACTTTAGTCGAATTAAAGCAAAGCAAGCCTTCTTTACCCGTACAGCTACAACCAGAAATTGGTTGGCATATGGGGCTTAACGGTAACGATTGTCTTGTTTATTTAAAGCTTTGTCTAGCGATCGGTATCTGAGTTGACACATCCTGGCGACTTTTTGGCTATTGGCATTATAAGCAAACGCTTGCTCATTTTAAGATTGGCATTTAAATAGAAATCAATTGGTTTTGGATGAATTCGCGCACATTTTTGTGCTGTTAAAAATGAGCAATAGCCTACATTTATTGATGTAAGTTTGCATCACCCTATGAGCATAGCACTAGATGTCACTTGACGAAGGTGGGTCTTTGAGTATGAGCTTATGCACTTTAGCTTTTAAAATTCAAGTTCTTATCGTCAATTGCAAAAAGTCTTCCTACCAAAGGTTTAATTCTATCATGCAAACCCAGAAAACATAAAGATTCCGTCACTTTGAGTTCCGCAGAAAAAGATTTCGTTGGCCCGCAAGTTTATCTGAGAGATCCCATTTCGTGTGTGAAATGCTTGACATATATATTTATTTTCATTTTTCAACATTCTGCACAAAAAGAAGCAAATTTTTGTTTTTGCTCTTAAATAAAAATAACGTCTCACGTATTATTCCAAGTTCGAGTGAGACGGCTTATTGATCCATATACCCATACTAATTGCATTTTTAGTGTCGCACTCATTTATAAAACTTAAGGAAAACTTAGGTTAAAAAAATAGGAACTTCACTTTCTGTCTCTTTCTATTTTCCAACAACATCAAACATGGTTCTTGAAACATTCATCAAAGAAAACGCATTCGCCCAGAAGTTTTCTGGGGTGCAGCTTCAACAACTTTAGATCTTCCACTATATTACTAGGGTTTGGTGTTAAAGCGACATAATACTGACATTATTTCGCTTGGAGGTTTGAGTTTTAATTCAAATAAAACCCTGGTATATTTGATAAAAATCAGGATTGATTCAACAATTTTGTTGTCAATATACGTCCAACAAAATGTTTCTATCAAATTGACAAAATTTTAGTAAGTTTTATCTTGTCTTAAAACGTTTGTTGTGATGATAACAAAATTGTTGTTTTAACAAAAATCGTTAGCTTGTGCGTATAAAAATAATTTGTTAAATTAATCATAATGTTGTTAATTTAACAAAAGAGATTTGTCAATTCTACCGTTGATGCTTTGCCAAATTAACTGTTGCTTTTACAAAGAAATTTATCAATTTGCTCTTTGTCTTTTTGTCGAATTAACAAACAAATTGTTAATAATATCGAATTAGTTTGTCAATTCAGCTATTCTATTTTGTTAAAACAGCACAAATATTGTTGATTGATGCAAATAATTTCTCTTTATCTATCTAAATAAAGAAATTATATCAAGAATATGTCTACAATACCCTTGTAAAATAGATTAGGTATTTATAAATGATACGCAAAACAAATAAGTTTAATAATTAAACTTAAATTTAGATTTAAAAAAGGAATTATACAAATTAAATAATCTGCACTCCCAATGGTATTTCCTTATCCAGAGAAAAATGTTGCCAAATGTTTTGGCGTTGTATAGGCCAGGGCTTCCCGATCGATTACACAATCTTAAAAAAATATTCACAATTTGTATTTAGTGCGTAGACAAGTAAGATGTTGCACTTTCAGATAATATAGTATATATATATTCTATATAGGTATATGTAATTGTCTTTTTCAGGCAAATACTTTTTTTAACATCGAAACTTCAATAATATAAACACAGTAGGTTTACCTGATAAAAATTCAATCAATTTTCTGAAATATTAACAACACAACAGTCTCAAGATAAATTAAAATTTCTTGTGTATAGCGAATAGCTCCACTTTTAGACAAGAAAGAAAATGTCCAGAGTCCAGCTAGGCGAGCCCAGGATGTGCAAAATCCTATTTTCTTCAATACAATCGTATTTGTGCACAACTTGATCTGGCTTTTTGGCTGTACATGGTTTCCATTTGGCTGTAAGTACAGCTGTTTTGGCACTATCTTCTTTCACTTACCTTTTAAATATATCCTCATGCGGCATCCATTTAATTAGTTTTAAAATATTATCGTAACTCACTTTCACCGGTTACAACTTGCTGCTGATCTATTTCGCGAGTAAAATATAAATGACGCCATCAATAGCATTGCATTTAAAGAATTACAATTCAATGTTTAAAATGTATTTTTATTGATTCAACACGTGTTTTATCAAATCTACAAAAGTTTGTCATTTCTACAAAAAAAAATTTCATTTCAGCAAATTGTAATATTGATACTCTGTATTTTGTACGGCTAACAAACAGTTTGCATAAGTTCTGTCAATTTAACAAACATTTACAAAGTCAGTTTTGGTTCAGTTTTTATTGATATAACAAACATTTTGTTAATTCAACAACAAAATTGTTCAATTGATACAATATCGATTTATTAAACTGAAAATTGTGTTTTCTTAATCCGACAAAGTAGTTTTGTATTAGTAAACGTTTTATCCTTTTGACAAAATTCAAATTCAAATTGATGAACCTTAAGTTGTATTGATAAATTTCATTTATCATTACAACAATTTTTATTCAATTCAGCAAAATTATTTTTGTTGAAATTTTGCAACCGAATTTTGTCAATATTACCTGGTATTTTATTTTCAGTGTAGACTTTGTTCAATATGAAGAAAAGTTCATGACGCACTGATGTGTTTAAGGAATGGCGTCCACGGTTGCAAGTGCAAATGTCGCACCAACTTTCTCACAGTCGTAAATCTCTACAAAAGCTCTCTACAGAGATTTACGCTCTACAAAACTCAACAAAAAATATATCAGAGCTGTCAAATCTTACGATCTCGGTGGCTAATCCACTGGCCAAATTGTGGTGAAATGTTACAATTATTTAAATCGAGTAATAACACGTAGCGCCATCTTTAACAACGAATTCAACTTCATTCTGGTACAGAATTACAAAAAAACACCCTTGCGTTTGCCTCAAAACGAAGTTCCTCTTTGGTTCATCGTAGAACATAAAACTAGTTCACACAAATTGAAATGCTACTGTTTTGGGGTTTTTAAATATGTTAACAGTTACATCATTTTTTTTAGTAAGAATTTTTTTAAGAGACATAAGTGACGTAATAGTGGTGAACTACTTAAAAGGATTGTTCGACTAGACAAATTTCCGAATTTAGACTTGAAGCTTGTATTTCATTCAATAGCGAATTTGGGCCGAAATGACAAAACGCACCGACCCACAAAGATCGCAGCTTTTGTCAGAGCTGTTTAATTGAACGTCAAACAAAACAGTCGATGTTAAGATTGAACGCTTCAACAATTGTTTAGAAGGTTTTTGACGAAAATTTAGTTCGGTGTAAATATTGTTAATGCTCTTGATGAAGCCTGTTTTTTAAGGTTCCGTATCCAAAGGGAAAAAATGGAACCTTATTAGTTTCGCAACGACGACTGTCCGTCTGTCCGAACCCACTAGACCAATTTTGTTCCAAGGTCGATCTCGGAAACTAATTGACGTAGAAATCTGAAATTTGCAAACAACATCTGCCATAACCTCTAGTTAAACGGCAAATACCATGGTAGAGAAATATCGACTGGTTTTAGAGTAATAAAAAATATTTTCATTCGCACAAAATTCTGTCTATTTCTGTATTTACAAAAAAAAAATTTACGTTTTATATATTTTTTGTAGATCATGCTCGTAGATTTATTTATATGTGCTGAAGACTATTTTGCCAAAAGGTTAATATTTTCCAAGATATTTACAAAAAACTGTCAAATACTAAATAAACGCTCCTTTTAACAATTTTCATTCGTTAATGGTTTGTTCTCTTAATCGTTTTCAATTGGAACTTTTCCGTGTTCTCTACTCTTACTCCTAAAAAAAGTTTTCGCAATTTCCCATCCAACTCTAGCGAAGTACGGAACCTTCGGTGCGCGAGTGACACTCGCACTGTTTTTTTCATCCAGCGTAGAAGTTGACATTACACCCCACACACATGACCTACCTTATTCTACTTCCCATCTAAGATGAGGTCTAAAATTGACTCCAGTTTCCGACACATCGGTGCACTTTCATTACCACAACCACTTCTAAGACTATATCTGACTTGTGTGTGCGTCTCGTTTTCGTTTTCACTGCAGGACCTAGTTCCGTCATTTCATCTTCTCAAACCTACATACAACCACAGCGAACTTACATACTACGACTCTAAGCAAAAGTTGTCTCGATTTTTTGTTTTGTTTTATTATTTCCACCTTTATAGTGTCATCCCTGTCGGCTTGGTTGCACGTCGAAAAGCTCTCCCGACCACCCATACTACACGGAACAACTTTCGCGTTACCCACATAATCCGGATTCCGGGTCTTTGTTTGTTCTTTTTAATTTGTGTACTTCTCCTCGGCTGACTGACTGTCTGTGTGCATTGTATTTAGTTCAGTACATAGCTGTATCTCTCTATTTCATGTGTATACTTTCGCCTTAGTTTTGCACTGCTAACTGTAGTGTAGTTTAACTGTTGACTTTGCTCCTGGTTCGTTCGAGACTTTCACTTTTGTGGGCATAAATTTCTTCATCCCTTCGGCAATACCAATACCATATATTCGCGGGCTTAGTTGTTTTACTCTTTTGACCTTTTTTACGGTTGACATGTGCATGACCCCATCAAGCAAAGACGGGATTCAACTGGGCAGCCAGGTGGGGCTGTTGAGTTTAATTCTTTTTCCTTTTCCCGGTTTCGGTTTTCGAGTTTTAATAAGATTTGTCAGACACAACGGTTAATATGGTTGCTTGCCCGTGCAGGCTAAGGGAATGAAGACCGTAAGACGATGTTGTGCTAAAAAGTGGCCAAATATATAATTTCTGTAAGCGGAAGGGTGTGTTCATGTTCGGTTATAGAAACAGTTACCTACCTACTTTTGACCAGGTGTCAGGTAATTCGTTTGTAATCTGCGACTTACCTGACTGAGTGTTGGTTTTTTATGAATCGCGGATGTGGTGTATTATGGCGATCTTGTCTCTTCTACAGTGAACTGTCGTTAAAATGTCATGTACCTACACATTTCCAACTTACACATAAATTGTAACACAAATGTAAATCCTTTAAATTTTTTATTAAATTTGTCCTCCAATTCATATTTGGTTTTGATTAGAAAACTTTTTTTGCTAACCAAATACATATTAATCAATCTTGTACCTACATTCCTTTGAAAGTTTTATGATTATATAAATAATGGTTTTGAGTTCACCCGTTTAAGTGTGGAAAACTTTCATCAGTTATTTGCAATGATGTATCATAACTTTTATGTACCTACCGAGGAGGAAATTGTTGGAAAAACCCTCATTTGTTTTAATGAATCAAAGACAAAAGCAAACCTATGTTCTTTCTCGGACACACCGATTAAAATAAATGACAGCTATTTCAAGCTGCAGGTGGTTTCGAAAAAATGCGCTGTGATATCTATTTTACCTGTTGTTGAGAAGCGGGTAATGAATGTTTAACGGCTTAAGGCTTAAACAGCAAAATTAAGTATAAACCATAAACTATGTAGGTATTAACTAGACCGTCAGCTCCCGCCAATTTTTTTAAATAAAACTCTCCCTTAAATTTCCCCTCTGTGAATTTATGTGAAACAGCAAAAAAAATCTTAATCTCAAGTGTTTGCGTGCGGCTAATTTACTTTAACATATGGCACACATACATACTTTCCCACGTAGTAACACGGAAAATGACTTGTAGGCAAATTTTCTTAAGTTGGCTGAAGTGACGGTCTATTTATTTCTTAGTTTATGGTAGACACTTGATGAATACTGATGAACCTATATTTCGTCTTAAAAATGGTTCTTCTTATGTTAACTTAATTAACAACGGGCAAGACAAGGGTTCGTGATTAAAGCATACAAACTTGCTTGCCTTCACAAGTTGTGACCGTTGAATCCACACATACAAACCCCAAATTGTCGGTGAATTTAAACTTTTCTGAGATTACAAAAAGTAACTAAATAAACAATCATTGTTTGAAATATTGAAATACACCCTTGGACAGTCTTCCAAGCAAACTCCACTAAAATCTAGCCCTGAGACCTGTCGCTTTCAAAATGTAGGTTACAAATAATTTTAATAATTATCTAAAAACATATTTGATTTGTGTAAATAGACTTTACACAGATGGCAGCAACAATTTAGCACAAAACTCTTGCTCAGACTAAAAGCCTAGGATAAGCTCAGTTCCTAACCAGGACTGTAAGTCCTACCCCAGCCATCTGATTCTATTCGTAAACGACATCAAAAATTGACCGTGAACATTGTTGCAAGCAATTCCATCCTGTCATTTTAATTTGTGAGATATAACGGAGCCGTCAACAACTGCGTATTGATTGAGTGGATTTACTTTTTCGGTTGGCATTGGTTTTCAATATTTTCATGATGGGTTTTTTGAAGTCACTTAAAATATGTATCTCTGCGCCATTTCGTCATTTTTCCTTGAAAGTGTACATTTTTTTTAACGATTTATATCGGAAAAGATTCGTAGAGTTATGCCACCCAAACCCACAGAATTGCCCCTGTTTCTGTCAGCAGATTAACATCTTTCACAACAAAATTTCTGTCACAATGAAAGGAAAAATTATAGTTATAGAGAAGCATGCAATGTTTGACACTTTTCAATTCCCGCTGACCTTTTGACTACTGCTGTACCAAAATTACTTCCCAGTTCGACATTTGTATTTATAATGCCTTGGAGGCTAGGTTAGGTTAGGTTGATGGGTGGATGCTGCAGTGTAACCCTGCAGCACCACACTTAGGTCCTTGTGGACCCATTGTAATGCCCTTGTTGAGGGGTTAGCCGATGTCGTTGGCGATGAAGTTTTCTCCCTCACGTTACTCGACTTTGTCCAGCCATCCTGATAAGTTTATGAACCTGCAAAGATCAGATAAAGAGACATTCGAAAGTTCATATACGTCTTGGAAGTAGTATCTACCAAGTGTTCTATATCTCAAGTGACAAAGACTGGGGCATTGACAGAGGAAGTGAGGTGTATCCTCGTGTACCTCTTCGTCTTCACACCCCCTACATATGTCGTCATTCTTGAGTTTCAGTTTCATTGTGTGGTTTCTTAGGAAGTTGTGACCTGTTAGGGCCCCTACCAGTTTATACATCGACGTTCTGTCAAACTGCATGAGTTTGCTAGTCCGACTTGGATTGTATTCCGGTCATAGCTTCCTTGATATTTCGCAGGTAGTTAATTCTTTCCACCTGTTGTTGGCTTTCATTCGGATCTTATCTTCCACCCTCTCTCTGAGATTACAGAGTGGTGGCCTGATAAATTTGATCGCACGATCTTGATCCATAGCGGATCCATTCCTAGCCAGTTCGTCAGCTCTCTCATTGCCGGTTTTATCCCTGTGTCCAGGAACCCAGCATAAGCGCGTGATGTGCTGCGAGCAGAGAACCTTAAGCTCTTCACGGCAGCGGCGAACTAGTTTTGATTTAATTTCAATAGCAGACACTGCTTTTATAGCCGCCTGGCTGTCAATGAATATGGTAATATCATCCCTTGGTATTTCCAACATTGACACCATATGGGCAGCTTCGGCGATAGCCAGAACCTCCGCTTGAAACACACTACTATGATCAGGTAATCTGATCGAGTGATGTATGTTCAATTCTTCAGAGAAAATTCCAGCACCTGTTCCACAGTCCATCTTAGAACCATCTGTATAGATGGATATCGATTTTCTTTTTGTGGGTTCATCTGTGTTCCATTCTTCTCTGCTGGGAAAATAGCAAGAGAATGGTTTATCGAAGTCAAGGTAGGGAGACAAGTAGTCAGAAGTGACAGCATCTCCCATGTATTTGTTCAGAATCTGTGCGTGTCCCATTTTATAGGGTTTCCAGCTTTTAGATTGGCTGATCCTAAGGGCACTTTTGGCTGCAGATTCTTGCATATAAAGATCTAACGGTATCAGGTTGAGGATTGCCTCCATTCCAGCCGTAGGTGTTGTCCTTATTGCACTGGTTGTGCTAATACACGCTAGTCTTTGTATTTTGATCATTATTTTGAGATTTGATGCTTTGTTTGTGGCTTGCCACCAAACTAATCTTCCATACGTGAGTATTGGACGCACAATAGCCGTATACATCCACAAAATTATTTTAGGGTTTGGTCCCCACCTTTTGCCGAAGATTCGATTACATGCGTAGAAAGCGTTTGCAGCTTTCTTTACTCTTTCATTGACGTTCATTTTCCAGTTAAGCTTCCTATCTAAGATTGTACCCAGATATTTAGCACTCCCGACCCTGAGGGGTATGCCTTCAATATTTGGAGGATCGAAGTTCGGAATCACTCTTTTGTTGCAGAACAAGACTAATTCAGTCTTCTGTGGATTGACTCCAAGACCGCATTGTTTTGCCCACATATTGAGTGTTCGTAATGCGTTTTCTAGCAGTTCGCTTATGGTAGGTAGGAATTTGCCTGTAGCAAGTATTACTACATCGTCCGCATAAGCGGTTACCTTGACCCCTTTATTTTCGAGTTTCACTAGTATTTCATTTATGACAAGGACCCAGAGTGGGGGGGATATGACTCCTCCTTGTGGTGTACCTCTAGAGGCTGTCACTCTAAGGTCAGTGTCGCATAGTTTTCCATTAATTTTCCTTTCATTAAGTAGGCTTTCAATCACGTTGATAAGTGGTTGGTCAACGTTGGAATTGAGTAGCGCTCTCTTTACTGCGCACGTTTTGACATTGTTAAATGCTCCCTCAATGTCTAGGAACGCGGCTAGTGTATATTCTTTGTCCTTTAAGGACTTTTCTATGGTGCCGGTGACCTCGTGTAACGCGGTCTCAACTCCTTTACCTTTAATGTAAGCATGTTGTGCCGTTGATATCACATTGTCAATCCGACTGCGGAGAAAAACGTTTAAAAGTTTTTCGAAGGTTTTCAGGATAAAGGATGTTAGGCTTATAGGCCTAAAGTCCTTCGCAGCCGTGTGGCTGGACTTGCCTGCCTTCGGAATAAAGACGACCCTTACTTCTCTCCATACCTTGGGAATGTGACCGCATTCCAGGCAGCGTGTGAGGAGTCTCATCAGGGCTGGTATAACGATTGACCTGGCTTTCTGGAGCATGATTGGAAAGATTCCGTCAACCCCAGGTGATGTAAACGGTGCAAACGTATCGATCGCCCATTTAGTTTTTTCCTCGGTTACTATACCCCCTGGAATTTTTGCAGCGGTAGTTGCTATGCTTGAAATAGACTGGACGGTTGTTGCTCTCTGCCTACTAACTGTTCGTCTACTAGAAGTTCTATAATTCTGTGATCTGAGAAGGATGGCTCAATTCTCTCTATTCACTTCACAGTTAGAGTTTGTGAGTTACTGTAGAGTGTTAAGTCTAAAACCTCACGTCTATTCCTAGTTACGAAGGTCGGCTCATTGCCAATGTTAGCTACTAAGAGATTGTTGCTAATTATAAATTCTAAGAGGGACTCACCTCGTACATTTATGTCCGTACTTCCCCAGAGCGTATGGTGGGAGTTAGCATCACAGCCAGCAATCAGGTGCCATCCCTCCCTTTCTGCTGTTTTGACGAGTGTGCAGGATAGCTCTGGGGGTGGATTGTCTGTTTCGTGTGGCATGTAGATTGTCGCCAGTACCAGCGCGCCTTTTCCTGCCCTGTCCCATTTGACTGCTGTTTGGTCCGAGCCGTTGGTAGAAGAAAAAGTTTGAGCTGTTTTCTGGCGACAATACATGTTCGTGACTTACCATTTTCTGGTGTGTTGTGGTATATAACCAAATCTTTGGAGCTCAGCCCGCTTATCTTTCCCCGGAGAATCCAGGGTTCTTGAACCAGGGCGACATCTATGGATTTCGTTTCCATAAGGAGAACGAGGTTGGCGCAGGCCGCCTTACTATGATGAAGATTTATTTGCGCTATCTTCATCACGGGTAGTCGGTTGCTCTCCCTTGTCTTTCGCCGCTAGCAGCCGGAGTTTGCACCGCGTTATGCCTACGCGGACCTTAAACTCTTGCTAAGGGAGTAGCGGCAGCGATTTGTGACACAGCAATATAGTCACGTCCATCCCATTCTGGGTATATTCACCCGTTTCGAGGACTTTCCATTCTCTGCTTTGTAGTTCTGGGTTAAGGAACTGCAGATTCCGTTCTATCCTTTCAACGGGTAGGTAAGGTCCTCTCATGCGGATAATACCCTTTGGCCTGGTCAAGTTCAGGATTTCTTTCCTGTCAACAACGCGCAGGTCAGCTTTTGACCAAGGTGCGTTCATGTTGATTATGAAGCCCTTTAACCAGTCCAAGGTCTCCTGGTTGTCACACTCCATGGTCTTGAATCCTTTGAAGGTAGATAGCTGGCCAAATAGTGGAGGCTTGCCATCTGCCCTCACAATGGCGTCATTAACACCATCAAGGATACGTTGTTCTATTAACTCCCATTGGTTAGTTTTCGGCGAATTTCAGTCTTTTAGCCTGCCTACCTACTACCGGGGAGATCGTGTCGTCGTTGTGACCTCTTTTGGAGACCACCGGTGCGTTCCCGGGTTTGGACGTATCCTTTCCCGAGGCAGCCCCTTGACACTTTGAATCAATCTTGTGCCGGCTCCTCCAGAAGTCGTCCTAGCCTTGGAGGCTAGCTCATAGCTTACAGCTGTGGGTTAGTCCCCTTCCTACCTAAATGTATTGGCCCGATAAAACTCCATTCAAAGTAAAACCAATAAATTATGCTTACAATTTTTTTTCCCACATCCGCCTCTGATTTTGTTTATTTAGTTTAAACAACAGTTTTCTACTCGTAAATATTCATCCTAAGAAAAATATATACAGAAATTGTGTTTTTTTTTTTTAAATTCGCAACCGCAAAATTGAAAAATAACAAAATCGTCGTCCACTCTATGCTTCGGCTTCCGGGTCCAGCCAACCGCGTGAAATGACAAAACATTCGAATGGAAAATATTATTCCAAATATTTTCCTTTACGCGGACCGAAAAAATAATAAAACCATTTGCCTGTGAAATTTATATGCGTACGACAAGCCGTCCCGAGGGCTCTGGCTATACCACAAAAAGTCACCTCAAACCACTCTGGGCGATTCGTGCTGCGCGACAAGTTCTCGAAATAAAAATGTCAAAGGGATGTGTGCGGTTTCGAACGGGTTCTTCTGACTACCACCCCCAAAGTATGTTTTAACTGAATTTCGTTCAGCGTATATTTATTTTTGGTTGGCATCAAAAAAAAATTGTTATTGCCTGCGGCCGCATAATTACAACGCAGTTGGGCCACATTAATTGGGATTTTTACTTGACATTCATGTCATAAATAATTAAATTGTGGGTGGGGAACTCGCACCACCCTTCGAAGGGATTCGAATAATAAATATTTTTATTTTCGGGGTACAGTTTTCATTATTTTTGGGCAATTTCCGAAGCGAACATTTTTAATGGCGACCGACATAGCTGCAGCTGCACACAGTATATGTGAAAATGGACTAAAATAAGTCAGAGAAACTACCCCATAAGGGTTGATGATACAAGGATCCATCACTGACGAGAAATTCCATGTTTTTTTCCTTTCTTTCATCATTGTTGCTGATGGTAATGGAGAATGTACTCGTACTATGCTTGAAATTTTATCCTATATCAACGGTAGGTTTCAAGTTTCAACTTTATCCTCCGGCAGACACCCACTGGAAGTTAAAAGGCAGGGAGGTTGAAAAAATAAGCACTGCCCAAATTGAAAAATAACACTGCGGTTCAACTGAGCAATGATTCCGATCGTTGTGCGGCAAACATTTCTTGTTGTTGTTTCATTTCCCGTTGAATTAAAATTGGAATCTGAAAGCAAGAAATACGGATTTAGGCAAGGACAGATGTTGTGGCAACGTCTTCTTAAAACTGTAGTTGTTGATAGCTTGAAGAAATCAGAACACGGTGAATCTGAAAGAGATTATTTTCAAGTCTTTGTTTTTTTAATAATATGCAACGCTGTGACAGCCTTTACACACATATATCCAATGACACAGGTCTCTGGAAAATCGCATGTAATGCAAATGCACAAGCCGGCCGCTTCAAAAAAAATCCACTGTTCGTCCGTCGCCACCCACAGTCACAAATCGGAATCACTCTAAACCATGACCATCCTTAACAACAATTTGAATACTCCCTTCGAAAATATTATCATAATTGGCGACCATAACCTCACCCATTTTCACGCACCATCCACTTCCAAAAGTGTTACATCGTCGACCATAAACTATTGTGAAGAGTGACAGTAATGTCATTGCTGAAAGGAAAATGTTGAATATTTTCCATTCCACCCAGCAGACACAGAAAAAAACGCCTCAATTGAAAAGAGGCAACAAGACAAGAAGACAACAACGCAAAAGTCAACGATCGACAGTGTCATAGTGCGGCCTGATAAAGTGTTTTTCGCGCCCCTCTTGGCTTTCGTTTGACTTATTTTTGGCCAACAATAATACCGCCACGCCGTACCGGGCAAAGAAAACAATTTTTTTTTTGGCTACTCGTTACGATCACGATTGTCATGAGCGATGCGGTACGTGTCGTGTTCGCTGTGCGATCGCCAAAGGTCATTGCTGTGGCGCGTCTTGACCGATTAAAAAGCGCGTTTTGTGTTCTTGTCTTCTGTTTTGATGTGGTCATCGGTTGTTTTAGTGGTTTGTTGTTGTCTTCTTTCTGCATGTTGTTCATTAACTTTATAAGGGAATTAAATATTTGTATAAACAAAGTGTACAATTGAGTGCACGTCATCATGTAAGGCAAATGGGCGAGTTGTGTTACAAAATGCATATTGGGTCTGGGTGGGTTGGGTAGGTTAGGTACCATTCACATTCAGCGTTATTTCGTAATGGAGAGACATTTTGCGTTGGCAAGTGAAATAGGCTACGTGCAAATGGCTATAGATGGATTATTACTGAATATTAATCTCGTAGTTTGTATACGGACTGAGGTGCTGTTATACAAGGAACTAATGGGCCTACAACGAATGTGTTTTTCATAACAACATTATTGAGACGAAGGCGAGGAGTTCCTATTAGTTTATTCATTATCCATTTAGTTTATTCATAATATATATTTTGAGCATTAAGTGAATATCCTAAGCTAATTTTCCGACATTTATGTGATTGTTGAGAAGAAAACTTTACCAATTTCCAGCTCCGAAACACAGATGTCCTATTTTACGCTGAAGCTAAATTGCCAAGCTATAGGACTAGGAGGTTCTTTTTTGTCAGGCTTATTGAATTAAGTAAAATAATTTGTGACAGGTGACACATAACATACTAGACAAGTGCATTTCAGTCAATGAAGCGGAATCTTAAGGAATAGTAAAATGAATAAAATCAAAAACTTAAACCCTTGGTTAGAAACACTTATCTGACAGCGTAATCGAACTGTTAGCAGACGCGAGCTTGGAAGAGGATAAGTCATAATAGCGCGCTAATTCCAAATGTAGTCACCGTCATATATGCCTTTTTGGGATCCGGAATTTTCGATGAGTCACTACCCATTTAGATAAACTAGAACGTGTGGATTGAGAAATAAATCTCACAGTTCGCAGGAAAAGCTTTTTGATTTTAAATTTATTGAATGATAAAATTTGTTATATGTTTAAAGTAGTTTACTCTTTTATCTGTGGGAATTGGAATTTTAAACTGCACATTTAAACTGTCCAAAATAAAAATTTGTGTAGATACAAAATTTTGCAAATTGGTATTAAATAGTAAAGTGGGTTGAAATTTGGTATTTTAAAATTGTATTCGCGAACTACAACTGCAGCGAGTTAAATGCATTTGAAATATCAAGCGTTACTACTGCTTTACTATACTCTATATTAAAAATAGTTCTTGACAGCAGGTTTAATATGCATAGATTCATGGTAATTCCCCCTTAAAATAAAACCCATTTTTGCCGAAACTCAAAATAATACCACTTAAGTATTAACTCGGTAAGAGAAGCCATATGTGAGCTCCATAAGTATCTAATCTAATAAAAATATAAACTCGATCACTGGATGACGGATCGCCAAAATAACGATTAGTACTCAAAGCTCGATCTATTGTAAGAGGTAATGCCAATCAAACTTTTCGGTCACGAATCGCTCGTTAATTGATGCGGTAATTTAGTTCCAAATATTACTTTCGAAAGTCGTTAAGAAAACCAAATCCAAGGGTCAAATTTTGTGATATTTAATCGAGTGAGCCAACGGAATGAAACATGTTCTCTTGCGTGACGTATTCAATATCCAAATGGTTATTATTCCAAATTTTTTTCTTAAATTGTACTTGATGAAATGTCAAAAAAGTTGACTCGATGCAAATAAAATCAGAAAAACTTAAGATGTTTGCCAAAATCGTTGTACCCAAATAATGTTTGCAGTTTATACTTAGGTTTTATTGGGGTAAATGACAAAATGAGGTAATTAGCCAGAAAATAGGTTTCATAATGTTTAGGGTTTCTGAACCACTGTCACCGTAAATCAAAGTACAGTAGAAGTAGAGTGCTCAATAAAACAGTTAAGAGTGTCATTTTCCATAAAGTGGTATAAACTGGAATATTAAATTGCGTGTCACTATTATCGTTTTTCGACGTTCACCTTATTTTCACTTTTTGCAAGCAGTTTACTACACATCACAAGAAAGGTGTCAACACTTACTGCTGCTGTCAAGACACTTCTATCTGGGATAAATACCTAGTGTCAATCTCAAGAGTTTCAACTAGAGTATAAGACTTACTTTACTGAGAAAAATGTCTATTAAAACAGGCCTATTAATACAGATTTAACTACCCAGTTCGTTTTTAGTTCAATTGCAACTGGCCATCTTTATTTATTTCACACAATCGCCTGCAACCTAAATATATTTTGGATTCTCCAACTTTATTTACATTCACAGTTAATTTGCCTTATAAGACGCAATTTTTGTTTTTGGAAATAGGAGTTTTTCCCACTGCAATCTGTTTTGATTCGATTTTTTTAACCAATTTCAAAACAAATCCCCCAGTGCGATCACCTATTGGAATCACAAGCGGACTTCGCCAAATTACTATTCACCCAACACGTCCGTTTGCCATTACTATGATATGCGGGTAGCATATCAAAGCGGCGGCCCTCTCGTCATGTGTCTAGTCAATCTCAACACGGGATGCATTTAAAATTTGAAACGCCCGTCTGGATGACCCAAAGTCGGTGTCCATTCAATCCTTTATCCGTGATTATGATATGGAAGTTCTAGACTTTTCTGTAACCGGTGGGACATGGATTCGACATTCGTACAATGAATGTATATGAACAGACGCAGTGCACACACCACACCGCCTCGAATTCCGCGAACCAGAAAATATGCTGGCTGATCGATGGCTTTACGTGATCGTTGTACTGATGCACGTTTATATTTGCGCAGGCTTGACGCGCGTTCGTCAGTGTAACACTTTTTGGACAAATTTCCAGAGACGATGCGGTACGCGACGCTGCAATTAAAATTTTTGTTAAATTGACAACTTCATGTCAGGCCAGATGTCGGTCAATGTCGATCGATCGGCGGAGGCGTCGTCTTACTAGACATTACGCTACAATTCAGGCTGGCTTGCGACAGCTGAATTAATAAGCGGCCTACCGCTGTGGCTGAGTATAAAAAACGCGTTTGATTATTCATTTGATATCAGTTTCATTTGGATACCCTTTCCGTTTGGGTGCCATACACAGAAAAAATCGACAAATATGGTATCGAAGTTTGTGCTCATCGTCCTGGCGTGTGCTGTTGTGGCCTGCAATGGGGAGGCCCCATTCAGGGGATACAGTCGCGCACCACAGCAACAGCAGCAATCGGCACCGTACCCGGCGGCTGGATACAGACCGAATAGGACCTTTAATCTGCCCTCGGATGAAGCTATTGCGCAACAACTGCGTTTGGCTCAGATTGTCAAGCTGCAACAACAGTACCAGGCACAGCAACAGCGACAGCAGCAGCAGCAACAGCAACTGCAACAGCAACAGCTACAACAACACCAACAGCAGCAGCAACAGCTACAACAGCAGCAACAGCAACAACTTCTACAACAGCAACAGCAACAGCTACAACAACAGCAACAACTTCTACAACAACAACAGCCCAGTCAGCTCTACGGAACTCCTTCAGAGAGTGAAGCCTCGCTGCCTCAAGAGCCATCCGGAATATATGATACGCCTCAAGAAGAGCAGCTACCCCAGCAGAATACAAGTCCACAGCGACCATCCGAAGTATATGGAGCACCCCAAGAAGCAGCTGCCTCCCAGCTGCAGCAACAAATCGCCAGACCCCAGCAACCGTCCCGCCAATATGCAGCACCTCAAGAAGCCGCTGCATCTCAGCGACAAGTTCAATTCCAGCGTCAACAACAACTGCAGCCATCCCGTCAGTATGGCCTACCGCAAGAAGCACCCGCCACACAAGCTACTCCTGAAAGCAACAGCGACGAGTCCCTAGAGGAGAGTAAAGAGGTCGATACCGTTGCCGCAGTAAGCAACGCTGTAGACATCAAACCCGGCCGCCTGACTCAAGGCAGCGATGAGAGAGATACTGAAAATGACGAAGCCGAAACCACCAAGACGACAACTGCCACCGCACAGCCAACAGGCTTCGTGTTGGTTCCACTTACGGCCGCCGGATATACTCCTCAAAAGTTGGCCTACTTCCAGGCTGCCCCAGTAGCCGCTCAATTCGCCAAATTGCAGCTGCCCACAGTTTTCGGGGTGCAGCAGCCTAAATTATTGGCCCCTCAGTTGTTGGCAACGCAAAACTACTATCAGCCGCAGCAGTTTGCATATGCCGCTCCACTGCAGGCTTGGTAAGGCGTAAGGCGGGTTTGAATTTTTTTTTTTTTTATTTGTTATTGTTTATTTACGTGTTTAAGTGTGCTTTGTTGGAAATACAAAGATTTTTATTTAAACTGAATTTTAAATTGTGATTTTTGTTATCGGTGAGTGTAGTTGAAGTGACAGCTGTCATTGGAGACGTCATAATTTTACGAAGAGGGATACTATATATCACTGATTTGCTTGTCTGACTTTCTCGGTACCAATCTGGTCTATACAAGTGTAAAATGTATTAAGGACACCGATGGCGTTTGATGGTCACTCCCGTGTGTACACAGCTTAAAGCTTAGTACGTTGCTCGAGGTAAATTTTCGCTCACATACAAAATTCTCTCCAAAATTTAGCTCAGCTAAATTTAAGCGAACACATTTAGCTGAGTGTTACGCAGCTCGAGCTATAAATAATCAAACTTTTGTTTCAGAATGTATTTACTTCATGTGTCTGTCAAAATTTAGCGTGTCCATTTAATGGCTCGGCACATTTTCTCAAGCTAAATTGTGGCAGATCATTGTGTATTTGTTGTTCTGTTGCGGAAGAGTATGCAAGGATGATCTCTTTTAATAATTACATGGACGAGAAGTACCTAGAATCAGACATAGTTGAAATAAGAGAGAATTAAATTTTTAAGGAAGTTTTTTTCAAAAAACAGCTGCTTTCTGTGACACTTATCCATGGCGTACTCTATGTCAAAATTTAGCTAGGACTTTAGCTGATGTTTGAAGAGAAAAGTTGGAGACCAGATAAAATTTAGTTTAGCTCGAGCAGCATACACTTTAGCAGTGGTGACAGCTAACAGATCATGAGATTTTTTTTCTTTTTGAAGGGAATTTTCAATCTCTCTTGTAGCAGATAAAGGGGATATTTTTCTAAATCGATTAAAAGGCAAATGCTCCCTTTTTACCCGCGAGATTTTATAGTTTCTCTCAGCTGTCATTGTAAATAGTTCAGGTTTTAGGTGTCAGTTCAGGTTATTTAATTTTTCTTGTCCTACCTATTCAGCTTATCAGTGTTGGATTGCCATGTGTGTGGCCGAGATCTAATTTCTTACTGTAACCATGTTCGCGATGCGTTTACCTAGGAGAGCGCCATTTAGCGCTCACGAACCACACTCGTACACAATTTTTTTCAATGGTAGTTTTTCTGTCACATTGCCTTTCGGTACCTACAGACCTAAGGTAAATAATGTTGGTTTACTCGTAGTAAATGGTAGGTACCCAGCAGACATTTGCCTTCTAAAATGAATTATAAATGATTTATTTAAATGGAGAAAACCTTCAGATATGAATTCATTTATGATTGAATTTCAATCCAATTTCCTGAGAAAATGGCCTTCGTTTATGAATCTTTTAAATGATTTATAAATGATTGGATAAACATTCACTAAAATGAATATAAGCATTCTTACTTATTTTCATTTTAGGGATAAATAAATGCAATATTTTGTTAGACAACTAGCTCATAATCATTGTTTTCCATTTATGTGAATGAAAATCTAAATTGGTTCACATAAATTAATGTTAAATGTTCTTAATTTTTACTGAATATAAAGTGATTCATTTTTGCTGAATAAAATGTTTGCTGGGTAGGTATACAATCGAAATGTGGTTTAAAGCATGATTGAGTGTCCACACTCAAATTGAGAATCACCAATATTTCGAATAGTCCACTCTTGTGTAGATTTACGCTGGCGATTCATAAAATCAAACAAAATATTGACGCAGTGCATCGGTTAGGCTTAGCGCCATATTGAAGTCCCAATACGTCGCCATACCAAATAACTCGCACTTATCTGTCAAAATTACTTTTAATTAAAGTCAACATCATATGACATCTATCACATCACCAACGCCAATGGCTTTAACTCAAAAACCATGTAGATACATCACACTCTGTGAAGAACATAATATACAGTTTGATTGCATTTTTGCATCACTGCCAAAAGTACCATTGAACTTTAGTTAATCTAAAAATAAACACGGCAAATGCAACAGCGCCGCTCCAAAGAAAAAAAAAAACAAAATATCTCGCAACGACCGACAAGGAAAATCCCTGATAACTAAAAACATTGTATGCATGTGTACTGTTTGCCTTTGTAATTACCAATCCCTCAGTCTAACATCACTAATAGAGGCCCGCTTTTTGCAGCCCCACTCCTCTTCTGTTGGTGTTTCGGGGGGGAGCATTTCATGTGAAAAACTCTCGCGTCAATTCGATGCGTGCAGCGTGCATTCATTAAGCAAATCTTTCTCGCTCCGGGGTGAAGGCAAATTGATTTTTTTCATTTATTTTGTACCTACATACGTGCACAGGTTTATTTTTGTAATTTTCACTAAAAATGTCAAACGAACGTTGCATTGGAAGAGGGCGCACGCGGATGGATGACATGCATCATCGCATCATCGATCATTGCACTCTTTGCTGCTCAAACAAAGGCCTCGGGCTGCTAGCGTCATTATCCATAGCGATATGCAAATAATGCGCAATGCAGATGCAGTAGCTAATGGTGAAAATATTGAGTGTATGTGGTGTGAGGGTCGTGTCAATAATGCAAATCTGTCAATTGATTTGGCTACAGCTTTGGAGTATTGTGCGCGTATTTTTATACATGTTACAAATAAAAAATAAAAAAAAATATAATTATTGGGGAGTTTAGGCATAGATACGATTTCACGGTTTCACAGCCTACTGCAATCATATGGAATCTATAGTTTAGAGAGATTCCACTCCGTTAAGTCAGTTAAGATTCTGTAAGGCAAATGATCAAACGTTTTCGTGCGCACGAATGATTTGCCTTATGTTATACAAGCGAATTTCTTGGTGCACATGAAAACGTTTCGCCTTACAGAATGCCGACCCAGATTTTCTATAAAAGGCAAAAGTTGTTGATGAATTGACAGTTTTGCACTTTTCTTTGTCTTATTTCTTTTTGCAGTATTTAGTAAAAGTCATCAGACTTCTCATAAAACCAGTTAAAATTCCTTTGACCTTTTGGCTTTGGAACTGCGGATATTTCCTTTGAAAAATGTAACGTAATTTGTGTCGCTCTCACGATAACGCTACTTCTCTTTTAAATATTGTTCAACTGGAATTCATATTCATAGGTATACCAGTGTGGACTTTGAAAAGAGAAAAGGCTATGGTCAGTAAGTGACTTCAATTATATCCAGTGATGCTATTCTGGCATTTCCTTTGCTATATCTAGCATTTTCGAAGACTTGAAAAAAAAAAAAAGCCAAATGCTTTTCTAAAATTTTTTGGAATTTTTGTAGATATTTTTCGATGTTTGCTTTGGAATTTTGGTCATTCGTGTTAATTAAGCTTAAGTATCAGATGGAATGTGAAATGTGAAAATAAAATTCTGAGATATTTTCAGGCACGGAATTCCTCACTAAAGACAGAGTTCTATTTTATATTATAGATCTAGGCAGTAAAAAAACAATTAGATGAATTTGTAGTATAAAAGACAAAATAATATTTTTCTAAAGCTGATAACAAAACATTTCTTCATTCTGGCTTCATACATACTAGCATAATTTTTTTCCAGTCTAGCATTTCCCTTTTTGAAATTCTTGCAGCACTGATTATATCTAGTGCAAAGTGGACTTAAGTCTGACAGCAGTTTGAGCCGATTTCGTATGTCAATTTCTGAGCGATATTTACACCTTTTTACACTAGCACCAAAACATTTGTCATCTGGCAAATTTTAAAGTGTGTTACCTATTACTTACGTTTTTAGACGACTGGTCTGTGGAAATTAGAGAAAAATTTACATTTGGCTGCTGCAATAGATATCAACAAAAATTTAATGGATTTGTTAAAACACAAATTACAATGAACTGCTGACTTTTAAAAACCGCATACCACCACAAATGCAAAGAAAAAAAAATTTAGTTCTATGTTGCATTGGGCACGAAAAATCTTAAATCTGAGAGCAAAGTCTGAAAATCCCAATGAAAAACGAGATTAGTAGGATTGTCGAAACTTTTTCATTGATGATAGCGAATTCGAAGAAATCGTACAAGCAAAACTTTAGCAAAGAATCGGTTCTTCGGCAGTTCCTGTACAAAAATACGTCATACCTATTAGCTACTGATGTGCAAGCTTTAAATTGAAGGTTTATTTCGTAAGACCAATATGCTGGCTTGGCTTTTGACTAGATTTTTTTGGCGTTTTCTTAAGGTGAGCTCACAAAGTGTTTCAGAATAGCTATAGGAATACCCTACAGACAAAATGCTGGAAGCAATATTAAAGGACAAGTTGAAAGTTTAACTTAATTGATTAGATCCCCAGTTCCTTAATTTAACTCAGGCAGTTTATCAACTGCAATCCATTTTAATTGACCCCGAATGAATAGCACCAGCCAACAACATCCACTCTACTCAGCGATACTCATACGAATCGGTGGACCTCATCAGTACTGAAAGGCTCGCTACAGCAACCGTGGAAAACCCAACTACCATTAATCTTCATCACGCAAATGATGTTCCTCTGGAGTCTTGCAAACGCATCTTCGCTTGAATGAAACAGAACGAAGTCGAAGCCCCATGGTGATGCTACGCTACACGTCTTCACGCGCGCACAAAAGAATAACTCTCTTGTGTATAGAGCTGCTTTCCATCTCCACGTTTGACCCTATACCACTCCCTTGACGTTTACAAGTATCGTGCTCATATCATTTTTTTGCCAACAAATTCCATTTACACCACTTTGCGCACCACACTATAAGAATTAGTTAGTGGACTGGGCACAACAAAAAAATGGTTTGTTCTCGCTTTCATTTTAATATATGCTGTATCCATGTCCATGCATACAAGATAAAGAGTATCCTTGTTCGTTGGGTCTGTTTGTCATGCGCCCAAGTTGGACCATCGCGCCATATATGTGAATTTCCAGACCACAAGGTAAAACATGCATTTTAACGACGGAAGAATATTTAAAAATTAATTTATGTTAAGTCATAAATTTGTTCACATTTAGATCGCAGAGCCAGCGCGCAACGCACAACTGATGCCTTTCGCTTGCTGGCGCCAAATTGCACAGCACGATCTGAGGCAATATTCTTGCAGGCAAAGAAATTTAGATTTTCTAATCTGTTTAGATGTGGCAAAGTGCACGTATGACGATAACGACTACCTTTTTTTCATTTACGGATCTAAACTTGGAAAGGTCTATGCAGTGATCGGACTCGGGTGGCCGTGGGGTAGTGGCAATTTGATTGGCTAGTTAAGTGGAAGATTGGGTATTCAAAACTAAGTAAAAAAGATGAAAAGAAGTCTGATATGACAATCCGCAAGTGGGGACTCGTTAAGCTAGGTAAGTCCACTAAGAACTTTTGTTTCATAAAAGGGGACTATTCAAAATGCATGCGATTATTTCAAGGCTTACCCATCGCGAGCGTCAATGAAAATTAAGCAACAATCAAAAGAAAACACATCGACATACGATAACCAAACATTACCAAATGACAGAAAGCTGACATCTGAAGCGGACAACTATTAATTATAACTGATTTATAAATCAATAGATCTACGTTCTTTCAACAAAATTTAAGTCCGTTCATATTGTAAATAAGCTAGCCGACTGCGATTAAACACTAAGTAAATGTTGCTCCATATTAAGTCCAACGTTTTTCTGAGAATTCCATATGGATCTAGTAAGTATTTAGTTCTAACGTGATGGATGCACATATAACAAGACAAACCTTATACAAGTTCTTTGTGTGCATAAAACTTTATTTAAAGTAAAAAGCGTTACGAAAGCTTTCCTGAGCCGAATCTTGAACGGATTACAGAATTCCGTACCGCATAATAACCTTTCAAATAACAAAAATGAGTCAAAATTCGGGCAAGAAATCAAGTCAGGTTCCGAAATAAAGATATCCTTCTACTAGCTAAATCTGTGAAAACCACTACCGAAGAAGTATGCAAAAACCTCCTCAAAAACGATTGAAAAGTCACTCAAAATTATGTCAAAAACGCCTCAAACGTGATCTGAATTAATAAATAAAGGTGCCAATAAAACCTAAATATGCATCAGAATCACCTCAAAAGTTGTAATCTATGAATAAATCATTAAAAGGCATTCAAATAAGCAACAACAAAAGGACATAAATAGCCCAATATCCCCACAAGAAAGCAGTCTAAAATCATTGGAAATAAAAGTTCGAAGAACGCACTTGATACCTTCAAAAAAAGTTTAAACTGACAAGCCTAAAAGGCACCAGAAAAATGTCAAAATTCGGGAAAATTTACCAAGGCCTGCATGAAGAAAAATTGCATTAAAACTCTTGAAATAATCGTGTAAACATAAACAACGTCCCAGAAAATGGGTATTAATTGGATTAAAAGGGATTTGGGAACTGCCTCAAGTGTCAATCTTTCGATAAACAAAAACTTAATTTGTAAATTCGTCTCAAAAAAAGCAAATGAAGCGACACACAAACGGGTAAAAGTCACCTTCAAATCCATACAAAAATCGTACTAAAAAATTACACAAAGAAGGTGTCAAAAATGTTTCGACAATGCAACGGAAATTATATCAAAAAAATGGGTTAAAACCAAATGTTCCCAAAATGGGAACATACTAGAAACAACTCGTGAAAAATCCCTACGAAAATTATTCACGAAGCGCACAAGAGTGTAGCAAAAAGTTGGTTTATAAATACATGTAAAAAAAAATCCCTACAAAAATTCGTCTATGTTCATTACAAGCAAAAATCGAAAACCGTATATCTAACGAAAGAATCTGAAAGTCATATGTTAATATAGAAAATGTAACACAGTTTTCACAATAGACTGGATTCAATTACAAAATTTCGCAGTAGTCCGGAAAACATTGAAATACAAAACCAAGTAAATTCGGATAATCAGGTAGGTAGCCAAATATGCTACCCAAAATAGTTTTCTAGGAACAAAATGGTGTCCGAAATTGGGATGCCTACAAAAGTTAGGATCCCTTGCCGCCAGTAGAGCCAACCGATTCATCCGATTCCGATCTTTTGTTTCCCTGACTTCTATTTTCCGCTCCTTGTTAGTTCAGATTTTTCGATAGGTACAGTCTTTTGCATTCCAGTCTATCGTACTTAGCAATTAAAAAGTGCCTCATAAATATTTTTAAATCAATCCAAAAATAACTTAAGAAACCTTAAAATGTAATCAAATTTTAGTCTCGACTTTAAATTTACGGAAGCTCACAATTGCGAAATTTGTATGGAGAATATAGCCCCTGTGAACTACTAAATTTTAGAGTCGAAACTAAAAATGTTTATTGGTAAGGCCCTTTGTGTTTTGATGTAAAGTGAACAGACTATAAAGAGAATAACCTGGAAATCCCATCGCCCTTAAAATTGTTAAAATAAAATCAATAAAAGCTCACAACAAAAAAGGTTTCCAAAAAATCAACGGAATTATGACTTTGTAACAAAGCTGAAAATTTGTCAAAGCTACGTTTAGTTTCAATATAGCAGAACAGCAGCAGGATTTTAAAATGATTGCAAGACACCTTTTAAGGCATTATCAAACTTCGACCCAGAAACACAAAACAAGTAATACTGCCGGACACTGCCAGAAACGTATTAAAAATTGTCAAAAAATCGCCCAAATGCATTTAAAATCGTTCTAAAAAATGTATTAAAACTGCTCCATAAAAAGCAAAAAGAAACACTTCCAAATCAGTCAAACGAATTTTAAATACTACAAACAAATAAACGTCTAAAACCAGCTAACATTTTGCAACAAAATATATATGCATAGCCAACGTATGCAACTGCAACCCCCTTCATTGTAATGCCATCTTTAATGCACCCACACGAGTTTCCAAAAATGAATCCTCAATAAAACCATGGACGATAAGATCAATGAAAGAACGACCACTATATGCTACCGAAAGAGATTACGTGTAAATTGCTGAAAAGTGAGACATATACAACCTTGGTAGCATAAACAGAATCATCGTTCCTTCCAACAATTCTCCCTCAACGTCTGGACTCGCCTTTCGGATAGATTACCCTCCATTCTAAGTTAGCATCTGTGCTACACTTTTATGAATGTGCTGTGCACTGTACATTAAAAAATGTATTTAACGCATAAAATGCAGAAATATTTTTACGAGGTAATTATCCAAACTATAGCCATATAATATATATGGGAAGAAACTTCTCCAAGGCAGCGACGATAGCTGCCATAAAGACTTCGCTTTTACCATATCAAGCAAGTGAATATCTACTTAAAATTCGATTTAAAACGCAATAAACTTAAATATCTCTTATTTTATTACGAGTATAAGGCAGAGACCATGTTGTAGATCCGCGACAGAGAAATTTAACGCCTTCGGCAAGGAAAGGTGATTTCTGCTTTCAGCTGGCGATCTGTTGTGTGGTGTGCGTCGAAGATTGTAAAAGATTTAGTGCACGTAAAAGAACAACGAGTTAGAAAAAATAGTCCTTTATGTTAACAAACGTGGAAATGGCAGGCGACGAACGTACTGCCTTTTCAACTCCCTAATATCAAAGGAATTGCTATTCAAACTTTGTATTGCAACAGGGAAAAGCAGCAATTACTCGGCACAATTGAGATGGTGGTCAATGATATAACATAATATTTTCGAATAGAACTTGCAGAAGTTGTCGGACGATTTCCTGGGTCAATTATTACCACGATTTTAAACATGTCTTGGACGAATTTTTCGAATGATTTACCAAGTCTTTTGTTCTGACTTTTAGACAAAGGGTACTTCAAAAACAAGTTATAAAAAATTAGTCGAAAATGGTCCTAAAAATGCTTAAAGAGTAATCTACAAAGGCGGCCGTCAACAATCATATAATAAGAAGAAAAATCAACCAAAAAAACCCCACCCCAATACTGAACATCGAAAATCTAAGTAATTTCAGACCAAAAATGTGAAGAAAAGTGCGACAAGAATTGTCGGAAAAATTTATATAAGACCCTCCTTTTAAGAATATTATTACATATACTCTTGGCCAACGCCTATACGTAAATTGGTTAGAAAAATGTGTGTAAAACTTGCGTCGAACATCTAAGTATTTAAGAATTGAGTCAACCATCATTCAGAAAACGCCTTTATGAAAATCATAGAATAATAATGAACTTAGAGCTATAGCCTGTCAGTTTGAATTCAAATTTATGTATCCCTTTACATAATGTTCAGGTCGTTCTACCATAGAATGCGTTTTGTTCGGTATCTGCTTGGTTAAAGAATTAATTTAAGAATCTATAAAGCTTCGGTTATGGTTTTACGAAATCTTTCCAATAATCGGATATAAAAAGAAATATAATGAACGCGCATGCGCAATAACAGACTACTTTGTAAAAGAACTTATAAAATTTGAAGAATTTCCACAGCAAATCAAACATTTAAATAGGCGTCACAGGGGTTTTTGTATAAAGAACCCTATGGGTAAAATAATTTGTAATTTTCCTTTTTTCCTCTTTTCAGGAATTATCCAAATTTTACCAGAAGAACAACTGCACTAAAATGATTAAATTCTACGTAAGAATGCATTGGCCTTAACAAACCTGCAATCGCAGTCTTAAAGTTAAGCAATATGCTTGCCAGACCATTATTTATGCATTGCGGCACGTTGTCCAAAGTTTCAATTCAAACAGTCGAAATTATTGGACTTATCTACATATTAGAGAAAAAAAAAACAAATGTGAAAACTACGTAACAACAACCCGAAGATGTGCGACGAGACACATTGCGATGGAACAAAGGTCAAATGATTCTAGGAAATACATTTTAAGGACTGTCCAAAACTCTGGTTACAATGTCCACCAAATTAAAGCGCTTGTAAGTAACTCTTTTGGCGAACTTGCAATTAGCAAATTCGCTACTTTTAACTGGCCTTTACATTCACCAAATTCAACAGCCCTAGGCCTTTTCTTTTGGGTCTTTCTGTTATGGAAAGTCAATACGTAAGTAAACCGGCATCGATCTAGAAACTGAGGGCCTGTATAACCATGTGTCATCGTGAAAAAAATTTCAACTCTTATAACTTCAGGCTAAAGATTGTTACATTTCATAGTTACGTTTCCTTACTTTCTGGAAAAAAGGTCAAATATTCTTTGTGCAAGAGAATTTTCGTACGTAAAAAGTCCTGATACGCAGAAGCGAAAATTCAGCACATTGGCCACTGAGTCTGTCTGTTTCATACTATTATTCAAAAATCATCGCCTTTTGTGCAAACTTCCAATTTCTTATGTTATCTGATAGCAATAAGACTTGTTAACCATATAACTGCTATAACAATATAATTGTATCTTAAGATGCAAACCTGCAAATAAATAAAATAATAATGGAAGTACAGAACAGAACACATATATCCAAGAACCCTACCGGGTTCTACATAGTTTGTAGGTTCTCCTATTCTGAGGTGATCGCAACTCAGCTACACTGCAGCTACTTTATAATTCATACCCATACAACTCATCTTAACATCAACTGAAGTTTATAGAACAACTCATCCATGGTTATTTAATCCAACTACAATTACGCTTATGGACGCGTTTTCAGGAAAACTTCGGACACGATTGTCATCATCGTCATTTTTGTCAAAGTGGTGAACGCAATGGATTCCAAAAGGGAGACAATCAAAAGCCTTTCAAGGTCTCTTTCGTGAGCGAAGCGAACCACCAAATCCGAAAATAAGCGTGTTTGATATGTCCGATAGATAAGTCTAGTCAAAGTTCAGTTTAATAGATATAAGATGTCCGTGGATAGGACCGTAGACAAATCATAGAGGCCCCAACTCGCAATCCTCTTGCCCCCCTCATTTCTTTTTTTCAAATTCCGCCATTTTGTTTTCCTATCGGTGGAATGCCAATTAAAATCCGTGTGACATGCAAGAACATACAAAAAATAAAAAAATAAAAATACTGCCAACCGCGGCATAACAGTGGGGAAATGTGATAGAGTTCAGGAATACCAGTATTATACATTACTGAAATACAATGGCAGTTAGTTATTATATATTGTTAAAAGGTGAATAATTCGATTTTGTCGGTCAATAAAACTATCTACAGGAGAGGTTTTACATATAAGAAACATATTAGGACAAATATGGTTATGTATTTACCTCTTTGCGATATCATTAAGATCATTATTATTATATCATTAAGAACCATTCTGCATTGGCAATTTTCTCATAAATATTTTAAGCAAATAAATATACTTAGGGCCGTTTGCTAATACGACGCATAGCGAATTAAGTGCCACATAAACTCTTATGTGACAGTTTATGCCCTAAAAAAAACAGCCTATTAGTATTTAAGCAGAACTTAAATCGTTAAGAGTCGTATGAGCAAACGGCCCTTAATAATAAAAAAAATACTATCCGCACGTACTTACATAGATAAATAATTTCAAATTTAACGAATAAAATTCTGTGAACGCTGTCAGCAGCTTTGCCCACAGCGGAGGTGTCATATGCAAGGTGCGTGTGTGTTGGTTTGCCGGAATTTTGTAAGTTACGTGACATTTGTCAATACGAATTTCTATGTAACAATACTATAGCGCACTTAGAATTTGCCACCCCATAAAAATATAGCTTGTAGGTCAGTATGGTTTGTCTATGGATAGGAGGCTTGCCAGATTTTTATAAGCCTATGCCGCAATTTTTAGTTATTTTTTCGCAAAATTACACAAAAGGTTATCGCAAAATGCTTAAAAATAAAAAAATAACAAATCAAATAACACAAAATTCACTTGATTTTTAATATTTTTGGTTATGTAACGGAAAACAATAATAAAGAAAAAGGAACAAATTAGTATTAGTATTGCAGCAAGATAAAGTGATGTAACTCATGTTTCAAAATGCAAATAGAAAACACCGTAAGAAATCGTTAGAATAATGAACAAGCATAAACAGTTTTATTTTGCGATTGAACTAAATTGAACGCCTACGTCAAGATAGAAGAAATATGAAAATGAGTGCGTTTAGCATATATTTTTGATAAGGCAATAATGGTTGTATTCAGTGTTTTTAAATGGGAAGAATTTTATTGAACTAGTAATTTATTTTGTTTTAAAAATTAATAAAAAAAAATATCGCAAACATAGCAAAAAATATGAGATATCGCAAATTCTAATTTTACACCGCAAAATAGAAAAAAATACCGCGCGATTTGCGATATATCGCACTTCTGGCAAGCCTGAAGGACATCTAAGCCCGATCAACTTTTCGCCAAAGAAATATTTCAAAAAATCTCTTGCAAAATCAGGAAAGAGTGTATACCAACATGGAATTTTTACGAGGGCAAAAAATGCGAGCATTTAAATACTTTTTTAAAAGGTGTTGTATTAGAAAGATATTTATTATGAAACAAAGCTGTGTACCTATTTTATTGCCTATAGGTGTATAAGTACTACATAAGTACTAATTTTTTTACCCTAAGGCGTCAAAAAGGCAGTTATTGTTCAAAGTTTAACGAAGCTTGTTACTCAAAGGGAATGCTAAGCTCACCTTGGATCGCCTCAACGCGGTACTCCTCTTTACATCGAAGAACGAGCTAAGTCTTTACTTTACCGATAAATTCAAGTTCATGAATGAGGGCAAAGATCGTATCCGAACCGTAAGGCACTCCACTCACGTCGTAGCTCGCGATGCATAGGTATAGGAACCCTTCTATTTTTAGAAAATATCCAACACACTCAGCTTAGACTACAGTACACAATACACATTGCTCTTCGTCTTCAGTGCAGAGGAGAAGGTTCAGTAGTTGCTGGAAGAAATATGCATCTCGCATAGGAATAGGAACGCCGTCTCCCTCTCTCTCTTTCTCACTCTCTGATGACTGATCCTCGCAATGAAAACCAAGTAAATAAAAATTAATTGAGCACTTAGATACTTAGATGTACCAGCCTGGCATCGTCCATGTGATTAAATACTTCTGCATTGCATTCGATTTATTATTGTCACACTTGATAGCCGATCGTAAAGATGTCTACATACCTACGTACAATTTCTGCGAACCTGAAAGCCTGTCCTGTAATTCTTCACATAATGCACCAGTCATTCTAGAATACTACACCCACGCAGCCGGACACTCTTGCACTTGGCATTCAGCCAACGATCCGCAGTGGTATCTGGGGGGATTTATTCATTGCCGCAGTATCTAGATGCCACCCAATCCATTCGATATTCCCTTTAATCGGTGTATTCGCCTTGCGAACAAAAAGGAACTCACTAACACACTTCAAATCGGGCCAAACAAAGTAGCTGCGCCTGCAGCCATATATGCGAGTATCTATAGGTTAGTAAGAGAGACATTTGCCAAGTTGTTCGCGACCGATTGACCTTGAAAAAGTTTAAATTGTTTTGCACTCCTCGGATACACTGTACAGTATTCACCCGTACGTACAGCATGGAGTTGATTGGCTGATTCTTGGAGGCTCCGTATGGTGTATATATCCATCCATGGATTGGATATGCAATACACATTCGATTGTGCTTTCAAGGCACGTCGCAATAGTGTCCGCCGCGCGCCGCCGTCGACTTGCAGCTATATATATCCGAGATGTTGTGCTGCGCCAGGCGCAATACTGTCCGCAAGCATTCAATGGTGTGGCCGCGCTGACCGAATCATCTTCGTGAATTTAAAATCGAATGGAACTGCCTGAACGGCTGACTTGTTGCTTGTTTGCTTGGATTCGGTTGACAGGCAGCGCCTGTGTCTGGAACTGTTGAAAATCGAAGGAGACCCAAGTGCAACGCACCAAGGTGAAGGTTAGCTGGCGGGAAATGTTATTAAAAGACCTGTACACCTTGGCAGAGAGGTAGTGAACCAGGAGACGGAGACAGAGTTGGGTGAACCCACCCATTTAGAGAACTGTTTAAGGCAATCAAACAAAGTCCATTATGTGTGTCTCTTTACTGAATGGCATACATACTTATATCTTATACAAGCAACTTCGGCGAGAAACGCCACTAGTCCCAATGTGTAGCCGACTGCCAAAAGGCGCCAAGAAACCCTAAAACACTCCAAGTTCAGGGCCGTAAACTCCTCTTGATCGGGCGTCATTAAGGCTATGCCGTCGTATATCAGTTCATCGTTGAACTTGTCATACCATACTCAATGCAGCGCTGTTCATTCAGTATGGGCTTCAGTATGGGCTTATCGATGAATTTCACGAGCGGCACTCGCAGAGAGATCTGCTGATGGGCGAACAATCGAAACTTCCACTTGGTAACAATATCGTTGTTGAGGTGCTCAAATTGCGACAATGCTTCGTCACATGTGATGTGTCAATAATTTGAACTTTCACCAAAATCTGCTCGGACACACCCAGCATTTTCATAGTCTTAAATTTCGCACTCCCTATGGCGAGGCGATGGGTAGGTCGGAGGCAATGACATCCTCAATGCTGTTCATCTGGTGCTCATAGGCGGGTGTTGTTAGAAATGTTGACAGCTGGGCTAGGTACAGGTTTGAAAATACGATCATCGCAAGCAAAACTTGCAGCCTTGAATGGGACAGGCGATGTTCATAATTCCAGCCAATGTCCGGCAGCGCGTCAGGTCGCCAAATGTATCCCAAGTGTGAACATGAAGACAGAGTTTGTCAATCCCAACCAAGCGCGTGTTTGGAATGGCAGAATCACATACATGGATTGCTGCTTCGAGGAACACTATAGTGCGGATTCGCCCGATGTCGACTCTATTCCTCTTGACGATCTTCATGTAGTCGGGTATGTTGAAAGCAAATAGGTATGGATCCGGCAGATGGACTTTCTCTACAGTCGCACGATAACGGCTGATGAAAAGATCGAACATTTTGTAACACAGCCCAGAAAATGTGCGCTCTCCTTGTCGGTTGGTGTATCGAAAGATGCCCGACGGCGGCAAGAAAGGTTTAGCACGGGGTGGCCATGGAAGTCTGTAAGTTCTTCCTGAAGACTGCTTTTAAAGATGCTGTCAATACTAACCCAGGTGAGTGTGGGAAATGGATGCAATTCCGCCAACTGCGCCAGGTCTTCCTCGTTCCAAGACAGTGCGATGGAGTTTTTGAAGCCATTAGTCCACGCCCAATCAAAGGTTGAAGACGAATTTTTACAGTCAATCAGTATAAACAGCACGTTGACCAGCACTCGACTCAAAATGTCTCTGTTGGAGTTTTGGGTCACGTGTACGACAGCCAGAATGTCCTTGTTCCATTTGTGAATAAATTCGAAACTTACTGAACTTGTTATAAAGAGGCTGGGTACTTCAAGCTCTGAAGCAGTTTCCGTGAGGATGTTGTCGAAATTGAAGAACACATTCGTCCGAGTTGAGAACTGCGCGTTGATTTGTTTAACAGTTACCAGGACGTCCTCGATGTGGTGAGCAAAAATTCGCTTGAGTTGCAGCGCAGCTATTGCCAGGAGAATTTTCATCGCGACTTTTCGGTTGAACTGTTTCACGAAATTGTGGTTCGTCAACCTGTATAGTTACCCAATCGTTGTTAAATTTCAATCGAATTATAGTGCGCACAGAAATGGCTAACAAACACGAAGCCACAAAGGTTTGCAAAGACAGTTTCTGCTAAGGTATTTATTCTATGCAACAAGTTAGTCAGTTCTTGAGCATGAGATAGATAGCTACTCATCGGGAATTTAACTCATTAACTTAATTCTTGAATAACAAGGACCCGCATCATAGGGAGACGTTTCTAGTCGAGATGCACGCACATGTGGAAGTAGTTTGTTAAGGACAAGCTATATGCATTAAGGGTGGTAAAATGTTCCAGGCTAAATTTCGAGCTCAAAATGGCGAAATTTTCCATACAAAACTGCATTTTGTGACCTACAAAATATTTAGTGTGGAGGTTAAAAATGATTATTGGTAAGGCCCTGTACCTTTTCTTCCTGGCAGAATATACTCGCTTTCTGTCACTATATTTGCAAACGCATCAGGGGGGAAGTGGGATACCTTGTTTATGTAACGAACATTTCAAGTGACAGATCGCACAACAAATGTCATTCGTTTATGCAAATGTTTGCTTGGACTTTTAGAAAAGACTGCCCCTGGTGCGACTTTCGCGCAAGTAACACCTAAGTAGCACTTAAAGAAAACACATAAAACACATTAACATTTTCTGACATTTGACATCTCTCAATGCGACCCCAATGTCATTTCAATTGTCTTTCAGTAGTACGCTTGGATATGCCACCAGGCCATAAACGCCAAAAACAAGGCATTATCCAGGTTGCATCTGTATTAGGTAGCTGAAGGATCACATTTGGATTTTCCTATTTCCGAATGCAAGAATTGTAATTATTGACGAAGAAGTTAAGACACACGTGAGCCTCAACCCTGAGCAACAGTTTACGTCACAAAAGTCGGTCGACTTCCAACTGTCCAAGTGTCCAATCACTGAACTCACAACGCATACGGTGCTCAACTGATGATTCGCCAAACAGTACTGAATATAGATAAACTGTCAGAGCTCGCAGTGCCATATTTACAAAAAAATAGTAATATTGATAATGATTGTTCAATGACATGCGAATAATGGTCAAGCATTTTTAACCAAGTCCACCGTTTATTGTAAACAAAATCTGCACAAATTGATGCTGCTCTGCTCCTGTTTAGTAAACTTCAGAGCTTTTTGTCCCTTTTTTAGTCAAGCACATAATTTAAGGAGGCGACTGTTTTACAAAGCGTCACGATCTCTCTTCAATGAGCACCAAAGACTGAAGCGATTAAAAAACTCAAACTGAACTCCACGAATATGATCCCATCCTGCTGCGAAAAGCAGATAATCCGTCACACGACACTTTCAGGACATTTTCGAATATCAATTAGGCAGATGCGATAGCACCGCAACAAACATAAAATGATGCTCAAAACTTTGCCTGACACTTTGACCACCTTTAGCATACCTCCAAATATGCATCGATCCACTCTTGTCATCATGCGGCATACACTCGCAGCTCATACCACACCAAACCACATGAAGTGATTTTTTTGGGCACGATCGCGAAACAGCCTCTTGAGCTACTCCTATCTCCGTGGTACTGTATCGTACTGCACCACTCCAACCGACTTGGCGCTGATTGGAATTTTCAGCACGATCCACACAACATCCATTTTGCCAAAACCTTTTCGGAGCAATAAAGCAGATATTTGGTAATGGCTGAAACTTGTTCTCGCTGCTCCATGCGATCCCAGCAAGAATACCCTCACGATCAGAGAAACTCTTTATCGTGCCCGACGACTATATACAGACACAGACTGGCTCAGCGAAGCTGCCTGCGACTGGTTTTCCACCCAGAAATGACTTCATCTCGCGCAGTGAGCGTTTTAATTGAAATTTAATTTACCATCTCTCTGCGGAACTGAACTCTCCGCATGTGGGCCGCAAATGCTATCGATATGTAGGTTGAAACGTGTCTCCGTCGCGAAAGAATTTCTCAAATCGTCTTCTTGTGGAATCGCCCTGGCCAGGGAATACCGCATGTGTCAAATAATTTGTGATGGATATTTGGCTACACCAAGTCGAGTGTGGCATTAGAAAGTTCCTCCGACGAATCATGATTTATTTACTCCTTTATCGTATATTCACTTCAGAAACACACTGTATCCGTGGTCTGATTTATTGACCAACATGGCGGATGCAAAGCTTGCGTCACACACTATACATCTTGTTGACACGGTGATTCGTTAAAGGGGACAAACGAAAAAATGTAACTTTACCGTTGATAATTATAAACAAGAGACGCTTTCTTGCGTTTGCTTGGTGCATGTCCTTATAATTACACGTACGCATGGCGGAGCCGCCAAAGGATACTCGTACTCTGTAATTTGGAAAACACAAAATTGGATGCCGTACTTGGGTACCTGAGAGATCCCTCAAGGATCGTACGTAATTGGAGGCGGTCGTAAACACATCGTAAATTTAGTAGCCTTCTCTTTTTTACTTAATCGTAATCAAGGACTCGGTACGAAAGATGTAGCTGGAGTGTATCTGGGTTGTGCAAGCACTACAAATTATGGGGAATTAAAATGCAATTGACTTTTTCTGCCGACCAGACTGTGAGGAAAATTGTACGGCTCCCGCAGGCAAAGAAGCGATAAGGAATGGGTCTTTAGCTTGCGAGTTTTTTTTTTTAAATAATTAATGCTTTGTTTAATGGACTGCCAAGGTGATTCAGAGATAACAATTAACGTTGTAAGGATGCAAATTTATCTTAATCCTTTCGTGCTTACATATTGATATTTTGAAAAGTGTTTATGTATACATGGAAGTAATGTAGATATGATAATTATATTTAATATACATAAATTATTGGCAAATTGTTTGTTTATCGGTTTTCTGATTAATATCATCTTTGGCTTATGGAGCGTTAAGTCAGTGGGAATGTGATTCGTGGCCGGATGATTGGAGACGTTATTGTATTGTATATTGTTATACTGGGGCTAGTTCTTCACAGCCATTCGTTTGTGTGAATTTTTAATTTTTGAAACGAATGAAAGGGAAATACAACTTTATTTCGAATCTAAACAACTGGATTCATTAGCTTTTCCAGGACAATTGTATATTCTCGAATGTTTGACAAACATTCGCGGGAGGTGCTGCAATGAAAAAAACCTTGGGATGTAATTTGCGATTTTGCGAGGTTCGAACCTGAGACAATTCGCTCAGTAGTCCAGAACATGAGGCACGTTCGATTAACTGGTGCTGGTTTTTTTTTGTCAAAGGGAAATAACACCGAATTTCCCAGTCGGCCTTATTTCGCTTTGAAATTATGAGCTTTTATTTTAACTTTGAACTATTTCTTCATCTAGTTTCAGCATTTAGAATTTGAGAAAATAATATTTTCGAATTTTGAACTATTATTTTCTCAAATTTCCCCTCTAGCTATTCCAGCATTTAGGATTTTAAACAAATAATAGTCCAAAATTCGCTCCAATTTTAAAATATTTTTTTCTCAAATTTGAAATGCTGAAATAACTAGAACGGAAATTTGAGAAAATAACTAGAGGGAAATTTGAGAAAATAATATCTAGTTAAAAATTCGCGCAAATTTAATATTTAACTATTATTTTCTCAAATTTCCCCTCTAGTTATCTTAGCCTTTAGAATTTAGTTATATTTAAACTAACAGTTACATCTATTTCTGCAAATTTAAAATATACTAATAGTTCTCGGCCATTCTGAAAACATTTGCTTCGGCTTTGTTTCACAAGCAATTTTCGGCATTATTTGTCAATGTGAAATAACGCCGGCGTTATATCACGGCACCTGTTTAACTCTTTGATAAACCGCATAAAACCTGCTCTTGCCAACAAGAAAATATCTAAAATTGTTAAGTGTGAAGTCAGATAGGGCATAATACTAAAAATGTATTTTCGTATAATAATCTCTCCATTGCGAATGCCACTCTCGATTTGATAGACAATCAGCTTGCAGTCAAAATCGAGTAAGGTCTACTTTTGTTTACTCTTTTACGTTGTTTCCGGCTGGGATAGACTTTTGAGGAAGATCTTAGAGATTCTTAATATTGTGTAAGCCGTGTTCTCCAATATAGGTATACATTCTGGAGAATTTTCGAAGACTTGGGCCTCTCAATTCCAAGTTTACTGATTGGCTGACACTGACACTTATGGCACTCATGACTGCGTCGATGATTGTAGACAGAAGTTCAAAGGGAGTGGATGGATGCCTGTGGCCGCAGTTTAATTTTAAGAGACGGGTTTTCCATAAAGTCTTCAACTGGAGTCTTCTACGGGTTGATCTGGCCCCAATTTCTATATGGTCTTAAAGGGTTCATCAACTTATTCGCTGTTTGTTGAGATTTTGTCCACCGTATCTAGCATAAGCATCGGCTCAAACGCATTTGGCAGTGACATCGTCTCCACTTTTACAGATTAATAAGGAAAACAAGTGGAACAAAGAGAATCTTATTCAGAGGAGTTCGACGATGCAATGGTAGGTCGGGTACAAATGTCTTAGAGGAGCACGGAAGGCAAATAATGACCATGGAACTAAATATAGTATTATAAATAATGCATCGGAGTACGCAAACTCATCCGTGGTTGACAATACCAACAGGCTCAAAAAGAAGAAGCAGCAAATAGTACCCTCAGAGCATCTTAATAACAACACAGTCGAAAGGAGTCCCCAAAAGACTGACAAACCCTTTTATGATAGGCGAATACTACCATAATAAATTCAAGCAGTATATAGATGATGCGGAATAGGAGGTCACACAAGCCTAGATCTGTAAAAAGGACATATAAAGTTTCTGATATTACCGACCATCAAATCATGGTCGTCCAGATTAACATTAACCACCTTGCTCGACTTGCTGTCTAACTAGGAAAAATAGAGCCTAAGTAGCTGTACTTAGCGAGCTAGTCTGACACCCAAAAAAAACTACCTAAATCCGCTGGATTTATTATTGCAGCTAACGCGCTTTGATCTTTATTAAATACTAGCGGGGACCTGACGAACTTCGTCTCTCCATAATTTAACGCCTTCAGATAAACTCCAGAGTGATAATAAAACACAGATAGTTAAAATTTCAATGTGGTTTATTTGAATGGAATCGAAATCTGTAGAGAGCGATATGATAAACATTGTTTTTGGATTTGTTTTCCGGCGCAAAAACAAACAACAAAGACGGCCAACACGCGAACAGGCGAAAAACAGGGAAATTCGAGACTAATCCCACAGACTTCCAACGATTGGACTTCCGATTTATTGATTGTCATCGCAAAAGCCAATCAAACGGGGAACTTAGTCCGTTTCAATTGGAATGAAAGATCAGTTGGAATAATCGGAATTCGTGGGATAACGACTTCCTCTCCTTTGAATTTGCCCTTGATGATCTACGCTTGAATCACATTGTGTATCAGTTTCTTGACGGACAACCGCGTACCGTTGCATAATTTCGAATGATACAGATTCCGCAACATGATTATGATCGATCCCACCGAGCGAGTTCAAAAATTCGTCGGATCGTGAAGCGTTGATCGCTTCATCCTCGTCGGTACCGCTGTCAATAATTATAATACGCAATACTCGAATCAATTGCAGCCGGAAAAATAGCACATTTGCTCAATAGAAAATGACAACGCGAAAACGACACCTGTCAAATTGCGCACAGCTAAACTCAACGTGTAAAGCCATCTACCGGGTTGTGGCATTGATCGTAGCACAGCGCCATATATTATTTATTTCGTTAACTTCTTTTATCACAATAAATTCTACAATTATCCGAAACTTTCCAAGCTTCATAATAAATTTTCCATCCGTAAAGCCGTTCCCGAACAATTGCACACAAAATTCCATTTAAAACATCAATTTTTTTTCCCAAAATTTTCTTCAGTAAAAACCTTCTCCTGGAAATTACGGACAACTGGAAAAAAAATTTGAGCAAAATCGGCCCATCCGTTCTCAATTGATGAATTATTATACATTTTTCACACCATTTAGATTGTTTTAGCTAACGGCGAAAAGAAGCTGGTGTTTTTTAAGAGCCTTTTTCATCTGACAGCTGACACTGGCACTATCTTCCTCTTTTCAGTGAGCACATTCAAAAATCTAGTTATATTAATCTTAAGTCGATTAGATTAGCCTGGACAAGATATAAACGATTGCAAAAACTAAATAATTGGTCTTTAACTTCACTGTTTCTACGTCAACCATATACCAACACGAAATGGCAATTGAGTATATCCACTAGAGACAATACTGAGACCACCAACTCCGGCCGATTTCCCGTTACTTAGCCTACAAACTATATTTTTACGGAGTGGTCACGATTTGGTGCGCTAGTATTGTTACATAGAAAATGGTATTGACAAATGTCACGAAACTTCAAAAATTCCGGCTCACCAACACACTCCCAGGAAATATGAGACACTTCCGCTGTGGGCAAAATTGCTGGCAGAGTTCATAGAATTTTATCCGTTATGCCTAGTATGCTGCTCCAGGAAAGCTTAAATTAAGCGCCTCTCCAATGTAATGTTCGCTTAATTTTGACTGTGTAGGTTCGGTCAAAAAAACAAACCGTGTTGGAATTTTATTTTCGCTTTTTTATTTGTACTTCCTTAAAAACCTCTTCCAGGTACTCCTCGTTAAAATATTCCATTTCTAAAAAAATTAAATTAACAACAACGATTTTTTTCACATTTCAACACGCTGCCAACCGCGGCAATGGCAGCATTTATTTTTGTATTTTTTGTATGTTTTTGCATGTCACACAGATTCTTTTTTGACATAACACCGATAGGAATACAATGGCGAATATGAAAAAAAATTGAGGTTCATGAGTTGACTGGTCGTATTTCTTTAAAATAAAATATATTTAAATGCCATTGACAATAAAATCACTTTTTGTCTTCCAAATTGCGAGAACATGATCTTGAAGACATTAACTGTCAACAGGATTCCAAACGTCATGCATCCGAAGAAACCAACCAAGAGAATTATTAACTTGAAAAGTGAACATCGTTGCCTTGCCTTTAAGATCGTGAAATATTTTCTTTGGCGATATTTAAAGTAGTTCCAACTTTACATCCAGTTTGTGTTAGCCTATGCGCGAATTCCTAATTCGCTTTGTAAACTCCGTCTCGTTTCCAATTGAGCTGTCAGTTGCGGTTGCCCGTAACCGCAATAAAAATCTCATAAGACCCGATAAACAATATTTCCATTTCCATTCAATTACCTTTCTGAATAAATGAATAAGCACTTGCTTGCAGAGTCATAATTATTTCAAAGTCTTGTTGAAACGATAACATGGATACTATCCAAGATGTCGGTGGGATCACAATTGCGAATTCACACACCGACATCACCACCACACCACAAGTCCACAAAGCCCGTCATAATTTATAACATTCTCGCTCTGCGGAACGTCAACTTCAACTGGAATTTCTTCTCACACATGTCAAACAGAGCTAAATGCGCCCAACCTTACCATCTTCACCAATAGCAGCCCACCGCTAGCGTTTCCAGCTCATAACGCATGCAAAGTTGTACCCAAGATCGCAACAATAGGCGGAGTCCCGTGCATGCAACTCCAATTATCTCGCCCGAACGCATCCCTGCATATCTACCAAGAGCCCAGCGACTAAAGGTGCTGGCTGCTGGCATCGCATGACTCAAAGGCTTAATAGATTTCCGCCATATTTGCAATTCATTGCGTGGAGATCTGCAAATTTGAATTTTTATTTCTTGTTAATTTGACGTCTGGATGGGATTTTGAGCGCCTTGTAATCATCTCGGTCATTTCCTGTCTCTTCGACTAATTTGCTCCAATTGAATATGCATCAATTGGGAGCACTCACGCAGGATGCGCTACACGCCTCAAGTAATTCACCAACCACACACCAACACGTCCAGGTGCGGCGCAAATGATAAGTATAATGATGTGCGAGCAACATTGTTTTGTTGCATGTTTTTTATGTTTCACTTTTGACAGAACAAGCGGGCCACCGACCGCCACAGCCACACGTGTCTGTCACAATTGTCATTCAGTTGCGATTTCGAGTTGTGTGGTTGCGTTTCCGGCCGGTGGTGCGCTGTGGTTGGTAAGTAGCAGCAGCACCACTGAAAGAACTCCTTCCGGTTTATTAAGTGGAAAATCGTGTGCTCCTAAGCGTGTTTGTTATGTTCCCGTATTCCCTTTAGACAGAGTCCTTTTGTGTGATGAATCTCGGATTACCATGTTCGAATCTGGCGATGGCGATGCCACCCTCCTTATTCTTGCTCAGGTAGCACGTGGTAATGGCAATGTAATGATGGCGTTCTACAGAGACTGCAAAGTGCGCTGCACCATGAAGCAAAGGATTCAATTACAATTACACTCCGTGTCGTGTGCGCATTTGGGGGAATGGGGAGAACTGTTGGCAAATCTCTGTAAGTCAGTCGGCCATTATGTGCGCTGTCGAAGTGTGTATGTATCGGCTGGTGCCTGCCATCCATCCAAACCATATATATGCAAGTGAAGGAGTATGATGGGTCTTTGTGTTTTGCCTGAAAGCCGACACACGAGCCATCTTTGATGTCTGCCTCTGGAATTAGCGATTGATGTTCACGGTTCGGAAACGCGGGGCGGCAGGCGTGGTGCTGTCGAAGGTGCTGATGTCGGCTTTTGTTTCTCTTTTTTTTTTGCTTGTGAAACTGGAAATGCTGGTGTTTTTTGCGTGTTCTGCATGACAGTGTCAATATTGTAGTGCGGTATCGAGTATCACCGCTGGCCTTGGCTGTATGGATAGACATAATACACCGCTTATGCTCCCCATTGCGTAAACACTTCTCAATTGACTCTGTATCACAGTGGAAGTGTTTTATCGTATGATAATATACAAGATACCAAAATTCAATTAGGCAGCACATCATAATTAAAGATACCATATGTATCTTTAAGATGGCTATCTCACACGCGTTTTGATAAATTTTCGTCAAGTGATAGTCCTCTGCTGCGTCTTCCATAAGCAGTCGTGGCCGAGCGGTTAAGGCGTCTGACTAGAAATCAGATTCCCTCTGGGAGCGTAGGTTCGAATCCTACCGACTGCGGGATTGTTCTATTTTGTGTCTTCTGTGATACGACATATCTCTGAACGCTAAGTGTTTGATATTTTTAAGGCATGCCTGTTGAGTGACACAACTAAAGACAGACTTTCTTTTACGTACCAGTTGAGACCTAAAACTAGCAGCTTTAGTGACAAGTTTAGAACGGATAGATCCTATTGCTGGAGATTGACTTATTGAAGCACTTTCCATTGGCAACTCTTAGGCAAAATCATAAAAGGAAGCTATGTTCGGCTTAAATAAATAGTCTGTGAAAAAATAGCCCCTCTTTAAAATAAATACAGAATTTAAATAAAAAAAACTGCGCCACGCAGTCGGTAGGATTCGAACCTACGCTCCCAGAGGGAATCTGATTTCTAGTCAGACGCCTTAACCGCTCGGCCACGACTGCTTGCTGAAAATTGCAGTTACGATGACTATGCTGGACGGTGCACTGGCTTAAATTTTGAAATTCGTTGGCAATATGTAACAATAATTATTGGAATTGGGTATATGCAGGGCCGTCTTAGGCCATTCCGGGGCCCTTGGGCACAGATGAATTTGGGCTCCTTTTGGAAAGTAAAAATAGAGAATGACAAAAACATTTTTTTACCTATCATCTGATATATGTCTCGAATAGCCAGCAACATTTTTTCTAAGAACTCTGAGACGCGAGCACGGGTCAGCGACTAACTATATTAAATTGAATAAAAATAATCTAATCATAAAATATTTTTAAATAAAATATGTTATAGGTAGCAATAATACGAATTGCTTTGATTGTTGATACGCTGCACTCACTTGGTCTACTCCATCTCCAGGTGAATCACATCAAAAATATCATGGATCGTACTTTGGACCTCATCTTTATCAACAAAAGCGACGAAACTCTTGTGTCCAGGAGTCTTACTCCTTTAGTTCCGGAAGACTCATGTCATCCTTCTTTAAATCTTTTTTGTAAATTGAATTTTAATGAGATATTTATTTGTGAATCCTTCAGATTTGATTTCAAAAATGCTAATTGTAGTGATATTTGTGTAGAGCTTAACAATTAAGACTGGGGTCCTTATCTGTCTTTTAATGAAATTTGCTCCAAATTATATGACGTTATTAATCATGTTATTTTCAAATATATGTGCCTGTAGTTCGCATACAAAATAAGGCTAATTCATGTCCCTGGGACAACGAAATCACTCGTAACCTAAAAACGTTAAAAAATCGGGCTTATAGAAAATGGCGTTGTAGTCTGCCTGAAGAGGACTACTTTGTATTTAGAAGGCTTAAGTCTGAGTTGAAAACGTCTCTCTACCATGCGTACCTTATTTATGTAAATGAAATACAGAATCGTATTAGTTCTAGGTCCGATAAATTTTGGAAATTTGTCAATTCCAAAAACAAAAGTGATGGTTTTCCAGCCTCACTCTCTTTTGAAGGACAACTTACTGATTCTTCCCATACTATTTGTAATAACTCGGTTTTCCAGTCTTCTTTTTAAATTGGCTTTCCTCCTTCCTCTCGGATTGACTCCAAAATGTTAAGTTTCGTGGTCATATTTCGAAAAATATATCGGTAACCTCTGGCGTCCCCCAAGGAAGTCATATTGCACCACTACTCTTTATATTATTTGTGAATGATATCGTTAAATTTATACCTGAATGCTTTTTGTTGATGTTTGCGGATGACTTTAAGATTTATATGCCGGGAAATGATAATCGCCCTTTCCACCTGTTAAATTCACACCTTCAGAAATTTCATCTGTGGTGCTCTAAAAGCAGTCTCTCTTTTAGACACGTATGCGTATTCCTTTGATGGTATAGGTATTCCCCGTGTTTATCTAGTCAAAAATTTGGGCGTTTTCTTAGATACCAAACTATCATTTACTTTTCATGTTGAGGCCATCACAAACAAGGCAAACAGAACATGGGGAATGTTAAGGCGATATGCTTGTGAGTTTTCGGATGTTTATGTTCTCAAGACCCTGTATAGCGCTTTTGTGCGGTCTATATTAGAATATGCCTCTATTGTGTGGTGTCCGTATTATAGAGTTCATATAAATAGAATTGAATCTATACAAAAAAGATTTTTAAGATTCGCTCTTAGAGGACTTCCTTGGCTCGATCCTAGCAACTTACCCCCTTATTTATCTAGACTAAAATTAATTAAATTATAATCATTGGAGGTAAGGAGAACGGTGGCCAGAGTGATATTTATTCATAGGGTTCTAATAGGAGAAATTGATTCATCCTAAGTCTTCTCAATATTAATGTTCCTTCATTCGATCTACGTAACTCGCGATTTTTTAGTGTAGGCCACTCTCGTACAAAATACGGTCTTTCTTCCTCAATTAATGGTTTGATGTCAGTATATAATGCAAATGTCGTTTTAATCGATTTTAATTTACCAGTTTCCTCAATGAAAAGAAAATTACTTGAGAAAGTACAGTCATAGTTGTTTGCTTTACGTTTACTTTGTATCATATTTTTGTAACTTTAAGTACTTATATTGTGGCCTTATGTCTATGAAAGATTTTTGTTCTTTGGTGACAAATAAATAAATAAATAAATTGGTTTGTTATACATAGTCATTGAAAATCTAAATATTTTCAGGTTCAGAGGCTAAAATAATTTCTGGCGGTATGTTCAGCAGCTAAAATAAAGGAAATTTTTCGGCTCGGGCTAGATACCTAGCAGTTTTTCTAGTTTTTAATATATGGGGGCGAAAAATAAGTTTATAAAATTCAACTAAAACAAATAAGTTAAACAAACCATTATTTGCTATTAGTCTTAATTTTTGGTCTCCAAAAATGTACTGTTGTAGGAATATTTAGAGTAAAAGAAATAGTATATACGTAACTAGATAGATTTCCTATACCTGAAAATGTCACATTTTCTATTGAACTTGGCATCGGCAGTGTCATTGGCTTATCACTGCTGCCATAAATTCGTTAACAACGACCTCACTTACTCTCTAAATAAGTTTGTCAAGCTATATCTACCAAAATAAAAAAAATGTAATTATAGTGCGTTATTGAATATATCGGCCATTCGTGGCCCCCGTGAGGATGGGGACCCTGGACACGAGCCCTGTGTGTCCTTTTGGTAAAGACGGTACTGGGTACATGCACGAAAGATGGCGGTCTATTCGCAATAGAGTTTATAGCAAACGGTAAAAACTTGATAGCTCCAGAAAACGAATTTTATTTAAAATTTCATATTTTTCGCCTTTCAATAAGAAAAAAAATTGTGAAGCATTTTTACAGTGGTAAATGTGGTACTAGTAATCTGACATTACAGTGGTTAACCGTCAACTTTGTCCCAAAGATCAAGAAGTATTGTAAAAAAAAATTAACAATTGGCCATAATTTTGAGTTGAGTGTTTTTAGACTTGCGAGCAAGAAAAGTTTTTTTGTACGCGATACTATTAATTACTTTTAGTGTCAAACAATGGTGAACTTTTCCATATATTATCTATCTTAGAATGGTCTACAAAATATTTGTTGCTAAGTTAAAAATTGATATTTATTCAATGTGTATGAGTACATTGGTAGCAATCGACAGCAACTTTGCAGTGGCGGATTGGCCACGAGGCAAGAGAAGCAAATGCTACGAGCCCGCCGCATTTGGAGGCCCCGCATACCAACACTTTCTATCCGTAACAAAGTATTTATTAACCCAAAAGCCTCCTAATCACCTCACTTTAATGAATATAATAATACTTATAGATATGAACAGTATTATTTATAAATTTGCCAAAATTAAATCCAGAAATTTTTTTTGTTTGGTTTTATTTAATACCATAAACTTTATAAGATACAGCAATCCAAGGGCCCCTTATAAAATTTGCCAAAGGCCCCGCGCTGGTTTAATCAGGCACTGAGGGTGAACCAAATTTATTGGCAGTTGACAGTCTGGCTTGACTATTTTTAATAAACTTGCCAATTTTTTTTTAAGTATGTATCATAAAGCCGATTTTATTTTAAATCTAAATGTGCTGTCTACTTCTGCACTGCGCTGTGAAATAATAGTGCACATTTCAATTATTCATCTAAGAGTGCCTCTGTAGTTCGGATTCATAAAGTAAAGTGCCCCAGGCTGTATTGGGGGTAAGTAATTCCCATCACAAATTCAGCTTTCTCTGAGAGGTTACCCTTCTCTTGAATGGTATAGTTCAGTCCTCCTTAAAAAAAAAAGAATCTGAAAGGAACACAATGAATTGAAAGAAAAAATGTCATTGAGGTGTGTGAGGTTTTTTTTATTCGAAATGTTTGAATTTCAAAGCAAAGGGATATATTTTGTAACCATATTTGTATCAAAGGAATACTCCCAAGGATAAGGATAATAATGGCCATTGACCATTGGGATAAATAAGACGAAGAAAGAAAACAAAATTGGTTTGAAAAGAGCTTTGGGTCACTGCGCTCTGGTTGTGATGGACTCCTTTGCTGGGCGATAATGTAGAAAAGATGATGTTTTACTTTATTTTCAATAAGAGCTCACTGAGTGCACTTGTTATTAATTTTGAATGTTTTTAGTTTTCATTAAGAACAAAGGGATAGATAGATAACCGTTGGCCTGTAGTTGATTTTTCGCGACAATTATAGGTCTTACCAAAAGGATTCCTAAATAAAATAAAACTAGAGTTCGCCCAGTGGTAGAAATTCGACCACTTAACTGACTTTTACTCAACATACTCGAAAACAATTTACACACAGCATTGCATCTCTGCAGAGTCTTCCCAACAAAAAAAAAAAACGAATATGTTGTGTTTAAGGCAGTAAAAGTGGTTCTTGACTATTTCCCTTCGCCTATTTATATATAAGATGAATGGAATGTTCTGTGGAAACTAAGCGACAGGAGTAACATCAACTAGGTATGTAACAAAAAACAATAACACCTTTGCTCTGGCTATTAGGCTGCCAATTATTGTTGGGACAAAATATTCAGTGCACCAAAGTCTAGCTAGCACAATCGTGTCAGATATACTCAGCAGAAGAATATGGTTTTTAAAACTCACTGTACTAATTTTACATTGTAGAGTAAAAATTATAAGAAAAGATTGGCCCGATTGATTGATTGCAACTTTTACCCAAAAAACTAGGCGATTCGCATTTAGTTCACTCCAAGTTCCCGGGAGAAGATTCGGTTTATCATCAAGTTCACCCGAGAAAAATGTGCTGCATTTATATCGTGTTTAGTGATTCACTCAGCGGTACAATGCCGATGAATGGGCTGCTGAATCGCTGACATACTCGTGAGCGAACTTCCAGAAGAATACGAATTCGAAAACGGTTTCCAACTTTGAACGGGTTGTTCCGGTGGTAAAATAGAAAATAAAGGGTCTTCCATTAACGACTTCACAACTTTTTTTTTAAATAAAATGCAAACTAATTGAGATATCTCAAAAAAAAAAAGGATCGGCTTGAATTACTATCAAAACATTTATAAATGGAATTCGACTTCTTTCATATGTCCACCACGGGAACGTATGCAGCGATCGATACGATTTTGCGATGAAAATTGACGTTAACGGTCTTAAGTTGCGACCACTGACTCGGAATTTCGGTAGTTAATTTTAATTATTTGTAAGCGTTGTTCCTTCGTGTACTTCACCATCATGGAAATGTTGATGTTACTGAATATTTTGACATCGAAAGTTCGGTAATCGGTTAAGGGTGCGTTTACACTGAAAGTTTGAAGTCAATTCGCTAATAAAATTCCCTGTATTAGGTATGCGCCCAATTTTTATATTTTTCTGACAGCTGGGCTGACTTGGTTCGTCTCAGTTTTGTTTGGCCAATCTAGTCGACGTAAGATAACTAGTTTCTTAAATGTGCCCAATGTCGGAGCAGTGCGAGCTAATATCAGACGTCATTATGACTTTCTTTATAGTTTTACATTTTCGTATAACTAGTTTAACCTCAATTGGGTTTAACTGAAGAGGTGTCAATACAATTTCGCAGTAGGTATCACCCAACCAGGACATAACTTTCGCATTCAAATCACGTCGTCTCGAATCGTGCTAAATCACTCGCATAACTCCATTAAATCGCAATAAAATATTTGGCATTCAATCTACCTATACTCACGCATTAATGGTGGAATCTCCATCAAAGATATGTATAAAATTGCACAAAACTCCTAGACGGAACCGCAACTTGGGATAAATTATTTTCCTATTCCACAGAACCCATCCCATTAAGACAAGAGACAACTCTTTGACACCTGTCAACTTGGGCGCACGCACATCACAAGCAAACAGAGCTCAATAAAAAGCAAAACGAAAAAAGAGACTTTATCTGATGACATGAACGTCAGGTATTTCGCGCCTAGAATTCAATTACAAATGAGAAAGAGATTCCACGGCTGCATATTTTATGCCCTTCCTTTCGTGCGCTTCCAAGTAATAATTAGCGTCGTCGCTCGATATAAACAGGCAGTGCTGCGGCCATTGATTGACGCTATACTCCAACTGGATGGCAGCAGAGCATCAGCAGCCAGCTCCACAAATTCAAATGGTGAAGAAAATAGAAAAAGGAGCTACACCGAGGTATATTATGCGGGACATTTGAAAGCTGTGAACGGATCAGCAGCGCTCTCAACGTTGATAGGTTTCACATTCTGGCCTCATCACATCCGTGATCCACTAGGGCCTAAACATACTTAACACTTAATCAGCGAGCATGCAATTCCGAGTGCGCAGCGTCGTCGCAGTGGAATTTTTGTGTTACTTTTTTCATATTATATGTTTGACGTGCCGCACTGTCGATGGGTTGGTAGGAATACGGGTGTAGTCTGCAGTGATGGTGACGATGACTACTGCATGTGAAACTAATGAAGTTGTTTTGCTTTCTGGACTTCAATCATAATGCAGCATTTCTGATCAAAAGATAGCAGGAGTGGAATACCGACTGGTCAATGGAAATGACCAACTGAATGGCAAACAGGCTTGCGCACCGCCATCTAAAGTAACAAGGTCTATAATAGAATATTACCGGTGGACTTAAGTAGATTTCTGTGTGTGAATAAGGTAATTGATTTGCGTTGATTAATCGGTAAACCTAAACATCGGTTGAGGGTGCATATCATTTTTTGCAATTGATTTGCGGCATTGTTGCTGCCTGTTTGAAGACATTCGGCCTTACCAATAATCAACTTTAACCTCTGGCAGTTTACGCAAAGACTCCGCACACTTTCCAAAATCCCTTTACCAATAAACAAATAAAGTTGCCTGAATATTGCTAACTGTAGGGTTAAATGTTAATGCTGAGAAACCCATGTTTATCTCGGGCATTAGCTAAATAAATCTTCCCTAAATGTAATTTTCAAGAGGAGGTCGCCCAACCACCCAAAATGGCGGTATGGAATTTCGTTTATAATTATAAACTAATTTTAGTAAATTGTAAATGTTTTCTGATTTTTTCCGTTGGAATACAACAATGCAAGTGGTTTTTAAGTCTAGCAAACACACATTTGTTCAAATGTATGCACAAAGTTCAAAAATGTTGCATTTTTGTTTTATTTCTAAAAACTTGAAATATATATTTCGAAAATTTTGATTAAATTAAATGGCTGGGGATCTTTCCAATACTTTCTTAAGAGTCGTTGCGGGGAGAATAAAATATCTGTTCACTTAAGATTGGACAGCTCATATTCATTTTTGTACAATTCTCAGTACCTATAGGCGGCTCTGGTAGATATTTGGCTGCAACCAAATTCTCATTGAAAAAGAAACTCTTAAATAAATCAATGGCTGGTGCAAAAAGGTTGACTTCGCGAAAAATATAGTAGATACAAGAATTGTCAGCATTCAGTAAAATCCATGCGAAATAATAAATTTGGGAACTTCTGGAGGACTAACAGGTAGTATGTGCAAATTCAAGATACACAGAATTTTACATGACAGCTTTTGTGTAGAGGAATGTCGACGGCATTTATTTTCCATATATTTTGCAATTACTGTTTCATTGCTTGCGAAATTGTAATTCAAACAGAAATTAACAGGCTATTATTTCTTTCAAAAATATTCGCTTGCTAATAATTCAAATGTAATCTTTAGTCTACCAATAAGCTTCGAGTTGCATCATCAGCCTACGATCTACGAATAAATCAAAACGTTTTAATAAACTGTGTTCCGTTTATTAAATAATTAAATTATTACGACATAAATTCGCCCAGAAATCAATCGTGAAGTATTAGAAAACAAAGGAAAGCGTACTATAAAAAGTACCGAAAATTGTGTCCGATCGGACGATAGGGCATTACTGATTTAAATATGATATTTGACAGATCAGCGGATATTTTGTGCATTTCCTATTTTGTCTTCTATTTTTTTTTAACACAAATCGGGGAAAATGCCTTATTAATATTTATGTAATTCTATTATTGTTTATGTATACCTACCATAATAATTTGTGATGTTGTGATATGTCATTCATTTTGCGTGTTATGTACCAAAATAATATTCTGACTGCATCAAACATTTCATTATTAAACAGAAAACAGCTACTGAAATTTTATGGGGATCATCATTTTGCCTTTAAATGTTAGTAATGTACTTCGAAAAAACCTTGATCCTTACAAAATATCCTATATTTAATCAAAAATCTCTCTTATAATTATTTTTGCTATTTTAAAAGCTGATAAGGAGCATTATCAAATCGGTATAAAATAAATCTACGATGTCTATATTGACATGATAGTAAAATTTGAATCTATTTAATTACACCAAATCCACCAAAACTGTAAATTTCTATTTTCCATATCAAACAAATTCCTATTTGGGAATACTGGTTACAGTAAAATATTCCTAGTTAGGAATTGTGTGCACGAACACACATTTTACACGCTGCGGACATAATGTTTCATTCAAGAAACAATTTTGACACAATAACGTACCTGTGTAGATATAAAATTCCTAGATAGGAATATTCCTAATCGGAAATAACTTCACATAAAAAAGTGAAATTATTTCCCACTCAGGGTGAAGTTATTTCCCTGTACCTATCAAAGCACAAAGCACGTTGTTTAAATGGGAGATACTGCAACCGGATTTACGAACGGATAAAGCTTCTGCTTGAAGACTTGAAACTTGTTGGGTGGAGGCTTGATATAGTAAGTGTCTCCTTAAAAAACAGCAAAGAAGTTTCGAAAAGCTGTGGAGCTCGGATCAAGGTAAAAGTAATAAGATTCTACAAATATCTCGGAGTGATCCTAGATAAAAGACTAAATTGGAACTCCCATATAAACAACAAAATCAAAAAAGCAACCAGTACGTTCTGGGCTTGTCGTTGCATGTATGGTAAAACATGGGGAATCTCCCCAAAGATCACTCATTGGATCTATACAATGATGGTTAGACCCATCATTACTTACGCTTCCATAGTATGGTGGAACAAAGTCACACAGAAAACCGCCATTGTAAAGCTCAACAAGGTACAACGTCTAGCATGTCTAGGCATCTCCGGAGCTATGCGGACCTGTCCCACGGCTGCCATAGAAGCCCTAACGGGACTAACACCACTCCACATTTATATCAAAAAAGTGGCAATACGTAGCTCAACAAATCTTCTACAATTGAAGGAGATGGACATCGGTGATCACTCGGACCTGATGAACCTTCTCTCGGAGATTAAAGAACTTGGCGTGATCTGCGCGATCACAGACCGCCTCCCAAAAACACTATGTTTTAACAGGGGATTCTCCACGGAGATCACTAATAGAGAGGCGTGGGCTAGCCCACCAAACTGCCAAAAAGGCATAAAGGGGTATACGGATGGTTCCAAAATGGAATCAGGGGTCGGAGCCGGCATATTTGGACCAAACCAAAATATTGCAATACCAATGGGAAAAAGCCCAAGCGTATTTCAAGCAGAGCTCCATGCCATTAAAGAATGCGCAAGCCTCATTTACAAATCAGGTATAAAAGGCGCAAACATCCACATATTCACGGATAGTCAAGCAGCTATAAATGCCCTTAGCTCACCAATCATTGACTACAAATCAGTCTTACACTGCTTCAATACCCTCCAAACACTCTGCACCAGAAACAATACCAAAATATGGTGGGTTCCTGGCCACGAAGGAATTGAAGGAAATGAAAGGGCCGACGAACTGGCCAGAAAAGGTTCGGAAACACCTTTTACAGGACCTGAACCTTACTGTGCAATCCCTAAATCAGCGGCGAACCTCGCCATAAAAAGCTGGGAACACAACAAGTGTGTCTCACTTTGGGAAGGCCTCCCAGGCCTGAGACAGGCCAGAAGGTTGATCAAACCCTTCAAAAAAAATGCCAGAAAGATTCTAAATCTACGTAGGCATGATGTCAAAAACCTAGTTGGCTACTTAACAGGGCACCATGGTTTGCGATATCACCTAAATAAAATACATGTAGCCGACTCTTCGGAGTGCCGTCTATGTCTTGAAGAAGACGAAACAACTGAGCATATTCTATGTGAATGCCCAGCCCTCTGTGGTATCAGAAGGAACTTCTTTCTCAGGGAAATTATAAGCAAAGAAGAAGTAAAGACATCCTCTGCTGAAATCATCATCAGCTACATTAGGAAAGTAGAAACTCTATTAACCTAAACAAACCTTTTCTGATCCTATGGCACAATAGATCTACTCAGGTCGAGGTGCCTCTTTATCGCGTTGGCGAGTCAGAAATTTAAAAATAAAAAAAAAAAAAATAATATTCTAAGATTTCTAACGCCTGTTCAATGCAATATGCATGTTAGTCAAGTCCCGCTGAAACTGGAAGAAGGGTTTAAGGCTTTAAGCCAGTACCTCCTCTAAGAGCTCAAATCTCTTCTTTTTACAGTTAATTTCCTGAAATATTTGGTCTTTGTGAAGTAATGTTGAAGTCAAAACTCATAAAAGCAGCTACGTCTCCTTTGACATTTTGGCCCTCTGATGTCCGATATTGGGTAGGTGTTGCCTTTGCTGCCGTTTCAGCTATTCGATCGTGCTGTAGCTTCTCAAGAAGTGTACCTTTACATTTCATTATAGCTATGTCGTCAGCAAGGGCAATATGTTCGACAACTCGAGAGCTCCTCAGTATTCATTGTCAACGTAGATACATTGGGTTTCGCAATAGCGCACCACTGTTGTTAGCTCTCTCTCTTCATTTATCCCACGTTACTTTTTTGCATCAAAATCCATTTTTTAGATGTAAAATTTGTATTATACGAAAAGAAAATCTAGTTAAATTATCCTTTAGTACAAAAACCGCACCTTGTAACACTGCTATGACTATTTTTTGGTACAAGAAAATTTAGATAAAAGGCGATTTACATGAGTTGTTTTTTATGGACATTGAGTGTGTTGATAATCATGGTGGAAAGCAAGTGTTTTCATAGAATTTCACCATCAATTTATAGTTTGAATGTTTTTTTGTTTGATTTCTGAAATTCCCACGATTTGGTGCTATTTCCCTTTATCCCACGGAAGGCTTTTTGGACATCGAAATTCCCACAAAAAGGGATAAATACCACGATGTACAACATTGCATCCACCAGGGAGCCTTGGGCACGCTGACACCTTTAAAAAGCTTCAACCCATATTCGTAACCATATAGATCAACTGTATCAAAATTACACCCCAGTGCCGAATCGACAAGAGTCCTACTGCTTAAAAATCGAAACTTTTTCAAATCATATATTTTTATAAAGCAGTTCAGCACGATCGTACTTTTTGCCTTCAAGCTCTGAGAGTCGAAAAATTCCAGTGAAAAGAACTCTTTAAAATGCTTCCACGCCTAGTAAGACCCCTGCAAGTCTGCAAAGGGCGGCTCCTTTTAAGCCATTCACAGCTCCCGTGTGCAATCAGAATAGCCCGTCAATCTACGCAAGCAGATGAGTCCAAGCTTCCGAGGGTAAGGCGATCCACTGATCCCAAGGCTCAAGTATTACCAGGCTTCTTTTGCTTTCTAGAAAGGCTTAGTTCTGGGAGTCTATGAGAGGGAAGGAGACAATCCCCCCAAGCTTACCCAAATTGCCGAACAATTCGACGACAAAACTCATGGCAAGATAAGCGACTTAATCAAGGAGTAAGTACATTACTACCAACTTCATAGACCACACCCTACAACCGCCTGCATTCTCAGGACAAATATAAGCGGCACCCTCGGTAAAGGAAAGGTCTTTCACAACGTCGATCCTGAGTTCCTGGCCGTCGCTGTGATTGGCCTCGGATCGAAAGACGCCGACTACAACGCATCGGAGGTGATCGAAGAGGGCATGGAAAATGCCCGTGTCTGTGCTGGGGTAGGTGCCCGCGAGCTTCAGCTGGTGGGCTGTTCTGAGGTGCATGTCGACGGCATGGACCATCCCGAACAGGCGGCCGAGGGTTCAGCTATCGCCATCTTTCGCTATCAAGAAAATCGACAGAAGCAAAGCCGAATGATAATGCCAAAGCTTTGTTTGTTCGAGTCGCCGGCTATTGACGCCTGGACCAGTGGCCTCTTCAAGGCGGAGGCTCAAAATCTAGCCCGGCGCTTGTCCGATGCACCCGCCAACCAAATGACTCCAACCGCTTTTGCGCAGGAAGCGGTGGACGCGCTTAGTCCGTGCGGCGTCACCGTTGAGGTACGCACCACCAACTGGATCGAAGCGAATCAGTTGAACTCGTTTCTGATGGTCGCCAAGGGTTCCTGTGAGCGGCCAATTTTCCTAGAAATCAGCTATTGCGGCACCTCACCGGAGGACAAGCCTGTGCTGATTGTCGGTAAGGGTATCACCTTCGACAGCGGCGGTCTGTCGTTGCGGTCCAAGCCAATGAATCATTATCGTGGGTCGATGGCGGGTGCTGCAGTTGTGGTTGCGGCAATCCGAGCTGCAGCCGCCTTGTCGTTACCCATCAACATAGCGGCCATCATTCCATTGTGTGAGAATATGCCCTCCGGGCTGTCATGCAAGCCGGGTGATGTTGTCACCTGCCTGAATGACAAAACTCTGGCCATCGAGGTGGGTATAATTGGTTTTATTTTTTTTTTTTTGCAAAAAGCTCACAGAAAGCTCTTTCAGGAATGCGATCGCATTGGGGTAATAGCCATGGCCGATCCGCTGGTCTATGGGCAAAATGCATACAAGCCGCGTTTGATCCTGGATGTCGGCACCATGGCCAACGGGGTGCAGAGTGCCTTTGCGGGGGCAGCTTGTGGGATTTTCTCGAACTCTGACGACGTGTGGGCGAACTTCAAGAGAGCCGGCATTGTGACCGGCGATCGAATGTGGCGCATGCCCCTGTGGAGCTACTACAGGAATTTGGTTGCCAGTAAGGGTGTTGCGTTTTTAGCCGAGAATCGGGTGACTATTATCTTTTGGGGATCTTTTCAGAACACACCGCCTTTGACATCAGCAACAAGGGCTGGGGTCCGGCTACGTCCTGTATTGCAGCTGCCGTTCTGCATGTAAATTATTCTCCCGTTATTTCCAAAGTTGTTTAGTGTACATTTTTGGTTTCAACAGGAATTCGTGCCTTGCATCGACTGGGCACATCTGGACATCACTGGCGTTGGTATGCTTGCCGAGGAAGGGTGTGTACCATATTTGATACCACATCGCATGACTGGCCGTCCAACGCGAACTTTGATACAGTTCTTACAGCAAACTGCTTGTCCTGAACAGGCGGCGAAAATGCAGTGATGGGAAATTTGTGTTGCGTTGTTTCTTTTCTTTTTAATAAATATTGCGCGTCTGTGTGTGTAAAAAATTCTGATTCGATTGAAAAAGTAGCCAGTTTAAGTTGTGGTTAGGTGCAGCAGTCAAAGGGCCGTGTTCAGTGGTGAAAATGGCGTAGCTCTTGGCGTTGGATGAGTATTTTAATAAACCTCGTTATTTCATAACTCCACTTAATGTCAAAGCAACGAATTCCAATAAATTATTTGAATACAATTAGTATAGGAAAACGCGATGTTGGCAAAAGTAAAAAGCGCAATTTGTTGAGGTAAGCTGCAAGATTTAAAAACAAATGTTAGAGACCCTTATGCAGCTATAAACTCCTGGGACTTAGTCGATTATCATACATCGTTTTAAAGGTTCACAAAGCAGCTTAATCAAGTAAGGGACTTTGAATACATTCTGATCACAACACCGCAGCAGAAAGTAGACGAAGTAAAACACTCTTGCCAACTGCTGCTTCTTTAGACTGAGCATGCAGTGGAGTAAAAAGTCCTATCCCAAGAAACTAAGCAGCCTCTGTATGAGACCTTGATCATTCCAATCCATTTACATTTCCTTTTCTTCTTAAAATATTCGGTGTTAGTGCTGACGGGCTTTGAAGGAGGAGATCCGAAACGATGGGCTATACGAGCTGTACAGCGATCTACACCTAAAGGGTGATTTTTTAGCTGGTTTGGTTTTGGCAACACTGGTTTTGACAGCTGACGTGTGTTTAGTACCTTGTGTCACTGTCAAACAGCTTCAGTTTGGTTTGCAATTTAACCATGGATCGTCTTACAAATGAACAACGCTTGCAAATTATTGAATTTTACTATCAAAATTCGTGCTCGGTTCGAAATGTTCATCGCGCGCTGCTTCCATTTTATGATCGGCATTCTCGACCTTCTGAGCAGTCTATTCGGAAGATTGTGACCAAATTTCGCACCAAATTTACTTTGTTGGACATTAAACCACCAACACGTTTACGTACTGTGCGTAGTGAAGAAAATATTGCGGCCGTATCAGCTAGTGTGACAGAAGACCGCGAAATGTCGATTCGGCGCCGTTCCCAGCAGTTAGGCCTTTGTTACAGCACTACGTGGAAAATTTTGCGGAAGGATTTGGGCGTAAAGCCTTTTAAGATACAGCTGGTGCAAGAACTAAAGCCAGCCGACCTACCACAACGCCGAATTTTTGGTGAATGGGCTCTTGGAAAGCTGGCCGAGGATCCGCTTTTTTATCGAAAAATTGTGTTCAGCGATGAGGCTCATTTTTGGTTGAATGGGTACGTAAATAAGCAAAATTGCCGCATTTGGAGTGAAGATCAGCCAGAAGCATTGCAACAGCTACCAATGCATCCCGAAAAAGCCACTGTTTGGTGCGGTTTATGGGCCGGCGGCATTATTGGGCCATATTTCTTCAAAAATGATGCGAATCGCAGCGTTACTGTCAATGGTGAACGCTACCGAGCGATGATAACAAACTTTTTTTTGACCGAAATGGAAGTTCTTGACTTGCATGATATGTGGTTTCAACAAGACGGTGCCACATGCCACACAGCACGCGAAACAATGGCGCAATTGCGAGGCGAGTTTGGTGAACAGTTAATTTCACGTTTCGGGCCGGTCAATTGGCCGCCTAGGTCGTGCGATTTGACACCATTAGATTATTTTTTGTGGGGGTATGCCAAGGCTAATGTGTATAGGGACAAGCCCGCTTCGATTGACGCACTGGAAGCCAACATCCATGCATTCATTCGTGAGATACCGGCCGATATGTGTGAAAGAGTATGCCAAAATTGGACTCAGCGGATGGGCTACCTGAGACGCAGCCGCGGTCAACATTTGCATGAAATTATCCTTAAACATTAAATTGCAAGGTTCAAACTATCGATTCAAATAAATATTTCATTAATTTTTTCGAATTTTTTGTGTTTTTTTTTTAAAAAAAGTTCTAAACCTCTTAAGAAATCACCCTTTACAATCAAAAAGTTGGGAATCGGTCGTCGAAAATGGTTACGGCAGATGTACACAAATTCTCCGGCCGGTAGGTATTCGACTTCAACGAAGTCCCGAAGTTAACAACGATTGCATTTTAAAATCCTTAAATGGGAGAGGGTTATCCACAAAAGTTGTTGCTATTTTAAGAAAGTCATGCCACGCGATGCTTCGTTTTACACAATGGACAGCTTTCCGACTCTTTTGTCGCCAATCCTCTTTCTATATACTGACAACAGCCTGCCACCGTATAGTACTTAGAGATGGTATACAATGGAGACTGTTGGGCAGGTTAAGCCACTTGGATTAAGTCGACTATATTTCTCTTCCTGGCAAGTACCAACAGCGAGGTGAATGAGGTGCGTAGACCACTGCAAGTGAATGGAGGGCCGGCTGATCGCGGAATCAATTTTAATAGGACAGCCCTCTTAATTGATAGAGACTCCTTTTTGGAATACTGGTCTTCCGTAAGGATCTCCAATCAAATTTACCACTTTACGGACAAAGTTAAGGCTCTTCGAATCCAATGGTAAATCCGTAGTTCTGCCAGACCTGAAAAATCTCTAAGACTCTAGGAAGCTACAGACATACACAAACCGCATCCTGCAGTACATCCTTAAAATAAGATCGAATTTACCCGCATCTGTATGAAATTGGGCTTGATTATTTCGGACGCCCTTCGGGCATAAATTCCCAGTTCCTCAAAGCTTTTAACGGCCGCTCTTGAATTTCTGGCCACCTTCACTCCACCTGAGTCATGTGGTATCACAATGGACATACGACTCTATGGTCTAAGCGTGTCTATTAAGACAGCCAGCCAACCTAACTTAACCTTGGCCACATACTAAGGAAACCAAAAGACGAAATCGAGAATAAGCCCTTCGAATGAAACTGCCAAGTTTCACGGCAAGTTGGCAAACCAAGAACTACATGGAGATCAACAGTCTTGGCCGAAGCAGCCACCCAGCGTAAAGCTATATTATCTGGCCGAATATCATGACACACCGCTGTCGCACTATGGAGACTCACACAGTCCTACTCAAATTACTCTCCTGGCGTTCCCAATTTTTCTAAAGCTACATCAGCGATAATTCCAGCTTCAAGTTCTTTGTTGCATGTGTTATATGGAACCACCCCAGCACCAAATGAAGTCCCCTTTCAAAATTAACCGCGCCTTTGATAATTCAGAGCGGCTACGCATCAAACCAACGTCCACATAAAGAATTTGATTTCTGGTCAGACGCCAGTTGATGACAACTTCTATCTATCCGCCTCATCCATTTAGATGCGTATCACTGGCGCAGTCTCTCGATACACATGCAATTGTCTTGAGTGAGTAATTGAATTGAATTCACAACTCATTATTTTAATTACCGTCCGGTAGCTTCTTACCTCGCTTCGCTCGCGCTGTCCAGTGTTCAATCGTTCAGTGTCAACTAAGTGAATTAAACTCGGATAAAAATCGTATTAAGAGCGAACAAAAACAAAAACTCCACTAACATTCATTCGCCGGGACGCTTTAAGCATTTCCTCACACCCGACAGCCGACACTCGCTCGCATGCACTCGAATGAATCTTACACTGGAGGAAGTTCGTTTCGGATGCGAATGGATCCTTTTTTTCTGTTTTTTTTTTTCCGACATGGTTCCCTATTAACGTTTTGTGCTCCCTATTTTGTGTGTGGGTGCTGAGGGCGTGTGGGTATGGTCGGTGTGTTCTCTCTTTGGGAATTCCATTTTTTCATTACGCTGATCATCGCTTAATGAATTGCAGTTTCACCATCAATACCATCGCCGCGCCACCAGGCAGCGCAGCCTTTGTTTTTTTGGACTTGTGTCTGTACCCAGTTGCGGGTACATAAATAGCCATCTGTGACCTTTGCCGATGTGTATTCCTATATATATATATGTAAAACATACACAGATGTAACCACTGTTGTCGGGGCCAAGTCATGCTGACTAATGGCCAATGGATGGATGTGATGTGCCCGTGGATGCTCGTATAGAGCCCTGAGTTGGGTAAGTAAGGATGAACGAGTCCGCGGAATCCGCGCAGCATTGCAATTATCTTCAGCAAATTATACATTTTGCTCCTCACACACACACAGCCATACACAGAGCGCTGTGGAAATCGAATAATTCGGGTGGGTAGGCGAAATTAACAGGCGGGCGGGTGTTTGGGCGAAGGATCCAGGAGCTGCGCGGTTAAGTGAAATATTATTTAACAAGCCTAGGCTTTGCCCAAAGCCGTGGGCTAATATTTTCTTATCTTAGAGGGCTAATCATTGTTGTTTTATAGACTATTTAAATATATCAGAAATTTAATATGTTTAGTTAATCCAAATGTCGTTATAGGTAGGTACGTCATATAATTCGCAGTTCGACTGCCATTTATTATATTCCTTCAAAACGGTTGCGAAGGTACATACCTAGTTCGTGAGTTCCCCATGTAGAAATTTGTGACTTGTATCCAAATTTACTTTAAATTATAGATAGTCACCACAAGGTATAAATATTTGACTCAATTTTGTGTCGACAAAAGCATTCCAATAAGATGGTAAAGATTTGACATTTTTGTTACCATTACGCGTTTCGAAGATACAAATGTCCTTTAGTGCAACATATCAAGACACACAAAAACTGTGAAGTTGCTTTTTAATGTTACCACGCGGAAAGAATTGAAAATCACCAATTGCAAAATTTTGAGTTCCAATTTACGAATTATATACTTCTCACAACGAAGTTTTCATGGATTGATACAAAAATTCGTAATTTGACATTGAAAACGGCGGAGAATACAAAATTCTGTTTGTTGAAATTTACGATTAAAAGTATCAATTCGAGCTTCTTTTATTTGTAGTGATTTGCGAGATTGTTTGGCGCAATTTACCACTCCAATAGGTCAATTTCTCAAACACCAATTTACAATCTGAAATTGCAAAAAACCAACACAGAATGATGAATCAATAAAACGTTATAATAATTTAACACATGTGAATTAAAATCATAAATTGACGTTTTGCTAGAATTTGCTAGACAGCTCCAATCATGAAGTCAAATCTCCATTCTGCACATTGCATGTCGGTGTAGAGACAGGCAGTCGGTATTCAATCTTTGCTCAAAGCTGTCGGGTTTAAGTGGTTTTAGAATAACTAATTCATATATTCAGTATACTAACCAACGGAATATAATGCATTCTGGAATCTATTTTGTAAGTACCTATTGAATAATAAAAAAAAAGCTGAAGTAGGTACCATATAAAAATGTATTTTTTTTTCAGAATCTCGCTATATTAGAAAAGAAGAATAAATTGAAATAGACTCTAAAATATGTAATCGAAAAGGTTTGTTAAGGTTTTAATTATTGGCAATAATTTGTGTGTATGTATTTTAAATTGCAGCGTAGACAGAAAAACTTCCCCAGACAAGTCCCGTTTGCTTCGGACGATATGGCGTCGTATGATTCTCACGGATATCAGGAGAAAAATAAATTATAAAATAATACGGCTATGAATTCTGATTTGTAAATTACAAGATATAAGTAGTAGATAAATTAAGAATTAAGTTTTCTAATTTCACGAAAAAACACTTTAAATTGAATACGGCGGTTCCTGAAATAACTACTCAAGAAACGTAGATTGCAAAATACGAATTGCAAATTGATAAAAAGAAGTTTCAATTTACGTCTAAGAATTTGTAAATTGAAACTACTGAAGTAGTAAATCGACTCCTGTTAGTTCGCAAATCAACACTATTGAGTTGAAATTCATTACTAAATGGTTATAATTTGCTAAGGGAGGAAATAGTAATTTACAACAGAAAAGTGGTAATTTACGAATTGTTTTTGCAATTTACAATCCATGTTATATCAAATTGATAACTATTTGTGTCAAATTGCGATCGGTTATGGCAATATGTTTTTCTCGTTTGATCGCATTATTGATAAAGAAAAGTGTTGATTCACGACTTTCGATGGTCAATATCTTCACTTCGCTCAATTTCTAGAATTGCGAATAAAAAGTCGTGAATTAGTAAATCCTTAGCTAAGCTCTAAAACTAGACGAACTTATCGTGATTCTGCGCTTATTTTTCTTAATTTGATCTTAAAATTTTTTCCGTGAACAGCTACGCGAATTGACTGCGCAGAGTCTGATTTGTGACCTGAATGATACCATAATACGTTGGTGCTTTTTTTGCAAACAATCTTCACACATACTACAAACTAATGCATGCTGTAGGTGTACACAGGCGAAGATGGTACAACATATTATAGGTACTCACAAACGCAACATGCACTGTTTAGTGTAAGTATTACGATTCGGACTTGGGGAATTCAATTACGCAGTAGATTTTTCGAAAAAGTGCAGTGAATTCAAATTTTGGACAGTAGTCTTTGTTGTTCTTGCATTTTCTTTGTAATTTGCTTTTAGGTTTTACAAATCATTTGTGTTATAACCTTATGTCCATCCATTCACACTTATTGAACCGTACCAGATACCAGTTGATGAATGTGTGACTGACGGCGGTCATTTCATTTCTTGAATGATAGCTTTCTGCATTCCATCAATTTTGAATTTAGTGTACCAGACTTTATATAATTTCATATTTAAAATGTACGGATAAAAAACTAATCCTAAAGCACCTTTCTACATACAAAAAAAAAAAAATTACATTGATTTTAAAACAAAAAAAAAAAACCAATAGCAGTAAAGTCCGAACCCTGGTAGGTATGCACGGATAATTATATGACATTTATTATATAGCGTAAAATATTGAATGGATTACTAATGGAATAAATAGGCGAAGGGAAATAGTTAAGAACCACTTTCACAGCCTTAACCACCACATATTCGCTTGAGTTGTTTATTGTTGTTGGGAAGAAAGTGCAGAGATGCAATGCTGACTGTTTTTTGCTCTTCAATTTATTGTGTATAAGCCAGGTCAATATAATGGAAGAATCTCTACTAATGGGCGAACTCTACATAGTATCTTAAAAGAGTCGATATATGTAATTTAGACATTTTTTTTATATTTTTATATGTTTATCTTTTAATTAATGTTCCCACATAATCTATAAAGATAACTGCTTTCCATGGTCTACAACAATAGTAGATACGAGATCTAACTGTTGTTGTAAACCATGGAAATCAATGATCTATATAGATCATGTGGGCACAATCAAAAACGCCTATTATAGAAGGAGAAAAATGAATGTGTTTTCTGATTTAACTAAATAAACTGTAGTAGTTGAAGAAATGAAGTGTGAATTTTGGTGTAGAAGTAGTGGAAATTTAAGAAAAGCGATATTCTATCTTCGATAACCCACTTTACATTAAATGTTATCAATATTCTTTTAATAAACAGCATCTTACATAAATATTTTATTGAAGTAATTCTATAAATACCACAAACTTCTACACCGATTTGATACACAAATATTCCTTTGGCAAGAAAATATTGTCATATGGACTACAAACGTTATATTTATTAAGTTGTACATTCGTAACATACCTATATTTAAATATGTTCAATTTATTATGTCACTTTTAACAAACCAGACTAGCAGTACAAAAACTTAGTGCCGAAAACAACTTTAAATATTCGAAATACCTTTCTTATTATTTTGACCAAACTGTTGTTGCATATTCTCATAAATATTACGACTTATTACCTAATAATAAACGCCCCTAACTTAAGAGAAGACTATCGCAGGCAAATGGCCTTTTCTGATTCTAATTGTTATCCATTATCAAAAAAAAAATATATATATATTTTTGAATTATTGAAATCTTAGTTCTTTATCTTGTGAACTAGAAAAAAAGAAGAGATAATGCTTTTAAATTAGTTTTACTGCCATTAAAATTATTTTCAAATTTTTTGCCACTACAACTTATTGATATTCGTGCGAAAACTGATTTTCGTTTGAATATTTTTCATTCGGGTACGAAGAAATGCAGTTATCAGATAAATTTATTATAAATATATTACATGCATTACCATTTTTATGACATTATGTTCGTTTACGTTTTTTAGCATCCCCATTAAAGTGGAAAGGTGTGTACTGTACGTCTCATATTGGTATCAGTATTTATATTTTTATTTTTTTTGTGTAAACCAACTTACAAACACTTGAAAATTAATTTGACAGCTCACTAATAAGGCGAAAATTCGGTCACGTTTCGGTTAAAAGTCAAAGCCAAATTTTAAGAGCTAAAACTATTTCCCCACTTTGGTCACCGTTCCATCCTACACTGGAAACAGTACCTACGCATAATATTGTTACCAGCGTTGCCACTAAAATCTTTAGCAAATGTAGTACGTTACCCAACAAAATGTAGCATTTTCAAACAAAATGTAGTACCTGTTTTTTTTTTCTATTAACAAACAAAATAAACAATTCCAGAACGCAGTTAAGATATGATGCTGTTTTTATTTGTTACGTTTCTAGAACAGTCGGACACACTTGGAGTTTTTTTTTGCACTATTGTAATTGGAAATGTGTATGGGTAAGAGTTCATGTCTAACAAGCAAAGTCATAGGTATTGCAAACAAATGACTTCTCACAAGCGCGACGAAAGGATTTGCCAGACCTATATTCGACCAACGAAAATTGTCTTTCCCATTCCTTGCAATATCTTTGTGTGCGAGCTGAAGATTTGCACTTACTTTAGAGTGATGCCAAGTTTTTAAATCTATTTACTTAATTATAAAAGCAAAAGGGGTAAAATTCGAAATGTTGTTCGCAAAAAAGTAAAATGGTTAGACAGATCTTAAGAAATGTAGTACTTTAGGTTTACGATGTAGTATGTAGTACGGCATTAAAAAATCCAGCAAATGTGTAGTATGGTACAACATATGTAGTACAAGTGGTAACGCTGATTGTTACATAGAAATTTGTATTGACAACTGTCACGTAACCAGTGATGCCACTCTAGTATTTTTAATGCTAGATCTAGCATTTTCGAGGACTATTGAAAGCATGTTTACAAAAAAGAAATATTCCAAATGCTTTCCCAGAATTTTTTTTTTGAGTTTTTGTCAATACATCATTTTGGAGGTAGACGTCGTAAGCCCCTGGTGTTCTATTTCTCGGAGATGATAAGATAGCAATTTGTTTCTGAGCTGTACAGTGGCTTAATTGTATGAACTTCAAAACCTTTTTCATCATCTACAGATCTATTCAAATTCTGAGTTGGTTCTTGAGTCACTTCAGGGCGGTGACACTCTGAATAGCCTCTATAAGGAACTGCAATAAACCCCAGGCTTGACAAATCTTTGTTCTTCTATTTTCCTCTGATCTTATAAATTTATCAGCCCCACGTTAACAATGGGACATCAATACCTACTCGAAAAGAAGTTGGAACGAGTGAATACGTACATATACCTATAGTCAGTGAAAAAACGTCGGTTCAAGACAACGAGTTTTCATTTTATACACAAACAATCTAATGCAATCAAATTAAAACGCACTTCGCTATTTAAGGCTGCGAAAATGGGGTGAAAACGGGCATGTTTATGGAACAAATCTTGGTCTGTCACATATTTGCGGCAAGGGAAGCATATAGGCACATGGTTACCTTTAAAGAAAAAAAAGTAGAGCAATCATTCGGCATTAACATCTTTTAGGTGCTCGATAACGTAAGTACTCGGTCGGCAAACGGCTACTTTAGATTGGTATGCCAGTGGCTTGCGGCAGTGTGATTCAAGGCAGACCAAGTTTTTCTGAAAGTACCTACTCCTTAAATAAAATGCATTTTCATTTATAGGTCTCTGATGACACCTGGACTTTGCGCCAGTACAAGGTAAGGCAGACCGAGCGATTTGATATCTTCTCATCAAACACTACTCTACCTAAGTATATAAAATATGTAACTTTTTTAGTACCCGATGACGTAAGTCCCTAGTCCTCAGTAAGTTGCAGTTCCTCTATCTACAGAAACTAGGTAAGAAGGTAGGTACATACCTGTAATAGAACTTTTATATTAAATTCGAATGTACCCTTTTAAAAAAAAATATTCGACCGTAACCTCGTCGCCTGTCTCCTCAAACATTTTAAACTTGCAAAAACTGTCACAGTTTCGGTTCATTAGCCTGATAGCCATACCCCATTGGTTAACTTCCAAGGTCACAAATTGTGAAGTTATCGTCTTTTAAACATCATTCATCATCATCGGCCAAATCTGCCTTCAAAACAAACAACAGCATCCTTCCAAATCTCACCTAAATTCTTGATACAAATATACTTAAATGCAAACAAATATCAACGAAAAAAGAAAAATACCTACTCCAACTGAACTGATTTCAACCCAAATGTAGTTCAACTAGATACATGAGGACTCCGAATCAAAACGTCCGTCTCTCTGCCTCCTCGTCTCAGTTCCATATCCTTCTTCAAGCATTTCCCTGTCGAAGGAAAGTTGAATCACATGGATCCACACAAAATTCAAATTCCTAAAAATTCCGGTTTCGTTTTCAGTTGGACGCCAAAACAACTACAGCAGCTAATACGAGTATCTACCTAAACAGTCAGCCAGACGTCCCAAGTCACAATCCCAACACGATTCCATCCACAGTCGCATATAGTTTCCCCACTTTCTAACTGTTGTTGTTGTTGGCTACAATTACAAAAATATCCCGTCATGGTGGGTGTATGTGTGCGGGAATGGGTACGCATTTTAGTCCACACTCCTCGCGCAAGTGAAAAATTACACATGCAGCAGCAGCGCAGCGCAGCACCGGCCCTCAGCACATTGCACTGCATTGTACTTGTGTCTATGCACACCACAAAAAACGGGGGGAATGCGAAGAGGAGATAACAAAAAGCGGGTGGCATCTGTGTGTTTTTGTCTATCATGTGTAGGTATGCTGCTTCTTTCGCATCAGGTTCAGGAGTGTGCAGTGCACATATTAATAACTCCCCATCGTATATATGCGGGAAACAAAAAGCTCTCATGTATTCACGCGTGTTTTTTGCTGCAGATGCGATATTTCCTTTGTCCGCACGCGGCGCGGTGGATCCACAGATGCCTTTAGATGTTGCCAATTGGCAACGACGCATGCGTCAAATGGTCGAACAAAAAACTCATCATCATATTGATTGGAGGGAGAGGTGGGTGCTCAGAATGTGATGCATAGCGGTGCATGAGATACAAAAACATGGTATATATAGATCCATACAAAGTGAAGAAGTGGAGATGCGCATGAGTTAGACATTGTGATTGTTTTTATAGTTGCGGGTGCGACCGACTGGCTGGATAGGCAAAGGACTGGACCGGGAGCTTTCCGAAATTCGATTGCTGCTTGAATTTTTAAAGGTGACAGCTAACGTTGGAACATTTAAATGTTGCCATAGGACTGAGATGATTTGGATTTTGCTTAGATTTTCCTTACGAATAGGAATTTTTCGTAGAAAAATGATTTATGAGCTAGTTTTGAAGGCATGGAAGCGTTTTCGTGTTTTTCAGCAACACCTTGCCAACCAACAAAATACCTACAACAAATTTAATCAAATTTTAGAATCAGCTTAAATATGTATACCTATATTGAAATGTTCGTACCAAAGATGTCGGATTTTATTTACATTCTATACTTGCAATCGCAACAGCTTCCACAAATCACCTAATGTTCCCAAACTTATCTTCAAATTGCAACTTACAGCTGCTGAAATTTGCACCTCTTCTTTATTGCTGCTTCTTATATCAAATTCGTAGACGTCATTTTGGCGTTTCCATAATAGGTACTAGAGTTCGCCCAGTGGTAGAAATTCTACCATTATAGTGACCTGCCTTATACACAACATATTGAAAAAAAAAGACTCAGCATTGTATTCCTGCACAATCTTTCCAACAAACAAATACCAATAAGTATGCTTATGCAGGTCCATTCGCGTACTTTCATTCAGCGAAACTCTTTCAGAAAAGCCTTCCGTGGGCCTTCCGTCGTGGAAATTTCAGAAATCTGACAAAAAACATTGAAACTATAAATTTTTGGTGAAATTCTATCAAAACACCTGTATTTCAGAATTATTATCAACAAATTGAATGTCCATAAAAAAACAGCTCATGTAAATCGTCTTTTATCAAAATGTTCTACTATCAAAAAATAATCAATGCAGTGTTACAAACTGCGGTTTTTATACTAAAGGTTAATTTAACGTGATTTTCTTTCAGTGTAATAGGTACAAATTTTATATTAAAAACTGGATTTTGACGCAAAAAAGTATCGTGGGATTTTAAAAGGGAAAAATTACCAAGCTTCGTGGGATAAATGAAGAGAGGTTGCTATTAACACTGCTCCAAAGTACGTGGATACACTTCGATCTACTTTGAGCCACTTAAATCTTTGAAATCTAATCCATATCACTAATAAATTTATTACTTAACTTTTTGCAACAAATGAAACGTTCATACAACACCGAATTTTCTTTATTTTCAGATATTTTATTTTTGTGTACAATTGATTTTAAAAACAGATTTTGAATTTGTTTCCTGTCAATTTTGCGCATTTGACATTACAGTACTTGCGGATTAAAATTCTCTGAACTGTTTCGAGCCAAGAGAGGAACTGCTCGTTACTCGTTACCGCGTACGCGAACGAACCTTGTGTTTAAGGCACTGAAAGTGGTTCTTAACATCTTAACTATTTTCCTGCGCCTTATAAAATATATTATAAGATATTCCAGAAAAATGGTAATGGTTGTTACAATTAATTAAATATTGTAATTATCGCTTTTGGGGAACCAAAATTTAAGTATGCTGAAATCTTTGTCACAATACCAAAATAGCACATAGGTATGTGCTTTTATGACCAAACAATTTTACCGTTCATACCTACGTTAAATTATAGGTTGTAGAAAAAAAACAACAGTAGTAAAACTTCTCTCGCTATATGTGGATAATAATGTATATTTAATTGGATTGTATTAAAAAATTTAATTTAAAAACCAAATCATGTAGGAAATATACCAATTTTAAAACAGCACCTTTAAATTTAGCGCAATCCAATCCAACGTTTTTTTTTTTTTTTATATTTTAGAGTTTTTGTTTGTATTTTGTTTTCATGTGGTTACAATCAACTTAGATTTAATTTAATCGATTGATTCAGTAGTCTAGGGTCTGTGTAAGGCCCACCTTATAAATTTCACAGTCTCAGGTTCAATTCATGGTTGAAATTAAAGTGTTTTTAATTTTATGATCACAATTAATTTGAACGAATTTTAAAAAAATGTGTATTTCGACAACAGTGCCACCTATCGGGTCCAAAACTTTCCTATATTTCAAGCTACAACCAACTAAACACATCCACAAAACTTAATTTATTTTTATACATTATAGATGAATTGAACTGAAAACCAAAATGTACCTACCTACGCCTGCCACCTGTTGAGAATTTTCCGACTCTTCTATTTTCCTAAACCTTCGCGTAGCAATTACGAACAAACCCCCAGCAGGAAGTATCCAATTAAGTTCATTCGTTTTCTAGTTAAGCATCCGAACAAAGCACGATCCATTTTTATGTATACAGATACACATTTCACAAAATGTTGGTATTAAAGTTGATAAAAATCGGTTGCATTGTGGATTAAGGTAAGTACGCGCATTCCTCCTCAACATTGGCACATTATTTTTCGAAGGTTGATTGTTGATCATCGGACAAGCACTTTTGGGCGTGATAATCAGTTTTAAATACCTGTACGGACCATGAGTTCATTCGACTTCGAACATATTCTTGCTGAGTTAGAGTGACACTTTGGTCTGGCACAGGAAAAAACTTCATTGGCAATCAAATTGCATACCAAAGGAGGGGAGTTTATGAAATGAATCCGCTCTTGGGTTGGGTAACACGTTTGATTTATTTCATCGCTTTTTATTTAAATAGATTGCCAATTTCGAACTCTCGAAGTTACTCAATCTATCACTGTCAAAATTTGTTTTTAAGTTGTGAACATGAAATAACAGTTATGTGCAGAACCGTAACCATTAGTTCAAGCTTGTCAATGATGAAGTTAACAGACAACCATTAAAACAATAACGAGCTATTCAGCAGTTTCTGACTCTTCGCTGAATCAAAAACTACGAGTGTATTAAATTAATTTTACATTTAACAAATTACAAACAATATATACCCATAACGTAGGTAAGGTATTTCAACTGCTAAAAAAATAAATTACAATAAGCCATCATGCAAATGGCTACGTTCGCAACACTAGTCTACTAAATTTTGGCTCAATTTGGAATTTCTCGATCGTGGTAAATGAGTTGGGAGGGAGACACATTTTATATATGTACCTCTATGTTTTATAAGAAATAAGTATGAAAAAAGTTCTCGTTCTTACAACTTCAGGGGAAATGCATGTAGAAACAGCGTTGCCAGTTTGGGGGTTTTCCCCCCAGATCTAGGGGTTTTTTTGACCGACGGGGGGAAATCTGGGGGGAGAAATTATTTAGGGAAAAATCTGGGGTTTCTTTTTTTGTAATTGCGTTCAATTATTTTTTTCTTCTCACTAAAAAGTATCGTAAGTGAACATTAAAAGCTATAAAGCAACACCAACAAACCAAAAAAATTCATGTTCCATTTATTCCAATTCCATTTCAACGCATTCCAATATTCATTGGTGCCAGGAGATTTATAAACCCCTATCTAAAGCTACATACATCACACACTATTGCATTTGCGAAAAGTTCACAATCATATGAGAAGCAATAAATAGAGCGAGACTTTCTTTGTATTTTGTCCCTTGCCAAAACCAATTGTGATTGTTCCTGGATCGGGATGTATCAATTTTACCCCTTCCGATCAAATGATCAAAATGTTCATGAGCAGATGTACAAAAACAAAGATCAAGACAACGAGACAACTATTTATAAAGTTTTTCTTATTAAATCTTGAAATCTGAATTCAATTCCTTTTTTTTTTAAAATTCATATACATACATTAATAAATCTTTTTAATTCTTTAAACTTGTGACTTTGTATTTAATCTTAAATTTACATACTTAATTTGAAAAAAAAAAAAAAAATTGGGGTTTTTTTTTTAGAAAATAGCTAAATCTGGGGGTTTTTGAGATTTGTCTGGGGGAAATATTTCAACCGTCTGGCAACGCTGTGTAGAAAGTAGAAGTGCAAATGGCCGCCACATGGATGTTATTCACAGTGACGGAAAGCGGCCGTTTTCTTTTGAATACTCAAAACGAATATGCGCTGTTTCTATTGATGCTATATTTAGACTTGAATGAAACAATTATGATGCTAGTTCGGATAAATTTGTAGAGCAGTGCAAACAAGATCATTAAGTTCAATAAGCAGTCGTGGCCGAGGTTAAGGCGTCTGATAAGAAATCAGATTCCCTATGGGAGCGTAGGTTCGAATCCTACCGGCTGCGAGGACAATTTTTTTTCTCTCTAATTCTTTGATAGTCCTCAGTATCCTTTTTAAAACCATGTGGGATTAAAGAATTTCCAACCACGATAGATGTTATGTTTTACCATAATTATTTGAAGCGAGTGGTAGGCACTATCTCTGTAGACGATGAAACGAAGTGCAGGCTCACTTCCTGACAAGGAGGAAAAGTAAACAATATTGTCTTTCCAAGAGAAATAGTCTCGAAAAATTGCATAGGTATCTTAAGTCTGATAAGAAACAAGCAGTGTCATTCGAAATAGCTGTAGCTCCAGTCGAACTTAGGTGCTGCTACCCAATTTAAGCGGGTAAAGTTTTAGCTCATGATTTTCAGCCTTCAGGATAAGCCCGAGTTTCTTAAATCATGAACTTTTTATCAAAGTCATAGTCCAAGCAGCGTGCCTATCCACCCAGCTTTAAGACGAGGTTAAGGCTCGGTAAAATACATATAAACCATCCGAAACACCGCCAGTTTCTGTGCTGCGTAGTCATATACGAACTTCTGCCTACTTAATGGATTTATATCTGCACTCCTGTCAATCTAAGGTAGGAAAGAACTTTGTAAGAAATTTTATTTCAGTGATAAAGGAACATTTTCAAACACATTCAACGCGCCACAACAGCAACTCTGTATTGCTCTAAAATTCCATTCATCTATGTATTTATATACAATGTTCCTAACCCATGTCAACTGAGTTCACCTCGTAAAACTCACATTCAATGGCAAAGCGAATTTCTTCACTCTCAAGGATACCCACACCCAGCGCGACCTACACAATGGCCCAAAGAATTCTCCATTCGAGATGCGCCTCTGACACACGGTACGCCGGTGGCGGGGCCACGGAAGACGGAACTGAACAAAACATAATGCAATCTCTAACAAAAGAAGAAAACAAGTTATATTTACACACACACTCTCACCAAGAGAAAAAAAAACCAAGCCACAACCAAAATGAATCGAGCTTCCTCGCAAAAAACATACGGCCAGCAAAACCGAACGAATACCGAAAAGAGTTGGTTGTGAATCACACAAAGCAAAGCCCCACCAAGCAAAAGAGATAAAAAAATAGGATTTATGATCTCGTTCAAGGATACTACAGCGTACAGCCGTACCTGCTTAAATGAGTGGAAGCTGGCGTACGGGGGCCACATAGAAAGAACTCCTAAAGAGTAGATTCCGCGCGTAGGCTTAGACTCTGTTTGGGGATATTTTGTGTGTTGTATTTCTTGCTTCACACTGTGTGACCATATGAAATGGCGGCAAACAAACTTATACGATGACGCGCTTCAAGTTGTGGATACAACACTCGGCTGTGGCGGTACTGGGTTGTATGTGCTATCTTCCACATCTAAACATCGCGTTGCATCGCTTCTTCGCCTGTTTGCTGGTCCAAAGAACAAACAAAGCTACGGTCAAGGGCGTTCGCATTTTGAGTGGAAAATGGTTGTTTTTCTAAGGAAAATTCGCTTAAAAAGAAGAAAATCGAGTGGTACAACGAAAACAATCATTCGAGAGCAAAGACTTGTGATGGGGAGCAAACAGAGAGCTTTTATTTCATTTCAGTTCGGAAGTTTGACTTTCTTCTCTTCTTCGGCATTTTGTTTTGATATTGTGTTCGGGGTTGACTTTGCGTTTTCAATTTGGGTCTCAAATTGAGTTAGGTGTGTGCATGTGCATGTGGTCTTGGAAGAAAAAATTATGAAAGATGGAGGAAGAGTACCGGGAATGTTCTGCTAGCAATTTTTGGATTTTTTTACATTACTTAATGCCATTGGTTAGTTATTATAAATTGTTAAAAGGCGAATAATTTGATTTGTTTGGTTAGCAAAACTATTTAAAATATATGTTTTATATACTAGAAACATAATTATGACAAACATGGTTGTGTATTTTCCGCTTTTGAATATCATCAACTTCGATTTCGTGTGTAAATTTTTCTTAAATAATGAAGAAAATTTGATCAAAATGTTTTTATTTTTCCTCAACTAATCTACACTGTTAATTGAGTGTGCTGGTGACTCAGAATTTTTGAAGTTGTCGTGACATTTGTCAATACGAATTTCTATGTAACAATACTAGCGCACCAAATCGTGATCACTCCGTAAAATATAGGTTGTACCTAGGCAAGTAACGGGAAATCGGCCGAAGTTGGTGGTCTCAGTATTGTCTTTGGTTACCACTGGGGTGAGCTCCAAGTTGCTTTTTACAAAATTTGTAAAGTAAAGTAATAATTACTTTAGGGACTTAGGGCTTGGCATATATGCATGCATATGCATTTTTCTGAATGCCTAAAATGTGGGGCGTTCATGTGTTAGCAACCTAAGACACACAAATCACAAACGCTTTTACTTTTCGAATTTCCTTTATCATAAAATAAAATTGGTCTAAAGGACTTTAGAGTCGAATTCTGTTTTTTTTTTCTATTTTTTAGGCCATTAAAAAAAAGTTTTTTGGCACACTAATATAAAGATAGAGAAAGCCGTCAAATCTTTAACATTGCCGTCGGTAAATGCGAACTAGATAGGTACACGGCGGCATAACCGTAAGCGGGTAAAGTTTAGAGTCTACGTGGCGATGCCACTTTGCTGCAATTGCAGTAGGTAGATCTACTGCACTTTTAGGGTTCCGTAGCCAAATGGCAAAAAACGGATTCGTCATGTCTGTCTGTCTGTCCGTCCGTATGTCACAGCCACTTTTTCCGAAACTATAAGAACTATACTATTATTTAAGATTTTCACAGAAAAAAAAAAAAAAAACATAGATTTTGGGGGTTCCTAATACTTAGAACTGAAACTCAACATTTTTTTTTCATCAAACGCACACGAGTGGGGTATCAATGGAGGTTTCTATTATCACTTTTTTCTAAACTGAATAGTTTGCGCGAGAGACACTTCCAAAGTGGTAAAATGTGTGTCCCCCCCCACTGTAACTTTTTAAATTAGAGAATGATAAAACTAAAAAAAATATATGATGTAAAGGGTGATTTTTTAGCTGGTTTGGTTTTGGCAACACTGGTTTTGACAGCTGACGTGTGTTTAGTACCTTGTGTCACTGTCAAACAGCTTCAGTTTGGTTTGCAATTTAACCATGGATCGTCTTACAAATGAACAACGCTTGCAAATTATTGAATTTTACTATCAAAATTCGTGCTCGGTTCGAAATGTTCATCGCGCGCTGCTTCCATTTTATGATCGGCATTCTCGACCTTCTGAGCAGTCTATTCGGAAGATTGTGACCAAATTTCGCACCAAATTTACTTTGTTGGACATTAAACCACCAACACGTTTACGTACTGTGCGTAGTGAAGAAAATATTGCGGCCGTATCAGCTAGTGTGACAGAAGACCGCGAAATGTCGATTCGGCGCCGTTCCCAGCAGTTAGGCCTTTGTTACAGCACTACGTGGAAAATTTTGCGGAAGGATTTGGGCGTAAAGCCTTTTAAGATACAGCTGGTGCAAGAACTAAAGCCAGCCGACCTACCACAACGCCGAATTTTTGGTGAATGGGCTCTTGGAAAGCTGGCCGAGGATCCGCTTTTTTATCGAAAAATTGTGTTCAGCGATGAGGCTCATTTTTGGTTGAATGGGTACGTAAATAAGCAAAATTGCCGCATTTGGAGTGAAGATCAGCCAGAAGCATTGCAACAGCTACCAATGCATCCCGAAAAAGCCACTGTTTGGTGCGGTTTATGGGCCGGCGGCATTATTGGGCCATATTTCTTCAAAGATGATGCGAATCGCAGCGTTACTGTCAATGGTGAACGCTACCGAGCGATGATAACAAACTTTTTTTTGCCCGAAATGGAAGTTCTTGACTTGCATGATATGTGGTTTCAACAAGACGGTGCCACATGCCACACAGCACGCGAAACAATGGCGCAATTGCGAGGCGAGTTTGGTGAACAGTTAATTTCACGTTTCGGGCCGGTCAATTGGCCGCCTAGATCGTGCGATTTGACACCATTAGATTATTTTTTGTGGGGGTATGCCAAGGCTAATGTGTATAGGGACAAGCCCGCTTCGATTGACGCACTGGAAGCCAACATCCATGCATTCATTCGTGAGATACCGGCCGATATGTGTGAAAGAGTATGCCAAAATTGGACTTAGCGGATGGGCTACCTGAGACGCAGCCGCGGTCAACATTTGCATGAAATTATCTTTAAACATTAAATTGCAAGGTTCAAACTATCGATTCAAATAAATATTTCATTCATTTTTTCGAATTTTTTGTGTTTTTTTTTTTAAAAAAGTTCTAAACCTCTTAAAAAATCACCCTTTACATGCAAACTTCCACCGAAAATTGGTTTGAACGAGATCTAGTACGTAGTTTTTTTTAATACGTCATTAATCGTAAACTGCAATTTCATTCAATCAACTCAAATATAAAAGTAAAAAAAGCGGCGAAGTGCGAGTCGGAGTCGTCCATGAAGGGTTCCGTAACAGCAAGTTCGTTGTAACTTTGATCGATGTTTTAATAATAGTGTATTTTTTTTAAAGTAATGTCGTTTTCGATTTGGCTTTTCAGATTTTGATCTGAGAATTAAGATTTCTGCTGGCAAATCGAACATAAAATCCGAATTTTATTGGTTCTTGAGTGGATTGAGTTGGCCGGAAAATTTGTTTTTTTTTTCACTTGCACTAGAAATCCATTTCAATTGATTTTTACACATTTATAACAACGCATTTCGAAATAATTTAATATAAAGAATCGTTCCCATACTCGATAAATTAATAATTCAGTTAAAAAAGCAATCCTTCCAACGATAAACAATTCGTAACTGCCAGCTGTCTGTCATACACATTGGTATTAGTGAAAGTATGTGTGAAATCTGAGAAAAAATCAAGATTTCTCTAAAGAGAGTCAGATCAAAAAAAAGATTGATTTTTTTGGCAACTCGAACATGAAAAGCAATCTCAATCAAAAAAATATTTGATTTTTTCTCAAAAAAATTGATCTTTTTGCCAAATCGAAAACGATATAAGTTATTGATAAGTAAACATTATAATTAGGTACCTAAATGATGGGATTTAGATCTAACTATATGCGAGCCCATATAGGCTGCTACGGAACCCTTCATGGGCCGACTCGCACTTGGCCGCTTTTTTTTTTCGAAATTTGAATCTACATACTTCCAAAAAATTAAACAGCCTTATTTATTAGAATTTGCTAAACGCGCCTAAACACCTGTATAGCTATGCAGTGTATAAGTATTTATACAGCCTTTATACACCCTTCCAAAAATTCTTATTAATAAAACATTTTTCCATGCATACTAGTAGGTAATACAGTGTTTACGTCAAAAAAGGTACTGAAAAAGTGAAATCTATTACATTTATCTGTCCGAAAAGATAAAAACAAAACTAAGCAGCTTGTGAGAAATGGAAAATTCAAATACAAATAGGAAAATGAATTAAAAAAATGATAAGTAAAAAGAAAAGGAATGATTTGGGACTCCTAAGAAACGGTAGTCTTTTGCAAATTAAAACGAATTTTTAAAACAATTTGAAATACTATCTCATTTCGGCACATATTTCTTATCGAGGACACTTGTAGAAAATTGAAAATAAAAATGTCGATGCAATCTATCCAATTTATTTTTGATTTCATTTAAAATAAAATGTGACAGATTTTTTAAGTCAAAATGACATTTCGATACTATTCCACCTCTATACAAGCTCAAAACAACGTCCAAGCGCGTTTAGCTTATACAAGCTCTATACAACGTCGAAACATTTTTATAAAAAAGGTTTATGCGTTTAGAGGCATTTTAGAGGGTGCATAGCTTTATACACTCTTTATAATACGTTTATAAATAAGGCTGTAAGTCTTGTACTTTTTTGTAGTACCTATGCTTGTATGCACATATAGGTAGATCGAGCAAATATAGGTACCTAACCCTTTTAGCAGTAAGCATAACAACAAAATTAATACATTAATAAATTTGTCTGCCCTTTTTAAATATTGTTGATATTAATTTTGTTTTGCTTATGCTATTTTGTGTAATTTATCTGTTTTGTTTGGAAGAAAAATCAACTGCAAAAAAAATCAATCTACTGCATTTTTCTAGAGAATCTACTGCGAAAAAATATTCTTAAAGTGGCAACACCTTATTGCCTACACCCAGAGAAAAAACAATGAAAAAATAAAAAAAAAACACTTTGATGGCTTTAAAACAAAGTTTATAAATTTCAATTCAACCATAATGCATCGTAGATTTAAATACATTCAACTTTTAAAATACTATGCTTTAACTTCAATTTGACAATGTCTCATAGTACAATCAAATGTATTTCACTTTAAAAATACTACAAATACATTTTGAAGTAATTACTGTGCATTGTGTACTCAAGCAAATCCAACTTTGAAAATACTATGTTTAAGCTTTAATTTAACTTTTTTCAACTATTGATTCAAAGTGAACCCATTTTGATCCAACATTTTCTAACTTTAATCTTACCATGATGCTTCGTAGGCGTAACCTCTTTAGACTTTAAAAATGTCACGTTTATTATTTTTGATACAACAATAATTAGTTGTGGAATCAAATGGTTTTAACTATAAAAGCTGTAAATTTCACCTTGATTTTATTTAATATTTTGTATTTTCAAAATAAATTCACCGTTAAATTTAAAATTTGAGTAAGTACCATACACCTTTGTTTTTTTTTAAATAAAAACCAATACAACAATAATTTGGTATTCATAAATTTTATTTTCAATGTAATAGTAATAACATAAAATTCTTTAATCATTTCATTTTTAACCTAAAAATAAAATAAGTTAATATGTTTTTAAATAAAATTATTTTTTACGTATGTTTTCCCGTTATTTACAGGGTATAAATGTAAAGGTGACCTCGTAAAAAGCGATACGTCTCTTATGATTACATAGTTAATTTTCTTGCCTATTTCAAACGCTTGAAAATGCTTTTGCAGTTAGCTTCTTCTACAATTATTTTTATTATTTCATCTCTGTGAACATTTTGGAGATACGATTTTTGATCATAGAAAATGAGCCGTTTGCCTTTAGAGCAACCGTGAATTAAAGACGAAATATCCTACATAAGTTCGTAAATTGTACATATTTGTAAAATTATTTTATTGTTTAATTTTTTCATTACTTACGACTTTTTGCTCATGCGATATTGACGCTGCTGGTGAATTTGTGGATTCTGCGGCTACTTGTGAATTTGGTTTAAAATTATTTTTAAACCAATTAAGAACATTTGCGTTATCGGAATCCAAATCGTCTTCAGTTGGGTTTGTTATAATATACGGTAATAATTTTAATTTTCTTTAATAATCCTTACCTCCGTTTTTCTCCACTTAAATAGTTTAGCCCTAAACTCTGCTCTCTGGCCGATACTAGTTATTGTATTTGAAATATCCTCATTTGTCAAATATACGATTTTAAAGGTTATGTCATGGCTGAAATAAAATTCTTGTTCAATAACTAAAAAGCTTTTACAAACAAAAAGTAATAAAGTTAAGTGCAATCCTTTGACAACTAATATGGAAATAATTTTTGTTTGTGTATTGTTGGTGACTACTTGAAAAAATTTACTTAATTACTTGAAATTTTGAGAAAAGAAAACAATAATTATAAAAGCAATGCACTATTTAACCCTTTTATTAAGTAGTGCATGTGTGCATATTTAGAAATGAATTAATTTCTAATCGAACACTTAAAACTTGACGTGTTTTTTTTTTATCCTGAGGTAAATGTATTAATGTCAAGTTAATATACCTAATTTCTTCACTTTTAAATTGCACAATATACTTCTTAACAAAATTATTTCAACACATATTTAACTTTACACTTTATTTGTAGGTTTCGTCTACGATTAAATGCTCTTAATTTTATTTCTAATACATACCAGGAATTACAATTTATCACGTTTCAACGTGAAAAGGAATATTCTTTTTTAAAGTTTATTCAATGTAAAATCAAATAGAACATATTACATTTTAGTTTGCATATTTCCCTGAGTGTACTAATATCGGAGGGAAGCGACGCGTCTGTTACCTACCGAAACACTTTTCCAAAGACTTGTAGAAGTGACATTGTTTTCAATATTGATTGCTCGGTTTCTGACACATTTTTCTTCGTCTTCAAGTGCTAAAACATTCAGTATACATTCCATCACTCTAAATGAAAGTCTCTAGACCCTTCACTGCAAAATCAAGACAATCTGCCATACAATCCTTATTACGCAAAGACATTGTATCTTTATTAAGTTTGATATACCAATCGCCACCATACATTGTAACAACAGAGCAATAAGTTCTTGACTTGAACCGCTCACCTTATCGAACAGCCCATTTGACAGTGGCACTTGCATCCCACAAAAGGGAATACTCTTCGCATTCCCCAAATTCCACTTAAGCGGCCCACATAAGATCACTATCTCGAGCTGGGCCGTCACAAGAACTCGCATTTCATTAACCATGAGACGAAGGCGATCGATCGTTCGATCGCGTTCATAATATACGTGCCACCATTCTCCACCGCATGGCATTGCGGTTGCGCGATCGTTAAATTCATCATCAGCAAGATATGAAATTGAAACTTTTATACTTCATCGATAAGAATCGCGGTGGTTTCTTGATGAGATGACCGTCGAGAGATGCGCTAAATGTGCGCGATTATCGGTCTCCTTCTCTCGCAGCCGATTAAATGCTTACACCGAGACCGACAGAGCACAGGCGAAAGACCCCAACAGACACACACTCGAGTTCCGATTAAAAAGTCAATTGATGTGACAAACAATGAGGCACATTGTTGCAGGCAGCGCGCCACCGCTCTATGACCAGAAATGTCTTGGAAACTGGTCTGAATTAGCTCATAAATAAGATGGTGGTTAAAATTTCACTTGACACCTGCAAATCAATATGAAGTACTTGCGATAAGCAACTGGTCAGGCAACAACCTCTTGGTATTGGTATAATCCAATGCAGAAATTTAGGACCGAAGACCGACGAGTCCAAAATGTGCTATGCGGTCTGGTTCTGGTTGGGTAATTAGCGACAATGTATTATGCGTTTGTGGATGGGAACTTTGTATAGGTAAGTAGTTCTTGTTTTTTGTTTTTTTTTTTTGTAAAATTATAAAAAAAAGGTTATTCCTTTGGTATTGACACGGTGCATCACTTTGGATTGGAAACGTTTCCCTCTTTTTTTGGTCTCAATGCGACGAAACATTTCTTGGTAAAGATCACGCTTATTTCAACTGTTGTCGATTTATTTTTTGTCTATTTGTGCTATGTTAATGATAACCTGTCTATTTTAATATTTGTTGGCTTCTCCCTTTGCGTATAAGTAGAAGAGGAGCTTGATGTGCGTGGCTCACTCCCTGGCAAGGGAACTGAACTGATTTTTCAGGCGCCTAATGATGAATTAGTGGCGATGCTTACAATGGCTATACACTTTCAATCAAAGTTTGCTCTTGACAAATACTTGCTGATGTAGGGGAAGACGAACAGCGTTATGTTGTAACATTTACAAATTTAAGGATTGCCCTTAAAATTGAGAGTCGCGTGAAAGAGAGAAATAAACGACTTCTCCAAGCAATACGACATGCCTACTTAAGTTTTGTATTCATCGTCGGATTTAGCCGTACTGTGTAAGGTAAGGAGAATTGGATGATTTGTAACTTTTTTTTTCTTTTATGTATTTTTGGTATTGCTTTTCACACTCAAGAAATACAGTGACGGCTGTTTTTTGTAGCTATGCGTTTATCATTTGGTGAATTCTGTGTATATATAGATATGAGCTTTGTACGGATTTCGGTTTTTATTTTATCGTGTTCCTTGCGTTAAATTTCATATCGGGTCTAGTTGTAATATGGAGTGCAAAATGCATCATTTATCCCTGAGAACAATTTCACGGGGAGAAATTGCTTTTTCAGGAAATGAATTGTGATTTTTGTTGTTTTTTTTTAAATAAATTTTGTTATAAACCGATGACCATGATATATTTTTTTAAGTCATTGTTACAACTTACCCTGTTGCAGGGATAAGTTGTAACAAAAATAAGTTAAGAAAAAAACAATATTTTGACATCTTCTGAGCAGACTTTCTTGGACTTTTGATGTGAATTTTATAGCTTAAATATTGGTGTCTGTTTTAAAACAGGGTTTCTCAATAATTTGCTAAATCGTGGGAGCAGCATCAAGTTTAGACGAAAATGTTACTTCTTGTAAGCCCCGCACTCTCTTCTATTCTAAACATTAAAAGAATAAAAGATAGCTCAATTAGCAAGCAAGAATTGCCTTCCACACATTTTACTAAAACGTTTAGCACTTTAAAACAATCCACATGCCACAGTGCCACCTCTTGCGATGGTCTAGCAAACATCTGAGAGTATAACTATCCTGAGAAAGGTTCTCAATTCAGCCGTTTAGACTCGAAATTAATGTCAAAAATAAAAGTAAAAAACTAAAAATTGGTTGCTACAATTGTTTATTTAGATACCTATCTATTTGTTGTAGTCAGCGTTGCCACAAAGTGCCTAATCGGGCCTTTTGGCCCCCTATTTTTTATCGTGGCCCTTTGCCCGGGCCAATTAGAAATGGCCCCCAAGTCTTAGTTTTAGAAGATTTAACATCATATCAGATACACATTTCTTAATAATAATTAAAAAGATTTACAAAATTAAATAGCAACCATCGCCACTACAATGTGTTTCCACTCCAATCAAATAATCATTATAAAAATAGAACTGAATTCGTTAATTTGTCTTGTTTTATGATTTGAATTTTCTCTCGTCATTTTATGAAAACTCGATTAAAAAAATTGTGGATAGGTTTTTGTGCATTTTGGAAATAAAAGATTCTTCCGCTGAAATAATTTTTAATACAATTAAAGACCATTAATTCATAAAAAACTGGGGAGCTCTTAAATTTTACTATGTGTCTTTTGATGATAAGAACCCCAAAGGAATGCCCAATAATTTGAACAACCCATTGCACAAAATGTATTTTTATTTTCTTAATTATGTTTTAAAAATAATTAGTGATTTTAATGAAAGCTTTCAAAGTGAAGCATCAAAAATAAATTTTTTGTTGGTGAGTGAAGTCACTAAAATTTTTAATTTTTTAAAAGAGGATTTTTATATAAAATATTTGGCCCCAGCTTTTGTCAAACGGCCCGGGAAAAATTTCGAAATGGCCCTCACTTCTTTTTTCTTCTCGGCTGGTTGTAGTAAAAAAAACAACAAAGACACTTCGAATAAAAAATGGTTGGGTCGTCCGCAAGAGGAGATAAAATGAAAAAGGCAAGTTTACGAGAGCATAATTTGCATTTCTCTGGTGATTAAACTTGGAAACCTTGGCTCAGTACTCCAGCTGCAACTTAAGTAAGAAGTCGGCTTTGTACAGGCTAAGGATGAGGCTAAAGTAGAAATAGCACCAGGAAGTAATTGAAGAATAAATGTATTCACCACAGAAATTTCACGATCTTTGTCTAACCGCTTTGACCTTCTTTATCACTTCACTACACTATTATAGTCAGGGTTCCAATTCTGACTTCAAGTTACGACAATTGACACCTCTACTACAAACGTACTGTTGTGACTTACTTAAAGTTAACTCACAGGGGATAGGCCGAGGTCCGAGTCAGAATGACGAAATCAAGTTGAATAATACATTAGATGAATTAAGATCGACAAGACTCATCCGTAGGCTTTTTGGGGCTGTCTGAAGATATCAATTTCGCTGTACTAAGACCAAAAAAAATTACAATTTGTCGAACCACTTTTAAGAATAAAATTTTGGGTTACTGGCTGTACATTGTCTTAATCGAAATAAGGGTGTTATCTTCAGTATTCGGATTCAGCCTTGCATATTATTGGACAATTTTGTTTGGGGATCTCGGTTCCAATTACTTTTCAAGGGGATCTTTGTATACTTAGTTGTTGTTTTTAGCACAGCTTTTGAAATACTTCCCTGATGACGTAAATGCTGTATCGGATTGAAGCTACTCGGACTTCCTTGTCACACTTGAAAAGTCTGGGCTGGAATCGGCTAAGGTGATAGTTGATTGTCGCTTTTTTGATTGTCGTTTTTGATTATCAACTCTTCTTTGCTCTGCGTAAAGCGATCACAAAAAAATGATTGATTATTGGCAGCACTTAGAGTTTTAAACGTCACTTCCTTGCCGACGCTGTCATTCCGAGCAGCTGATGTGTGTTTCTTTTTTATTGTGAGAAATGTAAGTGAATTTGAAAATAATAATATGTTCACAAATTGCAATAATTTTTATTTGTTTTTTAAGGTCTCAGGCTAAAAAAGAACAAATTAGGATCCTTTCCACTTATATGAAAGAAAATCCGGATTTGGCTAGGTCCTATAATGCTCTTTCAAGCACTGCCCGGACAGCCCAGAGGCAGCAATGGGAAGCGCTGACAAGGAAGTTAAATACTAATGGACCGCCAACAAAAACTGTTGCTGAGTGGAAAAGAGTAAGTGATGAACATACACACCAATTGTTAAGCTTCTAAATTTATTAAATCCTAATATAGATTTGGACTCTACGAAAATATAACACAAAAAAAAAGTATACGCACAATAAAAACTCTCTGAAAAAAACCGGTGGTGGTCCATTTGATCTGAAGACTTTAGACGAAACAGATGAAGCAATAGTTGCTGCTTGTGGAATGGAAGCATGTGTAAGCGGGATTAAGGACTCATTAAGTTTTGGCAAAAGTGCAAAATGTAGAAGATATTTAAATATTTGTAAATACATATTAATACATATCTACAATTTTCATTTGTTTCCCAAAACAAACACAAACGCTTCTTTGGATAGGCGAAAGTTTTTCAAAAATCTAAAATACACAATAATAAATGATACCAATCAACAATGAATATTTATAATTATATGCTTTCTTACATCGGGTTTGGAAGTTCCAAGATATTCGCTTTATTTCTGAGGTTTCGTCTTAATAGTTGGACATTTTTGTAATTCTTTTCTTCATTTGTGTAGAAAAGTTCCAATGAAGTAAACATTGCACTTCACGAATTTTTAAATTTCACTTTTTTATTTGAATTTATTTAATGCAATATTCTTTTTCACGAAACTATTGGATTTATTTGGAGTTGAAGCCGATGTGCATACCTATGAAAATGACACAAATGTATGAAAGCGACACCTAAATAGCTGTCACACGAAATTCATCGCAAAAAAGCGATTGTCAATTTGATAATCACCTTACGTGGACGTAAAGCTATGATTTTGATTGTCAACTATCAACTATCACCTTAGCCGATTCCACCCCTGGTTTCTTTTTTTTTATCGTTGATGCTCGTTTTCGCCGCCTATAGCTATACGGTGACCAATCGTTAATTTTAATAATAAACAGTTCTGTATTTGAAAACAGCGTTCACTATGAATTATTTTGTATCAAAACCATATAAATGTTCTGCATTTTAGAAGATGTTCATTATTTGTTCTGTATTTCATTTATATTTTTATGAACAATTATGTAAACATTTATAAAACTCAAATTCATTTAACAAAAAAAATGAATTCTAAAGTAACATAACTTGCTGAAAGAGCGAACAAGTAATTTAGTACAAGAAAATGTGTACTTATATAAGTTTTTTATACACACATTAAATGAAAAATAATTGAAAATTGTGTTGAAATTTGTGACTCCTTCTTTTGCTCATTATTTGTAATTCTAAAACATGGAACTTATAGCACCGTTCAGGGCAATGAAACATTTGAAGTAGATAGTTAGCTATATTGTACGCCCGCTCTAACCAATACAAAATTGTGCACCACTGTCACACCTTCCTCTATGCAGAACAAGCTTTTCTAATACTTCTTCCCAAACAAATTCTCCATCCATTTTACCACTCGTCTTATTCTCTTCTCTGCAACAGCCTCAAATAGTGAAGCCGACACAAAACGCAACGATAAAATATTCAGAAAAAAGAGTCAGCCTGCCTCATCGCCTTGCTTCCGAAAGAAGTCCTTCAAAAACAAAAAAGGAACAACAACCTATGCACCACATGCATGGATTTATTTAAATTGATTAATGACTCCGTATCATCTTTACATGGAATGGAGCATCCGGTTTCATTTGGTTGCTAAGCGATCGATGGGTGGAATATTTCACGATAGCGTGCACCCTTATATGCTGGCTAATTAATGTTCGATTTAATTGTCAGTTATCGAGAACAGTGTACAAGAGTGATGCTCGCTCACATAGGAGATGCATTTAATCAGCGTCAAAAAAAGGGCACCCAGCAAACTGAAATAAAAAAAAAAGTAGCCCACATCTGTAATTCCATATATCCTTTAAGCGCGCACCGTTTTTTCATCACCGATTTCGAGAGTTGAAAAAAACCATCACTCATTCTAACAAATCCATGCAAACGAAAAAATACAAACGGCAATGTGCATGGGGATACGGCGAAAACGAAAGATATGAAATATCCTTCTCCACCTATAACCACTATTATGTGGCTTAAAATGTATTCCCTGTTAGCACACACAAACATTTTCCGTGTTGGGCCCCCACAAAACATGTGCGCAATTATGTGTACAAAAAATGCATAATGCGCGAGGACGAAAAGCGGGATAAGCAAAAGCAAGCCGCACCGCTATATTGTGGGTGGATACCACGATCACGATGCAATGGGTTGAGGGGTGGTGGTTGGTTTGCTGGCTGGTGGGTTATCAAGCAAACATATCCCAGTGAAGAGCGATATAATATTTCATCGACAAAAGTCATTTTTACGAGTTAACAGGCACTCGCTGCGCTGTAACGGTACAGGATAATGGAACGTCCAAAGTATCATTTATATAGGTAGAGAATGTTCTGTGTGTGTTTATACGGAGAGAAGGTACTTGTGGAATGGTGGTTGGACTCATGTGTAAAATGTAACTCTTCCGACAATTTATCAATGTTGTATACCTATACGTACACGTATAAGTATCATCGTTTCATCGTATAGTAGGGCAGGGTGTCGGAGAAAGAGGCGGAAGACCTCGCGTAAAAAATAGCAAAGTTCACCGGAGCGTAATGCTGGTCTATAAATTTTGATTGTAGAAGCCAACATTTCGCAATCAACTGATCTAATGACGTACACGAAATAGAATGTTATCGATAGTTTTGTTTAAATGAAACTACTAAAGGAGTCTGAAGTCATCACCATGTAGGTAACTATTGCAATGGAAGCGAGAATCCTTTAATTGAATATGTGTTAGGTAGGTACCTCGAAAGTAACAGACATTTTAACAGTATCTTTTTTATGACCACTGGTTTTTATTAACTTATAACCACCTATTCTTATAACACGACACACCGTCAAGGACGTTAGGCCTACCTCATTCATAAATATACCAGGGCAAAAGCTTAAGAACCATATTCGCTGCCTTAAACACAACATAATCGCTTGATTTTTTTCGTTGGGAGATTGTGCATACCTAGATGCAAACAGCTTTTTGTCAGTTCTTCCAAATTTTGGTAAAAATTTTAGAAAAACTTGGTATAACACTTTCTATGTTTCAACTTTCTGCGTCCATATACCTACTAGTAAAAAAATTTAGTGCATATTGAAAAAATCAGTATAGGTTCCTACAACCTTTTTTTAAATTTTATCCTTAAATTTCAAGTTTGAAAGTATTTTCTTCACAAACTATTAGCAGAAATAACTTGATTTAAAAATGGTATGGAAGAACAGATTCCTGGCTTTCAAAAATGCTAGAGTTTTTCATTTTAAATAATTTTTTTCCTTACATCTTACTTAAGGATAGATAGATTATAAAAAAATGCAGCTCTCTCTCTCTCTCTCTCTCTTCATCCTTCATGAAGTGTGCAAAGTACAAGATGCCTAGTTCTCAATAGAGCACGGATCAGTGTGACCATAGTGGAATATAATATTCCACTTGTGGAATATTTTTAAGCTGCAGAGAATATATTTTTTCCAAAAAATATTCGCATATAAAAGTGGAATATTTTGTTTTCCAAAAGGAATTTTTAGATACCAAAATATTCTCCATAAATTAAAGTTCAATTCTTAGCTGAAATTGATTTTATTACATCTAAATCGCAAAACTCACGAAGTTTTGAGCTCTGGTAACACTACTTTTTTTTTCCATAATAGTATAGTTGGTTTGTTTCATATCACCATGGAAACTTACGCGAAAAAGCTCTTACCGAGCCGAATACCGAAGTACAATAATAACATAGCTACAAAATTAACCCCCTTCCTGTTGTCGGCTTGATTTGAAATTTGGTATACACCTTTAATTCTGATGACAATACAATCTAATGTAAGCAGTATCATTGTAAATATAAGATGGTTGCCACTACAAAATGACGGATTACATACATTTTCTCACAACCCCCTCAATATGGGTATCATATGAAAGGGCTTGCCCTAGATTGATGAGGGGAGTGGTGCAATGACTGGTACCTATAGGACCTACTGAATTATATTTTTTTATATTTTTAGCTTAAAACATGTTTTTACTTATTTTTTTTTTAATTTTTATTTCAAAAAAAAAAAAATCTGAAGTGGAATATAAATTTATATAAATATTCCACTTTTCAGAGCAAGTGGAATATTTTTGAAAGAAGCTGATGGTCACACTGGCACGGATATTTTGATTGACGATGAGGACAGCGCTCGTCTTAATCAATTCGAGGACAGCTATAGTTCTGCGCTATGCTCAGCAGGGTAAACGCTGTGCGACTAAAGTTGCAATTTGGAACTTTTTTTGAGAGCTTGCCAACATTTTTTGCTATTTTGGCCCTTTTTTCAGTTGGAGAAGGCGTTTCAAAAATTGTTTAATTGCTGTTATTTCCAAATAAAAACATTTTAAATGTAACGCATAAGGCAGCTGCCTATCGCAACACTGTTATAGTGTTTAGCGAAGCAATACTTGTTCAAAAATTCAAATGGTCACACTGATGCCCAGTCCACTTGAATACGCAATCTGTCATCTGTCGATAAAAAACACGCGAAGCGCAAACCTAGCTTTACTGTTTTGGTACATAACAGACCAAACTTAACACTGAACATTTCCAGAATGGTCCCCAAACTCCACACAAATTGACTTGGCAACGCTGTCACTAATTTCGTGTCTGGAATGACAGTTCTTTGACCACTATGCAATTGCATTTGATCGATAAATGCACTCGCCAGGTCTTGCTAAGTCGTATATTAAATATGAGACTAACCAGCCTGCTTTGGTAATTCTAGGGCCTTGTCTAATCTATTCTGGAAACAAATAAGCTGACTCCATTGAACCCCTTTTGTCGTGTAAGATAAATAAAAACTCCAAAGTTTCTCGCAGTGCATCGAGTAGAAGAAAATTGTGTAATGATTCGACAAGTAAATGTTTAACCAAACCCAGTAGTCATACAAAAAATACTCCACAAAACCCGTTTACTACCACGAAAGTTCCATACCGACATGACACCACTGTGAAAGGGGATGGGTGGCGATCTTTTAAAGGGCGCCACACAACATGTACAGTGTAAAAAAAAAATCACAAGCCGTATGTAAACCATAAAAGCGTATCGCTGAGGTCGGGGTAAGTAGCTCCAATACCACCATCATCGTTCTCATCATCATCATCATCAGGGGTAACATCAACATCAATCGCTTGCAGCAAATGCAAGAAGTAGAATTCCAGCCAACCCAACTTGCAACCCCAAACCACCCTTAAACTGATATGATTTCTTGCAGCGAGCAAATTACGCCCGCTCACACTATATTTTGGGTTGAGGTAGATGACCAACGCGAGGAACAGAACAAAAACTCACTACACAAAGGGACGAACAAAAAAGCCCTCCATTTTCGTCCTCCCACAACAAATGTCAGTCTTAACACACATGCACCATCATAATCATCCACAGTGTCGTCATGACTATAATCGCTCGATGCCTGCCCGCGCTCGGTGTTAGCCCTGGGTTCAAGCACATACCAGTATTTCACCCCCTCGACTAAGAGTTGCTGTGTAACGAGTCCATATCCGTACTCTGTGTGTGCATTCCGCATCACCAATACTAGCAGCATAAGGTCTATTTTGTCAAGTGGAGTGGAGCGGTAAAACCGGAAGAAGAAAGCTTTTTATATGGGCTTTTATCGACGTGCAACACAGATGATGTCCCTTCAGCCCGCTTTGGGATTGCGTATAAAGTGCGCATGACCCATACGCGAAAAATGGAATAATAAAAGTTTTTTGTTTTGATTTCGACCATAGCAAAAACATATTGAGGCACTTGGCGTAGATATACAAAAAGCTTCAAGTTGCTGGCAGTAATTTATTGCGAAAAAAACAAATATCGGTGAGCTATGTAGAACTGCAAGAAAAGGCAAATCTACCATATTTTTCAACTCGTAGTTTGTTACATAGTTGGCGATGAAAACATCACTATCAAAAGTAAGTCTCATCTTCTTTATCTGATAGCTCGAAACTGGTTGCTGGTTGATTAGATTTGGTTACCTGGATGGGCTTGTTCAACGTTACGAGCCGCTTTCGAATGCTTTTCGGCAATGCCCCCAAGGAAGTTATCTGAAATATTCATGTATGATTTTTAAGGATTTCCTCTACCTCGGGTCAAAAAATCTAAAATACTAGGGTTATTCACGATTCGGTGTAACAGGACTAGTAAAACTAAAAAAAATTATTTATTTTTATCAGATCGTGAACACGCTTTTCTAAACTATAGCAAAACTGAACCAAAGCTACAGACAGCCAGTACAGTAACACACGACAGTCAACAGGACAAGGACACACTTTACTCTGTTCTATTTTTCTGCTGCAATAAATTGTTTCGAAGCAAATCCTTTCACAGATATGCTATCATTCTCGTTCAAACGTCAAAAAAACTTGTAGTATAAAAAATATTCAAATATTTCATCAAATTACGAGTGTGTTAAAATATTCTTAGAGAGCATAATTCCCTTTACTTTAAATTCTCAGCTTTTACCAAATACATTATATAAACATAATTTTCCAATTTTACAATGCTTTTGTCCTGTTTTCCCACTTTATTATAATCTTTTAAGTGGTTTTTTAACATGATTTTGCTATAGCCATATAGAATCTGTTTTGGTTTCCTATACGTTTTTTAACTGTCTATTGGTTTTTTCTTCCTCTTATTTGACACTGACGTTTTCGCAAACTACTCTGTAGGGTCAGGGTATAGATGAAGTGCAAAAGTTTAGCGATATTTTAGTCAGTACTTTTATTCAGTATGGAGAACAAATTTGCGCTTTCGCACTTTCGCAATAACCAGTTGCATCGGATCGTGAATACCCACCCCTATTATTGTATTGCTGGTAAAGCATTCCAACTGCCGTCACACTAACCTTAAGACGCGTATGGCTTAGAATTAGAGTAGCAATTTGTGAAGAGATGACAAGATGACAACAAAGATCATAACCTGCTACAGTCAGGTTTTATGCTTTATCATTCGTTTGCAGGGCAACCTATTGATCTAAATACATAAATTTGAGATGAAATAATTAGTATACTTACTCTGTATAATCAAACTATCAGCGTGTGTATCAATTATCTCCGTTTTAGATAGATATAGCTTTTTAAGCGGAATATTACTCACGAAAGCTGCTACTATTAGCTACAAGGCTTGTTTTATAGGATCAGCCTTACCACATCCTTCAACTTATCTACTTTATTTTCGGTTATATTTCGAGCACAAAATTTGCTGTGGGCTCTTGGCCCGTATCCCTTTGAGCTGTCATAGCTGTCAAATCTTTATTTTGTTTAGTTAACAACACTGGGGAAGTTCGAGTATCTAGCTTGGTAAGTCTGACAGCTCTCTCACTAGATGTATCTCGGTTTTGATTGGTCGGAATCGGTCATGTGAGCAGATGTTTTAGTTGACGTTTATGGAGGGGTAGCCGACGAATCTAGTCAAGAATTTCGTGACTGAGTACTAAGTTGACACTTCGCGTGTGTGGCTGACTTAGAAAAAGTGACGTTCCCGACCAATCTAGTTTTTGCGTTCAGGTTACATCTCATCCAGACCAATCTAGTAGACTTAAGATAACTAGATTCTTCAATGTGCCAACTGGAACCCGGAAAGCACGCTTAATATAAAACTAATGAGCTTCTTTGACCAAAGTGTGAAATATTGGCATAAACTTCAATAGAGTAGGTATTTCTCCGAACTATTTCTTTTTCAAGAGCGCTTTCGCTTTTAAACGTCAAACAAAAAATTGTATTCTAATTTAGCGTTTGTTAACAGTTTTGGAAGAGTTTAATACATATAGTTACATTAAGATTGTGTACAAAAATAATAATAGTAGGTACTTTTAACACTTTTAACAAACACTAACGATTCCAGGTCGCTTTTTATGTTTGGTTGGTAGGTACAAAACAAAAGCTATCTTTTTCTGATTTCAGAGCACTTTTGCGAATTTGGATTAAGTTTCAAATCTATTCGGACCAATCAAACGCTACATTAAATTTTGTTAGTTTTCCTACAATTGTCCAAGTGCCTACAATCGTTGCCACGATCCCTATTAAAGTGTCATCTGGCTGTCACTTAATGACAGTAAAGTTAGAATTGAAACCTTCACAAATTTGGCAGACGCAACAAATGTGAACGTCCATTTATATCATCAACTAGGTATGTAGATAAAAAATAATCAGCTTTTGCCTGTGCCCATTATGAGATTCTGCATGATCCCGCGCGCCGGATCTTTTTGTTCAACGTCAGCGCACTCACCCTATACATTTTGGCACAAATCAACCAGAATAAGCCAGCCTTGTTCTTGTACAACACTTTTTGGATTGTCTTTCATTCTCTCTAGCATTTGCTCTGTCACTCTGCTCCTCTCTGTCTTTCTAGCACTGCGATTGCCGCCACTACACTCAACCCACACCAGCATACTTCATACCCCAACCCAAGTTCGTCCTCTCTTCCATCTGCCCCATCGTCGGCATGGCATAGCGTCACAGTTTCGCACACAGTCCGCGCCAAATCTATCTCTACTCCTACCTATATATGATAGCGCGCCGCAAATCCATACATGCCCCGCGCAGAGATACACATAAGCAAGTGCAATCCATCCGTCTGGCTCTCAGTGACGATAGGTAGCTTTTTCGCGGCAGCCACAAAAAAAAACTGAAATATATAGTATCCCTCTTTTCATTACGAATGTGAAAAAGGAAAAAAATAATTAAAAAAAAACAATAATCTGTACACTCATACATATACTGCCTTGCCTGGTGCTTTTAAATAAAAAAAACAACAGAAAAACAGGCATACACACAACATAACCGAAACAAAGGCAGAATAAAAAAAAATAAAGTGAGATACGGGTGAAAAGCAAAAAATAAAAATAAAAATTAATAAAAATAAGCAAAAAAAACAACAAAAACACGTTCGGGTCTACGATAACTTTCCTCTCAATGGACTATAACGCACGGCGGGGTTGCAAATAAAATAAAAGACCTACGAAATCGCCAAGTAAAAAAAAAGCAGCCATCAAAATACAAAAAGTGCAAAATTTGTGTATATTTCTGCGTGAATTTGTATCTCAACCCCTTGACCGACAGATTCGGCCGCCCGGCAGAGGGGTAACGCAAAAATTCGTTTCCTATTGTTGTTTGTTGGTTTTTATTTTTGAAACATTTTTTTTCTTACAATCGCGCGTGATTTTTTGATTTTTTTCACATTTTTTGTCATCGGGGGTGTGTACAGAGGGGTGGTTAATTGGGAATTATTTGTGCATTCTATTCTTTTTGGACGTCCTTTGGGTTGGGTAGAAAAAAGTATTCCTCATTTGTTGATTGGAGGAGAATCGGGTAGTAACCAAAGGACACCGCGTCGTACGAAACCGCCCAATTGAGAAGGGGCCCTATAGATACTATACGGTAAGTGATGATTATGTATGATACGTATTTGATTTGCTTTTTTCGACTTCCAGGATCAGCCATGCAGCGATGCAGGTAAAGGTGATAGGGTAGATTAGGTTGTTAGTGTTGCGTGTGATTGTAGGGTACTGTTTGATATGTCGGAATGTGATCTAGTATTGCAGATGGCGGAGATTTTATTGTTGGGAAATTGCTTTTTAACAAGATGCCATTAGTTGATAGTTTGATCGATGGTCAGTATTTAGTTGGGAGCCACTCCTAAACTACTTTTCATTCCGAAATCGACAGCTACCGGAACCGCTTAACATTTTTGATAAATATAATCTGCAAAAACATAAAGTGGTAGGTATTGGAAGCCATTTCAATACCACTTTATGCTAAGAAGAATGGATGGAATGGATGGCTTTTTTGCAAAAAAGACAAAGTAGACAAAAATTATAATTTACTTAGATTGAGATGGACACTATCGAAGGTTCAGCTGGTAAAGATAATGGACTGAAAAGTTGTTACTACTTTCATATACCTACCTACCTTTTGCTTCCTTAGAAGTGGCATGAAAACGCAGTCCTTATTTTTTTATATTTATATTATTTTTTCCTTTGTATTTTTTTGTGTTGACTTCAATCACAAATTAAAATTAAAATCTAAAAGTTTTTAAAAAAATGAAAACATTTTCATCAAAAAGAAAAAATAGAAAAAAGATTATGAAGTAATAAGTAGGAAGTATAAAACTGAGTGCAGACGTTGCTTCTTTATACCGTGGCACATACATAACTGCACGTTGCATCACTCCATTGACGTATCTTGCCACATTCCACAGTATGAGTGTGCTGGTCAAGTTGCTCTTTTACAAGAGATACCGCTGCCGTTTCGACACAGTAGGGTAAGCTTAAGTTGCGTTCCGAAAATTGAATTGAATTCGCACAGTAAGTCCCCAGTACCTACTCCATTTTGTTTGATTGTGAATCGATTTCTTCCGAAACTCCTTCAATGAACAATTATTGTAAACGTCATTAGGTAGCGATGAGTCTAGTCATACATACCCAACGATTCCTGAATAGTTTATAATGCAGCATTTACACCATCACACATTCCTAACAAGTACAATAAATTGCATATAAATAAAATAGACATGTTATATGCAATCTAGGATATTTTAAATTTGTTACATAAATGACTTTGGTGGTATATTTCGCCATACAAATAACGAACGCATCCATCAAAGTTTTCTGCATTTGGCATTACTAAAGATTGGTAGGACAGTTTGTCAATTTGAAGTATCAGCTGTCAAAGTGTTTAACCTTATGTCGTTTTCCATTGGGCAAAAAGAAGCGTCCGGGAGAGTCCGGAATCGAAAAAATCACTCCTGAAACCGTTTCATTGGCACAAAAAAATACTCTTCTGGTGATTCTGAGAAGAGAATTTCGCTTCTCGATTTGAAGTCAGAATCCACTCAAGAAGCACTCACACAGGTGTAATTTATGTATTTTATACAAATCAGCTGACAGCAGCCGTAGATTCTTTTTTGGCATTTCACCAATACTTTTATGGATTCCTTCAGAAGCAGTTTTGTTTCATTGGATTTCAGAATGAGTGGATCCCCAAGTGAAACCAATGGAAAAAGACATTAAAAACAAAAATCTAAGTAAAAGTCAACTGCCGTGAGCCATGAATTGCTACTCAATTAAATTTTAAGTTTCTTCCTAAATGGACAGGCAAATATATCTGTATATTTCCGGCTTATTGTTTTTTTAACTTTTTTTTTTGTTAAGTCGTTGTTTTAAACTTTAGCATAATCTGTTTTGTTCCTCCATATAATTTAGCATATTTATTTCTTAACTTAGCATATTCCGTTAGAACATTTCTGGCAACACTGTGCCCAACACCAAATAGTCGTCTGACTGAAATGGACAGCAATACCTAATATGTAAAAATACGTAACACGTATTTCGGTCGGGCATCTAGTTTACGTGGTGGGAATTATAGGAAAGCTCCGCTTGTTGATATTTTTATAGCGATGGCTAACGAAAACGAAATTCCGCATTCCTATAAAACAAAATGGGTTCCGGAAGTGTTGAACGGACAATTAGGTATTTTTTTTTTTCGTATAACTGATTGATGAATTCTTAGTTTAATTTCCTGACACTAATTACTACTCACATGTTTCAAATCAGAAATAGAAATGTTGTCAAGTGATTGCAGGAATATTGGTCGCCGGAACTTGTGTCTATTTTCGCTTTACACATCTATAAAAATTATGGGCAGAACATCCATGACACCTTAGGCGTCTGATTTGTGATCTCATTCTTACGCCTTTAATGGTATTGACTGCGGATAAACGGATTTCTCTGTCCCGTCTCTTGCAAATGCAGGTCTCTAATCGAGTAAGGATAAAACGATAGAACGACATCGTCACGACGATGCTTCTACTTCGTGTAACAACTTAATCGTCGAAACGATTGGACGATCACCGCTTTGTGTTGCTTCACGTTCACGTTACTAAATCAAACGATTCGATTGAACGATGGCTATTTTGCAATCGTTTAATCGTTGAATCGGTCTAAGATAAATATAACAAGTAAAAGTGTTATCATTCGCCTATCTAATATTAGCTGTTTTTCATTATCAGCTATGATGCATATAGATCATCGATTTACATGCACCTACAACAACAGCACATGATCCTGCTTCTCATCGAAATCACAAATCATGATCTCAAAAATGTTGTACTATTTCCGACTAGGTGGCTTGTTTTATTTTTAAATGTTGGTGAGCCTGTAAACGATAGCCACACAATCACGTTTCCAGTCTAAAAAATGGAACACAAAAAATCAATTGATTTTTTTCGCATTCGAATAAACTCCCATTCCGAGTTATTTTGTTTTTTTGCTCGTTCTATAAAGGAAAGTCGAGACCAGCCAAACATTTGATAAACAATTAAATACCTACATTATCCATAAATATTTCTAAAAAATTTATTAAACAAAACAATTTTTATGAAATCTACTGGTTAAGTAGCGTGAAAATAGAATTGATAATCATAGTAAAATATCCTAGAATCATGGTGGACTATACAACTAACTTTGTATGAAGAGAATTAAGTACATGACTTAAAAATTGATGACCTAAGAAGAATAAGAATATGCATATCCATAAACCTAAATGTGTCAAATATGACCATCAAACCTCATTTGGAGTATTGTGGTGGTACCGTTTTATTTCCTTGTACCTAGTACCACTTTAGTAGACTAAAAGTTTTACAGATTACATCGCCGCGGATAGTATAAACAAGGGATAGACATTTTGGATAATATATATTATAAAATCGTTAAGTGAAAGACAGGAACTTTTCATGAGACCTAGGATCAGGATAGGATGTTTCAACGAGGTTTAACGCAGGTTAGAATCTAAGGAGAGTTGGAAGTGAACTACCTATACCGGGTATAAAAGATTTGACAATCTTCCATCAGAATAAAAACGAATCAAACATTTTCGTATTTGTATTTAACAAATCCCAAAAAATTATTTCCTATATCGGAGGTGTTCTTATATGCGAACATGTATTCAAGAAACATACTCTACGGTGTTTCCACATGTGTTTCTTATAAGTGATAGGTACCTTTTTAATAAAATCCGACCCATCTTATTCGATAGAAAGACGTTGGGCTATAAAAAGCAATTTTTAAGGCTAAATCTAGGTTTGGAGTGGTTGTTAAGAGCTACTAAGTCAGAGTAATAAATGTGTTTATTTTAAACTAATAATTCTAGCCGTTATGGTTGCCAGATTTGAAAACAAGAAAAAGGGGACTTTGTTAATTTTTAGGGGGGCAATTTTGAAATTACTAAGTTTTTAATTTCAGATTGAAAAATAAATAAAATAGCCAAATAGGTATTTAGAATATTTTGTTTAAGGGGGACTTTTATGCGAAAAGTTGTGCGTTGAACAACACAAGGGGTTCGAGGTTAAATACCCCGAAAATACAAATTTAAGATACCTCAAAGTTTTTTAATTACCCTGTCTGCTTTTAAGAAGCTACTCAATTTAGCAGGATTTGTGGACGGCATACCTACAATAAATTTTATGATCACTCCATTGGTCCCAAATGTAAAACTAAAGCTTCACAAGGCACATTTAGTAGCCACAATTAACCGATAGCGTTCTCATTTAGATTAAAATAACAAAACCATCAGGTTCACTGTTGGGCGCCATTTAATACAAGCTTAAAACGTGTGATATTTGTGCAAACCATAAATTCAAAATTTAATATATAATAATCTTTTACCGCACTGTAAAAGCAAGAATACCAAAACTCAAACGACTTAAAGTCATTCCTTGTAAAAACCTACCTATCATCAATCACCGATTTATACGAACCACTCATGAAACAGCTACCCTATGTGTTTTTGCCAATAGTACCCCACATTGTATAGATTCCTACAGAATCCGCTTACATTAAGCTATGAAAATTCAACTATTAAAAAAAGAATTAAAAAAAAAAAAAACTCTAAGAAAAAATGATACACATAATAAAAGAATGATGCACATGAGGACAGCAACAAAAACAAAAAAAGGAAACTGAATAATAAATAGGTAGCCCCTAAAAAAGTACAGCAAAAAATCATCCATTTCCCTGTTTCCAGCCTCAACATTTTTAATGGATAATTAGTATCGATGGAGCTTTTTCCAAACACAGTTTATAATCATTTTCATTCGACAATCTAAGTTCTTTGTGTATTTCGGAGTTTTTTTCGTTTGTGTTTTCCCATTAGAGAGACGTCCCGGCTCATTACAGACACATTTGCTCTTTAGTCAAACAAATTTCATGTGTTTTAGTGTGGCAAAGGCATATAAATAAAATACATCATCAAACCCGAAATCCCCAAGCGCAAAAAAGCGCCTACCTATCTCCGAGCACAGCACACATAACTAACTCATTAACAAGAATGCAAACCAACCAAAAAAATAAAAAATAGGTATCTTTTAGTTTAGAATCACCCATCATGACTGTTGGATACAGCTCTGTCGTCTAAATGCCGAACTGTATAGCTAGGTTCAAATACTTAGATACGTCGTCGTTTCTCAAATTTTTTTTTTTTGCATCTGTTTGTTAATTTTCCGGTCCTCTGTGAAATTTCATTCGGATTTGAAGTTTTGGCGGGATTTTCCATTCTACGCTTTCTATTGCAAAGATAAAAAAAATATAAAAACCAGACAAAATATTATTGCAGTCAAAACGAGTAAGAAAAAAAGAAGCAAGTGATTATTTTGTTCGTTTTAGATCGGAAAATATACAAAAAGGCACAAAATTTGCGATTTCGACTTAACTATTCAGAGAAATGAGAGGAAAAAGATTAATTGCAAATACATTTGCGTTCGTTTAAGTGGCATTGTGTGCGGTGTTTTGTGAGATTCGCGCATACACTTTTTTGTTCGCTTTTGTTCGCGCGCGGCAGTGTTGGTGAGGTATTGGGTTGTGTTTGTGTAGTTGCGAGTGAATGCATATGCATTCGATGTGTTTCTGTTTATTCGATCGGTGCGGGACGGTGAACAAGTTTTTTTTTTTTTTGGCAATTGCCAGAGGAGAATGCGCCACGCCAAACACATTGATGCAACAATGTATCGTCGATGAGAGAGCGACAGAGATCGACCGTTGGACAGAAGGTGTACTTGAATGCGTCGGTGGAGTATGACTATCCCACTCTTGGAAGCGGGGAGAAGTTGGTGCTTTTCGACGAACTGAAGAGGAGATTCGGGGATACTTAGGTGAGGATTTTACTTGGATAGTTCACGTAATAGGTGCTCAATTTGGAGAGGTGTGAGAGAATAGATATTTATGTGGTTTGATTTGGTTGATTCGGCTTAATTTAATGATAAGGGTGTAGGGGTGATGAATTAGGCGTAGTGGTACTCGTTTAAGGGTGAATGTCAGTGCGAGTTTTCGGGATTCACCTTAAATTTAGATGCCGGATATGTAAATGTAGCGGCTGACGTTGGTCATAGTGTAATACAACCAGTGATCGGTTCGGACCGGGCCGTGAAGTTTCGAGCAGCAGAGGAACCAATAATATCAAAATGACACAAGAAAAAAGGGGTTTCTGCTTCGTGGTTCAACGGACTGAAATCCCAAAAATGGCAGATGTAACAATTATAAGTCGACACAGAACAAGAAGCCTAATCGGAAAACTTAAATGTCATTGTGTTTTAAAAAGACATGGCACGAACCACGAAATAAAAATAAATAATGAAGAATGTTTTAAAGGGTTTTTCAATAAGACAAAACGGTTTTGGATATCAATGAAATTCTTTATTCCTGTGAAAGTACGTTCGTTGTCATTATGTATGGAACTCGACGCTGAACCCAATTTTCGACGGTTTTCAACCATAAATCGGCCGATACTGCTGCAATTTCACGTTCGATATTCGTACGAAGTTCATCAATCGTCGCTGGCTTGTTGGCATAGACCATAGACTTGACGTAGCCCCACGGCGTCAAATCGCACGACCGAGGCGGCCAAGCGACTGGACCATTTCTTGAGATAACACGTTCTCCAAACTTGGTTTCGAATAAATTGATTGTGACATTCGCTATGTGGCTTGTGGCGCCGTCCTGTTGGAACCACATGTCCTCCAAGTCCATATCATCCAATTGGGGCCAAAAATATTCAGTTATCATTGAACGGTAGCGATTCCCATTCACAGTAACGTTCCGGTCTTGATCATCACGGAAGAAGTACGGCCCAATGACGCCGCCGGCCCATAAGCCACACCAAACCGTAATTTTTTCGGGATGCAATGATGATTCATGGAGTACGTGTCGATTGCTGCCTGACCAATACCGCATATTTTGTTTATTGACGAAGCCATTCAGTCAGAAATGAGCCTCATCGCTGAAGATGATTTTTCGATGAAAATCCGAATCATTTTCAAGTTGTTGCTCAGCCCAATTCACGAACATACGACGCTTCTGGGGGTCAAGCGGCTTCAGTTCTTACGTCAATTTAATCTTGTAAGGATGTAGGCCAAGATCTTTTCGCAAAATTCGCCACAACGACGTCACAGAGATGCCCAAAGCTTGAGAAAGACGTGTGAGAGACACATTTGGGCTTTCTTCAACTGAAGCCTCAGCGGCAGCAATATTCTCGACACTACGGGCACTTCTTTGTCTCACTGGCACGGGAACATTTTGTACTGTGCCTGTGGATTCAAATTTGTCCACTAGACTCTCAATTGTTGATCTGCTAGGACGATTATGACGACCATAAATTGGACGTAGCGCTCTTAACGTTGAGGCCACTGACTCCGAATTTCGGTAGTAAATTTTAATAATTTCGACTCGTTGTTGGCTCGTGTATCTTTCCATCATGAAATGGCAAACCTTACTGAAGAGAAATGTCAAAAGAGCGGCAAAAAATTCGGCGTCGTTTGCTGTCCCTGTCGCTCTACTTTTGTAGCGACCCTGTTGAAAAACCCTTTATAAGGTTAAGTAAATTACTGAATATGCCATTATGAATATAGGTGAGGCATGATGGGCACAAAGTGCAACGCGAGCAAATGTGGCTGTGTTCATCGTCAACACCATTCTCTCCAGCACAAGAACAGATTCCCCACTTAACACAGGCTCCGCAGGAAACCCATCCTTCTGTAGACTGGGAGTATAATGGGACTATATATAAATATATACCCACAACATAGACACTCTTCGCCCTCCTCGCTGTCGAAAGATTCTCCCTTCCTGTTCATTTCGTTTTTTGTAGTGGCTTTTACTTTTTCATAGCAAAGGCCTTGGACTTGGCGGATTCAGCCTCAAGCTGCGCTTTGTAAGGAGAGCTTCTTATTATTGCGGTCTTTCCTCGGCGCTTAGAAATATTTTTTTGGGCTGATGCTTTAGGAAGTGATACCTTCCATATCCGTATGCCTTGGCTAACTCTTTTTCTTGAGCCACCGAAAAAAACTGATTTAAGATTTTCTACTTTTGTTACAACAAGTGGAAGGTCGGGGCTTAGATCTGCTTTTTCAGGAATCTTTGTAATGTTTAAAGAGCTGCATTACAGCTCCCTTTTTTTAAGTTTTCAGCAGCACGTCGCGTATTATATACGCTGTTCCGATATAATTGTGCTTAAATCGAAAGCCTTAATTAAGTACGTATTAAAAGCTGCTTGCTGATCCGACAGATAAAATTCTACGTAAATGAAGTGGAACTTTATGCTCTATGAGTCGCAACCGCCAATTTCTCTTCCCGTGCTTGTTATCGTCACTCCTGGCGTTGCGATTACTATTTTGGTAGCTTCTCTAATTGAACCACATCATGTTTAAAATAGGTATCATCACCTTTGACTTGCTCAGGAGTCAGGACTCATCGACAAACATGAGATCTTAACTAAAATGCCTATTATGACAAACAGGTACATTTCATGGTGAACGCTTATTTCACCAACAGAAAGTCCAGCTCGCGTGTAAAACTCGGCCTAAAATAAAAAGTGAAGTTAAGCTCTCTCGGGCTACTTGACTTGACACATCTGTGAACTCCGTGAGCAAACTACGCCACCAACACACATAATAAAAGTGCCATCACTTTTCACTTATTCAAACATGAGTCAGACCAAAATGCTCTCCAATAGAGCGAGACGGTCCGAAATAAAAATGAGATAATGGCACAAAAAAAAAACTCGCCGCCAGCACTCCAGCAATCCACAAAACACAAAACACAGCTACACCGGACCGAACACCACCACACCAAACCAGCTCAAGTATCTTCACTTTAACTCGCTCTTTCGAATGGCACCTACCTACGAGCTACGACCTACTAGCTACTACACACTACACCACCCTTCGGCCCCTCAGGGGGTGGTGCGTTTATTCTCTGAAAGAAAAGCTTTTTCGCTCGTTGGCGAATATTTTTTCGCAAACATGTGTGTGGGTCGTGGGACTGGGACCGTCGGCGGTAGAGATGTGAGCATGCACAAATTGTTAGTGTTCGGCCGTTTTTTTTGTATTTTTTCACAAGAGAGAATACAGATCAGAGAAAGAGGCTGCAGATACACAGAGAGACGGGTACAGGATTTGTGGAGGCTGAGTTGAGGTTTGCGTTTTTTTGAGGATACAATATATAGCAAATATCCAGAAAAAAATCATCTGAAACTGAAACGCTGTGGGGCTGATGTTCTGCTCCTGCTGGTGACGGGCACACCACTACGTTAACCGTAAGCACGCGCTCTCTCGCTCGCGCGCGCCTTCTTTGTGTTTGCGGCGCGCGAATTTTTTTCGTTGTATGTGCAAAAATATCTTCAAAAAAAAGTATCTTGACGGAATTTGGAAGAGCACAGTGAAAAAAAAACAACCTTACTTCAGTTTCGGACTTACCAAACTTCATACAGAGAAAAAAAAAATGGCAACCTCGTCGCGCCGCACTGCCCTCGTCTTCGATAATCAGTTGGCGCTTTTGCTTGGCTGTATTTTTTCCGTCTCTCTGTGTGTTATATTTTATATATTTTATTAATTTTCTGTTCTTTCTATTTGGGGGCACATTTTCAGTTTGTAGATTACATTTAATCCGTTCAGAAGGGCTGCCACGGTCTAACCACCGGTTTTTTTCTCACAATTTTTTGGGTTGGTCTACTATTGTACTTGTTCTTCTTCTTCGTGTTTCTTAGTTTTTTTTTAAGTTTTTGTTTCTTTGGATACATTTCTTCGTCGATTACTTTTTTTTTTTTTTATACCTCTGTTGTATGCGAGATGTGGTGTTGTATCTTCTTGGGGTATTTTTTTGCCAGGCAAAGCGCGGGCTATGCCATACTCACGCGAAACCCCCAAGGAGAAGAAGGAAGAAGATATTTTTCTTGTGTGTGCTCGAATGAAAAAAGTTTTTTGTTTTTACTACTCCTTTGATACGATTTTTTTTCCGGACTCCATCGAGTTTTGTTTTTTTTATAATTCCTTTTTTTTTTTGCTTAAGATATTTTGTAGTTGGTTGATGGTATTTGCAAGGTTTCCGATTCCAAGAATACAAAATCCACAAAAGTGTGTACCAAAGGGAGGGAAAAAATGCCGATTTGTGTATATCCCCTCTGAGTCTGAAGTCCTTTTTCTGTTGGTGTCGTTGATTTGCGTGTTTTTTTTTCGTCTTGTTTAATAATTATTGGAAAAAGGAAAGTGTTGTGTTTTGTTGTTTGAGAGAAGTGCAGTTTTTCACGGTCAAAATCGAAATAAGACAAAACAAGCATCCGCGCGCTCGAGGATATCCACAAATGCGCGACGCGAATGAAAAGAAAACAAAAGGTGTGTCGGAATTCTGCCAAAGAAAGTTCCAAGTGGATATGAGTGAAATGTGTTTTGGATTGAGGTTTTTCTTTTTTCTAACAAGTTAACCAGAGCGAAATGCCGGTAAAGTTCGTACACATGGATATGTAATAATTGCCGCTTTTATTGTGTAAACCAATGCATTGTTGCCAAACAAGAAGTGTCCTTGAAGTTATTGGAAAAAAGTTAATAAACCCCAACCATTGGATTTAGCTTCATCTTTATGGGGCTTTAAACTGTTTACCGGATTTTAAAATGTTGGACGCGTTTACATGTAACTTTATGTGATCATCGATTGGACGGTTTTCATTTTCCAATGGAATATAACCGGTATTTTCCTAAATACAGTGAATGTGACTAAACTATTCGGAATGCTATGAAAGAAAAATCTTGTTCCCACATTGAAACACAATGACTGTGTTTTGCACTATCGGTTTAACTGACGTTACTTTTAGTTTAACAATACTTTGCAGCAACTAAGTGTGCAAAGATTGAAAAGTGTTCTTTGAGATACCTAGTTATTAAAAAAAAAAAGTTAAATTTTGACCAGTGGTCGCAATTGAATTATTTTTGTTGATATAATTTACACATGACATGGATAAAACATACGATTTTCCTTTAAAGGTATAATTTGTATCCGTGAACATTACGAAACTATGTAGCATGTTTTTAATTGTTAGTCCGACGGTATTTGGTCCTATAACTACTTACCTATAAAAAAAACTAATCAAAGAAAATAAAGAAGGCATCAAACGTTAAACCCAATAAACCACCGTAAAAGATCGTGATATTTTGCCAATTTTTTATTTAGATGAACGATCTGTTCCTAGTTACGGGGCCCCCAAGTCTTCCATTCGTTTGCCGTCGGTCGCTGAACGCGTTCATTTTTGTAGTGACGCCAGATTTTGCGAATTCTTAGAAAATATGTCCACTTATTTAGGTGCCTGTGTCACTTCTGCAGTCAGCAACTGACTATTCTTTTCTGCAGCTATTTAAACGTTTAATCCTTCTGAGTTTTCGCTTAACACTACAAATCGGAGATTTCCCATTAATTTGCCAGTCTACGAAAAACGCTTGTTTGTACCATGTTTCCACTAATGAGATCTAGCAACAAGTACAAGATTAACATAACTTCACATAATTTACGAGATTTATTAACTATTTATTAATAACACGTTTCTGCTAAGCATAATCTCGAACCCACCGTTTATACCATTTACCACAAACAAACAGAACTCACATCTGTGCATTTTTATTTTCTTAAATGCAGTTTGTTTGCTTTTTGTTCCTATAATTAAAAAGATTTTTGAAGTTATTAATCAATTAGTACAAAGTGAAAGTAGTGAAAACCGTAAAGAGTGAGTTAATGGTTTGACAAGCCCATACACAAGTTTGACAGTTCATGTTAATATGAAAATTAATCGTTTTCGTTCAATGCAAACATCTAATGAGATTTATAAATCTTTTTGTTTAATTCCATCAGTGTTATATGTAGTAGTTTTAGACTGCTGGCAACAATTACTTAAAATTCTTACAGACTAATGGCGATTTCGATTGTAGGAAATAGTTGTTATCAACCAACGTATAAGTGCTCTTACTATGTTTTCTATGAAGAAAATGGTGCACTTACAACACAAGTCAATTCTAAATACGAAAGAAGAGTCCGAGATATTTAAAACGAGTAACCCTAAACTTTCCAACGCGCATTTGCCAAATGTCAAATTTGCCCTATGTGATCCGAAAATATGAAATTAAATTTAAATAAAGCTTAGAAATTAATTAAAGTAGGTACCTACTTCGATTTGGTCCAAAACCCTTACTATAGACAATTAAATAAAATACAAAATGCCCATTTAATGGGCCAGCACATTTTTTCAAGCTAAATTTTGACTGATCGATGTGAGCTCTGTTGGGTTTTTTGTGTTGCCGAAAAGTTATCAAGGATGAATGAGAGTACCTCAACAAGGTGTAGGTACCTACTTAGAATCTAAAATGGTTGAAATAAGAGAGAATTGAATTTTTGGTGAATTGAGTCGTTAAATATAACCCTAGCCAATGTTCAGTGTTAACGCTTCCACTAGCTATTGAAAACTGTTACCCCCGTCTGCTAATTAACCAACCTGTATATATTTGTTTGTTTATTAAGAAAAATGTGTACAAATTAGTTAACTAGCAGACTTCAGTAAGGATGCAATATTTGTACGTAACTGCTGCTTAACCAGTTACCTAATAACTTTTAAAAACTTTTACAGAAGTTAGTTGTTGGTGCTGTATAAAGAAAACAACTACATTAAGGTTATGTTTTCATTTCAAACACTTTACAAATCCTATTTTGTGGATAATATGCATCTGCTGTTTTTTCAACACGTGACGATTGAAGACTTAAACATGTCAAAATGAGGCGGCACACTGAGAGCTGAGACTATAAAAACAGGAATGCTGTGTTGGATTTTAGTGTCATTTGTCATTTTTGCTGTCTTACCGCCGGCCGTTTGTGTTTGAGAGAACATTGAACTATTTTTCTATAGATGAAAGTTTCGATTCCTTTGACGTGTTGCATAAGATTAAGCAATGTTATAATAATGAAAATTGAAAGTTTGCATTCAGTTCGATATGAAACCATAAACGTTAAGGTTTTTTCGTATCCTTGACATATCACAGAAATTTGAATGTTGACCCAGTGTATCTTTATCCAACGCACGTGATGTTTTTACAAACGCTGTACGAAAATAATAAAATACTTACAGTGAACTGTATAACTGAATATCTCTATAGGCAATTGTTTATCAAATGTGAGGAGAATATTTTATTAGAATATTGGTGGATTTGAAGTGAAATATTGCCAATGAACATTTCTTATTACACGTAACAAAAATGACGATTTGTATAAGCGATAGAAAACTACATTTTGTGTTTGAAATTAGCCAACTGCGGCAGTACTTAGACTCCTATTATAATAACATATTTTCTACATAGCTTTGTCTTGTAGATCTAAAATCGAAGACCTCATCTGTAAGCATAAAAAATTAAAAGTTGGTCAACAATTTTTCCACACACGTCCTACTTTAGAGTTCAGACGGCGGCGCGTGGACACAGATAGGTATTCTCTTTTTAATTATGCACACGGGACCTCAACAAAAAATATTTAGCGAATTAAATTTCCCCCCTCAATCAATCATCTGGTGAATATAAAAAACCGAATACCTAACTCCTGCCGCGAAAATAAGTTAACATGAATGAAATAATTACATCTATGCGTGGTAAAACAAAATATTTTTTCAATACTATGCATGTATGTATATGTACTCGTATCTATTCTTCAAATTACTGCCTCAAGTGTTACAAATTGCCGGCGGCAAATACACAAGATATTAAAAACAAAAACAATCAATTTATCTAAATTATGCCTGCTCCATGATCACGTGTGTTGAATTTGGCAACCTTAACAATAATTCATTACAACACAAACGCGAAAAAAAAAAAAAACAAATTTGCCCAATTTTGTGTTGTATTTTATTTGCGAATCTTTTGCAATGACATCATACAAATTCTAATAGGTATGTGTACGAGTACACGACGCCGACCGCCGCCGACGTGTCAAGCCTGAAATACAGAAACAGACACTCCACTCATACTATACAACATTGGTGTGTTCTCTTTCTCAGTTTGAATTTTTTCGCTACACAATTTATTATCTACAAACTACAACCTAGGTACAAACAGAGATATACCTACCTAGTATAATTAGTTGCTTCGTTTGCATGGCCATTTCTATAGTAGAGTTTATTATTTCAACTTGAAGTGATTTTCAGCGAAAAACAAAAATTATACAAATTTGTGGACAATTGCAATGGTAATTAGCCATGTGTATCAGTAAACACATGTAATTCCCTTTCTGTTACACATAGGTATTTTTTTTATTTTAGAGCGATATTCTACAGTGTATCGTAGTTGTATGTACCTATTGTACTTCACTTTGCCTGGCTTTCACTTGAATAAGTCCAAAAATACAGACTGAGCGTGCGTATGAGTCAAATATAATTTATTTTCTAGCTAAAGCAGATGTCAGAGCTGGCTGACAGCTATCGTAGTGAGATGATGCGATAGATAAAATTGTATCAGCAGATGTTGGAGTTTTTTGATAGTTCCCAATCCCGCGACTTGATTATGCAGTCGATTTGTTGCAAAAAAAACAAGATTGGTTGGAAGAAGGTCGATCTTAGATAATAAAGCCTTTAATAAACTGCTTTGTAAGTTAGTTTCAGTGTTAAGGCCAATTTCTATAACACTCTATGTTCCTTTTAACGTCTGCAAGAGAGTACGGACTAATTTCGTATATCTTTCCTTTCACATGATGACCTACCCGTATAGAAAGCCAAAACCTTTGAGGTTAAAATGGCCTTCAGTTGACATTCAAAATTTCTCTGAAAATGATCCGCCTTCATTTTCTATTTCAATTAGTCTGCGGGTCAATTATGACCAACTGATATATGCTCCAGAGTTGATGTATTTTTATCTAATGGACAGTGGCTTAGAGATCAAAAAGCTTTCCTGTCGAAGAAAGAGTTATGTTAGTTATGTTAGACGAAAACGGTAGGAAAGTTTACACAAACAAGGAATTTGCACAGCAAGTATCTAGTTTTTAACAAATTTCAACTATGTATAGCAATAACGATCAAAAAAGAATAACGTTTGCTTTTGACACCAGTCATTGCCTCTGCGGGAGATGCTTGCGGGGGTGAGCAGCTCTGTGTGGAAAAGAACTGCGTGGTTCATAAGGTCCCGAGCTAAAGAAACCACCAGATTAGATGTAGATTTTCTTGGAGACTCGGCCGTATTGGGATCGATATGTGGAATCCGAAGTAGTGGCGAATTGCCTGTTTAAGAAACAAAAAATAAATTCTTGTAAAAGTTTGGGGAAAAGTTAGACCATCACAGTCCCAATATAGTGCAACAAGGTTCTTTTTTAAAACACTTTTCTAAAATAAAAAAAAAAATAAATAAATAAAATAAATAAAATACTTCATAATTAACGTTTCATCTTCGCCCAGAGGTATTAGCTGTTATATATATATATTTCGAGAGATAATCGAATCAGACCACCATTGTCGGGTCTCTTTTCGTCTCTCTACCACTGTAAATCTTACTCAGAGAGACTCTCTGGATTTCTCCACAGTTCTTCTCTGGGCTCAATTCCTAGTGTTAACGCTAGCATCTGTTTATGGGAGATCCGTTTCATCGACTGGGTCTCGACCCATTGATGTCCCAAGATCCTCATTCTTCTGCCAGCCAATGCCGGGCATTGACACAGTATATGTGCCGCTGTCTCAGATTCCTCCAGGCATAGTCTACAAGTATCATCCTCTATAAGGCCCATTTTCCTTAAGTGATACCTGAAATTACCATGTCCTGTAGACAAAGCCACCACCCATTTCAATGTTCCTCGACTCATGCTTAGAACTCTTCTTTGAGTGGAGCAGGTAGGCCACTTTATTGCCATTTTAGCTTGTCTACATTGTTCCACGGTTGACCACCTTCTCAGGTGTTCTGCCGTGATCCATTTGTGGACAAGCTGTTCAACCATTCCTCTGCCAATTGAAGAGAATGGTTCTGGTCCCAGCAACTTTTCAGTTGACCCCTGTTTTGCAAGGGAGTCCGCCTTTTCATTGCCTTCGATCCCTATGTGTCCTCGTACCCAAGTCAGTGTTACTTCATTTTTAGATGAACACTTATTGAGTTTAAGTACGCATTCCAGTGCCAGTGATGTTGTGATGTTTGTTTGTTCCATGCATCTGATCACCGCCTGATTGTCCAGTGCTATGAGGATATTTCTTCCTTCCACCTGACACTCAAGCAAGTAGTCCAACGCATAAAGCAAGGCAATCATCTCAGCCTGGTATACTGAAGTGTATTTCCCGAGGCTAATGTGACGGGCAAGTTCCAGCTCTTCTGAATAGATACCGGCCCCCGCCCCGCCATCCATCATGGATCCATCCGTGAAAATCACTATTTCACCATTTCTTTTTTCTGGAAGTAATCCGTTCTCAATACGAGTTTTATGATTTCTTTCCATAATACGCACCCTTGTTATTCGATCCATAGGCATGTTTAGCTCCCTAATCTCGTCTTTAACAAGTCCCAGGATCTTCCTATGTCCATAGATCGTACCACGATGGTGCCATTTCGCATCTCGATGCAAGCGAAGTGCTGTTTGGGCCGCTGTTTTCTTAATAAATAAGTCTAGCGGTAATATCCCCATGATGACTTCCAATGCGCATGTTGGGGTTGTACGTATTGCACCTGTAATTCCCATACATGCTAAACGCTGAACCCTATCCAGGTGCTTCCTCACAGTTTTCTGAGAGGCTTTCGCCCACCATACAACCGAGGCGTACGTGATAATGGGTCTAGTTATCATCGTATACATCCAGTATGCTGACCTAGGCGAGAGTCCCCATCTCTGTCCACATACACGTTTGCACTGATGTAGTACCCTCTTTGCCTTCCGGACCTTCTCCTCAACATGGTAATTCCAAGTAAGTCCAGTATCTAGATAGACTCCCAGATACTTAACCTTCTTAGTCATTGTTAGTTCCGATCCGAAAAGTGTTAAGGGCCGAAATTCCAGATTTTTCCTCTTCCTAGTGAAGACTATTAGATCTGTTTTCGCCGCATTAATGGAGAGCCCTTGTTCCAGACACCACCGCTCAACCACTCTGAGTGCATTCCTCATGATATCTGCGGTGACGTCCATGAATTTGCCTCTGGCCATTATTGCTATGTCGTCGGCATATCCCACTGTGTGAATGCCCGTCGCCTCGAGTCTGTCGAGAAGAGAGTCCACAGTGATATTCCACAGTGTAGGTGAGAGAACACCTCCTTGTGGGCAACCTCTGCTAACCCTTCCTCTGAGTTTTGAGGTTCCCGTCTGAATATTAATCGCCCTCGTATTCAACATATTGTCCACCCATCTTACCACCAGTGGGTTAACCCTACGTTTTTCCAAGGCTTGTTTCAGACTTTCAAAGCATATCTTATCGAAGGCACCTTCAATGTCCATTATAGTGGTCATCGCAATGCCCCCGATATTTAGCTCTTCCTCCGCAACGCGTACTACTTGGTGTAGCGCTGTTTCTGTAGACATACCTACCCTGTATGCATGCTGTCTACTATTTAAAGGATACATCTTAAGCGCAGTACTCTCCATATAGTCCACCATCACCCTTTCCATTATTTTTAACAGGAAGGATGTTAGGCTGACTGGTCTGAATGACTTTGCCTCGGTGTAGTCCTTTTTTCCCGGTTTTGGAAGGAAGACCACATTTGCTTCCCTCCATGTTATCGGGATATAGCCTATTGCTAGGCATGCAACGTATATATTCCTGAGCCTTGGTGCAATTAGGTCTATACCCCATTGCATTAGACCTGGAAATATACCATCCGGCCCCGCAGTTTTGAAGGGTGAGAATTTTGCTATCGCACCCTTGACCGCTTTTGGTGTCACGATCCGTTCTGCTTCCGTCCTATCCATCCTGTTCGCTCCTTGTTTCCTTGGAGCCCAGGGCTGAGCTGACTTATAGCTTCCTGGAAAGTGTACCTCCATTAGGACCTCATTTGTGTGATCCAGTGTTTCCACCATCTCCCCCGCTCTATTACGAATGAGTCCGATCTTAGAAACTGGATCTCTCGAGACAATCTTTTGTAGTCTACTGACTTCAGATGTACTCCTCATACTCGAGCAAAAGTCCCTCCATGACTCCCTTTTACGTCGTCGCAGAGTAACGTTTAGCTCTTTCTTTTTCGCCTTATATTCATCCCATGCTTCGGGTTCTCCCCTCCTCATGGCGTGATTGAAGGCCTTCCTCGCAGCCTTTTTTAGCTTTTCAAGTTCCCGGCACCACCAAGGCGCAGGATCTTGTTTTTCCACTAAAGTAGGTGTACAAGCCACTCGGTACGCAACTTCAACAGCTGATTGCAGATGCTTCAACTGTGATTCTACATGCCAAGTGTTTTTCGGTATTCCGAATGTCATTACATTCAGTTTTTCCTCCAACACTTCAAGGTATTTTATCCTATCTGTGTTCTTCGGAATTCTGATGTATTTCCGATCTTTTTTCCTTTTAGATCCATAGCGAACATCAAATGAAATGGCTCTGTGATCCGACAATGTAGCCTGATCCATTACCCTCCAATTTGATATTCTTTCAATTATCTGGCTACTGCATAGGGTAACATCGATCACTTCCATTCGTCTCACATCGACGAAGGTTGGCTCTGTTCCCCGGTTTAAGATAGCTAGATCCTTGCATGATACAAATTCGAATAAGGCTTCTCCTCTGTAATTATCGTTGGTGCTGCCCCACACTGTATTATGTGCATTGGCATCACAACCAATTATTAGATCCTCGTTCCTGTTCCTGCATGCATTCACCAAAGACTCTAACTCTCTTGTCGGAGGAGGTTCTGGAGAATCATACGGCAGGTATGCAGATGCTATGACAAAACTTCCCGCACCTGATCCTACTCGTACTGTTGCAAGGTCTGGGGCACACAGATCCGGCAATTTATATGCTTGAACTCCGTGCCTCACCAAGATACAGGACCTAATTCTTCCGCTAGTTTGTGCATAATGCAACTCAGCCATGCTATTTGGGAGTCCTCTAATCTTTCCTCTAAAGATCCAAGGCTCCTGTATCAGGGCTATATCAAACGAATCCTCATCAAAACACTTAGTCATCATTGCCGATGCTGCTTTGCTGTGATGAAGGTTCAATTGAATCACCCTCAGCTTTTCCCGGTACGGGCCCACCTCCCGCCCGACTTGTGTTGATCCCATCTCCATGGTGTCTATCACTTCGTCGCCCTACCGGGTGGCTTTCCCGGTTGAGTCTTTTCCGATGATCTTTGGAACTTCACGAATGCTATGTCCAACCCGCAAAAGAGTCTATCTCCTGCTTGTCTAACCAGCCTCGCTTCCTCCCTCGGACACCAGATCGTCAGCTTGGTTCCACCAATTTTTTTGTCATCATATCTTCCCACATGAATAACCCTCCATTTCGAAGTGTCCTTCACACAGGAATTTTGACGACAAAGTCTGGCAAGGATGACATCCTTGCTCACGGGTTCACCGGGAACGAAGATTATCAACCTTTCCACATCCTTTAGTATGTGAAGCCTGTCTATTTTAAGGTTGATTCCCTCCCATAGGTCGGTCATCTTCCCTACAGTCTCACATAGCCACCCTTTGGTTTCTTGGTTTACGCATTTTATTGCTATAATCCCTTCCTCCAAGGTTATCTCCTTTACACCGATATCACCTGCATTTGTCGGAAGTAAGTCAAGAGCCCTCAGCAGAGCATTCTTGAAAATACTCAACTGTGAAGCTTCTATCCCCCCCTCTCGACTCATGTCGGCAACACCCATTTGGAGATCGTTCGCCGCTGTCTGAGCAAAGGTTTTTACACCCTTGTCAACTTTGGCTCTCTCACTCCTAGCGTAAGGCTTTGCAGCATCTGCTTGCTTTGCTCTCCTTCCCATAGCTTGGCTCAGCTTTCGCTTTACCTTGCTTGGTCCAGGTTGCTCGGCCTTGCACGATTTCTGCTTTCCGGGTTGACTAATAGTCCGTTGTAAATGTTGTCCATCCACATAACCACTGGAGTGTGGTACCTGTAGACTGACCCCATATTGTACAGACTGTCCGTCTTCCCTTCCGCCTTCCGTCCCCTTCTTCACAGTTTTAGGTGGATTCATGGTCCCGGAACATTTGAACCGTTTCCTAGATCCACCGTCTTCTGGAGAGGTTTCGGTCGACGTCAAGTTGGCAACCATTTCAGTCAACTCCTCAACAGACTTACTTATGCCTTTCGCCGAGACAGATTTGGCCAAGGCCAATCTTTGCCTCCTTCTGACCCTCTTCATTCTTTGCTTCAGTTGCTGGTGCAACTTCCGCTCGGAGTCGGGACTTCTCTCCTCTTCCAATCCGGCTTCCGCAGTTCCGGCTGACCTCTTGGCGCATTTCTGCCCCGCATTGTCCACCTCCACTGACGATTGGTCTGCTAACTCTTTTGGTTTCCCATCAGAGTCCACTGACCCCTCGAGCTTATTCGGGTTCATGTCAGCACTTTCCAGCGCCTTCTCGACCCCTCCTAAGCCTTCCACCTCGTTTTCCGAAGGAATATTATTTTTATTATTTAAATTTAGGTCCATATATGTACCCACGAGTAGGGGAGAATTAAACGGACCGAATAGGCAGAGATCCCCAATACCTATCCTACTCAACTAAATTACAACAGAGGATTGAGCTGCCCCTGAGGAGTCTCCATTAGCGGTTCAATTACCCCTGAACCCTGTGAACAAGTAGTTTTACCTACCTCATCACAGCTCCCTCGACATTGCAGACTAGTCATCTTGGAGTTTAAGGGTTGATCGATTGATCGGATTGAGTCTTGGTTCTTCAATTCACATTCAGCTCTACCAGAGGAGTTGGGCCACTACCCTGGTCTAGCATCCTGTTAATCTACTTAAGCCGCCCCACCACGACAAGGTGCCCAATCTTCGGATAAAGGTAGATGAACTTACCGGCGGGGTATTAGCTGTTAGTTGTGCACTTAAATTGTTGCAAGTTGTAGTATCCCCAGCAAGTGAGTTCCAAAGTTAACCTACGTGCCTTGTATCCAAAGGAGTTTTGGCAGATGTCTTTACAAAAAGAAAGTGAAATTCCGTTGAAGGACTTAAAGCTAAAGATAGTGCATTTTTTTCCGATGAAAAGGCCACGATGAACTACCACTTCTCTGAGTTGGTTATACAGGTACGGAGTACTAGGGCTAATAAGCCCATCGCTTTGGACAAGGTCGAAAACAAACCCACGGAAGAGGAAGTCACATCGACGAGCAAATCCGGAAAATCGGCTGGAGTGGGTGAAAATCGGACAGACATTTTTCAGGGAGTTAAATTGTTCTTAAAGTGGAAATGCGCGCAGAACACCTTGCAATTGGCAAAGTGGGCTCGAGAAAGGTTTTAAAAGGACTTACTGCAATTATAAGGGTAGGTATATCAATTTTAAGTCTTCCCGGAGAAGGATTTACTTAGGGTTTTTGCAGAGCTGTGTTCAAGTCAAGATGGGGGATGTGCAGTGTCGTTCACCAGTCATTCACTTTTAGAATGCTACTCGAGAGGGCTAATGAGTATGGAGCACCTGGTCCCTGGCCTATAAAAGTTTGGTATATTTGAAGATTGCATATTACCGAGTCCGTCAAAGTAAATATGGATATCGCAGTCGCAGCATTGACGAATAGCTTTTCAAATTTGGAGAACTTAACATAAGTAATTTGCTCTATGCTGATCATTTGTTCATTCTTTCGACCCTCTTCGACTGAACTGAACAATAGGTTTGCAGCCGTCTGGGTATAAACTGCGGGATGAAGGCAAAGGTGAATAAGTCTAAAAAACACGCGCAAGTTAGTGGAGCTCCATTCAAACAGGTTGAGAATTTTAATTATCTAGGGCTTTATATATGAGCGACGGCAAAAGAGAGTCAAGACAAAAAAGCGAAGTTTTTCTGTCAGATTGGTTAGGCTTGGTAAATATTGAGCTTGGCGATTCTCACCTCAGGAGGACCGAACCACGGCAAAGATATGCTGTCAGTCAGTTCTGTATTAAATCCAACCAACCTACGATCATGAAATTTTGGTACTGACCGACAGAAAAAAGATCTCGGATACAAGCTGCCGGAAAAGGATTCCTTCGCCGCATTGTTTTGAAGACTCGCCGAAATTGTACAAGGAATAGTGGAATACATGAGTTACTCAATATCGAGCCCTACCTCTCCGAACGTAGCCATCTATGCTTCGAATGTTTTCCACACAAAAATCGCTTGTACTCCTGTCAAGTCGGACATCTCTCCTTTGGCCATATGAGGGTTGCCCCTAATGATTTGGAGTAGGTTGGTAGAAGATAACTCCTCTTGTTAAATTATCTTTCGTCTTGTAACGAGTATGTGTATTATGCATATCAACAGTTCCAAAAAACAACATTCCTTGCTTCGTAGACTCTGCAGAAATGTCTTTCCACTGTTTAGCAGAACTGTTTCGAGAAGCAGCAGCTCTGTTTTGTACTAGACTAATTTAAAATAATTTAATTTTACATGAAATCTGATCAGAATATATAAATAAAACCGTTTATATTTAGAAGCTGAATTTTAAAGGTTCCGAGTATGCTGATGCCAAAATCCTACAATTTAGTGTAACCCCTTTCGGTACGTCACATTTTTTCACATGAATATTTGAATACGCCTGTTGAATGTATAATCCATTTCGGGACATTAACAAATTCCCATTTTCCGCTTCAAATTTCTGCATCCAAGTACTTGATATCGCATGAGAACAAGAAATAACCATTATCAACGATTTTCCTTAAATTGGAAACGATAAATCTGCGCACTCTCACATTATAGTAATTAATTTTTTTGAATCATAATAATTATCTGACTACAATAATTTTTTTGGAATAATAAGCTCGATCGACTATGAATAAGTAAACTAGTTGGTGGGAGTGTTTTCATTTTTGTTATCGAAATTTCATCGGTTATCGTTGTAATGACTTTTAATCGTATTTTAACAGAGTAAATGACTTATAAATTGTTTATTGTTTGTTAATTAGAACAAAAGACATCTTGAGTGCTATCGTTTTTCGTTTTTATAATGAAGGTTAAGTAGGGATAACCGATGTGCGGAGACAGCCGAATAGAGGGCGATTTGCAAAACTAGTTGCACCAGAGACAATACTGAGACCACCAACTCCGCCCGATTTCCCGTTACTTAGCCTACAAGTTATATTTTTACGAAGTGGTCACGATTTGGTAAGCTAGTACCTATTGTTAAATAGAAAATCGTATTGACAAATGTCACGAAACTTCAAAAATTCCGACTCACCAACACACTCCCAGGAAATATGAGACACTTCCGCTGTGGGCAAAGTTGCTGGCAGATTTCATAGAATTTTATCCGTTTAATTTGAAATTGTTCGTTACGTGCGAATAATATTTTTTTTTTCAGGAATAAGTGTACATTTGCTTAAAATATTCATGAAAAATTAACAATGTAGATTGGTTGAGGGAAAATAAAAACATTCTGAACAAATTATCTTTAGTTATTTAAGAAAAATTTGCACACGAAATGATATGATGATGAATGATATCCAAAAGCGGAAAATACGCAACAATGTTTGTCCTAATATGTTTCTAGTATGTAAAACATATTTTTATTAACCAAACAAATCAAATTATTCGCCTTTTAACAATTTATAATAACTAACCAATGGCATTCAGTAATAAAAAAATGTGGAATTCCTGAACTCTTGCACATTTCAACACGGTTGCCGCGGTTGGCAGCATTTATTTTTGTATTTTTTGTATGTTTTTGCATGTCACACAGATTCTTTTTTAATATAACACCGATAGGAAAACAAAATGGCGAATTTTGAAAAAAAATTGAGGGGCCCAGCGGCAAGAGGATTGTGAGTTGGGGGTCTCAGTATGGTTTGTCTAGGGTTTGCACATCCGATAATAATCGAACAAAAATTATTGCACACTTGAGGAGGCTATAAAAAGCCATGAAGTCATGTCTTAAATAAAGGGCTATGAAACAATCCTGGGTATTATTATGTTGTTTGGAAGCACAACTACTTTTTTGTTTTATAAATACTTATTTTTAAATGTTGATGTTTCGAACTGCACATCAAATTTATTGTTAGACTCCTTTTGAATGATTGCTCTTCTTCTACTTCTCATTAAGGATGCTCTATATTTATATTCCTCTTGGAAAGATATTGTTGCTGTCAGTAAGTGAACCTGCACTTCGATTCCAAACTTTAGAATATTTACACTTATGCGATCAAAGATTCGAAACACAATGCTTTAACCAAGTTCTCATCAAAAGACTCAAGATACTCGTATGTAATCATAAATGTGACCGTCAAACATGTAGAACCAACGAATGTTACCACCAGAATACAAAATTTAGTACACCGATGGTGCTAAGCGGAACATTATGCGACAAAGCTGCTAAAGCTAAAGCTGCTTGGAACTGACTAAATCTATTCGAAGATCTGCCTCAACGACTGTATATGTATAGTTAACTTTGCCTGTATACCAGAAAGCAAGGAACAAACAGTGAACCCAAATGAGTACTGACAAAACAACTGGAGCTGAGTATACTGCGCAACTTGTTTTTAGTGTAGTGACGTCGAGAAGTCAATAAAGTTTTTGCAATTGATGCCCGAAATATCTAAGAGCTCATCAGAAAACGTCTTACCTATAGGGCGATGGCTAGTTTTAACTAATAACGAAGTTGCTGTTTTCCAATATAAACGTATTAAGAGTCACATACACATCTGTCATGGCGGCCTATTATGACCCCTGACAACAACAAAATATATAAAAAGTAAGCGCCATCATGTGTCGTGTCGGATCATTGTGAAAAGCATGGTATATCGACAGATGCACTAAAAAAATTTACAAAATGTATGGACGACTTCAAAGGATATTGGCCCCTTGTTCCACGTTCAAAGGGACCATAACACTGAGAACTTAGTTAAATGCGAGCAAAAATCGCTTGAAGCTGTTCCTTGCATCATTGACCTCTCTTCTTAGCTTTCAGAAAAACCTCACGTAATGAGTAGACTATCTCGCAAAGTGACGTTTAATACGGCTAGCCGTCAGACAAGACAACTAATCCTTTTGCAAATCATTACTCATTCACGGAGTAAAAAAAACCAACAACAACCAGCACACCTTGCAAATGTCCATTACTCACTTAATTCCATTGATGTGCTCGTCCATAATAGGCAACGGCCACTCGTGCCCTCACTACTGAATAATCAGAAACAAGGAAAAACTCATTGAATCCTAGTCAGATAAATCCCTCTCTCTCTCCGTCCATTTACATAGCACACTGTCTGTAATTCCCTTCGTGCATATTCCACTATACAGAGGATACTTCTATCCTCATGGCTCATTAAAAACGCGACTTCACAAATTGGTCCTTTGGGTTTAATTTTTCTTCCATTAAATTATCCGGACTTCCTTTGTGTCTGGATCAAGGTAGGAAGCAAATGATTCCTTTTTTCCTGTTTTTATTCCCTAATCCCGTGCCAAAGGGACTCATTTATGTTGCATGGAAGGATTTACGGATGATTCATTTCTTTTTTGACTCCATGCAATACCATCAATCAATTACGCTTCCATAACATGTAACTTTTTTCGTATATAATAGAACCAAAACTAATAATTAAATTCCACTTTCTACTTTCAGGTGCTTTTTGACTGTTTGGAACATTTTTAATAATTACGTTAATAGTTGTTAAAAAAAAAATAATTTTTTTCTTATTTACTGAAAAATAAAATCTCCTTATTTGTGCAATTATTTCTCATTACTACAACAAAAATAGTGTAACAAGTTTATTTTATTATAACAAAAAAAACCAAACCATGTTTAGTTTCCTTATAACACAAAATCAACAACAAAAATTCAAAATCTCTCTCCAAGTGTTCAGTTTCGTTTCGGTGTAATACAATTTTACAAAACAAATCAATAATAACGCAATAATAATCCAAAATAGTAAACAAAACAAGAAATTAATCAAATCAAGTTTCAGTTCGTGTTTTAATTTTCAATTCAAATTGTTCTAAACCGCAAAATTATAGTGATTCAAAAATCAGATATTTGGACGATAACAATTTAAATGTGTACATAAATATTTAACGTAGACCAAAACAAAAGAAGAGTAAAGTGTGTGTTATTGAAGAAAATCAAGACCAAAAGAAGGCAACAATTTTCGGCTCAAGAATAAAACCATGAGGACTAAAGAATTTTCAACAAAATCACGGATTAAAATGTTAAACAAAAAAGAGGAATAAAAAGAAACAGAAACACAAAAAACAAACTATTCAGAAATTAGATGCATCTATACTTGTAGCAGTCATTTCGGAATATATATATACATAATGTTAACTAGAATGTCAGTGGGCTGTTTTGAAGTGGAATCCAATGATGGTGAGTACTCACGTCTGAGCGTTTTACTTTTACTAATGTGGAATATATCTAAGGCTGGGACTAGTAATCAACTGAGGTTTTTATAATTATTAAGAGAACATACAATCATTTTGCAGACAAGCATTTTGTCACCCACTCACGCTCCTTAATTGGATATAATTACTCGTTACTTTCTCACTTTCTCAGAAATGACGAGTCGCTACTCTGTGTTTCGTCATCATCCCCTTTGAAGTAAATGATTTTATTGAAAACAGTTTTTTGAAGAAATAACGAGCCCTACCCGATCTTTAAACACGACTCCAAGCGATTGTTTTATTTTTAATAACTATATAGTTTTTCTGAAATAACCAATCGCTGTACCAGTTCGATTCTTAATTATAAGAGGCTTTTAAGTAATTATTTTTTCTTTGATTTTAAGAAATGCCCAGTCACAACTCTGTATTTAATCATTCGGCTCTTTGTGATTGTTTTTTTTTCTTCTTAATAACTTGATACTTCTTCAGAAACGACGAGTAGCAACTTAAAGCCCAGTTGACTGGGCATGGCTGTCAACATAAAAGATGAGAAGTTACATCAATGACTGAGACGTGAGCTATGACACCATAGGAAACGCGAACGGAGGGCATTCGCGCTCAGCGCTCAGATCCGCAAAAGTTTGTACGCAGTGAGTACCGCTGAAGCACATCTTGGGCATGCCTAATCCTTATGATTACGGACAACAGCAGAAGGCACAGAAAAAACTGGGATAGCCTCACTGTCCAGAAGGCTGATCGCCAGTGTCTTTAAGGCGAAGGTAGGGCAAGAGACAATATAGATTAAAGATGTAATAAAGTGATGGGAAGTGAGGTTAGATATACAGCGCCTATACTGCTGCTGGCAGATCAAGACCGATAGAGGCGCTAAGCACTAAATAGACTAATGGCTAACTAACGAGGACCAAAGGAAGCTCAGAAAACTATTTTTGTAAGTCAAGCGCACGCCGCACATTCCGCACGCCAAGCCCAAAATCGTCGAAAGCATCAGTTATCTCAATAACACAAATTTTCCCATGTATGGCTAAAAATGGTTGCAAAAGTTTACAGAAATGGAAAAGAATACGAATGATTGCAGGTATTTCAAAACCACTATATAATAATGTAAAGGTTGCAAACGACAGCAAATGATTAAAAGAAAGTACAACAGTGATTGGCGCTTCACTGAATGGTGTCAATCATGTATTACAATCGTCCCTCTAAAGGAGTTATTCGTTAGTTTACACAGTCGTTAAAGAGGAACACCTGCTCTTCTAACTGCAGTAAAATAAAAACCCATCATTCAGTTGTGCGAGAACTCCCAGCTAATGAACTAAATGGCTTTAAGCGATCTTTTGGTCAGAATTTTAGCTACAATCAAATTTTAACGTTATAGCTGCTCTACTCCTATTCTCTTCAGCGAAGCAGCACAGATAATTGTAGACTCAAACAAAATGAATGTATCGATCAGATGAAGGGAGGAATCCTTGACACAAACTGTAGGTATGCCGTGGTCGCCCATGGCCATAGTATTTCCAATGAAGTGAATATACACACAAGCGGTTACAATTCAACCCGGCGACTGTCACGTAGCAATTATGTAGAGTATGTTCCGCATGTCAGTTTGTAGACATACATAACAAGGATTGGTTACTGGCTCTCAATTGTGAATGTCCAGTGGCACAACCAATCGATTATTCCGAAAACCAGAAAATTTTCCTCGAAGCACTTTTCCTTTCGAAAAGTGTGTGGTTCACAGCCCCTTTTCCAGTTCCAGGATTATTCAGTCAAGAAAATTGTATTTTTCCTCGCTCTGGTTGTTTGGTTATACCCAATATAGACCTTAAAGTATCCTGATAACTAAATTAGAAATTCTAAATATATATATATACGTAGTCGTACATATGTTTCAGTGCATTCGCCAGCACATCTAATCCATGTGCCCCCAAAGCTGTACATACCGACGGAGAAAGCTCTCCATCGTGCAGCATCCCTTTTAAGGTAAATATATGCATATCAATATCACCGTCAACATCCCCGCACGCATTTTTAGCCTACGTCGAAAAAGAACACGTAGCGGGTGGTTGTTAAACGCTGTCTGCACATGGATATATTTTAACCAAAAGCATGCACACATTCACTTTTGCATGTGTTAGTGTTCATATGTAAATTTGTCGCGCGATGGGGGGTTTAAAATGTTTGTTGTAGGTCGCGGAACGGAATATTTTTTTTGTCCTTGAGGGTGAAAATAAAACAAGTATTCTCTCCCGATCGGTTGCAACCCCTTTCGCCAAACCGGAGCTGGCATCAGCGAAAAGCTCGACTTTTGTGTATGCAAATGGTGAAGAATTAAAATCATTTTCGATTAATTTGATATAGCTTGTGCTGCTGCTACTGCTGCTGATGATGATGCTACGGGCAGAGCCAGTAGTGATGGTGATATAAAACCACCCCTTGGTGACAGCGAAACTGTGTGTGCTCGTCGTCCTAGGTACTGGACAATGGAAATTAATGTCGGAAAAAGAAAAACTAAAAATTGCACTGGCGATAGATGGTAGATATATGGAGGCGCTTTTCCAAAATGAGATTTAAATTGGAAATTTCATTAATTGCAGGCGCTCACGGCATGGGATGTGAGTGTGAGTGGGACGCATGCTATACCATTGGGATGGGAGCGAGACGTTATAATTTCGGGGTAGAATGGAGTTTTGCTTTATTTTAATTCCAGCACATTGAGTGCGGCATATATATATGTATTTACTGTTGCTATGCAGGCGATAATAGCAAATATGTACCCGGATGTAGCAGCAGATTTTTTTCTGCTCACATAATATAATGCGATGCGATGCTAATACCTGGCGGAGGATGGATTAAATGGAAATTGCAGTTTGGGTGTGTCCAGTAATGGCACTTATTTCCACTTAATCTATCTGTGTACATACACCAACTGATTTGAACCATATGGAGAGTGGTTATGATAGCTATAAATGTAGTTGGTACAGTCTGCAACGGAAAAGTAGTTCAAATTAGTTTGGAAATGCTTCTTAGTTGAGTATAGTTTCAAAATGAAGCCAATTGGGGGTGAATTGTTGCGTTAAACCTGTATAGGTATATTTGTAGCACTATATAGTCACTCTAAGGGCAAGCGCCCTCTAGGCGTCGTTCCATCTGCTGCGTATCCCACTCCAGACAGCATACAATTTTAGCCAGCTGTCTCTAGATTCATTTGCTAAGTTGGTAAAGATCTTATTGCGTGTGTCACCTGAGTCCCTGTCGTCTTCTTCTACTGCGTCGTCCTTCTGGTGTGGATTCAAAGACCTTCTGGGCCGGAGCATTGTGACAGTCTAGACCTATGTAGCTGTACAGTTCGTCGTTGTATCTTCTCCTCCATTCACCTTCTATGCAGATCGACTAAAATCGATCGATAAGTAACCTTATCCGCTTCTGATAAAGTTCACGTCGCCATAGAGCAAAACTAGGAAGATTAGGGTATTTTAAAGGGACACTTTCTAGAGACAGGGCTTTGCTACTCAATTGCCTTCTAAGTGAGCGATAGGCAAGAGTTATTCTACGTTTTGTAATGAATTGTGTATGCTAATAAATTATTTAGTATGAATGCTGGTGTCGTTGTCTGACTTCATAGCCGAGCATAGGTAGATAAAGTCCCTAACCACCTCAAATTTATATCTGTCTATAGTGACGTCCTGTCCGAGACTTCGGTGTTGGGTAAGGCAAGAGACACTTGAATATATTTTAAAGAGCAATCACTTTTTGTGTGTAAATAAATAAATAGTTTGCGCAACAGTTCCGTAAGGAAGGTCATTGCCTTTTGTGATATCATATTCCGGAAAATTCTAATGATTTGTTGAAGTTAAATACAACTGTTTTCGCGGCCTCATTAGAGTGCGATTTCGTTTTCACCTTGGTTGGAACAAAAAATAAAAACGGAAACGAAACTGATTTCGAATCACTTAGCTGCATATACCTGGAAAGGAAACCATAGCCCTTGCAAGACCGACCTTTCACTAAACATAGTTGTCTTCCTTTACTTTCAAAAAAAATCACACCTATATAAGGCCTTTCTTACAATCCGATCGAGCTTTGGGTTGCCTAACCAAAAGCCTTTGAATGCAATAAGTGTTGAGTTTAGTACGAAGAAACAAGTGTTATTTATGAACGTTCCTTGGTACATTGTACTTGAGCTTACTTTTTACGACTTGATTTGTTGTTTTTTAATAAAGGGTTTTTTTTTTAGAAATCTGTTTTTAGAATTGGCAACACTTTCCAGCGGCAACGAATTTGGCAGCTAATAGTTGATTTGTGATGGCCGACTTACGTTTGCCATTTCATCATAAACATAGACATGCGCTACGCAGGTAGCGAGAAACTAGGTATTACACACGCCACTTTTCAAGCCAAATGTTGACATGCCGACGTCATTATGTCGTAAACATTCGTCCTAAATTGTTCACTACTTGTGATCGCCTCTTAAGCGTCTGGTCACGTGGGCTGTCGCAGCGCACTCTCACGAAAGACACACGGGTGACCACCGAATTTTTTTGACGTCAGCATGTCAAAGTTTGCCACGAAAAATGGCACGTGTAATCCTAGCCTTACAAATTGGAGTTACTGAGTTACGCTTCATTTGCAGACAAGTCCAGCTCTATTACGCAGAAGCTTGAACATTACTAAAGGCGGATAAGGATCTCCTTGGTCGAAACATCGGTTTTTGAACTACACCGCGAACTGTATCATCAGATTTATTAAGGGATTTTTGACAGTTACATCTTTTTATTTCTAAAGGGTTTTCCAATAAGAGGTGTTATTTTGGTATTCAAAGAAAAATGCCATTTTTTTAAATAAATGATCAGATGTTTATTTCATAATAATGAGGAAGGTATGCCGTTAATAATGAAAAACAACATCAGCCAAATGGCCACGAAGAGCACGCATACAGGACCATATCCCTTTCATGAAATTTTCCATAACCAAATCGCAAAGTGGCTGCCCTATGTCCTCGATAGCCTCACGAATTTTATTTTTGAGGTCTTGAATCGACGCTGGGCTGTTGGCGTAGACCTTATCTTTCACGTAGCCCCAAAGGAAGAAGTCGCAAGGTGTTAAATCACAAGATCTCGGTGACCAATTGTGTTCACCTCTTCGAGAGATAACACGGTCCGGAAACTTTTCCCGTAAAAGATCAATGGTTTCGTTGCTTGTGTGGCACGTAGCGCCGTCTTGTTAAAAGTAAACGTTCTCCAGATCAATACCATCCAACTCCGACCATAAAAAAATCATTAATCATCTCTCGATAGCGCAATCCATTCACCGTAACTATTGATCCAACCTCATTTTCGAAAAAGTAAGGTCCAATGACCCCGCCGGACCATAAACCGCACCAAACAGTCACACGTTGAGGATGGAGAGGCTTCTCAACAATAACTCTTGGGTTTTCCGAGCCCCAGATGCGATAATTTTGCTTGTTGACGTAGCCACCGAGGTGGAAATGGGCCTCATCAGTCAAGACGATTTTTCGATGGAATTCCGGATAATTTTCATGCATTTTTGTAGTACATTTTTATAATTTCAATGCGTTGTTGAAGCGTGTATTGTTCCATTTTTAGTAATGGCGTAGTTTCTAGATACTTGTCAAATGTCAAAGAATAAAAGCTTCAAAAGTGACAGCTACCGAAATAGCGGGTCATTCACAATAACACCTCTTAATGGAAAACCCTTTATTATTTTCGCTGCCAGGGAGTGAACCTGTTTTTCGCTTCGCAGTCAGTTGTGATGAATCGACTACCTCTTAAAGCATCTATCGATTGTCGTCGGTAGAAGCGGATGAGTTTTAATAAATTGTGGCTTCATTAAGCTTTTGTTTGAAAAGTACATTTAAGTGGAGCTTCTGCCGTGAGAAAGTCAGCTAAGATATTCGGTGCCACTTTTTACGATGGACGGCTGATAAACTGTTTTAGCCGGATGGATACCCTTTATGGGGTTTTAATTTGATAACATCATTGGGAGCTTCGTAGAGTCCATTAATCTACCTTGATGTTATTGAATGACAGATCGCAAATATCTTCACGGCTAATGAAAATGAATAAAGGGTTTGAGCCTTTTGCCAGCTAGCTCGTCAACCACTTCGTTGATTGTGCATGTCTTGGGACTAGAAAGCCAGAGAGGAGGTCCCTAAATGTGGACAGCTAACTTTTAGCGCAACTTTATGTCTGATAAACTCTGATATTTAACCATTCATATTGACAAATGTCGCGTAACTTCAAAAATTTCGACTCACCAACACACTCGCACCTTGCATATGCCACTTCCACTTTGGGCAAAGTTTCTGGCAGCGTTCATAGAATTTTATCCGTTTAATTTTAAACACGAAATCGAAGTTAATGATATCCAAAAGCGGAAAATTCATAACCATGTTTGTCCTAATATGTTTCTAGCATATAGAACATCAACTTTAGATAGTTTTATTAACCAAACAAATTAAATTATTTGCAATTACAATTTATAATAACTAACCAATGGGATTCAGTAATGCTAAAATTTGGTATTCCCGAACTCTATCACATTTCTCCACGGTTGCGGAGGTTGGCAGCATTTATTTTTGTATTTTTTGTATGTTTTTGCATGTCACACGGATTCTGTTTGGACATAACACCGATAGGAAAACAAAATGGCGAATTTGAAAAAAAAATTGAGGGGCCAGCGGCAAGAGGATTGCGAGTTGGGGGTCTCAGTATGATGCTGCTTACAACTACTTACTTGACCGTCGGAGATTTCATCTGTTGCATTCTCTGGCGCAGAGAGTTATATTGCAAAGGCTTCAGCTTGAACGCGGTTGATCTCGTGTGTCTAAGGGGTTTCACATATTGGACTGAGCTCCACTGATCCCTGCCCAACACTGATTGGGCCATCCGTGTACTATGCTGAGGAGGAATCTTGTAGACTCTCCCACATAGACCGGTCCGGAATGCATATTTTGTATTCTCGAAGCTAAATAGCTTAATGGGTTAGCCATAAGATTCATTGATCTTAGGGATCTTCACGTGACCCCTTGAAATGACGAGTGGTCGTAAAAAAAGCGTTTCCTTCACATGTTAGAGGCAGGTTCAATGGACCCCTAGATCCCTCTTTTTGGGAGTTTAATTATCACTTAGGTAACTTTTTTGAACGCAGTGGCACGAAATACAGGGTGCGCCATCCTTTATGTCGGTATGTAAACACTAAATGACTTTGACATTCATTAACCGATTGGCTTTATTAAAAATGTTTTTGAGCCGCCAATTCACTACAATTTTTCTCATGAATCGCTTCACAAAAGAACAACGCGCCGAAATGGTGAAGCTGTACATTGAAAAAAAGTCGTTCAGTTTTGTTAACTCAACGTCTAACAACACTATTCGTCGTTTGCAGTCGAATTTTGGCTCATTATGTCTACCCACAAATATGTTATCCCTAAAGGTTTTCCTCCCGCGAAAATTCAAAATCGTAATCTTCACAAATTGAAAAGACTATTTTGTCTTAAAGTGTAATATTCTAAGTAAATAAAATCTAAACATATAACAAACATTCGAACATATGATTCTCCTATAGGAAGCTTCTCAATTCATCCTATCAGTTTCGTCATAAAATTGTAGGGCCCTTCAACTAATTAAAAAATACTTCTCTTCTGGGGTTTCTTAAAAAATCTGTTAAATGCCGATCTTTCGTTGACCCAACAGCTATGAAGCCATATCGACCTTTCAAAGTGGCGACTTTATATGTATTTAACAACAAGCCTATTGGCGTTAGTTTTGCCACCAACCTCTTATGTATCAGCGCATTTCAATAAACTATCCATAAGCCCTTCCGTCAACCCGAAGACTAAAACTCATTACGTTCCAAAGAGAACACATATGATATAAAAAAGAAACCTAAAATCCACTTGCCACCTGTACATGTACACCGTTACACTAAACTGAATGCCATTAACTAATAATCACATCACAAATTGAGGTTACCGTAGGTTCAAGTAAACGAAATCAGCTTTACTCAGAAAGTGGAAAAGTTCACATGTATGGCACAAAACGGCGGCGCCGCTATTAACTACACTAAAACATTTGCAACTCCCCCCTCCCACAAAAAAAAAAAAACGAGCTCTTTCTTCTAACAAGTCTTGTCATATTGACACCGAAGTGTTTCTAGTCGATACACGGAGTGCTTCGTTGCGCGGTTTATATGCAGAGGTGCCCCATCGTCTTGGGGTGAAATTGATTTGAAAATTGGTTCCAAAGCGAAGAAACCCTAATCCGAATGTGTGTACACTTTCAAAAGAAATATGAAATTCGATTTCCTGTTTTATTTGTGAGCGGTGCGCACGACCCTTCTCCACTAATCGCATTTACATGCATATCATTTAATTTGACTGCAGAGTGCACCATGCATCTACGCCAAGTGTAAACAGCAAAAATAGTCAATCCGATTGTATAAAAGGTGCGAAATAGTGTGTAGCACAAGGCGCGAGAGCGCACACACACTGTCGGCAAACACTACAAAGATGAAAGCCAGCCGGTAACGCAGTAGCGGCGGCGGCAGACTTTCTTAGAAGTGCGCGTTCTACACAAGACTTTGGGTTTAATATGCAGAAAAAGTGTCTTAAATACCCACTTCGACCAGTACCTGTATATTATGTGCTTGTGCTTTCCAGGTCATTAGCTTTTCCCATAGTTCGAGCAAGAAGAATGGAAAATTCCGTTAACTTCTTGCACTTGCACCCGATTCCTAAACATACACACAGTCCTGACTGTTTAATTTTGCATGAAAGTGAAAACTTTTCAAAGGACTCTTCTTTTATTTTTGTATACAAATTCTCTCTCTTGCTTTTGCTTTGGGTATTTGTTTTTCTACCGCTTTTGTCCTTTGTGAGAAAACGCAAGAACCAAGACCTAAATCCATATCCACGATGTACCTCTACGTGAGACCGTTGAGCTCGAGTTGCCTGGCGAAGAACAGAGCAACACAAACATGAAACGAAATGAAAGCAACAAATCGACTCGGAAAGTTGCCGAAACGACGAAGAATGGCGTAGAGAAAACGTTGAAGAACAGAAGGGGAAAAAGGATTTCGGTTTATTTGTCTTTTTCGCTCTACACAGATACTCGTGGATATGGAGTGCACTTGTGCACTGTTGACGCGTAGATACTTTAGAGTAAACAGATTCTATGCGATGGATGAAATTTCAGATGGCTTTAGGACGAGATGATGGCGCACCTTCCATGAAGGACATCTGGATTTGGAGAAATGGTGGATCGAACTCACTGACTGTGGAAGGAATGTAAATACTTGTGCTTGTCGTTGATGCGTCTGAATTTGAAGAGTTGTATGAACTAGAGTGTTCGTATTGGAATGTGTTCTTATCGAATGGCGATCGTGCGATTGGGGAATTTATCAGTTTGTTACTTAACTATTTCTCTATCGAGGTGGGAGCTCTTAGAATTTTTACCAAATCGGAGGAATTCCATTCGAGAAATGCATCGCAATCCACAGCCTGGAAAAATCTGTTTGGGTGTTCAATAGCAAGGACTTATCAACTTATGTCTGGCGGCTTCTTGTGAAGTAACAAAAACTAGGCGATTTTTTTAAGCGAGTAAATTACGTCGCACAAAATTAAATAAAAACACAGGGGGTTCCCAAATGCGCGGCGGATCGTTTCAAAAGCGATACCTTAATTTCGACCGTGTTCGCTTTTGCTTATTCTCAAATGCGAACGGGGTAAAAATTATCTTTCCCAGCGCTTTCCAGGTATTTCCATTCTAACTTCCAATATTTCATTTATTTTTTCAAATGTTTGACAGCTGTTTCCAATATTTTTTTGTGTTGCTGTAAAAATTAATTGGGAAAGTTATAGATTTTGTGTTAAATACAAGAAAACAAATGGATTCAATTTGTTTTTTTTTTGTGTTCGGATATTGTTTTTTAGCTGGTATTTGAAATACTTCCATACTTTGAGTGCAAGTTGTAAAAATATTGCTTTATTATTAAAAACGCTAAATATTATTTACTAGCGGATACCCTGCGTGTGCTACTACGCTAATAAAATGAAATAAGTGTGTTTGCAAAAAAAGAAAATTTTGTTTATTTATTAACTTCTTTATCTTAATGCTAGCGGATAAACAATATTTTGAGTTACAATTACACACTTTATAACTTTTCACTATCACTTAAAAAATAACAATGGCAAACAAATGTTAAAAAACAGAATTATATATTCATTTTTTTTTTTAAAAAATTGCCAATGAATACCTGTGTTATTGAAAACGCGTTTTTCACGCTTAAGGGGGGAAATCCCAATAAAATTTTAAGAAGGAAATCAGTTGAATGAAATATACCTGATCCATTTCACTTGTTAATTCTATGATGACTTGTAGGTATATACCTGAACTAGTTCACTTGTTAAATTCTGTAATGATGGAAATTAAACCGCATGTGATTACCATAGCAATAAAATATATTTTTTATGTTAAGTGTACCTGTTAAACATGAATTGTTATTTAAAACCATATCATAAATTTTACTTCTTTACCTTTTTTAGTTATTCTAGGACTATGAGGAACGCTAAAACAATTTTTGAACAACATTATTAAATAACCTTGCAAAAAGTCTTGAATGTGATAATTTATTTTAATGCTTATTTGTTTTTTGCTTTTGGTACCACGCCCATTTATCCCATTCCGCCCATTTTCAGTTCGACTACTAATATTTGTAATTGATGGACTCGTACAAAATTTGAAGGCTATATAGCTAATATAGAACCCTAGATATTTAATATTAATATTAATTTTGTATATGAGCTAAATATTCAGTTTGGATGGGAGCTGACACGCCCACTGGTCCGATCGCGCCCATTTTTCCCATGACTATTCACATTAACAAATAATCAACGTGCACAAATTTCTAAGACTGGCTATTATAGTACTGTAGATATATGATATTAAATATTTACTTTGTATGGGAGCTGCCACTCCCACTGGTCCGATCCCGCCCATTTTTTTCCTGATTATTCAAATCAGTAACACATGGGATACTGCAATGTTTCAAAAATCTTGCTATCACAATAGTCAAGATATATGATGTTATTCAATTTATGTGGGAGGGGCCATGCCCACTTGAAATATATATAGCCGAAAACCTAATTTGGACTATAACCTTTCAAATGAAACCGGTTTGGGCCAAATCGGTTGGATAGTTTTAGAGTCTATAGAGGACAAACATACAAACATTGTATTTTATATATATAGATTATTATTAGAACCAAAATATATTTCACTCACTTTTTTCCAACCATCACATGTTTTAATCGGAGGCCCAAGACCATTCAACACATTTGTAATGCCATCCCAAAGTTCTACAGCCTTGGCTCTATAGCCTGGAGCATTACGAATGTCCTAAGCTAGTCCACTGTTATCTTTTAAAAATTCAACAAGTGCAGCAAATTATTGTACGGAAGTATGTTTTTGACTCCTTTATAAATTCAATTAATATGACATTTTTTTGCTACACAATGAATGATTCAGCAATTTTAAAGTTCTTGTTTTTATTGAATATATTTAAATTTTTATTAGGTCTGCAAACAATCCGCCAGCAGTCCGTCACCTAAACACCTATAGCTTTCCATATGGTTGAATAGAAAACGAATCGCTTTTGGAAGTACAAAAATTCAAATCTGCCGCGCATTTGGGAATAAACCCCCAGGGCCTGCTGTAAATAATCTAAGAACAAGTCCCAATGTTGTGGGGACAGAAGTTTGTATGCACTCGGATGTGAAAAAGCCTTAAATACACGAACGACATAATGGATAAACAGCAAAGCCATTTTTAATCTCGAAAGACCGGGAAAACTACTCCGAAAACATTGGGCATAGTATAAAGACTAGACCTTGACTTCTAACACTTATGGAAAGGTCACTTGAATTGGGGATCCAATTTACAAAATAGGTACATCTCCAGTTTTCACTCTTTGACCTCGAGATAGGCAAACAGATCTACAAAAATAAATTTTAAAGAGGAATCCGTTCCCAAAATTCTTATTCATGATCTACGATTCTGAATATCTTCTTGAATGTTTTCGTTAGTAAATTACTCTTTCTCAATAAGTTCCTGCGAACCGCAATAATAAACATAAACGATGCTGACGGTTGAAATTCGTATTATAGAATTCGAATACAAAAGTATGCTGAATCTTACAGAGCTTCTTAATAAATCTATTCACATCACTAGAAGTAAACCACAAATTCCATCTTAAGGTTATTTTCCAGTGCGCCACCGCTCATGGACGCCCTACAAACATCCGAGAGTATAACTGTCATGAAAGATCATCCTAATTAGCCGTTTCTACTCGGCATAAAATTGTATATCCCTCCCATTCGTCCCAAGAATGGAAAACTCGCACAAAACGAATTGTTGTGAGAAACTTAGGCCTAGGGTATCTATTGCGCAAACAATTTTTTTTTTTAATAAATTGTTAGAAATGAAACACGTTTTTCGTAATCCTGAGCTATACTTTTAATGCTGATCTTATTTTACAAATCAAGAGCTTTAAGGGGCCCTTGAATTCCTTCGTTTAAAAAGAACCCTAAAGCTTACGAAAAATCACTGTAAGAACATTAAGTGTTAATGTTACAAGCAGTGTTCCCAGATGAAAAATCTGAAAATAATGTTTTTCCGTAATAAAAAAATTTCATTTCTTAATATTTTTCAAAAATATATTCAGTTGATAAAATAGCAAAAAAAGAAATTGTGCATGGGCTCTGTTCGACTCACATTATACATAATAATGCAATTAATAGAAAACGTTTTTCTCCAATAGAAAGGTTGTTTTAATTTGTTAGACTTAGAAAATTCAAAAATTTTGAATCTTAATGAACTTAATGTAAAAAGTCTTGTACATACATATTTGGAGCTCAAAAATCTTGACAAAAAAAAAGAAGATATATTCTGTAATCTGGCATCACTGGTTACAAATGTAGCACATTGCACCAACCACTTGCAGATTACTTCAGCAGGCTTCAAATGTCGTGTTTCAAAACCCTAGGCTGGGGGCTTATGACACTTTACATCAAGTACTATAGTAGTCGAAGAGAATTAGAGAAATTGTAACGCATTTGTGTAACGCAGAGTTACAAGTGTCAAAATTTGGTTATCGGTCTTTAATTCGATGTTTGTTTTAACTTTTTTCTACGATCATGAGATTTTGGAACGATATTGGTTGCATTGCTGCGGTGACTTTTAGAGATTATATAAAGAACACTGTAATACTTGAGTTACCGTGTAGTTACTTTTCCGAATGGAGCGAACATGCTTCAGTAGTTTTATCACGTTTAATTCAAGTCTCCAAATGGGATTCCCTTTCAAGACCCACGTAGGAAATTAGGATCCATGTCATGAGAAGATGCTGGTCCGAAAGCTCTTTTCTACCCGAATGGGGATTGTCCTTTCTACCCAATTGGGGATTGTCCTTTATAATTTATAGCGGGCGAAAGCAGAAGGCTTTGCAAGTTCTACGTTGTACTTCAACATTCTCTATCTTTGTAATGAAAAGCCGAGACATTTTTAACTAAACCTATAGCTTGTCAGCACCATTCGTTCGTGTCAGTTTTTAAGGCAAGGGAAAAAACGGAACCTTATTAGTTTCGCTTTTATCCGTCCGAGCCCACTAGACCAATATTTTCTTTTTGGGACCAGCCTTAGCCATGTAGTAGCTGGTGATAATATAATGGGGGATTGAAAGAACTTGCAATTTTGTATGCTACTCCGGGGTTTGAACCTGGAGCTTCTCGCTCTGTAGTTCAGCATCAAATTGTAAAAGGTATAATTATCTTTAAAAGTTACACTGCTGTCGATCTGCAATGTATTTACACTGCATTTCAAGAGGTCCTTGCCAACTACTTCGGAGGCTAGCTTCCTCTGTGCTTCGTGACTTAGCTGAGATGCTCTAGTAAACAGATAGCAGTGCCTAGTCATTGAAATTGTTTTTAAACCTTTTCTCCTGGTACAGATTCCTTGTCAATCAGCTATTTACGCAATTTTCATTTATTGCAAATACCACATAAGGATTTGTATTGGATACAACAAACACATACGAGTATAGTCAGAGAGTTCTTTCGGAGAGTTTCTCGACGGACAAAATTATGATTATTAAACTGCAACTTCAATTTTGCTGAAGATCTGCTTCAGTTCTGGTACAGTTCTGTTGGAGTTCCCCCCACGGCCATGGTTTTTGAATAATTCAAACGTAATTAACATTTTGTCCAGTGTCCAGGCGGCTTTTCTCTCTTGAAAAGTTGTTTCTTACAGTTTCTCGGTTATCTATTTCTTCAGCTATTTAGCTTTCAATATATTTCATTAAAGTGAATCCGAATCGTCACTAACACCGTGGCTGGGCTGTGGTTAGAGCTGCGTACAGGAGTCGAGGATTGAAGTGCCTTCAATACGAACTTGTAAAATGTTTAAGCGAGCTTTTGAGTTTGAAAACATTGTATACGACCGCCATTACTTCCTCTTTGTTGATATCAAATTATACCGGAACAATAAACTTGCTGTTTCTACTATCATTGTTCTCTGTACTAAGGCGCTAAAATGCATGTCGACCGCAACTGCACATAACCGGAAACGACCTAAGATATTACTGCAGAGTCCTGTCGCCTGTTGAATTTCCGTTGCGGATTCTCTTGACGTTGGTGGAGTTCTCGGATCGCGTTCGATTCACCTCTATTCTTTAAATGGCAATTTGGGTGGCAATCTTTCTTTAAGTTGCCCTGTTTAAAACTTCCTTAACTCTTTGACTCCTTTTTGGCGGCTTATATTCGGCGTAGATATATTTGACTCAAAATGAAAAACTTACTTACCTAACGGACTCAATTCTGTCTAAAATGACTTTCGGCGTAGTCGTTAAATATTCAGTTAAAAACTTTATCATTCATATTCTGCCAGAGAGAAGTCAATCAAAGTCACAGTCAAGTCAAAGAACTTGGTGCTGATTTTTAACTTGAGTGCAATAGTGATTGTACTGATTCTGTCTTGGAATCGGCTAATTCGATTGTTTTCACAAGCAAAATTGATCTCCACCTGTCCGCCACAGATCTATACAAATAAATTTTGATTTAACAACAGTTTGAACTTCAGGGGGTTGTCACCAGAAAAAATGATAAAGTCGGGACACATTTAGAAAAGTTACTCCAGAAATTGGTTAACGCTTTCAAACTTCTTTAACATCCTGGAGCTATAGTGTCCAGAGCACACAAAGTCTCAGTCCGATGATTGGCTGCCTTTCGCCTCATATTTCAGTTGTTTCTTTTATATCTGCTACTACCGTTTTGCAATTGGATGTTTAACTCCAACTCACAGGACATCAGCAAAACAAAAAAAAAATCCAAACATAATTAAATGAATTTCGGGACTGAATTCAATTTCCTGGATGCATTTTTTTTACTTTTTTGTGCGAGTGCATTTTTTTTATCGAATTTTTTCGCATATATCTATACTCGTATGACTTTTCCTTTGATGGATAAAACAATCGAAAGAACATTTTTCGGCTAAAGTCGCGTGTATCTGCATACAACTGGCGATGGCGCGATTTGGTTGGATGCATTTCCATTATTCCTTTGTTTTTAATTCGAAATGTGCGTTTGTGTGTGCAGTACTCTATTATTTACCGGCACATCTCTCGCTCGGCTAGTTCGAGCAGTGTTGGAGGTATTTATTATTCGTGTACATTTCGTCGGCTATAGAGAAAGAGAGAGCTCGGCTATATATGGGCGCCAATTCGAACAAAAGGACTTTGTTGTGCGAAATGCACAATAATGGCATGTGAACGAATAAATAAATAAATGCTGGATACTATGTATCTATAGTAACGCGCATACTCGGTGTGAACCTATTTTTTGTGGTTGAAAGGGGAAAAAATGTATTTTCTATAAATTTCGCATGGCCTCCCGCACCCATACATGAGCACAAGAATCGGTCTACTTTTTTTTGGGCAACTTAATGGAAGGTTGCACTGCTTATGAGTTGGTATAGATTATGGGCTGTGCTGTGTGTTGAAAAATAAAAACAAATGCAGTAGTTATTTCAATTTTTTGTTTTTGGAACAACGAAAAAGGATTTTCGGAATTAAATTAATAGGACGAGTACCTGGGAGGATGCTTTTCAATGGGTATGTGCATTTTTAATTTCCCCCTACTGGGATTGAGCAGCAGAATGACAATGGTGCAGCCGGAAATTGCTTTCCTTTTTAACTATACCAGTCTATAGGATACATTTTGAGTGCCATTAAAAATACTTGTATTGAGATTATAATTTAAAACCATTCGGGGGTGTCGGGCAGTGGCGTAAACATTATTCCCCAGTGGAAGTATGCATGCTTTGTTCAGTTTTAAATTTAAATTCAAAGAGAAAAAAAAGAATCCTTAAGTGGATTTATTGCTAATAGGATCCACCCACCATTTGAGGTCGGAACGCAACTGTTGGGATAAACGCCACTGAAATTAAGTCTTATTTTGTCGCAGTGGTTAGTTCGTCGAGGTTAATAATTCCCGAATAAACCGAAAACTCCAACTTATGGTTTTTTTCCGGGGCGCCACCTCTCGCGAACGTCTGACAAACATCCGTGAGTATAACTGTCATGAAGAAGCTTCTCAATTAGCCGTTTGGACCCGGCACAAAATTGTAGATCCCTTCCATTCGTCCCAAAAATTAAAAATTCACACGAAACGAATGGTTGTGAGAAGCTAGACCTAGGGTCCCTATAGACCTGTTGCGCCAACTATTTATTTTATTTTTGATTAATGTGTGCTGGATTACTCGGCGAAGGTCTCATGTTCGATCTCCGGAAATACATATCTTTGCTGTTGTTTTTGTATAAAATTCGAAAGTTGACAAAAATGTCTGTTCGATTCCCGTATTTATTATATACATTAAATTTACGTCTCAAAATACTTCTAGAGGTTACATACATTTATTGCTACTAGCCTCACTTGCGGTCGAAAATCGACCCTAATACTGTAATACTAAAAACGACCCACAATTTTCGATATTTATTTCGATGTTTTTTATAAACGAAAAAAGTAGCATCTAGATATCGGAGAAATTAGCCCCCTTTAGAAATAAGTTATACTGACGATTTACGTTTTAATACGTCGCTATGAAAATTTAGAGCAAAAAATGTTCGTTTCCATAGTAATATCATCGAAACGAAAGTAATTGGTCAACACCTCGCCACTATCTGACTCTATTATGCCCCTGAATTAAAATTATACAATTGCTTACTTTTACGGGTATGGTTTTCCTTAATGGGTAAATGAGGCTCTCCAAAATAGGTTCTATTCTGAGATGATATATATCTTAATACGTTACTATGGTAATATGGCGGCGACAAATTGAAAATTGAATCACCAAAATGCTTTCAATTAAGCATTTTAAATTAATTTTCCTATGATTTTTGGTTTGTGCACATCTATGGCGCAGTATCTTTGCAATGACATAAGTTTCTTTGATGATTTAAAATATTTATTTTCACTTCATTTTTGCAACTATAAAAAAAAAGACAAGTACCAATTTTTATTAGACAGTAAACAACGAAAAATTGCCAGTCGACAAATGACGATCCTGGTCTAGACTCTAGACTCGCAATAGCAAAGTCAAAAGTCGACTATTGACTATCATTAAAAGAAGGGGTGGAGTTGATTTTCACTTTGTGATCTTAAGATGCGTCATGTCGTTCTCCTTCTACTACATAATACGTTTTTCTCTATGCACAATGGGCCGACAAACATCCTAAGTGCTTCTCTTAGCAAAGCTTTTGTAAGACCCAAAAAAAAAATTGTAATCACAATAGGGGCTTTTTTTTAGATTGTACAGCTTAGTTTACTTAGAAAAATCTCTCTTTTATTTGCAGGTAAGCACAGTTTCAACTTGATTGACTGACTGTTCCTTACATACGTTAAGTGGGTAAGGTCGAAATAATTGCTTTAACCAACGAAATGGTTTGTGAACCAACTTTATGCAATTTTATTTATTCAATAAATAAACCAAAAAGGAGTTTAACTAAATGTAAAAGAATAAGAGACCTGAGTCCACTGAGAATAACCGAATTAGCTCAAAATTGTGTAGACGCCTTTTCGCGCAAGTGTCAACAAAAGTTGACAGATTTACATATTGAAATTCAAATGTAGTGCTATTTTTATTCTGTCAATCACATATGTATTCCGCCTATCAATGACAAGGATCGCGGATGTAGGATGCCTAAGTTTAGCCTCCGTGACCTCTGATCTTGTGCGCTATTTTTATTACTTTATTTGTTTTGCATGACTGTGGTAGGCATAGATTGTGCTTACAGTCCGAGAAGGACCCTTCATCCAGCCCGGCATCGATCATCAACTAGACGCGTTTTATTTCAGTTATCCGAAACAATTTGGATAAGGTCCGTCTCTTAATGTTTGTGCCACGTAAGCTGGGTTGTTTTCTTTTTCTTAGGAGTGGACGTATAGGCTCGTCGTGCTGAAGAAATGCGCTTGCTTTCTAAGCTTTTTTTATAGACCGTAAAGTTCGTCGTTGAACCTACCCCTGCGCACTTCATCATTGATACAAGGTAGACCCCATATAACACGAATTTTTTCTTACAACATCTCGATATATAATTTAGAATTTAATTTAGGGTTTGGTATACCAAGCAGAAATTTATTTTTCTCTAGTTGTGGTGGAGAAACTCGGATTTGTGTGCGTCTCTTCATAGTCAGTGGAATGTACAGGGTCATTCATTTCGTGGTTTGAAGTTGGTAGCGCTGATCATGGAAATTGACACCGTTAGATTTTTTTTTGTGGGGCTACGCAAAAGACCGTGTTTATGCGAATAATCCCCGAAATCTAGAAGCATTCAAAACCAAAATTACTCAAGTTATGGCCGGATACCGCCCGAAATGTGCGAAAAGGTGGTTAAAAATTACCTCAAAAGAATCGCTTGCTGCGAGGCGCGAGGCTTCCCGAGGCGGCCATTTATATGATATTGTATTTCACACTTAATGGCAAATTTTCATCAAAAATGTATCGCTGTGTGTTTTATATAGCTTTATTTTCGAAACCGAAAAATGAATGACCCTTTATTACTATCTGCCGCAGCAGTTTCAACCTCCCGTCAAAAGCAAACACCACCGTACTCACTACAGCATGGCATCCGGGATAATAAGGATCTCATGTAATATCTCATTGGTTCTTTGTGCTTTAATGTCATCTCAGGTCAATGAATTCGCGATTGGAAAGAGTAATTCTTCGTTCGATCTCAACGCTGATGCCATTGCTGGCCTTCATTGCAGAGTCGCGCTAGAAAGACTCTGATTGTCTAAAATTTAGATCCGTCCATTGTAACGTTCTGATGCCCAAAGCGTCGAAGATAAATGTTTTTTTTTTTTGTGGACATATATAAATACTACATATTTTGTTTTGTTTGAGGCCTGTCTTTCTCGTATCTATCACATTTGCAACACTGACAGCCCGCCATTCGATTATGTCAATTTTATCGGAGTATGTGTGTAATTGCACAGATTGATGGAAGCTTGTTCTTATAGGGTTGGCTTATGGGTTTTGTACAAATCTTTCAAGTATGATGTTGCAGACATTTGAAGGAAGTGCGTAACTCTGTCATAAAGTAGACACCTTACCTGTAAATAACTTATCAAAGGTAACCTTAAAATCGATGAATAGGTGGTGAGCTTAGGTTCAAAATTCCTGGGTGTTTTAGAAGTTCTACCTAAGTGTGAATAATAAGTCAGTTGCTTACCTTTTCTAGCCAAAAACCGCACTGCCTTAACATGCTCTTTTCACCTTTGGGTTTAAACTTTCGAACCTGATTCCTAGAGTGATTCTATGAACACAAATGCGCGCTTCGCGTAGGTTCCCCTTTTCTGCGGAGAAGTTTTTGTTCCAAAGGCTCTTTTGACCATGATTATTGTGTCCTGCGTTGAAGGTCACTGGGTCTCAAAGGCACTGGCGATGGCCCCGGGGATGGCGATGGGCCTGCTATTGTGCCTGGTCTTTTGTTTTGATCTCACAACCCCATTCAACCTAACCTAACCTAAAATTGTGTCCAGCGTTGGCAACTATGTATCTTGCTCAGCCGCATGAGCTAGTCGGCATCCGTCATCGAACTATGGGTTTATGGTGAAACTTAACACAGCAGAGGCGGCATTCCAGATGACGCTGTCATCGGTCTTCTGGATTTTTTTGGGAAGGCTCTGGCAGTCCCTTACGATGGTAGCCTTTCCACGTCTAATTTTCTTATAGAATATTCTCGTTGTGGGATTGTACCTTGGCAGCTATAGCAGGTAGGCTGATGGGTAAATACTCGAAGAATGCTTTTTTACGATCGCATCGTGTCTTAATCAGGCGACAGCGACGATTCCTTGTATTTCATTTGCAGCCAGTTTAAAAATATGGGATCTGTACTGTAAACATAGCGTATACCCATGCAACAACTATTTAATTTTTAAGCAAAAGTGTATTTTTTTTAAATGTTGGAATTAGATGTCCCCTAAGTTTATTTGCTTTATACCCACATTTATTGAACATTTTTTATGTCTGAAACACTACTTAGAACCTGTATTTATAGGCAATAAATTAGCATAGCTTGAAACACATTTTGAATACTTGAATTTTAAAAATTTTGAAATATCGTCTAGCACGACAAATAGTTTTGTACTAAATGGCGTTTGTCCCCAACGCAGTAATTTGAATTTAAATTAAATATCAAAAGCTCCTGGATGAGCTTAACAACACTGGCAGAGCTAATAAACAAGATTTATTTGTTCTTTAATAGTACATTATACTAATCAATATTTAAGAATAATATTACGTTGTATATTTTTTATTCAAGCACCTGCTTTCCGTTAAAATTTGAATTTGAAATTCCCATTCTTTTTCAAATGGTCAAAAAATTCGCGCAATGAGCGTAGCCAAAACCTCAAACAGGGTAAAATAGTCAGTTACATCAAAGCTGTCGAATGCATATGGTCTGTATGCTTAGCTTATTGCAGGTCATTAGTGTCACGATATTTTTTAAATCAAATCATTAAATAATCTGTTTAGAAATACATATTTCAAAAAGAAGGAAAAAGTGAACGGTGAACTGTTAAATAAATAATTGTGTATACATTGTGCTACCAATAAGTTATTACTGTGGTCAGTGTGAAATGTCATTATCGTCACAAGTCATCAGCATCACATTTTGAAAGTGAAGGTGCAAAAACCTCATATAAAACTTATAAAAATGATTTAGTTAATGTAAATTGTAATGACATAATTGCAAGCTTCCAAGTCCCAACATAAAAATAAAAGGAAGTCGGGTTTTTTTATGTTTTTTTCAAAACCTATTAATGGACATAGCTTGGACATAAAAAGTTCCTTTTTGAATGCTTTTCGTTTTTGTAATATTTTGTTAAATAAATTCAGATGTCTTAAGAAATATACTTTAAGTTATTATTGCGAAATAAATTAATTTTGTCAAATATTGTCTACTACGTCAGTTTTTTGTCATTTTCGTCACACTTTGTCCCCCAAAAAAACAAAGGAAGGATTTGATTTTGCTTTTAACAGCAATATTATATAATTTTTCTTGAAATCAGGATCGGCTTGGTAATGAAATTCCTTTAGGTGAAAATAAATATAAGGCCCAACACATTCTTTAACTAGAATTTTTAAAAAAAATATAATGTTTTAAATTGGTTTTTGTGACGCAAAAGACATTCAAATCAGAAAAAAATTCAAAAATTATTCTAACCATTTCCAAATTTAAAGAGACTCAAGATGCATTTTATCTGATAAGGAGAAGATGTAACAAATTACAATAAAAATAGACGTTTATTCGATGTTTTTATCAATTATTTCGTTACGAAAATGATAGGATTTCAGAGTTTGGGCGACATTTTAAGTTGTATCGTCCAAAATATAAGGAAAACTACACTGTCGGTAATAGAATTTAATTGTTATTTCTTTGATAAAAAATAAAAAAATTGTTTTGTTCCAACATTGAAAAACAAACCATTTCAAACATTTCCACGCTAAAACAAAATCAATTTCCATCTAACGAATTCGATAATTTTCATATTCTTAAACTTAACACCGCTTGCCTTTTCCACTCGTGCACATGAGTTGGATTTTAAATCCAGCTTATTAGCTCCTCTCTTCCGCCGCTGTGCGTCTGTTTTAATTAAGCGTGTGCTCAGTTTTAATTTGCAAATATAACATAAGCACGCATCGGTGCGTCAGTCAATCCGTCTCATTACCATCGTATGTATCTTCTGTATATTTTCCACCATTTATCCAAACGGTTAATATCAAATTGAAATTAGTTTGTCTCCCCGCAAAATGATTTCAGATGGCTATGGTAGATGCGCGCATCCCTGAGGGATGATACACCCCGGACAAATATAGTCGTCGAATAATTAAAAATTAAGCAATGCAACATTTTCAATAATTTCCGCCTGGATAATTACCAAACGGTCAGATGGACAGATGCGGGCACAAACCGGATGCATGGTCAGATTGAGCCAGGTAGGCAATAATCATGCACATAAGCTCACACATACATAATGTATGTGCACTTATTTGCATTGCATCGCAAGCAGTATGTAAATATCTATGGGGGGGCACAAAAAAAATGGTGGCTATTATCATCCATCAGGGATGGGTTCAGGATGTGTTGGTCAGAACTCAAATACCCGCCCTATAATTGCCCAGCAAAAATCCTCCAATCGAAGTTCGTATGCACAAACAAAAAACCCATCAACCCATTGTCGACTTAAAATCAGGCATCTGCTTCAATCACCCCGAGTAGAACCCTGGCCATTGGTGGAGGACATCCAGCGAGGCCTTAAATTCGTATATCCATCCATTGGACGCGTAAAAATCACCAATGGATAGGTACACATAAAGCGACCTGTACCTACATACAATCGCTCGGCGAAGCGTTATTTTTTAATGCACCTTGCATTATAAAAATCTCCACTTGTCCAAGGTAAGGTGGAAAGCCTGGTCCACCATTAACCGATGATGATGACGGGTGGTACAGCAGGGTGACTACACGAAACTCGATCAATAATTCTGCTGAACTTTTCAGTTGCAAGCTTTTTTCTCTGTTCTACTCTGTCACTCTGTGGGTTCCCAACCCACAGCAATACCAATAAATAGGGAGTGCATAAAAAAATATATATATCGCATAGGTGCATTATTTTAAACAACCCCTACACTCTTTCAAATAAAAAAAAATGAAATGTTTACCAGATACATATGAATCGCATATGTAAGGTGCGCCCCAGCACATTATATGAGACACTCGTCCTTTTTTTATTTTTTTTATTGGGGAAATGGTGTTGCAGTAATGTGTTTTTTTTCCAACCTTTCTGACTGGTCCAGGGGGTGGAGAGTTTTTTGAACTCATACATAAATATTTGGTTCGTTCGTTATACAAGGGAATATGCCAGCTGCATGTACAAGCGGTATATCTTTTAATTTATCAACTGTGATCCATGGGCTGCATATATGCGGGGCTGCTCATATCATATGCACAATCGAATAATAAATAAACAAATGAACAAAATATATTGTTGCTAACGGTGGGTTGGAGCCACCAAATGTTGGGGATGATGGCGTGGAATTAATTCCGCGATTCGAGCTTTGATTTGTTGTGACTTCTGTTCTGCGTCTGGTAGAGATACCTCCCTGCTTTGTAATTGCCGCCGATTTGGTGAATTTTGATATTGAATCTCGGTCCGTTCTGCAGTAAGTAGTTGGAATGGTAATAGGTATTATTTTCTGCGAAGGACCAATTGGCAGAGTGAGAAATACGTATGCCTACTTGTGAATACCGGAAATTAACTGGGGATTTCGTAGAATGCGGTTGATTTTTTTTTGTTCGCTTCGGATCTAGTGGAAATGAAGTGGGAAGTATGTTTTTCTTTTTTTTTTGCCATCGAAAATTCTATCAACTTTTTGCAAATGAAGGATATTAGTTTAAATTTGCAGTCGCAGCACTAGTGGAATAGAATTATTGGATTTGTTAACTCGGCCATACACATTTGGGTTTGTGTATGTATTTCCTAATATTTTGGATGATATAACTTAAAAAGTCGCCAAAACCCTGAAATCCTGTCATTTTCGTAACGGATTTAATAATTGAAAAAAAAACATCGAATAAACGTCAATTTTTATTAAATCTCTATCAGATTATCTGAATTAATTTAACAAAAGATCACAAAAACGAAAAGCATACAAAAATGCGTTGTTTGTGTCCCAACTATGTCCATTTATAGATTTTGAAAAAAAAAAAAAAAAACATAGAAAATCCGAATTACTTTAAAAATTAAATATTGGGATTTGGAAGCTCTGCAATTATGTCATTTCAAATTAAATCAACTAAGTCATTTTTATCAATTTAATATGAGGTTTTCGTACCTTCACTTTAAAAATGTGACGCTGATGATTTGTGACGATAATGACAATTCACACTGATCACAGTAATAACTTATTGGTAACACAATATATACACACAATTTTTTATTTAATAGCTAATTGTTAACTTTGTCCTTCTTTCTGAAATACTTCAAAACTGATTTTTTAATGATATGATTTAAAAAACATCGTGGCACTTATGACTTGCAATAAGCACACTGACCATATTCATTCAACACCTTTCATTTAACTGACTGTTTTCCCCCGTTTGACTTTTTTGGCTACGCTCATTACGCGAATTTTTTTCTGAGAAATATAGAGCAGTTACCGTTTGAAAAAGAATGGGACTTTTAAATTAAAATTTTTTACGGAAAGCAGTTTCGTGAAGCGAGTGACGAAATATTGGGACAGGGTTTTCTTAAGTAAAAAAAAATGCAAGATAATATTAGATTAGTATTGTGTACTATTAAAGAACACATACATCTTGTTTATCAGCTGTGCCAGTGTTGTTAAGCTCATCCAGGAGCTTTTGATATTTAATCGGGAAATTCAAATTACTGCGTTGGGGACAAACGCCATTTAGTACAAAACTATTTGTCGTGCTGGACGATATTTCAAAATTTTTAAAATTAAAGTAGCTATCTGTAGGGCAATATAGAGATAGCTATATATCAAAATTGTCTGGATAGAGAAAGCAGCCTTTTCTATTAAGGTGCGCAATAATGTCACCTCTGATGTAAAAAAAAAAAGATTTAGAAAAGTTGGTGTGCTGTTGTGTGACTTCGTTAACTTACTTAACATACTTCAGAAAATTGTTTGAAACTCACAAGCCAACACCGGGCGCACAATTTTTCACAAGGCTGTACAGAAACTTGTTTACACGGGAAAGACGTTGGCAACATTGGCAGGTTTCTGCGAGCTGTCATTGGTGCGACTATACCACACCAGAACAACAATTTGATTTAAACTTCCAGGTCTCCATTCCCACTAGATCCTTCTGGGAGGAGGAGGCATTCCTGGATAATGAATCGATCCATTTCTTCACAGATGGTTTGAAAACAACGGACGGTGGCGGTGTTTTCTCCGACAGACTAAACTAAATCTTCCGTCTTTCTGATTACTGTAGCGTTTTTCAGGCCGAACAAAAGGCGATAAAAGAAGTCTCTCTTAAGCTTGACTAAAAAATTTGAAAACGACATCAGATTAACTCTAATGAAGAGTTACACTCGCCGTTCGCTATTTTTTGACCTTGGACGGCAATTGATGCATCTACTGGACGACCATCGCATTTATCCACGACAACATTGTAGTCAACTCCGTAAAAAAATAAATGTAAGAACCACTTATTCTATATTGTAAGATCTGCATCCTCAGATTGAATTCTTCTAATCACAGAGCTAACTATTACAAAATATACAGAACTGGGCCTCGAAACATTTAATTAACTTACCGGACAGTACTTATAGAGAGGAGGAGTTCGACTGATGGAATCTGAAAACAAATGGAATTGGATTCTGAACACAATTCGCAGACCTATGCCTATGCAAAAGATCTTAGTTGATGTTCCAAAGAACTGAAGGAGACTTTTCCTCGAAATGGTACCTATGAACCGGCTTAAAAGAGTACACTATAAAGCTTGCGAAGACTTCGTCTTTAGAAAACCCAATTTGTTACAGGTCAAGCAAACTTTGGAACTTATTTCCTGGAGATTTATTTCTCTGAGGCTACAGCTTTTTAATAGTTTAAGGGCAGATCTGACATTCTTCTATAATTACCGGATTGATATTGTAGCGCCGTAAGTTAGTTTGTCTTTCTCAACAGAACTATGTAAAAAAATACAAGTAGTAGAAACGATCCTGCATGAGATTCTTATTAGCCAAGTCTGCGTTAGCTTTTCAGACGACTGTCTTCGAAACGATAGACCTCCACAACTAACAACTTAGTGCAAAAATTACGACTTTAAGAGCTTCATTCAGTTCATTCTCCACAAATGTAAAGAAAACTGCCGAAAATGAAAAATGATGGTCATGAAAATTTCAAAAACAGTATCGCCCAGACGATATTGATCTTCCTCTTGATTTACGAAGCCAAAATAGGGACGCTAGTAAAAGCGGATGATATTCGTGGTCGCTTTGGAAAAGCATATTTAAAAGCGAATAATACAGTTGTATAAAATGACAAGAATTTTACAAGCGAATGGACACCAACGCAACGCTCCAAAACCTTGCATTCTAACCCAGAGATAAAATGCAGTAGGTTAAGACTTCGCCTTAGCAAAGTATTGGTGACCTCAACCGACTTGTGTGGTTCCCATTTTGCGGTTTTTGGTAAAAGAACCCTCTTACTTTAGAGGCTTCTGCAGAAGTCATTTGTATAGATGCTTAGCCTTTAAGACATCTTTCCCTTGATGTATGTCTTCAGTTTCTACCCCGACGAACAGCTGAACTTATTTTCCATTAAAAGCTGTTACGATCTATTACATTTTACAATCGGCTACAGATTATGGCGCAACCGCAACTGTTTTTCCATTGTTCCTTAGCCAAGTTTGGTGTGACTGTCATAGTTGTATTGAAAGCTGGTAGAATTTGCTTGCCCCCTTACACATCCTTATAGATGCATATCGACAGCTTACCCGGTTTCTCGTTTCTTACACAGCAACGTTTGTACACAGAAACGGAAAAAATCGGAACAGTGAGAGCGTAGATCTGAAAATGGAAAACGTGCAGTAATCTGCCGATCGGCATGACTAATTGATGCTTAGCCCTTCTTAGAAGGCTCCTGATACGCTTCCCTATTTTTAAGCCATTTCTGATGATGGGTATACGTTTAATGATAGTACTGCGGGAGAGCCAAACATTTATATCAGAATTTAAAGTTCTTGTTAATTTCGCACTGCGTAGTATTCACGAATAAGCGAGTGACCAAATGCGACAGGGTTCCAAAGTTTATTCTCTGTAAGTCTGAGAGCTTAACTGCCTGTTGTGCTCTTAGTGGATTGGTCGTAGGCTCAGTAATGTTTTGATGCCCAGTTGTGGCGTGGATCATCTGTTATCTGTTATTCAGTATCTCTGTTTGCTGTTCCGAGCAAACAACTGAAACGTAGGCTAGTAAGATCCTTTTTAATAATATATGTACACGACTAGGTCACACTTAGTTGCGCCTTTTATACTATAACCGTTATCGCTGTTAATTTGAGAGCTTAGTTAAAATTTTCGATTCCTGTTTGTAAACCTTATGTTAACTTAGTTAACTTAGTCTATAATTCAGTGATGAATTAGGTCTTACATAGGGAATTGAAAGACTCATGTTTTTTGGTTCACGTACTGAACATCATCTCGGATTAAAACCTTAAAATCGACTTTTATCGTGCATAAAAACCATCATACCTTTTTAGGAGCAAGTTAAACAGTTATCTACAAGGTCTAAGAAGTTTAGTGTATGCACATTCAATTAAGCGGTTTTTATTTCTAACGAGTGCAGGTAAAATTTATGAACTTTCTATTCTGTAAAACGTACTAGAACTACACAGTAGGAATTCCTATTTTGACATTATAAACTGAGAGAGAAAAGAATCAATGTTATCCGTCCGTCCATGTCCAGTTTCTATACTTCATCGGCACCCGAAAAACCATTTATACCGGATCTTCAAGTCAACATATTAAATCAACAAAAAAATATTTATCTCCCTCGATGGTAATGTCGAACCGGTTTAGTTCTTAAATTAACCACATCCGTGATAATGTAAATTTATAAATGTGAAGAACGTCATTCCCACCAATTTTGCTGAGAAACTCTCCAGCTGCCTACATAAGAACAAATAATCATTGTTCGTTGCAATTATCCCCTTTGACCCCTAGATGGGTATACCCACAATAATTCAACTATAAACCGAAACAATCAGTCTCATTTTGAAATATCTAGGAGCCAAAAAAATCACGCTACTTTATTTTCGGAATATAAAGAAAGAAATTTTAAAAATAACAACAACAATTGCAAACGGTCAACTAACTCGCCGGTTGTGTAGGGTATGGTGCACATTCAAGATAACAATACGATTTGTCGAAAAGAAAAGACGTTCCCGGGGAGCTGTGTGACTTTTCCACGATAATTATGTATATAAACAATCAAGTGTATTTGTATTTGTGAATGTACGCTCATTCTACAGAGTCGTTGTTTACCTACGCAAAAACTGATAACAACAAATACAGCTCTTTTGTTCCAATTTTAAATGGAATTAATTGTTTGTTATTTTGTTTTTGCAATTGCAATATTGTGCAAAAAGAAAAACCGATACTCATAATGAAATGTGCGGGAAAAAAGCTTCTCGCGCATCGTTCATTTACCCACATACGTCGATCACCCATCAAACGGCAAGCACTTTTGCCGTCATCTTCTTTATTGTTGTCGCTAGTTGAAAGTGAGATACAGCAGCATAGAAACATAAGAATAATGAAGAGTATATATGCTGACAGCGAGAACAAAGTGTATTTATAGCGATAGCTTCACAACGTCAGATTGGATACATTTTGCACAAAACGTAAATGAATTCGCAAGATATTGTTTGGTGTGCGATGAGCTTTATTTGTGTGGTGTGCTTGGTCGACGAATGACGTCATTAGCAGATGTTTTTACTCATCAAGCGCACTCGGCATGTTCCTTAAAATGTATCTGCTTCTGCAGATGTGCGGTTCATAAATACGAAACAAAAGAGAAGCAAACGACGACGGTAAAAACTATTAGATACTCTGTGTAAGATGGATGCCGCTCATACAAATTGTCTTATGACCAACCATATGTTATTTTTAGTTTTGTTTGGTGTTGTATATGTATTCAAAATACAAGCAATGCTTTTGATTCTCTCTTGCTCTTTGGAGCTTGGGAGGGAGTACCACTTACACAGCCAGTGTTGTCAGTGCCGCTGATTCGGGGGTAGTATCTAGATACGTAGTTGCGGACATCTCTTGGAATACAAAATGTTATTCGGTTAAAGGATTTTGTTAGAAAAGGAGTCCAGATTTTCATTATGCACCTCTCCAAAAAATCGTCCCTATAAAATTGAACTCGCATGAACAACAAACTGAATGCACTTTAAGAGATAATTTCCTGTGTGATCAGGATACCTTATTATTCGCGAAGAAATCATCACTAAGAATTGCTTCACTCTAACAGTCCTGATTATGGTTATAACTGTGCTGTGCGTATTATTTGTGCAGTCAGTGAGTAGATTCCTTTTTTTTGTACCAAACAAACGCTTTCTTCGTTAAATGTTGAACTTGAGAACTGATCTTAACGCAACTAATAGTATCAAAGCCGACTCAATTCATGTGAACTCAATTTATGTAAGTAGACATATTTAGTAAATACATTTACGAAACGAGATACCTACGTGGGCAATACTTTAGCAGTGCAGAAAAGCAATTCGGAGCCTAAACTAAAATTTGAGCAAGGGGATGCAGGAATATATTTATATTTATTTAATTTTATGACCACGGGAAGCCTAAGAAGTGTGAAGTGGGAGGTAGAACTGCTAAAAGTTTGAAACATATATTGGTTATTTGTATGGGTTAGAATAAAATTTTTCTCTTGATACAGGCCAAGTTGGGCACAACTTGCACCTACCGCAGGGATAATATTGGACAGGCATGGTATTTGTTAAGAATAACAAAATATTTGTTAAAAAAAACAAAGGAAACGAACATATCGTCTCTTCGTACTTAGCTTGGTCCAATTGCCGTCGGAATGTCAAACTTCTTACTTTAAAAAAGGTGTCCATTACTGCTCAGTCTCGGACTATTTATGGATTTTTACGGGCTATTCATATTGAAAAAAAGCTACTTTTGATGCATTTGCAAACAAAATACTTATCATTCTAAGACTGGAATACTGAATCAATCTATCGAAGTATTTTAATAACAAAAGCTGAAGTAACGAAATTTCAAATTCCAAACTTTTTCCCGCAACCAAAGACATCTGTCACAGTTTATTCAAAATTCAAAACATTTACAACACGTTTCAGAAACCAGCAAACACATTTTTTTTTTGTGTTTGCTGTTTGTTGGAAGGGAAATCATCGAAAGATATTGCAGAGCTAGAACGCGAGGGATGCTTCTGCAATAGTGAGGGACTTTAACCCATCTAAAAAACCTCGCTGGGGGACTGACTTTCTTCATCCTGAATGTTATTGCACCTAGTCGTTCGACTAATCGGCAATTTAATTGTGAATTTGTGAGTTTGAAAATAATTAAAAAATTCGTTCTAACTTAGCCTCAAAATAGAAAGGTCATTGCAAATTGTTTGTGCATATTCATTGGATTCGCGAGTAAAAACCTGCGACTAAATAAAATATACCATGTGAATGGACTGGCGACTATCAAAATTTGCGAATATTCGTTCGTTCCCAGGTAGTTGGTCGCTCTCATATGAATATGCCTGTAGTGTCCTCCTAAAAAGAGTTAAACATATAACTGACGAAATACATATGCATTTAAATGGTTTTTCAATAAGAGCGCTACAAATAATAATTTTAAATAAAACAAAAACGGTTTTGGATATCAATGAAATTCTTTATTCCTGTGAATGTACGTTCGATGCCATTATGTATGGAACTCGATTTCTTTTGCATGGCCACCACGAGCACGCTTGCAGAAGTCCAGACGCTGAACCCAATTATCGACGGTTTTCAAGCATAAATCGGCCGATACTGCTGCAATTTCACGTTCGATATTCGTACGAAGTTCATCAATCGTCGCTGGCTTGTTGGCATAGACCATAGACTTGACGTAGCCCCACAGGAAATAGTCTAACGGCGTCAAATCGCACGACCGAGGCGGCCAAGCGACTGGACCATTTCTTGAGATAACACGTTCTCCAAACTTGGTTTCGAATAAATTGATTGTGACATTCGCTATGTGGCTTGTGGCGCCGTCCTGTTGGAACCACATGTCCTCCAAGTCCATATCATCCAATTGGAGCCAAAAATATTCGGTTATCATTGAACGATTCCCATTCACAGTAACGTGCCGGTCTTGATCATCACGGAAGAAGTACGGCCCAATGACGCCGCCGGCCCATAAACCACACCAAACCGTAGTTTTTTCGGGATGCAATGATGACCCATGGAGTACGTGTGGATTGCTGCCTGACCAATACCGCATATTTTGTTTATTGACGAAGCCATTCAGCCAGAAATGAGCCTCATCGCTGAAGATGATTTTTCGATGAAAATCCGAATCATTTTCAAGTTGTTGCTCAGCCCAATTCACGAACATACGACGCTTCTGGCGGTCAAGCGGCTTCAGTTCTTGCAAGGATGTAGGCCAAGATCTTTTCGCAAAATTCGCCACAACGACGTCACAGAGATGCCCAACGCTTGAGAAAGACGTGTGAGAGACACATTTGGGCTTTCTTCAACTGAAGCCTCAGCGGCAGCAATATTCTCGACACTACGGGCCGGGCACTTCTTTGTCTGACTGGCACGGGAACATTTTGTACTGTGCCTGTGGATTCAAATTTGTCCACTAGACTCTCAATTGTTGATCTGGTAGGACGATTATGACGACCATAAATTGGACGTAGCGCTCTTAACGTTGAGGCCACTGACTCCGAATTTCGGTAGTAAATTTTAATAATTTCGACTCGTTGTTGGCTCGTATATCTTTCCATCATGAAATGGCAAACCTTACTGAAGAGAAATGTCAAAAGAGCGGCAAGAAATTGATTGAAAATTGAATGTTGAAAAACCCTTTATATTTTAATTTGTTTGGCCTATATAAATTCGGTTTAATAAGTCTTCTATACACACGATATTGCCCTGGCTTTATTTCTGCCTTATATCCCAAGAAGTGCCAATATAACAAGAACCAAAATATAGGGCTACCATTGTTAGTTCCCAATGTCCCTTTTACACATAGAAAATGGTGAGCCTAAAGTTAAGCTTCCGAATATTTTTTACTACTGCCATTATTAAATTAAATTCAGTATATTGAGTTATTTCACTATTTATAGACTTATCTCACGAAAGGGCCCTGAATTTAAATGCGTAATATTCTAATGGCTTCCTTCTAATATTTTAGATGCACATTTTCTGTTTTCTAATTTCAACAAAAATAGCTTTAGTTGAAGGTTTTTTTTTGTTCATAAAATGTTCTTTTAAGTATAACATGGCTTAAATGGCTAACTTTAATCTTTTAAAATGTAAATCTTTCCAGAAAACCTTTTGCGTCTAGCGAAAACAGGGTTCAAATAAATATAAAACACAATTCCTCTGTCATAAATTAAATACGTTGTATATGCAAATATATATATTTTTTGTAAAACGCAAGTATATACCCAGTTAATTTTTTAGAAAACTGCTGATATTTTTTTAAACAAAGTCTCAACAAATTATTATTAACTCTTCATAAAATCATGTACTCATCAAATATTTAAAATATTCTACGCAAATTCATAGCTTAACGATTTCTTAAAACATTCTTCTTGAATTAAATCAAAACATCAATTTAAAAATTATACAAAGAAAATAGTACGTATACGCCTCAGTGTGCTCAAGCATTTGAATTAAAAAAGAAAAGAAAACAATCGTGCAAGTGGATCATTTTAATTTTAATAGACGGTCTATACATTGCGCAATGCATTTTTAATGTTTGTATTTGTATTAAAAGGGAAAGGGACGCTATTAATATACCAACTGCGTTTTTAACTAATGTTAGACAAGATCTTCTGTAGAAGTTGCTCAAACAAAGGCCTCTTCGCTGAGCTGTTCGACAAACATATAAATCAGTCATCCTCAACAGCAATCGTACTTCCCGAGGCAATACCCTCTTTACTTACTTACTTACTTAGGTGGCGCTACAGTCCGGGGTGGACCTAGGCCTCAACCAAAACGCCTCTCTAGTTAGCGCGATCTTTGGCTAACTGCCTCCAGTTGCGCACTCCAAGTTGGTTGAGGTCCCCTTCCACTTGCGCGCGCCACCTAAGGCGAGGCCTTCCTCTACTGCGTTGTCCCTCCGGGTTGGAGTCGAATACTCTTCGGGCCGGAGCGCTGGTGTCCATTCGCTCTACATGTCCTAGCCATCTTAGTCGACTGATGCGCACTTTTCTGACCAGGTCGATGCCGCTGTACAGCTCGTAGAGTTCGCTGTTAAATCTCCTCCTCCAAAGCCCGTCAACGCAAACGGGACCGAAAATCAGTCGAAGAATTTTTCGTTCAAAATACCCTCTTTGATGGTACACACTATTTCTACCTTGATTGGCCGCCTAACATCACGCACCAATAAGTCGGTTAAAAATTGATCGGTTCTCGCACATATTGCTTGCTTATTAGGTCAATTACGTCGTTACATTTAGGCAATGCTCTCTATGAATTTGATAAATATGTAGAATCGTCAGTTTTGATCCAAATGTTCCGGATGTGAAATACTGATGTTAACTGAAAGCAAAGTAAAGTATGTTGTCAATATTTTAATGAACGTTGATGTGTCTTAGTCAGTTCTGTTTATCCGTCAATTTGCGATTTTCATTCGAAAGGAGCTACAATGGTTCGCTGTTAATCAAAAGCAGTTAATAACATACGTATGCATTAATTATGTGTTAAATCTTGTTCCGTCAGTCTGCAGTTGAAATAGTCTATTTCAACATTTCTCTTGATTTTCAACATATTTTACACCTAAGAACTAATTAAAACAAGTCTACCTAAGACTACTTACATTTCACGACAACGACAACTCTTATGCCAATTTACCCCTTTTTCTACTCCAGCAAAGCGCCATCAAATTTCATCTGCTTCTGTGAATCTAAGCTCCCTCTCTATTTATGTGGCGTGGCGATGGCGTTTGCGACTCTCCCACTCTCTCACAAAGCTTCGCAGCTCGCAGGGGTCAACTCATACTCACACACAATAAGAAAGATACTTAGATACTTTTTTATTTGCCATTTAGTGATGTCGTTCATGCTCCACCATAGGAAAGCTTCGCAACTTAGTTTAGTTGGTGTTTGTTGGGCTTTTTGCGTATACTTTCACTCGCCGTGAGTTTCTGACATTTTCATTATTTTTTTCCTTTGTTTTTTTTTCGTGTGTCGTCTTTTATTTTTCTCGTTTGCAAAACCATCCGACACAGTGAGGGAAAAAATTAAAAAAAAAAAACCAACCAACAAAACATGAAAATTGAAAGGAAAATAGAAACCGAACTTTGAGAGAGAATTGTTTTGTTTACGGATGTATAAGCATTAAAACGGTAGCAGGAAAAAGAAATAAAAAAAAAATTCATTTTGGAAGAAAAAAAATAAGTGAACAAATTTTAAATAAAAATGCCGGCACGGACACAATTTGACTTTTGCGCTTTGTGCATGTTTTGGAAGAAAAGCCACAACAACGTTTCGATTGTGTGAGTTTTGTTTTGCTGTATTTGTGTTGATTTTTTTATCCTATGCCAAAACCAATTCGTCATAACCATCCACCCACCATTTTGTTTTTTTTTTTGCGGTTGTAGTACATTTTTGCAAGTTTTATTTTTGTTCTTATAAAGAAAAGAAGTAAACAGAATATTTCTTTTTTTATTTTGATGTGAATCTGAGAGATAAGAACAAAAAATAAAAATGTTTGTTTAGAAAAGAAAAACGTGTTCAGGTGGGTGGGAGAGAGGCGCCGGGCTATAAGAAAAACACAGACCATGTGCTTCTAAGAATGATTCCGATTTCGTTTCTGATGTATTCGTATGTTGGTAGCTTTTATTTTAATTAAATTTTGCTGTCGAAGACCACAGAGAATAAAAAAAAAGAAAACCCGATTGAAAGACAGAGTGCATTTGATAGGAATTGCAAGTGTTATAAATGGTGGAGAGGTCAAGATCACGTGGAGATGTAGTAGTGAGATGTGTTGATGAGACGACTTTGGACTTTGCAACCCGTTCCACATGAGTGGCATATACATATTCGCGAATGTAGAGTATCTACGGCTACAGAGCGGGTGTTTTCTTTCGCTTTTGTGTGTAGCTTTAGGTAGTACATACGCTGCTGCGTATCTGAAATAATTTATTGGCGGCATGATTGTTCAATGTAGTTGGTTGGTAGAACCATCCGTTGAGCGCGTGCATCTGGAAACAAGAGTTAATTTGCATACACCAGGGTGGTTTCGGCGAGGAGTGGCAAATTTGTTCTTATAGAGCTATTGATTTTTGATTATTCAATAGCTTAGCTGTGGGGTTAGAGGTTGGGCACATCATTTTCTCGATTGTTGTACTATAATGAGAGTGCGTGACTGGGATTCTGGCTTACGTGTGCTAAATTGGTAAATGCAAATCGGTTCAATATGAAACTAGGCATGCATATCTACTTATGTTTTATCGGCCGAAGCTTTAGGTTTTATGTATAACTAGTTCAATTCCATTTTTGTCAATTATTTCGAAAAAAATTGCGGACGTTCCGATTTTCCCTTGTTACCATTAAAACTTGACGCTTTCGTAAATCTGGTTTAGACAAATCTAATTAATTTTTGTACATTTCATTGTCATTTCATTAACAACTATTTAGACATATACGGGCTTGAACGTTAGTACTCAGTCACGAATGTTTTCACTAGTCTCGTCGGGTACCCCTCTGCAGAAATCAACCGAAAAAAAATATGCATATGATCGATCTAGGCCGATCAGTGAGACACATCAAGACAGCCAGCTTACCACACTAGAAAGATACTTGAACGTCGAAACTGAAATTTCATTTCCAATCTGTCAACATTCAAGCTCTAGTACAATAATGGTAAAAAAAAGGTATGGGATATTCTATTCTCAAAATTACCGCCTGTCATTGAGAAGTTAGAAAAAAAATATCTCTATTAAAAGTAAACGAAATTAAAAATGAAAAGAAGACGGTAACCCGGTAACCCGGACTCTAAAAATGACTATTTCACCAAACAGCAACTGCCTATGATTTGTTTGACATTTCATTTAGCTTGTCACCAACTTTAAATATTTAATAGACTGAAGGATTTTATTTTCGAAACAAAAAGAAAACGATCAGAATCGAAACAATTAGAAAAAACAATTTAACTGTAACAGCTGTGAGTAAATTTTAATGGAAAAACTCGCTTCGTCAGGAATATAAATTTAATTGCTCTTTCACACCTTTTTGACAGGGTGCAGAGTGCTTTTGGCAATGCAACCTTTGCAAGCAACAGTTTACTTTCGCTAGACCACTGAGTTAGACCAAAAGTTAGTAAAGAGCAAAAAAATCCCATTAAAATAATATACCTACTTCTTTTAAATTGTCGTAAAAAAAATAAAATACTGTTGGCTTTGAAAAATTGTATGCGTGTTTTGTTTATAGATAGAACAAACTTTTATTCATTTCCTTTTACATTTACGTTATATTACCTCTAAACAGTTGGTGGTCCATGGCAAGACAGAAATTCTGTCAAATGGTCCCTCATCACTAAAAGGTTAAGAACCACTGCGCTAGACAGTATGAAGTAGTCGAAATATTGCAAGTGATCACGACACTGGTAGCAGAGCCACTCAGAGAGCGGTTGTATTAGATTAATGGTGAGGTCACGATAGGAGTGGAATCCGAGACAACAATCGTAACAATACTAACCGTGGTTGAGAAACCAACCGCACTGCAGATCTAGCTGATACATTCATGATAATCTAAAAAAAAAAAATATAGTTGGCTCACCAAGTCCTTAAAGACCCTTGGCATAGCTTCTATAATTTTGTGTCGAGCCCAAAGGGCTCATTGAGAAGCTCTTTCATGACGGTTATACTCTCTGATGTTTGTCAGATATTCGCTACAGATTGCGCAATGGAAAAAACCTTCAGAAGTAATTTGTGTTTTACCAGGTATCGAACCGAAGACCATGCGCTTGGTAGTCCAACGCACTAATCACTAAGCAACTGCGCTCCCTAAACGATGCTCAAACTAAAAGTATTGCCGTACTGTGTATCGTACACAAGATGGTTCTAAACATGATCGGTAAATGGTGTTACAGAAAAGAACTTCCGATCGATCGTCTATTGTTTAAGTTCAGTTTTTATTTATGAAAATAAATCAATTGAGAGGTTTATCCAAACTCTTCCTAAAAGGTGCAAGGTAGGTACTACCAACAATCTTACAAACAATTTTCGGCCACAAGCTTCAACAAGTGCTCAAAAAGTCTCCTACCTGCTTCCTTCGTCAGGTTGAGTCCAATATTTCCTACTAACCTGGTTGATAGCAGTGAGCCCCAACAAAACGCTTATTCGCAAATTACAGAAAAAACGTGACCTTCCTCAAAAAGTCACGAGTCTTTTCATCAATAGTGTACTCCACACACACAATCGTGGTATCCAAACGGCCCACACACAGCAATATGTAATCAGAAATCAGATTACGTTATCGTCTGGAAATGTGTTTCTCTCTTCAATTTCGATTACAGGCGTGCGCCTTCACCTCTCAATTTGACTTCTATCTTGTGCGCTTTTTATTTTTTCTTGTAGAATTACCGGAAGTACATCCCCCTTCTCCCCATTCGTCATCATGACAAGCTATTTGTTGACATTTCTTGTCCCAAGCTGTTGATAAAATAATTACTCTAGTCATCGACTGACTAATTTTTATTGTATGAAATTTTGTTCATCAATATGAAGATTAAAACAAACATTGAACCCATGTTGAGTGAATGAATTAAAATCTTTTCTATGCAATTATAGTGGTTAAAGGTATTTGATGTGTTTTGTTGTTATTCCTCCATTTCAGATAGACGATCAAACTTTTAGGCGGAAATTTTTGTTTTCGGTAAGTTTAATGACTTATGAGAGTATGGTAAACATGTGTACGTACAGTGTACACGTTGCCATAGTTTATACTGCTCTTCTCGTTGGTTTGAAAATAAATTATTTATAGTTGGTAATAAATTTAGAAATTGATAGCGCGCCAAAAATTGCAACAGATTGAGCAATTTAACGATTGGTATTCGGGGGGCTGTATGCGAGACGTAGTAAGATGCATTTGGAGTGCAGTTTTTTCTCTGCAAGTGAAGGTATTTTTAGTGATTTTCCGTTTATTTGTTTTGCGAGAATTGTGTAACTTATTTCTGCACTTTGCTCACGAATTAATTCACGAAAAATGTCTGCGAGGGGACAACACTTTTATAGGCGCATTTGAAAAGTCATTGAGCTGTGAGAAATGGAATGGTTGCTTTGCATGCACACTCTTGTGTTTAATTTATGTATTTTTATACTCCCCACAGGAAGGTATATTCACTTTGTCATTACATTTGTAACGCCAAGAGGGAGTCATCGGAGACCTCATAAAGTATGTGTATTCTGAATCAGGGTCACATTCTTAATCGATTTAGCCATGTCCGTCTGTCTGTCTGTTGAAAGCACGATAGCGCTTTTTATCTTTTTATCGTCGTCAGGTTGGTATTGAAAATGGACTATGCCGGTCAAGTAGTTCGTGTACCTCCCATACAAAATCAATATTAGACCCATGTGTCTCTCTGTCTGTTGAAAACACGAAAGCGTCCAAAGGAATAAACCTAGGTGAATGAAGTTCGGTGAAGGGACTTCTTTTTATCGTCGTCAGGTTGGTGTTAAAAATGGGATATGTTGGTCAAGTAGTTCTGGTAATTTTGGTTGGTAGACAAAACCAATATAAGACGATAGCATCTATTCAATTATTCGAATAAAATTTTGTGAGACTACTTATTTTTATTATCGTCAGCTTGGTATTAAATATGGGCTATGTCAGTCAAGTATTTCTGGTACTTCTCCAAAGATGATTAAACCACTTTGTTATTAAGTATGTCCCACCTATACTATTTTTACAATAAAAGCACATTCTATAAATTTCATTGCGTATGCAGTGGAGGGTATTAAAGCATCGGCCAGGCCGATGAAACACTTTTATTTGTTCTTGCAGTTGAACTTTACTTTAATTTATTGTTGTCCCTTTTCATAAAAAATTCAAATTAAAAAACAACCGATTTTAGTGAGATAAACATGGTGGTTTTATTTACAACTAAGTGAAAATCATAAAAAGTTGTCTTCGAGTTTGACTGTGGAGAAAAGTTAGAGTGCTTTCCATTTTCAGATCACCTCATTAATTTAACTGAACTTTAATTGCTTAATACATGAAACTTAAACCATCTATTAAACTCAAGACTAAAAACAAATATTGACGGTTAAATTTTGACTTAAGCCCAAATGATTATTAAATTTAAGAATTCTATTGTTAGGAAAGGAATGGGATAATCAGGGTTAAGGTAATTTCTGAAGCGCATGTTTCAAAGTTGATTTGGTGGAATTAAGGTTAAATATGTTGGCAAACATGTTTGCTTTACAAAGTATTCTTGTTAAATGTTCGTACTGAACATAGTCAGTACGGTGAGTAGAAAGGCGACGAGGATTAGTGTTCACTGAGATCAGATGCAGCAAATGAGGTCAATCTATGTTTCCAGATAGTAATTGATAAGCAACATTTACATCAGAGCTATCACGGTGGGTGGGTCATACCAATCTATCCCACTTAAGGCGTAAGGTGACCAAACCGGGCTAGCATAGTGACCTTACAAACGTCATAATGTTGACGATGTGAGGACGAAAGTTAAGTTGAGCGTCGCAGTTAATGCTCAAACAGTGGACAGGCTCGTTTTTCATAAATTTGGCTGGTTGTTTTCTTATTTTATTAGATAAGTAGATAGAGATCTGAGATCCAATGCTATATAAAAGAAACGGTTCATAAAATATAGGAATAGTGTCAAATAAAATCAAATTTTGAGCTATTCATTTAATATGGCGCAGTAAATATCAAATAACAAATTGAGTTTTTATAGGTTAAATCTTTTAGTAACAGGCAATTGTCGCAAGTTCTGTTTAAAGAGTTAAAAGCGCTTACTGTACTTTCTTATAAGCTCTTAGGTTAGGTTAGGTTAGTTTGAGCAGGGTTGAGAGATCTTCACAAAAGATGAGGACAAGCGTAGTAGGGGTTTCTGTTTTCTGTTCTGTTGGGGCATGCGTTTATTTTTTACTGGATTAGATTGTAGATTCGTGACGCTAGTTTAAGGCGTCTATGATTGTTAGTAGGTTTTGAGATATCTACATCGTTATGTTATGTAAAAATTCAGGGATTTGTTTTTGAATTTGCATTAGCAGTTATAAACTGAATATGCCGATGGACGTGTGTGTGAATTTCTGATTATGTTTTACGAAAATATAGAAAGACAGTTCGGGATTTGGGTAATCATAGGTATTTGAGAAATAATTAAAAAAACGGATGTACATATTTGAATTTTCTGAGAAAAAATAAGTTTGGGATAAGATAAAATTAGATTTCTTTTATTATTTTAAATGTGAATCTTGATTAAAATCATTTAAACAGTATTTGTAAAATTATGCAGACAAAACAGTTACAAATTTTTGGTGTTTGATAAATACTGTTGCTTAATTATTTAGCAGAAAACTAAGTATAATTTATTGTTCCGGATATAAGCCTAACTTGATTTGTCTTATCCCAATCGAAAATGGGGTTTTCGAGATATGAGCAGTTTCTAAAATTACCGTTTTCCGTGATTCGAAATGAAAATTAGGGACGTATTAATTTTGGAAACATAATTTCACTCTAAGTATCCATTTGGTCAAAATCGTTAGTTAGTTTTCAGGTAAACTAAAAAAAAAAAAAATCAAGATATATTCGATTTTTTGGCGAAAAACTGAGTACCTATGTTAACATGTCACCTACTTAAGCTGAAAATGTCAATTTTGGTTGAAATCTGGTATGGAAATTTTATATGCGAAGTACCGTTGAGGTTACTTGAACAGTAGGTCCACAAACCCGCAATCCGAAATTTTAACCACACATGGACATGCGTTTAGGCTGTAGGACTCAGGAGCATACAGACAGACAGATAGACGGAGAGACGGATATAATTCTGCGACCCACTTTCTTGAGTTCCTCTATCATCGTTATGTCAGAATTGATTAACATCTCGAGTTCGAAATTTTAACACAATATCTTCCTCTACGTATAGTCAAGAAAGTTAAAACACTTTTACTTGCGTCCTCTTAATCTAAATAATAATTTATCCATGAAGTAAACCGAGGAAAAACCGATTGCTTTTAGTTTGAAGAGTACGACTTTGTGAGAGTTTTGAGAGTTTTTGTCTAACACTTTGCTGGAATCAGTAGCCACAAAATTATAATGTGTTATTGACAAATTCTTTAAGGTTTGTGGTTGTAAATCTACATTTCAAAAAATAATTTGACAAAATCTCCATGTCGCACACAACCACCCAAGTTATGCAATTCTCTTTTTTTACGCTGCTTATTTCCAAAAAACAAAAAGCAGTGCCCGGAGTACGCAGCCCTCTGGCACCCCACAATTCACTATTGCGCAGTGTCTTGATTACAAACTCTTGAAACTCTTTAAAGCTTCCTGGGTCCGAATCATCCATCACCAAGCTATATGCTTACGGAACTAACTTTATTTAATGCGAAACAAAAGAAAGTTCTATCACGTATTGCTCGTTCACGGATCATGCGATTTGACTCAAGAATTTATGAAAACCTCCGCGGCTACTTGACATTCCCTTTTATAATACCAATATAATTGCCAAATACAAATCAGTGATTATTCTACGTACAGTTTTAGGTTTCCAACGTCCTTTCAAAAAAATTAAATAAAAAATAAAGTTTATTGCAGGATAATAAAGAAAACTAAACTCCACCTGAACCCGTTGAACTGCAAAACCAACGCCCACGCTCACAGCTCTCCCTGCACTATACTTACTCCATTACTGGTTTCGCCTTTTGCGGTACGTTTTCCTCTCGCCTTTGCCTAAACGCTGCAACAATAGACTCATTGAATGAAAAGAAATTGTATCTAGAGATACGAGTACTTGCGCTTCGCATAGCACAGATACAATCAATTCCACCGAAAATGTCGTTAAACATGTTTGGCCAGTGGTTGGTTGTATTCGGTTCGATTAAAGGTTAAGCACTCCACTTTAAGGTGAACAATTTCACCGCAAAAACAAAAACTATCTCAGCGATTTCTCCTGTAGCTCTCTGGCAGCTGGCGTGTGCGGGGGGGTACTATCTATCACAATTTGCCATTTTGCAGATAGAAATGGGGCAATGTGTGCGTGTGATTTATATGAACATCATCTATATTTACTAACACTTAAGGTGGCTCAATTTGATCGCTGTATGGCAACGCACACAGTCCAGTCGTCTAATGCACACTATCCCAGAGATGAGTGAACTTCATGCAAAATCTATATCTGTAACTAAATTGCATTTATATTTACAAAGGCAAAACCCACACAGAGAGGGTATATCTAACCTAAGTAACGCTAGTTATTCTCAGAAATTCACTTAGCAATCAGTTGCTATTTATGGAAGTTTTGTTTTCTTTTCATTTCGTCGTTTCTTTTTTGGGTGCGTGGAGTGCGGTTATAATGGTTCCCGGCCGGCAAAGACATTTCGATCATAGTTTTGGGAATTGTGTGCGAGCAATGGTTCTTTGTTAGTTGATTAAGCGATTTTTATGGTTTTGTTTTAAAGTGGCCTTTGATATGGGCCAGAGTTGGGTCAATGGGGTTAACTATGGTGAAAAATATGCAACGTACAGTGTACAGTGTATACAGGGGTGTTTTACTTTGTCTAGATCTTGTAGCTCCTCAAAGTGGCCTACACAAATCTTCAATTTTTAAGGCAGCATTGTAGGTGAGGGATAGAGGCAGCCTCTTTCACGTCTTTTCACCTTCTTCAGTAGTCGTTGAGCAGTATATCCAGCAGCTCTGCATCCCACACTGTCATGCGCAAGGGCTCCAAACAGTACGCGAATATCTTTGAGGTTGTAATTTAAATCTGAGTCTAGATCTCTAGATTTAGAGTTCTGCATGCATTCTTGGACATTGTTTTAACGTATAAGTTTCTCCTGTTTGTTTTCTATAAATTTCCCTCTTACATATTAAAAGGACATAGATGTAGAATATTAAATTTTTAAATAATAAAATTTCTTGTAAATTTGCCAGCTCGTCCAAATATTGCTCGTATTTTCTTACAGCCCTTGAACTGATTCCGTGGCTTTTATTGCCGCCTGACTGTCATAGTAAACGCTGATGTCTTTATTGAACCTATACGCTACAGCTCCCAATTGAATTTCGATCGGAAGTTAGGCTGCGATCAAAATGTTGTTATATGGGCTTAAGCTTCTGTCAAAATATGGCAGAAAATCCACTTCACATCCGTCCAACCCTTAAATCGCATCACTAAAGACTGAATTATAATCGACGTAGGCTAGTGCCATAATTCTTCGTTAAGATTTCGTTGGTGCTGTCAGTGCTTTAACAGCGTATAATAGACTCTGTGAACGTATAAGCGACTACCTATCAAACGAATTCTAATTTTTTTCCAAAATTATTTTTTTTTGTCAAAAATACCGATTGCTCTGTAACAAGTGAATAAAACAATTTATTCGGAAATACTTGTTAAAATTGTTGCATCTTGCAATGGAGGAATTTTTATAGCAAAAGTCATTCCTTTCCTACAGCCTTGTTGATTATTATAATCAAAAGAATAAATAGTTTCGCCAATCAGTTGCCTATTAAATGTTCGTGAGCGAAAGTACAGTCGAACAGTACAACTCCCCTATATTCGCATCCTTCAATTCTTCCATTTTAGATCGTCCATAACCCTATTTCAGATACAGTATACAGTCTGTAGTTAAATGCGCGTCGGCTTAAGCTGGATTAATCTCAATCGATCGTATTGTTTTTTATTTTTGGGATCTGACAGTCATTCTCCACTTCTATATAATTCAAGTCCAACTGACACACCCATGCACCACGCTTGACTTGGTCCAATTTTTGTCATTGGAACACTCGCGCTTGTGGAGCCAACCTTTTTTTGCACAACCCCGGGCACTCATTCCGTAACTTTTCAGGCGATTATCGTCGAAACGACAGACCTTTAAAGCTACCAAAAAAGTGGAAAAATTACGAGTTTGAGAGCTTGTTCCATTTCATTTTCGACAAATGTAATGAAAGCTGAAGATAGTCATAAAAATTCGGACAGAATATAACTTCTTACGGTCATCAAAGTTTCAGAAACGATATCCTCCAGATGATTTTTGTTATACGTAATCTGCATCCCGGTTAAAGCGCGGCAAACACATCGAATGGAGGTCAGCATAAACTTTAGAAAAATTCCGACGATTCCATTTCCATCATCAAGTGACCCTCCACGCTTCAGTAACACAGTAAAACGCTATCAGCGCTGATCCCTCTTATCGGCTGTCCTACCTTTGTTACAAAGTAAGAAAATTGTTCTATGCGCGCGGGAAATAACTGGGAAGGTTCTGTAAAAGTATCTTGAATGCTGCTCGTGCTGGTTACATCAGTTGTTGTCGATTTTGTCTGCGGCTAATACGTCTTTGTTTGGGCTTTGCGTCGTCATTTGTTATTTTCTTTAATCGCATTCGGGAATCTGTTCACAACACAAATACATACAACATACAAAGTATTTGTGAATGGAGACATGTGTTGATCTCCTCTGGAATATGGGGGAACTCATTATCGGTTTTGTCTGTCTGCGATCTTTTAATTCAGAGTTATTGCTCCGGGCGCGGTAGGGCAGGGATCGTCATCGACCGCAGCCGCCATTTGACCGAACCTCATCCAAGGTGTGCGCGGGTGGTTATGGGGATCCGTCAAGTCGCACAAGGCAAGGAGTACGCTTTAAGTCCCCCTCAAGGTTCATAAATATTTTTTTTTTTTTTTTTTCTTCTTCTTTGTTTCCTATAGTCGCTTTGTCTTCCGTTGGTATGGGAGTACTGGATTTGTATAGCTTGAGGGTGTTTCACAGTGTTTGTTGGCGACTGATTGAGTGGTGAGGCACGGAAACAGGAGTGGAGTTTAAAATCTTCCAGGAATTGACATTATGTGTCATTGAATGTATATTTCTCTTCTTTTGTGTTATTTTTAAACTCGACAGTGTGTTGTGTTTGGGGCAGAGATAGAGAGATGCTTGTACAAGCCTAGAGGGGACGAATTTCTTATTTCAGCATGTGGAACGTTTTTAAGTAGTTCGTTATTCATTTTTAGGGATTTGAAGAATGTGTCATTTTAAATGGCCATGGTGGAGTTTGATAAATGATGAAATGGAGTGAAATGAAATGCTTTCCACGCGTGATGGGTGCGGCAAGATGAAGAAGGTGGGACTCATTTCGCCTCGTGGGTTATTTTAAGTGCTGCTGGTTTAGTTTTAAAGAATAGAAAGTTTAGCTACGATTGTTATTTGTGTCGGTCGTTGCAAGTGAAAACATCGTTTAGCTGGCAACCATCAGCGTGTTTGATTTTCTGTTATTGAGCTAATTTTGGTCTAACCTCATAAATTTCTAACCTTGCATAAATTTGCTAATTATCTTCTTGAGAAACTGCGGCCTTCGATCTCTGGAACGTTGTTTTAAGTTTAAAATTAAGAGCTGTGGCATCCGAGATGTTTTATCTTTTGCACCGGACGTTCGGTTTTCCTTGCCTAGGCCGTCATTATTCGCTGGATGTGCCCTAGTTAATCGGCCCTGTCGAGGTATCCGTTCGGAACAGCATTTTCTCAGATTTGTACGAAATCGGAGAAATTCCATTCGAGATACTTACCGTTCCGATACAACTTTCGGAAAAAATTCTCCGATGACATACAGCGCACCTTGTCGCATTGCGTGGAACCGCGTTATACAATACTTACTTTTGACAGCTGCACGGCATTAGATACTTTTTTTACATTATATATTTCTGTGATACCAATACCAACTTTACTTTTAATTTTACCGTGGTATATTTATACTAGCTAGTGACTACACACTTTTCACAAAGTTGCACTAAGCCGCTAAAGCATACACTCGATCATTAGCAGCATTGATGGTCATTCACGACCGTTTATTGATCTCTCTAAATCTCTTTCCATTTCCCGCACTTGGACTTTGAAATTATTATCTCGTTTCGTCTTATCCCCACACATGCACCCCCATAATTCAAACACCCGCATACTATCCAATTCAGTATAGTAAAAAAAAAAAAAATACAACAACAAACAAAATATTATTGCCGACTTGACTGCATCGATGACGAATTGCAAACACCGCCGCGATAGGTGGTACACAAAGCCATCCACAGCCGTCGGCAGTCGTGTTTAACTTTTCTGTGCATAGTTGGCGCATTTGTAAAAGATAGCACACGCTATCTACGAATGCATATACGCTCCCCTCCCCGGTACACAACAATGCAACAAATCCCCAGAACCAATACAGCGGCTACAGTTTAGTCTACTAGCCTGCACTGGCGCAGACAGCTAAATGACAGTTTGCAAGGCAAGACACTACTACATGCTATATGGGTTCGCAACAGTCTCTCTCTATGCCTGCTGTAAATCGTTTTTTCGCAAATTAACAACTTTATTAAGAAAAAAAAAATATTTTTTTTTCCACTCTTTGCAGCATTTAATGGGCTATGTGTCTACGTCAGCTACGTACATATGCCTTCGAGATGTGGCTGGTGTAGACCGTGCGCCGTGCACAAAAGGGTTCAAGGCAGTTTAATCGCTATCGCGAAGCGATTTATATTTCCACTACGCTGCATTGCGTTGCACAATGCAGTTGGAAAAACAGAAACGAGTAGCAGAGAAACAATCGAGTTGATATGAGGAGTCGTGAAGATGCTTGATGTGTTTTGCTGGCTTATGGCGCTTTCAATTAGCAATTTATTTAATGCGTGCACTTTAAATTGTTAATTAAGCTTTCCTTAAGCATTAAGATTGTTTGAAACAAAAAATCAGTTTGAGATTGTGTGTGAAGTGAAATCACTTGCTGATGAGGCGAGGGGTATAAACTTGTTAGTTTTATAAATTAACGGAGCTCAGAAACTGACTCTATTTAAATGTTGGCACTTTTTGTGCTGATGGCCTGTTGTGCCGTGCCCTGAGAGGCATCATCTAGTAATGAATATGGAAGGAAAAGTCGGGGCTTAACGAATTTCATACGAGAATATGGTTAAATGGGCTTAAGCTAGTGTCAAATATGGAGGAAAATCACAATTGCGACACTGCGCCCACTTCTGTCGAACAGTAAAGAATTTCACGTTAGTTCTGTCGGCCTAAAAAGCAAGGTATCATACATTGGCTGAAGCTGAATCACTCCCGTGCATTAATTTTATCGTTCTCCCTTGAGTCTGGTACATTCTACTCGTTTAATGGGAGCTTAAAAAATTACTCCGCCATCTCTGTGCATCTGACGATTGCAAACGCTATTCTGAATCCCCTAAATGTTTAAAAGATCATTGACAGTTGCATTGTTGAATAAACGCGCTTATGTAGACATCTAGATATTAAACATAAACTTAGTATGAAATAGACTGACAGCTTTCTTACGTCACCCCGATTCACCCCACAATTTTTCCAATATTAGCCCCTCCCTACTGCTTTCAATTGTACTGTCTGTGAATACTTGTGAACTGTGAACCAGCAAAAAAACTAAATTCTAAATGACGGGGGTTGTAATAAACTACTGAAACTCAGCATTGTTCCCACATTGTGGTGTCTCTACCTTTTTGGGGGTATTTCAATTTTTGAAAAACTTTCCGTGCGTTAAAGGAACAAAATTTAAAAAAGCTGGAATATCAATAATCTGTCAGAAAAACAATCAAACTCCATTTCACCATGAATATCACTAAATGCACATAAAAAGAAGATTCGCCTCAAGCAACAATTTCTAGTGCCAAAAACATAATCATTATAATGTTAGCAAATTGCTGTTTTTAATACTGAAGATTAATTTAATGAGATTTTCATTGACTTATTATATATGGACTGCTAGTAGCCAACTTCACGCATGTTCCAAAAATACAGAGCGCTACTGTTTTACAGCGGAAAACAAAATTAACTTGAAACGACCAAGTTTACTTTCATTACAAATTTGCATGTAGTATACCTATGCGTTGAGAGGGTTAGAGCTAATTGGTTAGTGTGAAAAATAAAGAGAGAGTGCTAAAAACACTGACTGAGAGTTAGTGTATATTTGGTGAGTTTCTGTGAACTGATGGATACGTTCTGAGAGTTTTATCGTTGTTTTATTTCACTACGAAAACATAATATTCTACAAAATGTTTAATAGCGAATGTACTCAACATAAATAAATAAATGAATGAAATGAGTGTGAAAAATTCATTCGTTGAAATAAAATAAGATATTTTTGTTCCCATTAGTATTATGTCTATTTTCGTTTGTTTAAAGAAAAGAATTGATTACGAATACTAAGATTTGAAATATGACTTTTTAGTTATAATCGTTTTATGAAGATTCCGTTTATGACGGAAAACAACAAAAAATCAAATTAAATTTTCTAGAAAATCTGAAAGAATTGACATAATTCATGAAAATACATTTGAAAACAATTGCTTCAGCCAAAAAAAATATGAACACCTAATGCTTGTTTTTAATAAAAAAAATAATAGATACAATCAACGAAAATTAATTTATTTTCTTTAAAATGTACGGGAAAGAACGAAACCTAAAATGTATATCAACAGAATAGCAAATAAACATGTTTACTGATTTGTACCTCATGTCACATTTAAGTTTAGCCGACTAAACAATTTTTTTAATTTATACGAATTCACATAATATTCAAAATGTCTGATTACTAGACATTTTGTATTAGTAAAAAAAAAACACAACTGAAAAGTTTTTGGTAGACATTGGAGAAATTGGTTGCGAAACTCAAAGCAAATTCTATGGCGAACAAGCGAACAATTTTTTTATAACGATATCATAAAAATAATATCTATGTATCCAAAATTCAAATGTTCCTTTTCTCTATATCCTATAATTCGAACATTCATTGCTTTCAATTATTTCGTATGCTTGTTTTAAATAGTTTCTATGATATGCTTTTTTTGATTAATGAATTTGCAGAGTTTAGAACTGATTTTTATTGCTAGTGTCTAGCTACATAATTCGTTTCACTTGATACCAGGAAATAAGAAAACCGAACAACTATTTTTATAAATATGTAGCGAAAAATTTCAACTTGGGACTAAGAAAAACTATTATTTACAACACAGTCCCACACTCGATATTGAAATGAGAATCCACCTCAGGCTACATGACATTCGGTTTAAACCGGAAGTGTAGTCATTTGATTAACATGGCACAAATACATGAATTCAAACTAGGCTACATCACATCCAAGGTCAAATTTAGCTTGTAGGCAATCCCTCTTTTTTGGCTGAAGCTGTCAGTCTATTTAATACTTAGTTTATGATATTAAATCGATCTTTGACAGTTCGTAAAAATATCAGTTTTGTGTATTATTTTGAAAGAACTACAAAGTAGAACCGAATGTTATTTAATCCACAAGATCTACGTCCTAAACAGAATCCAGAACTATTAACTTTAATAATCGAAAATAGTTAGACGGCCCCTCCCAAGATCATTGGTCAGTCAAATGACAATAAGCAATCTATGCCGGTCCCATTTCCGTAGGTTCGAGAATTTGCATTTGCAAGCGCTTCCAACGAGCTGAGTTCTTGAACGAAGCATTCACTCATTTCATTGAACTTTCTCTGTCACTATCACAGTTTTGTGCAATAAATGACAAATGGCAGCAAGTGCATTCAGCCACTTGATCAATGCTGGACCAGCAGCGGATTTGCGTATGCGGATGCTTCAATAATGGCACGCACCAGACCTGAACACACAAGACGCAGAAATCGGAAACTTGACTCATTTCGGTTGCTTTTTTCCAAGGCTGTGCACAGCCTGAATTCAAATTAATTTGGGAGTGTTCTCAGCGCGCTTAGCAAAAAAGAAAAAGAAAAAAGAAAAGACAACGCCAACTGATTTTCGAAATAATGACGCCTTTGTGTTCGAGGACTCGGGATTCGATTACCATTTCAATTGCCTTTATGTTACCATTTACATTGCTTACACGATTGTGTGAATCAAATGAGTGATTCGTGTCACGTTTCAAAGACGGTACCATTGTTATCCAAATGAGGGCGATTGTGCGTCAATTAGCGAGGGTTGACTTGTTAATGACAAATGAGCTGGCGTGCACTATTGCCTCAAAATGCAATAGGTAGGTACCGGACATTTTTGGACGATAAGCTTCAAATAGATTGATCGAATAGAATCTGCGATATTTAATCGCCAAACGTCATATTAATTCGCCCGATACAAGACACGATACCTGTGCATAATAATTGTCGTACGCAATAATCAGTATTCAAAGCCTTGTCCCGCGTATATCTATATATCTCTAATGTCAAAGGAGTTCTTAGAATTCTTTCTGTCATTCCATATGTGTTCAGTATACACACATTGCACTTCATCCACTGACTAGAGATAATTACTCACTCTATGGTCACCGTCATAATGCCTTGTCAGTTAATACAATTCATCTCGCCGCCGCCGCTGCTACCATCAGTTGATGCCCCGCGTCAATACGCGCCTCATCCAAGTGTCAATTTTTCCCTTCTTTCGCGTCCAATTGCACAGTTTGTTTATTCATTTTCCCCATCATTTTGATTTCCATGTTTTCTTTTGCGCTACTCTTTGTGACGAGTGGTGTGTGTCTGTCTGTTGTTTGTCGTTGTCCGGCTGGTGGCATGTTGTCGTCATCATTGCCGTCGCACACGTATCCAACGTGTGTTCTTCGAGGCAGCAAAAAAGCTGTCATGTTAACGCCATAAAAACGTTTTGAGGTTTTCCTTTGCTGGGGTGTTGTTTTTGTTTCTCTTGTTTTTTTTAGATGCAATTGTAATCGGCAAAGTGTCTGGAGGTAGATTATTGTGAAGATGATAATTTGCAGCGCAGGTGAATTGCCCCCACTTGGAAGGCCGTGCCATTGGTTGACCATTTACACAGTCGCGAACACTTGACTGGTTTTTGCGATTTTGAGTCGTGTAATTCAAGTGAGGGGGGGGGGGGGGGGGAGAACTACATTTTATTGTTTTTTTTAAATGAGGTGATTGAGATTGAACAACGGGTGTGGTAGCGTTATGAGTAATTTTGTGCATATGGAAAATCCTAGCACGGATCACTTGGTATGCATAATGAGAGAATCACATTGTCAGTCGAAAAAGGATCAACAATCGATCAGATGCCCAACCCTGCTGTAACAAAGTGATTGGTGGTTCATTCCATCACGTTCTTGATGCGAGCGAGATGATTTAAATTCGCGAGAACATAATTGTCGAAGTTTCAGTGAATCGAAAAAATACCAAGTGGTAGACATGAAACGTGATTGTCTGTGCAGTAGCCGTAAACGGTGGGCAAAATATTAAATGGTGTCATATATTGTTTCTCTTTTAAGTAGAAGGATGCACTTATGTTCATTTAGGCAGCAAGAATGTCCGTCTTCCATTAACCCAAGATGGCTAGTGGCATGCAAATTGATATTAACACATTGACTGCCATGGCTATCATATGTGATAGCCTGTGGTAGTTCTGTGGGCACCATGGCTATCAAATATGAAAGCCAGATATGTTTTCACTTTAGGCTGTGGCATTCAAAAACGGTAGCCACTACGAACAAATCCGTATGAGAATAAATTGCTTGGCACCATACGATGAGATAAACATTTGTGGTTTGAGCAAATTTGGAATATTTAATGTTTTATACCCACAGTTTAGAGAAAACTAAAAGTAATTACAATTTTAGAAAAAGAACTCAATTTTATAAAGTAATTCATTTTTAAACTTTTTTATGTAATTTATAATTAAAGCTGATTTTATACATTTGAAAAGAAAAGAAGTAAGCAATAGTGAAAGAATTTGCACTAAAATTTCTTCATGTGCCATAGCTATCATATTTGATAGCCAGGACTAAATTCGTCCTAGACGTCAAGGATGCATTGCCAATAAATAATATTGCATCCATTTATTGTTTTATTTGTCCAAAATTGTAAATAACGAATATTTTGCGTTGGCACCCCAAGAAATTTACCCAAAATTGCCTTGGCAGTCAATGTGTTAAAGAAAATTATGCCATCCATCTGCCAAGACCTCTCGCGCTAATGGGGTGAAATGCCAACTTCTTTTATTATGTAGAGTTTGCCAATAATATGGCGTATGGCTAGCTGTCAATGGAACGTGAGCACGCATTGACGTATTTGAATGTGGACTGTCTGTGGCCAACTTTAAGTACCTATGTTCGAAACATCGAATGCGCTACTACTGGAAAAGACGTGCTTAATTTAAATTGTCATGTGCTTATGAAAGAATGTGTTTCTTCCTCTATGCTTCAGAAGCAAATCGTTCGTGCACACCAAAACATTTGAACGTTTTCGGCTTACAGAATGCTATTATTTATTTATGTGAGAGGGGTTGTTGTACTGCGACCTTTTGGTCTATTGTACCCCCTGCTAACGCCTCAGTGAGGAATATGCCCTCATACGAGTTCCCCTCACATTATAATTCCTTTCGGAATCATTTTAGAGGTTCTTGTACTCTCGTTTCTCCTTGGCGGAAGAAATCCGTCCTATAGCACTCTCTCTAGTCCAGTTTCCTTTAAGAATCTTAGGATGAGAGCTGGCTCCAGTGACCGTATTTCCTCATCAGATAGTTGGTGCTTGCCCAAGTATTTCAGTCTTTTGTGGGTCAATGCCCCACACGATCCCAGCACGTGTTCTGGGATTTCACTGGACTCATCGCAGAATCGGCAGAGACCTTCTTCAGATATACCCAGTTTCCTGAGGTGTTCCTTGAGTCTACAATGCCCCGTTAGGAAGCCCGTTAGGATACGGAGGTTATTTTTACTCATGCCGATGCAAGCTTGGAATCTTTTCCGGTTGTATTGTCCCAGAAGTTTTTTAGCCTGCCTCATGCCTTGAGTGTTGTGCCAAGTTCTTGCCCTGTTTTCTTTCTCTAGTTTCCTAAATTCTTCTTTGAGGGTGTGATCCCCTATTCCGCAGAATGGTTCAGGACCTATGAAAGCTTCAGATGCTCCCTTTCTTGCTAGGTAGTCGGCCATTTCATTACCCTCTATTCCCATGTGGCCAGGTACCCAGCAGAGGGTTATTTTGTTTCTCCTACCCAATTCATTTAATCTTTGTAGGCATTCCCATACAAGTTTGGATTGGATGATGTAGGAGTTGAGTGCCATAATTGCAGCCTGACTGTCTGACATTATAGCTATATCACAGTTGGTTATGTTTCTGTCGAGGTTGATTTGGACACATCTATCTATGGCATAGATTTCGGCCTGAAAGATGCTGGTACTTTTGCCCATTGGTTCAGAATATTTGGTTCTAGGCCCGCATACTCCCACTCCAGTTCCCTCATCAGTTCTTGACCCATCTGTGTACCACTTTGTTGTGTTATTGCTCAGCTTGTGAATTGATTCGTTGCTCCAGTTCGTCTTGTTACTGAGCTTTGTAACAAAGTTCTTTTGGAAATCATATCTTTTAATGGTATCGTCTCTAGGAAGGGCCAATAATGGGTGTTTTTTGACTAGAGCATCAAACTGTTTCAGTGTAATGCACTTTCCTCGTCCTATTCCTTCTTTGGCTATTCTTAGAATCGTTTTACTTGCACATTCCTCAACTACGAGGTGCAAGGGGGTCAGTTCCAATAGCACTTCCATAGCTGCAGTTGGGCAAGTTCTCATGGCCCCTGTAATACATAGGCATGCCAGTCTTTGCACTTTATTGAGTGTCTTCCTTGTAGTGGATAGACTGGTTCTTCTTACCCATGCAATCGCTCCATATGTGATCATTGGTCTCACAATGGCAATATACATCCATCTAAGGATGGTCGGGCTACATCCCCAGGATTTTCCCGCTAGGCTCCGGCAAATCATTAGAGCCCGCGTTGCCTTCCTGCTTATCTCATCTGTATGTTTTTTCCAGAGGAGTTAGTCCCAGATATTTAACTTCGTTGACTGATGCCAGTGTAGTACCCGACAACCTTATCGGTCTCAGCCGTTCGAGTTTTCTTTTTCTCGTGAATGGTATTATTGTTGTTTTTGCCGGATTTAGGCTAAGCCCAGCCGTCGCGCACCAATCCCGAGTTATTTCGAGTCCCCCTTGTATGATATCACATAAGGTTCCCTCAAATTTACCCCTGGCGATAATAACTATGTCATCAGCATATGCTTGACAGCTTATGCCGTGGCTTGACAATTTCTCAAGTAGTTCGTCCACTACAAGACTCCACATTAGGGGAGATAGAACTCCTCCTTGCGGACAGCCTCTTGCTGTGTTAACCTTGATAATTCCTTCTGATGTGTGGGTTTCTGCTGATCTAGTGCTCAGAAGTTCATACATCCACTTCGATACTGTGCTATTTACTCCTTTTCTACCTAGAGCTCGTATAATTGCATCGTGCGATGTGTTATCGAATGCTCCCTAGATGTCCAAGAAGGCACACAGTACTATCTCTTTTGATTCAAGAGCGCTTTCAATAATTTCGGTCAGCTGGTACAAAGCAGTCTCCGTAGATCTGCCCGCTCTGTAGGCGTGCTGGCGATAATGAAGAGGCGATATACTAAGTACATCTTCTCGTAGGTAGTTGTTCACGGCCTTTTCCATCGTTTTGAGAAGAAACGAAGTAAGGCTGATTGGTCTATAGGACTTCGGTAAACTTGGGTCCTTTTTTCCCACTTTCGGAATGAACACTACCTTTGCCCGTCTCCACTGGTTTGGTATATAGCCCAGTGCCAGGCTGCTTTTAAAAATGTTTGCCAGATGTGGAAGCAATTTACGTTGTCCTTTTTGTAGTAGGGCTGGCGTAATTCCATCCACCCCTGGTGATTTAAAAGGCTGAAAGGAACAGATTGCCCATTCTAATCGCCCCCTGGAGAAGATTTCGGTCGCTGTTTTCCAATCCTCTCTTTGGGGTCTTCGATTATTGGTCATGCTCCTGTTGTCCGTAGAAGGATGACTGCCAGGAAAATGAGTTTCTATTTAATAGAAGTCTTGCCCTCTGTTTCTCATTTTCTGTATAGCTGCCATCCGGTTTTCTGAGAGACATTGATGTTCCTTCTGTTTTTGCTAGTGCTTTGTGCACTCTGGCAGCAACAGGAGTATCCATGATTGTCTCACAGAATTGTCTAAAGCTTTCTCGTTTTGCTTTCCTTATTTCTTTGTTGTAAGAAGTCAGTGCCATACTGTAGCTCTGCCAGTCTCCAGTACGTTTCGCTGTATTAAACAGTTTACGCGTTTTCGACCGAAGTCTTGACAGATTGTTGCTCCACCATGGAACCTTATTCTTCTCTGCACTTCTGCTTATTGGGCAGCTAGTTTCGAACGCATCTGTAATGGCTGATGTTATGCCCTCCACTGTGTGTTCCAGTTCTAAATGATAAGCTGGGGCTCTCCTGGTATTTACCCGCTCGAGATTGTTTTCAAGAGCTGATTCAAAGAGGTCCCAATTTGTATTTCTTGGGTTTCTGATTGGGTTACTTGTGATACAAGTGTTGTCTAGATCGAAGGTAATGATTCTATGATCAGACATAGATGGCTCACTAGATACTCTCCAGTCCCTAACAAATCTACTCATGCTATGGCTGCCTAGTGTAAGGTCTAGTACCTCTTGCCTAGCTCGAGTTACAAAGGTGGGGGTATTACCTACATTATATATATCAAGAGAAGAGCTTAAGAAGAATTCTAATAATGACTCACCTCTGATGTTAGTGTCTGTACTCCCCCAGATGGTATTGTGAGCATTGGCATCACATCCTATTAGCAACGGCAGTTGGAGCTTGTTTGCATGCTCCACAAGGCCTTGCAGTGCCGCCGATACGGCTGGTTCGTCCCCGGCGCAGTAGGCTGAAGCGATGATGATGGTGCGGTATGCTCCTTCCAATTTCAGAGCTACCTGTATTGGCACCAGGTCTCGCGTAGCGTATTCTGAAAGTAGAATAAAACTTAGTTTTTTGTTAATAAGAATGCATGCCCTAGGGTTGAGAACACGAGTGTCCCAAATTACCTTTGCATTCTGACATGCGAGTCCTTTAACTGCTCCTCTCAGGATCCACGGCTCCTGAATGAGTACAATGCCCAGTCTATTAGTTGTGAACATCCGTGCTATTACAGCTGATGCCGCTATAGCATGGTGGATGTTCACCTGGGCCATTTTTAGTGTGGGATTCATTGTTTGTGTGGGGCTGTTGCCCCATCCTCCTCCCGAAGTAGGATGTCCTCATCCATCTCTATAACCGTCTTGTCATGTTCCTCATCAGAAAGCGAGCTCTCCGAGAGGGACATGTACTCCTCTAGTGTCTCTCCTTCAGCTACCTGTTCAACAAGAGGTGATGGTGAGGCAGCCTGCTGTGGATCAATATGCTCCACTACGGCCTCTGTCCCCTGTAAAGCTGGATTCGAGAGGGTCATTTGCCCCACACTCTCCTCCGACTTTTTGAGTCCAGACACCGCAACCCTGCCGAACCTGTAGCTGAGGGAATTGTTTTGAGCCCTTATGGTATCATAGGACTGCTGGTCGATACCGAGGCCCAGTACTTGCCCGGTTCCCTCTTTCCTCCCGTTCAATACTTTCCACGCTTTGATGTTCAGGCCATCGTTCTGTGCTTCGAGGAGTGCCAATGTGGTTTGGTGCTCCTGATCAGCACTTCGTGGGAAATAAATTTTTATTGAATGGGCACGTGGTATTTCCTTCCCGCTCATCGCAGTAAGGCCCACTCCCTTCCAATTGCATAGTTTGGGTGCCACTGTCTTCAGCCATTCCACAGTCTGTGGAGTCTCGCATTCAACCAATAGCATACCTATCCTGAAATGTATGCCATTGAACTTGAGCTTATGCTCCCATCCACGGGCCATTTCATCCACTAGAGCATTCTCTAGATCCTTGAGCTCGTCGGTACTCAGCATCTCCCTAGGATATTCGCAAGGGAGAACCGCCACCTGCTCGGCCGTCGCCGTCATGGCACGACTTCCGCCAGCTGCAGCTGCTTTTGCAGCCGCTGCATAGCTTTTGCCGTGTGAGACAGCAGCATGCCTAGCAGGCTTTGTCCGCGACCTGTCAGGTTTTTCACTCACCTTTGGCTTCTTCTGCATATTACCTACAGAAGGTGAGATAGTGCTACTGCACCTCTTTGCCGCTGGTGTCGGACCAGGAACAGGCTTAGCCTTATGTTCTTCGGCCTTCTTCCTTGCCTCCTCAGGTACAAAGCCCTTTTCGAGGTAGCGAAGGTACCATCTAACGCCTGCACCGCTCAGCCCCTTCCGAAGAGGGTCGTCCTTACCACCAGGCTGGCCCGGTGGTGGCATAGGTGGGCATATCCGTCCTTTCCTTTTAGCCGTAGCTACTGCAGGTTGTTTAGGTTCAGGTATACGAGCTTGGCTCGTTGCCATCCCCTTACTTCCCACTGCAGCCTTGGCCAAAGGTTGAGATGCTAGAGCTTGGCACCCGCTTCCCAGTCTGGCAGCTTCAAGGCGTTCAGCCAACATAGGTGTCGGCACCGGAGTTTTTGATTTGGCGGTGTTTTGGCTGGTGCTGGGTTGCACTTGCCGAACACTGCTTCCTCGACTTGTTCCAGGCTGACAGCTGAAGTCATCGCAGAGCCTCTGCTCCACTTCAGTAACTAATCCAGATGTGGTGTTGCCCCGCAATCTGTTTAGTTGGGTTTTTTGTTTTTGTTTGCTTTTGTTTTTGTTAGTATTTGGTTGCATATCCCACGAGTAGCGCGGGAAAGGGTCGTCCGCCACGCCAGAGCCCCGTATAACGTGGTAAGGCCAAAGTTACTCAATTCAATTCAATTCAAAGTTTATTTATATCATAAGTTCTACATTAATTTACATTAATCCGCGAAGCCTTATGGCTTAACTGCAGAAAATTATTTATCAGTGATTTACATTATATTTCTTGCGAGTTTAGTTTTCAATTACAATAAGATTATTATTATTATTACTTTACATAACATGACTTTACATAGAAAGGTAAAATTCTTTAATAAGATTCTTGCGGGCATTTGGGTTTGGGATAGTTCTGAGCATCTGTGGAAGTTCGTTAAGAATAGTTGGTACGCTGTGAAGTAGTTGTCTTCGACCATACGTATTTTTGCTCATGGGGACCTGTAGCATTCCATGGGCTCGCCTTCTTGTATTCACCTGGTGTTCAATTTGCCTTCGAAAACGCGCATCATCGTAGTATTCAAGTGCAACAGTCATTTTATAGATTTGCTGGACTTTTAGTACTTTAAAGTTGTTTCCTCCGTCTGCATTGGTAGAATTTCGGTTGTTCATCCTTTTTATTATTGAGTTCTGTAGTTTTTGCAGTTTATCTATATGGGTCTTTGACGAATTACCCCACGCAAGTATCCCATAACGTAGCTTTGACTCAACGAGGGCGTAGTATACTTGTTTTTGGACTTGTGGCGTTGAATGGTATCCAAGGTAGAATATCGAATAGAGGGCTTTCTTGAGATCAGAGCGAAGTTTGTCGATATGTTTGTCCCAAAGAGGTGGCCCGGTATCAGAGAGGCTCCGTAATAATACAGTCGGTTACCCCTGACTGCAAACCGTATCCGATAAGCACGGGTCGCATGACTCTCTCGGATTAGGGGTGGCAGACTTAGTTCACCAACCCTCATCACCTTTCGACCAAACCAACTCCACCAGTAACCGGCATACACTGAAGTACTTCGATGGCTGGTAGTGTTGATCTTGCCAACAGGCTCAGGACGGCGGGGAAGAGGAGACTATTTTCAACTTTTAATGTTCTTGTCCAAGTGCCTAATACTTGAATTGAACAGAGAGGATTATACAGCCGAAATGTATTTCTGTTGCTTTAAGGTTCATTGCCTTCCAATCGGTTTATTTTTCAATATCAACTATGTAGGTAAGTCTGAGAAGATCTTAAGGCAAAAACATAATAAGATTTCTTTGGAGTGATCCAGCTCAAGCCAGTATGCGATTACATTAAAATTGCACATCTCTAACATTATATAAGTAAAGGCCTATTAAAAGGATTTGATTTGAGAATTTTTGACCTTGCTTATGGTTAATTAATGCTAATACGGTTCACTATTTGGCTGCACAAAATTACAAAAATTACTGCAACATTTGAAGACACTCAGGCATTCCACGAGCTATCTACCAATTCGCAGTGTTATAACAGGCTTACTCGTTAACGTAGACCATAATAATGACAGCTTTAGAAAAGGGAGCAAAAAGCCCGCCACTTTCGAGGCAAGGACGAAAAAAAGTAAAAAAGAGGCTACGCGCATCCTTAAGAGTAAATTAGAATGAAGTCGCCTATGCTATTTCGGGTCGAGTTGTCAAAATTATACAGAAAGCTATGTTCTTTGAAAATTTGTTTAAGTTGCGCATTTCGACAACTATTAGCGAAATTATACCACATGTATGTACTCCTGTTTGGCGAATGTATTTCAATTCGAAAGCGCTACGGACTTCATTCCAGCCCAGCAGTAAAAGTGCAAATTCTATATGCGTCAGTATCCCAAGAGGTAGCCGCGTTAATTCAGGACTGAACAACCATGAACGACATTGTATATGTACGAAATATATATGTACAATATCGGAACAGTGGCGGCATGGCGACGATCATCACTATCGCTTTGCATACATCGTTTCGTAATTTTCAATTTACGCTCTCACAGTGATGTTTGTTTTCTGTGGCTGCGCCTAAAAGCCTGAGTGTCCCGCGTTTTGTGGCGGTCGCCTTAACCGGAACGACGATGCTGTCTGCATTTTTTATTTCATATATTTGAATATGATCATCGCTATCGTTACAGCGTCAGTCGCACACCGATTGTGATCTCGTCCCATTTGTCAGGCTGCAACGCTGTCAAAATGTAGATTTACCTCGCGATGTGATATGTGACATCAAAATAATATAAAAAAAAAAACAACGAGAAACGAGTTATTTTTTCAGCTTAATGACTTCAACCGCAGCAAGTTCCCCTCGCAGGTTTTTTTTCAAAAACCTATATTTCTGCTGTCATCAATTTGATGACTCCACAAACAATATTGTTTTTTGATTTGAAATATTTTCAAATTTCTTCCAGCTCGAAATTGCAACTAAACAAAAAAGTTTCGCTTTGCTGTGTAAAGCCTACAATTAATAATTGTCGTTGTCATAAATAACCAGCACAAATGACATGAACACATTCAGACTTCAGAGCCAAAGCCAACGCCAGCCAAGTCATACTGGCTGACATGTGGCGCAGAGCCCGCATACATGTTACGTATGCGGCGTACCCCATCAATGGCAATGACGGGGCGGCGCGTATACCGTCCGACCGATGAAATGTAAATTTGCATAATTTTCTCCCGGTTTTATCGGTGTGTAGTGCCTAAGAGTATCTATGCGCACAATTACTTGCCATCAGGTAATAACTTATCTACGCTCTTTAGTTGCTTTTGTGTTGAATAATTCAAAACCGATATGTGTGTAGTGTACGAGCGCGTTAGATATGCATTCATTTATTTTGTCGCAGGGGAGCGGGAACATGGAACCACCATCAACAACACGTTGCGAATATGTCTTCAAATACGCACGCATTCCGCTTGAAAACCTGATGACTCACGGGGAATTTCTGACCGCAAAACAATGAAAATACGGCTAAATTTGCATATTAGCCATGTTTATGTGTATAGCAGAAGTCAGCGTAAATAATGAAGAGCTATCCGCAGGGGTTTGCAAACGCGAATGCGAATTGACTGCTTTTGGAGCGATTTCAAGGCGATTAACTCGCGAGTGAGTCAGCGCCATTTGATTGACAATTTGTGTCAAAGATAGTTTGCGGTTCTATTCATGGGAATAATAAATAAAAGCACCTTATAACAATCACTTTAATTATAACGTTTAGCTTCCTCTCGGCAAAGCTATACTACAATGAAAAAAAAGGAGCCAGGATTAACATTTTGACGTCGTTTGCTTTCGATTGAACAAAAAGGGATGTATTTTGGTATTTTTAGTGACATTGATTTCTAGAACATCTTTAACTGACATTGCGAAACGTAAAATTTTTGCACGAACGTCTCTGTGACTGGCCAAAAACTGTCATCACTTTAGAGACATTGTATTATAAAAATCATACTCAGATTATTTTCTCACATTTTGTGGGAGTGTATAAAACTGTACTAAACTGCAATGTAATTATAATTGCGTTAGGTAGTATACTAAATTAGCAATTAATGCCTATGCCATATTCGGTTCAAGTTATTCGTAAAAAGATTTTTTTCGCTTGTAAGTTTATCTGGGCAAGGGGACCTACGTCTTAAAATCGTTGACGTCGCGGCAAATGCCGGTAAAAGAGTCGATTAAACGTAACACAAAACACACAAGCGAATTTTTTTAAAGACAGTGAAGTGTTGTGCTTTCTTTTTGGAAACGAAGTTTGACCAAATCTGACTAAAAGTTCACTCCTTACATTTCATAACATAACTTAATTCAAATATTCTTCTTCTGTCTACTTTCAGTTTGAATCAATATCAGTCAACTAGTGAACACGTCTGAATGGATCGAAATATATCAAAAATAAAAAGCAAAACAACTACAAAGGCAAACACAAAAGTGCAAAAGTACATCACACAGCTACAACTACAGATTAGTAAAAATCCAAACAGAACCAGCAGCGGAATGATAACGTAAAAGCAAGAACACTTTGAAATTGTTCTACACCGTTATAAATAACACAAAACATTTAATTTCTAATGACACACCACAGAGTGATAATCCTTTCTTATAAGCGAAGTAAAAACAAATATTGCTAGTACTTACAGCAGGCAATAGTATCTGACCATCAACTGAACAGCAATACACTGAGTGATAAAGTGAAGAAACCCCTACCCCAACAAGGCAGAGGAATTAAAAAAAAAATAAGGACGACGACGACGAGGAGTAAGAAATAAATTCAAAATTACCGGAAACACAACGCAATGGCTATAAATTTTCCCGCTTCATTTGCGGCATGCATAGCGGCTGGTCTCAAAGTGCCCCGACAAATAATGTACTGCATATCTCAGGACACGGGCCAACCGTACGTTCTGTACAAAGATTCTCAAGAAGCGGCCGAACGCAATGCGGCCGCGCTGGGTGGAGCGGCAGCACAATGGGGAACTGAGATGTATCCGGCAATACAGCAGAATACACAAACGCATTTAACAGCTCAAAATGCTCAAAATTCGTCGCCGCAGATCGCGGCTGCAGCAGCGACAGCTGCGGCAGTTGCCGCTCAACAGCAACAGCAGCAACAACAGCAACAACAACAGCAGCAGCAGCAACAACAGCAACCGCACAGTCCGTCGGGCGATGTCGATCAATCGCGCGACAATGGTGCTAATGTCCGTCAACAACAACAGCAGGGTTCACCGTCGACGAGCCCCTATCCGCAACGATCGAATGGTGGCGGTGGTGAGGACGACGTGGCCATGAGTCAGGTGAGGATTGAGGTAATTATTAAACCGTTTACAATATTCACGATCATAATAGGCTAGCATCAGGGCTGTTGAAAAGTTTTGGAACCACCTTTCAACTACCCTTGTGTATCCGACAATCGTCAACAGCATGGTTAGTTACTTGGTTGCTCTTTTCCTTTCTTACTCTACTCACAGGTGGCTGGAATGCAACAACAACAGCAGCAAAACGCGGCGCAACAACAGAACCCAAACCAAAGTACCAACGATCCGCAACCGATATCTGTTGATCCGGCGTCCAACAACCAAGCACAGCAAGCCAATGACCAAACCTTTAATCCGCCGCAGGGTGCCGAGCTCGGCTACTATGCGCCTCGGCATCCGGGCGGTCCACAGGGTACAATGTTGGCACCACCGGGATTCCCGGCTCTACACTATCTCAATAAGCCAGTCCTGCCCGGAATAGCCGGTTCGATGGATCAAAACGGTGGCCTTGAAGCGTACGCAATGCCTGATCTCCTACCTGGCGGTGGTGCAGGCGGTGCCGGCACCGGAACCGGTGCTCACGGTGGAATGCATCAAAATGCCACAGCTACTCCAACGCCGACCACACACAAAATGAAGCCTCATAGCGATCTGCGTCTCTTCAAGTGTACAACCTGCGGCAAGGACTTCAAACAAAAATCAACGCTGTTGCAACATGAACGCATCCATACTGATGCACGACCGTATCCATGTACAGAATGCGGCAAACGATTCCGTCAACAGTCACACCTCACTCAGCACCTGCGCATCCATGCTAACGAGAAACCATTCTCATGTGCTTATTGTCCACGCAGCTTCCGGCAACGAGCGATCCTCAATCAGCACATTCGCATCCATTCGGGTGAGAAGCCCTACGCATGCCCAGAGTGCGGCAAGCACTTTCGCCAGAAGGCCATCCTCAATCAACATGTGCGCACCCACCAAGGCGAGCGACAGTTATTGAATCAAAAAAAAAAAACAAAACAAAAAAAAATCCAAATTCAAGCAAATTTTTCGAGAAAAAAAATTAAAAATCTTCCAAAGAGATCCGAGATTTTTTCGAAACTTTCAAAATTCACATTTTTACATTTTGTTTGGCAAGGAAAAAAGAACGACAATATATTTTGGCCCAACTTATTTTTCAAATTTCAAAATTTTGCTATAAAAAAAGAATTTATTCTGTGCGAAGAATCAAATGATCGTTTCGTTATAAAATTTAAACAAACTTTTTCGAAAGGCAAGCATTTTCTTTGGGTTCTGTGTGTCCTTTAGACTTGGACGGTTTGATCAGGTAAAAAAGTGATCATCGGTACGATTGATCTAGCGAAAGTTATGTGGTTTTCGATTTCAGATTTCTTGTGTCTAATCGAACATAAAAACGTCACTTCCTCTTTTTTGTGTTGATATTTGTGCGATTGGAATATGCGTAGACTTCGGTGTTTTTCTAAGCGTTTTCCATTCACTGGTTAAATTTTATATGAAAATATTCAAAATGCTCGCCCAGATTGATTTATTAACATTTGTACAGAAACAATTAACAAAAAATAGATCAACCCGAAAATGTAAACAAACTCCACTAGTTGTCAAACTCAAACGTACTTGGATTGGTAAATCTGAAGCAAAAACTGAGAAAAAAATCCAGATTCGCAAAAGTGCTCTGAAATCTTAAAATGATTGCTTTTCTGTAGCAAACGAACATAAAAAGTGCTCTGAGAGCAAAAAAAGTGCTCTGAGAGCCCCAAATCGAATACCACATTAATTTGTTTTGTTGTGATCAATTACCCTCTGAATAGCGACGAGGCTTGAGATGTAAGTCTTAATGTTTATAAGTGACTAGCGTCCTAACCTACTATCTGACATTAAACTTCTAGTAAACTCAAGATTTGGAGGTGATTAGACGATACGGTATTATAATACGGTAACTCGAAGTGGGTATCTTTATCACCGGCGGCTCTAGATATATGTTTGTTCTCGAGATTTATTTAAATTGTAAGATTTCTTAGGGATAAATCTTTCGGCAGAGCATTTAAAACTGTAATAGTATTCCGCTACATTTCGCAATTTTTAGTGTCTTACAATGTTACAAATCCCATTGGATTTTATTCTAATATAATTATCGACTGACTAACTGAGGCAGCTTAATCCAATCCCCGCAGCAAACTAGGCGGTTCGTTTTTCCTTCGCTTCAAATCCCTGAAAGAAGATTTCGTTTGCCATTTGAAAATCTCAGACAATGAATGTATTGTGAAAAACGTCTGACACCGACACCGCCGTGACAATTGACGGAAGACTCGCCGGCGATTTGCCAATACCCACGCGGAAGAACAAAGTGCGAACATATAGAGAAAGCTAATGCAAACAGCGGTGGTTCTGATGACACAGAAAATACAAAATTTGCGATACTGCTTTTTAATTTTTTTTTTGTAAAATGGAACAAAAACTTCCCTTTAAGTGCAACTGCGTGACTGATAAAAAGCTATAGCTGCAACAATACTTTATGCCTCACAAGGACACCTCCTCCTTCTAAAAGACACATTGAATCCCAAACTCGCGCCTTATGTACCAATCTGGCATTATGTAACAAAACTCCAAACAACATATAGAAAACAAACCATCTCTGACTTTTTTCTAAAGAAAATCTTTTCCAAATTTTGTTTATAAGTAAATTAAAATGAAACTATCACTAACTTCTCTGAACTGCTTAACGCACTTTTAACACACAAAAAACTACCAACCCTTCTCAATTGTTTACTAACAATCTGTTTTTTTTTTTCTTTAAATTGAAAACAAAAACTTTTCAGATGTCTCACCACATCTCATCTTCAAAAATGGACCCCATCCCACACTGTGGCCCCAAGATGTACCCTATCCTGGTGACGAGACTGATACAAAGAACGACATTACCGGTTACAATGATGACGGTTCACAGGGTACGCCAGAATCGAGAGCGTGTTTTTCACCCGACGGCAATGGCGGTATGCATTATCCGTCATATTTCAAAGATGGCAAAGGTAAGTGTGAGTGTTATATTGTACGGCGGTATTCGAAAAGATCCTTTGAACTAACTCGAACCATACATTCGATGTAGGGCAAAAAATGCTGCCCGATGTTATACAACATGGTCGTGCAGTTGGTATGCCACTTTATGTGAGATGTCCCATCTGTGACAAGGAATTCAAACAGAAGACAACACTCCTGCAACACGGTTGTATACACATCGAGTCAAGGCCGTATCCATGCCCGGAGTGCGGTAAACGATTCCGGCAGCAGTCACATTTGACGCAACATTTGCGGATACACACGAATGAGAAGCCGTTCGGATGTTTGTATTGTCCGCGGTTCTTCCGACAGAGGACCATTTTGAACCAGGTGACAAAAGGAGCTTTACAAGGAGTTTATTGGCAAGTTGACTGAGCTTTTGTTTTTTCTATGTTTTTTTTAGCACATTCGAATCCATACTGGTGAGAAGCCATACAAGTGTGCACAATGCGGCAAAGATTTCCGACAGAAGGCGATACTGGATCAGCACACAAGGACACACCAGGTAGTTGTAATGTTTAAAATGTGATAAGGCGGTGGGTGTAGTTAAGAAAACTTTGGGTCGAACTTTGGGAAGTTAGGCTTGGGCTTGGTATTTCAATGGGGAATAGGACACTTATTTACAATATTTTGTAATGCAGCTTGCATGCGTTTCAACATTACATACCACTTCATATCTTAACGAAGCTAAATGGCTTTATAATCGTTACTTCTGTAACCACATTATATCCTCATGAACTAAACGAAAATGGCTTTATAATCATTGAAGCTGCAATTCAGCTGGTTAAAAATCCACGTAATCCAATTTTGGATTACATTTTAATCATTTTCTCTATCTAAAACTACAGCAAGCCTCCCCGCTACTTTTTACTATAGTAAATTTGTAATTCCTTTCTAATCGTCTATATTTGTCATTTTTTTCCCGCACTCGTCTAGGGTGATCGACCATTCTGCTGTCCAATGCCAAACTGTCGGCGGCGCTTCGCCACCGAGGCAGAAGTGAAAAAACACATCGACAACCATATGAACCCGCATTCATCGAAGTCACGCCGTCAAGTCAACCACATGGCGAACGAAACCAAGAATGTAGCTGCAACGGCTGCCCAATTCCTCACGAATATGGACAACAAGGCGAACATAATACCACGTATGGCACCAGTGGTAAAACACGAACTCTACTTCCCACAATGCTATGGGTCACCATTCAATCAGTCATTTGGCGCCCAACAACAGGGCCAAGGGCAACCGGGACAACCCCAACAACAGCAACCAGTTCAGCAGCAGCAGCAACAAAAACAACCGGGCCAACAGCAGCAACCGAATTCAGGACACAATGGTAATGCGCCACCACCAATTGTTGCAAACGGTGCAAATGGCACCGTCGTCACCGTTGCGAATTCTGTCGCTCCCGGTGTTGTACAACAGAATAACACAACAACCGTTGTGGCCCAGTGACATCCCCCCGCTGTGTCGCTAGCTTTACCTCCACCACCGGCAGCGCCACCACCACAGTCTGTGCAATCGGCATCAGTACATTTGCCAGCGCCTCAATCCCAGTCAGCATCTATAGTTCCCGTGCCCACAGCAGCGATCTCAGCGGCAGCAGCAGCAGCAGCTGCCGCAACTGCTCACACCGTCACATTATCTATATCATTACCGCCCTCAGCATTACCTCAAGGCGCTACAACGAATGTTGGCAATGGAACACATGTCCTATCACAGCCACCATCGTCGACGACATCGCTCCTGCCACCGCATTCAGTGGCGCCCTCTACGACGATATCGCATGCGATTCCCATTCATCCACACATTCACTCAATATTCGGATCTCTATGATACTAAGATATCGGATTGGAAGATAACACACAAGAAGGATTCACTTACACCCTAGTTACCCACCCATATCTTTAGAAAAAAAAATGATATCAAAACGCAAAACAGAATACATTTTGGGGACTTACAAAAACAGAACAATTTCTAAATAGAAAGCAAACACAAAACAAGGACAAACTATAAAACAACAACAAATCACATTTGCAAGGATTCCAAATCAAACAAAAAATAAGAAATTAATAACAAAAATTCGTTTAAGGATAGTAACAACAGAAAACATAAGGACTCTTGTATACTAAGTTAAGTATAAAACAAAAAATAATAATAATATTATAAAAAAAAACACAAAACACATATGAATACATTATATAAATATAAATATTTAATATTACACACGAAAAGAATATTATTAAACAAAAAACAAAAATATTTGATATAGTTTTACGCTAGTCTTTTAGGAAAGGACTTTAAACTTACCGTTCTACAATGTTCTTGAATTATTTTTTTTTCAAATTTTTTCTTTTCCATTTTTGTACTCTCTTCCACTTAAATTTTATTTTCCTTTTTTGTTTCAGCATAAATATTGTCATTTGTTTTTTAAACAGCTTAAGGAAAAAAGTAAATATTTTGCGAGGCGTGTTTAAAATGAGAACCAATCAAAAGTATAGGGTCAGCAATTTTCTCGGTTAAACTTAGTAAACAAATAAATACGGCAATGCATGTACTCCATTGTATGTGTACGTAAAGTTGTTTTAATGGTATTATACGATATATACATTTAAATGTTATCTTTTAAAATGAAGGGAAATCGATTTTTTTTATTCGTTAACAGAAAGAAAGCGAAAAATAATGATTTCTAGTTTCTAATACATATATATATTTTTTTTTTTTTGAGAGAAAATTAATTTTTAATCAATTAATTATTGTTAAGTTATATTTCTTACATATTACTTTTTTTGTTTGTTTTTTAACTTATGTAAACGATTTTTTTTCATCATTTGTTTTTAAGATTATTTTTACAATACAAAGCGCAGCTTAAATTGAGTCATTTATTTTTTATTTTTAATATTTTATTCTTATAAAAAAGAGAAGCAAGTAATTATTGAATTGTCAGCTTTGACATTTGAGACAAACAACAATATTTGTTGTGTTTGGGCATGAGAATGCTTCTAGGTTTTCACGTAAGTCAAGTAAAGGGCAAGAGTTGTATTGTTTTATTTTAGTTAAAATAGGGACACGGAAGTGCTTCACGAAACCGATGCCAAGTTAGTTAGGTTGAGGAGGGACAGAAGCCACGAAGTTGCATTGCGAATGCCAAAACTTTCCATTTCGTTCCCAGTTTGATAGCTTAAAGCGTTAACTGAGTGAACAATTATTCGATGTCTTCGATGCTTAATTAATGAGAACAATTATACATCATTCATCTATTAACGTTGGTGCCAATGTGCGGTAGCTCATTAATGGCAGAAGTGGTGCAAAACTTACAAAAGAAGGGCTATTGTGGCCTTGCTAACTTCCGAACGTATTATTGGCGATGCTTTTTGTTATCAAACTTTTGGGTAGAAATATGTACATTTTGTCGGGCGCCCAACCCACGGAACGTATTTATCTGAGATATTTCGGAGTCTCATTTTTAGGACGTGTGTGACATATGATCTTAAAATTGCATGAACGAATAGTTACAAAGGCATAAGGTCAATGTAACTTTGCAATATTAGCGCATAATAGTATACCATTTTCAAGTTTAAAACAGGTTGAGGGTCATTTGTTTTATTTGAATACAACTTTCTAGAAGATATTTCACATTTAATGAAAGAAATCGTATTTAAATATGCCTTCCATTCCATTCACCACTATCAGTTCTATCTTCTTGCAGTTTTAACCTCTAATGTCTGTTTCCAGATAGCAATCGCACAAAATTCATACTCATTCTCTACACAAATACCATAAAAAGAGACAATTTCACAAAGTACCGAGTTTTCCAAAGTAACATCTTAATAAAAGCAAAGATTGGTCCGGCAAACCAATTCTTCGGTGAAAAGAAGTAAAAACATTCGTGCTTGACTCGGAAAGTACGCCACATAATAAGTCTGCTTCAATCCGTTATAAAACTCAAATGTGCATCTATTTTTATGGAGCGTAGCCCCTCCATGTGGCTACAACCTTCAAAGCTCTAAACTTCTACACCAAAACAATGTTGGCCTTTCGGATTGTCGTTGTGCAAGTAAACACAGTGCCGATCGTATTGATCGATCAACTAGCTTATAGATATATGTTTGCAAAAATTAAAAATGCGGATAGATACTCGTGCCCTTTTCAACAATAACTTCACAAAAACGCACACACCTTTTCTGCCGTGAAATGAAACGCAAATATCGTCCATATCCAGGTGCCATAAAGTGTAGATAGATATCGTAGGTATTTCATATATTGCAAGAGACGAATTTGCTACCCAAAATTGTCCGTTTTCTTCTATCATTCTCATGCCCTTCGCCCAGCAAAAATCACAACGTATACGCATCCTTATACACACTAGAAACTTAAAACGAAATATTTAGATATATCTCAAGTTTTCGACTTAAAACAAAATTCTTATCGTGATATTTGGCTAAAACTAATTAATACTTGTAATTGTTAAATCAATTTTTCTAATGTTGTGTTACAAAATATTCTCCTACACATAATTTTTAAGATTTACCTACCTACATATTATATATACATATTATTTCCTAAGCAAGTCTCAAATGTAACATTATTATTATTACTTTTTCTTTATTTATATTTTTAAGCAATACTAACATTTAAAAAAAAGTAAGGCAACATTTTTATTTTCTATAATTTTACGCATTTATGTTACTCTTTTTTATATTTTATTTAAACAGAAGAAAAAAAATACACATTTATGAAGAGAAATTATTATTATTATTATTATTATTTGTTTTTATTATTATTTCTTTGTAAAGAAAAGGAGATATATATGTTATATATATTGATTTTTAATAAAGAAAATTTTAAATATTTTAATTTGTTTTGAGTTTCATTTGGTTTTCTGTTTCTCTTTAGTTCGAATTACTTTCTATTTTCATTTGTAAATGGAGTGAGTGAAAACGGTTCGAATCTAGGTAAATGCTACAAAATTTGTAAAGGTAAAGAAACAAATCAAAAGCAAGGGAAAGAGAAGCTTATGTGACAAAAGTGAAGTAAGGGAAAAAATAATGTTTAGGAAAATTTGTTTTCGTTTTTGGAGATATAAAAATTAAAAATTAGTCAAAATTTTTTATATAAAAAAAGAGATGGAAATTAAGGCAACAAAAAAATACATAAAAAATATTTTTGACAAATAATCTAAATTTAAAAATATAAATCGTTAAAAAAAAAACATTTCGGAACGGATGCTTTTATTGGAATTGCCTTGGGGCTGGCAGCGTGTTATTATATATTTGGCAAAGCGAGAGTTTAGGTAAAATGAAATTAAAAAAATCTCATTAGAGATTTGTTACTAGTTATAGTTTTTGTATAAATTAAAGGAAAATCCAAAATTATTCCAAAATTCGTATAATTTGTTTGCACTTTTGTTTCGCAGAGTTCCCACATTTCCAATAAAAGCCAAATTTTAGACTGAAAGTCTCTGTGATAACAAAATTTAAGCAAAAATTAAAATAAAAAAATAAAATAAAAAATTTGCATCTAAAGTTAGGAAAAAACAAAACAAAAAAAACATGATAAGTAAAATTAATCAAAATTTTTATAGGAAAAAAGCTAAACATATGGTTAAGTCGTCGTCGTAAGAATGAGAGGAATTTTTAACAATACAGTTTATTAACAAACAGAAATTATAATTCAACTCCGTTTTTATATTTTTATTTGATTCTTTATATATATTCATTATTTCTACTATTTTTTCCAGTTTTGTTGACTTTATTTGTCTTTTTTTTGATTCAAAACAAATTGAAGTTGTAAATACCAGAACACCATTTTTGATATATAACTCAACAACAAGAAACAAAACTATACAAAAAAAATGCAATTAACATTTTATAAAACTTACTTAAGTAGATTTGTGAAGTATTCACTAAACAAACAAATAAAATTAAACAAAACAAAAACGAAACGATAATTTTCGGCTCCAAAAATATGCAATTCAATGAAAAAAAAGAAAGAAACAAGCCAAAAAAAATGAAAACATTTTAGAAAATTCTCCAATTAAACAACGCGCTGAACTTAAATATCAAAAAGCAAATAGGAATTACTTAAAAAAAAAGAAGGAAAAAACTTGTACTTATCAAAATAATTCAAAACCGGAAATAACACATCCAAGAACTCACCAAAACTTTTCGGCCTCTTATAACCATTTAGTTACACCAATACTTTCCGTTTACTTTTTCACCATGTAAATTAGAACCACAAAAATAGTTAAATTAAATAAAATAAATGAAAGAAAGATAATCTATATATTAATAAAGAAAACAAAAGATATTCATACACACACAAAAACAACAAAAATAGCCCGAATATGAACAAAGAGTACAAATACATTAAAAAAAAGTAATTGCAAAGAAAATAAAAAAATAATAATTTAGTAATTAAATGTAATACCAACCCGAGTGTGGAGAAAATTCGACAACAATATTAATTTTAATAGTATTTCGTTGTTTATATTTATGTAAAATAAGCAGCAAAAAAATGTTATAATAAAAAAGCAAATCATTAACAGAGAGAGCGAGAGAATGAATCGACCCATCTTTTTGTATAACTAAATATACCAAAGTACATTTAAATAATACGGATTGATTTTATTTTTAAATATAAAACTAATTAAAAGGTTCTAGCATTTAAGTGTAATAATATTGCCGGAAAATGAAGACAACAGCAAAAACAAAAATAGAGACGTGAATTAAAAAAAAATCTGCGTCATATTGTTGGAACAAACAGAAATTACAAAGACATTTTTATTGATCGACAATTCAATGGGAAATGAATGAACGTAATCAGCTTGATCATATAATATATATTCGAACACTGTGCTTTCGTTTTATTTCCATTCATTTGGAAATATTAATAACTTTGTATTTGCTGTCTAGTTATGAATAATAGTAACATATTTAAGAAACATTAACAAAAATTCAACTCATCCAACTACACAACATTTTTTAAACAATTCTTGCGATTTGGAGAATATTTTTTTAGAATTATTTATTTAAACAATGCGCCTCTGTATGGAGGGCGGTGCCTATTCGCAAACAGAGAATAAATTTGTGCGCTGAATTAGACAAGTTTTGTTATAGAGTACGAAAATAAGCCTTGATAGCTTGGTTTCCAAGGTAAAAGTCCTCATGCGACACTCAGGTCGAGAAAAGACAATTCTATTCTTTAGTGTTAAAGGTATGAATACGTATAAACATTTGAAGCAATATATAAACATAAATAATTCTATTGATTTCTGGTGCAAATGGAAAAATGTACAATGCAAAAACCCACACAAATTTCAACGTTAAACCTACTTATGTATGTAAATACTATTTCATGCAAATTAATAGAGAGAGCAGTTTAGCTCCAAACCAACTTCGTACTTTTCGATGTGACGATGAAATGTCAACTATACTCCTATCCATTTAAGCTACCTGATCAATTTTAAAACAATGGCACCATTTTGCTTTTATGGTTTTTACATACAATTTCGCAAAGCTGTATTAAACAACATTTTCTCAAATCGATTATATTTGGCAGTTGATCGCTTTAGCCAAACTGGACAGTGTGTGGCGAGGGCGACACTACAATTATTGTCAAAACGTAAAAACACTAACAGTTTCCGCAAAACGTAGTTCCAGCAACACTTAAAAATAAGATATATCCATTGCACTCGCATGACCTTCTTTTGACAGCGAGAATGTTAGCAATAGTCGTAATTTGACCACTAGACAATCAATGTAATCCTATCTTAAGAAAGAAGTAAATAATATTTTGCAATTTCTTAAGCATTCTCCGATACTCTGGCGTAAGGCAAACAAAAATACCCTGCTCAAAGCGGTGTACATTGTCGAACCTTTCAATAATTATTATTAGCTCAGTTTATTTTAATGTTATCGCAAGTCGATATGAAACAACGTTTGTGGGGTTTTGTCTGTAGTTTTTGCCATCCACGAAAATGCATTGACAGTTCCAGTGCGCAAGTCTACTAACTACTTAGTTGAAAAATTCTTACTAGTTTTGTCGTAGAAAAACTGTTTACGTTATCAATCTAGGTGTATAAATAATCAAAAAATCACATCAGCCAGCTTTCAAACTAATGTCGTTTTCGATTTGGCATATTAGATTTTGATGTGAGATTTCAGATTTGTGCTGCCAAATTGAGCATATAATCCGAATTTTATTGGTTCTTGTGGGTATTGAGTTGGCCGCAAAAAAAATGTTTTCACTTGCACTGGAAATCCATTTTAATTGATTTTCACACATTTATACTAACCCATTTCAAAATTATTTAATTAAAATAATAATTCAGTTAAAAAAAGCAATCCTTCCAACGATAAACAATTCGTAACCGCGAGCCGCGAGCATACACATTGGTATAGTGAAAGTGTGTGTAAATCTGAGAAACAATTGAGATTTCTCAAAAATGCCCTAGATAAAAAAAATACATATTGATTTTTAGGCAAATCAAAATCTCGATCAAAAAAAAAATTTGTTTTTCGAAATGACAGAAGTAAACTAGCATTTTTGTGTGTCCCATCTTCTTTAACTAATGTGTATACTTTTAGCAGTGCTATGTAGGTGCATCGCAATACTTTATTTGTGTCATACTTTTAAAGACTTTAGTATACTCGAGAATCTGGGGCTTACGCTTATGGACTTGAGTAACAAACTCATATTACTTCCGTTATTATCAATTCTAAAAATAAAGTTTAAATTCAACCAGACATCTCAAAAAAATATTTTCTTGCTACTCGAAACAAATATTTAAAAACCCTTTCTCAACTGACCTCCCCGTGTAGATGGTGCATTCCAAATTCCAAGTCATGCCCCAAAACTTCAATCAATTCATTTAATTTTTCTCCCCATCAAAAATGCAAACAATTCATAAGAAATCCACACTTACAATACACACATTAAAAATTAAAATGCATACAAACTACAACAACAAAACAACCGCATTCAGCAATAGTGATAATAGTTCATAAGACTTACCTACAACTAAATAAAACAGAAGCATATTAAGAAAAATGTAAAACAATTTTTTTTTATAACATTAATTAAATTGTATTTATAATTCCTTTAAATTGCAATAGTTATAACTTTTTTTAACAAGCAATCTAAACATCAACATATACGCGAATAAAAATCCATAAAAAAAAATATAAGCAAAAAGTGCATAATAATATTTTTTAAAATATATATCAATATAATGTATATTGTAATTAAAAAAAACACAAAACTGCAATTAAACAGATGAGAAAATCGACAAAAAACACTCCACAAAACAAGAAATAGCAACAAACTCAAAATGTATAAACAAATATATATTATACCGAAACGAAATATATTATTTTTGTTAACAATAGCCTCAATGAAACAAACCATAAAAAAGACGTTGAATCGGCATTTTACTGGTTGAAATGAAAAGTTGTTTACCAAACAAATATCTATAACTAAACAAATTTTAATCTTTTTTTTTTATTTTGTTTCAACTTTATTTTTGCTAATCGTTAGTTAAATGGTTCCTTGTTAAAAGAAAATCTTCTATTATGAGTAATAATAATAACATTAATGAAAAAAAAAACAAAACAAAAGATAAATAGCTAATAAATAAGCAAGTATCTGTGCTACCTCGTAATAATTAATACAAAACAAATGAATATTATGTGTACATAATGAAGCAATTATTTTATATATACAAATTTATTTAATAAGCAAAACAAAACCATATATATTGAAATAGAACCATAACAAAAGAACCGAAAACAATAAAACAAACAAAATAGCAAATGAAAATATTTTTAATTTTTCACCACACAATCAACAATCAAACAAAATAGAAATCAATAGACAAAAGAACAATAGACAAGTGAAATAGGAAAACTAATAAATTCGTACAATGTTTTAGTTTTTCTTTTTGTCATTTAAATTTTTGTATTTCTATACGTTTTCCTTTTAATATAAATAATTAATGCATATATAGAACAAAGGAAATAGAAATATATTAAATGAACAATAGATTAATTAGTAATTATATTGTTTGCAATAGAATAAATATTCTAAATCTTAAATCACCATTAACGAGAAGAGTGAGATATAGAGATTATTATATTTGTTTATCCATAAATTGGATTTTCGTTTGTATATTTTTTCGTTCGTGTTATCTACACTATTTCGAATTTTATTTATCTTCAGGAGGTGCAATTTTTAAAATGTTCCTATATCTACTAATTATTTAATCAGTCATACAATTTATTATTTAATAAGTATTTAAAAATATTGGAAATTTTTGTGTACGAAAATGCGTTAACGAATGTTACAAAATTTAGTGTTCGTTTTTATTTTTGTCAACCTAGACAAGCCTGAAAACTTAAATTGCTAACTAGCAACTGAACGCCAACATGTTTTCCCAAATGAAGCGAACATCTTTACATTTTATTTGAAATTATTGTGAAATATTTGCATCCAGTTGTTTTCCAAATTCCAACTTAACATTTGTGAATGCTACCTATTTATAAACATTTGTTTTGTCCCATAAAGAGACATAAATGTGAAGTAACGATGCTTAATACATTTATATCTCTTTCGATATACGAGAGACAAAATTACACATACGGGAACTCGAATACAAAATTTTGAAGGCTACTCTAAATAAATTGATTGAGCTCGGCTTAAATTCGCTATCATTTCTCATAGAAAAATCGCCATATCATTCTACCAGAAGAATATGTTGCAAGTGTCGTTATATTCTGCTTTTAAGTAGAAGTAGTAGAAAGACAGTAGCCATTGAATTTGTTAAACCTGTTTTTCCTTTCGTGGACATATTCACTTAATTCATTTTGTCGATTGTTCTAGTTTCTAGGGGCTTCAAAACTTAGCAATACTGCAATAGTTCGTCTGTTTGTGAGAACGTCAACAGTGTCAAATGCGAGAATCGGCCTGGCAGATGCTTTGATACCCTCCACGGCATACAAGTCATGCAAAGTTTTAGGCATCTGAGGTAGTACGTAATTACATTGAACAACAGACAGAGAGACACATGGGCCTAATATTGATTTTGTATGGGAGGTACCAGAACTACTTGACCGTCATAGCCCATTTTCAATACCAACCTGACGATGATAAAACTAAGTCCTTTCACCAACTTTCATTCGCCTATGTCAATTCCTATGGGCGCCATCGTGATTTCAACAGACAGACATGTGATTCAGAATATATATACTTTATGAGGTCTCCGGTGACTCCTTCTTGGCGTTACATATGTAATGACAAAGTGAATATACCTTCCTGTGGAGGGTAATAAAATAAATGACAGGAAAATGAAGGCAGATTTCATATATTTGGGTTAGCGACCTGCTCTACTTACTATTTCTATTCACGTTCCCAGAGCCCTAAAAGTGTGTACTTTATGGAATGGGAACCATTACCAAAAATACCAGTATGAGCGAAAAGCGATATTAAAATAATTTACGACAAACAAACACTGTGATGTTAATTGTCAATTTTCTGCTTGTATGTAACATTTGAAAGAGATGGCAACCGCCAAAACCTATATAGAGAATGTCTATTTTATTTATTTATTTGATTCATAAATAAATAAACTTAAGCCTGTGAGTTCCAGAGTGCGTTTCCCAGTTTCAAACGTTTTTCTGCAGGCTAGGTCACATTAAAGAAAGCCGAGCATTTAATGATCTTATTGTACAATGTACAAATCGTCCAAGAAACTTGTGTCCGATTTGGTCCGAAACAGCATATCGAAAGCCGATTACTAGCAGGTAGGACAATTGTCTCGGTTGCAAATTTGAAAAAAAATTCCCAACGTATACCAACGCATTTTCAGTTGTCAAAAATTCAGTTAAAGCCACCATCGTTTTGTTTTAAAATTAGCCTTAATTCAGTTAACTAGTCTTACTTTAAAATGTGATATTAACTTCTAATTTCGTTCGAAAGTTTGTTTTAACTTGATTTCCCTTATTTATGCTCTAATTGAATTCTGCTTAAAGTATATAAATCACCAATCAAATACTCGTATATAACAACTTTTCAAATCAACTAAGAAAATCGTTTTGCATTCGACTCTTTGCAACAATGTGCCATAGAACTATAACTTTAATTATTGTTTTATATTCAATATCTCTTTACCAGTTTCTTTTTTACAAGTAACAGATTACCAAGAAAATAAAAGCAAAAAAAAACAAACCACAAAAAAATAGCAAAAACCGTAAATTAAACAATTTACACAAAAACAACAAAAAACTAAACCGAAATAAAAACAAAAAAAAATCTTTTTTATACAACAAAATAACAAAACAAAAAAAAGAAATCGAAACTGAAGTAAATGAAATAGAAAACTTGTTTTTTATTATTTCTCTCTAAGTTACAGCAAATGTTAGTAATTATTGAAAATAAATAAAAGCAAAAAAGAATTCTTTTTTTTTTTTTATAAAAGAAAACAAAACACACATAGATCAAATCAATAGTAAGGAATTTATTTATATACAAGAAAAAAGAAAACTTAAATAAACAAAGAAATAATTAAAAACCGATTAAAAAACAATAGCAGAGAAATAAAACAAAGAAAATTAATTTTTAATAAACTGTTGAATTATTTTTAATGCAAACCATAAAAAATAATAAGAAAACAAAACAAATATTTATATTGTGTATATAAAATATTATTAAATTATATATCTTTATATATATGTATATATATATCTGGAAGCAAGATGGACTATATATATGAATATATGTGTACGTTTATTGCAATAGATGAAACCAACTACAAGGAACATAATTTGAATGAAACAAAGCAAATAATATTTCTTATTTAAAATATTTAATTCATTTATTATGAGAATATATAAACCAAAGCTTTTATTTACACATATCTCACTCAAAATACAATAGATTTATTTCTTCAAATGAATTTCTTCTTCTGGAACCTCTTTGGCTAACTATATCAATGAAGTGAACAAAAATGAAAGTGACAAAAAGTGAGAATTTTCAATATTTATACAGCAATTTATTTATTTTTACAAACAAATCTTAAATTGAATAAAATGTTATTTTTCTAAGAAGTGCAATCAACGTTGTTTTTGTCTGTTTTCTTTTTCAAATTGATTCTTTTTTGGTTCTGTACCCTGTACAGCTCTCAGTAAAACAAATAAAACTTATGTAAAAAACAACAAGAAAATAGTACAATTATATATTTAAAACAAGAAAAATAAATACAAAAACAACAATAGTCAATAAATCAATAGTGTAATACCAACAAACAGATGTAATAATTATTGAATATTTTAAAATCTCACTTTTCTAATCGAAAAATAACAAACAGCAACATTTATGTAACACCCAAAATGTAAAATCAAAGCGAAGAAAGGGACAAGATAAATACAATGATATTTAACAAATAGAAGAAGAAGAAGAAAAACCGAAAACCAATAGAACAATAAATATAAATATAATTTTTAAAACAAATATAATCAAAATACCAAATAGAAAATGAATTTTGTTAATTATGTACATTTTCTTTGTATTTAAATATTACAAGAACTATAAAATTTTTTTTACAATACAAACAGCAAAACAAACACCCCTAAAGAAAAGAGAACGACAGTGGCATCTGTCCGCTCTCAGTGAAGATATATATAACGTAAAAAAAAAAAACTCAAACGTTGGTTCATACATTTCATCATCTTTCGATGGCAAATAAGTCGAATAAATACAGATGGGAGGCTTAAGGGTACTTTTGGTTTGCTAAAGATCGATGTTGGTTTCAGTAAGTTATGTTCTGTATCAAAATATTTACGTTTAACCATTTTCGAAATACAAATTTGCATGTTTTGATTCTTTTTGAGGTTCTTCTGTCAACATTTTACGTTTCCCATACGGGAACTAAGTTTCAGATCATTCAATTAAATTTAAGTGAGCTCAGTGGTTAGTGTGCCGGACTACTGAGCAAGGGGTCTCAGGTTCGATCCGCGGAAAAATAAAAATGACATCAAAGGCAAATCCCACTGCGCCACATCTCACGAACGTCTGACAAACATCCGAGAGTGAGCTTCTCAATTAGACGGTCGGTCTCGGCATGCAATTTAAGGTCACTCTCATTCGTCCCGATAATTATATGCTATGCCCAGGGTGTACGAACTTGATTTGCCAACTAAATTTAAATAAAATGTCAGAACGGAACAACTGGACGACGGAGTTTTCCGCTTTGTGTTTGATTAACCTATCGTATCCCTGTAATAATACGACTGGATGAGTGTGGCATAAAGATATTTGTATATAAGCCACCAACTCCAAACTAGAAAAAAAATCTTCACGTATCTTTACAGACGATTACCTTTTGCAAGCAATTGCAAAAATATAAGCTTTATCTAGTTCATTCTCCACAAATAACAAAACACAATTCGGACAAAATATAATTGATTATGGTCATCAAAATTTCAAAAACGATATCGTCCAGACGATCATAATTATACATAATCTGCTGACCTGGTCGCTATTCAAGTTTTTTGAATTGCATGATTGCAGTATTTCTCCGAATGCAAATTCATTTTGATCAGCTGTAAATGTGTGTGAAATTCGTAGATGACATTCGAACATATTGACACTCAGCGGATATTTTGGTACCGACAATTCAACTGAAATTCAGTATTCTATCTGCCATTATTCGCTCGCTGAATAGCGCCCTGAGTAATTGAATGCGTCACACTCCCAATAGATGACTTAACAATAAACGGTTTATCTAATGGAACAGTTGCTTTCTTACTGGTGCTTAAAGTCAGTGTTGATGTAGAGTTGTTTTGCAAAATGTAAAATACAAAGATTCATGGAATTCCAAATAAATTTGCCTAATAAAAGATAGGTGTTTTTCGGCTCGCAAGCATTTTCAATTTCACCGCAATTCTCAACAATATTTAAATGAAACCAACATCAATATGTCAGCATTCGCAAAATATTCGACTCCATCCCTCTAACATTTTTCTTTCTACTAAAATTTAAATTTAAGAATAACGAAAAATAAAAGTCAAATAACTGGAAGAAAACAATTTAAGACATACATTTAATCACCCTAATATTTATTTTTAATGCGTAATATTGTGTAAGAAAAAAAAATTAAACAAACTTAAATAACTTTAAGTCTACCACAAAATTCAACACACCGGCAATGAACACAAGATAGATACAAACAAAAAACAAAATAAATTCATAAAAAAATGTTTAACAAAGAGGTCATGGTCGAAATAACAACAACATTAACAAAATATCTAAAAGAGAACAAAAAAAAAACAATTAAGCAAAAATTGACGTTTTTGGAGCAAATCATAAACAAAAAATTAACTAAAGCAAAAGAAATATCATGAGAAAACAAATTAAGAGAAATAAAATTAATGAAAAGTATTTAACAAATTTTAGGATTACATTTTAAAGGAAATGCAAAAAAAGAAACAAAATTCGAATTCATTTATAATACTATGTATAAGTAAAAACTAAGTCATGATAAACACAAAAAAAAAATACATAATACAAATTACACAATTTAAAGGGAGAAAACCAAGAAAATTCAAAATTTTATTGTTGTAATAATTGTTTCCTAATTCCCCCTAAAAAATCCCAACAAAAAGAAATCCAAATCCAAAATGATATTAATTACAACTTACCCAGCCCCTATCCCACTTAACAAACAAAATATATCTTCCTCTCGGTTTAGATTTAAGATATAAAATTACACACAAAACCATTCCGAAATTAATTCTTAAATTTGCAAACATAAAAATAAAATATACAAAAAATGAATTAAACAAAAAAAATTAACAACAAATTATTATATATTATATACAAGAAAAAAATGATGAATAAAAATGAATCTTGTAATATAAAAAAAAGATACAATGACGGCGTTTTTTATTTGTGATTTAAGAAATACACGGAGCAAGTTTTTCTCTTGTATGAAAGGTGGAATCAATGGGCACATTTAAGAATCTAGCTATCTTAAGTCGACTAGATTGGTCTGTAACCTGATGTAACCTGAACGCAAAAACTAGAATGTCACTTTTTCTACGTCAGCCCCATATGCGAAGTGTGAACTTATAACTCAGTCACGAATTTCTTGACTAGATTCGTCGGCTACCCCTCCATAAACGTCAACTGAAACAGCTGCTCATATGACCGATTTCGACTAATCAAAACCGAGATATATCTAGTGAGAGAGCTGTCAGCACGCCTTCCATATACGTAGGTATTTCACTGTTTATACATTGTGGACTTATATTATGGAGTCGGTCAAATTCGCTCTACGCTCTTTACTGCATTGGAATTTATTGTCGTAACTGTAACTTTGGGCTGTTATCAATTACAAAAAGTCCTGTTCGGTATTTTCAAAGCATGCGATATCCAAATTAGATCAATATTTTTAATAGATTTTTGGGCAATTATAGCAATATTTCATTTTCAACAAATTTCAGTTTCTTCTTTTACCATTCGTGGTCTTTTGGAGTAAGGTTCTAATTCTCGTATAATGGCTTCAAATGTTTTTATTTGTCAGGATACAGACTTAGTTCCTGATGAAGATCCAGGAGCAAGTTAAAATAGAGGTTTTGACGAGGCTTCAATTTAACCTCAGATGCGTCGCGGTTCTACTCCCTAAGTCCATTTTATTGGTTTTGAGATATTTGCATTTGAAGTTGATAATCAATATTAAAAATCCGAAAATGTTCGTAAGTGTTCGATCTTGGGTTTCGCATATAGATGAAACTTTGGGTAACCATTAACAAATAAAATATTTTGGAACTGGCTAGTCGGGAAAAGGTAAAATAGGAAAAATGGACTTACGGTCTCTGAAAGAAAACGCGAGAACTATTGTATTCATTTTATTTTTATTATTTAGGTAAGTCATTACACTGACAAAAAAAACAACATTAAAAAATATCACACCAATTCAGTCTCGAAAAAGTAAATAGTACAAGTAATTCAAAAGTAATTAAAATTCTCCGAAGTAAAAATTAGTAGATAAACCTTCCTCTTCCACTGACAATTATAATTGCAATGTATATGGGCGGCGTTTGAAATATTTAAAGCTTTTTACTTTAAGCCAGTTCACTTTTCTTCCGTCGACATGAAAAATTAAATTTTTAAGCGCTGCTTTGGCTAGTGATGAAATATTGAGGAATTCGTTAAACCTTAGCTCAGTAACTTTATATTCGCAATATTTTTCTTGTTTCCTCTTTTGGAACGAGCAAGGCGAAATATATTTAGCCAGTCATGCATACTTTTTTTGTGACTCAATTGCACTATGCATGCTGTCACACTCCATCATTAAGTGGCCCAATTTTAGAAACGTTTGTTCTATCTCCGAGTCGATTTTTCTTATTTTTCTGGAGAGCAATTTTAAACTTAAAAAAATTCGTGTAAAAAAAACTACTTTGAGAAGGCTGCAATTTACTTCAGAATTAAGATATTATACCAAATGCAATGTTTTTACTTTCATTGAGTTAAGTCGTATAGTAACAAAAGAAAAAACAGTTTTCCAGTGTAGATAGAAACAAGGTGATTACACCAAATTGTAGCTAAATTTTTTCTGATTACAAATATATAAAAATACTCTTTTTGGCTTAAATCGACTTAAGCCACTTAACCTTTTGAGTAAAGACCTGTACTTCGGCTTTGCCAATAACGAAAATGACGGCTTGACCGATTTTGAAGAGTGAGGTTAAAAAGATAAAAATAAAAAAAGGTAATTTAAAAAAAACTAAAAAACCCGAAAAAAAAGAATTAAAAATATATGAACAAGATGCATTTAAGTACCTATAACTACCTATTTGGCAGTCGAAGGGTACTCAATACTCATACATACATTTGTTAGACTGTGTAGGTATTTAGTCTCCGATTGTCGATATATTTTTAATTCTTTTTTTTTAACAGTCAGTCGGGTTTTTTGGTGTTTTAAATTAACTTGTTTGGGAACTTCTTGTCGATCGATGGTCCCGGATGAAGACGTTCAAGTTAAGCAGTCATTTTTACATATTTCTATAGAGTCCGTGATCGACACTGAAATTGAACGCACATTTTTGACAATAGCCGTGTTTTTTTGAGCTTCGATCTCAGCAAAGCAAAGTAAAGTAGGATTTTCAGCACGCGATTACAACAACTACAACTACAACTGCATCTCGAAGTGTCAAGTAGAGCGGAGTTGTTGTAATTGCGTGATAAAAATCCTACTTTACTTTGCTTTGCTGAGATCGAAGCTCAAAAAAACACTGCTAATACAGCTCTTTCAGTTTGTATAGGAGTAGGTCATGTTTATTTTGCTCTTCCAGGATCTTGGGTCCGCAATATCGCTCTGGCATTTATTGTTTTTGGTTACTCAGGATGAATTTAGTAATGTGACAAATTTGCAGCTGGGAGAAAATGCTCTGTCAATTCTTTAGCGATAAACAAATCGTTTTGCCAATAGTATACTTCACATCATACAATTTCATTGGCATTTGTTCCACAAAAAGCCCGACGGGACAAAATGACTCCTTTTTTTTGGCAATTTCGCGAGATTATAACCCCTAAAGCGAACCCGATGAACTCGGCAGAGTTCAAATTTCACTTAAAGCAACAATTTAATCCGACAAAATCCGAGAAAATGTCTAGCAAAAATATTGACTGGCTCTTATATTATGAAAATCAGGGTCGATGGTGTAGGATGCTTAAGTCGACTCTTCATAACTCTCGATCATCCGACCGCGGATACTTTAAATCACAAGAGAGCTACAATATATTTAACAATTTCATCGTGGGTCTAGGAGATTATTAACTGGCGGTTTGGGATACGTAACGACCCCCCCTTCTCTTTTGATACAAAATATGGTCACTTATCAAACTCTGTATTAACCTCAATATTTTGTTTTTCCACATATAATTTAAGCAGCTTATTCACTTCTTATTTCCATCACAAATGAATGCAATAAATTTAATTAAATTCGAATATATTTGATTTTCGTGCTTTATTTACAATACTCTAATGCCAGCCCAATGACGATACGATACGGAAATTTTTACACAATATTTACAAGCACAAAAGAAAAAATATGGATATAACCAACCATTCGGCATTTTGCTCGCCAAAGAAGTATAAACTATGAAAACTGAGATACACCAAGCCAGCCTGCTGTCAGACCTACTAAACTATGAAGATACTTGAACGTTCCCAATGTGAAAGCTCTACAAACAGACCATATTATTGCAATACAATAACAAAAAAAAAAAAAAACGACAACTTGCGTTGCGCCTCGGTTGGCATCAGACATCGTTAGGATTTATTAAACCAATAACGTGTGTTTCTATGAACATGCCGTCCATTCACTTATTATATATGGACTGCTAGTAAAATGTCACTTCCATACAATCACTGTCCAGAAAATGACGCCAACATAACTAGCGCTCGTGGTTCTATGCGAAAAATAAGTGAAACAAAATAAAAACCATCTTGGATTTCTCCATAGAATGCTAGAGCCACCTATTGGGCGTGAGTGGATTTGCCAAGTGCAACGGTTGAAATTCAAATTGTTGCTGCATTGTTTACAATAGATGTCGTCTCGAAATTGTGCTAGTTTAAATAATTAATAATAGATGGAACCAACAAAATTTTAATAAAAAATCGCTTTTCATTGTCCCATAAATTGCACAATATTCGTATATTTATTGCGAATTTGTTTTTTATGTTGTTTTTCATTATTATTTTAGAAATATGATGTAATAACACTTTAGCGTATATTTCAATCACATTTCCAATTTATTCCGCTCCGAACCACGAGAGCTAGCGCTTATGTTGGAACCAACGCGAAGCTGTCTACTAGCAGTCCATATATTATAATAAGTCAATGATGCCGTCCATAAAACCGCGATGCAGTATCGCAGAGGTCACCCAGCAATGACAGCACCTTTAAAATCTTTGGCATCTACCATTACAGCCATACCATAATTATACATAATTTATTTCAAAATTGGAACCACTAAGCCAAGGAAGGTAACGCAAGCAAACACTCTATTGGTTTTTAAACTTATTGCTCTGGTAACTTTAATCAAGAGAACAAAGCAATTTTTTTATCTAATTGCAAAAAATAAAGTATACATTTACGAGTACTTGCACGAAAATGCCTTTTTTCAACGACATTTTAGATCCGGTATTTGTAAGAGCGTTATCTCATTTAAACTTTTTTTTAATTTTTGGTGAATGTAGTTTAGCTTCGATTATAGAGAATATTAGAGAATTCCGGTGTCGGCGGCAGCGGCTAGTTGTTAGTATGCTAAAGAATTCAAGTTTTATAAAGTTTCTTAAAAATTAAAAAAAAAAAAAACAAATTATATATAAGCCCTGTTTTTTTGAGCTTCGAACTCAGCAAAGCAAAGCAAAGTAGGATTTTCAGCACGCAATTACAAGAACTACGCTTTACTTGACACTTCGAAAACTCACACTAGGTATTCATTCCCAGCAAGAGCCACTTGGGAGTAAATGATCACTTCTGAACACCAGAGGGAGAACATTTTTTGTTGCCACCCTTGTAAATATAAGATGGATCTGTTCGCAGGGTGATTGGAGGAAATGCATAAAGAAGTGCATAAGTAAACAAAATTTCAAAATAACAACTGAATGTTAGGGATAGTAATAAAAAATACATAAATTATTTTTTATTTAAGCTGCAAATGTTGTTTAAGACAAATTTACCTTATTAGTACATACTTGAAATCATAAAATATTAGTGTGTTTATCTTTGAGATCCATTTCTTGCACCAGAGTGTCCCCAGAATTTATATTCTCCATTGTTTTTAAGCCCAAGAATATGAGGAAGGATGAATATCGCTTAGACTTTTTTATGAATAAAGTGTATATCTTCGGCTAAAAAAGATACATCTTTGATGTGCCCAATCAATTGCTGCCTACCTACCCATGATACAATAGTTTTTGTTGTATCATGCAACTCACCGAACAAGCCCACACTGCCAGTCACCCGCAAATGCCAATATTTCATCGATAAAACCTACTGTTCAGAAAGCTGCTGGGAATCGGTCGCAAGGTTGTTGCTTGTGGAAACAGGTAATCCGTTGGCTTCCTTAGAGAGTTTGTGCTGGGGATTGGCGAGGTGTGGAGCAGTGCTCAACTCAAATGCGTGACGGTGGCGTAGCTGGCCAAGTACTCTCTGCCCAAGGCCTGGGTATGGGTTCCACTGCCATACACATATCCCGACAAGCTACTCGGCATTCTAAACATCTTGAATAGGGAACTAAAGGCCGACTCATGGAAGGTTATTAGAACAGGGCCCAGAAGGCAATTTGGCCAACACTTCCTGTTGAGCCTTAATAAGGAATCGCTCCCACCCCTTGAAAAGACAAAGGGGATGGTGCGATATAGCATGGGGAAGGTCATGATAAAGATCGTGACGAAGGGAGCGGAGGTGGAAGAACCCCATGATGATGGAGAGGATGCAAATAAACCTGCATCACAATAAGGCTGCGACGGTGTGCTTGATCAACTATATAATCAAGTATGACGTTTTAGCCGTACTGATGCAAAAGCCCTGGATCAATAAAAACAATCTCATCCAGGAGCTCTCCATAAGGGACTACACTCTTTACTTCAAAGCTGACGAAGGTAAAATTAGGACTTGCATCCAACTAAAAAACAATATAAGGGCATTTCTTTTGAATAATTTCTGTGACGGAGACCTAACCGCAATTTGTTGCAAAAAACAGGGAAGCAAACCGGTGTGCCTGATATCGGCTTATCTTCCGAACGAGTCGAGGACGGTGCATTCCGAAGGCAGGTTAGACATTTCTACAATAGGGCCAAAGTTGTAGGGGACGACATTACATGGGATCTGTACCTACATAGAAAATCAGAAACAGTTTAAATACTTGATCAGGCAATCTAAGAGAAAATCTTGGAAGCTTTTCTGCGAGGCGATCGCAGATACTAGCGAGACTTCCAGACTACGCAAAATGCTGGCCAAGGACGCGGCTGTCCCTAGCCTTATCAAGAAACCGGACGGCTCGTGGGCCGAAAGCAGCGAGGAGGTTCTGGAATCACTAGTGGAAGCCCATTTTCCAGGAAATAGGGCGCCAATGTCTCCGTTACATAATGAACATAGCATTAGCGCAGGAATAGACGTAAGGGTTGATAACAACATCATTACTGGAAAGAAACTGCGTTGGGCCATTAAGTCCTTCGCTCCGTTCAAAGCACCTGGCCCTGATGGCACTCTGCCGGCTATGCTTCAAAGGGGTCCAGGTACGGTGACAAATATTTTTTATTTTTACACACTCCCTGCGATTAGGCTATGTACCTAGGGCGTGGAGAGAAGTAAGAGTGGTATTTATGCCTAAAGTCGGTAAACCAAGTCATACTTCAGCGAAAGACTTCAGACCTATTAGTCTGTCGTCATTTCTCCTCAAGGAAAGGCTTATTGACATTCATATTAGAAGCAAGTGTTGCAGCGGAACTCTATGTAATGCTCAGCATGCATATTTAAAAGGTTAATCAGTGGAGACTTTACACGAAGTAGTAGGCAAAATAGAGAGCAGCCTTCACCAAAAAGAATTTGCACTAGCTGCCTTTTTGGACATTGAAGGAGCCTTTAATAATGTCAGGAGAGATGCAATCAAAAATGCCTTAGTAAAGATCAATGTCGAACAACGCATTACCAGTTGGCTATGCGAAATGCTCTCGACGAGAAATATCAATTCCACTATCGGAAACAGTTCAATAGGAAAATCTGTTACTAGAGGCACCCCCCGAGAAGGAGTCATCTCCCTCCTTCTCTGTTTGCTGGTCATAGATGATTTTTTTTTGTATATTAAGCAGAGGATAGACTGCAAAGAACAGCTTGCATTGCCGTTACGGGCGCTTTACGTACCACCCCAACGGCTGCACTGGAAGCTTTTTTGCATCTTTTACCACTGGACTTACAAACACAATCAAATGCAGGTAATAGTGCGCTACGGCTCACTAACGCAGGGCTTTTTAAAACCAATAGGATAGGACACAGCACTATCTTAAAGGAATCTTTCTCCGAAATCCCGGGAAAACCTGATGAAAGTCTTGGTACACTTCATTTCGACACTCCATACAATGTGTCGTACCCAAGACTGGCATAGGAAGCTAGTCTCGAGGGAAGATGAGACCTCAGTATATACTGACGGTTCGAAAACCACTGAGGGCACGGAGACAGGTATATACTCCAGCGAGCTGGACCTACATATATGGCCCTGAGCCTTCCGGATACATTACTAAATCTCAGTAGAACCAAGTTAAGATAAACGGTAGGAATACTCTCTGGACACTGCCTTCGAGGGAAGCATGCCATGAGACTAGGCTTAGCTAATACGGATATATGCAGGTACTGTGAGGACCTACAAGCCACGGAAGATATGTCCCAACTCCCACCTTCTATGCGAGTCAAGCAATTGCTCGGAGTAGAAGGAAGCACCTAGGTAGACACTTCTTTAACAACTTAGAGGAGGTTGGTTCCTCAAACAATATTGGGACCATAATTCAATTTTGTAGGGAAACTAGCTGTCTGGGAGATTTGGTTTAGGTTCTTAACCGTAATGGTTCCCTGGGGATGGCGATGGGCCCGTCTTGGTGCCTGGTCTTTTGTGACGATCTCAAAAACCCCACTCAACCTAACCTAACCTAACCTAACGCATATGTGTCGATATAGCACACTCGCCCTACTCTCTATTTCGTCCCATTCCAAATAGACTGCCCCTTCCGCTTTTAAGTAGGTACTCTGTAATAATTTCGCAATTCTAAATGCGACATAAGTACATTATTCCACTTTCGAAATACGGAGTAAAAAAGGATCGTTTTCGAAAAAAATTTCTTTCGGAACGAGTTACATAGTAGGGGCCCTGAAAACCTGTGTTAGTTGGTGACATGACATGACATGACCGTAGTTGTGCCCTGAACTTAACCCAGTTAATTTGTCGGTGGCAATAAATTAGTGCTGAGTTTCGCTGTCATCAGAATTGAGTTCACTCATTTTTACCAATAAACGGAAAAAAGTGTTATTTATTTATCTTCTTTATGCTCCGTTCAGCAAAAGATAAATATTTATCAATGTCAGACTTCAGGGCAACATTTTGCGTTCGACATAGTAGCCGAATTTTCAGGGTGTAGCATTTCTGACAGGCGGGAAAACTAGCTGACACGTCAAACAAACCTGAAGATTCTCCCTAAATAAGCACAGCGGCTGCTGGCCTGCTGGAAAATCACTGCGGACTTTTCATTAGATCCGAAAACAATTTACTTTCTTAAAGAGTTTCTAGTTGTCTTCAATTAGTCTATAAAATTAGCAACAGTTCCTCAGCTTTGCCAAATAACTACAGTCAATTTTCAAAACCCACCAGCCAAACAAAATTGCGTTGCTTTTCGTTGTTAGGAATACTTACTGATTTACTGTATACAATCGGATTCATATCAGAACTACGATTATGCAAGCTGCAGCTAAAACTTCTCATTAAAATAAAAAACGAAATCATTTGAACACCGAAAACTATTTTTTTTTTATTTATGATCATTTGATAGTACACAATATAAGCACAACATATATTTCTAATACTAATACATTCAATTAATAATTTCATATTGTATTTGCAATACAAACTTAGATAGAATACATAGTTATAATTTTTATTTTTATGGATATACATATTTTCAAAAACAACATTTAATACTATTACCTATTACGATAATAAAATATGTGTAATATCTTAAACTAAGTGCTTGAGAAATCCATTAAAAACATGCAGGTCCTCAATTTTCCAAACAGCTTTCACTGCATTCAGTTGTGTATCATCTCTGTTGTTGTAGCTGTTAAAAAATTAGAAAAAGTAAGTATGTAATTTTTATTATACTGTAACAATTTGTAGTGTCGAGTATAAACGATTTAATACAAAGTAGAACTATAGGAGGGTGTTCATTAATAAAACGTTTGTATGTGACCATATCCTTAGCAAGGGATGCGCTTCGAAAAATGGGATGTGGCAAAGAAATGTCTCCTTAACTAATAGCTCGTTTTAAAACATGGTAGTAGCAGATCAACAGTTCAAATCATATGCTTTTTGATCTAATCTAATCTGTGATTTAATAACTGAATGGAATGAATGCAAGGCTATATAAACTGACGGTACAAAAAAAACAAAATAATGAATAATTGTTTTTGGAACTCCAACTCTTTGTATCACTCGTATATGTATGGCTATTTATTCTTCAGCTAAATTGTCTCTTAAGGCTAACGCCCGAGACACAAACAGACCTTATGTAACAAAATGATATTTTCACCAAAAATTGTTTTTTAAGCAATCACGAGCTCATAATAAAAAATTATATACAGGAGTTTAAGGGCTTTGTCGCAAGCTATGATTTTTCGTAGAAGTCACAAAATTGTGCACGACACCTTCAAGCCATAAGCAAGATTTCAGATTTCGTGTGGCTAATCAAACATAAAAACCATCGACAAATCATACTAAGACCCCCAACTTCGGTCGATTTACCGTTACTTGCCAACAAGCTATATTTTTACGGGGTGGCAAATGCTAGGTGCGCTAGTATTGGAACATACAAATTCGTATTGACAAATGTCACGTAACTTCGAAAATTCCGGATCACCAACGCACTCGCCACTGCGGGCAAAGTTGCTGGCAGCATTCATAGAATTACATCCGTTAAATTTTAAAATATTCGGTATGGGTGGATAGCAATGGTATTTAGGAATAATTGTACATTTTGCTTAAATATTTATGAAAAATTAACAATGTGAGGGAAAAAAACATTTTGAGCAAGCTTTCTTCAGTTATTTAACAAAAATTTACCTACACATGAAATCGATTTTAATGATCCAACAGAGGTAAATACATACACAACCATGTTTGCCCTAATATGTTTCAAGTATGTAAAACATATCCTTTAAATAGTTTTATTAACCACGCAAATTAAATTACTCGCCTTTTCAAAATATAAAATAACTAACCAATAGCATTCAGTAATGCTAAAATGTATGATATGTCTATGATAAAAACCATAGACAAACCATACTGAGACCCCCAACTCACAATCCTCTTGCCGCTGCCCCCTCAGTTTTTTTTCAAATTCAAAAAGAATCCGTGTGACATGCAAAAACATACAAAAAATGCAAAAATAAATGCTGCCAACCTCGGCAACCGTGGGGAAATGTGAAAGAGTTCGAAAATACCACATTTTTTCATTACTGAACGCCATTGGTTAGTTGTTATAAATTGTTAAAAGGCGAATAATTTGATTTGTTTGGTTAGTAAAACTATCTAAAGTTGATGTTCTATTTACTAGAAACATATTGGGACAAACATGGTTGTGTATTTTCCGCTTTTGGATATCAGTAACTTCGATTTCGTGTGTAAATTTTTCTTAAATAATGAAGAAAATTTGCTCAAAATGTTTTCATTTTCCCTCCACCAATCTACATTGCTAATTTTTCATGAACATTTTAAGCAAATGTGCATTTATTCCTAAAAAAAAATTTCAAATTAAACGGATAAAATTCTATGAACTCTGCCAGCAACTTTGACCACAGCGGAAGTGTCTCATATCTCCTGCGAGTGTGTTGGTGAGCTGAATTTTTGAAGTTTCGTGACATTTGTCAATACAATATAGCTTGTAGGCTAAGTAACGGGAAATCGGCCGGAGTTGGTGGTCTCAGTATTGTCTCTGATAAAAACGTCACTTGCTCTCTTTGGTATTGATATTCGTGCGATTGGAATACGTAAAGCTTTCCACACTTTTCTAAGCGTTTTCCATTCACTGGTTAAAAAAGTGAACTGGTAAGCCCAATCGAATACATAGTATGTCGTTTTCGATTTGACAAAAAGGTAAATCTTTTTTATCGAGATTGCTTTTTATGTTTGATTTGCCAAAAAAATCAATCTTTTTTTTGATCTGAGATACTTTTGAGAAATCTCGATTTTTTTCTCAGATTTATACATGCTTTCACTAATACCAGTGTGTATGACATAAAGCTGGCGGTTACGAATTTTTTATTGATGGAAGAATTGCTTTTTTAACTGAATTATTCATTTTTCGCGTATGGAAACAATTTTTTATATTATTTCGAAATGCGTTATTATAAATTTGGGAAACTCAATTGAAATGGACTTCCAGTGCAAGTGAAAAAAAAAAAAATAGTTTGCGGCCAACTCAATACAAACAAGACCCAATAAAATTCGGATTTCATGTTCGATTTGGCAGCAGAAATCTGAAAAGCCAAATCGAAAACGACAGTAGGCACATACGTAACCCTAATCAGATCGAAGTAAGAAACTGTAAAACTGACAGAGCCCAATGCACCTTAAACTGTTAACGATGGATCGATTGGTACTTAAAGCAACGAAATGGCATCGACCATGGTTTATGGTCTGTTCATAACTGAAGAGTTACAAAATAATATCAAATCACATGCACACAGTAATACAATGAACTCTTCATTTCGCGTTGTATAAGAAATTTAAAATTTATTATTACCACTTTTTGATGCTAACTATTAGATCGTCCTTCTTAAAAACAATTGTCCTCGTCAGCCAGTACGTGCACCTAAACAAGAATACGGACTACCAAAATGTATTTGAAATAAATTAGTTTTTCTTACCAGCTGAGCATTTATTGTTAAAAAAATACACGTACAATGCATAATATATGTTTTTCCTTATTAAATGGATCGGAAAGCTAATAGAAAAGAAATAAAAGAGGAAAACTGTTATACGTTAAATACAAAACAATTGTTTTAATATATTTCTGCTACACTTTAAAAATACAGCCATGTTCTTAAATAATACATAGTTGTACGTGCGTTTGAAATCGTTAAAAAGGATTCAAAATGGGAACTTTTTTGAGTTATAGATAGATTTGTTTGGATTTCAATTTTCCAAACAAGTACATCGTTAAGCATAAGCCCACGGACCCGGTACTGTCTAGTTACTCTGCACGGAAATTTGTGAATAAAAGCCAAAATATATAGCACTTATGTTCCGAAATAGGTTTCATTCAACACAAGTGTAAGCAGTGTAATTGCTAGGATAAGAATCATATTTTGATGATGGACCAGGAGAGGCACACGCAACTCAAACTTATGAAACTTCTCAGTGCTAAGATAAAATAGAAAGTAGGTATATAATGTTTTGTTTAAACAGTTCGCATTATGCAGTTAGTGGAAATGAAGGTTCGTGCTGTAGAATGCATGCACATATGACGAGCGCACACAGGTAAATTTTCCCAAATTCATGGCCAAAACTATAAAAAGAAAATTTACAACTTGCTGTTTTTTTAAATGCAATTTTTTTTACAAATAACATTAACCTTGAACCTGATTGATCATAGGATGGAGATTGTAACTAACTAAACAGTGGATGCTTCTAAAGTGCAAACTTTAAATTGACGAGTGCAGTTTTAATTTTGGTTTTTGATAAGAAGTACTTTTGCTTTGTTTTTCTTTTAATGTTTTTTGGGCGATTTGTAAAATAATTAAATATGAAGCGAAATCAAAAAGCTTGCTTCAACCAACTTGGCGTGATGTACAGCGTTTATTAAAAGAAATATCTTGAATATTTATGAGCTACCGCTAAATATATAAACTTTAACATAACTAAAGAAATATGAACTATAATTTATAAATAGCAACAGAAAAGTAAAAAATAAATAAAAAGTAAATCTCATAAAGAAAAAAAAAACTGGTACCTGAACTTTTCATTCCCACTGTACTCTCTGTTTCTAGTATTATGTTAAAAAGGAGGAATGGCCCCCTTTTTGCAATATCTTAAGTGTGAAGTAAATTTTCAAGGTATTTCAGACACCTAATGTTTTTGAGCAGTAAAAACAAAATTGTTTTCTTTGATAATTTGATTGAATAATGAATAAGAAACAATCATTAAACATTGCGACTTTTTAAAATATTGGCTCTGAAAAGGACGCTGGAAAAAAGTTTTTTTAATGGTAGCTTATTTTTTGACACGGATCGTGAACAAAGTTTCAATCTTCTTTTAAGAAAACAATTTTTTGATTTTTTTAGAAGCGGTACTTCTCGTGACATTAAAGAAAATTTTCCCAGAAAAGGTGAAAAACGAGACAAATATTGAAATTTCAGAGCAAACAAAGAAAATTTTTACTGATTTTGCTCGTACACAAAAAAAAAATGGCTGAGTGCCTCAAGAAATTACAGCAACACCTTAAAACAAAATACTAATTGGTTACAAGGTGAAATTTGGTTTCCATGCCGAGCCCATGCAGCTGCGCAGATGCAGCTTGAAGGACAAGTAAAAATTTTCTCCTCAAATGTGTTGAAAAACAATGTTTTCATCTTTTTCACGCGCTGAAAAGTACCAAAAAAGGTTTTCAAAAAGGACCCAGAAATTATTCCATATACGCAGAGGAATTTTTTTTTAGTAGTTATTGAAGGAAAATTAACTAAGTTCCAATACAATCTTATTAAAGGTTCTGCAATAAAATATAATAACCATCTATCCAAACTATGCAACTATTATAGAAGCAAAAAAAAAATGTTTTCCATCTTATCCTGAAAACTTGGTCCTAACCGAATCAGTCACATAAAAGCGTCTTCAAAGTTTACTAAATCACACAATTCGACGTTTATTTCAAGTATGTAATTGAAAATGTTATAGAAACATTAAATATTAATGATATAACCAACATGTATGCTGATTTCGGGTTGTTTTCTTGACAATATCCTGTGAATATTCAATACGAATCGTTCGATTTAAGGAGTATAGTAGTATTGATACCGCAAAATTTTTTGTGCAACTCTATACCCATGGCTATGCCCACAACTAAATGTACATACAATTTTAATACACAGGAACTATATCTGAAGCTATTCTTCTGTATTTGTAGCTCGGCGAAGACCAAGTATCACGAAACAAAAGCATACAGCGTTTGCTGGAGCAGAATTCAAATCGGTGACAAAAAATTGAAATTATGTTGTTAAAAAAACAGTATAAATAACGAATGATTTGTTCAACAGTCTAAGAATTGTGTGTAATACTTTGCCAAATAATAAACATTCACTCATTTGTACATTAAACACATCAGTGGTAACATTATCGTGTTTCTCGACGTTCGCCTGGCGCTTGTGATTCTACGCGGTTGCAGTGTCTTTCCTCCTCGAACTGCAAGTGCACCGCGGTCATTAACCAGTTACGATTAAAGCTTAGAACTTTTCGTCGGTTAAATTGATACAGTTTGGGATTCGGTCATTACTTAGAACAGAGTTCCTCTGTCCAATATATCGTTTGGCACTACAAGGCTTCCTGGTCGAATTTCGGAATACATTCCCCATCAGTGTTTTCGAGAATGTTTCTCAAGAAAATTTTCGAGACAGCGAAATATGGATGATGTGTTTTAGCAGCCTCTTGGTCCCTTGTGACACGTTTATTAGCGGTTTGAGAGTACTAAACCCTAAAACAAGAAAAAATGTATTTCCCTCTAAAGTACTTCAGTTTCTAATTGAACCGAGGTCTAGCAAGCTAGACTCCAGTTGCACAAGCCATTGAATGATTCATCTTCATATATAAAAACGTTCGTGCGTATGTATGACTGACAATCACGGCTGAACCACTGAAGCTATCCCCCTTATATTCACACCATATGTTTGTGTGGTGCTCCGGATGGTTTTTGTTTATTTTAGACCCTATAGGGGGCGCTGGTGTCGCTTTTTTGAAAATTTTTATTTATGGACCGATTTGGCTCAAATTAACACCATATAACACTTAAAAAAAAAGAAAGTTTTTGCCAAATTTGGACCCGATAGGTGGCGCTAGGAGATATTTACGACAAGTTAGATTTCCCTGCATATCAATTTTGTATTAACAACATTAAATTTAATTGTAATAATATAGTTGGCGTTGTTTGTCTATACTTTTTTAAATTTGACATTTCAGTAATTCATATTTCATTTAGCTGTACAATTGTTTGACAAAAACTCCAAATTAGTTTTTAATCAATTTTAAATAGGTAAATAACATTTCCATTCGATTTCCAGCACAAATAACATAACCTAGGAAAATGTTCTTTTTTAGCATACATAAGTGTACAAATTGCAGAAAAAATAATAAAATGCCTGGACGACGAAGTTTGAATATTGGTGACAGACAAATTCGCAATAGGCAACAAAAAAGAAAGGAAAGAAGAAGCGGCAAGAGAGGACACACGATTGCGCAATGCAACCACCCGTGCATCATTTTCTAATGCACACCGAATTGAACGACTTGCACAAATGAGAATTAAAACTCAAACATCACGCAATCGTGTTACGGATTCATACAGAAGTGTGGTACAATTAAATAATCGAGTACGCATGTAAACAACAAGAGCGCCAACACTGTCATCATTCAATCGCATCGCATTTGAATATGATCCAGACATCGAATATTGCGCACATTCGAAAATTTCAATTGGTGACATGGATAAAGAATGCACTTATTGCCAAGCTCTGAAATTCAAAAATGAAACAACAGGGATGTGTTGTTCATCAAGCAAAGTGGTTTTACCTACATTGAACCCACCACCGGAGCCACTGAAAACGCTAATGGATGGCAACACCGAAGAGTCCAAATTATTTTTAAAGAAACTAAGGAAATTTAATAGTTGTTTTCAAATGACTTCCTTCGCCGCCAATATCATTACTAATACGGATGGACAAGGACGCACATTTAATTCAACATTTAAATTAGGTACAATGCCAGGTCTATCACAAAATTGGCTCTTTACTTCCTCTTCCCACGGAATCACCAAAATTTCTACAAATTTACTTTATGGGAGATGAAGAAGAGCAGTCCAACATCCGTTGCGAGTACAATCACATGAAAGTAATTCAGGAACGTGCTATCGTTGCCGATTTAGAAACTTTTTTGGCAGAAAAAAATTACCTCATCCGATTGTTTAAGCAAGTTTCCACTCAATTGCAAAACGATAAGTATATGATCGTTATTAAAGCCGATAAAGTGGCTATTGGAGAACATGCGCGCCGTTTTAATGCTCCAACCGTGAATGAAGTAGGAATAGTAATAATTGGCGATACATTTGAACAACATGATATACGCATCATCAAAAAATATTGATGTCGAGACCATAAATATCTACATTCAAAACATGTTAGAATCTTCATCATATTCATTCAAGTCAATTGATACTGTGGTAGAAGAAGATGAAGGAGTGAATTTTCCAACAGAATTTTTAAATTCACTTGATTTGCCAGGTCTTCCACCACATAATTTAATTTTGAAAGTTGGATCACCAATCATACTGCTACGAAACCTAAATGCACCAAACTTATGTAACGGAACGGTAACATTATTGAATCGACAATTATCAATGGCAAGTTTAAAGGAGAGCATGTTTTATTGCCAAGAATCCCGATTATTCCAACAGATTATCCAATTGCATTTAAACGCTTACAATTTCCCATTCGTCTGGCATATGCAATGACAATCAACAAATCTCAAGGCCAGTCGATGCAAGTCTGCGGCTTGGATTTGGAAAATTCATGCTTCGCTCATGGTCAGTTATATGTAGCCTGCTCCAGAGTTGGTAAGCCCAACGATTTGTTCGTATACGTTGAAAATGGAGAAACAAAAAATATTGTCCACATGTTAGCTTTAAAATAAATTATTATTAATTAAGATCAAACGAACATTGTATTATTATTTGAAACAAAATTGAATATATTAAATCGGAAATAAAATTTGCGTTTAAAATTACGTAATGAATTTCATTTCATTCCTATGAAATACATTTCAAAACAAATTTTAGGCAGAACAACGTTTGCCGGGTCAGCTAGTTTACTTATAAAGGGTGATTTTTTAGCTGGTTTGGTTTTGGCAACACTGGTTTTGACAGCTGACGTGTGTTTAGTACCTTGTGTCACTGTCAAACAGCTTCAGTTTGGTTTGCAATTTAACCATGGATCGTCTTACAAATGAACAACGCTTGCAAATTATTGAATTTTACTATCAAAATTCGTGCTCGGTTCGAAATGTTCATCGCGCGCTGCTTCCATTTTATGATCGGCATTCTCGACCTTCTGAGCAGTCTATTCGGAAGATTGTGACCAAATTTCGCACCAAATTTACTTTGTTGGACATTAAACCACCAACACGTTTACGTACTGTGCGTAGTGAAGAAAATATTGCGGCCGTATCAGCTAGTGTGACAGAAGACCGCGAAATGTCGATTCGGCGCCGTTCCCAGCAGTTAGGCCTTTGTTACAGCACTACGTGGAAAATTTTGCGGAAGGATTTGGGCGTAAAGCCTTTTAAGATACAGCTGGTGCAAGAACTAAAGCCAGCCGACCTACCACAACGCCGAATTTTTGGTGAATGGGCTCTTGGAAAGCTGGCCGAGGATCCGCTTTTTTATCGAAAAATTGTGTTCAGCGATGAGGCTCATTTTTGGTTGAATGGGTACGTAAATAAGCAAAATTGCCGCATTTGGAGTGAAGATCAGCCAGAAGCATTGCAACAGCTACCAATGCATCCCGAAAAAGCCACTGTTTGGTGCGGTTTATGGGCCGGCGGCATTATTGGGCCATATTTCTTCAAAGATGATGCGAATCGCAGCGTTACTGTCAATGGTGAACGCTACCGAGCGATGATAACAAACTTTTTTTTGCCCGAAATGGAAGTTCTTGACTTGCATGATATGTGGTTTCAACAAGACGGTGCCACATGCCACACAGCACGCGAAACAATGGCGCAATTGCGAGGCGAGTTTGGTGAACAGTTAATTTCACGTTTCGGGCCGGTCAATTGGCCGCCTAGATCGTGCGATTTGACACCATTAGATTATTTTTTGTGGGGGTATGCCAAGGCTAATGTGTATAGGGACAAGCCCGCTTCGATTGACGCACTGGAAGCCAACATCCATGCATTCATTCGTGAGATACCGGCCGATATGTGTGAAAGAGTATGCCAAAATTGGACTCAGCGGATGGGCTACCTGAGACGCAGCCGCGGTCAACATTTGCATGAAATTATCTTTAAACATTAAATTGCAAGGTTCAAACTATCGATTCAAATAAATATTTCATTCATTTTTTCGAATTTTTTGTGTTTTTTTTTTTAAAAAAGTTCTAAACCTCTTAAAAAATCACCCTTTATTACTTATTTATTTATAATTACAAAATGCAAAATAACTTCACTGGATGTGAGAAACCCGATTTCAAAACCACATTTTTTTATAATTTTTTTCAATTTTTAAAGAATATTCGTGTGAATTTACTTGAAAATGGTCCTTTTTATTAAAACTATCTGATTTTGATATTCTCATGCAATAATAAATTGCAAAAAAACAACAAGGTATTGGCCATAGCTATATGTCAGGACTTTGGCATATATAAACCAAGCCACAGTAAAGAGAGAACTGGATAACTATACTTTAAAAGAAACAGAGCTTTCACTTTGCCATCGTGTGGTGCAACTGGCTGCATTAAGCGGCCATCTTTTTGAAAACACAATAAACGAATAAAATTGTGTGCTCGCTCGATCTGCCGTCCGGTACGGATGAATGGGAAAGACAACACAAAGACGCGTGGCGAGAATGTTGAAAAACCACTTTTGTTTTTTTGAAGACTTTCCGATCGTTTTAGATGCCGTGCGATTCCAAAGTTTGAAGAGTCCTGCGCGTTCGACATTGGTGGGGTGGGGGTTTTTTGGTACTAAAAACAATCTGGGGTCTAATCGTGTAATTTATGAAACGATTGAACAGAATGACATTATTCTTAGTTTGCTCAATTCAATCGAATCGTTGATCGTTCTCGTTTTCAACAGTTTGAATATGGCTGTAACAAACAGTGACAACTAAAACATCAAAAAATGTATGCAATTCGTTTTTAATTTTTTGGTGTTGAATTGGTCATTTAACGCAAAAATGGTAGGTAGTTTGGAAGAAGTTTCTACTGGCATCAATATTAAAGTAACACATTTTTTATCAAAGAAGTCGAACACAGCTAGTGGTCTGATAAAAACAGATTCATGAAGTGAAAGTCTATAATAGGTATTAAACAGAATGTGCAGCAACCGAAAACCATATATTGGATTAGCTTGGGTAGAAAGAACTGCAATATTATGCAAAAGTGTACGCAGATGTAATAGAGTAGAAGATTTGTTGTTTTTCGGAACATTTATTATGTATTTCTTAAAATAATTATTGCCAACAAAGAATTGGATTTCGGAGAACAGATGTTTACGGAAATCAAGCATCATAAAGCATCACATTGCTAAGCATCGAGCATTCAATATGATTGCATTTTTTCTGATTACATAACTATACAAATAAATTAAATTTATTTGATATTAAAAAAAAAGTGCCATCACCATTTTTTTTTCCAAAGAGTGCATTTTTTACATCTAAAGCGAGTCTCAAAAGAAAACATAAGTGTGTGTCCTCCTTAAAATATTTTTAAATACTTCTCTTTGACCCAATTAAAGCTGAAGAAATGCAGCAAAAACGATGAAACGATTGCAAAATAGCCATCGTTCAATCGAATCGTTTCGGCGAGGGTATTTGATGTTTGAATTAGTAACGTGAAGCAAAACAAAAAGATATGTTCGTCCAATCGTTTCGACGTTTATCGTTTTTTGGTTGTAGCACGAAGTAAAAGCATCTTCGAGACTGTATTAGCTGTTTTTTATTATCAGCTATGATCCAAATAGATCATCGATTTACATGCACCTACAACTACAGCACATGATCCTGCTTCTCATCGAGATCACGAATCATGATCTGAAAATTATTTCTGCTATAAATATAAATATAAATAAATTTCAGAAATCTTTTATAAATGTTTATAAAAAAACATAAACATTTCTGAAATGTTTCGGTGGTCTGGAAACACCTTAATATGCCAAGATAAACTCAAGTGCTAGCAGCAAATTATTGTTCATGCGTTGCTTATTTGAACATAAAATAAATAAAATCATTTTCTGATCCGGATCAGATCACGCTGATAATAAAAAAACAGCTATTATTTCAATTAGTAATGAAATTATATGTTTCAACATTTGTTGTTACAATAATTATTTAACTGGTATCCAGTTTAGGGGTTTCGAGAATTGTTGATGCTGTTTCTTATGTATAATAGTGCTCGAGGTTGAGGTTGCAAAGTTCGACACTTTCGCTATAGTGGCAGCAAAAGAGCTGTTGTTTGTGCCTTTAATATACGAAGGTTTGTATGACTTTTGTAGCACAAACAATATCATCTTTCAATACTAAACTATTTGAAAAGCCCAGAATCTGTAAAATAATTGCGAAGAGATTTCTTCATAAAATTCTTTTTTCGATCGTTTTAAAATCTTGGCTCCGCTTCCGTTTCGACTATATTCAAAAATACGCTACGTTGTTTAAAATTTTGCGTCATTATTTCTAAACATGGCTATCTACATAGGTAACAAAACGTAGAATACGAACCCGTCAAATGTTAATGGAACACAAAGTCTCCGTCTCCGGCGGCGTCCAAAAATAAAACCCAGAGGTGGTCCTATACTATCAACAGACAAAAGAAAAATTATTGCGCTATAGTCAATTATATTTCATAGTTTTCAATATATATATCAACAATGTACGTACCGAAATATTGTTAGTAAATATAAAATTCATCTATTATTGCATCCATTCCATAGTCTTACTAATTTTTATTTATTTAAAATTGAGAGGGTAGGAATCTCTTCTAAACCTAAATTTCACCCTGTTGGCCGGTTAGATGTGATTGATTTTTTTGTATCGCTTGTAGTTATTATGCCAATTTGTTTAATATCGCCATTATAAGGTAAATGATTTAACTATATAAAAATATTTTACTTTTGAAATCTCCATGCAGCAAAAATATGAATCTTTCCGAGTAAGACAAAATAATGAATTAAGTTTAAATAATTTGCAACAAGTGCACTTTGAATAGCAAAACAATCAAACTATAGATAAAAAAAAAATACTTTATAAATGTGAAAAAAAAGGAAAAATCTATGACGCGGCACCTTCTCAGCAGCGTCGTCCTTTTGGTGTTGCTTGAAGTCCGAGGCGTGGCGTGTCCAAAGAAGAATCATTTGTGAATATTTGTTGAAATTTTATTGTTTGTTTCAATAACCTTATATCACATTACATCAAATACATTTATACACATACATATTATGTATGAATAGACATATAAGGGGGCGGGGTTGGTGTGGTTTTAGTGATTTTTTTTTTCGTTTTTTTTTCTTTGTTATGTACAATTGCGATCAAGATTTCTGTTTATACATTTATAAACAATTGAACTGATCTAATAAATTACAATTAGTAACTAAATACACCTAGTCTTGATTTTGTTTAAGTTCTTTTGCGATGTGACGTTTTAGTGACACGCGAACCACGTCTTACGTTAGTTGTGGCAATGCTTTTTCGCCTTTTTTTCCTCTTTTTCCTCTCCTGGTAGTCGCTGTCATTGGCATCGTCGTTGTCTTCCTCAGTCGATGATCTGAAGTCGTAAAAAATTCGTCGACTTGTCCTCTTTTGATTACTACTATCGGTGTCTTGGCATTGGTTAGATGATGTGCTGGGCAAGGCGTCGCTGGTTGCTGCACCTTCGACCGATGTCGACGTAGACGCTTGCTCTTCGATGCATTTCTCGATTTCTGGGGGCACAAAGACATGCTGGACCATGTTTTTTTTTGAATATGCTCGACTTACCACCGCATTACTTAGCGAGGAGACCTCATCGGCTGTGGTCTCGATATTTGTGCTTCCTGAAGAAATCTCGATTTCGGTTTCCCTTTCCTCTGTTTCGATGGTTGTTGAATTGACGCTTGATGGATCGCAAAATAATGGAGGCGTTCTACAAGGCCCCGCTGCTAGCTCACCTTCTAGTTCATTCTCTTCTAGGACAGTCGAAGAAACTGAAGTTGTGGTCCTCGATTGTGCAGTGTGTAATCGCATTACTTCCATTGTTGGAGAGTCGGCCGCCTTTGACGATGAGCAGATCTCATCGTCGAATAAAAGGTCGGGTGAGTGTAGGAAACTATGGGAATCGAAGCATATTGTCTTGCGTCGTCTGCTTGTCATGGTGCTACATGAACTCTCATAATTCACTTCATTTGTTGAGAGCTTACGGACCTGCCGTGGAGATAACGACGACAGACTGCATGATTCCCTTCGTTTTCTTTTCACAATTGGAAGTTCTGGTGTGGCGTTTAGCAATGGCGTCAACTTATTAATCTCGTCCTTTGCACGCACATCTTCGCGCGTCAAAAGATAATCATAGAACACAGCCAAGAACTTTGAATCGATTTCCACTTCTGTTGGTATGTTGCTGTGTTGACGAAACTCTTGAATCAAATCCGAGCTCGTTGAGACAAGGTTGGCTAGAGCAGGAGGTTTTTGGCCGTATTGCCGGCGAAATTGTGGAAACATAGGTCGATCAACGTGATTGTTATTGGGTTCCGTATTGTCTCGCCGAGAACTTACATCTTGTATGCTATAGTCGATGGCAGGTGTTTTATTGTCAGCTGGCAGCGGTGGAGACAATGATGGCGACGATGACGGTGGCGTGGGTGGTGGCGTGTTTATTGAATCAATGTGATGACCAGCAGCTGCATTGAACAGACATTGTGGCTTGTCATAATCATTTGTTGGATTATCTTTTTCGTCTGCAACCCGTTCGAAGATTCTCTTTAGAGCCTGTCCTTTTCTTGCCGCACTGCCCTTGACTCGACGCTTCCGTTCGTTTTGAGTGATCTCATCGGACATCACCTCGCCATGTAAACGGTCGAATGCTTCTTGGCTCGTTTGCGGATCCTGATCTTGTAAGTCATCCAAAGCGGTATTCGATACAACCATGTATTTATAATTACATCTCTTCAGTCTTACTTTCACCTGTTTCTTCGGCGAACTAACAACTTTAAATGCCTCAGACTGTTCTAAGGAAGTTGATGTCGTTGGGGACGAATCAATATCTTCTGCACTTGTATTGAGCTGAGGCAAGTGGTTTATGTTCAAATTTTCCGTTGCAACTGTATTAAAAAGCTGAGCGCTTTGTAGCCGTTCTGCCAGAGATTCAGATTCTGTATTTATAGAAGAGGATGACACTTCGGTTTGAAGTGGGCTTGCCGGCGGAGTTTTGAACACCTTTAAAAATTGTTGGGATCCGATACTGGACCGCGCGACCAAGCGTGATGTATACGTCCTCGTTGGCTTCTTGAAAACGTCCAGTGGTGGCGATTCAGCTTCTGGTTCCTCCATTTTAATAGGCTTGATTTCCGATTCCACTTCAGGCTTTTCCTCGTTGCTATATCGAACGACTTCCGATTCTGCCTCCTGCACTGGTGATTCTTTCTGAACACACGGAATTGACACTGGAAGCGTGACAGCTGGCATGGGTTCTGGCTGAATTTCCGCCACCTGTACGGGTGGATCTTCTTCCTTCTCCGCAGCGGAAGGCATTTTCTCAAATTCGTCTTCTGGTTTGTCCTTTCTTTTCGACTCGATGACTTGTTGTTCAACAACTTGTACCAAAAAATCGCCCAATGACTCCGTCCCAGGTTTGGCTACCATCGACGACACGATCTGATTTAGCTCCGATAATGACGTCTGCTTTGCAGTTGGTTCACTTTCAATTGCAGTTTCCAAATTGCGCATCAACTTTGCCATCAGCATTGTTTCAGTTAGCCGCTCTATGACTACAACTGGTCTCAACTTTGTAAGCTTAGGATCCTGTGTTATATCAACCAACGATTTTGTAACACCATTTACCCGAGATATTGTATTTCTTGTCTTGCGGGATCGGTCGCGTTTTTTTGTGGTAACGGGGCTGGTTGTGGTATCATTATTTTGTTGAGCATTGTTGGTTTTTGTGCGACGCTTCTTCAGGTTTTGCAAATACTTATCAAAGTCACTTTTGCCACCCGGCAAAGGGGTAACCGACCTGCGACGTACATCGATTGGAATGGAGGTATTCCCGCTGGTTCTTGAACTAGGTGAAAATGCATGCACCACACTCGAACAGTTGGACATGACTGAACTCGGTCTGGACTGTACTTTTTGTTGTCTTCTTTTTTGTTGCGCTTTTGGTGGCGGCGGAGCTCTTGTTGCGCTCCCACCTTTCGAAGTAAGCCGAAAAATATCAGGGAAAAGCGTTTCAACCAGGACTGAAAAGATCAAAACAGATCGTTAGTTTAAGTTTGTCTGATCCTTATTTACAAAATGATGATACAGGGAAAATACAATGATTCTAAAATTGTTCAAGTCCGCTGTTACCCAGCGTAGCAATGTTCATAAAAAAATGTAAAACGAAATCTTATGAAGACTATTAACATAACCTAGTTGTAGTTTTTGTAATGTTACCACTTAGTAAATAATTGTAAATATTCAAATTAAAAACCATTATCCTTAGATCTAAATTTGTATATCCTTTCATTTCGAAAACTTTTTAATTATTAACAAACATTTTCCTGCTTAATCATATTGTAAATGTTTACAGAAAATAGTACGTAAGTCCTTCCCAAAGTTAACTATTAGTTATCCCACAAAATGATTGCTCTTCCAAATGAATACAAGTAGATGGCTAAGTTCAACTAAAAAATAATCTAACTGCAAGCCACCTGCAGGGTGAGTTAGCATTATACAACAAACTCAGGGGGAGGGTTACACAAATACGGCTAACGTTGCCGTCTTCAATATTGAAAGAAATAATTCACCGCTTGACCCCATTGTTTGGTTTCAATAAAAATGCCTCAACTATTGGACGAAAAGCTCGTTTGGTTGCAGCATTAGCTGCTAGAATACTACGTGCAAAAACTTTTTCCAGCAGATCGCAAAAAAATTCATTTTTTGTACGCTCTTGGAATTGCATTCATACAGTAACACAGCACGATGTTTCCTCAAATTTAATTTGACAAAAGAGAGAAGTGAATCGCATATTAGCATACACTCTGAATTTTCAAACAACTAGTTGGCTGCTCGCATATTTCACATGTGTTTTCACCGCCACACAATTGGCTTACATACGTCGTCTTTTATTCACTATTTATTTATGCCAAAGCGACAAAAAAAAAGAGACGTATTCCGTTTCAAGAATTGCGAATATATTATTTGGACAGAATTCTTATGAATTCATACACAAAAGCCTGTTGGAATTTTATATGTTTATGAGCTTGTTCCTTAAGTATTTTTTTTCCTCTTTATACTTTTCTAAGCAAACAATTGGCGCAAACAACATTTGAGCATAAATAACTGGAGGTTTAAGAGAAAAAATAAAAATGGAACTGAATGGCTGAAATTCAAAGAGAATAATTCTTGCGCAGCAGTTGGGACAGCGCAAACGCGATATTTTGCGAGTGTATTGCTTTAACGAACATTCTCTGAAAATGTCCATGAATATTAATTGGTTAGGAGCTTTTTTAATTACTTGCGTGAGTACGGAATTGCACCCACGCGGATAGAACAAGCTTTTCTCGGCACAACACCAAAAATATCTCGATAAAGAAAAGAAGACCATTCACGACCTATTGTTTTTAATGGGAAGCAGCGTTGCCAACCAATTTTAACGAAAAAATGCCCAAGTTGAGAAAAAAATATGCCTTTTTCGACAAAATAATGCCTAAAATAATTTTTTTACGTAAACTGGAACAATAAATCAAAAATTAAACACAAATATAAAAAAATAAACAAAAACAATTTCTATTTCCAAAAAAAAAAACAATTATAAGTTCTAAATCACAGAAGAAATTCTTAATAGAAACAAGATTCATGAGACAAACATAATTCTAGTCCATCAGATCATCGTGGTCCTTGGATTTCAAGAATAGAAACTTAGTATGTCGAATCAAAAAACAAAATTAGAAAAAAATTTGAAATAAAAAAAAGATGCCTTTTTGAAGAAAAACAAGCCTTAAAGCCTAACTAACGAAATAATGCCAAAAAGGCATAGAAAAGCCTTGGTTGGCATCAATGATGGGAAGTCAAGTTCCAACTTGCAAGACAAAAAGGAAATCTTCCTCAGCTACGTTTTCACAAATTTTCGTATTCTGCCCAAGTTAGCTGAGGAACTTACGGATAGGGGAAGACTATAATGTTCCGCTTCACCTATAAAATGGTATGTTTTCTGACTAATTAAAGCGCACAAAAACATAGCTTTCATTTCATTTGCCTGCAGCTATGTCAGATTTGATTTTCTGTGATTTCCGGTATAATCCTTAGGCGGTATTCAGAAAACCTGAGAGGTAGTTTAGCTCTGAAGAATGTGACGTTAATTAGGAATTTCCGGGTCGAATTCCGCTTGGTAACTCTAGTGACTTGTTTCAGCCAAAATTTGAAAGATATTTTTTCTATTTGTTGCGATGGAAATGACATCCAGAGCTTAAGAACATTGATATTCAACAGATGTGGTTCGAACAAGACGGAGCTTAGTGCCATACAGCTAAGGCTATACTTGATTTCGAAGTAAAATCGTATAGCTCCTATAGAAGCCTATAGAAGCAAGATAGGGGTCGAATTGCCACTTCCCTGAATGAGCTATACGTGCACGGAATTAAGGTGTAAGTTAAATGTAAAACAAAAACAAATTCCTTCACGCAAGCTCGTTCATGGATGACGAGATTCGACCCCAGGTTTAGCGCCCAACACGTTTTGAAAGTATTAGTTTGGTACCTTTAAATGCGCATGCGCAACGGCCGCTGCCAAACAAAATGCCTCATTTGCGCAGTGGCGGGTCGAAAAACATATACAGGCCCCCGTTTCGAACAATATGCTCTAATTTGGAGTAAGCCGTTGTGTAGCAATTGCTTTAAGGACAAAAATAATACTACTTGCTCGGTCGAAAATAACTTGTAAAAGTCAGTTCGCCTGTCATGATGATGAACTAATCAAATTTGCAATCGTGAATGCAGTTTCCTTTTGTGAATGACATAGAAATGTGTATCGATTTGAATTTCAGACAAGCCTTCCTCAGTTATTTATAATCTGCAACGCTTTTGGATTTGAATAGATCTGAGTGTGCAGAGAAACAAATCACCTTTCATATCAACAACGTAAAAGTTAGGGAAGAAAGTCCGGAAATGGAAAACGCCATCGAAAGAGCTAAAGAAGACGGTAGTGAACGACAATTGATTTGAATCAATATCTTACACCTACATACAAGAATAAACGGTGTGATCCTCCTATCTAAGTGAAAGAACAAAAATCTCAGGATACAATTCGCATGGATAAAAGAAAATAAACCACCAAGATTCCATGCATCATTATGTTCCACACCCTACTAATGAGAATTCCACACTTTCCATTTATTTACGAATATTTTTAATACTTTAATTATTTTAGTACGTATATAAAAAAAATGTTTATAACATTGTCATATCGATGTTAGTTATATATCAACAGTTGCCGTGCTTTTTTTATTTTTTTGTTTTCAGAAAAAAAAAAAAAAAACGCTTACACAAAAAAACACAGCAACTTACATTTTACAAATTACTAAATTAGGTTTACAACATTTATTATGACACATATAAAATAACACATTTATAGAAAGAAAGCTTCCTCAAAGAGTTGAGCATAGTTATGGGATTTTAGTCGCTTCCTTCTCTGCATATTTGCGCATTAATTGATCATAGTCAGTCATCTGTATGAAAACGGGTATGGACGATTCAGGTGAAGCCTCTGTTAGTACTGCTATGCATCCCTTTAGATAAGGCTGTCTGGTTCTGCTCTTAACCTAATTTCATCAATTAAATTGATCTATTATTATCTGCAAACCTTAACTTTTCAATTACACAACCATCAAAGTGACTAATACTAAGCTCTGGCACACATAAAGGTGTTGTTATCATCGATTTAAAAAAAAAAACACTTAAAAAAATACTTTTTTTTTCATATTTTTTTTTATGGGCTTTATATGTAGTAACTAAGTGCTACGTCTATACACATTTACTGGTGTTGTTTACAAGTATATATGTTGAAAACATTTAAGACGTGTAAATAAGTTTTTTTTTTGCTGTTTAAAACAATTATTATATAAGACACAACATTCAGAATTTTTACGACTATAACTGATTCAGTTTCGCAACAAAATTTGTATAGCTTTTTTTTCATACATCAAAAACAAATTTTCTCTGTTTAGAAAATGCATATACTTGTACATTGATGTGCAACAGCTATAGTTGTTATATATACAATAGACATTTTATATTATTTGTTTTTTGATTAATATTTTAGATTTTTTTTAGAAATAGTAGTTTTAGTTTATAAAGCTAGGAGTATACTTATTTACAAGTATATATAAATTTTTACTGGACAATGGACAACTTTGGAAATGTTGTTTATATTTCGATTCACTTTTCATACGACCTCATGAAAAAATTAATTACTGCGTATACATTACTGGTAAAGTACTATCTCTAGATATGTGACTATGTAAATCTGCACGTATAATAAATAGTACATAATATGTCTATGATTGGACACTTAAATTCGGATTAATATTTGTTTTGAAAACAATGTTGCTTAAATAATAGTTAAAATGACAAATTCAAAGTATCATTTTGTCATTCGTATGAAAGGGGAATGCTGGTTCTTATTGCTGTTACTTATTATAATTTGTTGTTAATTTTGCATCATATTTGTGGGGGAAAATATAAGAAATAATAAACTGAAACCCTCCTAACTGATACGTGGGTAGATCTGATCACATTCGTACAATTCTGATCCTGGTTTTACCGGAAACGTAACAAAAGACCTGTGAATAGCATTTTAATTTATGCGAAATGCGTTGCAAAAAATGTAAGCGAAATTGTTGCGCTAAAAACTGAGTACGCCACTAATCTTCTGAACACCTTCTTAGATTAAATTGTGTCAAATTTGTTAGATCCGTTTTCGAAAAGTAAGAAATTTCTTTTTTTAATGACCGTTTTCCTCTGTTTAAGGTTTTTTTCTTGACGAAACACATGTGGCATGAAGGCCATTGCGACAGAAACAGTAAAGCATAAATGATTTATTAATGTTTATTTATTTATGATTTCGTGGTTGACCGAAGGAAAGACGACACCCCACATGTTGTCTGGTTAGGCTATCTAAGAAGTGACACTACATGACGGTACGAATTGTATCTTTTTTATATCTTTAGGTTCTGATGCATTATGTCGACCGACCTTAGAGGTCAGAGACTGAAATATGGATCGTGTAGTTTATTCTGAACAACTAACGAAGGCAGTTCGCACTTGAACCACTTACATTTGAATGTTATGTTTGTAGGTATCATTCGATAGAAAATAAAGCAAGACCTCTGTTCCTGTTATCCTATAAACGATTGCTACTTCAATTCGTTTTTTCAAATCTGTGTAAGTGAATTTTTTAAAGACCAAATTCGTCGAAGAATATTAAAAATATATAGTTTTTATAACGACACGATAAGTTAGTCGTAAACGGCAAATGGCCACGACGACGTAACGGGTAGTTTTTAGCAGTTTTTGATACAAAAAATATTGCTAAACAATAATTTACAGTTCTCATTGTGCAAACATTTTAAGAAAAATTCGAAAGACGGTATAAAACTGAGGTCCATTTGTTTTTGAAAACCTTTATGAATTTTTATTGTTTTAAATCAACAGTATGACAATTTTAACGAAACTTTTGGGGGACTGTTCCCATTCTACTGACATTGAATGTTTGATGAACACATTTAAACGATCTGTTTGACGTGAACTCTAGTGTCCCACTGCGGTAGTACAACACAGTTTGACACAGCATCTATTGATCAATGTCGCGCTGGAAATGAAAATCTGTTGTCATTGTGAGCACTAGTTGAGGGCATTCAGATATTAAATCAAAGTGTAAGTCCTCATCATCCCAGTCCTGCTTTATGGTGCAGAAGCATGGACCCTATCAAAGTCGGATGAAGAGCTCCTTGGTCGTTTCGAACGCAAAATTCTTCGTGTGATTTTTGGTCCCGTTTGCGTTGACGGGCTCTGGAGGAGGAGATTTAACAGCGAACTCTACGAGCTGTACAGCAACATCGACCTAGTCAGAAAAGTACGTATCAGTCGTCTAAGATGGCTGGGACATGTAGAGCGAATGGACACCAACACTCCGGCCCGAAAAGTCTTCGATTCCAACCCGGAGGGACAACGCAGTAGAGGAAGACCTCGCCTTAGGTGGCGCGCGCAAGTGGAAGGGGACCTCAACCAACTTGGAGTGCGCAACTGGAGGCAGTTAACTAAAGATCGCGTTAACTGGAGAGGCGTATTGGTTGAGGCCCAGGTCCACCCCGGACTGTAGCGCCACCTAAGTAAGTAAGTAAGTCCAGAGCGGGACTTGGTGGCAATCGTAGCTGTCATTTCGGGTAATACCTATATGTACATATTTTGGCAAACAATTGTGTTTTGATTTTGTATAAATGCAACTCGAAACGTGTTATTTACTATAAACAAACAATTTAAAATATTTTTTAATAATATTGTTTAACCCCTATATTTGTGCATTTTTTAAAGTAGCATAGCAAATGTTTGTAATTGGCATTAAGCCAAAGACTGACAATGGCAAATAAACTTCAAATTATGTCGAAAAGTGTTCAAATCGTCTCATCTGAACAAGCAATACGGGACGAAATTTAAAATGTTTGTATGTAAAATCGACATAGTAAAGTTTTTTTTTACAGCTCATGCGAGTGTTTCGGAAAAACATTTTTGGTCAAATGAATTGATTTAAGCAATTTGTACTGAATTGGAAACTGAATTAAGGAAAAAGCTATCATGTGTTGGAGTTTCCAAATTTTGGGGGCAAATCGTTTATCAAATTTTGAGACCATTATAAGATCGAGCGGATGCCACAATGAAATTCATAAATTAAGTACTGAATTTCCCTAGAGTTTCTACTATCCTTATGCAGCTTATGATACATCATACATTCAGCAAAGGAGAACTTATTATTTCCCAAAAGAAGAAATTTCTTCCAATTCCACAAAGAGGTGGGCATTCACATACGATAATGCAAGTGATACCTCAAATTGCAAGTAAATTTTGTGCGATTATTCATTGGGTCACAACCAAGGGTAAATTTTTTAAGCGTTTCCGATTTTTGACAATTATTTGGAGAGATTTAAGCAGATCACCAGTTGAATTTATTGAATACTCGGAAGAGATACAGTGCCGCTCATTTTTTTACATTTTTACGGAACGAGTCCAACTATGGCAAAAATATGAAAGGGCGAACAGTTAGTGCCGTTACCCCTGCTGGGAAAAGAGCAATTCTGCGGCTCGCATCAAATTCACACGACTCTACGGCCAAAATAAGAGAAACAAAGTGGTGTTGAAGCAAGCTTGTCTACGGTAAAGCGGATTATTTCGAAGGCTAAGCACTTGAAGCGGTTAAAATTAAAGAAAAAACCACCACTTAACCCATACCGTAAGAGCAATACCTTAGTTTCTGTCGTGCTAACATGACGTGGAGTAAGGAATGGTACCGTGTTGTTTTCTCCCATGAAAAAAGGAATCCATTTGGGGGGTTTTAACTATTGCTTTCATGGTTTGCGGAAGGAGCAACATCAACTAGATCGTTTGAACAGCCGAGTGGTGTTATGGTTTGGGGAGACATAACGCACTATAGCACTTTGGAATTGCAGTTCCTTACTCCTCGTATGAATGCACAGTTCACAAAACACCATACTCGCCAGACCTAAACATAATCTAAAATGCTTGGGGATGGCTTGCTCGAAAAGTTTGCGAATCTGGGAAGCAATACCCCAATAAGGAGGAACTAATTACAGCAATCAAATGTAGCCTCCATTTCGCTTGATTGAGAATTTATATGATTTCCTACAAAACAGGATGTATGAGGTTATTTTTAACTAAGGCTAAGCACCCGTCACTAATTTTATTTTTTTGTAATTCCCAAAAAAAATATATTAAGTGGATTTTAATAAACTTCTAAGTTTAAAATCGAAAAGAATTTTTTTTCAGTTTTTTTTATAGGGAGGTTTTATTCCAGTGAGCCAAAATTTGGTGTACAAATTTTGAGTCACATCACTTCAAAATTTATAATAAAAATTACCACTGTAAATATGGATTCCAATCCATCTGTTTTATTTACAGAATTGAGTAACCTTAAATTAGAAAAAAACAGTCATTGTTATTATTATTTTACCGAAAAGGGTACACTGCCTAAACTTTATTGAAGGTCACAATTACCTAGAAATTGGTCAGACCACGATTGGTCGGCTTGTGGTAGACTGCCAGTAACAGGGTGCAGTGTGTAATCTTCAACAAGTTGGCATTAATGAAACGGATACGAACTATATTTTATGTTTTATTTTAATTGTAAATCGCACATTTAAAAAAAAAATTCTTTGATAAAATGTCAACAAGAATCTATAGAACTATTTGCGAAATAAGGAATTACTCAAATTAATAAAGATTCTAACATACTTTTAGGGGACAAATTAAAGCCCATTGCATTTATCCTTATTTCATTCGCTATTTCCTTTTTTGAAGCTTGTGTTTAAGACCACCATGGGCAACTAAAATGAGTTTGTAGTTAAACAAAAGCCTTAAAAACGATTCGAACTTTAAAGGCATGAAAAAATTCCTAGAACTGTATGTATGTATGTAGTTGTAACATTGTAAGGGTATCAATTTACTCGCAAAAAAGACTCCCAATTGATAGCTCGTAGTTGCTAAATCTAGTTTATCAGATAAATTTAAGAAATGTCCTGTGAAACCACAAGATACGTCCATATATGTCTTTGGTAATTTTGCACCGCAACAATAAACCTGTTGAGTGTTAAAAATGATCGAAAGTAAGAAGCATATTTTTAGCTCTCAGAAATCAATAAAAATCGACCAGCACTATCATTTCACAGCACAACTTTGGAGACGTAACTATATCTCCTAAAAAATTAAAGAAATTGATAAATATTATTGAAAAAAAATTATCATTGATATTATTTATGTACTTAATTTAATAAGATGGCGTACTCAGTATCGCGTTAAAACAATTTCGCTTATTAAACTTTAAAAGCATTTCTAACAACGAAATTTCAACTAAAAACGAACTTACTCCTTGTCTTGATGATTTTTGGCCTTTGGAACGGATTAATTTTCTTTCTTCCCAGTAAATTGTATGTACATACATGTACACATTAAAATGTATAAAACCGTTTTCAAACCATCTGTCAAAAACATATCACAGCATTCAAATATTATCATTCACTACCGCCTAAAGTTCTTAGTCATTGTCTTGTACATTAGATCAAAACTAATAAAAGCGTATCTTTATTACCAGGTTATAAAATACCCAAAAATCAAAACGCATATATAAGAATAAAGGAAAAAGTGTAAATAAAAAATATACCAACTCCTTACCTGTAGTATTAAAGGAAAAATTAAAAAAAAATATTACCACATCCATTCATGTATACTCGGTAACAGCTGACTTGATAAATTTGTATTAAAAAATATTAAATATGTATAAGAAAATCGCTAAACAAATACGTTCGTCTATATCTATTACTATTAACAATCGTGTGTGCTTGAAACACTTTGTTGCATTCAATTGCACAATAAGGAAATTAGATGGAGTTTCATGTATCTACTGCTATTTGCTAATTTTATTTGAAACGCAAACCGGTTTCAGAAATAAATCTTTAATGGGATTTGCAGATAAATGATCCGAAATATGTAAACTCTTAAAGACAGCGGCAAAGGTGCTAGCAGGCTTTGTCAGATTACTTTTTTAATCTAAGCCACGGTAAACTAAAAAACGAGTCTTAACATGTAAAAGCGGCATCTCTACTTGAAAGACAAGTCAACGATTAAACTGCAACCTTTAAAAGATAGTTTTCACAGTATCGTGTCTTGTTAACTTTTCAACATCAGAAAGAAAGCGGTATAGATGCGGTGCAGTCAATTTTGTCAAGCAAAAATAATCTTCACAACAAAGCTTAAAACATTAAGATTGGCTTGACCACTTAAATACCAATTGAACGATCATGTTCTGAATAAGAATAGTCGTCATACAAAGCGAGTATAATTATGGTACTGACGCCTAAATATTCTCCCTTATTCAGTACTCGTTCACTTTAAGCAAAATGCTTAGAAAGCAGTTGCCAAATCGCCTTATCCGTGAGCGAGCAATACGTTGCGAAATTTGCTTCTGTTACCTATGCTAGTTCGCTAGATGTGTTGATATTTATGTGGTTTGTAAAGGTTCACCATAACGTCAACCAATTAAAGCCGCACGATTGAACAGGTTTCGTAAAGAAGTCTTGATTTTATAGAACTACATACATACTATGTATATACAATACAAAGCTTGATAACAAAACCAAAATGAAGCGAGGAGTAACAATTCTCAAAAAGTCCTACTGGCGCAAGAGCTGGAGTCGAGCGATTTCAGATTGCATTGGGAGTTTGCTAATCGTGCTCTTGCAAAAAGACCTTAGTTTTAGCCAAAAAAAAACTCTCTCATTGAACGGCCCACATTTTTCGATGAATGGCTACGTTAACTTCCGAAATGAGAAGAACAGCAATAACCACAATGGCGACAAGCTATAGTCATATAAGGCTTTTCGCAACTATACAACCGCGTTACTAATATTAAATGTCAAGGCGTTGTTACTGAAAGTTGTGCTGCTGGACAATGTGATCAAATATAAGAGCAATCGGGTGCGTCATTGTAAACAAAGCCATGCCGAACAGTTGAGCCATTGACAGTACTTTTTCAGCAATTAGCAGCACTGAATAAAACGTATTGTATGTATCATTCATCTGTTGAATGGGAGTGAGCATAATAATGTTTCTCTCTTAGGTTGGGAAGCAGTCATTGATTTTTGCGGTTGAGAATTTTTGCGGAGTTTTTATTAAATGATTTGATTTCGATGTAACAATAACTTTATTGAAGTGCTGCATGAATCGGCCCGAGATATGACTATAATTGCAGGCCAACGCAAATTAGTTTTATGATTGTGTTTTAGAAAGAAAGTTCAATTATTAATGAACGCGCTGTCGAACAATTCTAATAACAGAAACTTTAAGAGGTTCGCAAGATGACGAAACTTTAAACGGATATACACTCTTGTGATGCGATATTTGAAACAATTGATACAGTTTATGGTTGGGATGTTTTGTGAAACTTTAATTTAACATTTAATTGCAACGAATGCACCACAAAAGTGTATAAACAACACAGTCCACACTACTCTAGTGCATATTTCCGGTTGTGTTGCTGCTAAAGCCGGTGGCTACACATTCTCCTTCGCTCCGAGGATCTTTGCTGTTTTCTAGATTTGAGGAAAAAGCGCTAGGAAATTCTTCTGATTTTCTACAAGACAACAAAAAAAAGTTAACGCATTCAAACCATAATTCAATATCGAGCTCTACAGAAGTGCCTACGATCTGCCACATAATAATGGGAATGGGGTTAGTGTTGTTCTCTGATCGGAAAATGTTACTTAATTGTTAGTCTTAGAAATATAAGAAAAACAATAGGAAGGATATTTCATTTCCCCACCCAATTTCGTAAAGTGCTTTTCACCACACACGATTTTCTGAATACTACATATTTTCGGATATACCATGCTAGACGATGTATTGCATATTTGTTTTGATTTTAAATTAAAAATAACATATTACCCAAACTAGTTCACACCTTATAGCATTGTAGAAATAATTGTGTGTACAAAACTTAGTTGCCTCATTAGTTAAATTAAAAAACAAAAAAAAATATTTTGTCAGCTTTTAAACGTAATGAAAAGAAGTTTTTCAAAATATATAAAAATTTGTTAACGCGAATTAAAAGAACCACCTTTATATTGTGACATCTACTTGGCTTTCTTTTTTGTATTTTTTATAATTTATAATTAACCGTCAACTTTACGATGTCAAGTGAATATAATTAGCATTAGAGTTTAGCTCAAATACGAAGCGCTTATAAATAGTTATGCGATCGTTTTTGCATTTAAATTTGATTTTAGGAAATTTACTAGCAACTGGCGTGGTTAAAAATATTGTTGATTGTTGATCGAGACTGCTGCTGCTGTTGTTGAAGTGATGTGGGTTGTTTCAGCGAGATTTACTTTGTCTGTGCATGTTGATTGAAGATATGTTGAAGCTGATAGTTGATTGATGATGCTTGTTGGGTGTTAGTAAGCTTGTTGATTGCAGTACTAGTTAGTTATTTGGCGTTTAAAATTTTAAAAGTAAAATCATGTGATGCATTATTCGTACGTAATGTCAAACTTTTTTTTGTTTGTGAATGTGTAAAAGTTAAATTCAAATTATAAATATTTGTACATATATGTAGTTAGTTATATCAATAGAAAAATATGTATATATTCAAGAAAATAGATAAAACGCAATTAAAAACGTCGGCCGTATTAAGGGGAATCATTAATTTATAAAACAATAAGTGACGTATCGAGGAAATTAAGTTCGATTGATGTTTTTCAATACCCCAAGGTTTTTCCACAAGTTGTCCACTGTCGACAGTAATCATTTTGTTCGTGTGCTTGGGGTGGCTTTACGTTTTCTACCACCAGTTGATGGGCTTTTCACCTCACTTACTGTGACAAATGATTGATCGATATTTTGGTCGTCCTGTTTGGCTTTGTTAGCCCGATTTGTACTTCTTGTTACTCGGTTTGTTGGTTCGGCTGTAACCTTGCGGGGGCGTCCACGTCGTTTCGAGGTCGTTGGTGGCTCGGTTTGTGGCATCTGCCGATCAAATTGAAAAAACATTTGAGACGGTTCAGGTACAGGTACAGGTATTGGCATTTCAGTCACCCTCTTCTTACAATCCACACAGAATCCACATCGTGGAATTGTTGATCTGCGGGCTACATTCGCTTCGCATTGGTGCTGTGGCTGGTTCTGATCCAGTGTTGATGAGCAGTTATTACGCATACCGCCCTGTTGGTTGTAAATGGGGTTGCACATGGTCTCATTCATGATGGACCGATTCGCTTGATAATTTATCTGGCGGTTGTGCAGGAAATTGTTAAGGTGATCTGGGTTAAGGTGATAGTTTTGCAAATTTATTATGCTATGCAGATCGAAGTCTGGCGGAACGTGTTCTGGGGTTGCGGTAGGCGTGGGCCTAGTCTGCATATGATTGTAAATATGTTGCGGCGGATGAAATGTTTGGGTATACTGTATGGAATTAGGATTTACAAACGATGGTAAAGCGGTCGTTGTTGTATAGCCGACATTTAAGGGTTGCGTACTCGGAAAGACAGTATTTGAACTGCGCAAGTCCTGATATGGGATTGGATCGTCAATGATGTTAATGGTATGAATTTTTCGTTGTACAGGCATAATGTTTATAGTCGTAGAAGGTTGCTGTGCTTGTTGGTGTCGTTGTGGCTGTAGTGGTACCTGTTGGGCTTGTTGCGGTTGTAGTAAGGATGGTGGTTGCGATAGTGGCACTCTCTGAGGAGGCAGAGGCTGTGCCAGTGGCGCAAGGTGCCTCTGTTGGTGCGCCACTATTGGACGACAATCACGCACCACGTCAGAATAACGAGGCGGCGGTATCATTCTGTAATTACGCTGCAGAGTAGATCGTTCTTTTGACTTTTGCTCCTGACGTAGTTCACCCTCCTCGAAGCAGGCTATGCTCATCATTAACTCTGGAGTATACGATATAGAATCGCTTGTCGATGGGGATGGTAGAACTACTTCAGGCGGCATTTCGGGTTGTGGAGTGTCGATTCGTGGCATTTTCAGGTCCAGCACTTGATCTATATCCGCATTGTCATCCTCCTCTCTATAAGCAATGTTCTCCTCGCTATATTCGGACAGCTTTCTCCGCTTTTTCAAAGGCAAAGACCTATGCTCATCGTTTAACGATCGCTTTGTGTTATTTGGCGAACACGACTGATCATATTCATCCACTGATTCGGTACGTGCCCTACAGACCATATCAATAATTGAATCACAAGGACTACACACAGAGGAATTTCGCCTTTCGACCATTGTTTCCAGACTTGGTGAACTAAGCTGCACCGGTTCATTGCAAATCGACAGAGGTTTAATTTCAGATTCCACTGATATTGTTGTCTGCGGAACGTTCGGTTGAGCCACCATCCCAATTGCATTATCATCTTCTATAACCGCTGGCGATCCTAAATCCATTTCAATTTCATTAACTATCGGCTCGATTGATAGGGGCTGCGTTGCAGTTAGTGTATCAGCCGACGGTGAAACCATCCCAATCCCATTTACTAAGATTTCTGCAGCAGCCAAAACATCATCGGTAGGCTGGTCATCACCCGTTTGTGTATCGGTGATGGAAATTGAAAGATTTTCCTCACAATCGCTACTACTCTTCGAAATAATATTATTTATGAAATGTGGTGTACATTTGTCTTTAATTCTAAGCTTTGGTTTTGGGTGGGGCAATGAAATATTTTCTCTACTGTTATGTGATAAATCGTTCTTAGACTTAAAAACTGACAAATGTGTTTTATTCTTATTTAAGAGAGGGGAACATAAATTATGCCTACCTTTTTCCTGATTTCCCTTTATCTCCGCAATGATGGCTTTTGTTGATTTAGATACGTTGCAGGCTGCTGTCGTTGGTGTTGAAGTTGAGGGAGCCGTTTGTTGTTCCGGTGATGGGAGTATTGACAGGACGTTTTTCGTGATTGAAGTAGATGTTGCTGTTGGTGTTGCTGTTGCTGTTGGTGTTGGTGTTGCTGTTGGTGTTGGTGTTGCTGTTGATGTTGATGTTGCAGTTTCAAACTGCTTTAGCACACAATTAAATTTATTTAGTGTTGAACTGATGCTGGACGTGGATACAGATAAGGCTGTACTTGTTGATGGTATTGGAGAGACTGTTGGAGTTTCTGGCGAGTAAAAGTCTTCATGAGTGTCTATCTCATTGACCTCGACTTCTTCGGAAAACCAAACACTACGCCGCTTTGTTGATTTCTGGAGATGAGAGCACAATAAAAGTAAAATATACAGAAGAGGGAACTTTCTTAAATTGCAACGTGCGTGTGTGGTATTTACTAAAATATGTATTCCGAACAATGCGCGCTGGCATTTAAAATGTTAAGGTTTTTAATCAAAAAGGCCACCGCACCTCAAAGGTAAGCAAATGAATTTTTGATCAAAATGGACGTGAGTGCCTAAGCCCTTTTCATATGGAAAGGGGGCGTAGACAACTTCCTTCTAAGTTCCTCAGATATTTAAATTCCATTTAAGCGAAGAGCTAAAGGAATACGATAAATAAAAGATCGAGAACAGAAAGATCGGACTCATGTTGAAAGTAATGCAGCAGAATTTTGGTTCCTAAGGGGCCTTTTAGGTAATCTATTCTTGAGCAATCTACACTTGAACATATTGTCTGGTGACATGAACAAGATACCAAGAGCACAATGAATAAAGATATACCTATACCTTCGATTCACCTTCACATCGGTGGGCGATGTTAAATGTACTTGATGCGTTAAATTTTACAATGTCTATGCGTGAAAGACATCACACTAACTAATTACACAGACAAGCATTGAAGGTGAAAATAAAACAACAGATATAGTATGTATTATGCACTCACCTGGCCATTAGTATCTTTGGATTTAAGACTTGAGACAATGGTCTTGACGGGTGCCTCTTTGCTTTGTTCCACTTCTGGTTCCTTCTCTAGTTCTTTTTCGAACAGCTCGCCGTCGAAATCTGGCATTGAATTCTCGTTCGGCGAATTTATTTCCAGTGCAGGAAATGATGACAATCGACGGCCTTGCATACTAAAAACGACGTTCGACCCTTCGGAAGACACCTCAACCGCATCCTGCACTTGTAAGTAATTTGGTGTCATATCCCCGTTATCATCTGGCAATGATATGACTTTCCCGCTAAATAAAATGTTCTCATTGGCTGGCTTCTCAGTAGGTATCGTTTCCGGTTTATCAGCAACATTTTGCACCTTCTTTCGCAAGTAGGTATTTTTGGGTGGTTCCTTACAACGATTTGGTAACGCATCAAAACTATCCTCGTTGCACTCAACGGCATCTGTGGTAGGTGTAACTTTGTCTTTGTCACTTGGGGCGGGTTTTTTAATCTCATTGATATTGGTGGTGATCTCAGAAAAGTCTCGCAATATGTTTGCTACAATAGTGCGGCTATTATCGACGTCTCTAAGTGTGATTTCATCGATTAAAGCTTCATTAGTCTTAGGTGATTTATCGGTATCTGTCAGCTGCGTTTTATCAAGCTGCCGCTCATTATCGGACACTGTCAACAATGTCAAACTGTTGAGTTCCCTCTCCGTAATACCAGCAAAGGTAGTACGAACCTCAACAGAAGAGATATTTTGCACCGATTGTCCTAAAAGGGTGTCATCTGTATTATTTGAAATGAACAGTGTGTTCTCTGTAGTAAACTCAATGAGGGTTGAGTCCGAACTATCAAAGGGTGTATCAATTGAAGCGTCGAACAATTCAAATGTTCTACTATCCGGATCTAAATCTGTATCGACATCGTTGTCTGTATCTATGGATGCCACAGATTCATTCGAACATGTCCTGTTTAGCATTTCGTCCAAATCCCACGATTCGTCATCGGATGAGTCAGCAATTTCTACTACGGGAACTTCCTCCGGAATAGGAGCCGTTAATATTCTCGGCAGCTTTACTTCTAGTTCAATGGCCTTTCGAATGAGCCGCGTCAGCCACGGTGCATCATCCGGCAGCTCGGTTAAGTCGACTGTGGCAACAACCTTTCTGTTCTCGAGCTTAACAGACTTGTTTACTGTAGGTACCGGTCGATCGTCTCTCAAATTGGCATAATCAATTGGCGGGCATTCGCACTCGTTCGACAAGTCCTGTAATAAATTTTTTGTTTTTAGATTTGTTAAGTGTTTTGACATTTGACATCGTACTATTAGTTAGTGTCTCAGATAAATTTGTTTTCACTTTCGAAGGAACTCTAGTACACATTCAGAGCCGGCTAAGGGCTCTTATTTATACTGGCTCGACTTTCGAATCAAACCTTTTACTTAATAATCATTGACAATACAGTCAGCGCAACAACCAGTATTCGATATACCCAATTAGATATTGAGTTTGTTTAGAACTTCTTAATAAAGATACTTACGATCAATCCGGGGACACTTTGAGCAATTCCATCTAAAAGGGAAGCCTGCATGGGATTGAAAATAAAGTTTTTTTAGTATTCAACTAAAATAGTGTAGTGCAGATATTCTAAAGTTCATTCCTCACTTCTTGTGCCTTAGATTTCTTTGATTGAATGGGGTAAATCATTGAGAGGTTTAGTACAGTTAAGGAGTTTTGCTGGTGATTTGCTAGATCTGTGACTTTTTACTTTACTTGCCAATGGAATCATCAATCCCAAAACAACTCTAGCTCTAACTCTCAATACCAAAGGAAAAAAAATGTTCTGCTTTTCTTGCACACACAAAAAACATATCGAAAGCTTCTACACACTGAAACTACTCTGTTTCCTACAAGAGAGAAAAGTACACTACATATACTTGACCATCATCGCTTTCTTCTTCTGACACGCACAAACCATAGAAACTATGCGGAAAAAAAAAAGGGTTTTCTCTATAACAGAGATGTTCCGAAATCAATTTTATTTTACACTTTACCGTACAAAATGGATACCTCGATGCTGCCAGTAAATATGTGCGTGTTTTTCTCAGCAACAATGAAAATAAAAGGCACAGGACAGGAGTCGAACGAACGAGTCAAACAACAAACAAATAATTGAAATTAAACACTTGGTTCGTTTGCGTACTTACTTCAAGGTGATCTACTTCGTAAGCCATTATTTGGTGCATAAATGGTATCGCTATATTACTTAAAACGTATTATCCCAGGCAATTGATTTTATTAATACACAGGGCTAAAGTGTATCCGTAGTTGCCACAGTAAAAAACGGCAAAAGAGAAAACAATAAAAAAAAATAATAGACATTTACGAAGCCGCCGTTTGATAGCAGATGCGATGTCTCGGTTGTGGAAACAGAAGTACATAGTTCATACTGGTTTTTGAGAAATTAATGTTTATTCAGGGCTCGCATCACGTAGCTTTCCGAACGAACTGTTGTACATGTGAGAGTACTGAACGATATCGTCAAAAGCCTGGTTCACATAGCACTGTGTTGTTTTTCGCTCTTGGTTTTCTAAGTTGGGGAGCTTTCGAAAGCAACACTTTGGATCTAAATGACATCTTTGTGCTTTTAATCTTAAATTTGTTGTTGTTTTACGAAAGACAAAAATTACAAAAATTAGTCACGACGCCTGTGTGATCGCCTGTGTTTAATTACGCCTCCTGCTTTGATTTCATTTTTACCTATAAAAAATTAAGTTTACCTAAATTCAACTTGTGTTGCATTAAAATTACATAGCTGTTTCACGATTTGAAATTGTTCGCGAGTTGTATTGCTCCTTATTAAAAGTGTGAATCAATATAATTCAAATTCATAATCATTTTTGTTTTATTATTGTTATGCATTATATTTGAGTGATATCTTATCATCCATCTCCTTTCATCATATTCATTTACAAGCCGTCTGACTCGTTTTTCCCGGTGAGTTCAAACACTTAGTATATGTTCTGCTTTTGAAGCAATTTTGCTGGCCTACGCTTAAAGTTCCATACGGTTCTTATTTCATACTTGGAAACTGCATCAACGACTGCCTTTGAGTGAGAAAGTGGTTCCATCTTTTTCTTCCATTCGGAGTATACCTGGATTTTTCCTACTTCCTCCTCCGTGTGAGTACAACTTTTGCTATATGTTCTGCCATTTACAGCAAGTTTGATACTCACCACAATTGCTACTATTTTTATCTTCTGCACGCACCTCATCTTATCATTGTCATCAACCACATTATCTGCTGAGCTTTTTTGGTTATTGTACTATCTGCGCTGCGGAGTTGCCAGATCATGAGTATATCCGATTGTTCCATTTGTAAGAAAAACACGAATGATGTGAGCGTTTCATGTGGAATTTGCCTTGAAACTGTTCATGCAAAATGCATTGGCCTAAAAGGGAAGGATGTAGATAAAATTATTTCTACTCCTGGCCTACGTTTTTTTTGTGAAAAACATCGTAATATCGCGCCTGATGTCCTTCACTGGAAACTTATTAAGTCGCAGAAACTTTTTAAAAATATTTCATCTATATTTGCCGAGCTTCAGGAGATGTTTGATTTTGATTCTGCGAATGATGATAGGATGCTGCATAGTTTTGAAAACATTGAAAGGGCCTTACACCAAAAGCTTCCTCAATCTAAGGATATTATTGTTGATTTGCTGAGTCCTACATCACAAAATGAGCAGCCTTTACGAAACAGTACCAAGGAATCAAATTATATTGTTCTCCAACAGCAGTGCAATGATCTCTCAGAACCTCCAAACACTGAGGCCCAACCTCTCCAACCCAAAAGGATCTTGCGATCTAACTTAACCGCACCAGTTGTCATCCCTAGTGTGGAAATCTCATTGGAGAAATCGCCTACATCAATATCACCAGTTCTCTCTACGTCATCCGCTGCGATTGTCGACACTAACCAGCCTAGCAACAGCAAAAAACAAATGCTGAAACAACAACACCAAAAAGGGCATCAACTTGAACAACAACAGCCTGAACAAGTACAACAGCAGCAACGACAATCGGAAGCGGGTACAATAACTTCTGCTGACAGCCATATTAGTAGCGATAATACTTTGAAGGTTGTCCCACCTCCGTTGGCAGTCTTTTTATCTCGCCTTGAATATGGCACAAAATCATCTGACATCATTAATTACATCAGCAGCAAGGGAATCGACATTAATGCAATCAGATGCCGCAGCTTAACACCAGAGAACTTGACCGGACGTATATCTGCATCTTTTAAAATACTTGCTCCTTTATCCTCTGGAAGGAAACTTCTTGACCCACATTTTTGGCCTGATAATATCCTTGTTAAAGAGTTTACCAACAAGCCAATTTCTGGTGCCTCAACGTCAAAAAACTTAAAGAAGTCAGCCTCTACTACCAGAATGTAAGAGGACTGAGAACTAAATGCACAAATCTCCTTTTAAATGTACATTGCTGCTCACATGATGTAGTTGTCTTAACTGAAACTGGATTAGATAGTAGCTTCGGTAATGGCGTTATCTTCCCCCCCTACTTTGATGTTAATCGTGGTGACCGATCTACGGATAACAGCATCTTTGAACGTTTTGGTGGTGTACTCATAGCCATAAGAAAACATCTTAAGCCAAAAGTAGTGGATCTTAGTGCTTTTATGGACATCGAAATTTGCTGCAGCAGTTTCGACTTAAATTCTTCTGCAAAAATTTATTTCGCTTGTGTCTATATCCCACCCCGTACTCAGCTCATAACTGTGAGTAGATATTTGGATGCCATGAGATTTATTGTGAGTTTGCTGTCTGCACCGGATATAATTTACGTATTTGGCGATTTCAATCAACCCAATATTCAATGGGCATCAGGGGACATAGATTGCACATATCTCAACCCAATAAACACTCTATCTACGATTGGTTCTGAAATCGTCGATACTTTCCACTCGCTTGGTCTTCTACAGGTGAACCACGTAAAAAATTACCAAAGCCGTACCCTGGACCTCATCTTTACTAACAACAGCAACGAAAGTATTGTATCCCGCTGTTACATACCACTAATCCCGGAAGATGTTTATCACCCTTCATTAAATCTTTTTTGTTATGTTGACTCATTTGTAACAGATAATTTTACTTCTTTTAACTTCGATTTTAAAAATGCTAACTTCATACAAATTTGTGAAGAACTAAACAATTTTGACTGGAGCCCGTATCTTTCTCTTGAAATCAATGACCTTTGTAATGTTTTTTATCGCGTCATTAATAACGTAATTTTTTCCTATGTCCCCGTAGTTTGTGCTAAAATTAATGTTGGGCAGTCTTGTCCATGGGACAATGATCTTACCCGTCACCTTAAGCGTTTAAAAAACAGAGCCTTTAGAAAATGGCGTTGTAGTTTGGCTAATGAGGATTATCTGGTGTTTAGAAGGTTGAAATCAGAGTTAAAATCCTCCATCCGTTATGCATATCAGGTGTACATCGAGGACATGCAAAACAGTCTTAAGTCCAGACCTGATAAATTCTGGAATTTCATAAACTCAAAGAGAAAAAGTGATGGTTACCCGGCCTCACTCTCTTTTAATGGACATTTAACTGATTCTTCTATTTCCATATGCAACAATTTTGCTTTATTTTTTCAATCAGTCTATTCAAATAATGACTCAAGGATTGATGAGCAATTCTTTAGCTTTCTTGGTGATTTCCCTACTCCTATCTTCAGAAGCATTGACATTTCCGAAGATGATGTCCTGGTAGGTCTGACCAGCTTAGAATCAAGTCTTAGTCCTGGCCCTGATGGTTTACCCTCCATCTTTCTTAAAAAATGTGCCATACCATTACATAAAATTGTATGCCACCTATTTAATCTATCCTTTAAAACTAGCACCTTCCCATCCCTCTGGAAAACGTCCTTCATAATTCCTATTTTCAAATCTGGTAGGAGGAATAAAGTTGAGAACTATAGGGGCATCTGTAAGCAATCTTGTGTTCCGAAGTTGTTTGACAAGTTAGTTACGGATAAACTTTACTTCTACTGTAAGTCCCTAATTTGCAACAACCAGCATGGATTTGTAAAGAAACGTTCTACTGTCACCAACCTTCTTTTATTTTCTAATTTTGTGATATCAGAAATCGGGAAAGGCAATCAAGTTGATGCCATTTATACAGATTTTAGCAAAGCTTTTGATCGCGTAGACCACAAAATACTGCTTTACAAACTCGAAAAACTGGGTTTCCCAATACCTTTCCTAAGATGGCTCTCGTCATTCTTAAGTGATAGATTTCAGTATGTGAAATTCCGCAATGCTATCTCTAATAAAATTTTCGTTTCCTCTGGCGTTCCCCAGGGTAGTCATATTGGCCCTCTCCTTTTTATATTGTTTGTTAATGATATTGTGAAATTTTTGCCCGAATGCGAATTGTTGATGTTTGCCGACGACTTTAAATTGTTCATATCAGGCAATGATGTACAATGTTTCCATCTTCTTAACCTTAACCTCCAGAAATTTTATTTGTGGTGCAAACAAAATTACCTCTCTCTTAACGTTAGCAAGTGTTCTGTTATTTCTTTCTCTCGATGTAAATCACCTATAGAATTTGCTTACTCCTTTGATGGTAATATAATCCCTCGTGTATATACAATCAAGGATCTTGGTGTTATTTTGGACACCAAGCTATCCTTCAATGATCATATTGACTATATCTTAAATAAGGCTAATAGGTCCTGGGGAATGATTAGGCGTTTTGCTTGTGAGTTCTCTGATCCCTACGTCATCAAAACTTTATACATATCTTTTGTACGGTCAATATTGGAGTATGCATCTATAGTTTGGTGCCCATACTACAGTGTGCACATCTCCAGAATTGAATCAATACAAAAAAGGTTTCTGAGATTCGCGCTGAAAGGGCTACGTTGGACTGATCTTATTAACCTACCTCCATACCTATCAAGGTTGAAACTGATTAGCATGGAGTCCCTTGAAGCAAGAAGAACGGTGGCAAGAATTTTATTTCTTCATAGGGTACTCATTGGTGATATTAATTCTCCTGAAATTTTACGCCTTCTTGACATTAATGTCCCATCGTCAAACTTACGTAATAATAGATTCTTTAAAATATCACACTCGCGCACGAACTATGGTCGCTCTTCGTCAATAAATGGTCTTATGATTTCCTACAATGCAAATATTCATTTGATCGACTTTAACTTGTCGATCTGTTCTATTAAAAGGAACCTACTTGATGGTATTCCGACATAATTGTTTGGCTCTATTTTTCTTTTTTTTTCAATATGTTATTTTTCCTATGTATATTATTATTATTGTTCTTATTATTATTAAACTATTCTTGTTTTTTCTTCTTTTTCTGTTACATCTTTAGTCTAAGAAAGAGCTTGTTCTTTGATGGCAAATAAATAAATAAATAAATAAATAAAATAAATATTTATCAATCGATATGCCCACCTTCTGGTTACCGACAGCGTTTATAGAGCCATTTGTAGTTTAAGCATTCCTGCCTAACTCGCAGGACGATAAACTTCCACCCAACAACATATTTATCAAAAGTGAACTAACTTAGATTCATTATTAAGACAGCAGATGACACTTATGTCATTCTCAAACGAAACCAAAAAAATTAATACAGTTTTGCGCCTTTTCTCGAACAAGTAATTTTCTGAGTGCCATTTTAGAAATACATGTGGGAATATTTATATGATGTCAACTAAAAGCGGCACAAATCGAACGGAAAGTGATAACATTTAGCTAAAATTGTAGGCTCTTAGGAACATTATCTACATCGGAAAATGACATATAATACAAAATCAGGGGATAAATAGCCACAACCAACTTGCAGTGCGCAACTGGAGGCAGTTAGGCGAAGTTCGGGCTAACTAAAGGGCCGTAGCGCATCAAATATTTAAAATATATAACTATTAAAGTAGATGGCTTAAAAAGTCCGTATAGGACTCTAGGGTTAGGGTGAGCGTGCAAAATATACAGAAATTAGCAGGTACCCGCGACTTCGTCTGCGTAGAATTAGTACTTCTGTTACAGAGAATTATTTACCGCTATTTCTCTCTATGTCCGTTTCTCGCCATAAAACTTCATCCACATCGCCCCCGTGGTATAATAGGAGACTCCGCTCCTTACGAAACAAAAGAAACAAGTTATGGACAGTTTTTGTTCGCACCGGTTCTTCTTCTGACTAGTCCAACTATCTTGGTACTTATCTTAATTTTACCAAGCTTTATAACTCTCTCTACCAACGCTATCTAAATGATGCACATACCAATCTAATAAACGACCCTAAGTCCTTTTCCAATTCGCAAACCATAAAAAAAAAGAATCCGACGGCTACCCTCCTTCGCTCTCTTACGAAAATGTATCATTCACCGACCCACATACCAATGCCAACTTCTTCGCCACATTTTTTAAGCAATCTTTTGCCGATAACTCCTTCGAACCTACCTAAGTTCTCTTTCGGTCCCTTTCTCTCACAAAATGTTGACCCTTCACTTATTGTAAATAAGTTACAAAAGCTCAATGATGAGTTCTCACCCGGCCCAGATGGTCTTCCAGCCATTTTTCTTAAGAAGTGTTCTTCCAATCTCTCGCTCCCCCTTTCTAATCTCTTTCGTCTATCTCTTCTAAAAGGAGAATTTCCCAGATTTGGAAGACTTCGTTCATTACTCCGATACACAAAAAGGGTCAAAAAATGAAATTACTAATTACCGCCCAATTGCTAAACTCTCTCATATACCGAAACTTTTTGAAAGCATTTTATACGAAGTCTTAAGCTTTCGGTGCAAGTCTCTTATTTCCCCCCACCAACATGGCTTTATGAAAGGTAGATCAACAACAAAAAATCTCGTGGAATTTATATCTTTTGCCCTATCAGCCTTAGAGAGTGGCAACGAAGTGGACGTTATTGCAACTGACTTCAGTAAGGCCTTTGATAAGATATCTCATCAACTAATCCTCTTCAAACTTTCAGCCCTTGGCTTTGAACCTATATTGATAAAATGGATATCTTCCTACCTTGATAACCGCTATTATATCGTTTGCTTTAGATCCGTAATTTCGTCCTCCTTCTTAGCAATATCTGGTGTCCCTCAAGGCAACCATTAAGGTCCCCTTCTCTTTATCCTTACGGTAAATGATCTTGAGAAAGTCATTAAATACTCGTCTCTCTCTCTCTCTCTACGCAGATGATACTAAATTCTTCAAAATCATCTCTTCACCTCAAGACTCCTATCTCCCTCGTCGACTCTACCTTCTCCACGGTCAACCAATTTCTCTAGTTCAATCTCTTCGTGACCTTGGCATATTGTACGACAGGGAGCTAAATTTGCGTTCGCATATTGAGGATATAATCTTAAAGGCCAACTCATCACTCGGCTTTGTTATGCGATGGTCTAAAGAATTCTCAAACCCGTACGTGCCCAGATCCCTCTATATCACCTTTGTTCGCCCCTCCTTGAGTACGCTAGTCAAACGAGGGCTCCCTTTCATCAAGTTCATAAGAATAGAATTGATAATGTCCAACGCCGCTTTCTTCGATTTGCTCTTCGAGGTCTGCCTTGGGACGATCGATACATAGACCGGCTCAATCTCATTAACCTGAATACCCTTGAGGAACGCAGAGACGCTGCAGACATTCTTTTCATTTATCGTCTTCTTTCTAGCTCCGTTGATTGTGCGTCTCTCTATAACTCTATTTTCTTTAACACAAACCCCCGTAATTTACGTTGCCCACGTCTCTTTTACCTACCAACCCATCATACCTTATATGGCTCCAATGAACCAATCTCCCGTATGCTGCGAAAGGTTATTCTAATTGTTTTTTATTATTATTATTATTGTATTAAGCCAAATATATGGGGGTATTGCCCCCACCAAAATTAAAATTCAAGTAACTCAATTAAAATATTTATATATCAACAACAGCGCCACTTATCGGGTTTGGTAAAATATGCAGCAAATTTATTTATTTCTTACCAAAAGTATAGATACCTATGATGATTTTTATTATCCCTAACTTGAGAAATAATTGGTTCGTCATTTAAACTTGCATCCCCAACTTAATCGCCTTCACGTTTTGTTTTCGCGACAAAAAGAAGCCTCATGTCATTCTTAGAGGTCCCATCTATCCCTATACCAAAATTCATAAAAATTGTGTTTTGCGGTCGTTAAAAGGTAACAATCTTACTTTCGCATTTATAATATTAGAATTGGGCACATTCAAGAATCTAGTTATCTTAAGTCGACTAATACTGCATTTATACCGTCACGCACGCGCATTTTTGCACGCGACGGAGACGGAGACAGAGAGATACGTTTTTCCGCAGTCAATCCTAATAAAGGAGTAAGAATGAGATCACAAATCAGACGACTAAAGTATCATGGATGTGCTGCCCATAATTATAGATACGTAAAACGGCGACAGGTGAAAGCTATTTGTTTTTCTCGTTCACATGAACAACGAAAAAAACAGCGTAGAGTTGTGGCGTGATGTCGTGTGTAGGTACCTTAAATGCTTTCAATGCATGGATCAAAATGGTGAATTATAGCTCAAAATATTCGAAGAAGTATTGCCAAAATAAGGTTTTAAGCTTTTTTTATGAATATAATGGTAAGTTGAATGAAGCAAAATAATATTTAAAAATGATTTTATTGGAATAGGTATAGCTTTTATCACGTAAGCTGCTTCTCAGTGTGTCATTCACGTAGTGCAAAAAAAAAAAAAGGAAAATCAAAGAGTAGCTTATCGCTATACTTCATCCCGTAGCCTGCTATTAATGAAAGAATTCCAGAGTTCCGGAAATTACCTCGTATAAACAAACATTACCTCTTTATATAATAGTGTGATCTGATGTGATAAATTTGAATAAAAAAAATCTAATTTTTTATAATCTCACTCAAAGAAGGAGTCGAATGAACTTTTGGTAAATCTAGAAAAATCGTAAATGTACTTACGTTTTTGAGATCATTAAAAAACACTAAATGCGACAAAAAGTATTTTGTTGCATCGATCGAGCTGCCGTACGAAGGCAGATGCCTCGCATAAAGGACACTCGATAAAAGTGTCTTTTTGGGTCTCATAAAACCGTTTGCGAGTTCAATAATTTGTTGCTGATCCTTCGGTTCCTCCTGTGCCTCTTTCCAGTGGTAGAAGGCGATGAGGTACTGTATGTAAAGACGATCATCCATTTCCTCCTTGCTCATTATTACAGATTCCGGAAGGATGCGCCTACAAATTTTAAAGTTAGCACAGGTTTGCTAGTAATATGTACTGAAAATATTTACGCAAAGACTTTGGCCACCACCTCATTATCCTTCCCCATATTCGGTATGTGAGCAAAAATGCGCAACATGTATGTAACATCCGCATTCTACAATTGAACCAAAAAAAAAAAACAAATTTAGTTAAAATATGTAATAGGGGACAACAATGACGCACCTTAAGATGTAAATTGATGTTGCCCACTATGCGTTCCGCTATTCCGATCTTAGAATCAGTGTGTCCACTACCAAAACGAATTTCGTAGAAGGTGTACATGGCGAGCAGCTCACTAACCTTTTGATAGTAATAATTAATCTGGAACAAGAATATCATTAGTTTAATGTAAAAACAAAAATAATCACAACAAACTATACATACATCGGACATGCGTTCACTCATGGCTTTAAATAAAAACAACGTGCGGCGGACATGTATCGACAGGCCACCATATTTCAGAGGATCTCTGCCAACCTTGGCTTGGATTCTACGGATATGTCTGAAAGGATAAGAAAAAAAAGAATGTGGTTAACTGAAAATATAAATTAAAGTTGCGGTTGCAACTTGTTTTACTGGGGAACATGTTGAACGGAGTTAATATGACAATGTTCAGTGCTGAATCTCATACAGGTAAATTATACTTATTTTATCTTAGGACTAGAGCTAGGTGATGGTAATGAGTTGGTGTATGGAATATCAGAGCATCGTGTCATTTCTCAATCATGCCAAAACGAACTACGACATGGGCGTATGTAAGTGAATGTATGTAAGCTATATTTATCTTAGGTTCAACTGGTGGATTGGGTAGTCCTACAGAAGATTTTGGTTTATTCATTGGAATCTAGATTATCCTGGATCTGCAAAGAGCGCTTCGGTATTAAACAGTACACTGCGCTCGCCTATACAGCGATCCAAGTATCGAAATCGAGTCACCGGACCGCAGGGATTAGTAGATAAGATAGCGATTAGAGAGAAAGACTAGCCTAGCTGTTAAAAAATGATTAACGAGCATTATTGCACGAAATTTAGCGAATTTCCCGTGCAAAGCAAAAAACAAATTCAGTCGTACTTGTTAACGTATAATTCTGCCACCTAACCATGCCACTAGATAACCTAAAGGCTCCCTCGGTGCAAACAACAGACATCTTGACCTGACTTAGGCACTAAAATAAATTATAAGTAGACACACCTTGGCGTATGTGTGTCGGTCGCCTTCCTAAGACTACGTCGAGATTACATTAAAAATGTCATCACCGGATAACATTCTCATTCTAAAGGTGTTTATAATGTGTCGTCGAGAATCGTTTCCGCGATAAGGAGGAAACTGTAATCCGTTGTAAGTAACTGTATGAGCATGCATATACAATGGCATGTCTTGATTCACCTGTAGGTCGTAGTACTCCTCATCAAGGACCACTTTCTAACTGCGGCTGGCATTAATAATGTACGTTATATAGTTTTGTGTTGACGTAGGTATCTCTTTTTCAAGTTTTCATCGTGTCACTTACAGCATGCATCTCATCATCAATTTTGAAGGTAGAGATAGAGATAGAGATAGAGATAACGACATAACTACCCACGTCTATGAGACGTAAGTACATCTGAAGACGGCCGCTACTAGGTTAAATATAAACCAACTTAAACCACCCATCCATTATGTAACCCTTACAGACGTCTTTAACCTGTCTTGTTCTGGATGTGAATTGTGTTTTTAAAAATCTTAGATGACTAGGTAGTGATGACAAATTTTATAAGTATAGATTTACAGCGGAGAGAACCATGCAATCGATTAAAGTTATGTAATGTAGATTACCAAAAGTGCGTTCGATTCCAAATACGCTCTACAAAACATCAACCAGGAGATACAATGGAATGACACTTACAAGAATGCGGGTAAAAGGCCAATTATATATGCTGTTGCTGAAAAACCTAAAATGACTACACCCAACAGAATTGAATTTCAAGATTCTCCGATATGGTGGAAGGGAACTGCCCATTTTCAACGGATGCACATCAAATTCAACAGAGATATTGATTTATTTCATGCGTGGGTGCATGATGTACATGATGTCCAGAGAACATGAAACATCACTACTACTTGCAAAAAAGCAAATCTCACTACCACCCATTAACGAAAATGGTAGATAGATTGAGGAGCTCTCCCCTATTATATGCGTGTTGTATCATTTTCACAAAAAAGCTTCAACTTCCCTGTTGAACCTGATCCGGTTAAATACGTTTCTAATTAATGATGGCATGTTTTTTGTTTCTGATTGTGTTCATTGTTCGTTAATTTACTTGCAGGCGGTAACATAGATACGCAAAAAAATTCATCCTTCTCATCACAATGGCGCACAGATTACGGTGGGGTAATAATGGCGGCGCGGAGATATATCGTTGGCATGGCAAACGAGATTCTACCCACTTTCCTACAAATAGCCAATGGCAGAGAGCTAAAATAATCCCATCTATAAATGGCAGAGAGAGAAGAAAGAGTACAGCTTTGGGGGAATGAAATTTTATCGGCTGCAAAAAGCTTTAGTGACGTGAACAAAGTGAAACAAAATATTATGCTGCACTGCACAGAAACACACTCCTGCACAATACGTATTCACGTTGTCTTATGTACCTTTACCTTACTGAAAGAAAAGGCAGAGCAATATGTAATTGGGAAAAACCATCTAGGAGACATTATTTATTGAAAACCGCAAACGTACCTTAACGAACTTACTTAAAAGTTGGAGGTAGATATTTTTTTTTAGACCATCCATAAAGGAAATGCATTATAAATTGAATCGAATCGAATTAGTGAGCATTGATAGCCACTTAAGGCAGCGAAATTAAATTGTTTCGCCGAAGAACTTTGTAAATATTATAATATGTGAACTTATAGAATAGAATTCAACGTTGTGGGAACGAAACGAATTAAAAAAAAGTTTGAGAAAACACAAGCAAGCAAGTAATTGTTTATTAGACAAAGAAAACTAGCACAAGTCAGAATTACTTGGAAGGAAACTAAAAATTAAATCGCTGCACATTTTTAAGTAAAATGATCTAGGACGAGATTTGGGTGGTGGTTTTAAGCGGTATACTACATTTGCTGACTGTTCTATATTATTTCGTTTGTAAAGGTTTGAGCCCTCTGCCCGTATGGCATTTTATATTAATTTGTTAAAGCTTTTGGGGCTCGTATTGCTCTGGTATCTACCCATTTTATATTCCTTATAAGGCTTGGCGTTACTCAGTCGACGAAGCAGTATATATATATACCGAGGATAGTTAGAAAGCACGTCACGCAGTAAAGGTCATGCAAGCAGGAATGAGGTATAAAATCTAACGTACAGGGCCTAACATTTTGAAAAACAATAATTGTTTCCTTGTACCCCCATACTGAAATCGTCATTGCGGGTGATTTCAATATCCACAAGTCTGATTGGCATCTGGACAGAGAACACTCGAGGGAATTTATGTACAGATCTTTTCAGATATGTAAAGAGGCTATTAGTTTAAGGGAGTTAAATCCATCTGAGGAAAACCGAAAAAAGTTTAAACGAGCCAGAAATGACTGCAATGCCCTCATTAAACGCGTCAAATTCCACTATTATCAAAAGTTGAGGCAAAAAAATACTACAATGTCCCAAAGGTAATAAAAACTGTTAGTCATTTGTTAAAAACATTAAGAAGTCGGCCTCTTCATCAACCCCAATGCTCATTTGCAATGGCACACCAGCCATCAGCTCCTTAGATAAAGCGAATCTGTTTGCAGCGCAATTCGCTGCTAGCTCAATGCTTCCTGATTACGCTTTTTCTCCACCGGTACTTAAGAGCGTCGATTTTACTATGGGACAAATCCATTTTCGCACTCGTACAGTCGCGAGAGTACTTTATGATCTGAACATAAATAAATCCGCTGGTCCAAATTGTATCTCCCCCATTGTTCTGAAGAGGTGTTCTTCCACGCTGGCAAAACCATTGCGTAAGCTTTTCTATCTATCCTATTCTTCTGGACTCTTCCCGAGAAGGTGGAAACCAGCATTTGTCCAGTCCGTCCCCAAAAAAGGCGATTCTTCTTCTCCCACCAATTACCGAAACATATCACTTACGTCTTCACTTCTTTCTAAGGTCATGGAAACGCTGATAAATCGTCAGCTTATGAAATATCTTGAATCACGGAAGCTTCTTAATGATCGGCAGTATGGTTTCCGTAGCAATTAATACACTGGTGATTTGATGGCTTATCTCACCGAGAAGTGGAACCAATCTCGCCATCACTCCGGTGAAATGAAGATTTCTGCGCTTGATATTTCAATGGCATTTGACAGAGTTTGGCATCATGCTCTTTTGTCGAATTCGTACTTATGGGATCGATGCGTCTCTTATTCAATGGATTAAAAACTATCTTTCTGGCCGTTCAATTCAAGTTGTTTTGGATGGTTTCAAATCTGAAATTCACCATATAAATGCTGGTATTCCCCAAGGCTCTATCTTGTCTCCGACTATCATTCTCATTTTCACAAATGATCTTCTGTCTACAACTTCTAATCTAATTCACTTCAGCGAAAAGTACCCTCAGTTTTTCATGCTCGTTTCAAGACTCACGTCCATGCTCTTCGACCGTTGGACTGGGACTTAAATTTCGACCTTGACAATAGAGTGGAATTTCTAAAACACAATGCTGTCTGCTGTCTCTAAAGCAAAATCTGAATCTACGGCCATTATCCATGAGTGGCACTTGCATCACCGAAACTGAAAGACTTTCCATTCTCGGTATGTGTGTTCATAACAACCTTCGTTGGTATGACCACATACACGAAGTCGCCAAAAACGCTGCGAAATGTCTACCCCTTCTGATCTGGCTACAACATATAAAACTTACATCCGCCCAAAACTTGAGTATAACTCCCATATCAGGTCTGGTGCGTCAAAAACCACATTGCACTTACTAGTAAGACTTCAAAATCGTGCGATTAAACTAATCGGAAATACGAATATTGGACTTTCTATAAATTCGCTTGAGCATCGTAGAAATGTTACATGTCTCTCATTGTTCTATTGTTATTTTAACAAACAGTGCTCGAATGAAATTGCCAGCTGCTTTTCTCCCACCTCAACAATTCAACCGCAATACTCGTCATGCTAGGAATGCACATCTGTTCACCCTTAAGCCTATTTCGGTCGTACTACGAAATATAGAGACTCATTCAAAGCCGTACAACACGAATGTGGAATGATTTACCAAGCTCTGTTTTTCCTCCTCGTTGCAATTTTCAGGCATTTAAAACCAATGTGCTTCGGTATCTCCTGTCTAATCTGTCCCCATTGTATTTCACACTACATTAGGCGTTTTTCTTTTTCAGTTCAGAGCACAGCCTGAACAGTTATACAAAAAGTTCGTGTTTCTTTTTTACATCAAAACTCAGAATTTGTGTTTCTTTTTTCGTTCAGAGCACGATCAGAGCGCGCTCTATGAGCTCAGAATAAATTGACTGAGCAGGCTGAGTGAAAAGCTGATTACACACTTCCAGTCACATTTGACAGAAAAAAAATACAGGACAAGCAAAAGAGATGAAATGGCGGACGAACCTTGTTGTTCTGGAACTGAAAATGAATCAATTTAATAAAAAACAATTAATAAATATTCAATTTATGCATTTATGACAACTATGTGCTGAAGTGTGTTTCATAAATACCTCAGAAAAATCTGAGCACGCTCAGCTCTGGTCAAAAGTTAAAAATAAAACAATTATTTTTAAGACTGTTATTGTTCTGCCTTACTGCAAAAGCGCATTTCGATAGAAGTTGCCTAGCGGCAAGTCAAACTCATCTTGAAAAATCTATATCTAAGACAAATAGTTAGAACTCTATCGCAAAGGTTAAATGTGAAATTTGTTTAGAGTTTGACGTTTCACTAGTCGATCTGATCGCGGGCAATGTTATTAAAGTTCTGGTATGAATTTCAATGTCAGGTCAAATATTTTGTTTGACAGATCGTCAACACAACACCTAAAAGACTTACAATTATTGTACTAGGTACGAAAATTAAGTGGTGGGGTTCTGACAAGTGAATAAGTGTGAATGGCTGTCACCTGCTGACCAATGAACTATTTATTAAGGACTTGACAACTTTTTTTTTAAATAAAACGAAAACTGCTTGAGGTATCTCAAGTATTTATATATCTGGCTTGAATTACTATCAAAACATTTATGAATGGAATTCGACTTCGTTTATAAAGGGTGATTTTTTAGCTGGTTTGGTTTTGGCAACACTGGTTTTGACAGCTGACGTGTGTTTAGTACCTTGTATCACTGTCAAACAGCTTCAGTTTGGTTTGCAATTTAACCATGGATCGTCTTACAAATGAACAACGCTTGCAAATTATTGAATTTTACTATCAAAATTCGTGCTCGGTTCGAAATGTTCATCGCGCGCTGCTTCCATTTTATGATCGGCATTCTCGACCTTCTGAGCAGTCTATTCGGAAGATTGTGACCAAATTTCGCACCAAATTTACTTTGTTGGACATTAAACCACCAACACGTTTACGTACTGTGCGTAGTGAAGAACATATTGCGGCCGTATCAGCTAGTGTGACAGAAGACCGCGAAATGTCGATTCGGCGCCGTTCCCAGCAGTTAGGCCTTTGTTACAGCACTACGTGGAAAATTTTGCGGAAGGATTTGGGCGTAAAGCCTTTTAAGATACAGCTGGTGCAAGAACTAAAGCCAGCCGACCTACCACAACGCCGAATTTTTGGTGAATGGGCTCTTGGAAAGCTGGCCGAGGATCCGCTTTTTTATCGAAAAATTGTGTTCAGCGATGAGGCTCATTTTTGGTTGAATGGGTACGTAAATAAGCAAAATTGCCGCATTTGGAGTGAAGATCAGCCAGAAGCATTGCAACAGCTACCAATGCATCCCGAAAAAGCCACTGTTTGGTGCGGTTTATGGGCCGGCGGCATTATTGGGCCATATTTCTTCAAAGATGATGCGAATCGCAGCGTTACTGTCAATGGTGAACGCTACCGAGCGATGATAACAAACTTTTTTTTGCCCGAAATGGAAGTTCTTGACTTGCATGATATGTGGTTTCAACAAGACGGTGCCACATGCCACACAGCACGCGAAACAATGGCGCAATTGCGAGGCGAGTTTGGTGAACAGTTAATTTCACGTTTCGGGCCGGTCAATTGGCCGCCTAGATCGTGCGATTTGACACCATTAGATTATTTTTTGTGGGGGTATGCCAAGGCTAATGTGTATAGGGACAAGCCCGCTTCGATTGACGCACTGGAAGCCAACATCCATGCATTCATTCGTGAGATACCGGCCGATATGTGTGAAAGAGTATGCCAAAATTGGACTCAGCGGATGGGCTACCTGAGACGCAGCCGCGGTCAACATTTGCATGAAATTATCTTTAAACATTAAATTGCAAGGTTCAAACTATCGATTCAAATAAATATTTCATTCATTTTTTCGAATTTTTTGTGTTTTTTTTTTAAAAAAAGTTCTAAACCTCTTAAAAAATCACCCTTTATGTCCACCACCGGAACGTATGCAGCGGTCGATACGTTGGACCCAATTTTCGATGACTCGGCCGCACTTTTCGACCGCTATTTTTCGTTCAATATCGGCTCTGAGCTCTTCTAACGTCGCCGGCTTGTTGGCATAGACCAATGATTTTATGTAGCCCCATTAAAAAGAGTCTAGAAGCGTTAAGTCACACGATCTCGGAGGCCAATAGACGGTTCCATTTCTGGAGATAACACGTTCACCGAACTGAGAATTTAATAACTCGATTGTTGTACCCGCTGTGTGGCTTGTGGCACCGTCTTGTTGGAACCACATATCACTGATGTACAATTCATGAAATTACTCAAAGAAATAACGTTCCAACATGTCTCTGTAGCGAATACCATTTACCGTAACGTAACGACGAAAAAAAATGGCCCAATGACGCCACCGGCATGTAAACCGCACCAAACCGTGACCTTTTGCGGTTGAAGTGCTGTTTCATGAATCGCATGAGGGTGCTCAGCTGTCCAGTAACGCATATTTTGCTTATTGACGAAGCCGCTTAACCAAAAATGTGCTTTATCGCTGAAGATGAAAATTGGCGTTAACGCTCTTAAAGTTGCGACCACCGACTCGGAATTTGAGTAGTAAATTTTATTTATTTGTAAACGTTGTTCCGTCGTGTACTTCAACATGAAAATGTTGATTTTACAGAATATTTTGACATTGACAGTTCGGTAATCGGTTCAAGGATGCGTTCACACTGAAAGTTTGAAATTGGCAAGTCGCTAATGAAAGATCCTTTATAGTAATTATGTTCGAGTCTTCTTCGGGCTAAGAAGGCTTCTAAGAAGTAAAGCAAGTAGAAGTTGTACTATTTCCAATCTCCTATCATCCCGGTTCTGTTGGATGGCATATGTATTTATCGAAAGCAGATTTATTTCGAACGCTATCTTTTCAAATTCGATAGGAAATCTCAATTTCTAGAAGCAAAAGGTATGCATCAAGTATTAAAAAAATTAACATTTTCCTCGAAAGTGTGAAAATGTAGTTAGGGCCTTTACGAAAATAGGGGCAGTACAGCGGCATTGACTTGTTCAAAGAGCTTAAAACAGCTGAGATGAATAGGACACGTAAGAGCTAATGCAGTATTCGAAGACCTCGGGCTTAGGGGCACGCACTATTGGACCTCAAATATCTTGGACATCTTTGTGGAATTGGACTTGAGGAGGAACATTTACACGCCATAATCTCTCAAGTAAATATTGAGAGGTTGGAAGCGGAGCCATAAATAATTTAGTTTTTAAGACGTCAAATCATTTAAATTTTAATTTTATTTATTTATTTCATCTTATAAGTATGTACTTTGCAATAATTTATAAAAGAATGCGATCATTGTTACAAATTATAATTTACTTAAAACTACAGATTTACAATGTTCTCTACTCATATTAAAATCTATTAGATCTTTGCATTTATTGTAATTTACGCAAGCCATAGTGATAGGATCATTCAGACCATAATTAGTGCTGTGTCTAGGTGGCATAAATAACAAATTTTCCCTAGGTCGAAGAACACGAGAAGGAGCATATTTATTAAATAATGACAGCAAAAACGAACAATCAATGTGGCCAGTTAAGACGTCATTGGCAAGCATTGCGGAGTAATATATCCTTCTTTTAGAAAGAGGTTTCAAATTTAATAAGGAACATCTATCGTCGTAGGTTGGAAGATTATTATTCCAGTCGAACTTTCTTAGAGCATACCTAGTAAACCTTCTTTGAATTTTCTCTATGCGAGATTCCGCATTGCGGTAAAAAGGATTCCAAACAACACAGCAGTATTCCAATATCGAACGAATCAAAGTATTATAGAGAGTTTTAAGTGTATATGGATCATTAAAATCTTTAGAGTTTCGAAAAATGAAACCTAGCATTTGATTAGCTCTGCCAACTATGTAGTCACTATGCAAAGAAAAGTTTAGTTGAGTGTCAAAAATGACCCCCATTTCTTTTTGGTCTAGGGAACTTTTTTCTACTAAAAGTAAGAACCGAACATTTCTTAATATTAAAATAAAGGCCATTAATAACACACCAATTATTTAACGCTAAGTCATCTGAGATACAGTTTATTGTCTTGTAGATTTTTGGATCATCTGCGTAGAAAAGACATTTTGAGCTTGATACGAAAGAGGGTAAGTCATTAATAAAAAGCAGAAATAGAAGAGGACCAATATGACTTCCTTGGGGAACACCCGAAAAATTTAGAATTTCATTCGAAAACGCGGAACCAATTTTAACAAATTGTTTGCGATTGGTCAAATAATTGTCAATCCATTTTAAAATACTAGAATGAATTCCAGTTTAAGTTTATTTAAAAGAACATTGTGCTGCACACGATCAAAGGTTTTTGAAAAATCAGTATATACGCAATCTACTTGGAGACGTTTTTCAATATTTTCAAGACAGTACCTTGGTAAGAATAACCAAGTTTGTAGCGGTTGACCTACCACTTACAAACCCGTGCTGAAGTTCAGAAATAAAGTTGCGAACAACTGAGTACAACCTTTTTTAGGTGCCAAGATGAGATATTAGGATCAATTCCGCCTCGACCCGTACGACTGCCCTTAGGTATATAGGTAGGTCATATGCGGGACATGTTAATTATGAACACCACACTACGCTAATCACTATACCTAGTTAAAGGATAGATAGATTGAGTTCTTCAATCAATCGATTCAATCGATTGAAATTAAAGGACATTAATGGGGTAGGTTCCCGTTCTGAGCATGAAATGTCATACATTAATTTAAAGCCTTTTGCGGAAGTAGGTGATAAAAGCATATGTTACATGCAGTTAAAATGGCATGAATGTTGGTATTCTATCTTCACAAAAGAAACATTCGTGTTATGCACCAATCAACTTCCATTATAGGATAATGGTCGCCAATTATATACGTACACCTGGCCGACTTCATATTCCTATGTGCGACAAAAGGACTTCATGTGATGCACCTACTGAGTAAAAAATTGCAACAACTTGGAAGAATGTGCATCTAAATAATAAATGTGTACGAATCCAATTGACATTATGGAATTTTTTGCAGATGCTTTCAATTATCATAATTACGTACTATTCAAGGAATCGCCTGCGGTTTGATTTTAACAACGTATAATCTTCGACTGTACATATGTGACATATGGTTCCTGATATAAGAAGTGGGCTATCAAATGCAATTATTGGCAGGTTCTTTTCTTGTTAAGTGTGGTTTTCACCACACAAGTTTCGAAGGAATATGAAATTCATGTGGTGTGCCGCACATGTAATTCTCTCTCCTTTCTTTTTCGGATATAATGACTCCGATGGATATATTTACAAGTTTTTACTGTGAATATTTACTCAAAGGATTCACCTCATATACCGAACTGACAGTGGAAAAGAAAAAAACACATTCGCAACAGTTGCGAGTAAAATGAACTGATAAAAGTAAAATTAATAACATAATAGGAACCGTGCAGGATAGTTTTTAATGAGGAAGATGTAAAAAAAAAACGCCAGTGCTATGGATGCAAGGGTATACTGGACAAACAGGCGCGTCCTACCATTGGTCAGAACCAAGTCGATAGACTTTCTTAAACAAAGATGGACAAATAAAAGAAACATGTTGATTGATTTGCCCTCGATATATTTGTATATTGCATATTTTAGTTGGGAGAACAATGTTTGTAAGCACTCTGGTTGGAATTATACGACTTCTGGAAACAATTTCATTGCGAATCCGAACGTCGGAATTGAACAGCTTTCTCAAGTTAATTAAAGCTGGTGCAGTATAAAAAAACCCATGAATTGTGTTTTTCCCGAGGTAGAAAATGAGACTCAGTAATGTTTCGGACTAACTGAGCTGACGGACGCTTGCTTGCTTGACCAAACTTATCTAACCTATAATTGGCCCTAAACATTTTTTTTACATAATTTATAGCTAGCCAGACCAATGATTGATTTACCAGAGTTATAGAGAAGGTTTTCACTAATGTTGTCAACGAGTGTAAGAAATATTCGCAGCTCCAAAATTATACAAGTAGTTCACAATAACCTGCCGGCGAAGCAACGACAACGTTTGATATTAGTTAAAGAATTCTTGAGTTACTGCCTCCTCTTACCTCATCCAAATATTTGGATTTGGATTGGACCGCGAAAAATGGGCCCTATTTTGACAACACATGCTTTTGAAGTTTACTCAACTATTTTTCGCGCAGAAGTATGGTTGTTTTTTGAACTTTTTTTTTAAAAAGAAAGTTCGGCATGTAATGATAAACGCTGCGTAAAAATGAGCACCTACTTCCACGTACTCACGTAATTTTTTTTGAAGTGAAACATCATATGGTTCGTTGAGCAATAATGGCGTACTCGGTACACCAATTAAACAAAAGAGAGACAGGAAACAGCAGTAAATAGTGCACGTGATACAGCAGCTGCCAGAATGTATGGCTCGTTAGACAGTATTTTTTTGAAACGCAAAATCGACAGAAAACGAAAAGGTTGATAAAATTATAACAGAATAAGAGATGTGAGAGGACCTAAAAGTCGACAAACTCAAATGAGAGTGCGTAACCCACGTGGTAGGGAACTAACTCGTGAAAAATTGACGCGTGGAATACCATCTCAGGTCCGTAGTATAGATCAGAGGTGGGCACATTTGAAACATCTCAAATGTTTCGCCGTGTAAAGAATAACGAGACCTACTGCCCGTTAAAAAAGAAATGATATACGGTGAGCATCCTCCTTTTCCTATTTATCGAGCTTCATGTAGCTTATGCTTTTAACACAAGGTTCCACTTCGTTTGTTCGAACTAACTTGTTCGAGCTATGTGTTCCTAAAAAAGATTACTTCGAAAAAAAAATTCAAACAAAAATTATTCACCAGCACTGAAACTTGCCACTGGTATATGTACCCCTTTCTCACTTTAAAATGCTTGTGCCTAAGAGGGTGTGTTTCATTGCAAGTGCCACACATATTTATTTATACTTCTCTTCATGACTACTACACAACTACTTGCAGCTACTTCAGCTGACAACTTTCATGATTTGACATAAAATGTATGCCAAATGATGTCAAGCAATATTACGAATTAATCTTCCTCAAACGACCAATATTGCAAAAAAGTTATTCCACGATGCAAGTGCATATAGTTACACATTAAAATTGAAAACTTTATATGCCGAACAAAGCAAATTAATAATTTAAAAATTAACCACCGCTTCAGGGGGAAAACTTTGTCTATCTCTGTTACAAACCTTGTACCGTATTGCAATCCTAACCACCGCACGGTCGTCCATTCAGTGTGTTGTTATGGAAGCAATTCAATTAAAATGGCAAATCGAGTTATTTTCGTAACAGAAGAGACTTACTGCGAACTGGCTATGGCATTGTAGAAGTGCTGGTCATAAGGATATAATTACCTTAAAATATTTACAACGACGTTCCCGACCAATCAAGTTTTTGCGTTCAGCTTTTGAGTAATCTAATTACAATTATACTTGTTGTTACCTGTTCAAGGTAACGTTATAGCTATTTAGGAACTTTTTTAGGTTTTTTAAAAATTTTATTATATATTGACTATTATAACCCTTCCGTAAATTTTTTAGGTTTTCTTAAAATTTTATGACCCGTACCTACAGGTAATCATTTATATTGCGCAAAATTCTGGAAAGTACTAAGTTTAAAATTGACCTGAAATGGTTTTTAATTTTTTGAGATAAGGCCGAATTCATAGAAAAAAAAGTGATAAAAAGAGTGAAAAAACATTGGTTGACTAATAACATATGCATTGTCTCTGGAGATATTTTCAAAGAAAATATGAGAGAGACTAAGCTAATCCTCTCACAAAATTTCACTTGCCTAAGTAGATTTTTTTCGGCGCTATCGTGTTTTCAACATGTGTTTTCTTATATTGATTTTGTATGGGAGGAGAGAACTACTTGGCCAACATAGCCCAATTTTAATATCAACCTGACGACAATAAAAGTAAGTCCTCTCACAAAATTTCACTTGCCTAGGTCGATTTGTTTCGACGGTATCCTGTTTTCAACAGGTCTAATATTGATTTTGTATGGGAGGTAGCAGAACTACTTGACCGACATAGCCCATTTTCAATACCAACCTGACGATGATAAAAAGAAGTCCTATCTCCAAATTTCATTCGCCTATGTCAATTCCTTTGGCTGCTATCGTGCATTCAAAAGACAGACAGACGGACATGTCTAAGTCGAATTAGAACGTGATCCTGATTCAGAATATACAGGGTGTTTTTTTTAGAGGTATAGAACTTTAATTTGGCAACACTATTTTAACTGCCATTTGTTTGCCATTGGTTTGCCATTTCATCATGAACAAGTTGACAAATGAACAACGCTTGCAAATCGTGCAAATTTATTTGGAAAATAATGGTTCAGTTCGCGAAGTTTACCGCAAGCTCCCGCAGAGACGTCGAACAGTGCGCACCGAAGAAACAATTGCCGCTGTAGAGCAAAGTGTTGAAGAGGACCCGGATGAATCGATTCGCCACCGTGCACAGCAATTGGAGCTTTGTCCATCAACTTTATGTAAGATTTTGCGTAAAGATCTTAGCTTACGACCTTACAAGATCCAGCAAGAAGCCGCGAGACCATGCAATGCGTCGTGATTTTGGTGTATGGGCCGAAAATGAGATTAATATCGATGCTGATTTTCATCGCAAAATTTTGTTCAGTGATGAGGCTCATTTTTGGTTGACTGGCTACATCAACAAGCAAAATTGCCGCATTTGGAGTGAATAGAATCCACATGAGACCCTTGAGACGCCATTACATCCACAAAAACTGACTTTTTGGTGTGATCTAGGGGCTGGTAGAGTCATGAGGCCATACTTCTTCCGAAATGATGCTGGAGAGTCAGTTACCGTTAATGGAGACCGGTATAGAGCCATCATAACCGACTATTTTGTTCCCGAATTGGATGGCATGAATGTGGATGAGATGTGTTTCCAACAAGACGGCGCTACATGCCACACAGCGCACGTCACAATCGATTTATTGAAGGAAACACTCGATGAGCGCATAATTTCGCGGAATGGACCTGTCAATTGGCCACCAAGATCGTGTGATTTGGCACCATTGGATTATTTTCTTTGGGGATATGTGAAGTCGTTCGCCTACGCCAACAAACCAGAAACGTTAGGGGACTTGGAAGCCAACATTCCTGGCGGTTTTGCCGACATACAGAACCAAATGCTCGAAAAAGTGGTTGAAAATTGGACCTCTAGAATTGGCTTTATTCGAAGCAGCCGCGGCGGCCACATGCCCGAAATCATATTTAAACATTAATGGCATAAAATTATCCTTCCAATAAAGCCAAATTGATGGACATTAAAACGATTTTTTTGTGTTTTATTTCAATTCGAAGTTCTATACCTCTAAAAAAAACACCCTTTATATACTTTATCAGGTCTCCGGTGACTCCTTCTTGGCTTTACAAATGTAATGACAAAGTGAATATACCTTCCTTTGGAGGGTATACAAAAACAGGATAAACAAAATAGGCGAAACGGCGGACGAACCTTGTTGTTCTGGGACTGAATATTAATCAATTTGATAAATAACAATTAATAAATATTCAATATATACATATATTTACAACAAATGTCAGCTATGTGCTCAAGTGTGTTTCATAAATGCCTCAGAACAATATGAGCACGCTCGCTTCAGAGCGCGCTCATAATGCTCGAGCTCTGTTCAGAGCTCAGGTCGAATCCTATCCTACTATCACCTGTATTAAAAATCAAAGGTGCACAATTTGGTTAGCTAGCAGATATCAGTTAGCATACAAAATTTATACGTAACTGCTGTTCATTTGACAATCTTTACGCAGACTTTTATTAACACCGTGGTAGATGGTTAATTAGCACGTTCATGCTTTTGCTGTTGAGATTTTGATTATGTTCACAGTGCTTCGTTGATTTTGTTTGTTCTTATTGAAGGTGTTCTATTTGCGGTTATTTTGGATCCAATATTATAGTCAGAGTTGGTGTTATTTTATTTGATCCTGCTGCGTCGTCACTCTTGACAGTTACCTAATGCTCTCTCAGATTTCAGATTTCGTGACTAATCGAGCATAAAAATGTACGATTCGTACGATTGGTGCAGCCTTTGACACTTTTCTAAGCGTTTTCCATTTACTGTTTAAATTTAATATTAAATCATTCGAAATTTGCACCCACATTGATTTGAAAAGATTTCCACATAAATAATTAACAAAAATAGATACATCAGATGCCTTGCGTTCTTTGCAGTTAAAAAATTCACGAAAACGTTAACAAACTCCACTAGTTGTCACACTCAAACGCACTTGTATAAGTAAATCTGAAGCAACCCTGAAAAAAAATAAAGATTCGCAAAAGTGTTCTGAAATCGGAAAAAGATTGCTTCTTTTCGTACCAAACGAACATAAGCAAGAGCAAAACAGTACTCTGAGAGCGGCCAATCGAACACCACATTAGACTGCTTATTTTGCAGGTGGGTTCTATTATACTGTAAGGTCTCTCACATTTTGTTTTTAGGAAACGTGTTGAATGTTTTTTTATAACTTATACGCGAGATAACCAGTGGCAAGTGCAACGCGCCCATTGATGCAGTAAATGCAGTGAACCATTTTGCACTGGTGTCACTTATGGTCGGCCATCTTAATTCTGTGATACGAATTATGGGAGAGTTCAGCATGTTGATATGAAAACAAAACCGAAACAAAAAAAAAATATTTTATTGCATATATATCATAGATGAGTGTGAAGAATAAGCTGGAGCATGGGCTTCATTCTGCTTGTTAATTTTTTGATTGTTTAGTGATAACTACTAGTGTTTGTAAGCGTAAGGTGGAGTGTTCGTTATAACGTATTGATAATGCGTGTTTGAAAATATGGGGAATACAAAATGCAGTCGTATGAATGGAGATCTTAATTGGCACTTTCATTGCCTGCGCAATTACTGGACAAGCTTTTGAAGCACTTTTAATGTAGTTAATTGCCTTTGAAATTGATTTGCACTTGAGAAAAATGTTGACAAGGCTTGACCGAACCAACTAGCTGCACATGTTCATTCCATAAAACACCACATCCCGGGGAGAGAAATATAATCACGCATGGAAAGTGCAATGCAGTAATTAGTCCCTACTAGTGTCTATGGTAACGGAAAGTGAAATATGGTAATTGGTTCTCGTTATAATCTTTTGTTTTGCTTACACTACATGTCAAGAGGCAATCGTTTTAAATAAAGCTCTTAAGTTGCTAATCCGTGGAAGCACTCCATCTCCAACAATAACAAGTAGTCATTAAAATTTCCAAGTTGAGAGGAGAGCTGTGTACAATTTTTTTGTTGATAGCAGGGATGGCATCACTGTTGCAACACCTCCCTAGTGCCCAATCATTAAGTTGGCTGAATTGTTCCCTATGCTTTTTCGAACAAAAACACTGTATATCAATGATTTGGAATGAATAAGGGTCTTGGCATTGGGAAGTATTACAGTCGATTTAAATTCTGTCTAGATGCTCCATCTGTCGACCCACCTCTGGGATTGTATAATGAATATTCGATTTCGCGAAGACTCTCTTTCCATAAATTTATTTAGGGTTTCGCTTTTGCATCAGCCTTTATTTCCTGATTCGTCGATGCAGATAAACCGTGAAGGGAATTTATGCAAAAGTAATTCGTCATGACACGTATTACTTCTGTCGAACACAGTGGCATTGGAACCTTAAATTATTTGTAAATGACCGCACACAGTCCAACAATAAAGTATAGCGATCAGAGACAAAATTGCAACCCCCTTACGATGAAAATTTATATGTAAACAAATTGCAACATAGATACACGTGGTCTACTGAAAATGTAGTGAAATCCGCTGACAGCAGCCATCAAAAACACTATAAATCCGACTGCTTAAACAGGGGTACACATCATTCATATGGAAGATTGTAAATATTCACTCACAGTCACAGCATGCGATATGTCATATCCGCAGAGTTGCTAAAAAAATAAACCCAAACTTCAGAGGGTTACAATGTTACTTTCGCTTGTCAAACTTTGAGATGAGTTTACCTTCCTGTCAAATTGCGAGGAGGAAAGATGAAAGGATGCATCAGAGCATAGTAGATGTATGGACATGCCAAAAAAACGCTGCATACTATCCCCCTACTGGTTTCGACGGATACAATCGTGAGAAAAAAAACTTATCAAATACCTTCTGCACAACAGTCACAACATCGAATTATTTCAGTGTATATTGAGAAGGCTTTTGTCCACTTCTCACCGAACATTTAATTAATTTGCTTTTTAGTCGGTTGCTAAGGATAGGGAGAAAATTATTACACGCACCCGTACAATTGTCATTTGGACCATGCGTAAGCGTATGCCACATGAAAGGTAACTCCCAGGAGCAAAATAATTGCGAGGCATATTAGTAGAGATTGGTAAAGGGACACAGCAGGACTTGTGACCGAGGAAATGGTGTCCATGGACTTAGCTAGTAAATCATGTTCTTTTGATATGTGACCCGCAAAGGATGAGTGCGGAACGGATTAGCGTAGCAAAAAAATCACGAGCCTATGGAACATCGATGAAATAAAAACTCGGTTATAGTATAGAAATTGTATGTGTGGCAATGCTTAGTAGGATTAGGTGCCTATTTGACTGTACTCAAGCGGATTTTCGTAAATTGTTGACACTAGCTGAAGCCCACTTTATCCTCCTATCGTCGCTAAATGTGGCGCAACGGATAAAAAAAATGTGACAAACTCTGACATCTACTGGGATAAAAACCATCAAGCGTCTTTTAGATGCTGGTTTGTCATTAATGGAAGCCCACTCAAACGAAAATTTTTGAAAGGTAAGGTCACGCCTAAGTATGACAATCCGCATCAAGGCTAAATTCGCAAAAAAAAAAAAACTAACATGATCAAATCGTTGATCCCTTAACATAGTATTAGGGTACGCCAATCTCCAGGTTTGCAAATGCAAAAGTTATAGCTTCCTGATCTATATTGATCTATATATGGCGGCTAGCGATTTTTCCATAGTGTCGGCCTCACCCTGACATGGGATTTTGATGGCATTTCTGCAGACAGTAAAAAATTACAAGTTGATATCCACATTTTGACATTCCCATAAATGCTATCAAAAGTTACGCTCTTTATTCAATGACCAACTATGGTGCTTCTTACAGGTAAGCCTCGAAATCGGTCTCGTTAATCGTGACAATTTCATTAGTTGCGCCAATTGATTCTTCTCTGGTTTCTGGGTTTTCCCTATTCGAGTGGAACAGAAGCCATTTTCCCATTGAAAATTACTGCTAGTAAAAATACTTTTTTAAATTGTAAAAAGCCATATCCAGCAAAAAAAAAAAGAAAAGTTGCTGGAAGCCAAAAGTTATTAATTGAGAGTGAAATGACAATTTTAGAAACAACTACGATACCCATAGCAGCAGTATCAAGCTGAATAAAAGTTAATAATGTTAAAAATGTTATGCCAGAGTTCTGGCGATGAAATTTCTTTTCGGAAGTAGTATATTGAATCAAATAGAATACATATTACGTCGAGATTGCTTTGTGGGCTTCTACCTGATATTCCAGAGTAATGAACGAACAAAATGCGGTCATTATTACGGACAAAATATCATGCGCCGAATTGTGACTGCTAAGAGGGCAAATAAATTCAACGGGGGTTGATATCGTCATGGAGATATTACAACGTTAGATGCTAAAAGTTGGGTTTTCATTTAAAAGTCTCGTGCCACCTTCATGAACAGTTTGTCAGGAATTCCATTAACATACAAATAAATTTGTCTGCGGTGCATGGTGTGTTTTTTTTAGATTTGATTAGTAATTACTTCTTTATTTAAACTGCAAAAGGATTGTACAAATTGAGCTTTACCCTAAAAATTGTCATAGAAAAGTGTGCTCGAGTGTTATAACAGCAACACGGAGTCTATCAAAGGGATGAATGAATGAAGGCCACAGTCCTTGTGTTAAGGGAAACTAAAACAACGATCTTCTGTAAAACGTAAGGCATGTTATATGTTACACGAAATAGAAGTGAGAGGCCACGCGTCCATTTGGCGGAAATTTTTCATCACCTCTGTTAAGTCGTAGTCTTCAAACAAAACTGCAGAGAGTCGAGCCTCAATCCAATAAAAGACGTTCAGACCAGTCTAACAAGCACAACCACTCGAATATTATCCTCAATGTATGATGTTGCTGCAAGTAGGCGCGAGAGCTGGGCCTTCCACATTGCTACAAATAGAAGAACTCCAAGTTCAATTTATTGTTAAAAAACCCGAGTACCAAACGAACGAGTACGAAAGTTCTTGCTTCGAACACTCGTCAAAAATGCACATCCGTATAAATATCCCACAACCGGCTTATCCACATATTGTAAAGAGGATTACCGTTGGTCATACACTTGAAGTGTTTTCTTTCTCGTGTGGTTTATGAAAACTGTAACACGATCTCTTTTTCGCTGGCTGTTATATACACTTTCTGTGGTATATGACACATTGCATTGGATCGGCTTGGATAGAAGGTAATGACATATTTATGTCGTGTGCCTTTCAGATTCAATCGTTGAACCATTTTTCTTAGCTTATCAACTATTAAGTAATTTGATCCTTTCCCATCACCTGATAAAAGAAAAGTATAGGGAACAGATGGCATTCCTTTTTGAGGTCCCAAATTTCACAGTGGACAGTCGCCGAAATTAACAATCGATGTTAAAAGGACTAATACATGAAACAATAAATCTGAGGAGCTTCGGAAAGTTGTCTTAATCTTTTTTTTGTATTTTTTTTCCAGCACATCTTCTGTTTTATCATACCTGTGATGCGTCGTACACGTATTGCCAGCTATGTAAACGTTGTGGTCCGCCGTTTCAAAATACTCCGATTCCAGAAAATTGATCCCTGTTTACCATAATTTATTCTAATTAAGAAATTGTATGCACAGTCCTTTTGCACAATGTGATGGTGCGTTCTAATTATATACCTATTATGTATATTGTATATAGCTGCTTTGCATATAGTTTTGTTTATCTACAGTGAGGGAGGAATCTTTTTAAATATATGCTTGGTTATAGAGCCAGAACAATGCATAGATGCATTTATTTCTACGAAGTAAGGACGCAAAATATCGATGACACAGTTGGAAGTGGAGGCATCAATCGCATCACGGAAACGACCTGTAAACGTCTACCGGGTAATTAGAAAAACAATGAACAATACTCTGCGCTTATAAACACCTTTTAACTGTGTAAACAGAGATGCCATCTTCACAGGCCCTTCACAGAAATGAATATAACAACTAAGCCCCAACTGCTCAAATTATAGCATTAACCAACATTTATGGGCGGGGAAGGGACTTGTTTTGTTTTCCTACGTCGTTTCCTTGGGAGAATGAGACACAACAGTAATTTTTATTAACAAACAAAAAATGGACAGAACATCTGTTAAAATTATTCTTCCTCGATACAAGATGAACGTGTTGTCAAAAGACAGTATTTCATATTTACAAAAATAGACAAAACCACGAAAAACTGAGCAGTAACTGTTTGCATTAAATATGTACAAACCCTTATTTAGTACGAACGTATCAACACTTTAAATGTTGTGCGTAGGTTTAGCAGGAAAAGTCGATATGAGTTATCCACATATGAAATTTCAGACAAGAACAAAAACCTGGGGGAAAGGAGCATCCGTTGCGATGAATTTGAATACAATTAAGTATTCCTCGAACTATGGAAACAACCGAAGGGGCCATCAAAAACAACTTTAAGGAGAACAGCTTTACGAATTTAAATTTGAATTCAAATTAAATTTACAGAAATTGACTGATTTTGGGATACAAACTTTAAAAATATTAGCAAAAGCAAATAAAATCATAAGATCTAACCCTCGTATTGACCTGTAGACATATTTTAAGCTAACGTCTACAGACAACATTTGATGGCAGTGCAAAGGAATGCAATTATAAGCTGCTTGAGAGAACCTTATGTGATTTTCTCTAAGTGCGACAATAAAATTTTACTTAGTGATTGAAATCACAAAACAGACAAACGGCGTTATGTTTGTCTATTTTCCTCGAAGATAAAAATGGCAACAACGTTAAACAGGTTATGAGGACACTAATACAACACTCGCCACGATTGTCATTTATTTGCCAGAAAGGATTTGAACTTAGTTTCCAAGAAGTTGCCACTTAAAGTTTCTTTTGTTGATTGTCATTCAAGGTCAATGCTGTTACACTCGACAATAGTGCCGTCGGTTATTCACCAATCATGAAATAGACTAACCACGACAGCTTTCCTACGTCTCGCTGATTTCCCCCTCAATTTTTTACAATAATACTCCATTTTGACTGTCTCTAAACAGGAACGTCTACGTGGGAAGTACCAACAACAACAATTTAAATGGCGGGACGTGTAATAAAATACTGACAGTCAGTAGCGTTCCTACATCGTGTTATTTTTAGACTTTTTTTGTGGGAATTTCGATTCCCGAGAACCCTTCCGAGCGAAAAAGAAAAACAAACATAAACAACGTTTAAACTACTTTTCACCATAATTAAGGACGCACTAGACTATAAAAAAGATATTTGCCTCTTAGCAAAAATGTCTAGTACCAAAAAATAATCATTACAATGTTCACAAACCGCCACTTTTAATTAATCATATTTTCTTTCCGAAGAATACAAATTTTACTCTTAAAAGTACGATTTTTTCATAAAAAAATCGAGGGAGTTTGAGTTCGGTGAAAAGGGAAAAATGACCATAGACAAACCATACTGAGACCCCCAACTCACAATCCTCTTGCCGCTGGCCCCCTCAGTTTTTTTTCAAATTCGCCATTTTGTTTTCCTATCGGTGTTACGTCAAAAAAGAATCAGTGTGACATGCAAAAACACACAAAAACTACAAAAAAAAGTGCTGCCAACCTCGGCAACCGTGGGGAAATGTGAAAGAGTTCGAAAATACCACATTTTTTCATTACTGAACGCCATTGGTTAGTTGTTATAAATTGTTAAAAGGCGAATAATTTGATTTGTTTGGTTAGTAAAACTATCTAAAGTTGATGTTCTATATACTAGAAACATATTAGGACAAAGATGGCTGCGTATTTTTCGCTTTTGGATAGCATTAACTTCGATTTCGTGTGTAAATTTTTCTTAAATAATGAAGAAAATTTGCCCAAAATGTTTTCATTTTCCCTCCACCAATCTACATTGTTAATTTTTCATGAACATTTTAAGCAAATGTGCACTTATTCCTAAAAAAAAATGTTATCCAAACGTAACGAACAATTTCAAATTTAACGGATAAAACTCTATGAACTCTGCCAGCAACTTTGCCCACAGTGGAAGTGTCTCATATCTGCTGGGAGTGTGTTGGTGAGCTGGAATTTTTGAAGTTTCGTGACATTTGTCAATACGATTTTCTATGTAACAATACTAGCGCACCAGATGTGTACACTCCATAAAAAATATAGCTTGTAGGCTAAGTAACGGGAAATCGGCCGGAGTTGGTGGTCTCAGTATTGTCTCTGAAATGACTACCCTCCGTGGGAAAATTAAAGAGAGAGAGTGCTATAAACACTAGCCGTGTTTTTTTGAGCTTCAATCTCAGCAAAGCAAAGTAAAGTAGGATTTTCATCAGGCAATTACAACAACTACGCTCGACTTGACACTTGGAGACTCGGTTGTAGTTGTTGTAATCGCGTGCTGAAAATCCTACTTTACTTTGCTTTGCTGAGATCGAAGCTCAAAAAAACACGCCTACTGACGGAGAGTAGTGTATTTGGTCTTTGGTGTGGTGATTTTTTATCACCTGATGGAAGCATTTCTAGAGTTTAAATTTGTTGTTTTATTTCACCCCGAAAACATGTATTTTGCATAATGGTTAGTAACTATTGTAATCAACTTATAAACAAAGGAATAAACTGCGAAATATTTATTCGTAGTAAATGAGACATTTTTGTTCGTACAATTATGATGTCTGTTTTCGTTTGTTGTTTTTGGCGAAAAATCTTTTCACCAGCGAATGTCGATAGAAAAACGGAAACTAATTTTATTAAAAATTATTTATTATTATATTATTTAAAATATGTTGGGCTTCAGGGGAAAGATATGAACATTTCTGAGTGGTTATGATTTTTGAGTTATCCTAAACGGATAATGGAAAACAAGTTATATTTATCAGAAAATTTGAAACAACTGACATAATTATTGATATTACATTTGAAAAAAAATTGCTTCAGCCGAGAAAATGAATAATGCTGGTTTAAAAAAAAATCGAATTGATACCATCAACAAAAATTATTATTTTTTTTTTAAATGTAGGTACTGGAAAGAACGAAACTCAAAATGTATATCAGCAAAATTGTAAATAAACTTGTTTACTGATTTTTACCCTAATTGTGTGCTTACAATTGTTTTTTTCAATATTTACGAATTCAAATCATTTGTAATCAGACATTTTATATTAATAAGCGTTTTTTTTAGTACAAACAAACACAACTAAAAAGATCTTGGTAGACATTTTATGAATGAAAATAAGGACATTTTATCTATATTTCCAGAGGATTATAAATATTATGTGAAAAGTAAAACAAAGATACCTCTGTGAGTGTAGAAAATAAGGTTCCAAAATGTTGTTGCAAAATGATGACTGCACATTTCTTATTGTTGCTTCCCACAATTTTTTATAAGAAACTGACCGTTTTATGTAGTTTTTCTCACACTTTTTAAAGCGACAGTGCAGCTTGTCTGTTTTTTTTAAGGCTGTTGTTCATTGCTTAACTAATCATCCGTTTTTAAAAAAACAGGTGAAAGAGAAACAGTGAATGGAAAAATAGGTTGCGAAACTTAAAGGAAATTCTATGGCGAATATGCGACCAATTTTTTGATATCGATATCATTAAAATGAAAAATATGTATCCGAAATTTGTTATGGAATGACATATAAAAAATATTCATTTTCTTTATACCGTACAATTTGAAAATTCTTGCTATTATTCTATTAGTGTTTTCTATGAACTAATTTTTTGATTAATGAATTTGCGGTGTTTACCACTAATTTTTATTGCATGGTGTCTAGCTTCATAATTAGTTGCACTTGCCAAATCCGAAAACAATTCGGAAAATTGGGTTAACTAAAGGACTACAGTTGGGGTAGCCGCCATAACTTTGAAGGTCATTACCAGTCGGCCATCAATGAAACAGGATTATTACGCAAATTAGTCAACAAACAAAGAAAGATCGGGCCAAAGTAGGCAAAAAGTGCCAAAGCACTTCAGGATTTCATATATACCTCTAGAAGAGATTAGAAGAAGACCGACGTAGCTAGTTCCGTTTGACAAGGGAAATGGATTCAATGTGCAGAAAACAATAATAATAATTGGTTCTATAGTGCCGACCAGGACAAGAAACAAAACAGATGAAACATTTAACTTCGGCGGAAGTACGTTTCTTAGCGGCATAATCGGTTGAACTCTCCGAAAAATATAGATGCAGTGCAAAAAGTTAAAACGCGACCCTTTTATTGGCTGAGCAACATTAAGAAAAAAACCTCATTACGGCCATGGGTATACAAGCTGTAAGTATGCATTTCGAGCGGCCTAGAACAAAATGGCGTCGGTGTGGTCAGTTATATTGCTTTTCTGTTAGGCTGGTATATAAAACACCTCAGTAATATCAGCAAGAAAATCGATATGTAAATGTAAACAGTTCCGAACAAGGGTCAAATACATCATCATACATCAGTCTTAACTAAAACAAAATTTCAACTGTGTGCTTTCATAAATACAATTGCTGTTATGTTGTTTGTGTGACAATTTCGTGTTAAAGTGTACCTACAAAAAAGCTTAAACAGATTTCTATAAACAAACAATCAAATCGGCATCCATTGCTGTTCAACTTACATCTACACTCATGTCTGTTTTCCAATACACATTTGAATATCCATATTCCATACATTTTCAGTGGCGCTCATCCCGAAAAAAAAACAACAACAATACAAACAGGAAGCTATGTTATACTAGGAGCGCTTCTGTACTTCTGGGCTTGGGAATATGTATATAATTTCTGAGATACACACAATATTTCAATGAGTGATGCGGGAGGACATGCTACACATAAACAAGTGTAAAACGTGTTGCTAACTGCAATTAAGGATAGTGTATTGACTGTACTTACGTTATGTACTGCTGGATCACATTCATAGCTTTCGATTGGCAGAAATTCACACCGATGGTTTCTCTGCACTCTGAGTAGACAGCTTTGAGATCCGGATGGCCAAAGTAATTGTGTATGGGCCTCCTTGCCGCCCTCCTCATCCGCGGATTTGATCGGTGAAAACTTGTTGATGGCAGGGATACTTTCTTGATTTGCGCCAATCGACCGTTCTCTGCAGTATCGGCTTCATCGGATGACGATGATTCCGACGAGGCGGAAAACGATCTGTACTTTGGTTTAGCTGGACCGGCAACGTCATCCTCAACATCACTGGTGACAATTATTGTTTCCTCTTCCATCTTAAGGTTGTGGACAATTTAGAATTGACGAATTTACACTTTCGAAGTGATAGATACACACTGAAATCTGTGAAAGAGGAGAATAAAAGTTAGGAGTCTATATACTAATCAAATCAAGTGCATGCACACGAATACTGTCCAAGGACAGTCTGCCAGGATGTGTGTATCTGTTCGAGACATTGCGCAAGTCATCGACAAAATATCTTGTTTTGCAAACAAGTAAATCTGAAATGCACTCTATAAGTACATATGTATATCCACTTATCAATATTTTTATTATTTATTTATTTATTTATTTATTTACCAAACTTGAAACATACATAATACATATATTTATACATTGTTTTAACACATTTATTAATTTTAACTATATGTATATGTACATATTTAATTTAAATTTATATATATAAAAGATGAAAAGAATTTTAGCCAATAAATAAGAAAAGAAGCAAAAATGTTTGTACCGATTTCCGTAACAGGTGCAAAATCTTTGAACTTACAACTTAGTATAAACAACTGTATTTATTTACAAGATTATTAAAAAATAAAACACTGAAGACAAATTGCAGTGCAAGGAGCGTCGAGTCCTGTCCAACCTTCACGGTTGGTGTCTGCTAATCAACTGTATCTTGGTGAGTGCGCTGGCTTTTGTCCTAGGTGCATACAATTTGTACCTTTTCATAGTGCCAAGGCTAGCTATAGGTAGCCGCCTCTTGTTGATTCACGGCGCATTGGCAGAACGGCAAATCATATTTCTAAATGGTATTCCACCCCCAAAAGCGCCGCATTCGCATAGCCAAAACATTGACTTGGATATGAAGAGAAAAAAACAAATTAACAACAACACGCACTTACCTTTGGGGATATCGAAATTCAGTTAGAACTGCATTCTGCCCAACACAATTTTGTCCATAGGCACTCGTTCCACAAGCATTGGGCTTGTTATCATGCGCATTATTGTTTTGGGACGACACAAAAAGTTGTTTCTTTTTTTTTACACACTAGTCATAGGTAGAGAAATTTTCACAATCACAAGAGTATGTAAAGCGTTTATAAAATGAGTTTTTATGACCTTTTTTGATATTCACTATGTTTTTTACACATATTTTTAGGTATTTAAGACTCAGTTTTATATATTTTGATTTAGCTGGAAGGAAAATAGTTATTTTTAGGTAAATCAAATATGGCGACACACACCCTTGGTTGGGTCTAGACTTGAATAATTTATCCACTTTTCTGTTTTATTTTACAAGAAAAATGTAGTAATACTGCTTTGAGCGGTTATTGGATGTAATTAAACATTTTTTTTGTAGGAATAACACTTAATTTACTAATTTTCAAGGAATGAACTTCGCGACCGTAATTGACTTTCGGGTGTTAAAAACTGATTGCGTTTTTCCGAAGGTTTCGAACATGAAAAAACGATAGACGATGCAGAGCTGGTAAGGTAGTTCCAATGTTTACTGGTACAGGTAGGAAAAAAATCCATGGCAATCTTCGAAAATTAACCAGAGAAGTCATAAGGTATTGGAGAAACATAAAGACAAACGAATAAGGCTAAATTCCCAAAATTTTGCATTATTTCGTTTTGCAAAGCGACCAATTTGCCATTATTTCGTTTTTATTTTCGAACACATATCAGAGGGTATGCTTCCCCTGCAACCCACATACTTGGGGTCACTGTTTGTAGGTTGGGTATATGCGAAGTGTCTTTAATTGCATGCGAAATATGAACATAATACCTTTGCATACACCAAACCATAGACAAACCATACGTATTGTCTCTGCACCAAACCTCTATCACCTACTCCAATCTCCAAACATTGACCCCACCCCAAGCAGTGGGGTTGCATTGAAGCTTTCCCCTATATACATATTCCACGGTTTAGCATTATGGTTTGGTCTTATTAACATCAGGTTTTTTTCATTATTTTGCTTTGCATAACGAAATAAAGCCAAATTGGCCTTATTTCACTTTTGAAGGCGAAATAATGCCAAATTTTGAATAATATCCACTGGTTGTACTACTTCAACAAATAATATGCAAAACATATATTTAAAGTTTAGCCATGTTTTTTTTTTTTTTTTCTAAATTTTAACTTTGACTGAAGTTCGTGATAATAAGAAGATTGCGATTTGTTGTTGTAAAGTTGAAAGTGAAAATATTTTCTTATTATTTTCTAATGTAGTATAAAAAAAAAACTTTAAATACTTATTTTTCGGACTGTAAGGAGACTATCTTCGGATAGCTATACCCAGTTCGGATTCGTTCGAATACTGTCCCACCAGGGATGGGCAATTATGAATCGATTTAAAGTAACATTCGCAATAGGTATATCAAAGACTTGTTTTATTGAACATTCATCCGAACAGAGTAAAGTAGAATCTTCAGTCCGCAATTACAATGCCTCCACTGTACTTTACACTACTTTACGCTTCAGAAATTCACACTACATAAAACGATTTCTATGACTAACATTGCTTAAGACGCAGTAATATGCTTGCAGTGTCATTCCAATCCTATTTATCAAGCTAAATAACAGCAATATATGACTTCACTCTAGAACTGTTATTGGGCACTCGTCTACTCCACTTTGCTTAAACAGGTGTTTATTAAATAGGCATATTGATGTTCAATACCTACATGTTTTTTCTCTAATGTGGTATTCGATTGGGCTTCTCAGATCTCAGATTTAATGTGCCTATTTGAAAATAAAAACGCGATTTGCAGTCTCTTTTTTTATATTCGTGCGATTGGAATATTTGTTTTCGACACATTTCTACGCATTTTCTAATCACTGAAATCATTCAAAATTCGCAAAAGTGCTTTGAAAAAGGAAACATTTTTTTTTTTGTTTTACTGACCGAAAACAAAAATTGACCTAGAACAAAAAATGGGCTCTGAGATTGTTCGAGTCTTTTAGAGCTTCGATCTCAGCAAAGCAAAAAAAAAAGGATTTTCAGCACGTAATTACAACAAGTGAGTCCTCGAAGTGTCTTTGCTCGAGCTAAAAAAACAGGCCTATTACCATAATGGTTCCGCTCATGTAAGTCACTCATATTGACTGAACGGTGTTCCCTTTCAGCTGAGTTTGACAGATTATCAAAAAAATATTCTTTCTTATCAAAACCAAAACCCGAAACCGCTTTTGCTTTTATCATAGGCAAATCATATTGTCTCTGGTTTTAATATATCATACTAAAATATTATGCTAGACAAAGTGAAACATGTAATTCTCGTCCTTTCTGGAAAAGGCGGAGTGGGGAAATCAACTGTTAGCACACAACTTGCCTTGGCCCTTAAGGAACATGGATTCAAAGTCTGCACAGAAGAAGACCATACTTTTAAAGCAACAAGTTTCTAATATTGTATTTCCTCAGGTCGGACTACTCGACATTGATTTGTGTGGCCCAAGCGTGCCGTATCTCCTCGGTCTTGAAGGAAAAGAAATCTACCAATGCGACGAAGGTTGGGTGCCGATTTATTCATCCGAAGACAAAATGTTATCTGTAATGTCGATTGGTTTTCTTTTGAAAAACCGAAATGATGCAGTCATCTGGAGAGGTCCAAAGAAAACCATGATGATTCGGCAATTTTTAACGGATGTCAAGTGGGATGATTTGGACTATCTGATAATTGATACACCGCCAGGAACATCCGATGAACACATTACTGTGATGGAATGCATGAAAGAAGTCAATTGCGATGGGGCGATAATTGTGACGACTCCACAGCAGGTTGCATTAGACGATGTACGAAAGGAAATAACCTTTTGCAAGAAGACAAACATACACATTCTTGGAATAGTCGAGAATATGAGCGGATTTGTTTGCCCACACTGCACAAATTGCACGAATATATTCTCTTCAAATGGTGGCGTGGAATTGGCGAAACTAGCAAATGTACCACACTTGGGAACTCTGCCAATCGACCCAAGAGTTGGAGTTCTTAGTGGAACGACGGCATCGGTTTTGACAGAACTACCGGGTTCACCAACAGCGGAGACATTCAAGAATATCGTTGCTAATTTGACGCAAGCAGTTGAAGCGATGTAACGTTGGTAAGAAGAGAGATTATACACATTCTTGTAGTAAAATAAACATTAAAAATTTAATGATATGTATTATATGCGTAGTTTTTAAGCTAACGTTGTAGTTTTTCCAATGAAAAGTTCAATCATATTAATGGTTTGAGAAACAGCGCCACCAGCAGTCCTAATCAAAGTGGTGGACAATGGTTCCAAGTCAGATGTAAACATAAGCAAAACTAACTTTTTACAACATTTTTATTAAAAACGCTAAATGTATGGATCAATATCCATAGAGCTTTTGTGGCACTCTGTTTCGGCGCCAACAGCGCACGCCATTAGTGAATTAACCGATTTTTCTTCACCCGCCTTGTAAACATATCCATTAGCCTTATCAATTATATTCCTCAGCCTTAGCAGACTTTCATTACTCTTGACATCCAACGGCTGAAACGACACCAGGCTATAATCTTCGACCATAGAAACAATTGCTGCATTGAGCTTCGCATACTTTTGCATTGTTGGCGAGAGATCAAGAGCCTCAAGAAGATATTTCAAGTCCAGCACATCTGTGTAGAAATCCAAATTAAAATGCAACTTTGATTCGTTCTTCTTCAAGAGGTCAGCTTTACTTAAAACGTTCACGTGCGGCAAACCCATCTGCAGCATAGTGCTTAGCGCCATCAAGAGAGTGGACACAAATTTAGTTGGTTCCGAACAGTAGTGCGAGTCAATTAGATTCAGTACGCACAGGTGGTATCCGAGCCTCTCGAGCTTCGCGAATATGTTCGACATTGACTTGTGATGAGTGTACAACTCAACTTGACCGGGACAATCGAATAGGAAATAGTTGGACGTAGATTTTTTAAGTTCTCCCAGGAACCAATCAAAGTTCTCCTCTAGATATTCCATGCAGTACATCAGCGCACCATTTGGACCGAGATTAAAATTGTTCATTACGTCCTCCACTGTAATGAGGTTCATCACATCGATTGATGGCGAATAGTTCATGTTTTCGTTTGCAGGATCAAGATTTACCACAGAAACATCCCGTCCAAGTTCTTTGTAGAAATCAAAAACATGATGGCAATATGTTGTCTTACCAGACCCTGGTGGTCCAATCACCAGTTGTCCGTAAATGGGATTTAAAAATGTTACATTTGCCGGCGAAATCATTTAAGAAATTGTTTCGCTAAGAAACACAATTGTTTTGAATGTTTAATTAATGTCACAATTTGAAAGTTTACTTGAATAGATTCGTTCAGTTTGATCAAAAATGTGTTCAAAGAGTCAGTAGTATGGAAAATATCATCTTATATAAAAATCACATCATACACAATTGTAATTTGTTGTGTGTCTGGAATTTAAGTATGATCTAACGTTATCCTCCTCGTGAATAGCACCGAAAGCAGTTTACCAGCTATTTAAAAATACATCGCGAAAAGGATTTCAGTATGAAAATGTCTGCTCTCACTTCTGCTTGAAATAAATACCTTGTGTGATTCTCAGAAGTCAGAAGTATGATGTAGTTGTTCTAATTGCGCGTTGAGGATTACAGATGTTCAGTAAAACTCCCAAACGTCTTGTCATAATTGGTCTTTGCCCATGAATAAAAACTATTCTCTTGGAAAATGTTGTTTGTATAATGGATCGTTTGCTTTATTTTTTTTTTGTTCGAATGACTTGCATTTTTGCTTATATTATTTTTCATTGACTTATTATATACATGGACTGCTAGTGAAATGTCACTTCCATACAATCTCTGCCCAGAAAATGACGCCAACATAACTAGCGCTCGTGGTTCTATGCGAAAAATAAGTGAAACAAAATGACAACCATCTTGGATTTCTCCATAGAATGCTAGAGCCACCTATTGGGCGTGAGTGGGTTTGCCAAGTGAAACGGTTGAAATTCAAATTGTTGCGGCATTGTTAACAATAGATGTCATCTCGAATTTGTGCTAGTTTTAATAATTAATAATAGATAGAACCAACAAAATTTAAATAAAAAATCGTTTTCCATTGACCCATAAATTGCACAATTTTCGTAAATTTATTGCGAATTAGTTTTTTATGTTGTTTTTCATTATTAATTTTAGAAATATGATGTAATAACACTTTAGCGTATATTTCAATCACATTTCTGATCAATAAATACTTATGATTGTCAAGAATATCACATTCAAGTACATGAGAATTTAATTCATCATATAAATTGCTCAGATCTATATTTCTCAAAGTATGTACTTATATATATAGTTTCTAATTTTTTCCGCTCCGAACACGATAGCTAGCGCTTATGTTGGAACCAACGCGAAGTTGTCTACTAGCAGTCCATATATAATAAGTCAACGTTATTTTTGTATTCATTGACCCGTTTGTTGTATTATTAATTAGGTACCTACCTAAATACTGAAGTATAGTGTGCTTGGGGTCAATTCAAAATTGTTTTTTGGAACACTCTCGTGCGGCTATGTTCAGTATGGAGAGTGACATTTCCAACTTCAACTAAACTGAACGAATGTCCAGTTTTTCTGAAATTTTAGAATTGCCATATATGGCAATTTATAAACGGACAAGTAGACAGCTGCTAGACAAGTGACTAGTTGAACTGAATTTCTTTGCCGTAAGAAGTTTATTTAGTTTAATATAAATATTATAAAACAACATTTCATTTCGGTAAAAATCAAAAGGCTACAGCTTTAACCTTTGTATTTCGGTCGTAAAGTATAAACAAGTGAACAGTAATCCCAGTCAAACATGGCCTATTCAAATAGTAAGTGTAATATATACCAGTCCACCCATCCATAGCATTATCTATACGCAAAAGTGCCGGCTTTCTAAATTCATTTAATATCTTCCGGTGTTTCTGATGCAAAACAATTAACAATTCAATAAACCCCCGCGTGTGTCCCATTTCAATTATGAATTTTGTTTGCCGATAAAATCTCTGCATACCACTCCCATGTTCATATCGTTAGCATTCTACATATATATATATAGTCGCATAGTATACAATATCATATTTATGAATTTAACTCTTCTTTTTTTATTACCAAACAGAGTTTATTTATGCATCTTTGCCAAGAACCCAAAGAGGGCAACCCATCGTTTTGGGTGCTGATCCAAAGGGAAAGAATTTCCTGTACACAAATGGAAATTCGGTTATTATTCGCAACATTGAGGTGAGCATTTTCGATTCAACTTTTGCATTTTGAAGCTAGGACAAATTCATTGCCCGAACAGTGATTTTATTTTTATTTGATTTGCTGTGCTGCAGTCCCACGCATTAATCTATTTTCGGTTTCTATCTCTTGTTTTTGGGTGTCCCATTAGAATCCAGCGATTGCCGATGTTTATACTGAACATTCGTGTGCTGTAAATGTTGCCAAGTATTCACCGAGTGGATTCTACATTGCTTCTGGCGGTAAGTTAGACATAATTTTAATTTATAATTTATTTTTTTATGTGGTTACAATGAGTCATTCAGTTTGTTTGCGAGGGAAACTGCACGATAAAAAGTAAGAAACCTTTTAAGTAAAAACCAAACGACGTTATCTTGTAAACGATTGTGCTGATAGTGAGTGGGTATGGATCGGTATCGCGAAATTTAATGTTTTGAAAAGAAAAAATTAAGAAGAACTTCGAAGAATGGTACTCTTGACATGTACAACAACAGCTGTTAGCTTTCATATAATTAACTTGATGTGGGGGAACAAATATACAAATGCCAAACAAATATTTTGATATAAGCGATTCGGTATAATATAATTTCGGCTAAATTTTGATAGCTAAAGTTGACTCACGCATTACCCTATATTCGAAGTTAGGCAAATTGTTATCAGGGATTCTTTATGACTTTTATTTGCTGAGAATGCGAGATAAAAACATTTTGGTAATAGAGATTAGTAGAAATAAAGTTTACCGTTACAATGGATTGTAAATAAAAAATAGACGAGGATGTTGCGTAGACGTGAATAATATACCCGCAAATATTTTGAAATATAGTTCCTGTATTCTTTTTAAAGTACCTACTAAAAGAACGTGAAGATCGTTAATTAGGATATTGCAGTTTAGTAAAAAAGTAGTAGAAAAACTGCAATAGTTTTGTTACAAGGCAATGAATGTGCAATGAGCATGCGTTAATGCCATAATAATGATGTTCAATGCTCTTCAATAAGCGAGCGTCATTATAGCATGGCTAAGCTGGCGTATTCGTTAAGTGTTACAAACTAGCTACATACCAGCGTCTTGCTTACACTCTTTGGTTTCATCGTCTTCGGCTAGTTCAGTATCGACTCTATGCTATTGACATGTCTCGCTCTGTTTCTAGCTGAAGTCAACGTCTCAGTGTTTTATGTATCCATAAATATCTGCTTTGATTGTCAAAACAAGAAGACAGTCAGATGTATGAATCACTAACCTCACCAACGAATACGGTTGGTAAAACTTGTGTGTGAAATCTCATGACATGCTTCCGTTTATTCTTACTGACTAGTAATCACTAGCCAATTATTGTTATAACATTTGTATAATGACAGGTGCGCCGTACTCAATTTCTATTGTTTCTCTGCCAATCGATTTAATTTTATCATTAACTCGCAGATCAATCGGGAAAAATCCGTATATGGGACACAGTTAACAAGGAGCACATACTCAAGAATGAATTCCAGCCGATTGGGGGACCAATCAAGGACATTGCCTGGTCACCGGATAACCAAAGAATTGTCATTGTCGGTGAGGGTCGCGAACGTTTCGGTCATGTTTTCATGGCCGAAACAGGCACATCAGTTGGCGAAATCAGTGGGCAATCGAAACCGATTAACTCATGCGACTTCCGGCCCGCCAGACCGTTCAGAATTGTCACAGGCAGCGAAGACAACACAATCGGTATCTTCGAAGGTCCTCCCTTTAAGTTCAAAATGACTAAGACGGAGCATTCGCGTTTTGTGCAAGCAGTCCGCTACTCGCCAAGCGGCAATCTCTTTGCCTCGGCCGGATTTGATGGCAAAGTGTTCATATACGATGGTGCCACTTCTGAATTAGTAGGAGAAGTAGGCAGTCCCGCCCACAAGGGTGGTGTATACGGTGTCGCATGGAAGCCCGATGGCACTCAATTGCTCACCTCCTCTGGTGATAAGACCTGCCGCCTGTGGAACGTAGAAACGCGTGAACTCATCAGCGAATTTGTCATGGGAACAACTGTCGATGATCAGCAAGTGTCGTGCTTGTGGCAAGGTGAACACTTGCTGACTGTCTCCCTATCGGGCAACATTAGCTATTTGGATGTCAACGATCCATCGAAGCCACTGCGCATCATCAAGGGCCACAACAAGCCGATCACTGTGTTGGGACTAAGTGACGACCGCAGTACCATCTACACAGGCAGTCACGATGGTGTAGTGACAAATTGGAACTCGGGCAGTGGGGCCAACGATCGTATCGGCGGTGCTGGACACGGCAATCAGATCAATGGCATCGCTGCATGGGAAGATTTCGTCTATACCTGTGGCATTGATGATTCGTTGCGGAAGATTAGTGTCGAGGGAAATGCCTACTCTGATTATGTTGTAAAACTAAACTGCCAGCCCCGTGGTCTTACCATCTTCCGAAAGGAGAATATCATTGCCATTGCGTGTGTAAAGGAGATCACATTGATTCAGGACAACAAGAAGGTGTTCTCGCTTCCGATTAAATACGAAGCTAGTTCGATTGCTGCCAATTCGGAGACTTTGGAACTGGCGGTCGGCGGAGACGATCAAAAACTGAGGATTTACGCGTTGAATGAATCGTCTCTGGAGCTAAAATTCGAGCTGGAACATTTAGGGGCCGTCACAGACTGCACATACTCGCCCGACAATAAACTGCTGGTAGCATGCGATGCCCACCGCAAGGTTGTGCTGTATTCTGTTCCTGAATATAAGGTGAGTTGTAGAATTGGGTAGTATAGTCTAGCATGTAACGCATTGTATCGCTTTTCTTAATGCTTTTCATTGGATAATGCGTAGACGGTGAGCTAGTGTAACCGACGTCATGGCGTAAACTCAATTTTATCCTCTTTGTTTCTCCTTGCAGCCTGCTCACAACAAAGAATGGGGCTTCCACAATGCACGTGTCAACACCGTTGCGTTCTCACCAAATTCACTTCTAGTCGCTAGTGGATCATTAGATACGACCATCATCATTTGGTCTGTAGCAAACCCTTCGAAACACACTATTATTAAGAGTAAGTAGACATTTCTACATCCATGGAACGTATGTGGAATGTATTTGTTTGTTATTCTTGCAGATGCCCACCCACAGTCACAAATTACCCGCTTAGTGTGGTTGGACAGTAACACTGTGATCTCAACCGGACAGGATTGCAACACGAAAGTATGGGAAGTCGAAACCATTTAAAAGTATCTATACATCTTACATAATTCAGTAAAAAAAGTACCCACAGTTTTGTTGATCTTAAAAAGAATTTATACTGTCTATCAAATTTTAAGTTTGTAATTTATTTTCTACTAGTACTTCTGTTTTCTTCTCAAAAACGCAAAACAACTATCAAAGCGATATAAAATTTCATAAAATTAAGTTATAACAAACGAGAAACACGTATATTTATTTAAATAAAAGTATTCCGCAAACAAAAAAGCTGTTATTATACAAAATGCATTTTTTATTGTAAACTTTACAAACGTATGTAGTTATTATTTGTCATTATTGATTCTTATTCTCTTTCGATTTGTGTGCCGAAAACGATTAATCCTTTTATTTTCACACTTTTGTTTTGTAAATTGATTATGTAATGTCATAATGGTTTAATAAAATCTAAATAATAACATTTATACAAACCATTGGTTTTATTTAGCTGGTTATGTTAAAAGGCTGGTTGTTATCGTCGTCTGTCGTCACTTTCAAGTAGATGAAGGACCTCTTCCCTCGATTTCTGAGATCTATTTTTATACGATTACACGCACAAAAATTGTCAGATACAAGAGTTGAGAATATGGCTACTTTTTTTTACATTTTGGGTCATTAGCTTTGTGGCAAATGGTGCATTTTTTCCGCAGCCAGTAAATCAGGCGCCTAAAGTGTCATGGACGTTTTACCTTTTATAGATAAATGTAAAACTCACTTTCCGGCGAACAATAGGCGTGCGAGATTCGATCACAGCAAAGCAAAGTAAAGTAGGATTTTCAGCACGCAATTACAACAACTACCGTGAGTCCTCGAAGTGTCAAATATAGAGCGTAGATGTTGTAATTGCGTGCTGAAAACCCTACTTTACTTTGCTTTGCTGAGATCGAAGCTCAAAAAACACGCTTAATATTTCTGTTATCGACGACATTTCCATTACTGATTTGAAACACATGTCGTACGACAGTTATCAATTAAAAGTGATGAACAAGAGCTGCTGTAACTACGATCTACCAGACGACGTCATAATTAAAATCGGAAAGCCAACAAAATCGCAATCCGATTCAAGAAGTATATAACCGAGGCCTCTACTTCAAACTTAGGAATAGATGAATCCATCTTTGAGTTGGAAATTAATTTGTAATTTTTAACTTTTTTTTTCAAAACGTTATTTTTTTGTTTTTACTTGAATTTGTTGATTGTTTATTTTTTTATTTATTTTATTCAATAATACTTTACTTTTAAATATTATGCATGTATTTTTTGAGCTTATACTTTCAGCTTGATATTTTAGCAAATTCTAGCGGATTTTTTCGTTGCAAAACTAACATTTCTAGAGGATTTTGCGTTGTGGTATAGCGTATTCTTTTTCTCTAAGCGGCAACACTACTCAGAGCACTTTATGTTCGTTTGGTACAAAAAAAACAATCTCTTTTAGATTTATGAGCACTTTTGCGAGTCTGGATTTTTTTTTTCAGATTTCCTTTAGATTTACCAATAAAAGTACGTTTGAGTTTGACAACTAGTGGAGTTTGTTTACAATTTCGTAAAATTTTTCAACTGAAAAGAAACGAATTGCATCAAGTGCGGTTTTTATGTTCGATTAGACACACAAAATCTGAAATCTGAGAGCGAATTTCAAGAAGCCCAATCGAATACCACATCAGTAAACTTAGCCGCTTCCGGAAGCCATATTTTCTTGTAGGAAACTTAAATTTCGTAAGCCATTGCTAAAAAAAAATCAACATGCTAAACATCCCTATTATTCGCATCACGTATACGTATACAGGATGACCGATCAAAATATAAGTCACGTTGTTTGACATTGTAAATGTACCACTAGTAGGTTACAAGAATGACGTCTAGTTCTAGTTTACATATATGAAAACTGGTGGCAGCGTAGGATCAATAGGAACATCAATATTCGGCCACTTACAAATAATATCCCCCAATACACAAAAAAAGGGGTAGACCGGGATTGGTCCGAGTGCTGCGGGACTTTTTATTAAAAAAAAAATGTAAACCTTAAAAAATGTCAAGATCGGCAAAAAGTTGAAAAAAATTGCCACATTGTTTGAAAAAATTTGCTTTCGACGATATTAAACGAAGTCGGTTTTGAGTTACCTCTAGAGTTTGAACCATAAACTAAGTATTAAATAGACCGCCAGGTCCCGCGAACCTACCCGCGCACCTACCCGATTCACCCCGTACATGTTGGAAGTAAAATTCTCTGTTAAATTGGCTATATGTTATTACATGTGAAGCAACAAAAAAAAAAAATTAATGGTGGGAGATAAAAGAAAAAACTGAACGAACTGTCAGGTTTCTATGTGCAAGTGTATGCGTGCGGCTATAATTAACTTTAACATAACACACATAATTTACCACATAGTAACACGGAGAACAGCTGTTAGGAAAATTCTCTTAAGTTAGCTGAAATGACGATCTATTTAATACTTAGTTTATGGTTTTAAATTTGAACCCCTGGGATTTCGCGTTCAATTTCTTTGAAATACAGAAATACCTACCTAAATGTCACATCACATCATGTCTCGCAAATTTTAATTAATTTCATGCCCTTGTTTTGTTGTAAAATCAATGCCAAATGCAAGATATAAAAAGAAAGCAGGCATTCTTTTGAAGTACCTACCACTTGTGCAATTGCGTTTTGATTGAAACTTATGTCATTTTCCATTGGGACCACCAAAAATCTTTTTCAGATCTCAGATTTAACGCGGCTCATGGAACATGCAACAAAATTGATCTGCTTTTGTAAATGGATTAGTGCGTTATTTGACAGTAATGTCAGCTGTTCAAATTGCATTCGTTTTTCCAAAAATCAACTATGGAGTTCGACTTGTAAAATGTTTCCCATGTTGTAGATTCAAATGGAGTAGTTTCCGTGATTCGTAGTTTCCAGATGATGAGAAAGGCAATAGAGATAATAATACCTACAAAATTATATCCATGGCAATTTATGCATTTCTTTATTTTGGTTTTCACGAAACTTTGCGCATTTGTGTTGAAAGTAAACTTGTAAGATGACATAAAACAGCTGTGCAAAGTATTTTGGTATTTGTGGTAGTATGTGTAAATCTGAAAAAATATCGAGATCTGCAAAAAGTGCTCCGAATCAAAAAAAAAAAATTGAACATGAAAAGTGATTTAGATAAAAAAAAGACCGATTTGTTTGTCCCAATGGAAAACGACATTAGACTTTTAATTACAAGCTGAAAAGCATGAGAGAACAATTTAAGTTTAAAGGTAAAACGACCGACTTTTTTTTTCTAAACAGTAACATCAACATTGTTTTCTTTTATTTCATTCTTCTTCTTCATCTTCTTCTTTTTTGAATTTGTATAATTTAAATTTAATATAATATAAATGTAACATCGATATGCAATACTTAACTTTAAACATAACAAAATAAATTAAACAGGTAAACAATTGTCTTTTTTGTGTGCTTTTGACTAGAAGGCAGTCGCTCTTCGATTGAGAAGGCAATATCTTCATAGTCGTTCTAGTGTATAGTGTTTGGTGTAAAAAAGGTAAAAATTTAACGACCCAAAAGGATCAATGAAAACTACATTAAAATAATATAATGTTAAAAACAATAAACAAAATAAACGTAATAACAAAACAAAGTTTTTGTTCATGAAATAAAACTGTAGCCTCAAAGAAAATAAGAATACAGAAAGATGTGCCTTATAATGGTTACTTTACTAGGACTAACAAATGGAAACACTCAAACTAAATTATCGGTGCCTGGTGTTGGGTTTGCGTAATTTTGTTTGTTTTTATAAATCAGATCTTCTGTACTATCACAGCCGGGGACGAAATACTAATCAAAAGGACATAATGACCACAGTGGTGGATATAAGGAAAAAAACATTATTTTTATGGCTTGGCAGCACTGTCGGGGGAAAACTTTGTGGAATTTTTTTGATGTTCGGTGGGAGATGCAGGAGAATTTTCTCGTTTCACCGTGTTATCATTTCCTGCTCCGCATGTCGGGTTAGTCGGTATTGTAAGTGGAGGTATTTGGGTGGGTGGTGCTGAGGTGAGATGAAATTGATTCGGCATAAACATAAAAGCTGGATTAAGTTGTGCCGCCATTTGTTCTTGTTCGGATGCTGTCGCTAAAGGAAATGCTGCACTCAAGCCTTTTGCTCGTTTTCGACGTGCCTCTGACTCACAGGGGCTTGGGGCGCCCGGATGTCGATAAGAGACATGCTTTCGAAGTGCGTCCTTACTTCGGGACACGTGCGAACAAACGTTGCAAGCGTACCTATAAAGAAAAAAAAATCTAATGAGCAATAAGAAATAAGATTGATAGTTAAAAGATGTAAATAGATTTGTTTCCGTGCTTATTACAGTAAAGCTTAAACTATAGTATTACATATGTGTCACAAACATATTAACGCAAAAGGAGTTTTCCTTCGCATTTTAACTTTCTCGATTACGTAGTAAGAGAAAGATACTAATACCTACCTATTGTATTTGTACAAAATTTCGAACTCGTGATTTTAATCAATTCTGACATTACGATGATAGAGGAACTAAAAAAAGTGGGTGGCTTGAGCTCTGTTCAGTGCACTGCTCTGCTGAGGTGCTGATCGTCTGGCAATATCTGTCATGAAAGAGCTTCTCAATTCGAGTGTTCGAATTTGGCATAAAACTGTTATCCCCTTCCATTCGTGATAAAATTAAGACTCACATAAAATTAAGCTAAACCTATAGCTAACTTTTTATTTTACACACATTCCGATTGTCTAAATAATTTTCTAATAAACCACATAAATTTGCACCCACCTGACATTTTGATGCGTTTCTAAATGCACTCGCAAGTTGTATTGGTTACTCAGCTGTTTGTGACATATGAAACATGTCGCGTAAAGTTTTGAATTCGAAATCTTCGACTGTGGACTGGAAGCCGGCTTATCCATTATATTATCTTGGATAATATTTCCTCCCGCCGGACTTATAGCATTTGGTGTTGAACGATTTTGCATAGAGTTTCCGGTTTCATGATCTGTCATCTGCTTCTCCACTGTTTTTTCCGGTTCATCTTTGTGTTGGGATGAAGCTCCACTGTTTGTAGTGGTTGGCGGAAAATTGCCCATGGCTTTTGTGGCAAAAGATGCTGTTGCTGCCAAAGGTGACGATGGAGATCTTGATGCAATATCGGGATAGTTCTTTGCCGCATGAGATGCCGTGCTGTCAGGTAGCTTGTTTGATTGAGTTGCACAGCGTAGATTTTCAACAATCTTGTCGATTCGTTTAATGTCTTTTGTCTTCTTTTCGCCACTACTCGTTCGTTTATTGTATCCACATTCATCGTTTAGCGACTGGCTTGTCAGTCCAAAACTATCATTCTCCTTGGCTGAATGGTAAAGAGCGCATTGTTGTTGGTATTTCGCCAAGAATTCCGATGTTTTATTCAACGCTGATTGTGAAAAATTCAATGGTTGCGGAATTAGATTTGGATAGAACTGCAGCGACTTAAGGAAGAAATTCTCCAACGGAGTTGGAAGTTTAGTCGACAACAGTGGTGATGTCTGCGTTGCTGGACTAGGCGACTGTAGCTCTTCGTCTTTTAGTGCTTGAGATGTGGGCTGAGGTGGAGCTGCGGGCGGCGGACATTCGTCTCTTTTTTTCGAAGCATTTGAATTGTGTAACTGAAAAGGGAAAACTGTTAAGGTTATTTTAAAATGACAATAGAATGGTAGAGAACTTACATTACTTTGAACATCTGCTAGTCCTTTGATGCCTAGTGTCTCTGCCAAATTGAGGAGAGTAGGGATTTGCTCTTCGAAGACGTTCACCTCACCGGAGTACATGAACGTAAGGAGGGCAACGATAGCAGCAAATGATGCTCCAGGTATGATGATCACTGGATGATTTGATGAGTCCAAAGCCCGAAATAATTCCAGAAAGAACGTACTACATGCACTTAGAACTACACGATGGGCACGAAGTGTCCGTCCCTCAGCCGATAGGGTTACATCTGTTAGGTGCGATTGGTCCAAAAGAATAGGCAAAGAGCTTAGCAGGCTCGTCTGCAATTACAGTAAGTGAGTGTTTTAAAATTTAATTTACAGTGTCACGGCGTTATTAATTCGTGGAAATTCTATCAGTGCTAGATAGCCATCTAACAGTTTTAATATACTAGCTTAACGATATTTTTAAAACTAAAGCTTGTCGATCTTTTTATGGAGCATACATTTTTCTTCTCTGTACGAAAGATGCCCATCTCTTTAAGTACATTGTTCTCTGTCCGATAGTATTAACTGTCCTGGGAGAGCTTTGCAATTCAGCCGTTCGGACTTAAATAAATAATCTGCATAAATTAATTATAGGTCCCTTCCATTCGTCACAAAAATAAAAACACACAAAACGAATGGATGTAAGAAGCTAGGCCCGGGGTACCTACATGAAGCTGTTGTGCTAAATATTCATTTATTTATATATTTATTTAGTATCTTTGTTTAACTAGTTGTTCACGCTTATTTTATTTAAATAAAAAAAATGCTTAGCTCATGGTTCTCCAAAACTGAAGTTGTCGGCTGGATTCAAGTTAAGATCTTAAAACAACATCCTTAGAAAGAAAAAATAAGAAAATAGTCGCATATCTCATGATGGATAAAATTACTATAGGAAGCACGGAAATAATTTAAACTCCATCTAAGATTCACCCCCAGCGATATTAATTATCAGTATTAGTATTAATAGGATTGAAATATACTTGGAAGATACCTGTAAGTTTTTTGTTTAGTTTATGGGTATAGATAATTTAACAAATCATAAAATAATAAACATGAATTTATTTGAAATCACTCTATGTAGCTCTGCTTCTTTTCAATAGATGACGCTCTTTTGTTTACACGTTACTATGGAAATGAATCTCTTCGGACAAGATGTCGCTCTTTTGTTTACATGTTTCTATTGAAATTAACTTTTTTTGAGAAAATTTCGCTGTTTTGTTTACGTTACTATGGAAAATTTAAAATTGACGGCGGCATGTGCTTCTTTGCTAATCCGGCTGTAAAACAGTAGCGCCTGTGTTGTTTTGGAACATATTTTCTCGCAGAAGTATATGAAAATGACATTTCCCTAGCAGTCCATATTTAGTATCAATCAGTTGAAGTTTATTAAACAAAACAGATGCGTTTAGACCGTTCAGATCCGGTATAGAAAACTGAAAATTTCAAATCCAATCGAATTTTGTGTTCAGAGGCAATCTAATTTAATTCTCATGAATGCGACAACACTATTGTCATACTGTTCAGCAATCTTTTGAGTTAAAAAATTACTATTAGTACCGCGTTATACCACAAATTTGATGTCAAAAGTAATATGACATTTGATGTGGCAAACGTAATACTAAACTTAGCTAGTATATTTTTCTAAGTTGAAATCAATCGTAAAGAAGGTCACTCAAAATCGCAATAATCTAAACATTCGTTCGTTTTTTCTCAATAATTTTGTGACACATTTGAGTGTTGATAATAAAAGTTTAATAAACTGAATCTCGAACTTCATGCCGAATAATTTATTACCCGGTAGCAAAAACATTTTTGGGCAGTTTATACTCACCACGACAATGTCCGTAAATTACCCGAAGATTAATAGTTAGCGCAATGACACACGGCCTTAATTGACTCTGTTTTCTAAGTCTGAACTTTAAGCAAGTTGTAGGTTTAGGTGAATACGCACAAATAAAAGTAAATTGAAGATCGAATTTTATTTCGGTTCTTTTGAAATTGAAGAAAATGTCTCACAGAGCAAAACATTACGGCAATAACATTTTTAAATGCCCATACGCTCATTCTTATCAGTTGGCATAATTGAAGTTTATGCAATAAACAAGTAATTCCAATTTCTCGTTGAAACCTGAAATTTGATTCATGTGATGCTGGTACTGTTTAGTGGCGATAATTTATGCGATAAAGCACAGATTAAAGTCAGTGAAAAATATATTTCGCAATTAAAATCAAATAAGTTCCAGTCAAGAAATAGTTGTTAATAATCAAAGATGTATTTTACCTTGTCTGCTATTGCTATTGTCAATTTAATTTTTGTGTATTCATGTTTTGGACCAGTGCCTGCTGAAAGCCAAATAGTAGCGCCGATTCTTAATAATGACAAAACAACTCAAGTAAGTGTGCACTGTGTATGATCCTAGGTTATAAGATTTCGTTTTCGTCAGTTAATTTTGATTAACAAAGGAAAAGTGATTGATGTTATGAATACCATTATCAAATGGAAAACCTAGTAATTTGCAGTCAAGGTTCACAACTTGACCCTTTCTGTGAAATTTGCTTTTTGGAAAATACACAGTGCCGGATTTGTATATGATTTGTTATGAAGGGTCTTATGGACAAAGTCGTTTTATTTAAGTATTTCTAGTATATACATTCCGTTTTAATAACATTTTAAGTATTCGCATCAAGTTTGGCACATTGTTTCCAATATGACGCTTGTACAATCTTCCCTCGTATCTATTCGCATTGACGTTTTATAATTGCTATGGCGATTGTTCGATAGACGAATATATTTTTTAAGGGAGAGTCAAGCGAACGAAATGCAAATAGCGGCGATTCCTAAGTTTTATAACAACTACGTAACTACTACTATGAAAGCAGATAATCTACTTCCTATAAATAAATGTGAATGCAACACATTTGCATATTTGCCTGAATATTTTAAGAAATCTCCGGTCTAATTTCTATCGGTCGTCGAACTTCACTGGTCCTTTCGGCAAAGGCTAAATAACGCACTTAATACGCTACAAAATAAAAAGTTAAAATGGTATATCTTGGCACTTGTTGCAGCCACAGCCATATAATTGGATTCATGGAAGAAGAAAAACCATTTGAAAGCTATATATGGCAGCCAAAGTTTTTGAAAATTAAAAAAAAAAATTTAATTTTTTGAAAAAAAATACACTAAATACCAATGTATTGCGCGATGAAAACGGGACGAGGAGGATTTTGCTCTGACCTATCACCTGGTAAAAGCACCACGTTTACTGAAACCGAACGGCAGCTCACAAAAAAATTTCTTCTTATAACTCTCCATTAACATCAAACGTACATGCTTTTGACAGTTCTATTTGACACATTTTCTGGTCATAATTTTCAATCTTGAAATTGTTTCATGCTCTATTGCTAATGTTCTGATCTTGGTAACAGTCAAAAAGTTATGCTGTTGGTATAATAATCTTAAATAACCAGTCTATTTGAATTTTTTAAATTTTCGTTGAATGTGATCATAAGTAATGAAATTAAAAAAAAAAATTAAGCAAAATGACTAAAATCTATAGCTCTAATTGTTGATGTTTCATTTTTTCTTTAGGTGCCGGGAATAGTATCTGATCATCGGCTTGTTGCAAATACATATTTATTGACACACTAGCCAATTAGTTAAAGAAGAACTATGAACTACCGAGAGGTCTTACAGTTCGTAAGAACATATGTCAATTACGAACATGTTACAGTTTATATGGAAATAGCGAAAGTGATCTTCTTTTTTTTAACAAGCCGGCTCCCCCTTCGCAAAGATTAGGACAGATGCATTTATGTTGCAGAGTATTTATTGAAAATAAAGAAAAAGCTGTGACACATGTTCTTCTCCAGTTAGATTGCGTACACGGATTTCGACCAAAATTGAGTGGACCGCCGGCAATAGGATTTTTTCAAATCTTTATAAGGTCAACATATTGCAATATGACAGGATATTAGGCTTCTACATTAACACTTATGTATGCAATTAAATGTACACCTTGGGCCTAAGCTAAACAGCCCACTGGCTAAAAATGGAACAGATTTCAGGTAGATTAATCAAAATTAAGGGTTTGCTTTGTTTTATGCAATTGGGTTTGTATATAAAATATATACGTCAGCAACTTTTAGGTAGAGAAATATAATTAAAAAACAATTTCTTAGACCCAAATAATAGTGCTCTGATATTCCCGCGATGTTCTGTAATCCAATGTAAGAAGAAACACTCAAATTGATATTGAACAAATCCCACCTTTTTCCTAAAGCTTCCAATTAATTGACACTTACTTGATAAATATATCTCGAAACCACTAATTTCTATTTTAATCTGAATTTTCTTTGAAAAGTTGCTCGGAGTCACTAAACTTTCCAAAATCCCAGCAATGTCCACATTAAAAATAACAGCACACAAATTCCTGCAATTTCTCTAAGTTCGATGATTGTGCCTTTATACCTACTCAGGACAGAACTCTCGATCTACACAGACAGCGAACACTCAGTGCAATGCCATTCCGGTAATCCTGGACGACGACAACGACGACGACGACGCCACACAATGAGCTGTAAATCTAATCCCTCCTGAACCCAAATGTGCGAGATGCGCAAGAGTATATTTAGATGAGATTTTAAAATTTCTCAAAAGAAGAACCGCCTATATTGCCTGGCTTCCGGGCATGTGCAAAGCTATTTACAACGCAATTTCTTGCTTCGATCGTACTCCTCTATCAAACACTTGTAGTGTGCCGTCGTAACACTACTGGAAATAGTATAAATCGTTTTCCAGATTATTTTTATTGTGTGTACGCGAGCGTACACAAAGCGAAAATGATTGTTCGGCGCAACAAGTGGTTTGTGTGCAAGCTAGCTATAGCTTCCCCGTAAAAGGTCACAACAGAGCCAAAACAAAACACAGATACAACACAAATATGCGAGCAACTACCTGATGATTGTGCCATCTCAGACAGAACTGCTGATGATGATGATCCTCCCGTGACGCCAATCCAGCGTTGACCTGATCCATAATAGCCTTTTATGGGAATGCTTCGATGCGGGTCCGTAAATTATCGTCCGATGCAATCGAATTCACCTGTCATTTAAATTTACACACCCCGCTCAGTGGTATTTCTATTGCAGTAGGTAATTGTTGTTCGATTTGTAGGACACTTGTTCGAGCACTTACTTTTTTACTATTACGCGTACACTATTCTATATTTAATATTATTCAATCGAAAGGAGAAAAAAAAGAACAACAAACCCGAACTGACACTCTCTGATTAAATACATCTATATACGCATGCATGGATGCAATTAAATGTATTTGTGCATTAGGAACATATTTATACAGTGTAGACTCGAGCAGAGACACTTAAAAATGTATTTATATTATTATTTTATTTACGAACAAATTCAAATTGTTCTTCACACTATATCTATGTATAAATAAAATCCATTCGAAGTCTTATAAATGTATGTGCAGGCACAAGGGCTATTTTTACCGGTAAAAAAAAACGATCAACACGGATTCTTTTCTTTTTGTTAATTTCGAAATCGAAAATTCCTGCAATCGGAATTTCAAAAAGGATTTATTCCAAAATGTGCACTGCGGAAAAAAATATTCAAACTCCTTTAGGCCTTTCTATAATATATATTTTTTTTAATCCAGCCCGGTTGTCCTATTAATAGGTGTAAGTATTGAGCTGGAGGATGACTAATAAAATATTGTCACACTTGCACACTGTATGTATATGAATTTGAGTACTGTAAACACACGACGAAAACGATTTCACTGTCAAAACCGAGTAACAATATGACACAAAAACTGTCGACTTGATCCTGTGAGAGCTATCTCTGCGTTAGGATATGACCACGGTGACTTGTCGGGCGACTTCGAAAGTCCCACCGATGACACTCCGAAGCGAATTTCCCTGTCTAGATGAATAAGTATGTGGAAAATTGAATGTCCATCGCGGTCGTCGTATGTAAATGTGCGCGCACACGGTGTACTCGAGAGTGTTGTCCTAATGTACTTATCTTATTTTTATTTCGAATAAGATTTAAAAGATCTAATGAGAATCTATTTAAGTTTTAATTTTTTTTCACGCTCTCTACTAGTTCTCTTTTTGGTGTTTTTTTGTAGGTTTTTTTTTTGTTATATAGGTTTTGTTTTTAAGTTAAATTTTGTTTGTTAAGTTAACTTTTTTTGTTGTTGTTGTATTTGTTGTCGTGGGTCGTTTTTTAAGTATGCGGTGAACTGTAGTCATACTAATGGCATTTTCAGTGATTTTATGTTGGCCGTTCTTATTTTTTGTCTTCTATGTGTCTATGTACCTCTCTATTTCTGACCTGGAGCTGACGATTTTTGATATAAATAAAACACATTACAACAGAGAGACAAAACGACAGCAATATATAAAGCAGCGAGAGGCACAGGGACATCTTGTAGTGGCATAGAGTGCCGAATATTATAAGCCGAGTGGAAAAAAAAAATATTAGGAACTTATTTTTTTTGGTTTGTAGTTCTCTTTGAAACTGCTCCGAAAACTATCTCAATCGCGCGTAAAACTTTGAGCAGATTGTCTTTACGTTTTGCGATCATCGTCGAACTACCTTTGGTAAAAGAAAAGCAGAAGAGCATAAGGAGAGAAGCAAAAAAAAAAAAAATAAAACAAAAAAAAGACAGACAAAAGTTCAAGTAAAATAAATTAGAACCAAATGTTCTAATGGAAAAGAGCAAGGCGAAAAGTTTTTCTTTTTTGGTGAATAGGAGATGTTATGTGACAATTGGATAGTGAAGGAGAATTGCAGCGTTGATGCAGAATGTGCGCTTTATCCTACACTGATGAATAATTGCTTAAATTGATGAGTCCAACAAAATGTTCAAAACTGGGGCGTATACGTAACTTTTTTTTTGCAATGCAATGCGTTGATAATCAGTTTAAATTTTATTATTATTTATTCAATTTTCTGCATTCATGCTTTGTATTGTTTAACAAGAATGGCTTATGGCTTTATAGCTTATTGAGTTTCGTTAAGTTTTCAATCACTCTCAAAAAGCGACCTCAAAAATAATTAAAGGTGACAATTGCTAACATTTACGTACCTACATCTATTTTGAGATTCTTAAATAGGTATATTATTCGAGATATATTCGAATCAGACCACCGTTTGTTCCTGGGTTTCCCCAGAATTTTTCCCTGGATTTGATTCCTAGTGTTAACGTCAGCATCTGTTTGTAGTTTTTAGCTGTTTTATGTCCCAAGCTCTTCATTCGTCTGCCAGCCAGCACGAATAATACAGTATTAATAAGAAATAACCATATCCTGTAGACAACGCCACCACCCATTTCAATCTTCCTCGACACTTAAAACCCTTCGTTGAGTAAAGCAGGTCGGCCACTTTATTGCCATTCTGTCTACATTGCTTCACGGTTGACCACCTTCTCAGATAATCCATTTTTGAATCAGCTGTTCTACCATTCCTCTACCAATTCAAAAGAATGGTTTTGGTCCCAGCAACTTTACAGTTGACCCCTGTTTTGCAAGGGAGTCCGCCTTTTCGTTGCCGTCAATCCCAAAATGTCCTCGTATCCAAGTCAGTGATACTTAATTTTGAGACGAACACTTATTGAGCCTGAGTGCACATTACAGTCCCTCCACCTGACAGTGTGCAAGCAATCCAATGCATGCAGCAGAGCATAATCATCTCAGCTTGGTATATGGAAGTATGTTTCCCGAGGCTAATGTAAGGGGCTAGTTTCGTTTCTTCTGAGTAGATACCGGCGTACGCTCCGCCATCCACTTGAGATTCTTAAGCAATTGACAAAGCAGGATTTTTCTTCAGTTTGCTTTGATTCCCATAGTTCTGCTATTCCAGTACAACATATACTCGCAGGTTCATTCGTAGGTTTCTGGTCATACTCATGTCTAACAAGTGCATTGTGTGAAGTGTATTCAACGCTGGTGGCATCATTAGACCTTATTTGTTTGAAAAACGAGACTGAATCTTTTCGGTCTTAAACTAAGATCTACGATTATTTGTTTCTCGATTTTCGTGACATCTTTTAAAATAGGTGAAGGCAAATAGTTAAGAACCACTGTCACTGCCTTAAACACAACAATCTTTCCTTTTGCTGGGAGGATTGTGTAGAGATGCAATGCTGTGTGTAATTTGTTTTACTTTCAAGAGCCAAAACATTAAAAATCTGTCAAACTCCAAAAATTGAGCGGAACTCTCTCAGAGAGGTAAAAATATCCTCCTAAGTACGTGGATGGAGTTCGAGGTACTTTGAGGCACTTGCATCTTTGGAATCTAATCCATATCACAAATAAATATATAGCTTACCTTTTTGCAACATATATGAATACATTCGACCACCACTGAGTTTTCATTATTTCTACAGATTTTATTTTTGTGTGTAATTGATTCTTAAGACAGATTTTGAATTTGTTTCCTGTCAACTTTGTGCATTTGACACATTTGTCAATAGTTGCATATCACAAATAAATATATAGCTTACCTTTTTGCAACATATATGAATACATTCGACCACCACTGAGTTTTTATTATTTCTACAGATTTCATTTTTGTGTGTAATTGATTCTTAAGATAGATTTTGAATTTGTTTCCTGTCAACTTTGTGCATTTGACACATTTGTCAATAGTTGCCGGTTAAAATTCTCTGAGCTGTTTCGAGCCAAAACGGGAACAGCTCGTTATTCGTTATTTTATCTTTTTCTGACATTTTTGATGAGAATGTAAATAGACTATGTGCGGTTGCGATCGATTTATTTATTTATTTATTTTTTTTAATTTATTTATTCGTCAATTTGAGTTACAAACTGATTTAGACAAACTATTATAATATATGAATAATATAAAATATTTAATTATTATGGTAGAGAACAGACATTATTTGATTCTTAAAATAATTTCTAGAATAGTTTTGAAAAATTTAATTCTTTGATGCAACGCTCAATTGGTTCATTACTGCCATAATTTTTTCTGTGAAACTGACCACGAAGATGAAATCTCATACGCAACAATCTTTCAGGAAAATAAAAGTTTATCCGCTCTAGTAAATAGGGGCATTTAATGTGGCAATTTATTACATCTCTTATAAACATGATACCTACTAAAATACTTGCGTCTATTTTCAAGAGTATGTAAGTAAGGGTGGAGTTTCTATATTCCACCTTAGCTTTTTAAAAACAAACCTAGTAAAACATTTTTACACCCTTTCTATTTTGTAGGACTGATTTTGGTAGTAAGGATTCCAAATTACACTACAATAATCCAAAACCGATCTAACAAATGCGAAATACAGAGCCTTTAGTGCATATGGATCAGAGAATTCTTTCGTATTCCGTTTAATAAAACCAAGCGTTTTAAATGCAATACTCACAATGTAGTCAACATGAGGTTTAAAAGTGAGTTGTGGATCCAATATGACTTCAAGGTCTTTTTTTAGAAATACTTTTTCAAGCTCTACATTATTAATTTGGTAACTAAAAGATATTGGGCTAATGCGTCTCCCACAAGTAAGTCTTTGACATTTAGATACGTTTAAGTCTAAAAAGTTACGTTGACACCAACTGGCTAGACTGTTTAGATCATCTTGCAAAAGCAAGCAAACTTCAGCAGTTTGAATACTATAAGAGATTTTTAAGTTATCAGCGAATAAAAGGCAGGTGTAATTTCAAATATAAGACGGAGCATCATTAACAAAGAGGACAAAGGACAAAAAGCAAGGGCCCACTGTGACTTCCTCGCGGACACCTGATGTATTTAAAACCCAATACATTTTAATTTTTGGATCTGCTCAATGATTTACTCCGTCAAAAGCCTTAGCAAAATCGGTAAAAATTATATCAGTCTGAAAACCAAGTTCAAAGTTTATTACAACTTTTTCAGTTAGGTTAGTGGCTCTGGATCTGCCTTGAAAAAAGTCGTGTTGAGAATCGGAAATGATTTCTTTGACAAAGAAATTTAATTTATCGCACGCAAGTGAAGTTGCACATCCTTTCAAAAATATGGGAGAGATCTTATCTGGACCTATACCCTTTTTAACATCTAAGCCTGTTAATGCACAAAAGACATCCGATGGGCTTAACTGCAGATTTCCTACGGAAACCCGATTTATAGAGCTAAGAAGAGTAACTGGAGAAGATGAACAATAAACGGATTTGAAGTAGTTCCCAAAATATGTACAAATGGTGGCAGTATCGCTCGATTCCTTTTGAATGTACTGCATATAGTTTGGGAGGCCAATGTATTTTCGCTTGTTATTAATAAAGCTCCAAAAATGTTTACTATTTTCTTTGTCTTTAGACTCAGCTGACAATACGTAACTATTGTATAAAATTTATTAAGATAGTCAAACTCTTTCAGAGATGAAATGAGCTATTTTTGTCACGTTTATATAATTTGAATGCCTTAATCTTCCGATTTTTTAAATTGGATAAGCTTTTATTAAACCGAGGAGGATTTGAATTTGACTTAAATTGCTTCTTTGGAACGAGCTGCTCCAGTGCACATTTTACAAGGTGACTAAAAACTTAGTATGCAAACTCGAGGTTAGTATTTGTAAGCAAGTTATTCCACGGTATAGCAGTAAAGAACCGGTTAATTACATTAAAATCAGCGCGTTTGAAATCAAATGTTTGAGTACTATTTACTTTTACATTTTCATTCAAAAATGGAATCTTAACAAAGTCCATAGAAATATTTAAATTCCATATCGACAAATCCCAAATCTAGTTGGCGGTTCAGGCTATTACAAAAATTATTTATTTGAACAAGATTTAACTGACTAAAAAGATATATGACTGCAATTTCTATTTTGACCTGACGTTAAAAGGAACTACATAAACTTTATCAGCGGTGAGCAATGAATGTAGTTTTAGCGAGGTGTCGATACTAGGGTTTTTTGCGTGGTATAGCCATATCCCTGGCAAAAGCATTGCCACTATCATATCAATCGAAACCATGTGAGTGTCACAGGCATTATAGCCATACAAAAACTTTTTATGTATTTCTTCATTTTGGTTTTTACAAAACTTTGCGCTTTTGTTTTGAAAACAAACCTCTTAAAATGGCTTAAAATGGCTTAAAACAGCTGTTCAAAGTATACTGGCTTAGCGGCAGAAGGTAAACCTAAAAAAATATCGAGATCTGCAAAAAGTGATCAGAATTTAAAACAAAATGTTTCCTTTTCCAGTGGAACATGAAAGGTGATTTAGATCAAAAAGATTGATTTTTTATTCTAATGGAAAACCACAACGGGGACTTGTCATTAGTCATCTGGCTGATAATGCATTGTCTATAATGTACAAATTTGTTTTTATAGACCATCAATTGAAATTGCACAATCAAACACCTCCATTTAACAAAACAATATTTAACGACTTACAATTTGTTGTCTTGCGTTGTGTTTAAGAGAGCCATGCACCAAGTTCTTACACAGGAATCGATTTGCTACAAAAATAGTACCGTCCTCCGGCCGCATTGTTATTAAAAAGCATGCTCTGATGATAACTCATCGTATTGATGAGGATATTTTGCAATTGATGCTCTAATAAAAACAAAATACACGCACCATACCATCCCTTATTGTGGTGACGATGTTTAATAAAGTCCACAACAGCACACTTAAGATCTCATGCATATCTAAGTGCTTAATTCAAAAGGCTAATGCATATCTGGTGATTTAATAGAATATCATACAATCGACGAGGAAAAGAGAAACAAATTAGATACATTTACGTGTTAAGGCAAAGATACTCCTCCATTATATTGTAATGCAGTGCGCACACTATTGCATGTCCCGTCACCGTCGCCACCGTAAATGTAGTTCATTATTTAGTGTTCATGAAAACTGATGCATGAAGAGAAGAAGTCGCAACTATTCTTATACTCAAAGCCGAATTCTGAAATTCCACCAGAGAGATCTTTTTTTGTCTTTTTGCCGCGAGGGTATTGCGAAATGATCGCGTTTTCCCGCTAGAATTAGGATCACCAGTGATTGTCGAGCGAGGAACGCGGGGAGGAAACACGAATGGATAAGAATGTATTTTTATTTTGGATTCGAGAGGGTTGCAATTTTGTTGTTTTATTTGGATGGCAGGTGCATCTGCAGGGTGAACATGAATTGCAATTTGTCTTCCGACAATGATTCCTCATGATAAATTGATAGCAAGTCGCCGTCACCATTTGAGCATTATAAATGTGTTTGTGGTGGAAATGAGAGTGCCCCACATCGATTTATTTGGTTTCCAATGTTTCATCTATTTTGTGTTTTTTTTTTATTGTACACCCTATCAATTTTATTAGTCAGAGCAAATGCATCTAGAACTGCAAGGTACTGGCAAAATACATTTAAAGGGAAATGTTGATTCATAAAAATTAGTTTAACAGATTGAGGCAATAACTTAAGAACAGCAACAGAACCTAGTATATAACATTGTGTGTGAGGGCTCCGTTGGTTAAAGAGAGGCATGGAGTTGGGCTTATACTCGGTATAATATTATTCATAGTGAAAAGGTACGCCCGCCGGCGAAATTACAGACAAATTGTTGTTTACCATACCCAACCACTGAGTGAAGACACATTGAGAAAGTGTTCGCGCATCGCAATCTTAATATTAGACGTTGTTAATAAAACCGCGACTTTAAGGTGCCCTTTAAAATGCACCGGCACCAACAATTTTTGCATTTTGATTTTATCCTTTTGCCTTTGCAGTCGAGAAGCATTTCGACTTCTCGTGGCCGAGATAATTGGACAAGATTTATTGATCGTTTTTCGATCTGCTCCCCATTTAAGAAAGAAACAAGCAAACGTGCAGTCGCCTACTACTAAAAAAGAAGGAAAAACTTTGAGATTACCACACACGTCTTGATACTTATTTATTTAACCTTAAGTCTACTACGTAGTACAATGCTTATGTACTTAAAATAAATGCAAAACTTGATCGTAAAATAGCAGCTCTAAACTTGCAGTGCGGGACGCTGTTCCTTGGCCTGAAGATTGTCATTTGTAATTGCATAACCAGTTCCACCCTAATAACATGACAAATTATTAGTTATTTATACCACGGCGCTTCTACCACTTACCCTTTGTAAAGGAATAATATCCTTCTCCTTGAGCTTCTGACTCGTAAGCGGGTGTAGCATATCCTTCTTGATCAATTTCTCTACACATTCCATAGTGACCACATCACCTCTGTGAATGAAAATTGCTTTCCTTATAACATCTAAACCGTGCATTTTTAATGCTTACTTACGTTGGTCGAAGAACGGCACATGGCACAGCATTACTCAACACATCCCTCGTTACTGGACACATATAGCGATTCTCCTTAGCAACTAGCGCCTTAGTGTCCTTCGCATCGATTAGTGTAAACTTCACATTAATCAAGTCTTTAGTCTTGAGAGGTTGCATAGAGACAGGACAGTAAATTGTTGGATCTGGCTTTTTTGCCTTTGCCAGACCAGCATTTGGACATTGTGATGGAATCCAGAAGCTCGGCAACTTCGTCTCGTGCCCATTGGACATATTCGATATGGATGATGAGGTGCTTGGTGTCATGCTAAGGCTACTCTGATGAGCGGGAGTTTTGTTTGAAATGGGTTTCGTTGAGTTGACAAAATTTTCAATGCAAGACTGCTGTTTCTTCGACATCTCCTGTGTGACTTCGAGCTCTTCAGATTTCTTCAGCTTCTCGTATTCCTTCAACTTGCGACTGTACTCGTTTTTCTTTGTAATAATGTACTGTAGAATTGCCTCTTTGTCGAAAAGGTATCCATCCTTAGTAACCACGGGATTACGGCAGGGCTGCAAGGTCAGGGAACAACAATCGAAGCTTTTCACTGAATCTTTTCCGATGCGCTGACTGTTTGTGCCATAGCCGGACTCTTGAGCGTCTTTTTTCTTTTCGTTATATGTGTATACAGCTCCGGCGGTACAATTTCTTGCGTGGCGAGTCATTATTAAAATGAATATACGGAATATACGTCTTTTTAAAGGTAACGCTAGCAAAACAAACTTTTCACAAATCGAAGAAAAGATAATGAAAGTGGAATGTCAAAGTGCTTTACAAACGAGCTATATGGGCGATAGCTTTTTGCTCTATTACAATTGTAATTGTAGCAGAATGGACATTTAGTGTTAATTTGTGTGCTACCTTCAACAGGGAAATTATGAATGAAAATCAGCAAAATCTTTAATTATTTGCTGGAAATTATTACATTAAACTATTTCGTTTAATGTATTAGAAGGAGAAACCCATTAATTGTACTGTTAACAAACGTGGTGTGTATGGATGGAGGGACGGACATCGCATACGTCCATCATTAAGTTTATCGAATGACAAGTGTGTATAAACAAAAGGAGCTTTTCTAAATTTCGTTGGTTCGGGGTGTTCGGAATTTATTTTGTGTAAGCTCGTGTATTATTTACTCGATATTGAGAGTGATTGAACGAACTTTGTAGAAAGAAGAACTGTAATTATTGTAAGGTATGTGATCTACAAAATTGTATGAATAAAAGAAAATTCCAGTTTTGCGGTTCTGGCTGCACAGAATAGAAATAATTGAGGGTGCTTTGACGAGTGCTACCGCTGGTACATTTGATTCGAGTATATTAGGGCCCGATTCACCAGGAAATACAATGTTCCTGGGTGAATTCACAATGTCGCGTTGAACGCTTTTTAAAACTGGTGTGTGATAAACATTAGTGATTCTGTGCCACTCCAACTAAGGCACACTCCATGACATCAAATCAAACAATTCAAAATTCTAAAGTTGTCAAACGCGCGTGAGAGTAGAGAGTAGGTATACTCAGGCGTCGCGTTGAACTTTACGATATTTACGATCTAAAGTCGATTCAACGCCTAAAGTTGTATTTTGTGTGGCAGCATATGAACGCTTTGTTTCTACCATAATCTGTCAACGCACGCGCGCGTCAACGCGACATTGTGAATTGGGCATTATATCACAAAACTTACGTTATTCCGAATGTTTTTTTTTGCGTATTTTATTTTTATGTGTCACCCCGGATTTTTCCTCTTTGGTTCATGCAAAAATTATGATTCCAACCGCTAAACCGAAAGATATATCAAATTTTGAAAATAAGTCCATTTTTGTTTGTTTTTGTTGCACCACTTAAAACAAATATCCTGCCTCAGCCAAAGTAAGGTACAACAATAAGTCAGATTAGTCTGAAATTAAACAAGCGTTTGATAAAGTGCTGGTTTTGCTTTTTTATCTCAATTTGGGATGATATCTCGTGAATCGTGTCTTACAGCCCGATTCTGGGTTCCCTGGTGAATCCTTACTTAAATTTTTTTATTGATATAAATATATAGCTGTCGAGTTTTGGATGATGTCTGGACTAAGCGCCGATTCGCACCATGCATAAAACTTTGTTGGTGTGTGTGTGGAATGACTTTTTTTGATTAGATAATTTTTCCATTTATATTGTGGTGTGGAATGTAGCGTGGAACCTAAAATTGTGAAGTGTAAACAGCCCATTAGTCACCAAAAAAGTTCCACTACCAATTGGAGACTCGAATCTGTCAAATGAGTGGAGACAGCTAATTGTAGAACCATCGAGTTTGTTCGGGATGAACCGGAGTTAACTAGAACTTTCCCGGCAGATGGCGGAGTGGATATAAAAAGGCAGATTTGAGAACAGGGAGGGACAGTTGATTTTTAAAAAACGGAATGGTAAAGTTCCAAATTGTAATCGGTTGTGAAGATAAGGAAGTGTAAAGTAATACAGTGATTTAAGTGATTGGTTTAAATCGGTTAAGAATTGTTTTGATGTGAATTATTAAGATAATCCGCAAAAGTGTAATTAAAGTGATTTTATTAGAAAAGTTCAACAGAATAGTAGGGGTATTCACGATTCGGTGTTACAGGTCTAGCAAAATTGCGAAATTTTTTTTTTTGTTATCATATCGTGAACACTCTTTTCTAATCTCTAGCAACAACGAAGCAAAGGTACAGCCAGTAACACTGACATTTGGCGAACTGTCAAAAGGACAAGGGTACACTTTACTCCGTTGTATTTTTCTGTGGCAATAGGGTCAGGGTATAGATAAAGTGCGAAAGTGTAGTGAAATTTAAGTCAGTATATTTTGTTGTTTGTTTGTTTGTTTGTTTGTTGTTGTTGCATCGGATCGTGAATACCCCTAGTGTTTTATTTTTTCTAATCCCAGCCCGGATGTAACAATATTTATTTAGTCAAAATAGATATTGTACTCAAAAGAATTATTGTTTTAACTTAAGAGAATTTGCGAAAATATATATCTTAAATTAAGTTGCATAATTCATATGCTTAATATTAAATCTAAAATTTTGATTAACTTGAGCCGAACGCTGTTCGTTAACGAGTTAAGTGGTTTTCTGTACGCAGCTTAAGCTCATACACATTAGGTATATGAATTATCTTATTTTTCAGAGCGAATTTATGACTGATTCGGTTTGAAAAAAAGTCGAGAACAGCATATTTTGAAAGTTTATTTGCAGATCAGAAATGCTCGTATATAAAAGGAAAGTCGATTTTATAAATGTGTAACAGACTAAAGATACACAGGCTGCTGCTATGTTGCATTTTAAATAATAGCCATATATGACAAATCAGATTGAGTCTTTTAATACTCTAAGTACAACACTATTTCCTTCACATGTAACATCAGTGTGCCCATTTAGAGATTTACAAAAGTGCTCAATTTACATCTTATAACTCGTGATTAACGCGATTTTATTGTTGTCAGAATTTCTAATGATGTGTGATTTATGTCGTTTTCCATTGGGACACCAGATACATTTTTTTAAGCGAAGTACGCTGCTCGAGCTAAATTTTCGCCCCATACAAAACTCTCTCCAAAATTTAGCTGAGCTAAATTTAGGCGAACCCATTTAGCAGCTCGAGCTAAATAATCAAACTCTTGTTTCAGAATGTACTTCATGTGTCTGTCAAAATTTAGCGTGTCCATTTAATGGGTCGGCACATTTTCTCAAGCTAAATTGTGACAGATCGTTGTGTTTTGTTGTTCTGTCATGCAAAAGTTATCCAAGGATGAGCTCTTCTAGTTATTACATGAACGAGAAGGACCTAAAATCAGAAATAGCTGAAATAAGAGAGAATTACATTTTTGAAGGAATTCTTTCAAAGAACAGCTGCTTTCTGTGACACTTATCCACGGCGTACTCTATGTCAAAATTTAGCTAGGATTTTAGCTAACGTTTAGACAGAAAAGTTGGAGAGCAGCTAAAATTTAGTTTAGCTCGAGCAGCGTAGGTACTACGCTTCAGATCTCAGAATCTACGCGGCTCATGGAACATGCAACATAATTGATCTGCTTTTGTAAATGGATTAGTGCTGTTCAAATTGCATTCGTTTTTGTAAAAATCAACTTTGGATATCGACTTGAAAACTGTTTCCCCTGTTGTAGATACAAATTGAGTAGTTTTCGTGATTCGTAGTCTTCAGATAATGAGGAAGACGATGAAAATAATAATTCCTCCAAAATTATATCCATGGTTATTTATGTATTTCTTTATTTTGGCTTTCACGAAGCTTTGCGTATTTATTTAAAAACAAACTTCTTAAAATGACGTAAAACAGATGTGCAGAGTATATTGAAATTTTTTTTTTTTTTGATATTTTTGACTCGCCAACGCGATAAAGAGGCACTTCGACCTGAGTAGATCTATTGTGCCATAGGATCAGAAAAGGTTTGTTTAGGCTATTAGAGTTTCTCCTTTCCTAATGTAGCTGATGATGATTTCAGCAGAGGATGTCTTTACTTCTCCTGGGCTTATAATTTCCCTGAGAAAGAAGTTCCTTCTAATACAACAGAGGGCTGGGCATTCACATAAGATATGCTCAGTTGTTTCGTCTTCTTCAAGACATAGGCGGCACTCCGAAGAGTCGGCTACATGTATTTTATTTAGGTGATATCGCAAACCATGGTACCCTGTTAGGTAGTCAACTAGATTTTTGACATCATGCCTACGTAGATTTAGAATCTTTTTGGCATCAGTGTAAGACTGATTTGGAGTCAATGGTGGGTGAGCTAAGGGCATTTATAGCTGCTTGACTATCCGTGAATATGTGGATGTTTGCGCCTTTTATACCTGATTTGCAAATGAGGCTTTCGCATTTTTTAATGGCATGGAGTTCTGCTTGAAATACGCTTGGGCTTTTTTGGAGTATGGCATTAGTGGCAGTATGTGTAAATCTGAAAAAATATCGAGATCTGCGAATAGTGATCCGAATCTATCTTATTTCTATATGACACGAGACATATAGGCTTGGCTTAGAACTGTCAGAAAATCTGAGGTTTATGAATTAAAAAAAAAAAACTAGCAAACTCAAATCTATCAGTGACTTGAGTTTGTTTTTGTTCTTCATGCTACAATGGTGTGTTTGTTTTCTAAGCCACGACTAATGGCATGTAATAATCTCTTTTACGTTGCGGTTTATAAATAAGATGCATCAAATGTATTACAAGTACAATAATGCCCTCTTCGAAAATCTATATAGTACAATAGTACAATGTTTTAACTTGCTCTCTTTTACTACAGACAATGACTCTTCCTGAAATAGCGGGCAACTCCTTTTACTACTTTGGCTTCGGCAGTAATATGCTGGCGAAACGTATCCTAATACAAAATAAATCAGCCGTTCGCAAAGGATTGGGCAAATTAAAGGATTACAGGCTCGATTTTCACACGCACACTAGTAGATGGCAGGGCGCTCCAGCAACAATAGTACCAACAAACGGCTCCGAAGTGTATGGAGCCATTTGGCAAATCGATTTATCGAACCTACCCGACTTAGACAAGTAAGTAGGAAGCCAAAGGGACAATTTTTTTTTCATTCGTCCCTATTTACAGGCAAGAATCTGTGAACACTGGAATGTATGCTCCGTTGAGCGCTGAGATCGAAACATCCGAAGGAGGTCTAATAAATTGCAGGGCTTACCACTTGACAAATCAACCACCTCTAATACCCAAAGATGCGGATGTACCATACAATCAACAACCATCCAAAACGTATTTAAAAGTACTCGTAAAAGGAGCCATTGAAACGGGTGCTCCAGAATCGTATGTCAATTGGCTGAAAGGCATTCAGCACAATGGCAAAGTTGTGGATGCTTTCGAAAAGGAGTTGGAACTTGAATCAGTTGAACTTTTCCATTAGCTTATGCATGATTATCTTTTAACAAATTTTGTAAACTAAAATATGAATATATTAGCTCAAGTTGTAGCAGAGCAATTAAAAGGCAATTTACTGGAGTATTTAGTAAAAAGTTTCTTTCCTGCATCCATTACAGGTTTTAAGGGGTACACAAAGTTGAATGGGAAAATGTGCAACAATTTAACATCTTTCATGGGAGCAAAGTTAGTTTGGCATGAACTTTACCAGCAAGCTCCTTGAAGTTATTCTTTGAGGCAATGAAATTCAAATGAGATGGCCTTTGAATGGCCATTTTGTTGTAGTGCATCCGAGCGTTTTGTTGTGAAAATGAGAAGGCTAAGTTTTACTTCGACCATACTTTTGTCTGCTCATGTATTTATCACAATGGAGCGAGTTAAGTGCAATCGGGACTCTTAAAGAACATCTAACTTTTTTATTAGAAAATTTCAAAATATATCTTTTTGTGGGATAAATTCAAACTATCACTATGCGAAGGGAAGTAGAAGTTAACAAGCATGACTCCAATGGCAAAACAACGGGTTGGCACTGGTTTCAAATATGGATAGAAATTCGGAATAAGTTTTTTCTAGCTTTTGAAATTTGTCACTAATTGCATAATTCCAATCGTACCACAGGTAATCCTAATACGGTTGACCCCTAGATTTGTTTGTGGCCAAATTCACAACTAAAGTAGAGAATACATTTTCTATAGTGCTGTCAATGGCCGCGTTTCCTTGACCGCTTGATGACTAGAGACACGTCAGCCCATTGTCCAAATCTTTATAAACAAAATTTGCATCTAACCATTTATTCAATTAGTTTTTTCGCATTGAAATGAACTCCCCGTCCGTATTCCGAGTTATTTTGTTTTTTATCGTTCTATAAAGGTATGTCCAGACCAGCCAAACATTTGATAAATAATGTATTATTTGTTTTGTTTTTGAAAGCAACTGTTGCCACAATTCAAAAATTAAACTTTTCAATGATCCGTCTTGTTTTATTTCCGTGATCTGATCCGGATCAGAAAATATTTCTTGTAGTAAAAATTGGCAATGACTTGATAACTTGAAATTTGTTGTCCACATTTTCAGAATCATCAGAAGAAGCTCGATAAATTTCAAATCACTTTCATCGCTAAATGAATCAATTACCTAGTTAAGTAAGTCTGACTTGATGTGTCTCAGTTTTGATTAGCTTACATCGGTCATAACAGCTGTTTCAGCTGACGTTGACTAGCCCACGAATCGAGTCAAGAAATTCGTGACTAAGTTGACAGTTTGCATATGTGGCTGACGTAGGAAAAGTGACGTCCCCGAACGATAGAGTTTTTGCGTTCATGTAACATCTAGTCCACAGCTCCACACCAATATAGCCGACTAAAGATAACTAGATTTTTGAATTACGTATCTGTCATTTTTCATAGATTACAAAAAAATCTTTCATTAACTTAAACAATGAAATTAAAATGAAAATCTGAAGATTACAAGATGAAAACTGAAATCTTGCAAAACCACTATTGGATAACAGTTCAAAGTTAAGCATCAAAATGTTCGTCATAAGTCAGCAGTATATTTTTGCTTGCAAAACGTAGCTGTTTTTGTGAAAGCAGTCTAAACGCACTATTTCGAAAAGTTGAACATAAGAAAATCTAATAAGTTGGTACACAATGTGAATCTGTCACCAGCTTGATATAATTTTAACTTTAAGCTGGATGTAAGATTGATGTGCGACTTATGCAGTCAATTTTTTTTAGTCGCATTGTTTTTATCTTCTCACAATTTGAAGAGCACTACAAATCTCAGCCGCAAGCTAAATTTCTGGTCAATATTTACCTATACCGCAGGCGCAGTGGCTTAGTGGTTAGTGTGTTGGACTACTAACCAGGTTCGAATCCCGAAAAAACACAAATTCCAAATTATGGTTTTTTCCGCTGCGCCACCTCTCGCGAACGTCTGACAAACATCCGAGAGTATAAATGTCATGAAGGAGCTTCTCAATTAGCCGTTTAGACCCGGCATAAAATTGTAGATCCCTTCCAATCGTCCCAAAAATGAAAAACTCACACAAACGAATGGTTATGAGAAGCTAGGCCTAGGGTCTCTACAGACCTGTTGCGCCAACTATTTATTTTTATTTATTATTTACCTATACCCTTTACATTTATCTCAGCATTCTGTTTGTTCTCACTAAATCTGTAGCATCAAAATCCACTCACATAATCGGAGTTGGAGTAACATTCAAAACATCTGTCAATGCGAGCGACTGGAAATTTATCCGCTGACTGAAGCTTGAAAAAAGTTATTGCTCATACGATCAGCAACGTGATAAGCCATGAGCTAGTACTGGTCATAAAATATATATAGTTTTAATTACAATCGCAATTCATTTCATTTTCATATTTTGACGTAGAAATCCAACAGTCCTTCCTTTGTTTGACTGCTGTATAAAATGTGCGTTTAAACTGTGACGCCTTACAAAAGCCACAATTTCTGATTATAAGCCTATAATTTGGGAAGCACCTAATTAATTATTAAAAACTTTAGCCACATGTGTTTGTTCTATTGCCAATTTTCGTACAAATTAAATTACTACATAAGTTACGTACCTCACAATTTGCAGAGAATCAGAGTATCGATTTGGTCTTACAGATTGGCTAAGTGCAATGTGCCTATTAAATGGGATGTCCTATTATATAATTAAAAGTCAATCATCTGGCGCAATTGTTATTCCGATTCCTTAATAACATACATTAAGCAAGCGAACAACAAAAAGCTAACATTGACTTAAAAGTGACAGAAAGCCCAAGTTCACTGTTCGTGTTGCCGCTATTTGAAAGTTTTAGTAGTAAAACAGTACACAATATTTAACATACTTTTACCATACAAAAAGTATGTTTGTATTTGCTTCCACAACTAGTCTTCCCTGATAATGCATTTATCTCATCTTATCATGGAATATGTGTGCACTTTTTAGACGTGGTGTTTTTTTGACATCTACCAAATGTAGAGGTACCTACTCAATCTGTCAACCTTAAGAATAGTGGTGCAAAATAATAGTCATCGGGAGATTAGCAGATACAGTGCGACCTCAATAAAAGCAACTAATAGAAATTTGGGCAGTTGCTTTTATTGAGTTTGTTGCAATAATCGAGTCAACAAATTGTAGGTGCCAAAAATGAGGCAACAAGTTAAACACCTCAGAATAGTAAAAAAAAACGTGTCTTGCACTGGTAAAGAGACCAAAACTGGTCATTTAATTCGTAGGTATTAGAAATAAAAAAATCAAATTTTAATTGTTTTTAAAAAATTGAGAAATTTTTGATTGTGTCTTTTTGGACGCAGAATTCTTTTCCACAGCTGACTATCGTAAGTTTTGCAGAGCTAAAATGTTACTCAGTGAAGCATCATTTTCTTCAGCCCATTGAGCTCATGAACCAATAGTTGCTTTTATCGAGTCACCTTTTTTTGAGGAGTTGCAATTACTGAGTCAACAATGGTAAGATTTAAGGTGTTGCTTTTATCGAGGAGTTGCACGTATCGAGGGTTGCTTTTATTGAGGTCGCACTGTACTTAGTAACAGCACTCTTACTTCAAAACCGGTGCCTAACTTTTAAGTTAGTTTTAACGCTTTTTAATCTACCTACAACTAGTAGCAAGATTAGAGCGGGAGCGACGCAAATTTAAGTCCTGCCAAGCGGACCCAATAATTGACAATTTAGAGAATTGTCGTTTAGGAATTTTTAATGAAATGATGGCAAGAAAAAAAAAAGTAGTAAGTACGACTCGCAAATATGCAGATTTGGGACGCCCGCGATTTGTTATAGGCACTTGAATATTCAGCTAGAGAATAGGTAACTCTTTATTATCAAAATCTTTGAAAGGATTTGTCAGGGTTTTATATTCTTTAGCTTTTCTTAAAAGCTCAAAATCTTTAAACAATTCGAAGTCTTTAAAAATGTTATTACTTATCCTAGGAAAAAATCTTCAACTAAGTAAAAGTTTTGAATTTTGAAAAAAAAATCTTCAACTAAGTAAAAGGTTTGAATTTTGAAATATAAATGAGAAATGATGATTGAGAGTTCCTACTAAGGGAGAAAATGTACTCTTCATGACTTTAAATTTAATACCAGGTAGTAACGATAAAGTGGGTTTTATGTCGACAAAAATTGCAACAAATCTATTTCAATTGTACTGAAGTGGCAACGCAGCGTCACTGGACAATTTTAAATCTGTTAACAGAAGCCAGAATACATTTTTACAATTCCCACCGCAAGCATATGTAAGTTTAATTTTTTTAATATTCTCATGTGAAACATGAACAGACTTACGTTTGTGCGGACGTACAAAATCACCCACATCGCACCATTGCCTGATTGACAAGAGGCGTGTATACCATCCACAAACATGCAATTACTGTATCGAAACTCTACAGGCGTTACAAATGCAATTCACTCGTCGATATTAAATTGCCAGCGAATATGTGCATCAATAAATTATGTGCAGCAGCACCCCAACCATGCGGTGAACACTCGTCCGTTCAGTCGCAAAAGGGTTGATTTAGAATCTTTTGCATATTTTTCACTTTCAAATCTTCCGGTTGTGCGTTGCATTTTGGGAGTGTACATAATTTTGAATGCCAAATAAAACGGATATTTGTGTCTTCATATAGAAAAAAAATCGGTTATCTGGTATGTGGGTGCTTAGTCACGTGACATTATAAAATTGCGCATCACTAATAGAATTTTTGTGGAAAGATGTTCCATTTGCAGATACTCTGACACTTATGGAAACGCCGCACAATGCAGATAAACTTCACAAAGTTCCACCCCATACGAGTATACCGCGCGGAGTTTAAACTACGAGACGACTATGCTGACACCTGATAAACATTCGTATCCTAAACGAATTTCGGGAAAACTTTTCCACTCTTGTTCGCGCGCCAACTAATCCTTTGTAATTTGACATAATCACAATAATAATCGTAAAAATTTAGAGTGGATTTAGCATCAGCAAAGTCGCTGCACACCAAACGGTGTTTTCCTGCGAGGGTGAGAGGCGACTACAACCACTACAACCATATCGACGTTATAAAAGTTTACGATAACGGGCTCAGATGTGCACTTGAATTCAAAAATTTAATTAAACAGTGGACTGTTTCAATCAAAGTTGCCAGACTTATCTTCGAGTTATATACAAGAGAGTAGTTAGAGAGTGCACCATTCCCACTCCAAGTCTCCGGCACCACGGGGCCATTCGGTTTTAACCCTTTCAGCTGAGCCTCGATTACACACCCAAGTCATGGACTTCAACCCTTACGCAATGACGAGTTCTTCTTCTGCGTTGTGTCATTCGGTTGGCAAATTGTTTTCGTGTGGCATGAATGTGATGTGACCATAAACGGAATTATTGAATATTGACAGTGTATAGCCGTCGGAAGCCTATGTACCTACACCGATGGTGTTTCGTGTTTCATGTTTTAGGGTTGCTATGTATGAGATTCTGTATATTTTTTGCGTCTGCATTTTATATTGCAAATTATTTCCATGGCAAATCCTAATGTCAATCATTAACGTCAGAAATTGTTGGAAGGATGTATATTTGTAGGTATGCACAAACAGTGCCAACCGAGCGAAGGGTTTAACTTTGTAATCCCGTTTTACAGATTCGCAGTGCCAAAGCGGATGTGTGTAGATTTGACAGTGGTGTCACTGCGGTAATAACTGCTATGAAATATGATGATGGAATAAATGTCTGGGGCTGCACAGTGAAATTTTATGTTTTCAATGGTTTTGTGGTTCAATTATGGCGGCATGGGGTTTATCTCGATACAATATCTGGAATACTTTCTATCGTGATGTGCGTGTCATATGCAAATGGGGACTAACTATATGATTGAAGAATTATAGTAACTGGTATAAATTGAAAGTATTTACGGATTTGATTAGTTTGCGTACTAGTTTTATATTCAGTTGTAAAAACATTATTTTTTTTTCTGGGAGCAAGGTAACAAGTACCAACTTTTGGTTAATATGTCGACGTTTGATTATTTGATTAACCTCTGAACTGTAATTGAGTTCACGAGATTCTACTAAAAAAACTACTCACATACACACGGCCTAAATAAAGAATTTAAGATAAACAAATTTCAGCTGAAATGAAGTCAAAATACTTGCTGCTCGCTTGTTCGTTATTTGTAACTCGATCTTATATGAACAAACATTATTAATAAAAAAATGTGCAAAACTAAGTAAGCTAGCAGGCGTAAGATAGTATATACAAACTTGACGTTACTGCTGAGCAACGAGTTGACTGCTTTTACGCAGTGTTTATTAATGAACTTATTAATGCACTTTAGCACCTAAACATGCACAAGTTAATAGATCATTCGTTTCGCTTTTAAAACACACTTACTTACTTAACGGGCTCCCGACCCGTGAAGAGTCTCTGCCTGAGACACTGTAGCCTTCCATCCTCTGCGATCGCGGGCACGCTGCTTCCAGTTATCCAGACCAAGCGCTCTGGCATACGCGATGGCTTGGTCTTTGAAACGGAGGTTCGGTCTTCCTTGTCGTCTCGAACCTGGCGGCTGGGATTCGAAGATCCTCTTAGCTGGAGCATTATTGTCCATTCGCTCGATGTGGGCGAGCCAATGTAGTCGACGTATTTTGGCCTTTTGGACTACATCCACATCTTGGTACAGCTCATAGAGTTCGCGGTTGTATCTTCTCCTCCATTCGCCCTCCTCGCACACAGGACCAAAAATCCACCGACGAATTTTTCTTTCCAAGGAGCCCAGTATCAGCTCTCCCTTCCTGCTTATCGTCCAGCACTCGGCGCCATAAAGCAGAACTGGCAGGATAAGGGTTATGTAAAGCATACATTTTGTCCTTCGAGTTAGGAGTTTTGAACCCAATTGTTTTGCCAAACCGAAGTAGCAGCGGTTTCTTAATTCTAATTCTTCGCCGGATCTCCACTACGACGTCATTTGTGGAGTTCATGTTTACACCGAGGTAGATAAACTCCTTAACTACCTCGAAATTGTTGCTATCAATAGTGACGTTCTGTCCTAGGCTGTGGACAGATGCTTGTTTGTTTGTTGATAGCATGTACTTAGTCTTGTCCTCATTTACTAATACAAGACCAACGAATTTTGCATGTTCTTCAATCGCCGTAAAAGCCTCTATCACGGCACGCTGGGAGCGACCGATGATGTCAATAACGTCTACATACCCCAGTAGCTGGACGGATCTGTTGAAGATAGTGCCTTCCGTGTTGACACCTGCCCTGCGCACTATCTGCTCTAACACGAGATTGAAGAAGTCACATGATAGTGCGTGTCCTTGCCGAAATCCGGTGCATGTTTGGAATAATTCGGAGGAACTACTTCCAAATTGCACGTTGCAGCGTGTGTTCTCCAGCGTCACGCTACATAGCTGCCGGGCCGGAAGCCACACTGGTACGTGCCGATTGGTGTGTTGCAGAACGGTAATTCTTGCAAGACATAGGATCGCCTTTTTTGTAGATGGGGCATATGGAGCTGATAGTCCAGTCATCGGGCATGCATTCTTCCACCCATACTTGGTTGATGATTTGGTGCATGCGCCCTACCAAAACATCACCACCGTATTTGAAGAGCTCCGCTGGTAAACCATCAGAGCTAATTTGTATTGCTAAGTCGACTTCTTCTATACTGGGTGGCGGAACTGGTTCTTCATTGATTGGACGTGGGTTCTCTTCTTGCCCTATCACTCTCTCTACATGATGGCCATTTAGCAGCAGCTGGAAGTGCTGCTTAAACACATCTACTATTCCTGGCGCTTCGGTGACTAGGTTTCCTTCACTGTTTCGAAGAGCCTGCGTTCCGGTCATGAAGGCAGCAGCCAGTTGCTTTGCTTTCTTATAGAACTTCCGGATGTTGTTTCGATCGCAGGACCCTTCGATCTCTTTGAGCTGGGAGGCTGTGTAGGCCCTCTTCTTTCTACGCAGGATTTTCTTCTCTTCCCTCCTGCTGGCTCGATACTCTTCCCTCGCTGCCCTTGTTTTGCGCTGCAGCGTCTTCATATGTGCGTCTTCTGCCACCTTTTTCCGGCGTGTGCATTCATCATCATACCACGGGCTCTTTCTCTGGGGTGGCACCGCGGAATGTGAATGTTGAGGATGTTGGATGCGTAACTCGCGTCGATTAGCACATGGTCGATTTGGTTGTCGGTTGGACCGTCTGAAGAGCGCCAGGTTGCTATGTGGAGCTACTTATCACAATATTACGAGCTGCCGCGAAGTCAGTTAGTCGGTAGCCGTTGTCTGTGGTCGTTTCCTGGATTCTGTGCTTACCCACTAACCACCCAAAGATGTTTTCCTTTCCGACTTTAGCATTGAAATCCCCGAGCACAATTTTGACATCGTACTCCGGACAGGCTCCATAGGCTCCATCCAGGAGGTCATAAAACTCCTCCTTAATAGGGTCTTCAGCCTCGTCGGTAGGGACATGCGTACATATTAGGCTTATGTTTTGGAAAGTAGCTTTGATGCGGATCACAGCTAGGCGATCACTTATCGGCTTAAAGTCAATAACTTTTGTCCTAAGCCGATTTCCCACGACGAACCCTTTTAAAACACAACCATCGTTATATTATATACCAAAGTCTGTCGGCAAACGACTCCGGTTAAACAACAACACATGTAAACCTGGGTAGGGATAAACTAGGATATACAAAAACGATATTATAAGATCCAATAAAACCCATACCACCAACACCAATAAAAGAAATGCGAGAGTGGTAGTATGACACTTTAAATAATCTCAAATGTAAATATAGGACTTATTCTGCCGCGCCAATTCATTTGTAAAAAAGTACAGCGATTTAAAAAAAAAAAACTAAATATTTGGAACTGCTGCCATACAGTTTATGGTTAGTGCCAATATTGGCTTAAATTAATTTATCTCCATGAATGACAGCTAAGACAAAAATGTCACAGCTTAAATCTTTAAAATTGTTTCTGCTGTCGAAACTATACCTCTCTTGTCTCTTTCACTCGTTATGTTGGACAACAATTATTAAAATAGTGACAGTTGCCAGATGTCAAAAACCGCCCTTCATTTTCAATGAATGAGGTCGCAACAATATCGACACTCTTAGCCATTTACTTGTTTTGTAGAACTGATGAACCGGCATTTCCAACCTCTCTTACTTCTTAGTGTCAAATTGGTATAAACATCTGTTCGCCAACGTGTACATTGACATTAATTGGGCCTGACAGTGATTACTACTATTGAAGTCTTCCGATGAGTAACCCAATTTTAACTTTAATTTTGAGTTGAAGAAATATTTTAAAATTTACTAATTTTAAATTTTTATTTAAAATAGTTTTATATTTTTAAAACAAAGATGAGAAATGTCAGAAAGGACCAGTTTAGTGAAATTTCAGAACGAAAAACTACCGGTCAACACATTTCTATTATTTTTCTTTTAATTCTCTTAATTCGTTCAACAATTTTTTTAATTCGTTAAAATATATTAGCACTGGCCTCCCGACTAGCTAACGACAAAATGAATCGAAAACATTGACTCGGAAGCCTATTCCCTTTGGTAAAAATGAACACATATGTAAGGTGAACTTGTGTCTACCCGATTCTCTAGTAGATCTAGATCAACAGTGTCTGTTTGTGTCTGCATGTGGAATAAAACCAATCACTTTCCAATAAAAGCCTTCTATTAAGTCAATTAAATGCGAAACAGATTTTAATTAATCCACCCTCAGAGAAAATTACCAAAACAACGGCAATACCTACTATGTCAAAGTCGGTACAAACACCGATGGCTCGTCTATATCATCCCGCATGCCATATCCAAAGGACAACAATAGCGACTGTCGATGGCTTTCAATTTTTTTTGTTCGTTTTAGCGATGTAATAACCTTGTTACGATTTTAATTGAAGGTGCAAATACGTGCCCATGACAGAGTTTCAAATTTCAATTTTCCAACAAGTCTTTCGACTCGCTCGGCTGACCGAAATAGCTACACTTCAGACAGAACGTATTAATGGTCTGTTGGAGTAATCACTTTACAATGGACTCCTCGTTGTCCGCTGGCACTCTGCATTCGGCTACACAGAAAGCCTTGGACACGGTAAAATTATTAAAACCCCTTGCACACATTCGCATGTTGAAAACATTTGCATGGCCACAAACTCGCACCGGATCTGTGTGTCCGACACAACGGTTTGGGCACCGGCACTATGGGTGCGAACCCATTATTCCGTTTGAAAAGGGACAAAGTTGCACATACATTAAACATCCATTAATGCAAAACCATCACAGTAAATGAAGTTAACATACACAAGTTTGTTTTAATTATACCTATCAGCTGCACTTCGGTATGTGGTGGCTATGCTACTCTGCCTCCTCAGTGCGAAGGATGCAGATGCACCGCATGCACCTTTATTTTCTATACACCATCAGATGTGCAGCTATAGGTTTATGCAGGAGCAGGTAAAACGTGTGCAAAAAGAGCTTATTACCCGATATTGGGTTAAACAACATTGTAAGTGCTCATCTTATCCTGGTAATAATGGACTTTACCAGCTCTCATGCATGCGGTTGATGGAGAGGAGCCCATGCTGGTCCTTGCTGGGGAGGTTGTTGATGGTGTCTCATTGACAATCCTGTCAATATTCATATTTCGCCCCCTGATATGGTTATTTCCGATGTGTTCAATTTGGTGTGTCGTGTCGATACGTAATTGCATTTGCGTTCGGACCTCGGATGGCATCCATTTTTTTGCCGTTTGTATTGCTATTTAAATATTTAAATCAATTTTTGTTGTGGTTGGCTGGCATTTTATTATTGCACTTTTAGTCATTGGCAGCGCTTTACGATGCACTTGGAAACTTGATTAAAGTCGAGAGCGGCTAAATAAATTTTGGTGGCACTTCTTCCTTAACAAAAAAAAAAAACAGTTCTAAAAAAGCTTCGGATACCGACTTCAGAATAGTCTCTCGAATGTAAAGTAAGCTCCTTCATAAGCGGACACGGACGATACTAAAAAAAATGTCTGCTTATGAGATGAGGCCGAAAGGAGAGTGTACACTATATTTGTACAACAGTAGCCGGACTTGAACGCGCTGCAAAAATTTGCTCATTTTAGGTTATGGAGAAAATGTAAAATTTATATTCGAAGCTGTCAAGCATTGATAGATTATTAATAACTCATTTCTCACTGCCAAAAACACGCACGTAATCCTTTAAGAGCAAATCGAAACTCACCCAAAAGTGAACCCCAATCCATCAACGATTTGTACGTTTAATATTAAAATTCAAACAAATCCTTAAGTGCCAATAAAAAATAATCGTCCATTTCTATAAAATGCTATTAGCATTTTGTCGGAAGGTGGCAACGTAAATTGACCAAAACGTCTGTCATCCAGTTCCACCCCATGAAGAAACCCGACTTCAATTTATCAACTCAGTATAAGTCATTTTGAAAGTCTTCTCATCCTCTAATGTCCGTTGCTGGGTCCAACTCCGAACCCTCGATCAAAAACAAATTATACAAAGAAAAGTGACCGCACACACCCATGCGTCCTCCCACTTGTGGGAGAAAAGTTCACAAATGTAATTTCCTTAAAGACGAGGGACGAACATCGAACATTGGAATAAGAACAGTCTTAAGTAATGTGGTATCTGCAGTTCTGCCACCACACGCGGGCGCTCTAAAAGAAGAGTGAACACATAAAAGAAAAGTCCTTTGAGTAAGATGGATTTGAATGAAAGTGTTTCGCATCTTTTGTGTAAACTTCCCTTCGAAGTGCTTTCACATTGTGAATGCACACGTTTGTACTGATGGCACACTGATGGTCCCTAAATAGAGACTTTGAAAGTGTACATGGTCGCAAAGGATTCTTTGTGGCGATGGACAAGCAATTTCGTGTTTGATGTGACCTAACCACCCATAAATTATACTCACCTGCATAACAAATAGAAGGGAAGTGTTGTCCTTTCTTGTTTAGGTGACTTGATAAGAATGGTGATGTATTACTGGTGGGATTTAGCTGATGCTATAAATTGAAGTGTCGAGCTTAAGTCATCAATGTGGAGAGAGTTTGTCGGAGGAATGGGTATATAGGTATCGTATAAAGCGACAAGTTTAATTATGTAGGGAGTGTAATAATGGGAAGTCCATTTTAGGTGTGACTCTGCGTGGCCCTTTGTTGTTTTTGTTTTTGCAGGAGTAAGGAGCCAAAAGGTAGAACTTTCTAGCCCAGTTATATGGGCTTTGACAACGGCAGGGCTGTAAAAGCAGTTGTAAGGTATACTTACTTACTTAGGTGGCGCTACAGTCCGGGGTGGACCTGGGCCTCAACCAATACGCCTCTCCAGTTAGCGCGATCTTTAGCTAACTGCCTCCAGTTGCGCACTCCAAGTTGGTTGAGGTCACCTTCCACTTGCGCGCGCCACCTAAGGCGAGGTCTTCTTCTAGCAGTTGTAAGGTATAAGCCGTTTAAACATTATAGAACATTTCATGTGCAGATATTTTACATCGGATATTATTTTACTCCTTTTGCGATTTTCAAAAGGGTCTTGCAACAACAAGCTGGGTGCTATACTTTTCAAATATTTATGAATGACAGTTTGAAATTTGCGTTAATTGAGTAATAGGATATTAAGCCCACTAACAAAAGTATAATGTGGGGAAAAGCATTAACCATTTCCATTTAATTTGATCAAAAAATGCGCCTTAGAGAACATAACCACTTAAGGAAATTGCTACTGCGTATATTGCAAAGATATACATTTTTGTGACAATTTTTTTCTTTTTGAGGCTGTATTAAAATGCAAATATTGTAACTAAAATAATGTAATACTTTTTAAGAAATAATACAAAATAATTTTCTAATCTTAATTAGTTTATAAGTGAGCAGATATACGGATCGCATCAACATACGCAATAGCAGGATGTTCTTTTGTTTAAGAGTTTGGCAGATCTGTGCCAATCTGGCGCATTTAACTGACAATTTCATACAAAAAAAGAAATTGAATCTCAGGAAGTGGACAATATTGAATTTGAATATCAGGTAAATGACCCACTGTCGTTAGCACCACTACCAGTATAATTTTAATAATAATTACTTTCAATTACAAAATAAAAATTGACAGTTGTCAAATGTCACTTGTACTCAGATTTCCCTAACTGAGAAGAGGCAATTTTCTCAAATACATATTAAGAAAAATTGCAATACTTATTAATAAGAAACAAAAAGTTAAATTAAAAAACCAAAAAACCCGACTGACTGTAAAAAAAAAGAATTCAAAATATATGAACAAGACGCATTGGAGAACTGTTCGTATCAGTTTCGCTGTGCGAAATATTTCTTTGACCTAGTTCTACTACTATATGAGTCCACTTTTCTTCGATGTCAAGGCAGATTGTACATACTGCAGAAAGCTGTTAACGCACAAAATATTTTACAGAATAATTCCACAGGCAGAATGTTTAGTAATTGTCAAAGTTTATAGCAATAAAAGTGTTCTATCTCAATTTGCGAAAACTGTCACCGAACTTAACGGACACCCACCAAAGAAGACAAGAAATTAACTTTACTTTAGTGGCTGCTCTTATATTTCCTTGGTCTCGACAGTAGGTAGGTATATGGGTGTTGGTGGCCGGTGATATATAGACGTTTCCCGGACACTGCCTGAGTCACAATGCTTTATTGCTTCTCGTTTCTATGAATATTCAAATTTGATGTTCCTGTATTTTTTATAGAGCCTTCAAATATTAGGGCGAGCATTTCTACGTCGAGTGGGCCTATTATCCACTCCATTCGTTGTGTCGTTCTTGGGGTATGTTCGTTTGGTTCGTGTGTAATTGCGTTAAACGATAACAGTGGAGTTTCATATACTCATATACTCAGCAACAACAGTACAATTGCAAGCTATAAGGTCAATGCGGCGCTGTTCAAAAATAAAAATAATTGGACAGTTCAGTACCACGGTTCGCATACAACTCCATCGACAACAGCCATCCTTCGCCAGTTTCATCTCAATTGCATCGCTCACTCACAGGTATTGTATTTCGCTATTTATTTTGCTTCTACCCCCCGGCTGTGAATTAAAAACTTTAAAAAGTTCGCAATCCTAATTAACATCAAATAGTATATTGAATTACCCGCCAAACGCTGGAGGGGGATGGCGATTCAGCGAGTGTCTGCTTTGTATTTTATTTTTTCAAGGGATGCTCTCTTTAAAACTGAAGTATAATTTTCCTGGTATTAGATTTCACGTACGCCCATTTCAAAATCCAAACGGATTATTGCTAAAAATGTCCAAAAATCATATTGCATAATAAAAATAATATGTCTGCAAGGGTGCGCGTCCCTCAATTAATCAGAAACATAAAAATAAAAAAATAACCTTTTCCATTTAAGGACAGAAGCGAAAGAAAAAATGCAAACACCTTAACGCCCGCAATACCCAAGGTCTTATTCAATTTTATTTCGCCACCCACTCCATAAGCAAAGACCTTCTTGCAAAGTATCCATTCTGCCGACTTAGTTAACCTTTTATACAACTTAACAGGGACATCAGTGCGTTCCGAACGACCGCAATAAAATTCTGCGGGCACCTGTGACCTCAATTAGGGGGCCGCTCCCGTCAAAGTTAAATTGACTTTTTGCCAACAAGGAAACGAATTTATTGTATTATCACTACAACAGCGAGTATCGTCATGGAATTCAGTAATATTTAATGCGATTCATTAATTAAAATGCTTCCATAGTCTACGCGAACATAATGTATAATTTGCAACGAGTCTTCCTCGGGGCGAAGTGATGCGTAAACAAAAGGGTTAACTCTGAAGGGGTTTTGTAGCCATACCCTTTTTTAGGACTTAAGACGACTGGTAAACACATAAAACTCAGACGTCTTCTTAGAAGAGTTGCAATTCAATTTGGACGCTGTCCAGAACATATTTTTGTCTCGAAGACAGTTTTTTTTCTCGGTTTTAAAATGCACTCTTATAAGGGTTGACTTGCGTCCCATAAATCTATAAAAATATAAATAGGATTTAGATTAGAAGACAGCTTTTTTAATTGATAGCGGCGATGGATGTATACTTTTGTTGTAGATTTAGATGCAGAGGTAAAATTCGACTTGGAATATAATCCCCCAGGGGGTTTAAGGACCTGCGGTGTATAATTGCAATTTTCTCCCCATCGTTTAATCATTGGCGGATTAAAATTTCAACCAGTTTGAGTTATGGGGCAAATGTTTCGTTATTAATTACCCGCACCCACCAACACCTTTGTGCGAGAGCAGATACGCAGAAATTAGGGTTGCGCTGACAACACAGCCGACTTTTCGGAATGAGTTTCATCTGTATGTCTATAACTCAGTAGGTATATTATTTTGTTAAGCCATTCAATCAAAAATATGCGAATTCATTTGAAAGGATTAATTTGTAATTTTCCAAAGAGCATCACAATATGTCGGCTGAGAGCAAAATGCAAAATTGATTGATGTAGTGAAATTGTTAATAAAAAAAATAAACCTGGGAAAATATTAAAATATAGCTGAGAGCATTTTAATCTGATTCGTGCTTTAAGAGGATTAGGTTGGCCTCAAAATACCAATTACTTACCAATTTATATCGTATTTGATATAAATCCCCTTAAAAGTTTCTTTTTATTATTATTTACAATAAGCTGCAGTCTTTTTGCATACATTCCAATCATAATAACAACAAATTGGAATGACCGTAATACCTGACCGACAAAGTGCGGTGGCGAATATTCGGAATTTACCCGGACTAGACTAGATAGCAACTTATTCTGATTACATTTTGTTTAAAGACGACAATATTAAATTCAAATAAAAACAACGCAACACATACTCATAATTGGGAGAAGTTTCTAGTTTCCATTTTCCAATGTTAACAAAATAAAAACGCCTATGGAAACGAGTTTTTATATTGAATTCTTTCGAAATGGGTTGGTATTACTGTGTGAAAATCAATTGCAATCGATTTCCAGTGCAAGTGAAAAACAAGTGTAACAAGTAGTAAAATTCGGATTTAATGTTCGATTTGGCAGCAGGAATCTGAAATCTCAGATCAAAACCTGAAATGCCCAATCGAAAACGACATTACTATTTAGAAAGTTTAAGTGACCTATACGAAAACAGTACGTTCGCAAAAGATGTATGCGTTTTTTTACAAAGGAGCTTAAAAATCGCCAACTTTAAAGTGAATGACAATTGTAAGGAGCCAGTGAAAAGTTCGAGTAGCTAAATCAGAGATAAATAGCCAGTGCTGGTAACACTGCTATTTGTGTATCAGCGGATGGAACTCTTCACAAATTATTCTCCGCTGCCTTTTCGCAGACTTTTCGCTGTCCATTTGGAGACCACCGGAAAATTTCGTTCCGAAACAAGTCCATACTAGGCTTAAGACTCAAATTATGTTTTTAAGTCTTAAGGCTTAATGTATGTAGGTATGTATGTACACTTACGCGGCATCTATTCCGATTATGGCCCAAAAAAAAACAGCAAACCAACTGACAAAGCACATTTTAAATGGCTGCAGGCTTCTGTTAAACAATTGCTAAAATTTTTCATAAAAAAGTCCAAAGTACGGGAAGAAAACATTGCGGAATTGAATTCATGTATTGATTGCACGTTGTAAAAGCTTAAGAATCAAAGTTATAAGGATATATGAACAAAACACTACTCCGGCCAACAAATATGGGCTTTGCGAATCACTATTGCTTTAAGCAATTAAATCGCGGGAACTAATATGTATGACCGACTTGTCGAGCTCTTTATGTTCAACTTGCAAACGGCTATACCAAGCCTGACAAATCGTCCAATTGTAATAAAATTTGCTATTCGGTACAGTTTAAATCGAAACTATGTTCTAATTCAACTTGTACTAGTGTGACAACCACTGTCAACGAAAGGCAATTGAGGTGCTTAGAGTGTTTTCAGTTAGGTATTCGACTTTTTACTTTACATTTTGCAAGTTCTGACGGCCTGTCGGAATAGAAACATCAATGTAATCTTCAAGTGAATGTAGTTTTCAAATAAAGCATCTTTTTGGTTTCCTCTAGGTTCCTATTGCTTTTTTTCAATTTGCAGAAATTTTGCAACAAATCACACCGGCTACCCCGAAAATTCGAATGCTATATTCCATCAACAGTATAGGCCATACCTTCTTTTGTCAATTACCCATATATCAAACACTTTATTACCACTGCAGCAGCTGTCAATGTCATAACCTCACATATTTCATACCGATTTAGTACATATTCCATATCACTCAGCACCTGCTGCAACTTATTACAGGCGTCGTCTCATATGTACGAACTCATTCCGTCACGTGAAGTGCTGTGTCAAGAGTATATCAGTGCAACAAGATAACTCATTCATGTATCGACTCGACAGTGCTCCCCCTTTCCCCATGGAACAAACTAACTGTCTGAACTGAGAAGAAACTTTATTCACAGCAGCTTAACTGTAAAGAAGATTTTATGATATCAAACCCTGTCGACTATAAACTATATACAACACCTCGGGGAATATATCACGACGGTAGAAAAAAAAAAATCGCCGCCACTTTCCAAATATTTATTTTAACCCTTACACATAATTTAACTCAGTTTGTTGGCTCTTCAAAAAATTACTACCGCTTATAATTTTATGGTTTAATTTAACTTTCATCATTAAAAATCGTCATAAAAAATCCGGCACGGGTGATGCACTTCCTTCGCGGCAAACACAGATCTCCAAGGAAGCTTTTTATAATTATAAAGAAGCAAAAATAAATATAATTAAAATTTGAGATCGTAAAAACAGGAGCGCTCAATAAAATTCTTTAATTTGTGTGCTAAGGATTATTATAAAAAAAAACCTCATTTTGCATATATACTTGTACTAATGAAGCATATTTCTAATTCATCGCAATGTGACAAGAACTGCTTTGACACAAACGTCACATACAAGTCAATATATAATATAAATTCAGATACCATTTGAAATACCTTTGATCGCTCGCAGTTGAATGGGTAAAACTTTAAAGTCGTCAAAGGTAGAATTAAATCGTTATACGCCCTAGTGAGATAATTGCATACGATGGAAACACGCAACTTCAAAGGCTCAAGACTGCTAGTTTTCGAGTAGTTTTCCTGTGCTCGGTTGGTAGGTATTTATGTATGTGACAAAATGAAAATTTCATCAAATTTGCGGTTTGGCACTTACGATTATAAGTACTGGCTGCACGAGACACGCTATTACGAATTGCGCTAACAAAGGGATTCGATTTGCAAGGATCTAGTAAGTGAACGTATGTTTTAGGTGGAAGGAAATGAAAATTGTGGTAATGATTTAAATTATATAGGCGGGAACCCTGTGGTTCGGAAACTACTCAAATCAAGGGATAGGCCTTTTTCCTTCCTCTTTATGTCCGCTCTCCATGGCTTAGTTCTTTCACCATAGATGTGGACGAATCTCTTTTTTCATCTGTCATCTTTTAAAATTTCTGACGATACTTCCATCTGGTTTTTAAAGACCAATTCTTCTGTGCATCAACCCCCATTGAAACAGTTTAACGTTTCTTAAAACTTTATAAAACTTTATAAAGTGATTCGTTGGTCCGAACGTTATACTAACGGCCATATTATTTATACTCCCTTGAATCCGGGTTAAAGGTTACACCCGGGTTTAAGTGAGTTTAACCCAAATTAAGACCAAGTCCATAATATTTAGTCGTTTAACCCGAGCTGATGGTAAATCAACGTCGTCCTCCGAATTTTCGGAAATATTTCCGACTGAAGAAAGATGCATTTTGGAGCCTACCTACATTACATGATTCGACTAATGCACTAAAATCGGCACACTACAAATCAAATCAATTTCAAAGTGACAAGCAATAAAAAACAAATGTCATTATTTGTGAAATTTGACATTACGTAGGTTTAAAACGGATTAAAAGTGGATTAAAGTGTTTTAAACGGATTAAAAGCGGATTAAAGTATTTTAAACGGATAAAAAGCGGATTAAAGTATTTTAAATCTTACTTATGTAAATCCATATTTAATCCAGTGGGCTTAATTAATGTTTTTCAGTGAATAATATCGACTGGACATAGGTTTAAATTGTCGGGTTTAAAAAATGCGGATTTATGATCGGGTGTAAAATTAACTTAAATGTGAGTTACACCCGGAGTGAATAATAAGGCCGTAAGTGTCAAATATATTTAAAACGTCAAACAGTTTATTTGCCATAATTTACTTGTAAAATATTTGACATCAAACATCGTCGGACAGCAACAAAACTTGCACTTTGTCAGACCAGACAGTGGGAAAATTCTCTTATAACTGTCATTTTCCGTAGTCAGTTGAGTTGCAATTTATTACTAATAACTGTAACCATGATAATATCGCCGAGAAGGGGTTTTCTAGTTAAAATTCCACTAAATTATTTCGTACAAGGGCTAACTGTCATCAGGTTTTATCACAAATAATTTACTTAGTCTTTCTACGAATATAGAAAGAGAACAAAAGTTACAAAAGTGTAAATAAAAGAAGTATGTAATTCTATGCGATGGGTGCACTCACCTCCGTAGATGACGATGATGGTTGTGTTCGGTGAAAGAATGAGCGAATGTAGTACTTAACAATATGGAATTTTCAAAACCTTAGTTCACTAAGTCCGACAGCTATCTATATCTCAGTTTTTATTGACCTAGACTGCTCAAGTGAACAAGTTTTTCAGTTGACGTTTATGAATTGTAGCCCAGAAATCGAGTCAATAATTTCTCAGAGTAGGTACTATACCTGACCGAAACAGATAAAGTTACAAATTTATAATAAAAACGTATGTATGGTAATTGTCAAATTATTCAACATCTCTCGTTAAGTGCAGCTAGATTTTGCACTGACACTTGTTCGAAATTTCCACTTACTGATTATTTGCTAAAACAGAATGGCACACTCTATTGTGCCTCACACCCAGTGATGCCAACCGGGCCTAATTCCGATGCTTGAGGTAAGGATTAATTTTAAGAAAAAAAGTATTCATCAAAAGTACAAAACGTTTTGGCCTTGGTAAATCGGGTACTTTCTACGATCAAAGTCACATCACTAATTTTCATTCACAACTGTGCATCATGTTAATTTTTCAGTTCTCTACTTGACTTACTCAACCACACCTTGGATTACAGAAATAAAAAAGGGTTACTTACCCATCGATCTAACAACATTCTGGTAAATTTTTTTTAATAACCTTGGCTTCGTTGCAGTGCCTTTGTAAAATATGCAATTTTTAACTTTTTCACTAAAAAGGCATAGCCATAAAAACTATGAAAGAGTTGGCATCACTGCGTCACACCTCACACGGATTCCAAACGACAAGAATGAAAAGGCAGAGCGAGAGAGAGAGTACAAAATGATAAATTTCGACAAAAATTACGACGCCAGCGGTGTTTGGCGAGTCATACCTTGCTTGGGTCTGATTTAAAGATCCACTATATGACTGTCTTCCGCGCAATGTGATCAATTTGCTTGATCGGGTGATCAAAATTGCAAGCTACCTTGTGAATTTCATGTTTTTGACCAAGGCAAATTCGACGTTCCTGATTACATATCAGACCATAGCGTTCAAATCATAAAGACAATTTTAACGACACATCATGTTGATTGTAGAAACAGTCTTTGGTGGCAATGGCTTTGAGGAGCTTAATCCAATTCAAGCTGATGTTTTCAAATTCAGCTATGATGCAGATGCACTCACGAACTCAACCACAAACCGCATCCGAAGAGCCACTATCTCTGCTCGTTTAAGCAGTCCTATTGAAAGATGTCCTCTTTAGATGCTTCTAGGGTTTCAGCTAGTTTGGGCTGCTTAGAGTGTGGATATTTATGGTGAAGTAAAAAGTTTTATAAGTTTTCTAGGATCGTCAAAATTTAAATCGTTCCTGTTATCTGAGGCTTGTTTTATTACTGCTAAATTTTTTTGCTACATCAAAAATACTGTGTCGAAGCTCACTTTGCGGTTTTTCATCCAATAGACACTACTTATTACCCAAGCCAAATGCAATAACTCATCAGATTGTTCTGGACAATTATTAAGGACTCGAAGCATTGACCCAACAGACTTAAAAAGATTTATGCAGATTAAAATGCAACTTAAAAGTCGACAAATGTGTGAGAAACATAATTTAGTGTCCAATTTTCTGCGATTCCAGACACGATACACATATCCAAAGCTATCGGCGTTAATCAGAACAATTAAAGTCCCATCTACCCGACCATTATTAGGGTAAAGACAAATAGCCGTCGGTAAGGCCTGTCTGTGCCTATACCTCAATGGACTTTTACTCTTTCAAAAGATCCTATAACATCAATTCATTTGCACAAATAACTGTACATTTTATCAAGGAAAATCAATGCTCCATACAACCTATACGGTTTATTTGTTTATACTCGATGGGTCATTAAAAGGACACGTGCCATGAGCACGTGACATCCGAAAAACGAACAATGATTTACAAATATACGTAAAAATATCGCCATTGAAACTGAATACCCAGGCAGCACAACAGTCCACAGTCTTTTTCGTCCGTTCAACCGGAATAAACAAAATAATTGAATGTAAGGACACGCAAACAAAAATCATCAAATTGTCGGTGGTTTCCATTATAAATACGAGTAGTGCGTCGGAGAGGGTATCAATTTGTAATTATTGACCTAAAATATGTATATAGTGCATGTTTACTCGCTCCCCTGGACCGCATCAATTTGGTGTTTTATCCTGAGGCGATAAATCTCAGAAAAAGAATGCAATAACTCAAAGCAAGTATGTTGAGAAAAATTGTATGTGCGCCCAAAAATTTGCATACCTTTCCACCTCGAGGGCTATCCGAACAATTATCCTTTCGATTGTCTGATATACGCGTTTCCATTCTATAATTGGCAGAGCAAATCACAAGCCCCGATATAGGATATCAACGAACATCCTGTTTGTGTTATTAATTTAAGCGGATAGGTTTTCAATTTGACAAGAATATTCCAAGGCAAATCACATTTGCATACACCATCTCATTCCGAGGGGTTGATTGTGAGCAACCCGAAAACAAATTAGGGGGATGCGTGTCTACATTTGTTCAAATCAAGAATCGATTTTCAATTTGCAACAATATCTCCACTTTTCCATAGACATACAGTGCGCATACATATACCGTGAAAGACATTTTTTTTTTGCGAGGATAACACTTGATTTCCGAGCCCTTTGTGATGATGGCCATGGCCACCATTGAGAATTAATTTATCGCACACTCTTGTAGTGGAAAATTGAAAACAACACAAAGATCTCGTCGTAAAAAGGATGTCGTTTGTTTTTCTGTGTACATACGCAGATAGACGAAGACCTGGAGTGGAAGAGAATTTCATCTGCAGACGAGACCCGAGGCAGGGCTCGTATAATTGCCAAGCAATTAAATAACCTTGGTAGACGATTAAATGAGCTCAGGTGTAAAATTCTGTACACTTTTATTGAAATCCCCAATTGAAGCGTCCAAAAATGTTATCCTTGTAGGTATGCATGCAAAGGGATAATCAACCAAACGACAATTTACAATAGCGTCACATATGTTGTGCTGACGATGACAGCGGGTGGTGTGTATGGGAGACAGAACTGGAAGCAGAGACACAGGCACTTGTGCGATGAGTCTGGGTCTGATTTATTGTTGATTGTTGATTTTGTCATCTCAATTAATTATTTGTTTAGTAGTTGAAGGTGGAAATGTTTTATAGAAATGGTTCAGATACACCTCTTTGAGGGAGTTATGTACCCCAACTAGGAGTTGCAGTTGGTTGACGCGGTTCCTGTCACTAAAAATAAGAGTGACAGCACTAACTCAGCATTGAACAGGCGTTCTTGGAACGGCCATCTATAAAGACTTACCTATATTCCAAGTCCACAATTTTAATCCTCCTTGCTTCGTGAAGAGGCACCGACTAAATCCAGTAAATTTTTTATGTGACAGCCTCCCCAAGAAGCTGCAAGGTTTTTGCAGTCAGCATCAGATGCTCTTTGTAGTAAGACCGTAGCCCCATTTATGCTCCCTCATCGACAAACGCATCCCTCCACCGAGGTTAGCATATTTCACCTATTCTTTTTCGATATGAGCTTCTTCAAAATAAGGTTGTGGCAAGTTTGAAACCCGCCATATTATTAGAGCTCTTGATATTTAACCGTGATAGGGTTTCCGCCAACTCCGTCGTTCTGTTATCGTCAGGAGAACCGAACTTTGTGGTGAAGCTAAGCTATAGGTCTTCAAATCGGTGCTGGTTCGGTTTCCAACCTATATTCACATGAGAATGGCTACTGACCGAACGGACATGATCTCGAGTACATGTTGTCAAAATGAGACTCACAGAGATCGTACAAGGAACACGAGTAGAAGAGCCTTCAATTGGCCACCGCCATTCATCGGAGTTAATAGCTCCCAAAATTTTTTTTATCTGTTTTAAGGACCATCTCTCAACAAAGAACCAACATTTGTGATGAATGTAAAAAAACATTCCGAATAACACTTTCTTTAAAAGTTGGTTTAATTTTGCGGATGGGACAGCCACAAATTTGGCCTGGTGGTTATTGGCCCCAAAACGAAATACATAATTATGTAAAGCTATCATAGAGAGAAGACTCTTAATAGCACGATGGACTGATTTAACTTCTATGAAGTTAAAGACTTTGTTTTCAGCTATTACCTCGATTAAGCGAATAATCACTCTTACCAGTCACTGGTTCCCCGGGCCAAGAAAGCGTCTAATATTGGGGCTTATTACATAACTGTCGTGAGTAACGTAATTTTAGTCCATCTGCTAAAGTCCAAGAAAAACTGAGCTTCTGACTTATTGACCCTAAATAAATAATGTTTTGTTTGTAAAAATTTTACAACTTAATTTCTCTATGCCTCTTTCAGAAAACCGCTTTTAAATCCGTTCCGTAAATATCAAGTTCTTGCGGTACATACAAAGGCTTAGTGAAAACTGAATTTCGTCAAAGTGACAAGAAGCTCTTACTGTTCACTGCACAGAGCTCATTTGAATATGTCTTCCGGCCAAACAATCTATACTGCACATAAAGAGAAAATTATGCCATGCATGACATTGCACCGCCATTAACTTGATCCTTTTAGCAGCAACGCGACACTGACGGCACAATGTCTATTTCTATACACAAAAAGTGAAAGCCTTAATTAAAAAATGCCCGAAAGTATTTCACGTGGAAATCATATTTGGCGCCAAATTTCCTCCTGGACATGTATTCGTGTTCGGTGTCCGTGCGCGCCCTTGACTGTGGTAAATTTTAATGATTAAGCCGAACGTTGGCCGAAAAAAGCTTTTTATCCTTCTCCCCCTTTGTTTGCTCGTTGTACGTGTGCACATAAAACTGTCGCTGTCGCATGCAACGTTCGTTGCAGGATAACCCCATTTGTCTGTTGCATTCCTCAAGGGATAATCACTGGAGTGTGCATCTGGACGCAATTTAGCGCGCGTTCCTCTGATGACTTCTAACAAGTTTATGTTTTATTATACTTCTGAGTACCGGCTTTGGGGGTTTTTCGCAACTTCATTCAAACCGAAGAGAGAGACAGTCAAACTCGTAGGCCAGTTGACATTGCGTCGCTCGGTTGCATTGCGAAAGGGTGCAATAATCAGTGGGAGGATTTTTCATCATCGGCAGTCATACTCGTATCTATACGTACTGCTGGCTAGTAGCCTGTGTATATACGTATAATCTCGGCATGTGGTCACAAGCTAAGTGTAATTATTGCCCCAAGCTGTTCGTTACTTTTATATTTTTCGTCGGAGTGAGTTGGAAAAGAGCATGCAACGGTTATTAAATTACACATCCTTCTGTGGCCATGATGAATGGGAAATTAAACATAAATAAAATGAAATATAATTATTTGCATGGATAATGGTATCCTCGAGCGGAAATTTGATATCTGGACTGGATACGATTTCCAGTTCTTACCACTAGGTATACGAATACGAGCATACCTGCCACCAGAGCGAAAAGTATCGTAATATTGTAAATGGATACAACACCGTGTTTAGTGATGCTATAAAAAATGTTTTCAAACTAAAGATCTCCATCTATGTGTAGTGAAAGGGTTGGCTTTCTAAGTGTTTAGATGTTACCCCCCTAGTTTGTTATCGTTGCAGAGATATGCATTCTGGGGATGCAGAGCATAAAGACGAACAAAGGACGTGTTCTGTTCGCGTTCAAAATACCATTTTAAACTGCTCACTGCACAGCGCACTGCACACCCTCTCCTGGGTTGTCGAACAAAAGCCACAGCAATGGGTGTACGGTATCTGTATCCTGTAAACGCAACCGACTCCTCATTCGCTTTGGGGGTTTCCAAAAGGAATTGATATTAAATTATTTTCCATTATCATTTGATGCACTCTCCGGAGGTAGTAAAATATAATGCAAACAATGCGTTGCATAGTACCCCTAATGAGGGGTGCGGCCATTGGTAACATGACGTGCAAGTGTAAGTGCATTTACATTCAACTTTATTTGAGTGCAAATCAAATGTGCTTCAAAATGGGCAGCCATAAAAGTTTCCCATCAGATGCAGTCGAAAGGGAATATTCGATTTGTTTTGATTTTTTTTTTGCTTGGTTGGTACAATTGCATTGACGTCTAAAGCAGACTACTTGCATAGTACAGACTGTGGAGTGCAGTTGCCAATTTTTAAAGAAGGCAAGCAACCACAGGTGTCTTACTGACGACCTTCGATTGACCTTGATATAAAACTAAGTACCATTTATAATTCATTGACAGTTGCAATTCCCGGGAGAATCATTTATGCAAGGGTAATTATTATAATTGCCCACCAGTAGCGGACTTTTAATGTGGTCACTCTAAGGCCGACAATAAATACGAGGGCGACCGAATTAAGTGCTTACGTAGGCTGAGAGCAAAAGAACATCCAAGCGCATAGATGTTGTCTTATTTTCTAATGACAAATTGATGCCCACATTTAAAAGCTAAACGCCAGTGCAATTTTGGGCGCTATTTAGATCGAATTTTAAGATCTACAATAAGAATTAAGTACATAAATGTACTTCCAAAACGAAGTGAGTGCAGTGTTTCGCAAAAGGCTTAAAAACTTCACAAATGGTAAGATCTGACATTTAGAATTAACATTTTTTTAAAAAAAAAGCTTTAAAATCAACAAAATTCAGTAGACAACACCAAATTTATTAGTTTTTTGCCACTTATCTGACTCTTCCTAAATCGATTGAAGGTATATTTAAAAGCCTTTAGGTAGCTTGTTAAATAACAAACATGTTGACGTAAATATCAACGTACGCCGTCTTCTGTGAACAAATTAAATGATTATTGTTTATAATCTATGATTAAAGTGGTGTGTAGTTATTGCGTTTTCTGTACTGGTTGCCTTCAGCAATACGATGTTTCCTATTCACCAGAGCCAGAAATTTAACCTTTGTATCGCCATGTTGCAGAAATGTAACATACTGCAAAAATATCTCTTAAATTAATAGATATCATTTAAGAGAATAAATTAAGAGTTGTCGCATATCTTCTACTCTTCTTTCCATGAAATATGTACTCATGATTGACAGAAAGTTGTTTTATAGGGGGGGTTTCCCCTTTTGTGTAGTGCATTCCATTCAGCCAACAAACGAGTGAGGTTTGCAACTTTGTAATTTTTTTTTATATAACTAAAAATAGTGTTTGTGGTAATTAAAGTGATTTACTAACCTATGGACTATGCTACAACAAAACTAATAATTGCTTTAGAAACTTTCATTTAGAGTAAAATAAAGCCTCTATAACATAATGTTGCAGATATGCAACAAATCGTTTTTTATAAATAAAATACAAAAAAAAAACAAAATAATTGCGTTTTCATTTATACGATTATTATAATGTACAACCAACGAAATCTGAAAATCATTTTTTTTTTTAAATTTGAACACCTTGCGATACAAGGGGTTAAGTTAACGTAAATGCGTCATTTTTAAAAAATAAAATGAATACTTGCAACAACGAGATTTAATGAAAATACAAACAAAACTCTGGAAAAGCAAACATTATTCTGAGAAATAGCAATTAGTCCACAATTGAGCAAAACTATAGGATCAACCATCAACACTCCAGTTTTGTCCAACGTCACTCCTATGAAATTATGTTATGGTTCTGCTTTGAGTTTTACATTTTTTGCCAAATTGCGATGTTTTCAAAATCAGTTTTTGTTGTTTTCCTTTCGTCTATACATTATATACATCCCATATGCAAAGTCTAAAGACTTTGACATCAATTTTAATCTTTTCGATGAAAGTCAACGACACTACTTTCTCTTTTGAGCCTTGTAGTTATTGTTTAAAAACTAACAATTTTTTTAAATATAAAAAGAAAACTAGATTATTAATATAGTTTAGCGTTCCAGACTCCGCATGAAATCAAATAAAAAAAAACGGCCAAGTGCGAGTGTCACTCGCGCACCGAAGGTTCCGTACTTGGCTAGAGTTGAAAACTGCGAAGATTCTTTTCTTTTTGTAAGAGTGTGGGAAACATCGAAAGACTGTGTGTGGGACTTTAATCCACTACCACCTCTGCCTCCATTCCCATTTACCGGTGGAACCAATGTTTAGCATTCCTTAATTGGGGGATGTTAGCCGGCACATCATTTATGAAGTGTGTGGTTATGTGCCTTAGTTCATTCCTTGTTTTACCTGAAACCATATGGGATCATGATAACTAAATAAAAAAGTTTGTGAAGTTTTCATTAACGGCCAACGAATACTAAAATGAAATATATAACTCAGAAGTCAGAAGGCCACAATCATTTCCACATTTCTCATGGCAACGTAGCTCCCCTCCCACCTAAAAGCACATTCATGACTCATATGTGTATGAGGAACAGTATTCATTGGAAAAGTTCCAATGGACAACGATTAAGAGAGTACGATTTAAGGAATGTAGATGACCGAGAGTACAATCACTAGTGTGGAGTGTGGACTGTGACTGTGCTGTCGGTGTGTGAATGAGTATGCGTAGAGTTCAGTATGCATTGAAATTTTAATTGGAACAAGAGAACACTTGTCACTAATAACGTATGAAAAATGGTTAAATGGAGCGTGCTTTATATAGTGATTGACAGTTTTTTGTAAATATCCTTTAAAATATTAGCTTTTCCGCAAAACAGCACATATATAGCTACGAGCATGATCTTCCAAAAAGTTAAATATCCATTTTTTTGTAAATCAAGAAATAAGTCTAAAAATAGCTATTTTTATAGATAACCCATTGCCTGTGAATGAAAGACTTAAAGTGTCTGTTAATCACTGCCTACGAATTTCCATCACCAGTCTAAATATCGAAATTTGCAAACTTTACAACTTAATTGACAACAAGTTTCCATTCCAGTTCTGAATTAAAATCGCTTTTTTAAATATTTATCAATATACTGACGAACAATAATTGTTTGCATATTATCATTAAGTTATATTAACTGACATTTATGTCATTAATGGCAACAGCAGGATCTTCAGCATTTACTAACGCAATGATTTATTTTTTAGGACATTGACTTTTGATATGTTATATCAAAATATAGCCACTAAATCGTATAGTCTCTCCTCAAGTAACATGTCATTCTTTATCGCATTTCCTTTTTCTCATGTAGACGTCAGAAGACTGCTAGTGATATGTCAGTCCCACACACAGCGGTCCCAGACTTTGAAGACTGTTTTCTCCTTTTTTTATCAGCAAAGGCAATAATATGGCAATAAATTCGAAAAAAGTTCCCTTTTTTTTTCCCTTGAGTGAAATTTGCCTTTATTTTTATATGAAATTTGAATTTAAAATGATTTTCTTTTCTATTAGACAAAACGTCAAATCAAGTGAATGTATACAGATGCACAAAAATTCTTACGTAGTCGTTCGATAGGCTGTTTTCTTTCATATTTTGTGTGAACATTTCATTCTGAGTATAAACTTTGAAATTTATTTGTAATGGAAATGAGTTTAAATTTTAGATTTTGTATTTTTTCCCCTTTTTTAAGCTTTCCCTTCGCGCCTTTTCCCTCAATCTGGGACCACTGCCCACACAAGCGCTGCCCAAAAAAAATACGTCAACATAACTAGCGCTCTTGGTTAAAAGCGTATAAAAAGTGTAACAAAATGCCAACCATCTTAGATTTCTCGATAGAGTACTAGAGACACCTATTGGGTGTTAGTAGATTTGCTAAGTAAAACGGTTGAAATTCAGATCTTTGCGGAATGTTTGATGGAACCAAAGAAAAATTAATAAAAAATCGTCTTGTATTGTATTTAAAGCCCCATAAATTGCACAATTTCCAATTATTTTATATTTGTAATTTTTGTGGAAATATTATGTAATAGGTATAACTTTTGCATAATATACTTCAATCAACAAAGTTTTCTGTACAGCTTTACACATTTTTAAAATGATATTTTGGGTAGATTTATAAACTCTGAAAGATGTCCCAGGGGCACTAAATCATATATCATATCTGAATGTTGGAGAGGCTACAGGATCAGATGTAATTCATTTCAAATTTTACAAATTACGGACAGGGGAGCTATGACATAAACTAACTTTATTTTCGAAACTAATTGCAATTGCTTTCATTTTTCGCTTCTTGCACTTTGTGTTTACAAAAATAATCATGTGGCGCTTTATCTGTTATGTTTTGAAAACAACTACTGTTGGCACAACTTAAAAATACAATTTTTCAATGATCCAAATCACACTGATAATAACAAAGCCCATAAAACCTACTTTATGATGCTTCTTATAATTTGTTTCCATTTTATACCGGTCTGAACCATGAGCGCAAGCGCTAAAAATGTTAGAACCAACGCGAAGTTGGTTGCAAGCAGTCCATAATATAATAAGAGTATGATGCCAATGTAGAACCATGTGAGACCTGAGGGCGATGATTATTTTTGATGTCTGTCGATAGCAGCGACTGGTTTTATAAATTTTTTCGAAGTGTGGGTTCTTATTCCGACGTTTGTGAATGCGTTTTGACTGTTTTTTTTTTTTTATTAAACGAGTTTATTTAACTTAACAGAGATATAAATACACATTCAGCTTAGGCGGAAACGTAGCTCATGCCCGCATTATATTAGTGCTGATTGAAAGAGGCAGTGGGGGGCCAACGTAAATGAGGTCTTCTGAGAAAATTCTGTGAAAAGGAATTGGCTTCTCGGTCTCATGTCAGAACACACTTAAGTGCACTTTTTTTTTAACAATAAAACCGCCAGCAATGATAATTTATTTATGACATTTTACCAATTCGTGAAAGGAGTCGATCGCTGTTAGTTTCTGAGTGGAACCAGTTGAAAATGACATTAGAATGCAGTGCAGTGAACGATTAAGTGGCTTTGTAACTTGCCACAGAATGTTTTAGTAGATTCAATATTAAGCCATAAGCTTAAGAAAAATTATTTCGATCGGTTTCCGTGTCCCGTAAATCTGAAGTTCGAATAGTTTGAGATCAGCAAAACATATTTGACATTACAGTGAATAGCAGGAAAAAAAGTATTCAAAATAACAGTGAAAATAATTCCAAGTAAACGCCATCTATTGACAAGAGTCACAATTCATTAAATGATAAATTAACTCACTTTAAATTGTATGAGTGGTTTATTTTAAGAGTAGGAGACTTCAAAGCTAGTACGTCTGCTGGCTCTGTACTTAAATGGACTTAGTGGACTATGAAAGGATTATTAAAACGGATACGCGTTACGCCTTACGAAGAACGAATCCCTGACCGTCATTTCAGTATACACGACTACAGGAGTAAAACACACCCCCTTTGAAGCAACAAATGATTAATGCATATCAAAGCAGCAGTTGCAATTCCTTCTTGTAACCAAATCCAACAAGTCTTAATATTTTATTCATGCTCCCAACTTGTTAGCATTCCCATAATATCTTATAAAATAACGATTAGCTATCCCATCAATAACTAATGCCTCACAACACCAACGGATGGGTATAAATACCGCGGCTCTCTGCATTCGAAGCGTAGTTTTCGTTTTACAATTTAATACCATGGCGAGGCTGGACTCCACTAAAGCTTTTGAAGGCATCTGGCACGCCTGGACTATAAGCGGTGTCAATCCGTCGAAAATTAACCGCATCATCTACAAATTGTACTCCCTGTTCGTGGCCATTGTGGTGGTGATTATGGCAACGTTGAATATTGTTGTTGAAATATTTTTCATCAATGACTTCAACATGCTTATGATGCGGATTCCTACCAGTCTCGAGATACTATGCATGATTATAAAGGCGGTTTGCCTATACGTCTTTCGCGACGCTGTGCTGGAGGCTAATAGATACCTGTCAAAGTTGGACCAATGTGCTGAAGAGAATGCCGCAGATCGCAATCGAATGGACCAGGTTCGGCGAAACTGTATTCGCCTTTCCCGGTACATAAGGAACGCATACGCCGCCACATGGGTGTTTTATGTGCTACACGCAGTTCTGACTGAAAACACTATGCTCGGCGGATGGTTTCCCTTCGATTGGAGGTCCTCAAGAGCACTCTATATCGTCGCGATGACCTATCAGACATTTTACACATTCTACTTGACTGTTATCCTTGCGGGTACGGACGCCTTTATGATATTGTCTATCTATATCTTTATAGGCCACACCAAGTGTCTGCTGCGGAGAATTTCCAACATCGGCTATCCGAATGTAAGAGGTCAGTGCAGTCCAGAGGAAAACTACGATGAGTTGGTTAAATGCATTAATTACCATCGCAATAGCCAGCGGTAAGTTAAAGAATAGAAATTGGTTATACGGTTGAAAGGTGATGTTTGAAGTCCTTGCAGGTATTTAGACAGCCTTTGCTCGGTGATATCGGGAACATTTTTGGTGCAAATCATGGGGACTGCAATAATAAGTTCGACCATGATTTCCGCCATCATACTCAGTGAGGATATTACATTTGTATTGAAATCATCCCTGTGTACGATCACAATAATGCTGCAACTGCTAACTAGTTGCTACTTGGTAAGTCACATGACAGAAGAGAGCAGCCACCTGACCACGGCCATATACTCGTGTAATTGGATGGACCAGGATGTGAAATTTCGCAGAGCAATAATCCTGTTTATGCAACGGTCTCAGCAGCCAAATGAAATCATTGCCGGGAGTATGATAAGTATTTCGTTGCCGACATTCGTGCGAGTAAGTTGGAGAGGAGTTTTGCCGATTGGAAACCAGTGATAGTTTTTCTTTTGTTTATCAATTTGCAGCTGATCAAAATGTCGTACTCGTTGTTTACTCTTTTTTCAAAGTAGTAAATGCGAGGACGAGGATGTTTAATGGATTATCTGTTAAATAGCACACAGTTTTCATGTAGATACTATGCTGCAACCGCTTTTTTCCTTAATAAAGCTGTCAAAAAAAAGTGAATATTTTTTTTCGTCTTAAGTAAGTAAAGATGTCTCTTGACTTTTGACTGTGCTAAGGTCCCAGTCTCGATCAACACGCTGGGAATTATACCTTGAAGGAAAACCTAAGTAGGACTGCACTGGATTAATTTGGCTTAAGCAAATGTGCTTTGCATCATATGATGACTGGTTTTGGATAACTGGCCTCTTAACTGAACGCAGCACGATTAAATAGTAAAATTGCAAGTTATTAATCCAGCTTAAGTGCGATTAGATCATATACAGCGTTTGACAGAATTAATTGAATTCAATAATGGAAGACGATGATTCTCGCTTCAATATTTGTTGGTAACTTATAGTTGAGTTTTTTTTAACTAGGTTCAGTTGGTTATTGCGATCTTAAGCAATATCTAGTTTAAGATAGAGAGAGGATTACAAGCGAATTGTCTTATGAGCTTGAAAAGACTACTTTTAGCAGACAGCTTGTGAGTTTTGTACGCCAGCTGGCCGTTTAAAGTTATTTTTGAGTGTACCGCATGGCTTTTAATAATAATCCCTAGATATCTGAACATCATGTCGACTTGAATTACTGTCAAATTTAAACGAAACTCTACCAGAAGTCTATGAAGCGCCCCAAAGCTGGACTACTCCCATGATTTTAACATAAAACAGAACTATGCCCAGTAAATCACTGGGAGAACTCGTTTATTTAGGTGAATATATCGCGAACATTATTTTTTTTCCACAAAGACGCAGCTATGACGCATTTTGCTCTTTTGTAAGCCATCGCCAACATAACGCAGTAAATTTCCATGTACCTACTTCTGTATAGATTCGGATGAGCTTCCACTACATGTTCGCATTTTGTTCTTCCATGTAAATGTTTGGCCAGTCGCAGTCAATGTCTGCAATTAACGGCAACCACTGTATCCTATAAGTTTCATAGATTTTGATAATTCTTCGTTAATTTTTCTTCAGTGCTGTCAAAAATCGGAATAGTCAGTCATACATGAGTGCAAACAAAAATTTTGTTTGACAAATACACTGATGGCTTTCAAATTGTTCGTTAACGGGATTGCTCTTTCGAAACCGAGCCATTAGCAATTCAAACAAGTTGCTTGTATTTGCACTGTTGGTAGTTTTCTTTAGTATAATTCAGCCTTCTTACGTCAAAAGTTTTGATGGTTTAGCGACTTACGCGTATGGAGCTGCGAAATGTCAATTACATTGGCGTATGCCAGCTTCAGTTCTCGGGGCTTTTAAATAGAACTGACAGTAGGTGTAAAGATTCCAGCATAGCCCTATGCGCTTTGTCCTTCGAATCAGAAATAGTGCCCCCTGTTTTTTTTTCGAAAATCAAATATCCCCACTAGGTGTCGCCTACATTTTCAGCCTATGAGTTATGAGGTAGCTCAATTTCAAACCTGGATCATAGTTCCTTGTATACCCACTCCTAACTCTTTGTAGTAAAGTTCCTTGTGGCGCAACGTTTTGACACAATAAATCTAGTGCTACCCCTTCCTTTGTTTTTCCGCCTTTTTCAATAATTTATATAAACGTTACGTGCACATAACTTCGACATGAACTTCTCCTCAAAATTCTCCCCTTCTCTCTCCCCCACCCAAAATGAAATTCTCTTTTCCCCGAAATGTATTACTCACTTAAGAGAAATAGCATATAGCAATCACAATTGAGCACACTGTTGACCACGTGAATTTTCCGTTTCCTTGTGTAAGTAAGGTAGATGGTTGAATTGTAAAGTGAAGCTTATGGACACTCGTACATTGGCGTAGCTGAACGTGTTGCATGCCAAGTTAATAAACAAGTACATAGAAGCAACAATTTCCCAAACCACCCCTATAACTATTTGTGTGTGTACCAAGGGGTGGTTTGGTACACCGTACACTTTAGGGTTCAATTTCGTTTGCCTGTTCAACATCCTGTGATTAGCGTTTTCCCGTTCAGTTCGATAGAAATCACCTAACCGTGCAGACGTACAAATACCAACCACCCGATTTGCCAACAAACTTTACGAAGAAAAATTCACTGTTCAGTTTTGGCGGCAATGGCAGTACCATTTTGTGTTCCAAAAAAATCCAAAGTTCAGCCGCCAAACAATCCATCATCATCATCAACTGTCAACAATGAAGCGGCTAAAATTCTCCAATGGCAAATCATTGCCCAGGCCATGTGTCAAGCATTACGAGAGTATTACCTGCAATCGCTGCTGACCAAGGATGGATTCGTAAGCGGACCTGTGGAAATTCTGCCAAATGGCAAATTAAAGTTCATTCGAAAATAATATTTCACACCAGTGATGGTGCGAGGCTCTAGAAAGCGCATTGTGATTTTTTTTATAAACAAAAAATAATATTTCTTACTTGTGACTCTTGTGAAATTCCGTCGGCAAATGCTTTGAATAAAATTGTTTCTAAAATAAGGATTTTTGTGATGGTAGATACAACAACGGAATTCAAAATCAAGTCCATTGTTAGATTTAAGAATATAGTTTTTTTCCTTAAATGCATTTACCATTTCCATTCTCTAAGTGTCTATGTAAAGTGTTGAATGTGAATAAATAAATTGTAAGCTTCTATGTATTATGTATATGAATATTTTGATTTGTTATTTTATTTTATTTTGCATATACTTAACAACTATACTTGTAAACTATTTTAAATACTACACAAAAATACTATACAAAATTTGGTCACAGATGAAATTATAAGCTAATGTAAGCATTTTTTATATGTAATACAAATTTAATAAGTGTTGCTAAAAAATTAAATAAAATAAAAATTCGATTTTATTAAAACGTGAATGCTGTTCTTTTTTTTTTTCTAAAATGGATTTGGTTGTCTACTATTTTAACAGGGGAATGTGGCTTCAACTAATTTGTTCTGGGAAGAGGGAGAAATATATCCCGACGGCAAAACGCCGAACGAGAATCCGTCGGTGAAAAATATCGCAATTGAAATATTTATTCTAACATTTTTTGGCGCATTATGTTTATCACTTAAACTTAGACAACCAACAAAAATAGTTTTGAATTTACAGATTTTCCAAAAGCTTTTCGAAGTTCTATTTTATTTCAGCTTATTTATAGGTCCGTGCTCGAGTTGTTTCTCAAAGTAACTAATATTAATTGCATCACAAAAAGGTTGAGGAATTCCTTTTAATCCAGCTTTATTAGGTCCTTCTCGAATTTAAATATATATCATAAAAGTTAAAAAAGAAAATCTTCAGAATGCTGACTTGATGTGTCTCAAATGTTTTTTTTTTTATTCTTCAAGATAATTCTTTTAGAAAGACACATTTATTCTCCTAGCTTATAAGTTAAGAAATATAAAAAAAATCTTTTTCGGATTGAATATAGCTGAGCTCAAGGTGGTTGCGTATTCTTGATAGGTTAAACTTTGATTGGCATCAACAAGGCGGTGCACAATGTCGCAGCTTTGTGTAACATTGCTTATTTAAGCTACAAAGTGGTAGCTACCGGGTATTAGGCTTGTCTTCCCGGACTCGATTTTTTAGGCTTACAAGCTGGAATACCAAGCAAGAAGGAATTTCGCACACTCTTTCGGAATTGTGTTGCCGAACAGTCGTACGACAGAATTCTAACGTGATCCACCCAGAAGAAGGATAAATTCACTAAATTAAATCAAAACAGTCAGGATAACAGATATACCAAAAATTTGATGCAGGATGACATTTACTAAGGAGAATAAATGCAGCGTGCAGTCTTGTTACAAGCGGGACTTATGCAAAACATTTACGGTCTACGACAAATGAGTGCGAACGCATATTGAGATCCGCATAGAAACTGAATTCCCTAACACAACCCTTGGATATATGTGCTCAATCCCCCGCTCAGTAGAGAAATAAAGTGCACGACTGGGTCGAACGTAAGTTTCTCGTTCATCAACATTATTGGTGCAAATGAATTGGGGGCCGCTGATTATGTAAATATCAAGTTGCTGGATTTATTTTCAGGCATATTCAATATGATTGAAAAAAAAAGTTGGTGATATTAGCTAAAAAGAAGTTTTGCGTTTTGCAATTATTTCAAAAATAAACCGCAGAAATGTGAACGCAGATCGAAATTTAGGTACTCATTTAGACAAGAGATACATTTTTGTCAGTACAGTCAAACAGTTAATTGTAATCTATTGGGCCATTTATCGCAGGTTTAATAATACAGGTATTTCACTTAACCAGGGCCCACTAACACAGGTTCGACTGTACGGAAGCCTACACGATATCCACTGTCTGAAAGCAAACTTATAGGCTAATTGAATTCGTTTTATATGCAGCGATTAAAAATGTGAAAATAATTCATGTAAGCCAGAAAGGCTATGTTCGGCGACACAGTCTTTAATTCTGATTCATGGGATCAACAAATTCTGAGCCCAGGATAGCCTGCCCAAATCAATTTACAGTGAGCTTATTGGTGACATTTGTTTGTTGAGGTCCAAGAGTTAATTCCGAACTATTACGTCACTTAAGAAAAATAAAACATGAAATAGTTAAAGTAAGATAATCCGTTTAACGGAAGCTGTAAGCAGAACGTGGTGACATACAAAGTATCTGTGTAAAAAAATAAGTCAGCAATCATTTTTATCGATCACTAACGTGTTGCTATTCTGACCGGATTCCGATCATATCTGACCGAAATGATTTCACTCTGACCGGAGAAAATTTTGAAACCTGTCTAACCGATTTTTGACCGACACGAAAAAATTCCTTAACCGGAAAAACCTTTTTTTTGACCTGAAAAATAATATTGTGAATATATTGAACATAAAGCCATAAAGGATAGATTTCTATAATTCAGTGGCCACAAGCCATAACCGCTTAACTCGAGTTAGGACAAAATGAAGTTATAGTCAGCATTTAAATCTACTTCCACTTAATTTTTTATGACCATAATCTTTTTTTTAACAAAAGTTTTTCCAACGAAAAAAATAAGCTTAGAAACAAATATCCCTGATTTGACACTTTAATCTGCTCTCCTGAAAAGTATGAAAAAAAAACTTGGGCGGTTATGGCTTGTGGCCACAGAATTTTAATTATACTTGGCCATACTTAACGAACACACTCACAATTCTTAAATACAGCGGCTCATCGCGGCAGTCTCATTTGAATGCTCCCGCAAACTGTGACTCGGTGTGAGCATTCAAACAGACCTGAAGTGAATACGATTTAGCATATTTTGCAATTCCGGTATTGGTTTTACCAATTTCAAACACCGAAGTGGAGTGGAAAGTTCCTTTTTCAGCAAAACGTTGTGATGTGATGCAAAGCTTTTCAAAGAATTGTTTGTTTTTTTGTTTTATTAGATTTAAGAAAAATAAAGTAACTACATGCATATAATATGTATGTGTAATATATTTTTTTTTCTATTTTTAGTTAAAATGTATTACTATATTCCATTTTTGACCGGACTTCTAGTCAAAAATTCTTATTTTATTTCTTGACCGGATTTTCTGACCGAATTTAAAAAAATTAAAAGAATTTAAAAAATCGGTCATTCGGTCAGATTTGCCGGATTCATTTATTTTTAGTGGCAACACTGATCACTATTTGTTCTGAAAGCCAGCGGGCATAAAAGTCATTGGGACGTTCAAGTATCAAGTATCTAGTAAGTTTGACAGAATGCTGACTTGATATGGATCAGTATTGATTGTTCGGTCACATGAACAGAAGAAGAGAGAAGTGACTTGTAAGATATGAAACAAAAATGCAGCACGCAGCACCAATGGCCATAAAATGTAGAAGAACTTCGGTGAGTAGATTGCAAGAAAGATTGATATTAAATCGCTTATTAGGAGAAAGATTCGCTAGAACAGCCACATAAGAGTTTTTTTATTCTTGATCGTACTCATCGGCAAAGACATTCCCTTATTGGCGGAGGTCATAACATTGACATTCTAAGGTATGAGCTCGGATTCGGGGTCTTCCCAAAGAAAAACTTACTTCGAATAGGAATTTTATTTCATAAACCACTAAACATATAACTGCGACTTAAGACTACCTAGTTTGAACATCTTATTTAAGACTTGACAGGAGGCGGCCCAATGATAAGCCTGGGGCGAACTAGGCCGACGGCCAAGCATGCGGTCTTGGGTAAGGGCAGGCGGTAATAGAGAGCGGCCAACCGACTAGCATAAGTCCGCCGGGCGGGCCAACGACAAAGCGTGGTCCTTATCTTTAATAAGCGAAAGAGTATGACAAATCGACAAGCGGGACTTCCAAGAGTGATAGAAGGAGTATGGCACTTTCAATTAAGATCTGGCCACCAAAAATACTCCTAAAATCTATCGCAACCAATTACGGTATAGAACGACTTATCTATTGCACTTGAACACGAGTTTTCCCGGCTCAATTTCACACTTCCCTAACAGAAGTATTTCCAACTAAAAGCGAGCGCAACTTCTATTGGTCAACAAATATAACCTTTTCGACACTTTTTCTTTGGCGAATTTGCAGTCCGTTTAATTAAATGATTGTTTTTTCTTTTAACAGTTAGTATCATCAGTGACGGACTAATCCAGCGTGGGCCTGTAGCAAATTATATCAAATATCAAGGGGCTCTTGGATTGCTGTAGGTTATCAAGTTAATGATATTGAATAAAACAAAACTGATACAAACAAACTTTTCTGGATCATCTTACCTGTGGTTGGTTAGACAAATTTTTTTTCTATAAATTTATTATAGACCTAGAATTGAACTCACATGTCGCAAGCAGCATCACTACTTCACTATTCATTTCAAATGAAAAGTCCGACCGTAACTTTAACAAACCACATAAATGCAAGAAAATAATTCAGCTTAACTAACAATGTACAGGTACACATATTGCAACGACAAATCAACCTACCCTGATCTGTCAAAGCTGATATTGAGTTTTATCTATTTGGTAAAAATTGGTTGTTGCAATTTAACAGATTTGCCTAAGTTGATGTACGAGTATTGGGAATTCCCCTGTTACTTTTGCAGTATTGCCAACTTACGTGTAGTGCTGAAAAAAAACACTTTGTGGTGTGACCAGAGCTCACTTTTGGAAATGTAGTTGAACATTGATTTGAAAAAAATATTGTCACGCTTCGCTTTTCCTTAGTGGCTAGTCCGCTACTCACTATCACACTCTTATATAAAGAGGTAATGTTTGTTTGTAAGAGGTAATTTCCGGAACTACTGTACCGATTTTAAAAATTATTTCACTAAAAGAAAGCTACGGGATAGAGTATTGCAATAGCCTACTATATTTTTTGATTTTCCACTTTGTATGTGAATGAAACACTGCGAAGCATCTTACGTGATGAAAGCTGTACCTATTCCAATGAAATCGTTTTAAAATTTTACTTTACTTCATATAACTTGCCATTATATTCATAAAAAAAGCTTAAAACCGTATTTTGGCAATACTTCTTTGAATATCGAGCTATTCAGTTCAGCTTTCTGCTCCATCCATTTTAGCATTTTAGGTACCTACACAAGATATCACGCCACAACTCTACGCTGTTTGTTTCGGTAGTCGTTTCGTTTTGCTGTGCGGAACCGCTCGCCGGACTTCACACTTCACAACACAGATAGGAAATATTAAAGAGAATTTTATTTTCAAAATTTGCGGGACAATTGGGTAGGAGCGCTGGAGCTGACGGTCTATTAATACGTAGTTTGATAGCTTACGAACAAAACATTTTGGATCCACTTAACTTCATTTTGTGTGTGCGTATTACCTATCAGACCATTCGTCTTCTTATTGAGAGGACAGTCCTCTTTTTCACTACTATGTCCTCTCTGATTTTTTTACTAAAAGAAAACAATACACTGTCCTCTTTTCCTAAAATGTTGTCATTTTTCTCTAAAGACAATCTTTCTACCATAAGAAATAAAATATATTCGAGATTGCGAGATTTGTACCTTCTACAAATGTTAAAATGTGGTTCAACCATTTTTGAATGCATAGTTATTTTTACTTAAAAAAAATTTCCTTTTTTATGTGATTGAAAAAATGGTCACCGTAGTGATAGGTGATATTTAATTTTGTGATAGTCAAATGCATTATCCTTCTACGTAAGGTGACCACAAAATAACTATACAAATTTGGCATCACTTTGTTATTTCAAAACATAGTTTTATTGTCAGTTGTGGTTTTTTGCACAGAAAATACAAGGTAGCCTTGACATAATCCTATTATTATAAATGCGAAAGTAAGACTTTTACATTTTAACGACCGCAAAACCAATTTTTATGAATTTTGGTATAGGAGTAGAAGGGACCTCTGAGAATGACATTAGCTACTGTCGTGAAAACAACACCAGGTGAAGATGAAGAAGTTGGGGATGTAAGTATAAATGACGAACCAATTATTTCTCAAGATAGGGATAGTAAAATTCATTATACTTTTGGTAAGAAATAAATACATTTGCCGCGTATTTAACCAATGAATTTAAATGTGTGGGTCTGATTGGTTGGCTTGAAAGATAGGATAGTTTTGGACCCGATATGTGGCGCTGTTGTTGATATAAATATATAAATATTTTAATTGAGTTACTCGAAGTACTAATTCTACGTAGACGAAGTCGCGGGTCTGCTAGTCTTTAATAATTTTGAGGATTCTTTCTTAAATCTAAAGGTAGTCCTAGATTTCTGAGATGTTAACACAGAGCTTTTATTTTGTTCCCAATTGGGTCCTTATAGTTATTGTAATGTAGATAATAGCTCTAATTGGAGGTCTAAGTGAAATTGTTGCAATCGTCACAAGAGTACACATCTGACAACGTTTGATTAGGTTAGGTTGATGGGTAAATAGAGAAGAGTGAGTCCTGCTATATGATGGATAGTCGTGGCAAGTTAAGCGGTAAGACCGGGGAGAGGACTGAAACGAATGTTACTAACCTCTCGATTACACGCTACACTAAGCACACAAATTGATACAAAGAGCAATAGTTCCGATAATCAATAGCGATGTGATTGAAGCGTGATAGGAAACTCTACTGAGACCCATCAATTGATGATACCGTCAGCGTTGCCACTAAAATCTTTAGCAAATGTAGTACGTTAGCCAACAAAATGTAGCATTTTCAAACAAAATGTAGTACCTGTTTTTTTTTTTTCTATTAACAAACAAAATAAACAATTACAGAACGCAGTTAAGATATGATGCTGTTTTTATTTGTTATGTTTCTAGTACAGTCGGACACACTTGGAGTTTTTTTTGCACTATTGTAATTAGAAATGTGTATGTATATGTGTATGTTCATGTCTAACAAGCAAAGTCATATTGTAAACAAATGACTTCTGACAAGCGCGACAAAAGGATTTGCCAGACCTATTTTCGACCAACGAAAATTGGTTTTCCCATTCCTTGCAATATCTTTGTGTGCGAGCTGAACATTTGCACTTACTTTAGAGTGATGCCAAGTTTTTAAATCTATTTATTTAATTATAAAAGCAAAAGGGGTAAAATTCGAAATGTTGTTCACAAAAAAGTAAAATGGTTAGACGGATCTTAAGAAATGTAGTACTTTAGGTTTACGATGTAGTATGTAGTACGGCATTAAAAAATCCAGCAAATATGTAGCATAGTACTACATATGTAGTACAAGTGGTAACGGTGGATACCGTACTTCAAAAACCTTGCCAAAAATCCTTTTCCAATTTATCTAATGAAATCGATACATTTCGCAGTTTGAGAAAAACCTTGCGCACACACAAAGAACCCTTTCAATCATGCTACCATTCGCACTATGTCAACAGTAACGAAATTGACCTAAATGCCAAAAGAATTACGCAAATCATTCTCCCACCCTCAGTGTATATCCATTATACATATTTGTTTGCACTCTTTTATGAAAAAATCTCCTCAAAGCCAGCTTACATCACAGGAGAACGCAGGGTTTGTTTAAAATGGTTTTAGATAAATATTTAACGTGTTTCAAAAAAGAAAACCTTTTATCAACCCAAAATTGACATAATTGAATGTACACATATCCTTATTGATGTCTGAGATGCGGTGTATCCTTTCACCACATGTTGGCAAAGATTACCAGCAAAGAAAATGCGTTTCAAAGGATATTCGGTCAATGTTTGATCAATTCAAAAGCACTTTGAAACATATCCCGGATTCATACGTTGTATTTAACCATTAAAAATAAATCACAGGACTTTTATATTTATCAACAGTCACAGTGTACACAAAACATAGCAAATGGTTCGGTGGGCATATTGCGGAGCGTGCTCAAGTGGGGATATATGATCAACTTTGATAGTATGGCGGAGGAAATATGTACAACGGACTGGGAGCCACTTGGACTTCCTGTGAAGTTGTTAACCTTGTTGTTGAAACTTGCAATTAACCTGGATTCTCAATGGGTGCGTCCCTGAAAACCTTCACCCTCGGCGAATTGGCATAGTTCGTGATTTTTATTTTAATTGTCATTGAAGGGGAAAAGGACACTTGCTTCGCAACCAATATGGGAACTTCTTCAGCTGTTTTACTTAGAAAAAAAAAGAAGAAAGGAAATTCAATGTAATTCGCCGACTTCCTTGCACAAATCCGGCTGAGAGCTTCTTATTTCGTAGTCAATTATCCGCATGAATAACAAATAATTTGTCCTTTTGATTTGTAATCTCTTTCCGTCCATATTCAAATGCCAAGCCCCAGAAGGTTTATTACAATTTTATGATGCGACAGCGATGACATAAAAGAGAAGATGCGTCTATCGATACAATGAATCGAAAATTGAGTTTGTCTTTCATTTCATTAGGAGAACCGAGAATTCCTCGCATCATTTATTAGGGTAACAACATTCCGGGGAGCACGCTCAAGCCTCACATGTGTGCTCTGTGCACCTTCGTTCCACACATTTTATGGGATGGAGCGAGGAGTACTATATCATTTTATCGTATTAAAAATTTACAATGCCTCACGACTCACGAGTCCTTGGGGTGGATTATTGAAATTTGTTTTTCCTTCAATTTTCCAATGGGTGGTCGTTTTTCTTTCATTATCCTATGGTAAGAGGTAATAATCAGACGGAGAATGATTGTTTGTGTTTCATGCATGAGCGACGTGGTGGCGAAGCTTCAAAGTGAAACCACAGCACTTTGTGTGGTGACATTTCCAGCGGAGGCAATGAAAATGTTTTTCTTCCTCAACTATAGGACGCAGTTGTCTATGTAATATTTCTCCGAATTTTGCCGCCTTTTTTGGGTGAATAAACGAAATCAGACTGAGGAATTAATAAACGTAAGAGCTTTGTGCGGCGTACAGTACTTTTTGGCCTGTCTTGTAGATTTACGCGGGTTACCGGCTCCGGTTTGTGCTTCATTGAATGTGTTTTTCGCGGCGGTTCATCTATTGTGTTTTGGAAACACAATCGCGCATGCAAATGCAAATGAATGAGGGAGTACAGTATAATATTACCTTTGACATTAATATCCTTTGATGTCTTTTAGAAAATTATTTCAATTTTTAGACGTCTTCCGTTTGATGGAATCCTATATATATAATTTTTTTTTCTTTTCTTTGTTGTATTTACTTAGCGCGACGGTTTCTCTGAAGACAGTTTGTCCACAAGAAATTACTAATAAAATGTTTAAAGAAATAAAAACCTTTTCTATATCCAATTAATTAAACATTATTATTATTATTATTACAACTTTATTGTTTCATAAATAAATTATACAAACAACAAAAAATTTATAGCACTAGCTACCAGGGCTTTAGGCTAATTAATTATATATAAAATCATGATATTCAAGTGACTGGATAGAAAGATGTATAAAGTCTTATATTGTGACGATTCTGCGCATGGTACAAGCAAATGCAAAGCTCTCCCGGCGGAATATTCAACACAAGCCAATGTCAGACATATGTTTTATCTTCAGTCTTGTGGTACTTGTATATTTAAAGAGGATACGAGGCAATCTTTTTATTTATTGGTCTTAAAAAACCTAAAAAAACCTGCATTCAAATATAGTGAGGTAGCTGTCGTTAGGTGTGGACCTGTCTTCCTGACTGGTGAAGGTATCTTCTGTTGATTCAGTTTTCAATGAGTTTATCTGCTGACTTTTGAGACTTATTCAGACGGACATTTCTGGGGTCTAATCGCGTAAGCACAAAACGATCGAACGACATCGTCTCGACGATGCTTCGAAAGGGTTTTTCAACAGGGACGCTACAAAAGTAGAGCGACAGGGACAGCAAACGACGCCGAATTTCTTGTCGCTCTTTTGACATTTCTCTTCAGTAAGGTTTGCCATTTTATGATGGAAAGATACACGAGCCAACAACGAGTCGATATTATTAAAATTTACTACAGAAATTCGAAGTCAGTGGCATCAACGTTAAGAGCGCTACGTCCAATTTACGGTCGTCATAATCGTCCTAGCAGATCAACAATTGAGCGTCTAGTGGAAAAATTTGAATCCACAGGCACAGTACAAAATGTTCCCGTGGCAGAGAGACAAAGAAGTGCCCGTAGTGTCGAGAATATTGCTGCCGCTGAGGCTTCAGTTGAAGAAAGCCCAAATGTGTCTCTCACACGTCGTTCTCAAGCGTTGGGCATCTCTGTGACATCGTTGTGGCGAATTTTGCGAAAAGATCTTGGCCTACATCCTTACAAGATCAAATTGACGCAAGAACTGAAGCCGCTTGACCACCAGAAGCGTCGTATGTTAGTGAATTGGGCTGAGCAACAACTTGAAAATGATTCGGATTTTCATCGAAAAATCATCTTCAGCGATGAGGCTCATTTCTGGCTGAATGGCTTCGTCAATAAACCAAATATGCGGAATTGGTCAGGCAGCAATCCACACGTACTCCATGAGTCGTCATTGCATCCCGAAAAAATTACGGTTTGGTGTGGTTTATGGGCCGGCGGCGTCATTGGGCCGTACTTCTTCCGTGATGATCAAGACCGGCACGTTACTGTGAATGGGAATCGCTACCGTTCAATGATAACCGAATATTTCTGGCCCCAATTGGATGATATGGAGTTGGAGGATATGTGGTTCCAACAGGACGGTGGCACAAGCCACACAGCGAATGTCACAATCAATTTATTGGAAACCAAGTTTGGAGAACGTGTTATCTCACGAAATGGTCCAGTCGCTTGGCCGCCTCGGTCGTGCGATTTGACGCCGTTAGACTATTTCATGTGGGTCTACGTCAAGTCTATGATCTATGCCAACAAGCCAGCGACGATTGATGAACTTCGTACGAATATCGAACGTGAAATTGCAGCAGTATCGGCCGATTTATGCTTGAAAACCGTCGAAAATTGGGTTCAGCGTCTGGACTTCTGGAAGCGTGCCCGTGGTGCCCATGCAAAAGAAATCGAGTTCCATACATAATGGCATCGAACGTACTTTCACAGGAATAAATTGATATCCAAAACCGTTTTTGTTTTATTTAAAACAAAAAAAACTTTTGTAGCGCTCTTATTGAAAAACACACAAAAACAACGAAAAAACGATAGTCGTGGAAACGATTGAACCATAATCGTTTTTTTTTGCTTCACGTTACTGATTCAAACGTCAAACACTCTCGTCGAAACGATTCGATTGAACGATGGCTATTTTGCAATCGTTTAATCGTCGTTGGTGCAATTCTTCAGTTTTAATTAGGTCCAAGAGAAGTATGTATAAAAAAAAATATCAATTTAAAAAACCAAAAAACCCGACTGACTGTAAAAAAGAAGAATTAAAAATATATGAACAAGACGCATTTAAGTACCTAAATATACCTAACTAATTGACAATCGGAGACTATATACCTACTCAGTCTAACAAATATATGTACCTCCGACTGCCAAATAGGTAGTTACAGGTATTTAAATGTGTCTTGTTTATATATTTTCAATTCTTCTTTTTACAGTCAGTCGGGTTTTTTGGTTTTTTAAATTGATATTTTTTATTTTTATCTTCTCCGGGGAAGAATACGAATATTATGATACCTCACTCTTCAAAATCGGTCAAGCCGTTTAGGCTACAGGGAGTCCCGTAGGAACGTACATAGGATACGCGCGAAACACATAACCCTCCCTGTGTCCAGTCGGGTAAAAAATATTTAAAGTAAGACACACACTTATGTTTTCCTTGGAGGGGACTTGCAAAAAAAATGGTGATTGCAGTTTTTTTTTAATATCAAATTAATAAATTAATTTTAATTATTTGTTTTATAATATTATTATACAGCAAATAGAAAAGAATGCATTCATAAAATTGCATTTATTGAAAATGTGATGCTTTATGATAATTGATTTCCGTAACCATCTGTCCACGAAATCAATTGGACTTTTGGTCGGTTGGGTTGGGTATACTGTTGGGTATTGTTTAATACCTATGTAGACTTTCACTAAACATATTACTTCCTTGTTGGTTGAATCTGTCTTTATCACACTACCAGCTGTGTTCGACTTTCTTGATAAAGTTCTTACTTTAATCTTGATACCAGTAGAGGCCTTCTTCCAAACTACCTACCATTTTTTCATAAAATGCCCAATTCCACAGCAATAAAAAATTAAAAACAAATTTCATGTTTTTCTGAATTTTTTAGTTGTCAAAGTTTGTTTATAGTCATGTTCAAACTGTTGAAAACGAGAACGATAAACGATTCGATTGAACGATGCGACGGTGATGTTGTACGAAGAACGAAGCAAACTAAAAACGATGTCGTTTTGTTCAATCGCTTCGACGATAATCGTTTCATAAATAACGCGATGAGAGCCCTGATTGAGCCTTATAGCGCTGATATTTTGTTGACGTTCAGTACTCGCTACATGTTTAAGTTTCGCAAGTCAAGTACGCTAGGACAAGATGACTACTCCGGCCAATTTATGCGTATTAGCCGTATTTACCGCACTTGATAATTTTGATGCCAATAAAAGCTCGACTTATTTAAATAACACAAAATTGAAATGGCAGTCATTTTCACAAAGAAAATGTGCTCAAGATTTGGATAGCCTCAATACACAAAAAGACTAGAGAGTAAGGCATCTAATTATCGCCCAATCTAGTTATCTGATTGGAAGTATTTTATACAAAGCCTTGACAAAGTGGAACTCTCCACGACTATGATGAAACGAATAAGCATCAATCTTTGTTTAACCATAGTCGGTGGAGATATAATTTCGAACGTATTTGAAAGAGCTCAACATCAAGTTCTTTTGTCGAAAACACCTGCTTATGGGATTAACGTGTTCTTGTTCAATAGATTACAAACTACCTTTCTGGACGTTCAATTCAAGTTGTGTTGAACGGTTTTAAGAACTACTACTAAGTTCTGGTGCTCCTCGGGGCTCTGTTTTGTCTCTGACACTCTTTCTTGTTCGTACTTCCAGTTTTATCTGTTATTTTCCTACTTTATATTTATTTATTTATTTATTTATTTATTTAAATATATAAAAGTATTTCTATTTATTTATAAAAATAGTTGTTTCCTTGTTGTTCGCTCGAGGAACTGGAATAGCAACGTATATTTAATGAATTTTTGCCCTGTCAATACTCTGATAAAATAGCTAACAACAAATCTCTGCGCATCAGTTTACCCTTAACTCTAACTACTGGCGTAGTAAAGCATAGACACTCTCTTATAAGTGAAACAACTTTCAATTGAAATGATTGCCTCACATGGTTTTTCCCGCCCATTAAAATCCACAATTATTTCAAACAATTCCCACTATCTTCCCTACTACTGGTGCTGTGGATTAGTCATTAAGGAACATAGCCCTCTTCATCTTCAGCGCCAGTAAATAGAAAAGTCAAAACATAACCCAAACCAAATTTCACCACTTTATGCTTGCATAACTGTAGGCTGAATCGGTACAAGCAACTTTGCATTGTTGAGAGAGACGTTGTAAAAATATGTATGTTCTACTCGAAAACCGTTTCCATAATTTTCATTTCAGGTCCTTCCTATTTAAGTCAGCTTATGGTGTTTCAAAAGTCATCAAGTTTCCCCTTCATCATCACAACTTGGGGGTATTTTTGAGGCGTTCGTTTTTCGAATTGTCAACCCTTTTTCCTCAACTCGATTTTGACATTAAATCGACCTACTTACTACTCAATATCAGCCCTTGCCATTCTCTTACCTCACAACGCACATTTAACAGATCCTGTGCTTCATTAAGGGTATTCACTTAAGCGCGTAAAAGCCTCATAAACTGCGTAAACTGCAGAAATTTATCACTTCGTAAATGAACAGTCAGATTTTGTATGGAGAATAGTTTACGGAGACCTAATAATTTTCCCCGACGATTTAGGCTCGGAAATCAACCGCGGAAAGTTGCGCAAATCACAAATTACAAACTTTGAGAGACATTCGTCTGTTGTTTGTTTTGTTTCCAGAGTTCTTTTTCAGGAAGATCTCAAGATAGTAAGAAGAAATGAAAATGTTTATGATTTGCAGCAAAACAAAAAAAAATAATTTGAAAAGCTGAGTTTGACAACCGACTTGACAGTCGATTTCCGATATTTACGCAATGATATTTCCAAAGGGTGTTCACTTACAGCACCGCAGAAATTTATGAATTTCCGAGCTGCATAAAATTATGAGATTAAGTGAATACCCTTATTGTGTTTGCCTATTGACGAGATAATCTTTAGAGTCAGACAATTGCTTGGCTTTGCTGAACGGTGTTCCAATGAATTGCCCCACGATGACTTTGACGTTTACAAAAATGCAACTGCTATTGTGACCACTTTAACACCCTTATTGCGAAGATCAACTATCAATTAATAATTGAAATTTATCAATCAATTTTATTAAATGGTATTGTGACTGTCAACTGTCAATATTGTTGTTACATTGTGATTTAAAAAAAAAAATCGATTGTGAATGAAAAAAATCGGTATTGCAAACAACAATTTTCATCGATTTTCTTGTCAGCTGTCAATTTTTCTTTCAATCGTAAATTTGCAGTTGATGAGTTCGCGCTACCTAAAGAAATAACTAAAAAATGTGAATTTCGAATTAAACAAGTGATAAATTTTATCAGGATAGCAGGATCATCCAACTTCTCATCTCAATCAAAATATAGTTCAGTTGAAGTCATTTTGTATTTTGTTTTTAATTTTATAGATTTTATGAATTTTTTGTACGTTCCTCAAAAAAAAAAAAAACTTCTGTCAGACGCACATTCCCATAAACAATAATATAATTATTTTGAAGGCATTCACAATTGCACAATATTTTATCAATTCATTTTCGCAATACATACCGATTTTTATTTGAATTGATAAATTCTATCAATCGTCAATCGGTTGATAGTTGATCTTCGCAATAAGGGTGTAAGTTAGGAGTGATGCCAACTCTTTGCGTTGATTAGAATTCGACTAGGCATCACTAGTGCAGTGACAATATTCTTAATCCAACCCAATTGCTAAAACTACCTAAAGTACTTAGATCCCCCCGATAATCGCCATATTGCCAACTTCCTATCATTCCAAAATTACCAATTTGCAAGAAATTGCATTTTTTACCGCCAGTCGCGTTTATTTGCTCAACACAATCGCCACAAATTGCTATGATAAATGAACGCAAATCCAACAAATCATTTCATCGCCTCCAAAGGTGTACGGTATTTTTTTCATTTTGCACTGGCGGCAATAAACTTCCAACACCGCTTTCGACAAAATATGCAATTTGCATATTCCCATTGAAATGGCTCTCGTTTAATAGTCACCAGCGAACTTTCCATCGACGGAAAAGGGAAAAGAACTCCCTATCCCTATATACCACACATTCATTGTCATTGTCATTGTCGAAGCTTGTTTATCCTACTGCAATGGGACCTATAAGCCAAAACCAAATTATCTGATACACGGTGGATAGCGAAATGTAATCCGTCAGTGGAAGTGAGTATTAGCAGCATCCGGAACATTTTTCCACAAACAATAACCAAAAGTCGACTGTGTGTGCGTGCGGCTGAGTAGAGCGTATCGTAAAAACTTGAAAATGACATATTGGATTCATTTAACACTGCCAAACTCCGATACGGGGCGACACAGGCAGTGGGTGTCTGCCGACCGCCCGCTGTGAAACGCAAAACCCTCTATTTATGCCAGCAGATATTATATATCCAGCAAGGATGTGGGAGGGAGCCACCAGTCTGGCTTTTTGGAAAACACTCTTTAGCCACCGTCGTTGTCGTTGTTGTCCTCGTCGTATATTATATCAAATGGGAAATCTCGCACAAATGAGTTGTGGCTGTTTTATGCAAATTAGGCAGTTGGAATTCGGATGCCGAAATAATCGTAATCGTAAAGTACTAATCCCTAAAAACATATCTGCCGAATGCACATCTCCAATTAGTGCTTGTTGTTACGTGGCACGGAAGATGGCTTTCTGTATTTATTTATTTTTTGTATTTTTAAGGGCGGCTTTTGTGGGTTGGATATCTGTTGCTGCTTCGGAGAGTTTTACTTTTGCTGGGATAAAATCGTATTAATGAAGAAAATCATTGGGGAAACTCGTGGATAATGGTGTCGGGATTAAATGCTTTTCAACTCTGACAAAATGGAAAATCCTGCGATGGAAAGTTGAAAAGTTTTGGGGGGTACATTTATTTTTCGTATATACGTCTTTGGATATTGCTTCGAACACCGTTGCTGATAGAACCAGAAAAAGTATAAGAGATGGAACATCTTCAAGTTTAGAAGGATAGGTAAGCAACTTCGACCTGTATAAGGTCCCTTGCGATACAACTTGAAGCTAAGAAGTTTTAACTTAATTGGGATATGGTGTAGTCAACTGGGATATTGTGTAGTCAATGTTTAAAAGAGGACAGAAAGTGTTTCGATCTTTAATTGGAAGTCATTACTGCTACAGTGTCACTGTATCGAAACTGTCAATGGAAACAAAATGCCAATTCAAGCAGAAGGAGTAATGCGAAGTGGTCCGCGAATGCCCGAGTAATTTGTTTTTCAGACTTTGATTTGCATAGCACGATTGATCCCTTTTTCGGAGACAGTCCACCATTTGTCTTATGATCGAGATGTATAGCCAGTGATAAATATGAAGTTTTAGGTCCTTTTTATAATGTTAGGCAGTTTACCACGAAAAAAGTAAGAAAATAGCTGTTGCAACTCTGCCTTGTATGTGAGGAGCTAAGCCTCCAACTTAACTTTTTCTCTAAAATAACACGTTTTTAGCTTCATTGGAAAAGTCAAGCTTCTGTCGTTTTTAGATGGAGGGTAGAGGATAAGTTCAGTTTTAGGGGGCTAAAGCCCCAACCACAGCTATTCTTATTACTTAAAGCGCACCAAAAAACGGTCAGAAAAACCCTCCAAAAAACGGTTCAAAAACTCGACCGAATTCGTTAAAAAAATACTTCCCATATAGCCCTGATAAGAGCTGCAAGAAAACTTCGAAAAACTTTTAAGAAACGCTCCGAAGAACATTAGAAAACGTCCCTAAAATCACCTACAAAATATCCCAAAAAACGAGTCCAAAAACTACCAAAAAAAAATTCTATGAAAATAAGCTGTCAAAGAAATTCTTGTAGAATGCTGAAAAAACGTTCCAAATGGGGACAAAAACCAACCACACTGAAAAATGCGATAAAAACGCTCGAAAATTCCCCACCGAAAGAACCATAGAAAATCAAGAAGAAGTCTCAATAAGCGCTGGAAAACGTATCAGAGAATACCATAAGAAAAACGTCCCAGAAAACGTATTGTAATCGGCCCTAAAAAGAGCAAAAAAGGAACGACGAACTCACCAAAATTGCGCCTAAAAAAAGATCCGATAAAAAACCCAAGAAATGCTCAGAAAAATGCTCCAAAACGCTTAAAAATTTCCATGAAATACCTACTAAAGAGTGTCTAAACAATTACAACATAAACTCGACACACGATTATTTCCAGCTTCCACCTAATGAGACATGCCAATAAGCGGACAGCTAACTGAAGAGTTTGTTTGAAAACGAACTAAGCTTATACGAAATGGGCTATGTTACTAAAATAGCTAAAGCTCTTGAATTTGGGTTCTACTACCTTGAAAGACGAACTCGCAGACATTACAATAGTGCTTACTTACTGGTTTTTATAAAAGCGCTCTTAAAGCCTATATCAATGGTAAATTGCATGCCTAAACACATGTTGGACCGAATATGAACGCCATCAGCCGACTGTACCTTCGTTGCTAAATGTACGAGGTTTTCAAATAATGACTGTTGATTTATTAAAGTGGCTTCACCAGGTACCTACTCTAGAAAGGTACTTCGGCAGGAATAGTTTCAGCACTTTTTTTTAATCTTCTACCGCATTTCTCACATAAATTCATTCAATCGCAAATATTGAACTTGGGGGTGTTTTCCATATCTACTTGGGGTTGAAACTGAATTAATAATAAAACCCGTGCATTTCCAGTCCTGTCGTATAAAAGACAACCCCACACACCATCGAATCTGGTCATTCCCTACATGCAGTAAAAATAAATTTACATTTCTTTGTGATTCTCGAAAGGTTTTCTCTGCGGCTTTTTCGTATTACTTTCAATTTTTCTAAAAAAAAAAAAGGATTACGTGCAAACGAGCCATTTGGGTCAGGCAACTTACTGCGAGGGATACAAAATAAAAATAAATCCTCGTATGGGGCAAATTGAATTTCAAGCATATGTGATCATATTCAATTTGGCCAATTTGGGAAACGGTTTTTTTTTTCGAAACTCTTGTTTTTTGTGGCGTCGCTCCTTTTTAAGATGCCGGAGGCTAAATTTTGAAACAAGCGAACATTGCACGAGAGACCCTTTCCGTTTGTCACTACTTTTGTTTTTAATTGAAGTGGTTCTTTGAAGTGGCTTTCTTCTTGTTTTTTTTTTTTTTAAATATCTCTGGTGAACACCTTTCTGGTAGTAACACCTACCAATACCAATCACTAAACTGTCGATCGGTCCACCGCATAAATCAAAATTGTATTATTAAAAAAAAATAGAAATGTTTACAAAAACCCTGCACGCGACTTTACAATTGAAAAACGCTCCATATTGACGTGTGCCAATAGAGCGGAAAAAAAATAATAATAATGAAGAATTTTCAATAGTAAACATTCGTCCTTTGCCAGGACAAGTTTAGAGTTGCTTCCAATTGCTATTGCACAGTCACACTAAAGAAACAACAACAAAAGCTGAAGGAGATTATGTGGGCAGGCAAATAGAAAACCAATAAAAGGGACGTGATTCCAGTTGTGATTAGATTGATTGCTGGGGAATGTGTTTTCTTTGTGTCCTCTCTTTTTGAAGTTTGTCGTCCTTTGTGGCGATGTAAAAGAACCCTTTTCATACAGCTTGCAGAGATGGATCAAAATTCAATTCCGACAAAAGGGTCAGTTCGGGTTTATGATAAGGTATGAAGCGGAAAATATCCTTGTGACTATTTTGACAGTTCTCCGTGCGCGCACTAATCATGTGAGGTATGTCGTGTTTCATGGCAACGTTATTATATCTTGACCAGAAAAATATTGGTGGCTCACAAAAGGATTATACCGACATGTACGTGAGCTTTTTATGATTTCACATTTGGGATTATTGATGCGAGGTCATGCGTCATTGGTAACCAATGGCAATCTGTCATGTGATTTATTTTGATAAGTACGAAGGAAAAGGTGGTTTATTATAGCTAAGGAGATATTTCGAAGAGATTTAGATCAAATGTCAGTTGATAAAGTTCCTTGAATTGGGTTGGCATTTATATTTTTTTTTTGTGAGAAAATGTAATACGTGTGGCTTTTTCATATATTTAATCATGTTTGTATATAAATCACTTGAAGTTGATGAATTATGAATATCCTAATCTTACAAAGCCAGGGGCGAAATCACCACGGAGAGTTGAAGTATTTGGCATGGATTCATCTACTAAGTGGCGAGGTTTTTAGGTACCTTGTGGTTTAGTACGCACGACATTTATGTGTATAGAAAACAAATTCATCTTCTTTAGATAGTGATTGACAAGAACATATTTAGCAATACGATTTCTGGATACGGGCAAAGCTTTGAGGGTACAGCTACCTCAGGTTTTATGTTTGTTTACCAGTTGGTGTGAAAACTACTGAACATATTTTTCAAAGAAATTTTTTTAAAAATGTTTTTCGAGGCTCCGGGAAGACTATAGGCTATGTCGTCCATTGCCACGCCCACTTTTTTGAAGAGTTTTTGACCAGAACGTAACATTTTACTGACTTAAGTGCCTCAACTCACGGCCATATTATTCAATCCGTATGTAAATCAGCTTTTTTTAAACCTGAAAATTTAAATCTATATCCCTATAATTTTCACTCAAGAACATGCATTAAGCCCGCTGGATTAAAGATGGGTTTAAAAGCGGATTTAAAACCGATTTTAACCCGTTTTAAACCTACATTACGGATTTGCGGTTGTGCTAAGGATCGTGGCGGAGGTGGTTTCATTTCATTAAACATTTCCTCATTCACGTCTCGTGGCAGCGGCAAAAATGCCTCTTTTTCAGTGATTTACAAACAACTGCTGTTTCATCAGCTCTCCAACAAATTCACTTTTCTACTTTTGTTATTTCTTGCGCCCTGCGAGCGAAGGAATGTCAATATTCATAATATTGAGTTTTAACCCGAGTTAAAGTACTTAAACTCGTCTCTGGAGTGCAGTTAAATCCAATTGGATTTATCGACTGAATATTATGGTTTAGATTTTGGGTTAAACTCACTTAAATCCATATTTAAACTGCCCATTAAAAAAATAAATAGTTGGCGCAACAGCTCCGTAGGGATTGTATGCCTAGCTTCGTTTAAGGGGCGAATGGAAGGGATCTACAGCTTTTTTTTTTATCGAAAATCGTAAAATAATAGCAGACATTGTTCTTGGTCGCGGGTCTGCTGTGGGGTAGTGGGCTTGAGTTCACTTTGAAACTGCACCGTGTGTCCTCTACTCTGTTGGAGCGGAACGAACTACACGACTGCGTGACGATCTGTCGACTTAAAATTGATTTGCAAAACAAAGTGAATTCGATGCCCGATAACAGATCCAAGTAAAAGTCGTACCCCTTTCTATATGCATTTCAAAACCTATACCTATACACATTCTATAAACTACTTCAAATCGATGTCGAGTACCTTTTCCACCCCTTTGATGATTTTTCGAAAAAAGAAAAAGGGTTCATTCTCTCTCATTTGAATCTCTGTCTCTTTGAAGCATTTTTTTGTTTTCGCTTTCAAAAGTTTTATTGTTTCGCACGGTTGTTGCGCCGTATGTACGAAGCCCGGAAGTTTCACTTCAGAGCGCGATGAGTTTATGCGGGTACTGGACACGTGACCAACACCAAGGGAAGTAATCAACAAAATGTTAATGACGATGAAGAAAGCAACCTCTTACACAGCAAAGCGGCCCAACGTCTGTCCGCGCTGTGTAATTACGTGTATCTGATTGCAACAGTTTTGACAGCAATCCAAAAAGGATTCCCATATAATTAATGCAGCGCTCTGATGACGAACAACAACAACAACCAAATAGCCCACAAAAAAGTACAGTCAGTACCTTATTGTTTTCCCAAAATATTATGGTTTCTCACCGACCGACGAAAAGGGTTAATTTTCCAAAAGGGTTGTATGGATGTAGTGGAGTGCAGGGAGGACCCCATGCTCGTACAATATGTTTTTTACTTTGAAAGTGTAACCGCCATTAACCGCATTTTTCACCTTTCCACCACTCCCGGGGGAATTGACTTTGTCAATCAAGATTAAATATGCACGCCAGGGTATTTTCCATTTTTCAGGCTGCGACTATTAATTACCGACTTATCGAAGGTGCGGTGAAATGTGCTCTCATAACTATACCCCGCCCTCGTGTCACACTTTATTTTTAGATTTAATAAATATTTCATCGAAGAGTATATTTCAAAGTAATTTGCAAAAGGACACTGCGGGAGAGGGAGTTCCGTATATCGACCCATTAAATTATTCCGAGATGAGCATTAATTTTCCTCAGGAGATGTTTGGGTAGTTTATCTTCTTCACTGGCAGCTTCTAAGGACATATCGAAGATGTGGCGACATCGACAAAGGAACAAAAAAAAATGAAGACGTGTTGTATCAGAATGATCGGAAGCTCCTCCATTAATCTCTGACTGACTGGAGCGATTTGTACAAGTTCAGGGGGTAGCAAAAGGGAATGATGTCCTTCTTTTGGCTTTTTAAATATTTAACAGCGATTTGTTGCCTAATAGACGGACAGAAACAGAACTCGGAACTTAAATGGGTCGATGAGGCAATTACTTAAAATGCATTCCAAATGGTTGGGTATAAATCAAGTTGGTTTTTGTCGTTATTAAGAAAGATTTGACGTAATATGGAGAAGTTAAGCGAGCGGTGCGCTTAAATGAGATGAAAGTCAAAATATTTGAGAGAACTCATCGAATTAGGGACTCCTACTGCTGAGACAATCGGTTCTAATTTACTCCTTTCCTAAACGATTGGCATTAAAACGATAGAAATAAGTTCATAAGTTTGATAGTTCAATATACATAGCTTTTAATAAAAATGTAACTTAATAGTAGCTTAGTCGTAGTTTTAAAAAATAGTTTGTTACGTTTGTCGAAAATTCGACAGCGAGATTGTTAAAGCGATCATCATCATACGTGATCTGTCGCCTAATGATAGCCGATAATTAGAATCACAGTTTCACTGTGCTACAAGAAAGAGGAGGCAACCACTTCGGAGTGCACTCAGTGAATTCCTATTCAATTTGGAATTTCTGGGGGCTGCAATCATTTTCAACCAAACAGGTGATTTGTATCACAAGAAAGCAACAACAGTTTGCATCATTTTTTCAATCATTTTCAATAATTTGCAGCCATTTGGAATTTTTTTCAATGTCTCTCAAGTTATTGAAGCCATTTTCAAACAAATCGATAGCATTCTTTGTGCTTCTAATCATTTGAGTTATTCCAATCATTTGAATTATTCCCACCATTTGCATTCTATCCAATTTGATTTCTTTCATTTCAATTCCAGCCTTTTAATTTAATTTATTTATTTGCCATCAAAGAACAAGCTCTTTCTTAGACTAAAGATGTAACAGAAAAAAAAGAAAAAAAAAAAAACAAGAATAGTTTTAATAGTAATAAGAACAATAATAATAATATACATAGGAAAAATAACATATTAAAAAAAAAGAAAAATAGAGCCAAACAATTATGTCGGAATACCATCAAGTAGGTTCCTTTTAATAGAACAGATCGACAAGTTAAAGTCGATCAAATGAATATTTGCATTGTAGGAAATCATAAGACCATTTATTGACGAAGAGCGACCATAGTTCGTGCGCGAGTGTGATATTTTAAAGAATCTATTATTACGTAAGTTTGACGATGGGACATTAATGTCAAGAAGGCGTAAAATTTCAGGAGAATTAATCTCACCAATGAGTACCCTATGAAGAAATAAAATTCTTGCCACCGTTCTTCTTACTTCAAGGGACTCCATGCTAATCAGTTTCAACCTTGATAGGTATGGAGGTAGGTTAATAAGATCAGTCCAACGTAGCCCTTTCAGCGCGAATCTCAGAAACCTTTTTTGTATTGATTCAATTCTGGAGATGTGCACACTGTAGTATGGGCACCAAACTATAGATGCATACTCCAATATTGACCGTACAAAAGATATGTATAAAGTTTTGATGACGTAGGGATCAGAGAACTCACAAGCAAAACGCCTAATCATTCCCCAGGACCTATTAGCCTTATTTAAGATATAGTCAATATGATCATTGAAGGATAGCTTGGTGTCTAAAATAACACCAAGATCCTTGATTGTATATACACGAGGGATTGTATTACCATCAAAGGAGTAAGCAAATTCTATAGGTGATTTACATCGAGAGAAAGAAATAACAGAACACTTGCTAACGTTAAGAGAGAGGTAATTTTGTTTGCACCACAAATAAAATTTCTGCAGGTTAAGGTTAAGAAGATGGAAACATTGTACATCTTTGCCTGATATGAACAATTTAAAGTCGTCGGCAAACATCAACAATTCGCATTCGGGCAAAAATTTGACAATATCATTAACAAACAATATAAAAAGGAGAGGGCCAATATGACTACCCTGGGGAACGCCAGAGGAAACGAAAATTTTATTAGAGATAGCATTGCGGAATTTCACGTACTGAAATCTATCACTTAAGAATGACGAGAGCCATCTTAGGAAAGGTATTGGGAAACCCAGTTTTTCGAGTTTGTAAAGCAGTATTTTGTGGTCTACGCGATCAAAAGCTTTACTAAAATCTGTATAAATGGCATCAACTTGATTGCCTTTCCCGATTTCTGATATCACAAAATTAGAAAATAAAAGAAGGTTGGTGACAGTAGAACGTTTCTTTACAAATCCATGCTGGTTGTTGCAAATTAGGGACTTACAGTAGAAGTAAAGTTTATCCGTAACTAACTTGTCGAACAACTTCGGAACACAATATTGCTTACAGATGCCCCTATAGTTCTCAACTTTATTCCTCCTACCAGATTTGAAAATAGGAACTATGAAAGACGTTTTCCAGAGGGATTGCTTTGCATTATAAAATCTGCATCTCTACGACTAATTTTCGAAAAAACTTTTGACATTTGTGCTCTTCTTACCAATTACAATTCTTACTAACTCTTAGGAATTTTTACGAATTTTTACTCAATTCCGTTCCTTACCTTAATTCGAAAAATTCGTAAAAGAGAGCCTCATCGAGACAGCGAGACGTAAAGAATAGTTTCCTCCTCTTCCTCGTCGAAACAGCTTCTGCAAAAATCATTACATATTACGCCAAGTCTTTTTGCATGCCTGCCTATGAGACAGTGTCCTGTGATGACACCTATTGTAGCACTGATGTGCTTCCTATCGAGGGAGATCAGATGCCTAGAACGTTTTAGATCCAGCTTTAGCCAGATCTGTTTTGTCGCTAGACATGTCGAGCCGGTTGTCCATCTAAGATTTGTTTTGTCGATAGCATCCAGCTTTATTGTGAGTTTACAAGTAGCGATTGGGATACCTAAGGAATCCTTATCTGGAAGCATGGGTAGTGTTGTTCCCTGTTTGGCGAGTTCATCAGCCTTACAGTTACCTGTGATGTCCCTATGCCCCGGCACCCAACAGAGGTGAATATTGAACTGCTCCGCCATCTCTCTGAGAGACTAACGACAGTCTTGGGCTGTTATTGAATTTGTAGAGACTGATTCCAGTTTCCAGGCACTTTATAGCCGCTTGACTATCCGAGAAGATACGGGTATCTTTAGCAGATATCACATTTTCTTTCAGCCATTATCGCCATTTTTTCTGCCTGAAAAACGCTACAGTGATCAGGAAGACGGAAGGATAGACTAAGATTTAGTCTGTCGGAGAAGCCACCGCCAATTGTTAATAAAGTACCAAATTCTTCGAGTTTATCAGACATTTGAACGACTTTTTGAACCACTTTATTGAATTTTTGAATTATGTATCTGTCAATTTTCATAGTGTTTTGTCCAAAAACTGTATTTGAGTTACACAAAGGGGAAACAGTGCAAATAAGAATAAACTTCCCGTTGAAATAATTTGCTGTTACAAAACGGATAAGTTAAAAGAAAACACACGGGAATTTCTAACAACGTTATAAAAGTTCGGGTTTTATTTCGAGAGTGATTTATGTATCGAAAATTGTTTGACATTTATACTATTGTTTATATACAATTCAGTGTAGACTTTTATTGACAAATGTCAATTATATGCTTATGGCTCTAAATACAATGATTGTTGATTGAACTCGACAATTTTACTTCATTGTTAATTAGCTTACTACAAAAGCGTTCCCTAACTTTTTTATAAGTTTCTCTCTGAGAGAAAATGTATCCCCTCCTAAGGTCCTAAGCTATTGCTATAAAGTTTGAATAGTCCGCTGAAACTTTGAGCAAAACAGACTGTCACAATCACCTTTTGGGTCTCTCAACCAAAGTATTTGCTAAAAAACATTGGAACTTTGATTACCCTTTTTTCAAAGACAATCAATTCGACAGTTTCTTTTCCATCATAGCCGGACAAACCTTTCAATAATTGTTGCCAACGAAAAAGTTTTGCATGCCGAACACCTCCAACAAATAATCAGACTTCTGAAAAAAAAATTATGACCCACCTATCTTTAGTTTCCATTAGATCTACATAACATCAATGGTGATGAAACGCACATCCGCAAGACTTCCCTAATCCAAACAAAGTGAGATGAGAAAATTATGCCTCACCCATTTACCTTTCCACAGAAAGCAATTTAATTTACCAAATGGATGTATTTAAAATGTTGATGGCATAATTTCTCATTGTACGCGATTTATTATATCGTGGATCGGCTAAAAAGAAAAGATAATACCTCCCACCCCACCCCAGTTCCAACATCATGCCAATAATTTATATAGACAAACCCTAACCATTGCAAACAGAGCACAGGAAAAAAATAGCCTTAACAACTTGTAAGGACTTTTCGCATTAATTTAATACATTCCAAGGGATTTGTAAATAAGAACACAGATTGAACCTGTTTACAATTGAAGGCATAATAGGTTCATCAAGACTTTTAAACAGCCCGAGCTTCTGGTCATGGGTCTTCTAATATTGCCCTGAAGGTGAAGCAAAACCGTTCATGCTAAGCACACACATATATAGCATGTTGCAAACGGGGCAAACATACTTAGGGGTGAACTTCTTGTTTGCACAATCCATTTGGCAATAAAGTAGTCAAATACACACCATAGGTAAGTAGATGACGACAACGACGACGGCGACGACCTTTTTCCCGATTAGAAGGGGATCCTCGGGTGTGTAATGTTTTCTTCCTTCGCAGCGTTCTTTGAATGTTTCAGTTTTTATTTTTATTTTCTAATGGATTTCTGGATTGCCATTGCCAGAGTGACATTATCTCAAAGAATAAACAATTTTAATGGATGGGATTGGATATAAAAAAAATATAAGAAGCAGAAGAAAGCGATACAGTACGAGTAAATGCGTGCGCTCTGTTGCTGTATAAAAAATATAATCCTTTAATTTAAACTTTGCAAAATGGAACAGTAAATAAGCAGGGAAAGCAGGGAGGACGCGAATTATCGACTATTTAGACGAGAGACGCTGGGTAATAAAATAATGGAATTAAGTTTTATCGTTTATGAAGTTGTAATTCATTTATGTGTACTTTGGAATTGTTTCAAATGCGATCCCTTTGCATCTCTCTCCGGGGAGATGGATTTTATTTTCGCACTTAAGACAGCCAAACAGAGAGCACTCTTTGAGTACCTATATTTGTATTATTGTTTTCTTTTATAAGGGGAGGTTTATTTTTCTGATTAAATGGAAATTTGACTGCGAGCAATTAAACAGTCACTTTTTTATGCACTTATTATATACAAGGTGGCGCAAAAATAACCTTCCGATGTTTTTTGGCTGTAATTTAAAAAAAAAAATGAAAAGCTTTGATTCTTCATGTGGATTATTTTTATTTGGTCTTTTAATTTTTTTTACATCAAGTCGAGAATATGATGTCATGTAAATGGCCGCCACCACAGTTGATTGTTATTTGAGCCCTTTTTATGGCATTTTCCATCACTTTGGCCAAAACTTCCGGCGATAGGTCCTCAAATTCTTGACGGATATTGTCTTTAAGAGCTGCAAGAGTCTGAGGCTTGTTGACATAAACCCGCGACTTCAAAAAGCCCCACAAAAAGAAGTCTGGAGCGGTCAAATCAGGCGATCTTGCTGGCCAGTGCAAATCGCCAAAACGGGAGATTAGGCGCCCGGGAAATGCATCCTTCAGCATATCGGTTGTGGCACGTGCAGTGTGTGCCGTTGCACCGTCCTGTTGGAACCACATGTTTTCCAATCCCAATTCATCAAGTTGCGGCAAAAAGAACTCGTCATTGCTCTGTAGCGCTCACCATTCACAGTAACCATTTGGCCCGCGACGTCTTCGAAGAAAAAAGGTCCGATGACTCCTCCAGCGAAAACAGCACACCATACAGTGACTTTGAGCGGGTGTAATGGCTCTTCGTGGGTTACACGCGGATTTTCAGTGCCCCAGAAGCGTAAATTTTGCTTATTTACGTACCCGCTTTTTCGGATAGGAGGATTACTTTTGCGCCACCTTGTACCTACATTAAAAAAAAGACGTAAGTCCTTCCAAGACTTTCTCATGATAATTTCTTTAGTAATTAAATATGCATATATTTTTCCATTTACCACTTAGTTGTCAAATCACCTTAACTTTGACAGAGCTAACCAATACTACACACGGTTGAGATCTACATCCGTTAACTGTCAAATTAACTCGAATGCAGTTGTATGCTTACAGGTTACAGCCTTATTTATAAACGTATAATAAAGAAAATATATAAAGTCTTCTTGGACGTTGTTTACTGCCTGTATAGAGGTGGAATAGTATCGAAATGTCATTTTGACTTAAAAAATCTGTCACATTTTATTTTAAGTGAAATAAATAGACATTTTTATTTTCAATTTTAAAGATTCTGCAAGTATCATCGATAAGTAATATGTGCACATATTTTATATGAGATATTTAAAATTGTTTCAAAATTTGTTTTAATTTGCATAAGACTACCGTTTCATAGGAGTCCCGCAAGTCTCCAACATTTTTCTTTTTACTTTTCCATTTTTGTATTTTTTGAATTTGCATTTCTCATAAACTGCTTAGTTTTTTTTTATCTTTTCGGACAGATAAATATAATAGATTTCTCCTTTACAGTACCTTTTTTGACGCAAGTCCTGTATAACTAGTATGCATAACTAAGAATTTTTGGAAGGGTGTATAAAGGCTGTATAAATACTTATACACTGCGTTTAGCAAGTTTTAATAAATAAGGCTGTTTAAGTCTTAAATCGAAGATCACGGCTTACCATTGCAAAGCAATAGCTGAATTTAAAAAGAGAACTCGTAAAATTGACGATTTGATTTCTGAAAGATGTCAAATGACATTTAACAGTACCATATTAAATTTTGCCATCAAATTAGCTTTGAAGTCAAACCTTTTATAGACTTCTCAGGGCTTCAGAAATTTGCAACATTTGCGAAATATTAACTTAGTAGGTACTCAGTCATGACATGTTTGACAATACAAAAATTAAATAAATCAAGTCAGCTAGCTGTCAGACTTACTTTAAATAATTTTGAGCAACCCCCTGGAATTGCACAGAAATCTATTACATTTCTGCTGTCACTTTCACTTAAGCCTTCAATCAAAAGATGTTGCTGTCATAAGGCCTCACTAATAAACTTTTTGCTAAGAGAGATCAATTTTTGCGATCTTGATGTGCACACAGGCGTACTACAAAAATGCAGCAGATTACATTTTTTGGCAGTAGATTTTAATTTCGAAAAAAAACAAAATGCAGTAGATCTACTGCATTGCAGCAAAGTGGTAACGCTGGTTTCAGCACCCAGGTTCGAGATGACAAGGAATGCCAAACCTCTGTTTCAAATACCAAGACGCACTTGGTCTAGATAACTTGAATCAATGTGCCCGGGATCGCAGATATAAAAGCATGCAGATAGAGATCCAAACTCTAATCCGGAAACTGCACAAGCAATATACTAGGCGATTAGTCCCAAATTAACTACAAAAACCAGTAGAAATTACCCAACCTAGTCTCCTTCGGATTTTGCTAGTACACTAGACCGAACATTGAACTTCCTTGCAATCGGTAAACAGTTGTGAGCTCTATATGCCTCGAATTTCGAATATGACTATGGTGTGCTATCTGAAGTGACCAGAATAACAGAAGCGATCATAGCATCATAAGTGACAGTAGCAAATGTACTAATTAGAGCAAGTTTAAGGATAGGTGGACTTAATGCTTGAAGTCCCGTCTCACTTACACACGCCCCTTAACTAACAAGTACCCTTATTTCATAATGAAATCAATTAAATATTTGCCTTTTAAGTCAAATACGGTGAGCCTGACGCATGTAATTGGAAATTGTATATTTGCACAGCACAAATGGGCACCACAACAGGACAATTCCTTTTAGCATGCACCACACCACACTGCAAGTCAAACAAATTGTTATGTGCAATACAACCTGACCCATGCATCGCCCCGAGTACTAATTATCATCTAAATGGTAAACAGGACGAAATTAATATTACCAATGTCATTCGATTCGATTTTCTACTAGGATACCTACTACACTCATCGGTATGACAGCAGGTAAATAAAATTTCCAATAACGGAATACTTGCAAATATGCAGTTTACAGATTTGACATCCTCTAGCTATACATGTATATTCACAGGATCAGAGAACGGCACTAAAGTTGCTGTTATAGATTCACCCTTCAGGGGGTTGCCGACTGCCTATTGCAATCGATGTCAACTGTACTACTCTTTTAAGTCTACAACCAGATGCAAATGCAACCTAAGTGTCGAGGTCCCTCAACGCGACGGAATACGCATTTTTAACGGAATATGAAGGGTCACATCGAGTCTTATATTTGGACAACCAAAACAGCATTTTTAAATCACAAACTGATTCTGGTGTGTAACCACATACGCGGACGGTCGTAAGCGGTCGCAGGTCAAAAATAAAATTCGAGCTTTAATTCAGAACCTCTGTCGAAGAACACGTTGCATACTTAGATTCTTCGGCGACTCCACTGTTCAGAATGTTACTTTGTTGCGATCAAGCTCAGGCCGAAGTTGGTTGAGGCCGTGATTGAACCCGAACTAAAAGTAAGTAAAGTTAACGTTTCTAAGTCCCACCACCTTAAGTCAGTCGTATTGACAAACAACAAGCGGAGATTGCATAAGAAAGCCAAGTATATCTATTGTGCCGGCTTTAAGATTGGAACGCTGCGTCTCCAAAAGAGCGAACTATCAAAAAACAAAATGAACATTTTAAGGATAGAGTCTTATAAGAACCACGTCGCATCGAATAGCTCACTAAATATAGGGCGTGTACCCATGGACAATAAACTCATCTACAAATCCGTAAGGTAATTCTATGACTTATAAGCATCGAGGCATATCAATGCTTAATGAGGCGTATACTGATCCTACCCAACTTACGAACTTACCTAAGCGTGAAAGTCTCAAACCCCATTTCTCATTTCTGCACCAGACTAATGGGTGCATACAGAGTCCTTCTTGTCCCTAAAGAATCCGAATTTCCAGAAACTTAAAACTTCAAAGTAGCAAATGATAGTAGGGTAGGGTGGGCAGATCCAACACATTTTTCGCAGATTTGAAATAACTTCTTTCGCAAATAAATATTGGAATTTTTTTTATTTCAAGGTAATTGTGATTATTTTACTACAAAAATGCATATATTCTTAAAAGTTAACTTCATCCTGATAATTTCAAAAATAATAATAATTTAAAACTGCCCTAAAAAGGCGAATCTGCCCCAACGTGGGGCACAATCGTAATCCGGGTGGGCCACCTTCGATATGAATTTATATGACGCAATAAATTAAGAATCAATAAGTAGGAACGTATACTGTCTTTATTTGAATTGTTAAACAAATCTTAAATCTATAAACATACAAATTAAATTAGATAAGAAATAATTCATTTTTAAGCTAAAATTAAATTAAAAAAAATATATTTAAAATCACATTCGTTTTGAAATATAATAACAAAAAATAGTTAAGTAAATAATAAAGGAAAATATAAGGATTAGTTAAAAACAAAATCATTGCACATTGAATCGACCCAGATCAACTTCCTTAAAAAAGATAAGTTGAAAATATCTTGACGAAATGACGATCCAGCTGGTTGTTCTGGCAATGGCAGCTTTAACTCAATGTAACTTCTCAGAATACTAAAGACACATCCTCAAAAATAGGTTTAAAAAACTGCCAATTGCTTGATTGTTTCCTAAAAAAATTAGCTTAATAATTAAGTAATTAATATTATTATAATAAGTGCAACATGGGTCACTTTCGACTTTTGCCGAAAGTGTCCCATTAAACATTTAATTAAAATACTTTTATAAGGAAAAAAATACTTTTCCTTTTATAAGGAAAAGAATTCTCATAAGAAAGAATTAAATATCGTTACATCGTGTACAGGAAAAATTGCAAAATATCACTGAACAAATTAAAAACCTGTCTAACCCCCACAACTGCTGAAGAAGAACTGTCATAGTTCGTGTACGATCTGAGAGAACAGTGTGGCACGAGTTGCCATCAAACATTTTATTTAAAAATTAGCCGCTTTTCTGTAATAGCGAAAGTCAAAAGTGCCCCATCGTCGAAAGTACCCCACCCTACAATATATTGCTGGGAAGTCAGGTTCCCGACAAAACTAATTGAACTGAGTTGCACGCCTCTGAAAAACCACCACGTGCTTCAGTGTGAAATTATTTAAAAAGTAGGTTGCTATTTTCGAACTACTTCAAACTTGCACTATATTCGAGGATATCGGGAACAGCGACCAGTCGAAGAGAAGGAAAAGGTGATGCAACCACGAACTCTATATGAGCTGTACAAGGATTTGCAAGTACCTCGACTACACTACTTCGAAAAAATTGACCAAGTAGAATGCTTCGATCAAAATGAACTTCACATCCGAGGCCCAAGGCTCAAGACGACAAACCTCCAGTTCCAATACCAAGCTATCGTCGATGTCAAAGCATTTGGAAGCCTGCAGTTTCTCTTAGTTCATCAGTTTCCACATAATTATGCAGCTTCGATCTTCTACAGGATTCCCCTCAAAGTATAGAAAAGGCTCAATTTATGGGGGACTCGAATTGACAGTAGACTGCATAGTTTTTGGTTTGGGATGCACCGAGATGAAGGACTGCTCACTTCAGAAGTCACAAGCAACTTAGCTTGGCACTCAAAAGGCCATTTAAAAAGTGCATCCTGTTGCACGCAAGCATCGAATCATTATCGCGGATGAATTTAATTGAGCCGTCAGTTCATTAAAAAATCAGTTCACATCGCGCAAATATTGAATCCTTTCGAAACCGCTCATGCGAGTATTTCTGCCCAGCCGTCTAATTGCCAAGTTCTTGCGTCTCTTCCAAACGAAATAATTACAAGATTTGCAATAATACGCTAATGCGGGCCACAATACACAAATACGAAAGAAGGATACTGCAGACGTCCGCCCCATAAACATTCGACTTAATTTCAATCCAAGTGAATACACACTGACAATATTGTTTAGTTGTTAAAATAAATCAGGACACACTCCTCAATTCTTGGCTAATACCCCCCGGGTGTGAAAGTCAGTCAGCGCGAGGGTTTCTTCTACAAATTGCTTCCAAAAAAAAAAAAAAAAACCGAAAAATAGAAAACCCACTTCCAAACACAAAATTCAATTCAAACTCAAAGTGTGTGTGGCTGTGTACGTGCCTGTGGAATGGGGGTATTATTTTGTATTCACCCAGGTATTAGCAAATGTAAATTTCCCGGATTTCCACCGCCGCCAGAATTGTGTGTGTGTGTACAGCAACAAAAGTCAAACAAAAGGACGACTTATCGAATCGAAAATATACTTGAAAAATCACTGCACAGTGTGTTGATTTAGTGGCATAGCAGAAGGATATATGCCACACAGTATTCACGGAGCTGTGTGTATATAGTGTTGATGGGATATAATGTGGCGGCGATGCGAGGGCAAACAAAAGGACGCATTTTGGAAATTGTAGAAACAAACTTTACTCGAGTTTACACGTGTCCGATGTAGCGACACGTGACCACCGTCATGTTTGCATACGATCAATCACATGTATCTTTGAGTTATTTTCACGAAATTTGATTGTCATGTACGAGTACTCGTCTGGAGAGATGGATTGGCAGCGCATGCTGCAGTATTCGGTCTAAGCAGTGCCCATTGTCCGTTTGAATGAACTCAATGGCATTTCAGCGTTCATCCCTTGTTCGGACATGGGGATGGGGTATATGAAAGCGTTTTGGTAAACCATCCTGCTAATCGGTGAGGCTAGCTGTTTGGGTGATGTTTCTGTTTCTTTGCGCCAAGTCAAGTGATGATGTGTTGTTAGCGCATTGAAGGGGTACGACGTTGAATGGGACAATGATTGAGGACCGCTGGAGAAGAGTGTCCAACTGGAGCTATCTCCTAAATTAACTAATGCGCCAGAATAATTTTTAAGGGCCAATCGTTATTTGATTGAGGCTGCGTTCGGTTTACATTTACCTACGCCAAGGTTACAGCATTCAAAATAGTTCAAGTACTCATATTACATAATTGGATAAGATACTTCATACATTATATACAAAGGAATATTTCACATTTTCATTTGCCATAAGAAGCGAAATTAGGTTAATTAACTTAGGTGTACCCCAAAGGCTCAGTTTTAGGACCTAATTTGTTTCTAATTTATATTAACTCACTATTTTCACGTAATTTTAAAGGTTTTTCCGGTGGTTACAGTTGAAGATTTAATCTCGGACAGAAACTGGGATCTCAACATATTGAGAAAATGGTTTTCTGAACACAATTTAGTAATAAGCTCCAAAACTAAAATTATGGTTTATAGTTTGTCTTCGATACCAAAAATGTAAGCCAATGTTTATTCTCATGCACCTGAATACCAAAGATATAAATTGTGTAATTGTAATTGTGTATTTAGTTGTTCTTCTTCGTCCTTTCGTAGCAACATACTCTGTAATGATAAGTATTTTACAATTGAACAAGTGGATGTTTTTTAAATATCTGGGCCTAACTATTGATTCCAGCATGAGTTTCTATAATCATGTGGTAACCTTAAAGCAATACTTTCGCTATACACTTAGGCATTTCTTCTACTTGCGCAATGTCTGCTCCAAAATACTTCTAAAAACTATATATGTACTATGGAATTTTTCACTCTAAGTTGCAATACCGTATTCTTGTTGGGGAGGTTCATATTTTAATAAAATACAACCTTTATTAATTTTGCAAAAATATGTCTTAAGAAAAATTTGTCGTAAACCTGCAAGATATCCTAGTTATCCCTTGTTTTGTGACCTGAGAATTCTTCCCATTTGTCATTTATATTGTTTCAAAGTGTTGAAGACCTTCTTTATGAAGTATGGTAATCGTTATTTTCGTCTTATTTCAACGCATAATTTACGTGGAAACTTTTCTAATAACTGTACCCAATTTTCGTACCAATGCCATTCGTAATTTTTATAATGTTTCTTCTTACCGCTTGTTTAACAAACTTCCGTTGTCGATCAGGACTATATCAATACCTGGTTTGTTCATTAAAAATGTAATACGCTGGCTCTTTAACTTTCAGTATGTTGTATTAGAATCACTTATTGCCGATTTCATGGTTTAATTACTGATATTCTCGTCAAATTTTTACTTTTTTTAATTTTTGTACTTGATGGTCTTCCTTAGCTGGTGTTTATTATCCAGTCACTGATGCCTAATCACAATGGCAAGCTACACGAATGAGCAGCACGTCCGAATTATAGGACTTCATTTCTAGTGTTCGTCAGTCCAAACGTTGTCCGCGTTGCTCACATTTTACGGCAGACTCAGTGGCTCTTCAAAGTCGACTCTGCAACGTTTGTTGGGCAAATTCGAGACAATCGTTTCTGTAAACAAGCAAAAGTGTACAGGATAGCCCGAGGTAGTCAATTTCTTGCCGTGCATAAGAAGTCGGTCTTTCGCAGACTTCATCTTGACCAATTTTGAATCGGGGTTTGGGCATACACCCGTACAAGATCCTAATATTTAAGGAGCTCAAAGTTAATGACCATAGAGAACATTTTTTGTTCCCTGACTGGGCCTCTGAGCGATTGGAAGATGACCTCAATTTTGGCGGAAAAATATATGCTCACCAGCCAAGTTCCGGTCTAAGTGTAGATGACAGCCCACACAAGGTTTACCAGGTGGCAACGCATCCACAAAAAATTACTGTTTGGTTCGGATTTTAATCCGATGTTGGTGAGGCCATAACCATCAATGCCGGGCACTACAGAACGATTTATTTTGGTCCAAAAAGAACGATATGGAGGAAGACAACTGCGTGCCACATAGCTGACCCCAAAATGACATTCTGCATGAACGATATGACGGTATGGTTATCTCCACAGAGGTGGCGTGAATTGGCCACCAAGATCGTACGATTTGACCCCGCTAAATTTTTTTGAAGTATAACTTCTTTAGGCACACTTGACTTCGGGGGTAAGCTGGTGAATGCGTCACAAAAACGTTACGGAAATCGCGAACGGAAGTTGAGAGGCAGATATAAGTTAGTGAAGATAGAAAGAGATGGAGTTACGTTTCGTTTCGTATATCTAAGCCACAGCCCACAGTGCAGCAGTGATACCAGATCGGGGGATTTATGCCTTTTTGCGGGATTTTGTCACTTATAATAAGCTAAAAGGTACGAAGAGATTTTTCAGACCTCATAGTACAAAAAGAAAAGGATTTTACTTTTTGGTCAATTTTTGTTCCTAAGCCTTACCTCATTCTCAAATCAAATTTCTGTGTCATTTTTGTATGAAAAATCAAGAATAATGAAACTTGAAACCGAGATAAAGTTTCTTTCATACCATTACTGCAGTGCAGGCCTATTGTCTGTATCACACTGTAGGAGCAAGAGAGTGGCACCTCCCCTCACCACGCACCTCCAGGGCCGCACCAACCATATGTGCAAGATGTGCAAATGCACAGGGCGCCAAGTTCTGGGGGCGCATTGCTATAAAAGAAAAATTAATTTTATCTTGCGCGTAAAAATACTGTCATTTGCATTTAAACAAAAAGCTTCTTCAAATAAGCCCAAAATAACAACATCCATCACACATGTGCGGAGTTATTTCTTGCACATTAACTCACATCACTTGCAGTGCTGCAACTTCAAGGAGAATCTAACTCAAAATATCGCAAAATAAAAAATCCCACAAGCCATATGCAAGTTCACTTCTTACATATTATTCAAAATATTCCACCCTGTTCACGTAGGTAGATTCCTTGCACATCCACTTACATTTAACAAAAGAATCTAGTTCAAAAATCTCAAAATAAAAAAATACCTCAATAAAAAAAAACCCCATTGAAAGTGTACCTCCGGTGATGTGGAGAAGACTTATTCATGTGTGCTAATATGAAAAAAGGGCGCTTTCTGTAAATCTTGCACAGGCCGCTAGTTTGGCTGGAGCCGCCACTGCGCACCGCACACATTTTGTTTCTCTCTTTCTTTTATAACCAGTTATTTTTCGTATATATAGACACAGGTCACGCCTATTGCAAGGTTGCCACTTTGGAATTTTTTTATCCAAATTTGGTAATTTTTGTTTTTTTTTGTTTTTTGAGTTTCGGTAATTTGGTAATTTTTATCTGGTTATGATAACTTTTTGAGCAGATGTTAAGAATGCGAACTCGATAACAACTCATTTAAATGCTACCTTACTGTTTCTGAGTGAACGTATTGCATTATTTGCATATGCGTCATCACCATCCATACCTGTTTTATTCATTATGCAAGAATTTACCGAATGCACTCATTTTCCTCTTTTGACAGATGGTAAACTTCGAAATATTTTCTGTTTCTGTTTATAACTTCTTTGAGATATGGATAGGTTAATTAATCATATTATTTATATACAGACATAAGACTCTAATTTGTTAAAGTTTTGTTAAAAGAAAAAAGGATCGAAAATGGTAGATGATCCCATGCCTTCTAGCAGCTGGTAATTTTGTGCAGAACATTGTTTAGTTGTTTAAAGACTGACAAAGTTCCTACTACGTTCCTTATTGAATTGAAAAGTCTTGTGTTTTATAAACGTTTTTTTTTTAAGCAAGCAATTATTTTAAAAATTAAAAAAAAAAATTGATTTTTTTTGTGGCCTTTTGTCTGTATTACACTGTAGGAGCAAGAGACAGCAGCGCGCGCACACATTTTCTTTTTCTCTTCCTCTTATGGCCAGTGTATATAATATCTCAGTCAGTATTTCGTTTGCGAGTACATACAATCAGTGTTAGCGGCACCGACAACCGCAGATTGTAATTGTAACACTGCTATGATTATTTTTTGGTACTAGAAAATTTTAATAAAAGACGATTTACAAGAGCGGTTTGTTTTTTGTGCTTTTCCCCTTTATCCCACGGAAGGCTTTTCGGACATCGAAATTACCACAAAAAGGGATAAATCCCACGATATAACAACACTGCATACAATCATATAGAATTATGGATTGAGCTAAAGAAGTTTTACTTCAGTCGTGTGGTCTAAAGCACACTCGCTTTTTTTTTATTGGGGCTTCCTGAAGTCGAAGGTCTTTGCCAATAACATATACTCCGAACGGCACTAAATATGAGCCAAGAAATTTTTTGTTTAGTTAAAAAAAACAAAACAAAAAAAAAGTTTGAAGACTTTGACAAAAAAGACCGGGTTCTTCCAATAGGGCTCTGCTTTATGATACCAGCAGCGTAGAGGTTGTCACATATAATCCTTTCGGTCCCTGTTTCTCCGGAACGATTATAGAATCAATGGGACCTTGTATACAATACGACCCCCTTTTAACACAAAAGGGAAACTTGTGGCTGCGCTTCTGTTCCACTGGAGATCTTTTATGAAGCTTATTACCACAAAGAGTCTCATATAGTCGCGGTTGAAAATATTTCGGGCTGTTAACGAATTCAAGCGAAGTTCCGTTTTTTGGTGGTGGACAAATTCGAAGCTATCTACTTCTTAGACGAAATAAGGCCAGAAGAAGCCGGTTATCTCCACTACTCTTGGAACGATTGCAAATTTCGTCATCCATCATCTTGTATTTTTGAGAAGCTACTCGCATGTGAAAAAGCTCAGCACACGCACGTAGGAGAATGAAATACTTGCATTCTACAGCACACTAGTTACTGGGTAGAGGATATGGGAAAATTACGGTCCTTAACATTTCTCAAGGATCATTACCGCTTGCACATCGAATATTAATTGCACTTTAATGTGAGCACTTATCATTAAGCCCTCACACACAGATATGAGTTACAAAATTAAAATATAAAGGACATGAGTGGTGACACTCAAAACTGTAGAATGTGATATGCAAATATGATGCCAATAACAGCCGAACAGCAGGCACGTTCCAACAATAAAACGGAAAATTCAAAAAGGACTCTCCTCACAACATATCGCCGGAAGTAATAATAGAAATAGTCCGTCGTCCGCGTGCATAGGAGACAACAGATAATTCAGCGTGGCGTCAGCGAAACAAAAGCCAAAAATATAACTCATTCGATGGACCGCACTCTCGCACACTCTTTTTGGCAGACAATTGCAACTGCTAGTCCATTCGATAAATCAGTCCCACTTCATGTATGTATGGTAGGTACACCATCTCTGACATAAATTGCTGGCAAAAAAAAGAAGAAGAAGAGAAATGTCCTCGAATTGTGTATTCACATGCCGACAGCATATGCTAATGTGCGGTATGCGAAAGCAAGAGGACACGGTTGTTCCTCGCCTTAGACCATTAAGTGTTGAATTTATGGTCATATCTAAATTTCGTTTTTATTGAGTTGTTCTCGTGTGTAAAAGAGGAATTCAAGGACCTCACACCTATCCACTGTGTTGTACACGTACCTATGCGTCGAATTAAAATTTATAACAGCACACGCCATTGAGCATTCAGAATTTAGATGCCGTCAGGGTGTTGATGGGGTTGCAGTCAATGATCCCTGTATGCATGCCCATGTGCCCACCCCCCAAAACAGTTTTTCACTGCTACGTCCTGATGCAGAAACGCAATTATGGCAAATACGAAATCCAGTCCAGGGGTTACACTTTACACAGCGAATTTGTCTCTGGCACACAAAATTTAATTCGTCGATATCGACTGTCGCGAGTGTCGCTTTTGCATAAACGCAATTGCTAATAATGTGACGTGATGATGGGCGCGAATTAAAACACTTGGTTCTTACTTTTAAAATTAAACAATATTTATTTGGAACTATGTCCTTTATTATTGAAATACTTTTTACTAATTCTAAAAGGAGCTTAAGGCTACTATGTAGTTACAATAAGACTATCGATAAATTCATCATACAGTCGTATTTATATACTTTTCTTATCTATCTACAAGGAGACCCAAGCGTACAATCGTCTTGCTTGATAATGAAGAAGAGATAATATTCCAACATTGTATACAAACGATATTATCTCTTTTACATATGTTATCATTGTAGCGTTGTGTGCAAGACTGTACTAGAGACTAAAGATATCATTGAATACAAATAATGTTATCTTTTTTCTCAATATGTTTTGCTATGGATACTTAACTCCCCCCCTTGTTAAACGAAATCGTCCCGATTTTTCGACGCTATTTTTAACATCTCTCTTTCATAAGTTTTGTTATATGCGTCAATCTTTTTTTGTTTTTGACGATCTGTTATACATTGTATAGTTTTTATCATTACGTACGTAAATGCTAAAATAACAATCAGTGTTACAATTGTGTATATAGTTGATAATATCGGTTTTTCTTCAAAAGGAATAATTAGTTTTTTTAAAGTATCTATGTTATCGAATTTGTATATTGTATCTTCTTTAATTATTTGGTCGATGTAAGACTCTGAATTATGATTTCTTAATATAACTTCTTTAATTTGCTTATGCATGTTTTTGTATATTTTATCATCTAGATTTATAGTATTTTCATAAGTAACTAAGTTTATACCATTAATTGTTTGATTATTTAGCTTATGCTTACCGCTTAATAACATAACACCGGATTCAATTTCTAAGTCGTAATCGTATTCTTGTTTAATGTTGCATTTTGAAGTTATATTCTTTAAAAGTGGAATAAGACAATTTTCTTCTTCAAAGTTAATTTCACAAATGTTTTTACTTAGATGATTTTGACAATTTCTTGTTCTTAAATAAGTTTGGTTACATAAGGCAATTGTTTTATCTGTAATGATTTTTCCATGTTTTGAATTTAAGGGTGTTACTTTATACAATTTACATGATTTAATTAGAACTGGATATTTATATATTGTGATGAAGAATTCATCAGTTCTAGCTAATAATATTTTAGAGTACTCAAGTATATTTATTATGGGTACTTGAATTATTTCATGTTGAATAATATTTTTAATGTCATCTAAGTCTAGGCTTTCTGATAAATATTCATTATTTTTTGCTGCATTAATTGTTCTGGTCAATAATAATAATTGTTCGTACACTTGTTCTATTACTAAATGTTCTTTAAGGCTCTGACCTTCGAATTGTTGCAACATTTGTTCGAATCTAGAATTTATAGTTTTTTGTTTATTATTGTTTTCTATGAGATTATTTATACTCGTTTCTATGTTAACTAAGTCATAATGGTCAGGATTACCAAACACATATTTGAAAGCTGTTCCTAAAAAGTTAATTGATCTAGTATGCCTAGTATGTTCTTGTAATTGGTCTGCTAAATTCTTAATTTTACTTAACCAAATTTTTTCTTCTTGTGTAGGTTGATAGTTACTAGTTACGATATTTACGTAAGGTTGAAATATCGAAGTCAGGTTGGTGGCATGTAACAAATAAGTTTGTTCTTTGAATAAATACACGTCATCTGTTTGCGTAAGTATAAACTTCTTGTTTAGTAACTCAGTTATTTGAACGTTTCCTTGCCCTTCTTGACTCTGTACAATTCCTAGTAATGTTAGGAATATTAATATTTTCGTCATCTAAAAAATGATAATTCTTTATGTTATCCTTGTGAATTTTTATTCCCTCTTTAGAGATTACAGTGTCTCCTTTATCTTCTTCTACTATTCTTGTTATGTATCTGGCGTTAGATTTCTTTCTAAGACCTGTGATTCTTACCATTATCTTATCTCCTTTTTTATATTCTCTGTGTCGAGTTCCTTTATTTAGACGTTCGATCACTTTTTTGGATGCTGAGTTTAGTTTATTTATTATAATTTCACTATTGCTATATTTATTTTGATTAAAGAAAATGTCTCTAGGTTTCAAACCGGTAACTGAGTGTATGGAATTATTTAATTCACGCACTGTTCTAAATATTTCTTCGATAAGTCTTGTTTTATTCTGAATTGTGAATATTCTAGACAGTTCAGTTATTGTACCGTTTACACGTTCTACCTGACCGTTCGCTGTCGATCTGTATACTGGAGTTTCTACTTTAGTTATGTTGTATTTCAAACACATTTGGTTCACCATTTCTGTTTTGAATCCCTTCTCGTTATCTGTCATGAGTCGTTCACATTTTGGGAAATAATTAGATAAGACCTCTTCCATAACGTCGTACAGTCTGTTTCGAGTTTCGATTTCCCGAAGGATTGTATATTTAGAATACTTATCTACTGTTACAAGGAAAGTATACTTGTCGTTGAAGTATATGTCCATATGAATGTGTGTTCCCACATGTGTTGGTATTTCTGAATTATTCAGGGGTTCTCTGATAGGTTTTCTTTCATATTTTCCAAATAGACATGCTATGCATTTTTTGTTGAAACTCTTTGCTTGTTTATTTAGATCGGGCCAGTAATATTTCTCTGAGATTTCTTGTATATTGTTACGTAACCCTCGGTGTGCTCTTTCGTGAGTTACCCTTACAAGTTTTAGTTGTTCCTCCAAATTTGTCACGTCTTGAAGTTTTCTTGGTGTGAATATAAATCTTACTAGTGGGAATTCTTTTTTTATGTTTTCACCATATTTGTATATGTTTTCAAATTTCGTATGCAAAGCTACAATCTTTTGGGGTTGTATAACTTCTTTCATCTGCCTTAGTAAAGAGTCTTTGTCCTTAAACTTTATTATGAGTCTTATTTTGTTACCAAAATAGATTTGTGTTTCGATATTATTTGTTATATCTTCAATAAGTTCGAACTGTGCAGTGTATGCATTAAAAGGCTGATTCACAGTTTTTATTATATCATTAGAAGAACTTTCAGCTGAATGTGCTGTTTCTATGGTAGAAGTATTTATGCGTTGACGTGATAATGCGTCAGCTACAAGATTTAGGTTTCCTGGTTTATAAACTAATTTTGCTCCAAAGTCTTCAATGATTCCCTTCCAACGTTTCAGCTTTGTGTTGGGATTTTTTTCTGATACCGAATATATAAGGCTCTGGTGATCGGTATATATGGTTAAGTCTGCTATACCATATATGTAGTTTCTGAGTTTTTGTAAGGACCATATGATCGCTAATAGCTCTTTCTCGTTTGTGCTATAGTTCTCTTCTGTCTTACTCAGTGTTCTTGACAAGAAGTGTATAGGTTGCTTATTCTGACTTAGTACGGCTCCAATAGCTATGTTGGATGCATCTGTAGTAAGCTCGAATGGTTTACTATAATCCGGTTGAAAAAGTTCGACTTGTTCTTTCAAATAATTTTTTAAAATTCTAATCGCTTCTAATGCTGAATCATTCAGATTTAACTTAATATTTTTACTTTGTTTTTTGTTTACTTTACCGTTATCTCCTCGTAAATATAATGTCAGGGGCTTGGCTATGCTTGCGTATCCTTTTATAAACTTACGATAGTAACCTGTAAGACCTAAAAATCCTCTCAAATCCTTTACCGTTTGTGGGACTGGAAAATTTTCTATAGCTGCTATTTTCTCAGGGTTCGTAGTGATTCTACCATGTCTGATTATGTGACCTAAGTATTCTACTTCTTCTTGAAAAAACTTACTTTTCTCATCAGATATTTTTAATGTGGCTTTATTGAGTACGTCGAATACTTGACTTATGTGCTGTATATGTTCTTCCTCAGATGAAGAATATATCAATACGTCATCAATGTAAACGTGTACGAATTTACCTACAAAGTCTCTCAAAATGTCGTCCACGCATCTCTGAAATATGCTTGGTGCATTTTTGAGCCCGAAAGGCATTCGTTTAAAATGATATTTTGCGCCATTTATAGCAAAAGCTGTTTTTTCTTTATCATCTGTTTTGATTTTAATTTGGTGGAAACCTGACTCCAAATCTAACGTTGTAAAGTACTTGGCTTTACCTAAATTTTGAATTGTCATGTTGACATCCGGAATGGGGTATCTGTCTGTTACAGTGTGAGCGTTAAGTTTTTGGAAATCAACAACCATGCGCCGTTTTGGTTTTCCTTTTTCGTCCAAACCTTTTTTAGGTACTGTCCATATGGGACTGTTATAAGGACTATGGCTTTTTTCTATTATATTGTCATGTAAGAGTTTCTGTATTTCTTTGTTTACGAATTCGTTATCTGCTATGGGATATGGATATTGTTTAACATAAACCGGATTATCATTGGTCGTCCTAATGCTTGCTTCTATAGTATCTGTAAAGGGTAACGGTCCTATGCTGTTATTAATCTTCATCAGTCTATCTATGTCTGCTTTATAAATATTATTTTCCCCAATTATGTAATTAATTTTCTGAATAGATTCGACACTGCTTATGGTAGTTAGAGTCATATTACTGAAATTTATTTCCGCGTTTAGAACTTTAAGTCCTTCATATCCTAATATCATATCAAAAGACTGAATATCCTCTAATTCAAAAAATGTTATATTTTTCTTTAATATCCTAACTACTTTCTTTGTATCTACCATAGAATAACCATGCATTGTTTTTATTTTTATAGGTTTAATTTTAATTTTTTCGCTAGAATCGCATTTTCTATTAATGTAATTATGGGTTGCACCAGTATCAATAAGAATTTTATAAATTTTCTTAGAAATAGTACTAGTTAAATTTAAGCAGGGCAACCCGTCTACTAGTTTAAATGATCTATTCTTATGTTATTATTTACCATACATTCCGTTTCATCTGCTTCTGCATATGTACTGCTGACATCGTCTCTGCGTTGTTGTCGGGAGTTATTTACTCTCTGCTGCTTGAAGTTCTGCTGATAAGATCGTTGCGGTCTGTTGTGTGTGTTGAAACTCCCGCTGTGTTCACGTTTCGCTGGTGGATTATATACATCGGGTTTGTATTGATTCCAATTTTGTCGCTGTGCATGTACAATTTGTCTCGAGTTTATCTCCATCGGCTGTGGTCCGTCATTTCTCTTGGAAGGGTTTAGGCGTGGTCCTTGATTGTGTTGCTGCATATTATCGTATTGCTTCTGGGGTTGATAATTCGTTGTTTGGCTCGAATAGTTTGGTCTTCTTTCGTTTCTGTGTTCATGTGGCATATTTTTGTGGTGCTTATCTTGAGTGAGATGTAAATGCCTGTGCACATTATCATGTTCTATTCTGCGAGCAATTGCGAATGCGTGTTCTAGATCATTTATTGTAGCTGAATATAATGATCCTCTTGTAAAGTTGTCACTCATACCATCAATGAATATACGAACTGCGTCGTCGTTAGCATTTTTAATTAGTCTGTCGATTATATTCGGCGGATCACCTGACATAGTGATTTTTGATATTATTAAATTGAGATTTTTATTTATCTCGTCGTGGTATTCAGACAGTGTGCTTCTTTTTTGCGTGATGGCTTTCATCATGTCTTGTAGCACGTATAGAGGTTCTTGATTAGAGTACGTATAATCTAATCTGTTACGTATCGCCTCAAAATTAAAAATTGTGTTATAATTAGTTAACACATTCGCGGCTGCTCCCTGTATTTTACTTTTCACTATAGTCAATGCTGCTGCGTACTTACTGTGTGTTTTGAGGTTTTTAATGCTGTCCATTAATCTGGATGCTTCTTCGCGCCACGACCGATAATTTGATTGATCGCCGTTGAAAATAGGTAGGCTTTTAAATGCGTCTAACTGTATTTCACTACCATCTGTATATGTGGTTCTTATTTCCTCTAGCACAGGTATGTTTGGTACTATGCCTAATCCAGATTTTACTTCATTTAGTTTTGTTTCTAAATTAGTGTTTATTTGATTTTGGTTAGTTATTATTGCTGCTAACCTTGCATTCTCTGTGCGTGTGTGCTCTAGGGTTTGTGTTACTGTGTTGCACCTGGTTTCTAAAGCTTCTAATCTTGCCATTAATACTGCGAGTTGTTCCATTTTGAACTCGTGTCTGTTGTCGTCGAATTTGTGTGTTTTTTTTTTTTTTTTCCACATATACACTTTCACTGAATTGCTTTGCTGCTTCGTACGAAGGAGCTATATTTGTACCTGCTATGCTAGGTAATTCTTGTAACCGGTAACGCGAGTGTTCTGTTTATACTAGATTTCACTACTTGTTCCCGAGGTCCGCTCGATTGAAGTTAAAAAGTATATTTAACCTCCTGGCAGGATCGCCAATTAAAACACTTGGTTCTTACTTTTAAAATTAAACAATATTTATTTGGAACTATGTCCTTTATTATTGAAATACTTTTTACTAATTCTAAAAGGAGCTTAAGGCTACTATGTAGTTACAATAAGACTATCGATAAATTCATCATACAGTCGTATTTATATACTTTTCTTATCTATCTACAAGGAGACCCAAGCGTACAATCGTCTTGCTTGATAATGAAGAAGAGATAATATTCCAACATTGTATACAAACGATATTATCTCTTTTACATATGTTATCATTGTAGCGTTGTGTGCAAGACTGTACTAGAGACTAAAGATATCATTGAATACAAATAATGTTATCTTTTTTCTCAATATGTTTTGCTATGGATACTTAACTCGCGCTTGAAAAGGGCGTGCTAGATATACGGCCCGCGTGTCAGTTCGGATGTCATTTGAGTGAAATTTTACGATTGTGCATATAATTTGCGCAACGCATCGACACCGTTTTTATCGGAGCGACACTTTTATAGTGCAATTTGATTTTTTTTATTGACGAGACCTCGTGATGCGTGTCTAATTAATGAGTTACGTTGTTGAAGAGGCTGTTTGGCGTGTGTGTTCTGTGATATGAATGCCAACACAGTGAGAAAAAATTGCTTTGTGTACGAAAGTTTATTGTTTGAAAAGTTACGACTTTAAAAAAGGATTCTTATTGCAGAATATGTCCGATTGGATGCAGAAGTTAAGCGAACATCTGCTGGAATTTCAAAGGCAAATAAAGGGTCTCTCTTTAAGGACTTGACAAATTTTTACATAAAATGCAAGCTACTTGAAATATCTCAAAATAAAATGTATTGGCTGGAATTACTATCAAACGAATTCGACTTCGTTCATATCTAAGCGATGGGAACGTATGCAACGGTCGATACGTTGAACCCAATTTCCGATGACTCGGCCGCACATTTCGACCGATACGGCCGCTATTTCTCGTTTAACATTGGCTTCGAGCTCCTCTAACGTTGCCGGGTTGTTGGCGTAGACCAATGATTTAATGTAGCCCTGTGTAAAGATTAGAGAAAATGTTGCAAGACCCCTTACCGCTGGTGGGGTGAAGTCTAATGATAATTCTCTAAGGTCTTTTCTTTACGAATGAACTCGTTTTTATTATTCTTCTTCCCTAAATACTAAAATATTGCTTACGTTCTTGCTGAGAACAGAAATTTGAAATTGTGTCGTGGCAAAAAATAAGAGATAACACTGTCCGGTATGGTCACCATGACACCCCCTAAAAAAAGTTCTAGAGGCGTTAAATTACACGATCTCATGGGTCCGTTTCTCGAGATAGCACGTCCACCGCCTTGAGACTTCAATAACTTGATTGTTGCAACCGCTGTGTGGCTTGTGGCATCGTCCTGTTGGAACCACAGGATGTCCAATTCATGCAATTGCTCAAAGAAATAACGTTCCAACATGTCTCTGTAGCGAATACCATTTACCGTAACGGGCATGAAGTTCTGGTTCATAAAGCAAACGGGTTCTCACTTGTAAAGTAACGCATATTTTGCTTATTGACGAAGCCGTTTAACCGAAAATGCGCTTTATAGCTGAAGATTATTTTGCGAACACCGACTCGGAATTTCGGGAGTAAATTTTATTTATTTGTAAACGTTTTTCTGTCGTTTACTTCACCCTGATGAAAATGTTGATTTAACTGAATATTTTGACACTAACAGTTCGGTAATCGGTCTAAGGTTTGAAGTTGTCAAGTCGCTAATAAAAGACCTTTTACGATCTATTGTATCTGGAGATGCTAATGCTGAGGCGATATACTCGTAAGTATTTATGACAAGTGTCTGTCTAAAGACTCTGCTTCCTGTCTCAGGAAACTTTACCTACAGGCGAAATAACGTACAGTACCAAGTAGCAAGTAAGTCGCTGTAAAGTGTAGTGTATGGGGCGCTTAAAGTTTCTTTTACTTCTTCTGACAAACAAATTGATTTTCTTAATCGGCTGTAAATCGCAGAAAAAAGCTTTTAAGGCACTTGTAAAGCACTTTTCAGTGAAAACAATTGCATATATAGAAATAACAAAATCTGTAGCGTTCTTAGACAAAGGAGACACTAGAAAACGAAGCTGCTAAAGTCAATCTTTCAATTTGTTAAATTTGATGGTAAAAAAAGACTCACACAAAGGAATAGTTGTGGCGCCAAATATTTATTTTCTAGCAAAATTATAATAAGCTCTCGTTCACACTTTCCTGGATACATATAACGACCTATCGATGCAAACATATCTGTTTTGCTGATAAATCCAGCAGACAGGACTCCTTGGGTAAAGACAAGTCCTAATGCCAACCGCCTTGCCGATGCACACCTCATCAGAAGTTCATATATCGAGGACGCCTTTGAGGATTAAGACATAAATTATCGCCTCAGCACCATATCGTCCTATACGCGCACTTTAATCTCAAACATTGATATTTACTGGCAATTAATCGCAAGCTTGTCAACGATTATTATTGCAGCACTGCAACAAATGCCCGGGCAATCGAAGAGCATATTTCATCGAGGTAATCTGTATTACACGTTGAAAACATAAATTCCCTGGGCCAATAACTCATATCGGCCTCAGTGCAGAGAGCATCGGCTCACACTCACCGTATATGATAGGTGAAATTAAGCCAAATTGAATGCAATTACACACAAGGACCTGCCGTACAACTGAGCGGGCGCACACCACATGCGGCATTTTGGCTGTCGACTAAGCGCTTATACCTATGCACGAAGCGGAATGTTTAATTGCCTTTGGTCGAAATTAATTGGTGGTCGGGGAGTTGGTTAATAACGCGCCGCGGACATCCATTTAGCTGACTAGATGTGGTTGCTAAGCCAGGCACAGACAGTTGTTGTCCCCCACCCTAGCCCTCCTCCCGACTCGGACAAAGCACTCATTTGGAAAACTCAAAGATCTCGAATGACAACAGTCGGCGAATCCTCATCATGTGTGTGTGCTCTGTCTTTATATCTGCGGTGTGGCGGAAAAACACATAAAAAAGGACATTCGCAGGAGCTTTTTCAATTAATTGCGATTTAGCCAACTGATGCTCATCCGAGGAGTGCGGATGTGGGGGCGACTCGCCGGCTAGTCGAAGAACCCCCGAAAGGTTCTGTCAACACACCGTGTGTGTGGCTGCAAAAGGAAGCATAATTATAGGAAGCAGCGACGCGTTAACATATGTCACCGCTAAATGTATATATGAACGTCCAAAATAGGATCAGGAAATTACCTTTCATCTTTTGCATGCGTTTCGTCATCTGTCGCTTTGGCTTCGGTCATTTGGATAATGTCAAACAATAAAGACATAGAAGGTTGGTCTACTGTTCCACTGGCTGCGAGGATGATGCTGCTGAAGGTGTGCCCATCCTTCCCGGGAATGATGCATGTGTAATTTTATTATAATTTTTAACGGATTATGCTCATCTTTTGTGGATTTTCAAATGTTTTATGCTCTGTGAGGCGGAAATTTCATCGCTGAATGGGCAAATGAAAATTGCTGTAACGTTTGATCTTTCCGATTGCGATTGTATTATTGTGAGTTTATATTTGGTAAGTGGGTTCTTTTTAGGTGGGTGGTATTTAATCCTTGTGGTTTGTGATGACTAATTTGTACTCATTTCGAGACTGGTCTGTATACCTCGGTCGGAGATTTTTTTTGTCACGCCTATCATTTGGAATGTCTAGGGCTCCAATCGCGCAAGGAAAATACGATCGAACAACATCGTCTCGACGATGCATTTACTTCGTGTAACAACCAAAAAAACTATAATGGTCGGAACGATTGAATCGTCATCGTTTTTTCTTGCTTCACGTTACTAATTCAACCACCGTAGAAACGATTCGATTGAGCGATAGCTATTTTGCAATCGTTTCATTGTTTTTGGTGCATTTTTTCAGTTTTAATTGGGCCCGAGAGAATTTTTTTTTAATATCAAATGAATTTCATTTGTTTGTTTTATAATTGCATACAGAAAAAGAAATGCAATAATAAAATTGCACTCAATGAATTCCTTTTTTTAGAACTTGATCCTAACTACACCACGCACGCCCAGTGTTCCCCTTCCCAGACAAAAAATCTGAAAATCTTGTTTTTCCGAAATGAAAAATCTTTTTTTCAAGATTTTGTTCAAAATATGTAGGTACCTACCTATAGAAAGTGCGAAATATAAAATGCAATTTTGAAGTATACTAACTACTAATACATGAATCACCTAAATATCTATAAAAAAAAAACGTTGGTTGATTTATAATGCTTTTTAAAATTTTGGAACATATTTGAATAAAATTGACTTAGAATTTCACTGCTCATAGAAAGATCATAGAATTTCGGTTCATTAAAGATTCAAGTCTCAACAACTGTTTCAGTACCTAACGGTTACGAATTTTTGTTTTATTTAAATTTACACCGGAAAATATTATATCAACATTTGCAAGAGATAAAATATTGAAAATAAAATCGTTTAAGACTGGATAGGCGAAGGAAATGCATGGAAACCGTTGTTTTTACTCCTAAAACATTTTACATCAGTTATTTTATAAAATTTGTTAGAACAGAAGCTGTGCATGGGCTCTGTTCGACTCACATTATATATATTAATGGAATTAATAGGCAAAGTTTTTCTGCAACAGATAAGGTTCTCTTAATTTGTCGGATTTAAAAAGTTTTTGATATTAAAAATCTTGAAATTTGATAAATTTAAGGTAAAAGGTCTTGTACATATTTTGGAGTACAAAAATCTTGAAAAAAAAGATATATCTTGTAATCTGGCATCACTGCGCATGAGACGGGACAGAGAAATCCGTTTGTCCACTGTCAATGCTACTAAAAGCGTAAGAATGAGATCACAAATCAGGCGCCTAAAGTTTAATAACAGAAATAGACACAAGTTGCGGCGACCAACGTTTTTGCAATCACTTAAAAACATTTCCATTTTTTGATTTAAAACTTCAGATGTTTGAGATGAGAGTGGTAATTAGTGTTAGTAAACTAAACCAACAATTCATTAGTCAATTATATGAATAAATAAGTAATTGTGCACTTATCACCTCCGGAAGCCATTTTGTTTTATAGGAAAGCAAAACTTCGTAAGCCATCGCTATAAAAATATGAGCATGCTAGGCTTCATAATTTCTACCATAGTCAAACCATACTGAGACCCCCAACTCACAATCCTCTTGCCGCTGGCCACCTCAGTTTTTTCGCAATTTTGTTTTCCTATCGGTGTTATGTCAAAAAAGAATCCGTGTGACATGCAAAACATACATACAAAAAATGCAAAAATAAATGCTGCCAACCTAGGCAACCATGGGGAAATGTGAAAGAGTTCGGGAATTCAACATTTTTACATAACTGAATGCCATTGGTTAGTTATTATTAATTGTAAAAGGCGAATAATTTGATTTGTTTGGTTAGTAAAACTATCTAAAGTTGATGTTCTATATACTAGAAACATATTAGGACAAACATGGTAGTATATTTTCCGCTTTTGGATATCATTAACTTCGATTTCGTGTGTAAATTTTTCTAAAATAATGAAGAAAATTTGCTCAAAATGTTTTCATTTTACCTCAACCAAAATACATTGTCAATTTTTCATGAACATTTTAAGCAAATGTGCACTTATTCCTAAAAAAAAATATTATCCAAACGTAACGAACAATTTCAAATTTAACGGATAAAACTCTATGAACTCTGCCAGCAACTTTGCCCACAGCGGAAGTGTCTCATATCTCCTGGGAGTGTGTTGGTGAGCAGAATTTTTGAAGTTTCGTGACTTTTGTCAATACGATTTTCTATGTAAGAATACTAGCGCACCAAACGTGAACACTCCATAAAAATATAGCTTGTAGGCTAAGTAACGGGAAATCGGCCGGAGTATTGCCTCAGATTTCTACTACTTAAACAGATGGCCGACAGAAATACGTGTCAAACTTATGCCCGTCAAATTAAAATTGAACCCTAAAACACTAACAACGAATATTGGTGCCGTGCTATATAAAGGGTGTAATATTTATAAGTCGCCATTTAATAGTACAGTGATGCCAACAGAAAAATTATAACAATGTTCGGGGCTAGGAAAAATAGAGTGTATACGGAAGAAGAACGCATTTTCATTGTTGAGCAATATTTTGGGAATAATGAAGGTTTTTCAGCTACAGTCCGCAATTTTCGTACAAAATATGGCCTCCATAATGATTTAAAACCATCAACTTTGAAGAGAATAATTGAAAAATTCAGAGAGACTGGATCAATTATTAGTGAAATTAAACACTCTGGGTGTCCTGTAACAAGTCGTTCAACAGAAAACATAGAAGCAGTTCGCGAGAGTATTGCTCACAGTACAGGAACATCGATTCGGCTAGTCAGGCAGTAACAATTGATGGTGTTCGTTATCGTGACATGATAACCCAGTTTTTAGTGCCAAGATATGTACATATGTGACCAACATGTGGTGTCAACAAGTCGGTGCCACATGCTCTACAGCCATAGAAACAATTCAATTACTGCATGAGTCATTTCCAAATCGTGTAATCGGTAACCTTTGGACTTTTTTCTTCGGGGTTTGTTGAAATCAAAGGCCTATGCAAACAAACCCTCGACCTACGCCTTGAAAGAGGAAATTGGGAGGTGTATTAATGAAATTCAGACACATTTATGCGAAATTTTAATAAAACAGCACGTACTTGCCAGCAAAGCCGTGGCGGCCATTTATCCGATGTGCTATTCCATACATAAACCCAATCTGTATACTCTATGGATCAATAAAAAAGTTTTCTGATTAAAAATCTGTATTTTCTATCAAAATATCATTTTGCGTGAATTATGGGTCAACATTTTTTTTAGCTGACGAATTTTCCTTCAAAAGATTTGGATTTTTTTGACAGCTCGAAATTTCAACTGTGATATAAGATTCATGACAAGATCTGCCTTTAAATAAATACCAACTGACACACCGGCTAATCAATCAGTAGAGGTCAGTCAAATATTTGATCGTGGTCAGTGCTCTGAGCCTTGGGGCCGAAATTAGGAGTCGAATCTGCTTTCTTACTCCATACAGGTCACACTGCAACCTAGTCGCTTGCGTTGTTAAGTCACAATCAGAAAGCTTAGTCTTACCAGTAACTTACCTATTCCCATGCTTGCGGCAGCTTTCTGTTTCCAACTCCTTGTTGTGCTACACTCAAAAACTATGCGTAATCATAGTAGGGCCTTTTAGAAAACGTGTCTATCAATCTGCCGCCATTTGATCTTTTAGTACTACGTTCATCTTCGGGACATACGCAGGAGCCATTTTCTTCTAAAGGGTGATTTTTTAAGAGGTTTAGAACTTTTTTAAAAAAAAAAACACAAAAAATTCGAAAAAATGAATGAAATATTTATTTGAATCGATAGTTTGAACCTTGCAATTTAATGTTTAAAGATAATTTCATGCAAATGTTGACCGCGGCTGCGTCTCAGGTAGCCCATCCGCTGAGTCCAATTTTGGCATACTCTTTCACACATATCGGCCGGTATCTCACGAATGAATGCATGGATGTTGGCTTCCAGTGCGTCAATCGAAGCGGGCTTGTCCCTATACACATTAGCCTTGGCATACCCCCACAAAAAATAATCTAATGGTGTCAAATCGCACGATCTAGGCGGCCAATTGACCGGCCCGAAACGTGAAATTAACTGTTCACCAAACTCGCCTCGCAATTGCGCCATTGTTTCGCGTGCTGTGTGGCATGTGGCACCGTCTTGTTGAAACCACATATCATGCAAGTCAAGAACTTCCATTTGGGGCAAAAAAAAGTTTGTTATCATCGCTCGGTAGCGTTCACCATTGACAGTAACGCTGCGATTCGCATCATCTTTGAAGAAATATGGCCCAATAATGCCGCCGGCCCATAAACCGCACCAAACAGTGGCTTTTTCGGGATGCATTGGTAGCTGTTGCAATGCTTCTGGCTGATCTTCACTCCAAATGCGGCAATTTTGCTTATTTACGTACCCATTCAACCAAAAATGAGCCTCATCGCTGAACACAATTTTTCGATAAAAAAGCGGATCCTCGGCCAGCTTTCCAAGAGCCCATTCACCAAAAATTCGGCGTTGTGGTAGGTCGGCTGGCTTTAGTTCTTGCACCAGCTGTATCTTAAAAGTCTTTACGCCCAAATCCTTCCGCAAAATTTTCCACGTAGTGCTGTAACAAAGGCCTAACTGCTGGGAACGGCGCCGAATCGACATTTCGCGGTCTTCTGTCACACTAGCTGATACGGCCGCAATATTTTCTTCACTACGCACAGTACGTAAACGTGTTGGTGGTTTAATGTCCAACAAAGTAACACAAAATACAAAACTCTATAACGAACGATAAGCAACCGATAGAGATTCCTTATGAAACTTTCGGTGGCTTTTTTGTTGACAAACTTCGGAGAATGAGATTTACCAGTGAACTCTACGAGCTGTATAGCGACAACAACTAAGTCAAACAATTGCACATCAGTCATCTAAGATGGCTAGGACATGGTCATTAACCTTAGAGCCAAAGAAGACTTACTTCGAAGAGTCTGAGTAACAAGGGAGTTATAGGTGTTGATTAAGTATGTTTTGTACACTATACACACAGGGGTATAGCAACACGGCAGGAGTCCAACAAGGTTCAGTTATAGGCCCACTTCTGTACACTCAGGGAAAAACCGAGATAAAATCAAGATAATCAGTGTCAGATTAAGCCTATCCGTTGACGATAGTCTGTTAAGCTCGGAAATTCTTAATCCAACTACAAAAATCTTACGTTGAGTATGCTTTTCGTTAGCCTTTAATTCTTATTTTAAGATTGTTCTATAACAGTATTAAGAACGTGTAAGCTTAAATTGAACCCAAAATCATGTCATTCGAAGAATGCAAACAGCTTAATTTTAGATCACTCTAACCTTAGAATAAGCATATTTATTCTTAAACATAACGCAATTAAGAATGTGTGGGCTTAAATTAAGCTTAACGTTATTTCATTTTAAGGATTCAACAACTTGATTTCAAATCATTGTAAACTTAAAATAATCTTAAACATAGCGCAATTAAGAATGTGTGAGCTTAAATTTAGCCCAACATCACCTTATTTATCAGCAGAAAAATAATGAAATAATTAACTTTCCAAAATTTAAATAATCCTTATATGTATTACATTTTTTGGAATGCTTCATAAATGTCATATCGTAATTTAAGATTGCAAAGTTTTATTTATCAAATTTATTATCAACTCCGTCACTTTCCTGTTTATGAAAATAAAACAAATTATTTATTTTTTTAAAACATATTTATTTACTGTAAGAAAAACGCTTAAATGGACTTAAATCTAAAATATATCTTTCCATTATTTAATGGATACAAGTGTTAGGGTGGACTACTAAAATCAGAAATCTTTTTTATTACAATAATATTTAGTAATAATGTACCAACTTCAAATGATTGAAAATGACTGTCATAACACATAACATACAAATTTTCATTCTGAATAACAAATAATTTAGTTTTATACTGTTTACAGCTATCTTTTTTTATGTCCATAACGCAATTATTATTATTTATTTGATAAAAGTATTCCTCTTTAGTTAAATCCATAGTTTTTCGAGAATATGCTTCAGTTGTTTTTCGTCGTTAGTTTCGAGAATTAAATTGTCTTCCGCATTGTCCAGCAAATATTCATACGTCAAATCACTGTTTAATTCATCCATTTTTATTATCACTTGCACTTTTTCCAATTTTCCAACATTTTTACTTTTTAAGGAACAGTTAATTACGAAAACACGTGAACTGCACGAGAGATCAATCGGAATGAATGAGCTTCCTTTATCCATAATGCAAGTTTTATAAATTTTATCTTAATTGGTATACACATTACCCATCATGCAAGTTTAAGATTATTTCGGCTTGATTCGAGAGTATAAATCTTATTAGATCCTGTATTTGTGTGGAAAAAATATAATTCAGGTGATATGATTTAAAAATAAAAGGCTTGATTCTAGATTTTTGTTATTGTTTTGAGAATCATTCGATTTATTTTGAGATGGAGCACGTAAGAATGAAGAACATTAAGAATAAGCCTGATCGGACTAGAATTTAGCTTCTGATATTTTTATGAGTGTACAACCTGTACAATACTTCTAGTTTTGGATGTAGTAACTCAGTTAAGCGAGGGGCTCTACTGTTCTATCTCAAGCTGTCTATAATGCACGCCTCTAAAAAATGTAATCGTAGCTGCCTTGAGAAAGTTCTCAAAGAATAGGGGCGGTGGTTTAGAATTTTTACGCCATTTCTTAGATCTGCCGCAGTATGATCTGTTCTTTTCCCGCCTAAAACGGAACAAATATCAACCTATCGGGTTGTTGGCAATACAGAATTTTGCAGAAGAAATATTTTCTTAAAAGTTAAGCAGACCTTTGCCTCTGTATCTAGTCTCTGTCCTTTCTTCAGACCCAACCAGGTAAAATACACTAATTTATATTTATTCGCAAGGAACAGACGTTACTCTATAATGTAATTACCCTTGTTGTTCCTTGCGATTGTCTCTAACTACCTTCGAACACACTTTCGAGGACAATTCATTTTTTGTTCATCTCATCATGATGTAGCCACACGTAGGTACTAGGTACACACAGTCTCCCCAGAGTCAGTGTAACTCCACCATCATTATCGTCAGCGATAAACCTGTATTGTGTATTTGCCTTGCTCCCACCGTCTCCATAAGGTGCGCATATGTAATCAACCACCCAGCACACTCAATGGGTGCATTCCCACAATAACCCTTTTGTTAGCATTTTACGGGCTAAGACAATAGCACAAAACATTCTTAAGCTGCACGATATACACGCAGCTAACCGATTTTGCCAAATTGCATATGAAAGGATCTCCTTTGCCGACACACACTACACACACACAAACACTTGGCTTTAGTAGCATACTGCTCGTCTCTCGTATAATACAAAATAATGGAATTTTCCTCCTCGATTCGTCCAGACAATGAAAGTGCATTCAGAAGGAGCGAATCGAAATGTGACTTTTTGATACCGCACCATCATCATCCTTACCAAAGAAGGAACAGACGGCTACACTGGAGAGACCGCCACGAGAGCGGGTGAAATTTAATTAAGCTTATTTAAGCGTTAAAAGCCAATGATTCAATAATGCCCAACAATGGGTGGCGCATGCTGGGCCAAGTGTACCCGATTCGAAGGTGTATTGAGATGTATCAGTGTATGTGTATGCATCCTGAATGATGTTGCAAGTGCAGCATCTGTACAACGGCGAGAGAGTGACTCTGCTTCAAGTCGAAGGATTATGAACTTATTCGCCCCAAGACTTGCATTGTAATTGCATTTTCATTTAAAGTGATTACGCGAATATCCTTCGGCGTTGAGGATTGCCAGATTTGCGCGCACCGACTTGGTATCTGCATAGTAATTAGAATGTATTAACTCTGCATGGTGTTTCGATGAGTAGGCAGTTGCGGCAATTTGCGCTCTCTTAATCCCATAAAGTGTATTCGGGCTGAAGGAATGCATTCAATTCCCTGAAATGCATTATTTTGCAGCGTCATGCATGCGATTGTGTGCACATACATGAGGACGTCAACGAACGGTAATTGAATAAAAGTGACGAAGGTAAAAGTGCAGTTGGAACGGGGCTGCACACTATTGGTATTAAGAGGCGGAATAAACGGGATGGATGTCTTAACTTAAGCAACGTATTTGTAGATTCAACATTTTCCTCATTTTCTCGAAATTCCAAGGAAGAGATTGAATAAAGGAGTCTTGTGTTGTAAGGCGAAGCCACGCTTTTTATAACAAACGCTAGTGCGCAAGGTCTAACTTCTTAGAGTCATCGCTCTTAAAATAGGGTAACCCATTATTTGAACCATCCAAACGATTTGACTAACAGTCTCTGGTGTCCCGCCCCAATCTCTGTGTTCACCTCATTTCTTATTTCATATGAACGAATATGAATCAATTAATTATTAATTTAAAGTAACGATTTTGTTACTGGCGATCACTAGGATGAGGCCATACATTTTGCAATCTGTTTTCACTCTTTATACCTGTTGAAAATGTTTTACCCGGAAACTTTTACTACCTGTGAACAGGTACATATTTTCCCAACAGTAAGTCATAAAATTAAAGGGTAAACAAAAAACTGCGGCTGGAATTTCCCAAGATCAAACAATGAACTTCCTGAAAAGCGTATAATAGATGCGCCGGCAGTTGCATGGACAACCCACTCTTACCGATGAGGCACCAGGATCTCACGGTATCAAAATGGGATTATAGTCTATCCGGAAAGATATTTCAACGAGATAGGGTGAAATGGGCGATCTCGCCCTTTAGCCCGTTTAAATCACCAGGAACTGATGGCATCTACCCCTGTCTGTTACAACAGGGTATGGATCTATTGGCTCCTCCACTCGTTAGGGTCTTTAGATCCAGCCTATCTCTAGGCCACGTACCATTGAGCTGGACTAAGGTCAAGGTAGTTTTCATACCAAAGGCAGGTGGGAAATCAGAACAATTAGCGAAATCATAACGCCCCATCAGCCTTAGCTCATTCATACTAAAAACCATGGAGAAAGTCCTGGATCAATACATAAGGGATCAGTTCCTTACGAGTAACCCACTTCATGCGAGCCAGTTCACATACCAAGCCGGCAAGTCTACCGAAACTGCCATACAAAGCCTTACAATGACTATTGAAAAAGCTTTGGCAGAAAAGGAAACGGCTCTCTGTGCCTTTATTGACATCCAGGGAGCGTTTGACAATACCTCCCTCGATGCCATAAAGAAAGCTATGATAAGGAAAGGCATTGCCCCATTAATCATAAAATGGGTTCTAAATATGTTAGAAAGCAGAATCATTAATCTGGCGTATGGAGGCTCACAAAAGACTGTAAAGGCCACTAGGGGCTGTCCTCAAGGAGGATAGTACTTTCTCCTCTACTGTGGACTTTAGTCATAGATGAACTCCTAGACCACCTCACACAATCGGGGTACATAATACAAGGATATGCAGATGATGTAGTAATCACTGTTAGGGGTAAGCATGACTCCACGATATCGGAGATCATACAAAGGGCCCTAAACTTAACCTAAAAATGGTGTCAGAACAAAGGATTGACCATAAATCCATCAAAAACAGTCATGATACCATTCTCAAGAAAGAGAAAACTAGAACTGAAACCGATCAAGCTGAATAACGCAGTCATTGACTTTTCAAGAGAGGTAAAATATCTAGGAGTAATCCTAGACAAGACTCTCACCTGGAATTCACACCTTGATCAAGTCACCAAAAAGGCGACAAAGGCAATTTTTATGTGCCACCGTCTTTTCGGCAAAACCTGGGGCTTAAAACCAAAAATGATCTATTGGTCATACAACACGATCATCAAACCAATGATCACCTATGCAGCGATATCATGGTGGCCAAAAACCGAACAAATAACGGCACAAACAAAATTAAACAAGATATATCGCTTAGCATGCGTTGGTATAACGGGGGCAATGAAAACTTGTCCAACTGCAGCCATAGGGGCAATGCTCAGCCTTCTGCCTTTACATTTAGCTGTAAAGAAGGAAGCTGGCCTCAGTGCCCTCAGGCTCCCTGATATATCAAATCTTAAAGCAGGAAACCTCACAGGACATCTTCGGGTACTACAAATGCTCCAAAATGATCCTGTGATCAAGGTATCAGATACCATGCTTAAAAAGCTGCGCTTCTCCAGAAAATTTAAGATAGTAATATCTGACAGAAACACATGGAGAACAAACCAATTCGTAATACCATCGGGATCACAAATCTAGTACACCGACGGTTCGAAGATGGAAGATGATGCCACCGGGGCTGGGGTCTATGGGCCTAGGTTCCAAAGAGCTATAGCACTGGGAAAATCACCAGAAATCTTTCAAGCGGAGGTTCACGCCATAGAGATATGTGTCCGAGAATGCTTACGAAGGCGCACTTAAGGTGCCCGCATCTACATCCTATCAGACAGCCAAGCAGCTCTTAAGGCCCTAAGATCATACTCGATCAGGTCAAACTTGGTTTGGGAATGTCTTAATCTCCTCGAAGATCTGGCCAAGTACAATACGGTCACCGTTGCTTGGATACCAGGTCATGAGGGATTTGATGGCAATGAACGAGCGGATTGCCTGGCGAGAAGAGGCGCATCACGCCTGCTCACTGGTCCTGAACCCTACTTTGGGCTACCTTTGAGCTACGTACACTCAAAATTCAGGAAATGGGAAGATGATCAATTTGCCGAACACTGGACGAAATCCAAAGGACAGAGACAAGCAAAAAGATTCATAAGACCAGCCTATTACTTACTTACAATACAATGTGGCAGTTGCGAATATTTCGTTACAGGAGTGCATATCAGCGATTTTTTTAAATTCTTGTTAAGAATATTAAAAAAAACGTTGAAAAGAACTGTTTTTACTTAGTTAAAAAAAATAAATAGGTCCCGGAAAGACTTTGACAGCGACAGAAAGAGGAAAAATAGATGCTTTCAAGGAGTTAGGACTCTCAGGCCGAGAAATTGCAAGGAGGCTTAATAGAAGTAAGACTGCTGTAAACAGTTATCTTGCAGATCCACAACACTATGGGAAAAATCAAAAAGGACGTACGGCAGAAGCAACAGCATTGCGAGAAAAGCGGTCAATTCTACGGCTTGCCTCAAATTGTACTCTACCAGCGAAACATAGGCGCGATCATTCAATTCCAAGTTGGCTAACGTTGCAATTGGATATCCGAAATTATGGGGATGAGTATCAATTCACAGGGAAACAATATCTTCGTTTAAATCGTTCCGCGTCATTAGACAAAGGGAAGACACTTGGCCTCCCAAACTGCTATATTTTGCGACCCATGAGGGTCTTAACCACGTCTTCGCCATCTCATGAGGCGAAACATAAGAAGTCGGCAGTGGCAGGGATGTCGATTGAAGTGAAAATTCCTGTACAGATTTCAATGAAACTTTCTTTGAAATATATCCTCATATTCCGTGCTCAGGCTATGGGCTATATCGTTAATTGCCAAGTATACTTCTTGTGGAAAAGTTTTTGATCAAAATTTATTTAATGGCTTCACGGCCACTCCAATAATTCATCAATAAATAAAACAAGAAAGTTAAAAATGGAATGAGTAGTTGAGGGAGCTAAATGTTAAAACTAGCTTATGTAAGCTAAAAGCCAGCTTTCTGTGACATCGAGAAGTTGAGCTGTACAGCAAAATCTAATATCATCAACTTAAATTTGTTTGTTAAGTCGTTTCACTTTGGGGTGGTGTAACCATTTCGAAACCGCTGTTTGCTGTTTTCTCTGTTAGAGCGGAACGAAACCTGTGATGAGAATGTAGTCAAAGTTTTTCTGCTGAAATTCTCTGAAGGCCGACAAAATGTCAAATCCCAAACTTCTTCGGAAGTGTGTCGCAGATAGTTGCAGATATGTGTCACTTCCTATTGTCAAAGAACAAGCCTAGTTAACGTCAGTTTTCTATGCAATAACGATTTTTTTTTTATTAAACAAATCCACTGGCTGACGGACTCTTTGGCATCAATTATACCCGCCAACCTCATACGAGTAATATGGCCAATTAACATCAAACTGTAAATCACATCATATGATAAACCAGGCCTGTTGGATATGCATTTGTAAAACAGCAAAAATCTTCCCAAAAACGCTAATTCGCTAACCCGATACATCCAACATAAGCTTAAGAGCTCAGTCCTCACTCCGATGCACTGCTCCCGTTGCACACTCAGCACACATGTCCACCGGGGTAAATTGTTTGAATAAATCATTTATTTTGTAATTTCAGATTAATTCCAAATGCAAATCAAAAACATTCACTCGGAATACATTGGGACAGGACACTCTGTCTGATGGTCTCCTGGCGCAAGGAATTAAAATGCGAAAAAGACCACAACTGGAAATCTCCCATAAATCAATTAAGCAAACAGCTTAGCAGGTGCATTTACTGTGAATTTTTACTCAATTAATCCAAATTTAGCCGACCATAATTTCAGAGTTTCATCTGGGGCTGTCGAGAATGGAAATCCCAGAACAGTGCGGTGGGCGGTGTGGCATTTGGCATACAATGTTGCACACACAGCTCTATATCATATTAGCCCGACAGGAACAGGACATGAACACAGTCCGTATTCCGTATATTGGACCGGCAACAACAAAAACGAATCCAATCGGACCGGTCTCTCATTTATATCCCGGATTAGTTGCGCTCCCTTGGCAAAGCCAGCCAGCCACTCGTACGTACTACGTAGGCAAAGGCAACGGAACGGCAACAAAGTCCGAGAGTGAAATGCCCAATATCCGTGAACGTCAACTGATTCTTCTCTGTATACCCCCTCCACTCAGGATTGCTGATGGCACAAAACACATAGCATCGACATCGGCATCGGCATCGGTATCCTGTATGCAGGGTATGAGTGCGGCTCCAGTGGAATGCTGCTGGCACTGTCCACAATTCTGTCATCAAACTCACCATACGGTTGACATATTCCTGTTAATTCTTTAATTAAAATCGATACTGAAACTGATTGAAGGATTTCTCTGCATGCTCGGCCGGGGTGTGACTCGTAGGCATTTCGACTAAATAGCTTCTGTTTAAAATGAAATTTCCCACCCAAACCCCTGCTGTGGCTGTCGGTCGCGCTGAATGCATAATGCTCTGCCTGCAAAGAGTAATAAATTAACAATTGCCATAAGTTAGGGGCAGTCTCCTGTCGTAGCCCATTCGATTCAGTTTCAGATCCGATGCCAATCATTTTGCTACACACTCACACGGACTATGTGCGACGACTAGTTTGGTTTTAACTTGGTTTGCCACATGAATACAATCACAACTGTTGCACTTTTTGTATGCGGGCGAAGGGATATGCACTCTGGGTGTCTGTTTGGATGCCTTTCACCTGACGACGACGACGACCGACGCACGGTGTGGATAGAGGGTGCTTGCAGAGAAATTTAATGCTTGTAGTACGTTTTGCATGGCACAACAGATGCCAGCCAACAATGTGCCATCTACCACCCTCTCGAGTTTTGTTTAATGCCGGCCGCTTAAAGCTCCACAATTCGGGCACATTGTCTGATGGGATTGATTGAAATTCGGTTTTGCTTTTAAGCTGATTGAAATTATTCAATTGAAAGGAAAATTTATATTCTATTGGATTCGGTTGCGGGTGGCATTTATATTCTTCTTTTTTGAATTGGATTTCAAGTGCACTTTGCACCGCCAATCGACACCTAGGAGGTGTGTGTGCTTTATAATTTGGTTAATTTGGGGATGGCGAATAATGAAATGACTACAGAATCCGTTTTCATTCACGGGCATTGTATCCGTATCCATTGAATTAGTTAAGTTAAAGCACTAGAACGTAAATATTACAAACGGATTGGGCCTGGACTGGCCAGACTTCTGTAATCGACAGAGGCTGCCCTGGCTCGAGGTAGTGCAACAAACCACTAGTATTGTACCTTCTCAGACATGTGATTTAAGTACCATTACTGCATCAAGAGAAAAAAACAACGTAAAATCAAAGAAAACCACTTCGATTTAAATATTTTTCGAAATGATTTAGCATCGACTACGAACATTTTTAAATCAAAGTGGCATGACTTTAATTCAAAGGGCTTCTCTATTGTAAGAAGTATATATTTTTAATTTGATCCAACCACGTATGTACACGGAAGGAATTGAAAGTCACCAATTGCAAAATTTTGAGTTGCAATTTACGAATTATATATTTCTCGCAAATCACAACGAAGTTTTCATGGATTGATACAGAAATTGGTAATTTGACATTGAAAACGGCGGATAATACCAAATTCTGTTTGTTGAAATTTACGATTAGAAGTATAAAATCGAACTTCTTTTATTTCTAGTGATTTGCGAGATTGTTTGGCGCAATTTACCACTCCAATAGGTCAATTTCTCAAACACCACTTCACAATCTCAAATTGCGAAAAATATTTGGTGATTTACCAACACTGAATGATGAATCAATAAAATCTTGTAATAATTTAACACATGAAAGTGAAAACGTATATTGACGTAGAGAAGTCGTAAATTGCAAAATATTTTTTGTAATTTCCATGGAATCTACTACCTAGTGTGTGCAATTTTTGTATGTACAGCCCATAGCCCATGTACCTATAGAAATCCTTTTAAATCCTTTTTATGGATGAATGTATGTATGTGGTATTGCTAGACAGCTGCAATCATGAAGCCAAATCTTCATTGTGCACATTGCGTGTCGGTGCAGAGACAGACAGTCGGTATTCAATCTTTGCTTAAAGCAGTTGTTTAAGTCAGAGACAATACTGAGACCACCAATTCCGGCCGATTTCCCGTTACTTAGCCTACAAGCTATATTTTTATGGAGTGTTCACGTTTGGTGCGCTAGTATTGTTACATAGAAAATCGTATTGACAAATGTCGCGAAACTTCAAAAATTCTGCTCACCAACACACTCCCAGGAGATATGAGACACTTCCGCTGTGGGCAAAGGTGCTGGCAGAGTTCATAGAATTTTATCCGTTTAAATTGTTCGTTACGTGTGATAATATTTTTTTTTAGGAATAAGTGCACATTTGCTTAAAATGTTCATGAAAAATTAACAATGTAGATTGGTTGAGGGAAAATGAAAACATTTTGAGCAAATTTTCTTCATTATTTAAGAAAAATTTACACACTAAATCGAAGTTAATGATTTCCAAAAGCGGAAAATACACAACCACGTTTGTCCTAATATGTTTCTAGTACATAAAACATATATTTAGATAATTTTACTAACCAAACAAATCAAATTAGTCGCCTTTTAACAATTTATAATAACTAACCAATGGCGTCCAGTAATGAAAAAATGTGGTATTCCCGAACTCTTTCACATTTCCTCATGGTTGCCGAGGTTGGCAGCATTTATTCTTGCATTTTTTGTATGTATGTTTTGCATGTCACACGGATTCTTTTTTGACATAACACCGATAGGAAAACAAAATAGCGAAAAAACTGAGGTGGCCAGCGGCAAGAGAATTGTGAGTTGGGGGTCTCAGTATGGTTTGTCTATGGTTTAAGTATAACTAATTCGTATGGATAGTGGGTGTACTACTAATTGTAAAGCATTCCGGAATATATTTTGTAAGTATAGGTACCTATTGAATAATTCTAAGAACTCTGAAGTATGCATATAAATCTGTATTTTTGCAGAATGTACATCTCGCTAGTAGAAAATAAGTGTAAATTAGAATGAATTCTAAAATATATAATCGAAAAGAATTGTAAAGGTTCGTATCAATGTCAAGTTGATCTAAATATTTTGTTTGTATTTTAAATTTCATCATAGACAGAAAAACCACCCCAGACAAATCCCGTTGTCTCCGGACGATGTGGCGTCGTATGATTTTCTTGGATATCAGGAGGAAAAACAATTATTAATACGACTATAAATATGTATTCGAAATTAACCTAAATAGTAAAACTATGGAGATATACAAGATATAAGTTGTAAATTAAGAATAAAGTTTTCTAATTTCAGACAAAATATTTTCAATTTTATACGGTGATGCCTCAAATCACTACTCAAGAAACGAAAATTGCAAAATATGAGCTGCAATTGATTAAAAGAAGTTTCAATTTACGACTAAGAATTTGTAAATTGCAACTAATGAAGTAGTACTCCTGTTAGTTTGCAAATCAACGCCTTTGAGTTGCAATCAGCGTTGGCAATTGTACTACATATGTAGTACTATGCTACATATTTGGCGGATTTTTTAACGCTGTACTACATACTACATCGTTACCCTAAAGTACTACACTTCTTAAAATCCGTCTAACCATATTACTTTTTTACGAACAACATTTCAAATTTCCCCCTTGTGCATTTATAACTAAATAAATCGATTTAAAAACTTGGCATCACTCTAAAGTATGTGCAAATCTTCAGCTGAATGCTGTCATTTACGTAGGTACGGCATGAAGTGTCTATCTCTGTCTATCAGCTGAATTAACAGCTGACAGCCAATTTAAATTTGTTTGCTTATTGTGCTGCACCCACAACAACTGCAAATAACAAATATGGATCGGTTTCAGATTCGGACTCGGATACTGGGAGGTAACCTTCATAAGAGTATAAAAAGACAATAAATATATGCTAAATGAACTACTTATTATAGCCAACAAGAACAAACATCGAATCCGGAAAATAAAAAGAAAACCCGCACACAGAAATATCGAAAGGAATGGGAAAGCCAATTTTCGTGGGTCGAATGTAGGTCTGGCAAACCCTTTTGTCGCGCTTGTCAGAAGCCATTTGTTTGCAATAGGACTTTGCTTGTTAGACATGAACTCTTACCCATACACGTTTCCAATTAAGTGTGTCCGACTGTTTTAGAAATGTAACAAATAACAGCATCATATTTAAACTGCGTTCTGAAATTGTTTATTTTGTTTGTTATGTTACTTAATTTAAATTTCAATAGAAAAAAAAAACAGGTACTACATTTTGTTTGAAAATGCTACATTTTGTTAGCTAACGTACTACATTTGCTAAAGACTTTAGTGACAACGCTGGTTGCAATTCAGGACTAAATGGTTGTAAAGGGTGATTTTTTAAGAGGTTTAGAACTTCTTTTAAAAAAAAAACACAAAAAATTCGAAAAAATGAATGAAATATTTATTTGAATCGATAGTTTGAACCTTGCAATTTAATGTTTAAAGATAATTTCATGCAAATGTTGACCGCGGCTGCGTCTCAGGTAGCCCATCCGCTGAGTCCAATTTTGCCATACTCTTTCACACATATCGGCCGGTATCTCACGAATGAATGCATGGATGTTGGCTTCCAGTGCGTCAATCGAAGCGGGCTTGTCCCTATACACATTAGCCTTGGCATACCCCCACAAAAAATAATCTAATGGTGTCAAATCGCACGATCTAGGCGGCCAATTGACCGGCCCGAAACGTGAAATTAACTGTTCACCAAACTCGCCTCGCAATTGCGCCATTGTTTCGCGTGCTGTGTGGCATGTGGCACCGTCTTGTTGAAACCACATATCATGCAAGTCAAGAACTTCCATTTCGGGCAAAAAAAAGTTTGTTATCATCGCTCGGTAGCGTTCACCATTGACAGTAACGCTGCTATTCGCATCATCTTTGAAGAAATATGGCCCAATAATGCCGCCGGCCCATAAACCGCACCAAACAGTGGCTTTTTCGGGATGCATTGGTAGCTGTTGCAATGCTTCTGGCTGATCTTCACTCCAAATGCGGCAATTTTGCTTATTTACGTACCCATTCAACCAAAAATGAGCCTCATCGCTGAACACAATTTTTCGATAAAAAAGCGAAAAAGAACATTTCGAACCGAGCACGAATTTTGATAGTAAAATTCAATAATTTGCAAGCGTTGTTCATTTGTAAGACGATCCATGGTTAAATTGCAAACCAAACTGAAGCTGTTTGACAGTGACACAAGGTACTAAACACACGTCAGCTGTCAAAACCAGTGTTGCCAAAACCAAACCAGCTAAAAAATCACCCTTTAATATGCTAAGGAAGGAAATCGTAATTTACAACAGAAAAGTGGTAATTTACGAATTGTTTTTGCAATTTACAATCCATGTAATATCAAATTGATAACTAAAGGGTGATTTTTTAAGAGGTTTAGAACTTTTTTAAAAAAAAAAACACAAAAAATTCGAAAAAATGAATGAAATATTTATTTGAATCGATAGTTTGAACCTTGCAATTTAATGTTTAAAGATAATTTCATGCAAATGTTGACCGCGGCTGCGTCTCAGGTAGCCCATCCGCTGAGTCCAATTTTGGCATACTCTTTCACACATATCGGCCGGTATCTCACGAATGAATGCATGGATGTTGGCTTCCAGAGCGTCAATCGAAGCGGGCTTGTCCCTATACACATTAGCCTTGGCATACCCCCACAAAAAATAATCTAATGGTGTCAAATCGCACGATCTAGGCGGCCAATTGACCGGCCCGAAACGTGAAATTAACTGTTCACCAAACTCGCCTCGCAATTGCGCCATTGTTTCGCGTGCTGTGTGGCATGTGGCACCGTCTTGTTGAAACCACATATCATGCAAGTCAAGAACTTCCATTTCGGGCAAAAAAAAGTTTGTTATCATCGCTCGGTAGCGTTCACCATTGACAGTAACGCTGCGATTGGCATCATCTTTGAAGAAATATGGCCCAATAATGCCGCCGGCCCATAAACCGCACCAAACAGTGGCTTTTTCGGGATGCATTGGTAGCTGTTGCAATGCTTCTGGCTGATCTTCACTCCAAATGCGGCAATTTTGCTTATTTACGTACCCATTCAACCAAAAATGAGCCTCATCGCTGAACACAATTTTTCGATAAAAAAGCGGATCCTCGGCCAGCTTTCCAAGAGCCCATTCACCAAAAATTCGGCGTTGTGGTAGGTCGGCTGGCTTTAGTTCTTGCACCAGCTGTATCTTAAAAGGCTTTACGCCCAAATCCTTCCGCAAAATTTTCCACGTAGTGCTGTAACAAAGGCCTAACTGCTGGGAACGGCGCCGAATCGACATTTTGCGGTCTTCTGTCACACTAGCTGATACGGCCGCAATATTTTCTTCACTACGCACAGTACGTAAACGTGTTGGTGGTTTAATGTCCAACAAAGTAAATTTGGTGCGAAATTTGGTCACAATCTTCCGAATAGACTGCTCAGAAGGTCGAGAATGCCGATCATAAAATGGAAGCAGCGCGCGATGAACATTTCGAACCGAGCACGAATTTTGATAGTAAAATTCAATAATTTGCAAGCGTTGTTCATTTGTAAGACGATCCATGGTTAAATTGCAAACCAAACTGAAGCTGTTTGACAGTGACACAAGGTACTAAACACACGTCAGCTGTCAAAACCAGTGTTGCCAAAACCAAACCAGCTAAAAAATCACCCTTTACTTGTGTCAAATTCCGATCGGTTATGGCAATATGTTTTTCTCGTTTGATCGCATTATTGATAATGAAAAGTGTTGATTCACGACTTTTGAGGGTCAATATCTTCACTTCGTACAATTTCTAGAATTGCGAATAAAAAGTAGTGAATTAGTAAATCCTTAGTTAAGCTCTAAAACTAGACGAACTTTTCGTGATTCTGCGCTTATTTTTCTTGATTTGATCTTAAAATTCTTTCCGTGTACCTCTATTTGACATTTAGAGAGCCGAGGAATTGACTCTGCTAGTCAGCTCTTTTCTTAAAATCGGCGGAGGATCCATGAGGAGAGGTTCTAGCACCTTAACCTTGAAGGCACAGACTAGAAGGGCGAATCTGGTGGATAGTTGCATTTTCAGAAGGAAAATAACCATTGGCCAATACGCACGTGTTTTACTCTCTCGGTGGATATCCTAAAATAGTAAAAAAAATAAATAGTTGGTACAATAGGTCCGTAAAGGTACCATAGACCTAGATCCTCATTTGTGTGAGATTTTTTTTTGGGACGAATGGATGTGAATGTATTGCTTGAGATAAAACTAGGCTCTGCGCATTTAACAAAGGTTTCCTTGGAATTCACTGGCATTTCCTAATTTTTATTTACAGGTCTTGTGGGTTGTGCTGTGGTGTGGTATAGGAAGTAGGAAGGCCTATATATAAACATATCACGATCAATAAATAAATTTGAAGAAGCTTTCAAAACCTATAAATTTCAAAATCTATCAGGCGGTCGTAGTCATGCTTGATTTCATCTCAGAACTGCTTCAGTATCTTCACAATTGTACGACGCAGTTACAGACTGACTACGAATCCCGCATAGTTGTGGCCCAAGCAACATTTTGAAGTCAACGTTATCTACACAAAATTTATCTTCCGTACACCGTTCCAAGATCCGATTCTTAGATTACGCACCATCATGAGTCATTGTCCAACTGACACCAATGCACTAGCTACCTTCCATCAGGTCTACATTCAATTTCCCATTCACGTAGTTCAAATCCACTGCAGACTGATCGTCGCCTGCGGCACCAACACGTTACTATTCTTATGTGTGCATCGCCATGGTTCAATCAAGTGTATGATGACTAATGCACTACACGCAGTTACATGGTGAGAAAAATAAACATATCAGACCAGAGACCACACTGCAACTGCATCGGATTCAGAGCGTTGTTGCTTAAACCGAGGGTAAAGTAAATTTTTTCATAATTTAGGTCACTGTTGTGACATGACTCATCCACAAGAAAAATCCATTCATCCATCAGCTTTAACCGACCGACGGGACGTCAACTTGCTCACTGGTGGTTGGCAGTTTATATATCTATACAAGTTTACTGGTCCGTCACACCATTTATCTATGCAGAACATGTCAAGTTTAAGAGCTCGTAAAATTTGGTAAAAAAAACCTTGTCTATGCAAAACAAAACCAGGAAATGGTATTTCAATTCAATGGATGTAAGTATTCAAATTGTCTTATCAGTTGCAATAAAACTCCCAAGGACTACGTAATATATGGATTTTTGGTGAAATAAAAGTGGAATCCTTTGTGAGCGAAGCGAACCATAAAATGTTTTGCTCTTCACAGCTTATAGGATAGTTTCCTATCACTGTTGTCATATTTGGCGATAAAAACCATAAAAAGGATTGCAAGACGCTATAAAAAATAATGTAAGAAAAAAAACCGACAGAAAAACAGAAACGGGCTAATTTATTCTCGTCCATAAGAAAATGGCTTTAACTGTGCACGAGGAATTCGTTATCGCGCTATAGAGTTTATATTTCCTTTTGACAATACTGGTGGAATGCAAATCGAGGAATTACAATTTTTTTTATTTCAATCGTTGTTTCTTAATAAAGCTTATTCGGACACTAACATGTTTGTAAATTTATTATCGATCCTGCAAAATGATTGTTTTTTTTTCGAAATATTAAAAAAATCAAAAAAATGCTGTAAGACTGTCAGCACAATAGTCGAAACTATCCTCCTCGGGTTATTGTTTAAAAGTCGACTGCATCTTTCGGATCTGAGAAAGTCGTTTTCAAGTTATAGTTTAGTACAAATGGAATCGGAGGTTGGATTTTAGTTTCCCAATCGGTTAATTCTCAATTTATTTTCAAATGCATATACATATTTAGCATTGAAGTGATTTGCGAAAATGTATATTGAGAAAAATGTTGGTTTAAAATTGCTTTATTACGTGACAAAGCTACAATAATTAGTCTTATGTTAATTATAGTCGAAAAAAAGCCTACTTTTTCATTATCACCTCGTAATAAAATTAAAGTCCCCCGTATTGTAACGTGGAGTTAGTGTTATAAATATAATGTCATCTGCTGTTTTGCAAAAAAATAGAAATCAAATCCTTTGTTTAATTTAGCTAGATATTGGCCGATCAAAATTTGAGTCTTTGTTTTGCTTGGTGTTTGGTGATTGGTGAGGACTATGTACCTACGTATACATAGAATAACAAGTTTTTAATTCTCTCCAGGCAAAAACCCAGAAGTTGCTTGCGGCTTTTTTCAAATTAGTCGGAATACGTTCTTAATCGTATTTTTTTTTTAAGTTTCGTATCTAGACAGTTGATAGGTTTTTTGAACAGAGTTCTGTCGAAAAAGGGCATTAAATATTTGTTTTAAGTAGGCACCCTATCGCCGCATCTAATAAAAAGTGAAGATAACAGTTCATAGATCATACAGTCTAAACATGAATGTATTTAATGAAAAGTTGTGTAGCTTTACTAATGTCGTTTTCCATTGGCCAAAAAGAAGCGTCTGGGAGAGTCCGGAATCGAAAAAAGCACTTCTGAAACCGTTCCATTGGCACAAAAAATACTCTTCTGGTGATTCTGAGAAGAGAATTCCGCTTCTCGATTTCAGGTCAGAACCCACTCAAGAATCACTCACACAAGTATAATTTATGTATTTTATACAAGTCAGCTGACAGCAGCCGTAGATTATTTTTTGGCATTTCACCAATATTTTTGTGGATTCTTTCAGAAGCAGTTTTGTTGTTCCATTGGATTTCAGAATGAGTGGATCCCCGAGTGAAACCAATGGAAAACGACATAAGAAACTGAAAAAAATATTCAAATATAAAATCACAGGTTATTTTGAAACTGACTGATGCTTCCCGCTCGAAATCACTGACAGAAAGCTGGTATCATACCTCTGGCTCATATTTTTTGCGAGTGTGTTGGTGACTCTGAATTTTTGAAGTCACGTGATATTATTTGTCAATAAATGAATTTCAATGTAACAATACCAGCGCATTACATCGTGACCACTCCGTAAAAATATAGCTTGAAGGCTAAGTAACGGGAAATCGGCCGGAGCAGGTGGTCTCAGTATGATTTGTCTCTGACTTGAACGACGTTGTGTTCCATAATTAATGGGAATGTTTGCTCCTACTAATAAAGCCATAATACATGGAAAACATTTAATTTTGTTCGTTTTATTGCATTTTTAAAATGCCCACCCTGTATAAGCTATTTTTTTTATAAAATTTGTTTTTTGAATTGGCACCACGTTTTCGTATAGCTGATTAATTTTCATTTTGTGCGGTTGTCATTTTACCATAAGTAGACTTAGGGTACTGTTCACCTATTGATGCCAAATTTAGTAAAAAAATAAACTTGCATAAATTGCAATCTATAAGACCCAGCAAGCAGCAACGGCGTTTCTGTGCCTTAAGTTATAACGTATAACATTTGCTCCCTAAGAAAATCAATAACCATTATCATATCTGTAAATTTTTTGTAGTTTTACATATTTTCAAGTTGCGTAGCTTTTAAAAGTACCACAAATAACTGCACACACTCGATCGTCAATAAGTCAATCTCTAGGTGAGTACTTCTTGGATAGGAATGCAAAAATTAAAAAGACTTGAAGATTAACGAAGATAAGAGTGAAAGGACATTTCGGCATTAAAATCAAAAAAAAATTTAGGTAGAAATTGTGGGAAAACTTAAATATGATACATGAGGGGCCCACAAAAGACGAAGACATGTTGTGATTTGCTGCAAATTTGTTTTCTATGACTGCTGTCAAATAGGTAGGTATGAATGACTTTTCTTGAACATGTCTCAACATGTTGTCAATTATGAAAAATTATCAGTTGGTAAGTACATAAAATGCATATACACACACGAGATTGGGATGGTTACAGCAACGTGCCAGCTAAATGTTTGTTTAATTTAAAGTGAAAATGTGGGAAATGGGAATAGGATCAATTCGGTGCAAACGCAGATTTCAGTTTAAATTTGAAATATGCATGCCTACAAATTTTAGTACATATGTATATATATATAGATCTAGAGAGATATTCGAATCAGACCACTATTGTCGGGTCTCTTTTCGTCTCCACTTCCACTATAAATCTTACCCAGTGAGACTCTATGGATTTCTTCAGAGTTTTTTTTACATAATTTGCCATTTGTTTTTTAGGTGTTTTTGTAATTTTTTTTTATTCATCTTAATCTATCTTCAATCAGGTTAGACTTAAGGCCCTCACTAATCAAAAACAAACTCAGTCATAAACTCTGATCTTAAAATGAAAAATGCCAAAGTCAGTAGGACCTATAACTTTGGCAGACGCGGCCCCGAATTGGATATTCTGAAAGAGGATACCCAGGCAAGTTCAAAACTAGTTTTCAATAGATCTACAAACTACAATACAACAGCAGTTGTATCCGTACAGGCAGCTTGTGGCACTTGGTCAAAGTAAAAGATGAAATACCTTTAATCTGGGAGCTTGTCGAGTTATTTATCGGATATATAGGTAGTATCACAGGCAACATGACAAAAGGTTCAGCAAATTCAGCAGAACAGCTGACCGAACAGAAGTCACAACTCACAACTTAAAATCATTTTGCACACTTATTTGATGGGCTAATATTATTTTTAAATGCTCGTTAATTTTATTTGTTAATTAATGCGATCGAAATTTGTAACCATTTATTTACACAGAAGTTTCACGACTACTGTCTCAGAGCAGATTGAAACGTCAAACGAAAACTAGTTGGTGTTCGGTGTGAATGCGTCGAAGAGTTTTCGATGAAAACACGGTTTTCGGTGCGGTGTGAAAAGGGTATTAAGTTGGTACTCATATAAGGACGCTTTGCTGAGGTACAGTGCCGCTTACTTGAATAGCACCCCCCCTTTGCTGTGAGTTTTAAGTTTAATATCTTCAAAAATAATTATGGTAATGACTTGTTTTTTTTCTAATGAAAGTTTATTAAATTCTGTAAATAAAACAGAAGGAATGGAATTCATATTTACAGTGGTAATTTTTTTATAGATTTTGAAGCGATATGACTCAAAATATACACATCACATTTTGGCTCACTTGAATAGCACCTCCTCATAAAAAAATTATTTAAAAATGTTTTCACACTGTTGGACTTAAAAATTTATTAGGAACACAATTAAGAATTAAATTTTGAATTGAATTTGAATTAAAAAAAAAAAATTAGTAACGGGTGCTTCCGCCTTTGTTATAAATAACCTCATACATCCTGTTAGGTAGGGAATCATACAATTTCTTGATGTAATCCAGCGAAATGGAGGCCCAGCTACTTCTAATTGCTGCTATTAGCTCCTCCTTATTGGAGTATTGCTTCCCTGATTCGTACACCTTCCGAGCAAGCCATCCCCAAACATTTTCGATGATGTTTAGGTCTGGCGAGTATGGTGGCCAATCCAACAATAAAATGTTTTGACGCCCAAGAAATTGTTTTACCACTCTGGCATTGTGAATTGGTGCGTTATCCTGCTGCAATTTCCACGGCAAGTCACCAAATAATACATTAATGGAAGGGATAACGTTCTCTAGTACTCCAATGTAGGACTGAGCGTTCATACGAGGAGTTAGGAACTGCAACTCCAAAGTGCCATAGTACGTTATGGCTCCCCAAATCATAACACCGCCAACTCGACTGTGCAAACGATCCAATTGATGTTCCTCCTTCCGCAAATCATGAAAGTAATAATTAAAACCGTTAGGACCCTCTAAATAAATTTTTTTTTCGTCGGAGAAAACAACACGTTACCATTCCTTGCTCCATGTCATGTTAGACGGCAGAAACTAAGGCGTTGCTCTTTGCGATATGGGTTAAGCGGTGGTTTTTTCTTTAATTTCAATCGCTTTAAGTGCTTAGCCTTCGAAATAATCCGCTTTACTGTGGACACGCTTGCTTTAACACCACTTTTTTCTCTTATTTTGGCTGCAGAGTCGTGCGAATTTGACGCGAGCCGCAGAATTGCTCTTTTTCCAGCTGGGGTAACGGCACTAACTGTTCGTCCTTTCATGTTTTTGCCATAGTTGGACTCGTTCCGTAAAAATGTGGATATCACTTTGCGGCTTCGTTGAGTTTTTTTTGGCTATTTGGTGAATAGACAGGCCACACTCGCTGTAAGCCTTGATTTTAGCTTTCTCGTCCTCTGTCAATGATTTGCCACGACCCATTTTAACTAAAATTATTTTAAATTAATTAAATGATTATTAGAAAATACTTTTGCATAACCACCTGATTTGGCTTCCACACGAAAACTGATAATAGAGGGGGGGTGCTATTCAAGTGAACCAAAATAAAACTACATTTTTCCCAGTAATTTTAAACATCATAGCAAAAACTAGTTAACGGGACATTTCCAATGCATGAACTCGCTCACAGAGAGAGTGTTTAAACAGATATACAAAATATTATAAACATATTGAACCGTTGCATATTCAGAGACTCGAATTATTTTCAGTTTCATTATGCACAATGGGGGGTGCTATTCAAGTTAGCGGCACTGTATATGTCTAAAAAATGAACCTATAGTAGCACAGTCTGTCCTGAGTGTGACCCAATGCCTAGCGGGAAACTATGGCCAAGTTCGTAAATGTAAAAATGCTGCATTCCTGCAAAATTTCGTCTTTATTATTGTAAGAGAACTGCATTATCATTTCAGATGTCTGGCAGTACGTATTTGTTCATAAAAGAAAATTTACAGTCAGCATGCTGTCAACAGTGCAGTTTCATTCCGCCTTGGAGTGGAATCGGAATTATTATTAAACATCCGAGTTGTCATTGAAAAAATTGCTTATATTTTTCTCATTCTTTATGAATGACTTTAGTCAATGCATGATGGCCGCATTCAGGCAGCTGCATTTTGCTATCATAAATGTAGATATTCATGAATATTTGTTGCATGGTTTGAACTCACACTCAGTTATACGTAGTGTTGCCAGGTCAAAATGTTAAAATTCAGTCAAATTTGACTGTTTGACTGGATTATTTCCAAATGTGGGACTGTTTGTTTCTGTCAGATTGTCGAAAATCGAATCGTGGACAACAGTCAAACTGGCAACTCTTTTATGCGTGCTTAGTAAGGTGGAACGTGAAAATGAAAAAAAAAAACAAGAATGTCTTTGGGTGTTTTCGGAAATGGCATCTGCATCAGATTGCTTTTGCAGCATGTTCGAAAACGCAAGTTGCCAAAGTCATGTGTTCGGAAACGTCATCATAGCAAAACTGCATTAGCATGTGTTCGGTAATGCAGTTCTGCAAAGGTCAGATGTTCGTAAACGTAATTTGCGTGTCGTCTGCCGTGCAGCAAAGCAGATAAAAAACGATCGTGCATTTTCTGTGTATAGTACGTGAAAGTGCGTGATATCTGGGAATGGATTCATCGTCTTCATCTTGCTCAGAGGAGTTTTCTCAGTCCTGGTCACGGTCTAGATCTAAATCTAGGTCACATGAATGTCTTTTATGATTAGGAATTAGAAATTTAATGCAAATAAATTATTGTAGACCCCCAAATCAAGCTCAAGAGGAGAATATGGAACGTTGGACCAGGAACAGAATTAAGTTGCTTCTTTCTGTTCGGCTTTTCCAAAATGGAAAAAAGTCTTCAAATTTTGCATCAAGTTGTCCAACAAATTTTAGTTTTATTTTTTTATATGGGGGTTGAATTTGTTCATGGTAGTGTTCGGAAACATCAGGCTGCACTTGCAAAAAAAAACCGTTGACCCGACACAAGTCAGCTGCACAAAATGACATTTGCAAACAAGATGCAAGATGACCGATTGATTTCTGTCATGCATTGACTTTTTTTTTACATTTCCGAAAACACCCTTTACTTTATTCAACTCATCATCCCATCAAAATGAACTGGGATGGAATCCCACAAGGTGATAGTTGAATCACTTTTGTGATACTTAAATGTGATAGTCGCATCATTTATGAACTGTTTGTAATAAAGCGCATGAGGTTCTGAACCATCCGGTTACCAAAACTGATGCCTACAGATCCTAGCCAATTGTCACCATATATTTTTATTTTATTGGTTTACTAATTTTTTTTGTCAAGCACGCAGACAGGAAAGCCATGATTGTATTTTCATTGTTAAAACTATGCAAAAATTATGAATTCATAAATAAAAATTTCATTATGAATCTTGATAAAAAAGGGGCTTATATCTCTTAATCTATTGCCACCATCTAACCAGGATAGCGATTCAAGCATTCTTGATATGCGAGATGTGGAGAATCCCTCGGGCATTGGACAATCGTCGGTAAAAAGCCTTGAGATTTTGACTAGTATCGAAAGCTTAATTTTGCTGCAGAAAGCAGATCGCGCATTGCTTTTAGAAAACTCTTCCGCCGTAAGAGTGAGGAAATTTTTTTTTTTGAGGATGTTTTTTTTTTTATTAGTTGAGAGTCTATTTGTTGTTGATGATGCTTTGAGGTCGAAGGTGTATCGTCTTTGGCATCAGGTTGGTTTTCAGCGATGGACTGCGGCTCATTTTTATCTTCAGTTACCACCTAGCCCCATTCACATGAACTAACAGTATCGCTATAGTCAGACGCAGTCCCTCTCACTGGCATAACGAGACAGGGCGTTAAACAAGCTCTCAATCAATGTTGAGTTTGTCACAGTCCAAAATTGTTAGAAAAGTGGTCATCTCGATATTACAAAAGTTCGGTTCGGCGTGGAATTCTTTAGTATTGGCAATGATTATCTGAAAATTTTATTCAATTGCAAAAATATTCGTTGAGCATTTTCTTTGTCGCACTGACCTCTATGCTGCTCTGCATTAGGCGTGGTTCATAAAATAGTTTTGCAAGCGCATACACCCTGCATGTGTTCGTGGGAGTCTAACTCTTAAGTAGCTAACTTGTACCCTTGGCGACAAGATTCAGTAAGAGGTACTTCTGGGCTGCATAGTATACACCTCACAGGCCAAGTCAAATCAACTTATGTTAATACTATCCGAGTAGATGTACTCTAGCATTGTGTGAAAGGCATCTGGTTGCACGTCAGTAATCACAATGGGATCAGTCTTTTCTTTTCTTAACCAATAAGAAATCGACAGTCACTCCATTTCTCCGTCTCAATCAAATGCTGGTCACGATCTCTAGTGTTTCTACAGTTGTTTTGCCAATCTTGTGCACTGATCCGTCTCAAGCAAATGCTGGCTACAATCTCTACTATGGTTTTAAAGTTATTTTGCCAATAGTTTAAAAGCTCCATATTTTTCCTCACTTCTTTCGAATCTTTTCTATTCTGGACTTGTATATCCATTGCGATATTGTGAAATTGATTCTTTCTTAGCAACTATCCGTTTTTGAATTTGAGTAGTATATTAATGAAGTTTTCGGTTGGGCTCCTCAGATTCTGTTCTTTGTTTTGCTTTTCCAGTTCGATGCTTGTTTAGTGATGGCACGACCTAACATGGTTCCGTTTGACTTTAAACAATTACAAACAATTGAGAAACTCTTTCTCATAAATTAGTGGATTATTTTAGTTGCTTTTTTTTTTTGTTTAAAAAGATATATTTTTCAAAAGTCAAAGTGTCACTTATTTAAATATTAAAAAAGACTACAGGCTTTTCTTTTTTTATATTACTGCGGTCAGTGAGTGCGCACTCCCCATCTTACATTTTTCTGTGTAAACTACTACCTTTTGCAACCTATTGTGGTATTGTGCGAGTCATTTTCATTTATTTGCACTATTTCTGAGTGGGAAAACTTGTCAAAAGTGTCAGTTACAGTTTCATTATCACATAATTTCACTAAATTTAATTTTGTATTCCAATAAAAACTTGAAAGGGGTTTTCATACTTAAATATCATTAGATACGAGTAGATAGGTCTGGCAACACGACTGTTTTTTTTCCACTGCGCCACCTCTTGCGAAGGTCTGACAAACATCCGAGAGTGTAACTGTCATGAAAAAGCTTCTCAGTTTGCCGTTTGGACTCGGCATTAAATTGTAGATCCCTTCCATTCGTCCCAAAAATGAAAAACTCGCACAGAATGAACGTTGACGTTGCGCCAACTATTAACCTATTTTTGATTGCTTGACTGTCATCGACAAGCATACCAACACTGAAAAATTAAACAGCAAAAAGGTGACTTAGTTCTCTTAATCTTGATATAAACGAGATCATAACTGCAAATTGTCTCTGTTGCAGAGGTCACTAGACTTTAAGCAATATTAGCTAATGTTTCAATTTTGAATTTGGAGATTCAAAAATGAACATAATTATTGCCAATAGATGCTATTTTTTGACCTGGTATAGTGAAATAGATCCAGGCAATAGATCTGCATGCAAGTTTATCAAATATCGTTTGTAATCGAATAGATATGAGCGTAATGAACTCACTTTGCCATAATTATTGCGCAAATACTTTGTTTCATTCGTAAATATGAAGGCACCTATTCAAGCCAACACTTAAAACAAAAGAGTTGACACGCGAACTAACTAAATGGATAGATGCTTGTATAATTCACTTTCGGTAAGTAAGGCAACCATTTTTTAATTTATTCATTTATTTCGAACAAACAATGAATTTCAAGAGAATGCAATTCTAAAGTCCAGTTTTATAGTATAGTTTTATAGCTCTGTCCATATGATGCTTTTATGGCGTAACATCAATTAAATTAACACCTTTCACTTTCGTTGTTGCGACGAGCTGCCTCCTCTTTTGTTAAATTTGTTCGAGTCGATTGTAAGCCAAAAGTGCCTAAGGCTTCCCGATAGTCTTAATAATTCGTTCCCACATGACGAATTATTAAGAATGACGTCTCGATTATGTGCCGACGCGACGTTTGAATATTTTGATTTAAACTTTACAAAACGTTTAAGACAGTTGCTGTGACTCTGTGATGCTTGAATAAATAAAGCGAAAACCGCTGCAACTTCACTTGAACGTTATGAATTGCCTGATGTTCTTCTTTTCTTTTGCAGTTCATTGTTAAATTGGAATGTCCACCAGGCAGATGAGACGTATTATATACAAGATATGTGCAACAGAGCAACGTGCACTTGTAGAATTAAACAAGTAAATTCTTACAAGCTTTTTCTTTAAAACAGACAAATTTAGTCAACAATTGTATAACTTGTATTATATGGGGCGCTGGTAGTCAACAGACGCTTGCGCTTAGGTAAGAATTATCGGGACTAATTAACATAACCCCTTTCTCGACGATCCTGAAATTCAATAAATAGTCAATTGTCATTTTACAAAACTCCCCCAGACTGATGATATGTTTTCTTTTGATCGTAGGTAAATGAACCTCAAAGAATGAACTTTTCTACTTCTCTATACTTAGATACAAAGCATATAAACCCTTTCCCCATATCATGGCAAAAGCTTTGACACTAGTTAGGTACGGATCGGTAAATAACTGGAAAAGTTTTATGTGGAAAGTTGAGAAGGGACCTCACATGAAGGATGTATAAAAAAGGAGAATGATGTGTGCTTGGGGTGTGATTCTAAGATAATGAGGAATTATGGTCAGGGTATTTTTCTCTTCAATGAAGCTAAACTTTTAGCGTTTGTTTTGTCTGTTTAGGCACAATAGGCTCCTTTTAGAAGCCGCTGTGCCAGAGCCCTTGAAGGCTCCTCTGCTTCATAGTCTAATCCGTCTGTCCAATCACTGTAACCGTTGTATTTGATCTTATAAAGGGTGCTTTTCTTTTTTTATTGCTATAGAACTTTAAGTTGGCAATACTAGTTAACTGGCGGCCATTTTTTCATCTGCTAAGTGATTTATTTTTAGTTTTACTTGGCATTTCAACATGAATAGACTGACGCCTGAACAACGCTTACAAATTGTGCATGGTTCTGTTCGAAATACGTATCGCGCACTACGTCCATTCTACGGTCAACATAATGGAGCTTACTTTTGGTTGAATGGATACGTCAATAAACAAAACTGCATGTTGAGACACCGTCACATCCACAAAAACTGACTGTTTGGTGTGCTTTATGGGTTGGTGGAATAATTGGTCCGTACTTCTTTAAAAACGATTCTGGCCAGAACGTTACAGTCATAATAGTGACCGCTATAGAGCCATGATTACTGACTTTTTCGTTTATCAATTGAGCAACCACGATGTGCAGGAGCTGTGGTTTCAATAAGACGGCGCAATATGTCACACAGCTCCTGCCACAATTGATTTATTGTAACTGCATAGTTTCACGTTGCGGACCCATGAATTGGCCTCCAAGATCGTGGGATTTAACACCACTGGACTATTTTCTGCGGGGATATGTCGCTAGTCTACGCCGATATACGGCAACAAATGTTGGAAAAAGTCATCGAAAATTGGACCTCCAGATTAGACTACGTTCGAGCCAGCCGTGGTGGTCATATGCCAGAAATTATATTTAAATTCTAATGCCAGAAAAAGATAATCTCTTTCGAATAAAGTAAATTTCATGTCAATTTAAAAAAAATCATTTTTGTTTTATTCCGTTTCAAAGTTCTATACCTCTAACAAATCCATTATACAATGCTATAACGCATGGCGATAAGTGAAGTCTAATGTTGACTTAAGAATATGTGATATCATCCGAAAATTGGCGCAACTTGTCAGATAGCCCAGCTGCAACCAAGTCCGTGAAGTCCAACCCTATTGTAGCCCTAGATTGTTGACCAACTGCAAGTATTGTTTATAAATACATGGGCAATACTGTACGCACAACCTTCCCAACTTCCCGCCTAGGCTAAGACCGTAAGACCATTCGTCACTTCTTGTTTCCCCAGTAGGGGTAAATGAAAAGATGACCAGCATCCATCCAGCTGGGTGTAAGTAGCATGGACGAGGGCGTTCGCGTGGATTTTACTCCGAAGCTTGTAGACTACGCAGGTCAATCTGTCTTTTTTAACTAACAGTAGCGTTTCAGCATTTCGGGCTGAGACAGTTCAATAGCTACTCAACAGCTTGCAATGATGGCAATACCTCGTCCATATCTTAAGTTTTTCACTGACAGCCATGTGGAATCAAAAGCAATCTCTGCCGTGGAGATTAAATCGAAGAGGTGACGGGGAGATGCATAAGGACGCACCTTATTTTCTTTGCCACTGCCCATGACTCTGCCACAATACAATAATAGAGCCCTTGGAAGACGCCTTTTCGATGACTTTAAATCATTTTTCGATAGTCTTATAAATGACTACCTTAAACTGTTATATGCTTCGAGATGGCCTGCATATCCGTAGGTTTCCAGAGGTTTCCATACTGCGGTAGTCATGAACAGCAAGCAGCACTATGACGGGTACAGGTCTTTCTGGTCTAGCCAACCTTTACACAATGTAACCTTTATTTCACTAGACCTCCTTTTGGAAGAAGTGCATACCTAATTGCTTCGCGGTATATTGTATACAATAGCCAGAACTCTAGGCTCTAAGCCTTCCCTATCAGTCAGCTATTTTCACCCGCAAGGCGCATCACCAGAAGGGACATAATACTTAGCTAATCGACTTTATTAACTGGGCGTTTTTCTTTTTTAGTTCAGAGCTGAGCACTGAACTGAGATCGACCATAATGAGCGCGCTCTGAAACGAGCGTGCTCAGATGGTTCTGAGGTATTTATGAAACACACTTGAGCACATTAGTTGTCATAAATACATAAATTGAAAATTTATTAATTGTTGTTTATTAAATTTGTTAATTTTCAGTTCCAGAACAACAAGGTTCGCCCGCCATTTCAACTATTTTGCTTATCCTGTTTTTTTTTTCTGTCAAATGTGTAATCAGCTTTTCTGCTCAGTCAATTTATTCTGAGCTCATAGAGCGAGCTCTGATCATGCTCTGACCTAAAAAAGAAACACGAACTTTTTGTAAAACAGTTCAGGTCGTGCTCTGAACTAACAACTGTGCAAATTCTGATGAAGTGGCTACACTTTGTTGAGATACTCTCTTAGAAAAGGCCTGATCTTCGCTTTTTTTTTTTTTTTGAAATCACTTAAGGACCCATGCATGCATCTTCAGATCAACACATAGGTATAAACGCCCCCAACGTCATTTTTGTCATATTCATTGACAAGTTGTAAGACCCCACAGGTACCATAGGTACCACCTGCACTCCAAATTCACTTAATTACCCAATCAGTTGCCAATTATAACGCATCAGTCCACAGCACTGCTCTTTGTCAAATGCAGCGAGTTGATTTTGAAATTTTCCACAATATTCACGTCAATGCATGTCACACAGTATCTACATACCTACCGTTAATAAAAATTCTATTATTCATCAGTATACCTTCCGAACCAAGAACTTCAAAAATGTAACCGCCCCGTGATGACTCATAGCCCAAGTTTATGGGCAACATGCACATCGCATTTCTCGATCCACCAATAAACTCAAAGTGTTCCTCCCCAAAACGAGGCTGAGGCATGCTCAAAGCACGCCTTCCATAGGAATACCGTAAAGCAAAAAAAAAATTCTCCTTCAAATTTATCCCAAAAACCTGGAATAGACTAAAATCTCTATGTACATAACAAAAAACAAAAAAACGTCTTAGCCTTACGCTCAGCATAGTCTCTTTAAGCCTAGAAACACACACACACCAGAGTGAGATGCACCTTATGTACTATCCGTTCCTTGTTGTACTACTGTATCCCATCCCGGAAGGGGAAATGCTGTGCTGACCAAGCTCGGTTCTGTTGAGTCTTCTGGTGGCGTCGTCATGTTCTAATGGTAACCACGTTGCTGTGCTGTAAATGCCATTTGTTGAACGCTCTTCTAGATAGAAATAGATTTTGTTTTCTCTCTTCTTCTCTACCTACTGAAGGTTCATTGTATTCGAGAACCACCCCAAATTGAATTACATAAGTGGCAGTGGCATTCCCCGAAGAGGGATGATTTTTGGGCAATGAAAACGAAGCCAAAGAGCCCAGCACCAGCACAGAGCGCGTATATTAGCAGAGCTACATACTCTTCGCCTTCAGTACGTTTTGAGTCATCAAACGAAAAGGTTGTGTTGTGGATAACAAGAGAAGTGAACACGAAAATTACCGAAATTAAGTCGAAAAATCCGTCGCAAGCAAGAAACAAAAAAAATAATGGCAGTTCCATTCTACATCCCCGATCAGGAGGATTTACTTCGCAAATCCCAGGAGCAGGAGAAGCAGATTCTGAAAATGCGAGAAGCCCAGTGGCTATTGATTGCCACCGCGGTTTTGGAAGCCCTTAAGCGATACTACGTGGACAGCAAAACTAAAAATTAGTTATCCAGCTCAGCAATAAAAAATAAAAATCTTATCAGTGATAAAGTTGAAAAGGAGCCTCTGCAGCAGAATAAGGACCCACACGAAGATGGACCTGCGAGCTCCTTCTAAAATAACAGCCGCCGCGATAATGGTGCGGTGAAAGCCGTCGGAAAGTCACGGCACCAAAGATGGAGAAGAATCGAGAAAACTCTTGAGAAATGCACGAATATTGTTAACAACAGTCAAGTTTATAGTACGTAATTTGTTCAAACAAAGAAATTGTTATGTTTATCTGAAAATAAAAATTAAGATACAAAAGAATTTGTTCGTCATTTTATTAATCGTATTTGGGTCATTGACACTGCGGGTGATTCATGTCTTTTTCCAGCTGACAGTCGACTTTCTTTTGTGTGACGTGTGACGACACGTCTGGTAGCGGTATCAACTACCTACACGCAATTGCGGTGGGTCTTTGTGGACGTTTGGACTTTGCCTGGATATATTTCATCAGGTGGTGGGTTTTTAGTTCACGACACAGTTAGCTGAAGTGCTTTTTATGCCATACGTTTGGGTGTGAAGTATTTGGCGGGAATTTCGCTAACCAAATTTGGTTAGCACTTACTGTCATTTTCTGGCAAAACCGGTCGTCAAAACTTAGCACCTGATTTACATGAGAGTGACGGGCGCGTATATTTTATTTATTCGGTAGCGGATAACTGGTAAGAGGAGCGGCCGGCAATTTTGCGAAAGTATTTAGCTTTTAGTGAGGCATCCTCAGGAACAGTTAACCAGCCGTCGCAATATTGGACGTGACGAAACGTGTTCTTTTGAGTCGGGGTGCTAATTTATGCCGCTTGATTTATTCCGAATAGGTAATCTACTGCAAAGGTGATGGCCAGCAATTGGGAAAGAGTATTTTGTAGCAGATCTTTCAAAATCGATAACTTCAAGCAGATATGTAACTTTTGTCAATTCTTTGATTTATAATATACCTATTCAGTATTGGTTGACAAGTTATTTTGAGCAGGCTTACGCCAAAAGAATGTTTCTGTATCATTCATTCAATGAAACTTTTAGACATTGGAAAATACCAACAACAGTGCTGAAGCTAAAATTTTGAGATCAAACTCAGTGTCGATTAATTTAATGAAACCTGCGAATACAATCGAATTTCGAAAACGGTTTCGAGCGTTGCAAACCTTTCATGGTTTGGGGATGAGTGTGGCTTTCATCTCCCCTAAATAAAAAGTTTCATAACTAAAATTTGTTTAAAAAAAATATTTTTAAATGAAAGGACGAAATGATTTAATATAGTTTTAAGTAAAAGGAAAATAAAGTGCACGACTGGGTGGAACGGAAGTTTCTAGTTCATTCAAAGTTTTGGTGCAAATGAAGTGAGAGTTGCTCCAAGTTGTTGGAATAATTTTTACAGTGTATATTCAATATGGTTGAAAAAAAGGAGAAGCTGGTAATATTAGCTAAAAATAAGTTCTACGTACGTAACTGTTATTAGATTTTCATTTGAAGTTTGGCATTGTTACTATTTGAAAAATATACCGATGATATATGTGAACACAGATCGCGATTTGGGTAGTAATTTTTGAGAAATAATCCAGAAATTGATTTGTTCGCATTTTTTGAGGAAAACTTAGTAAGGTATCTTATTAACAATACTTATATTATCTTTAATATGTATTTTGGTCAAAATCTTTCGAGCGGTTTTTATAAAATTATGCAGACAAAACAGCAGAAAAATATTGCAATGTTTAGTTTGAAAAATACTATTGTTTAACTGTTTAGCGAAAACTGAGTATCGTGCAAGAAGCACAACCGACCAGTCATCACTTTTAGAATTTTGCTTGAGATCGTATAAGGAAGCCCAGAATACATCAAGTATTCAGTGTCGAACAGTTACTTCTTCGGTTGGAGCGGTCTCTGCTTCGGTTTGGTCACATTTAATGTATGTCCCCAAGTCAGATTCCAAGATGTCCCATGGAATCCGTGACATCGTACAACGCCATCGCCAAAGGATAGTCTAAGGTTCAGATAGTTAGATCCTCCATTCCTTCATTCGTATGGGGATTGCCCTTAGAGAGACTTAGAGTCGGTGACGAAAAGTTGAGAATTGTTTTTCACTTAAGCATCCGACACTCTCATAAAAATGGATAAGCGGAAAATTAAAAACTTATGAAAATTAATGACAAACTTCACACCTGCAGTTTTAACCTCCCAATTGGTGGAGGTCTCCTTTCAATTCTGCGCCCCACCGGATAAGATATGAGATTGAATCGATGACTCTTTCGATCCATTATTCTACATCATATAAAGCCATAGCTAGGTAATGAGTCAAATAGAGTTTGACGAACGTCTGTCAAACATCAGAACAGTGGAACACTATACCCTGAGAGCAGCCCTTTGTAGTTGGCACGCAAATATCTTCGAGATATGCAATGGCTCGATGGTCCTATATGAAGCTGTTGCTAACTTTTTGTTTTTGTTTGCTATAGAACTTCCTTAGTGTTTCTTGACACGGCCTTAGCACTCAAATTTAAAAAAAAAATGCTGATTCGGCAGCGTAACTCTTCGGTAGACAAATAGGTAGACATACCACTTAAAAGCTTCACCAGTCTTTAATGAATTTCAGTCCGTGTGTCAATTTTGGTTAACTTGGTTCTGTTATCATTAACAACTAATCCATTTCTGTCACCTGTGTCCTAATAAACGCTGGCGCTGGGTTTAACGATGATCATAAATGGACAATATTGTTTTCGAATTTTCAGGGGAGAGTTTTGTAAAATGATGGAATGGTATATTGAGCCTAAAAAACGGAACAACGACGTTAAAAATTAACGGAGACCCACGACAGATACGGAGTGGGAATAACTACAATAAAAGAAGAAATCCCATAGTTCGCCGAAAAAAAAACCGATGGAAAATTGTTACATCTATTATGGTGCCTGCTATAATGGACAGCCACAGCGCTTATTTGGATATGGGTTTGTCGTATGCGCAAGAAGTCTTAAGCAATGGACAAGCTCGTGAACGGCCTTGTCATCAATCCATTCCCAACATCAGTCTAACCTCACAGAGGTGTAAGATAAAAATAAATAAATGGTTGGCGCAGCAGGTCCGTAAAGACCCTAGGCCTAGCTTCTCACAACGATTCGTTTTGTTTGAGTTTTTTAATTTTTGGGACGAATGGAAGGGATTTACAATTTTATGACAGGTCTAAACGGCTAATTGAGAATTTTGGTTCTACCTTCTACGAGCTTCTTGACTAAACATGTAAGCAATGTTCTAAGTACGACTTTAAAACCATTCTCGTGGATTTCAACGTAAAAGCAAGCAGAGGGGGATCATTTTCTTTGATAGTAATATCGAGAAGCAAATCCTATCATGTCTGTATTGACTTAGCAGGGTGTAAAGCTGATAACAATAAGCTACGATATCAGTTTTGAAAGTTAGAAATCAATTTTTCATATTATTTTAAAATCAAGTTAATTTTATCACTAAAATTTTTGACAAGCCAATTTAAACAAATTTTTCAAGTAAGGTACTGAATTGACATAAATACAATATTCACTGCCCCTATTAATTCGCAATCGAACTCCAAAAGGTTTTCTAACTTCTAGTTTCAGATAAAATGGAAAATTACGAAAACATGTAAAAGCTTCACCAGATGACAAAAATCTAGAAATAATATTAAATATTGAGACAAAAGCAACAATCAATTTACCCAATTACCAATGTACAATGAAATATGTATGGGCGGCATTCTGCTTCCCCTGATTTGGGTCACTGTTGGGTTTGGAATACGTGCGAGGTTGGGTATGAGAAACAATTTTTTTTAAATCCGCAAGCGAATCTTGGATGAAAAATACGGAATTTCCATTTCAGACTTGATTTCATTAGTTTGGGAGCAAAATCAAGAAATTACTATAAATTAGAATCTCGAAAATTAGAAAAAAAAAAGATTTTATTTCTCAAGTTTTTTTAATTTGAAAGCGCCTTTATTTCCTATATCCACCCATATTCTTTCGCCCAAAGTGAATAAATCTCAGTAAAATGAAAAAAAGGAACAATAAAAGGAATTGACTCGGTCTTTGAAAATCAATACAAGATTACCAGCTTTGTAAGAATTCAGAAGGTACCTACTCGCAATCTCGCATATTTCTTATACTCGTAGTAGGAAGATGGTCTTACTGGAAAAAAGACGACATTTTGGACAATGTATTGTTTTTTTAAAAATCAGAGAGGAAACAGTAGGGAAAAAGAGGACTGTCCTCTCACAAAGAGGACAGTTTGACACTGACTGTCGTGGGGTGCGCATCATATCAAACTACATTCATTTATAATATAACTATCATAATGAAGTGCTCAGTTTGTTCAGAGAAAATTGAAAGAAACTGTACTACAAAAATAGCATGTAAAGATTGTTTGAACTATTTTCATATTTCGTGCGTGAATCTGTCTGAAGAAGATGCGGAGTACTTCCAAACAAGTGGAAAACCTTACCGGTGTGACAAATGTCAGGTGCTGAGGCGCAGGTCTATGCGGATGGCAGAACCATTGCTGGACAACAACAACAAGCAGTGTGAAGTTAAACAACAAAGTGCTTCATATTCTACCAGCGGTAAGAAAACGCATAGCCCATGTAACGAAGGCCCGTCTGCAGCAGCTGCAATAGACACACAAAATGATGACGGCGTGTACGCTCTCCAAATGATATACATTAAGCTTTCACAATTGGAAGAAACCAATAAAAATTTTCTAGCGCAAATAAATGAGCTAAGAAATGAAAACACAGAGCTGAAAGCAAAAGTAGAATTACTGGAGAACAGGCTGAATTGGCAACAACAGAATCTTCTCAGCAACATTGGTTTGGATCATATCTTTCAAATAGATCTCAAAGAGTTAAGAACGGTGAAATCAGGAGTGATCTTCAGTTTTTGAAATTAGGAGTACCTCAAGGCTCTGTATTGGGACCTATTTTGTTCCTTGTATACATTAATTCAGTCTTTGATCTTGAATTTAAAGGTACACTTACTGCCTTCGCAGATGATGTTGGATGTTCCTACGGTTCAGATAGTGCTTTGAACTTGGCTGCGGATATCAACTGGGATTTGAACTTATTGAGGATCTGGTTCGCCAAACATAGATTGAGAATTAGCTCTAAAACTAAAGTAATGTTTTTTAACCTATCGACCGCAACGGACTCTAATGCGGAATTTTACTTTCATGCTACGGATTGTCAAAAATTCAAACTAATTGACAGCACAGGTGTCTCAGCTTCATCTTTTCCCTCTTTTAGTAACTCGCTCCATTGCAGTGATGAGTGTTTTTTGGTCGAGAATGTAGAAGAGTTTAAATACTTGGGGCTAATTATTGACTCTAAAATGACTTTTGGAAACCATAAACAGGCATTAAAAAAATATTGTCGTTGTACTCTCCGACATTTTTTTTATCTAAAAAATGTTTGTTCTGACAAACTCTTAAGAATTATTTATTATGGAATTTTTCACTCTAAACTCCAATATGGTATTGCCTGCTGGGGAGGGGCATATCGGAATAAAATTCAACCGCTTTTAATTCTGCAAAAAAATGTTTTAAGGAAAATTTGCCGAAAACACCGTCGACATCCTAGTTTCCCATTGTTCAGTGTTATGAAAATTCTTCCAGTCCGTCATTTGTATTGTTTTAAGGTATTGAAAACTTTTTTTATCAGATCGGGAAATCGAAACATTAGATTAATATCTGATTATAATCTACGCAGTAATCATTCGAGCGTTGTATCTGTACCGTTTTCCCGTACCACCGCTTTTCGTAACTTTTATTTGGTTTCATCATGCCGCCTTTTTAACAAACTACCCCTATCAATCAGATCATTAACCGTTCCTGGTAGGTTTGAGAAATGTGTTAAAGATTGGCTGTTACAGTTTGATTACAGGAACATTGAATCTATTTTTTCTGACATTCTGGTGTAACTTAAGTATTTTCTTTTCTTTTCTTTTTTCTATAAATTGGATCATGATTGAATTGTAATTTAAATGTAGGTATTCTCTTATCTTCCCTTTATATCTAATGTATACATTACCATTTAAGGGTCACCCCACCAATAATTTAACTATTGTTAATTATATTATTGAAGTGCATTTGACACTATTTTAGTACTTATAGTATAAAAAATACAAAATGTCGCTTAATTATTTCTAGTATATTAGAATTGAAATAATGTATTCTTATTTTCTAATGTATATTTGAAATAAAACTAACTAAACTAAACTAAAAACTAAACTAAAAGGTCACCGTAGGAATACTGCTCCTTGCATCCCCCCTGCTTGGGGTCACTTTTGGATTTAATGGAGGGTGCGAGGTGAGTACATGCAAATGTAGATAATGCACCCTAAAATCAGTATTAAATTACACAATACAATTTAATAAATAAAAGGTCGATTCTCAATTTTCTCAAAAATTAGAAGACAAAAAATAATTTACTTTTTAATGTTTAATTAAGAAATAATAGGGATGCTGTAAACAATAGAAACAACTTTAGTATTTATATTCACAACATTGAAAAAATCAGCACACAATTTTTTTACTTTTTCCTTAAATTTCAAGTTTGGAAGCAGTTTTTTCCAAGACTACTTTCAGACACAAGTTGATTAAAAAAACAACATAAATAAAAGATTTTGTCTGGATAATCCTTTGTAAGTGTTGCCGTTGGTTTTTGTCCCTCACTTATTATAAAATGCTTGTATCTTACTCCTCAATAATAATCCGTTATTAATTTTCGCCACATAAGTTATCGTAGCTACTCTTCCCCTTTTGTCAGCCGTCAGCGTCAGAAATATTGGCAACAGATTCTATAAAACAGTTACAAACAATTTTTAAAACACATCAACTTAGTCGCAGCAATTGTTGGAATATTCCAGTCGATCTTCTAACCACCAAAAATAACTCAGTGTCTTTTGTTGTGATAAATCATTCCTGCAATTCTTTATAATTTCACTTTGTGGTATTAACATTCATTTGATTGAATCCCAAGAGTCTCTAATAACTTTTTAGTTTCTACTGATTGTTTTTACCATAGACAAACCATACTGAGACCCCCAACTCACAATCCTCTTGCCGCTGGCCCCCTCAATTTTTATTCAAATTCGCCATTTTGTATTCCTATCGGTGTTATGTCAAAAAAGAATCTGTGTGACATGCAAAAACATACAAAAAATACAAAAATAAATGCTTCCAACCTCGGCAACCGTGGGGAAATGTGAAAGAGTTCGGGAATACCACATTTTTTCATTACTGAACGCCATTGGTTAGTTATTATAAATTGTTAAAAGGCGAATAATTTGATTTGTTTGGTTAGTAAAACTATCTAAAGTTGATGTTCTATATACTAGAAACATATTAGGACAAACATTGTTGTGTATTTTCCGCTTTTGGAAATCATTAACTTCGATTTCGTGCGTAAATTTTTCTTAAATAATGAAGAAAATTTGCTCAAAATGTTTTCATTTTCCCTCAACCAATCTACATTGTTAATTTTTCATGAACATTTTAAGCAAATGTGCACTCATTCCTAAAAAAAAATATTATCAGACGTAACGAAAAATTTAAACGGATAAAATTCTATGAACTCTGCCAGCAACTTTGCCCACAGCGGAAGTGTCTCATATCTCCTGGGAGTGTGTTGGTGAGCAGAATTTTTGAAGTTTCGTGACATTTGTCAATACGATTTTGTATGTAACAATACTAGCGCACCGAACGTGAACACTCCATAAAAATATAGCTTGTAGGCTAAGTAACGGGAAATCGGCCGGAGTTGGTGGTCTCAGTATTGTCTCTGGTTTTTACAGCGCAGTAAAAAAAGCGCTTCTATTTTCAGTCGTACAAGATTTTGTATAACTTTAATACCACACCAGACAACTGTTAATTCATCACTGGCCCTTGTCTCAGTCATCTTATGAAGCCGCACAATTAGCCGCATTCAAAGTGTCCCTTTTCGCCTTTTCAAAGATTCCCAAATGTCAAAACAACTCCGTTTGTTATTCGCAACCTAAATACTCGCATGTGAAAATTTCCATTCGTACTGGCCCATTAATTCTTTCATTCATCGCCAACCATATTTTATTAGTTTTATGAGCCTTCCTGCGTACAATAGGAAAAAACATCCAGCCACTGAGCTGATATCCTTTTGGGATCTTTGGCGCGCATTACGCAACGACTATTTCTGTCATCATAAATTCGTAATTTATGGGCAATCAATGTGAGCGTATGTCAAACGCATCAAACTCATCAGTTCTGGCACATCAGTGCGAGAGTTTGGTCCGACGCGGATTGATGCACACATCATCGTCGTCGTCATCATAACATCAGCTTCAGCGTCATCAGGCCCCAACCCTCCACATCAAAACAGATAAACGGATATTTTTCGTACATTTCGGATTTATATGGAATTCGCACGGAAACAACAATCAGCAGGGGGTGTCACTGCCCCTCTGTGCAGTATACGTTAACGGTATACCACTGCAATACAATTATAATTGTATTCATAGTCATACATATGGGCGTCAGGGGATGACATACGTCGCCTTTGTCGGTCGGTAGGTGATATTTAAAAATTCACCTAATGCTCGTGTCGCTTCCCATATTGTGCGTTTGGCGTTGATTTGATGTGATGTGAGAGAGTGGCAGTCGTTTGTTTTTATGACGATTTTATTTGTTTTGCAACAACTTTTGCATGCCACCGAATTGAGATGCATTATCATTTCATAACACCACCACCATTGGCATGCAAATGCTGCTCACAGTGGGAACTTCCGTCGCTGGGCTTAAGTGTAATTTGTCGTTATGGCCAACTATAAACAAAAATTAATGCCCGACATACGCAGGCACCATTTACAAGGACACAATCGGCAAAAGGACATTTTCACTCGATAATTAGATTTAATTCCGTCATCACTATAAAGAGCGTGCACGACAAGGAATGAATGGTAGGAACTTTGCTGAATCCAATTCGTAAATTGTGTGTCAGATTAAGTCGCATCTTATCATTTTTTTACCGGTAATTGTCAATCAGAGGATTTCGTACCAGAAAATGTTGTCGCAGACACGACAATCACACAGCACAACAAACACGTATATCCATAAGTGGTTTCTATAGAGTCCACACCCTCCTTTGGGAGGACGTCATTTGAAGGGCGAAATATTATAACAAAGTCCTAATGGCGATGTGGTTTTAAATTTCCTTCTTACGGCAGACTGATCAAATTCTAAAGTTGTGTGATTCAATAAACCTTGGTAACCCGAAGGTACATTCGAGTATATCTGGGGTAGACCTGTGCAGCACACATTCGTGTAATTGGTTATGGAATTTTATAGCCAAATGGACTTTGGGGGCAGCAAGTTTTTCTTCTCTTTAAGACAAATGAAGCCAATTGCTGGAGTGGAATGGGTTCTGTCTCTGCTTTGTAATTTGATTTGAAGCCAGTGGAAGTGATATCGATATATGATGGACCTGTGTGCGGAGCATATGTGGATAAGACATCCATGTCCGTCTTTCGTTTATAAGGAGAGACTTTATATCCCTGGGGGCTGAACTTGGAAGGTGGGTTCAATTTTAACGTCTCCACGCTACCTAATGGACAGTCGTTTCAACTTTTAAATTAAATTCGAGAATAGATTTCTGCGAGATGTTTGTATTTTAAGGATGAGTTAGGTTGGCAAAGTATATATGGACACTCTAAGTAGCTGCACGTCAATAGGATTGTACAAGTGTTTCCAGAGAAAATTATATTAAGCTAAAGATGGGTGTAGTTTTCAGACCCATACACGGTTAAAAATCCTGGTGTTAAATTTAATATTTTTGGGGTTGTATATAGGACAACGCGGAGAATATTTTGCATACTTATATTCAAACTAAATAGCTAATAAAAAATTTATTGATTTCAAATAATGGTTGCTATTACAAAATATGGCTGAAATATTAAATTTTAATATAGAGAAAGATGAGTTTCAATGCAAAAGTATTTAAATTAAACCCTTATTTATATTGAAAAATTAAAGAATTTTAATACATTTGTATTCGAATTATATAAACTGCAGATTGAAATACAATACTTTCACCTCAAATCCAATACTTCTTTTGCTTTTTATAAGCCCATGAAATATTAAAATATAATGCTATCTTATTATATTCTTTACATTTTGGATTTAAATATCTATGGGATATATTTCAACACCTACAATATTTTATTTTAATATTAATTTTTATTGGCTTTAAATATTACAATACATATAAAAAATTGTCAAGCGAGGTGGTCCGCGACGCCATTCGAAAAAAATATTTAATAAAATGGCTTTGCCCGTGTTCCGTAATTGTCTTGAAATTGCGGAAAATGCTGGATCAGTTCTGTGAGTCCAAATTTCAAATACGTTTAACTTATTTGGTAGATTTGTTCGCAAAACTAAATAAATTGAGCCTTCAACTGCAAGGGTCAGGAAATTTGAAGTTGCAAGGTTCCAGCAATATATTTTCATATGAAGATAAAATCAATTAAGTCGAAAGAGATAACTTTTCTGCGTTTGATACCCTGAATCAAATTATTGACGGACATTGTGCTGAGACTAAACAAATTAAAATTGAATTCACTCGCTATTTTCCTGACTGCGAGAAGAATAGTACTGGGAAACTGACCCGCAATCCTTTCATTGCAAGCGTTTCTGAAGTGCCTAATGAAATTCAAGAAGAAGTCATTAAAATGAAACACGGAAGTAACTTGAACGATATATTCGAGACAGGAATTTATCTTGAAGATTTTTGGAGCCAAAAGCCAATTTCTTTCCCATAGATTCGAGAAATTGTTGTACGTTACCTTACTTTTTGTCATCGACCGTAATCGGTTGGATGCCAGTGCCGACATGCGTTCGACTTCAAGTAACACTGAACCAAGGATCCAAAAGTTAGTAAAGAGTATGAAGCCACAAAAATCTCATTAAAATTATATACTTATTTTAAATTGTCGTAAAAAAAATTTAACTTTTATTCATTTACTTTTACATTTACTGTATATTATCTCTAAACAGTTGGTGGTCCATGGCAAAACAGAAATTTTGTCAAATGGTCCGTCATCACTAATAGGTTAAGAACCACTGCTTTAATAGGTAGGGTAAGGCGAGGAGGATTTGACGAAAGGAGGATTTGTCATTTCCAAATATCCTTTGACACATTATGCGCAGAGTGCGCAAAAATCAAAACAAAGAGTGCCTGGCGTGATATGACTCCCTCATATGAATATGTCACTTGTGTCTCTGCGTTTTTAGTAAACACACGTGATTTTTGTTGGTGGTGATTTTTTTTGTTATTTTGCTATTTTTTCTTTTCGGATAAAATCTTTCTGCGCCAAGTTTCTTAATTATACGAAAAGTTATAACATCTTTCAATAAACCAGTGTTGACAATAAGTATACGGTTTGGTAGAGTTTGTTCCAGAAATTTGGTAAATTGAAAAATAATATTCAATGTGACAAAAAGAGGATTTGACAACTGAAAAGTAGGATGATTTGACAAAACGTCAAATCCTCCTAACGGTTTTTTTTAACGATATTTAGTAGATAAGTAGTTGAAGAATTAAATTTGGACATAATTATTTAGGAAAATATGCCGAATATCTACAAAAGAAAATATCCTGATAGGGTTCTTGACGAAGAGGCTCTGAGACAATCATTGAAGGATATTCAGAGCAAGATTGAAACGCCAACAAGTGCCGCTCGGAAATACAATATTAACCGAACTACAATTATATATCGCCTTTAGCTTTTGTCGGAAAATCCTACAAAGTAGGAGGATTTGTCACTTGCTCAATATTGGTTTTGAGCTTAATATCATAAAACCCTTTTTGATTATATTATTGTAATATAGACAATATTGAAGTCAAACAACTAAGGAACATCTCCTACTACGAAATTGTAAGCTATCGGGTCAATGCTGGTTCAGAAGTGTGAAAGAATATTTTTGTGTCAAATCCTCCTCGCCTTACCCTACCTATATTCTTCTAGAAATTTAAACGGAGGAGAACTCATGTATGTCCGATTTATCTTATTGGTTATTCAGTAAACTACTTACTTTTTGGAATGTAATAGCTATATTTCTGAGGCAATGAACTCGAATCTCTAGACCGCTCTTATCTTCAAAAGTAAATCCACCAGGAACATCTCTGCGCTTCACAACTTGAGACAAAAAAGAAATACTATAACCTCTTACAAGAATACTTTGGAACTAAACTTACTCACTTGTAAGAAGAATATTCTCATTGGATATCAATGTAACCTAGTTTTCAGCATGAGTTTCACTTGTTTGTATTTTTAAAACATTTTTCTTTAAAAATAAATTTATCCAAATCATCCACTTCGTTGAGCAAGACGCTCAAACTAACACTAAAATAATATATTTGGGTTCAATAGTAATACCGATATAGTTTAGTTTTTAGTTTTTATTGACTTTATTTCATTAACAAAAAAATATATATATATATATTTAGATACATTTTGTTATTATCTTAAGTCTATTAGGTTTGGCCAAAGCCGTCCACCAGATTGACATTTATATAATTAATATTTAGTTTTAATAATATCAAATTTTAATATTTATAAAACTATTCATCTATTCACATTTCAGTTGTTTTTTAGTTTTATTTGTATGAATTCTATTTTTGACAGCAAAATTCATGCAGCTGCATAAATGAAATCCGTGGGGGGTTGTTCCAAAAATGAGTTAGCAACATACAAGTTAAACCCAGCTTCCACTAGGGCATAAGTGAATTTTATATAATTATCATGAACATTGGATAAATTTCTATTAGGCTTGGTGAATGTTCCCAAATTCGTTTATTTAACATCATATTTGTACAAAATCAAAATATGATTGGAAATTCTGTCGTTTAATTACACTGAGTATTGAATAATGTTACTTAGGAACAGTAAAAATGCAAATGCTATTCTTATTTAAAAAAAAAATATTAGTATCGGAAAGCACAAAAAAGTGATTAAACTCCTACAAAAAGACAACATAACTTATTAATTGACAAAAACAAGTGCACTATGCTTTTGGGATACAAAAAGTGATCAAAACATTTTTTTATTACTCCGAGTATTTCACATAAATACAATGCGATCTACGAGGATTTTTGTATTATGGCCTTTATCAGAAAAGGCCAAATGCATACAAATTTGACAGCAATATTATAAGCAATATCGAATTAATTTTTAGAATTAAACAAATGCATACTTGACATGTTATTGTTCATTTTACGTACTAGTTACAGATTATAATTTATAGTAAAATTAAAAAATATTTTTCGCCACGACATAAAAAAAAATATTTTCCCTAAACGGCGTTAAAACATTTTGTTTCAGTATGATTTCGAAACTTAAAGCAACTTGAAAAAGTGTATTTTCTTTAAAATATACAAAAAAAAAGCTTCAAGTTTCAAAATCTCTTTTAACAAAAGTAGAAAAAAAGCCGTGTTAGTTCATTTTATGAAGTTCATAAACTTTATAAACTTTTATGTCGTTTTCGATTTGGCAAAAAGATCAATTTTTTTTTTGATCGAGATTGCTTTTTATGTTCGATTTGCAAAAAATCTGAAATTCTGAGAAATCTCGATTTTTCAATGTAAATGACACACAGCTGTCGGTTACGAATTGTTTATCGTTGAAAGGATTGCTTTTTTAACTGAATTATTAATTTTTCGTGTATGGAAACGATTTTTTATATTAAATTATTTCGAATGTAAATGTGTAAAAACCAATTAATGGATTTACAGTGCAGGTGAAAAAAAAATATTTTTTCGGCCAACTCAATACACACAAAAACCAATAAAATTCGAATTTAATGTTCGATTTGTCTGCAAAAATCTGAAATCTCAGATCAAAATCTGAAAAGTCAAATACTAAAGTCAAATATTAAATTCAACTGTGATGTGAACGCCGTGTAACTAATGGGCACAAAATATGCCGAACACAGTCGCCCCCACTTGAAATCCCACCAGAAAATGGCCGCCCGATGTCATGAAGTGCCATACATTATATTGTATAAGTATTCTTGCGACAGCTAATGGCGCTCCTTTGATTCGTACAGGCACGAATACTTATGCAATATAATGTATGGCAGACAGCTTGTAGGCAAATATACCGTTTCTGCTCTCAGTTGGCCCTCTAGTTTGGTTACTCTTAGCCTTCCATGATGCGTCTCCTGTAGCGTAGGGCATTTACAGCATACTTGTATAGTTCTTCGAAACCACGGTCTCCATTTAAAAAACTTAACATGTCTTCGATCGCTAGTACTTGTGATCCAAAAAACCTCACACGAAATTCTCTGAGAATAGGACATCTAGCAAGAAAGTGAGTCACATCTTCCCTTTCTCTTAGATTACATAAATCGCAAATAATCGGAAGTTCAGGTCGGTGTGGTATGTAGTTTAAATTTAATAATTCTCCTCTTATTTTAAATAAAGTGATTATTTTTTCACTTGAATTAGAATTCAAAAAATATGTTTTCTCCTGCAGATTGTAACTCAATTTGCTGTATAACATTCTGTGCTGTGATGACTGGGCTTCATTAGCATATGAATCGTATAGGTGATGACCAGTTGCTTCTAGTATAGTATCGAATTTAAGTTTTAGGGATGTATAATCGTCGCTCCGTGAAAAAATTAGGTTAAGTCCGCAGTTTTGTGCTATTTCTTCCCACTCTTGGACTAGACCTCCTCCGATTGAGATTATGTGGGAAAGTACTACCCTTGGTAACCGTTCTTGCCTCATTCCCATTACTATAGCTTTGAAATTTTTCGACCGCGGTATATTTGTTGTGTCCCCATATTTGAGCTCCATATAACATTATAGTTGTTGCAGTAGCACGAATGATTTTTTGTTTCGAATTGTGTTCGATGTATTTATTTTGGATACATTTTCCCCAAACTGAACAAATTGCGCGCTTAGCTTCTTTTAATTTGGTTTCAAGATGTTTTTTCATATTTAACTACATACTTCTATGCGCTCTCCTCCATACATCCAAGCTTCGTTTCTTGAGTATCGCCCGCCGCCATTTCTGAATATCATGATCTTTGTTTTACCTAGGTTAACAGACAGATTCCATGTATTACAGTAGCTTTTCAGTCTGTTATCATAAGCTGCATACTGCTTACTGTCTCTGCCAGAAAGACAATATCATCTGCATACATTAATGCAGGGACATTTACACCACTAATTTCAACTCCGCCTCCAATGTTGTCTGTTATATCGTTGATAAACAAAATGAACAAGAGTGTACTTAGGATACATCCTTGCTTAACTCCCATGGTAGTGGCGAACTCCTCGCACGTGCTGCTCCCATCCTAAACCATTGCCGCATTGTTTTCATATTTACATAGCTTTCAATGTGTTTATAATTTTGCTCGAAATTCCTATTCTGTAGAGCTTATAGTATAGTGCTTCGCGTGCTATGGAGTCAAAGGCTGCTTTAAAGTCTACAAATAAAGCATAAAGCTTCTTCTTTCTTCTCTTGTATACATCGGCTATATTAATAAGCGTGAAAACTTGGTCCACAGTAGAGTATTCTGCTCTAAAGCCGGCTTGAAATTCGTGTAGGATTTTATTATTTGAGACCCATTGAGTTAGCTTGTTATATAGCAGTGCTCCAAATATTTTAGCCGAGATGTTTAAGAATGATATGCCTCTGTAGTTGCTCGAATTATTCTGTGGCAACAAGGAAAAACAGCATAAGTTTAGCCACTTTTCAGGAGCGAAGGTTAAAAGTTTGAACTCAGATATGCCTTCCATTTCTTATGCGTTTTTTCCTGATCCATAACACTGCAACCGTAAAAGATATTTGAATAAAAAAAATATGACGTATAGAACAGGGTAAGGTGCATCCGATAGTAACATTAACTCAATTTTGACATAAGTCGACCTATGCTGTTCTTCCTTGTTGCCACAGTATTATAATCACCTTTTTTGTGTAACGGGAATATAATGGCTTTTCTGAAGCTTTGCGGAATATCTGCTGTTTCCAATATTCGGTTGTATTCTGCTGTAAGGGCAGTGGCAAATTCAATTGTAGAGTTCTTATAGAACTCAAATGGTATGCGATCCTCTCCCGGAGCCTTGTTACTTTTTAGATTCATAATTACGTCTTGTACCTCGCTCAGAGTAAATGGTGCATTTAAGTATTCGTTTACGATCAAAGAGGCCGCATATTGGTGGGCTAAAGAAGTTTGTTGGCTATTAAGTAGTGTTTTGAAGTAGTCTCCCAACTTCTGAGCATGTAAATGCGGCGCGATAACATTTCTTTCTCCGTTTATACGTTTAACTGCTTTCCAGAACTCCGCAGAAGTTTTAGCACAACTTAAAGCATTAATTTTCTGATGCTCATAATTGCATTTTTTTAGCTTGGCATAGGCGTTTATATTCTGTGTTTGCGGACGAATAGAGACTTATAAATGTGTTCGTATTGTACCATCTTACGAGTTTTAAAAGCGCAAAAGCTTTATCTCTAATTTTCATGCACTCACTCACTCTATTCTTCTTACTCTTATGAGTTGTCCTTGGTCTTGATGGCGCCGCTTTTTAAATTGCCTCCGTTAGTATTTCAATGTCTGGTATTATATTCGATATACTACACAGATGTCCCATTTGTCTATTTAAGTTCAGTTGGTACTGTTCAAGATCCCTGTCACTCCAATATAGTTTTGGCAATAAATTTAGGTGGTTTTCGTTAACTGCATTTTGGGATCCTCGAGTTGTAAATGTAATTTCCAGTGGCATGTGGTCAGAAAATGTTTTTATGCCTATACTCTAAAGTCCGTAAGATATGACTGCCAGTTTCCAGCAACGAAACAATAACCAATGACTGAGCACGCTGTGCCACGTAGGAACGTATACTCGAACGCATCTACCAGCTCAATTATTGTAGCACCTTTTTGATCATAAACTAAATATAATACCGATATATTTAAATCTAATCGCTTTGGTTCAATAAGTTCGTATTAAAATGTAAGCACAGTAGATGTTATATTTCAGGTCAACTATAACTTAATTGTAATAAGTTCTTGATTGAAATATTATTTTAATATAGACCGGGTTAGATTGTGGGACAAAAATAATGGATTTTAATATTTAAAGATTAAAGTTCAGAAAGTTCGTATAAATGAGCATTTTAATGAAAAAAATATTAAATTTGAATATAAATGTATTACAGACAAAGTGTAATAAATTGAAAATATTGAAAGCCCATTTTTCTTGTATTGCATAGACCTGTAATACTGCGGATGTACTAAAAAACACCCCCATATTTTCAACCGTGTAGGTTTTTTGCCTTGTTTAGGGATAGATACCATGTGGATCTCACTCCAAGTGCGTGGAATATAAACCAAGTTCAAACTGAATCTTAAGAATGGCAACATCGCATCCAAGTCGGCTAAGATATTCTCGAGATCCGCTCTCCGAAGGTATATATAATACAGCGAACAGCACCACCTGTCGGATTGCATTCCAAATGCACTACAAACACTGTCAGCACAAATAAGAACAAACTGTTGAATTTTCAGGAGACTCGGTTACATTTATTTTTTAATTGACCATGGATTAAATAATGAACAACAATTTAAAAAATTACATCCTATTGCACTACGTGCACCCTTTTTCGACTCCGAATAACAGGGACCACCATTTCGATTTTGGTTTGTACACAAAGAACAAATATGGCGTAGTTGGTACAGCCCCTCAAACTTTTGTCAGTTTTCAAAACCCAAAAATTCAATTCACTTAAGGACAACACAACCTACATTCCAATTAAAATATTAGCTTTCGAAATTATCCGCAACAATTCAAAACCACTCAATCAAAAAACTAACCCATTGAAATAAATGGCATTTCTTTCACTGCCATTACCACTCAACTGTACGCGTCCCAATTACCCAGTAATCGCTGACGGCTCAGCCCAAAAACTCTACGAAACCAGGCAAATAATTTGATTTAAATAAATTGCCAGAGATTGATTCGATTTAAGGGTTAATTTGCTTCTCAAGTACCCTCTTCTCTCTGGCGGTAAGAACTCATTTAAAAAAATTCAAAATAAAAAAAAACCCCCCAAAGACCAAGATTCCTTTCGAGGGTGAACAAACGAAGAAGAATGTTCGTCCTTTTCCGGTGGTGGCGGTATTCCACTGCTTGAATTCGAAAACTCGTGTTGTCCCGCATGTCGAGAGTAGGTATAGTACACGCTCCAAATGATTAATCAAACATGACTTTGTCTAACAAAAAAAAACAAAAAAAACCAAACGCACAGGAAAAGGTAATGTAGAGTGATGTGAACGCATTACGCTTTTAAGAAGGCGTTCGCTCACAGTTTGCACGAACGGGGTATGCGTATTCATATTAGCCATCCGATCCCATTTAATTGACAACACTTTTTTACAGCAGCGTGACGACAACGATGTCTCGCTACCCGCATAATCATACGCACCAAGATGAGGGTGCGACCAAACCCTTCTCGCATATGTGAGCTGTGCGTGGATAATGCGCTGAAATCATTTCTGATGAGAGAGAGAGAGATGAGCGTGCCAGTGTCCACTACCGGAAGAGTCCTTAAGAAACAAATTCCATTCAAACCAAGGTATAGTGATAGTCGATAGCGAAAGAAGTCACCGCCAAATTAATAGCCTCTTAATCAAGGCCCACCGCCAAAATATTAATCAGCAACAAGAGTCCTTCCGACCAGGCAGCTTGCTACTTAAAATTCAAGATGAGCATGCTTAGTGCCGAATGCTTAATGCGTCATATGTCGGAAACGTTACGGCAGTCACGCGCCCCAGATTTCATGACATCAATAATTAATGTATGGACGTAGGCATGGGCGCAGACGAGGACTATGTCAAAGGACAATCAATCAAAACGAAGAGATGGTACGGTAGTGGTACACCATAATGCATGTCTACGTAAATAATCGAAAGAAAAACTAATTTTCTCGTGAAAGCTTTTCGCTATCATTAATTTCCATCGCGCTCTTCGAAATTGGATTCTACGCCACTCAATGGATGGTGGGTATCTTTTTCGAAACATAATATTTTCGATCGGGATTTGTGTAGAAAAATCAAATTGAGATGACAACAGCGATTGACATCGCAGGCGAAGTCGGTCATATGATTAATGGAAAGGGGGCTTTGGAATTTGTTTCCGTTTCAGTGGGTTCACCTTTTTGGCTCCTTCCCCGGAATCTGTCCGGGATGAATATCGGTCAGATGGGTGATTTTTTGCCTACCATTTGTGTTGACATAATTTCTCCATTACCTAACTAATTTAATTTGATTTTTTACGGTACCCTCGGGGAAGGAAAATATGCCAAATGGTCAGTTGAAGTCCCTGTTACATTTTATGAAATTTTACAAAACCTTCGCGTATGATATTTACTCCTCTTGCACCCGTGAAGCTTATTTAACCGGTCTCAAGATAAGGGAATAAAGTTTTTCTTTTCACAGAATTTCCTTAGTTGTTCAAGATAGGGCTGTTCTACTCAGCGGTTGCCTGTGCTCAAGAAAACAACAATTTGCAACAAATAGCCTTAGCTTTACTTTTCTCTGAGATGTGTGTATCAGAATTTGTAGTAAAGCGAAGGTAGACGAAGTCCCTACCTACCTAAAGGTAGTAGCTGTCGATTGCGACGTTCTATTCGATTCGTCGGCGTTGATTGTACCTTCTCTTTACAGATGAATACCTACTTTTGCCTTCGTTAACCATCCCTTCCTGCAATAGCAAATGTACCAGTGCTTTCTTTCGACTGTCATAAGATCGAGGCTTATGTGTTTGCCTGTGAGTTTCGCATAATTGTTTCGAGTAAGACGTTAGGGAAGTCGCATGACAGTGCATCGCCTTCTTTATGCCAATATTATCATTTTGATATTAAAGGTATCGGTGCTCTCGATTGATTTAGGGCGAGACTAGATTTTATAAAAATTTTGATAAAAACTTCTAAATAGACAAAAAGCAAAAGTAAACCCACCTTCCCATAAGCTAGATTCTATCAATCTGTCTATAAAAAAATTATTTTGCGTTGACTCGTTTGGAAGGTACGGTTTAGTAAAACAAAAGTGCACATCAGTAGTGATTTGGAGTGGGGAATTGAAGACAGTTGGCCTAGCTAACTGACGAGGTTGAGAAGCAGATCCACCAAATTCTGTAGTGTGTCCCAAAATTCACGCAGGATTCAAAATTGCGCCTTTAAGAACAACACGTTTTTATTATTGAACAATGTTTTAAAAAAGTAATGAAGCTGTGTTACCAGTTGAAAACTTTCGTGCTTTAACGACGACGCTTAAATTAAGCTCTTTAAGTATCAATGAAATTCGGTCACGCTATGCTAAACCCAAACTATATAGACAAATTTTAAAATTTGAAAAAAAACGACAAATTTTGATATCTGTTTTCTGAAGAGAAAACATTTTTTTAATTTTCCGGATATTGGTTTATAACAATGACAATATCTAAATACAAGCAAAGAAGACAGAAAATATATTTGCTGAAGGTTTTGTATAATTTTGACACGACGATAGAGAAAAAATACCCATAAACGGAAATAGATAGCTGCAAATGAAAATTATAATTTTCTGTAAGTATAGTTTATTTTTATTTGTTTTGTTTGTTGGGTGGCTGTCTTAGACCACAATTTTCGTGTATAAAGCTCAAGACTTCGTGCCTATGTCTGCCGTACATAACAAATTGGCACCCAAGTTGATACTGAACTTGTTTTCTGTTTTTAATTCTTGACGTGCTCGACCAACTCATCGCAGTTTCTGGATAGCGCCGATATTAATACCAATACCAGCGTTGCCAGTTTGGGGGTTTTCCCCCCAGATCTAGGGGTTTTTTTGACCGACGGGGGAAATCTGGGGGGAGAAATTATTTAGGGGGAAATCTGGGGTTTCTTTTTTTGTAATTGCGTTCAATTATTTTTTTCTTCTCACTAAAAAGTATCGTAAGTGAACATTAAAAGCTATAAAGCAACACCAACAAACCAAATTCATGTTCCATTTATTCCAATTCCATTCCAACGCATTCCAATATTCATTGGTGCCAGGATATTGATAAACCCCTATCTAAAGCTACATACATCACACACTATTGCATTTGCGAAAAGTTCACAATCATATGAGAAGCAATAAATAGAGCGAGACTTTCTTTGTATTTTGTCCCTTGCCAAAACCAATTTGTGATTGTTCCTGGATCGGGATGTATCAATTTTACCCCTTCCGATCAAATGATCAAAATGTTCATGAGCAGATGTACAAAAACAAAGATCAAGACAACGAGACAACTATTTATAAAGTTTTTCTTATTAAATCTTGAAATCTGAATTCAATTCCTTTTCTTTTTTTTAATTAAATATACATACATTAACAAATCTTTTTAATTCTTTAAACTTGTGACTTTGTCTTTAATCTTAAATTTACATACTTAATTTGAAAAAAAAAAAAAAATTTGGGGTTTTTTTTTTAGAAAATAGCTAAATCTGGGGGTTTTTGAGATTTGTCTGGGGGGAAATATTTCAACCGTCTGGCAACGCTGACCAATACTGTACTAATTTTCTGGCTGTTCAGGGTCAAATTGTAGATCCGTAAATCAATTTCAATTCTTCATCATAGCGAGTCGTCCTCGTCGACATCGACAGTAAGGTTTAAGATAAATGTAAATTCTTCCTTGAGGAATTTCTTGTAAATTCTTCCCTTAAGAATTTCTTGTTTCTTTTTCAGCCACCTTACTACTGGTGGGGGATAGCTGATAGAGAATAGACCCCACTTTGTTTAATGTAATAATTGATCTGTTTATTTGTATTCTTCTTACTGACTATTTATACACTAAATTTAGCTTACTATGCAACAACACTACCTATATTGCTACCTCGTATTTAATGGTGAATTGGTAGTTTGTTGACCAATATGGGTCACGAAGCCAAGTGCTTGTGCTTGCATTATTGGTTGTGCAAGAGAATGCTGATTGTGTTGAGGGCATTCACATTGCTGTTGTTGATGTAATCAACATTTTGCCTCCTCCGGCGTTATTTCCCAATTGATTTTAAATTCGGGATTTGGTTTCCTATGGTTTGTTAACTCGATCGCGACAGGGTTGTTGTTCCTATGTTTATTTTTGCCATATTTCAAAACTAATGCCAGTAGACTCACAATGATCATCGCTGCCGCAAGAGAGGAGCAAAATCCTATTGTCCAATATTGGTGCCCTTTTATGATGTTCCAGTTGTGGTCGGTTGAGCGTTTCGGTTGCTTCTCTGTCATTAACCCTTAATGCCTCCATCAGATCCTTATTTAATGGAATGACTGTTTCATTGGTGAAGTAAACAGGGATCTGCGTTGATAGTGGCGTGTCTATAACAGCAATTGTTTTGCTGAAGTGCATAACTATTCTCGTTTCCTTGACCAATTTTGCCTCCAGTCCGATGAAGTTTGACTGAATGACGCAGTCTGGCGTTTCTTCGCAAAAAAAACTTGTTGTGCACCTCTTACCAATGCCGTTTCAGCTTCCAGGATCTCCTTTACCGTTAGGTTTCCAAATTGTATTGGTTTCCCATTTTTGTTCCTTTGACAATTGTTCTTGAAACGTAGACAGTATGCGCTAATGCGATAAAGTTTCGCAAGGGGTGAAAAGGTGTAATAAATGTCGTTCCTGTTTGGCGGACTGCCGGTTTGCATCACCATGCAGTTATGCAAATTTCGCATTTCAGGCAGACCTTGGGGTTCCATAATGATTTTGTCAGCTGGCCACTGTCGTTCGTCTTCTTTTAACCATTCTGGACCGTCCCACCACATTGAGTTTTCAGTCAAGGTGTCTCCATATGTCCCTCTAGAAGGAATGTCGGCAGGATTTTCTCTTCCGGGCACAAACCTCCATTGTCCGTTAACGTTTTGCTGCACATAAGATACCCGATTGGCGACGAATATGTTCCATTTCACTGGGTGATGTTTTAACCAGTGCAATACAATGGTGGAGTCAGACCAGGAAAGGATTCTGCTGTATTTTGTGTCCGTTTCCCTTCTGATGTATTTCATTAGTTTTGTGAGTAATGCCGGCGCGCACAGTTCCAGCCTGGCTAACGAGACTTGTTTTACAGGTGCCACCTTGGTTTTGGAGGCAATTATGCAGGTTGTCGTTGAGTTGCAGTTGATTATCCTTTCATATACCACTGCTGCATAGGCTGATTCCGAGGCATCTGCGAATCCGTGAAGTTCTATTTGAGATTCGTGTAATTGTTGCGTCCATCTTGGAATTCTCACGGCTTCCAGCATTGATAGCCTTGTCTTGAATTCCTGCCACTCGTTAAGAATTGTCAATGGAACTTCTTCGTCCCAACCGATCCCCAATAGCCAAAGACGTTGGATCATAATTTTTGCCTTTATTGTTATGGGTGATAACCAGCCGAAAGGATCGAAGATTTTTCCAGCATCACTCAATATTGCTCGTTTAGTACCCTTTGTGCTAAATGATGAAGAACTAACCTTAAACTGGAAGCAGTCTGTCCTGGGGCATCACATTATTCCCAAAATGCTGAAGGTGATGTCATTGTAAAAGTCATATTCTGGCTTCATCTCTATGACTTCCTTTGGCAATGATTTTATAAATTCTTGGCTGTTTGATGTCCATTTTCGTAGGTTGAATCCTAATCTCTGCAGTAGCTCTGTCAATTCGTGCTGAGTGTCCAGACATTCTTCTATAGTGTTCGCACCTCCGATGCAATCATTTACGTAGAATCCCTCAAGCACTGTTTTGCTTGCCAGTGGATATTGATCGTCCTTAGCTAGCTGGCATAAATTCTTGACTGCCAGATATGGTGCTGATGCTGTTCCATAAGTGACAGTTTTTAGTGCATATTCCTTAATTTTTCCTCTCTCCACAAGATGCGTTTGCAAGTTTTGATCTTCTTAGTCGACTAGAATTTGCCTGTACATTTTCTCGACGTCGGCTGTGAATACGATTGCAAATTTCCTCCATCTTAGTAGCAGAGAGAACAGATCTCTTTGAACCGTTGGTCCTATCATCATGATGCTATTCAGCGATTCTCCAGAGGTTGTTCTTGCGGAGGCGTCAAATACCACCCTCAGTTTGGTAGTGGTGCCTTGCTCCTTTATTACTGCATGATGCGGAAGATAGTAAGTTTTTTGAATTTCCTCTTCCGGTACTTCCTCCATGTGACCAAGATCACGATATTCCTGGATGAATTTAGAATACTCTTGCCTTAGTTGTTCATTTCTGGCGAATCTTTTTTCCAATGCAAAGAAACGCTTGAGCGCCATTGTTCGGGAATCTCCTAACGCCATGCGATCCTTTGATAGTGGAAGTTTGACGATGTATCTGCCTGTTTCATCTCTTTTGTGCATCCTGTCGTAATGAGTGTCACATATTTCATCTTCAGCAGACCTGGCCGGTTCATTAGGAACCTCTTCTAGTTCCCAAAATTTGTCCAGCTCTTCGTCTTCACAGGTGATTACGTTTACCTGTGTCTGCCTTATTGAGGTTAGCGCCATGACTGGTCCTGATAGTATCCATCCGAACATTGTGTTTTGTGCCATTGGAGTGTTTGTAGGACCCTTGATTAGTCCTTGCAACAAAAATTGCGGCAAAATGTCTGACCCGATTAATAGTTCAATTTCCCTTGGTTGAGAGTACCATGGATCCGCTAGCCTTAAACCTTGGATGTGTTGCCACTTGGTAGTTGTAACTTGCTGTCCTGGCATCTTTGATGTGATAGTAGGCATTACTAAAGCCTCCAGTGTTAAGTTGACCTCTTCATCGTGAATCGATTGGATCTTGACCTTGCATACTGCAATAACGGGTGTAGCATGCCCATTTATTCCGTTGACTCTTGATTCGTATTTGGTCATTGGCAACCTTAACTGACGAGCTAGCCTCTCCGTCACAACGCACGATTGCGACCCTTGGTCGATTAGGGCTCGAACTAATTTGACTTGCCCCTTAACGCAGATCCTTACCACGGCTGTGGCAAGTAATACTGTCCTTTCTTCGTTTTTGGTAGCTGCGGGAGCAAGACCTGTGGTCAGATGGGTTCTTGAGGATGTTGGTTTCGTTCCTTGAAATTGGTGGTCCCGGCTAACTTCACGACTGCCTTCCAGTCCTCGGAACCTTCTCTCGATAAAGTCGAAGAATTCACTAAGAGTTGGGATGTCTGTAGAACTTCCTCGTGATTGGTGGTATAGTCTCCTTGATTCAGGGTCAAGTTTTGGCAGTACCAACTGAATCACTAACGGATCCCATGACCTGACATCGACTCCTAAGTTGTTAATGCCATGCAAGACTCCTCTTGACGTGTCCAAGATAGTTTTTAAGTCGAACGCAATTTCGTTTCTCACTGATTTCAATGTAAGCAAAGTCTGTATGTAGCTGTTGACTAATGCTGCTGAGTTTTGGAACCGCTTCCTGAGGAGCTCAACTGCCGTGGGATAGTTAGTAGCTGTTGGCGATAAATAGCTTACAACCCTTGCTGCTTCTCCCTTGAGGTTGCCCTTCAAGTATTGTATCCGTTCAACGTTGTTTAGGGACTTATTTTGGTGCACTAGTTGCTCAAATAACTCGCAAAATGGTGTCCACTCTTCATACCGTCCGCTGAACGTTGGTATGGCAATGGTTGGAAGTTTGATTTGCTGTTGAGAGATGGCTCGTGGTGTTACAGCCCCTGAATGTTGCTGTTCTTGATCTGCTTCTTTGATTTGAATGTATGCATCCTGATACTTATGTTCCAAGGTGATGAACTCGTTGTTGATCACGTAATCCAGGCCTTGGTCGGCATCGTCTTGTGAGGACATAATCTCCTCGTTTATGTCCACCAGCTTTGTCCAGCATTCCCCTAACTGCTCTAACTTGAATCTGAGGTAGACTGTATTCTGAGTCAGATCCAAGTTATCTGTTATTAGTAAGAAATTGCCCTTGATGAGATTGAATTTCTTAACTCTTGATGACCAAGCCGTGTTGTCAAACGTCTCTGCCTTCTATGTCGAGGCCGCTTCTCCCTGTGTCCTTACAGCGGCTGAGGTAGACGCTTGACTCTCTTCTCTGCGCTCTCCAGTTTCGCCTTAAGGACGTCTTTGATCTCAATATACCTTATCTCAAACTGTCGGAAATACTCTTTCTTAAAATAATCGTGTTGCGGAGCTGTCTTCTTTAGGCCTTCCAAATATCCATTATTAAGCTGGAAATCGACCCAGAAAGTCTCCAGTTGCTCCAGTCTCGAAGATATTCCCTGGTGTATCGGGACTCCCCATCCTTTCTGAAGTTTGTCCACAATCGCTGCACCTCCTCCGTGATTCTCGTCTGCTCCAATGCGATGTCCCCGACTTCACTCAGGACAAGTGCCTTCACTTAAAGGCTTGTGGTTGTTTATGTATAATCCGGCTCGAAGGACCATGTAAATTCTTCCTTGAGGAATTTCTTGTAAATTCTTCCCTTAAGAATTTCTTGTTTCTTTTTCAGCCACCTTACCACTGGTGGGGGGATAGCTGATAGAGAATAGACCCCACTTTGTTTAATGTAATAATTGATCTGTTTATTTGTATTCTTCTTACTGACTATTTATACACTAAATTTAGCTTACTATGCAACAACACTACCTATATTGCTACCTCGTGTTTAATGGTGAATTGGTAGTTTGTTGACCAATATGGGTCACGAAGCCAAGTGCTTGTGCTTGCATTATTGGTTGTGCAAGAGAATGCTGATCGTGTTGAGGGCATTCACATTGCTGTTGTTGATGTAATCAACAATAATCCTTAGCTCTTGGTTGACTCGTCAGTTGCATTGATAGAGAAAGTTAGCTGCGACTCAGAGTGGTTGTCTGGAACAAGGGCTCTCCATTAATGCGGCGAAAACAGATCTAATAGTCTTCACTAGGAAGAGGAAAAATCTGGAATTTCGGCCCTTAACACTTTTCGGATCGGAACTAACAATGACTAAGAAGGTTAAGTATCTGGGAGTCTATCTAGATACTGGACTTACTTGGAATTACCATGTTGAGGAGAAGGTCCGGAAGGCAAAAAGAGTACTACATCAGTGCAAACGTGTGTGTGGACAGAGGTGGGGACTCTCGCCTAGGTCAGCATACTGGATGTATACGATGATAACTAGACCCATTATCACGTACGCCTCGGTTGTATGGTGGGCGAAAGCCTCTCAGAAAACTGTGAGGAAGCACCTGGATAGGGTTCAGCGTTTAGCATGTATGGGAATTACAGGTGCAATACGTACAACCCCAACATGCGCATTGGAAGTCATCATGGGGATATTACCGCTAGACTTATTTATTAAGAAAACAGCGGCCCAAACGGCACTTCGCTTGCATCGAGATGCGAAATGGCACCATCGTGGTACGATCTATGGACATAGGAAGATCCTGGAACTCGTTAAAGACGAGATTAGGGAGCTAAACATGCCTATGGATCGAATAACAAGGGTGCGTATTATGGAAAGAAATCACAAAACTCGTATTGAGAACGGATTACTTCCAGAAAAAAGAAATGGTGAAATAGTGATTTTCACGGATGGATCCATGATGGATGGCGGGGCGGGGGCCGGTATCTATTCAGAAGAGCTGGAACTTGCCCGTCACATTAGCCTCGGGAAATACACTTCAGTATACCAGGCTGAGATGATTGCCTTGCTTTATGCGTTGGACTACTTGCTTGAGTGTCAGGTGGAAGGAAGAAATATCCTCATAGCACTGGACAATCAGGCGGTGATCAGATGCATGGAACAAACAAACATCACAACATCACTGGCACTGGAATGCGTACTTAAACTCAATAAGTGTTCATCTAAAAATGAAGTAACACTGACTTGGGTACGAGGACACATAGGGATCGAAGGCAATGAAAAGGCGGACTCCCTTGCAAAACAGGGGTCAACTGAAAAGTTGCTGGGACCAGAACCATTCTCTTCAATTGGCAGAGGAATGGTTGAACAGCTTGTCCACAAATGGATCACGGCAGAACACCTGAGAAGGTGGTCAACCGTGGAACAAAGTAGACAAGCTAAAATGGCAATAAAGTGGCCGACCTGCTCCACTCAAAGAAGAGTTCTAAGCATGAGTCGAGGAACATTGAAATGGGTGGTGGCTTTGTCTACAGGACATGGTAATTTCAGGTATCACTTAAGGAAAATGGGCCTTATAGAGGATGATACTTGTAGACTATGCCTGGAGGAATCTGAGACAGCGGCACATATACTGTGTCAATGCCCGGCATTGGCTGGCAGAAGAATGAGGATCTTGGGACATCAATGGGTCGAGACCCAGTCGATGAAACGGATCTCCCATAAACAGATGCTAGCGTTAACACTAGGAATTGAGCCCAGAGAAGAACTGTGGAGAAATCCAGAGAGTCTCTCTGAGTAAGATTTACAGTGGTAGAGAGACGAAAAGAGACCCGACAATGGTGGTCTGATTCGATTATCTCTCGAAATATATATATATATATAGCTGCGACCCGTGTTTACTTTGGGGACGAAGCAACCTACGATTTTAGGCCTCGTTTCAATGCGTCGGTTGACAAGGTTTCTTAAGACACTTCTCGAATGTAAGGCAAACATTCGCAAGAACAGTGGCAAACATTTTAAAGTGTGGTTTGTTTTTTCCTAAGGACTTAAAATATTTCCCCTTGCTCAGTAGTTCATCCCACTTTCACCATCCTCCATCATTGATTTTAGCCTCTTAAATACGATACGCCACCATCTCACTTCCGTTTCAAAATTTCGAGCTCACAACTACTCATAACAACTCAAAAGCCTCAACAGAACTTACTGCTCATTAAAATTCCATAAATCCAAAAGTATCATACCAAGGATGAGTTGTCGTTTTTCTCTTTTTTCCCCCTTTCCCAGCACCGCAAGTTTTAAAAACTTTTCAAACTAATTTCAATAGTAACTTAATAGTCAATTAAATCCAAGATAATATGCACATGCATTAAGCCGGTGTAAGACTCCTCTGTTTCTCTCGTTTCACTCGACGATTTTATTATTCAAAAAGTGTACTCCAGCGCGCAATCACTTACACACATTCATCCGTGCAGTGCTATACTTTCAAAAGACATCAACGGAGACGACAAAATTCCCACCTTACCGCCGACTTCAGTCAAAGTTTCTGTGCCCGAAAAGCTTTTAAGAAAACTTTTTGCCCAAAAACCGTACACACAAACCATATCCGATAAAGTTGATGTGTGCCACTACCACAGCATCCATTGAAATCTGTTAATAAACAAACAGAAGTTTGCAATTAGATTATTTCAGGAGCTGTACACATTTGAAAGGATATTCGCTATAACCGACTGCATACAAATTTAATTAAGTAATCAAATCCATTAAAATAATCGTCGTCGTCAAGGAAGTGGGTATATACCTCTAGCATTTCGCTGCATTTCTCTTGAAAAGTTGACTTAATGTGAAAGGGGATCAAGTTGACAGGCAGTCTCCACATGCAAACTCACAGGTTGTTCATTTCGATTTGTAAGGACCGACAACCCCCAATCGTGATGCATTATTCTAATAGGATTCCGGCAAATGGCCTTGTGTTTGCGAGAACAATAAATCTTTTGTTTTCCCAAGTCAAAACGCACCGAGAAGACAAGAAGGACCAACACACGTCAAAGGAGATTCATTAGTTTGAGACACTTCTCCAATGAATGGCTGAGGTTTACGGATGGCTACATATTGTTGATTGGAAACTATATGCACAAGAATGTAAAGCGAATTACATCCTACCTCCACAACAATATGCGGATAAAATGAAATCCTAAATGTGAATCTCCACCAAATTGGATTCTTTCATTTCCATCTGCATAATGTTGCCCCCTCGCATTAAAATAATTCACTTTTTACACCTTTCATGGTGCACTAACCTAGGGCGAGATGTATATGACTTTTATGGTATATGGTACAACTACCGCCGCAATGTTATGTCATTGTATCCTCTGATGCTGCTGCAGGATCCAAGTTTTTTACTATCGCGCATAAGTCATCATTGCCATCATTGTCATCATTGTCTTCCGTCCGCCGCTCATATCATTCATATTCTTCGCCAGCACAATGACAAGCAACAAAGTACAAGTTGTAGTTTTTTTTTTTTTCTTTTATTAATATTAACGACAATAAACACACATTTTTATGGATGAGATATTGCTTTTGCAGATTTCCGCTACGTTAAGAAATTGTATATTAAAAGGAAACACTATAAGTCTCTAATAAAAAAAAAAACTCAAAGAATCAGAAACAAAATTGTATTACTAGACACGTTTTAGTTTGGCGTTCATTCTAATAAAAATGTTTGATGGAAACTCAATGGAGAACTAGATGGCGATGGCGACCGCCCTTGGTACACACCTCCTCTCAGTGTTTTCTATATATGTGGAGAGAAAATTAATTGAATGCGACTAAGAGTATAATAAAACTGTGTGGTCCTTTGTGAGCGGCAATAAAATGATTTTCTATTGCCCATTCACTTGACCCAGGAGTCTGTTTGATTTTTGGCTATGAATGAAATTCGTGTTTTTTATTGACCATTGATTATACCCGAAGGGACTTGGCTTCCCTGCCGAAAACAAGAACTGGGAGTTTGTTTTTATTGAATTTTGCTTTTAGAGGCGTAACCCAGTAAAAAATGAACAGAGCAATATGATAGCAGGACATACGTTCCTGCTTTGAGTGTAAATTATTCAGAGGATCTAACTTAAAATCACGCAAATGCGGGACGAGTTAGATAGATAGATCGTTTATTCAATTCAAAGTTTTTAACAATTTATGTTATTTATAGAGATACTGAATAAAATAAGGCGTGCAAATAATGTAGTGTGCCTGCGGCAACAATAACGAATTCAGTTTTACAGATAAATGTTTCTTTAACAATTAGAATGTACATTTACGTAATTATAATTCAAATTAGGAAAAAAGTGAAAATTTATTTTTGTATAATACATTTTAATTCAAAAACCATGACTTTTAGTTAAGTTTAAACGAACAAATTAAACAAGAGCATATTTGCTTGCGTTAAAAGATTAAAAACAAATTGGTCTTTTAGTTTAGCTAAAACAAAGGAAAAGTACAACAAAAAGAGCTTCAAAAACGTTAATTGACAATTTTCGCCCTGTAAACTATAGCTTCTATGCCGTACTGCGACATCAATGCCCAATTTGCCCGATTCAAGAGATTTCGAAATTCCTCTTCTTGTAACTGATTTTTTCCAAAGAATGCTCTCCGTACCTTCTTTTAAGATCGGGTTAATTATATTTACCATCTCCACGTCCACTTTGAAGCAAGGACTGTGAATTTATTTAAACTTTAGTCGACGACCTTATTTCTTAAAGTTTCTAGAAGGTAAGTAATTTTTCTCTCGAAAATTTGTTGCTAGGTTTATTATCTTTTATTTTATTTTATTTTTGGAAGTAAAGAATTAAGATAAACAAGAATATAATGTGAAAGTGAGCACAGATCGGTATTTGGTTAGTCATTTTTAAGAATTGTATAATCATTCGGCTTCATTTATTTTTAATAAAAACTAAGAACAGTATCTTGTTTAGAATTCTTTTATTATCATATCGACCAAAATCGTTACAGCGGTTTTGGTAAAATTATGCAGACACAAATTGGAATGTTTAGTTCGAAAAATAATATTACAGTGGTTTTGTGGTTCGAATACCAAAAAAACACAAATTCCTTCTTAAGGTTTTTTTTTCCATTGCGCCACCTCTCGCGACTGTCTGACAAACATCCGAGAGTGTAACTGTCATGAAAGAGCTTCTCAACAAGCTGTTTCGACTCTGCATACAATTTTAGATCCTTTCCATTCGTCCCAAAAATGAAAACTCACACAAAACGAATGGTTGCGAGAACCTAGGCCTAGGGTCCCTACGGACCTGTTGCGCCAACTATTTATGTTTTTGCCTACAAGTTACCATGTAAAGTTACAAGATATATAGGCACGTCTAGCCTTAATACCAAAATGAGAATTCGTCTATGCAAACGTTGCGCCCATTTTACGGCAGACGCGGTGGCACTTCAAAATCGACTTGGGCACTGAACTTTTTCTTGTGGGGTCGCAGTTCTATGTCCTTAAAGCCAATACCAGATGGCATGTTCGTCAAAAATTGAATTGAAAGACAATTTTATATTCCTCGTCACCTGCATGCAAGACAACTCGATTTTGTTCATTTTGCAGATAACTACGTTTTCTGTTACCTTAATTTGATGTTAATGTATTGCAATAATCAGCAAACTCATTTTTCTGATCTGCTGCCACCTATTGAATATTATACAAAGTAGACAAACAAAACATCTAATAAAAACCCAGTGCAAAAACTAGGTATCTTGAGATCTTGAGCGTCTTTTTGCACTAATTTTGTTTTCACTGGAAGTAGATAGCTCAAGTTACCTAGTTTATGCACTGTCCAGAGAAGGACTACTATAGATTTCTTATTTTGTATTGAGTAGATAGGTATACAATGGCTTTGTCTTGAGACGATATCATCAAAATATTTTATTTGCAAAAGAACTTTGTTACTAAGCTCAGCAACAATAAGAACTGAAGCAATGAATCCACAATTCACAAATTGAGCAATCACACAACAAAGTGGCACACAGATGGGTCAAGAACTGATGGGAAACTGAGGCGGGAGTATTCGGGCCTAGAACCAAATGGGCCAAATAGGTCCAAATCAACTTCGACAGAAACAAAACCAACTGTGATATAGCTATAATGTCAGACAGCCAGGCTGTTATAATGCCTCTCTATCAATAAATCCAAACGTGGGTGGGAATGCCTACAAAAACTCAATGAATTAGGTAGGAGACACAAAATAGCCCTCTGTTGCGAGCCTGGCCATGTGGTAATAGAGGGTAACGAAATGGCCGAATTCCTAGCAAGAAAGGGAGCATCAGAAACTTTCATAGGTCTTGAACCATTCTGGGGAATAGGGGATCACACATTCAAATAATAATTTAGGAAAGTAGATAATAAAAACAGGGCAGGCTGAGGAACTTCTGGGGCAATACAACCGGAAAAGATTCCAAGCTTGCATCAATTAATTTTTTTCCATGTATTATGGCTTTATTAGCAATAGCAAACATTCCCCTTAATTATGGAACCCAACGTCGTTCAGGTGGCTGCCTCGGCTGGCTTCGCAGTAGCGCATTCTGTCACTTAAATTTTCCAAGACCTTGTTGATGGTTTCGGGCTGTAGCCACGGATTGCTTGGATAATATCGGCCCAACATAAAAAAAAGTCCAAGGCGGTCAAATCACAGCTCCGAGGCGGCCCATTGACATCGCCAAGACGGCTGATAACACTATTTGGGAATTTGATGAGCAAAAGATCGATTGTTCATGGGCTGTGTGTCATGGCGCACCATCCTGCATGAACCAGAGGTCGCCCAAATCCATGTCTTCAATTTCAGTAAAGAAAAAAGTCGGTTAAAGTGGCTCTGTAACGCCCACCGTTGACCGAAACGTTGTTGTTGAGCTGTTGAGATCGATAGCGAGTTGAGTCTCACATTCTAAGCTACAGCAGCCACATTCTCGTCTGTGCACACCGTACGACAACGGGGATTATGAGTGTTGTCCACTAGCATACCAGTCTCACGAACTTTTTGCACAATTTTGCGTACAGCAGGCGTGGTGGGTGCTTCGTTTCGGCCAAAACTCACTGTGGCCCACCTCAAACGGGGCCTCAAGAAGCCTTTCGAATTCTAATATTAAACTATAAAAATGTTACCCAGCAGGACACCCTATCACTGGCGCAAAGTTTAAAGACTTAATGTCTCTCTTTTTAACAAAGCCCCCGTCCCGTGGGCCGTGATTACTTTGACTTTTACCAAAGTTTGTCTCATCGTAAAGTTGAAGAAGAAGTAAAATATGTTCTGAATTTTGTTTTTAATTCGAATACATAAATAATCTTCTTAATTAATTAAAACAGATTTTCGGTTTATATTCTATTCTGAGATAGGAACTGGAAAATGTAAAACAAAAACTAGCCAAATCGGAAGGGCTAGGTAACAGACATTTTAAATTTTAATCAGTTTAAAATAGTTGGTGAAAAAAATGGATAACTATCAGTTTTCTATTTTAAATATTTTTATCTCAGAAACCTATTTATATACCAATAAATATTTTTCGCTTTTGTACTCTTTAAACTTCAAGGAGTGGCACAGTAAAAATATCTTGTAACTGCGACAGAAATATATAGCAAAACTTACTTTGTCGATTTCTCAAAAGTCTGAAAAGTGAAGTTACCCACTTTTTGCATTCAGGTGACGAGTATACCTACTGGTATACGTGTGTCTTTTAAATAAAAAATACATCACCTGACCCGTCGTTGTTGAAAAACCTTTCGCGGCCCACTTCTATTTTTCCCTTATAGGTAGATCATTTTAGGTAAAGCATTAACAAATCATGTTAACAACTATTTAGTTTTAACTCTTTTAGAAATATAATGTTATGCATGCAATTGTATACGTTAAATATTATTTCAGACACAGACACGTGGACTGAGTCGAATAAAGCCTGATTTTCGATTTGTAGCTAAAGATTTTTATTTTTATTTTTATGTTGCAGGTTACTTCAGATGATGAAAGAAGCATACACCAAAATTCGGTTACCCTTGAAAAAATCTTTGGAAGAGTATTTCCCCGAGAAAAAGGACGACATCGACTGGGTACAGAATCCATTTGCAAATTATAGTAAACGATCGACATCAAATGTTCATCCCTTCTTAAACAAAATTTTGAATCAGAAGAATCTAATTGGAATACATTATCTTGGACTGAAAGATGAATACCCTACAGTCGCAGAAAAAGCTTTTATGGTTCGCCATCGAATTGTATTTTGTAACATCTTACAGATGTGAGGCTGGGTTTTCGGCTTACACTTACACAAAAAACAACAACAACCTACGCATTCAGTTGTCGGACATTCAAAATTCCTCACTTAAAAACGTTACAACGTATTTTTCGTTGCACAATAAATGTTTTTAAAAACGTTACAACGTATTTTTCGTTGCACAATAAATGTTTTTAAAAACGTTACAACGTATTTTTCGTTGCACAATAAATGTTTTATAAAACTCAAAAATTTTTATTTTTATATAATTTTTGTTCCTTATTTTCTTGTCAAACATAAAAACATCCAAACCGCACTTCAAGGAACGATGTTTTCTGTTAATAAATATTAATATGAGGGTCCGCCAAAAAAGTTTGATCTTTTAGGGTTCCGTGGCCGAAAAATTGGAAACCTCTGCCTTAGACCACCAATACGTTTTGATTAACATCATCAAAACGTATTGGTGGTCTATCAATAAATCAAGACATTCTAATAAACTGTGTCCCGTTTATAAAAAAAAATTAAAGGGTTATTATTGCAGCACAAATGCGCCCATAAATCCATTGTGAAATATAAGAAAACAAGGGAACGCGTACTTTAAAATTGTGTCCGATTGGGAATTACTGATTTGATTCAAAAATCATTCAATAAAAATATAAGTTGGGCAAATTTAACTGCAATTTATGTATTTAATCTTTTTAAATAAAATTCTAGTTATGAAATATACTATCGACCTTGTTTCCCACGAAAACAAATGAAATTTTAATTCTGCTATGAGGAAATGTGGATGTCTAATTGTTTATTGGTACCGTTTCACTATTGCTGTACATTTTGACTAAAGCTGGCAGCCAACTAATTGTCGCCATTTGTTCTTGATTAGTAGTAAGGCCGGCTACTTATAGCGCGGTACTAATAACCACTGTGGTTGTTAGTAGCAATCATTGTTGATGTCCAAGTTATCTCCGATCTTTTTCATAAAAAATTATATATTGTTACAGTCAATATATTTAAGCTTTACCTTAAAATTGATTATTAGCTAATGCCCATAGAAAAAAGGCAAATGTGAGTCTACTTATGATGGAACGAAAAGTGTTGCCAATTCGAAAAACAAACCTTTAACTAAGGCGGTAATAAACTTCCCCAAAAGTAAGCAAACAAAAAAAATCCCAGAACTTGCACCTCCTTCTTATATTTACCGCAATAGCTTCTTGAAACGTTGGTAAACTGAATAATTCACAACTTCAACATCGAAAGAAAGAAAGGTCAGTTCGCAGAACTAGTTTGGCGACAACTATTTCATTTTGACCATTGTTCAAGCCAGCGATGTGGCTTCAATTTTTATGTGTCTAGCTGATGGTATCGCACCCAAAAGCATTGTATTTTGTATGGTGCAGTAATTTCTCGTCCTTTCTTCGTTTTTGATTGTATATGTAGGAATTTGCGGTTTCGCAATCGGCCACACATACTTTACACTAATATACTTCACAATGGAGAACGATTCGAGAATATAAATCCTCGTCCTTATCTAAGTATCGTAATTTGTATTGCATGCATTCTCTAGCCAGTTGTATGGTTTATGCATTGATAGTTATTCGTCCCCGCAGCGGGAGAAAAAGGGAAATGGGGGGACTTCTTCGAATCCGTTGCGACATGCAACTATTTCAGATTTTCACTACCTAAATTGCGGTCTAAATGGTAATTATTTTCCGTTGGGTTGTACTTTTGTTGTGCAGAGGTCGGTAAATAATTGCAACTGATAAGGTGAGAGGGATGGGCGGGTGGAATTTTCAAACAAATTGCTTTTATTGCGCTAATTTTCGAGGGTGAATGTGTCACGTAGTTTTCTTCCGGTTGTATAATTTGAATTGAACCGGTGGTCGGTCGTTGTGCCATAAGAGAGTTTATTATTTAAGTGGGTAGTTTTTGACGGGAGCAAGTTTCGTAAAGGTTTGGTGTTTAAAAGTGAAGTAAAGTAGTAGGTGGGACAAAAAAAATATAATTGCCATGTCATTGAGGTACGCGTTGCGATTCTTGAAAAAAGTGTATATGGTGCCACGCCCTATTTTATTAAAAACCCCCAGGAGGAATTTAGTTTTGGATTATATTTGATCAGCTTACGATGAGTGTTTTTAGGGATCCGGTCGAAATTCTGCTTTCAAAATTCTGTCTTCTCACACAAAAATTCTGGGCACTCATTCCGTAATTTTTCAGGCGATTATCGCCGAAACGATTAACCTCCAAAAGCAGAGACAATACTGAGACCACCAACTCCGGCCGATTTCCCGTTACTTAGCCTACAAGCTATATTTTTTATGGAGTGTACACATCTGGTGCGCTAGTATTGTTACATAGAAAATCGTATTGACAAATGTCACGAAACTTAAAAAATTCCGGCTCACCAACACACTCCCAGCAGATATGAGACACTTCCGCTGTGGGCAAAGTTGCTGGCAGAGTTCATAGAGTTTTATCCGTTAAATTTGAAATTGTTCGTTACGTTTGGATAATATTTTTTTTTAGGAATAAGTGCACATTTGCTTAAAATGTTCATGAAAAATTAACAATGTAGATTGGTTGAGGGAAAATGAAAACATTTTGAATTTTCTTCATTATTTTAGAAAAATTTACACACGAAATCGAAGTTAATGATATCCAAAAGCGGAAAATACACAACCATGTTTGTCCTAATATGTTTCTAGTATATAGAACATCAACTTTAGATAGTTTTACTAACCAAACAAATCAAATTATTCGCCTTTTAACAATTTATAATAACTAACCAATGGCGTTCAGTAATGAAAAAATGTGGTATTCCTGAACTCTTTCACATTTCCCCACGGTTGCCGAGGTTGGCAGCATTTATTTTAGCATTTTTTGTATGTTTTTGCATGTCACACGGATTCTTTTTTGACATAACACCGATAGGAAAACAAAATGGCGAATTTGAAAAAAAATTGAGGGGGCCAGCGGCAAGAGGATTGTGAGTTGGGGGTCTCAGTATGGTTTGTCTATGTCCAAAAGTAGCAACTAAGTAGCAACGAGTTTGATACCTTAATCCTTAATGAAAGCTGACGATAGTGAAACAAGTTCGGGCAGAATATAACTTCTTATGGTCATTCAAAGTTTCAAAAACGATATCGTCCCGACAATTATTGTTATACGGAATCTGCCCCTGCTTATTTTAATTCTGCTTTGCGAAATTCTGATTTTCAGATTTAAAGCAATAAAATTCAACTTATTCTGCTTTTTTCCAACTAACAAATTAATGTAAACGACGAGAAAAAAAAAATTATATAAGAAAACAGTTTTAAAGTTTCAAAACATTAAAAATTATTTATTTTTAATTTTTAAATAAAAATAAAACTAAAATCAAGACATTTGATTAAAAAAAAACAATATCAATTGAAAAAAAAAACATAAAATATAATGCCAAAAAATTACAACTTTGGTTTATTATAACTTCATGTAGTGAAAATGTAGTGTAGAAAATAGAGTAAGTACAAGGTTATGTTGAGAATGCAAACACTTTTACAAAACCGAAAATGTGGTTTCCAAGATACCAGGAATTTTCTTAAAGTACGTACTGTTATCGTTAAATTCGTTTGGAGAACGAAAAACGAAATAAGTGTAAGGAGGCTTGCTTCCACTTTATTTGCGTTCACATACTTTAATTTTTTAAATAAATCAAATTGCAAATTCACTTAAAGCCCTGAATTTGACTTTCAACATGTTTATCTGCATATTAATAAACTTTGACGATCACCAATATTTCCAATTAACATTTTCACTCAAAAATCTTACAAATATTATTTATATATATTATTTAACGGAAACTTCTGAAAATTGGATAAAAGCTTTAAATATGGATAGCAATTAAAAAAAATCTGTATTAAATATAAATAGAAAAAAAAACAAAATTCGAATCTAAAGTCTTTTTTTTTTATAGATGCATGCACATAAATAGCGGGCAAGCCCTAAGTTCCGAAAAAAATTATTACTTTTCTTTACTAATTTAGTTTACAATAAGAAACTTGTAACTCGCCACAGTGGGAAGCTCAACTAATTGGATTTCACGGATGCTACTTTAGATTTATAAAATTTCAGCCGTGACTCCATCTAACTATTTCCTAGCTTAAAGTCAAATTTAATGCTTTATTTTAATTCTTTATTTCTTGCCAAAAGTCGCATCTTAAATGTTTTATTGGTTGGCTCTTAGCAATTATGCATTTTTTTTAGAATAAAAAATACTCTTTTTTCGAAGTCCATTGTAAGAGAGTTACGATTGTAACGTGTTTTTCCACCCTCGGAGGAATCATAACAGACACGATACTCTGTGGTATCACAAGAAGAAAATGAGCTTGACGATAGAAGAATTTTGTATTGCGTGTCGTGATGAGGGAGCTTTTGAGGTAACAACCTTCTTTCTATGTCAGTGCGCCTAGTTCTCCAACACAACTGGTAGAGATTCCTATGAAACACTTTATCCACGACCTAGAGCACACCAATAGACAAGATAATGAGTATTATCAAATGCACAGGATTGTTGGTATGCAACAGCATAGTGAGCAATTAATTACAGTTTTTTTTTTAGACAGGGTTTTAATTAGTAGGGGAAAAACTTTATTCCCGATAGGCATCACAATGGGTTAGTGCTAACTTGAGTGTGGCATGGAGTAATCCTCTTTAGCCCATAAACCTAGCCTAAACTAAAGCTTTTCCTAGCCCTATGAATATTTCTTGCAGTTTCTGACTCTCCAAATACAAATTTCACCTTAAAGATTCATTTCACCAAAGACTAGCAGAGGTTCTACCTTTCTTCTTTATTTCTTATGGAGGCAGAGAGCTGAGCTTGCTACAAAATATTCGTCCTCTTCAAGACATCGTCGGTGCTCCGGGTACTCAACATAAATATACACTTTGTAAAGGTCGTATCGCAAAGCATGGACCTCCTCCGTTGAAAACCTCTTCGAACGTTTGGTTTTGTCCAGTTTGCATATCGATTGTAGCTATGTGGGAAAGAAGGTTAAACGAAGAACTTTATAGGCTATACAATGAAGTTGGCTCAGTACAAAAGCTTAAGAAACAACGCATTTGGCGGTTAGCTAATGTGTAACATACGAACTGTCTTGCACACACAGTTGGAGAGCGACCTCAACCAATTTGGTGCATATAACTGGAGGCAGCTAGCTATAGGATCTGAGCTGCCTGGAGGGGCTTGTTGGCCAACCGTAGGCACCATTTATTCAGTAAGTAAAAGTAAGTTAGATGTCACGAGTGGTGACCTGTAAAGTTTCAACGAATGTCGTTTGGTACATGAATGCCGGCCTGCACACCCGATTCCATTTTAGAACTATTCGTGTACATTATACAAGTTTAGGACGTTTTGGTATTGCAGTTAACTATTGCTTACCCATATGTTAGTGTTCTCCGAGTTGAATCTTTAATTGAAGCATAAGGCCTTTGGATTTGTGACTACCCAGATCGCGTTCCGAAAGTTCTGAAAGCAGAGTTTGTGCCAAACTAGTTGAGTGTCCTATTAAAGCTTCTATAGGAGCCGTTCAAGAAGTCCACATAGATCGGGAAAGACCCGTACATGCGCGAGGCGCTGTACCTTGTCTATGTCTAAAATACACCCTTTTATAGGTGCCTCCATTCCACCATGCAAAAGCAGAAACCCTAGGTTCTACCATAGTATAGACAGGAGTAAGTCGATTTTGATACCACATAAGTAAAATCCTCACTGACAGTTGTATTTACTTTTAATTATATATCGAATCAGCTCTCGACACAACTGCCACACGTGTCAAGCACCGGGTGACATATGTTTGGATATGCATCGTTCAAAGGACACAACTTTTTTTTGGTTTTTAAACAAAGCCACTCAAACTCATTTCAATAAAACTGCGCACTTTTCCGCACTACCTTGGCTACCAAGTATGTTTGCGGAAGGAAACTGACCAACCTTGAACAAATAAAGGCGGCCTACCCCACCCACCACCTACTGCCAAAGAGGAGATACTCTCAGATCTAAGAATGAAATGAAGTTTCTGCTCGCAGAACAAATACAATAAGCTTCGAGATGAACCACTAATTGCATCCTGCCAAACAAACACACGGCATACTCAACTCATGTGTTGACCAATGTCAATAACAATTAGGATTGAAATTCTGAAACTCAGATACGTATGTGATGTTGATGATGAAGCTTGTTCAAATACGCACACGAACACGCACACGATGTTGTATATCGAACGAAACGTGTTCCGGATTTATTTGCAAGTGTTGGGAGATATCTGCTTAAGACCAGGGACGTGTTAACATCATTAGGATGCGCTGCGCCATGAATGTTATCCTTTCTTGGTGGCAAATATTTGTCATCTATCCCCATTTGACTAATTTCCAAATTTACAGTGCTAGTCAGCTTTAAAGGCGACTGCGAGACGTATTGAACTAGCTAATTTGCGACGCCTTCCAAACAGAGTATCCCTTTCCAGCGCAGGCTAAAGTTTCACCAAGCAATTGTGATCTCATCCGTTCGGCTGTCTTGGCGTTATAATTACGAGTCCAAAATTTCAGAGATTATTCTATAAGCAAACGTGTATGTCTACCCTGGGCGTGGGGTCGCCCTCAAATTTTCCTTCGACCTGACAGTCGAAAGAAGTTATATCGACTTTGCCGTCTAAGAATGTGTGCACAAGTGCCGCTGCCGCCGTTGTCGCATTATACCCACATCAGAGGAAGAAGAAGTTTTGTCCCAAAACAAGCGACAAGCAGAAGAAGAAAAACGCCAAGGAGAAGCTGCATAGACCGGAAGTGGGGTTGGGGCGTCTAAATGAAATTCATCGAATTACATGGTTGTCTTAACGCTTGGTCGGTTGCACAAGAAAATTAATTGTTGAGTAATTGAAATTTTATTTATATTAGTTTCCTTTCCGGCTTTGTCCTTAGGCTTCACTGGATTTGGTTATTTTCCTGTTTACATATATTCGTTGTGTATATTTTTTTGCCGTTCGAAGAAAGGGACGGGAACTTGTTGTGGCCTTTGCACTTTCTTATTGTCAACTTTGCTTTAAGGGATTTGTCGGTTAAGTGACTGCGAACACTGATAGGTAGGTATACACACCTACATTGCCGGTGTAGTAAAATGTAGATATGCGGCTGGGTTTGTTTGTCAAGTCCAGTTGCGGATGATTGGAAATTTAAATTGACTCGCTATGGGTGGGTGGGTTTGGAGGTAAGATAAAACGATATTCAATCAGAGGTGGGTATGTGTACACCCATATACACGGGCTGCTCCTTGGTAGAGATTAATGGCGTAACAAAATAGGCGTCAGGCATTGCTTGCAATAGGAGGTTTAGGTTTTTCCTTACATCTTTCTGTTCTTTTAATATGAAATGCCAGCACTGTCACATTTGGGGCCCGAAACAGAAAGTTGTCCAATAAAAAATTGACAGGGTACTCCTTCGTTTAGCAGGCGTAGAGGCTTATTGGTAAGTACAAATTACATCATAATGTTTCTTCCACTGTGCCACCTCTCGCTAAGGTCTGACAAACATTCGACAGTATAACTGTCATGAGAGATCTTCTGAATTAGCCGTTTGGACTCGGCATAAACTTGTCCTTTCCCCTTCACCCAGAGAAAAATGCTGTGTAAAATTGCCTTACACGCCTTAGGTAAATATTTTTGTATGAAATGTTTTGGACAGGTATAGCATTTCCAAGAACTGGCACAATTTATGTACGGCATAGGTAATGAGAAATAGGCTAAATTGCCTAAGGGCCTAAGGTATGTTAACAAAGATACAAATAAGTGTTTATTCACCTAAGGACATACGGAACTCTGCCTAGTTCTAAGGTAAATTTTCGCATACCATCTGATAGAAGCCGCCTCCAACCAGCCAATCAAAGTTTATTTTCTTGTATTGCTACGGAATGTACCGTTAAGTTAAGAAATAGTGTACAACTTACCTTAGTTACTAGGTAACTGAACCTTAGGCCTAAGCTGATATTCTGGATAAATTTTCACCGACCATGTAAAATAGCCTTAGTTCTAAGGTAAATACATAACATCTAAGGTGACATATCCTCCAAAAAATATTTTCGGATGTTGCATGCAAAGTGTTTTACTGGGCTTTGTAATTTGTGGACTTATTTTGTTACCGACAAATAATCAGTGATATAAGTTCAATAAGTTCGTGAGAACTTAAAGGGAACTTAAAGTTAGAAACAAAAAGTTCATTACAAATAGCAAACAAAATTTTAGACAAAAAGTTTGTCGAAGATGAAGTTAAAGGTAATATCCCTTTTGTTTTATGTATGTATGTATTTATAAGAACACATTGCTGTCGAATCGAATTAAGGACAATTTTTTAAAAAGTTTTCTAAAAGATCTTACAACAAAATGTGCATCGGTTCGGAAACAATGTTTCACAAAAAAAAATTTGAATACCTACTTAGTCAAATGTTAGTTTTCTATTTCCAGATAACATTAACATTGCATTTTCAGCGCTACTTCAAGTCATAATATGTAATAATATAAAAAATATTATATAACGCTTTTTATATTAGATACATATATAAATATTAAATATCGCACCCATTGTAATAATCAAATTAGCAGCACAAAAATAAAGATAAGAATTACTTATAACATAAAAAACATTTCTTTAATTGTTATAACATTTCTGATCAGCCTAAGAAATACGAGTATAAGTTTGCCTGACTGGTAAATTAAATTAAAAGGTTTGTATATGTCTATGTGCATCTTCAAAAATTGGTAAAATTTTGTTTGCCTACCTTAGTTTCTAGACTAACTAAGCATATTAGCCTAGGTAAAAGATTAGGCGTAATTCAGCCTATGTTTAAGGTAAAACTCCTTAGACAGTCGGGCATGCCGTTACCAAGAACTATAGGTTGATTTTACACATGTTTAAAAAAGTTCGGTTCAAAATGGCCTTAGGACTAAGTTGATTTATACCGCGATTTAGGCAAACACAGGCTTTTCTCTGGGTGTTCCATTCGTCCCAAAAATAAAAAAAAACTTACACAGAACGAATGTTTGTGAGAAGTTAGGTCTACTGTAGGTACTTACGGACCTGTAGCGCGAACTATTTATTTATTTATTTTACGTCTTTCTTTTCCGTATTGAGAGATGACGTAGTTTTTATTAACTTATCTTGAATGCAGCATACATTTCGAGCAACAGATCCATTTGCTGAAACTTCTTGAGCGATGCTTATAGGACTTATATTTAGTAGAGGGAAAAATATGCATTCCACAACAGTGTACCTTTATCTTGAATGCAGCATACATTTCGAGCAACAGATCCATTTGCTGAAACTTCTTGAGCGATGCTTATAGGACTTATATTTAGTAGAGGGAAAAATATGCATTCCACAACAGTGTACCTACTTGTGCAGCGGCGATTTTATTCTCTGAACGAACTGTCGCGTCGGCAGCCAAGACGTATTATGCCTGATAGAACTTGAAGTTCGTTCACGGATAAGGCACGTGGCGACTCGGCGTAGAGAGTTTATAAATAAACCGTAAGAAGCAATTATACTCTCAACATTTTGATGACTTGAGTAATTTCCCAATGGCTTCGACGAGTCGGGTAGGGATGCTGTCAAAAACAAAGCTCGTGTGTCGTTTTATGTTAATAGATATTAAGAGATAAAATGAGGACATGGTTAGCACCCGTTCTTTGATCAGTGATCTTTATGACCATATATCTGTTTATGAGCATTATCACTTTCAGCGGAATCTTTAATAAAAATAACTTGACTGTCATGCTGAAGGATTAGTCTAACTCCAAAAGGTCTTAAGACCCATGTAACCAGTAGTCACAGAGAGCATGACACAAATTCTTTCCCAAGAACCATTTGTAAGAGTTTGGATTTGTAAATGTCCAAATCTACAACACATCAAAATGTTTTTTAAGGCCAGAGTGCCGGGAGTTCCGATTGTGAGAGTTTGGCCTTGTAAATGTCCAGAACTTATATCGAGTGTTTTCCTCGGAATGCGACAGTTGAGCGTCTTACAATGTGATGTGCTTTTTGTCTACGGCTAGGGTATGCTCGTCGGGTCCAGGGTTGCCCCCAAAGAAACACTAACTTTGGTGCGTTATTTACTTCCGCCTTTTATTGTGGTTCTACTTGGCTTAGACTAACTTAACAAACAATCCATACTTAAACTCTAGATACGTTAGGAAAGAGGTGATGTGGTCGATCGGATAACTCACAATACGGACACACAGTGATAAAGGAAAGGAATAGGCTGTGGTCGATCGGATAACTCACAATACGGACACACAGTGATAGCGGAAAGGGGTAGGCTGTGGTCGATCGGATAACTCACAATACGGACACACAGTGATAGAGGTAAGGGATAGGCTGTGGTCGATCGGATAACTCACAATACGGACACACAGTGATAGGGGAAAGGGGTAGGCTGTGGTCGATCGGATAACTCACAATACGGACACACAGTGGTAGAGGAAAGGGAAAGAGGCTGCTGGTCGATCGGATAACTCACAATGCGGACGCAACAACTTCTATATACCTATGGCCAATTCTGCTAGCAGAATTCAGCCGCCAAAAATTTAGAGGATGGTGCAAGCCTCTAGAGGACAGGGTCAGCAACGGGTGTATTGCACCAGGAACTGAGGGTACTCTCCTCCCGAATCAATTTCGCCTACGGGTACTCATAGTTTTTGTATTGAGTAGTGAGTGTGAATTTTAATTTCCAGTGCAAATTAGTCCCTTGTGTTGTTGTTTTTCTGGTCCGGCGGTGGGTACTGGGCTTCGTGTTGGTGGTCGGTGGTTCTGGCTATCAGGTGATCAGGGTTGGGTGGCGTGTTGTAGTGATGAATTTCGTAACGGATCGTTACACTCCCCTCTTTCTTCGGAAGACGAGAACCTTCTCGTTGAGATGAACCATGGTATGAGTGGGGGGGGTGGATCCTATGGTAAAGAAAAAAAACATACGTGAGACAGGGGAAATTAAAGTTTTATTCGTTCCTAAATTAAACTTGCCTCCAGCGGCTCTTGGTATATTTTTTTTTTTTTTTTTTTTTTTTTTTTTTTTTTTTTTTTTTTTTTTTGCCTTCAGTGGCTTACTTAAATCTACAAACTAAATCTACAAACTAAATCTATAAACTAAATCTACAAACTAAATCTACAACTGAGACATCTTTTTGTCCCGGGCATTGTGGTGTCGCCTGCGGTTGAGCTGGGCGTAGTTCCGGGGTCGTAGTCGGCTGCGTTGTCGACCGGGCTCGACGGCCGGTGTGGGCGTTGGGTTCGGCCGGACGGTTGGTGACCGTGGCGTCATGGTCGGGACGGGGTACCGGACGCTTAATACCTCCTGATGAAGGATCTGCGGCAAGGTTCTTCCTGGGGTTGCTGGGGGGTCCGGATGTCGGCCGGTGCGGGTGTCTTCGTTATCACTGTCCACCAGCATCACTACGATAGGCTCGGCTGGGATGCGGTGGGTCGGAGAGGTCCATGGCTTTTTGATCCGGACGGTCCGTTGAGTGCTGGTCGTTGCCACCCCTGTTCGTCTCTTTCCCCAGAGCTCCTCGGCGTGGTCCCTCCTGGCCCGTATTGAGGAAATCGGCTCCTCCTCCTTGATAGCCGCGGTGATCGGCATGCTGGGGACATGTTGGTGCCGGCTACGGGGTTCTTCCTTCCGTGGCGCGGTGGTTACTCGGCGGGGTCGGGTTGGTCGGCGGGTGGTTGGGTCTTCCATGCTGGCTGGTGATGTGTCCTCTACCGTGGTTGGACGTGAACTCGTTTTGTTCTGGTTATTGACTCTCCTTTTATACTCTTTTAAATCCCGGACGTGGGCTCGTTGCGTAGTACTACCTTGTTTATTTTGGCTGGTGAGTCGGCGGATAACGGCGATTACTGGGGAGTCATAACGGATGACCTCGAACGGGCCGTCATATTTTGGCGCGAGTTTTTCGGCGAAGTAGTTGACGCCTGAGGAGAGAACACGAGCTCTGCGGTAGACCCAGTCGCCGATACTGGGTCGCCATGCTCGCCGCCGGAGATTGTAGTGTTTGGCCTGGGTGGTGCTGGCGTTTTGTAAATTCCTTCGTACCAGTTCGTATAATGCCTTGATACGTTCCTCGAAGACGGAGATGGGAGTAGGGGCTGGTTGGGCTCCCGGTAACGGGTTGGTGGTTCGGATGGGTCTCCGTGGTTCTCGCCCGAAGTTGAGGAATGCGGGTGAGTATCCAGTGGAGTCGTGTTTGCTGGTATTTATGGCCATGGTGAATTCTGGTAGGTGTTCGTCCCATGTCCGGTGGTTGTCCTGTATGTACTGGGCGATCATAGTCTTTAGGACGCGGTTTACTCGTTCGGTGGGGTTTTCTTGGGGGGTATAGGGGGCGGTGAAGCGTTGCTCAATTCCGATGCCGCTGAGGAAGGTTCTGAGTTGCTGGCTGGTAAATTGGGCGCCGTTGTCGGAGAGGAGCGTCCGGGGGCACCCGAAACGCATGATGATCCTTTCGCGGAGTGCTTTAATCAACCCGGCGGTGGTGGCTGCGCGGAGGGGGGTAGCTTCCACATATTTAGTAAACTTGTCTACAAACACTAGTAACATAGTGTTTCCTTTGGCTGACCGTGGTAGTGGCCCTACGAAATCCACACAGACAGTGTCCCATGGCGCTGCGACTTGAGTGGTATACATCATTCCGCTGGGTCTCTGTTGGGACGTTTTGTACCGATTGCAATTGTCGCATTGCTGGACGTACCTCTTGACGTCCCGGGATAGTTGGGGCCAGAAATGCGCCCTTCGGATCCGGTCGATGGTTTTATTGATGCCTAAGTGGCCGGCGGTAGGGTCGTCATGATGGTCCCAGAGTACCTGGTTTTGTTCCGGTTTGGGCACACACCACTTCCACGTTTGGCTATCGGCATTCGGAAGTCGACTTGGTCCAGGAAGTCGATCCCCAAGATCGCATCTTCGTGGAGGGCTTTTAAATAGGTGATCTCTGTGGTGGTCTCTTGGGTACCCAGGCGTAACTTCACGGTGTAGTGTTCGTGGGTATCCAACTGCTGTTCCATTGGCTAGCCGAATGGGTTGTCGTTGGTACCGGACTGGGAGTTGCAGTCGACGGACTTCCCGTCTTACTGCGGTATTCAAAAATGACCGGGTCGCCCCGGTATCGATTAGGGCGTGAAAATCCCGGTCCCCAATGCGAAGGGTGATGAAGTGCCGAGGATCAGTCCAGGTAGGGGTAGACAGCATAGCGGTCGTGCTTCGTCTGCATGGGCAGTCCCGGCTCAGTCTCCCGTCTTCCCCGCAGAATGAACAGAATAGTCGGAATGGTCGACGGCATTCTTGCTGATGATGTCCGCGTTGTTTGCAGTGCCAGCAGTGAGTGTTTCGATCGTAAGTGGCGTTCGGTGCTTCCAACGCGTTCGGTATTGGGGAACTGCGGGTCGGGGTGGTCGTAAACCGTACTGGTGGCGGCGTATGGGGGGTGGATGGTCGGTGGGACCGTTCTTCCGCTTTGATGTACTCGTACTCTTCCGCGCACTCCATTAGGTCCTCGGCGGTTTCGAAATCCTTGCGCCGGACGTATAGTCGATACTCCGGCCTCAGGCCGTCGTAGATCCGGTCTAGATTGGACTCTAGTCGCCTCTGCGGATGTTGCCGTATGAGGTACTGCATGGACCGGATGAAGTCTTTCGCCTTTTCTCGGGGTCCTTGTTTCCGCCGCATGATTTCCTCTTCGAGCCGATGCGTAAATCTCGGTGGCAGGAAATACTTGAGGAAGGCTTCCCGAAACTCGTGCCAGCTGCGGAAATGCTCACGGTTGATACGTAGCCATTCAAGTGCGGTCCCCCGAAATATCTCAGGTAAGGGTCGGAGCAGGTGGTCGGGGGGAAGGTCGTAGCATTGCGCGAGTTCCTCAATGCGTTCTAGGAACTCGAGGATATTCCCGGTGCCGTCAAATCGCAGTCCCCATTTACGCACGGTATCCATAGCTCCGGCGTCGTAGCTGGATGTTGTCTGGGAGGTGGGTGGTATATTCTGGCTTTGTCGGATTTCGGGCGGGGTTATGCGTGGGAGTGGTCTCTGCGGTGGTGGTACTTGTAAAGTGGTTCCGGTAGCTTCCGTAGTGGTTTCTGGCGGGATTGTCGGGGGTTTGGGTTCTCGGCTGGTTTCTGGGTTCTCGGGATTGCGGGTTAACTCCTCCCATACTCGTTGGGCCGACCGGTATGTTCGGGCGTCTTTAATGTAGGTGCTCATAGTCTTCCGGAGCTGGTCTAGAGTTCCGGTGGTGGGGAGGCCTTTGTCGGCCAATACCTTGGTAAGCTCGGTTTTGTCGAGCTGGTAGATCCAGGTCAAACTGGTGAATAGGTCAAGTTCCTTCGGCGAGGTACTTGGTTCGTCGTCTGTGGGGTCCATGGTGCGGGGGCTATTTAGGGTTGACTTTCGGCGGTGTATTACGGTCTGGTGACGGTCGGTGGACTTCGTTTTACTGGGATGGTGGTAACAGGTCGGTGGTGATACGATGCTTGAAGTCCCTGCTCGGGCGCCAATTTGTGATGTGCTTTTTGTCTACGGCTAGGGTATGCTCGTCGGGTCCAGGGTTGCCCCCAAAGAAACACTAACTTTGGTGCGTTATTTACTTCCGCCTTTTATTGTGGTTCTACTTGGCTTAGACTAACTTAACAAACAATCCATACTTAAACTCTAGATACGTTAGGAAAGAGGTGATGTGGTCGATCGGATAACTCACAATACGGACACACAGTGATAAAGGAAAGGAATAGGCTGTGGTCGATCGGATAACTCACAATACGGACACACAGTGATAGCGGAAAGGGGTAGGCTGTGGTCGATCGGATAACTCACAATACGGACACACAGTGATAGAGGTAAGGGATAGGCTGTGGTCGATCGGATAACTCACAATACGGACACACAGTGATAGGGGAAAGGGGTAGGCTGTGGTCGATCGGATAACTCACAATACGGACACACAGTGGTAGAGGAAAGGGAAAGAGGCTGCTGGTCGATCGGATAACTCACAATGCGGACGCAACAACTTCTATATACCTATGGCCAATTCTGCTAGCAGAATTCAGCCGCCAAAAATTTAGAGGATGGTGCAAGCCTCTAGAGGACAGGGTCAGCAACGGGTGTATTGCACCAGGAACTGAGGGTACTCTCCTCCCGAATCAATTTCGCCTACGGGTACTCATAGTTTTTGTATTGAGTAGTGAGTGTGAATTTTAATTTCCAGTGCAAATTAGTCCCTTGTGTTGTTGTTTTTCTGGTCCGGCGGTGGGTACTGGGCTTCGTGTTGGTGGTCGGTGGTTCTGGCTATCAGGTGATCAGGGTTGGGTGGCGTGTTGTAGTGATGAATTTCGTAACGGATCGTTACAACAAAACCAACAACTATAATGCACATCAAGTCACATGACATCTGGGAGGAGACATTCAAAATCTCTTTAATTTAGGTAGAGGGTAAGCAGAGTTTCAAGCTCCGTTGTTGGACCTATAAGACTGCAACTTACAACTACTTATAAGCAGAGCTTCTATCTGCAAGCATTAAGGGAAACTGTATGAGCATTAAAAGTTCAACTTTCTCAAGAAAAGTAAGTCATACGGGTATAAATGTCCAGAACTTATATCGAGTGTTTTCCTCGGAATGCGACAGTTGAGCGTCTTACAAAACCAACAACTATAATGCACATCAAGTCACATGACATCTGGGAGGAGACATTCAAAATCTCTTTAATTTAGGTAGAGGGTAAGCAGAGTTTCAAGCTCCGTTGTTGGACCTATAAGACTGCAACTTACAACTACTTATAAGCAGAGCTTCTATCTGCAAGCATTAAGGGAAACTGTATGAGCATTAAAAGTTCAACTTTCTCAAGAAAAGTAAGTCATACGGGTACCTTATTCCTCAACATTCGAAGATGTATTTTCACGAAACCTTTACCATCCTTTTCAATCTTTCAGTTTAGCCACCACACATACACAGCTGAGTATTATAATTAAATGTGGACAACACCCAGTCCTGATGGTGATCTCTCTACTAGCCAACAGTGAAAGACTGTCTTTTACGGAGAAAATAATAATAACAATAGGACTTGGTCCTAATTCGAGTCTTTTCAATGTGAGACCACTTTAAAGATGATCGTATTTAAGCTTCTGTGTCTTCTGTTCAGCGCCTTTCAAGCGGAAGTACTCGCAATCAAGGAGGCGTGTATACTGCTCCTTAACATTACTGCACTCAGAAAAAAAAATAGGCATCTTCGTCGACAGCCAAGCTATTAAGGCTGTCGGTTCCACTAAATCAAAGTCCAAACTTGTTGTGGATTGCAGGCAGACATTGACCAGGGCTTGCCATCGGTTTGAAATCACCCTCGTCTGGGTTCCCGGTCATAGGAACATAGACGAGAATGAAAAAGCCGATGAACTTGCCAGATGTGGCTCTGCTCTGTGCGTGTCGCAGGCGGAGGAAGTCTTCCCTCCGCTGGGATACGTGAAGAGAGAAATCTCCCTGTACTTCTCCTCGAGGGCGGAGACGAGATGGGTGAATCTGATGAGCTGTATCATTTCAAGAAAGATATGGCCAAACTACGATGATGCCAGAACTAACAACCTTTTATCTAGAACGCGTGTAGATGTCGCCCGACTAACGGCAATTAGTACGGGCCATTGGCCCTTCGGAACTCACGCGGCCAAGCTTGGCATCCCTCATAACACCCACTGCCGTAGCTGCACTGACACAAACAAGAGTGAAACAGTGTTTCATCTTCTCTGTGAGTGTCCGGCACTAGCAAAAACCAGACCCAGTGCACTAGGTCATCCCTTTTATGATAACCTTTCGGCTATCCAAAGTATCTATTTTAATAAAATCATCAAATTTCTCAACTCCACAGGCTGGTTTTGAGCTCCCTTAACTTCCTTCTCCCCCTTTTATCTTCTGGTTCCGCACGGAAAGAATTGAAAATCACCAATTGCAAAATTTTGAGTTGCAATTTACGAATTATATATTTTTCGTAAATCACAACGATTTTGTCTTGGATTGATACAAAAATTGGTAATTTGACATTGAAAACGCCGGAGAATACCAAATTCTGTTTGTTGAAATTTACGATTAGAAGTATCAATTCGAGCTTCTTTTATTTGTAGTGATTTGCGAGATTGTTTGGCGCAATTTACCACTCCAATAGGTCAATTTCTCAAAACACCACTCTACAATCTCAAATTGCAAAAAATATTTGGTGATTTACCAACACAGAATGATGAATCAATAAAACCTTATAATAATTTAACACAATGTGAATTGAGAACGTAAATTGACGTAGAGAAAGCGTAAATTGCAAAATATTTTTTTGTAATTTCCATGGAATGAACTACCTAGTGTGTGGAATCCATAGCCCATGTACCTATAGAAATCCTTTTAAATCCTTTCTTTTTATGGATGATTGGTATGTGGTATAGACAGCTGCAATCATGAAGCCAAATCTTCATTGTGCACATTGCGTGTCGGTGCAGATACAGGCAGTCGGTATTCAATCGTTGCTTAAAGCAGTCGAGTTAAAGTTGTTTAAGTATAACTAATTCGTATTGATAGGTTGTGTACTTCTAATTATAAGTCATTCTGGAATATATTTTGTAAGTACCTATTGAATAATTCCAAAAACGCCGAAGTATGCGTATAGATCTGTATTTTTTTCAGAATGTACATCTCGCAATTAGGAAGGAAGTATAAATTGGAATGGATTCTAAAATATGTAATCGAGAAGAACTGTAAAGGATCGTATCAATGTCAAGTTCATCTAAATATTTTGTTTGCATTTTAAATTTCAGCATAGACCAAAAAACCATCCCACACAAATCCCGTTGTCTCCGAACGATATGGCGCCGTATGATTTTCTTGGATATCAGGAGGAAAAATAATTATAAAATATGACTCTAAATATTTATTCGAAAATAACATTTGTAAGTTGCAAATTGAGAATAAAGTTTTCTAATTTCACGATAAAACATTTTCAATTTAATACGGTGATGCCTGAAATCACCACTCGAGAATCATAATTTGCAAAATATGAATTGCAAAATGATAAAAATAAGTTGCAATTTACGATTGAAAATTTGTAAATTGCAACTTCTGAGGGAGTAAATCTACCCCTGTTAGTTCGCAAATCAACACTATTGAGTTGCAATTCAAGACTAAATGGTTGTAATTTGCTAAGGGAGGAAATCATAATTTACAACAGAAAAGTGGTAATTTACGAATTGTTTTTGCAATTTACAATCCATGTAATATCAAATTGATAACTATTTGTGTCAAATTGCGATCGGTTATAGCAATAGGTATTTCTCGTCTGATCGAATTATTGATAATAAAAAGTGTTGATTCACGACTTTTGAGGGTCAATATCTTCACTTCGTACAATTTCTAGAATTGCGAATAAAAAGTAGTGAGCTAGTAAATCCTTAGCTAAGCTCTAAAACTAGACGAACTTTTCGTGATTCGGCGCTTATTTTTCTTGATTTGATCTTAAAATTTTTTCCGTGCGTCAGTTTGTGGTCCCAAAACGGCGCTTAATGCGTTGCTTGTGTTTTTCCCTCGTCAGTCGACGGGAATACAGCCACTTAAACCAACCAACCAAGCTTCTGTGACATAGCCATAACTTTGTGGCGGGCCACTTCAATTTGTTTATAGAGTTTATTAAGTTTTACTGACTAATATCTCTAAAATCGACGGGCCTGCTCATTTTTAACCCCGAAGACTTAACTTAAATCAATTGAAGATCACAATAGCCAATTTCATGTAAAAAATGCCTGCGATGTGTATCATGTAAAATCACACCTTGTACCGGAAAAGGAAAAAAATGGTCGGCCTGAATAGCTAGGCAATGGAAGTGAAACTACAAAGCTCTATAATTAGTTGATATGACGATTTTTTTTATACCCTCCACAGGAAGGTCTATTCACTTTATTCACCGGAGACCTCATAAAGTATATATATTCTGAATCAGGATAACATTCTGAATCGATTTAGCCATGTCCGTTTGTCTGTCTGTCTGTCCGTCCGTCTGTCTGTCTGTCTGTCTGTTGAAAGCGCGATAGCGCCAAATGGAATTGACATAGGCGAATGAAATTTGGTGCTAGGACTTATTTTTATCGTCGTCAGGTTGGTATTGAAAATGGGCTATGTCGGTCATGTAGTTCTGGTACCTCCCATACAAAATCAATATTAGACCCATGTGTCTCGCTGTCTGTTGAAAACACGATATCGTCCAAAGGAATTAACCTGGGCGAATGAAGTTTGGTGAAAGGACTTATTTTTATCGTCGTTATGTTGGTATTAAAAATGGTCTATGTCGGTGAAGTAGTTCTGGTACCTCCCATACAAAACCAATATTAGAAAACACATGTTGAAAACACGATAGAGTCGAAAAGAATCTCCTTACGCAAAATTTTGTGAGAGGACTTATTTTTATGGTCGTCAAGTTGGTATTTAAAATGGGCTATGTCGGTCGAGTATTTCAGGTACTTCTCCAAAGACGACTAAGCCACTTTGTTATTAAGTATGTCACACCTATACTATTTTACAATGTGAAGAACAGTTAAGAAAATGTAGCTTACTTGACCTGTGCTATCGACTGGGCTTTTACAAACATACCATTGATAATGTGAAAGCTACTATGTACATACGAAACTGCTCATAGCTACCATGAGGGCATTATTTTGCGTATAAGTCAGAGTAAGATCAAATTATGCATACCTATTCTATATTACAATATATTTTACTATAAAAAATAAAATATTACAATAAATTATCTCTTTAATTGCATTTTTATTAGCTTAGTCTCTCTCATATTTTCAATGAAAACATCTCCAGAGACAATGCATATGTTATTAGTCAAACAATGTTTTTTCTATCACTTTTTTTTCTATGAATTGCCTAGTCGCAAAAAATTAAAAACCATTTCAGGTCAATTTTAATCTTAGTACTTTCCACAATTTTGCGCAAAATTAATGATACCCTGTAGGTACGGTTCATAAAATTTTAAGAAAACCTAAAAAATTTCCAAAAAAGCTATAATGTTACCTTGAATAGGTAACAACAGGTAGAATTGTAATTAGATTACTCAAAAGCAGATTTTAATGATTTGTGGACCTGTACCTATACCTGTTTATGAGAATCAAAAGCGATATATTCAACTTTTTGAAAAAGTCGTTTGCTTCAAAAGCCAACTAATTCCATAGATATTTTAAGTTGAATACTTGGGTTAGAATCAAAACATATGTATTTCTTATTTCACTTCCTTGTTAAAACCAAAATAACTCTATTCCAGTACTAAATTCAAATAATTGCTTATGTAAAAATCAAAATATGAGTATTCCACGGCTTTCTTTGAATATCTGAAAATTAGTAAAAGTGGAATACGTTGTTTTTGATTCTGATAAACATCCTGTTCAATGAAATTACGCACTACCTCATATGCCTAAATTTTGCATGACTTGGATGCAGTGGAGGGTATCAAAGCATCGGGCAGGCCGATGATAACACTTTTACTTGTTTTTTTTTAAAGACAACACGTTATTTTTGTTACTTTTAGGAATTTTTTGTTAAGTGCACATTTACCACGCAGTTCATCTTTTTTTACACAACTATAGCATGGACTGAAACGGAGTTTTGACTTACTGCCAAACGACCTGTCGCTTTTTCGTTTTCTTCGTTTCATCAGAGTTCAGAATGACTGCCCAGCCAGTCATAATAAGTTTCACTGCGAAGAGGGAAGAGTTTCTTTTTCGGACAGTATTTGGTCTCTCTTTTCAAATATTTTGGTTGGAATTGTATGCATTTCAAACAAACTTATTTAAAACAGATTTTTAAACAAAGTTCCTTTGTATGGTATTTTTTTTAAGACCAAATAATTAATATTTCTTGACTGCACACGGCGTTTTGTGTTTAAATTGTTTGTCTAAACTACCTTCGTTTTACAAAACTGTTATCTACAGTATGTTAAAGTGCGTACAATGGTAATGGGTACTGTGGACATCTTCAGTGTTAAAGAAACATATATATTATATATTTTTTTAAGCCAACGATTTCGACTTATTTTTGTGAAACCATTTCCACACCTCTTTGCAAATGAACTGGCAACAAAAGTACGAAACCACATACCAATTTACATGAGCATCCAATTCAATTTACATTGTAAACCGCATCCGTTCCGTACTCCTTTCAATATTTTTCAAATATGAAATTGGTCTACCCGAAAGTCAACCCCCTCATAACATTTTCTGTTAAAGACCTTGTCAGACTGCTACTTAAATGTTGTCACAGCTATTCACCGTCATGTTGATGTATCCTGTTTGCGCATTCAAAAGCATAATGCTATTTATTTGTGTGCACACATTTGGTTGGAGTCGAACCATTTTCCGCCAGATTGGCATATATGAAGTGCATGACAAGCTCAATAAGTACTGCTAACCAACCGCTTAATGATATAGTCTGAATTATTTTAAACAATACACCCCACTCTGGAATGGTCATGAGAAACTACTTGCTTACATGGTGCGATGTAATTGTTCTCCAAAGTTGTGCGCCATGGTAAATAAAATAAAATGTTACAGCACACTGCTCACCAGGATGTAGCAGGAAAGGATGCACTCTTTAGTGTCCCAATCACACACATTGTACTGGTTTGTATATTGGTTAAGCATTTTTGGAAAGTGTTCAAAAGCCATTCGGGATAATAACCCGAAACGGCAAATGGTTCGGCTTCAGCCTGGTTTAATGTTTTTTAATTTAATTTGCGTTCCGGGGCTATTTCAGTTCCGAAATGGCTGCACTTTAATGTACGGAACGAAACATAATTGCCGGTCATTGGTGATGTTGGTGAGTGGGAATATACTGACAGTATGGCTGTGAATGTGAACAGCATTATAAGGACATGGTGTATGCAAATCACCGTGCGCCGGTCGGTCATCACTGGGCATATGGAATATCCCCTTCGGAAGGTTCTTGCTTTTAATGGGCACGAAGTGGTCATCGCAGAGTCGACAATGTGTACGCGTATGTGGAAGTTCGAATTGGATGTTGTTGTCAGGAACGTCACGGTGGCTTTTATGGCAGATAAACATTGAAATTTTATGGTGTCGGTCGGTATGGTGTGCGGTGTTTTAATATGCTAGGCAAGATACTGAGCCAAGTACTTGAGGTCGTAAAGTGCCGATGGCTAAGTACCTACTACCGTCCCATCAATTCTCTGTTGCGATGGTTTTTGTTGGGAGATTTGAATGGCTCGGGACCAAGCACTTACCTTCGGGCGGGATGGTAGTTTTTGTATAGGCTGGAAACGTTGAATATTTCACAATTCAAGCATAAAAAAATTCATTCAAACTCAGTTTGAAAACGCGCCAGAAATTAATCTAAAATCGCGTAATCGCGCCTCAAAAATGCAGCCCAAAACAGTTTAAAAATACATAAAAAACATGCGAAAACGCCTCAAAATATGTCGAATAACGAACCTTAAAAATAAAGGGTGATTTTTTAGCTGGTTTGGTTTTGGCAACACTGGTTTTGACAGCTGACGTGTGTTTAGTACCTTGTGTCACTGTCAAACAGCTTCAGTTTGGTTTGCAATTTAACCATGGATCGTCTTACAAATGAACAACGCTTGCAAATTATTGAATTTTACTATCAAAATTCGTGCTCGGTTCGAAATGTTCATCGCGCGCTGCTTCCATTTTATGATCGGCATTCTCGACCTTCTGAGCAGTCTATTCGGAAGATTGTGACCAAATTTCGCACCAAATTTACTTTGTTGGACATTAAACCACCAACACGTTTACGTACTGTGCGTAGTGAAGAAAATATTGCGGCCGTATCAGCTAGCGTGACAGAAGACCGCGAAATGTCGATTCGGCGCCGTTCCCAGCAGTTAGGCCTTTGTTACAGCACTACGTGGAAAATTTTGCGGAAGGATTTGGGCGTAAAGCCTTTTAAGATACAGCTGGTGCAAGAACTAAAGCCAGCCGACCTACCACAACGCCGAATTTTTGGTGAATGGGCTCTTGGAAAGCTGGCCGAGGATCCGCTTTTTTATCGAAAAATTGTGTTCAGCGATGAGGCTCATTTTTGGTTGAATGGGTACGTAAATAAGCAAAATTGCCGCATTTGGAGTGAAGATCAGCCAGAAGCATTGCAACAGCTACCAATGCATCCCGAAAAAGCCACTGTTTGGTGCGGTTTATGGGCCGGCGGCATTATTGGGCCATATTTCTTCAAAGATGATGCGAATCGCAGCGTTACTGTCAATGGTGAACGCTACCGAGCGATGATAACAAACTTTTTTTTGCCCGAAATGGAAGTTCTTGACTTGCATGATATGTGGTTTCAACAAGACGGTGCCACATGCCACACAGCACGCGAAACAATGGCGCAATTGCGAGGCGAGTTTGGTGAACAGTTAATTTCACGTTTCGGGCCGGTCAATTGGCCGCCTAGATCGTGCGATTTGACACCATTAGATTATTTTTTGTGGGGGTATGCCAAGGCTAATGTGTATAGGGACAAGCCCGCTTCGATTGACGCACTGGAAGCCAACATCCATGCATTCATTCGTGAGATACCGGCCGATATGTGTGAAAGAGTATGCCAAAATTGGACTCAGCGGATGGGCTACCTGAGCCGCAGCCGCGGTCAACATTTGCATGAAATTATCTTTAAACATTAAATTGCAAGGTTCAAACTATCGATTCAAATAAATATTTCATTCATTTTTTCGAATTTTTTGTGTTTTTTTTTAAAAAAAAGTTCTAAACCTCTTAAAAAATCACCCTTTATTAAGAAACTCGCCGAAAATTGCGTCCAAAAACACGTCAAAACACTGCATTACTCTCAAATATGAGATTTCGATAGTGCGCCATCTATATTAGCGACGACGTTCTTTACAGACATAAAAAAAAAAGAATTGCTTACCTATCCGCAAATTGATGTGCAAAACTCTGGAAACATAGAAACGCTCACTTATCGCTCACAGTCAGGTCGTCCTTTATGCGTTGTTCACTTGGAGAAGAGTTGAAAATGTATGTGTGGAATTATTTTGCAAAAGAAAAATATTCCCTGCTACGGATATGCGTCAGATTTTAAAGGTTGTAGGTTTAAGCCTGTGAAATTAAGGCGGGCAAAGGCCGTGTCTATATTGTCCACTAAGCGCAACACCTGTTGGTTTTTACAGATGAGAGGGACAGTGGGACATTTTTATGCCATTATAAGTCGGATTTTTAATTTTTTCAAAAAATGTTTACACACATTTTGAAGTTAGTGAATATCTACTTAATAAATGAAAAATTCAATTGAATGTTTCTTCATTAATACTGTGAAGAGTTTGACGTTGTTAGGCTATTACGTTACTATACTCTGTCCAAAATAAATTTTCAGTACAGGGAAGATAGGATGTTTGTTTCTCAGCCTGGTTGCAATGACTTACATACATCGGCCCCCCTCTTTTGTCGTAGTTTGTATGATAATTCGCCATAACTCAGAGAGCAATACTATTAAGGCTACCATCTTCCAATTTAAAATAAAAATATTGCTGAGCGAAATAAATTAATCACTTTAGTTTGTTTTCCAACAAAAAATCAAAATTTCGAACAAAAAAAAATCAAAACGAAAAATCGAACGTAAAAAACGTAATCGAATTTATTCATTATAAATATTGTAAAACATAAAATACTAATTTCTAAAATCACTTATTAAAATATCAACTAAACCGATGAGAAATTACTGCTACTGCTCTCGTTATTTAGGTCTATTATTAACCTATCAACTTTCAAGTGCTTCCTCGGCGAAAACGTCAATTTCCCACATATTCGGCTAAACAACCAGTGCAATGCGTTGGACACATCGATGCCATTTTAATTGACTTGTTTTGGCTTGCTACCTTTCACTTAAGCCCAAACCAATTCTATTGCGAATTTTGAGCTATTTCATCCACGACGTATGTTTCATACTTCTTTGTAACGTTTAACGATTTCAACCACTTTCTTAATCCATCTTTTCTCGTTAGACGTGCATGCAAAAATATAACAAAAATGCTAAAATATGCCAAAAATATGCTCTACAAAGTGAAATATTTAGGTATTTATACCCAAATATGAAGAAATATGCCCTAACGAGTAGGACGCAAAATATGTACTTAGTTTTGTATATTAAAATATTTAATACGATATCCCAAAGAACAAATGCTTTTGCATGAATCCGGTTGCCCTAGTAATCACTATTAATCTTTCGCATTATCACTACAACGCACTTATGTTCACTTGTTGCGTTAATGAAATGAATGCATAAAACACCTCACGAATAAACCGTATTTCTAAAAGACAACATTAAAAAAAATTGTTTAACTTAATATTATTGGGTCTTTCAGAAATACAAACAAATTAAAACCGAATGGATTCCTTCTCAAAAGCACCGAAACCGAAAATTCTTTGACAAAATTCATAGAAAAACCCTTATTGTATACATGGTAGCACTCTTCTGATGTGCTTCAGTCACACACATTGCTTATTTCGGTTAATGATAAAGATGATATAAAGTAATCACAAGACGATAAAGACGAACGAGCATCTGCCCGCGGCTGTGTGTCAGACTGGTCTTGGTGGACTGCATGCGAATTTTAGGAAAATGACAACAATTCCTTGGTATGTCAGTGGTTTGGTTTTTATTTCAGTGGCAATTCTTGTGAGAGTATCTACAGGCACCATTGGTAGGAAAAAAGCTCCTCCAATGGTGCCTGCACTGACAATTTTTGTTGGACAAAGTATAGTTGTGTTTTGAGGCATGTAGCTAGAGAGCACACAAAAATGTCAAAAAAGAGGCATCGGGCTTGAGTCATAGATCACCATGTTTCTTATCCGCATATAAAACGAAGGCTACCCAAGAGATCAAACCCCGTTCAAGGTTCTTGAATCGCCAAGGCCGGTGTTAAATGATGAAGTAAAACTTTTCTTTAACGTTATAAAATGATGACTTCTTTATTTGAGTGTCGGAGGAATTGTGTGGTCGTGTTTTCAAAAAACTACCCTGTTAGTTTGACATTTACACTTATTTGACATTTCATTGTCAGCTTATAATTACATTTGACAGCAAACAATTATTGATGTAAATGGGCAAGTTACATTGAATTATTGTTATTAAGTATGTTGTTGTTGATCACAACAGCCGGCACTGGATACCTATAGGCTGAAAACAAGTATCAGTCGAAAAGTTTCATTATACAGCTTTTTTATGTTTAATTCCCCAACTCATTTGTACTCTACCAACGATACAGTGCAAATCTCTCCCAAAAAGCACTCAGCGTACAGCACAATCTGATTGTATCTTTCGACTACATAAATCTTCGGCGATTTGAAATGGATTGAATGCTTTTAGCAAGACCGCGGTTTTCGGATTACTGCGATTTTAAAAGTAAAAAAAAAATCACTTAACGCATTGCCACGGTAGCCGCCTTGCTGACTGCCATCCCAATCGTGACCCGAAATTACACCGGGTCTGGCTGTATTCAAAATACATATGTCACAGGAATCCCCCCGGGGTGAGCTCCGAACACACGGAGAACGGAGTAGCATCCCTTTGTCGGGGAGACGACGTGTTCATCGGAATGGAAATATTTATGGATACAGAGGGCTTTACGTTTCCGCATCCACTGAATTGTGCTGTAACTTTATATACCTCCCGCGCAGAAATATGAAGAGTGCACGTCTTCTAATTTATAGACGCGAACATTTTTAACGTAGCTACACTTAATCTTGGTGCAAACAACATTTCGCGAATTAATTTCACAAGTGAGATGTCGCATTCGACATTAATTGATTTTTGCGATTTTAATTTGCTTTATTTCCGCCCTTTGAAAAAGGCACCGAAAGGACAAAAGGCGACAGCATAAAAAATAAAAAAAAAACCCCGCGCGTCCGAAAATAAAATGACATTCGCAAATTAATGACGTGGAGCCCCATGAAGCTTAATGTTGATTAAAATGCTTTCCAAACCAAAAAGAGAAAGAACAGCTCGCCGCACACCGCCTTGACGTCCTGTCAAACAATGCTTTGTGCGAAAAAAATAAAAATTCAAACGATTCCATTCCGAATGACGGACGAAAAAGAAAAATACCTAAATGCGAACGCGCTGACATTTTTGTCCTTTTGTTTGACAGGTTTCCTCTGGTGGGGTTTTGGTCCACTATACAGCGAGTGGCCGAGGACGATTTGCTCTTAAAGTCATTTATCGACGTCCAGTCTAGATGGGCAACGCATGGACAACATGTCAACATTTTAATTAAAAAAGGATACGGATGTTTGTCGAATTCAGACGCAGTACTGGTGGAGGTGCGGTTGAGGTGGCCCGCCGCGATGCAAAGAAAAAAGGGTGCGAAAGTAATGAACTCGTTTCGGTTGACTATAAGGGTGAAGGTGGGTGCATGTGGACCAACGGCATCCATTGTTTGGATCATTTTAATTTTATTTATTGTTTGGCCTTACAGATGGACGTGGTAAGTGTTGTGACGAACAATGGACCCAGGGATGAGTGCCGCAATGACCGTGGTATTCAAATTAGATGAATTGCTAGTCGCTGTTAGCTCGAGCATCTACACCATATATCTACACGTAGTACAGTTCTTCCGCCGACATTTATTGTTTGAAAGCTATTACTCATTCCATGCGAGAAGTGATTGTATTACTCTGAAGTGGGGTTGCTCTGTACAACATAAGGGAAACACAACACTTATCGATGGCAGAACGATATTAATTGATATTTCGTATAGAGATGGGTATGTGAGAGGCTTTTTTTCAGTAGGGGTGGTGAAGAAGGAATGACAAATTGCAAAAAATTATTATACAGTGTTTAAGTGCATAAGTTCCTTATGTTAAAATTTCAGCATACAAAGCACCGTGTAAATCAGCCTTTCAAGCCATCGCTGGTGCTTCGACAGCAGTTGCGTTCTTCCTCGGGAGATGTTCTTAAAATTTTACCTCGATGATGATGCTCCTTAAATTGTACTAGGAAAACCAACCTACCTTTTTTTTATGTAGGTAGATAACATTGATCAATAAAACTGTGTTTTTCCTCGTGCGACAAAATAGTGCAAAGGCGAAATTCACTAACTGAAATTCCCCTTTCATTTGGTCCATTTTCCTAAGAAATTAATTTGAATATGCCACCGTAATCGGTACGACAACAAACCTGAAGCCTATTAATATAATGATGCTGTAAGTCAGCGGCATTTCAAGGTAGGCATTTCTTGGGTGGACTCCCCAACTTGTATATGCTAATATATTCCAACCAATTTCCAGTGGTTGCTTTTGACTTGTAATCTACCCAGTTCTAACCCTTTCCCTCGCAGCTATACTTCCACATTTCTGGCTGCTGTTATTATTTATTTATTTATTTCATCTTATAAGTACAACTTATTTTAGATTACTTTGCAATAATTTATAAAAGAATGCGATTATTGTTACAAATTATAATTTACTTAAAACTACAGATTTACAATGTTCTCTACTCATATTGAAATCTATTAGGTTTTTGTATTTATTGTAATTTACGCAAGCCATAATGATAGGATCATTCAGACCATAATTAGTTCTGTGTCTAGGTGGCATAAAGAACAAATTTTCCCTAGGTCGAAGAACACGAGAAGGAGCATATATATTAAATAATGACAGCAAAAACGAACAATCAATGTGGCCAGTTAAGACGTCATTGGCAAGCATTGCGGAATAATATATCCTTCTTTTAGAAAGAGGTTTCAAATTTAATAAGGAACATCTATCGTCGTAGGTTGGAAGATTATTATTCCAGTCGAACTTTCCTAGAGCATACCTAGTAAACCTTCTTTGAATTTTCTCTATGCGAGATTCAGCATTGCGGTAAAAAGGATTCCAAACAACACAGCAGTATTGCAATATCGAACGAATCAAAGTATTATAGAGAGTTTTATGTGTATATGGATCATTCAAATCTTTAGAGTTTCGAAAAATGAAACCTAGCATTTGATTAGCTCTGCCAACTATGTAGTCAATATGCAAAGAAAAGTTTAGTTGAGTGTCAAAAATGACCCCCAAGTCTTTTTGGTCTGAAACTCTACTCAGTGTTGTGTTTTGTATTTTATAATTAAAAAATATAGGGAACTTTTTTCTACTAAAAGTAAGAACCGAACATTTCTTAATATTAAGAACACACCGATTATTTAAACGGTTTAAATCATTTTGTAACGCTAAGACATTTGACATACAGTTTATTGTCTTGTAGATTTTTAGATCATCTGCGTACAAGACATTTTGAGCTTGATACGAAAGAGGGTAAGTCATTGATAAAAAGCAGAAATAGAAGAGGACCAATATGACTTCCTTGGGGAACACCCGAAAAATTTCGAATTTCATTCGAAAACGCGGAACCAATTTTAACAAATTGTTTGCGATTGGTCAAATAATTGCCAATCCATTTTAAAATACTAGAATGAATTTCAAAAAGTTTAAGTTTATTTAAAAGAACATTGTGCTTAAGTTCAGAAATAAAGTTGCGAACAACTGAGTACAACCTTTTTTTAACAGCCGCCTCGAATACTTTAGGAAACAGTTGCAGCTTTGCTATAGGTCTATAATTCTCGATACATCTCTTAGAACCCGATTTAAAAATTGGAGTTATGAGCGAAAATTTCCAACAGTCAAGAAACTCGCCAGTAGATAAGGATAAATTAAATATAATCCTTAGTGGATCAACTAGGCTAAATTTGCAATTTTTAAATAACAATGGTGGATAGTTATCGGGTGCTACACTGACACTCGAATCTAGTAATGACAATTCAGAGAGGATTTCATCATTTGTTAAGGAAATATGACCTAGGTCAGTTATATGCTCAGATTGACCCGAGAAACTGCAATTAATATGCTCACGAACAAAATTCGACTGAAAACATTTTGCAAACATGTTACAAATTTCGTTTACATTACTACTAGAAATCCCGTTCAGTGACATGCAAGAACTTATTCCTAAAGATTTCCTTTTAGTGTTAAGAAACGACCAGAAAGCTTTAGAATCACGTTTTATATTAGTTTCAATGGTTGTAACATAGTTCTTGTATACGAACTTCTTTAAAAAATCGTATTCTTTCTTCAAACGCAAAAAGCACTTCTTCTAGTGTTTTTCCCACCGTAATGACTGCCAGTATGCCATTATGCTGCCCAAAACTGAGCCGAATACTGAATAGCGTTTCTTTTACTTTCTCACTTAAATCACAGAAAAAAAAACAAAAAAAAAATGTTCGAGGAACAGGTCCTTAGGCTTAAATGCCTATACCGGCCTATTGCGGCAACTTCTGCTTTAGCTGGTTGCCAAAAACTGATGGAGCTTAAGGTGTAATATTTTGTTGCCAGTGTTGAAACTGCATCCAATCGCTCAGTATTCCAAGAAATATTGAGCCAATGAGCAATATCAGTACTCAGTAGATATAAATTACGATGCAAACTTAGTAATGCAATTAGCAATAAGCTGAGATCTTCAATTTGGTAGGCCCGCCAAGCATTCCGCACGTATGTACTTGAGAAATTTATGTTTTGGATTTTCGATTAATCCAAAGGATTTTTCAATAAGCACGGGTCGATATTACAGTGGAATAAAATAACCTAAGTATTAACGAAATTTTGTTTGAAAAGCCCCTGTCCTGTATGTTATTGTGTATTGCATATAAAACAAAAAATATTGTGTGGTTTTATGAAACGGCGGAGAGTGCAGTTCGGCTTGTGAAGATGACTGAAGGCATAAATAGTATTAAATATATTGAATGGATCGGATAAAATTCAAATACTTCATCAAATATTCATACGAAATGAGTTAAAATAAATTCACGCACTCAAAATTAAAATTTATTGAGTGCTAACAGATCATTTTAAATAGTAGCAAATATTTTAAACTAACTCACCAAGAACTTTTTTCCTTCCCCTATAAGCACGAACTCTCTCTATAAGCATTCTGTGATTCTGTCTCTTACGGCGTAAAATTAATTCATCATCGGATACTTTCGCACTATTCTTGGTTTTTCCCTCGTTGACCGGTTTATTTGACTCACTAGCGGTATAGTTATCCATCAATAAGAACATAAGAACATTTGCATTAATACACTCATCAAAACACACAAATACGGCGGTGTACTTGCACGAATAATCAGTGTTGCCATTCTCACCGAAATCTCTTCACTCTGACTGGAGAAAATTTTGAAATCCAGTCTAAGCGATTTTTAACCGAAAAGAAAAAAACTCTTTAAATGGAAAAGGCTTTTTTGACCTAAAAAATAATATTGTTCTATGACTAGACATAAAGGATCAATTTCTATAATTTAAATGATACTTGGCCATACTCAACGAGCACACTCACAATTTCATACAGAAACCAATTTATTGTGAATAAACCTAGAATACAGCGTCTTCTCGCGGCAGTCTCATATGAATGTTCCTACCAACTGTAACTGGGTGTGCATTCAAAAAAGACTGAAGTGAAGACGATTTAGAATTTTACAATTTCGGTGGTTTTACTTATTTCAAACTCCGAAGTGGAGTGGAAAGTTCCTTTTTCTGCAAAACGTTGTGATGCTAAGCTTCTCAATGAATTGTTTGCTTTTCTGTTTTATTAGATTTAAGATTAGTTTAGAAAAATAAAGGAACTACATACATTTAATATATCTAATATCATTTTAGTTTTATATTTTTAGTTTGAATATGTTACCATATTCCATTTTTGACCGGACTTCTGGTCAAAAATTCGTATTTTATCTTTTGACCGGATTTTCCGACCGAATTTAAAAGAAACAAAAATCGGTCATTCGGATCGGTTAGATCTGACCGGATTCATTTTTTCTAGTGGCAACACTGCGAATAAGTGAGAATGTAAATGCTACATGGTCAGCTGATGCGAGCTATGAGCGCCATTGCTCTGCCGAGCGCCTTTCACTTCATCCCCACTCTGCGGCCGTCTTTAATGCGACATGAGATAGATGGACAACAAAAGTAGAGGCGATGGAAAAAAATTTCACTTTAAAAACTATTCGATTGTCCGCCGCAGTTTCTCATGGTGGCAAGGACCCGAGTGGCCTAATTTTGAATGATTCTGCCGCAAGATTCGGCTGAATTTGAACGATTTCATTGGTTTTGCTGGCTTTAAGGGCATCGGGCGGGTGAGGCTTATTGGGATGGACCTGCGTCTTCAGAAAACTCTACAAGAAGAAGTCTCGTGGGATCAAATCGCACGGAATTGGTGGCCAGTTCAAGTCACCTCTGCGAGAGATGACCATACCCTCAAATCATTCATGCAGAATATCCATCGTGGCGTCGTAGCCTTATCCTGCTGGAACTACATTCGTCTACTTCCATACGGTTAAATTTGGGGTCAAACGAAAACGGCAAGCATCGTTCTGTATTGCTTGCCGTTAATTTTAATGGTCCCATCAACGTCATTTTCAAAAGCGTGCGAACGACAGCCGGACCAAAATCCGCACCAAACCAAACAAACCATTCCCAGCCCAAAGGCTGGCACATGCGATACGACATTAAAGATCTATTTTATCAAAGAGGAGTGCTTGCTCGACAGCAGACCGGAAGTTGTGGTCAGTTCGTGCTCTACATCACAGAGGTTGTTGACCATCGAGAGCCCAATTGCAGTACTGTTTAACAGTTCTTCTGGTTGCCCAACAGCAATACCAGAGTTTGATGCGCTTTCAGAGGCATCAGTCTGTGTGTTTGTTTTATTTAATGTTGAAATATTGATCCCACTTTGAAGGGCAAGACTTTTCTCGGCCGATCTGGCGTTCATTTGACGTACGGATATTTACTGATTATTCACCGAACCTGTTAGTTGGAAAGTCGACTTTGAAGGGCAAGAGTAGACATTCGCCAATAAAACAACATGTCCGCCACAGGCTGTTAACGTCGATCCATACCAATCGAAAAACTTTTAGTACCCATACCATAAAGGTGAAGAAACAGCAACTAAAAATCCCCCCTTAGTGTGTCGTAGATTCCCAAAAGAGTCAATAAAACAGTTGTAATCCCCGTGCAGACGATTCAAAGACTTTACTTTGCTTATCAGAGAAAAATGCTCGAATTAAGATAGACCTTAAGAACGTCCACTAAATAGCTAAAGTTGTATCCCCCAATTTCCATCTATAGCAACTTTATCAAGGTTTATCAGCACTTTTGAAAATTCATGGTCTGCCTGCAAGCAACCACTTTAAACCGCCTCCCTTTAATCAAATGCTCAGTAATTTGATGAATCCCAACGACTGTCATGTCAGTTGTCCTTTCATTGAAATAGCACGGCACGCTGCATGGATTTCCATGAGCATAGTAATCCGCATCCATCTCATTATGCAAAATATCGCACAAATTCCTCGCAATACCTTTCCTACAAATATTACTGATCAAAGTCAGTCGTCGTCGTCCTTTTTCCATTATTACTCTCGATATTCTTTGATACTTCAATTTGCTTTGTCATCGGACTGTTCTGTTATGATGAGATGAAATATGCCTTTTCACAATTTTTCTACAATGTCCTTTTATTCATCTCAAATAGTAAAAAAAAAAAGAAACCAAACCTATCATCATATCAAGTAATCCTGTCACCATTTGTTGGAATTCCCCTGCACATTTGTGGACTTAAGGGAAATCCTTCACAACGCTGGTATCTTTACAACGAATCGCTCGTCGGCCGGTAATTCCTTGTAAACATATTCCGTCTCAAGACGGCTGCCGAAAAAGTGAACAATTCAAAATTGATATCCAGCAGCTTAGTGTGAACGGTATCGGTTATGTGTGTGTATGGCGAAGGGCGTTAAATTACCAAATCCACCGGCATCGCAACCCTTTTGCCGCACACCACCCCTTTTAGCTTTGTTGGCCGGAAGCCAAGAGTCTAATGATTGACATAGGGATTTCACAATGACACGACGAAAAGTGAGTTTCCACCAAACCGAAGACAAGGCTGGAGGGTTGTTAGTCCCATAGAGATAATGGTTTTTCGGTGGATGGAGATGTTGCTCTTGGGTGACGATGGAAAATTGACAACACCAGTCGTTGTTGTTGGTTGTTGCCATGCGGAAAGGGTATAGGGAGGATGAATCAACTTGCCACCGCGAGGTATTCTAATCGCCTGATAATTCGGATTCTACTATTAATTTGGGGTATCTCTGTCGCTTGGTTAAAAGGGTTCAATTTGCCACATTGAATCTAAATGTATTCCATTGGCAACAGACAATGGGCTGAGCGCTGAACTGATGAACGCGGTTGAGGAGGTGTCACTCGAAGTGCAATTACCCAAGCGGATGGAATATTTGCCGAGTCATAATCAATTTTTTTTTTAAGGCTGCTGTACCGCTTGCATTGTAAATATGTGCGCATCTGTGTTTTACACTTTAATCCTGTTGAATGGTATATTTGACGGAAATTCTAATCTGGGTGCACCATAAATGTTTACGATTATGCGTGTGATTTAGGTGACGCTTTTGGATTTGGTGCTCATAAATGTCAGATTTTGTTGCCATTTCACTTGATATGGAAATGGGAGAGCGTATGGTGCTGACTCAATGGGAGAAGATCTTTAGTTGGTTCATGTGTACACAGGAAGGAAGTTTCTCTACCTTGGGAGTACATATACCGTTTTGAAAGCTATAGCTATCTTGTTTGAGTGGACTACTACTCGGGAGTGAACTGTCTTGCGTTCGACGCTGGAAATTTGTATTTTTACTCCTTAGCTCTTTGGGAACTACGATTTAGTGTAACCCTCAACCTTTGTGCCAGTAAAAACCGGCTTCTATAAATATGACAGCAAGGACTAGAGTCCACTGGAAACTATAGCTTAGCCCTGCCGTCACTGACAAGTCTAACGTGTTGAATGGATATATTTATGTACCTCTGCACAAAATTGGGAGCGTGTTTGCCCTTTTGTAGATAACACGCCGTCACAGGTGAAAATCTATAGATCTTGGCGTGCTTCAACTTAAAATTCAACATAATAGCCGTGGAAAGCAAACTTTTTACAAAGATGTTACTCTGAAGTTATTGCAAAGGACTTCTGTCAATAGCAAGAACATCTAAAACTAAGTCCTACTAGCTGACTCTATTCTAAAAACAAATTCTCACGAGTGTACACTGAAAAAAAAGTCGTCGTCATATTGACGAATGGCGCTTTTCAACATGATATTCATTGATATGACGTATTTTTCATCAATATTATGAACAAATTCATGAAAACTTTTTGACAATTGACGAACCGTTTTTCAATATGAAGAAAGTGCATTCATTAATTTTTTTGGCAGGATTTTCTCATGTAATAGGTTCATAATTTCATCAAAACATTTCGTCAATATGATGAAAACATTTATTTTAATGAACTTAGCTATTTTTTCATCCAGTTGATGATTTATTCTTCTCATTGATGAATGAAATCATCATATTGAAGTACGATTGCCAATGTTCGAATTTTCTTCATATTGATGATCGCGTTCATCATATTATTGACGGCGTTCTTCAAAAACAGACTTTAGTTTTTATTAATTTAATTAATGTGAGTTGATGTAAACATTCATCTTATAGATGAACAGCCTTATTTATAAACTCACCGTGGATTCTGCTTATCTTTACGCGCCCTCTAAAATGTCCTTACGCAGGAAAACGTGATTTATAAACAAAAAACAGTTTGCGTAAAGCCTGCGTAACTTTAAACACAAAAATTTGCGTTTAGAAATTGCGTAAAGCTTGAATATTTTTTTTTTTCGTTTTTGAAATGCCATTTTGTTTACATTTTTTTCGGGGTAGATTTGAAAATTGAAAAAGAAACTACAAATTTAATTAAAAATGCCATTCAGCTTCGCGAATTTTTTTAACGACATTGATATGTATGATCGACTTCATAAATGAAAGTTCAATTCCAAAAAGGGGAAAATTATATAAAACCAGGTTCAACCCCAATTTTCCGACCGTTTTCTTTTTATTTTTTGCTGCTCCATTTTTGTTTAAAAACAAAATAAATCTCACAAGAGAGATGTCAGTTTCTATTCATAGAAACAGCTGATATCATTCCGCAGTGAAAAAGTAAGAGATTTAGGTGTTTTGTAATAGTTTCGTACTTATTTAGACACCAACCTTGCGTAGTAAACAGTCAGGGGACATTTTTTTATAAATAATAATTTCAGCAAAGCCACATAGAGGCTGCGTAAATTTTTACGCGATGTTTAACTAAACAACATCGTAGAGGCGTCGTAGGGGAATTTAATAAATACGGCTGGAAGTGATTAGTCATATTGATGAAAAATGAAAAACAGGTAGCATTTAGAGATGCGCAATAAGACCTTTTTAGCGAGAAATCTGGCGAAATATTCGTCGCCAATATCTTTCATTATATTGATGAACGATATCTTCATATTTATGAATTCATTTCATCGCTTTCTTTAATGTGATGAACAGGTTGATAATATGATGTATGCATGCAAACATTTACAAACACAGACTAAGAAACAAGGCGTCCATTCCATATTCTTCATATCGATTCAGTTCGCATTTCAAAGTTCAATAAGTGAGACGTAAAAGTATAGTGATCGCGAAAAGTGTAAATTTCAAAAGAAAAAAAATCAAATAAAAGTGATTTCGTTATAAGTGCTACTAAATACGAAAACAATTGGAGAAAGTACGTTTATTATTATAAAACAAATTATATTGCTAAATTATATAAATTAAATCCCGTTCATCTTGTCTGCATTGTCATAAAATTATTTTCTAAGGAACATCAAATATCACAGGTAGGTAATGTTAAAAATTCTTTTAAGTTAAGTGGATGTACTTTTTCTTATACATATTTTTTAAAAGAACGTTACGTAACGTGCGTTGCGATTTCTCCATATTTCCATTTTTTTTTTGGTAATTATTAGCGAAGTAAATTTGGCCATTTTTTTTCACTAATTAACCCAAGATTTCATCATATCGATGATTGCATTCATCACATTGACGGATGCGATTATCTTTTCATCCTATTGATGAACGATATCTTCATACTTATGCATGTCTTTGTTGTACATAGCATAATTAAACAAAATGTTCATCCGCCACTGCGATGCCCATAAAGGTAATAAATATCATTTATACTACATACAACAATTTACAAAATTATTATTTTATTACATTAATGTTACAATTCCTTTTTTCATTTATATCTGAAAGACTCCCAACAGACATTTATCTTTGAACTTTGAAGCCGAAAGCGATCAGCAAATATATTCTTAATACCTTAGCGCTTTTAAAAAGTCACTCGGAAGAAGATATAAACTTAAATTTAAAAAAATATTGCGTGCTGTAGATATTTGTCCAAAATTTTTGTTGTTTTTGATTTGCAATACCCACTTGCCTGCGAGCAGTTTTGGTTTTTTCATTTCATACTCAATAGCACCATTAAAAAAAATATTTCTATTAGGCTAAGCACAATTATTGAAACACTTAAGGACCAATAAAATTTAATACTTTAAAATTTAAATCGATTTGGTTTTGATCTTGTAGTTTGAAATATTTTCAAAAAAAGACGAATTTTGAGTTGATGATCTTAGGTCTTTGGCAAAAGGTACAAAATCATCTAAAATAGACGATTTCTGTATTTATATAGTTTGATGGAGTAAGTATTTTAATAATGACTTTTTAATGGCACCTTTTCTATTTCTAAGTGAATATTTACATCAATCCACTACATCATAAAGCATTTCTATATGATTTCTATAGGTATGAAAACGTCGCCAGAGTTCCTGTTTTGGTAAATATTTTCTACTTCTACAAGCTTAAAACCTATGTCGTTCCCGAAGTGGTTCAGTGGTTAATGTGCTAATGACCTACAGCTCTTAAGTTTCATTTCAGGTAAAGCACAGATTTCCACGGAGTTTTTCACGGTTTCATCTCTAACAGACTTCTGATAAACATCCGAAAGTGTAGCTGGCCTGATTAAAAAATATTTAGTATTACCAAACCAGAACATGCTGTATTCAGTATTCCAAAAGTTTACAGTTTGGCTAAAAAATGTTGTGGCTTTCTTCGGCCGCAAAGGGTGATTCGAAGTTTTTAAATCAATTTTGATAACTAAAGCTCCCTCGACCCTGATTGTGATAAAGGTATGTGACCAGCCAAACATTTGATAAACAATGAAATACCTTCAACTACATGCTCCATAAATATTTCTAAAACACTTATTAAACAAAACAATTTTTATTTTTTCACAGTTAGCCAATCGTGATGGGAAATAATTTCTGTTTTACAAGTATCCCTGCAGAAAGTGAGCACTTATTTTTTTGTTTTTAAATAAAATAAAAATGTCCAGAGAAGCTCTGAATACCTAATGAGAAAGTGATTCATTTAATACGATTATTTGAATTAAATCGCGTGTCGCGTGTTTGCCGAGACCAAAATTACAAAAATAAAAACTTTAGTCGTTGCTAATAATCCCACCACATTTTTTTCTTCTAGTCAAAAACAGGATAAAGTTGAAACATTTCATAAACGTTTACCCCCGTATTAATAAACAAATATGCAAATGTAAGTTAGCTAGTAGACGTCAGATAGCGTACAAAAATTTGACGTAACTGCTGAGTAACGAATTGATAACTTTTACGCAGTGTTTATTAATACGGGGGTTAATAAATAAATTTTAGAAATCTTTTATAAATGTTTATAAAATCTGTCCGATTTGCTTCAGAAACATTTCATAAACATTTCTGAAATGTTTCGGTGGTCTGGATACACCTTAATATGCCAAGCGGCAGCAGCAAAATATTGTTCATGTGTTGCATATTTGAACATAAAATACTAAATTTGTTTCACAAAAATATATTTGAAAAGAAAAATTATGCAAATTTGATTCAAATATGGTAACACCCTCGACTTTGCAAGTGAAATGACATGTGCCTTGTGTGACGTCACGCTGAGAAGAATATTTGCAATATGGCTGGTGGCAATATGAAGTTTGAAATACCCTGTATTATCTGTTTTGCTTTTGAAAGCAACTGTTGCCACAATTCCAAAATTAAACTTTTCAATGATCCTTTCTGTTTTATTTTCGTGATCTGATCCCAATAAGATCACGCTGATAATAAAAAACAGCTAATATATATATGTCGGAGCGAATGTGAGTTAATCACGTTTCTTCCTATCGCAGTCATTTTGATAACTAAGTCTTTTGAAAAGGCGACGCAGATAAACTTCAGGTCTATCACCAATTTTTTTTAGGTTAGGTTAGGTTTATGGGTGGATGCGGCAGAGCAAGCCCTGCAGCACCAACATAGGTCCATGTGGACCCATTGTGATGCCCTTGTTGAGGGTAAGCCGATGTTGTTGGCGATGATGTTAGCTCCCTCGACTTTGTCCAGCCATCCTGACGTGTTTACGAACCTCCAAAGATCAGATAAAGAGACATCCGAAAGTTCATGGGTAGTAGTATCTACCAAGTGTTCTATTCCTCAAGTGACAAAGACTTGGGCATTGACAGAGGAAGTGACGTGTATCCTCGTGTACCTCCTCGTCTCCGCAACCATTACATATGCCGTCATTCTTGGATTTCAATTTCATTGTGTGGTTTCTTAGGAAGTTGTGACCCGTTAGGGCCCCTACCAGTTATTGTAGGTGTAGGTGTTATTTTGGTATTCAAAGAAAAATGCCATTTTTTGAGATAAATGATCGGATGTTTATTTCATAATAAAAAGGAAGGTATGCCGTTAATAATGAAAAACAACATCAGCCAAATGGCCACCACGAGCACGCATACAGGACCATATCCTTTTCATGAAATTTTTCATAACCAAATCGCAAAGTACCTGCCCTATGTCCTCGATAGCCTCACGAATTTTATCTTTGAGGTCTTGAATCGACGCTGGGCTGTTGGCGTATACCTTATCTTTCACGTGGCCCCAAAGGAAGAAGTCGCAAGGTGTTAAATCACAAGATCTTGGTGGCCAATTGTGATCACCTCTTCGAGAGATAACACGGTAAGGAAACTTTTCCGGTAAAAGATCAATGGTTTCGTTGCTTGTGTGGCACGTAGCGCCGTCTTGTTGAAAGTAAACGTTGTCCAGATCAATACCATCCAACTCCGACCATAAAAAATCATTAATCAAAAAATGCTTTAGTTTTGCGAACTGTGACTGCAAGATTTTCAAAATTTTTGTAGTAAATTTTAATAATTTCAACGGGTTGTGGAAGCGTGTATCGTTCCATTTATAGTAATGGCGTAATTTCTACTTGTCAAATGTCAAAGAATAAAAGCTTCAAAAGTGACAGCTACCGAAATAGCGGGTCATTCACAATAACACCTCTTATTGGAAAACCCTTTACAACTATGTTCTATCAAACCGCATTAGCTTGCTAGTCCGACTTGGTTTGTATTCCGGCCACAGCTTCCGTGATATTTCGCAGGTAGTTAATTCTTTCCACCTATTGTTGGCTTTCATGCGGATCTTATTTTCCACTCTCTCTCTGAGGTGACCAATTTTATTTAATATGCAATATTTTTGAAATCTTAAAGTGTCAACACTGCCACCGAAATGAAGGGAAAGACTGTTCAAATCGGATAGTTGGTATCCATTCGATTAAAATATTTAAGACAACTCGAGTAGGTATACTCTTTTCAGTAGAATGAAAGACTGAAAAATACAAAACTGTCTACTTTCCTTAATAGCGATTTAAAAAGAAGCCAACAGATGGCCACCACTCCTTAATTTATTTCAATGTATACTTATCTGGTAGGAAGAATCTATATTATAGCTTACGTTGATCCAGTTGCAAAATGTCGCCCCATCAATTAAAAATCTCAAGAACGCCTTAAATTGGGCACATTTACCTAACGTGTATATCTGAGGATAGAATCAAAGGAAGTGCACATGTCGTCTTTTTTTACCAGAAATGCGCCACTTGGGACTGCAAATCAGAAGAAAAATTGTTAGATATACCTATTAGGTATTATGATCGAGCTATTTGTCACTGAATTATGATGATCTGACAAAGAAATCAAAGTCGAATTTAAGTTAAAATTAACTAAAAGTCGAGGTGAGGTGACTGTTAACGCCTTTTTCGATGGAGGGAATCGTCGAACTGATCATATAGTTTAATCAGCTTTAAAGCTTCAGAAAAGGAAGGCTTAGCGTTCCTTATGAGCATATTGCGTGTCAAAAATATTATTTACTATAACGAAAGCTTCCTGATTCGACTTCCGACAGATAAAAAGTACGCCTAAAGATTTAACAAACTTCTTTCGAACATCTGGTAAAAGGTAAAACATTCTAGGGTATACACGATTATAAAAAGGCTTACGACAGTTTGGATGCGAAATGTCAGGTCCTTTTGAGTCAAAAGATTATTAACCTACATAGACTCGTCTAATAATAATTTACACTCGTCAGTCGTTTAGTACAGACTTATCGAGGAAACCCAGCCACAATTTGTACAGCCCAAAGTGGCCTCCGTAACATCGTCGTTAAAGATCTACTGGGACGCTCCTTTTCACTGCACATTTTACAGCCTTAAATTTGCAACCGCAACTCATGCCACGCTTCAATTAACTCTCTCCACGGCGCACATAAAATATTGAATTGCTTCTGCGGCAAGTTTTCGGTCAAATAAACCCATGCAATGTAATTTACCAGTGACGTTTATTCAAAGGTGCGCAGGTGTTCTCTGCACACCCTAACCAAATTCATTATTATAATGCACTGAGCTTAAGTTCATTATGACACTCATTTCTGTTTCTTTGCAATAAATTATGTATTAACTAACCAGTATTTGTAAATTAATAGTTCAAATCAACATGTTGAAATAATTGTATCGAACCAAAATCCAAATCTCCCTGTATCAATAATTCCAATTCACAGTCAAAGTGACTTGGTTGTAATGAAACTCACCTATCGGTTCGGGGTGTTCATCTCGCTTTAGAGCACCGTGGACAGGCAAAATAGCATACAAAAAACAAGACAAAATAAAAAATAAAAAACCCTTTTTGCCTCATAAATCTACCTGGCTTGGTGTTCTCCTGCATCAAGCGCACTTCTTTCCATTTTGCTTCGCACTTCTTGTGTTTCATTTTCGTTTTTGTTCCACCATGAAAAACATAGAGTTGTTGTGCTTGTGCGGTGTGCCTACAAGCAAAACACAAGATCATGCAAGGTACAACATACAACTATAACTATACTATAGCAGCCAGAGCCGGAGTCCCATTCAAATCCTAGTGCTTCGTTCTCCTGTGGTGCGCTATGCTTTGCAGAACCTGGAATTTTATATAATTATTCATTCCCATTCTGGTCCGCTGAGTGTATAAATATGGAATAGAATATGGAGGTCGGTTGCAGCAACTGAAAAAAAATATGAATAGGTATTCGAATACATATTTTAAAATTGCAACTGCTTTAATTGAAAAGCTACTTGCGAATCCATTTTCACAGCTGTTCGGCTGATAAATTGGAAATATGTAATTTATTATATTAGGCCAACACTAGCTTCTCCAAATTTTAATATATCTTTATTAGGAACTTTCATGAAAAAAATTTTGAATTCAAGCTTTGGTTGCGTGGTTGCCATTCTATTTATAAGCAAAGTTTTCTGTTGGCCTTACTTTCTTTTTTTAAATTATCTGATCGTTTTAGAGTTGCTGTAAATAAGCACATTGTTTCCCAATAGAAAAAGGAAAAAACAAATATAAGTTTACCTACAAAAAAACTTAGTTAGGATATCGTTGTCTATCACGTCCTCGTATAGGGTCCTGGAATAGGACAAAAAATACACTATCTTACTACGGTGGAAAATATAGTGAACACCCTACTGAAAGCACCACGGCACGTCACTGTAATTTACGTAAACAAAGCGTCCATTCAGCCATTATGTATGCATGAATTCTTAGATATGTTTATTTATCATCAACGTGTCAGCTTGCGTTACATTGCATCGGATGTGGGGTTTAAATTAAGTATTTTAATAACAACTCGACGTCTCGTTGTCATCCTGTCGGCTGTGGTTGAGTTGCGGTTGCAGTTTGTAGGCTCCTCTGCACTCCACCTGATAAAAGTGGTGTTGTGGTTGTGCCAACCATGTAAGTGAATGAAAATAAATATTCTTGACAAAATTCCAATCACCCATCACCACCTCACCAATAAATACTTAAAAGAGGAGCAAAGTACCAAAAGGATTAAAACAACCCCTATTTGGAAACAAATGTAAAACTTAATTACCTCGACAGTCCTTGAAACGATTTTTGAATTTCCCACGAGACGCAACCTACCCATTGTGTTGATTAGAAAAGTTTTCCATTTTCATTTCCATTTCTGAACGCACAAAACTACCATCAGGATAACAGAAAAATAGATTTTCCACCAATAGTCGTAATGAGACGAACATCAGCAGGAAAATGCAATTTCCCAGAAAAATTCGATTTAAATCGCTGCGCTGCTGTATGGTACCTCTCAGTTCGGGTTGTCAAAACTCATCAGCCATTGTGACATGTCAAACAATGAGATTGCGACTCTTCATCCGGATGATGAAATACTTTTCTTGTCGATTGAAGCAACACACACATAATGTGTGTGTATACTACCAGCAAAAGCCAGTCAACTGCGATTTTAAACGGCGCACTCGAAGGAACACACCGGAAAATTTCGCTTCGCTTTTCTTTGATTTGTTCCCCCGCGATTTGGCGTTTCGAAAATCAGCATCCTTTCCGATTCGTCTCGAATTTCATGCCATGTCAGAGTCACTACCACTCAAATGGGATTTTTCAATTTTCAAATTTTTTTTTTAACAATTTTGATTGAAATTGAAAATCGCTTAAAAGAGCAGCGCGGATATAGAGGCGAACGCGTGTATGCGATTTGAATGGCTTTTCATGTAAGAGGCATTGTTCGGCTGACAGGCAAATGGTCGACAGGATGATAGATCGGGTTGTGACCAGTGGTCCATGTATTAACATGGTATACTCGGCGAGTGTTTGCATACATTATGTGCAGAGGCTTAATGCTGTTAATTAGTTTAGGTTGGATGCCTTTCGGAAGTTTAATCCTTTAGGTTTTTCGTTGAGAGGATATTTTTTTTTAAATCTGTCAATGAAAATGCGCATGATAGGACCTTGTGAGGCTACTCCGATGCACCAAAAGGCTAAACTATAGATACTTCATGCAATCATTCATTTTCAGCGTCCTGCTTGAAGAACCACCAGCTTCGTTTTGACACCTTGATCGCTTAACAAAATGATCTAGCTGTCTTAAAATTGATCCGCATCCGGCATCGCTCGCGAGCAAGATGGAGAAATGCTTAAACTTCTCTACTTGACTGAAAAGGACGCCAGAGAGTACATTTAACAGAAGTTTTTGAGACCTTGGATCTGTTCTCCCTCATCTGAGACTGCTGCAAACCTATCAAGTGTGGGCTGAACAAAGGAGTTACCAAGTCATTAGACTTTTCCTTTGATCTCTCATTTCCAAACGTCCTCCGTCAAGGTTGTGCTGTCAGCTGTCACACCCAATCCATAGAAGTATTGAAAGTAGAGCCAGAAACACTTTGCGGAGCTTCGTGTAGAAAGAAGTCATCGATATTCGCGAAAACAGCCTCAAAGCAAATATCTTCCGAAGAGGCAAAAACTGCTGTTGAAAAAAATCTGGATCTTATAAAGTTTTATCATTACATCGATATTCTTCACATAAAAGAACGCATTTCAAATCCGCTTCAAATCAATATCGATATTCGATGTCTATGTCCTAGTGAAAGCCGAGACATTTTTTATTTGTCGTAAAAGTCTAAACTAGTCCCTCATGTGCCTTAGGCAAGCACTTAAAATAGTTTATGAGCCAGATAAATAAGCAGACTTAGATCTTGTCCTTGGTACCCACCGACAACACATTACCCCAAGTCTTAACAAAATAATCCGCCAAAAACCAAGTGGAAATTAACACAAATCCGATATTTAAAATTCCGCAGGATTAAAACTTAATTAAAAACGGAGCAAAACCAAATGCGGGACTTGAACAGACCAAATAAACAACAATTTCCTAATTACTAGCTGCGTTGCTTGCTGTATCCCTGGTGCAGCGAACGAAATATGGATGTAGGAAGAGGTCCTGCATTATTTAGACGCGTACTTTTAATTAGAGCAGCACAGCAAAAAAAAAAAAACAGTCAAACTGAACACAACCATAATGAGAAAAAGGACAATAATTATAAACAGAGAGAGCTTATGCACTCTTACAAATTACATCTTCAACATCAAAGAAGGGCAAACGGAAACAGCATCAACAAACAAACAAAAAATGCGAACAACAATAAACAGAAAGAAATGTGCTGCACTGCTCAAGAGAATGCTTAATATCCTTTTCAATATACAGCAAACAGAAAAAAAGCAAAACAAATAATGGAAGACGACGACGACGGCTCATTTGCCTTTAATTCGTTGATTATTTTCTTTTTCTAATTTTTTTTTTGGTGTAACTGAAAACAAAACGAAAATATTTTTCATCCCATTGCTTTCAAAGTGTGAGAGTGGGTGGATATCCGCAAAAACCATAATCAACCCTTTTTTATGCGTTTGGGTCGGTTTGGTGTGTTTTTTTTTTCCTGTTGTCCTCTTTGCTGATCTGAAGAAAGGGTCTTATAATCAAAGATTAACCGTTTCAAGTAGACGAATAATTTGCGGGGTTAAAATGGGTGGAAAGCTGAGGATAAATGAAACTGACTATTTGTCAGAAAATGAGGGTTTTCGCCTTGCGGATTATTGAGATAAAGCTAAAGGCTATTTCAAGGGTTCACAGTGAGGTGCGGAGAGCAGGTGGGTCTTGGTTTGTATGTGATTGGACTCGCATGTAAGATTTTCAAAAGTTAAATGTTCGTGCTTTCTATGAAAGAAGAAGGAGGTTAGTGCGCTAAATTACTGAGTGACAAGAAAAAACAAATACCGCCTTCTAGTTTTTTCCACTCTCAGCTATTAATTAGATTCAGACCATACATCGGTTCCGGGTTCCGGCATACAATTGTAGGTTCAATCCACTCAATTAGGTATATTCAGAAATAGAAACGAAATTCACACAGACGATTGGATGAGAGAAGCTAGATGCTGTAGGCTCTGGATCGACCTATCGGAACTATTCATTGACATTAAGCTAATTTGTAGACAAACAAGTTCTGATCTGCTATATGCTATAATGTAGCTGAGTGACAGTAACATGCAATTTGTCGAATTTAGAGAGCAAATTATTTAATTCTATGACATGATGGCTATAGGGATGCTAGATCTGAAAAACTAGCTGGCGGGACATTGCATTTGAAGTTTACATTTTATTTGTTGTAATAAGTAATATTTGGTTTAAGTAAAAGTATTTTAATTCAAGAATTTAGCACACTCTTATCAAAGAAAACGAAAATTATGATCTTGTTTTATTTATTAACTAAAAAAAAAATATTAGTCAGCCTTCGTATTTTTATAAAGCACAATTACTTAATATTGTACTTGCAAAAAAAAGACCGCAATATATATTGAAATAATATATCTTCGACATGAATTTAGCACATTTACGGATTTGACTATATTATACACAAAAATGATAACTAATTTACACAACTTTATTTACCTTTATTTCTACTTTGCTTTATTTAGTATTTCGTAGGTAATCCTTAATTTTTTTGTATATCTCCAGTACATCTTCTAAGTAAGCTTTCTACCAAAGCCTCGCAACGTCTCTTTGGAATTGCATACCAGGCGTTTTGGTTTCCTTCCACAACTCGGATGAATTGTTTTTTTTTTGTGTAACATTAGCTGTTTTTTATTATCAGCGTGATCTGATTTGGATCAGATAACGATAATAAAACAATACGGATCATTGAAAATTTTTACTTTTAAGTTGTGGCAACAGTTGTTTTCAAAACATGACAGATAAGACGTCATGTGATGACATTTGTAAACACAAGTTGCAAGAATCTAAAAATGGAAGCAATTGCAAATGTAAGTGCATCTATTTTATTAAATTAATTGCTTATTCTGAAATTAATTTCTTTATTTTAAAGTTTCTTTTTGACAGCCATGATGAAAGTGACGAAAGTAATGTATCAGGGCTATCAATGTTTGAAGATGAAAGCACAGATTCATCACTTCTTAATGACGAGAATAGTGGAGCTCATCAAACTGTTCAAGATTTTGAAGACGTAATTCGAAGTTACAGCGATCTAGATTTTAAAAGGCATTTCAGACTACATCGCTCAACATCCCAGGGTCTGATCGGTATGTAATGTTTCAAATTTACACTCTCAGATATGTACTTCTGTTTTTATTTTGCTTTTAGATCGCTATAAATTATTAGAGAGGTTCAGCAGAACACCGCTGAGAGGACTGCCAAAAACTTCTCCGGAAATGGATATCTACATATTTCTTTGGTATATGGCTAACACCAATACCTTCCGAGAAATTTCCAATTTATTTGGGATGTCCATTTCGACAGCATGGCACGTGGTAAGGACAGTTTCAGAGTGGCTGATAATAATAGGGCATGAATTTGTTAAATGACCAACCGAAAACGAAGCATTACAAAACGCAGCAGTAATGGAAGCTAAAACGAAGATTCCCGGAATCTTGGGATGCATCGACGCTTCTCACATTAGAATCAAAGCCCCGATAGTCAACAAGGAGAGCTATTTTAATCGGAAAAAGTTTTATAGCATCGCTGTTCAGGCCGTAGTTGATGCTAACAAAAAAATTATCAACATCTTCTGTGGCGAACCAGGAAGCTTACATGATAGCCGAGTTTTACGTAGGTCTGATATATACAGTGAAGATTGCGAAGATATGAATGTACTTTTTACTACAAACAATATTTTTTTGCTTGGGGATTCTGCATATCCATCTTTAGATTGGTTAGTTCCGCCGTTTAAAGATAACGGAACTTTGACTACTGCACAACGGAGATTTAACAGTCTGCATTCTTCTGGGCGTGTAATTGTGGAGCATTCATTCGGTCTACTAAAAACTCGTTTTAGGAGACTGCTACATTTCACCGAACAAAGAAAGATTAATTTCGTTGTAAATTTGGTTGTCTGTGAATGTATATTACACAACATTTGCACAGATAACAATGACGAATTCGATGAAGAATATGAACCTAAAAATCTTCCAGCAGTGGAAAACAACCAAGGTAATGTTAATGGCACCCGACGAGAACGTTTGTTGGAAGACATGATAAACAGACACATAATACATACGTGATGTTAAAATCAATTATTTATTAAAAAGATAACAGATAAAAAAACAAAAATATTCCACATTTTGATAAAAAATAAATAAATAGAATTCATATTTTTTAAAAATATGACCTGTACTTCATTTCTGGAACAGTTCCCTAAATAGTTTCTCTTTCCGCTCATATCGATCTTTTTTAGCTTTCTCTGCAGCTTCCAAGATCGAGATCTTCTTTGCTGCATACTCGGCTAAAATACTATTTCTTTCTGATCTTTCTGTTCTTTCAGATTAACGTCCTTTTAGTTGTCCCATTTTTGTGTTATTCCCCATGGTTGTCGATGGCGATGACGATGGCTGGAGAGTTTTGCACACAGTTGTATTCTGCACGCGATATTGAATCAACAACTCGTGAGCTGTAAGATGTTATAAAAAAAAAACATTAATTATATATTTTTATGACATTGGGTATATGTAGGTATATAGAATAATTAATAATAATTGAATGCAAAAGTATTGGTGTTGATATATGCGATTGGGCTTATCTTACCTCCTCCTGCAACACATCATACAACCTCAAGTGTATTCGGTTTGTGTTTTAGAGTTTATGTAATATAGCAACTCTTGTAATTAATTTACCATTGAAGTTTCTTCCCAATAAACGTGGAACCAATGGGATAGACATAAGCGACTAGGAAGTCGTATACATATGTGATATCTCCAAGATACCCACTACCAAACACAACATTATTTTAAATTAAACAACAAATATATTACAGAAACCATCAACGATTTTGTAGAGCATGTCAAATGACATGAGTTCGTCTTAGTGCATTTAACAAAATGGCATACCTATGCTGTTTTACATCTATCTTTTTATTTAAAAAAGTTGTAGTACCAAACTGTTTTCGACACAGTGTTTTTCTGCGAAGTAAAAACAAACCGACTCGTAATGCATTCGGTATCACAAATTTATAAAATAAGAAGATAAATGCAAAACGGAATACACAATTTTGGAGAGAGCATTGAGTTGAACTCAAGAATATCATTTACTTAGTGATAGCTTACCATTTATTTAATAGACGGTCAGTTCTTTAGGCAAATTGACGGAAATCATTTCTTCCCATTCATTTAAATACCGGCAATCTATATGTTTTCGTAATTTCGTAATTTGTGCAATGAAACTATTATATTATAATACCATAATATGTACTGCTAAGTTAATTTTTGTTTTTTTTGGGCTGATGTTGATGTGGGTAAGGGGGGTGGATCAAGATCATTTTCCTTTTCGCTGTCCGACGACGACAGCACTTCAACGTTCAACACTGCGTTGTTGTCTCACCCGTAGAGCAATTATTGGTTTACCTGACAAGTTGAGGGTGTGGGTGTTTCGTATTTCGGGCCTGTTGCCGAACAATTCCTGCATTTTATCCTCATGTGGAGCTGTGCTCGGCGACTCCCCGGTCCTTTTGTTATGGTCATTTGTGGGCTTAAATGCTCTTAGCAAATTTTTGAGTTTGATTTCGAGCATCTCCCGAGTTGTATATTGCGTCTATTATAAATAACAGTTAATTTCATTAAAACAACAAATTAAATGTAAATGCATACCAGATCTTCCTGTGCTAGTAGGTCTTCCAATACATTTTGCATAGTATATTTTTTCTTGCGTGTGTGCTGAAATTCAGATTTTCTCCTGCCGTAAGCCTCAAGAAAAGCTTCCGTTTCGGCCTTCGTCCAGTTTCTTCTTGGGCTTAAGAAAAAATATTATTTTCTAAACAAAGCAATTAAATTATTAAAAAACAAACTTACGACTTATCAGCGGCTTTCTCCATTGTTTGACAACATATGTTTTTTTTTTATCTAGTTTGACATTTCAATTATCAGCTTCGGGGGTGTTACCATATGAATCAAGTTTGCATACATTTTCATTCAATTTTTTTTTATTCTAGGAACTTATTTACAATTTAATGTTCTAATATGCAACGCATGAACAATATTTTGCTGCTAGTATTTCTGTTTATCTTGGTATATTATAAAATGAAAAAGTAAGATCTTCGAATGTGCAAAAATGCTAAGTGATTTTTTGTGTTAAGAATGACGATCCACATTTTAGTCTGGCAACGTGATTGTGTGGCTATCGTTTACAGGCACACCAACATTTAAAAATAAAACATGCCACCCAGAGGGAAATAGTAGAAATAATTTTCAGATCATGATTCGTGATCTCTATAAGAAGCAGGATCATGTGCTGTTGTTGTAAATGCATGTAAATCAATGATCTATATGGATCATAGCTGATACTAAAAAACAGCTATTGGTGTTCAACATCGCTTAAATGCTTTCTATCGGGTTCAGATCGGGTGATTGTGCAGGCCACTTCAGCACGTTAATCTTATTATTTTCTAAGGTACACTCAGGGAAAAAGTGTTATATATATAATGTAATAATGTTCTATTTGATTTTACGTTAAATAAACTTTCATAAATCATATTCCTTTTCACGTTACAACATATTTGATTTAAATACACAACGTAAAGTCAACCTAGATTTAAAATGAAACATATTCACTTTTACATTAAGAGCGTTTTTTGACGTAGCTTTAAAGTGTAACATGATAATATTTTTTTCTAATAGTATGTTTCGAAATGACATCTACGAACATTGAAAGTGTTGCATAGTCAATTTAACGTTGTTTTAAATCGCCATCCACTTCAAAACTTTGTTTTAAAGGCAGATGAATTTGATTGCAGCATCATTCCGCGTCAAATCAAAGTTCATACGTGGTTAGATCAAATTAAAAAAATATACGTTTTTGAGTAGGGAAGCCCTTTGAATTAATGCCATGCCACTTTGATTTAAAAATGTTCGTAGTGGATGCTAAATTATTCCGAAAAATATTTATGTCGAAGTGGTTTTCTCTGGGTGATCTCTTCACTAGTCTAGAAGTGTGCTTAGGGTCATTATCGTGCAGGAAGAGCCACAATATCGGTAAATTGTCATCATATGCATATGGTATCATGGGATTTATTATGATGTTATTAGCTATTTTTTATTATCAGCGTGATCTGATCCGGATCAGATCACGAAAATAAAACAAAGCGGATCATTGAAACTTTTAAAAACAAAACAGATAATACCGGGTATTTCAAACTACATATTACCACCATTATTCTTGTCAACGTGACGTCACAAAAGCCACATGTCATTTCACTTGCAAAGTCGGGGTGTGTTACCATATTTGAATCAAATTTGCATCATTTTTCTTTTCAAATATATTTTTGTGAAACAAATTTAGTATTTCATGTTCAAATATGCAACTCATGAACAATATATTGCTGCTAGCACTTGAGTTTGTCTTGGCATATTAAGGTGTGTCCAGACCAGCGAAACATTTCAGAAATGTTTCTGAAGCAAAGCGGACACATTTCATAATTACTTATAAGAGATTTCTGAAATTTATTTATTAAATGCCATTGCCATTTATGAAAGGTTTCAATTTTATCCTTTTTTGGACTAGAAGAAAATAATGTAGTAGGATTATTAGCAACGAGTAAAGTTTTTATTTTTGTAATTTTGGTCTCGGGAATCACGCGACACTCGATTTAATTCAAATAATCGTATTAAATGAATCACTTTCTCATAATCACAAATAATAATCGAAAAAAAGCGCTCACAGGGATACTTGTAAAACAAAAATTATTTCCCATCACGATTGGGTAACTGTGAAACATTTCATAAAGGTTTTTTTGGTGTCCAGATCCAAACCAGCAAAACATTTCTAAACATTTCATAAAAATTGTTTTGTTTAATAAGTATTTTAGAAATAAATATGGAACATGTAGGTATTTAATTGTTTATCAAATGTTTGGCTGGTCACATACCTTTATAGAACGAGAAAAAACAAAATAACTCGGTACGGACAGGGAGTTTATTCGAATGCCAACAAAAAACAATTGATTTTTTTGTGTTCCATTTTTTAGTCTGGCAACGTGATTGTGTGGCTATCGTGAGCGACTTTCAAATAAAGCGTGACTGCGATTTTTCACTCTTTCCTTTCGCACTCGTTCTCAATCGCAGTCACAGTTTGAAAATCACGACAAACAGAAAGCACCCACAGTCGTGACACAAATCGCAATCACAGGAGGGACAAACAGCGAAAAAGTGAAATAAAGGTATACACACAAAAATCACAATCACAAATTCACAAGGCAAATGGGGAAATAGCGAAACTGCGACTCAAAGTAGCAAGTAGGATAGCATCAAGAAAGAAGGCACTCGCGCAGCAGGTAAAGGAAGAGGCAAGGTAAGTCGTAGGTGGTAGGATAATTTTGCAAAAGAAAATGAAAGAATTATTATGAAGTAGAGGGAGTCGGATTTGGATTGATTGTGTTTTGAGTAAATATATATTTAATACATTGGTTGCATATATATTTGTTATTGCTAAGGTAGCTAATTAATTGGGGTAGTTTTTTCTTTTTTAATTTTCTTTTTGCGTATGCTGCGCTGAATTGTTGTTGCCTCTTGAATTTTGTAATTTTAATGTGAGGTTGAAGGAACAATTGGATATTATTCGCGAACTTGTTTAGTTTTTGCGGAGGTTTTGGTTGAATTGAAAAAAATAGTTAAATACACATTAGAAAATACCGAATTCCTGCATTAAAGTCCAACTCATGAACTCACATGTAGGCAGCCGCTTTTCCGCTGGAAAGCTATATATCGCTGTATTCCATTATCTTTGACATAGCATTGCAGTACAAGGCAGAGTTCGCGAGTCACAATCGCAATCACAGGTTAAATTCACAGTGATTTGTAAATCACAGTCACAGTTTTACCTGATTGCGAAATCACGACTTAGCTCATCTCTAGCTTATATTAGAATTTGGACGGAATCTATTCTGATTAAATTTTATTTTAGGTTCAGGTTCAGTCTTCCATGTCGTCTCGAACCTCGATACCTGGAGCATTATTGTCCATTCGATCGATGTGGCCGAGCCAATGTAGTCGAAGTGTTTTGGCTTTTCGGACTATATCCATACATTTTGGTACAGTTTATAGAATTCGCGGCTGTGTCTTTTTCTCCTATCGAATAGAATAACGTCTAAAAAATCATTGCTGCACTATATAAGTATGTAGGTCTGCAAAGTTCGACCTGGAAAATATACCGACAATTGAGTAGGAGGCTTCGGTTCACCGCGAACCTTAGAGCGACCTAAGTTCGTAAGAGCAGCGGCTGCGGCATACCCGCACAGACGTACCACACCCACCAATCAGAAGGCGTTCTAAAACGTACACTTCTAAAAATTGGCTCCTGTTGACATGATTTGACGTTTCTTTGAACACACTACTAGAGTTGATTGCTATTGTAGAATCAATAATAACATAAAATCGTACAACGATTCTACAAATAGCTTGCTACTTCGACTGTTTATAATTTAAAGAAACCTCTATTCGTTGCAAGTGTACTGAATTCTCAATTCCAAAGTGTGAAAGTCTTCTTCATAATTTGAAAAGAAGTGTTAAACTCGATTCCAATCTGCCAAACGGTTTGTCAACAAGTTAAAAAAAAAACCTGTCCCTTGCTGTTTTAGTGGAAGATATTGGAATCTAAATGGCGTTTAACATGAAAGGCCCAATATTTATACAAAACAAACCGATGCTCATAAAACGAATGAAAAGCATTCATTTTTCTCATTGGCTACAAAGTTCTCCCAAAAGATTTTTTCTTGCAAAAATGAAAAACAAATTGCAAGAATGTTTGTCCATGCCCCACAGCATTAAAAGCATTTAATTGTCCCTCACCTGGAAGTATGCAAGTCACTGTTGAAATTTCTCAAATAATTAAAATTAATTACAGATCCTTCGTAGTCCGTATAACAAATGCATAACAAAGAAGTCTCCACAAACAATATTTTCTTTTAACCGCCTATTTTCCGTGCTTACGAATCAATACTTAATTTGAAAAAAATCTGTCGCGGGGGCGATGCTTTAATCATACATCACATCAACCCATCGCCCACCGCCGCCAGCGCGCCTCATTGTTAACCCGTTCATTCGATCATCACAACAGAGCATCAACAGCAGCGGAACAACACAGAAAATCCTTCAAAAGGTAGACTAATGAGTCGTATCGAACGAAGCTTTGTGTTCATTAATCCAAATAAAATTGAAAGCAAGTGGTAACTATACCTATACTGCTGCTATACTACTTTAACGTTACTAGATATATACGTAGCTCGCCAGAGAGCTTGAGCATCGCATCGCATCAATGTGCTTAGAAATCACCGCATCGCTGCTTTGCCACAATACTAGTAAATTAAAAACTCTAGCAGAAGAAATCACTCGAGCGCGCATAATTAATAACAAAGGATTTTCCTCCGCCTCGTACTCCCACTCCGCGCTGTTCCCGCGCCGCGCATATAATCCTGAGTCGCGGAAATTTTAATCTCCTTGATTAAACATTATTTTCAAGATGAATATGGCCGCGGTACGCCAACGCAAAACCGAGGGGTTAACGTTTAGATACATTTACAGCTCACTGATGTACACACAATCTGAATAACCTCACACCCGGAACCACCGTCGTGGATATACCAATATGCGGTGGAGACGACATTCGTTTGATCGAAACGAAAGCCAAAGCCAAAGCCAGTGCAGCCACAAAGCCAGAGCCGAACGCTGGTGTACCCAACACCACTCTGTTCCAGCTTGTGTCCTCTGTATGGTGATGTAATTATTTGGGGTTTAAGGTTTTAATGCTACGGATAAACAGTGATCCGAATTTTTGGCGGTTTACTGTGGTGGGCCTGTTAATTATAATTTTGCACCACCAATCTATTCGTCAAACTCGGAATTGAATTCGACCCAAATGGCGTTAGACGAGTATAGCGGAGCTACCCTTAGTGGCCTGTACCTACAACAACATCAGCAGCGTAATGATGTGGTGGCGCGCATTCTACTGGAAATACGGTAGAGGGTAATAGGTTGTATCGCGCGTTCTTGCGTTTGACACTTGCTTCATTGTTTGCTTAGGATAAGAGCATATTTTTGAAAGGATTTTTTCACCCAAAAAGACACCCGAAAACCCTTTGATGCCGAAGGTTTCTGTGCGTATACCGTTTTCGATTGATGAGGGTGGGTGATTTTTGGTGCAGTGACGATAGAGCTGTTGGTTCAATGAGGAAGACATCAAGTCCTTTGGAAGTATTTTAAATATTTTAGTCACTTAAACGGATGGTTGTGAGAAGCTAGACAGAGGGTTTTACTTGAACCTGGTGCGCCAACTATTTATTGATTAGATGGGATTGGATTTGAATATTTCTGTAAAGTTGAGTGACGGAAAATAAATAAATTAAGACTGCATTCAAAATTACGAGTCATATTTATTTCACATTAGTCCACTCCAAAAGCCCGTCTGTGAATCACCAGCTTCTAGTGGACATTTCATCTATGAACTATTTTATTCACAGACAGTTCTACGATGTTTTATCTTTAAGGTCTATGGAACTTTATTTTCGGACACCAACGACAATGTCTAGTATTGCGACGGATCTGGCAACGTCGGAAGGCGAAAAACGACAAGCTGTGAAGCTTGTGCCACGTTTTTTAATTCTATATTTTTTTAATTGCGGCTAGGAGATTTGTGGGGATCTTTGGCAGAATTTGCGTTGGGAATATTAAAAAAAAATATAGATTACATAGAATAAGTATTGTATAAACATTATTGTCATTGCAGGAATTTTTTAACGAATAACATTTGAATTGTGGTACCTAATTGTACCTACTTATTTGGAAGTTGTATCGTTGCCGAAAATTCTAGAACTCTTCTCAATAGTCTAGAGTGGAACATCGTACAAAAGGCAGCCCTCTAAATCTAAAAAATATGCATATTCCAAAGACCCCCGAAATTCGGAGAATACAAAGTCCCAAAAGGTTAAAACCTTCTGCACCGTTTTCAAAAAAAAAAAATTGTATTAAACAATCATTTTCGTGGCGGATCTGGGTGAAACTCTGTCTTGTTTGACTTTGAACAACCCAGACATATTTTTTTTCTTGTGCAGAAGGTGCAGATTAAGTGAACTTAAGCACTTTATATCTTTGAAACAAGTCAATATTTCCCGCAATATCATATAGGTCCCGTAGAGTAGAGCCTTCTGTGGACATTATACAAGCAGCTTTATTCCCTTGGACAACCTTGCGCAGAACTTCAAGCATGGATTTGATTTTTGACAAAAAATTCTACTCCTCTGCATTCACTTCACAAGTCTGTATTGTAAGAACCCTTGAAAAATAAAATCAAGTTCTCCATTTTCGTGTACAGTTTTTGATATCAGACGAGGCCCATCTCAAACTCAGTGGTTAATAATAATTGGGAAGCGACATTATGCAGCTGTAACAACTTCGAACTTGGTGTTCCTTGGCCGAGAACACCATAGACTCATATTTTTTCAATACGCAAATTCGGATCTTATAACGATCAACTCTCCAGTGTTGTTTACGACCGCATCAACTGAGTCACATATTCCGGGTCCGCATATTGTGGTTGCTGGTATCCTAAAAACTATTTACCCACCTTATCAAATTTGTTTTTTTAAATACCTATCCTCATTAAACCAAGTGCGTTCTTCACTATAAATACTTAACAATATTTAACAAATTGAACTACCAAATGGTTGCACTTTGGCGATAATTTTCGCAACGAACATAAAGCGGAAATTTAAAACGCCATACCGGACGCAATTTTTGTTTCGTCAATTCGTAGCTGCGCTTGTTTACATGACTAAACATATGAGGGAATTTGCTGCTCATGTAACCCAAGACGCCACGGATAAAAAAGAATTTCCTCCAGACGCTAGACAGGAAGAACAATAAATCAACAAGTACAGGACATGTGCGATGACAACATTTCTTACTCGGCTTCGCATTTTTGTCTTTTGCTCACCACACCGCCATATCAGAGTCAGAGTCAGAGTCATGTTGTATATAAGCTTATTGTCATCCGAAATAATCAAAACCGTAGTAGCAAGAACAAGACTAATGGAAGAGAATTGATTTCGTCGAAAATTTTCATTTATCCGTTTGCAGCCATTAATCAAAGCATTCCGTGCACAGCTGACAATTTGATTTATTATGAGCTACATTCATATGTTAATAAACAGTCCTTGTAGCCACAGATCCATAAAGCGTTGCTACAGTCCTTGTTGCCCCCGATCCGTTGTCATATCCTTAGCTGAAATTATGCTCGAATTAAAGTTATTCGATATTAGCTTCTAGGAAAGGGACATCTCCGATTTCATTCACTGAAATATGAGGTTTGACAATTTTCCTCCCCCGACGGACCACCACGTACTTATATGTAATTAAAGGTGAACTCCTAGCAGATATATAGTTCCAGTTTTGCGGATGACAAAAAACGAACTGCCATTGTGAAGCAGTCAATGTTTTCACTAACTGCTGTCATTTGACACCACTTAGCCGAAATTTGAAAACCTCAACAACCACCACCCTCCTGAAGGGAGGATTCCCAACTTTCCCTATTGATCTATATACTCGTGCTCGTATCTATCGAGTTACCGCACTTAAATGTCACATATGTCTCTCGGCACAAGTCAAATGATATTTTCATTTTTTTTAGTAAAATATTTATTGTTCGTCGCATTTTAAAGGCCATATGCGAGCATTTGAAACTGTGTACGTTAGAGAGCTCGGAAATTAATTTTGCAACCCTTAAAATTGATAACCAGTGTGAATGATGCATAATATGAGATGGTGACAGTTCATCTCATGTGGAAAATTCGTTAAAAGGTTCTCCGTTCGCGATTGAGGAGATTTTAAATGCCCTCTCTCTGTGAAGGACATTTTGTATTCGATTTCAGATGATTGCATTTTTAATCGGATTTGGTTTAAATTGATTTAAATTAGTGAGGGTAATGACTTTTTTTGTGCGCACACTGCACTTGTTATTGCAACTTTTCGGTGGCAAGTGATTTGGCCATTAACCGATCCTTTAGCGTGTCCTGTTGGTCCTAATTTGATTACGGGGTGAGTGATGTCATGTGTGTTATAGCTATAATAGCAGATCAGCAGAGCGGAAGACAGGAAGGCGCTTGATTTTGTAAGTGAAGAGGAAAGTCTGTGTTGGTGGCAAAATGTTAACTGGTGAAACGTGAAAGTCATTTTCGCCTAAAAGGTTTAAATGTTCTGGGTGGGCCAAAAGGTATACCAAATACCGTTAAATTCAAGTACTTTTTGTTAGTTTAATGGATTCATTTTGCTCTTTTTATCAGATCTGTTTTAAGAGCGGGTGCAGAGCTCAATGGAAAATAGGTTATAGAATGGACTTACTTATTGATCTGCTGTTCAAGTTTGACCACTGACTAAAACAATTTGACATTGAAAACGGCGGAGAATACAAAATTCTGTTTGTTGAAATTTACGATTAGAAGTATCAATTCGAACTTCTTTTATTTGTAGTGATGTGCGAGATTGTCTGGCGCAATTTACCACTCCAATAGGTCAATTTCTCAGACAGCACTTCAGAATCTTAAATTTCAAAAAAATATTTGGTGATTTACCAACACTGAATGATGAATTAATAAAACCTTATAATAATTTGACACATTGAATTGCAATCATAAATTGACGTAGAGATATCGTAAATTACAAAATATTTTTTGTAATTTCCGTGGAATCAACTACCTAATGTGTGGAATCTTTTTATGCACAGTCCATAGTCCATGTACCTATCGAAATTCTTTTAAGTCCTTTCTTGAGTTGCAATTCAAGACTAAATGTGCTAAGGGAGCACAATTTACAACAAAAAAGTGGTAATTTACGAATTGCTTTTGCAATTTACAATCCTTGTAATATCAAATTGATAACTATTTGTGTCAAAAAATAAGAGGACCGGATCCTTACTAGGGGAGTTTACAAATATGATTCATGCTAGTCTAAACAAAAGCCATCACGTCCTTGTGCTATTTATAGATTTCAGCAAAGCGTTCGATACTCTAACGCACGACAAACTGTTGGAAAGTGTCAACAGAAATGATTTAAGAGGCGTACTGGCTAACTGGCTTAGGAGCTATCTGATAGAACGCTAAAAGTCAAAGTTTCTGAAACAGTGAGCAAAGAAAAACCAAGCAAATGCGGTGTACCACAAGGTTCCAAACTGGGAAGTATTCTTTTTATAATATACACCAACGAACTTTTGCGAATATTTAAAAAATGTACTGCCTATGCCTACGCAGATGATATTGCAATTGTTGTGAAACATAAGTACTCAGTTCTGCCGAGAAGATTTTACAAGAAGAATTTCACGATGTATCCAAATGGTGCCATGATAACGGGCTAATTATAAATGCATCAAAAACAAAAGTGATGCACATACGCGGCCCATCTAAACCAGCGGAAACTGCCCAGATCTATCACCGAAATGACAGCTCTCCATTATCAGGCAGCAACATACCAATTGAGGTAGTAAGAACCTTCAAATATATAAATTCCTTGCGTCTTCAGCTAAAGAGCACTATCTTCGCAATGGTGTACCTTAAACGATACTCGAATGTCGATGTACAAAAGCAGGTGTGTTACTCGCTAGCGGAGTCGCTTATAAGATATGGGATTCTGGCCTGGGGAAACGCAACGAAATATTATTTGGACAAGATATCAAACTTACAACATAGACTTGTTAAAATTTTTAGACCAAGTAATTCATCTCTTAAAGTTTTAGATGTAAATGCAATCTTCCAGATGACAACATTGCTACACTACATGAATGACCAGCGCTTTCTGCAACCTATACGCCACACGCTAAACACTAGACGACGAGCTCAAGGGATGCTAGATGTTCCGGAAACGTACAACACTTACGGAAACCGAGAACTACGATGTACCATTCCGAATCTTGTTAATGCAATTCCTCAATTTTTAAGAGTCATTTCATTTGCTTCAATTACATTTTGTAAAGAAATTAAAAAAAAAAACAAAAAGAACTCCTTAAAACCAAATTAAATTAAATTAAATTTAAAAAAATATGTAACTTACATTTTAAAATCACTTCGATATCAAATCTCTAAACAAACACCTCCAGATAAGCACTTTGCTTTGCGGGTCCAAATATTTGTAATGATGAAAAAGTATTTATAATAAAAAATAAATAAAAAAAAAATTGTGATCGGTTATGGCAATATGTATTTCTCGTTTGATCGCATTATTGATAATGAAAAGTGTTGATTCGCGACTTTTGAGGGTCAATCAATATCTTCAGTTCGTACAATTTCTAGAATTGCGAATAAAAAGTCGTGAATTAGGAAATCCTTAGCTAAGCTCTAAAACTAGACGAACTTTTCGTGATTCTGCGCTTATTTTTCTTGATTTGATCTTAAAATTCTTTGCATGGTCTTATTCAAATTCTCTATAAGGTCGCCGTGGCATATTTAGCTGGGATGAGAGCAATTAAGAAAACAAAAAAAGAAATATAAACAGTTTTTCTTCATTGGATAAATTCACATAAGAGCGGGAAAGGTAGGTAGTAAGTTATCATTTTTAAAAGCTTTTTAAAAACTACACAAAATAAGTTCTTTGATACTTCCGGCTCAATATGTGTAATAGCAACGTGAAACATTGCCTGACAATGAGCGAAAAATAACAAGGCTTCAACAGATGGATCAATACAAAAAATTAATAATACTGTTGTTCCAAAAACTATGACTTAATTGTGCCAAACATTTTTATTATTGAATCTAGTTAGGGCACTAAAGTCAACCACCTAGTTTTACTGTAACCTAACGACTGCAATAGTCCACATTTTCCCTAATTTACAGTGGTATAATTGAATTTTTAATTGCCCTAAATGCCAACAATTCTTTTTTTAGTGGTTTTAGGACAGGTTCAAAAATAGAGGACAAAATCCGTCCTTTATTAAAAAGAAAAAAAATATAGGACAGCGGTAGAAAAGAAAGGACTGTCCTTTTAAATAAAGGACGGTTGTTCAGCGTGCTTATACATTGACTCAGGTGTATCAGTTTGTCAATGGTCGATCACAGTTCCTTCTTTTAGAATAAAAAACGCATATACGTAGTTGAAACAGAGATGGGGAGAAAACCCTGAAAACAAAAGAGTTAAGATGCAAACTGTGCTTTTGAACAATCGTAACAATTCTGATTTCGGACGCATTCATTTAACCGATTGGGGTGCTGATTTTTAAGGAACTCATATATGAAGAGAATTTCACAATTTCTTGTGGATAAACAAACTTTACCAGTGATCTATGAGTCATCCTGCATGTTTCTTTTAGACCAAAAGTATTCTGAAACCTAACCTAAAATAAATAGCGTGTATAATAGTTTCCATAGCAAGTTCAGTATAGGAAACCTGAGGCAAGGAAGGGCCATCCAATTTTATGCCGCATTCACATGGTTGTATTGAATCGAACCTCGCTGGTGGCTGGTGGTAACCTCCGATGGTACCGGATACTGAAATAGAGAATTTGCGTAGTTGTACATTTTTCCATCAAGAACTCTCTGTAGATGTATATGTATACAATTTATACAATCCCATTGCTTAGAATACGAATCGCCTGGCGACCACCTAAGCTCTGAAGGAGTATTAAGAACCATACTACTACCTGCTATCCTAAAAACTTCAAGACTCTAGTTGAATGAGGAAAAGCGGGGAATTAATAGCGGACCCATCAAACTTTTCGAGTTCGATGTGTTATTTAAAAGAACAACAATTTTCTTCAATAATAGCTATTTCAAGCAACACTTATCCATCAACAGACTCGTTTTAAAGTGGTTGCTTTAAAAGTGCAAAATCTGATAGTCTGCGTATGTATGACTCTCGGAAATACATTATTTTGTCTCCCTGACCAGGAGTGAACTTGCAGTTCCATTTGCCATCGATTGTCACAGCTAATATTATACTTCCGCCAACTGAGCATATAACACTAGGCGTTCCCGCCAATTCTTGAACACATCAGAGGGGTTCATCGGTTATGAATTTTTTTTAGTTGCCGTACCTACTTATGTTAGGTATTTGAGGAATCGACTAAAGATTTATTCCCACAAGATTTGAGATGTTTTGGAACGTATTGAGTGGCCTGATCAGTGTTTTATTTAGACTTGCTGACTACGCTTAAGTCGGCTTTACTTCGATCAAAATGGACACGATTGAGGCAAAAAAACATTCAAATTCTCTTTTCTCACAACATCTTTTCCATCAACTGTCTGAATCTAAGAGTATCTCCCTAATGTTGCATATGGAAAGGAAAGATGCCCACGCCTCATTGAATTCATCAAACCCAAGAGCACACATTAGACACACATGTCCAGCAGGGTAATAACGTAATTTATGTCCCATTACGGTTGGCGTACAGAAAAATCCCCACTACATACATCCATCCCATTAACCCTTTCCTCTGTGTGACATAACTTCCTGACAAAAAATCACATAAAAAACACAAAACTCACCCAAAAACCACACAGATTGCCCATAACATTCGTCTCACCATTCGTCCAAAACTGCGAGAGTAACAACGTAATTTCGCCATCATTAACGTCCATTTGCTGTAAATATTTCTTTGCATGATTTATCCCGAGAAACAAAAAAAAAAAAATCCAAATGGGCTCGACGCATGTTATTCTATTACTTTTGCTGGACGGAAAGGGTTGCCTACACTCCTCGCTATGTGTCATAAACAACCAAAGTCATTTGGTCACTCGAATTTAGATGTAAATTGTTGGGTTTGCCACTTCCATTTACACAATGGGACAAAGGACTGCAACTCCTAACACAATAGCGTTCTATATCCCATCGCCCATACTCACATGCTGTACACAAACGTACTTACGATGCATGAAAATTTATTTGTTACGGAACAATTCAATAAGTTAATAATTCAATTTCGGCGATAAAAATCTGATTTTGGGTCGAAAAAAAAGTACACCAAGCACACACATGAAACAACCCTTTCTAGTCAACCGTAAACTGTTGATGTTGACTTGACTATGTTGTGCGAGCGTGAAGAAGGACCTTTTTCATATATTTTTTTTTCTGTTTTCTGCTTTCGCCTAAAAGCAAAGGGTGTGCATAAATTTCATTGTCGGATATACAGAGAACCCAACTTAACAGGACTAACCTAAATGCGTTCAATGTGGATTTCCTCAAATCACATATGAACATGATGGAGAGTGTAGACAGTATGTAAGGCGAGTGTTTTTATGTCCTTATTGCATATCCATTATTTTTACGTAAATTTAAAGTAATTGCCAGAGGAAAGGGTGACTGACATGGTTTTGGTAGGTATACGTAGAGATGCATGGCGCACGACATTTTTCCCTAAAAGAAGCACTAAATCAAATTCAGATGTCGTCTCCGACAGTCTTACGCTTGTTTGCGCTTCGGTGCGCCTGTTTTATACATGTTGAGCTTGAGAGACATGTGTGTACATGCCGGAAATGAAATTTAATTCATAAATAAAATTTCCAGTATCATCGATAGAATGGTCATAAATAATTCATTTGTGTGAAATGCAAATTAAAATGTGTGCTCTTTGGCGTAATAGATTTATTTTTATTTATGGAGATAATATATAGGTACCTTGAGGCAATATGTGTTTTGGGTAACATGGCATCTTATTGGCATGCATTTTTTTCAAGGCGATTTTTTTGTCTTTTTCATAGGTATTTAGTCTGTGTAGAGCTGCTTGAAATTCGCTCACGAAAGGCTTCAACCATAGTCGAAACTGGTTAATTCGAATCTTATGGCCCATTTATTTCAGTCCCACTGGGAGAGATATTCTTACCTAGTTCCTCACTAATCGAGTAGAGCAAATAATTGTTTTACTTATGGAGGTCTGAATAAAGCAGATTTGTCTCGCAAAAGGTATTGATTTTTGTTGCAAGTTTGTCCCAATTACAGATGTTAAAATAAATAAATTTTAAATTTTTTAAATTGGCTTATAGAGGTAGAAAAAGTTTCGCTTATATAGATTTTTTTTTAGAATGATGAATTGGTACCACTAATAGAGGTATTCCGCTTAACATGTTCGACTGTATACCGACAAAATATACGATCCTTCTTCAATGGCTATTAAAGCCACACCGCCTTATTCATGAATCAATTGAATTTTCGCAGACCACAATGTTCAGCCCTATATAAACTCACTTTCTTAAATTCTACTCGACAGAAGCTTTACATTCTTACGCAAGTGATTTTAATTTGATTTTTTTTTTTAATGGGGGACTCAAGGTTGCCAAAGCCTCCTCAAAGATTGAATTTCACTATCAGCTTTCTTTGTGGTTTGTGAGTTGTCCTATTGTGGTAGGTGTCCTATTTCATTTTTGGGTTGCAGTCCGAAATTTTTCAGCCAGTCGATGATTAAGTTTTATTCTTGTTCCAGGTGATAAACCGCTATTATGCTATCCCAGCTAAACCTGTCAAGTGTAGTTATACGACACTTCTTAAAATAGTACACGTTTTTAAGATGGGCTTATTTGTTATTAGCCTTCCGTTTAATTAACGCTATATATACAACAAGTTGAGTAAAAAGCGTATCAAAGGTTTCTAATGCCTTAAAAACTTACAAGGCACATATTACTTGTTACACATTTTAGTACTAGATACATTAACAAATATTTTTTTTAAATAAAATATAAGAAAAACCAAAAAATAGTCAAACTGTCATTTAGCAACGTAGATTTTAATTTTTCTATGAACTAATAGTATAAATATTCTAAACGCACCTTGCAGAGGCACCTATAGTGCTTCTTTATTTTTTATTACTTGCAATGGAACAATTTTTAATTTTAATTTTGTATAAATAAAACGAAATAGGTAGATACTGTGAATAGCGAAATACTATTAAATATAAAGTTTGATATTCTGGTTCAAAAATTTCAGACAAAATATTTTTTTTTATGAAATAAATGTTCCCTCCATTTCTTGAGTTTTTAAAAATAGTGTATTTTACTGATACAGGCTAACCTAACCCAAACCACTGGGAAATAACTGTCCTGAGACTGCTCCTAAATTTAATTGTGGGAGTGTTCCATTCGTCAAAAAAATAAAAACAATTACAAACGAATGACTGTCCTACCTGGATCTACCTAGTGCCCAACCCATTAATTTACTAATTTATGAAAAATAATGCTTACTTTATTTCAAAGCTGAATAGCAAAAACAGTGATTACATTTTTTGAATGTGTTGATGGACTTCGTTGTAATTAGATTTAAATTGTCGGTGTCAAAAGGGGTTTTTCACTGGACAACTTTTATGGATTTAATCCGTTTATTTCAAATGGTTTCCCTTTTTTTATGTTGTCTATCAATAAGTGCACTTATATCTCGGGAATCACTTTTTTAATTTGAAACGTTTTCTTATCAAGTTCATAGTAATATATTTCCTTGCAGATTTTAGTGTCTATATAATTTTGAAAAAAATTCCAAATAAATTAAAAAATATCGAAAACATTAGCGAGGAACCCAAACTAGTTTTCTTATTTGTACATTCAACTATATCGTGAAAAGTTTGATGGTTATAATAAATTAATAGTTGGAGCAACAGGTCCGTAGGAACCCTAGGCCTAGCTTCCCACAACCATTTATGGAAGGGATCTACAATTTTATGCCGAGCCGAGAAACGGCTAAAGCTTTTTCATGACATGCACTCGGATGTTTGTCGCTTAGTAGTTCAACAAAATATCCACTAATGATTCAGCAGATGTAAATGCTTCTTGCATTTATGCGCAGTAGATAAATGCAAGAAGCATTTACGAGTATGTACATCTGCTGAATCATCACATCCTGATGATTCTTACCAATAAACGGTTCGATATTTAAAGCGCGCGCTTTTAAACATTTTCCAACCCTTTTTTTATTGTTTGCAGAATTTTGTAAAGCAGAATTTTGAAAGCAGAATTTTGTAAAAAGAATGTTGACCCATCTAGCATTTTGACGCCAGCCCTCACATGATACCAGACGCTCAATGTTGCCGCTCACAGATTCCCTAAAATTCTACTGTTCAGCCGCGACTCGACTTCAGCTTCATACCCAGACTCACATTTGGTCAATACTTGAGAATATAAACTGGGTCACTGGGGAGCTTTTCATTTGAAGTATTTAATTTATTATTGACAGCTTGTTCGAGTTTGATTCATTATTTTCCAAAGAGCTCACAACCTTGTATATTTCCTACTATAACTAATACACTCCTCATCTCCTCCCATAAGCATTGCTATGCCAATCTCGCAAATCCTCTAACTAATTTCTCACGGAGACACACTGATAAATCATCCCCCGCAATAAGCTCACATTATGAACTGTGTATACAATACCGTGCCGCATACTTGAGTACCTCACACAGATCCAAATCCATGGAATTACTTTGTCATACATTTGCTGAGCAACGCCAAATCCTTTGATGTTGTGATTTATGTGGCTCTTTTCTTCTATATCAAGCAACAATCGCACTGCAAAAAAAATGTCCTTTTGTGTTGGCAAAGAAATTTGTGAAAACGCAGAGAATATTACATTCCTCCCACCCCCGGTCACAGCGGCAGATATGTAACATAGGTAGGACAACAAATGATATTAAAAATACTAAGGATGCGCACATATATCCCATAATGAGCATTGTGATTGCACACATACCCATACTTGAATTGCAGATACAAAAATTTATGATTACGATATCGTAAAAGTAAACTTTGCTCGATTTTTTTTTCTCCGACTATCCACATTCCTTGCGCAGAGAGGGGGACTAACCACACACAGCACTTAGGTGACACAGGAATAACCTTGCACTATTTGTGTTGCCGCTGTGCATGCAGCGTCTCTTTTAATACGTTGCAGCTGGTGGTGTAAGCGTGCAGAAAGGATGCATTTCACTTGTGTATGCATTTCGTGACAAACGAGCATTTTATAGCTTCCGTTGACCCGGCTTATGCTCACATATATATGCATGGATCCCCGCAAAAGCGATTGCCCTTTTGGGCCATAAAATTAACTGTAAATATTTAATGGTGCTATGAAACACCTTCGCCCAGATGGATGTCGTGCAAAGCGATACTGGCTGAAAGTTTACCATCAGCATGTCACTGCCAAAGGAAGAAAGACACACCCCAAGGACAACAGAATATCTATCAAAAGCTGCCGGTTTATCTATCCGATATGTGCACACAAAGAACATGATTTCATGTCATTTGAAGAAGTTCAAGACGAACCATGCATACACAATTCCCATATGTGATCAGCTTTGCTTGTTCTAATCTAGTTATACGGATACTACACTCTTGAGCTACTAAAGTTGTGGGGCACAATTTGCAAATTGTTAAATAAATTATATGAAAATTGGAGAAGTGCATGCTAGCCGGATATTTGAGTTATTTGAGTGAAACGGAGACAGAAATCCGACATGGGAATCGCTTTGCCAAATCATGTGGAAGGAGATGCTTTATAGGTAGCAGGCACGATTGAGCGAGGGATATTTGCGTCAGATTTACCTCATCAAATTTAAGTGTTTGACTTCTGACGAAATGTTTGTCCAAGTGAATAGGAGGCTTCCTCCTTTTAGAAGCTGTCTGCAGATAATTGGTTTCAATGAATTTATCGAGCAAAGCTTTTAGTGGTAAAAATTGTCTGGGAGGCGACTGATATTATATTGGTTGTAAAACGGTCTGCGATGTGAAGAGGTAAGTGCATGACAGAGAAATATATGCCTTTGTGAAAAAATACACAGTCACAGAAGAACGCAGGAGTACAAAAAATCAAAAGGGCCTACGAAGTCTACCTCAAGGAAAATCTTCGCAAATATTCCCAGATTTTAAAAGAAAGTCCAAGTCCAATCACTCCAAAAAGTGGAAGAGTAGCTGGTCACCGAAGACCAAGTGCAGAGCTTAGTAAATGTATTTAGGCAGCATTTTCAGGAGCTATAGCAAGTCGGCATATGCGTGTTTACATCTCTGTACTATTTTACATGTTACGTTTAAGATTGTAATTCGCTGAAGCAAGACTCATAATTTTAGCTGTCCATAGAAGTAGCAGTTATCAAAGGTCTCACTATTGAAAATATTTAGTGCGGGCTTTTTCCGCAAGGGCGTTCACATACAATACTAATGTAGCAAAACAAAAAAAAAACAATGTATTCATTGCAAAACACTTTTTTCATTTGCCTTCTTTTTCGTTCAATAAAGAATAAAATCTTACTTAAACTGAAAAAGGTGCCATTTTGATTATTTTTAAAAAAGTCTCGAGGATCAAAAAGGGGGCCGATTTGCTAATGAAGGGGCCAAACGTATGAGACCCTTCTCTCTCGCTCCCCTATTTAACCTAGTTACATCTCTGTTGAGGTTCTGAATGGTGAATGAAGTCAGTCAAGAACTAAATATTTTGGTCAAAAACCACCCTCAGAAAGTAGGCGTGACAATGACCGCTCAAGCTATTTCAGTTTATTAACATGATGTGCGTTCAAATCCACATACCAAGAGTCAGACTTTAGTGAAGAGTGTATACTACTTTTAAGAATGTGCCCATCTTTGATTTGACTAAGAATGTCCAATTGAACAACAAAATCTATGGACCTGTACAGTGTATACAAAAAAAAAAAAAATGGTGTTCAAGGCGTTTTGAGCCCGTCCGCCTAGATGAACAACACATTTAATTGTTCAATGGCTGCGTTCACCTAATTGAGCAACTTAAGTGATATTTCGAAATTTCTTAGCTGGTCAATTGCGTTTTAGAATCGTTGACTACCTAGACGATGCAAGCTTGTAGGAAGGCTGCTGGAGTGCTCGTACACTCGTTGAGCAACGCTCTGAGCATCGACCTAAAAGCATTCCCAAGGAGCATTTTGCGCCTTCATGTGTCATGTGTCAGGAGCGACGGTTAAGACGTTTTTGTTACCAGAAAATATTTCCAACAAGTTACATTTAAGACACATGCTAGGCAGCGTTGCCAGTTTGGGGGTTTTCCCCCCAGATCTAGGGGTTTTTTTGACCGACGGGGGGAAATCTGGGGGGAGAAATTATTTAGGGGGAAATCTGTGGTTTCTTTTTTTGTAATTGCGTTCAATTATTTTTTTCTTCTCACTAAAAAGTATCGTAAGTGAACATTAAAAGCTATAAAGCAACACCAACAAACCAAAAAAATTCATGTTCCATTTATTCCAATTCCATTCCAACGCATTCCAATATTCATTGGTGCCAGGATATTGATAAACCCCTATCTAAAGCTACATACATCACACACTATTGCATTTGCGAAAAGTTCACAATCATATGAGAAGCAATAAATAGAGCGAGACTTTCTTTGTATTTTGTCCCTTGCCAAAACCAATTTGTGATTGTTCCTGGATCGGGATGTATCAATTTTACCCCTTCCGATCAAATGATCAAAATGTTCATGAGCAGATGTACAAAAACAAAGATCAAGACAACGAGACAACTATTTATAAAGTTTTTCTTATTAAATCTTGAAATCTGAATTCAATTCCTTTTTTTTTTTTTAAAAACATATACATACATTAACAAATCTTTTTAATTCTTTAAACTTGTGACTTTGTATTTAATCTTAAATTTACATACTTAATTTGAAAAAAAAAAAAATTGGGGTTTTTTTTTTAGAAAATAGCTAAATCTGGGGGTTTTTGAGATTTGTCTGGGGGGAAATATTTCAACCGTCTGGCAACGCTGATGCTAGGTAACATTTTCCATTTAGGAATATTCCTATCTTGGAGTTGTATATCTACACAGGTTCGTTATTGTGTCAAAATTGTTTCTTCAATGAAACATTATGTCCGCAGCATGTAAAATGTTTGGAGATGTGTGTTCGTGCACACAATTGCTAATTAGGAATATTTTACTGTAAACACTACTCCCAAATAGGAATTTGTTAGGTATCCATTTTGTATTAAAAAAAATGGATATGGAAAATAAGAAATTTTAAATTAACAGTTTTGGTGGATTTGGTGTAATTAAATACATTAAAATTTTACTATTATGTCTATATAGACATCGTAGATTTATTTTATACTGATTTTATAATGCTCCCTATCAGCATTTTAAATAGCATAAATAATTATAAGAGAGATTTTTGATTAAATATAGAGTATTTTGTCCTTACTATCAAGGTTTTTTTTGAAGTACATTGGTAACATTTCAAGGCAAAATGATGTTCCTCATAAAATTTCAGTATCTGCTTTCTGTTTAATAATGAAATGGTTGATGCAGTCAGAATATTATTTTGGTACCTACATTACACTTATATGGTATACATACACAATAATAAAATTAAATATTAATAAGGCATTTTTCCCAATTTGTGTTGAAAATTGATATGGCCTCACACTTTGGGCTGAAGTTGTGTGTTCAAAGATGGTACATAGGATTTGCGTCAAAAACAATTCCTACTTTGTGTTGCGCCACTTCCGAAACAAAAAAGGAACTGTCACTTCGTTGTTTCGAAACATAAGTTCCTAAATAATGGGGTCACGAATTGACACCAGAACGTCGCTTGGCCTAAAATGTATATTCGAATCCTACTTGAGTTGCCAACGAAAGCCTCGTAAATTTGTTCTGATGCGTCGATCACGAAGTAAATGCATTGCGCAAGCAGTGTACGACCGGCCTAAAGACAGATACTCATCCTGGTATCCGATTGCAACGGATTTCATTCAAATCGGAGAAATTCCATTCGAGATATCCGTTACCATACAATTTTCGGAAAAATTCTCCGATGACATATAGAGCACCTTTGCAGCATCGCGTTGTATACCGCGTTAAGTCACTCATATTTGACAGCACACGGCACATTTACCGAAGCTCGAAGTTCTCCGAAATATTTTAATAAATAATGAACGTGTATGCTTCGGAATTTTTTCCGAACGGATACCTCCATAGAGCTGATTATCGTATTAGTTACCTCGACCTTGTTAACATTGTTCCAGATGCTGGCATTTTTTTTTTCTTTTGAATTAGGTAAAAATATGATTCAAAACAACGACATACAGCTTGCGACAACTGTGGGAGGACGACTTTCATTCCTTCATAAATTTAAAAAAGAATTCCTCAACAGAACGCAAGCAACTTTGTTACGCTTATTGTCACTCAACAAACAGTCTCATTTCGACACTCACCCTCCCCATTGTGACAAAACTCCCAAACAAAAGTATTCGCATCTGCGTTGCATATAAATCGAAACAACAAACATCTCAACTTAAGCCTCAAGAAGCCGTAATAAAAACGCTACCCTTTTTTATGTTCCCGATTTGCTGCGCCTAATAATCCCACAGGTAGGCAAAAGTGTTATCCATTTTGATTTCATTTAATGTTGCAGTGCAAACATCAGGGGGAACTGACAAACACTCATCAAACACAACAAAGTAAATCACAATGCAAATGCATACACGTTTCAATTGCGTCTGCCCAAATCGGCATGACAAAATATTATCCGTCGCAACAATGTCAGTGTCGTTGTCATTGTCATTGGCGCAACAATTCCCTCCAACCCTACGAAGGCTGATCAGGCGATAACTTAGTCAAAATTATTGACAGTTTACTACCTGTCATTGTCTTTTTGTGAATTTTCCACAAAAGGATTCACACCTCAAAGGATACGCTGTATACTAATCTGGAACAACCAAGCCGTCGGCCCTTTTGTTTGTTGCATTGTTTCTATTGTGACGCCGTGTGACGTGTCAGCAGCACCGAGCAAGGCAATAAAATCACTTAAAGATTTTATGTTGCGGCTAATAGTGGTTGAAAACTGGCGCAGTAGATCACCGTCAGAAGGAAGCCCTCGCACACAAGCGACAACAAAGATCACAACTGCAAATAAATTAACAACTTAAATGATGATTTACAGTGCTGCTCTATAAAAATGTTCCTCATTCGTTTGCGCGGCGAAATTCAGAAAATGGCAATAGCCAGCTAATCTGGAGATTTATATGCAGAGAAGTTGATCAATAAAATTTTGGAGAGAGGACAAAGGACCTCTGCGCTAGCGAATGGAAATATGTTCACTTTTTGGCGGTTTTTATGACCAGATTAGGAGAGACAAAGTGGAATTGTGTTTTCATCGAGGGACTTTCGTGAAATGTGATTGACCAGTGTCCAAGGACGAGGAGTGTGTGTGCGGACGTGTAGCTAATAACTAACTTTGTTGTATAGTGTCGTCGTCGCGCAATTTATGGGATAACTTTTAGGGCGATGATGCCGCCGCAGGAGCAGAGCACAAGGAATGCAGTATACTTGGCGGCGGCGGCGGCAAGATTGCGGTGAAAATTTTTATGATTCATGTAATAAAATTAAAATTTTGTTGCAATTTATGGCCAACGTAATGTTTTGCGTTGTATAGGGTATAGGTGGCTGCTGGGAAATATGGGAAATGTTTTTTGGAATAGGGAAGTCGTGGGAATGGAATTTGCTATACATAACACGCAGGGGGAAGAGTTCTTTTATGGATAAAATTGGCTCATCATCGACCTGACGGTCGCGTAAATATGAACAAGAATAATTTTGAAGACTGTCACCTACCTGGTCTAATGGAACTGGTTCCGAGAAAATTCTCTGCTTAAAAAACTACAGAATTTCATCCCATGTAAGACCGCCGGCAGGTTGGTTTTAGCTGAGCTCCGCCATGGCTTAGTCTTTGAAGCGGAGGTTCGATCTTCCTAATTGGTTAGATTTTTTTTGTAAGCTGTTGAACGGACCCACCCGTCTATTTCAGATATACCTATATAAAAATGTTGGTTCTTCAAAAGAAAAGACATCAAACTGTGAGTATCCATTATTATTTCTCCCTTCTTTTTCGTTTCTAATACACACATAAAACAACCCAGTTATCATGTAGATTGGGAGACATTTGTAACAGCCTTCACATGAGATACATAGCTAGAAGTACTTATAATGGCGGCTCCTGAAGGCTTTTTGCAACAATTTAATCTCCCTAAACAGTTATGTACTGTGCACGTTTTTAGAGCTGTTAAAAGTACTGAAGGCGAGAGTATTGAAAGCTACAAGATTAATGGCCATAACACTGTTCTTTCCCCTTTTTATATCACGGTAGCTTCCCATCGCACACATTAGGTCAGAGATATCTTGAGCTGTTTTCGTATTTTGGCGGGTATCAAGCTGCCATAGAAATCGAAAGAAATGCTTGTCCAGTTTAGTTTATTTGCTCTATATATTTAATTCATTGACAGCTGTCAATTCAAATTATTCAAAATTTCAAGCGGAAGCTACTTAATTCTTCGACTAGTCTCTGGTTCGGCCCCCATGCATATTCATGTGAAATTAAACAGACTTTCAGAGTTACTGTATGTTGTAGAGCATTTTCTGAAGGATCTTCTTGGATGCAAAAAGGGTCAATACCAATAGACAAAATCGGTCTTTTCGATTGAGCCCCCAGTCGCACACTAACTAAAGTACCATCGCGAATGGTTATACAGAAAAATGGGGTAATTTGAAGTTTGAACTTCGCAAAATTGCATATCTACAAACTTGTTGACGAAATTCCTTGATTGAGCCCCCAGAATAACATTAACTTAAGTGGTATAGCTTTAATTTGAAAACAACTTTCCAAAAACCTACAATTGGTTCGTCTAAATTTGTCGGTTGAGCCCCCAGTTGCAAACTCAATTTAAAATCATCTAAAGTATGTAGAAATATGCGCACAATTTTGTAACATATTCACTTTCATTCGCACAGCAAAAACAACCTCTCCTGACAGTGAAATATTCATGTCACATGCAAAACAAGCTCGCATGCTAATGCCTTGCTACACAGACGGAACTCGGCAATTTCTTTCATTTCCGCCAGGCGGCGAAATACCTACTTACTGCATAAAAAAGAAGCAATTCACCCCGTCCATCCGACTCCACCCCACGATGCGGATTGCGAACAGTGAACACACATCATTCTCTCTTAATGTGATTATGTGTTTATCAAATGAGTCTTCATATGCACAAGCTTACGCACTTTATATTGATTTGCTGCCACAACACACACTACGTCGTCGGCGGTCCATATTTTTATGGCCATCAATTTTTTACCAAATATCGAATATTTATCAAGTTTTTTTTTGCTGCGCTACCATTTGCCCCCGTTAACACGGCTCAACCCACAGTGTGCCACAGTGAGCTACAACTTGACGAATTGTGCCGCCATTTATCAAGTAAATCGACGGAAATCAACAAACAAAACGTCATCGCTCCAGGGATGCTCTATAGCTCTATAACCAAGGCTCGATTGAATTGAATTTTTCTCGGTGTATAGCATTCGAATCGTTCGAGTGGAAATAAAACAATTCCAGGGGATGAATGTGGGTGAAGAGGCAGCAAACCCTCTTTAGCCCTGTCACATGTGGGACATCTATCAAACTAGCGAAAAATTGCCAAAGTTATTCCATTCTACCAGCGAAGTGAATAAGTTAATGTGCCAGAGACAGAGACGTTATCTTCGATAATGAATTTACTCAGATGTGGCCTACATTTAATGGAAACTAATGTGCGGCTGTCAGCCACTTGGTTGGTAGCGGTATAGAGACTGACTGTGTGTGTATATGTGAACGGCCGGAGAAGAGATGTACCTGTCACCCTAAAATGTCAAATGAATGTGTACTTCATTGAATCTAATTAAGTTAATCGGAAGTGTTTTGTTGAATGGTTGAGATGTGTTTTTCCAATTTCAAGCGGGGTTGACAGTGATGGGTTATTTTTGTAGTTTACCCTGTAAGTGTTTTTTTGAATATTCAACACGCAAGTTAATTTTTGTTGCGTGGAAGGGGTGTGCTGAGGGTCCTGAATTTGGCGGATGAATCTATTGAACAGTTTTCAACAAGGTGTCGACTGGAAAACCTAAAAGTTAACTTCTAAAGAGCGTTGAAGCTATTAAATCGACTCCTCAGGAACGAAGAGCAAACGGAGAGAAAAGGCTCTGTGTTCAAAAAATGGTTTCCATCACACAGGCCTTAAAAGGCGCGGCCATGAAAAGTGAAAACTTATTGTGATGATAGAAGTATTTGCTTCGGATACAGACAGATAGCCTTATCAATTTCAAAGCTGATGTTACGGAGATAGACCGGAACGGAGCAGGCCTAAGAAAAATTTTAAAACTGAGACACTTTGTTTACTGTCACCTTAATGGAAAATTGCCCTTCTCAAAATACTTTTCACTGTCAGAGGAATACATAGCAAAGAGTCTCAAACTTTAGCTAAGTTAGCAGCTAAGAGTATGACGACGTGACGTTCCATCATTTGAGTCTTATTAGCGTTTACATGCTCCTACAGGCGTTGCTAAGAGAGAAAAAGTTATGCAACATGTCCCATATATGACATAAGGATACTCTTTGATAATGCTACAAAACACCAACCAGGCGGGTTTCTTTCTAAAATCTACGGCCTGCATTATCAGAAGACACCCCTGGCCACCAAAAATTCCTGCTTGCCAAGTATCTGGCGTATACACGGATTTTTAACCGTGTTAAATTTAATATATCTGGGGTTGTATATAGGACAACGCCGAGAAAATATTGAAATTTAAAATTTTGCATGTATTCAAACTAAATAAATAATAAAAAAAACATTAATTTTAAATAATGTCTGCTATTACAAAATATGGCTGAAATATTAAATTTTTATTTAGAGAAAGATGAGTTTCAATGCAAAAGTATTTAAATTAAACCCCTTATTTATATTGAAAAATTAAAGATTATTAATACATTTGTATTCGAATTATATAAACTGCAGATTGCAGAAATATAATACTTTCACCTCAAATTCAATACTTCTTTTGCTTTTTATAAGCCCATGAAATATTAAAATATAATGCTATCTTATTATATTCTTTACATTTTGGATTTAAATATCTATGGGATATATTTCAACACCTACAATATTTTATTTTAATACTAATTTTTATTGGTTTTAAATATTACAATACATATAAAAAATTGTCAAGCGTAGCCGAGTTCCCGTGGTCTTTTATCACCTTTGAAAATAATCCTATAGAGTGCCGCTGTGCTTCCTTTAGAAGGTATATTTTTCTAGAAATTTAAATGAAGGAGAACTCCGAATGCCCGAATTATCTTATTAATTATTCAGTCAGTTACATAAATTTTGGAATGCTATAGCTATACTGCTGAGGCAATGAACTTGAGCCCTTATCTTCAAAAGCAAATCCACTAGGAACATCTCTGTGTTTCACATCTTAAGAAAAAAAGCAAATATTATAACCTCTTACAAGAATACTTTGGAACTAAACTTAATTATTTGTAAGAAGAATATTCTCATTGGTTACCAATTTAACCCCGTTTTCAGCACGACTTTCACTTGTTTTTTATTTTTAAAAAATGTTTCTTTAAAAAAACTATATCCAATCATCCACTTCATTGAGTAAGACTCTCAGACTAACATTAAATATATTTGGGCTCAAAAGTAATACCGATATATTAAAATCTAATCACTTTGGTTCATATTCTGTATTAAAACCAAATTCAAATGTATTGAAGTTGATGGCTTTAATAAGTTCGTATTCAAACTTTACCAGAGTAGATGTTATATATTTCAGGTTAACTATAACTTCATTTTAATAAGTTCTTGATTGAAATATCATTTTAATATAGACCGGTTTAGATTTTATAACAAACTGGATTTTAATCTCAACAGTTCACAAAATTCGTAATAAATTAAGCATTTTAATGAAAAAACTATTAAATTTGAATATAAATGTATTACAGAAAAAGTGAAATAAATTGGAAATATTGAAAACTATTTTTTCTTGTATCGCATGAACCTGTAATACTGCGGATGTATTGAGAAACACCCCCACATTCTTGACCGTGTAACTTTTTTGAAGGTCCTTCTGTTTTGCCAATGTGAGTTGTGTGAGACGAATGAACAGCTTGATCTCTTTGTAGTGGAATCCTTATACGAAACTAGAGTATGGCATTAAAAGGGGACTATTTGCATTCTGGAGTACACCGGAAAGTTTAGGTGAAAAAATACTTAGGGGTTAAGCTCTGGAGTGTGTCAACGTCAACGGCCTTATGCATGTACCTATGTCAAATAGATTCCAATGCGAGATATAAAACAGTGGGGATTGACCATACACACTGTGAATGACAGAGTAAATGCCTTGCAGTGTGGAAAAGAACTCTAATTGTATTATATATATAGATTTCGAGATATATTCCAATCAGGCAGCCGGCCGTTGTCGGGTCTCTTTTCGTTTCTCTACCACTACAAATCTTACCCAGTGAGACTCTCTGGATTTCTCCAGAGTACTTCTCTCGGCTCGATTCCTAGTGTTAACGCTAGCATCTGTTTATGTGAGATCTCTTTCATCGACTGGGTCTCGATCCAATGATATCCCAAGATCCTCATTCTTCTGCCAGCCAACGCCGGACATTGACTCAGTATATGTGCCGCTGTCTCAGATTCCTCCAGGCATAGTGTACAAGTATTATCCTCTCTTAGGCCCATCTTCCTTAAGTGATACCGGAAATTACCATTGTCCTCGACTCATGCGCACAAACTAAGTATTAATTAATACTTATCAGTGTTACTTCATTTTTAGACTAACAATTATTGAGCTTGAGTACACATTCCAGTGCCAATGATGTTGTGATGTTTGTTTGTTCCATGCGTCTGATCACTGCCTGATTGTCCAGAGCTATAAGGATATTTCTTCCATCCACCTGACTCTCAAGCAAGTAGTCCAACGCATGAAGCAAAGCAATCATCTCAGCCTGGTTTACTGAAGTGTTTTTCCCGAGGCTAATGTGACAGGCAAGTTCCAGCTCTTCTGAATAGATCCGTGAAAATCCCTAATTCACCATTTCTTTTTTCTGGAAGTAATCCGTTCTCACTAAGGGAATTAGGCCGAGGTCAGTTGGAAAATGCCAGAGAATCGTAACAAGTGTGAAACGCCGTCACAAACTGTCCCGAGAAAGGTATTCGCAAGTCAGTCGTGCGAAAAGTCGTCCCGCTTTCACAAAAATTAATAAAAGCCAAACCTTTCCACCCAAATAACTCCGTTGTTCACCTTAATTTAATATTTTTATGCTCTATGTCTGAATATCCACCAACTATTCCAATGATAGCCACCGCTGCATGAGTAGGGGTAACTGGCTTGGCTTGGCCCTTACTTCTTTAATTATTGATAATGTTTCCTCCAAGGGCGGCTAAGACTATCTCTTCGCTTTCGTTAGCTTTTTCTCATATCTGAAGAATGTATACAGATTGGGTGAATAGTTTTAACGTGATGCGCTAACAAACCCACAAACAAACAAATAAAAAGTTTTATAGTACGAAGCTATTTTTCAAACGGATGTCGGTCTGACTAGAAATACGTTAGCCCACGTTCTATTTTAGTATAGAGCGATATTACATTGATCCCAATTTCAAACATCCTCATCCTGCAGCTTCACCAAATCCCATACTAAGCTCCAAGTTTTAATTGCTGTTGCAATATTAAATGACTCCCTCATGCCAGTGAAAAATATTTCGAATTCGTTTCCATGATTTCTTAGCACCCTAAGTCTTGTGGAAGAAACACCTCCCATGGGACTCAAAACTTCAACCAACAATGAAATGGAATATTATATGAGTCCATTCGTCCTTCACAGCATCATCGCCCGAAACGGAACGACAGTCCTTCTTAAGCATTATATCTCTTGTATCAGCTTTTATGATGGGGCAGTAAAAAGTGTCATTACTTTTGTTAGTTGATGACGTTTTACCTTGAATTTACGATGTCCTTCGGATCGAATGCATCCGCATACAACGAGCATAGTTATAACGACGGACGACGAATATTAATTTAAATTAGAATTTCCCCTTTAATGGGGGTGCGGGAGCACCCTTTAATTACTTCCCGAGATTATGTATATTGTATATACTCACCCAGTATCTATATATTCATACAGTCCCGCTAATTGATGAATGCATATAAATTAGTCCTGGCGATAGACACTTCATCGAGCCGACATTACTTCCAAGTCCCTGGGTTTACGACCACCGACACTCCGACTCGAAGTCGAACGATAAAATCCCGAACATTGCACTTGACAAAGCTTATAGCCATTGGGAACAATCTTCTTCGAGGACGGTCGCTCGTTCATACACAAGTTATTTATGATCCATCAATGTGACCGTATGTCAAACCTATATCAACGTCATCATTTCGCACGACAAGTGAGTTGGCAGGCGACACGACCGACTACTGCCAGAAGGGGACCGGCACCGGACGCCGCCTCTGCATTATATTGACCATTGCATCTTGATGGAGTTTTATATCGTTTTCCATCCAAGATAATACGGGACTTACTGAATGCGAAGCACAAACCATACACAACTGGCCATCGATGTTAATGCTGGTTGTAACTTAATTTATGGGGGGTGACCGAAAGGAGGACGTTCAAAGAAATATCCTCAAATCACTCTTGAAGAAGCAATAACAAAAACGTATTCAACGAACAAATACTCTGCAAATTCCCACTCTCAGCTCACCTATTCAATTAAAGTTTCGCCATTGTGCGAGCGAGTTTACAAGTTTCAATGGAGTGTAAACTTCTTTACTTTTACTGTCGCGTTGTTCGCGCAAATGCTCGAATGGAGCTAATTAAATGTATAAAGCGTAAAGATAAGTTTAAAGTTTGCGCGCCGCGTCTTTTAACGCGCTTCAGGGGAGCAACTCGATTTAAGTCCTTTTCCCAACGAAAACGAATATAGATTTTAATGTTAATGGCGGGTGATTAGACAGAAAACAGAATTCTTTTCATTGCGAGGAGGTAATAATCAAGTTTAACGGAGAGAGAAAGTTTCACCAACTGCATTCTTCTGTTGCGATGAGAGAGGAGTGACTGACTGTGAGAGGTGGATGGTGGATAAAGTAACAAGTGTTAGGTGGAAGAAATTAAGAAGTTAACGTTCAGGTCATTCTGTGAAGCACATTAATGATGAAAACAGTTATTAAGAGTACGTTTTCTGTGATGAGGTGGAAATATAGGTAATGGAAAAATCCAGCGTCCTGAACTTGATCACATTCAAGGGAAAAGTTAAGAAGCTTCTTTTTGAGTTAGGTATTTGGCATAGAGCCAATTAATATAGGAACACGTACTTTTGCCTTAGGACAGCTGACAGGACAGTTACGTACAGTAGTCGGTATATAGGACGGTATAATGCACTCTTTCTTGTGTTTCTTCTTTTGCAGAAATGTAAGTCAACAACTCACTGTTTTGTTAATATTTAACGACAAAAACATGCGGGAATAGACCTACGGAGATCCATCTTTCATCTGGTGCATATTTCCTCAAAATCGGTTTATAAAAAACGATATAGTCGGTACGACAATAGGTGAAGCCTGGTAAAATACATCACTAAGTCTGTCATCAGGCTACTTTAGAGGATTGTTTTGAGCGGTGAATTGTTGCAGTCTATTAGAAGTTTAAACGGAACTGTCGTATTGTAATGATTGGGCTTTGCTGCTGGAAATAAAATTCCATTTTCAAAATAAATAAAATATCTAGGTAAAATCAAAAACTGACTTAAAACTCGCAGGTAAGCATGCTTCAGACTATTCGGTACAAAATTGAGTTTTTACACAAAAAATTATCTACTTTGGACCTACCTAACCGTCGCGTCGCTAATTATTACCTACTTAGTTTGGGTGGAAAGAAGACTAAACAAACCTCAACTTCCAAGAGTACAAAAACTGGCGTTGGTCAGGGTCTATATGATCCTGCTCAAATTTAGCACTTGAAGAATTACTCAACCTTTCCACCAAAGACTAAAGAAGACAGCCGCAGCCAGTGCCGCACAACTTTACCTCGTACAAATATTTAAGCCAGGTGACGGCATTCCGTAAGTTGAAACGTTCAAACGTTAAAACGTTTTCGTGTGCACGAACTATTTGCATCGGCAACATAGACCATAACATTCGTGCGCACGAAAGCGTTTGACAGTTTTTGTCTTACAGAATGCCGGACCAGGTAATCGAGATCCTGGTGATCTAAAAATAACAAATCAATCGTCTCAATTCAAGTAGGTAACTGAATTCAACACCCATAGCGAACTTCCATCGAAGGTACGAAATTTCTAGACAGGTCCAAGGCCTTTTGAGTTGGTTAACGTAACAGGGAATGCTTAAAACGTTATCTCATTCACATTCAAATCCAAACCGCCACAACAAAGGAACTCTTTCTTGGGTTCCGCCATCAGGTCTTCGAACGTAGCAACAGGGCTGCGATGAGCTAGCCCATAAAGTCTAAGCAAAGCCCTTCACAGGTACAAAACCTGCCAACCAGTAACATTAAGGCCGAGCTGGATCTGAAGCAAGCCGCAATAGATTAAGCTTTTAATTGGGGTAACATCAGAAAGCAGACCTTTCAACTACTCCCAATGAGTAAAAGCGACGCAAGAATCCATAACTGATCTGTTGGCGACAAAAAACTCCCCAGATGTGTATGCAGCAAGAGGTGCGGAATGATACGCAATCGTCCAAAAGAAGATTAAGACACTTCAAAAGATTGAAAGCTCAACAGCGACGACGAATATGCGTGACCAAATTAATCAGTAGGTGTACTGTCTGATAGTAGTATAGAAGACCTGCATAGGTCGCAGTGCTGAATTGACTCTCATTTAATAACTCAACCTATAAAGGAACGTTCCAACTTACAAATACCTTACTGTAGTCTGTCCAGAAATGATCATTAAATGATATGTTAAGGGAACAACCACCTCTCAGCAAATCAATCATTTCCCAAAAGCTACACAGCTCTATCTGCTTTTCACACTCAACTGCACATATTTCGGTTCACACCAACAGAGTCCTCCAAAGCCGCACTTATTCCACAAATCCCAACCAACATAAATCAACTACATCTGCCAAAGTTGTCACACCTAATACCCCACAACTATAAATTCCTATAACGTACCCACACCGATCCAATAATCAATTTGAATTGGAAATTGATCCCACCAAAAATTCCCAATGAATTCCCATTCGCCATCGAAAGCAGACAACGACGCATTTGGGTGAAAATAACTCACTTAAGTCCTGGCCATGACAGCGGGATAACAACTCAACATAGTTGCTGAAGACCACAACAACACAGAACCGCAATCTAATTACTTATTATTTATTTATTGTAATTGCAACCCGCAACCAAAACCCCGCTCACCACAGGAGCACTACCTTCTATCTTCGAATTCCTTTGGCGAAGCAAAATCGCAGTTTAGCGAATGAAAATCGATAAATCTCTTCTGGGACATTTAATGTGCACCAGAAAAGCAATTATATGCAATTTATTCCAAACAACTGTATCCTTCGATAAGGAGCAGTCAACGAAGAAGACGAAGAAGCAGAATAAGCACCCGAGGCGAATCTCAATGTCCAGTCAACAATGGAGAATGGAAATGGTTATCTTTATCCTTGCAGAGGAAGAAAATCCCACTATACATGGCTACATACAACCAACGGTGCCGGTGCGCAATTGTGTAATGAAAATGAAAATAAAAGCAAACACAAAACAAAGACAACATTAAACTTCTGTAATCGTCCATAAAGGTGGTTGACAGCTCCTTTAGACACTAAAAATGGACTCACTTCAGTTTGGGAGCACAGAATGAGCCGGTTTATTGTTTCTGTCGGTTAAGATGTCCTTTGGGCATTTTAACTGAAGTTACCTACAAGATTGGCATATACCCTGCGGGGTGGGTCAGACGGTGGCGCGCTGCCAAAGGTGGACTGTCGTTTCGGATTACGGTTACGTTTGCTATACAATGGAATCGCCCCCACACAGTCGAAGGATTTATTTAGATTTTATTGCCAAACGCTTGCAGTATCAATGCCTATTCGGTGGATGGATGCGTGATCATTAAATCGTTTGCCAGATACAATTGACTTTGGTCGGTATGTATAGACTCGGGGTGGACATTAACTCACGTTTAATTGGCGGAATTGCTATATAAACGCTTTACGGCGACTTAATCCGTCACTTATTACATATGGCATAGGGCAGCGAAGGAAAACCTTATCTGTTATCGTCGACGGGGTCTATGTGCGGGAGTAGTAGCTGCGATGGAAAGCCTCATTCATGGCGATAATAATAAAAGTGGCAGAAACGCATAAAGCAGTTTTGCAGATAAAACAGGTATCTTACAGAGTCTATAAAGCAGTCCGAAATGAACATAGCTTTTCATTTGAGATAACAGAGCCACCGAGTTAGGCATTGCCTCTTACTACCTAAACGATGCAGCTGCCCGTTGTTAAGTCGATTATGTCGGCTGTTCCTCATTAAAAGCGCGCATTTTTGTACTCGCAAACGCAAACCAGTGACAGCTCGATGTGATCTAACGTTTATGTAGATATCGTGTGCACTCGCAGACTTGCACTGGCAAGAATTTTGAAAGATAGCGTACCATGTATGTTAGCTTGAGAGTCTCGCAAACAGTTGCGACAGCTATGACAGCCCGTGGCATTATTAAAATCTTTATTTGTTTGCATCAAACTTGCCCGCCGCTGTAAAGAATGACCATGAATAAAGCTCGCTGGTACGTTAAGGTCAGCAACAAACATACCGAACATACCAAAGTTTCGTTGCCGACCTTAACGTAGCAGTGAGCTTTATACATGGCCATCCTACAGAGACGGACAAGTTAGTCAGATACACTGAGTATCAATTTTGACTTTATGTTTTTTAACCCAGGATCTGTCGAATTGAAAAAAATGTTATACATGGTGGAATGTGGTATTTTAAAACTGCACGCAAATTTATGAAAGTTTTTAGGCATTCACACGCAGTTCACACACCACCTACCATAAGCCATCGTCAGCTATACTCTTAAAAGCTCGGCGGCTAAGTTGTCTAGAAGTTTTGTTTGCATCACTCAGAAAAAAAACGTTGTTATGCCAACAATTTTCATTGGTTAAAATGAGCCCAAAAATCAAAATTGTTGATAAAAGAATGGTAGTGTTGGTAGTGATGTAAGAACCTAAATTTTCAAATCAAAAATAAAAATGTTACAAGCCATAGTTAAGAGCCATTAGTTGTTGCGCCAAAGATAACTTGTTAGTAAAAGCCAACAATTTGTGTTCTTACTTCAACAATTAAAAATGTCAGACTTTTAAGAGCAAAATATATTGTTACCCCAACATTAAATTGTATTTCATTTCATTTCATTTATTTTAATTGATAGCTTACACATTAAGACATAGAATTTTCTTATAATATAGTGAAGCTTGATAACGCTGAAATTCATATATGACACAAGCTACTAAAGGACATGTTCAGAAATTTAAAAAAAAAAGAGAAAGAGAAAGAAGAAAAAAAATGGAACATTTCTTAAGGAAAGAAAAGCAAAAATTTAAAATAACTAAAAACAAAATCAGTCGGGAAATTCCAAATAAAAGGACTTAAGTTTAGTCCGAAACTGTTCAGTGCCGCCTAACCTTCGCACGTGCCGAGGCAAGGAATTCCATAAGCGGATGGAGTTAGTGAAAAACTGTCGTTCCGATGTTAGACATACGACTCGAGGGTGAACAAGTTGTTGGGATCTGTTAGAGGAACTAAAGCGTAATTTAGTAAAAAGATAACTTGGCTGATGCGTCTGTACCACATTGGATAACAAGACAAGTGAACGAAAACGAAGTAAATTGTCAAGAGTCATATTATAAAGTGATTTGGAATAATTTGAAACACTGTCATAACGATTCAGGTTATAAACATACCGCGCAATATTATTAAATGCGACGTTAAGCTTCCTTCTGCTGGCAGCACCACAGTTGCGCAAAATTTCGCAACCATAGCTTAGGATTGGAACAACAAGTGTTTTTGCTAGCATGATACAATTTGAAAACAGTATTATTGCATCAACAAGAGGAAGTGTTTGCATTTCTAAAATATGTCGGTTCGCTTGCACCCGTCTAGAGGCGGGCAAAGGCAGTTAGCAATATATATATTTTTTTAAACATATTCGCGTCTTTATTGATTTAAGTGTTTTTGGTCAGATATTTCCACGATGTCGCGGCGTAGAACTATAAACAACTTGTCGAAGATGACAGATGACGAAATTGCCTATTTTATGGACTCAGTTGTCGTCGCAGAAGATACTGACGGTGAAGTTGATTTCGACGACGACGACGACGATGTTTGCGATCCAGGTTTCATTTGCGTAGAAGACTATTTGCTAAATAGTAATTCTTTGGTGAGTTCAAGTGATGTCATTTCTGCAGTCAATGAAAGTAGCGATCTAAATGTAGCGTCATTAGAAATTCCGACGACGTTATCAGTTTCCGACATTTCTGAGCCCAAAGTTGTACCACGGTTTAGAAAACGAAAGCGCGACTCCAATGAATTGGAAGAAGAAGAAGGCGGCCCAAAAACTTCGACCACAGGCCAATTTATAGGTGTGATAAATGAATTAAAAAATAATTCACATGAATTTAAATCGATGTTGTGGCGAAAAAGAAATCTGCAGCTGTACATAAATGAAGTCGTTTTCCGTGGCGTGAAAGTGCTGCCAGATGAAGTGAAGGCATTGAAAACACCATTTGATTGCTTCAATTACTTTGTGACGAATGAATTTATGCAGTCACTGGCTAATCAAATGAATTTGTATGCTCGACAGCAAAATATTAATACTAAATTTGTCACTGAAAAAAAAGAAGTTCGCAAATTTCTGGGAATCTTGTTTTACATGTCCGTATATCGCTACCCCAATGTTCGTTCTTACTGGGGAAGAAATTCATTCGAAGCAGTCCGAACGACAATGACTCGAATGAGATTTGAACAAATGCGTCAGTTCTTGCACGTCAATGACAATTTGTCTGCGATTCCGATCGGCCAGCCTGGACACGATAAATTGCATAGAGTGCGACCACTGGTGACTCACTTCAACAAACGCCTTGGGTCCGTTCCGATGCTTCATCGTCTTTGTGTGACGAACAGATGTGCGCTACGAAAATGGGTGGAAACCCATCTCGCCAATATATGCCAGCCAAACCGCATAAATGGGGAACCAAGCTCTTTGTGCTGTGCGATCACACAGGCTATTCATATTCCTTTGAAATTTATTCTGGCGCCGGAGATAATGTTATTCCGGAAAATGCACCCGATCTTGAAGCTTCGTCGAACGTTGTTATTCGATTGTCTGCCAAAATCTCAGATAACGTCAATCATATTGTATATTTCGACAATTTCTACACCTCGTTGGGCCTGCTGACATATCTCAAAAGCCGTGGAATATTCAGTTTGGGAACAGTGCGCGCGAATCGGGTTCCAAACATAAAGCTATCTAGAGATGCAGAATTGACAGAACAGAGAGTTGATCGGGGTTATTCCGAAGAATTCGTCGCCAACGCTTACGGAATCGATATAAGTAGCGTTTTGTGGGTTGATAACAAAATCGTTTGTTTGCTTTCGACTTATGTTGGTGTGAAACCATTTCTTTCACGGAAACTTGAACCCCCATCATCGAAATCCACGCGTTGGGATCGAAAGAATCAAGAACAAATTGAAGCCGACTGCCCATTTATCATCAAGGAATATAATCGACACATGGGCGGTGTTGATCTCATGGATGGTCTTCTTGGTCGATATACGTATGAAAACTCGAAAGTGGACAAATCGTATCTTTTTCCATCTATTGGATGTGGCCATGGTAAATGCGTATATTCTTTATCATCGCTCAAATAAAGGAGTTAAGATCGAATTGCCGGTTTTTCGTTCAGAAGTTGCGGATGCACTTTGTATGATTTATACCGAGACTAAAAAAACGAAAAGGTCGTCCAACATCATATGCAGATGATATGGTCATTCTGGCGGATAATGTCAATGTTTTACAGCAGATGATAACGCGCCTGGAAACTTACTGCGAACTATTGGGGTTGGAAGTCAACCTATCTAAATCAGAGATTATGGTATTTAGAAATGTGGGAAGGCTATCTTGTCAAAAAAATTGGAAACTTAATGGAGAGCAAATACGAATAGTTTCTAACTATACACACCTAGGAGTTGTATTAACACTGAAGATGTCGTTTTCAAGGCATGTAGAGAAGAGAAACAGTGCGGCTAAGAACTGCATAAACTCGACATGGCAGTGCTTCATATCTAAAAGAAACATCAGTCTAGGAGCAAAGTGGAAATTGTTTCAGGCAGTTTGTAGAGCAATTCAAACATATGGTGCTCAGGTCTGGGGGTTCGGTATGTTCCAAGAAGTAGATAAACTCCAACGCTATTTTTTGAAACGAATTCGAAAACTACCCGCATGTACTCCAAACTACGCATTATCATTAGAGACGGGAGCAGAAGACGGACACTATTATACCCTTGATCTACACCTCCGATATAAATAAAGGGTGATTTTTTAGCTGGTTTGGTTTTGGCAACACTGGTTTTGACAGCTGACGTGTGTTTAGTACCTTGTGTCACTGTCAAACAGCTTCAGTTTGGTTTGCAATTTAACCATGGATCATCTTACAAATGAACAACGCTTGCAAATTATTGAATTTTACTATCAAAATTCGTGCTCGGTTCGAAATGTTCATCGCGCGCTGCTTCCATTTTATGATCGGCATTCTCGACCTTCTGAGCAGTCTATTCGGAAGATTGTGACCAAATTTCGCACCAAATTTACTTTGTTGGACATTAAACCACCAACACGTTTACGTACTGTGCGTAGTGAAGAAAATATTGCGGCCGTATCAGCTAGTGTGACAGAAGACCGCGAAATGTCGATTCGGCGCCGTTCCCAGCAGTTAGGCCTTTGTTACAGCACTACGTGGAAAATTTTGCGGAAGGATTTGGGCGTAAAGCCTTTTAAGATACAGCTGGTACAAGAACTAAAGCCAGCCGACCTACCACAACGCCGAATTTTTGGTGAATGGGCTCTTGGAAAGCTGGCCGAGGATCCGCTTTTTTATCGAAAAATTGTGTTCAGCGATGAGGCTCATTTTTGGTTGAATGGGTACGTAAATAAGCAAAATTGCCGCATTTGGAGTGAAGATCAGCCAGAAGCATTGCAACAGCTACCAATGCATCCCGAAAAAGCCACTGTTTGGTGCGGTTTATGGGCCGGCGGCATTATTGGGCCATATTTCTTCAAAGATGATGCGAATCGCAGCGTTACTGTCAATGGTGAACGCTACCGAGCGATGATAACAAACTTTTTTTTGCCCGAAATGGAAGTTCTTGACTTGCATGATATGTGGTTTCAACAAGACGGTGCCACATGCCACACAGCACGCGAAACAATGGCGCAATTGCGAGGCGAGTTTGGTGAACAGTTAATTTCACGTTTCGGGCCGGTCAATTGGCCGCCTAGATCGTGCGATTTGACACCATTAGATTATTTTTTGTGGGGGTATGCCAAGGCTAATGTGTATAGGGACAAGCCCGCTTCGATTGACGCACTGGAAGCCAACATCCATGCATTCATTCGTGAGATACCGGCCGATATGTGTGAAAGAGTATGCCAAAATTGGACTCAGCGGATGGGCTACCTGAGACGCAGCCGCGGTCAACATTTGCATGAAATTATCTTTAAACATTAAATTGCAAGGTTCAAACTATCGATTCAAATAAATATTTCATTCATTTTTTCGAATTTTTTGTGTTTTTTCGTTAAAAAAAGTTCTAAACCTCTTAAAAAATCACCCTTTATAACAAAAGCAATGTTCGAGTACAGTGAAAGAAGATTACCAAATCAACTTACAAAAATGCTCTTGAGAAAGAAACTGTTCTGGGTAAGAGAGGTAAACTATCTTGGACATAGGTTCGGACTGCATTGGGATGAGAGCGAAACTTCGCAAAGTGAATGGATCCAAAAAAACTTTGATCTAATGCGGATGCTGAAATTAGAGAACCACCAACAAAATATAAGAATGGCATCGGAAAGCAGTACACGAGTATATAAACATCTAGATCATTCAAGAGGACCAATCTACATCACCGACGGGTTCGATCTTAGCAAAATCACTTGGATTTTCAAGGCAAGATGTGACCTAATTAATCTAAACGGGAATAGATTTGGACAGAACGAAACTTCATTATGTACTGTATGCAACTTGAGGGAAGAAGAGAACGTCCAGCACTTCTTAGGCAGATGTCCAGGTTTGAGAGAATTCCGTTTAAGGGTCTTCGGGAGAACCAGCTTAACATACGATGAAGTTATCCGTATACTAAATGGAGAGAACTGTCACGATTTCGATAACCTGAACATTTACATCACTGTAGCCTTTCCATACAGAAATGAACTAGTGAGAGAATTTAACCAATAAAAGTTTTCTTAAATATTCAGCATAAAGCTCTATTAAATTATTAAAATTAATCTAAATTTAACTACTCGACAGACGACTTTTGTCATTGTCGTAAGTTTTGTATTTTGAACATAATAATTGAATCCAAAATTAGAGTTATATATTGTAACCTTTTTATTATGTTGAAATAAAAACATTTTACTACTACTACTACTACATCATCGCCAGCTCAAACGCCTCCGAAACCGAAGATGACATACATTCCAATAGATGATGTTCGTTACGATAACGTTAGTCACTGGTGCGTATTTCACGACCGAACGGGCAAAAAGACGTGTAAGGTGCCGGGATGTAAGTCAGAAACACAAGCATATTGTACTAAATGCAAAGTAAATCTCTGCAATTCAACCACCAAGTCGTGTTTCTTGAAGTTTCACCAACGTGAACAATAATAATAACCATATTGAATAAGCCTTATTTAATTTTTATAATAATTTTTTCATTATTATCTATAAATAAACTATTAATTTTGAATACCATCCTGTCTGATTTTTATTGCTCTAACAACCCAAGCCCGCCTCAAGGCGGTATGGTTAATTTTGCATGTACAGAGTGTAAACTTCACCATATTAAAAATTGGACTTTAAATTCGTTCTTCTCGTGGGAACATTAGTCTATACTGATTTATTGACTCAAATCAAAAACTAAGGCACTAGAGGGTTAAAATGTTTAGAACTTAAATATTTGTGATAAGAAATTGTCAACAGCATTTGAAAATTAAATTGTTGAATCAAAAAGTCAAAATGTAAAACCTCGTAATAAAATTTGATGCATGATAAAATTGAAAAATATACTCTCAGTTTTAACTTACCTTATGGTTCAGTAAAGGAAATATATCTGCATGTTTTTTAGTTTCTCAAAGTATGATTAGCATATTTTATTTTCCATTTTTCAAAACAAACATTTTAACTTACCTATACATTCCGTTCGAAACATCGTAAAATGTTGTTTGTGTTTAAAGGTTTATAGGCGATAAACTGTATCTCAAAAAAGACACGACTGCAATCAATGTGGACATTCATTTTATTTCAATCTATATAAAACTACTGTTAAATAGATAAAACTAAAAACGTACAAGTCTTTTATTATTATTTAAATTGATAGATTTTACACTTGTTTTAAAGTTTTTAATACATTTCTAATAATAGCAATTCATATCTTTTATTATTTCATATGATTGAAATTTTTGTGAAACAATTCGGACATAAAAATATTAAGTATCTTCATAACTGATAACGCAGATTTCACAAAATAATTTCCTTTGTAGAACAAACTTTTTACTTGCCAGCCACTAGTCAATTGTGTACATAAATTTTGGTAATATGTAAGTTCAATCAAGTTGAATGAATTTTTTTTGGACAATTTGGAAAAATCTTCATGCAAAAAACTGTTATTTAGAGCCTCATGCGAAAACTGAAGTGAACTTTTTATAGATAAACAGCCTTATTTATTAGAATTTGCTAAACACGCATAAACTCCTGTATATAACTATACAGTGTATAAGTATTTATACAGCCTTTATACACCCTTCCAAAAATTCTTATTTATAAAACATTTTTCCATGCATACTAGTTATACAGGGCTTGCGTCAAAAAAGGTACTGAAAAAGAGAAATCTATTACATTTATCTGTCCGAAAAGATAAAAAAAAAAATAAACAAGTTTGTGAGAAATGCAAAATTCAAATAAAAATAGGAAAAGAAATTCAAAAATTGAAAAGGAAAAATGAAAACAATGATTTGGGACTCCTAAGAAACGGTAGTCTTATACAAATTAAAACGAATTTTTAAAACAACTTGAACTATCTCATTTCTGCACATATTTCTTATCGAGGACACTTGTAGAATCCTGAAAACTGAATATAAAAATGTCGGTACAATCAATCCAATTTATTTTTGATTTCATTTAAAATAAAATATGACAGATTTTTTAAGTCAAAATGACATTTCGATACTATTCCACCTCTATACAAGCTCTAAACAACGTCCAAGCGCGTTTAGCTCATACAAGCTCTATGCAACGTCGAAATTTGTTTATAAATAAGGTTTTTGGGTATAGAGGCATTATAAAGGGTGCATAACTTTATACACTCTTTATAATACGTTTATAAATAAGGCTGAAAGTATATGGAAGATTAATTCTGGAAATAATGACGTGACAGTATTGCTCAAATGATTGATGTCTTCCTTCGAACCTGAAGCACCAACAATGTATCAAAGGGTATCGGAGCTTAATTCGGTCCGCCATAAGCTCTCTTTGGTGGAAAACATCCTCTATTTCGTGGGAGTTTATCATTTTGAGTATTTCCCGATTGGAAATCCCACTCTTCCAACGCCAGGATTCCTTCGTACGATATTCCCCAACTTTAGTTAAGGACTTCGTTCTCAATGTTTGGTATATATGCATTTGCTATTATTATATTCACTTCACTTTCACTTTCCATCTTTACCTCTTCACGGACGCGCTGATCAACCACAAATGAAAATTTTGTTTCAAAGTTAACAGTTACTTTAGGCTTCTAGTTCGAGAATAAATTGTTGGGCGAAGACCAAATAGTTGATTTTATTTCGTTTGGTCTTCCAGTTCAAGAATACATTGTTGGGCGAAGACAAAATTGTTGGTTTTATTTTGAAGTTGTTTTTTGTTTTCAAGAATAAATTCTTAAACATTCCGTTACACACAAGAAACAACTTCCATTTTTGAAAGGAAACATTAAAATGTCATAGCAACAAAATAAATACTTGAAAATAATTGTTACCGTAAGAATTTATTGTTGAATATCCAAGCTTGATTCGTTAAAGGAAAATTAAATATAAAAATACTAAGCCTAACAAAGTTATTCTTGAGCAAACAATTTTGCATTTTTGACGCAGAAAATAGTTCTGGGGAGTATATAATTCTTAAGCTGAATGACTTGATTCTTGAAAACTTAAAAACGAGTTCTTGTTATCAAAAATAATAGTTAAGGCAAGAATTTTTAACTTAATTTTTTTTTAAAAACTCAACATTCTTCGCTTAACAATGTTTTATTCTCTGAGTATCATATCACTGGGTAATTTGAATAGCTTGCTATGACTGACAACGGGTTCTATACTGGTCTTTGGCCTAAGTGTAAACTGTGGGATGTCAATAGTAAAAAATATCCATCGTCATTTACTTCGGTCTTTGTTTAGCACGTGTTACCTTCCCGAAGACGCACTTTTTACCGACTGAAACATGCTTTTAAAGCTTCGAAGAAGTGGCAGCGAGGGCGAAAATAGGCCAAATGAGCTCGGGATAATCAGACGTCAGCTATAGTTGAATGGGAGCAACTACAAGCAGTTCCCTAAAGCCAAAAGTCCAATCGCAAATAGACAACATTGCACAATATAACCACTGGCTTGTGGTCGATGGCATCCGCCGACATCTTGCCTAGTTGAGAGATAAAGTTGCAGTCAACGAATGACATCACAGCATAGCACTGGCTTTTAGGAAGAAGTTCCCAAAAGCGTTTTTTAAAGAATTTTCGAACATTTCTTAAAATACTTTTGTTGGCTTTTTCGAAGCACTTTTTGACACTTGGTTTCGTGTTGTTAAAGTTTCTTCTGAAAGGTTCTTTTAAGCGCGACTTAAAACCGTTTTCAATGCGTTATTGAGGTATTTTTTGACCCGTTTTTTAGTGCGTTTTCATACCTCTACAACTCTCAAACCTGCCTCCCAGTCTCATCTCATATCAATTGACGAAACTCCTATTCACCGCCAAAAAGTAATCACTGCAGATAAACCAGCTTCATGCAGACAAAGAAGGAAGTTCCCATCATTAATTGCCTGTCGGTGGAACTTCGGGTGGAACTCGCTCAAAACCTGGTTACACAATTCAAAGAACAAGCCCCCAAACCAAACAGTCCTTCCACTTAATACCGTCGAGTGTTTATCACATCGGCAATGGCATTTCATTTCGTTTCATTAAAACGCATTTGCGAAAATGATTGATTAAGGACGATACTAGTTTGCAACCCTTGCTGCCAGCACCCGTACAACGTACACCCATCACCAACAGCACGAACCGTTTATTTCGCGACATGATTACACACATTTTTTTGCGCAAGTTAAAATATTAAAATTGCTACCATCATCGCATAATGGCGGGGCTGTACAAAACAGCAGCGCGGCAGGAAAAGGCTCCATTACCTCCGTGATGTGGCATCGAAATGATATGCAGATTTTTTGCCATTTTTCATTTCAATCTACGGACTGATGGGAGTAAATCTAACGGTTGGATTTTCTGACAGCACATTTGGCGGGGATTTGGCGGTGCGAACGAGATGAATATACGCACCAATGAAGGGTTATTCCATCCGCCGCATTTATCTCATTAATCTTTCGCGGTATTGTGAAGCTGTGCCAGCACGCGGGCATCGCAATACACAGCTCGCAAGGAGCTGCGACTGCGAGTAGTGCAAGCATCTCGCTCTATTCATTTAATTAAGAGTGCTGTGTGACTTGTGAGTTATGAATGAGGACGAGGATACCGCTGTGGTTTAAGTTGGAACAATATGGTTTCATGTTGAAGTTTGGTATCAGGATGTTTAGCTGCTTGGAGAGGGGTGTCCAAAAATGTACCGAAGAACTTGCTCATTTGGTTTGTTTTCACAAGTCAGCTGGAAAATCGCATATCCGTGTGTCATCAGTCAGGATAAATTAAAAATTAATAAATCATCTAGTGAAACTATCCTCCCGAGAGCACTTTGTACACAATACCCTAATTATTTTGGACAGCATTACTCGGGACAGACCTTCCTGTGTATTCTCAGGCACGGGCTACATTTAAATTTTCTGCTTTGGAAACTAATTCCTAGGTTGCAAGTAAATTACACGGATCGGTTGTTTGTGTTGCTAGCCATATGCTCGCTTTGGACATTCATACTCCTATGACACACTCGCTCGGATACAGGTAGAACATATGTCGCCCAACCGCACAGTACCGCTCCGACACGAGATAAAATTTTGTAATCTTAAGTTGCATCGGCAAGAGTAGTTGTCATATATAAAGTGACAGCTTCTACCAGAAGGGAGAATTTATTGCGCGCACCCCACACCACGCATCAAATCGCTGTCATTACTTTGATGACTTCACAACCTCTAATTTAGCGGCCGACATGTTTTGTGCTGCGCGCCTGATGTCCATCTTTTCGCCTCGTAAAGTAGATTGTTGTAGTAAATGAGCGTCGCCTGGCCGGGGGTTGGGGTGGGGGCCAAACTATATAATTTAACCTCGGCCAGTCGAGGGTGAAGCGATAGGTGTTTGCATGCATGTAATCAAATGAATTATGGCTACCATTTGAAGGCACTTACGTAAACCAACATAGACTGGGCAGCATCAGGTGGAGGAACAGGGAAGGTGTATGCCTACAGTTGTCATCTGCGATGTTCAATATCATAAAGTGCGCTCAATAATTCGAGCGAAACTAATTCGAAGAGTGGTGTGGTGGGGTGCAGGACCATCACGCAACAACAGTTGCAATGGGAAATTATAGAAGCCCATTTATAGGCAGGTATTACAATTTATGAAGGGAAATGGTGCTTGGAAGGAGGGCAAGATGACTTTGGACGAGGAAAGATTGGAAGTGCCTGCAGTTATCATACTGACTTCAATATAAGGAGGTTCGGCTTTTTTTGAAAACCAGTTCAAAAATCACTTTCCTTTCATCATTCGCAGCCAAATAAGTTCGACTTGGTCCAGAAAATAAGTTGACCTATCGGCCACCACTTCTGCTAGACTTGGGCGTATGAATGTCTTTCCTGGGTAAAGAGGTACTTTACTGATTTTCAATAATTCAAAGATCTAAAGAAACGACAAAGACAGACAGACAGAAAGATAGGTGCGTACTATCTCAGGAGTGCTTAGAGCTCTTTTTTTATTTAGATCCTCAAGTTCGTTCAGGAGTAACTGAGCAAAACGAGTACGCTGCTGAGAATCGTCAATTATAATTCTCGCTTAGGTCATTCAAAAAGTGGGTAGAGATCAGGGGCAGAATCGCCACATCCGCGAACGAGCTATACAGTTGTATCTCCTAGTTGGTTGGGATAGGGCTCTACTACTCTGAATCCAAAGAAGCAATGGTTCACAAGAGTTATCTTTAGTTTTTAACCTCCGGTGTTGTCTCGTGAGTTTCGGAAAACAGCGCGTCACCTTGTCTGAAACCTTTTATAGTATTAAAGTTCTCGATAGGGTCTTTAACCTACCTTAATGGAGCAGCGAGCGTTCTCCATCGTCATCCTGAACAGGCAAACAGGCATGGAAAAGTACTGTCATAGTCCGCATATTGAATTCGATAAAGAGATGGTAAGTAGCGACTTGGTCTTCCGGGTTTTTTTATTTCAGGATCTGTCAAAGTGTAAACATTTGGACTGACTTCTGTTGAGGAGGCTAATACCTCTGTCTCCATTTTCATGGACCGGGCAGACGATGGTGAGTTTATATTCATTAGTCATGTATTATCTTGACCAAAACCGGGAAATAAGTTGGGACATGCTCTCTAGGTTAGGTTAGGTACGTGGGTTGGCGGGGATTGCTCCGTGCCACACTCAGGTCAATACTGACCCATTGTGATGCCCATTGGGGGAAGAGGTTGTCCCTTACCCATAATAACCCTGAGACTAAGTACTCACTGTGCTATTGCATACAAACCATCCTGTGGATTTGATGAAGTCCATTATCTTGTCTATATGTGTGCCGGAAAGTTCCTCTAGGTCGTGGAAGAAGTGTCTCCCTAGGAATCTGTGCCTGTAGTGCTGGAGACCTGGGCAGTGACATAGGAAGTGGGTTGTGTCCTCAAGAGCTTCCTCATCACCGCAGCCCCTACACAGTTCTTCTTCAGTCAAGCGTAGCTTGTTCATGTGGTACCGTAGAGTATTGTGCCCCGTTATAATTCCTACGAGGGTGGAAAGAGATTTTCTATCCTTTCGCATTAGACTCTCGGTTCTGGCGAAATTGAAAGTTGGCCATAGCATTTTTGTGGTATGACAAGTTTCTAGTGCAGTCCATCTAGCGTTCGCCTCTCTTGTGGCTTTTTACGTATTGGTAAATCTTCCGGACAGCATTCCTAGAGCATACAGTTTTTCAATACATTTGATTGTGCGCATCTCTAGCTCTTTTCGCGTCTTTCAAGAAATGCGAAGTTCTTCCCCCATCTTTTGCCCCTAGAGCTTTAGAGCAACTCTTGTCCTTCTATGCGGCACCGCTTTGTATGACCCTTGTTTGCCTTCATATGACGATAGAAAATTCCTGTTCTCTGTCTCCTCTATGTCTTGAAGTCACTCAAAGTGTAGGGGAGACCGGGGCTAGTTGGCTCAAACAATTTTTTTTCTTTTTCTCTTGAACACAGCTCAACACAGTTCAAATATCAATATCAAATATCATCCTTTTATAAGTCCTCATTTCCTGTAAATCGCGAACAAAATATTGAGTCAACTAGCCCTGAATAAAATTAGTCAACAAACCCCGCCCGACCATCTGGCAAATATCAAGATTTTTCAGAAACAAAAACAGAAAATAACTAAAAATAAAAGACATGCATGGACAGCTAATACAAAAAAATCTGCGCCCAGATGCTTAAAAACGGCCGGAAATTGACATGAATGGACATGAAATTCATCTGTTTTCTTTAAAATAAATGGCAGTGAGTCAACTAGCCCTTGAGGCCAACTAGCGCCGGTCTCCCCTACTGATTATATTGGCTGAGAAAAATCGCTCGCGTCCTCATTCTACCGATCTGCCAGCTAACCATGCAATGGATCGAAACACAAACGTCACCGTATACCTCTCTAACTATACTGACAAACAGATCCTTGCCTCGAGTTTAAATTCCACATACCTACCACAGATGCTTCAATTATTCCACGCACATATCTCCTGTAGCTCCTTGGGCAAGTTATCTTCTTCATTATTATTCCCAGTTCATAGCACAATCACTTTAGATTTACGATGCAATCTAGAAACAATCCTAAACTTCCTTTCTCTCCATTAAATAAACTCCCAAGTGTCGTACTTAATTCGACCCAAAAATACCCCCATCCTCCCGCCGCCACACCGTTTAACTCAAGCTCGTAATAACTGAAATCATTTCAAGGCAAATTCCACGTTTATATATTTATTGACTGTTTTTGGTGTAGCGCCCAAAAAAAAAAAAAAAACTAAGCACCCCCACCCCTCCTTCGACACATAACTGATGACGGCTAATAAATTGCAATTTTAAACTTCTAAGTAGAAATATTAAATTTTACGAGGACCGCTTGGTGCGTGCTTGGCTTAGGCCACTCTCCGCACAGTCACATCCCTAAATATTATTCTCCTCGTCGTCCATTAGTGGTACACGTTTTGGCATTAACCAAATTGAACCGCAGACCATATTTATACCCGCCCCGGCAAAAGGTATAAACAATTTTATTGAAAATTTCGCTCACTAATCTCTGACGAAAACATCAGAATAGGGTAGACCAAAACCAACCCCCAACCCCACATAAGATGAACATTTTGCAACAACCATTAATGTTTACGATATGCCGTTTAACTTAAGCTGCAGCAAAAATATGACACAGCCTGCATCTACCAGGATCTGAATGTGTGTGTTGTTGGTGTTACGACGCGACGATGGGTAGTCCTTTTTGTAAGTCAATCCCGTAGTCATGGCGCAGAAGAGATATTCGAGTTGTGCTTGTTACGTTCTATTATATGGTTCCGGTTGTGCAAAGGAGACTTACAAGGATGTACGGTGGCGGAACCAAGTTAAGAAATAACTTTTTGGCTAGAATTTGGCTGAATGCACAAGTGAAACACAAACTTTGCATATTAAATGACATTCGAGTTGAGTTGCGAGAGTGGGGGCGGTGGGGGAACGTTAAAACGTTTGTTCGGCAGCGATGCTGAGTGGTTGTTGGGAAATTTTCATAGCTCTTTTGACAAAATGCAATTTCGGCAGAGAGATCCCTAAATTTGATCTAGGAGCCTCGGAGGAGACCGCAAAATGAGTAAATGCAATAAGTTTGTGTCATGAAATTCAGGATATGTGAGAAGTTAAACAGGATAGGAATAGCTGCGGATGTAGGTATGCGATGGATGTGTGTTTACATAAATAATGTACAAGTGGCAAATTACGCGCAGCTTATTTGAGTTTGGGTTCTTGTTAGAATGGAATTGTTCAGCTTGTTTTGGTTTTCATCAAAGTTGAGATGATTTTGTAAGGAATGCTGAGTAGGGTTGTGGAATTCGGTGGCGAGTTTGAAGTATTTTTGCAACGAAATGATAGCTGATAAGAAGATATGTTGATGACATACCCAGGCGACCAGCAGTTGGGCAAATTTTTTGTTAAAAAGTGGGCCTACAAAAAACTAGGCTCTACAGCGACATTCATTCTTGTCCCGCTCTGGGAAAGAAATTAAACACCTATTCCATTTGGAGGCATTCAAAGGCCCGCATCAGCAGGACTAGAACTTTAAATATAGACCCACTCCCTACGAAGAGTCTGTCTAATTTAAACCCTTTTATATAAAATAGAACTGCGGAGGGTTTGCTGTTTGTTAAGGGTTGACATATGAAAACAACTGGACAGCTATCGATATGATTTTTTCTTGCCAAGATTGGGGGCAGACTAATGGCTATGTCATTCCTTGCCACACCTACTTTTTGGGGGCGTTTTTGAGCAAAATACCTCCTTTCGGACCTTACTTTCATTAAATTATCGTTACTTCATGAAAACATTAAGAATCCTTAAGAGAGCTAATATAAATATTGTAAACTATTGATCAGCTTTCTGTTCGATGATGAGGCTGAGCTACAGTTCAAAATCTAACGCTATGTATCAAATTAAATCTATTTCTTTAATTCGAAAAATCAGCAATCTCGTTCTTGATTGTGGGTCTGCTTAAGGGTGGGTGAATATGGTGACTGAAGCAGCTTGCAGACCTTGTCTTGTAGATACTCGATTCGATAGACGAAAAGTCAGTCGTCGTTTACGCGAGCCAGGAAGTCATTAGGTATTCTAGATGCGCCAATAGTCAGATAAAATTCTAAGGACGAACCTCTTAGCGAGACTGAAGAAGAAGATAGATGCTCGTGATTGTAAAAATATTCAGTATGGGTTTTTCAATAGCGATTGATACCTCTTGACCTTTCTAAAAGTATTAAAAGATATAACGCAAGTTCCAGCTTTTGTTATCTAGAGAACTTGGTGAGCAAAAGTTGGAGCAATTGGGTTCGTGAATGACAACAGAGCTGTGTTGGACTTTTAAATGATATTCAGGTCCAGACAAAGCTATCTAATCGGATCTTCAAAATGTAGAAAAAACTGTCTGGCTATGTCAGCTAGCTAGCTGACTTTATAAAAATTTAGCCTTCGTATGTTTGTGCCCACAAAACTAGGTACGTGTTTTTGTATTAAAAAGAAATGAGATTTACAAAGGGGTGTGGCACCTCCCATCAAAAAAAGTTATATAAAACTCACTATCTTAACATTTATGACAGTCTTACTCCTTAAATTTATAAAATTGGGACGTATATTGACTCTTGGAAGCATTTAACAAAATATGAGCGGGACTGGACAAAGGGGCATGGTTAATGTAAAAAGTCATTGCGAAACTTTTTCAATTGCTCGAACAAAAACAAACAAAAACATTTAACAAAAAACAATGATACGCTTTATTTAAAATGTAAAAAGATGATGACTGTTATCACTAAACTTATGTGCCGCTAAACAGAGATGGAGGAGAAAAACGGGGCGTGGCACCTCCCATACGACGGAAGTTCCTTGGACAGTAGACATAATATCGGGATTTTCAAAAACCCCACAAAACAAATTTCAAAGAGTCAATTTGCCACCACAAGTGGACCTTGAAGTTTGAGCCGTCGTTCCGTCCTGTCCCTGAAGTCCAATTCATAAAGGGCAGATTGAAGTTATCACTGTCTGTAATGTGCTACCTACCAGGCCCACACAGCCACCTAGTCCGTTCATGCACTTCCCATCATTATCGCTCTATGTCTCTATTGCCTACCTTTAAAGAGTTAGTTATATATACACAAACTAAGTTGCGATCATTGTCTTTTTTTTATGTACATATAGAATACCGCAAATCGCATTGTCAGCAACTTTTCTCCTTCGAATCATCCCACCTAGCGAAATATATGCTCAGAAAACAATGCGTACGGTACCAATAGCATGATACACTTGCTCGGTTGAAAATTCGGTACTTACTTGTCTAAGACATACATTCCATACGGGTCAAAGACAATCAAGCTGCGAAAGTGGTCAGACATAAGTTAGTTGTCGCTCGAGATAAGAGAAGTCCACTCGCTTCAAGTTAATTGCTAAATTAAAAATAAGATTTGCATAAGTCCTGTATTATAGTGTCACGTTAAAATAACTAGTTTTCGATTGAGCTCCCGTATTAAAGGTTTTTCGACCAAGTGAAATTTATCCCCATATAAAAAAAAATTCCCTCAATTCGAGGTAAGTCTGCGCGTTGTAATCATCTTAGAATATATATCGCTTGAACCGGGATCGTCTGTCTATCATAGGGAATTAGTGCCTGCTCAACGAAAATACAACCGGCGTTGAAGTGATTTCTCCAAGTGAATCAGGTATTTAAGAAGAGGAACGCTGACCTTGTGTAAAAGGGTGATAAACTGACCGTTGTCCTGCAATATCGCTTGGCTCGAGAAACACATATTGGATATCGATTCCCAGCAAGTTCACACACATCTCCAGAATTCCATCTGCATATATAGACGAGTTACGCAAACGTGGAAACGGAAAACAGGCACTTGTTAAAACCATATTTGATATAGTCACCCATATTCTGCATTACAGTCCTTCATACATATATTATATAGTCGTAATATATAAAAATTATTCTAGCTACTTAAAGCTAATTTTTTTTTGTTATTAACTGATTGCATACATACACATATTTGGATAACTTTACAAATTGTTTTTAACATACATACATACATACTCAAGTAACAGAGAACCCACCAAGAATCGGGCGGTAACCATACCTAATAAATTGCACTTAACTTTCTTTCTTTGGTATAAAATTATAAATTGTATAGAGACGTAAAGAAACCCTATATAATAGCATATATATCTACTTGAAATTTGAACAAAATAGTTAAAAGAAAAGTATTCGAATACATTTCATATTTCTAACGGTCGGGTGTATGTACTTTTCTTCGCGGGTAAGGAAACAAGAATCAGGCGTAAGGCGTAAAAGAAAAGAAATTTGATTAGGGAAAGGGACATACATTAGACTATTTTATATTTTTTTTTTCCTACCCATAAAGGAATTCTTTTCGTTCTTTCATTTTGGCTAAATTGTTTTATTAAGAGATAATGAATTATAGACTTCTTTTAAGATTTATTATAGTTTTTGCCCGATTACCTAATGAATTAGTTACATATTCAACCTTTTTAATTAATTTCCTGTTTTATTTTTTATTTTTGATTTGATGTCATAACTAAATATGCATTCTCAATAAACGTTTTAATGTACGCTTGGCATGACATCGTAACAGAAGCCTCAGTTCTTTTTTTATGGGGCCATTCCTGCATGAAGGTATGTATAATAGGAATGCGAAAGGTTGGGAGGGCATATGAGTAGGTCTTTTAACATCGTGACCTATAATCGAGCTTTGTGGCCAATAGATTCAGCCATAGTTTATTTTCAAACGAGCACTCTCTTTTGTTATTTGGTGACATGCAGGATAAGACCCCACCCCCGGACTGAAGCAGCCGAAGATATTTTAGTGCTCATCTTTTTCTGCAATAGGTTATCCTACACCTCTGCCCTAGCCAAACGTAACATGTCTCATTATTTTGATCGGCCGGAGAACTTCAAGTCTTCATCTTGTCACACTTTGCGGTTAATTAATGTCCGGTACAGAGCCTAATGTGGCTCTGCCGAAAGTCGCGCTAATTTGCGGCGACAAAACGTAAATAGGCCTCGACGGCAAATGCATACGCATCGCACTGTTCCCACGCATAATGAAGAAAACAATACTTTGGAACCTCGCCTGTAGAATAGGACTACACAGATCCCCACTAGTACAAAGGGCGTCCAATTTAAAAGAGGAATTCATGTTGCCGCACGCTGTTCAAAGTTAGCAATAGCGAAGCAGTGGCGCTTCCGCTGGTAATTATTTAAGTAAACAAAAGACATAAAAAGAAAATTTTAAATCACAAAAGGATATGATGACCTATATCTTGAGACTAATTTACTTAGACATGCCTACTTCTTTTTTAGCCCAAAAGGACATTTCTAAGTAACTGCTGTGTAATCGCTTTTTAGTGACAGAATTTGATAATATAGGTATTAATGTTGATGTTGACAGTGAAAACCGCATCCAAATCCGTGTATGTTCTCATTCTCAAAACTAACGTGCTCCTTCAGATAAAGGCACCAAAAGGTTAACGCTGAAAAAAAAAACAGCGCCACCTATCGGATTTAGTTCGAATTAATTTCTTAATACTGCCAAGAACGTACTGTTAATTTTCAGCAAATACTGTCCATTAGGTTTTGAGTGTACAAGTCACAAACACCATATCCACCTCCGTGAGTGCTATATGCCAACACAAAGGGCAAAAAGTCGGCGGACCGCGTGACAGTCATACGTCTAGCTCAAGGGCAATAAAACTTTAAATTTAATTTCATGGTTACACAATTTTATTTTGCTAAGTCTTGCACACATGGTTTGAGTGGAAATATCCCTGCGCCCCTTTCTCCAATGCGTGGAGTACACAAACTAAAGTCTAATGCCGCGTCATTTTCACACATCGTTGCAGTAAACACGAACAAATTAAAAGCACACACACATGGTAATCGAAATAAATTTGTTTCTTTATCGCGGAGACACAGTTCTTTATCTCAAAATTTACCGACATCCTTGCGTCATAAACTTACAACCATCCAAGCGATAAGGTTGTAAAATGAAATCCGCCTTCCACCTAACGAACCGTAAATAGTTGTAATTAAAAGCCAGCGCACTCAACGCGATTCTAATGGGGGGCCGTCAGCAAGTAGCGCGCTTATCGCGTGTAAATCAATAAATTATCCTTTTCCTTTTCGTCTTAATGCACACATGTGTGTTCCGCCCAGCATACTAATACGACGGCGAATTTGTTTTCACTTAACATCAGATCGCGACAGGTTTTTGTATGTCGCTGAAAAGTGAGCTAGCTCCTTGTAAAGTTGTCGGGGTTCACTTTACGCTGACATGCGAGGGTGTATTGCCACTTCCACTTTGTATACAATTTAATTCGATTTACATATGCATGCATATTAAAACAAAGTGTTAATGGTTTTATTACTGCGTGAAAGGATCATATTCCCCAAATAGGCACAAGTGCGCCAGTCCGGGCATAATTTATATGCTTTCCCTCAAGTGATGAGATATTATCGCATCGCCCCCAATTTTAAGGACCGCTTTGATGAAGTGAATGCCAGATAGTTTCCGACGATGACACAGGATATGTGGAAAAATGACGACTCCTCCTCCTCCTCATATGACTAAAGATTATTTTAGAAGGCCTTTGTGAAAGTCGTTGGTGTTTCCACTTGGACGCTTCCCCTTCAAAATTTTTAAGGAGCATTCAAAAAATTGTACGACAAAGGACGAGAGTGAAATCTTCGATGCAATTAATTATGGGCGACAATATAAATTACTCGCACTGTACCCTTTGTCGAGGCGGCCGACATGATGGAATGGCCAATGTGCGTATATCACTTATGCGAGTATGTCTGCGAAGGGGTACATTGCGTATATGCCATTTGAGGTTATATTGTTAATTTGATTTGAGCAGAATAATTGATGATCGAATGGGTAAAGAAGGGACAAATTTAAAACGAGTCCTTGCCAGAGCGAAATACCCAGCCCAACCTAACTCTTTAGGGGTTTGTTTGGTCCTATTCAACTTGCCTTTTAATTAAATCCTTCAACTCAGTTGATGGCCTGTTGACAGCACAGCTCACCATAATCATATGCTCCTACCCAAAGTAACATTATTTCGTGTACACCTCTGAAATGTTTTTGGCAAACTAAAACTTTTGCATAACGAGTTTGGTAACAAAACAATTTACACCCAGAATTAGGTGGCACACAATAGAATCTCCTAAATGGCACCATTCCCCTGCACAAACGCACCATGCACAGCATAGCACTCTGCATCAGCACGAGCATATTGTATGGAGTGTCGCAAAGCACATGCGGTATTAGCTGCTGTTAACAGCAGCTACGTCTCGTGTTTGATAAAAGGTCCATTTGGGTAACCCGTCAGCCAAGTTCAGCTGGGCAAATGCTCACACAAAGGAGCTTAATTGAATTTTAAATTACTTTCGCCAAAATGTCTTGCAATGTGTGAAGGTCCTTCAAATATGCAAAATTGAAATTGCCGGGGTGAGAGTCGGCGAAAACTTTTCGCCAAGAGTGTTGTTTATACTGTCGGGGATACACACAATGGGCGCACAGAATGCAAATGGTCAATATAGACAAAACAGTTCCACTTCTCAGTTAATCCTCGTCCTGAATAATGCATTTATTATGCAATCGCACCCGACACTATACCCCACACAGCACGAACGATGAAGGACTTTGCACACTTCACTCAAGAGTCGGCTTCCTAAGCGAGAATGGTGTGCAAGTGTGCCAAATCAGGGCAGGTATACCCGCATTGTTGTGTATTGTCTTGCAAGGACCAACTACTATCGAGGACCGTGTCTGTGCAGTGTCTTTTGTGGATAACAATTGATTGCCGCTCATTACAGCCATTAGGTCGGGTTGCTATGGCTCCCTCTTGCGACCGTTTTCTAATAATGACGAATCATAAAAGATTTATCCAAATGTAGTGTAGGCTGTGTGTGCACTGAAAGTCCTGGGGGAGCACTTGAGAACAATGAAAAATAATTGGACACATGAGTGGTCATTTGGTCCATCGAAGTCATTATTTCCGCTCTTCAAATGAGATATACGCCAATTGTTGTCCACCCATTGGACTATAGGTATTGTTGTGTTGTGTGTGCTCTGTCAGGACTTTGGCTTGGGGTTCATTTGTTTCGAATGGACATTGACTGCCGTTGGAGATGTGTTTGATATTAAAATGTCTGACCAGGGGGTTGAACATATGCGCTTGGAATGCATCGGTGGCGGCGACGCGTCTATTTGATTTGATGCAAGTCGAATATTTTGAATGCATTCGGGTGATTGCTTTCGGATGGAATGCAATTTCCAAATGACATAAACGAGTATATACTAAAATAGGGGGAGGTTTTTCTTTATGGAGAACAGAAGTGAACTTGTTCGATTAGATTTGTAATCTGGTATTGAGATTTTTAGCGCTTCAGTGAGTCACAATAATAGAATGAGTGGCTAATGACAGGAGTATGTGGTGTGTACACTGTATTGGTGCTTTGTAGTTGTACGCTTGAAGTTGAACGGTTTCTGAAGGAAAATCTTTCCATAAAACAATTGCTATTGCGACCTACAGCAAAAATGTAAATATGGGATTGTTAGTAATGGATCACAAAAGCAAATTTCGAAACCTATATAGGTACCATCCAGGACTTACAGACAGAGCGAGAGAAAGTAAGGGGCGTGTGGATCGCATATGAGATCCATCTGCTTATAGACGGGTAAAGGTTGTCGGCTGTCATATCTCATCCCACCTTCCGATACCTATCCGGGCGGTCCAAGTGCAACATGTCGATTATGAAAGCCCTGTTTTGGCTTAGGATTTAGGAGTAGTACAATACCTGCCAGAGATATCACCATGTTTGCATATAGTCAAGCAGCGATTAGATCGATAATCACATTTTAAATGGCAAATGAGATGCTAAAGAAATACCCGTGGGCTAACATCGGTCAACTGGTGGATGAGCACATTATCACGAATGTGCTCTAAATATAATCGAGCACGAAGGCGCCACCAATGCTTCAGCGGTAAGGGCAACTAAGCAGAACTCCAATATCAATTGCGATGAATGTGAACTTAGCGCTTAAGTACCACTCAGGGAAAAAGTGCAAACTAAAATGTAATAATGTTCATTTGATTTTACGTTGAATAAGATTACATTACTTCAAAATGTATTTGCAGTATTTTTAATGTCAAATACATTTGATTGTACTATCAGTCATAGTCAAATTAAAGTTCAAGCATAGTATTTTCAAAGTTGAATGTATTTAAACCTACGATGCATTATGGTTGAATCGAAATTTATAAACCTTGTTTTAAAGGTAGATGAATTTGATTTAAGCATGATTCCACGTCAAATCAAGGTACATACGTGGTTAGATCAAATTGAAAATATATGCTTTTAGAGTAAGGAAACCCTTTGAATTAATTTTATGCCACTTTAATTTAAAAATTTTCGTAGTCGATGCTAAATCATTCCGAAAAGTATTTAAATCGAAGTGGTTTTCTTTGATTTTACGTTGTTTTTTCTCTGGGCGACCAACCTCTAAGAGTAGATAAGCGCAGAATTTTTGATGGATTTGCAACGAATTTGACCAATGTCATCATGGAGTGGCTTTGCAGATGCTTGCAATATAACTGAAGCTCTTTAAAATGAAGCTGCCACCTTCAGAATGTATTGTTGGAAAATCGTGAACGGAAGACTTACAAGACGAAAATATAGTCCAACTAACCGGCGCACGAACAGAATTGCGGAAGTACTCTTTCAAGTTCCATCTTATTCATTCTTTTTTTTAGCACGCAACACTTTTTAGCTTTCTCGATTACGTATAGTAAGAGAAAGATGTTATAATTATATTTGTAAAAAATTTCGAACTCGAGATGTTAATCAATTCTGACATATCGATGATAGAGGAACTCAAAAAAGTGGGTCGCAAAATTCTGTCCGTCGTACAGCGGATTTTGTTCAAACCTCGGATTTGCAGTTTCGTGGGCTTACAGGGGCCGTTTTTTTTTTTCCTTGCACGGTAACCTCAATATTATTATATATATTTTACTTCCCATACAAAAATTTCATACCAGTTTGATTTGTTCGAAAACGGTCCTTACGATTGTAACAAAAATTAATTTCTAAGGTAATATGTTCATTTCTAAGTTAATGGAAAGCTCAGATTTTCTCTGTATTATCGTAAAATGGATTTTTGAAAAAAGTAATTTTTTAAAAATGTGGTTTTCCTTAGTTTACCTGAAAACGGCAATAATGATTTTGACCAAAATGCAAACATAGAGTAAAAATTATGTTTTCAAAATTATTGCGTCTTTAATTTTCAATTCGAATCACAGAAAACGGAAATTTTAAAAACTGCTCATATCTCGAAAACTCCACTTTCGATTTTGGTAAAACTTTAAAAACCTAATAATGCTTACATCCCGAACAATAACTCTTTACTCAAAAGGTACAGCGGCTTGAGTAGATTTAAGCCAAAAACAGTATTTCTAAATATTTGAAATGAGAACAAATTTAGCTACAGTTTGGTGTAATCACCTTGTTTCTACCTACCCTGGAAAACTGTTTTTTCTTCTGTTACAACGACTTAACTCAATGAAATTAAAAACATTGCATTTGGAATAACGTCTGAATTCTAATGTAAATTACAGCTTTCTACTCAAAGTAGACATTGTAATAATTGGTACTCTTTTGTCTGCCAAATTTAAAAAAAAAAACCGCTCTTACGATTTAGATCAAAATAATATGTATATAATAATGTAAGTAGGTACATATTCTTAATTTAATTTTTTTTTTTAGTTTTTCTCCAAAAATTCTAATAACGACGTGTTATAAATATTTCTCAAAAATAAGTAGGTACCCAAATCTCGATCTGTGTTCACATTTCTACGGTATATTTTTTGAAATAATTACAATGGCCCACTTCAAATGAAAGTACAATAACAGCTATGCCAAACTTCTTTTTAGCTAATTTTACCAACTTTTTTGCACCCATATTGAATATGCATGCACCCTAAAAATAAATCCAACACCTTGAAATTTACACAATCAGGCAACTCCCAATGCCCTTGCACCAAAAATATTGATGAACGAGAAAGTTACGTTCGACCCAGTCGTGTACTTTATTTTTTTGTCGTACCGCAATATTTCACAATAGATTCTTATGAAATATGAACCAAATGCAAAATTTACATAATTAGGTTCATTTCCGCATGCATTGTTTTATCACAAATGATAAATATTATCAAAACACACAGCGACAGCTATGGATTTGCATTTCTACACAATAGGAAGACACAGACGAAGAAATACATGGCAAAGAGGTTACACTCCAGTCCGACTGATTGTGTTATGCACGAAATAGAATGAAACTTAAGAAAGAATTTTGCGAAATATTTATGTCTTGATGTCATAAGGGCAAAGTAAATGGAGCTGCATTAACTGATTCTAAGTCAAATAAAACTTTTCCCTAGAATGCGGTCAAATTTTGGCCGCTGAAGCATTATCATCGATATTACTGGGGTACTCCACATTTTTCGGATATTGAAGGACTCATAAAAAAAAAATTAAACCGAATGTCCACAGTCACAGTTGAATAGTTAGTGACTTGTGCAGGTGAAAAAGTCAACTGACTGACCCTTTTTAATGTACATAACAAATTTGTATATGATTTCACTAATGAAGGTGTTAACATTACACAAGAACATTTAAACCGGACCACAATGTGTCCGCCCTAACAACCCAAAAGCAATGACAACTGCAAGTCACAATAATATGGTTTACACCTGTCACACAAAAAAAAGAAACCGAAATAATTATATCCCTCCATAATAAATGACCTGAAACTAATTGAGTTCATAACAGTTGTCGACAGGATATGACTTATGTCCACTATTAATAATAAAATAAAATATTTGCCTCTGGCAAATGTTACAATTCCCTAATCGCCCCAAATTACCATATTACTTAAGATTATTTTGACCGTAGTCGAAAATATTTATAGAACTTAGTTGCTGAATACAATTACGAAACGAAAAGCCTTAATCCCCACATGCAAGTACCGCGCACTCACTCGCTACATATGGCGGCAAGTGAAATACTTTTATGATCTCCTCAATTAGTGCCCGGGACGATAATACGATTAGCAGGCAAATGCAAATATTGCACGTGCGTTTTTTACTCCCTTAGAAAATATCTACACACTCATCTAACAGATGGCCTAACTAGTACCATAAGGGATGCTCAGGGTAGCGTGGATGATAATAAATTGCGAGCTTAGTCATTTATACATCGCGGCCATGCTAATATCCTTGTACGGGGCATAATATAACAGACAAATGTTACAATAATTGAGATTGAAAGTCGGTAAACACACCTGCACATGCCAAACCATATAACTGGCACTCACCTGTGGTCAATTACGGACCTGATGTGTGAACAAAAAATAAAAATGCGACCAAATGACTGCAATAAACCAACAGGAAGAAAGGATTTCCACTGTTTCTCAGTTTTACACCTCCTCCTAATGCATTATCCTATTTATCATGGAACACACAAAGGAAATCATTCCTCCGCCTAATTTATTCAAACGAAATGGGCGTACTATCATAAAAGTTCCTCGATCGGACTGTTACGAACTCCTATTCATGTCAGCCATCGGGCGGACAATCACAATGGAAAATCTTAAAACAAATAAAAATTTGACATGACATTCCATTAGCACACCATTTATCAAGGAAAATTTATCGCGCCACAGCCGACAGTCGAACACACATAATGCGGCTGGAGGAACAACGCGCCCGAGCTAACCATTGTCCGACAGACATTTCCTGTCCATTTAACAAATACAATGGGGGCGACGCTGAATCGCTAAGAAAATGCCAACCACTGCCAGAGATCGCTATCAGCGAGAAGCCAACATCTGAGCAAACGCATTGCTACAGGTGTATGTAGGTATGACTCTGACAGGGCAAGGCGTACAAAATGTCAGTTAATTAGACAATTAGTCAAAATAATGCGCTTTCCCTTTATAATGGGGAGAGTTGGATTATGCACGCCTACCAGCACCGGGCTATACGTGGAAAAGATGGATCTGTGTGTAAAGTGACCGAACCTACTTGCTCTGGATAAAGTGTCAAAGGCAAGCGTTGCGGAACAGCGTTCCGAGAGGGTAATGCTAATGAAGGTATAGGTGGTAAATTAGCACTTGTTTAACGTAATCGCAGGTTTTTTCACACTTCCTTTGGGGGAAGGAGACGATTTATTACCACTGTGATTTACGAGGGAGTAAGTGAGTTTTGTGAACCCTTGAAATTACCTGAGACAGGACTCGTAGACAAATAAGTGTCAGATCTATAGAGTGTTTTTAAAAAAAATTAATAATAATAAAAACATATCTCAGATACCTTTCCAACAACAGGATGTCCCTTTGTTAACAATTTTTAACGGCATTCTTAATTTATTTCGATAGCGCACCAGCTTTGTGCACTCATTACCATGGCCTGACGAAGCATCATCATTTTCCTTTACATTCACTGCTCGCTTCCCTTATTTGCCCCTCTTCACCGTGCCGCCCGTCGTGTTACTCCTTATTGACTATTGTTTTGTCATTTCGGTAATGATACGTGCTAACTAAATATAAATTAGCACGCAGGCAAAAAGAAAAATGTCAGCATGAAGTCACAGTCACAGTCACCATGACGTTGGTATGTGTCAGTTCATGGTTTAATTTTTTTCCTCTGAATATTTTATTGTCCTTGGATTAAGCTTTGTGTGTAGAGGAACTTTATGTGTTGCAGGGTAATGGGGAAGCGTACTACCTTGGCATTGGCACTGGCAAACTCCTTGCATCTGACACTTTGTTGCAACTATGTGAATGGTAGCAGTTTCGGTTGGGTTATCTGCTGAATGGGGGGGGGGGGGGGGGGTAATTGAAGGCAAAAGCAGTCTGAACAAAAGCAGCTCGAGTTTGAAATTTTGTACTCAGATAATGACTTTCTATGAGTAGGTACAAACATATATGAGTTAAAAAGCTTTTAAACGAGACTTGGAAGGGGGCTGGGTCGGCAAAACTCTGTATGAACTTGCTTGCAGGTACGCGCTGAACACGTGGGCAGTCTTAAAAGGCATTGTTCGAAAGTGGAGTCATATATTTTGTCTATTGGTTGTTTCCTTTTATCTTAATCTATAACAAACCAACCGCGAATCCAAACGCAAACTACGCCATCTAGCAGTCAGCTATAGATACAGTATAGATCTATGACAGACCTATAGGTACTTTATGCATCAGCTCTGTTTTGTCGGGTCGGGTTCATCTCATCGCTCATTCCCGGACAACTCATCCCCAGCCAAATTTCGCACCCACAACTAAAATCCAATAATCGCACCACTCACTTAGTGGGTAGTGTCACCCTCAAACGAGAATTACGTTGCGTGTTAGGTTTAGGTTTCTCTAAAGTCTAACAGCCTTATTTATAAACTCACCGTAGAGTCTGCTTATCTTTACGCACCCTCTAAAATGTCCTTACGCAGGAAAATGTGATTTATTAACAAAAAGCACTTTACGTAAGCCCTGCGTAACTCTAAACGCAAAAAATCGTAGAGGTGTCGTAGGGGAATCTAATAAATACGGCTGTAAATAGATACATTATATATTAAGACTTCAAGACTCTAAATATTTAATTAATTTAAATCTGAAGCTTAAACAATAATTCGCGCGAGTTTTTTACAGTCATTTTCTCAAATTTTCTGAGCTAAAAGTCAATTTATTTTCTCAAAAAACGTATTAAGCACCACCAACTTCGAACACAAAATGTCTTGTGATATGGTAACACTTATTTCCCACATTAAATACCATAGACCAGAGGTTCCCAATTTTTTCGGCCACGGAAATTAACAGAAAACATCGTTCCTTGGAGTGCGGGTTGGATACTTTTATGTTTGACAAGAAAAGAAATAATGAATGATGTAAAAATAGTTATTTTAAGGTTTATGAAACATTTATTGTACAAAAAAAATACGTTATAGCTTTTTGATGTAAACAAAAAGCTAAAACATGTCCGACAACTGAATGCGAAGGTCTGGAACTGCGTCCAGTCTGTTTCTGTATTTGTTTTTTGTGTATATTTTTTTCTACGGAACCCCTTTGACCCTTCCACGGAACCCCAGGGGTCCGCGGAACATCATTTCAAAGGATAAGGGTGAGTAGTGAGAAGGTAAGTGACCAGTTGCAGAGTTGAGATGTAGATGTCACCAGTTGCAGGGGATAAGTTATCTGGGGATGAGATGCGATGACCCCGATTTATCTGCATACCCAAATCACAAGCCCTCAAGTCGAGTTCGTGAAGTAATATCTGATCACAACAGCCTGCGACCATTATGACAGACTTTTTGGGAAAACGAAAAATACTCCAGGGACTGGAAGGATTGAGATATTTTTAAGATACCAAAGCAAGCCAACCTTAAGAACTGCGATAAATGGTGTAGTGTAACCGTTTGCTCTCTCTTCCCTTCAACAATGACAACTATCATTCTCAAACGGACGAAGGTTGGAATCGAAAATACGCTTTGAAACCCCGATCTTGTGGCGAGGGAGTATTCTGCCACCAATCAACATTCGACTGTATATATATAGACAATTTACTTACTGCCACCTTAGGTACATCTGAGAGACCTGGTTATGGTATCATATAAAGACTCTTTTAGTGTCTAAGCCATAGTATTAAACCTGGAAACCTAGAAAGTATTTACCAAATACTACAGGTAGACGTATAGCATCGACAGCCTTGGTAGAAACGGCCATCCACATCCGGGGCTGAATTAGGACTTTCTATAAGAAAGTCGAATATGCACTTCAGCGATGAGCAGAACGACGACTTCGCATTCGTAATCTTACTGTCTCTCTTTAACCCGTGGATATAGTAACGTATGTTCACTACTTAACTCAGTTACCGATGCGCTCTCGCGAATGACGGTTGTGCTTAATAGGTAAAACCAGTATTTCTATTTGTTTTTATTTTTTGAATCGCGCGTATTCATCGTTTCGGACTTTTGCGCATCTTGCGCAAGAAAAAGTAGTTACTTAATTTTTTTTTCTTTATCATATGTTACTGTTTAATTTAGCATTACAAAAGTAAAAATGTTTTTTTTTTTGTTTTTTTTTAGACTGTTTTAATAATAAAAACTGGAGGTCTATATTACGTAAAAATGGGGTTTTTCATTGGTAACACCTTTCTTATGTTTCAGGAATGAAAGTAGGACTTCGTCGAATCGACGAATGATTAGCTTATTAGCTAACAATCTCATCGGATATCCCATTTCTCTCAATCCCAGTGTGACCTGGCTCCCATACAAGAGTCAAGGAGTTCAGAGACCGAATTCAGAGACCTATTCTGGAACGGATAACAGGGTTGAGCAAGGCCTTAAGCGAAGCCCGTTTGTCGCTACAGAAGCAGACACCCCTACCCGGCGCCAGTGATACCAGACTTTAGATGCAGGTTATCCCCAAAAAATTCCTTTTATCCCTCGCCAAAATATAAAATATTCCACATTTATCCCACGAAATATTAAATTAAAAAAAAAACATGTATTTAATTAAATTTTGTCTTTTTTATTATTAACAAATACAAGTTACATTATGCATTAACTATGCAAGCTAACAACAATGAATACATTTTAAGATACGTTTGTATATAGTACGAAAATAGAAATGTAGGTACATCTTATACATTTTTAAAACGTACAAAAAGGAACATAAAATTGCATTGCAGATATACTCGTATGTCAATTTATGAAACAGTTAGGGAAATAAAAAAATAAAATGAACGCATTAAGATATTTTGAATTTTATCGTAGGTTGACTAATTTTTTTATACTTAATGAAATTAGCAATTAGGAACAATTGACCAAAAAGTAAAATCCCTTTTTTCTTGTACTATAGGTTTGAAAAATTCCTTTGACCCTTTTAGCTTATTTTTTATGTGAGAAAATCCCGCAAAAAGGGATAAATCCCCCGATCTGGAATCACTCCCCGTCTATTGCTATTCCTATACATTTTCGTTACAAAATAGTCGTCAGCCATCAGGATAGCATTTGGGTTTTTTTTTTTTTTGCTTAATAAAAGAGCCCCACAATTTGTTATGCTCGAAGGCCCCTGCATGGCCTCAGGCGGCCCCGCATGATTGGATTTGCTTGCACATCTTTAGCGCGCCAAATTCCAGCGCTCATTACTGTAACCTGACGAGGCATCATCACTTCCCTTTAAATTCACTTGCTCACTGCCGCTACCCCCCTTCCTCATCAACGCGCAGATTGCCAACATCCGCAGCCGTACTCCTTATTGACAATTATTCTGTCATTTCGGTAATGATACGTGCTAACTAAATATAAATTAGCACAGTCAAAGAGAAAAATGTCAGCATGAAGTCACAGTCACCATGACATTTGGCAAAGGGAAAGGATCTGTGCACAGTGCAGTGTAGTGGTATGTCGATGTCGGTTGGTGGTGGCTGGTGGCTCTGAAATTACGTACATGTAATTCTTTTTTGCTGTTTCTCTGCGATTTTTTTATTGTCCTTGGATTAAGCTTTGTGTGCACTGCACTGCACTGTCCTTGGTATATTAGATTCATCCGTTCCAAGGTAACGGGGAAGCGCACTACCTTGGCATTGGCACTTAAGCAATGGCAATAGCAAACTCCTCGCATCTGACACTTTTGTCAACAACGTGAATGCTCACAGTTTCGGTTCTCTTACAATGCTGGAGGGGGGCGGTGGATTTTTAAACGCAACTGAACAAAGGATATGTATTTTTTCGAAGGAAAAACAAAGAATCCCAGTATCGGGTATCGCGTAACCATGGATAAATGCCAAGGGCATAATCAAAAAAAGCTTTTATTCAATCCTGGAAAGAGGGGTTGCTTGGTGGAAAGTGGAAACTGCTGGGGATGACTTTCTTTGCTTGGGAAAGTTTTTCCTTTATTTTTGTCGTGTTTGCATTTTTTATGCAACTGTGGGAACCGTTTCTTTTACAACTGAGGGAAACTTTTAAAATTTATGACAGAATTGGCAAAAGTGATATATTTTGTGTTTTCGGTTGCATTGTAGCGTTCTGTTGAGCGAGGAATCGCGTGAGTTGTTTCGAAACACTCTTCGACATTGTTTATGTTGAAGCAGTTTTGTTTCGCTCGATGGCTTTTTTTTTTGCTTGAATAATACTACCGTTTGTTGGTGCAGTGCTTCTAATTTGTCAGTCCTTTGTTGTAAGTGGATGGCAATGTTTTCTATTTTTAAGGGAAACAGATGAATGGTGTCATATATTACTGGGAAATAATTGGCAATTGCTTTGAATAGATGGGTACTGAATTTGTCAATTCCTAACTTTAAAGACTGAACGTTCAGTCTTCGTCATTTAGAAATTGCCGAACATTGGAGACATGATATAACAAACTCCGTCTATAACAAAGGGCTGTGGTCTTGAGGTACCTACCCAGACGGGTGGGATCAGTTTTTCGCATTTTGCGATGACGATTTGGGCGGATGGACTTGTCATTGTAGCTGTAGCGGATTTTGTGGCGAAATATTTATTTGTGGCCCCCTTTTTGAAGCAAATGGTCTTGCAATAAGGACGGGTCTATGTTGAAATGGAATAAAGCATACTTTGTGGACGTAAGCTAACACAAAACGAATAATGGTGAGAAGCTAGCCCTAGGGTCCCTACATATCTGCGACGCCAACTATCGATTTGTTGTAGACGTATTAACAAATTTTGTATTTGAAAGGCCCATGTATGCAGTGATGCCCTTTAGGCATTATTTCACTAGCTAAGGCTTTAAGGCTTGTTTTTTTTTCAAAAAAGCATCTTTTTTTTTTATTTCAAGTATTTTTAAACATTTTTTTATTCAACATAGGTACCTACTGACTTTTTATTTTTTTTAATGTATGATTTCAAGGACCAAGACAATCTGATGGATTAAAACTAGGTTTGTTTTGTTCAATACTTTCTACCTACTTATGAATTTTGTTCCTATTAAGAATTTCTTCTGTGATTAATAATTTGAGTTTTTTTTTTGGAAATAAAAATTGTTTTTGTTTTTTATTTTTTGTATAGGTATGTGTTTCATTTTTTATTTATTGTTCCGGTTTACCCAAAAAAATTATTTTAGGCATCATTTTATTGAAAAAGGCATCTTTTTTCCCAAGTTAGGCATTTTTTCGTCAAAATTGGCTGGTAACGCTGTATGTATGCCATAATGTTTGGACTACAATCGGTTAGCAACGTTCTGTAGCGTACGGAACAATGACGCCGGTGGTCCAAATTAAGCACCAAACTGTAAGCCAATTTTGCACATAGCCATTCATTAAAAAATGCGTTCCGTCACTAAAGATGATTTTTCGGCTAAAATTGTGGTCCTATTCCAAATGCCCCAATGCCCAGTCAGCGAGCGCGTTGTCTATGGCAATCAACTTTGTGCTCCTGGATCAGTTGGACCTCGTCCCTAGTGCCGATGCAAAATTCGGCAAGTTGAAGTCTGCGAAAGGCTGACTTTTTGTGCAACGCATGAAATTGACTGCCTCGTGTTCTGCTGTACCTACCCTTTTCGCGGACCGCCTGGTCTGACATTTAACGTAAGGACGTTGACTGACTGTTTACAGAAAAGGTTGTCTTGAATTTGGCAACTATGCATTGGGGAGTCGACTTTGAAGGGCCATTGTGTCTGCCGTAAAACTGGAGTCTTAAAGGACAGGTTCCCCAGCTGTAAACCCACTTATTTCCTTATTCCAATGGAGTGTGGCTTATAACTTGAAGACTGCAGGTTTGGGTTGAGCCATAGCTCACTTAATTTTCGATATGGTTCCCTAAATGCATGAATGCGGCGGTACCGTTTCTTTTTCCCTTTTAGCGATACCTTTGGTATGAGCTTATGTGTCGTAACTTTAACCAAACGACAAGGGCATGTTGTGAAGCTTTCTTCAAATATAAATCAGCTCTGCGACAGTGTTTCTCAAACGTCTTTAAGGTTAAGCAAAGTTGAGTAGATAATCATTTTAGTTGTTGATGACGGGTAACAATTCGTCCTTGAAATGTCCACTGCAGTCAATTACAGCATATACGAGCTGCTCACCTTTGTTTGATTGAAAGGTAAGCTGAATGGTGAGTTTTTATTGCATCCATCAGCACATGCAAATCCCAATAGCAAAGCAGAAGAATTTATAATTGCCATTCATCATGGTCCATTGCGGAACTGTCTTCTGCAAGACCCACTCCGCCATCTAGAGGAGTGGTTTCCTTTTCAAATGTTTACTTCCAACCTTCCAATTGATAAAAGCAAACAAGCGAAAAAAAAAAAATTGCCTGACCACTGCAGATATTTCACGGTCACTTAAAATTATCTAATTCCTTGGTTTGCAGTGCCATGAGCAGATATCTAGTCGCCAGTCACGTCATCCCTCCGAGTGAAAAGGATACAAATTAAAAATCTATTCCCAAAGAAAGGGTTCTCTTCATCACCATCATCATCCCTGTAAATGCTAAACACAACTTATTTATACAAAAGTAGTAGCAGTTAGCAAAAGCATCAGCATCAGCATCAGTGTGGTGCATAGTGAAGATAGCTCCCAGGACGAGCATAGCCGGTATGGTTTCAATTCAACGTCTCGCCCATTCATTGTTTGACTTTCGCATGATAACTTTGTTTATGATTAATGAGAATATTATGCGGAACGATTCGTGTATAGCATCAGGATCAGGAACCAACATCATATCCGCACATCCGCACCCGAACTGGAGTAGCCGTTCTTTGTCTGCGGGGTGTTTGTGGAGCTGGCTGATGGAAAATTGTAAGCAACAAAATGATTATGCAAAAAAATTCTACACTTTAGCAATTTTTCCATACAGCTCATTTCAATTATGAGCGCCAGTGGGAGTGGAAGAAGTCACTACAGAGTCTCCTGTCCATATGGGCATGAAGGGTTATTTGGAATTCAGCTCATAAATCTTCCGTTCTACTGACAATTTTTTCGTCGGTTTCACAGTCTCGGTGGAAGTTTGCAATATTTATATACACTTGGAGTTTTTTATTTGGATGATGATTTTTCATACTTCATACATGAATTGTCAATGTAGATTTATGAACTACGAGAAAATGTATGTTGGTCGAGGGAAGTTCTAAGTGTGCTTCGGAGTAAGAAACTTTAATAAGGCTTGTCCGAGAGGGGTTGGGAAAATGTAAAAAGGGTCGAATCGATGAGGACACTGATACAAGATTCGGCCCGTCGCTGTACACAACAAGTGTGGCGACAAACTGTCACAAACTGTCTTCCGCTTTGAAACAATGGGTTTCGGCAAACCGATGTAGTACTTTCGACCCTCCCAATTCCGAGCACGCGTCCATTTACATCCACTCACAAAGGCCAGTCTTACAAATTAAGTATCGAACCTAAAATTAAAAGAAATCATCCGCCGACGTTCACGAAATGTGTCAAGACAAATAACATCGACATCAATTTGTTTGTTTTCGCAGTTGTCTGCTCCTTTTAGGTCACACGCCACTCCTATTTATTGACACAGTATCCTTTCAAAGACGACACGTGTTTTTTTTTCATTTCAAATCAAATTATAGAGAATTAATAAGCTCCTTGTGTTTATACCCGCACCGAGAATAAAAACCAACCTCATCAAGGACTACTGACTCACTCCCATGCACCCACGCTGCCACTCCTCAGATTAGAACGCCTCAATGGTCAGCCATTCACATCCAACAAGAATCCCTTCAGCCTCAATGAGGACTGATTAATGAAAATCGAAATGCGGTAAAATTAATAACAACGAAAGCCTTTCGCTTTTGGTCCTTTTTCTCGGCGCAAATTCCGTTTTCATTAGTACACATTAGTTGGTTGCGATTAAACACTATGAACTGTGACTGTGACCGTAAAGTCTCACTATATGGTATAAGGGTTGTCAAACTCTATTCCAAACCGGACACTTTCTATTTATCGCAATTATGTGTCGTGTGTCCGTGCACGTGTGCCAATCTAATGACCACAGAGCCACACAATGAAATCAACAAACATGGCCTGTCCATCCGAGGCATTGTTCCATTGCTATCGCCTGGTCATCGATAATGTGTTGTTTTGGGGGGCGATTGTCACTCGGGCATAAGTGCTCTGGCCGATACCTACCACCCTTTTGTGTGTAGAAGGATATTACATTTATTTATTCGTATCGCAGTAGAAAAAAACAAGTCGCAAATGTAAAACAGATAACAGATAGACTGTACGACGACGCGACGATTATCTGGATGGCATTGATGGATGGCTGGATGACTGGATGGCACTCATCCAGACAGCGTCCTTGTTGCATGTTTTCATGGCGAATAAACATCCAGATATATCCATTCAGAGTGATTTGCTGCGTGCATCGAAGTGCGGTTGGAAAAGTGCATTGCGACTCTTTTGGCTGTCGGTCAGTGCATCAAGTAATTGATATCCTTGAAACGTTTGACATGTTGTGCGATGAGAGGAGAAATGCGCTTTTTTGGGGCGAATTTCAATTTAGTTAATTGATTTAATTTGTTCAAAGTAATTTAGCAGATTAATGGGGTTAAATTAAGTTCTACCGTTAGATGTAAATTGAAAATGGTAAATTGATTGGATGCGTTCAGTAATTAAATGTGACGGGAATAGGTCCCCTCGATCCATTCCAAAAACAAAAAAAAAAAATGTTAAATAAAAATTGTGGCTAGTGAAAATAGACAAATTTAGCAAACAAACTGCATTTAGAAATTTCTTTCGCCCGCGAGTTCATTTGAGAATCTCTGCGGAAAAATTTGAAGTGTGACGTGGTTGATATCGTGACGGCGAATGTCAATCGCAATTGCAGTTTAACGGAGCAGTGTTGGTATAGTTAAGAAGAATATGCGTCACAGCTTTATGTTTTTTTTGTAGGATTTCTCCATTTAGAGCAGTGATTCCCAAAGTGGTCCAGGTGGACCCCCAGGGGTCCACGGGAGACTCGACGGGGGTCTACGTTGGCATGACAAAAAATAGGGGTTCATCAGTTGTAAGTGACGAAAAATTATCTGGTTTCGATAGTAAAGAAAAATGTTTTCAGTTAGGCATGGATCAGATATCCTGTTTATTTAGCATTAATTTCCTTTTTTTCAAATCTCCCTTAATTTGTTTGAGTAGTCTATTTTAAGAAGATTAGCGACTGTTACTTGTAAAAACTTGCATATTCGATATTCAGTGGAAAGCGCCGCCGTCCGCCTGCAAGGCTTGTTCAGACGTGCAAAGTGATGAAATACGACGAAATACGAATAAATGGAACGTAAGAAAGTATACCATTTTTCTTTTGGAACTCAACCGCGACGCACATTTCCATCGTTAGATCTAATCTTCACATTTTTTGACGAGTTTTGGGAATATGGTAAAAATGTAGCAGCAGGGGGTCCACCGAAACCAGGTTAATTTTGAAACTGGTCTATAAGAAAAATAAGTTTGGGAACCTCTGATTTAGAGTAAAATGTAGAGCTGAACTCCAAATTGCCACATAATAATACAACTACTTCCAGTACTATTGGTTGATATTTGCAATAGTTTCTCCGGAAGTTGCCACATTTAATTACAATTAGTTAGGTAAATAAAAGGGATGGTGAGCGAAGCTTTTTTTAGCCCTCTGAAGCATGTATATCAACTATTGTTTTGATTTCAAAAACTTAAGGGATATTAAAAAAAAAACTTTAATTTAAAAAAAAAAAAACACTTTTGATTTTACTTATTTCATTGAATGCATGAGAAGCTAAAGGACATTGCAAAATACGCATTATATCATGAACTGCATGTGGATAACTGGAAAAGAAATTCGAAATTTTACTTACAAATATCTATTATTGCAAGAAAAAAAAAATGATATTTCAATATTATAGCCACTAGCAACCCAAAATAATTTTATTTTATTTTCTGTTTTGTCCTTTCTTGGCGATACGTGCGTTCGAACTTGACAGCGGACATTTTTTCGCGAGTGTTTCGTGAAGCCCATCCTTTCACATATGGGCTTTTGGTTTAAACGTCAATAAAACTTGTAGGATAACAAAACCGGTTTATAATGGCGAGTGTAGTGTTAAAATGCGCACAATTCCCATTACTTTAACTTCTCGGCTTTTACCTTATTTGTACACTTGAAACGTTTAGTGTAAACGCACCCTTAAACCGATTACCGAACTGTTAATGTCAAAATATTCAGTAAAAGCAACATTTTCATCATGGTGAAGTACACGAATGGAGAACGTTAACAAATAGCTCAAATTTACTACCGAGATTCCGAGTCGGTGGCCGCAACTTTAAGAGCGTTAACGCCAATTTTCATCGGAAAATCATCTTCAGAGATGAAGCGCATTTTTGGTTGAATGGCTTCGTGAAACAGCACTTTCAGCACTGTTTGGTGCGGTTTTCATGCAGGTGGCGTCATTGGACCGATTTTTTTCGTCGATGAAAATGACCGTCACGTTAGGGTAAATGGTATTCGCTACAGAGACATGTTGGAACGTTATTTCTTTGAGCAATTGCATGAATTGGACATCAGTGATATGCGGTTCCAACAAGACGGTGCCACAAGCCACGCAGCGGGTGCAACAATCGAGTTATTGAGGTCTCAGTTCGGTGAATGTGTTATCTCGAGAAACGGACCCTAGACTTTTTTTATGGGGCTACATTAAATCATTGCTCTATGGCAACAATCCGGCGACGTAAGAGGAGATCAGAGCCAATGTTGAACGATAAATAGAGGCCGTATCGGTCGAAATGTGCGGCCGAGTCATCGAAAATATGGTTCAACGTATCGATGGTGCATAGTTCCCGTCGTGGACATTATGAACGAAGTCGAATTCCATTCATAAATGTTTTGATAGCAATGCAAGCCAACAACATTTTTTTTGAGATATCTCAAGTAGTTTGTATTCTTTTTTAAAGTTGTCAAGTCCTTAATGAAAGATCCTTTATTCTGTTTTTGCGCTTTATTAACAGAATTTTCATTAATTTTTTAACATAATTATGATACAGCCATACAAAATCTGTTTTCTTTGGTTTCCTACAAGTTTTTTTAGCTGCCACTTGGTTTTTTCTTCTTCTTTTTTGACATTGTCCCGAACTATCCTATCGACGCTGAAAAAAAATGCATGCATATCGATATGGGCAGTAAGAAAAAATGTTCTTGCATTATCTGCGCCTGATTTTTGTCGCAGAAGCCAAAATAAGGAGGAGAAAGGTATTTAGCTGCCCATCAGAATTTTCTCTAGAAGAGTGCTTCTTAGATTAACTTGTAGATAAGATTCGAATATCAGGAAAATATGAAAATTCCTCTAAAATGAGAAATTATTTCAAGAGCAGCGAATACATTTGACTTTGTGTGATAACATCATGGATCATGCCCAACTTTTTATTTATTTTATTTATATTCCGTCGAGCCGTCGAAAAAAATTTATGGAAATGCATGTCTTTTTTACGCACGCACAGCACACACATTCACTTTCCGATTTCAACCAAATATGAAAATTCGAAAAATTCTCAACATGTGGCGCTGTAGACACATTTCGTTTTGCATCTATCTCCTTCTGTATATATATACATATATCAATTGATGTTCTCTTAATAGCTGTTTTTTATTATCAGCTATGATCCATATAGATCATCGATTTACATGCACTTATTTACAACAACAGCACATGATCCTGCTTCTCATCGAGATCACGAATCGATCTGAAAATTATTTCTACTATTTCCGACTAGGTGGCTTGTTTTATTTTTAAATGTTGGTGTGCCTGTAAACGATAGCCACACAATCACGTTGCCAGACTAAAAATGGAACACAAAAAATCAATTGATTTTTTTCGCATTCGAATAAAGTCCCTGTCCGTATTCCGATTTATTTTGTTTTTTCTCGTTCTATAAAGGTATGTCCAGACCAGCCAAATATTTGATAAACAATTAAAAACCTACATGTTCCATATTTATTTCTAAAATACTTATGAAACAAAACAATTTTTATGAAATGTTTAGAAATGTTTTGCTGGTTTGGATCTGGACACCAAAAAAACGTTTATGAAATGTTTCACAGTTACCCAATCGTGATGGGAAATAATTTTTGTTTTACAAGTATCCGCTGTTTTTTTTTGTTTTAAAATAAAATAAAAATGTCCAGAAAAGCTTTGAATACCTAATGAGAAAGTGATTCATTTAATACGATTATTTGAATTAAATCGCGTGTCGCGTGATTGCCAAGACCAAAATTACAAAAATAAAAACTTTACTCGCTGCTTATAATCCCACCACATTATTTTCTTCTAGTCCAAAACAGGATAAAGTTGAAATATTTCACAAACATTTACCCCCGTATTAATAAACAAATAAGTATACAAAAATTTGACGTAACTGCTGAGTAACGAGTTGATAAGTTTTACGCAGTGTTTATTAATAAATTTCAGAAATCTTTTATAAATGTTTATAAAATCTGTCCGATTTGCTTAAGAAACATTTCGAAAATGTTTCACGGGTCTGGACAGCCCTTAATATGCCAAGATAAACTCAAGCGATATCAGTTCATGTGTTGCATATTTGAACATAAAATACAAAATTTGTTTCACAAACATATTTGAAAAGAAAAATTATGCAAATTTGATTCAAATATGGTAGCACCCCCGACATTGCAAGTGAAATGACATGTGCCTTGTGTGACGTCACGCTGAGAAGAATATTTGCAATATGGCTGGTGGCAATATGAAGTTTGAAATACCCCGTTGTGTTTTATTTTCGTGATCTGATTCGGATCAGATCACGCTGATAATAAAAAACAGCTAATGTGTGAACCGATTTTGTATCTGGAAAATTCAAACGAAAGGTGACATCAATACCAATGTTTTTATGTATATACGGTCTTTGTATGTGTATTGGTTATACGAGTTATCGGCATTTTAGAGAACATACCTGTGTTGTCGACTTATGGAACCATCCAATTAATTTCTATGGAATTTTGTGGATGGATATGTTTTGTTCTAAAGCACTTTCATCCAATATGAAGTGGAAAAAGAAATATTTGAATATACAAACTTCCCAAACTGCTCACATTGTGCTTTGGTTGATTTGGTTGATTGAGAAAATCTGACCGGACCAACTCGATTCAATCATTAGCGCGGAAAAAACGATCAAGAAATCTATGAAGTCGTTCAATAGAGAGGTTCACCTATCGAAAGGGATGTTAATTTAATCGATTTTAGGCGGTACGAAGTTCGACGGGTCAGCTAGTAAATAAATAAATTTGATAAATTTGACGTAACGAATTTTCCTACTTAAATAGTGAGCTCAAAATATTTATATTCTAGCTCTACGTAAATCTCAAATTTTAGCTTTAAAAGACGGTTGATGTGGGATGTCTGCGTTTTTTTCCATCGGTACTTTCAAAAACCATGGTTAATCTCCTAGCATTTTCAAAATTTTCAAAAAACTTATCTTTATTCTTTGCTCTTAAAGTATGTGGTCGAAGCGACGAAGACGATCCATTTGCGTAATCATTTACATTCACCATATTTAGGATGATGACATACATGAAAATTAAAGCCGCTTTATTACTTTTATGTGGAAATTCCTCTTCCCTAAGCCTCTTGATACTTTATCGAGAAAGTTCACTTCATAAACACATTCTTCCAATCAGAATAAGAAAACAATTTCTGTTTCTCATTTCATTATAACCCATTACGGATAACTCTCGTACGTTTCGACAGAAATAGAACCACCCAGTGAGGTCGGGAAAAAATTACTGCTAAGATAACATTGTTCCCTTCGGGGAAGCCACACTCCCATAATTGTGCGAAAACTTCCTCGAACGTCTGTGTGACCAATTCAAATTCGCAAACCACCACTCTGTGATAGATTCAAAGATAACACTGTCGAATAGAATCTTTTAGCTTACATTAGAATTCCAAGACTATAACCCCCCTACTGCCATTCAGAGGAAGCAGAAGCACTCTCCAACTCCAACTCGTCCTACTCCATCTTGAAACTTCATCGCTGTATCATACTCGTAATAATAAAAATAATAACATGATATAAATATGTCAAGGCAACGGCATCGCTATCATTGTCATCATCATCACGGTGATAGTTATTGTAATAATAGTAAAAAATTATTGATGCCACCAGGATATGGGTGGGCCATCACAACGATTGCCCACTGTGCGCTCTCGCGGTGGTAGTGATGGTAGTGATGGTAGTTCTTTTGGCGGCAACTAAAGTGTGAATCGATGTTTGTCATGTAATGTGCGCCGCGCTACCCTGATGTTTGTTTGGGTACAGTTATATGGATTCGATATAAGTGCCTGGTTCCGTCGCTGATGTGAAATGCAAACGCAAACATCCCATATTCCGAGTGGACGTGTATATTTGTTCTCGAATTGATTGCTGCTATTATTTACAATTGAATAGTTTTCGAATCAACAGAATCGCTAGCCGACCCATCGGGGAGTTGGTCATATCGCTTTTGTTGATGGACTCTTCACGCGCAGTCTTCCAGCAACAACCGGTCGTCGTGTTTATTGTATATGCGAAGATTTAAGGGAGACGGAGGCTGATGTAGTATGCGATGGATGGGAGGATATTTATGACAATGGTCATCAAAATCCATTTTATCGGCTCTCCAATCGAAGACGTATAGGGTGGATGAAGATATGGAGCGGAGATTATACGATGAACTCGTGAAGACGATGTTGGGTTGATTGATGAGTCCGCATCTGGAATAGGAGATGTAAAACCGATTTAAGGGTAGTGCTTGGTGAGTTGAGAAACTTAGCTTTAAGGACACAATACTTTGCGATATCAAGCAGATAAGTAGTTAGAGGACTTAGTGCATACCTAAATTGCACGTCAGTTTTATTGAGCCCTATAGACGCAGTTTTTATACTTTCACTGAAAAACCACCCCAACCTTTACCGCACACAAGTCTGTCCCATGAATTTGATTAAACCAACATGCGGTCAAAAAGTCCATCATCGTAGAGTCGGGGGAGCCAAACGGAAATTGTCGTTTCAGGTATACCTAATCACTTAGTCAAACACCACACCAAAATTGTATTTCGTTAATCGAATTGTGAAACACCTTGTTGGGCAAAAGGGTTAATCTATTGTTATACAGCCGGCTCGTATTTTACAAGGTAAACATTGAGATTAATGAATAACAATAAGCCTTTCATCCTTTTTGCCACCAAAGACCTCTGCACTCTCCATCGACTCCATAGTTGATGTAATAAATGATGGGTAGGTACACAAAAATCGAAGTGGAAGAAGCCAAAACCCTTTTTGTTGAAAGTACCAACAACTTGAACCGAACCATGTCCTTGAGTTCGGTACCGTCACCATCAGCATCGCATAGAGGATGGACACCAGACCATTTATACTCGGGCTGGCTACAGCTAATTTGCATTTGAAGTAAATTTTGAGTTTCATTTAATTTAGTCGAATCGACGTTGTCGTCGTTGGGGGTTCACGTCATCCACAGTCATCGTCATCTTTTGCTGTTGAACAGCATATCCTTGTAGCAAGACGCACTTGAACAGTCCATACAATTGCTGGACATTGACAAAGCGAGACGATGAAATCGCCTTTCCTAATGCAGATAAGGAAACTTTTCCATTTGTTGTGTATAGTATATTATATGGCAGAGGATTGTGTCGTCCTTTTGACACTTTATCTTCACACTCTGTAACAAAAAGTTAAATTACTTTGGATATCCATGCATAAATGGCTTTGCATTTAAATCGAATATAATGTATGCGCATATGTACTTTGATGTGGAAGAGGGTTATAGTGAAGCGGATGATGGTGGCCTTATAGTACTGTGCTGAATGGCAGTCGGTCTTCTTCGAATTAAGTGAGGTCCTTAACATAGGCGAATCCACCATTTTGGAAGGGAATATTGCAAATTGAATGGCGTTGGTGATGATGATGATGATGACTTATGAAAGACAGTTTGAACATTGGAAGAATATTCGTCATAAATTTACGACTTTTGTGGATAAGGTCAGTAAGATGTTACAACTTTCATACTTTGTATATAGAGAGACGGACTATTTTTGGGCTTTCATGTGCTAAGTCGTACGCACTGTTAGAAAATGTACAGTCCCGTCAAAAAGTCAAAAGAAAACAATTACGTTTACAAGGACATAAAGGTGATCTTTGCAGGAGTCAATGCTTTCGCTGGTCAATCGTAACTGGCAACTATAACATCTTGCCTAAGACTTGAACAAATTGTTTGTGCCACTGCAAATGTTTAATCAGAATGCTTGTCATCGTCACTTAGGGAAATTCTACCTTGAGATTGACATATCTGGTATCATCAGCGGGCTTCATGTGGAGGATATCACAGTCCCATCTTCCTAAACACTTAAATCCATCTATTTATCCTAAGACTTCAACCAGGCAATTATTATGTCAGCAGACTTATTTCATTCCTACCTTCAGATTTATGGAATATATTGGTCTAACTACATTCTGAAAGGGCATAGATGAAGTTGCAAGAGAACGAGAAAGAAAAAAACTCAACTTCAGGTATTGTGCACTGTTTATGAGCGTCCTCAACAAAATGATATGTGGGCAACTTGATTGGCTTCTTGGTTAGGGGCATGGACCGTGGGCCATCCTGCACTGTAAGCCGCATCTTTAGTAAAGTAAGGGGTATATTCGACACGTTGTCTAGAATATCGAGGTCATGGTAGCGGAATAAGAGATGCTCCACAAATTATATATAATTTCTTGTAAGAGATTACTAGTATACCTCGACGTTAAACCATGTTCTGATGATACAATGCTATAGTCGTTAATCACAAGATGTTAAGATGTTGTTCCATTATTCCTTAGCCAAGTTTAATGCGAAACCATTAATGAAGTTGTGTCATGGTACGCAGGTAGTGAGCAAGATAAGTCCAGTCCAATACACTCTATGTCGAGTTCGAAGTGCTCAAGAAAAACGTCCTCAGAGTCATCGGAAATGTCCCCGTAGCCAACGTAAAATTTCTTGTCACAACGCTGTAATATTTATGTGCTTGGTCATTTGATCATCTCCATCGAAACCTGGTTTACATGAACCAAGTAAGATATTCTTGGTTTGAGAACTCTGGCTTTTGTCAGAGTTTGTGCTTCGGATATATAGAGGGAACTGGGTCCTAGTCTTGCGGTGCCGTTTTGAACCAAAGAAATATTATCAACAGCAGCCTTTGTTTGACCTCTATAGGATTGTTGACTTTTATATTCGGTTGCAGAACTCCTAAGCTTTGGCCAACTATTGTGATTGTGGATGGTCGAAAGGTTTTTGGTCTTTAAGGCCTACAACTTACAAATTTCACCAACAAATTTTGATATGTATTCATCTCTTGCGTGGTCTCAAATTGTACCTATCTATGTATATGTGAACTGTGAAAAAGTGAACATGTAAAAAAATGGTTGAGGTATTCGCAAGAAAGTGTTAACCACTATTTACTATGGTCTTGCGCACTCGAAGTTACAATACGGCATCACTAGCTGGGGTGGTTCGTATGCTAATACATTAAAGCCTTTATTAATAGCCCAGAAACATCTAGTTAGAGTTATTCTTAACAAAAATCGATTTGCGGAGAGTTGGCCTTTATTTAAAACGTTGCAAATTCTACCAATCGGACATTTATATGTTTTTAAAGTCTTAAGAGAGTTCTTTAAACAAAGTGGTAATATCCCCAGCAGAAATTCCCTAATGTATAACCTACGTATAAATAATATGAGCTTAGCCATTGCACCATTTGCACACAGAACACTTTTTTCTCGTTTTTATACTTATACAGCTACAAAGTTCTTTAATAAATTGTCCTTTTCTATCAGAGAAATATCTTGTTTTTTCGCTTATATCAGAAAAGTAAAAGACTCGTTGTTCACTTTCAACTATGATTGCATTGAAACACTTTTTTAGATTCTTTTTCATCAGAACATAAATTACAATTATTGTAATTTCATTAATCTCTAATTTGTTACGTTTTATATATATTTTTTGCGTAATTTTTTTGTTTTTTAAATGTGTAAAGATTTTCTTGCCTTTGAGATTTACAAAATTAGTTATATTTAACCAATACATTGATTGTCAACCCACATCAGTTATCATTTGAATTTTTAAATCTTTGATGTGTCATTCACCACTTACTTTTAGTTAAAGAATGATTACTATTATTCTATTTCATTCTTTCATGAATATTGTTACTAGTTTAAGATTAAGTATGAAATGAAAAAAATCAACTATCTATCTATCTATCTATGAACTGTTAAATTCGAAAAGTGCATGTATTTGCAAGGCGATCTAATACTTTCAGCGTAAGGATAATATTCTCTATTTTCCTACATACATAAACACAAAATTTTGATATCTGTGCTCATTTTAACCAACAAAAATGGTTGGCATTACAAAGTTTTTCTTTGAGTGTCATTCGAACAATTCATTCTTGACGTTAAGGAAGCCATTATTATGTCCATTGTAGAACAAAGGATAGTCAGCTTTTGACTCAGTTGTACCTCCAGTTATAATATTTTTCCCTGCTAATAACTGAATTTCATTTATCGGTGTGAAATCACAACATACGTACACGAAGTCGCTCAAAACGCTGCTAAATATATCTCTTTAAAAGGTGTTAGACCTCCTAACATAATTTGATTTAGCTTTGGATGGCGCAAATACCCCAAGCCAGCTTTGTACCCTAGCTAGCAGTTTCCAATTACGGGAACCAAGTTAGTTTAGGTCAGTCTCTAAATGTGCGGGCCTATGCTGCATTATTTCTCAAAAGTGCACACAAACTCTCCTACATATACACATTTCAGATGATCTAGCCAGCTCAGCTGTTGAAATTTATTATTTTTATATTAAGTTTTTGAACCTCCAAGCTTAATTGATATCATACTGGAACAAAAGAAAATCACAAGTCTTAAGAAGTTTTTACCTGTTTGCGACAAGGTCCATGGTTCTACAAAAAAAAAAATGATTAAAGTTCGGCATTCCTTGATCTATAGGATGTTCTTTTTTTAAGATTTCTGTTTAGCCAACAACAAGACGATTGACACCGAAGTCGATTTGGTTACATTATTTAAAACGCCTTGAGTACAAACCCCATATCTGGACCGGTGCGTATTTTTACCAACTATAAAAAGATTGAAAGGTGTGCGATTTAAAAATTGAATACCCAAATATGCGAGTTCTATAAATTTCGTCTTGAAAATATCTTGTTACACGCACCAGGCTAAGTATTCAACTCATAAAATGCCTCTCTGTTACAAGATACCTCGTGAAATTCCCTCAAAAGAAAAAGTACCAAGTAAGGCACTGAACAGAAATCTCGCAAAAGATTTCCTTTTACTCATATTTCGTGAACTAAATTCTGCGATCAGAAAAAAAATATTTGAGCTCGATTCGCCACAATGAATTTTTAAACATAGATTAAGCAGCTACAATGCCAACGCCTGAAGAGCTGATTCTCTTTTGGCTTCGCTTTTTTTTTTAGCTTAAACGGCGTTTAGCAAGCTCCAACCAAATCTTCATAGCCATTAATTTACGCTGAGTCCCATATTCGACCACACTTCTTTTCGAAACCATTTCTACAACATTGATACTTCTCTGTTTTACCCCCTTCCGAGTGTTTTTTTTTTTTAATAACACTCAACGTCATTGTATATATTTTTTTTCAATGAATCCGATTGCTTAAATTAATCAATAAAAAAAAGAGTCGACCAAAATGAAACCGTTTTTATAGCGCAACTCTTATTCAACAGTATTAAATTGGCAATTCAGAAAAATAGAAATTTTATTGCACATTCCATCAACAATGTTGTCACCCTCCATCCACCATCCTAGGGGCTGAGCAGCGCTACACAATGTTGCATTCCAAACAATAACACGACGAAACGAAGTTTCCTATTAAATTATTAACTACCCAGATCAACCGCTATTTTTACTTATTTTTTTACCCACTCTAACATGACGTGGTTGTATTTGTTTCCATATTTCTTCTTGTGTGTGCGTTTTTGCCTATAAAAGGAATTAACGATTTGAAGCATTTATTTGCAATAAAAAATACATTTTTTCAGCTTGTCTTATTGTAAGCCATCTGATGCTGGAATTCCTTCGACTTTAATCGCACAACGTGATAAGCAAAGAAACGGACAGATTTATGCTCTTTGTGTGCAAGTTCTCCATTGATACAGATCAGAATCAGAGTCACCCTCTGTGCTCAAGAAGAGCAACCACTCCCGAATGAGCATCTTTTTATGAATTCGAATTCGAATTGAAGAAAGTTGCGTTTTTATTCGAGTATTTTACATCCTTTTTCCTTGGCGCATAAGGGAGCAGCATTACTCGTATTAAAACCAATCAATCGATGCAACCAGCAGCAGTATCAGCCAGTCAGTCAGTCAGAGACATACCGCAGTTTTTGACAAACACAGGGTTATGCACACTTTATGATTATGACCGCAGTATTTATAGCCGAACACAATGTTCCATTTAATTTTAATGTCAGTTGGCTTAAGTATGAAATTTGTACAACTATGGGTGCGTTTAATTTGACATTGTTAACGAAGAGCTACTCTGCTTGGTCATAAATACCGCTCTGATTTATTTGAATGTCTTTTTATTGGTCCGAGTAATTATAGTGATTATTCGAATAAACATTTGCCCCGGCTGCTGTTGTGAGTGTGAGAGTGTCGCTAATAAATTTGTTTCAGCAGTAATGCGGGTTGTATTATAGGGAGTATAGTTCGTAGGAAGACAGGGTCTATACCCATTTCAAAGATATAGGCTAAAACTTTTTTAACTAAATTAAAAAAAAAAATCAGAAAGGAACATTGTGTTCGGCTATAAATACTGCGGTCATAATTATAAAGTGTGCATAACCCTGTGTTTGTCAAAAACTGCGGTATGTCTCTGACTGACTGACTGACTGGCTGATACTGCTGCTGGTTGCATCGATTGATTGGTTTTAATACGAGTAATGCTGCTCCCTTATGCGCAAAGGAAAAAGGATATAAAATACCACGATACTTTTTTGCGTCAAAATCCAGTTTTTAATACAAAATTTGTATTACACGGAAAGAAAATCACGTTAAATAAACCTTTTGCGCCCTATTGCTGGCTGAATTCATTTTTAAACGCCATCCTGAATAAGGTCTCCTGCTAACAGCGAGCTGCGCCACCTCAGGTTAGGTGGAATATATCTTTTAACGCTGAATTTCAATAGCTATGCAACAGTCCCAAAAAGAGCATACTTCAAAAACCCTTTCTAAAAAATGGGCGACTCGCGTTGCTACATCTCCCACAGGAGAGTGGCCTTTTCATAGATACGGAATTGGGAGTTTGCGATAGAGATTTGTTTTCCAAATTTTAGAGGTGAAATCGGCTTCGTGGACGCAAACTCCTGACATGTTTATTCATTAGTTTGTGATTTTAAATAATATTTCAACTTGAAATATTGATACGAGCGATGGGCCCTTTCCGAATAAAAATTTGTCTATTGCAGGGTCATTGGATACGGAGGTACAGCCGCTGCATTTGAGTACCTGAATATTGACCTACGGCTATATGTGTGCCTATTAACCAAATATTTTGTTTATTTTCGAAGATAGGTGGCACTACTTTTTGGGGTATGAGCTTGATAAAAGTGCCCTCATTGCGAACTTCGATTGTGGCCATTATCTAAGGCGAAGTCTCCCCCACTGTGCTGTCTTCCTGTTGGAAAGATAGTGCAGAGATGCAATGCTGTCCGTTATTTGTTTACAAATATGTTGTGTATATGCCAGGTCAATATAATGGTAAAATTTGTACCTCTGGGTGAACTATAGTTACTGGGTTGTTTTTCAAAATGTCGCAATAATGATTATTTATTTTTTTTGAAAAATAAATCTCAATAAAAATGTTTCTATTTTTATCAATGAAATAGCAATTCAATTCCGTTACCGGCAGTGTAGTTGCCCTAATATTTTGGATGATATAACTTAAAATGTCGCCCAAACTCTGAAATCCTGTCATTTTCGTAACGGACTTAATAATTTATAAAAACATCGAATAAACGTCTTTTTCTATTGTAATTTGTTATAAACTTTCTTTACCAGATAAAATGCAATTTGAGTCCATTTAAATTTGGAAATGATTAGAATAATTTTTAAGTTTTTTTTTTGATTTGAACATATATATATAATATATAATCAGCCGTATTTATTAGATTCCCTTACGACGCCTCTACGATGTTGTTTAGTTAAGCATCGCGTAAAAATTTACGCAGCCTCTATGTGGCTTTGCTGAAATTGTTATTTATAAAAAAATGTCCACTGACTGTTTACTACACAAGGTTGGTGTCTAAATAAGTACGAAACTATTACAAAAAAACTGAAATCTCTTACTTTTTCCCCGCGGAATGATATCAGTTGTTTCTGCGAAATAAAACTGACATCTCTCTTGTGAGATTTATTTTGTTTGTAAACAAAAATGGAGCAGCAAAAAATAAAAAGAAAACGGTCGGAAAATTGGATTTCCTTTGGCAAGGTGATAATTTGAATATTAAATTAAGTCAATCATATCAATGTCGTTAACAAAATTCACGAAGCTGAATGGCATTTTTAATTCAATTTTTACGCAACCTCTAAACGCAAATTTTTGCGTTTAAAGTTACGCAGGCTTAAAGCAAAGTGCTTTTTGTTTATAAATCACGTTTTCCTGCGTAAGGACATTTCAGAGGGTGCGTAAAGATAAGCATACTCTACGGTGAGTTTATAAATAAGGCTGAATATATTTAAAAATAAAATGCTAGTTGAAGAATGTGTTGGGCCTTATCGTTATTTCCATCTAAAGCGATTTCATTACCAAGTCGATCATGATTTCAAGAAAAATTATATAATATCGGAGCTAAAAGCAAAATCAAATCCTTTATTTGATTTTTTGGAGGGCAAAGTGTGACGAAAATGACAAAAAAGTGACGCAGTAGACAATATTTGCCAAAATTAATTTATTTCGCAATTAAAGGATATTTCTTAAAACATCTGAATTTATTTGGCAAAAGATTACAAAAACGAAAAGCGTGCAAAAAGGGGCTTTTTATGTCCAAGCTATGTCCATTCATAGTCCATTCCTTTTATTTTTATATTGGGATTTGGAAGCTTGCAATTATGTCACTAAAATTAACATCAACTAAATCATTTTTATAAGTTTTATATGAGGTTTTTGTGCCTTCACTTTCAAAATGTGACGCTGGTGACTTGTGACGATAATGACACTTCACACTGATCACAGTAATAACTTATTGGTAACATAATATATACTCACAATTATTTATTTAATAGCTCGCCGTTCCCTTTTTCCTTCTTTATGAAATACTTCTAAACAGAATTTTTAATGATTTGATTTAAAACATCGTGACAGTTATAGCTTGCAATAAGCGGACCATATTCATTCAACAGCTTTGATGTAGGTAACAGACTATTTTACCCCGATTGAGTTTTTCCGCTACGCTTACCGCGTGAAATTTTTTTCTGAGAAATATAGAAATATGCATTTGCAGAATAATGCGAATTTTAAATTCAAAATTATTATGGAAAGCAGTTGCATGACTCGAATGACGAATTATGGGGACAGGTTTTTCTTGAATAAAAAATATTATTTATTTATATTGATTAGTATTACTATTAAAGAACACATGAATCTTATTTATTAGCTGTGCCAATTAGAGATGAGCACAAAATCACTACCTGTGATTTAATCACAGTGATTGCAAAATCGCAATCACTACCTGTGAGCGACTTTCAATTAAAGCGTGACTGCGATTTTTCACTCTTTCATTTCGCACTCGTTCACAATCGCAGTCGCAGTCACAGTTTGAAAATCACGACAAACGGAAAGCACCCACAGTAGCACAGTCGCGACACAAATCGCAATCACAGGGCAAACAGCGAAAGAGTGAAATAAGGCATACACAGAAGAATCACAATCACAAGGCAAATGGGGAAATAGCGAAACTGCGACTCAAAGTAGCAATAAGAAAGTAGCCACTCGCGCAGCAGGTAAGGGAGCAGTGGTAGTTTAGGTCATAGGTGGTAGGATAATTTTTGCAAAAGAAAACTGAAAAAAAGAGTTATGATGAACTGGAGAGTCGAAGTTGGAGTGATTGTGTTTTGTGTAAATATATATTTATATACATTGGTTGCATATTACTTTGTTATTGCTAAGGTAGGTACCTAATTGGGGTAGTTTTGATTTTTTAATCTACTTTTTGCGTATGCTGCGCTGGATTGTTGTTGCTTCTTGAATTTTGTGATTTGAATGCGAGGTTGAAGGAACAAATGAGTATTCTTCGCGAATTTTCGAGTGCATTTATGTTTATTAAAAATAAATGGTTATAAGTATATTTAATAAAAAATTTGTAGGATCACATTGTATTTGCCTGGAAAATGCATAAAACATAGCATGGCAGTACCTACAGTGAGTTCGCGAGTCAAAATCACAATCACAGGTTAAATTCACAGTGATTTGTAAATCACAGCCACAATTTTACCTGTGATTGCGAGATCACGACTAAGCTCATCTCTAGTGCCAATGTTGTTAAGCTTATCCAGGAGCTATTGATATTTAATCGGGAAATTCAAATTACTGCGTTTGGGACAGACGCCATTTAGTACAAAACTATTTGTGGTGCTGAACGGTATTTTAAAATTTTTAAAATTAAAGTAAAATAAATCTTTTTCAAGCTATGCTAATTTATTGCCAATAAAAAAAAAAAGGTTGTAAGTAGTTTTTCAGACATAAAAAATGTTAAATAAATAATGTGGTTTTATAAAGCAAATAAACTTCGGGGACGTCTAAGTGCAACATTTAAAAAAACAGCCCTACTCTTAAATGCCTTCTTAGGTAACAGCGTAATTTATCGCTAGATTTCTTATGTGATGTAATTTTCAGTTAGAGGTTTCATCTCCTATCTACTTTAAAGATATTAAATTATATTATGACCTTCCGCCCGATTAGTCCACTTTTGGAACCCATTGCAACCATGTCAGTAACAGGGCTCTAATCGCGTAAACGATTGAACTAAACGAATTTTAGTTTGCTTCATAAATAACATCATCGTCGGATCGTTCAATCGAAGCGTTTATCGTTCTCGTTTTGAACAGTTTGAACATGACTGTTTGAACAAACTTTGACAACTTAAAAATCCAAAAATGAATGGAAATTGTTTTATTTATTTATTTTGTGATTTGTTTATTTTTCTTCGTTGGATATGAAATTGGGAACTTAATGCAAAATGGGTAGTTAGCATGGAATATGGCCGCTACAAGTACCAAGTGCAAGTATGCAAACAATTATCTACGAAGCCAAACAACAGCTATTAATGTGAAAAAGCAAGATTCGCCTAAGAAGGGTGGAATGATTTATGAAAGTTCACCTTAAACGGATACACAAGAGTGTTTTAGGAGTTGTAACAAAGAATTCAATGAATGCTATTTTATGATTGTATTACTGCATGCAACCATAAATCAAATAAATAAAATTAAATTGATATTCAAAAAGAAATGCATTCTATTACAACTTCTGTAAAAGCAAGTCCTCTCCAAAGAGAACATAAGTTGGTGTCTTCCGTAAAATATTGTTATACTTCTCTAAAACCTAACAAAAACTGAAAAAAAAAATACACCAAAAACGATGAAACGATTGCAAAATAGTCGTCGATCAATCGAATCGTTTCGCAGGCAGTATATTTGGCAGTTGAATTAGCAACGTGAAGCAACATTAAACGATGATCGTCCAATCGTTTCAACGACTATCGTTTTTTGGTTGCTACACGAAGTAGAAGCATCGTCGAGACGATGTCGTTAGATCGTTTTGTACTTACGCGATTAGAGCCCTGATTTCTAGGCAACGATATCACTGTTATTCGCGTATGCAAGTAATTCCAATGACTTGTAACAAATTTTCCCTGGTAATTGCTTGTGAGTTCGAAGAATATTCTTACCTTTATCATATTTGGACATCGAAAGGTTCAGTCAGATTTTTTCCAACCTTATAGCGGAACAGCGGGATGCTAGGCTATGGCTGTATATTTTTAGTCCTTATGCGGATAATCAGATCGTGGATATCGTTTTGGACTTCCTGGATTTTTTCCCATCAGCTGTCGCAGCGTGAACTTATCGCGCCTTAAAGTGTCCTAGTAGGGTCCAATCAATTCGTTGACAAATGGTTACAGACGCTTAGATACACGGTACGACAGACACGATCTTGTATACGAAGTTAAAATTATGCCTCTTATGGTTGGCGCATTTTAGAGATTCACCACTTTTATGGTCCGGGCAAACGAAGATATGGCTCCATCCATTAGGCACTCTTTCTACCGACCAAATCCTCGAGATGAGCTCTCAGCCAAGTCGTCTCTCACTGCCTTAAATAGTTTCACCGGCAAGCAGTCTGGTGCCAGCTACCTTGTTGGTGTTGAGTTTAAGTATTGCTATCCTCACTTCATTTTGTTCGGATATGGACAGAAGTTTTGGCCTTCATCGTTCACCTTGAATAGTTCTAATAGTTCTCTCTACGGGACAATATCCGTCATCTCATGTAAAAGTCACGAGGAATCATACAGAGAACTGTCAGAGAATGACATTGTGTTCCAAATGAAATTCAATTTAAATACTCAGCGCCAAGGTCCAAAGTGTTGACGTCACACTGCAGAGTTGGAAGTCGCATTGAACTCCATTCTACAGACAGTTGCATACTTGCAGCTTTATTCCATCGGATCAGTCGAGTTAGCCTACCTACAATTTGGAATGAGTGCACACGCAATTTGGGTGTTTGCAACCACTGCCTAAGCTGTTTGTAAAGCCATCTTTCTGAGCCCAGGGTAACAAGAAAGTAGAGGAAAACCTGTTACTAGATAGTGCGAACAAGTAGAGGGGAACTTCAATCAACTTGAAGTGTTTTTTTTTTTTTTTTGGTTGCGCCTGGAGGTGAGTAATCTTCAAAAGATACCAATGGCCCGTACCATTGGTTATGCCCGATTCAGGTATATCTCGTCTGCCTACGGGCTAAACCTCACCCCTCAGAGAGGCACTATGAGATCCGGCCGCGCGCGCTCATAGTAGTATGAAATTTGTTCCTCTCATTTTTTCATTTAAGTGATGACTACGACTAAGTTACCTTAACAAAGAGTTTACGCTTCTGTAGTGTTATTCGCGTTTGGTAGGTAGCTTTCCAGCGAACGCACCTACTAATACCGTCATTACATGCGGTTTTTCCTTATGGCGCTAGGTCGAACGGTCTTGTTCTTTGCAGTCGGCGCTCAAGGTTTGTCACGTCCAGAGTACGGATTATTTCATTATTGCAGTGACCATGAATACGAGAACGAAGTTTGCGAGCAAAGTTTGTTACTTGCGAGCAAAGTTTGTTACTTCGTTACTCACGGTAGCAATTCCTAGATCTCTGTGAATATCACTATTCCTTATATACCATGGAGCATTCACGATTGCTCTTAGCGTTTTGTTTTGGAATGTTTGTATTATAGCCATATTGCTTGGTTTGGTACAACCCCAAAGTTGTATACCGTATGTCCAAGAAGGTTTTAGCACTTGTTTATACAGGAGCAGTTTGTTGTATACGCTTAGCTTTGAATATCTTCCGAGTAGCCAATACATTTCTCTAACTCTGATTGCGAGCTCGTCGTGCTTTTTCTTTACGTGTGGCTTCCACTTAAGTTTAGCGTCTAGGGTCATTCCTAGATATTTCGCCTCGTTTGCATATGGTATTTGTACCGAGTTAATGAAAACAGGTAAGTTGTTTATCCTTTTGTACGTGAAATTGACATGCGTCGACTTGGTCTCGTTAAGGGCAATTCGCCAGGTCTTTGTCCACTCGCATACTTTATTAAGAGCCCGTTGGAGTTTTCCAGTTGATGATTCGACTGACTCATCGATTGCGAGGATAGCCGTATCGTCTGCGAACGTTGCTACGATGGTCCCTTCATCCTGTGGTATATCTCTTGTATAGAGCAGGAATAAGATTGGGCCGAGAACGCTTCCTTGAGGAACACCGGCGTGGATTTCTTTGAATTCCGAGAATTCAGTCTCATGTCTAACACGAAAGAGTCTGTTCTCAAGGTAGGATTTCAATATTTTGTATAATTTTTCCGGTAGGATTGTCCTTAGCTTATACATGAGGCCTTCGTGCCATACCTTGTCGAAGGCTTGCGATACGTCAAGAAAAGCGCTAGAGCAAATCTTTTTGCATTCTAGAGCTTTTTCAATTTCATTTGTTATTCGATACACCTGATCGATTGTGGAATGCTGAACCCGGAAGCCGAATTGATGATCTGGTATCAAGCGTCTTTCTTCGATTACTGGTTGTAATCGTTTTAGCAGAAGTTTCTCATAAACCTTAGATATTATCGGCAGTAGCGAAATAGGTCTATATGATTTCTTATCATTTGTATTCTTCCCTGGTTTCGGAACCATAATGACTTCGGCTACTTTCCATTGTCTTGGAACGTATGAGAGTCTCAGAGAAGCATTTATAATGTACAGCAGCTTAACTAGTGCTCTTTTCGGTAGTTCCTTTAGAACTTCTCCAGTTATTAGATCGTATCCTGGAGCTTTGTTATTTTTCAACTTTCTTAGTGTCATTCGTAGCTCGGACAGAGATACGGCTTTTACTTTATAGTTGTCGGATCCCGTATTAGCATTCGGTTCTTCGTGTAAAGGTTGTCCATCGAACGGCCTGAATGTTTCTTCTAGATGCTCGGCAAACAAATCCGCTTTTTCTTTGTCTCCTTTCGCCCATTCTCCGTTAGCTTTTCTTATTGGTGGCGAGTGCATTTTTGGTTTCCTTATGGACTTCAAGGCTTTCCAAAGTGAGTAGTTTGAGCTCTTTTCAGCAGTCAAGCCCTCTAGGTAAGTAGAAGTTTCGAGATTTCTTAGATCCTGTAGCTCATTTTTAAGTTTGTTGCAAAGATGGTTCAGATAAGTTTTATCAGGGGGTGCGCGGGATTGTTGCCATCTCTTACGCGCTCTCCTCTTTTCTCGTATGAGGTCTTCTATTTCAGGCGTGTACTTGACTTTATTGTTCCGTGTAGCTGTCTTCCGGAAGGGAGTGTTTTTCCACGTTGCACTCTGAATGGCTTCCACGAGGTTGTCAACGTCATCTTCTATTTCTAGCGGTATCTTTAGTGGCACATTTAAAGCAACATTTTCTTTACAGTCTTTTCGGAAAACGTCCCAGTTGGTTTTGTTACTACTTAATCTGGGCGGTCCTACATTCGTTGCTACACTTCCACCCATTTTCAGGGTGACTGCTGAGTGGTCTGAGCATAGATCGTAGCATTCTTCGACTGCCGTCAGAGTTTTGTTTAGCCCTTTTGCACTAAAGAAGTCGACGAGGTCAGGGATTTTATTTTTGTCAGTTGGCCAATATGTTGGCTTTCCCGTCGAATAAAAGTCCACACCACGCTTCATACTGGCTTTGTACAGTAGTCTGCCTTTCGTTGAGTTGCATCTTGAACCCCAAAAAGTGTGTTTCGCATTAAAGTCCCCACCGATAATAAAATTAGACCCAGATGAGTCAAAGAGGTGGTCAAGGTCGTCGTCTATCAGTCTATATCCCGGGGGGAAGTAGCAAGATCTGATAAGATAGTCTAAATGGTTTACTTCAACGGAGACTGAACTTATTTGCATAGAATCGAGTTCTATTTTTATTTCTGTTGAGTGCTTAATACAATCTTTAATGTAAAGAGAGGATCCGCCTCTGGCATTTTCCGAGGGATGATGCGCGTGATAATCTCTGTAACCTTTTATTTTGGGTCCATGTCCCTTTTTTAAGTGGGTTTCCGATATCAAGCATATATCAATATTGTTTTTCCGTAGAAATATTTCTAGTTCGTTAATTTTGTTTAGGAGGTATTTTAAGAAACTCTATCATATTTATGTTTTGTTATTAGGCTGCCGAGGTTTGAACTCGGGCTTGCTCAATTTGTCAAATAAAACTTGATTAATCTTGCTTTGCTGCTCAAGTTTTTCTAATATAATAGTTAATAATTGACGGATCGGATCTGTTGTATCTGATCTTGACTGGTTTCCATGTATCGCGACTTGTGCGTATGATCTCGCATCAGCCAACGCCGGATTTTTCTTTGTACTTGGTCCGGCCACGTTCTCTTGTGCAATTTCTTTATTTTCCTGTATCGGTTTCGTCCTTTTGACTGCCCTAGCGGTTTTCGGATTATCGATTTTACGATATTTTAAGCTTGGGTCTGGGTGTACCGGTTTCTTGAGAGTGTCGCGTCTTTTTTGTAGTTCTTTCGCGACCTCGCAACCTCTATAATTTGCTGGGTGGTTTTTCGTACAATTTGCGCAGACCGCTGGGACCTGCTTGTTTTTGTCGCACTCTTCCGAGAGATGTTTACCGGCACATTTAACGCACCGTGGTTCTTTCTGGCAGTATGCCTTTGTGTGGTTAAAACCTTGGCAACGTTTGCACTGGGGTACCGTTCTCCTTCCCTTACGCATTGGCTCGATTTTGACCTTTATGTTTAGGATTGTCTTGATTTTGAAGATATCCTCCACATTCTCGCTCCTATCAAAGGTCAGCATAAACAGTGGAAGGCCGCGTTTGATTACGAGATCTTTGTCTTCTCCTTCCGTGCATTGCTTTTCCTTCTTGATAATATTCACGGCGTCAATAATTTTTAGGCCTTGTGTTTGCACGTCTTCCATAATATCTTCTTTACTGCATGTCGGGTGGAGTCCCCTAACGATGACTCGCATCGGTTTTTCGTACTTATTTTCATAAGTAAACCATTGGATATTCTCTGTATTTAATTTAAGAGACAGTGCTCGGTAAGAATCAGGATCCTCTACGTTAATTTTCCACACGTTATTTCGCCGTGAGATTATATCATACTTCGTCTTCAGCGTATTTTTAAGAAGGTTACGAAGTTTTCCGTAGTCCTCTATCCCGACGACATTTATTGCGGGTGGAGGGCGAGGTTTCGCTTTAGTTTTTGTCTGGTTTGTTACAGCGGCCTTATATTTTTCCTGCAAAACTTCGGGTGAGGTTACAGCCTTACGCTTTTTGCTAGGTCGTCCCTTAACGGCCGGATCGGTTTCGCGGGCAAGTTCTTCTTCGTCCGTGAAATATGCCGTTGCTGGACAGTTCGGCGTTGTCTCGAGATCTTTCGGTACACGAAGGTTTTTAAGATCCTCGTTTTCTTTTCGCAGAGAATCTACTTATTTCTTAAGCTCATAGAAGAGTCGCTCCATTTCATTAAGTTTAGCTCGTAATTCGTTGTTCTCTTTTACGAAGCATTTCGTTTTCACTGAGTCCTGATTAACCGGAGGACTTCTTTTTCCGGTGACATGCGATCTAGGTGGAGATCGATATATCTTTTTTCTTTTTTCAGAGGGATCTATAGGCAATATTGTTGAACTTGCCCTTGACGCTATCGGTGGTGATCTTAGCATAGTATTTTTCGCTCTGAAAGGGTCTTTTAGAAGCAATAGTTGGTCCTCCCCAGAATCCGAGGGACCGACCTCCGTAGAGGGTGGATTTTCCAGTATAACTGGTCTGCCACCTGGGGTAATAATTCCATGTGTTTGTTCCATTGCATCTTTTCGTTGTTGTATTTTATACCTTCTACCAGGTTTTAACACTGCCGTCCTTCTAGGATCAGACGCAGACCAGGAAGCCGCGTACTATAGGTCAAGCGCTCTTGGATTTGTGTTTGCCGTCGGTTTTACCCTTCAACTATAACCTGGCTGCCTTGGGTGGCCCTACCAGGAGAATACACTCCCGACAGCATAGCTTATAGCATCACCAAGGCTACTCCCTCTGACGTTAGATTTTAGTCGCCTCTTACGACAGGCATACATTACCTCAAGGCTATTCTATCCCCGACCTTGAAGTGTGAAGTGTGTAACTGCAGGCAGTTAGCCAAAGCCGCGCTGACTGAAGACTCGCTGATTAAAATCCAGGTCCTCCCCGGACTATAGTGTCACCTATGTATGTATTTATTAAAAAAATAACTTAACCAACCCTGAGTCGAGAGCTCTTTTGTCGGCTTCGTAGGTAGATTAACCATTCCCTCTCCAGATAGCGTCACAAAAATCTGCCGGTACTACTTCCATGAATCATCAACCAGCGACTCCTTGTTCCTACAAAATATTCGAGTTCAAAATGCTCTCATACTGATCTCCATCAGTTGATTTCGTATACCACTCCAACGCAACACACTGCTACTACCTGCTCTTAACTTTTTGAAAGAAAAAGTATTCCCTTTCAATAAAATCGCGCACACAAAATACAAATGTTATCATGTAGCAAAAATGTGTACTGAAGTGAAAAATTGTGTTAACCTTTGTTCAACACGTGACGCTACAAGAGCTGTGACACGTGTAACATTGTCATCATTGTCATTTCGACGCCATCGATAACACAAATACACGCACTTCATGATTCTTGTGTTCTCTGCGAAAGCCATTGAAGTTTTGTCATTCCCAATGAAGTACCCAACATGCGCCCACACACAACAGCAGCATGTATGGCCCACCCCTATTCCGATTTGATTGTTGGAATGGAGTGCATATTCTCGTTCGCCGAGACAAACATCACGTCCATTTGATGCTCATTTTCAAGTTGTGTGTAGTGTGTACCCGCATTTTAGACAAAAAAAAATGTTCTTCCAGATTCACACGTTATAATCAACAGCTCAGCCGATTGTCATCAAATCGTGATAAAAACAAATTAATGCATCCCTTGACAAATTGGCCGCCTCCCGTCCGACACCCAGATAAGGGTGATTTCGAATTTAAAATTATTCCAAAGCGCGACACAGTGTGTGGGAATGAAGTTTGCTCTAACTATACACAAAGTCAATTCTGCAATTAAGGACTCAATTGTATGCGAACATCCCTTCGAAGTGGGGTGTGCTGCAAACTGTACTCGTACGTATGGTATCAAGTAACGATTCAAATTTTCTTATTTTCATTTTCCAATAACAGAGATGTTTGCGATTTAATCAAAGGACCTTCTTATTCACGAGAGGAGCGCACAACGTCTTAACGATGGGTAATTCCATTTTAGTGTTATTTCCTCGCCAATTGTTTTACATCCGGCCATTTGAGTGACGATTCCAGGAGTTGCAATCATCATGTCTATAGATTTGGGTAAGAAAAATACACACACGCAGAGCTCCGGACAGTTCTTCTGTTTCTTATTATCCTTCGGACGGAAATTGTCAAGAACAGTGGAATATTTTCCTCACTTCCGGAATTGGTATTTATTGAGCGAGAAAAAGAGATAGAGCTTACTTGTCATAGTATATAGCTGGAATTTCCTCATAAGCTCGCTCGACCGAAATACGCAGTTTATAATCCTGGAGGAGTACCTACCATCCTGCAGGACGTCAGAAAATGACGGAAAATCATAAAATTTTATTTCATCTCAAGAACAACGATACAAATACTTTGCTCTGTCTTTAAATTCGTCTGCTGTTATTGTTAATCCGTCAGGAAGATCGAATAGCGCGAGAAGTGCTGTATAGACGTTAATTTTTAGCACTTCCTAGGCTTTGAGATTGAGATTAGCTTTCGGGGCGATATTGTAAGCAGATGAAAATTACGAGCAGCTACGAATGATGTCACGGTCCGAGGAGGACTTCAGGCCTAGATTCTCGTAACTATTGGTATTTTATTTTTGGACACAAATGACAGGGAGTTGGAGTGTTTATATGTCCTGTAAGAAAGTCCTTTTTTCTGGGTGGGCGTTATTATACTGAGCAGCACTTGTAGCACAGTATAAGTCTGAAGTGTACCGCGTAAAGATGTGGTACGCGCATCTTCCAGTTGTGGAAATGTGGAAGAATTTTTGACCTTTTTTTAGATGTAGGCAAAGTAATTTTTCATAAACACTGAGTCCACTTACCACTTTTGTCAAATTTGAACAAAATTTGAAATAATGATCCACAAGACATTGATGCGATAACCATAGTCTGGTAAGCGGATAATTGCGTGTTCGGTATCAAGTTTACCCGGTAGATGGTACTAAACTACATCAGCTGTTACCTTGACAACGGGAGGGAGCTTCAAAATTCATATACCTAAATAGGTTTTGAAGTTCTATGGAGTCCGAAAATCAATTAATTGATTTTCTCGTTAGGAAAGCTTTCAGTTAAGTGGATAGTGAGAGAGGCCCTGTTGAAACTGGAGTTCCGGTATACATTTTCAGCTTCATGAATAAAATATTCAAAAGGCTTATGTTAGCAACTGATTTTCAATCGAAACACGATTAAAGAAAGTTCACTAGACACTAATCGTATATTTCTCTCTTACGTACTTCAAACGTTGACGTAAAGGAAGCAACAAACGAACGAAAATAACGCGACTCACGATTACCACCAGACCACACGGAAATATTTCCTAAAAGAAACACCTTTGAGCTGATATGGTGCAGATAGTGCGCAGGGCAGGTGCCAACATGAAAGACACTTTCTTCAAAAGGTCCTTCCAACTACTGGGGTATGCGGATGATATCGACATCATCGGTCGCTCAAACTGTTCACTTTGACGGCGATTGAAAAAGAGGCGAAATCTGTTGGCCAGGAAGTAAATGAGGACAAGACTAAGTATATGCTATCAGCAAACAATGGAGCCGAGTGCTGGACGATAAGCAGGAAAGGAGAGCCAATACTGCGGCTGCTTCGAAAGAAAAATTCTCCGATGGATTGTTGGTCCTGAATGGAGGAGAAGATAAAACCGCGAACTTATTGAGCTATACCAGGATGTGGATGTTGTCCAAAAAGTCAAAACAGGTTGACTACATTAGCTCGGCCACATCGAGTGAATGGACAAAGAGCTAAGAGGATCTTCGAGTCGCTGTTCGAAACGAACGAGGAAGAACGAACCTCCGTTTTAAAGACCAAGTCATCGCGGATGCCTGAGCGCTTGGTCTGGATAGCTGAAAGCAGAGACCCTTCACGGGTCGGGAGCCCTTTAAGTAAAGTAAGCATTGTAGGGCCGAGATTCACATTGTCACACTTCAGTGCAACACATTTAAAAGAAGTTTCCTAAAGTGGAAGGACCATGGACAAAGAGGTTTCTCTTGTCAACGCGGTCAGTTAAAATGTCGGCTCCGTAGTTTGTCGTACTGATGTTAGGATCTGATCATTTTGGAGTTGCAATTGCAACGTATCAAAAGATTGTAATTCAGAATCATTTTAGAATTTAACTTAAAAGTAAAATATCTAAGGTAAGAGCTACTGTCTGTCTGTCCCGATTTCTACTTTCTTTAAATAACTTCCCTTTAGTACCACTGCTATATTTGTCGAACTCGAAACAAGGGTCGGGTTTTTCGTGAGTAACAATGTCAAATATTTTATTTTCTCAGATACCACGGAAATGCCATCAGTGTCTAAGGTCAAAAGTGTCGAATAATTTATGAATGTGCACTTCAGGACCTTAGGACAAGATTGTTCGTATACTAAATGCACATAAAATGTCCCCTTTCTTGAAAATCACTTTTTTTTTGCTTTCACATCAATCTCCTTATGCGGATCTAGCTATTGTTCTCATACTCAAGGATTTTACTGCATCCGCCTTGCAATTATTATTTTGCATATAATGTGCACGGATGTAAGCGCGAATAAATGCCTGAGGGTATTTTCGCGCACACCATTTCAATGGCATCTTCGTATAGGTATTACATACCCATAGGTACATGTAGATGGGTATAGGGTGCAGCGAAAATAGGTTTTCGATTTTAGTGGTGCGGTTGAACTAAGAAGGTTGGTTTTAAGGATTGCTTGGGAGCGAATAGTGTGGTCCATCTGGTAGTTTCTTATAAAACAGCACATCTTTTGGAAGCTCTTGAAAGTCCCTTAGCATCATGTTACCGCGAAATGATCTTATTCGGTGTCCACTTGAACATTTCACGCTGGAAAGTGCTGAGCTTTCAAAATACCGTGAATTTTGAAAAGGAATTCCGTACAAAATATCCCTGCCTGTCTTATCTCTTTTAGAAAGAAATTCTGCCCAAAATATACCTGCCATAATTCGAAAAAAAATTGGGGGTATTTTTTTTAGAAAATATCTAGATGTGGGGGTTTTCAGAGTTGTCTAGGCGGGAAATTTCAACCGTCTGGAAATGCTGAACTGGTCCTACAGTATCTAAAAAGGCATGTACTTTCCTGGCAAAAAAATCTGAAGATCATCAGTACCTATCCCATATAAGTAAGCTCCTTGAGTTACAAAGTCAACCATGAAGGGCAGCACACATTATAAAGCAACTCAAGTAACAATTTGACTGCGGTAAGGTAATTTATGTAGGCAACAGCTTCGGTAGAGCTTCTATAGTTTTTGTTAACCGAAGTTGATCCATTTCGAATTAATTGTTTCGACAATAACTTCTGTAAGCCCTTTACGAAGCATACATACAGGCTTTATAAAGGGATATGAAATGAAGTTTCGATAAGATCTCTATTAGACCTCTGAAAATGTGTCTGGAGATGTGTGGCTTCTTTAGAGCTTCTGATCGAAGGCATTATAGAAGCAATGCACTGTCATGCAGTCAACCGCTTGCGATTGGAAGCTGTACAGAATCACTTAGGGTAACGGCGGGTGATATGGCGTAGCGGGAGATATGGCGCACCTTTAATTTCTCCCACACCAACTAGTCCTCCGATACACATTATACAATTTTATTTTCAGTTTATCGTCCGAACTTGAAGAGTGAACATGTTGTCATTCTGAGCTTAATACTGTGCATACAGAAAATAAAATAAAAAAAGTAGCGTTTTTTTTACGTTGAAAAAATTGTCCAGCCTACTTCGTGCTTCGGTTTTACAGTAAGTTATTCGCGACTGCTCGCCGTTCTTATACAAAAGTACGGTGGAAATAATATTTCACGACGTGCATGTATAAAGAGCAATATACAAACACGTTAGTTTTTTTTATGCGGGTATGGTCGATTTTAGTCGAAAAGGGGGATATGGCGCATTTTTGTGAGGGTGATATGGCACATGTACCATACCTGAAAAGAAATAAAAAGCTACCAAAAACTCTGAAGAAATATAAAATTTCGAAGAAGATATCACGCCATACTGATACTTTCTCGTCATCCTCTGAGGAAAGCCTGAATGTTCCGTATCATGACGAATCTGGTGATGATGATCCAGAGGATTTTGAAGAAGGACTCTGCGCAGGTGTGGCGAAGACTATAATGTTACCACAAAAAAATATGACTGGTTACAGTGCTTAATTTGTCAAAAGTGGTCCCGCATGATACATGCACATAATAAAAAATACCTACTTGTTACAAATGTGGCAATGAAAACTTAAAAAAAGAATTATTGTTTTTATCTTGCCATATCACCCGATAGGGTATACCATATATCACCCTCCCTATAGGGAGATATGGTTTTTTGTATTATTTATTTTGATGATTGAAGAAATGTTTGTGTTACTTAGTTTCTTAATATTTATGTTATCAATTTAATAAAGAGCATTTGAGTTTGAGTTTAGTTGAAAAATGTCTTATAATTAGAAAAATATTAAAGAAACAAAAAAAGTAAACCATATCCCCCGCCTTTACCCTAATCGTAATTCCTTCTAACTTACATTATGGAGGCTTTATAGAGGTAGAACATAATTTCATATAAAATGAATAAGATGTCTAAAGAAACCATCAATTAATGAATAGGGGAAAAATGACAAAAAATAAAACACTTTTAGCACAGTGAAAAATATGTGAGTAATGTGATTTTAAATAAACACTTTTCGCCCATAAATAAAATGGGTAACACTAAATGTCTTGCTTACAACTTCGGTCGAGTAAGCTGCAAGTTTATTCCAAATCTTAACGAAACTCTGAAATGTATCAAGTAGTTCAGATTTACCACTGCTACAGCATTATGACGAATTAGCCTAGGGGGTAGTGTATTGGACTACTACGCAGGTGGACCCATGTTCGATTCTCAGTGCGACGCATGTAAGTAAAATGTAAATTATAACGAGTACGTAAATGTAAACTCCATGAAAATTGCAAAAAGTCTTTGGAAATATATAATAATAAGATACAAAAATAAAAATATAAGTAAACGAAAAATTGCAAAAAATATAATACCTACAAAACATTTTTTTTTTTTTTTAATTTTTGAGCTTCTATAAAGTTTTGGTGATGCCCTAGCGAAGTAATAACATATTGCTGATAAATGTGAGATGCTTGTTTTGCGAAGCATTAGCCTACCGTGGATATTAATTGCCTTTCAGACGAAGAAGTTGTGTTTTCAGTAAGGTCTATCCAAGCTGTTCAGGAAGTCTTAAACAACTAAATACCTGAATTAAAGTGCGTCATAATTATGTGTTTCCATTAGGACTTATGCAGTTAATACTGCGGGAGGTGAAATAGCTTCGATAGAACCTTACCGAAGTAAAATTGTTACTTGGGCCCGATTATTTGTATATCAAATGCGAAGGGTGAATTGCGAAACTTTCTCTGGACAGTTATACTTTCCTCAGACGTTTGAGTGACAAATAGAACCTTAAAATGCAATTTTTGTTCTCCCAGGATCGAACCTGTGACCCATCGCATTCCACTACACTATCCACCGAGCCACTCACTGCACATAGTCCACTGAGTGGTACAATGTAAAAGTGAGGCACAAATTTGCAAGGACAGGTCTTTCTTGACCGAATTTTTGCGTCCCTATGAAAATGAAAAACTTATTTCCGAGCCACCCTGTATAAATTCCACTCTCCTTGCCAAGAAGTACGTAACGCTGTTGCAATGACTTTGAAAACATTGCATTGGGGTAGGCACACAGATTACCAGTTTGAAGCAAAGGAGAATTATTGCAAATACAAAACCGTTATCCGGTTCAATGACCGATCCATGTAAATGCCGAGGCATTAGAATACAAAAGTGCAGATAGGCCTGCATATATACAAAATGGTATGCAACAGGAAAAACTACGTCGCAATGACGGACGTGGACGACTGGCAAAAAGACGTTGGGGGCCTTTGTTTTTCAAATAATGAGAGAAGGATATTAGAATGTCCTCCCATACCTCGGTTGCTTTGTTAATGCATTTCCTTGACAGATTACAAGACTGTCTCCCGTTGTTTTGTATGCGCAGATTTGCCATTAAGTTTATTTGCAGAAAGGGTTTGATTATAAAACCTTGCTTGGCTCGATTTATATTTGCGGAAATAATTATATAAGTTGTGTGCGGGTATATAAAGTGTTGCCTGTGATGATGAGTCATGATGGTACTCAAAAGGAGGACCTGAGTTGGTTCTCCATGCGTACAACGTGTTTATTTGCTGAGGGCAATTATTGCCAGTGTAAACAAAGCGAAGGTATTTTTCTATACCAGTCATCCTCTTCCTTCAAGTTTGTAGTTTGTGTTTCCAGGAAATTCAGATACCGATACTGACTCCCGAGCTTCATTTATTTATTTCCCCCAACTATCACTGAATTATTTGGTTTATCCCCAACGGAAAATAGTTTCAGTCATACGAGGATATTTTGGTTATGTGCCGCCAAACAACTGCCACAAATCAAATTGAATTGTCCGCACCCGAAGGGGTTATCCTGTTGTTACTTCTCTATCCCAATACACTTTGTCACCGGCGCTATACGAATGATAAACCCTGTGTGGCATAGAGCAAGACAAAGCAGACTCGCGTTCTGGTTTCGGGGCTTGGCAAACACTGACGAAAATGCGAGTAAACGGGCATATCCTTAGCTTAGCAAATAATCCCTGCCATCCAGTTCTGCGCGTCATATTGCGAATCGGGTATAGCTTCGCTTTGTATGATAGTTGTCTTTTGGGTGGGCAAATATGAACGATGGATATAATGGGAACACATGGCTCTTTGGGAAATAAACAAGCCAGCAGAAAGTCGATGAGTTGGATGATGATTGTCAATTAAATTAAGTGCACCCTTAGGCAGCTCGATAAAAACTGTAGCTAAATTACATTTCGTTCAACCCGATGGTATTAATTTATATTGCCTGAATAAAGATGAGTGGAATTCGGGAACATTTTTGTAAAGTCACCAAACGCAACATCAAAAGAACAAACGTGATGATTTTTCGAAAGGGGGTGCAGTATAGTTTCCAGACGAAGCTTGCACTTCAATTAAGCTGTAGCAACGTGCTTAGATTGTAATTAGACGTTATTTAATCAAGTTATTTAAATGTTTATTAAAAATTTTCAATTAGGAAAAAATGTCAGCTCATATTTATCTGCATCTCGTCGCGTGTTTACTTACTCTATAAAAATCGCTGAAAATCAAAGAATGCTAAAAAGCTTACAAAAAGGAAAACATTTTAGGGAAAAACTAAATAAACAAGAGATATACCCATTTTTCATTTGGTTCATTTTTTCCAAAACAAGTAAAAGTGTTCTCATCGGCGTGGCCTTTCATACCCTCCACTGCATACAAGTCATGCAACATTTTAGGCATGTGAGGTAGTACTTAATTACATTGAACAGGTATAGGTACAGGTCAGAAAATAATCAAAATCAGCTTTTGAGTAATCTAATTACAATTCGACCTGTTGTTAGATACCTGTTCAAGGGAAATTTCTATTGTAAAAATAGTATAGGTGTGACTTTGGAGGAGTACCAGAAATACTTGACCGACATAGCCCAATTTTAATATCAACCTGACGACGATAAAAATAAGTCCTCTCACAAAATATCACTTGCCTAGGTCGATTCACTTCGACGCTATCCTGTTTTAAACAGATAGAGAGACACGTGGGCCTTGCATCTTTTTTTTTGATATCCAAAACTGTGGTCTCCACTGGTGAAAAATTGTTATGTGCTTATTTGAACAATATATATCTAATGATAATAGGCTGATACCCAAAAATGAAATCTTACCACTCTTAGGTCGTTTTTAATTCGAATATATTCCCTAAAAGAGTTGGCCTATCGCGAAATTTAATTTCAGGTGGCTAAAATTCCTCGTCCGTAGGCATTTGGACTTGTGACGAGTTTAATGTGAAATTGTGAAGTCTGACTCCATAAAAAAAATTTAAATCGTAATTGCGGGTGACAGCTTGCAATTCTGAATGGCCTCGACATTCTACACCGACCATATCTAAACGAATTTATGTACAGATCTTTGCTGAGGTAAACCATTGAACTCATCAGCTTGATATTCAATTCAATTCAATTTTATTTGCTTTACTAATACAATTTTTTTACATACATAACATTTAAATAGGATACAAAGTTAAAAATACAAAGAACTAACACGAATTAATAATGAACCTGCAATCTATACATCATAAGGATCTAGAAGCAAAAGCAGCTGGAATAATATACTCATATATTATGTTCTATATTTTTTAATTTTAATTAGGAGAACAAAGTAATTAAGTGGTTACCCATAGTAGAGTAAATTCGGGTAATATGGAGTAGGCAGGTAATGTGGACCACTGCCATATCTCGTTTTCGGTCATGAGTAGGAGAATATATCGGTTACTACACGTAAGTTAACTTATGCTGAAAACCTATTCCGGTCCCATGTTCTTCTCTTAAGCTTTCGTTTTTGCGCAATACGGTATTTGTTGTTTTGTAGTGAGGACATTAATTATTTTGACGATGAATAAATCGTGTAAAATGTAATGAATTTAAGTTGCATTTCATTGGCTGTTTTATTATTCCGAGACATTTTGTAGTGCTATTTTGGTATTTAAGTCAAATTTCACTTCCACTACCATTTCGGCAAATGTGGAGTACGCAGGAGTGAATGAAGTGTTGTAGGACTCCACATTAGCCGCCTTTTTTGAGAGGTTTCATGTTAATTTAAATTGTTGTTTGCATAATTAAAGTTAATGTTCATTATTTATTATTAAAATATTGACTAAAGTTATTAAAATGTATCCTTGTCTTGATCCATTTATTTCTGGTAGTGAGGAGTAGTACACCGCATAGATGGGTCCACTTTTGAAAATGACCAATTTGGAAACTTTTCCAAATATATTTTTGTTTATGAAAAATTAAGCTATTAGCAAAGTAAATGTTGACAACAATATTCCAATGAATGAAAACGATATGGGTACTCCACATTACCGGAAGCTAGTCTAATTCATTAATATTCTTATAATTTAATCGAAGAGCCAAAGTTTTACATTTTTGAGAAAAGTGGATTCATTTATAATAATTCTAATATTATTATTATTAAAAGTCTTGGAGCAGTTGACGACAGTAACGGGACTTGAGAATAGTGGTAGAAAACAATATTTTCCATGGTAAATAATTAATTTATTTATACCAATTAAATAGTAATAATAAAAAAAAATTAAATATAATAAACATAAATCAGTCATTTCTTATTAGTAATTTAAATTATTTTTAAAATGGCAACTGTAAATTTATATTTTGAAGCATATTTTACCAATAATTCCGGGGGTTCAAAATCTTCCCGGTTCCCCAGAAGTTCCTAAGATGTTGTGAACAGTTACGGTATTTAATTTTTATTTTTCTTATATTTTTTATATTTTTTAGATGTGAAAATTTATGTTCAGCAGCTGCGCTACTATGAGGTAAACAACTAAGTTGTAACATGTATGATGAACAAAGGTTTTTGAATGTAAAATTTCCCAAGCCATCTTTTAAATTTTGAATTAAAATCCACTGCGGCACAATGCGGCATTGTTCCAGCAATGGCATTTTTAGGATTTAAATATTTTAATAACTTAAGTTTTTCGTCTAAAAAGTCAAATCTTTTTTTAATTTGGATGCACAATTCAACTTAATAGCATCAATATAAAAAAGAACTACAGAAAAAACGCCATAGATTCAACTCATCATTAAACACAAAAAGTCAAAACATAGCAAAAGTGCGATGGTGCACAAATACAGTCAAATAATTCTTAGCGCAGTAAATGGTGTACTGGACTGGAAGCTGAGTGTGTTTGGGTAAAAGTAAGTCGAGTATAGGTATAATTTTCAATTTAATACAATGATGGAAAAGACATTTTATTAGCGAATAGCGATGAGTAAATGGTGGTAGATTTCGAATTCAGATTGGTAGAATTTCCGAACGTGTTAAAAGTGGTAGAAATGCCACTTATGTACTTACACTTATTCATTAATAGTTTTATAATTTAAATCGAAGAGCCAAAGTTTTCCTTTTTCGAGAAAAATGGATTCATTTCTAATAATAATTCTAATATTATTTGGTAGGTTATTAAAAAGCCTTGGAGCAGTTGAGTACTCAAAATTGCAAATTGTGATGCAGTACTATAGCAACATGTTCATTATATTCAGAACACCGGTTCAATAAATAACCAGATCTGGCGGATAAAATCTTTAATACTGTAGTGTGGAATATAGCGTGGAACCTAAAATTATGAAGTGTAAACAACCCATTAATCACCAAACACGTTCCACTTCCAATTGAAGACTCATTCTAGAAACAGCGAGTGTATTCGGGACGAGTAGGAATAATCTAGGAACTTCCCGGTAGATGGCGAAACGGATGTAAAAAGGCAGATTTGAGAACAGGGAGGGACAGTTGACTTTTTAACAGTAATTGGTAAAGTTCGAAATAGTAATCGGATGTGAAGATAAAGAAGTGTAAAGTATGCTGTGAATTAAGTGATTGGTTTTAAATCGGATAAGTTTTGTCTTAAGAAATATTGTTTTTAAGTGAATTATTAGAATAATTCGTAAAAGTGTAATAAAAGTGATTTTATTAGAAAAGTTCAACAGAATAGCGTTTCATCTTTTCGAATCCCAGCTCGGATGTAACAATACTTTATAGAAATATAAATGCTTCAGAGGTAGGGCTTTGATGCTTCTGAAAAGTATTAAACTATCATATTGACAACTTTTATTACGGATAAGACGAATACCTATATGTATATATATATACATTACGATATATACATACATTCCTAGCAGATTTGACTATTTGTTAAAAATTATCTTCATAATCGCTCTTTGTAATTTCTCTTACTTCTTCTTTTCTCTTACTCATTTTTTATCACCTAATTGTAAATGTAATTGAACATAGAGTAACCTACTTTATTATTTCAAGTCAGTCACAATTCATTATTGGTAGAGAGAAGTACTTATTAAACATATTATATTTAAACTTGTCTTGGTCTTTCTTCTCGTATGTTCCGTTGGGCTTCACATTTTTTTCCACACTATTCTCCTACCTCCCACTTGAGTGAAGTAAGAACTCCGAAAAATAAAAAAAATATGCTGTACATTTTGCAGCCAGCTAAATGCTCCCAGATTGTGCTTTGCATCTGATGCAAGAGAGCGTCGAATATACACAATGGAACAGATCCATTTTTACCGCATTCAGTGAAGGGTATACCTGTTTTAAGATGGTTTCATAAATAAATTCACAGGCCCAGTCCCACCAACTACCAACCCATAGCACTTGTTCTGTTGACTATTTCTATGGCCATGCCTTAATAACTCTGCTCATAACATATCTTGAAACACAATAAGCATTTTAAAACTTTTCTGACAAAGTCAGAAGAAGTCAAGGTATCCTCAAGAAATAACTTGCCGCTTTTGATCGGGCTACAATCTAATGTACAAGGCATTCATCCCCAAACTTGATTAAAACTCTTATCTCCCGTCTGGTGTGGCAAACCTCATTGCATATTGTGGATAGGACATACATAGGAATACATCGGCAATGAATCTAGTTACACGGATATTGAGATTTGTAACATCGTTGTAAACATAACCTGCTTCTCACTGTTCTATTTTTTTTTTAAACAGTGCTCAACGCGAAATACGATGTAGGAAGCCTATAAATTATTTCTCCTTCTTATTATTATTATATAAATTATTCTTTCCCCCTCAGTACCTACATTCATTTACAGAATTTCTCCATCCCAACTTTAATAATGTCCGCTGTTTACATCACACTTCACTGGAAGTCTAGGACAAAGACTATCTTTTCGAGCAGCTGGGCCGTTTCTCGAAAGTCCACACGTGGTGGACCAAAGCACAAATGGAATTGGACAAATTTGACCAAAAATTTTAAATTTTATAGCTGGCCTCGAGTATGTTGAAAGAAGTTGGCCTATACCGGATCCTACATTGTTACCACCCCGATTTTGTTTTGGTAAACTGCACACATCTTTTGAGTAAGCAGAAAAAGCTCAATTTGTTCAATAAAAGAAGTTACCTATTCAAAAATACGTGGATCGGTGGAACTTTGTATGGCCAAGGGGCAAATAAGAGAACCTGCTATTTTACGTCGTCTCAGAACGAAATATCGAACTTCTACCACGAGTTGGCAGAATATTTTCATTGCTATTTACTGACGTGGTGATTTCTGACTGATTTCACATTTAACAAGTTGACTTAGAGCCCGAAACCGACTTCAATGTCAACATTTTTAAAAGAAAGCACCGCTGCCACTTTCAAAATTGCATCACACGAAAGGGGTGAACATGTCACCGAGAAAAAGAGAGCAACCCAAACCCCAAAATAGTCACGTACCGCGCGCATCATTTGCCCTAACAAGATGAAATGAAAATTTCACATCTCGAGAAGGATATATGTGGCCCGGTACTATAGTACAGGAGAGCAACTCAAAGCGAAAACCAATCACATTATTAATATTAATGGATTGTTTAACACGATGGGCGTGTGGGCCAATCCCCTTACCACCATATCCCGTCCCTTATATAGGAAACAAACGTTTTCTTTCGAACCTATGATGATCCATCTCGCTAAACAGCCGGGTAGCCCCAGGGAGATCTGACATTTCTTCACCCGTTCTCTGCACATACTTTGAGCTGTATCGCCCTTACTGAACGACTGAACCCCATGCCTCGAGTTGTGTAGTTATAAGTGAAATGTGTCAGTTTTCGGTTGCACCACACCACACTGAACGATTTGTCACGGTTCTGTAAAGTAATAAATCGTTTTGGGACGAAGACGTTTGATTGATCCCGGAATGGGAATGGAAATGGAAATGAAAACAAAAATGTGTGCGCGCCGTTTCATTGTGATTTTTAATTTTTGAAAAATTGTCCTTCTGCGGTAGAACTCTAGCCGAGGGGTGTTCCGATCTCTCTCCCTATTTGGACATCTGTGTTTGGACTGGGTTGGGTAATTTGTGGGCTGGCATTGTTTCTCCGAGAGGACTCGCGCAGATCGTTAATTTTATTTAATTATCAAAGCCAAAAGGATATTGATTACTTTGCTAAGTACGTGCGATAAGAAATCGGCGCGGCGTGCTGCTGATGCTATCCCTCCTCTCGGGCGCAGCCCACCAATCTGATGAATAATGATGCGTTGGTCATGGTCTTTGGCCCAGTCAGAGGAGTCTATTAATTCCCATTGCCTAAATGCAATTCAGTGGAAGATTGATGGCATTGGTACAGCGATACCGATAATTGCCTTTGGTGTCAAGTTATAGTTTTGATTCCTCAGAAAGAAGTAGTTCACCTCTTCCAGTCGGACAGTTCCCATAAATCTCACATGTGTACCGATGTACGTGAGAATTGTGTTCATGAGTAACGAATCAAAAATAGGTATCCAATTAAGTTGATATACCCTTTATGGGTTTCGGGGGAACATCTCGGTCGGGATGATAATTTTATTATACACGCTGACGGAGGTCTTCCGTTCGTTAAATCACTCCCATTGTTGCGAGGAAATTAATTTCACAAATTTTCCTTTTATGATCAGATGCAGATACTGAACAGTGGATGGCGGTGTATCTTTCCGAGAAGACAGAAGAGTGCTCGGAATTTCAATAGATGTAGATGGAGAGGCTTGACCATTTTGATGGTTGATGGATGGCAATAAATTTAAAGTGCTCGTCACGTATGTCATTATTTGCTATATTACTGAATGACTCATGCGTGATTGTTAGTTGGTCGTCTATTTAACAATGGAGTCGTTAAAGATCGGGTAAATGTTCTCATTCGATGGCGATGCATATTTCATAGCAAACTGATTAGGATCAAGGTGTCTTTTACGACAGATTTAATGGTAAAGCTGCTGCTGCTTCACTGAAATTAATTTAGATGTTAGGGGGAATGGGAACATTAAAGCGGATAGTTGCATTGCGAGTTTACTTCTATTTCAGCTAAAGTGTTTGATGAGATAAGTAGAATGGAACGCCTCGCGTTGAAGAGAGGAACTTTTGGTACAAATAACATTTTTATCGTATGTCATATTAGAACCAAGAAGAGAGACTTTGAGAAGATTTTTAATGGTAATTTTGGAATATTACATGTTAGGCTTTCGCAGCTTCCACTTGGTAGTCCAAAAAACCAACCATTGAGTCGGTTTCCGCCAAAAAAGTGTCCACAAACGGAATCATCTGTTAGCTGATTTTCTACCGCTTACAATTTGTTTCCAAAATTTCGGCAGCACAATTAAAAAATAAGAAATAGGACGACAGTCATTAACAATACCAATCACCAAGCTACGCGACATCACTTAATATCGACAGGGGGTTTTCAAACTTCATAGAAGGAGCCTCAAAGGAGCGATATCAAGGCTGTGCCCCTTATAGACATATATGCCGAACAGGTTAAGTTAAAAAAGAATAAATCGGTGGTTGGTTAACACAGCCTCCACAGAATGATAGTGTCTTTCCAACGAAAGATGAAGAAATTCCACTTTGGACGCATAAGCACACTTGGGTTAGTCATAGTGCTATACCAATAAACATTAATTTCGACTTTTAATTTAAGTAGTTCACCATGGCCATACTTTTCCTACAAATTTCGCAATTGTGAGCTGCAGCGCAAATCAAAGGCAAAGAGGCAGGAGAAGGGAGCAGAAGATGACAAAGCTCATAACATAACCAACCGTTTGGCCTGGTTTAAAGACCAGTATACCAGGCACTGCAACAGCATTTTCAGCGGTTAAATTGCGTCATGTAAATAGAGAGATTAGTTTTAAGAAGATAGCGAAGAAGGAGCAGGTACAGGTAGTCCAGCTTAAAAAAACAACGTAGCATATCGTCGCTGTTTAAGAAAACCGGCATAACTCAAAAAATACGAATTTTGAGTTAATAATGCCACTCGAATGAGAAAAAAATGCTCTATCTTTCTGTAAAATCGGCATAACTGTAGGTCTTCAAAATCTCGCTAGATGGATATTGTGTCAATTTTTTTTCACTTCTTTTCTCTCCTATTTTATGTGCAATAAAGGTATAACTCAGTAGCGTGCAGATGTTCAAAGTGGTTGGACCAGTGTTTTGTGCGGAAAAGTGACATATTTTGAGTTGTGCGTGTTGATTTGCTTCAAAGTTTAGAGAAAAACGGACTTTTTTTTGTTAGACTGCTATTCAAGAAAAAGTAAGTATGATTGTAATCTTTTTTTTCTGCACTAAAACGCATTGTGCCACTTTTCCTGAAATAATCTAAACTTTTGTTTTCTTCAGTGACACTTTAATGATTTATGCCATTTTTCCATAAAATAATTTTTCACAATTCTTAGAGAAATAATGTTTGATAATTTTTATTTTTGAGTTAAATCGATTTTTTTTTTGTCCGATCCAAGATGAACTAAATACAATTCAATAAAAAAGTTTACTATATACAAAAGTTTTTTTCGGGAAAAGTGACCTAAGTTGGAAAGGGATGCAAAAATGCTAAAATTTTAATACCTAATATATTATTTCAACATTTTTTTTAGTTTCCATTAGATAAAATAATGGAGCTGGCCCTTTCAAATGAAGTTTTTAAAAAAAAGATTGATAGTCACTTGAAAAAAATAAAAGTGTGAAAATTTCTGCAACTCAGAAACTTTAAACAGCTCTCCTGAAAAATCAAGTTTTTTGAGTTACGTCGGTTTTCTTGAACAGCGACGAATGTCGCCACTTAAGGGGAGTCCTTTAAATATCAAGCTGATGGCTTCATAGGGCGCATGCACCACATCAAGAGCCATGATTGATGGAAGAAAGTATGCCCGATGATCGGACTATAAGATCCAAAAGTGCCACCTTCATAAGAGGTGATCTTATATTTACATCTTGCAAGATCTAACGAGTCTTTTCCAACCTACCGACTTTATAAAACGGTTGTGCAAAACATTAGTCGCCACGTACCAGCATGATTTTAGGGCCAACGACCATGACAATAAGAAAGGTGAGGTTGGGTTATGCAGAGTTTGTATGAGTTTATCATTAAGCACCATCACAGCAGGCTCAAGGGGACTATTAGATAACCTTTAATCAGCCAATTGGTTTATACTCCTTACTTACCCACAGGAGGTAGGTAAAAGGTAAATGTATCCTCAATATTTTTCTAAAGAAAATCCCCCTCTAAATTGCTAATAGAATATTTCCTGAGGCTCACTTTATCGGCAATCGCTTCTAAGTTTTAAGATACCTACATTCCTATTGTTTTTTTTTATTTGTTTTAACGCTGGGAGGTGGTAATCTTCCAAAGACGAAACCGAGCTCGTACTCAATAACAGAGTGGTGATTTTTACCAACTAACCCCTTCTCCCGTCTTCCCTGCGCTACAACCTTCTTCGCATTTCATCATCGCAGGGCGGGGTATAGCCAGCTATCCAATTATTGCACCTAGTAGTTAAACCAATCAGCAATTTTTCTTTCATATTTTAGAATTTATATGTTGAGTATTCGTCCATAGAGGATTTAATACTGTTTTGGTACTATTTTTCGAACTATGTAGCTAGTTCAAAAGGTTTTACTCTTCTTAACCTCCTAGTCAGATTGCTAGCTTGATAGTTTCTGAGTTGACGTGATTGAGAAGCCTAGGTTTATGTCTATTAGCTACTTTTTTGACTTCATCTTCAATTATTTCTATTTCTAGATCTCTATGCAGATCAGCGTTTCTAATGTACCACGGTGCATTTACTATATTCCTTAGAAATTTGTTTTGAAATGTTTGTATTTTCTGTAGATTTGTTTTGCATGCCCATAGCTGGAGACCGTAGGTCCATACTGGTTTCAGAATTTGCTTATAAAGCAGTAATTTATTGTAATTATAATCTAATACATTTTATCAGAGACAAATTATACTGAGTGAATCATACCCCAACTCGCAATCATCTTGCCGCTGGCCCCCTCAATTTTTTTTCAAATTCGCCATTTTGTATTTCTATCGGTTTTGTGTCAATTAAGAATCCGTGTGACATACAAAAACATACAAAATATGCAACAATAAATGCTGCCAACCGTGGGGAAATGTGAAAGAGTTCGCGAATACCACATTTTTACTTAACTGAATGCCATTGGTTAGTTATTATAAATTGTTGAATGAAGAATAATTTGATTTATTTGGTTAGTAAAACTATCTAAAATATATGTTTTATATACTAGAAACATATTAGGACAAACATTTATTTTCCGCTTTTGGATATCATCAACTTCCGTTTCGTGTGTAAATTTTTCTTAAACAATGAAGAAAATTTTTACCCTCAAGCAATCTACATTGTTTATTTTTGATGAATACTAAGCAATTGTACAATTATTCCTGAAAAAACACATCATTCACACGTAACGAACAATTTCAAATTAAATGGATAAAATTCTATGAACGCTGGCAGCAACTTTGCTCAAAGCGGAAGTGGCATATGCAAGGTGCGAGTGTGTTGGTGAGCCGGAATTTTTGAAGTTAACGTGACATTTGTCAATACGAATTTCTATGTAACAATACTAGTGCACACTGCATTTGCCACCCGATAAAAATATAGATTGTAGGCAAGTAACGTCTTGTCTCTGCATTTTACTACAGCGCATATTTAGTTCTTCTCTTTTTTTCTTTACATGTGCTTTCCAGCGCAGTTTTGCGTCTAGTGTCATGCCTAGATATTTGGCTGTGTTTGCGTAGTCTACTTCTTTATCATTTATGAATACTGGTATGGGGTGAACATTTCTATTCGTAAAATTTATATGGACCGACTTTAGGTCATTTAGTTTAATTTGCCATTTTCTGGTCCATTTTCATATATTGTTAACTGCCATCTGTAGTTTTTTAGCCGCTACTTCGACAGTTTCTCCAATAGCAAGGACAGCAGAATCATCAACAAAAATCGCCAAAGTTGTTTCATCACTTTTCAGCGAGTCGCTGGTAAATAAGAGATATAATACGGGGCGTAGCACACTGCCTTTTGGAACACCAGCTTCTATTTCTTAGAGTATACATTTCCTTGTTTAATTCTAAAGAATCGCTGTAATATATAGGACTAACATTTCTGAAAACTGCTTTGGCAGATGCTTTCGCAATTGTTTTAGGATTTCTCCTTCCTATAATAACACAAAAAGTCCAACCAGACTAGGGATCCAGTTGTGCACTTTTTAATTTTCAATTAATTTTTGGGCCGCGAGCATGCCTCCAAAATTAACTTAAACGCGAACCAGAATTATACAACCTCATCAGAGGGGGCCTGCCAGACCATTGATCGCTCTAAATCCTATATTGGTCATACAGCCCCTGTACGGGTACCTACCTATATATTTTGGCCTTGAATGTGTGATTTCTAGGGCTTTCTCCTACCTCTTTACTTAATGGTTGTACTAGCAAGCTTTTAGCTATTTCGAGGCGGATATTTGGAAGACCAGACAATGACGATTTGTGTATAATTTCAAACCTAACACTGCCTCCCAACCGCTCCCCATCTCCAATGTAATCTTTTCCATGCTGCCTGTAACACTTGCTCATTGTAATAAATTGCTTCAAGACACACAAATCACTTGCCGTCGCCGTGGTCTCCAAATAAATACTAACGCATCCTTATCCTATAATACAGATAATTCTTTTCCATTGGCAAATAGCTGGGTAAGACCACACAGATTGTACACAATGTAAGCTTTGTGGCTTTCGTTAAAATTGTTGCTGCCACTTTATTTTGATAAACCGCCCCGAACCAGGCTGCGGTAATAATTCAGCGAATATTATAGTTATCACCGTAATAAATATATTCGCGCCAAGTGTCGACAATGAAACTGCAAATGAGCCCAAGGACTCGACTTTGGATAACTGCCAAGGCAGTGACAACATCAGTGCGGTCCCAAGAAACTTCTCTACATTTAAATTATGCTGTTCAATTTCAATTGTTTCAACTTGAATTTTAATTAATTTCGATTAGGTAATTATACGCCGACAATTTGAAATAATTGTTGAATGTGAATTCAATCCTTCGCTAATAGGAAAACGCATGCATAACAGTAAAAGCAACAGTAAAAAAAAAAACCCCTGTGTGTAATTATATTCGTTTTTTGAATTTTATGGCCGATTACATCAGGCTGGGGAATGGAAACACTTCTTCCTTCGTTTGTTTGTTAAATGTCATCAGTGTAGCACACATCCTTGTGACACGCAATTCAACAATCTATCTAATGAAGGGTCCTTCTATCTGTCTACGTTTTGTCTATAATATGAGCTGAAGTGTATGACTGTACTTCTTGGCTGTATGAAAATTGAAAAGACAATAAACGACTTCAGGTGTTCACTGTTTTATACCGTGCGTCGTCAACCACCCCATATAGTTGCTGTAGGTATAGTGAACTCTTTATGAGTTGGTGTAAAAAAGAAGAATTATGTGCAACTGTGAAATTTATCGTTTAATTGATAAAAAAGGGAAATACATCAACAATCCTTGATTAGGATTTTGATTGTAAAGAGGGCTGCTTAATGAGAATTAATGATTGTTAACAATAAGGTTGGCAGGATGTGTACAGTGCACGTGCGTTTTATTGTGGAAGAGATTTTATAAGTTTTTAAAAATGTTTTGCGCATTTCTTGAGCTTTTTTTTTAGAGAAAGGGCTAATTTGGGACAATTTAATTTGTTAGTACTGTATATATACGGTGACCATATTTTTCAAAGCAAAATAAAGGACAAAAAATATTATTATTTTTGTATTTATTAAAACCCAAAACTCTCAGCACCATTCAACAAACGTATCCAAATTCCAACGCCAACCTAACGAGCAATGAAAAGTAGTGTGTAAGACAATCATTTCCATAAAAACTGGAAAGTTGCTTTACCTCTTCCATTGGCTTCCATTTAGTAGTTGACTGTGTTTCTAAAGGGTGATTTTTTAGCTGGTTTGGTTTTGGCAACACTGGTTTTGACAGCTGACGTGTGTTTAGTACCTTGTGTCACTGTCAAACAGCTTCAGTTTGGTTTGCAATTTAACCATGGATCGTCTTACAAATGAACAACGCTTGCAAATTATTGAATTTTACTATCAAAATTCGTGCTCGGTTCGAAATGTTCATCGCGCGCTGCTTCCATTTTATGATCGGCATTCTCGACCTTCTGAGCAGTCTATTCGGAAGATTGTGACCAAATTTCGCACCAAATTTACTTTGTTGGACATTAAACCACCAACACGTTTACGTATTGTGCGTAGTGAAGAAAATATTGCGGCCGTATCAGCTAGTGTGACAGAAGACCGCGAAATGTCGATTCGGCGCCGTTCCCAGCAGTTAGGCCTTTTTTACAGCACTACGTGGAAAATTTTGCGGAAGGATTTGGGCGTAAAGCCTTTTAAGATACAGCTGGTGCAAGAACTAAAGCCAGCCGACCTACCACAACGCCGAATTTTTGGTGAATGGGCTCTTGGAAAGCTGGCCGAGGATCCGCTTTTTTATCGAAAAATTGTGTTCAGCGATGAGGCTCATTTTTGGTTGAATGGGTACGTAAATAAGCAAAATTGAAGCATTTGGAGTGAAGATCAGCCAGAAGCATTGCAACAGCTACCAATGCATCCCGAAAAAGCCACTGTTTGGTGCGGTTTATGGGCCGGCGGCATTATTGGGCCATATTTCTTCAAAGATGATGCGAATCGCAGCGTTACTGTCAATGGTGAACGCTACCGAGCGATGATAACAAACTTTTTTTTGCCCGAAATGGAAGTTCTTGACTTGCATGATATGTGGTTTCAACAAGATGGTGCCACATGCCACACAGCACGCGAAACAATGGTGCAATTGCGGGGCGAGTTTGGTGAACAGTTAATTTCACGTTTCGGGCCGGTCAATTGGCCGCCTAGATCGTGCGATTTGACACCATTAGATTATTTTTTATGGGGGTATGCCAAGGCTAATGTGTATAGGGACAAGCCCGCTTCGATTGACGCACTGGAAGCCAACATCCATGCATTCATTCGTGAGATACCGGCCGATATGTGTGAAAGAGTATGCCAAAATTGGACTCAGCGGATGGGCTACCTGAGACGCGGCCGCGGTCAACATTTGCATGAAATTATCTTTAAACATTAAATTGCAAGGTTCAAACTATCGATTCAAATAAATATTTCATTCATTTTTTCGAATTTTTTGTGTTTTTTTTTTAAAAAAAGTTCTAAACCTCTTAAAAAATCACCCTTTATAAGCTTGAGCATAAACTTAGGGTGTAAACACATTTTCAAGTATTTTACATTGGTATTTTTTACCTTTTTGTACGTACATTATGAGTTATACGTAAATTGTTTTGTTGCTCAAAAATGAATGCTCGATGCATGCATGTTTTTGTCATTGTTTTAAAGGACAGTCTCAAAAATAAAGGACAAAAACCGTCCTTTAATGAAAAGAAAAAAATACAGGGCAAAGGTGAAAAGAAAGGACTGTCCTCTTAAATACAGGACGGATGGTCACCGTATGTATATAGATAAATATCCGCTCTGGGTTGACGGGTTTCAAATTATATTAAACTAATACGAAAAAGGGTTACGATTTGTAAAGAGGAGCTTATGGTAAATTTGATAAATACATCTACATTTGACTCTGACGACTGTTATGGTCAACCTTGAATAAATCTGTTTTGAAGATCTGTCCGTCTTGCACCATGAAAATTCTTCCTTTTAGGTGTATTAAATGCGTTTCTTCCAAAGTATTTTCGCATCATATGAATTTTACGACATAAAATAAAAGCGGTTTTTAAACAAACACGACATTTAAAAAAATAAAATTTTTTATTTTTTTTTACTTAGAAGACCAAATACAGGCGTACTAATAAAACATGCAGGCTGCAGAGTCATTGTGAAGCTACACTACCCCTTAAATACCGCGAAACCATTTTTGACACGTATTTAGTTATTTAAAAAATGTTCAGTAACTATTTATTTTTTGTAAGGCTAAACAAATATTTTTTTTCTTTTTGTTGGTACGGAGGCTCCTACTAACAACATTGGAACATTATTTTGTTTAAGTATTTGTTCTAAAGTGGTTTTTGAGAACGTTTCCATTAGACGTCAATTGTACCAAGACAATAAAGTTTTATTTATTACAAAATTGAAAAGAAAAAAAATATTATTAAATTTGTTTATTACAAATATAAAGTAAAAAAATAAATAGCTTTATAAACATTAAATAAAAACAGTAAAGCATTTGTATAGAAACAAATATATTAAATGTTGCATTTGCACTCGGTTTTCTTTAAACCTGAAGTAATGCGAATAGGCAAATATATTTTTATGTAGGTATGTAAGTATATGTATATCTATAGATACCTATACAACAAAAAAAATATAAAAATTATCCAAAATATTCTCAATTTATTTTTTTTACATTTTAAGAGCTAAATAAAGTGAAAAGGCAACAAGTAAAATAAAAAAAATTATGCCTCTAAACAAAACGGAACTTAGATCTCATTCATGTAAATTCGAAATTGATGATGTATTTTACAATAATTTTCGATGCAAGAAATAAATCTTAATAGTCTTTCGACAAAAAGATTCGAGTTCTTTTGCAGACCTTTCTTGCACTACGAGCTAAAGCCATCAACCAGTATTTTTGCTTCTAGTGATTGAACAGATACTTCAGGAACTTAATTAGAAAATAAAATCAAAAAATAAACTCGGAGAAAGAGAATGGACGATATAAATATACGTGTTGCAATTATTGCATCAAAATACCGAAAGGGAATAGAAAAGTAAGAGTGCACGTTTTGTTTTTAAAATTCGTAGTTGATGGAAGCTGAACTAAATGGCTATTTTTAAACACTTTTCGCCTATCGCTAGCAGATACTATTTCGTTACTTTTGCCCATATGCCTGTAATTTCAGTGTCAGTGAAGTATTCGTTTCTGGATAATGGCAAAATGGTGAATCATTTATAATTTTTTTTTTCCATGAAAATGCAGTGCGTTTTGGAAGAAAAAATAATTGCAGTCTAGGGCTGTGTTTTAATAACGTTCAAAAAATTGTATTCGAGGACTAGATATTTTCTGATAATATATTAACCAAACTCTCATTTTGAGTCATAGCTAGGTTTCATTATAGGCAGTCGAAAATTACCAAACTCCACGAGGATGAAGAAAAAGCAAATACCTCTTACGACTGCATAGGTGACTATATAGCAAACAATATAGGGAAGGATGTACGAACGACGATTTACAAATGAGAATAGCATGCGAACGTGAAATATCCTTGGCAAACTTTTAAAGTAGGCATTGTTTCACCGTTTGACCTTCCAAAATCGTCAGATGTTCGCTAGACCCCCAAGAAAACCCAAACGTTTTTTAGTTCACTCTAATGGAATTTTGCAAAATAGACGATGGGATAATTCAAAATAGCTCAAATTTGTCAGACAATACCCAGATAAATAAGGATCTACCGTAACTATTTGTCTTAGTCTATTTATATATTCGATTTTATAGGATCTTGTAGATCGAAATATAGCAAAATGTGCTACACAATTGGAACACAAATCCTATTACAGTCATGACACATTTTTTGCATCAACTCGAAGTGTTTGCAGGACACAAAATGCCATAGACCAGGGATGACGAGCTTAGAGCTTCGTGCCATTTAAAAAAAAAATATAATTTGAAGTGCGATGAGCGTACCATCACACAGTCTTGATCTAGTTTTCTAGTGACTACTACGAACAAAAAAAAAATAATTTCAAAGGTGCAATCGGATTTCTCAGTTAGTGACGTACCAATAATATTTCGTCGCCATCGCTGCCATGGACTGTTGCTGTAATAAAGTCGACTTAATTTGCTTATTATTTTCAGCGTTGTAAAACTGCCAAGTAACGTACTACGTTAAATCAAAAAATCCCACCCCTCCATTACACTCAATTCGGGACTATTTCCAAGCGACAGCAATAATGAGGACAATAAAGAATAGACGCAAACCAGCAGATTACCATCTCTAATTATTGATAAGCTCCTTTCCGTTCCATGTTGCATTTTATTTCGACCGCAGGTGGGACGCCGTCTTGTTGACCCTCACACTCGTAATACACAGGATATTACACATATTCCTCGTTTATTAAATTAACTCCATTACAACTGACAAGAATTTTTTATTTGTTTGCGTGACAAACCATAGCGCGTTCGTCCTTTTCTTGCTTGTATATTTATGCACCTACGTGAGTGCAAACAGGTTATTCAATATTGAATTCAGATTTCAAAAATGTCGGACAACCGGCAATCATTTGCAATGTGGAAGAGTGACAAGACAGAAGAGGATGTGTTCAGTGCAGACGCAGAGCTACCTGCCAATTGCAATTATACATCCTAAACAGACCGCAACATCAATTATATTGTCAATTTCACATGTAAATTGATACATTTCTTGCAGGTGACTTACTGATTGCATTATCGATATAAAATTCACAGGACACCGTGTATAATTATAAAGCCATCTCAGTACTAGTGTGGGGGTAGACTTAGACACCCGGGGTGGGTAAAATATATTCATTCAAATTGAGCTCCGTTTCGGATCATTAACTTATTTTTCCCCACTTGAAGTCTTTTCTAACTCGTAACATATGGTTTAGGGAATTTTAAAGTGTGACATATGATTTGGACAATCGTGTCACGTTTGCCTAATGGCTTACACGGAGTTTGGTAAGGTAGACACTATGCCCTGCTAATGAAGTAATGAGTTTTTTTGTTGGTCCAATAGTGTTTTCAGGTGTCGACAAGAAAAGTTCTACGAAGGGTCTGTAAATAATTTACGACGATGTTCCAAGGTTCTGTATGGTCACACAAGACTGGGCTAGGGCTAGGGGTCATCTCGAAATCCCTTTCCAGTTTTATATTTTTAGAAATAAAACTGCAAAAATATGAAATCACATAGGCATAAGGACAATAGACGAACCACACAAAAAAATAAATGCCATTGATGACACTGTACAACACCACACTGAGTCATATAAATTGAAAAATGATCAGTTCCGATTCCCCGAGTTTTATTGGCAACGTTTTCGCCATCAATTTAAAGCATAATTGTGTGTCATTTACGGAAAATATATTGTGAAGGGTGTGCGTGAATACAGGGGAGGGGGATAAAAAGGGTAACGCAAAGAACATCATTATCACGAGGGTCTTGCTGTGTTTCTTTTTTTTTTTGCTATTGTATCCTCAATTGCATTCGCTATACATGCGAATGGATTGAATTGCGCACATGATGATGATGTATGATGTTTTTACCAATTTAAGTTGTTTCGTCTTTCGGAAATCCATTTTTCACATCCAGAGTCACAAAAACCGATACTCCGTATGACATTTTAATATGCAGCGGAAAGCAATGTCATTATGGGTGATAGCTCGTGTTACGACAAAAAGTCCTCTCCCATTGAGTGGTGACTTGCGGATTTTTTTATCCCGCAAAATATTGCCAACATTGACCAAAAAAGTCGGTCATTTGGGGTTGGAAAAAATGTCTCTTTTGGTTCACGTAAAGTTTGTTAAGAGTGGTGTAACATTTTTTCGGCATTTAATTGTAAGTTATTGTTCATTTCGAAGTTGAAATGTCTGAAGGTTAGCCACAGCATGAGTTGGAAAAATTGGAGCCAGAGTAAGTATAACGATCGTTACATTTTTCAATGATGTGATTTATGTCGGAATTTTATCTTGCTAAGTCTCGTAAATTTACGTTATAAGTACCAAAAGAAAATGTTATAACAGAAGAGCTAGATTTCTTTAGAAAAAATTAAATTGAGAATATTTCTGTGCCTAAAAGTTAAAACATCTTAAGTCGACTTAAGTTGTTTTAGCTGTTTAACGTTATTTGAATTGTGTTCTCCTTACTCTATTTCTTAAGCCAAAGCAGTTGAAAAAATGTCAAATAATGAGGAAGTTATAACTGTTTTAAAATAGATTAAGTCATCAACAGTAGTACCTTGCATAAGTTTAAAATTGCTCTCCTGAAAAGTGGACAAAATTGACATAAGATGTTTTGCCTTTTAGGCACAGATTTGACTCAGTAAAGAATCTAGTAGTGTAGCATTTTCATATTGTATATTAAAATCATTTTAGGGTTTCCATTTGTACAGCACCATGAAGTTTGATCAACATCCAGATAAAAAATTAAATTCTCTTAGTGTAGGCTTTATGTACGGTTGAGCACAAGCTTATAGATGGAGAGCAGCACAGGTTGTAAATAACAAAGCCTTTTAAATGAGATATTCCAGCTAAGGACCAATTTTTTAATCTTGTTAATGCACATATTGTTCTAGGACCTAGCTTTTTTGTTCTATATGCAATTTGAATGCCTTTGCTGAACTTTCGACAAGTTCATCGATCGAGGTTCCAAATTCAATTGCAAAAAAAGTTAACAGTTTTTATCACTGCGAATAGTTGCAAGAAGTCAGCCGGATTTTCTTTGGATTCGTTGGTCCCGAATTCAGAATCAGCATACCTACAACATTTCCGGAACTTTTGGTCTAAAAAAAAGGAGGATGAAAAGCAGTTGTGTCTAATAGTATCAAAAGGGCGCATTGGCATGTTAAGTGGGACGGAGACAAACGCAAAAAACTTAGTATGTCTAAACCGTTCCACGAGTCAAAGTAAACAGTATTGTATTATTTGTAGCAACTAAAACTTTGGAAATGTTCCCTTTTGCTGAAAGCCTGTGTGTGTATGGAAATGAGCCATTTTTGATTCCAACAAACCAATTTTTTGAAGGAAATGTGACTCTTTGGTAGTAAAAATATTTTTATGAGAAATGTTACCGTTTGATTTACACAACAAGATGGAAACGGTACCAGTTTGAAAGTAATACCTGTTTTCGGTTGGCAAAATCAGCGTGAAATGAGACCGTTTGTTATTTCAGGTACAAATTGTTGTACAGACATTTGTGTGGAGACGAATGACATCTCTAACCTTTTTCTTTTTATAAAAAAGTGGAAATGAGCCATATTGATAATAATAGACACAATCAAGATAGAATATTCATGGATCGCTTTTAACACTGAGAAAATAATGGAGTCGCTGTTCATTGACTAAAAATTGCGAACCAGATAGGAAGCACCTTTTTACTTCATTCTAACTCATCCGGACTTCGTTTCGCCTAAAATTTATTAAATTATTAACATCCCTTTTGAAAGTTGAGCTTTTCTATTGAAAGAACGAAACTCTTTGTAATTATATTATGAGTTCCATTGATATAGTTACAACTTCAGAGGAACTTTGTAGAGGCTGCCGTAATGAGGGACCCTTTGAGGACACAACCCACTTCCTATATCAATGCTCTGCTCAGGGCTTGGACACAACAGGCACAGATTCCTATAGGGAGACACGTCTTCCACGACCCAGACCTAGCTTTCCAGCATGCCAATAGACAAGATAATGAGCTTTATCAAACTCACAGGATGGTTTGTCTATGTGAGTTTTAGATAGACAGAGACAAGTGTGTCACGGAGTACTCCACGTCAACTCACAAACCCAACCTAACCTACGACTTCACAGATTTCCGGCTTTTCAATCAGGTTATTTGAGGTATTTTTTCATAGTTTTTTTTGAAGTAATCCTTCTTTTTGAGATGGGGAAAAAACCATTGAACTCGCGACACCAATGTTCTGTTAACAATGTTCCGACACCAGTCTTGGCGGTGCCAACCACTTTTGCCGAAAAAATGCCTAACTTGAAAAAAAATATGGTTTTTTGAATATAATTTTTTTTTGGTATAGTTTAACAATAAATCAAATATTAAACACAAATATGAAAAAATAAACAAAAAATATTTTTATTTATACAAACAAACAGTTCGTTTGGTTTATTGTACCTCCTGCCATAAGTTTCATTGGTATTCATTTCAAAGAATACCAATTATAATTAAACTTCATATTTCATTTATTTGTAAATTTACGTTTTAAGCAATAGCTTGCAATTTTTGTATGTAAATGAAAATTGTAATATAATTTTTGTAGTAGTTGTTTATAATAATGAATAAAAAAACACTTCATTGAAAAGTATTTTCTGGACAATAAAATATTTCCTGACGATTCAAAAAATACGCACGTAATTCTTCAAGTTTTCACTACTGTCGGCACTCCCGGAGTGGCACTCTTTCTTTTTTTGTCGCGTTTTGGGATTGTAACCGCGTTTTTCAATAACAGTGTCTCAAAATGAGGCAGCCGTTGGGTGTGTGGGAGGAAATGGCCTGATTGTGTATATCTTCAGTTGATGCGTTGGCACATCACAATCAACGTGTTTCGTTAAGAACTTCAATGCATTGTAATACTGACAGACGACATTCAATGGTTTAATATTAACGCACGGAAGATCATTCTATTCGAGTTTAGAATCATAGCAAAATGCATGCATTCGCACTTCACGTCGATTGAGGTTCCGTTAATCCTAATCATCGTTTACACGATGGGTGGCTCTTACTATACGATCTGATTGTTGAAAGATCAAATATGCACAGCTCTTAAATGTGAGTCTGACAGCGTAGGTAGCGCCATTTTCACAAGGGACTCAATTAGTTGATTGTCCATTCCGTGGCGTTTGTCATTTCTTAGAATCAATATTCTCTCCTTCTCATGTACACAATGGAAGTTTCAGATATCGCCCCCATTACTCCTGAAAGAATACAGTTTCTGGCCGATTGTCCGACTTTTCCGGCCGAAATTTCAAAATTTCAATTTCCAAATTTTGGCTCCGTATAATGTTTACCTATAAGATAATGTTAAGCCGATTTATGCGAGTACAAGCCGACACCGATTCATTTTTATATTATGTAGGTATATAGAAGATATGGCAACCAAGGACTCTCTGATTAACATTCCTAGAAGAAGATGCGTCAAAATCTATCGTGGGAAAGTCTTCAATGCATGTAAACATAAACGTCAAGCTAACAAAATATTTTCCCTGCCTCCATCCAGCACCGAAAGCTCTCACCACAACCAATAACTCAATATCCTCGCGGCATCCTTCTCCTCGTGCATTTTTCTATTTTCCGATACAACTTCACCTTTCTTATACAGTAACCCTCGTCCCCCAAAAGCTTTCCGCAAAAAAGGGTTATTATCTAACGAATCGATTCACTTTTGCAGAGCAGAGAAAAAGGAAAGAAAAACGCACATCTTCCATCATCATCATCATCCCGCAAGTGAGCACGTTAACCCCAAAGTATGACTCATTCGATTTGGTAACAACATAGCACCAGCACAGCATATAAAACCATCCATAGAAAGGAGCCCGCAAAGAAGACAAATGCTCGACGGTGTATCCCTTCTAGGGGTGCGCGGGTTGTATAGGATTCCCAGCATAAACCCTAACATAACGATGGTCGTCAACACTGTGTTGTGTGCGCTGTATAGTTGCCGATCGAAAAACAGGCAAACAACTTCCACCATATAAATTCCAATCTGTGGTGCAAAAGATTCAGAATGAGCTGCATGCTGTTGCACCACAAGTGGTTAAGGAGGTAGTAGCGCTACCTCTGCTGATATGGTGACTCAACGCAGCACCTCATCTTCTCTTCAATTTTTTTTTCCTACCATGAACGCGACTTACATACACGACGTAATTGTGCATACGTTTAAGTCAGGAATTAGACCCTCGGTTCGTATGTAGAAATGTCGGTTCGGTTCGCTGTTGTATCTTCGCCCTTAAGTTGGGGCGGGAAAAATTGAACACCTGCATTACACTTGAGCCATAAACGGACGGAATTTGTATAGAATAACGCTATGCATGTCCTGTGCAGTGTGTGTGCGCTAATGTACTTAGGGCGTGTATGTGGATTTGCTTAACTAAGAAAAGAGCCCAGGATGATGAGGCAGGCGGCAGGAGGGTGCTGCACTGGAAGGCTATACAATATACACAGATGAAGAATGAAGAAAATTAATTCTTGCACACTTGGGGAGTATTGTGTGTTCGATATTTATTTTTTTTTCTGTTTATATGGGATTTCTAAAGGCAGTAAGCGCACATGTTTAGTTAGGGAATTGGAATGTAATGCATATAGCGTTGTTGCCCTCTTGTGTTGTAAATGAACTGTCACACAGTGATTTTCACGTATTTTTCTTTTCAATATAAGTTCGCTGGTACTGTTAGCTAGGAGAGGTTAAGAAGGTATCCAATGATACAGTATTTAATTTCGGAAAGTAATATAGGTTGGTAGGTATAGGCAGTGCCATTGTGATTGTAGGGCAAGAGATAGGGGGTGTGACTGTCAGTTCTCAGAGTTTCGTGTGAAATTGATATAACGTTCAAGTGAGGTCGCGTTTGAGAAAATGTATTGTTTAACTTGTTGAGGGTACAGGTATAGTGTGCACCCCTTTTACAAAAGGATTGACAATTTCGGTTCAATTTGGTAATCCACAGGTGAGCTCATAGGTAATAGGTATGGTAAAGGACAACGACCTACGGCATGGATCAGTTCATTATAATAGACTTTATTATTAGTCTATATAAAAATGAAGAGAGGAAGGTAAGGGATTTTATTAGAGATCTTAGAGACCAGTGAAGTTGTGGTCAATTTTGTACATTCTACACTGAAGGACGTGACTTATTCTTTCAGAGGTTTGAAATTATAAAAATCCTGGCAGATCATGACCATGGTGCTGACTATATGAGATAGATGTATTATTACCTTTAGAGTAGGACTTCAGACTTATGCCCAATGCACACGGAGCAACTGGAAAAAACTAAACCGGTTGGCAACTCGGGCTACAGACCGGTTACGGACTCAGCGGAGACTTGACTCCACAGCCACACGCGAGGAAACTCATCACTAGAGACCGGATAATATGCAACATTAAAAGGTTGAAATATGGGAGCAAAATATGCAACATTAGCCATGTGATAAAATAATAACAACACTTTTTTTTTTAATTCAAATTTTAAATTCAATAAAAAATATAGCTGAATAACATAGTTTAATAACATTTTTAATTAAGAATTTCAATAACATTTTTTTAGCCTTTAAAATGTTAACAATCATGTAGTGTTCCAAATGTTCGGTGGTTAGATCACTTAAAATATTTTCATGTGTGAAAAAGGGCGTTTCCACATCCACTGAGGTGACGGGGCAGTATTTGAATTCGGGTGCTATGTTTGCACTTGTTGTTGTTGGCAGAAGCTCACCCGTCCAATTAATAACAACTATTAACCTCATACAACGCTTCAAAGCCTGGGTTGTTGTTCAAAATGTTCTGAAACTTTTCTTTAGGTTTTCTTGGGAATGCCTCTGGCAATTCGGAGCACATTTGGTGGATTTTATTTATTATCTGAATAGATTCAGTCAACGCTAACCCCTGAGTTTCGAGCTTTTTAATACTTGGTGGTATGAGAGAAAAATGAGTGCATATCACAGCTATGTTTTTTTTAATGTTAGAGCAGTCTATTGTGAGAAAAAACAACATCGGCCTAATTTGCCTCGCGTGAATTTTTATTTTACTAGGATAAAACACTAGAAAATATGTATTATCAATAGATTTTAAGTAAAATAGGCCATAACTGGTGAGAATGGGCAAAATATGCAAATGCATATAATCCGGTCTCTACTCTTCACCAATCAAAATCTCTAGTTCGTTCAGTGTCGTCATGGATACCGGTCGTGAAAGGTTTTCGGAAGACTTGAGCGATGATGAATCCATCATTTTGTATTGCTATCTCAGGAGAAGGAGGATAAGAATAGTAAGAAGGTTTTGGTGACACCCATACCCTGAAACAAATTTTCAGAATCGACAATTGAAGGTGATAATTGTACGAAACACGATGTTTTTCAACCTCCCCCACCAGAAACAGGTATATCTGTTGTTCGCTTATCTTCGACAAACTAGAAACTTAAATCTATAGACATGCAAATCAACAGACGACTGGTTACAAACTGGTTTTTACTGGATGACGAGATAAGTCACTACGGAAATACACTGATGACTGAGTAGAGCCAGTGGCAATACGGCTAAGCAGGGATTTCGAATTGAGTCCTTAGTAAGGTACACTGAGGAGTTGATAGACCAAGAACTACATCCAGAACAACAGCCTTTTTTGATGCAACATCCCAGCGTAAATATCCCTCCGAAGATCGAGTAAGATGGACTAGATTTGTGAGCTACTCGTGCCCCTCCTGGAGTTAAATAAAGGACTCACATAAAAGAACTTCTTACAGTGGTTTCAGGAAGATTTCAAAAACTCGATTATCAGTACAGCCTTGTTGGATATAAGTTTAGGTGTTGCTATTCTCACTATGCGTATATTGGTCGGGTGGACGGATATGTTGACTGATTTAGGTTAAGAGCGAATTGTCGGTTCTTGTAGCAGTCACAACATTGAAGCTACTATCGTATTATTGTACTCATCTCTGCAGGGGCAGGCGTGTGCTTCCTTCCTCTGGAGGACAGTAGATAGTACACTCTGGCAATTATAACAGTTCATTCAATAAGTCCGTATGATAAGTAAGAAAGAAACCAAATTTTGACATAACTCGATTTTGTTATTCAACATATGTAGTTGCCTCCGAGGGCGATACTACGAGTATAGCGATTTTCTATTTTTTCGATACCACTTTTACAGTGCGATTTCTCTTTCTCGTCAAAATAGGCCTCAGTTTCAGCAATTACTTCCTCATTGGACTTAAATTTCTTTGCAGCAAGCATTCTCTTCAGAGTTCAGATCTGAAAACAGGAAAAAGTCGCTGAGGGCTAAATCTGGAGGATACGGTGGGTGGGTAAGCAATTCGAAGCCCAATTCATTCAATTTTGCCATTGTTTTCATCGATTTGTTGTTGTTGTTTTTGGTCGACTGTGAGCTTACGCGGCACCCACTTTGCACAGAGCTTTCGCATACCAAAATGTTCGTATATAATAAAATCCGATATCTTTACAATGGCAGCTAGCTCGTGCACCTTCAATTTGCGATCGTTCATAACCAATTTAATGCTTTCTGGAATAACTCATCAACTCATCGTGCGTCCACTGCGCTCTGCATCATTTGTGCTTGTACGACCACGTTTAAATTCAGCTATCCACTTCTCTACCATTTGACTCGATGGATCAGAGTCCAGATAATGTTTATCAAGCCATTGTTTGGTTTCCACTGAATCAAAAAGCAATGCTTTATCAAAACTCGAAATTCACTTTTTTCCATTTTTTTTTTTCAATAACAAAAGTTGCTTCACTCGAAATGCTATAACTCACGAATCAATAGTCAGATTGCTGTCAAATTTATACATTTATCGTTTGAAGGCTAGTACTAAATAAAAATCATATAAAAAAAATTCTAGTAACGCCATCTATGTGGCATCCTATGGGCTTTTTGAATGGACTAATATCTGAAACCGACCGCTGCTAGGCAAAGTAGTCCAGTGGTTAGTGTGCTGGAGCGAAGGGTCTCAGGTTCGATTCTCGAAAAAAATACAACTTACATCTTACAGAACGTTTAACAAACATACGAGACGTTGCCGGTCGGACGCGGCCGAAAATTCGGTTGCGGTAAAGGTTGTTGGAGTGTGAATCGCAATGATTGATTGAAGATTTGAATATCTGCAGACTGTTAATGCCTCTTGTGCTCATCGATTTATGGGAATGGAATGCTGGTGATACTTCTGACGATTTAGCCAGGAAGGGCCGTCTAGAGGTATATTCTTCTTTCTAATTTTAGCGGTAAATTCACTAAGAACAAGTGATAGAACTATAACTACGGGCACTTACCCAAGATTCTTCATTTTTTCATCATCTTTCACCTCTGTGTGGACGTGAGCCCAAAATAGTTTGACCCTTAGTGGACTATGATCAAGCGAAGGCTAACAAAAAATTACGGACCCCGACGATGTATTACTCAAGTACATTTCTAATCACCAGTCGCCTCCTTGTGACACTTGCCATAGTTGATGTCACATTTGCTCAGCATGGATATTCCCTTTCCACTCCAGGGCTACGAAGACCGACCTACCCACCCCACTGTCTTTATCGTCGAAAACCTTCAAATATACACATCTACTCCCTGAAACCTTTCGGATAAACCTACTCTATCCCTATCCTTGAAATCCCACTCACAGTACCACTTCCTATTGACATTTGCAAACAAATCCGCCGATCATTCTTCATTCGAGTGCCTGGAAAGGGTCATTACTGCTAAGAAACGCACATCTCCTCGCACACAATCGCTAGCCAAATGCGTGAACTTCAAACATCTTCAACAAAACAAAAACCGAAACAGTCTCCGCGCATAATACGGGTGTAGATACTTCAAATTAACCAAACGCCAGAGTGATTGAGGAAAAAGTGTCCTAGCCGTAGACATTGTCAAGTGTGCTTACTCTTCCGTTTGTGCCTTTCGTGTCATCATATTATTTTCAAGAGTATTTTACATTTCCCTGTCGTTGATGTTGTTGTTGCTGTTCCTCTTTTGTTCTTTACAGCTCACTGCACAACAGTATATATTCCGCTATGCGATTACAGACAAAAAGGAAACGTATTCAAGGATACGACACTCTTTTGTGGTCCAAGACCAAACACAGAACACATTTCTTTCAATTTAAGAAACGAGCCAAAGGTACACGCAGTGGTACTTGAAAAAGTCTTCAGTGGCACGACAAGGAACATCCTATATACACGAGAAGAAGAAAACAAATTGTACATTTGCGATCACGATGCGCGATGCCATTCATTTCAGGGGTCGGTCGGTCGGTAGGTCGGTTGAGCTCGCGGTACTTGAGCAATCGGAAGGGACCTGAAATTGATTCCTTATGCAAATTTTAGTGCCCAAATTGCAGCAATGTTGCTACCGTCTATTTCGGTGTGTATGGCTGAGGCTTTTGTGTATACGTACTCCAGCGCACTCTCATGGCTTCTAGATTACTGTGACTAAATTGTACTTGGGGTTTAATCACTTGAAAAATATTCAAATGATTGTGGATGGCATTCAATCGTGCGTCCTTTCTTCTTCTGGGTTCAGTTTTTTTTCTTGTTCTCGATGTCGTCGTTATGTGTTGTTATTTGTTATTTGTTATGCGGGCTCTGGATGTCATTATGCAAACTGAACACCGAATATGCGTTCTTCACAAAGAGAAGCAGCAATTGAAGGCTCTCTCTCAAGGAGCGCTTGCTCACCTCAAATCACATCACATCACTTCGTTCGGTTTTTTTTTCCTTCTTTTTGTTAATTTTCCTCCTTCGAGTGTCTGTTATAAATTATTTTCAATTTCAAAATGAAATTGTTCCGCTCTGCTGTCGCTATTATAATTTTATTCAAATGTGCATTTGGCAGAGAAGTAGACATTCTTGTTTCACAGTCAGCCGGTGTGATTGCGTGAAGGAAGTTCTCTGGAATTTATCACCGATGATGATATCGTCATTTGGGGAATCTGTCAGGGGTCTGTAGAAGGACACAATCTTCTTTGCTATGGCTGTATACACTTTTGTGTCTCTGCAATTTTTTGAAGCGGGATTTGCATAATTCTAATGATTTTTTTTTTAATCATGGGTGGAACTAATGGATTGGTTAGGAGTGGTTCGGAGGTACCTTCAAGATTTGTCTTCCTCAGAAATGATGACTTCGGGGGGGACTTTGAGACTTTCAGACTTTTCGGATAGTTGATGGGACCCTGCCCAGATATAGGCTTATGAAGACACCTAGGGAGCTGGGTGAAATTTCCTCATACCTAATCACAACTTGCGCAGACAAAAATATTTAAAGAGGGTGATTGGAAAAAAGGTGGTGTTCTTGCCAGTTGAAGTTAGTCTTGCTTCTCTAACTCTTATGCAAGTTGTAGTATATCAATATAACAATATAACATTAAATTATGTCAGTTTTAATTACAGAATAAAATCGAATTCAGTTGCCAAGTACTCGTTCACGGATGCTGTAATTACTCTCCTGGTCCTGATCTTTGTGATGTGGGGCAGAAACATAGGTCCAACTCAAGGGATTTGTAAGTCTTAGCCTACGTCCTATTTGGCAGCCATTGCGCGACCGATCAATGGGCGATGGTCGCTGCATTGGACGGTAAAAATATTAAACTGTGATAATCCTATTGCGTGTCCTTATTTAAATACAAACGCGGTTGCTCAATGAGGTAGCAAGGTCAATCACGTTTTTTTTAGATCAATCAAGCTACATCACACAAGCTTTTCATAATCAAACATTATTTATGTACACTTGAATAAGGGGCGAGTGTCCCAATCACGGAACAACTTTGTGCGACCGAATACTTAAAAAGTTCTGTCGCTTCAAATCAAACCAATTAAGCGGTTATGGCTTGTGGCCACTGAACTCTCTCCAATTAGCGCGGTTTTTAATAAACTTCCTCCAGTTGCGCACTCGAAGGTGTCCTTTCACTTGCGCCACCTAAGGCGAGGTCTTACTCTACTGAATTATCCCTTCGGGTTAAAATTGAACCCTCTACGGGCCGGAGTATTGGGGTCCATCTGCCCTACATGCGCCCTAGCCATATTCGATGATTCAAGGTCAAATTTGCTTTGGCCCAAATCGCTCTGCAGATCATATAGTTTGTCTCTTCAAGCGACTGAGAATTTATTCATCTGCTCTATACAGAGGCCAAGCTTTAGCGCCATAGAGCATGGCTGGGGTGATCAAGAATCTGCTTAGTTATTGGGGGTAGCTATACTACCCAATTGTTCATTTGTTTTTCTGTTTAGATTGTGCTGACTGTATATACTGACAGTATTGCGAAGCTGTCGATTTTGACTTTCTGTTCGTTTCGTGATTGTTTTGTGTGACTCGAGGGAAGGGGAGGAACCTTCTTATTTTCATTCGCGTTTAACCTGTCGGCTGCATTTCCACCTTTTCGGAATCAGTGCTCAATACACAGAAGCAAAATTATTGTATCAGTCGTCTCACTTTAACTCGAAGGAACCGGTCATTATATTTGAAAGGCAAAGAACGTAAGCTTGCTTTCTCCAGCAAAACAAGCGATTCCTATTTCCCCCGTTCGACAGTAAGTTCAAAAACACAGGCCTTACATTTGACGTCGGAAATGATTGACGTCGTTGGGAATATAGGTGAAAAAACTGCCGGCGATTTGCTAAAAGCCATTCGCAAAAGAACAAAATGCGAACATCAAAAGAAAGTTTATGTGAATTGAAATGCAGTAAAGAAGATATTATGGAAGACGTGCAAACACAAGGCCTAAAAATTATTGACGCCGTGAATATTATCAAGAAGGAAAAGCAATGCACGGAAGGAGAAGACAAAGATCTCGTAATCAAACGCGGCCTTCCACTGTTTATGCTGACCTTTGATAGGAGCGAGAATGTGGAGGATATCTTCAAAATCAAGACAATCCTAAACATAAAGGTCAAAATCGAGCCAATGCGTAAGGGAAGGAGAACGGTACCCCAGTGCAAACGTTGCCAAGGTTTTAACCACACAAAGGCATACTGCCAGAAAGAACCACGGTGCGTTAAATGTGCCGGTAAACATCTCTCGGAAGAGTGCGACAAAAACAAGCAGGTCCCAGCGGTCTGCGCAAATTGTACGAAAAACCACCCAGCAAATTATAGAGGTTGCGAGGTCGCGAAAGAACTACAAAAAAGACGCGACACTCTCAAGAAACCGGTACACCCAGACCCAAGCTTAAAATATCGTAAAATCGATAATCCGAAAATCGCTAGGGCAGTCAAAAGGACGAAACCGATACAGGAAAATAAAGAAATTGCACAAGAGAACGTGGCCGGACCAAGTACAAAGAAAAATCCGGCGTTGGCTGATGCGAGATCATACGCACAAGTCGCGATACATGGAAACCAGTCAAGATCAGATACAACAGATCCGATCCGTCAATTATTAACTATTATATTAGAAAAACTTGAGCAGCAAAGCAAGATTAATCAAGTTTTATTTGACAAATTGAGCAAGCCCGAGTTCAAACCTCGGCAGCCTAATAACAAAACATAAATATGATAGAGTTTCTTAAAATACTGACATGGAACGCAAACGGCCTCCTAAACAAAATTAACGAACTAGAAATATTTCTACGGAAAAACAATATTGATATATGCTTGATATCGGAAACCCACTTAAAAAAGGGACATGGACCCAAAATAAAAGGTTACAGAGATTATCACGCGCATCATCCCTCGGAAAATGCCAGAGGCGGATCCTCTCTTTACATTAAAGATTGTATTAAGCACTCAACAGAAATAAAAATAGAACTCGATTCTATGCAAATAAGTTCAGTCTCCGTTGAAGTAAACCATTTAGACTATCTTATCAGATCTTGCTACTTCCCCCCGGGATATAGACTGATAGACGACGACCTTGACCACCTCTTTGACTCATCTGGGTCTAATTTTATTATCGGTGGGGACTTTAATGCGAAACACACTTTTTGGGGTTCAAGATGCAACTCAACGAAAGGCAGACTACTGTACAAAGCCAGTATGAAGCGTGGTGTGGACTTTTATTCGACGGGAAAGCCAACATATTGGCCAACTGACAAAAATAAAATCCCTGACCTCGTCGACTTCTTTAGTGCAAAAGGGCTAAACAAAACTCTGACGGCAGTCGAAGAATGCTACGATCTATGCTCAGACCACTCAGCAGTCACCCTGAAAATGGGTGGAAGTGTAGCAACGAATGTAGGACCGCCCAGATTAAGTAGTAACAAAACCAACTGGGACGTTTTCCGAAAAGACTGTAAAGAAAATGTTGCTTTAAATGTGCCACTAAAGACACCGCTAGAAATAGAAGATGAAGTTGACAACCTCGTGGAAGCCATTCAGAGTGCAGCGTGGAAAAACACTCCCTTCCGGAAGACAGCTACACGGAACAATAAAGTCAAGTACACGCCTGAAATAGAAGACCTCATACGAGCAAAGAGGAGAGCGCGTAAGAGATGGCAACAATCCCGCGCACCCCCTGATAAAACTTATCTGAACCATCTTTGCAACAAACTTAAAAATGAGCTACAGGATCTAAGATATCTCGAAACTTCTACTTACCTAGAGGGCTTGACTGCTGAAAAGAGCTCAAACTACTCACTTCGGAAAACCTTGAAGTCCATAAGGAAACCAAAAATGCACTCACCACCAATAAGAAAAGCTAAAGGAGAATGGGCGAAAGGAGACAAAGAAAAAGCGGATTTGTTTGCCGAGCATCTAGATGAAACATTCAGGCCGTTCGATGGACAACCTTTACACGAAGAACCGAATGCTAATACGGGATCCGACAACTATAAAGTAAAAGCCGTATCTCTGTCCGAGCTTCGAATGACACTAAGAAAGTTGAAAAATAACAAAGCTCCAGGATACGATCTAATAACTGGAGAAGTTCTAAAGGAACTACCGAAAAGAGCACTAGTTAAGCTGCTGTACATTATAAATGCTTCTCTGAGACTCTCATACGTTCCAAGACAATGGAAAGTAGCCGAAGTCATTATGGTTCCGAAACCAGGGAAGAATACAAATGATAAGAAATCATATAGACCTATTTCGCTACTGCCGATAATATCTAAGGTTTATGAGAAACTTCTGCTAAAACGATTACAACCAGTAATCGAAGAAAGACGCTTGATACCAGATCATCAATTCGGCTTCCGGGTTCAGCATTCCACAATCGATCAGGTGTATCGAATAACAAATGAAATTGAAAAAGCTCTAGAATGCAAAAAGATTTGCTCTAGCGCTTTTCTTGACGTATCGCAAGCCTTCGACAAGGTATGGCACGAAGGCCTCATGTATAAGCTAAGGACAATCCTACCGGAAAAATTATACAAAATATTGAAATCCTACCTTGAGAACAGACTCTTTCGTGTTAGACATGAGACTGAATTCTCGGAATTCAAAGAAATCCACGCCGGTGTTCCTCAAGGAAGCGTTCTCGGCCCAATCTTATTCCTGCTCTATACAAGAGATATACCACAGGATGAAGGGACCATCGTAGCAACGTTCGCAGACGATACGGCTATCCTCGCAATCGATGAGTCAGTCGAATCATCAACTGGAAAACTCCAACGGGCTCTTAATAAAGTATGCGAGTGGACAAAGACCTGGCGAATTGCCCTTAACGAGACCAAGTCGACGCATGTCAATTTCACGTACAAAAGGATAAACAACTTACCTGTTTTCATTAACTCGGTACAAATACCATATGCAAACGAGGCGAAATATCTAGGAATGACCCTAGACGCTAAACTTAAGTGGAAGCCACACGTAAAGAAAAAGCGCGACGAGCTCGCAATCAGAGTTAGAGAAATGTATTGGCTACTCGGAAGATATTCAAAGCTAAGCGTATACAACAAACTGCTCCTGTATAAACAAGTGCTAAAACCTTCTTGGACATACGGTATACAACTTTGGGGTTGTACCAAACCAAGCAATATGGCTATAATACAAACATTCCAAAACAAAACGCTAAGAGCAATCGTGAATGCTCCATGGTATATAAGGAATAGTGATATTCACAGAGATCTAGGAATTGCTACCGTGAGTAACGAAGTAACAAACTTTGCTCGCAAACTTCGTTCTCGTATTCATGGTCACTGCAATAATGAAATAATCCGTACTCTGGACGTGACAAACCTTGAGCGCCGACTGCAAAGAACAAGACCGTTCGACCTAGCGCCATAAGGAAAAACCGCATGTAATGACGGTATTAGTAGGTGCGTTCGCTGGAAAGCTACCTACCAAACGCGAATAACACTACAGAAGCGTAAATCACTTAAATGAAAAAATGAGAGGAACAAATTTCATACTACTATGAGCGCGCGCGGCCGGATCTCATAGTGCCTCTCTGAGGGGTGAGGTTTAGCCCGTAGGCAGACGAGATATACCTGAATCGGGCATAACCAATGGTACGGGCCATTGGTATCTTTTGAAGATTACTCACCTCCAGGCGCAACCAAAAAAAAAAAAATGTGAATTGGTGAGCGATATATGCAGATTTTCGAAGTTAATTTTGGTGGTAAAGAAAAATTAAACAGAATTGCAACTTGTATTATTTTGTAGATTATGTACATAAATTAACAGGTCTTAGAAAAAACCCAGGAATTCCAGATCCGTATACCCCATGTCGACTCAAAAGCCGTCTATGAAAGCATATAAAGCGACGAGCATAATCTACACAAAGTCTTGTAAAGTTTCGACGCCCCTGTCAAACTGACTCCTCTGTTCATTTATAACAAGGAGGAGTATAGCTTCTCGCTAAGAACACCACCAAACCTTCCGATGTCAAAAAAGGTTGAAGGCAAGGCGGAAAGCTATCATGTTATTTCTTGAAAATCTGTCAATCAATCGTATGAAACTCAAAAACAAATTTTTTAAATCCATCTCGCCGAGCTGTCAATGTCGAGTTGTTAAGTACAGAAGCGGAAGATTCAAAGATGGGTCTGATGGGTTTTATAAACGAGGAGAAAAGCTAGCAAAGCTGTCATCAACAACAAAGTCTCAACATCGGGGTGAAACGTCACGATGGATAGATACGGCTTAGAAGTTGTTAGAGGCTTCGCCTACTCAGGCCTACTAGTAACTCGCAATTATGCGATACATTTCTAAGAGATAAATAACGAGAAGAAGATCCCACCTTAGGAAAGCGACCGCAATAAACTTGTCTATGCAGATGACTAGGGTATAAACAGGCTGTAGGGACTTGTTGGTTGAAACCGTGGCTTAACCCGAATTGTAAATATTATTTGAAGAGAGGTTAGGTCATTCGCCAGTTGAGGAGGTCTAACAGAAGTTGTGGAATTGTGTATCAAAGGCAACGCTGGGCTGGGAAAATTCTTTCCTCTTCTAGAAATCCATTCTAAAATCCCTCTTCCTATGTGCCTTTTGAAGCTGCAAAGTCTAAGCAAACATCACAAGAAAATGACGGGCTTCGATCGCTTTTTGTAATAAGTTCTAAAAATTTGTTGCTGTGGAGTTGTATCCATCAGAATCAAAAGCTGCTGGATGACGACTCGAGGAAGAAAAAATTTCATAAGTCTATCTTCTCACAATTTGGTTGAGACCCAGGTCTACCCCAGACTGTAGCGCCATCTAAGAAAGAAATATTATCACAAGTCAAAACTATACTTTAAAATGAGTTTTTATATTCATTCCTTATATGGACGAAGTGAGCCACGGCTTTTGGTATTTATGCCGATTTTGATCGGCTGAATTATGAACCTTTCCTAGGATCGTTATACTTTGGAGTATTTGTCAAATTCTCGGCTGAGGAGGCTATCACTAGCACTAAAAAATCTTGAAGCACAATTTGTGATTTTCTGATGGTTGAACCAGAGGCTCCTTGATCAGTAGTTTAGTACACTAGCAACTGATTGTACCAAACAAGTAATGAGAAATATTGGGCGCCACTGAAGCAGTATTTACACCCAGGAATGTTCACTTTAGCAAGGACTCGTTTATGCGAAAATTGTTTGCAAACAACTCTCAAATGCACTCCGTAAATTCAAGTTTTTTTTTAATTCCGTTTAATTAGCGGAACATGTTCTTTTGGCGAAACTCCCGAGAAAGTATACCCATGAATTGGTAATTCAATTCGCAGGTCTTCCTTCCAATCCTTGGCTTTTTCGTGTAGCAAACTAATCAAAGTGCAATAAAAAGTTTTCAAATTAAATTGTGAATCCTTAAAGAAGCCCGAAAATCGCACTAAAACTGATGAAAATCCACAGAGCACGCTATGAAAATATTCCAAACCTCCTATCGCCCTTGTGTATCCAATTTTCCACCTCCAAGATGCATTTTGCGAATACCAAATGAAGAGCGAAAAGAAAAACATCCCCGAAGATTGAATTTTAAAGTTTCGCCCGCCCCTTTCTGCTCCTAAAGGTATGCAACTTGTTTATACTATAAGCGATCCCGTACAAATGCAAATGTTTAAATCTACATTAACTCCCGCGGGGGTAAAGGTTCGGTACGGCAGAGTCCTTCTTCGGCTGCATTTATAAAATAATGATATAACCGATGGAGCGGGTTGCCAGCGCGCTCGGTAAACCGTATTGATGGGGAATCAGCACAACAGCCAAGCACCACTCCAGGAGTGATTCGACGAAAAAGTTCCCATCTCTTAATTAGAAATATATACCCCAAAGATGTGTGATTCACAATTCACTCCTTTTCCTTGGTAATATTCTTCAGTCAGTCCCAGTCGTCGCTGGGATCGGGCGGAAAACTAAAGCGGATAAAGAATATCCTGATGGAGAATAAAAACCACACCGACACAGCGACGATGATGGTCATAAATAGGGAAGCGAAGGAAATCACCCGCATAACTGAGTGGCGGTGAAGTGTTTTTTCAGTTCTTTTTTTCTTCATTTACATCCAGCGCTTGCGGTTGAACGGTGAGCTGGATGCATCAGTGAGCTGGTATTATGCATAACCTTAGATCTTATTTTATTTTTTTTTCTATTTCTATTGAAAGAAAACAGAAAACGAGGGCGGATAGGTCTCCGTATGGGGAAGAGTTTCATCCTTTGTGAAATAGTACCAACAAGCTTTTCAGCGTTTGAAGCACATTTAAATTGAGAGAAAAGGATTGCAGGCAGAAGACACCATATAAGTACTGCAGGATGTGATGGTGTCTTCAAATGCACTTTTCAAATTAATTAGAAGATCGTATTTGACTTGGATTTGGTTAGCGAGTAGCATAGGTTGTCTGATGTCTGTCTTGGAGCACTATCCGAAGGACCGTTTTCCTCGGGGTAGTCCTGGGTAGACATTGTCATGGCGAGGTGGGATAGTAACTTCTTTGCAACGGTACAAAGTCTCTGTATCTACCCCTGCAAATAAAAATTGTTTGACAGTTTGGGGAACTTGATCCGTTACCGCATCACGATGAAAGTACTCACTCCCCAAACCAATATATAAATTTTTCAGACATAATAAAGAGTTTAATGGAGCTTTATTTCTTTGCATTCGGCAACACGTTCTAAGAGAGGGTCGATTTTATTGATTTCCTTAAATCAGCTCCATATATTTTGTAATACACAAACCGCAACTTATCCCGTATAAACCTCTGTCCAAGCAGCCTAAGATGTAAATGTGAGAGCTGAGAATGAAAAAAAAAGAATGAAAGAGTACAATTGGGCTGTTTCAGTGAAAGGAATCCGCTTTGGCTCTCATTTGTGAAGTCATGGGTGGGGCTCAAACTAGAGCTCAAATGGTTCAATACACTGTGGTCTATTGTGTGCTTGCTTCTAACCTCTCGATCTCCCATAGTCCGGTTACTTTATAATTTTTCAAAGATATGTGTTTCAGAGTTTTGGATCTGACTTAGCCTTAGCAAGACACGCTTAGATCACTTCACCCAGTCCAGTTTTTTTTTCTTATCAAAGCTTGAACAGTGGGTCCTTTGGTGGTGCCTAAGTTTTTAATTCTATTACTGATCAATGCGACACAGGATTCGCTGAATTCATGTTTGACTTCAGAAACCTATTAAAATTCGTATGTTTTTCTTACGTAGACTAACACCTGATTTGAATATTTTGAGGTTATAGTTCCTTGAATTTTTCTAGACTTGTCTCAGACTTTGAAAATTCCTCAGAAGTTGTAGTTCTTTTTTTTGCCTTCTCAAGTTTTGTGAAATCTTCTTCTCTTTAGAGGCTTCTGCAACAACATTTGCGCATCAGTCATTTAAGGCCGAATAAATATGTATGCTCTTGCCCGTAGACCCTTCTAGTCTATCACGGAGCGACAACGTAGTAGAGGACTTTCCTTAAGGCCTTGCACAAGTAGAAAGACAGCTCAAACAACTTGAACTGCTCCACTGGAGGTATGTATAACTAACGACCGGGCTAATTGGGGGTACTTGTTAGATGAGGCCTCTGTTAGCAAGTGAGTTGTAAAGGTGTCAACTCAAAGACTACCTCCAAAGCTCCAGTTGAGCGGGCATCGATTGCCCCGGTGATGGATATAGGCACGTCGCAGTCACTGCACTTTGTTGGCAGTATCGTCTGCAAATAAGCCCCAGATTAAAGGTACTTGTAGCGCTGCTCGGGAAACTCTTTATAGTTGTATCTACTTCAAATCAGCTTTAGATAATCTCGCACATATCCACTCGGATATAGAATTTTTCACTCCTTTCCAGATACCATTTGATACCCTCATGTGAAGTATTGTGGTTGGGCTAAATCGAAGCTGAACTACAATACACAGAAGGCCGTCTTCTGTGCTTATCTGCCAACTCTATCTGAAGGGAGATGGGTTTAATATGGCTGTCCATAAATAATTGTCTACCGCCATCAAAAGAACGTACGACTTTGTGAGCACTTCTCCAATTTCTGGGTACATTTACAGCAGGCTTGAAGTTGTGTTTGGAGTATAGGTATGCATTCCGTATATTTATTGTATAATTATGTCAGCTAATGGTGCCTCTACCGGCTCAAAAGAACTTTTGGCTCATTGTAGTCCTCTCTGGAATATCTCGCTCGCTTTAAAGGAAAGTCTATTTTTTCTGATGTCGTTTTGGTTAGCTTGCGATTGCTAGAATAGTTCCTGATCAATTACAAAATTTTTTACTTAGGGGAGTCACCTAAGATAGGTACTTTTAATGGCGGTACAGTAAGTTTCAATCAGCTAACTGGGCCCCAGCTAACGACAATCAAGTTCAACTTTTCCCCCTCTTGGGGCAGGCTAATTTAAAAATTGAAATGTGATTTCATTCAATGACTAACTGCCAATTGCGGTGCTCTACTTACCCACTGACATTCTGCGCGTCACAAGAGCATTCAAGAAGAACCCTTCAAGAAATTGGAATCTCAAAAGCTGGGTTAAGGTAGCATAGCTCACTATGCGACTTTACGTCATGGACATGGTATACGAGTTCGAGTATAAATCTGCATTAAAAATGCAGCTAAAGACCTCTGCACCTCCGGGGGTGCAAAATGGAAAGCGCGCGGGTGCCCATACACAACTGCCAACCCTCCTTATCCACAGGCATTGAATTGCTTATATGGCAGCGAAAAAAGTAATTTGAATTTCTTTTTACATTCTCGGTGTTTGTATCTTGCATCCCTGCAATCGCTTTGATAAGCACAACAAGTTGAACGACCTACGACAACCATAAGAACCAACTCCAAAGTAAACACACATGAATGGAATAAAATGCGATGACGATTTCAAGTGTTCAGTTATGCGGTGAATACCTCTGCAAAGGACATAATTTGTCTCTGAGTAATTAAAATTAAATTCACTTGTACAGTTGTGCGGTGCCCGTGTATGAGCAAATTGCTGTTTCTCTCTCTTTCGATGTGCAGGACTTTAGTTAGCCCAATACTGCAATTATCTGACGACGACAACGATGACAGGAGAACTTGCCAACACTATATTCATCGGACAGGAACAGGATAATAATTACTTTAGAGACTCTGTGTCGGGTTGTAGGCGCACGCTTCATTGGATCTCTATGGCAGGTGCACTCCCCAGGGGCGACTTCGTATCCATGAATTCATTAAAAAGCCGTCAATTTGGGGTTTGCTACCCCAAACACACCCGCGAAAAGCGGTATTGATGTAGCTGCTGTGATTATTGCTGTGCGATTAAAGGACTCGACGACGCATTGCTCAATTGAAAATTATTGGGGATGGCGGTTGGTTATTTGATTACTGGTGATTCCCTGCTGTAAGGAGATTGACTACAGATGTAGAGAATAAACCGCAGAAGCAGAAGCAATGCGCGCTGGGCAATTGAATTTTCCAGCTAAAAAGAAACTGAAATTGCCTCAAATTGTACAATGGTAGACAAATTGCTAATTTGCTCTGTTGCATCTATTTATATACCTACTTCAGGGAGTCGGTGTGTTCTGTTGGACTCTTGTCAGTCGGTTGTCTATATGATGGCTAAATTAGGCAATTAGGAGTTTATCTAATTTCGGGTTCTATTCGCAGTGTCCCGTGGAGATTTAGTTTCAACGAAGAGGGGTGTTTCCGACAGAAAGTGTGATTTTGTCTGAGGGACGGGGTGGACAGATATGCAGATAGGGTCTTTGAAATCAGGTTCTTATGGGCGGAAATGTAATTGCAAACGTCAGGATCTCTTGCCTGCAGAATATAACAAGGGCAAGACACATTTTCCAGTACACACATAGAAACATAAATTTCAGCTCCGAATTTGACAACACTGTTTAAGGAACTTGGAGACTTGGTGTCTCATAGATGGGGGATGAAGTCCATATAGGTTGGGCCTACGAACGTTTTTGTGAGCTTTATTTTTTCGACTACGGAAAGGGACCTCCAGATAGATGCTGTTTACTTACGCCTGATTTGAGAAGTCTAAGGAGGGTTATACCAACGGATAACATTTAAGACCGGTGGGTGAAAAGACAGCTCCATGTTTATGGTTTTGGAACATTTAAAACTTCGGACGGAATTACCATGAAGGCATTAACCTATACAGTACGAAATCGGTATTAGTTTTAGAAGCATAGATTGTATATTTCGGAGGCTTAACCTGAGACCACTATGTAGTCTAATACAGTAAGTTGTATCTTAGGATTGTGCCTCAACTTTCTATTGAAAAATAGATCAAGCTTCATTAGACAATTGATTGTGTCATTTAAAGATGCAGAGTCAATTAAATATTTTTCGTGAAAGAGAACTGGTTCAGTTGAGATTGTACCTTTTCGTATGCTAGTTTAAGTGCCTCACCTCAACAGCACCATCATCAGTAGAAGCAATCAGCATGCAGTGCAGCCCGCCGATTTCAGGCATGTCAGCAGTTCGTTGTCATTGGTCACCATGTTCCACAGAAAGAGGGAAAAGAGTCCGCCTTGTAAGGTTCTTCTAAGTAGGTAGGTATGTAGGTGTGGTGCACGGAAAGAATTGAAAATCACCAATTGCAAAATTTGGAGTTGTTTAAGTATAACTAATTCGTATTGATAGGTTGTGTACTTCTAATTAAGGTAAGTACCTATTGAAAAATTCCAAAAACGCCGAAGTATGCATATAGATCTGTATTTTTTTTCAGAATGTACATCTCGCAATTAGGAAGGAAGTATAAATTGGAATGGATTCTAAAATATGTAATCGAGAAGAATTGTAAAGTTTCGTATCAATGTCAAGTTCATCTAAATATTGTGTTTGCATTTTAAATTTCAGCATAGACCAAAAAACCATCCCACACAAATCCCGTTGTCTCCGGACGATATGGCGCCGTATGATTTTCTTGGATATCAGGAGGAACACGAAAATAACCTAATTAATAAAACGATGAATTTTGATTTGTAAATCACAAGATATAAGTTGCAAATTGAGAATAAAGTTTTCTAATTTCACGGTAAAACATTTTCAATTTAATACGGTGATGCCTGAAATCACCACTCGAGAATCATAATTTGCAAAATATGAATTGCAAAATGATAAAAATAAGTTGCAATTTACGATTGAAAATTTGTAAATTGCAACTTCTGAGGGAGTAAATCTACCCCTGTTAGTTCGCAAATCAACACTATTGAGTTGCAATTCAAGACTAAATGGTTGTAATTTGCTAAGGGAGGAAATCATAATTTACAACAGAGAAGTGGTAATTTACGAATTGTTTTTGCAATTTACAATCCATGTAATATCAAATTGATAACTACTTGTGTCAAATTGCGATCGGTTATGGCAATATGTATTTCGCGATTGATAGCATTATTGATAATGAAAAGTGTTGATTCACGACTTTTAAGGGTCAATATCTTCACTTCGTACAATTTCTAGAATTGCGAATAAAAAGTAGTGAATTATTAAATCCTTAGCTAAGCTCTAAAACTAGACAAACTTTTCGTGATTCTGCGCTTATTTTTCTTGATTTGATCGTAAAATTCTATCCGTGATGGTTAAAAACCAAAGTAGCACTGAGTACGCTGTTTCGTTGCCACTGACAGAATTTCTGTACGGCAGATATTCATAGCCTCAAATTGAGCACCAAATGAATCAACTCGCCAAGTGAGTGAGCTATTTATGTATACGTTCAAGCCTGAAAGTGAATTACTAAAATCGCATTCCATGTCTAGGAATGCAACAATTGTTCCTTAACCCTTATAGACAAAAACTGTAGGTCTATTATGTGGGACTACATGAGTCAGGGGAGGGAAGGTGTTGTGAACTAATATGAGACTTGTTGCCACCTAAAAGCTACCTTTGAGAAGATGGGACTGATGCCTCGTTGGGAGGCCCAAAGGAGGACCGGAGCAGTCAAGCCCAGTTTAATACAAGTTTAGATAAAATGTAGAGTGTGGCCGAAGCAGTCAACCCATGCCAATGGCCTCTGACAGCCCGTTAATTGGATGGGCGAAAGTTTATCAAGTGTAACTGACCGCCGGGTAAAGATTTATTGCCTTCGGAGAGAAGAAGGGTAAAAAGTAAAATAATTCTCGATAGTAGAGTAGGCTGAACTGCTCTACGAATTTACCAACCGATTTAACATGCTGGCGTGCTATGTTGAGCGCGGATGTCAATGCTTCTGCGTAGACGAATTTCGATCATCAACCTAAGCTTAGCGACAGCACTGCCAGATTTGTTTAAAAAGAAGCCGATTCAAATGTGAATGATCCCATCGTCATAAGGGTTTGCAGGATGCAGGATCGACATTGAGTAGCTATATCAGATATTCTGGTATTCCTTGTATGATCTCTACGGGTTACACCAGTAATATGACGAAGGAATATTATTTTAGCAGCGATTGATACAAGGAAACACCATTTTGCAATTTTTGAGAAGGATTGTTAGATATATAGCAATTTTAATGGGTCTCTGGTAGAGATCGGGAAAGGATATATGACTGCTTGTGAGTCTGGACAGGCGCTCAAGGTACCGGTCGAGACTGGGCAGCGCTTGAGGACTTTGTACGCTTCTGCCAAGCACCCATAAAACCAATCATTATGGTGAACATCTGCAGAAATTGCTTACCGCTTTAGACATACCAACAACTTAAGAGGACTCTACTTGCAAGCATGAATAGTAGTCTTGTACGTAAGTATACATAAAGTAAGCTAGAGGGTGTTACAAATAAGTTCTACGTACATTTATGCAAAATAGATTAACTTACACCATAAATACGAACTGACGACCGAGAAATATTGGCAATGCAAAGATGGGACTTTCAGTTGTCGGCTTGTCAAGCTGAGGATACCTCGAAAAACCTCCCTTGATCAGAATAGAATAAAATATAACAGGAAGATGTTCATATTCCTATTTTTTTGTGGAAGCTTAGAAATCGGGTTATGTTGAATTTGTCCAAAAGAGGTTACAGCAGAGTCTTTCCTAAACCAGGAGTCAAATCATTCATATGAATATCAATTGGCAGTTGTTGAAGGAAGACCCCAATTTGGTCTTTTTAGATCAAATCTGCATACGACTGACGGGTCTTTAATATTTAAACTTCCACTAAGCTGGTAGGTATCCACTCAATTTTTGACGCATCTCGTTAATTTGCTAATCTTCTGAAGTTACCATACCACACATAACTAGATATCTATTCTGAAGCTTAAGCAACAAGAATCTGCTTATAAGGGTAGGGGTATACATAATTAACCCTTTTAACTTTCTGCTACTTTGCAATTACCTATTCTCTTAAAATCCTAGCACAAAGTTACCAAGGTTGTTTGAGAGTTCAAAAAGTCCCGAAAATCCCACCCAAAAATCAAAATTTCCAAAAGAGAGCCGTTCATGTAACATCACAATCACAACAAACAGGGAAGAACGCGTTCCATTTCCCCTCCAAATCAAAAACAGAAAACACACCGCTCTCAAGATTCTCACTATATTTGTGTAGTAACAGCCAACAGAGTAAACTGTACTGTTTGTGCTTCTGTTCTATCGAATGGCTTTTACGTTTACCCCAACTTGCATCGACAGAGAATCCACAAATTCCGGACTCCGGAGTGCTGCTCTAAAGAGTACACTTCAGCCAACCCCCTCTCCAGCAATACCTTTCCTATTTATGTACATCACGTCGGTCTTTGGATAAACGGGGAAGTCGCGTACTTATTGTTCAACACATTTTATGTGTGTCAACCCTCTTATAGAGCGATGGCTTCAGGGAGCGCTGTTTGAATACATAATATTATGTACTTTTGCTTCCCCTACCGGATCTAAATAAGGGTGACTCAGCCTCGCAGACTGTCCTCGATTGCAGTGTTGATTTCCATTGAGGGGATTATTTGATCTGACAAGGGTGTGTTGCGTTTTTCCGCTTACCATACACCATACTCCCTGCCAGCTACCACTGTTGCTTGCCCGCAACTTTATTTATATCCTCTTGACTAAAGGACTTCTCAATCAGTTTGTTTAGAACCACCGAAGTGGCAACACGTAATATCAACCGTATTTCGTAACACGAAAATATTTGGCGCCAAAGTCGTGAATCAGTTGAAATTGAGTTTTACTGAGAAGTGAATAAAGTGCGACACGATGGCAATTGCTTACTACATACCCGACCAAACGAAGCTGGCCGAGCAGAAAAAGCCAAAAGTCATCAAGAACATCACAATACCGTTGAATCATCACACGCTCAACAATAATACCTGCTGGGAACTGATCGCTCAGATATTCTGCTACGCTCTGCGATACCATCATCATCTTTCCGTCGGGAATGGAGTACTCCAGCTATCCATTGAGTTCGTCCATCAGCCGTCGGAATCTACAATGACGGGGGGCAACACCAGCAATGACAAGAAGTAGGATGCCCCATCGCCGCCGATGGGAGCTCTATCAAAGCGTATTGTGATTCCAAAAATATAACTAAGTGGTTTTCAGAAGTTGTTGTACGAATCATCAGCTATATTCGAAATCATGTTTACTAATAATTAGCGACTCCTACTCAGCATCAATACACTCATCCTAAAAAAAAAAGTAAAATATTTCTGCATTCAAATCAAAGTGTTTGTTTATTTTGTGCATCATTACACACACATTCATTAAGTTCTAACTTCTAACTATGTAATTTTATACAGTACGAAAGTAAAACTAACCAGCAACTGAAAATTGTACAAACGAATTAATTTTAAGTGTAAGCTCGTTTTAGTTTTTTTTTTTAATTTCTATTAAAATTAAATCACATAGCGAATAATTTTGGAATAAATAATATTTTGCAGAAAAATAAATCGAAAATGTATTTTTATTGGCAGTGGAAATGGTCTTAACAAATGGGAAGATGGTCGCTATTTTTTCTATTTGATTTCATGATTTTAATATTTTTTTTTAGAGCTTGTATAATATTTTTACTTTGTTTGTTGTGAACCTTTTTCTTATTTTTATTGAACACTTGTGTTTGGTTTTCTTCGCTTTATTTAATACGTCTTGCATTTGGTTTGTTTTTTAATAAATCTTTTGAATTTTAATTTGTGTAGTTCTATTTTAATTTAAAATATTCGTTCATTATTTTTTTTTCCTAAGTTTAGAGATCTTTCAGAGAGGTGAGTTTCTAATTTATTTTTAGTCCGTTTAAAGGTCTGAGGAGTATCCGTGGGGTGAATAGTGATTTGTTAGTGGGTACGACTACAGGAATATTGAGTAAGTAGTTCGGAAAAAAGGAGGCCGATTTTCAGAAAATGTTGCTGAAAAAACACCGTAAAACCAACATGTAGGCAAAATCTACCTGAACACATTTTTCCATCGGAAACGACGTTTTGTCATTTTTTCTTCCTTTCAACTTTCTCCAGTACAACCATAAAGAATGTTTTTAACCCTCGTCTCAATATAGTATATTTCCAAAAATCATAGTGATCTGAAATTGACAGCAGATAATGCGAAATGCCTAGTTTTTATATAAGGCTACAGATAAAATTCAAAGGAAATGAAAACCTTTCATCGAACAAAAGCATTTATTTAAAAAAATAAAATAAAGTACAAATGCAATCATACAAATGGTTTTAAAAATAGAACTAGGCAACCACAAAAATGCTTGCCAATAAAACTAATGTTAACTTATTCATCAGTTTCGAAGTAAAATAAACCAGTGTCGACTTTTTTCTTGGTGACTTTTTATTTGTTTGGCGATATATATAAATTATTTTAAAAATAATTTTAAAATCTGAATTAGTTTAGTGAGTAATCTCATGTATAAGTCGTTTGAAAACAATAATCTGCAGCCCATTCTATTACAATTTGAAAGTAATATGAATTTTTATGAATTAAGAATCTTTATCAGGAAAGTTTCAATACCTTTGAATGTTTATCCAACGTGTTCCAGAGGTTATAATATCAGTGAGCTGTGACCCCTTGTTCAATACTCTAACACAGTAGTCAATGATCTTCTAGTAAGACCTTAATGGAAATTATTATACTGTCGTTTGTCACTCTTGGTTAAATTTTTTGGATTGGTGCTTGTTTTGTATTACAAAAAGTTAGCACAAGTTAGTGAAAAATGCCGGAACAGATAAGAAAATGACCTCAATTTTAAATAGTTTCAAAAAGCAAACCGAATTTGCATGGTAAAGCAACTGATTTTGACACTTTTATTTAACGCAAACATCATTTCATCTAATTCATGTAATTCATCAAACCTAATTCAGATTTTCACAACAGAAAACTTCGATGGGACAAAAAAGTTGACATGACCGGCGTTTTTGTATTTAGGACCTGTAGCCCTGTAAAGTCTAGGATTGGGAGATCGTGAATCGCTCTGCCAGTTCGGACCGAGGTCTTAACGTTTCTGTTAATGTTTTAAATAAATGCCCTTGCGGTATAAAAAGCGCAAGAATATTTTATTTTTTGTTTTAAATGGCTGGAAGAAATACCATTTCAAAGACATTGCGGAACATAAATAAGCCTTTTAAAATAGAAGGATATGCGTAATCCGTCCTATGCAATCTACAAAAAAAATACCTGTCATAGTCTGTTGTTGTTTTTTTTTTTAAACGAGAGAGGGAAACAATTTATTCAAAAGCGTCAATATAATAGCTCGTTTCGTTTTATTTTTCGTAGACGTTCAAGAGGCAATTTTTATATTCGAAATTGCATTACTTTCACTGGTTTTGCAGCACACGAAGGAATATTTTTTGTTACTAATCAAGGATGAAGTTATATTTAAAAATAAGAACCTAAATAATTTAAAATGTCGTACAGTATTTTTCTCATTTGTTGTGCTTTAGTTGTGGCATCAATAAAGCCGCTGTGCGGTATTGAAGACAATCAGCAGTTATTGCAAATCTTTACCATCAAAAATGTAAATTTGTTGTTGACACTTTATTAGTTTTGCTTAGATTACGTAGGTGTACTCGTAGAGTCACAAATACAATTATTAATACAGCAAAAGTATTCAAAGAAAGTCAAAAACATCAAAGAAATAGTTTTCGTTTTACTTTGCTTTTCTTTTCATTTTAAAAAACTACACAAAAAAAACCGTTTGTGCAACCGAAAAGTAATGAACGTTTTCATCGTATATTTAATGATTCAGTTATGTCTTCATGGCGTTGGATGATTGTGAATGTGTTGATATTCTTATAGCAAATAAATAAATAAAAAGTTGGCGCAACAGATTCGTAACGGACCGTACTAGGCTTAGTGAAGAATGGAAGGGACATACAATTTTTTACCGACCCCGAAAGGTTGAATTGAGAAGCTGATGTACTCCTGGACGTTTGTCTTATGTTCGCGAGAGATGGTGCAGTGGAACACACCTTAATATGTGCGGAGATTTTGAAATACGAAGGTGATGTTTTCCTAGCGACGCGACAAGTGTACTAAATTAGCTATCCAAGTCCGGGTATAAAAATGCACTCAGTTTCAGTCCACCCAATATAATGAAAGCTTGGCTTGGGTATAAAAGATTTAAAGACGAGATCTGATTGCTTTCAAATGGAGCTCCATAAAAACGTTGGTATCATACGACACATCAAACAAGTATAGATGGAAAGATATACTTACTCAAAATAGGACTACATACTTTATATGTCTTATCTATACAAAAAACAGTTTATCCTACGTCTTGTAACTAACGAGATAAATGTAAAGTATTTATATCCTGGAAAATAGCAAAGGAATTCTATGTAGCCCCCCTCGTCTTTACCTAGCGTTCAAAGTCGCATATAGGATTTGTCGAGTGTGATGCCCGAACTTGGGATTCCGACAAATCTGACTTAACATCGTCGAATGAGCCTAAAATAGAATACGGATGCAAAGTGAAAGCATTTGGGAGTTGCTCTTCTGAACTATTGCAAACATGCACTAAATATATATGGATATCATAGGCCGCCCAAAGAAAGCCGTACGTTGAAGGCAGAAGAACATGTGACCGCAAATTCAATGAGCTGTACAAAGATGACCAAACCATTTCGACTATATTGACTCGGAAAAATCGAGCCAGTAGACAAGAATGCTGTAATCAAGAGAAACCTTACATACGAACCCCAGGTTTCAAGACGACAAAGCTCCAGTTCCAGGACCAAGCTATCATCGATGTACAAGTATTTGACTCGGGAATTTAAAATTCTTTTCACGGGTAGAAATCACGTTTTCACAAAGTCCACCAGTTTCCACATGTTTCTACAGCTCAAAGTATTGAATAAGGTTTTGTTCTTGCGGTACCCGAATTGTAGATTTGCCAAAAAAAGATTAAAACTGACTGAAGCTGTTGCTTAAAAGCTTGGTGGGTCGCTTGAGACTGTACGAGTACGTCTCTCTCTTTCTGGCAAGTACTATGGCAGACAACATTTTTGTATTCCATGAAATACCCTTATTGATTTCAAAGCCATTAGAGGAAATATAAATTCATACTCACATAGCTACTGTACACAACCATCTTTATTTAAAAACACCTCCTTTGAACCGTCAATAGCTGAATAGCTATATATAGCTATAGCTCAATAGCTGTCAAAAGCATAATGAGAATGACAAAAATCGCACACTCCTTGTGCCGCGCCGTGTCTATAGGTATAAACGGATTTTCTTGTTTTCCGTTCAGGATATCATTAACACTAAAAATAAAAGTCTTATCCTCTAAATAATAAGTGAAACAGACTTCAGCTTCAGCATCAGCATACCTTCAGGGCATTCCTTTGTGCTGTCGTGCATTACATCAAAGACTAAAGCTCTGAAGAAAAAAAAAATGTATTTTGGTAATTCATAGACACATGGAGGTTTTTGTCCGCCCCCGAATAATTTTTCGTCCCAACACTTTTGGCGGCAACCTAATAGAATACACCGAACCGGAGTTAACAATCCTCCTCTTTGCTTATCTGTTGGCTTTTCTCGTTTTATTTCTAGCGGGCAAAAATTAATCGCAGCGCTCAGTGATAAATGCGCACGAAAAGCTGCTTAGCTTCTATACGGAGGAAGGGCATTGTTTTCTTTCTTTTTTTCCTATTTTGCTTTCGGATCTGCTTGCTTTTGCGCCACTGCACAAAGGGCTTTCTTGATATTTTTACTTTTACGTTTTGTATTTGTGTACAAGCAAACGGTTGCGGCAGAAGGATATCCTGCGGAGCGATGGCATACAGAAGATTATTTTACACGTTTATCACCGTCTTCATTTTGCTACATTAAAAATGAAAAATTTCCCGCCACGAAAATAAAAGAATCAGTTATCTCCGATTAAAGGGGTCAAGCTTGAGATGGAGATAGAGAACTCGAACTATATGCTGCTGTATAATTACGGACAAACGATGGCACCCGCCTGTTGGCAGGCACTTCACAGGAGAAAATCGGGTGCATCGGGGTGAAATGTCAGCCAGGGATGAGTTCATTTATTTTAACCCCGATGACTTTGGGCGCCTGTGTGTGTTCCCATTCTGAAAATCAGAGCATATCGAATTTGGAAGTGGTGCGGATTAATGTTTGTCGGTATTTCTACAGCACGTGACATGAAACAAATTTATGTTTTCTTTTCATTTTTGGGCACGGGGCAAGGAGAGAACTGCCGCATGGCTGAAGAGGGCTGCTGCTGCCTCTGGATCTGGATGTGTGGTTGGAGTTTTCTCGATTGAAAGCCGATTACCAGGATTACTTCACACTTCAACATCGCGATGAATCAATTTCGTTCGAACTAATTACAACTGTGGTGGGTCGATATACTCGTATATAGCTTTGTCTATACATCCGAACGTTACTAACTCGAATGTGGGTATACTTAATTGAATGGTTGGTGATTTGCACAAGTTACAGTGACCAAATGGAAGTGAGACATTTCCCATGAATCCGATTCGCCGAGGTCATACAGAGATCAAGTATATGCGAGTGGACAGCATCATTGCGATTCGGTATGGTAATCTAGAGGAGTATTCTCACATTAGAATGCATAATCGTTGAATGGATGGTTTGTTATCAGCCATGGGAAGACTGTCTGGCGGCATGCCTTTATGAGTGGTTTGCTCCCACGATTGAGTAAGGCGTTTGGTGAGAATTTGTCATCGGGTTGCGAATGTGGTTAGTAAGTGGAGACATTATTGTGAAGTTAATATTTTTTGTGACTAACTATACTGTGAGCCTTGTAGATTGCAAGTCCATTGCGTCTTGATGTGCTGTGCCCCGTGGCTCAGTGGGTAGTATACTGTGCTTCTGCTTGATCTTGGCCTATGGTACTAAAAGGACTTGTTGCAACGATAATTTTTTTATTTGTAGACTGTGTTACCACGGTTGCCACTTGAAAATAAAGTTTGAGTTCAAAAGCCCGACATTTTTTAAAGACAGAACAACCAATTCATCACATTTATTTCAACTTATTCTTCATATTACACAGATCGCATATTATTTTCTTAATTATAACAAACAAAAACAATAAAAAACCAGGTACAAACAAATTCACATAATACCTAACAAACTTAATTATCAAATTAGATTAACATAAATAAAGAAAAGTAACGAATTATAAATAACGAAACTTAAAAATATTAATTTCTCACAGCATTTTAAAATGAGATCACAGACCACAGTGTGAGATTAAAAAATAAAATGCGCCCAAGTGCGAGTTGGACTCGCCAATGAGGGGTTCCGTATTTTAATAATAGTGTTTTTTTTTTAAATTAAGTGATTGATAAGTAAGCATTATTACTAGGTACCTTAATGATGGGATCTAGATCTAACTATATGCGAACCCCTATAGGCTGCTACGGAACCCTTCATTGGGGAGTCCGACTCGCACTTGGCCGCTTTTTTATTTTTATATTTGAGTTGATTGAATGAAAGTTAAATTGCGGTTTATGATGCATTAAAAAAACCTACTTACTAGACCTCGTTCAAACCAATTTTCGGTAGAAGTTCGCATGGTAATGTACATCATATACATATTTTTTTTAGTTCCATCATTCTCTCATTTTACCACTTTGGAAGTGTCTCTCGCGCAAACTATTCAGTTTAGAAAAAAACCTCAATATCATTTTTGAAGACCTACCCACAGATACCCCACACGTATGAGTTTGATGAAAAACAAATTTTTGAGTTTCAGTTCTAAGTATGGGGAACCCCCAAAATTTACTGTTTTTTTCTATTTTTATGTGAAAATCTTAAAGCGGTTCACAGAATACATCTACTTACCAAGTTTCAACAGTATAGCTCTTATAGTTTCGGAAAAAAGTGGCCCTGACATACGGGCGGACAGACAGACAGACAGACATGACGAATCCATAAGGGTTCCGTTTTTTTTCCATTTGGCTACGGATCCCTAAAAATATACCTTATGAATGTTTATAAAATTGCTATTAAAAAAAAAATGTTTGCAGCCCAAGCGCTATGGCTATTTTTTACATCTTGAAGCTCTTTGGCCGGCATTATATTACCTACTATTAGCGTCAAAACTAAGTCTATTCCTCAATTTAGTTTTAATCAAACTCAACTCAAATTGTAAATAAAAGTATTTAAATTTTCGAAACAATGCTCGTTTGAACCATTTTTAAAATACTGATATTTTCCCAAAATTCGCAAAATGGACATTTTAACGTTATTTGAAAATCTTAGCTTTCTCCACTCCATTCATTCACTCCAAATCATTATTACTTGGATGAAATCTAAGTAGCAGTTGTCGTCTTAAAACTTCTAAATACAAATTTAAAGCGTTTGTTTTAACTTCATTTTTATTAAAAGCTGGGAGGTTCGAGCTTCTTTTTTCATTTCGTAAAAAAATTACCAAATGGAATAAACAAATCTGTATCAAAGATTTTAAAAAAAATCCTTTCAAAACCTCTGCGTTATTGCAGAGGATGGACTGCTGAAGAGACTCTTCACGGGTCGGGATCCCGTCAAGTAAGGTAAGTTGCAATTTTTCACAACGGCTCTATTTTTACCCGACTGGACACAGGGAGGGTTATGTGTTTCGCGCGTATCCTATGTACGTTCCTACGGGACTCCCTGTAGCCTTAACGGCTTGACCGATTTTAAAGAGTGAGGTATCATAATATTCGTATTCTTCCCCGGAGTGTCATAGGCTAAAAAGATAAAAATAAAAAAAGGTAATTTAAAAAAAACAAAACTAAAAAAAAAATAACTACCTATTTGGCAGTCCTAGGGTACTCAATACTCATGCATATATTTGTTAGACTGTGTAGGTATATAGTCTCCGATTGTCAATTATAGGTATAGGTACTTAAATGAGTCTTGTTCATATATTTTTGATTCTTTTTTTTTTACAGTCAGGCGGGGTTTTTTGTTTTTTTTTTTTAAATTACCTTTTTTTATTTCTAAATGAAATCAAATATGATTGATTTTCAAAAGGGAACTATATTATTTTGAATTTGGAAAAAGTTATAATTTTATTTATTATTGCTGTCAATATGTTTTTATGAATCTTTATAAAACAAAACTTTTCGTTACTTAATTTTTCTCTTCCGTTTTTATTCTTTTCAAAATGCACTATATAAAAAAAACTACTTCTACTATTCTACTGCATTTAATCATCTTTAGTATATTAAAAATTATAGGTTATCGCACATTAACTCGGTTTCACGATAATTTTTTTTTATTGTTAACGTCACAATACAATAATGTTGCTTCATTAAGATCTATATGCTACGTCTGAGAAATACAAACGGATTGGATGAGTATTTTAACTCCGATGCCATAAGAAATGCAAATCCACGTTTGGAAACAAACATTTCTAATAGGCCCTAGCGAAGTATCCGTCTTCGATTCTCCGATTCGGAAGATTTTTGTTTCGAGGTACTCTTCGGAACAGCTATTCGGAACATTTCGATACAAAATGTAGGTAACAAACAAACAAAATGTTTGTTTTTGAGTGACATTTTTAGCAGCTTCTTACGAATTGTTTTCCGATATCCTCCGACAGCAATCAGAATCTATTTGCAATTTGTACAGAAGTGTGAAAATGTAAACAAAATAGCATTTTTTTGTATTATTCCTTCAATTTGTGTTTAAAGTGCCATGATCAAGCGAAAAAACAAGCACCAAACAAAACGAATAGGTACGTCAAATCAATGCGTCATCGCATTTTCGATTTTTTTGTCGAAAACGGAAACTTCGAATGTTATTTGAGGTTCCGACAGAGTATGCGCTGCCGATAATTTTCATGTTCCGACATGTTTACTATTTAGGTAGCACTTTTTTGGGTCATTTGAATCTTAGACGGATGTAGGCCCAAGTCCCGACACAAAATTCCCAAAATTGAAAAATCATTTGTTTAAAAAAATACTCAAACTATTTTCGCCACCCATGTGGAAGCTGAAGTTGAATTTGAAAATCGAAAGACGCTTAAATTCCAAAAATTTGTAAAAGTTCTTAATCTGATTTGATCAATGTTACTAAAATTCTAAATCGATTGTTAACAGAATTCAAAAATGTTTGAGGCCCAGGTCCACCCCCGACAGTAGCGACATCTAGAAAAGTAATTAAGCATAGCGAAAATCGATCCACTTCGATTCAAGATTGTGATGGTCTCACACCCCTTTCGATAAGAATCTCTGACTTAAAATGGATTGATAAAATAGACGAAAGTGAGTCCAGCCTGTGGTAGCTTTTACATCACCTTCACAGTAAATCAGTGAAAAGCCACAAATTCTCTCAGACACAAAAGGGACACTCGTACTACCCTCACATCCTATTGACATAAATAGAGTCCAACTGTACTTCAATTAAGATAATGTAAGGTAGCCCTAGTCATTGCAAAATGCCTCAGTACCTAATAAGTCTATGGTTATGGTAAAGTCGCAATAATTAGAATCACATACTCCAGAACATGGCCCCAATTGCACATGTAGGCACTCAATTCGGATATGGAAAGGACGACGAAAGGGTTCGGGGCATATCCCACCTACCTACCCAATAATCCTTTTACCCGAATAAGAGGAAAATCTAATTTCAAATCAAGCGACGTCGAGTGCTTTGGTATAAAATTATTTCTACGATAATGGCGCCAAGCATGAATGTCATCGTCGTCGTCGTTGTCGTCGTTGTCGTTGTCGACGCCAATCGCTAACGTAAAAGGTGCATCACATCGCATACATTAGACTAACAGCACACTGGCTGCATCTGAGATTAACTTTATTACACAACGAAGAACCTAATTCGGTTTTGTAGCCCGGGATGTGTGCGCACACATCCTGCACCTCATCCTTCTTGCTAGCTGCGGTTTCTGCGGTTTTGCATTGACTCGTAGGTTTTGTCAAAGCAATTTGCTGCCTTTTAGTTGAATGCAAGTCGCAATTAGCCTGAAAATTGAGTGGAATGCCGGTGGCGGTGGGGGTATATTTATTACGCACTGAGGATGTCAACGCTAATTAAAATTTTCCCGATCGAATGAGTATAAGTAATCACAAGGGACGTCTATCGATTCGCAAGGGACGAGACATCCTCTTGGATGAAAAATACAAGATCTTCAGCAAAGGTAGGCATATATGATATCTGCTATCTGCTATCTGCACAATGTAAAGAAAGGATCAAAGGATTAATAATAAGCTGTGGTCAGCGTGGGGTAAAACTTAATTCTGCACAAATCTTTGTCAAGTTGTGTCTTCCGATGTAGGGGACCCCACCTCCGCTGTACACACTTATCGGCATTCTGCACGCACCCACCCGCTAACCGAGTGTAAAATAAGTGGCACGGCATTTTAAATTAAAAGGAGCGTGCCACACTTCAGACCACATCCGCATCCGGATGCGGTATCTGTGGCATTCATCGCTTCACACTTCAAACGAGATAAGTCGTTGAAAAATTCACATACAAAAAGATTCATCAACTGGACGAGAAATCATTAATTATCACTAAGAAAGGGACTCACCCCCACACCGCATTTTTGCTACAATCAACCACCTAATGTGTAGGTATATATAGCCAACGTCCGTCACCGTTACCATCGCCACCACAATTCATCCATTAACTTCATTCTGCATGATTTCAAATGGAACTTCCGCCAGGGGGTAGGGCATTACTCCAACTCAATCGAATGCAAACTCTGAAATTAATTACATGCCACATTGGGAGGTGTGAGTCTGTGCCACTTGGACAGGAAATGCAAATATTGCAACAGCTACTACCTACTCCTCGTACATGATACGAACTATACAAAAATAATATGCAGCCCCGCGCCCCTGGCGGCACTGAGTGACTGATTTGCGGTCAATGGATTTTTGAAAAATGATAAATTCTTCCCTCACATCGAGTGGGTTGGACGGGCTGACAAGGGTATACCACTCTTCTCCCAGGGTCGGAGTGGATGTAAAATTCTGTGTACAACAACCTCGGCGGGGGTTAATACACTGGAATGACACTGATTTGAACAACGTGCCTTTGTTGATGTAATGAGTATTATTGCGCCCCTATATGCCATCATCGGGCAGCGGCACCAGGTAATCTTCTTTGCACTCACGAAAGGCGTTGTTTGTTTCTTTCATTTCGGCATTTCCCTAGTACGGTAAGTGTACCCTCCAGCGGTGGCCAGTGTCCATGTCCAGTGGCATCAATTAATCATAAACTGACCTATGAGGACCTTTTGGATTTTCTTGTTCCTTTGTTGGGAAATGATTTTCATTAATACTGGTGGAACACGCTATATGGTGGGAACACGGACTACGTACATATTGTTCTCGGGTGTTGACATTCTTGTTGCATGAGCGTCTACAGTGCCAAATATCGGTAAATGGGATATTCAGTTCAATGGAAGTCTGTATAGGTAGGTACAACAAATTGAAAGAAAAAAGTCCCACTGAAAAAGTGTCTCTAGGTAATTGGAATGAAGGGAAATTGTGCATCGATATACGCGTCACTGTTCATACTCACTGGGTGAAGTGGAAGAGATTTTCAACATCTTTTCGAATGTCATGTTTATTTTAAATACATAAACCCACAGTAACGAAGACCATTACTCCAATTCAATTAGGTGGATGGAAAAATTGTCCAGGTTTTTGTCAGCTGAAAATTTGCTAAAAAAGTATACTTTTTGGACCGCTTAAAAAAAATAGTTGGTGCAACAGGCCCGTGGGACCCTAGGCCTAGCTTCTCACAACCATTCCTCTTGTGTGAGTTTTTAACTTTTAAGACGAATGAAAGTTATCTAAAATTGATTGCCGAGTCCAAACGGCCAATTGAGAAGCTCTTTCATGACAATCATACTCTCGGATGTTTGTCAGACGTTCGCGAGAGGTGGCGCAGTAGAAAAAAACCTTAAGTTGGAATTTGTTTTTGTTTGGGATTCGAACCTGTGAGCCCTCGCTTAGTAGCCCAGGACACTAACCACTAAGCCACTACGCCGACTTATTGGACCGTATGACTTTTCAAATTCAGAAGCGAATTACAGATATCCTCAAAACTAGAATACTCATCTGAATCAAAAGAGTTCTCAAAAGATCGGGGTAAGTGATACTTCCATTCAATGTCAGAAGAGTTTGCATGTTGTGTTAAATTTTGGAGCAATTCCAGTTCGTATTGAAATATAACTTACCTCTTCTACAAGTCTATACCATTTGATGTTTAAGGAGCTCATGGGTATTTTCTTGATAGGTTTGTTTTTACTCTTTTCCGGCAAATGACGGACGATAGCTGATATTTATGAGTACAAAATTAGACTCTCAAATACGATTTAGCTGCTTGAAAAACTCGTCAAACGTTTTTTTGTAGAGCTTTATTTTTCCAGTTGGAAGCTCTTTTTCCCGACGGAACTATAGGGGACTTGTACTTACCTTGGTTTGCCAATATACTTACATTTAAAAATCCATCGTAAGTATCTACTGATTCACGGTCGATTTTTGGCACAGCCTAAACGGCTATAGGCCCGGATTTCGTTCAAGCTTCGGATTTGGAGTTTGGGGCCGTTATTTTTTTGCACGGTAACCTCAATATTAATGGTACTTCCCGTATAAAATGTTCATACCAGTTACATTTGTTCGAAAACGGCTCTAACGATTTCAACCAAAATTGATATTTAAGCTTAAGTAGGTATGGTTAGCATGACTGCATACTCAGTCCTCCGCTGAAATGACGGTATTTTTGAAATTTTGACATATCTGGAAAACGGTCCATAGGATTGTAACAAAAATTCCTTTCTAAGGTAATATGGTCGTTTCTTATTTAATGGCAAGTTCAGTTTTTCTCTGTTTTATCGTGAAATGGATTTTTGAAAAATAGTAATTTTTTAAAAATTTTATTTTTAGTTTACCTGTAAACGGCTATTAAGATAATTTTCAATTCGAATCACCGAAAACGCTAATTTTAAAAACTGCTCACATCTCGAAAACCCTATTTTCGATTTCGATAAAACTTTGAAAACCAAGTAATCATCCCGAACAATACCTTGTACTCGGTTTTCAGTTAAATAGTTAAGCAATAGTAGGCGTATTCAAGATTCGGTGTAACAGGTCTAGCAAAATTGCGAAATTTTATTTTAGTTTACCAGATCGTGAACACTCTTTTTTAATCTCTAGAAACAACGAAGCTATGGTACGGACAGCCAGTTAGACTGACATTTGGCGAACTGTCAAAAGGACGAGGGTACACTTTACTCCGTTGTATTTTTCTGTTGCAATAGGGTCAGGGTATAGATGAAGTGCAAAAGCGTAGCGAAATTTTAGTCAGTATATTTTGTTGTTGCAGTGCACTTTCGCAATTTCGCAATGATACTAGACCAGTTGCATCGGATCGTGAATACCCCTAGTATTTTTCAAACTAAACATTGCAATATTTGGTACTGTTTTGTCTGCCAAATTTTACAAAAACCCCTCTGACGATTTGTACCAAAATACATATTAAAGATAACATAAGTATTCTTAATAACATCCCGTACTTAGTTTTCCTCAAAAAATTCGAACAAATCAATTTCTTAAATATTTCTCAAATATGACTTACCCAAATTCCGATCTGTGTTCATAAATCTTCGGTATATTTTTGAAATAATAACAATTCTAATGAAAATTCAATAACTACTACGTAAAACTTATTTTTAGAAACTTTTCATTTGTTTCAATTGAATATGCACCCTAAAAATAATTCCAACAACTTGGAGCTTACACAATCAACAGCTCCCACTTCATTTGCACCAAAACTTTTGATGAAAGAGAAAGTTACGTTCGACTCAGTCGTGCACTTTATTGCACTTTATTGAGTATAGTCTTGCTGCAGAAAGCAACAGTTTTATAAATATTAAGCTTTCTGAAACAGTTGTCCAAAGCAGTTTTGTTGAAAGCGCCATCAATGCCGACCATATTTTGACGCGAGGGTGGCCTTTGGAGAGCAAACTTTCGCACCACTGCTTTCATACGTTTTAGGACGAAGGAAGTGAGACCGATCGGAACATAATTGTTGTCGATAGAATTTTGCCAATCCTTGATGTCCAAACCCCTCTTATTAATCGGCAGAACTAATGCTAAGCCAGCATTGAAGCGTACATAAGCGAAGAAGCATCTGCATCTCGCTTTGGCATTGGTAGTTATATTGAAAGGATGCCATAGCTTTATCTGCAACCAGGGTTCGGACTTGGGGTATTAATTTACGCTACGCAGTTAAATACTCGGATGTTCGGGTGATATATTGGGGGGCAGAGAAAGAAATCGTTAAGGAATTAGAAAAAATACTTCGAGTCGGTTTCGATTTGCTAGTTTATTGGGCGAGTTCTTACCTCCTTGATGGGTTACAAAAAAGTGAAAAATCTTAATTTACCAAAATTGATCTTACATGCTAGGGTTTAAAATTGATTGAGGGAAATTCGGAAAAAGGGAATTTAATATTGAAGAAAGGACCAACTGAGCAACTGTTTAGTGGCGGCATCTAGCAGCTCATCGCACTTTTCACCTAAACATTGCCGGCCCTCTTGCAGGGTTGCTGCAATTAAATTCATAAAGAATGACCTAAATAAGCTTAATACTAAATGGGGAGCCTTTTGTTCCGAAGGGGCTCCACTCACTCCGGTAGAAGGAATAGTTAGTAGGGGATAATCTTATAATAAGCTTATAATAACAATGGTATATATATAAGGCATAATAAACAAATACTTATCTTTACGTGCATAAGATACTACTATAGATACATAAATTCATTGTACTAAATGGAGAGCAGTGCATTAAAATTCATTAAATTATATTCACGATAATTAATTTAGTTCAAGATTGCGGTAAGACACATAATTTTACGATCGGACGGGTCAAAATGCCATGTTGAGTCCGAACCTCTGCTACCCGAACTCTACCATCAGGTCCTACATGCAGTTTTACGATTCTTCCTAGACGCCATTCATTTGGGGGTAGATTTTCTTCGCGTATGACAACTAGATCGTCAAGAGATATATCTCGTTGGGGATACTTCCACTTATATCGTTTGTGAAGTTCTTTCAGGTATTCTTCCTTCCACCGTAGACAGAATTTATGATGAAGAAGCTTTACTTTTTCCCATTTACTGACTACGCTTATGGAGTCGGAATCCATATCTGGTTCCGGCGGAGCTAATAAAGGCGCCCCACGAAGGAAATGTCCTGGGGTTAATGGTGGGATATCAACGGAGTTATCAGTCATAGGAGAGATAGGTCTAGAGTTCAGGCATGACTCAACACGTGCAAGGAGAGTAGTGAACTCTTCGAAGGTGAACTTGTGGTCCCCAGCGGTCTTGCGAAAGTGAGTTTTGAAGCTCTTGACGCCTGACTCCCACAAACCACCCATGTGAGGAGCGCCAGGTGGAATGAACTTCCACGTCACTCCTTGAGGTTGATATTTATCAGTGACTTCCTTCGAAAACGATTTGACAAACTCCTTAAAATCCTTGGCTAGTACCTTGCTCGCACCCACGAAATTTGTTCCGTTATCGGAAAATACCACATTGGGTAATCCACGTCGAGCAACAAACCTTGCAAAGGCAGCCAAAAAGGAAGCAGTAGACAATTCACTGGTTGCCTCAAGGTGAATTGCCTTGGTGGCAAAACAAACGAAAAGACACACGTAGCCCTTGGAAAGTCGACAACTTCTTCCGGAGAAGCTTTTAATAGTAAATGGTCCGGCAAAGTCAATACCAGTAGTTGTAAAGGGGATTGAGATTATGGATCTTTCCTTTGGGAGCGCTGCCATGATTTGTGACTTAACCCGTTGTTTATGTATGGTACAAACTTTACACAATCGAATACACTTTTTTACTAAATTCTTCAGTTTCGGTATCCAAAATTCCGATCGAATAAGGCGAATCATGAGTTGATTGCCTCCATGCATTGAGACTTGATGAACAAAGTTAGTGAGCAAATTTGTTAAGTGAGCGCCATAGGGCAAAATTATAGGGTACTTCTCGTTGTACGAAAGTGATGAACAAGTAAGTCGTCCATTCACACGCATCACTTTGTTGTCATCTAAAAACGGATTCAAAGTCAATAACGTGCTTTTTCTCCCGATCTGCTGATCTTGAGATAAAGCTGAGTATTCATTGGCAAAGTAAATCTGTTGGGTTAAACGTATAAGTTGGGTTCTGGTATAAAGAAATTCATGCTGGGATATAGAGGGTCCCACGTATTGGAAAGTAGATTGACAAGGTCTGCTTGTATGAAGAAATCGATACACATAGCACATCACGCGAATCATTCTTGCCCACTTGGAACAATTTGTAATAAGGGTTTCGATATTTGGAGTTTGTGTGATCGCAAATGTTTTAACTGGACGAACTTCTAAATCCTCTTCGTTAGGATTTTCTAGAGTAAAAGTTGGCCATTGGCTTGTAGGCTGCGATAACCACTCAGGACCGTGCCACCATAACGGGCTGTCTCGGAGCTCCACTGGTGTCAAGCCGCGCGTAGCTAAGTCAGCGGGGTTATCAGCGGACGAAACGTGATTCCACTTCCTGTTATCCACATTAATTAAAATTTGGGAAACTCTATTTCCGACAAAGGTTTTCCACGTATGGGGTGGTTTACTCAACCATGCTAATACAATAGAACTATCCGTCCACAGAAATAAATCCGTATTCTGATAATTCAATTGAGGGATAATTTTCTTTGTCAATTTGGAGAGCAATACAGAGGCACAAAGTTCCAACCTAGGTAGAGTGATTTGCTTTACTGGGGCTACTTTGGTTTTTGCACAAAGAAGATATGATGAGAATTTGTTAATGGTATGTTGGACACGTAAATATAATGCAGCAGCGTAGGCGCGCTCGGAAGAATCACTAAATCCATGTAGCTGAAATGAAACTGATGGTTCAAATTGTATCCATCGGGGAACATGTATGTATTGGATATCAGGAAGATTAGCTAAAAAATTCTTCCAAGTTTGACACGTCAGTGGCTTAAGGGGTAAGTCCCATAACGTCCCATCACGCCATATATGCTGCATTATAAGCTTAGCCGTAATGATGACTGGAGCCAGCCATCCAGCGGGATCGAACAATCGTGCAATAATTGAAAGGACATTTCGTTTGGTTGTCGGAAGAGTGGTGATACTTGGATTGGAGAGAAGCAGCGAAAAATCGAAAGAATCGCTTCTTGCATTCCATTGAATACCTAGCATTTTCGTGGACGAATATTCCTGTAGTTTTAGGAAGTCCTGATTTAGCAGATGGCCTTCAGGGATTCTTTCAAGAAGGTTTGGACAATTGGAAGTCCATTTACGGAGAAGGAAACCCGCGGAACCTAGAGCATCCACCAGCTGCTGTTGTGCTAACTTTGCTGTTTCTAATTCATGTGCTCCAGATAGCACATCGTCGACATAAAATTCCTTTTTTAGAATGTAAGAAGCCAAAGGGAATTTATCTTGAATGTCGTCAGCTAACTGCCGAAGGGTTCTAATAGCCAAATATGGTGCACAGTTAACACCAAAGGTAACTGTTTGGAGTTCATAATCATGAATTGGTGTTTTATTCGAAGTTCGAAATAGAATTCTTTGAAAGGCAGTGTGGTTTGGGTGAACGAGTATTTGCCGGTACATCTTCTCAATGTCCGCATTGAAAACATACTTGTAAAATCTCCAATTGAGGATTAGAGATACAAGATCAGATTGAAGACTTGGGCCAGGGTAAAGGGAGTCATTCAAACTGATCCCGTTACCAGTAGGATTCGAGGCATTAAAAACTACCCGAATCTTGGTCGTGGTGCTTTCTGGTTTTACCACCGCATGATGAGGTAGGTAATAGGACCCGATTGCCTTCTCATTTTCAATCTCGACAGCTTCCGCAACTTTCATTTGATTAAGGGTAAGGTATTCTTCGATGACTTTATTGTACTCTCCTTGGAAAGTTGGATTCTTGGACAATGAATTCTCAGTACGAAGAAATTGTTTCATGACCACTTCACGAGATCGGCCTAGCACAGGGACAGAATTTTTGAAGGGTAGCTCAACGACATACCGGCCTTCGGGGTTGCGATAAGTGGTTTCTGAATACCTCTTCTCACATACTTCATCATCAGGGGAAATGGGTTTAGAATCACAAATCTCTTCCACCTCCCAAAACTTAGAAATTTCTTGATCCAGTGAAATCTCACTGAAAAATGATAAAAACGACGAGTAGCAGTTTGGAGTTGTATTGCGAAGCGGGCCTGATAAAACCCAGCCAAAAATTGTGTTTTGCGCTAAAAGAGTACCAAAAACGTTTGAAATAAGGCCATCTCGGAGGAGAGAGGGATATATGTCAGCACCAATTACCATATCAATTTTGGAGGTGCAATAAAATTTGGGATCTGCTAAGGGGTAATCAATCGATTCAGATATTTCGGAGGGGTCAACCGTACATGATGGCAAATCTCCTGTAAGGCGCTTCAGAACAATCGCTTTCGCGGCTAAAGTAAAATTAGGATTGTATCTCGACTTAAGTATGATTGAACAAAGCTTTGAAGCGGTAGCAGCCACCACTGAATTAATTCCAGATATATGCGCTTGAATGTATTGTACTGGAAGTCCAAATCGTTTTTGTACTTCCGCGGATATAAATGTCACTTCAGATCCCGGGTCTATAAGGGCGCGTAAACAAAAGGTATTGCCGTTATTTTCAATATTCACTAACGCGGTAGCAAGTATCACTCGATTGTTATTGCTACTAAAATGGGAAAGCAAATGAGTCGATTCAAAGGAAGTAGATGGGTTATTAGTGGACTGTATATTGGGGGTTTCGAATAGGGTAGATTCTTGCGTACTTCCTTTGCGATGGGAGACGTGTGTAGCAACTCCTGGGTTCGGAGTTGATTGGTGCAGAAGGGTATGATGTCGACCTTTGCATTGCATGCAAGTATGCGTGCTTTTACAGTCCCTTTCCATATGAGACGTTGCTAAACAGTTCCTACAATATTTTAGCGAATTAACTGCTTTGATTCTGTCATGAACAGACATTTGTAAAAACTTACTACAAACCCGTAACGAATGATTCTCGTTGCATAGTTTGCAGGTATAAAGATAAGGCTTAGAATGATATGAATGATGTATGTTTAGACGACCTGACTGTGGATGAGTAGGTTTTTGAGGTAAAGTTTTTGGTTTGGAGGTAAACCGTATATCGGAAACTGTTTCCAGCACTTGGTAACGATTAGTGAGAAAGGCGTTCATTTCGGACCATAAAGGGATATCTCGTGGATTTTTAATGGATTGTTCCCACAGAGAAAGAGTTTTTTCCGGCAAACTGCTTGAACACAAGTATATGAGTATCGGATCCCAATTGGATGTATCAATTTTATGAGCTTTAAGAGTCGAAATACTATCATTTATATCCCGTTGCAGATCTTTAATACACTTACTAGATTCCACTGTAATGCAGGGTAAATTAAACAAAGCTTTGAGCTGGCTATTCACTAAAATCCGCGTATTGTCATATCTGTCCTTTAATGCTTCCCAAGCCAGATCAAAACTGTCCGAAGTGAGAGGAAATTTACACACAATATTACTCGCCTCGCCTTTGGTCTTTGAACGAAGATGAAATAATTTTTGTACTGCGCATAGCTTTGGATGATTCACGTAAACGGCCGTGAACATATCTCGAAAAGAGGGCCACATCAAATAGTTGCCATGAAATACATCTGTATCACATGGGGGGACTTTTAGACACGGGGTGTTTTGGGTATCTTTATCTATTGGGGCAGAAAGATTATTTTCTTTGATTGCCGCCAATTTGGTTGATAAATCAATAATTTCGCTTAAACAAGTGACATAGGTGTCGGATGAAAGTTTGTATTTGATCTTGATCGCCGCAGTTTGATTTATATCCGAAGAGTCATCTGCATGCACGCAAAATGCATAACTTTTTTTCACCTCACCCCATAAATCCTTCAGTTCGATCCTGAGAGCCTCTAATGAGGCGATCGAACGAACACTAGCAGGCTTTTCCTTAAAATCAGAAGCAAATTCAGCAAGCTGATCCGCAGCAAAAATGAACTCGTCTAAGCCAACCATGATAAACTTATGAAGTTCCAATATTAGAAAATAACCACGAAATAAAGTATACTAAATGAAAGATGACAACAAGTATAGCGGACTAACCTCGCGTACCGTTCGAAGTAATTAAACGGTTTATTTTAACGAGCTAATCAAGAGCTTATGAATATAACCGTTTGAAGGGAAAACGGGACAGTTCGCGTCACTGAAAAATGTGTCGATAACGGACCTAGTAAACGCGTTATGCTTTCTTAAAAAAGACAATGGAATGACCACTAACCTTGATCTTGCGTTCGCACCGGCACATGTGATTAATTATTTTCCTTTTTGGGACACTTTGCAGATCTATGGATGACACTTTGACACTGTTTTAGCACTTTGAAAAGACCTTTTACTTAATTAACTCGATTGAACTGTATTTTTTTGTAATTAATTAATATTATATAATATGGGCGTATAATTAAATATATGTACCGAACTTATGACCGAAATTTTGACTGCACGTGCACGTCTTATATGAGTGGGCATTCGCGGAGAACTACCGCATGTGACAAAGTTAATAGGCGAGTCTGACTCTGAATTAAGCTATTGCTCTAATGCACTGATCTACATAGAGTACGCACCTGATCTTAGTGATTGATAAGAGTTTCTGCTTGTGCTGCTATGCTGGTGCATGGTTAACTTGATTATTCGCTCTCTGGAAAATATTTTTTCTTCAGCGGGTGGCGTCTTCCTCAGGTATGGAATTTTTTTTGTGTAAATGGGCTTTCTCTGCTCTCTTCGGGTGATGCTCCTTTCTTTTTCATCCGGCTCGATTGGACCAATAAATACTCGGATGTTCGGGTGATATATTGGGGGGCAGAGAAAGAAATCGTTAAGGAATTAGAAAAAATACTTCGAGTCGGTTTCGATTTGCTAGTTTATTGGGCGAGTTCTTACCTCCTTGATGGGTTACAAAAAAGTGAAAAATCTTAATTTACCAAAATTGATCTTACATGCTAGGGTTTAAAATTGATTGAGGGAAATTCGGAAAAAGGGAATTTAATATTGAAGAAAGGACCAACTGAGCAACTGTTTAGTGGCGGCATCTAGCAGCTCATCGCACTTTTCACCTAAACACAGTAGATTTTTCAAAGAAAATTATGATTTAAAATGTTGCGCAGTAGATTTTATTGTTTTTGCATATTTTTTTTGTAATTTGCTTTGGTTTATTCATTCACTTCTATTGAACCGTTGTTGCTAAATGACTTGTCGTTAGTTTACAGAGTTTGTTTCCGCATGTTATCTGCTTTTAGGGAAAGTTATGTTTTGACTTTTGAGGCATATCGTCTCCACTCCGATGGGATTTAAAAAACACTATGGGGAATAGGCTAAACCCTCTCAATCAAATAGGAGTCCTCTGGTGAATACATATTGTTTCTGATTTGCTCCTTTCATTCGACAAGCGAACACATAACCACTATACCACGTCCGCTTTTACGTACTACGGACTACTTATATAGAAAATGAAACTAAATTCAAAACCTCAAACTGTTTACAATTCCCACAGTCCAAGTGCACCTACCTAACAATGCAAATGTTTATATATAAATCCCATGCCCTTGATGCTAATTGCAATTTTTGACATCAAGTCGCCCTTTTCACCGTCCATCAGCTCTAAATGCCCACATATACCCAAACTTATATCTGGGTGTATCGGTTTCCCTTGTTCGCACAGCTCATTACAAGTATGTTAACCCGTCAATTTGCCAAATTACTGGTTCCAAGTGACTACATACAGTGTCTGATAGCAAACCCCATAAACCTCAATCATAATTTAATGGCTGATCGATCGAAGGTTCCAAACAAAGAGCCACATACACGAAAAGTGCATTTTTCCCTTAAAGGGGTAAGAACACGACACACAACCCCTATATGACTCCTTACAACAACTGGCGCGGCATGCATCAAAGGAAAAGAAATAGAATCACTTTTGTGCAAAATATTTGCAAGGATGTACAAGAGGCGGAACCCAATGCATTTGGCATTCACACGTGCTGCCCATTATTGGGCGCAGTGCACGTGCACTGCATTGATTTCCCAACAGAAATATCCTTCAAAGGTATAGCGACTTTAAGAGCCCTGTCAACATAATGTAATTACGTCTAAATTAAATGCTTTTGTTGGGCAGCAGAAAAAGGGATTTCAAGGAAAACTTCTTCGAACTGCACTCATGTATTTGCATTTTACAGCTACTGGTGACTGTAACTGTGACAGTGACTGTGACGTGGAGGTTTCACGGTAACTCGTCCGCCATAAAAGCGCACACACAAGCCAACCGAACCGGCAACCGAAAGGGTTAAACATTAAACAATGGCAACGAGCGAGAAGCGTTAAAGGGCATTTCACGCTCTTTTTGAATGGCTTATGCAAAAGGTGGACATCTGCTGTGACTGATCTGTGATGCAGATAAACAGCGTTATCTTAATTCAAATCGCGAACTTTTTTAAATTTAATTGTTCAGTTGGCATGGCACGCGCACCCTTTTGATCTGTGTCAAGTCATCTTTGGTGGGCGCCTAGTGGTTGGCTTTTACAACCTCTTTTGGATAATTGGGAATTTGATGGTTGTAGGCGATAAAATAATTCTCGTCGCCTTTGTGTGTAATTATACAACGATTCGAGGACGAAAATCGCCGAGTTGCGTGTAGGTGGTCGGTTGTCTGATTGCATATGAATTGCGCAACGCTACTGTTTGGCAGTTTGCGGGTTTTTTGACGCGCGGACATATGTTTTTTTGTTGAAAATATGCTCGTATTTTATGACTGACAAATTGAGGTAATTTTAGAATGTCGCACTTGGACGCAGTTGATGGCTAACAGGGGAAAGGTCGGCAATGTTAAGTTATAAAGTAAATGTTTGGCGGTGATCGGTATCTGTGGGTGATATTAGTCCGACGCATATGTTATGTTTTTGGGGGACACTTGTGTATGAAAATTAGTTGGAAAATGGAACCAAAGTCAGGCGTTTTACTGACCTGTTTAAAGGTGCTACTGGAGGTTTTTGTGAGACTTAATGGGGACCGATTAGATCTCTGTTTAGTAAGTCTGACAGCATTTCACATTTATGACATTGTGACCTTAGCAACAACAACGAGACCCAAGTTGCTAAATGATGCGGCGGCATCATTCATTATTAGTGGGCGCCTTAATGCTTTGCTTATGCTTGTGACGATTTGTCTTCGGAAAGCCGAGGTGTGGAATGTTTCTGTCACCTTTCGCCTCTTTCGTACTCTCGTCGAAAGAAACGGGAATTGATCTAGGGTATAAGCGGTGATTTGGCTACACAGCCTTAATTTTGGAGGTGATCAGTCGAAGGCTTGTCTCCTCAGCCAACTCATCAAAGAGATGAAACTGGAGGTGACTTGACAATATGTCTTCGGATAAATAACGGGTGACCGAAACAGTACACCCCTTGCTTATAATCCTCCGACATCTCGTCAAAATTACTTAAAACTGGTTACGTCAGAATTCTCTGAGATGTCTATAAAAGACTCACATAGATTTGTATTATGGTTTGACTACTCGGTTTCATAGGTTCATAGTATGGGTGTCATTTAGAACCGCAAGGGCATCCCAACGGATCTACATTGATCTAAGTGCGGCGGGTCATATTCCCCCTGTCCCGCCATCCCGCTAACCTAACCTAGCCTAACCGGTGATTTAGTAGATCGGTGTGTTCATTGTCACTTAATGACTACATTTTCGCAGTAGATTATTGCATTTTTTTTTGGAGTTGGTTGGTTGGTTGGTTTAAGTGGCTGTATTCCCGTCTACTGACGAGGGAAAAACACAAGTAACGCATTAAGCGCCGTTTTGAGACCACAACTAACGGAACCAGAAGATAAAAAGGGGGGAAGGAAGTCAAGAGAGCTCAAAACCAGCCTGTGGAGTTGAGAAATTTGATGATTTTATTAAAATGGATACTTTGGATAGCCGAAAGGTCATCATAAAAGGGATGACCTAGTGCACTGAGTCTGGTTTTTGCTAGTGCCGGACACTCACAGAGAAGATGAAACACTGTTTCACTCTTGTTTGTGTCAGTGCAGCTACGGCAGTGGGTGTTATGAGGGATGCCAAGCTTGGCCGCGTGAGTTCCTAAGGGCCAATGGCCCGTACTAATTGCCGTTAGTCGGGCGACATCTACACGCGTTCTAGATAAAAGGTTGTTGGTTCTGGCATCATCGTAGGTTGGCCATATCTTTCTTGAAATGATACAGCTCGTCAGATTCACCCATCTCATCTCCGCCCTTGAGGAGAAGTACAGGAAGATTTCTCTCTTAACGTATCCCAGCGGAGGGAAGACTTCCTCCGCCTGAGACACGCACAGTGCAGAGCCACTTCTGGCGAGTTCATCGGCTTTTTCATTCCCGTCTATGTTCCTATGACCGGGAACCCAGACGAGGGTGATTTCGAACCGATGGCAAGGCCTGATCAATGTCTCCCTGCAATCCACAACAAGTTTTGACGTTGATTTGGTAGAACCGACAGCCTTAATAGCGGCCTGGCTGTCGACGAAGATGCCAATTTTTTTACCGAGTGTAGTTATGTTAAGGAGCAGTCTACACGCCTCCTTGATTGCGAGTACTTCCGCTTGAAAGACGCTGGCTGCGTTGGGGAGGCGGAAGGATGTGGAGATGTCTAACTCTGCTGAGAAAATGCCCGCTCCCACTCCACAGTTCATTTTGGAACCATCTGTGAAGATAGGAATGTCGAATTCGTTTACGACCGCGTTCTCCTCCCATTCAGATCTAGAAGGGAATCTAACAGAGAAGTTTTTATGGAAGTTAAGTTTGGGTACTGTGTAGTCTGTAGATAAGCGTCCTATTCCGTCGGGGAGGGACATTAGGATTCTGGAGTGGCCATAAGGCCTTTCTGACCAACATTTAGATTCCTTCAATCTAACTGCACTACACGCTGCAATATTTTTTATGTACAGATCCACCGGCAGGAAATTAAGAATCACATTGAGCGCTTCGGTCGGACTTGATCGTAGGGCTCCCGTGATACCAATACCAGCTGTCCTTTGGACTCTACCTAGTTTCGTGATGTTATAAGCTTTATTTAAGGCGGGCCACCATACCAGTGATCCGTATGTGAGGATGGGACGTACGACAGCTGTGTACATCCAACGAACCATCTTTGGTCGAAGACCCCACTTCTTGCCGAAAGTTTTACTACAGGCGTAGAAAGCTATGCTTGCCTTCTTCACTCTGTGTTCGATATTTGACTTCCAGTTGAGTTTAGGGTCGAGGATGACTCCTAGGTGTTTGGCACTGGAGGATAGAGTAAGATTTTGGTTATTCAAGCGGGGAAGTGAGAAGGTTGGTATTTTGGTTTTGGTGGTGAAAAGCATCAGTTCAGTTTTACTTGGGTTAACGCTAAGACCACAACTTGTGGCCCACCCGCTAATCTTACCCAGTGCTCCTTCCATGATTTCACTTATCACGTTCGGAAACATTCCTGATACTAGAACAACCACGTCATCCGCATACGCAACGACTTTAATACCTTCACTGTCGAGTCTTGACAGAATTTTGTTGAGTACCATAATCCATAAGAGTGGCGAGATTACCCCACCTTGAGGTGTTCCTCTGCTTACTGATTTGGTTAAAAGGGTGTTACCAAGTTTTGCTTGAATGATCCTTGCTTTCAGCATGGAAATGATCCATGAAGTAACGAAATCCTCTACCCCAAGTTCTAAGAGAGATTTCTGGATCGATTCAGTGTGTACGTTGTTAAAAGCGCCCTCTATGTCTAGGAAGGTAGCTAAGGTGTATTGATGATGGGAAAGTGACCTTTCAACTGTAAGCACTACTTCATAGAGAGCGGTCTCCGTGGACTTGCCCTTGAGGTATGCGTGCTGTGAGTGACATAAGGGAGACCTTTCAAGGCCTGTTCTTATGTGAAGGTCAAGTATACGTTCTAAAGTTTTGAGTATGAAGGAGGTTAAGCTAATAGGTCGGAAGTCCTTCGCAGATTCGTGACCTCTTTTGCCGATTTTCGGAATAAAAACTACTCGGACATACTTCCAAGACTGAGGTATGTGATTTAGTAGGATACTGCTCCTGTAAACTTTAACGAGTAAGGGCAGCACTATCCCTTCGTGTTTTTGCAGCATGATGGGGAGAATGCCGTCCTGTCCCGGTGATTTATACGGAGCAAAACTGTGAATGGCCCAGGAGATCTTTTCCTTGGTTATAATGCGTTCAACTTCTTCCATGTGCGAAGGAAAACTCCCCCGCGAACTGGACGGAGTTTCGCAGTGGTCTTTACAACCAGGAAAGTGAGTGTTGAGTAGAAGCTCTAAGGATTCTTTAGTTGATTCTGTCCAGGTTCCGTTCGATCTCTTAATGAAAGATGGACTTGAGCGTACTTTGGATAGAATCTTACTGAGTCAAGCAGATTCCTTTAGAGTATCAATAGATTGGCAGTATTCGGACCATGCTTTTGTCTTAGCTGATCTAATAGATTTTTTGTAGAACTTTAGGCAGTCTTTATAAGGTTGCCAGAACTTATGCCTATAGCAGATATTGAAAATGTCCCTAGTCATCCTTCTAAGGATGGTTAGGTCCTCATTCCACCACGGCGGTAAGGTTTTTTTGCTGTATTTAACGGGACACGATGCCTTAAAGGCTGTATTCATCGCCCTTTCTAGTGCGAACGATATTGTGTCCAGTTCTGCACCTGAGTCAATTTCTAGGTGTGGGATATTGGGCAGTTTAGATTTTAAGATCTGACCGAATTTCTTCCAGTCAATTCTTTTTGGGTTTCTATATGGGACTGGAGTATCTACCTTGATACTAAGATTGAAGAGAATCCACTCGTGGTCTGAGAAGGACTTTAAGTTGGAGACTCTCCAATTCTCAACCCTCAAGATATCACTGTTTGTTTTGAGTGTAATGTCTAACACCTCTTCCCACCCATTATAATTTTCTGTGCTAGGAAATACAAAGGTTGGGGTGTTACCTACATTACATATACATAGATCGGCAGTTAAAAGAAAATCAAATAAAGACTCACCACGTTCATTGATTTCCTTGCTGCCCCAGAGATGGTGTCTTGCATTAGCGTCACAGCCAATAAGGAGGTTGCCTTGCCTCGCCTGTATCGCTGCAGTAAGCTGCTCCACTTCTTCTGGCGGGGATGGTCTGTCGTGTGCCATATAGGCGGACGATATTAGTGAGGTAAGTCCTTGGGTGTGTTCTACCTCAACAACGGTTAAGTCACCCGAACTAAAATTGGGACAGAGGAAAGCGTTAATGTATTTTTTTGCTAAAATGCATGTTCTGGGCTTACCGACGTCTCTTTTGTAAAAAAGGTTGTAGTTGCTGTCTGAGAGGCCCATTATGGTCGTCTTCTTGACCCAGGGCTCCTGAATTATGCCGATTAAGATTCTCCGATGCACATTTCGAGTGCTGGAGATTCGTTTGGATGACTTTCAGGATAATGGTTATTGGATCTTGCTGGCGATCGCCAGGTCCTCCAACAACTTGTTGGCAGCGACGACGTCGTCCGTGTCGTCTTCAGGTCCTGTCGAACGGAAAATTTTTAGTTTGGCTAGCCCTATGCCAAACCTGAGCTTGTAGTCAGCCGCTTCTAATGCCCCTAGGCACTCCTCGTTGATGAGCAGTAGGTAAGATAGGCTGTTTTTCTGGGGAGCTTCTGCCTTAATGACAGCCCAGTCGTCCATGGGTATTTGCGGGTTTTGCATCTTAAGGCACTTCAGAAGACTCTCAGAGTCTATCTTCATCACGGGTAACCAAATGCGTGCCCTGGGTCTCGTGGGGATATCCCTGGCTGGGATGAGCTTAAGCTTTAAGCCATCCCAGGCTTCGCCAATCTTGGCTATGCAAGATCCAAGAAAATCCTTAGAGTATTGGTCCACGCATTTAATCACCCGGTACCCTCGAACAATTTCCGCGCAGTCAAAACCTGGTTGTCTACTATCAACACCAGAGAGAACATGTTCCACAACCATCTCTGATAGTTTGGCTTCAATTCGACTCCAGTGTGACAAGATGGAATTTCCACTTTTAGACAACTCGTCTATGATGGCAACTTGAAGGTGATCCCTCACCACCTCGGTGAAGGTCCTGTTTGCCTGAGAAGTGGATGGGCCTTGAAGGTTGGTGAGTCTCGGAGCAATCTTCGACTTTTTAGAGGCGTGAGAGGTCTCATCTTGTGACCTGTTTCTTTTCACGCTCTCTTTTTTCTGTTGTGATTGCTTCGGATTGTTGTGGTATTTAACGTACTCGTCGACCACCTTTTGGTATTTAATCTTGTCCTCCTTATCCCTCTCGTCAGTCACACCAGTCTCTTCGTTCTTCGCAATCTTTGCAAGAATAAAGACAGCCCTATAGTATATCTTGACTTCAAGATGGAGCCGGAAGACTTTTTGGATTTGAGTGCACTATGGCTGGTGCTCTCAGTTGAGGCTGAATCATTTTTATTGGGTGGCTTTTGGATACTATGTCTGGTATCCTCGGCCCCTATTGTTGCCGAAGCTATGGATGAGGTGCAAGGTTGACTGCCTGAAGGAGTACTATGGCTGGTGCTCCTTAGGCTTGAGGGTTCAACTACTGTCTCCTGGCTGGAGGCTAGTAGGTTCTCCTCGGAAGAGGTCCCTAAGAGGGATTCTTCCTTTTTTGTTTTTTTTGTTTCTGTTTCTTTTTTGTTTGAGTTTTTGTTCATTTTAAATTTTGGTCCCACGAGTAGGTACGGAAAGAAAGTCGATCCCGGCAGAGCCGACTTACCGAGATAGGGCACTTATTACAACCGACCTTGCCTGAGCGTCGGAGGGAGCTCGTACGCGACTGGTTTTACCCCCAGCCTTTCATCCTTGGGTACGGTGTGCTATCTGCTCACGCCACCACTGGAATTAGGTTGGATTTAAAGGTTTACTCCTACCTCAAACTAATGGATCACGTCAAACGATTGAGACGTTAGCGTAAATCCTTGGCTGACACCAACCATTTGACCGGTTAGCCATTTTCAGGCGGGCGCCCACGTGAAGGACTGAAGAATGAGGATTTGTGCCCAGCCCAGGAGTAGGTAGATTTTTTTTTTCAAACAAAACCAATGTAAATATCAAAAAATAATATAAACATAAACAAACATACAAAAATTAATAAAAACAATTATTTTAACAAAACAGAAAAATTCATTAATTTAGTTTTTTATGTTTTCTGCTAAAAGGGATAAATTTTGTCAATCAAGATGTGCCTACAAGCGTATTTAACAAAAATGCAGTAAATTTAATATTTGGTCACTAGATTTAAATTTTGAAAAAATGCAACAGATTTACTTCAATTAAATTTTGATTTTCAAAATGCAAAATCGGCTTTTTTTAGCTCTGGAGTGAGTTAGTCATACAATTTAAAAATGTTTGGACTTTTTTTTTTTGCCGCTGATGCTATATTTGCGTGGCATCGCAAGGGACCTTACATTAGTTATAAAGTGTTTGCCTTTTTCCTTTGACGTAAAACTCGGCTTTTTAATTAATGATTTTTTTAAAGATTGAAGACGCGTTTAAAGACAAGTTTTAAAAGTGATTCCTCTCTAATGATTGTGTACAACAACAAGCTTTACTCGAAAATAAATCGTTGACGATAAGAGCGAAAACCAAAAAAAATATTCAAAGGAAAAAATATGTTTAAATTTGTTCGATTTGAATTGAGAGCAAAAAAATTAAATTAAATTAAATGAGTCCGAAACAGATTGGTTATACTTCTCTCCAAGCCTGAGCCCGAGGCCTTGTGTCTGTGAACGCGCTCTCATTATTTGTTAAAATGTTGTCGTAGAATGTCTGCAAGATCTTAAGCTACATATTCACAGTAGGAAGATTCAATGGGTAGCCAAAACCGACTGTCCTAGAATGTGCGGTAACTGTGGCGTTGTCAATATTGGAAATAGTGACCGACTTAAGTCTTGTTTTAAGGTTTTTAAAGCTGAGTAAGAAAAAATGCATTACGATATGCGTTTGTTTTAAAATTCTACAGAGCCCAGATATCAAAACTCCGTTCTTACATCAATTTTTAACTTAACAAACACAGTTCCGTAATTGCCTACATATACATACCAACTTGAGTGAGTTCCCTTTGAAATGCAATCGATTCGCTCCTATATATGAGCCAGTAGAGCCATACGTTCAATCAACGTTTGACCTAAATATTCATCAAAGCCCCCACTTGACACCAGTTAAAGAGTTACCTTACGGATTTTCCTACTTAACTATGTCCACAAAGCGACTTTAATTTGCGTTGCCGTGAAAAAAAAACAACTGCCATTAGGTTCCGGCATTTGTTTGATCATTGCGATTACAATACAAACATGGTGGAAGGAAAATCCAACATGGCTCTCGAACCTTGCTCTCGTGCACTTCTTCATCTTGAACGAAATTAATATCAATATCAATTGTGACCAAGAATCAATTGGGCGTAAAAATAAATTCCGGCAGGAACATTAATGTTCATCCGATTAAATTTACAACCTTTACATGAACTTTGCAGTAGGTATTTGTTTTCAATCCTTGCAAAAGGGTTACAATTGCAACAAATGAAAGGCAATTTTAAACGCCACTACAAAAGAGAGCATGGCTGTTTGTTCGGAGTGTTTTTTTAAGTTGGGTTATTTAGAGGTTTCCAGTGTAGGGGATACCAAATGTCATCAAGGGAATTAATCGAAGAGAAATGATTTATTTACTTCGCACAACGGGAAAGGGTTGTTTGGACTACAGTGCCGAGTCGTTATTTTCAAAGAGTATTGATGTGTGTGTGCAGTTTTTTTTCAAAAGTTAAACAAAATACATCAATTGGTTTTAACCCCTGAAAGAGTTGATTTTCATTTTAATGATAAAGGGTTGTTGTGAAGGGTTATTGTAAAAATTAAAAAAATGGAAACAAAGCTGAACCTAATCGATTATGTTGGGAAGTCTTGTTGAGTTCTTTGCTACGGTAAGAAAGGAAGAGAATTCAATTTGATATAGGTACTATTGACGGAGTATTCTTTGGAGTATTGTTCGGACAAATTACCAATTACTAGATGTATACCTACCTCTTTGATTTCTTTCTGTATATTGATTTACATTTAGACATGGACATCAACGATGAAAATTTGTAATGATAGATAGCCTGGCCGTGGTACGTAAAAAATGATCTATTGCATGTAGTACTAGCCGTACGTAGGAAATGATGAAGCAGGCTAAATCCACTATAAAGACGGAGGAAGTAGTTTTGCCAACCAAGAAGCTACAGTTTTGTAGTATGCACATATATATTTAAATATATGTTAATTATCCTCATCGCACATTGCTATAACTTTCACACAAGTCAGTTTCTTTAGCAGTAACCCTCTAAGTAGTTTCTAGTGAAATATGTTGCGTCTTTTTATTCTACTGACCGGAGTTAATTGTATACCATGCTTTATGGGAATAACTTATGAGTTCTTCACTTTTTAACTCTATTGACTAAAGGCTATAGAACTTTCCCGATCCATTGTATGAAAGGCCGTTCCCTACCTATCATTCCATCTGGTCGTTTCGAGATTTTCCTAAATTCTTTTAAATATTTTTGAAGAACGGCTTTCATATGGTCAATAAGAAATTTTCTATCCAACTTCTTGTGGGGGGAACATCTAGGAATATCATTTTGAAACCCTATTAAGCCACGCTCAGACTGTTGAGCAAAAATGTCAAATATTCATTTGCAAATGGTGTCAGACAGTGTAAGTATGTGTAATCGTTTTACAGCGTCGCTTAAAAATCAGCAGAGCAAAAAAACTTCACGTTATGGGATTCGGCAGTAGGATAGTCTGAGAAAAGGAGAATTTAGAAGAAGCAGCAAAATAGCAATATTAGAGCTACAAACTATACGACTTATATCAAATAAAGCTACATGATATTATGAAGCTGCTTTAAAAAAAAACAACAGGCAAATTATGTCGCTGCACACAGTAGATTTCCAATGTTATTAATTTTTGCTATCGTTCACCTCCCCCCCTTCTCACACAATCCTACATCGAATGAAGAATGAACACACAACAGGCCACACCATCAATATGTATTTGTATTTATACCTACATGCAATAACCCCTATCTAGATAAACTTTTAAATTTTCCAAAAATCATCGACAAATAAAAAAGGACGCACATTAAAAGTTTCATCATTTATCACTACTTATCTGATGCACAACAAACGCAACCCTCCACCCCATCCCATTACATGAGACAGTTGTCAGGACAACCGACCCGACATAACAAGGTGATTCTGTGAAAAGAATTCCAAGGGAATCTATACAACACATAACGCATCCATTTCGTGAAAAGGCACTTATTTTTATCCTTATCGCAGCAACCAATAATTTTGCTAATATGGCATTCTTGTCTGCCTGCTTATAAATGGTTTGTATACCTACTCAGAGAAAAATAAAATAAAAAAAATAGCAGTGCATTACAATTCCAAAGATGATACTTGAAAAAAAAGTCCCCCGGGATTCCATGTGGCATACAAAACTGTTAAAAATCTTTAGTGGCAAGGCAATTTCTTTTATTTTCGATTGAGGATACTCTTCGCCATTTGTAACCCACAAATTTTATAAATAGAATACGGATTCGTTGTGGGGAGAATGGTTGCTTGTAAAACGGGAAAAGTAACAGTGGAAAATGAAAAAAAATGCTTAAAAGAACGCAGTTATATTATACACGTTACTGTACTTTTATTGGGGTGTCATGTCAACTCCTGTGGTGATGATAAATTCGATTTTAAAAATAAAATTCCTTTCATGATTGCTGGGTAATTTTTCATATTTTTTTTATTACTGCATTCAGCAAGTTGTTCGTCTTGAAATCAAATTAAAATTTGTTAGCAATACTCGTAGAGAGTATGATCGTTTAGTAGGACGGGGAATGGCATATAGGTCTAATTCCTAGAGCGCATTAAAAAAATAGTAGCACAGTATTTTTGTATAAAACAAGGTGTTAACCCGCTCAAAAAAGTTTGGAAACCCCCTGTCCAATTGCCGTCAGGAAGCATCTATCTTCTGCTATTTGATGGACTCTTGCGATAAATTTATAGGTTATGTACCTCCATCGCTATATGGGGTCACTTTCGACAAACCTATAAACGCTGTCAAGCCTGACAGTTCTGGATACTAAACTCTTTGCTCCATGTTGCTCTACGGTCGTAAAAATTGCGGTCACCATCTTTTTTCATCTCCTTGTTTCTATATAAAACATAAAAGAAAATGTAAATTACTCTAGTCTCCAGTTTAATGTTCCCTAACTAACTCCACCTCAAAATGCTCTCGCTGAACAATTTAAATTAACTGGCTACAGCACCTTTCGCAGCCCCATTAGTGGCACCTTTCCTCAATTTAAATTACTCCCAATATACGTGTATCCATTCCTTTCATTGCCGGCTTTAGCGTTTATTACCTTTCCTATTGTATAATGCAATCACCAACTACGTTCTAAAGGCAATAAGCTCGTGGATTAGAAAACTATAAAATATCCACCGAGACAATAAAACGTTGAAACTCAAAGCTTCGCTCATCTCATGCGTTGCTGTGTTGAAAGTATACAGCGTATAGCCCCCCCGTAGCTCTGCCCACTTTTATTGCTGTCAACATTCTTCTGGTCGTCAGGTTGCTTATACAACAATTGGCAATAAAAATGGGTAGCAATCATTTGGCATTTAATGACAGGCGACTGACTGACTGGCACACCGAAATTCGCTATCCACCGCGGAACGAATCACCTGTGTGTGTGCATAGTTCCGAGTTTACGAGCTCGCGATGATGTATAATGGGGGAACGGTGTGCTGCCACAGTAATCAGTTCAGTATCAGATGTATGAACTCAATTTTCTTTTGATTATTATTAGCGTGAGGTTCTTTTTACGCGGGGTCTTCGAGGAGAGGACAATTCCACGAGGGAATAAATTGACACATCGCCGTAGCTTAATGAGAGACCTTCAACTTGGTATGGGAGCGGTCATGCTGACTAATTTATTAAGCAGTAAACTGTAGAAAAATACACAAAGGTGGGAGGGAGAGGGGGCTAAACTTTTGGGCGGCGAGTATTTCTCAGATAATAATAGATTGCCGGTGTATTTGTGCCGGCGAAAAGGCCTCTTAAACTTAATCGCTTTGTCATTGCCTGGAGGTGCTATTTGAAAGGATTTTCCTAAATGAATGCGAAGATTATCGATTGAAATTAGATGGAGGATAAAGTAATGTTTAAGACTGGGTATGGCTGGTTGCGTGTGAAGGATAATTATTCTTAAAAAAACGGAGCTTTTCAGATAACAGGTTAGATCACGAAAATAAAACAAGACGGATCATTGGAAAGTTTATTTTTGAACTGTGGCAACAGTTGCCTTCAAAAACGAAACAGATAATAGAGGATATTCGAAATTTCATATAGCCACCAGCCATATTGCAAATATTCTGCTCAACGTGACGTCACACAAGGAGTTGACATCACTTGCAATGTCGAGGGTGTTACCATATTTGAATCAAATTTGCATGATTTTTCTTTTCAAATATATTTTTGTGAAACAAATTTAGTATTTTATGTTCAAATATGCAACACATGGTCAATTGTTTGCTGCTGCTACTTATCTTGGCATATTAAGGAAACATTTCAGAAATGTTTATGAAATGTTTCTGAAGGAAATCGGACACATTTCATAAACACTAAAAGATTTCTGAAATTTTTTTCTTAAATGTTTATGAAATGTGTCAATTTTATCCTTTTTTGGACTAGAAGAAAATAATGTGGTTGGATTATTAGCAGTAAAGTTAAGTAAAGTAAAGTTTTTATTTTTGTAATTTTGGTCTGGGGAATCACGCGACACGCGATATAATTCAAATAATTGTATTAAATAAATCACTTTCTCATTAGGTTTCCCAGCTTTTCTGGACATCTTTATTTTACTTAAAAAATTAATAATCGATAAACTTTCTGCAGGGAAACTTGTAAAACAAAAATTATTTCAGATCGCGATTGGGAAACTGTGAAACATTTTAGAAATGTTTTTTTGGTGCGCAGATCCAAACCAGCAAAACATTTCAGAAAAAAAAACTCGAGTTAGGACAAAATTAAGTTATAGGCACCATCGTCAGCATTTAAATCTACTTCCACTTCATTTTTTATGACCATAATCTTTTTTTAAACAGAAGTTTCTCCAACGAAAAAATAAGCTTAGAAACAAATCTGTTGCAACAAGGAAAAACAGCATAAGTCATTTTTAGCCACTTTTCAGGAGCGAAGGTTAAAAGTTTGAACTCAGATTTGCCTTCCCATATCTTATGCGTTTTTTCCTGATCCATAACACTGCAACCGTAACAGATATTTGAATGAAAAAAATATTACGTATAGAACAGGGTACGGTGCATCCGATAGTAACATTAACTCAATTTTGACATAAGTCGACTTCTGCTTGTTGCAACAGAAATATTCCTGATTTGAAGTGATCATTTAAAACATTAATCTGTTCTCCTGAAAAAAAAACTTAGGCGGTTATGGCTTGTGGCCACAGATTAATGTTTTATAAATATTTATGAAATATGTAGGTATTTCATTATTTATCAAGCGTTTGGCTGGTTTGAACATATTATGTACCTTTATAGAACGAACAAAAAAAATTACTATTAAATTCATATTTACCTACTCTACCTCGTGAAAATGCATACAGTCTTGGCCGGAATAATCCATAAATGATCATGACTCGACTGTCAACTTAGCTGCCTGTTGTCAGCTGGACTGCCCGTTGCCTGCCTTTATTATTAGCTTCCGCATAATCTAATACGGTTCCATCATAATGTAAATCAAAAAATGTACGCACAAGTCGTTAACGACTGTTTCTTTTTGATCCATAGCCTTCGCACAACCAAAATTTACTCCATGTCTATTGCTTAATTGGCAGTAGTTATTGGTCCGTCAATGTTAGGAATATGATAGAATATATGATTTGAATACGCTACCCCAACCCTAGAATGGTAAACATATTTTTTAACTGTTCATTGGTAAACTTCGCCTGTGAGGCGACTTTTATAAAAAAAAACGCACATTTCACCGTTAAGAAACAACAAAATATTTAAAATGAAAGAAAAAAGTATTTATTACATATTTGGTTATAAGAATTGACAAAAAAACAATTCCATATTAAATATTTTAGAAATGTTATAGGAATATTTGGAGATCACATATTTCAATCTATTGTATGAAGAGATCTTTTACAAACAATTAAAAATAAAAATAAAAATCAGTTCGAAATGAAAAGAAAAGTCTGTTTCTTACAGATCTTAAATCGAATTAACATTTTAAAGAAATAATATAAGGCGTATTAATTCAAAAACTTGTGCAGAGCAAAATAAATTTTGTGGATTTTGCATCTACTTTTTTACGTCACATTGCCAACGGTTGGGTGACCTTTGTTGTAAACAGTAAGTTTTCTTACATTTTGCGCAGAAATAAACGCTCATACGCCTCAATTTCGGTGGACAGAAATCGCATATTGATCTTTTTTATACCTGGCTCATCTGTATCATCGTAATAAACTAATTGCTGCACGTACTTTTTTCTGCATACGAGGCCTTTCTTGCAAACGGATGGAGCACCAGTCGCTACAAAGGTTCCTTCTAACCTTTCTCTTCTTGACATTGGCTTTACTTTTAAAACTTCGCAATTGGATACGTAAATTGCACAGCTGTTTAGTAGAGCCATATTCAACATTCCATAGAATAAGCAAAGTGGCCAACGCTTGGTTTTACGGTTACAGCTTGTGTGACCATCTAGTGATATCTCCTCCAGCCATTTTTGTAGAAGCGCTTCAGAAGTAGTCATCTCAAAAAACTATAAAAAGTTTATGCAAACACTACTTTTTATCAAAAAAGCAAAAAAATCCACAAACAAATATCCCAAGTAACAATTTTACTTCGGTAAGGTTCAAATTTGTAATTTCTGTAGGCAACAGCTTCGATAGAGCTTCTATAGTCTTTGTTAAACGAAGTTGATCTATTTCGAAGGAATTGTTTCGATAATAACTTCAGTAAGTCCTTTACGAAGCATATACATAGGCTTTATAGAGGGATATGGAATTAAGCTTCGATAAGATCTCTATTAGACATCTCAAAATGTGTCTGGAGATGTGTGGAAAGTGAATTGCTTCGATAAGGCTTGTGGTTCGAAACGCTTCCTAGAAGCTTCTTTAGAGGTTCTGGCCGAAGGCATTATAGAAGCGATGAACTGTCATGCAGTCAACCGCTTGCGATTGGAAGCTGTACAGAAGCACTTACTCGTACTTCCTCCTAACTTACATATGGAGGCTTTATAGAGGTAAAAATTAATTTCATATGAAATGAATCAAAGCTGTCTAAAGAAACCATAATTAATGAATAGGGGAAAAATTACAAGAAATAAAATACTTCTAGCGCATTGAAAAATATGTCAGTAATGTGATTTTAAATAAACACTTTTCGCCCATGAATAAATAAGGGTAACACTAAATGTCTTGCTTACAACTTCGGTCGAGTAAGCTGCAAGTTTATTGCAAATCTTAACCAAACTCTAAAATGTACCAAGTAGTTCAGATTTAGCACTGCTACATCATTATGACGAATTAGCCTAGGGGGTTAGGGGGTAGTGTATTGGACTACTACGCAACAGGACCCATGTTCGATTCTCAGTGCGGCGCATGTAAGTAAAATGTAAATTATAACGAGTAGGAGAAGTGGGGCACATTTGAACACTTTTCGCTTTCGAAAGTGATAAAACCTTATGGATTCGATTTATTGGTCCGTGCATTTTACTCACATTGAACAGTGGTATTGAACTTTGATTTCAAATAATATTTGGTCAATCCGTAATTCATCTTCGAACTTCGGATCAAATATTCTTCAAGCATTTTTTCCTCATTAGTGGTAAAAAACTTGCTGTGTTGAATATTTGCTTGAAAATTTTACATTTTGCAGATCCTTATTATTTTTGTAGTTCTTAATTCGGTAAAACAATGTATTTGGCAATATTCCGAAGGCAGCGGCTGCCCCTCTTAACGTCATTGTTTTTTCCAAAAATGCTGTTATGGCACTTTTAACGGCATCCTCATTGACTGAAGTAGATTTTTTTCTCTTGTAAGTGCGCACCATTATTCACTTAAAAAAAATAAAATAATAAGCAACAGATCTATTTAATGGAAAACATAACAGTTTCTTTAAAATGTCTAAAATATGTAAACAAAAAAAAAACTGATCGGGGCAGTTTTGAACATGTTCAAATGTGCCCCAACACATTTGTTCAAATCTGCCCCAACTGTTACAGCGACATAATATATGCATATATAGGTATTAAACTTTAATATATTCATTCAAAAACTTACCGTGATTTAATTCCAAATTTATTTAATGTTTACCTACAAAAGTTTTCTTCCGTTTTAAAACAGCGCGCCAAATTTTGTTTGCACTCTTAAAACTAAAAAACGAAAATAATGCACTACACTATAAAAACTACCTTTCACCTCTAAATCTGAGAGGCAACTGAGAAAATCAAGGAAAGTCAATGACGTTTACAGATATGGTATTGTCGGGCTAAAAATTGAATTACTTTTAAAAAAGAGCAAAAAAGTAAAATTTTATAATCAGTGTCCAAATGTGCCCCGTGTTCAAATGTGACCCACTATCCCCTACGTAAATGTAAACTCCATGAAAATTGCAAAAAGTTTTTGAAAAAGTTTATTAAGAAGATAAAAAAAATTAAAAAATAAGAAAATGGAAAATTGAAAAATGTAATAAAAAAAATAAATATTTTTCTTGTTCATTTTGGAGCCTCTATAAAGCTTCTATAAAGTTTCGGTAAGGTCTATCCAAGCTGTTCAGGAAGTCTTTACACCTTATGCAGTTAATATTGCTGGAGGTGTAATAGCTTCGATAGCGCCTTACCGAAGTCAAATTGTTACTTGGGATGTTCAAAAAAATTACCTCTTTTGGTAAACTTCGCCTCACAGGCGACACATGTGTCTATATATCGGCAATGCAATGGAGAAAAACAAAGCACGTTTGCGCCCAAGCACGTACAACACTCAATTGAGTTGGCACGAGCGCATGCTTTAATACGAGTAACCGATTGGGAAATATCGCAAAAAAAAAAAATTGTTTCGCCTCACAGGCGATGTTTACCCTTTCAGGGTTAAACTCTCATTTGAAATGAGAATTCTATAGCCAGCTCTTCACAGACAAGGTTAACCAACTGGGTATAACTCCGTAATTCAAAGCTTGATGTTCTACTCTCTCAGATCGAACCACATCCTATGACGACCTACGTTTAAGAGGGCTGAATGCTTCATAATATGAATTCAAAAGCGTAGCTGTAAGAGCTCGTAAGATCCCAACCCTCAAATATCATTAGTCCAAATGCTATGTCACCACCCATACATAGTCTACAGAGGTGTCGCAACATGTCTGTGTTAGGTCCCCTTTCTCTACCTAACCGATTTCCTGCGGAGGGTGCCTCAATAATTATTGGGACCTGATAGCTGAAGATGGGAGAATTGAGAATTCTGTATGTCACCTTTCCAGTAGATAATGCTATCGGAATGGTCTTTACTAGCACAGAAACACTCACCAAGAACCAACAGCTGGTATAACGCTTGAATGTTGCCTAGCGGGTAAAATGGAGAGCGGAAACGGTTTGCTTTTGTCGAAGTTAGCTATTTACTTAGCAAATTCTATCAAATAGCCCTCTCTTCCTGTCTCTTCCCTCTATACGGAACTGCAATCAGGCAAGAGACCGAAATGGGTGGGGGTTGGGGGTGCTCAGTGTAAAATAGCTCGGCTCATCAGTACGGAGACCATTCGTCCTCTAGCTACTATGTCCTCACTGATTTTTTACTAAAATAAAAATAAACTTTGCCCTCTTTTTTCCGTAAAGACCATCTTCCGACCATGAGATTGCGAGTAGGTTCCTACCTTCTCAATTCTTACAAAGCTGGAGTTAGATGGTAATCGTGTACTGTTTTTCAAAGACCAAATCAATTCCTATTTTGATAGTTAAAATGTGACTTAACTATTTTTGACGGTATAGGTATTCTTATTTAAAAAATGTACTCTCTTATGTGATTGATAAAATTTGTCGCTCAAGTTGGCGCTGCTTCTTCATGATGGTTGCCAAATCATTGCCGATTGCTTCTTATCCTACTTTTATAATGCCGCATAAGGCTCATAATATTTTCTGGCATCAATTCGACATTAATTTCAAACCTTCAGCATATTCCGGTCTTCGTGCCGGCAGTGCAGAATAGCATTACATAAGTTGCTTGCCTTGATTCAAATTAGTCCAGCAAGGCGATGGTTTTAATTGGGAAAATGACATAAATAAACGTATCAGCATGGGCCCTAAACCTGTGCCTTGTGGAACTCCAAATACTAAAACATATGTTAATATGATTTCTATCGTTTTCGTGATTAGGAACAGCTACTGATGTGAAAAGAATCCCAATTTAGCCATTGAAATATTCTCAAAAATTGTCGCTTCAAATTTACGACTATTTATATAAATTTGCACACTTCGTAGCTCTACTATGGCCAATTTTGTGGCTTTAAGGCTAGCATGTATAGCCTTGTGGTATTTGCAAGTATTCTACAAGAAGCAACGCGTTTTTAAAGTGCTTTAAATACTTAGTACCATAGTTAGGCCCCGGGTAAAAAATATGTGCGTCCTAGGAAAGGAAGCAAAGAGCTACGACATATTAACTCCAACTTCCCACTCATTAAACAGAACCGAAAACAATTTCTTTAAAATATTCTCACACCTCAAACCACAAGCCTTAGATACCCACCAAAGCAATCACAAATAATGTCCTCATAGCCAGGTGTACAGTGTACACCGTGCGGTACTTATTCCCACACCATCTTCCCCCCGGAAAGCCATTAAAGAAATTTATGATCTCACTAATCTAGTTTCCATTCAAATTGGTTTCGAAACGACCTCAAGTGGTCAATCGTATGCTCATTAGAAAGGTCTGCGCGGATACGAATCTCCTCCACTGCGCTGATAGTATAATTTCTCCTCAGCACGCATACTCATAAAATCTTCCCTTAACGGCACAACAAAAAAGGATATCCATCCAAATTAAGAACAAAACTCCACCTATTTATATGGACTGTGGTATGATGTTTCCAAAAATGCTGGCGGCGGCCAATCCTCAAAAAAAAAAAAACTATTACGTGCACAATAAACAAAAACTAATATTGTCCCGGAAGTAATGAGCGTTATTTCTCTGTCGGTAATGGCAATTTATCATTTGATACTGTCTCTGCCAGTAAATGAAGGAAAAAGGGATACCCCCGCCATTTAGTAGAGTGCAGAGGCATCGAGTTTGAGTCCCTTCGTTTGGGCTCATTTGGGATTCGTTTCGATTCGTTTTTATATTGTGCAACTCGGGGTCATGTTTGTTGGTCATTTCGGGATGCTATTGTGCCGGAGATGCTTCACTTTTGATATGCATTTTAAAATCGCCTAATAAACATGTCAGAATCAATTTGTTAACTCGAGGAGGAGTATTGTTGTACGCAGGCTGTTCACCTTTTGTCAAGTGGGTGTTTGGGGTGTGCGTAGCGTATTGTGAATTATTTCCACCTTATTGAGTTTTTAAAATGCTATCTGTCGGCTGTCAGTTGACAGTGATTTCTGTTCAAATTGAATTGCATTCGATATGGATTTTAAAATGTGTGTCTGTAAATGAGTGGCGATAAAGTTTGGTAGATTAATTTTTATAGCTCACCCAGAAGTGAGATAGTGAAAGGCTGTTCAACGCGTTTGGGGGTGAATTAAATTTGAATTTCGTCAACTGCGTGAGTGGATGGCTATGGCACTTAGGACTTCGTTTGATAGGCATATAAATATAAGGAGTCAAAACTTACGGGTGAGAAAAGACTTTTAGTGAAATTCACTAGCTTCTGTTAGGATCGGAGATCTCTAAAAGGATATTTACTAACTTTTCTATGTCAATACAGTAGCATAGGTTTATTTTGTGAAACTGTAGGTCTAAGAGATTCAAAAATAATCTTAGACGTTTGCAGTAGTTTTAAAACAGGGAAAGCTGCTTAATAACCTTATACTAAGGTACTAAGAAAGCTCAATATTTGAAGGAATATATCGAGGCCTCAACTAACAAGCCTCTTCAGTTATTATTATTAGTTATAGCTATAACTGACATCTGTTGCGCACTTCAAGGCGGTATATGTCCTTCTCTACTCCGGTTCAGACTCGAAGAATCAGGGTCAGTGTATTTGTGCACAAAAGGCATGCAGGTCTACGGTCTGACCCTTAAAATGTCATATATAATGTAAGTCTTTATACTTCACACTGTAATCTACCTTTTACTCATTCAACAGAAGCAGCTATGGCTAAGTTCTTTAAAAACTTCAGTACTCTTCTGTTTATGCTAGTATGCCATGGGTAGACTAATTCGAATGCCTTTTACAAGAAGGCTCTGGCCAAACATAGGCAAAGTGAGGCCGAAACCATAATCGAGCTGAAGGTAGCACTTACTGGAGAGCGGCAATCGAAAAAATTAAGTGCATCCGTCACTTGCTATACGCAATTGCTCAAGCCTTCAAGAAAATAGATACAAATTCCTTAGTAGCTTCTGTCATTAAAGATGACCCTGAAGATGTAGACAGGTAAAGCTTAAAAAACTCCTATGATTCATACATGGATCTGTAAAGGATAGGTATTCCAACACTGCTTGTCTAAGTCCGTGGTCTCCTATTTTTGACCTTAAGCCGGCCTTGCGTATATATCTGTTTGTATCCAATAAGGGCGCAGAAGACACAAATTTGTCATCTAAGTGAGCCGAGCCACTTAGTTTTTTAACTGCCATCGATATATTCATTTCCCAGGGCTAACAAATCGCAGAAATTCACACTATAACTGGAACTACAAAACAAAAAAATTGTCATATTTTGTATATTTATTCGACAATGGTAACTAATGAACCCATTGATATCTATTATTGCATCTTTTGAAGGTTTAAGGCCCCCTAGGGTCAATTAAGTAGTTAGCAGGCTATAAGCTGTCAGCTGCTACTTGCTGTAGGTGAGGATAATAATAAGTTCCTGCTTCGCTAGCTGCGGCACGTCATTCACCTTGACGAATTGTTAGTTTTGCTTTATATGACAAAAAAAAAAAAAAACTGTAAAAACTACGGACCTAAAGTCCGCCCTTCTTTCAGCCAAAATGTATGAAAGGACTTTCTGATTAGATCGCCAGCTAAAAAGGAAAAAGAGGCAAGAGATTTTTGGTGCGTTTTAAATCGGGTTTTTTAAAAGTATTTTTCGACAGGTTTTATGACACTTTCTTGACAGCTCTTTACACGTTTTCTTAAAGCGATTTTAAAATTTTTTTTTGGATTTTTTTGTCTCGCTCTAGGACATATTTCTAATGATGACGCATAATTGCAGAAAGGGTTTTTATTTTAAAACTTGCTCGTGAAATCTGGTAAATAGGGTAGTGGGAACCTATCCCTGAGAGTCTATTTTTTCATTATTTGAAAAAAAAAAGAATTGGTAAGAAACCTGCGATGTAGGTACACAGCCTGAAAAATAAATATTCATTTCAATATTGATCAACCTATTGTTTGCATTCTTAAACCGCCATCCACCAGTTGGTTCCACTTCACCTTGCTTGATCCAAATGCAATCAACACCAATAACCTCGCTGGTTCATTTCCTTCCCTCTCAACACTCGCCTCCAACCAATTAACCTCCAATTTCAAAACACTATTAGAATCCCCTCAATTATTCCATCAATTTGAAAAAAGAGCGCAAAACCAAGCGATATGAATAAATCACTCCAAAACTCCAAACGACGAACATCAACAACATCGTCCTGCTGTTGCACTTCTGCCCATAAGCCAATGAACACGAACAATTCCCCCTACCCATTACCTACCACACTATCAATCAAATTGCACGAATTTTTAATGGAATATGAATTAAGTGAGAATTTGCATGGATGCCCGACTGTCGACTGTGTTCTATTCTCTGTGTATCCTTTTTCACAAAAAGGAGAAAAGAAATCATATTATACCGTGAAATGTTCCATTGGGAAATGGCGTGTCTTCGGCTGGTAAATGTCTAATTTAAATGCATACTCCTGCTCCGACAGAGATTGATGATCTGTTTCCATTTTCGTTGATTTTCTATACACTCTGGCTCAATTTCCGTTTGGCTTTCTTTCCCTCGGGGTGTGGTATGCGTATTGGCGCAGCTCAACTGTCAATGAGGATTTTCCCTTTAAAAATGCGCGTTGAAAATCGACTTAAAGAATTTACAGGACATGCCATAGGTAATAGGTATATACGGGTTACGTTTAACCCTATACCTCCATTGACTGGCATTGGATCCATGGAAGTGCATTTAATACTTCGCGCCCGCATGAGATGCAACCGACGTAAACAATAATCGTCCCATCATTATATAAATACGTGAATTCTAATTAATTTATCTGAGGCCACAAATCTACGCCGATGTGTAGCGAGTGTAAACAGGGCAGATCAACATCAAGTTTTTGGGGGAAAATATTATTATTACCGTCCACTGCTGGAATGGGTAGGTATATCTACTCCTAGTCATTAATAAAAATCATCCAACAACGAGGCGTAACAAATACGTCACGTTTTGGTAATAAGAAACCGCTCGATTGGGATTTTTTTCTCAACGGATTGACCCCTCTGGCATCCAGTGACAGCAGATTGATAAACGAACGCCGGCACTCATCGTTGGAGATAAACCAAAAGAGATATTTGTATATTAATTTCTTGACTATGACCTATGAGTGGATGCAACACTGCTAAGTGTGACAAATTTTATTAATTGTTATGCAGAGCCCAGAGGAATGAATTAATTATTTCGATGTCATATTTGTAATTGAATTTTTCGGTCAAACACAACTCGTACAGTTGTACGCCGAGTATATGACAGTCATTGGTGGTTACTGGACGGGATCCGAACCCTAATGACTATTAATTGTGAGGCTTTTGAGTTAAAAGGGTTTCCGTGGCGTCATTATTGGTAATGAGAATTCGGGCTCGGTTTTGATTTCAAGTGGTAATCGTTTTAAGAGCAGTTGCGGTTGCTCAGTGCGAAGCTACAGTAGAAGAAGTAACAAAGCCCATATGTCATATCGTCATTCTGTAAATATTCCTTTTGTGGCTAACACAAATGGTGGGCAAATCAAACAGTCTTAGAAAGACTGTTTATGAAGCTTGTAATGTCAACTCACTAGATCTCTGAAAAGAACATATAGGCGAATTTAAAGTCTTTTGTAAGAGGCTATGGTAGCTTAAATGTGGTCTCCATCGATTTCAGAAAAAGAAAGTGCTTACTCTACTCTATACAAGGGTATTGAAGATCTTTTACAAAGTTCTAAAGAAGCACAAATTATTGTTTGAGAGGCTATGATAGCTTCCGATGTAGCTTATGGGTATGATTCGCTATAACCATATACAACTGACAGCACTAGAGCTTTCTTTTACTTATAATAGCCACAAAATTAGCGCAGTTTATGTAAAACTATTAAACACAGCTGATATAGCTCTACAGCTGTTTCTGAGTGTAGTACTTAGGTGTACCCGAACGATTTTGGCTGTGCTTAAAAGTAATGTGCTCTTAAATATAATTTTTGCGTACAAAGCCAAATGTTGTAGAGTTGAGATTTACCTCAATGATTCATTTTATTACACAGTCTTCATTCATTTTGAAGAAGGGTTCCTGACATTAATAGCCTGGCTTCTTTTCTATGAAGTGCTTTCTATCGGTTCAACTTTACTATTAAATCTTTTTTGACGCCTTTTCCGATTCGTATTTTTTTACATGTCTTTGAACTTCTGTTCTTACTCATCGGCGGGTTTTAGAAAGTGTTTCTTCATGAACTTTTTGACGCATTTTTAAACAATGTTTTCAAAAACGTTTTTAAGCCTTTTTGACGCGTTTTCTGATTCTTTTTTACACACAATTAAGAAACATTTTGACACATTCTTGAACCCGTTTCTAATCAAGTTTTCTTTTTAAGCGGCTTTCGTAATGTTTTTGAACGATTTATAAACGCGTTCACGACTCTATTTTCTAAAGCGGTTCTGGGCACTTTTTTATACATTTTGTGAAGCCATTTCTGGATCCACTTCTTTTGCATTTTTTGACGTACTAATTGGTTTTTCTCACATTTTCTTTGAAGAATGATTGCACTCGTGCTTGGAAGTTTTGCCCTCTTTTTTTAAAAGTTTTTGGGTGCGTGAAATGTTTTTTTTAATGCGTTCTTCTTTCATAGAATCGCTAAAGAAAGTGATATTATACGTTTTTTTTCATTCGCTTTTTGGCTCGTTTTTGGAAGAGTTTTTGGTCGCATTTTTACAATCCAGGCGTTTATGATGATTTTTAGACGGTTTTTGATGAGTTTTTTGGGACGGGTTATCAGACTCGTTTGGATACGTTATTCAAGCGGTTTTCGGCTTGTTTTTGGAAGCGTTTTTCAAAACTTTTTCACCCATTTGGCGACACGTTCCAAAACGCATTTTTGGATCTTTATTCGAGGATTTTTTGATCGCATCTAACAACACATTTTTTGACGAGTTATTTCCGATGTGATTTTCGAAGACTTTTTCGGTCCTTAAAATACTACGTCCAGTTGCACGCTAAAAATTGGCTTAAGTCGTTTTATTTTCGCCCGCCACCGAAGTCTTTCAGTAATACCAACAACGTCTTCTCAGACAAATATCCGTGCATCACATCCTTAGAGTAGGACTGCGACTAGTGACGACTTAGACAGAGTCTCCTCAGCTTTTCGAAAGATACCTTTATACTACAAAGTCTACAAAGTAACAACGAATGGTAAGACATCTTTATACGACTTTAGTTTCTTTTTTATTCCAAATTGGAAGGGCCTACAGTTCCGCCTCGTACCTTATTTCACTACCTTATGCTTGTCACACCTTTAATGAGTGTAAAAGGAACTTGTATCGTCTGAGGGACTTAAGCATGTTGCCAAAGCATTCTTCTGGTCACCTAAACTTAAAAGGACATTGGCTACGAATTGACACCACTTCTATGAAGAAGAATTGGAGGTTTGAGTAGGTCATTCTGATAACACTCTTATTTGATACACTCCGTTGAGACCCAAAAAGCCACGTCGGAGGCGTAAGGTATAATTGTCAGGTTCATAAAGATCATCGTGAAGTTAAACGGCCACTTTCTCTCATCGATCATCTATACCACATCAAGTCAGCTTCTATCAGCTAAAATCAAATTAAAAAGAAATAGACAATCCTGCGAGACAAAATCCTTATAAGAAAGCAACATATTTCTGGTCCCTACCATTGTGTCACCTACTGTCAGACATTTTACACATAGGCATCCATCTCCTTTCAAACAACAAACAGACCCGATCTCCACCTACACTGCAGTCAGATAAACTTAATCTACCAAAGCTCTTGATCCCACGTCTCAAACACCATACACACATCTTAAGTGTTAGCCATTAAGAAATCACAGAACACCATTCGACATCACTCGCTCAACATCTGTTTTGAGATTGGAAAAAGAATGTCGTAATCATATTGACATTGAAAAGTTATCGTGCACGTCTCAAGTGCCACTGACAAATACCCTCGCTCACTTGAGACTTGACATTGGACAATATTGATCGTGAAGCTTAGCGCGCGCATCCATTACAAATATCATACGGTCGCCTTGACATTATCGCATCCCCAGAGCATTTCGTGATTTCCAACTCCAAACAAACCATACTGGCGACATACCTTACACAAAGCCAACAAAGAGCGGTGGTGTGCACCGCGCCTGTCACTTGTCACCGCGCTGCTTCAAAGGACAGTACACGTTTTCAGCGAATCTATCCACATCTGCCACCTGATTGAAATTATACCATCCCGTCAAGATGGGGGGGATGCCATCACAGATAGGGAATCCCCCTCTCCATTTATGGATTTAATTAGCATCAAAATAGATTCCCTACACTCAAAGAAAACCCATCCGATTCGTGTAAATCCTATTAGATCCGAGTATAAACAAAAACATGCAACCCAAACAAATTGTTATATCCCAGAGCATTTTACAAATACCGCTACCGCATCGTCCGTACTCCACCGCAATTGACATGACAGTTTGGTAACATCTAATGCGACTTGGGTGGAATTTTCGTGTCACGGGTTCCCCTCTCTCATATTTTCCGCTCGCCAAACGCATTTCAAATTTTCGGAAGAATAAAATCTCTCTCCCTTTGCCACCATCAGATGGTGCGGTGCTCCCCCAACTTTTAGTGTATTTCCAGTGAAATTGATGCGTTCGCCTTTCACGCGCGCAGTACTCCCATCTCAGTGGGGGACCTTTTGGCATTTGCCTATAGCTTTGCTTCCCGATGCATCTTGTACGTTTGTGCAACCCCAATGACTTGCCGTTGTTATTTTTATCACATGTGATAAATTACACTGTGAGTTATGACAACAGGAAAATGTGTATGCTCGTTTCTGATGGCAGTGTTAGGCAGGAACAACAACTTGTCGCTTGTCCTTCTTTTTTGTCTAACTTCTAATGTCCTGTAAAGCACAGGACACAGAAATTGAGTTTTTAATTTTGCTGACGCCTTGTTCCTGATTAAGAAACAATAAAACTTAACCTAGCCCCGCAGGCGTTTTGGAAAAAGGACCAAAGGGAGAAACACCTTTTCTCCTTGGGCCAATTAATTTATGTTGTGGTGTTCCTGTGAAAATTATTTTCAAATTTTCTCTTCCGAAATTATCGTTATAATCAATCTTCGACTTAATGGCTGTGTGGTGCTGGCGTAGAGGATATATTTTATGAGTTTAACGCGCACCCTAGTGGGTTTTCAATTTTTCGTATAGTAGGACCGAGGATTGGTAATAAATTAGTTAACCTTGTTGCACCTACATACCGACAGTGTGTGCGAGGTTCGGTTCCCCTTCGCGTTGCGGTGTTTTTAGGGAAACAAATGATAAAAAAGACAATAAATGTCTAATAAAACTAATTAGTTGAACTGTAGCAACTAATTTAAATGGGCGCACATTAATCTACTGGTAAGCCATTATAAGGAAGTGGAAAGGCATTTAAAGGGATTTTACACTGACGTGTAAATTTAGTCGTCACTGGTGTGCACTCTTTGCACCTTATCACTTCATCATGTGCGCTAAGCCAGTGGGAGAAGGTGAATGCGGGCTTGGATTTTCTTGTGGCCAGCTGCGAAGATGTGAATTGGATTAGTAAATGAAAGAGCGTCGGATGAAAAATTGTTGTTGGAGGAAATAACTTACAGCCATAAATTGTTATCGTACATTTTGAGAGTTTTTTTATTTATTTATATCTGTAATAGATTAGTGGAAGATTTTCTTTAAATTCTGAACAGCGGATAACAATAAAGCATATCCTATGTGTTAATCGCGATATTTTGCAATGCAACTGTGAAAACCGAAATCAATTTCGTCCAAACTATTTTTAAATATACTCCGACAAACATCTTACAAAAAATTAATAAATAACTACCTAGTTGTGGTCCGCATGGTCTCTCACAACAATTCGTTTGTGTGAGTTTTTCATTTTTGGGAAGTTATGGAGGGATCTAAGATTTTAATCCGAGTACGAACTGCTGAATTGAGAAGCTTTACCCAGTTCTACTCTGGGGTGTTTGCCAGACTGTTCTATCATAGTTAGGATGAGAAGGACATCTTTGGTGGGACAGTTGGTAAGAACAGCTTACATGACGAGTAGCTGACTTTACTGCACAAACGGCTATTTTAAACGTTTCGTAAACCACAGAATGCTTGAGGGTGCCGGGGATAAGGTTCTTTCTCATGGTACCAGTAGGGATTTAGAATATTGCATTTTACCATCGTTACCATTGAGTAGTTATAGATACAACGGCAAAAGCAAACAAATATTGGGCGGTGATGACGCATACATCTAACTCGACAATAAGTGTCACGAATAAGAAGATGCCTGACCTGAAACTAACTGTTTACATTACTGACAAAAAGTTGAGGTACCAGGCTGGCAATGGTGTTACCTTACCGCGGGAGTACCACAAGGTTTGGATCTTGGGGCTCTTCTATGGAACATAACCCAAGTAACAATTTGACTTCGGTAAGGTGCTATCGAAGCTATTTCACCTCCCGCAATATTAACTGCATAAGGTCTAATGGAAACACATTTGGCGCACTTTAATGCAAGTATTTACTTGTTTAAGACTTCCTGAACAGCTTGGATAGACCTTACCGAAAATTTATGGAAGCTTTATAGAGGCTCAAAAATGAACAAGAAAAAGAAATTTTTCATTTCCTTATTCTTTTATTTTTTTTTTTCCTATTATTAAATGTTATCCAACGGACTTTTTGCAATTTTCATGGAGTTTACCATTTACGTAATATTATATTTTACTTACATGCGTCGCACTGAGAATCGAACATGGGTCCTGTTGCGTAGTAGTCCAATACACTACCCCCCCTAGGCTAATTCGTCATAATGCTGTAGCAGTAATAAATCTGAACTACTTGATGCATTTTAGAGTTCCGTTAAGATTTGCAATAAAGTTGCAGCTTACTCGACCGAAGTTGTAAGCAAGACTTTAGTATTACCTAATTGATTTATGAGTGAAAAGTGTTTATTTAGAATCACATTATTGACATATTTTTCACTGTGCTAAAAGTGTTTTATTTTTTGTCATTTTTCCCCGATTCATTAATTATGGTTTCTTTAGGCAGCTTTGATTCATTTCATATGAAATTAATTTTTACCTCTATAAAGCCTCCATATGTAAGTTAGGAGGAAGTACGAGTAAGTGCTTCTGTACAGCTTCCAATCGCAAGCGGTTGACTGCATGACAGTTCATTGCTTCCATAATGCCTTCGGTCAGAAGCTCTTAAGAAGCTTCTAGGAAGCGCTTCGAACCACTAGCTTTATAGAAGCAATTCACTTTCCACACATCTCCAGAAACATTTTCAGATGTCTAATAGAGATCTTATCGAAGCCTAATTTCATAACCCTCTATAAAGCCTGTGTATATGCTTCGTAAAGGACTTACTGAAGTTATTATCGAAACAATTGCTTCGAAATAGATCAACTTCGTTTAACAAAAACTATAGAAGCTCTATCGGAGCTGTTGCCTACAGAAATTACAAATTTGAGCCTTACCGAAGTAAAATTGTTGCTTGGGAATGTATAACGGAAAGAAATTTAAGATCAAATCAAGAAAAATAAGCGCAGAATAACGAAAAGTTTGTCTAGTTTTACAGCTTAGCTAAGGATTTACTAATTCACGACTTTTTATTCGCAATTCTAGAAATTGTACGAAGTGAAAAGTCAAAAGTCGTGAATCAACAGTTTTCATTATCAATAATTCGATCAGACGAGAAATACCTATTGCCATAACCGATCGCAATTTGACACAAATAGTTATCAATTTGATATTACATGGATTGTAAATTGCAAAAACAATTCGTAAATTACCACTTTTCTGTTGTAAATTACCATTTCCTCCCTTAGCAAATTACAACCATTTAGTCTAGAATTGCAACTCAATAGTGTTGATTTGCAAACTAACAGGGGAGATTTGCTACTTCAGTAGTTGCAATTTACAAACTCTTAGTCGTAAATTGAAACTTTTTGTTATCAATTTGCAATTCATATTTTGCAATTTACGTTTCTTGAGTAGTGATTTGAGGTATCACCGTATTAAATTGAAAATGTTTTATCGTGAAATTAGAATAATTATTTATTATCAATTTACAACTTATATCTTGTAATTTATAGTTGTATTATTTAGGTTATTTTCGTATTCCTCCTGATATCCAAGAAACTCATACGGCGCCATATCGTCCGGAGACAACGGGATTTGTCTGGGGTGGTTTTTCGGTATATATGATGAAATTTAAAATCCAAAAAAAATATTTAGATGAACTTGACATTAATACCAACCTTTACAATTCTTTTCGATTACATATTTTAGAATACATTCCAATTGATACTTCTTTTCTAATAGCAAGATGTAACTTCTGAAAAAAATACAGATTTATATGCATACTTCAGGGTTTTTGGAATTCAATAGGTACTTAGAAAATTTATTCCAGAATGGTTTATAATTAGTAGGACACTCACTATCCATACGAATTAGTTATATTTAAATTTAAACAACTTAAACCCGACTGCTTTAAGCAAAGATTGAATACCGACTGCCTGTCTCTGCACCGCAACGCAATGTGCACAGTGAAGATTTGGCTTCATGATTACAGCAGTCTGTTTGACCACATACATACATTCATCCATAAAAAGGAAGGACTTAAAAGGATTTCGATAGGTACATGGACTATGAACTGTGCATAAAAAAATCCACAAATCACGTAGTTGATGGAAACTACAAAAAATATTTTGCAATTTACGACTTCTCTACGTCAATATACGTTTTCAGTTTCAGTTCATGTGTTAAATTATTACAAGATTTTATTGATTCATCATTCAGTGTTGGTAATTCACCAAATATTTTTTGCAGTTTGAGATTGTGAAGTGGTGTTTGAGGAATTTACCTATTGAAAGGGTAAATTGCGCCAAACAATCTCGCAAATCACTACAAATAAAAGAAGCTCGAATTGATACTTCTAATCGTAAATTACAACAAACAAAATTTGGTATTCTCCGCCGTTTTCAATGTCAAATTACCAATTTCTGTATCAATCCATGAAAACTTCGTTGTGATTTGCGAGAAATATATAAATCGTAAATTGCAACTAAAAATTTTGAAATTGGTGATTTTCAATTCTTTCCGTGTAACGGAGTACTGCGGCAAAGCCTGTTACGTGATCGCCTGACTATATTGCAGTGGTTCCTACGACCAAACAAATAGACGAGGCGGAACTCGCCGCAGTTGATGTAGTTGACAAAATCTGATATTAGCTAAAGTGTTATACCAACGCAATTTTTTTTCTTTGGGAACCAAACAACTTTAGTACCTCAGGGTAATGCTTGTCATCATAGGTTAAGCTTTAATACCCACGTCCATCAATGTCAGCAAACGGGGTCTCAGATTGCCGGCAATGGATTCTGCTATCCAATGTGGTAAGCTTAATACTTTTATACGATGCACCGGTCTGGGCTTCTCAATGAAAGTATGCTGTTATCAGCACACAGACTTTGCGCAATTAGCACTTTAAGCGGGCTTAGAATAATATGTGACGAAAAAGACTGTTTTATAGAGTGAATGATCTCCATGTAGTTTCCAGCGAGATGCAAAGAATCTGTATTAGGTCACTGCCCTCACGGACTATATTACTTAGTCTTGGATTTCATCGTCTTTAATGAATAGTGTAAGGATTCGACTGCGGAATTGGAGTCGTCTTTGCGGCAAGTCTAGGCCGACCAGACGCCCTCTTTTAGGAGGACATGTCCTCTTTTTATCTAAAAAAAAATATCCGGTATCTTTTTGGAAAAATATGCAATTTGCAAACTAGAACAAACATTTTTTTCAAAACTAATTCTGAAATGTTCTGCATCTTTCTGCTGTGAACGCGACCTAAAATATATATGTACCCGAACTCATTCATTTCTGACACAACACCATCTTTCGTTTTTTTTTAACATACGTCTGATCACACCCACTCATTTGACAGCTCAATTTCTGTTTAAAGTAAATATATCGGTTTGTTTTGTTTTGTTTTGTTTTGCTTAGGTATCGTGTGTGTTTTAATTAAGAATTAAGAAACAAAATGCCAAAACGTAAATGTAAATGTGATATTTAAAAAATATACGTTCAAACGACAAATATAATCAAAATCAATAATCAAATCAGCGAGCCATTATTTTATTTTTATTTTATATTTATACACAGTTAGAATTGACATAATTTATTATTTTAGCTTATTTGTTTTTATTTATGAAATTGTTAAAATTTATGTTTTTTGTTTGTTTTAATGAACTAAAAAATATAAATATTTCGCTATTTTGGTTCTTGTTTTTTTTCTTCAATTTTTCATTTGAGATTTTTGAACGTGTCCTCTTTTTGCGTTGATCTGGTCACCCTAGACTAGCCGCCAGTAGAAGTGATTTTTTATTTATGCTCAACATCTATTGTGAATGTACTACTAGATGTAGGGTGCGATTTCAACTATACACATCTCTCTATTGAGCTCGAACAATATTGAAAAGAAAAACTTTAACTTAACTTTGCCTCCAACATCTTCTTCGATACCTCTGGACAACTTTTCGCATGGGGTTATGTTGAGTTACAGTTAAAAGATAAATCAGTCGTGACATACATCTTGCTGTGATTCAAAAAGTGTATGAAAAATAATGTTTCTTATAGAATCGGCTTTCTCAAAAATAGCCGTTGAGTCCTAATCCTCGAATTCAGTTTCAGTCAACTGCTTCTCTGACACGTTAATACCAACCGACCTGTTGAAAGCAGCCACAGCTACATTTTTGAAGATCCATCCACAGAATAGAGGAATCCAGATACCGTATCCAACTGTGTAACTCGTATCTTAAGCAATTTATCTAGTACCTCTTGTCCCTGCCTTTGTTTCGGTATCTTTGCACTATCTCGTTCCCCGATTTAACCACTTGAGTAAACTCACCCTCAGCCGTTCATGCAAGAACAATTTATGGAAAAAGAAGGTCCGTTGGTAATTAAATTACGTCCAAGGAGTACCTACAGTGATTTTCCAATTACGTGCTTTGTCATTATTTTCCACCGTCAATTCGTTAAAACCATCTCGACCCGCCTTAATTGAGTCAAATTCGTAAAGTAATTAATTTTGTTATAATTTTGGCTTTTCTTTTCTGCGTTTCCTCATTTCTTTTCACTTGGCATGTTATCTTCGGAAGGCGTATACGCCACTCGGGAATATAAGCAGTAGCTCTTCTGTTAGACAGTCCCATCACGAGGGTTTCTCGTTTCGACTTTATAAATGATTTCACTGATGGAAGATAATTAAGTGTCAACTTTGAAATGGGGTTTTGATTCATCACGAACGCGAAAAAATGTGGTTCCCCACACTCACTTTGTAGCGATGCGACGCACTTGTGGCACAAGCCGGGCTGTGTAACGAAATTATATGTGACTTGCTGAAACGAGGGAGGTCACCCGCAAGTGCTATTCAAAATAGCTGGAGGGGCATCCATGCATTGATCGATTTGTAACAAGATCACATAGTAAGCCCTCACGTTTAATGGGATTAATCGTGGCGGTCCAAAAATATAGCTGGAATGTGCTATATTATGCGTTTTCGACACCCTATAGAATATGAAAGCGATACAAGTGAAAGAACTATGCAATCGACCCTTGGGTGCGGGATAAGACGACATCTTCGCCGTAAGGACATCCGCTCTCAATGGGTTCACTTGCGCTCACACATCATCCTAAAAACGTAGAACTAATGACGCAAAACCCGTCCGTAATTGGCAAAGAAGCGCATCAATCACACGGTGTGCTCACATCTAATTTTAATTTAATGCCTGTAGATGTAGTTGCGTTCTAATGGACCGTACGGTCATTCCGAGTGCGATTTCGTCCCAAGACCACCATATCATTTGCATATGAAACAGATTTAAATTTTTCCATTCCTGTACGAGCGGTTATTCACTCTAATTATGAGCGAAATAAATCTTTGTAACATGTCCCATTAGGGGTGTTTCGGACATACGTGGTACAAGAGATAATAGCATTCGTTTTCTTAACCCTTGCTTTCGCAAAGACATTCGTCGCCTCAAATGGGGTGTTAACAATGGTGGACAATGGATGTGTACTGCGATTTAATGCAAAGGGGCTCTGCATCTGTATAGGCTACTTTCGAAAATGAATTTTAAATTTCCTTTCCGCGGAGGTAATCTGAGATAAGAAGGAACCGAGAGTTTTGTAAATGGACCCGATACCCAAATAAATCTTCGGGATAAAGTCGTTGACTGTCAGCTCGTACCAAGTGATGTTTCTTATTTTTATCGAGGCTTACAGGCAGTCTACGCCCATATTCGGAACGACAATTAGATGGGTATACAAAATACATCAGCCTTGTGAAAGAAGGTTTAGCATGAGCTAAGTTTGGATTCAGTTTACGTTGGTTACATAGCAACATTTTGTCAGCTCCAGCATATTAATTTATGGATTCATCAGCAGAATTGTTGTGTCTGTCAATTCTTTATTTATTTTTCTGTTGAATTAAATAAACTATTTTGTCGATATGATTAATACTCACTTGCAGTTGTCCTTTAACTATATTTTGAAGGAACGAAATAAGTATTTATCTAAAGAAAGAAATTATATCAAAAATATGTTTACAGTACCCTTGTAAAATAATGATAAATGATACGCAAAACAAACAAGTTTAGTAATTAGATTTATTAAAAAAAGTAATTATACAAGTTAAACTAACTTAATTTTACTTATTATTTGAGTTGAAAAAAAAAAATATCTGCACTCCTCACAGTATTTCCTTATCCAGGGAAAAATGTTGCCAAATGTTTTGGCGTTGTATAGGTTTGGGCTTCCCGATCGATTTCACATCTAAAAAATATTCACAATTTTTATTTAGTACCTACGTAGAAAAGTAAGATGTTGCACTTTAAGATAAGATAGTATAAATATATTGTAGGAGGTAAATGTATTTTTTCAGGCAAATACTTGCCTTAACATCGAAACTTCAATAATGCAAACACAGTAGTGTAACAGCCATCAATCAAGCAACATACATAATTAATATGAATTCATATTCCTTTTTTTAATTAATACTGTTTACATATACATACATACATTTACATTTACTTTTATAAACATATTTCTTTCATAATACATAATGTTCTCATCCAAAGGAAATAAATATAAATATAATCATCATCATATAAATAAAATTGGTGTAGTTCTGTTCGACTTAGATTGAATTTGACTGCATATCTTTAAATGCAAAAATCTTAGAAACTGCTGAATATATTCTGATGCATTTTTCTCAGTCCTATAGAGGGTAAATAGGCCTACAATATCCACTCTGTTTGAACTCTATATCTTTACAAATTCCGGAAAAAATTGGACTAGAGTAATTAATTTTTTCGTTTCGTTTCGCTTTTTTCTTTGTCACGCTTTCCGTTCGAAAATACTGGGAGCTTTTAAATATAGTAACCACCAGCTTATAGAGGACATCTGCGGTTACATATTAGGATATCCATTAACTCGATAACTTAAAAGGTTTTTAAATAAATAGGCAAAATTTGAAACATTTCTACGATTTTCACCTGGGTGAGTGGATATGCACTTCATTCTCAAATCAAACACACTAACCGCGCGATATATTGACATCTCTTTTAACTTTATTTCATTCCTGTGGCGGAGAGGGAGACAGACAGGGGCAGTATGCTGTTTGGTTTGCTAAGAAAGAAAAAACCATAAAAGGAATGTCAAACAGGTATAGCTATCAGTGATCCCAGATCGTGGGTAATTACCCATTTTTGGGCATTTTGTCTTTCAAAAAAAGCTAAAAGAACGCAGAAGGGCATTTTTTATCTCGGAACAAAAAAAAAATGAAGTGCACGGATGGGTCGAACGTTTGGTTTCGCTTTTTTCTTTGTCACGCTTTCCGTTCGAAAATACTGGGAGCATTTAAATATAGTAAACACCAGCTTATAGAGGACATCTGCGGTTACATTTTAGGATATCCATGAATTCAATAACTTAAAAAGTTTTTAAATAAATAGGCAAAATTTGAAACATTTGTACTATTTTCACCTGGGTGAGTGGATATAACCGCGCAATATATTCACATCTCTTTTAACCTTATTTTATTCCTGTGGCGGAGAGGGAGACAGACAGAGGCAGTATGCTGTTTGGTTTGCTAAGAAAAAAAAAACCCATAAAAGAAATGTCAAATATGTAGGAAAAATATGTATCTGTTTTGCTTACAAAAAAAAAAGAATTCTATGAAAGAAATATCAGATAGGTATAGCTTTCAGTGATACCAGATCGTGGGTAATTACCCATTTCGTTTTTTATAGAGTAGAGTTTTTAAATAGCGTTTATAACAGCCCATGGCCTCAATGCTCATAAAATGGAATTAAAAGTTGGAGTTCCCATAACATAAGCAACATAATGCTTGACATGAGGCTTTAATTTTAACTGGGTGTGGTAAAGGAGATGCGGTGTTTATACCAAGAATACAAATAATTCACAGTAATTATTCATTTCAGTTTAAACCGATTCGATTGCCTATTAATGTTTGTTTTGAAATGACAATCCATAAGTCACAGGATCAAACTTTAAGAATGCGGGAGTTGATTTAAGCAAGAATTGCTTCAAGCACGGGCAGTTATATGTAAAGTGCTCCAGGGTAAGTAATGCAGCAAATATCACTATCTTAGTCGATAGAAACAAAACAGCCAAAAAAATTTGTCCCCAACAAGACAGCAAATTTCTTAATTTTGTTTCCATCAACTGTTCTGAAACCACATTTTACACGGGCGAAGCCGGGTGGGTACAGCTAGTAAATAATACAACGCAAACAATTTCATTATGTCAACGTATTTAAAAGTTAAATTGTAACGTGTAGTTCTTTTACACGCAAAATAGTAAATACATGAAACTAACCGCTACTATTTTGGGTATAAAAGGGCGACGCGAGTTTAGTCTATTTGCAGTCGGTGGAATAAAGCAAAAGTGAACACACAACCTAGTTGGAGTCTCTTTTTTTTATTCTTCTTATTGCTCCCGCAGACAGTTTTGCTCGAGAACAGAAGACAGGTTGAACAAGAAATTGATAAACGGATAAAACTTTTGTTTTCCCCAACGGATAAGGCTATGCCGGGCCCTTGGCCACACAAGAGTTTGGTGACCTATTAGAAATTAACACATTTTCTGTTAAACTCTGCCTCTGGAATATGGCTTATCACAGGTGCCATAAAGTCGCTAAAAACGCCCTCATTAATCTTTAACTTTTGTTGTCAAGTAATACCTACCAAATTGGATAAAAAATATACTGTAAGCGAATATATCAGCCATTTGGGGCCCCCGTGAGTATAGGGGCTCTGAGCCTTTATGGTAAAGACGGTTCTGATGGCGGACATTACAATTGTGCAGTATTTACCTGAGTATGGCGTGGGGAACCTTTCGCCAACCCATACACTTAACCTTTCGGAAGACCTTTATTATATTTATTTTTCGTGAACTCTTTACATAAATCTTTTAAGAAATTAAGCAGGGAGTGACTCGAGGATCCAAAGTAGGGCCAACACTCTTCTGCAAATTGACAAAAAATGACCTTCATTTGCTTCAGTATACCTTTACAAAGTCCATGTATACTTTCAGTAACCTTAATGGACATGTTCTTCTTATCCACGAGATAACAAATATTTGCCATCGTATAATAGAATCTCATACGGCACTAAGCACCGAATGGGCCGAGTCGCGATCGACTTACATCTCAATAGCAGTCAAATAAAATCAGTAAGTCGGTGAGGTCCATTATATTCGACCAACATGATAGAGTTTGTCACAAATGCAATTTTTGTTATTAAAGTTGAACAAAGTTGATGCCGATGATTTCAACAAGGCTAAAAATTCTTACTAATTTCGCATTCAACTCAGATTTATCGCATGGATCAAATCATACTTGGTAGACCGTCAAAACAGAGCTCTATTTGGATTTTTTTTTTTTTTGATACGGTGAAGGCAATATATGGCGTCCCTCAAGGAAGTGATCTCGGACCATCCACTTTCGTTACATTTAATGATATAAATGTGATAATAAGGAAGTCACTTTTGCATATGATATGTATAAGAATTTCTAAGACCTTATCACCCACGGATAGACGCTAGACTTTTGGTTAAAGCCGATTTATGGAAGTTCTCCTTCTGTTAGCAACTCTTATCCGCTGTGTGGGATTTTCTTGTAACAGAGATATCGATAGCATCACAGACCAGTTTGTATCACTTTCGTGTGACCACTCCTTGAATGACTAAAATAGCAATTGAAGCCTTTAAAAAAGCGGCTTCAAGTGGCTGACATACTCTGCAGCATCGATTGCCCTCATACGAAATACATCACTTCCTTTTAATCCAACCTCCTGCAACGAGCTAGCCTCATGTCAGCTATCTTGTCTCGTGACTCGCCCCACCAATTATGGCCATATTATGAACAAAAAACTCAACTGCAGATGATGTTGTACCTACTAATCTAATGGCACCAAATTGACTCCTAAAAAATCTTCATCAATACGACACCGGCTTAATTTGTACCGTGCATTTCCCTTTTAAAACACTCATTCTCGCTCAGCCTTTAAAGTTTGTTTTTACAATTAGTTTTGAGCTTTTTCATTGTTAGTTCTGTTTTTTTCGGCTTGTTAAGGAAGAACCTGGGCCAATTATAATAACTCAGGTATGCCAGATCGTGAGTAATTACCTATTCCGTGGGCATTTTGCCTTTCAAAATAGGCTAAAAGGGCGAAAAAGGGCATTTTTTGATCTCTCAGAACAAAAAAGTTGTGTATTTCGTTGTTTTTTTAAAGTCGGCATCTGCAAAAAAGGAAGTCTTGGGTATTTTTGATAACCGTCGTGGGCAATTCAGTCCGAAAAGTCTGGCATCACTGCACTGACTTCATCTTGTACGATAAGGATCCTTAAAGAACCTTTTGGCTAGGTAAATCTTATATTTTAAGCGTTTTCGTATTTTCATATCTTTTCCTACCTTCTCTTTTAGGGTCTAAGGAAACATGTAGTGATTGCATTTCTGCAAGCGGCTAGATCAGGCCATGCTGCATAGTAAAACAGCTGTTGCGCCTTTTATAAAAACCTTTGTAGAGCAAATAAACCGACGTCCAGACTTCTACTGCTATATAGGTACCCCTAAATAAAAAACCAATCCCTCTCGGCTGACCCCGACCTTATATTTGTTATCTATGTCCTTTGTAGGTATACTTACCCCACCCGTGGTAATGATTTTTCGAATAAAATCATTCATTTTGTCGTCTCCCATGCCAATGTCAACAAATTTACTTTTTTTTCCACTTCCACATGGTTTGGCAATCAATGACAACTTGTAGAGCTCGTCAGCAGCCAACATAACAGCTAAACAAAGAATTAAAAAAAAATATATTAGTGACTGTGACATCAAATGGAAATGATTTGCACTTACGCAACCCACATCTTATCGAGCCTGGCACATCACTTCATTGGACATTCTAAACAATCGCTGCGGTAGATACGAGTCCATGTAAGCAGCTTGTATGATGACAATCTACGCCAGGGGATGAACAATTACAATTAAAAAAGATGTCAGTTGGTGCAGCCAAGTTCAATGGCCATTCAATATAAATATATGGGATCGTGATGCCATGTGAGGGGTGTTTCTACAGGAATTTCCTGTACAAATATATCCTCATAGATTCAAAATAGGACGCGATGACGAAGTTACACCCTGTCGTAGTGTCGTCCCAAGAAATATTATAGCTGCAAGCATGATATGCAGATATTGCACGTGTTCCAAATATGCCGTCCGCTTTTTTTATATTTGAGCTTACCCCTCTGCTATTTATTGTCGTGCCATGCAAAGTGTATGTATATGAGGAACTTGAACGCAATATGTAGCTATATTCAGAACTCTATGCGACAGATGGTCAGTCATCATAGTCATCATCATCGTCATCGACTCTGGCATAGGGGTTGAAGTACGAGTATAAAAAAAATAGAACGCTTCTACTTGGGTAATATGGTTATGGGGCCAAAGGGAATATAGGTTTTTCTTTTAGGAATAATCACCTTGGTTATGTTTTTGTTTGTTCCGTAGACAGAGCCAGTATGAGCATACTCTTACGACTAATAGGCGTTATAGAAAACGAAAAACAGTGCGGTACGGGTATAGACTACGGCAGCAGCAGACTTCAGAGATAGATGTCAGTAGACAAAGGTAACCAAGGAAAGACTGTACTCAGGTGGTCGACAAGCAAATAAAAACAGACACATAAAGACTCTCGTAAGCGATGAAATATAATTACTTACGTTCGATTAGGGTCGTCAGAATAAGGAACTACCTATTAGGGGTGGACTTTGTGTTTTGTGTGTATAAGAAGGAGAATAGAATAATTATGTGCGTCCATGGTAAACTTCTTTGGGTGCCATTTAAATTGTAATGCTATTAAAATCAGGACGCTGCCTCTCGACCCTGAAAGTGGACATACAGGACATCGCAAATAAAGAAAGAAATAGTTGAGAAGCTTGCTTAACAGTCCTTGCTTGCTAACAGTCCTATACTGTCAAATGTTTTCAGACGTTCGTGAAGAGTTTCTACATGGAAAAATTCTGACTTTGTAATAGGTATGAATAAAGATATTTGTGGTGCTATGTGGATAGAAGTACAAGATTCATCTGGCAATACTTTACTTAACTTATTTTATTCCTAAAAGTACAATATTAATTCAATTCGATTTAAGTTCGTCGATCGAAATGTTACTCACGCAGAGACTGCCTGGTCATCTTCAAGAAATTCTCCTCTCCCATGTCTCGAGTTGTGGAAAGCATTATGTGGACTTCAATAATAGATAATAATAAAGGTTCTAAGAACCCTTGTTCGTAGAAGTCCTCCACACTGATCAATTTTTATGAGTTATCTTAATCTTTTTGTGATTTACGTGGACCTGTTGAGTCAAGTATTTTTTTTTAACAAAGCTATAATTTTATGTTTTGTGTACAATTTTCATTTGTCGAATAGGAAATCATTCTTCATTCACAATTACAAGTTATGCACCGCCTTTCAAGCATCGATATCTTGGGATAAGGAAACCTGCCGCAGGTCTGTCGGTTTCACAATTTTGACTGGCTCTGCATTTTCGATTGTTGATCATCATTTCGGGAAGACAGATACTCTACGCGTGTTACTCCATTATTTTTGAAGCTAAAATGAGTAACGACTGTTTCAGAAGCAGTTAGGATGCCGGTAGAGAAATTGTGGCGTATATCTCGTACAGGTGCCAACGGCAGCTCGCCCAACATAATATAAACACCCGGTAAACATTCGTAGGGTCAAAGCAACGGCCTACCCTACATGCAAAAAAAAAATTGTCGTGAAAACACACGATAAGAACCTCGGTAATGAATTCATTTAATCATCAACCAGCAAGTAATTTCTGGGAAATAGGATGCTTTTCACACATTTCAAACCATTCTCGGACACATTGAGAGCCCGACTGTCCAATAAGAACTGGCAAAACTCCCAGAAGAATAAATCAGACGAATCACCCACTTCCCTTCCACATCTGGATCTAGAGTATAGCCAGATTTTTTATTCAGTACCTGAGTGAAAAACTTTGTAAAGGGTGATTTTTTAAGAGGTTTAGAACTTTTTTAAAAAAAAAAACACAAAAAATTCGAAAAAATGAATGAAATATTTATTTGAATCGATAGTTTGAACCTTGCAATTTAATGTTTAAAGATAATTTCATGCAAATGTTGACCGCGGCTGCGTCTCAGGTAGCCCATCCGCTGAGTCCAATTTTGGCATACTCTTTCACACATATCGGCCGGTATCTCACGAATGAATGCATGGATGTTGGCTTCCAGTGCGTCAATCGAAGCGGGCTTGTCCCTATACACATTAGCCTTGGCATACCCCCACAAAAAATAATCTAATGGTGTCAAATCGCACGATCTAGGCGGCCAATTGACCGGCCCGAAACGTGAAATTAACTGTTCACCAAACTCGCCTCGCAATTGCGCCATTGTTTCGCGTGCTGTGTGGCATGTGGCACCGTCTTGTTGAAACCACATATCATGCAAGTCAAGAACTTCCATTTCGGGCAAAAAAAAGTTTGTTATCATCGCTCGGTAGCGTTCACCATTGACAGTAACGCTGCGATTCGCATCATCTTTGAAGAAATATGGCCCAATAATGCCGCCGGCCCATAAACCGCACCAAACAGTGGCTTTTTCGGGATGCATTGGTAGCTGTTGCAATGCTTCTGGCTGATCTTCACTCCAAATGCGGCAATTTTGCTTATTTACGTACCCATTCAACCAAAAATGAGCCTCATCGCTGAACACAATTTTTCGATAAAAAAGCGGATCCTCGGCCAGCTTTCCAAGAGCCCATTCACCAAAAATTCGGCGTTGTGGTAGGTCGGCTGGCTTTAGTTCTTGCACCAGCTGTATCTTAAAAGGCTTAACGCCCAAATCCTTCCGCAAAATTTTCCACGTAGTGCTGTAACAAAGGCCTAACTGCTGGGAACGGCGCCGAATCGACATTTCGCGGTCTTCTGTCACACTAGCTGATACGGCCGCAATATTTTCTTCACTACGCACAGTACGTAAACGTGTTGGTGGTTTAATGTCCAACAAAGTAAATTTGGTGCGAAATTTGGTCACAATCTTCCGAATAGACTGCTCAGAAGGTCGAGAATGCCGATCATAAAATGGAAGCAGCGCGCGATGAACATTTCGAACCGAGCACGAATTTTGATAGTAAAATTCAATAATTTGCAAGCGTTGTTCATTTGTAAGACGATCCATGGTTAAATTGCAAACCAAACTGAAGCTGTTTGACAGTGACACAAGGTACTAAACACACGTCAGCTGTCAAAACCAGTGCTGCCAAAACCAAACCAGCTAAAAAATCACCCTTTATTATGCATTTTTAAAGCGGTTAAAATTTTTAAATATATAAAATTTACGAAACGGATTCTCTTTTCAGTCCAACGAATTTATTTACAAATTTATTTACAATGCTTACATTCCTTGTGTTGCTTAACAACAAAATCCAATCAGCGCTGCTCTCTAGTCAGAAATGACCACCCTGTACAGCACACACAAATTATAACAATTTGTTTCTTGCTAGAAGTTGTGTGTGTAATGTGTGAGAGGAGTTTCTCAAAGTTGAAGCTTACTAAAAATTATTTAAGGTCCACAATGAGCACTCTAAGGCTATCTAAACTGAATATCATGGCTATAGAGCAGGAAATCATAGAGACCATCGATACTGAAAGAATAATAAAAGATTTTGCCCTGATGAAAAGTAGGACAACAAAATTTTAAGGAAGTTTTCTGTATAAATAAAAGAGTTTCTTGTAAACGTCTTCCCGGATTTCGTTCAACCTTCGGATTTGGAGTTTGGGGCCGTTATTTTTTTGCACGGTAGCCTCAATATTAATGGTACTTCCCGTATAAAATGTTCATACCAGTTTGATTTGTTCGAAAACGGTTTAAACGATTTCAACCATAATTGGTTTTTAAGTTTAAGTAAGTAGGTGAGGTCCATTTGTCGCAAAAATGAAAAACTCACACAAACAAATGGTAGTGAAAAGCTAGGCCTAGGGTTCCTATACAGACCTGTTGCGCCAACTATTTATTTATTTATTTATTTATTTATAAGTAGGTGAGGTTAACATGACATGAGGTTTACCTGAATGACAATAACGGTTTTGACAAAAATGCAAGCTTAGAGTAAAATTGATGTTTTCAAAATTATTGCGTCCTTAATTTTCAATTCGAATCACCGAAAACGCTTATTTTAAAAACTGCTCATATCTCGAAAACCCCATTTTCGATTTCGATAAAACTTTAAGAACCAAGAAATGCTAACATACCGAACAATAACTTATGAATACTCAGTTTTCAGCTAAATAGTTAAGAAAACTGTATTTTTCAAATTAAACATTGCAATATTTGCTGCTGTTTTGAGTGCATAGTTTTACAAAATCCGATCCAACGATTTTGACCAAAATACATATTAAATATAATATAGATATCCCGATCTGTGTTCACATATCGGTATATTTTTGAAATAATAACAATGCCAAACTTTCAATGAAAACTTATTTTTAGAAAATATTACCAGCTTCTCCTTTTTTCAAACATATTGAATATGCTCTGTATAAATAATTCCAACTACTTGGAGCTTACACAATCAGCAACTCCCACTTCATTTGCACCAACAATTTTGGATGGACGAGAAACTTACGGTCGACCCAGTCGTGCACTTTCATCCTTTCATTTAAAAATAATTTTTTTAAACAAATTTTAGTTATGAAATTAATAATTTAAGGCAATATAATTTAATGTACACAATTAAATTAAAAAAAAATACCGTTGTTTATTTGATATCCTGAGGTAAGTAATTGTTATCCGCTTAAAGATTTGGAAATTTGAAGTAACCAATATGGGAACATTTAAGTTTTGCGGCTTCATTTTTGCTTCACTTGCTAGAAAGTACATAGTACGAACAACAGTTGACAAAGTTTTGAAGAGAAATTTTACCGAGTTTATTGACATACATAGGTTTATGATATGGTTGAAACCGTAGTCAATTCCTTTTTCTTTTTTTTAGTGTGTGAAAAATTACTTGAGGCGGCATAAATTGGGTCTACCCCGGGCGGCTTCAACCCACGCTACACGCCACTGAGATTAACTCAAGGAGACTGCAACTGCCTACTGGATTGCCAAATGAAAAAGATTCAACATTTCTGATCTGACTCGAAAGACAAGCGGCTTTCCTTTATGATTTCTTAAGAAGTTCTCATCTATTTATGAGTTGGCTGATCGAAAACATCATTTAGGCTAGGCGACCACTTACCCTTGCAATCGCGTAACTAACTTCTAAGTTCCAATGGAAAAGCTGTGCCACGTTCTCAGTGCCGGCTCCAGCCAAACTAGCGCCCTGTGCAAGATTTACAGAAAGCGGGCTTTTTTCATATTTGAACACATGCAAGTATTTTGCACATCACCCAGGAGGTTGACTTTCAATGGGTTCTTTTTTTTATTGCGGTATTTTTTGGACTTTTTAATTTTGCGATATTTTGAGTAAGATTCTCATTGAAGTTGCAACAATGCAAGTGATGTGAGTTAATGTGCGAGAAATAATTCAGCACAGCTGTGATGGATGTTGTTATTTTTTGCTTATTTGAACAAGCTTTTTATTTACAATGCAAATGGCATTATTTGTTCGCGCAAGATAAAATTTATTTTTCTTTCCTAGCAATGCGCCCTGTGCATTTGCACATCTTGCACATATGGTTGGTTCGGCCCTGCACGTTCTGCTATTTTATACGTGCGCTTATTGCTTTTCTCTGAATGCTTGCAAGTCAATTAAGGCCCCTTTCGCTTGGCTCAGCTTATAATTTCTAAGCACTTAACTTATCAAGACTTCAACGAATGTTGTACTTAAAACAAGACAATTTCTTTAATATGCTAGAAAATACTCTATAACACTAACGACGATTTTTAGGCATGTTGTGAAATTGTGATGTTTAAGTAAAGCAACACGGAGAACAGTGGGCCACTTCCCCTGCACGATGATTGATGTGGTCATCACAGGTTGCCTTCCTTTTGGTCCAAGTCCTTATGTACTATCACTTTTCACACTTGGAAAACGCCTTTTCGTACAAATAAATAATATCTGAAATAGATTGGAGTGCATCGCAAAAAGGACAGCAGATGATTTCATTTGCATCCCTTTTTCCAAAAAAAAACGCTTTAAAATGAAAGCAGTTGGTAATTAATTACCAGTATATCGTTTTCGCATAAATTCTAAACCCCAAGGACAATAGGGTTTCTTTTTATAAATATCACCGAGCATGACACATAGCCACGGTCGAGAGATTAGCGGATATTTTGCATTCATTACCGTTTTTCCCTACTTAACTTCCTTTTTTCGCAAAGTCGAAAAACCATGATTGCGTGATTGAATGCTATTTAAATGAACGGCAGTTCCTCCTAAATTAAATTTATTTTCTAGGCGATCTATGAGAAAATAGTTATTTATGTAGGTACACTGCAACGGTATTGCCTTGAAACTAGTCGGTAATATGTAAATGTTTAATTTTAAATGCGCATGCACATCCATTATCTAGGCGAGTGGTTTTTTATTAATTGTCGAGTAAGTGGGCACGTAACTAGGACGGTATACTTCACTTATTTGCTGGTAGCTAATAGTCGACAGATGTTATTAAATAGCTGTTCACTTATTAACGGTCAGAATTAATTAGGAAAATGTTATTATCCGCGAAAACTATTCATAGATAGTGTGGACATCCAGGCCTGTCTTTTCTTTATGAAGGATATGCCATTGCAACGTAGGTAACTATTTGTGTATATTTTCTTATGCAAAAAGTACTACTTTGAGGGTGATAGGTAGGCATTGGCAAAGCGTGAGCTGGAATAAGCGGAAATAGCGGAACTACGCACATTTCAAATTCGAATTGCTTTTAATTTGTCCCATGTTTATCTTTTGTTTTTGAAAAAAACAAAACCATTTCAACTCTGATTGTATTTTCCAATAACTACCCAAAAGCCCCAAGTAACAATTTGACTTCGGTAAGGTTCAAATTTGTAATTTCTTTAGGCAGCAGATTCGAAAGAGCTTCTATAGTCTTTGTTAGCCGAAGTTGATCCATTTCGAAGCAATTGTTTCGATAATAACTTCAGTAAGACCTTTACGACGCATAAACACAGGCTTTATAGAGGGATATGAAATCAAGTTTCGATAAGATCTCAATTAGACTTCTGAAAATGTGTCTGGAGATGTGTGGAAAGTGAATTTCTTCGATAAGGCTTGTGCAGTCTAAAGAAACATCAATTAATTAATCGGGGAAAAATGACAAAAATTAAAACACATTTAGCACAGTGAAAAAATATGTCAGTAATGTGATTTTAAATAAACACTTTTCGCCCATATATAAATTGGGTAACACTAAATGTCTTGCCTACAACTTCGGTCGAGTAAGCTGCAAGTTTATTGCAAATCTTAACAAAACTCTTAAATTTACCACTGCTAGAGCATTATGACGAATTAGCCTAGGGGGTAGTGTATTGGACTACTACGCATGTAAGAAAAATGTAAATTATAACGAGTACGTAAATGTAAGCTCCATGAAAATTGCAAAAAGTCTTTGGAAATATTTATTAATAAGATAAAAAAATAAAAGTATAAATAAATGGAAAATTGCAAAAAATATAATAAACATAACTTTTTTTTCTTTTTAATTTTTGAGCTTCTATAAAGTTTCGGTGATACCCTAGCGAAGTGATAACCTACTGGTGATAAATGTGAGATGCTTGTTTTGCGAAGCATTAGTCTACCGTGGATATTAATTGCCTTTCAGGCGAAGAAGTTGTGCTTTCAGTAAGGTCTATCCAAGCTGTTCAGGAAGTCTTAAACAAGTAAATACCTGCATTAAAGTGCGCCAAATGTGTTTCCATTAGGACTTAGCTTCGATAGCACCTTACCGAAGTAAAATTGTTATACTTGGGAGGACACACTACTTGCCATATTCATTGTCCCTTCCGACTTCGCAATCTGTTCCCTCTCAAAGGTAGAGTACGATTCAACTTAAGTATGCAAATATTCTAAAAACTTGTTTGCAGTTAGAACAATAATTGATACAATTTGGAATAACGAAATCACAACACTTCATTTGCGCCCTCAGATTCGATATATATGGTAGACGAGTCAGTTTGCCATCCCGAATCTCAACCAAAGCTATTTCCAAATTGATTGCCAAATGCAAAACACGCAAACACAATCAGTTTTCTATACTTCAATTAGCAATGTAAATATAACAACGATCTCAATGTTCTCAATTAATTTGATTATGTCGACATAGGATTGAGAAAATGTGTTCTTGGCAACTTGGCAGCTCCGTGTGTGTACACACACATTAGACATTTCTGCTTAGGGATACAATAATATTTAGCAGGCAATTAGGTGTTTGTCATATATATTTTGATTTTGAACGCATTTTCCATTTCGAGTGTCATCATAACATAGTAACAGATGTCATTTTCAGTTTCCAACGTCACAATGAAGAAGTGGGTGCGGACTAGCGCACACCCCCCCAGAAAGCACTCTTCTGCGTGGATATTTGCATTTGTTTCGAGTTTCATTGAAATTATGGTGCGACTTTTCGTCACAGTTGAAATTATTTAAATAGATTGGATGTAGGATAGGTATACTTATTCTATCGGGTGCCGTCTGCGATGACAACAGCAGAAGAGCAACAATTGAATGGAACTTGTTGTAACCCCTTGTGCGCTATGTGCTCATACATACAATCGACAATTAACCAACCTGGTTATAGACAGAGTTTGTTATAGGCCATTGATGATGGACTTGTGGGGGCGCGAATACATTAGCAAATCGAAAACAATGCCAATGAGGAGTGGGGAATTGTGTCGGAAAATTGAATAGATAATGGACGAACCCAACCAAGGGACTAAATGCTGGCTTTTCGCTGTTTATTTGGGTGTGAAAACGACTTGAAGGGTGGTCGTCATTGGGAAAGGGATTGATTTATGGTAGGCACACTATTCTGGTAGGACAATAAATAGTCTGAACACAGACAGTGCAGCTGTTATAACTTTATAAGATGCAGTGGCCAATTGGTCTCAAAGCTGGTGTTAACTGTAAGCTTACAAGTCATCGTTCTTATTTTAAAATCTTCTAATTTCAAGATCACTTTACATTTACACCTGAGTTCAAGCTTTCGGAAAAGATGCTACTATACATGCCAGGGATGACAGAAGGACGTTAACAAAAATTAGTATGTACTACTTTAAGGCCATTCCAAAAAAACAGTGCTATAATAATTCTCCGAGCCGTCAAAGCAAAGTGGTTGCAAGTTGCAGCGTTAACCCCGATAATCAGTATATGCTGGTAAAACTGTAGACCTCATGAAGAAAAGAAGTGCTGCAGGAATCCACGAAGCCCCCGGATGAAATTGTTTGACTTAAGTTATCACTGGACACTACACTCAGAGAAAAGAAATAATCACTTTTGTAACTATTGCCATAGTCATTCTATGAATTCCACAAAAATAAATTGAAAATAGTTACAAAATAGTTAAAAAATAGTTAGAATCATTTTATTTAGTGACTATACAAAATAGTTAATTATGACTATTTTGATATCTATATATATAAAAATGGATCTTGGTTTGTTCGGATGCTTAAAACTCGAAAACGACTGGACCAAATTGGATACTTCCTTCTGCGGATTTGTTCCTAATTGCTCCGTGAAGGTTTAGGAAAAAAGAAAAATTGAAAAATTCTCAACAGGTGGCGCTGTAGGCGGTCATTCCATTTGATAGCACAGTATATGTTCTTTGTGATTTGATAATTTGGGCTGTGTGGTCACGGAGGAGGGGGGCAATGAATTAACTAATGTACTGATAAAGAAGTTGTACCCTTTTGTAAATCAAGAAAGAAAAATAAAACAACATTTGTAAGAAAGTCAAATTAATTTTAAATAAAATTTTTAAATTTACTATTATTATTATTGTTTTGTTAGATCGTTAAGTGTTTTGTTCTGTTTTTCCAGTTGTATTCAAAATTTCAATTGCACCCTTTTCGTTCGTTTGCTTTCTGTATTTTGGCTATTTCAAAGGTTAGTTAGTGATTTGTGAAAACTGCGTGCGATTTATAAAAAGTTATGATCATTTACAGTTCGATATTTGTTACGATGCCAAAAAGAGGTCATGGTAACATTGGTCGGCGTTCACAGAATGCATCACGACACCGAAATGTCATAGCACGTCAAACGGAAGAGGAACGTGCTATTGAAAGGGAATCAGCACGAATCAGAATGATTCAAAATCGTGCGCGACAGTCAGAAGAGATCAACGAAGCTTACAATGAGCAAGAACGATTGAGAAGAAGAGAAGTTCGTGCTCGGCAAAGTGATGAAGCAAGGTGTGAGTGCGTATGATCAACTGATGAAGGCTGTCGATGAAGGAAACGGTGGACTATTTTTCCTTGATGCGCCCGGCGGTACTGGGAAAACGTTCCTGATATCATTGATATTAGCAGCAATACGTGCTCAAAGTTGCTTGCGTTAGCTCTCGCATCTACGGGAATTGCTGCAACACTGTTGGAAGGTGGAAGAACAGCACATTCAGCACTGAAGCTTCCGTTAAACCTGCAAATCAATGAAAATCCTGTTTGCAACATTTCAAAGCAATCAGCCATGGCAAAAGTGTTGAAAAATTGTAAATTTATCATATGGGATGAGTGCACAATGGCGCACAAACGATCATTAGAAGCACTTGATCGAACATTGCAAGATTTGCGCAACAATAATCACCGGTTTGGTGGCGTGATGATACTGTTGGCGGGCGACTTCAGACAAACACTTCCCGTGATACCGAAATCAACAGCGGCGGATGAATTAAATGCATGTCTGAAGTCATCGTATTTGTGGCGATACGTGAAAACCATTTCATTGAGTATGAATATGCGAGTGATTTTGCAACAGGATAGAACCGCAGAAGTTTTCTCTAAAGAACTGCTAAAAATCGGAAATGGACAAATTCCGGTTGAAACTTCAAGTGGTTTAATATCCATTCCACCTGTCATTTGTCAATTCACCTTAACGAAAGATGAGCTCATTACTAATGTATATCCGAACATTGGTCAAAATTATCGTAACTACGATTGGTTGAGCGCACGCGCAATTTTAGCAGCGACAAATATTGATGTCAATGACTTGAATTGGACGATTCAAAATCAAATTCCGGGAGAGCTGCGTTCATACAAATCGATCGATCGCGTTGAAAACGAAGACGATGTCGTCAATTATCCAGTGGAATTCCTAAACTCTTTGGATTTGTCTGACATTCCGCCTCATCATTTGCGTCTTAAAGTTGGATCTGTCGTCATTATGCTAAGAAATCTTCATGCCCCGAAACTGTGCAATGGAACCCGACTGATTGGCATGAAGCTAATGAACAATGTGATAGTGGCAAGGATTTTGAAAGGGCTGTTCAAAGGAGAAGAATACCTAATCCCGCGAATTCCCTTGAGTTCAAACGATTTGCCATTCCAATTCAAACGTATTCAGTTTCCAATGAAACTTGCATTTGCGATGACAATAAACAAGTCACAAGGGCAGTCGCTGGAAGTGTGCGGCATAAATCTGGAAAAATCATGTTTTTCACACGGCCAGTTATATGTGGCGTGTTCCCGAGTAGGGAAACCATCCTCACTCTTCATTTACGCTCCGGAGCAGAAAACAAAAAATGTAGTGTATCGTGCAGCTTTAAATTGAGTCATTAATATATTCTTTGTTTTAGATTTCAATAAATCTAATAGACTTTAAAGAAATTAATACTTGATTTTATTATATTTTCGCCAAATATTGGCCGGGACGAAGTCATGCTTGAAATTAATTCAGTCAAAAAATATATTTTGGGCAAAACGAAGTTTGCCGGGTCAGCTAGTTAAAGCATATTTATAAAACAGTTTCTTCAAAATAAGAAGTACCAATCAAATCTGACTATTCTACAATAGCTACCTACTATGAAATAGTAGTATTTGTTTAGTTTAATGCATGATGGCATACACAACACTCCCACAAAGTTGAAAATGGCTATGTGTATAAACAGCATAGTTGCAAATGACTATGGCGTAGTAGTTTCGCTTGCGCTTCGCTATCTCTTTGTTGCATGTCGACCATTCTGTGCTGAGTGTCGTTTCGGAAAAGTTGTTGGCAGAAATAAGTGGTAAAGAATTTAAAAGAAAAAAATAAAATGAATAACGAAAACTATTATATCGATGAAACTTTAAAACTAGAAGTGCTCGACGCTAGTGCCAGTGGAGAAAAAGTTCAACTTCTATTTCCGTCAACAGTAAAGGACATGAAACACGTTTAACAAACCAAAGTGAAAATATTCTTCGGACAACTGATACCTGTGAGCCAATCGAGGACGACAAGCTTTATATAGTATTCTATTTAACTTTTCTCAGAATAAATTTAATTTTAATTATTGATGAAAACAATGTTACCTATGTATTTATTTTGTTTGTTTTAAATTGAAAAACAAAAATTTTAATCAATATTTTGAAGCATATCTACGAACTTGGGGCTGAATTCATAATACCTTTAATTTTTAAGTTTAAAGAAATAAATTCCACACCACTTCACGTTCATTTTGAAATGAACAAAAAATTAATAAGACTTAAATATTTCTAATTGCTTATTATATGGATTCAATTTTTTTAAATTCTTATGTAAGATATAATAAAATGTAAAATTTCAATTGAAATGCTTTGACAAAAATTTTGTTGTTGTTGATTTTTTTGGAGAATTTTCAGGACTAATAATTCTTCTTGTATACGCGGCAAGTAAAAAACTATCAGGTAAGCATTTCCAAAACAGGCATCGTTATCAGCATTAATATTCATTCAACGACTATTCGATAAAGTCAAATTTAAGTATGCACAATATTATATGTTACTGCTTAAATAGTTAAATTGATTATCAAAAAGTTGATTCTGAATAAATCAATTGACTAGTAATATTAACCATTAAGCAGTTGATTTTACGAATATTATGAATTGACAATGAAAATAGGCATAAATAACTATTTTGTTAACTATTAAAAATAGTGTTCCCGATTTTTACTATGAAAATAGTTAAAACATATTAAACTAAGTAACATATTAAAAAGTAACTAATTTTTTCTCTGAGTGTATGGACTATATAGGATAAGTTCAGCAACTGACAGAGAAGTATGTCTGAGACCTGTGACTTGTGAGAGACGATGGTACACAATAGTATCATGGACAAGGGCCAAACCATAAAATTCATTAGTGTCGGTTGGGTCTGCATACGTCAACGTTAACATATTCAACGGAAGAAAATGTCCTATAAAATCCGTCTCATTTCCTTTGGACGGAATATTTTTTGCAGAATAATTCCACTGAAAGATTAAAATGTCAACGGCGCTTAAGAGATTCAACCAATAGGCGTTGAAAGCTGTCAACGGACTCGACGGACACAGAAGTAGAAAGCAAACTTACTTTGTCTGTCGCATCCGGCACAGGTACGAGTATGTGTCGCTTATGGTTCGCCTTCCATAACCTGCCTGCGGTGTATTCTGCCCATATTTCATTTGAATACATTGCCGCACGGTAAACGACGGATTCTATGGGTTGGGTGTTCACTTATTGCGGTTTCCCTTGAGACAGTAAAGATATGACTTCCATATCTGTGGTGCCTGTTTCTAACCGGCTAGAACCACCTTACTTTTCTGATTTGTTTCCTCTGAGGGAATCGAAGTTATAAAGGGTGATTTTTTAGCTGGTTTGGTTTTGGCAACACTGGTTTTGACAGCTGACGTGTGTTTAGTACCTTGTGCCACTGTCAAACAGCTTCAGTTTGGTTTGCAATTTAACCATGGATCGTCTTACAAATGAACAACGCTTGCAAATTATTGAATTTTACTATCAAAATTCGTGCTCGGTTCGAAATGTTCATCGCGCGCTGCTTCCATTTTATGATCGGCATTCTCGACCTTCTGAGCAGTCTATTCGGAAGATTGTGACCAAATTTCGCACCAAATTTACTTTGTTGGACATTAAACCACCAACACGTTTACGTACTGTGCGTAGTGAAGAAAATATTGCGGCCGTATCAGCTAGTGTGACAGAAGACCGCGAAATGTCGATTCGGCGCCGTTCCCAGCAGTTAGGCCTTTGTTACAGCACTACGTGGAAAATTTTGTGGAAGGATTTGGGCGTAAAGCCTTTTAAGATACAGCTGGTGCAAGAACTAAAGCCAGCCGACCTACCACAACGCCGAATTTTTGGTGAATGGGCTCTTGGAAAGCTGGCCGAGGATCCGCTTTTTTATCGAAAAATTGTGTTCAGCGATGAGGCTCATTTTTGGTTGAATGGGTACGTAAATAAGCAAAATTGCCGCATTTGGAGTGAAGATCAGCCAGAAGCATTGCAACAGCTACCAATGCATCCCGAAAAAGCCACTGTTTGGTGCGGTTTATGGGCCGGCGGCATTATTGGGCCATATTTCTTCAAAGATGATGCGAATCGCAGCGTTACTGTCAATGGTGAACGCTACCGAGCGATGATAACAAACTTTTTTTTGCCCGAAATGGAAGTTCTTGACTTGCATGATATGTGGTTTCAACAAGACGGTGCCACATGCCACACAGCACGCGAAACAATGGCGCAATTGCGAGGCGAGTTTGGTGAACAGTTAATTTCACGTTTCGGGCCGGTCAATTGGCCGCCTAGATCGTGCGATTTGACACCATTAGATTATTTTTTGTGGGGGTATGCCAAGGCTAATGTGTATAGGGACAAGCCCGCTTCGATTGACGCACTGGAAGCCAACATCCATGCATTCATTCGTGAGATACCGGCCGATATGTGTGAAAGAGTATGCCAAAATTGGACTCAGCGGATGGGCTACCTGAGACGCAGCCGCGGTCAATTTGCATGAAATTATCTTTAAACATTAAATTGCAAGGTTCAAACTATCGATTCAAATAAATATTTCATTCATTTTTTCGAATTTTTTGTGTTTTTTTTTTAAAAAAAGTTCTAAACCTCTTAAAAAATCACCCTTTATAAGCATAACGCTATAAACATAAGACAATTATTTGAACTCGCGCTTCATGTCGAAGTTCTTAACGTCTAACGACCGTTAGTAATCTCACCGGCCTAATTGTTGTCATTCTGAAGCATTTGGGAGCGGACTGGTTATCAAATTGGTGCCGTAGTTCATGGTTTCCAATCGTGGTACAGCTTGGGATGGTATCAATTGAAAGAGGTATTGTATGATGCTCGGATTTGCAAGACAAGTAAATACATGAGTCAAATAGAACTCATTTGATTTGAGTTTGTTTTACCATTTGATGTATCACTGGTATTAGACGCCTTTTCCATCTTTCCTTTAAAAATCGTTCCGCTGTTGTTGACAGATTCCGATACTGTGACTTTTTTAAAAGAATTTATCTTTATATCGACCTCTTGACCATTTCGGACGCACTCGGTTCTTAGGGTTTTAAACTTTCATCGAGCAAATTGAAAGGCAGAATTGAAGATACGACGAGTCCAGCATTGTTCAAGACAATTCGAATTGCGTAGGATACTCTTAATGCGCTAAGGCGGTAAATGGATTTTTGACTTCACTTCCACTGTACTTGCACATATTTCTATACTGCAAATAAGATTATTGCTGAATCGGGAGAACCTTTAAGATAAGGTTGCCATGCGTCCTCTTTTTGACCCCGGCGCGGATCGTCCGCCAACGTTTTAAGAAATTGTCCTCCTTTTTCCCCTAGCAATTAATTTTGAAAATACAAAAAAAAAATCATCGAACTCAGAATTTAAAAGATAGACAGAGTCAATACAAATCTGATAGAAAACACAAAATGTAACAGATCTTATTTTGTTTCCCATGTCAAATTGCAAAATTTAATTGAACGTGGCCATTCCTTCAGCTTCATTGTAATTTGTTTTGTTTTTTCCCCCTTTCACCAAGAAAATAAGTAAACATTTTATCTGGCGTTTAATTTATGTCATTTTAACGATGAAATATATTTTTGTTTCAGTTCATGGACCTAGTTTTTTATTTTGTCCTCTTTTTTAAGGTAGATGATGTCCTCCAAAGTCCGGGATTTAAAAACTGTTTGTCCTAGGTTAGCTTAAACAGCCATGGCAGCCCTACATTAAGAAGTTGTCTGTTATCCTGTTTCTGGACTTCGATCATACTCATCATTGCACCGATACTTCTTGGTGACTTATTGTGCGCATGATCTTGTTCTAGATGGTATAGCTGACGCTTTGACGGATGTCAATAAGCATAAGCACTCAAAGGTTAGGAAACTATTTTATGCCCCTCTGACCTAAAAATGATAGTTTCCCGAAATCTGCTGCTCGTTTTTGATCTATCAACTGCCTTGTAAATATTTGAGTGTTATTTCGTTTTTGCTACGGATTTCAAACGGTTTCATACGTCCTGCGTAATAAGGGCTCAGTATTTTTCGGTGCATCCGTTCCATACCCTCTAAAGCGGTTAGAGCTCTAGTGTTAATTCTGTCGAGTTGAGCTATCGTGACTAGTAAACAAAGAGGGCGGTTAGAGGCCGTTTCATTGGAACATCCCTTTGTTTTCGACAATAGTACAATCCTTTGGTGCTTAAAAGCTTCATGAAAACTGCTTTCTCAAGACACTTTTCAGCAAATACGTCGGGCTGTATTTAAATAGTGTTTTCGCGTACCTTACATGCTATTGTACCTATAATTCTTCGCATTTTATGAAGAATAGAAGGCGTGATCGTGAGCGCTCTGCTTATACCATGTTCACCCTTTTTTGACGAGGTAGGAAATAGAGTCTTAGCGTTGTAGACGTCTAGTAGAACGTAGAAATCAATCAGCGCCTCCTGCAACTTCAGCAGAAAGGTACAGCACATAACTATAGTGGTATCCTAGAGCTAGTTGATGACATTCACAGTAGAGATCTGTATAGCAATTGTATTCAATATATGTGGACATTGTTGGGGTCTTTCACCGTGGAAAAACAAAGAAATTTAGCTGTAGGCTAGCTATTTAGCCTTAAATGCACGACCATAATTAAATGGTATTCTCCTTAAGCGTTCACGGCATTGACTCCCCTAATTGCTATTACCAATATAGCCGATTAGCCCAAAGTCTTACAAGTCATATCAACAGAGTCCACCCCACGAACCTTTATCTACTACATTAGACTTCCTACCAATCGCAATCGCACATGATTAATCGTTTGTTGTACCATTGAGAAGCTGACATCCCATTATTTAATTGATTGATTTTGAAAAGTTTTCTTTCCACAGGGACCCCCGTCTGTACTCGTATTATAGTCATATTCACCCTTTGCTGGATAAATTTGGTGTCCCAAAATAACATCCACAATGCGACCGCAAATAATTTCGTAATTATTTCCAACACACACTCACACTCTCTCATATGACAAACAATTGTCAATTTATCACGTAGAATTTTGAGCAAAAAAGAAATTACCCATGAAGAATCCAACTGTTACTGATGTCCTTTTACAATTTCCAACCATGACACAAAGGAGTCACATATAGGACTTTTAAATTGATTTTCACATACGACATGGACTCCCCGAAGAAAAAGGGAAACAAACAGCGCAACAATAGACACTGTAAATATGTTCTACATACGGAAAGGATATACCCATTACCCAATACCCATGCCAGTGTAAAAGAAAAACCCATTGAGAGAGCATTTTTGTTCGGGGGAATGTCCCGTTGTTTATTCTTTTGGGACAAAGTGCTCGTATCATACCCGAAGGAAAATCTGATAAACTAATATCATAGTCAGTCTCACAGGTAGACGGGAAAGATACTATTTTGAAAATTTGATTCCAAAATTGGTCCCTCTGCCGTGTGTGGTGCCGAATAGTGAGTGATGTCGTGGGGTGTTATTGTAATCAAAAAGGAAATTCGGTGTTTTGTCCTTTGAGGCGCTAGATTGGTTACAGTTCGGCGACCTCGATGGCTTTGTTGTTGAAAAATTATAGTCGAGGTTGAATGAAGTTAAATGTATAGTTTCGGGTACAAAGGTGGTAATGGCAAAACAATCTGCTGTTCATTGGAGGAGGGAGATCAGAGATTGTTCCTTGTGAGGGTTAGAATTATCGAATTACTCGCATTTGCTAATTACCTCCATAAGTCATGTTTGGCGATGGCAGTTGGCGCTAATTTCATGGGACTTTCCGATATGCTAAAATGCGATTTCACTGTTCGATATCTGCATTATGATAGAACTGAAAAATCAGCGGAGAGGAATAAGGGCTTGCACTAGAGAGTCTCAACGTTAGCACGTAGTAGGTCTCCTCATGCTCTCTATCCGGGCGTTTTTGGAAGAGTGTAATTTTTGACACAAAGCGATTCTCTACTGGCGGCTTGTTGAACCAACTTTGAACTAAAGGAGGTTGTACAAAATAAGGCCCATTATCTGGATAGGAGGTACAAGGTGGGCCAAAAGAAGTCATCCGAAGTTGTTTGGCTCTCATTTTTTTCTAAATGAAATACTTCGATTCTGTTTTTTGATTATGTTTATTTGAACCTTTAGAATTTTATTGGTCAAGTCGAGAAGATGATATCGGCCAAATGGGCGCTGTCACAATTGATTGCCATACGGGCTCGTTTTATGGCATTTTTCATCACTTCGGCGAGAACTTCGGGCGACAGATTCTCGCACTCGTGTCGAATGTTGTCCTTGAGGGCTTCCAGGATCTCGGGCTTGTTCACGTGAACACGAGACTTCAAAACACCCCACAAAAAAAGTCTGGAACTGTTAAATCGGGCGATTTTGCGGGCCAGTGCAAATCGCCAAAACGAGAGATGAGACGACCCGGGAACGCCGCCTTCAGAATATCGGTTGTGGCTCTCGCAGTGTGTGCCGTAGCTCCGTCCTGCTGGAACCACATGTCCTCCAGTCCTAATTCGTCGAATTGCGACAGAAAAAACTCGGTTAACATGGCCCCATAGCGGCCCCAACCACCCCACCGTCCACTGTTGTCGTTTGACCAGCGGCGTTCTCGAAAAAAAAATGGCCCGATGACTCCTCCAGCGTGAACAGCGCACCATGCAGTAACTTTGAGCGGGTGTAATGGCTCCTCGTGCATTACTCGTGGATTTCCGGTGCCCCTGAAGTGATAGTTTTGCTTGTTCACGTACCCGCTGAGGTGGAAATGAGCCTCATCGCTCATTATGATTTTGATCGAAAAATCGTCCACTTCTTCCTCGAGATTGAGGATGGCTTGGGCGTAGGTTACACGCTTTTGGCGGTCGAAAGGCAGCAGCTGATGAACGGACTGGACTTTGTACGGGAACATGCGCAAGTCTATGACCAAAATTCGCCTTAGGGACGACCGGCTTATGGCTAATTGCGAGGCACGGCGTCTGGTCGATGTTTCCGGGGACAGCTCGACATCCTCGTCAACAGCGGCGATATTATCGGCACAACGGGCGCTCCGGTCACTTTTGGCAACGTCTCGTGTGGTCCCAACTCTTCAAGGTCGGTGTCAGACGGCTGTGGAATCGGCGAAGGAATTCGCGCTGCGACAACATTACAGACGAATTTTTACGCAAAAAAATAGACACGATTACTCCGCGTTCTTGGGGAGTGTATTGCTCCATGGCTTGTTCACTTGTATTGTACATCTGTCTGGTCCACAAATGTCAAAACAGATTGGCGGCCGTTTGCAAAAAATAAGAGCATTTTCCAATAGGGTGATCTCTTTTGGCCCACCTTGTATACCTAAAATGTTGTCAATATAACATTTTTAAAGTCTTATCTTGGTTAAATTATTGAAACACACCTAGTGTTTTAGTTGAAAAGCTCGCAATCAAACAAGGCCATTAAAGGGACTCTTAAAGTACCTAACAACTAAATTTAAGTTCCCACACGAAACGAAGACCTTTCTCCAATAGTAGCTGTAAGATGATCGGTCAAAGTGAATGTGTCATCAAAGATAATATTTTCATTTTGAACCCTATTAAGTGTGAAAGTATGCAAAAGTAAAAAGGGGCCAAGAATGAAACCCTATGAGACTCCTACAGTTTCCTAACCTAACCTTCTGCTATACATTTGCTGACAGTTCGTAAAGTAAGAATTCAAGAGTTTTACTGTCAGAGGACAAAATTAAAAATTAAAGAAATCGTTCACCCTGTGAAATGCTTTTGAGAAGTCCAACAAAGTCAAAAACGCAGTACATATTGGCAATTGGCATCCCTTGCGAATGTGGTCGACAACAAGTAATAGTGGAGGCTCACAACTTCATTTTCCAAGGAAGCCAAATTGAACGGAACTCAAAAGTGTGTTGTTTCTTGTTCGGTGCGCTTGCATCTGTTTTAGAGTTATGTACCTACTCAAATGCTTTGAATAAAAATGAAGACGTTTTTAATTCAGTGTTAATCTGTTTTTCCGACTTTGGGGGTAGGAAGATGGATCCATCTTAGCATCTTTCTATGAGATGGAGTTAACACATGTCGTAAACATTTGATATATTAAAGAACAAAATAATTGGTTTCGGTTTCGGGTTTACTTAGTTAACTGAGCAGTTCGTCGCATTTTCAATTGCTTGGTTAAAATGATTCGGAAGCCAGGGATATTCATGATGATTGATGCAACTTCCTAGTTGAGAATTCTTAAGTCAGGGTTCAGGAAGTTTTCGTGCCTTAAACAGTCGAGAACACTAGTCTTCTTAGTGGTGCAGATCTAGCGGCAGATCACGTATAAACGAAATAGTTTTTGAAATTAAATTTTGATGATCAAAATAAGTTATGTTCAGGATGATTTTTTTTTTTTGATTATCGTAAGTTTTCAATAAATTTGTGGAGAATGAACTAGAAGAGGCTCTTAAGCTCGTATTTTTTTTGCAATTATAGTTGCTGGTTTGGAAGGCTACCGTTTCGAAGATAGTCGTCTCAAAAGTTACATTAGCCAGGTATAAAATCCTTAAATCCTTTTTTAAAGTTGCAGGCAATACGGAAAACATGCCACAAGCACATCATAGATACGCAATATAGCAAGATCGGAGTAATCAAAGTTAAGTAAGAAGCATTTTTTATGTATTTCCGCCAGAAACAATCCATTTTGCTCAATATACTGCAGAGGTTAGACAAAGGCTCGAATATTCTTTTCGGAATGATTTAGCATCGACTACGAAAATTTTTAAATCAAAGTGGCATGACACTAATTCAAATGGTTTCCCTACTCTAAAAAGTATATTATGTATTTTTGTAATTTCATCTAACCACGAATGAATGATTTGACGTTGAATCATGCTTAAATCAAGTTCATCTACATTTAAAACAACGTTAAACTATGTAACACTTTGAATTTACGTAGATGTCATTTCGAAACTTATTGGAAAAAAAATATTATCATGTTCCACTTTAAAGCTACGTTGAGAGTAGTTGCAATTTTTCAAAACTCGGTCTTAATGTTAAATTGAATACGTTTCACTTTGAATCTAGGTTGACTTAATTTAAAATAACATTGCGTATTTAAAACAATTATGTTTTAACGTGAAAAGGAATATTCTTAATGAAAGTTTATTCAACGTAAAATCAAATATAGAACATTTTAGTTTACATTTTTTGGCTCAACAGCAGGAGCCGAACGGCTTACAAAGTTTGGTTTCTTAAACCTATTTTAAATAAATTGTAAAGGTGTCTTTTCTGATTCATATTCGTAGTAGGTATGCATCGTTGACTGGGTTGACCTCAGGGTGTGGGGAATGGACAGACTAATAGAGGAAATATTATATTGGGAAATTTAGTGATGTTAGTTTTCTTGAACGAGCAGTCAAAACGTTTGTGCTTTGGTGCCAAGGTCTTTGCCAACGACTTAACTGCTTTTGACTGCCATTTTAATTACCTAATATTACCTAGTACCTATTGTAAAAATAATTCACTTGAAAGCTCCAAATGACCTTCTATACCCTTTCCTGTACCAGCGCACAATAGAGACTAATTTGTCGATGTTCCCCTATATAAGTCACCTATCGACTTTCTATCCATAAGACGAAGCAATGTCAATGCCATACTGACAATATAAATATCATAAGTGCTCTAAACACCATAAATATTATCATCAACAATATACTACAACCGTCCGCAGATGACCACAAAATTAAAGGTTACTTCACACGGTAGACGGTACTCCGTAAATCTTCGTCGCCTCCATTAGGTGGCAAGAAGGACAATTGGGACGCACTAAAATTACCCCATTATTCATTTTATGATCTACACAGGTCGTGCATTAGAGATGCCTTATTATAGGAAGAGATAGGTACTTCTCGTTATTGGACAGTGTTTTTTTTTTATTCAAAATAACGAAACCTTGTTGATCATTAAAAATTGAAAAGTACTCGTACGTATAATAATACCAAGAACATGCCTACCAGATTGGTATCTGTAATAAAATGAGCATTATGGCGACCTTTCCATCAATTCAATTGAGGAATCATTTTTCGGATTAGTCAAGTTTGACAGGACAAATCTTTTTTCTTTCCAAATTTAGATGGAAATCAAGTTTTATGGTTCCATTCTTTAACGGAAGGTTCTTTTAATGAGGTTTCTAATGATCGACTAGAGTGTTTGACTTTTGAGAAATTGTTTGTAGAGCTGAAGGTTGAGGGGAAGTTTCGTTTTTTTTTATTAAATCAGTTTGAGTGTTTTATGTGGTACTTAGTTTGAATAGAAAAGCCTATTAGTAGGTATACATATTTTTTACGACATTTTAATAAGAATTGGTAAAATCGAGCTGCAGCATTTACACCATGTTTCTGACGAATCTTTCAATGGGCTTAATCAATTGTAAGATAGAATTATAAACGCCCATTGACGGATTAGAATCTTGTCAAAAAATCTAAGATGAATTAAAAATGTTAAGAAAACAAAATACCAGAGGCCACTTACTATTGTCTGGCTGACATTACAATCTCTTAAGTGATTGCAGTGGCTCAATGGTAGTGTGCAGGACTACTGAGCAACTGAGTGAGGGGTCTAAGCTGCCTGAAAAATACAATACAAATTTGTATGCTGCTCCACTTCTCGGAAGCATTGTGAAATCTGTGAAATCTTCTTAGTTCAGCATACCATTTTGGATCCGTTCCATTTGCTGCAAAGCTCAAAAACTTCGCACGAATCGAAAGTAGGACTAGTTGTAACCATAAACTAAGTATTAAATAGACCGTCAGCTCCCGCGCACCTACACGATTCCCACTGCAAATTTTGAAAAGAAAATTCTCTCTTAAATTTCCTATCTGTGAATGCGTGTGAAGCGTCAAAAAAATAAATTCTAAATGGCGGGACGCGGGAGGTGTAATAAAATACTGACACTCAGCAGTGTTCCTACATTGTGGTATCTCTACCTTTTTGTGGGAATGTCAATTTTTTTAAAACTTTCCTGCGTAAGAGGAAAAAATGTCATAATTGTTGGACTATCAATAATCTGGCAGCAAAACATTCAAACTACATTTCACTATGAATATCAACGCACTAAATGAACATAAAAAAGAGATTTGCCATAAAAAAAAATAAGGGAATTTGAGTTTAGTGAAAAGGGAAAAATGAACACGCTTCGTGTGAAAAATAAAGAGAGAGTGCTAAGTACACTGACTGGGAGTTAGTGTATTTGGTGAGTTTCTGTCAGCTGATGAATGCGTTCTGAGAGATTAAATTCGTTGTTTTATTTCAGCACGAAAATATGTAGATATTCTACAAAATGTATAATAGTGAATGTAATCAACATAAGGCGTGTTTTTTTGAGCTTCGATCTCAGCAAAGCAAAGTAAAGTAGGATTTTCAGCACGCGATTACAACAACTACAACGGAGTCTCAAAGTGTCAAGTAGAGCGTAGTTGTTGTAATTGCGTGATGAAAATCCTACTTTACTTTGCTTTGCTGAGATCGAAGCTCAAAAAAACACGGCTATAAATAAACAAGGGAATAATGTGTGAAATAAAATAACATATATTTTTGTTCCTATAATTATTGTGTCTGTTTTCGTTTGCTGTTTTTGGCGAAAAATGATTTCACCGTGAATGACCACAGAAAAACGGCAAAGAATTTAAGGAGAAGAACTGATTACGAATATTAAGATTTGAAATAATCTGAGTTTTTAGTTATAATCTTTGCATGAAGATTCCGTTTATTAAAAAAAAAAAATGTATTTTATTAGAAAATTTCGAACAACTGACAAAATTAATGAAATTACATTTGAAATCAGCTGCGTCAGCCGAGAATATGAATAATGTTCATTTATAATAAAAAGATAAAGTCTAAGTCTAGACACAAATTTGCGAGGAAAATTTATTTTCTTTAAAATGTACGGGAAAGAACGAAACTCAAAATGTATTTAATGTATTTTAATTGGAAATTAACATGTTTACTGATTTGTACCCTGATATGTCTCACGCATTTAAGTTTTACTGTTTAAAATTTTCTTCATACGATTCATTCATTAGTAATCAGATATTTTGTATAATAATAAGCGTTTTTTTATTTTTGTCAATGATTCATAGTTTATCGATTTCCATTGTTTACAACAAAAATGTAACATCCCGTACTACGAGTATATAAAATGAAAGAAATCCTAATATGCAACCTATGCGTTTTAATATAATTTGGTACTAAATTCACTACGCCATACCCACCGTTTTCTTAACACGTCCCGATAACGGTAAATTATTTGAATTATTTGAATTTTTTCCAACGTTAACATGGCACACATACTTTTCCACATAGTAACACGGAAAACAGCTTGTAGGCAAATTCTCTTAAGTTGTAAGAGTTCCCAAGTAACAATTTTACTTCGGTAAGGTTCAAATTTGTAATTTCTGTTGGCAACAGCTTCGATAGAGCTTCTATAGTCTTTGTTAAATGAAGTTGATCTATTTCGAAGCAATTGTTTCGATAATAACTTCAGTAAGTCCTTTACGAAGCATATACACAGGCTTTATAGAGGGATATGAAATTAAGCTTCGATAAGATCTCTATTAGACATCTCAAAATGTGTCTGGAGATGTGTGGAAAGTGAATTGCTTCGATAAGGCTTGTGGTTCGAAGCGCTTCCTAGAAGCTTCTTTAGAGGTTCTGGCCGAAGGCATTATAGAAGCAATGAACTGTCATGCTGGAAGCTGTACAGAAGCACTTACTCGTACTTCCTCCTAACTTACATATGGAGGCTTTATAGAGGTAAAAATTAATTTCATATGAAATGAATCAAAGCTGTCTAAAGAAACCATAATTAATGAATCGGGGAAAAATTACAAGAAATAAAATACTTCTAGCACATTGAAAAATATGTCAGTAATGTGATTTTAAATAAACACTTTTTGCCCATGAATAAATAAGGGTAACACTAAATGTCTTGCTTACAACTTCGGTCGAGTAAGCTGCAAGTTTATTGCAAATCTTAACCAAACTCTAAAATGTACCAAGTAGTTCAGATTTAGCACTGCCCATGTTCGATTCTCAGTGCGGCGCATGTAAGTAAAATGTAAATTATAACGAGTACGTAAATGTAAACTCCATGAAAATTGCAAAAAGTCTTTGAAAATGTTTATTAAGAAGATAAAAAATATAAAAACAAATAAGAAAATGGAAAATTGAAAAATGTAATAAAAAAAATAAATATTTTTCTTGTTCATTTTGGGACCTCTATAAAGCTTCCATAAAGTTTCGGTAAGGTCTATCCAAGCTGTTCAGGAAGTCTTAAATAAGTAAATACCTGCATTAAAGTGCGCCAAATGCGTTTTCTTTAGACCTTATGCAGTTAATATTGCGGGAGGTGAAATAGCTTCGATAGCGCCTTACGGAAGTCAAATATAGTGTCATTAGGAATACTTTTTTAAATTTAAATTGTCGAGCGGGATGCTCACTACAATATCAGTAAATTTACTTTAATAGGATTCATTTTTTGAAATATAGTATCAAAAGACTGAAATAAAATAGCCTTTGTGTGTTTTGCATGAAGAATTATCCTCATCTTGATTGACTATTCAGTTCGATTCCCATACTCACCACAGTATCCTCACCGGCATTGCAAATTCAGTCAAAGAAAAGGCTAAACTAACTAAAGCATCGAAAAAGCCATCAATCATGTTGTCCAGAAGAAATAAAAAAAATAATTCAGATACAAATGAATGATTGTCTAACGCCAGACATTATCCTGTCGTGACTACAAATCGGAAAATTATAAAAAAAAAATACCAAAAATATCCTCGAATCAGCTGAATTATAGGAGAATTTTTCAAACTCCTTCGTCCCCATATTTATACGGCCATACCCTTTTAATCCATTTCCATACAGACAAACAGTAACGCGCCGTAGCGAAATATTCATTTATTTTGACAACCGGAATGATTTATTATCCGTAAGTAATTTGTAAGTAAAATCGAGGACCAGTCCTGGCGATCTCATTCATATTCCTCGTTGTCTCATGCACACATTTTGGCAAGAGCGTCTCCATATAAAATCGAGGAAGGTTAAGGGAGACAACAAGTCGAATGATGTATCTAAAATGAGGCATGGAATGGTCAAGTGGTTTCCTCAAGTGAATCGAATGGGACGATGCCGGCCGAGTTTATATGCGGAAGGGTTGGAGGTTTTCACTGGTCCTTGGACGTTCTTTATAAGCAATTGTTCCTTGGGGGTAATTTGAAACTAAATTCCCCCGAGCATATTACTATCCATGGTGTGCGTATGTGTTTCTTTATTATTTTGTAAGAAAAGAAAAAGGTTCTGTATGCGGTTAACCGGAACTTCATTTCAGTGATGTCGATGTGTTTATAGTTGTTCTCTTCGATATATGTCCCCTAGAGAGATTGCAGAGGTTGATGTTGAATGCTATCGCACGCACACAAACGACATGGGAATGTGTAATTTGTTTATTTATGCCGATTAGGTGATCCTAACTGTAAACGGATGTGTTTGGAATGTGACAGGCAGTGAAAATTAAACGGTTGTGCATTCGGTTTTTGGGCAATTCATTATAATGAAAATATGTACGTGAATTCGACATGCGGTGCATGAATGGAGTGACAACAGTGACACTTTTGCAGAGTGTGACAAAATGTTTATCACCATTTGACGGAGGTAATTGTGGGTTTTTTAGATATTTGAATTAAAAATATCCAATGAAGGAAGGAAGGAGGGGAGTTTTATTTTTGATGATTGTAGGATAGTACCTAACATGCAGGAAGTAATGCAGGAAGAATGACCTTATTATGGCCTTATTTTAAGATACAATTCGACTGTATAGACAAATTAATGAAGAAGTTATCAGAGCCAGAATCTGCAGAAAGAAAAGTTACACCGTATGTCAAAGCATCGGGATTGAAACGCTAGGTGTTCACTAGAGCTCAGAAGACAAAAGATCCCAGAATCCCAATATCCCAGAGCTTAACTTCTTCCAACTATTCATTTTGTGTGATTTTCAGTTTCATTTGGGGAGTTTGGACACGAATGGATACAGTTGCTAGATAGTTAAAATATTTACCCCCCGCGATAAAGTTTTATAAATAAATAAGTCTGAGCCACTAAGCATAAAATTTGGCTATTTTTTCACATAAAAAAAAAAAGTATAATGTTAAAAAAATAATGACAAAAAGTTGGGGTTTCTTTTTTGGAAAAAATAATCAAAATTATAGGCTTTCCACATTTATTTATTTTAATTATTTAGGTAAATATTTTTTGCAAATTTTTAATTTTTTGAACATGTTTTTTGTACGACTTCAAACTAGAAATTTCGAATTATTAGAAACGCGAGCTTGTCCGAATGCAAATGTGTGAAATACCAACGCATGCTGCTTTTTTTAAACCATCTTGTTGGAATTTACAGACCGTAGCCAACTTTGATGAAATTGTTGTTTACAAAATTTACAGATATCGTTGGTGATTAAATCAGGAAGGAACTTTTACAAAAAGCTACAACATTAGGGATTAGGTGATCCTAATGTGAAACTGGCATTCGATTTTTTTTTCTTTGACTTCTTTTGTAAACGGAAATAATTCAAAGATATTAGAACAAATAATTTTCAATGTCAAATAGCATCTGGTTTCTCTTCAGCATCGAATAAATCTTTCGCCTTTTACTAAAGATTTCCGTGGAGAGGAGCACTCTTATGAGTCTAAAATAATTTTTTTTTTTTTATAGGTATGGAGAATCGATCAATTATTTTACAGCATTTTAAAATAACACACACATTTATTTCATCCTCTATTATCATGTTCAATTTTGAATCATTTGATTGTGGGCAGAACAATACGAAAAATCTCTACGCTACCTTATTCTTAAGTGTAAGCTACTCAGAGTCTCTTAATTACCTATAAATTAGGTCCATTTTTCTGCGGAGTCGAATTTGGAGGTTACTAAAAGGAAAATATAACAAAATACAAATCAAATAGAATTTGAAGAACCACAGATTTCCCCCGCCGACTAGAAACCATAAATCTGGGGGAAAACCCCCGAACTAGTAATTTTGCATGAGAGGGACTTACAATTTTATGAGCAAGTCTAATACCTATAACTCGTCATAGAAGAAACAGTAATCGTGCCTCAAGGCCTATTGTCTGATCAGTGATTGAATCCGAGCCATGAATAATTTTATCCTTTACTACGCCAGTGAAAATATTTACCTGATCTTGGTTACATTTTCGTTTAGGATATCTCCCACCTTCACTCCATTGAATCGGTAACCATAAATTCGTAACTCTTGTAACATAATCGCAAAGAATGCACTATTTTATAGTTCTAGCTTTATGATTATAATGGCAGGTTGAATGAAGGAATGTCAAAATAAAAAATTTATCGAATTTAAAGAACCGATATACGATAAAAATGTATTTCACCTTGTTAGATTTTTATATGTATCTCAGCTTTTGGATCATGCTAGAAGCTGATTGTTCTCTCATTTATCTATTGTTGTTGCTTCTTTTATTTTTTTTTTTTTGTTAAAAAGTATTTGCGTAATGCCAAGTTGTAAAATTAAACTAAATTTAAAACAAAAACGTCTTGTTCAAAATCGGACCCAAAAAAGGCATGGCAATGAACGACATAGCCTTGAGTAGTCCTCTTGTAGTTTTGAGGAACATTTCAAAAAAAATTACAGAAAACTGTCAAGTGGCCACAGGTAACTAACATACTGCCATCAGCCAGGGAACTATCTAAGTGCGTTGTCTTAGACTTGCTACCTGGACATTCTAGGTATATATCAGCAGTCGGCATGCTTGACTAATAAAAGAGAAGGCCGGGTAATAATAATAATAAAATTTAAAGCCCTCATTCCACCCATAGAAACATACGTGCATATCATGGACATTCAAAACTACTTCCATATGAATAATAAAACTGCCGAAAAAAATGTCGCAAAACACCTTTTTTATACCCCGAATGAAACAGAGTCGCATGCTGTCAAAAAAAGTCCATCATCGCTGATATCATTTGCATTCAGTTTGCCTGCCTCTTCGTCTTAACCAAGATTAATGACAGTTATTAATCTTCAGCGTCCTTATCCTTCCACTTTGTTAAGCACACTGAGACTGTTTTTCATCAAAATTACGCAACAATAAGGTCCATCTTATGGTCATCAATAAACATCATCAAAGGGGTGGGAAAAAAGACTGAATCTTCAATCTTGGACATGGCTTTTTGTCAATTGGAATTTTTTTTACCCCAAATTTTGTGCGCCGACGAAAACTTGTTACTTGCATATAAATCAAGTCCAAAAGGGTTTTCACTTCCACGATCTAATCACAAATGACTCGGCTGCGCATTATTTGACTGGCAGATAACAAATTGATTCTCGGTCTCATTGTGCGCGTATGGTCATATGAATCTTAAAGAGCGTACAAAACGAATTGCGCATTTCAAGTACCGCAACTAATTCAAGTTTCCGACATTGTTGTGTGAGAAATAATCGCGCATCATTTATATCGCCTAATGATCGTTTGCATAGCATAAGTCATTGGTGTCGAGAGGGGGACTGGATGGGTCCTTCCCGAAATCAGCTACTGGAACCAGCCAGAGGTGTATCTACATAATTGAACCCAAACGAAACCTCAAAATTGGTGCAGCCAAACCAACAGTGTTAACTTTTTGTTCAAACATTTCAGCGTATAATCTTGTACATGCTATATCCCTATCCCATTAACATGCTAATGGAAATAATGACAGCCGATAAAACCACATCTACACCGCATAGGAATTATGAAGCCGAAACTTGGGGTTTCGCTGTCGGTTAATTTTTCTTTGGTTCCCCGATGCTGGCTGGTGTGGAAGTTCGATTTGATTGTTCTGTCCTCTGTGCGTGTGTGTGGATTTGATGTTACAAATTAATTTTGACATTATCGAAGTGATCAGTGATTCGATTGTTATTACATTTACACTTGAGTGAACTCAGCTCCCATGCTTAGCTTTGAAGTGCACTTTTTCAACTTGTGATCCGTTAATGTACTTGTAGCGCACATGCACTTGGGCAACAACTCATCCATGTCCATAACCATTGCTTGTGCACTGTAGTTCAGTCAGTGTCTAACCGAACAAGTTCAAGTGTTTGTCTCTTTCCGAACATTTGGAAGCGCATACAACTGGAAAAGGTTTTCAATTGTTTTTTTTTTCGGTTTTTTATGACTACGAGTACACGAACGCATTCGCTAGTCGAGAGGCTGGCATTATGGACACAACTTGAGGCACCAAAGTGTGGGCATATCCATATAAAGTTTCAACTTTCAAGAGAGCGCACGTGTTTGAAAATTTGTCCACTTGATGGAATGCACAGTTCAGTTTGATAGCCCGGTCTACGGAGATAATGTTTTCTATTGCCTTTGAGGGCGTAATTGTTTTGTCATTCAATTTAGTATCCAGAAGAGTTTTTAGCACCAACTCTTACGGAATATAGTTACATTGTAGCAGTTCTCTGGTTTATTTACAAATATTGATAGCAAGTTACTTTAAAAGGTCTTTAATAAAGGTAACTCTTGTCTATCCGGTTGGATGTACCAGGACACAAATGACGCTCAAGTGTCGTTTTGAAACCATAGCTTGTGTGACCTATAGGCTGTTGTAGATTGTCTTAACTGAATCCAACAGAGTTTTGAAACAAATGCTGCTGAACTTTGTGTCGTAGAAAAAATTAGTTGATTCTTTTAGCCACTACGGCAATAGGTACTAAACGAAACGCCAAGCTTGGTAGTTTGCGTACCAAATGACCAGTATAGAAGCACCGCAAAGGTCGTAAAGAGGAGTGGTGGAAAATTGTGTGTTTAACAAGTCCTATTGCGGGGAAGAGCGGCGCCTGGGTAACGCAATGGTTTCTTTTTTCTCGCCTACGTTACTGTGGGCCTAGATCTATTAGACAGAGAGTTGCTTTACTGCTCCCTAATGCTAGCAATTTATTTTTTTAACTTTTCTTTCAGCTTAGAGGGCACGTTGGAATTTAAATTTTATGGCTACCTGTATCTCAAGGAAGGTTGCTATATCATTTTTGGTTATATTCTTGTGATGAAATGACTCCCACACCATGCATACCTATGAAAGCGTATTCGGATTGGAAAGCTATGCCGTGGCATTTACAAATTTAAGAAGGTAATTTATATGCCAGTCGAAATGTTATTATAAGTCTTTTAAATAGTTTAATTCAAGTTTTTAAAATTTGATGAGGCAGAGGGCTGGGCAGTGGCCAAGAAAGTGGGGAATGCCCCATGCTCATCCTCGTCACTGCTTCCTGTACACAGGTTATTTTCTTTGAGTGGTATTTGAGTACAGTACATCATGTCCAGTGAGAACTGGAACTGGTGGTCGCATTTTCCTGAAGTCGAGCTTGCTGCATCTTTCGTTAGTCGCTTCTAGTATTTTGTTTTTAATTGCTTGGCTGAGTTTACAGGTAGAATCGGCCCGATCTAGTTTTTGGAGCACACCATTTGGTCTTACTTTGTGCTGTTCACAAAAACGCATCCCTCTTCGCGACAATGAATTACAGTCTACAGACTGTGGATTTAATACGGAATCTACAAATCCGTATTAAATCCACAGTCGTCTTTGCATCTACCCCAATTTATCGCTGGCTAAAAACTGTCATCAATCTGTCAAATTTTATCAGTCTTTCCAAAGTTTCCCCTCTCTTTCTCCATTGAAAACTTTTAAATGCGCCCGCCACATTTTTACTTGGCTTTATGTGCCAGTAGTTAACAAAAAAGTTTCCAGTTGCCATTAATTAATTTATGGGCCATATATTCCTTCTAGTGAGCACAGTAAGACTCGCCGAAAGACTCGTTTATGTGTCGTCTTCATTTAAGAAGTTCCTTTCGAAATTCTCGCCTATATCTCTTCTTAGAATGGATCGGAGAGAACATTAAAAGCACTTTGATAATTACCACATACTGTGCGATATGACAACACTTGAGCATTTTTTCAGGGGAGCGTTATAAACAATATCTCGACAGTTTCCTTTTAATGCCACAGTGGGATTTGTATACAGTGATTGTTAGCTGATCCACTTCAAGCTTTTTTGATTTAATAACCCCAACGCACGTAACGGATAGAGCAGAGCGAACCATCACCAGACATAAATATCTTTTGATTAATAAACTGCTGTCGGTTTTACGACTGACAAATTTACAATTAATACCTAGATGGAGAGGCACCCCGCCGAGCATGGGGCATTATAATTTATTCCGATCTGAAGTTTCCTTACAACTAGCATTGTTGACTGTCGTAACTGATAATAATTATTAAGTTCATTATAAAATTTAATTATGCCAAAGTGTTTTGATGGAAATAAATCACGTTTCTTCTTGTTTTTTTTGGTGGTATGTTCATTTGGGTCGCTATAGTTCAATTGCGAGGTTGAGGTTGGCGTTAGAGGTTAATTGCCTTAAAGAGATTCTAGCCGTTGTGAAGGTGTCTGTACCTTTTTAATTTGATTGCGTTATGAAAGGGTTCTATAGGCACTTGTGTCCAGGGAAAGGTGATATAATGAACGCTCCTTCCATCAATGTTGTTGATCGCAGTTGGGATTTTATTGGACCAGTGGGTTATTTTGTAAAATTTATTGGCTTGCTGGTGTAATTTAAATTAGTCTAGAAAATATAAATCAATTATTTGGCTTTCAGTTTTTCATAGATATATTTATATTATGTATATGTACATGGTTCAACTAGTCTAGACATTTCTGGCCTGTGCATTTATGTCTTTGACTTGTGCACAAACAGCTTCCACATAAACAGCAAGTCGAATTTATGTGGGTGCTTCTCAAACGTCGGAAATATAGAGCCCAAGTGAATGGACATAAGTTGGTTAATGTGGAACCAAAAAATCTAAGAACCATTATCTTGCTATCAATTTATTTTGAAAACCCTAGAGAAGGAATTATACTCTCCAATCAAGCCGAAATAATCTTAAACTCGCATGATGAATTAATGTGCATACCAATTAAGATCTAAACGATCATGATATACGAATTAATATTCTCCAATCAAGCCGCACAAAGTAAATCTTGCATGGTGAATAAAAAATTTCACTCATTCCGATAGATATTTCTTACAGTTTGCGTGTTTCCGGGTTTAAGTGTTCTCTCAAAAAATTAAAGAGTGGAAAACTGTAATATATTGCATGTAATAATAAATATGGTGGAATTAATAATATTAATTAAATACATAGGAATACAACTGTAATAAAGAATATGTCTGATTTTAATAGTCCACCCTTACATTTAATTTAAATAATGCAAAGACATATTTAAGATTTAAGTCCATTTAAGCATTTTTATTCAATAAATAAGTATGATTTTTAAAAAAATAAATTGCTTTATTTTCTTAAACAGAAAAGTGACGGAGTTGATAATAAATTCAACAGACAAACCTGTGCAATCTTAAATTGGGATATGACATACTTGAAGCATTCCGAAAAAAATTAATATAAGGATAACTTGTTCTTATTTAAGTTTTTGAAAGTTTATTTCAAGAGTTATTACTCTGGGTTTTAGTGAGTATTATATAGGTGAAAAATAAGGGGATTGTGAACGTAATTTAAGCTCACACATTCTTCATTGCGTTATGTTTAAGAATACATAGACTTTTTACAACGATTTAAAATCAAGTTGTTGCTTTCTTCGAATGAAATGACTTTGGACTTAATTTAAGTTTACATGGTCTCTTTACTGTTATTGAACAATCGTAAAATAAGAATTGAAGGCTGATCAAAAAACATATTCAAAGTAAGATTTTTGTATTTGGATTAAGAATTTCCGAGCTTAACAGACTTTCGTCAACGGATAGGCTTAATCTGACACTGATTATCTTGATTTTATCTCGTTTTTTCCCTCAGTGATACTTTCGTTGTATTGCGGCAAAATGAGTAAGATTGTGCGTTTAAACAGAAATTTAATATTCGTAAAAATACGAAAGTTTTCTACGCGTTACGAACACAGTTCGTACTTTTGTAATATGGCGTCAAAATTGGCAGAATGGTACGTTTATAAGCTGATACTAAAATCAAATATTTGTAAAAAATTTACACTTTATCAATTATTGAAGGGCTTATTGCAAAAGAATGATAAGCCACAAATTCAAATATCAGGCTTTTGTCTGCATAAGCCGAACGAAAGCTTCGTAAGCATTACTAAAGCAATTCATATTTTAGCGACAAAATGAGTAAGATTGTGCGTTTGAACAGAAATTTGATATTCGTTATAATGCGAAGCTTCAGCCTTTCGTAGAATGTGCAAAGGTTCCGTACATTTAAGAACTCAGTTCATATTTTCGTAATAATAGTGGCGAAATTGTTAAGATAGTTAGTTCAAAAAAAGATGTAAAATACAAAACTTCAGCCATTCGAAGAATGTACAAAAAATGTATGAGTACATTTTAAGAAGGCAGTTGGACAGCTGACTAAGACTGGTGTGGTTTGATCGGTGAAGGCTGACCACTTTCCTGAATTCTTCTTTCAACTGCCTTTCAGTCGTATAGCAGTACCACAAATTTAAGCGATTTTTTTACTGCCGCTGATATAGGTACTGCTCACCTGGGTTAAATCCAAGTTAAATCCTTCCTGATACTACACCCTCTATCCGCAAGGCTTGTCATCAAATAAAACTACGCACTAACACTTTCCATCATTGACAGCCAGACTGCCATAAAGACAATCGAAATCGACACAGTTAACATAATCAGAAGAACATTTTTTTACTCGGTAATGATAATAGATCTTATGTTTTGCCAGACTGTGGTTTTTGAGGCTTGCGTTAAGTATGAAAGCTGAGAAGTGGGTCGGCCTTTCTCGGAGAAGATGGATTGGAATATTTTTTTCGTATATAAGTGGCGGCACCGCTCCCTTTTTACAATGAACAGAAATCAATTATTTCCAGCATAATTGTTATGCCCTCATTAAAAAGAGCGTTATTTATGGAAGACGATTTCATTCATGTGGCTGCCTCGACTGGCTTCGCAGTAGCGCATCGTGTAAATCCAACTCTCCACTTTTTGTGTTTCGGTTTGTATTTCACGAATGGCTCGTTAGATATTCGCTTTAAGGTCTTAAATCGTCGGCATGTAAAAAAAGGTCAAGTCGCAGCTCGACTGTTTTATAAACAAATATCAATGGGTAAGCAAATATGTACTGGGACTTTTTTTAACTCCAAATCTTTGGCAGCTGATGGTCAACTGGAGATAATTACACAATCCATCCGCCTGCCTACTGCAGGTAGCCGTGCAATAGTCAATGGTCTGCTCTCAAGCACAGTAGCATTATAGTCATTTTCAGTCATTTCACCATTCCTTGGATTATTGTCTTCGGTGCCTAATAATAATTCGTCAATCCTCATAATGGTTCCTAATTGCGGTCAGAATACTCCTCACGACAGGCGACTGTTGGTCAAAGATAAATACAAGTGTTTGATACAGTGTCTGGTACCACCGACACCGATGATCGTTGTCTCGTCGGGTCGCCATCGTTGTCTTCTACCTTTGGACTTGCCGCTCTGCATCTATTTGTAAATAAATCGGTAATTATATCATTTTACATTTCAAAATTAGATATGATGTGTATAATGAAGTACAAAAGAAAAGAGCTCCAAACAAAGTACATTCACATAAGTCGTCGCACTAGGTGCTCCAAATGGCTTCGTCCTTTCCACTCCTTCATGTTTCTCTCATGACAATGCCATCAGCCATCAATTGCACTCTTATAGTAATGAGATTACCATTCATTTGCTATCTCAACCTCACCATCGACACGCAGCGAAATAATAAAACTTAATGCCAGCCATTGGTGGAATGTGTCACAGGATTAATTAAATTGTCACACCAAAAATCAGCGTCAGACATCACGCAAGAAATCTTGCGCCATTTATAATTAACGCTTCCTAAAAATGCAAAAGACTCATTAACTGTCAGCTGCCAAAATGGCAAGAGTACCAAACATTTCACATACTGCCAGCAACAATGCCAATTTAGAAGGTGAAACCACAGGGATTAGGTGCATCAGATAAACTGAAATTGCAAATAGGATTGTCCTCCCCAGTGCTACTTACTCTGCAAACGGCTCAAACTGATTATTCCTATCCGTGACGGTATATATATTATACTTGTGCTTGCAGGATTTGCGTTTTGTTTTTAATTTCCTCTTGAGGATCCTTAAAAGCATTTAATTGCTTTTGGGTGCAGTTACCGACACGTTTGCTTTGTTACCACCCCATTCCCTAAGAAGCGTCCACTTCCTTTTGTTCGTCCATTATCGACAGATTACCGTCACATGCATTTGTTGTAATGTCCTTTCGGGGACTTTGATTGTATACCAGAAGCGGTCGGTCGTTAAGTGAAATGCATAAAGTGGTCAAGTCGCAGGTGGGTACCCAAACGAAATGGACGGACACTATGAAATGAATGTATGTCGCAGATAAGTTACCTTAATCAAGGATCCGCTCATAAACTCCGAGACCGAGTAGAACAAACAGTCGTTCCCGCTGTCTGTCTATCGAATGCGCAGGGAGTCACCAGCACACCGGTCCCAGCCATTAGGATGAATTGTGTTGTAGTCGCATAGACTTTGATGAGTCGGGACCACCCAGAAAAGGACTCTATCATGTTTTTACTTCATTTTTCTTATTTTAACTCTTCTTAATGTTTATTATTGCCGTCGTAATGTGACTCCTCACAAATGATTGTGCACTTCGTCGTCGTAGTAGTCGTTGTTGTCGTTGTAGCTGTTGTCCCCATCGCGCTTTTGCAAGGATCAAAGTTAATGCTGTTATGAATGTGCCACCCTTTTTACGAAAGGTGTCTGAACTTTCATAGAATAAAAAAAGAAGCATTCCCTAGTTATAGACAGAGGTTGGCGGGGAAATTTCGTAAAACAGCGAGTACCGCTGATGGAATTACTTTTTGTCTATTTTATGAAAGGACATTAAAAAATATTTTCACCGCGCAAACCAAGTCGAAGCGAATCCTTGCGAACTTTTTGTTGTGCCATGCAATTGCTTCTTCGATTCTATTTGCTTTCTTTTGGCAGTAAGTAATGCGCACGAGGGGTTTGCAAAATTGTTTATGGGATCGTATATAGGTATAGCCAGTCTACCTATACCGTGTTCCGTGCAACAATTTTTTAATGTCCGACTCTCTGACAGTGTTTGGGGTTTAATGACAATAATTAAACTTTGTCCCATCACTTTGCTCTGTTGTGTGACGATCCTTGCTGGCGATGTTGGGGTTGCTTTTAATATTTGCTCTAGGAGTTGAGTAATTTTTTCTTTTCTGACATTACCTTCGGCCATTTGAAGGAGTATGGTAACTTTTTGAATGACGTGCCAGAAATGGTATCATTAATTGAATTTATGTTTGCAGCGGGAGATGATTCAAAATATGAATGGGTTGGGAAAAGTTATTTGTTTTTATTTCTTCGAAGGGGTTTTTATTGAAAGTCAGCAATTGGGAACAGTTGTACTTCCTTTGCCAATGTTTTGAACGGGGGGTATGTAAAAGTTGAGATCACATGCACTTGATCAAAGATTCATTCGGAAAACAAGGATATCGGTTTGTGGTTTGAAATTATCATCAGAGGAATGGGTACCGGTCTTTGTAGAACTATGGTGGTTTTTCTTTTAGTCTTTGATAATTATTTTGGCTAGACGACTTCTTCGGTGATCTCGTTAAGTTGCAGCAAGTCGTCAACTCGAATTCCAATACATGCTATGACATCTACATCTAGTTCCAGGATGGGATCAATTCCGATATCTCTTCCTTAGTCCATTATACACTGCTCCTGATGATTTATAGTCGATGGTGGAAGACCGAAAATCTATAATGAAAATCTAGTTTAATAGATTTTGGTTATAGAACACTAAACCAATTGTCAAGTCATTAAAATGATATTCCCCGGGTATAATTCAAAAGCCCCGTGTTTCAAAAGGAGTTTCAGTCTTTCTTGTCGTCTTAAACCTAGGATTCGATAATCCTCATGTCCGCGGCATAGTTTTTTTCTGGGTCGAACAAATGCAGGCGACTTGTTTATGTGGCTTTCGGACATCATCCATTCATCCACATTATTGTGGCAGCTAACAGAGAACGCCGTCAAATATTCTAACCATTTTTCTTAAAGCAGGGCCAAAAATCCTTGAGTATAACCTTCTATCTGCTTTCATGATCCTATAACCTTACCAAACCTCTTCTTCTTATAAAACCGAATGGAACCTAAATTTTAATGTTCACTCAAAACGACCGATGGCGCCTTAGTGCACATAACCCCTGTCGAAATTGGAATTTTTAGCAATGTCTGGAAGTGGGAGTACGAAAACTTTAAAATCACATACAGGCGAAACCAAATTTGATCTGATCCGGGGCCCAGCACAACCAGTCAACTAGTTTTACAATAAGGACCTGTTTAATTTGTTTAAAAATATAGTGACAAGATCAACTTGCAGACCTTTGTAAGAGAAGTATGTGACAGTTGTTTAAATTCACTTGTATGCCATAAGTGCTTATAGGGTTTTGAAATTTCAGTTAAATTTTATGATCAGGTAACAGCAATATATAATGACCACACAAATCGGTCACCACTCCGAACCGTTCTATGTTGACTTTGGTTGAAAATTAGGTTGCGAATGTTGATATAGCAGTGTGGATGACTTCCTACAAGAACATTTTTTTCTTTTCCCGAATAGAATTGTCTTTTATTCCCATAACGAAGCAAGGAAGGCAACTCCCATTTAACCTATTCAAGGCTATTCAACAGTTTTACCCTAAGGGCGGTACATATAAAAGATCGATGCATGCTATTTCATTATAGCCGATTCTTATTTTTTTAAATTTCAAGTCCGAAAGAACCTTATCCTGCAATTGAGTGCATCTCCAACTTTGTCCCACCTTACACTCGACACACCATTGCTCTTTGTATTACAAGATTAACCGTCCTACATGGTCAGTTTTACACCGGCCACACATTTCCAATATTATCGGCAAAAGCTGATTACATTCACTTTGGTTTGATTATGCGGCCATGGTCGTTTATAATTTGTCGACTCAGTCATGTGTCAAAGTAATTTGAATACTAATCTCTCTCCATAGCACAGCATCCTCTGCCAGACACCCATCCCGGTCAAGTAACTTATTCACGTCAATACTATATCGAAGGGTTGGGGCATACTCCTCATTCTTCAAATTGCGCCTCCTTGCGTTTTACTGTGTCGCTATGTGTGCGTGTGCATATTTATCAAATTACAATTGCCGCCTTGTATATTCGGATATGAGAGCCAAAATGGCAGGTGATGATTAATGGCGCTCAGCCTCAATTTATTGCACTTTAGCACCAGGAATAGGGAGCAACCATGTTTGTAATTTCCACATCCTTTCATATTTAACGACACTAGAGATTGCATTAGCTAGCAGCAGGACGGTGTGCATGTATACCCAGTTTGTGTTTGCACTTTGTCATTCATCTATCTAAACTCAATTATCGTGATAATTCAGGACGATCTAAGCCAACAAGAATATTATTAATTGGCTACCCAAAGTCACCACTGCAGCAAGCGCATCAATTTGCGGCTGTCCAACCACATTGTGGTCCTGGCATCCATTACGATATGAATAAGTAATTGCAATTTAAATTCAACTTTAATTTCAATCGCTAGATCTAGAATGCATGAAGAAAAAACATCTCCCGCATGAGTCATTCTTAATATAGGTATAGACAGCCCCACCCGAAAATGTACACAATACGGAGTGTAAATCAAAATCAATTAGCACCACAAATAACGCGCAACAAACCTCTGTACAAACATTGTCAATTATTATTACAAAATCAACAAGAAATGGAAGAAATGCCGCCATGAAATGGAATTGAATCTCCGGAACGGTCGAAGAATCTTCACAAGCAACCTAATTGAGATCAATGGCAGAGGTAACAGATGGGTTGGTGCTCTTTCTACACCATTCGTCGTTCGATGTGAGTTCGAGATGGAGATCTTGTGGATGACTAATCTGATATTCACTGATAACAATGCATACACAACATGAGACAAAATGTGAAGACAAACGTAAACGTCGACGAGCCGACGTGCTTGGGGTACCAGACTTAGATTTCTCATGACACCGACGCGACGGTGAGTCATTCTGACCTTTGGCCAAATATTTTCAGAATACATAGGTTTGGGTCCATGTTTGAGTTGACAATAGGTGCCTGTCGACTGGAAATCACTTCTACGATAGCGGTCTAGGGATAGGCGCATAAATCTGTATACAAAACATATATCGAGTGCATTATTCCATCATTAAGGTTGGTAGGTACAAGTGGACGTTGAATCGTTGTTTGAATAGACTTTGTTACTTTTCATAAGATCTGCTTATTGCCTGAGCCGAAAAACTTCTGTGCGCACTCACCTTCCATAGGTTAAGTAAGTGGGATGGCGAGGCAAGAGAAACCTATACCCGCCACGCATGGGTAAATAGGTACTCACCTCCCATACTCAACTTCTGAAAAATAGAGCTGTCAAGCTGTCATTGCATTTGTCGGTTTGTTTTTGTTAGGTGGAAAAACCTTAATATATAATTTGTCTTTTTTCCGGGGATCGAACTCACTAAGTAATCCAACACACGAACTACAAAGCCACTTACTCGCCTACTCTTGTGTGACTCTTGAAGTTCCAGTAAAAATAGAACGGTGGAAAGGTACTATACATATTTTTAGCCAGTTTTATGCCATATACCGTTGAAGTTGGACACTTTTTGGAGATTTAACTTGTAAGAATAAGACTCTACTCTACAGCAGTTATGTCGTTGCATGGATTCACTGTCACACCCCTCACTAGGGATAATGCTGCATAAACTACGGCCTCTACCCGACGCTGTCCAGCGATAATGATGTACTAAAAAACCTTAATAGACTAAAAAGTCAAACATCGGAAAGTTGTCGAGTTTTTGGAAGTAGACGATGTGATATTAGAGGTATGGAACTTAAAAATAAAATAGATAACAAGAGTGACAATAATATTCTTCTAGCCCAATTTTGAGGTCTAATTTTGGATTAGTTTTGGAGGATCAGCTGGAGCCGTTTATGGTAAGCCTATATACTGGTGCAATAAAACCAAACCAGTAGCTTCCAAGTGTGCTATTTTGGGCGGAAGATAGACTCGGTAAGTGACAACAACAAGATGTGAATCTCGGGTTTGGGTCAAAATTCTGGATGGGTCAAAATTATTTTTACAAAATTCTGCTTTCAAAATTCTGTTTTCAAAATTCCGCGCTTTTGAACATTTCCCAAACCTTTTTTTATTGTTTGCAGAATTTTGTAAAGCAGTGATGAAGAGAACATTTTTTTTCTAATTTTAACTCCTCTTTTCTTAATTTTTATTTGTAGCCTTTTATTTCCCACTGTGAGGAAAATATAAAATGTTGTGGGTATTTTTAAAAATACGATTTTATTTATTTTTATTATAGAAATGCGAAAGTAAACACAAGAAGCGACACTGCTATTGATAAATTTTAAGGAAGACTGGGGAAAAGTCTTTGTCTGTCCATTAACTATCAATCGCAGCGTAGCAGTGATTACAACGAACCTCCTAGAAAAATGGTCCTAGAGTATTCGAAGATCTCACCGATTCGATTGACGAAGGAATTTTGATTAAACATCATTTCGACTGTCCTTTTATACTGCCGAAATAAGGTATAAAAAAACACAAATGAAATTATAATAAATAAAATTTGTAATTTCTGACTGCTTGACATCTTGTTTTTTAAATTAAATTTCGCATTGATAGATAGATATTTTTTTTTTTTTATTCAAATTCTTTGTCAATATTTAATCTATTTTTTCTCGCTTCTTTTTTATTTTAATTTTAATTTTATGTTTATTTAAAAATAACATTTTTAATGTTTTGTAAATTTAAAATAGTTTTTTTTTTTTATATCTGCTTTTTTTCTTGTCGTTTACATTTGTTAGTTGGAAAAAAAAGCAGAATGAGCTGAATTTTATTGCTTTAAGGCAGAATTTTTGTGTGAGAAGACAGAATTTCGCAAAGCAGAATTTCCACCGGATCCCGTGAATCTCTTTATCAACACTTCTACCTAAATCGGCATGTTGGCGATTTCATTGTATGGTTTCGAAAGAAGACTGATAAACTCGAAAATTACATGCAGCAACACTTCATTTTCTACTGCATGAAAAATACCTTAGCTATGACGATCGCCACTTGCAAATTGAAAACATAGGTTGATGACAGCGGAATAACAAACCTTAACATCTAAGTAAAAATGTCAGGAGATGTAACCAAAGCTGTATTTGAGACGTTTCAACAGTACGATCTCTCTCGACAGACTGCGGTTCAATATGAGACTAGACACTACCTTGGTATATTTTTATTCAATTTTTGTGAAATCCTTATTCGAAAGGAGGAATGCCAAGACCACTCTTCACGTCCTCTGTACAAAAACTTCAACTCCATTTGCAGGCCTTTTAACTACAAAAATGTAAACGACTGTTAGAAGCCGAAATTATTAGGGGCAATCAATTTTACTTCTATTATATTTAAGTGCGTCGGTTTATGACGACTGCTTCATCAAACTTACTTAACTTAACCTAGTGAATTAATACCCGTCAAGTTCCCACCATCTTGCAGAACGAAGTTCTTTGGAATTAAGTCTATCCGGCTTTTATTGTATTTTGTTTTTAAAACTTCATTATATTTCACGAGGTGTTATAGCGCCTTCCACCTGCTGTGTGTTTTCATTCGAAACTTGTTCTCCACTCGTTCTCCAAATGGTAGCGATTGAAAGAATTGCTTCATGATATGTGACCGACCATTTTTGTGGGCAGCTCGTTAGTCACCTATTATCGGCTTTGTTCCTCTTTCAACGAATAAAGAAAGCTCTGTTCCATTTGTTTGTTTGAATGATGTTCGGGACACTTTTGACAGTCGACTCCTAAATTTGAAGTGCGCAGTGGTAGCACAATAAAAATTGGCTCAAAGTAGTTAAGCTATGTGATTCCTGGACCAGGAAATGAGTCATCATTCAAGGTCGATGAAGGTTATTGTGTGTGTATGTGTGTTTGTGTGTATGTATGCGAAGGTCGATGAAGGTTATTGTGTTTGTATGTGTGTTTGTGTGTATGTATGCGAAGGTCGATGAAGGTTATTGTGTTTGCATGTGTGTTTGTGTGTATGTAAGCGATAAACCAAGGCTAAATAATATCGATTAATAGTAGAGTGTGTGTATGAGAGAAACCAAGGCCACAATAAGACTTGTATCTATACGAGAAACCAAGGCCAAATAATATCGATTAATAGTAGAGTGTGTGTATGCGAGAAATCATGATCACAATGAGACTTGTATCTATACGATAAACCAAGGCTAAATAATATCGATTAATAGTAGAGTGTGTGTATGAGAGAAATCATGATCACAATGAGACTTGTATCTATACGAGAAACCAAGGCCAAATAATATCGATTAATAGTAGAGTGTGTGTATGCGCGAAACCAAGGCCACAATAAGACTTGTATCTATACGAGAAACCAAGGCCAAATAATATCGATTAATAGTAGAGTGTGTGTATGCGAGAAATCATGATCACAATGAGACTTGTATCTATACGAGAACCAAGGTCAAATAATATCGATTAATAGTAGAGTGTGTGTATGCGAGAAATCATGATCACAATGAGACTTGTATCTATACGATAAACCAAGGCTAAATAATATCGATTAATAGTAGAGTGTGTGTATGAGAGAAATCATGATCACAATGAGACTTGTATCTATACGAGAAACCAAGGCCAAATAATATCGATTAATAGTAGAGTGTGTGTATGCGCGAAACCAAGGCCAAATAATTTAGTAAACAAATCCATAGTAGAGTGTGTTTATGCGAGAAATCATCGTGGTCACGACAAGACTTATATGCATGCAAGAAATGAGATTCAAGATAAGACTTGTATGCAATCTTGGTTAAGCAAAACATGGACAAGGTAAAAAAAGTTTAGCAGAGAAGAGAATTAAAAAAGTATTAAGATCCATTCCACAAGGTCATGCAGAAAAAAAAATGAATCTTCTCTTATGTAGATAAGAAAGTCATGATGTTTCTGTCCTATAAAAACAAAGTCCAATCAATCTTTATAGCAGTTGTGAAAACATGTTAATATCCTAAGCAGTAAAGTGTAGATTAAGAAGACCAAGCGAAATTGTTGTTGTTTTAAAGTAAACATTTCAACTATCTAATACATTTATGTACATGCATATGCCTCAAAAATTAACTAATGTTTTATGAGAGTAGAACTAAAGAGATTGATTTACATACGTCGGTAGTAAAAAATTAGACAAAATACATAGAGTGCTTGAATTCGATCAATCAGCGTGGCTTAAGCCATACATTGATTTAAATACACAATTAAGAGCTCGAGCTATAAACAAACTCGACATTGAACGTTATAAACTATATAATAATGCAGTTTTTGGTAAATGCATGGAAAATGTTAGGAAATACAGTAATGTTAGATTAGTTTCAAAATGGGGTGGAAGGTATGGTGCCAAAGCATTGATTGCATGCATCACCGTATTTTAAAAACAGAACTGTCTTTAATGAAAATTTGATAGCAATTGAACTTCAAAAGGCTGAAATTTACTTTAACAAGCCCATATATGTGGGTTTATGTATATTAGAAATTGCAAAAACCTTAATATATGAGTATCACTATGATTATATGAAGATAAAATTTGGTAATAATTGTACAGCCATGTATACTGATACTGACAGCTTAATTTATGAAATTTATTGCACTGATATTTATGATATGATCAAAAGTGAATGCTATCAACGCTTTGATACTAGTGATTATCATCAAAATAATGTTTGGGGAATACCTCAAGTGAATAAAAAAGTAATAGGTTTGATGAAAGATGAAATGAATGGATATATAATATCACATTTCGTTGGGTTAAGATCAAAAATGTATTCCATTAAGATAGAACATAAGGAAGATATAAAAAAAATCAAGGGTGTTAAGAAAAATATTGTTAAAAAAGAAATTTATTTTAATGACTTTTTAGATTGTTTAGTTAATAATAATAATAAAACTGTTGAACAAAACTTGATAAAATCACAAAAACATGTAGTAAGTAGTATCGCTCAAAGAAAATTAGCTTTAAGTGCAACAGATGATAAACGATATGCTATTGAAAATAGTTTTAGCACATTACCATGGGGGCATTACAAAATAAGCTAAACTAATTTTTATGAAAAATAAAATTATTTAAAAAAAGAAAAAAATTCCTTCTTTTGATTTTATCCTCACATAATTCGAATATGGTTTGACGTTTGACGTTTGAAGAATTTATTTAATAAATTAGTTTTCAGATTTAGTAAGTATAGTACAGCAACAACAATAAAAGAAAAAAAAAATACATTTTCGCCAACAATGTTTTTCTTCAAAGATAAGGTATAGTATAGAATCTACTTTCTGAAGCGCAATTTGTATGTGGTGAATAAATCATGCTTGCTATGAGAAGGAAAAAATGTGCAATAAACAGGCATGCAAATTATGATACCCCAATGATGTAAACAAGAAATGCCAATTTGATGACATAAGCAAAATCGTCCGTACTGTAATGAAACTAAGATACAGATTCCTTCGGAGGCATTGACAATACTTGCATATCAGCACAATTGGTCAGTATCGAATCTTTGATATTTTAACTTATACAGGCATGCAAATTATGATACCCCAATGATGTAAACAAGAAATGCCAAATTGATAACATAAGCAAAATCATCCGTACTGTAATGAAGCTAAGATACAGATTATTTCGGAGGCATTGACAATACTTGCATATCAGCACAATTGGTCAGTATCGAATCTTTGATATTTTAACTTATCTTTGGCTTCCTTCTGAAGCATCGAACGTTTTGCTGACATCAACAAATTATAACTATATATACCAGAGCAAATTATTTGTTAGCACATCAGTTCCGTTTTAGAATTCGAAAAGCTTAGTTGACTTCCCCCCACCAGAGGTAAGGTATCCACTAGAGAATAAAATAAAGTTTTCTTAAAAATATAGGTAACTGAATTTATATTAATTAATTTGTTTTAATAGACGATATACGCCATGGATACCGTTCAAATCTTAGAAAACCTGCTGTTGTGTGGACCAACAACTTCACAGCAACAGCACCCACAGCAGCTACTGCAAAAACAGCAGCTACTTCAAAAACAGCAACAACAACCACTGCAGCAGCATCAACAACAGCAACACCAACCACTGCAGCAACAGCATCAACAAGAGCTCCTGCAACAGCCGCTACAACAACAGCAACAACAGCCACTGCAGCAAAAACATCAGCAACAGCTCCTGCAACAGCAACACCAACCACTGCAGCAACAGCATCAACAACAGCTCCTGCAACAGCCGCTACAACAACAGCAACAACAACCACTGCAGCAAAAACATCAGCAACAGCTCCTGCAACAGCATCAACAACAGACACTGCAGCAGTATCAACAACAGCAACAAGAGCATCAACAGCATCAAGAACAACCACAATCAAAAAAGAGGAAGATTGAAGAAAGTGAAAGTGACATTGGCAACATTTTGGAGCGTTTTAATATACAAAATGAAACTGTTTCAAAAAATGTATTTGTATATAAAAAAAACTATATATGCAACAGATATTGAACAGAATAAATATTATTCTGTCGAAAAATTAAAAAGATTAAACACACGGTTTGGTGTGAGAATTGTGGTTGAGTTTCCAAAAACTCAAATATTTTTGCCAAGTCATATGGCAAATTTTTTTAATGAGTCAGAGATTGAGGTGTTAAATAAAAATACCGAATGTCTTTATTTCATTTTAAAGGATACAAAATATTTGTTTATAAATCAAATGTTAGACTCGCAAAAAAATATGGCACAGTATCAATAAAAATAAATTCTTTTATTCTAAACCTATCTTTTGTTGATTCATTATTTTCTTGTATGCAGCTTTGAAATTGTTGGGAGCTACTATTTCCATGAAGGATTTGTTCTGATTAATTTTGTTTGACCGTTATAATTTAATAATTGTCTGATGATAATGAAGTGAAAGAGCTTTTGTTTTTTTTTTTATTTATTTATTTGTTTTCAGATAAAAATTTATTTATTAAATATACGTTTTGCAAGGCGCAGCACTTGCTATGAAGTGAACATTTGATTTCATTTGGATAGAGAAGTTTTAATTCTTTGAGATTTAGACAACCAATTTCTTCAACATTTACAACTTGAACATTTTTATTTTGTAGTAATTCGTTTATCCACTGAGTTTTTTCTACCCCTTTAACATAAACAGCAGCATTTTTAATTTTCTGTCGAAGGTATTTGACAACTTCATGAAATTCTGTAAATCCTCCATCCCAGACAAGACCATGGTGATTGTGGTAAAGCCAATTAGCTTGTCTCTTTAGCGAAGGTGACAGTTGATTAGAGTTGAAAGGGGGCTTTAAGATAAAGTGATGATGGTGGTTATTATGTAGTACAGCTATTTCTTTTGCAATAAGTTTATTATTAGGTCCTTTGAAACCTTGAACATCAATAGTAAAATACATGTTGCCTTGCGCATGTGCTTTCATATGTTTTCACAATAAAGTGCAATACTCAACTGATAATATTATATTTCTCGAGAAACCATCTGACTCAATGGATTATAGTTTATAATGCGATCATGTAACATCAAGCAGTATGCTGACGTATTAGCAGAGATTATTTTAGATGTTTTGATTTCAATACGAATATCAACTGGACCGTTTTTTATTAATTCACTTTGATGTCGGCAATCTATTATGAAAATCGGTGCTTGAGATTTAAAAGCATCCCTTGATAATAACGGTTCAGCAACAAGTCGGTTATAGTAGGTTTTTTGGAAATCACAGTACATATTGTAGAGTAAACTGCAATTACTTTTATCAAATGATAAATTTAAGTCTTCGCATGGATATGCATCAGAATTTAAATAGGCTTTCACATTAGTAACTTCACAATGATCAAAATATGTTGGATTTCCTCTAAGTAAATTACGTTTGTTTGTTTGCAGAGCAAAAATAATGTAGCGTGGTTTCTCCATTTGAGAGGTTGTCTTCACATTCCAAATATGGTGGTTGGTGCTTGGTAATGTAAAGGGTGATTTTTTAAGAGGTTTAGAACTTTTTTTTAAAAAAAAACACAAAAAATTCGAAAAAATGAATGAAATATGTATTTGAATCGATAGTTTGAACCTTGCAATTTAATGTTTAAAGATAGTTTCATGCAAATGTTGACCGCGGCTGCGTCTCAGGTAGCCCATCCGCTGAGTCCAATTTTGGCATACACTTTCACACATATCGGCCGGTATCTCACGAATGAATGCATGGATGTTGGCTTCCAGTGCGTCAATCGAAGCGGGCTTGTCCCTATACACATTAGCCTTGGCATACCCCCACAAAAAATAATCTAATGGTGTCAAATCGCACGATCTAGGCGGCCAATTGACCGGCCCGAAACGTGAAATTAACTGTTCACCAAACTCGCCTCGCAATTGCGCCATTGTTTCGCGTGCTGTGTGGCATGTGGCACCGTCTTGTTGAAAGCACATATCATGCAAGTCAAGAACTTCCATTTCGGGCAAAAAAAAGTTTGTTATCATCGCTCGGTAGCGTTCACCATTGACAGTAACGCTGCGATTCGCATCATCTTTGAAGAAATATGGCCCAATAATGCCGCCGGCCCATAAACCGCACCAAACAGTGGCTTTTTTGGGATGCATTGGTAGCTGTTGCAATGCTTCTGGCTGATCTTCACTCCAAATGCGGCAATTTTGCTTATTTACGTACCCATTCAACCAAAAATGAGCCTCATCGCTGAACACAATTTTTCGATAAAAAAGCGGATCCTCGGCCAGCTTTCCAAGAGCCCATTCACCAAAAATTCGGCGTTGTGGTAGGTCGGCTGGCTTTAGTTCTTGCACCAGCTGTATCTTAAAAGGCTTTACGCCCAAATCCTTCCGCAAAATTTTCCACGTAGTGCTGTAACAAAGGCCTAACTGCTGGGAACAGCGCCGAATCGACATTTCGCGGTCTTCTGTCACACTAGCTGATACGGCCGCAATATTTTCTTCACTACGCACAGTACGTAAACGTGTTGGTGGTTTAATGTCCAACAAAGTAAATTTGGTGCGAAATTTGGTCACAATCTTCCGAATAGACTGCTCAGAAGGTCGAGAATGCCGATCATAAAATGGAAGCAGCGCGCGATGAACATTTCGAACCGAGCACGAATTTTGATAGTAAAATTCAATAATTTGCAAGCGTTGTTCATTTGTAAGACGATCCATGGTTAAATTGCAAACCAAACTGAAGCTGTTTGACAGTGACACAAGGTACTAAACACACGTCAGCTGTCAAAACCAGTGTTGCCAAAACCAAACCAGCTAAAAAATCACCCTTTAGGATATTCATACAGATCCCAGTTTCGAAAAGCAATCTTCATAGTTTGGCCATTACTAATGGATTTGTATAGCTTTAGTTTATATGAATCAGACAATGTTATGTGAGGAATTTTCCATTGTACTTTAAGCAAGTTTATCTTTGCTTTCTCATCATCTTCAGCAATTAGAGAGTTTTCGTCAGTGCGTGAACGTGTTAGAATTAAATCATGACGACTGTTTGGAATAATTCTTTTGTAGTCTTCAGCAAATCCCAGTAATTTAGTTAGGGGTATACAAAAATTAAAAAAGGAACCATTAACATTGATTGATGTATTTGGTGACCAGGATGCATTGCTCAGCATCTCACTTTCATTTTTATTTAAAGAAATGTAGTTTTTGATTGTTGATGTGATGCCAACATTACGATTGCTATCAATTTCAACACCATTTAATTCATAACGAATTTCCTCAAACAGAAAAGCTATACCATTATTTACGAGTTTAGTTTTCGTAACTGCTTGTCCATCAGTTTTCGATACAGTACCTTCAATATAAATGTAACTTTCTGAAGGTAATACATTAAGATTTTGATGTTGTACACAAATGTGAATAATATCATTTTTCTCAAAACTGTTCAAATATGGTGAGTATGTATGATATTCCAATTTTGAAATGTTCTCCTCAATCTTTGGTTCTTCGAAAATATTCAACATCTCTTGTGCGTGGGTGTGTTTATAAAATGTAGTTGATCTAATTTCTCAATTTATACCCCAATGAGAGTAGAAATTTTTGATTTGTTACACTAAGTTTCGATGTTCTCCTATCAATTGTTGACCGTATATTAACAGCACTAATACTACTACCAGCGCTTTTATAATTTCCCGAAGGACTATCAAATATTATCATTATTATTGTGGTTTAAGATGCAATCGAACTGTTATGATTTCACCTCGAAAGTTTATAAGATTTCCGTCTTGGTCCAAGAGATTTAATGTTAAAGAACTTATCCTCTTAGAGTTCATCGGCAAATAGATAACATTTCGTGGAACTTCAACTATTTTATATCCTGGACTAACTTTTATAGAAAATGCATGTAATATATGTGCATGCTGATTATTAATGTATGTTTCATCAATCAAATTACATTCAATCCGCACAATGTTCACTCTATTTATGTTTACATAAAGATCTGATTCATGCAATATATTTGGAGCTAGTTTTTTCTTGCTAAACCCCAAAAGCGATGCAATCGAACAGGGTCGTGAGAAATCAATCTCCATATTGCTATAAATTTCACATTTTAATGTGTTGTTATTTGCTTTTATTTTAATGATTAGTTTATTTTTAGCATTGTTATTATTATAAGTTTCAACTAAACTCTGTATATAATTATTAATATCTTCGATCTCATAAGAACCAACAGGAAGTTTTAGCTCAACACCACTAAAATGAAATAGATTATTAAACACATCCACATTAGGTATAGAATTGTAGGTCTGGAAATCAACTAAACCACACACATAATCAGAATTTAAAATAATTGGAGGAAAGTATTCTGCGGTGAGAATAGATTGACTTCCGCTTAGGGTTAGTGTCAACGACATCGCTTTTGAAATAGAAATGAAACATGATTTGATTTGCTTTACTTATTGTATGTATTTTCTTCGAGTAGAAATCTTAAACATAGATGACCACATATAAATGTATTAAAATTTTGAAAATTATTATAATTGTAGAAAATATTTTCTCCTACATATCTTACCACCTCTATAGGTGGTCGTATATTACCAAAACTATCAAAATATTTCGTTACATTCTTATTCCTAATATATGCTACCCAGTGTGATCCGGGGCCACTCTCATTATCTAAATTAATTATTCCGCATTCCTTGTCATGAGGTCTTATTGGTAGTTTATCCCGCATGTACACCCCACGAAAATTAGGTATATTGATTTCCCCAAATTTCATAATATCATTATTGGTGAGAGGACGGTTAGGTAGCAAATTCAAAAGTTTTTTGAATCTTGTGGCCTTAGGAAGAGTCCAAAACCCTTCTTATAAGGTTGTAGATAAAGCCCTTTGCCTTGTTTGATTTTTATTCCCTCTAAGGCTAGGTTGTGACGTTTATTCTCTTCCATTTGTTGCTTAGCAACCTTTGAACTATTTATTGCTTTTACTAGTCCTGCAGCGCCTCCAGATAGAGATCCAACCGCTGATAGCCCTGCTAAAATAGGCAGCAGTGGTAGGAAACCCCCAATTTTTTTTGGAAGTGGTATCACTCGAGGAACTATAATGTTGCTTCGTTTGTTCTTTATAACCTTTTTAGCTGCATGTAGAGCAGTTATTGCAATTGCATTTGGATCATTGGTTGTGTGATCCCTTACGGCGTTCTTCACCTCTTTAATAACCTTTTTAAATAAATTGATTTTTTTCTTTTTTCCTGACTTGAGACGTTTCAGTTGGCAGCCCATGCCTAGTTTTGTTTTAGCCTTCATCATACTCGTAACCAATATGCTATTTAATTTCTCTGATATTGAAGAATCTTTAGCTTTTACCCTCTGCCAGGCCTTTTCAGATAGAATTTTATCAGCAATATGCCGATTAGACAAGTTATTATTACTATTAGCGTATGCAATATCGTGTTGACGACAAGCCTCATCCAATTGATTAATTCCTTGATCTCCTCTAGCCAGACGTTCTTTTAGTTTAGTTCCTGGTCCACAGAAATTATATGTGGGTAGATGCAATTCAAATGGTAGTTTATTAATTAAGTTATTCACTAGTCCATACCCCTGATATGAATGTTTCCAACTGATTGGTTTCGCATTAAAATCAATCATATTATACTACTCAAACAACACGTTGATCAGTTGTGAAGTTGTTGTCTATATAACATAGTGTTTTTATATGAAATGAATTCATTTGCAAGATGAGGTTCATTAAACAACTTGATATTATTACAGTAAAGAACTTTGATAATAGAATCAAAGCAAACAAAAGGAAACATGGAACATTTTTCCCAAATAGTATTCGCGGAATAATTGTGGGTCCCTCAAACTGTGGTAAAACAAATGTAATGTTAAGCATTCTACTCGATCCTAATGGTTTGAAATTTGAAAACCTTTATATATATTCAAAATCTCTACAGCAACCCAAATATGAGTATTTGAGAAAACTAATTAAGTCTATGAATGGCATGGAATATAACGAATTTACAAATAACTGTGATATAATACCGCCTTCTGAGGCAAAATTTAATTCGGTATTCATATTTGATGATGTGGCGTGTGATAAACAAAATAATATTCGAGATTATTTCTGTATGGGGCGTCATAACTTTGTAGATAGTTTTTATTTATGTCAGTCGTATACACATATACCAAAGCATTTGATACGAGACAATGCAAACTATATAGTTCTGTTTAAGCAAGATGATCTTAATCTTAAACACATATACAATGATCATATAAACTCCGATATGTCATTAAATCAATTCAAAGTATTGTGTGCTAATTGTTGGAAAGATACATATGGGTTTTTGGTTATCAATAAAGATTGTAGTGCCGATAAGGGGCGGTATAATAGGTCTTTTAAAGAAATTGTGGTCTTATAAAGATGTTCAGTTATAAAACATCTGTCAACATGAACACATCTGCTTCAAAACAACCCTGTATAAAACTATCCTCTGTTATTGAACAGATCAGTATTATAAACTGATCTATTTTAAACTGACCTATTTGAAGCCTGTTTTTTTTTCCATTAATATGAATATCGACGAAAGATTACTCAAAGACCTCATAAAAACTAAAAAAGCTTTGAGGAGAAAATATATGTCTCTCAAAACTGGAAGAATTATAAAGGAAACCGAATTTGAAAATACTTTTAAGCCAATAGTTGAACCTCTAAAGGAAATCGTGAAAAATGTCAAAAATGATAATACTGACATAGTGGATGGAACAGTAAAACGTAAAAGACGACGATTAACATTTCAAAGTCCGTCTGAGGAAAAAAAAATGTTTGAGTTCTCATCATTGCCGGAATCAATTCTAGCAACTGCAACATCTACACCCACGGATAAAGATGTTTCATTTAGAACACCCACCCATTTCGAAACCGATACCTATAGTATTGATCAAAGTACACCATTCAACCGATCAACGCCATCAGATGAAAATTGTGATAAAATCTATGGACCATATTTCGATGTACAGTCAAATTCAACGAAATTAGGCAGATCAACATTTTCAATTAATAAAAACAATGATTTCGTTATTGATGATGAAATCGTTAATGGGGCAGATGGGCTTTATGAGCTAATTATGCGAAAAAAACCAAGAAAATCACACTATACCAATGAAGACTTACAGCAATATCTTAAAATATTACAAAAAACTAACTTGCATATGAGAAACCATGAGAGCAGCTCTCAAATTAAAGGTAATAGAGGACAAAAGTACAAACACATTATTCATCCCCTAATTCAAGAGTTGTCACAACGTAAAATTGGCAAAGCATATAGTAATTCATCTGATATGATCTACTCTAATAATCATATCGATTACGTCTATTGGGATAACCCTAACGAACTCGTTGATAGATTAAGACTTTTAAATGCATCTCAAAGGGCTGGCAATAATAATCTCCAAAATGAAATTAACTCAATTGTTGAAGAGCTTCGCGAATCAAATATCATATACTAACATTAACAAGATGAACGTCGACAAGTTCGGAAGGAGTTTCAACTCATTGCAAGGTTCAATAACTGGTCCTCCAGGACCTCCTGGAGACGGATTTCAGCTATTACCTACCGGTGACTTTGACATAAATGGAAAATGTTTAAACAATGTTGGAAAAGCTGATACACCCCACCAAGCGGTCAACAAGGAATATGTAGATAATAGTATAGACTTTGTAAACAAAACACTTTTTATACTACAAAAAAATATGGATAGTAATACTAATACTCTTATGGAAATGATAAAAAGTGACACAAAAAGGAGTTTAACTCTTCATCTAAATGGTTACTTTGATGGCAAGCAAAATGCTTTGAAGAATATAAAGGAACCCATCGATTTTGCCGATGCAACCACAAAACAGTATGTCGACAATCATATACGTTTAACACTTAAACATAGCAATACAAAATTGCGCACATACATTGATGAACAAAATATTAACACTCTTGAATTGCTAAATAAGTTTCGAAACTATTTCCTCGATATACTCGAAAAATTTAAAGAGAGCACTGAAAAGAAACTCCAAGATAACAACTCAGAATCTAGAAAAGAAAAATTACAATTTCCACCATTTTAAACAACCTATATCAGTACTCGATTGCAAGTTCGCTGGAAATGATGTCTAACATAAATACTTGTTCAATTTTCAATCAGATTCAAGCATTTTTGAAGGCTTATCAACATACTTTACTAGAGGAGCACTACCATGAGATTATAGGCATTATCTCTTTTCTGAGGAACTATGAAAATCTATCCTGCACAATATCTGCTCATGGTTGCCATTTTATCAACTGTCCTTGGTCCTCAAATTTATGCAAAGAAGGACCAGATACTTGTGCATGCTATATGATTGAAAATAAAATGATTAGAATAAAGAAATTAATATCACTGTATCAAAGATTTCATAAATAAAAAAATAAAAATGAAAAAAAAAAAAAATGTTTTATTTGTTCTCCTCTGTTCAAAAATCCAAATGCAGTTAATTATAGATTTGCTCTACATTCATTCATTCTTTGCTACGATGAGCAAACGAGATGTTGTTGAAGAATTGCACAAGCCGGCACGAAGAAATTTTAACAGACGTCGAGTTATAATTAAAGGGTTTGATGACTTGTGGCAAGCAGACTTGGTAGAAATGATCCCTCACAGTAATCAGAATAATGGATTCAACTACATATTGACCGTGATTGATACTTTTTCAAAGCATGCATGGGCCGTTCCTTTGAAAAATAAGACGTCTTCATATGTGACAGAAGCCATAAAATCAATATTTAACATTTCTCATAGAATACCGAAAAATCTGCAGACCGATGATGGCAAAGAGTTTTTCAATAAAATCTTTCAGAATTTGATGAAAACCTACACTATAAATCATTATTCAACGTTTAGTATTTTAAAAGCATCAATTGTTGAACGCTTTAACCGTACCCTTAAGGAGAAGATGTGGAAAGAATTTAGTTTTAATGGCAACCACAAATGGATATCTATTCTAAAAGACTTGGTAAATGCTTACAACCACTCTAAGCATAGAACAATAAAAAGGCGACCTGTTGATGTGAATAGGAAAAATGCTCAGGATCTGTTATCAACTGTGTACAATCGAATTAAATACGCACCCAAGGGAAAATTCAAAGTTGGTAGCAATGTTCGAATTAGCAAGTTTAAACATGTTTTCGAGAAAGGTTACACCCCCAACTGGACAACAGAATTATTCACAATAAGAAAAGTGAACCTAACAAATCCGGTTACTTACCTTCTTCAAGACTATCAAGGTCAACCTATAAGTGGTGCCTTTTATGAAGAAGAATTACAAAAATCCAAATTTCCAGATATATATCTTGTGGAAAAGGTCATAGCAACAAAAGATGAAGAAGTTTTTGTCAAATGGTTGGGCTTTCCATCCACTCACAATTCATGGATAAATAAAAAACAGTTAATATATTTTTTTTCTTTTTTCATTTTATTTCAATAAGTTATTATTTATACATTGGGTTCATAAGCAGCGACTTTTACCTTCCCTTAACAGCCCCCCCAGCCAAAACATTTTGCTTTTGCAACTATATTCAATACAATTTGCAATACTCTTCTTATAGGTTTTACAGTAAGTCTGAACTTTACTATGTGCACTTTGAAACGTCTGTTCGAGCGCTGACTTGAATCACCCTTTTTTACTACCGACGTATGTAAATCAATCTCTTTAGTTCTACTCTCATAAAACATTAGTTAATTTTTGAGGCATATGCATGTACATAAATGTATTAGATAGTTGAAATGTTTACTTTAAAACAACAACAATTTCGCTTGGTCTTCTTAATCTACACTTTACTGCTTAGGATATTAACATGTTTTCACAACTGCTATAAAGATTGATTGGACTTTGTTTTTATAGGACAGAAACATCATGACTTTCTTATCTACATAAGAGAAGATTCATTTTTTTTTCTGCATGACCTTGTGGAATGGATCTTAATACTTTTTTAATTCTCTTCTCTGCTAAACTTTTTTTACCTTGTCCATGTTTTGCTTAACCAAGATTGCATACAAGTCTTATCTTGAATCTCATTTCTTGCATGCATATAAGTCTTGTCGTGACCACGATGATTTCTCGCATAAACACACTCTACTATGGATTTGTTTACTAAATTATTTGGCCTTGGTTTCGCGCATACACACACTCTACTATTAATCGATATTATTTGGCCTTGGTTTCTCGTATAGATACAAGTCTCATTGTGATCATGATTTCTCTCATACACACACTCTACTATTAATCGATATTATTTAGCCTTGGTTTATCGTATAGATACAAGTCTCATTGTGATCATGATTTCTCGCATACACACACTCTACTATTAATCGATATTATTTGGCCTTGGTTTCTCGTATAGATACAAGTCTTATTGTGGCCTTGGTTTCGCGCATACACACACTCTACTATTAATCGATATTATTTGGCCTTGGTTTCTCGTATAGATACAAGTCTCATTGTGATCATGATTTCTCTCATACACACACTCTACTATTAATCGATATTATTTAGCCTTGGTTTATCGTATAGATACAAGTCTCATTGTGATCATGATTTCTCGCATACACACACTCTACTATTAATCGACATTATTTGGCCTTGGTTTCTCGTATAGATACAAGTCTTATTGTGGCCTTGGTTTCTCTCATACACACACTCTACTATTAATCGATATTATTTAGCCTTGGTTTATCGTATAGATACAAGTCTCATTGTGATCATGATTTCTCTCATACACACACTCTACTATTAATCGATATTATTTGGCCTTGGTTCTCGTATAGATACAAGTCTTATTGTGGCCTTGGTTTCGCGCATACACACACTCTACTATTAATCGATATTATTTGGCCTTGGTTTCTCGTATAGATACAAGTCTCATTGTGATCATGATTTCTCTCATACACACACTCTACTATTAATCGATATTATTTAGCCTTGGTTTATCGTATAGATACAAGTCTCATTGTGATCATGATTTCTCGCATACACACACTCTACTATTAATCGACATTATTTGGCCTTGGTTTCTCGTATAGATACAAGTCTTATTGTGGCCTTGGTTTCTCTCATACACACACTCTACTATTAATCGATATTATTTAGCCTTGGTTTATCGCATACATACACACAAACACACATACAAACACAATAACCTTCATCGACCTTCGCATACATCCCCCCTTCAGGTTCGGGGTTAGAATTGACCTGAGGTAAGGTATGCCTGTCGTAAGAGGCGACTAAAATCCACTCGTATGCTGGGGATAGAAAAATGCAGCATCGTTAAAGGAGTTAACTGCGAACACCCAATAAGCAGTCCCCCATCCAGAGAGGCGGAGAAGGAGGGCGTGGCTGAAAAGGTCAAAGGAACCCCTATGAACTCTCTGCGACAAGACGAGCAAGCACCGTCTTCCAAGTAAGTGCTCCCCACCATATAAGGTGGCACCGAGGGATACAGCAAGAAGCAACTGGCGAGATCCGGCGGCACCCGCCACACCACGAAATGTGCAGCTTCTCAACCTGGAAGCGACTGCACATTCATATATTTATATTGCATTGTAGTATAATGCAATAACATTAGTATAGTATTCTTCTAAAACAAAACATTAAGACCGAGTCCAGTAAGGTCTTAATTATGGCATACTGGAAAACGAATTGGAACTATCGCTATGAGGGCTGACGTTTGTAGTATTCTGTTACCTGAGTAAGCAAGAGTGAAATCTTGCGGAAATGGCTTTCAGGCTAATGCTGCAAGCGCCTCCGTCCCGTTAAAACCTTGGCAGGCCTCAAAGTACGTTCAATGTTTCGTCACCATTAAGTTGGTGGTGTAGGTCCAGATGTAATATTCCTGGTTAGCACCGATCCGGCTCTGGCACAAAACCCCATAAGGGCTTGTGTCAACCCTCGCATGGCCTCACTGCTTGCAAAGACAACCATGGGATCCTTAGGTGACTGCACATTCGAACATTGATAGCGGCTTTGAGGGGGGACCAAATAGAAATGAATACAACCAACATTGACCAAAACACCGGAGGACTAATAGAGGAGACCATTGAAAATCCCTTTCAGGGAGGATCAAGAATGCTGAGGTCACCAGTACCACAAAGAAGTACCGAACGACGCGAGTCACCCACAGTACGAACAAGGGCGGCCGAATCAACCGTCCAGCAATCAGACTTTCACAAGCTAGGTGAGCAAATAAGATGGCTGATAGAAATGATGGAAGATGGCAAAAGACGCTCGATCCACCAACCGATGAGAGATGCTATTGAAAGCATCAGAGCTCTTTACGAACTCTCGGCGATTCAATTGCATGACGAGAAAGCAAAGAAAGTGATTCGTCAGAACAATTCCTCGCAAACTTCGCCATGGCTAAAGGCAACAACAGAGCCCAAGAAGAGACAGGTTGCAGAAGACGAATCCCCGGAGCCTAAACGGAAGCAGCATAACTTACCAAATGGTTCTGCAGACAACGTACTACCGGAACCAAAAAGGAGACAAGTTAATGCTGAAAACACCGTTGCAGCCAAAAGATACCCGGAGCAGAAACGGAAACAAAAACCCCCACCTGTGAAATCAACCAAGGAGAAAGATGGGAAAACCGGAGTTGAGACTCCAGTGACCAGGCCCAATCAAAAGAAAAATGCAGGCATTGATAAGAAGCAGACGAAAGGAGAGGAAGAGTGGCAGAATGCCTCAAGAAAGAAGGTCGCCAAAAAGAAGCAGATAGAGGACAAAAAACCTAGGCCTGACGCTATCGTCATCAAAGCGACGGGGACCCTCTCATACGCGGAGATCCTAAAAAAGGTAAAGGCAGACCCAAAATTGGAAATAGTGGGAAAGGCGGTGTCAAGAATTAGGAGGACACAAAACGGAGACCTCCTTATACAACTCAAGGAGACGGGGATTAAGACCTCTGAGTTCAAAGGATTCCTTAGTGAAACCTTAGCTGACCAGGCGAATGTAAGGTCACTTACACACCACTCTGTCCTTGAGATTAAAGACATCGATGAGGTCACTGCTGTAGACGACATAGCCGATGCCATCAAAGCCCAGCTCGAAGTGACAGTTTTACCAGCAGACGTCTTGTCCCTGCGAAAGGGTTACGGAGGAACTCAAACAGCAACAATCAGCCTCCCCTCAGAAGACGCAGGAAAACTCTTAAAAGCCGGAAAGGTAAAAATCGGCTGGGTAAACTGTCGCATACGCGAACGGACCCTGCTAAAAAAATGCTTCAAATGTCTAGAGTTTGGCCACCTAGCCCGGCAATGCAAAAACGAAGAAGACCGCTCCAAACTATGTAGGAGATGTGGGACAGAAGGCCATATAGCAAAGAACTGTGACAAGGAACCATTCTGTATGATCTGCAAGAGAGACAATCCAGATGACGCGAAGCATGTAGCTAGCAGTAACAAATGCCCGGTTTTTCGGAGAGCTATCACTAGCAAGAGACCATGAAGATACTACAGATAAACCTCAACCACTGTAGAGTAGCCCAAGACATCCTAGCACAAACGGCCAAGGACGAAAGGGCGGACGTCATAATGATTAGTGAACCATATAAGTGTCCCGACGGGAACAATAACTGGATCTGCGACAAAGCAAAACAGGCGGCCATTTGGATATGTGGACGCTATGCTTTCGAAGACACAAGCGATCAAACAGAAGGCTTCGTTCGGGCGAAAATAAACGGGATCCATTTCTACAGTTGCTATGCCCGACCCAGCTTAACGTCCAATGAATACCAACAAATGCTGGACAATCTAACCTCAGACGCTCTTCGGAGAACCCCAGTGGTCATAGGTGGCGACTTTAATGCGTGGGCTACAGAATGGGGCAGCAGACTCACGAATACCAGAGGACAGGCCCTACTGGAAACATTCGCTCCCCTATCGACAAGTATCGCCAACAAGGGTCGAGCAAATACGTACAGGAAGGCTGGGATAGGCTCCATCATTGACATCACCCTTGTGAGTAGTTCTATCCTGAGAACCATAAAGTGGAGAGTCAGTGAAGAATACTCACACAGCGACCACCAAATGATAATAATGGAAATAAGAGGGATGAAACCAGTCGTACCCCCTAAACTTACGGGCCCAAAATGGAACGACAGAAAATTCGATAAGGAAACATTCGAAGAGATGTTGAACGGCAACCTAACGCGAAATGGAACAGCGGAGACCCTCGCACATCGCCTCACAAACACCATCACCACCGCGTGCGATGCATCCATGCCCAGAAGAACAAACAGCAGGAAGGCACCGCCATGTTACTGGTGGAACGAGGAAATAAAGACACTTCGGAAAAAATGTCTGCAAGCTCGACGCAAGGTTCAGCGTTCAAGAAGAAGACCAGACTTCCAACAATGCCTGGACACTCTTAGACTGGCAAGACGCACACTAAATAGAACTATTAAGGAGAGCAAAACCACGTGTTTTAAACGTCTTTGTGAGGAGGCCGACATTAACCCATGGGGTTCGGCATACAGAATGGTGATGACCAAACTGAGGGGCTACAGAACTCCTACAATAACGTGTCCAATAATACTGAAATCCATAGTAGAGCATCTCTTTCCCCAAGTACCAACTACTATGTGCAATATCGTGAGAGAAGTCAGTACAGATGACATTCCACTAATCACCCAGGAGGAGCTGCTCGAGGCATGCAGCAAGATTGGCGACAACAAGGCCCCCGGACCCGACGGCATCCCAAACAAGGCAATAAAAGCGGCTATAAAAAAGAGGCCAGACCTGTTTATGATGACGATGCAGAAGTGCCTCGAAGAAGGAACGTTTCCCGAAAAGTGGAAAATGCAACACTTGGTCCTGCTACCAAAAGGAAAGAAGCCTCCAGGAGAACCATCGTTCTATCGCCCAATATGCCTACATGGGAAAGATCCTCGAGAAGATAATCTACAATAGATTACTCGCAGTGGCAGACGAAAAAGGGGCCCTTTCAGATTACCAATTTGGTTTTAGAAAAAGGAGATCCACTGTTGATGCCATACGAGCAGTAGTTGATATTGCAAAAGGCGCCATCGAAGGGGAAAGATGGCTCTATGGGACAAAGGAGTACTGTGCAGTAGTAACATTGGACGTTAAAAATGCTTTTAACTCCGCGAACTGGTCTTTCATTAGAAGATCCCTCGCTAGGATGGATACACCGTACTACTTGCTACGTATAATGACGAGCTACTTCAACAACAGGAAGTTAAGATATAATACAGATGAAGGTGAAAAATACTACAAAGTCACTGCCGGAGTTCCACAGGGATCGGTCTTGGGGCCGTTATTGTGGAACATCATGTACGACGGAGTCTTACGGTTGGTGCTGCCTGAGGGAGTGACGATAATTGGATTCGCCGATGACATCGCCGTTGTGACAGTAGGTAAACAGATTCGTACCATTGAATCCGTTACAAACGAAGCAATTGCCCGGGTAAAGGAGTGGCTATCAACCGCCAGCCTGGAACTAGCTGATCATAAAACAGAAGCTGTCCTCATAACCAGCCGAAAAACTGTAGAGTTTGCCAACTTCCAGGTTGGTAACCAAATAATCAAGTCCAAAGAAGCGGTTAAATACCTTGGAGTAATGCTGGACAATAGACTACGGTTCAAAACACACGTGGAATATTTAGCCAAGAAAGCATCGCAAATGCAGGGAGCTCTCTCGCGCATAATGCCTAACATTGGTGGACCTGGATACGCAAGAAGGATCCTACTTTCCAGAGTCGTTACATCAGTTCTGCTGTATGCAGCCCCAGTCTGGGCGCAGGCACTGAGGACGAAGGAGACCAAAAGGAGACTATTATCAACATACAGGCTCTGCGCGCTACGGACAATCAGCGGCTTCCGAACCATATCGGATGAGGCCGCCTTTGTTATAGCTGGAATGGTCCCCGTCGACATTCTTGCAGACGAAATGTTGAGGATATATAACAAAAGAGCCTTAAACCAATACGATGCCAGTGAAATCAAGAGGATTAAAACCGAAGAAAAGGCAGCGTCAATAGCTATGTGGCAAGCTCGCTGGAATAGTACAACGAAAGGCAGATGGACATACAAACTTATACCGACAATCAAGGAATGGATAGAACGTAACCATGGAGACTGTAACTATAACCTTACACAGTTCCTGTCAGGCCACGGTGGTTATCGCAAGTATCTGCACCGTTTTGGGCACGACAGCTCACCATCTTGCCCCGAATGCGTAAACAAAGATGAAGACACGGAGCACGCAGTATTTTATTGCCCACGCTTCATGGCATGGAGAAATACTTTGCCCAGCCCGTCACTAATCATCGACCATATGTTGCAGTCTCAAGAGAATTGGGCGGAATTATGCAATTTTATAACCATCCTACAAAATGAGCTACGGAGAATAGAAAGGCTAAGAAAAGCCACAGCAGAAGCCTCAGAGACCGCAGAAACACCAGAAGCAGGTGACACAACACGAATAGCTTGAAGGCTAACCAACCCCGCGAAGTAATACCTAACGGCAGTCCCGCGGGGAGAGTGGTTGAAGTGTGTGGGGTGTGGATTAGTACGTAGGCGTATTCCCGGCATCGATTATTCGGGTTTGCGAATCGTGCATGTTGGTAGCACGGGCTACCGCATCTTTAGAAGATTACCACATCCGTTGGCGCATCCAAAAAAAAAAAAAAAAAAAAACCTTCGCATACATACACACAAACACACATACAAACACAATAACCTTCATCGACCTTCGCATACATACACACAAACACACATACAAACACAATAACCTTCATCGACCTTCGCATACATACACACAAACACACATACACACACAATAACCTTCATCGACCTTGAATGATGACTCATTTCCTGGTCCAGGAATCACATAGCTTAACTACTGCTCAAGTTCAGAAATTGGTGTCGTTCTTATTGTTCCTTTACTTTGTAATTTTTGTAATCTTGTCATTGACTTGTGAGTGGTTTCCTCATCGTCAGTGGCTTTCCAGAACGCACCGTTGATAAAAAAGATACCCTAAAAAACCTAGGTTAAAAGTGACCTATAGTTTCGAAGCGTGTCAAAGACGATCAATTCAATTCAATATCAATTCGATTACATTCTCAATCCTACCGATTCGATATGATCGCAAGAGATCCTGGAAAGACTGATCGGAAATGCATCTCACCGGCTAGCTTATTCAATTTTAAATCGCGACTTGCAATGGATGTCAAATATGTCAAATTATACCCAGCTTCTTCTAGACAGCACTCTATTATAAACTTTTTGAAATATAAGAAACCTCACACATGATTAATTTTGCTCATGAGATCGCGTTTAGGGACTTAAACTAAATAGGAGATAATCTTCAAGTATATGCTTCATGTGACATCGAAAAGTGACGAAAGTATTCCAAGCTGAGGCACCTAATTACTATCTCATACACTTACCTACCTACCTTTCAGTCCTTCTCGACCCACCTACAGAGCACCTCATACCTTTCTGTGGTTTCCATGCGGGCAATCGTAAAAATAATCGACTTCTATTTCAGCTGAGTGATTTCCCATTTTCGACTAAGAATAAAATATTTGAATAAAAACCAAGTCCTTGCAGGCATTTACCCCCCACCACAGTATGGTGTGGTTTATCCCATTTCCTGCAATTGAAGCGGGATAACCCAAACAAAGCCACACACAAGCTGCAGCCACAGAGACATTCGAAGACAGGAAAATATTTTTATTGTACACTTCTCCATGAATATGTAATTGGGCGCGTCCGCAATGAGCGTATCAGTGCGAAGGTTTTAAAGTCTCTTCGAGCGTGAAAAATCAGTGCCCAATTTGCATAATTTGATTTCGCTGTTTCAAAAATAGAAAATTCCATACCCACACACACACTCGTATACCTCTATAGCTATCCACGCATGGGAAAGATATTCAATTTGTCGAAAAGTTTCGGCAAGTCGTTGCTGATGTTATCCTTTTGAAATCGAGGAAAATTATGAGTTTGACTTTTTATTGCCACAAGGATAATTTATTTCCAATCTTTATTATTATGTTTTTATGATGTTTGCTTTCCAGTTGTATTTGTCAGTTAAATTGTTTTTTTTTTCTTTTCTTTTTTTTATAAGTATATAAGTCATTGTCGGAGGATATGCCTTCCAGTTTGTATTTGTATTTATCTCTGCATGAGTTATGATTCTGATTCTTTATTGTACTAGCAGGAACAATAAATCGAGTTGAGCGTGAAAAATAATTGGCTATTACAAAGAACCTGCAGTAGAGGCCATAGATAGCAACAGCAAGTGCAATAAAACCGTGCGGAGAAATTTAAATAAAACCATCATAACATAACTATTGAGCGGCCAAATGGGAATTACGCGTTTTATTGAGCTGCTATGCATCTGTTGGCTACTTCCGATGTCAAAGGCATGTCCGTGACACCATCAATTTATCTCTGGGTATATTTTTTTGGAATGCGAACATAAATATCAAACAAGAAGTTAAATCATAAAAATCAAATAAAATCATTAACGCGACCTAATTGAGAGCAAGAAATGCATATAAATGGAACATAAAATGTATTTGGTATGTAAACATTTTGTGAAGGAATGCCTTGCGTGATTAAATCACAACGAGGGGATCCAATTAGATTTTCATTTGAAACAAGTCCGAAAATAGAACTACTGTGTGGCACCCCAAAATGGAAATTGTGGCGGGGTTTTTGTGTAAAGGCAATATGTCATCTCATGCACTTTGAAATATCGCGTGAGATGAGGCACACCATCTGTATCTGACTACCGACGACAAAAACGTGATAAGAAGAAATTATATACGGAGAGCCGCCTGTCGTCGCCATATGAAAGGTGTTTCTCTTATATTTCATATTCATATATTAGATATTAAGATAGATGATGGTAGCGGTAGGTATGGGTATAGGAATTAAATAGTTTACGAGGTAACAAACTGTCGGCATATTGACCTTTTTTCTGGCTTTGGGGAGCTAATATTAAACGCAATCAATTTGCTTCGCTTTAATGGCTTAAACTGTTCTTTTGGTGTATCTATATGCAAGTCGAGGTAGGTACCTTATAAATTTTAAAAAGCAATAAAAACACATGGGCTATTATATTGTAAGTCGGCTATAACGAACTCGAAGGGACTGGGACAGTTTTTGTTATACAATTTATTTATTTCAGTACGAACGATTTATTTTACCTAACAAATTTTTATTTGAAGTTCTGATTCATAATTCTTAATCTACACACTAAATATTTTGTAGGTCACAATGGGTAATTTTATATGGAAAATTTCGACATTGTGAGCTCGTAAAATCCAGCCTGGGCACTAAATACTGATTATTAGTATCGCGCAAAGTGTAGAAATCATTTTTAGAAGAATGAAATAGGTATATTGAAAACACGTAAAAAAACATTTGGATAATCAAAAAGATCAACGACTCAAGCATTAGTATGAACTGCGCTGCATTCAACTTTAAGTGTTTTTTTAACTATAAAGACGCAATGACTGTTTATTTAGTTATTTTTTGCAACATCGGGCACCTTTTGTTGCTAGTGTCACTGTAAGAAGAAGACAAATGTCAGTCAGGTTGCGTGCGCTGACAGCCGTTCACAGCAAGCCCAACCACACTTTCTTATTTTAGTCTTTTAGTTGGACTTCCACTCTTTGCACTGTCACAACTGCCAATGATGTAGATGACTTTGTTACCAACGTCGGAACAAGCAATGCAACCCCAAACTTTATAGTAAGAGACAGATATTAATTTCTTCTAAGATTTTGAGCTCGAGATTACAATTTTGATATTCTGATTATAGAAACACATCACCTGGGAACGGATTTTGTTGACCTTGCCTATTTTTGGCTTTTTTTTTACGCATATTGCCATTTTTTGCCATATTTATGAAGTTTATATGCACTTTCGTCTTAACTATAAAATTTAAAAAATAAAATCGCCGAAACACCACTGAAGTTTGCACCAATTATTAATCTCGCCAACAGAGTACTCTGATGCGAATAGAATGTCGCATTTTTGTTTACGTGTTACCATGGAAACCAACCTTTTGGGACAAAATGCCTGCGTTTTGTTTGGCTTTACTTTCGTGTCGAAACAACATTTTTGGATATGTTTCTCACAAATTGCAACTGCGTTTGTGCTAATATTAAATGAGCTTTCACTGTGTTTGCACTAATGCGCACTGTGCTGTAAAAAATATCTATATCTACATTCTACTAGTGTCTTGTGTAGTATTTGCAATTTCCAGTATTTTATTTCTCCGGTGTTTGTCGCAGTTGTATATATACGTCTGACCAAAACCGTTAGATATCTGTGAGGCACTTCCTCTTCCGAATAAGAACTTTCTCAGTGATTTCCCGAAATTTGTTTGTGAGTAAAGGTACAGTGCTTTTATAATGCTTTAAAAATGTCTCCTTTTTAATAAAAAGGCATTTACGCCTTTTTCACAGTTTAGTTTTGCATTTTTTTGATTTTTTAGGGCAACAAAAATTGTTCCCTGCACATCACAACACAACTGCGTTAAAGCTAGGTCGAATACACGTTTTATCACTTGAATCTGAAAAAATAAACGACAGTAGAGCAGTTTAATAGGCCAGTTCAAAGTTGTTTTCGGCTGTCAACAAAACTCAAAGTGAGATTTGTTGCTTTTCATTGTAAGCAATATCTGGCACTGTAAGGAGGATGCTGCGGTCATAGGTAGGTAAATATAACAGAGCACTAAAGTTTATTCTGAAATAACCTTCTCGTAGGTAGGTAGCTGCTCGATTTTGTCTCGGGTCTCCTTCTGATGGTATCTTTCATCCGCGGTCTTATTTCTTTGGTCAGTACAAGAACCGCTTTGGCGTAGAAGTTTAAACAAACATTGAGTTGAAGGCCGATAACTTAGCCTCGGCAACAAGTTTAAAGCTCCCGATAACGCAGAACAAAATCGTCGTACACAGAATTGCTCCTTCGATATTATCGCTTATGAATACGACGTCAAGAAATTGATACCACTCATTCTGGAGACGACCCTTGCATCAGAATTAAATACATTCATCACAGGCCCAAAGTTCTAAAAACCCTCTATATTTTTGCAAACAATCCCTCCAGCCAGCTTAAAGTCTATTCCAATCCTCAATAAGTCGTGGAACTATAAGTGCACTAATGGCCCTGTTTTTGCAAAACTCATCCACCCTTCGACTACCATAACGATTTACGGAATTACTGATGAAAGGCTCATAGCCATTTCGAGTGGACCAGTTGCAGAATCGGATCAGTAGAATGCCGGATGCTCGATAGCTGCCATCCTTCTTGAGAGGCTTTGTTTAATGTAAGGCATACTTAATTTTTGTTTGTTACTATTGGGTGTGCACTTCCTGGACTCTGCATATTGCAGTCCTACTGAAACAACGATGGGCTTAAGTCTCTGGAAGTCTTATACATGAGCAAAATATGGAAGAAGCAATGCTTAGGAAGATTAGTCACACTCTGCTACAACCAAGTCACTCTGTTCCCAGAAGGATCCAACTTGGTGTCAAAGCTAAGCCATCGATCGCCTTTAACTCGATATTTGTTCTAACATAGGGCGTGAGATTTGTATGTATATCACGGATTAAGACCTATGGAAGCTGCCAAAATTAGACACGCAAGGACTGTACAAGTAACATCTACTCCTGCGAACGGTGCATTTTGCGGTGGTTGGGTCACTCTTAGCACATATCCCCAACTCGCTTTAGATTGTGGACCATCAGGAAGGGGCGTCGTTTATGTAGGCTTACGGTGAGATGGTTAGTCAAGTCCGGCATCTCTGGGTTTAGAACGTAAAATGAAAGGATTTACTGGGCTACGCGTCAAACAATCTTCAAAATCAATTGTTAAATTACCGACCTTCGATGACGTACCTAATGCAAAATGCAAGTAGAAGTAGTTTATCTGTGCAAAAATCAAATCTCACTGCTCGGCCAAAGACAGAAAGAAGAATCAAACCCTTTTATGTCGAAATATCTATCATGCAAATTGTTTGAACTAAAGCGGCAAGGTCTGGTTTTTAACAAAGAACGAAGTTTATGTGAGAAAGGTCTCTCAACACCACCGACAGGATTTTGCTTTACAATTATTACCTTCGAAAATATCATCGCCTCAGAGATCAATCTCTATTTCTTGGCACCTCTGGAATAAGCGGACATCTAAAATACTGGAGGCACACACCTTCTGTGGCAAAATAAACTGCTAATATTCCGCATGTTACAAAAGCATAAATGCTTTGCTAGGTAGGCAGCATGCTAGCTTTGAAAAGCGTAACTGCACATTTATTTTTGAAGACATCAAAAATGTTGCTTAACTTTATCGTTAAAGTTATAAAGCAGGAAGAAGAGCCACGCCCGAAACTTCACAAAAATTATACTAGGTAGTCCAAGTTTGCATACCGACAAGTAAACAAAACTATCAACACTCCGAGTAGAATTATTTCACACTTCGCAGACCTTTATAATAATTTAAAAACTCCCCGTGTTTCCTTACAATTCAAGCAAGTACTATACTAAACCCCTAAATCCACTCAATACATCACCAGGCAATAGATCTTCCACGACGAAGCCAATCCAGCTAAGTCCGATACCCACCAACAATTTGACTAATTTACAAAATCTTTTCCACACCTCACAAAGGATCTAATGAGAGTATTTGCGAATCCAAAGAATCCTGAAAACTGGTTGATTGACGAGCACCTTCATCCCTTGATTAATTACCTCATTACCATGTGAATCCAAACTGGCGATGAATAAGAAATGAGCCGAAAATTTCCCACTCCTAAAAGGGCGCTGTCAAAAGTTAAGCTTTTGTTAAAGTGCGCGCCCTTAACCCTTTTATTTCAAAAACGTTCACGGATCATCACCAGTTCTCCCGTTTCCCTTGGAACTCCGAACAAAAGTCGATGCGATGCTGATGGAATGTTCAGATTATAACAACTCTTTGTTACGAATTTACATTTCAATGAACGGTGATGAATGATTAATCACGTCAATAGAATCTGTGGCACAAAAAAAAACAATATCTGTTCAAAACATCACGCATCCGTTTCGACACCCACAACCGCACATATGACAGTGACAAGCAAAAAATGAACGGCCTTAAAAAATAGAAAGAAACAATGAATTATCTCGGCAACTATTTCATTTCAAACAAGGACAGCAATCCTTCAGAATGACAGTGCAAAATAGTGGCGAATAATGGACACAAATTGCATTATGACAGGACCACTGACACCCCTCTGCATTGACAAACGAATTTCTTTTGTTGCCGTTTGCCAAATAGTACACTATGTGCCAAAATCGATGATCCTTAAACACAAGGATGCATTAACATAACTAATGGTATTTATATCTTGTTTTTCTGTTCGTTTTCATGACTCTATGCCGAGTCAGAAGGATAAATGTCCACACACATGAATATTTTGGCCTGCCAACAAGGATGATTGATTGACTAATGACTAGACAATTATTTCAACTTCCTCATGGATGAGTTGATCCCATGTCCCAGATAGAATGCAACCACTCTGAGGGCCAATGTCCAGGGTATCATAATTAATAAGGCCCTTGAACTGGCGCGCACACACAAAGTCCGCACATGGTGGGTGGAAAAATTCCCGCAAATCACTCGAAATAAAAGTTTCTCATTAATTTAATCTGATTTGGTGATCGGAATTTTTGTAGTTGCTACCGTATATCCATATCCCAGTTAATGAATTATTCATAAGGCGAGTAGTTAATGCAGTAAGACAGATGAGAGGGTAGCCGTACCATGGATAAGTGGAGGCTAACTTTTTAGTGGAGTGATGTAGAGAACATCCCTCTGGAAGGTCTTACACACATTACCTTAATCAATTGGCTTATAGAGATTGAGTTGTCAATCAAGGAATGTGTGTGCGAAGGGTAGTCAAGATCGAGTTAATTGGAAAGATGTGGGGTTCACACAGACAGCGTCATTAGTAAAGTATTACCTACTTTTATTTTGAAGCCCGCATTGCGTTTTTCTTTCGACGAAACACTTTTAAACCATAAAGTAATATTAAGTCTTTGGAGCAGATACAAGTAAATGGCAAAGAATATCAAGTCTATGAAAACGGAGCAATGTTTGAAGATTTTTTTTTTTTAATCAAAAGGCATCAGTAGATTACGTGACTATCGTAAAGGCGCAAGATCAAATGTAACGCTTTGTTAGTAAATGACTATTTTCAGCTCAATACATACCCTTGTATTGTAAAGTTCTGTGGATCCTACAAGAGTTTCAAGACATATTTTATCAACTGCTAGACTACTTTTCGGGCATACCTATTTCATCTCAACAGCGTCTTGGAAGCAAGTTTACAGCCGTTCATAACCCGTAATCAGAGCTGTTTTGCAAGTATTGTTTCGCTTTATTTTTATTGTTTAGGTGATACGAAGAATCTAACTTGTAGGCCTCTCTTAAGCCACACGTCAACGAAACTCTTGTACACAATAAGGTCAATTAAATATTGTGTGTCAGAGCTCCATTATTAAAACCTTTGCTCCATCTGAAGACAGCTTCCTAAAGCTGAACCACCATTCACTAACACAACTTTAAGGACACCAATTTTGATCTGTTTGCTAGGTAGTCGATGCGATGTTATTCACAAGTTGATACAAAAACGTAGTAAAGTGCTTTAAGATTACGTCCGGTGTTCCCATTTAGAGAACTGATCTAATACAATTTGAACTGATCTGCTTAGATGGACAAATTACATACGTTGTGGAAGTCTGTAAGATGCTCACCTACTTATACGGGCCAGACCCACTTCAACTCTTAATTCGCAATACCATTGGATTGCCTGCATCCAAAAGTGGGTTATATAGCTCAACGGGTATCCAAGACTGAAACCAACGAGGAGACCCATGACTTCAATTCAATCTTCTTTGAGTACCTATCTTTGAATGAGGTTAAATCATGTCAGTATATAGTGTAGATCAGTGTTGCAGTTGTAGGCTTCTATTTATTTCAAGTGTACGAGTAGCCACCTATGATAATGGCCAATAATAGCTGCTGACTGCTGATAAATCCCCTCATGTGCAGTGTGACACTTTTTGGAACTACCCTAAATACAAAACAGAGTTACATCTTTCCAACCTTCATATCATATAATGATTGCCGCATCCATAATTTCAGCGAAAAGCTAAGCAGCCACTTTGCTGCAATAGCTGTAGATCTACTGCACTTTTTGCAAAAAATATAAATCTACTGCCACTAAATCCAATCTACTGCACTTTTTTTGTTTGATACCTAAACATTCTCTTAAACAGCTGTACAAAAACCATGCATAAAAATAACCTTTACAGGACCTCTGAACGAAGCCAACTTATTGTGAACTTATTGTATAAAAAAAGCATTAAAGTGATGATTAATATAGTTTTAAGCAATTGATCTTTGTTTTTTTTTGTTTAACAAAAAATCTACTGCGAAAAGATCGAATGTACTGCTTTTTTTTAATGACTGCGCTCCTCTTTTATTGAGGTGGCAACGCTGCCCTAGGCTTTAATATCCGCTTAATCGAAGTTAAGTAACAGAGTTGTTTAGTGAGAGTACCTTTAACAGCAGTTCAAGCTGGGAAGTCACTCAGTTGTAGGCTGTAATCATTTGACCCGGCGTAAGCTATGTGAAAGACCTCTTTATTTATACGTAAGACCTAAAAGGTTGGTAAAAAATAACATTCATCTATAGAACTCAGCACACTCCTCCAGCCAAAGGCTCCCGAATTTGTTTTTCATTGCGCCTGATACACACATGTAAGGTTAAGTAACGAAGAGCTGGCTTATAGAAAATAACTCACCACGCGATCTTTGAAGCCTCGGTTTCGGCTAAGTGAATCACTTGCTAGAACTGAGACTAAAAATAGAATGAAGTGTGTAGAAGATCCGCTACCTGAAAGCCTTTAAAATTTGTGGTGCTTGCGAGTACCCTTCATCCCAAGGTACGTAGGCATTGTTCTTGTATTTCCGCAGCTTCTCCATAAGTCCTTGGGGTCTATCTTTCATTCCCATCATGGCTCCAATAGCACAGTTTCCAGTGGCTTTTCTATTTATGAAGACAGATTTATTTCCAGAAGACTTATTATTTTTTTAAGTCCAATTTTGAGTACTGTGAACAAGGTGCGGCAGAGTCCTCCCTTGGTAACCAGGATGGGTTGGTCCGTTCCTTGATGATGTTGGCAATAATGCTGTACAACTTTCCAATAGATGGCACTGTAGTTCTGTCGCTGATGATCACTTTCGATCATGTTCTTGCCAAACCACATTTTCGTTACCTTCTATACCAGCAGAGTTTACACAAATAGTGCCTACTAATGATCAGTGTCCTTAATTTCATTGACAAAATTTCAGAAGAGCCCTCACTAGCTCTTTCCAATGCTTGAGCATCGCCTCTGCATTCCAAACTATTCGTGTGCTATTTCTGCTTAGATTCCGATTTAGACCTTCAATGGCAATGTGCCCATTTAAACATTTAAACTAAGCTCTCTAAATCCCTCCGCTCACATTCTTAGATAAACCTCTAAACACTCTGAATGCGCACATGACATTCCTAAAAATATTTTTACAAATTGGGTGGCCCACCACATCATTCACCATGAAAGTGACACACCTATCTGTCAAATGCGATCAACTCGACCTCGCACACACAAGACACACTGTGCAGTTGACTCCTCGAAACGTCATGCCACATCACCATCTCCATACACACATGTGCATGTAAACAAAATGCATCCATCTCCCTGAGTGTACGCGGAATTAATATTCCACTCCATAGCGTCGCTCAACAATTGTGGCACAACATCGGGCGCACGCAGCCTGTGTGTGAACGCACCATTTTGTGCGCTACCGCATGCATCCAACTACAAGTGCGCACCACCTGCTCCTGGTTGTGTGCTGCATTTCCTAATGCATTTCAAAGAGAACATCCATCATATAGCCACCCTGTGCAACGGCAACGGGGCATCCCATCCCAACCCAATAATAATAATTCTCTCCCCATCACAATTTATTAATATCCACGAGGAGACCAACAATTTCAGAGTTCTCCATAATTAAAATTGAAATAGTTGCTCTGGGCCCGCGCTCCTCCCACCCCAAACAAGAACAAGTGTCTAATCTGTTGGGCTGTCGTTGCATTTACTATGAAGTGAGCTGATGCATGCAACTCCAGAGATCGAGAGCGAGGAAGCACGACCAAGGGTGACACAACTTTAAGCGTATAAGGAACAGACACACAAAATACAAAACTAATAAAATGAAAATAAAAATAAACAAGAACGGCATCAGGTCAGATCGTTTACTTACACCATCCAGTTGCGGACGGGGACGTTCGATGTCGTCGTTGTAATATTTAGTTCCATCTGTGGCTATGTACGTACATGCATCTTTATGTGACACATGTTGGCTGCGCAGCGCTCCTCAAAAGCGCGCTCAGCTTATACCCATACCCGTACCCATACCCATTCGCAGTACCATTCCCGTGCCCTGTCATGTCAACCTATAGCTATACCCCATACCACACCACTCGTGTCTATGGAATCAAGTTGAGGAAAGTGTGCGCAGAGGCACAAGTACAAAACGTTTTTATTTTAGGTTTGATCTCAGCAGGAGATGGTTTTTTGGCCGACTGTTCCCCTCCCCAAAACCCCTCTGGATCGGGGGTGAGGTAGAGATGTTTTATTTTAAGATCACAAGATCACTGACTGGAAGTGAAAATTCTGTATTGGGAAGAAGTATAGGACTCTTGGAAATAGAATAGATGATACGCAAGTAGCTGCGCTGCAAACGGTTCGTGGCGAAAACATTAGAATAATATTCCACGAGTGTATTCTTGACAATTGGGGAGCGAGGCGATATGGAAGTATGCTGTATAGTGTCAATCAGGATTATTCAAAGATTACGCCTAGCAATATGATTTTGACAAAACTATTCGAGTAAATTTCAATGACGAAATTTAAATAATGTCTCAAGTCCGTTTAGATTTTTATTTTATTTTTTAAAAAGGGGGAGGTGTTATTCCTTCCTGGAGGGAAACGATATCTAGCAAAATATGAATCCATATTTTGTGGCGGAAAGGTATACCTAGCTCATGCGATAAATTTTCGCAACGAAAACTTAGAAAAATTTTGTTTCAATTTGTATCGTTTTAGTGATAAATATATATATACAGAATATGACCCCGGGATATCCAAGTAACAATTTGACTTCGGTAAGGTGCTAACGAAGCTATTTCACCTCCCGCAATATTAACTGCATAAGGTCTAATGGAAACACATTTGGCGCACTTTAATGCAATTATTTACTTGTTTAAGACTTCCTGAACAGCTTGGATAGACCTTACCGAAAATTTATGGAAGCTTTATAGAGGCTCAAAAATGAACAAGAAAAATAAATTTTTCATTTCCTTATTCTTTTATTTTTTTTTTCCTATTATTAAATGTTATCCAACGGACTTTTTGCAATTTTCATGGAGTTTACCATTTACGTACTCTTTATAATTTATATTTTACTTACATGCGCCGCACTGAGAATCGAACATGGGTCCTGCTGCGTAGTAGTCCAATACACTACCCCCTAGGCTAATTCGTCATAATGCTGTAGTAGTGATAAATCTGAACTACTTGATGCATTTTAGAGTTCCGTTAAGATTTGCAATAAACTTGCAGCTTACTCGACCGAAGTTGTAAGCAAGACTTTACCTAATTTATTTATGAGTGAAAAGTGTTTATTTAGAATCACATTATTGACATATTTTTCACTGTGCTAAAAGTGTTTTATTTTTTGTAATTTTTCCCCGATTCATTAATTATGGTTTCTTTAGACAGCTTTGATTCATTTCATATGAAATTAATTTTTACCTCTATAAAGCATCCATGTGTAAGTTAGGAGGAAGTACGAGTAAGTGCTTCTGTACAGCTTCCAATTGCAAGCGGTTGACTGCATGACAGTTCATTGCTTCTATAATGCCTTCGGCCAGAACCTCTAAAGAAGCTTCTAGGAAGCGCTTCGAACCACAAGCCTTATCGAAGCAATTCACTTTCCACACATCTCCAGACACATTTTGAGATGTCTAATAGAGATCTTATCGAAACTCAATTTCATATCCCTCTATAAAGCCTGTGTATATGCTTCGTAAAGGTCTTACTGAAGTTTTTATTGAAACTATTGCTTCGAAATAGATCAACTTCGTTTAACAAAGACTATAGAAGCTCTATCGAAGCTGTTGCCTGCAGAAATTACAAATTTGAACCTTACCGAAGTAAGGCCTATATTTAAATAATATTTCAATCGAGAACTTATTCCAATTAAGTTATAGTTGATCTGAAATATAACATCTACTCTGATTACATTTTAATACGAACTTATTAAAGCCATCAAATTCAATACATTTGCATTTGGTTTTAACATCTACAGGATCTGAGCCAAAGTGATTAGATTTAAATATATCGGTATTTCTTTTGAACCCAAATATATTCTTTTGTCGCTTGGTTAAGAATTTAGAGTCAGTTTGAGCGTTCTACTCCATGGAGTGGATGATTTGGATAAAGTTGTTTTCAAATAAAACTGTTTTCAAAATACAAACAAGTGAAAGTCGTGCTGAAAACGGGGTTAAATTGATATCCAATGAGAATATTCTTCTTACAAATAAGTAAGTTTAGTTCCAAAGTATTCTGGTAAGAGGTTATAATATTAGCTTTTTTTCTTAAGTTGTGAAGCACAGAGATGTTCCTAGTAAATTTGCTTTTGAAGATAAGGGCGGTCTAGAGGTTCAAGTTCATTGCCTCAGCAGTATAGCTATAACATTCCAAAATATAAGTAATTGACTGAATAATTAATAAGATAATTCGGGCATATATGAGTTCTCCTTCATTTAAATTTCTAGAAAAATATACCTTCTAAAGGAAGCACAGCGGCACTCTACAGGATTATTTTCAAAGGTGATAAAATACCACGAGAATTTGCCTACGCTTGACAATTTTCTATATGTATTGTAATATTTAAAACCAATAAAAATTAATATTAAAATAAAATATATCCCATAGATATTTAAATCAAATCTAAAAAAGTATTAAAATATAATAAGATAGTACCTATTATATTTTAATATTCCATGGGCTTATAAAAAGAAAAAAAAGTATTCAATTTGAGGTGAAAGTATTATATTTTAATCTGCAGTTTATTTAATTCGAATACAAATGTATAATTCTTTAATTTGTCTATGTAAATACTTTTGCATTGAATCCCATCTATAGCAGACATTATTTAAAATCAATGAGTTTTTTATTAGTTGCTTTATTTGAATACATGCAAAATATTAAATTTTAATATTTTCTCGGCGTTGTCCTTTAAACAACCCCAAAAATATAAAATTTAACGCCAGGATTTTTAACCGTGTAAGGATTAAAGCATAATTTATAATGAACACTAGAAAGGTAGATATTTACTTTTTTGAACATTTAGAGGATATGATAGAGAACATAAACTACAAAGGGCTGCTTGCTTTCTGCAGTGAAATTGCTTCTTTTCATTGGAAAGTAAAGAATTCTTCCGTCGCAGTTCAACGGATTCCCTAGGTATCGCGACTCTCATACCCCTTTTAAATCTAACTTAAAATAAAGCTGACATTTGCAAATTTTCAACTTTTTCGTAATGTAAACTACGTGTAGCTTATTAAAAAAGAAATAGGGATATGTACTTATTTTTTGAAATCATGTACCCATTAATCCATTTCCATATTTCAATGATCAAGAAAATGAAAAACAAATGTAGGTCCAACAAAGCAAGCAGAGCTAATACAGCTTAAGTCTTGGGTTGGCTTTAGTAACACACCACAGTTGCAATGTTGCAGAAATACTCTAGCAGGTCTTCGGTTCATGGTTAATATAAACCACTCCGTAGCCTGTACGTTACAACGCAGTAGCGCAAGTTTACCATTTCTTCTGAAATAGTGTTCGCTTCTATTCCGAGCTCTTTAATAATGCTACCAAACGTTTTCTGCGCTCGGAGTATTGTTGCTTGTCTGTGTCTCGTTTTTAAATATAAGCCAGTAGTATGGTTGTTGTTTTTAAGTTGTTTTGCCAACGTATCATCATTTCACGTTGCTAGCGAGGTGCATTAATCTGTCGAAGTTGCTTTGCTCGATTTTTTGTCCTAGGTCGCCAAGACTTCTTTATGCTAATGGATCGATTACAATTCATCTAATATATTGGGAAGGAAGCTGCTACTCTTTGGAACTATTCGCCAATTAGTGACTGAATGCACCAATGGTTTGCTGAAAAAATATCAACTGCCATCTCTTCCCGCAATCAGTCCACCCTAACTGGACACAGGCAAAACCCATAATACCTATACCATATCGGTTTAACTGCATTCGAGTACACTCCACTGAATCAGGGTTACTTCTGCTCCTCCAGGCCAGAAGACCTCCCCGCAAAACAACCACACAGCCCAACCCATCACTGATTCCAATTCTGACAGCCAGTGAATAATAATAGCGCAAAGGCCGTAAATTAGAATTGTTGGCCGTGCGTGTATCGATCGCCAAGTGCAGATATTCTACCAATCTGTTTGGCTATCGCCACACGATCCTATATACAAAACGGGAGATCCTACATTTTGTTGTCTACAACTACAGTCCAACGACAAGTGCTGGCTAATTGGTATTCGGAGCATGAATATGCCAAAGGAGTGCACAACACAGTGGTAGGTGTTCACGTTCCGTATATAGGTACCTACACCAACCGTTGGTGTATCCCAATGCTCTGCGCAATTACATCTTCATTTGAAATTGACACTTTGTATGTAAGCAGCGAGGATGTGTGTCGTTTTTTAAATGGCACACACAAGGAGTGCCAACAGTCATTTTCTCACACTCTGTTTCAAGGAATCATAAATTTAATACTCACATTACCGTTGCGAGTACCTTTACTGCCTTTGCGGCTGATGGGGGCTCAACCAGGAAACGCACGTATCTACCTGTCGAAATACGACAATTATAGGTACAATTTGTAGATAAACACATATCCAAAGGATGCAATTACTGACCGCAAGCCACCAAAAGCATGTTGCTTGTTAACTCTAATCTGGTATCAGTCCAGGCCCAGCTATATCAAGACTCAATCTCGAAGCCATCGGACGCATTAAATCCAGTTTTTCGCGTAGTGCAGACTATGAGATACGCCATGTGCGCGCACGGATTACGAAATTCGTTTTGTTTACATCCAATCAGCCGCCCCCTCCACTGATGCGGAGACCGGTTAGCAGCGTGTGTAGCAAGCTTTAGTGCGGCAACTGGAAGAAAAAAACCGCCCGATCTTCGATAACACCACACATTGCGGGTTAACGCAAAGTCAAAGTGTACAAGTGTATAATGTATCTGCATACGACGAGTTCGAGTTCGAGTACCCGTATACGACGTACGCCGTACGCCGTACGCCGTTTGCCGTATCTATCCATCCATCCGTAAGCCTTATCATTACTGTGCGCACTTGTGCAGTGTACTCGTCGTGTATATATGTAAACTTTACTACGTCTTAAGTTTTATTCTGCGAACGGGAAAAGTGTGCGCTGCCAGAGTCAGAGTCGTCGAACGACAAGCCTCAGAACGAATCCAGCACTCCACGCCACACCACTCCGCACAGTCCACACTGAACACTTCACGTACAAAAACAAAGGACAAGTCGCTGCTCGAGAGGCCCGAGTTAAGAGTTAATAAAGTGGCCTTTCGTGTGCTGTTCGGTTTTTCTCCTCTGCGCTCGCCCTGTTGATGCTGCTGCCGACCTGCCGTTGCTGCTGCTGGTTGGTTGTGATACACTCTGGCAGCGAGAGTCAAGAAAGTTGTTGCCCTTGCGCGACTGCAACGAGATTCAGCTCACGTCACGCGTCACTAAGTCGTTTGTCTTCTCCTTTATGGCATATTAGCCGCGAATTGACATATGCAACGAATAGCTTTTGATACACACGCCAAGACCGAACCGGGACTAGGTATCCCACTCGCAGTACTTTTCAAAACTTTTTAAGATTCTAGATCTAGGTTCGTCTGCGTTGTGTGTAGGCTGGCAGCACTTGTGGAGCGTGCCATAGATCAAATCCGAAGCCTTATGGTGGAAAACGGTCCAACGAACCAACAAAAAGCTGCTAATTTGTATACGTAATTGAAGTGGTCTTGGTGCTGCAGTTTGATCTTGAGACCCACAGGCTGTAGCGCTTTGTAGATCGTGTGGTCCAGCTCTGAATTGGGGCCAAACTCTGTTCTCCGTCGTGCGGGAAATATGAATCAAAGAGTGTAATGAGTGTATATTGCGCGCCAGCCCACATCGCAGCAGGTGGAAGAGGTCTAAATTGTGCGGTTGGTTTTTCGACAATTACACTGTTAAATAGACAGCCGGGTGAGTGGGCAGTGGGCTCTAATTGTTTGTATAAATCTGTGAATGAGAGACGGCCGGCAGGTGCTGTACATTAGGTTTGAATGATTATTTTAAGCGTAGATTTTGGAAGGGGCGGCAGATCAAGTGGGTGGATCGTGCAGTGCGTGGTGCATGGTATTGGTCCTTTGTCGACTGACCCACTTTTGGGACAAGACGTGTGGCCACTGGTCAGAGGAGCAGAGACCTAAAATGGTTTCATCTGATGTATATTTGAAAAAGCTAGTGCTAAACAGCTGTAATACGCAGCCTTCAGAAGAAGAAGAAGAGAAGAGAGAAAATTGCAGTCGAATCTCGTGTCAGAAAGGAAAAGACGCGACCTGTAAGAAGCAACCCATTAAAGAAAATACGCCACTGTATTTAACTTTTGTATCAGCCAAACAAGAACTTTCCTAAGCACACAGACTCGAAGTTCGAGCAATTCAAGGGCATTATCGATAATCCCTCATGCCTAAATCGACGATCCGACCGATAACAACCCAAACGACGTTAGTAATTAAGTTCACCTGCGAGACCAATAATAAGAGTAAATCACATTGTCGTTCCGACAGAATAGGCTCAATGAAGCAAACGTCCTGGAAGCCTAAAGTTCGGGTCAATTTTGCTTTATTTACCGATCCCTACAAATTAATGTATGGTTAAAGGTTATAGCTGGTTAGACGAAACAAATCAAAGAAGGCAGTAATACGATCAAACATAAAAATCAATCTGTACAAATTATGTGGTCCGGTTAACTACCCTATGCACTGGGAAAGTAGGTTCTAAAGAATGCCCACCAAATCTGAAAACTATGATAACTATACCGAAGCAACTTTCTGACCAATTTTCTGACGGGTTTATTTGCGATCAATTTCGGCTCCCTGACAACGCTTTGTAAGCTAAGTAGGCAAATGTAGAAAAGCTGTTTTTTGAGGCTGTAAACTACCTATAGATCTCTGAAATGATTCTCCCCATATATAAGAGTCTTTCAAAACTGTTAAGAAGCTATGTTAAAGCCTCCAAGTCATGCCTTTGTGTATGGGTCGTACTAAACTTGTAAGAAGCTATGAAAAGTTGGGTTCAGTACCTCTCCGAACATTTCTGTATAATGATATTAAAGAGGTTCTATCCACAACGCAAAGGACTTGAAAAATACCCATATATAGATCTTAAACAGCTTCTGTTGCGGGCTGCTTCTAGCTCTCTTAAAAGGTCTGCTAAAATCGCTCTGGTTACAAGCATGTGCATAACTTATTATGCACTGGCCAAATTGCCTTTGCAGGTGTCCATTTATTTTCTCTTCTTTCTCACTGTGCTTTATGGCAGTTCATTGTAGCAATTGGTTAAGAGGTTATAGCCCCTTAGAAAAGAGCGTAGGTACCAAGATAATGATGAGCACCGAATTTAAAAAGCGGACGCTTCTGCGAGATTCTGTTTCAAATTGAAAAAAAAAATCTTGAAGTGTTATTCATGGGCTATGAGATGACTCATAACTTATGAGCCTGAGACCCCTCTCTCAGTAATCCCAGCACATTCTTTACTACCACATTAAAAAAAATGTATTTGAATAAAAAAATCACAGTTTTATGTTTTTTTCCTAGCTGGTACTGAAGCTCTTTTAGGAGGACCTTAGAAATATAACTTGTAAAGTTAATTACATGCGATTATCGTGCGATTTTACGCCGCAAGAAGTTTTCTTGTGTGGTTTCCTGAAGCCGCAGGTCTATTCCAATAAGCCCAAATCGGCCAATGCTTAAAGCCAACATAACCAATGAATTTTCTCAATTGCAGCAGGATCTATTCGGCAGATTAATAAAAATTGGAGAAGCTGTGACCAGCCATTTCAACATCGACCCGTCTTTATTGGCAAAGCCTTTATAAAAGCAATATTTAGACTGATACCACGTAAAAAAAATTTCATAAAATTTGTAGAAGATTTAGAAATTGTTGTGTAACAACACGGCTCTGTGGATATATTTTTCAAGTTCTTTATATAGGTTTTGTAATTACATAGGCGCAAAATTATAGTTGAAATAAACCCACTTTATCGTTATTAAATTTAAAACCACCAAAAGTGAATTTTATCCCATACTATGGACTCTCAGCCATCTCCCATCTGTCTTTTTTTTTTAAGATTATAAAGAAATGTTCCCAGGATCTGAAATGTTTGAAGATGTTGGGCTTTTAAGAAACACAAAAGAATATAAATCCCAAACAAATCCTTTTGTAGATTGTGATGATGTAGAAATTTACTCTCGGTACAGATTTTAAAACTGTTCAGCTCTTGATCGCAAATTTGAATTTACAAGAACATATAACAAGTCGCGGGTTTTCCATTCCTGAATTTTTGCAAGTTGCAGTTTTTTTTTTATTTCATATTTTTTCTTGCTGTCATTTTAATAACATTTGTTTAAAGAAAATTGACCTAACTGTGTTTTGTTTGATGTGAACAAAAAATTTGCGTCGCGCCCGCTCTAAGTCTGGTACTAGTTGCAAGTAGGTTACATAGCGTTTATAATGAATTAAAAAGTCAGGCACCGGTTTTGAATTTAGAGTCCTGTTACTTAATATCAACTAAGCTCTTCTAATACAATTTTGCGCCATAGTTTCAACTTATACAAAATTATTTTAAATTGTCTTACCTACCTCTAACATTATTGCTCATGCATAATTTCACATGCAGTCTATGGCACTGCTAGTCCATAGACCGCGATTGTTCAGCTCACATAACTAGCAAACCAATTTTTGATACCATTCCATGAAAACAAAATCTAAATTTATTCACTGACTCTGGAGATTAGCGGAGTCACGTAAGCAATGTAAAAAAAAACCATCGTATTTTATTCAAAACACTCTCTCAACACTGATGGCACTAATAAGAATAAACTGATGTTGAATTTACAGCTCATCGTTAAGCAGTTCTTGTTCTTGAGTATAGAATTGGAAGCTACATACGAAAACGAATATGACATTTTGTTTGAACAGATTAAACCTACAAGAACTGTCATTCAGCGACATCCTTCGGATTTTCTATGCAACTGCTGATAATTCAATAGCAGAGCGAGGGCACACTCTTTGTCGGAACTTTTCTGAGCTTACAATTTGTCTAATTATTATTTTTCTTTTGCCATTTCGCAGTGTATTAGACACTGAAAGAATTTCTCAATATCACTATAAGTGCCCGACCCGTATATCTATCAAAAGGCAACTTAGCTTGCAATAAGACTAAAAAAATGTAACATTCAAGCTGTTCGGTTTGATGATTCAGACCAACCTCAAAGGCTTACTCGTATAGCTTTTTAGGCACGTAATTCCTACCTCCTATTGGTTGTCTTTCTACCAACGTTTGCTATACCCCTTTGCAAAGGTCTTCAAAATTAACCTTAAACATGCCAGAGCCGCACTGTTCGATCCCAATCAAGATTTGTCCACTCCCCCTGGATAATATTCTTCACATTTTGCACAACAGCTGCACTAACGTCTAACGATTTATGAAAAATCATAATTATATGCAGCGTCGCAGTTGCTTGCATCGTTGTGATTGCTCATTTGGAATAGCCATACCCATACCCACTTCCACTTGTGGCAAACGGGCAGAACAATTTTTGATTTGCACTTTGTTCAGTTGAGTAGGTATCTTTAGGAGCCACAGCGTCATAGTGCAATTAATAATATAGTCCCCTCGGGCAGCGCTGGCGCACGAGCAAGTGCTTGAGCGCAAGTGCCACCAAATAAACGCTCCCGTCCCGATTGCCAATCTCAGCAGTCCGCAGTCAGCACACATTTTGCTTGGCATTTCCATGGAGGAATGGAAGTGGAATCAGTAAAGTTGCTGCGTCGCAGTTAAAACCCGTCCCGCTCTCGGTGTCGGTGTAGTTCGCGATGGCGCGCGCGTATGACAGTCAGTGGCAGGTTATCTCCATTGTCCCTGCCGTCCATTCCAATAGATGGCATATGTACACACTGTTGCGCTTGACTGGTGCTAATAATTATTTGCAATTATTGACTAGGGTACGGCGACGAGGCGAATGGTTATATGGCTATGGCAATGGCAAGTAGGCAACCAGTAGCTGCAGTGGTGGTCAGAACAAGACCCACGTGTTACTGCAGCAGATTGATAATTTCTGGTTGCATGGCAATAAGTCTTCGGAATCCAATTAACGGTGGCGGGAGACGATTGCATAATGATGCTTTTTTTCAAATAGAACGATTACACTTTTTGTGTGTATAGGTAGTTTGAAAATTAAAGAACGATTTAAGTTCTTGTTGCGGTAGGTATTTGGTCTAAGAGAACGCAACAAACCATAGTACTCGTAGTGCGGTCAGTTTGCTTTGTGGTGCAGTTCTGGAGTGTGACAATGATGCCTTGGAGTGGAGGTTTCGTTTTTGCTCGTTGCGCAGACCCCCCACGGGCTTGTTTGCAAGACAGAAACTTAATTGCTTCATGGAGGGAAATTCCAAGGCGAATTTAAAACCCTTGAACGAGATGGAATGGAGTGTGGACTGTGGATATTGGGATTTGAACGTTTGTGTTAGAGGTTAAGTTTGCGCTGCAATAAGGAACGAGGCTGGCTGAGAGGGGATAGACAAAAATGTCAACCCAGGCTCAATTAGCTTGAATGTAGTTCGACAATAGTGAGAAGTGTTAGTCAGTGGGCATATTTTTTAACGAATTTAATATAGGAACGGGAAGTGGTATAGGGAGATCGACGAGATCAGATGGGTAGAGTCGCCATAGTTGCCGGCCCCATAAGAGAATTTCGTCAGCAAATGTATCGTAAAAAATGCAGTTGTTAACATTATGGAATGTTTTTTTTTTCAATTTTGTAATCCTTGAGGTTTTCCAAATAGAAGTAATTATATAAAATCAATATATTCATTTCGATCAGTATACCTACAATATATAGTTTTTTTGTAAAAAAAAAAACATATTTGCCAGTTACCGGCCCCAATGGTCCTGTACTCGACCACCAGAATCAAGACAAGAACAATATTTTATCAAATATATATTATTAGTATTTAGGTTCAAATGCATATTCAATTAAATCAAAAATAACAAAAACAAAAAAAAAATCTGTAATTAAAAAATAATAAAAAATTGAGTAATTTATTTAAGAATAAAGTAGGTACCTACTTTGTAATTATTTACATTTCAGCTTTTGATAATAAAATTGAGGGCGAACATATAAATTAAAATCATTTAAAAGGAACTTTGTTAGTAAAAATTTGGATTGTAAGCAATAAAAATATATCTGAAAATATTTGTGTTTAGGTAACTATAAAAACAATAAACACATAACTTCGTAACAAAAAAAAACTAAATTCGTTAAATAAGGTAGGTATATAAACTCCCTCATCTCTGCATCTCTAAGGGAAATTGTCAAAAGTTCAGTATATTTGATGTGAAACCCATTATCACCAACATCACACCCAATGTTTTTCAAGCCCTCGCCTTCAACGTGAGTGAGCACATCTTCATTACAAGTCGGACCTTTTGGAATGGTTTTTTTTTTCTTTTCGGCTCTTTTCTTGAGCCTATCGAGCTTTTTTTTTCTAACATCTGCTGCTTTAAGGAGTTTTGCAATTTCTTTGTTTTTTTTTTTAATGCCAAACTTTCTATAGAAGCTTTCCTAAGAGCCGTTTTATTTTGGCCAATTTCGTATAGAGCGCTTGATAAATCCGTGACAGTCTGAATTTTACTCCCGAGAATTGGCAAGATGTTTTTTATTTGGGTGGTATCCTTAAACATAAAGTGACCTTTAACAGTGTAAAATATTCTTTGAGGTTTCTGAAATCATGCCTACTGACATTTAAGATCCTGTTGGCTTTTGCGGTTGGATGTTTTTTTTCTTTTTGGGTCTGTTTCACTGAAGGGAGGGAAGGGAGTATCTGGCCATTTCACAGGCATTTAGGATTCCCGTGGAATCCACCATAGTTTGATTTTATTTCTGATGATATTTGAAGAGTGTTGAAACTTGAAACAGTTTAAGACTGATATCAAACACACATCATCGCTCTGTAAATACCCAATTATCGACATCTATAGATTCCAGAGTGCCAACAGCAAAGCTGCGTTCAAATAATTTTGAGCTGAGTCCTTAGTCTGAAACCTGCGAAGCATTATGCCTTCCGACAACAAAACTGTGTATTCGTAAATTGGGTTAGTTTTATTCGGCAAAAGTTTCATGGGGCTTCTAGTTTCTATGTAAAATCAAAGTGGAAAACGAATATATTGACTTAAACATGCACCTAAAAAATAATCATTTGTTCAGTTTACAATTAAAAATAATTGCAGCCACTGCGTTTGCAAAACAAATTGCAAACAAACTCACCAAGTGAAGTTTCGATATTGATTTCCGACGAAAAATTGTTATAGCGTGCTCCCAATTGAGTCAAAAAAATTTTTAACTCAGCAAAACATCCATAAAAGACGGATGTTCGAAGTTTTGAAGCAAATAATACTTTGAAACATATTTTGCTCATGGTTAACTGAGCCGTAGTTCCAATCCATCTTGTATTTCAAGGACTGATGTAAAATCTGTGGTTTCAGGCAGGCGTGCTCTAAATTAAGTAAGACATATCGAATCTAGCCGTTTGGTCATTGCCTTCAATGATAAGGAGAATAAAGTTCAAAAGATCGAGTGCCATGGATAATATTTATAAGTACGTTTCCTGTATCAAAAATTATAGATATTGCCTGCTTACCATGTGGTAGGTAATACTCAGGTTCAATTCAAACCACCCACTCAAGTGTTTGCCCATCGTGCAAACAAATTCCGTTTGCCTCTAAAAAAGAGAAGCAATAGTTATACAAATAAAATCGCTTCATTTCGACTATCGAAGTTCCTTGCTGAATTTGATTTCCCTCATCTACCGCAACCGCACTCATATTATACTTCCCTGAACTAACCCATTAGCAGTTTGCTTGCCCCAAAATCGCCAATAATCCCGACCCGGAGTGCGCTTAAGGCTGTTTTCAAATCTACTTACGATTTACAACTGCCTCGTAAAACGTATTCCTACACATTCTATTCCATCATACGTTTGATGTAGTTCCAGCTAATCCCATTTTCATGGCAGATACCACAATTCAATTACATACTTGTTACAGAATTAGCCATTTTATGAGATAATTCGACCCGTACACCAATAAACTTGGTCATATCCGAAGAAGCTTCTCTACGAAACAGCTCCAGCACCAGGAATCGTAAAATCATTGCAAACACTAGAAAAAATGCGCACTCTCAATGTTGCACCTAAGCAAATGTTGGGATTTCGTCCGCATAGAGGATAGATAGCAACTCACAGTCACAGTGTTGGCACTCTGGCAGCGTGTTTATTTATTTTGTAGTAGGAATAATCTCTTCAACTGCATAACGACAGGCAAACAATTGAACACATGTGTTCCAGAGTTGTAAAATAGAAAATACAAACGTTCCGGGATGGAAAGCGAACGACGATCGACGATGACGACGACGAAGAGCGCACGTTGAAGCTTGTCGTCATCGTCCGTCCAGCCGTAGGAAATGACCCTATGCAGCGCCGAAGCAGCGGGATAAGACAAGCCTGCTGCAGTTGCAACTTGCAATGTGTACACAATCGTTTGTTGGGTCGATGGAGACTTTACTTGTTGGCTTTACTTTTGATTGACCGAAAGTAAATGGTATATTTTATGTATTCATACGACTAATGTGCAATTGTTCTTATTACCAAACTAATTATGGTAATGGGGACGTTGGGGTTTCTAGTTCTGTAGGCCTGACAGCAGACTGACAGCTTTTGTCACTGTTTTGATTAACCTAGATTGGTTTTATAAAGAACTCAGAAAAGGGTCAAACTGCCAAACGAGCTGTATTATTATATTCGCTTTTCGATGTTTATGGTCGGGATGAACAGTCGTATACTCCTTGAAGAGTGCAACTGAATTATCCAAATTTAGTTGCAGTCGTTAACTCGAGCAACTTTTACATGCCTCCGTGATTTTTAAAAAGGACGTTTAGGCTTATTTCTGGCTTGGTGAACTTTACACTCTGTTCTTCTTTCTTCAATTATTGAGACCGGAATAATTTACAGGAAAGTTTTCAAACTTTTGCATTCGTCAACAATACGAACCAGAAACTGTTTCATAAGTGTAGTTAAATATACAGGGCCATGCCAATAAACATTTTTAGTTTTGACTTTAATTTTTAGTAGTTCACTGCGGCCATATTTTCCATACAAATTTCGCAACTGTGAGCTTCCGAAAATTAAAAATCGAGACAAAAATTTGTTATTAGTACGGCGCACAGTGTATGAAAAACCGGTCACTGAAACCTTTTAACACAGACTCGTCGAAAGTTACTAAATCATGTATCTATCAGGTGACCACAAGGTAAGGGTATTCAACCTAACCCAATTAGAAGGTGCTGCAATGGGTGCAGAAGAATTTAAATCTCGTATGGCAGTGTTCACTGGGCTCTACCTAGTGTTAATCCCAACCTTAACCAACATTGGCCTCGGTCTCATAGGAATCCTGCTTGCTACATATTTATTGACATTTTGTCAGTTAAATTTTGCCATAACAATTATCTACTTGCACTCTTTCAGTTACAGCAAAGTACAGATCTCACGTTCGGAAACCACAATTTCACATCAATCTTGTTATCCATGGCAACCTTTTGGTCATAATTCTTTTATACTCTCTTTCTTGCCCACAAAAATAAAAGAAACAGAAAGCCGGCCGTTTTTTTTTCCGTTTTTTTTTCAGCCATAAAGTGTCTTCTTCTCCAGTTATTATTATTTACTCTCAATATTTTTTTTCCTCAACGGTTTTTATTTTTCAAATTATGTCTTCTCCTTATCGTTTTTTATATCTGCCACTCGAGTAATAATTCTTTTTTTGTCCACTCCCTCTCTGGCTCCTCTGTTTGCTCAAATCTTTAACGTTTGGTTTAAAATCCATTAAGGCAATGACCTGTTTTCGATTTGTTGTTGTTTTGTCTCGCTCCGACACGTTGGATTGGAAGAGATCAACGGCAACAGCAGAGCACAAGATCGACATACGATCCATTTGGCTGGGTTAGTAGAGGGTTGTCAAACGAGTTTTGTTTCGACTTGTAGTCAACTCTACCTTAAAAACTGACAAAAAAAGAGTGAACACTTGCGTTTTCGCGTTTCGACTGTATAAAAAAGATACATTCTTGTATACAAATATAACACGGTTCAAGGAAATAGGTGCACATATGGCTGCAATTGCAATATCTGCTGCACTGCATGAGCATTATAGCCAGCAGCACTTATAAGCCCAGTACAGCGACAGAGAATACAGAGTGTATGCACTTTGGCAGCGTGTTGTTGGCTGTAATCACAACAAAACTGCGTACCGCAACGCTGCATGCGACTTTTGATGACTTTCCTCTCTCCCATAGGACATTGGTTGGCTTTTATTTTTATTTGCCTCCAGAAAATTGCTGTGTTTTTCTATCGTGAGGTTTGTTGTGATTTTTTTATTCGTTGTTTTTGTTTTTTAGTGCCTGATTTGCACTGCAGCGTATGGATTAATACCTGTTTGCTGTGGTGGCCGTCTCCTGGCCTGGTGTGCAGCGGACACAGTTGGTTTGGGTATACCTTTGGCGCAGTACGGAAGTGCGATAATGGTGTGGGATCACAGGGCTATGGATGTGGGTTGAGTGGGGCGCCAACGTAGCTTGAATCTTTCCCTATAATGTCCTTGTTTTCACAATGAACACTTTATGAGCGGTAGAATTAAATCATCACTGGATCGCTGTATGTTGTAAATGTAACCATGACCATGCGCCATTGAGGTCGAAATCAAAGCGTGTAGGTTCTGTCGGCCTTATAAGGTCGTGTGACTTAGCACCTCCGGACTGCGCTATATAAAGTCTGATGCCGAGGAGGTCAACAATGTTCGTTTTTTTTTTTAGAAATATATATACATTATACCCTAAGCTAATAATGACCTTAATTTGATCATCCAAGGGACGCCTTGTCAAGGAAAGTATAACTTTTCGGCCTGATATAACAAAAGGGTTCATCAGTAACTCAGCACTATATCCTATCGAGATTCATTTGCGATCGTATGATCAATAAAACGTTCTGCATGTTTAGCAGACGCTTTGACGAGAAGTAAAGTTAAAAATAAAATAAAAATGTTTGGCGCAACAGGTCCGTAGGGACCCTAGGCCTAGATTCTCTCAACCATTCGTTTTGTGAGAGTTTTTCATTTTTGCGACGAATGGAATGGACCTAAAATTGTACGCCGAGTCCAAACGGACGATATTGAGAAGCTGTTTCATAACAGTTAAACTCTCGGGTGTTTGGCAGACCTCATACGTTCGCCAGAGGTGGCAAAGTGAAAAAAAAAAAATAAGTTGGAGTTTGGGTTTTTTTCGGGATTCAAACCTGGGACCTCTCGCCTAGTAGTCCATCACACTAACCACTAAGCCACTGCTCCGACGAGAAGTAAGTTAGTTATGTTATTTTTTAACTTTTGAAGTCGTGAGCTATCTTATATAAAAAATATAAAAAAGTGGCCTTCATTCTAAAATCTTCAGGTCTCTATAATCACACTTCTGTATCATAAAATATTGGACCTTTAGTGGCAGCCGAAACGTGAACAGTGTAGCTCAGACTGTATTAAGAAAGGTTTCTGCGATTCCAAAAAAAGCCTTAAGCCACAACCTTCTGACCATATGGATGTCACGATAAGATTAATAAAAAAAAGTCGTGAAGTGGCCTGTAAAGAAAGAATATCAAAAACCTCAAATATCTAAATCTCAAAAAAAGAAAGAATATCAAGCGACCACAAAAACACTCACAAAGCAAAACTAAAAAAGCAGATTTAAAAAATTAAACGAAAAACCCACCCCCAAAATACCTTCAAAAACCACTCGAAAGCACTATGTGAGTTTTGCAGAGGAGAGCGCTCCAACAATTCCAAAAAAAAAAACGATATAGCACAACACCAAAACTGCTTGGAATATAAAAGCCCAAAAAACTTGAATAGCTTCACGAAAATACGAAAAAATGACACAAAAACTCTTAGAACAACAGCACCATAAACGGACCAAGGAACCTCTACAAATCCACCAAAAGCGGAGAAACTCTCCCGTATAAAACCCGTTTTCAGAAGCGCTCCGAAACATGCTCCAAAAATATATAGAAACAACAAAGAAAATCCGTTAAAATGATGAAACATTTAAAAAAATATATGAGGGGTAGGTATATTTTCAAAACTCTTCTTTTCCACTTTTGGGAATTTTGAGTAAAACGAAAAAAACTGTTAAAAGCTACTAAAATGATATAAGCGATTGGTTTGAAGGCTACATTGCAAGTTTGAAATGATCTTTATCTATTTCTTATGGTTTTGAACCTATAAGGTAAACCTAAAAATTATAAAAAATCGATTTAATATGAAAAAGAAGAGTTTTGAAAATTACGATTGGAATAGTTGACTTTTGATTCAACCTATTTAGGAATAGAGGAGTTTTGAAAAGAAAGAAAACTTTTTTATCGATATAATTCATTTTGTTTTATTTAAAAGAACATTTTAAATGTGAAAAAAAACTTAACTAAAAACATAAAATATCACAAGTCTTTAAAACTGGATAATAAAAAATATTATTAATTATTAAAAAACCTAAAAATAGCGTCACAGCAATGTATTTAAATTACTTAGACAAAAAAAAAAACAAATAAAAAAATAACTTCAAAAGTTGCAGTCTTTATTATTTAGGAACACACAAATTAAATTAAATTAAATAGTTTAAAGTCTTATATACGAAGATCTTTGATTTCATCTTGTTCTTCACACACTTGACTTGTTTCAGGATCTATGTCAAGATGTTCATCCATAAGTAAAACAAAAGTCTATTGGATTTTTCCCACTCAGCGCCGAAGTGTAGTGACAACAGCTTTGCTATATCCCTTTTCTTCTCATCTTTAATCAAGACACCCATAGGTAGAGCATTTATTTTCATGTCGGAAATTTTTTTTCCAGCTTGTAGCACAGATTTTGCAGCTCCCACATCCGACTTATAAAAAACTTCACCCTGCACCGTTATTAGATCCGATTTCATCTTGTGTAGTAAAAAGCGCTTCGACTGGTTGAATTCAAATATGTCATATTCTAACAATGAAATCGAAATCCGTTCTTTTCTTCTCGAGTGTAGCTTAAAAATACAGACAGATGCTCTATTGGCACTCCCTTTCCCGATCATCAAGGCGAACTGCATCCCCCACAGCCGCCCCTGCATAACTAGAATTGTTTAGCTCTACTCGTAAAACTAACCCACAAACCACAAACAGAGCAGAGCTTATAAAGTTGTTGGGTGGGTTTTTGGCTTTACTATACAAACTCCTATCTACAGATCTAGATCCATCTGTGCATATGATGTTTTCTTCGGGCATATTTTGAGCGGGTTTTGTTCTTTTCACGGTAGCGGGTAGCGGATTATCTCTAGATCCAGGCACGAGCGGCTTGTTGCCTGTATAATGCATGTAGATAGATAGATCGCCGTGGCTTAGGTTAATTTCCAGTAATAATTTCACCATAATGAACAATGTGTGCTGGGTTTGGAGGGCTCTCTTTGGCGTTGTTCAATTTACAATATTATTGGTATTAATTGACATAATTCGTTCATTGCGGTTCGCAGTAATTATTGTGTGTTGGACATGATTGCCGTTCGCCGGCAGTGCTAGCAGCTTTATAGTTGAGTAGGTGGGTGTGGAGAGGACGCGCGAACGTTGTTTTTAGTTCGTTGTGCGATTCTTGATATACTATCTACTTATGGTCTGAAGTTGACGTATTAACTGCTGTGTTGTGACTTTGCGTGACATTCTGCGCAAATGAAACATGCTGTAGGTGTGCTGGAAACATATTTAGAAGGCAGATTAGTAGCTTTAGTTGGGGCATTTTTTTTGTTTCAGAATTCGTCATGGAATAGGGTGGTCATTAAAAATTTATATTTTAAGTCGATATTTTATGAGGATCCCTGTCGTTTTTTAGTCACAGATACGAAAATGTTTTTCTTTTTAGCACAACAGTGATCAACTGGGAAGAGTATGCCAAAGGCGGGATCTCCGGTTTAGTCCCAGAAAAAAAACGAATGATTAGTTTAAGCTATCATAAAAACTCCTCTAGAGGATGTAGGCTTGTTATTCGTTATTTCCCTAAAGAAAAAATTCCTTCTTATACTAGAAAAGTCAGAAAAGGCGGTGATATCGCAAACTGTGGTGCCCCGTTGAATAATTATTTTGGCCTGTGTTAGGCCTGGGATGTTCTCCCAATGTGATAAACAATTTTTGTGTTCCCATCAAGGTTTCAGGTGATTTGGAGATAGCGCAGTGGGATTTCGGTCCTATGAATGGTGCCTTCGAACCTTTTCTGGCCAGTTCATAAGCTTTATGGCTACTTCGATTCCCTCGTATTATTATTTTGGTTGCCGGTATTATTATTTTTAATATAGGCTCAACGACGGTTTTCAAAATAAATTGCGATGCGATGTAAAGCATTGCGACTTGCGAGTGAGTTATGACCTAAAGCCATCATTCATCAAAACTCCACACCAAACTCGAAAAGTAGGTATCGTCGTTGCGTCAAACTCGTTCATAGGCCGTTCTCTCCAATCAGCTCTTGTCCATTAGCGTGCATGCAAAATGTTAACCAAGAAATTTCTGTTGGTTAGTTATTGTAATCTGTCAAAGAGTGCACATTGAAAAACTTAATATTTTTTTCGACGGAGGAACGTTTATACAATTGTGTTGTGTGTTGGTTTGTGACATAAGCAGAGTTGAACGTTGACAAGACAAAATAAATAAATAGTTAGTGCAACTGGTTCGTGTACCCCAGGTAAGCTGAGCTACTTACAACCATTCGGTTTGTATGAGTTTTTTTTTAGCCTGAACAAATAATTGAAAAGCTCTGTCACGACAGTTATACGCTCAAATGTTTGTCGGACGTTCGCGAGAGGTGATGCGACAGAAGATGCAATTTGTGTTTTTCCGGGGATCGAACCTGAGCCCCTCGCTCGGTGGCCCTACACATTAAACACAAGCCATTGCGCCCACAAGAAAAGACTGTGGTAAGGCAGTAAACTTTTGAAGGAAATCCACAAAAAATTGACAGTATTTGTACGAGTTCACCATAGAAAGTACCAACGGGCCTTATACTTTTTTCAAGAAGGTTAACTATGTTAGTGAAAAACTTTTCGCTAATTAAATATGGTTTCAACAAGACTGAGAAACCTATCATACATCATAGCCAATGTTACAATACAATAACACAGTACATTCTCTCAAGAGCTGGGTAAGTCGATTGGAGAGGAACATTTTTGGAAGGCTTATATAGAGGCCAACATTAAGTCTTTCATACGTACTTCCCAACTTTCAAAAGACTTTTATCAACATTAAATTGTTTTGTATTTATTTTTCATAAAGTCTAGCCTACAGAAATAAAGACCTCCCCTGGAAACACCCAGTGTTTTAACCAAAAGTTGTATAATAATTCAAGAAATTCTACATTATCTACACAGCGATAATAATAAAAAAGAAAATTTTGTAGGTATGTGGATTTAAACACGCATCACATTACAACAGATAACGCCATCCCTAAAGGTTTACTATAAAACTAGAGGAATGGAATCTAAAAAATCATTCCATTCAACCAACTCATTCAGAAGTTAAAGGAAATTCAAAATTTTCTTAAAGAGGTGAGTGTCCACGTCGCATAAAATGTACCTATACGCAAACGTTTAAGTCTTAGTTCTCAACTCAGATGTTTCTCATTGGGAAATATTTACGCAATCATGGTGGCAATCGTGTATCGCGTTGTTTACTCTCGTTTGTTGCTTTCTTTTCGTTTACTTTTAAAGTGGACACAGCCAGTCTTAAATATAAATAATTAGAAGCAATAACATTGGCAATGATCTAGGTACTTGATATACAAATTTTGTCTTAGAAACTAGTAGGTATCTACCATCTTTTAAGTTACATAGAAGATAGGTACTATGTCCTTAGCTAGACAACTTATAGACTATATCTCCCATAAATTAATATTTGTATGTTCCACTGATGGAGCTCGTTGAATACTTACAAAGCTTTATGAGTACAACTAAACGTTGAAAACTATCAGAAGTATGGTGACCAAAAATTCTGTCTTTGGGAAGAAGAAAACCCGGAAAATTCATCAAGTCTTGTTTCAGTACAATTTAACTCAAGATCAAAGCTTTGGGAAATTTTTATTTTCTTCATCAACATCTGTCCAACAAACAAACACTGCATAATTTTCAAAGCAACAGCAGTCCGTTTGGTTCTTAATAATGCTGCTGCTGCTGCCTCGTGCGATCACCACAAATAGAACCAGTTTGCGAATAGCACAAGCGCAATATCGCAGGAGGAGGCCATGACAAGAAGCAAGACCTCTTGCCTGTCGTACCTATACAACCCGTGGATCGTGGTTTTGAAGATGCTGGCAGCATACTGGATATGACCGCCAGCATCCCAGCAAAGCTACTGTGCACTTCATAGATACGCCAAGAGTGTATTTTTATTTTTTATGCTTGCTTCGTGGATCTTTGTTTTGGTTGCGTCTCTTTTACACTTTATTGCACAGCGTGATTCATTAGTCGTGCATCGCATTATTCACAAATGGCACACACGAAGCGGTCGACGTTTGAAGCGAATAGCTATATCTAACATAGCCCAAGCCAAAGGAAAAGGTCTAACTACAGTGACAAAAAAAAATTACTACCAAAGTACGAGAAGTTTTTGTCGTAGGTTGTCGTCTCTAATAATTTAAAGAAACACGTGATAATGGTAAATCATTGGGTTTTTGCCCACTCCACGTATGGTTGCGAGAAGTGTGTAATGTGGAAGCCGACAATGTGGGCAGATGGTACAAGAGCACTATACAAGTTCAGTGCGTCGCGTCTTGATTCAATGAGGGCATCGGTAGTTAGACGAGGACACTTGTTGGCTGTTTAATAGATAAGGCGATGGTGATGCGACGTGGATTGTCACATGGAATGATGTCCCGATATAGAGTGAAGA